>CAMTZC010000025.1:0-10000000 GCA_947086505.1 Morpho deidamia
GAGGCAGGAAGACATACCTCTAATAAACAATGGTAAGTGTTGTGACCCTGTAGAATCAGCTACGCTTTTCGCGGAGGCCTTTTACCCGTCGGACGATAGAAGTGTAGACGACGACAAGCATCGCCGAGTCCGAGAAGCTGCTGAAACCATTAATGAGAGCGAACAGGACGAAGTTGCGGACCCACCGTTTACATGGAACGAAGTGGAAATGGTGTCCAAAACGTTCAAACCGAAAAAAGCCCCCGGTGCAGATGGTTTCACAGCGGATATATGTCGCCAAGTCATCGTCCAGGGTCCAGAAACATACTTAGCGATAGCTAATAAGTGCCTGGACCTTGGATACTTCCCTAAGGCATGGAAGACGGCGACCGTGGTCATTCTGCGAAAACCGGGCAAGGATGACTATACGGTTCCGAAATCTTACCGACCGATCGGACTTCTGCCGATACTGGGGAAGACCTTGGAAAAGTTGCTCATCAATAGAATTAAATGGCATATACAGCCAGCACTCAGCACCCGCCAGTACGGATTTACGCCACAAAAGAGCACTGAGGATGCCCTCTATGACCTCGTCCAAAACATCAATGATGGACTCGAATGTAAGGAAATAGTCGTCGTGGTGTCTCTGGACATAGAGGGCGCCTTTGACAACGCTTGGTGGCCAATGATTAAAGTCCGACTGGCGGAGAAAAAATGCCCAGCAAACTTAAGACGAATGATGAGTAGCTACCTCGATGATCGTGCGGTTAAGGTGAGGTACGCCGGAGCCGAAATTAGTCGGGAAACGGATAAAGGATGCGTGCAGGGTTCGATAGGTGGACCCACACTGTGGAACCTTCTTCTGGATTCCTTGCTGAGAGGATTGGAGGCCCGGGGAGAATATTGTCAGGCATTTGCGGACGATATTGTCCTCATCTTCCGAGGGGAGATCGGCGCGGATATCTCGAGGCGTGCCAATGACACTCTTGCCTATGTTAGTGAATGGGGAAATCGTAACAAGTTACACTTTGCGCCGCACAAGACTAAAGCAATGCTTCTAACAAGGAAGCTAAAATATGATAAACCGTACTTGACCATGGGTGGAGTGGCTGTTGGCATGTCGGAAGATATCAAAATCTTGGGGCTGACTATAGATAACAAGCTCACCTTCAATAAGCACATCGACGAACAATGCAAAAAAGTGTATGCTATCTATAAACAGCTAACCAAAGCTGCCAAAACGAGTTGGGGCCTCCATCCGTCAGTCATCAGGACGATCTACATGGCGGTGGTAGAACCCATAATTCTGTACGCATCCTGCGCGTGGGCGCCAGCATCCAAAAAACTGTGTGTGCGGAAAAAATTGGACGGGCTCCAAAGGAGTTTTGCACAAAAAATCGTCAAAGCCTACCGAACGGTTTCGCTCAACTCCGCGTTGACACTAGCAGGGATACTCCCTCTTGACATACGAATCCAGGAAGCGGCCTCCCTATATGAGGCTAAAAGAGGAATATCCCTTGCTAGACAAAAGGATAGGGAAGTCGAATGCAAAATAAAGCCCGAATCAATAAAGCACCCTGCGAAGCGCGTGGCGATTAGCTACGCGGAATCGGATGATCCAGAGCAGATGGACCATGCAGTACGAATCTATACCGATGGCAGTCGTATAGAGGAGAAAGTGGGAGCAGCTATATCGATGTGGACTGACTCTGTGGAAACAGTTACACAAAAGTTCAGGTTGGATTCGTACTGCACGGTATATCAAGCCGAATTACTGGCCTTATGTCGAGCGACCACACTGGCAATCAAAAGTGAAAAACATTCGATTGGTATTTATAGTGACTCTAAAGCCGCACTCGAGTCGGTATCTGGTCACTATTCCCTTCATCCCTTAGTCCATGAAATACAGGAAAACCTAGCTACATGCAGTACGCAGAATAAACTAGTTTCATTATACTGGATTAAGGCTCATGCAGGGCATGAAGGGAATGAGAGGGCTGACCAATTGGCTAAAGAGGCGGCTTTAAAGCTAAAAAAGAAGTCCGACTATGATCGGTGCCCGGTATCATTCATCAAGAAACAACTAAGGTTGGAATCTGTTGATGAATGGAACCGAAGGTACGAATCGAGTACAACGGCCTCAGTTACCAAACTCTTCCTGCCAGATGTGGTTACGGCATACAAAGTAGTCATGCAGTTGGACCTTGGGCAGCAATTAACCCAGCTTCTTACAGGTCATGGTGGATTTAGTGAATACCTGCATCGTTTTAAACGAAAGAACGATCCATCATGCGCCTGCGAGCCTGGTGTACCCGAAGATGTCGTACACATCTTAACTGAATGCCCAATCTACGGTACTGCACGTCTCGATCTAGAAACCAAACTTGATATAAGAATAGACGCATCGAATATGACAATCCTGATTTCGGATACAAAATATAGAGATAGCTTTCTTAGATATTGTGTAAAAATTGTAAATATTGTAAATAAAAATAATAAAAATTAATGAAAGATCAAAATATGTATAATTAAGAATGTGAAAATAAAAATTGTAATCTAGATATAAGAATAGATATATCGAATTTTTAAGCACTAATTTTAATAATGTAAATAAAATGATTGTAAAATGATTCAAAGATGTTAAAAATAATGTAGAATTAGGATTAAGAAAGCAACAAAAGATCTCTTGTCTCTAAAAATTTAACATAGTAATAGATATTATAATAAGGTTCATGCTAGCACTTATTGTAATAATATTGTCAATAAAACTAATAAAGTAATAACAAAGTCTCTGATCATCATGTCAGAGGTGAAAGAATTGTAAAAAAAAAAAAAAAAAAAAAAAAAAAAAAAAAAAAAAAAAAAAAAAAAAACCTAACCTAACCTAACCTAACCTAACCTAACCTAACCTAACCTAACCTAACCTAACCTAACCTAACCTAACCTAACCTAACCTAACCTAACCTAACCTAACCTAACCTAACCTAACCTAACCTAACCTAACCTAACCTAACCTAACCTAACCTAACCTAACCTAACCTAACCTAACCTAACCTAACCTAACCTAACCTAACCTAACCTAACCTAACCTAACCTAACCTAACCTAACCTAACCTAACCTAACCTAACCTAACCTAACCTAACCTAACCTAACCTAACCTAACCTAACCTAACCTAACCTAACCTAACCTAACCTAACCTAACCTAACCTAACCTAACCTAACCTAACCTAACCTAACCTAACCTAACCTAACCTAACCTAACCTAACCTAACCTAACCTAACCTAACCTAACCTAACCTAACCTAACCTAACCTAACCTAACCTAACCTAACCTAACCTAACCTAACCTAACCTAACCTAACCTAACCTAACCTAACCTAACCTAACCTAACCTAACCTAACCTAACCTAACCTAACCTAACCTAACCTAACCTAACCTAACCTAACCTAACCTAACCTAACCTAACCTAACCTAACCTAACCTAACCTAACCTAACCTAACCTAACCTAACCTAACCTAACCTAACCTAACCTAACCTAACCTAACCTAACCTAACCTAACCTAACCTAACCTAACCTAACCTAACCTAACCTAACCTAACCTAACCTAACCTAACCTAACCTAACCTAACCTAACCTAACCTAACCTAACCTAACCTAACCTAACCTAACCTAACCTAACCTAACCTAACCTAACCTAACCTAACCTAACCTAACCTAACCTAACCTAACCTAACCTAACCTAACCTAACCTAACCTAACCTAACCTAACCTAACCTAACCTAACCTAACCTAACCTAACCTAACCTAACCTAACCTAACCTAACCTAACCTAACCTAACCTAACCTAACCTAACCTAACCTAACCTAACCTAACCTAACCTAACCTAACCTAACCTAACCTAACCTAACCTAACCTAACCTAACCTAACCTAACCTAACCTAACCTAACCTAACCTAACCTAACCTAACCTAACCTAACCTAACCTAACCTAACCTAACCTAACCTAACCTAACCTAACCTAACCTAACCTAACCTAACCTAACCTAACCTAACCTAACCTAACCTAACCTAACCTAACCTAACCTAACCAGTCGCGCGCCAAGTCTCGTGGACGCCGGACACGCGCAAAGGCCGCGGCCGCCCATATAAGAGTTAAAAAATTTAGTAAAGTGGTAAAAACAGTGTTTTTAAGTAGTGCAATATATCATCGTGTAGAGGACGAAATTCTCTACACAACGGTGTAAATTTTGTGTAAATCGGACAATTTTTGGCTTTAATTTTAACATAAAACAAAATTTTCTCGCCCGAATTTTGGACAAACCCGCGTGCGGCGCGAGATTTGAAGCGGCAACATATAAAATTTTAAGTGCAGTGAGGTGCCCCGTGAGTTAAAGCACATGTACAAAAAATCCTGGATTTTTTCAGCCAAAAACAACTTTTTCGGGAGTGTTTTTATCAAAAATTTGTGGCAAATAAAAAACTTTTTGGCTCAAAAATAATAGTAATTTGAGGATTAAAATAATTTCAAATATACATCAGTGTAAAGCTCAACAAGCCGAACCGGAATCTGTTCAAACCGGATTTTTACCACAACAGGTTCCGGAAATATTTGACTTTTAAAATTTTTACAAATTGTGTTGCTAACATTTTAAGTGCTCCCCACGCCCACTGCTTCAGCGCTGGGCCACATGTGTGCCCTTAACGGAGAGGGCATCTCTCTAGCTACAGCTTGGTACATGCAGAGTTCCAGAAAAACCATGGCGAACTAAGGAACCGGGGTAAGTGCGGTCCCGAAAAGGGATGTCTTGATTTTTATGCTTAATTTCCCCCCTTTTTTAATAATTCCGCGGCAGAGATATTTATTTTATTAGATTCCTTATTTACTCTAGTTGCCTTATGCAAAATTTCAACCCCGGGAGTCCCATAGTTTTCGAGTAAATTCAATTTCCGGCGTGACTCGCTCGGCCGGAAACCCGCATAACTAAGTTTGTTTGGGGTGTTTTTATTGGGGAAGTTCTTTCCGTCGGGTTTTTGTCATGTTCCCGGGGACCTATACGGACAGAATTTCGCATATCCCAATAAAAACACCTCTTCTTCCTGGATCTAAACTTTGTTTCGTCCAAAATTATCCAGGAAAAAACCTCGTTGTCGAAATGACGTAATTTTTCGTGTCTATTAGGCGTGGCGTCATTCCGATCACGTGACCGTGGCGTGCTATCGTCACCGGCTTGGTCAGGCGCGAGTCGGATTTAAGCTTGTGACGTCACACCACCATTTATTTTGTATGGAGATGAAATCACGCGGCGGCTGCGTGAATACCACGTGACCGCCGCGGGATCGGGTCTTCTCTTCAACTCGGTAACGGTCGGTACCTAGATCCTAACCCGACACCGGGTCCGGAGACACGGTGTTTACGATTGGAGATGCCGGGTCCGGACCCGACATCGGACAAAATCCGTCCCACAACTACCTCCCCCGCCCACCCCAGGCCCCCATACATGCCCTACCTAGTCCCATAGAGAGTTAATTCTGAAATCCCCAAATAGCAATCCATTTACATCCTTGGTACCCCCCCATATTTTTGAAAAGTAAAACCGGACTCCATAGCCCAATTAGACCCCCTTAACACCCCCACAAAAATTTTTTAGTTTCCGTTGGTCCCGTCTCAGGGAAATGGCGGTAAATGCGCGACCTATGATAGTACTAAGTAAGTTAAAAATAGAATTTTCCAAATTTTAATCCGCCCACATCTTTGGCATCTTAGCATATTTTCCAAATTTAAAAACTGATCTGGGATCAGAAGAAGTCCTCCTAAAGGCATCCACGAAAATTTTTACTTTAAATTACTCTATTACTTACTTTTTATTAAATTACTTTACTACCAAGTTACTAACCTTCAGTTAGTAACTATGGTACAAATTCGAATTCAGCGCCACTTTAAGGCGCGGAATCACTCCGAACTACTTCGCTAGATGGGCGGACGAAGTATTTCGGAGATCCGCCACCCGGCGCGCGTGCATTTTGCTTGCTAGTTCTCAATAGCTCCGCTATGAGAGGTGGCGGTAAATGTACGAACCGGGATGGCGCGAAAAATTTATTTTCAAAATTTATGTATCGTAGCTCGCGCATTGCCAAAAATCGTGGCATGTACCTCCCTCCCCTCCCCCGACCGACCGAATTCCCCCCTATATTCGGGGTTTCCTGCCCGACTCCGAGCTCGCACTCACTTAATGAGGCGAGTAGTGTACTCTTCTCTTTTTCCAAATTCTTTCCTTCCTGTGTCACTGACATAATTAAAATGACACAAACATGACAGACAGACTGACTTCAAGACATCCCTATCGGGCCGCACGCCTCCCGTCTTTATCGCCACGCACATCGCTTGAACACTCTTTTCACTGGAAAAAATTCGAAATAAATAACTTAAATTTACAAGTCGGAATATGTGCATATATACCAATGGCATTTAATGTCGTCATCTTTTAAGAACGCAAGTATAAGTGCAAGTGTTACTGAGGAAAAACCTACTTCTCTCCATACCGGTAGACATTAATACTTGTGTCGAAAAATCTACAATAGGATGTTTAATATTTAATATTAAGGTGTATCATATACTTAAGCAAGAGGAAGGATTTGGAGACAAACTCCCGCGTTAACAAATAAGAACATTATTGGATACCAAAGAGCACTAAATCATTGAGTGCGCTTTCTTGTGTGTAACTAGATTAAGTGTATATATTACCCTTAGATTATAACTGAGTATTTAAATTAGAAACATAATAATTACTTTGGTGGCACATGTCAATTTAAAAAATTAGTTTAAATTTTATTAAATTAATAAATTGTATACAGTTAAATGTAACTACAGAATTGAACTCTGCATAGAAAGGGTTGCTTTATCACTATAGCAAAAAGAATTCATACCGTCCGATATTAAACTTAAAGGGAGTGGTAACGCTACTAGCGGCCACGGGAGTTGCTGCGCGGCTCAACACACACACACACGCATACATAAACACAAACACATTCACTACACAACATGTCAAGTACGGAGGACTCTTCGGGGGAGTTTATTCGTACTCCTTCCCCAGTACATCAGAGGGCGTCACAGCTGTCCTCATATACCCGGGAGGGGTTCGCGTGCGACATCGTCAACCTCGGAAAAGAGACCCTGCGGGATCTCTTCTCCGAGATTGACAGTCACCTCCAGATTCTATGCACCTCCGTGGACGACCCCGCTAGACTGGGCCACTTCCGGCGCGCTGGGGTGCGGGACTCAGCCCTGCAGCTCAGAAAATACGCAGTTAGCGTGCGCCGGCAACTTGACAGACATCTGGCCAGCCACACATCGGGGCCTCATCCGCTTCGCGCTCAGGCTGAAGCTGGCGGCAGCCCCATGGCCATTGGACCTAGGCCTATGCGGGAGTGGGTCAATGCGGAGAGGCAAGAGAGGGCACGCGACTTCTGCCGGGTTGTGGGGGAGCATGCGGACGACATAGTGGAGAGCATCACATCCGGCAAGTCCGTAACGCGCGTCGCCAAGGAGGCCGTTAAGGGCAAAGCTGGCGCCATAAGGGGGCTCGCGGAGGAATTCACCAGGCAACTCATCGTCGAATACGACGATGATTTAGCCACAATTAGCGAGCGGGACGCTCGAGAGGGAGTCGGCGAGGGCCAACAAATGGCTGTGCCGCTGCATGTGCCGATTGTCAAGGCGGACGCGGCAACCATCACCGATTGGGACCCACGCGGACTTTCTCACGGGGAAATAATGGCGCGAGTCCGGGGGGAGATACGAGGCCCGATAGATCGTTCTACGGACCTCGAGTCTACACCCGGGGCACACGGGGTGATGGGCATGGGAGGAACCACACACCAGCCTGGGCTGGCGGTTGCCTCCTCCTCCCCCATAAAAGAGACCCTCCTCGCAGGCACACACACGCAAGCAGTACACCAACACATACACACTGAGGGTGCTTACCTACCGCAGGAGCAGCTCGACGAGATAAAACGGGCTCTGTCCGAGTGCGTCGGAGAGAGCATTCGTAAGGAAATGGACGGGATGAAGCGCGCCGTTGCGACTGAAGTGGCAACGGCGCGCCCCACCTATGCCTCGATAACGGCGGGATCCATCAACCAGGCGACTAAAACACCCGTGGTGGCGAAACCCGAACGTGGCGACCCGAGGTGGCCGATCGCTCGACTGAAACCCAGGCCCGCCATCATACTGGGACCCAGCGAGCCTGGCAAGACCAGGGAAGAGGTATTAGCTGCATTTCGCAAGAAATGCAGCTTCCGTGACCGCCCCTATGGGCCCGAGGAGGTGGAGTTCATCTCTAACAATAAAGTTAGAGTTGAATTCCTCACCCTCGAGCAGAGAGATGATGCACTGGCCATGGCCAGCGGAACCGAAGGACTTTATGTCCAACCGGCGCGCAGACCGTGGCCAATGCTCATCGTAAAGGGGGTATCGCGAGATATACCTCATCAGGAGCTATCGGGCATTATCACCCGGCAGAACCCTGATCTAGGAGTCGGTGTGGAGGGAAATATTGAGGTGTTAAAGTTTAAATTTTTGAGGAAAAATAACAACCCTGGGCTGTACAATGTAGTTTTTGAGGCAGAGCCAACCTTCTGGAGGTCTGCGATGGAGCGGGAACGCCTCAACGTGGACCACCAGAGGGTCTTCGTTCAATATTTCTCTCCGTTTTTGCAGTGCTATGCGTGTCTGAAATTCGGACACACGCAGAGGCACTGCAAAGCCGACTCAGCGACCAGGCCATGCTGGTTCTGCAGCGAATCGGGCCACAAGGCACAACACTGCCCCGGGAAGGCCGCTGGCGAAAAGCCTAGGTGTTACAATTGCGTCAACGATCCCTCACAGAGATATACCGACCATGAAGCTACGTCGAATGAGTGCTCGATGCTGAAAGATAAGAAGAGGTATTTAGAGAGCCGGATCGACTACGGATTCGACTGCGACTGATGGGCGGGCGTCAGGCAATTCCGGAATGCCTGACCCTCGCCTGACATCGTCGGTCGGACCCGTGGCGGCCCGGATATCTGCGTACACTCTTCGAGTATAACAACAGAGTTGGTAGAACACCCTACACACACACGCTTACACTACACAATACTCAACACACAGGCACGGGCATTATAGCCAACTCAGCATTTATTAAGAGTAACAACTGTAGCGGGACTGAGACTAGATTAACTTAACGATAAAGCAAGATCTTTCAAGGCGTGCAAATGTAAATATCACAAATTTTAAATTTTAAATAAAAATAGGTATAATAGAATAATTAAAAGTAAGTTAGATTAGGCTAATACACAAATGTAAATTGGAATAAACATGGTTAACTTAGGAGAGCTAAAATAATAAGATTGGGTGAAACAATAATAATTAAGTTGTATATATTAGATCATAGGTTAAGATATTAGAATATAAGTGTAGGATAAGACCCAGGGGAAAAATTATATGGGAGAAACAGTGGAAAACATGCGATATTAAATGTAGAACAAGTAATAACATGTATACAATGGTAATAGTTTATATAGCTAAATTAAGTTTAAGTAAGATAGTTTAAGTCAATTAGATTTAATTAGATATAATCCATACAGTGGACCACATTATGTGGCGTACAGGTGGGGCGATGGTGGACGTATCCAATAGCGGAAGCCGTCGCCCCAACCTGTAGCGAGTTTGGCCACGTTAGTTGGGCGTTTCTCGCCAGTGAATCACAAAAAGCACTTCGAGATTCACTTAAATAAGGAAAAAAAAAAAAAAAAAAAAAAAAAAAAAAAAAAACCTAACCTAACCTAACCTAACCTAACCTAACCTAACCTAACCTAACCTAACCTAACCTAACCTAACCTAACCTAACCTAACCTAACCTAACCTAACCTAACCTAACCTAACCTAACCTAACCTAACCTAACCTAACCTAACCTAACCTAACCTAACCTAACCTAACCTAACCTAACCTAACCTAACCTAACCTAACCTAACCTAACCTAACCTAACCTAACCTAACCTAACCTAACCTAACCTAACCTAACCTAACCTAACCTAACCTAACCTAACCTAACCTAACCTAACCTAACCTAACCTAACCTAACCTAACCTAACCTAACCTAACCTAACCTAACCTAACCTAACCTAACCTAACCTAACCTAACCTAACCTAACCTAACCTAACCTAACCTAACCTAACCTAACCTAACCTAACCTAACCTAACCTAACCTAACCTAACCTAACCTAACCTAACCTAACCTAACCTAACCTAACCTAACCTAACCTAACCTAACCTAACCTAACCTAACCTAACCTAACCTAACCTAACCTAACCTAACCTAACCTAACCTAACCTAACCTAACCTAACCTAACCTAACCTAACCTAACCTAACCTAACCTAACCTAACCTAACCTAACCTAACCTAACCTAACCTAACCTAACCTAACCTAACCTAACCTAACCTAACCTAACCTAACCTAACCTAACCTAACCTAACCTAACCTAACCTAACCTAACCTAACCTAACCTAACCTAACCTAACCTAACCTAACCTAACCTAACCTAACCTAACCTAACCTAACCTAACCTAACCTAACCTAACCTAACCTAACCTAACCTAACCTAACCTAACCTAACCTAACCTAACCTAACCTAACCTAACCTAACCTAACCTAACCTAACCTAACCTAACCTAACCTAACCTAACCTAACCTAACCTAACCTAACCTAACCTAACCTAACCTAACCTAACCTAACCTAACCTAACCTAACCTAACCTAACCTAACCTAACCTAACCTAACCTAACCTAACCTAACCTAACCTAACCTAACCTAACCTAACCTAACCTAACCTAACCTAACCTAACCTAACCTAACCTAACCTAACCTAACCTAACCTAACCTAACCTAACCTAACCTAACCTAACCTAACCTAACCTAACCTAACCTAACCTAACCTAACCTAACCTAACCTAACCTAACCTAACCTAACCTAACCTAACCTAACCTAACCTAACCTAACCTAACCTAACCTAACCTAACCTAACCTAACCTAACCTAACCTACCTACCTACCTACCTACCTACCTACCTACCTACCTACCTACCTACCTACCTACCTACCTACCTACCTACCTACCTACCTACCTACCTACCTACCTACCTACCTACCTACCTACCTACCTACCTACCTACCTACCTACCTACCTACCTACCTACCTACCTACCTACCTACCTACCTACCTACCTACCTACCTACCTACCTACCTACCTACCTACCTACCTACCTACCTACCTACCTACCTACCTACCTACCTACCTACCTACCTACCTACCTACCTACCTACCTACCTACCTACCTACCTACCTACCTACCTACCTACCTACCTACCTACCTACCTACCTACCTACCTACCTACCTACCTACCTACCTACCTACCTACCTACCTACCTACCTACCTACCTACCTACCTACCTACCTACCTACCTACCTACCTACCTACCTACCTACCTACCTACCTACCTACCTACCTACCTACCTACCTACCTACCTACCTACCTACCTACCTACCTACCTACCTACCTACCTACCTACCTACCTACCTACCTACCTACCTACCTACCTACCTACCTACCTACCTACCTACCTACCTACCTACCTACCTACCTACCTACCTACCTACCTACCTACCTACCTACCTACCTACCTACCTACCTACCTACCTACCTACCTACCTACCTACCTACCTACCTACCTACCTACCTACCTACCTACCTACCTACCTACCTACCTACCTACCTACCTACCTACCTACCTACCTACCTACCTACCTACCTACCTACCTACCTACCTACCTACCTACCTACCTACCTACCTACCTACCTACCTACCTACCTACCTACCTACCTACCTACCTACCTACCTACCTACCTACCTACCTACCTACCTACCTACCTACCTACCTACCTACCTACCTACCTACCTACCTACCTACCTACCTACCTACCTACCTACCTACCTACCTACCTACCTACCTACCTACCTACCTACCTACCTACCTACCTACCTACCTACCTACCTACCTACCTACCTACCTACCTACCTACCTACCTACCTACCTACCTACCTACCTACCTACCTACCTACCTACCTACCTACCTACCTACCTACCTACCTACCTACCTACCTACCTACCTACCTACCTACCTACCTACCTACCTACCTACCTACCTACCTACCTACCTACCTACCTACCTACCTACCTACCTACCTACCTACCTACCTACCTACCTACCTACCTACCTACCTACCTACCTACCTACCTACCTACCTACCTACCTACCTACCTACCTACCTACCTACCTACCTACCTACCTACCTACCTACCTACCTACCTACCTACCTACCTACCTACCTACCTACCTACCTACCTACCTACCTACCTACCTACCTACCTACCTACCTACCTACCTACCTACCTACCTACCTACCTACCTACCTACCTACCTACCTACCTACCTACCTACCTACCTACCTACCTACCTACCTACCTACCTACCTACCTACCTACCTACCTACCTACCTACCTACCTACCTACCTACCTACCTACCTACCTACCTACCTACCTACCTACCTACCTACCTACCTACCTACCTACCTACCTACCTACCTACCTACCTACCTACCTACCTACCTACCTACCTACCTACCTACCTACCTACCTACCTACCTACCTACCTACCTACCTACCTACCTACCTACCTACCTACCTACCTACCTACCTACCTACCTACCTACCTACCTACCTACCTACCTACCTACCTACCTACCTACCTACCTACCTACCTACCTACCTACCTACCTACCTACCTACCTACCTACCTACCTACCTACCTACCTACCTACCTACCTACCTACCTACCTACCTACCTACCTACCTACCTACCTACCTACCTACCTACCTACCTACCTACCTACCTACCTACCTACCTACCTACCTACCTACCTACCTACCTACCTACCTACCTACCTACCTACCTACCTACCTACCTACCTACCTACCTACCTACCTACCTACCTACCTACCTACCTACCTACCTACCTACCTACCTACCTACCTACCTACCTACCTACCTACCTACCTACCTACCTACCTACCTACCTACCTACCTACCTACCTACCTACCTACCTACCTACCTACCTACCTACCTACCTACCTACCTACCTACCTACCTACCTACCTACCTACCTACCTACCTACCTACCTACCTACCTACCTACCTACCTACCTACCTACCTACCTACCTACCTACCTACCTACCTACCTACCTACCTACCTACCTACCTACCTACCTACCTACCTACCTACCTACCTACCTACCTACCTACCTACCTACCTACCTACCTACCTACCTACCTACCTACCTACCTACCTACCTACCTACCTACCTACCTACCTACCTACCTACCTACCTACCTACCTACCTACCTACCTACCTACCTACCTACCTACCTACCTACCTACCTACCTACCTACCTACCTACCTACCTACCTACCTACCTACCTACCTACCTACCTACCTACCTACCTACCTACCTACCTACCTACCTACCTACCTACCTACCTACCTACCTACCTACCTACCTACCTACCTACCTACCTACCTACCTACCTACCTACCTACCTACCTACCTACCTACCTACCTACCTACCTACCTACCTACCTACCTACCTACCTACCTACCTACCTACCTACCTACCTACCTACCTACCTACCTACCTACCTACCTACCTACCTACCTACCTACCTACCTACCTACCTACCTACCTACCTACCTACCTACCTACCTACCTACCTACCTACCTACCTACCTACCTACCTACCTACCTACCTACCTACCTACCTACCTACCTACCTACCTACCTACCTACCTACCTACCTACCTACCTACCTACCTACCTACCTACCTACCTACCTACCTACCTACCTACCTACCTACCTACCTACCTACCTACCTACCTACCTACCTACCTACCTACCTACCTACCTACCTACCTACCTACCTACCTACCTACCTACCTACCTACCTACCTACCTACCTACCTACCTACCTACCTACCTACCTACCTACCTACCTACCTACCTACCTACCTACCTACCTACCTACCTACCTACCTACCTACCTACCTACCTACCTACCTACCTACCTACCTACCTACCTACCTACCTACCTACCTACCTACCTACCTACCTACCTACCTACCTACCTACCTACCTACCTACCTACCTACCTACCTACCTACCTACCTACCTACCTACCTACCTACCTACCTACCTACCTACCTACCTACCTACCTACCTACCTACCTACCTACCTACCTACCTACCTACCTACCTACCTACCTACCTACCTACCTACCTACCTACCTACCTACCTACCTACCTACCTACCTACCTACCTACCTACCTACCTACCTACCTACCTACCTACCTACCTACCTACCTACCTACCTACCTACCTACCTACCTACCTACCTACCTACCTACCTACCTACCTACCTACCTACCTACCTACCTACCTACCTACCTACCTACCTACCTACCTACCTACCTACCTACCTACCTACCTACCTACCTACCTACCTACCTACCTACCTACCTACCTACCTACCTACCTACCTACCTACCTACCTACCTACCTACCTACCTACCTACCTACCTACCTACCTACCTACCTACCTACCTACCTACCTACCTACCTACCTACCTACCTACCTACCTACCTACCTACCTACCTACCTACCTACCTACCTACCTACCTACCTACCTACCTACCTACCTACCTACCTACCTACCTACCTACCTACCTACCTACCTACCTACCTACCTACCTACCTACCTACCTACCTACCTACCTACCTACCTACCTACCTACCTACCTACCTACCTACCTACCTACCTACCTACCTACCTACCTACCTACCTACCTACCTACCTACCTACCTACCTACCTACCTACCTACCTACCTACCTACCTACCTACCTACCTACCTACCTACCTACCTACCTACCTACCTACCTACCTACCTACCTACCTACCTACCTACCTACCTACCTACCTACCTACCTACCTACCTACCTACCTACCTACCTACCTACCTACCTACCTACCTACCTACCTACCTACCTACCTACCTACCTACCTACCTACCTACCTACCTACCTACCTACCTACCTACCTACCTACCTACCTACCTACCTACCTACCTACCTACCTACCTACCTACCTACCTACCTACCTACCTACCTACCTACCTACCTACCTACCTACCTACCTACCTACCTACCTACCTACCTACCTACCTACCTACCTACCTACCTACCTACCTACCTACCTACCTACCTACCTACCTACCTACCTACCTACCTACCTACCTACCTACCTACCTACCTACCTACCTACCTACCTACCTACCTACCTACCTACCTACCTACCTACCTACCTACCTACCTACCTACCTACCTACCTACCTACCTACCTACCTACCTACCTACCTACCTACCTACCTACCTACCTACCTACCTACCTACCTACCTACCTACCTACCTACCTACCTACCTACCTACCTACCTACCTACCTACCTACCTACCTACCTACCTACCTACCTACCTACCTACCTACCTACCTACCTACCTACCTACCTACCTACCTACCTACCTACCTACCTACCTACCTACCTACCTACCTACCTACCTACCTACCTACCTACCTACCTACCTACCTACCTACCTACCTACCTACCTACCTACCTACCTACCTACCTACCTACCTACCTACCTACCTACCTACCTACCTACCTACCTACCTACCTACCTACCTACCTACCTACCTACCTACCTACCTACCTACCTACCTACCTACCTACCTACCTACCTACCTACCTACCTACCTACCTACCTACCTACCTACCTACCTACCTACCTACCTACCTACCTACCTACCTACCTACCTACCTACCTACCTACCTACCTACCTACCTACCTACCTACCTACCTACCTACCTACCTACCTACCTACCTACCTACCTACCTACCTACCTACCTACCTACCTACCTACCTACCTACCTACCTACCTACCTACCTACCTACCTACCTACCTACCTACCTACCTACCTACCTACCTACCTACCTACCTACCTACCTACCTACCTACCTACCTACCTACCTACCTACCTACCTACCTACCTACCTACCTACCTACCTACCTACCTACCTACCTACCTACCTACCTACCTACCTACCTACCTACCTACCTACCTACCTACCTACCTACCTACCTACCTACCTACCTACCTACCTACCTACCTACCTACCTACCTACCTACCTACCTACCTACCTACCTACCTACCTACCTACCTACCTACCTACCTACCTACCTACCTACCTACCTACCTACCTACCTACCTACCTACCTACCTACCTACCTACCTACCTACCTACCTACCTACCTACCTACCTACCTACCTACCTACCTACCTACCTACCTACCTACCTACCTACCTACCTACCTACCTACCTACCTACCTACCTACCTACCTACCTACCTACCTACCTACCTACCTACCTACCTACCTACCTACCTACCTACCTACCTACCTACCTACCTACCTACCTACCTACCTACCTACCTACCTACCTACCTACCTACCTACCTACCTACCTACCTACCTACCTACCTACCTACCTACCTACCTACCTACCTACCTACCTACCTACCTACCTACCTACCTACCTACCTACCTACCTACCTACCTACCTACCTACCTACCTACCTACCTACCTACCTACCTACCTACCTACCTACCTACCTACCTACCTACCTACCTACCTACCTACCTACCTACCTACCTACCTACCTACCTACCTACCTACCTACCTACCTACCTACCTACCTACCTACCTACCTACCTACCTACCTACCTACCTACCTACCTACCTACCTACCTACCTACCTACCTACCTACCTACCTACCTACCTACCTACCTACCTACCTACCTACCTACCTACCTACCTACCTACCTACCTACCTACCTACCTACCTACCTACCTACCTACCTACCTACCTACCTACCTACCTACCTACCTACCTACCTACCTACCTACCTACCTACCTACCTACCTACCTACCTACCTACCTACCTACCTACCTACCTACCTACCTACCTACCTACCTACCTACCTACCTACCTACCTACCTACCTACCTACCTACCTACCTACCTACCTACCTACCTACCTACCTACCTACCTACCTACCTACCTACCTACCTACCTACCTACCTACCTACCTACCTACCTACCTACCTACCTACCTACCTACCTACCTACCTACCTACCTACCTACCTACCTACCTACCTACCTACCTACCTACCTACCTACCTACCTACCTACCTACCTACCTACCTACCTACCTACCTACCTACCTACCTACCTACCTACCTACCTACCTACCTACCTACCTACCTACCTACCTACCTACCTACCTACCTACCTACCTACCTACCTACCTACCTACCTACCTACCTACCTACCTACCTACCTACCTACCTACCTACCTACCTACCTACCTACCTACCTACCTACCTACCTACCTACCTACCTACCTACCTACCTACCTACCTACCTACCTACCTACCTACCTACCTACCTACCTACCTACCTACCTACCTACCTACCTACCTACCTACCTACCTACCTACCTACCTACCTACCTACCTACCTACCTACCTACCTACCTACCTACCTACCTACCTACCTACCTACCTACCTACCTACCTACCTACCTACCTACCTACCTACCTACCTACCTACCTACCTACCTACCTACCTACCTACCTACCTACCTACCTACCTACCTACCTACCTACCTACCTACCTACCTACCTACCTACCTACCTACCTACCTACCTACCTACCTACCTACCTACCTACCTACCTACCTACCTACCTACCTACCTACCTACCTACCTACCTACCTACCTACCT
The DNA here is from genome assembly GCA_947086505.1 of Morpho deidamia. Taxonomy (NCBI): domain Eukaryota; kingdom Metazoa; phylum Arthropoda; class Insecta; order Lepidoptera; family Nymphalidae; genus Morpho; species Morpho deidamia. The sequence goes on from CAMTZC010000025.1 coordinate 18,058, forward strand.
ACCTACCTACCTACCTACCTACCTACCTACCTACCTACCTACCTACCTACCTACCTACCTACCTACCTACCTACCTACCTACCTACCTACCTACCTACCTACCTACCTACCTACCTACCTACCTACCTACCTACCTACCTACCTACCTACCTACCTACCTACCTACCTACCTACCTACCTACCTACCTACCTACCTACCTACCTACCTACCTACCTACCTACCTACCTACCTACCTACCTACCTACCTACCTACCTACCTACCTACCTACCTACCTACCTACCTACCTACCTACCTACCTACCTACCTACCTACCTACCTACCTACCTACCTACCTACCTACCTACCTACCTACCTACCTACCTACCTACCTACCTACCTACCTACCTACCTACCTACCTACCTACCTACCTACCTACCTACCTACCTACCTACCTACCTACCTACCTACCTACCTACCTACCTACCTACCTACCTACCTACCTACCTACCTACCTACCTACCTACCTACCTACCTACCTACCTACCTACCTACCTACCTACCTACCTACCTACCTACCTACCTACCTACCTACCTACCTACCTACCTACCTACCTACCTACCTACCTACCTACCTACCTACCTACCTACCTACCTACCTACCTACCTACCTACCTACCTACCTACCTACCTACCTACCTACCTACCTACCTACCTACCTACCTACCTACCTACCTACCTACCTACCTACCTACCTACCTACCTACCTACCTACCTACCTACCTACCTACCTACCTACCTACCTACCTACCTACCTACCTACCTACCTACCTACCTACCTACCTACCTACCTACCTACCTACCTACCTACCTACCTACCTACCTACCTACCTACCTACCTACCTACCTACCTACCTACCTACCTACCTACCTACCTACCTACCTACCTACCTACCTACCTACCTACCTACCTACCTACCTACCTACCTACCTACCTACCTACCTACCTACCTACCTACCTACCTACCTACCTACCTACCTACCTACCTACCTACCTACCTACCTACCTACCTACCTACCTACCTACCTACCTACCTACCTACCTACCTACCTACCTACCTACCTACCTACCTACCTACCTACCTACCTACCTACCTACCTACCTACCTACCTACCTACCTACCTACCTACCTACCTACCTACCTACCTACCTACCTACCTACCTACCTACCTACCTACCTACCTACCTACCTACCTACCTACCTACCTACCTACCTACCTACCTACCTACCTACCTACCTACCTACCTACCTACCTACGCGTCTTACACAAAAGAGGGAAATGAGAAGGCTGGTTTGAAAGAATAAATGTTAGATTAGTTTTTTTTTTTTTGTATTAGAGCGAACAATGAAAAGTTTATGTTGATAAAAAAAAAAAAAAAAAAATATTTATTTAGATAATACCAACGTTCTTACGTTGATCTATCACTTCTATTCACGTGAAGTTTGAAATATCGACCATAAGTTAAGTTACTAATAAAGCTTATCTACTGCACCTGTTTTGTCACGTGACTTTGATTAATGCGTTCTTTTTAAACTGCTTGACTGCACAGAAACTTTCTAAGTAAGAGATTGTATCTCATACATATCAGCATATTAATATTTAGGAAATCGAACGTTAACGAGTAATGTAGATATTTGCAGGTTTTGATAGCGATATAAGCTACTGAGTATTACCACACTGTCACCTTATTGCTATTACCACCGTCAGTTTGGTTCCGAAGCTACAAAATGCACCCTACCATGTTCGTTCAAGAATGAAAATAAGAAGTCGGAAAACTAACAATTACGCTCGATGAAGCGGGATCTAGCGTAACCGAAACATCTTACCGCTTATTTGTCACCGACAAGAAAACCAAGACAACATTTTAAATCGACACGGGCGCAAATATCTCCGTCTTGCCACCAACAAGAGGTCAATCACAGAAGCCACTAGAATTTCAACTTTACGCCGCAAACAATACGGTAATTCCAACCTACGGAGAGAAAACTCTTGAACTAGACCTTAACTTACGAAGACCGTTCAAATGGAGATTTATCATCGCGAAAGTCAGCAAACCAATCATCGGGGCCGATTTTCTCGAACACCACCAGCTCATCGTCGATATCAAGAGCAGAAAACTCATTGACGGCAAAATTAGTCCGTCGTCACAATCCTTCGTCCGAGCAACAAACATACCGACAATAAGAAGCATAGACGTGCAACAGTCATACCACGACTTATTAGCTGAGTTTCCCGGCACCACAAGATTAACCTCAATGAAATTGACACCGAAGCATAATGTCGAGCATTATATCGAAACTACGGGACCACCACTTCACTGTCGTGCCAGACCAATAGCACCTCATCGCTATGAATTCGTTCGCAAAGAATTTCAAAACATGATTAAACAAGGATTATGCCGCCCAAGCAAAAGTCCTTGGTCTTCACCACTAGACATTGTACCAAAGAAAAATGGTGATCTACGAGTTTGTGGGGACTATCGGAGCCTTAATAGCGTAGTAAGGTTTTGGTTTTGGTTTTGGGGTAACAGGTAATAGTAGCTGCGTCAGGCAGCTACAGTGCAAATTAAAATCTTTGCCAAATAACAGTAATGTCATGAAGGAGATCAAATTTAAATAGATTTTCGAGTCGTAAAAAATGCAATAGGACCTGCTATTTAACCCCCCAGATCGATCTGATTTTTGTGATATAGATATTTGCAGGGTTGGATAGCGATAGAAGCTACTGATTATTACAGGACTACGGTCCACGCGGATGCTAAAAGCTAGTACCTTATAAATATTCAAAACCGTTTAGTGGAGTCACACATAGATCTTCCGAGATGCGCACCCGGAAGCAAATCCGCAACCTTGTTAACAAAGACCCGACCAGCGGCTCTCATAATATAATGCCATGCTATATGGTCAGTCGTGGTATCATTAACTAAGCTAAGGAAACGTCCCAAAAAGGATGAATCATTTGGCTACAAGCAAAATGTCACATGCGGGTGTGAAAAATACGGAAACAAGGATTAATAAACCGCTGTAAATAGTTCAACTAACTGTATATATATTATGTAACTAGATGGCTAGTGTAGCGGACGGTTTTATTTTATAGAAATAAAATGCTACATCTCGCGTAAATTTTGTTATAATTGGTTTTATTGAAACCTTTATTCGTCAATGACGTGTTTGCTCGCCCAGTGAGTGAGAACGGAAGAGAGGGCTGACATAGCTGCGTTTTGACATTAACAATTGCATAGATTAACTAATAATCGTTTACAGATATAAAACTCTTATGTGCATGCATTGTACAGCTAGTATAGGTATAAATGTATAAACTCAATGTATGACCGATAGTATAATCACACTATCTGTAAATAACACACACCGGGCGGACAAACTTAGGACTATTCTGCTAATAGTTTCACGTTTAGTTATTAAGTAACTTGGGTTTTTATCGCATAACAAAAAGGGCACAAATTGGGAAATTCCTTGTATTCTAAACTCCCTACATGTTCAATTGTAAATCCATTCCCAGCGTACAGGCGGGGCGGCGGCGGACGCATGAAATAGTGGAAGCCGTCACCCGTGACGAGTTCGGCCACAGGTTGGGCGTTTCTCGTCAGTGGCGCACAAATTCCCATTTAGAGTAGCACTCAAATTGAATAGAAAAAAATATACCTAGCTACTAATTTACGAATCTTCTTTTGAAAATTTCCCCAGCGTAGGAGTTAACCTGAACGGTACTGCACCGCTCGCAACCGACCCGTGTTAGAAAATTTTTTGTAGGTTGCGGCTTTTGTTACATTTTGCTGTTTCAGGTCATACGTAATCCCCTCACGCAAGACAATCTTTGCCTCTCCAGTCCCGGTCCGTTCGTAATTTCATACTTTTTATATACGGATCTTCCAGGTACTTTTATTAAAGAGGTCACTATAATAACGCAGTACAGCTCTATCTAGTGGATTATTGCGTTAACGTTGCAGGGACACGTCTGCTACGGGACGGCGACCCTTAAATTAAATCTGTCCGTTTGAAGCGGGTTCAAATTGAGATTTAAAAGTCTATTACATACAAACATACACATACCGGTGAAACTAATTGAAAGCGAGTGAAGGGAGAATTCTTTTTATAATTGGGGAAAAAAATGTGTTCCTTTTTTTTGACACTTTTCTCGTGCGGGGCGGGGATTGAAATAACTCACAACCATACCTTAAGTTTATCTTTATTTAATCGAAATGCATTTGGTATCAAGTTATACTACGACGTCGCTCGCCGCCCGGAGCGCGCTCGGAGCGGAAGTTCTCTTTGTACGGGACGTATTACGATACAGGAAAAATTGTTTAGAATATTTTGTTCTTATTAATATATCGATACGAAGCGAACCGCGGTACGAAGATTATTATAAGATTAGATATAAATATTTGTGATAAAATATATTTAAAAATATTTACAAACTCTTTGTCATCGGACGCCGAGCGCCGGCTCACACTCGCACCACGCACACACGCAGGCACACACACACACGCACACAGAGAGAGAGAGACAGACGCACGCATCCAGCGACTCCCGGCGCCACTCGCCACTCGCCACTCGGCCGCCGCCCTGCTACGGATAAATATATATCGTTGTGTGATCGCTCGGCGGCGCGCGCGGTCACACGTAGTGCGCGTCGCGGGCGGGACCGTCGCGGCCGTCGCCTTCGCCGCCACCGCCGCTGCCGTCGTCGTCGTCGTCGTCGTCGTCCAGGCCGGCGGCGGCCCAGTCGCGGGCGCGCGGCGCCAGCAGCCCGCACAGCGAGCACCCCAGGAAGTCGGCCAGGTTGTTGAGCGGCCCGCGCGAGAACGGCGAGCGGCCGCCGCGCGCCTGGAAGTGGCGGTAGCGGGCGCGGTTCAGCTGCTCGTTGGTGGTCATGCCGAGGCACACCACCAGGTACAGCTGGCAGCTCGCCAGCACCGCCACCCAGAACAGGTGGAAGGCGGCGTTCAGCAGCACCCACACCAGCCACGGGCAGCACGTCGGCCACTCCAGCGGATCGGGCGAGCAACGCGCCGCCAGCGTGCGGCCCGCGCCCCACGCGGTCCACGCGCACATCAGCAGCAGGCTCGCCAGGAACCCGACGAAGTAGCGGTGGTTCTTGGCGCCTGCGGGGAAGCGGCGTGTGACGAGCGGCGGCGGAGGGGGCGGGACCGGGCGGCGGGGGGCGAGCGGACGCGCACCGATGCAGTTGGCGACCCAGGGGCAGTGGTGGTCGAACTTGGCGACGCAACGGTTGCACACCGAGCAGTGCTTGGAGCGCAGCGGGCGCCGCAGCAGGCACGCCGAGCAGAAGCGGGCCGGCTCGAAGCCGCCGCCCGCGCCGCCGCGCTCCGACAGCTCGATGATGGTCTGCAACGGGCGCGCGGGGGGTGAGGGCGCCGGCGGGAGGCGGGAGGCGGGCCGCGGGGTGCGGGGTGCGGGGCGGCGCTCACCCGCAGCTTGTCGGCGCGCGACGCGCTGATGACGCCGGGGTCGGAGCGCCACGAGCGCAGGAACGTGTACCACAGCGCCAGCGAGCACAGCAGGTAGCCGGCCGTGGCCGCGCCGCTCACCGTCGGCGTCACGTACACCACCCACGTGATGTAGAACCACACCTGCGGACGCGCGTACCGTGAGGGCGGCCGGGGGTGCGGCCGGGGCGGGGCGGGAAGGGATGTTCGACTCACTTTGGTGGCCAGGTAGACGCTCAACGGAAATATATTCTTCAGATCGTCGTCGAAGAGCGCGTTGGTGAGGAAGTGCAGCAGTGCGTAGAAGCATACCAGCAGGAAGGCCTTGAGCACGTAGGCCGTCTCCGTCTCGAGCAGCAACCCCGTCAGGTAGAACGCCAGGAACGGCACGCTCACCACGCACCACCATCGGAATTTCTGCACGCAGAATAGAATCAGGGGCCCCGTAAGTTTGAGGCTCGAGTCGTCGCGCGGCGGCTTCGATCGGGGCCGAGCCGAGCCGGAGGCGTCCCGGCCGGTCCCGCGGCACTCACTCTGTCGTACGCCAGCCTCCTCAAGATATTTCTCCTCGAAGCCGAAGCAGCGTGTTCCTTGATTCTATCGGATACTTTAGAGCCGACCCACAGCGCGTCCGCGTTGCTCTGCAGCATGGCCAGCGGCGTCACGCCTCGCAGGTTGGGCACGTCCAGGCTGGCGTTGCCCTGGAACACGGCGCCGCTGTAGGCCCGGTAGGCCCGGTGGACCCGGTGGGCCCGGCAGGCCCGCGGGCGAGGCGGGCGCCGACACTCACGTAGAGCACGAGCGTGGAGACGGCGGTGGTGTTGCGCGCCAGCACGGCCCAGTGCAGCGCGGTGTTGCCGTGCGCGCGGTCGGCCGGCTGCGGCGAGGCGCCCAGCGTGAGCAGCAGGCGCGCGGGGTCCACGGCCGCCACCTTCCAGGCCGCCCACATGAGCGGCGTCATGCCGCCGGCGTCGGGCTCGTCGGGCGCGGCGCCGCGCGCCACCAGGTAGGCCACCACGGCGGTGTGGCCGAACTGCGCGGCCAGGTGCAGGCACGCGCAGCCCTCGGCGTCGCGCAGCGCGGGGTCGGCGCCGGCGCGCACCAGCAGCACGGCGGCCTCCAGGTGTCCCTGGCGCGCCGCCCAGTGCAGCGGCGTGGACTGCAGCTCGCCGCCGACGGCGTCCACCTTCGCGCCGCGCTCGACCAGGAACTCCATGATCTCCCGTCTTTATCGAGGAATACTTATTTTAACAGACGCGCTTAGAAAACATCCTACCGACGGCTCGACGCCCCGGTCTTGTATGTCGTATTTTACTACGTTCGATTTCAATATTATTCTTATTTATTCGTTTAGACAGACCTAACGCTGGGAAGACGATATCAGGGACACAGCAGGACCGTTGTCGCCGAGAATAGCACGGAATCGCACCGAGTGGAAGTCGTTAAAGGAGGTAACGACGGTTGTCGACTGAATATAAAGTAAATTAGGCATTAAAAGTAGTAGTTAGGAAGGCAAAAGTATTTATATGTAAACTTGTATTATATGTTAGCAACAGAGGCTTATTTTTTTTATTTGTTTCAGAGCATTCTAAATTATTAATACTTTAGTATTTGCACCATTTTATTATATGCTATCAATAATATATGCTATAAATAAGATTTTTATTTAACATAATGTTTTGTAACATTATTGTTAATTTTAACATTATTATTATTGTTAATTTTAACATAATATTTTGGGGTGTAAGGGGGAGGCTCGTCCCAGTCAGTCTCCTCAATTGTCAACCTCACCTGCACGCGGTGCACCCTGCAGATCAACCGACGAGGCTCTGGCGACCGATAAATGGCGGTATAACCATTTCATTTTGCTGACCTTAAATACCAGATTGACAGTGGGCAGCAGCACTGTCGGTGCAAAATGGTCAGCACTGCGATCACCAACCCGCATGCCAAGCGTGGTGATTATCGGCAAAACCTTCATGGCATCACAAAATAAACCACAGCCCCTAGTTCCCGGCAGCTCCGCTATTCCCAGCTCTGGCAGCGGTTTGGGTAACGGCGGGGCAGGGGGTGTCAAGAATCTCCGGAAGAGATTCCGCTGCCAACCCCGACGACTGGACCTGGCAACGTACAACGCACGCACTTTGAGGGAAGACGAAAAGATACTCGAGCTGGAAGAAACAGTAAGCAAGTTGCGGTGGGATGTGATAGGATTATCCGAAGTCCGAAGAGAGGGGGAGGATACGATGATCCTAAAATCCGGCAACTTGCTTTACTACCGGGAGGGAGAGCAACAGTCCCAGGGTGGTATCGGGTTTCTCGTCCACAAGTCCCTTGTCAACAACATTGTTCAAGTCGAGAGTGTGTCGAGCAGGGTCGCGTTCCTGATACTCAGAATTACCGAACGGTATTCGCTGAAGGTCATACAGGTTTACGCACCGACATCGGCACATCCGGACGAGGAGGTAGAGGCCATGTATGAGGATTTATCTAGAGCCATGCATGCCTCCAAAACCTCCTACACTGTTGTGATGGGGGATTTCAACGCAAAGCTGGGCAAGCGAAACGGCACAGAGGTGAGAGTAGGGCAATTTGGATACGGGCAACGGAACCACAGGGGCCAGATGCTGGCCGATTTCTTGGAGAGAGAGGACCTCTACATGATGAATTCTTTCTTCAAGAAGCGGCCGCATCGAAAATGGACCTGGATCAGTCCCGACGGTTCCACGAGAAACGAGATCGACTTCATCATGTCGACCAGGCGTCATATATTCAATGATGTCTCTGTGATCAACACCGTTAAGACCGGGAGTGATCACCGCATGGTTAGAGGCACATTGAATATATGCGTACAGCTGGAAAGATCCAGACTGGTGAAGTCTACGCTCCGACCAACTCGAGCTCATATCCAAAACCCCGAGAAGTTCCAACTCGAGCTAATGAACCGTTTTGATTGCCTAGCTGACTGCGCTTCTGTGGACGATGTAAACAACAGGCTGGTGGAAACTGTCCATACGGTGGGGTCTAAATTTTATAAGACACACCGTAAAAGACCCAATAAATTCTCGACCCAGACTCTCAAGCTCATGGATGAGAGGAACGAAATGAGGCTACAGTCTTCAGTAGATGCGACGCGCTACCGTCTGATCAATAGACAGATTTCTAAGGCGCAGAAATGCGACCTGCGACACTTCAACACGGAGTTCATTCGAGAGACTATTGAGCGTAACAGGGGCTCAAAAGTGTTCGCAAGAGATCTATCTATTGGGCAGCGGCAGCTGACGCGATTGAAAACCGATAACAGTAGTATCATTTCATCTCGTCCTGAGATTTTGAGAGAAGTTGAGAGGTTCTATGGGCAGTTATACACGTCAACACAACAGCCTGTTGTCAATTTGGCAAAAGACCCAAGAGCCAAGTTGACCCGACACTACACCGAAGATATCCCGGACGTCAGCCTATACGAGATTAGTATGGCTCTCAAACAACTTAAAAACAACAAGGCTCCAGGTGATGACGGAATCACTACCGAACTCCTGAAGGCGGGTGGTAAACCGGTACTTAAAGTCCTTCAGCGATTGTTCAATTCCGTCATTCACGAAGGCACTATGCCGGAAGCATGGTACAGGGGCGTGGTGGTTCTCTTCTTCAAGAAAGGTGATAACACCTTATTGAAGAATTATAGACCCATCACGCTGCTGAATCATGTTTATAAGCTGTTCTCGAGAGTCATAACGAATCGTCTCGCTCGTAGGTTTGACGACTTCCAGCCTCCCGAACAAGCCGGTTTCCGAAAAGGGTATAGTACCATAGACCACATATTCACGCTGCGGCAGGTTATACAGAAAACCGAGGAGTATAACCAGCCACTTTGCTTGGCGTTTGTGGACTATGAGAAGGCCTTTGATTCGGTGGAAACATGGGCTGTGTTAAGATCGCTCCAGAGATGCCGAATCGACTATCGGTACGTCCAAGTGTTGAAGTGTTTGTATGAAAACGCCACAATGTCTGTCCGTATCCAAGACAAAACTACGAGACCAATCCACATGCGGCGAGGTGTGCGACAGGGAGATGTCATCTCCCCGAAGCTGTTTACCGCTGCATTGGAAGATGTCTTTAAGCTTTTGGATTGGAACGGATACGGCATCAACATCAACGGCGAGTACATCACTCACCTTAGATTTGCCGACGACATAGTCGTTATGGCAGGTTGTCTGGAGGACCTTAACACAATGCTCGACGACCTCAGCAGAGTGTCTCAGCAGGTGGGCCTTAAAATGAACATGAGTAAGACAAAAATCATGTCAAACTCACATGTTCCGCTCCACCCGGTCATCGTTGAGAACTCTGCACTCGAAATTGTAGACGAGTACATATACCTGGGACATACAGTCCAGCTGGGTAGGTCCAATTTCGAGAAAGAGGTTAGCCGCCGAATCCAACTCGGATGGGCAGCGTTCGGGAAGCTACGCGAGATCTTTTCGTCCGAAATACCTCAGTGTCTGAAGACTAAGGTCTTCGAACAGTGCGTGTTGCCAGTGATAACCTACGGATCCGAAACGTGGTCGCTCACTATGGGCCTTATAAGAAAGCTCAGAGTCGCTCAGCGGGCGATGGAGCGAGCTATGCTCGGAGTGTCTCTACGAGATCAAATCAGGAATGAGGAGATCCGTAGAAGAACTAAAGTCACCGACATAGCTCAGCGTGTCGCGAAGCTGAAGTGGCGATGGGCGGGGCACATAGTGCGGAGAACCGATGGGCGCTGGGGTCTTAAGGTGCTGGAATGGCGACCCCGCACCGGAAAGCGCAGCGTCGGTAGACCCCCTACGAGGTGGACAGACGACCTCAAAAAGGTCGCAGGGAGCCACTGGATTCACGTGGCGCAAGATCGTGTGGTGTGGCGATCCCATGAAGAGGCCTATGTCCAGCAGTGGACGTCCATCGGCTGACGAAGAAGAAGAAGAAGAATGTTTTGTATTGTACTATTTTTAAGAAGCCAAACATATAGATATTTTGAACCTTTTCAATAAAAACACAGAATGACTTCATAAAAGATTGATTTTATAATCTAATCTAGTACTATTGCCAGAATCATCTTTTTTAAGACTGGGCTCCTCCACTAACCTCTCTTGCTACATCCTGAACTAGTTGTGTCCAGTTTTTACTAGCCAATGTTATAATTATCATTTGATCGTTATTGGTATTTGTTGTTCCTATCAGTTGATAGGAACAACAAATAATCAGTTGATAGGAACAACAAATAACACAAGTAACACAGTTGTGTTACTCCAGTAGATACTGTCCGTGTTGTACTTTAAGCTCATCTGTTGTCTATGTGCGATGTAGGGTGGCCGGCTGCTGGCCGAGAACTTGGGTTATAACCCATCCTATAGGATCTATTAGCTTTATATCTTTTCTTATTTTTGTATTTATTGTTTACCAACCTCAGCTCCTAGACTGCTTCTAACTTCATCTTTTAGATCTTTGTATATTAGTTATTATATTTCATATATGAGGATTCAAAAATTAAAACAAGAATATAGATATGATTTCTGATAACATGACAAGTCTGACACAAACTACTATCTAATCTAAAGAATAAGTGTGCCATTACCTAAATTACAACATTTTATGCAATTAATAAAATTGTTCAACTCCATTCCAACTCCATCCACTTGCTGTGGGGTGAGGCTGCTGATATCTATAAACTATTTGTTTTTCAAAAATAGCTACATGTGCTATTTACAATATACCATGTGACTCGTTTATGATAAATTGAAATATAAGATATAGGTATTCTTACTGTAGCTTTACAATACATGTATAATAATACTAGCAATGCCCCACAGTTTCACCTGCGTTCATACAGACAATATATTTTTATGATTAATTTTTTCACACCTTATTACATTTTTATTAGGGATTTTTTGAAAATGAAATACAGCTTATATTGCTCAGTAAAGATGCAGCTTTCCAAATATACAATATAGAAGAATACAAAATTTAATATAAATATCACTCCACCTTGCAGACCCCAATTTCGCATACTTACTACAGACGAAACAGCTTCCTGCTACGATCATCAGTTGCATTCAACAATATATCCAACGAGCATAAAATAGATCTTTTTTGTACCACTGCTGCATCTGTACGTAGAATCATAAGTACTGGCTTTTTTTCACCTCACCAGAAATAGAATTAATATTTATATCATTATTTCTAAGCGAGTTGTTTTTAGTTTTAGACAAAATTTATTTGTGAAAACTTGTAATTAGCTCTTTTTATTTCCTATAGTTCTTTATATATTTAATGTCGCTGTAAGTTTTCCTATTAAAATAAAATAAAATAAAAATATACAAAATAGGTCCAGTAGTTTTTGTGAAAAAACATTACAAACAATGTATGTAGGTATGTGACATACATACATACATATAAATCTTTCCTCATATACATACAAACATACAAATATATATATAGATAGTGCTTGTAAGATAAAATTAATTATTAATTTAATATAAAAAAAGAGATTTTAAAATACGCAAACCAGCAACCTAAATAAATTGATAATACCAAGGCTACTGCTTCAGTAAGTTTGTAGATCATTTGTGGCCTTCTTTATACATTTTTATAATAAAATTTCTCAATCTGTTTCGAACTTGCCTTTTGACACAAGTTCAAAAAAGCAATTAAAGAAACAATTATTCATGAACCTAGTTATACTGTCGTGGACTATGTTAATGATAAGAAATCTTGGATTTAAATCGTGACCAGCTACTTACTAGATTATATTGTAATTTTTTATTTGTGAAAGAATACAACATTGAATTTTTTTTTGCCATAGAGTTTCTCGGGGTCGTTCTCGCACCAACTTGAATAAAAAAATATTTGAATTGAAAAATTCAACTTGCAAATTAATAAGTATCATAATCTTCTGTCAAGTATAAATCGAACTCAGTCATTCAACACGTGGGGAACTACTTCTCCGATCGTGTCATCACTCATCGGGCTAACATATAGTTGATTTTCATTTTATAATTATTCCTCATTCGTTCCGTAAAGCGGAGCGGCTCGATGTTCCGATCCTTCCCTATTGAGAGCGCACGTCATCGAGGCGATCGTTCGGCATAGAGTGTCGAGATATTACAAGTACGTAACGGCAACAGGTAGCTCTGCGGCTCCTACCTGTTGTTGATGGCCGCCCAGTGCAGCAGGGTGACGGTCTCGTGGTCCGGCTGGTTGACGTCCCAGCCCGCCTCCACCAGCTCGCGCACGCGGCCCGCGGCGCCATACTGCGTGGCCTTCACGATGTCGAAGCCGCTGTAGTCGCGCTCCTGCGGGGCCGGCGGCGGCTCGCGCGGCGCGGCCTCGCCCTCGCGCTGCGCGGCGCCGCACTGCCCGCCGGCCGCCGCGCCGCACGCGCCCTCGTACATGCTCAGGAGCGCGCCGCCATCGCCGCCGGGCCCCGGCAACCCCGCCGCGCCCGCCACTGACGCGCGAGGTTCTCCGTCCGCGGCCGAAAGCTCGTGATTCGAATTTCGATTCTCAATGTATCGATAACGAAAGTGAAATCATGTCGACTCTATCGTATTGACGTTTCACTTTTGGGCGCATCGTAGACGACTGTAGTAAAGTAAGCATACGATTTTCGGCACGTCTTATCTTATGGAGAATACGAATAGTGAAATTGTTACTTGTCAGTTGTCTCCGATAATACTCATTTCGGTAATAACGAAATCCATAAACAGAAAAATCAAGATTTACAATAGTAACCATGGACTACTAACTAAAGGAACATGAAAGGTACGAAGAACATAGACGAATATGAAAAAGAATACAAAACTATTTTCTGACATAATAAAATAAACATAATTTATTAATATCGCATTCGTGAAAATTTAGTAATTTAGAACTATGTAATTTGTAAAGGTCGCGTCGGTTAAATACAAATAGTACTTAATCTCCATTCTTCTGTGGTTATTACACAACACTAAATCGAGGCCCTTAATTAAGAGAAGGTATCATATAAGTATAGTATGCGGCAATAAATAATGCACATGGAGGCTAAATTCTGCTTCATAGAGCATTGTCTCTGTCGCACAGACTGACGAACCCGTGTGTAACGTTACATACTAACTGAGTGACAGTGACAGCGCTCTACGAAACCGTACTGGCCGGCTGTTTCGTTCTAAACATCGATGTGCATTATTTAATGCACATTCGATAATATTCGATACGAAGTTTACTTTCCCCATTTGCGTTACCACTGAAATAACTTTCTTAATATGTAAATGTATATCAAAGTACTATAAGCGAACTGATAATTGAATCTCTCTAGGTCCAACTATAAATACATTCATTAAACTATAAATAAGGAACATAGGTCCAAAAAACCAATCAAATCCTCATTAGTGTTATTGATTTCAAACGGTTATTTTTTTTATTGCTTTACAAAAGAAAAGACTCATTGTGGAAATTGTTACATTGCAGTCCCATTATAGAATACAGTTTAAAAAGAAGTTCCAATTAATTGGTGAAACAAAACCAGTGTTAATAATACGATTGCATAGAACTTTTAAGAGAATTAAAGGAGACTGCCAAAATTGGGCCTAACTGTTACAGAAATTTCACATACATCAAAAAATTCTTATTTTTTTGTTTGAACATCACTCTTAATAATGATATTTATAATGGTATTAAAGTAGTTAATGTAACGGAATGTATGAATTTTTAACTTGTTACTTTTTAATTGCCTATACAGCACTGTTGCGTTTTTAGTATAAATACACCAAAAAATATATAAAGATTCCTTAATTATGTTTTTGTAAACTTAATAATTTAAAATAGTTGTCTAAAAATATATTCGTTTCATTTTACCATAATTACTCTCCTAATATTAAAAATGGTGCTAAAAATAAAATTTTTTTTTTCATTGGCTGTATGGCTTACGATCTTAATCTCTATGGGATTAAATAAAAAAATATTACAACATAATCCAATCAATAGTATTTTTTTTTAAGTTTATTTAACGGCCTGGAATCCAGTCTTTTAAGGCGTAATTAGTATTTTTTTAGTACACGTTGCCATAGACTAGTAACCATAGATGATACACTATCTAGTAATCATGGGGGTGTCACTCACTAAAAATATTATACAATCCAACGCCTTCTACCAGGAAGGGGTCCCTAACAAAACTATTATTTATAGGTATAGTTTCAGTTTTGTACTAGGTGGCAGCTTTGTGTCAATAAGCTTTTTATTTTGTGATAATAATGAAATGCGCATTATATATAATGTGAAAATATATTAAAAAATAGTTTCAGAATTTTTGTTTTTATTTTAACCTTTTCTAATTGTGTTGTAGCAGTTTTTCATAGCCCGAAAAACGTACTGCAAAACGTTTTCTAGAAACAAACCTAGTTAGATCATTTATCGCCCGATTTAATGAAAATCGTTTTTCTTTCGTTCGCGTCGTTTTCTTAGAGTTGTTATACTAAAGAAGGGGGCTATGCCAAAATGTCTCCATCGGAAAAAGAGATAGCAAAACCAAATATAAATAAAGCCACAAAGTAAGTATATAGTTCCATTAACTGATGTACCGAAGGAAAGGTGCCATATAGGGATGTGACTTGAACAAAATAAATCGAGCAGATAGAGGTCCGTGCGATTGTGAGCGAGACATGAGTTCCATTGAAGTCATCACCTTTACTGGTTCTGAACCGAGTCGTGACTCATGAATCACGAACTAAAGAACTACGGAGCGGGAAGTACGGGACTCGATTGCCTTGATTCGTCAGTGGGAGTGATTCTTTGGAACTAGGTCGTTCGCCAACTACACAAGATTACAGTGTGACAGACAATATTGTACACGGTGGTCGCAACAAAAAATATGTTAATAAAAAAAAGTAAAAGTAAAGTAACGGCCTGTTACTATGCCCACTGCTGGACTAAGGCCTCCTCTCTCCGTTCTTGGAGAGAAGGATTGGAGCTAAGAACTACCACGCTGCTCCAATGTGGATTGAAAGGTTACACATATCCCTAGAATTCTCTAGAGATATGCAGGTTTCCTCACGATGTTTTCCTTCACCGAAAATCGTGTGATAAATTGCAATTATCAATTAGACACATAAGTTTTAATAGAAAAACTCATTGGTGCCTGCCCGGGGTTTGAACCTATGTCCCGTCTAGAGAGTCGCACAGTCTCACCTCTACGCTATCCCAGCCCTTAACAAAAAAATATGCTAATGATATAACCTGTCTAAAATAGACTCGTAAGTCTATTAAAGACCATATTTATTTTTCTTTTTACTGCGTGCGAAAACAAAAACTATACAATCAAATACACGATCACTCTCGAAGCTTAAGGGACGTTTATTCAGTGTACTGTAATAATATGTCTCTAACAGATCGCCCAATCCAAAGAATAAAGTCACATGCTTATATATGGAAGATGTGACTTGGTTCTTCGAATAGGGCGAGATATTCTATAGTACAATTTCAGTTTTATAATAAAGATAGAAGATGTATGTACATAGAACTAATAACTTGAAGCTGTCATTTATCTGTCAAACGTTAAGCCAGTTCTTTCCAATTCAATACAAATACATAAAACGACGAGCACTTTCTCAATCACACACACGGACGCTCAACGCTAAGACGACCGCCATCATAGCATGGGTTGAACGCATAGCGTGCGTGTCCCATAGAGTTCTAATAATATATGTCGCTCACTTAGAAAATCTAAATAAAAAAATTACATAACCAACGCTCCATATCAGGGCGAGAAACATAAAAAACACGGTTGTTTCAATATTGTACTTAGTGGCAGCTATGTATCAATAAATTTTTTATTTAGTGATGATAACGAAAGTAAAGAAGCGGCCTGTTTCGATCCCACTGCTGGGTATAGGCCTCCTCTCTCCGTTTCTGGAGAGAAGGGTTGGAGCTAAGACCTACCACGCTGCTCCAATGCGGATTGGTAGGTTACACATTTCTCCAGAAATCTCTGGAATATGCGGATTTCCTCACGATGTCTTCCTTCACCGAAAAGCGTAGACACATGTCTTAATAGAAAAACTCATTGGTGCTGCCCGGGGTGTGAACACGTGACCCCCCTTCAGAGTCGCACGGTCTCACCGCTGGGCTATCGCAGCTCTAAAAAAATTATATGTAGTATATATTATAAAATATATTTAGAAATAATTTCCGAAGCTTTTCTTTTGAGATTTTTATATATTATTTAAAAACTAGAGTTATTAAGCGATTCAAAAGTAATAATTAAATTGTTTTGCTATATTCCGCGATTAATTTTGCATTCATAAGCAATACACTATATCTCCTTATTTTCGTTCCCAAGAGTCTTGGTTGGTGGGGGTTCGAACCTCGAGAGGTTCAGCCTCTAAACCTGACTGCTGATCCTCTCAGGTGTTATTCACGTCCGGGTAATTACTTCGATTAATTTAGGGGGTGGACAATTTGTTGCTGCGCCTCGTATCATATAGATCATTCTTCATCCTGGCCGCCTGCCGTGGAGGTGCTCGCACGCTCTATTGTTCGCGTATTTTAGTCGAGTAGTGAAAGGAAACTGCTTTACGTCCCGTCCGAAGAAACGGAGTAGGGCGTATATGTAGGATTTCTAAATACTTATTTTTATTTTAAAAGTTTAAAAATATCTGGAAAAGTCAAATCTAAAATTAAGACGTACTGCGACCGGCTAACAAGCCGGTACTGCGCTGTTGAGTGCATCTAGGTGTGATTTATAGAAGCAGGCGTTACTTTGCGGAATTCCATATTACAGGCACTATAACAAAACTACTTCGCTATAATCCGCACGGGTTAAGCGAATGCATGCAAAGCTAATGTATATGAAGCAGGCAAAATTTACGAACCTTATACATGCAAGACAAGCCACCACACGCACCCCAAGGCTCTTCCACCAGCAACAAAGCACACAAGCAGCACACACACCCACCACCACACAATCTCGACGATCGTTTCGCTCCGAAATCGAAGCATCATCAGGATAGGCTCCACGACAAAATCGTAATGCGCCGCGCCACCCATACAAGCAGTCTTAAATAGTTCAACCCCCACCACTACCCTCCCCTCCGAACATATGTAGCAAAACGGAATTGGACACATTTACTTGCTCGTTAATTAAGTGGTCATTGTCATTTTTTATTTAAAATAAAGATATAGTGGATAAGGGTAATAAATCCAGGGTTTATAAAATAGATTGTCCTGAGTGCAACGGTACATATGTAGGTCAGACTGGCCGAAATTTTGCAATTCGATTCCGGGAACATATGGCTGCATTTAGAAATAATAAACCAAAAAATTCTAATTTTGCAAAACATTTGCTTGAAAGCGGTTATAAAGTACCTAATGACCATTCATTTCATATTCTTCATACTTGTGATAAGGGACTCCGACTCAATATGTAAGAGCAACTTGAGATAATAAAAAATAACAATGGCCACTTAATTAACGAGCAAGTAAATGTCTCCAATTCCGTTTTGCTACATATGTTCGGAGGGGAGGGTAGTGGTGGGGGTTGAACTACGCTACGGTTCCAACTATAGGAATCGTCAGGAAAAGAGTGGCGATCTGGGAACCTCCGCCGATAGGTACGTTCGCTTGCATTATCGCTCTCACTGGTCAGTTTGTCTCAGATAGAATAAGATTTATAGTATTGTACCGAATTCTTGTATGACAGTCGTAATGGTCGAATTAAATTAATTTTATTTTATATTTCATTCCGCGTGCTACTTTATGCTATATTTTGTCTAGTATGCCGTCTAGTTCTGGCTGCGCGCCCGAAAGTCGTAAATTATTATTTTTATTTAATTTAATTTATTGGGATAACCGACATTACTAATACTATAAAATACTCTACCAACAATTTAACTAAATGTAGTCTTAATTATATGTTACCACGGCATGTAATAGGGACGCGTACATAATTTAAAGACACTGATAATTCTGTTCCTAAAATCAATCCCATCAAAAAAATAGAACTCGTCCGTCGATCGAACCGGGAAACGGAAGGATAGATGGATTCGACTCGCGGAGATAAATTACAATAATCACACGCATGCGTCGGAAAGAAAAACAAATCAAAACGGGTCCATAAAGCTTTCAGTTTATTAGTTAAACAAATATCACTTTTATTTACAACCGAAGCGATCACAAATTTATATCTAATATCACCTAAAACTACTTAACAGATCGAAATATTTACAATAGAATTAACAATCTTCAACTCACGAAACGTACACGCGTCAACTATTCGATCGAGTCGCGGAAGGCATCTGATGATTTTTAAGTACCCTACTCGGCGAGGGCCGCGGCCGGCGACGGCGGCGTGCGCGCCCGGCGCCGTCACGCCGACGACTGCGGCTGCGTGACGACCGGCGAGCGGCGGCGCGGGGAGCCCTCCTCCCCCGCCTCGCCGCCGCCGCCGCCGCCGCCGCCCGGCGCCGGCTCCGTCAGCCGCAGCGCCACCTCCAGGTCGCGCAGCACCTGCGGGCGAGGCGAGGCGAGGTGAGGCCAGGAGGGGCGAGTCGGGGCGAGGCGAGGCGCGCGCCGACGGCGCTCCCCCGCGGCCGGCGCGGCGGCCGCACGCACCTCGGTCTCCTTGTGGTCGAGCAGCGCGAACCGGCGGTCGAGCGCCGTGAGGTGCGCGAAGGTGAGGTGCAGGTGCGCGTGCAGCCGCAGCAGCGCCAGCTCGCGGAAGTGCGCCGCGTACAGGTGCGCCACCACGTGGAACAGCAGCCGCACCACGCGCCGCACCACCGCCTCGAACTGCGGCGGGAACTCGTTGGCTGCGAAGGAACGGAACGCCGTGCGTCGAGTTAAAAGTGAATGATAAAATCATAATTACTATTGGTTTATAAACTATTGTAAAAAAAATAGGGGTTCTCGATTCGGTTTAGTGTTTTTATGAATCATTACCCTATTTTTCGGTCGCTTTTTTCTGCCGGCGGCTTATATGACGAATCACGGATATTCCTCCAATATTATAGGCAGAAGGGTAGCGATTTCGTTATTTCCTGAAAACAAGGCATTCGCACCAGGGAAAGTATCGCCAGTCCGATCGAAAGTAATGGGGGAGTAGTTTATCGAGTACTGTATCGACACGACATCGACGGCATGCCGAACGAGCGAGTGGCGGTCGTTGCGGATCCCGACATCGAAGAGAGCAATTTGGATACGGCAAGCCCATCTATTCGAAGGACTACTTCGTTCGCTCGCGAAGAGCTAACCCCATTTAGTAAATACATTTTGTGCTTCGTTCCGTTCGTATCGAAAGGGGCACTCACCGTACTTGGTGGGGAACACGGCCTCGTCGCTGACGGTCCGCTGCGTGTACGTCATCACGTAGTCGACGTACTGCGGCGCGGCGACTCGCGACTTCTTGCCGCGCTCGTCGTACCACGCGTACGTGCGGCCGCCCGGGCCCGACATGTCGGCGCAGGCGGCGGCGCGCGCCACGCAGAACTCGGACACGGCGCCGTACAGCAAGTTCACGTGCTCGAACAGCGCGAGCGCTGCGGGCGGCGGGACCACGTCAGCCGGGCTCGCCGCGTCGCGCCCGAGGGCCCCGCGGCACGCCGGAGGGCCCCGCGGCACGCCGGAGGGCCCCGCAGCGTGTCGAAGGGCCCTGCGTCGTGCCGCGTCCTGACGCGAGCGAGCCAGTGCCTTCGTCCAGTTTCGTCGTAAAGTTCATCGTTATTTAAAATTAGTAAATAAATAAATATATGAAACACTTACACACACAAATAAGTTAGTATCTATATTTCTTAATCGTATCGTTATTATTAGTGATGTATTTGTCTGCGGCATCCGGCTAAATGCGACATGTCCCGTGTGTGGGTAAGGATGGCCGTCCGGCGCACCGCCACCGCCAGCAGTAAGTGCTGACGACTGACTATCGATAAAGAGGTCGGAATTTAGCTTCGCAGGACGCTCGCCGCGCTCATACGATACTAACGTGACGAACACATTATACATAATATAATTATCGATCATCTTCACATAGCACGCATTACCTCAAATGGTGATTAGATAATTTCAATATATAATGTCTCGAAGATGTCTTCGAGACATTATATATATTGTCCTCATTAAAACGCGAAAGCGCTTACGTTCGCACGTGTTCCGCGGAGTCTACTTTTTATTTCCACACAAACTAATTCTCGAGCGGAAGCCAATAATATATTAAAGTCTACGGGACGCCGACACGCATAAATCAAAAGACAATATTAGCGTTAGAGTCGACTAGAGGTGCGCGGTCCGTAGAGCGGTGTTCGGTGTAGGGTGTACGGTGTACGCACTGTGCGACGCCAGCCACTCGTTGTAGTCCAGGCCGCGCGGCAGCTCCACCAGCTGGCGCATGTCCAGCTCGGGCAGCTTGCGCTCCAGCAGCGCCTCCTGCAGGTACAGCTTGGGGTCGGCCGCGCCCTCGCCGTCGCGCTCCTTGCGCCGCGCCTTCCTGCAACCGACCGCCGCACTGGCTACACGCGACCGCGAGTGGCCGCCAGTGGCCGCGCGCAGACTGCCTCGACCGATCGCCGTGCAGTTTTGATTATGCGCACGCTTAGTATTAAAATGACCGAATTCAAAAGGGTTGTTTTGTAACAAATTGCAATAAAGCACGGCGCAGCGACTGTAAAACTGAGTGGTAGAGACCCATACCTCGGAAGAGCAAGAAAACACTAGCTTTTTTAATAGTTCGTGGTGTGACAGATGACATTGAAATAACTATTACAATATACGTAACTCAGATGTGCTAATAATTATGAAAGTGGTCTAAGTTAAAATTAAAAACAAAATGAATTGATCGCTTATTTCACTCGACATAATTTTAGGTTAAGTTTATTCAATGTAATGTTGCGATATCGTTAAACATTTTAGTTTTAGATAGTATCAATCTAACTAACAATATAATTCAGCTGGGCTCTTCAGATCTTACATTATTGGCGGCAAATAGTTATTATTTATACATATATATTTTGTCACTATGTCAACAGATAGCGGTTCAGATAAGTTAATGAAAACGTACTTATATTGTGAATATTCGGATAATATGATGTGATGTGATGATATGATGATCTGCAGATTTTATATGACCACGTTATACTTCCAACAAATAGAAAAGAATAAAGCAATTATTATCTTCAGATGAATCATGCCATGACATCACTGTAAATTAAAAAACCCTATCACGCGCTCGTAACTCATTAAATGTGACCACCTCTAGTCTAGCTTGAGGTTATATTTTCTGACGTAGAGTGTACGTCAGACTTCCGCCAAGGCCGGGCTCCCGACGGGCGCAGTCCGCGGCTGTCAACAAAATTGCTTATCGAATTGTCGATAACCGATAGCGATACGGAGAACTGACTCGTTTATTACACGTTTAAGTAGACATTATTACATCGGAAGCGGCCGATAAATTGTATTTTCTTTGGTATATTTAAACATTTAGTATTCTAAGGTTTTCTAAGGCGATTTTTACGTATCATTGAAATTACCGATATAGTCGCTTTTATTAATTAAAAAACGTTTGATGTTTGAAAAAATGTTTGGACTTTATTTTGACCAAATATGATGGTAGTTAAAAGAGACGACGGACCGATTTTTCAGCGTGCGTTCCCTCCGGTCGGAGGGTTAATCCTCTACGCTCGGTAAAATAACACGTTCGTAAACAGTCTCAATAGAAAGGAGAACGAATGAGACACGGATACGAAGGCGGACGTCGAAATACGTCAGTGCTGCGAGCCGCGCGCAGTTGCGGTAACCACTTCAGAAACTATAACAGTTTCGAATCGTAGCCAACGACGCGGACGGTCGGTCGCGGGCCGGACCGCTCCGGGCTCACCTGAACGGCACGGCCGCGTACAGGTACGAGGGGAGCGACAACAGCACGCCCAGCACCACCGCGTGACACATGCTGCGGCGAGCGGCGGCTCGCGACTGGCGCGCCCGCCGCCCGCCGCCCGCCGCCCGCCGCCCGCCGCCCGCGCCGCCCCGCCCCGCCCCGCCGCCCGCGGTGACTTACGTTATTTCATGGTGCCGCGGGCCGCGTGCGCTTTCTTGACTTGTTTTGAAACGTAACTTGTAACTCGGGCACACCGCACACGTCACACGGCGCGAGCGACGCCGATGTGACGGGCGGAGCTCATAATATCGTCGATCGGCATCAGGCTTGGAACCATTCATATCGTTATTATTTTGCAAAAATAATTTAAAACTCGGTCGAAGGCCGCTCGCCGGGGCGAAGACGAGTACGGATGTACGTTTCGAATAGATAAAATATCAGATCACCGTATAAGGGACGCGATAGATTTAAGCGGAACCGAACTCTGATAAAAAAAGGAAATCGAAGCGCACGGCACTAAAAAATGGAGCACCGATCTGTCAAATACTAAGCAGATCGTACCAATAGTCAATACAGACAAACGCACATCGACACGCGAACCAGCCGGCGGCCGGCGGCGGCGAGCGGGCGCCGGACGTGCGTCGCACGACTCTTATTTGCCTTCTCGCGTTATGAAATGGAGCTGAACGAATTATATTTTTACATGTAATCGTGTAGATTTTCGAATTTATCGTTATTTCTATTCCTAATTCGCAATAGAAATTATAAACAAGAATAAATCTAAAAAAACAAAACGAACAATGCCGCTAATGAACAAAATGAATTATCCACCAAATTGTTTATAGTAAACACTTTAGTTTATATGATTAGTTTATTTATCTATTATTTATATATAAGACACACCAACGACATGAACTCGGCTCGCTTTACAGTGACATATTTAGTACAGGTATGTCTTCGTTCTGCGTGAACACGTCACTTAAATGCACGGCATTCGATACTTGTAT
Source organism: Morpho deidamia (assembly GCA_947086505.1). Taxonomy (NCBI): domain Eukaryota; kingdom Metazoa; phylum Arthropoda; class Insecta; order Lepidoptera; family Nymphalidae; genus Morpho; species Morpho deidamia. The sequence continues at coordinate 41,453 of CAMTZC010000025.1, forward strand.
TTGTCATTAAAATTCTTTTTAGAGATCGAATTTATAATTACAGTATAAAAATATTTATAGTATAGAAAGTATAATTTTGCTTAAAATAACTACAATATATTGTATATCAAGTACATGACACAGAAATAAAAATAATATGTAATGTATGATAATTTAAATAATTTAGATTACATTTTAATGGAACTTAGTTATTTATTATGTTGATCTGAGATACGAGACGTTATAATACGTATGACCGGGAAACCGAACCGCAAGTCTACGAGGACAATGAATATATACGATGATAATGAATGCCATAACTATGGCTGCCATATACGAGGGGAGGTCAAAAAGTTCGCGGAATAAGATTCCCTCTTAAACTCCAAACTATTTTTCCTTTTTAATATATTCTCCCTTAAACCCTAATACATTTTTTAGATCTCTTAAATAACTCGTTTATACCATTTGTCTTTGGTGCCGAAATTGCAGACTTCACTCCATCGTGGTCAATTTTTTTCCACGCAGCTCTTACTTCATTTTTGGAAATAAATAACAGTCACCGAGTGCCCGTCCGGACTGTAGGGTGGTGGTTCCATCGTTCGAAGCCGCATCGGTGAATGGCAGCCGTCGCAATATGGCACGTGTGAACGGGTGCGTTTGAACTTTTGACAACTTTCCTCTTCTTTTTTCCTTGATGGCTTCTTCCAATCTTTCTAGTAAAGAAGCGTAGTACTATCCCGTTATAGTCATACCAAGTTCTTTATAAACGATCAGTAAAAAACCTTCAGAATCCCAAGAGACAGTCGCCATAATCTTGCCAACTGATTGTGTCACTTTCAATGTCTTGGGAAGAGGTGTGCCTTTTTTATGCCACTGCATCAATTCATCACCAGTAACGATTTGGGCTATAACTCTTCCTTTCTCTCTCCACAGAGCTCCAAAAACTGTTAAGAATACTCGACACGCTCACATTTTTGAAGTGGCGTGAGAATCCTCGGAACCCACCTTGCACTGACCTTAGCCATCCCAAGATGACGATGTAGAATATTCAAAATACGTGTTTCGGATACTCAAATCATTGTTGCAAGCTGTTTCTTCTTCAACGGACATCTTATAATACAAGTTTTTCTACTTTTTCGACGATTTCCGGAGTGGTGGCCTCAATCGGCCGGAGCGGGTGTCGTCATAAATGGACTCTCGTCCTTGTTTAAAAAGACCATGCCACTTGTAAACCATACTTTTACCTGAACGGATTTTTCTTGCTGGGTATGGAAGTTAATGACGGCGCGGTGTTCTTCCCGATTCAGTTGTTTGAAGGTCGATAACTAAAAAGTTAATGACCCGATAAGATTCAAACTTGGCATGAGGTGCTTAACTAGTGCTTACCTGAACGAATAGACCTACCCCCACCAACCCCTCCATTCCGCGAACTTTGACCTCCCCGCGTGGTAGGCCGCCCGCGACCACCGCGCCGCACGAAGCCTTGGAAGGGACAGGTGACGTCGACGTCACCTGTCCCGTCGCGCTGTCGACAGCGCGAGTCTCTACATCACTACATAGTATAAAACAAAGTCGCTTTCTGTGTCTGTCCCTATGTCCCTATGTATGCTTCAATCTTTAAAACTACGCAACAGATTTTGATGCGGTTTTTTTTAATAGATAGAGTGATTCAACAGGAAGGTTTATATGTACAATAACAGTCAATATGGAGTAGAGAAATACTGTAAATTTTTGAGGTTTCTAACGTGATGTCGTAAATAATTACATTTTTTTCCGCTTACATTGCAAACGCAGGCTGAACACTACAAGATTTATCAAAATAATGTATTAAAAATTTGTACACCTTAAAAAGGTCTACAGAAAACTCCGCGAGGGTATATGTCTATCTCTTATGGATAACCCACAATAGCATTTTTTTGTCATTTACTTTTTACGAAAAATAACGCCCTCTTTTCGAAGCAATTTTAAGCAATACAGCATCAATCCTTATCCAATTAAGTACCTTAAATACATTGTTGATTTGATATAGATCAATATGGCCGTTTACAGCATGTAATTTAAATGAATATTTTCGAAGATATTACAGATTTAATATGCGGCGCGTGCCTATAAATAGCGCATCGGAGGCCGCGCTTCGCCCTATAGCACTTATAATTTAGCAGCGATTGGATTAATTGTAAAAATAAAATACATAGAGAAAAATGTAAAAAGGAACTAGGTAAAATGTATTATATGAATTAAGATATTCCAAAGATAGCAGGAAATCTTCATGGTATAGGGAAAGGGGAATTGTTTTACTCCAAATTTAAGGCGTGCGGGCCGCGGGCAGTAATGAATAAATCAAAACTACTGGATCTATCTTAATCATTTTTTTCACTGTGTGACAGCCTATACTTATATATTTTATACCCGTGCGAAGCAGGGGCGGGCCGCTAGTATTTATTATAAAATTATATCAGGTGTCCGTCCGTTCGGGGTAAACACAAAAACTACGGAGCGAATTCTCATACGATGCCTTCTAACAAAAAATTTAATCAAAAGCAATGTTCGGTTACGTTATGTGTATGTCCGCTGAAATATATGTTACTATAACTGTTAAAAATGTAGGGGAAAAAGGCAACCTGTCTGGGTGCTTAGAACGAAAACGGCGCCCGATCCCTTTGAGATGTGACAAAGAAATATGATGGAATCATCCTCTTTTATAGTACTCTTAGAGCGGCATTTCACTTATGACGTTAGCGTAGAAAATGAATCACATAGAAAAAGTTACCAAACAATACGTCAACAAAAGATAAAGATACGCTATAACATATGGAACAGGCCACAGGTTAAGTAATAACAATTTCTACTAGGCACTAGTGTATTAAATACGAAATTGACGAAGTTTTATATACCAATATAAAACGAAATATTTAATCCCGTTTGTCCTTCGGGAACGAAGACCTAATACTTAAGTGTAAACGAACAATCGGGTTCCGCCCTCAATACATCAGTATAGTTTTTTTTATGTTTGAAGTCGAGCATACTTTGGGTATTTAGCTGTATATGTACATATAAATATTTATTATTGCTGTATTAGTTAAGGGGATTTTTAACGGTTCTAATTTCTACCGGCGGCAAGTGATATCGCGCGTAACGTACGAGTAACTGAGTAGACGTAACGACGTCTACTCAGTGTTTGCAGCTTTCACAGACTCCATGCCACCTAGACACCTGAGGTGTAGTGTTACACGCCCCGGAAAACACTTCGTGCAACCTGATCTTCATCCGAACCAATATCGGTGAGAACCGACTCCACTAAATACTATTAAAATATATATTATAAGAGAAATTGCAATTATTACTAAGTACCTAAAATAAGGACAATTATTTGGTCTATGTGGGTTTGTGTACCCGACAGCCGGCTCCATAATGTAATTCTCGTATTGAAGTCGAACGGTCACATCGTTCGCGGAGGAACGGGCAGCGAGCACGGTTAGAGCCGCGCCGGCCCTCGCTCGGCCTGATTCACACCAAACTATTCAAGACCGGGATACGTTTCCCTTCTAACGTTATCATTCGCAACGGGCTGCCGGCGACTGACGCACTCACGAGACGAGCCCGCCCAGGAAGGTGGCGGGACCATCGCCGATGAGTCTGATCTTTCGATGGCAGGAGTCGAGGAGAGACGGCCGCGAGTGCGGCGGCCGGCCGAGCGCGCCGCCCCGCATGCCCGCCGGACCGCAGCGCGCACTAGCCGGCCTCGAACGCTTCGCGCGACATCGTGCACGCGCCACCCCGACGACGGATGGCGCGGGACTGACGCGGGACTGACGCGCGACTCCGCGGCCCGCACCCCGCCCGCACCCCGCCCGCTCGCGCGGAAAACTACATGACTTTGAAAGTCCGCACGATAGGCATAATACTTATTGATTTACTTTAAGACGCCAAACAGAAAATTACGTTTATTCTTTACTATAAATAGATTTTTTCGTGCTCGATTCGTGATCGATTCTTAATCCTTTAATGACGAATTATAAAATAGTTAAAACCTTCATTACGATATTGAAACATTTAGTTCCAGTAAATTCGTTCAGTTGATTTGAACGAGTGAAGCGTTTTAAAATACGTATCGATTAACATGTTACATCAAAATTATTCAATGTTTTGACGTCGCGACAAGATTAAACTCTCAACAAAGTATAATGCGAAGTTGGATGAGATACAGTTAAAGTCGGTCGCGGCCGCTATCAGCTGACGGCGAGGGCGGCGAGGGCGGCGAGGGCGGCGGGCGGCGGGCGGCGAGGCGGCTGCGAGTTGCGGGCTGCGGCACTGTCGTCGGCGCACGCGGCCACCCGCCGCCCGCCGCCCGCCATAATAATGTAAAATTACTTAATGATTATTATATGTCCGAATCATATATCCATACATACTATCGAGTCATGTCACAGTCATCAAAACGTTACCTGATCGGTTGAAATGCAAAAAAACAAATTTGATGTCAATAATATAATTAAATAAGCTGCTTCAAGAGACAATTCCCTACTCGTTGTAACTTTAAAAAATATAGTGGGGTATTTAAAATCTTTTTTACCCGGAGAAACCGAATACGTTATTCCCCCTGAGCACCTCGTACTTAATATTGTTATTCTTCACATCTACTTTTAAGTTAACTTAACTTCTTTTCTTATAATATATCGCAAATTAAAATTATACAATATACTTATACGTTATACGTTTGTATAATTATTATATTTATAAAATAATTACACAAACAAAATACAATTAAATGTATAAATAATTTTGTGTGTTTGTATAAATAAAAAAAGTCAAAATGTAGGGAGAATAGAGTATAGTACGAGCGGTCGGCGGGCCGGCATCGTACGAGTCATTATTAGTATTATTTATTTAGTATTTAAAATATGTTTTTCATGATATTGATTCATTCGCACATTTAAAATTAATTTTATATGAGATATAAGAAAAGAGGCCCTGACGGTCCAGGCGTGATGTTAGTTTCAGGTAACGGGCACAGCAGGCCGCCCGAGCCGCCCGAGCCGCCCGAGCCGCCCGAGCCGCCCGAGCCGCGCCCGGTGATGTTACATCGTGTTCTGTACAACGGGCGCGCCTCTCAGACTTCCCTATGTATACGCGTATCGTATTTCATGCAATCCTGTCGCACCACACATCCACCTTCACATTCTCATTCATTCGTCTTTCTCGTTGGCCAACAGTCCAATCCATACAATACGCCAGGCGCTATGACCGATTTATCAATTCTTAACTTTATCTTAACTTTGAGAGGCATTCGGGAGTCGCACGCAGTACCTGAGAGCTGTCGCCTCTTCATCCATCTTGGAATCATTCTAGCACCTACATCACGATATATTTCATCGGCGTTCCGAAAAAACCGAACCGAGGTACCGTAAATCGAAACACACTGGCAAAATTTTCTCGTCTAATCTAATCGGGGAAAAATTGGAGGTCCCAGTAAAATCGTAGGACGTGTGTTCGGTATCACGACGGTCGGCACGACTGGTTATAAACCGACCCTCTCTAATCGTTCGTGCCGTATCACCGATCCACTCCGAATCTCAGCTGCATTTTCGGTCAAGTACGATGCCATCGGCGAATGACTCACACCAAGGAGCCTTCCCGCAGCAGCGAGCGAAACGTGAACAAAAATAAATATCTTAAAAAAAGGGGATCAAAAATAGACAAGTAGATAATGTCTTCAAAGACGTAACACAAAACGAACGGCACGCGTACGACCGTGGAGAGCATCGTACGAGACACTGCAGACAATCAAACCGTCTTCGCGAATGCAATTATAGGGGACAAAAGTAAATAGCACGATTTCATCAAAATCAACAACAATCGGCGCGAGGGGAGAAGAAGGAAGCGGACAGATCGAGACGGAAGTTCGTTCCGGAACGATAAAGTCGATAAGCGCCCTGAGTCATCGCACGGATCAACCGATGGACCTCGCCGTCCCGTTGGTTCGTTTCAGTCCGCAGTCGAGGCAGCGGCGCCCGTCGCCTGCCCGTGACGTTCTACGAAACGTGACACGCGTTAGCGGCGGGCGAGGCTCTCGCTTACTATCGGGAGGTTTTTTGGAGCTTATGTATCTAGCTGTTAGATTTGGATACGACTAAAGTAGCAAATTTGAAGTAAGTTTATTAGAGGCGGGCGGTCGCGGCGGGGCGCGGCGGGGCGCGGCGCCGGCGGCGGACTCACCACAAGCAGTCCAGCATGACCGAGACATGCGGCTCACCTGCAACAACCAACAACACAGTGAGCCAACACCGACAACCGCCGCCGCCGCGACCGGCGACGCACCTTGTCGCTTAATAGTGATAGGGGATTCGGGAATTTGAATGATTTCCAAGATGAGTGGTTCGGGCGGAGTTATCGGTGACACCTCATATTCACATAATAAGTACGTTTTCATTAACTTACCTGATCCGCTATCTGCTGACATAGTGACAAAATATATAAATTATTTACCGCCAATAATGTAAGTTTCGAAGAACCCAACTGAATTATATCGTTAGAACTCGAACAGAAATGAATTCGCATTTCTTTTATCGATTTATTATGTAGTTCAGAAACGCGACAAAAAGAGGGCCAAAAATTTTAAAATTATGTTATTATAATTTCTTAAAATTTTTAACTCGGACCACTTTCATAATTAACACTAAATGCATTCCGTGTCACGTTATAATTACAACTACTACTATCTAAAAAATCATTTTTTACGATATCGTAAAATTACATTGATTAATTAAGTTTAAAATCATTTCGTGCGAAATGAATGATAAATTCTTGTTTTTAACTGAGACCACTTTCATAATTATGGGCACAATTATTTTCCTTATAACGGTGTGCGAGAACGAATTCGAGGTCGCCTCTGCCGTCGACATACGAATGACGAACGAATCGGTCGCTATATGTATGACATAGATCAGTGCGTCCGAACTAGTCGGGGTCACGAGAGACGTGTCCGCGCCGTGCGGAGGACTCGATGGGAAAAACGTCAAAAGGATTCAGTCGAAGGGCCGCGCCGCCGTCCTCGCCGACGGTACCGACTCCGTATCGGCGCGGGACAGTAACGTTCACGTCGGCGCCGAACCGTGTGGCCGAATAGTCTTACGAATGAGCAAATCGAAAAGCGTATGAATACTATTGCGTGGTGTTAGTTCGCCCGCAGCGATCGGGTTTCGAGCGGAGTCGGAATCGGTTAATTCAATTACGCCGGTATCTTTACAGCTCTACCGCTCGTGACGTCACGCCAGGTGCGCCGGGAGGCCGCTATCGCGATAACGTGGCGCGACACCGTCGACGTCAGCACCTGCAGAAACAGGAGACGGTGTCGTCGACGGCGGCGGGCGGCGGCGGCGGCGGCGGCGGCGGCGCGGGCGACACGCTGCGGTACTGGACGTGCGGCACGCGGCGGGCCGCGCGCGCGCCGCTGCGCCGTAGGATCCCGGCGGGCCAGCGGCGCGGGCTGGCCTCATCGCCGCTCATGCGGAGGCGCGCGTCGCGGGCGGGCGCTCGCGGAGGCGCGCGGCGGCCGACTGTCGCGGGCGCCGGTCGCCGCGCGCACCCCCTGCACTAGTGCGCGCGGGCCGCCTCGCGAGCCGACATTTTCGCGAGTAACGTTCGGAAAGCCGCCGCGCCGTCGAGCGCTTCTAGCGTGTAGCGCGGATTATAGCAAAATAATTTTATTATTACTTTCGCTTCTAGCATCGTTTGATCGTTTGATGCCTGCTTGTACTTCTATTAGCACAGCGATATCGCAAAAAAAGTGTTCTGTATGTCCTTTATTTTATTTACACTAGCCATGGTTTATTATGAAGCAATATGATACATTTAACCTGAATCACATATATGTATGATTAAACATCTAAAGTTCCCATCTCGATCTTTACCATCAATGCATAGATCGATGAATAGATGTTGTGAAAAGTTTTTTGATTTTAATGAATTTGTCAGCCTGTTCGTGCTTAATTCTAGTTCTAATATGGTAATTATGTCTGGGAATTACTTTTAACAGACATTTAAAGTCCCTAGATCTATATTTATGAGATATCAAAAGAGAAAATAATTAATATATTATCAAATATTTTGGTAACAAGCATTAAGCAGTATATTCTATGAGCTACACTCAGTGCTGAATGGAGGGTACACTAAATTTTTAGTAAAAAAATAATATAAAAATTGTAGTTGAGACCAAAACATTATGCATTAATAGATTTCAATCTATACTTGATAGCTCTATATACTTAAATAAATGTGGATGTATCAAAAAGGTTCTTTATAGCAGGTAGATTAAAACAAAACATTACCTTCAAAATATATTTTTATATTCAAATTCAAATTCAAATTCAAAATATTCTTTATTCAAGTAAACTTGTAAACAAGTGCTTTTGAATCGTCAACTTTAATGCTGGTTCAGAAAGCTGTTCCTACATATATAATTTAGTTACATAATAGTAAGAAAGATTTTAAAAATTATTGATATTTATTGTAAAATTTTCCATCTTGCACCAATTTTATAATGGTGAGAGCTAACTATAATTATAGAAGATTTGAAACAAATAAATAAGAAAAACTTTTAGTGTAATTAATGTAATGTAGTGTACAGATGTAGTAGTGGCTATGTATGTTAAAAGCATATATATATTCGATATTAAAAAATTAATATTTAATTAAAGACTATTTTTGACAATACATTCATTTGTCACTCATTTCATTTCATATGATTTCATTATTTGTAAATATCATTATATCCAAATTTTGAGAACTCCTGAGTCATGTGTCATTGTGTGTGTGTTTTTTGAAATTTATTAAAGTGCCTAAACCTATGGTGTATAGAGAACAACATAATGTGATACAATCAATGATTTCATCATTCATGTTTCTACTTAATCACACAATCATTAAAAAGTAAAAATGAGGCTGCGTTCAGAGGTCTAGCCACAAATGTGCTCTCTAAATAAATTTACTCAATCATTCTCACCTTAATATATTTGCATATTTAAGTGAAACTAATGAAAAATCATTTAATAAATATATACATCATTTTTCAATGAGGAATAAAATGCAAATGATGGGTGTTGAAAATGTTTATGTGCAATGCAGTTTGTACAAGGAACACACACAAAGCTTCAGGTAAGTCGTATACTATGTTATAGCTTGCTTGCTTATTCATACACTTCGTATACCATACCCTCAGTGTCTCCCTTCTTAATAAACGTTTTTCGACTCACTCTCACTACTTACTGTCAGTTTCATCTCTGTAACGCATACGTCACTACTATACAGCCAAGTGTGACATTGGCGCTGCCTGATGGTGACCAGTGTAGTATAAGTAACTAGATAGTGCTGATGCAACCAGACTCACCCCATGAACCAGTCGACAGTGTCCCGCAGGTACTCCGGAAGTCGCTCCAGCTTGCCGGATTCTTTTTTATCGTGCTACTGGACGTAAACTGAATATTGCACTGAAATCTGCTTGTAGCAGTTGCTATTCAGCCACACAAAAGCACTGACTGTCCCATCACCTTCACTAGTGTTTGGAACTAAACAATAATAACTGTTCACTTTAAAATCTTGTTAACTAGAGCGTATCAGTCACTGAGATTAAATTTTTATAGGAGCCCGAGCTAAACTCGCCATGTTGCGCAACTTTTACGTTATGTTAAACGACATATCAATATTCAACCAAAAAACGATACAGCAATGCTGTATTTAAACATAAACAAAAACTTATGTACAAGTTAAAAAATACTAAACGTTCGTTTCCGTGAAAATTGTTAAAGATAATCGTAATTTAACAAAATATTAAGTTGGTAACATTGAATACAGATAAATAGCCCTCAAAATACATTGAAATTTGTCATAGCATATCGTAGCTAGAAGTGTTTTAGTCTACGTTGAAATCTTTTTTTTCTATAACCATGCTTTACAATAACAAAACTGAGAATTAAAATATGCAAGATTTTCCAGGGGGAAAACGAATGCATGAACTGCAATGCCAATCATTCTTTGTGTAATTGTTCACTGATTGAACGAGTGCAACATATTTGATATTTAGGCATATTGGATAAATAAAGCAATGAACGGAATGTATATAAAACTCACATTGTTGCTTTCAAAGTTAAGGCATATAGTAAAACCATAGAGTTAATATACTAGAGTAGGAAGCCAACCTACATTTTGCTTTTTTAAAAAAGACTGTATCTATCTGTCGCTTTTTTTGTGTGGTTAGACAAAGTTTATAAGTTTTATCTTCCCTCACACTATTTGTTGACAATCTCACTTGCATGTCTGCCTATGGCTCCTCAAATCTTGTATAATAACTCTACGATTGAAACCGGACCTAATTAGGGCAAAAAGAAAAAAAAGAATGATAAAAGTATAAACCTAACAGTATGAGGGGAACTGTCCCCCTACCATAGACTACTAACTAAAATACCCCCTACAACTAGTCTTTGTTTACTGAAACAGATCATAGTGTACATTTATGGTGTACATTTGTCTGTGGTTACGTAGGGAGCGCGGTTTTAAACTAGTTCGTTCTAGGGATGTACTTGGTATGGAAAAAGTCCATCAATAAATAATTGACTTTTTCCTTCATAATAAATCGATTTATAAAAATAAATTAACTCGAAACTAAAAAAAATGGATTATTCAATTAAAAAATAATAAAAATAAAGAATAACCGCCAACTGGACTATACTGAATAAGAAATAGCATACATGCGCTGTTTGGAAAATTCGATTAAAATGTGTAATTTGGCTACATTGAATTCATCAAACTACGTATATCTTTTTTTTATGCAAGAAAAAAAAAGAGACTAAAAGAAAAGAAAAATATAAGGTAAATTACCTTATATTTTATAATATAATATATATTTTTTAATCGAATATGTTTATTTATTTAATATTTATCATGAGATACATGATCCATGCTTTATAGAAGCGTTATAGGCGTTACTTTGCTGAATTCCATATTACAGAAGCAATAACATAACTACTTTGCTATAATCTGCGTTTGTTACGCAAACCAAATAAATGACAAAAGCGGAATATAGCAAGGTAGTTTTTAATATTTAATAATAAAAATTCTTTAATATTTAATAATAAAAATTAGTATTTGTAAAATTATTTTCTAAAACTATGTTAGTAATAAAATAAATTTCGACAAATTTAGACAAGACTATTAAAAATCGATTATAATAATATAAAAACGATTAATATAAAAATCAATAATTTTACATCCCTAGTTCGTTGGCGAACTACAATTTATCACAATATCAACTTATCAAGATATTTGAAATTTTATTAGTAAAACAAATTCACTCTTATAATTATGTTTCGCTTACCGTTCGGAGAAACAGTCGATCCGTTGGAAGAAAAACGTCAAGCAAGAGAAAATACAATCAACAGTATAGTCACATTCTGTGTTCTGTGTGCTGCTATCAGAATAGGTTAATCAAATATTGATATCTTGGTGGATAATCAAGACATGGACATTGATTATTAAAACACTCCAGTTTAGTCAATTTATGTCCACTGTCGAACAAGGGTCCGAGAGAGCTTCATAGTCGAGCTTCATTAGCTTCGCTAATCAGTTTCAATCTATTAAAATATTTTGATATTATATTTATGTAAAGACTAAAGGCATATTATATTTAAAGTCTGAATTTCTTACCAGGTGATTTTACTCTACGTTAATGTGAACTGGTTGGCACTAACGATCCTAAAGGGCTTGTTTTGTGTTGAATTTAAATATATGTATTCATTTCAATGAACCCACCTGAAATTTTAAGTGCATTGTAAAATTTATAGCACACATAAAGTGGAGCTGGGCTCTTTAAACCATACAACTACATAATTATGCATTTACACTTATTTCTGTGGTATAGGGCAGCTGGTTAGCTATAAGTACTACTAACTACACACCACATTGAATTTTCAAAGCTACACACATACAGATCAGTCTTTAAAGGTTTTCTCTACCAAGACTTGTTCCCAAATTTACTCCAGTATTTCTATAATTCTGTTGATGTAAGGGTATTTAGAGAAAATATAATTTAGGCTTATGCCAAAGTATAGATTTGTATAAAGAAATGTTCCTGACATTAGTTTTTGTTTTTGTTAAATTGAATCTAACGTTATCATGTGTTATAAAGTTGAAGCATTTAGTCCCAAGGATACCTGCAGTAAGGATGCCTGTTGTCAAGAAGTATATACATTCATACAAATTTACCATTTTATTTCAGCTCCCCTTATCATTGAGCACAGTGGCCTCTAACAGATGATATGTTTCCTCTGCCAACTTCAAGCACTATGTACTGCTTATAGATGCTATCAGGAGAAAATGCTAACATGGTGCATGGTACAGCATATTAGTTTTATCCATCTTTATAATATAATAAATTAATGAGTTATTTTGTGTTGTTTAAATTTATTACCTAATGCGTATAATTGTTTTTTTAAATCGTATCATGTTGTATATCTGAAAGTCTGTCAGTCTGTTATGTTATCACAGCGAATCAGCTGAACTCATAAATGAAATTTGGCACAATTAATGTTTATAGACCAGGGTAACATATAAGATGCACGATCGGACGGCGGACGGGAAGGTGACGTGCGCGGCGATGGTACCAAGGCATACGTGACCATCGACTTCATGCAATTGCATTACTATTATAATTTGTTCGCGCCTAACAGACTCCAGCCTGGAGCGAGCGGCGAAGGAGTTGCGGGAGGAAAAATGAGAGAACCGCGGCCAACGTTGAGCGTTGTCGTAGTTAATAAGAACATCATTTTAATTATTATATTCCAAATTGTATAAGTATCAAAAATTACGAATTCTATACCACATACAAGACTAATTTACACGGCGAACGAATACGAATTGCAAAGTAACGCCTAATTCTATAAATTATACGGCGAGTAAAACTACGCAAATCTTTTTATGTTCCCGTATTCAACAAATGTATCTGTATTTTGTGATGGATTTGAGAGTGAAAGAAGCTACAGTTTTATTTCAGGTGTAACGTCCACGCGGACGAAGGCGCGGCCGAATGCTAGTATGATAAATGTGCACTATTTTAAAGAACGAAGAAATTGATGGACTTTGCCTGACCCACACTGCAGTAATCTCTCGTTCTTTTGCTCGTGCGGTCGTTAAGTATGAAGCAGTCGTTTGCCTCGCATCTATCGACCGAATGCCGACATAATTTCTACGCACCCGCAATGGTACGATACAAACCTTCGTTTGCTGAATACGTAAAAAATATTCAAAGCTATTTAAAACTGTTCGCGCACAAGCTAAATCTCTACGTACCAAAAAAATAATATTCAGTCAGAAAATAAAGTCCAGCTCATCGTTAATGATGAAGTCACTCATTTCTATATCAGTAAATTAGTTCACAGCGAGCAGCACGGCGTCGGCGAGGGTCGCGATATCTGCGATTTTTTTCTTGGAGTCGTATCTCCTGATGCTGCTTCGAATATGGGGCGAAACGTGATTATTAAGAACGTGGTAGTGAATGCGTGTAGCAGTTCCATCGGCCAAGTCCGCGCTGAAGGCCAGCTCTGGGCTCGGGGATAACAGAAACAAGCGCCATTTGTAATAAATTACACTGAAGTTTATTCTCATCCTGAATACATATCGGCCGCGGTACTTATTCAATATTTGCATCACAACTCTTTATTATAAAATCACTCAACATACATTTCTTATCTCCGAGGAAACAATTTTTTTGTCGTTTTCTGTTTATTTAGTTATAAAATCCTAAATTTGATAATACGATGAAATTTAAGCATTCTTAGTTTATTCACTACATTCATTTAATATTGTAAATAAACAATCACGATGACATTATTAAAAATTGATTTAACTCCTCCATACATTATTATACAATTTCAACTAAAACACGCTCGTTACGGGCTGAGGGGGCAGGGGGACAGAAGGTAGGTAGGTGGTGGGAGGGGGGGCCGCTGGCGGACTGCAACCATACGTTCGACGATCACTACACGTTGTATACATTTGTAAAAGTATCAAAATCGAGTAAAAGGTCTACAAAAAATTATCTCGACATACTAACATTCGTTTACGTAGTTTAAACCTAAAATTGACCTATCCAGCGCCGGAGCGGGTCCGGAGCGGGCCCGGAGCGGGCGCGGAGCGGGCCGGGGCCGGCGCCGAAGGGTGACGAGGGTCGGTAGTTAGACTATTTGGCTTAATTATATTTATATGAGATGAGCGCAAACAAGGCGGCCCCCGCGGCCGCTAGTCCTCCGCCTCCTCGTCCTCCGACTCCTGCTGCTGCAGCCACGTCAGCCACGTGTTGACCTGCGCCGCCGCCGGGACACAACACTTTAGGCAACATCGAATACTTGGCAAATATAGAACGCCACCAGCGCCGCGGGCGGGCGGCGGCGCCGGGTCCGCCCCAGCACTGCCGCCCGCCCACGAGCCTTACGTTGGATCGTATGTACACTTATCATCTTTGTGTTCAATATTTGAAGACGAAATGTGTGACTTAATTCTTCATCGAATTGGCCGCATGACATCTTTGAGGCTGATTTATAATGCTTCTTGGAGAGTTTCACTCCCCTGGATCGCCCGAACGACACACGATGAATACGTTACATTATTTAAGTGACAGTTATATTGTTATGTACACATTTAAGTGATGGGAATTTGTGAAGCGATAGTTTAAAACGTTGTTTCCCCTTTTAAAGCTACTCAATTTTGGTCGTACTCGTACTGTTCACCATAAAGTAGTAAATATAAAACACACTGTATGTATTAAACGTTTCGAGAACGACTCACGAGACGGACAGTGCTTCACGATAATAGTAATAGAATGTGGTCAGAGATATGTCAGTGTCGGCGGGCGGGAGACGCCTCTACACCACGAGGCCCACCTGGAACAGCGCCTCGCCCTTGCCGGGGTAGGCGTCCGTGACGTCCTCGCGCCAGCGCAGGAACGCGTCCTCCTCGCACACCTCCAGGTTGTACAGGTACATGAACCAGCGCAGCAGCATGCCTGCGGCAGATATACCGTGGAAAGGAGGCATACTATGTACGTGGCCGAGATGGACCTGAATTTTATTGCTTCGCTTGGTCGTTTTTTAAGATTTTATAGGTTAAATGGTATTGTGCAATTTAGTGTTCGATTAATAATCCATAATCCATCGAAGGATTGTCGACAACGGCACCGCATCGACTGCACCTGCCCGGTCGCTCGGCGCGCTCGTCTCGGTGAACGACGATCTCTACACGTTTCACATTAGTTTCATCTGTGATGAACTTAATCGTGACCTTCCTAACCTCTTTCGAATTTCATCTACACGAGCGTTCGACGTGTGTTTTATTCCTTATTATACTTCAAGTTGTTAATTTTATTTAAACGATCAAAACGATAGATTAAATTTTGTTTTGTCGACTCTGTCCGAATATCCGTCCGGTCGGATGAAAAACGAGACGGTGACCGACCGCGAGCACCGCTGTGGAGCGACCGGGACGCGGAGACGGATGGGTCCCGATCGCAGACCTCGTTCGCGTTCCATCCGCACGGCGTCTTCTCTATACAGTTTACGAAACGACTGAAAGACTGACCCTTGGGGTACCGGTGGTGGTGCGCGTGCAGCTGCACCGCGTACACCGCGGCCAGCTGCAGCTCGGCGCGGCCCTCCAGCAGCGCCGTCAGCAGCGGCGCGTACTCCTCCGCCAGCGCCTTCTCGCGCTCCAGCGCCGCCTTGTCGGGGGCCGCGGCCGCGCCCGCCGCCGCCGTCACGTGCTCGGCCAGCAGCGCCACCACGGCCGACACGAAGGCTGCGTCGTGGCGCACGCTGGCGTCCACGTTGGCGCGGATCCAGCGGTACAGCGCGGCCGGCGCCGGCTCGGCCTGCAGCTGCCGCGCCAGCGCCGCGCGCACCCGCAGCTGCGGCGCCAGCGCGCCCAGCCCGCGCGCCTCCAGCGCGTCCAGCGCGGCCGCCGCGCCTCCCTCGCGCTCGGCCGCGTACGCGCACACGTTCAGCTTGCCCTCCGCCACGAGCGCCGCCAGCCGCGCCGCGCCCGCCGCCTCGCGCAGCGCCTGCAGCGTCTCCAGCAGCAGCGGGTGGTGCTGGCCGCCCTCGCACCACAGGCCGACCTCGGCCAGCGGGACCAGCCGGTGCAGCACGGCGCGCGCCAGCAGCGCGGGCAGGCGCGGGTGCGGGTGCTGCTGCAGCAGCGCGCGCACCGCGTCCCCGAGCGGCGCGCGTTTCAGGCCGCGCACGACGCGCGCCGCCGCGTCCGCCAGCCGGCCCGCGCGCTCCTCGTCCGCGGCCGGCTCGCCCGCCAGCGCGTGCTCCAGCACGGCGGCGATCACGCGCCGCACCACCTGCGGCCGCGGCCGGTGAGCGCACCGCCCGCCGCCCGCCGCCCGCCACCCGCCCGCGGGCGCGTCGCGGCCACTCACCTTGTCGGGCGGCTGCAGCTCGCGCAGGCGCCGCAGCGCCGGCTCGTCGTCGGGCTCGCGCTCGCGCTCGTCGGGCTGGCGCTCGGCGTCGCGCTCGTCGTGGGGCTCGGCGCCGCGCTCCGCCAGCGCGCCGACCGCCTCGATGGCCAGCCGGCAGGCCTCCTCCTTGTTGAGGCCCTGCGACACGTCGGCGAGCTTCGCGTCTCTGCACGTTCCGCGACCGACCCGGTCCGTCCGGCCGCGGTCCGGTGCGAGAGAGCCCGAACGGCGTTAGATCGTTCCGAATATCACCGCCGCACGAATATTTTATTATTTAATGCCTCGTCGAGAAGCCTCCGATCGTGTGGAATCTCTACTGCAGTGGTACGTTCGAATTGAACGACTTTAAGAGCCTCTCTTATATCATTTTCATTTTTGTGACATTTAACTAATAACATATTTTAAAATATACCAAATTATGTTTTACAATTTATCCTTAGACCGCCCGAAACTTCTGTCGTGTCTGTGTCTTCTTTATAGATTCTTAATTAAAAACTTAATGCTATTTCGTACTAAAGTTAGAATATATTTAATTAATGAATTAAATAAGACGACATAGATATTTAGAGACGCGCTTTATGCGATCAAAACTAGGTTGCAGGACATGCAGGATTCGTAACGAGGTGTGAGCTACAAAGATTCACCACCGCGCCCGCAGTACGCGGCCACTAGTGGCGGCGGTGGAGCTTCGTGCGTGCGTTCGTACGGACCCTGCAAGTGTGTGGTATGAAATCAATACATGCAGGGGAAATTGGAGCTCGAATGTCTCTCAAAATACATTTTCTGAATTCAAATCTTGATGTTTTCCTACAAAATTAGGTGATACGAGCAACGAGCAGGGTGAGGGGATATATCGAGATATAGCGACAATCGAAAGGCGATACCGAGGATTTTCGGGCGAAGGCATGCAAATATTTTACAAGAAATATAAAGGACTCCATTCAAACTCTGTTCATTTCTGGTTCATACTTTTCAATATAATTAATAGCCGGTCATGGTCAAAAATACTACTACTAATTACTGAATACTTCAAAAACTACACCCAATTTTAAAAAAACGCGTTGCTGATAGATTCAGCCCCCGTATCTACCTCATAAACATGTTTCGGTCGCTCGAGTCCAAAACCGCGTACGCTCGTGTGATAAAAACGAAGGACGACTTCCCACGCGGCGCTCACCTTGTCCTTCTTGGGCTTGTCCTTCTTGTCCGGCGCGGGCTTGATGGTGATGGCGGGCTCCTTGAGCGGCGGCGCCGTGGCGAAGGCGGGCGCCAGCGCGGCGGGCGCGGGCGGCGGCAGCGCGGGCGCCGGCCGCAGCAGCCGGTTGGCCGTGAACAGCAGCGCGTTGGACGGCGGCCGCATCTGCACGTCCTGCAGGCCCGTGCTGGGCGCCACGCGCGCCTTGCCGCCGCGCGCCTCCTTGGCCGCGTGCGGCTGCGGCTTGTACCGCGGGAAGTAGCCGGGCGCCGAGCGCTGGCGGAAGTCGCGCGCCGGGAAGCCGTTCCCGAACAGCTTGTCGGCCCCGAGCGGCGCCGCCTGCTGCAGCGCCAGGCCGGCCAGCACGTCGTCCAGCGGCCGCGGCCGCAGCCCCCCGCGGAACAGCGCGTCCCGCTCGCGCTCGCGGTCGCGCTCGCGCTCGCGGCGGCCGTCGTCGTCGCCGCGCAGCTGGTGGATGGGCACGGGGCCCTCGGCGGAGGCGGCGCCGCGGGGCAGCCAGCCGCCGCGCCGCAGCTCCACGACGTCGCGCAGCATGAACCGGATGCGCGGCGCCAGGTCGCGCGCGCCCGACAGCGTCTCGATGCGCCGGAAGTACTGGTCCATGAGCCCGCGGCCGCGCTCCGAGTCCAGCACGCGGCCGCACGTGCGCACCAGCTGCGCCAGGCACTCGAGGTCCTCGTGGTGCTCGGCGGCCGCGCGCCGCGCCAGCAGGTTCTGTATGCAGCGGTGCAGGATGGACTCGGCCAGGATCTCGAGCTTGCCCAGCTCGCCGATGAACTTGATGTTGCCGAGCATCTTGCACTTGGCCAGGTGCCGCTTCTCCTCCTCCTCGGGGGAGAGCGCCTTGTCCTCGAACGCCGCGAAGGCCTGCCGGGCGAACGGAACTGTCGGCGAGGACCCGACCGGGCCGGGGCCGGTCGCGAGCGTCGGTCCGGTCCGAGAGCCGCCCGCCGAACTATCGATTCTGAATCGCGAACGAAATGCGAACCGTGACGCTAAACGAGGCACGCACCTGCGAACGGGCGTCGGGGAACTTCTCTCGGATCGGTATGAAGATATGAAGTCGTAAGTCGTGCGACCGGCGAGGGCGGGGGGCGGCCGTACCTGCGCGCGGTTCTCGAACTCGGTGCGGCACTTGTTGAGCAGCAGCAACTTGAACGTGCAGGGCTGTCCGGGAGGCTCGAAGTTGGGCGCCTCCTCGCTGAGCCGCTTGCACAGCTGCGCGTACATAGACGAGTACTTGGGCTCGTCCAGGGCCTTCTCGAATATCAGCAAGATCACGCCCCTCAACACCTTGTCCGAGTCCAGCTCCAGGCCGAGCAGATCATCGCTCAGCTTTTGGAACTTCTCGGGGGTGAGCTTGTTGAGGATACCGCGCACCTGCGGAGCGAGCGCGCGTCAGTGGACGGGTGGCGGCGGTGGGACGAGGCGGGCGGTGGGGCGCTGGAGCTGGGGGCGGGGTGCGCTCACCTTCCTGTGGATGATGTCGTGCTTGGCGTCGCCGTCGGGCACATCGTGGTGCCGCAGCGAGGATGGTGGGACCCAGCGCCGCCTCGGGGGGACCGGCGTCCGCCCCGCGGCGCGCAGCACGGGCCCCGTCTGCCGCGCGCTGTCCGTCTTGCGGCCGGTGTCGCCGCTCCGCTCACTGGCCCGCTCCCGCCCCCGCTGTCGCCGCCGCTGCCTGTGCGCGCCGCGCGCCGCGTGCCCCGTCCGGACCCTGTCGCGACAGAACGTGCCGATCGTATACTTCTCGTTCACGACGATATCATTAAACAACAAAAAAAAACTAGCTTTATAGAATTTATATTCGCCCACCGCTTCCGCCTTGACACTGCATGTTGTGACCCGAGACGAGTGCCTTAAGTTAGTGGTCAATAAAGTACACAATTGAGTGTATTTCAGCTTTAAAATTGACACAAGTAATTTTTTGAATTAATTCAATTAAAGTGCCAATGTAACTAATATATCGTAGCACCGCTTTATTAAGACATATCAGTGGGGATCCCTGACCTATAAGGTACCGAAATCCACTGAATTCGTAGGCCGTATTTCAGCGATGGAGCCAGATGACGACACGGTACGGGGGCGATATACGTTCGACTCCCGGCGCCGCGTCCCGAAGCCTCGGCCGTCCCCGAGGTCGGGTCCCGAGGTCGGGCCCCGCGGCCTCGCCCCGGCAGGCGTCTCGCGGCGGTGCAGGCCCGTCCGCCGCGGGTCGGTGACCGGGCGGCGCGGGCGAGCGGTCGCCGGCCGGTCGCCGACCCGCGCCGCCCGCCCCGTCCCGCGGCCCGCCCGCCCGCACGATGCACGCAAGACACCTCAGACTTTGCAAAAACTTGAACTATTGATAGTTTAGTTTAGCTAGTCGAGGATTTCCGAATCTGTAGGAGATCGTCTCCGGAAGAAACGTCAGTCGAGGGCCCAGACGAGCCCGGCGACCGGTCGGTGTTGCTACAAACGGAGGGCGTCGCAGCGGACAGCGTGCGCGTTCCGTCGACGACGCCGTTGCGATCTAGCCGGTAGTCTCGCAGTCAGCGCGCGCTCGGCCCGAGCCCGCTGCGGCGGGACTAGTTTCGCAGCTTTTTGCTCAGGTTTTTAATTTTGTTCCAATGCATTGCCCCGAATTATCGATATTCGATTCGAAATGCATTGAAGCTTCAAGCAAAATATTTGTCTGGCACATTAACGCGACTTCTTAGTTCGGAATGTAATCTCGCAAGATCTTCCAAATACGCTGGGAATGCTTAAAAAGTATACGATTTTAAATTAATCGATTCTATTATCAGAATAATCGATTAAAAAACGATTTTAAAAACATGGATTTTATAAATTATCCTTATTTTATTGTTTGTATCTTTACCCTCTTTTTTTGTGTTTTAAAATAAGATATGCGTTGTTGGATGAAACCTATGTAACCAAACGGCATGTTTTAATCTAATTTCGCACACACCTCATCTGTTATTTTTTGTTCGTTGACTTTTTGTCTATATTCTAATTAATGATTAAAATAAAAAAGCAACTTTTGAAATAGAAGAAAAGTCGATCATTAAGTTCCAAAAATCTTAGAGCACCAACTGTATTCAATAAATTATGTAAAAATAATTTAGATTTAGATTTAGATTTATTCTGCACGTCTGCAACCTCCGCTCGTAAAATTGTAACTTCTCTTTTTATTTCAAATATAAAGTAATTTTACATTGTATAGTCATTTTAAGCATTATAAAAATATATATATATATTGTATCCACGCGAGCATATACATATATTAATCTTTTATATGCGAAAACTTGTAATTGGCTTTATTTTCTTAATTATGTTATTAACTATTGTGATATCATAGCTGTAAGTTTGCCTTATAAAATAAAATAAAAATAAATAATCGATTAATTTTGAAGGAAAAAATATCGATTTCTTGCCAATCGATTTTTCCACTCCAAGTCACATCTCTAGAATACGTACGTTCAGTGCAGAATAGTTTGAGCGCAGACGCACGTACAAGATTGCGACATGTGGCGACCACGGGGACTCTACCCTTATTAGAATAGGAGCGACTTCGACGTTCGTGTAACTATTCTCCTCCCTACGATTACATATATAAATGGACGCGAACTCTTACGAGTTGAACGAGGTTTGACTCATCAGCTCCTGCTAGAAATCCGTGCCATGATGATATCGGTCGGCAGGTGCATACTTCGTATCGATCAAAGCCAGCGTGTCGGCCAGTGCAGTCGTCGGCGGCAGGAGTCGTCAACCGGAGAGAAAATTAAAATAGTAAAATGTCTCGTCGGTCGCGGTCGCCGGTCGCGGTCGCCGGCCGCGCCCGGCCCGCGAAGGTCGGCGGCCGCGTGGCGGGACGGTGCCGGGCGCGTCGCGTCGAGCGATATTCAAATTTGAAATTATATCGCTATTGGATAAAAAGAACACGGTAGAAATAAAATATTTCAACTACCGAGCTGAGGTCGACCCGTACGGACCGTTTATGGTAATTGCCAATATCAAATCGTAAAATTAGCAAACAACGAAGGGCGAGCGAGCGCCTCGGTGCATCACGCGAGCCGCGGGCGGGCGATGGCAATAAAGCGCAATAGGCAAGGGCCGCCCCCCGCGGCGACCCAGTTGCGCTACCATTGACCCAGTTGGCGCCTGCGACCCACCGACGAGTCCTCCCGCCCTCCTGCCGATATATTGCACTACCCCTATTCCACATACTCTTATAATATGTTCTACATTGTTTCAATAAACACAAGCAGAACCTCTAAACAACTAAGTAATGTAATTATTTATTTTTTTATTTTTAATCATGCTACTAGCTGCTGCTGTGGTAAAGATATTTAGACATTTATTATCCAATCGATGATTTTTAATGAATAAAGAACAGAATCAGTGTATGGTTAATTTAAATATATTATCATGACTCCATCTGATGCATCTGTATAAAAACTGTATTCTTCTCAAGCTGATTTCAATAACCAATTTAAGGCAAGTTGACGTCAGGCAGTCAGGTAGTAAAATATGTCGCCGAGTCATTTGACAACATGTTTGTGACGTGTTGTTCTGACCCCACTTAGAGTGGTCATAAGGGCAGGATGATGATGATATATTGAAGTTTCTTTCAGGTCCTGTTTAACAGAACTAGGCTTGAGAAATATTACCAATAACAATAATAATTGAGAAAGTATTCATTTCAATGTGCATCAGTATATTTTTAATTATTTAGATTAGTACCAACTAATATAAATATCACCAATGAGCTAACTTCATGTGATGGTATGTGGTGAACTGTTTGGTGCTACCGTCAAACCTGTCAGTGACAACCCCCTTGCCGACCTACAACTTTAGGTGGCCTATGTTTGGATGTGTTTTATTATGTTTCAAAAGCCTGTAATTATAGTTTCAAACGTACATAATAAGCCCTTTCCTAAAGCCTAGCCCTATGACACTAAAACTATGTTCTGAAAATTACCACATTGGATTGTCTATAATGACCTCTACATGTAATTAGTATTGTCGTGTGACTTAGAGACAGAAACACAAAATAATAGTATCCATTTTTGTATGTCACCTGATACACTAGGAACACTAAATATAATATTCAATTGTACATGTAAGGAACAAATATAATAATATAAGTAATTAAAGTAACAAAGCATTGATTGTACTACATGAAACAGGTAAATAAAATAATTGATAATATTACTACAAATGTTGTATACAACACTAGAATTGGCACGATGAGGTAGGTATTTGAGGCCTCTAACAAAATCAATAATTTTTGTGTCTTAATAATAATTGTAAAAGATGTATCCCAAGTATTTATAACGTTCAAGGTATGTCAAAACAATCATCTATTTATCCATAAGTCACATGGCGCCGAGGCGGAGGGCTGCTGCAAGTTCCGAACGCGCACCCCTCGGGAACGAGCGGCAGCTAGCGCCACTAGTGTAACACCACTTCCTTGTCTCCGTGGCAGAGGTTAGAATGCCTCATACGATATTAAAAAATGACCATCGAAAATGATTTTATAAGTTTAATACAACTTCAATGATCATTATACTGATCATTCACAAGATTCACATTCTAGAATAACAGGAACTTGTAAAATGGCTCACAAAGGTGACGCATCGACACGACCCGATCGAATATTCTTGGCGGATTCTGAACAGCCCCCGCATGTCTGTTCTTATATCGTAGCATTTAAACTCGTAATCTGTCATCGAGAACACTTAATACACTATAATATACAAGAATGCGCAAACTTACGAGGCGATGAAAGTCTATTGTGGAAAGCACACGCACCGCAACGCGACGAGCGAGCTCTTTTGAACGCACACAACTGACAAATTTTATGACTTTACGCTTTTGTTGCACACCAATACTCCTACACGCAAAACTATTGCACACATAAAAACTGACAGTGAAAGTTGGAGACATAGACAAAAGTTTTAACGTTGTTCATAGAGAAATAGACATTCTCACAGCCGGCAAAGTTTTTGGTCCATTAACTACCAAATTATTATAAATGAGTACCTACCGAGTTGAAAAAGCGTAATAAATAGAAAAAAAAACCACACACTTTATAAGACTGCCGTTCAATAGTAAACTAGTTTTTAAATAAATAATTTACTCCAATAAAATTAAGTCGGTCTTTCGAAACCACTGATATCTGTATAATATGTGCTAACCCTAGTGCTATCCCGACAGTGATTTTAACTGGTGATGGTGCATTATTAATATATTATTGTAATAGTTTTTGTGAAATTAATTCATAATGAGTAATCCTAATATCCCACCTTCATCAACTACCGCGAATGTCAAAAATAATCGATTTTATTTTTCTTTATCTTTCCTTGCTCATTTTGTTTTTCCCCTCCTATTTTTTGTCTTTTAAGATAAGATATCATCAAGATCTGATTCCATCTTCAAAATGAAATTCGGAGGTCAGTTGGAGAAAACTTTCCGGCTGTGTGCCATCTTTTTTATTTCCCAGTAACTAAGTCCCGTCCACTCTCTTACATTATTGAAACATTTAAGACGTTGCCTTCCAGGTGCTCTTTTGCCATACATATTTCCTTCTAGGATCAACCTAGGAAATTTATACAAGGATCCTCTCTGTAGATGTCCGAAAAGGCAACCTTGTACGATGAGATATGCGTTGTTGAATGAAACCAATGTTTATTGATTTTATTTATATTGTATAATAAAAAAGCCAGTTTTGAGATAGTCAGAAAGAAACGATTATTAGTTAGTTATTATAAGCTAGAAATATCGACCGTATTGTGTGTGATTTACATTATTATTTACATGACAGTGATCGTGATTAGCAAAAACGCTACCCGCTTTTATATTATTCAGCCGTTACTGGACAACATGATTAATAGTACATGTAGAGGATATAGAGATTACATTTGTTTGTATTACTTTTTCATTGTATATTCATAATTTTGTATATTATTGTTATAATCATTTCGTAGGAACTATATTAATTTAATCTGTAATAACGTTGTCAATAGCAGATAGTCGTAAATGACAGCTGTTCCATATCATGATAACTAAGTGATTTGTAATTCTGTCCATGTCTAGTTAATTAACTAGATTTTGTTAACTCACTGAATTCAGTGAGTAAACAAAATAATATTTAATTTTTTTATTTTATTTAAATAACAATGCACCTTATTGTTACAACTAATTGTAAAACTTGAATTAATTATACTGGTGTATAGTTAATAATTAACAAAATTATTTTAATTGAAAAACGAATTAACTGTCATACGCCAAATGCCAATTGAGTCTGATGCAAAGTGTTAATATATTATATATTTATAAGTTATGTTCAATGATGGCGATGTGACTTGGAGTGGAAAAAATCGACGACTAAATTACCGATTTTTTCCCCTTCAAAATAAGTCGAGTTGTAAAAATCAATTAACTAGAATCGTAAATATCCTATTTGAGAATTACGCTTAAAATGTATAATTTGGCCACAATGGTTTCATCCAACAACCCAAATCTTTTTCTAAAAAACAAGAAAAAAAGAGTTTAAAAAGAAGAAGAAAGTATAATGAATATAATAGATTTGTAAGGTTTAGAAAATCGATTAGAATAATGAAATAATCGATTAATAATATAAAAATCGACTGTTTTATTACATCCCTATTCGTGAAGATACAAGCGCGCAATCTGATACCGCGCGCTGCGAGCGGCTCGGTCAGCGGTCCTCCCATAGGGTCCTCCGCAGACCACCGAACCACCGCAGAGCCCTGGCGCTACGACCGATTTTTGTGCCACATTGTTTTTTTTTCACAGACTTGCATACGCGAAGAGAATAATTTCCAGAAAGTGTAAAGTTCACGCGGACAGCGCCAGAAATGCCGCCGTACGTGAAGGTAAACGATGTTATAAAGCTCGACTTTAAATAATGTCACTATTGCTACATTGAAATAGACTTTAACCAGATTTTTAAACGTCAATTCTACTGCCGAAATTGTTGCGCTGAGAGAAGCTGTTAAAAAACTGCGATTGTTCTTTTCACAATAACCTTTATATCACGGAATGCCTCAGGCCGGCCGCTATGGTGCAGCCGGCCGGGCTCCGCGCGGCGCAGGAGGAATCAATGAAACACTACAAATATAAACATAATGTAAATTTTAGTATAATTCAGTAGAAAACATGGGAGCATTTTGAATGCACGACTAATCACCAATTTTCAATCGGGCGTCGCGGCTCGCATGCCGCTTCGTTATATTAACTATCTACATATCGTTACATATTCAATTCTTTGTAAATTTATTTCGAATAAAATTAATTACAAAAATGTAGCTGCAGGTTAAAGTTGTCGTTAAGTACACTTTGAGATTCAACAAGTCATCACTTAAAATATAGTAAAATTGTATCAAAAATATAAGTACATCCGTCGCAGGGCTCGCGGCGGCGGCTCCCGGCGGCCGCTCCCGACGCGCGCCTCACATGCCCGACTCCACGATGCCCTCGTCGTCTGTAACAAAAGCGGTGTCGCCAACAGTTCTCGGCTTCGGGCGGAGATCTCCATCGAACTAGCATTTTAATCTACCTTTATGTCGTATCTTACAATTTCTATTAGGTGTAGTTATTATAGTGTAGTACGTTCGATACGGGTTCACGAGGATCGATCGCTGTCCTTTCGCTTCGAGAACATTTGTTAAGATCGGAATATAGAATTTATCAATCATTAAAGAATTCGGGAGACGCGTCGAGGAATGACCCAAGACACGCGGCCGCGTGCGGGCGTTTCGAGTGAATCGAGCGGCAACGTGCTAACGCCTCAGACCGTATCGAAGGCAGCGACGTCACACTTTAGGATTGCTAAATTATATAAAAGGGCAATGCGATACACGAGCATCACGAGCGGATTCACTACGAGACGAAAGCTCGTCGCGAGATCGTCACGCGTCCTGTTAGCGCGCACGCCATGCAACACTCGACACGCGGAAGGAGCACCCAAGTGACGGAAGCTGCGGGCGGTTAGCGAGGCGTTAGTGGCGGCGGCGAGAGGGTGCCGGGGCGGGGCTCACGTGGGGCGCGGCGCCGCCACCGGCAGCACGGCCGCGCGAGCAACGCTAGCGGCCGCCAAGCTGTGGGGATAGCGACATCCGGCGCCCGGCGGCGCGCTGCCGGATAGAGGTGTCGCGATAGAAGCCCGAGCGCGGGAGTCCTCTCGCGGAACGGGGACGCTCGCCGGCGGGCGGCGCGTACCTTCGTAGGCCGCGTTGAGGTGGTGGTTGTTGGGCGGCGGCGGGGCGAGGTCGGCGCCCTCCAGCGCCGCCACCACGCACTGGTGGATGCAGATGTACTGCTGCTCGGTCTGCACCATCCAGACGCGCTCGCGGCGCATGGCGTGCACCATGCCGAAGACGTCGAGCGCGTCGGCGCGCGCGGCCAGCTGCTGCAGCGCGCGGTCCAGCGTGATGAAGGTGCCCGAGCGGCCCACGCCCGCGCTGCAGTGCACCACCACGGGCCGCGCGTCGGGCGGGCAGCGCTCGCGGAAGGCGCGCACGAACCGCGCCAGCGCCGTGGGCGGCTCGGGCACGCCGAAGTCGGGCCACGTGGTGAAGTGGAAGTGCGCGACGACGCGCTGCTCGGCGCCGCGGCACACGGCCAGCTCGGTGACGGTCCAGTCCGGGTAGCGGCTCTCGTTGAGCGCCGTCACCGCGATGTCGCCGTAGTACACGGGCCGCGTGTCGTACGGCCAGTAGCGGTCGCACTTCTCGCGGCCCTTCTCCACGCAGCGCGTCAGCATCACGATCGCGCGGCTGCCGGACTCCCACACCATGCGCCAGAAGTCGTCCCGCGTGCAGTGCAGCGGGCCCTGCGTGACGATGAACTCGCGCGGCGAGTTGTGCCCCGGCACGTAGTTGGCGTTGATGTAGTCCGAGCCCTCCTCGTCGTCGACGGGCTGCAGCTTGTAGCGCGAGTGGTCGTACGGCAGGATGTTGGTGAAGCGGTTCTTGGGCCGGTTGCACGGCAGGTCGGCGGCCGAGCACGGCTGCTCGCGGCCCACGTGCTTCAGCTCGTCGAACTCCTCGCTGAACCTGCGCCGGGGCCGGGCCGGTGAGCGCGCGCCGCGGATGGCGGGCGGCGGGCGGCGGGGCGCGCTCACCTGAAGTCCGAGTCGGCCGACATGAGCCGGTAGTGGTCCAGGAAGTCGGCCACGCGCACCGGCCGGCTAGCGGCAGGCGGCGCGGCGGGCGCGGCGGGGGGGCGCGCGCGCCGCCGCAGCAGCAGCGCGCCCGCGGCCAGCGCGCACAGCGCCGCGCCGCAGACGGCGCCGCCCGCGATCCAGCCCGTGTGGTCGGCCTCTGCGCGAACGCTTACGTTTATTTATTTTATTTATTTATCCCTCGAACAAATATACCGAGAACATACTTAAAAGAATACACTCGAGAAAAAAGCACCTGACTGACATCATATTGTCCGCGTATAGCATATAGTATATATGCAGCCCGAATAGACATAGGCCCGTGCTAGCGCTAGCGACAGTCGATAGGTTTTCTATTTTGCTCGATGCCAGGTAACGACTAGTACGAACGAGTCGTTACTGTCTTCTCTTACTCATTACGTAAGACCCCCCCCCCCCCGCATGCGGTCCCGCACCTGTGTACACGACGGCGTACGCGGTGTCCGTGAACTTGTCCCGCGCGGTGAAGGCCCGCAGCTTGACGTAGTAGCGCGAGCCGGGCTTCAGCGGGCCGTTGCAGTAGCGCTCGCCGCCCTCGCAGCGCTCCGACCCGATCGTGAACTCCTCCACCGGCGACGAGTGGAACGGGTAGTAGGGCTCCGTCACCTGCGCACGGGACGCGGTCAGGCGGGGCCGCGGGCGGGCGGCGGCACGGGCGGGGGCGCGGACGGTCGCTCGCACCTGGTACGGCGGCCACACCGGCAGGCGGTGCACGTCTCGCCACGAGGGCAGCCGCTGCGGCGTGTCGGCGCGCGGCTCCTCGGCCAGCACCAGGGTGTAGGCCGTCACGTTGCCGTTGGCCGGCGAGAAGTAGTCGGCGCGGAAGGCCACCGTGACGGTGGACGAGCTGCGGCGCACGGCGGCCGGCAGCGCGTGCGCGCGCCTCGGCGGCGCCGCGATGGCCATGCGCTGTCGCCAGACGGCGGCGGCGCCGCGGCCCGCGCCCGTCTCGCCCGCCAGCCGGAACTCGTACTCGCCGCCGGCCGCCAGCCCGGCCACGCGGCCGCCGCGCGCCTCCGCCGGGAACTCCGCGGAGCGCACGGCGGCCGGCTCGTCGACGGGCGCGTACTCCAGCACGAACCGGCGGAGCTCGCCGTGCGCGTCCCGCTCGGGCAGCTCCCACGCGAACGTCAGCTCGGTGGGCTTAGCGTCGCTGGGCTGGAAGCGCGCGGGCGCGGCCGGCGGCGCCTCCAGCGTGCGGAACTCGCCCGAGTGCGCGGCCGAGCGCGTCAGGATCGTGGCGGGCGTGCCGGACCGGACCTGCCGCGGGGGTTCGCATCGATCGATCGCTCGGAGAGACGGACGGCGTACCGAAACGCGACGAAATCACGGGTTCGCCGGTCAGGATGATAGAACGTATGATCGACATCTACAGACTCACGTCGACGATCGACCGATCCGACTTCGATAAGCGAACGTTCCGGACGTCACTGGTCATCGATTCTATGTCGTAGCATGTAAGCCGCAGGCGAGTACCGTATCGCGCGCGTACCTCCACGCTGAAGGTGTAGGTGGTGTAGGGGCGCAGGCCGCGCAGCGTGAGTGCCAGCCGCTCGGTGGCGCGCGCCTCCAGCTGGTCGGCCGCGGCCAGGTACTGCACCTCGAAGTCGGTGTAGTCGCCGGCCGGCCGGTCCCACGCCAGCGAGATCTCGCGCGCGCCCACCGCCGTCGCGTTCAGCCGCGTGATGGGCCGCGGGACTGCGCACGGAGCGGGCGTGAGCGGGAGTGAGGCGGCGCGGGGCCAGCGCGACGGGCGCTACTCACACAGGCGCGCCTGGCGCTGCACGGGGTGCGAGGTGACGTTCCGAGAGACGGTCCACATGGTGAGGTTGTACAGGCGGCCCGGCACCAGCGCGCCGAACGCCACCTGCTGGTCGGGCGCGGCGGCGGCGCGCTGCTCCCAGCGCGGCGCCTCCCCGCCGCCCTCCAGCCGGAAGCGGTACGCGTCGAAGCGCGTGGCGGCGCTCGGCGTGCGCGTGTAGATCACCTGCGGGCCGCCGCGGCCGTCACTCGAGCCGCCGACGGCACGGCCGGGGCCGAGGATCCCCTCTGGTCTACCGAGACCTAGAATCCGAGCTCGGCGGTGCTCGGATCGTATCGGTAACGCGGCTAGAGCAGTCGATGTCGGTCTGTATTGCTTTAATTTTTAAGAATTTACTTTTGTAAAGTTTCTAGGTTCGATATGTAGTTTTATAATAAATAAAAATAATATAAATTTCCTTTACGTCTCGCGTGAGCTGACGTAGCTAATAAATCTACAATCTGTGTACGCTCTATATGTTTGATTTTTATAGTTTGTACTGTCGCCTGAGATACGTTGTTGCCGTTTAAATAAATAATAGTCGGACGTGTTCTGTTTCACTTTGAAAAAAAGGAACTTCGAAAAATGTATCGCTCACTCGAATGGCGGGCAGCGTGTCGTTGGCTTCGGCGTCCTCCGACTCGTTCACGACCGTCATCTCGGACTGGATCAGCGGGCCTGCGGGCGCGAGCGGCGTTAGAGGGGCGGCCGAGCGGGCGGGCACCCGGAGGCGGGGCGGTACGTACGGGTGCGCGTGTGCATGGTGAACAGTTCGCTGGACAGGTTGTAGGAGTGCGCAGCGACGGACAGCGCGTACCCGTAGCCCGGCCGCAGCCCGTCCAGCAGCACGCGCGCCGTGCGGCCCTCCGCCGCGCTCACGTCGCGCGAGCCGCGAGCCGCGTCGCCCTCGGCCGAGTCACCCTCGGCCGCGTCCCGCTCGGCCGCGTCCCGCTCGGCCTCGTCCTCGGCCGGCCACCAGCGCACGCGATACCACTCCACGCGGCCGGCGGGGCGCGGCCACTCCAGCGTCACGTTGCGCGTGTCGGCCAGCTGCGCCACGTTGGACACCGGGTTGGGCCCTGCGGGTGTCGGTCGCGGTCACGCGGGCCCCGCGCGGAGCCCCGCCGAGCCCCCGCCCGCTCGGAGCGATACGCACGCACGGTGTGGTCGGCGCGCAGCGGCCGCCCGCTGTCCGCGCTCTCGCCTGCCGCGTCCTCGCTGGCCGTGTCCAGCTGGATGGTGTACCGCTCGCCGTGCGTCATGTTGGTGATCTCGGCCGCGTCCCGGTCGGGCGGCAGCGGGTCCAGGCGGGTCCAGGGCCCGTCGGCGGTGCGGTACCGCAGCAGGAAGGCGCCCACGACGCCGTCGCGCGGCCCACGCCAGCGCACCGCCACCGCGTTGGACGTGGCGCGCTCCACGGTCAACCGCTCGGCCGGCAGAGGGCCTGCGACCGTTCCACGGGTGACATAGACCGGTCGCAATTAAGCGCAGTTAAAAGCGACACGCATTTTTATTCTGATACTAACAAACGCCAGACTCAAAACATCGGAAAGTGGGTTAAATTTAAATTGCAAGATTCCCCCTTCACATATATACATAGCATGTTTAATAAAAGCATTTAAAATACCAAAACTTCCAAATAATAATATTGGTAAAATAACACAGAACGGGGCCGAGGACGTTACCGTTCGAATTCTCGAGCGATACTGTTTTTCGCCTCCAGTGATAGTGAAGAGGGATCTTCCATTGAAATCTGTAACACGTTCGAAAAACGAACGGCTTCCGTTCAATTCACAGATGTAAATCAGAAATCAAGGAAAGGTTCTGGTTCCATTTATGGGACGACTTTTCTGCGCACTCACGGACTGGTTTGAGCACGGTGTGCCGCTCGCTGCGCAGCCCGTGGCTGATGGCGGCCAGCTGGATCTCGTACACGGCGCCCGGGAACAGGTCCGCGAGCGTGGCGTTGGTGCCGGCCGTCTCCAGCTGCGGCGAGAGCGCGGCGTGAGGCGGCGCGAGCCGGCGGCGGGCGGCCCGGCGGGGCGCTGCCGGCACTCACCGACAGGAACGGCGCGGCGGGCTCGGCGCGGCGCCGGTACCGTAGCTCGTAGCGGTCCTGGCGCGAGTTCACGTCCGAGCTCCAGGCCAGGCGGAGCGCGCGCTCGCCGGCCGCCGCCGAGCGCAGCGCGGGCGCCAGCGGCCGCGTGGCCACCGGGAACACGCTTTCGTTGGACTCCACGCCGCGCGACACGGCCGCCACCTGCACGAACGCCGGTCAGGGCCGCGCCGCCGGCCGCCGCGAGCGCGCGCGCGGGGACGGCCGCTCACCGTGACGGTGTAGTTCCGGCCGGGCAGCAGCGCCTCGAGCGTGACGTTGGTGCGAGTGGTGGTCAGCGTGTTGCTGTCGTCGCGCGACGGACCCGTCTCGTGGTAGGACACCTGCGGCGGGGAACGAACGCGCGCGTTTTAAAAAAAGGAGTACATCGTAAAAACTACGGAGCGATCTCGCCGTGACTGGCTCGGAGCGGCATCCGAAGGCGGAGCCCGAGTCCCGCGTCGCGCGCGGCGTCCGTCACCTTGTACTCGTCCTGCGTGCTGCCCTCGGCCGGCTGCCACCACAGCAGCACGCGCTCGCCGTCCGCCGTGCGGCCCTGCAGCTGGCGCACGGGCAGCGGCTCTGCAACCGTCGCGTTCGTTCGCGAAATCGGGTCCGATTCGAACGGGGGAACCCCCGGACGACCCGCGGGAGGCACTCACTGAGCGTGAGGTCGGCGGCGGCGGGCCACGAGGTCACCTTGCCGGACATCGTCTTGACGGTGACGGCGTAGTGCGCGCCCGGCTCGAGCCCCTCGAACGAGCAGGCGGGCGGCTCGTCGCGGCCGCGCAGCTGGGGCGGCAGGCGCCGCGCGCCCGCGCCGCCGCCGGCCGACACCGACACCTGGTACTTCTCGAACTCACTGGGAACGGGGAACGAGGTCGCGGTGGAGGCGCGGCTCGCGGCCCGCGGCCGGCGCCCGCCCGCCCGGCGTACCTGAGCTCGGCGGGCGGCAGCCAGGTGACGCGGAAGGCGGTCTCGGAGCGCTCGCGCGGGTCCGCGCTGACGTTGCGCGGCCGCAGCGGCACGGTGCGGTACTGCGCGGTGGTGGGCGCCGACAGCTGCGCGTCCGACACGGTCTGCACGGAGATGTTGTAGGCGCGGCCCGGCACCAGCCCCTTGAAGGCGGCCTGCGCCGGGCCCGGCGGCTCGCCCTCCTTCTCCACGTACAGCTCCGAGTCGCGCGCGTCCCGCGGCTCGATGGAGACCTGCGGCCGCGCGGTCAGTTCGCTCCCGCCGGTGCCGTCCGAAGACGTACGAGAGATTCGTTCGATTATTGCGAATGTTTCTCATCAACCGGGCGACCTGAAGCTCGTCACGACTTATTTGAATTTTGAACTTGAATTTGACTTTAAGGCGACGTGATAGAGGTTCGAGTCTCCGTGCTGTGAGGCCCAAAAAATCTTCAAAACGAGCGTGGAGTCGATACTCTACTAACGTTCGAGTCACGAACGCGATCTGAACACATTTTTTTATTTTATTTTATATATTTATTTATTCAACAGAGTGTATCCGGCAGAATAGACTAGACCACCCTCCTTTCTTACCGACGTCAGGCAGGCGGCCGGTCGTAAGCTATGTAGCCGAATCGTGTGACGACATGTTCTAATATGTTTTGCTGACCACACTTACACCCGTATTCAAGAAGCATACTCAGCTAAGTAAGCACAAATTACTATGCGAAGGAGGCTAGTTCTCTGTGCGTTCCTCGTGTCAAGCCTTCCATTTCATAAACAATACTTAGGCCACACTCAACTAAAAGAACGCTATGCGTCCAACTGCGCGCTCTGATTGGTCCATTTGATGTGGCGTAGTTCAGTCTAGTTTTTGACAAATGTCAATGTTATATTAACAATTTGTTGTGTAGTTAATAACAAACAAACATAACCTTATTTTGGTATTCCCGTAATTTGCAGTTGATCGTGTTAATAATTTTTTATGATATTTTGTGTAATGTGCGGTGTAAATAAAAGATAGTTTAGTATAATGACTTCGCCTTTGTATTTAAATGCAAGCACTGCAACTCCTAAGAGGTAGAACTATTTATCTTTAATTTATTATGTATGATAATTTAGTTGTATAGTTTTATTTATATTATTTACTAGACAAAGTTAAATGATTATAAGAATAAAATATAATAAATAGATAACTAATAAATAATTTTGCCTTTAACCAAAGCGGCGCGAACTCTATGCGTTCGCTAAAGTAGCTCCTTAACTATTTTAGCTGTGCGTCGATTTTGACAAACGCATAGTAGAACATTTCACTCAAGTAATATCTATGAATTGGTTTGAATGACCCGATGCGTCACTGAGCACTGTGCGTTCTCATAGTAATGTTTATGAATACGGGTGTTAGAGTGGGATAATGATCCTATGAAGTAAGGTCTTAAGAGTGGGATAAGGGCAGGAGAAGATGATCGTTGAACAATCATACCGAGTACATTTTACACCTATATTTGAGACAAAAGAATTTTTGAAAGAGTTCATTAAAGAATTGAAACGATCAGAGTAGCATTCTAAGAGAAATCTTTGCATGTGTGTTTTAAGATATTTTTTTGATATTGCGCGCAATGTATAAAATGTGATAAACGAACAGGCAGTATATCATACAGGCGTGGCGCCATACGTGTGAAGTGTCTACTGGTAAACAGAGACGCCCAAAAAGGAGCTATATATTTTTGGAGGTTAACCGAACGGGTCTCGTTTATCGATGTGTTTAGAGGGAAATCACTTTACTCTCACTCACTCTCACATTAGAATTAACATCGAGGCCCACGAATGACAAACGTGGCATTTTTTATAACGATATCCCGTAAAGTTCACCAAAATTTGCGATATTTTAGTAAGAAAATTGTATCGTTATCTAGGGCAGTTCGCACGCGTACTGCTGCGCGTGCCCTCCGCAGGCGTACCTTGTAGTGCGTGTAGGCGCCGGGCGGGTAGGGCGGCTGCCACAGCACCAGCAGCGTGGTCTCGTTGCGGAACCACACGATGAACTTGCCCGGCGTGTTGGGCTCTGCGATGGAGCAGCGGTCAGCGCCCGAACGCATCACGCTACACGTCCGCTCCCGCACTCGACGCGAGCAGGCTTCGGACTCGGAAAACGTACATCTCGTCGCTGAGAGTACGAGATGCCGGCACGGTGTCGAGCGACCGATTCGAATATAATAGTGACGGCACTTTGCCATTTGGCTGACCGCGTGACGACGCTTCGGGCGCTACGTATAGCACTGCGAGCGTTCGGTAGGGGAGCGGATGTAACGTGATGAGTGTATCATTTGGCACCGTGGATCGGCTTGACGTAAAGCGAATTCGAATAAACTTTATAGCGACGATTCCATTAATTCACACTAAACTACGAACTACGAAGGCGTCGCGGAGCCGTCGTCAGTAACGTGTCGCCAATTATGGTAACGTTAATGACTCTCGCGACACGTTACATCGGGTACCGACTCGCGAAAAATAAAAGTAGCGAACGGTTCTAACGAAAGACGAAACATAACACACGAACTAAACGTAGAAGAAACGAAGCGGTGCGACCGCCGCCGTACCGTCAGTGCTGCAGGGCGGGGCGCCGCCGCCGGCCGCCGCGCGCTCCGGCTCCGGAGACTATGGCGTGCACGGAAATCAATGGAAACTTTTAGTGCATCATGGCATCCTTTTTGGGGTATTCAAGGGACGAATATAAGTTGTTCGGGATCGTAAGATACGAATAGACATCATCAGTGCCGACGGGCGCGCCGCCGCGTGCCGGCTCCGCACCGTCCGTCTTCTTGTGTTTTCTTCATCATTAGCAGCACGGTTCGAAGGGACCGCGTTAACGATAATTATGTATTCCTAAACTTCTTCATCGCTTAAAAAATCTAATAGGTCTAATAGGTAGTCAATCGAGGTATAAATTCTCTCCGTAGCCACACGTTCCGGCGTCAGAGTGTTAATCGCTAACGGTAAGTTGTAGGGCCGGCTCACTCACTGGTGGTGAAGTTGAAGGAGGCGTAGGCCGCGCTCTCCTTGTCGTGCAGCAGCGTGAAGGCGTGCAGCTGGTAGGTGGCGCCGGGCGACAGGTCGCGCAGCACGTGCGACCAGTTGCCGGCGCCCTCCACCGTCACGTTGCGCGCGCCGCCCTCCGCGCGCTCCGTGAGCGGCGCCACCTTGAACCGGAACCCGGTGTAGTCGCCGTGCGCCGGCGGCGCCCACGAGATGGTGGCCTGCTTGTTGCGGCCGAGCGCCACCGTCAGGTTGGTGGGCGGCTCCGGGGCTGCGGCCGAAGGACGGACGGCGTTAGTCGCGGTGAGGTCGGCGAGCGCCGATCGCCGACGGCGGGACGGGGGGCGAGGACTCGTTACCGGTCGTGATGGTCTGGTTCCACGTGAGCAGGTCCGCGAAGGTGGCGTTGGAGTAGTAGAGCATGAAGTGGTACTCGGTGCCGGGCAGGCCCTGGAAGTTGATGGTGGAGGCGCGCGCGGGCACGGTGAAGTTGGGCGCGGGCGAGCCCTGCGGCGGCCGGTAGTCCAGGCGGTAGTGCGCGCCCTCCGCGCCCGCCGCGCCCGCCGCGCCCCAGCCCGGGATCTCGATCACCAGGTCGGCGGCGCGCGCCGCGCCCTGCCGATGCAACGATATGACATTAACAAAATGAACTATGTCTATCTGCAAATTTATATTATTAGTCGTTACTATAATGCGGTCCAATATATAAAAGTATTGGTAATATCAAAATGTCAGAGGACTGTGCACTAAGACAAATGAATTTGGAACTAAAATCGGCGTCAAGGGTGTAGCTATCGCTGTCCGGAAAAATATCTCCGCTAAACCAAATTTGTATTGGAATTCATAGGAATTCAGCACGGGCTGAAGATCTACGGGTGACTCGTCTGACGCCTTCGGAGGTGTTCCGTTGTCGATCTTCACGTATGCACGGTATATCTTTGTGAAGATGCCTCTGGTTCCGTTCTAATCACGACTTGCTAAAACCTTAAATAAATTGGTAATGGTAATGTCTGACCATCCGGGCGAACGGTTCTTAATACGAGGAGATTTTAATATGAGCGCTATCGATTGGGTCTCAGACGATAAGAATTATCTTAAAGCATTGAACTTATCGAGCGTTGTATTGTGGATCTCATAGATACGCTAAATTTGTGTAATTTACATTCATACAATTCAGTAAAAAATCATGTTAATCACTTACTTGACTTAGTCCTATGTGACATGAACGATCTACTGGTACCTATACCTGCGTCGCGACTCAGCAGAGTTAGCAACTCATTTGTTGGTCTCGCTATTCACATCTATAATAAAATTCCTCAATCCATTCTAGACCAGTGTACAGAAAGATTCCAATCAAGTGTAAAAAATATGCTTATACGTAAAGCATATTACAAAATTGAAGATTATTTAGTTGATAAGAAAGCCTGGATTTGAAAATCCTTTCAGCTTCATACAAGACAGCGGTTTAATAATGTATAATTGAAAATATTTAAAAGATTGACCGCCGAGTTTCTTGCTGGTTCTTCTCGGTAAGAGCAACATTCCGAACCAGTTGTAGCTTCATTAATCATATTGATGCTTGACGATTCAAAAGTGCCTAAAATGGTTTATTTGAATAAAGATTATTTTGATTTGATTTGATTTGATTATCTAACTTTCTCGATCCTCTCACACCGGGGGATCCATATTACCCATCCCTAAATATACTCATGGAAATGTGTGTTGATAAAAATTTAGGTGCCTGCAACCGTACAGTCTATAATTATAAACGCGGTAATTCTCTGAGATTCTCTAAGAAGCACTTTGTAAATCGCCGCGAGCGTCATCTCTCAGTCAAGAGAGAACCAAAATTAGTTTTATATAATTATTCACTAGATACAAAAGTAATAATAAAAATTATTTTGCTATCATCCGCGATACATCGCGATAGATGTTTCGCGGATTATAGCAAAATAATTTTTATTATTACTTTTGTATCTAGTGAATAATTATATATTACTCTTAATAATTTTTATTATTACTCTTGTACTATGGATCTCCGCAAAGTAACGCCTAATTCTATAAGTTATTCACTAGATGTCACGATTATGTTGTAATGGTTTATACATGATTCACAGATAAAACACTATAATCTATATCATAAGTTTTCAAAACTTTCTACCAAAAATGTATCAATTGTTAATATTTATTTTATTCGTGTCGTCAAAAATTTTTTTTAAAACTTTGGTAAGTAACTACTATAATCTTCATGACACCATTTAATACTGTTTCCTAAGACTAGAAAGATTAACCCTTTTAGTGGCGGCTGAAAAAGAAGTGCCTTTGCGAGAATGACCAAGCGAATTTTTACAGCAAATAAAAAATATGATTATGTAAACTAATAACAGAGTATAATATGTAAAGTTAGTTGTTTCCAACATATAAAAGTAAAAACTGATGGACATTTTTTATTTGTATATGTTTATTTATACTTGTTTTAAAATATTTTTAAAGTGTTCTCCGAATTAATATACATAAAAACATGTCTCATCCTCCTGCCCTTAACCCATTCCAAATGGGGCGGCACAACATGTTGTTATATGATTTGGCCACGTATTTTACGACCGGCTGCCTGCCTGACGTCAACTTACCTAAGTCGCATTTTACGTCTCCTCGGTAAAAAAGAGGGTGGTCTATTCTATTTGTGATAATAACTCGTCTCCACGTACGCGCGCTCACAATGAGCGACGCAGGCCTACCATGGACTCTTATTGCGACTCAATTGAAGACGTAAACGACGACTGAGAACCGCTTCCTTTTTCGTACCATGAAGTGTGAATTCATTGAGGATTCATAGATTTTGCCTGCTTCATACACATTGGCTTTGCATGCATTCACTTAACCCGTGCGGATTATAGCAAAGTAGTTAGTTCTGTTGTATTGCTTGTAATATGGAATTCCGCAAAGTAACGCCTGCTTCTATAAATCTATAAAGAATTATAAAACGATAGGTGATGTATATAATAGAAACCGTATATAACGTAGAAACCGACATAAGCTTGCGACTCCTGCTTTGCGCCTAGCAAAAGTACGTAAATCGTTTGTGGGTTTGGGTATAAGATTCTATAATAAAATTCTAAAATCAATTTTGACCATGCCATTACAGTAGTTTAAAAACACTCTCAAAAAGAGGCTGATACAGAAAGCCTACTATACTGTTGAAGATTACTTAAATGATAAGGATTTATATTAATTTAACTTAATTTATATATGCTATGTAAAGGTTATAGACCCAACCACAGCGCAAGGTATGATTACCTTTAAGTGGCTCTACATCCTAATCGATGTAACCTGTTGGTAATTCTTATATAAATAAATAAATAAATGTGTGGATATAGGTGCACTTCTACCTTGTACAAGACAGTAATAAATAAATGTAACTAGTTTTAAAATTTTTATTTTAAAAAGAGCAACCACCGAGTTTCTTGCTGGCTGTTTTCGGTAGGAACAGCTTTCCGAACCAGCAGTGAAGTTGACAATTCAAAAACATTTGTTTACAAGTTTACTTGAATAAAGAATATTTTGTATTTGAATATGGCCAGCAGTGGACATCCATTGGTTGAGAAAGAAGAAGAAGAACATTCCATGGGATATTGATCAATCAAAATGGGTTTGCTACATACTGAAACATGGCCCCCATATTTTTAATCATTGATCTAACAACTGGAAGAGCGATCCACATCTGGCATCCACATGAATGTGAATACTAACTGGCAGTGACAGGGTACAGGCATTTATTCTAACATCCTTATGATTATTATTCCCACATGAAGGTTGTGCCT
Organism: Morpho deidamia; assembly: GCA_947086505.1. Classification (NCBI taxonomy): domain Eukaryota; kingdom Metazoa; phylum Arthropoda; class Insecta; order Lepidoptera; family Nymphalidae; genus Morpho; species Morpho deidamia. The sequence continues at coordinate 81,068 of CAMTZC010000025.1, forward strand.
TTTTTAGATGTTTAAAAGTGATAAGTTTTTTGTTTCCTGAAAGCGTCCAAGCTAGTTGGCATATGCAGCACAGTTTATACAGCTATATTGCTATATATACAGTTTACATTGCAGTCACTCAAAATGGTGGTGTCTTGAAGATGTTTTATTAGTTGCTTCAACTTGAAATAAATAAATAAGTTTTAAGTGTTTTTATCTCAACCGTTAGTCCTTTCTAGCTTGTTCTTACTTCTGTTTGTGCTTTATGTCCACACAAATTAAATACAGGCAGAAGGTACAAAGCTAGCTAACATATTAAAACAACTATAAAAACATCCAACCGTACAACAAATGGTAATATATATAATGGTATATTATAGTTACAAGAAATAAAAAATAATGAGCTCCAATAAACTAATGGAAAGATAGTCAATCTTTTGATTACTTATAATGATAATCTACAGATTAGCTTTAAAGATTGTCCAGAAGATAACCAATAACATAGTCTACTAAAATACTTAAAATAAAACAATTTTAAGTATTACTTTTTACTTGATTAACATATTCTAATATAATTTTAAGACAATAGACATTTCGTGACATGTACAATAACAAGTGGTGAAGTCACCACAATAGATCAATGACATCATAACCAAAGAATCAATACCGCTTTTTGCTCATTTTTAATAAAACCTGTTTTTGATTCACTTCAAATAAACCTATATTATAATTAAGTATTGATATAAGCACTTGCTAATTGTCAAATTATAATGAAGCTAATAGAATCCACCGGCAAGCAACTTGAAACAAATTATCAATGTAGAATTTTTTGTTTAGCACAAGTATGCCATTATTTAGACTAGTGCAAAGCTTAGTAGGTTTTCAAATTTAAGCCTTGTGAAATTTCAAATTCAAATTATTCTTTATTCAATTAAACTTGTAGAATGAGTTCTTTTGAATCATCAACTCTACTGCTGGGTCAGCAAGCTTTCCCAACTAAGAAGAGCCAGCAATAAACTTTCTGCTTAAAATAAAAATCTTATAACTAGTTACATTTAGTCATTAGTTGAAGAGTAGCAATGATTTGTATGAATAACCTAAAAATTATTGTGTTTAGTTAGTCACACAAGGATAACAGGAAACATAGACTGACTGAGACAATTAAACCATCATCATCATCATGTTGTGACTAATGAAAAGATTAATTTATGTCAACTTTGTTCAACAATAATACTTGTAACTTATTAGCTATTCAGTCCATGTCATAAATTGACATAAGGTAAGATAACAATTTGTTATGTTGAGAATTGGGTTTTCAAAATTATAAATAGTTATTGCTATCCTCAGTTACCTAGTATACATCTCAATCTTCAACTATATAAGAATTATATAGAGGAACTTATTATTCTATGTTTTTTGATTTTCTCATAATATTTAACAAAAATATAATTTTTGATATATTTGACTACATAATAAAATATTTACACTTGCTGCTATTTTTTTGTCAAATTCAAAGCTTTACTAATGTTGCCATTCACACATTAATCAATATTATTAAACAAATGGCGTTCATAATATACAAGTTATTAGTATATTACAAGTTAAGGAGTAGTAGTAGTAGGATAAGTAAGCAGGTTTGTAACATTTCTTTAAGTCACAAAAGACTTGACCAATACAAAGGAATTTTTTTTGGTAGAAAACTAGAGACTTTGAATGTGTAAATGAAACAAAGAAAAAGTGCTTACAGTAAATACGGCAAGTGTAAGCGCCAGAACAGTTACGGCGCGCGCGCAACCAGCCTTCGCTTGCACAATCGACCTCTTCCACATCATTGAAGTCGAAACTGCTATTTCACATGATACTTTCTCTTCCAAACAAACACCAGATTCAGCTCGCAGGAGCATAATTTATTTACATTAGCTCGTGGAATCGTCATATCAAAGCGTTGTAATACATTGGGACTGATCTAATAGTTAAAATTAAAGGTACAAAATAACAAATGTTGTCATATGCCAACTAGTTGACATTTCTGTTTTTGACAAACCAACCTATTTTTTCAATTACTTTAACAGACCTAGGGTTCAATTTGTGCAGTGTGTTCGTTTTCTATAAAAAACGGTAATAATATGTTTAAGTAACGCATTCAAAGTTATAAAAAAAATTGTAATTTGAAAAAGAACAAGAAATAAATTATATATTGTACTATAATGAGATATTCGGCGTTAATTTGCGGAGATCCATAATATAAAAGTAATTATAAAATAATTTTACTATAAACCTTGCTAAATTTATCACGGGTTATAGCAAATTTTATTATAACTTTTATAAATTTTTGGGTTAAAAACTGAAAGTTTAATGAGCAGAGTAGTATACCTACTTATTATTTGCAATTTGTAGCTAGGTATTCCAATTATACTGATCACGTTTCTTTAAATTCTGATCGAGTAAGTAGTCTGTGATCAAAATCATAGACCATATCACAGACTATTAGTGAATAGTGATATTAGTCTAAGTCAACGTCAAATAGTACCGGTGGCGCGGCTTGTAAACTAAATTAATAACATTTAAAAAGCGGCAATGGTGCAAAGTGACAATGAATCTTGGTCACCAGACGATACAATTAGGGTATTGATAGCTTCCGATATTCACTTGGGTCACCTTGAGAACGATGATGTCCGAGGCGAAGACAGCTTCATCGCGTTTGAAGAAGTTCTATCGTTGGCTGTTCAGTACGACGTGGACTTAGTTCTGCTAGGTGGAGACCTCTTCGACCACGCCAAACCATCTCCGGCCTGTATGTTCAAGTGCACGCAGATAATTCGTAAGTACTGCTTCGGTGATAAACCAATTAACATTGAAGTATTGTCCGACCAGCTTGAAAACTTTTCTCGACGTGTTAACTACGAAGACCCAAATTTGAACGTATCCTATCCGATACTTTCCATTCACGGCAACCATGATGATCCCGTGGGTCAGGAGAGTGTGAGCTCCCTCGACATATTGTCAATAACAGGACTTGTCAATTATTTTGGCAGATGGACTGATTATACACATGTCCGTATTTCGCCGGTACTCATTCGTAAAGGAGAAACTAAACTTTCTCTCTACGGGTTGAGCCACCTCAAAGATCAAAGACTCGCAAGGCTTTTTGTGGAAAAGAAAGTTGAAATGGAACTCGTTGAAGATTGCGATGACTGGTTTAACATTCTAGTTCTGCACCAGAACAGGGCTGATAGAGGACCCAACAATTTTATTCCAGAAAACGTGCTGCCCACATTCTTGGATCTAGTTATATGGGGACACGAACATGACAGCCAGGTATTTGCAACTAAAGATGTCAAGAGAGATAACGAAAGCTTTATGGTGATACAACCTGGCAGCACTGTGGCTACATCTTTAGCTGCCGGAGAGGCCTTGCCCAAGCACTGTGTATTGATGCAATTACATAAGAAAGAGTACATAGTTACACCGTTACCATTGAAAACAGTCAGGCCCTTTATATTTAAAACTATAGTCCTTTCAGAAGAAACTCTCGGAGAGGAGGATGTCAATGAAAATGAAAAAGTACAAAACTTTATTAAAGAAAAAGTCAACGAAGCCATCAAAGCGGCAGAATCTCTTCACAGCGGTGATTCCAAACAACCCTTGCTGCCTCTAATCAGGCTCAACGTTCTATTCGAGCACGAGGGGCAAGATTTCAATAGGGTTAGATTCTGTCAGAACTTTAACGGTCTGGTTGCAAATCCCAAGGATATTCTGATCATGAAAAGAGAAAAAAAAATTAGAGATCGAAAGGAGTCCGCGCACGATCCGGAAGATATAGACATAGGAGGGGTGGCCGCGCAGGCGACCGACGTCGAGTCGTTGATCCGCTCCTACTACAAGGCGCTGCCGGCCGAGCGGCGCCCGGCGGTGCTGTCGGTGCGGGCGGTCACCGAAGCGGTTCGCGACTTCACGCTCAAGCGGGACGACGACGTCTTCCGCCGCGTCCTCGACGCTCACAGGAAGCGCTGTCTAGATTTTCTGATGCGATCCAACGCCGAGACCGCGGACGAAGTGGACGAGAAAATAAAATCGTGCAAAGAAACGTTAGATTCGGCCGACGAGGAGGGCCTCAAGAGCATGATCTCGGCCGCGGCGACGGCCGACGCGGCGGCCAGGAAGGCGGCCTCGAAGCACGAGTCGATCGTGGTCTCCAGCGACGAGGAGCCGCCGGCGCCGGCGGCGCGCGGGCGCGGGCGGGGCGCGCGCGGCGGGCGGGCGCGGGGCCGCGGGCGCGGCGCGGGGCGGAGCTCGCCGCCCGTGGAGCGGCGCAGCACCCCGCGGCGCTCGGCGGCGCAGCGCACCACCTCGTGGCTGCAGAGCCTCACGGCCGAGCGCACGTCGCGCCGACGACGCGACTCCTCAGATATCGAAGTTTCTGATTGAATTCGGCCGTGACAGAACTATCTATATTAATGTTTCACTTTAATGAGAGCTGGTAAAAATTTAATTATAGAAATAAGTTTAATGTGAGATAAATACATTTGAATAAATTTGAAATTCATTCGGTGGTTTCATATAAATGCTCTTCGTCTGTCTATACTTATAATAAAACGAAGTCTCGAAAAGCTGTCAGTCTGTATGTAATCGATTTTCTCAAAATCTAGTTAACGGAGTTTTGTACGGTTTTCACCAAAAGATAGTGTATCATATTCCATCCTACTAATATTGTAAATGCGAAAGTTTGTGAGTATGGATGGATGTTTGTCGACGAAAAAACTATTAGACGGATTTTGTTGAAACTTTACACTAATATAGGTTATACATCAGAATAACATATAGGCCACAATTTATAATGATTTTATATATAGTATAACGATACATGTCAATAAAGTTGAAAAAAAATCTGGCCTCTGAGAGCTATCTTGGCGTACGCTGCCTAAACCATTGGAGTTACACAAAGATGATGTACCGTAAAAAAAATATTTAAATCTAAAATGATCTGTCACGAAACTTAATGTGGCAGAACAATTTCACGCGAGCGAAGCCGCGTGCATAAGCTTTTATTATATAAATTGTGTTGAAGATATCGCGCAGTTGTTAAAAAATCTTGCTCGCTGAGAGCGTTAGTACCGTGCGCTGCGTAAACCAGCAGAGATAAGCTAAAGTAATGTAGTAGAGAAGTGTAGATCTATAAAAATTACTACATATAAGTCCGCGATAGCATGTCTCTGTCTTTCACGGTTAGCTGACAATAACTACTTTTGTGTTTAAAATTTTGAAAGTACGTCGCTGTTGTTGGCACTGCTAGTGCACATATAAAACGTTTTAAGTGCGACCGGGCATCCGCTAGATGTCCGGTATTATCTAATGTTTTAACGGTATGTTTGACAGTGTCACCTCTATCGATCGCAGCTCGCTTTGAATCTATGAATATTTTCTAATCTGGCGGGTGAACAGTTTCATATTTTTCACTCAACGATCCCAACGATCCTCGACGACCTCAATCTAGTTTGCTATTTTTTGTTAAAACGTACGATCATATCTCATACGTTCTAACATTAAACCTGCCGCCGGCTATGAAATAAGTAACGGGCATTCTTGGCATTTTTTTTTATTGGAAACAGGAAAAATACAGTAAATATTTGAGAGGGTTTTAATCTCGAGTCGCCGTAATCGCGTCGCGGGTGCGGTGTTCGATTCGGTACGGAATTCTATCTACTCGACCGAGTATACATCTTCTTTCCTTCAGATTCCCTCTGGTTTGCGTCAATCGTTGGCTCAAATCGGGCCGTCCGACTCGAACAAATGTATCATCGTCTATAATTATTATATAAATTGTGAACGTTCGTTTAGCAAAAGTTTCATTAAGATAAAAAGTTCGCGGATACAATTATCCCATCGGAGGACGGTGCGGTCGCCCTCCGGCTCGCGCCGCCTCGCGTCGCGGCCGTTCGCGGCGGCTCGGCGCGGGCCGCGACAACTCGATCAACTCGAACAGCGCGAGCAGGAGCATGTAAACGAACGCCAGCCACGCGCAGGCGAGCAGGAGCCGCCGCGCGGCCGCGTCGCCGGGCAGCGGGCGGCGGCCGCGCCATGCCGGGCGCCGCGGCGCAGCAGCCGGCGGGCCCAGCGCAGCAGCGAGTGCACCAGCACGATGCAGCAGTACAGCAGCAGCGCGCGCAGCACGCCGCTCGCCGCCGCGCCGCCCGCGTCCGAGGCCGCGCGCGCCCGCCGCCGGCCCATGCCCGCTCCGACAGCGGCTGTCACGCCGAATCTTGTCGTTCGACTTATGCGACCTCTGTGATTCTGTTTCCGTTAAACTCAAAAGGAGGCTATACTGAGTTCATACGAACTACGTACGGCGACAGTCGACGGATCTAGAATCACCTTAATAGAAGCAACTTATAAGCGGTCGCTAATAAATACGCCAACTTATTAGAGGTTTCTTGCCGTAATTTGCTGTAGTTTCTTGCTGCCTCGCTTTAATTTCGCTCTACATAAAAGGAGTAACATCAACCAACATGATCGTTAAATAGTCGAGTCCTTGGCCTCTGAATAATGATTTTATCTCATTTAGAAGCCACGAACTAAACTGATAGAACTCAGCTGCGAACTTTTACGCGAAGACTAGTATTTCTATATGTACACGATAGATGTACACTTTAGTCTTTGTTTACAGTCCTGCAAGCAGTTGTATGAGTACGGTAGTGAAGTCTTAAATGTGCCCTATTACAGTAAAGAGAAATCGAACGAGTCTATTTCAGTCTCTCTTTTTTATGTGTGATTAGACAAAGATAAGTATATGAGTTTCATCTTCCTTCTTATTATTTATTGTGACACTCTCACTCTCAGGCCTGCCCGTGGCCTCCCTGCTCTAGTACGTTAATTCTATGATAAGATGATAACGCCGCGTCTACCATCGCCGATCTTCACCATAGCGTTACCGGCCAGCCATGTTTATTTTAACTTTCATTAAATGGCAATAAAATACTTATCATACTTATGACCGGAGACGTCTTAGGCCGTACCGGGGCCCAGGGCGACGTAAGAACTAGGGGCCTAGGTTAAAAAGTATTAATTATAAATCAATGTTGTTGTGATGCGAGGATGTCTTGAAACAATTTAGTGCTGAATATGAACTGCTATATATATATATGTATGAATCCGTGTGCGCCTCACCGGGGTGGGTCCGGGCATGTTCAGACTCACGATCCTTCTATAGTGTTATCTGTTCGTCATCTGGAGAGGGAAGATCTGTCCGTTAGTCCAGGTTGAGATCCCATTAGCAGTTCACCGTATAAGTTTGGTAATGTATCGCTCGAGCTGCCCGCGTCGGGACGCCCGGCGCTGAACGTTCCCGCGTTCAAGAGCTTCGCAGGACGGTCCGCAAGGTCTTCACCGTCGGCAATCAGCACTCCGCGATGCCGGCGACCGCCACGACGTCGACGGTGTTGCTGACGTCACACGTGTTAAATATCTCGGTGCGAGCCGCGCCGTCGCAGCGGTTCGTTCTGTAAACGAAATTTGGTGGGTTTTGTGTGTCTTCGGGGGTCTCTGAACTGTCAGAGATAGCACGAATCGGCTTGGCCTACATTTAGCCTAGATTTGATGGTGAATTTTGTACAAATCGCAAATTAGGTACTTAAGATGGAGGATGTCCGCGCGATTCATGAATAAAATATTATATATATACGAGCAAATACGATACGAATAGTACGTATGTATGGACTGTTCTGTACCGACGGCCCGGTATAAAAATATGGTGGGCTTTATGCTTCCGCTGTGAAGTGTGTGCTCGTTCAGTCATAATATCTTGTACTAAAGCTGTCCGATCGGTTATTGTTTACGTTACTGTCGTGGGATTTCTATTACGTACTTTAGGAATCTACTTATTTTCATGCTTTAATCTTCTAGTTAGCGAGTACTTATTCTATGATTTTAATTATCTATGTTTTATTTAAAGTAAAATAGTTTAAAATGGATAATGGATGACGCTGACGACCAAAACTAATCTCTGCACGATACTTTTCTGTACTAATATTATAAAAATGAAATATTTGCTTGTTTGTATGTAAGTATGTTTGTAACGTTTTCATGCAAAAACTGCTGGCGCGATTTCAAAAAATTTTCACCATTGGACAGCTGAATCTTCACCGAGCAACATAGGCTATAAGACATTTTCATAATAATGGAGATCCCTAATAAACATGTGATAATGTGTTAAAAAAAATTAATCATAAAAATCTTTCATCGCTTGCGCTGCGGAAACCATCGATGATAGAACAAACAAATGCTCTACAGTATTATAGAACGTATCAATATCTACAAAGAAGTCCATATGTCTTACCATTTTAGTTGTACCAATATACTTTTTACATTGTAAAAAGTTGATAAAAGAGCCGACGATAATTTAACCATATTATTCATAGCTCCGTATTAGTCCTTATCCAATTAAATTATATTTTATTAATAAACGTTTCATTACGTGTAAAGTACTTTTAAAATTATTAAAATCGGATATTCCAATCAAACGATGTGACGAATTTTAAAGAAGTCAATCTAAACAAAATAATGCCATAATAAATTCATTATAACAGGGCCTGCAACTGGTGAGTTCACTATTATTCCAAGGATACCAATGATACCCGCGGATTCAAAATTCAAGTTCCAGTTAAAACTTCCTCTGCCTTAACCTTTAATAAATCCCAGGGCAAAACTTTTACATTAATTTACAAAAATAAATCTATAGTCCGATTTAGTAGACTTTGAAACCGCGGGGCATCGTTAGTCTTCTATAAATTTGAGCCGAATTAGTTACATTATGGTTATTATTCAAAACAAAGTAAGACAATAATTTGTTTACTTAGTACTGGATTTTGTAAATTTTTTCGTCGTTAACGGCGATCTCTCGAACGTCAGTCATACACAATTAACGGGCAAAAATTACTATTGTAAAAATGGATCCTCAGTCATTTCCTTTCCAAGTAACCAGGCAATGGTCTAAAAGCCAGCAGGGAGTTCGCCTTTTTTAATATAGCTCGTCCAACTTACTTACAGATATTAATATTTTATACTTATTAAATTTCATGTTCTATATTAATAACATTAAGTATTCCCGTCGGCACCGCGGCTACAGCAATATGACCTTTATTTGAAAGGACGATGTAAATAAGTAGATATAGAGAAAATTACGAGCGAGGTGGGCTCGGGGACTCCCGCTGCCGCAGCGACCCTCGCCGACACTCCGCCCGGCGGCGGGTCCCGGGCCGAGGATTCTTTCTTCACGTATTAACTACTTAGCCCTCGGTCCAGGGCAGGCCGCCTGTCCTCTCGTTGTAGAGGCGGCCGGCCGCGACCCGCAGCAGCGGCACCGGTCCGTCGGCGGGACGGGAGCGCCTCGCGCCTGTCGTCCGCGGTGGCGCCGGATCTTGTGTATACTTAATATTAGCTCATATTCGTTTTCGATAGTAAACTTGTAAATACATACTGCTTAATATTCATAGTACCGATGTAGTTGTACGAATATTAAAGTAAACCTGTAGTCCACGCCTCGCCTTATTTTAAGTAAGAATTTTGTAAATGCTGTAGGATTATATAATAAATAAAAAAAAAACTCGCGTAGCTAGACAGTGTGGTACGCGCTGCGAGGAGTCTCGAGAAGAGAGCGCCACGTGTTCGGCCACTCGAGACATACGTACGGCGGGAAGAAGCCGGATCGTCTTTTTTTTAACTATTACGGAACGAAAAACTTATCAGAAGTACTTTTTCACGGATTTAGTACCTTCTAGCACGTCGATTGGGGGGTGTATGGGGTCAAACGACGGTGGGGCGGCGAGGAGAGGGGCGTGGGCCGCGGGCGGCGGCGGGGGCGACGACCGCGGCACGCGAGCTTTTTCACGTGATGCGATTAGCGAACTAGGTTAACAGGCCGCGATCGCCCGCTACGAGTCGCCAGCCGCCAGCCGCCAGCCGCCAGCCGCCAGCCGCCAGCCGCCGGCCGCCAGCCGCCAGCCGCCAGCCGCCAGCCGCCAGCCGCCAGCCGCCAGCCGCTACCGCTGCAGAGTACCGTGCTTTGTCAACCGCCGCTACGGCTGCGAGTTGGTTTTATGTTGGGAGATAACGATTTTTCCTAAATTTCTTTTAGGGTCCAAACGCGACACTTAACATTGTTTATTGAATCGAAGTGGACATAATGAGTTTTGTATTTAGAACGGAAAAAACTTGTAACAGCTGAAAGGAAATACTTTTAAACGAACGTTGTAGATTTATTTTAAGATCGTCGACATCTCTCACAGCTCTACCGAGTTGAATAGGCGAGCGCGAAATCACCACCGAAGTCACGAAGTGCAGGGAACAGGTGAGACGGAGGAGTTCGCCGCCAGAGCCGTGCGGCCGCGGCCTCGGGCCCCGCAGGTCGTAGCGACGAGACGATCTGAACGAGCAGACACTCCAATTCAATTTTTATTCTAAAATCCATTTTGGTCGATTTTGGTGTGGTCTAAAGTATTTTCAGAAAATTGATCGATCGCATTTATATGTGAGTGAATGTAGGTCGCGCGTGCACCGACCGCTCTGCCTTCCTAATAACTGATAAAGACGGACTCACATACGGACGTTACGTATATACGCCCGTCCGCCATGCCGCAGCCGGGCGAACGTCGATGCTTCGATCCGGATTGGCGGCTCAGACTGACTCAATATATTTTCTAGAGATATACCGATTACGCATAAAGCGCATATTAAATCAGTAACTTAATGAGAATTTTCATGACATTCGAAACACAGAAGCTCACCGCTCGGTTGTCGTGGATTATTGCGGACGGATAGAAAAGTTTGTGAATTCTCATTCGCAGATATAGTGCGTTCGTCGTGCGCCGTGGGATCGCAGAGGACCTCCGTCCGCCGCGGGCCGAGGCGGGGCTTCGGTTCTATAATACGGTCGGCGAGCGGCCCGCGGCGGGCGGCAGCGACGATGAGGTTCTAGGAACGAGGGACATAGATATCAGACGATCTACACGTTCCTCCGAAAGAATTCAAACATGCGAGTTTTCATCATCATTTTCATCATCATCATTTCCAGTGAAATATTATTTTCTATTTGTCTCCAACAGTACTCGCAGTTGTGTTGCGTTAATGGTTTCTTACCGTCCTACCGGTGCTGGCGAGCTGAGGAGGTGACGGTCGAAGCCGCCGATACGAACGGAAGATCGTACTCCCCCTATTGTAAACCGGATCTATTCGGGCCAGACGGATATCGCATTGAGAACCCGATTTTTGTCATCCGTCGATCGCGTTATCCCTGTCGTTCACGTGTTACGTCTACTCAGCGTTTGCCGCTTATCCAGACTCTAAACTAAACAAAGAACTAAACAACGTGAGTTTGTGTACCCGACAGTCGTCCTCCATAATATAATTCACGTTTTAATGTAGGTACACCACGAATTGAACGATGGCGTCTCTTAATGCTAACCGAGAATACAATGATCCCAATATAAACCGTTCTACGTCGTGTTAATATTTCGTATGGAACGATACAAATGCGATGGAAAAAAGTATAAATAAAAAAGTGTCTTTATATCTCAAACGTCCGACATTTTTAACAATTATAGTCTACTAGTCATAACTCTTAAAGTCGTTTGACGCGTTTATCCTGTCCACCGGAATGTCCCATAATGGAATGTTAAATACTTTTCGAAATTTATTAATAATCACAGAAAAAATATTAATTCTTTTCCATTAATCGTGTCTTACGGTAACCTTCTTTCTAGGATCAGCAAAAGTATATACGAACTGTTTGCTAAATATTTTCAATCAGTATTTGTCAGTCAGCACTCACAAAGCTTTAGCACTATATCTGTGCTTAAATTTAAATATAACAATTTTATTTCAAGCTGTATGCTTGAAACTACAAAAAAGGAAATTATGAAAAAATTAAAAACTTAGACGACAGTAAAGGTCCAGAGCCTCCCTCCCTTCCAAAGGGTCTCCCTTCCTTGTTTATCAAAAATTGTTCATCTGAATTACTGACACCTTTATTCCTAATTTTTAACTGATCCTTACAAAAAACTGTGAAAATTTATAAGCCTGGAGATAAATCCAGGTGCGAAAATTATAGACCAATTAGAACCCTCCTGCCTTGCCAAGTTATTAGAGTCTACAGTGTTAGACACTCTTTATCATTATGTAACACCCTTTTTTATCGCTTAAAATAGCACGGTTTTATTAAGAATAGGTGCTACTAGCAATCTCTTAGAGTATATGAAATATCTATTATGTAACGTTATCAATAAAGAATTCAGGTTGACACAGACCATACAAAAGCGTTTCACAAAGTAGATCATAAAATTCTTTCCCGTAAACTTGCTAACTTTTGTATCCATGGCGATCTGCTTCTGTGGTCGGAGCCCTATTTGTGTCGGAGAAATCAGTTAGTCGATGTTAAAGGCATGTCATCTAAGCCATATGTTGCTACTTCCGGTGTACCACAAGGCTCACATCTGGGTCCTCTTCTATTTATATGTTTTATAAATGATCTAAAAGAACGTCTTCTATGTCCCTGCCTGTTATATGCTTGTTGTTGTTGATGAATGCATGGCTGCAAATACAGCCGCACGATAATCCCTTCAACTGTTCAACTTCCCTGTTATCTTCAATAATGCTTGTATCTTTTGACAATATAATTATTGGGATGTTTCGTTATTACAAAAAATTTGTTAACAATTCTTCACCGAACATATTTGGTGACAATTATAAAAGTTTAAAGCACTCTTAAAAATGGTTTATGTCTAATTTTAATAGTAATTCTTATTTTCTTATTTGAATTTTATATAGGGACTGACGACCTCAAAAAGGTCGCAAGGAGCCGCTGGATTCAAGGGGCGCAAGATCGTGTGTTGTGGAGATCCCATAGAGAGACTTATGGCCAGCAGTGGACGTCCATAGGTTGACAGGGAAGAAGAAGAAGAAAGAATCTCATATAGTTTTAATATTTTAACCCTAAGCTTGTAGTACACACGATGTGTACACATATTTGCATTAGGTACTGTCTAGCCTTAAATTTGTTGAGGTCAGGCAGGCGGCCGGGCGTTAAAACTTAGCCAAACCATGTGACAACATGTTTTTAAGATGTCGTGCCGATCCCACTTAGAGTGGGATAATGGCAAGAGGATGAATGAATGATGAATAAACAATTAAGCCGCCGTCGCTGGTAACGCATTGTTACAGGATGAATTTACGTGTCGATCGCTCACGACGACCGCTCGAAGAGAAGTGCAGCGTCGCCCCGCGGACATCAACGCAGAGCCATCCGGCACCACGCCCGGGTACCCGCGTTCCCACCACAAGGGCCAAAGGTCCTGTCGACCGTCCTAATGCACTGTGTCGACATCTGCGCTTTCGAACTCCACTCGAGCATGGCACCATGGCGCCGGGATTCCTAGCCAAGCGGCTCAGGCACGACATACATATATCGGTGCAGCTAGAAGACTGTGTAAGTATTACAAACGGATTGCGCGCATATTACAATTGTATGGATTTAAAGCAATACTTAATACCAAACACCAAGAAGAAAACTGCGTGAAAATCCGTTTAGTAGGGAGGAGGAGGGAGGGAGAAATTTGTTTATATATGTAAGGTTTTCTGAAGTTTTACATCAAATATAACATCAGTCGTTGCGGCGGCGACCGCCCGAGGCCCCGAGCATCCCACCGTAAAAATAAAGTAGTAACAGGCCTTCAGTCAGAGCCGAACCGCTACTGTCGTGTTTTACAACCGATCCCAGTTCGACGACTGCCTCGTATCTCGTTTAATGGCACACCAAAATAATGCACGAACTGCACAACGTTCCTCGCTCCCGCGGCCGCGCCCCGCGCCCTCGCCCCGCGCCCTCGCCCCGCGCTGAGTCACGGCACGAGCGCCGCTCGCTCGCGTGTTGCGGAACATATTTATGAATGGTGGTAGATATTAAACAGCTGTATTCTCCGCCACTAATAAATGCACGTAGGGCCGGCTAAAATTAGTAGCAGTAGTTCAGAAAGTTGGGAAAAGAAAAATTTCGAGATTTACAAGCGGACTACCGAGAGGCGGAGAACGCGGCCCACATGACGCCGCATCATCGAGTTACGACGAGAGTCATACTAGTTATTGCAACACTGTCCGCTGGCCTACTACTGCACGCAGTCCGTCTCGCAGCCGCGTGCTACTGGCGTCGACGGACGAGTCGATGGAAGGTCTATTGATTCATTTAAATCATCGCTGGAAGGTGTTGGTGCTCGTCGCTGCCACCGAACACCCGCCGGTCCGCGTCGTCTATTTCCAACGCACGTGACCGTACTTCGTGCACGTTGCCCGGTTTTACGAGATGCGAGTACAAAGTTTTCTTCAAATGAAAATAAAAAGTTGTTTGGAGCGTCCTTTGTTTCTTGTGTATAATAAAGTCTAATAATAGTAGCTCTCAGTTCCAGCAGTGGCGGACGCGATGATTTGGTGAATACGGAGTACCTTGACTGTCCGTACGGCGTACCTACGAACCTCGTGGAACGATTGCCGTGATCCGGTCGTCATGTGGATGGTTCGGAATACTTTTGGTAGTGACGTGTGCTGGCGTCTTTCCGGTCATGCTAATCTACGAGTTATTTCAGTTAGGATCTCGTTCGATAAACTGGTTTGTCACCTATCTACTACATATATTTTAACTTATTCGTCATAACCTAACATAACCGAACACTGTACAGGCAGAGGGCCTTTCGTCGTCGTGCCGACGGGTTATATCCCTGCCTACAGCGCGAGTCGCCCTATATTCTGAATATCGATTTCTTTATCTTTTAAGTCGTTCAACAATCGATGTGCAACATCGAGTGAGTGGCGCCGAGCATGGGCAGTCGCTATGCAAGTGGCAGCTCGGACAATTTTATTTTTTGCAATGCTGTTTTTTTTCAGAAATAATTTATTAGAAATAGCGATGCATGTGTAAACAGAATTTCAGTTAAGTTTCCAGGCAGAAAGAAATAAACATTTCGCACGCTCAGTATTAAAGTGATCAAATTAAAAAAACTCGTTTAGTGGCAAATTGCAATAAAGCGTACCGTAGCGCCTACAAAACTCGCCAGTGTTTTTAAGAGACCTATAACTTGGAAGAGCAAGAAAACATTAGCTTTTTTAATGGTTCGTATTGTGATTCAGATAGTTACATTTAGTCATTACTGTCTTGTACAGGGTAGAAGTGCTGCTATATCCATACATTCTTATCATCTATCTAATCCTCTTATATCTAAGTAATCCTCAACAGTATAGTAGGCTTTCTGTATCAGACTCTTTTTAACAGTGTTTTTAAACGGCCGTAATGGCAAGACCAAAATTGATAGCCCAGACGATGATAGACCAGAATTTTATTATGGAATGTTATACGCAAACCCAAAAAGATTTACGTACTTTTGCAAGGCGCAAGCTTATGTCGGTTCCTACTTTGTCTATTGTATACATCACCTATCGTTTTATGATTCCTTATATTTTTATGTACAAAAATTAAATCGCTCAAACTATACTGTGAAGCAAATGTAAGAATACCCATTTCCTTAAATCTCTCTCGCATCACCCGGACTTAAGTTGTAAATGCGTATGGCTCTTTTTTGTGTACAAAAATATTTCACTATCCGCGTATTTACCCCATAGCAATATTCCATAGGACATAATGCTATGAAAGTAAAAAAAATAAACAAGTTTTGCCGTCTCAACATCTGAAAATTGCCTTATCTTCTATACATCTATCTATATCGAAAACAGGATTACAATGTATCTAACTTAATCAAACCTAATTTTCACTTTAATATTAATCGTGCGAAATGGTGGATTGAATCAACTGTCGCAATTATGCAACTGTAGAATGAACCCCGTGTGTTACGGCGGCGGGTCGACCCGATAGCGTTCGGGAAACACGTTCGTTAGATATCATAACGAGGAGAGCGTTTAAGACTCCGCGAACGGGCGGAGCCGCGGGGAGAGGGCTCGCGGTACGGAACCCAGATAGCGACGGTGGACTCACGGACTGATCGACATTCGACAGCGGCCGGGGCGGGCGGGGCGGCCGGGGCGGGCGGGGCGGCCGGGGCGGGCGGGGCGGCGGCGGCGGCGGGCGGCGGCAGTGCGCGGCGTGCGCGGCTGCCGGTGAGTCGTCCGCCGCTGCCGACACCGCGTCGCGCGCCGCCACGTGCGCCCGACCTCCTCGCCACCACCGCCCACCATCGGTCCCATCGCCACCACACACCCCTGCGGTCCGCGCCGAGCCCCGCCACCGGCGCTCTACGTAGTAACTTTCCGTCCACGAGAGCTGACGAGTGTGTAGAATATATGCTCTGCGGAGACGTGCATTAATTCTGATAGCAGCAACTGTGCCGCGCTGCCCTAGGTGTGGTGTCGGACGTGAGCCGCGAGGGCGGTCGACGCCGAGTGCGTTTCCGGAAGTAGTAAGCTCTGCGAATCGGTGACGATTTTATTTCAGTCGAACGGATATCTACATATGAATCTATTTAACGGCAGCAGGCACCCCGTCTACGGCAGCGCAGTGAGTCCGAACGGTTCGCAGTGCGAACGGTCGCTACGAGTCGCGACAGAACCGTCGGTTTCCGGAGGTCTTTGTTTTATGAATAAACTTACGGTCGATCACGGTGTCCCGGAAACGATAGTTAAAAAAAATCTTAATTTAAATTATTTTAACTTCATTCAATCCTTATTTGTATATAATAATTTATTTTTTTACAAGTCTATCGTCTTCGAGCGCCATAATTCTAGTCTCGTAACGTCTGCGTTCCGAGCGACGGCCGAGGTCAGCCGATCGCTTCGGTGAATCGTATCACCGGGAAAATATTTTATTTTCAAACTCCACGGATGGATTCCTCGATCGGCACACATTATATAAAATCGACAGGTACAATCGCAGGCGCGCGATATCGGGACGGGCGGCAGTCGGTGGTAAAGCCTTTTTAAACTTCGGTCCTACCGGTGAGCTCGCTTTAATCTTGCAACACGGCTGATATATCGCGAGGGCATCGCCGAGGAGCGGTCTGCGACGTCGTAAACGGAGAGTTTCGGCCGGCAGGAGTCGAGCGGGCCGGATCGCGCGCCGCACGCTGCCCGCCGCCCGCGCCGGCACGCTGGAGGCGCTGCGCCGCCACTCGCGGCAGATCGCCGCGCGCCGCGACCGCCGCGTGCAGGTAGGCACCGGTGACCGGGCGGGCCGCGCCCGCGCCCGACGCGCCGCCCGACGCGCCGCCCGACGCGCCGCCCGACGCGCCGCCCGACGCGCCGCGCTACAAACCCGCGTCTGTTGCAGTTCACGGAACGAGTCCGAGATGGCGCGCGCGGCGACGGCGCCGGTGAGTGCGGCCCCCGCGTCGCGCCGCGAGTCGGCGCGCCCGCGTCGCCGGCGCAGGGCGGGCGCGCGGCCGCCGGTCTCAGTCGGTCTGTGTGCGCAGAGAGCGGCGGCTCCGAGATGTCCGGCGGCAGCGGCGGCGACCGCGACCGCGACCGGCGCCCCTCCACCTGCCGGGTGGAGCTGGGCGCGCTGCTGGCGCCGGAGCCCCGGCCGCCGGACAACAAAGTTAAGGTGAGCGAGCTTCCGGCCGGAAGAGCGATTCTCTTGCACCACACGTGATCGCTCGTGATAGGAATTTTCATCGCTTTGACGAATGACATATATTAATTTAACCGATGGGACTCACGATAGTTCCGATGAAAGTGACGACCGGCGAGGAGCTCGTCGCTCGCCGTTCGACCTATTTACATACTGATACTGAACGTCGGCCGTAGAAGCCTCCGCCGTCCGTCGGCGACCCCGCCGCGTTCCACCGTTAGCGGCTGCCCTGATTCCGATTATCGTCTCGCGTCTCCCGAAAGCCTTTACGCGTTGAAGACTTTTAAATGTCTGACAGCGTTTAAAATAACCAATTATAGCTTTAATCGATTTTATTAAATTATATTTTGGTCCAGTTCAGCTATTACCGTTAGAGTATGGAGATCTGAAGATCGCGATTGGAATGTGGTTATTTTCGTTACAGAAATAAGAAAAAATAATTATCTACACGTACCTTATTCATTACATTTTATTATACTACGAACCGAGTGTCGGCGTCGATATCGACACCGATGGCAGAACTCATTTCAGAACTTGCCTATTTGTAATTCCGGTTTTAAAATGGTGTTCGGTGGGTCTTATATTTTGCGTAGTTTTTCCAAGTTGAGCTTCGGTTGACCGTAGTCGCCTCGAGAGGTAGTTTACCGGAAAGTACTTTCCGTACGATCGTCGTAGTATTCGGGAGTTTTGAATCCCAACGAGCTGAAAATATAGATTAGAAGCGGCCGAAATACTGTCATAGACGCGTAATACGAGCATTTTCTATGCGATAAACGATCACGTGTGTGGTCTGACACGCACTTTAAGAATCACGTGCCGTATCGTCTCTACGAGATGTTCGTGTAAATAATCAACTCATGTCGACAGCGTCACAGTATACATGGTATGACAGAGGAGGAGAATGTGGTGCGGCCTCACCAGGAGATGGCCGTGCTGTCTCTCGAGGAGAAGAAGTATCTGTTGGGGGTGGAGCGCGGGGACGTGGCGGGCACCAGGCGCGTGCTGCAGCGCGCCCGCGACACCGGCCACATCGGCGTGGACTGCGTGGACCCGCTCGGCCGCAGCGCCCTGCTCATGGCCATAGACAACGAGAATCTGGAGATGGTGGAACTCTTGCTCGAGTTCGGCGTGGAGACGAGAGACGCGCTGCTGCACGCCATATCCGAGGAGTTCGTGGAAGCCGTGGAGGCGCTGCTCGACCACGAGGAGCGGACTCGAAAACAAGGTGAACTTCATGTGAGTTTTGCACATTTGAAGGTTTGTAGTAGTGGTATGCGAACCGTAGTTTCGTTTTAATCATACCGACGGTCGACATAAGCCAATCGTGTGCCGGTATACTCGGAGGCGCCGTTATAAATGTCAGTAGTGCCCGAGCGCGTCAGTCGGTGAGTTCAGTAACTTCCGTCGCCGTCCCGCAGAGCTGGGAGGCGCTGCCGCCGGAGACCGCGACGTTCACGTCCGACATCACGCCGCTGATCCTGGCCGCGCACCGCGACAGCTACGAGATCATCAAGCTGCTGCTGGACCGCGGCGCCGAGCTGCCCATGCCGCACGACGTGCGCTGCGGCTGCGACGAGTGCGTGCGCTCGCGGCGCGAGGACTCCCTGCGCCACTCCCGCTCCAGGATCAACGCGTACCGCGCGCTGGCGTCGCCCTCCCTCATAGCCCTCTCCTCCAAGGACCCCATCCTCACGGCCTTCGAGCTCTCGTGGGAGCTGAGGCGTCTCTCGGCGCTCGAGCACGAGTTCAAAACTGAATACCAGGAACTCCGCGTTCAGTGCCAGGAGTTCGCGACCGCCCTGTTAGACCACACGCGAACTTCGCACGAACTACAGGTGCTGCTGAACCACGAGAAGGGCTCGCCCCAGGCGCCGCTGACCGAGCCCGGGGCCCCGGAGAGGATGCGGCTGTCGCGCCTCAAACTGGCCATCAAATTACGCCAAAAGAAGGTAATAAGTCGGCTTTACGAATTATTGTATACGAATGACGCTTTCGGCGCGCGGTATTTAGAAGTCTTACGGATTACTTTACTTTTCGATACCGTCGGCGAGCGAGGCGTGTTACGTATGGATCTATTCTGTGGCTGCTGGCTCGGTTCACTCGAACCGTCCTCCTATGCTGCCACGCAGCGATGTCATATTGTCTATCGAGCGGTGCTCTTTCAGTTCGTGGCCCATCCGAACGTGCAGCAGCTGCTGGCGTCCATTTGGTACGAGAGCGTGCCCGGGTTCCGGCGCAAGAACATGCTACTGCAGGCCGCGGAGATGGTCCGCATCGGCGTCATGTTCCCGCTGTACTCGCTGGCCTACGTCGCGGCGCCGCACTCGGCGGCCGGCCGGACGCTGCGCAAGCCCTTCATCAAGTTCCTGTGCCACTCGGCGAGCTACTTCATGTTCCTCTGTGAGTGCGCGCGGCCCGCGGCCCGCCGGGCGAGCTCCCCGCGGCGTCGCTCACGCGTCCTTCCGTGCAGTCCTGCTGATCCTGGCCTCGCAGCGCATCGAGACGGCCGCCAGCTGGCCGTTCCGCGACGCGCCGCACGCCGCGCCGCTGTCCCGCCGCGGCGCGCCGCCCTCGCTGGTGGAGTGGCTCATCCTGGCGTGGGTTAGCGGTCGGTGCAGCGTGCGTTCACTACCTATGCGACTTTGCAATTGAATCGTTCTCGAATCGAAACCCGGTAGCGTGAATCGGGTGGATATCGCGTACCCTTTTTGTTTTAACTTTAAAGATCTCGCTCGGAAGAATGTTATAATATATTCAATGATATGTATGTGTACGTATATAGTAGGTATTTTTCTACTACGAGTGAACCGAAAATCGAGTGAACATTCCGGTGTGCGGCAGGCCTGATCTGGAGCGAGGTGAAGCAGCTGTGGGACATGGGGCTGCGCGAGTACGTGCACGACATGTGGAACGTGATCGACTTCGTGACCAACTCGCTGTACGTGGCCACCGTCGCCCTCCGGATAGTGTCACATTTCCAGGTTCTTTTTTATTCTTCCTATCTTGATGATTTTCCTTCCTGTCCGATGACAGTTCGCCAATGCGAAGTTGTCTCGGGGCAGATATCGCTGAGACCGTGCGGAGAGCGCTGAAACTCACGGGGTCGAGGACGAACGATACCGAACACGTCACGAGTACATATGTTTATTGGCGGCAGATACAGAGATAAGAGAATGTCACGTTAGCGGTAGCTTGTCGTTTTCAGTGACCATTTTAATTACGGTGTGGTCCGCCGGACCGCTTGACTGGTTCTAAGTGTTTAATTTTCCAATGAAGAAGCCAGTTTTAAATAGTTAACCGGTTTCATATTACACAATTGAAGATTATTTGAATGATAAAAGTGCTTGGATTTCAAAATCCTTTCAGCTCCAAACAAGACTGCAAATAAATAATGTAAATTTAAATGTTTAAAAGATTGACCGCCGAGTTTCTTGCTGGTTCTTCTCGGTAAGAGCAACATTCCGAACCAGTGTAGCTTATTAAATTTAATTATTGATCTTTGACGATTCAAAAGTGCCTGTAAAAAACCTACTTGAATAAAACAAAAAAAAAACGGTTGGGCTCGAAACTCAAATCAAATGAAAATAATCTTTATTCAAATAAGCTCTTCCAAGCACTTTTGAATCGTCAACGATCAATATGATTAATGAAACTACAACTAGTTCGGAATGTTGCTCTTACCGAGAAGAACCAGCAAGAAACTCGGCGGACAATCTTTTAAAATTTTCCAATTTTACATTATTGCAGTCTCGTATGAAGCTGAAAGGATATTCAAATCTAGGCATTTCTATCATCCAAACAATAATTATAATTTTGTAATACGCTTTACATATAAGCTTACCGCTTACACTTCATTCGAACCGTTCTGTAGACTGGTCTAGTGTTGATCGCGGAACTAGTCGGGCCACTTTCAATCCATTGCCTCTGTGGCAGGTGCGGCGGGAGATGGCGCTGGGCCTGCAGTGGAACCAGCCGCGCGAGAAGTGGGACGCGTGGGACCCTATGTTGCTCTCGGAGGGTCTCTTCTCTGCTGCCAATATTTTTAGCAGTTTGAAGCTCGTGTACATCTTCAGCGTCAACCCTCACTTGGGCCCGTTGCAAGTGTCTCTCAGCCGAATGGTTTTAGATATACTAAAATTTTTTGTCCTGGACATTCTCGTAATATTCGCCTTTTCTTGCGGTGAGTCCAAAATTTTATCGATTTGATTGAATGAATGTTTTAGAATACTCTAAGACATGACGACGGTTTTACGAACTCACACGTTACCTGCAGGTCTCAACCAGTTGTTATGGTACTACGCCGATATGGAAAAGAAGAAATGCAACGTCGGGCCATCGCTGAGCGCCAGCAACGGGACGTTGCCGGATCCGGACGCGTGCGTGGTCTGGCGTCGGTTTGCCAAGTCAGTATAGCACTCTTCATACATCATTCCCATCTCGAAGTGCATTCGTGTAGGGTGGATTTGCAAAGAAATGAAAAATCTGCCTCGCTTCTGCGTCGAGTGGAACACCGCTAAATTTCCGCCCGGGAGACGCTCCTGCTGCCTTGGTGCTTCGCGCGACATCGTCGACATCTAAATATAGGACATTACAGATTCGTTAATGTCACACATCGTAGCGTAGAACTGCGGGAACAGCGACCGCCACCGAGCGCCGCACGGACAGTGTCTGAGCAGGGTCCGCCGTCTGTTGCAGCCTGTTCGAGACCATGCAGACGCTGTTCTGGGCGGCCTTCGGGCTCGTGGACCTGGAGTCGTTCGAGCTAGAGGGTATCAAGATTTTCACGCGCTTCTGGGGAATGTTGATGTTCGGTACCTATGCGGTCATCAACGTCATCGTGCTGCTCAATTTGCTCATAGCGATGATGAACCACTCCTACCAGCTCATCTCCGTAAGTGTATTACTTATCACAAAGGCTCACTAGTGACCGAGTAATCCCTTTTTTACTGCTGCAGAGTTAGTCTCTCAGTCCGAATCACTGATTGGATATCCAAAAAATATATTTTTTTATTCGTGCACGGAGCCACCTATAAATAAAAAAGCATACAAGAATTCCATATACATATACAATATACATATATTACAACGCTACTGACATCCAAGAGTCCGGATGTGCGATTAATCCACGTGACAAATAATACCCGTTCATTTTTTATATTCATATAAAGGAGAGTCATTCGTGGGATATCATTTGAAACCGATCGAGCCAGAAGTCGATTCAATTGTAATCGGTGCCCGTGACCGACACCTCGCAGGAGCGGGCCGACGTGGAGTGGAAGTTCGCGCGCAGCAAGCTGTGGATCAGCTACTTCGAGGAGGGCGGCACGGCGCCGCCGCCCTTCAACGCGGTGCCGTCGCCCAAGTCCGCGCTGTACGCCTGGAGCTGGCTGCAGCGCCGCCTGTGCGGACAGACGCGCGCCAAGCGCGAGCACATGCGCACCATCCGGGTACGGCCGCGCCCACGGTCGGGGCCACGGTCGGGGCCACTCTTGACACTCCGTTTCTATTTGCAGAGGAAAGCGAAGCAGGCCAACGAGCGAGACTTCAGGTATCAGGTGAGTCGATCTTGGATTTATTCGAAATAAAATATATTCCGATCGAGGAGGAGGACTGTCGGCGACTAAACTGAATAAATGTTAGACTCGATAGTTGCTAGTGTATCTCGCCGCGAGCCAGGTGCGAGTACGAGTCGAACGGAACTCGCCAATGCGACCCGGTATCGTAGTTCTTCGCAGTTGCGAGTCAAACGATCATGACGCTAGTGCCGTTCGACCGAAGGTTACGTCCGGTCTGTTCTCGATTTTAAAGCGGTAGCGGTGTTATCGGAAACGTCACCCGGCCGCTCGCCAGCCGGGGTTCGACGTTTCCGATGACCTACCGCTACTGACGCGGCGGCCGCGGCAGGCCATCATGCGCAACCTGGTGCGGCGCTACGTCACGGTGCAGCAGCGGCGCGCCGAGAGCGGCGGCGTCACCGAGGACGACGTCAACGAGATCAAGCAGGACGTGTCCGCCTTCCGCTGCGAGCTCGTCGAGATCCTGCGCAACTCGGGCATGAACACGTCCACGGCCAACGCGGGCGCGCCAGGTACTGGTCTTTTGTTAAATTTCATTTAACTAAATTCACACGAGAGCGGCTCGAAGAGACAGAGCGTGGAGTCAACGTTCAGTTCTATCAGGTGGCGGTGGCGGAAAGAAGAATCGCCAGAAGGAGAGGCGCCTGATGAAGGGGTTCAACATCGCGCCGGGCGGGTCGCTGCCGCCCGTCGACGAGTTCTTCGCGTCGCTGCACCACGAGCACGACGGCGGGCACGGCGCCGCGCACCACGCCTCGCTGTCGGCGCTGCTGGGCGGCCGCCTGCGCACCAGCCAGTCCAGCCTGTCGGACGGCGCGGGCGCGGCTCCGCGCCGCAAGCCCGCCGCGCACAAGCGCCGCTGGGGCACCATCATCGAGGCGGCGCGGGCGGCGCGCGTGTCGCGCCTCATCGGCCGCTCGCGCTCCGAGGACTCGGTGTGCGACCACGCGCGCGCGTCGCCCAGGTGCGTGCGCGGCGCGCGGCCTATAACGCGACTATAACGCGAGGCCGTCGGTAACGCGAGGCCGTCGGCTTGCAGCGGCAGCGAGCGGTCCGACTCCGGCAGCGACTCGCAGCGCAGCCCCGAGCGGGCGGCGCGCGGCGGCCCGCTGCACCCGCTGTCCGCTCTCGCGGCGCTGAAGCGCAAGCGCAAGAAGTTCTCGGACTCGCGGCGGGCGGCGGAGGAGGTGCGCGCGGCCGAGGCGCTGCAGCGCGCCAGCTCGGTGCCGGCCCGCGCGCCGCCCGCGCCGCCGCCGCGCGCCGCCCGCCCCGCGCCGCCCCGCGCCCCGTGCGCCGCCGCCGCCGACAGCGCGCCCGGGAAGGGCGGCAGTCGAGAGCCCCTGCTGGCCAGCCTCGAAGACGACGCCCACAAGGTTTACGAGTCCACAGTGCGAAATTGGAATTTATTATTATTATGAATTAACCGTACGGATGATAGAATATCATTCATATAATTAATTTAATGATCGATGGCAACCTTCGCAGGAGGCGTGCGGCCAGTGCGGCTGCGAGCCGGGCGAGCCGGCGCCCGCGCCGCCCGCGCCGCCGCCCGCCGGCCCGTGCCCGCGCTGCGCGGCGCTGGCGCGGCTGGCGGGCGTCACGCCGCTGCACGGGCACGCGCCGCACCACTCGGCCGGCTGGCTCTAGCGGCGCCGTCGTATGTCAGTCACGATTATCGGGATCGATGGTTCGCCGATCGAAATCACGTCCCTCAATACGAGGACCATTGTGAGTGCGTTTGACGGAAAGTGAATTTGCTGACGGAAACGGTGACACACATATGTATGAATTCTCTAATGAAATACCGGTGTTCCCGGCGTCGCTGTCGAATGCCAGCTCGCCTCGTATCGATATCTCGTAAGAGTAAGTCAAAGCCGCACGATCGATCTAGCCGTAGGTAGATACTTTCCTATATGATAATAAACTAGAAGCATATTTATCGAACACCAACTAGTCGAGTAGTTGCAATCGTACACTTATGGTAAGCGGTGTACGTCAGGGTCGCTTTACATGCGACCTGATATTTTATATACGTACGGTCACAATAGGACGACTTTTAATATACACGTGCCTAGAGTAAATATAGGGTATGAGAGGTGTCTACGATTATGTGTTCCAGAATGTTTTCCGACCATAAGTTGTTCGATCCGCACACTTAATAATATTTTAAGTAAATGAGTAGTAAGTAAAGTCGAACGAAGAAACAGGGATTTTATGTGAAACGTGTCGTCCATTCGCTCCGCTCCGAAAGACTCTCCCGCCCGACCTTCTCTTCGGCCGCGGGCCGCCGCTCCGATGAACGCCGGCTTCATAGCGGCAGCTTACATATCGTGTTCAGATTTTGCAGCGAAGTTTATCGCCTGACCGATATCCGGTGACTGAAATCTCGATCGCATTCAGCAAGGGCTCAGAATACTTCGTTTAAATAGTTTTTTAAGCTCAAGTTAACGAGAAAAATTTATAATTAATTACAATCGGTTGTCTCCTATAAAAAAGTAATAATAACTTTTAATGAAATTTGCAATGTCAACCGATTTTTGCGACTTGATTCGCGGTGCCAGCCGTGACTAAGAACTTCATTCCAAATGGCAATATGAGGTTAACAAAGTGGAAAGTGCCACTATCACCTCCTCTCTCGTCGGAACTAAAGCTGGATCAAAAGCGACGTCGATGCACCTACATCCTTATATTATTCATAAGGATATGTTAACACAAATATATTTTTATATTATTCTATAGATGTTTATGATATTTTCAAATGCTCGCATTTACTTGATACAGTTAAAATATTTAATAAAATAAAATAGGATTTATGTTAAAAGAGTTACCTACAGCGAAGTATTCAGCAGTGCGAAGCGGTTGTATACTGACGGCACAGGGTTGGAAATGTTATATATGAACACGGGTTTTAAATTAGGCAGTAATGCAATTTTATTATACAAATTAAGCATCTGATAGATAGATCTACCTAGAAATAACCGTTCACCTCTTACGGGAAACGGCGGTTTGACACCAGAAGTCCTGGTGTTACAGGTAGAGTAACATCGGGGACCATGATTATATTACTGGAAAACTGTTATATTATTTATATATGTAATGAAAAACGTGATATTGACAAACTTATGATTAGCGATTACTATAACTTGAAGGTCTGAATCAATATGCAGTGACTATCAAATGATAAATAATCAATCACATCTACTGAAAGGAGCAGTCGGCGTAAGGAATAAAAAAACAATATTATTTATTATACACCAATACCTCTCTTTGCGTCGTGGTTACGTTCCAAAAAAAAACACGACGCAAATTGAAACTACACAAAGTGAATTTAGATTTTCTATATTAAACCACGTTAAGATCTGAGATAGTTTCCAGGGTTACAAAAATATTACTTTTTAAAAAGAAAATTGAACACGGTAAACATTTAAAAAACAAAAATAATATATATACAGACAAAAAATAAAGAAAAAACAAAACCAAACAAACCATTCAATTAATTTATGAAAAACAAAATTAAAATTAATCACTGTCTGTTGAATCCATAGTGGTTGTTTTCATAAGTCGATTTTCTTATGGCGCGGCGCGATTAGAAAGAAACATGTGTTGATCTTTTAGAAAAAAAGAAAATTTTAAAAGATATTAAAATTCGAGTGCAAAACGAAGCAACCTCAAAAATCTAACGACGCACAGTGAAAATTACTACTCATTAAGCTGCAATCCACCTTCGAAAAAACGCAGAACCAAACGAAGCAAAGCGAGGTATCGGTATACATGTGACTAGCATATCAATATTGCAATACATTATACTACTGATGTGTGTCTCGGAAGTCTGCCGACAGTTCTAAAAAATAAATAAAAACTTGGATGCAACTCTGCCGAAACGTCGAAACTTAAGGCGATGACATCGTTTGTCTATGTAACAATGAGTTTGGGTCGCGAGAGGCGATAGATAGGATCAGCGGGGTACCATCGTGCCGAGTAGGATCAGCGGAGGCCTTCCCCGTTCAGTTTGCGGAGCGACCGCTACATAATCGACTTATATTTTGTAAACAGTTGTTGTTTATTTATACATTATATTTGTATATAACGGTGCGAGATTAAATAAAATAAGCACTTATACTTTGTATTTTTATTTTGATCTACAAAACTACTGAAGCATTCCGAAACTGATCTTCCCTCGATTCGGATACTGCGAAGTAATCGTATTAGGCTGGTGATACAACTGTTAATGATACTGATTACAAATAGTTATGGATCGGATTAAAAAACAAAAATATTTTTATTGATCGGAGAACTGTTGGTGTTGGGTCTCATCTTGGCTGAAGTGTATTGCGCGACAAGGTAATCGACAATAGTTTAGGATTCGAAACTCGGTCGCCAGCTACGGGCCTCAAAAAAAAGATCAGTGTCGCTCAGTGCGCGATGAAGCGGACATTTGGACTATTTCTATGCGATTAAATCTGGAATGAGTTGGCTACATGATAAGAAGAACCCACGGCGTTACGGTCTGTAAGTGCTAAAACAGCGATTGCACTTTTCATTTCAATATAGTAAAACAGTGGGCTAGGTCAGCGGTCATAAACGAGACGTGCTTATTGAGGCTACCATACAGTATGCTTAGTCGTTCGCATTTAAAATCTGAGTACTATAAATAATATGACGGAGCGAGAGTTTAACACTCCTACTTAGTTAAATAAACTTAATCGTATGAAGGGCCTGTCTTTATATAGACGACACAGATATGGCAGTAGATCTAGATTCGCATTCAGGAGGTACAGGTGACATTGCATTCACTTACGTCATTCTCTCCGTGATCGATGTAGGAATTAGAGAATTTAGAGGCTGGAAGAGTCGAACAGGTAGAGCAGAACTGTAGTGGTGGTGAGGCCACGGGGATAAGAGTTGTGGACTTCAGACATGAGGTCGGTACGATTTTTGTTGGCTCTTCTCGGTAGGAAGTTTCTCGTACCAGCAGCAGAGGTGACGATTCAAAATCAGGACATCATATACAAGTTTACTTTAATAAAGAATATTTTGAATTTGACGTACACAATATATAATATAACAACGATATTTCTCATTAGTTAGATAATATGTGATTAGATAATTGTACATATTCAATAAATAAGAATAAATTTTCTCTAAAGTCACACCTATGCTCGACACATGACGCCGACAATGTTTTTTTTTATATTATTCACCAGCAGGCCTACCATGAACTCTTATTGAGACTCAATTGAAGACGAAAACTATATTGTTTTGCTTTTTCATACCATGACGTCTTAAAGATGCACACTAAGTCGTTGCCGAATGAGCGTTCGGAATGCTTCCTAAAAACATTTTAGTAAAAGATTCAGAGTTATCTATAGTTCATATAAAGTTATCCTTTTGATACATTACGACCCTAATACAATCTACACTTCATTGTACGAATAGACAGCGGTATTGGGTTTAGGTACTGACTTTGAATTGAATCGTTTTCTAAAAGTTCATGGTAGGCCTCCAGGGCGGTGAAACTCTTTAGAAAGCAGTTTCACGTCGCCGCGAGCTCTATCTCTCGGTAGGCGGAAAAACAAAATGACTTTTATCCGAGTGCCAACTAACAATTTTTTTATATTTGTTAAAGAAAATACAAAGTCAAGCAGGTATTTTTATTAAATAGGTCACTTATAAAATACAGTACATCGCCATCTGGTGGATTGTTTTGGTAACGTTACAGTGACATCTCTGAGATGGCAGGAAAAACAGTTTCCTCTAATAAAACGCAGGAGTATCTAGGAGGATCTATATCCTATAAAGTGTATTTAGATAATACACTGTTATTGACTTATTTGAAAATGGGTTTATGTGAAATGTGTCGTAACATAAATTGAGATATAATTTGCGATGACAGAACACCAGCATTTTTGTTCACAGCACTATTCATTACATTATGGCGTCAAAGTTGGTGTAAAACTTTTATCGACCTCTAATTCCTCTCGAATTTTAGATCGATTTTGCGTATCGTATGGAAGCAACGAATTAAAAACAACGAAATATAAATATAAATATATTAAATTACATTATCCTTCTCGGTTGTATCGTACAAAGAGTCCCGGTCGGGCGAGGCGCGCACGGCCGGCGGCACGCGGCCCCGCTCACAGCGCCGCCAGGTCGAGCGGCACGTAGTCCCGGTCGGGCGAGGCGCGCACGGCCGGCGGCACGCGGCCCCGCTCACAGCGCCGCCAGGTCGAGCGGCACGTAATCCCGGTCGGGCGAGGCGCGCACGGCCGGCGGCATGCGGCCCCGCTCACAGCGCCGCCAGGTCGAGCGGCACGTAGTCCCGGTCGGGCGAGGCGCGCACGGCCGGCGGCACGCGGCCCCGCTCACAGCGCCGCCAGGTCGAGCGGCACGTAATCCCGGTCGGGCGAGGCGCGCACGGCCGGCGGCATGCGGCCCCGCTCACAGCGCCGCCAGGTCGAGCGGCACGTAGTCCCGGTCGGGCGAGGCGCGCACGGCCGGCGGCACGCGGCCCCGCTCACAGCGCCGCCAGGTCGAGCGGCACGTAATCCCGGTCGGGCGAGGCGCGCACGGCCGGCGGCACGCGGCCCCGCTCACAGCGCCGCCAGGTCGAGCGGCACGTAATCCCGGTCGGGCGAGGCGCGCACGGCCGGCGGCACGCGGCCCCGCTCACAGCGCCGCCAGGTCGAGCGGCACGTAGTCCCGGTCGGGCGAGGCGCGCACGGCCAGCAGCACGCGGCCGCCGCGCTCGCTGAGCAGCACGCTGCAGCCGCGCGCCACGGCGCCGCGCTCCGCCGCCAGCGCGATCTGGTTCACCACGCGCCGCTCCACCTCGTGCTTGATGGAGCGCGCGCCGTAGTGCACGTCGTACCTGTCAGAGCACGCCGAGCTGTCCGAACGCGGAGTGGCGTTCGGGTGAAAAATGGAGTCGACTGTGGAACTGAAGCATATTTCGAACGCCCACCTTTTTAGTTAATTTGAAGAAGGCCTATTTCAGTGGCTTCCACTTACGTGCCGTTTCGACCGACTCATCAAAAATTGGCGCTCCAAAGCAGTTCTAAATATAACGACGATCGAGTGTCGATCGCAAAAAAGAACACGTATAGCAGTTGACGTTGGCGTAAAAGATGGTTCGATTATCTGACGTCGGTGAGTCTCGACTTCTCGTCGCGCGTTCACGGTTAACATTTTCCACGCAAGTCACTATTGTACGGTATCGACAGGTCGACGGTACGGGCTAGTGATTTGAGAACATACAGAAGGGGTACCGACCCGTCCGCGAGCGCGCCCAGCACGCCGCCCTCCCAGCGCAGCTCCACGGCGTGCCGCGCGCGCGCCTTCTCGGCCCAGGCCCGCAGCTCCGCCTGCACCAGCGTCAGCAGCTCCTGGCGCGAGAACGGCAAGAAGTACACGATCTCGTTGATGCGGCCCAGGAACTCGTCGCGGCCGAAGTGCCGCTTGAGGATCGGCCGGACCACCGTGTCCTTGAACTTGCGGGACACCTGCAGAGCCTCCTCCGCTTGCTCGTCGACGGCGGGCTCCGACTGCGACGACTCCTTCGAAACGGACCTCTCGTCGAATCGTTCTAGAATTGTATATTTGCATATGTTGAGTTCTGTCATTAGAAACGAAAAGGCACGTTGCCGGTGGATACTGTAAAGTTACATGCAGTAATATACATAGATGCACGACAATGTTTGAGTCAGTCAGTGTTCGATCACAAGTCTGCGTAATATTTTAAAGTATGAATGTATATTTTTTAGCCTCATGCGTGTAATATTACGGGCGAATGTCATCCGGGCATAGTTCGGTCGGTAAGTCGAACGTTACCCGCCGTCGGCGGCCGCGCCCGCTTGGCCGCGCGCGTGTCGGCCTCGCACCGCAGCTGCAGGCCGTGCTGCGCGATCTCGTCCGCGGCCAGGTTGGACGTCATCACGAAGATTGCGTTTTTGCATTCGATCAGCTTACCCTTGCCATCCGTCAGTCGACCCTGGGATACGGTTAGAATAACTTTTATTTAAGTCGTACGACTTTTACGACCGGCAAGGATCGGACCGAACGGAACAGAGTCGGAAATAACTCTGACATTCAGGTGGAAAGACAGACACGGCTTCAGAGGTTTCTGGCTTCACCGTAATGGGAAAAATCGTTAGAGCGGAAGGGTAACATCGTAGCGATATAAATACCTCATCGAACAGCTGCAGCAGCACGGTGAGCACGTCCGGGTGGGCTTTATCGACTTCGTCGAACAGTACGACCGCGTCGGCGCGACGGGCGAGCGCGCGAGTCAGCAGGCCGCCCTCCTCGTGGCCGACGTACCCGGGCGGAGCTCCGATCAACTTGGCCACCTCGTGCTTCTCCTGGTATTCCGACATATCCAAGCGAATGAACGCCGCAGGATCGTCGCGATGCATGTATCCGGCCAACTGTTTCGCTAGCTCGGTCTTTCCGATTCCGGAGCTCCCTAAGAACAAAAACACGAGGGGATGTTCTTCGTCGGCCCAACCGTTTTCTTTCCGGCGCACGGCGGCCGCGACCGTCTCGATGGCCGCGGTCTGTCCGACGATGTACTGTTTGAGCCGCCGCTCCAGGGGGAACCGGCGTCGTTCTTCGGCCGCCACCGCGGCCGCCGCCTCCTCCCACCGGCCGAGGTGCTCCAGGATCATGTCGCGCGTGCTCGAGGGGTCCCTGGCGTAGTGCAGGGCGCGGCGCCCGGCGTGGTCGCGGGCGGTCGGGTCGGCGCCGGCTTCGAGCAGCGCCCGGGCCGAGGCGGACGAGTCGGCCAGGGCGGCGTAATGGAGGGCCGTCCAGCCGAGGAAAGATGCGCGCGCGTTCATCGCGCTGCAGAATTCATCCTCCCGCCTCTGCAGAACTTCTAAAGGATGCGATCCCGTGGAGGCCGCAGACGCCGTGGCTCCGGCGTATTTCTCGCGCAGGTCGGGCCGCGCGCCGAGGCGGAGCAGCTCGCGCACGGCCGCGGGCTGGTCGTTGGCGGCGGCCACCATGAGGGCCGTCCAGCCCAGAGCGTGCCGCCGGTCGGCCGCTCCGCTTCCGCCACCGTCATCGCGCACTGCTTCCGCTTGCCTGAAATTTAAGTTAGCTCTTTGTAGTAAAACTTCTTGACGCGAGCTCGACTTGGGTAGGAAGCTGGTGACTGGGTGATGTGACGAGAGCGATGTTGAGAGACAGTGCACGGTCATTTTAAATAATTTATAGAATTAAGCGTTACTTTGTGGAGATCTATAATACAAAAGTAGAAATAAAATTGTTTTGCTATAATCCGTGATAAATTATTTGATATATATTTATTTAATTATTAGTTTTGTACGCTCATTTTAGTTAAAATTTAATTTTGCTCTTGAGACTATTGACACTTTAAAAATACTGTACGGATCGATTAGAATAAAGTGTATTCTTAGTTGGAGTACAGTGGATGTTGTGGAATAGATTGGAAGTTACGGCTTGAAGAACTTACTTTCTCAACTCTTGAATATTTCCAACTTTTGCTGCTTTGAAATATTTTTTTTCTGTAAAGAAATTAATTTTGAAATTAATTAGAATTTAAGATAACTTTTCACAGTCAGGAGAAAACTGCTGTTTTATTAGATTATCAAAAGTTCATATGGTATGGTAAGTAATAATGTTGATTTATTAGTTCATTACATTTTGATAAAACATTTTATTGTAACATGATGTATAGTTGACTATAACATTAAACATATTACTAAAAATTGGTAACTTTATGGTGTAACCTCTAAAGAAGGATCTACAGATGACGAGCAACACACAATTTATTAGAACAAGTATGGTAAAGTAGATTAGTCAGAAAACAAAGATGGAACATACTAAAATATCAAATTAAAAACTTGTTAAATCACTCCATCGGACCACTTGCACAGATCCATTTGAGAGCATTATGAGACCATGTGTTTTATTTTGCAGATTATGATCTGCATTTAATCAAATGAAAATACCTGACACTAGGTTTATATGACAGCATGGTACTCTGAAGACAATTGATAGTGTTATATATGAATCCCAAATTATGTTCGTTTTCTTCAGAGGTATTCGTGCAATGCCATAGCAATTGGGAACAAAATGTACCGTACATTTTGTTCCCAATTGTAACAAAGTTGTTTGAAATATTTTCTTTGTGTTGTTTGGCTGAATTACTAAACAATAGTTCTTTAAGATTAAAAGTAAAAGGTTAGGGAAAAGTACTAGGGTGTGTTAAATATAATCATAAACTTTCAATTTTGTCCGATTATAATATATTATAGTTCATTCGGATTTCAGAGAATAACAATATAAATGGAAAGGTAATAAGAAATATGCTATATGCTGCTGTGTGTAATGTTACACACATTGCATGCAGCAGCATATAGTGTCCCGTATATTTATTCATATATCATACTGCCAGAGCCTGCTTGTATATAACTAATATGATGTTGTTGTGATGAAAGTTTACTATCTCCTATGACTACCAGGTGTAGTGTTATCAACTGCTGTTACGAACTGCGTGGGCTGTGCCTACCGTTAAAGACGTAATCGGCGGCGATGAGGGCCAGGCCCGCGGAGCCGGCCGCCAGCAGGGCGCGGGCGGGGCGCGGGCCGGGCGGCGCGGCCTGCCGGGCGGCCGGGGCGCGGCGCCGCGCCGGCACGCTCGCCAGCGGCAGCGCGCGCCGCACCGTCCGCAGGGCGCAGCGCACGGCCGCCATCAGTGCTGCAGACGCGTAACCTGACACTGTACTTGTGCCTTCCCGGCACTAACGGCAGCGATTATATGTAATCGTGCATGATTAATCATTTTAGTTCTGTCATGTTTTGAATTAGTATTATTTTGCCATTTTTTTTAATTTAGATAACGAATTCGTGTAATTTTAATTTATTTGAGAAATACGAAATTCGTAATGTGTCATAACGACTGACATAATATTATCTACATACTAGACTACTAACTAAAATAATTAACTATGTTAGTTATTACCTAATATATAATATCTATGATATTATCTTAGGTTATTCTAATTTCATTGTTTTGTTATTGTCACTAAAGAGCTGTCACTGTCATTGAATTATAAGCTCTTACTTTAATTGGTGGAATAGTAAAAAAAATATATATAATCAAAATAAAATTATTTTATATTATCAATCAACAATTTTATTCTTTGAAAGTTTGAAATATGTTTTTAAATATTTTTTAGGGATATATTAAGCATGTATTTTTACTTTTTATAGCATGTAAGATGAATATATAAAATCCGTATCCGATCCTAAATAATAAGAAATAAAGAGTCATATGCTCATATATTCCTGTATACCGATTACCAACGATATAAGGTTGCTGGTTTTATCATTCCACTAAAATTAGCGAGTAGTCATATGCATTATGAAAAATACAATCGAATATTTGCGATGTAAAAAGTAGAAATGTTAAAGATAATATTAGATTAGAATAAAAGAGATAATTATTTGGCTACAAAAGTAAACATAACATTGGTTATTTTTTAAACAGTTTACTCTTAATTTTATTTGTTTCTTTTTGTCATTGTATCTGCTGGTTTACTATCATCTATAATTTTTGACGTAATGTGTGTTAAATTAATTTACACACAAATTATAGATTTATTAATATTTAAATATGCTAAAGTCGGTCTGTCTATCTATTACGATTTCACGGCTAATTTGTTGGATCAATATTTATGAAATTTGGTAAAATTTAGCTTATATGGCAGCTTAACATAAAGAATAAAAAATCCCGTTTTCACTTTAGGAACAGAAATAAAATATATTAGTTTATAATTGACGGTAGTTACGGTAATACTGTAGGTACTTGAACGTAGTTACGAGTAGGTACAGTTTGCACAAAATAGTTATGACTGATTTATAGAAGCAGGCGTTACTTTGCGGAATTCTATATTACAGAAACTAAAACAGAAATACTTTGCTATAACCCATGCGGATTATATCAAAGTAGTTCTGTTATAGTTTCTATAGTTATGAATATTTTAGTCCGTAATGTATGGTTACGTCAAATACAGATAATATGTTGTCTATCTTTGACAGTTCGATAATTTCTATTTAGGTTTTAAAAGACTAGATTCCAGGCTTAAAAAAATCAATTTAAAGGAGTGATAAATTGAAATTTAGATACAAATTGTTGAAATAATAAAAACAACAAACTCATTTAATTAAATGATATCATTCTTATAAGAAATCCTAGAGATTAATCAATACTAATGACAGGTTTTTAAGGGAATCACAAAAACTTTTGATAGAATTTTGTTTATAATCGTGTTCTTCTAATGTGTTGACTTATGTGTGTAGACTGTAGTTCGTTTCGCGGGGAATTGTTGTTTACAAGGAGATGGCTCTCGGGAGTTCCGCGCTGCTGCAGCATACCACTTTGCTCGATCAACTGCTCGAGGAAATCAATTTTCAGCGGACGAAGGAAATGCGTCAGCTGATGAAAGATGGTTAGTTAATTTTTTTAAACGCTTAGCACTTGGTTGGAGTGATCCACTTGAGATATTATTAATCACCAGTTAATCAAAATTATATTGTTCTTGTAAATCTGGGAACAAATGTTGATATTTTTTTTGTATTTATACATATATAATAGAATCGAAGGAGTTTGAACATTTATTTAATGTTTTATTAAAATATATGTGAAAGGTTAACTGATAAGACTAACATTTATTGTATTAAACTTTATATTATAGAACTAGGCGTGCCTTGATGGACTCTTAAAAGATATGAACTTTGAAAGGGCTAACGATTGAAAACTTCATAATCTGAATATTAAAAATAAAAACAACCTATAACTTTAAAACAAATGGGCACATAATAAATATTTATCATACTTTTTTACTTTTGCTATTAATGCCCAACCAAAAAAAAATTTAGGAGGCTTTGAAATTAAATGATGAAATTAAATTTTTTACACTTCCATTTTGATAATAAAAATGGAAGAAAAATAATTTAAAACTTTTGAACCAAAAGTTCTACTAACACACATTTCTAAATAGTAGGCTTGTAAACTGAGACCTTAATATGCTGTCTTCTGACAGGTCTGCACCTGTACAGATGTATAGATATGTACACCTATATGTACACTCTGAAAAATTGTTTTTCAGTTCTGTTCTTTTAATTGACACTTGTATTGAATCTTATGGGACACTGCTGGTTTACTATACAAGAGGACAATACTGTCAGCCATGCTCCATGTGAGTTTATGGGTCAAAACATGCCTATGAGTTTTATATTATAAAGACTTAATCGTTAGCCATTTACTTATTATACTCTCCACAATTCTCTTTTGTGCATATATATTCTATATTGAACCTGAATGAAAAAGGTTTTTATCCTGTGGATATATAAGTCCAGTATATAAGCTTCATTTGCATAAAATTTTATTTATATAGCTACAGCACCTTAGATGTGACAGTGTAACAGACAGACTTTCATATTTATAATAATAGTATGGACATGCTTAATTTGCTGTTTAGAAAATCATAGCAAACTAACTCCAAGGAAACTCCTGCATTGTGTCTAATTGGCACATCTGTGTTGAACGTGAGACCAGTCCCCTGCTCTCTGATTGTAGAGCGGCACTGACCCCCTGTCAACCCTCTGCCAAAACAGTGTGTGTGGTGCAGTGTGGCCCCTTCACAACAGGGGGATCCTGCCGCCGGTCAATGCCCTATTAGCGAATGCAGCTTCGAGCTTTGGAGAACGATCGCGGCCTCACTAGAATTTGACAGTAACGGATAATATATACGTACTTCACCCTAAACGTTGAGCGCATTAATAAACATATTAATTTTTGTGGGTTGGTACGTTTTCTGATTAAACACTATATAGGTTCGCTAGTAAAAATTTAATGAAAGCTCGACAGTCACAGAATTTGTGGTAATTGCCAACTATATAACAACCCGGTCCCCGTAACTTTGTTCGCATTGAATTTACTGTCAAAATACCCCATTTATCTACTACATTGTTTTTTTCCTATTCCCGAAAGAAAAACGGATTATTTTTATTATGGATATTTCATCCAAGAATAACGCGTTCGTAATTTAAAGAATCAGATTTGTTTGATTTTCTCGTAAGAGTTAAATATCGTAGGTTGGCAGTTGAAAAAGGGAAAAATTAAAAGCGACATTTAAAAAACACATTTATTGAATTTTTAATTACAATAGCAATGGTATTAACAGTTACGGATGCAGACCCCCGGGGGGCCCGCACGTGCTTTGGCGAATGAGGACAGGTCACGTTTAGTAGTCAAATCATTATATTACATTTAGAGCTGTGTACAGGTATACATTATTATAACCACCTAGGGCCCGGCACCGCTAGCCCTACAGACAGACATCGGGTCGGTCCTCATACTCTATACATAGAATAAAATAGGAATCACTCGCGGTTTTGGAATGTTCTGTGTAACGCAGTAGAACATAACGTCAGCGCGACGAGCTATCTACGGGACGAAATATCTACGTTATTTATTAAATGGACTCTTTATAACATAAAAATGCTTCGTTCAAAACTTGGCATGTAGAAAGGTAATAATTAAATATTGAAATAAAAGATCAAAGAAGTTTAGCGCGGAAGTGTTGTACTCGATTATTTAACTTATCAATAAATTCTTATTACTATTATGTATGTTGACATTTCGCTTGTAGACTGCGGCCGCAGACACGCGCCCTATAATTAATCTAAAAGACAGGGCCCAACTATAAAACATGTCCGGTGATACGCCATACAAGTACACAATAAATAATAAGGCGTCTTTATAACGTACATGAACGTACCCATTCATAGATCTGCACCTGTTCAGAGCCATCTTTGATTTAAACGTCGTAATATGTTCCATTATACAATTTAGAATTAACCGATACATTAGATTTGGTGTTTACATTACCTCCTTAAAAATGCCATTAGTTTTAATTTTTTTCTGTACAAATTCACGTCAATTTAAATGTTTACTTAATCCTTTAATAAGTTTAATAGGAGTCGTGGTAGGACCGCGCACACCTGTATCCATAAGGTACTAGTGATCCACCTTAAATGGTTGTAGTTAACTTATAAAATTAGGCGTTACTTTGCGAACATCTATGATACAAAAGTAAAATACATTACAATAACAAACAATACAATATCACATTCATTGAAGGATTTGATCTTTCTACGACCTAATCGTGTATTAAAAATATAACAGTTATATTAACAAAAATTATACTAATCGAGAGCTTATATACATATAGTTTCGAGTTCATTATAAGTGAAGCGAATATAACGATTCCCCGGGACTCGCTAGTGTTACAACTGAATCATCGGATAAAGGTTCTTTTAATAATTTCGTTCCGGGAAGGCACTTTCCTTCAGCTGCGGGCCGCTGCGGCCGGAACCGGCCACGCGCGCACGCTCTCACAACTTTGACTTTAGAGTCAGGTATATCGACATACTGGCAAAAAAATAACATTTATTGGAGGGACATACGTATTTACATATGGTGACTATAATTTTCGCGAAGTGCTGATAAAACAAACTATTCCTCTAGAGTCGCTCGTGATTTATGAAAAAAATAATTGCCAACTGTTTGTTTACATCGATGTGTTCGTCCGCTCGTGCGACAGACTCGGGGTTCGTGGTGCTGCAAGGGACCACTTACTGGACGGACCTGTTCGTGCGCCACTTCCTGTTCCAGGAAGAGCGCTCCATCGACTGTGACGACTTGCTGTTCTTCGTGCGGAAGCGACACGTGAAGGGCTCGTCGCGGTATCTGCCGAAGTACGAGGTGAGCCCGCGGGCGCCGTCCGAGCGGCCGGAGGATAACACGATAGTTTTGGGAACAAATGAGACTTACAGAACACTGTAAATATTAGTAGTAGATCGAGGATAGATATTGAACTAATTATAAAGTATGAAATTTCCTAGTAACGTTGTCAAACGAAAGCCCCTTCATGTTCGTCACGACCGGTTACAATGAACTGCATAGACGCAGTTACAAAATTAAGGGATCGAAAATTGGGTTTGGTTATGTAAAATTTTTACAACAATATTTTATCCTTCCGAATGCCACGAGCACGGCCTCTATCAAACTACCATTTAATTAGTGTATTACATTCACTGAACCCGAACACCGGGCGGTATTTTTTTACTAGTCGTTAGGTCATGGACGATGCGATTACAAAAAAATTAAAACAACATTAGAGTCAATCGCGAAGTACTACCGATGTTATGAGGCCGCAACCGCAGCAGCGCACGACGCGCGACACCCCGTGAGAATATAATAGTTAAGTAAAAAGTTATAAAGATAGCTCGCCAACTGTATTTTCTAAGGTATAAAATTTCAGTTTATAAAAATACTGATTCTGCAATCACTCAATCTGTACACCTAACTAGTTTTCTTTAATATGATTATAAGATACTATCCTATTGTTATTCATAGATAACGATAAATTGATCTTTTATAAATACAAAAAAGTTTCGTCGATAACAGTCGTGTACTTTATTTGAAGCGATATAAAAATATGATTTGTTAGAACAGGCTCGCACCGCACACCGATCACAGTACATTTTGTTCATAAATATAATGTTCTTCGTTACACTCGAGATTGTTCGATAACTACTTATAGAATATACAATTTACAAAACAAAAACATTTACAACAGTTGATAGTTCCTTAATTGATCGATTATCGTTCCTCGTCGGAGAATCGATTTTAAATCTATTCAACAATAAAAGCTGTCGAGTTCTCGGTTAAGAGTAGTCGCATTAGGGGAAGGCGACAGGGGCGCACCGCGAGGCGGCGACGCGCCGGCTCCTCGGGCGCACCCGACGCTCGCCTGCCGACCCGCGCACGGTTTTGCGCCGATTGTTCGCAGACGGACGTGGAGGTGTTCCGCAAGGACTCCAAGAAGTTGCCCATCGGCGACCCGGAGATCGACTGGGAGGAGACGGTCTACCTCAACCTGATCGTGCACCAGTTCGACTACACGCTCACGCTGGCCATCTGCACGCGCACCAGCCCCAAGGAGCTGCAGGTGCTGAAGCGGCACTCGCAGAAGGTGAGCGTCACACGAGCTCCGGCGGCGGCGCGCGCGCGCGTCACTAGCTGAGCCGGCTGAACAGCTTGGTGCGCGGCCAGGGCAGCGGCCAGTCGTAGCGGCGCGGCACCGGCCCGCGCACGTTGCGCTCCAGGTACGCGAACAGCCAGTACCACCACTCGCGCTGCACCATGTGGTGGTTGGGCCCGCCGCCGCTGCGGTGCGGCGTCACCAGCAGCGAGTGGAACGTCCAGAACAGCCGCGTCGTGATGTAGTACGCGATCAGCACGTCCACCGTGTAGTGGCCGTGCGCGAGCAGCAGGAACGACACGCCCAGCACGCCCGACCCGAACAGCGCCCAGTGCACCGGCCACAGCTTCCGCGGCGAGTACTCCGCCACTATCAGGTAGCTCAGCACCAGCACCATGGTGTGGCCCGAGTAGATGTAGTCGCCGCAGTACGTGTGCTTGCCGTTGATGGACAGCCCGAAGCCCGAGATCAGGTAGAACATCCTCTTGATGATCACCAGCGGCGTGGTGTTGTTGCTCTTCGGGCTGCATACGTACGTGGTGCTCGACACGGGCAGGATGGTGACGAACATGGTCACCGAGCGGTACAGGTACAGCAGCCCGATCACGAAGAACACGCGCCGCGCCACGATGAAGCGGTGCTTGTGGAACACGACCACCAGCATGGCGACCGTCGTGGACACCATGATGAGGTACTCCGACACCGGCAGGCCCCAGTCGCGAGCCGTCACGTTGTCCAGCACCACGTCCCGCAGGGGCGCGGTCTCGTTTCGGTCCGGCAGCCGCTCGTGCACCAGCGACAGCGACATCATGTTGATGCACACGCACAGGAACATGAAGAAGAAGGACAGGATGGTCTTCCACACCTCCTTGGGGTACCTCTCCTCGCGCACGGCGCCGGCGGGGATCTCCACCATGAAGTCGCCGTGCGCGCGCTGCGGCGAGTGGTCCTGGTCGGGGTCCGACTCGTCGGTGGTGGGCAGCGCCGCGTCCGTCTTGGCGGCGCGCGCCAGCAGCGGCTGGCGCTGCATCAGCTCGGCCTGGCTGGGCATGGCTCGGCGCGACGCGTTGTTGTTCAGGTCATGGCGGCCGAGGCGCGCCTCGAAGTTGATGCCCTTGATGTCCTCGCGCGCGGTGCTGCCCACTATGTCGGCATGGCAGCGCGGCGGCGGCGGCGGCTGCTGCTGCTGCCGCTTGGCGCGCAGCTCGCGGGCCAGGTACACGCGCACCGACTCCACCAGCGGCTCCGCGAGGTCGATCTGCTCGGGCGGTGACGGCTCCTTGTCCGGGGAGCGGGCCGAGATCGTCATCCAATCACCATGAGGCTGAATCGGGCCTGGAAACAGAAACGATCGTCCTATACTGTCCGTTTGTCACTGCCGATTCGGTAAGTTCTCGTTAATTTGTAATATATTGATATTAAATTGCAATATATATTTATATTTAATTAAGGTTGACGCACGATATATATATTTTGAGTGTAATGTTTACTATTGTAGTTTGCGTGTAACGACGCGAGGAAATAAACGTTCGCTCACTTGCTTTCTTTCTATCAGTCGTAGTAGAAATAGTTTCATCCGACGGCTACGCGCTAGCAATAGCGAGGCGGGGATCGGATTTAGCGTTCGTTTACCGAAATACGGTCGAGTCGACTAGTAATACGAAAGAACCGGTTTCTGTGAACGTTTTCCACGTTACGCGCGTCTAATACATATTTCAAGCTTCACTTCGCTATCTAATGTGGGACACTACACGGGTACACCAGGTGTAGCCGAGCCGAGCGTCGTCGTTTCTAGACGTTTCGGCGTAGTAAACAAACGCGCAGGAGGCGGGTGGCGCGGTTCGAAGACCGTGGCGCCCTGCACGCCCAGGTGCGTGCACTCGCGAACGGGCGGCGGATTAGAAAGTGCACCGCGTGCACTCGAACTCACTCGATCGACGAGCGAGCTGTCACGCCGGCCGAGCGCGCTTCCACATCGATTCGGCGGGCGGGCGTCCCTAGCGCCCGATGCGAGGCCGGAGCGGCTCGCGGCCGACTAATGCAGCCCGAACGAGGTCACGGCGCAAAACTGTCCGTCGCACTTCACTCTAGACATGCGTGGAGCGCACCGAGACGGAGCCACCGGTCGAACTTCACTAGCACTGACGCTTCGTGTGGAATCTCGATTTCGATAAGAAAAATATTCAATAGGTCGAGTTGCGAGCCGACGGACGAACTCGCGAAGCGGCGGTCGCGTACTAGGTGAGACGTAGCACTGGTTGGCTTCGGCGGCGGGGGCCGGCGGGGCCGGCGGGGCGCTCGTGTGCGGCCGGGCGGAGTCGGGCGCGCTCGGCGGGACGGGGCCGGGGCGGTGACGTCACGCGCGCCCCCCGGCCGCGAGCGTCGGTCGTCGGAGCCGCGGGCCCGGTGCTCGTGCACCGGCCGACGGCGGGTGCCGCCCGCGGCCCGCGGCTCCGACGACCGACGGACGCGCTCCGTTAATTAGTTTAATTGATTCTTACGCGACCTATGATGTCGTCGGCGCGCGGGCCCGCTCGGTATATGCGATAGCTTCATGCAGATAGACCGCTTAACTCAATCAATCAGTCGATTAGTTTTGACGTACTGGTCTCGAATTCGGTGTCATTACTTATCACAACTATTTATTAATTGTTGTGATAGCTTGTGTAGTGTGTTGGCACCGATAAAAAATATTTTCCTTCTTTCTTTCTAATTTCGGTCTGGAACTCAATACTGTAAATGCAATGTAATGATCGTACCTCTTTAATTGTCAAGTAGATTTAATTAAGAAAATAGTTACGTACGCAACGGTAGTTGCAAAGCTATCTAGACGGATACGGTATTAATTCTTACCGACAGGCAGGTTTTGCTTATCTTAAGTTTGCTTTAGATTGTTGTGAGTCTCGTTATGGTTATTATTATTTATATTATAGTACAATAATGGTTCGGTAATGGATAGTTATATGTAGTTAAAATCTAAAAAACTTGAGACATTATGAATTGTTCTCTTTAAAGTTTCGTGTCTCGGTAACGGCCCCCGAGAAGCACGGTCCCTTCGCATTCACGAGGTATATAATGTGCAACGAAGGGGAGACCCCTTCGTTGCACATTATCATACGAAAAGATTTACGATAATTCTTTGTATTCAAAATATCAATTTTGTACTTAAATATGTACTTAAAAAAGGTTTTTGGTGTTTTTGATATTGATATCCGTTATCACTGGCTTTGACGATAACAGTTCGTGACTCACATCTGATTAGGAGATAACATAATATTTTGGTAAAATTTGTCTTGGCCTGCTTAATTAATACGATTAATGAAGGCTATGTATCTAGGATGTAAGAGTAATATCGGCACAATTCAACGAGCCCATAATAAAATTTGGGATCTCGTGCTTCGAACGCCGCTTTGAAACTCTAAACCATCACTGACACCACACTAGCAATTCACACTTTCACTACCACAATCTAATAATAAAAAGCAACAGCTCAGTCTCGTAGTTAGACGTCTTTTTTTAAAAAAAAGCTCCTGCCATCACATTTTACTCGATGTTAGATTTTAAATTCTCATGCTCAGGTTTTACGTTTACAATGAACTAATAAAGACTTTTGTTACTTTAAACCGGTTAATTTATGCCCCACGCGTAACAATGCTTACTGTGCGAGAAAACAAATCTATTAACTAATTTGTTGGTAAAATAATTTAGCTCGATGTAAGTGAATCAACACGGCTACAGAGCCTAACACCGCGTTCTCGAGCTCGTCAGCGCAGGGTGCGCTGCCCGTGTCCTGGCCCGCCTGCTCGGATGCACGCGGTGCACCACAGAATAGCCATAACGGCCACTATGAGGGAACGGAAAGGTCAAGGACGAATAACAGCAACACGCGCGGGACCGGACTCGACATTAAACTGTACTCAACAAGTTGTAACCGCACATTTGTTTGTATCGACCTATTGTTATTCAAAATTTCAAATTCAAATTTAAAATATTCTTTATTCAAATAAACTCGTAAACCAGTGCTTTTGGATCGTCAAAATATAATAATAAAATAATCGTCGCTGGTTTGGAAAGCTCTTTTTAAAAAATGAATCTTATAACTGTATTGTACAGGGTAGAAGCGCAGCTATATCCACACATTCT
Organism: Morpho deidamia; assembly: GCA_947086505.1. Taxonomy (NCBI): domain Eukaryota; kingdom Metazoa; phylum Arthropoda; class Insecta; order Lepidoptera; family Nymphalidae; genus Morpho; species Morpho deidamia. The sequence continues at coordinate 125,455 of CAMTZC010000025.1, forward strand.
TATCATCTAAATAATCCTCAACGGTATAGTAGGCTTTCTGTATCAGCTTCTTTTTAACAGTGGTTTTAAACTGCTGTAATGGCATGGCCAAAATTGATTGCGGAATTTTATTATAGAATCTTCTACCCAAACCCATAAACGATTGACCTACTTTTGCTAGGCGCAAAGCAGGAGTCGCAAGCTTATGCCGGTTCCTACTTTGTCTTTTATATACCTAACCTATCGTTTTATAATGAATATTTTTATGTACAAAAATTAAATTGCTTAAAATATACTGTGAAGCAAACGTAAAAATAGCTAAGTTAAGTTAAGATTATGTACTACGGTTTTTTCCCAAACATAAAAATGTGAATTCTTATGTCCTATACGTTAGCTCGGCGTGTAAGTTTCAGTTTTACCAAATTTCATCAATATTGCTCAAATGAAACAGCGTAACAGAAAGACACTGACAAAGACAGACAGACTTTCGCATTTATAGTATTAGTATGGATGAATAATTGTAAAGTGTAAAAGACGCAGCTATATTGTTATCTAATTGTATTGAAAGATGACTCACGCCGCTGCACTAGAGAGAGCCGCAGGGGGTCACTAAGGTAGCTCTGATAAGACATTATTGTATACAATCGTCAACGTTTTGCCGCTGTAACAATATAATGGACTAGTTAGGCGACCTAAATATAACGTTGTATCATGAAAGGAGACAATGCAAGGGCAGTGGGACTGTGAGCCGAGGCAGGCCTGCCCCTCTAGGCACAGTCTCATTAGCGACAACACGGGGCCGTTCCTACAACAAAAGGATGGCAGGCGGCTAGTCTCTTACTCAATACCACAAGGAGGCACGTACCTATATTATCTACGCAGTTATTTAAAGATATCATTTTAATTTTTCTAATTGTTTTGTCTACATTGATGTTCACCCGAATTACCGTGACACGTCGACCGCCTAGATTTCGTTGGTGCACACATACTGTATTATCATCTATAGTCTAGATCTTCCTGTTTACGAGGAGTCCAACGTGGGATTGCATCATATATCCTCAAGCCTATCATCTTGAAATGTTTTCTAATTTATTCATTGTCAGGAATCCATTTCGTGTTGGCAACATTGATAAAGGTGGGGTAGAAAGATAGCGGTTTCAGGGGGAAGTCACTCTATAGAAATGACGGTCGGTAAGACAGAAGCTCCTGAGTGTTCTGGGTGCGGAAGTGAACGTTGAGCATGGACACTGAATGTATTATTGATAAAAGAATCGGAGTCTCCTCACGTAACCATAGGGGCTTGAATTGTTAATATTTTAATAAAAATATAACACTTTTGTACGTTAAAAGTTTATTTCACGATTGTCTGAATGACTAGCTATAATTTTTCGCGATCATGATAGCTTACTGCACAAATTATAACCTACAAGCTTTTGCCCGCGGCTTCAATCGCGTAGAATTGGTCTGCCACATTAAGTTTCGAGTTACGATCATTTTAGATTTTTTTTTTATTTAATATTCAAAAACATTTTTTAGTTACTCGCACATCAAAAATTTCAGATGTCTTAATTCAAAACTGATGGATTCCATACAATCTTTGCGCGCCGCGCTTATTACGCACTCTGGCGCTCCATTCAAGCAAATCATATCGTGATAACTTTTAAACTATTCAGCAAAATTACTCAGTGTAAAACACAAAGTTTATCTAAATGAAATACTGAAAGCGAAAAATGTATTGATTTTTATAAGAGTTTGATAAATATACTAAAGTGTGATTTGTAAAATAGTATCAAATTTATGATTTAATTCAATTCAATTTTGGTCATAGCGGCTTTCATATAAAAGGTAGAAATATGCTGTCGCAGACTTTTATTTACAACTATTCAAGACAACCAATATTACGGTACATCATCTTTGTGTAACTCCAATGGTTTAGGCAGCGTACGCCAAGATAGCTCTCAGAGGCCAGAATTTTTCTGACTTTATTAACATGTATCGTTATACTACGTCAAATCACACACAAATTGTAGCATATATGCTAGTCCGATGTAAATAGATTACTATATACTTGTAAAGTTTCAACCAAATCCGTCCAATAGGTTTTCGTGAAAGTGTAACAAACATCCATCCATAGTCACAAACTTTCGCATTTATAATATTAGTAGAAGTCAGTAGTAGGATTAGTAGGATAGAAGTGATCAAATACAATGCGGTAATTGGAAAGCTATTAAGACGGGTTCGTTATTGAACCTTATCACTTAAACACATTAATTAACTTAAGCATTTCTTGCTAAGACTTGCACTACTTAAGCTAGTTATGTATTTAAGTTAAAATAATTTTGGTAATGTACCTAAAATAATTTTGTATAACAATGTAATGACAACGATTTTCATTATGATCCCTTAATGTGATTTCAATGAATACGTCAGGACTCAGGAGTTATCACGAAATAAACACTAAGGAGCGCAAAAATTATTTTATGGCGGGTCTCATAAAAGGCGATTCGAGCGAAGCCGAGACCATTCGCTAGTTTAAACATAAAAACAAATGGAAAGAAATATAAATATTTTCTATAAAAACGCTGAGTGTACAATGTAAAACTCTGAGTGTACAATGTAAAACACTGAGTGTACAATGTAAAACACTGAGTGTACAATGTAAAACACTGAGTGTACAATGTAAAACAATGAGTGTACAATGTAAACCACTGAGTGTACAATGTTAAACATTGAGTGTAGAATGTAAAACATTGAGTGTACAATGTAAAACATTGTTTTTCCTTTCAAAAGTTATGATAGAATTATTTTGCGACTTTGCATGAAAATCTATGTAAATTGCAATGCTATCCATTACTTATGTGTCGTTGAGCCTATCTTACGGGGCGAAACGATGCTAGAGATTGTCGTATTGAATGTGTGTACTACTTGTGTAGTGCTGTTGGTGACGTTGTTTTGTGGTACCTGCGTGTATAAGATATGTCAAGGTTGTCTATTCCCAGCACTTAGTATTACAAAAATTTTTATGCCTAACGCGGAATTCCGCAAAGAAACACCTACTTCTATAAATTAAAATAAAATTGTTTTTCCTTAAATTTTTCTTTCTATCTTCTAATTGTGCACACAACAATGACTTCAATGCGATGTCAAATACCCAAAGAGCCCCCGACACCCGCGGAGGTCTCCGCCTGAGGTAGCTGTACCTGCTCCGTCGCACGAAGTCGGCTGACGCGTGTGAAATATATTTGACGATGTTCTCACGTTCGTACGAATACCAAAAACTGTACTATCTCGCCTCGCCCTCGGTATTCTTGTATTATTTAAATACTAACAGCATAATTATTTAAATGTGTCGTCAAAGTAATTATTTCGTATGAGATATTATTAGTTCACATCGTACAAATGTACTCATTTGGAGTTTTAATTCGAAGTTAAATGAATGAGGAATCTTTAGATCCTTGAGTGTATTTTCGATGTAAAATTTTATGAAATAAACTTTTTTTTATAACTCCTAAACTGTCAGTATTACAAATTCAAACTTCATTTAATAAGGTGTTTTAAGTAACTCCGGGAGTGCGCGCCGCCGGCTCGGTCGGGTGCGGGTTGGCGTGTAACATGTGTAACAGATTTTTTTCCGCCGGAATTCCGGTAATGCGTGGTTTTCATAAAGATTTGTTAATGTGTTGAGATGAGGAACGTTCATTCCAGTCTCTTTTGCATTCGGCCGATGTCTTGCCCTCGGTGCGACAATACAGTGGCAATTATAAGAACTGACGAGATTTCTACTACCGACTATGATATAACACAAAGGTACTCTAATGCTACCATCCAACACTGGACGGAAGTTTTATAGGTGCGAGCCTCCTGCCAGCCATCCCTGACAAGCCACGAGGTCTCCCGCCTAGTCAAGTATACTTCGTTACCGATTATGTCGTTTGTTCTTGTCCATGTGCTTGTACCAATTTTTCTCAACGCCCTGCCCGCCGCAGTCGAGACAAGTTAATAAACTATTGACCCGGACCCCCATTTTTATGAGTGTACCAATAAAAGATTGATTGTGCATTCAAAAATATCGCCCGCACCACGATCTCTGTACGAGCGTCACTCGGCAGCTAGGGACCGTGACCGGTCAAGTAAATTAAGTCTGTTAAATATTCGATTGTGGTGCGTTTACGAATCGTATTGCGTGGAGTTAGGTACGGCGGGTGCTCGTGCGCTGTGAACTCCAGAATCAGATCGCGTCATGTAATCGAGCGAGACTGCGGCCAAACGTGAATATTACTCATATGTTATCAATGTTGTTATCAATATATGTATCGTATCTGTATTTATTCGTTTACATCTGTAAACTTCTATGTGACGGCGGGATCATTTCCATCGTGAAACTGCTTAGGCCCGATGAAAGGCGTAATTCGTCTATAATTAGGCGTAATTAACGTCTATAATATGACAAATTCTGAAAGAATCGTTTATTTCGTTACTGTACCGAGCTGCCACAACAGGCAGCAAAACGAACGCACGAACTGTGAAGGAAACTATTGTATTCTTTTCTCCTCACTTTAAAAAAAAACTTAACTATGTATTCTCATTTATCTATTGACTAGCGAACGATCTAGACCCAGCTCTGGGAAGTCAACAGTTTGTTGGTCTGTATATTGCACTATTCGGTTGCTTTAGTTCCACTGTAATCTTTGCTTTAGTTTGCCTGGGACGACGCGGGAAAATGTCGCAAATTCTTATGTTTATATGAAGGTAAGAGGATAATCGTGTTTAATGAAACCATTAATATTAGGGTGATAGATGGAGCACGGAGCGAAAACCAAGTAAGTATAAGTAATGCTTTAGTTGAGGCTGCGATATACGCGAAGTAACTACCTATTATTTATTCCAGCGTTAGCGTTCGTTACGAAGTCCCCGATCGAGGTCATTCTAATTACAGTTGTAATTACAGTCAATTGACAAACGTGCCACTGTGAAACAATAAGCTGCAAGATTGAATGGTTTGAGACGATTTCCATTGCCGAGAAAATTATTAAATTTATTATTTTATAAACATAGAAACGCTGTGTATAAATTTTACTTAAAAACTACTTTAAGTTTCTCACGCGCAAACATACGGAAGTAGAATTTTTATATATGTAGATTACATTTGGCATTGAATTTTGGTATTTATACCAAATACGTAGTAAATGGATGTCCGCGATAACGCATCCGTCGCCCCGTGTTGTGCTATAATAATATAATTATTACATATCTCTTTAACAAAAGATAAGGGTATTTCACTAGAATGGAATCATGATTGTATCTACGCGAAATTGAGAAAAACGAACTAAATCATTTTGTAAATTTGTTAAGTTTTGTTTAGTGAATACAAAATATCACATTAGTTGTGGGCAAATGCAATTGTGCGAATCATTACTTTTTATAAATTTCCAAATCAAATAATTTCCTTATCTTAGACGAATAGGTAACGTAGAAGATGCTTGGGAACATTTCATTTACTTCTCTTAAAAACTATTTTTTACAAAATAACTTTCACATGTAACATACATGTGAAAGTCTTAAATGATATGGACTGTGACGACTGCAGGTACCTATACATCATTATCAATGTATATCTTTCAAACAAAAAACAGTATTGAAATGTAAACTATAAGGAGAATCTTATCAGAGTCACTAACAAAGTTATGTTTACGAAAACTGTATTCGGCTCTTTAATCTCAGGGGCCTAGATTCGAATATTAAACCCGCCGTCGGTCTTTAGTAAAAGGTCATGTTCACTTTATATATTTGCAACTAGGAGCCTGTCTTGTGAAACAAAACTTCCAAAGTCAAATCTTTGGCAAAGAATAGAAATTAACAATGAGCGTTTTAATCTTTTTGTGCAAAAAAAGCAAACATTTGGCTTTAGTTGTGCTCGCTCTGTGGTGACGCTGTGGTACCCTGCCGCAGGTGTACGCGTCCCCCAGCCGCCGCAAGATGGACACGAAGGGCGAGGGCGAGGAGATGACGTACCCTTACATCTGCTTCATGGTCGACAACTTCGACGAGGTAACGGGGTCCGTCACGCCGGGTGATGCAATTACATTATTCACGTATATTTTTTTTAAATTGGGATAACAAACAATGTTTATTATACACATATATTATATACATGTATATTGTACAATAATAATTATACACATGGATTGCTTAGTGTTCAAACTTAACTTAGGGTTCTATTTTTATGTCAGTGTATAACTAATGTAATTTAGAGAGCATCCGACTAATCACATTACGTAAGTATATTATATAAGATAAAGGGCAGCTTTTTGTCTCATTTGACTGATTAAATTATTTTATTGCCATATTATTGTGTTGAACAGAAGATAAATAGCATATGTATATATATGTATGTAGTAATATTTTCGAAATACTTATTATACGCTGGAATATCAGTTGCGATGGAGCACGTTGACCTGCTCCTTAATTGTGTACGATTTGTGCTCTTTAGCCGGTTGGAGCAAGCATCCTAGATCCTTCAAGTCAAGAGTGTCGGGGTTTGAAACCTCGGCTGACACCAATGGGTTTGTCACAAATGTATTGTGATTAATATTTAAAATTAATTGTACTACTAATGCTACTAATACTACTGTTCATACTAATTTAGAAAAAACTATTTGCAGTGAATTAGAAGAATTTATAGTTAGTGTGTTTGTGTGTGCGCGTGTGTGTGTGATATGCCGGTAAAAATTATAATATTATACTATCATTAACAATCGTTTTACTTCATCATAGGCTTAAGGTTAAAAAAAATTAAAATTATCCCTCTGGGCTGCAGAATTGCTCAAAGCATTTCGTCTTTTGAACAATAATAACTGGCAACGCAGTAGTGGTAAAGTAATTATAGTTAATAGACAACAGTTTAAAGCGGAGTGACCGTGGTTGACATTATACAATACGAATGTAGAAATCGTTCCATCTCGGTAACTTTTGCGGCCTTCGCGGATCCCCTGGGGGGGGGGGAGAGCGGGGAGGTCAGAGAGATAAAACGAACAAATTCAACGTTTATTATTTCAAATCGTCACTAAAAAGATAATTTAATTCCCAATGACACGCTTCTAGACAACAAATTGTAAGGATTATGATTATACTTAGAATCGGTTGCCAGAGCCCTACGATTACAATGTACCGAGATTCTTGACTACTTGGCGATTATATTCGCACTTCATTATTGGCATATTCATTCAATTTGCAAATATCTGCGCATTTATCCCATGACAGTATTTCGCAGACAAGACATCGCAATGCAAAAAGACAAGACATGCTTTGATCGAAACTTACAAAATAAATAGGTTGGGTTGTTTCAGTGTTAGTAAACTTGTCTTATTTCCCGAATAGCGTAATCTGTTGAACTGCGTTTCCCTACGAGAGTTGTTGCTTGTGGTGTTGAGACAGCTCAAAACCTGCACGCAGCCTGAGACCACATTGCTTGCACTGTTTCCGAAAGTACGTATATGGGCTGTTGCTTAATTGTTTACAGTAAACATAATATAATGGATTACTTAATGTATAATACGAAATTTCGTGTCATAATGTCTTCACCGAAAGTGAAAGGCGCGAATTGTGCGATCAATGAAAGTAGTGCCGGCACCATCTCACGAGTCACGTCCAGCGGAAACAAAAACTGAATGAAAGTCCTCGCTTGATACGTTTCTGACTACTGCTGGAACGTCGGCGCCGCGCGCGAGTTCCAGCTTGGGTGCTTTGAAACTGACAGCTTGTGTTAAACGGATAGATAAATTTCAGTTTGCTCTTGCTTCTTGGTCAAAGGGATTTTCACCGTGTGCTACTTTTGCAGATCTCTAAAACCTTGTCGTGAGGCCGTTTATACATCTGGTACCTAGTTGGTTTTATGTATTTATTGTGTATCAGATTTCACGGTTCAGCTGATAATTTACGATCACTAATCATAGCATATTGGTAGTTTAAAAAACAGAAAATATTTAAACATGTAGATTATTAGAAACGCTTCGATTGCTTGTGTTTGTGTTTATTCTGCGTGTTTTAGATATACAGATGCCGTCTGAGAATCTCCTCATTAACTTGCAGCGGCCTTTACGAAATATGGTGGGCGTTAAATTGTTATCTACGGAGGTGCATGAACTTGACCGAGTTGTCCCACCATGTGGCTTCAGTTTGCCGACTGTGTTACCCTATCTAAATAAAACCCATGTATATAGATTCCATGAGACCAACTCAATTCAATTGTGTGATTTGAGGGATCCTAAGGTTGCATTTTAATGTTTACCAAGCGCTTTACGAGCTGTGATAGCCCAGCGGTGTGACCGTTCGACTCTTTCGAGGGGAACACGAGTTCAAACCCGGGCAGATACCAATAAGTTTTTCTATTAAAACTCATGTGTCTAATTGATAATTGCAATTTATCACACGCTTTTCGGTGACGGAAAACATCGTGAGGAAACCTGCATGTCTCTAAAGAATTCTGGAGATATGTGTAACCTACCAATCCGCATTGGAGCAGCGTGGTAGGTCTTAGCTCCAACCCTTCTCTCCAGAAACGGAGAGAAGAGGCCTATACCCAGCAGTGGGATTGTAACAGGCCGCTACTTTACTTACTTTTACTTAAGCGCTTTACAGTCCTTTATTTGCTTAACATAAGTTTGTTGTTTCGTTTTGTCTTCTGCGCCGAGAGATCAGTATAATATTGTGTGTTGACAAGCATCGGTACGCGTGCACTCGAGCGCCGCGACCGCGCCCTTGAAGCTTTTTCCGGTTTTAACTCGTAAAAATTTATTTCAAATATGTTGAAATTTTCGGCAGGCCGTGATTAGATTTTATAATTTTTGATTCAAATTAAAAACACGCTTTAGTAATTTACCTCAGTTCTAAACCAGCTGTTCGAGCGTGGTGTGATTTTTGCTTTTGTACTTATCACTATGTAAAACCGTACTGTCTCAGGTTAGCACATCAGGTAAATCATAGTCAGTTATCGCAATTAGGTTATTGTAGGCAGCTACAAGTCTGTGCCCGGCGCGAAAAACATGGTATTGTGATACTTCGTAATATGATTTCACTATACAAGCTCCGTTTCTAGAAACATCAATAGTCCGATACTTATTTATGCCTATAAAGCAGCACTTCCAAGTAACTAACTGTTTTTCGCTGGCATATTTGCATCGTACGCTGATATGATTTAGATCGTAATCGTCGCAATCCCCAACGAGCTGCTAATTTGTCGACTAGGAATAAATTGCAAACGGTACTGTTTGTGTTTGCAGCCAAGTCCACAATTTTACCTCCGCCCGTATTAAAGTCGCAAGCGCCCGATGTCCGTTTAGATTTTACTTATTTGACGTTAGGTATAATTTTGCTTGCCTTTAGACAAGTGTGCAGACACTGTATTCCGGCTCGCAGAAATTATTACTGCATTTATCAATGTTGTCGTGTTTATGATTCTGAATAATGATTCTCGCGTATGATTGTTATAGTTTTTAATTGTTGTTAAAAATTAACTAACATTGCAGATTCATTCGATGGACGCTATCATATAGGTTATTTTTAAATAATTTAGTCATGTTTGTCGGTTTCTGATGGTTTACTCGTGGTATTACCCTATACAATTTAAACATATACTTGGACAACTTTCTTAGTAGTCCTTTTTGTCTCCAGAATATAAAAAATTCAGATTACAATTTTGAAGTCATCTTTAAATATTATTTTAGCTTTTATATAAGACTTTTCGTAGACTCAAAGCTATAGATAAATATAATAGAAGTTCAAATTTTAGAATATATTTCTATTAATTCAAACGCATTCAGCGACTCGATTACAAAGCAGAAGGTATAGCTTGCGGTCGGCGAACAGATCAGCACTTTCCACGGGTCTTAAATGTCTCGCATAATGTAATGGGGTGGGTAAACTCGTATTACTGAGCGTGCGATGCGCTGCTAGTGACGGTCCCGTAAACGCTAAGTAAATGCAAAATAACATTTCTACTACATTACGCAAGGTATGCTATTTTCGATCTGGCCGTTGCTCTAACGCGTCTTGTATTTGGTAGCTCCATGCTTTCGTTAGACATCGAAATTAGAATGTCTTGGTATTGGCAACTGTTAGTAATTTTTAAATAGACATATAAAATGGATCTTGTTGTGCTCAGATCAAGTTGCTTCCTACGGTCATTTTCAAGTCGTCTCATCATCTGGGTGTTGTGCTAATACTACATTTCCTCTACTTTTTTTGTTTTCGAAATTTTAATTGTTAAAGAAAATATAATTATATAGGTATTTACAATACAATACATATAATATGAATGTTTTCCTTCGCCGGCTTGTTTATCACATGCAAATACGCTAGGCTCAGTGCCGCGGTTCCGGCTGTTTCGCTCGATCGTCGTACGTCACGATAAGGCACCGATGCGATTCGCTAAGTTCACGTTTATCGTCGCCAAGGTCGGGTAATTCACTATCGGACATAGTTTTACTTTAAAACGCAATCGGCCTTTTGTTTGTTTGTATATAATTAAATGCCTCCTATACGGATTATTGAATCAGGATTCAAATGATTATTTTGTAATATTTCCAATTTAAATAGGTCATCTATTAGTCATTGATTTATAATGTGCACGTGGAACAGATTATAATTACTGTAAAAATTAGAATATAGATTACAAATCGGGAATTATTTTTCGTTTGTTAAATAGTCCTAAGCAGTAGGAGCTGGAAAAATTCCAGAAGTCATCTTTTGTAATAAGCTAGTAATGGGTCGTGAGTCAGACTTCAATAAACATCGAAGACTCGCATCTTCCTGGAACACGCGCAATGATGTGTCGCGATATTCGGATTGCGGAGCGCGCGTGAATCACAGTGGTCGGCGTGGGGCTGTTTTATTATATTTAAAAATACCGTGTCATCCAATACGAGGCGGTCAACACTTGGAACAAATGCAGGAGTAAAAAAAAGATAAGACGCCGAATATGGGTGAAGTGGAGATACCGAGCGCGCGTCAGTAAAGGGACTCCTCTCTGATTCTTTCATCTTGTGAATAATGCCATCATTAGATACTAGTTGCCGCCGCGACTTCAATTATGTGGTTTGTGTTTTTTCTGATTCTAAAGGAAAAACGAGATTATTAGTAATTGTTATTGTTTGCAACTCAATATGAGGCCAAATTGCGCTTGGCTGCAGTTTTTTGCAGGAACAAAAGTATACTAATTCCTAAAATAATTATATTTTATATTATGTGTTCGATGACTAACGTTAATAAGTGAATACTTGTTAAGTAGAAGTAGATGTATTATGATATCTATCAAGCGGTAAAGATCAGGATCCTTGAAGAGGCTCTTTAAAAATGGCACTTTGTCGTTCACGTTCAGCAGATACAAATATTATATGTAGCGCCCGAAGACGCACCGTCGTGTGGGCAATCTCCACGCAATTTAGCCATATACTGGGACATGTATAAAAACTGGGTCTCACGTCTTATTCTTTACTTAGATGCAGCAATAGAAAACGTTATCGTGAAAAATTCGATGCCAGCCGGCGCGTGGGCCGAGAGCCAGATAACCGACTGCCTTATCGTGTTATCGCGGATCAAGATCGAACGGGCGCGCGATAACGGACCGATAACTAAATGCCTTCCGACCTGTTCTGACTCCGTTGCATGTTTAATATTAAATCTTTGATTCGGACTCGAGCATCCTGTAGGTTTAATCTCACCGGTCACAGTACCGGTAAACACTCGTAAATAATATCGTACAAAGTGGTACACTGCTTCCAATCAAATGTCAACATTATCTTCATCATCTATCACACTCAAAAGTGTCATGAATGCCGCGAATAACAACAAACACTGCACAGGCATTATTTACTTGTCAGTTCTGGAATCAAAAGATCTACGTCGATTCAAAGTATATCTCGTAAAAGATTAATCCATCTCGTCGCTCCCCTCGTACATCTCTGGTCTGACGTGCTCGGGCTGCGGCAGGTGTTCTGCGACATCGTGGTGCGCGACGGCGAGATGGTGTGCGTGGAGCTGGTGGCGCGCGGGCGGGGCGGCGCGGCGCAGGCCGTCATCTTCCTCGGCTCCATCCGGTACGACGCGCTCACCAGGGTCTACGACGCCAGGGTGAGTCAGCCTCGTTCACTTTCACCAGTAAAACTATTGAAAGCTCTGTCCGTTTCCTGACGACCGAACCTTTGAGATTGTTTTAGTCTGTATGTGCTACGCTAGTGTTGTGCACTCGTGGTTTATAGTGAGTGAAGTTTACCAATCCTGCGTGAAAAATTACATTTAATTACGGAAATAATTCTATACTTATCGATATCCGGTGTCTTTTGCCGGAAAGCTATAAGGTTACATATGAATGATTCGGTATTTGTGTAAGTATTTTATTTACACGTAAACTTTTAAAAGAAATGTAAAATCCTTCTTATACTATATCTTTTAATGTGAGACGTCATTAGGTCTCCTGTATAAAACCTATCTCTTTAATTTACAAACTTGACCTTGACACATCGTAAATAAAAAAAAACCTTAATAATAGATGGCGTATTATAATATTAACATATCCCTATTGAATTTACACACTTTCTATGGCATACATGTTACCCCGGTGTATAAGCATTAATAGTGCAAATTACATCGATATTGGTTCAGCGGATTTGCCGTGAAAACGTAACAGGCAGACAGACATACTTTCACATTTATAATATTGGTAAGAATATGGCAAATTTACATATCGAGCGAGTTTTTGTAAACAGAATGGAAATTTATAGCATTATGTAGTCGATGACGCAACGTGCCTGACACATTTTCAAATCTCACATTCAAATGTTGCCGATGGAATCTATGTGTTCGCTACAAGTTATTTCTTATAAATTATAGACTGCAGAAATTACTCGAACAAAAGTAATGAATCCGCAATTAAATTGTATTACTATTGAAATAATAATAATAAGTCTAATTGTAATCAAATAATATTAATTACTACTTATTATTACTTTTATATTATTAGGTTTTTTTTTATTAAACTTCGTCTGCGCCTTGGAATATCTTCAGTGGTTGGTAGTTCCCAATATTCTTTAGAATTTAACTAATTTTTCTTTCAAAAGTAATAATAAAAATCATTTTGCTATAAACCGCGATACAGTAAATAGAAAATATATATAGTGCTAAATGTATAGTGGACTATCCGTTTTATCATTACTTTTGTATTATGGAATAATATAATTGAACTCCGCAAAGTAACGCCTAATTCTATAAATTATTTAATGTTTTTGTTTCCATAAGGACTTTTATATATAAAAAAATAGCCGATTGGTCGGAAGGACTGTTTTATACTTCGTGTACTAGAGATTTAAAATGTGATATCGAGAAGCAGATTTATTTAGCCCTCGGCCAACGTCAGTAATGAGGCTTCCAACAGTAATTCTGTTAACGGGAACGTTTGTGGCTTAATTATGATTCATGTCACATTCGCTTCGTCCGTCGGGCCGGAGCCGTGCGGTCGGCGCGGACCTGTCCACTGTCCACTGTCCACTAACTAACTGGCTATTGTGTGTTACCTCATGCCTCATATGATAAAATGATAGAATTTTATAACTTAGTCTTCTTGTACGGAGAAATCGAGTTAAAAATCTTACCTAACAGGACATATAATAAAATAGTCTTTCTTGTTTTCGCCTGTTCTCGATGAACAGATTTAAATACGCTTCACACCACAAGGATTTATAGAATTAGGCTATTATGCGAAGGTCTATGCGAATGAAGGTACTATGCGAAGGTAAACGAAAGTAATAAAAATATAATTTTTTTTAAGTTCTCGATTGCTTCATTCCTTTTGTTTGTTTTGTAAAAGTTTTTGTAAGTTCACTGATATATACGATAGATAGTGAAAATATTGGATAAATCAAATCGCTATATAATCTCTCCATAAGTAATGTATCTTTTGTAGGGTTACAGAAAAGTTAGCTATTAAAGCTAGTATAGCTAGAAAAGCTATTTGAACGGATACAGTGTTACCCTTATGAACTTTAATGGGTTAGTAGCTTTTGGCATTTTATGCTTTTTATTTATTACTTTCCATCACATAGTTTAAAGGAATATTTTTTTTTACCAAATAATGCCACTTGTTATTAACTTACTATGAGATGTTTTATTCATGACTTTGTGAGACCAGGAGACTCTCGTATATGAGGACAATAATAGCTGTCTGTTTAATTTATAACCTTGTATCAGTTGCAATTTATTATTCTACTGTAGACCTTCAGACGGATTACTCGCAGCGTATAAATGCAATTGGAATTGAATTAGTCGCTTCGATATTAGACGTCGTTAAAGAAGTTAAATACTGCTGTTTAATCCAGTAGGAACTTCGCATACGATCCCTGCATCGCAAATTGATATCCCTTACTTTCATATCCACTAATGATAATCGAGCCGTCTCTCGTAGTGACCCAAAAGTTTTACTGACAGATTCTGAGGAAACTATTGTACTAGCTTCGAGAGGATATACGAATAGAAAATCTGATAATGTAGACGGAGAATTGAAAATACTTAATGATAATTTTATAAGTAAAGATTTAAAACTAAGGATTTGGGAAACAAAACGTTCATCATTCGGCAGTTGCGGGATCAACGTATAGTAATTTTTGACTAAAAATATCTCATTATTCGTTTACTTATATATTGTTGATGGATTATCTGCAAGAAGTTTTAAATACGTCACATAGTTGTTCTAAATGCAACGTGTCTGTTGTGGCTATTAGCGGTAAGATATCATATCATGTTTGATTCTTTTATATTACGTACAATTTTCTAATTTCACTGAGACCACGGTGTTCGCTCCTGACCAGGAATCGTGATTGTATCGCAATAGATTTCGATCTCAGTATTTTCGATGGCGGCTACAGTGTCAGTAGGGCGCGTGTGACTATCGGCCAATGGGGGGTCACGGATGAACGGCCAGGCAGCCGCGTTTATATATATTATATTTATACATAAAACGTTTTAATATGTGCAGGGAAATTTATTAAAGTATAAGTAGTAGTGGCCTTTGTCTGTTCCACCGGTAAACAAAGATCTCCTTTGGATAGGATTTTAAAACAACGATCCAATGTTGATGTCCGAATTTTATATATAGCATTAGTTTTTTAATGATAATCTAGGTATCCTATTTAAAAGAGCGTGTGATCAATTGGTATGTACATGTTTTTAATTTTAGTCCTACCGTATCTAATAAACGTTAATCTTCCTCTTATCCTATTCTTTCATACCCTTTCTTCATAAAGTTTTAGAGAATTGACAGCATAAAGTCCTAAGGGAATATAGTCGCTTAAAAATATCGGTGAATATTAACCCGTTATTCGCTTGTTAATGGTACTTTAACTTTCAATAAATGACGACTGAAGAGGCACTTAAAACTGAAGATACGAATGTGCGCACTTGATTTCAAAAGTTCAATGAAGCACACCCATAACTCTCTCAGAGATATAAATGATAAAAAATGAATATATACATAATGCTAAATGTATAGTGGACTATTCGTTTTTTTATACCCGATACATGCAGGATTCGTAAGAACACATGCATAAACCTCCATCACTGCAACCACAATACACAAGCACTACACACGTTCACTATCACAAACTCAACAATCGTTTCGCCTCGCAATCGAAGTATCATCAGGAGATAGACTCCACAACGAAATCGCAAAGTGATATCGAAATAATTTTATTATTACTTTTGAATGCAAAATGATTGAAAGCGACTTTTACTTTACACAAGATGGCAGTGACTAGTTGTAAGAATGATATTTTGAAAACAGCAAAACCGAATTTTCCGCTGATTCTTCTAGGAGGTAGGAGAATTTTTCAGAAACATTAGCAGAGTTGAAAACTGAAAACAAGTTTATTTTATTAAAAAATATTTGTAATTTAAATTAGTCTTTGTGTTATCGCAATATAAATTTGACACATTGGAACTTATTTTGGTCTAAAAGAGACGCAGTCTATGGTTTACCATTGATGGAGGACCTCGGCCCAGCGGAAGCCCGCCGTCGATTAACATTCATCATATACGAAGCAGTCGAAAATCCATTTCAAATATCGATTTTAACGAAAGAATCTCAAACTTTAAAGTGGTCCACTTTCATTCTAGTTCATCATTGAATACAGAATGTTATTTGCAATACAAACAGCATCCTAACGAGGGAGGCGCGGGAGGCTAGGAGAGTGCGTCGTGACGTCACGCGCCCGCGCCACCCTCCGCAGTGGGTTGGGGCAGTGGCGGCGCGGTACAGAACTAACGGGGGCCTGGCTGTGCATCCACTATCGTATAATGTGATAATGTTTATATCTGATCTTAGTCTCACTTCAATACTATTGTAACGTCACCAGGTTGATTTGTATATGTTTTTTGTCAAGCATGTCTTGTATGGTGTCCTGTGCACACAGTTCAGTTGATGTCTTGTATTCGTCACGTTACTTTCCCTGAACATTATCTGTAGGACTACAAGTAGCAAGTAGACTAGGCAAGTGGATGGTGTTTAAGTTGTTATAATGTGATTGTTGTAGATGGCGCAATGCATCTTAAACGAGTATATATTAAAACTGTCGGGACACCAGTGAAACCCTTGTCCCAACACGGGGAAAGCGGTGGAGTAGTTCGGAATAAGAGCTGACCACCCGTCCTGTACCGACGGGCGACCACGAGATTAGATAGAGAGATTGAAGAGATCGTCTTTAACGTAATGATAGCCGGAATCGTATATCTCTGTTGATATTAATTTATTAAATAATCGTAACCTGTAAATTTAATCGGTTGCCTCGAACATAAAATACGAAAATAAATAACCCACTTAATGTTATGTAATACAAATGGCGTACTCGTATCTTACAGCGTGCTAATTTCCTTTCATCAGTTGTGATATATTTATTGATTGGTCGAGAATCGAGATCACTGTGGAATGAGGAATCTGGTCCGGGAGGGGGTGGTGGTGGGGCGGCGCGGGTCGCGTGTAGGGTTGATATCAACAAGTCGCCGCGACGCCGCGTCGCCGCGCGCTGCCAGGGCGACGCAATAACGAGCGCTCGGCCGAGGCCGCCACTTCGAGTTGGCTCGTTGCACCCCTCCTAGCTCCGCTAGTCATGGGTTTGGACTCTAGGCAGGGAGCACTCTATAAAATATTATTCGTAAACGCACATCACTGGAGAATTCCTGAAATATGTGTAACCTACCAATTTGCATTGGCTCAGGCCTTGTCCTTAAATAGATAGAGGAAACCTTTGTCCAGCTGCGGAACGCCGTAGTTGTATAAAAACAAATAGTAAATGAGCGACAGTCATATGTCTATTTTCGATGGTATTTTAATTATACATAGACCCACTAAATATATTAGGTCCTTACATATGAAATTGGCGTTTTGTCGTACTGGCCACTTTGATCTCAAATATTACCTTTATGGTTAGGAATTCCAAATTGAAATTCATACAGCTATTTACTCATGCATTTGTGTTTCAAACCCCCTAGTTCATTTGTTTTTTCTTCTTTTGTTTTTTTCTTTGTGTCACTCTGTTTACAAAATGGAAAACATGAAATATCGCGTTATTTACGAGTATGAGTTCCACCGTGGCACCAGTGCTGCAGAAACGGCTCGAAGGATTAATGATGTGTATGGTGACGGTGTCGCAAAAGAAAACACAGTGCGTTTTTGGTTCCAACGTTTTCGTTCTGGAAATTTCGACCTGCAGAACAAGCCTCGTGGACGGCCGGAGACCAAAGTTGATAATGAAGAATTGAAGACTATTATGGAAGCGGATCCATCGCAAACCACGTCCGAGTTACCTGCAGGCTCCGGTGTTAGTGATAAAACTATTCTAATCCACTTAAAGAAAATTGGGAAGGTGAAAAAGCTTGAAAGGTGGGTACCTCATGTATTGAGTGAAGCAAACCGACAAACGTGCGTCGACTGCTGCGTTACGTTACTCAACCGGCACAATAATGAAGGAATTTTAAATCGAAGGAATCGAAGGAATTTTAAACCTGTGACGAAAAGTGGATCCTCTACGATAATCGGAAGCGCTCATCGCAATGGCTGAACCCTGGCGAACCAGCCAAATCCTGCCCTAAGCGAAAATTGACTAAAAAAAAGTTGCTTGTAAGTGTTTGGTGGACTAGTGCCGGTGTCGTTCACTACAGCTTTCTTAAATCTGGTCAGACGATTACGGCAGATATCTATTGTCAGCAACTGCAAACCATGATGGAAAAGCTAGCTGCTAAACAACCGAGGCTGGTCAATTGCTCTAGGCCACTGCTGCTTCAGGACAACGCTAGACCACACACTGCACAACAGACGGCTACCAAATCAGAGGAGCTTCAATTAGAATGTCTTAGACATCCACCGTACTCTCCGGACCTTGCTCCAACAGACTACCATTTTTTTCGCAATTTGAATAATAACTTGCAAGGAAAAATTTTCAACTCCGATGGGGCAGTCCAAACCGCCTTCAAAGATTTTATTGATTCCCGCCCGAATGGTTTTTTTAGTAAGGGGATCAATGAACTACCTATGAGATGGCAAAAGTGCATACATAGCAATGGTACATACTTTGATTAATTAAATATATTTCATTAAAAAAAAACGACTTTATGTTCCTCCCATAGAAAACGCCAATTTCATATGTAAGGACCTAATATAACGAAGTACTAATTGTGACTGATTTTTATAATTATCCGTTACTTTGCGGAGTTCCATAAAACATAAAATAATGAATATTTTGTTATAATCTTCAGTAACATAATCAGAGCAATAAATAAGGTGGATTTAATTTCGGTTTATATCAAATTAATTCATTATCTTTTATATTACTGGTTATGAGATGAAAGAAAGAAAATATAAATAAGCATCGTCACAATTGTTCATTTAGTAGCACGCCCACACGTACAAAGATACTAATTTCATAAATTATAATGAGTTTCTATTATTTAATTTATTGTAAGAGGCTTTCGTTTGTTACACAATTGGCTATTATGAAGCGGCTACAGGACAGTCGCGGGGCGCAGCCGGCGCGGACTGGAATGCGTACTATTCGTTCTTATTTGTTTACGAATTATTTAGTTTTCTCTATCTATTACTTTTATCTTGTATTACTAGGAGTAGCATTCCGTACAAGTCGCAGGGGACGAGATTCGATCTCGGCGACAGTGAGCAGTTGGATAAGCACACCTACAATATTATGTGTGATGTTGCGACGAGCGTTGTCGTATTATATTTGCGGTTATTGGTCCCACTAATTAATGGTTTCATGTTATTTCTAATGGACTGTTTAGATCAGTCGCGATTTGTTTAGTCAGTTACCTTCGGCTGGTATGGGGAAATATGGGTAAACCTTTAAAAAGAAAAGGTACTAACTACTACTAATAGGCATTAACGGTCACGCGGGGAATGTCATCGTTATAGGCAATGTAGAGCATCGGGGGGCAATTAAATATCACTAAATATGTTTCACCGCCCTAGAAAACTAGATTCATGTTTGTAGTACGATCAAATTCTGTGAAAGTGAAGGACGAGCCCGTTGAAGGGACGCGATAAGCAATAACTCATGTTGGAAAATGCGGGTCGACGACCGAAATGGATGTCTTTGACTCGGGGTCGACCCTTTCGGGGAATCTTGCCGTCTCCATTTCACTATACTAACTAAACTTTAAACTATACTGGTGTTATTAATTGACTTAAGTGGCAGACGGCTACGTTTGGCATCGGTTCCCTCGGAGGCTCCGATCAGCGAAACGCCTTACTTTAAATATTGGGTGGAGGATTTTCGTGAACAAATGTCGCAGACGGCAGAGTGCTCGGTTTGGGCAACTGGTGTCTGTATTATTGACCAGCTCTGTGTGTAATTTTTGGCAAGAGCGGAAAACACAACCATGCGGGCGACCTCACATTCTAAATCTCCTAGATTAAAGTCTGCGCCGATTGGTGTTTGTGGTGGGGAGGGCAGGCCACAGATGTCGCCGGCCAGGTGTTTCCCGGCAGCCTGTTTACTACTGTTTACTACGGCCGTCGCGCCGCCCCATTGTAGCCGCGCATGTTATGTAAACACCGCGGCGTCGCGTGCGCACCGCTACTGTAGCACGAGGCTCATTTAGTGCTATTGTGTTGTTGTCTTTTGTTTGGCCTATAAACATTCGTGCCCTTCAAGTCTCTCTCTATCAGGACGTCTTTCCCCTGTGAGGTTAATGCATAAACCTGATGGGTTAGTGGGTAAGTCGCGGTATTCTGGAGTTAAAATCATTGACACGTTGTCAATCTGTACTCATCCCCAAGTCGTAGATCGGGGATGATGTTGTCGCGTTCGCAGACGTTGTGGGGCTTCGTCTAGACTCGGAGGTGGGTCGCAGCACGCCGCTGGTGGGGCGCCATATCTAGTTAAAGGTCGTTAACTCTGGCCGAGGTCTAACACAGTACCTAATCCTAACACTGTAGTAGTATTATGAACTTACGTAACAAATATTTTTATTTTAAGTACACACTCGACACGGATGTCCGTCGGCCCCTGAGTAAACCTTGCTATAGCGAGTGGCCATAGGTCATCATTGGTAACATGCACGTTCGACAATATTAATCGCGGAATTACGCGTTACATCGTAACAAAATTTTTAAAAATATCGTCTCGTCCATGTCGCCAATTGGTAAACTTTACGTTAAACGAATATCATCGTTGGCCATTCGTTCTACAGATTTTTCGTATTTGTCGGCAGCACGTAGAGAAATCTCCGAGCTTTAACGAAGATTGTTATCACTTTCGCTTTCACCAAAAAATAAGTCAATAAACGTAGCGCGAACGGGTGACTTGCACACTGCGAAATGATTTTTATATGTGTTATAAAACTACTGGAAGCCAATGCTGTTTTCTGAAAACCTACAACTTTATTATTACTTTATTTAGTACCGAGTAAAAAAAACAGTTGCAAGGAATTTTCGTATACTGTTTCAATCGAAAATACGGCAATGATGTTTAGCTGTTGATTGATGTCGAAGGACTAATTACTGCTATTATTGTGAAGCCGGTAGTTGCAGCTCAGCTTACAGAGCACATCAAAGAACAATTTGCATTATAAATCCTATATAAGCGAATCACAAAATTAAACAAACCACAATTTTGTCACGGATCGTCTTTTAATCGAGTCGGCCCAGTGGGCGCCGCGCCAACGGCCTCCCGATACATCAGTCATTGTAAATATTTACATTATTACTTACTCGTTGTTTGAACTCAACGTACAACTTTTACATTTTCGTTGTTTATTTTATAGGAGCACATTATTACTTGTAGAAGTGTATAATTCGTGTTAGACATGGTGTTACTGCTAAAGAGAAGTTTACCCATCGATGCAGAACTCGAGAACTATCCGATCTCCTGTCCCACCGGTTCGATTCGCTGGACACACCTTTACTTCTACTAAATCAAGTCTTTTGTATACGCTACAATAAATATTTACAATTCATTGAACATTTGAAGAAAAACGTCACGAAGAATACTGTGTATCGTGTAAGGCCTAGAGAAGAGACTTATCTAGGAGATAAGTCTCCTCGTAGAGAAAGGAACGCAGCTTACAACTATCGGGCTGACCCGATGCGAATTGGCAGATTGCATTATGAGGAATATTTCACTTATATTATGACACAATGACTTCGTGCATGAATTATAAACGATCCCGCGAACACATGGTGACGTTCGTGCGCTCAAGCCTTCCGGTCGTGGTGTAGTGGTTATGTGTCGGTGGTGGTTCATTCAGCAGATTAGTTAGTATGACGAGTGGCGACACGGTACGGCCGGTGTTGTAGAGGTGGGCGCGTCCGTTGCAGCAGTCGTCGCTGTCGAGCAAGGTGGCGCAGCGCATGTCGTTCGGGCTGCTGGGGCGCGGCGCGGGCGCGGCGGCGCGCTGCGAGTTTGTGCGCATGAAGGGCCCGGGCGGCAAGGGCCACGCCGAGGTGGCGGTGTCGCGGCCGCGCGCGGGCGGCCACACGCCCAGCTCGGAGCCGGGGCTGACGGCCGCCGAGCTGTGGGACAGCGACTGGGACGAGGACCCCGACGACCTGTTCCTGTACCGCCACCAGGTACGCATTGAAATATAATCTCATATTAACCGCACTGATGCCCGATTGCCCTTTTCGAGCCACATTCTACTGTAGCCGTACACCTATAGGTCCACCGAGTTGGCTGATCCTGAAACGACATCATCGCTCTGGCTGACGACCGTGATGAACAATACCGTTCGCCGTAGATATGATTTACTGATGTCGTTACAGGCGATGCATCGCCCCTGACTACTGACCGTCCTATCGCACCGGTTGGTTATTTATGACGTCAGTTTGCGGTCAGTACCTAGCGTCCCATAGTGACCGTAAGGTACGGTAAGTGCTCGGTAGTGTAGGTGTGCACGTCCGTATCGGTCATCTGTGTGCGTTAACTGACTTCATTTTATCATTCAGCGCTGAATAAATACAAGGCAACATCTCATTATATTTTTCCAAGTCTTGTCTGGACGAAACTGTATTATTTATTCAGATACATTATAAATATACGAGTCAAAGTTAAACAAGGTTAAATTTAATAATTAACTAAATTTGTAGGTAAGTGTCCGAGTGTCCTAAGGCTGCGTGCTTAATGTTCCTGGGCTAGGCTGGGCTTTTAAAACCGGACAAGGTAATGCAGGGATCGTAGTACTATTAAGTGGAATCTAGGAGATCATAATTCTAGACAATGCAATATCTGTTGTCTTACATGAAATTGCCCTTGCCTACTTTTAAATGGACTTCTATATACCATGAAAGTGCAGTAGTGATTGGACGGCCCGCGCCTCCCTCCGCACACCGGATGCATATTATCTCCAGGGCTGCTCCGGAAGTATGATTAATTGACAATGTCGAATGCTAGAGCGGGTCGCTCGCCTTAACGAGTAAATAGTTTGAAACTACCCAAATTCATTGAAACTATTATAGCGCGATGTTTAAAGCGATTGTTTCAATTTATCTGTAAGTATCCACGTCGGGCCAGGTTATTTACGACTTTGCAATAATTTTCAGGAGTCGAATTTTGTAGTGGGAAGTTTATAATAGTATTTGTCTTGAAAAGAAAGATGTATTCGGTAACTTTTTTGATACATATGATACAGACGATATTAACGCATATCTATTTATTTAATATAGTCTTTTCACACGATTATCATATTGAATAATTTATTGCAACGCGATAAGCGGCGGCGTTTTGAGGTTTGGATTATAAAAGTTAACATTGGCCATTCTACATTTACCGGCCAAAATAGACGATAAGAATAGAGCTTCGACAAGTGTGATGTTCGATTACTTGGGACACTAGAAATAAAGGCTTACGTCATCATAGCGTACGTAATTAAAATTAATTTATGTGCTTCAGTGTATCATAGAAACATCGCCAACTACCTAACGATCCTATTGCATCTTAGCCTACAACAATTACCATTTATACTGTATTTTAATTATATTACTACATTTGTATAACAAAATTAATTTTTCTTCCACTATTTACGTTAACGCCTGTTTTGTTGATCGTTTGTATTAATATTGCACCATTCTCTCAGATATTTGTTATGTTATCACTGTAACGGATACACGGTCATAAAAACAAATGAAATCGGTGTGACGAGAAGCAGCGGGAATCTGACGGACGGCGCCATCTCGCGATAACACGAGGCGGACGAGACCTCGTCGCGACTGGCGCCCTCTGGAGATGGACGCAGATGGCGCTGCTAATGAAGATTTTACTGTGCTGTGTTCTGTACGCTTCGTTTTGAATCGTTCTAATATTTAATTAAATTTTGATACCTATTATGATACATTTGCGTGGAAGGTAGGGATGATTCTGTCGGGTGGACAGATGAGTTTCTCCGTCATAATTTTACGTAAGAAAAAATCTTAAAAAAGCGATAAAAGATTTTCGTTTTTTGTTGGACGTACAAAAATACACAGATGATCGAGATTGTCGAGCCATTTAAGCTGACGCGAACCGAGTCACGGTCATAGCACCCGACTCGGCTCGGTCGGTCTCAGTGCTGGCTGTTGCAGCGGCGGCTGAGCGACCCCAGCGCCAACATCACGACGTTCGTGCGCGGCGGCTGGCGGCAGCACGACACCAGCCGCTCGGAGGAGGCGGGGCTGGCCGCGCTGGCCGACGGGCTGGCCGAGGTGGAGGCGGGCGACCTGCGCGACGGTGAGTGCCGCCTCCGAGCCGAGCTCCCGTCGCCGCTCCGAACGCATCGTACGACTACTACGCATCCAGCTCATCGTCCCGTTTTCCTTTCCATAAATTTCCATTAATCATTTCCGTATCTTGAGGCGGTTCATTCCTTAACCGATTCTCGATTCGCGAGCGCGAAAGACGAAGTTCTGAAGTCTCAGCCCGGCCCGCGTCCGAGGTAGGCGCTCGCAGCCGCCGCCCGTCCGAGGAAGCCCGCCCGCGTCGGTAGCGCACCCGGTCATCGCACGACATACGATATCGTGTGCTCTCGTTAGAGTTTTGTATTTCGGACGATTTTTTCAAATAAATAAGAATTACAGTAAATTATCTTAACTCTGAATCGATATAAAATTTTGTTATTGTAAAACAGAATCAACTCAATACTCTTAGGTCTTACGGTAGCACTCGGGCATTAGTCGATTTCACGAACGAAACGAATAAAAGTCGGTCAATGTAGGTGAATATAAGAACGTATCACATCAACGTCGACTTCAAGTAGCGTAGCGAGACGGTGCCGGCGCTGCCGTCCCAAAGGTAGCTCCGTTCGGTCGACTTCGAGCACAATAGATTCGAGTGAACGTTTAAAATAGAGCGCGCGTGGCGCGTGTTGTAGGGCGGCGGGCTTCCTCGGTGCGGTGGCGCGGCTGCTGCGCGGCGGGCGCGCGCCGCGACGCCGACATGCGCGACGTGTACCGGCGCGCGCCGCCCGACCTGTCGCCCGCCTGCCTGCACACCGTGTCGCCGCGCCGCCGGCCCGCGCGCCGCGCGCCGCAGCCGCCGCCGCTGCGCCCGCTGCCCGCGCGCCCGCCGCGCGCCGCCCTCGCCGCCCGCGCCGCCCGCGCCGCCCGCGACCCGCCCGCGCCCGAGCTGGCGTGCGACGCGTGCTGCCTGGACGGGCTGCCGGCCGCGCCCGCGCCGCCCGCCGCGCCGCACGCCGCCCCGCACGCGCTCGCGGTGCGCGGCGAGGAGGAGCTGCCGTGCGGCGCGCTGCGGCCGGCGGCGGGCGGCGACGGCGGCGGCGGCGGCGGCGGCGCGTGGTCGGGCGGCGCGCGCGCCTACGTGACGCTGCCGCGGCGGCGCGGCGTGGCGGCGGCGTTGTTCCGCGCGGACGCGCTGCCGCCGCGCCGCACCACGCCCGACGGCACCGACATCTACTACTGGTGCGACCTGCCGCGCCGGAAGATCACCGGTAACCGACAGCCGCCGCCGGACCGCGGCGGGCTTCCATAACCCGTATACCGATTTATCCTCCTCGAACTCAATTCAGAGTTTCCGATCGTCCGTTAGACACTCCCACGTGGCCCGTCAGCCGGACCGCTTAAAACTTCTCTTATCTAATCTCTTATCGAAAAAGAGTGGTATTTACAAAATAAAATGTCCTGAATGCAATGATACATATGTGGGTCAGACTGGTCGTAATTTTGAAACCCGTTTTAAAGAACATATGGTCGCTTTCAGGAATAATAAGCCACAAAATTCACATTTCGCGAAACATTTGTTAGAAAGCGGTCATAAAGTTCCTAATGACCATTGTTTCGAAATACTGCACACCTGCGAAAAAAGCTTAAAATTGAATATTTTGGAACAATTAGAAATCATTAAGCATAACAATGGCACCCTCATTAACGAGCAGATAAATGTTTCAAGTTCAAGCTTGTTGCACGTGTTCAGAGGTAAAGGTGGGGATGAACCGATTACTATATAACAATGCTTGTTTGCATAACGCTTCGCTTTGCGATTTTGTCGTGGAGTCTATCTCCTGATGATGCCTCGGTTGCGGGGCGAAACGATTGTTGAGTTTGTGATAGTGAAACTGTGTAGTGCTTGTGTATTTTGGTGGAAGTGGTGGAGGTTTGTGCATGTGCTTTTACGAATCCTGCACGTATCGGGTATGAAAATACTGATAATCCACTATACATTAAACACTATATATATTTTCTATTTACTGTATCGCGGATTATAGCAAAATAATTTTATTATTACTTTTGTATTATGGATCTCCGCAAAGTAACGCCTAATTCTATAAATTACTGTAATAATTATTCGTCTGAATAAATACGATCGATTCTGTAAATCTACCACTATCGCCATAAAACAAAAAATCGCAATAAAAACTGAGGGCTTCAGACGATTCGGCGAGTATTAATATCGATGACGGCCGGCCGCCCGCAGAGCTGGACGACGGCGCGTACAACCCGCTGTGGGCGCGGCGCGGGTTCACGCAGACCTTCCACCTGTGGAAGGAGGGCCGCCGCGCGCAGTCCGCGCCGCTCAACGCCTTCCTCACCTACGTCACGCTGCCCTGGTGGAGCATCGCCAAGGGTGAGCCGACGCTTGTCACTATTTAACGTCTCGAGGTCACGATTTTAGGTATTCTATTAATTAATCTACGCGAGAGTTTGACCGTCTTATAAAGGCCTTACGAATGTAAAAAGATAAAGACATTTTGTTAAATTGTACTGAAATACTTGAACGTGTTTAAGTGTAGTTTCAATATGGGTCGTGTATCGAGCTTGTCGATGCCAGCAGAAAACTTTTGAACGAACACACCCGTACTTGAGCCGACAGGAGAAATGAAATTTCGCTCGTAAGAATACAAATCTCATTTTTATTTCCAAATTTATTTTTCGGACACTAATGCCGTTAGCCCTAATGGCTTTTACACCGTCACCGGGAGAGAGGGCGAGCGCAGAAGCATCGCTTTTATTTACAAATCATCAACCTATGCACATATATCCGGAGCAAATAATCTGCCTAGCGCAATTTCGTTTTATCGCGACGCTCTGCAGCGCCATCTATCGTTCAGTAGGTCAATGAACGATTTTATACAAAAATATTATTTAGCGTTTAACAGAAGGTTGCCTTGACGTATTAGTATTTATCATTATTTATTTATTTATTTATTTATTTATTTATTTATTTATAGATCACCAACAAAATACACACTTCACATTACTCTAATACGTTGAACAACTTAAAATAAGTAGTATTTTAATTAAAGGTAATAACAACTTTCAAAGTAAGTTACGACAACTGAGAGATATAATTTAACTGTAGTAATTTTATATAATCGTAAAGTTAAAAAAATGATTATAATTATAAATATATATATAATTATTTATGATTATAAATATACGGCTCACACGATAAAATCTAGTTCGTAAATGTTTGCGAGGTTGCACACTCCGACGGTGGCAAAGTAGATTTAAATATTGAACCGATTGGGTTAACCTTGGATCTTCATCGAAGCAGCTCGGAGTTAAAAAGGAGATGATGTTCAAAATTCAAAATATTATTTATTCAAGTTAACTTGTAAACAAGTGCTTTTGGATCGTCAACTCTACTGCTGGTTCGGAAGCTGTTCCTACCGAGATGTGTTTTGTAAAGTACCTTTCATCTACTAATTGGTTTATTTATGAGACAGTTTTGTAAATCGCACGGTGTCTGACGTAGGTAGTTCAGGTTGCTAATATAAAATAATATACAGGAAAGAAATTGCCCTGAAATCCCATGCTGCAGCATTTGTACAAAATAAGTATTCAATATATTTATGAGTTCGAAACGTTTGTTCGTTATGTATACCGTACTAATTGTTTTTGGTTGTGATTTCCAGACATCCTGGACCACCGCGAGGAGCCAATTCTGACCTTCTGAGAAAAGAGGTCCCTGCCGGCGCGCGCCCTCCTCCAGTGCGGACCCTCCACACGGACCTCGACACGCCGGCAATCGTTGTTAACTCTAGAGACCGTTCTATTGTTAATGGTGGCTGTCAAATGTTTACGTCCGATAGCTGAATAATGGGCGCCTACAATTCATTCGATATCCGGTCAACACTGAGGAATATCTACAACTTGCATCACCGACAGATAACAATATATTAACATCCAAATTGGCGTACCGGCCGACCGCGCGACCGACCCACTACATAATGAACGATCTCGTCTATTTGAGTAACTGAGTCGAGGTTCGAGCGGTACACCGTGCGTGAAGAAAGAACATTGCACAAAATCCAATATAAAAATATTATGCATGGCACGAATCGAACACAGACACTTGCCACTCCTATAAAGCAGCAGAGGGCCGAGCTGACGAATCCATCGCGAGCTATCAGGGAATTTACTACCTTAAATCAACCCATACCAACCGAAAACTTAATTTAAACTCAGTAACATCGAGAAAGAAGAGATTCATCGCACCACATCGCTCGGCCGATACAGAAACCGAATGCCGGCTTGGTTTTCAACCGAGAGACCTTCACTGCAGAACACGGGTCCCTTCAAAGGATGTCAACACCGACTCGTCATTCCGTCAGTCCAGTTCATAAGAGGTCTAACCGATGCAAACACCCGGAGCAGGTTCGTCATCCTGGGACCCCAACGACTATCGGTGCCACGTATATACAAAAAAATATATATATTATTCTGTTCATGAATAGTCATATAGATTTTAGATCGTACTGAGTTCTAGATATTATAACAATCGAAAACAGTTAAGGTATTCATTCATCATGAAATACTGTTAACCAAGCCGTTAATTACTTTGTGGATGCAATATGATAATGATTATATTATGCGATGATTAACTTCCAAAACTGATTTTCTCTGAATTATAAATTTCATTGAGGTATATATTTAAACAACGGGATCTGTATTTAGTCAGTTTTACTCACCACAGTATTTAAAGCCTCTAAAAATTAGTAACTTTAGAAATCATTTATTACAATATATATATTTAAATCATGCATTTAATTTGAGAGCGACAAAAAAAACGCCCCTACTTGGTACAGCCACAGTACGGTGAGCCTTCCCTCGTTAAATCAATGGTGCTGTATTGATGCAATGATATTCACTAATAGTACTAGTTTACATATAATTAATACATTATATTTCTGAGTTGAGTGTGTTAGTGTGCATGCGTGTGTGTTTTTGATTGTGTCGTCATCTTAAACTTGTTATAAAAATATGTTTATAAATAAAATTATTTTGCTTACAAAAATCATCCGCAAACAAACGTTTCACTCAGTAAATAATTTATACAGTATTAAGATATCACAGGATACAAGGGCGAAACAGAAATTGAAAACGGGGCCGAAAATGAAACATGTTTTATACTGAATAGGTTTATTTAATTTTTCATTATACATAATGATAGAATCTTTTAATAGAAAAGAAAAAAATTGCACATGTACGGCGGCGGACTTTCCCAGCCAACCTTTGAATGAAAATGAAAAGGACAAGACGTAAAATACGGGTAATGAAAATAGGTCTTTTAGTTTTTATAGAAATATACACACAAAAGGATTCCATAGGTAATATCAAATTATATTTTTATAGTATGATAAATTATTTCGGCACAGCTCCATTAATTTATGGTCCATGGTAATGTACATAGACAGTAGTAACTGGCATACGTTTATTTTTATTTCAAATTCAGAAAGCTATCTTTTACAGCTTCACAGGAGAGATGGACCGAGTGCAGAAGCATCGTCGGGAAGAAATTTGGGGAGCTAGTTTATTGAGGTCGCAACATGCTTAAGGGTGTTTTAGCGATTTCAGCTTAAAGCGGCGCATTTTAAAAATAAAGACTAAAGAAATCTTTGTATCGTGACGGCCGCTGACAGACCGGGGATCTCGTCTTCGTCGTAGATGCCGTGTGTGAGTGTGTATTGTATCGTGTGATTGAGTTAGGAACGTTCTTTAATCGCAATATTGCCGGTGAGGACGAGGTTCGGTCCCTGTGGGAGAAACGGGACTCCTGTTGTTATCGTTGCAGCTCAGGTGACGATCCCGAGAGGCCTCGCGAAAGTGATGTCATCTAAGATTACAATATCGATGCCTGTATCCAACGCGATACAGAACGGCTCAAGCAATTTCCATTTCCTTAATTACCCATCCCATTTCTATCATAACCCTAAATAATTGCTTATGCCAGTCCTACTAGCAAAGCAATTATTTTTTACATAATAAAACTCCATAAAGCGTTTTAAAATAAATTCAAAGTACGTAGGTAATTTAAAAACGAAATCTGTATCAAAAATATATAATTCGTAAATGATGAAATCTCTTACAGCGCTTCAGATAGTGCATCCTATTTTCAGCGTCGAAGAGTTTTTATTTAATAGAGGATTATAAAAATACTGCAATATTAGTATATATGTACAAGTAAAGGCTATTTCTATAAATTACATTTAATTACGGTGACCGCAGCGTGTCCGTAACTTCGTCGCCATACTTGAGAGCGATGACCCTACTTAATATATAATGTAATGTAAACCAACGTATTCTAGTCACTGAACTATTCGACTGTATTTAGTTATAATATTTTTACTACGAGAATAAATCGGTAACCAAAATTGTGTATCATTTTTCACTTTAATGATTTAAATACATAAATATATATGTATACCATATCTAATAATAATTTTTCATTGTATTATTTATTATCTTAATATTGACTCTTAACGCTGAACCCTCGTTGCACTGAAGTTTCCCCGATTGAACGACGGGCAGATATGAATTTTCTATAAGAACTTGCTTTATTGATAACAATTAATTATGCACCTTGATTTTATCGAGATTAGCTTCAACATTATGGTGAAGGAAATCATCAAATCGTTGAAATTATCAAAAATTTAACTAGGACGTGTGCTTTGGATTGGTTTAAATTCAACAATTATCCAAACAATACCTTTAACAATTTATACCAGCCACTTTGTGCGCGCCAACATAACATGTAACATACACTCAAATATGTACTGTGTGTTTTATTCGATCTCTTTATAATTCTATATACAAGATACACCTGTACTGAATTTCTTTACCCGAGCGGATTATTTGTAAGAGTCAAACAAAGTCTCGAGTAATGTGGAAAAATACACAAATATATAATGGATCAAAACTTTGTCTCTTTCTTTGATTTTTACGTCATCAGGGTCTTGAGCCATAATGGAAAAAATTAAATCGAAAAGCCTTGGATAGGTACGATCGTATGGACGGGGGCTCCCATGCAGTCTTTGACGACACACGGAGTCTAACCGACTTGGCAGAGTTAGAAAATCATCATACCCTTATTATCGCAGAACGCTGATGTATTATACCTGAAACAAATTATAAATTAGGTAAGAATTTTTATATTTCGTATACAATAAATTAGTTTATCGGGTGATTATTTATTTAAGCTTAATTACCACGGTATATTTTGCTCGACTGTGTAAAAATCATATTGGCGACCATAATATCATTAATGGCTAGCTATAAACATCCTCGCTAGTAACGCAACTTTCTACAACCGAAGCTTCTCTCATCAATTATACCTATCCTCCCAGGAATGAAACCGTGACAGGTTATTTTAAATATGATTTATATTTTTTATTCAGAAAACAACAAATACAAAATTGAATAACTTAAATGTATTCATACAAGTTTAGACATTAAATTCGAATATGTAAATAATTCCCCTGTGACAATACTAAGTAACTTTATGTCCTGCAGAGGGTGCTATATCGAGCACAGCCATACCGTAGCCTATAGTGTATGATCTATGGCCTATACCAGTCCCAGCAGGCACTGGAAACACTTCTAATGATGTGATTTTTTTTATTTATGATAAAAGATAAATTAAAATTACTGTCACATTTACATTCACATCTTTTGACAGTACTGTCTAGTCCTAAACATTAAATTTCTGTACTTTTTCTAGACCGTTGTTGACAGCTGACTTTTCCATGCATGCATATTTTATTTCGCTACTGAAGTCTAGACAAACGAATTTGCGGGCATAATCTTGTATAAAATACTAGGTAAAAGTAACACCACTTGCATTTTGTCGTGCAACAACGTAAACACGTCACATCTATTTATGGTTTCCAATGATTAATCTATGTACATTGTTATGTAACGATGTTTGCCGTAAGCAGGACCCGAAAATGAACACATCCTGTGTAGTAGGCGGCAGAGTGGCGGGCACGCGCCTCTGATGACTAGGGCCACACTGCAGACATCTCTGATGTGGACATCGCTCGATACTCACGGAGCTATTATTTACTTATATACGGATACGGCCCCAATCTTTATTAAATTTCTTTATACAGGAGACTCAATTTAAATTCTGCTCTTATCTACAAATGACATATAATGTTAGGAAGTATTGTAATAGGAAATGGTTGTTACTAAATTTGAAGCTAGTTTTTCTATGGAAAATTTTAAAGCGTGATCGGGCTTAGGGTGTTATTTTTGTAATTCGCATTGAAATAACATTGACCTACTCTCCATGTTGTTGCATAAATTAGTAACGACTTGACTTTTTAACTAAAGTCAATTCGGTACTAATTTATGCAGCAACAACAACAGACTAACGTCTGTGACGGATGTCACTTGGGTTGATGGCTGTTCAACTCACGTGACATCCGTCTAAGAACTGTAAGACGGACACACATTATTTTTGACGGGCACTGGCGCCATCTTTTAAAAACGGGCTGAATAACATATCAATGTAACAGTGCAGTTGTTTGGGAATATATTGTGTACCGGGTATTCGGAGTTTTATTTCTGGCACAGCCTGATTAGTTATCCTTACAGTATTTACTCAATGAACGGGGAATCCTCTCTGTATTGTTAATAACAGGTCTGAAGTTAACTAACAGCGTTCTATCGAGGACTATTTACGAGTTTTTTTAAAGTAATTTAGTACAGTACAGTAGTACAGCTTTATCGTTAAAACGTTTATATTTATACTAGTTTTTCGAATATTTAGTTTAACAAGAAACAAGTTAATTGCAGGAATAGAAAGTATAAAAAAAGATTGTACTATCATTTTAACGATATGCCCTATAACGGCGATCAATCTAACGCGACGTGTTATTTGATTAATAAAAATGCAATGGAGATAGTAAACGTTCTGTAAATGTCCTTTTTATTGACGCAGTAGCCAGTTTATCTACGATTTACGTTATTTATAAAGCAGGAGTAACACCATAGCAGTGGGGGCATAAGGACCGCACCAATTTACTAGAGGTACTCAGAGAGGATTTTGGTCCTGATCCGATACTGTAGGACTGCAAGGTGTAGTACAAGGGCGTGTGGTGTCCCGACAGCAAAGGCGTGTGCGTCCCGGAAGAGGGCACTTGTCGGGACAGCCCGCACTGTCTCCGCCTCATTGCCGGGTGCCGGGCCGCTGCGGTGAGTGCCTCATCTTGATGTGCAGTTGGTAAAGTAGGCCGCAGCCTCGGCTGGTTGCAGTGATCGTGATGTAATGTTATTGTATCTATTACGTTAGATGTTGACAAGAAACAGATATATACGGTACATGGCTGGTATGATTATTTTATTAGTCTCAGAATTAAAAAAAAAATGCAATTTCCGAGCAGTCGAGTGCTGAATTTAAAAGTACTTTTTTAAATATTTTTGGGAGTCGTAATATTAGGTATAGGCTATCTTTAATAAGGTCGACCGATACGTCCGGATGTTGATTACGATGGCCGTCAGCTTAGTATTACATGTCAATGTGTGCGATTTTGTATCCGTACGGAGAGAACTGGTGTGTCACAAAGTAAACTGAAAAATTGGTTCATGTTTTTAATGAATCTTCATTATATCTAGTGAAAACATGCCGCAAAAGGGGTTTATAGCGACGATAATATTTTTATCTATAGGGGTGTTATGTGCTTCAAATATTTATTAATGCTAGTTCCCGCGAAGAATTTTTCGATATATATACGTTAGATATTGAAACTGGGAAACGAAGTCGAGGGCATTCGTAAGTCTTAAAGTCGTCACATTTGTTCGTTCTCAATACCTAGTCCGTCGAATGGCCTCATTTCGTTTCTTGCATCACCTCTCTGTCCCAGTTAGCTCTTACGTTACATTCCCAATTCGCGACTATCAGCCGGCCTTGACCCACCGCCCGCTGACGTTAGCGTGGCCTGAGGGCGAGCCCATCCCTGTCGCGGGGTTGCCATACCGCCTGAACTCGTGGGGGAACACCTTCACGTGATCGGTATCGACTATGACGTAGTGACAGCCAAATAGTCAACGTGGAGATTAGGAGTGAGGATTAGTTAAATAGCTCGTGGAAACCATTCTTCTTCTTTCTGTCAATCGAGCTCTAACGGTGACTCTGGTTCTTCTACGAAGATTCGTAATGAGGAGATCCTCATTACTGATTTGATCACGTAGTGATACTTCGAGCATAGCTTGTTCCATCGCCCACTGAGCCACTCTGAGACTTCCTATGTGTATAGTCAGCGACCACGTTTCAGAACCGTAGGTCATCACTGGCAACACGCACTGCTCGAAGATTTTGGTTTTCCAGCACTCAGATATCTTAGACGAAAAGATCTCGCGCCGCTTCCCAATCGCTGCCCATTCGAGTTGGATTCGGCGATTAACCTCTTTCTCAAAACGAACGAGAAATGGCAGGATTATTTATATAGAAATAGGACGTTTTTAATGAATTCCTCTTACCAATAATTTGACTTGCTGTGGTAGTTAACTTGATAGGACGAGGCGGAAGTTACCAGTTTGTCGGATTCCTAAATTAAAGGCTAATTATAATTCCTATATAAGTGAGATAGTGGTGGCGCGGCGGGCGCGCTGGCATTTGACCCCTTATCGCCTCGGACCGTATCTCGCACTCCGCATCCCGCCGCCGCGGCTCGCTCACACGCCGCTGGTGAGTTCACATCTTGATATTATAGCACTAAGCTAACAATATTCTGATTGATTATCGACATCGCATTATATATTCCACAATCAGCATATCTGCTTTGACATTTTGCGAATTAAAAAGGCTACGGAAATAAGGCTAAGTTGTATGTAAGGCGCCCTCGCACCGGAAAACTCAACGGTGCCACCGTTGACTCCTACAATACGGACCGATCAAAAGGCTCGGTAGCCGCAGAAGCTACGTAGAAACCTATTTGGCGTTGCCTACCTACCTATTGTATCATTAGTGTTATTGTCTGAAGTAATGTTTTAGTTTTGTCTGTAAATAAAGTATTAAAAAGATGTCTTTACAGAAGCCTTGCTATACAATCGAAGATGATGTAAATGACAAAAATATGTGAAATCTTTGTATTATGATTATACCATACGTCGCACCATGTTCGTAGTTCGTACTATACTTTTGTAGCAGCACTCATGGTATTATTCTGCCACCGCGAAATATTTTACGTCGACATAATGTAATATTATAAATCGTCGAAGTGAAGTTGACGATTGTATTATTGCACGTATACCTATTTATTTTTTTATTTTATTTCATAGAGTAAATATTAAGTTTTATTTATATAAAATATTTAAATTCGCACAAATGCACTATGCATTAGTATAACATTGAAATGTTTGTATGTTGCGTTAAGGGATTATATGTTAATCACTGTCGATGCCGACACGTAGTGCGTGTCCATCCGTAAGGTTTACCGCATAAATGAAAACGACGGTTTTTTAGATATATAAATAATAACAAATGATGTGAATGTACGCCGTATACAATGAATGTCATGGACTGACAGCTCATTGTTATAAGATGTTGGATGACCAGTGATAATCGCATTCAATTCATCGCAAATAAATGTTCAATGTTCATCAAAAATTTTTGTCAGTACGTAGAAATTGTAAGTCGAGATGCTGTGGGCGTGGTGCCTGACGCTCGTGGCGTCTGCGCTGGGTTGCGAGCTGATCCCGGGCGTGGGGGTCGGCCCTAAGTCTCCAGGCGACAATTTTTACCGAGTCCTGATCAACGGGGAGGTCGAAAGATACGCTCCGAACCAGAGATATGTTGGTGAGCGAATGTTTAGAAAATATTTTTTCTAGAGATGTAAGTAAATCGGATCAACGATTCTACATATAGGTCGAATAACATCCCACTTCTCATAATTGGATAACACCCAGTCGGTAAATACAGTCCTAATTCTGATGTCAGATATATACACGGAATGAAGGATGCACATCGACAGAGTGAGACTCAGATAAGTTATAAACTAATAATATAGTATTATAGCATCTATGAAGATAGCACTATAACATAAAAAAGTTTAAGTCATGGAATTGCGATTTTACAAACTGACGTGGAGTGGTAGCAATATGTCAATAACAAATTAGCCGACAGCGCGCGATCTGCGAGCTGCGGGCAGAGCGACAGCGACTAACAAATAGCTGATAACAAAGCAACACCAGAATTCTGTCGTCACGACCTAAATCGTCATTATCTTATTAGTGCAGCGTGATTTGGTCCGAATATTATTAACATCTGTTAAATGACTTTAATACGAAAATAACAACCTTCTGTCTGTTTCGAGTAAGGCAACTAACTTGAGCTGTCATAAAAATTAATTGAATTTAGCGATCCTTTGTTGTCATATTTTAATTTTTACCAATCCAATGAGCACTGTTTATGCATACCCTTGGAAAGGGAACATACATATGTAAGTTTGCAAGCGTACACTGGACTGCAATATTTTAAACGTTATTAATTCATTTGCAAACGCAATTGGTAGACCTCGTCTAGTAGATAGAGGAACGATCTCGATAAGTTCACTGAGATGCTGGATCCGGCCGGTACGAGATCCAATATCCAGCAGTGGAAGTTTACCGGTTGATTGAGAGTCTCAAGAAATCATTTTTCTTCCATAATTAATTTACTTTTTATTATAAACTACAAGGAGTTCCATATATGATGTGTAGTGACACTGGTCGGCTCTCGCACGCACGACGTGGTGCAGCAGTTCACCAGGTTCCAGCTGCTGCTGGACCCGCAGGACCCGAGCACGCCGCGTAGCCCTCGCAGACAGGGCCAGTTCCAGCTGTTCGCCGACACCCTGTCGAAGTTCGACGAAGAGTGTACCAACTCGGTGATAGAGGCGGACGACCTGCCCAAAACTGAGGTGCAGGTCATGTGGAAAGCCCCCCCGGCCGGCTCCGGTTGCGTCTTGTTCAAGTACGTATATACAATCGCATAAGTTTATTTCTATCGATGATAATTATAATATTTCCGAACATTTAAGAGCGACATTGGTCGGTGTTGTGTTAAAATGAAGTGCATTTTCTATAATAACGTGGCAAGTAGCCGTAATTTGAAACACCTTAGCTAATCAACGCTTCATTGAATTCACGTTAAAAGTCACCGTGGCAGCCACAGTCGTAGTCTCCTGTAGCTCTGTCGTGCCCCGCAGGGCCATGGTGTTCGAGAAGGCCAGCCGCTGGTTCGCCGAGGACGGGCAGCTCACCAAGCGCATCTGCGAGGACACGGCGCTGTCCGCGCCCGACTGCTGCGCCTGCGACGACGCCAAGTACAAGGTGATGTTGATGATGTTGCTCACGTTAACCGCTCACCACTATTGATATGCTGGATGCAGTTCCGAACATCAAAAATATAGGCGTCCGAAAAGCCTCCTGTACGACCCCGACGTTCAAATAACGATTGACGATACGAAAAACGCCAACACATGTTTATTAAAATATTAGTTTTTGTAATCGATATCTTTAATCGAACGATACTAGGATATGCTGGCTTCGGTTAAATATTACCACTGGCTCGAGGGTTGATATTTGCGTTAACTATATTTATTGTGCGTGTTTTATGAGGTAGAATGAAAGAAACTGGTGTTAAATGAAAATAGTTTTAGTGTTAAATTTCTCAATCTATCCTAGTCACGAGTTAAATTTCTTACATAACTGGTGAACAGTTAGTTATAAAATGACGTTAAATATTGTTATTGCAAATTATTATAAAGAATCGTGTATATGCAGGTGGTATTCGAGGGGCTGTGGTCGCCCCGAACGCACCCCAAGAACTTCCCCGTGCAGGCGCTGTGGCTCACCCACTTCTCCGACGTGATCGGCGCCACGCACCCCAAGAACTTCAGCTTCTGGGGCGAGGGCCAGATCGCTACTGATGGCTTCAGGTTTTGTGAAAAATTTTAAGATTTACTTTTGTGAGGTTCCACGTTAAAAAAGTGTCAAAAATTTGTTTCACTCTATATAAACATTTTTCTTCATTAATTTAAAATTAGTCACAAATTCTACTTACATTGTAGTAAAATGACTGATATAGGCCGTAGAAACCAGTTAAAAGATTTAATCGAGGCACCTAATCCCAAGAGCTTCGTTTCCATAATCACTGAAAATCAAATATGCTTTGTAACAAATGGTCATCAACAGTGACATAGCTCGGTAACCAAAGGCCCTGGGGCAAAAATAAAGGACCCAAATCGATAACAATTTTAAAGTCATTAAATCTTAAGTTGGATTACCCCCTGGATTACCTTCTCATCCAGCACGCAAGCCATCCGTGTGAGAGACAGATGGAGGACCAACTTCGCTTATTCGTTTATTTGTATATTCTACAATTGGAGACCAATACAGTTAAATCTGTCATGGAGTCCAGTATGGTGGTCGAGTCGGGAGGCTATCAGCGGTGTCGGCACCCCCAGGTCGCTGGCCGAGTGGGGCTCGGTGGGGCTGCTGGAGCGCGAGCTGCGGCAGCAGGGCGGCGTGCTGCGCTCCATCGTGAAGGCGGGCGGGCTGTGGCATCCGCGGCTCAACCAGAATACCAGCGCCGCCTTCAGCGTGGACCGGAAGAGGCACTACCTCTCGCTCGCCTCCATGTTCGGTACGCGGCCTCTCGCACCAGACCTGATGTACCTTCGGCAGTGCCATCTCGTGGTCCGAGATGGCACTGCCGAATGCACATCACGAGATACACATTAGCACATTATTTTGCTATAACACTCGTTTTTTGTTAATTACAATATTTACACTAATGGAAACACAATTGTGAGATCAGATCTGGCGAGAAACATGTTTCTTTTAACTTCGAAATGAAGATATGAAAAGCTAATATAGAAAATGTCTTTCAAAATATCTTTCTGCTTGTGGACTTGCTGTTATTTCTGTCAATTGCACTTCAAGCACGATATGATAGGAACCCCAGTTTTACTAGTGACAGTCGGTTTGACTTTATGTGATGTTAATCCAAAAATACAGAGAACACCTTATACTTTTCGACCGTGAAAGCTTGCTCAACTTTTTCTATAACATAGAACACAGAATGCGCTTACTTAAAGAGAGATTATTGACGTTTAATGACAAATGTCGCCGGCTTGTCGTATTAAATCCAGTGTAATACTGACGGCTGGGATGTTGAAAGTTACGAAGTAATATGCATCGCTCTTGGGACTGTAAATATCAATGTAATTTTTTTATTTTATTAGGAAGTAATGACGTTAGCATCACATTGATTATTATGAGACGGTAGTTATTCCCTATATTTGATGCCGCCACCGAGTATATCCAGTAGGTGACGATTCAAAAGTATTTGTCGACAAGTTTTTTCGAAAAAGAATATTTTGAGTTCATTGCGGCCTGGAGAAACGTAGCGTGGAGCTGTTATTCTGTATGCAGGGCCGTCCCCGGACTGGGTGGTGGGCGTGAACGGGCTCGAGCTCTGCAACAAGGACTGCACCTGGCTCGAGAGCAAGGTGGTCGACCTGTTCCCCTACGACGCCGGCACCGACGACGGCATCTCGTACCTCGTGAGTTATACTGACAGAACTGAAGCCGTCTGATCGACACGGACCGACTCTAGTTCATTGTAAGTTAGAGATCGTTACGGGAGTGTGTACTTTTAGTCACCGAACGCGGAAACTGTGCCCCGCGAGAAGATGTACCGCATCACGAACATGTACCCCGAGGACCCTCGCGCCCCGTTCTACAACCCCGACAAGCCGGAGATGAACCCCATGGCGCGGCTGCACCTGACGAGGGAGAAACTCATATCCAAGTCCTGCGACGAGGAGACACTGCAGAGTCTCGTCGTGGAAGAAACTGAGAATACGGAATCTACGAACAGACGTGAGTACGGCCATAAGTAATCATAAATAACAGAGAGGAAGACGCACTAACATTACAGAATGACTAGTCTGGTTATTGTAGTAACAACATTAGTGATTATAGCACCACTAACGTGGACCATTGGCTCATTCAAAAGAAAATACATCTATGTTAATATTATATATGCTTAAGTCTATTTGTCTGTCAGTCGATCACGCTTTCACTGAACAATATTTTTCAATTAATGACAAAAAAAAATACAGTCAAATCTTGTATCCGGCTATAAATAAATAATAAAATAATACAAAATTAATAATAAAATTATTGGTGGTGGAGGTTTGTGCATGTGTTTTTACGAAACCTGCACGTATCGGGTATAAACAAATGAATAGTCTACATACATTTAGCATTATATATTTTTTGTATTTACTTTATCGCGGATTATAGCTAAATAGTTTTATTATTACTTTTTTCTTATATCCGGGCTAACGAACAGTATATAATACTGCCTCTTTTTTCTTCAGGAACAGAAAAACACCTAGTAAATGTATTATTGCATATTTGAACGAAGTAGCGGCTTAATTTAGTTAGTAATATTTAGTATACGGCAAATGATTCTATTATTCAATTAATTTCTTAAATTGAGAGAGTATTGAAAAGTAACTTAAGGCAAGATACTGAAGACGTTTATCATAAAGCAATATAGAGGTATTAAGTAATTAATAAGTAATAAAAAAAAAACAAATTAAAAATATGTAAATATTTATATACAGAAAAAATACATATTATGTTTAAATGAATTCAAAAATAGCGTCTGAAATAGTCTAAATGCAAGTGTAGCGACAGTGGTTTATCTATACTTTGTATCTTTATTTTTTATTAACTTTAAAGTTTATTATGAAACCGTAGTTATCTGCGCACGTACTGCACGCAGTAGGTACTGCTGTCGTTGATATTGCTCATAACATCGATGATACACGTATATGTAGTTAAGTAATAAATATATACTCAGTTAAGATAAAAGCGGTGTGTGATAAACATATAGTAAAGTAATCACATACGTAATAATTATAACTTATTCATAAAACGTTAGTACAATGAAGAGTCTACACAAAAACGCAGACGCGAACACACAATCATTGTGATTTACAGTACGCGGCAATAAATAATGCACATCGAGGATTAGAGAGAGAAAACGGCTAGATTCTGCTTCATAGAGCATTGTCTCTGTCGCACAGACTGACGAACCCGTGTGTGACAGAGACAGCGCTCTACGAAACCGAACTGACCGGCTGTTTCGTTCTAAACATCGATGTGCATTATTTAATGCCGGGTACTATACTTGTATATACTTTAAGCGTGACTTCTCAATCAACGTTATCTTTAGTATAGTTATATTTCGTAATTCGTTTTTCCTTAACGATAAGCCCAGAGCATACCTACTGTTTATTATAGGTACTGTGCTTCAGAGTTTGAATGCAATCTGCCTTTGTATATTTATGGTGCAATCCAAATGATAACTTCTTCAACTGATATTTGGTTCCCTAAATTCCAAAACATATATCGCCCTATCTGAAGTCACATTTCCTATGCTTATATGTGGGAGATGTGACTTTGTTCTTCGGATAGGGCGATATTTTCAAATATTTTCGTAAAGTCGCTCAGATTTGTTTGGAAGATTCTCGTGTCAATGTTATTTCATACTATTTATTACATGAATAAATATCTTAATAATGTTTATTATTTTCTTTTCGCTTTTCATTAGTGTCGTGTTCATATTTACCACAATGAATGTTGCGACGGTTATCACTGAGCTTCCATTTGACCCGTTGAAATCATTATATTGAGAGTAGACAAAATACGTTTGTTTTTGATAACAGCTTCAATAAGGCACCGACATAAGATATAAGACATTGACAGTCGAGATAAGGCCCGATAAGGCTGTATTGATATTCTTGAAGGAATTTTAGCTTATAAATCTATTAGCCTTTGTGACTCTCGTGAATTTCGTGATTTGGTGACGAGTCCAAAATATTGTCGCTCGCTACCGCGCATCGTCGGTTCGCAATTCTTGATATAGAATATAAAATTATTATTTTCTTTCGGGAACGGAAAGATAAACTTATTATGGGTACATAATCGCTTCAGTTTACTGATCGAAGTCTCGGGTACCACTAGCGTCCGCACAAGTCTGTCCCTCTAGCGGAGTGCGCGGTGTCGGAGTGGGGCCCGTGGTCGGCGTGCTCGGTGTCGTGCGGCAAGGGGCTGCGCATGCGCTCGCGCGAGTACCGCCTGCCGCAGAAGGCGCAGATGCTGGCCTGCGACCGGCAGCTCGTCAGCAAGGAGATGTGCGTGGCCGCCGTGCCCGAGTGCGAGTGAGTGCTGTCTTTTAGTGTTGGTATCATATTACGAGACTGTGTTGTGAGCGATCTATGTACGAACTCTAATTTCAGTATGACGGATATAATATTCCACCACACTTAAACGGTACAAAATACGAAACGGTAAATTAAAATATCGTTTTCTATAAATTAGAATCGCACTACTTAAAGAGTATTTAATATTGTATGTTCTCTGTTCGTAATTATCGCAGGCAGTACAGGCCGAACGGCTGCTGACCGTCGCGAGTTCCAATCCTGTTTACGTTCAAAACCTTTCTCTCCACCTTCCCTATAATAATCTTGCTCCAATTTCGTCGCGACTAACGAATTCTATGTGGAGGGTTAGGTGGTCGGTTCGGCCTCGTTCTGTCTGATGTGTCCCGTCGCTGTCGTGTCGCCAGGGCGGACAGCGCCAACGAGGCGGAGCCCGAGCTGGAGGCCGCGCCCGTGGAGGACGCGAGCGGCGTGTGCGCCACCGGCGAGTGGGGCGCCTGGAGCGAGTGCTCCGTCACCTGCGGCGTGGGGCTCAGCACGCGCCGGAGACACTTCCTCAACCACATGGGGCTCAAGAAGTGCCCGCTGGTGCACGTAGGTACGGCCACCACCACCCTGACCGCCCTGTCTCAATATAGTTAATCACTTCGTAGACATACTACACATAACTAGAAATGTTTAAGGATATAGGTATACTGATTGTAGAGACCCAATATACGAATGTAGTAGTTTTTTTCATACGAAATTATATTTATATGTACCAAACAAACTTTA
Organism: Morpho deidamia; assembly: GCA_947086505.1. Classification (NCBI taxonomy): domain Eukaryota; kingdom Metazoa; phylum Arthropoda; class Insecta; order Lepidoptera; family Nymphalidae; genus Morpho; species Morpho deidamia. The sequence continues at coordinate 168,685 of CAMTZC010000025.1, forward strand.
ATGTTATACAATATGTGAGAGGACAAAAGAAGTTTGTGATTCAGTTTTTATGCTCAGTAAAGTGAGCAAAGTTTCTTGCTCGGTAGGAGTATAGGAGTAATTCCGAATCAGCGAGAGATACATTAAGTTCTAGTATTATTTAACGAGATCCTCTATATGGATGATAGGCAATCAATTCAAGTTTTCTTAAAGCACTAAATCACATATCCTCATACACGGCACCCGTAATTGTCTTTTTTATTTTCTAAATTTTCTATTAAATTGATTACATGCACCGTAATTTTAGACGTTCAACCTATTCTGGTCGTGAGTCAAATTCTCCTGTATTCAATCTGTTTAATTTAAAAACTGCCTTCCTTTGTCTATTGACAAAGGCAGCCTATTGACAAATATATAGCGTCCGTGCGAACGTGTTAACGCGTGGTCTCGAACTCCAGAGGAGAACCGCAAGTGCATGCAGCCGCAGTGCACCGCCGCGGAGGCCGAGGCCGACATCTCGGACCCCACGTGCCCCACCACCGAGTGGTCGGGATGGTCGCCGTGCTCGGCCTCGTGCGGCCGCGGGGTGCGCTTCCGCACGCGGCTGCTGCTGGTGCCGGCCGAGCGCCAGCAGCACTGCTCCGGCCTGGTGGAGCTGATGCAGCAGCGGCCCTGCCAGGAGAAGGAGGACTGCACCATCGACATGCCCACCGCCAAGCGTGAGTGACCGCTTCGCTCCAGATATTGTTTGTCGGGGCTCGATTATCGCCTTAACTTATTAAGTTATGTGTTCTATTCGATAAGCTCGAAATATGGCTTATCGCTGCGAGAGAGGAGAAGTGAAGGCACATTTCGAACTGCGGTTCGACAGTCTGCTTACCCTAGAGTAGATCTTGCAAGAGAGATACAGTTCCAATTTTATTGCTGTTCTTTCATCATAATTTTTCGGCTAGATTAGTAAATTATTTCTTTAATTCCGTTTTCTTTGCTGACTTTGACTATTCTCTTATTTTGTTTCAAACTGATATAATATACAAGAAAAATATTTGTGTGACCCATAAAAACTTTTGAAATAGCGGCCGAACCATTATGAACAGTGTTATCAGCAGAGCGGTTAGGAAATTGATTAAACTACATTTAGTAAACTAAATAATTACTGCCATATTAGTATTATCGTAAAAACGAAACACGAATGAATATACCATTATACAAAAATATGAAATTTACTTAATATATTTGGACATAGTATTGTTCTACGTCTAATTGGAATATATGTATAATGTCGCTGGTAACGCTATGAATTTTTCGCGGTCGCCGGCTGACAGGCCGTTCCTTTGTTTAATATTTTGACTTAAGTAGTATTTTAACAAGTATGCTGTCATTACTACTTTAGCGTTAAAGTGTTAAGTAATACAATATATTCTGTAATAATGATGTTAAACACAGAGAGAGTGTCGCGGCTGAGGTCCGTTGCGGCTCACCGTGCCCGGCTGGTCGTAGTTACGGTTGCTTCCTTAAATGTCGCCGTCGAGGCAATCCCACATAAAACTATATAATTGTAAACATCGTGAGAACGGATGGCGTGTAACGTTGGAAGCTGACACCCGAAAGACTCGGCCTTAGCACGCCATCACAGGCACCGTCACGTTGCGCTCAGCTCGAGTACGGATAATGTTGGCAAACAAAACGCGATGTTCGCGGCTGAGATCAACAGACAAAGAAAGATTATTACTGAACAATCGATAACGTTTTTTATGTAACATATTTTTTTAGTATGAGCTTATGATCTAGAAGTCTGCTATTTTAAACTGATTACTGAGGTGTGTGGGGTACGCCAATTCTCTTCCTGAGCTCAACATTACAAACGGGGAATCTAATTCACAATCTCTTCATTCCTAATTAATAGAATAATTCAATAAATATTAGGCATGTAATATTTAATCTGATCGAAAGTCAAAGTACTGGGGGCAGTTCTGCAGACCTACGGTGAACTCGTGAACTCTTAGTGTGACTCAATTGAAGACGTAAACTAAATTGTTTTGCTTTTTCATACAATGACGTCTTAAATACGCGCACTAAGTCCTAAAAACTTTTGAGTAAAAGAGACAGTTATGTATAGTTTATATAACGTTTTCCTTTTCAAACATTATGACCTCAATGCAATCTACACTTCATGGTACGAAAAGAAAAAAGATTTTAAATTGAATCGTTTTCTAAAAGTTCATGGTAGGCGTACTGTTTTCAAACTATATCATGACTAAATTGTACGCCAAGCGAGCATAAGCCATATGTATTGGCTGTACGGAGATTAAACCTTCTGCAGGTATCTGCATGGAGGCCCCCGAGCAGGGCCCGTGCCGGGGCCTGTACCAGCGCTGGGCCTTCGCGGCCGCCAAGGGCATGTGCGTGCCGTTCAACTACGGCGGCTGCCGCGGGAACCAGAACAACTTCATCTCGCAAGAGGACTGCCTCAGCACGTGCAGCGCGCTGCTGGGTGGGTAGCGCCGACGCACGCTGACACCACACGACTCAGAACCACAGTCCTAATTCATTACGGCATTTAATAATAAACGTCAAATTGTATTGCCGCTTGCAAAGTAAAACACTCAAAATTTATAACGTCGATATTCCCAAGATAATCAAGGTTAAATGTGTAGTTATCGAAGGATAACTAACTGTACAACGGTACAGTAATATTGATGGGGTATATCAAACTAATATAGGTAGGTACTATAACCAAAGAAACATGATTTATTTAATAATAAATTAAAATAAATAATAAATAATAAATAATAAATCCCCATCAATTTACTATATATTATTTTTTGTTCGAATATGCCGTGTCATATCCGGCTGAGTAGAATAGACCACCCTCATTCATTGCTGAAAAGTCGTAAAATACGACTATGGTAAGTTGACATCAGGCAGGCGACCGGTCGTAAAACACGTAATCGAATCATGTGTCGACCTCACTTAGAGTGGGATAAGGGCAGGAGGATGATGTTTTTTGTTCCAAATTTTTCCGTGTATTTTTCAGTAGGTAGGTAGATAGGTACAGTCGGTTAGTGTGGGAACACGCACTGGTGGTTGTTCGACGGTGGTTCGATCGAGTGCGGTGTCGGTATGTCTAATATGCTGATTAATGACGTGCAAGCAGCGGGCGGCGGCCTCGCCGAGGCCAGGAGTTACAAATAACGGAAATTTTAAACATTGCTCATTCGAAGGACACTTTTTGTATTTGGTTAGGACCCTCGATAGATCGGGGAATAGGCCGAGGAGTGATATGAACATGGTAAAACATATACTGGAAAATCTGTACCTAATCTGTGAACATCCTTTCAAAGACTTATTGAAAAACAAAATATGACCAGTATAAAAGTTGTAGTAACCGTTATTATTAATGTTCTTTAGAACATTATAAAATTTTGTTTGCCATTTTTTTAATGACTTTTTTTACCAAAATTCTTGCACGGAATATCCTAAATTGCTCATCACGGCACTTTCTCGAATTCTGTTTATTTCAAATAATTGTAATTAGCTGGTAGCCCTATCGGTTGTTCCGCCGTGGCCGGGGAGGAAAAGGCATGCGGGGCCGCCACTACCACAGACGCTTGGCGCTGCCGACCCCACGACCACACGGTACAGTTTGTCATTGCTGGGATTCATTACATGGCTGTATATAAATGTATATATTGATGTATGTAGTGGTCGAGTTGAATGTATCAAAATCATATATTAAAATGTACTTATACTTTTGAAGGAGGGAAACGACATTAATAACTAGCTCCCTGCTAGACAACAGACGAGGCTCTGGCGACCGATCGATGGCGGTATATCCATACATCCAATTAGGCAATCTGTTGGAGGACTCAGTAACCTTGGAACTAATAATCCCTAAAAGACTGGTGCAGAAGGCAACGGGAAACCTCCTCCTGGCATCGTTTTCCTCAGTGCTGTGGGTCGGAACCTTTTTCACGGATACCACTTTTTAATGGAAAGTGAAATGCACTAAATATCCCTTGTCTTTTAGTCTTGACTCAATATGGAAAAGTCAGTAGTACTTGTTTGCTATTTTTTATAAAAGTTGTATGGACACGATTTCAGAAGAACTTAGAACCAAAACAAATTTTAATAATATTAAAAAATTAACTACTCACTTTTAATTTTAATTTTTTTTTTAATTAAAGAAGAAATATCTAATTGTAAACACGTTTTTAGAAGTAATATTAAATAAAATGTTATTGAAAGGATTGTCGTAACTTCTATTGATTGTTATATTAATTAGTTAACGAGAAAAATTAATAGAGCAGTGGTTAGATGACGCAACAAAATACTTAATAATACCAAATGGATTTGAATCATACTGACGAACCATGGCGCAATACTCACTTATTGCGGACTATTCTAGGCTGGTACTAAACAAGGAAGAATTGTTCTTATAAGTTCATGGCAATTTAATAGGATTGCACTATAAGCACCGAGTGTACCAAGTTATGAATCATGTTTGCAGCGTGGATCAGTCCGTGTTTGGTGATGACGAGTTGTAGTTTGACCGTCTAAGTGGTTATCGTCTACATTGTTGACAGTCACCACTAGGTAATTCGGGTTTAATGTAATCCTGTTACACGATTAATATGATCCGTATCACCCGACGGTTTATATCTGTCGCATAAAGCTGACGCATATTCGTGTATGAAACAGGTTTCGAGCGTCCTGACAGATAGGAAAACTTAAGTAAGATTATTAAACGACGATTATTTCTATAGCCAATGAGTAATATCATTGGACCCCTCGCAACTATTGAAGGGTAATTAACATAAAAACGTGAAAACGGGATGTGTAAAAAGTTCATTTCAAAATTCGTTCATTCGTGCGTTCGAGGCAAGATCATTGCAGTATTTTTTAATTACAATGACGTCTGTTCCCCCAGGCGGCGGGTCTGCAGGGGGCGTAGTGCCACCGGCGTCCCAGTTTGCGCCGGCCGTCAGCTCCAACTACCCCGGGCTGAGCGTCAGCTCCATCGTGCCCGTGCAGCCTATTAGCAACGGTGAATACACGATTTTAATATGTCGAGTAACATTTTGAGGAATGAGAGGGTCAGTTGGAACACAATATCTATAAAAGACCTATTCTTGAGTAACGTATCGAGCTGTGTAGTTCACAAAAGAAAAACAGAAAGACGACGCCATGTTCTCGAACTCTTTAGAGCTTTCTCTTTAATGCGAGTGAGATTAGTTAAACGATAGTGTATGTCCTATTCCAGCAATAGGCAGCGCTCAGGGCAACGATTGCCAGATAAGCGCGTGGAGCGAGTGGAGCCGCTGCAGCGTCACCTGCGGCATCGGCTACCAGGAGCGCAGCCGGACCGTGCTGGTGAGTACCACCACCGAACAACACCATCTCTTAGCCGACAGGCGTACTTAGCTTCCTTATATATAGGACATTCCTTATGGGTACTGGTGGTAAAGACAGGGACGTCGCGCCACCTCGGTCGGGATTATAAAAATGAATAAAGATCTGAGGCATTCAATAAAAATGAGTACAGATGTAGCTTAAATTTTTCAATGTAGACTAGTGATACCGTGAGTGGTGTTAATGATTTCCCGCCGCGGTAAAGAGCTAATGAATAAAGACCCCGGATGGAATTGAAACTAGTCGGCCTGACCGTATAGAAGAAGACGTGAGTATAGCCGCTTTCTATACATGAATGTATACTAATAATGTTTATATTAAGTTATTTAATACCAGTAGTATTCATAAAACGCTAAATTTCGCAAGTTAATAAATACCTTATAAATCGTTGATGATTCTAGTAGTGTACTGTCATTTATTGAAAGTAAAATGGTGAAAACATACTAAAAATACTTCACACTGCAAGTTTATTTAGTCTACAGCGAAATTGTTTACGTGTGTCGCAATATGCCTTGAGAACTCAAAAGGCACTCCGTAATTTGTTTGATATGTACGTATAGATGCTTTTATCGAGTAAACGAAATATTTTAAGGTTGACTCATCATTTGAGTTAATCACAAGCGAAATTATTTCAATACATTGTTGTATGGACCGTAGAAGAATATAATATTAGATTTCAAAAAATGGGGATAGATATTCCTTTGAACAGCTTTAATTTGGTGGTAATCCTAATATAACTGCAATATATACGACACAAAGAATAGAAAACATGCGTTGAAAAATTTTAAGAACATAATTTTTATTACTATATACATGTAACACATCCGGAGGGCAGCGTCACAACATTTAGGAAGAAGGTGAATTTGGCAGTTGTCGTTCACCATTGATTTGATTTATTACAAACGAGGTTCGCACGATTACCTCTTAATTCGATTGAAACACTTTTCATATTAACCCAACTATATCACATTAAAACTATAAATGTACTATATTGTTTATTTTAAAACATGCAAAATACCAAAATACTACTAAGATTTACAGAATTCAAAGAAATTTAATATTGAACATTTGAAGTGATTTTATGCTTTATAATTCGCGATAAAAATGTGTAGTGCTAAGTGTAGAGTAGAGTATATTAATGTAATGTATAACTCGTGATGATGCTTTGTTCACGATGTTAAACTATTGTTAAGATTGTGCTATTAAATGTGTGCAGTGCCCGTGTTGTGTGGTGTTGGTTTGTAATGTATAATTTGTATATGTCTTTTCTAATCCTGCGTGTGTTCAAGTATGAAAACGGATAGTACAATCTAAATTTACAATTACATATATGTTGTCGCGAAATATACTCTTAGCATAACAATATTTATTTATTTATACATTATACTGTTTTTATAGTATTTTTTTCTATTTTCGTTGTATAAATGGTTTGTGCCCCGTGCGCAGGCGCAGCCGGGGCCGGGCGGCGCGCCGTGCCCCGCGCGGGTCGGCCGCCGCCGGCGCTGCTCCAGGTCCTGCTGATGCATCAGCACGTCCTGCGTACGATCATTGCCGCCCCCCTGCTGCCCCCCTTCAACTATAATAGTGTAATGTGTCATCAGTTTCGATGACGGCGTCTACCGCAGAAGATGTTATGCCTAAAGTTAATTTCGACCATTTTTTTAATGTTAATAATAAAAACCGTATTCGTACGAAATTCTATATCAAAGAGTTGCAGCATCTACAGGTACGGTATAAATAAAAAGATAACTCGAGTTTGCAATCAATCATCTTACATAGTGAGTAAAGGCTGTACGACGACAGTGTGTGTCCTACTTAATACTAAATCTGTGTAAGCAAAAATTAAACAACTACGAATTCATTGTTTTTGTGAAATTTCCAAAAAATCCTAGAAATTAGCACTGATAATTTCAATTCAAAGACACAAAAGTAATGATGAAATTACTTTGCTCTCCGAAAAAATAAATATCATCAACAGCCATTTAATTTGATATATTAAATAGTAAATGGAAATTTTTACTTACGTGGAGACTGGAGCCAGTCTAACTGCTGTGTCCACGTTCACCTTTTATACTTACATAGGCATTACTTTATATTATTTCTCACTAATAGTTCCCACGACTTCGTCCGCTCTAACTCAAGCGTTTTAGTACAATAATGCAACATGTTCAAAACAAAACTCGTAAAAGCGTAACATCCAGACAGACGTTCGCATTTACAATATTAGTATGGATTAGATTCACTTTTCGCCCATCGTGCGTGCAATTGTGGATAACACAAATATTCCGTTAAAGTTACTAATGTTGCAACAATGCAATAGCGGCAAGGTCATTACTAGGAAGGAGATTCGCACTGCGATTACGTAGTCTTTTACATCTGTAATATAAATTGAATTCGATTTATCCACAGGAATTTAGTACATTAGCTTATAAACTAGGTAATTATGACATTCTACCACAACATGGTGTACGATTCAAATGAAAATATAAAGAATACTGGGATTTGTACACAGTCACCTGTTAAGAAGTTCTTTGTGCCTACGATACCTCAAGCTCTGCTAGTTTATTTTTAAATATTCGAAATATTGCATTATTTAATAAAATCGATGGGAAATTTATAATACAATTAAGACGTAGACGGCGTTGTCCAGCAACAAATGGCAGAAAGGTGAAATCGAGCTGGCACAGGTTGGAAGTGATATAATAATACTTATTTTTGAATGGTATTTAGAAAAGTCAAGTAGAGAGTTATTAATAAATCGAGATACAGAAAAGATAATATTTATACTTACATTATAAATGCGTTTGTCTATCTGTCTGTTATGTTCTACGGCTAATTCGCTGGAAAGATAAATTTGATATAATTGTAGGATGTACACCGAGCTAGCACGTAAGAAAAAACCCGTTTTTGGTTTGGCATGACACAATATGGTACACAATTAAAAATATTTTAAAACTACAGTCGACGTGATGAATAAAGTCGCAGGAAGCACTAGATCCTTGTACGATGAAGATTAAGTATGACTATATTGACGAAGAATTCGCAATGTTTTTGTTTATAAGTGTTCCGTGTTGCTCAAGGTCAACGTGCAAATAACACTACAAAAGAATACAATCCGGTGCTACGTTCGAATCATCGGCCAATAATAAAAACATCTTTTCCTCGTTGAGAGATCGACATTGAACGTTTAATCAGTTTCCAATGAAATATCACATCTGGTTATTAAGTCGTGTATAAATGAAATTTATAGATTATAGTATAACATAAACGCCGAAGCAATGAAATATTTATTATATTTATTTATCTATTTATTTATTTCTTATTACCTTATGAGCTATTACAATGTTTTTACTCCTTTTATAACAATATATATAAGTTCAGTTTTATTTATTATAAAAGACAGGACAAATTAAAAGGAGTGCTTCTGTGCTCGCACTAGGTCCTGAACCACGGACGCCATCGCCTTCCTAGGACAGTTTTATATAGTGATACCGCTACAATGCGCGCGCGCGCACGTATGTGTGTGTGTGTGCGAATATTGAAAAGGACCTACTGTTATGAGACGTGTGTCACAGTCGTGAGGCAGTTTCAGCAGTGACGAGAAACCTTTTTCTTTTACAACGCAGCTATCACCAACTTGGCAAGAAACTTTTAAAATTTTAGTAGAAATATACTACCAGATCCAAGCTACACATACGAAATATGTAATATGCTCTGCAAAAAAGTATCTCGCTCGATTGGCAAAATGTAGAAGAAGGCTGTGTTTAAAAATATCGGTGATCGTTATATTTAATGTTATAAATGAACTAAGTTAAAAGTTAATCTATTGTTGGCACGGATTAAAAACAATAAAGCTGTATCTGCGAGTGATTCCATCAATAAAAGTAGATTAGTTAAGGTCCGGTCGGAGCGGCGTGGTCGCCGTCAAGCCGAGCAGGAGCCTCACCACACAGTCAAAGGTCAGTGCTCTAAGATTATTCGTGGAAATTGTCTCCGAGCTACGATCACTGGCTGCTATCGAGGGCCCGCAGTAGCGATTGTTATGTAAAACAGCACATGTTAGCGACTGACATATTGAATGTACACTTGACGTGCGCCGTGTCTAATTTTAACGTTCTCACTCTAAATTATGTTTGTTTCTTTAAGCTTCATTTATTCAGCGATACAAAGATTGCAAACGATCTCTTAGTAATTCTATATAACATATATATAGACATATCGGTGACTGAGCAGCCGATGGCCACTCACGAACCCTGCAGCTTGCACATTGTTATCTAACATTTATACATTAGTTATGACGCTTTAAAGTAAAATAAAACAAGAAATAAGCAGCCCGTCGCCTTCTCACCGTGAGGAAAATGTTTCCTTCCTAATTTTGTGGAGAAGATTAAGAGTTATCTAGCAATCTACCCATACGGATTGCTAGGTAACACTTTTACCAGGAATTCTCTAGAGATATGTTCTATATCGGGAACCAATGAGTTTTTCTATTTAAACTTACGAGTCTAATTGATAATTGCAATTTATCACACGCTTTTCGGTGAAGGAAAACATCGTGAGGAAACCTGCATATCTCTAGAGAATTCTAGGGATATGTGTAACCTACCAATCCGCATTGGAGCAGCGTGGTAGGTCTTAGCTCCAATCCTTCTCTCCAATAAGGGAGAGAGGAGGCCTTAGCCCAGCAGTGGGCATAGTTACAGTCTGCTACATTACTACTTTTACTATGTTCTAGATAGACGACACGTATCTACGCGGTGTTTTCCTTGAGCAATAAACGTGTGATCACGTTTGGATACGCTCTCCAAAATAATTAAACACTCCACAAAATTAGGAAGGAAACGTTTTCCTAACGGTGAGAAGGTGACGGGATCGCGTAGATACGCGTATACCCTCTTAATTACAACGCATTAATAATTGGACCAATAAAGAACGTATGTACGTATGAACGTATGTCTTATGGAAATTCAGGAGTGTGGCCCTAGTGTGTGAACCCACGATTTTCACGTATTTCCGTCCTCTTAACACACACAATATATGTAAACTTCTACTCGCCAATTCCCCTCTTGGCCTTCCCAAGCCCTGCAGTGATTATTGTTTTTCCGCGCCGTATAAATAAATAAGGTAAGGTAGAATAGACCAGCCACATTTCTTACCGAGGTGTCGTAAAAGGCGACTAAGGTAAGTTGACGTCAGGCAGGCGGCAGGCGGTCGTCAAATACGTAGCCAAATCATGCGACAACATGTTAGTAGCATGTTGTGCCGACCCCACTTAGAGTGGGATAAGGGTAGGAAGAAGATGACTTAAGTTCCTTTTTGTTGTTGTTCCTTAACATCATCATAAAAATAGATTTTTAATGGATTCAAAGTTTTGTATATCGTCTCTTTGGTCTCGATGGTTGCCGACAACCGCCCTGGCCCATTAACCTTCGCAAAAATTTCGCATTTGACCCGTCCTAGCCGATATTTGTGACATCATCGTACGCTCGCCGTGACGTCACCGCCGACTGCTCCACCCACGGGCCGCCTGGTGGCGCTGCCGGCTTGTGATGTCATCCTCACTTTATTTTCCGCGCTTTATATTTGTTTTATTGACCATAGAGACATATTTCTTTATGACCTTTCGATGTACCTACTCTTTCCTATAAAACCGTATGTGAGACGTTGCGACTCGTGTGCAGCACGGCATTACTAATGCTGTATTGATCGCAAAATTCGGCATTTCATTTATTGCAATATAATAATGGACTCATCCATACTAATATTTTAATACGAAATTCTCGCTGTTATATGATATCGGATTAAACATGAAGATAAAGAAAATCCCGAATTCATTGGGGAAAAGGAAAAAACAATAAGCTCAATTTTGAGCTTCGGTACCACCAGTCGGTCGGTAACTACGGTTGAGCATTCAAAAGATAATAACTTAGCTATTGAAACAATGTACGTAATTTAAACTACTAGTTTCCGGCTCGCGATTCATGACTGGCTGATTGACTAGTTGAGCGGTTTAAGTCAGCAGTGCGTTAAAGGTCAAGGTATAAATTTTTAAATGTCATATCCTACGTAAAGCAGGTTCATTTATTATATTAAATGCATTGTTATCGACAAATCTATGCTAATAAATGGTACATACTACATTCATCTCGTACATGCTAAAGCAGTTTTACTTTAAACTTTGGATAATAGGTGGCGATTACCACCTCCTGTCGACCATAAGCTGCTCTCAATATTAATGGGTAGACTATTTTTTTATTTGTTTCTATAGAAAAATTAACATAGCAATTATAAGACATATCTTACCATGCAATGGTATTTTTGGCTTCGGAAACTAAGATGCAGTATTAATCTTAATCAGCTTAAAAACGTTAGTTATCTTTAGCATTTCATTATTATTAGTATAATTTAACTTACACGTCTTAGGAGTTGTCGCAGAATTTAAAACTAACGCACGCCTAAATTAGAGCATGTCGGGCCCATTCAAGGCATGTATAAAATACTCCATTACCGTGCGGAGACAGGGAAAGTCACTAGTATAATATAAAATAATTTATCACAGGACCTAGCGAGTACCAACTAGTGCAATAAGTCAAATATTTTATATCATGACAGGGTGTAGACCGAAATTGAGCAGACATGTTTGACGAGCGGAATCACGCGAAGTCAGACACGTAAATGTTGTTAGGCCCATTACTACATTTACAGTTATATTCAGAGTTCTTTCCTCTGAACGTTTAGACTTGCTAAAGAAGTTAAGAATCAATAGCATAATGGGTTGAAAGCCTGATCATACAGATGTGCCCAATATTTTTGTACTTGTTATGTTTAAAATGGAAAAATATTTGCAGTCTCATAGAAATGTTTCACATTATCCAGACAGTAGTCATATGTCTACCTATCATTAAGTATTTACCATTTTCATAACAAAATATGTTATATAAAAGAGTTATACGTATTTGTCATAATAATTGCGCTAGATATTATGGTCAACACAATAACTCGTCTCGTCTTGTAATTGAGAAGCGGTGTCATCCCTGTGTTATTTATTACCACCTGCAATTGGACGTAGTTCTTTGACGGCATAATGTTTTTTATTACACTTATCAAAATCAAAATATCAAAACGCAACACTTTTCTTGTATATTAGAGGCGAAGTTTTGATTACTTAATGCAGTACTTAAATACTACACCCGTATTCAAAAAGCATAAAATAATACTTAGCAAAACTTAACTAACAGAACGCTATGCGTCCGATTTCACGCTCTGATTGGTCCATTTGATGTGGCGTACTTCAGTCTAGTTTTTGACAAATGTCAATGTTATTAACAATTTGTTGTGTAGTTAATAACAAACAAACATAACCTTATTTTGGTATTCCCGTAATTTGCAGTTGATCGTGTTAATAATTTTTTATGATATTTTGTAATGTGCGGTGTAAATTAAAGATAGTTTAGTATAATGACTTCGCCTTTGTATTTAAATGCAAGCACTGCAACTCCTAAGAGGTAGAACTATTTTTCTTTAATTTATTATGTATGATAATTTTGTTGTATAGTTTTATTTATATTATTTACTAGACAAAGTTAAATGATTATAAGAATAAAATATAATAAATAGATAACTAATAAATAATTTTGTCATTAACCAAAGCGGCGGGAACACTATGCGTTCGCTAAAGTAGCTCCTTATCTATTTTAGCTGTGCGTCGATTTTGACAAACGCATAGTAGAACATTTCACTCAAGTAATGTCTATGAATTGGTTTGAATGACCCTATGCGTCCCTGAGCACTGTGCGTTCTCATAGTAATGTTTATGAATACGGGTGGACGTTTATCCACTTAATTTTGTATACCTTTTTTTCGCTATCAATATTTATTGTAAGACGCCAAACAGGTTAAAACAGGTTAAAAAGTTAAAATGTTGGCTTAAGTTACAACATGCATCACTCTAATATCATGTGAAAAATAAAACATTCCAATAAAGTTGTTTCGTTTCGATACCCGGTCGGGTTTGGGACACTCTTGCGGTGGCAAGTTGCGGGCTCGTTTGCGGATGTATTCCACATTTTACCTCAAGGGTAATGACCATAAATCAAAACTGTTAACAATGATAAAACGAAGTAGATCATTTTTGTCTTATTTTTTCCTTATAAAGAAGCTTTAATTAATAAATAATGAGTAGTCCTTTTGGAGGGCGGCGAGAAGCCGAAACCAATTACTCATGTCAGAAAACTGGGACCTGATCTTGACCGGTCAATATGTAGGTATGTTTGTTTATGTTTACGCATGTGTTTTGATGGCTGGTAAAGTTATAGAAATCTGATTGTCGGTGGAAATAACAATTGAATGCAAACGAGGATATATAATAATATAAGTTAAAGGATACATCGAAAAGGACAAAGGAAAGACAAAAAAGTAACAAAATAGGCATTCAAACATTGTTGTTTATGAAAAACACGATCATATCAGGAACTATTGACCAAAAATTGCGTGCGCGGCTCATACTTCATAAAAGCATCGATAGACAATCGAACATGGTTCAACCGAATCGATTCGTAGTACTGCGCTGTAGTCGTTACACCATCGCACCTAACCACGGACCGTCTAGTCCTTAACGGCCTAGCAGGGTGTGAACTCGTTTGAAAGCATGCCTAATATGCATTGAAACTGACTAAAAACGCATCAGCATTAGCTAATATTTTTGCTATATTCAAAGAACTTTACATCTAATTATATATTATCACAACTTCTGTCAAAAGTAATGTTAGAGCGGACGGCATCCGAGGTCCGGTCGCGCCTTATTCGATCGTCTATTGATGCTTTAACAGTAAGAACGCAGGGCGACGAACTTAGTAAAGCCATGTTTAATTTTATACAATTATAATATTATTTCTATTTATATGTTCATTTAATATTACAAGTATATGCATAGATTTCACAAATGTATAATTTTCGGAGTAAAACATAAGTAAATTTTAAAGAAAACAATATTACAATAATTTAAAGAACGTCAGACGTGCCGAGTAACTTAAAAACTTTACGTTTGAATCTTTGCAATCTATCATTAAAAATTATCAATAGATTTGTCTCGCACGGGAAATCTCTATATACAAATCTCGACATTGGAAAACGACGAGCGATCTTAGTTCTGAGAACAGTGGGATAGAATATCGTCGTATATGATTTTGCTTGTCATAAAAGTTCAGAGATTTTTCCTCTATGAGAAAAGGGTTTAATTCATAAAAAGTATTTTTGAAATTTATAAGTTCACGTAAATAAGGAGACTTTGATAACATTCCATTGAGTAACGATAAGTACATTCATTAATATCGATTATTATTACGTAATTGATAAACTACAAGTACAGGTAAAGTGGTACTGAGTGGAGTGTGTGGAAGTTGTATTTACACGTGAGTCAGAGCCGGTCGTGGCCTCGTCCTGGAAACGCACCCCGGACGTGACGCAGCTGCTGAAAGTCGGCCGCAGCGGGCGGGCTGGCAGCACCGTTCATTCACCACTGAAGGACATTGGTGCGGCCAGCTGGCTCTGAAGTTTGGCGGATGATGGTGCAATGGGTGACGACAGGATCGGCGGATAGATATTATATCTTATTATGAACATCTTGTATATCTTTTAAGTTATGTTAAGTTAAATGTATTTTTAATAACAGGAACAGAAAGTTAGGAATAGAAAGTAGATGTATTTTTAATAACAGATCATGGTTTAAGATTATATTTTATTTAACGCATGAAAATAGTGCTGTATGTTTCGAAAATATTGAAATATTGCACATAAGTAAAGTATTGTATAACAAAACATTTTCACAGTAATTTTTATAATTTTTTTTTTGAGACAATTAAGTCGTACTCTGATCGCTAATAGAAGAAATAGACATAGTAAGGATTAGATTAGATATGATTCCTTCATATTCGGAATAATTTTAATTATTATTCCTCGATACAGACAAGGGTTTTTATAAACAAAAAAATATTTCTTCCTGTACGGAAAACTATACGTCTGGCATAAATCGAATGACAAAAATTAGATAATTTATGTGTATGTACCTACATAAGTGGGTAGATATTTCTTGTAATAATTAGACCGGACTAGAAACGGAGCGTGCTGTGTGTGAAACCCGGGGCCGCACCGGCACATTCCTCCTGCCCCGCGGCGTCGTGGTATAAAAATAAAAGGTCTCCGCCCCTCAGGACTCCGAACTGGTGGGGCCGACGACCCGATGCCCGGCATCTATTGATGACCGACCATCATTAGACACAGAGTCTCGTTTGTATTTAAAATCATATTAATATGATAAATTCGAGAGTCTTTTACGCTGTGACGACTACCGCAATAATATCAATGGAGTTTGGCACGATTGAAGCTTTTACACTGGGCTGCACCGACATACAGGATAAATATTTCCTATTTTTGTTCGCGATAGAACAAAAATATGTCAGACGTCTACTGTCGACTTGAAGGAATAAGAAAACAAAGTGTTTTCATTTTTACTTTCAATTCAGTCACGCAGTATTAAAGCTTGTTTAATACCAATTAGCCACTAATGGCTTATTGGTATTACTTAACGAAATTTAAACCGAACTGCCTGATCAGTGCCTCTATGACATAATGGGTTCGCGTGAAAAGAGGCAATAATTCAGAATGAAATACGGCCGCCGGCGGGCGCGGTCGGGCCGCGGGCAAACCGTGCACGGCTTTGCATAGTTTAACGGCGTAATTAATGTAGATACAGAAAATCAAAATCAATCAGATTTGTTATGTCTGCAAATTTCTAATAACTTTTCTAATTAGTACAGTTTAGAGCGATATTAATATTATTTTGCCTAAATCTAAAAAAAAGCTTTGTTGGCTCAACGGTGGAGCCTCTTTCGAATGTGACTCGATTTCAAACCCCACGCAAGACCATGAGATTTTTTGTTAAATGGTCTAATTCATATTTGCAATTTCTCGCAAGCTTTTCATTAAAGAAGAACATCTTGAGGAAACTTGGATATTTCTAGAGGATTTTGGGGATATGTGTAACCTACCAATCCACATTGAAGCAGCGTGGTAGGTCTTAGCTCAAACTTATCTAAAACGGAGAGAGGAGACTATCCTATCCTAGTCCAGCTGTGGGACAGTAACAGGCAGTGAAGTAACGCTTTACTTTACTTTTATATTCAGAGAGGGGTACGATTTGATTTTTTGAACTTTTCAGGAGAACCGGAAAACAATGATTTAAATTTCATATCACCTTTATATCTGTCTGATATTTTTACATAACGACGCAAAAACAAAAAAATGGAATACGATTTAAACATAATATGTATATGTTGTATATATATTCCTGTGTATTCAAATTGAACGCTGTTGAATTCAGAGCATGATTTTTCCTTTACCTGATTTAAAATAAATGAGCCTTCGGTGACCCTTGACTACTTATACTATAAATATCCATTGTAATGCGAAAGTTTGTCGTTCTGCCTGTTTATTTCGCTTTTATGGCTTTTTAGCGGGTTAACTTAACGGGTTAATTTGGGTTAAATAAAACCCATTCTTTTGCTTAAGTAAAATAAAAAAAAATATATAAATACATAATTAAAAACATTAAAAAGGTATATTAAACATTAAGTTCACGCAAAATAAATCGTTCGTATACCTTACATGCCTCGATGCCCGTGCATACGCCCTTTCATCACAGCATACTTCTACTTGTATACTTTA
This sequence comes from Morpho deidamia, assembly GCA_947086505.1. Taxonomy (NCBI): domain Eukaryota; kingdom Metazoa; phylum Arthropoda; class Insecta; order Lepidoptera; family Nymphalidae; genus Morpho; species Morpho deidamia. The sequence goes on from CAMTZC010000025.1 coordinate 185,797, forward strand.
TATCGAGGACGACGTTTAATGTGACAAAACTTCGTTACAACGTGAACAATATAAACGTGAACAAAATATTGAAACATGTTACGGTTTCGTTCATCGTATACCTTCGATCTTCTAAGAAAGATTTAGCCTTTGCGAACAGTCTCGAGAAGCATTTTTAAATATGGTCCTAATTTTAAATGTTAATGCGCCTTAATAAAGAAACAGTTATACGATTAACCCAAATGCTCATTAAGTAGGCTTAGTATTGCGAACCACAGTACAATATTTGGCAATAACTTCGTACTTATCAAATACTAAACCGAAAAGTTTTTATGTTTAGTTCTCCGTATATGAGACATAAATATGCAATAATCGTAGATATTTTTACAGATTTTCTTTGATCGTGCTTCGTTGAAACTATTAAGGTAACGCGATATTTCCATGATACGAACAAACAATGCTAAACGAGAACATTGACTGGTTGGTGCAGTTGGTAGTGACCCGCCTGCAGCTCCGCGGATCGCGGGTTCTATTCCCGTCGCGGGCCAAGATTTTCTATAATCAATTTGTTGGTTCTTCGAGCCTGGGTGTGCATATGTATTTAAAATATTTACCAGCTGTCTGTCACCCTTAAAACGAGTGTTAATATGTTTACTTTGGGGTCCCATGTATTTATTTATAACTAAGTGAGTTTTCATCTTATTTGAATTTTTATCATTTGAAATGTCAATTCTATTTTCAGTAATAAAAATGAGTCAACTATAGGCAGTCAGTGTCTGTTAGGAACTGACCTTGTAGTTTAGGAAATGTCAAGTTATTTTTGTACTATAACTATCCCTCAATGAGTTGTACTGATGTGTGCTCCTTTGATACTTTTTATTTTTCCGCTTTCGTAAAGCTAAAAGACGTAAAGTTTAGCAATAGTGACGGGTTCATGGGGAAAGGGCGATCTTTAAAAAGATTAAGAGAAAAAATTGAATCGCTCGGCACAGTACCTTAGAAATTCGTTATAACGTTAGAAAGTCGTTCGTTATTCAATGTTAGACATAAGCGTAATAAGCGCTTATGTCTAACATTGAACATATAATAAATAAATAAATATACAACAAGAAGAATCTACCTGTTTGATGGTGGGGCAATATGGATAATATGTTCTCGTCGTCGATAGCATCGGCCGTCGTGAGTAGCTCCAACCATAGGTTGGAAAAAGACATGCTGCAGAAAGGCTGTGACTAAGTCCACATTCCTAGCATACTTATGAACGTAATTATGTGTAATTGTTGTTTTGTAAATTAATCCAATGAGTCCATTCAGTGTTATCGTTTTTGCGTGAGCTGGAGGTGTTAAGGATGTTACGCAAGTATTATTAGCAAGAATGTGCTGGAATTGACGCTACATGTCTTGTGTGTTATACTTAAAGATCAAAGACTCGTTAATTTTTTTTTATTCAAGACAGTTAAATATAATATGTAAGTGATCACCAAAGCAAAACTTTATGTTTTCACGTTCATATTTCAGCATATTTTGCAGAGAAAACCAAAAACAAAATATTTTTATTATGTGCTAAGAGTATAAAGGTAAGTTATGGCACTTTTATTAAAATAATTGTTATCATTAATGTTTGACTGGTAGTATTCGCGAGACCAATTATTTACGATATTCCTTAGACATCTTCGGAGATTAGGGAAGGTATGATTGACATTACTGTGAAATTCTTGTGACAATATTGTCACCTCACAATATATACGCTGTACTTTAACGTAATATTATTATATCATTGGAAAGAATATTTCGACTAGCATTTCGGATAAGCTCAGGGCATTAATCTGGTAAAAAATTTGCACATTTAATGAGAAAAGTTGTTTCCCAAATTGTATTATATGGAACAAATTAGACGATGTGTACCACCTACTAATGGAATATAAGAGAAACAAAAGGGAAAGAGAATTATTGATGCGACGCTACAACTTGGCCAACGTTGGTGCCTTACAGTGTGCGTTAAATAGCCCAGATTCCATCATTGCCATTGATTCGTACGAACTAATTGCTAGCGCATCAATGACTTCCTTTCTGCTTATCTCTTAAATTAGTTAATATGTAGGTTTGGGTACGATGGGACTGTCATGTCTGAACAGATAGTCCCTAAAAATAAAGAGAATAAAAAAAAGTAGTATCATTCAATCATAAGTATGCGTAACCTGGGTGTCGATGACAGAATTTCCCAACGAAAAGCAAAATATGTCTAAGAATATAAATCAAAATGAGTCAGTCGTTTCCCCGTTCCGGCGCAGTCCAACACTACTCGCGAATGCACTCAGCTACAATAATAAACGGCCACTATTTAAAGGAATTTCGTGTTTACTCAATGAATATCTTCATAGTTTAATAATAGTTGCTCCTATTATATTCACTAGAGCTAGACTATATTCGAAGTAGCCAAAACTTTCTCTGACAATAAACTTCATTTCAGAAGTTTGATTTTTGATATCCCTATTGAGGTAAAGCCCTCTGCCGAGTGTCTTTTCTGAATATTCATGGGGTTTTTTCAAGATACATAGTAATTAATAAGCAAGGGTTAGGAATATAATTGTTTAAGATATCAGAGAAATTCAAGCCCAGGTGACTTGAATTCAAGAAATACAAGCCACGAGGGAGCTTTCATATAAAATTTATACATATTTCATATATTCTAAAAAGTTGTCGACGAAGCTTATAACCTAGAATTTAAAACGTTAGTTACTTTAAGCATTTCATGTTTTTCTTTATGATATTAATATTTTAGACAAAATAAACGCGCTTGAAAATAAATCAATGGCGGGTCTCGCTGCGGGAATAATATGTGCCGTTGGAAAAATGTTCTAGATTTTTGAAGTTGATGTATTTAAATTCGGTACCCGTCTCGGGTTCAGCAGTCATATGCTTATCTCTGTATAGCGGTTTTCTCGTATAGGTATCACAGATAGCTCAATTATCACCTCAAGGACGCCGTAATATTTACGTAATGGAGCCATCACGTCGTGGCATATCGCGTCGCTCGATCAGCGTTAGCTCCAACATTCAGAGTTTTCATCGCCAGAATTGTTTGGTTGTTTTACGTGCAGAATAAAACTCTTCCAAGCAGTTCGCGTCGTCCGTTCGTTTGCTACGCGGTTATAACAAGTTAATACTTGTTAATACTTGTACTCCATACAATAATTTCGTGATAATGAGGCGTTACTTTGTATTATTACCATAAATAGGACATAAAGAGTGAGTTTATATAGTAAAATAAGTTACAACAAAGCGAAATAAGTTCACTAAATGGACACATGTTTCAAGTTATTCAGAATGTAAAAATAGAACGATTTTTGACGTGGAGTGTATATTTTGTTCGGTTAGTGGTAATTTAAATGGCAGTATGTTTAATCTTTCTTTCCGGCCGCTGTCGGCGCCGCGGGCCCAGCGAGCGGGAGCGGTCAGGAAGCGTCTCTATTAGCGGTGCGGCCGCCGCCGCCCAAGGGCACGAGGTCTGCCGCTATAATGGCCTATCGTCATGGGACATTCTAATATCATGTCCGAATTTCCACAGACAGGCAGCGCTATGATGGCTCTAATAGAGATTGTGACCTTTATATAATTTTTGTAGAGTAAGTGTTGTTGTAAAACGTATAAACCTTTTTTTTTATAATTTATCGTACGCCGACTTGAGAGCAGTGAGACCGTGCGTGTTTTACGAGGGATCACAGGTTCGACCCCGGGTACTGATGAGTTTTTTTGTTAAATTGATGTGTGTAATTGATAATTGCAATGTATTACACGTTACACACGAGGAAAACATCGTGAGAAAGCGTGCGTATCTCTAGAGATTTCTAGGGATATGTGTAACCTACCAATCCGCATTGGAGCAGCGTGGTGTGAGGAGGCCTACGCCCAGCATTGAGAAAGTAAAAGGCCATTATTTTACTTTACTTGTACCTGTTGGATGTTGGCTATCAGCGGCACTGGCGTCTTATTCTTATTATTTTATATAGTTCCTCGTGCTAGAATTTCTCATTGAGCTCACTCTAAAACTTCACCAAATATGGTAACGTTATAATTATACGGCCGCCTTTTCTTGCCTTACTTGTGCAATACCAGTTCTTGTCGAGTAGCTCTGTCGAAACTGGTTTATCTGGATACTCGCCAAGGCAGGAAGGATTTCATTACGCTAGCAACTGTCTCTAGTTTCGTTTAAGTCGCGTTAATTCATAAACTAAGATATTATTCATGTTTGTAATAAGATTTTATAACTTCATTTTCTATTTGAGTCAGTCAGTCGTTACGTGAGTTATTGCTGCATTGATGTTCATATTTTTAATGCTGTATAATGTCTATTAACGTCAATGTAAATACGTGGAACGTTTGATGTCGGGACGCCCGTTCCGATGATAGTAGTTTCATCACCTGTTTACGAGATCTCAGCTAGTAACTTCACTCGGCACAGCTGAAAGCTACAAGTATATACTCATCTATGTATGACCTAATGACGGTGATTTTAATATACATGGTGAATATATTTACAGTATATTCACGATGACAATGCATGTTTATGATGGCTCCAGACGAAGGAACACTTCAACGACTGTTACCCCTTAAGGTGTTCCCTATATATATTTTTTAAAAGCTTTTATTCATTAACTTATGCTCTTTAAAGTTATAATAATATTTCTATATATGTGTCTGAATAAGAAAAAGACAAATGTTATTTCTCGTAACTATCAGAGATTTACATTGAAGTGAATATGACTTTAGTTTTGAACGAAAGCTCGCACAGCTGTTAGATATCTAGATCAGGATTTATTGGTGTAGTTGGTTTTCTTTAAACACGATACAATCAGTCATTCACGGTCATTAATATCCGACGAGACTTGTGAAATATGTTAGTTGGTAGAACGAGCCTACCCCCATTAAGTGCTCTGCGTTCTTAATCCTTATTTAAGTAGTAGTAGTAGATGTAACGGCCTGCTACTATCAGTACTGCTATACTACACTGCTGGAAATAGGTCTCCTCTCTCTGTTTTCGGACAGAAGGGTTGGAGCTAAGACCTACCACCCTGCTTCAATGCGGATTGGCAGGTTACACATAGCCCTAGATTCTCTGGAAATATGCAGGTTTACTCGCGATATTTTCCTTTACCGAAAAGCGTGTGATAAATTGTAATTCTCAACTAGACAGTCTTTACAGAAAAGCTCATTGGTGCCTGCCCGGGGTTTGAACCGGTGACTTAATTGAATTTAATAAAGATTTTTTAACCTTAAATTCTTAAATATAACGTTCATTGATATTTATAACACGTCTGCGTGTGTGCTTACAACTTCACGCACGTTTAAAGATTGTTATCGTATGGAACAGTTTCTGGGAAAAACCATTTAAGATAATATGATAGTCAGTCGATTTTGCTCAACCATCAGGCATTATGAATATTATAGAGTTTATGGATTTTATCGACTAATTGTAGTCTAGTAGTAGTTATGAATCACATTCTGGTTGTGTTCATCAGGCTGGCTGAGCGCGAGGGATTCTAGTGGGAAGGATTTGGTAAATATAGCGCCTATGTATGTGTAGGACGACAGGACGTTAAATCCAATTTTTAACTTCTAACTCAATATTTACGATATTACAAGACGCTAGAAAATCCAACAAAATTACCTACTGGGGCGTGGGATAACGATGGTTGGCAAAGAGCGAAGAGGCGGTTGAACAGGGAGGAATAATGTTCAGTGCACAAAATATTTTGATATCAAATACAGCGAGATGGAATCACTTCACTCACCAAATTTAAAAACATCTATAAACGAACGATGATTTACGCAAATACCACAAAATTGCTTGCATTGGCATTGTTGCATAGAACGCAGATTGTTGTTGAGAGCAATATCACGTGTCAAATTCAAATTGAAAATATTTTTTGTTTTCGAGTTAAGTTGTAAAAAAAAATTCAATATGCAACAGCTAATCATACAAATGTAGATAATTTTGTATTCAATGTCGACGTATACCCGTATATATCAATACAGATGCGCGTACAATGCCACTCGATGCGGGCCACGGGCGCGGCGCCCTGTCCCTGCCATGGAAACACTCCCACACCAATCCACATGACACATCTGAGCGCAAAATAAAACATTTCATAGCCTATAAACATGAAAAACAAACTTTGCCGTGACTAATCGTCTTATAATCAGAACCTAAATTAGAAATCCGGAGAGGTAAATAAAGCAATAATATTTGTGAGTATTCGGTGCAGGTGTATTTTACATAATAGGTAAATACATAAATTTACAGATTGTTTGAGTAAAAAATTAAACAAGAGCAGCGTTGTTTTGACCAACTTTCTGCAAACATAAACGATGTCCTTTTAAAAGTAATATCATGTTATAAATCGTTTACTATTAACAAATGTATTATAATCATCACTTTAGCGCACGTATCGTACGGTACGATAAATCACTGGCCAAATGAAACTCGGAAAGCTGACAGCAATCGTAAACACTCTCGCGGAGCTGGCGAATGGAAACAATCTTGACTAGATTGGTCTTCTAAGATCAAAGATTTTAAGTTATTCCGAGGCAAAAATGTAAAATAATCTGCATCTGGAATAATAAGAAACACGTGTACATCGTATAAACTTGTTAACTTCTCGAATATGGTATATACCTATAGTCATATTATAATAAATATACGCATATTTATCGGTCTTAATTCACTGTTCTAATAACGGGCAGACCTAAGAGTTTTCCTTAGCAATCTGAGCGTTTAACTTACAGTCGTTATTCGCTTTAAGGTAAATTTTATCATGCTAATAAAACCTGCGTATTAAAAGAAATTCAGGGGTACTCTGATTTGGCATTATATCCTTACGCTCTATATCTTTATCTATTTTATAAGGGCAAGTCTGAAAATTGCGCCCATTATAGAAAAGACGAGAAGTGCAAGACTAAGATAGTATGGACATGTAACGAGGAGGGATGAAAATCATGTAACCAAACGAATGTTAAATATAATTGTGGATGGATATGTGACTAGGGGGAGGCCTGAAAAGAAACAGTTGGATTGTGTGGAGTATAACATGGATGTAGAAGATAGAATGGGAGAGAAAAACATGTGCCGACCCCTATTAATGTGAGATAAGGATGGGAGAATGATTTTCTGTATATCTTTATCCCAACGTTAAGGCGAGACCTCTGACCAGACTATGAAATGGCCAAATCTGCGAGTAATTAAATGAAATATTAGGTCCTTACATATGAAATTGGCGTTTTGCCGTACTGGCCACTTTGATCTCAAATATTACCTTTATGGTTAGGAATTTCAAATTTAAATTCATACAGCTATTTACTCATGCATTTGTGTTTCAAACCCCCTAATTTATTTGTTTTTTCTTCTTTTGTTTTTTTCTTTGTGTCACTCTGTTTACAAAATGGAAAACATGAAATATCGCGTTATTTACGAGTATGAGTTCCACCGTGGCACCAGTGCGGCAGAAACGGCTCGAAGGATTAATGATGTTTATGGTGACGGTGTCGCAAAAGAAAACACAGTGCGTTTTTGGTTCCAACGTTTTCGTTCTGGAAATTTCGACCTGCAGAATAAGCCTCATGGACGGCCGGAGACCAAAGTTGATAATGAAGAATTGAAGGCTATTGTGGAAGCGGATCCATCGCAAACCACGTCCGAGCTAGCTGCAGGCTCCGGTGTTAGTGATAAAACTATTCTAATCCACATGAAGCAAATTGGGAAGGTGAAAAAGCTTGAAAGGTGGGTACCTCATGAATTGAGTGAAGCAAACCGACGAACGCGCGTCGACTGCTGCGTTACGTTACTCAACCGGCACAATAATGAAGGCATTTTAAATCGAATCATTACCTGTGATGAAAAGTGGATCCTCTACGATAATCGGAAGCGCTCATCGCAATGGCTGAACCCTGGCGAACCAGCCAAATCCTGCCCTAAGCGAAAATTGACTAAAAAAAAGTTGCTTGTAAGTGTTTGGTGGACTAGTGCCGGTGTCGTTCACTACAGCTTTCTTAAATCTGGCCAAACGATTACGGCACATATTTATTGTCAGCAACTGCAAACCATGATAGAAAAGCTAGCTGCTAAACAACCGAGGCTGGTCAATCGCTCTAGGCCACTGCTGCTTCAGGACAACGCTAAACCACACACTGCACAACAGACGGCTGCCAAATCAGAGGAGCTTCAATTAGAATGTCTTAGACATCCACCGTACTCTCCGGACCTTGCTCCAACAGATTACCATTTTTTTCGCAATTTGGATAACTACTTGCAAGGAAAAAAGTTCAACTCAGATGGGGCAGTCCAAACCGCCTTCAAAGATTTTATCGATTCCCGCCCGAATGGTTTTTTTTAGTAAGGGGATCAATGAACTACCTATGAGATGGCAAAAGTGCATACACAGCAATGGTACATACTTTGATTAATTAAATATATTTCATTAAAAATAACGACTTTATGTTCCTCCCATAGAAAACGCCAATTTCATATGTAAGGACCTAATATTATAATTAAATCATATCAATAAAGCTTGAAAAAGTGACAAATGACGCGTCAGGTTATTAAGTTATTAAGGTTCATTACAGAGTGAGCAAACGGACTTATGTTATCGTAATAGATTCTATTATCTTAGCGCCGGTGAAAGCATCTGCAGGTGCATCCATAGAGATAGCGGTTATAGCACGCCAGGTGTAGGTTGGCAATCAATAGCGATCTCTAATATATTAAGACGCCGTAGCAGCCATGAGGCTTTTGATTCTTTTAAAAACAAGAAAATATAGTTCCCAATACAAACAGTAATGCCGAATGGTCAATTGATGACGGACGCTAAAGGCATCCCTATATCACAGACTGGTAGAGACGGCCTGTTACTATCCCGCTGCTGAACCTTAAACCTCCTTTGTTGGTAAGTGGTGTTGGAGCTTAGAGCCACAACGCTTTACCCTTACCCAATTGTAAACATTACTGACTACTATCGGGTAGCAGTCGTACAACTAGAGACAACTGCAATCACCAGGCCACGTCAATAATCGTTGGTTACTATTTTTTGCAGTCCCCGAACTGTGGACGCTCCTATATTAATTTAAGTACTTGTTTTTAACCGATAAACGTCCACTGTCGGACAGAGATTTCTCCATTTAGTTTCAACACTACACAATCTTGAGTCACCTGGATCTAGCGGCTTACTGCGACCTGTTTGAAAAGCATCTGACCACCTAGTTGAGATCTGCCTACCAACGCTGCGTATTCTTATTGAGGTCCCCTCTCCTACCTTTTGGGAACATAACTCCTTGCTTCTTTATAGTTTACACTTTAAGCCTACATATTTATAGTATTTATTGACACATTTTCATGTGAAACAAAAAGGAACTTGTAGAACTTATTCTTCACATACCAATACTAAATGTCTTATGCAAAAAATATCTATTTATTTTTAAATATAGTCATTTTTATTGTCTACGATGTAATACGATAAGATAATGGTGTCGCCGTTTACAATATTACGCTGTTTAATGCTAAATATACACGTAAAATGTTTACTTTTCGTAGTTAATGCTATTGCTTTATCAACGCCACGTCGTATCTTAATATGATGATTTGAGAATCGTCGTCATATGGTAAGTAAATAGTAGATCTGCACCATATAAATACTAGTATTTATTCCTTTCTCTCAATGAGTGCCTAAACCTTCGGCACTACTGATTTACGGATTTGCGGTTTCTGCTATTTACTACTGTATATTTTATGGAAAGAACAATTTTCTCTTTTTAGTAATTCCTTCCTCAAGTCCCATGTTCGTTGTCAAAAGTTGCCCAAATATCATTCGTATTCCCATCTTGACATTTGACTGTAGACTGCACTTCCGATATTCATTTGTCGCAATTGTTATTATTATTATTTTCTATATCTGTTCGTCCGCCGTGTGGTATCCGGTTGAGTAGAATAGACCACCCTCTTTTTCACCAAGGGGTCGTAAAATACGACTAAGGTAAGTTGACGTCAAGCAGGCGGCCGGTCATAAAATATGTAGCCAAATCATGTGACATGTGGTGCCGGAGGATGATGATGAACTGTTTGTCCATCCTTCTTAAATTAGATTTTCATTTAAGAAAACGTAAGATAGGCGAACTCGAGAAAGTAAAAAAGAGCCGTTGAATCCAAAGCATGAGATCGTGTAAAAATACTAAAATATAGCTTACGTGCAAAAGTGTGAATTTGTGATTTTCTATTTTCTCTTTGTAATATTCTCCCAGTTAGTCGTTTGGCCTCAGTGTCGTTGGTAGATGTTATGGTGCCCGCTAATTCAATGGCCTGCTTCCCGAGTGGCCGTGGCCGGGCCGTGGCCGGGCCGTGGCCGGGCCGTGGCCGGGCGGCGGCCGGACACGCTCCGTGTACGCGGACGGTGAAAGCACTGACGTAACACTGCATTAGACGGTGTTGTTGTTTATCAATTTTAACTTTGCCATTACAGCAATTTAAAAATACTGTTAAAAAGAGGCTGATACAGAAAGCCTATTATACCGTGGAGGCTTACATTGATGATAAGAATGCGTGGATATAGCTGCTCTTTGACCTTGTGCAGGATAGCTATGACAAAATGTAATTAGTATTAAGAATCTTCTTTTTTAAAAGAGCTCGACCGAGTTTCTTGCTGGCTCTTCTCGGTAGGACGGCTTTCCGAACCAGCAGTAAAGTTGACGATTCAAAAGCACTTGTTTACAAATTTACTTGAATAAAGAATATTTTGAATTTGAATTTGAATTTGTGCAATGCACAATGGACCGCTTATCAGTCGTCGGCCGACACAATGGACGGTCACCGACCGATACACTACCTGACATAATAGCTGCTACAATTAATACACAATACCTGCAGGTGCTTTTATATGCTGTAGACACGACTGGATTTCATTTCATTTCATTTGCCAAAATTATAAACAATTTCTTAGCTCTCTGTATCAGCTTAGTAAGAAAGACTAAAATAAGTGAATGGACCTATTCTTACATATAATTTAAGGTTCATATTAAGTTGCTTATTGGCCCTATGGCTTGATTGTTACTACAATAATACTTTATTGAACTTTTCTACTATAATTCTACTTTTCTTGATGTACTTTATGACAGAAAAAAAACAAGTACTAATAGCTCGGGGTGTGTGATGGACAAACAACATAAATTTGCCATAATATTATGAAAAACATATTGGTAAGGAAATTTTATATCATTGTTATTTCGTCCGCCGTGTGGTATCCGACTGAGTAGAATAGACACCCTCTTTTCTTACCGAGGTTTCGTAAAAGGCGACTAAGGCAGGTTGACCCACCGTGTGGTATCCGGTTGAGTAAAATAGATCACCCTCTTTTCTTACCGAGGAGTCGTAAGATCCGACTAAGGTAAGTTGACGTCTTGCAGGCGACCGGTCGTAAAATACGTAGCCAAATCATGTGACAATATGTTTGTAACATGTCGTGCCGACCTCACTTAGAGTGGGATAAGGGCAGGAGGATGATGAGAAGGATATTTCAAATCGTGGAATTCATACTAGAAATAAAATAGCTGTATTTTTCTACAGTTCTTTCTTCAATATCTTTTCGCGATATTTCTTAAAACTCTTAACTATCAAGTTACAAATGAATACCTCTAATTGACGTAGAGTAAACCATAAATCGCAGTCTAGAGCGTCCCGAGGGTCACCACCTGTGACCCGACCCTGACACCCATTCCACCGGCCATTAAGTCCCATATTAAGATTTACAATCGCGACTGGCGTTGCGAAGCTAAAAGATTATTCGAATTGAGGTAAGTTAAACGTTAATTATGCCGTGATGGTTGATTAGGGCCACGTGTGACTCTTACCACAGTTCCAGGTTCGAACTCCAACCGATGAGTTTTTTCTAATTGATATTTAACAGTAATCACGCGATTTCCGGTGAAGAAAAAAAAATACTCGTACATCGTAAAGAATATTTTTAGGTAATTCTTAGGATATGTGAAACGTATTAAATAAATAAATATAACACAAATAAGGCCTTTTTCTAGCAGTGGAATATTAAAAAAAAACCTTTTATTTAAAAAGCTTCGTATTGATCGCTCTGGCACCTTCAATAACAGCTGGAGTACAACAAAAGTAATCATTAAAATTTACCTTCACAACTGTTTAAAAGAAATATTAAAAGGATGCTTATCATACATAATGTTCAAGAATGCGTGGATTTGGTTAGTCGTCGACTACTCTAACTCGAACCAGAAGCTATGGGAATGTGATTAGAAATGTAAGAACTTTATTTTGCAAGCGTCGTCATCGTCCTCAGACCATCGCGTAGGGGTTTGCCAAAACTGCGTTTTCCGGTGGGGGGTCGCCACTCCAACACCTAAAAACTGCTACCACCTAAATACTTGCTGGCTTTTCTCAGCACTAGTAATTTTTCGAAATTTGTGTTAAGTTTATTTGGAATTTGAATATCAAATTCGATATTGATGTGGTTGTTCAATTCAGAAATGTCTTTTTTTAAATAATTGACTTGTTTGCTCATGTGCCGTGTGGTATCCGGCTGCTAGAATAGACCGCCCTCAGTTCTTACCGAGGTGTCGTAAATGCGACTAAGGTAAGTGGACGTCAGGCAGGCGGCCGGTCGTAAAATAATTACCCAAATCATGTGACAACATGTTTGTAACATGTTGTTCCGACCCCACTTAGAGTGGGATAAGGGCAGCAGAATGATGAGAATGATGATGACATGTTTGCTCAGCTGTATGATATGTACTGTATTTACTTTTTATTGAGTGATGACGTACGAATTATCATAAAGCGAAAGCTACTAAGGATTCTTAAATTTTTAAATAACTGTTATAACCATTTTACAAAACCTTTACATTACAATAGAACTGCACTCATTCACTAACAAAATATCAACGATCATTTTGATTACCCACATTTTTATTAGATCCCCGATCGAAAGATCACCAGAATATTTTTATGTATAAAGCCATTGATATATAATATTTCCAAGTAATCCAGTTTACATATGTAATTTTATTATAAAACATAACAACCTAACAAAAACTGTACAATAATGATCTATTGAGATATTTAATAATTGTATCTAGTAAACTTGAGAATTTGCGAAAACAATTCGTATTCACTTGTCTTTCAATAATTAATTGTAACAGTAAGTCTAAACGATGACTTATATATTAATTAGGCAGTTTAGTCGACTTCTTTGGAGTTTGGTGTCGTCCCACCCATAGGGTGGGAAGATATTCAGTAGAGGAGATATTCAGATATCCAGAGAAATTCAGTCGCAATCAGGTGTGTGCTTCTCTCTAAAGAAGGGGAGGGAGAGATTAAGCCTATGCCTAGCTGTGGGATAATAAGAAAGTAATTTTACTTTACAGGTGTGCGCTAGTTGCGATTGCCACATATAGACCTTGTCTATTCATAGCGGTCTGGAGTCAGGGTGTCAAGGCCACATGACGCCACGTAAAGTCTGATGTGGTCATCCCAAACACCTGTATTGGCTTTATTAATTGCTGTCTGGGTCGGGAGCCCCCTTTATACAGGTCATGGTGTCAAGGCCCGTCTCATAGCATCGTATTTAACCACAATTAGAACAACTGCTCTCACTCTCGTGTTTGTATGACTGCTAAGTATGAGTGATTTAAGATATTAATGTTATTTAATGTAATATTGTTAAAACTGTTTACGACATTTTCCGTACAGTTATGCAATTATCGGGGTTTTTATAAGGTATCGATTATAATTCAGCATTTGCCTAAACTATCATGCACCGTAATCAATAAAATGTTTCAGGTAGAAAAATTCACCTTCGACATCTGGATGGGATGGATTACGGTCCCATTTGTCACAGTTCTGTACGCAACAGTCACACACGAACCCCACTACAACCCTCTGGTGTGTTCTTCTTCTTCTTCAACCAATCTTCATGAGATTTCCATAAGTTTTTGTATGGATTTTCCCAACTTTTTGAAGTTTACTGTCTTCTTAGAACTTGTACTATAGGTGCTCTTTCCGATGCGGGGTCGCCATATCTTGGGACACCAACGCCATCGTTTCTCAGTACCTACTGTGCGTCCAGCCTATTGTCACTTCAAATTCATGACACGCTGATGCATTTTGTTTGTTTCACCTTTTTTCGTCATTCCTGATTTGAGCACGTAGAGAAAATTTAAGCATAACTGCTCCATCGCCGGCTGAGCAACTCTTATGGGGTCCATCAATTTCCTGTACCGAGAGGCAGATGAACTCAAACTATTCAACGGCAACGCAGGTCTTTTGTAAAAATAATATCTGTGGGCCGCCATAACGAATTTCAAACTTTTTGTATGAAAATATCGTTTAAATTTAATTATGTTACTACATAATTATCGAAATGTCTGGAAAACATAACATTTATTTACATATGGTCATTGGTAACACACGATTATCTATATAGCTCCTAATATTTATTACTGCTGTGTGTTTGGGCTCTAGATAGCGATCTAAGATATAAAAAACGATACTTGTTAATTTTTATTTATTTTAAATAACTCGTTTGAAGCAATATTAAACTCATTTAATGTTGAGCTATATTTAAAAAAAAAATATCGCCTAGTCATTTCGTTTAATAAAAAAGATTGAGTAACGATAAATGCAAAGAGCATTTTCTTTGGTCGTAAATATATACAAAATAAACTACAGATAATTAGATTGAGCGTATGAATGTAACAGAACCCTACAAACTTTATAATATAAAAAAGTTTGGGGTGTTTCAAATTCTTTAAATATAAAGTCAATGTTCGGTCTAAAAATAAACATTTAAAAATGAGGCAATAAGTTTATCCTATACTCTGTTACTAATAACACGTATCCAGGGTGCGTGCAAACGTCTTTATACGTGTTATTTAAGTAATAGAATATCGCGAATGTTGTCACAAATCCGGTTCTCCCATTTTGACGTCGTACGTAGTCACAGTTGTGTTGCGGAACTACGAATATTACTAGCCGAGCATCGACAAACAATTAAATTGATAATCTACTGTTATGAACAGTTGATGCACACACAATATCAATGCCTGTTAAGCACATGTATATAAATCATTAGGTATTTATTATTATAATTCAATTCAACGTTGAGTTTACATTGTTTGTTTCACTATAATATTTAGAATAATATTTAGAACTATCCAATAATTGTTCCTGATGACACTACTAGTCAAAGAAAAATATCAATATAAATCAAGACATAGAGCATCTGATAGAAGTATCAAGTCCACGTTCAGAACAAGGCTGTCTTTTGTACGGCAAGCTTCGCTGCTTAAATCCTCACTCGCAGTAAATCTAATTTTTGCTATGAAACAACTTGACAAACCATGACACTATTCCGTTGAATATAATTCTAGAATCATTGCTGTATTCAAGGTATTATAAAGTCCAGTTAGTGAAAATAGAGTCACCAGTAGCGATAGCTATTCTGTTATTTTAATGCCACTTCTAGTAATTTGTTATTTTTCCATTTTAGTACAGAAAGCGATGATAGAGTTTTATTGAGTCGAGCGGAACCATGAATTTTTTTTTAAAGGCACGGAACTATCAATTAACGAAACGTCCTTGTATGGAAATTATGTAGTGTTTTATTCGATTTTTGTATAAAACTAAAACCTTCGTGCAAAAAAATTTTATTCTTCCCTTTTTTAGTTATATATTCCTCTGTTATACGTATCATGCAACAAAACAGATTGTTTAAGATAAGAAGCTACATATCGAAACAATGAATAACAAGTACTTATAGAAGGCCTGACTCTGGTACGACTGAAGACTGAAATTGATATTGGGCTTGGATCGTCATGAACTTGAAATCAGTTTGAAGTAGACCCTCTGAGCTGTCGGATGCGATAAAATATTCTGAATTTTTACTGTGACTTGGGTTTTCTGTAATGTATCACTTTGTACTTAGAACAGCAATTGGGCCACGACAATTCACCCTATCCAGGCAGAGGAACTGAGAGGAACTAGCTGATAGTATTGACAACAATAAATATTCAAAGTCCTAACACGCTTACCAAATACGTAGAGCACCTGTAGAGCTCGTCAAATACCTGAGCAGTATACCTACTGGTTACCAATGTACCAGTTTTTGTTCAATCAAGTTATTGCAAGATATAATGCCTCGCGATCGGACCACCAACATGATGATGATGATGTTTACAAGTGGATTCGTGATCTGCAGTTTTGTTTACTATACACTGTGTTCTGACACTACGTGCGGCAGCGCTTAGATCCGGTTCAAAATAAGAACAAGTATCGGGCGGCAGTTCGGCAATGACAATCACAATGTCAAACAAAAAATATCGGTATAGTTACACTGTTTGGATAATCCATATATCGTTCAATTCTTAGGAAATAAGGTTAAAAATATGTTCATTGGTGGAAGAATTCGCCGAGAAATGTACTCGATCGTGATTGAAATAGTCGTCCATCACAATTCTGAGTGAGTCAACTCATTGACTTTAATAGGTATAGGCATTTGGAAACCTCATAACTTTAAAAGCTGTAATCGATAAGTATTGAAGTACAGAGAGAGAGTACAGAGATAAAAATATTATCAGATCGACAGGTCATACGATCCATAAATTATAATGGGACTTCGAGGTACTTCAATTGACGATTTCTCCCTCGAATTGAAAAACTTTCATACCGTATCGTCTCTATCGAGACGTATCTTATTCGAGTGGTCACTGACCTTTTCCATTCAGCTGCGTCTTGAGCCGCGCCAGCTCCCGCGACCGGCTGCGGCTCCTCCGGTGCGAGGCTGTCCTCCGCGGGGAGCGCGCCATCGCGGCCTCGCCGCATCCCGTGCAGCCGGCCGCCTGCACCCTCGCCACGGCGGCTCTACCCCACCAGCACTGCACTCAAAATTGGCGACGATTCGTCTCACGAACCGCGGTTTCCGAAAGCGCGGCCAGAGAGCGCAGAGAGCGCGCGAATGTCGATCGCAAATGGTGACTCGTAGGTCGCGGGGCGCGCGTGTCGCCGCGGAGGCCGAGCGAGGCACTGGGCGCCGCGCGGCCTCGCCTCGCCGATAAGGTGATAACGACGGCTGCGAGTCTTGCGTGAGTGCCTCCTGCGGCGTGGTGGTGGGGTCGCACGGATGTTGTCGGTTTGATTCACGGTTGAGGTTGCTGGTTGATGTATAAGTTTGGTGAGATTCAACTAGCTTCCCGTACACATGATTTCCGGTAATTGTGGAAAGCGCTGCAGACGATCAAAGTTGATTGATTGATTTAAAGAAAAAACTTTAATGTTTACACTTACTGTCCTTCTAAAACCGCGTGAAACGAATATGAACAATTATTTTTGTAACTTCCGCGTACTAAATGAGAAAATTCTCTAATGGCATACATTTTTCCACTTCGTTTTACACAAAAATATGTTAAATTATGTACAATCTGCAATTATAATATGTGTTAAGTGTTTGTGAATTATAATGATTTCATTGTACCAATTTTCTTATGGGGCAGTATTCAATCCTTTTCAGAATTCATTATTCCAAGCCTGTTGTATCTTCTTCACATCAGAAACACTCATTATGGGTCATCACCACCTGACTTAAACGAACGTATGTTGTATGGTTTGTCGAACTTTCACCTACTTAAACCCTGTGTTGCTCTTCGCTACTTATGGCGAGTACGGGTCTGGTTTGTGCACGTTGCCCCCATACACGCAAGCACCGGCTGTGTACCGAAGCTCTGCCACCTCCGGATCGGGGCGTCTCTAAACAGTAGCCCCCTCCTTTCGTTAATCGATGCATCGGGAGTACCAGACGTATCGACCGCCTCGGGCACCTATTCAAAAAGTTTAAGGGATACGGAAAAAGGTTGGGAAGCACTATGCTAGCGTATACCCGAAAACCAAAAACCTAGTTACTTTGTGGCACGATGGAACGTCGATTCTAAATTAACTAAGTAGGTTAGGTTTAATAAAACTGTTCTTATTAATGATAAACCATTGCCTTTTTTGGCATTATAATTACGTTGTATTCTGCGCGACCAATTCTCGGAGAGACTCTCTAGAGTTTAATTTGATTCTTGATCACCTAACAGTGGAACTGTAAACATGCCCAGATTGTTTATACGACTCTACCACCGTTGTCGTGAAAAGGTTTAGGCCCGCGAAGATTAGGCATAAAAAAACTCCATGAATGTATCTTTTATGATGCGTCTTTTTAGTGTAATTTATCATTTTCAGGGAACGAAACAAATCAAACGAAAGCCTATTTAATGTTTTGAAGCTAATCTTTGTCAGGTGCTATTGTATGGACGTACTCAGTGCACGGAGGCAGTGAGTCAGCGGGTTATGAGATCAGTGCCCGAACAGCGAGCCTTTGATTCACCAAAGTCAACACTATCGGGTAAAACTTCCATCGGCGGATGTTAAATTAATTAGTTGGAGCGTCACTAATTATAGCCAGTGCGCAGTGTGGCGGCCAGCGCCCAACATGATAAACGTAGATGAAACGATATTTCCCTATTGAGTGTGGCTATCCACCATAAGCATTGTCGACATAATGTTAGCTTAAAAAAAAGAAAGATATTCAAATTTGAAATATTCTTCATTCAAGGAAACTTGTAAACAGGTCTTTTGAATCGTCAACTCTACTACTGGTTCGGAAAGCTGCTCCTATTGAGAAGAGCCAGTAAGAAACTCGGTGGTTGCTCTTTTTAAAATATAACTCTTATAACCATTTTTTAGTCATTAATGCCTTGCACAGGGTAGTAGTGAAACAATATCAACACGTTCTTATCATCTAAGTAATCCTCAACAGTATAGTAGGCTCGATACAGCCTCTATTTGACAGATAGCTTAATATAATATCATTTCTTTTGTCTTATGGATCTCCGCAAGGCGCGAACTAATGGCCAATATTATTTATTGCTTTTTTAGTCCTTTATTAAAATTAACTAGTTGAAAAGTCTTAAATAAAGCATTTCTTTTCTTTAAAAATGCTAATACGGTGGTTCTCGTTTTCCTTACATCCCCACAAGAATGCTACACAAAGCAGTAGCGATGAAACATAGGGCACAGCATCTTATGTTCTTCAGTTGTTTTTGGAATAGCAACATGTTCAATAATTGAACAAGCTTTTTAAAATAGGATTTAAAAAACTAAACCGACTTTCTATGCGCTGATACAATTATAAAAAACTATCTGCTAGTCCTTACAAGCTTGGTTGAAATGGTTTGTGTAAAAATGACAAAACAAGTAATTCAGTTTCGTACCGATGAGGCCCCAGAGGCCCGACTCTTTCGAACGATTTTAAGTGTTTTTGTATCCATACAGTAAGATTATGTGTCTGTTTGTACAATCAATGCAGAAAAGATAAAGGCACGGTCTTGATGGATCGGTGCCGCTCCTTAATCTAAACCGACTTGCGTAGCTCTATTCAGTATTCAAGGACTTTAATATAGTCCGGACTGATGTCCATTTCTATTCATGAATCAATTTTATTTAAAAATAATAATCCATTCTTTACCTGTTGATAATTAATATCCATTCATCACAGTTAGTTCCCAAAAGTTTTTGTATGAGGTTGATATATTCTGTGACAGACTACTTTGTCGCCTTCAGCCAACACGTGTTTCGCTTCGTTCCGATATTAACCCTGTCAGCTACATAATCAAATCAAAATAGTTAAATGAGCCTTTAAAAGCATCAAATCTTCAAACCTCAATAACATTAATGAACCTACCGTAGTTTCGGAATATTCCTCTGACCAAAAGAATTAGCAAGGAACACTGTGGTTAATCTTTTACAGATTTTAATTTTACATAAATAAACTTCATTCTTTTATGAAGCTAGTAGTGTTTAACGCATTTTTAATATTTAACGTCTACGGATTCTTCATAATTTATATAATCTTCAATTGTTTAAAAGTATTTCTTACAATTAATTTCAAGGTACCTTCTAGGCAAGCGCGTTCTACTTAGCAATACAAATGTTCCACTGTAGACGTACATGCACGCCTGTCAAGACTACTGTGTGTGTGTTGTATACTCAGCGTAATGTTAATACGGGTTACATTTGAAATAAAACCAAATATAAAGAACGAGAACAAATCATATATTTCTGTTACATCCACATGTTCGCTTACATTAGGTACAAGGGCGGGCGGGCTCGGTCCGGGCGGCCCTCGGGGTGGCCTGGTCGGTCCCTTGGTCCCACGTGGCTTGGTTTTAAGCTTTTTGCGGTGTTAGGACCACGAAATTCAAATTCTATACCAAAGTATATAGACCACATATTATTTATATAAATAAAACAAACATATTTACGACACTAACTTCACGTGACTATGAAGTTATTACAATACATAAGGTCAAAAAATTTGAATGTGTTAATTCAATATGAAATCGAAATTAGAATTTAAAAAATTAATATTCATAATTTTATATACGTAAGCAATGTAAAGAAATACGAAGTTACGATAATCAGTTATGGAGAATATAATGAACAATCCAATGTATATATAACCTGTGACCGATAATCATTTATCTTTACAGGTTTACTGTTTTCAGAACTTTGTCCTTAATGCTTATGTTACGAGGTTTTTATACTGCACTTAACATAGTAATTTCCTGAATTAAAATTAATTAAAAAAACATAAATCATATAGTATATCGTATGATATTTACCTCTATATGGCTCTAAAATACTTATTTCTCTTAATCCTTTAAAGTAGGCATTCTATTATTATTTGCTGCTAAACAAACGATGCTCAAATAATGCAATGCGGCTGTGAGAAATATAAACAGTTTACTCTCATTTAAATATTAAGTTATTGCAAGTAAAGAAAAAGCCAGCACTCGTGAATAATGTTGAAGACTATGTCAATGATAAGAAAGCTTGGAACTAAATTGCGACCAGCTATGTACTAGACGATATTGTAATCTATGTTTGTTAACAATAGTCAATACAAAACTGTACTATTTATTTTTTAAAAGAGTGACCGCCGAGTTTCTTGCTGGTTCTTCTCGGTTAGAGCACCTTTCCGAACCAGTTGTAGCTTCAATTTAATTTTAATTTGACGATTCAAAAGTGCTTGTAATAGGCCAATTTGAATAAAGACTTATTTGAATTTGAATTTGAATTTGAATTTGGTTTTGGTTTGTTAAAAATAAATGTCAAGTAACTGTATGAGTCAATAATTATTAATTAGTGGCACAGTTCTCAACGTAGCAGAGGCTATTGTAGACCTTCAGCGAACTCAACATTCCGAAGCCCGCGCCCGGATCCGAGCACCACCGCAATAATCTTAGACAAGTTAACAGTTAACAATAATAAACTGTTAGAGGTATATTAAGTTATAAACATCAGTAACACATCTTACAAAAACCGCAAATCTTACAAAAGCAGTCGTCGTCTTGTAAAGACTATGAAAGATTTACTTTGCAACTTTATATCGATATCACAAATATACACACATTAATTAAACACATCTGATGCTGACTCGGTTGTACGGCACGAGGACCTTTGTGGGACTGGGGGTCATTTTTTCATCTTAGAGTTTTGAGTTTTTCACCTACAGACTAAGATATCACGGCTGCGATTTTGGACTAAAAGTTACTTATTGATTTTTGATACCATCTCAATTTTCTTTTAAACAAAGAAAAGAGATCATAACATAATATTTACTGAGAATGCAGTCCAAAAACGCCTCCATAGTGTTTCGTTTGAAGATATAAACGTTACGGGACCTTTATAGACATTAAAGAGTTAAGTGCCGATGAATAATAATATCTTAATATAAATTCGTGCTCTTAAGTCCGAATACAATATTTACCAGTAGAGAGGACTACAGGAATAAATAGCACAACATTTAGTTTCTCTACACACTTAAATAACACTAAAATCATTATTTTTCTTATATTATTAGTACTCATTAGTTCAGTTTATGATAAGTCATGGGTCGTTGAACAAATATCTTGGTACCACAAACTACTGAGTACGCATTACTCGTAGGATCGTGTAAATCTAACTTGATATCTTGATTGAATTCACATTGTGAAATATTAAGGTCATAAAGATACCTACTCTGCAATTACTAACACTGTGTGTGCAATCACTTAATAAGTACACTTTATAAAGAATATAGACACACGCCCTAACATTCAATAAAGCTAACCATTACGCTATAGCGAAATGCAAACATAACAAAATATAAGCCCTAAAAACATAGCCCAATAACCCAAAACATCGTATACCAATATTTTCCAATCACTTTTGTAAAATTTTAATACATGAAACAGCTTTGATAGACGGCGAGCTTTCATAACGTGTATAACGTTAAGTCTCAGAATAGCTATATGTATAACTCCCAAGACACGGGCGAGATTTTCAACATTAGCAAATATGGTATGGTAGGGTGTTACGCAGTCAACCATCGAATAATCCATAAATGACTGCCGGACTTCTGATTTCAGTATTCTTTTTAGCGAAAGCTGGTTCATTGCAAATTCGAAACACATTGCTGTTGATATAATCAACAAGTAAATCACAATGGTCTGTTAAAATTGTTTACATATTTAAATACATTTGAATTTATTGTATATAGTTAATATCCGTTTGATGTATAGCAATATTTCATTTAATTTAAAATTATGTTTAAAGTAATCTTATTACATACAATAATATATGCTCTTTCATTCCAACAGCTGAACACGTGTTCAGTCTACGGCAGTCGTGGAGCGACTGTTGCGGCAGATGTCTAGTACTTGGTAGCTACTCGAATGTTGAACTACCGCCTGTTTATCAGTTTCCAAACACTGCATTGTTCTACTCGGGAGTTTTATCTCTTTAGAATAATTTCTTGTTACGTAGACATTTTCACAAATGCCTGATGTCAATCCATAAAAACTATTTACGTTAAAATTATCTGAAGTGCCTTCATATGTTTATACCTTTTGATTTATGCGATTGTACATTTTTGTACTTTAAACTAAATAAAGTTAAAACGACACTTGAATTAGTCTTTGACTATCTTTGGCCAAGTTTTTATAGTCTTAATAATTGGTTTTTATAACCATTCAAAAATTGCATTTTGCAAATAGACCTTCATATAACAACGCTAAATGTAAGCGATGTATATAATAAATATAATAAATGTTGAATAAATAAAAGTTGATCGTAATTAATTAATTTAAATTTTAATAAGGTAATGGGAAAATGAAATGTGATATGTACTATTTTGATAAGTAACACTCGCAATGCCAAATTACTTCTGAAATATCCTTAATGCTTTTAATAAATCCTTTTTTAGTTGGTTGAAAGCCATTTCACTGTATGTTTGGTTATTAACTGATTTAACTGTTACTTACTGAAATTGCCGTTACTGCGTGTGGCGGCTAGTTAACTTTAATAAATTGTAAGCTTTTTTTATAAATTGTCTGCTTCAAAAGCGCATAAAATACGTACATAAATTTTTAATAAATATAATTTGCTCTAAATTAAAAACTAACATTAATATTCGACGTAATCAGATCACGCGATAGCATTAACTAGCGGCTGCTAAAACGTCGGGCAACATATAAATTATATATTATAATACATTTTAGAGTACATAATATGAGTTTATCCGGCCGAAACTCGATTGCTACATTCCTACAACCATTGGAAAAGCGTACTCTGAATGGGTTCGTTTAATTACGAGATGTATCTCTCCATTATTGAGATATATATCCCGAAACAATCACGAGAGGTCCTAGCGGGCGACATCATACACTAACAGAATATACATATGTACTGACACGATCGTAGAGATGTCTTCAGCGCACATGCAAATATTGCACGAAATAACTATCCACAAGGATCGGCTAAAGCTTAATTTAAAGTATACTTTAAAATCCATTGATTCGATAAAATGTGACGAAAATATTTTATTCGGACAGCAGGCCTACCGTGAACTCTCATTGCGACTTAATTAAAGACGTAAACGACGATGGCGAACCGCTTTCTTTTCGTACCACGAAGTGTGAATTGCATCGGGGTCGCAATGTTTGAAAACGATAACGTTATAATGTGAACTAAAAATAACTCTTTCTCTTTTACTCACATGTTCTTAGGGCGAATTTCGAACGCTCATTCGGCAACGACTTGAAGCGTGCGTCTTTAAGACGTCACGGTATGAATAAGCAAAACAATTTCGTTTACGTCTTCAATTGAGTCGCAACAAGAGTTCACGGTAGGCCTGCAGGTCAGTGCGGGCCGTCGCCTGGTAAAAGTATTAAAAAAGTATTTCACGTATTCCGCTAGGAGAGGAAGCGCGCGAGGCGGGCGAGGCGGGGGAGGCGGGCCGGGCGCGGGGCAGCCGCGGGCCGGCTCAGGAGCGCGCCGCTCTCGGCCGGCTCGTGTCGTACGCGCGGATGACGTCCGCCTGCGACACGCTCGCGCCCTCCTCTTGGGAGAACGCGAACCCATCTGCACACCACACGAGGTTAGCATCCACACTACGGAACGTGTATGTGCCCTAACATTGCAAAACAAAATTTAGTTCCGAGTGACTTACGTTAAATCTGTTAGCACGTGGACCGCTACGGCATATTTGTGTGTAATTTACAAATGCTAATAGTGAGTTCGGTTACAAGTTAACTATCTAACTGATAATATAGATTTATATAGACACAATTAATTGCATTAGGACGGCACGAAGGTTCTCTAATAAACTGTGCGAACACGTGGGTACTACTCAACTACGATTTAAAAACATATTTCATCGTGCGGTACCTCTGTCATCCGCAGTTTCGCTAGGGTTAGAGAGTCGGTGTGAGTGTAAGTCTAGAACGCATCGGCAGTGCGGAGGTGTGACACTTACGTGACAGTTCGAGCTCCATGGTGGCCCGCGTGGCGGAGCGCCGCCCGAACACGCTGCGAACGTTCTGCAGGAGGCGCGCGGTCTCCGTGAGGCTGCCGCACGGGGCGCGACCGAACGAATGTTACCGAATGAGTATGCACAATGGGGAACGGATCGAGTCGCTCGATTTTCAGTAATAGGGACTCCGTACCGTCTCGGGGAAACGTTGTGGAACTTTAGTGCCCTATTGTCCTTTGCTTTACTCCTTCCTCGATTTTTATAACCGAGCCGATAGGGCGTATAAAGTGTGATAGTAATAGAGCAGTGAAGTTCCCGGAAAATGTTTCTAGCCTGACTAATAGCGTACGTGATAAACACTCATCGACCGTAACGATTATTTTCGTCCTAAATATATATAGGATACATAAAAAAGGTAGCACTGGCTCCGACAGAAGCATCGGAAGATCAGATTTCAGAGGGTAGAACGATATATATGAGTCTGCCGTGCGTCTCTGTTCTCGATGCTGTGTCTTGTGGAAAACATTATCGTGACGGGCGGTGAGTATTCTTTCTCAAACTAAAAGCGTGGCCGAACTCGCAGCGTGAAAAGCAGGCGGGGTGAGGCAGGCACAGCGCGGCGTACGGGGCGATCTGACACAGCAAGTCTACACGTCAATCCGATCACGTGCCAACCCGTCCCCGCGTGCCGCGGTGCGTGCCGAGCGTGCGTGCCGTGCGGGCGCATGCCAGGCCGTGCGTACTTACACTGGGCGAGGCGGGCGACGGCGTGCCGCGCGTCCGTCGCGCTACAAAAACCATCAGATCGTTAGCACCCTCATGCCGATCTCAGCTCGATAGTCCACATCGCATGCTTGCGATTGTCGGAAAACATTCTTCACAAATCGTATTGTAACGTTTTCGGGAAATATCGGGTTGAATTGCTACGCTTAACTGATTAGCACTTAGTATTTATATGTTATTGCTTAGTATTATTGTAACTCTGCTTATAAATTTAGCATTTGGCAACTATTTGCCTAAGTTTCGACGTCGCTCATACGGCACGAGGTTCCTGTAAGTGACGCCCTACACGATTTTTTCATTTTGGTAAAATATGTAAGAGTATCCATTAAAATATACAAAACTAAATGATTCTAACTAGAATAACCGCTTCGTAACATTGGAAACCTTCATTAGACCAATATCTATTGGGACAATCTACAATTTAATAACTCGAAGTTAATTAAGATCTTTCAAAATATCTATTCGTTTATCACTTAGTTTTTTTTTATTTTAGCTAGCTTAAAACCTACGTCTTACTTACCAGGATTTTGAATTCCGGCTAACTTTAATACCAATTATAAAAATAAAAAAAAAACATCCCTCTTTTTGTTGTAATTAATGTTTACAACATTACCAGAATGTTCTCCGACAAAGTATACATTAAGATATCGCAGTATGAATACACACCAATTTAACTTCAACACTTTATTCAACAGTTATCACAAACGGTATAAATATCTTATCACTCAATCACAGTAACAATGGATTGTATCGGGGTTCTTTTATATTTACTGGAATCCGCCTTCCCTTTTTCCATATCCACTGTTTAAAGGTGGTTTTCCGATAGGATCAGCAAATTGAATAGAGATTTTAGATGCAACTAGCTGACTCGGCAAACGTTGTTTTGTTATATAAATTATTTCTAGGTACATTATAAAAAAATAAAAATTACCAAAAATAAAAATGTTAGGCGTTAGACCCTTATTGGCTAGAGGTATGAAAAATAGATATTACCTGATTGTCAGACCTACTCAATATGCATATAAAATTTCGTTTGAACCCATTTCGGAGGAGTATGGTAAGTAACATTGTGACATGATAATTTTATATTCAAGACGCTATTATATGCTATAAATTTCAAACATGTACAATTTTCAAGATACAAAATATTCTCATCTTTCCTTTTTTTAATTCCTCATTTACACGTGTTACGTTTTATTTCACTTTAAGTACCTGAAGCACTAAGCTTTCTAATAATTCGTATGTCATCTTTTTTTTTCGACGAATTATATATAAACGGCTTAAATATTTTTAAAACAATGCTTTTTTTAGTTGTCTTTCAGCTTCTAAGCCTTTATTCCTCACAAGAAATAAATGTTACTCAATACTGGAAATTTTTAGTACCTTTGCGTCAACTAAGTTATTCATCAAAGAAGTATACCTCAATTTCCACCATTTGTATTGGAATACCACCTTTATACAGTACTTTTAAAAAATAAAAATAATTTGCGGTTGAAACTTATCAATGATAAAATGTCAACATTATTTACATACATAAGGAAAATTGCTTTAAAATCAATGTCGATCTTAAAGATACAATATTAACTACGGTAAATAGATTTACAATACAATGAATCTTGAAAGTGCGCTGTCGACATGAACGTGCAAGCTACTTCTAAACAGTATATCAAAAAGCAAACATAAAAAGGGAAGATTGTATTTTATACAAGTGACAAGACAGTAATGTATTTACAATGTGGAAGAGCAGTTAATTAAAATTAATACTTAGATACTAAACCAATTTAACAGTTCTATGTTAACAATAGCCCCCATTAAGAGACTTAAAATATGGAAAAATATTGTCTAAATTTAGTTTGAACAAATAGTAGAATCATTTTAATTGAACTAAAAACATTACCACACTCAATTAATATTTTACGGTGACAATTATATAAAGTTTATTGCTAAACTTTATAACATTATTTTAGGAAAATATATCAGTCAAATCTGATTTGCAAAAATAAATTTAAAATTAAAATTTAAAATATCAAATCATATCAATCATTTTCATATAATTATTAATAGACTATAAAAAGGAGATTCCCAAATTTATGCACATAGAGTAAACGTTAATGATCAAATTGTCCGTCTCTTTCATTTAGAGAATTCTTGTTTTCAATATGATCTAACCAGTTTCACAGAATAATATCTATTATATAAGGCTTACGAAATGACCACTGACAGATCTTCTATAATTGATCTTTAAAATATTTTATATTTCAGGTTTTATATATATTACGTGTTTACCTATGGGAATAATATCCAGTGACATAAATATATTAATATAACCAAAAATCCCTAACGGATTAAACCGTAAATTAACTTAAGGAGTACTACAAGGAAGTTTCATGCGTCGTATTTTGTACATTGTATTTATTTTAAGCCTACTCGACAAAATAGCTCAATATAAGTAATAAGTTATAAAATTGTACGATTTTAATAAAATCACTCCACGTCGTCATGACAAAAGTTAAACTAGCGCACTATTAAACTAAGTACATGTCCACCGCACAGCAGACACGACTGTACTAGGGCTACGGTAAACGATCACAGTGAGCCTCGTTACAGCCTTTAGAAGACGGATTGTCATCTTATCTTAATAAATCCAACGGAAACACGACAGACAATAAAATGCTTTTATTTGTACTTTATTACAAATAATTTTTAATAGGTCTAAGAAATCTACCTCTATTTTGATTATTAATAAAGTCCTCAATATAAAAGATATAAAATATCCTTTTAAGTAAAAAAATTTACCACAGTAACTTTGAGTTGAATAATATTTTCACGTCACTACTAATCTTTCGGTATGTACATAGGTAATATACAAACAATACTACATATTTTTACAATTACTGGAAATACTAGTTTTGTGAGCTTTTTATTAATACACGATAATATCTTTGAAAAATTTGAGCTTTCGCCGAGGTCTATAAATAATCTTAAAGTTAAAACATTATTGGTATCAAAAATTATTATCAAACTACGATACATTTAACAGGTCGTATCGTAACAATAGTTTATATTTTACTTTAAGTAATAAACGCAGATAATTTGGAATGATCTAGTGACAAGTAAATTAAATGCTTTCTCTACGTTAAGTCATTAACAATTAAATAATCTTTTAAGTAACTTAACTAATAAGTAAGAGGATTAAGTAGCCTCAACACAGACACAAATGCAAGCAACCTAGCAGCAAACAATATAATATTTACCATATCAAAGCCGTCATTCCTCGCACATAACACTTCAGGTAAGCCCAACTTGAAAGAACACTGTTACATTAATATTATTGCTAGCGAATATATCAGTATAAAAATATGACTGAGACTATATCACGCTGATGCGGCATAGTCAGGGACGCAATCGACTCGTACTTCTTGAAGTACTTAAAATTCTATTATTTAGGAACATACTTATTTTAATCTGAGTCGTTAAATCTAGTCACCGAGTATAACGCCTTAATTTAATAAACATGTTCGCGTAATGACCACTCTGTAGATTCATTAGAAACAATCGTGTTCGATTACAGCAGGCCTACCATGAACTTTTAGAAAACGATTCAATTCAAAGTCAGAACCTAAACCGAACCGCTTTCTATCCGTACCACGAAGTGTGTTTGAAAATGATAACATTATATGAAATACAGATGACTCTGTCTCTTTTACTCAAATGTTTTTAGGACACATTCCGAACGCTCATTCGGCCACGACTTAAGGGCTTGAACATAAAACTGCGATACGACGCGATGCGAATTCGCAACGCAGAAAGTTGCGACACGAATTGCTGCGATGCGACTTAGTGCGGCAAGGCGTCTCCCAGGGTAACCATTCTTTCACCGACCGTCAACCGTGCTAAACGTATTTTAAATTGAAACCTAGATCGTGACATGGATCGTAAAAAGAAGTGTGCACTTTTGTTATTTCTAAGGAGATACAGGAAAAATAAACAAAGAAGATTTTGGGTTCATCCATTTATTACTGTTATGAATCTCGATGGGAACAATTTCCATCTAAATTATGAAGCTTTGAAAACCTACCAAAAAACATTTTTTGAGTATTTGAATGAGAAGAATTTTAGAGAAGGGGAGAATTCCTGTTATGCCTCTGGAAGTTATTGGTCTCACTGACCGGTAAGTGAAGTAAAATATTAATTGTTTACATTAGTTTCGCAGTCTCAGAGCGAACTAAACAAATATGGTTAACAGGTGTGACGTAACATCGCAGAAATAAGCGATGCGAATCAATTCGTATGTTCTTGCGATGCGTCGTATGAAGTCGCAGGTTTTTGCGATACGACGTCGCACCGCAGTTTTGTGTACAAGCCCTAAAGTATGCGTTTTTAAGACGTCATGGTATGAAAAAGCAAAACAATTTCGTTTACGTCTTCAATTGAGACGTAATAAGAGGTCACGGTAGGCCTGCTGGCGTGTGTCAAGATCTGCCTAAGTGCGGGATATGTATGTAGAGGGGCGGGGTCTAGGCGGCGTGTCAAATGACGTGCGAGACGCGGACCCTGGGCCTGGTGGCGGAGGGCCGGGCGGCCAGCGCCGGGCTGGGCTCGTCCTCGGGCGCCACGCGGCGACGCCACACGCCCGCGCCGGCGCCGCGCCCTCGCACCCCCCTGCGGCCCCAAACATCGTCAGAGCGGCCCGGTGACGTCACAGATACTAACTGCGATCTCACGCGCGTATGTATGTATTTTAATTACAATGAGACCTTTCACTAGAGACCGATAAAAGTGGCAGCTATTACGTTTGTTTTAGCTAACGATTGATATCTGTTTCACACTTCACAATAAGGTCCTAAAAATGTGCGTCCCGCTTAGCATAATGGGTGGGTAATAATTTATAATATTGTATTATCAATGCTTTACATTACTTTTTCCTACAGTTGTTTTAAATATTATTTAAAGAGTGAATAGAAAATATTCACGTTCTACCGGGTTCCTTGCGAGTTAGTCTCGACTTTAGCGTCCATGTATATATACTTCTTTTTCAACTGAAGTCGTAGCTCAAAATGTAGTCTTTATATTAGACTGTGTGTCGAATATTATAATTAGTTTAACGTATTTACCGTAAACTAAGCGGTCTTAACTGCGCACTGAGAGTATTAAATTAGGTGAATCAGAACTAGCATATATTTACATTAAACGTTGGCCAACTAAGGGTAGTAATGCGGTTATCTCAACGCGGGGAGGGGCGGTGCAAGCAACCAAACAAAACTCAGTACACAATATACACGACGCGTGCACACTACACACTCAGATATCAGGGCCCGTTCATTTATAATGATTTGTGTTGAAAAAAAATTAAAAATATTAAACCGTTTTAAAATGATTTATTAAGTATAAAATATCGAAAGAGGCCCAAGTCATTATCATTATAAAAGGAAGGACTTTGTAGAGAACGTGCTACTTACACTATAATGAAAATAATACTATCTATGTGTGATAATATATAGTAGTAAATACAGTATATACTTTTTATATATAACATATAGAATTTCGTGCTAAATTATAAAATGAAGATGCCCACTAAATATTAATGATTACTTATTATACATATGAATGATTCGATTAAATGATAGTATAAATATGATTTATTAATATATGTCATATAAATATATAATATATTTATGATTTAAATACTTTATTTAAATACTCTATTATTATTGTAAGTTAATTTAATTTTACTATGGTGGAAATATATAAAATAGTAGTATGACAAATATAGTTTGCGTTAATGCTGAAATCGATTGAATGACTGCCTATATCGCTACTATAATGAATTATTTTTAACTATATACTTAATTACAAAGATTATATATATAAGTGATGATGTTGTTGACAATCAGTAAACCAGACCATATTTTTATGATAAAAGGTGGTTTTTTATGTCACTAAGAAAATCTATTTTTAAATAAGTCATTTATTCTACAATACAATTTATAATATAGATATTTAGAATTAAGAACATTTAATTTAATACCTCATGGATTATAATTGGAATATTAAATATGTGCGAATTTATATATATGTGTGTAAATTTGACAAATGGTGTGCTTTGGTACTGTGTGATAAGAACTCTATTGATAGTTGGCAGAAACATTTCAAAAATGTGGATTTTCTATCATGAAGGATGATCAAGTGCTTTTCCGCTGTGATGATATGTGATTATACAAGACAAGGGCAATACATTTGGTCATTTGACTGGATTTTCATAGTACTGTGCTTTCAAACAAAAACAATGTACGGTTAAATATATTGATTGTTATTAAATTTATGGACAGACTACTGTTCAAAGCTTACTCTACTGGGTAATAAAGTTCACAGAGGCATAGCCCGGCCAATTGATTCGGAAGGCTGCTCTGCCGTGTTTTTTTTATATATAATATCCAATTATATTAAATATTTATACCAAAATTTTACCAACTGAAACTACCTATGCAATAAGTTTGAAATATAGTGTTGCTAGAACTCTACCATTGTCGTCTATTATACTAAGTGGACGGCTAGCATTGAATTAAGGAAAAATAAAACTATAAGTCATGGGAATCTTTAAAATACCATGTCCGGCTGTGGATGACTTAGGTTTATTTTTTTTGGTACTTTAACCTTAACTCTAGAGAAAATGTGTAAGAAAATATGTATTAATGGTATATACAAACAACTGTCACTAATACTGTTTCTAATTTATATATGTTCCTACATACACCACGTATTGGGAAAGTCATTTTGTACACAGTTAAGATAATGAGTAGCAAAGTGTATAATGCGGTATCGAGGTATATATAGTGTTTGGATGATGGGTGGTAATCGTATGTAGTGCTAGTGTTGTGGTAGATGTCAACGGAGTGGGGTTGGGTGGTGTGGGGGGTGGTGTCGGTACTCACGAGTGTCGCGGCTGCGCGAGCAGTGCCGCGGGGTCGCGCTTCTTGATCTCGCTCTCGCGCACAGCCTCCGTCATCGTCTTGAAGGCCGAGTTATGTACGCTGGAACAGACAGCATCGTTATATCGTACGCGTAGATTAATTTTAAATAATAACTATATTACGACATTCCAATATACTTAAAATACATAAACTAATTAAATCAACAAAAACATACAATCTAATCACTTACATTACCGTTTTTATAAATTAAAACAGATTATCAACTAAGGAACTAAAAAAATTTTTTTGTTACGTATCTTTTAATACTTCAAACAGGCGTTCGGGTATGAATACAATGTTGTGTAACGAACTACAAAATATTGAATTCTCTATTTATAGAACGCTAATATTCAATAACAGAAGAATACTGCAATGTGACAGTTGTATGTGATAATTATTAAAATATTAAATTAACTTCAGCAGCGGGTACTTTCGAGGTCGGCAGCGGGCATAAGCTGAGCGCGCGCGGTCCGCCTCCGCCCGGACACCTCGGCCGGCCGAATCCGATTGTTCGGGCTATACTATTAGAGATCTTTTAGTATTTGAACCATAACCACTAAGTTGAGGTTAGGAGGAACTCTTCTTCTTCTTCTGCGTCAGCCGATGGACGTCCACTGCTGGACATAGGCCTCTTCATGGGATCGCCACACCACACGATCTTGCGCCGTCTGGATCCAGTGGCTCCCTGCGACCTTTTTGAGGTCGTCTGTCCACCTCGTAGGGGGTCTACCGACGCTGCGCTTTCCGGTGCGAGGTCGCCATTCCAACACCTTAAGACCCCAGCGCCCATCGGTTCTCCGCACTATGTACCCCGCCCAGCGCCACTTCAGCTTCGCGACACGCTGAGCTATGTCGGTGACTCTAGTTCTTCTACGGATCTCCTCATTCCTGATTTGATCTCGTAGAGACACTCCGAGCATAGCTCCCACCATCGTCCGCTGAGTGACTCTGAGGTTTCTTATAAGGCCCATAGTGAGCTACCACGTTTTGGATCCGTAGGTCATCACTGGTAACACGCACTGTTCGAAGACCCTGGTCTTCAGACACTGAGGTATTTTGGAGGTAGAGATCTCGCGTAGCTTAGTAGGAGGAACTCTAGGACACTTTTATTACTGACTTATATTGCCGATATATTGGTAAACCCCAAACACGGCGACAGTTGGATAAAAAAGGACGCGGGGAGTCGTTGCATCCAAGCGGCGCGTGTGACGTGAAAACTTTACATATCTTGAAGAGGTCATGTCCAGAAGTGAGTTTTAACAGTTGGGGAGGAAGATCAGACCTTTTATAAGGGTTATAAATTCAAATCATGAGCTTTCAGCGTAAAACTAAACGTTTGAATATACCTGGAAACACAATTTAATATGATGACAATAAGAAATTACAATAAATAGACTAATTTTGATCACTTTTCAAAGCAAAGGTAATTGATATTATTATGATTTTATGTGATAATTCGTAATCCGTTTTACTAGCCTCGAATAAAAGACAGATCATCAAATCGGAAAGACGATGGGACTATAAGGATAGCCGGCCGCTCTAAGTCTAAAAAATAATTAAATCAATACCAGCATTTGACCAGAAAACTTGTAGCAAAAGCACTCGTATATAGGCTGATGTTTCGCGTGACTGAGAAGTCATGACATGCCCTTTTAGGAATGATTATCTAGGGACTAAGGGTATAACGGGACGTTATTGAAGATAGAATATGATGGCGATGGGTACGGGTTGTGGTAGAGTTGGTGGTGCGGTGGTACTTACACGGTGACGATGAGGTCGGGCAGCAGCGCGGCGGCCGGCACCAGCAGCAGTCCGGTCCAGAACACCAGCGAGCTGAACACCATGCGGTCCATGCCGCGCATCACGGCGCCGATCAGCACCGTCGGGTACAGGTTGCTGACGGAGATAGGTTTCTTATTTTAAAAAAAACTGTGTTGGACATTCCACCGATTTAACAAAAATATAGCAGAATAAAGAATACCAGAGATATTTGACATTATAGACGTGCAAAGGCGGAATTTTTGCAACGAGCAATCTCTTATAGGTAATCTTTATAAAGAATTGATTTACAGGGGTGTGGGACGATGCATAAACAATATCAGCATAACTTCACTTGTACGTAGCGATGGTAGACACGAACGCAAAGAAGTGAGAAAAAATTGGACGAATTCCAATAAAAATAAATTATAACTGGCGTACCTGGAAAAATATTTTTAGTAAAGTTTGAGTTATAAATAGATCTACTATTTGACGTTATCCATTCATTAAGGGACACCTGTTCATATATCGAGCAATCCATGCTAATAATTCTGAATTTTTTTATATTTTTCATTTTTTAGTCCGACAGCGTTTAACTCTTTTTATTTAAATATAATTTTTAAACTACTCAATAGTCTAGCATCGCAAGGTGACCGAATGAATTTATCTGTGTCCTGAACACTCTTAATTTGTCCAGCGATGTTGGGACGGTACATATAACAGACAGCGAGGGCTTTGCACCATCACCTGTAGACGAGGATGAACAGGAACCACAGCGCTATCGAGCCCCAGATGGACACGTGCGTGACCCACGTCCACGAGTGCGTGGCCAGCCCGGCTTTCAGGCACACCGTCGCCACCACGAACTGCAATAACAAACCAATCAATGAATCGGACACTTTACATTTATCATTAACTGGATTTTAATGTTAGATAAAACAAAGGTAATAAAAAGGTGATAAACTCATGGTCATTGTCACTAATTCTAGGTCTTTTAGTTTGTTGCTTCAACAATGTCTGCAATATCTAGTTCCAACTGACCGTGTAGACAAAGTTCCCGAGGACGAGGTAGCCGCCTTCCTTGCCTTGCGGCCACAGCACGTGGTGCTGCGTCAGCAGCACGGGCAGCCAGAACAGCAACATGGAGTGCAGCAGCGCGTTCACCGCCCACACCCAGAACACGCGCACGTTGAACAGCAGCCCCTGCTGCGACGGGATGTACAGCACCGGGTGCTGCGAACAAGTCATAAGTTGGGTAGTCCCGGCTAGATTGGCCTTAGTTCACTAGGTAACAAGTAAAATTGGCGAAATCACAGTATTACTCCACTTAAAACCATGTCATTTATGTACTTTTAAGGACTTCGACCAGCCCACTAACTTTATAACTTGGAGCATATATTCCCTTTGTCGTATCCCGTGTCAACATAGCAAAAAATGCCCAACATAATTGAGGTAGAGCAGAATTGGAGATTAGTACTTTAGTGTGATCAAAGTTGTATTGATAGTTTAGTTAGTGTTTTCTTTCCAGATCAAACAACTAGTAAATGTGAACATACTTCAATTGGTATCGTAAGATATGTACCGTTCAGAACATATAAAGATAGCTAAAACACAGCTAATAAACAAACTCACCCTCAGCATTATCTCTGGCGAACAGATCTTGTCGAAGAGACCGATAGCGAAGGGCGGCAGCGCGGTGAATATCACGTTGTAAAACCCGATCGTCCACCGCTCGAACAGTATTTGGCCCGACCTGACACATCATTTATCCCAAATCCAACTCTATATTCAGGGAACTTAAGTCTTTGAGAGAATTTCTCTCTGAGAATTATAGATCTATACGAGACTTCCAACGTTGGTAGTGGAACATTCACTGCTGACAAAGCTGTCGTCTGTCGTCTGCCCGTTGCGTGATCCAGGCGGAATAACTGTTGTCTCGTGGTGATTTCTTTACTTTGTGATAAACTAACTCGTCCAACTAACTCAGTCTAACAATTTCATTGTAGCATATGTCGTATTTGGCAAAAACAGGATAAATTACAGAAAAACTAACTTGCTTAACATCCATGTATAAATAACTAATTGTTGTGGAGTAAACTCCACAACAAGTTCATCTATAGTGGTGAAAATTTCTTTAGAGAAATCATTCTGCAAATTTAACAAAGCCCATTGTGCAAGAGAATAATATAGCGAAATATAATAAATAAATAAATTCTACTCACCACGCTGAGTAAATGGCAAACCACAGCTCAATGACGTAGAGGCAGATGTTCTTATAGAAGGAGTACAGGATCAGCTTGCTTATCCGGGAGTAGTTCCACGCTCCGTGCACCAGCAGCAGTCGCACCAGGAACCGGAACTGGTGCGTGGGGATACAATATCATATCACCGCAGTTGTTTGACGTCGAGATAGAAGAACGAAGGATAAATTTCTTTTGAAAAATTAAATTGATTGAGCATTTATGTAAAATAATAGTGATAACAGATATACTAGATACAGACATAAACGTACAGCTCTTACGTTACGTCAACAAATGAACGTAAATCGTTTTCGGGTGTTCATGTATGATTCTATAATAAAATTCTATAAACAATTTTATCATTGCAGTATTTGAAATAACTATTAAAAAGATACCATAGAAATTATATCGTTGTTTCCTACCGCCAGTTATCTGACAGACTCAGTGATCGCCATTCCAGTACCTGTGCGATGCTGTAGTCGGAGGCGCAGACCGCCTGCAGCCCCTCCACGCCGGAGATGCCCACGCCCACGGAGGCGCGCTGGATCATGGCCACGTCGTTGGCGCCGTCGCCGATGGCCAGCGTCACCGCGCCCGTCGCCCGCGACACCATCTCTACCACCTTCACCATATTCCGAATCATCATTTTGATATTCAATGTCTTTTAACATCATGTCTATTCAACAATTATAAAGAGCTAACTTCAACGCATACCTAAATAATATTAATTTACAAGTAACTGTTCAGAAAACGAATATAAAACTCAAACTGAACGGCCAGGGCACACCCACCTCGGCCTTCTGTATGGGCGACACCCGGCAGCAGACGACCACCTTGCACGACACGCACAGGTCCAGGAAATCTTTCTTGAGGTCGCAGCCCATGGCGTACTTGAGGGTCTGTCCGTCTATCACCAGCGCCACTTCGTTCTCCTTGCGGAGGTTCTCGCCGAAGTCGGCCAGGTGACGGGACAAGCTCTCCCGCGTACCCTGAGCACAAACCAAACCAATGATCAACCAATGATCGTGATCCGCCAAAATAAAGTTTATTGAACTAAAACTTTTTTACGCATGCTGTACTTGGGAAATATATCAATAACACAGCAGGCCTATTGTCTGTATCACACTATAGGAGAGCATTTTCTATGCTCTCGGCGCGCGCACATTTTCTTTCCCAACTCTTCCTTCCACGCTCCAAAGCACGGTCGTTTTTTATGGATGTACTAGGACCAATTCCCGAACATGTCACGGTGTAGACAGGGTGTAGGTAGGGTGTAGGTGGCGCTGTCTGCACTCACGTCCAGGCTGTCCTCGTTGAGCAGCAGCAGCGGCGTGGCGGCGTGCAGCAGCCGCGCCGAGTGCGCCACGTTGATGGCCGTCTCCTGCTTGTCGCCCGTCAGCACCCACACGTTGATGTTGGCCTTCAGCAGCGCCGCGATCGCCTCGGGCACGCCGTCCTGCGACACGAGAAAAAATAGCGCAAATGTTCAATGTTATACAAGTTCGATTCAACATATAACATTGAATAACATTCAGCATAACATTTAAAATAAATAACAATAATAATTTAACATAAACATTATAGGTAGCTAAATATTTTAATAACCTCTGTCTGCATCCCTTTCATTAAAAGGTCCTTCGAGCCGGATATGAACTAGTGGATGAAAATGAATATTTTGCTTCGCGGATGCTTTTATTTGCCCGGTACGTACCTGCAGCTTGTCCTCGATGGCGGTTGCGCCCAGCAACCGCAGGTTGTTCTCTATGAGAAGTGCAGCCTCCTCGATCTTCTGCTCGCGGTCCTGGAGTGCGATGCTGGCCTTGTGGTACGTGTTGGACCACTCCTGCAATGACCCTTTTATTATTCAAAGACAGGTTTCAAGTTTAAGACACATACGACACGTCACGACAGAGTAAAGTATTGAAAGTATACTATCGAATTTATGTTTCTATACACAAACATTAAAAAAAACAAATTCATAACAAACTCACCATTATGTTTTAGTTTCTGTGTTATAATACAATATTTATATTAATAGTAGTGGATTTATAAATCCACTACTATTAATATAAACTCCACAGTAGGTCTGTTATTTATCCTTCTATGTTTAATTACATGGACTAATTTGGTACAGTTGCAGCTAACTTACTGACCTAATATAGAGGATAAAAGATACCTGTTTTCCCTTTAGGAAACAGACGTACAGTACATAATTGATAGTATTTAACAAAATTGACGCAAAGGTAGTTTTCGGGCACAGCTCATGGGAAACATTTAAAGGTAGATGATCGACTTAGATCTATTCAAAGAATGCTGATCACCGTCGTACACATTTCGACGCCCAGATGGCGTAGGTTCCCGAGGCGGGCTGGCAGCGTGTTCGAGCACTACTTAGAGTGAGAGTCCAACATACGGCGGTGTGTGTTAGGGGGTTTCCCGGTATAAAAAGTGTATATACGTTGTAGACGTGTTCGGGGATGTCGCCGACCGCGTACACCAGCGTGCGCAGCCCCTCGGCCGCGAAGTGCTCCAGGTGCGCCAGCGTGGCCTGCGCGTAGGGCGCCGCGCGCGGCCCGCCCGCCAGCCGCGGGTAGAGCACCGAGTCCGCGCCCTTGCAGTACACCTTGATCTCGCCTGCACGGACAGACCTCACTGTACGCCGACCGAGCGGACGAGAGCGACCACGTCCCTATATCGGGTGAGCCCGATTGGTTTCGAGCTCACGTAGGGCCCTCGTACATGTCACGGACCACCACTCGCGATAGTATAAATTGTAAAAAAGAACCGAACAATTTGATAATAAATGTATGCGTTTTTGTTTAGCCTTTACAGAATTCTCTGTTTTGATTGATTCGAGTAAGTCTTTAAAATACTCTAACACTATTGTAAGGGTGCGGGCGCAGATGGTGATTGAAATCGTTCAATTGATATAAAAAGTTTATTGACTATACTTTTGTTTGATAAATCTTAATGTTTATGTTAAATGTTAATTGAACGCACCCTGTCGCGACGGACTGCTAGGTTACGCCGGTCTCGAGCGCGAGCACCGAGGCCCACCTCGTCCGAGCCACGCGTTAGGTGCAATACACCGAGCGACTATTTAAATTTACAAGAAGATACGAAACGTCACAAACTCGAGAGTCGTTTTACACGTATAACATTCGTGTGTGACGCGTGCGTGTCACAGAATCGCTTCGTACACGTAAAGTTTAGACGACAGTCCGCAACGTAATTAATCGTATTTCTGACGATATTTACTAATTTTAGAACCGTAAATGGGTAACAAAGATGATATGTGAATACGAACTGGATACGGTTGACATATGCGATTGGTATCTGTTACCGTTGGGCGCGCGCACCACGACGGACATCCGCTTGCGCGCCGAGGTGAAGGCCAGCACGTGCAGCACGGTGTAGCTCAGCGTGCGGCCGCGCGCCTGCACCGATACCGCGCGCGGCGTGCGCGTCGCGAACACCCAGCCCCACGCCGCCGCGCCCGCCACCAGCGCGCGCTCGTCTGCGGACAGCGGACGGCCTGACTCGACTACACCACCCTCTGTCTTACCGAGGGGTCGTAAAATACAACTAAGGTAAGTTGACGTCGGGCAGGCGGTCGGTCATAAAATTCGTAGCCAAATCATGTGACAACATGTTTGTAATATGTTGTGGCCACCCCACTTAGAGTGGGATAAGGGCTTCTTCATGAGTTCAGTTATTCAACGAGCGATTCAATGAACGTATGCGGGCGCAGTACGTTCTGAGGGCTGAGCCTCTTTGCGCGCAGTGGTCCTCGCAGGGCTTAAATGCCTGGACTATATTTTGACCCTAATCAGACCTACGGGGTATCTCTTGCGGGTGGTGGCTCTGGGAGTTGTAACTCGCAGATCCATACGCCACGATCGGGAATGGGGTAGTTAACGTTTCTCGTTTGGGCGGTGGTGTCGAATCCGGTGGTGCCGTCGTTGTATTTAATCATACCTAGATGGCAGCACGGGCAGCATGGCACAGGTATTTGCATTCTTAGGGTTTGTCATTTGTACCACTGTAATGACTCACCACGAGAGTAATGAAATCGGGTGTTTTGTAATTTGTTTAGATCTTATTCCGTGAAATGTTATAATACACAGTGGAGTTCGATTTTTTTTTAGTTCACGTCACAATAAAAATAATTTAGGTTGTATTTGACAGTCGTATCAAGAGTTAAGTTAAAATTAAATTGCTTTACAATTTGTAAAATCATAAACACAGCTTGAAATTACATTAACATTAAATAATGATTTTAATACGTATAAATGTCTATTAAATTTGATTTTAGTTGGCTTTTCTTGGTAGCACT
This sequence comes from Morpho deidamia, assembly GCA_947086505.1. NCBI lineage: Eukaryota > Metazoa > Arthropoda > Insecta > Lepidoptera > Nymphalidae > Morpho > Morpho deidamia. The sequence goes on from CAMTZC010000025.1 coordinate 226,754, forward strand.
CACCCGGGGAGGCGGCGTGGTAGTTGATCCTGCCCTCCACCACCTCGGGGATGACGGTATGGCAGACGGCCAGCATGGTGAGGAACTCGGCGATGACCGCGGCGCTGGGGTGGTCGCTGTCCAGGTGCTGGTAGAGCAGACTGTCCTCCAGCCGCTCGTTAGGGCCGGGTGTGTTGTATATCACCTACGACAAGATGTCAACCCTTTTTCCATGCTTTTATTGTAAATTTAAAAAAAAAACTGTAGTATCTGAACGTATTAAGTAAAAATAAAAGTATCTGATCTTCGAATGCAAGGATCAGATTTGATTGTTTAATGGCAACCTACTAATTAAAACGAAATTATCCTCTCTACCCCCTTAACACCGCTTGAAATTCGCGAAACGCAACGTACGCGCAGAAACATCACAATCTATTTTCTGATCAAAAGCATTTATAAACTGTCTAGAGAATCGAGTCATGATCCCGTAAGGTTAAGTGTTTGACCCTTATCTGCCCAGAAATAATATAATAGAAGCGAAAAGAATAATTCAATTCAATTCAAAATATTCTTTATTCAAGTAAACTTGTAAACAAGTGCTTTTGAATCGTCAACTTTACTGCTGGTTCGGAAAGCCGTCCTACCGAGAAGAGCCAGCAAGAAACTCGGTGGAGCTCTTTTAAAAAAGAAGATTCTTAATACTAATTACATTTTGTCATAGCTATCCTGCACAAGGTCAAAGAGCAGCTATATCCACGCATTCTTATCATCAATGTAAGCCTCTACGGTATAATAGGCTTTCTGTATCAGCCTCTTTTTAACAGTATTTTTAAATTGCTGTAATGGCAAAGTTAAAATTGATTGTGGAATTTTATTATAGAATCTTATACCCAAACCCACAAACGACTTACGTACTCTTACAAGGCGCAAAGCAGGAGCCGCAAGCTTATATCGGTTCCTACTTTGTCTATTATATACAATAATGATTTGGGATCGTAAATACCATCTAACGGAAGGACTCCCTCAGCGTGTATTGGAATCAAAGTAATCATGCGAGAGACAGAGAGGGGGGAGGAGGGTGTTCATATTTAGGAATCAGGATATGGTGAATACGATACACCTATTAGAAGTATAGAACATGCGTTAATACAAGTCATGTCACAAAATACAACTGGCGAGCTCTTAATCATACCAATACTTTGCCATGGAGGATTTAGCAATGGCAGTAAGGCAGGGCGGGGTACCTCGGCGACGGAGCACTTGCGGAACTCCATGACGTTGCAGGTGAGCGTGCCGGTCTTGTCGCTGAACACGTACCGCACCATGCCCAGCTCCTCGTTGAGGTTGGAGGTGCGCGCCAGCGCCGGCGTGTCCGTCTCCGCGTGGTACATCTCGCAGTCCATGGCGATGAACTTGGCCTGCACATGTTGCACTCAATGGTATGGAATATGATTTATAGAAGCGGGCGTTACTTTACGGAATTCCATTCCACTGAAACTATAACGGAACTACTTTGCTATATTCCGGATAAGGATAGAATCGTAATGCGTTACGATTTTGTCGTGGAGCCTATCCTCCTGCATGAATGAGGTACGTGAAGTTCATACACATTAGAATTGCATGCATTCGCTTAACCCGCGCGGATTATAGCACAGTAGTACTGTTATAGTTTCTGTGGTATGGAATATACTTTCAGCTGCGTATGCTTCAGTTCGCGTGGTGGTAGTCTTGGAGTAAACATTAGCAGCTGTCACTCTCTAACACTGCACATATCTCCATCACAAAATTCAGATCGATCCGGAAAGACAGATAGTTATTGCTTTCTCGAGAGCATAGTTTATTTATTATAGCATATAACCCGTATGACTTACATGAAATATATATTAAAATAGCTCAGCTAAATTTATCCAGAAAACTGATACTAAAATATATAAAAACTTTCTTAAAATAACTTTTTCGATGTAAGCCAAACAACGTGATAAATAATCTTCCTTAAATTACAGATTTGACTTGACTTTGACACTTCTTTTATAATAAAAACTTTGATAGGTTGATAATAGGTGGCGTTTTACAATTTCATCTTATTCTTGTTGAATTAACAGGATTTCTATAGCTTATATGTTGCCCTGGTGTATAAATACTAAACGAGGAAAGATGAGAACCATTCTTAACTTTGATTAGTGCAGAGACATATTCATAGTCTTTAATTTAAATACTTCAGAATGATTAATGTTTCGAAATTTGACATCTAATTTGATACAACTAACTAAATCCAATCTTCAGATAATGGACATGAAAGACGAATAGCCTCATTTGCTTTCTCTTTATTTTTATGGACACATTTTAGGCTGACTTCCCTACTCTAGTAATAACTCTATTCAGACGGCGCATCCCTAGCGCCATCTATAAAATTGGGAAGTTTGATGGAGCGTCATGTCTATGGTCGGCCATCTTGGATGCCACGTTCATTGTTAATTGACAGAACTGTTTGATCTTGGAAGAACAAAAATATTGCATATGTCAACGGGAATAAACTATAAAATCACTTACTTGGAAAAATCTGACTATCTCTGCAGTAACTTGTAAGGATATAGGTATAAGATTGTTGTATAATATTAAAAACGTCAAAAAGTTAAATCCAAAATTTGCATTCTGCGCATCTGGAAAGGAAAACATTTTTAAGATTAGTGTAAGCTAAAAAGCCAGTAGACAACTAATAGAAATCTCTACCAGGACGTAGGAGGATTTTTTTTTAAAGCAGCAGTAGAGTCAACGATTCAAAAGCATTTCTTTAGAAGTTTCTTTCAATAAGGAGTATGTTGCATTGGAATTTCAACTTTTTTGATATTATAACAGGCGTTCACATCCGTTCGGTCCATACGTGTTCGCACTAACCAGTGAGGCCGATGTACCAGTCGGTGTGCTTCCGCTGCTGCAGCCACAGCTCGTTGAAGATGGCACTGAGCAGCGACAGCACCAGCAGGATGACGAACAGCATCAAGATCTGCGTATTGGTCTGACGGTCGATCGACGACCGTTTTAACGGAGCTGCAGAATTCAATGTATAATGACATCAACTCATTTGTGGTGATCAGGGGCGCTGAGCCGAGGGGTTGTTGGCAACGCAATGTGATGAAATGAAATAAAGCAGAAATTTTATCGTTAGGAGACCCTTACCTAGGTGGCGACCTGAGGAAGGTTTTAAAGAGCTACTGGATCCAAGCTGTACAAGAGATGGAACATATGGTGTGAAAATCTTTTGAATAGACATATGTCCCCGGATGCAAAATTTTCACTCTTCCAATTGATCCGGTCACTCGAGTCTTACCTTTGGTGGAGTTCTTCATGAGCTTGGTCTCGTGGCCCGTGTACACGACCAGCGCGATCACCCACGCCGTGTTCCTTAGCATCGCCCCCCGGAGCAGCATCTGCTCCAGGCCCAGAGGTATCGTTCTAAAAGAAAGCTCAACTACTTTTCAATCAGCACTTTGCTCAATCTTACCATTACTTTGTATATTCCATATATATGGGAATTTAGAATTAGTTTGCTTTTAATGCGGACCTTATCTGTTTCGTCATAACATGATCGACCCAGCAAGGCTTAAACCGAAAAATATCAGTCACTTTACCCCGCAACCGAAGTATCATCAGAAGATGAACTTTAACATAACATTGGAAAGCTTTCAAATTTCACAATCGCTGATTAAAGCAAAATAAATAATTTCTTTTGTATTATGGAACTATGCAAAGTGACTCCCAATTCTAAAAATTATAGGAATTATACGATACTAAGGACCCCGTGACTCTTTGGCCAGGTCCGCGCCTCATTCAGCACGCTGGAACCGACCTGGCGTTGGTTTCCTTCAGCATCCCGTTGAACTCATAGAGGTGCCGGTTGGGCGGCTCGCACTGCACCGTGGCGCGGAAGGCGGCCAGCGCGGGCGCGCTGTCCAGCGGCGCCGTGTCGGGGCTGGCCTGCCGGATCTTGAGGTTCGTTTCCCCGTCCAGGTTGGACGTCTCGATGAACGATATCCCTTGGGGCTCGCTGCCGACCACCAAATCAATTCATCATCCATAATTCACCGTCAACTTCTTGCTTCACGTAGAAAACTAATTTTGATACTAGCATTTTAAAGATTACTTTGAACCAGACATTGTAAGCGTGGCATGTTGATCACTAATCACACTCATCCGTGCATCCGATACCGAATACCAAATCGACAAGGATTACATAGAAGATGCGCGACCATCTCCCTCATTTCCGAAACGCTCACGACGCTGTTGGATGAAGTTAGCACGACTTAAGAGCTCATGAATAAGGGTCCCTGATGACCTTGAAACTAATCAAGCTGACCCGATATAATGAGGACGTGACTATATTCACGTTTCTATAAATTATATATAACATAACATTAAAACAAGTTCACAAATTTTCAATATGTTATTGGTACTTGCTCAGTAGTGCAAAATTAAGTTAAATAGAGATTAAGTTGGTGTGGTCATGTAATGAGAAGGGATGAAATTCATGAGACCAAAAGAGTTTTAAATATGAATGTGATGGATGTATGACTAGGGGAGGCCGAAAAAATGTGAATGGATTGTGAGAAGAGTGATATGCATATAAAAGGGGTTGCACCAGATTTTACGAATGATAGGGGAGAAAGAAAGACATATTGTGCCGACCCCACTTAGAGTTGGATAAGGGTAAGAAATGATGATAAATGATGATGTCCATTAACGCAATACACTAATAAGCTGTTATTTCAATTGATTAGTTGTAATGTGATGTATCTACAATATATAGAATATACATCACTAAGTTATTAAACTAAGACCATGTCTACTGTATAGATGAAGGAAATTATTTTATTTTTGGAGTAACGTAAAGTGGAAAAAGTATAATAAGACCACGACCATAAACATATACGATTTTATATTGACGTTGCCGCGTTGTGGACTTGTTTTACATAGGCAATGGCGCATTTTATAGCGAACAAACTCACCTAGAGGCCAACAGCACCAGGTCTGCCGGGAAGAACTGGTTGTTGAGCACCTTGCAGATGTCACCCACTTGCAGCTTCTCCCACCGGATGTTCTGCCATCTTCCGTCGGCCAGAACTTCCACTTTCCGCCGATTCGTCTCGTCATCAGCGCGGTGACGTTTCTGTCAACAATAAAATAAAATTAATATTAAAAATGAAAGATGAACATATTGGTTTTCTTCGAGCTGTTAAACCCCCAGAAATAACGAGATTTAATTTCTAAATTGTTTTAAATCCATATTAATATCGAAAGTCTATGGCTAAACTTTCACAGATATCATATAGGAAAAAGAATTCTTGTTTTTCCATTGGAATTAAGAATAATAGAAATAAGACATAGAACATATTTGACTTAACGCTTAATTTGATGCGAACGAAGTCGCGGGTCAACTAGTATATATGCTTAAAATGTCTCTCGAAATATATCTAGAGAATGGGGGGACCATTATCAAAAGGTGACATGAAAATAAAAGGCCGATGTTATAAAAATGTCCGTAAAAATAATTGATGACAAAATGAACCTCTTTTTAGTTTAAATATATAGCTACATGACTTTCAACTTACAAAATCCTCGACGATTTCCTTGATAGCGCTGACGCTCAGGATAAGGATTAGAGGCGTCAGCGTGGTCCAGCGGCCCGTCGGAGACACGTCGGGGATCTGTTGCAGCAGTGCGATCAGCAAGAAGAAGCAGTTCGAGTAGCGGCGGAACTGCTCGAACAGGAACAGCGGGACGAACGACGGCAGGCTGCGGACGAGTTACATGTTACCGATAATGTTAACGGTTTTAATGTTATGCGTGTCCCACAGGGGTCAATTCTGGGTCCTTTTCTATTCTTAGTATATATAAATAATTTAGATTACTTTGTTTACAATATTTGCGATATTGTGGTGTTTGCAGATGATACTTCTTTTATTTTTAAGGTAAATAGGAATAAAAGCTATTTTGAAGACACAAATAATACCGCTTGAATCCAGCTGTTCCCCGCGACTATTTTAAGGTCGTCAGTCCATCGCGTAGGGGGTCTACTAAATCTGCGTTTTCCGGAGCGGGTTGTCGTTCCAACATTTGAGACCCCAACGCCCATCAGTTCTCCAAACTATGTTTATTTATTTCTTGGTAATTAAAATACCAGACTTGTCGATAAAGAGTTTCATTGATTTCAGTAAAGCATTCGATTTGATAAAATATAAAACTCTTTACGAAAAACTTGGCAAATACGGTATACAGGGCCCTCTACTGAAGTGGTTTAAAAATTATCACAGAAATAGGGTTAATTATGTAAAAATTTCGCATGCGTACAGTCGCGGTCAAACATCTGTAAAAAAAACTGCACAAGGTTCCGTACTTGGATCTCTAGAATATTTGTTATACGTGAACGAGATGTGTATGACTTTTGGGGAAGTTGTTTTATAATAAGTATAGATGAATATGAGGGTTTCTTTAACGAACTTGAAATAGAAAAAACTGACTAAAAAATGCAAGTTAGCAATAATAACCGGAGCCAGAAATAACACACAATGATAGCTGTAGCTTGCATCCGCGGATCTACGACACGAGATAAAACCGGCAGCTTGCCAAATGCCGTCGAGCATCACTCGTAAACGTTGCCGGAACCAAATGTCACAGTGAGCATTTTGCTGGCGGCTTGATCATACAGCTTTTGACTTGGCAACGATCACTGAACATGGTGTTGTTTATGCGAAAAAACGAATCATTCATTAACATAAGTTTTATTTTCACATCTGATGAGGTTTTACTCATGTTGAATATTATGTTTAGACAATAAACTCATCTGCTATTTATATAATTAGGCGTTACTTTGCGGAGATCCATATATTATATTATCTTATCCATATAATATATTATATTATCGCGGATTATAGCAATATAGCAAAATAATTTTTTTACTACTTTTCTAATCTCTGCTGTTATTTATACATGTTGAAGTAGTTTTATATACATGTTTGTATTCTCAATTTTACTATAATCCGCGATAAAGTAAATGGAAAATATGAATAATGCTAAATCTACTATCTATATACTCGACTATCCGTTTTCATACCTGATACATGCAGGGTTGCCAAAAACTTATGCACTACCATCCTCCACCACCGCCACCATATTACACTAGTACTACACACATTCATTATCACAAAGTTGACTTTGTCTGAAACGATTGATCGTTTCAACCCGCAACGGAAACATCATCAGCAGGCCTATCATGAACTCTTATTGCGACTCTATTGAAGACGTAAACTAAATTGTTTTGATTTTTTATACCATGACGTCTTAAAGGCGCCTTTGCACTTTGAGTCGTTGCCGAATGAGCGTTCAGAAATGCGTCCTAAAAACATTTGAGTGAAAGAGACAGAGTCATCTGTAGTTCATATAACGTTGTCCTTTTCAAAAACACTTCATGATACGAAAAGAAAGCGGTTGAGTTTAGGTACTGACTTTGAATTGAATCGTTTTCTAAAAGTTCATGGTAGGCCTAAAGGACAAAATCGCATAGCTTTGTAGTGCATGTGATTTTGCGAATCCGAATATATCAGGTATAAAAACAGCTATATATTTTATCGCGGATTAAAGCAACATTATTTTAATATTACTTTTGCATTATGGATGTCCGCAAAGTAACGCCTAATTCTATAATTTATTCTCAATTTTATTACACAGTTTTTACCATTGTTATAATTTTAACAGATATTTACAATTAAAATACTATTTTCCTTTACTATTTACAAATTCAGTATTTGATATCAACTCTGTTGTTTATTGGATGTTATTAGTCTTCATAGAATTGATTACGTAAACTTGGTTAATCAGATTCAATTAAATATACTTAGGCAATTTTAATTCGTATTATAGCGTTTTGTATACTGTTTTTAAATGTTTTTCTTATCCACAAGAAAGATCAAATTCAACAATAAAATAAAGGAGCTTACAGAAGCTTATTACAATATGACTAATCATTGTGATTGCAAGTACTGAGGCAGACCAGAATTTAAAATGCTCTCACTATAATCCCACAACATATGGCATACGTAAACAATCAAATATATGCTGTAGCATGATATGAGCGTCGGGCAGCGTGCCAGGCTGCTGCGAGCGTGGCGCGTAAACAATACCGAGCCACGCAGTCAGATTTAGCTTTCACTGAAGGTTATTCATACAGCTTTTGATTTGGGAGCAACGTACGTGACCACGTTTCTAAAAATATAAAAATAGGCCAAACAAATTTTTCAAATTACAGTCACGAAATTTGACTGACGTAATGAATAAAACATCTTTTTTTGTTTCATTCGTTTCGAGTAATGGTGAATTTTGTTTTTTGTTGTAACCGACGATTGTTCACTGACAGCAACTCCAGTCAGTTAGTTTGTCAATGGAGATTATTATTATTGGTAAACGGCTCTATACAAACTTCTATCTACATCATACATCATTGTCCCAATAGGCATTACTACTGGGCACTGCTTGTTGAACAGACACCTATAAGTAATGAGAATAAAAGAATATGCACCATTTCCGGAGAGTGGAGAAGAAGAAACGAGTCTTCGCCTTATGGCTCAGTGTCCTATGTACTCGCTGGTAAGATGGGAGATACTAGGTAAGGACGAAATTAAAGTTGAGGACCCTGGAATATCCCCGAAGAGGATATTTGTTAGGGATATCAGATTCGTAAAAGTAACGGGTAGGTTACAGCAGGTGACACTGTTTGGACAGCAATGAAACCCTTGTCTCAATATGAGGAAATGGGTGAAACAGTCCGGAATAGGAGCTGATCATCTATCCTGTACCGACAGGCGTCCCCGAGAATAAACAGATAGATCGACATCGTCCCACTTTTAAGACTTTTAGGTATCTCTGTAGTGTCACGTATCCTGTTGCTGTAGGTAAGAATCACACGCATTTTCTACTCTTATCATTATTTATCTAGACTGTTAATGTCATGGTTGATTCGTAATGATTTAGTTTACATCTTTGTAATACATTAGTGAGTACTAGTGCCACTTTTGATTTTACTTTCTCTATATTGATTTTCGTTTCAGTTGGCCCTTATTTGGTACCTCAGCTTGTGGAGTTCTTGTGTGAAGGATTAGAATTTCTTATTGAATTGATTTGTTTGTATTTCATATATTTTCGCAAACGCTGAAATAAATGCAATGTTCTTAACTTAGCGTTGGGAGTTTTAACTGTATGGCGACTGTGGATTGGATGTGTTGGATGGGATTGATTGATTGGCAAATGGATGTGATTATCTTCTACAATGGGCGCGAGCATTCAATAATTAAATTCAGTATGCCGGTCAGGATAGACTCGTGCGACATAATGGGAGACGCCAGGGTCAGGCCGGTGATGTCATGTGGGGTGCACTCGATAAAGGACACGCTTGATTAAATTTAGCTCTTGATTGTAATGAGAACGATTAAATAGTATTGGAGAATTTGAATAACTTTACACTAAAATGTGATTATAAAAGCATGCCAAGTTCTACTCCCAGCTATGATTCCCAAACGTTTGGCTAAGATATGTTTAAAATTTATAATTCTGAGCAATCCAGTGATTTGTAGGACTTGTAAAAATTACATAAAGTAAATATTTAAGAAGTAAGTATAATTGAGAATCTAGCAGCCACAGTTGCGATTATTAGCAACAAATACAAAAACAATGGAGTACAGATACCCATAAAAGTGCATATAGATGATAGGGTCGTTTTGACTCAGAATCCCTGACGTTATATTTTAAATAAGGAATTGATGTACTATGGGTATTGTATAGTAAACTGAACTGAACTCACCGGACTTACTGGATATTCGTGCGAATGATTGTATTTAATATTATAGCAGAATTATACTTGTTAAGTTATCTAGTATATGGTAGGTAATGTTGTAGGATATTACCTATACTTGGCGGTGGATATCCTGTTGGAGACAAACTTCTGTGGCTGTGGGCGGTTGACGAAGATGACCCGGTTCTGCTGCTCATCTGCCGCGCCGTCAGTTATGCCCGATGTCGTTACTTCGTCCTCATCTAAAATCAATTTTATTAAAAAGTTACAATCAAATTACAATTTCTGTTCCTTCGACTGTGTTATTATCTTAGGATTATGTTATAGAAAAGTATATTTACACTCATCAGAAGGATGAAAAAATGTACTGTAGTAACGGCTAGGATTCATTATTTTAGCTTTTTCGTTTTCAACAAATGGATGTCCACAACAACAACACAACACATAGCCAACACCTTAAAACCCCATCCCCATCGTTTTGTATGCAGAATTTATAAAATGCATGCTCTACAAATCACCACTACCACCATAATACTACTGTAGTGCACCTCACATATTCATTATCAAAATATTAATCGTTTTATTCTCGGTTCAATCAACATCTTTATTCAAATACAGTATCACAATTTTTTTGTAATCAATATTACATCATTGATCAGCGAGTTACTTTTAATGTATTTTCCTATAATTTCTGCAAGTTTAACTTCGCTCTCGCTAGATGCGAGCGGTTACGTCAATGCATCGTAATTTTATCGCTTTGGTAATCATTAACATTAAAAAAACTATTTTATTTTCACGAATTGAATAAGTAGAAAAAGAAAACTAAAAAATCTGTTGAGCGTTTCTGAATGCTGATTCATGAAAAAAATGACCATCAGGTGTTTATGAACTTAGAGAACAAGAAGACTTTCAAGAATATCTACAAGATTGCAGTCTCCTTGCTGCACCACTGGTAGGTATGGATTACCTCTACTTTTAGAGAATGATACAAATTGAATAGCCAGTATACAGTTCCAGTAGGAATATCTACATATCTTAACAATTTTTTGGGATTATGCGGTTATTTATTGTTAATATGCTGCTATTTATTTAGGTATAGAGCAGCATGAACATTTTAATTTGAATATTGTTTCTGGACCATGTATTTCTTCTTCTTCTTTGTCAGATGGACGTCCACTGCTGGACACAGGTCTCTTCACAGGATCTCCACTCCCCATTGAGTATTTATTTATTAGAGTACATAATTTTTCTCGAAAGTATTGTCATTTACTATTAACATACAAGTGAGCGTCATATTCAAATTCGAAATAATCGTTTATAAGTGCTTTGAAATCGTCAACTCAATTAATGGTTCAGAAAATTACTCTTATCGAAAGAATCCACAAGAATCTCAAGAGTTCCTCTTTTCAAAATATAACTACCTAGTTATATTTACCTACATTTCTTCGTTCTTTTAGTTTAAAGTTGCAAAATAGTTAAATCCACGCATTTTTATCGCTTATTTTATCCTCAACAGTATAGGCTTTCTGTATCAGCCTCCTTTTACACTTTAAATTGCTGTAACGGTAAAGGTACAATTTTGGATGGAATTTTAGTATAAAAAATTCAGAAACGTCTCGCGTACGGCGTGAGGCGCAAAACAGAATCCAAAATTATAAGTGGAAAGTAATAATTTAGAAACGCCGACGTCACCACGCTCTTCATAAAACGTCCGTACGTTTCAAATATACTTTCACCTTAACAAATATGATACTTTACGAATAACAAATAGTTTAGTTTAGCAAAAAGTAACGTTGCAACATTTTGTTGCCAGAGTTAAATATTAATATTTTTTTAATCAAGGTTGTATTGTTTGTGAACTGTGTAGTATTAACTTGATTAGATTATAATTTGAGATATTTGAACCAAAGATCACTCAGAGGAAATCTTGGGAATCTTGGAATTGGAAATTGGTGAGGGAAATCTTGGTGATCTATCCACCAACATCGTAAATGCCGAAAGTCTGTCTGCCTATCTATTGGTACAACTTAAGCTTATATTTCGTACTAACATAAAGAATTAATAGACATCTACTTTTTACTTCGTAAACAGAAACTTTAACAAATATTACATATGTATTGTTTCATATAATTCACGAACTTGGTTCGTCCTCAAATCAATATTTTTAGTGCCTCACCGTTAATTATTATACTAAAACCTGTCGTTTAGTAATAAGTATTACATCACTTGTATTATTAAATGTGACGCCTACACAGTTTTGAGTTCATCTTACTTTGTATTAATGACGGTACCGTATAAAATATAGAATTTGTAAGTGCAACTGTTTCCAATCCGTTTTCTTTATTTCCAACCTCACTTTTCCTATATTCGTCATGATGATGCATCCCCAAGGATTTGGAATGTGATTAAGGGCAATATAAATATGTATACCAGGTGACTGATGACTTGAGCGTGAAAAAGGATCATATATTCATCATCATTCTCCCGCCGTGTGGTATCCGGCTGAGTAGAATAGACCACCCTCATTTCTTACCGAGGGGTCGTAAAAGGCGACTAAGGACCGGCCGCCTGCCTGATGTCAACTTACCGCAGTCACCTTTTACGACACCTCGGTAAAAACTGAGGGTGGTCTATTCTATGCAGCCAGAAACCACACGGCACATACCTTAGTCGCCTCTTACAACACCTCGGTAAGAAATGAGGGTGGTCTACTCTATTCTGCCGGATACCACACGGCGTAAAAAGGATCATAAAGACAATAACCAGGATATAGAATACGTTTATTACCGTTTATTTGTAGTTAATACTTTTGTGTCTGCTAAACCTAATTATTTCATGTATGAGATGTTTTTATCTGGTTTTTTTTCAGTATATCTATTGACTAGTGGTCCCGTGGTGTCGTTCGTAATCGAAAATCAGAGATTTTTTCCTTCAAGCCTCAAATGAACCAAATTTCATCAATATTGGTCTAGCGAATTAGCCGTGTAAGGGTAACAGAAAGATAAGGACAACAGACAAACTCTCGCATCTTTACATATTATAAAACAAAGTCCCCAAAGCTGCCCATCTCTATGTGATAGATGTTGATTTTCTCAAAATCTACTGAACCTTTTAAGGTTTTTATTAAAGGTGCAATTCTTGAGATAGTTTCTGGTCAATAGTACTACACAAGAACGGCTTAACCTATGTTTATGAGAACACAGAGATTTGCACAAGGGAGAAGCCGCGTGCACACCTAGTTTATAATATGAGTGCGATTTTATACAGTCCTATTAGTCTTAATTTGTCTACTATCGCCTTTTGACATAAGGCGCTCGCTGTAAAGTCCATAGGCATGTCATACAACAATTCTAGAAACAGCGCGAACATCGAGGATGTTCCCTTGGCCGTAAATGCATATAAAGTGCGCAGTCATGACCTCGCATTAATTTTAATCCGATGTCAGGGTGAACGCATTCCTCACTCGAAGGTGGCTCCATATAAACGGTGGTGATTTCACTAGATTCCACAAAATTTTTAGAATAGCGTTGAGGCTACTGGATTTAAGTTCAAAGCCACTGCCAGTTTGCTGCTCATTGCTGTCTACTTGACCAATAAACCGACCAGGTCAACGTAGATTATGATCAAAACAACCAAAAACACCAATGAAAGCTTTCAGGCTATTAGCGATGTGTTAAAGTTGAGCAGAATTAATGTGCCCACTAGTGAGAGTTTCATATATGTGGTCGTAGTCGTGATCAGTTTTATTTTCACATTAAAACTAATGACTAATTATCAGGACTATGAAATATGAAATGGCTGTTAAAAAGTTGAAATGAGCTTTTCAATTATTTGATGAGATTTAGCTTTATTCAGATTTAGAGCTGGAGCCTTTTCCCGTTTTGTAACCTCCTCACCTTTCTATTGGCCAATATTAATGATGCCTGTTAATATATTCTAAGCGCGTTTAAAATTTTAAACATATGCTAATTTTGTTCTACGTTTAATAATAATAACACCTATGCTACAAGATTTTAAATTTTGGTATTGTTCTCAGAATATAATTATAACCAATGTAATTCATGCACAAGGTTTTTTTGATTTATTTATTTTGCTAGCATCATGTTGGTTAAGGAAAAAAAACTATTTATTAATTTGGTAGACTGGCGCCGGGGAATACCGATGCCGTCGGTATAGGAAAATAACAAAACGATAACATTTGGCTTTTATCCGCAACTTCGTCTGCGTGCACGTTTGTGAAGTCTACGAATTTGCGAATCTTATACAGAGCCGAATTTAATCAGTTAGTAGATATCCGAAATCCCTAACTTTTATACTTTTCTATGGATGTCGCACTTTCGAATACATAGAGCGTTTTCTATCGTTGTTAATTCGTGTAACTAATGAATATAAACTCAAAGAAACGAGGCGACCTTGCTTACGTATGCCATGGGTTAGATGGCAATCAGTTTTCCAGGGCTGTGTCAAGGTCACGGCTCGCTGTGTACCCAAATACTTAATGGTAAAGTTTACTTGTATAACAAGTGCGGTGAATTTTTTTAACATTTAACTATCACAGTGCTGGGCACAGGAGCTTATTTCCTTTTTACGCAGGTTTCCACACAATTTTCCTTCAATGAAAAACGTGTGATAAACTGAAAATATATAGTAGACAGATAATTTATTAGAGAAAAATCGGTTCCTACTTCTGTTCCTGATTGTCAAGGGTATGAACCCATGACACCCTGGAAACAGGCAGACAGTCACAATTGTTTTTTTCTCACCGGAATACTGGTCTCAGAAAAAACAATTGCTGGTTGGGTCTGTGGATACTTATAGCAATAATCATTCTTATACACAATTGAATAAAATATTGGGTTTAAATTGTGAAGCTGCAGTTGCAACAGGGCATATCATGTGAAAGACAGGATGTTGGGGTCTCAAGGTGCTGGTTATAACCCTTCTCCCGCAGAACAAGCCTCGTGGACGGCCGGAGACCAAAGTTGATAATGAAGAATTGAAAGCTATTGTGGAAGCGGAGCGAGTTAGCTGCAGGCTCCGGTGTTAGTGATAAAACTATTCTAATCCACTTGAAGCAAATTGGGAAGGTGAAAAAGCTTGAAAGGTGGGTACCTCATGAATTGAGTGAAGCAAACCGACAAACGCGCGTCGACTGCTGCGTTATGTTACTCAACCGGCACAATAATGAAGGAATTTTAAATCGAATCATTACCTGTGATGAAAAGTGGATCCTCTACGATAATCGGAAGCGCTCATCGCAATGGCTGAACCCTGGCGAACCAGCCAAATCCTGCCCTAAGCGAAAATTGACTTAAAAAAAAGTTGCTTGTAAGTGTTTGGTGGACTAGTGCCGGTGTCGTTCACTACAACTTTCTTAAATCTGGCCAGACGATTATGGCAGATATCTATTGTCAGCAACTGCAAACCATGATGGAAAAGCTAGCTGCTAAACAACCGAGGCTGGTCAATCGCTCTAGGCCACTGCTGCTTCAGGACAACGCTAGACCACACACTGCACAACAGACGGCTACCAAATCAGAGGAGCTTCAATTAGAATGTCTTAGACATCCACCGTACTCTCCGGACCTTGCTCCAACAGATTACCATTTTTTTCGCAATTTGGATAACTACTTGCAAGGAAAAAAATTCAACTCCGATGGGGCAGTCCAAACCGCCTTCAAAGATTTTATTGATTCCCGCCCGAATGGTTTTTTTAGTAAGGGGATCAATGAACTACCTATGAGATGGCAAAAGTGCATACATAGCAATGGTACATACTTTGATTAATTAAATATATTTCATTAAAAAAAACGACTTTATGTTCCTCCCATAGAAAACGCCAATTTCATATGTAAGGACCTAATATATATATTATTTCTAATCATTGTTCATTTGTTTCACAAAAAAAAAACTTTATTATAACATATATTCTAGAAGGTTGTATGTTTCAGTAAGCAACTAGTTCAGACAGATTGTATCTATAATGTTGTAGGTAAAAACCACCCAAATCCTTGCTCATTTCCCAGTAGTATCGCACGTATTGTATTAATTAAAGTGGCTGGATAAAAAATCAGGCTTAATTGCATTAGATGCATTGTAATCATTTTTTTAATGCCATCAAAGACACTATGAACTATTTAAAAAAACTAATGTTTTCTTGCTCTTCCAAGTTATGGGTCTCTTTAACAGTTATGAGTTTTGTAGACGCTACATTACACTTTATTGCAATTTGTATTCACTTTGATACTAAGTATGTGATATATTAATTTATTAATATCTAACTCAACCAAGACATACAATGCGATATAATAATAAAAAGAAAAAAGTATTTTGGGTAGTGTGAATCTCCTTCAGTTAGACTGTATAATCATAAATATTTACATAAATTAAATTAATTAAATTATTATGAGCCAAGAAGAAACTTCTTTCTATTTGGGAATAAAAATGGTATAATTTTAAAATATTTTACGGACACATTAAGATAATCTTAAAAAGGATTTGTATATTTGTCTTGTCTTCCATACAAAACTCAACATATGAATTTTCAGTCATATGATATGCCTATGTCCCTGTGATAAACGATTATAATTAAATAACCAACTTCTGGGAAAATCAATGTGCATCAGTATGTCACTTAAATAAATAGCATAAACTTAAATTATTTGCTTGATTTTTTAAGATCAATTAAAAACTGCATAATATTTTAAAAAGAAACTTTAAGAATTAATTGGTTAAAGTTAGTAATAGATTTACTAAATTTGGTATATCCATTATTTACTCACAATTAGTAAAATGTTTTTATTTGTAATTATATAAAATCATAGTACTGTTTACTGTAAAAAGAATTATTTTTGGCTAGGACTTTTCTAGACATATTAATAAATTAAATGGGAATTAAATAAATTATATAAAGTAAATGGGAATTATTCCAATATAATATGGAAAGATTTTCAATGCCTGGATAGAAGTTACAAGAACTCAAATAAGTTATTATTAGTTATTCAAATGATTTTGAAAATGCCAAAGTAGAAGGAAGTGTTTGAGGGTCATGTAAACAGTAAACAGATTTCTGACTGTCACTTTAAGTACAATGCACTGAAACTACATTTGGAGCAAACATTTGGAATTATAAATAATATTTTTATTTTATTATATTGTTTTCATTAAAATATGTAATGTGTATATCAGAGAAATTAGATTTGATGTAAGCATTTGGAGTAGTAGTGTGGACATAAAAAAAAAGATTGTCTACAATCTAGAGTCTATGTCTCCCAATATAGAATCTAGATGCTTTAAATAGAGTTCTTCAAATATAGTCCAATGATATAATATATTTACATTACTTACAAGCATTAAGTATATATATATATAGTTAATGTTTTGTAATATCATTGTTTGTTTAAAGTTCTAGAATTTTTTGAGGAATTCTTATTTCTGATCAATGAATTTCGTTTTTTTTATCTATACTTAGATGAAATGTAAACTATTACTATAGTACTTACGCTGGTTCATCTTTAGCACCATGGCTCGATAGAATCGTGAGAAGGGCGCCATCACGTTATGGTTGGCGAAGAAGCCTGACAAGTACTCCCGGAAAGCCATCCCAACTAATCCTCACTAATGCGCAGGTAAGAACAACTGAGTCACAACTCCGTAAATTGTTTACACATTAATAAAGCACTAAATTTGACACACATTATCACCGGGGAATATTTTGGTTACCGAAGAAAACATCGAGTGATCGGTTCGACATTTTCATACGCGATACGCTGATGAAATTTTTTTCAGCTGAATCATTTATTAGGCAATTAGACCTTAATAGTTAGAATCTATAGGAAAATGTTAGCGTACTCTAACTTCACAAACAGTACGCTACGCGCTGTATCGATCTTTCGTCCTCCGCCACCCACAACAAAACCATTTAATGAATATAATGATTTAGGGTTGCAACTTGCAAAGAATTCTATCGATATGGTCACTTTGACAGCTGACAAATTATTTTAAAAATGTCTTGAAATAATTTGATAATAATAATAATTGTATGTATTTGTTTTTGTTTAAATAAATAAATAAATAAATAAATATATGGGACATTTACACACACGGTCATCCGTCCCCAAAGTAAGTAACTTAATACTTGTGTTATGGGTGACGGACAACTGGTAGATATACTACATATATAAGTTTAAATACATACTTAAATACAAATACACACCCAGGCTCGAAGAACCAACAATTTGATTATAGAAAATGTTGGCCCTCGGCGGGAATCGAACCCGCGACCCGCAGAGCTGAAGGCAGGGTCACTACCCACAACGCCAACGGGCCAGTTGACGGTTAAATGATAGTATAATAAAATTTATTTTTGTAAAAGTATATGGTATCGCAGCCTTTTAAATAATCACACCTACATACTTTTTTTGTTATACGGCTACACTGTTAATATTCGACATATTCAACAGTCATAGTCATATATAAATCAATTTATTCATTTAGCACTATATAAATTTTCTATTTAGTGTATCGCGGATTATAGCCAAATAATTTTTATTATTACTTTTTTATTATGGATCCCCGCAAAGTAACGCCTCATTCTATAAATTATTCAAATTAGTTTAATATTCCTATGATGTTATAAAGGCGAATATTCATGAGTACGTATGTTTACCTTGTAGTACCTTGGGGGGGTCTTAACCTAATAGACTTAGTGTAATTTTATGAATTATAATACTAAGACTAAACAGATAGGTATGACGTTTCATAGATTTTCTATTAAAAGTTAAATATCAACAAAAAAATCTAGCTCATCAGAAAATACCTCAAAATTTTTAAATTTTTAAAAAGTAGCGGAAACACGACTATTCTTTCTAATTGTTTCAGTAATTAAATTTTCCGTAAATTTATACATTTATCGATAATTCTTATTGTAATCACTAGATGTGAGCGCCTGGTGGAAAATAAATATTCTAGAGTGACGTCTGCCCGCGGTGTTGCTATATAATTACATCTTAATACCATAAAATAAACACTAAAAGGTCACGGTCATGATCAAGAAGACTAAAAATTATAATGATATAGTTTTAGGTTTTAAACATTGTTAAATATGTGATAATATTTAACATTCTATAGTGTTGGCAAAGTATGTAATAGTTACGTTCTTTAGTTCGAGATAGGATAGTCCAATAAATTGTAATAGATCGCTCCGACCTTAATTTTTAGGGTAAGTCGAGCATAAAGTTACGAAAAAGTTTTTAACCGATACGCTGTTTACTATAAAGCGTTTAAAAAAAAAAAGTAAAGTAGCAGCCTGTTACAATCCCACTGCTGGGCATAGGCCTCCTCTCTCCGTTTCTGGAGAGAAGGGTTGGAGCTAAGACCTACCACGCTGCTCCAATGCGGATTGGTAGGTTTCACATATCTCCAGAATTCTCTAGAATATGCAGGTTTCCTCACGATGTTTTCCTTCACCGAAAAGCGTGTGATAAATTGCAATTATCAATTAGACACGTGATAATAGAAAAACTCATTGGTGCCTGCCCGGGTTTGAACTCGTGCTCCCCTCGAAAGAGTCGCACGGTCTCACCGCTGGGCTATCACAGCTTATAAAGCGTTTAGTAAATTGTAAATACCTAAAAAGCAAATTTTTTTTATAGAGTACTCAATTTGCCTGCTCAGGATTCGAACCCGCAAATTTATGATGACGTACGACTCTGGAACGTAGCGAATGTTGTGGCCATGTCATGCTATCTGAACTCATTGAGCCGTGATTTTTTTTCACTAGTCAATAAAACATTTTTAATGCGTTACCAATAAAAGTTACTAACATAACAGTAATTTAGGTATCCAATTACAGAGTATGTCGCTTGTCCTAATTAGCACGCTGTGGTGGATCCCTTTGGCCATTACTTTCCGCTGTTCGATTTGGCAGCTTCACGTGCAGCGTGTCCGCCCCACACGCACTACTGCCCGTATGTTAATGAGGTTTCGGTGACTCTCGCACGCCAAACGCGAATTGTTTATTAGTGCGATAAATTTGAAGCCTCGAAAGCTCAATAGAAAGTGGTTTGCATTTTCGAACAACTCAATTATATCCCAGAGAACAACGAGTGTCTCTATATGAGTATGAAAAAACTCTCAACTTCTAATTGACGCACATATATTGTATTTAAAGACCCGCTTTCTCGTTTTTGGGATCAGGGTTGAAACTTACATTTGAACACGTTGCTCTAATCCTAATAAAAAGAATTGTCTTACAATATACAGATTTCATCACGGTGTTTTCCTTCATCGATTATAATTATGATGCATTATAATTTACTAATTATAATGCATCATAGACAGGCCTAGCTTACTAGCTAGGCCTGTCATATTTCATACAAAACTCCGTTTGTGGCTGCCTGGTGTTTGAATTTATGACTTTCTGATATGGGTCACGTTTTTGGCTTTATCATAGCTTCTACGCCCTTCCCACAATATGCATACTTAAGATCACAAGCCACTCTAATAATATAAACACTAAAGTATGGTGGCCTGTCACTGAACGCTTTCGAATCTCATCCGATGGATCAAATTCGGTAGAATTCAAGCTTATATAATGGGCTAATACATATATATGGTCTAGACATCCAGTTTTTTTTTTCGGAAATAAGAAAAATACATATTTGAATATATCATATCATAATTGAAAGTAATACACAAAAGGCGGCGAGGACTAAGTCACGGGTATCTCTAGTTATCATCATCATCATCCTGCTTTTACCCCACTTTAAGTAGGGTCGGCACAACATGTTATAAAACATGCTGTCACGTGATTTGACTACGTATTTTACGACCGGCCGACTGCCTGACGTCTACTTACCTTAGTCGCCTCTTACGGCACCTCCGTAAGAAATGAGGGTGCTCTATTCTACTCAGCTGGACACTACACAGCGGGTCCGCCGTGTGGTATCCGGCTGAGTAGAATAGACCACCCTCATTTATTACCGAGGTGTCGTAAAAGGTGATTAAGGTAAATTGACCCACCGTGTGGTATCCGGTTGAGTGAGATAGACCACCTTCTTTCTTACCGAGATAAGTTGACGTCAGGCAGGCGGCCGCTCGTAAAATACGTAGCCAAATCATGTGACAACATGTTTATAACATGTTGTGCCGACCCCACTTAGAGTGGGATAAGGGCAGGAGGATGATGATGGACACTAAACAGCGAGTACCTCTAGTGTCAAGATATATTTGATTTTGTGTTAGGTCAGATTAAAAAAAATACAAGGCTATAAAGTCGTACAAAAACAACATGGGTATATCCAAATTAGATTATGGTTTTGCTATATATAGGAAGCTTAGGAAAAACTATCTTAAGTACACGCAGCGGATAAGCCATTGTAGGGGCTTCGCAAAGGCCGCGTCTGGTGTTCCTTGCTTGTTGTGTTAACAGCATCTGAGAGAATAAATGGAAGCTCTGCTAGTTGTGCATACTAATCTGATATTGCCTTCCAATCGAACGCCAGCCTTCATTAAAGGTTGGCGATCTATAATCCCTAGCACCCTTGACCCAGGTATTACGAGTATGAACCTTACTTTACATTTGACTTATAACTTTATATTGTGTGCCGGTACATTTTGCAGATGAGTAGATAGACGTCTTGCGTGTAAGTTTATTTATTTAGTTATTCAGATATTTTTTTTGTACCCACAAACAAACCATGCGGTAAAACTAACCCGTATTAGCACGTGAGCCGCGTTCAATTATCTATTGTCAGAAAACGTATTAGTACGTGTCCCACGCTCAAGTATAAATCGTCAGAAAAAGTACTAGTACGTGCCCCGCGCTCAAGTATCAGTCTTCAGAAAAGTAGTAAGTTTCCCGCATACGTGTTAATTTAAGTAAACGCCGTAAAGGTAAAGAAAGATCGTACCGTCTGCCGCAAGCCTGCGCTGTTTCTTTGATTCCGAGTCGTTTTTCAACTGTGCGATGATGTTTAGGACCACGCACGCACGCATCAATATCGATGCCGTGCGTGGTCCTAAACGTCGGTCCGATTAAAATTTATAAAAGTAACGGCCTGTTAATATCCCACTGCTGGGAATAGGTCTCCTCTCTCCGTTTTTTGAAGAGAAGGAATGGAGCTAAGACCTACCACGCTGCTCCAATGCGGATTGGCAGGTTACACATATCCCTAGAATTCTCTAGAGATATGCAGGTTTCCTCACGATGTTTTCCTTCACCGAAAAGCGTGTGATAAATTGCAAATATCAATTAGACACATAAGTTTTAATAGAAAACTCATTGGTGCCTGCCCGGGTTTGAACCCATGTTCGTCTCTAGAGAGTCCCACGGTCTCACCACTGGGCTATCACAGCTTATACAAATTACAAAGCTTACAAAATTTATATACCGGATATAAACATACATTATATAAATTCCCGTTAAGCACGTAATTGAGGTATTTTGGGTATTATAAGTTTTTTTATGTGCTATAATATTTACATGAATGAATTCAAGGTATACCTACAGGTACTTTACAACAAGATAAAACTCGGGAAACCAACAAATAAGACACGAATAAAATTTAGATCCTCTTTCATCTTAAATAGTGATCGATGATTATCGGCTAACGTTAGTCTTGTCGGGTATACCGATTGAAGTGCGCACTCACTAGATATATGATAACGAGATATGTTTAACAATTATAGATAACAGAAGCATAACAAAGTGTCAGTCTATATACATACCTATAGATAAACCAAATCATGCTTTGATATAGATCAACTTGGAATTACTGTCCATAAAAACTTTGTAACATTAGTATATAAGAAATTTTTCACTAATAAAATGGTTTGGTACAAATTTTAAAGCAACCAGAATACGACCTTGTACTACACATACGAAACTCGCATTTCTATGTGCAAAGCAAGTGCATGCTTGAACTTTACCAGTTATAAAAATGGACCTTGAGATGTAGTGCGCTTCTAAATTTTTTATACTTTGGAGGGTGTTAAAGTATTTAAAATCTTTTTTATAGTTGCCAAACCAGTATCTTGAAGTCCAAGTGACGTAATTGATGTGAAAAATCAGAATCCTACTTCGTAATGATTTCTGCAAGGCTTTCAAATGGCTCAATGAAGGTCTTGATAGCGCTTTACGTACAAAGCGGTTTAGAGCTGATTAGACCCAGATCTAATGCCAAGGTCGACTGGCTCGTTGGCACAGTTAGCAGTGATCCTAGCTTCAGCCCTACGGATCGCGGGTTCTATACCCGCCGAGGATCAAGATTTTTTGATATCAATTTGTTGTTTCTTCGAGTCTGGGTGTGTTTTTGTATTAAAGTAGTATCTAAAATTATATCTACCAGCTGTCTGTGAATCATAAAACAAGTATTAAGTTATTTACTTTGGGGAAGGACAGCCACTGTATTTGTCCCATATATTTATTATTTATAGGGTCCCAGAAGAATTAATTTATTTTAATAAAAATGACGCATAACGTTCACTACTATACTAACATTTTACACATGGTTGCGGAAGCGGTGACTTTTGGAGTGTGAGGCTTAATAATTTTGCATAGATTTTCTTTTATTGGTAATTATAGCATAATATTTTAAAAATTAATTAATAACGAGGAATTCCGCTCAGTCACCTTATGTAATTCACTTTGTTCTTTAAAAATACTAGAATATCCAACCCGCTTCGCGGGACTTGATGTGAAGACAGTAATAAAATAAATTGTCATCGACAGTTCCAAAAAAGAAAGCACCGATCGCCACCTAACTTTACAGGACTATCTACAGATTGTTTAAAAAAATTATTAAAATGCCTCAAGTCGATTTGGAGTCTAGAAGGAACATAAATGCTTTTTCTTTTATTAATGTATTATAAAAAATAGGATTAATTTTATTCAACTGGGAATCGAAGCCATAATACGTGCTTGTCAATGATTAAAAAACCTAAGAAAACAAACCCACCCGCTTATCTGTTGCGAATGTTTCTGACGCGTCATATATTTATTTACTACTGATGATTTCATAATACATGATGAAGCAGTTATATTTGGAATGCACTAACGATGATTGTTTGAGATACCGCAATCTAGAGTCGAAGATATGAAATCAACTTATTTACAATTCACAAGTGGAGAGTGAACCGAATAAAACTGGCTAATTCTGATTCCTTAATCCACTTAACACTTCAAATTCAACTATCCAAATCTTTGTCTGTTGATTTCGTAAGAAGTTTTCAGTAAAAACTGCGTCTGCTACTTAAAGAAAATGTTTTATAGTGAATACTTATAGTAAAAACGATTTTTCAGTCATTTTTTTCTTAGTCTGATCGTCCCTCAAATCCCAATGTTCCTATTGCTTATATGGTCTTTAAAAGTAATAAAAGAGATTTAAGGCAAAAAGGAAAAGGAGGAATAATCTAGAATTAACCTTGATTGAAAATTGTAATCTGATTGTGATATTTTTAATATATGGCAGTACTAAGTATTTTAAAAAGCCCTTAAAAAGTAGACACGTAAATTTTTACGATAATATCTTTAATAACCTAACATTTCTTGGGTTTTCATCTTAAATATTCGCGTAACATAGTAGTATCGAATTTCTGGAATAAGATAGTGAAATAACTTATTTTTAACAAACACGAGATAAGCAGATATGCTTATAATCTGTATAAGATGTGGAAGTTACGTAAACTTTCTATCAAAGAGTACAGTGTACATATTGAAAATATATTATACGCAGAAGGCCGTGAAATCTTCTATCACCATGGAGATTTTCCAACGCATCATAAACACGTTGTTTTAATGATTTCAAACCGCGAATTGCTCGTCGAATTCTTCACCTGACTATAGTGAACTATTAAATTATATTTTAATAATATAAATCTGAAAGTCTGTCTGTCTATTACTCTTTTACAACTATTCCGCTGGAACAATATTGAAATATACAATTTACTTCTTTCAATATACTTGTTACTTTCTTTAAAAACAAAAAAAAACGCTTTTTTCGGCGGAAAGCCCCGGGGCTACTAGTAATCATTTACTATGTATCTTATCATTAATATACAATTACTCCAAGAAATGTCCTAAGCTATGTAATAGTAGACCAGCGGCAGTTGCTCTATTCAAAATAATTTTATTACTAGTTACCTTAACTCATTACTGTCTTGTACAGGGTCGAAGATAGGTATTAGCTTTCTTTATTAGCCTTTTTAATAGTGTTTCAAACTGCTGTAACGGCAAAGCTCTAAAGCTCCACTCACCGAGGTACTCGAAGTTGTTGATGACGGATCGCAGTGATATCCACATGTCTGCCGCGGTGCCCGCTGCGGTCTACATGTCACTACACACCCATACCGCCTACAGACACTTTACAGCACGGTAAAGTAGTAGTCGATGACGTGAGCGACGTAGAACAGCAGGCAGGTGGCTATGTACATCATGATCAGTATTTGCACCAACATGACGACCAGCCTCGACCGCCGCAGGCTGACTGCGGTCGTGGAAGCCCTAGCAAGGTGAATGTCGAATGCTAAAATCTTATTGTGTTGTTACGCAAACAGGCAGGCAGGTGGCTAATGGCTCGATACAGGGTTGAGCTTTGTTTTAGACGGCTTTTAGTTTGAAACGAAACGTGAGATGAAATTATAATAATATCATCCATTAGAGATAGCCCAGGACATCGGAACTCTTCAGTCGCTTATGTTGTCTTCACTCCTGTATTGATGTGTGTGATACCCATTTTGTAAGTTGGTATTATCCCACTTTTGCGTAAAGGCCTTAGAGAATTGTATTCAGATGAAGATAGCACGCCGCCTTAAGGTGAGAGTTATAATTTTCTAATAAGTCTTTCTTATTGCAGATTTCCCGCGCCCGCTGTGTGGTTCCACTGATATCAGAGTAACCTTGTGTTAAATACTACCGTTGTATAAATCCATCCCATCATCCACCAGTACAGGCGAGGGAAGAAATAAGAAAAAACATATGTATTATATTATTGATGGTACTTTAATGCTGAAATTTTAAGCTTAGTTGCGGGTACCACAGTATAACATATATGAATAAAATTCAAGCTCAATTTGTATAAATAGTTTGATAGTAGTGGCAACCCTGGCATCAGTTGTGTCGTCACAGCCTAATACGAATGACACTTTTATGGAATCTTGACAGTTTACAACCGCGACCTATAAAACATCTTATTAGAATTAGCACGCAAGGCGATTCTCAAGTGCGCTCTTGTGTTTGTAATGTATATCAGGAGATAGGCCAGTACAATCAATGGGTAGGGACGGAGGTTACCAAGAAACGTAACAGTACTGATCTCTAACACGTGACTCAAAACACGCACTACTTTTAAACAGTTTCTAAACTAATACTAAACAAGGGTAATATCGACAATAAACACTTTTAGCCTTGATGGCTTTGACAGCGTCACCAGGAGGAGGGGTGAGCGCAGAAGCATCGTTGGGCGTGAAAACTTGCAGCGCGAGTCTCGAGCGAGTCTTAAGCGAGTTTAGCAACATCCTAAGAGAGTCGCCTTAAGGGTGCCTGCTTTGTGGCTGGACCTCGGCTTAAAGCGACGCGCTGTGGAAGACTGTATCGGACTTGAGGGCACGCGTTTTCTTCGGACAGTAACTAATGCTGTTTAGCCTTGAAGGCTTTGTCAGCGTCACCGAGAGGACAGGCGAGCGCAGAAGCATCGTCGGGAGTGAGAACTTGGAGAGCGAGTCTCAGGCGAGGCTCGCAGCATCCAGAGAGCGTCGCCTTAAGGGTGCGTCCTGTGAGGCCGGACCTCGGCTTAAAATGACGCGCTGTGGAGGACTGTATCTGTTTGAGCAGGACGTCTCTTTTTTTTCGGGCACTGACTAATGCTGTTAGCCTTGAAGGCTTTGACTGGGTCACCGGAAGGATGGGCGAGCGCAGAAGCATCGCCGGGCTTGAAACTGGGAGAACGAGACTCTTAGGAGACCCGCAGCACCCTAGAGGGTCGCCTTAAGACGCGGACGTCGACCCGCAATCTCATTCGCTAAGCAAATATTTTTATTTGGTGGCGTTTAATTTTAAATCTGCAATATCTTCTGAAGTATTTATTTGATTCATATAGTGTAAAGTACAATTTTGACAAACATTAAATGGCAAAGCTATTAAGCGATTTTATTTTGATAAGGACTTATACTGAACAGAAAAAAAGGGTCTCGAACATAACGTAATGTTTTTAATTAAAATTTTTAACATAAAAGTAATTATTGTGAGTTAACCGTAAGAGATGGAAACATGCTATCGCGGACTTTTTTGTAGTATTTTTGTAGATCTACAATTCTCTAGTACATTATTTTAGCGTAACTCTGTTTTTTTAACAACTGCTCGATCACTTCAACACAATTTACATGATATCGATATATACTATTTACCTAAACCATCCGGAAATATTTCACTATCGTTTGGTGAAAACCGTACAGTACATTTTGAGAAAAACGATTACATACAGACAGACTTTGGGACTTTGTTTTATAACAAGTATAGATTCAATCGTGTGATAAGCTTTACTTATATTCCTTACACTTAATTTAAACATTTCTATAGACAAGTCAGATATCGTTTGCGTAATTTAAATGTAGAAGATTTGCTAAGTCTACTTAGTCGCTACCCAAGTACATCAAGCGTAATTTAGCGTCTCATATATTTATGGTGTAGCAAATGTTGTTTGTTTGATTTGGTCTACTTACTGTTGATCTGTCCATCCAGAACGGTGGTAGCGGGTACGACAGTATCTACAGCATCAGAGCTGGTTATCTGGTGCAGTGGCAGCTCCACCGTGCCCGGAGAGCCTCCCGGCCACGCCATCACGTCGGCGTTCCACCAATACCATCACCACTCGAATAACCGATATTGTACATGATGGTGAACACTTAAAAACTCACTTTAGATGCACACTTTGACACTTAGGAACACCGATTTTGTATTCATTGATTAATTAATATGGATTTAATTAGTTACTAAGCTGGATATGTTAAATTATAGTTTAACACGCTATAGATTTCATCGACTATGATCAAGACGATAGTATCAACTCAAGTGTTAGATGCTTTCAATTATGTTTTTCCTTTCTCCGAAGAAAATCGTTACTTATATATATCTATATCTATATATATGTTAATGCGGTATATAAGCCTTAGTTGTACTAAATTTCATTAACTTTTTCCAACGGATTAGCCGTTAATGTGTAACAAACTGTTCTGTTTTAATAATACTTTGATAGAATAACGGGTTTGCAGTTGTTGCATTTCCCCTCTAGGCACCGCACTTCCCCGCTTTATTCAGCGCATTTCGCACTCTTGACTATGAACTTCTACTATTCTGCACCCGCCGGTGACTATGTCAAATCCGTTAGAACTAACAGAATACAATAAATTAAAAAAATAACGAAAATAAATAGGAAAAAGCATTAACAATGAATATATTTTAACATTTAACTATGACACATAAAACTTAAGAGAGGTTGTCGATATATTGGCGACATTGTGATTACTATTGTAATTTTAAGCGTTGCATTGAATAAAGTGTGTGTAAAAGAGGGCATATCATTCTTATATCAATGTATAAATGAATAGTATTTTCTTCACTAATATTTAGAACACAGCACTCGTTACTTGAATAAAAGGTTGCCAATAAAATAAAGGTTACAGAATATGTTAAAATAATTGTAACGTAACGTATCTAACGTAACGTAAACAAACACCGTAAAGTCGGCCACACACAAATAGATATAGATATCAACTGAAGATGGTCCCGCGAGATAACGATGCCACATTATCGATAAGATACGCCCGTCTCTACACAAATAGAGTCGACGGTGGGAAAATAATAGAGTTAACCGTCCCCTGGACAGAGGTGTGCCCGTAATCTGTGACCCCATGGCCTATGACGTCACGCAGACCCATATGGAATTAACACACGCCTTTTTTAGGGAGGCCACATGAAAAGAGAAATGCGAACAGCTTTCCAAATTAAAAGTTATAGAATTAGGCGTTACTTGTAGTGAATGTGTGTAGTGCTCATGTATTGTTGTGTTATTCATAGTTTTGACATAGTATGTATCAGGTATGAGAACTATATACTCGACGTTCAGCATTACACATATATTCATTTATCGCGGATTATAGCAACATAATATTTACATTACTTTTGTGTAATGGATGTAACGTTTGCGGTTAATTGTTATAATTGATATTTAATGCCTTAATGCATTTGTAATCACGATATCGGTCGTAGCAACCAGTTACGTCGATATTTTTCAAATTCCAAGTTTTTTATGATTGAATCCGAAATATGATCCTATCCGTCCATCCGTATTGATATATAATAATAAATATGTATTATAATATGGACTGTATAAACTATTAGTTATAGCGTTATAAACCAATGTGTTAGAAGAAAATTTATATATCCAAAAAGATTCGAATGTGCTATACCATGATGTTAAGTCATGGGTTAAAATAATGTAAGATTCTGCAAAATATAATAAGAAAATAAAATATTTTGCTATAATCCGACTTCACTAAGAAAATCTATGTAATGCTAAGTGTTGTAAACCAAACCGTTCTCATACCTTTTACAGGCAGGATTAGTTAGCTCACGTATCACGAGACAGCACAGAGCACAAGCGCTACTCACATTCACTACGACAATCTGATCGTTAAAATTTTCGTTAGTTTCGTTCAGTGCTATAGAATTACGCAAAATAACGCCTACTTCTATAAATTATTGAAAGTAAAATTCTGTTTTTTTACCATTTGAAATTTCTGTGAATTGATAGTACGTTCTTACTGTACTATCATGTCTGTGTGCTTCTTGATCCGTTAAATAAGTTATTTGTAGCCAACCTACCAATTATATAAAATATATAGCACATATAAACTACTATCAATTGCAGTCTCGGATACCTACAAAAATACAGTTCCCTCACCAACGAATTAACTTAACAGCTATTACTTAGAGATAAATTGCTATATTCCTTTATATTTTATGTATATTGCACAAATTTATGAAAATGCGGTTTACGGACTTTATTCTGATTCAGACAACCATGGTGTCACTATCGCGTGATAGCAAAAGAAAAATAATGATTTCGACCCTCACAAAAGACCTATGAAGGCAATATAGAACTGTACTAAGTCTTCAATTAGTTTTACTCAATCAATCTACTCGCCGCGGGGCACTGACTACTATTTGCTTAATAGTCAATATTTCATAGGGTACAACTGTTTATGGTAAGAACTCAGGTGTTCTGATGGAAGCTACTCCGTTCTGCAGCTTTATTAGGAAGGCTATAACATCAAGTCAAACCCATTAGATACGGCACTCTCTCTCAAACAATTTCATTTAAAAATGTAATTACATTTTTCACTTATTTACAACTTTGTCTGTTAAAGAAACGGTATAAAATGGTGAACTCAGACTCAGTACATGAGAGTATAGACTATTTTTTCACATAATCGAAGTGAATATTCCCTTATTTAGTAGGTAAAGCAATAGGTAGGAAATTCTGCCTAAAATGTGTTCATCGACATAAAGAGAAATTTAATGGAACTCATTACCTGTCTCTATTTTTTATGTGTTAGACAAAGATAAGTATATGATATGACTGATAATCCCTCTCATTATTTATTGTTATCTACTCTAGTATAATAACTCGATATATTCAATACTTTTACCAATCAGTTTATAAGCAACCAGCTTAGGTAATTTTCGTTAATGACCAATTGTGCTCAATATTAAATCAATACAAATACTCTTTAACGTGTATATACTAATAAAATAAGAACAGATATCTTTTTGATCGAAATTATAATATAAGACAAAAGTATATGTTGTTGAGAATAATTAAATGGACATTAGTGACAAGTAAACTCACTTTCACAAGTCTCTCTATTTTATGTTCAATTTAGTTTAAGTTTTATTAGGCTTTATAATATAAATAAAATTGTATGTAATTTTGCGACGTGATTTTTCTAATCATCATTCTCCTGTCCTTATCACACTCTAAGTGGGGTCGGCGCATCATATTCAAATATGTTGTTATACATAATTTATAGAATTAGGCGTTACTTTGCGGAGATCCATAATACAAAAGTAATAATAAAATTATTTTGCTATAATCCGCGATACACACGATTGTATCGCGGATTATAGCAAAATAATGTTATTATTACTTTTGTATGTTATTATACGATTTAGCTAGGTGTTTTACGAGTGTTAGTCGCCTTTTACGACACCTCGGTAAGAAATGAGGTTGGTCTGTTCTAATCAGCCGGATACCACACGGCGAAACGTAATTTTTAAATCATAACGTTGTGTGTTATTGTAGTTTTCTACATAAATAATTCTGTTGCAGGTCCATGAAATAAATGAAAGAAATCATATCTAGTCAGTGAACCATATCTCGCCGTCACTAGGTACGTCCAATTCTGATGTTTTTGGACTATGTAGTCGGCGCATTGTTCCCACCTGCCGAAGCGCCGGCCTTTCCTTTTGTCAGTCTGTACATAATTTATTCAGTTCACAGATGACTGACACTCTCTTTTGAATGCAATAACAATACTGCGACATTTGTCCGAAATTCTTAGTTCGTAGTTTAAATAATAGCTTACGAAATTAATATATACTATACACAGTATTTTACACAAATATTCTAACATTCGAATACTACATATAGTCCTAAATATAATATAAAATAAGTTCTAAGCAGCTCCTTTGTGAAGTTACCTAATTGGGAAGCGTTTTGTTCAAACATTCTCGTGTTTGAACAAGACAAACGGTAGCTGTGAGCTACCTCTGGAACCATCTCATAGTTTATTCCTAACGTTTGCATTAAACAGATGCTCCTGCTCATTTGTAAAACGAAATGAGCATTCGCTTCCAGAATTCAACGTATTTCCTCATATGCGAGATACATAACTAATTTGCAATGCCTAATTGGTAGGGCGTCAGAATAACGTATTTAAAATAAAATTTTAATTTCTAAATGTTTACATGTGTTTAAATGTAAACACATTTTGGGATGGCTGAAATTTATTTAGTTTATTTTATTTTAAGATATACCAACAGCAATTATAACAATACAGAACTAATCTAATGTAACATTTGGACAGGGAGTGATTACTATCACTTATTACAGGTATATACAGCATTAATAACATATGACAAGATTATTGTATATCATTGTTACAACTCAACAATACAACTGTAAGCGTTACTAAAAAGATAGCAAAATCATTATACTGTTAGGAATGAAAGTTGGCAACACTACAATCACGTGGCTGATAGTAAGGAAGGGACTTGCTTTTGGAGCGAAAATTAGTTATAAAAGATGGAGTCCGCCATATTGAAGTCAGTCTTTAGTAATACTCGACTTTTACGGTTATTAGCTTGCGCTTACGCGGGTAGACCGTTCTCTTGGAGTTTCGTTGTAAACCAGACTTGTACGATTATTAAACGCTCCCGTGTTTAGACCGTGTTGCAACCTGTCTTGGTTAAACAAACAGGTGTAATTAGTGTTACTGTGCCGTTCTAATCTTGTTACGGTAGACCCGCGTCTACCTACCCACAATGCGTTCCGTGTTATTTGAATCTAACCTCGGATAATTGTTATTCGTGAAAAGAGCAAGCGCTGAGTTTCTTGCCGGTTCTTCTCAGTGGATGACAGCGTTTCGAACTGGTGGTACAATCGTCCTGGCATAATAATTCCAAACTGTATGAAACTTAACCTGTCAATACATGTTTGGCCTGTTCCATATGATGTAGCTGTACGTTAGCCTTTGTTGACTATGTGAGAATGCTGAAATATTTAAGTGAAATTCCTGCCATTTCTAAAAATACAATATAAAATATTACAAATACTTGCTAAAAACCATCAAACTACTCGTTCAATAAGATTGTTTTAACTTTTTTTTTTAATTTATTCATTTTAAATATTTCTTTTTCTATTGATAACTAGAAAATAACTCTTTGGTCACTCTTTATATTAGTTTAACGTTAAGATTCCAAAGTTAGAACCCTTCTCAATATATGTCTCGTCTCAAGCAATACTGACTTCTGCATCGTACCGTATTAAGCAAAAGCCTGTTTAGATATCGGTTGAGGTGCTTCGCTAATGGATTGTTTATCAAAACACAATAGAAATCAATATATTGGTATACCGTATCTATATATCTAATTTTTAGAATACTACGTTACTTTGCGATCTTTACGTTACGTGACGTTACTTGCGTTACTTTGCGGAGATCCATAATACAAAAGTATTAATGAAATTATTTTGCTATAACTACTTTAAAAAGAGCAACCTCCACGCTCTTGCTGGTTGAGTTCTGACTCCTTTCGAGACCATCAATTTTCCGAAACAGCTCTGAAGTTTAATCGAAATGATGTTTTAAAAGCTTTTATTAAGCGTGATGGTGGAATCTTGCAAGTTAATTTTTGACCCACTTGCCGGGGTCCGATTGATCTGAAATTTTATATACTGCCCCAGTCCCGATGACAATACACGTTTATGATAAGCACAAACTGATGCTGTTGCCAGGATTTGCACCGGACGAGGGAACTCCTTAACGGTTAGGTAACAGTAGGGACATGAAATTTTGTTGAAAGCTTTTTTAACTTAACTTGTAACAAGTTTATTGTAATTGAAACTAAATGGAATTCTGCCATTATATAAAGCACTTTAAGAATTTAAGTAGTTTTCAAAATCACAAAGCGACTTTGCGATTTTGTCGTGGAGTCTTATCTTCTGATGATGCTTCGAAACGATTGTTAAGTTTGTGATAGTGAACGTGTGTAGTGCTTGTGTATTGTGATGGCGGTCGTGGAGGTTCGTGCATGTGAGTTTACGAATCCTGCATGTATCGGGTATTGAAAAAAACGGTACATTTAGTGTTATATATTTTTTCTATTTACTTTATCGCTTATAATAGCAAAATAATGTCATTATTACTTTTGTAAAATCTATTTATAATTATTATAAAACAAAGTCTCCAAAGCTGTCTGTCGGTATGTAATCGATTTTCTCAAAATCTACTGAACGGATTTTAGTACGGTTTTTAATAAAAGGTAGTGCAATTAATCCACGCGGGCGAAGCTGCACGTATTTCTAGTATCTTATAAATCTTAGGAGTAATTTTCAAAAGACATTAAGCAAAATACAGAAAACTTAGTAGGGTTATTGTAAAAGATGTTTCTATTTGTTATCGATAATTTTATGTCTGTTTGATTAGTATTCTAATAATTACTACGATGATAATGAGAAATACATAAAATGTTCCTTTTGTACTTTCAGTATCCGATTTTGATCATGGAGTATACTTGCATACTTGCAATCCTCGCCATAACATCAGTCACTATATAAATTTTTCCTAATATAATAAATACGAAAGTGAGATTGTTTGTTAGTACTTTTAAACCGAACGGAGCAAATGAAAAAAATAAATAGTAAAATTGTTTAAATACGTTTTACTGCAAAGAAAGTGACGGTATTTCTCATATAGTATTTTTGAAAATTGAATTAAATTTAGAAAAGAGCTATATTTATTTATGTTGTAAAAAATAGAATATAGGAAAATGCAATATACCTTCCAGCTGAATTTCTGCACTAAATTGGAAGTCAAACTTAAATCTAATCGGTCCTCTACGTACTAATTTTAGTTGCTTGTTTTGGATGGAGTAATGAATGGCGGATACAATTAAAAAATCACTTTAATGAAATTTAAATTCCGCTTGACCGGCGGGAAGTAACTTGCTTGCTTAGCGACTGCTTTTACCGAAACATAGGGTTCTAAATAATTATAAATAAAATTATACCAAATATTATTGTAGCGATTTGTTACTCCGTTATTTAATATATCATACAAAACATACACAAAACTAACAAAATCTTACTATAATACATTTATTATATTAGCTATAATCTACATTTAATGGCAATCCGCATAGAAACGCCTGCTTCTTAAAAAAACTTGTCAATTTTAAAGTGTCTCTTTGATCGATAAATTTTAAAAGTGGTACGGTCGATATTTTTATAAATACATGAATATATTGCCGATGATCATTGTTATATAGAAAATAGTTCACCATTTCACTTTATGTATCTTAGTTTCGTTTAAGTTTGTTTACGTTATGAAAGTTTCCGCGAACGTAGTTCCCGTGGGCGGATTGGGCGGACGTGCTCGAGCAGCGCGCGTCCGCCTCGCACTGGGCGGGAAAGCTGAAAGCTCATCGCGAGCTTACCTGAACACTCTGATTGATAACACTTTATTCATGTGAATTAATGTCTCAATTGTAGAAATTAACCTTACCTAAACAGGACTACACTGCGAGGAGGTTTTCCATTCTGTAAACTAGTTTATAAGAGTAATAAATATTTATAACTGATTACACTTTTCAATCATTTTACAGTGTGCTAACATTTATAGATTGTATTGATCGTAGTCAAGTTATCACATATGTCCTACTAGTAGTTCGCGATTTCGTAAATACTCTCGATTATATTGGTTTTTGCCTATACTCGAAAAAAATCGGGAATTTTTTAACCTACGTGTCAGCCCGATATATATATTTTAACTATACCAAATTTTATCATTGTAGAACGTTAGTCGCGAAAACGTAACAGACAGGCAGACAGACGTTGTACCGCCGCCACTTTCTTCAATAATCTGTGCTACTTAGAGATATCTACAACTATCTTGCTCTAAATTAAATATGTTAAGAAATTCATGTTAAACAACGAAAATTTAAAGGTTAAAGCACAGAACGATATCTCTGTACTGTTTCAATTACCTATTAGTTATCTTGCAACGTAACTTTCAGAATAAGGCGTTCCATAATAAAAAAGTAATCACAAAAATATTATTCATTGTTATAACTTCTGTATCATGCAAGATATTTTGTTAAAAATTTGTTACTTTTATCTTTATGTATTAAGGCGGTCAGTAACAAAGATTTGTGAAATGATACAATATTGATATATGACGAGCTTAAAGCGCTTTAAGTGGATAACTTGAAGCCTGACTTACGCTCTGAAGCTAAAAGGAGATGAGCTTTGTTCATGTATTTGAAGCACGTAGTTATAAAGCTTTGTTAAATGCTTTCAACTACACTTCATACTACATTACCATAATTTGTGAGAAAAGATGATTTACAGATAAGAATGTGAAAATATGACATGTGGATGAATATCTGACTAGAGAAAGGTCTAAAAAAGATGGTTGGATTGTGTACAGTATGACATGCATTTAAAAGGAGTAGCGCCAGAGTTGACGACTGATAGGAACAAACAGAAGAGAAAATATAATGTGCTGACTCCATGGAGATCCCAAGAGATAGGGGAAAGTATACTAGAGATAGGGGATAATTTTCTTATAATAGTAAGCCGGTTTAGTTTTTATACCGTGTGGTATCCGGCTGAGTAGAATAGACCACCCTCTTTTTTATTGAGGGCTAGTAAAATACGACTAAGGTAAGTTGACGTCAGGTTAAAAGGCCGGTCGTTAAATACGTAGTCAAATCATATGACAACATGTTTGCAACATGTTCTGCCGACCCCGTTTAGAGTGGATAAGGGCGGGAGGATGATGATTTAGTTTTGGCAAATACTTAAGAAATATTTCTTTTAGTACCGTGCACTTCTTTTCTTACCTCAGTATCGAACGCCAAAAACCAGTTAATACCAGTGTTAAGTATTAAAGTCACCATATTCGTAGTGTTAGCTATTCCAAAATATTTGTAGACAAATATTTTGGAATAGCTAACTATAGATAGTTAAACTAAAAATCATAGAGGAGACTATAAAATAAAGCCGACGGGCGGCCATGCTGGCGCTAGCGGTCAAAAGGAATAGACGTAAAACAGAGAAATGGTAAATTGTAATAATATATATAGTAGATTGTTTTTAAAATTGAATAAAATGGAATAGTACAAAGCTGCAGTATTTTATTATCACTACATATAATCAAAAGAGAAGGCGATCCTGTTAACAGTAGTAATGAATTAAACCACTATAAAACCGCATTTAAATGGACATTTCAGTTGTTTGTTAACATGCGGAACGCGTCGACATATAATCCTGAAATATTTTACGTAACAGATTAATCTGTTGACATACATTATATAAGGATAACAGGCTGGATAAATATTATCACACAAACCACAAATAAACGTATGTTAAAAGTGTTTCCTCTGGGACGAAATATAAAATTAATATAGCAATTATATTTGGAAAAAAAACCTTTGTGTACTTCAATTTCTTTATTTAACTTCTTTATTATATTTATTTAAAGCACCGTTATGGTAAACGTGGCCTTCACTTGATAAGGCAGGAAAAATAAAGGAAGGTATGCACGGGGGAATATTATGTTGTTAAAATGTAACCACAGACAACATAACCTTTAAAAACATTATCTTCATTGTTAGTACTAACACTGTTATTACTACCAACTGAAAACGATGATCGAAAATGTATGCAGGTATCTATACTAATATTATAAAGAGGAAAGATTTGTATGTTTGTATGTATGTGTGTATGTATGTTTGTAATGTTTTCACGCAATAACTGCTGGACCGATTTCAAAATTCTTTCACCAGTGGAAAGCTGCTTTTTCACTGAGCAACATAGGCTATATTACATTTTCATAAAAAATTTGGATCCCTTTTAAAATTGTAATAAGGTGTGAAAAATTTAGTCATAAAAATCTTTCACGCGCTGCAGAAACTACTGATGATAGAACAAAAAATGTTCTACAGTATTATAGAACGTATCAATATCCACAAAAATATTCGCTATACCATATGTCTAACGATTATAGTTATGTCAATATAACTACTTTTTTACATTGTAAAAGCTGATAAAAGTGCCGACAATAATCAAACCATATTATTCATATCTCCGTATTAATTTTTATCCCATTAAATGATATGCTATGAAAACGGTTTCAATACCTATAAAATACATTAAAAATTATTAAAATCTGACATTCCAATCATTAGATGTAACGAATTAAAAAAATGACACCCTAAATAAAATAATGCCATAACAAATTCATTATAGCGACCATTATAACAGGGCCTACAATTGGTGAGTTAGCTCTTATTCCAAGAATACCATTTATACCCACCTTTTAAAAAGAATTCAGATAAAACTTCCTTTGCCGTAACCATTAATAAATCCTAGGGCCAAATTTTTAAACAAAATAAATCTTTAGTCCGACTTAGTAGCCTCTCCACGAGATCGGTATGTACGCTAGTGAAACCGGGGGGCATTGCTAGTACATTATACAATAGTTTAAAACTTAGTGAAAATATCTGATCAAAGTTTTTTCGCAAATAAAACCCATGTGAACTTTCAGTTGAAGCTTTGGTGTATCAAATCAAATCAAATCAAAATAATCTTTATTCAAATAAACCATTTCAGGCACTTTTGAATCGTCAAGCATTAATATGATTAATGAAGCTACAACTGGTTCGGAATGTTGCTCTTACCGAGAAGAACCAGCAAGAAACTCGGCGGTCAATCTTTTAAATATTTTCAATTATACATTATTAAACCGCTGTCTTGTATGAAGCTGAAAGGATTTTCAAATCCAGGCTTTCTTGTCATCCAAATAATCTTCAATTTTGTAATATGCTTTACGTATAAGCATATTTTTTACACTTGATTGAAATCTTTCTGTACACTGGTCTAGAATGGATTGAGGAATTTTATTATAGAAGCGAATAGCGAGACCAACAAAAGAGTTGCTTACTCTGCTGAGTCGCGACGCAGGTATCATAAGCTGTTTGTGACCTCTCGTATGTCTATGATATACATCAAATTTTGTTTTATATGTACTTATATTTTTCCGCACAAATAGAATATTACTATATATATATTGTGATGCTACAGTCAGTATGCCTATTTCTTGGAACTTTTCGCGAAGGGACTCACGTTGCTTCATATTATAGATAGCCCGTATGGCTCTTTTTTGGGCAACAAAAATCTTTTCTATATCGGCCGCTTTACCCCACAGCATTATTCCATATGACATAATGCTATGGAAATAAGCAAAATAAACAAGTCGCGCTGTTTCAACATCGGTTAAATGTCTGATTTTTCTAACAGCGTAAGCGGCGGAACTAAGTCTTCCTGCGAGGACAGATATATGGGTGCCCCATTGGAGTTTATCATCCAAAGTGAGCCCCAAAAATTTAGTTGTATTTTCTATCTTTAGTATCTGTTTATTAATCTCTAACTTTATGTCTGACCTAATTACGTTTGGTAACACGAATTGCAGACATTTGGTTTTATTTGCATTTAAAAGTAAATTATTTACTGAAAACCAATTTGATATCTGAGATAGAGCACTGTTTACATCGTCAAAATTGTCTTTATCTCGATCTACTTTAAAAATAAAAGAGGTATCATCTGCAAACAACACAATATCACAAATATTTTGAACACAATATGCTAAATCATTTATGTATACTAAAAACAGAAAAGGACCAAGGATTGACCCCTGTGGGACACCCATAACATTAAACGATCCAGATGACCTAACATCATTAATGCATACCTTTTGTAATCTATCGCTAAGATAAGAGGAAATAAGACCAAGCGAGTTATCATTTACACCGTAATAACTTAATTTTAAAAGAAGGGTCTTATGTTCAACGCAATCAAACGCCTTAGATAAATCACAAAAAATGCCTATAGCATTTTGTGAGTTCTGCCAAGCTTCAAAAAAATATGCTATGCATGTTTGTCTTACGACGCGTCCTAAATATTGCAACGGTAAGACATGTTTCAGCAACGATGCCGTAAAAATTTTATTCGTATCTCAGCAGATGAGGACGGCCGTAAACATGGCGCTATTTTTATCATTATCGCTAAGAGACGACAATTGTTAGTGAAAACTACTGGACACGTTGGTATGAGGAGTTATAGATTTTGTAACTTGTGACGGTCAGACCGTTAAACCATATGACATACGGGCTGCCTAACTTTTTGGGATGTTTTAATTTATGTTAACTATCTATAAAACTAACTAAATTTCTTAACAAATTTAAAAATACAAACATACGGGTTACATCGCGATAAAATTGAGTTACCTTTGTATAAGATTCGACGTTTCGGCAGAGTTTACGTTTTATATAAGGCAATTAGCTCTTACATATGTCATCCCCGGAATATTTATTTATTATTAATTACGAATAGCATTGCAAAGGGGATTTTTATACCAGTTATATATAAATATAGTATGTTTGGTAAGTTACTTTGTTTTTCTGGGGATACGAGTAATATTATGTAAATATCAGGACTAGCAATTAAAATTAATTGTTTAAATATTCACAAGTTTGTACGTGCGATAAAAGTCTTATCGACTTCACAGTTATATTCACCATATGAGGTAGATAGTCCTAATGTCATGCATTTCATGCCTAGTACGGAGTTGTAATGGTAGCTAAGTGCAATTCTAACTGATTGATTGATTGAGTGACTGTTAGGCTATTAGATACTTCAAATCATTAATACTAATATCTAATGGCTCGGGCTTTATTTCCCGTCGTTCTGTAAATGTTCTCTACCAGATATTTAATTATTCTCATTTCATTTTCTATTTCGTTTCCCTCGATTATTCCCTCGTTTCTAATTGTCAAAACTTGGGCCTCAAGGTAATTATCAAATGCCCCACGGAGTACTAGCAGTAATTAATATTCACGAACTTATAATCACCTCATTTCACCCTCTAATCTTTTGTTTTAATAATTTGTATCAGATGCTGTAGGAAGACACAAATATTCTATAAATTTAGCTATTAATTCTACTTGGTAAATATTAATTTGTCAAATGTCAAGGATTCTATTTTGAGTTGCTTTACCTGATGTATTGTGGATGCTTCTCAAATACAGATCGTTACCACGATAAATAGTTGAGCTTACGTACTTCTTGCTATTTTATTATGGTCAATTTATGGGTGCTCAAGAGTAAAATGAATTTAAATCCAAAATATTATACGTTGGTCACAAATATTTCACGCAAACTTTTGAACAATTTATGGAATTAGACATTTCTTTGCGGGAATCCATAATACAAAAGTAATGTTAATAATATTTTGCAACAGTCCGCGATAGAAGAATACTATTGTAATTCTTTTTCAAATAAAGGGACCGATAAAAGGCAATTTTACTAAGAAAATTAAGTTTGTGCCGTAGCCGTGTAGGTCGATTCGCGAAGATCTTTTCAAAGATCAAGAAAATTTCGCGAATTATTTGTTCTGAATCCGATTCGGTAATGAAATCCGCGGTACAATGAAATCCGCGAGGAGCTTTAATGTATGCTAAATACGCATTTCTATTTAAAATAATGATGTCATGTCGAAGTCGCGTGTCGACGTCCCCGGGCCCGAAATACTCGATACGAATAACCGATTGCATAATGAGCAGTGATCGCTGGTAATGTGTACGTTGACTAAGGTTTCCTGACTGCTGCTTTTCTACAAGATATATATAATAAAAGTGAAATATCTCGAAGCTAACAATTCAAATTCAAATAAGTCTTTATTCAAATTGGCCTATTACAAGCACTTTTGAATCGTGAAATTCAAAAAGCACTCCAAAATTCACATTTTCTAAGTTGACTCGGCTAATTTAATTAAATTCTCTCCCTTTCATATTGACACAACAAGCGGCAGCCGAAAACAAAACTACCAATCATACTAAACCTCGCCCTATGCCTTGGTCTGGTTTCGAATTGGCATTAGGACTTACAGCCTACTGCCAATTTGAAAAAAAAAACATATCTAAAGTAACTAACATATTTAAGTTTATATACCTTCATGAATAATAGAATGATCCACGTTGTCAGTATATAAAAATGCTTAATGTGGTGAACTATAATAAATGCTCGGTCGACAAATGATGCCGTAGAAAGCGGGTCGGGCCGGACGTGGGCGCGGCGCTGCCTATTTCCGGCCACAGATAGCTTATGGCGCTGTTACCCCCACACAGTTAGCCCATGGCTAAAAGGGTAAATAACTGTCAAATACGTTGAACAGACAATGAGTTTCTATTCTCAGACCATTTCGCTCCATTTGAGACATGTATGGCACAGTTAAATTACTAAAAATTTCGTCTGTTTCATTCGTATTTTTCTTAGCATCAATATCGTGTACTAATCTAAAAAGTTCTGGAGCAGTCAAGAAACGCGGTCAAGAAAGTTTTACTTAAAAAGTATTCGAAAATAAAATTGAGAAGTCTATAGGATTCTTACAGTTGAACAATGCATCTATACGAAAATTAAAATGTGAATTTATCGGTTATGCTTTCACGGTTAATCCAATGGAGCAACATTAATATAATATTTGGAATGTCTACTGAATATCATAAAAGGTAAAAATACCTACTTTTTCTTAGCATAAAGGAATAAACAAGTAGGTAATTGAGAAATTACAGTACATAATTAAAGGTATTTGAAAACTTAAGCTGACGTAAATTGCGGGCATAAGTTGGGAGTTCTGTACCTCTCACATTATGACAAAGGAAACTTATCAAGAAATAGATTTTATTAGCGTTTAACTGTCCGTTACCGCGTTCACGGCAAGTATGAAAGTTTTAATAATCTCTCTATTGTGCAGCGCTTCGCCGTACCCTCAAATGTCAGCTAAATATCAAGGCTGGTTGGCGCACACCGCGCGGCCGACATTTCAACACGTGCAAAAGGTATAATGCTTTAAACTATGTGTGTCTAAGTTATTGCTGTATACAGGGTATCATCAGTGAATTTAAATTTGAAATTCAAAATATTCCTTGTTCAACTCTACTGCAGGTTTGGAAAATGGCTCTTACCGAAAAGAACCAGCAAGAAACTCGGTAATTGCTCTTTTCAAAATATAATTCTTGTAACTAGTTATATTTTGTTATCTACTATCTTGTACAAGGTCGAAGAGTAGCTAAATCCACGCATTGGTATCATTAATGTATTCCTTAAAAATATAATAGGCTTTCTGTATTATCACAACGGTAAAATGATTGTAGCATTTTATTATAAAACGACGATTTACGCCCATTCATAAACCGTAAGTTTTTGTTCGTTCCTACTTGATCTATGCTCGCAATTATTTCTATAATTCTGTATATTTTTAGACGCAAAAGTATATTGCAAAACATGTACTACGAAGCTAATTTAGATCATTTTTTATTAAACTTTTCTCGCGGGGAATCATACACTTAAAACGAAATCGTGATCCATTTTGATATTTGAAGCTGAATCACAACACTGTTTTTTTCACGTTTTAATTTCACGTAATCTAGTTTTTCCCTAACCCGGGCGTATTTCAGATCGGTTGTATAGCGGGCATTATTTTGCAAACAGATATAGGTCATAAAACTCGTTGTGGATACCTAAAATTAATTACTAACCGTAATCTAGGCGCCGCACCCTCTCGCGTGCACTCCGTGTATTAAACGGACACTAGACTTGGACATTATGAGATTTATGGAGTTTATTATTAATGTTGTCAACCTTTTGGAGCAGACGGTTCCATTGTATGGAATGAAACCAAAATTT
The DNA here is from genome assembly GCA_947086505.1 of Morpho deidamia. Lineage (NCBI taxonomy): Eukaryota > Metazoa > Arthropoda > Insecta > Lepidoptera > Nymphalidae > Morpho > Morpho deidamia. The sequence continues at coordinate 270,149 of CAMTZC010000025.1, forward strand.
TCACACTTCGCCCAGCGTTGTATGTTGATAGAAACTAACTGTCCGTTACGCATCGCTGTGGCTCAATCTCAGATAGATTTTCGGTTAGATTACATTCAATACCAGAATCTCATTAATGATCAATCGTTTCACCCCTTAACAGAATCATCGTCAGAAGATACACTCCACGACCAAATAGCAAAGCCGCACAATCGATTTTGTCGTGGAGTCTATCTCCTGACAGATTGTGAGATTGTGGTGGTGAATATGTCTAGGGCTTGTGTATTATTGACCCTTGCAAAGTAACGCCTAATTATACAAATTATTGTAATAATTTGTAATAGTAAGGCAAGCAATAATACCACTGCTCTATAAGCCCTATGCGTGCTCTTTACTCATCCTTTATATTACGCTTTTAAAAGCATAAATGACACGTCAAATAGCAGGGCGCGGCGGATTAGACGCGTGTTCCCATTCTACAAAGTCATGTTGTGTATTGTTACAAGGGCTTGCCGTTGTTCGCAGTCTCGTGATAATTTCAATTCGCAGAAGTAACAGTTAGTAATAATTAAATTACTTAGTAGTACATATCTGTAATGTGATTGAATTCTCTACAGACTGTTTTTATACCCTGTAATAAAATCTGTTAATTTTACCTGTCTATCTGTTACATTTACGTGGCTAATTCGCTGAAGCGATATTGATGAAATTTTGAATAACTGAAGCCGAACTAACATATGGGATAAAAAATTACTGTTTTTCGTATACATACATATATTTAAAATCATATATGTATTACCAGTCACCAATAAAACAAGTATAAACTTAATTTGGGGGGCTGGCGACTGTGGGTTAATTGTTCCATTTATATGAAAAAAGTATGTTTGCTACATTCATTCTCGTAGCCATCGTTGTAGTTCGTCTACGCCGTAGATGACACTACGAAAGCTTCGTGAGATCTTTGCATACACTTTCCCAACTTTCCCCCTTTCGCATTAAGAGTAAACGGATAAATACTGTATCAGAATATAATTTCTATATTTTAGTATCGTCGTTTTTTAATGCCTTTAATCTTGTATTCGTGATGATCTGAACTAAATATATTTTATACAAAATACACATCTTCATGGCAGTAAAACCTTGTTCTTAAAATATTTAAGTTATGCTATGAATAGTTAGAGGAGTTAATGTAATGTAAATTTTTGTTAAAACGATTAAATATAAACAACAAATTTAAATTCAAAATATTCTTAATTCAAGTAGACTGTTTACAGTACTTTTAAATGTCTTTTTAAAGAAACTACCACTGCACTACAACATCGAAAATGTAATTTACAAGGTTTAAATAATTAGGTGCTAGCTGTAGATATTACGACTTTAACGCAGTTTATTTACACCACGCCTGTTTTTAGGTTTTATAATAATTGTGCAAAACGACGAATTTTATGTATTCGCCAAGTTACCAAAGGTTTAAAGTTTATAAAAATGTTGATTAATTGATACTATATAATTTGGTTTGTGCGTATCTGATCTGTTTTATTTTAAGAATCACGATTTAATAAATAAATATATGGGACATTTACACACACGGTCGTCCATCCCCAAAGTAAGTAACTTAATACTTGTGTTGGACAACTGTTAAATATACTACATATATAATTTTAAATACATACTTAAATACAAATACACACCCAGGCTCGAAGAACCAACAAATTATTTATAGAAAATGTTGGCCCCCGGCGGGAATCGAACCCGCGACCCGCGTAGCTGACAGCAGGGTCACTACCCACTTAACCTTATTAGATAATAAATGATGTTTTAACTTTATTATATTACTGGTATTTGTGTAAAGAAATCACAGAGTTACTATACTCATATTGAAACAATAGTCTGTGAAGGAGAAGGTAGGTACCCATACTAATTGTTGTCTAAAAAAAGGAGTAAAGTAAGACCTCATTTGCTTTCTCCGTTTTTTAAATGGACACATTTTCTGTTGACTCCCCTACCCAAATTATAATAACTCTATTATAAGTAAAAGAAATACATATAATAAGACTTTTAATAATAATAAACCTTTGGAAACAATAACGACCACTATTTCGCTAGACATTGTGTAAATATAAACGAATCTCAGCGATTTTCGTATAAGGTAAATTTAAAACACACTTACCTATATGTTTCCACCTGCCTGTCTGTCGGTTCAGGTACCTGCGGAAGCGGTAATAGTAACGATTGCACGCTGCGAATGTTCTTTCAAAGCAGGGCGTTTCTTTGTTCCTTGCGTCTGAAAATACGTACACAATGTAGCTATCTATTAAGCCATATTGCAAACAACAATAGAACTTTAATTAGTACAGATTGCGTATTCAGCTTTTCTATATATAATGCAATTTTTACGGTATGGCAAATATGAAAATGAATATTTTCTTCAATAACTAAACTGAATATATAACTGTGAACACGACTTCTTTCGCGTAAACTTCAGCGGTAAAAAACGCGGTTGTGTCAAAAAAAAACTTTGTTTTTTCCAATTATCACATTCGAATTCCGATTGGCGTATTACTAGAGGAATTCTAAAATTATGTTAAAGTGATCCATTAATTTTATACTTACTACGGGTAAATACAAATCGTTTATCGAATCTTATCTACCCCGAATCCTTTAAACGGAATACCATATTTAGATATTGTAAGCACTAGCCATATCTAACCACGCGAACGGAATCCAGATTTTTTTATCTCGTCGACGTAAGAGGTTTTTTATCTGTCGAATTCAAGATATTCTTTATTTAAAAAGGCTTCTATGCACACTATATTATATAATAGATACTTGAAGCTGCGGCCGCGACCTCCAACGGAAATCAATGTAACACAAATATGTATTTCAATCAATTTACATAAAACCGTCATGTATTATTAACCTAAGATGTCCTCAAGGTTTGTACTATTTATTAGTAAAAAGCGTACCTAAATCCGTTAAGTATATTTTGACGTAATCGAGCACATACATATAGATAGCTTTGGGTACTTTGCTTTATAATGTGTTCAATTCCAAAACGGATTATTTAGAACCACTAATAATCGGATTTTCTTAAAACCTATCTCACCATTTACGAACTAGCAAACCGATATGATCTAAAATCTCATCAGCGTGAATCCGGCAAATGCAAGAAGATAGAGCACGTCATTGGCAACGTATATTAAGGGAATTGCAGGTTCCTTTGGGGACGTTTCGCTGGATTTATCGGTTTGGATTTCGCCATTTTAGTAAACTCTCTAAACTATTCGAACTGGCGTGTTTAAAGAGAACGAAAAAAGGGGTCATAATTAGCCGGGCAGTTTTTATGTCTTGGGATTGCGTTTAGAAAATTATTTTATTTGGTTTTTTAAACTTCTACAATGCAGTCGTTAATGCTTCGTATACTACGAGAGTACAATGACACCTACATATAGCAATTTTCATTTTGATAATATATTTAACAATAATAAGCTCCCGAAAAATAATAAGTCTAGATAATTTATAGAACGAGGCGTTACTTTCCAGAGATCTATAATGCAAAAGTAATAATAAAATTATTTTGCTATAATTCGCGCTCATAGCAAATAATTTTATTATTACTTTTGTAATAGCTATTAATCATAAAACGTGTCAATTAATTAAAGATATGATTATGAAGTTGGTGACTCGGTATCTATTATATGTTCAGGTCAACTGATAACATCACCGCATTTGCAGTAAAACTTGTGCAAACAATAATTTAGTTCAGTACTCACCATGGCTGTCAAGGTCTTCGTAGTCAGTCCTCGCGTGGGCATCCCTCAAGGGAATCATATCCGGGTCACCTTCGTCACTTCACTCATTCATAAACACAAAAATAGACATATTAATTTGTTATTACACTATATACACTGAAAGAACTATGAGAGATTAAGATTTTTGAATAACACATTATATACAGTTTAGATTTTGTGCAATTGTATCTGCAGCGTCGGGCGTCGCCGGCCAATGCCCGGCGGCTACTCGAATTATTTGTTATTACATGATAACTGATAAGTACTTACAAGTGTGTGTTAACTTAGTATAATTTTATGTATAAATATACTTCGAAGATGTGCCAATGATATATATTATATTGAAATATTTATCGCGCAACCCAGGTCAATATCAATCATTACACTGTTTTTTTTTAATAGTATTCTATCAAAACAAATATGATATTAAATCGAACTTAAATTGCGAAGACGGCCCTGAACACATTCATATCATCTCTTCATACTTTTTAGTTGAGGGATATGCTAAGGTCCCTTTAAGATTTCCACATCACCGATCTTCTACCACGACCTCTGTAAAGTTGACTTTTCAGTTCACCTCGAGTTAACAACGCGTTGTTTTCTGCTGCGAGCTATGCAAGCATCTTAGGACAGTAAAACTCTTCAGTTCATACTATCTTATTTAATACATGTATCAATAAATATACACTGTTGGCTATTTCTAATAAAGGAAATTTGTGTAGGTCAAATAAAAAAATCATACTCTAAGGGCTAATACCTTTATTTTAAACTTAATATACCAAAATACCTTATGTTACTGAATATAATACCATTTTTTAGATTCATCAGTAAAAATGATATAGAAAACGTGGATATGTGTGGGTTAATTTAGGTACATATTTGGAAATACAAGAGGGGCAGTGATGCTCCGGGAATGTCAAACAGCTCCCCAGCTTAAAAATAGTTAAGAGTGTAACCAAATTTTTCCAGGTGTATCCTATTTTCGTCATATCATCAGTAGCGCCATGGATTAGAAAATCCTGTCAATTTTGCAGTAGCATTATGTAAATTCAAAAATGTTTTTAAACATTGACCGTAGTTTCGTGCTGGTACTTCTCGGTAAAAGTAGCATGACGAACCAGTAGTAAGAAATTTGATTCATTTGGAATGTTTATTTGAACATAAGGTCATCTCGGTGGATTGGATGTAAACAACTTATTCTAGGTACCATATCAGTGTCTTCAATTGAAGGAGCTCGTATAATTCTTATGAACTTTGCTAACTTATATACCGGGCTAACAGATACGACATTAAAATTACCGTTTTTCCTTTAGTAAAAATAAAAAACACAACGTCCGTAAATAATGGTATTTTAACTTTTAAATTGACGCGTACGAAGTAGCGAGTACAGCTTGTCCAGATATGTGATAATTAAGGTAATCAACCACGTCCGTACCACGTTTCCTATCAACCCTCCTCATCAGCTGTCGCTATTATCCAAGAGGGGCGCAGAGTCCTCGCATCCAGACAGTTCGCTGTCACTGCTCGCTGAAAGAGAAATGTGCGCTCAATTTTATGAGATACAATCGAAAAGTCATCACGATCAAGAATTGATGGGTATATTTAGCATGTACTTAAGACTTCGAACCTAATTGGACTCAAATCTCTCTGGCATTAAGATAAATAAGTGATCTACTTTTAATCAATACGTGTTCAAGCTGCATCTGCCTTAAAACTGTGTAGGACGACACTAAGCGTGGGTCGGTTCAAAATTTGAAACTATAAGCGCAATTTTTTTCAAAGTTTCACTTCTATAAAATTCTAAATAAAGTCTTTTTTTCATTAATTTAAGCATTTTTTTTATTTGAATAACAAGTATTGCATCAAGAAATTTATGGTATCGGTTTGCCACGAAATTTTTTTACTCAATAATTTAACGCAGTTTGTGGTATAAACCGTCGCGTAACGGAACGTTTGCTTTCATCCTTTCCTACCTCTTTATTTATTTAAATAATTAAAAAGCAACGATTACATTTCTTTTCTTATTTCTGTTTAAACTAATTACAAGATAAAATTGGTTATAGCGAGCTTTAAATATTTTTATATTGAACTATTATATAAAGAAATTTTCATAAGCAAATATGTTTCCTAAAATATTTAATGATAAATTTTATTCCTTACTTTTTAAAAAAGTTAGTAAATAAAATATACTCAATATTATTTGAAATCTATAATTTTTTTATTTCACAGGAAACAAGGCTTTTTCTTTATGTGACGATAAGCGAATTCTCCATACATTTACATTCGGAATTGAGAAAAAAACAAAAAACTTTTTGAAGTTACTTTTTAGTTTCCCAAACTAAACACGTATATTTTTTTTATTTAATCGAGCTCCAAGGCAAAGAAGATTCAGAGATAGACAGGTTTGAGTCCAACAATGTTCGAAATATACCTTGAGTTAGAATGAAAACTAAAATTAATAACATCACATGCAAATGGATATAAAGCAATACTCAGGCACGACTAAGGCAAGCCGAAGACTATGTCATTAAGCTAAATAAAACTAAACTAAAATATGATAAACGTTATTACTATTAACATATCTATGTCCACGAGACTTTGTGTGCGTGTTTTTTAAAAATATTGTAATGCAATTTATTCTCCTGACGTTATCCCACTTTAAATTGGGACATTTTTTCTTCCATTCTCTCCTGGAATTGGTCATCGGGCACGGTTTAACTTTAAATTAATAATTTTCAGTAACTAATTTGTTATCACAGCATGAAACTACGCACACAAACCGCCGCGTGAACTAATTAAAAACAAGTTACATATAAAGTTACGATAATATTATAAATTAATCATTAAATTTCATTTTAGTAACTTCAAAATTTTACTATAAGCTTTGTGAACCATAAATGGACAAAAGAGGAATTTATCAGGTCAACACGTCTATAACAGCACTAATCTAATCCTTTAACTATTTGTGTGTATATTACTATTGCAAATTTATTGTCAAACACTATGCTCATCTCATTTAATTTTCTACAATCATTTGCTAGCACGTGATAGTTTCATAGAGTTATTATACTACAGTAGAAAAGCCAGCCTATAATGCCATATTACAAAAAAGAGAAGGAGAAAGCAAAGGTGTATCTATCCGTCTTCCTTTTTAATGTGGGATTAGACAAAGTATATAAATAATGCACATCGAGGCTTAGAGAGAGAAAAGCAGCTAGATTCTGCTTCATAGATCATTGTATCTGTCGCACAGACTGACGAACCCGTGCGAAACTTCATATACTGAGTGACAGTGACAGCGCTCTACGAAACCGAACTGGCCGGCTGTTTTGTTCTAAACATCATTATTTAATACCGGGTACTATATATAGCTGTGATAGCCCAGCGGTGAGACCGTGCGACTCTTTCGAGGGGAACACGAGTTCATACCCGGGCAGGCACCAATGGGTTTTTCTATTAAAAACTCATGTGTCTAATTGATAATTGTAATTTATTACACGCTTTTCGGTGAAGGAAAACATCGTGAGGAAACCTGCATATCTCTAGAGAATTCTAGGGATATGTGTAACCTACCAATCCGCATTGGAGCAGCATGGTAGGTCTAAGTTCCAACCCTTCTCTCCAGAAATGGACAGAGGAGACCTATTCCCAGCAGTGGGATTGTAACAAGCCGCTACTTTACTTTCTTTTACTATATATGAGTTTCATCTTTCGTCTCGTTATTTATTGTGACACTCAGTTACAGGCCTGCATATAGCTCCCCTAGTCTACGGTAATAACTCTATGGTTAGTTCATTCTTTTTTACTCTATAAGTAACACTTTTAGATTATTATTTTTACTCTAACTACAATATCTAAATTGGCATAATATTATTCTAACCTAGTTCAGTCATAACTCAATTATCAAAGCCAGTTCAGTGTAGAAAGCATCAAGGCACATGGCTATCAAAGATTTCAAACGTGGTTTACTAAATTATAAGCTATGATAAGTAAGGGACCATAGACATGTCTAAGTAGAAGATGCCGAACAAATTTTAAGGTCACAAAAATAGGCGCGAGAACAAGTTACACGAACATACAATTTCCAGTCTTTTTTATTTAAAACTACTGATAAATACCTCTTTTTCACACACAAGGGATTCGTATAATTAAATTATCCATAATAATACATTAAACAAGTATTAACTGCACTAACCTTATCGTCCTCAAAACTTGAATGTAACTACACAAGTAAATAATCTGAAATAATTACGGATAATATAAAAAATATAGTATAGACTGCGCGATCTGTATAACATAAAGGAATTATTTAAATATTTGTTTTTAAAGAATGTGTTGTAGTGTCTTAAATGAAGGCAAGTGATAAGAAAAGCAAAGAAATAAGGACAAGAAATGATATATGTGCATTTTCTCATCTCATTACACTGTTTTTGTTAATTTCCTTTCATAAAATCATTACTTTATCAAAAATAAATCACAGTAAAAAAAGATTTTGATAGAAATAATTTCACTAAAATTCAGCTAAATAAAACAAAGTATTGAAAATGTACATTTGCTTATATTTGACATAAAAAATACACTCCACAGTATATACTATACAGCCGGCTCGTGGGAACCTATATACTATATTAACACATATGTACACCGCCTTCAGCTAAAGACGCTAATATCACTAACAAAAAATTACATTTATTAGAAAGCGTATGTATGCCGGTGAAATTTCGCGATTTAACATTTTATATTCAAACGAGGTAACAGAATTTCATATAAAAGGGTATCTACGTGACAATATCTATCTCGCTCTAACATCAATCGGGAGTGCTACAGATCGCATAGTCCATTTTCAGTGAGAACAGTAGAGTCGCGTTTTTAAAAAGAAATCTGTCAAATATACTCCTATATTTGTATTTATGTACCTATTTAACATGCATTTTTGAAAATATTTGTAAGACACAATAAGTCACATTATCGCAACATCATACAATAATATCGAATGCCTAAGTATCTGAAGATAATATTCTTAGGTGTTTAACTTACTTATTGACAGTTATCTACTTATTTTTGTGTTATTTTAGCATAAGTCTAGCACTTTTAGCAGTTATCATAGCGTCAAGAATATAGAGCAAGGTTTATTCTATTATATAACATTTATATATATTTATACTAAGTACCTAACGAGTTTTGCGCAAAATTTTAAAGAATTGAAAAATAATACAGTAATATAATACTGGAAGGGGCATATCGATGAATGATGTTATTAAATCCTTTTCCCTAATAGTTTATATATAGCTATACTTTGTGAAGTAGTCATACAACTAACATCAACAAGTCGCCCCAAGGGAGTTCAAATTACGTAAATAATGCAAAAAAATAAACAAAACTTCCATGGTGGCCTTTTTATTTTATTTAGCCTTGCCATTACAGCATTTTAAAAACTCTATTAAAAGAGGCTGATACAGAAAGCCTATTATTATACTGTTGAGGATTACTTAGATGATAAGAACGTGTGGATATAGCTGCACCGTACAAGACAGTAATGACTAAATGTAATTAGTTATAAGAATTATATTTTAAAAAGAGCAACCGCCGAGTTTCTTGCTGGCTCTTCAACAGTGGGAACAGCTTTCCGAACCAACAGTAGAATTGACGATTCAAAAGCACTTGTTTACTAGTTTACTTGAATAAAGAATATTTTGAATTTGAATATTACGTCATAGTAAATAAAATATTTAGTGTATTTTACAAATAAACAGAATTAATTTTGTGGGGATACAAAATTATATAAAAAAATATTCACACAACATAATTTTAAGGCATCAAACATCTGCTGATGTAGTGTGAGGCATATGATGTACTCACGAGAATGCTTACAATTACATTAAAATATTTTCCAATTCTTTAAAACCTCTTTAGACTGCTTTCAAACTATAATATTTCGTACAATTCGATAGTGTACGGTTGTTATGTCATATGGAAGCGTTCTAGCATTTAATAATATTATATGGAAGCTGTAACGAATGTGTACGCAGATACTATTCATATATATTAACTAACTTGTGAAATTTTACGTAAAATTCTAATATATTATTCAAAAAGACTACAAGATATAACACATAATATTCGTAACAACCCCACATATACACAGATATAACATATACATATAATTTATGAAGAAATACAAAGACAGAAATAAATATTAGTTAGTATAGCCAACACCCAGTATCGTGTGTAGTTTTTTCGATCCTACCGACTGCGCCAACAACGAGCATACAACTATATCTCAGAGTATTGTCATGTCAGTTTGTGTGTATGCGAGTATGGTTAGAGTGAATGAAAAGTTATTTTATATGAGTATTGATTTATTTTTCTACACACTAAAAATATTAGTTTGTTTATTAATAAAGACAGCGTTAAATATTTTAAGTCCCTTAATATTAACTACATTATTTCTAGTTTGTAGATTATCTGTTGTTTGTTTAATGTTTTGTACGCTAAACAAGCATTATTGCAGCGTTCTATCAATTTGTATAAAACAGTTTTTAACTGAAATTAAAGTCGATATAAGAACAAAGAATTGATTATCCTGACTGGTGAGATCCTAATTGTTTTTACGTAAAATCCATCCATTGAAATTATTTTGATTTGATTGTTCTAATATCGTACAAAAACTGGATTTGCCTGAAATTGAAAATGCAATTAGGTTGTGATTATCGTTTTATTGTAGGGTGATAATGAGTACTTAAAAATATAGTTTTCGAGTAATAATGACTGCAATGTCAGCTGAAATATAAGATAACTCAAATTTTGTCAAGTCGGGGCTGTTGGGGGTAGAATTAAATGGTCAGTGGTAGTTTTTATTGGGAAGTGCAAAAGCCAAATTCAGGTTTAATTAAACTGCGACCCGAAATGTAATGAAGGCTACGTTTGTCAGATTTCGACCACAGTGTACTCAGCCTCGACTTGAGTAAAAAAGTGGTTAGCCATCAGTTAATATTATATGCGACGGTTTCGACATAGATTATAGTCTGAGAGACCGATAGATGTCAAAAGAGGTCATTCTGCGTCTTTATGTTGAATAATTAATATAAACAAACATGGATAAACTCTGGATCTAAACCACATTGTAATAAATAAAGTAAGCTTAACATAAAATAATAAAACGAATTACTTTTTTATTATTGGCAACACTGACGTTGCCATACTTAATTTAATAAATTTACTAATACAATTAAGGTGAAGGTCAAATATCTTATAACAATTAAGGCGAAGTTTAAAATAGGTCTTGTTAGTTAAACTAAAACTAACATAAACAAGAGTCAATGCTGTCAACAGTCAGTAAGTTATGTTATAATGTGAGTGAATACTTAGAAAATACAATATATTCGATTGTTCGCTGATCGAAGTCACCGTTAGCGACGAACTAGTTGAAACCACCCGCTTCAAAATATATTGATTGATCAATTTGTATATTTCTGCTGTTATATGTATTTGACATATCAAAAATTAGAGCATCAATTTTTTGTCTGATATAATATTATATTTTTAAAATGCATTAATCTCCTAGTGGGTATTCTAGCTGAAATCAAAAAGATAAACGGGATGGATCGTGTATAAATAGGATTAGTTATCTGATTTTGATTTGTTAATCTGAATTATTATAAAATCTCAATTATAAAGTGTTAATTTTTTCCTTAACCTTAGCTTGGCAGGTGTTCAAACTTTGATCGTGCCAAATTTTATCAATATTGGTCAAGTCGATCAGCTTTGAGAACATAACAGACAGACAGGTTTTCGTTTACAATATTAGTATGGATTAAAAGCGAATGAGGGTTGATAGGTGAATTTTGAAATTGTAAAACAGATATAAATTAATTAATACAATCTAATTATGGAATTCAATGAAAATTTTTATAATTTAAAATAACAAACTGCATTTATTTGAGATCCCAATCGTCTATGGTCGCTATCGGTGACTTAAGTGGTTCATAGCGTAATATCAGATATTAAAACAGGTAGTGTCTTCTATAATTTATGGTAAGCACGACACAATGATATCAGTATCACTATGATAATAACATTAACAATACCCGGCAGAGTTAAACGACGCGTGATATTACAATCTTAGTTAAATAAATACACTAACGACCCGCGGATTGAAGCTTAAGTTAATATATATATAATGATTACTAATATTAATAAATGCGATGCGTCTGTTTAATTTTTTACGGCTGATTCTTGATCAATATTGATGAAATTTGGCACAAATAAATATATATATATGTATCAGGATAAAAAAATCGTTTTCTTAGGAGCCGCGCAAAAGGCGAAACTATAAGAGTATGCAAGGGCTGAACCGAATTAAATGAAATTTTCAGATAAACTTTAGCTCGAACAGGACTATCCTATAAAGTTTTGAACTTTCAATTACAAGGCTAGTTTCAACCAGACTGAATGACTGACCTCTAGTATGTATTATATATAATTGTGATATCACACGTCGTCCGTCCGTAGTGTGCGGCCTAGTTGGCCCTCTTGTGCTTGGTGGAGGGGCGGCGGTTCGTACCGTTGCGCTCCGGCTTGGGGGAGGGCGGGTGCGCCGCGGGAGGGGGGTGAGTGATCCGGAACAGGCTGATGTGGAGGTGGGCGCAGATCTCCAGGCAGATCTGGCCGCAGTAGCGCATGAGGTCCGCGCACACCCATAGCTGGAAACGAACATTTAAACTATATAGCGAAGATTATAAATAAGTCAAGTGAAAAAATCTTTTAACAGAACTTCTTATCCCTACTGTTAACCGTTGAGGAGCTCCGTAGTCTGAAGCCATTACTGGCAGCATCAGGTCATCCAACAGAGTGGGCAAGAAACTTTTAAATTAAAATTTATTGCTCACTGAATTTCTACACATAAATGCAATTTGTTAAATTGACAAATAAGGCCTGGTTCAAAGAAATAGGCATACTGAGTGTAGCATCACGATATATATGGTAATATTATATTTGTATGGAAAAATATAAGTACGTATAAAACAAAATTTGATGTATATCATAGACATACGAGAGGTCACAAACAGCTTGCGATACCTGCGTCGCGACTCAGCAGAGTTAGCAACTCATTTGTTAGTCTCGCTATTCGCTTCTATAATGAAATTCCTCAATCCATTCTAGACCAGTGTACAGAAAGATTCCAATTAAGTGTAAAAAATATACTTATACATAAAGCATATTACAAAATTGAAGATTATTTGGACGATAAGAAAGCCTGGATTTGAAAATCCTTTCAGCTTCATACAAGACAGTGGTTTAATGATGTATAATTGAAAATATTTAAAAATTAACCGCAGAGTTTCTTGCTGGTTCTTCTCTGTAAGAGCAACATTCCGAACCAGTTGTAGCTTCATTAATCATATTGATGCTTGACAATTCAAAAGTTCCTTTCAAAAATCTAGTTTTTGCAAATCTTCAAAGCGTTGGAGGTCACATGCGCACGCGTTTGAAGGCCACGGTCAAAGCTCTGCTCACGTACATAAGTTGAACTTCGTGGTTAATATTATGTCATTTAAATAAGCTGGTAGTCGTAAATAAAATAGGTAAAGCGTCTCGACTTACGGTACATAGCCACAGTACGTAGTACTCCGGTATGGCGTTGTTGAAGTACTGGTTCAGGAAGAGCATCGCCGGGCCCAGCAGCGACCAGTCGTACAGCTCCATCTCGCTCTTGGTCATGTGAGCCACCTGAGGATAGAGCGGGACGACTGATTCAGGAACGTCCAGACTTCATGCATCATTTGGGACGCCTGACCTTCGGGAAGCTGTGATAGCCGGTGAAGCGGTGAGACCGTGCGACTCTCTAGAGACGACATGGGTTCAAACCCGGGCAGGCACCAATGAGTTTTTCTATTAAAACTTATGTGTCTAATCGATAATTACAATTTATAGAGGAAATAGAGAATTCTAGGGATATGTGTAACCTACCAATCCGCATTGGAGCAGCGTGGTAGGTCTTAGCTCCAATCCTTTTCTCCAAAAACGGAGAGAGGAGGCCTTAGCCCAGCAGTGGGCTTAGTAGCAGGCTTTTAAACAAAAACAAATAACCTTCGGGAGCAGACATTTACGAATACCATTCAGGCAATTGGCCACACTCCAAAGTTATCAGAAGTAGTTAATATGGACAGCCACAGATTACCCGTAGCTCCTGTGGAACATCCTTATTACCTATCTCTTATCGTTTGTACCTTTCGAAGTCATACCTCGAGTAAATTAAAATATAACAGTTATTTCAACGATTTTTATATGCATGTATTGTATTGAATGAATGTACATCTATTAAATTTTGTAGCTTTGTTTAATTTAATTTAACTTTATTTTATTTTATGTTCTTAATACCATTATGCTCACGTCGTCGCCGTCTGTAATTGGCGATACATTTAACTGCAAACAGGTTTTGTATTAATAATTTTTTATATAATGTAAATGATGTATTTGTCGTCCATGGTGTTACTAAAATAAATGATAAATAATATGAGGGAATCGTTGAAGACTGCTGCATAAATGATGCATGACCTTATAGCCTGGTGGAAAGGCACAGATATTCTGAATATATGTTTGCATTTAAATCAGCATGACTCAGAGCAGCTACTCCTAGTGAGATCGGTAACTTAAAGACTTTTACAACCAATGCATTGGTACCACCTAAACATCGACCATCGAGGTACCCCTCTCCAGCTTAATAGTAACTTCCACCAACACTCTAGTTATATTGACCTACCAAAATGTAGGTGTCCCAAAAACCCCTCTTAACTGTGTGGTACTCTTTCTTGCCAGAGAGAAAGAATGAATTAAAAACAGACTTTCAAATTTATAATTTTAGAATGGAATAATATTGAAGTTTTAAATTTACCACAAGTCTATTGGTGACTTTGGCAGCGACCATTCCGAACGCCAGAATATACAACGCTGGGTGATTTTCGTACACCTGGGATTCGCTCTTCTGGAAGATGATGAAGGCCGGCACCACCACCAGCGAGAACGGGATCACCGGAGACAGGATGCTGGTGCCCTGAGAAACGGGAGGCTGTAGCGCGATCTTGACTTTGGTGCATAGGTCACTTCATTTACGACTTTTGCTTACTGGCACACTGCATATGCCTGGTGTACGCCTTATCTCTCCTTTTTAAGAGTTAGAGCTTAGACTTATCACGCTGTCCAGTGCGGATTAGTTTACACATATCTCAAGGATTCTAGAGATATGCAGATTTCCTCACGATCTCTGTTAAGTTGTTACTGACGTTGGGGCGTTTTAGTATTAAAATTAGTTTTTGGCTGCTACTGAAAATTAGTGTTGGGCTTCCGAGCTCAACCAACCCTGAGTAGCTATCATTTTAGCATTGCACTGCTAATGGGTATATCAATATTTGAACTTTTTATATAAACGGGGGCACGGGGTTAAACCATGACCCCTGCGAAAGAGTAAAGTATTGGCATTATTTTTAAAATATGTCAGCTTTTCAAAATGCTTTTGTAAGTTCAACAAGTTTAATAAAGCGTACGCACTTTAAGTCGGGATTACCTATTAGGGAGATGGGTTACTTTTACATGATATCGGGTTCAGAACTTTCTGATAAAACTTCATATGCCTAATTGATACTTAAATTTTATGTGAAGGAAAACATCGTGTGGAATATGTGTAACCTATGAATCTGTCTAAGCTCCAACCCTTCTCCCTAAAACAGGAGAGAAAAAGTATTCATCCAACAAACTGAAAGCCACAGGCTGATAAAAAATGCCCGCTGTAACTCTTCAATAATGATTATCATTTTGCTTAAGCGAACTCAACAAAAGTCATAAATGAGGTCCAATATAAAACAAAGCTACAAAGCATATCCACTACCAGACGGCGTCACGTGCGTGCTCTATTCTAAAACATGCAATTAGTAAAGATAAGAAAGTTAGGAAGGCGATTATTGGGTACGGAATAAATTAACGTAATTGATAAGTTTCGTTATGTGTGCAAACAAATAACGTATCTTTATATCAATATATTCAACAATTAAGCCAATGTATTCCAACAACGAACAACTCAAACTATATACAACGAACAAGACGTCAAACAACGAGCGTTTCAATCATGCGTCAGGCTTCAGTGAGAGTGGCGTTACGACCTCCGTTGCAACTCAAAACGAGCGCGAGCGGCAATAAAGCTTTAATGACAAACTCTTACTGCGACTGTGGAGCCGTTTTTCCCCACTCCGCCTCTCATTATGACTCTAACGTACGTGAAGACTACGGTGACGGTCATCACCACCACACCGTAGTTGGAGATCAGATTCAAACCGATGTTGAGAGACGGGATCTGTATATTGGGTGTATATGCGGCGATCGCGCGGCATGCGGTAAGTCCGGCGGCGCGGCGGAACACGTGGCGGCGGCCATTAAAAAAATTAAAAAAAAAACATGCCATTAATACAAAATATGGAGCGAGACAAATGGTAAAATACTAAAATGTGCTATCTTCACTCATCAAGAAAAACGTTAGTTTCCGCGACGACCTACTATTACTGACTGATACGACGTGACGTGATCTCGCGTAAAAAATAGATTGCGCCTGATTTTTTCAAATTATCAAATCAAATCAAATTATTTTGTCAAGTAACTGGTTCGAAATGTTGCTCTTACCGAGAAGAACCAGAAACTCGCCGGTCAATTATTATATCAATTATTATGTATTATTTACGTAATACAGGCGATGTGTTAAAAAGCGTGCGAATACATCAGAAGAAAATTTTAATTCATAGAAAAATACAGCAGGGTTAAATGTGCAAAATTAGAGAGTATTAATAGGGTAATTAAAGATATAAAAGAGGCGAAACATATAAGACACGGCATGGAAATTAACGTACTAATTAGTGATATACTGTCAGTGACAGATGACAGTGTCTTTGTGAGCGTTTACTGGGACTATAATCGCGAATATCATACAAAACATGTATTATTGATAGTAATGGAAGGAAAGTGCGTACTTGACAGAGTAAGAGTTAGATAGAAACTATTTAATTATGCATAGTAATTTATATTAAGTGTGCAAATGTAGAAGAATTACATGGAATTGATAGTTCAAGTTCAAAGCTTAATTTTGATTAAAATCAAAGGCACTCAATACAAGTTTACCGTTAGAATAATCTTCAGAAGTGCAATTGAAAAATAAAGTAACCATTTAACAAAGTTAGAGTTAGATCGAAAATATATAATATAGTTCCTGGTAAAATCTTAAATTTTCGGTCAAAGGCGTTGATATATTGTTGAAAACTCAAAAATGAACTTTAATTCCCACACCGTACACGTCCGCAGTCCGATAGCTTGCACATACGCATAACACGAGTCTTACGGCTACTGTGGACCCATTTTTGCCGCATCCCCTATATCGGAAGGTGGTCGCGAAGTTGACGGTAAAGTACAAAGCTCCTGCGAAGGTAAAGGACGTGGCGTAGACACCCAGTGGCAAAGCGAGGCCACGGATCTGTGACGCCAAACATTATAAAACAATAATATTAAAAAGTTCCCTGAATATATACATTTTGACGTAACAAAGATTACTTGTGCTTGCATTTACGTACTTACCGTACTTGACGTTCAAAAGAGTTAACAAAAATGCAAACATTACCAAGATAACAAATCAAA
The DNA here is from genome assembly GCA_947086505.1 of Morpho deidamia. Classification (NCBI taxonomy): domain Eukaryota; kingdom Metazoa; phylum Arthropoda; class Insecta; order Lepidoptera; family Nymphalidae; genus Morpho; species Morpho deidamia. The sequence continues at coordinate 287,590 of CAMTZC010000025.1, forward strand.
AGGATACCAGTTTCACGTTCAGGTATTTAACGCTTAGAAAATATCAAATTTATCTGAGTATAATAATTTTCTAAACAGTAATAAAGCAACAAAACGTCCACACTACAATGGACTAAATGAGTGAAGACCCACATTGTACAGTACAAAGTAAATCGACCACGACAATATTACATCAAAATGCTTAATCTAACATATGGCGGTAGGTAAGTAAACTAAAACATTATAGTACTCATAAAAAATATGTAGGCACAGCTCAAAGTCACATTAACGATAATATAACAGAGAGCGAAACCTACGTCGTACAGTAAACTCATGCTATTAAAAAAACCCACATGATAATAAGCTACAGCGCATATTCGCAAACAAATGTATAAATGAAGCTAATAACTCGGACTCAGTAAGCCCTTAGATACATCACCGATAAAAGAATGTATCACAATATAGAAAACAAAGAAAAAACATCTACAGAAACAAAAGCGTGTAAGGAAAATAATAACAAACAAATCTACAAAGTAAAACTATGAGTATTACACAAAGATAAAGGTACAGAAAGAATTAGATAGAAGCCCAACAATCCAGGGTGCTCTGGTAAACGGCGCTGGCGGTCTAGAAGCTCGACTCGAATATTGAATGGCACGAATGGACATTCGGAAACGTCGGTCCTAGTATAAAAGTGATTATATCGCGATGCGATTCGTATGGTTATATTGTTACGAACATACGAAAAGAGTTCGTAGTGCATATGTCATAGAATTCAAATTGGACGGGGGCAGTTTACGAACATGCAAAAAGTGTTAATACGCCATACGGTCCAAATTCGCTTGACGCTACTTCTCTGCAGCATTCAGGTGTTTACGAAAGATTGTTTACGATCTCCTCGAGGACGCGCGAACGTTCGCAAACATTGTCGTCATCGGTTCGTTCGATATATAAGCAGACGTATCGTGCGCCTCGAGGTTTAGTTTGCGATTAGCGATCAAGAGTGAAATACGAAGCGAAAATAAAAAAGAAATAATAGTGACCTCGGCTTACTTATTGGACAACGGAATGCATATAGACTGTACATACTAAGTTTGTAATGAATAAAGTTTTTTGACGAGTCACCAGGTATTTTCATCCAAATCCACGAACTCCTCCAGCACGTAACAATATAATAATAACGAATCGCGGAATTATAACTTTCGTGATTGTCTTTCGTGTGAGACAGGGAAGAGTGATCCGTAAGATATTTTCTATAAACCAATGTCGGTAGATGTCGGAGTGGTTATCGAGCCTCTAGAGCCGCGTGTACCGTTGGTAGCTCACAGCGACGGTGGAGCCGTTCTTGCCGACGCCGCCGGCCGCGATGGCGGCGCCGAGCGCGGACACCGTGAGCGCCGCGCCCGCCGCCGCGACCCCGCCCAGCGAGTAGCGCGCCTGCAGCGAGCCCACCTGCGGCCGCCGGTCGGAGGCGACGGATTGTGTCAACAAATAACGGACATAACGGCACATCTTTGTAGTGCTATCCTAGGTAGACGATTCAAAGCGAACACAATTGCGGAGTGATGCGATGCGGCAACACGCGAGTTCAAACGAATGCGATGCGACGCGGTGGTATTAGCCTAAGTGTGCGCGAATCGTTTATGTGTATTACTACGCCGTCTTCGTCCAGTAACCGCGACACATTCACGAGAAAATATGTATAAAAGAAAATAGCAAGAAAATCGCTCACCTAGGGTACTGTGTAAGAATCGTTATTCATGAAAGGCGGTTATAGCGTCTACGAGTCGAGAGAGATTTAGTGTCAGCAATTAACGGAAATATCGGCACATTTTGGAGTGCTGAACTAACTCAAAAAGCGTTGATTTTCGTCAAAGTCCGTTTTAGCTGCGACGACCGAAAAATCCTTTAGTGTCGGCAATTAACGGCTAATTTATAGAGTTAACTCTTTTAGAATCAATTTTCATCAAAGAAGGTCATAGAACACGGCGTAGCGGTTAGTTTTGAAAACATTGGAGTGTACTTTAAAAATCGATTAGCGTTTCCGAAAATCCGATGAAGTCAAATATTACTGGCAGTTTTTTTGGAAATCGATTTTCATTAAAGGTCTTTATAATAACTAACACGACTGGAGTTGCGGTCGGTGTCAGTATATTAAAACAAAATCATATTTTCATGTCGTCATATTTTTTGAGTGCACTCTAAGAGTCGATATTCATTAATCACAGTCATAGCATCGACATATAATTAAAATTATTCATGGAAGTAATTCTTTCATTTACTAAATATAAAAACGAAATCTAAACAATGATTGTTAAGCGCAGATTCAACATTGGTAAAACAATAAAACTTCTGTATATTAAACGTATATATACTTTAGAGCTCTTTTAAGTTTTCCGCAGCTTCATATTTAGCTTTATATCATTATAACTAGCTGTGCCAACAACGGCTTCGCCCGCATGGAATTCAGTGATTTACGAAACTTTTCACGAATTTTCAAAATTTTGAGCATAAAAGTATTGTGCGTTAACCGTGAGAGTATTTTATAGATCTACAATTCTCTAGTACAGTACTTTAGCGTATCTCCGCTGGTTTACGCAGCGCACGCGATTAAAGCTCCCAGCAAGCAAGTTTTTTAACAACTGCGCGATCTCTTCAACCCAATTGACATAATACCGATATGTACTATTTACCTAAACCATCCGGAAGTATTGCACTATTTTTTGGTGAAAACCGTAAAAAAATTCGTTCAGATTTTGAGAAAATCGATTACATACAGACAGACAGCGTTTTGGGACTTTGTAATAAGTATAGATTAGCAACAACTACACGCAGTACGTAGACGATGTCCTTAGATAAGAGAATCACTACGATAATAGATTGTAACTTGTGTCGAAATATAAAGGTGATAAATATATCGCTATTTTACTTTACATCACTACTAGTTAACGTGGTACCCGAACAGAATCTGCTAATTCGGAAAATAAGTAACGAAAACCTTGAAACGGCATCGATCTGATCAATTGATTCTCTAATCACGCCCAATATAAACTATTTTTAGTAGGAATCGTGAAGATTATTTTACCGCATTTAGAAAAGCATTAATTATCGTGCAAATTGACTCTTTTATCGCATTATGCATAACTATTGTTAATTTCTACGCTCTGACGTCACGCATATAATAAATATATATAAACTTCATGTGGGTATTTTTAAATTATATTATATTTAAGTTAAAATAATAAAAATTGCAGTGACATGTAAGCGACCAGCAAAATTGTATTGCACATCGTATGTACGCCGTATGTACCGTTATAAGGTTGATCTTTGTACTTTTATATACATATCTTACAAGTCATTGCACTTTAACAAATAAGTTATGACGATATCATTTTTTTCATTTAGACTCAAGTCTCATAATCTTCTATAGTTTCATACTTTATATAGTAAACAAGCGATCTGACCACGTATTGGTGACGCTTAGTCTAGTTACGACATACCCATAAAACAAAAATCATTGCCGAATTTTAAAAAATACTTCGATCGCCACCAAACTTTACAGGATTATCCGCTGCGTAAATGTAAAGATTGTTTGAAAATATCATTCAAATCGGTCTAGAGTTTACAAGGAATAAAAAAGAATATAAACTGTTATTCATGCTTTTATATCCGGCTGTACTCATGTTGTAAATATCGGATCTGCGCGACTAGGTTCGGTATAACTTTTATAACAACTCGGAATAACAATGTTGAGTACATTACCTGAGTGGTCCATGCATCAGGGCCCAGTATGGCCGATATGAGATGGATCCCGATGATGGCGTACTGGGCCTCTGTGACGTCAACGCGACCCATTTTGAGAGTGCCCGTGACGTATGCCTGCCAGTGGGCGCAGTAGAACAACGTCATAGCGCAAAAACACTGAAAAAGTAAGTAGGTTCATGACACAAAAGTAAAGTAACAGCCTGTTACTATCCTACTGCTCGACATAGGCCTTCTTATCGTTTTTGAAGAGAAGGATTAGAGCTAAGATCTACCACGCTGCTCCCATGAGGATTGGTAGGTTACACATATCCCTAAAAATTCTCTAGAGATATGCAGGTTTCCTCATGATGTTTTCCTTCACCGACAAGCATGTGATAAATTGCAAATATCATTTAGACTCATCGGTGCTTGCCCGGGTTTGAACTTATGATCGTCTACGACCTATGCACGGTCTCACCCCTGGCCTACTACTATGCTAATTAAATATATTATCAATTAAACCTATTACCAACTGCTTTTGAATCGTTTACTCCACTGCTGCATTGGAAAATTGCTTCCACCGAGAAAATTCAGCAAGAAAGTCGGCGGCTGCTGTTTAAAAATACACTTCTTTCGACTAGTTATATTTTGTCATTACTATCTTGTGTAAGATCGCAAAATAATAAATTAAATGCCGGCATTTTTATCATTTATGTAACCCCCTATAGTAGAATATTCATTATGTATCAGCCTCATTTTCAAAGATATTGGAAGTGCTGTCACAATCCTCCAATGTCGCAATCTCATTGCCTTGAGATGGTAGAGATCCTTCGCGCTCTGATAACAATAGTTTGAACTTTTTTTTAGAAAATGCCATCTGTAACTTGTTTAATTTTACAGAATATTTTTTTATCCGGCTGACTAGAATAGACCACCCTAATTTCTCACCGAGGTGTGGTAAAAGGCGACTAAGGTTAGCTGATGTGAGACAAGCGGCCGGTCGTAAAAATAGGCATTTAAAAAAAGGCCAAATCGTGTTAGAAATGTTGTACTGACACTACTTAGAGTGGAATAAGGGCAGGAGAGTGATGAATAATTTTATTCTTAAAACTACAAACCTTGAAAAAATTATAACACAATACATAATTGAGGGTATTATAACACCTTAGTTGACGCGAACGTAGTCGCAGGTAAAGCTTGTCATAAATATTGAAATTCTCAACGAGCCATTGTCTTTCTCATCTTCTATTCTGGAACTTAATTTTTTGTCTGTTACCGATCCAGTCAAATGCATAGGTGGATGATATGTATTGCACGCAAAACAAACACAAAAGTACTAAGTACAAACTAATATGACATTATAATGTAGATCGGTTAACTTATGCCAAAATAGAAATCTCTTTCAGCCAACCAGGAATCTAGAAATCTAGAGGAATCTTTCGTGCTTCTGGTTGGAAATTCTTAGTCTTAAAAGTTTTATTTTTAAAAAACCTAACCCAAATTAGGTATACATCGCACCGATAAATTCTTGGCCTGACTCCAAGTCTTGAAGACATCTGCCTGATGCGGCTGCCAAGTTCCCGGGCGGTAAACGCTCGCCCGAAGACCTTGTTACTATTCAATGAATCGGGTTCAAGGTCACTTTATGCAACCTTCACCAAATCGATACACTGACACCTTCGCAAAAGTCTACTTCGGTGTATATGAAATCTTTCTTCCAGTGACCGAAAATCATTAATACATTTCTATAATAAAATCCCTCAAAAAATCTAGACTTGCTTTTACACTAAGCTTACGTCATTCTTCACTTTTGGGCAAAGATAACTATGAGTGTAGAAGGCGATTGAAAATTTGGGAAGAACTTCTTACAATTGCTAAATACTTTTAATGCAATGACGAGATGACTCCAGTATGTCCTGCTTATTCTGGTATATTTAATAGATATAACAATGAATCTCAAGTACGAATAATTGTAATCAATATCAATTAATCAATAGATATCTATAAATAGCGGACGATAGGGTTGGACGCTTGTATAATTAATACCTATTGCTGTACCGTCAATATTAATAATAAGACGAGATCGGTAAAAACTCGTATTAAGTAATATTTTCTTAATACAAAAATTACATTTTCCTCAAAAATGTCGATTTTTTTATCCCTGTGTGAAGTTAGACCTATGAGACTTTAATTACGAATAACTCGCACAAACACGGCTGTCTTTATAGTGCATGTTTCATCATCATCCTACTGCCCTTATCCCACTCTAAGTGGGGACCGGCACAACATGTTACAGACATGTTGTCAATTGATTTGGCTACGTATTTTACGACCGGCCGCCTGCCTGACGTCAACTTACCTTAGTCGCCTTGTATGACTCCTCGGTAAGAAATGGGGGTGGTCTATTCTACTCTGCCGGATACCACACGGTATAGTGCATGTTTCATCATTTATATGAAAATAACTACATAAATAAATACAATACGATACAACCGAGACAAGCATAAACATCTAACAAAGCACCTAAAAAAACCATCTCAAATTGAAGTGAATTCTACGCTGCATCTTAGGATAAGCGACAAACCATCTATAGTGTATAGTACACGCTTTAAATTATTTTCATCTGTATGTATGTATGTCAATACAAACCTGAAAGAACATCCAAGTAGGATACTCCCCAAGCTTGACGGCGATGCAGGCGCCGAGGGCTATGAAGACCGTGGAGATGCTGTCGCAGCCGTGGTCGAACAGCTCCCCCAGCGGCGACTGGCTGCCCGTCCGCCGCGCCTGCTTGCCGTCGATGGCGTCCAGGCTCTGGTACACGAACACCCCCAGGGCGCACACCGCGCAGGCCCACCTGGGCGGCTCCTGCCGCGCGTCTGGACTATACCTACCACGAGAACGAAGTTATTAATTCAAGATAAATTGACTGGCCCGTTGGCGCAATTGGTAGTGACCCTGCTTCAGCTCCACGGGTTGCCGTCGGCCAACATTTTCTATAAACAATTTGTTGGTTCTTCGAGCCTAGGTGTATATTTGAATTTAAGTATATATTTCAAATTATATATGTTGTATATTAACCAGTTGTCTGTCACCCATAACAGAAGTATTAAGTTACTTTGGGGAAGGACGACTGTATGTGTAAGTGTCCAAAAAAAAAAGAAAACTAAGTAAGTCTACGACCACGTTCGCGTCCAACCTAGTGTTAAGACACCAATTATATACCAGTCAATTATATACTATATTGTTTTATTTTTGTTCCTGAAAGAAAGACGAAAATTTCTATTCATCATAACACTTTTCCTGAGAACCGTCTGACCGGTGTATACTCGTGGCTACATCTGAAGTTGTTGATTATATTAAAAGCAGAATTAATTTCAAAAGTCAAATCCAAATTTCGCTGTCAAGTGGATAGACCGAGTTGTGTATAAATAAATCTTTTTGAACCATTGCTGTCTATTTTGAGTTTTCTCAAGTACTATCTTGAATTCCGATTAAGTGGTAAGACTCTTCAGATATGCAGTTCGTTGGACTTTAGTATAGGATTTTTAAGAACAGAAGGTAGTATTAACAACTTAGTTAGTTTTAGTTTGAGTTTTGTATTTTTCTTTTACCTTTCTCTAGACTTTTAAGTTTAAATTTGTATGTATTTTGATTATCCTTTTCATTTATAACACTGTATATGGAGCATGTTGTGTTCTCCTACAATTGGGGGTACACTTAGCTCATGTGTCACATAATATTATTACTTTATTTTGTGTACCTCTATTGGAGTCCCTCAATAAATAAATAAATAAATAACTTTCTCAATAAAAAGTCGTGTTTCTTAATCTTACGAATAAAATTTTTTTCTAAACGTGAAGTGTCTAATTACCACAGAGTAATAAAGACTGACATATAAGAACATTTGTTGGTATTTCGGAGATACCCGTTTGGGAATATAATCAGGTTTTCCCCAACATGCATTGTGTTATGGGGAAACGATCGCATGTTATTATAATATTTAAGTATCAATATTATTACAGTATATATATTTTGCAACAACAATAAAATAAATTGAACCAAAAATAAATTGTTTTTGTTAAAGCTTGAAGCGACAGCAAAATTAACTACAAAGTATGCTAAGTAGAACAGAACAACAAAACTACTTATATTGTATTTAATAGTTATTTTGTTTATATACTGTAATTTTAAAAGTTTACTGGAAAAAGCTAAGTAACAGCATGGTACTATCCCACCGCTGGACATAAGCCTCCTCTCTTGGTTTCTGGAGAGAAGGATTAGAGCTAAGACCTACCGCGCTGCTCCAATGCGGATTGGTAGGTTACACATATCCCTAGAATTCTCTAGAGATATGCAGGTTTCCACACGATGTTTTTTCGGCGTGTACAAGTTTAAAAAGCGTGTGATAAATTGCAATAATCAACTATACACATAAGTTTAAAATTCATTAATGCCTACGCGGGGTTTGAACTCCTCAAAAGTGTTGCACCGTTTCACCGCTGGGCTATCACAGCTTCAATACATACTGTATTCGGTTAAAAAATAACTAATATTTTATCGAAAAACCACAAATTCAAAAGTTCACAGCGACGGTGATTGCTGTTCGATGTATTTTGAACATTTCTAATTAATTTGAATTTGAATCTCTTGAGGCCGAATCCATAACACGAGTATCGCCAAGGTTCACATGTGGGCGTATGTTTGCGTTGGAAACAAATTAAACATTGCTTTCGCAATATATGCGGTGCTGTCGTCAAGTTCATGTTCAATGACCCCTCATTACCGCATAAACAATGTGTTCATTTAATAGGTATTTGATGTTCAGAATTATTCATTGCTAGCAAACATGCCATTATCTCAAATGTGTCCCTTGTACGCGTATATTTGTATCACTAGCTAGTCTAGTACAAACCATTTTTGAGATAAAAAATTATCAAAACTCTCGTATACAGTAACACGAAGACAGATAAAATGTATAGTTAATCCGTATATTAAATATATATTAAATAATAAATAAATATGGGACATTTACACACACGATCGTCCGTCCCCAAAGTAAGTAACTTAATACTTGTGTTATGGGTGACGGACAATTGGTAGATATACTACATATATAAGTTTAAATACATACTTAAATACAAATACACACCCAGGCTCGAAGAACCAACAATTTGTTTATAGAAAATGTTGGCCCTCGGCGGGAATCGAACCCGCGACCCGCGGAGCTGAAGGCAGGGCCACTACCCACAGCGCCAACAGGCCAGTCACATATTTAAACACATTAAAAGTATTCTAAAATATAATATGTTTATTCCCGTGTGATGTGCGGTGTGACACGGTTTGATAGAATATGAAATGAGTATACTAGCAATTATAGAAAATATGAGATTATGTTGTTATGTGCCGTGTGGTATCCGGCTGAATAGAATAGACCACCCTCATTCTTTACCGACGTGCCGTAAAAGGCGACTAAGGTAAGTCGACCCGCCGTGTGGTATCCGGTTGAGTAGAATAGACCACCCTCATTACTTACCGCGGTGTCGTAAAATACGACTAAGGTACTGACGTCAGGCAGGCGGCCGTTCGTAAAATAAGTAGCCAAACCATGTGACAACATGTTTGTAACATGTTGTGCCGACCCCACTTAGGAGTGGGATGAGGGCAGGAGAATGATGATGATGATGATGATGAGATTATGTTGTTATGGTAATGAAGAGAGAGAGAGAAAAGAGAGAGGAAAATCATGTGACCAAAAGAATTTCAAATATAATGGAGGCCGAAAAAAAAAGGTGGATGGACTGTGTGAAGATAATGAACTGATGATATAATAAGAAAGCGATAGAAGGAACAGCACCAGAATTGACGAATGATAGAAGAGAATGGCAGATGAAGATATATTGTGTCGACATTACTTAGAGTGGGATAAGTACACTTTACATTTCTTAGTAATTGCGCTGCGACTTAGTTTGCATAATCTCGAGCGTTTGAACACCTTTAATTTTGCAATATATTTTTCCTGGTCCCGAAAGAAACAAAAAAACGTACGTTGTCAGTGATATTTACGTATTAAAATGTAATTACCGTTAAGAAAATAATTGAGTGGAGACTTTACTGTTAAGAAAATTATTAAAGAGTCATCACCCCACACCAGATCAACGTACTGGAACTGAACCGGTTATATCGCTCATGAATAACACAAATATCAACCCGGAAGTCGTATGTTGATATACTGTTACGTAGATATATTAATAATTTAAACGGCGTGTATCCGACTGAGTAGAATAGCCCACCCTCATTTTCTTACCAAGGTGTCGTAAAAGGCGACTAAGGTAAGTCGTCCCACCGTGTGGTATCCGGTTGAGTAGAATATACCACCCTCTTTCTTACCGAGGGAGTCGTAAAATACGTAGCTAAATCATGTGACAATATGTTTGTACCATGTTGTGACAATATGTTTGTACCATGTTGTGCTGACCCCACTTAGAGTGGGATAAGGGCAGGAGTATGATAATGAATTATTAATGCAAAATTTTGTGTCTATTTTTGAGTTACTAAAATGGCGACCCCGCACCGGGAAACAGTGTAAGTGCGGGGTCTCCCCACTACGCGGAAGATCGACCTCAAAAATGTCGCGGGGACGGCACGCGATAGTATAGCATGGATGTCATCTGACTATGTCCAACAGCGGACATGTGCTGGTTGAAGAGAGATATTATTTTCAGATAGCGCTGTGATGCTGTTCAAATTTGCAGTTTGTTGAACTTTGAATTTCAAAGACAGCATGTGGATTGTTAGTTTGCGTGGGATTTTTATCACCAGAAGTAATGTTTTTAAATCGTACATATAATTGTGACGTTATACATGCTAAATATATAAATGCGAAAGTCTGATCTCTTTCTTTCTAACCTTTGGGAGCAATATTGATATTTGGTAAAAATTAAGCTAATATACCAGGCTTATATCTAATCTGGGGGGCTCCTATTGGTACAGGATGGGTGTTTAGCTCCTATTCCGGACTACTCAACTTAAATATGAGAGCCAGACTGGCTTAACTGACAGACAGAGTGTTATTTAATTAATGAATAAGATGCTTAGGGTTAGTACAATCACTTAATAATAAAAAATATTATATAATAAGAGAGTAAGACAGCAAATATTTATTAAAGATATTACTTTGCTAAAGCTGCAATTATTTTAAATCAGGGCTAATGGTTTTTTGTTAATACTGTATCTTTTGTTTAAGAAGTTATGCCACTCTAGCTCTCAAGGCCTCATATATAACCTGAATTACATAGGATTTAAAAAAATGCCATATTCCTTATGCTACAGGAATAAAACACATCACATTAATGAAGATATTTTAACACTGAAGTGGAGGTGGAAGTCGCAGGTACATCCTGTATTACATATGGAGGAGTTTGTTTTTTGAAAAATACCAGTCCTATATGGTACTTCTTATCTCAGTAATGAAGTCACATGCAGAAGCTAGTATTTATAATGTTATCTTTGTTTATTGTTTTTGTATTATAAATTTTAAAATGATTTTGTTATCAACATTAACTGAATTATATTGTTATGAGAAAATAATCTTGTATTGTTAAACATAATTGTTTTTTGTTGGACTATGGCATAGCCAAAAAAATGATTATTCAACCAGTAAATATCGTTCTATCTAATTTCAGGGAAACCTGATGGTAAAGGACAGGTGGTCAACTCCTATTCTAAACTATTCCACTCATTTTCTCATGTATCTCTGCTGTCCCAACAGAGTCACCTGTTTTAACCTGCCCATTGCTTTTGCAAACCTAATAATGTCCCTGCAGAGGATATTTGTTAGGTCATCAAGTTCAATTACCTTCATCATCCTTACCTAATATCTCCCATCTTACCAGAAAGTACATTGGGCACTTAGCCATAAGGTATGTATGTGCAATTTTTTAACTTCTTTTTGATGTTTCATTAGGTGACTGGAGGGAGGATGAAAAAGAGATACATACTTCTAAGACATGCATTACCAGGAGGAGAGCAGTAGCACCAGATTTGACAAATTCCTATAATTTGTCAATGGAAGCAAAAAACATGTTGTGCCAACACTAATTAGAGTAAAGGGCTGGAGAATGATGACATTATAAATCATATATTGAATTTCATACATATATTACACATCAAGCTTTAGTTATTATTAAGTTAAACATTTACATTAACAGTGTTAATACTCTTAAGTTAATTAACCACTATTATACCTGTCAGTCTGTCACTGTAAAATACCTACATTTTATGATGTGTGTGATAGTACCTGACTGTTATTGTCTTAGAAAATGGCATTATTGTGATTTGTCTATAATTTTAAATTAAGAATTTGTATCGAGTGGAAATAGAGTATGCATTGATTATATTATATCTTAACCAATGTACATTGGCCTACCAATCCAGGAATAATATATTTTTATTTTATTGAACATCACAATTGAATGTGTACATCTGCTCTTTATATAGATGTTACTGAACTCAAATAACACCTGTTGCAATAAAAGCTACTCATGACTAAACATATGGAAAAAGTTGATACGATAAGGCTTAAGAATTCCAAAGGGGTCTATGACTTCTTATTATTTGGATTTGATTAGCATTTTCTATTAATAAATTACACGAGTGAAACAGCAAATTAAAAAATAAAATTAGAGTCTGTTGCATATTTTTTTACTGTGTTATTATTATTATATAAATATTTATCCACTGTTTTAATAATTCTGCTTAATTTGATATTTGTATCTAACATTGGATAAAACTATTAACTATAAAGTAAACTAATGTGTTGTCTATGTATGATCTCTAGATGATATCTAATGAGGTCCATTCAAGATAAACATTACTTAACTTTTACCCCAAACAAAAGAACAAAAACAATTAAGTTTTATAGGATTTTAGAATATTTTGTTATTGAAGAAGTGTTCATTTTTAGTGAAAAGTGCACTCTATGATAGTAGGACAGACTCTAGCATATAGCAGCTTTGTTTTGTAAGTAATTATATTCCATTAATTTATATAGATAACATACATATACATAGTTAATATACATAGTTTAATACGAGTAAAATTACTGTAATTATGATTAAACTTTACTTTAAATTGAGGACGCATTGCTACTAATATTTCATTGTTAAAAATGTACTTTTAGAGAATTATATATTGGATGCGTGTGGTATCTTATCAGAAGTGGCGCGACTCGCAAGGCCAATCACATTAGGGCTACAATGAAAGCACTATCAAAATAGCTTGTACGAGTCTCGCACAGGAAGGCCGCGTTTAACATACAAAATTACTGTTACAAAAATAAATAAAAAACTAGGTTGTAAGAAAGTTGTAGCCACTTAAACGGCAAAAATGAAAGTAGTTCCGTCGGTGTACATGACACAATTTTCGCAACATTAAACAAGCCGACGTGATGAAAATGACAGTACTTACCATATTAAAATAAGTGTGGTAACGATATTGACTATTAAACCTAAGATTGTAATGAGATTCGGCGCGAGCCATAGCGGAGTCTTTGAGACAAGCCAGCACCACCACGGCTGGAGCCATGCATCTAGTATACTCGCACTGGTACACGAATATTTGTGTTCGCTCAGTCTTTTTAACTGAGCAGCGTTAAGAATCCTTTCCTTGTAGAACTGCATATTTAGTCACTGTCACGTCATTTAACCAAATTTATATAAGCACTACACTTAACACTCAATTAGAGGCTATTTGCAAAATTCAATTCGTAAAATTCGCACGGCCTCTCATAATTTACATCACTCCACAATACAGACCAAAAACAATTTATCAGTATCACTTTTTATTAAAACTATTTGCAATTGGCATCTATATTCGGCCATAGAGTATGTGGAATTGTAGAGATTACAGATTAATATGCACAGAGTATTCTATACTACTTATACATTACACTACTTGTACCTTTTAAAAGACTTGGTTCCAGACATTCAATAAAACTAATAAAGAAAAAGAAACGAACGCTACGCGTTAAGCGTCTGTATTAAAGGCTGTTAATAAACCAAGGGCTGTTAATACGTTCCTTTTGAATGTATTTTGAAACAAATGTAAACATTTGCTTCAAAATACTTTCCTCAAATGTACATATATAAACTATTTAAGAAATTTGCGTTTGAAATTTATTTATTCTCATTTCATACTGTAACATAATGTGCTTGTAACACGGCTTACGTATGTATTCTCCTCACTTAACTAACAGATGGCGCCACTAGTATCTTATACTAGTGTTGTATATTCTATAAGTATAGTGACTCTGTGCATTGATCGACATCGCCTATTAGTTCCTTGGGTTCAGGTTTTAAATTGCATCTTGCTGGAACTCGTTTCTTCCGGTACATCCATCCATACTTGAAATAAAGTGACAATAAAGGTGCTATCCGGTCATTTATACGTATTCTCTTCCCGTCCGTACGTTAACCCTATTCGACGTGTTACAATTAGTTTTGAGTATTTTTATAAATAAAATGCTCAAGAAAATACAAAACTTTATTTCAACAATAATTACAAACTTATATAATACTTTCCAAAATTAAATCTTATTTGTGCTGTTATAGATATAGAATAAATTTATATTTTTCTTGAACAATATTATTCGACCTAATTGACACTCAGTGATTTTGATTTTACGAAATAACCAATGAATAAGAATTTAAATCAGTTAGTGAAAAAATCACAAGAACTTAGTTCAATTAATCCTAACTCAATCTCAGTTTTCAGAAATTTGCATTAAATAGTATCTACAAAATCATGACTTAAATATTAATGTTAAAACATCAAGTTTTGAGAAAAGCCAAATAAACAACGTCAATCTTAGTCAATTATTTACATGATTTTATTGTCATAGAGAATTATTACGTATAATAACATAAAAAAAAAACAATAGTTACGCAGCCAAGGCTTTCTAACAAAAAGAAGTACTCGGTGTAATACTCGCGCGAGTATGCAATTTTTTTTGTATATGTATGATAATTCTTTATGATAATTCTTATGTACACGTCTGATAATTCTTTTGATATAAAGCTTGTAAAGAAGGCACAGAAGAAAGTGTTGTGACAAAGCTTTCCATTATCTTTCTTCTAAATATAATTATATATATGAATTAGTTTATGAACAAAATGCTAAAATACTATTTAATTAACTCAAGGGAATGATTTCGCAGCACTATGGTTTGAATTCAGTCGGTATTGTCGATATTTTAATTTTGCTTATTCATTAAGTATATAGTTGTCTATACTTTATACATAAAATTCATTACAGAAGATAACTTTACATTTCTTAAAATTAAAGAAAATTTGTGCGCATTTTATTAATATAAAAAGTCAAATTTCTGCAATTTAATAGCTTAATCTAAATAACTATAATGTCATAGTTGTCTTGTCAAGGCTGTTATATAAAGATTACTCATAGCAATACTAACTCGATGTAAAGGTCAAACGAAATTATAACATTCATAATCCATATAGTCAACTTCAATTATAGTTACCCAGCTTAAATTGTGTTGAAGCGATCAATTACACTGAGATTATCTCCTTCGATCCCAAAATATAAACAACATACAAAATGCAACAAAAATAAAGTTAAAACTTTGTAACTTTTGCATTTAAACTAGAAGCAAGTTTTTTCTAGTTCAGGACAAAATTTTGAATTATTTCTCTATTTTATATTTGTTATATAAATGTATATAACATATATAAGAGCACAAAGTTTAATAGTCTTTTTTATAAATAAATAAAAATAGGACTACATATACTTTACAGACATCAAAAAGTTAGTCAAGTTTTTTCCCGTATCCTGCTACCTACTCTTTGCTTGATTTTTTCTAGATTCGATTCTCTTCTGTAGCGTTGTTAATAACGCGCTCAGAACGTTGTGTCCGGGCAGGCGTTTACCAAAAAGTAACCTTTTCACAGAGTCATCATAAGTTAGCAGGGCAACCATGTTCTGCAAGAGGAAACCTTGGCAATATTCCAAAAGTTGTGTCGCCCCATAAACCTAAAAAAGAATATATTTTGTGAACTTGTGCTTAAAACAAAAATCGTTGAGTACTCTGTATTCTTACATTGTCTATGGTATAATGATTATAGAAATAGAAAAAAGTTGATTACTCTGTGGCAGTAGAGGCGGAAAAAACTGAGAATAGCACAGCATAATCGCACAATCCGAAAAACAAAGTCACATCTCTCATATATAAGCATAGGAAATGATACTTTGTTCTTCGGATAGGGCGAGATGAGCGCAAATATTTTTTTTCCTATATTTTCGTAATACAAACCAAAACTTTTCAGAGCCGTTGTTATCCCATTTTTTTAATTTAATACGAATTATTTTAATTTTAATTATTTACACTTAGAGCAGGGTGTAATTGATTTGAAGCTCAAAGCTCAAGTATTTATAATATAAGATAGAGAATTCTTAAATGTATACGATGTAAGCTACCTTAGCGTGTATGTAGACGGAGACAAGGTTGTGCAGGTCCACAGACTTAGCGGCGCGCGCCTCGCAGTGCCTCTGCAGCGGCAGCAGCTGGAAGAAGGAGGCGGCGGCCAGCACTTCCAGTACATCGCTCTCGGGGATATCCAGCCCGTTGCAGCCGCCCGAGTACAGATATTTCATCACTTGCTGTGACAATAAATTTACACAAGCTTGTATAAATAAAATCATCTATACTTATTATAAAATAAAGTTCCAAAAGCTGTCTGTCTGTATGTATTCGATTTTCTCAAAATCTACTGAACGGATTTTAGTACAGTTTTTACTAAAATGTAGTGCAATTCCTCTGAAAGGTTTAGCTTAATAGCACACAACCGTTTCGTGTAAATCGAGTTGAAGAGGTCGTTTTACAACAATTTTTAGTGGGGGCAGTAACAAACCGGTGTCTATTGTAGTTTAGAGGGGTAAAGGTATAAAAATCAGTGTAGGGTATCAGAGAGCCAGTCTCATGCCGAGACTCGAGCGGCTATAACATGATAAGTACGCTACGTATTTCTAGTTGAAGATATAGCAGAAGTACTTTGATATAATCCGCGCGGGTTAAGCGAATGCATGCAAAAGCTAATGTGTGTGAAGCAGCCAAAATTCACGTACCTTACACATGCAGGACAAGTCACCTCCACCAGCAACAATGCACACAAGCAATACACATAACCACCACCAAAATCTCGACAATCGTTTCGCCCCGAAACTGAAGCATCATCAGGAGGATGGGCTCCACGACTAAATCATTACGATTTTGTCCTTACCTTACCTGCTTGCACATTACTTGCTTATTACACATTAGCTTTGCATGCATTCGCTTAACCCACGCGGATTATAGCAAAGTAGTTCTGTTATAGTTTCTTTAATATGGAATTCCGCAAAGCAACGCAATAAAGTAATCCGTAAAGTAATAAAGTTTGTCGTTTGAGACTTCTCTTAACATACGTCTTATACTGTTCTCGATCTCAATTTCTCGACGTGCTACGTTGGTAGTTTCGCTTCGTCTATGGATATCCACATTTCTGATGATTTCCAATATACACCCAGGCTCGAAGAACCAACAAATTCAAAAGTAATAATAAAATTATTTTGCTATAATCCGCGATACAGTAAATAGAAAATATATATAGTGTTTAATGTATAGTGGATTATCAGTATTTTCATACCCGATACGTGCAGGATTCGTAAAAGCACATGCACAAACCTCCACCACTTCCACCAAAATACACAAGCACTACACAGTTTCACTATCACAAACTCAACAATCGTTTCGCCCCGCAACCGAGGCATCATCAGGAGATAGACTCCACGACAAAATCGCAAAGCTTTGTGCTTTGTTTTTGCACGTATCGGGTATGAAAATACTGATAATCCACTATACATTAAACACTATATATATTTTCTATTTACTGTATCGCGGATTATAGCAAAATAATTTTATTATTACTTTTGTATTATGGATCTCCGCAAAGTAACGCCTAATTCTATAAACCAACAAATTGTTTATGGAAAATGTTGGCCCTCGGAGGGAATCGAACCCGCGACCCGTGGTGCTGGTGGCAGGATCACTACCCACTGCGCCAACGGGCCAGTCAAAAGTATTACGGCCTTTGTGAACTCCAGCATAGCCTTCTTCCTTTTTTATGAGACTTATACCGTTGGTAATAGCCGCAATATGCCAATACATATGAGTCTCTGGATATCACGGCCTCGAGAACTCGAGCATGGTGTTCAAGTAATTCCGCGCTATAAGATGGAACGGAACTTCGAAACGCCGTTTTCTAATTCAAATTAAAATTTGACAGCTTAGCAAACTTTTCGCAACATTGTTTATATGTCTATCAATGTTTTTTGTAAAATTCACAATAAAAGCATTCTAAAGCAATTCAAGCACGCTTTTTACTTCATCTCCTTAGTCTATTAGTAACTTGTATTATTACACTAATTATTCGTAACTTGCTAATTCTAATTACTTAAATTTATTATATTGCATAGGGCTTCCTACAATATTTTATGGCAGCGCGTGGTTTTGCCCAATATATAATTATTATATGTGTGCAAAGATCCTAATTGTTGTTTCTTTGTTGACTTTTTTAATGATGTCTATGAAACATTGTATATTTTTTTTGCTGTATTGTTTATTTCGTATAAGCATTGCTGGATTGTTGATTTCAAACTCAAACTCAACTCAAAATATTCTTTATTCAAGTAGACTGTTTACAGTACTTTTGAATCTTGAATGTTTTCAAGAAGTTACCACTGATTCGGAAGTTTGCTCCTACCGAGAAGAACCAGCAAGAAACTGGGCGGACATTCTTTTTTTAAATATATATATTTTTTTTACAATTTGATTGATGGTTACAAATTAATCGTTGCAGCTTGGTGCGTAGCTGACTGCAGTTAAGATATGCGACTATCACTCAAATAATCTTCAATTGTATAGTAAGCTTTATGTAGTAGCATCGTTTTAAGATAATTTCTAAACTTGTGTAAAGGCAAGTCTAGATAATGTTGGGAAATTTTATTATAAAAACGTGTACCGAGACCGACAAATGTTTTTCGAACCTTTTGGAGGCGCAACCTTTCGAAGCCGGTTCGTACGGCTTCGAAAATCGGGCACTCAATAATCGAATGGCATACGGTTTCTTCGACTCCCGGCTCACAGGGGCACGATGGGTCCTCTTTGCCGTGCCCTGTAGGA
This sequence comes from Morpho deidamia, assembly GCA_947086505.1. Classification (NCBI taxonomy): domain Eukaryota; kingdom Metazoa; phylum Arthropoda; class Insecta; order Lepidoptera; family Nymphalidae; genus Morpho; species Morpho deidamia. The sequence continues at coordinate 306,545 of CAMTZC010000025.1, forward strand.
TCTGGGTAAGGCAAGAGTCTGTACTGTCAGCGTCGGTGTACCTCGAATATGTGGTATCGTATGTCGTTGATCTGCACCAGCGGCGGCGGGCCGGCGTCGGGCGCGGCGCGGGCCGGGGCCAGCATGGCGCGCAGCCGGGCCGACTCCGACACCAGCACGATCTTGTGCCCGTAGAACAGCCGCCCCTCCACCCTGCCAACACGTATTACGATTTCAAAATTGTCAAGTTTTAGTACTACAAACTTATTAACTCAAATCAAATCAAATGAAAATAATCTTTATTCAAATAAACCATTTCAGGCAATTTTGAATCGTCAAGCATCAATATGATTAATGAAGCTACAACTGGTTCGGAATGTTGCTCTTACCGAGAAGAACCAGCAAGAAACTCGGCGGTCAATCTTTTAAATATTTTCAATTATGAAGCTGAAAGGATTTTCAAATCCAGGCTTTCTTATCATCCAAATAATCTTCAATTTTGTAATATGCTTTACGTATAAGCATATTTTTTACACTTGATTGAAATCTTAACTACTAGCAGAGTCGCTGTTACTTTGCCTTCTCCTGAGATTTTGCAATAGCTTTTCCCAAACACACACACACACACGCACACACAAAATTGTATTAATTATATAATTGGATTATTGTATTGTCATTTTCTTTTTTTAAAATTCATTATTTATCCCTTTCTTTTTATATAATATACTTGTACATATTAGTCGTTATCTGGCATTAAGCGAAATAGAAAATGAAAAAAGGTTGAAAACTGCTGGGGTTTTTTTCCTATTTTGAGTCTTTTACAATTTCATTAAGCTAGATATATGCTAACAAAGCGGCCAAATTCAGTAGAAGGTCGGAATGACGTCCACCAGCCCACCCGTGTTGGATTTATGTACACTGATATGCTTAAGAAACTCGACACTAAAGCTTTTTATCTAGAAGGTAGGATCGGAGAGAACAGGTTATGCAGGCTTTGATGCATGCAGGCAGAATTGAATTTATATTGAATTTGAATTGAATTTTCAATTGACTTGAGTTCGATTTTAATTTAGTTTCATCATCATCCGGGTCTTCTCGGTACCTTTGAGGGGTGCCGGGGTACGGGCCTCGAGGCGAACCTCTTTGCCCGGGCTGGTCCTCGCAGGCCTCGTGGGCCTGGTCAATATTCGGGCCGGTTGGCCCAGGTCACCTAAGTGACCTGAGGGAAGTCTGGTTCGGTGCAGCGGTCGGGGAATAGTAACTCCCAGACCGCTGCGTCAAATTCGGGTGGTGTCAATTTAGTTTCAAGGGGAATGACTGGGGCCGTGCTGGGTGGTGCCGTGCTGGGTGGTGCCGTGCTGGGTGGTGCAGTACCTGAAGGTGACGTCGGCCAGCGAGGGGTTGTTGACGTAGCAGGGGTCGACGCGGGCGGGCGCGGGCGCGGCGGGCGGCGGCTCCAGCACGGCCGGCACCGGCTCCCAGCCGTAGCACGCGCACAGGATGTCCGCCAGCAACAGCACCGTGCCCTCCTTCTGCGGACCACCATAAACATCAGACACGTGCGACGGGAACCACTCAGCACAGCAAAAGTAAAAGTAAAGTAAAGTAACAGCCTGTTACTATGCCCACTGCTGGGCTAAGGCCTCCTCTCTCCGTTTTTGGAGAGAAGGATTGGAGCTAAGACCTACCACGCTGCTCCAATGCGGATTGGTAGGTTACACATATCCCTAGAATTCTCTAGAGATATGCAGGTTTCCTCACGATGTTTTCCTTCACCGAAAAGCGTGTGATAAATTGAAATTATCAATTAGACACATATGTTTTTCATAGAAAAACTCATTGGTGCCTGTCCGGGGTTTGAACCTATGTCGTCTCTAGAGAGTCGCACGGTCTCACCGCTAGGCTATCACAGCTTATCCTTTTTATCCTTTTTGGATGGACAGACTTAAATTAAAACGGACGAACCACTTATTAAAACACCAACTTAATTTTTTTTTAACACAGAAGTAATAATAAAAATTATTTTGCTATAATCCACGTTACAATAAATAGAAAATATATATATAGTGCTAAATGTATAGTGGACTATCCGTTTTGTCATAGCCCTTACATGCAGGATTCGTAAAAACACACGCACAAACCTCCACCACTGCCACCACAATACACAAGCACTACACACGTTCACTATCACAAACTCAATAATCGTTTCGCCCCGCAACGCAAAGCTTTGCGATTTCGTTGTGGAGTCTATCTCTTGATGATGATTTGGATCGCACTAGAAAGTGAAGAATAAACAGAATCAACAGTAGCTAAAAACACCGAACTAAAAACTGAATAATGACCAAAAAAATTTATTGTGAAAAAACCATGAGCCTGCCGATGTTTTTTTGCGAATAATAGAAATATTTTTATATATCAAAATTAAGCGAAATCTTGATGAAAATTATTTTAACGATACAACGTCAAATTTAAGATAAAAAGATATGAATTATACATTTCTTAGTGCATTGGAAGTGTTATTGAAATCGACAATTAAGTAAAGTTAAATATTACCTGAAGAATAGCGCTGAGGTAAAGTTTATTTGTAAAACAATGCAATCAGTACCTTGCTGTAGCGTAAAATATTGAAAAGCAGTGGGAGGCACTCGTAGATAAACTGCTTGCTGTAGTGGCTGTCGTCAGATGGACACACCTGAAGGGGAAATATACCAAATAAAAGCAAAATTAAAAACAATTTCAGGATATAAGAGTAAAAATAAGGAATATTTATTGACAGAAACTCATTTTCATCTCAGGTTACATTACAAAGTTCGTTAATTTACTTTAAAAACATTGCTTGTGGCCTAAGTCCCGCCTATATCGTGGAAGCCAACAAAATACGTTTCTAGTCTAATTATGACCTTCGACAGTAAAAAGTAAAAGTAGCGGCCTGTTACAATCCCACTGCTGGGAATAGGCCTCCTCTCTCCGTTTCTGGAGAGAATGGTTGGAGCTAAGACCTACCACGCTGCTCCAATGCGGATTGGTAGGTTACACATATCTCCAGAATTCCCTAGAGATATGCAGGTTTCCTCACGATGTTTTTCTTCGCCAAAAAGCGTGTGATAAATTGAAATTATCAATTAGACACATGTGTCTAATTGATAATTTCAATTTATCACACGCTTGTTAGTTTTTTGCTAGTTTTTCTATTGAAACTCATGAGTTTCAATAGAAAAACTCATTGGTGCCTGCCCGGGTTTGAACTCGTGTTTCCCTCGAAAGAGTGGCACGGTCTCACCGCTGGGCTATCACAGTTCCTTCGACAGTCTTTGCTTTAAATGTTAAATATATTATATTTAAATTGTAAGAAGCAGAGAGTATCGAATCAATCTCTTGACTATTACGGTATTCAAACGTTTAAACTTAACGTCGAGCTCTTAGTATAGTGATTCCATCGAGGTTTTAATGAAAGGCCGCTAGATTATTTTACACTGCTAATGTTATAAAATGAAAATAATACAAGGGAACCTAACTTAAAGTTTAGTTTCAAATGAGTTTACAAGTTTTACAAGTTTTTTTTTAATTGTCAACTTTACAGCTGTTTTGGAAAACTAGTCCTGCCTAGAATAGTCAATTGACTTAGCAAGTGCTCTTACCAAAATACAATTCTTATAACTAATTTTAGTTCAGCATTATTTTCTTATGCTAGAGTCGAGTATAATAAAATCCACGCATTATTGTCATTTAAATTAACCCGGCCTTCACTGTACCGTGTTCAGGTGCAATGCTTTGAAACCCTTGCTGGTGGTGTCACTAATTCCCATTATCATACTGTACTCGGTATTATATTTTGTGAAATTCGTTGCAAGTTATGATGCTACCTACTACTCTACCTACTCGTACCTTTCGATGGGAAAGGCATTATGACCGTGGTAAAGCTGCATACCGTCACTATTATTGGAGCGTTTCATCCGCTTTAAACTAATGCATAAACAAGAAAAAGAGGTACCTGTAAGAAATCTTGTAACAGCTGATCTATGACGTGGTCGAGTGAAGATTCGGCAGCTGCCGCCAGAGACAGCGTCCAAGCGTGGAGCGACCAAGGCACGCCCAGGGCACGCAGCTCGAGGGTTATATCTGAGGAGACATTTGGACATGAAAAAATGACTTGGAAGTGCAGCAGATATGCAATCTCTCATTAGAAGTTATATTTTCTAGTATGCAGTTGGGAAATAACGATTAAATTAAAGATAACAATTATATAGATCCTGCACTCACGACTTAAATACCAGGTCTTGTGCAACCACTTTGCGTCTTGAGACAGTCAGCATGATCTCTTATTGCGACTCAATTGAAGACGTTACCGACGACCGCGAACCGCTTACTTTTCGTACCACGAAGTGTGCATTGCATTGGGGTCGCAATGTTTGAAAAGGATACGTTATATGAACTATAGATAACTCTGTCTCTTTTACTCACATGTTCTTAGGACGAATTCCGAACGCTCATTCGGCAACGACTTAAAGTGTGCGTCTTTAAGACGTCATGGTATGAAAAAGCAAAACAATTTTGTTTACGTCTTCAATTGAGTCGCAATAAGAGTTCACGGTAGGCCTGCTGTCTTTAGTCATGAGCTGTTTTTCATACCGGTCTTTCAAAATCAATTTTTGTAAAACTGATTATTTAAATATTTGGGAAGCCAATCTATGACTTTAAAGCTTTGAAAAATTTTAAAAAGTAAAGCTTTATATTTATGCTTTAAATAAATTGTTAGCAATCTTTTAGAGTTCCCAAATATATCCCAAAAGAGTATTGTATTTGAGGATATAGAATTTGGTTTTTATCAAGTTCAAAATCAGGCGAGGAGAAAGGAGCGGGAGTGCTCAGGCAAAAAAAAACTTGGCTCACATCGAGCTAAAGAACAATCGAGGAAAGACAGGGATGGCTCAAGTAAAAATTTTTCTAGGCTGTATGGTCTGCAGAGTACACCGAGCAGGTCAAATCAAATCAAATCAAATCAAACATTTTATTCAAAATTGGTATTAGCATACACTTTTTGAACGTCAAAATTTCATAAAGAATAGTTTACACATTAATAACAAATATAATTTACAATAATAAGTGATAATAGTAATTTTAAAAAATTAAATAAATTTAACATCTAAATATATTAAGAGATGGAGATATATGGAGAGAAGGAGATATATTAAGTCCAGGCATTTTTATCTCTCAAATAATCGTCAATCTTATAATAACATTTACTGCATAATGATTTTTTAATGTAAGTTTTAAATTTCCCTTCTGGAAACTCAAGTACCTTTGCGGGAATCTTATTATAAAAACGTATGCAATTTCCTAAGAAGGAAGAACTAACCCATTTGAGTCTAGTCTTTCTCGTCTCAATTTTGTTTTTATTACGAGTGTTAAAGTGATGGCGCTCAAAATTAGTCGTAAAAATATCGCCATTTTTCATATATTTTCATATATATATCGACTGTCATTATGTTAATATTTTTGAATAATTCATTTAAAGAGTCGCGAGCCCAACTTGTAAATAGCAGGTATCGCACGTTTTTGTAATACAAATATCGCTTTTATATTAGCCGCTCCACCCCAACGCAGTATACCATAAGACATGAGACTGTGGAAATAACTGAAATAGACAATCCTAGCCGTAGCAATATTAGTAATTTGTCGAATTTTCCGCACGGCATACGAAGCTGAGCTTAATCTTTTCGACAAATCACTGATATGGCTACTGCACTGAAACCTAGCGTCAATACTATACTTAGGAACACTGTATCCTACACGAGTGCTATTTTGTCTGTTTTGAATAAATTGATGCGCGCCACTCGACGCGAACGCAAGCTAGGTCGTTTTTATGCATTCGTTCACTACGAGTGCGGCCCCCCGGCAGTAACCCGGCAGACACGAGAACGGGAGGCCGCGCGCGGCTTGGACGCGGCATTATTTTTCTTACGCATGTGTGTAATTTTGCGTTTCGGGTGTGGTTTTCAGATTTAGTAACGCGTTTAATCAGTGAAGCGTTTTAGAAGACGCGACCGTCCACGGTTTTAGTACGCGTTGGGTTACTATTCCCCGATATAGGGACGATTCAATTACGTGTGACCTTACGAAGGTTGTGTGCACACCGGGTGTTATTTGTGTTATTTAACCGATATAGTGAAGTGTATACTCCGGGAGAAACAGACATTACATGTTCGTGGAAGACTGCAGAGGCGAGCCAACGGTTTCGGGAATCGGCCAAGTGCATACAAGCACACACACACACGTACACATATACACGCAGTGATTCATGAGGCCGGACCGCATACAGCTGACGGCCGCATAAGGTAGGTTGAGACGCCGAGACGACGGGCCCAGGTCTCGGAGGTTGTTTCATCCGTCCGCACGTTTGTGCGGAACATTATCATTAATTAAAAATCCGTTACCCAGGTGGTCGGTCTCGGCGGCGTAGTACATGGCGTCCTGCAGCGCGCGCTGCTGCTGCTTGGTGAAGGGCGGCGGCCTGCCCGCGGCCGGCGGCGCGCCCTCCGCCAGCACCTCCTCCAGCGACAGCACGGCGCCGCCGCCCGCGCCCCGCGCGCCGCCGCGCACCGCCGCGCGCAGGCTGGCGCGCCGCCCGTGCGTGCAGCACACCGCCACCGCGCTGCACGACAACGCTTTTATTTCCTTTCATTTATTTATTTATTTATTTCTTTCTTTATTGTATAAACAAAAGACGGACTTATCCCTAAAAGGGATCTCTACCAGCCAACCTATGAGTAACAGAAAGAAAATGAAAAGAAAAAAAAATGGATGATGGAAAACGAAAGGAAGGAAGAAAAATAAAAATAACGAAATACTATACATAGATTAAAGTTAAAAAATGAATGAATAAAACAATAGATAATAGCGATTATTTGAATTGATTAAAATGTAACTTAATATTGATAATAAGCTAAAATTAATTTAAATGACTTGAGACAAATATTTTTTAGTCTGTGAAATAAATGCTGATAGGGAAGGAGATTTGCGGATTGATACAGGTAAATCATTCCACAGCTTTACACCTTGAAAGCTAAATAATCTCGAGTAAGTCAGTGAGGAGCATTTAGGGAACGATTAAAATATCTAATGTACATTTAACTGGCTTTAAACAATTGTCGAAGTATCGAGAAATATACAAGATCATAACCTACAAACAATGAACACAACATGCAACTATTATTCAATAATCATAATGATAATGGTGTTGTATAAGGCGACTAGAGTAAGTCGACCCGACGTGTGGTATCCGGCTGAGTAGGATAGACCACCCTCTTTCTTACCGAGGGGTCGTAAAATACGACTAAGGTAAGTTGACGTCAGGCAGGCGGACGGTCGTAAAATACGTAGCCGAATCATGTGACAACATGTTTTTAACATGTTTTGCCGATCCCACTTAGAGTGGGATAGGGGCAGGAGGATGATGAAGGTAGATTCTAAACTTTCGCGATTCATACTAATTATTATATACACATATTACATACAATATTATATACTAATTATTATATAACATACGCGTCACATCATTATAAAATCAAGTTACCTTTGTATAAAGTTCGACGTTAATTGGTAATGAGTATACCATGAAAACTGTTACCTGTAGCAGCCGTACTGTGCCGCAGCGGAGTAGCACAATGCATCATTCAACTGCGTCGAGAGGAACGGGTCAGCGCCGTGCGATAGCAGAAGTTGGACCAACTCTAAATTGCCGACCCCGCACGCCATCTGTCGCATCACCAGTTAATTATATCTACTATTATTAAGGACTACTTAAAAATACTTCAATGCATCAAAAACAGTTTTTATTTAAACCTCAACTGTGCCAAAGAACAAAATTGTTTTGGAAGAAGCTCGCAGAATCTTGAAAATGTTGCTTTAAGTACGCCTCGTGTTAGGTGTGTACTTTTGGAGAATAGAAACATACTTGCAGGAATAGTATGAAAATGTCTAATCGCTAATATTTTTACAAAGCAATCTCTACGGCATGTTACGATTCGGAACAGCACCATCTCGTGATGAACATGTTCAAAGAGATGGAAACTGGTACTGGTGATGTTGATTAAAGGGATTTGGCGCTCTTAACGGCGCTTTGACTGGCCCGTTGGCGTAGTGGATAGTGACCCTGCCTTCGGAGGAAGGCTTTGAAGGCCTGGCCCGTCGAAGCCGGGAATAGAATAGATCACCCTCTTTTCTTACCGAGGTATCGTAAGAGGCGACTGAGGTAAATGCCGTGTGGTATCCGGCTGCATAGAATAGACCACCTTCATTTCTTATCGAGGTGTCGTAAAAGGCGACTAAGGTAAGTTGACGTCAGGCAGGAGGCCGGTCGTAAAATACGTAGCACTTAGAGTGGGATAAGGGTAGGAGAATGTTAAAATTATATATGTATATATTTATCAGTTGTTTGTCACCATAACACAAGTATTAAGTTACTTACTTTGGGGACGGACGACCGTGTGTGTAAGTGTCGCATATATTTATTTATATTTACCGCTGCGTAGCCATCTATATGTTAGGGTTACCAACATCTGGATGGCTGTTGCAGTAGTCTTCGCTTTTTATCATTTCTATTACGCCCAAAACCTAGGTGCAGTTGAAATTATATCGCTATAGATATCCCTAGGTTTTGAGCGTGATAGAAATAGGAATGCCTATGCATACCCTGAGTGTGTAGTATATCCACAGGTCATACCTGCAGCGGTGTGAGCGTGCAAACGTCGTCCCCGCGGGCGGGGGCTCCGTCCACTCGAGCGCCCGCAGCGAGTAGCCGACGAGCCACCTCAACGGCGCCCGCGCCTGCGCCGCTGCACGCGTACACCAGCGCCGTCCAACCTGCACCCCACACGAGAGCCGATAACAACTAGACCCCACCAGGATTCGTACGAGTAAGAACTAACCGTCTACCTCTAAAGGCTAACCGTCTAACTTTGACCTCGCCTGCGGGGTACAAGGTCGCGGAGGTAAGACGAGAACGGGGACTGAGGCAGGTGCGTGCGGTCACCTCTTATATCACGCTACGGGCGCTACGCAAACTAACTGACTAATGTGTTTTTGTGTTTGTGGTATTTTGTAGCGTGTTACGTCTACTCAGCGTTAGCCGTTTGCCCAGACTCTATTCGACACCTGAGGTTCATGTTTCATGATCGGAAAAGACACTTCGCTCAAATTCGCTTTTCCCTACCTAACATCGGTGAGAACGGACGCTATTAGTTATTTAATATTTTAGTATAGTATAAGAAAAAATATAATTAATTAAATATAATATTGGACAAAGTGAGTTTATGTACCCAATAGTCGCCACCCATAATATAATAAGCGCATAAGTTCGACCCCACATATCAGGTATGAAAGCGGATCTCATCATATCATTTACATATCATTTTATAATCGCATATTATATAATAAAAAAATAATATTGTCACTACTGTTGATAACCTATACATTATCTGAAAAAAAAATTACGCGCAAAATTGTTGGCATATCTTATACGTGTGGAAATTCCCTTAATTAACTATTTGTTACTAACCTGTTTCGTGTGGATTAGCCGTGAAAGTATACAGATGGACAAACTTTTTCTTTTACAATATAAGAGTATTAATTTATAAAGATTTATTTAATTCGATATCCATCGCTGAAATGGCACGTAATTCAAACATAATATATTGTATTATATATGTTGTATTATGTTTCTTTAATAGAGTACGTGTATTAGGTTGTTTGTTTCACTAGTGTTTACCAGCAGTGGGCGACGTGTATCCCGGCGTGGGCGTCGTGGGCGTGCTCGGTGCGAGTGCGGAATGGCTGGGCGAGCGGGGCGACAGGAGCGCGCAGTGCTGCGCGGCCGGCCCAGCCGTTTCGATGTTGGGGTCTGCTCCCGCCTCTATAAGCATCTGCAAAAAACAGGCAAATATTTACAATATATCGGAATGAACAGGGAAGAATAAATATAGTTCTAAACGTCACCCGTCAGACACGACAGAGAGAGGCCGCGCGCGACTTGGACGCGGCATCCTTTTTCTTACGCACGTGTGTAATTTTGCGTTTCGGGTGTTATTCTCAGATTTAGTGACGCGTTTAATCAGTGAAGCGTTTGAGAAGACGCGACCGTCCACGGTTTTAGTGCGCGTTGGGTTACTATTCCCCGATATAGGGACGATTCAATAACGTGTGACCGTACGAAGGTTGTGTGCACACCGGGTGTTATTTAACCGATATAGTGAAGTGTATACTCCGGGAGAAACAGACATTACGTGTCCGTGGAAGAGTGCTGAGGCGAGCCAACGGTTTCGGGAATCGGCCAAGTACATACAAGCACACACACACACGAACACATATACACGCAGTGATTCATGAGGCCGGACCACATACAGCTGACGGCCGCATAAGGTAGGTTGAGACGCCGACACGACGGGCCCAGGTCCCGGAGGTTGTTTCATCCGTCCGCACGTTTGCGCGGAACATGAGGAGTAATGTATCGACGTACGGAATGATAACTCAGTAGAAAGCGAACCATGCAGCCTTATGTCATGCAAGCTTTTAAAGATTGCTATTTTATAGGTGTCCTGGAAACTTGAAGGTAGGGAATTTCACGCTTCAGCCGTGCATATGGGAAGAAATAGGCCAAAGTGCTTATATAGATTTTGCTTGAATTTTCTGATCCTCATTTTTTCATTCATACGAACCTTCTCCTGACAATAATTATACAAAAGAATTGCTTGTAATATGGAATTCCGCAAAGTAACGCCTGCTTCTATAAATTATACAAAAGGAAATAATTTTTTATATCTAGAATTCTATCTTTCATCATCATTCTCTTGCCCTTATCCCACTCCAAGTAGGGTCGGGACAACATGCTACAAACATGTTGTCACATGATTTGGCTACGTATTTTACGAATGACCGCCAGCCTGACGTCTACTTACCTTAGTCACCTCTTACGATGACTCGGTAAGACGAGGGTGGTCTATTCTATGCACCCGGATACCACACGGCACTTACCTTAGTCGCCTCTTACGACACCTCGGTAAGAAAGAAGGGTGGTCTATTCTATGCAGCCGGATACCACACGGAATTTACTTTAGTCGCCTCTTACGACACCTCGGTAAGAAAGAAGGGTGGTCTATTCTATGCACCCGGATACCACACGGAATTTACTTTAGTCGCCTCTTACGACACCTCGGTAAGAAAGAAGGGTGGTCTATTCTATGCAGCCGGATACCACACGGCACTTACCTTAGTCGCTTCTTACGACACCTCGGTAAGAAAAGAGGGTGGTCTATTCTATCCTGCCGGATACCACACGGCTAGACAAAATGATTGTATAAAATCCGTTTCAGTCTGTTCGGGATGCGAATAAGATCGGTACTCACGGCCACGACTTGTTCGTCCCCGGCTAGGGCCGCCTTCATGAGCGCGGTGAGTCCTCCGGCGTCGGTGCCGTCGATGCCGGCGGGCGGCAGCAGCGCCCTTACGCCGCCCACCAGCTCGGGCCGCCCGCTGAGCAGCGCGCGCTGGGCCAGCCCGAGCGCCGCCCGCCCCAGCTCGTCCGCGGTGCGCGCGCAGCGGGACCACGCCGGCTCTATCGCCTCTTCTAAACTATGGAAGGTAGGGAAGAGACAGCGTCTTAGGCATGTGTTATCACACGAGTGACAGCTGGCGAATACGTCACATCCAGTGACGTATTGATGTCCCAATGTTGTGGTCGAGTGTTTGTTGTTAATTTGTTTTTCAAATATCATCTATTAATTTGTTGTGATTTTAAAATTGATTAATGATTGTTTATATTTAAATCAGTAATTGATTGACTCTTACATAATATTTCGGCGCCAGCGATTGTGGCGCCACCTTAATATACATGAATGTTTAATAAACGTTTTATCACTTAATAATTAATTATAGCTCAAATAATTTACATAAAATTGTATAAAACTACTTTAATTATTTACTTAATTTACATGTATCTAACAACCGGAATGTAATGTGAATTAACATTCCGGAAGTATCGTTTTACTGTATATTATCCAATTTATAGAATTAGGCGTTACTTTGCGGAGATCCATAATACAAAAGTAATAATAAAATTATTTTGCTATAATCCGCGGATTATAGCAAAATAATTTTATTATTACTTTTGTGTATATTATCCGCTAATTCGTGTTGCTAGCGCGAACATTAATGTATAAAAAGGGAGTACACAATAAATGATCAGTCAGTTTTTCTCTGTACAGTGCGAGTGTTTTGTTGTCACAGCGTCGTTTAGTACAATTGAAGATTTAAAAGCAAATTCAAAATAAAACTGACACGTGAAAGTGTGATAGACAGGCAGACTTTTGTGTACATGGTGTAAGTATAAATAAATAGTTGTTCCGCACAAACGTGCGGACGGATGAAACAACCTCCGAGACCTGGGCCCGCCGTCTCGGCGTCTCAACCTACCTTATGCGGCCGTCAGCTGTATGCGGTCCGGCCTCATGAATCACTGCGTGTATATGTGTACGTGTGTGTGTGTGCTTGTATGTACTTGGCCGATTCCCGAAACCGTTGGCTCGCCTCTGCAGTCTTCCACGGACACATAATGTCTGTTTCTCCCGGAGTATACACTTCACTATATCGGTTAAATAACACAAATAACACCCGGTGTGCACACAACCTTCGTAAGGTCACACGTTATTGAATCGTCCCTATATCGAGGAACAGTAACCCCAACGCGCACTAAAACCGCGGACGGTCGCGTCTTCTCAAACGCTTCACTGATTAAACGCGTCACTAAATCTGAGAACCACACCCGAAACGCATAATTACACGTGTGCATTATACAATAAAACCGTATACAGGCGCACGCGTCCTGTCTTTATCGTATTCGAAACATTACTAACTATCGGCGGTCGCGTCGGCAATCGAATGCATAAAGGTCGTTGATCCGGCCGGTCGCGCCGCGTCAATTTATTCAAAACATAGTCTTACGTCACAGGCCTCGGCGGACAGTCAGCGTGCGGCAGCAGCAGCCGCGCCGCCTGCAGGATGTCATCAGCATCAGGCACTGCGGGGGGCGGTCGAAGGGCAGCATGAGCTCTGGCCACTCGCACCCACTCCCCCAGGGGCGGCAGAGCCCCGGCTCCCCTCTCTCCCCACAGTCCAGCTCCTCCACCAGCAGCAGCGCCGCAGCCTGTGCCGGATGCACCGCTCGAAGTGTGTTCTAGCTGTTACGTAAAACCATCATCATTCATCATACATAAGTTACGTATTAGAGAATTGTAGATCTACAATAATACTACAAAAGAGCCCGCGACAACTCTATCTGTTATGATTAACTCAGTAAAAATAATTTTATGTTCAAACTTTCAATTAATAAACTATATTTTTTTTTTTGTAGGTAGATGACATATGTATGTATATATAGATATATATTAGTTCTTTTGCTATTATTATGTTATGTATTAGTATGTAGTTATTAGAATATACTGATTTATCTAAATTATTACTTTGTGCACCTTAGTTTAATTTATATATCTATTGTTTAGTTTTACTTTAGGTAGCCTGTAAGAGATCACTATTAGTGATAAGGCCGCCTTTGCACTTCTTTTTTTTTTAATTTTAAGGTTCGTGAATAAGTTTGTTTTAATGTGCAATAAAGTATTTTTATTATTAAGAATGTTACGTTATTGTCGAGACTGTTTTCATCTGTTCATCAATCCTTGTATAAAATCAATCCTTGTCTCTTGAAAGTAAAAGATCTCTGTTAGACATGCTTTTCCTACACCGGATACGCAACGACTATTTCGATTGCGTTGACGTTAAAAAAATAGTGCGCTTGCGCACTCCTAAACACATAACTCGCAAAACAACTCTTTTCTGCGTCCCTTTTACTAAAAATTTGATAGTTTGTCGACTGCTAAGAAACTATAATCTCAATTACACCCAGGTTGATATATTCAATAACTCAAAACAATGTTTTTGATAAAAAATTCTGGATATAATTCAGAATATGTAGAACATTAATAAAATATATACGCAAAATGAAACATTCTCACGCATATCATATACATGCACATCTAAAACACACATACACACACTTCTCTGGTGTCCTTATTATAGTAAGAATATTGTTAACAAAATTAAAATCCGTAATTGGCTGTACTTAGAAATTAAGTTAAAAAAAAAGTAAATAAATAAATGCGTTCGTTAGCTTCACCATTTAATATAGATTAAAACTACGCGGGAAAAACTTTGTCACACACTGATTTCAACGCGGGCGCCGCAGGCATTGCTAGTTCTACTTTAAGTGTGATCAGCAATAGGTTTCATCTCCCATTCTCTCCTATCCTCTAAGTTACATACCAAGCCAAGGTTCCAGCATCTGGAACTAAAGATTTTTTTATCATTTAAGAAATGTATCGCTGATACATCTACGGATCCAGGAAATGCATTTTATCCTCTCGATAGCCTACTCAAAACTGAAAAAGGGCTAAGGTTAGTTCTGGAGTGCGGCAGGTTTAAGGAGCCATGTGGTTTGCGAGGCAGCCTGTCCGGTACACGTGTACTCAAGGATCACTAAATAAAACGTACTTGTGAACACCGCATGAAGTAGTACAAGGCGCGCTCCGCTGCGGGCGACAGCGGGGAGTGCCTCGGGTTGACCTGACGCAGCACTGCCCGAAGTTCCGCCGCAGAGCCTGCGCATGTGGTCAGCAGAACCGAAGTGCCAGAGCCACCGCTGTTATTCGACCCTGCAGATGTCCCTGATCCACCTGGGAACATAAATTTTTTCTAGAGTTTATCCCAACCTACGCCGGGGCCCGCTTTTCTACTAAATGCCTCCAATTAGTTCGTTTAACAGCCGTTGAAACCCATGTTTAGCTCCGCAATTTCTTAAGTTATTCTCCTCCACGGTTTATTAAAAACTTAACGATTTAAGTTGTAAGTACAGCTTAATCTAACCAAATTTATCACTACATCAGGGGTCACGCGGTCACAGCCCGGGCAGACACTAATTAACTTTTCCGTATTGACCTATGTTACAAAATAAAATTTTAAAAATTATATGTCTAATTGGTATTTGTAATATATCACACTCTTTTCAGTTAAGGAAAACAAAGTGACAAAACCTTCATATCTCTAACAAATTCTGAGGATATGTTTAACTTGTTAATCGGAGCATAGTGATGGATCTTAGCTCCAACCCTTCTAAAAACAAGGAGAGATAAGGCCTATTCCCAGCATTTGGACAGTAATAGGTTGTTACTCAGCCTACTACTGTCCAAATCAGCTGTTGTTTTATTTATTTTTATCATACCTGATCCGTTGGTCGTGATGCCAGAATCATGGCTCATGCCCAGCTGCCTGTTCTCAGGCCGCGGCAGTCCGCTCGACGAGCCGGATCCTAACGAGCTCATGGATTCCCACCTCGAGAGCGATAGAGCTCCTGTAAAGTGTCATATAGTTTTATTTTTTGTCGTCGTCAGCCGATGGACGTCCACTGCTGGACATAGGCCTCTTCATGGGATCGCCACACCACACGATCTTGCGCCGCCTGGATCCAGTGGCTCCCTGCGACCTTTTTGAGGTCGTCTGTCCACCTCGTAGGGGGTCTACCGACGCTGCGCTTTCCGGTGCGGGATCGCCATTCCAGCACCTTAAGACCCCATTTATTGTATATGTTGTATTTCATCATCATCTTTCTACCGTTATCCCACTGTAGGTGGGGTCGGAACAACATGTTACAAACATGCTGTCACATGATTTGGCTTCGTATTTTACGACCCTTCGGTAAGAAAGAAGGTGGTCTTTTCTACTCAACCGGATACCACACGGTGGGTCGACTTACCTTAGTCGCCTTTTACGACACTTCGATATGAAATGAGGGTGGCTAAGGATAGTCACCTTTCCTAAGTAGAAACTCAGCCGGATACGACACGGCATCTATTGTATATTTTGTATATATGGATCGATATTGTCGTTTATGATCACATCGAATCAAAAGCATAATCGCAGCAATATTAATACTAATATAACGAATTAAATTGACCTGAGGCAATCCTCCCAGCATTCAAATGGCTGTAGGGCTGAAGCAAGCCCCACAGGTCGGCGCAGTTGGCAACTGCGTGGTCGATCGCAGCCGGCGTTATGGGTGACGCCGCGGCAGCACCTCCCGCTATCAGAGCTATTTCTTCTAACAGTGTTTCCATGCCCGCACACAGATAGATTGCAGCGTATCTATAAAAACCATGATAGAATTTTTCGCTAGTATTCGGTTATGCTATTCATTTACAACCCATTAACTATATTGATAAGGAAAATATGAAGTAATATATGTAAGTGGATATAAATAAAATTATAGTAAGATAACATCTGTACAAGATAAGATTAGATCGGAATAAGAAACCTTGTAACTAAACCTGTCATTGTTAGATTGTAAGCACTATGTAAATTAGATAAGGAAATATTGTGAAGCTCAATAAAAGACGGTGTAAATGTGTTATTACCTCCTAGGCCAAAAGTAAGTAGGAAAGTTTAGTTATATGCGGGAGTCCCACCCGCAGGAACGAATGAGATGAATGATAGAAAGAATAAGTATGCTGAATGAAAGTGTGAAAACATGCGAGAACTAATATGAATGAGATAAGAAACACTCTGTAAATATAGGCTCCGATTAAGTTGGAGGTTTTAGAATTTAAAACAAAAAAAAAACCCCATTAACTATGGGCCTCATAAGAAAGTTGAGAGTCACACAGCAGGCAATAAAATGAGCTATGTTTGGAGTATCTTTGCATGATAAAATCAAAAATGACAAAATTATTTCTATATTTTATATAATCAGGTCCACACAAGCTGAAATGGCAAAATCGAGGCACATTATTAAAGAAATTTATTAATTTATTAATTTACCACTAGGCTGTATGATTTTTTTTCATTGTATTGGAATCAAGTCGTCATTTCATGGGAAAAAATGTCATCAATTACTTACTCGTGAACAAAAGAAGCGACGCGTACATCCAGCATCCACCTCTGGAACCTGCCCGGAGCCAGGCTGGTGCGGGCGCGGGCGGCGGAGCCGAGCCGCCGGGCGGCGCTGCCCGACGTCGCGTACATCGTGGCTGCTCTTTGACAGCCCTGGACAGTATATAAAGTAACGGCCTGTTACTAACCCACTTATGGGCATCTCCTCCTCTCTCTTTTTTGGAGAGAATTGGGATTTACACATATTGGCGGATTCGTAGACATATCCCACCTACCTAACAAATATCGTGTTGCTCAAAGAAAAACTTTAAATATCAATAATACATATCGACTGTGAACTGGCAAATTGTCCTATCTAATTTTTGACAACTTTTCAGGAAGACGAAAAAACGTGATTATTAATAAATTCGGTATAATTTTTATGTAATAAAAAGCCAGTTGACTTGAAATATGTTTATTTATATACAAATTTTCTAGTAGATAATACATGTTGATACGGTAAATGATGGGCAGTAGTACCTAATGCCGTTAAAAACTGATTTGCCTTAAAATTGAGATAGGACATATTGCCGGTTCACAGTCGATATAAGTTTTAATCCTCTAAAACGCTCCATTTCACCAAAATTAGTGTCTTCTTCTTCGTCGAAACGCTCTTGAGCGGTCGTGGCCGTCACGTAGTTGAGGCGCATATCGCTCGCCTAACGATGTTTCGCCATTTGTCTTGGTTTACCATCTTCCTGGAGCATACATCAAGATCCTGGCGCATACATCAAGAACAGCCACCAACATCAGCCAAGATTTAATTTGATCGGCCCACCGCATCGGCGATCGACCGCGAGGTCGAGGTACCCTGGACCCTGCCTTGAATTACAAGGCGTTCTATGGACTCTTCGTTTCTGCGCGAGACGTGGCGCAAAAAAGTTAGTGTAGGATTGCCAAAAAATACCCTTTCCAATTCATAATTGATTAAAACTTTTTCATTTCGATTGCAGATCTCTCGACAATGTTGCAGAGAGTTAAGGCTGGATGGAAGTAATGCTGGAAGCAGTACCTTAATGCAGGAGTCAGCTAGGGGCGTGCTGAGCACGATCCGGAAGGCGCCAGCCACCTCGTGCTTGGAGCAGAAGCCGAAGTTCTGCGACAGACGCTGGGCTTCCCGCGCTATCCGAACCAGAGCCCTGAAAGGATTCAACACCTCACTTGAATTTTTTTGGTCATGAACAATCGCGGGATCCGGAAGAGGGAATTATGACAGAATGCCTAGATTGTTGACCATCTTAGTCACCTTGGAGAACCGGAGATTATAATGTAAATACCAAAATGATTACTACGTCGATTATTGGTGTTTCCTTTGAAATAGGTAATTAACGACTAAATCAATTTGTTTATCAGCTTTTTACTATCCTCATATCGGGCAAAGGTCTCTTCTCATCTTTTAGGAGAGAAGGAGTTTAGAACTACACGCTAATCCAATGCAGATTTGTAGGATATACTTGTATCAAGAATTTCCCTCGATAGGCAAGCTTCCTCAGGATAATCTCATAATTTTCCTCGCTTTATCCCACTCAAAGTGGGGTCGGAACCAACAGGATTTCATCCTCTATTCTCAACTGTCAACCGTTAACGCATCAACTAAAGCGGCTGATCTCAGTTTTTGTCAGTTTCTATGTTGTGTACGAACGATTTACGTACTTTTTAAAGGCGAAAATGGGGAGCTGCAAGCTTATATTCGTTTCTACTTTTTCCATTACTTAAATTTTCCATTTTTTTTCATAAATTTCGTATATCTTTCACAGGACCTTTGCAGTAGATAAGCCAGTCTCGGCGGAGCGTCTGGCGCCATCCGCGCCGCGGGCTCCCGGCAGCGGCCGGCCTGCAGCGCGCGGGTGACTTCGCCCGCGGTCCACGGCACGTACCGGAGCTCCACCAGCCTGGACAGTGGGAGAAATATAACCAGTTGACTGTAACTGGAGAGTGGTGTGGCATAGTTACCGTATATTATATTAAAAATAATAATAAGGACCCAATAAAATTCACAGACATTCTAAGAGCGACCTTAGCGATCGTAAAACCAGATGATTTTAGAATACAAACAATATCTTCGCCGCTTTCTCATAAAACAAATGTCTCTTTTCATGTCCAGTGGCAGAAGCGCTCAACCGCGGCCATTATAATACAGATATTTTTTACAGTCTAGATTGAGCCCCCCAAAAATCTGCGCTTTAAGCTAAGGCTCAGTCTCATAGAAGACGAGTCTTAAATTCAAACACAAATTCAAAATATTCTTTATTCAAGTAAACTTGTAAACGAGTGCTTTTGGATCGTCAACTTTACTGCTGGTTCGGAAAGCTGTTCCTACCGAGAAGAACCGGCAAGAAACTCGGCGGTTGCTCTTTTTCAAATATAAATCTTAAAACTAGTTACATTTAGTTATTATTGTCTCGTATAGGGTAGAAGTGCACCTATATCCTTATCGTCTAAGTAATCTTCAACAGTATAGTAGGCTTTCTGTATCAGCCTCTTTTTAACAGTGTTTTTAAACTGCTGTAATAGATTCGCTCTCCCAAATTTTTACCCGAGGCTAGAATAAGCTAGCCTAAGTAAATTCGAAATAAAAAAGTCGAATGAACCATTTAATTTTATTTCCATCTCTCACCTCACCATCGACTAATATAATCTGATTTCAGTCGATTTTTTGAAAATAATGACGTACGAACCTATTATGTGAGTCTACCCATACGAATTCGTCCGCGCTCGTCACGTTCGTGCACACCGTGTCGAGCGACGGCTGGCGCACGAGCGGCGCGCGTCGCCTGCCGCTCTCTGCAACGACAAACAACGGCCATTGGGAACAAGATCGATACCAGCACAAAGTACGACCTACATAATAGGGACCTCTGATAGCTGTGTAAGTCTATCTCGACAACGAGACTTTTCAATATTACATTCTCCTATATACCGTATGTTTTGTATAAATTCACGCGCGCGACCGGACGGATCAACGACCTTTCTGCATTCTATTGTCGACGCGAGCACTGATACTTAGTAATGTTCCGGATACTATAAAGACAGCACGCGCGTACGCCTGTATACGACTTTATGGTATAACGCACACATGTAATTATGCGTTTTAGGTGTGGTTTTAAGATTTAGTTCGCGTTCAATCAGTGAAGCGTTTTGAGAAGACGCGACCGTCCGCGGTTTTAGTGCGCGTTCGGGTTAATGTTCCCCGACTATAGGGACGATTCAATAACGTGTGACTTTACGAAGGTTGTGTGCACACCGCGTGTTATTTGTGTTATTTAATCGATATAGTGAAGTGTATACTCCGGGAGAAATAGACAGTACGTGTCCGTGGAAGATTGCTGAGGCGAGCCAACGGGTTCGGGAATCGGCCAAGTACATACAAGCGCACACACACACGTACACATATACACGCAGTGACTCATGAGGCCGGACCACATACAGCTGACGGCCGCATAAGGTAGGTTGAGACGCCGAGACGACGGGCCCAGGTCTTGGAGGTTGTTTCATCCGCCCGCACGTTTGTGCGGAACACCGTAACTATCTTATCCGAATCCGAACCTCATTTCCGATACAAAGGGCTTACACGATTACACATCCCGATATTATTAGATACTCAATATATGATGCCAATTGGCCAGTCAATAACATTGTTTTGGTGTCGACACATGGCGTGGCGTTAAGGTGTTAAACATCATCGTTCACTTACATTTTTCCTACTCTATGTTCGGTCGGCACAATATGTCTTTATCTTCGATTCTCCTCTATCACTCATCAACTCATGTGCATGTGCTTTCATATGCATATCATTCTTCATTCTTCACACTATCCATCCATCTTTTTTTTCGGCCTCTCTCTAGTCATACATCCATCCACATTCATATTTAAAACTCTTTTAGTCACACGATTTTAATATCTCTTCATTACATGACTATACCAGTTTAAAGCGATAAACAACTATCAAAAAGTAAGAAACAGTCAAATGGCTATATTTGAATCCGCTGTATTTGTTAATAACACGCCAATTGTATTAGAAATTCGCAGACCTAGAGCTCCATTGCTTCCGCCGCCGGCACTGGACGCTCCGCTGGTAGCGGTGCTGCTGCTATCCCTTGACCGAAGGGTCAGTTGTTTGATCGCTGACCGGATGTCCTCTAGACCACCCCCACCAGGCCAGGGGGACTGTAACTAATTGATAAGCATAAAAAAAGGGTTTGGCGTTATCTGGAGCCTTAAGACTGGAATGAAAAATTGTTGTTATTTTTGCAGAGCCGTGTTGCCGGATTGCAATTGCAAGGCAAATTGCAATCCGGTTGAATTGAAGCAGGGGAGAGATGTGCTTCTTCTTAGGAAGTTATGGGTTTCATACCCCGGGCATGCACCAATAAACTTTTCTAGTTCCGAAATTCCATCTAGAAAAGTGTTATTTTTAAATATAAAATCTCAATTATTTCTTATAAGTTAATTTTATACTTAATAATTACTTTGGGTATCTAAACTGATTCCTTCAAATTTCTAGTATCTACTATATATAGTATTTACTATATAGAGACGTGAAATTTGCATATATTTTTAAAAATTTTGCATTTCGTTTTAGTTTTTCGTTATAAGCAACGTTTATGTCTGTTCTCTACCTTGTTGTGCGGTCGATGTTTGGTCCTGGCGTGTGGAGGCTGTCGAGCTCGCCGTGGTTCATCGCGACCTACTTCACCCCCACCACTGTCGGACATCGACGCGTGCCCTGATGACCTGTTTTCATCAGAACTGCTATTGCATTCGCGCACACCATTCTGTTGAGTTAATAACAATGTTTTTAGGACAATAATTCATGCTTACTTTTATATTACTACTTGTTTGCAAACTCGACCACGAATGATAAGATCAGTCTGTTGTCGACTTCTTGGAGCGCGTTAATTATAATTTTTGGAATTAATTTTAACACATTCATTAAAATTATTTGATGCAAATGTCAAAATATTATAACCATGAAATATTTAAGATAACCAACGTATTTAAGTCGATACGTATTAGCCGTACTAAATAGTTTTCTATATACAATAAAATAAGTAATCTTGAAAGAAAGATATACCTTTGTTTTTTTTTTATTGTTTATAAAAGAGGTACTTTATATGTTTTATAGAAGTAGGCGTTACTTTGCGGAATTCCATATTACAAGCAATATAACAGAACTAACTAATTTGCTATAATCCGCCTGCATTACGATTTTTGTCATGGAGCCTATCCTCCTGATGATGCTTCGGTTTCGGGGCGAAACGATCGTCGAGATTGTGGTGGTGGGTGTGTGTGCTGCTTTTGTGTGCGTTGTTGCTGGTGAATGCGCCTTGGGGGGTGCATGTGTGGGGCTTGTCCTGCATGTATAAGGTGCGTAAATTTTGCCTGCTTCATACACATTGGCTTTGCATGCATTCGCTTAACCCGTGCGGATTATAGCAAAGTAGTTAGTTCTGTTATATTGCTTGTACTTTATATGTATCCCTAAAACACTGTTGTGTTATCTCTAAAACGGATTTTACTTCGTTTTCAGAAGTTCTGTGTCTGTCTATCTGTAACTCTAGAAAGAAATATTGATAAAATTACAAACAATTGAATCTCACACACCTTATGTAAAGATTAAAACAAAACAGTTTTTCCTTTACAAACAATAAAAAAAAGTATGTTTAAATCGACGCAACTGAAGTCATTTATGAGAGTATTTTGTTAGTTCTTGGTTCGATCAGTTTATATTGTTGCATTCAGCCATTCAGCGTTGCATGCATGCATTCAGCCTGCTTTTCAATACGGGACAAGTTGAGTCATTGAATTAGACTAAAAAATCTTACGAAATGTCTGTCTGTGACATCGTATCAGCAGATGCGCTCACAAGTGCCCATTGTCGGAGGCTTTCGCTTTCAATCTCGTAACTTCCCACCCATTACGCTTTTCCCTATCAAGAGATCGTGGGAGCCCGTTAAAGACAATGCTTATTTATGTTTTTAGATAACACTTTCGCTGCATAACGCGCTCGGGTAATTTTTGTAATAAGATGCGACGCCTTCGTACTAATTAACGAGACGCGAACAAAGGTTTGTGATTGACGGGGCTAAAGAACGATGTCATTGTTGTACGCGTTCTCATTTATTTAGAAGACGCTCTGTTGCATCCATAGAGTAGTATCTCTACTACTGTATGGATTCATGCAGCTTAAAATGTGTCCATCGACAAAAAAGAGAAAACAAATGAGACTAATTATCGGGCTCTTTTTTTGCGCGTGTGTAGTGAGAATTCCCTATCCGAAGTACAAAGTCACATCTCCCATATACAAACGTAGGATATGTGACTTTATCCTTTGGATAAGGCGAAATATCGTTTATTTAAAGTGTATCTTAGAAAATTCCAAACTAACAGAAAAGAAGCATAAACATTTTGAAGTTATTTTAAAACTGGGAATCTTTCTCTGCGCATTCTGTGATTAGACAAAGAAAAAATGAGCGATAACGCCCTACAAAAGCTATCGGATATGCCTTCCTCTTCCATTCTCATCTATCATTCGTCAACTCTGGTGGCACTTCTTTTATATGCATATCGTCCTATTTGAAGAATAAAGCTACATATTCTACGTTTATACATAAAACAAATCAAGTAAAATTATGTTTATTGCAAACTAGCGCCAGCCAGCGGCTTCACCCACGTGGAAATCAGCGTGTCACAATTTTTTTCTAAACATAAAAGCTGTTATTGTGATTTAATCATAAGAGATAGAGACATGCTATCGCGGACTTTTTTGTATTAGTTTCAAAGATCTACAATTCTCTAGTACATTACTTTAGCATATCTCTGATGGTTTACGTAGCGCACGCGACTAAAGCTCCCAGCAAGCAAGTTTTTTAACAACTGCGCTGCGCTGTATTTAACACAATTTACATAATACCACCTTTTGGTGAAAACCGTACAAAAATCCGTTCAGTAGATTTTGAGAAAATCGATTACATACAGACAGACAGCTTTTTTGGACTTTGTTTTATAATAATTATAGATACAGTAATTCATTGACGTTACAAGAGCAATCACAACATGTAACTTTATTCCTCTGATTGTTCGATATCATTCTTCAAACAATCCATCCATATTTATTTCATCCTCCCCTCTATAAATCCTTCAACGTTCATAGTCAAAACTCTTTTGGTTTCATGATTATCATCCCTCCTCATCACATGACCATACCAACTTAATCAGTGTTACATGATTGTGTATTGATTGTTATTACAGCAGTTAAAAAAACACTATTAAATAAAGGCTAATACAGAAAGCCTTCTATACTATTGATGCGTGGATATAGCTACTCTTCGACCCTGTACAACACATCAATAGCTATATGTAACTAGTAATAAGAAATATTCTTTGAAAAGAGCAACGGCCGAGTTTCTTGCTAGTTATTCTAGGTAGGAACAGCTTTCCGAACCAGCAGTAGATGTTGACGATTCAAAAGCACTTGCTCACAAGTTTACTTGAATAAGGAATACTTTGAATTTGAATTTGTATTATTATTGCTAGCCTTGAGTGGAGTAACCTTGAATATGTTGGATATATTGCCGGCCATATCGTGTACCGTGTCAAATGACACGAGCGGTCCGCGCACGTGATTGCAGACCGCGGACCGAAATCCCGTAACATTAATGGCGGGCTGGCGTGCGCGGGCGCATTACTAAATATTGCCTTGCCGTTGTTAATTCACTTTATGCCGTTCGTTTAATAATTTCGATACGCCGTTTGTTTTTTATTATAATCGTATATATATCAATCCATATTAATATTTTGACTGGCCCGTTGGTGTTATTGGCAGCTCTGCCTTGAGCTGCGCAGGTTGCGGACTCAATTCCCGCCGACGACCAACGTTTTTTATAAATAATCCGTTGCTTCTTCGCATCAATGTATATTTAAAATTATATTAGTTGTATATGTTTACCAGTTGTCTGTCAACCATAACACAAGTATTAATTTACATTGGGGACAGACAGCCTTGTGTAAGTGTCCCATAAGTTAATTTTTTTATTCTTTAGTCCGTCTGTTTCAGAGTCATACCGCTGATGCAATATTTATAATATTTGTTAAAATTAAAGGCACCTTATAACAGCCAACACATAATCATATGATATAAAAATTCCCGTTTTCCCACGAACGGGAAAAAATGCATAGTAGTTGAGGGTATTTTCAAAAACTAAAGTGACTCGTATCATCAGCAACCCGTGTCGGTCCACTGTTGGACATAGGTCTCTCCTATGGCACGCCACTGAGCTCGGTCTTCAGCTCTTCATTTCCACCCGCTGCCAGCCACTCTGCGGATATCATTACTCCACCTAGTCGGAGGACGTCACTACGTTTGCCAAGGCGTGGTCTCCCCTCCAGAACACGTCTACCCCAACGGTTGTCGGTTCTGCGACAAATGTGGCCGGCCCACTGCCACTTCAGCTTGCTAATCCCACGTCTACGTCGGTTACTTTGGTTCTCTGTCGGATATCTCTCTCTGACGTTCTCAGACGCGTATATTGGGCAGAAAATCCTAGAATTTATAGTTTTAATCATGGTTTTGAACATACGAGTTAAATTAGAGAATTGTAAATAAGAATTAGAGTGAACTAAAGAATTCGTCTAAAGAGGTAATTAGTATAGTGTTTAGGTAAATTATATCCTACGCAAACCTTAAAAAGTCACTACGATGCGCGCTGTCAGTTTATCAGCGAATGACTGTCCTTCTAGAATAGGGAGCTGCCCTCTGTGCCCGTATCTCACTACGCCCATGCTAGAAGGTGCTGGCTTACCTGCACGGGTGCAGTCTCGACAGGTCGGTGTTCGTGCTTCGCTCGCCGCTCGAGGGCGTAGCTGCTCTGCACTGGGGCACTCTGCAGTGGAGCACTCTGCACGGGCGCACTCTGCACCAGGGCACTCTGCACGGGGGCACTCTGCACCGTGATCTGGGACACCGCGCTAACTGGTTTCAGCTGCGCGGAGCTCGGGTTGTCGGGGGACGTCGGCGGATCTTCGATATTTGCTGCAAATACATACTTTTTTTAAGGTTGATTCACAATCTAGTCATAATCGTTTTGAATTTACAAAGTAACAATTTAATTTTAAATAGAATTTTGTGTTCCAGATTCATAATACAAAAGTTATGACGCTATTACTTTGCTAGAATCCGTGAATGCTTTACAAACCATTTCCACCACACTTTACTAGCACTGCACAACTTGAATGCGTTGCCTTGAAAGCGCAGTGTGGTGGTGATGGTGGGTTATAATTTACGAAAGCATATAATAACACTTTATATTTAGCATTACATAGATTTTTTGGATTGTATTAAAAGAATATAATCATTACTTTTTTACAAACTCAAAAAATTTGATAAAATGTCACGGGTATTCACGGACATGTGATAAAAACCCTGTCCGTAAGAGATTCATGTATATCGAAGAGAAATGAATTTCATAACACAACGATGCTTCTGCGCTCACCCATATCCTCCCATGATGCTTTTAATCAAACAAAAATAATTCTTAGTATTTTGTCGAAAAAAATGTGGAGTAACGTAACTTGAAACGAACAAAAAGTAAAAAATCCTCGGAATTTTTCTTATATGCATCGTATCGGCATGTTTGTTACGCACAGCGTTACACACAACAATTACAGTATCAATAATGTCTAAAATGATCAAACTCGCCGCTACCTACTTTATGAAACGACCAACGTATTTTAAATTACCTTGATTAGTCCGTCTGTCTGTTACGATTTATCGCGACAACCTACATAGCTGATGGCTATCTCGGACAAGCTTTATATGTACATCCTTTCCATTGATTTATAAAATTCAATATATCCTTTATTCATATAGGCTTCTAAAAACTTTTTCGAATCATCTCGAGTGTGTTGTATGAGAAGTAAAAGCACGTAGGCGGACGATCTTTAAAAATTGAGTTATGCAAATATCGTTTCTAAAAAAGTAATAATAAAATTATTTCGCCACAATCCGCGATAAAGTAAATAGAAAATATATATAATGCTAAATGTATAGACTATCCATTTTTTCATACCCGATATATGCAGGATACGTAAAAACACATGCACAAACCTTTACCACCTCCACCACAATACACAAGCACTACACACGTTCACTATCACAAACTCAACAATCGTTTCGCCACGCAACCGAAGCATCATCAAGTGACAGATTGTGATAGTCAACGTGTGTAGTGCTTGTGTGTTGTGGTGGCGGTGGTGGTTTGTGCATGTGTTTCTAAAAATCCTGCATGTGTCTGTCCCCCTACGTGCTTTTACTTCTCGTACAACAAACTCGAAACGACCTGAAAGAGTTTTTAGAAGCCTATATGAATAAAGTATATATTGAACTTTATAAATCAAAGGAAAGTATATAAAGCTATAAAGCTTCTTCCGAGATAGCCAAGCATGAGGCTTTTTTTCTTTCTCTGGAGTATTATGAATTATTAAGTCAGTTTTTCGGCGGTCGAGGTTGCAACAGTTTAAGACCCTAATACAACTCGGTTATTTTACTGTTTATTTATTTATTACATACCGTACACACTAATTCGCGAAGGATGTAGTGGGTTCAGCTCATAATAACTATCTACTCTTCTGAAACTAGTCATTGAATGTAAATTACTATTTTTCACTCTCCATGTTGGCTTTTTATGTTGAATTGCGCCAATCTTGATGCGCAAGTGAATTCAGACAATCAATTGATTACAAAGACCCGTGGGAAACATAGCTATAGTTCATTCGTCTATGTGTGAGACTGAAAGTAATGAGATGGATTGATTTGTTTTTGTGTCTAGCATTGAAACAAAAGATGACTGTTAGAGAGTCTTGTTCTTTAATTTCCACATAAAAATAAGAGAGTCTTTAAGTTACCATAATATTTTTTTTCAGTAACATCTGCACCAACGGGCCAGTGTTGTCCGTCACATGTACAAAATGGAGTCACTCGACAAATCCAAAAATTCAAAATATTCCTTATCCAAGTAAACTTGTTATCAAGTGCTTTTGAATCGTCAACTCTACTGCTGGTTCGGAAAGATGTTCCTACCGGGAAGAGTCAGCAAGATACTCAGCGGTTGCTTTTTTCAAATTATAATTCTTACTACTAGTTACATTTAGTCGTTGCTGTCTACAGGGTAGAAGAGTAGCTATAACCACGAATTCTTATGATGCAACGCTTTCTGTATCAGCGTCTTTTTAACAGTGTTTTTAAACTGCTGTAATGGCAAAGTTAAAATGAGACATTTATTATGGTGATTTAGAACTCTATTGAATCACATACACTGACAGCATCGCTACCAGGGGGATGTAACTCGCCTACAAATCCCCAATTGAAATTTTTTGTTAGAAACTAATGCCACCTATAGTTTGAGGAAGGCTAATTCTGGCAACTGTTTGATATTAACTTACACTAGATGGCAATGCTAAAGCAGATTTAGGGTAAAACATAATTGTATAATCTGTGTAAGGCCTAAAGTGTAGAAGTACTCTGTGATGTTCAATCTGTGGTAATCTCCGTCCGTTGTCCATTTTCAAATTTGAAATTTTGTTTCTGTTTGGAGTTCAGTGCTTTCGCTTGCGTTTTATTTGTTTTCATTATTTTTTCACGACTTGGCTTGACTACGGATTTTTGTTTATCATATTGTTATTCATCATTTATCATACTGACCATTGGCGCGTTTTTTGTACCCGATACTTCTTACCTGATTACCTGGCTTTGCTTCTCACGGACTTCTGATGCGAATTGGTAATATACAATGCCGAAAGCATCTAGCTTAAAATGCTATTTTGGATGTGACCTTGATGGTAAGTAACATAAATTAATTCATTTTATTTACTCTTATTACTACTTATCTTAGTTTCAAGGGCCAGCGATTATACTGAATCCTAGTTAATCCTAAGATAAATGAGCCACATTGTGATAAGTG
Organism: Morpho deidamia; assembly: GCA_947086505.1. Lineage (NCBI taxonomy): Eukaryota > Metazoa > Arthropoda > Insecta > Lepidoptera > Nymphalidae > Morpho > Morpho deidamia. The sequence continues at coordinate 335,506 of CAMTZC010000025.1, forward strand.
CTCAACGTTACCAATATAACCCGAAATAATTATAACTAGGTCAATAAAAGTAAGACTATATAACTATAAAAAAAGGCAGTTAGTTTATCATTAGTTTAGTTTAGTTTAGTATCGTTTAGTTTAATCAGATGTTTACCTGAGGAATAACAAAGATTATTACATTTCAAGTTAAACAACAATTTTTATCTTGTGCTCTTAAATAAGCGTTAAAATTAAATATTTCATTGCTTGGAAGCATGCACCACAAACCATACTCAAAACTTTAAACATTATTATATTTACCAATATTAATTAAATTTAGTTAATTTATTATAAAAGAAGAACTAACTTAAAACATAAATACAGATGAGAATGATATCATAGATTTTAGATATTTTTATTCCAAATATATTACTTTATTATTTTTTATTTATTTTTTCTATAAACCTATTTGGCAAATTATTGTACAAATGTGCTCCTTCAAATAGTATGGTTTTACCATAATTATTTGTTCTTGGATACCATAAGCAAATTTTGTGTATATTGTATTTAAAAGTCCTGCCAATTAGTGTTATACATATTTGAATGTGATGTCTTGTGTGATAGTATTATGATTAAAAATATATTTAATGTATATTTACAACTAGTTTTGAAATAATAAATAATTTTGTTATAATTTATAATTCTTCAGTCCAGTAATTGGACTAGGGTCTTGATGAATTTATTTCAAATTATTTGTAGTTTTTAAGTTTTAAAGACCTACCATGCTGCTCCAATGTGGATTGGCAGGTTACACATATCCCTAGAAATTCACCAGAGATATGCGGGTTTCCTCACAATGCTTCCCTTCACCGAAAAGCGTGTGATAAATTGCAATTATCGATTACACACATAAGTTTTAACAAAAACTCATTGCTGTCTACCTGGATTTGAACCCGTGACCCTCTCGAAAGATTCGCACTGTCTCACTGCTGGGCTATCACAGCTCTATAAAGTGTAAATATGTAAAAAGTTAATATTATTATTGTGGAGTCTTATTTACACTATAATCGAATTTCATTGTTTTTATGTCTGGTCTGATATTATATATACTGGTATCATATGGTAGTTTTGTGAAGTCAAATATGTTAGTCTATGGCTACTTTATATATTTTTAACTGTTATAAATCACACAAATGTTGTTCTGTTTGTTGTTTTACATCTACTCACAAACTAATATCTAACATATATTTGTGTACTGCTAACATCAAGAGCAGTAAAAGTGCCATTAAACAATAAGAAGAATATGATTGTACATAATGTATAATCATATTATAAATATGAGCTGTGGATTGTATACATACATCTACAGGCATTATGGATACATATTTTATAAGTTACTTATAATGTTCACAATAATGACTTTATAGCAATTTTCATATTAATTTTTCAAATATATTTGTGCTTGCATAATCTAATACTAATAATAAAGGTGAAGAGTTTGTTAGGTGGAACATGCTAATCTCAGAAACTACTGATTCGAATTGAAAAATTCATTTTGTGTTGAATAGTCCATTTATCCCGGAAGGCTGTAGGCTATATAACATTGCGCCATAACTGATAAGAGTGGAGCAGCAATAAAAAATGTGGCAAAAACGGGAAAATATTTTCGTTCGAGAGAGCTTTCCTTGCTTGCGCTGCGTAAACAGTGAAAGTTATCTATGTACAAAAATTATCTATGTCGAAATTGTTCCTCTTTAAAAGTTCTAAAAAAAAGTCCGTGACAGCATGTATCTAGCTTTTAACGATAGCTTACTATACCCATTGTAACTTCTAAAAAAATGGTCACTGACATTGGAAAGCTATTTAGAGGGATACAGTATTAATTCTTATCAAATTAAATACCTTAGTTACTTTAAGCATTTCTTGCTTATGAAATGATTGATTTGATCTATTACACTATATAATTTTAATGAATATCTTAAAAGTTATCGCCATAATAAAAATTAACGCGCGCGGAAATAATAGGAGATGGAACTTTAGATTGAGCCCCAGCAGCGCGGGGCCGGATCCGCTAGTTTATTATAATGTAAATAAAATATCATTTTCAGGTCCTCTTCACCGATTTCCACTGTGGGAGTATCCTCATACTGAAAGATTTAATCAGTGGAAATCTATACTTACGCCTGAAACACAGGAAAAAGGCAATAATTACATATATAACTCAGTACGAATATGCTACAGGCATTTTGACGTAAAATATAGACTTCCTAGTCGACGTTTGACTTTAAATGCTGTACCCACACTAAATACTAGTAAGTTTCTTACATCTATACAAACTATGAAATAAATTACAGTGACAACCATGGGTGATATTGACCAGTAACCAGAATTTTCCAGTGAGTCACAAAAATATTCGGACACCAAGATGTGTTGGAATAAATTACTCAGTACAGCGAACACCTATGGAGTTTTCAGTTTCTTCTTCATATTCCACCGTTAATTTCAGAGCAGTCGACCGAGGATTTCCTTAATTTTTCTTTTGTCTCTCGCAGTCACAGTGGCTGTTCCATTAGTTTAAGAGATAAAGTCGATACGATCTTCATTTCTAAACCTCCGGATAATGAACGCGAGAGTACTCTTATTAATATTAAGTAAAAAACCAATTTCGCGCTAAGGTTTTCCTTTCTCGCGACGGAGAATCACTAATTAGCATGAATCGAACGATGTATTTCTCTTGCAACCCATTTTCGCGAATTCCACACATAATACTGAAGAACAGTATAGTATAATCAAGTGCATAGCCCATTTTGAGAAGCTATAGCTGTGTTTGTAAACATTTAATTGAAATTTTTGAAAGAATTTCCTTTTCAGAGAAAAAACAATGTATAGTGTCCGAATACTTTATAACATAAAAATTTACTTTCATTTCCTTTATTTTTTCTTACAATGAACAGATATGGACTTATTTTGAAATATATGTGTTATTATTGATTTGGATAAATCTCTTATTACTTATATCTTATTACTAGGAAAAAACCCAATACGATCCCTCCATAGGTGTTCGCTGTACTGAGTAATATATTCCAACACACTTTGGTGTCCGAATATTTTGTGACTCACTGTATCTTATCTGACTGATTGTCAGCTACATCAATAAAAAAGTTTCTGACTACTATTACTTGCATGGGTACTGACATCAAGGACTTTTTGTCAAATGTATTACAGATGTGCAGCAACATCTTGAAGTTGTGATGCCATCTACATCTAGTGCATCATTAGATCCAGTTCATTCAACTTTTCACAATAACCCGCAACAGCTTCAAATTGGTTCTACAGGTAAATAGTTTTAATAAGATGGCTAACGGGATAAACCTTTGTCACTGTAAGACTGTATTGTTGAAGAGAAGTAGCAAATCATCATTTTTAGTAACTATCAAGAAAAGATTGTTTATATGTCCTTCAAACAGTGAACAAACTCAGTAAACTCATAAAAAATCAGTATAAATAGAAGACTATAATGTCAAATTAACATCTTTAAGCCACATAGTATGATGCTAAAATTATGCTATTATAAATTGTGACAACATTCTTAACTTAGCTTAACTATAGTAAAGTAAAGTAGCGGCCTGTTACTATCCCACTGCTGGGCATAGGCCTCCTCTCTCCATTTTTGGAGAGAAGGATTGGAGCTAAGATCTACCACGCTGCTCTAATGCGGATTGGTAGGTTACACATATCCCTAGAATTCTCCAGAGATATGCAGGTTCCCGCACGATGTTTTCCTTCACCAAAAACCGTGTGATAAATTGCAATTATCAGTTTATGCTTAACTATAAGTTAGCTACAAATTCATAATTTCAGGTCCCACCAAATTCCGCTGTTTAACGAGAAACAAACCAACACCTCCGAAGGACATATTAATAATAAAAAATCAAATTAATAGACTGCGGAAGAAGTATAAAACAGTAAAAAAAGAGGTGATTATTGCAAAAAAGATTGCAATGTCAAAATCATTTCTATCAACCATTGAAAAATTATCTGATGCTGCACAAGTTTTTATAAAATTGCAACTAAAATCTAAGAAGAAACCAAAAGGGAGACGCTTCACCGATAAAGAAAAAATTATGGCTTTAACCATTTTAAAGCAAAGCCCAAAAGCCTATAATTTATTAAAGAGAATGTTTGTTTTGCCATCTAAAAGATCATTGCAAAACATTTTGAGTACATTTATACTTAGACCAGGCAATAATAACTTAAATATATTTGACAGTTTAAGAACAGCAGTCCAAAGAATGCCAGAAGAAAAAAAGTTGGTTAATTTATTATTCGACGAGATATGTCTGGCACCTGGTCTAGTATATAATCCTAGACTTAATGAAATTATAGGCTTTGAAGATGATGGCTCGGAAAAAACAAACGTAATTGCAGATCATGCCCTTGTGTTCATGATTAAAAGCATTAAAAGCAAGACAAAACAGCCTTTGTCTTTTACTTTCTCGAAGAGTGGAGTTAAAAGAAATAGCTTAAAAAGTTTGATTGTTGATATAATAAAAAAACTTAACCAAATAGGCCTAAAAGTTGTTGCCACTGTATGTGATCAGTCACCAACAAATGTTTCAGTAATTAAAGAGTTACTAAAAGAAACTGTTCAGAACCACATTGACAGAGGGTTACATGTAATGAACATCAAGTATTTTGAGATTGATAATATTAAAGTGTTCCCATTATTTGATACACCTCATTTATTAAAAGGTATAAGAAATAATTTATTAAATAAAGATGCACAGTTTGTGCAAAATGGAAGAGAAAATGGGCCAAATGGGAACACTTAAAAATGTTACTGGACATTGATGTTGGTGACGATGAAACTCGGTTGCTCAATAAACTGACGGAAAATCATGTCATAAAAGACAAAATAAAAAAAATGAAGGTGAAATTGGCCGCCCAGGTGTTTAGTCAAAGGGTATCATCAGCTCTTCGATTTTCTGCAAGTAAGTGCAACTTGTTATTCATTCACATGAATAATAATTTTAGTTAGTTATGGACCCCTTAGTGTTGTTCATTACCAAAGGTATCAGTAATCATATCAAGCGGTCCGCCTGCCTCATAAATATGGTAAAAAATAATAATATTAGTGTAAGTAAAAATGACTAAAAATTTTTTTTTGTATCTACTTGTAACCATTTCATACCAATAGAAGCCTATCAAGAACGTGTTGTTCGCTAAATACCGAATTAATATTGATTTTTTATTTTCAGGACATGGCATTTTACCTCATGAATGTGCAGACACAGCTGATTTTTTGCTATTATTCGATCAATTATTTGATTCATTCAATGGTCATTCTTATGAAGGCAACTCGAAAATTTACAAAGGTTGTATAAAAAAAGATTCACCTCACTTTAAGTTATGGGCTGATTTGATTCCAATTTTGGAAACAATTTAATTTAAATCGGTAGTAAGGAGAAATGGTGTTGATCATATAATATATAAATCAATTCCTTCAATCAAAAATTGGGTTCATAATATTCAAACCTTCATAGAAATGTGGGAATATTTATCATCTAAAAATGAAATTGTTAATTTAGTAGCTAGAAATTTTAATCAAGATCCGCTAGAAAATTTTTTCAGTAGTATTAGAAGTAACGGTGCAAGGAATATTAATCCCAGTTGCTATCAATTTATTAATGCATTTAAAACGTTGATTATTAATAACTTTAATTCACCACATTCAGCAGGGGCTAATTGTGAACAAGATTTTAATAAAGCTATGCAATCATTATCAGATATGTTTATGTATTGTTATGACTCTCCAGTTGTTGATTATGCATGTGACATTGGTTGTTTGTTGAATGCTTTGGGTGAGGTAAAAAACAATGATTCTTTATTGCATGCTGAATCAAAAAAATATATATCTGGGTATGTGATTAAAAAATCTAAAACAAAAATATTCCACAGCTGTGAAATCTGCTTGAGTGATTTACGTAGAAACACAGTTGATTTACAGTCTTTTAATTATGAAATTGATTACACAAAAAAATCATTATTTCATCCAAGTGACGATTTTCTAAAATATACAATGAAATTTATTATATGATTATTGTATGGCTTAAGCATAAACCACATAGTAAATTTTTACATGATGAAATAAAGTTTTTCATTGATTGTGCATGTGATTTTAGTATTATAAGTTGTAGTATTCATAAAGCTGATTTGATTAATTTTATTTGTAATTTATCTATAAAGCTGATTGTAAATAATTGGTGTTTAGGGGTGAATCGATTACTATCCGGAAAGATTACGAAATTTGATAAGAATGACCATGTTAAAAAGCAAGCATTTGATTATTGTAAAAAGAATCGGAAATAAATTATTTTATTACATATATTTATTTACATATATTATTATATTTACTATATATACGTTAATATAATTTTATTATTTCGTATTACTTTTAATTTAATTTTTGTTTCTTAATTTAAGTTTACTTTATTTTATGTTTTCAAAATTTGAGTGCAATAAAGAGATAAAACAAACAAACAAATGGTTTTTATTGTTTATCATTCATTCAGTTATAACTTTTAATTATCTTTTGTCTGATTGTAATATGTATTACAATCAGACAAAAGAACTTCATGCAAAATAAAATCGATTTAAAATAATCCTGGAATAATAAGTGGTAACAGCGCCATCTATGAGCTCCCTGTGAAACATAAAAACAGCGCCATCTTTAGTCTGAGGAATAAAACTATTCATTTTGAACAGCGAGATGCGTATCTATCTCTACTATAAGTGTATAATCTATGATCGCTACTGTATCGCTATAAAAAGGTGACTTACGTTTGGTTGGCGGCTCGGTGGGCGGCGGCGGGGTGGTGGCGCGGTGCGCGGGCGGCGGCGGCGACAGGCGGCGAGCGTGCACGGCCGCAGCGCCCGCCACGCGCACCCGCAGCGCGCGCGCGCCCGCCACGCCCGCGCCCGCGCCGCACCACGCCGCCTCGTCCGACGGCCGGCAGCCGCTGGAAGGCCTGGGGACAAGATGCAAATAAGATGCAAAGTAAGATTTTTACAATGTAATTAAATGTCGTCAATATGACCTCATTTATGTCGTTAAATACCGACCCCTCCCGATGTGTGAGACCGGGCAATATCATAATAGACCTTAATGATAGCTGAACAGCTGGTGTTCATTGGAACTTGCTTATACATTTTTCGAACACTAATTATAAACTAATGATGTCATTGGTTGTGACAGCGTCGAATTGATTAATGGTGTTAGCTCTAATGGCTTTGACAAAGTCACCGTAAGGACGGCCGAGTGCAGAAGCTTCGCCGAGAATGCTTATACTATTTTTATTCGGAAAATGACATTATGCTGTTAGCCGAAGTGACTTCTACACCGGTAGATATGGGGCGAGAGCAGAAATATCGACAGGGATGAGGGGGGGGGGGGGGCCAAGAGAGACTCGTTATATCGTTGGGAAGATCGCTTTAAGGGTGCTTTTTTTCGTCGAACACTAATGTTGCCCTAATGGTTTTTACAGCGTCACCGAGTGGATGGGCGACTGTAGAAGCATCCCCGGGAGCGAAACTGGGAGAGTAAGTCTCGAGCGAGGCTCGCAACATCCTAGGAGCGTCGCCTTTAGGGGTGCCTGCTATGAAGCCGGACCTGGGCTTAAAACGACGCGCTGTGGAGGACTGTATCTGACTGACTTAAAGGGTGCCTCTTGTCCTCTTTACTAGTACTTTTTACAAAACACACTGAATAATTTAAGCTAATATCGTAAAGCGTCATCTATGTTTTGACGAATAAATCTTATATTAATGATTTAATCTATTGCTAATCTATAGACACCACCGGACAAGACGACACCACCCGATCAAGACAACACCCACGGACAAGACACCATCGATGTAGACACCGCGGACTGGGAGCTACCACTCCCAGTCCCCCCACCGAACTAGACATCCCTCAGGTCACCTAGGTGACCTGGGCCTACAGGCCCGAACACCGTCCAGGCCACAAGCCTGCGAGGACCAGCCCGGGCAAGGAGGTGCGCCTCGAGGCCCGTACCCCGCCACCCCTAGGTGTAGCGAGATGACCCCCCTGCTGCTCTATTGCTATGAACATATGTAATGAATTGTGAAAGACACATGCACTTATTCCCGTCAGGAGACGATACATTGCTGTAATTTTTTTTTGATTAATATTACTCAAAGTAGAATAGAAACACAGTTGTTATCTTTATAAAACTAAACGTAGTCGTAGGTACCTAATAAGCTTATTATAAGACGGCTTCATGTGACGCTCGATTAATTATCGCAGATCCATTCCTCTGCCATGTTACACCAGGGTATAATATGAGTAAATCTTGAAAAATAAACTTGTTTGATATGGTGAAATGAAAATCGTATAATTATACAGTTAATTGTTGAATTAATGTCAATTTTAATGTGACATTAACGATCTAATAAATCATAACAAGCCGCGGGAATTGCGCGGAAGTGAATTTACAAACGTAATAAGAAGCGTTTGTAAAAGTAGATATTTTAAAACGATGCGTTTTTCCAGTTACGATAGAGACATTACGTAATCTACACTAATATTTAAAATGCAAAACTGTCTTATAAAATTTACCAATATTTATAAAATTTTAAGGATGTAAAAAGTGTATGGAATAGCAAAATACACATCTTTCCTTTAGGGACAGAATAAACCGCCTTACATAAGTGAAGGTATTCTATATTCTACCATTATATTTTTCAATCAATGGGAGGATTTAGCGGCTCCATGACACCCTTTCGGGTCATTGTCTCCATAGTGGGTCTATGTCTATCTATCAACCAATGCTGCACTTTTCAGTGAAGACTATTGTTATTTCAGCTTCGGGGCTTGCTATGTCGGTACTTTTTGTTCTTCTGAGTCTCTCCTTGATCATACAGAAATAGTTCCACTAGACATAGCACGCTTTACACCCGCTCAAGGACCCTACGCGTTCTTATGAAGTATGTCATTTCAAAACGCACTTTTAGAAGACATGTCTTAGTTCAATTCAAGGAGTTTCAAATTCGAAGATTGAAATATAATACGAAAGCGGTATAAGGGAAGTCAAGAAAACATACTTTCCGTGATTCCCACTGATGTTCCAAAGCCGGATGAAATGGAAAGTGGAATAACACGAATGTCGAAGTTTGTCACCACCGGCCGGAAATATGAGCGGTGGAAGTACACTAGGCATGTGAACGGTGTAACGTAACCGATCGTTATGTCGGAATAGTAAGCATTTCCTGTCTGGTAGACAAACAGTTAGAGATAATATTTTTACAGAATGCATTAAAAGGATAAGGATTATTGAGTAAGTTGTCACATTTTCTCATTCAATTTTAGATATCCTGAAATAACATTTGTCAGATATCATTTTGATAATACTCTGGACAATTTAAGGTTCTGGTGTAAGCCATAGATCCTGTAGATTATATTGCACGATTAATATTTTTAAAAAATGTGTTTTCTTGTTCTTCCAAGTTATCTCTGTAACGCTCATGAGTTTTGTAGGCGCTACGCTACGCTTTGAATAAAGTAAATTTAATACTAAGCGTGCGATATATTCAAATTCAAGTAAACTTGTAAACAAGTGCTTTTGAATCGTCAACTCTACTACTGGTTCGGAAAGCTGCTCCTACTGAAAAGAGCCAGCAAGAAACTCGGCGGTTGCTCTTTTTAAAATATAGCTCTTATAACTAGTTACATTTAGTCCTTACTGTCTTGTACACGGGAGAAGTGCAGATATATGCATACATCCTTATCATCTAAGTAATCCTCAACAGTATAGTAGGCTTTATGTATCAGCCTTTTTTTAACGGTGTTCTTAAACTGCTGTAATGGCATGGCCGAAATTGATTTCGGAATTTTATTATAGAATCTTATACCCAAACCCATAAACGATTTGAGTACTTTTGCAAGGCGCAAAGCAGGAACCGCAAGCATATATCGGTTCCTACTTTGTCTATTATATACATCACCTATCTTTTTATTATTCTTTATATTTTTATGTACAAAAATACATTATATAATCTATACAAAAAACATATTATATAAAGTGTAGATCAATAATAGTATAGATCATATTATATATATACTGTATATACATGTCAATACTATTAGATGCCGGATCAAAATTATAACAGAATATTAACATTATTATTCATAAAGATCATCAACCTCCTGCCCTTATCGTGGGATAAGTATAAGTGGGGTTGGCACAACATGTTACAATCATGCTGTCTCATGATTTGGCTACGTATTTTACGACCGGTCGCCTGCATGAAGTCAACTTATCTTAGTCATCTTTTACGACACCTCGGTAAGAAATCAGGGTGGTCTATTCTATTCAGCCGGATACCACACGGCGGCGCACTTCATAAAGATGATTCTACGATATAAATTTATACCTTTTGTCGCCAGGCATTTACTCAACGACTTAGGAGTGTGAAATTATAAGAGAATTTTAAATAAATTTGACATTGTTTTTGATGCTACGATAAAATTTTACACCTTTTGTCGCGAGGCTTTACTCAACTATTAAGATATGTGATTGGTTTTGAGTTTATGTAGTTGATAGTTGTGTTAGTTGTGAGGAAACCATGGTCTGGAAGCTGCTGTAATTTACCTCCCTCTACATGTTCAACCAGACAAGCAAGGTGGAGTGACCTTGGTTTACTGGTGTTGAATATCTGCAATACGCGATCAATGTATTTCGTTACGTTTGATATGTTAATCCAAACTGGCTAAGTATGTAAATTAAGATTATGATGTAAGTATAATTTATTACTTAGTCGTCAATTTGATATACATACATGAATATTCTTCTACAAGCTACCATATTCTAATGTATTTAACTGGTATCAATATATGGTATAATGAAATAGTGATGCAGAGAGACCGATTCCAAAATGACTTCCGGTTAATTGGACTTTTCTTCCGAAAAAGTCACTAAATTATATATCGAGGTGTACAAAATGAAAGGTATTCAGTAAACGGCTTATAAAACAGATATCCAAACTTTACCGAATATAACCAAGATATCAAAATCAGGTAAGATGTCAAAATAGCTAACTAACATTATCGTTTTTGTTTAATGTAACCATAGTGGCTGACCCGTTGGCGCTGTGGGTAGTGACCCTGCCTTCAGCTCCACGGGTCGCGGGTTCGATTCCCGCCGAGGGCCAACATTTTCTATAAATAAATTGTTAGTTTTTCGAGCCTGGGTGTGTATTTGTATTTAAGTATGTATTTAAACTTATATATGTAGTATATCTATTTTAAATTATATATTTACCAGTTGTCCGTCACCCATAACACAAGTATTAAGTTACTTACTTTGGGGACGGACGACCGTGTGTGTAAATGTCCCAAATATTTATTTATTTATTTATTCATTTATTTATAGTTATTTTACCTAGATTAGGGAAGTCACCTTAAAATGTGCCATGTCTATATCTACTTAATATATAAAGCTGAAGAGTATGTTTGTTTGTTTGAACGCGCTAATCTCAGAAACTACTGGACAATAAAAAATAATGCGAAAACGGCAAAATTAAAAGCTTTCCTTCCCTGAGCGAACGTAAACGGTGAAAATTATTCAAAAATCACGTAATACAAAATCTTATATCAAAAAATGTATGATTGTCTGTATGTCCGTTATAGATTCCGAAACGGTTGGATAAGTTTTAATCTCTCATATGAGAGATTAAAACATGATATTGTAGTGGTATAAATCTATAGGTATGCTTTGTATCGCCCTATTCGTATAAATATAAATGTATCATTGTAATAAAGATCAGTTTATATCTAGCACTCAAGTGTATCAATACCTACTTTGGTTACCTAAGGTTGACGAATTGTTTATTAAAATTATAAATATATATATATATATATACATATATATATATATATATATATATATATATATATATATACATATATATATATATAATTTGATTTATATATATATATATATATATATATATATAGTCCTTTTCTGCTACTTGTTTGATCATGCAAATTTCCCAAGTACTTGTTTGATCCACTTAAATTAGCTGTTTTAATGGCTCCTGAGTTGTATTCACAATGACAAAAAGAATATATTTCATTGGCATATCGTGTCACTCACTCATATTTTATTATGCACTAGTAGACTCTATATTTTTCGTTTCATAGTTTTGGTTATTTTGTGGCTCCTGGTAACGGTTTTTTCTAAAGTCTCCGTTAAGCATTAGTTGATCTTAAAAACCAATACATTCTAGACACTTTTTGATCCATGTTTAATATATAATGAGTGAGATGCCTCACACGTCAACGTCGGCCCCAGAGGTCATTGCTACCATATACTTCTGCGTGAATAGGCATAAGTTGATCTAATATACATTTTTTATTTTAACTTCGTCCGAGACATTTTGACATATATTTGAAATTCAAAACTGCTTATTAGTAAGAACTATTTCTGGACTGTTTTTTTTTTGCATAAAATGTAACGAAATATGTTTGCAAACAGCGTTAAATTTTAAAATAATATTGTATAACATACTTTGTTTGAATAATAAGAGACAACAAAATTATTTTTATTAATAATACTTAATAATTCATATTAATATAAACTGTTTTAAAAAAAGTTACAAGATACAATCATCATCACCATTTTCTGAGCCATTTTAGTTTTAGCCCACATGTTAAGTTACTCTACTGAGGTCGTCGTGCATTATGTTAAGGTCCTTCAGAGACTGCCATTACGACTATATCGTCGGCAAATCTAAGGTGAGTGATATACTCGCCGTTGATGTTGATGCCATATCCGTTCAAATCCAAAGCTTAAAGACATCATCCAATGCAACGGTAAACAGTTTCGGGGAGATGACATTTCCCTGTCTCATACCTCGCCGTGTTGGAGATATTGTGGCGTTTTCATACAAACACTTCAGCACTTAGTCGCACCAATAGTTGATTCGGCATCTCTGGAGCCATCTTAATACAGCCCATGTTTCCACCAAATCAAAGACCTTCTCACAGTCCACAAACGCCAAGCAAAGTGGCTGGTTATACTACTCGGTCTTCTGTATAACCTGCCTGCCTTTTCGGAATCCGGCTTGTTCGGGAGGCTGGAAGTCGTCGAACCTACCAGCGAGACGATTCGTTTTGACTATGGAGAACAACTTATAAACATGATTCAACAGCAAGATGGGACTCTAAATCTTGAAGAAGAGAACCACCATGTTCCTGTATCAAGCTTTCGGCATAATACCTTTATAAATAGCAGAATTAAACAATCGCTGAAAGACTTGAGGTATTAGTTTTTCAACCACCTTCAGTAGTTCGGTTGTCATTTCATCATCATCTGGAGCCTTGTTGTTCTTAAATTGTTTGAGAGTAGTACTAATCTCGTAAGGCTGACGTCCGTGATATCTTTGGTATAGTGTTGAGTCAAATTGGGTCTTAGATCTTTTGCCAAATTGACAAAGGTATGAGATGTATAACTACCCATAGAACCTCTCAACCTCTCTTAAAATCTCAGGTCGAGACGAAATTAAAGCAATATCTGTCTTCAATCACATCAATTGCCTCTGCCTAATAGACAGATGTCTTGCCAAAACTTTTGAGCCCCTGTTACGCTCTATAGTACCTCGAATGTATTCGGTGTTGAACTGTCGCTGGTCGCACTTTCGCACCTTAGAAATCTATCGATCAAACGGTAGCTCAGCACATCCACTGAACACCTTAGTCTCATTTCATTTCTCTCATCCATGAGCTTGAGAGTCTGTGTCAAGAATTTATTGGTTCTCTTACGGTGTTTCTTATAAAGTTTGAACCGTATGGATGGTTTCCACCAGCCTGTTTAAATCGTCCACAGAAGTCAGTTTGGCAATCAAAACGGTTCATCAGCTCGAGTTGGAACTTCATGGGGTTTTGGATATGAGCTCAAATGGGTCAGGAGTGTAGACTTCATCAGTCTGGACCTTTCCAGCCGTTCGAATATATTCAATGTGCCAACGGTGTGGTTTAACCATACGGTGATTGATCCCCGTCTTTACGGTATTGATCGCAGATACATCATTAAATATATGATGAAGTCGATCTTATTTCTCATATAACCGTCGGGACTTATCTAGGTCCATTTTCGATGCAGCTGATTCTTAAAAAAAGAAATCATTATGTAGAGGTCCTCTCTCTCCAAGAAATCGGCCAATATCTGGCCACTGTGATTCCGTAGCCTGTATCCAAATTGCCCTACTCTTACCTCTGTGCCGCTTCATTTGCCAAGCTCTGCGTTTAATTCCCCCCATCAAAACAGTGTAGAAGGTTTTGGAGGCATGCATGGTATGCATCATCGTCTTGATGTGGTGATGTCGGTGCGAAAACCTGTATGACATTCAGATAATACGCTACGCCGTTATTTAAACCGCTGCCAGAGCTGGGAACTAGGGTCTGTGGTTTATATTGTGATAATATCATGTGAAGGGTTTGCGAGTAATTACCACGCTTGGCATACGGGTTGGCGATTGTAGAGCTGACAATGTCGCACCGACCGATGCTGCTGTCCACTGTCGGTCGGTCTGGTATTTGGGTCAGCTGGAGGGAAATGGTTATATGACCATTCATCGGTCGCCAGATCCTCGTTAGTTTATCTACAGGGTGCACCACGGGCAGGTGAGGTTGACACTTAAAGAGACTGAATGGGACGAACCTCCCTCTTACACCCCCGCCTGGAGCCCCTTAAAACAACTAATGTAATAAAAAACTTAAAAATTAAAAATAGAAGTAGGCGCTACTTCACAGAATTCCATAATACAATAATAATAATATAATTTCTATGATTACATATTTACATGTACTTGTTTTATAACAAGTACATGTAAAAAGTATTAAGATCTTATGATCTTCTTTTAGCCAGATAGGTGGGATTATTAGGGATATTTTTTAATATTAATTCATTCTCTTATTCAAGGTCACTTATTCCCAAATGTTGTAATTTCAATTAAAACAATCAGATCCTTTAACTACATTTCTTTGAAATCTGCATGCTTAAGAATGTACTACAAACCCAACCTTGAAAGAGCCTTGAATGCCGGGGTCAATGTACGGAGTACGTTCGGTGACGATCTGCTCTGTGATTGGCGCGTTTGAATCGGATCAAATAACTACGGAGTGGATTTGTATAATTATTGAGTACTTACAGAGAAACAGTATTCATCATTTGTTGATCCGAAGCGGAGCCAACAAATGTGATGTAAAATTGTATTGGATCAACAAATCAGGCCAGGATCAACAAATCCGAACGGATCAACTTAAAACTGATTATACGTACCGCTTGATCAAACAACTCCTAGAAGGGATAACTATATATATATAGATATATATATATATATAGAAATCATTGAAATCTGGTTTAGTTAAATCTTTCTTAGCGAAGACCAAATTGTTGCCAGATTAGTTAGCGTCGAATAAGGTTTTGTAAGTGGATGATGAAGCAATCATTATCTAAAACTAAAAAAAATTATATACCTTTTGATCCGAAATTTCAATCTTTCAACATGTACATGTCGTAGGTCGATTAAAAATTGTACGGCCCCAAAAACCACTTAAAATTGTTTTTGCTCATTAAAAATGTTTCAAGCTAATTATAACTCTTAAAGGCAGCGTCGAGTGAGTACATATAATAAACGAAACGCATCTAGTCTTAAACTAATCAGCACTATCCATTTAAAGTGTTTGGTATAAAGAAAAAATACTTTTTGGCCTTTGCGGTAAGAGCAACATTCCGAGCTTGTTTTAGATTAATTAAATCTCATAGTTCCTTGATTTAACTTGATTTGATTAAAAAAAACTATAAAGCAAACTGCGTTAAATCCAAAAATCGATTCATATAGCTCACTCTTTTAAGGGAAAATATTGGATATATGGTACAGATGTTTTTGCGTATGGTTGTCCTCGAAAGTATTTAATGCTGGTTTTAGAAGAAGCTTTTAAAATTGGGAACAGTTCAGAATAGTCTTGCAATAATTTATTTATTTATTTACTTTTATAACATCCACGGCTCTTAATATATTAATTTACAAAATATTACTCAATTTTTACTTACAGCAAATTACGGATTTTAATTTTGGTAACAATATTCTTATTATAACAAGGACGCCAGAGAAGTGTGTGTATAGTAACCGGCATTAAATAATGCACATCAATGTTTAAAACAAAACAGCCGGCCAGTTCGGTTTCTTAGAGCGCTGTCACTGTCACTTAGTTAGTATGTGACGTTTCGCACGGGCTCAACGGGAGAGAACCCTGTTACGGGCTGAATTAGCCCCAGTTACTACTGGGCTAGGCTTGTATTTATTTGATGGATAATTATTTAGGTTAATAACTATATTATTAGTTAATGTATAGATACCGGCTATACTCACGTCTAATTTTATCGGGTTTAGCTCGACTAGAGTCCATCCGGGGCACTTATTCATGAGCTCTTTACACGACGTTATCGCGGCGGGAATTCCCAGTTCCCAGAAACCAGTTCGTTTAGACGTGAGTATAGCTGGTATTTATATATTAACTATATTATCTAACTAACTATTAATATATATCTATATATTAATAGGTATATAGACACCATAGTTAGCTAGATGGATACTACTCACGATAGTTTAAATTTAAAAACCATATTACTTTTGTGTTATTAAGCCGTGTCGTATCCGGCTGAGTGGAATAGATCACCCTCTTTCAAACCGAGGGCTTCTAAAGTACGACTAAGGTAAGTTGACGTCAGGCAGGTGGCCGGTCGTAAAATACGTAGCCTAATCATGTGACAGCATTTTTGTAACTTATTGTGCCGACCCCACTTAGAGTGGGATAAGGGCAGGAGGATGATTATTTTAGTGTTATTACATTTTAAAGCAGCAAATGTTAATTTCTCATATCAAGTTCAAGTTTCATATCAAATATCAAGCATATATTTAATTTGTCTTCCACAAAACTCTTACTGTTACTTCGTACAGATTAAAGTTGATCCTCATTGAAATAAACTGTCTTCTTGATGACAGCACATCAAGAGAGTCCCACTTGTGAAATTGAAACGTCAGCTATAATCAAAAACGAGTTAAATTAAAAATTACGAGTCAACAGACAGCCGACCGCTACGAAATGGACTGAGATGGGAAAACGGTTTAACATTTAAATTTGTTTTGAAGTCTTAAAATAAAGTGCCCAGTAGATAAGATCAGGCTGGATTGATCATTTCGGGTCCCTCAGAATTATTAAACCTTTCCCTATTGACAGAGACTATAACAGAACTACTCGGCTTTAATCCGCATGTGTTAAGAAAATGTATGTAATGCTCTGTTCTGTTATAGTTTCCGTAATATGAAATTCCACAAAGTAGCGCCTGCTTGTATTAATCTTTCCCGTTTGAATTATTATATAATTATTATCTGCGCCCCACGGTACAACCTGCGGCAAATAGGTAGTTTATATGCATTAACTAAATAACTACTACACTAAATGTAACTAAATGTAGCTAGTAACAAGAATTATTCTTTGAAAAGAGCAACCGCCGAGTTTCTTGCTGGCTCTTCTCGGTAGGAAAAGCTTTCCGAACCAGCGGTAGAGTTGACGATTCAAAAGCACTTGCTCATAAGTTTACTTGAATAAAGAATATTTTGAATTTGAATTTGAATTCGGCAACGACTTATACTGTGCGTCTTTAACACTTCATTGTACAAGAAAGCACAACAATTTAGTTTAGGTCTTCAATTGAGTCGCAATAAGAGTTCATGGTAAGCCATATTTAAAAAGCAATTTTCTTCTAATCCCACCGGGAACGGAACCCCAAAGTCTCAGACATTATAGAGGTTCTACGGGGAATCGGAATTCCATTCACGTAGTGTATCATAGACGAGTTAATACAAATTAAACAAGAAAGTGAAATGGAAAATTTATTTTTAGAGCATACTAATAATATACATATATTTAAGTGAGACACGTAAATTATTCAAACGATACGAATTTCGGACCTACACAATGTTCTCATAAACTCGTCTTATTCCATGAATTAAATACAAATAGTTTTTAATTTCTTTTAGTATCTAATGTATTGCAGATAAGATAATTGCATTGCTTTTGCGGATTATAAAAATATAATGTATGTTCCTGTAATGTAATAATGCTATTATGAAAAGTAAATAAAATAAAAATACGTAACGGTATGCATTTAATTGTAATTCATAAATGAAAATATTTCTGTTATTGTGACTTCAATTTACCGAAATTGTACCTGTATACATCAATTAGAAAAGAAGATAACATTTTTATATTTTCTCATAACTGTTTGTTTAATGATTCTTTCGTTATATCTCAGCGTGAAGGTCTAGCCCCGCCTTCATTTCTTTTAGGGAGAAATATAAAGAAACTAGTTTTTGCCCGCGGCTTCGCTCGCTAGGAATTTTGTCTGCCACAGTATCTAATTTAATTAAATTTAAGATTCACAATTTTTGTCATAGTGACTTCCACATAAAAGATAGATATATGCTGTCGCGGACTTTTATTTAGAACTATTAATGACAAACAATGCTACGCTACATCATCTTTGTGTAACTCTAATGGTTTAGGCAGCGTACGCCGATATAGCTCTCAGAGGCCAGATTTTTTCCGACTTTATTGACATGTATCGTTATATTACATCAAATCATTACAAATTGTAGCCTATATGTTATTCTGATGTATAACCTATATAACTGTAAAGTTTCATCCACATCCGTCTAATAGATTTTTCGTGAAAGAGTAACAAACATCCATCCATACTCACAAACTTTCGCATTTATAATATTAGTAGGATAAGATAGTTAAATGGCAACTTCAATTTAAGTCCGCATGATTCCCTGCGAGAGAAGTTTAAGGAAATAGGTATTCTTACATTTGCTTCACAGTATATTTTAAACAATGTAATTTTTGTACATAAAAATATAAAGAATTATAAAACGATAGGTGATGTATATAATAGACAAAGTAGGAACCGACATAAGCTTGCGACTCCTGCTTTGCGCCTTGCAAAAGTACGTATCGTTTGTGGGTTTGGGTATAAGATTCTATAATAAAATTCCGAAATCAATTTTGGCCATGCCATTACAGCAGTTTAAAAACACTGTTAAAAAGTGGCTGATACAGAAATCCTACTACTATAATGTTGAAGATTACTTAGATGATAAGACTGTACCCTGTACAAGACAGTAATAACTAAATGTAACTAGTTTTAAGATTTATATTTGAAAAAGAGCAACCGCCGAGTTTCTTGCCGGTTCTTCTCGGTAGGAACAGCTTTCCGAACCAGCAGTAAAGTTGACGATTCAAAAGCACTTGTTTACAAGTGTACTTGAATAAAGAATATTTTGAATTTTTTGAATTTTGAATCCTGACTGTAGCTTCATAGTATATTTACACTAATATATTATTTGAGCGGAAAAATATTTACTTATAATATTAGTAGTGATATACGTGATATACAGACCAGAAACTATGTTGCTATGTTGCGCCTCCTGCCTCGATTCACGCTTTTACAACAAAATTCCTCAAGACAATCTGGACTTGCCTTAAAGCTTACATAATGCTTAAACTAACTATATACTAAGTGAAGATTCAAGATTATTTGATTGATAGTAGCATATTTTACCTACAGTCAGCTACGCACCAGGCTGCAAAGATGAATATATAACCAACTAATCAAATTGTACAATGTTTTTGAAAAGATTATCCGTCGAGTTTCTTGCTGATTTTGCTCGGTAGGAGCAAATTTCCGAATCAGTGGTAACTTGTTTAAAAAATTTTACGGTTCAAAAGTACTGACAACAGTCTACTTGTATAAACAATATTTTGAATTTCGATTTGATAAATTGTAAAGCGGAAGGATTAATTCCTTTCCTTTTTTTACTTATACTACATAACAGAGGGTATTTTAACACGTAAGTTTACGCGAATGAACGGCATATTTAATTATAAGATGACAGATAATTAACAATCGTTCGTTTTCAAATCTTACAATAGGCTTGTCCTATTTGGAAACTAAAGGCATGTATGTCTCAGGAAACTCGTTTACGGGCGTTAAAGCGAAATAAAAACTTTCCCATTCATAATATTAGCATCAATAGTGATGGTCATTTGCCATCGTATAAAAATGTTTACCAAACAATATTACATAACAAAGCAACTGTTCTGCAAGTATGAAGATTCATATCAGTATTACAAACATCCGGGCTAATATGGAATCTACGCCGATTGGAATAAGGAACTGATCTTTTAAGTTTCAAAATGTATAAATTACTAATCTTGAGATCAATGTTAAATGATTGTAGCATCTAATGTGATACATTTAAGGTTGTTTATTAATTCTACACAGGTTGGATAGTCCATGTATTGTTTGCAACCATGCATATCAGCAATAAGATACGCGCGAAACAACATATGAAGTACATTTTTGTAATCAGCCTATAAATTAATAGATTTCAGATTTCAGATAATATATAAGAATATCCAAATTAATATTACAAATGAAATCTATCTTTATGTTATTCGTCTGCTAAGTCTTCACAGCTAATCTAATGGGGCAGAATGGATGAAATTTTGTATAATTGGAGATCATACTATATCGCGCTAAAATATGAAATATCGCGCTAAAATAATAAAGACCATTTTAAAAATAAATTTGGCGAGAATAAAATGGCGGGTACAATTAGGAATATAGTATAAAACATATATTATAGATTTTCTTTAAAAAACGTGGATTAAAGCAAAATAATATTATACTTTTGTATTCCATTAGCTGAAAATTAGCCCTGGGTCTTGCTTGCTAAGCTGAAATCTATCCTAAGGATTATTTGTTTATTTCTTTATTGTACATAACATATAGTTAATTAAGAAAATGAAAAACAAAATAGCGGACTTATCCCTAAAATAGATCTCTTCCAGCCAACCTTTGAGTTATAGAAGGAAAAAGACGAGAAGTGAACTACGGGTAATATGGAAAGGAAGAAAAAGAAAAACAATGTAAGTACCTAGATTAATATTTGCACTGGAGATAACACAAAAGATAAAAAAATTATTCAATATGAATAATATTCAAATTCAAATTCAAAATATATTCAAGTAAACTTATAAAAAAGTGCTTTTGAATCGTCAAGTCTACTGCTGGTTCGGAAAGCTGTTCCTACCGAGAAGAGCCAACAAGAAACTTAGTGAATGCTCTTTTCAAATATAGTTCTTATAACTAGTTACATTTGGTCATTACTATCTTGTACAGGGTAGAGGAGTAGTATATATCTACGCATTTTTATCATCTATATCCTCAATAGTATAGTAGGCTTTTTCTATCAGCCTTCCTTTAAAAGTGTCGGACTTAAATTGCAAATGCCACGTATGGCCCTTACAAAAGTTTACTTAATACAAAAAAAATATTAATTTCTGCGCATTTACCTCATAACAACATTCCATAAGATATAATGCTATGGAAGTAAGCAAAATAATAGTAAATTAATTTATTTTATTTATAAATTAATTATTGTACCATTTATAAAGATAGTCCGTAGATCAGTAGCGTCGATATGTAAGTGCGTTGAGGTAAAAAATTAACTAGGGGCCCACCTAAACTTTAAAATAAAATTGTTCCGTATTCGTTATGGTCTAAATTTGACGTATTTCAAGGGGGCCCCTCTCATTTGAGGAGTGCTTGGCCTAGACCTGCGGTAGTTACATTAATGGTTATATAAAAGATGTTCTATATATAGAACATCGACAATACAGAATAAAGATTGGAAGTAATATTAATTTTTCCTTTACTTCAAATGGCTGTTCTCCAACCAATTAGAGAAAGTGTGTTGTCATAATTACTTATGTAAGTCGAATATATTTTTGAATAATATAATATCAGAAGTGAGGCCCGTCTTATAAATTTACATTTGATGTTTTGATAGTTTTATGATCGCATTATAATTCGTTATTTGCTTTGGTAATATTTTATGGTTTTATAACTTTATAGTTTCGAATGCCGTGTGTTATACGGTTGAGTAGAATAGGCCACCCATTTTTTACCGTGGTGTCGTAAAAGGCGACTAAGGTAAGTTAACCAACCGTGTCGTATCCGGTTGGGTTGAATAGACCACCCTCTTTCTTACCGAGGCGTTGTAAAATACGTAGTCATGTCATGTGAAAACATGTTGTGCCGACCCAACTTAGAGTGGGATAAGGGCAGGAGATGAAGATGATGTCAACTTTATAGTTTATTGGAAATCATTCATATTTATTAGATATTCGATACTAGCTGTGCCAGCGGTTTCGCCCGCGTAGAAACCAGTGTGTTACAATTTTTTTCCCAAATTGAAATTTTAAACATAAAAGTAGTAATTGCGAGTTAACCATAAGAGATTGAGACATTCTGTCTACGATTTTTTTTTATATTTTTTCGAATTTTTAGATTATAGATCCATAAGGATCTATAATTCTCTAGTACATTATTTTAGTGTATCTCTAGTGGTGAGCAAAGGGGTGAGCAAAGCCACCCAGCAGACAAGTTTTTCTTACAACCGCGCGATCTCTTCAAAATAATTTACATAAAACGGCTATAAAGAGAAGAGTACTAGTCCTTCCGGAAGGCTAAACCTTCCGGAAGGACTATACTATCTCTTAGTAAAAACCGTACAGAAAAAAGACTGAGGGGGATTTTTTTCTATAATAAGTATAGATTTCATATTACTAAACAACACGAAGCAATACATATTATAAGACAAAATTCCTAAAAGCTTTAATTGACCGATTGTCTTAAATTCTGCTAAACGGATTTTTGTACAGTTTTCACTAAAAGATTGAAGAGTGCCATTCTTAAAGAAGGTTTAGCGTTATATTAGTAAAATTGATATGACTAAAAGTATTTTAGCCATCATTGTAAATGTGTTATTTAATAGACGATAGTCACTAAGTCAAGAAGAGTGGAAGTGAAGAGTTACAAATATATGTGAGAAATATAAACAACAACTAAGTTATCGAATAAATATTATATAAAAATCTTCCACATTTTGCATTCAAGATCGCCTTTGGTTCGCCAATTTCCTTATGTTCATCTCAAATAAATTATATACATATATATATGTATATTATAAGAATTAATTTTATTAGTTTCTATATGATATTTTTATCATTTTCCAATGTTAGGTTGACAAATCGGATGGGCAACGTTCAGGAAGTTATGCGACATCTTTTTGTTCAATGCCTAAATGTCAAAAAGTCAAATGGTGTTTCCATGGATTCGAAACTACCTAAGGAAGTGAGAAACCTTACTAAGGTTCTAAAAGGCAGCTTCAATTCGCTCCGCGGCCGACGGAGCGGACTACATTTGGGATATCTTTAGATGACTGGGACCATAGAACAACCAAGAACTAAATTTGCCCACGTAAACCAGCAAGATGTGACGAAAACATTCAATGAAAGTGGCACATATTATGAAGAAACGATGAAGTTGGGAGCCATAGGTTCTGAAAGGGTGACTTGACGCCAATGCAGCGTTGTTAAACCCCCGAAGGGTTGGACCGATGACCCCAAAGGGCCGGAGGAAGCCGTGGATACAAGCGGTAAGGAATCGTGTGTTGTAAAAACTCTATTTAAAAATCTATTTCAATCAGTTCAAAAAAAATAAGAAACTGTTTGTTCTATAATTTAAAAGAACAATCAAAACCGGAAAACTAAATTCATTAAATCCGTCCAACAGACAAACGAGAAAGCAAAGTTAATTTCTGCATTATGAGAGGAATAATTTCAGACCAAATTGTTAGTCGTAGACAATTCTCAAGGAAGCCATAAGATTATAAAACAATAACAAAAGATGCTCGTGGAAGTAAGACAAGTGGAACTACCGACAACAATATTAAATGTGAAATGATGCAAGACACAGCTAATTATAACATCGTAAAACTTACGTAAAGAAAGACGGACATCTTTATGAGGCGCGTTTACTTTTGAAGCTATGTATTAGGATCTTTTATTAAAGGAATAAAGCTGAGAAAGACATCGACCGAATAGTCGATTGTTACCGAGGAAATTGCAATATAATTAACATGAATGCCGTATTCATTTCTCCGGAACCTTCAATCGTAAAACAAATCTCTACAACTCTTCTATTCTGGTACAATGGACGTTGTTCATACATATATACTATGTATTTGAAATAATCTTTAATTTCGTCAAATTCGCAACAAGGTGATAGTAATTAAATGATAATTTTATGTAGCATTTTTGTGCATAAAATATTTGCCGTGTGTTCGCGCCGAGCCAACGCTTCCTGAACTGACAATTAAACATTGAGAATCCGAAGTCACACGGTAACGGTAAATCTGAATTAATTAAGATATAGTTACGCAGCTAGAATCGAGGTCGAAATGTAACGTAAATATTTTTAAAGATGTAGAACAACTAACCGTTTTCTCCAGTCTTGAATGAAGCTCCAGTCACATAAATCATCCTCATCTAACACGACTGCCTCGTTGTGTTCGACACGCCCGCCGCCGTGCACTAGCTCGACAAGTTGTCGGGCCCTCTCGAAGTTGCCTTCGAACTCTACCACTAGAAACCCATCTGGACTTACGGACTCGAAGACGTCTTTTTTGTAAGTCGCATCACTAAAAGGAACTTGCTCTGATTCGTTCTTTGCATTTTCAACTTTGACTTCGGTATAAACACCTTCTGGGACTTCTACTTCAGAAACCAAATGTGTACCATTATTTTTATTAATATTGTCGTGCTCCAACTTTTCATTTTCAACCAGTTCCCTGTTAACATAAATCGCTTCCTCTTTTGGAGTTGCAATTCCGTTTTGTTTATTTTCTTCTTTCTTTTGTTCACTGTGTTTCCGGATAATAGAGTCTCCAAAATAAATAACCACTTTATTGTTGTTTTGTGTAATTTTATTCGCTAGCCCTCCTTCGGATACAGGAATATTGACTTTTCTATTTTTCTCATTAGAAATTCGCTCCGCTAATTCTTCGTAACAAGGAAGTCGATTGTTATATATTTTTTTATCGGCAGCAGTTTCCTTGTTTGCTGCGATCTTCTTTTCAACACTTTGATAAATGGGCGGTCGACAACAGTCGTCGTGTTGTGAGTTCCAGGGTTTGGGCTCGCTGTAAATATGTTCCGGCGGTGACTTCGTCCGCGGCAACGGTATGTACTTTTCGTGAACATTCTTTGAAGTTGGCGTGTCGCTCTTTCTGAAATTCAGGACACTTCGTCGAACGTTCGAGTCTGGCACGTCGTTGCTAGTTTTCTTTGAACGGGAATTGCCGAGAAGCTTGAAAACTGATCTGTGATCTGATTGCTTAACCCGATCGGTACTGGGTGCTTTCCGCATGGCATACGGGCCGGCGTCCTCCTTTGGCTGAGGATACAACTGCTCACAGCTGGTAGATTTGTGAGGGGAGATACGCGTTTTGGCCGGGGCGAGCGGTTCCCGACTCTGCCAGTGGCGCACTGAGAGCCTGGCCGCACCACGGATGAACTTCATGGGTTCCCAGGCCTCGGCCTTTTTGAGTATGAAATTGTCGCACATATTTTTCGCGGGCGGTTTGCGGGCATCGGCGGCGCGACACGACTGCAGCTCGCGGCACAGGAAGCACGAGCAGCGCGCAGAGCACAGCATGACTCCGCTAGCGCACCGGCCGCACTGCCGCCCGCCGCAGCCCAACAAGCATTGTTACCGCCCCGCTACAGATGCCTCTTACTTACCCACATAAAGTCAGTAGTCTAAGAGATAATTCCCACGAGTCCTACAGACTGACTACACGTTAACGTACATGAAAACATTCCTAACGAGCTACTATACGAAAAAGATTTAATGAAAATTAAAGATTTCCTCCGTTCTATTTTATCACCACCAGACTCTCAAACCAATCGCCTACTTAGGAAATATCTGGTGACAGCGATATTATTTAAATGATAGGACTAATTGTATATTTAAATATCCAGCTTTGGGCTATTGATCTGTGTACTACTTCTTCCTGAAATCCATCAATGGAAACCACATACTTATTTAGTGTCTGATGTTGCAGAGCCGTCTCCTGGTGTATGCGTGCACGCGTGTTATGAATTAGCGATACCGTTCAAGCTCGAGCTATTTGTGTAACTCTATATTGTTACACGTAAATTTCCTTTCATACAAATTATATTACCGTAACTTGTATCATAATTTGCGCCGGATCTGTTTCTCTGCAATTTGTCGAGATTTAGCGCGCATAGACCATATTAGTCGAGTGTTAGGATTATTCCATGTATCTTTGTATCCAGCGTGAAAAGAATAACGTAGCGGCCTGGTACTATCCCAATGACTACAGGCCTCCTCTTTCCTAGACAACGGCCGGATCCAGAGACCTTAATTTGCCATAAACACTAAATCCAAGAGTATAGTCCAATAAAACGAATCTAACAAGAGTATTTAGTCAGTCATTAATATCAGTGACAGTGTCATTCGGTCAACCTAGCACAAGTTATATTCAGACCATTTCTCTGCAATAAATTGGATAAAAAACTATGATAGCCGCACAGCGGGATCGTGTGATTCTTTTGAGGGAGTCACAGTTTCAAACTCCGGCCAAGTAAAAATCAGAATTCTTTTAGTCGAACGTGTTTTCAGTGAATCCTTTTCATATATATATCCTAGTATATATGACATCTACCAATCCGCATTGGAGCAGCATGGTGGGTCTAAGTTCCAATCTTTCTTTCCAAAAAAGCGAGGGGAATATGTCCAGCAGCGTAAAGCAAGTAACAGGCCGTTACTTTACTTTTATACCTCGTAATAAATCAAATTATTATCCACTTCATAACTTAACATTACTTATAAATATAAAAAAGAAAGTTTGTCTTTATGTTTTTTATAGACTCCGTAACGGCTGAACCGATTTTAATGGTTTGTAAAATTTGGTGGCGATTGGAGCATTTTCGAGGGAAACGCGTGATACCTAGATAATTATAAATTTTCAAACACTCAATTTTAAAATTCATTCTTAAACCAAACACTTTTATTAGTTATTTTAAGTGCGGATTACCGCCAACTTCGTATTGATTTCAATTGAAGGCTATAAATAGAAATATGCATTAATGTAAGTTGAAACGTTGATGCATTTGAATGAAACGGGTCAGTCTTATCTGAACCGGGCCTGCGAATCATCAGCAGAGCTGCAGACCACTCGTTCAATACCACGTGGGAGCACCACGGGGTGAATGAAACCATAAGCTTCAAGATAAATATAGAGCACGATACAGGCAGAGACTATTTCCGCACCCGATAGACTTTTTAATAACGAATGATTCTAATATTGAAACTTTATCCAGCGTTATAAAATATTACATGTAAATGTTTTGTTTCACGTATTTCGTATGCAGTATTATGCATATATGGAGTCGATTTAATTATTTATTAATGTAAATTTTACTTTTTTCATTTTAGATATCGCTATGTAACTATTTTTTCTTTACGCTAAGATGCCTTACCAAAAAAACAGTTACATGAAAAGGTCTAAGGTCTTTTTTAAAGAGAAGTTATGTACAGTATTACTAATCACATTGCAACTAACTTTTACCAGTGACTTGTGACAATTTCCATACAAATTTCCAATAAAAATCGCATCAATCTGTTGCTTCGTTTAGATGTAAAAGCAGTTCGCATTTTTAATATAACTAAGAATTATAGTACAAATTGGGATAATTTTGAAAAATTTGCATCAATTTGGGGTTAAGAACTCTAAAAGAACCATTTCATATCATATACTTCAGTTTAACAGTTTCCTAATCTGTATATAATATAGCAGATACTGACATTCATCTCATTATGCTCTCATCAAAGATCGCTAAAAGAGAAACGTAGATGTAAATGACTGGAATACGTGAAGAGATTTTTAAATGTGTCCCATTTCCATTCATGCTATTACTGGCTTTCATACTTTCTTACAGATATTCTTTCCTTCACGAAAAACGTGTAAAATTTCAATATTAATTAGGCACAAAAGTTTCACAAAACTTATAGGTGCTTGCCAAAGTAATGAACCCGTGATCCATCGAAAAGTGTTATAAAATGTGAAAGTCTGTCTGTTTGTTTTTTCTGCCTTTCTGCCTATCCATCTTATAACGCATTAATGGCTTATCCATAGAAGAGATATAGATGAAATTTGGTGGTTGAAACATTTTGACAAGTTGTCTAAATGTCAGAGCGACTCACCGAGCTTGCAAAAACTTACACATAAATGTTTGTCCATTTTTAAAGCAAGATAATTCTTGAATGTTAAAACAAAAACTTTAAGTGTAATTTAGTATTCGATATAATCTCGAATGACACCACAGTCCGACCCACGTCAGACAATCTCAACTGTTCATTATGGCATTACGACATGCATATCAGCCAGTATGATGTACGCATTTCCGTTTATTAGTTCTCAGTTAAACATACAAATCTGTTATTGCTGATAAGTACCTTCTGGGACATCTTTTTTGAGAAAACAACATTGTTGTTGTTTTTATATGGTTTTTTAAGAATTTTTTTCAGTGCAAAATTCAAAATTCAAAATTCAAAATATTCTTTATTCAAGTAAACTTGTAAACAAGTGCTTTTGAATCGTCAACTTTACTGCTGGTTCGGAAAGCCGTCCTACCGAGAAGAGCCAGCAAGAAACTCAGTGGAGCTCTTTTAAAAAAGAAGATTCTTAATACTAATTACATTTTGTCATAGCTATCCTGCGCAAGGTCAAAGAGCAGCTATATCCACGCATTCTTATCAACAATGTAAGCCTCCACGGTATAATAGGCTTTCTGTATCAGCCTCAAAGTGCAAATAATATATCTTTGCTTAACAGTGATGCAATAAGGGAAACTAAATTTAATGTTGACGTTTCAAGTACCGGATTCATTACAATAGAAATCGCAATTTAACCCGCCGGATCGATCTGATTTTTGTGACTGAGATATTTGCAGGGATGGAAAGTGCTAGAAGTTACTGTTTATTCCAGGTCTACGATCCACGTGAACGAAGTCGCGGGTAAAAGCTAGTATAAGTGTAGTCTGTACACAAGTATTAAGTTACTTGCGTTGGGGATAGACAGTCGTGTGTGTAAATGTTCCGTATTTTATTTATTTTATATATTTAAAGACGTTTCTCCGGAATTTGAATCTGGGAATCCTCCGCAAGGACCACGAGCTTTCTTTACGTTTTTTGTCTAAATCTTTTGTGTATATTATAAGTTTATAACTGTGTAAATAGAAACTCTAAAGCCATTATTGCGCAGTGTAATTAAAAAGTGTGGTAATGTTACTTTCATCGATGATTTTACTTAAGTAACAGTTACTTTCGTTGCATAAAACACCGCTCCCAGGCATTGTCTGTGCCCACAATTAGCTGTTCCCATCCCATCGGCCGGAGAAAGTCCATAATGAGCCAAGACGCTATTGTTTATACCCTAATAAAGTATTATTAGCTCATTTTTAATTTATTTAAGACAATAATCACAAGTAAAAAATAATTCATCTATTCATTCAGTCGACGCCAGACTGATATATGATAGGTGCTAGCGGTCAGGTCATGGCTGACCCATAGGGGTCAGTCTCAGTCTGGTTTCGTCTTCATTTCGAAACTAAACAATAAAATGCTCCGACCTTTTTTTGTTTACAGGATCATCCGCTGGATCAATCACCCCTGTATGAAAATTTCATCATCATCGAGAAAAGAGATACTGTAGTCCGCGCAGACAAACCCGGGGGCAGAAGCTAGTTTACTCTTATTATAAAACAAAGTTCCCAAAAGTCTGTATGTAATCGATTTTCTCAAAATGTACAAAACAAATTCTTGTCCTTTTTTAACTAAAAGATTGTGCAATTTTTCCGCAATTTTTTAATAGTAATTAAGGTTTTATATACATAAATTGTGTTAAAGTGGTCGTTGTGTTGGAAAAAACTCGCCTGCTGTGATACACTAAAGGAATGTACTAGAGAATTGCAGATCTATAAAAATTGTATAAAACTCCGCGACAGCATGTCACTATCTCTTATTGTTAACTCAAACTTTTATGTTCAATATTTTAATAAAAATTATATTGAACCATCCATCTATCCATATCCATCTTGATTTAATTTATATTTGAACTCACAATCAAATGAAAGGATTTACGCAGGAAAAGCTTTGTGATGAAGATTCGTTTTTTTGACGCAGGCGGAGCCACAGAAATAGCAAGGATATACTAAATATAAAACTATAGGAAAAATACTAGGAAGTTAATTTACGATTTTAACTCAATTACAAGCACTATAACAGAACTAACTACCTTGCTATAATCCGCACGGGTTAAGCGAGTGCATGCAAAGCTAATGTGTATGAAGCAGGCAAAATCTACGAACCTTATACATGCAGGACAAGCCACCACACGCACCCCAAGGTGCCTCCACCAACAACAACGCACACAAGCAGCACACACGACAAAAATCGTAATGCATTACGATTTTTGTCGTGGAGCCTATCCTCCTGATGATGCTTCGGTTTTGGGGCGAAACGATCTTCGAGATTGTGGGTGCGTGTGGTGGCTTGTCCTGCTTGTATAAGGTACTTAGATTTTGCCTGCTTCATACACATTAGCTTTGCATGTTTTCTGACGTCGGAAGTGTGGCGAGAAGCCACGACCGACCGACGTCAGAAAACTGGGACCTCGTCTTCGCCGGCGAAGACGCTGTGTGTATGTATTACGTGTTCCTGTGTTGGCGATTGTTATTTGATCGCCGGGGTCATACAGGACGTTTTTTGGACGCCTATATTTTCGATAGTCGGACCTAACTGGGATGTAGGTAGAAGCAACTCGAAGTAAGATTTCGAAAAACGTTTAAAGAGGTGAGTAATGGTAGGCAGATCGAGGTCTCTATGGAGGTCAACGTTCCGCATGAACCACGGACAACCAGTGGCTGTCCGCATAAATCGTTTCTGTAGTCAGGCATTCGCTTAACCCGTGCGGATTATAGC
Source organism: Morpho deidamia (assembly GCA_947086505.1). Classification (NCBI taxonomy): domain Eukaryota; kingdom Metazoa; phylum Arthropoda; class Insecta; order Lepidoptera; family Nymphalidae; genus Morpho; species Morpho deidamia. The sequence goes on from CAMTZC010000025.1 coordinate 366,528, forward strand.
AAGGTAGTTAGTTCTGTTATATTGCTTGTAACATGGAATTCCGCAAAGTAACGCCTGCTTCTATAAATCATTTAACTCAATTCTTTGGCGATCATCAATCCACGCTTATACCGAGCCATTCAAATGGTACAATATAGAATCACCGCATTCCGTAAGTAATAAATTGATCGCGAACGGGTTTTTAGTGCATTATAAAGACATTTGCGACATCCGGCTGCCGGCGGCCGAAAAACGTTCCGACAAACTGGATTTATCAGGTTCAGGGAATGCCAACAGCATCCGTCTGTTCCCGGGTCACGGTAAAAATTGAGGAAAATACAGATTTTTAGCTATATCCGTGGCTTTGTTCGTATCAGCTTGTTGAAGAACTTTTGCGTTCCTTTATAAAATTCAGAATAACCGGATCAATCTATTAGGGTTTTATTTTGCTTAGAGTGCTAATATTATAGTAATATATTTTATTAAGTGTTTATATTATATTCTTTTTTAACATTTTAATTTACCGCAAGAGAAATTTTCAATGTTTAATTATATTTTAGTGAATCTAAACTAGTCATTCATTGGGTATAATATTAAATCAGAATTCGGAGGTGTGATTTAATCAGAACTTCCGAAACACATGAGACACACACGGCTGCCCGTCCCCAAAGCAATTAACTTATTACTTGTGTTATGGGGGACAGACAAATGGACAATATCTACTTATATCATTTTAAATACTTACTGGGCCTTCAAGTATGAAAGCCATAATCTTTTATATTTTGTACGAATAAATAAATTCTACGTAAATTCATATATACTTACAGATTCGTAGAACCCACAATTTTTTTACAGAAAATGTTAGCCCTCGGCGGGAATCGAACCCGCGACACGCGGAGGCATGGTCACCGCCAACTGCAACAACGGGTCAGTAAATCTGTTCATACTAAATGCAGCTCCTACTCTATTTACAGACAAAATTAAAAAATATATAAATATATGGGAAAATTACAATAAATACACATCTGTCTATCCCAAAAAGTAAGCTTAATACTTGTGTTACGGACAGCAGACGACTGGTAAGTATTTACATATATATTATTTTAATTTAATTCTGCTGCCCTTATCCCACTCTAAGTGTTCTAAACATGTTATATGATTTGGAATTTGAATCCGAAGAAAAAAATTTGAAAGTGTCAATCATTGACATGTTCTTCTTTTAATATTAAACATTACACTAGTGGGTATCAACATCTTCCATTTTTTCACATGTATGCAATGTAAGCCTGCAGATGTATTCCGGCAGAATGTTATCAGTGACTTCGACGCGACAAATGTCCGCTAATTGGTGGCACAAACACGCCGCCACCACTCGCCACCACCGCGCCCCCTGACAGTGATGGCTCTTTAGACTCTTATATGGTCAATTAAAGAGGATATGTGAGGCTTTATCTTAACTATCTCTTTGGCGATGAGAAATGTCGCGACAAGACGTCGGGTCTTGTCTTTTTTGTGGTCGATTAGATACGTACAGTGGACCATGTTCCGGAGTTCTAATGCGGAGCTTTTTACTTAAGTTTGCAATTTTGACGTTATAAAACATAGTCCCCAAAAGCTATATCTCTTTATGTGATCGATTGTTTTCAGAATCTACTGAGCTCATCGTCGTAGGGTTTTTACAAAATAGAAATGCAATTCTTCGGAAAGGTTTAGATCAATAGTACATCAAGGTTATGTATTTTTTTTTGAAGAGGTCACGCAGTTGTAAAAAAAATCTTAGCTCTTCATCTTAGATCATGCTTAGAGCGTCCGTCGCGTGCGCCACGTAAACCAACGGATGTACAAAACAGTACATCTACAAAAATAATATAAAAAAGTCCGTGAAAGTATTTCTCTATCTCTTATGGTTAACTGACAATAACTACTTTTATGTTCAAAATTTCAATTAAAATTGTATTGAACCAAAATCCTTTTGATTTATTTTCATCCAATTGAAGTTTTGAATATAACATGTTCAAATAAACTAATTACCACGCGAGCGAAGCCGCAGATACAGCTAGTCCTACTACTATCCTACTATCCTACTAATATTATAAATGCGAATGTTTGTAAGTATGGATGGATGTTTGTTACTCTTTCAGAAAAAACTATTGGACGGATTTGGATGAAACTTTACACATATATAGGTTATACATCGGAATAACATATAGGCTACAATTTGTAATGATTTTATGTAATATAACGATACATGTCAATAAAGTCGGAAAAAATCTGGCCTCTGAGAGCTGTCTCGGCGTGCGCTGCCTAAACTGTTAGAGTTACACAAAGATGATGTACCGTAGCATTGTTTGTATTTAATAGTTCTAAATAAAAGTCCGCGACACCATATATCTATCTTTTATGTGGAAGCCACTATGACTAAAATTGTGAATCATAAATTTAATTAAATTAGATACTGTGGCAGACCAAAAAAAAAAGCGAGCGAAGCCACGGGCAAAAACTAGTAATATATAAAGCTTGAATTATATTAAATTTAATCAATATCGCTCCGTCAGATTAGCTATGAAACCGTAACTTTCGCACTTATATTATTAGTATGGATATAGTAGTAAGGGACACCTACAGACAGTGTATATCAAAACACCATTCACTAAAACTTAAAGTTCTTCTTTATATTACTTAGATAAAAGGTATTACATTGAAAAGTGTTCCTTCAAAGTCGTTATTAATTGGATATTGTAAGCAATAAAATACATCGTAGCCCACTTTCCACCGTTCATCTTAAGTGCGGACGCGTGCCGCGACGTCCCGACGGCTAACGGGACGAGTCACACTTGACCTATATCAACCTTCGACCGGACACTTTTGACCTCGCAAAATATTTCAACGGCCAAGGGCCGGAATTCCTCTGGCCCGTTGATATCATAAATTTTGCCTTACTGTATAAGATTTCAACAACCTGAAATCAGAGGATCCTTGATCGAGATATAATATTTTAGTTTCGCATTTACCTCTCTTATGGCATGCCCTAAATGTAAAAAATATAATAAAGAAAAGAGGTAAATGTAGAAGGAAAATCTTCGTATCTATATATACTGGACATACGGCTGTTAAAAGGATCACCACATGATCACTTGCCGCTTGGATCCAGGGGCTCTCTGGGACCTTTTTGAGGTTGTTAGTCCACCTCGACCGACTTAAAGTAATGCTGCAAGGATAATTTTCTATTAAAGCTTCCAGACGCGTTGACTTTCAAGAATTATGCTCATTTTTCAAAATACAAAACCTAGAAAAATGATTTATAGAAGCAGGCGTTACTTTGCGGAATTCCATATTACAAGCAATATAACAGAACTAACTACTTTGCTATAATCCGCATGGGTTAAGTGAATGCATGCAAAGCCAATGTGTATGAAGCAGGCAAAATCTACGCACCTCATACATGCAGGACCAGCCACCACATGCACCCCAAGGCGCAATTCACCAGCAACAACGCACACAAAAGCAGCACACACACCCACCACCACAATCTCGACGATCGTTTCGCCCCGAAACCGAAGCATCATCAGGAGAATAAGCTCCACGACAAAAATCGTACTGTAATAAAAATCGCAGTACGATTTTTGTCGTGGAGCCTATTCTCCTGATGATGCTTCGGTTTCGGGGCGAAACGATCGTCGAGATTGTGGTGGTGGGTGTGTGTGCTGCTTTTGTGTGCGTTGTTGCTGGTGAATTGCGCCTTGGGGTGCATGTGGTGGCTGGTCCTGCATGTATGAGGTGCGTAGATTTTGCCTGCTATATACACATTGGCTTTGCATGCATTCACTTAACCCGTGCGGATTATAGCAAAGTAGTTAGTTCTGTTATATTGCTTGTAACCTAGAAAAAGTTAAAACTTTTTCTCCTCAATCACTCTATCTATTGTTGAAAATTGTATGAAAATTGCGTTCAGTAGTTTTTAATTTATCGCAATCAAATAAACAGGGGCGATGGGGTTCTTTGTTTTATACCATGTGAGGATTTGAAATGATATGTTTACTGCAATGCACTCAGTTGCGAGGAACTAATAGGCAACAGTGGTTCCTAGCGCAGTCGACGCGGCGCACCGTGTCTCCGATGAGTATTAGGTGCACCCGCACCGAATAGCTGGACGTGCTCACCTGCGCGGCTTGGGCCGCAGGATCTCGTGCGGCGCGGGCTGGCGGCGCGGCGGCCAGGCGGCGCAGGCGCAGGCTCGCTCGCTGCCGGCCGCGCCGCTCGCCACGCTGCTTGCCGCGCCCGCCGGCGCCGCCCCAACGAGCGTGCGCGCATCCTCACTGTGGGCAACACGAGCTGTCACGAAACGTACACAATCTTGTTTTTTCGAATTTGCTAATCCCGTTAGCCCTAATGGCTTCGGAAGCGTCACTGGAATGAGTACTGGAAGCTTCGTCGGTTAGAATTGCTAAGAGTGAGCGTCGCCTTAAAGGTGCATCCTGCGAGACCGAACCTTGGCGACGCGATTTGGACGACTTTATCTGACCATTGACTTTGAAGAAGTCTGCACTACGGAGGCCGCGGCAGAGAGTTACGGCCGCTTGATACATGCAAACGGAGACATCATCTTCGCCAGTTATAGCATCGTCAGGATCGTTAAGGACGTTCTCAAAGCGCCTGTGAAATCTATTAAGAAAATTAAACACACTATAGATGGACGCGGCCACTATAAGAGGATTTGGGTGAATGGTCAATTTTTCGAAGTAAGCAAAACGAACACAAATGTAAACACTTCCTTAAAGCATAGATAGACCGACCGAGAAAGAAAAAAATTACAAAAACATAATCTAAGAAGACGAGCTGTCTTCTTAGTTTTTCTTAAACACGAATAAAAGGTAATAACTGTCTTCAGGGACTTAAATATTGTAGGTTGAAAAATATCAAATATCGATAGTTACGAGATCGAGTTCAGTAAAAGTATGAGAATATGTTTTTGATTAAATAAAACTGATGAGAATTAACAGTAAACTCAAATAGACTAAAAAACATATAGGCGAAGTATCGACTATAAAATATATCTAAATAATCCCAAAGCACCTTATTATAAAGCAATCCTACATAGAGTAAAGTTACTCTAAAAGCTAGTCAAAATCTGTGCAACGAAAAAAAGATATCAAAACAGTAAAGTGTAACAATTTTATGCTCACTTGAGTTGCTCGTTACAAGCAAATCAATTTGGTTTCTTTGACAATATTTTTTTCACGTTAGCTAAAATATCCGAAACGGTTATTTAGCAAGCGTTTGATTTCTTTAGGTAGACTGTTAACAGTTGTTTTCTTGAGACTGGGTAGTTTTTGTTTCGTGTTGTTAATACTTTGTAGATTATATCTATTTTGAAAATAATGCTTGTTTGACTTGAATTTGTTGTTCGTTGCTGACTTTGCATCAATTTGTAATAAACTATCCTCAATTACTTACTGGTTGTTTAGTTTTTTATCATATATACGCTATAATTATAACACAGTTCATAAATATTTCTGATTAATTATATTCCCAATGAACATGCAAACAAACATGCATGTTCTTCTTTCTTCTTTCTCCTACCCTTATCCCACTCTCAAGTGTGGTCGGTACAACATGTTTTTCTCTTCCATTCTCTTCTATCATTCGTCAACATCATGCAATCGCAAAATATTAATTGCTATAATTTAAGATATATGTATACTGGTCCGTTTGCGCAGTGGCTAGTGACCCTGTCTTCATGGCCGCGGGTCGCGGGTTCGATTCCCGCCGATTGCCGAGGGCCATCATTTTCTATAAACAATTTTTGGTTCTTCGAGCCTGGGTGTGTATTCGTATTTAAGTATGTATTTAAAATTATATATGTAGTATATTTACCAGTTGTCCGTCACCCATAACACAAGTACTAAAAAAAAGTAATAAAAAAAATTATTTTACACAAATAGGTCATACCAATATGAATATTTTGTGTAAAATTACATTTTTTATCTCAGAAACCAAATTAGCGGTTCAATGACTCTTACGTCCCAAGAAGTCGGAGTACCGACCCTACGTTAGAAAAAGCAGCGCCAATAGACCCTACTCGGCTTCATTATATTTCATTCTTCGTCATAATTCAACTAATCTACACAAAACGCTCGAAATTTATACACTACCTTCATCGTAAGTTGCTCTATTTATTGGTGAAATCCGAGTGAAAATCAGTTTGGTATTTTTTGACTTTATCACGAACAGACAGAGATGCGACAAGCGACTTTTATAATGTGTATATAAGGAAAGGTATGTATTTCTTCCGTTCAATTTCCATATATAACTCTCCACAAGCCGAGGGCTTATTGCGTAACGAAGCAGCAAGAAGAATCGGAACTAATTTGGTATGAAACGGCTTGCAGTCATCGTCCTCAAAATAACATGGAATTCTCATTATTTATGACGAAATTTTGTAATTTATTAATTATTTTTAGCAATTGCTTTGACGACAGGTTTTAATGAGACTTATTAAAATAGATTGCCCCTTGATCCACCTAGTCATAGACCGAGTAGATAAATTAGTAATGGCTTCGGTTACTAACTGAAAGTACTACAACTTCGTTTGCGTAATAAGCAGAAAACTAAATAACAGAACACATAATAAAGTCTATGCTCTGCCGTGTGGTATCCGGCTGAGTAGAATAGACCATACTCTTTCTTACCGAGGGGTCGTAAAATACGACTAAGGTAAGCTGACGTCAGGCAGGCGGCCGGTCGTAAAATACGAAGTCAAATTATGTGGCAACATGTACCGACCACACTAAGAGTGGGATAAGGGCAGGAGGATGATCATAATTCGCCTTATAACTATATTTTATTTTTAGATCGTTTTTATTTCAATGAATTCTTATTAACTAGTTAACTTACCAAATCTCATATAAGGATAAGAATATTAAAAGGCAATTTATTTAATTTTTCAGGGTAAATTGAATTGAATATATCGAGTACCCCACGCTTTTTTCACAAGTTTACGTTTTTTTCTCGCTTTACTTAATAAATATGTTTTTTAGTTATTTTTCCACTCAATTTATTTTTATTATCAAAGAGATTGTCGAGCAGCACTCGTTTGTAGGGCACATTACAGAACTAGTTGGTATGGAATGGGAACAAACTCACAGCAATGCAACCATGCAGGTTCTGTATTCGCGCCGTTTTCGCATTGGCCGGTGGCGACAAACGGTTCATAAGCTATCAATACGAACAGTAGCACGCTTTGAACTCAATTTGTTAAATTGAGTGCATCCTCCCCGTTATGGTAATACTATCAGAATTAACCAATTTATAGAATTACATAATACATAATACCTACATTGCATAATACCAATTTAACAATTAAATAACAATGATTTAATAAAAATATTAATGGTAATAAGAAATTAGCTATGAATATAATAGACAAAGTAGAAACCGACTTAAACTTTCGGCTGCTATTTATGTATTTGGTATATGGTTCTATAATAAAATTCCATAATTAATTTTGATTTTGCCGTTATAGTAGTTTAAAATAACTATTAAACGGCCAATACTGAAAGCCTACTATTAAGGATTGCATAATTATAGAAATGCATAGGTTTAGCTACTTTTAGACCTTGCACAATATGGCAATGACGAAATGTAGCTGGTTGTAAAAATTATATTTTGAACAAAGCAACCGCCGAGTTTCTTGCAGGCTCTTTTTAGTAGGAGAAATTTTGTGTTCCACCATCGGTGTAAACATTGCCCCCATCCCCATCTAATCCCAACGACACCTCCTTCGGTTGGGGACCACTCAAAAGAGAAGCTCTTCTGCGTTAACCGGTGCATCTGGAGCACCAGGTGGATCAACTTCCTCGGGGACCTTTAAGCCACGTGTTCGATATTCCCCAATTCGAAACGCCCACAGGTCCCCGTCAGGGCGGCAGACGATGGGCTTGGGCCAGTCGTTAGCGCCTGGACTCGCCAGCAGCAGATTGGATTGAGAACAAGAGTTCCGGGAACTGGACCACTGCCACCCTCTGCAGAGCAGAAGGAGGTCATCGCTGTACCATATGCGGTTACAAAACCTGCATGTTTTAATACTTTTTGACTTTTATTTACGTCATTTACCTAAAAATTTCGATAAAGTCGTTACCCCACTTCTATTTATCTGATAGAAGATAAACATCAACAAAGAATTGCAATTCCTTTTCAATCAATCAGTTCGCTATGTGAAAGGATAATTGTTTCTTACAAATAGATAATCATGGATTGATTCATGGTCCTTTTACGGGGCATTAGCGAGCACGTGAGCGCAATGATAAAGGCATGCCTTTGCAATCAGTATTCTATGAAGAATGCGGTACAGATGTGATTGAAATAGTAAAGTTAGTATTTAAATAGATAGAAATTCTTTATTTTACACACAAGTTATGTGTACATAAAAGTACATTAAGAAAGTAACTTAAGTTAAGATACAAAAAGTGAAATTTAAAGCTTTTAACAAAATTTCATGTCCGTCTAAAGCCAATCCTGACAGCATCAGGTCATGCTTATCTTAAACATGCATTGTCATCGGGACAGGACCAGTATGTAAAATTTGTCAAATTGGACACCGGGAAATGAGTCACAATGAACTTGTAAGATTCAACCTTTACTTACATAGCAAGTTAAAAAAAAGCAAAAGTAATAGTAAAATTATTTTGCTATAATCTGCGATACAGTAAATAGAAAATATATATAGTGCTAAATGTATAGTGGACTATCCGTTTTTTCATACCCGATATATGCAGGATTCGTAAACAACACATGCACAAACCTCCACCACTGCCACAATACACCAGCACTACACACGTTCACTATCACAAACTCAACAATCGTTTCGCCGCGCAACCGAAGCATCATCAGGAGATAGATTCCACGATCCGGTCGTATCGGGCACAATACGACAAACAGAATTAAATATGATAAGATAGATATATAAGATATGCCGTGTGGTATCCGGCTGCATAGAATAGACCAGCCTCATTTCTTACCGAGGTGTCGTAAAAAGTGACTAAGGTAAGTTGAAGTCAGGCAGGCGGCCGGTCGTAAAATACGTAGCCAAATCATATGACAACATGTTTATAACATGTTGTGCCGACCCACTTAGAATGGGATAAGGGCAGGAGAATGATGAAGATAGATATATAAGATAGGCATATATAAATGCCTTCTAAGTAATTAAATTTTCAAAATAATAAATGAGAGAGAGAGAGAGTTACCTCTGACTCCAATTTCTGCAATTTTTTTATACCGCAGCCGGTGTGGTAGATCAATAAATAAATTGATTTGATCACGTAGAGATACTCGGAGCATAGCGTCGTCCGCTGACCGACTCGGAGCTTACTTATTGCATTGAGATTATAATCGAAATTTAACGAGTGGCTCGACGTGTCGATACCTTTGGGGTCCACCGGAGCATTGTTTGTGACACGCTACGTTAAGTTGGGCGAAGTTTCCGGACACACCCACCCCGTTCGACAAAGATGAATCTTGAAATCATTTTTTTCTAATCAAATCAGAATAATCTTAATTCAAGTAAGCTTTTACAAGCACTATTGAATTGTCAAGGATCAATTAGATTTGATGAAGCAACTGGTTCAGAATGTTGCTCTTATTGAGAGGACCCAGTAAAAAACTCGGCGGTCAATCTCCAAAACATTTTAAATTTAAATTGTTTAACCGCATTCATGTTTGAACCTGAAAGGATTTTCAAATAATCTTCGATTGTATAATATGCTTTACGTATGAACCGCCACCCCGTCTATATGGGATTTAATGGACACTGGAATGCTTTATTCTATAACCATTACAGGCTTAATAGAAAAATTGAGATTAAATTTTTGTAATTTGTGTACATGATGTGTGAATTGCATTGGGGTCCTCATGTTTGAAAAGCATAACGTTATATGAACTATAGATAACTCTCTCTTTTACTCACATGTTTTTATGACGCATCCCGAACGCTCATTCGGTAACGACTTAAAGTGTGCGTTTTCTAAGACGTCATGGTATAAAAACGCAAAACAATTTAGTTTGCGTCTTCAATAATAATCGCAATAAGAGTTCATGGTAGGCCTGCTGCTCTGCGACTTGCAAAAGTACGTAAGTCGTTTGTGGGTTTAGGCATAAGATTCTATAATAATTTTCCGCAATCAATTTTATCTTTGCCATTTCAACAGCAGTTTAAAAACACTGTTAAAGAGAGGCTTACAATATTAATCATTCAAGAATTCAAGAACGGGTGGATATAGCTACTCCTCTACCCTGTATAAGATAGTAATGTCAACATGAACTAGTTGTAAGAATTATATTTGAAAAGAGCAACCGCCGTGTTTCTTGTTGGCTCATCTCGGTAGGAACAAATTTCCGGAACAGCAGTAGAGTTGACGATTGAAAAGCACTTTACAAGTTTACTTGAATAAAGAATATTTTGAATTTGAATTACAAATATATACAAATATAGTTATATGACGTTTCACCGTACATTTGTTGGTTTATCTGGCTAGTTTCTTATTCTACTTGTGCGGTAATATTACTTACGTACTTTCGACTCGTCGACTCTACCGCTGGATTGGGGAATTGCACAAACTATTGTTCAAATCTTAACCACAAAAGTACGAACTTCTTAAGCATAAGTCAATTTCGTAAGAGCATCGATTATGATACCATTAGTGTGTTTAATTACAGCTCAGAACCACTTCATCTCACAAAGAAATTCGTGATCTTTAATATTTATCCTTGAAATAAATTACAGTGCTGCGACGTTAGGGCGACCACGCCTGATGGTAGAATTGTTTTGGAATTTCCATTATAAATTAATTATAACTTTACTACTGTTCTCTCTTTTACTTATTGTCTCTGGTCGAAATAAGTCAAATCATATTAATTATTAACACGTCAACTTCTGTTCTGAGTGCTTTACGACTATATCCTAGCTTAGTGTAGTTATTAATTTTTCGATGTCAATAAGTTGATACAGTTTTAAGTGCACTTTTCTTACAATTTGAAATACCTGAATACTGGCTCACAAACTGGTTTTTATATAGAATTTGAAAAATTAATATAAATTATAATTTTGAGATAAAATTTTAAATTTGACAAATTTTTTCGTTTTGGTTATGTGCGTTATCCTTTCCCCAATCGAGAATTGGGATTTTTGTATCTTATACATTATAGCCCGGTCCATAAGCTTCAATTGTTACATATTATTAATATTACCCCAGCGAATTAGCTGTCTAGCTGAAAGCCTACGACATAGTGAAACACACAGAAACATTCAGATATATCGACACATAACCATAGAACTATCGTCCTTATAATATTACTATGGATTTGATCATCGACTACTTATTTCGTTGAGTTTCTTGCCGGCAAAGAAGAGGAAAAATTTCAAAAGCAAACAAGCAAAATAACGACAACGTATTGTTTTTCTTGCCCTATATAAATTTCAAAATATACATTAATATAAATTAAATGAAAGGAAAAGTGTTATTTATTTATTTTTCTATTTTTATGTCGCATGTTCTGTATTTATACTTCAGAACTTGTTCCATTAAATTTGTTTTTAAAATGCAACCGAAAATCTTATTTAGTTTGAACAGGAAAATCGTAACCCATACATGTTACACATGTTTATACAAGTACAGGTACAGAAACGAGCTAATGGTCACCTCGCGACAGAAGCACTGCGCAAGCACCTCGTAATTACACCGGCTCGCTTCTGGCGCATTCCTCCCAAGAAGGCGTGGGGCCGGGTGTGTAAACAAGCAAAAAGTGAAACACTTTTGCTTTTCAAAACAGGTGATCTATGTGGAGTTGTCGCTTGTACGCGGTCAGTTTTTATGGTGAATAATCGGAATTCTAGGCTGTCGATTGATGTGTTCGGTCACGTTTTATACAACTGGGAACTTGTAACGGTAACATGTCATTCGTGATATTGAACAACTTACGTGTGTGTACGAATATTATCAGGCGAAGGTCTAAACCTGTCGATATGTTTATCTATACCTATTGTAAAACGTAATCCCCAACAAATGTCTGTCTGTATGAAATCCATTTTCTAAAAGTTTAAGAACGGGTCGACGTGCGATTTTTACTTGAAGATACTGCAATTCTTGAGGACGCTTAAGGTTGTTAGTATATTACATAAGAATTCGTGAAAACTTTTTGGCCGAAATGGGAGGCACCGTTATTTTTATATAATTTATAGAATTAAGCGTTACTTTGCCGCGATTAATCTGTGAAAGCCTAGAATTTTGTGAATATGTGTAACCTATCAATAATTTTATATAAATAATGCTATCAACAATAATGACCATACAAAACTCCGAAGACACATTCTTTAGTATTGATGATAATAGCATGTTATATATATATTAACTGTTAAGGGTTACTTAGATCATAAGAATGCGTGGTTAGCGCTACTCTCCGACCCTGTATAAAACAGCAATGACTAAATGCAAAAGTAATGAGAATTATGATTTGAAAAGAGCAACAGCCGAGTTTCTTGCTCTTCTGGGTAGGATCGGTTTTCCGAACCAGCAGTAGAATTGACGATTCGAAAGCACTTGTCTAAAAGTCTACTTAAATAATGAATTTTAATTTGAATATCAAAATTTCTTTTATCCCAATCGGTTTCAACCAGCAATCAAAAAAAGCGATAAAATAAAAAGCAATCAGAATAAAAAGCGATCAAGTACAAATATATTATTAAACCGGTAAGTTTGAAAAGTTGCAACTAACACGTTTCTTGCCGCGTCTTCTCAGAACGAGTAATTTTTCGAAACAGCATTCATTATTTGGCGATTTAAAGGTACTTGTATTATAGCAAAGTATTTTGTGTTTGTGCCAGTTAGTAATCAAACAGTGTATATTTGAATTTGATTTTATATCAGTCAGTAATTAAAAAGTAGATTTCTCTTTCAAAATTTATATTCAAAAGTATTATTTTGCTATATTAGATAACATTTGATTGATCGTTGATTAAAAAGTTAAGAGTTATTTTGGCAACTGAAGTAATATTTATCTTGTTTCTGCTTATTTTGTCAAAAATTCACTTCAACTATCCTAGATTTAAAGTAACGTACCATTCGACTGAAAATACGTCAAAGATAGGTGTTATAAATATTTTTAGATGTTAGAAACAAAATTATATATTTTTTCTGAAGTCGACATATTTAATGTACTTGATTAAACAACTAGACACCGTTGAAGACAACTATTTAAACTGTCCAATTGGTCGTTTAATGAATAATAGAAGAACATGTTTAGGTCTGTGGTAGAAATTTTCTCGAGATTCCTTATTATATTACTTAAATATAATTCACTTAATTAAATGAAGGAAGATATTTTATTGACGATAATAAGAGAATATATTATTTGTTAAATCATCATCATCATCCTCCTGTCCTTATCCCACTCTAAGTGGGGTCGGCATAACATGTCTTTTCTACTCAGCCGGATACCACACGGCGGATATTATTTGTTAAACGATTTTAAGAAGTAATCCTTTATATTATAAACAGTAGCTTGTTGTTTTTTATAATGTTAATATTATTGTTTTCTCTTTATTTTATGTTTTCCAATTCTCTAGTGGTTTATTTTTAGGTTTATAATTGTGACTACAAAGTCACAATTATAAATCTTAGTTAGAAAACTAAGAATGATGTGTTCTTAAATTTAAACTATCGTGAGTAGTATTCATAGTTAATAACGATACCGGCTATACTCACTGATGATGTGTTCTTCTATAATTGGTACTACATATTTAATTTAAAACTATATGTGATATATTTTGGATGATTTATCGTGTAATGCTGTTGAAGATCTTAATAAATAAATATTCAAACTGTCAAAACTCTACTATTAAATATTTTCAATGACATATTTATATTTCGTTCCAATATAAACGTTGTTCGGTCCGAGTAATAAATCACCATCAGGTCTCGACCGGTCCCTGCGGCCCACAATAAATGCAGCCGTAACCAATGTAAAGCGAAGCTATCCATCAAAATCAAATCGGTGAAAACAAACACGCTAAACGACTGACCCGGGTTCGCAGTACTTCATTACGTATAGTTATCCCATTCTTGATTTAACTTTTACCACGTCATAACAGTTTTATTATTTACAGCTTATTGCACTACCTTCTATACGTGAAATTTGTGGGCTAAGTACACCAAAAAAGCCTACAACGCTCTCCGTGTACAATATAACAACGCCTTCAGGGTGCTGATGGGGTTGCCCGTTTTTGCAGCACATCAGGGATGTTCGCGGCGTCGCGAGTAGACTGCTTATGATTATTCTTTTGATGCGCAAAAGATGTCTATTCCCTGGTGCGTAGATTATGGAGAAGCTCCAACAGCACCCTAATTGCTAGCAGACTGCATTTACGTGAGAGTCATTAACTAGTTTTTAGAAATAAATAAGTGTAGGTTGAGTACTAAAATAATTTTTAGTTTTTTATGTTATTAACAATAAAACCTGAGTCTCTGTTGCTCTTTTTTGAATAAATAAATAAAAAATAATTACTCGTCCTCTATAAATTTCTGAAAAAAAAGGAACCGCCGAGTTTCTAGTCGGTTCTTCTCGCTAAGAGCAATTTTAGAACCGACATTATAGTTGACGATTCAAAAGTAGTTGTTTACAAGTTTATTTGAATAAAGAATATTACACATTGAATTGAATTATCAAAACGACGCATTAATACCTCTTGCAGTAGCTATCGTCATAAGGATCCCGTGTGATGACGCCGCAAAAGCCGTTAACTAACAGCATATTGACAATTCGCAAAAAACATTTCATAGCTATCTGAAGATGAAGTCACGTTTTTGTTTGAAAAAGAATTACACAGAACCAGTCGTAAATGCCAAGGTTTTAGAAACATTATTAAAATGAGATTTCGACAAAATTGTGCGCACAAAAAGCTTCCGTCGGGACAAATTGCCGCCGTAATGGCGGGGTGCGCGCGCGCAGAGCTTGCGTTGTTTTGTTGCGTGATTAATGATCGGACTTGCTACCGATGGGCTACTGAGTTGGACCATGTTCGGAACGGTTATAGAGCTAAAACTTAAACAAATAAGTTCTACCGCTCTAGTAAAAATAAAAAAACAAATTCTTTTTAGTTTCAGTTTCCACCACGATAAAGTCGTGTAAAGAACTCATGAATAAGTGCCCCGAATGAGCTCGAAAGTAGTCGAGCTAACCCGATAAAATAAGACGCGAATAAAGCTGGTTTCTATACATTAGCAAATTCTTGTCCACTTCGCGGTAGGAGTTATTTTCTCAACCAACAGTAGAGTCAACCATTAAAAAGCATTTGTACCTTATCAAAATCGCAGAGCCAAAGCTTTACGATTGGGTCTACGGAGTGAAACGATTGTTGAGTATGTGGTAGTGTATGTTTATAATGCTCGTGCAGTGTGATGATATAAGTTTGTAATGCATGCATTTTATGAATCCTGCATGCATAAGGTATGAAAACGAATATTGCACTCTACTTTTAGTATTACAAAGATTTCCTCTAATCGCGGATTATAGTAGAATAATTTAGTATATTTTGTATTTTAAAACTTCGCAATGTAACGCCTAGTTTTAATATATGAATTGTGCTCAGCCCATTGTTGTATTATTAAATGCCACAATCGTTAAATTAACCAAATAAATAAATAAAAATTTGTTTATACTAACGTTAACTTATCGTCGTAAAAGGCAAGCAAGTCAATGCGGTACGAATGCCCTGGGGGTCACACTGCCACGATGCGTCTGCACTTATCTCACCACAGAGTACAAAATGCTAAGACGATTTCCTGACAGATAAACAATTAAAAGCATCAAACAGAGTGGAAATATCACGTTGCGAATGCGAAATGGCTATATGTATTATTATTTTTGCATATACCCTTAAAAACCCTATAAAGTAGATATGTCAAGGTTGAGATAAAATCAGTTATGAAAATCTTTCACAATAAAACTTAGTAAAAATTATATTGGCCGCCAGATCGAACTTCATTGAAATAAACAACTATTAACCTGATGAAACTACGTTATTTACCAAACCCCACATTTATATCCCGTAATACTTTTAATACTACATTTTTTTAAATTAGTATGCATCTGTTGTAACGTTATTTAAATACGTATTTGAATATAATTTTTTTTAGCACCACAGACACTAAACTCGTAGTCTCGAGTCCACAACCCTGTTTAATAATAATTAAATGATCGAAGATTTTCCGATGTTCTTCGAGTATTGGGAAAATCAAGTTACATAATTGAGGATATTTTGACACTAAGTTGAAAATAAATAACAAGTACAAGATACGGCCTCAGATAAGTACGTTAAATAGGATTACACCATTTCGCATTTTATAGTCAAGCGAGCGCCTTTCGCTGATAGATCTGAGCTGAATAAATATAGCGCGTATTATTTCAATTCATTAAATATTATGTGGTAACACTGTAACGGCGTAGGGCGTGGCGTGCAGCTCGCATGCGCCCGCGCCGCCGGTAGTTCGTAGAACCGATCATTATATCAACTTAAACGGGTTTGTTCTTAAAACCATATGATAAACTATGTCTTTTACAACAGGCAGGTCAATGTACTAATTGGGAATTTATGTTTGTATAAGTCTTTATAACAAGGTACCTTTTTGTTGCGCACGAACATTACAGTGTCATAAATTTCAAGTGGGAAAGCTTTTATATTTCAATATATGTGTAGTTTGCCCGTAATCCGAATAATAGGATAGTAAGCATGTATTATATTATGGTAATGAGATAATTAAAGAGTAATAATTCTACAATGGAATACAACAGATTTCTTGAGATTACTCCACAACTTACTCCACCGAATAAATGAGGTAGAATTATAATTAGATTTGGCGAAACTGTTAATACTCGCATACGTATAAAGTACTTAAAAGGAGCAAGTAACAAAGTGACATTCTCAGAATTGACACGACAACAGACGGGGGGTGATCGTAGTAATGAACCTATGGTCCTGACAAAAGTTCAGTTATCGATCAGAGGTGTTCATGTTATGTAGTTGTGGTTACATATCTCTATTGGGTTGCTAGAGCCTTGTCGCAGAGCAGTTTTTGACGGACTGGGGAAGTCGTTATCTTTTTTTTTACACCCCAATGCGGTTTAATTCTTCGCAATATATGAATTAAGCCATTTATGAATGTGCATTTGTTTTAAATAAAACCTGTGGGGGTTTTCGGATAACCGTAACCTCCAAAAATCAATAAACTTACTACACCATAGACTGTCAAAGCGAAACTAGTTTTTGGAACATCTTCGTCATACAGTTCGCTGAGTATACGATAGGGCCACCAAAGTTCGAGATACTGGCGGAAAAACTCATTATTTTGCTAATATTTTAATTGACGATTTAAGTTAATTTGAAGTAATAAATGAAAAAACTTTTGATTTCATACGAACTACACAATTTGAATGGTAAGGTTATGGTGAATAATATATATGTGTTAGTGCGGGTGGGAGAATAATCCAGTGTTCGTCAGACACTTTCCTTGCGCCAGGAATGTCAGTGATTAAATACGGGTTTCACTATATCTTCCTTCATTTACTTATATGGCATTAATACATTTTTGACAACTGTATACGAAAATGTTGTACGCTACCCCAGGTATCCGTTTTTTCAATTCAAAAATGAATTGAAACGAATGTTTTACATAACGTTGAATATCTATATAAGAATTTCTCGGTAACGTAGAAACTTTTACTCTGGGCCAAATAGGAATATGGATGGTTAGACGTGTTTTAAAAAACAGAACCTATAAACAGTATAAGGTAAATCCGACTTTAGTTTTTAATGTGTCTACAAGGAGCAAAAATGTTAAATACTTCGGCCAGCTTAAGTACAGAGAGCTAAGTTGCAAAAAGCATTGCTTAGATCAGTGGTGGCCAACCTTTTTTCATCGGGAGTCAAAAGTTAGAGAAATTCTAGAGGAGGGCCAAAATCAAGGAAAAAAATGCATTTTGTGTCAAAACTTAATTATTTCGTTATTATGTCTATCCATGTCTATGGACCCTCGGCGGGCCGGATTGAGTGATTTCACGGGCCGTACTTTGTGCCCATCACTGATGACTTAAGACAATGAAATCATGGTCACCTCACGGACAATGTCAAACCAAAGTCGCGGCAGGTGTTTCTCTCGCAAAACGACAAGTATCTGCCATCCCGCACCCGCCGCACACGGTGGAATTCGAAAACGTAAAAAAGGACACCTATTGACGATTTATGAGGGCCGTTTTACGTGCCGCGCGATCCACAGGTCTGTGCCCGGATATGGACCACGTACAGGACCTTTATTTCACTTATTTACATACGTTTTTTAACACACACAAACACAAACCCTCCAAAATGAAAATATTTACACAGTCACTGAGTTTCACTTAATTTTAAATATTTTATTAAAAAAACCCCAATAAAATATTACCTAAGCTCCCGATGATTAGATCTCCAGTATGAGGACCCTCTTCACTATACGTGCTGCGTGTCTCAAGCAATTAAGTAAAAACTTCGTTTTGTATCTTGCCTTTTGATTCAACAATTAAACAATAGCCTCTAGAGATGTTGTTCGAGACAATTCTAACAGACCGTTCACCGAAACCACAATAAGAACAATTTTTGTTAGTAGTGATCGCTTTTATTTTTGTGAAGGAAAATTTTATTATAAGTTAGCCCGATATTTCAGCTTTTATTTTACAAATCTCAACATCGTTCCATTGTTTGTTATCGAATGCGTCGAATATTTAAAATGTAGTTACTTTTCTAGATAGATATATGTTGAGAAAACTACAATTTGAATGCCCAGTTCGTTCATTTTTTGATGCACCTGACGCTAAGTGCCTAATTATTAAATATGATCTATAATATAAGTATATAGCAGTGATAGATTAAGTGTTTTTTTATTGAAAAATGTATGATTGCTGTCCTCATATTAGTAGCAGCGAACTCTAGTTTTCAATCTGATAATATTTTCAATAGATATTCCACATCGCGGTTATTTCATAAGCAAAATCTAAATATTTATTTAATTTATAATTATTATTATTAGGATTGTTATGCGTCTCCAAACAGTAAGTAAGCAAAATTATTATGCCTGGTTATCAAGCGGTCCAAGGAAACATTCAAAGAATTCAAATACCCTTCTGTCATGTTCAATTAAGAAGATATATCTTGAATGCAATTACGGCCCGTCCGTCGGTTACTACTGACAAGATCTATTCACTGGGATTTGATTTCAGTTAAAATATTCGCTATTAACATTCGCAGGAATATATTCCAATGGTATATACTTGTCTCAGTTAGAAGCTCTTCATGTTATTGTAAATAAAATTATACCGTAACGTGAAGTTGACGGATGCTGGTGGTTCAATTACCGGTATATGAGTAATCAATAAAATACATTTTTTCATCAAAAATCGCCTAATGCTCGAAAGTTAAAGTCGAACCGTGTATGAAACTCGTATGAAACTTTGTTTCGAACTTTAAATCTCACACGTACTTTGTACCCAGTCTCATCTTTTCCATATTTGTATATGGAGCTGAGATATGGACTATAAAAGCCGCAGACCGGAAGCATAAAGATGCTTTTGAGATGTAGTGCTGACGCCGAATACTTTGTACTTCCTGGAACAACTTCGAAACCATCGATCGAATCTCACAACAGAACAGTTCGTCGAACAGACTATGTATTAAAATCCGGCTGACCCACTATCTGTTTAAGCGGACTCTTAAATACTTCGTTCGGTCACATAGCTCGGAAAAACGGCAACAGCATCGAAAGACTAGTGATAAGAGGAAGTGTCGATGGAACGAGTCCATATGGTCGTAGCCCAACATGGATCAGGTGAAGGAGGTTCTGAATTCCCCCTTTCCACGGCGGAAAATAAGACAGGTTTTCGAAACATTATTAATAGTATGCTATCGTCAAAGAGCTACTATTCTCATCATTTCGAAAACGACGCAAGAAGGTCTCTTGAGTGCGAAAGATGATGCGAACTATGCTTTTACTGTCTCATGAAATCAAATCAGAAATGATGACATCCGCAAAACAAAAACTGCTACTTTAGCTCAACGGGTCGCGAAGCTGAGGTGACGATATGTAGGAACTGTTTGCATAGCTTCGGGATAGTAATAAGCCGTTACTTTACTTTTTATTTAGTGTAAATATAGATTGTATATCTTATGGTACAAAGAGCCATCACAGCTGCCGATTAATGGGGTTGTCACGCGCGGCGTGATATGTTAACTTTGTGCCGAATACGCAGTCACGGAGCTTTTATGACTTTTGTTTCATAATATTGGGTGATGTCAAAGGGATGCTATATAGATAATATAATGTTAATACTGAGACGCATCCTTTTCTCTGGGGTAAAATCAGTTCCGTATGTTACTTTTCACTATATTTTATTTTTTGTATATTACCTAACAGAGAATAAATATGCCGTGTCGTATCCGGCTGTATAGAATAGACCACCCTCATTTCTTACCGAGGTGTCGTAAAAGGTGACTAAGATAAGTTGACGTCAGGCAGGCGGCCGGTCGTAAAATACGTAGCCAAATCATATGACAACATGTTTCTAACATGTTGTGCCGACCCCACTTAGAGTGGGATAACGGCAGGAGAATGATGATGACCTAACAGAATAAATGTTTTTATCATTATTATTATTATATAGAAAGCCTACTATTCTGTTGAGAATTAGGTACATTGAGCATTACATAGGTGATAAGAATGCGTGGATCAAGTCCTCGATCCTGTGCCAGATAGTAATTACTAAATGTAACTAGTTAGAGGAATTATTTTGAATAGAATAAAATAATATATTTTTCCGAACCAGCAGTAGAGTTGACGATTTAAAAGTTCATAAGTTTACTTTGATAAAGAATATTTCGAATTTGAATTTGAATCATAGTAATAATGAATTTGTAACTTTGTATTCCAGTGATCGGATTTTTTTCTGGCCGGCGATAAAGATCACCTTTAACCCTAGGCCTCGTATCATCTTATTAGGCCATCATAGCATTTTATTAGGTAAATTACTGATCATTAACTGATCTCTAATAGAATGAGCGAGCTATTAGAACGATTAATTCCTTGTCATTATACTGTTCGTAATATGACTTATTAGCTTCGTTTTATTGTTTCTCGAAGAAACGCGCACAGCGCACTGGTTTAGTTGTAAACTATGAAGAGGAAAAAGAAAGATTTTAAATCCGTTACTTTAAAAGATGTATATAAGAGGTTTAAAATGTAAGTTATTAGTGTAGTTTATAAAAAAAACTTGCAGTTTATGCCGTGTGGTATCCGGCTGAGTAGAATAGACCACTTTCATTTCTTACCGAAGTGTCGTACAATACGACTAACGTAAGTTGACGTCAGGCAGGCGGTGAGTGGTAAAATACGAAGCCAAATCATGTGACGACATTTGTGTAACAAACATCTTGTGTCGACCCCATTTATAGGACAAAGACCAGAAGATGATGATGTTATTTTGTAGTTTATGTTTTTATTTCTCTATCATTTGGCTGTAGATTGTGTTTAATTTTCTCCACCTGCAACCTGATCTACATCAGCTACTTATATGACGTATGTAGATAATGATCTACGATCTACAATCTACTTACTAAACGATTGTTGAGATTGTCTTAATGCTATATATGCAGTGCTAGTGTAGTATGGAGGTGGCGGGTATGAGATATGAAAGCGTAGTACACTACATTTATTATGACATGGATTTTCTTTCACCGCGGGTTATATTAAAATATTATAATTTTGTATTACGGATTTTCTTAAAGTAATGACTAACTCTGTTTATTAAACTGAGTAACCACATGCTCTATGTATTTAAAGATAGCACAAAATTAAGAACAGATCAGTAACCAACAACGCACACACAAGAAACCATATTTAAACTCAATTAGTACTGGTTACGTAACTCTAACTGGATTAACATTTCTTCGCAGTATTTTCCGGTTAGTGTTAAACTGTTAGGGTAAACTATGATTAAACACAGAAATTTTGCTACCAAGATGTGCTACAAGACACAAAATGGAGGTTGCATTGTTTAAATTCTTCTTCTTTGTGAACCGATGGACGTTCACTTCTGGCTAACTTTTCACCTCGTTGGAGGTCAACCGACGCTGCGTTTTCCTGTGCGGATGTGTGGTCTCGCCATTCTTGTTAGAATGACCACACACCACACCGACACCACACAGAAGAACCACCTTAAGACCACAACGCCTATCGGTTCTCCGCAGTATGTACCCCTCATATAGGTTTTATTGGCAAAACGTTTATGTTAAAATTTATTTTATAAAACTATATATTGAACCGGGAATAACACAGGTGCATTTTGTTAAAGAGTATAGTTTTATTTTAGGGAAGTTCTTCTCTTCTTTGTAATTCTTAGCGAAGTATTGTCTTCTTACTTTCTCGTGTTAAAATAACAAACTGAATTTGCGCTACTCATACTCATTTGATAGACAATATATTTCGCGCGCTCCTTACAATAGGTATATGTTATCAGTTAATATAAAATAATAAAAATCATTTTTGAATTTGATTCTAGCTTATTGTCCTTCCTTTTCCTTCTCCAGCTAATTCCCAGCAGTGGGATTGACTGGCTAATATAAAAAATAAACAAAATAAGAGGACAAATTTCCTTCCTTAACGTATATATCACTTGGCGACGGAAACGACCTCCGTAACCTATACAGTAACCGAGCAAAACGCGCACAATATTATGTTACCCGACAGTTAGTTTCGACGTTTCCGCGACAAACGAAGCCGACTCTTTTTACCGGCCACAAAAAGCAAATAATCAACAGGATTTTCTACTTATGATGTCGCTATCACACACTGTATTTAATATATATAATAGGGTTAATTATCACCGCCGATTACGTATTCGTAATCGGCGGTGATAATTAGCGCTATATATTGAACGCTGAAACTAAACTTTAAATGAAATTGAAGAAAATTATGGAACTGTCACTTACATCTATAGAAAATTTATAAAACTTCGAAGTAAATTAGATTGTAAATAGATAGATAAAATTCAATAATTTAATAATGTAGATTTGTTTTTGGGCTCTGTTGATAATTATAAAAAACAATTACTGGACTGCTTAAATGAGTCCAGTAAACCCTAAGATTTGTTATATTGTATGACGTAGTAGATAATTTTGTTCTCACACTTCTTCACTGTCTTAAGAAACGTATTAGTTATAAGTGAAAACTAATTTTCAGTCTATGAATTTGTTATAACTTACTATATTTATGTTCAATTTATACTGTTCGTTTCCCAAATACAAATCAAATAAATCCTTAATGCATAAAAAACTTTAAATTTGCAAAAGTAAGATTATTAATCGAGCTATGAATTCTATCTTACAAAACTAAAAACATTTCCGCTTAGTTTAATTAGTCTTAAGTTAATTCATTGACATTTTTTGGATGAGAGGCTTGATAATATATATTTTACTATTTATTATAGTTTAATATAGTTGTTATATGGCAAGGCTAATATTAATAATAAGAATAAATTTATTAGGTCTCACCATTGTATGTAGTGATAGTGAAGAAATAAAAAACAAAAACAAAAACACAAGAAAAGAAAGTCACCTAAATGGAATCTAACAACATTAAAATATGAGTATGACGCAAAAAGGATCACCACTCAGATTATTTGGGGAGGGCGGAGGTAACCCCTTAACCTGATTTGGACAGAAGGATTTTATTATAGAATAGTATACCAAAACTCACACACGATTTACGTACTTTTGTAAGGAGCAAAGCAAGCAAACTTCGGTTTGAAATTTGTTTAAACATCGCCAATTTTTTTTATAACCTTCAGGTCATCCCGCTCTTCACCATCGACCTGAGCAATAATTACGTAACCCTCTGTAATCCGGCAAGTTCTTGCTATAGATAATTTATAGAATTAGGCGTTACTTTGCGGAGATCCATAATACAAAAGTAATAATAAAATTATTTTGCTATAATCCGCGATACAGTAAATAGAAAATATATATAGTGTTTAATGTATAGTGGACTATCAGTATTTTCATACCCGATACGTGCAGGATTCGTAAAAGCACATGCACAAACCTCCACCACTTCCACCACAATACACAAGCACTACACGGGTTCACTATCACAAACTCAACAATCGTTTCGCCCCGCAACCGAAGCATCATCAGGAGATAGACTCCACGACAAAATCGCAAAGTGATTTTTTGCGATTTTGCGATTTTTGCGATTGACACTTTGCGATTTTGTCGTGGAGTCTATCTCCTGATGATGCTTCGGTTGCGGGGCGAAACGATTGTTGAGTTTGTGATAGTGAAACTGTGTAGTGCTTGTGTATTGTGGTGGAAGTGGTGGAGGTTTGTGCATGTGCTTTTACGAATCCTGCATGTATCGGGTATGAAAATACTGATAGTCCACTATACATTAAACACTATATATATTTTCTATTTACTGTATCGCGGATTATAGCAAAATAATTTTATTATTACTTTTGTATTCTTGCTATAGGCCTGATCTGGCCCAGTCGTTCAGTTCCAGCTGCTATTTGTTGCGTAATTTAGGTTAGCATTGGTTGAATTCAATACAACGTATTAAATTCATTACTAATTAATTGTAGCTGTGACGTACTATGGTTTTATATCTATTCTACATCTAGTTATTGCATTCACAAGCAATTAAAATATTGAATAAATTAATTTTTATTATATTTTTTAAATGAAGTATTTTTACACGCTCTAATTTTACCTGAATGTATATATGTTTGTTTGTATGTATTCTGGTTTATTTTTTTCATGTAACCTTGGAACTTAATTTTGATCCACTTTGTACGGACATATTTAATTAATAAATAACCGGTGACAATAATTTCATAAATTCACTTTTTTTTAAGAAAAAAATTAGCAATCATGTTCTAAAAAGATAAAATTATGAAAGCGTAGTGCTCATTTGGAAATAGGAAAAAAGATTTAGAAAATTAAATAAAAATAAATATTTATATTAAAGCTAAAGTCGACCACTAGTCTATTTATACAAAAATGAATGTTCGTCTGTATGTTCCTTATAGACTCCGAAACAGCTTGACCGACTTTAATGAAAATTTCAGATAATCTTTAGATTGACCCAGCGGAGTTTCAAAGTTTGGTGGCGATCGGAGGATTTTTTTGAAAACTATTAATGAAAGTTTTATCCACAGCAACGCGTGGACGGACTACTAGTAAAATATATTTTAATTTGCGTACATTACAAACAGTAATATCGCGTACATTACTTTTTCAGTCAGACTTCATCAGTCAATCAATCAGTACGCAATCAGTACGCAGTCAGTGTAGGGGGGGGGGGGGCACATGCCCCCTCCCTTACACTGAGTTACGAAAAAAAATCAATTGTCTAGGTTTTCTGAGACAATTTTGCTCCCCCCCCTCTGTGTAGAATTCTGCCTACGCCCTTGTCCTAGACGATTCAAAAGTGCTTGATGGAGTTTATTTAAATAAAGATTTGATTGGATTAATTTGAACATAGCGGTCTCGGCACAGTCGGGGCATTCTTCTTAAAACTATTCATAGTATGCAATTAAATTGTCTTTAAAATTGCTGACTCACAGCTTTGAGCTAAATATTTCCATTATTACTAATAACTTGCTGGTTCGAAAGTCTCTTGCAAAGCTTCTTATAATAACACAAAAACCGTCGTAATGAAGGATTTTGTATACTAGATGAATCCTATAATAATAATGATCGTATATGTGTGTTTGTATGTTGTTCAGCTTTAAACCTCAAAAGAACAGATTATTTTCTCTACGCGCAAGTTAAGGCTAGCCCTGCTCGTAAGACCGTGAGACTCGTTTGAAAAACTCACAGGTTCAAACCCCCGGCAAGCATCAGAGTTTTTCTGTTAAAATTTATACGTCTAAGTTTTAATTTATCAGACGTTTATCAATGCAGGAAAACATCGTGGGGAAACCTGCATATCTCTGAGAATTATTGATTTGATTTGATTTTTTTTTCCCTCATAAAACGGAAAGAGGCCTGGTCTATGCCCAGTAGTGGGATAGTAACAGGCCGATTTTTTATACCCGAGACTCCACGAGTCTATCTGATGATGCTTCGGTTGCGGGGCGAAACAATTGTTGAGTTTGTGATAGTGAACGTGTGTAGTGTTTTTATATTGTGGTGGTGGAGGTTTGTGCATGTGTCTAATCCTGTATGTTTCGGTTATGAGAAAACGGATAGTCCACTATACATTTAGCATTATATATATTTTCTATTTACTTTATCGCCAAATATAGCAAAATAATTCTATTATTACTTTTGTATAATGGATCTCCGCAAAGTAACGCCTAATTCTATAAATTAGATACTACTTCACTTAAACATATAGAAACATATTATTAACATATTTATTTATTTATTTAAATTAGCCAACCGTTGTCTAATTTGATAAATAAATAGGTATTTACTTACCAAAGAACAAAGTTAATAAAATATACATTGGTATCAAATTCTATTCTATATTTATAACTCTATATTAATTTTGAAATATTCTCCTTTTTTTCCTTCTCGAAATATTTATACATTTTATTTTGAAAATATAATATTAAAAGAATTTCGGTTGTGGTTCTGTTAGTGTTAAATATATTATTGTTATTGTTTCAATAATATATTTTTCAAAATTTGTAATACGTAGAATAATTATACAAATGTATAATTAATATTCTCAATAATATTATTCTTAGTTATTATATTATTAGGTACGTACTTCAGAGGAAATTGGTTTAAAAAATTGATATCTTTGAAAATTATAATTAAAATCAACATTATGCTACACAGAAATCTACACGCACTAGCTTATTTTTAAGAATACTTTGTTATAATTTAGTTTTTTTTCTGTATAATGTTGCTCTTTATTTGTTTTTATTCAGTTAACTAATGGTTCAGAGGAATATTCAATACCAAGACAAGTCAAGGTTTACAAATATGAAAAAAAATTGTAAAAGATATTGAAATGTAGATACTAAGAAATGTAGTAATTAAATTATTTCAAATCGATTTTTTTCGATTTAATCACAGATTATATAAATATTTTTGTTATTACTTTTGTATGATGGAACTCAGCAAAGTAACGCCTAATCGTATAAAATATGTAAAGGAATTTATAAACAAATGAAATTAGTATTACGTCAAATCTTGAAAGTTATTTTACGATTAGCATTTAAACTTTAAAGCGTGCGCATTTCGAATGTTTATCTTAAAAGGAATGCACGCGCAATATACGTTAAGAGTTGTATCTCGTTCTCGTTTATATTGCGTTCTTATCGGCCATCGTAAATTGCCAAAAGCGAATCATGAAAGTAACTCACGACAGACCGAATTCCGTAAAAGAAAGGGCACGTTACCTAGCCATCCATTCCAGAGGGAGTCACAAACACTGCACTGAACTTTTACTTTCGTATGGGACGCGGGACGTCGGCCGCGCCAGCCCGCACTGCCCGCGCGCGCGCCCGACTCTCCTATAAATTAAGCTTGGGTATGATTGCGATTTGAGAATCATATTCGCACCATGATATGATCAAAAGTGACCACGGTGATCGTACTGCTATTGCGGTTGCTATTGTGTACACGAACAAATGTAGACCTTATATGCGCGTGCAGTGTATAGGATATAAGGTCTACATTTGTTTGTATAAGCAATCATTTAGTCCAGTAATCGCTAAAAGCGTAAATATCAAATAGCAAAAGATGCTATCGGCTATTATATTATTCAATTATCACTTGACAAAGTTATTGTTATTACAAACAAACGTAATTCTTAAATCATGTTCAATACGGTCTTTATTTATAGGTCATAATTAACATAACATTTCTTTGTAATACTATTTTACTTTTTTATGAATTATCCATAATTTTGTATGGCAATAGCAGTTATCTAAAATTCAATAGCAGATGATGCTATATGATGAGTGAATCATATCATGATCACTGAGTGATTGGTGATTCTGTCTATCCCTACTATAAATTCTTTACAAAACCCGCGGCAGGGCCCGTACTGTCGCGCACAGGAGCCCTTTGAACACTGCGCTGTTTTATTTCTGATTGGAAGCCTAGAACTCGTATAGTGTAAATCAGTTTACGGTACCGTCGCGTACGACTGTGTTGTGCTTTGTTACATTTTTTAATAGCTTTTATTTAACTTGCAGTTTTTTTTTTATGGAATAGGATGGCAAACGAGCATGCGGTTCACCTAAAGTAATTTTTTTTTTGTTGCGTAATAGGTGAGCGCTTGACTGTAATCATGCCTGATGGTAAGCAGTGATACAGTCTAAGATGTAGCGCGCTTGCCTAGAAGATACCTATTCGCTCTTGCTTTAAAGATACCCATATTATAAAACTCGGGAAAAATAGATGCCGGGAGAGAATTCCATTCCCTTGCCGTGCGCAGTAAAAAAAAAAGACGCGAAGCGCTTCGTGCGCCTTCGTGGGATGTCGATAACGTAAGGGTGGAACTTCTCCCGGTGCCTAGCGGTGCGTTGATAGAATGGTGACGGAGGAACAAGGTTATGGAGTACTCACCGCCGCCCACGACCTCTCGCAGAGCGAGTGTGTTGCCGTCCTTTTAAATGGTGGAATACACGCTTTTTGAAGGTACTTATGTCGTACCGATCCGGAAACGCTGCCATAGGGAGATCGTTCCATAAAATGGTAGTGCGCGGAATGAAATTATTTGAAACCGCACTGTAGTGGATCGCCACGCATCCAGATGGTGAGGATGATATTTTAACCTGTGACGTACAGTGCGGTTATGGAATTTGGCAGCAGGAATCAGGTCATATAGTTCAATGGAACACTCTCCGTGGAAAATGCGATAGAACACGCATAGTGATATATACACGCAGTGTATGTAAGTGAAGATGGAACCTTGCAAGTTAAATTTGACCCACTTTTCGGTGTCCGAATTAGCTGAAATCTTACATACTGTTCCTCGATGACAATGCATAATTATGGTAAGCTTGACCTGATGCTGGTGCCAGGTTGGGAGAACTCCTCAACGATTAACAATAAGGAGGTGAAATTTGTTAAAAGCTTTTCGAAAGCATTTTTAAATTGACTTCTTCATAGTGATAAGCATGATATACAAGAGTGGTATACTATATTTAATGGTCTAAATATTACATCATACTTTAAAATACACCAGTTGTGCTTTCGGCTTCACCCAAGTGGAAGTCAGTGTCGGTCACACAAAACAAAAAATACACAAAAGTAGTTATTGTGAGTTAACTATAAGAGATAAAAACATGCTGTCGCGGACTTTTTTGTAACATTTCTATAGATTTACGATCCTCTAGTATATTACTTTAGTGTATCTGAGCTGGTTTGCAAGGTGCACGCGACTGGAGCTCCCAGCAGGGGAGTCTTTTATAACCGCGTAACCTCTTTAACAAAATTTACGTAAAACCGTAATGCACTATTTAACCTAAACCTTCCAGAAATCTTTAAGTAAAAACCGTACAAAAATTCGTTCGGTAGATTTTGAGACAATCGCCCACATTCAGACACACGGCTTCTAGAGACTGTTTTTTATCACTTTTTGAGAAAATCATTACTCATTTATCAAATAACTTTCGAAAAATATCTTTGTATTATTCAGAAGTGGGACATCAAAACTGAATTTAAGTTAAAATAGTCCTTTTTCTCAGATGTAGACTTATTTTGTTTTCACGGTGAATTTAGTTTTTAAATAAAGCAAAGAATTAAAACTTTTGGGAAAAAGTTTTAATTCTTTTTCCTTTTGAGAAAGCAAATTTTTTGAGAAAGCAAATCGGAGTTTGACGGAAATATCGTTGAAAATATTAAATTATGTCAAAAGAACTTAATTGAACATGCCTAATAGGAGGACTGAGCTGCCTTTAGTATAGCAGTTGATAGCATGTGATTTATGCATATTCTTATAAAATTTAGTTCTATTGCCAGTATGTCGCTTATACTGCTACAAGAAAAGGCGGTCCAAAGTAGATCAAATTATTATTCTAATTAATTGTGTTAACGACAAAAATATGAATGTCTTCGGATGATAATATCTACAGTCATTTTAACTCTCATTTGAATTCATCATTATGCTAATGACCCGTTACGCAGTTTGACACCGTCTGTGATTGCGTTCTTTGTTCATTAAGATGTAGAATGCTTCCGGTCTTGTTCAATGATGCAGCTCAGTGACAACAAATAGAAAATTGTTAATTAGTATGTAAATTTATTACTTAAACTATCAATTTTTTATCGACAAAGTAAACTTCACGGTTTTGAGTCTGTAAATTCCCATTTATATGAATTTGTTAGCACAAACAAACTAAATAAACGTTCTTTGAAATAGTAATGATATATTCAAATAATACGCTACTTTTGAGTTATGAGGTCAAAAACAAACGATAGCTGAATTTTATAAAAATATTATTCTACCTTATATTGTATACATTATAGAAGTATTTTGGTGAAATAACATTGCAAAAGGATATAATAGAATTATTTCCTGATGGTATGTCGGTAAGCTACACTCTGCTATGCTGCTGCTGATATTAATTTAAATTTAATCAATTAACTTAATTAATTAACACTTTAAGTAATTCTGATAATTAAAGCGAGTTGAAAAAGTAAATTCCTATTTTGTTTCCTTAGCAAATTTGTATGATCTAGGGACTGAATATAGTTTAATAATCATGTGATTCAAACTCTACGGCCAAATGATCGGTATGATTTGTTTATTTGAAATATTTATTCATATCAATGTACGTTATTACGTTTTCATTCCATAGAATAAGATTAAACTATAATTATATTACAAGCAATATACCAGAACTAACTACTTTGCTATAATCCGCACGGGTTAAGCGAATGCATGCAAAGCCAATGTGTATGAAGCAGGCAAAATCCACACACCTTACACATGCAGGACCAGCCACCACATGCACCCCAAGGCGCAATTCACCAGCATCAACGCACACAAAAGCAGCACACACACCCACCACCACAATCTCGACGATCGTTTCGCCCCGAAACCGAAGCATCATCAGGAGGATAGGCTCCAGCCTATCCTCCTGATGATACACATTGCCTGCTTCATACACATTGGCTTTGCATGCATTCGCTTAACCCGTGCGGATTATAGCAAAGTAGTTAGTTCTGTTATATTGCTTGTAATATGGAATTCCGCAAAGTAACGCCTGCTTCTATAAAT
This sequence comes from Morpho deidamia, assembly GCA_947086505.1. Taxonomy (NCBI): domain Eukaryota; kingdom Metazoa; phylum Arthropoda; class Insecta; order Lepidoptera; family Nymphalidae; genus Morpho; species Morpho deidamia. Next base: position 397,823 of record CAMTZC010000025.1, read on the forward strand.
CATATAATTATATATAGATGTAGCTAAAAAATATGAGAAATTGAAATTACGTAAAGGGAGTTCAATGTTCGTTATAATGGCGTGGCGGTAGTCATTTTTTTTCTAATATAGTATAACGATGCCCGGTAGCTTAAGATAATAGCCACGTGGGATAATAAAATTATCTATGCGAATGTACGAGCGGCGGCGCGCGCGCCCGCGGTCGTCGCTCGCAACCAGTCGGACCGCATGCGCGCCCGCTCGCCCCGCGCCGCTCCGCAACGCACACACGAAAGTCAATCTTATCTAATAGTGGCAAAGTCCAAACTCCTCTGTGCCGACATAAGGCTTAAACCCTTCCCGAAATTAGGCGTCGTCACGACATGACCATGCAGGGTATACATATTTGCCCAAAATTTGCTTAACGTGGACCTTACTGCCTTCACTTAAGGTCCCTTTTGACACGTCTTGGGCGGTGGAATGCACCTGAGCTACCGGGGCCCGCAATCATTGCGGCGAACTACAACAATAATATTTACTGATATTCGTTAAATGCGATCAATAGAACACGTGCTAATCCCGAGATTAGTAGCAGCATCCCAAACTCTCACAATAGGGCCCACATACAGAGGAAACTAGAAACAGTTCGCGGCAAGAGAGTTAATCAAGTTACTATCCGTCCGTACTAATATTTAATAATTTAATATGCATTTACTCTCAGTTTTTGGAGAGAAGGGTTAGAGCTAACTTACCACGCTGCTCCAATGTGGCTATGTAGGCTACACATATCCCTTGAATTCTCTTGAGATAGGCAGGTTTTCTCACAATGATTTCCTTCAAAAAATTCACTTATAAATGAAACGAAAAATCGTTTTTTTAGTAGCAAATCGGTACTATTGAAATGTTCCAATCAACAGCGCCATTTTGCGTAATTATCCTTTTCTTAAGTTGATTCGTTTAAGCTACGCATTATCTTAGTTATAAGTTTTAAGACATTCTTGTTAAAACGTGTATGCTCTTTAAAAAGTACAGTAATAAAGTAAATTCCAGCCTACTATGGTCCCACAGGTGGACTCCTCGGTCTTTCCAAAATAATGTTTACAGCTAACTCCTACCACGCTTCTCTCCTGCGAATTGGCAGCTGTTATTAATAAATGAGTTTCGATATGTGACAATTTTAGCAATTCAATTTTGGTGCATAAGATTATACATAATTAATAAAAAATTGGCGATTTACATATAATATAAGCTTGGGGCTCCTGCAGGCCTACCATGAACTCGTATTGCGACTCAATTGAAGACGTAAACTAAATTGTTTTGCTTTTTCTTACCATGACGTCTTAAAGACGCGCACTTTAATGCGTTGCCGAATGAGCGTTCGGAGTTTGTCCTAAGAACATGTGAATAAAAAAGACAGAGTTATCTATAGTTCATATAATGTTATCCTTTTCAAATTTTACAACCCCAATGCAATTCAAACCTCATGGTACGAAAAAAAGCAGTTCGCGGTCGTCGTTTACGTCTTCAATTGAGTCGCAATAAGAGTTCATGGTAGGCCTGCTGCTTTGCGCCTTGCAAAAGTAAGTAAGTCGTTTGTGGGTTTGGGTATAGGATTCTAGTATAATATAATGCCGCAAACTACTTTAGCTTTGCCATTATAGAAAGCAGTTTTAAAATGCTTTTAAAAAGAGGCTTTTACTGTGCGGATTGCTTAGATGATAAGAATGCGTGGACATGGCTACTCTTCGTCCCTGTGCAATACAGTAAAGGCTATATGTACTCGTACCTAGTAATAAGAATTATATTTTGACAAGAGCAACCGCCGAGTTTCTTGCTTCTTCTCGGCACGAACAGTTTTCCGAAGCTTTTGTTCACAAGTTTACTTGAATAAGAAATATTTTGAATTTGAATTTGATATTGTACATTATACAATATATGAGTGTGTTTAACAAAGTGACGTTGAAGATGCAGACGCAACAACGGGTAGCCGAGTCTGCCAATACACATAATATAATCATAAATCAAAACAGGATCTGAGAGATTTCTTTATACACGCACTCAGCGTTCGATATCGATCTCTTTTGCATATTCGATATCTTTAAACAATTTTCAACCGAGCTATAATACCCGTTTTAATAGAAATACCCAGTTATATCGATCGTACCCCACTTTTTACAGACGACATTAACAAAATCTGTAACGGAAGGATGGAAAACTGTTGCGTATTTTACCTAAAACTATTATGTTATAGAGTTATCCTAAATCTCTTGAAAACAGAGATGCTTGTTTTCAAAGCTGAGAAAGGACCGGCGAGAGTTCCTAAAGTATATTTAAACGGCACGGCAGTGCGAATTGTTCTTTCTTCTTTAGGTGCCTCTCCAACTAGTGAAGGTTGGCAGTCAGCTCTGCATATGCCTTCCTATTTATAGCTAAATGGAAGAGTTCGGGAGCGCTCTTAATGCCCGTCCATTCCTGGATGTTTCGTAACCAAGATTTCCTTCTACGACCAGGTCTCCTCTTTCCAGCAACTTTTCCCATCATTATCAGCTGCAATAATTCGTATCGTCGATGCCTGAGTACGTGACCCAGGTATGCAACTTTGCGTTGTTTGATGATTGGGAAAAGTTTGCGTTTTTGTCCAATTCGCCGTAGAACGTCCTCATTGGTTACTTTTTGAGTCCATGATATAGACATCAAACGTCTGTATGCCCACATTTCGAATGCTTCTATACGTTTCCTGAGATCCTCTTTTATGGTCCAGGACTCGCATCCGTATAGAAGCAGCGGCCAGATGTAACAGTGCAGAAGACGCACACGAAGTGAAATTTTCATATTATGGTTACCAAGTACCTTTCTCATTTTTCCAAAGGCACTCCGGGCCATTTCGATGCGTGTTCTAACCTCTAAATCACTATCCCAGTTTTGTGTAAGCCAAGTTCCGAGATACTTATATTTATTCACCTGTTCCAGTCTTTGGCCTGACACAAGTATCCTATGTTGGGCAATCGGGTTGTTGGAGATAATTGTTATGCGAATTGTTAGGCGACTGAAATACCTGATCTTATCTACTGGGCACTTAGATGTTTATTTTAAGACTTCAAAACAAATTTAAATGTTAAGCCGTTTTCCCATCTCAGTCCATTTCGTAGCGGTCGGCTGTCTGTTGACTCGTAATTTTTAATTTAACTCGTTTTTGATTACAACTGACGTTTCAATTTCACAAGTGGGACTCTCTTGATGTGCTGTCATCAAGAAGACAGTTTATTTCAATGAGGATCAACTTTAATCTGTACGAAGTAACAGTAAGAGTTTTGTGGAAGACAAATTAAATATATGCTTGATATTTGATATGAAACTTGAACTTGATATGAGAAATTAAAATATGCTGCTTTAAAATGTAATAACACTAAAATAATCATCCTCCTACCCTTATCCCACTCTAAGTGGGGTCGGCACAATGTTACAAACATGTTGTCATATGATTTGACTTCATATTTTACGACCGGCCGCCTGCCAGACGTCAACTTACCTTAGTCGTATTATACGACCCCTCGGTAAGTAAGAGGGTGGGTAATTCTACTCAGCCGGATACCACACGGCGTATACGCAATAAAGATAATATCAAGAGATATTTGTAGTGTTAATGAAATGCACTCGTGTTAGGAACGCGGGTCGCGCTATTCCCGTTAGGTGCAAAAGTTTGCATGTATTTCTTAAACAAAGATTTATCGAGACGTGTTACACTAACGAACGCGTCACGAACAGCGCAACATAATAATAGATTATCTGTTAATTAATGTTTGCTATTTCAGCGATAAGATTGCAATTTGTTAAATAAAATTTATCACTCGCTTCGCTGCTATCCAAAGAGTGTGATTTATGCAATTAAAAATTTCATTTTACCGTTTTTGAAGATATACTTTCTTTATATTAAAGTTAGTGTTAAAGTCATTGTAGTATTGAAATATACTGTGAATTATTTAATATCGTGTTGTTTTCCTTTTCCCTAATGCAAAGCTCGATTATTTTAATTCTACAGGTATATGTAGACATTGCATACATATAAGCTTCAATTGTATAAATTAAATATTCCTTTCAAATATAACTTTATAACGTAATAATAAAAAAAACACAGGCATGCTTTCTGTTATATGCATATTTTTTGTAGCTCTATACAGATTAATTTGTTTGTAATATTTCATCAATATTTTGATCGGAATCTACTGGATTAGTCTATAAAACGTCGCTATTAGACAGACAGAGAGTCAACCTTTTCGTCAGCTGTACAAAATTAATATTGAGGTTAATAAAGAAGGAAGACGTTTAAGAACCCGAAATAAGCTTGCGACTCCTACTTTGCGCCTTTTAAAAGCACGTAAGTCGTTTGTGGGTTTGGATATAAGATTCTGTATTAAAATCCGCAATCTATTTTAGATTTCCCATTACAGTAGTTTAAAAAAATCTGTTAAAGTGAGACACATAATGCCTACTATACTGTTGGGGGATTACTTAGATGTTACGTAGATATAGTTACTGTTCGTATACTGTAAGGACTAAATGTAACCAGGTATATGTATTTTGAAAAAAACAATCGCAGAGTTTCTTGGTACTTCTCGATAGGAACAACTTTCTGAACCAGCAGTAGATTTGACGATCCAAAGCACTCGTTTACAAGTTTACTTAAATAAACAATATTTTGAATTTCGTTGTGAATAATGAATAACATGCGTAAATAAATTACATAGAATAAATTATCATTAAACGCAAACATGTTAATATCTTAAATACAAAGCTGCCTCGATCGCAATTATAACTCGCAGGCCGCGTATTCATTTGCATTACTTACGATTATAACTATGAATAGTAATTACACGTAATGAACACCAATAGAGCCATATTTATTAATATTTTATCGCAGCAACTAAGCTAGTTACTAGCTAGTAAAAACCCTTATAAGAATTTATAGAAATTTTATAAACAAAGCAACGTTTTATAAAGGAAAAGCACGTCTAACCCGATCCGCAGGGCTTATATATGAAATGAATTGCAGTTATAAAAAAAATGCTCAGATCGACACCAAACTTTACATTACCCGCTGAGTCAATCTGAAGATTATCTGAAATTTTTATTAAAATCGGTAAAGCCGTCTCGGAATCTATTAGGGAAATATAGATACACATTCATTTTTATATAGACAACCAAACATTGTCTTTGTGTACAATGGCCTTTAATTACATTTAACTAACATTTCTCTCGTAATCATTTTGTACTGAATGATACATAACCTTAATCTATATGAGTATACTTCTTGTAAACATTGTAACTTAAATCCTTTCTATTAGTTATGTAATAATAAATAAAGAAATATATGGGACACTTACACACACTATCGTCCGGCCCTAAAGTAAGCAACTTAATACTTGTGTTATGGGTGACGGACAACTAGTTAATATATAACATATATAATTTTGAAGTCCTACTGATATACAAATACACACCCAGGATCGAAGAACAAATTGTTTGGAAAAAATGTTGGCCTTGCGCGGGAATCGAACCCGCGACCCGCGGAGCTGAAGGCACGGTCACACCCACTGCGCCAACGGGCCAGTGTAGTATATGTCATTAGTAATTTATTCTGTCAGCTGGTAGTATGACAAACGACAAAGTTATATAAACTATAAGCAATTGTTTATAATAAAACTAGTCAACTCCATAAAGTTATCATTTTATAATTTAAGTCGCTGATGCTGCTTGTTTGAAATAAAACAACAAACAATTTACTTGAATAATATATTTGGAACAATAATATTCTCTTACCGCGACAGAACTTAAATTACCGATAGCCTGCACGTCACTGATACAAAATATATATTAAATTAATCAATAACTTATGTATATCATCCATCGCCATCCGCTCGCACTGAACAGTTCACTTCCAATTATCTATTTATATGCGTCGCCATCGAGAGCAACAACCGCTTCATATCACAACAACAAAAACCCATCTAATAGACCAACTGTTTAACTTAGTCTGCGCCTCGCCGCCCGCACCTATCTCAGTTTGCGTCCTACTTCCACGCCCTTGTACCCCGCAGTTGAGGACCTTGTTCAACGGCTGGCCTATAATAGTTCAAACACAATACTAAGTTAAAATTCTAATTATGCCCTTTTATGGTATAGAATGTATTGCTTCATAAGTATTATAACATCAATACTAATATAAATTTAAGTTATTAATTATTAGTAATTAAAGCTGTGATAGCCTAGCGGTGAGACCGTGCGACTCTCTAGAGACGACATAGGTTCAAACCCCGGGCAGGCACCAATGAGTTTTCTATTAAAACTTATGTGCCTAATTGATAATTGCAATTTATCACACGCTTTTCGGTGAAGGAAAACATCGTGAGGAAACCTGCATATCTCTAGAGAATTCTAGGGATATGTGTAACCTACCAATCCGCATTGGAGCAGCGTGGTAGGTCTTAGCTCCAATCCTTCTCTCCAATAACGGAGAGAGGAGGCCTTAGCCCAGCAGTGGGCATAGTAACAGGCTGTTACTAACTAACTAACTAACTAACTAATATAACTTCATTACTATAATAACATCTATATTAATATTAGAATATGTTAGAGTTAAATTGGTAGTTGCGGGTCAAGAACTCGCGGGCGATTAACTACCCGTCGGTTTGACCAAATATCCACCCTTACTTTACTGTCTAGTACAACAGCCCTGAGAGACACTGAATGCCGGACTAGATGGAAAATATTAATTAAAAAGTTGCAAAGGACATTCAGGTACACGACTTTCGCCAATGAAGATAACGACCGAGAACACACAGATTAGATTTAAGAAGACTAAAGATTATGCTCTAAATACTTTTATTTAAAGATTATGCTTTAGTATTAGTTAGTACTTTCATTTTATTCGGAAAAGGCACTCTTCTTGGACAGAAGTATTGGAGTTAACCCACACCATATATAATGCTGAAGAGTTTCGTTTGTTTGATTGATTGTTTGAACGCGCTAATCTCAGGAACTACTGACTGATTTGAAAAATTCTTTGAGTATAAGATAGTCGATTTATCGCGGAAGGCTATAGACTATATAACATCACGCTTAGATGAATAGGAGAGGAGAAGCAATAAAAAATATTGCTATAACGGCACAATTTAAAGCTTTCCTTGAGTGCGCTCAGTAAACGGTGAAAGTTATTCAAAAATTATGTATTACAAAATTGTTCCCCTCTAAAAGTTCTAAATAAAAGTCCGCGACAGCATATGTCTAGCTTTTAAGGTTAACCCACTTTAACCACAACTAATATAAGTATTACGGTTTACAAAAGTAATAATAAAATTATTTTGCTATAATCCGCGAAATGATAGAGTCCTCGACAAAATCGCAAAGCCGTTTGTAGTAGAGTCTATCTCCTGATGATGCTTCGTTTGCGGGACGAAACGATTGTTGAGTTTGTGATAGTGAACGTGTATTGTGATATCAGTGGTGGGGGTTTGTACATGTGTTTTTACGAATCCTGCATGTAACGGGTATGAAAAACGAATAGTCCACTATACATTTAGAACTATATACATATTCTATTTACTGTATAGCGGATAATAGTAAAATAATTTTACTATTACTTTTGTATTATGGATCTCCGCAAAGTAACGCCTAATTCGATAAATTATTTATTACGGTTTACTCAAATAATAAGACTGCAATCACACGAATGAAGCTGCGTTTAAAAGCTAGTAATCTATATTCAAGTAAACTCTTTCGAGCACTTTTGAATCGTCAAGGATCAATATGATTAATGAAGCTACAACTGTTGGTTCGGAATGTTAAAATTACTGATGTAGTTTTAACATTCCGAACCACGAACGAGTTATAAAAAATATATTTGAGAAGAGCAACTGCCGAGTTTCTTGCTGGTTCTTCTCGATAGGAACAGCTTTCCGAACCAGCAGTAGAGGTGACGAGCACTTGTTTACAAGTTTATTTGAATAAAGCATATTTCGAATTTGAATCTGAATATTTCATGTATGATTAGACACAGATGAAGTATGCGAGTATCATCTTCCTTCTAATTATTTATTATGTCATTATCATTTACATGCCGGCCCCTACTCTAATTATAATAACCCTATTTGACTAGCCCGTTGGCGCAGTGGGTAGTGACCCTGCCTTCAGTTCCGCGGGTCGCGGGTTCGATTCCCGCCTAGGGCCAACATTTTCTATAAACAATTTGTTGGTTCTTCGAGCCTGGGTGTGTATTTGTATTTAATTATGTATTTAAAAACTATAAATGTAGTATAACTACCAGTTGTCCGTCACCCATAACACAAGTATTAAGTTACTTACTTTGGGGATGGACGACCGTGTGTGTAAGTGTCCCATATATTTATTTATCTATTGAACCCTTATACTTAAAAGATAAAAATATTTCTCTTCCAATACATAGCCTATTCCACAATAAGTTGTTAATTAGTGAAGAAAAATTGATATCGATTTATTAATATCTCTCATTGGACCACGAGCATTTAGATTTAAAAAAAAAATAAGTAGAGCATTCGTTTTTCTACGTAGTGCATATAAGTCAAGAGATACAATATAATAAACATGTCTACATTTCGCCTGAAGGTATATCTGGTCAATCTTATTCCGCAACAGCTTTATCAGTACATCGGATCGTGATGTAAGATATGCTTAAATGAATAATGGTTAGTCGAAAAATCCTTCACAGCAATATATAGGAATCTAGATATGGGAGGAAATAGTTTCCTTACGAAATAAATCTATCTATACTTATTATAAAACAAAGTCCCACCAAAGTTGTTTGTATGTGATCGATTATCTCAAAATCTACTGAACCGATTTTTGTCCGGTTTTTACTAAAAGATAGTGCAACTCTTCCAAAAGGTTTAAGTTAACAGGACATTACCGTTTTATGTAAATTGTTTTGCAGAGGTCACGCGGTTGTAAAGAAACTGTTTGGAGCTTTACTCATATGCGCCGCGAATACCAGCAGAGAAATACTCAAGTAATGTACTAGACAATTTTAGATGTATAAAAATACTACAAAAAAGTCCGCGATAGCATGTCTCTATCTCTTATGGTTAACTCGGAACAACTACTTTCATCATTCCACTGCCCTTATCCCACTCTGAGTGGGGTCGGCACAATATGTTACAAACATGTCACATGATTTGGCTACGTATTTACTAACGCACACCTATCGATGATTTTAATAACTTGTTCACATATTACTTACAAAATGTAAGGCACGCTTTATTTTTTTAATGCAAACTCTAAGGTCAATTGCGATGCATCGGCGAGACTCATTTTAAGATTATTTTACGGTATAACTATTGTAAATGTGAGGTAGTCATCTGCATACAATGATACTGCAAGAAAAAAAACTGAGTGACCTATGTCGATAACAGATTACACACATTATTCAAGGTAGTGATGGATTTTTGCGCATATTTAATTAGTATTATTGATATTAAATATATTTTTAAGTAGTCATTCATAATAAATGAATATACAAAAGTAATAATAAAATTATTTTGCTATAATCCGCGATACAATGTATCGCGGATTATAGCAAAATAATTTTATTATTACTTTTGTATTATGGATCTCCGCAAAGTAACGCCTAATTCTATAAATTATATAAATGAATATGCTTAGTAAGATGCGTTTATATAATAATATTATTCAAAACGATGTATTGCGATCTTTAAGTCTATCCGGTATGTAGTGTTTGTGAATCTATTATATTCCGTATCTATGATATAGGTGTTGGCTTTGTATCTATTACTTGTCTAAGCTAGAGTGGAAAGATAGAATATTGTCTCTACGATTACATTACGATTACGCATTACGATTTTTGTCGTGGAGCCTATCTTCCTGATGATGCCTCGGTTTCGAGGCGAAACGATCGTCGAGATTGTGGTGGTGGGTGTGTGTGCTGCTTTTGTGTGCGTTGTTGCTGGTGAATTGCGCCTTGGGGTACATGTGGTGGCTTGTCCTGCATGTATAAGGTACGTAGATTTTGCCTGCTTCATACACATTGGCTTTGCATGCATTCGCTTAACCCGTGCGGATTATAGCAAAGTAGTTAGTTCTGTTATATTGCTTGTAATATGGAATTCCGCAAAGTAACGCCTGCTTCTATAAATCATATTGTCTCTGATATACACGGGAGTGGGAAGGAAATTTTCTTAATAGTTACAGTCGAAAACGTTACACACTTGGTCACTGGACTTGAGAGCGGAGATACTTACAATAAATTGGTAATCGGTGTATGTACATATACACAGTATATGGTACATACACCGATATACCTTGGTTTTCAAAAAAGCTATGCACCCGAGCAAAGACTATATTATATAGCTGTCAATATTGCTAATTCGAGATTCTTATCAAATCAAATCAAATCAAAATATTTTTTATTCAAGTAAACTTGTAAACAAGTGCTTTTGAATCGTCAACTTTACTGCTGGTTCGGAAAGCTGTTCCTACCGAGAAGAGCCAGCAAGAAACTCGGCGGTTGCTCTTTTTAAAATATAAATCTAGTTACATTTATTTATTACTGTCTTGTACAGGGTAGAAGTGCACCTATATCCACACATCCTTATCATCTAAGTAATCTTCAACAGTATAGTAGGCTTTCTGTATCAGCCTCTTTTTAACAGTGTTTTTAAACTGCTGTAATGGCATGACCAAAATTGATTTCGGAATTTTATTATAGAATCTTATACCCAAACCCACAAACGATTTACGTACTTTTGCTAGGCGCAAAGCAGGAGTCGCAAGCTTATGTCGGTTCCTACTTTGTCTATTATATACATCACCTATCGTTTTATAATTCTTTATATTTTTATATACAAAAATTACGTTATTTAAAATATACTGTGAAGCAAATGTTAGAATACCTGTTTCCTTAAACTTCTCTCGCAGGGAATCACGCGGACTTAAATTGTAGATGCCACGTATGGCTCTTTTTTGTAATACGAAAATTTTTTCACTATCCGCGCATTTACCCCACAGCAATATTCCATAAGACATAATGCTATGGAAGTAAGCAAAATAAACAAGTTTCGCTGTTTCGACATCTGTAAATTGTCTTATCTTTCGAACAGCGTAGGCTGCAAGTTTCCCTGCAAGAGTTTTTATGTGTGTGCTCCATTGGTAATCTTAAGTAGAATGCTTCAGGATGCTACTTCAGGGCTATTCCTCACCATATTATGTTTACGCTTAAATAAATGATCCTCCCTTTAAACGTGACCTAAACTATGACACAAAGTAATAATCATTTGCAACGGAGACTTGCTATAAAAATTTGTAATAAAATATTCTAACGGATGCTATTTCCAACTGAATAATAAAGTTCCACGTAAAGTTTATATTAAAGTTCCAAGTTTATGAATTATAAATAAAACATCAGGCATCCGTTAAAATAAATTTATTACAATATACAATTTTAGCGCGCATTTTGGGAATATCACAATTTAATCATCTTTGTACCCGAAGACATTTCATTTTTACATTATATACCATAATATTAACTAAGATATAACCGCACATTTCTAATTTATATGAAAGAAAGGACAATTTAAGCATAACATCACATTAGCATTTTTCCCATTAACATGTACAATTTTACAAAAAATTCTCATTACTTCAACAAAAACAATTCACATTTGCGATTCTATATAGATAAAATTTCCAGCGTAAACTCGGTAAAGAAATCTCTTTACGTAAAGAAATCTCTCTTTACACGTAAAGCAATCGCTTTACGTGTTTTGATACTATTAAAATTAATTAAATAAATTAAATTGTCGCAAGCTCAAACGCATCGCAGCAGGGAACGTGTGAAAGTGGCAGCATATGTATTTTTAAACTAGAAATTGTATACAAGATATTGAAATATTGAGGAAATATTGGCAACACTTGATGAAAGTGTAAACTTTAAAGACACAATTCACAATTCTATCATCGAATGTAAAGTAATATGTATTAAGTTACATCTTATGTGACATTTATGATTAACATAAAAAAACAAATATTTGTAAAACAAATACATCTATTTATTGCTAATAGATAAATCACTATCTAATTTGTGTAAATTAACACAAAATAAAAAGTCATTTCGTAGATATATACAAAAAAATTTGAGAACGTAATTTTTGTATGTATATTTGAATATAAAAAAGGGCAGTTTTTCTATGATATGAATATTTCAAGTGTTGCGAAACAATGTTTTGTTAGCTTTTGATACTGGAAAGTTTTGATACAACTTTCGCTGCAGACTTTACTTAGGTATATACATAAACCTACTATATGAAAGGCACAAACAAAGGTATTACTAATAACACGAAGCATATCGACTCGTGCAACTGATTTCTATGCTGAACATTGATACATGGGCCCCAATTACAAGGCAAAAATACCATCATTTACCTAAAAATTTTCATTTCAGTCTAAGATCACATATACTCTTAAGTAACAAACGCATTTCCTATATTGTTTTTAAGTTGTTATCTCGGTAGAATACGGTGTCCAGGATAGATTGTGGTTGTGGATGATTTGTGATCGAGATGAAAAAATTAAAATTGAATTTAGTAGTAGTTTAGTTGCGTCTAACAGTTTTTTTTTGCAACGATTGGACATTTGATTTAAAATAAGACCATAGTTGTATCATAAAAGATATGCCTAATATTTAACAAAAATCTGATAATGTATATGCTTATGTATATAGGGTTCTTCTTAAAGATGACCTTGTAAAACCTGATTGATCTATTGACGACTCAAAATAAACACAAAAAATATATTACAATTTATTTTTACGAATCGCGCGTAAAATCGTCTAGTGTGAACTATCTCTTAGTACATCAAAGTACTGTATGTTAATTGAATGTACATAAATTTATTTATGTAGGCATAATTAGGGAGCAAAAATAAAAAGTCATAGATGTAAAAAACATAGCGAATTAATATTTTGAGAAAATCAAAATACTAAGTCGCTATGTTATGTCGCAAAAAAAAAGTTTTGAACTGTTATGCTGTCACTGGTTATTTTATTATTGATGTAATTTATAATGAGGCTTATATGTACGTAACATGTACGTAAAAAAATACCGATTTTCGTTTAGGAAAAGAAAAGAAATACCAAATACATAAACTTAGGGTTTAAACGGTAAGTCGACGCGGCCGTATTAACGGTGCCTTTTTTTAATTAAAATGCAGAGTATATGCAAAGTATACAGCTCTACGGGCAATGTCTGCAAAGTAATGTAACCGGCGGGTGTGCGGTCGGGCTGGCAGTCGAGGGCGACGCAGACGCTACACTAACGGCGCAACTTGACTATATCTTCGGCAGCGCACAATTTCAAACTGATTTTGTTTCGCAATCTTCAAACGGTGTTACTCTGGAATGTGGAAAGGAATACAGATGAAAACCTTTAAAACGTGATGGTAACGGTCAGAGTGTGTAACTTCTAAAATCTAGACAGTCGGTTATGAGTTTTTTGAGTGACAAATTAAAGAAAATATGTTCACTTTTATTATCTTCACAATGTATTTATAGCAACCTAATTTGGGTGCGGAATAAATACAATATAATTTAAGAGTTGGCAATGTATATGTCTGTACATATACATGTACGTCGTATGGTCGGTACCACCCTGTGGTGGTACCGACCATACGACGTTAATTTTAATTTTACGAACTTACACACCTTAGCACCCTACATAAAAAAAAAGATAATTCAGTGAAGTATTTTAGCCACAGGAATCATTTTACGTTTTTTTTTAAATAAAAATGATTTATACAGTATCAATGACCGTACACGCCATTCTAACCTTGACCTAAAAACTAAATATTTAAAGGTTTATATTTAAAGGTTATTGTTTTGTCCTGTTATTTGAACAAGTGCGTCGCGTCAGGTCAATCAACCATTACTCACAAAGCCAGTTCTCGATTAAATTGTATGTATTAGGTTCGAAAATACTAGTTTTTAAAACGATATTGAACTATACCAAACCCGAGCCACCAAGAAACTAACTAGGCGGTAGCTATTTTCAAAATATAATAAATAAATATATATATGGGACATTTACACACACGGTCGTCCGTCCCCAAAATAAGTAACTTAATACTTGTGTTATGGGTGACAGACAACTGATAAATATATACATATGTATATAATTTTAAATACATACTTAAATAACAATACACACTCAGGCTCGAAGAACCCACAAATTGTTTATAGAAAATGTTAGCTTTCGGCAGGAATCGAAATATTCATCGCTGTCGAAGGTCGAAAAGTGGCTAAATCCACGCATTCTTATCATAAATAATAATGTATCCATAGATATTGTGCAGAGTTGACGAATGATAGAAGAGAATGGAAGAGGTAAACATGTTGTACCGACCCCACTTAGAGTGGGATAAGGGTAGAAGAAAGAAGATATTGTGCTGTCTTATATGTTACCTTAATGTTATTTCCTGGCCTGCAGCGCGTTGGAGAGCCAGTCCATCGCCTGGTCGAGCCCCTCGCCGCGGACCGCCGACGTCTTGAAGATCTGGAAGGTGCGGTCGCGCAGCGCGTCCAGCCCCAACGCCTGGTGCACCTCGGCCACCGTGAGGCAGCCCGCCATGTCCTGCTTGTTGGCCAGCACCACCAGGATGGCGTTCGCCAGCTCGTCCTCCTGAGAACACCGCCACTTGTACGGTAACGACCTGCTACTGTCCCACATTTGACCACCAGCCGACCCTCTCCTTCATTAGAAGCCTAGATCCAACAAGCTGCTCCGGTTTGTTAGGTAACACAGATCCTAAGAATGCTCCAAAGATACGAAGTTTCTTTACGATACAATCCTTCTTATATCAATTGAGGCTGTGAGAGCCACAGTGGTCTAACTAGTTAAAAAAAAGTTTACAGTATTAAGGGAAAACAATAAGCTCTGATTTAAAATAAATACCATTTTAGCAAATTTATATCTGCCATAAATATTTGCTGTCTTACTCTCTTATTATACAATATTCTTTATTTTTAAGTAATGTTACTGACCCTAAGCATTGTATTCATTAATTAAAATAAACTCAGTATAAAACCTGTCAGTTAGGCCACTCTGGTGCCACTCTGGTAGCCACTCTCATGGCCTCAAATAGTTGCCTGCCCAGAGTTTTAACCCATGAGAAGAGGCTCGACTATCATATCAGCTTCAGGACAAAACCTTAACAGTAGACCAAACAACAAAAAGCTTACAATATTTTATGCATTCACATCCCACTATAATCACCACCTAACTACGACATAACCCGCGGACGACACATCACCGATTTCGACAAAGCAGTCGGGGAGCTACTACTCTTTGACCCCACCAAATAAGACACCTTATGTCACCTAGGTGATCTGGGCCTACGGCCCGAACACAGTCCAGGCCTCTAATGGCCTTACATGCCATAGCCTGAGAGGACTGGCCCGGGTAAAGAGATTCTCCTCGAGGCCCGTACTCCGATTACCTTCAAGAGTATATACTAAAAATCAAATTCAAAATTATCTATAATCCAGTAAATTTTGTAAGTGCTTTTGAAGAGTCAACACTACTAATGATTTGGACAGAGTTGTCAGCAAGAAACTCGGCCCATATTTTTATGATTCCCACTGCCTATCTGAACAAGATCTGAGATTAGTTAAATCCACAAATTCATATGTTTCTATTATAAATACCTTTTCATTGGAATAGTTATCAAATTCTGAAAGTAACACTGTACTATGAATTATTCCTAATTACAGGTATATCCTATCCTCTTCTCATTGCTTACCCTTAACATATGCACTAGCTCATCTTTCGATATCCCTATCCGGTCTCTGTCCGCTGAGTCCACGACATATATGATGGCGTCTGTATTCCCGTAGTAACATCGCCAGTACGGTCTGAAACAGAGAAAGATCTTTATAAGAAAAATTATATTTAAAAAAACTAAAAAACCTTACTTTATTAAATTAATTTATAACAAAGATGTAACAAAAATTATTCTCTTGCGCTTATCCTACTCTAAGTGGAATTGGCAATTTTTCACTTCGATTTTTTCATTTGTCAACTCTTGTACTACTGCTTTTTAAGCTGTCATATATGGTTTTATCATGGCCATCAGGAATTATTTAGTACAAAAACATTCAAGGTCATTAATAACATAAAATTTTATGATACCATGTACATTAATATCTACATTATAATTTTTCATATCTTCCAATATGTATTTGTCATATCTTGTTACATTTAAGATTATTATCAATTATATAAATATGCGCTGTAATATATTAATGGTATGGAAGTTTAGATTAGTTAAATGGGAATGAACACAATCCTGTATCCTATGTTCTACTGATCAAAAACATGAGTGGCTAAAAAGCATTCTGTATGTCAAATTACACTGTTTTCTGTTTTCTGATGTCAGTTAGCTGTGGCTACTCACCACTCAACTCTAACACAGGTAGGGTGACTAGTCATACCACCAGCCCTCCCCTACATGTTACCTTAAGCCATAGTCCAGTCCCACAGGAAGCACTCTTAAAGAGACACTCTTAAATTCTAGTGGAGTGTCTACACTCTACTCTTCGTATTTCAACAGTGCTTTCACACAGTAAAAATCATTAAGGCAAACAGCATATTTCCATTGTATAAAAATAAAGTAAATACAAAAGGGAACAATTTGTAACAACCTTCTGAGCACATTCTTTAAATATAACTAGCGGAATCTAGATTTAAAGGTAAAGTTATATATAAAACAATGCAGCTAGTTAAAAGCACATCCACAGTAATATGGCAATTGTGAAAGCATGTTATTTGAAATTAATATCCATCAAAACAGACCAAAGAAACAAAGTAAGAAGATAGTTAAGGGACCTTCTACTGACATAGGTTACCTTAAAATAAAAATTAACAAAATTTCATTCCAATACTTTCATTTTAAATTCCAATATAACTCATAACTTCAAAAATGACAAACAATTCATAAGTATAACAATGTCGAACACAATTTATATTTTTAGAGAATGATTTGCATTATTTACTGAATTTATTAAAATAAATTAATATAATTATCATTAAAATAGTGTGTATGTGCAATTAACACCACAATAGTAATTAATAAAAATTTTTTTTTATTGTTGACATGGCATTATAGTAAAATTAGAAAAAGTATAAGTATTAAGTACATGAATTGCCTCACATTCTTACTCGACTTGATACAAACTAACCTATATTTTAATATTTATTATGAATAACCTCAACATACCTGATGCTCGTTTGGCCGCCAAGATCCCACACTTGAAACTTTAGATTTTTATAAGTCACCTGCTCCACATTAAAACCTATTGTAGGTATCGTTGTTACCACTTCTCCAACTTGTAATTTGTACAATATTGTTGTTTTTCCGGCGCCGTCGAGACCGAGGATTAAAATCCTCATTTCTCTAGCACCTAACAAACCTCGAAAGTAACTAAAAAGACCGCCTGGAATAATATAGAGTAATACCATATATATCGTGAGGAAACACCTTGTAAATATCATAAAAAGTTGTAAATTAACTCACCCATTTTATTTGATAGCTTAGCCTAGCATTAAATTCTACAACTAAGGAATGTTGGTATCTTTTCGCTTACACATCCAAAATATTTAATAATGCCTGTTCTTTCTAATTAACACTTAATGTATAATATATACATAAACGTTATTAAATTTTTTTAGTAACATTTATTCCGAATTGTTACTAACCATTTGACGTGTACGCAAGCTCTCAGAAATGTTGCCATTTAATGATTTACCGAAATTAAATCACAGATCACTTAATAAGTTCACAACTATAAAACTGAACTATTAAATTAAAATTGACATAAAAGAACTTTGCTCGCCATGAAACAGGTGTATAAATATTTTTAGTTTGAATATATATTTTTGAGGAACTATTTTTGCTCTAACAATTATCATTGTAACGCCTGCTCATAGAGGTAAAGCAAATAGCTCAATATGCATCTCTGCTATTTTGGTATAATTTTTTTCTTATGTCTGACCGGCTCTTCCACGTCAATTATAAATCCGAGGGCATTTTTATTTTTACATAGGCTTTACGCTTTTATTTGATGAAACGTCTCGTAATAATTTAAGATTGATAAAAATAAAGTAACACAAAAAAAATTATCATCGCTATAAAAAAAATTGTACAGGCATTGTTAAAAACGTCATTTTAAGGATTTCTTATAAAATCGTTTTATTATAAATCACCAAGAAAAAAATAGTGTATTCTAATATAATTATAAAGCTATTAAGGGGATGTCATTTTAATCAAATTTTTGAAATTTTAATGATAAGTATAATTCATTGTGTTGAGTTAGAATGTAGAAGCCGTTAAAAACGTAGATACGAAACACAAAACATAAATCAAATAGATAAAAACTTTTTCTAATTCCTGATTGTACAACACGTGTAGATTTCTTTCGAACACATCTGGAAACCCTAGGTCATGAATCACACTATTTAATTTACTCGCTTAGTTTAGTTTCATGCTCGTTAGCTGTTATTATTTTCGCCCTGGAATTTATATCTGGCCGTAAACTTTGTTCGAATAATGAGTGAGTCAGAGTCTTATAATTGTAGCTATTTGTGTAAGCTCGTTCTTAGGTGCTTTTTCGCTAATGTTTTATTGTATTTAGTGGTTCTAAGAAACTATGGCTTTTAGAGTCTATCCCTCAGACACTTATTAAATAATTAAATGAGCACTTTATCTAGAGCTCATCAAGTAACGTTATTACCAGATACAAAACACATACACATTGATAGCAAAATGAAGTTTCCTACCTTAATTGTATATAATCAACATTCTTTTTTCTTTATAGATTATTGTTAATCTTTAATTTGAATATTCTACCTAGGCCAATTATAGATCTTCCGATTTCACTTTTAACGAATAGACAAAAACAGTCACCATACACTGACGTAAAAGGAGTTAAAGCATCTGCTTATCCCAATTATCTCTCCAATTGTTTACGCGCAGGTTGCCCAATAATTCAGATATTATATGTTATTATAATTTCGTTAATGGCTTTATTCATATCAATAATAGATCTTCCTTACAAAAATATTTTACACGCTTTTTTTCCAAACTTAGTATGCTTTTTTAAAAATTTCAGTTTAGGTTTATGTACTTCATTTGCAGCCGGAGTACAAAATGATATACACTACATTTATTATGTATATAGGTATGTTCCTTATAGATTCAATAACTTTAGAACATGGTGGATAGGAAAGATTATTGGGGAAAAACTAAGTTTTTTCCTAATACAAAAGTAAGTGCATTTTTTCCTAATAATGCACAAAGTATTAAGCTAATAGTTAAATTCCCACGGGAAACTCATTCATTGTCAAAAGACATTGCAAAAAGTCATTATATATATATATTTTAAATATTATAGTATATATTTTAAATGTTTTACCGTTTTTTCTTCTTCCACATTATAGTAGCAAGGAGTAACTATTTTTTGGAACAAAACAAGTTTCTGTACCAAAAAAGTGTGTTATATCAGTGTACATTAACGTTGATCAAAAGGGAAATTTAATATTTTATTAAGGGCAATATTATTAAATACTAAGCGTTCCAATTTTGATTTTAATTAATTAACTAGTGGTTTCTTTTCTCTATGAATGGTTGAAGTGCCGGAGGCTTGCGCCTTTATTTAGTTTCATGCTCTATTTAACTCTTAAACGGCTATGGGAAATTCCGTCTCTACAGCCTTAGGAAGCCATATAATTAGCCTTAAATTGTTACTCATAGACATCATAGGTAAAACTAGATCCGGGAAAAAATCCTAGCTCAATTACGGAAATGGGACAGTGTTAATTAGAACGGTAATATCTATTCAGCTAGTTACAATTAACCAGGATATTATTGAAAATGTATGCATGTTATCGACAGGCTATTTATAGAGTTGTTTTATAAATAAAATTTTATATATTATCATCATAATACCAAGGCTAAGGCTTCAGAAAGTACGTAGATCGTTTGTGGGCCTCGGTATACTTTTTTATAATAAAATTCCTCAATCAATTCTGGACTTGCCTTTACACAAGTTCAAAAAAGCAATTAAAGAGACTCTCATTAATAAAGCTTACTATAATGTTGAAGACTATGTCAATGATCAGAAAGCTTGGAACTAAATTGCGACCAGCTATGTACTAGACGATATTATAATCTAAGTTTGTTAACAATAGTTAATACAAAACTGTAATATTTATTTTTTAAAAGAGTGACCGCCGAGTTTCTTGCTGGTTCTTCTCGGTTAGAGCACCTTTCCGAACCAGTTGTAGCTTCAATTTAATTTTAATTTGACGATTCAAAAGTGCTTGTAATAGGCCAATTTGAATAAAGACTTATTTGAACTTGAACTTATTAAATCTTTAGGATATAGCCTTACGTGTGTTGGTAAGCAAATCTTTTTTCAGATGCTATAGGTGAAAGGTTGTACTAATATTTCAAAAATTCAACAGGGCATCTGACAGAACTGGCTTAGCAACTAAGATTATAAAATTGGATAGTAAAAAAACAATATCAAAAATACAATTGGTGACTTTTAATATGTACATTGTAAACTTGCCTCGAAGAATATGAGCATCTAAAATACAATTAGTCTACTGTTTAATTGTGATTTCTTGTATTATTGCCAAGGATGTTATGACTTGTCACCAGCTTATTTCCCTACGCCAGTGAGCTTTGTACGGTCTTTACTTCGCGTTGCGAAAACTCTGCTCGCCCGACCTCCTTGATGATCCCTTAAACCGTTTCGAGCTAACAACTTATTGTCACGTCACAAAAAAGGCTTTCTCACGTGGCAGAAAGCCTTTTTTGTGAATGACTAGATAAAGTCGCGCTCCGATTCCGTATATGCATCTTTATTTTCTTTTACTATCACGACCAATAGCCAGTACCGATTGACGTCAGAAAACGCGACCACTTTATTGCTGCTGAAGAGTATCAACGTTGTGTGTAGTTGGTAGGTATATATAACGATTTTTCGCCTATATTGTACTATGGGTTGGTTCGGGTTAACCGTAGTCTTCTTGAAATACAAATTTGATGCTCAAACCCTGAGCTATATTTAGGAAGACGATGCTCGATATAAATCGGATTGAATCTTTAAACTCAAACCTTCTAACGAGTCTAATTAATAGTAACTATCGTCTTAGTAATAATAAAGCCTTTATTATCTAAAGTGCATAATCTTTTTTATGTATGAGTTAGTTTCTCCTTCAACGTCAAAGACTTATAAACACTCCTATCGTCAATCTTCTGTCTCCGCGTGTGACGCAACATTTTAACGTAATTTGCCCATCTAGCCTAGCCTATTTTTCTTTTATATCCTATTATATTATATATTTTAATCTTAGTAAGATAAAGTAGTTCGCGTAGGTTTTCTGCGTAGTTAACAATTTGTTCTGCTCGGCGTCACCAGTTTACTTATCATGACCACGCGCTGTTTGCTTGTTCCGATATACTTGATTGCTTTGAGTCTATGTCAAGTTTAAAGTCTGCTTAACGTTGCGTAGGGGTTTTGATGATGCCTTCATATGATGATGTGTAAGCATCATATACCAGTCCAAAACTTTGCTTGGCTGAGTCTTAGAATTATAATTGCTTAAATTGCGAAGAGTGCTTGAGTTCTTTGGTCAAATCGCCACACAGAGAGACAGAGATAGAGGTAGGCAACAACATCGTGCAACTCGTGATTATCTGTAAGATTAACGGCAACAGACCACGAGGACATAGCCCAATTAGGCGGACTGACCAGATCCACACAGCTTTGGACACTAATCTGCACGCTGATCTTCATACTATAAGTGGCGAGTATCTGACCAAAAAATGATTACTGAGCACTAGGGAATCACTACCATTTTTTTTTTACGAATTGTAAGAACTTTGCAGATAATGCATCGCCTTTAGCTTTTTAGCTTTACGAGTCTGTACCAAAGACACTTTTAATGGTACATTCGTGTAGTAATAATAGTGAAAGTCTTCATTTATGAAATAAGATATTGCACCCCGTTGTTCTCGTGTGGTGTATTTCACTAAGCTTTCATGAGCCTTCTTAAAAGTTGACCAATACTCTTCGATAGTTTTTATTCGTGTCTCTATGTATCCCTTAGTAAGACGCTCTTTAGGACACTTTTTCAAATTAATCTGAGCCTTTTTTAATAATAAAGCTGTGTCTTCTAACACGCTAATCGCTTGCTCCATAGTCGTAGTCTTAACAAACAACTGCAGGAAACTTCTTATCTCTGTTGAACGCGGCTTCTATTGTTCTGGCGAGTCGATGCGTTCGAATGAATCCGGCGCGTTTTAGACCATATGGTGATGTAATTAAGGTTCACTTTTCTAGCTGGTTATATCGTTCGGAAAGGAATTAATAACAGACGTGTTTCTAGGTTCAATGTTTTATTGCGACTGACTTAACAACTTAACTCAACAATATGTCTAACGAAACCGAAATAAAAACCGTCTGCATAATTTCTAAGAAGAAATTCTGCCTGTGTATTCTTATTATTATTATTATATGCGATTTAAGTAACGAGATAAAAAAACCTATATCACTTTCTTGCCATTTAACTATGCATATACTAAAAATTTCCTCCATCTGTTGGTTTGCAATGATGTGAAACGAAGAAAAATAAAACCATTTTCGCAAATATAATATATTTTTATAACTCGTTGCATCGTATCTCTGGAACGAGGGTTCGTATCGTTAATTTGTTATATGATGATGCTAAAATGCTTCTATTTTTTGCATGGTGATAATACGATTTAAAATTTTAAAATATGTATACACATATTACAAAAAGGTGAATAGCGATATTTAATTAATACATTTACCTTAACGCTGGAATTATTACAATGTTATTGTCACATCTCGGGAGATAATTGGTGTAAACTGAGATAAGAATCAAGTGACTGCTTTCCGGGAAAGTCTTCAATCTGTTTATCTATATCAATGACACATTCACGTGAATAATTATGTAATAGTAACAACATTTATTACATTATTTCGTTATTAACTCACCTATTAACATATAAATAATAGGAAAATTATTTTAATACCAAGATAACCAATATTTTTTTTAAATATCTATATTCTGTCTTATTGTCAACACTGAACAATAGTTGTATAAAGAAATATTTCTAACATATTCAGAACGTATTTTGTTTCTATTCAAAAGAGGAGGTTTTTTAAAAGTCAAAGAGCGATCGGTTCATACTAAAAAACAAACATTTCAGAAATCTATCTGTACGTCTCAAGAGAAATAATTTTTCTTTCGTCTCAAATAACTTTTTTTTAGTGCAAGCTTACTTAAAAATATATATTTGATTTAGATGGATTTGTTTTGTTTTTAATACGGAATTATTGTTGATAATAATTTGTAACTTATGTTTCAGTAGATTTCTGCGTGAATTGAATCAGAACTGAGTGCTGGTTGCGACGTTGCTTTGGGATTCAGCAGTTCGGTGAAGGGTTTTTAAGGGATAGCCCGAGGGAGTACTGTTTTGTTGTATGTAGAAAAGATTTCTTTTTTTACCATTGAAGGTGTGCTTGTCATTGTCTAATGACTAAGCAATGCATTCTTTTATAGGCAACCTTTTTATAGAATTATTTTATAGAAGTCATTATCCATCATCCTCTCATGCCCTTATCCCACTCTAAGTGGCACAACATGTTTTCACATGACTTGGCTACGTGTTTTTTGACTGACCGCCTGCCTAACGTCAACTTACCTTAGTCGTATTTTACGACACCTCGGTAAGAACGAGGGTGGTCTATTCTACTCAACCGGATACAACACGGTGGCTCAACTAACCTTAGTCGCCTCTTACGATACCTCGGTAAGAAATGAGAGTGGTCTATTCTTCTACTCAGCCGGATACCACACGGTATAATTCTTTTATAAAAGTACGGGACTAATTCAAATGAGGTTGAAGCTTAATCATTGATGATGCGATTACAATTATCATAATCATGTTGACACGGTGATTACACGGCGCGGCGTTAGTCTACTTAGCAATCAAATGCGATGATTATATTATTTGCTCGCGCTGAACACATATTTGCATAGTGAGCATTGCCAAATATTGCGAACACCAACGTCACGGCTGTTTGACCAGGAACTGTCACTAGTGACGTGTGCGATAAACGACGGTATTCAAAAAATGGTTACTATTCGAGGCAATGACACGCGGATTTCTATTTATAAACGTTGCGAAATAATAATCACGGTTATATCAGATTTTAATCGTCCATTTTCTAGGTAATGGACCAGGATTGATTTTATAGCACAAAATATGTATACCACCCATTTGTTGTGCTTTACTTCTTGAAGGATTACAGCTTAAACAGTTTTCTCAAGATATTTCCTGAATCGTAAAATGCATAACAAACTGCATCATATTAATTAAAAATCATGTGACCAAACGAGTGTTAGATATAAATGTGGATGAATAGTGATTACAGAGAGGCCTCAAAAGAGATCGTTAGATTGTGTGAAGTATGTCATGAATATAAAAGGAGTTTGTCAAAGTTTATGAACGATAAGAGAGAATGGAACATAAAAACATGTTGTTCTGACCTGACTTAGAATGGAATAGATTGGGACTGATTAGAATAGGGCAGGAGAAAGAGATCATCTTTCTCCAGCATCATTATTAATTACGTACAATTTACGTCCGAAAGCTTATAAGTACTCTTCAAATCTCAAGGTACGGCCACCACATAATATTCAAATTCAATTATTTATTCAAGTAAACTTGTATAAACTTGTATTCGAAAGCACTTGTACACACAAGTGCTTTTGAATAGTCAACTCTACTGCTGGTTCTGAAAATTGTTCCTAACCAGAAGAGCCAGCAGAAAACTTAGCGGTTGCACTTTTTTTAAATATCATTCTTATAATTAGTAGGAACGTGTCATAGCTACTTTTATGTTTTGTAAGGTCGAAGAGTGGGTGAATCCACATATCCTCAATAGCGTAGAAGGCTTTCTGTATCTGCCTGATTTAGTAATTAGTAAAATAATTATTTTAAGCTGAAGTAATTGCAAAGCAAGACTGTTGAACCCGAGTTACAAATTACAATTTTATATATTTCCGTCTTTGATGTTTGCCACGTGGCATATCCTTTCCTTAGAGATTTGATTTTTATGGGTGGAGATGCTGTGGAGCTCGGGGACCTTTAATACTTTTAAATAAGCTAGTCGGCGTCATCATATTTCAATAAAATGAGTTTGGACGTTTCTCTATGCGACTACTTTTTTGTTATTTTCCTTTTTATTGTATGAATTTTGAGGTCTCAATGCAACTGTAAATTTTCCAAATGAACAAATTAAGAAATAATAAATGATATTTTTCGAATTTATATGTACTCTATTTATAAGGAGCTCAAGAATAAGGGCCCAGGATAGCTTGAAATTAGTCGGACTGACATGTCAGAATAAGAGGTGAGTTTAGCCGGTTTCTATTCATAACCAATAAATGATATTTGACTTTTTCCGATTCCGGAAATACAATTGCGCAACAGTTTCTCGTAAACGGCAAGGTAAAAGGCGCTACGTGATCAAACACGAAAGTTCGTTCGGCCATCAAGAAAGGCTACATACCAGACCATGAGTAATACTGTAGTACAGTCCCAACGTCCCCCGGCGCGGTTCACTGCACCTTGGTGGACGTCATCGTGCTTCTTGGAAGAGCAATTTTCCCTGTATTATCTAACATCAATCCGGTTGCGCTTATCGGAATCTGAGAACTGCACGGCCGGGTCAGGGAGATACCTTGACTATGCAGCTGGTGTCACAGTTCATTATAAATTCTAATATTTTTTTTAAAACCACTTATCAGAACACATTACGTAAATAGTTTGTAATAAGATACAATTTTATTTTTAGACCAGGTAAAGTAACGTCCTGTTACTATCCCGTTGCTGGACACAGGCCTCTTCTGTTCGTTTTTTGGAGAGAAAGATTGGAGCTAAGACCTACCACGCTGCTCCAATGCAGATTGGTAGGTTACACATGGGGATATCCCCAGTGTAGTGTATGTGAGTTGACATGTGCGTATTTTACCTTGTATATTTATATATAAGACACATACATGAATATCCTCACACTAACTCACACTCGAACTTATGTACAAAGAAACATTACACAGTCTCAAGCGCACACACGTTTAGTACTCGAGATCCCTTTGGTGAGAGTGGACGTGTTGTTACTTGTAATGCGTGTTTGAGCCTGTGCTATATTCATACAACATTAGTATATTAATACATCAAAGTGAACACTACACCTAGAATTCTCTTAAAATACGCAGGTTTCCTCACGATATTTTCTTTTACCGAAAAGTGTGTGATAAAGTAATTAGCAGTCAGACACATAAGTTTTAACAGAAAAACTCATTGGTGGATGCGAACTCATGATCGTCGATAGAGAGTAGCACGGTCTCACTGCTGGGCAATCACAGCTTAAAGCAGCTATAAATACGTCGTAGTGTTAAATATAAATACGTCTGTTTGTTACATTTAATCTACTGGACCAATATTGATGAAATTGAAGCTTACATAGAGACAGTGGCGTAGCTATGCAGTGAAAGATCTTCGGGCAAAAAATAAACTAGAATACAAGAAAATTATTTAATCGTGTGTCAAATCAAAAGATATTATTTTACTTTCTTGTGAAAGATAAAAAAACAATTTATCTATCATCAGTAATTTGCCATTATTAAAGTCGCGTTCCTGGCGTTGTTTTGTATTCCAAATTTGGGAGAA
This sequence comes from Morpho deidamia, assembly GCA_947086505.1. Taxonomy (NCBI): domain Eukaryota; kingdom Metazoa; phylum Arthropoda; class Insecta; order Lepidoptera; family Nymphalidae; genus Morpho; species Morpho deidamia. The sequence goes on from CAMTZC010000025.1 coordinate 424,664, forward strand.
ATTTTCACTAGTACTAGTCAATTTATAGTTCGTAAGGTTATAGAGGGGCCAAGAGCCCCTTGAACTTTGGAACAATTGGAACTTATATACATGGCGAATCCCATATAAGTATGCATATATCATAGACGAAGTTTTCATAAATTACAGGATGTGTGATTTATTACTGTAAAAGTATCAAATTTAAGGTTGAAGAACAGTAGAAAATACGTAGACATGCCTCGACTTTCATTAAAAACCTTGAGAAGCTTTGCTAAAATACAATTTATCAAGCTTTTTGTCGCGAAACCTTACATCAGCCTAACCTTACTGGCCTCTTTTTTTTCGAAAGTCCACCGCTGGATAAGGTTCTTCAAGGGATAATTTTGAAGACAAATGTAATAATAAAATTATTTTGCTATAATCCGCGATACAGTAAATAAAAAATATATATAGTGCTAAATGTATAGTGGACTATCCGTTTTTTCATACCCGATACATGCAGGATTCGTAAAAACACATGCACAAACCTCCACCACCACCAAAAAACCTTTTGGGTTTAGTCGTGGAGTCTATCTCCTGATGATGCTTCGGTTGCGGGGTGAAACGATTGTTGAGTTTGTGATAGTGAACGTGTATTGCTATATGCTTGTGTAATGTGGCGGCGGTGGTAGAGGTTTGTGCATGTGTTTTTACGAATCCTGCATGTATCGAGTATGAAAAAACGGATAGTCCACTAAACATTATATAGCATTATATACTTTCTATTTACTGTATCGCGGTTTATAGCAAAATAATTTTATTATTACTTTCGTATTATGGATCTCCGCAAAGTAACGCCTATATCTATAAATTATATCTAATTATGAAGGGTTATGCCTGTTATAACTTACGTGCCTTTAATGGGCTTTGCTTGTAGATTGGCAATCGCATAATTGATCTTACTGCACCAATGCGTTGCTCTCCTCTCTCGACCAGACTTATAAAGGTTATCTCTTAAATAGCAGTTACAACGCCGTTGCCAGTTATTCAGTCAGGGTTATGGTCAAGGAGGAGCAGGCCAGCTTAATATTAAGAGAAAAGCTTCGCCTTTCTCAGTTATTGATTATATACTTAGTCACATTTTTCGTTTACAGCTTGCATGTCAAAAAGGTTTAACTTACTGACTAATTTAACCTGGAATCGAACGGTCAACGAGCCGATTACAAACGTATATAAGATAACGATCTGACCCTCAGTTTGTGTGCGTCAAGTTTTAGTTAATGGTGTATACAATGAGTAACGGAATTTTGATATAGTCCACGTTACATGGTTTTGTTGCGGTTTATTGCAAACCTTAGCATAAAAATCTACGTTTCTTTGGTAAATTGTGCGATGCTTGTTCTAACAAAATTAGCCCAACAAAAAACCTAACCTAATATTACAAACGCGAAAACCAGTCTGTCTTTCTGTTCTCTCACACATTAATGGCTCGATAGATGAACTTTGATACAATTGCAAGTGAAATACCGGAAAGATCAAATATAGAATTAAAAAAAAGATAAATAAAGTCCCCTTTATACCTTCGAGAATAGAGAAAAAACACATTGCTTACTATAAACTATAATTATTTATCACACTAAATGATTTTCGGATCTTAAAGGACCCTAAGGAAGTTGGTTAAGGCTCTACTATTTTACTATTTAAATCTTGTATGACATAATATAAGTCAAATATAAACATAGATTATAGTTATATATCACCGATTTTCACTAATGGACTATCGAGACGAAATTTAAATATTACGACATGATTTCTACAACTAAAAGGTAAATAAATATGCTTTTAAATATTATAAGACGTAGGCACTAAACACTATGGATGCTAAATGGTATACGGAATTTATTGGACTAATAAATTACAGGCAAACAATGACTAATTAAGTAGCGGACACGACCGAATGTTAAACAATTGTAAATCACGTGAACTTACTAGTGAAATGGTATGAATCACACCATGACAGTATAATGGGTGTATTATTTAATATCAGCGCAATATAGTTTCCAAGTAAAGTAATTTTTACGATATAGATTTCTTCACTCCCATTTTTTGGTCGAAATAACGGACATCTAGAGCTCACCATAGGCCTGAGGTGGCGGGAGCCCACAGGCTCAATGAAAAACCTCTTTTGTTAATTCCACCTTCTATTTTCAACTTTAACAGGCTTACTAGTACAGTGTGTCATTCGCCACAATACAATTATTAGCATCTCTATTTTAGTACAGAGCGAAACAGAAAAACAAGATCCTAGACTAATAATTAAAAATAAACCTCCTCGTTATCACAGGCAGTAATTTTCTTTTTTTGTGACACACCCGCAACAGGCCCTTTAAGATTGATGACCCTTTAGTATTCACCACACTTTATTTGTAACATGTTCTAAAATGTCTCTACTCATAATGATGGTTTTACTAACAAAGTTCTATCAAATCACATCAAATAAAATCAAAATCTTTTATTAACATATATCAGATTTAACTACATAAAAGAAAAGATAGGAAACATGCATCATAACAATGCAACAGCTTTTAGAATTAAATATAGAAAGGAATTTGACTCGACAAAAAGGTATACCACTCATATTTGAGCTGGTACCTAAGTGCCTCTTTACCGTGTGGTATCCGGTCGAGTAGAATAGTCCACCCTCTTACCAAGGTGTCGTAAAAGGCGACTAAGGGAAGTTGACGTCAGGCAGGCGGCCGGTCGTAAAATATGTAGCCAAATCGTGTGATATCATGTTTGTGACATGTTGTGCCGATCCCACATATAGTGGGATAACTGCAGGAGGATGATGATGACCTAAGTGCCGCTTTTCAATGAAGACCTCTTATTACAATTATACACCCAGAACGTTAGGAACAGAACAATTTTGAAAATATAAAAAGTTGTTTCTCTTGTATTATTTTATCAGGCTGTGAAGTAACGGCCTGTTACTATCCCATAGGCCTCCTCTCTTCGTTTTTGGAGAAAAAAATTGGAGTTACGACCAAGAACGCTGCTCCAATTGGTAGGTTACATATATATCTAGAATTCTCTAGAGGTATGCAGGTTTCCTCACGATGTTTTCCTTCACCGATAAGCGTGTGATAAATAGCAATTATCAATTAGACATAAGTTGTAACAGAAAAACTCATTGGTGTCTGTACTTGGGACCCAATTCAAAGAGTGGCACTATTTTTTTATCAGGCTGTAACATAATAAAATTACTTTTGCCATATTATTCCTTAAACTAAAATTGTCTTCTAATCTCAAAACGCAAGATAAATTAAAGTATTTCGAAATTCAAATAATTATCTGATTTGACTTGCTATCAATGACAGCTGACAATTTCAACTCCGCGGTCGCGGGTTCAATTCCCGCCTAGGGCCAACATTTTCTATAGACAATTTGTCCGTTCTTCGAACCGGGGTGTATATTTGCATTTAAGTATGTATTTAAAACTATATATGTAGTATATCTACCAGTTGTCCGTCACTCATAACACATACTTTGTGGATGGACGACCGTGTATGTTAAAATAAAAAAAAATTTGAAAGTTTATGATATTTTAATACTGTTGCATAACTATTAGAAGAGCAAATCGTTTGTAATTAATCAGCCAAGTTATTTTGGTTCTGTTTTACGTATTAAAGAATCCATATCTGTAACTTGTGACTCACTAGTGAGATATCTTGCGCAATCCCCATAGTAACTACGAGTATAATTTACCTAAGGAACAACTAAGGTTGTCACAACTAGATTGATAGGTTTACAACATATTTTCTGTTACAAATGTTTTGCACAAAATTCCTTCTAAACAAAGTTAAAACTTCCTTTCCAATTTCTAATTTGATTATTTATTGTATGCTTTCGTTTGAGCTTCTACTATGTTAATACTTCTCGACCGTAATTTCCTCAGCAGAAACTTCAGTATCGAGATATAGTCTTGTATAAAACATTCAGCGTAGCAACAAACAAACTTGGATATGGCAAGCATAATATGATCTTGAGCTAAATAAATTAAGCAAATTATGGTTGCATATTGAGAACATTACTGAGAATTTGAACAAGGGGGTTAAGTTGAAATTATCAAATAAATGCGATATAATTTATGAAAAATGGCAGCCCTACGAAGATGAGCTCGAAATCGTTATAGGTCAAGGGTGAACCCGAAATAAAGTTTGTCGCCGTGTGAGGTCTGTCGAAGACTAATATATATAAATAGTTATTGTGATATATTTAGAAAGCTATAAGAATTTATTAAAAATGAATTAGAAAGCTGTTTATACAGCTACCATATTAATCCTTAACCACTTAAATTCATTAGTTACTTTTAGTATCTTTTTTAATAACATCGTGATCCCTTGCAACATACAATTTACATAAATACTTTAGGAGTTATTGCAAAGTAAAGATTCGCTAATGCCTATAATAATCAATGGCCTTTAGCTCAGATCATAATATGTTCTACCCGTAAGAAGCCAGGATGGGTCGGCTAGTTATTCATTTAATAAACCCCATTATTTTGATTTGGATTTTTGATTAGGCGTTACTTCACGGAATTCCATGGTAAAATGTTATGATAGAATTATGTTTCTATTTTTCGATCACGGGGCGAAACGGTCTTTGAGATTGTCGTAGTGAATGTGTTTAGTGTGTTGTTGGTGAAGGTCTTTGTGATACTTTCGGTTACTAATCCTACATGTATAAGCTATGAGAACGGTTTTGCTTAATACACTTATATTACATACATTTTCTAAACAAACTCCGTTTATAGCAAAATAATCATTTAAGGGTATGTTTGGAATTTATGATCAGATAATTCGTATTTCAGTATTACTTTATTATTTTTTAGTATCAGAATAAAAATGCGTGTTGCTTTTAACTGCGTTGAATTGCGACTAACTTATACTGCCTAAGTAGGCTAAGTAGCCGCCGTCAATATGCATACGTAGTTTTATTAAGATTATTGAAATTTTTGTACATAAGAATACACATAATTATAAAAAGATTGGCGATGTATATAATATACAAAGTAGGAACCGACATACTCGTAAGCTTGCGGTTCCTGCTTTGCGCCTTGCTAAAGTGCACAAGGCGTTTGTCGGTTTGGGTATAAGATTCTATAATAATCTATAATAATCTATTTCTATTATTTAATTCTATAATAATCTATTTTAACTTTACCATTACAGCAGTTAAAAACACTATTTAAAAAAGGCTAATACAGAAAGCCTACTAAAATATTGAGAATTACTTATACGATAAGAATGCGTGGACATTATATGTAACTAGTAATAAGAATTATCCTTTAAAAAGAGCAACTGCTGAGTTTCTTGCTGGCTCTTCTCGGTAGGAACAGCTTTCCGAGCCAGCAGTAGATGTTAATGATTCAAAAGCACTTGAAATAAGTTTACTTGAATAAAGAATATTTTCAATTTGAATTTGAGTTATGTCTCTACAATTCTATCATAACTTGTACTACCCCATATCATAAAGCTGTGATAGCCTACCGGTGAGACCGTTAGACTTTTTCGAGGTGGTCACAGGTTTAAACGCAAGGCCAGTTCAAATGAGATATTCTATTAAAACCAATTAATTTGCAATTTGTCACCCGCTTTTCAGTGAAGAAAAACATCCTTATAAAATCTGCATATCTCTAGAGAATTCTGATGATATGTGTAACCTATCAATCCGCATTAGAAAAGCGTGGTCAATACTAGCTTCAACCCTTCTCTCCACAAACAGTGAGAGGAGGCCTATACCCAGCTTAGAGACCGTTACTTTACTAACCTATATCAATTATATACATAGAAAACTGACCGTCCACGCTGAAAGTGGGTCAAGCAAAACGAAAATGCTATCATTCGCCACGTTATTTCATCATTGTCTCATACCCTCGTGACTTTTAAATTCTTTTGTCGGTCATTTCTATTATTTAGCACATAGTACAGTTTAGTCGTGGGCATACGGTACAAACATGACCTTTACCAGGAGTTTGATTAAAATAAAATTGTTCTTTTTATTCTGGACTCGTTGACAGACGCCATCAAGTAGCTGTTTTGGAATAGGCTTTCGTAATGCGCTTCATAATTTCTCGCCAATTTCCCAGTTAGTGGTCAAGTACACCAATGCACCGAACTGACCATAGCAGATTTGATCTGGTCGGATCGCCTATATGATGTATCACATAGGCGATCCATCACACTGTCTATAGAACAACCGTTTAATTCAGTCCTCGCCTGCGAGCGCCCGTAGTGTGATAATTAAGAGGTGATCGCCCGCACCTACCTCAGTCCCCGTTCTCGTACATGCATCCCGCAGGCGAGGCGATGTTACACGGTTAGCCTATAGTACCTTCCACTTTTCCCTGGACAATGAGACTATACTTTACGTTTGTGGGTGAGAGTCTCTCAAAATGAGAGTAAACGAGATTGTACCGTGGAAAATAGACGCTGATTAATGCCTTTATTTAGGAGTATCGATATTTCGATATTCTTGGTCCATCTTCAAAATTGTACATTCCATTAATATTGCTCAAGTGTACGAGCCGCGGAAGCGTAACTCACAGACAGACAGAATTTCGCGTTTATTAGTATAGATATTATAATAAATTAGATAAGTATATACTTCTAAATATACAACTAGTTCGTAGGTACAGGTAGCAGTGACCCTGCGTTTAGCTGCAGGGGCCGTAGGTTGGATACCCGATGAGGGAAAACATTTTCCAAAAATAGTTTGATCGTCCTTGAATTATAGGTGAATTTATGTATTTAAGTGTTTATTTATAATTATGGATGTATTTACCAGTTGTCTGTCACCTATATATATAATACAAGTATTAAGTAACATAATTTGGGGAGGGACGACTTTGTGGATATTTGTCCCATATTTTTTTAACTTTATTTATACTGTATGCTATATTTACATCGGCATTTGAACCTTCCGCGTGCTCTTGATTAACATTAGCATAAGGACGATCCAAATATAAAACATGCTGTCGGAATAACTAATAATAAACATTACATTCCCATTACAAAATGCCGCAATCAATAAAACAAGCAGGCATTTAATGTGGGATGGACCGAGATAATATTATACGTACGCCCAAAAACATGTTATTACGTTAATAAATCTATTTCTAATGGATTTATGTGGCGACGTTATTGAAAAATTTATAGTTTTAGGCGTTCCTTTGATGACAGCTCAGTAAAATGGCAGCTGTTTACTGTCAGTTAGGTAGAGTTCTGCAGGACCGGCGGCAAATCTGAATGGTGAGAACCAAAACAGTTTTGAATTTAAACTATAGTGACACAAAACGGTACCCTATCCTGTGTCCCTAATTATTAAATATTTGTTTATTTTAATATTTTGAAAACAAACATCACACCTTAGCTAAACAACACACAACTGAAGCTTTATAAATGAGCCAGAAAACAAGTCAACGTGATAGAATTTTCTTTTCTATTTATCACAATCTCAATAAATGTGATTTGTGCATAATTAAATCTATCAATTTTAACAATAATCTTTGATAACTGTCGGTGTAGCTTAAAAGATATAGCGTGTTAATTTTATTTGTAATTAGCTTAAAAGAACAGTCTCTCAATGTTAATAAATATTTAATTAAAGTCCAAACTATGTCGAGATAATTAATTTCATATCCAGTTGTTATCGATACTCTACTACGCACAATTTACTACCAACGTAAGTGAATTCGACCTCAATAGCTTTCATGAATGAAATACCAAAGTTTACCTACCATACTAATATACAAAAGCCATAACCACATCTTTAAAAAAAAAGTAAAAAATATCTTAACAATAAACAGTTAGAACTGATAGTTGTTTGAATAGCGATTAAAGGCACTTGTTTATGAAATGTAAGTCATATTTTTTGAGTGATATAGTTCAATTTAGTTTGAACCACGTATATTTCTCGTTACGGTTGCAGCCGGCGCGACCGTGGCACGGCACGTGGCCCCAGCGTGCCAATGTCATCGTTCGGCGCCTCTATAGTCTAAGAACCAGTGGCTGTTATAAATATAATATAAATATAAATGTATAGGACACTTATACACACAAACGTCCATACGGCATATAAGTAACTTAATACTTGTGTAAAGGGTGACAGACAACTGGTAAACATATAATTTAAAATATATACTTAAATATAAATATACACCCAGGCTCGAAGAACCAACAAATTCTTTTCGAAAATGCTGACCTTCGGTGGGAATCGAACCCGCAGCCCGGGAAGCTGAATGCAACGTCACTACCCACAGCGGCAACGGACCAGTCAATGTAATTTTCTTAATTACTGATAGTCCGGATTTTGTCTACACTGCATTATTTAATAAGTTAGTACCGTAATTGTTTCTTCAAATAAACAAATTTTACATGATTACTAGAAAAGTACCTTTCTTCTATATAATAGGATAAATATTCAATAGACGTTAGACCCATTGGCAATGTCCATTACGAGCAGTATCCTATCGGGTAGACAGATTAGGTTCTACGTCCTAAACCTCATAAGTATTTATTGTGCCCAATTACGACAACAAGCAATACATATTTAGCGTACATATAACTTGAAATATTAAAAAAATACATAGATTTAAGTGTACTTTTGACGCCACATGTTAATGGAGTTTTTTTTATCTTCTATACAAGACAATAAAATGGATGTTTAGCTTAAAACACATTATTTAATTTTTATAAGGCGCTAGAGTGAACACACCAGTCTAACTTAAATATCTCTCTATAGTTGGTGCCTCATTTGTGATCACCATCAGGTTCTCAGTCAGAATGGTGGCATTTAATATATTTCCTGCATTATCGGCCATGTCAATAGCGTGAACGTTGATAGAACCGGTGGCCTTTAGCTGATCAGACCATCGGGTTAAGGATCTTATATATAAGTTCTAGTTATTTTATTTGGTTTCTATGTACAGCTTCTGTCACATCTAGATCCCACCTGTTAGCTCTTAGTCTATTACATGGCTTGTGGGTACGCGACAATTGCATCAGACAGGTGAAAGTACTTCTTGGAATGCGCTCTACGCAGAAACAGCCTCGAGATATATAGAAAATTACCAACTGTAGAATCCTAACGGAAAAATTGTATTAAAAATATTTCTCCAAGATTCTGCTCTTAACTTCATCTACAAATAAAATAAAAATTACATTTGTGTGTCTAATGAATGACTAAAACTATGCCTTTGTTAGGATAAGGTCTGCTCCTGAAGCAACCGTCGAGTGTTGGCTTGACTTTACAGTAGACAAGACGATTCAAAAGGCCCTTGATAAAAGTTTATTAAATAACGAATAATATCAATGTCAATAGGAACTATTAAACAACGTTAGTGACATATTTTACAAAAATAAATGTCGGCCTGTATGTCCTTTATAGATTTCGAAACAGCTGGACAGATTTTATTTAATTTATCTTTAGATTATCATCCGCTGATGACTGAATTATTTGGTGGCGATCAGCGCATTTTTGAACTGTTAAGTTCTGTTTCGAGTGTAATTCGGCGGGACCGACGGGGTAAAGTTGACGATTCAAAAGCACTTGTTTACTAGTTTACTTGAATAAAGAATATTTTGAATTTTGTCAGCTAGTATTATTATAAAATATTAGAGTCCTTAAAATGTCTGAGTCAATCCTTGAATCGCACGCTCAGTATTAAAGCTACATAATTCAAAATTAGGTTACATTGAGTTAAATACATTATTATTCTTATTCCAGTGTCATCAAATTCAAATTCAAATTCAAAATATTCTTTATTCAAGTAAACTTGTAAACAAGTGCCTTTGAATCGTCAACTTTACTGCTGGTTCGGAAAGCTGTTCCTGCCGAGAAGAGCCAGCAAGAAACTCGGCGGTTGCTCTTTTTAAAATATAAATCTTAGAACTAGTTACATTTATTTATTACTGTCTTGTACAGGATAGAAGTGCACCTATATCCACACATCCTTATCATCTAAGTAATCTTCAACAGTATAGTAGGCTTTCTGAATCAGCCTTTTTTAATAGTATTTTTAAACTTCTGTAATGGTAAAGTTAAAGTAGATTGTCGAATTTTATTATAGAATCTTATACCCAAACCCTCAAACGAATTACGAACTTTTGCAAGGCGCAAAGCAGGAACCGCGAGCTTATGTCGGTTCCTACTATTACATACATTACATACTGTCTAATATATACATCGCCAATCCTTTTATAATTATTTATATTCATATGTACAAAAATTAAATTAGGTCACTTTAATTCTAAGCCTGCAATATTACTTTAATATGGCAATGTACAAAAATACCGATTTCATATGATTATAACCCTGATTTGACTTGGTTTTTTCAATGCAGCTGCGTTCTTAGTCATTCGGTAATAGATCATAGATAAGGATATAACGGATTTTTTAAAAATACGATTACGAATTATGTGGAATCACAAATGCGAGTGGTGATTATGACGTGTAGATCATATCATAAAAAAATGATGAAAAAAGGCACACATTGGGTATCATTGATTAGACTCGTGAAAACTCATCACACAGTAAACTTAGTCGTAACTGACGTGAATTTGAGGATAAAGCATACATGTATTTCATCAAGTATTGTTTTTTTGTTCGCAGTAGTAGCTCTTAAGGCCAATTACATCTTTGATCATCCCTGATCTATTATGGTCGTTACTGCTTAAAGTTGACGGCCAATGCTGGTGCCCAAACAGAAACACAATACATTATTTGTTTATAGAATTAGTTGTTCCATAGCGGAGATCCATATGAAATTATTTTGCTATAATCCGCGATAAAGTAAATAGAAAATATATATAAACCTAAATGTATCTTGGACTATCACAAACCCAACAACCGTTTCGCCCCGCAACTGCATCATCAGGAGATAGAATCCACGACAAATTCGCAAAAGCTTTGCCATTTTGCTTAACGATTGTTAACTTTACTTGATTTAAATTAATTAATCTATTTTATTATATCCCCACTGGTTCTTTATTGAATCTCTCAGAATAAAGTGGGTCAAAATTGAGATCAAAGGAGTGCGTTTGAACGCACTTTGAGTTTGAACTCAATTTTGACCCACTTACATACTTACAGGTGAAACTTGTAATTAGTAAATATAAAACATGTGAAAATGGTCAGTATTGCCAGGTATATCATAACACCTACAAGATAATAAAGAATGTTTTCTTCGCTTTTATTTCTGCAGTCATAATCGTATAAGCTGTTAATGTCTTTCAGCAAAGACACGTCATACCTCCGTTTTATTCATCCGAAAAGATCGTCAACACTCCGGCGCCGGGCCGGCTGAGTCGATTGTTGTTCAAAATTGCATGTAAAATCCTATTCTTAGAGTAATTTCAAAAGACAATGAAATTATCGATGTTTGGGTCCCAAGATGATGGAATGAAAAACGCAACATTGGATGACCCCGGGTGAACTGAAAAGAGTAAATAATTCCATATACGTCGGAATAGGATTTTTTTTATTTAGCTACTAGATTAATTTAATTACTAAACTATAAACATATCAATAGCATTCGTTTATTTGTGCAGCTTATTAAGGTAGCACAACATCCGCAAAAAAGTAAATTCTATTCAAAAGAAAACACAAAATTAAAAATTGGGTTGTGAATATATTGGAATAGTCAAGTGATCAATGGCGAAAGTAAATAGCGGTACTTGCTAAAATGCGAAGAGCCTCGTTCTAAACACCGATTCGTACGATAAGAAACGCTTATATCTTGTTAGATCTCGTCTTGATTATACGAGAAGGTAGTGTGGTGTTTTGATGTTGGCCAGGTAAATCCGCACCAACCCACATTAAGCGTTCTTTCTGTGAAACTCTTCTGTCATGTAATTACTATTCTTGTTCAGAGCTCCTGAGTTTCTTGCAAGTTCTCAGTGGATCAATGGTGTGATGGTATCTAATGACTGATTTACTTTAAAGACTTGCTCGGCCTGTCCTTTATGTCATGTAGGGTACATCAGAATCATACACTGTAGTTCCATGTTCTCTCTGTCATCATCATTCTCCTGCCCTAATCCTGCTCCAAGCGGGGTCGTGTTACATGATTAGGCTAGATATTTTACGACCGGCGCCTGCCTTACGTCAATTTACCTTACTCGCCTTTCTACTCAGCCATCTTCTCTCCGTCTCTTGCTCGGCCTGTTCTATATGTCAAAGCCCTAGGTCAGAAGCATGGACTGTAGTTCCATCTTCTCTCTGACTCTGTTTATAATTTTTCTGTATTTATAATTTTAGAATCACTCCCGAATTCTTGAATGATGTGTAATTAATCTGAAATTGATCGTAATATACAAAATTATGGGTAATAAAACTTTACATGAGTATGACTTCATGTATTCAGACGACACCGCGTTCCAGTGGGCAGGACCAACACCGTACCACCGAAATATCTCCTCTAATGATTTTTCTAATAAATTACTTGATTCATTATAACGGAATGTTTATCGTTTCCTTTTATTGTGCGGTTGGATCAATATTTTCAGCCGCTGATTAAATTAAATGAAAATATGATCAATCAATATTAGCCTTGCCAATACAGCATTTTAAAGTAACAATTGAAAACTATTGAAAAGATTCAGTCATTCCAACTCTACTATTGACGCTATGTAAAAAATGAGTAGATTTAGCCTCTCTTAGGATCGGATCCAAGAACTCGACTTCCCGAATCTGCTCCGCAGCTTCCTTTCGCGACAAAACGTCTTCGCAGAAGGAGGCCATCACTGCCCAGGATCCCTCCTTATCCACCATGAAAAGAGTTAGAGTGGGCAGGGAGAGATCGAGCTGAATCGCCTTAACGGGGACCTCTGGGCGCTCTGAACCCGAATCGGTCGATGCATCGGGTGCTTCCAATGCATCGATTAGCGAAAGAAGGGGGCTCGTGGGGCGGTGACGGCCCATAATGTGTTTTCCTGATACGAGTATATGAACAAAAATGGGCTATCGAGCTTATATCCTACTTCCTACTAAAAAACTATTGGACGGAATTTGTTGAACCTTTACACTAATATAGGCTATACATCAGAATAACAAATAGGCTACAAATTGTAATGATTTTATGTAATATAACGATACATGTCAATAAATACGGAAAAAATATCGCCTCTGACAGCTATCTTGGCGAACGCTGCCTAAATCATTCAAGTTACACAAAGACGATGGACCGTAGTATTGTTTATCTTGAATACTTCTAAATAAGAGTCCGCGACAGCATATATCTACCTTTTATGTGGTAGCCACTATGACCAAAGTAGTGAATCAAAAAGTTAATTAAATTAGATACTATTTTACAATGCATATTTTAGTATATTCATCAAATTCTTATAAAAATTAATACATTTTTCGCTTTCAGTATTTCAAGTAGATAAAAATATATCTATACGAAAGTGTGACAGTGTATTTTATACTAAGTAATTTGGCCGAATAGTTTAAAAGTTATCACGATATGACTGACTTGAATGGAGCGCAATAGAGTGTCTAATATGCGCGGCGCGCGAAAATTGTTTGGCATCCTTTTGTTTTGAAGTTAGAAATCTAAAATTGTGGATGTACGAATAACTAAATAAATATATATTTAATATTAAGTAAAAAATATTTAAATCTAAACTGATCTGTCACGAAACTTAATGTGGCAGACCAGTTTCCACACGAGCGAAGCCGCGGGCAAAACCTAGTAGGTATAATAAAAGTATTTGACTACATATCGGAAAATTTGTTCGTATTGGTGTTGGACACTGAGCGAACCCATCGCTAGATCAAGAAAGCAAAGCCTTCCTCTCTCCTCTTATGGGGATAAACCCGTCCTACTACTACTATATTCCCAGGTTACACATATCCTCCATGCAGGTTTACCCAAGATGTTTCCCCGAACCTAACAGTCCATGATAAATTATTTATTTAAATTAAATGTCGATGAGCATAATGTTTGTGAGTAAAACATGGCAACTGTAATACGGTGAAATTGTACATGCATATCGCATCTCAAATGATTATACAAAAAGAGTAAATTTCGATCACAATATGTAATATAATTACACCGAATTATTATATATGCTATCAAACATATTACGTGCTAAATGTCTTTAAATAGTAAATTAAGTGATATGAATTTCGCGGAAAGAGATAATTTCTTTATTTGCAACACTGGTTAATTAGTATATTTAAATATATAAAATGCATCGCGTAATTAATGCTACGCATTTATATGCGTAATTTTAGTTTTAGAGGAATTATTATTGATTATTTGTGTAGTTAGTGAACGCGAATTTTTTTTAAAATAAATTATCATCCGTTGCAAATTTTTCTGTTTTGATAACCGTTACTTTAACTATACTACTATATAATTTAAAGAATTAGGCGTTACTTTGCGGAGATCCATAATACAAAAGTAATAATAAAACTCTTTTGCTATAATCCGCGATGCAGTAAATAGAAAATTTATATAGTGCTAAATGTATAGTGGACTATCCGTTTTTTCATACCCGTTACATGCAGGATTCGTAAAAACACATGCACAAACCTCCACCACTGCTACCACAATACACACGCACTACACAGGTTCACTATCACAAAGTCAACAATCGTTTCGCCCCGCAACCGAAGCATCATCAGGAGATAGACTCCACGACTAAATCGCAAAGCAAAATCGCAAACGGAGAGTCCACTATTTATATTTTCTATTTACTGTATCGCGGAATATAGCAAAATAATTTTATTATTACTTGTATACTACTATACATAAACTCTATAAACATCTACTGGGTTTGTGTCCATCTATATATCATACACCCTTATATTATAGATAATGTTAGACTTGGGCGGGAATCAAACCGTGCTTCGTTGCTACCAATGCAATGCATCAGTTTACAAGTTTAAAAATCAAACGATACATTGTTTTTAAAGGTGTTTTTTGCTTTGGAGTTTAATAATTTTATACCTATGTAAAATTCTCGTGTGACAGTGTAAGTTAACCTTCTCCGAAACGACTCGACCGATTTTTATGAAATTTTATATGTTTATTCAGTAGATCTGAGAATCGGCTAGTATCTATTTTTCATACCCCTAAGTGATAAGAGTTGTCAATCTATTAGTTTTTATATTTTTTGTGCAATTTAAATGCCATAAAAATGTATATGGCAAAACAACGATTGCCCCGTCAGTTACACTAAAATCCGCGTTTAGACCAAATCGATATTTATATTTATCAACACCATATAATTTATATTTTAATACTCATAAGCTTGTGATTACTATACCGCACCTTAATCTAGACGCCCCGAAAATTTTAAATTTATAATATTTAAGTAAATTATAATTAACGAAAATTCAAAGAAGACAAGTTAAAGAAGACGTGACTTGTCAAAAAGAACGACCCTGACCTAAAGCTTTATGGGTTTGCTTTGTAATATGAAGTGTATTAACAATGCGAAAGCTTTTCCATGATGTAAACTATTTCGTAGAATAATATTCAGGGTAATACAACGCATTAAGTGTTTGCTTGCTATTGTCGAAGTTTCCTCTGCGTCATCGATGTCAATTTAAAAGCCTGCACAAACCTTTCGAAAAAGTTGACTCAGAAACTAGTTTTCCTATTCAATGGAGAAATTATATAATGATGAATTATTATATAAATCTAACTATATAAAAATGAAAATTTCTCTGTATGGCCTTTATAGACTCCGATGGAACGATTTTAATGAAATTTTCAGACACTATAGAATGACCAGCAGACGATCGTGTTAAGTTGGGTGACGATCAGAGCGTTTTTTCAACTATTGAGTTCTGTTTCGAGGGGAATTCGAAACTAGATTGTGTCACAGCACCCCTTGGGCGGACAGCTAGTATAAAACACAATCTAATTAGATTGTGATAGTATATGAAAATTATAATTAGTAAAATTTATCGATGGTTTGTTTGCCAAAGTTTTTGTATTTATTTTTGTATTATAAAAAATAAGAAAACAAAGTTGTTGGAATTCAAAATTTCATTGCTGTGCCGAAAAAAATAAGAAAATCATATTTTTTTGTGACTGATTCAAGTTATAAAATGACATCATTATTGCTGCTTAGAATAGTATATAACGATTCTTGTACACAAGAAATCAAAATAATTTAAAAATCTTTTAATAGGTATGATATTATATAAAAAACTATATTTTTCCTTTTTTATATTATTGACTTAACTATATGAAGGGGTTTGTATTTGAAACATACAAACAATTATTTACATAAACTAAGATTTAATAGAAAAATTAAGAGTAAGAAAGAGAAAGAAAGAAATATTTCTGTACAACAACGAAGCCCCGCTAAGAAACAAATATTAGTTTCTTTTTTTTAATTCAAATAATATTTAAATATCTCGCAGTTTTGGAACACTTTACAAAAAAGAGCCAAACGTGGCATTTACGATTTAAATTCGCGCGATTCCCTGTGAGAAAAGTTCAAGGAAACAGGTATTCTTATATTGGCTTCACAGTATATTTTTAGCAATTTAATTTTTGTACATAAGAATATACATAATTATAAAAAGATCGGCAATGTATATAATAGACAAAGGAGGAACCGACATAAGCTTGCGGTTCCTGCTTTGCGCCTTGCCAAAGTACACAAGTCGTTTGTGGGTTTGGGTATAAGATTCTATAATTTTTTATTATTAAATAAAAATTCCGCAATCTACTTTAACTTTAACATCATTCTCCTGCCCTTATCCCACTCTAAGTGGGGTCGGCACAACATGTTATAAACATGTTGTCACATGATGTGGCTACGTATTTTACGACCGGCCGTCTGCCTGAGGTCAACTTACCTTAGTCGCCTTTTACGATATCTCGGTAAGAAATGAGGGTGTACTATTCTAAGCAGCCGGATACCACACGGCACATACCTTAGTCCCCTCTTACGACACCTCGGTAAGAAAGGAGGGTGGTCTAATCTTTTCTGCCGGATACCACACGGCGTTTAACTTTACCATCACAGCAGTTTCGAAAATATTAAAAAGGCTAATACAGAAAGCCTTATACTATTGACGATTACTTAGGCGATAAGAATGCGTGGATATAGCTACTCTTCTACCCTGTACAAGACATTAATAGCTATATGTAACTAGTAATAAGAAATATTATTTGAAAAGAGAAACCGCCGAATTTCTTGCTGGTTCTTCTCGGTAGGAATAGCTTTCCGAACTAGCAGTAGATGGTGACGATTCAAAAGCACTTGTTTACAAGTTTACTTGAATGAAGAATATTTTGAATTTTGAATTTGAACAAATTTTATGGCCACTCAAGAATTGTTCCACACCTGATAAGAATCGCATTCTCTAGGCATCATGCCTCTGACCCAAAACATGTGGCCAATCTATAAATAATATCTTAAGATTTGATCTAAATCAGGCGTTTAATTAATATTGCGATAAAACCCTTTCGAGCGATCTTTATCTGAACACAAATATTTTACAAACAGTAAAATATTTAAGTATGAAAAATATAGGATTTCCCAAAGTGAGTGTGGTAGTGACTAGTCAGGTGAGGATAGTTAATGTACGCACGCTAATGTGAACACATCATTCTGCTTTATAGCACTAAAAAACTTAACTTGTGCAAATCGTGATTGAAAAAGAAGATAAGAATGCGTGAATATAGTTACTCTTGGACTCTGTACAAGATAGTATAAGTAATAGTTATAAGAATTATACAATATGTATATAAAAAGAGCAACCGCCAAGTTTCTTGCTGACTCGTCTCGGTAAGAACAGCGAACCAGCAGTAGATTTCAGGATTCAAAGGCACTTGTTAACAAGTTTACTTGAATTAATAATATTTCGAATTTGAATTCAGCTTACGTCCAAAATTATGACCATTTATTCGCAGATCCGCAAGGAAAAACGGTGTTTCTTTTTCCTATACGTTAACTTTGTTTCAAATTTCATTAATATTACTTAAGCGGATTAAACATGAAAGCATAACAGACAGACTAGTACATTAGAATATTAGTATCGATTGCCTAATCCAATAACTAGCCCAATCATGTAACAAAATGTTTATAATAAGTTGTGCCGACCCCACTTTGAGTGGGATAAGGGCAAGAGAAAGATGATATGGTATCGATTTAAACTGCCTAATTTGGTACAATTTTTTCTTATGCTGTTGTAGATTTTGCACAGGCATGTAGATTAGCGGCCTGTAATGACCTCGCTGCTGGGTAAAGACGTTTTTCTTCAAAGGATTAGACCTATCATGCTATTTCAATATGAATGGAGTAATATCGTGGGCATATCAGATCTGACCCTCGGGTCCGATGTGTCTTCCTACAAAATTTTTTTCTTTTTTTCGCGTCTTACAAATCATTATCATAATTTTCTAACCGGTGTGTAATCAGTGAATCGCTTATCAAAAAGAGCCAATAAATCAGTCGCGTCATGTTCACAAATATGTAACAAATTGACTCATGCCGTGACGAAAATGGGAAATTTTTGTCGAGAGATACGCCTTTAATGGTACGACAGACCAAAATCGAGTGCCCCATAGTATCAATGAAGCGTTAAACATAATTTTTCTGTTATATATCTCTTCACGCCGTAACAGATAGACAAAAGACAGACAGAGTTTCTTAATTTATAATATCGATAATAGAAATTTTTCCTGCAAGTGTTGAGACAAAAAAAATCTAGAAACTGAAATGTTTTTATATAAGAGATAACTTGAACATCGGATAGACGAGAAAAGAACACTGACGTCATCGAAAAATCTATTTTCTTTTTGTCTTCGTCGATTAGTTGGCGGGAAAGTTTTGGAAAGCATTATCCATTAATTTAGGAGTCTTGTGGAGACTTTGTATATGTATCCAAATTCCTTACGTGCGGCAATGTCCTTTATTGAAACGGCAATACTCAAGCAGTACATGTTACCAACGACCTATTTCTCCGAAGCCAACTGATGATATATACTCTTGTATTAAGCTATGTTACCCCAGCGGTGAGACCGTGCGATGTTAAGAGCACGGGTTCAAATCCCGAGCAGGAACTAATGAGTTCTTCTGTTAAAATTTATGTCTTTAATTGATAATTGCAATTTATCACACGCTTTTAGGTGAACGACAAAAACGTGAGGTAACCTGCATATCTCTAGAGAATTCTAGGGATATATGTAATCTATCAATCCACATTGGAGGTAAAAACCGAGAAAGGGGGCCTAGGCCCAGCAGTGGGATAGTAATAGGCCGTTACGTTTACTCTCGCATACAAGCTGATTATAACTGATAATACAAGCTGATCAGAACGCTCTATATGACGTGAAATTTTTAATGACTACACAATATACAAAGATATTGGTAAAGATAAGTAATAGTAATGAAGGTAAAACCCTCCAACACAAAAACGATGACATGAAATGGTAGAATGAACTGAAGTTTTCTAATGGGAAAATAGAAGTCCTGAAACGTTATCTAAACATGAAATGATTTCGAGTCAATATTTATCTCGAGCGAGTACATGTTTCGATCCACGTCCGATTATGTAAACGACACCTCATCGCGAACTAATCTCAAGCACGTAAACAGACCATTTCACCAGAAATTGTTTCAAATCTGTCGGGCGTGGGTAATTCTAGCTAGTACATTGTTTATATTTGCAAGCAAATGGACCCGCCGGTGAGGTCGGCCAGACGTTTATGCCATTTATTACTCTCGTTATAACTGGTTGTGATTCAAGCATTGAGAATACTTTATGTTTCAACAGATTACACGTTTATGAATATCAAATTCATATTCTTTATTCCGAAATTGTAAAGAAATGCTCTGAATCGTTAACTTTAACGTTGATTCAATTGTTCCTTCCGAGCAGAGTCAGCAAGAAATTCAGAGGTTGGTTCTATCAAGGTATCTCTTACAACCAGTTACATGTCGTCAATTTTGTTAAGTAGTTAAATCAATGAATACTAAGAAGGATTTTAATATTATATTTTAAGGAGTAAGTTATTACGTAAATCAAGAAATACAGTCTCATTCGGGTCGCGGGTTTAAACCTCGGCACCAATCAGTTCTGTGATAAACCAATGAAAAAAAAATGTGTCATATTGATAATTGCAATTTATCACACGCTTTTCGGTGAACTTGTGAAGTAAAACATTTTAAGGAAACCTGCATATCTCTAGATAACTCTGGGGATATTTTGTAACCTACCAATTCGTTTTGGAGCAGCATAGGTCTTAGCTTTCCCCCTCCAAAAACCGAGTGAGGTGACTAAATGCCCAGCAGCAGTCGCAATTGGGTTGAGCAAGGGTTTACCGAGCAAATACATTAAATTTACAGTGACAACAAAGATATCACTAATAACCTAGAACCTCACAGCATTAGATGCCATAACAAAGGCAATGAGTAGTGCTACCTCTAAATGCTCAATAATTTTAGTATGCGTTTCAAAATGACCAGAATAGGGAATATGTTTGACAAATGAGGTTTCTAGTGTGATAAACTCACTGTACGTCCAATTAGCTATTAAGACCTGACGCTGCGACGGAAATGGCCGAATGGCCGGCAAGCGGCGAAAGTATGCATCTCTCATTGAGAGTTATACATTTGTGCCGTTTGCAGTTGAGACCCTAGGGCCATGGAGTCTAAGTGCAATTTTTTTTTATGATTTGTATGTATGATTTGTATAGTATAGTACTTGGCATTAATGCACATCGATGTTAAGAACGAAACAGCCGACCAGTTCGGTTTCGTAGAGCGCTGTCACTGTCACACACGGGTTCGTCAGTCTGTGCGACAGAGACAATGCTCTATAAAGCAGAATCTAGCCGATTTCTCTCTCTAAGCTTCGATGTGCATTATTTATTGCCGCGTACTATACTAGCGTGTAAGTAATTTAAGATAGACATAACTTGTACATTTTTACTAGCTATTGAAAACATTTTTTTAAATATTACTTATCCAAGAACAAAGAGGATAGGACACTTGCAAGCTGACACAGACTAGACATTGAGAACTTGTAGGCTCAACAACATAAGGCACAAAGCACGATACATCTATTGCTAACAAGACCCGATGTATTGTATATTTTTTGTCTATGTGGGACAAATATCAACAGTACTAGCATCTAGACGTTGAAAATACTAATACCACATACTACCACAACACCAGCACTACGTACATTCACACTAACACAATGTCGAGAATCGTTTTGCCCCATAACCGCAACATTATCAGGAGATCGCAAAACCTGCTCTCCATGATAAAATCGCGTAGCAATTTCTCGTAAATAATAACAAAATAATAGTTTCATTACTTTTGTGTTTTGGAACTCCGCAAACTTACACCTGATTCTATAAATTACTCAAAGCTCACTTATTTTAAGCAACTATACATATCACGTCTTTTGTCGCTGGAATCCAATATGGTTCTGACCTTTTTGCAATCACCTTTCCGGTTAATTAATATAAATCAACATCAACGTTAATATACCTCATATTAATCTTTACTAAGGCGTTCCAAGTTCGTCACAAAACAAAACTCTTCAATCAAGAATTTCGAATCTCCGAAAAGATCCCATGTAACTTTCCATACGCTACCCAGCCCGTTTTGAGACGGATAAGAGATAGTACTAATACGCAAATCATCGTAGAAAAAGTACCTTAAGCATTATATCTGATAAAACCGAAATCGCGACATCAAATAACAAATTAATCCCATCCACTCACGCTTAAGATCTGCGACCCTCGAATGTCGTTGCGTATTAAATATCACTTATTTTATGCAACAGATAGCAATATATTACCCGCATATTTGATACAATTAAAATTCTGAAATTTTTGTGATATTTCGGGATATTCGTTCATTTCCCTATGGAATAACATTCCGGACGGGTGAGTCGCGCGAACAAAATCAACATGCTTTCGTCACATACTTTGTATTACTTGGTTAGCTGTCGATGTGCTATTCGTCTAACCAGCTGCGCCCCGCGGTGCTAACCGTGGCGAATAGGTAGTTAATAATTAAAAGATATGGAGCTTAACAGAGGTAAGATTGATATGTACATTACATAATATGTACATCAATCATGCCTTTTAAAAAAAAATCTAATGTTCCGCTAAACTTAAATAATTTCGTTCACTAGAACCTTCTGACAATAACACCGGCACACAAAAAAGTGGAAATTCGATTTGACCTGACTAACCTATACGTATTTCGATCCACTCAAATTGAATTGTTAAGATCGGTTTGACCTTTACACCCTCAAAATTTCGAGAAAACTTAGAAAAACAGATAGATTTACTTAGATACTCGACTATATCTCGGCTCGGATAAAGAATCGGCATTTTTAGTGATATAATTTTTTTTGTTGAACTTTCTTTCATTTAAAAAGGTTTTTGGTCTTTTTATATTAGTATTTTCCGGATCGAAAAACATGAAAATCATGCTTGGTATTAGTTCAATAAATATTTTCAAAAAATGCTACATAATTGAGGTTATTTCAACACTTAAGGTATCACAGTTAGATGTCATAGGAACGTTAAAATTCATTATGTTATTTTTAATATCATATCATATATATAATATTTTTACGCATTAATAGATTTATAAAATTATTTATATAAATTTATTGATAAGTATTTTAGTATAAATATAATTTAAATTCATAATTTTTGATATTTGCGTAAAGATCTCTGTGAAAATGATTAGCTGACTTTTGTACACTTTTTTTATTAATAATGTTTTCCTAACGTTTTGTTATAGTACATAAATAGATAAATAAAATAAAAATGGTAAGCTCAACAACCAAGCCTATAAAATTGAGTTGAAATTTTCATTTTAATTACTGAATAATTACATTTTTTAATTGCTTAATATTTTTCTTTTCCTTATGCGTTTGTGCTCGTTTCGGAATTACGCCCCGGGGGATTTCTTCGCTAGCTTACCTACTTCAATACAAAGAGGGTACTGTGCACCGCTCGCAAGTGCTATAGAGTTCCATTACCACTATTTACTTCGCATTTATATATGTATGCGTATCTCTAAAACGGGATATCCCATATTATTTATCTCAATACCTAATAAATAATTGATTTTTATCCTTAAAATGTAAGGATAAAAATCAATAATATCCCCTGCTAATATCCCATCGCTGGTCGTAGGCACCTCTACTTTTTCTCCAAAATGGATTGGTAGACTACACATATCCCCAAAATTCTCTAGAGATATGTAAGTTTCCTTACAATGTTCAAAATTATACTCTACATATATTTATCTTTATGATAGTCTTTTATAGCTCACAGGTTTCTTTTCGAGGTTTGAACCTGAAACCCTGGTGGTGCCTTTTTTTGTAACTAAACCTGTTACCGATTTTTTGTTACTAAACTTGTTCGCAAGGCTAATTTTGATAACGGTAATTAATGCAATACTGTTCTTTTTGTGAATTTTGGAATCGACTCACTTGTATAGTGAAACTAGCTGTTCCCGCAAATTTGTTTGCGTCAACTTTCGTATTAAATTACCCTCAATTATTTTCAACTTATTTTTATTGTTCCCGAAACTAAAACTAGCTTTTTAGCTATATGTTAGCCTGAGTATAGGTTTCCATTGATATTGGCCCGCCGGATCAGCCGAGAAAGCTTAAGAGACAAAAGGACAGACTTTCGTATTTATACTATTAGGGTGGAGTGAAGATTAGTGAGGCTGCATGTAAGGCTGATCTCATTTCTGGGTTAAAAAGATAGTTGAGCGATTTCGTTTTGATGATATTTAATATTACAGTCACCCTTATCAATAAAATGACGTATTACGAAAACTGAATTTCATATTACATCATTTATAAGGAAAAATCCTCCAAATTACACCATAACCTCGCACCTAACTGTGAATAGTGTAATTTGTTTGAACTATCAAGTAGGTTCCGCTAGTCACCGTGACGTCACCGCCGTGACGTTTTCCTAGAAAATTATGAAAATCGATGTTCATATCTGAACAAGCGAAAGCCCGCAACTTCGCCACAGTAATATCGTGAAACACTTTAAACAATCTCTAATAACATTCAAAAGGTACGATTTTTGTTTATTCTAAACGACATCCTGCAATTCATGATGGTAAAGATCAGTAGAGCCCCACTGCGTTGTATCCGGCTGAGTAGAACAGACTACCCTCATTTCTTACCGAGATGTATGATGACAAAGATAAGTGGAGGTCAGTCAGGCGGTTGGCCATAAAATACCTAGACAAATCTTGTAACAACATGTTATAACATGCTGTGCCAAGATCCTGTGCCTGTGTAAAGATAAAAAATCAGTAGAACCAACATTATATCGTATCGCAAGTTTCGAGTCCTAATTTAACTGGAAAAGTATGAAATAAAAACTGCTGGGCCACAGGAACCTGAAAAGTGCAATCGCCTCTATGTATAAGCAGGAGTTAGTTACGTAAATACAAAACAAATCAAATTATTTTGTGCACATAAAAACCCCAAAACTGGATCGTGCCGGTGACTATTTGGAATTTATGGCGCCATCGAATTATATTTTGCAGATTATTGAATAGTTTCGATAACAAAGCTATTTGCCCATTCATATTGGATTAAGATCGATAACCCGATACGTATTTATTGATCACCTAATTCCTCTGAATATTATAGCAATAAAAACCCAAAGATAATAGAAAGATTAAAATATAGACACATGAGTGTTAATAGCTATAATCAATAAAAACTCTCAATATTTTTTGGTATTAAGATAATATCTATGTGTCGTAGTGGATTACGTAATATAGAAAAATTATGCCCCATTTATGGTATAAATTTTTCAAAAAAACTATTATTTCTTTAGAACATAAGGTGTATATTAGCAACTTCAGATAAATAATATATATTTTAATGTAAAAATGCAGCTTTAAGTAAAAACATTTTAGTTTGTAGACTTCTTTGGAAATTTGCAAACATAAACAAGCGAAAGTTAAATTATTACATATATCAGATTAGAATAAATGGATAACGCGCAAAATACAAAAATATAAAGTATTTATATTAGGCCAAGCTTAAAATTTTTGACAGACAAGGGTCTTCTTGATTGTTTGCACATAGTTCCGCGTAGATTGCAGTATAATTGCGCAGGGCATGAAAGCTCTATCACTGAAACACCCATCTATCACTTATGTTACTTAAGTCACTTAGTTATCTTGCCAGTTCTTGGCAACACCAACATGCTAGCATTAAGAATCTTTAAATTGTATGTAGAATCACTCTCTTATATCTTGGATGGCGGAAGGAATACACGCGTTACGAAGTGCTTCGGTCTTTTATTGTGCAATTACAACATGGTTCTTCGAGCAGGATTCCAACCAGCGATCAGTATTAATTTTAAAAGCGTTCCATATCAGGTCTTAAAATTTAATACCACCGACTGACTGACAGATTTTTATTTATAGTACCGTCGAATATCACCGTTTCGGGTAAACGTGAGGTAATGGTATGCGCGTTCGTGCTGCGGACTTGTTTACAGTGAAATTGTTAATGTTTCAATTAAAACTGTTTAATATAATAACTCAATTGTCGAGTATGACGTTCGAATTTGTACTAGAAAAAAAATTAGGTCGTGGGCGTCAAACCTTGTTTCATTCGTTATTAAAGTTTCAACTTGATTCATTATTTTGTTTTTGTAGACTTGAATAAAATTTGTGCTACATGTGATAAAACGATAGAAAATTATTGGAGGATTTATACACTGACTTTGCTCCAAGCAACAACCATGAAATGTCTCTTATGAGAATGACCAATGAATATTATAAAACAAAACTCCCTGTCG
Source organism: Morpho deidamia (assembly GCA_947086505.1). NCBI lineage: Eukaryota > Metazoa > Arthropoda > Insecta > Lepidoptera > Nymphalidae > Morpho > Morpho deidamia. The sequence continues at coordinate 450,480 of CAMTZC010000025.1, forward strand.
CATCTGTCTATTGGTGATAAACTCATAAACTATTGAACGGATTTTTTCCTCATTTTTTAGGAGACGTAAAAGGCGATAAAGTGATTTAATTTCAAGCAGGCGGTCGGTCGTTAAATAACTAGCCAAATCATCGAACAACAGGTTTAAAAGATGTCATATACTGTGGGGCAAAGCGGCCGATATATTTTTTTGCCCACAAAAGAGCCACACGGGCTCTAGTATGAAGCAACGTGAGTCCCTTCGCGAAAAGTTCAAAGAAATAGGCATACTTACTGTAGCATCACTAGTACATCAAAGTATATATATATATAGTAATATACTATTGGTACGGAAAAATATCCATATGTATAAGACGAAATTTGATGTATATCATAGACATACAATAAGCTTGTGATTCCTGTGTCGCGACTCAGCAGAGTTAGCAACTCATTAATTCCCAACCCACTTAGAGTGGGATAGGGGTAAGAAATTGGTAATTGTTAAAAGTGTCGGAAAAGGCTAGCCACCTGGGAGCTGCCTATTATAAAACTTCATTAATATTGGTCCAGCGGATTAGTTCTGAAAGCGTAACACACCATTGCATATTAATTAGTAATGTAATTCAGTCTGTCGTATTTAGGGGAATTTAATTTCATAAAAGCAGCGTTATCAACACTAATTAAAGCATAAATTAATTAATCAATAATTAGAAAATCGATAGTACTAACTGAATATATACTTAGTGCAGTAGCCTAGTAATTAATAAATGATAATAGACTAGTGAATCAATGAATGCGCAGATACAGGTCACGAAACTGCGACCCCTCGCCACGGCCAAGCGGATATCTCTCGGACATTATTAATGGCACGTGACAATAACATGTCGTAAAGATATCAGTGTGTTTAAATTCAATTTGAAACATTCACTAGTTTATTTATTATTTAATAATTAGTACAGGCAAAATCCAATTGCACTTTTCTTCTTCGTTAACCGATGGACGTGCTATGTTGGATATAACTTCCATAACCACACTGCACGTCACTGGTTAAAATATTATCCCTCACCATCTGTTTCATGGCTATCCACTACAGTGCGGTTTTCAAATAATTTCATTCCGCGCTGCACCATTTTATGGTACGATCTCCCTCTAGCAGTGGTTCCGGATCAGCATGCCATAATTACCTTCTAATAGCATATTTTCGACCTTTTCAAAGGACGGAAACACACTATCTATGCGAGAGTTCTTGGGCGGCGATGATTACTTGAGTTGAACATGTTCGTTTGCCATCCTATTCCATAAAAAGAATATACACGATTTTGAGACGCTTGGATCTAGCGGCTACCCGCGAAATTTTTCAGGTAGTCAGTCCGGGTTCGCTATTCCAACACCCTAAGAAACCAACGCCCATCGTATCTCCGCACTATGTGTATCGCAAATCGCCATTTTAGCTCCGCGACACGCTGAGCTATGTCGGTGAGTTTGTTTTTTCTACGGATCTCTGATTTGAATCTTTCTGATTTGATAGTTTAGAGATACTTTATCCCCCGCTGAGTGACTCTAAGCTTTCTTATAAGTCCCAGAAGTCCATAGTCGTTTGGTCACATGGTTTTCCACCCTCTTCAATATCATATCTTAATCTTGCACTCTTCTTTCCTATAAGGGACGCAATTTTCAGACTTACATAAACTTGTCACACGCTGGCCTTTATTAATAGGATTTAAAATACGTATCTGTAACCAGTTTTCTTAAAATATACCGCTCGCAAAGGTAATATTTCTCAATGTGTAATGTTGCGAAATATTAGTCAATAGAAAAGTATTGTCTTACAAGCTTTTTCCCGCGGCTTCGCTCGCGTGGAATTTGGTCTGCCACATTGAAATACTCACATTTAAGCACTCTATGGCACTCCATTCAATTCAATCATATCGTGATAACTTTTAAACTACTCGGCAAAATTACTTAGTGTGAAAGACAAACTTTATCTACATAAAATACTGAAAGTGGCAAATGTATTGATTTTTATAATCGTTTTATAAGTACTTAAATGTGCATTGTAAAATAGTATCATATTTAATTAAAGTTATGATTCACAATTTTGGTCATAGTCGCTTCCACATAAAAGATAGATATATGCTGTCTGCGGACTTTTATTTAGAACTGTTCAAGACAAACAATACTATGGTACATCATCTTTGTGTAGGTCCATTAGTTTATGCAGCGTACGCCAAGATAGCTCTCAGAGGACAGATATTTTCCGACTTTAGCAACATATATCGTGATATTACATTATATCATTACAAATTGTAGCCAATATGTTATTCCGATACAAAACATATGTAACTGTAAAGTTTCATTCAAATCCGTCCAATAGTTTTTTCGTGAAAGAGTAACAAACATCCATCCATACTCACAAACTTTCGCATTTATAATATTAGTAGGATTAGTAGGATTATTAATATTTAGGGTGTAATCGCCTTAAGCTCAAATTGCTCTGTACAATATTCTATATATCAATATATATCAATATCAATATATATCTATATATCAATGCATTTGTCTTTGATTAGTCATGATGAATATGTCGATTTTATATCAGAATCATGATGCTTTTGACACTTGTTTGCTAGGCATCATTGTCCTGTTTGATATTGTCCATTATACTGTTGAGGATTACCTTAATGATAAGAATGCGTGGATATAGCTAATATTCGACCAAGATATTAATGATTAAATATATAACTAGTAACAAGAATTATATTTTGGAAAGAGCAATCGCCGAGTTTCTTGCTGGCTCTTCTCGGTAGGGACAGTTTTCCAAACCAGCAGTAGAGTTGACGATTCAAAAGCACTTGTTTACAAGTTTATTAATTAAAGAATATTTTGAATTTTTAATTTTATTGCCGGCCGCCCATAACACAAGTATCAAGTTATACTTTGGGGACGGAGGACCGCGTATGTTCCATATAAATGTATATATATGTACTCGCAACCCGAAGTAACCACGATAACTGATTCCAGACTGAGTCAACAGCGAAACGTAGCCGGGTTTTGTTAGTAAGTAAAATGAGATTACATCACATAAGATCAATTGTAATACCTGTCCAACAGAAACACACCTCCGCCAGTTCAGGCGTAAGCCCTAACTAAAGATAACGTTATCACGATATCGCGGGCGCCATTTTATGTCATGACACGTCACACCTTTGAATCACAATATTGTTGTAGAGTTATTTAATATAAGATTGTCTCCCTTAGTCCATCCGTTACGTTCTCACGGTTAAGCTACTGGATCAATTATCACGAAACTTAGTACATTTGTTACTTACTCGTACATAGCATTCCAATTTTTCCTTAAATCACATCGTACTTAATTGGGGTTATTATAACGCTTAATTTGAAACTGTCGAAGTCGCAGGTACACTTCTGCAGGTGGTGTAGATATCTTTATAACTTCAACAATAAGATACTAGAAAATTCAAATCTGTATCTTCAAATCTGTGTAGTGATACATTAATACTCTCTACATTTGAACTTGTACTAAGAATTTAAAAACGATTCTCCTGTATCTTATTTCATATACCCTTCTCACTCATATATAACAAACTCCAAAATTAATTTGTCAATTCTCCGTCGTCACCATGGGACCTGCTGGACCTTAATCTTACTAATTAAGATGATGACTTATTATGGTGCAAGAAATTCTTTCTTTTAATTTATTGATTTCTTTGGGAATTTCCCTGTCCAACTAATATCCAAACTCGACATAATCCGATATCGTCCAAAGTATTCAAATCGCCAAATCTTATCGTAGCAATTCTTACAACCTTTATCTGGTTCGTGCGACATTAATCACTGAACCAATAAGTGACGATCGAGGCGCCGGCTAACGGGAAATCCAAGTAAAAGTTGCAGGATCGCATCGAGCAGTGAAAATGCAATCCGCATCCGCTAAGTGTGCCGGCGTTTCGGCGAACGGCGGCCGTGACGTAGCGCGTCAGCTGACCAAACAGTGACGTCGCGCCGCAGCGTGCTCCGTGACGTCACCGGCGGGCCCGACCGGCAAGCCCACACTCGTTGACTCAGGCTTTATAATAGACAACCGCCGCGGCACCAACCACAGCCCATTAGACAGTCAAACGGACAACACGCGTACCGCTAGCTTTCCGCACAACCAACAGTTAATCGGCGACAGTTTGAGTTTAAAGTTTATAAGGACAATATTTTTTTAAGTGTGAAGTGAAGTGGAATGATGGCCCGAATATTGGTGTTCCTTGTTTTCGTGGTGTCGGCGACCGGCTACAGGCACAACCTGAAGTTCCCTAAGGACGAGGAAACCAATGGGATCAAAATAGGTTATTTGACTTAGTCCTTTATAACGATGTCAACGCGAAGTGAACCCAATTATTGAAATATTAGGATTGAAAATATCCTGTTCCAGGAATCGTCACGTGGTGAAATTTTCATCAGCATTCACCCCCTCAAGTTCGACAGGCAAATGATGCCAATTTGAATATAAAATTAGTAGAAGTGACATGCGGGTGATGCAACTCGCGTGCCAGTTAAGACAGTCGTGTCAAATTCATTGATAAGTGACAACTTGCGAAATTGCCGGTGCTTAGTCTAGTGCCACTAGTTCGCACGCCGCTACTGGGGTGGCAATTAAAATTAAATAGATAAAATGTTGTGATTGATATGATAACAGATTGCAATTATTGTATGACAAATGAACGCGCTATTAATATTAACATTTAATTATCAGTAAAACTTACATTCCAATTTACATAAGAAACATTTGTTGAATCCTCTTCTCATTCACAAATAAAATACAAAAAGTATTCGTAAGTTTCAAAATACTTTTTTAGAATACTGAACCATAAGCATACAATGAGTTCTTTCCCAAAACTTCCCTTCCAGAGTTCCCTATTTTTCTCTCTCTAATACACAGAAATCTAAATGATATAAATAAAAATAGCCTAATTTTTCAATCATGAAGCAATTTATACTTATTTAACAATAAGTTTTTAGTATAAAAAAAAGTTGACGATCTATGGCAAAGGGGAATTAAACGCCGGTTTCATTACTCTTCAAAGTTGGAAAGACGCATGAAATGAGACAACTTGATAAATAATAAAATTATTGGTTAAGCTATAATTATTTTTTACCTGTAAATAGATTGTGTTGAAAATTAATATTTCGTTTCGTGTATTTTTTTAAATCAATAAATTATTGTCGATCGATGAATAACTTAATTATCTTTAGAAATTGTAAGACAATAACGATATTGTTGTCTCCAGTGTCATGCAGTGCTCACGAGAGCAGCAGGAGTGAGATCATGAAGAAGTCTCGATGTGGAGAACCCAAAGAAGTTTTCATTGACCTGAAGCCACAAAGCACATATGAAACAGTAAGTCTTTCATAATTATTGTCCTCGTATAGTCCTAAAAGTTCAACAATATTTGATTAAATTTATTTCTATGCTCATCAGATCCTTAGTAACACATTTGCGTGCTAAGGTAATCGCGGATAAAGGTAAAACCTTAATTCAACTCAGTAATAATCATATTCGCCTACATGAGCCTTTATTTTTATCGCTTATAACAAAGATATTTAGTTTTTTTAACTGCGAATGTTTGCTTAACAAGAATAAGTAAATGGTAACACAACTTGAAGCATCGCAAGTATTTTTATTCTGATTATAATATTTATTGATCGGCCAGGCGGAATTCAGGCGATTCATGAATTAAACCACTGTAACACTTTAATATCGACAAATAAAATTGATTTAGATAGTAAAACATATATGTTTCTACGTAAATATTTAATTTAAAGGATAAGAAAGCAAACAATTCATTTATAATATAATACCCTATAAAATGTATATATATATAAAAATCAATCTATATTTCCCTTTATAATCGAACGGATGGAACAATTCTTTCTTTTGTTTGTGCATTATACTCGATTTTCGTCGAGTCGATTACATATTATAACAATCTTATTCTTTAAAGTGTATGAACATAATCGCCGCGAGCCTAGCTTGTATTGTATAAAACATTAAATTGTTCGCTATATATTTACTAGCCAATTATATAATCATTCAAATCAGCCAGCACATTTTAGGCGGCGATATTTCATAATTGAATACCTCACAGATTGTCTTTTGTTAAAAGTTATATTTATCTTTTTAATCATACAGTATTTAGTATTATTTATCAGCTCTAGAATAAACAAACTTTACTTAAAAAAGGTAGGTCCGGTTATGTAAATTTAGAAATTTTATAAAATGAAATAAGAACTCAAATTGTAAAAAGACGAACTGTATTAAAGCTCCATGTTTAGTCTTGTAAGAATAATTGTTTCAACCAAAAAGCAAGATTCTTGGACATTTGCTTCTCAAGGATGATATGGCATGACGAGCACTGGTCGAGTAGAATAAAAATATTTTTTGTAATATCATTTTTGACCAATTAGAACGCAAATGTTTCATTAGTTACTAATCGTAATTATTTCCACAATGGTTGGATATAAACATATGTTAAATAATGATCTGTCACTTATTTGCTAATTACACAACTGTGCCAGAACATGACTTCATGCAAATTGAATCCAGAGATAACATTCAATTATGATATTGCGTAATTAAATTTCACAATGTTTAAATGAGTTCACGAGCTAAGTTTGATAGTGATAAACTCCTCATACGTAGAAAATTTCCTCGAACAATCGCGCAACCTTGTATGTGCAATGCAATATCTTTTCATTCATTTTATAATACCTTTAAACAGTCTCCTTGTTTATTTAGTGAGACGCATCGTATAAGATATACAATTAAGAAGTTTAGACTTCCAACAACGTGTTTGCAAACAACTAAAAGTTTTCTATAAGAACTTATATACCTCCTTAACTTATATTTACTCAACGGGGCTTAATTGAAGGAATCTTAAGGCATCTCTTATAACTCTGATGAATTCATAGGTTATATGTACTTTGGGTATGTATGAGCTTCAATCCTTAACAGAGTGAATAAGAAGCAATGCTATAATTACTATTAAGCAAGAATAAATAAGGCAAGGGTTTAAGTATAAACAGCAAATAAGTGAAATTGTAGGTTTCCTGTACAATTCCTCAAACACAAATCTACTTTGTCGCTCTATTGATATGTTACACATATTCAACGAGCCAATTTGTTAAATTGGTAATCCAATGTCTGCCGAATTTTATTCAAATTAATCTCTTATCCAAACACCAGTCGGATCTACACATTACGAATAACCGATGGGTTTTGAAGTACTTAAATGCAGAACCCGCAGAGGATAACTTTCGTTGGTAGACCCTGTACGTAGTGGTCCGACGATCTAAAAAAAAGTAGATGTCTCGCAGTTGAATAATAAGGAGACTTTTATATCTCAATTGCCAAATTCTTGTTCACATTTTCGGTTCACGAAAGGAAACGCAGATTATATTCACAATTACTAATATATAGGGAAACTTGCATATCAGTGCATTCCCTACCGATCATTGATCTTTATACTGCTTTGTAATAAAAGCAGAGAGCTTAACAGATCGACATACAAACATTTATATAAGTATGACTATCGCGAATGATATAATTTAACAATGTATCGTGATAAGTGTATAATTAACCGCTGGTTCAAATATTTGAATATTTAAACGCCGTTTACATCCGCGATGGGTCGTTAGCGCGTGAGAAAATCCGCCTTCAAATGGATAGTGTGTGACGTGAACGTATTTCCCCAGGTGGTGCCCAGTGCGGTGTGGGTGCACCGCTGCGTGGGGCTCTGCAGCGAGGGTCCTCACGGCTCCAAGTGCATGCCCATCAAGACCAGGACCGCGCACATACCGGTGAGTTGGTATCTGCTATCTTCTAGAGCAGTGTTTTTCAATCTGTGGGTCGCGACCCATATGGGGGTCACGAAGTCTTACTCGGGGGTCGCCGACTGAAAGCAATAGGCAAGGTCTAACACTAATATATATACACAATTTTAGTGAGGCTTGTTTATTTTTCAATAATTTATCAAATCGTGGTGCTATTTTAGAAATGTTAATAATCAAATTATTTTCTAATTGCAGTCTATTTCTCTATTTAGTATTAATGTCTACCATGGCAGAAAATGTCAGTTCACACAAGTATGAACTGGCGAATGGCACTAATAATTTTAGAGCTACTCTTGCCAGCTCTGGATACTCGACACTTTGCGAATCAAATTCCAATATGTACCAAAATAGAAAACAAAACATAAACGTAGTCTTTTAATTAAATTTTCTAATTTCTTTGTCTTCTGTGACACAAGAGGGTCGCCAGAATTTTTCAACCTGTAAAGGGGTCGCGAAATCAAAAAGATTGAAAAACACTGTTCTAGAGTATGTAATGTACAAAAGTAATGGTAGAATATAAAGATAAAAAAGTTCCAGAAAAGGCGGATTATGGCAAAAAGCGGATCATGCAAAAGCGGATCATGGTAAAATAATTCTATCATTACTCCTGTACCATGGAATTCTACAAAGTAGTTCTATAAAATGATTTTATTAACATAATAAATGTGAAATTGCAACAGTTTGCAATCGATTAAATTTGGTACGATCGAATCTTATATGGTCATGATGTGGTAAAAATGCAAACGTTCATAGGTTTAGTTAAAAATTTCCGCGACCCACTTTTATACTCGTAATGGCTAGACACAGATTTTTTTTAAATTATTCATTTTTAAATTACCCAAGCTAAATTAAAAATACCCGCTTCTTTATTTATATAAATTACTAGAACATGATAGACTATCTGCAATATCATATCTTGAACGGTAAAATACTTTGAAAAAAAAAAACTATCTGTAAATATGTAAATATTTCTTAAATCATACGCCTCTCAGGTAAAGATTTAAAACTTGTATGCTGTAAATATATATTTAGTTCAAATTCAAAATATTCTTTATTCAAGTAAACTTGTACACGACTGCTTTCGAAAAGCTGTTCCTACCGAGAAGTGCCAGCAAGAAACTCGGCGGTTGCTCTTTTCAGAATAATTCTTATAACTAGTTACATTTAGTCATTACTGTCTTGTACAGAGTAGAGGAGTATTGTATGAAATATATAGACACATTCATTATCAATATAATTCACACAATAAGTACATTGGTCTTATAAATATATATATAGCAGCTATGTAAGTCCAGATCTAGTTATACAATCGTTATGTAGTATAAAAAGACCCCAAACAACATACACAGGATGTATTTGAAATTATCTCGTAATCTAAATGTGTAAGGAATGACAAATTTCCAAATTCCTTGCATCTATTTGACAATGTTATCAAACTATAAGGACAAACGCTATCTGTTTGACACCTCAAGCAGGTCCTTGCTTGCTCATAGCCCCAGAGATAGCTGCAACATTTACTGTTTAAATTCGACTCTAATCGATTATTATTGTAAGGTTTGAAATAAAAAGAATATGACAAGGTTTGACGTGGGTTTTTCAAATATAATAGGAAAATGTAGAAGCAAGGGACGATATCGTAAAAAGCAGGAATAATTAGAATACGGATTGAAAAACAAATGTGATCATTGGGTAAAGAGAGTTATATGGGTGGATAGAGTAGGGGCAGCTTCAAATTTAAAATTCTAATTCAAAATATTCTTAATTCAATTAAACTTGTAAACGAGTGCTTTTGAATCGTCAACTCTACTGCTGGTTCGAAAAGCTGTTCCTACCGAGAAGAGCCAACTGTTGCTCTATTCAAATATATTTCTTAAAACTGGTTACATTTAGTCATTACTATCTTTTCTTTATTAAAAATAAGGATGAGATGTAAAAGAAAATATTTAAATCAAAGAAAAATACAATTATTATAAAGTTTAAGTTTCATTAACTTATCGGGGACGAATGATAGAGTTCCTTACACGATTAGTCGGTTCTGAGTCAAGCAGGTGTTAGAATTCTTAAATGTATATACAGTGAAGTAATTTGGCTATATTTTGAAGTTATTTATACGTATAGTAAAGAAGTATTAATCTACACTTACGCTAGTACTCGTAACGTCATTAAAATGGACGGTATCGTGACATCGTCATTATTCATTGTGACAATCTTACATACAGGCCTGCCTATGGTTTCCCTACCCTAGTTACTAACTCTATAGTATCGTTAGTCCTGCTATTAGCTTCTGTGGTAATAAAAATTAAGTGTTATAAAAAAATATAGTTTGGTTTAAGAGTATAACACATTAAGCAAGAGTAGAAAGAAAAGGCAAAAATTAATGGGTTGCACCCCGGGAAGGCCGGCAGAAGTGAAAACTTCAATGTTCTCTTTGTGCATCTTTGATATTTTGGATTGGTTAGGGAATATTTTTGCACAAGAGGGAGATATTTCCTCTCCTACGTCGCGCCGTCTACTCTCTCTCCGTCTTATGAATTTCCCATAAAATAAATAACATATGGGACACTTACACTTTACTTGTGACTAATACGTAAATTTTTCTCATAAGATATCGGCTTTAGACATAAATTTCTGAATAGGTCATATCTTATATGAAAGTGATGATTCATGTCATGAAAACATATTTGAATAATATTTTGAGTTGCTTTCGATTCATAGACAACGTGACTCTCGCTCTACGTATCGGTGTGCAATCGCACGTCTCTAACGATAATAATGACATAATTCCCATACATGACTCAGGAGACAATATTATAATAATTGAATATTAAAGCCGGCCACGCGTTAATGGCCTAGTATTTTTTTTCGAACTCTATCTATCTCTATCTTATATATTTTAGCACGCGCTACTTTTATTTTGCCAAAGTCTTAGATATACCTATATTAAATTTAAATGTTGTTAAGCATCATAGTGTAATAAGTAACATAACATATTATATTCTTCTATATAGCTTGCCAAATGTAACTAATTTTTTTTTGTTACAATCAGTGTATAAGTTACCCTTAAAAGATTTCGTTGCAAACTCTTTCGCAACTCTATAAAGAAGTAATAGCTCCACCATATACTGACTGGCCCGTTGGCGTAGTGGGTACTGACTTACCTTCAGCTCCGCGGGTTGTGGGTTCGATTCCAGCCGAGGGCCAACATTTTCTATAAACGATTTGTGGGTCTTCGAGCCTGGATGTGTATTTGTATTTAAGTATGTTTTAAAACCATTTTTACCAGTTGTGTCTCACCCATAACACAAGTATTAAGTTACTTACTTTGGGGATGGACGACCGTGTGTGTAAGTGTAAAAAAAAACATACGCCATATTTAGCATCGAAAACGTTACTATTAAAAGCTTTCTTTCGAATCATTCTGTTTATATCGCACAAAAGTCTAGTAGTAGAGTAGATTTTGAGTTTATCGCGGATAAAAGGGCTAGGGGACTATGTTTTATGACACAGTGACTCAATATTTGCACAGTTTGCTTGATTCGATTGCTCTTTCGGCAGGTGAGGATAACCAATCTGGTAGAGAACTCTGAGCGTTGCGCCACGTACGCGGTCGAGGTCCACGAGAGCTGCGGCTGTGGCTGCGACCGACTCACCAAGGAGTGCTCCGGCCCGAGGGTGTACAATCCTCGTAAGTGCAACTGTCAATGTCCCGACATGAAGGAGAGGCGCAATTGCCTCAAACAGGTTCGTAAGATCATGGATGTCTGTGACACTAACGTAGATGTGCGACGGCACGCATGCTTCACTTAACGTTTTACTTACTTTACTTTGGCTTCTTTTCTTTTAAACCTTTATCGCCTCACTTTATTTTCGTTATTGCATGATCGTTCTATATACACGAGCTTTTGTATACATAGAACTGAAGTATACACGTGTTTATTGATATTTACAAGCCGTTGTGTACATTTCGAATGCCGTGCTGACATCCGTTGTCTTACGCCTGAGCTTTAAATGTCCTATCGCAATTAGACAGTATGGAGATCGAGTGATATTTTCTATTGTTATAGCGGAGCCAGGGATTGAAGTGGAATCCATCTAAGTGTATCTGTGAACGGAGAAGAAGGTGAACACATAGTTGATGTGACAAAATAGGTGCCTCCAAACTTACCGGATGCAATTGACTTGTTTCTTCGAGACATAAACATTAGAGAGCAAATTACCAAGTGAGAGACAAAGTTGTGAACTAGATACGTAATGAAGTATACTATACGACTGATCAACGTGTCTTATATTTTAATTGCATTGATGAAATTTAAACAGTATTATTATAAGTAAGTTATTTATTTGTTAGTAAAAATGGGACCAACCCGCGTTGTGAATGAACTGAGCTTATGTTCCAATATGACGTCCTGATTCATCTTAATTAGTTTAAGTCGTTGACATCGCTTTTCAGTATTGTACTTAGTGTAAGGCGTTTACGCAATTCCTAAATTGTGATATGTTCGTTTTATTTCGGTTAAGTAAAAACTTTTAGCATTAGGTTGCCTACTAAAAGCTTTGAATTAGGAAATATATTACAAAGGAAAAGAAAATAGTTTAGTTGACATTTCTTATACGTATCTGCGTAGTATTAAAATAAGAAATAAAACATATAACAATAAAAAAAATACATATCAAAATATGTGTACTTATTAGTTGCTTAACTTATGACGGGTTCTAAACCCGTTTTATTCAGTTCAAAATATTGACGTTTACATTAACTTAGCAGATAAAATAAAAGAACAATAATAAAAATCTATTTTACTTTGTTGAGCTTAAGAAAATTATGTTAAATTATTATTATGGTGGGTCTAAATTTAATTTATTTGCTTCTAGTCAAGCAATACTTTTATTTATTTTTACTCGCAGATTGCTTGTCATTCAATTTGTATATATTGAAGAAACATATGTAAATATTCAACATCTCTTTAGAATCGAAGACTTAGAATCATTTATTTTCTATAGATTTCAGATATAATTTAAACATAACTTATTTTTTATATCTTCAAAACATTAATTGTAATTTAAATGCAGGTTATCCAGTAATATGTTAGTATAACGCAATAAATTTAGGTATAATTGATTATTTGATGTAATATTTTACTTTTATGACCTCAAGAATAATTGTTATATCTGCACATAGCACAGATTGATATTTGGCATGTCACTTTGTGCGTAGAAGCAAAATATTTTAATATTTTGGTGGATAATGTGGATATGTTTGGGTGCTTTTAAAAGTAAGGTATTTATGTATAGAGGAGCTCAATCCATCTAAGACCATATAATAAGAAATTATGGTCTTTCCATTAATAAGAAAACGTACAGACGTGACACTTTTTTTTATAAATGTATGTAAAAAAATATATGCACTTATGATACGTCTAGTAATAAATTTAACATTAGATCGCTATACTGCTCGAGAATATGCTCAGCAATAATTGTTTATAGAGACTCAATATTTGTAAAATAGCTCTCTTTTTAAACGTTATATTTGTATATTTCGTGACATCTGTAAATAATATACACTTAGTTTACATTTAACTCTAAGGACTAGTCTAATTAGTGCCAAAGGCATGGAATCTCAAGAGTACTTAGCTAATTTATATTTAATCATAAGTGTCGGCTTAAGAAGCTTTAAGTGATCGAATCACGTTATTAGGTTAATATAAAAATAATCTGCCGAGAAATAAAATTTGTACTTAATTTATTTTTGATAATTATTTTGTTTTATTCCACCATCATTCTCCTACCTAGATATGTTTGATTTAATATGTTTTCACAGTTCATTCTATCATTCGTCATACATGCACAGCGAAATATTAATTTTTAAAGTTATACTAAAGGAGGGAAGTCAGCCTAAAATGTGTCATATAACAATAAGGGGAAAAGTAATAATAAAATTATTTTGCTATAATCCGCGATAAAGTAAATAGAAAATATATATACTGTTAAATGTATAGTGGACTATCCGTATTTTCATACCCGATACGTGAAGGATTCGTAAAAACACATGCACAAACATCCACCACTTCCACCACAATACACAAGCACTAGACACGTTCACTATCACAAACTCAACAATCGTTTCGCCCCGCAACCGAAGCATTATCAGGAGACAGACTCCTCGACAAAATCGCAAAGCTTTGCGTGTGTTATAATATAAGGAATTAATGTAAAAATATCATTCTTATTTCTAACAAAAATTAACAAGCTTTGTTAATTTTTACTTCAAAACATCATTTTGGCTCTGTTTTGATTTTATTATTTGTAAAGGGTCATAAAAATTAAAACATCTGTTTAGAAAGCGGCGTTGCAATACAAACGCCTAAATAAAAAACGAAGACAAAAAATAGTACTGGCACAGGATTCGCTTTAAAACTATTGTTTTGGTATGATTACTGAGAATTGCCGTTAGGCAATTCTGTTTTTTTTAAGGGAAATGTTTCTTACAACCGAATAGGGGAGATTTGAAAAAAATAGTTAACAGTTGTAAAGATGGGCAGTATCTCTGGAGGTCTGGCCGAGTAAAGTTGTTAATAAGCATTTTTAAGTGAAGTAGTTGTGGCGAGATTAAGATAAGTATAGTGTTATTTACTTATACCTAAAAATGATGTGATGTTCTGATCAACCTAGAACTAGTTCACGTGTCGAATAGATGTCGATAGATAAATCATTGAGAAATAATGGTAATTAACTGACGTAATTCAAATGTCTTATTGTACTGTAATATAAAGAGAGTTGATAAATATTATTAAGGTGACTATTCGAGTCGTTTGTGGATATAATGAGGATTGTATAATTCACTTAGTTCCAATAAGTGAATTATTATGATGTTGTTGGTTTGATGTAACGAAATAACCTTTAGAGAGAGAATAGTCCTTTGTTTTGATATTATTGTAAATCTTCATTTCTTAAAAGAGCAACTGTTGAGTTTCTTACCAGTTCTTCTCAGCAGGTGACAGCATTTCCGAACTGGCAGTAGAGTCATTTCGAGTAAAGATAGAAAAGTTATAAAGATATTAAAAGATAAAATATATTAAGTTCCAACGAAATATATAGTTATTCTCTATTCTTTTGTTTCATTGACTTGTCCTAAAATATAGATAAGACTAATAGAGCTTTCCTGATTGCTGAACCTAAATAACAAGCTTAATAAAATAAAGTATAGCCTCAGTATGTCATATCAAATTTAACACGTGCGTGCTTTGCTTTGCGATTTTGTCGTGGAGTCTATCTTCTTAACACTATATATATTTTCTATTTGCTGTATCGCGGATTATAGCAAAATAATTTTATTATTACTTTTGTATTATGGATCTCCGCAAAGTAACGCCTAATTAAATTATATAAATAAGGGGAAAGCGAATGAGGATGTAGTCTTAGAGTGTATTCTTAGTTTGCTGATCATTGTTTATATTATAGTTTTTGATAACATAGGCCTCCTCCCTCCGTTTTGAAGAGAAGTATTGGATCTAAGATCTACCATGCTGCTCCTATGCGGATATATAGGTTACACACATCAACAGAATTCTTTAGAGATATGCAGGTTTCCCCACGATGTTTTTCTTCACTGAAAAGCGTGTAATAAATTGTAATTATTAACTAGACACATAAGTTCTTAATAGAAATACTTTCGGGGTTTTTGATAACATAACATACCGAAAGTTTGTCTGTCTATCTCTTACGGTCACCGCTACTAATGGACTAATATAAAAGACCGGGGTAACATACAAAATAACCGGATACCAGCATCAGACAGAGTAGGGGCAGAAGTTGTATTGCTTTCAAGAAACATCAACTTAAGGATTTTGAAGATTCAAAAGCACTTGTTTAGAAGTTTAATTGAATAAATAATATTTCGAATGTGAATTTGATGGCTTTTGTGATGTCACGGCTCAGAGGCTAGACGGCAGGTTGTATGTGTGATTAGTCACACGCCGTCGGGTGTGTGGTGAAAATTCGTGTTCAAGCAATTCTGCGTCATACGATAGCACGGAATGTCTAACCGCCGTTTTCAAATTCAAATTTCAATCTGACAGATTCCAAATTTTACGCAACACTGTATATACTCCCTAATACCTTTGTAAAATTCGCAATTAAAGTATTTTAAACCAATTCGAGCACGTTTGTCACTTGAAGGATTCGCGATCGATCAAAATTAGAAAATTCGGTGGAAAAGACTATCTGAGAATTGTGTGTTTTTGATTGTAATTTTATTATCAGGTTGAAATAGGACGCGTTATTTTTTTTTTAGAATCTTCTAACTACTCTAGTAAGGTAGGTAGTAGTAGATATATCAGATGTAGTTGAGGATGTAATGAGGGCGGGGTATGAGTTGTGGAAAGATTTGTTATCTTTATGCCCGTTATCGGTCAATATAAGATTTCGATGATATCTGATAAGGGTACTTTTTTCTCGATGACGATTCGCATCGAATTATCTTGTCATAAACCGTGATAACTGGATGGAGAGACCTTGTGACTCTTACTTTGGTGTCACGTTCTCAATCACCTGTTAGATTAAGTTTATGAAGAGCCTTTGTATTAAAAGTTTATTATGTACTTTTTGGTACATAATAAACTTGGCTGTGAAAGCCCAACGGATAGACCGTGTGACTCTTCGAGGTCATGGGTTCGAACCCGGGCAGACACAAATGAGTTTGCTGTTATGTGTTTTATTGTGTTTAATTGATAATTTATCTCACGCTTTTCGTTGAGGGAAAAAAACGTGAGGTAACCTGCATATCTCTAGAGAATTCTGGAGATATGTGTTACCTACCAATCCGCATTGGAGCAGCGTGGTAGGTCTTAGCTCCAACACTTCTTTCCAAAAACGGAGAGAGGAGGCCTATTCCCAGTGTGGTATTGTAATAGGCCGATACTTTACTATGTACTTTTTGGTAATTCTGAGATACCTTGCTGCTAATATATGATCAATTCCGATATATGTATACGGATTCACACTGGAATAATGCTATAGACGTAATAGAATGACATCATAACGCATTAGTTGTTTCTTTTAATAGTGACAAGAGACACTTTTTCCTTTTCTATTAACATTAATTTCTATAAACATAAATGGGATGTAGTGTTGTTTCTTAAAGTTCTATTTATATGAAGTGTTGTAATTTTATGTCAATGCTTCAGTATTATCGTCGTTTCAGCCGAAAAGCCATTTCGATACCTTAATAAGAAATGAAGTTCAAATCAAACGTTCTCAACGTTAGGCCAATAAAGCTAAATTAAAATTGAATATAAATATGTTACACATTCGGCTTTTGCTATGTGCTAATTGGATCAGCACACAGCACGAATAAGAACACGATGAGAACAAGCCGAGACAAGTCTATGACCGGTTTAACGTAAACTCCACGCGTCCGACGTTATCTAAATAATCAGCATACATACATTTTCCAGTTGATTTATAGATCAAATTAACTGGTTTAGTCCAGTCAATACGACGTGACATGTTATGACGTGTTTGACTTAGAACGAACTAGTTATAATGTAATGATTATGTCAACGATAAGCAAACACGGATTTAGATTGCGAATCTCACAACAGATACCAAAATATTCTACAATCTATTATACTGTCTTTATTCGAAATGTCAAGCCGTCCGTTAATGGACCATAAGATTCAGGAATTCTGTGCGACCTTTTTAAAGTCTTCTGTCCTTTGAATGGTGGGCTCTAACTGCAAAACTTAGCTCACCCGCTGAGTTTTACGAGGCTTTGTTATGAAACTTACAGTTGATTTCGAAACAATGGTCCTCGCCAGCAATATTCAATAATAATTATTATTTTTTAATATTCCCACTGTGTGGTATCCGGCTGAGTAGAATACACTTCCTTCATTTCTTACCGGGGTGTCGTAAAAGACGTTAAAGGTAAGTTGACGTCAGGCAGGCGGTCAGTCGTAAAATACCTAGCTAAATCATCTAACAACTTGTTAAACGTAGAGTGGGATAATCACACACAGCGTCTTCGCCGGCGAAGACGAGGTCCCAGTTTTCTGACGTCAGTCGGTTGTGGCTTCTCCCCACCTTTCCGACGTCGCAATGACTAATTAAAGTCATACATCAGCCCTCCACTACGCGTCGCCCTAAGCCGTGGTCCGGCCTCACAGGAGGCACCCTTAGGACGACGTTCCCCGACGCTAGTAGAGCTTCTGCGCTCTTCTCTCTGCATTATGCAACCTCGGCGATGCTTCTGCGCTCGCCCGTCACGGTGACGCTGTAAAAGCCGTTAGGACTAACAGCATACAGTCAGTTTGAAAAAAAAAGTTACGAAGTTTGATTATACCGATCAGAGCCACTAAGAAATTCGGTGTTTTCACTTTTTTTGTTAAATTTGATTTAATTTAAAATGGGTTTTGATCTAAATACTATTAGTATTCCGCGGACCGAAAAACATGAAAATCATGCTGGGCTTACTTCAAAAAATTATTGTTATAAAGTAAAAACTGCCTATGTTTGTATTTAAGTACATATATGATTTTTTTGGAGGATATATAGGTCAAACTTACCTAGGATTAAATGCGCTATCTACATTTTTAATGTGTGTTGTTGTAATTATTGGAATAAAGAATATTTTGAATTTCAATCTGAGCTCCATTACTTGTCTCCAAAACGGCGGGCGTCTTTGCCAAACTCTACAATTGCTACAGTTATGATACAATTTCAACCCCTTTAGAACAACAGCACATATTTCTAGTACCTACTTGTCTATAATATGCTACAAGTACATCAACTCACCTATAATACCGATCGCGGTGGTATGAAGTTTTTAAAATATTCCGGATTCCGCTCGTTCGGGGAATCACTGTTTTTTATTGCAGTTTTTATCACTGACTCGCTTATAACGTTTTATTTAATTGACTAGGATGTGGTGAGTGTGTGAAGTGTAAATTAGTATTTAAATTAGGCTATTATTATCATGATTTATGCGAAACACATGTCGGTATTATCCTCCTTAGATCTATATATAGCTTTTTTATAGTATCATTGAGGTTGTATCCGTTTTCTAAATATATATATTACCCAATTTCCTACTTCAAGCGCTGTGATTGCCCGGCAGTAAGAAGATGCGACTCTTTCGAGAGGATCTCGAGTTCAAAACCCCGGGCAGGCGCCAATGAGTTTTTCTATTAAAACTTATGTGTCTAATTGATAATTACAATTTATCACACGCTTTTCAGTGAACGAAAACATCGTGAGGAAACCTGCTTATCTCTAGAGAGTTCTGGGGACATGTGTAACCTACCAATCCGCATTGGAGCAGAGTGGTAGGCCTAACCTCCAACCTTTCTCTCCAGAAACGTAGAAAGGAGCCCTATGCCCAGCAGTGGGATTGTAACAGACCGTTACTTTACTTTTATTTCTCCTTCGTAATATGTTAGGTATTGAATTTTAAATTGTGCGATAGCAGTGAGATAGTG
This sequence comes from Morpho deidamia, assembly GCA_947086505.1. NCBI lineage: Eukaryota > Metazoa > Arthropoda > Insecta > Lepidoptera > Nymphalidae > Morpho > Morpho deidamia. The sequence continues at coordinate 469,831 of CAMTZC010000025.1, forward strand.
CGACTCTCTCGAGAGAGTCTCGGCTTCAAACCGCAAGAAGCCAAAGAGTTTTCTGTTTGAATTCATTCTGAATGATAATTGCAATTTATCAAATTTCAGTGAATACATTGTAAGGAAACTTGCATGTCTCTAGAGAATTCTGGTGATATGTGTAACCTACCAATCCGCATTGGAGCAGCGTTGTAGGTCTTAGCTCTAACTTATTTCTCGTATAACGGAGAGAGGAGGTCTATGTTCAGCTGTGGGATAGTACAATGACGTGAGGTAATTTTATTTTCAGTTCGATGCATTCGCATATATAATCTTACAAGAATTTGTGGATCTTCTTGGCAGCGAGGTCTTTCACTTCCTCTGGACTTAAATAGTGCGACAATAGGAAGTAATATTCCTTATTTATCACCGCCGGGAGGTCATAAAGGATAAGCATAGATGTTTCCTAGATCTCCGAGCATAAGATGCACGATCCAGAGCTTGAAAGCTTCAGGTTTAAGGTGTTAAGGCCAATTCAGTTCAGGGATCCCTGAGAGCTTTCTGCTATTCCGCATGTTAGTTCTACTTGGCACTAAAGCTTGATAGGTAGCTCATTTGCTAAAAGCTCTGATTAGTGCCTCAAGAATGAGGAGGCCTATATTCAGCAATTCTGGGAATATATATGTAACCTACCAATCTGCATTGGAGCAGCGTGGTAGGTGTTAGCTCCAATCCTAATATCAAAAACGGAGGGAGGAGGATTATGCCTCATAGTGGCATAGTAACAGGCGTGACTTTACTTAAAAATTGTTTGTATATACTTAACTCTATTGTTCTCTCAGCTGATATTATTACACCAGTACCTTATTATCTCTGGTTGCGGATTTACGTAAACAATAAGAAACTCGTTTCGCCTAATCTAAGTTTTTGCACGGAATTGTGTCAGTGGGTTATTCCTCCGATTGTAACTGACGCCAATTACGTAATTTTACACCTATTATACGTGACCGTTGATTCGGATGCTGTGTCACATTAGCCTGAGTCAGATCGAAGACAATCGACCGAAATGTAATCAAGGTCGGTACTGTACAATATTGGTAAATACTTTGCCGTAAGAAAGAAAGTGTCCACTATTTTAAACAGAATGGCCCGTTGGCGCAGGTGGTAGTGACCCTGCCTTCTCTTTCTGCTTGACTCGATTCCGTGACCTTCCGAGAACCGTCATGTCTCTCTGATAGACAATCATGGCTTATCATTAATTACTAGTTAATTTTGGCACTTATTCTTATTTCCTTGAGGAAAAGTCTTGAACCTTTTACCGAATTTATATCATTTAAAATTCCATGAGCTAAAACTATTATAAAATAAACCAAATTATAACACTGTTTAACATATATAACGCTGGGGTTCAATATATACTTGGCGAAGTAGATATTAAACTTATCGACCTATTCTTAATTGTAAAATATATCCGCAAAAACGGCTTGACCGATTTTTATGAAATTTTATATGCATATTCAGTAGGTCTGAGAATCGACTACTATGCATTTTTCATAGCCCTAAGTGATAACGGGTGTCCACACAAAAAATTTAATTTTTGTGTTTTGGACGAAATTTTTATTCTTTTAAAATACACTAGAAATTCTCCAGAAATAATTTGTATGGCATAACAACGTTTGCACGTTCAGCTAGTATACAATATATTAATACAGTGGTATAGAACCCGGCAATAAATAATGCACATCGAGAACTTAGAGCGAAACAGCCGGCCAATTCGGATTCGTAGAGCGCTGTCACTGTCACACACGGATTCGTCAGTCTGTGCAATAGAGATAATGCTCTATGAAGCAGAATCTAGCCGATTTCTCTCTCTGAGCTTCGATGTGCATTATTTATTGCCGCGTACTATATACCTCAACATACGAGTACCTGATGTACCTGTGGTTTGACATACGAGCCGTCGAGCGAGTGATATTTTGAAAAACGGATAGTCCACTATACATTTAGCACTATATATATTTTCTATTTACTGTATCGCCGATTATAGCAAAATGATTTTTATTATTACTTTTGTATTATGGATCTCCGCAAAGTAACGCCTAATTCTATAGATGTTTGTTAAATTAAATCGTGATATTATAGAAAAACCAGAGCAAGTTCTGCGAGAAATTAACTTCGCAAGGCGTAGCACAACAAGCAAACAACTGAGGTTGTATTTTGAAAACTGGAACGGATTAATGGCATTCAAATTAATTTCAATGGGGATAATTTCTTTGAGATACTTGAAATTTGTCATTTTAGCAAGGTTACGGAATAAATTGAACTCGTATGTCGAGGTTCCATTGAATCTCGAAGCGAATATTCAAAATTAAAATTGCGACACTACACTTTTTTACTTTTTTAAGGTTTGTGATGTTGTGAAATTTAACATGTATTATTGTTCAAATAATTATTTGTGCTTTTTTTGAAGCTAAAAGTAAGACTTAAAGCTTAACCAAAGTTCTGATTGAATGAGTAAAACATTTTGCGCTGTTTATTTAGAGAACTGTTTTGTTATACTGGCTAAACATCGCTTCGTTGAGGAATCCCTTAAAATGTAAACAGTACACGTATAGAGGAGTATAATTAACCTCATTACCAAGTCCGCTGGAATCCGCTCTGCACCTATCCATGAATAGGTCCCCTCCCCCTTCCCGCATCTGGACCGCAGCATCAAGTTAACGGTCTCACGTGGCCGTGATTCAATATTTACAGTGCGCAGGTTTCGGCATACTTTGTACACGGAGACCATATTATCGGTTTTCCTGAGAATTGTTTTAGATAAAATTGATGATTAAAATTTTTAATTAATCTGCCATTAAATCCGTAATAAATATTGATAACGTCAGCCAGAATTGCTGTCCGTCTGTTGCTCTTTCACAGCTAGCTTTCACACTGGATTGGAGCATGCAACTGGAATGTAGATTTTAAGTTATATTCATTATTGCAATAGATTTTTGCTTTAGTATCGAATGAAAACATGGTCTTCCCAATCTTTTTGGGTCCTTTTTAAACTCACACTCATCACGACAAGAACTGGCCCAATATCTGTAATTTAAGCCATAAATAAACTTACTCTTAGTGTTAAATTAATCATAGAGTTATTATATTTAGAGTATGGAAGCCAGCGTAAAGCGTAATGCGCCATATTACATTAAAGAGAAATAGAGAGAAAGCAAATGGGGATGATCTATCTGTATCTCAATTTTATGTGATTAAATAAAGATGAATTATACGATATTCGAGTGAAAAAAACTTTAATTTCATGGTTACGTAATGCGGACTACTCATACATACACACACACTCACGCCCTACCACTCTCCCCCCCACACGCACTTGCACTCATATTCTCACAACTACTTCTCTTACATACAAATCTTTGAGACTTTTTCAGTTTTCATTATTTGCTTCCTGATTTATTTATTAATTTTTTTTTTAATTTTGTTAATTTTATTATTATTGTTTGTTGTAAACTCTTTAAAAAATATTATATATAACAAATTGTGTTATGGAAGAGCGAGATATCCTAACACAAGTATTATCATACGTACAAGATCTCAAAACCTTGTTTCATAGTCATAAGATTTAATGGAAGTAAACAATTATTTTTTATACGATTTTCATCTTCCTTCTCATAATTTGTGGTGACACTCTCCCTTATTCCAAGTATAACAACTTTATGCACTTACTACATGCGTAAAGCTACTATGAGACATTTAAATTTATAATTCTTTAGGGAATTCACACACCATACGATTATTTTCAGCTTTAATTCAACTAGGAGTGCGACTTTTATAAGATTGTTTTGTGAGATTTAATAATTAATAAATAATTTCGCTTCACGTACTAGAGGTACCCCGTACTTGTTCACATCTATTTTAACTTAAAAGGAAAATCAATTGTGTATTATTTATTCCAGAAGGTTATGTGGCAATTTTTATATCCTATTTTAACTCGGTATATAAGCATGTGAGCGTGCGTGCGTGTGTGCCTTCGTGCACAAGGGCGTAGCCAGTAATGGCTACGCCCTTGTGCAATTGTTCTATACAAGGGGGGGCATAAAATTCTAAGTTATATTGTTTTAGTAGATTTTGTATAATATATTGTTTTAATAAGGAGTTTTTAAAGTATGAGTATGTCTTATTAGTAGTTGAAGAAGGTAAAAAAAAGTGAAAATAATAACTAAAAATAGCTTTATTATTATTGATATTAAAAAATTTTGAAATTTGAATTGATGAGGCACATAATAGTAATAGTCTTATGCAAGCTTTATAAAGTGTCACTATATTGCGAGTTGCCAGTTTCCCAGTGTTACAATTTCCGGTGTAAGGGGGGGCAGTGCCCCCCCCCTGCCCGTATCTCGCTACGTCCACATTCGTGCGTGTGTTTTTTATAACCTCTTTTGAACACTAGTAAATCAATTGAACAAATCTATGTTTTATATACTGTCCCACAAGATTAACTGTGATAGACTTTCTCCTCTATGTAATAAATATTATGGACCTGTCCTCGTTTGATTATATTTCAGATAGTAACCTTAGTTGTACAATTATAAGACGTCGGCCAAATTCTCGGATGATTAGTCGTCCTATTCTTATCTTTGATATCTCGGTGACGCGCGCCGACGTCACGGCCCCGTGGGACCGCATCGAACGTCATATCTTGTTTGATTTGGAGGCAAAATTATTTATATGGGCTACAGTTAAAAACATTCTATAAGGGACTGATGTCACGGCAAAGCTGTATTTTATTATAGAATCGCAGACCGAAAATCACAAATGAATTATGTAATAACGCATTTATCGTCTGTAATTATTTACCGAATATTCGTCGCTTGTACCTTTCATTCTACTACTCTACGATAGATGGCGTTACTAGTGTTTTCAAAACAAAATAAAACTAATAAACTCTCGTCCACAATATATACCACAACTCGAGGTACTAATACAGTGTTTTTTGAGATTGATTTTTGGCAAAGTTTTATCCATTCCAATTTTAACATGAATCTCTTCCTGTAATATATTTAGTAGATACTCCCATAATATATTATCTAGAGTGAACATTGTTTAATACTAATAATAATATTCCCCAGTTAAGATAGTGGTTATCTTAACTGGGGAATATTATTTAGACAATGATTGTTCCGATTGTTGTATTGGTAAACAGTCTACTAGCGAAAAGCCTCGACCAACTACTCAAGAGACTCACTTGGTTGTAGGATCAAGCGGATAGAAAAGGCAGTATTGCTTGAGAAAGCATGAATTGTGAGGAGGTTCCTCAGTCTGGAGCCCCAACCGCCGGTTGCAACAATTTTTTATATGTAAAATACTTAAAAATATAATGTAAATTTGTATAAAAGTAAATAAAAGAAATAACAATTATAATAAGACGGTAATAAATATTCTCGTTAAGGCGCTGAACCAAATAGGCTGACTTTAAACACGTTTTTAACAAAAGCTATAGGGATGACGATTAAAAGAAAAATATATGTTAATATACACCATATCTCAGAGAGAATGTAAGATTTCAAAACATGATTACGATACTTTTTTTCGATAAAAAAAAATGGTAAATAGACCTCTGATTTTTACTTTGATCGTAAATATCTCTAATATTTATCAACAAAAATTGGTAAAATTAATAAGACTAATAAATCATTATAATATAAAGCGAATGTAAGATTTAAATTTTGAATTAATTAAGATATTTCATTCAAATTAAATATTTTTTAGAAAATAGCAAAACTGAAACGAGTCATCGTCTCGCTTCTCTTTTACATCTACGAATATAGACAGTGATCGCTGAGGCGCGCTGCTATACGGACGTGTGTCGCTAGCTGCCGCCTTTTGTGACTATTCCTTGTTGATAATATGTCTTTTTTTAGGTGTTTAGTTATAGTTTCAGCATACTTAGTTTTATAAGATTAATTAGACATAAGTTTTGTAAATAAATTGTACAAAAAAAGTTTGGATAAAATAGTGTACACCTACAATGGGTGTTAAAAAATTAATTTTGTCGCTACGCCGTCGCAAAAATTGTGGGCGTGGCTTATATGCCGAAATCTGAATTTGCGCCAGCTCTGTTCAGCGCCTTAAAGGTGATGTTACTAAAAAAGGCAAAATGTCTCTCGCAGGCGCACGCGCCGCGCGGCGTACGTGAAATTATTTTCGGCTCCCAAAGGCCCGAATTAGCCCGAGATACATATATTATTTTAAAAAGTAAACAAGCAGTTTATATTAAGATCAGTTACGCATGTGCGTGGGATGCTGTGGCAGATTGATGCCCGCGGCATTTGTTTTCTCGCCGGCGGGAATTTGGACATGTTTGTTTTCTAACGGTCGATTTAGTGAAAATTCACTACGGCCGCTGACAGACATGTTATTTTCCACCGGTATAAGTGCATTAATTTGATTTTTAATGTGATTTTATTTGAGCAGCGATTGCACTCGATTTATAACGATTACTTTGCTTGCTGTGTCTAAATTTTACGGCGAATGAAGGATGTTAGTCGCAGTCTGTTTAACATATCATCTATTTGATCTAGTATCCACTAACGTTATCAATGAAAAACGGCGACATTGCACCGCCAACCATTGCGTCAAACATCAATCTTTAAAAAAATATATATCTACTGCTATAAACATTATTTTACCAATAAATGAATGAATCTTAGAAAATTCTACTAGAGTAGTTAAATTTTGAAGATATTTTAAATGTATTTTTAAAATAAATTGTCATAATAGGTTTGTTTAGCAGCAGAATTGATGGTTATACAATAAGATTAGAAGATCTGATGCTGTAATAAACATAAGCCTTTTTAGAACTAAAATTGACATTGCATTTGACCGGGAATCGAAGCAGCACAATATGTCAAACTATTGTTACTCGTATGGTCCTAAATATTAATGTCAGTCGTGTATTAAATACTTGGTGAAGTAACTTTATTTTACAATATTAGAGCCATCTTTTGTAGGCCCATGGACTTTTTTACTGCCATCTAGTGACGTATTTTTTGAACTACAAAAATTTTTAAGCATATAATTTTTTGTTTTAAAGCTGTTTAATCGAATAGTTTCAGAAATTGTTTTAAATTATCAACCTGTGGTAGCAGCCTGTTACTAGAAGGAGGCCTCCCTTCTCATCAGTACATAGGAGCTCAGATCAGAAAGGTCCGACGCCTAAGTTAAACATATTCTAGGAATTTTTAACGTGAAGCGCATTAGGAATTATAAATATTAAGTAAACACATATCTTTTTATCAACCTTGATAGGCCTGCGTAGGGTTAGAATGCACGATCCCTCGACATAGATCACAAGCAATACGGCCATAACACACTCTTTACCTTTCAAATACAGACTAATGAACACTTAATCGTCGACAACTATAAGATCTCAACGAACGGTCACAGGAAATCACAACTAGCCAGTTAATTGGAGCAACAGTTTAAAAAATTGCGTTTAAATCGATCTCAGTATTCGAGTGATTGGTTTTTATCCGTACCAAAGTGTACAGAGTAGTATTTCTGGCCCGCGCTAGATTCGACCGCGGAAAGTTTCGCAACTAACTGTTTACCTGACCCCCATACGAACATAGCTAGCCATCAATTCGGAAGAATTAGCTCTTGGGTAATAGGGTGGGCATCAGTTTATGCGATAGGAAAATTCCCTGTGGAACGTGTTACCGCACGTAGGCACATTTTTTTAACCCACGAGAAATATTTCGCTTGTTACTCACTTGACCAGAAACGAATTCCACCAGGTGTGTGTAAATATACTGACTGGAAAATAATTTCAATAGGTACTCTCCGCCCACTACGGGCTAATGTGGATCAAAACAAGTATAGTAGAAACGCAATTTTACAAAAATACTTTGAACTTGCCGACACGGGGAGCAAAGGCACCATAAACAGTTTAAGGTAAGGGCGTGCAGATGCTTTTCTCTTTTCTAATGGAATGCCTTACAATGCAAGCTGACTGTTTTCGTTCAAAAACGCTATAACAGTTTAACTAATTATCTTCCAATTTGTCGGTATGGCGATTATTTGCATTTCTTTGTGTTTTAAAATTGGCTGATTATACTCGATTCAGATGAACATGGTTCTTTCGACCCCTCGTTACCAGATTTTAGGTTCAGTTTTCGTGATTTCTTAGTACTAAACTGATATACAATATGCTAAGTGTACAGAATTCGGATCCCATCAATCGGTGAACTCAAAATAATGATATCTATTTTTGTGGTTAAAAACTGTGATCTAGCTAATAAAATGTTCGGAGAGTAAGCGCTGGTTTTGTATCCCGTGTTTTATTTAACAACAGACAGTTTAGTGGCGGCGGATGGGGATATTCCTCATCATAGTTTTCTATTTCTATCTCAAAAACCACTTACAACATTTACTTGACAAGTACTTATTGACTACTGATAATAACTTCAAATATGAGAAAAGATTAAATTTTTGTAATCTATACCTGTCTCCTTTTCACAAAGCAACAGCCAGACATTTTCAATATGAATGAGGATAGATGTGTGGCTAAAAGGAGACCAAAAAAAAAGTTGGATGGATTGTGTGAAGAATTATATGCATCTAAAAGGAGTGGCACTAGAGTTGACTAATGATAAAGGAGAATGGAATACGAAGACATATTGAGCCGACGCTACTTAGAGTGCGATAAGGGTAAGAGAATGATGATTTCCTTCTCATTGAACTGTTTTCTTGTACATATCATGCCTATTTAAAATTTGTCTGAACTAGACACTGCCCTTATTCCCTTTGCCTGATGCCTTTATACCTAGTTGAGTTCACCGATGACGGGTTCATTTATACTTTGACAGAAACCAGACTTTAAAGTCAGTTTATTTTCCTAAATTAACAACAAAGTTATGGGAAGTATAAAGAAAACTGAATTCTTGGCGCCCGTTCAAACGGAAGTTAAAATATTTGGGAAAGTTATTTAGTAACACACTTCCTATTTCAAAATTCTTATAATTTCCTCAGTGTATGATGTCGCCCGATGACTCAGTTCTTTGATGTTCTGAAGCGAAGCCAATATAATCTGTTATGATACTTTAATGCCATATAACTCACCGACACGTGGCTGAATTTTTTTAGATGACAATCTGAATTTTAATTATATACGACTCACGCTTCGAGCCGCCAAAGTGTATCCATATGGTATTTTTTGCATTGCTTTCATAAAAGCGATATAAAGTTATGTTCTTATAATTTTTTATTATATTATCTGACTGTAGGTTAATAGTATATTTACAATAATATATTATTTGCAAAAAAAATACAATTACATAGTAAAAACCGTGACAGAAATAGTAGACTGATTAGAATGTGAAATAAAGTTATCGCGCTTGTTTTGACTTCAGAAACTATGAAAATCCTTTATATTGTCGTTGCTATTGCAAAATACTCATGCAATTATAGAATTAAGCATTACTTTGCGGAGTTGTATAAGACAAATGAATGAAAAAAACATATGACTCAATGATAGCTTTTCTTACGAGAAAAAGACCAACTAGTCCTTCAAATTCTGAGTCTAACATCGGTTTAGTGACACTTTCAAAATTATACTCATCATCCTCTTGTCCATATCCCACTCTAAGTGGGGTCAGCACATTTAAGAAATATGTTGACACATCATTTGGCTACGTATTTTACGACCGGCCACTTGTCTGACGTCAACTTACATTAGTTGTATTTTATGACCCTTTGGTAAGCAAAAGGGTGGTCTATTCTACTCAGCCGGATACCACACAGCGGGTCGACTTACCTTAGTCGCCTTTTACGAAACCTCGATAAGAAATGAGGGTGGTCTATTCTACTCAGCCGGATACCACACGACATAAGTTGCAAAAGTGTAATATAACTGTTAAATAATGCCAAAAGTATAAATAGAAATTAAGTTACAATACTAACGCAGCCTACACAATTTAATGTGTCCAACGACAATATAGAGAAAGCAAACGAGACTAATATCTATCTCTTGTTTATGTGTGAGTAGACAAAGATAAGTATATTTTGATCGATTTTGATCTTCTCTTTCATTGTTGGTTGTGACACTCTTAATTAGACGCCTGCTTCCCCTTCTCTAGGGGAACTACAGGCAGTCTATAACTGAGTGCAAAAAGTGCGTTAGGAAGTATCTTATTTTATATTTACTCTATGGCGCTATTCTTGTAACAAGTATAAGCTTATAACTTTTCATATAGAACACCCAAGGTCGTGAATCCCCCATAGTAAGTAACTTAATAGTTGTGTTATGGGTCACAGACAACTGGTAAATATAGTACATATATAATTTTAATACATACGTAAATACAAATATACACCCAGGCTCGAAGAACCAACAAACTGTTTATAGAAAATGTTGGCTCTCGGCGGGAATCGAACCCGCGACCCGCGGAACTGAAGGCAGGGTCACTACCCACTGCACCAACGGGCCAGTCAAAATGGATAGATTTGTTAATGATAATTCAAAACGTTTACACATGGATGTCGGGATTTTACGTAGTAAATAAAATATTTCATAAAATAAAACTCCAATGACGAACGGGAAATTGCATCGCTTCTAGTGCTTTCATATTTTCATGATATGTGTTAAGTAAATTACGTACACTCGATAACTTTTCGGAACACGGTGTAATATCTGAAATTCCATCTAGATGTTTCGATGCAATTACTTGCATATTGTCGTAACGAGACACTAAAATATCTAATGCTATTGAATAATTATACAAATTTTAACGTTCGTTCTTTAATTAAGTAAAAGATAACGAAACTTCTCGACATCCGTGTAAGCATATCGTAAACCAATGAACGAAATAAATCATAATACGATTGCCAATTAGTTGTTTCACCAGAGAATGATGGTAATGGCAAAGTTGGCATTTTATTTACATATATTAAAGTTAACTTGAAAACTGACGATGGAATGTACTCATACGTCTTTGCTCTTCATCCGATTTTTTATTTTATTTACGTGCATTAAAACATTGAAATAACAATCATTAAAGTCGTTTCTAATTTAAAGTTATCGTTGACTTAATTATTGTTTTTTAAAATTTTACTTTGTATTTTAGTAAATTTGCGATGTTGAGCGTTTCTTTGAAGCTCCGAAATAATTACATATGTCTCTTAGTAAATATCTAACGCAGCGGCGTCCGCCATTTTGTGTAACAAATATGGCACCGCTTGGAGTATGATTAGTTAAATATAAAAATACACAACCTGGTGGTAGGAGATTCGAAAATACAAAAAATCATGAAATTATGTTCAATAGAAATATGAAGCCTAGCACCTACCTTTCCTCTCCTAAACCGCTTCGGGGCCAACACCGGTGTAGAGGCTAGTGTTCTATGTACACCATAACACGAAATATCAATAAGTTTTTAGTTCACAAGAGTGTCCACGGAATTTCACACACATAGAGAATGTTAGAATAAAAGAATATAGTATGTTAATTTCGATATAACCACTGGTGTGCGCGAAAAATCGACCGGGAGACTTGTCGATCCCGTGTTCTTTTAGACGCGAGAGGGCGTCGGCGCGTCGACATATAAGAGCTTTAAAAATATTTGTAAGAATAAATACAAGAAAGTTGCGGGTAGTCAATAAATCATAAATAGTATGGCGTCCGTAGGATTTTTTATTTAAATAAAATCTCAAAACATATAAGTTTGATTATGCCGATTTATTCTTTAACTGCTATAGTAACTTTAAAATAGGTTAATATGTACAACATTGTATAAAATTCATCTATTTATACAAAAAAACAATTACACGGTTACCTATATATATACATTTCCATCATGTATACAGTTTAAAACGTTAATGAAGGCATTTTTTAGTAACTGGAATTCTATCTAAAACCAATTAAACGCGGAAATAAAGTTATGGACAGAGCTGAAAATATGAGGCATATAATTGTGATTTAACATCGGAGTACAAGCAACTATTATATTCAGAAAATCATAAGATATCCTTTAATAGTTGTAAGAAAATGTATCAGTTTTATTTAACTGGGAAACAGCGAATACCCTACTAAAGCTTAGTAGTCATAGTTTTAGTAGAGTATTACTGTCTGTTTGTTAGAATACTGTGTTCTATATTAAACTTACCGCGGATTATAGCCAAATAATCTTCAAATTACTTTTGAAATAACCATTGCATATTTACTATAGTAATAGTTTGAGAATTGACTACGGAATCGTATCTCAGATTACCTTTCGTTTTGCATATCTATAAGTATAAAGTAAAGGCCTCATATTATCCCACTGCTGGGCATAGACCTCCTCCAGATTGGTAGGTTAGGTTACATATCGCTATTATTCTCTAGAGATATGCAGGTTGTCTCACGATGATTTCGTTCACCAAAAAGCGTATAAGTTGCTAATATCATAGTTAACGTGTAGACACCGGCTAGACTCACGTCTTATTTTATCGGGTTACCATGATAACGTCGTGTAAGGAGCTCATGAATGAGTGCAACGGATGAGCTCGAAACAAGCCGGGCTAACCCGTTAAAATAAGACGAGAGTATAACCGATGTCTGCATATTAACTATGAATACTACTCAGGATAGCTTAAAATTTAAATTTCAAATATAAATTAAGCACATAAGTTTAAATAGAAAAACTCATTGATGCCTGTCCGGTATTTGAACCTGTTACTACCTGTAAATAGTCACACGGTCTCACCGCTGGGCTATCACACCTAAAATATGGGTGACGATAACCGTAATAACTTACTATAATCCTAAAATTAGATTAGTCAAATATTTAACAGCACTCAAAAGTTGTAACGGACCGTAAATTATAATAGTATAGTTATATACTTATACAATATTTATGTAAATTTGCTCCCACTTTTTAAACAATTATTTTACTACAATTCAATTTGAAATTATATAATTGAGTTAATTTAAAACTTAATCATGTTATGATGAATATTTGCATATATTTTAGCCATAAGTACCGGAGCTCCCGGGTAGGTCCACATGAAAATCAATGTGTCATGTATGTCAGTCCATTAACTTAAAACCGTAATGGTTAAACTAAACCTTCCTCGAAAATGCACTGTCTATTAGTAAAAACGGTTCAAAAACCTGTTCAGTAGATTTGGAGAGAATCGATCAAATACAGACAGTTTTTAGTGACTCTATTTAATAATAAGAATATAGTAGCTTCTATATAATTAACAAAAATTAAGCTAAATTGTGTATTATTTTTAAAGTTGCCTAATCGATTAGTGATGTATAACTTAGTGTATAAGTACAATTTGTTCCACATTAATTAAAAATATATACAAAATTATCTTATATTTATGTTTTGAGGTATATAAAAACAAATGTAAAATTATAATTGCGAGTAAACTATTTTTTTTGGGTATAATTATGAAATTGTCTTTTATATAATTAAAAATATTTTGTTCTCACGTAATGATTAGAAATATTATACAGAATGTATATAAAACTATTATACATTTTTGTATAATATAGAAAATTTGTATTTTTCTTGTGTTTAATAAATCATGCGACTTGAGTGTTTTCAATAAAGAACATATCTTATCCAAATTATACAAGTGTATACTTTGGAAATGGGTGTACAAAGTTATTAAATTCAGTGCATATTCAATATTTTTAGAAATGAACTAATGAATAACGATAATTTCTATTTTATTATGATAATAGAACAAAATTATAAAGTTGGATCCAGTCATTATATACATTAAAGATATATAAAACATCCAAACAAACATCTATGTACAGATAAATTATTTGGCCTTGGATGTATATAAATATATGAATAAAACTATCACAGATGCATTAGGTAGCATATTGAATACGAAATAGATATCTATATCCAATGGGAAAAAGCAGAAAACGTGATGCGTAGATGTTATAAAATTTGCCCCAAGTATTATCCCTTAGAATTACCACGATGCTATGGGGAACTTGGATTTAAATCAAAAAAATTCCACAGATAGTGTGTAGACTATCAAGCAGTAGACTGATTTAGGGCCATAGTGCTGCATATGTAGTATATAGGGCTTTCGAGATAAAATCCTTGCTCTATGTAGTTAAAACTATGTAGTTAATGTAATGCTGAAGGACATTATAATTTACACAATATTATTGTTTAATCGTTCAAATTTTACCGAAGGTCGGTAAAGCGGTCGGTTTTTCACCGGAAACGTTAGACAGGGGCATTATAATGTGACAGAACGAATCCAGTAGATGTCAGATATATGCATATGTATTGCACTTGCAACTTGTGCAAAAAAAACGAAGATAGGACATTACTGCACACAACATTCAAAGCTCTCTTTCCCTGTTGAAATTCGTGATAAGAGGTAGAACAGTTTAGGGTTTTAATAAAACTTGAACTCAAAAGATTAGGCAATAAAAACACTGTGTTTGTCTCAGTTTTCTGCCTTTTCCATATCCCATGTAACGTCACTAACAAAGTATGTCCATCATTCACCCCGAGCACTATTTACACATGATTCACGAATTCAACATAACGAAATCACTTTTAAGAACAATTCACTAAGTGGTCCGAGCTGAAGCTAGCTGGGCCGGTACCCAGTCCTCCTCCAGTACTTGTCTCATACGGCCGGTATATTGTTGCAGTAGGCCGACAGCCGCTCGAAGAACACAGTCTCCAGCCCCTCCCCTTGCAGGTCGTTCCGGACGTCCCGGACGTCAGCCCTGTCTAGATTCCTCATATCGTTCAAGGACATCGAGCTCGACATAATGGGCCCGTTGTACTCCTTATTTTTCTCGATTTGGGTGAAAATTTGCAATTTCCCATCAGTGTTCTCCCTGTTGAAGACCAGCCTGTCGCTGTTCATTATATCGCAGATCTGCTCGGTCTTCAGCGATCTCAGATTCGTGATGTCCCTCTCCTCGCTCCTCTCCTGCAGTCTGATGATGTCTTCGGATTCTTTTTGCTTAAAGTCACTTAAAATGTAATGCTCCTGCCGCGTGTCGTACGCCTCGTTGATTTTAAAATTCCCATCGCGATTTTGTACTGTCACGTTGGGAGGTTTCTTTGGACTCTTTTTGGACTTTTGCTTCTTATCTAGCAGGCTTTTCAATATGGGCAATTTGTCAGTCTTTTTTTGTGGTTCGGCTGTTTTTGGGTCGTTTTTTGGGTTGTGCTCCAGTTTGATGTCCACGTTCGGTTTAGGGTCCTTGTTGTCCTTTCCCTTGTTCTTCTGCTCGTCCACTCGGACGCGCACCTTGTCGTGTATCAACATGTGCCGCCGCAGGTCGTACGCCACTCGGAAGCACTTTTCGCATTGCGGACATTTGTATGGTTTACTCCCTGAAAAGAATTTGATTTTAATAACTAATTTTTCATGTGGAAACAGGAAAAAATACATTGTAAGGCACCAAAAAATATGGGATCACGGTGGCATCAATATGGTTCAACAAGATGCACGCAATCACTCACTACACATCAGGCCTAGATATCAAAGAATTTAATACAAGCTTAAATCTCGGCGGGCAACTGACAACCTGCACCGGTTCATACTTATTAAACTAAACTACAAGCCACTCCTTTGTTTCTATATTTTGTAACCTCATTAAACATAGTTAGTTATGAACAAATTGTAAATAAGCAGTTATAGCCCCTTGTTGGAACAGAATAGTAAATAAAGATATAAAATTGCGAATGATGATGGATGTTTGGTTGTATGGCTTACGATCTTAATTTCTGTGGGATCAAATAAAAAAATATTACAATTATGTATTATAATATTTTTTTTCAATTCAATTATTAGTAATCTTTTAATACTTGTTGCCATAGACTTGTAACTAAAATACTTTTTGCACTTGTGAATTTGTTTTCTCGAAACGTTTGTTTTTCTGACGACAAAAAGAAATTGTCAACTTTTACTTTAGTGATGATAGCTTATTGTTATATGTTTATTACGAATCCTATCGTTATCAATATGTTGTTATGGTATTTAGCATGTGCTTGTATATATTTAGCATGTATATAACCTTGTTCCGCGCAAACGTGCGGACGGATGAAACAACCTCCGAGACCTGGGCCCGTCGTCTCGGCGTCTCAACCTACCTTATGCGGCCGTCAGCTGTATGCGGTCCGGCCTCATGAGTCACTGCGTGTATATGTGTACGTGTGTGTGTGCTTGTATGTACTTGGCCGATTCCCGAAACCGTTGGCTCGCCTCTGCAATCTTCCACGGACACGGAATGTCTGTTTCTCCCGGAGTATACACTTCACTACATCGGTTAAATAACACCCGGTGTGCACACAACCTTCGTAAGGTCACACGTTATTGAATTGTTCCTATATCGGGGAATAGTAACCCAACGCGCACTAAAACCTTGGACGGTCGCGTCTTCTCAAACGCTTCACTGGTTAAACGCGTCACTAAATACTTATATCAGTCTCAAATGTCAATAAAGTCGTGTCACTACTGAGAATAACACCCGAAACGCAAAATTACACGTGTGCGTTATAAAAGAATGCCGTATACAGGCGCACGCGGCCTGTCCTTATCGTATTCGAAACGTCACTAACTGTCGGCCGCTCGCGTCGGCAATCGAATGCATAAAAAGGTCGTTGATCCCGCCGGTCGCGTACGCGCGCGTCATTTTATTCAAAACAAACCTCAAACTACAATTCTTTTTTTAGTTCCCCCGTAGAAATTACATAAGATAAAAGTTTATCCCCAGATAAAAACATTTTTTCTATATCACAATACTAAAATTATTACTGTAACGTCTAGACCTAAAGATGAATGTAATTCTGGCAGTCTCTTTTGATTATTACTTTTGTATCGTTGTAACAATATTTATCTTGTTAAATTCTTTAAGTGTTTCAGTGAGTCGGCTTCCCATGTCTCACCGGTATGGGTGCGCATGTGGCTCAGGCGGTAGGACGAGGCGCGGAACGACTTGTTGCAGTACTCGCACTTGTAGTTGCGCTCGCCCGTGTGGATGCGTCGGTGCACGTTCAGCGAGTAGCGACGCGCGAACTCTTTATCACAGAACTCGCATTTGAAGTGTTTCTATAATTTGGAATACATATAAATTCAAAACAAAATTAAATTCAAAATATTGTTTATTAAAGTAAACTTGTAAACAAGTGCTTTTGAATCGTCAACTCTTCTGCTGGTTCTAAAGCTGTTCTGGTACTGCTGGTCATCATTATCCTCCTGCCCTTATCCCACTCTAAGTGGAGTCAGCACAACATGTTATAAACATGTTGTCACATGATTTGACTACGTATTTTACGACCGGCCGCCTGCCTGACGTCAACTTACCCTAATTGTATTTTACGATACCTCGGTAAGAAAGAGGGTGGGTGGTCTATTCTGCTCAACCAGATCAAACAATAAATTTAGTAGTATATAATTTATAGAATTCGGCGTTACTTTGTGGAGTTTATATTACAAAAAAAACATAATAAGCATGCGATTGGATAAATTTTTTGCAAACAAATGTTCCAAACGGTACAAAAATTAAATAAATTTAATAAATACAAATTCAGGTTTCCAACGAGGAAAGCGTTAAACCCTCTACAACAGAGATTCCCAAACTTTTCTCTACCGTAGGCCCCTTGTCAGGTTTTTTAGTTTTAGATAGACCGCCTGCTATTTACCTAGAAAGACTTACATTTCTAACAGTGGTGAAGTACTATAGGTACTTCGGTGTGAAAAGAAAAAAAACAATAATACACATTATGTCAAATAAGCAACGTCTGTTTTCTCATCAATAAATTTTCTTCTAAATTTTCATCTTTACTATCGAGACACTCTAAAACAGTTTCAAATAGTATAAAAAATCTTGTTAGGCATAAACCATCTTGCTATTGAATCTCATTTTCTTTCATAGACCTCCAATTTTGTTTTTCGTCCACGTAGACCCCTTGCTGTTCTTCGTCACACACTTTGACGATAGATCACTTTGATAAAGATAAAAATATACATAATTATAAAAAGATTGGCGATGTATATAATAGACAAAGTAGGAACCGACATAAGCTTGCGGCTCCTGCTTTGCGCCTTGTAAGAGTACGTGAGTCGTTTGTGGGTTTGGGTATAAGATTCTATAACAAAATTCCACAATCAACTTTTGCGATTTTTTTACTTGCAACTTTGCCATTACAGCAATTTAAAAATACTGTTAAAAAGAGGCTGACACAGAAAGCCTATTATACCGTGGACGCTTACATTGCTGATAAGAATGCGTGGATATAGCTGCTCTTCGACCTTGTGCAGGATAGCTATGACAAAATGTAATTAGTATTAAGAATCTTCTTTTTTAAAAGAGCTCCACCGAGTTTCTTGCTGGCTCTTCTGGGTAGGACGGCTTTCCGAACCAGCAATAGAGTCGACGATTCAAAAGCACTTGTTTAAAAGTTTATTTGAATAAAGAATATTTTGAATTTGAATTTGGGAATCATTGCTCTACAACATATAGATTAGTCCAGTTACCTTGATGGAATGTAAGGAAGCCTTGTGGTACTTGAGGTCGCTCCACTGGCGGAACTCGCGGCCGCACTCGTCGCACTTGCAAGGACGGTCGTCGCTGTGCACGCGTTTGTGTATCTTGTGTACGAATGTCCAAACAACATTTATATAAAAAAAAAGTAAAGTAGCAGCCTGTTACAATCCCACTGCTGGGCATAGGACTCCTCTCTCCGTTTCTGGAGAGAAGGGTTGGAGCTAAGACCTACCACGCTGCTCCAATGCGGATTGGTATGTTACACATATCAACAGAATTCTCTAGAGATATGCAGGTTTCCTCACGATGTTTTCCTTCACCGGAAAGCGTGTGATAAATTGCAATTATCAATTAGTCACATGAGTTTCAATAGAAAAACTCATTGGTGCCTGCCCGGGTTTGAACTCGTGTTCCCCTCGTAAGAGTCTCACGGTTTCACCGCTGGGCTATCACAGCTCATTCGAACTCAAATCCAAAAAATTCCATTTTCAAGCAAACTTATAAACAAGTGCCTTTGACAAAAGTAATTAGATTAATTTGTTATAATCCGCGAGCAAATAGGAAGTATATATAATGGCAAATGTAGAGTGGACTATTCGTTTTCATACCGAAACATGCAGGATTAGACACATGCACAAACCTCCATCACCGACACCACAATACACAAGCACTACACACGTTCACTATCACAAACTCAACAATCGTTTCGCCACGCAACCTGCGAGTTTGTACATGTGTATTAACGAACCCTGCATGTTTCGGGTATGAAAACGAAAAGACCACTCTACATTATATATATTTCCTATTTACTTAATCGCGGATCATACCAAAATAATTGTATTATTACTTTGGTATTATGGATCTCCGTAAAGTAACGCTTAATTGTATAAATTGTTTAAAGTGCTTTTAGGTAATCCAGAGCTATACCTTTCTTGAAGCCTCGTTTGATCAACCGTCTCATTTGCATATAAAGACCTAACTTGCGAAGAATTATAAGTATCATTACCGGACGCTGCCTGCTCAAACACCTGCGACTGATCGAGAAATACATAGAGGATGCAGGAAATCAGAAACACAGGTGGCAAAGATCTTTAATTCGATAAAGAAGTTACAAGAAGCTTTGAGGAACTCGTGTAAGGTTTTCTGCTTCTGGAAGGAGCTTGAGTGGTTCGAATAGCCAGCCCTTTCACACCCACGCACAATGGTCTACGACTAAGAATACAATAAGAATTGGAAAAGAAGTGCTTCTTGTGACTGTTTTTTTAGTTTTCAAAGGAGCTTTTAGCTCATCTATATGGTAGAACAGTATATGAGCTTCAAATGTGCCAAATTTCCTCAATATTACCCACCGGGTTAAACATGAAAACGTCACAGACAGACCATTGCATTTTTATATAAGCGTGGAAGTATCTATTGCACGTTCTAATGACACTTAAGTTAATAATATTTACGACGAGTTAAGACTTCTTCCCTTATCCCACTTTAAGTGGGGTCGGCACAAAATGTTACAAACATGTTGTCACATTAATG
Organism: Morpho deidamia; assembly: GCA_947086505.1. Classification (NCBI taxonomy): domain Eukaryota; kingdom Metazoa; phylum Arthropoda; class Insecta; order Lepidoptera; family Nymphalidae; genus Morpho; species Morpho deidamia. The sequence goes on from CAMTZC010000025.1 coordinate 489,860, forward strand.
ATTTTATACTTGAATATTCGTGGTTTGAAAACATAATTATAAATTATTACTTTCGGGTACATACCACGGTAATTTGTTTTTGATTCGCCGATATTTCGACCCAGTTGCATGGATCGTGGTCACGACGGAACTGCAGGTAGGCGGTACGTCAAGCTGAGATGTTAGGGGCAGTATCTAACTACCCTCCACATAAAACTACCAACTACCACAATAACTACCAACACATAAAAGCAGTCAAAAACAACGACATTTTAAAATCTGCAATCGCCCAACATGTTACACAAGCCGGAACAAATCACTGGATAGAACTTCACAGCCCGAAAGTTCTTTCCACTGATCGCCACTACATACCGAGGATAGTTCGCGAAGCCATTGAAATTAAGAAATATAAAAATTTCAATCGCGAAGACGGTTTTAGATTAGCGAACATGTGGAATCCAGTAGTAGAATTGTGTAAAACTCAGAAACGGCGCCAAAATTCAAAATTTAAAAGTGACGTTGTGAGTGTAGTATGCCGAACAATCCGTGACGCACCGATAAAAAGAACGAGACGGAGGGTAGTTAGATACTGCCCCTAACATCTCAGCTTGACGTACCGCCTACCTGCAGTTCCGTCGTGACCACGATCCATGCAACTGGGTCGAAATATCGGCGAATCAAAAACAAATTACCGTGGTATGTACCCGAAAGTAATAATTTATAATTATGTTGTCACATGATTTGGCTTCGTATTTTACGACCCGCTGCCTGCCTGACGTCAGCTTACCTTAGTCGTATTTACGATCCGTCGTTAAGAAAGAGGGTGGTCTATTCTAGTCAACCGGATACCACACGGAGGGTCAACTTACGTTAGTCGCCTTTTACGACTACTCGTTAAGAAATGAGGCTAGTCTATTCTTCTCAGCCGGATACCACACAGTGGTATACCGAGTTAAGAACGATCCAGGGAAATATTAAAATACCTTCAAAGCGCTGGCCGTATAGAAGCCCTTCCCGCACTCGCGGCAAACCTGCTGCTTCTCGCTGTGCATCAGCACGTGGTACAGGAGGCTGTTCCTGTGCTGGAACACCCTCCGGCAGTGCGGGCACTCGAACGACTTGGTCTTCTTCTTCTCGGACTTGCCGTCGGCTGCCGCCGTTTCCTCTTTGATGTGCAGCTCCGTATGAGGCCCGAGGATTTGGGTGTCGGGGAAATTGTCCGTCTGGTCAGCTTGCTCCTCATTGCTCTCGAATATCCGTTGCAGGACTTCTTCTAGAAGATGAGATTAATGGATATAACAATGTGGACTAACTTCTTGCTCCTCGTTGCAGTCTAAAACTTTTGGAGGATTATTACCAAAATTAGGATTCGAATTAGGATGTACCTATCCAGAGTTTAAATAGGTCAAAATGCTATAATACACGAATACATAATTCATAATAATTTAAATTGCATAATTCAATAATACAGAATCTTTGTTTTTAACTAAGTTAAAGCTATCGTTGAGTTGATTTTTTGACAATAATTATTTTAAACTGGTCGTCATAGCTTTACTCATGTGCCTGTGCAGACTGTTGAAAGATCAGAACCCAGGATAGAATCCTTATTGATAATCATGTTTAGCCGTTAAGCCATAGCATTACTCAGATACCTGCCCATTTTTTGCAATGCTTTGCAAACGCAGTCGCAAACGCTGGGCAGATGCTCGATGCTGTTGGCTATAGTATTTTTACTAATGGTAAATGGATTAATACATACCTTTAGCCTCAAGTGACCTCTGGCTGGTGGGCTGCGGCGGCTGGGCGTGGGTCACGTGAGTGGACGTGTGGCTGGTCACCAGGCTGGTCGGCGGGCTGGGCGGGGACATGTGGGCCGGCTGACTGGTCTGGTGACTGGGCTGGCTGGTCTGGTGGCTGGTCTGGTGGCCGGGCTGGTGGCTCTGCATGGTCGGCTGCAGGCCAGGGTGCAGGGGGGGCGAGGGGTGCGTGCACACGGGACAGTATCCGGCGCCACCACAAGAGCACAGCGGAGACACCGCCCCCGGACTTGCTCCGTTACGGAGATACCTGTCCGAAACAAGAGCCTTAAATAAAATAAAATAAAATCAAATCAAATCATATTTATTGTGAATACAGTAATTATAGATATTATAAAAGTAATTATTTAAACCAATGTATTCTACCATTACAATATGGTGTACAATATTATGCAGTAATTATAATTAATCTATATTTTAAATTAAATATTAAATTATATTATCTAGTCTAATTATTGAGAAAATCATTGATTGTGTAGTGACATTTAGTAATTAATAACATTTTTAGCGCACTTTTAAAACTATTAATTGATGGAAGTTTTTTAATATCGTTGGGTACTTTATTATATATATTAACTGACATGCAAAATGCACTCTTATTCATAAGAGCAGTTTTAGAAGGAACAATTCGCAATCTAAGTGGGTATCTTTTATTATTCAAATTTTTAAATGTGTTGAGATTAGTATGAACATACACAGCTGTTTCAAAAATGTATAATGAAGGGAAAGTTAATAATTTTAGTTGCTTAAAGTGCCGTTGACAACTATCAGTCCAATGTAAATTTAAAATAGCTCTGACACATTTCTTCTGTGCTCTGAAAACTGTATCCATCTCTGTTATATACATGTATGTCTATTATAATACATGTATGTCTATTCGTTTTAATAAGATGGGTACAAATATTATACTATTTACCTTGAATCTGAAGATACCTGGTAAACTGCAAGTAACCAACCGTTTACACGGTCAAAATTATGATAACTTCCATTTACTTTAACATTTATATATGTTGTATCCTAGTGAAAGTCATACCGACTTTACTTACTTATTTTAATTTTATTCGAAAGACACCTTACAGTCACACGCACCCGTCTACATCGGAAAGGGGGGGGGAGCAAGTATTGAAGCGGAGCCGCAAACATTACCGTTCTCACAATATAAATTAAAGAAACTGGATTATATTCTGATTAATGATAATGTGTACTTAAAACCTAAAGCTGAACGCGTCACCAAGCGTTTTCCAAATCCACGGATCCTGTACGATATTCTTCATCTTCTGTATGGTATTCTGTTTAATCCATCTACCCCTCCTTACTTAAAGGAACAATTTATATTTCTAAAGGAAACACATTCTCTTTCTCTTCGTTCTGAACACAATTTAAAACTAAAAATTCCTTCTCACTCCACTTCCTTCTATGCAAATTCTTTCACAGTGAAGGCTATCCTTTTATGGAATTCACTTCCTGTACATATAAGAAAATCCTTTAAACTTGCTGTGTTCAAAGAAATAGTTAAACAATTCTATTTAAATTCTCCCTGATTGACATTCCTTCTAACTTCGTAGTATATATAACTTCTAATTTTTATCTTTTTCGTCATTTATATTATACTTTTTTATTTATTTTATTATTGTTTTATAGCATAATATTTATATATTTGGTACTTATTTATTTTGTACACCCCCACCGCTGATTTTTTAAAAAGTCCTCTACCCTAAGGTTGCCTGGAAGAGATCGCTTTTAGCGATAAGGCCGCCTATTGTACTGATACTTCTTTTAACTATTTATATGTATTATTTTGGTGTACAATAAAGTGTTTTATCTATCTATCTATCTACGTTATAATAGTTATCCGTACATCGTGTCGCCACTTGATAGTGACCCTTGTATCAATGTTTACGGTACGGTCGCCAGCGCACGTACCAGTTCCGCACGTGCTCCTGGTGCACGTGGCCGTTCTCCACGGTGAGGTGCGGCAGCAGGGTCTGCTCGTAGGGCTCGCCGCTCTCGTCCACCGCCACGTGGATGCCCTCCATCAGGTCCTCCGGCTCGCTGAACTCGCCCATGTCATCTAACTGCAACCAACCACTCTTTATAAGTAAGAGTAAGATGTAAGATGGCATTTTATTAAAACCTTTTATTTAACTGTGTACGTGCAATATTTGCAAGTTAAATTTAATCCACTTCCTGGGGTCCGATTGAGCTGAAATTTTACATACTGGTCCAGTTCCGAAATCCGAAGAACAAAGCCACATTTCCTATGCTTATATAAGCATATATATATATATCCCATATATATGGGAGATGTGACTTTATTCTTCGGCTAGGGCGATGTTATGTCAGGATTTGCTCCAGACGAGGGAACTCCTCAACAGTTAACAGTAGAGATATGAAATTTTGTTAAAACTTTCTTTCTGCTTGCTGTCTTTTAACGTGACTTGTTTATAAAATAAAACAGTTAATCAAATCCTTTTGAATCGTCAGCTCTTGTAAGGTGAAAAGCAGGAGCGGATACTTATATCGATTTCTACTTTGTGTATGATATGCATCATTATCACCATTCTCCTGAATGTTGTGCCGACCCCACTCTAAGTGTCTTTTATAACTACTATTATATTGTTAAATTAGCCAAATTTAGAGTAATAGTTACTAATAAAGTTTATCTTGCCCTTATTCCACTCCAAGTAGGGTCGGCACAACATGTTACAAACATGTTGTCAAATGATTTGGCTACGTATTTTACGACCGGCCGCCTGACTGACGTCAAGTTAGCTTAGTCGCCTTCTACGACACCTCGGTAAGAAATGTGGGTGGTCTATTCTACTCAGCCAGATACCACACAGCGGAAAATATTAGTCAGTTGTAATTTAAACCAAACCTTCATTCAATGGCACTCCTAGACATGGTTCCAGGTTAATTAAAATATACTTTTCTACACCTGTTGTTTGAAAAAATCATTAATATCATACCTTCGGGTTGGAATGCTCCTCTTTCACGTGCACCTCACACTGTTTCTGTTTCCTGAAGGACTTGTTGCACTTGGTACAGAAGTACATGTTCTCCAACTTGTCCAAAGGTTCGTACAGATCGGCCTTCCCACTGTCGGCCACCTCCTTGTCCATATTAGCCATGGTATACTGGACTTTGTTGGTCGTGTAACTGAGGGTTTTGTCGCTCGACGTGTACAGTATGTGTTTGTCTATGGGCTGGTACATTGTCTTTGGGACGGTTCCCTCTAGGGACAGTTCGACGATCGAGTCGGGAAGGTTCGCTACGTTGTCTACTATACATGTGTTTGTCATCTGAAACGATGTATATACTTCTATAGTGTGTACTCTATATATACATACAAAAAGAAATTTGTATTACTATTATAAGGTTGTATACAAGCAATACACCCAACCACCACCAAAATCCCTATGATGGTTTCGCCCCGAAGCCGAAGCGTCATTAGAAGGATAGGCTCCATCGTCATCATTTTCCTCGTGGACGCGTCTTGGGATGCATGTGGTGACTTGTCCTGCACGTGTAAGGTACGTGAATTTTGCCTGTTTCATACACATTAGCATTGCATGAATTCGCTTTACCCGCGCGGATTATAGCAAAGTAGTTCTGTTATAGTTTCTGTAATATGGAATACCTCAAAGAACGCCTGCTTCTATAAATCAGTTATTTTTAGTTTTATTGTTATTAATAAAAGTGTTCATTCATTCAATAAGTCCAATGACTGGCCCGTTGGCGCTGTGGGTAGTGACCCTACCTTCAGCTCCGCGGGTCGCGGGTTCGATTCCCGCCGAGGGCCAATAATTTCTATAAACAAATTGTTGGTTCTTCGAGCCTGGGTATGTATTTGTATTTAAGTATGTATTTAAACTTATATATGTAGTATATCTACCAGTTGTCCGTCACCCATAACACAAGTATTTAGTTACTTACTTTGGGGACGGACGACCGTGTGTGTAAATGTCACATATATTTATTTATTTATTTATTTAATAAGTGGATATACCTTGTCTATGCCGAGGTCTGGCACCGGCACCGGGTTCTCGATGATGATGGTGGCGTGCGGCTCGTAGTGCTGCTTCAGGTGCTGGTAGAACTTCAGCTGCTCCTCCCCGTAGAACTCTCCGCACAGCTGGCAGATGAACAGCGCGCGCATCTGACCACGCCCACACATCAGATTTTTATTCCAGATCAGATTTACACGTTCCGACGTTAGTTAGTTAGTCAAACTCTATTTAGTGGCCAAACAATCAAAAGAGCAACAACGTTAAGATTACTACTCATTTATTTTTTTATTATTTTATTTAAAGCATTATTTTTTTTCAACTAAGATTATATATTAGTTTTAGATACTAATTTATGTTTTCCTAATTTCACATAAGGCGCAAGTCGTGTTTGCCTTAATACGATTGTACATTTTATTGTACCATTGAATTTAATAATGTATCTTAACTATGTTTAATGTAACGATCGCTGGCAAACCATAATAAATAAATAAAAATAAATAAAAATCTGATCGAATTAAACAAACTGATAATTATAAAAATATTGGCGATGTATATAATAGACAAAGTAGGAACCGATATAAGCTTGCGGTTCCTACTTTGCGCCTTGTAAAATAAGTCATTTGCGGGTTTGGGTATATGATTGTATATTAACATTCTGCAATCGCTTTTATCTTTGCCACTACAGCAGTTTAAAAACGCTGTTATAGGGAGGCTGATACAAAAACCTATTACACTATTGAGGATTATATATCTATATAATCTATTATCATCTGATAAGAATGCGTGGATAAAACTACTCTTCGACCTGTACAAGATATCAATAACTATATGTAACTAGTAGTAAAAATTATTCTTTGAAAAGAGCAACCGCCGAGTTTCTTGCTGGCTCTTCTCGGTAGGAACAGCTTTCCGAACCAGCGGTAGATGTTAACGATTCAAAAGCACTTGTTTACAATTTCACTTGAATAAACAATATTTTGAATTCTTGAATTATTTGATATAAATACGAAAACCCCGGCTAGCAAACTGATACACTTTCAATTTAGGGCCCTAGATGTTAAAAGATAAACGACGCCGTGTGGTATCCGGCAGGATAGAATAGACCAACCTACTTTTTTACCGAGGTCTCGTAAAAGGCGACTAAGGTAAGTTGACGTCAGTCAGGCGGTCGGTCGTAAAATACAATAAAGCCAAATCATGTGACAACATGTTTGTAACATGTTGTGCCGACCCTACTTGGAGTGGAATAAGGGCAAGATAAACTTTATTAGTAACTATTACTCTAAATTTGGCTAATTTAACAATCTAATAGTAGTTATAAAAGTCCGTAACATTGTGATTATGAAATTCTTATATGTTAATCAGCTGATTTTTAAGTTTAACAAGTATTTTTTTGCATAGATAAAGCAACATAGACAAGCACGTTTACTAACACAAACTCACGTGTTTCTTACTCAACTCACTCTCAGAACAGTTTGTGGTAGTGAACGTGTGTAGTGCTTGTGTATTATGGTAGCGGTGATGGAGGTTTGTGTATGTGTTTTTAAAATCTGCACGTATCGGGTGTGAAAAAAACCGGGTAGTCCAATATATCCATACTTACGCCGTGTGGTATCCGGCAGAATAGAATAGACCACCCTCATTTCTTACCGAGGTTTCGTAAGAGGCGACTAAGGTAAGTTGACGACAGGCAGGCGGCCGGTCATAAAATACGTAGCCAAATCATGTGACAACATGTTTGTAACGCGTTGTGCCGACCCCACTTAGAGTGGGATAAGGGCATGAGAATAATGATGAGTCCAATATATCCATAACTAACTGAGTCCTAAATCGACTTAATAGTATGTAACAAAAAACTAACTGTTCCGCGCAAACGTGCGGACGGATGAAACAACCTCCGGGACCTGGGCCCGTCGTCCCGGCGTTTCAACCTACCTTATGCGGCCGTTAGCTGTATGCGGTCCGGCCTCATGAGTCACTGCGTGTATATGTGTACGTGTGGGTGTGTGCTTGTATGTACTTGGCCGATTCCCGAAACGACACGTAATAACACGTAATGTCTGTTTCTCCCGGAGTATACACTTCACTATATCGGTTAAATAACACCCGGTGTTCACACTTCACGGTTTCAGTCTCCAGACTTCAACAGTCCCCTAAGTACCATACCTCCTGAGCCATGTGGTGCGCGTCCTCCGGGATGTGTTCCGGGTGGGGCACGCCCGTCACGAAGCTGTCCGGAAGGATCTCCTCCTGGGGGACCTCCTCGTTGCAATTGATCACCACGATATCCTAAAATCATACGAATAATACAAATTTGTTTATTTTACACAGTGGTATACGAATTGATAGATAGTATATCGACTGTGAACCGGCAATATCTCCTATCTCAATTTTAAGCCAAATCACTTTTTAACGTCATTAGGTACTACTGCCCATCATTTACCGTATCAACATGTGTTATCTACTAAAAAATTTGTAAATAAATAAACATATTTAAAGTCAACTGTTTTTTATTACACAAAAATTATTGCGAATATATTAATAATCACGTTTTCTCTTCCTCCTGAAAAGTTGTCAAAAATAAGATAGGACAATTTGCCAGTTCACAGTCGATATGTGTATAATTAATACAGACTGCAAAATTAGACAACAGGGACTTAAGCAACATACAAAAAATCATTTTATTTTCAGCCATAAAGACCTTCAATACCGACATAGCCGCTTTCAATATCTTCCTTTTTCCTACAAGCATTTTTTCTCATCATAACATTCCCTCTTTTGTCCTCGCTAAACTTTTCTGTGAGCTGTTTTTAAGCTGTGATAGCCTAGCGGTGAGACCGTGCGACTCTCTAGAGGCGACATAGGTTCAAAATCATTAAGTATGTATTTAAAACTATATATGTATATATTTACCAGTTGTCTCTCACCCATAACACAAGTATTAAGGTACATACTTTGGGGATGGACGACCGTGTGTGTAAGTGTGCCATATATTTATTATTATTATTATTATTAATGAGTTTTTTTTATTAAAACTTATGTGTCTAATTGATAATTGCAATTTATGACACGATCTTCGGTGAAGGAAAACATTGTGAGGAAACCTGCATATTTCTAGAGGATTCTAGGGATATGTGTAACCTACCAATCCGCATTGGAGCAGCGTGGTAGGTCTTAGCTCCAACCCTTCTCTACAAAAACGGAGAGGCCTTAGCCTAGCAGTGGGCATAGTAACAGGCTGTTACTTTACTTTTTTTTTAACTTTTCTGGCTTTAGCTTAAATCGTCCATTTTTTACGTAACCCCGTGTGATAAATACCTCCTCTACCTGCCCAAAACCCCTCACCAAGAGAAAGGCAAAAAAAGAAGTAAGACATAGTTATATCCTTCCTCATTCCTCAAAAATTTACGGCCTCCAATAATTTCCTTCAGGTGCCCTTCCCTCTTCATCCTCAGATTAGCGCTACGATAGACCAGCGGCGAGACCATGCTAATCCTTCGAGTTGGTCACGGTTAAAACATATGTATCCAATTGATAATTGCTATCTATCACATCTTTTTGGGTAAAGGAAATGTTCCGCGCAAACGTGCGGACGGATGAAACAACCTCCTGGACCTGGGCCCGTCGTCCCGGCGTCTCAACCTACCTTATGCGGCCGTCAGCTGTATGTGGTCCGGCCTCATGAGTCACTGCGTGTATATGTGTACGTGTGTGTGTGTGCTTGTATGTACTTGACCGATTCCCGTAACGACACGTAATAACACGTAATGTCTGTTTCTCCCGGAGTATACACTTCACTATATCGGTTAAATAACACCCGGTGTTCACACAACCTTCGTAAGGTCACACGTTATTGAATCGTCCCTATATCGGGGAATAGTAACCCAACGCGCACTAAAACCGTGGACGGTCGCGTCTTCTCAAACGCTTCACTGGTTAAATGCGTCACAAAATAGTTATATCAGTTTCAAATGTCAATAAAGTCGTGTCACTACTGAGAATAACACCCGAAACGCAAAATTGCACGTGTGCGTTATAAAAAGAAGGCCGTATACAGGCGCACGCGGCCTGTCCTTATCGTATTCGAAACGTCACTAACTGTCGGCCGCTCGCGTCGGCAATTGAATGCATAAAACAGGAAACATCGTGAGGAAGCCTGCATATCTCTAGAGACTCCTGAGAATATGTGGTAACCTATCAATCCGTATCGGAGCAGCTTCTTAGCTCCAACCCTTCGCTTATAGCGTAGAGGCCTATGCCCAGCAGTGGGATAGGACGCTACTTCACTTTATCTTCAGCTCAGGCGAGCATACGCACCTGCTGCGGCGTGCTGCTGCCGGTGGTCCTCTTCAACTTGCGCGATATCCTCTTCTTGTGCGGCAAGCTCTTCTTGCTGTGCTTGTGCTGGGCGGGGGACGCGCCCGCGCCTATGTCCATCACCTGGCTGTCCTCACTCAGCATCTGGCTGTTGTCCTGAGACATAATCAATTCAAATCAAAATAATCTTTATTCAAGCTTTTTACAAGCACTTTTGAGTCGTCAAGGATCAATTAGATTTAATGAAGCTACAACTGCTTCGGAATGTTGCTCTTACCTAGAAGAACCAGCAAAAAATTGGCCGTTAATCTTTTAAACATTTAAATTTAAGGCTGAAAGGATTTTCAAATTCAAGCATTTTTAACATTCAAATAATCTTCAATTGTGTTATATGCCTCACTTATAAGCATAGTTCGGACATTTAATTTAAACTTTTCTGTAGATAAGTCTAATACATCATACAAGGCACATAGACTAGCGTTTCCCAAACCTCGTTATGGTATAGCCCGGTAATTTTCATTAAGTACCCCTTCGTAACCCACTGAATAATTTTAAAACTAAGCTAATAGTCTAATGGTTTTATTTGTAGTACATACTTTGGGAAAAGCTGTGATAGAAGCTGTGATAGCCAAGCGGTGAGACCGTGCGACTCTTTCGAGGGGAACACGAGTTCAAACTCGGGCAGGCACCAATGGTTTTTTTATTAAAACTCATGTGTCTAATTGATAATTACAATCTATCACACGCTTTTCTGTGAAGGAAATCGTGAGGAAACCTGCATATCTCTAGAGATTTCTGGAGATATGTGTAACCTACCAATCCGCATTGGAGCAGCGTGGTAGGTCTTGGCTCCAACCTTTCTCTCCAGAAACGGAGAGAGGAGGTCTATTCCCAGCAGTGGGATTTTAACCAGCCGCTACTTTACTTACTTTTACATACTTTGGTACGGCTTATTTAGTCACTAAATTTTAGCGCAAAGTCAGTCAGTGGTTATACGATACGGTAACAAATATTTACGTCTATCAATATATATTTGCGTCTATCAATAGTAGTGGTATTATTTTTAACATGTTGATGAACATGATCCGTTATTTTTAACATGTTGATGAACATGATCCGTTATTTTTAACATGTTGATGAACATGATCCGGTATTTTTAACATGTTGATGAACATGATCCGGTATTTTAACATGTTGATGAACATGATCCGTTATTTTTAACATGTTGATGAACATGATCCGTTATTTTTAACATGTTGATGAACATGATCCGTTATTTTTGAAATGTTGATGAACATGATCCGTTATTTTTAACATGTTGATGAACATGATCCGTTATTTTTAACATGTTGATGAACATGATCCGGTATTTTTAACATGTTGATGAACATGATCCGGTATTTTATTAGTAGCCTTGATACCGGATCGCGACCTGGGGAATGGAAAGTGCTGACCTACAGTGCTGTAGCTATCGGAAAGCTAGACGGAGCAGTGATTCGAGGCCCCCACGCTTGGGGGTATGGGCCCTTCTAAGTTGTATTTTAATAATTTTCAAGAGTTTAGTTGGGGGCCCAAATCTTTTATGCCACAGGGTCTTTGATTAACCAACTACTGCTAACCTATACCATTATGTGGATTGCGGTACATCGAAGATGTTGCATATTTTGATGAATGTACGGGGAACAGGGAGTTAAATAAATCAAGATTGATTTTTACCCAGTCAGTCATCGGTCAAGAATGATTTTCTGGTTTCTGAGCACACAGGTGTTATTGCGAAATTTTAAAGCCATATTTTTACCAGTTTTATAAGCTATTGAAACTGGAACCAGTTATGCCTTGTGGTATCCAGTTGAGTAGAATAGACCACCCTCGTTCTTACCGAGGGGTCGTAAATTATGACTAAGGTAAGTGGACGTCAGGCAGGCGGCCGGTTGTAAAATACATAGCCAAATCATGTAACAACATGTTTGTAACATATTGTGCCGACCCCACATTGAGTGGGATAAGGGCAGGAGGATGATGATGAAGCTAGAACCAGCTAGTATCACTGATACCTTTAAATTCGATTTGTCCTTGTCAAACCAGTCCGCCTCGGGACACCTCTTCATGTCCTGCAGTGGTGGCAGCGATGGCAGCGACGGTACTTGCACCACTATCGACTCGGATTGTTGATCCTTTCGGAAACAAGTCACGGATCAGGATATGCAATTCAAACAGATGGCGCTGTTAGACTCTTATGTACGACAAGCTGTCCCCGTGACTTCGCATCTGCTTGTTTAAATTATGTAAAAAAAAAGTAAAGTAACAGCCTATTACTATGCCCACTGCTGGGCTAAGGCCTCCTCTCTCCGTTATTGGAGAGAAGGATTGGAGCTAAGACCTACCACGCTGCTCCAATGCGGATTGGTAGGTTACACATATCCCCAGAATTCTCTAGAGATATGCAGGTTTCCTCACGATGTTTTCCTTCACCGAAAAGCGTGATATAAATTGCAATTATCAATTAGGCACATAAGTTTTAATAGAAAAACTTATTGGTGCCTGCCCGGGGTTTGAACCTATGTCGTCTCTAGAGAGTCGCACCGTCTCACCGCTAGGCTATCACAGCTTTTTTTTAAATTATGTATTCTGGTCTAATATATATATATATATATATATATATATATATATATATATATATATATATATATATATATATATTTTATTATTTTAATTTATTAGGTTCACCAACATTTATATCTTTCAAATCTATATTCTATTGTAAAACAAAACTAAGTCTAAATGTAAAACTAATTAAAGGCGAACGCCACATGCAAAAGTAACCTAAAACTACTTAAATGTAATTTACAATTGAATAAACTACCAAATAATTAATAAATAAGTTAGCTAAGATTTTGCTGGATTTGCTTTCTAAAAAGTATTATTAGTATTTCTAGTAGCGATCGCGTAGTGGTCGAAATCCGGCCAGATTGCATCAATAATGTTTCATCATCATAATTATAATCGTGTTAGACATTCAGTAAGACTATACATAAATAGTATAATATCTTCTCCATTCTTCTCCACTAATTTTAATCATAAGCAAAATATATAAATTTAAAAAGCTTTAAACAAAATTGTATGTCCCTAATGTTAATCGTTAAGTAATTCCCTCATCTGGAGTCAATCTGGGCAGCAGCATCAATCAGGTCATGATTATGATGGTCATAAACGTATCATCGTTAAAACTGGACCAGTGTGTAAAGTTTCAGCTCAATCGGACACCGGGAAGTGAGTCAAACTTAAATTGCAAGATTTTACCTTCCCGTACATACTCAGCAACTTAAAAGCTTTTAAAAAGGATTTTGATTTGATTCAAATCAAATCAAATCAAAATAATCTTTATTCAAATAAACCATTTCAGGCACTTTTGAATCGTCAAGCATTAATATGATTAATGAAGCTACAACTGGTTCGGAATGTTGCTCTTACCGAGAAGAACCAGCAAGAAACTCGGCGGTCAATCTTTTAAATATTTTCAATTATACATTATTAAACCGCTGTCTTGTATGAAGCTGAAAGGATTTTCAAATCCAGGCTTTCTTATTATCCAAATACTCTTCAATTTTGTAATATGCTTTACGTATAAGCATATTTTTTACACTTTATTGAAATCTTTCTGTACACTGGTCTAGAATGGATTGAGGAATTTTATTATAGAAGCGAATAGCGAGACCAACAAAAGAGTTGCTAACTCTGCTGAGTCGCGACGCAGGTATCGTAAGCTGTTTGTGACCTCTCGTATGTCTATGATATACATCAAATTTTGTTTTATATGTTCTTATATTTTTCCGCACAAATAGAATATTGCTATATATATATTGTGATGCTACAGTCAGTATGCCTATTTCTTGGAACTTTTCGCGAAGGGACTCACGTTGCTTCATATTATAGATAGCCCGTATGGCTCTTTTTTGGGCAACAAAAATCTTTTCTATATCGGCCGCTTTACCCCACAGCATTATTTCATATGACATAATGCTATCGAAATAAGCAAAATAAACAAGTCGCGCTGTTTCAACATCGGTTAAATGTCTAATTTTTCTAACAGCGTAAGCGGCGGAACTAAGTCTTCCTGCGAGGACAGATATATGGGTGCCCCATTGGAGTTTATCATCTAAAGTTTTAGTTTATCCCAAAAATTTAGTTGTATTTTCTATCTTTAGTATTTGCTTATTAATCTCTAACTTTATGTCTGACCTAATTACGTTTGGTAACACGAATTGCAGACATTTGGTTTTATTTGCATTTAAAAGTAAATTATTTACTGAAAACCAATTTAATATCTGATATAGAGCACTGTTTACATCGCCAAAGTTGTCTTTATCTCGATCTACTTTAAAAATAAAAGCGGTATCATCTGCAAACAACACAATATCACAAATATTTTGAACACAATATGCTAAATCATTTATGTATACTAAAAACAGAAAAGGACCAAGGATTGACCCCTGTGGGACACCCATAACATTAAACGATCCAGATGACCTAACATAATTAATGCATACCTTTTGTAATCTATCGCTAAGATAAGAGGAAATAAGACCAAGCGAGTTATCATTTACACCGTAATAACTTAATTTTAAAAGAAGGGTCTTATATTCAACGCAATCAAACGCCTTAGATAAATCACAAAAAATGCCTATAGCATTTTGTGAGTTCTGCCAAGCTTCAAATATATGTCTTAAGAATATTGATATATCTATTTGATCTGATATATCTATGAATTTTGATTTGATATATCTATGAATGTGTGTCAAATTTATGCATACACTGATATGTTTTATGATTTATTATTGATTGGTTTAGTGTATAATTCAATATTTACAAAGGGAATCATGTAACCTGCATGTGAATTAATAATTTTTAAGAGATATTTAACCAGCTATTGGATCGGCTTGGTAGGTAAAAACTACATGACACTACATTCTATCCTAGATAGAAGATATATGTGTCCAGAACAAAAATCATGAAATCATTAGGAATCATGCTATGCATGATGCTGTCCTAACTTAATGTCATATTTTTTTTGTCGTAATAACATATTAATTAGTGTTAATTACAAAATAATCAAACCAGAGATTGTCCGTTAAACAGTCTCAAGGGTGTGTCCAGAATGACTGAAGTGTCCACTTCACCCCTCACTGAAGATGCCTGCAAAAAAATATAAAATTCAAAGACATGAATGGTGGAGTAAAGCAAGTGACTTTTTATAACTAAAAATGAAATAGACCTTATGATGCCCAGCATGTGTCTGATGGTGGGACACCCGCGAGTGTTGCGCCAAGTGAGCCATCAGCGCCGCTATTCGTCCTTCCTGGTCGAGGAACTCTTCCACCCAGGTGCCTTCGCCCACCTGCTCGCCCACGGATACCTGTCTGATACCGACATATAATACTGAATTGAATAATCTATTTCATAATACTTAATTTATGTTACAATTTATAAAAACAAAATATAGAAATAAACTTTAACTTGTAGTTTAGAGGGCAAATAGGTATAAAAAGTAGGTGGTCAGGGAAACATCTTATTTTTCATCTTTCGGGAGTAGCGGCTATTTAAGGCCTTTGCTGATCTAATTTATAGAATTAGGCGTTACTTTGCGGAGATCCATAATACAAAAGTAATAATAAAATTAGTTTTGCTATAATCCGCGATACAGTAAATAGAAAATATATATAGTGTTTAATGTATAGTGGACTATCAGTATTTTCATACCCGATACGTGCAGGATTCGTAAAAACACATGCACAAACCTCCACCACTTCCACCACAATACACAAGCACTACACGGGTTCACTATCACAAACTCAACAATCGTTTCGCCCCGCAACCGAAGCATCATCAGGAGATAGACTCCACGACAAAATCGCAAAGGGCTTTGCGATTTTGTCGTGGAGTCTTATCTCGTGTTTTTACGAATCCTGCACGTATCGGGTATAAAAATACGGATAGTCCACTATACATTTAACACTATATATATTTTCTATTTACTGTATCGCGGATTATAGCAAAATACTTTTATTATTACTTTTGTATTGCTGATCTATTGTGATCGCCACTGTTTACAGTTCACTGCCAATACCGGTATCCTTTAAGAGTTCCAGGATCTTCTTGGTATCGAGATTTTTGGGGGTAAAAAACCACAGAACAATTCTCCTATCGAGACTTGGACGACTATCGTGGTGGAGTGTATGTAATTGAGCCATGACCACAAATTTTTATGCTTTACAGATATTATTATGCCATAATCTGCCATCAGAGGAAATATATGTAAACGATAAGTGTAAGTGAGCATAACAAAATCAGTACTAACACAGTACACAAGCACTACACACATTGACTACTAAAATCTCAACCATCGTGTCGCCCCGTACACGAATCATCATCATGACATAAACTCCACGACCCGCATTGTAATTTTGTCGTGGAGTGCTTCGGTTAATTTAGCATCCAGATTAACTATCTTAGCCGATGTTTTGTCTAGTAAGATTCAAAAACTTTAAACTGATGTATACTTAAAGATTTTGGCTTTATGTAAAAAAAAGTAAGTAAAGTAGCGGCCTGTTACAATCCCACAGCTGGGAATAGGCCTCCTCTCTCCGTTTCTGGAGAGAAGGGTTCGAGCTAAGACCTACCACGCTGCTCCAATGCGGATTGGTAGGTTACACATATCTCCAGAATTCTCCAGAGGTATGCAGGTTTCCTCACGATGTTTTCTTCACCGAAAAGCGTGTGATAAATTGCAATTATAAATTAGACTCATGAGTTTTAATAGGAAAACTCATTGGTGCCTGCCCGGGTTTCAACTCGTGTTCCCCTCGAAAGAGTCGCACGGTCTCACCGCTGGGCTATCACAGCTCCTGGCTGTGGTCGTCTAGTGGAGAGGACCCTACGTTGTGGCTTTATGTACATATCTCAATTACCTGCACATTTGAGACGAGAAGCTCTGTGGATGCATGAGGGTGACGACTCTCCCTCCACCATCTTCCTGCACGTTTAGCGATAGCGTATTGGCATCTACATGAACTGACTGAAAAATGAAAAAAAAAGTTTAAATTGTTTTTATAACTTGAGATACTTTCTAGAACTGCCTCTATCGCTAATAATATATTTGCAGCCAGCCTCTCTAGTTGGTAATTTTAAACATACTTCAATAATGACCCGAACTTCTCAAATGCTTCTTAACGGAAAATTCTCCAGGAGCATAGAACTCAAAGGGATGTGTTACTATTACCAAACTTTTATTTTATTGAATGAATAAGGCTAGTTGAACCATGCTGTGCAAGGAAGTTGGTCTATTGACTCGGGTAAAGTAAATCTCATCAATCAAGGCACAGTAAATCTGTTACATAGTGTGCATCAAAAATGTTAGAGAGGTGTGTTTAATAGACCAAAGCTGGAAAGAGAGTTGCACTCAAAACAGGTAGTGAAGTCATATAGAAATGTAAAAAATGGTTGTGGGCAGGCCAATGATCCTGATAGTGGATCACCGATTTCGGGTATTCGGTACTCTA
Organism: Morpho deidamia; assembly: GCA_947086505.1. NCBI lineage: Eukaryota > Metazoa > Arthropoda > Insecta > Lepidoptera > Nymphalidae > Morpho > Morpho deidamia. Next base: position 507,539 of record CAMTZC010000025.1, read on the forward strand.
GCTTGAGAAAGGTCCCTCAAAGCGCCCAATATGTTATAGCAGGGTATACATCAGTCATATCAACTTTTTCAACCAGGGCCTAAAAGTTAGAGAAATTCCAGAGGAGCGCCAGAATCATAGAAAAAAATCATTTTGTATCAAAATGTAATTATACATTCATTATGTACTATCTATGTCAATGGGCTCTCGGCGAGCTGGATTCAATGATTTTGCTCCTTACTGCATAAGACAGTATGGGAAGGGGGCACTAATAGAATAAGCAGATACGAACAGTAAGTGCTGACAAAGATGGATATGTAATGAGAGCATTAGCTCTCAGCAGTAAATTAGAACACCATGAGTTTTTAGCTCATAGTGATAGCAATGCCCATGAAAGGTTCCCATAATTTCTCATGTAACAGCAAATAATACAGAAAGCTATAATTCTATATTAACTAGTCTCATTCAAATGTAACAATGTAAAGCATGATTTAAATTTTAGTGAATCTGAAACAATAAATTTATTTATCAACACCATTACTATTGATTGCCCAAAGTCAAATCAAATTTGAATCTAGGTTAGAGCTCCAAAGTAATTTATACATAACTTCATAAATTTTATTACAAATATATTAGACTTGCTCATTTAGGTTTTATATCATTTAAAAGATAAGAATTTTTTTTGTTTGTGATTGATAATCTGAACATGATAAAATTATTGCTCAATTTATCTAACATTGATAAAAGTCATATATTTTAATATTAACAAGTTTACATATAAATATGAAATTGAATTATCTATTTGTAAATGATCACTGTTTACATAATGCATTTACATCAAGATGAATATGGATTAAGTTGTCAGAATTAGAATTAGAAAGTAATAACACTTTAATTTTATTCAATAATTATTATTGTTATTAACTAACAAACCAAGCCACATGTTGCTGTGGTTTAGAGTCTCTCTCTTAATGACTCCTAATGTTTTTTGTTTTAATATTATATTTAAATTATATTTTATCCATTGTGCTAATAAACCATGTGGTGTATTAAACTATGATAATTTAGAAAATTATTTGATTTTTAGACAAAAGGGAATTTAACATTTTGTTAGTAGGAGAAAAAAATATTAATACACTATAAAGGGGTCAGTCTAAAATCAGTTATAATACAAATATGAAATTTTAAATTAACATATAATATTTTACATTAACGTTACTAATTTTTGTTCACTCTCATATAAAGCGAAAAAAGAACAAAATATGAATATCTGTCCTAATTACGATAATCCAGCTACATGATCTAAAGATAACAATATTTAGTGACTCGTAACGTACTGGGAATTTTCAGAATGACCACGAAAGTAATAAATATTAATCAATTCACGCAATAAATGCATTAATATTCATGTCCTGTCTAAAACCAAGCGTAGAAAACGTAGCATTTTAATGAAAACAAAATCAAGTATTTTTAATTTCATACCTCTGCTGGTTGCTGTGAATTAATATAATGTGTGACGGCTTCATCCATCTTATCTCCTAAAAGATGCGCTTCCACGTTCCTCATGATGGAAATAATTTATCCACGATTGTTTTTAAATCATTTTATTTCCCAAATTGGTTATGTTCATTTCACACTTGACAGCTGTTGCTTACTCAAGGTCACAAAATACTACATCTATTTTAAGTAATTTCACACTCTTTATAGATTCGTATGAATAATAATATTTTGGTCATTAATGTATAAACTTGATTATTTAGAAAATAAAATTGATAACATTTTATGTAAGCTTATAGAACCCACACAAAGCAATCATCAAAAAATAAGAAATTTCCTGGGCACCCCACGATTTGTAATGTTGCTAATGCAATAAAACAATGTTATTAAAAAAAAAACTAAAATTATATTTATTGAAAACTAATCGAAATAGTAAACTTTAAGTTATTTTTAAATTCAAATGTTTTAGGGTTTCATCAAGGAAATGTATCTCTGCGAATTACTTTTATAATATTATAGATCGTCTTATTATATTTATTCTCGATGGAGTGTAGTGTAGGTAATTATCCCATATACCTATTTATTTATTCAATTTAAAAGCCTTAAAAGGCTAGATTCGAGGTAGTTCATAAAAAATTATAAATCTTATCACATAATTTTTGACATATGACAGATTGATAAGTGATAATATTATTTTATGCCAAAATATTGCCTAAAATTGAGAAATGTGTTCAATTTTCCAAGGTTTTTGATGAATTAAAAATTAATACTGAAATGTTTCGAAATTCCATCAACCCACGTTTGTTTCCTAAAAGTTATGTGGTAAGTTTTAAAACATTTTAGACATTAGATAGTTTGTATTCTTAATTTAACATATTTAAAATATTTACGCATTTCTTTTATATACAGTAGTTATTTAGAATGATTTTCATTTATTGATTAATTTTAATGATTTAAAAGACATTTGAGTTCAAGGATTTTTGCATGATTGTCCATATTATTTAATTATTTCTATGAAGGCAGATGGATGATTATAATATAGCTATAGTAATTTCAGAAATAGTTTCTTTTTATTATGTACATCTTGCCTTGACTTGTTTATCTCAATGTATGATAATATATTCTTATATATTTTCCTATTGTAAAGATATTATTTTTAACAAATATCTTACTTTTAAATCTAAATTAAGGTAGACAAGTTATTTCAAAGCTATCATTAATGTTAAAGTCAAAGTTACCTGTTACTATCTGTATATATCATGATAATATTTTTCCTGAATTGAATTGTTAGAATGGTACATAACAGGTTATAAATGACACAAAAAATATGTAAATCTCTTACATTTATTATTACATAAATGTGAATACATATGAATTTTGCATACACAATGTTTGTGCAGGTTGATTACTTGATTATGACTATTTAAAATTTTAGATACAGAAATGTGCATATTCCAGTAAATTGGACACAATCAGGAAAAAATTGAGAGAAGGTCCAGGCCTCTCAGAATTCATATCTGAAGATAGGCCCAAAGATTGGGATGATTATGAGGGCAAATTAAAGAGAGAAAGAGGAGATTCTGAGAGGTTGAGGTTGCCACCATGGTTAAAAACCTCTATACCAACAGGTAACACTCCCTACACTTAATTCAACAGATATACTTAAAAATAGTGTTAGTTTCAATATGATGTAACTGATTTGAAACAGGCTAGTTAAAGTTGTTGTACTAATTTTTGTTCATTAGGCAATTGTTTTCACTTTCATTAAGTTGATAACTGGCAACATTAGTAGGACAGTAAAGTTTTAATTTAAAGCCAATGTTTGATTACACCTGTACAGTAAAATTGTCTCATAACAGTGTGGAAATCTATAGTAGTATTCGTCAAACTACTTAATCTTCAAATTTTGATCCCTATTCTTGAATATAATTGTTTATTCGAAGTTAACATCCCTAAGTCACCCATTAAGTAAAACGAAATTTTCGTAATATTATAAAGACTTAATTGCTCATTGTTATTAATTCAGGTTCTCAATTCAGTGCATTAAAAGAGCAACTGCGCAGTCTCAAGCTTAGCACTGTCTGTGAGGAAGCTCGATGTCCGAACATAGGTGAATGCTGGAGTGGAGGCAAGAATGGAACCTCCACTGCCACTATCATGGTACCTATGTTTTTCAAAATTATGGGGAAATATGTTTTGTAAAGGTTACTGGTAAAATAAGTTTGATAGTAAAGTAATATGAAATTATTTAGCTATAATGCACCATTATGTAAATAGAAAATATATATTATGCTAAATGTAGAGTGGAGTATTCGTTTTCATACCTGATATGCATCGAGTATGAGCGCAGAATTCGTAAAAACACATACACAAACCTCCATCGCATTGCTCAAAGGACCATTTTACGATTTTGTCATCAAGTCTATTGCCTGACGATGCTTCTGTTACGAGGCGAAACAAATGTTGAGTTTGTGATAGTGAACGGGTGTAGTGCTAAATGCTGAGGAGCGATGCAGAAATCACAAGTATTTGTGACCTCCGGTTAATCTATGATATATGTACATTGATTTGTTCTATACATATGGATATTTTCCGTACGAAATAATATAACTGTATATATATTTTAACGCTACAGTCCGTCTGTGTTTGTGAAGGTTTTTTTTTCGTCAGGGTTCATACAGGACGCTTTTTAAACGCCTATATTTTCTTTATAGAATTAGACGTTACTTTGAGGAGATCCATAATACAAAAGTAATAATAAAATTATTTTGCTCTAATCCGCGATACAGTAAATAGAAAATATATATAGTGTTAAATGTATAGTCGACTATCCGTATTTTCATACCCGATACGTGAAGGATTCGTAACAGGATTCGACTCTTTGCGATTTTGTCGTGGTGTCTATCTCCTGATGATGCTTCGGTTGCGGGGCGAAACGATTGTTGAGTTTGTGATAGTGAACGTGTGTAGTGCTTGTGTATTGTGGTGTGCATGTGTTTTTACGAATCCTGCACGTATCGGGTATGAAAATACGGATAGTCCACTATACATTTAACACTATATATATATTTTCTATTTACTGTATCGCGGATTATAGCAAAATAATTTTATTATTACTTTTGCCTATATTTTCGATGAGTCAACCTAACAGGGCTGCAGTAGCTATTACATGTGGGTTCTGAAGTATCTCAGCTTCTCATAGTAAGACTTCGTAAATAGACACGTTCATTTTGTCTCCTTTCAGCTGATGGGTGACACTTGTACTCGGGGCTGTATGTTTTGCTCGGTGAAAACATCCCGCGCGCCCCCTCCCCTGGACCCCGCCGAACCCCGGAACACGGCCAAAGCTATACACGAATGGGGCCTCGGTTATATAGTACTGACCTCTGTTGACAGGGATGGTAAATATGCTTTTGTATCTGTCAAGTCAAATCAAATCAAACCAAAATCACAATAATCTTTATTCAAGTAGGCTTTTTTCAAGCACTTTTGAATCGTCAAGGATCAATTCGATTTAATAAGCTACACTGGTTTGGAATGTTGCTCTTACCGAGAAGAACCAGCAAGAAACTCGGCGGTCAATCTTTTAATTTTTTACTTTTTTACCTTTTCTCAACTTTACCCGGGATCTCGTTAAAGTACCCTTGACTATGTACCATGTGACCAAACGGTTATCAATATTACTGTAGCATATTGGGTGTAAGACATCGATGTAGATCTTGCTTTAAATCTATACTTGATTTGACTGGCCCGTTGGCACAGTGGGTACTGAACCTGCCTTCAGCTCCGCGGGTCGCGGGTTCGATTCCAACATTTTCTATAAATAATTTGTTGGTTTTTCGAGTCTCGGTGTATATCTGTATTTAAGTATGTATTTAAAATTATATATGTAGTATATTTACCAGTTGTCAGTCACCCATAACACAAGTATTAAATTACTTACTTTTGGGACGGACATCCGTGTGTGTAAATGCCCCCATATATTTATATTTATTTATTTATACTTATATTTTAAATCTAAAGTCGTGTTATTGACGAAGTTCGGTATACTACATTAAATTATATCACACTGAGATTATTATTTGGGCAAGTTATTTACAACTTTAGTCTCCTAACTTAAGAGATCTGTCTTAAGAGATAAGGGATCAGACCTTTATTGCGCACTAGCCGACTCGCCATTGATTTTCTTTTCGTACATTTCTTTCTTAACACTAGATATACCAGCGATTTGAATATACCTGTTTCTACCAAACCAGCCAAATGACTGATGCATAAAAAACAGGCTTCTTGTGGTTTCTACTCTATATTTACTCTTAAAAATGACAAAAATAAAGTTGAACAATATTAATTAAGTTTATAAAACGTACTCTCTAATTATAGCTACAAAAGTCATAACATCATTTCTGAAAAAGACATGTGTAATATAGTAGGAATTTTGAATTAAAATTGCACGACCAGTCATTTAGACTGGTCTGGTAAATCTAGTGTTAACAGTAATGAGTCCTTATTATCATTGATAAATTAGATTTTATGACGTTTTCAGATTTACCTGACGGAGGATCGTCACATTTCGCTGAAACAGTTAGAGAAATAAAACAGCAGTAAGTTAATATATTTATTTCTGTAAGTTATAATCAGCAATAAAAAATTGCGTTTGTAGCACAATAATATTATAATTACTTTTTGCATTCTGCACCTCCGCAAGGTAACGCCTAACTGTATAAAGTATTGTGTAATATCATTACAAATTAATATACTAACCGAATCTCTCGGTCTTCGCATGGGTAGATCATATTGTATCCTGAATGAAACCTTTTCTTGTCTGAAAAATCCATTATCGGTAAAAGCAGCCCGATGGTCACGAGCCGCGGGTATGTCGAAATAAAAACCTGACGCTGCTGGTGGCGGGGACAGGGTATTGTTGGACAACTTGCCCCACAACCCCGCCATCAGCAACTCTGAACCTCCGAGTTCGCCACCTCTGAGTTGGGCCTTCCCTAAAAGCGGCACCTCCCTCCTAATCCCTAATAATGGATCTAGGATGCTGTTGGAACTACCGCTTTTCTGCAGTACCTCTGGTATATTTGCAATAAACCGTATAAACGATTTTTATTGTATCATTCGGAGAAAAATTGCTTCGTTGTTGGAGAGTTGATTTTTGTGCATAAAAATATACATAATTATATAAAGATTGGCGATGTATATAATAGACAAAGTAGGAACCGACATAAGCTTGCGGCTCCTGCTTTGCGTCTTGTAAGAGTACGTAAGTCGTTTGTGGGTTTGGGTATAAGATTCTATAACAAAATTCCACAATCAATTTTAACTTTGCCATTACAGCAATTTAAAAATACTGTTAAAAAGAGGCTGATACAGAAAGCCTGTTATACCGTGGAGGCTTACATTGATGATAAGAATGCGTGGATATAGCTGCTCTTTGACCTTGTGCAGGATAGCTATGACAAAGTGTAATTAGTATTAAGAATCTTCTTTTTTAAAAGAGCTCCACCGAGTTTCTTGCTGGCTCTTCTCGGTAGGACGGCTTTCCGTTCAAAAGCACTTGTTTACAAGTTTATTTGAATAAAGAATATTTTGAATTTGAATTTGTATTTGAGAGGACGCGGAATAGTGCCAACACTATTCTGAAAGTCTTGTCGGACAAAATAAACACTAATCTGTTTCACCATTTTGTCGGGCATATTATTAATTAGGCAAATTTTTCATTTATATTGTAATTTTTAATCATTAATTGTTTCACTTACTAACACTAAGTCATAAGGTACTTACTAACAACTGGACTGTCATTGTGTTAAATAAAGATTATATTATCACTCATTTATTTATATACAAATTGATTTACATTTTTTAATATTTTCTAAAAAAAAAAACATTTAAAAATATAAAAAAAAATTGATAGGACCCAAGCTCCCGGTGGTTAGGGTTACACAGTTAGGAACCTCCTCACTATCCGTGCCGTCTCAAGCAACACTGCCTTCTGTATTCTGCGCTTGATCCAGCAACTAAGTGAGAGTCTCTTGAGATTTTGGTCGAGGCTCTTCGCGATAAGACCATTAACCGATACGACAATCGGAACAATTATTGTTGACTCAATATCCCACATGGCGGTCATCTCATAAGCTAAATCTAAATATTTTATTAATTTTTCTTTTTCTACTCGTATGAGATTATCACTATGCGGGACAGTGATATCAATAATTGCCCGACGCGCTGACCGATCCACTAAAACTATATCAGGTTTATTGGCAACAATAAACCTGTCAGTAATAATGGATCGGCCCCAGTAGAGCAAAGCACGATCATTTTCAAGAACAGGCGCTGGTCTGTATTTGTAATTAGGTACTTCCGAATTAACTAGGCTATATTGAAGAGCAAGTTGTTGATGGACAATCCTGGCTACTTATTATTATTATAAACCCCGTTCACGCGCACAAATTTTTCTGAAATAAAGTAGTACTTATTATTAGGAGTATCTTATGTAACGTCTATCCATACCACGGCAGTTAAGACCCATAACTGTGAACCACATCAGGCCATACTGTATTTCCCGTACCGCCAAAATGTAACGGATATGATGTCAGCTATACCGGTTTATTGTCATTCACCTATCGCCTAAGATAAGCCAGTCATTTCTTTGTGACTTATGGTACATAAAAAAGATTTGCAAATCTGATCGATTTCGTTACCTTTAAACTAGTGATCCTTTTGTAGAAGTAAAGAGATCCTGGTAGAGTGCCTGGTGCCAGACTTCCGCGGTAATCGGGCCAGCATAGAGACGATAGCCAACTGCGGCCTGGACGTGTTCGCGCACAACATAGAGACCGTTGAGCGACTCACGCCCTTCGTGAGGGACAAACGGGCCGGGTATGGTTCTGAAGAAATACTTGTATTAAAAACATTATTAAAAATATTATTTCACTACATAATACTTTTTCTCGTATACTAAAAATAAAGTATGCAAATACTTTATAGAATTAGGCGTTACTTTGCGGAGATCCATAATACAAAAGTAATAATAAAATTATTTTGCTATAATCCGCAATACAGTAAATAGAAAATATATATAGTGCTAAATGTATAGTGGACAAAATCGCAAAGCGATTTGCGATTTTGTCGTGGAGTCTATCTCCTGATGATGCCTCGGTTGCGGGGCGAAACGATTGTTGAGTTTGTGATAGTGAACTTGTGTAGTGCTTGTGTATTGTGGTGGAAGTGGTGGAGGCTTGTGCATATGTTTTTTTTTTTTTGCGAATCCTGCATGTAACGGGTATGAAAAAACGTATAGTCCACTATACATTTAGCACTATATATATTTTCTATTTACTGTATCGCGGATTATAGCAAAATAATTTTATTATTACTTTTGTATGCAAATACTATTTCAGAAGAAACTCAAAGTTTGTAACCCTCAGTTGTAACCGAGAATTCGTTACCGTCAAATTTATTTTTAAGATGCCTCATTATCTTATATATAAAATTCTAGTGTTGCAATGTTAGTTCTACTCCCCGAAATGGCTTGACCACTTTTTATGAAAATATATATGCATATTCATTAGGCCTGAGAATCAGCTACTATCGGCTAATAATTTTCATATCCTTAAGTGATAAGGGTTCTCTGCCGCTAACATTTTATTTTTTAATGGACACCACAAATTCCGTAAAAATAATTTACATGGCAAAACGACGTTTGCCAAGTCAGTTAGTGTATGTTTTATCTTGTTTGCCAAGATTACATTTAGGCAAGGCCGTAATAAATTAAAAAATAATTAAATAAGACGCATCACATGCTCACTCTGTGAAGAAAGATCTTTATCTAATTCGCCTGTTAGGACTATCTGAGTAGAAGAGCTTCAGACTCGAATTGCTAAAGCATCTGTGAATAATGTTGAAGACTATGTCAATGATAAGAAAGCTTGGAACTAAATTGCGACCAGCTATGCACTAGATGATATTATAATTGTTTTGTATAAATTGGCGCGCTTAGCCAGCGAGCTTATCGGTAGACTCGCGTCGAGGGTCACTTGACGGGCATTCGAGTGCGGGGTCACGTAGGCTCGCCGCTCGCGTTTATTACATAGTATTTTTAGTAACGTTTTGAATTACGATAAGACAGGACGTGCGCGCGCACCTGTATACGGCATTCCTTATTGTAGACGCACGCGCGTAATGACGCGTTTTAACCAGTGAAGGGTGTGGTTTTAGATAATACTTATGCGATAGTAAAGATAGTACCACGACTGTATTGACTTTTGATATTGATATAAGTATTTAGTGACGCGGTCAATTAGTGAAGCGTTTCGAATACTATAAAGATAAGACGCGACCGCGACGCGGTTCGAGTACGCGTTGGGATTAATGTGCGCCGATATGGGACGATTCAATAACGAAGGAACCTTACGAAGGTTGTGTGCACACCGGGTGTTATTTGTGTTATTTAACCGCGTTAGTGAAGTGTATACGCCGGGAGAAATAGACAGTACGTGTTCGTGGAAGACTGCAGAGGCGAGCCAACAGGTTCGGGAATCGGCCAAGTACATACAAGCACACACACACACGTACACATATACACGCAGTGATCCATGAGGCCAGACCGCATATAGCTGACGGCCGCATAAGGTAGCCTAAGGCCGCATGAGACGCCGAAATGGCGGGCCCAGGTTTCGGAGGTTGTTTCATCCGCCCGCACGTTTGTGCGGAACAGTAATCTATGTTTGTTAACAATAGGAAATACAAAATTGTAATATTTATTTTTTAAAAGAGTGAGTTTCTTGCTGGTTCTTCTCGGTTTCCTTTCCGAACCAGTTGTAGCTTCAATTTAATTTTAATTTGACGATTCAAAAGTGCTTGTAATAGGCCAATTTGAATAAAGACTTATTTGAATTTGAATTTGAAGACATATAAAAACGCATGTTGAAATTTCCCTCGCTAATGTTTCCAATACAGGTACCGACAAACTCTCAAAGTGCTGGAGACAGCAAAGGAGATCAATCCAGAGCTGATCACGAAGTCTTCGATCATGCTTGGCCTGGGAGAAACTGATGGACAGATCGAGCAAACTATGAAAGGTGATATTACACTTTTATATAGTCATCTAGTGGAACTAGAAAGTTCTATTTCTCGAAAGTAGTGATGGATATTTAGCTATAATCCGGAATGACATAAAATCTATGTAATGCTAAAAGTAAAGAGTATCTGTTTTCATACCTTACGCGTGCAGGTTTCGCAAAGTGATATAACACTTAGACTACACTAGCACTGCACACATTTATGCACAACTACAGTATTTTCGTACACTAGCAACCGAAAAGGAAATTTGGCGGCCAATCTTTTAAACATTTTATCCCCATTTCACCCTTATTTCTTACCGAGGTATCGTAAAAGGTGACTAAGGCAAGTCAACCCGCCGTGTGGTGTCCGGTAGAGTGGAACAGACTTCTTTTCATTTATTAGCAACTGGCCCATTACCACAGATTGTGGTGATCTTGCCTTCAGCTCCCAATCGCGGGTTCTATACCCGCGTAGAGATAAAATTTTCTATAAACAAGGTTTTTGGTTATTTGATTCTGGAAGTTTATATTTACCAGTTGTCTGTCATCCATAACATAAGTTACTTACTTTTGGGGATATAGTGTGCATAATTGTCCTATATCTTGGTTCCAGATCTAAGGTCTGCGAGCGTAGACTGCGTCACCCTGGGCCAGTACATGCAGCCGACGAAACGTCACCTCAAAGTCCATGAATACGTCACCCCGGCCAGGTTCAAGGAGTGGGAGGTGGTCGGCAACCAGCTCGGGTTCCTGTACACCGCCAGCGGGCCGCTCGTCAGGTCCTCCTACAGGGCCGGGGAGTTCTTCATCGCGAGCCTCCTGAGAGATAGGAAAGCCAAGAGTTTATGATACGTCCACTGTAAAGATTGATTGATCTGATTTATACACCGGGTGGTACCGATCATACGACATTAATTTAAATTTTTGGTACCGACACACCTCAATACCTTATAAATAAAAAAATAATTCAGCTAAGTGTTTTAGCGCCAGTAATTATTTTACGTTTTTAAAAATATAAACATGATTTATAGAGAATCAATGACCGTACAGGCCATCGTAACCTTGGCCTAAAAACTAAATACGGCACAACAGGTACGAGAAAGATAAAACAATATATTTTTTTTCTCCTGTTTTTTTGAACAAACGCATTCATTTAATGTGTATTGTCGGTATCATCTTGTATATTCATATGTAATAGTCAAAGTGTTAGTCAATTATATTGGCTTATATAAAAAGTAAAGTAGCGGTTTATTATTATCCCACTGTTGGGCAAAAGAATCCTTTGTGTATCATCATCACTGAAAAAGACGCAAATATTAAGCTAAGTAAGCTTTTTTATTTACGATAAGTACAGAGTAGAGTAGAGAGAGTTATTGTTCCTTTAATATTGTTGTTCTTATATTTATTTGTTGTCATAGTTTTTGTCAATAAATGTTAGCTAAATATTATTTTATTTTATTTCCGATCCGTTCCCCGATAAATTCCTGATAAATTCAATCAAATTTTTGGGCTGTATCTGCGACTTCGTTTACGTTAATTTAAGTTATTACTTAAATATAGTCTCTATTATTAACTATACATATATTCCCCAAAGATAATTAAGGCATAATCTTGAATAAAAGCTATTATTTAACTTGCAATGTAGGTATGTATGTGAAGGTGGAATATTGAAAGTTAAATTTAACCATTTCCCGGTGTCCGCTTGAGCTTAAATTTTACATACTGGTCTAGTTCCGATGAAAAAGCAAGTTTATAATAAGTATGAACAGCAGGTCTACCATGAACTCTTATTACGACTCAATTGAAGACGTAAACAACGACCGCGAACCGCTTCCTTTTCGTACCATGAAGTGCGGATTGCATTGGGGTCGTTATGTTTGAAAAGGATAACGTTATATGAACTATAATATAGATAACTCTGTCTCTTTTACTCACATGTTCTTAGGACGAATTCCGAACGTCATGGCATGAAATGGCAAAACAATTTAGTTTACGTCTTCAATTGAGTCGCAATAAGAGTTCATGGTAGGCCTGCTGATAAATTGCTGCCAGGATTAGCTCCAGACGAAGGAATTGCTCAATGGTTAACAGCAGGGACATTAAATTTCGTTAAAGGTTTTTTTAAAAGCCGTTTTTACTTAACTTGTATATTAATAATATATAATTAATATTAATATATAATTAATTCCATAGAGAAGTGAAAGCATAAGACAGATAGATGGACTTTCTCATGTATATTTAAGGATTGATCGATACAACTATCTCCCCATACTTGCAGTTCTACCGTGGAGTGTGCCAAGACCAATCTTAAGATCTCCAAGAGGCTACATCTCTCCATCAGTCTCCAATACATGCTGAGGACTTTTTAAGGCTTTTCAACACATTTAAAGCCTTCTAAAACATTTTTATAATATAAGCAGGGGGGTAGAGAGGGAGTCTCACGGCCTTTGAGCATTCGTTTATCAAAGATACAGTTAAAGTACCCAAACATTAGAACCTAGAATTCCACCATACAACGCACGATTGGACTTAGATGGGCGAGAAAAAAACTCCCTGACTTGAATACTTAAAATAGACTAATTGTGTTTCTCACTATCGCTATGGAGAAGATAATATTAATCTAAAGGAAGCATGGATGCGGTAGTTTCGAATTAATAATGAATACTAAAGATTATTTAGAAAGATCAAAAATATATATAAACATTACACATTTTTACAGGTTCAACAATAATATTTACCAATTTCAATAAAAATAAAATAGAAACTTTCAATTGTTTGTGGCAAAAACTGTATACTTTACCTTGTACCTTGAATATAAGCTAACACAATAAAATGTAGATTCATCATCTCTACATCATAGTGCTACATCATTTGCATATTACATTGTCCATACTACACACAATCCAACCATCTATTTTTAGGTCTCCCTGTAGTCATATATCCATCCACATTCATGTTCAACACTCCTTTGGTCACATGATTTCGTTCCTCATTACACGACCATACCAACTTAATCTCGTACTGTCATCTTCCATCCAATGGGCGCAAATGCCGTGTGGTATCCGGCTGGGTAGAATAGACCACCCGCTTTCTTACCGAGGTGTCGTAAAATACGACTAAGGTAAGTCGACGTCAGGCAGGTCGTAAAATACATAGCCATGTGACAACTTGTATTATAACATTGTGCCGACCCCACTTAGAGTGGGATAAGGGCAAGAGGATGATGATGATGATAATGGGCGCAACGTTCAAACGTTCAAACTCACACCACATATCCACCTTAACCGCCTTTTTAATTGCCCATCAATGTGATCCGTAAGATTCGCAGACAACACAATAAAACAGAGTGAGATTCTAAATAGAGAACTCATAATATGTTAAATAGAGAACTCATAATATGTTAAATAGAGAACTCATAATATGTTAAATAGAGAACTCATAATATGTTAAATAGAGAACTCATAATATGTTAAATAGAGAACTCATAATATGTTAAATAGAGAACTCAGAATAATGCCTCCTCCGTTAAAGATATTGGTATCTGTATGTGATGGCTGCACGTATGGTCAACAAACGGTGTGTGTAGGCCCTGGGGCTTTTAGTGCAGTCGTGCGTTGGTGACGAGGGGACGAGCGCTACAGGACTAGATAGTATAAAGTATTGCATAAAAGTAATGAAAATGATTATGTAATGCTAAATGTACAGTTGTTTGGACATTTTACTTAGAAGAAGCTGTTTAGGCCAGCGGTGAGACCGTGCGACTCTTTCGAGGGCACACAAACCCGGGCAGGCAGGGAGTTTTTCTATCAAAACTTATGTGTCTCATTGGTAATTGCAATTTATCACACGCTTTTCGGTGAAGGAAAACATCGTGAGAGACCTGCATATCTCTAGAGATATGTGTAACCTGCCAAGCCGCATTGGAGCAGCGTGGTAGGTCTTAGCTCTAAATCTTCTCTCCAGAAACGGAGAGAGGAGGCCTATTCCCAGCAGTGGAGTTATAACAGGCCGCTACTTTACTTAGTTAGTCTAAGTAATATAATATAATATTTCATATAAGATTCAATTTAGAACTTATTAAGCGCCTGTACTAATTCAAGAGCAATTGGTCATTTCCAACGTACAGGCGCTTACTTGTGTGTACTCTATGTAACTTTTTATTTTTTTTGGTATTACACGTCTGACATTCGTCAAGCAAACTTGTATTAAACCTCCATCCACGAAATATTTTGTAAACCTCCCAATCAAAAGTCTACTATCCGTTCTCATACTTTTGTTACGTTACGTTACGATACATTCTCATACTTACAGTCGCTCTTAAATATTATTAATTTAGAGTAGTGTAAATAATAAAACATAACAATGGCACACTAATCAACGAGTAGATAAACGTTAAGAGTTCCAGTTTGCTATACGCGTTCGAAAGCAAAATAAATGGTGGATTTTAAACTTACTACTCTATATAATTACTCTAGTTTTGGCTTTTTCATGTCACGAACACTGATCCTGCTGTGAATTTAGTTGTTATTCAATTCAATTCAATTCAAAATATTCTTTATTCAAGTAAACTTCTAAACAAGTTGTACTGTTCGTACTTCCACCCGACAGCGTTATATCGGCTCTATGCTTCACACACCGCACTCGCGTCCGTCCTCACCCGTGGTCGTAGTGAAAGTGAATAATTCTCTTCCCTCGCCCCACTACTATGACGCGCGGTGTGCAGGCATGAGACGACAGAACCTCCGTTATTATAAATCTACCTTCCATCAAAACTTCTATTCTTATTCACATACACTACATCTCTCCTGTATTTTAATTAAAATAAGTTTATTTTCAGTAGATCAGTGGTTATCATTTAAAACATTTTATTACATCATTGATCAATCACCATAAATCTTCGTTTCTGAAGTCTAAAAATCACGAATCCTACGACTATGTAGTTCACTCATTTTCATAACTCCATTCTTCCTTCGCTTCTCACTAACTAACTAAATATATTCCTTTCACTTATACTTCTTTTAGCTAAGTATTATATTTATCTGGACCTCATTTTCTAATTGCTTCTTTCACATCTATTTTAATATTAGATATCACTAAATGCCTCACTCATCTGTATTCTCCTTTTTCCCCACACTTCGGTTGCCTCATACATCTTACGGCACTCCTGCATTCCATTCGTCCTTCATTCCTCCTTATTGTTCCTTGTTGTCGTTGCCTGCATCTCTTGGCCATTTATTACCTTCCATTCTTCCTCTTCCTTTTTTCGTGTAAAATATTTCGTCTCAACTATTGTCCAGTTTCGTCACTTTCAATCTCTATGTCACCTCCCAAGTTTAGCTTTCTATTCGATGTATTCAAAGATTGCACCTAGTTTATTTTCCTTATTTGTATCCCAAATAAACACTTATCTCTTGATCCTAAATTTCTATTATTCGCTTTTTTTTCCCGTTTGCGTACTGTTTCCTTTTTCTTTTAGTTCTCTGTTATCACGAATACCCATGTCATCAGTTTTATGGGTAACATCCTCGAGCCGCCAAACTTTTCATTCATGGCCACAATACCGGGATGACCCTCATGTGCTGTCAATAATTCTCTGTCTCACAATCCCTTAGATATAACTATTTTAGTCTCTCTTAAAAAGTTTCCTTCATATTAGCAAGTTCATTTGTAATTTATAAAATTAAGTCTAAATAATCTTTATTCAAGTAGGCTTTTTTACAAGCACTTTTGAATCGTCAAGGATCAATTAGATTTATTAAGCTACACTTGTTCGAAATGTTGCTCTTACCGAGAAAAACCAGCACGAAACACGGCAGTCAATCTTTTAAACATTTAAATTTACTTTAATTATTTTCAGTCTTGTTTGAAGCTGAAAGGATTTTTATCATTCAAATAATCTTCAATTGTGTAATATGCCTTACGTGTAAACATATACAATTAATTTAAACTTTTCTGTAGATAAGTCTAATATAGATTGCGGAATTGCATTGTAAAATCTACTATCGCTCTACCGCTAAAAACTTTGATTTCTAAGTCCAATTTTGTATTCCAATTTTCTGACAGATCACTTCTTTTAAGGGATCTGTTTTCATGGCTAAGTCAGGAATTCATTTACCCACTTAATTTATTAATCCCAGGAAGGTTAATAAATCTGTGATGCTTATCGAGGCTTTCAGCTTTTGAATAGATATTCAGTATTCAGATATTTTCTAATAATTTTATTTTCTGTTTTGCAAGTTTGTGGTCTAGGAACCTTCTGATACATCTTCCTTTTCTCAACACAACCTTAATTACCTGTAAAACTTCAATGACCTTTTTCAGTTTAGCGTCATGTTCTATTTGGTCTTTTCTGAACATAAGAATGTCTTCAATAAATTGTCGTCTTCACTTTCTCATTTGAGAAATTCAGAGGATTCTACCAGACAACATTCGTTTTTATTCATAAAGTCCTGTGGTGGATTTAAAGGTTCTCGAATTTTAGCAACCTTTCTAATCTTAGTCTAATTCTTCTATCGTAGGCAGAGTGATTTTCGTTTCGAATTGTTGAATTTGCCCATCTCATATTAACACAAAATCGGATACCACAGTTCTCTTTTAAGATAGGCTGTAAGTGAGATCCAGTCTAAAAGGCCATCTACTTTTACACTGTTATCTTTCTGAAGGACTTAATTGATTATAGCATTCATCTTTTCCTATAAGGGAATTGGAATGAGTCTTCTGTGCTTGCACCGTGTCATCTATCTTTTTCTATAGGCGATTATACTGCAGTTTAAAGTGTCTAATTTTCTTCATTTCGCATAGATTTTATCATGGTCATTTCTCATCAAATGTTAAGTTTTTTGCAACTACCACAATTGAAATGTCTTTTTATTATTTTCTGATTTACATTTCCGGTTGTCTCTTCTTCTTCTGAGCAGAGGCTCATATCCTGGTTATTTTATCTTTAAAACCAAAGTTATTTGTTTATAACCTCCAATGAATAAGCTTCGGCCATTAATGAGGTCTTCAATCGTCGGTATCTCATTTGATTTTTATTTATTATTCTTTCTACTGTCTGAGCTACATTTTCAGCAATTTGGTCTAGAAGTTAAATATTTAACAACTTATTGTCATGACCGAACAATGAATTTCTGAAATTTCTGCTTTTCTTCCTGTTTCTCTTGTCGAAATGCGTGTCTTTCAAATATTTTACTATTTCATTCAAATATACTGGTTCATTAAGTATTCATCTTATTTCTTAGTCATCAACACATCATTCTAATCATGAAGATGAGAGTTTCAGCTTCGGAATTGTTAGTTTAGTGCGTATCGGGAATATTGTAAAATACTTGTTATTCCGACCTACCCCAATGCAAAATATGCACTCTCTTTTGAGCAGGTGTGGTGGCAGCTTCTGAGTAAATATCCCCACTCCTTTTCCATATTCAATGTCGTACATAACAAATTAAAATTTCCTTCGCATCCGACTTTTTCCACTGTAAGATTTGCCAAATTTACCAGGGACAGCAAACTATGTTATTTCAAGAAACGATCGTTATTTTTCTTGACATGCTTCCTCAATCACCATTCAACTTCCATCAAGAGACGGTCGTCATTCGTCCTTGACATGCTTCCTACATCATCAAACTTCCATCCAACTTCCCATCAAGAAACGTTCGTGAACCGTCCTTTAACAACTTCTTCACATAAATCTACCTAAATCTAAATCTACCGTCACATAAATTAACATTATTAATAATTATCCGTTTATTATCCGTTATTAAACAGCTTATTTAATCATCAAACTTCACATAAATTAAGAGTATTACGACCTTATGTCAAGTAACGGCATCATCCGTTCTTGAACAACTTCTTCAGTCACCAAACTTTACATCAAGTAACGGTATTATCCGTTCTTGAACAACTTCTTCAGTCATCAAACTTAATATCAAGTAACGGCATCACCCGTTCTTGACTTACTTCCTCAATCATCAAACTTTACATCAAGTAACGGCATCATCCGTTCTTGAACAACTTGTTCAATCATCAAACTTAATATCAAGTAACGGCATCACCCGTTCTTGACTTACTTCCTCAATCATCAAACTTTACATCAAGTAACGGCATCATTCGTTCTTGAACAACTTTTTCAATCATTTAACTTTACATCAAGTAACGGCATCATCCGTTCCTGATCAACTTCCCCGAATTTATCAAACTACTCAATCATCAAACTTTACATCAAGTAACGGCATCATCCGTTCTTGAACAACTTTTCAATCATTTAACTTTACATCAAGTAACGGCATCATCCGTTCCTGACCAACTTCCCCGAATTTATCAAACAATTCATCTAGAGATAAGCATCATTCATCTCAAGATTTTATATTAATCTATCATCCACTATTTCTACAATTATTTATTAATCATATATAATTATCGTATCGACACATTAATTATGTATTTATATATGTATATACGTGCATATTTATTTATACACGACTGACATATCACTGAATATAATTAAAGTGACATTTTCGTATATATAAAAACCGATTTTCATGAAACTTAATTTGCACTCTCAGTAATCAAATCTCACTCTTAGTATATATATAATGTACACTAGAAATCTCCCAGAAACAACTCACACGGCAAAACAACGCTTGCCTAGTCAGCTAGTAATATTACAAAAAGTATATGCACTTATTTATAGTTTATGAAACTAATTTAACAATTTTATTATTTTTATGAGCATATCTTATAGAACACTCCGCACACAAACACTACAATAAAAAATGTCCCAGCGATTGTCGTTACCGCGTTCAAATAACAATAACAAAATTGACCCCTACGACATTAACATAACAAATTCAACACGTTCAACCTGCTCTGAATATATATAGAATATTTCAAATTTTTTTACACCGTTATGTTAGTTACTTATTATTTAATTTCCAAGTATAATATTTCCATTTTACTGTTACCGTCATCTTCTTTTTTTTTCGCGTTTAGCTACTACTAAACGTGACAGTTTTTCCATAGTATCACAATTGAAATAAATTTACAACAGTACTCACAGACTCGTCGCCAATGTACTGTTCGTACTTCCACCCGACAGCGTTATATCGGCTCTATGCTTCACACACCGCACTCGCGTCCGTCCTCACCCGTGGTCGTAGTGAAAGTGAATAATTCTCTTCCCTCGCCCCACTACTATAACGCGCGGTGTGCAGGCATGAGACGACAGAACCTCCTTTATTATAAATCTACCTTCCATCAAAACTTCTATTCTTATTCACATACACTACACAAGTGCTTTAGAATCGTCAATTCTACTGCTGGTTCGGAAAGCTGTCCCTACTGAGAAGGGTCAGCAAGAAACTCGGAATTATTCTTTGAAAAGAGCAGTTCTTTTCAAAGAATAATTCTTATTACTAGTTATATATAGTTAATTTTTTTACAGGGTTGAAGAGTAGCTATATTCACGCATTCTTGTCGTCTACGATGTCTAACACTTTTTGTGACACTACACATCCGCCATAGCATTTCATCTCCGTGACCTGGAATTGCTGCAAAAGCCTTGCAATGCTGGTCATGTTTTACTGTTATACAAAAGTTTCGATCTGATGTGTTCTTGCAGATGGGCCCATTAAGGGGCATCTTCCGATCACATAGAACAGTCCAAGTCCAACCATACCATGCCTACCATATTGGCTGAGAAACTCTCCCGCTATCACGATACAAATTTCTTTACCTTAACCAAAAAAATATGTAATGAAAACAGATTTTTTCAAAGTAAAATTAAAAACCCTTGGAGTCCCAACCTATAAATTGATATTAAGGGTAAATCATAACAGATTTCGAAACTTAACAAGTGTATACTATGCTCCTTAAACCTTTCAAAGTGTTCGAACGAATTCACATCAAAATTCTAGCACAAATTTGAATTTCACGAGTAGAGTACGCTGTGAATTTAGAGGTACATCAACACTGCTCCGTATTCATGTATGCAAAATACCGAATGACGCATTGGTAGTCGAGGAATGGATGTGGCCGCAAGAATTGGAGGGTATTTGGACCATTTCTCGTGCCGTGAAAGTTAAGAAGATATACATTAAGGCTACGATGTTGATATGATGTTTCGCTCAAATGTACGATATAACTAATTTCAATCATCAATCAGTCATCAAATCATATCAATAGACGACGTTAAATGAGTCATTTGTAAGCCACTAAGATGCTGCTAATTTAAAATAATCTTTACTCTTCCATTTCCTCTTATATTACTTCTAAGACTTACTATCCTACTGCAAGACATCCCCTTTTCTTTTGGAGAGAAGGTTTGAGGAGCTGCTCACTTGATTCTCGCAACAGCAACTAATGCCACAAAATAGTCTATACTTCTTTACTTTCATCTTAGTCAATCAGTGACATATTTACCCAGTATGTACTCGAGTCAAAACAGCTACAGTTATTAACATAAATCTTAAATATTAACACGATGATGTTATCACAATTCTTAATTGCTTACAAAAGGTATGCAAATTTCCTCACGATGTCCTTCATCGAAACCGTGTGATAAATTGTATAAATAAGGCATAAAGGCAATGCTCAGGTGCTCCAAACCTCATCCAAATGCATTAAATTCCTTGTATCAGGGTAAAGACAGGCCTGAAGACACGTTGATTTTAATAGAAAAACTAATTTATGCCAAGGTTTTGAACTCGTGACTCCTGTCAAGAGCCATAGTCTCACCGACTGGCCTATCACAGCATGTAAAATTAAATAAAAAAATGTGGTCTTGTGGCAATCGCGGTCTAGACATATTTATCTTATGTAATCTCATATTTTATATTTATCTACTTTGCATTCCCATCTCGAAAGGCCTCAGCCATCAAATTGAAAGTTCGTTAATGAATGTAATTTCTAGATTCACAACAGATTTTTTAATTACGCCTCCGTCTTAGTGAGTTCCCCGCTCTGCCATTTACCAGAGCGAAACTGGAATCTATTTTAAAATATAATACGCTTTTATTTTTGGAAAATTCCGCGAGTGGCTCTGGGGAGAGAAAGCTAATTTCAATTTCATTTAGTTCTGGCGCGATTCCATGCACCGGTCAAAGATTAGGACAGGGTATTGGTAGAGATGCAACAGATAGTGTCTGATCTAAGAAAGTAAATATATAATCATCTTTCAGTTAACAGTAAAATAAAATAATAATTGGTACATTAAAGCAACGCATGGATAAGGAAAAACATTTGGAAAGCATTATGAGTTATTGTTCAACCATTTCTTTCTTGTAAGTACGTCGGTTTTCCGTACTATTTATCACAAAAAATATTAAAGTATATGTTTTTTTAAAAACGAAAGTTATATACATTCAAATAACATAAGTAATACACAAACAATAATTTAAGTTAACGGTAAACTATTAATGGTTGTTTAATTTGTAAGGGTTTTTTTAAGTTGCAATTTCACTAGTATAATGTAATATACAAAAGCTTATGTACCAAGCTAATATGTAGGATAAAATTCTCGTTATTTAGGTATTAGGAGAACTACTAAAATCTCTCAACTACTCTACTCAACTCAACTCAACTAAAATGTTCAAATATGCAAAGAGTAGATTCGCGTCAATTAAAATGTTCAAATACGCGTACGTGTTATATTTGTACATTTTTGTCGACGCGAATACGTTTTCGTTAACTTAAATGTTACAAATGTAAAGTAAAAAATAACGACCTGTTACTATCCCACAGCTGGATATACAGAGAAATGAGAGATATGCAGGTTTCCTCACGATGTTTTTCTTTAACCAAAATCAAAAAATAACCGATAAAGGTTAATATAAATAAATAAAATAATAAATAAATATGTGGGACACTTATACACACGGTCGTCGATACCCAAAGTAAGTAACTTAATACTTGTGTTATGGGTGACGGACAACTGGTAAATATACTACATATATAATTTTAAATACATACTTAAATACAAATACACACCCAGGTTCGAAGAACCAACAAATTGTTTATAGAAAATGTTAGCCCTCGGTGGGAATCGAACCCACGACCCGCGAAGCTGAAGGTAGGTTTACTAGCCACTACGCAAACGGGCCATATAACCTTAATGATGTACTACGTGTTTTTTCTCCGGTTTTCTAATGGCAAGAAGGTATTTTACAAACTGCTTAAAGGTTTATTAGGCTTCATTAGGGCCGATGAATATCTACGTTCCTTAGTCTATGGGTAGTGAGTGCAGGCGCTACTCTCGGGAACGTTTGGGTTCTGTAGGCAGGCAGATTACACCCTGTCTGAGCTCCAATACGCAATTCCATTCGCTGTAAAGGATTCCGCATTTTTATCGCCCCCCTCTCGATAGCTTGCGATAGAATTGGCTTTAAATCGACCTGGGATTTATGATCACTATCATTATTAGATGTCTGTTTTTAGATGTTGTATTAAAAACATGTATATCCCGATCCCTATTTGCCAGTCTGCTCCGACTTCCGGTACCTTGGCTCGCTTCTACAGGAAAACGGTAAAATTGATCGCGATGTGAGGAATAGAATGAATGCAGGATGGATCAAGTGGCGACAGGTCTCAGGGACAGTATGTGACCCCCGAATGCCCCTTAAACTTAAAGGGAAAATTTATAAATCGGTCATAAGACCTGTCGTAATGTATGGATCAGAATGTTGGGCAATGAAAAAGATGGATGAAAGAAGAGTGCATGCAAATGAGATGAGGATGTTAAGGTGGATGTGTGGTGTGACAAGACTAGATAAAATAAGAAATGAGTATATAAGGGGAAGTATGAAAGTTGCGCCCATTATGGAAAAGATGAGAAGTGCAAGATTGGGATGGTATGGACATGTAATGAGGAGGGATGAAGATCATGTGACTAAGCGAGTGTTGAATATGAATGTGGATGGATATGTGACTAGAGGGAGGCCTAAAAGGAGATGGTTGGAATGTGTGAAGTATGACATGCGTATAAAAGGAGTAGCGCCAGAGTTGACGAATGATAGAAGAGAATGGAAGAGGAAAACATGTTGTACCGACCCCACTTAGAGTGGGATAAGGGTAGGAGAAAGAAGATATCCCGATCCCTATTTCGTATCACTCACAGCCAGTTTACTTGGCGATGATGTATCAAATTTTGAGTAATTTCTAATTAATCTTTTTGTTATTTAATTAATTAAAAAAACCTTTTATGTAAGTATGTGAAGGTGGAATGTTGCAAGTTAATTTTAACCCACTTTCAAGTGTCCAATTTAGCTGTAATTTTACATACTGGTTCAGTCTTGATGACAATCCATGTTTATGATAAGCATAACCTCTGAAGCGACTCAACTTAAGACGTAAACGACGACCGCGAACCGCTTTCTTTTCGTATCATGAAGTGTGAATTGCATTGGGGTCGTAATGTTTGGAAAGGATATGAACGTTATATGAACTATAGATAACTCTGTTTCTTTTACTCACACGTTTATATCACACGATCAGTATTAAAGTAATCGAATTTAAAAAAGTTGTTATATAGCAAAGTGCAATAAACGTAGCGTGACCCATAACTAAAAGCCAGAAAGATTTTTTTCATAGTTCGCAACGTTGTCATTGGCGACATTGAAATAAGGATTACAATGTGTTTTACTCTATTAAACCTAATTTTCAGTTGGGTATTCATAATTGCCACCCCTAAATTTTTTTTTTTTTTTTATGGAATAGGATGGCAATGCGGTTCACCTAAAGTAATCACCGCCGCCCACGACCTCTCGCAGAGCGAGTGTGTTGCCGTCCTTTTAAATGGTGGAATACACGCTTTTTGAAGGTACTTATGTCGTACCGATCCGGAAACGCTGCCATAGGGAGATCGTTCCATAAAATGGTAGTGCGCGGAATGAAATTATTTGAAAACCGCACTGTAGTGGATCGCCACGCATCCAGATGGTGAGGATGATATTTTAACCTGTGACGTACAGTGCGGTTATGGAATTTGGCAGCAGGAATCAGGTCATATAGTTCAATGGAACACTCTCCGTGGAAAATGCGATAGAACACGCATAGTGATGATACGTTTCTACGCATTTCCAGAGAATCCAACCGTTCGCTGAACACCCGGTCTCCAATAATACGAGCTGCTCTGCGCTGTATGCGATCAAATGGCTTAAGTTGGTACTGGGGTGCACCAGCCCAGAGGTGAGAACAGTACTCCATATGAGGCCGGACTTGTGCTTTATATAGCGCTAGTCTGTGAGCCGGCTTGAAGTAATGTCTCGCTCTATTGATAACACCCAGTTTTTTAGAGGCCAACTTAGCCTTCCTTTCCAAATGATAGCGATACTTGCAGCTATTGGAGATGTCGAGACCCAGTATTTCGATACTACTCGAGCCACTTAAGAGAGTATTCTCGAAAGACGGTGACGCGACAAATGGTGTCGTTTTTGCGGTTAACGCGCAAACTTGTGTCTTCTGGGGGTTAAATTGAACTAAATTTAATTTACCCCATTCGGAAATCTTCCGTAAGGTGGTTTCAACAGAAGACACAAGATCTTTTCGGCACTCGTCGACCTCTTTCCAAGTGAGTCTTGCGCTACCGGTGTATATGGCATCCACCGTGCTGTCATCTGCATAGCAATGAATGTTAGGATCATCTAACATGTCATTGATATGCAGAAGAAACAGTGTAGGAGATATCACACAACCTTGAGGAACACCAGCATTCACAGGCTTAAGATTCGAGCAGAATCCGTCGACAACAACACGTATGCTACGCCCAGTGAGAAAGCTGGAGATCCAAGAGCGAAGACTCTCTGGAAGCCCGTAGGAATGTAGCTTTGAGAGAAGTGCCCTATGCCATACACGATCGAAGGCTTTCGCCATATCCATACTAACCGCAAGACCTTCTCCCTTGCTTTCTATTGCCGCTGCCCAACGATGAGTCAGGTAGACCAGGAGATCACCAGCCGATCGACCGTGTCGAAAACCGTATTGACGGTCGTTGATCAGCTCATGATCCTCAAGGTATGACAGAAGTTGACGATTGATAATCATCTCCATAACTTTGGAGATGAGGGAGGTAATGGCAATAGGTCTGTAGTTAGCGGGATCTGAAGCATCGCCTTTTTTAGGGATCGGATGGATCAAAGCTGACTTCCATGTATCCGGGACTATGCCTTGTGAGTAGGAGAGCCGAAATAGGCGCGTTAGTACAGGCGTTAACTCGGGAGCACACCTTCGGAGCACATTTGGAGAGATACCGTCAGGCCCACTCGACTTATGAATATCCAAGGTCAACAGAGCTCGCCTAACAGCTTTTTGGTTGAACTTAATATCTGGCATTGAGCTCTGACACCGAGGGATAGAAGGCGGTGAAGTTCCCTGGTCATCCATGGTCGAGTTTGAGGCAAAGAGATTCCCCAAAAGATCGGCTTTCTCCCTTGCAGTATGAGCCAGTGCATTGTTCTCCATGCGCAAAGGAGGAAGTGAAGGTTGGTCAAAGTTAATTCACAGCACGGTCTAGGGTTAGCGTCACATTTTGAATAGGGTCATTTTAATATTAAAGCGTCCGATATATAAACTTTTACTATCTGTGGGAGAATTTGTTCAATCAAAACAAAAGTCATGGAGTAAAAGCAATAATGAAGAGATGATGAACAAAAAACTCCTGACAAGTTTCCGCTGCAATGAGAAAGTTAACTTGACAGCACTTAAGCGATGAATCATAATCAAAATTTGTTTTCGACTAATATTTTGGCTTTTCAACTTAGGGGAGTCCCCTTTGAAAGACAGTTCCATTATTTACAATTAAATAGAATACAATAATGTAAAGGCGTATTTACAATATGTCATCAGAAAAATTATATTTCAAACAGTCCATGTTGCTTTTTGTTCTTGCTCGGGCCCTTGGGAACTTAAGAATTCGGAGCCACGTAGAATATTAATAATCTAAACAAATATTATAAATGCAAAAGCCTATCTGTTACAGTTTCACGTATTTACTCGATCAATTGTGCTTAGGAGCAATTGACATTGATATAAAGACTAACATAAAGGATAATAGACTAATAAGGATAATAATAAGGATAATATTTTAAGAATAAAGAAACGCTTCAAATACGGGTATTTTAACATTTCAGGTAAAGAGAACGAAGTCACGGGTACACTTTGTTAAAAAATATTACCTACCTACATTAATGTTCTGGTATCCGAAATCAAAGTTTTTATCTGTCGCTTTCTTTTTACCCAAATATATTATTCCGTAGTTTGTAAAAAGAAAATTGGCAAAAAACAATAATGCATCAATTGAAACTTTAATGAAAATTGAAATTCATCTAACAATTTAAACACTAATTACTCCGTCATCCTAATAGTTATATCAAACGGATAGATTACATTTAGCACTATATATTTGCTATACTTACCGTTGATTGTAGCAAAATAACAATTATTAATTCTCTATAACGAATCTCCGCAAAAAAACCTATCTATATAAATCACAAAAAGTATAGTTATATAGAATATTTTTTTCTATACGTATTTAATACTTATTTGGTCTTTTTCGTCCATTTTGTAAGGTCCTTTACACCACATTACAAGTTGATTAGACTCACATTGTGATAAGGTCCAGAGCACCGGGTGAAGACCAAAGTTCTGATTGTCTCGGTAACAAGGGGAGGAAGTTTTAAAGAAAACGCGAAATTAACCGTAACGGGCCTTCACCTGCTGGTTCGTTGGTGGAATACAGTCATAAATCACGAATTTACTGAGACAAATGACAATGGAGTTGAATTAAAATATTATTTATTATAGTTATTACATTATATTAGTTATACTTTCATAATCTCGAGTATTTTAAGGTGAACTTGAGCAGGCGTTATTGTGGCTCAATCTGATATTTATTATTATATATCTAAATAATTACATACATATTATCAAACAAAGTCCCCAAAAAACAGTCTCACTCGTGATCGATTTTCAAAAATAGTATTGAAAGGTCTTTTGTAAGGTTTTTACTAAAACATAGACAATTCTTGAGGAAGGTTTAGGTGAATAGTTCATTATTATTCAATATTTATTATTATTATTTCAAAACAATGTCTTCGTTGCGACTGTCTGTTGGAAAATATTAAAAAAAACGAATAGAGTTTTATGCATTATCACTAATAGAATAAAAACAAAGTGATTCACAACGAAGGTTTTAGTACCTACTTTATTAACGTTTTGTGTAAATTAGTTAAAATACTATAATAGTTTCGAAAGTTTCGGAAAAATGATACCACGTGGAAAGTTGAACGAAAATGCTAGCTAAAAAAATCATAAATATGTAAAGGAAAAAAAGTATATATCGCCCTATGCGAAGAATAATGTTACATATTCTATGTATATGACATAGAATAAAGTTACATGTCACATGTATATAACATGGACATGAACACTTTATTCTTCGGATGGGACGATATTCATCTGGAGCGATACTAAAATATAATTTAATTTTGCTAAATTTCATCAACATTGTTCCAACGGGATAGACATTAAAGTGTAACAAACAGACAGACTTTCACATTTATAACAGAGTGTGGTTGTAGATAACTTCTCTGAGTAGTTTAAAGTACATCCATCTAATAGCTTTTAAACCACTCAGCGTATTTCGAGTTAAATATCCTGGTATTACGGAGGCACTCGAGACGGCGCGCGGGTTCATTTACGTTTGCATACTGCCCACCACTGCACCGCTCCACTCCACTCTACTCCACTCCACTCCACTCCACTCCTACGGACCTAATGTATTTGTCGCACTAACATTGAGAATTTGAAATGAGTTTAGCGAAGGGAAAGTTTAAGTTGTTGACATAGTTACAGGTCATGCCGAGTCTAATGTCAAAAAGTAATTTGAATAATCGATTTTATCTGCTATTTTATCGCGAATTATAGTAAAATAGTATCATTATTTTGTAAAAGCTGTTATAGCATAGCGGTGAGACCGTACGGCCCTTTCGAGTCACAGGTTCAAACTCCGGTTAGGAAGTAATGAGTTTTTCTGTTACAACTCATATATGGCTAAGTGATATTTGCATTTTATCGTTGGTAAACCTGCATATCTCTTGATGAATCTGCGAAAATATGTAACCTACCAATCCGCATTGAAAGAAAGAAAGAAACTTTATTTGTGACCTAGCACTACTTTACAGAACATATTCGATATTATGTATGCTATACTATTTATTACATTTTAATTAAATGAGCAATAATTGTCGGTAAAGCATTCCTGGATTATGTATAGAAAATCGTGTTGCTTAGATAAAGTAAATCCAAGAATACCTCAACCGAATAACAATAATTTCCTGCAGAGCATTGGAGTAACTTCCTCTTCAAAAACGGAGAGTGGAGGTTTATAACCAGCAGTGGGATAAATATAGACACTTCCTTTACTTTTTTGTATGGATCTAGAGCTGTCTTTATGCCCTTAGAGTAAAAACAACATTATACTCATGTATCCGGATTCCGTCAAAGGCGAATTAGCACTATAATTAACTCCATTACCTTTCCAAGTTATCCCTGAAGCTATTAACTCGTAGTTATTACTCCTAATTACGAACCACCGATGTATAAGACCATTTTTCTCCCTTAAAATCCTATTTGGTGTTCGATTAAACTTTCCTATTTAGATGTATGTATGTATATAGGAGCTCTGATAGCTACAAAATTTTACAATCCATAATTATCATTTTCATCTTTACTTTACTTACTTATATTTCTAACACTATGGACAGATGTCCGTTTTAAATTAAATAAATAAATAAATAAAAAATAATTCAAAACTTTATAGAATTGCAGAGATGCATACAAAATTAACAGCAATACCATTTTGCTATAATTTGTGACAATTTATTACACAAATTTGCCATATTATTATTATTATTTTTAATCATCATTATCATTACCATTATTTATGCCGTGTGGTATACGGCTGATTAGAATAGACCACCCTCATTTCTTACCAAGGTGTCGTAAAAGGCGACTAAGGTAAGTCGACCTGCCGTGTAGTAACCGGCTGAATACAATAGACCACCCTCATTTCTTACCAAGGTGTCGTAAAATCCGACTAAGGAAAGTTGACGTCAGGCAGGCGGTCATTAAATAACTAGCCGAATCATTTGACAGCATGTTTTTAACATTTTGTACCGACTCCACTTAGTGTGGGATAAGGACAGCAGGATGAGATGATGATATAATATCACCACTATTTTTATCTAGTTTATTTTGTTTTCAAATTTATTGTTTGTTGTCAAAATTGATAATCATTTCCTTAATATAGTTCTTGAACGTCATACTGCGCATGATGTTGCCATCTATAATATACTGAATAGAGCATTTAATAGTTGTAGCCTATGTAATGTGTTTATATTGTTAATGGCCTTTTTAAATAGATAAATATATAATAAAATGATACCATCGTTAGTTTGTATTCGACAGATACTAAAATATGATGTTAAAAATCTGGTACTTACCGGGTTAAGCAAGAAGTTACCTTAACCGGCCCGGATATACTGTGCGCGGTGGTGCGTGAAATTGGCCAGAGACCGGCACATTCGTAATGTATGTGCCGCAGTTCATAATGTATGGGACAATTGTAGTGACCTCAGATTTAAAAAAAACACGTTGAGTCTTGTCGATTAATGAAGTTAAGCTTTTACACGTTTTATATTTGTGTCGCCTGTATGTATGTAGGTAATTGACTCCATTGAACTAGATTTCGTCCACTTTAAGCTAACATATATTTAATTCAAATTTACCAAGAACCGGTGACAATACAATAATATACATAGACAACTTGAATAAAACATTTTTATGTCTATTTTATTTTATTTAACAATCAATTGCATTAAAAAGTGTAAAATAAATAGTTAAATAAAACAAAAAAAACAAGCTTTCAAATTTCCATTATTTTTCATATGAACAGTAACATTTTTTGTTATATCTCACTTTTTAGTTCGAAAGGATGTTTAAGGATTTTTTTTAATCAATATGTGCCTGCGTCGTATATAAATAATATAAATTCAAAATATTCAAATAAAACACACTGAGCGAGAGCAACGCGACTCCGTGTT
The DNA here is from genome assembly GCA_947086505.1 of Morpho deidamia. Taxonomy (NCBI): domain Eukaryota; kingdom Metazoa; phylum Arthropoda; class Insecta; order Lepidoptera; family Nymphalidae; genus Morpho; species Morpho deidamia. The sequence continues at coordinate 538,173 of CAMTZC010000025.1, forward strand.
TGCTAGTAATATAACAGAACTAACTACTTTCCTATAATCCGCACGGGTTAAGTGAATGCATGCAAAGCCAATGTGTATGAAGCAGGCAAAATCTACGCACCTTATACATGCAGGACAAGCCACCACATGCACCCCAAGGCGCAATTCACCAGCAACAACGCACACAAAAGCAGCACACACACCCACCACCACAATCTCGACGATCGTTTCGCCCCGAAACCGAAGCATCATCAGGAGGATAGGCTTCACGACAAAAATCGTACTGCTTGGCACTACGCCTTGGCAGTACGATTTTTGTATTATATTGTCTGTCTCTGTATCTGTTATATTGCTTGTAATATGGAATTCCGCAAAGTAACGCCTGCTTCTATAAATCGTGTTTGCTAGTATTTTAAAAAGTACACACGTTAATTAAAACGTCGTATGCCTACAATAACTGTAACATTTCTAGCGGACCCATATTTTAACTGTTACAATCTTCCAGTATCCTGAAGCAGAAGTTCCCAAGTTTCCAGGCTACATCCAGACTATTTATGAAAAGGGTTGCTATCAAAGTTGCGGGAAGATTTCACGGCGATCTCCCGCGCGCCGAGCGGAAGTTAGTTCGTTTGCATTTTTATTACTTTTTAATTTTATCACCGTAGTCTGATAGCGGTTGGGTTTCTCTCAAAGTTCAGGTACAGATAACGTCGGTTTTACGACAAACGTTAAAATTACTTTCAGTTCCTTTTGTTTTTTTACGTTTGCGATTTAAATTGGACGTAGATAAAGATTACATTTATTTAAGTTAAAAAAAATTACATTCAAGTACAATAATGTAGTTGTAGAATATATTTCATATATACATAAATTTCTCCTGCCCTTATCCCACTTTAAGTGGGGGTCGGCACAACATATTACAAACATGTTGTCACATGATTTGGCTACGTATTTTACGACCGGCCGCCTGCCTGACGTCAACTTACCTTAGTCGACTTTTACGACACCTCGGTAAGAAAGGAGGGTGGTCTATTCTATTCTGCCCGATACCACACGGCACTTACCTTAGTAGCCTCTTACGACACCTCGGTAAGAAAGGAGGGTGGTCTATTCTATTCTGCCGGATACCACACGGCATAGAAGAATTGTAGAAGATATTTAAATTGGACGAATTTAAATTATAAACTTAAAAAGTTTTATTAAAATGCGATAAATGAATTTGTATTTCTTTTTGTAATCGCATCATACGTTAACTGATAGAACAAATTTGCTTATTCTTTTATTGTTAAAAGCAGGTCCTTATGGAAAAAAATTTCAAAGTTCAGTTTCAGAAAATTAAAAACAAAACAGAATTCTACAAGGTTGACTGCATCTGTGGAAGCTCCTACATCGGGCAAACAAAGAGATCCATAGCCACCCGTGTCACAGAACACATAAAAGCAGTCAAAAACAACGACATTTTAAAATCTGCGATCGCCCAACATGTTACACAAGCCGGAACAAATCACTGGATAGAACTTCACAGCCCGAAAGTTCTTTCCACTGATCGCCACTACATACCGAGGATAGTTGGCGAAGCCATTGAAATTAAGAAATATAAAAATTTCAATCGCGAAGACGGTTTTAGATTAGCGAACATGTGGAATCCAGTAGTAGAATTGTGTAAAACTCAGAAACGGCGCCAAAATTCAAAATTTAAAAGTGACGTTGTGAGTGTAGTATGCCGAACAATCCGTGACGCACCGATAAAAAGAACGAGACGGAGGGTAGTTAGATACTGCCCCTAACATCTCAGCTTGAAGTACCGCCTACCTGCAGTTCCGTCGTGACCACGATCCATGCAACTGGGTCGAAATATCGGCTAATCAAAACAAATTACCGTGGTATGTACCCGAAACTAATAATTTATAATTTTGTGTAGAATTTACACGTCCATCTTATTCTTAATGCCCAACTACCTATTCACCGCGGGGCGCAGATAGTATATAAAAAAATATTTAGGAATTAGAAACAGGGAGTACAGAATGTGAACGAACTCGCGGGTTCAGGTAGTTTCATAATAAAGACGTCATCCAGCAACAGAACAGCACCGGTTGCGTATCCCTGGATGCGGATAATGCTCTTACACGGGTCCGCGCGCTCGGCGCTGTGGGAACGGCCGGGTGCCGCGTGTAGCGCCGCCTTTCATAATTTCATTGATGGTAAACTCTGATTCCATTAATTACGGTGATTTTCACAAAGACGACTTACTTTTATAAATATTAATTACTAAATTAAACGTTTTCGGTTGTTATTTTGATCAATTCCAGCAATACACGTATCTATATCTACACTTATTATAAAACAAAGTATGTTCTCGATTGGGGACCTCGCTGATATAAAGGCTGATATGTATTAAAAAATATAATGGGGAAAAAGTTAAATGGAAACCGATCGCAATATCAAAAATTGCGATGCACGCCGTTACTGTTATTGCTTAATAATAGAAATTCCATATGACCTCTGTAACTGTTTGCAGTTACGGTGAAATGAACCGTGCCCTATAAGCTGATTGCGTATACGCTCGGAATCACAAATTCTTTAACTGAATTAATGCGATTGTGTTCAATAATTGTTCTTGAATTCATAGTAATACAAAAGTAATTGTAGTAAGTATTTTTCTATTAGCTGTGCGTCGCTGTTATAGCCGCAACTAAAAAAAATATTTCGCAATTAACATGGTCCATTATTTTATTCATAAAGATTCCGCATTTATGGAAAAAAACTGTAATCCTAAACAGTTTGCGCTGTCATTGATAAAACATATTTTATTTTGAATCTGTTTTGAAATCTGATCTTCAATTAAGTGCCTCATAAACAATCTCGAAAGAACTTAGCTGGAATGAAGGATTCTTGTGGAAAAAAGCATCTTAAAACATGTAGGTAGATCGAGAAAATAACAAAATATTAAAATGTCCAGTACCAGATAGTGTAATAGTGATACAGTGTGTACGCAGTGAAAGCGAAATATTCTTGGTACTATAGTGTAAATCCTGTGGATAACAAGAATGTAATGGATGGATGGTAAGGGACCCATGTTCGTAACTGATGGATGGTAAAAATAGGTCTTAAAAATAGGATTGACGACCTGCATCTGAATAAGGAGTATCTGCATTGCGATTTTGTCGTGGAGCCTATCCTCCTGATGATGCTTTGGTTTCGGAGCGAAACGATCGTTGAGATTTTGGTGGTGGTTGTCTGTGCTGCTTGTGTGCATTGTTGCTGGTGGAAGCGCCTTGGGGTGCGTTTGGTGACTTGTCCTGCAAAATTTTGCCTGCTTCATACACATTAGTTTTGCATGCATTCACTTAACCCGTGCGGATTATAGCAAGGTAGTTCTGTTATAGTGCCTGTAATAAGGAGTATCTGTAGAACCATCATTAGGTGGATAGTAGACTTCGAATAGGTTAAAGATTGATTCAAGTTCGAATATCGAAAAAAATCCTTAGAAAATTCATATATCCAAAGATACACCCACTGATGACGTTGTAAAAAGCACATTACGAATTCGGAAAAATAAGATTTTATTAAGCATTGATATTTTCGAAAGACATCTCGTAGTGGATGTCTATGTTCAGAACTAGAGGATCGCTTTCAGTATCGTCATCAATAAAACTGAATACATTACGCGATCGGCCCGTTTATCTGGAATTATTGGAAGCTTTTAATCTCCACATGTGCGGAATTAAATGCTACCGTGCAAAATGTGCGTTTAAACTTTAACGTGGTGATGTAACGAGATTTAAATTGAATGCGTAATACGACGGAGCCTTGATAGTTGCCTTCAATATTAAATGATTCCATTTAACTGCTTTTATAAACGAGAAGTGAGATTGATTCAAATTAATATCATATAACGATGTATGAATCGTGACGGTAAGATTAAAGGAATTTTTATTGAATTTATTTCCATTGGATTATATTGATGACGAGTATAATTGGTGAAGAGTGTCCATAGCATAAGCGTGCGCAAAATGCACTTCGCTTCGCAATTTCTTTTCCTTATCTACTGCGCATTTTAAAAGGTGAAACCTTCGGCCTAGGTGAAACCGTGTGACTCTTAAGTATGTTACAGGGTTACGGGTTCCAATCCTGGACAGGCACCATTGAGTTTTTCTGTTAAAAATTACGTGCCTGCTTAATATTTTAAATATACTTTACAGGCCTGTCAGTGAAAGAGAACATTGTGAGGATATCTCCATATCTGAAGATAATTCTGGGGGTAGCCTAGTACTACGAAATGGAGCAGCGTCTATGTTCCTACTCTTCTCTCCAAACTCTCCTGCAAGCAACTCCTCTCTCCAAAATTGGAGTGGGATAAAATGGGGCCCTTACTTTACTACAAGGTAATGGAATACTCTCCTGGCTTTAATCTTTTCCACTTATTATAATATCTTTAAAGCAGGAGCTAAAATCAGCATTTCCCAAGTCTTAATGTAGAGCTTTTTTATTGAGACGGTCTCTTAATAGGGAAGGCTACCTTAAAAAATATAGAAAGAGGATTACCGTTCTGAATGTCAATTCTATACGACTATTAGACGATTCATTTTAGGTTATAGTGGTATTGCTATTTGATGTGTACAATCATTGATACAATCTCTTTGGTTAAAATGTCTTGGTACAAAATCTTTTTTTATTGGTGTAAAAAGATGGTAGACTATCTTATGTAAAAATTTTCTCTTAGTTACTGCTATGTGTGTAGTGCTAGCGATGTTTTAGAGATGTCATCGTTGTTTTAATATGAATATGCTTCTCAATAGAATAGCGTCCCGCAGTTCATTTCTAATTTGCATATTATTACTTTATTACCATATCTACATTCATATGTTAATGTTTACCAGATATTTTACTCCCTGCGGTGTCATTTAAACATTCTGGGATAGCCAACATTAAACATTTTTGTTCTTTAATTTAAATGTAACGTTTAAGACCCTTAAAGTTTTTATTTTACCTCAAATTGAACTAAGTGTTATTAGCAAATTGGACTTGAAGAAGGTTTAGGTGGTACATTGCAGTTAATGCAAGTTGGCTGTAACGCATTCGTGACACTGATTTCCACGCGAGAGAAGTCGCTAGCATAGCTAGTATTACTATATTACTATATATTATAATGGCGACGCTACAATAGGTTTCTTTAAACTTTTCAAGCTGGGACCCACATTTTACAGATTGCGTTTACTGTTGATAAACATTATGGTTCGTTGACAAGGCATGATATGTAGGTAGATGTAATTTATCCATCCAGACCTAAAATTCATATAAATATGACTGTAAAGTCAACACAACGTTCCAAAACACAGGCAATCGGCACGCCGTATTTTACGACTAACGTTCCAACCGAGCCTCTATTTGCATATTATTCCTTTATAACTCTCTGAAAATTCATATGGTAATGTTAACAGCGGTATTTCTAATCCCCGTAGCACTGTACAGAGCTCGCGGCCCTAAAGATTGGAACTGCTTTATGTTGATCCTCGGATTTTAATTTGAAATATGTTAATATACGATTCATACGCAGGGTCACAAGTTCAAACTCCTGGAGGGAACGATTTATCACACATGTTTTAGTGAACGAGAACATCGTGTACAGCAGGTACACGAAAATAAAGAGGAGGCTTATAAAAGGAGATGCGCCAGAGTGACCGAATGATAGGAGAGAATGGAAGAGAAAAACATTTCGTGCCGACCCCACTTAGAGTGGTAAGCGTAGGGAAAAGAAGAAAGGTTCTCGATTGGTGGTGCTTATGATAGGTACAAAAATTAATAATACTAACGAAAATAATATTTACGTAGAAGAAAAGTAAGCGAAAGTTAATTTTAATGACTGGCGTTAAACCGACGCTGCCTGAAAATTAAACAGAAATAAAAGGATGGAATGAAGTGAAACTGAAATTTGCTATCAGTCGCCGGATGAGGCTATAAAGTAATGAAAATGCAAACGAACAAACTTAAGATTGGATAGTGGAATGGTCTCCATAAAATCTTAATTTCAGTCGCAACTTCAAAGTTTGTTTTATATCTCAAACATCTTATCATTCTTTAATATTTGAAATTAATTTTTTTGTTCAATTATGAAACGAAGTTGATTTAAATATTAAATTAGGTGAATTGTATTTATCTATTGCATAAATAGATCCGTCAACAGAGTGTATAGTAATTGTCAACTTAATTATAAATACACATTTTAACAGTATAACAACATGCTTAAAAATTATTGTTCGCTTATTGTACACCATATTTAATGGTAGAATACATTGGACTATTATAATTCTTGCAACATCGATTTTACTGTATTTACAATAAATATGATTAGATTTGAAAAAAATACAGTACGTTTGAATTATTAGAATGATGATTTGGATGATGAAAGTATTTTATGAAAAATCTAAATTTCAACCAACTTAAAAAAGGATTAATTTATAGAATTAAGCCTTAGTTAAATAATGTTATCATAATTTTTTTTAAAAGGAAAGGTTTAAAATTTCTTACATAAATTCTCCAAATACTTTAAGAATTAGGCGTTACTTTGCGCAGATCCATAATACAAAAATATTAACAAAATTATTTTATTAATATTTTGAATTGAGGAAAAATATTTTTATTATTACTAAATTTCGTCGTTATTTGAGAATATATTCAAATAATTCCACTGTTGTTAAATTTTATTCTTTTTCTTGTTATTATTTTTAACTAAGCCCTGATAGCGAAGCAGAGTGCGTGATTACTAACTAAGACTTAAACTTATAAGTCAATGTTCACAATAAATCCAGCGTGCTATGTAAAGGTACTAGTAGACTACTTCCGATTTTGATATGAAAATATTAACTACATATTTATTTGATGTACAGAAGCCTGTCCGTGGGAACTTTGTTATCCAGTCCTGATAATGTCTGGATATACTGCGTTCAGTCGTGCTTGAAATTGAACCACGTTGGCCGCTCGTTGCGCCTCATTCTTCAAAATGTGACATAAATATATTATTTGCAAATATGCCTGAATTGTTTTATAAAGCTATCAAGTTATAAATAGATGTTTGAAAGAGGCTTATTATGTTTTTTTCAAAACTGAAACATTATAACATTAAATAAACTTATTATTGCCAACGGTAGGTTTTCGCATGTAGTAGTCAAGCTAAAGAAGTTAACAAACAGCTTGACAACCCTAAATATTATCAGAAACGAAATCGAATTGATTATCCCATCCCATCCTTTAATCCATTAATCCCATCTACATTTTTATATATGCTTCATGTAATATTCGTGGTAGGCGTCATATTTCTATTTATCTTTATCTATAATTGGTTTGACGAGTCGTCCTTCCGTATCGAGGTGCATGCTAGGTCGCCTAAGCTACAGTCACTTTCTTTCAATGGACTGGCTGAAAGAATCCCCACACTGTGATATCTTTGTAGATAAGGCATTATATAATTAAATAAATAGACAGATAGATAGGAGTCTTTGACATTCACAATGCTCTATGACATTAGCAGAGTATCTCAAAATGAGATCCTTTGTCGCGGTCTCAAACCCTGGCCTTTAGAATAAATTGTATATAAAAACAAGTTATGATCACATTGTCGTATTAAAATATGAAGTAATTGATCTTTTCATATTGTTGAAAGAAAAATGTGATCTTTTTATTTGTTTGCTGTTTGTTTTATTATTTGTTTAGTATAAGCTTAATTTTTTCTAAATTTCAGCAACTTTTCTACTGCATATTACCCATGAATTTGAACGTAAGCATAACAAAAAAAGACACTTTTCATTTAGAATATAGTTCTGGATAAAACATGATATGCACGTCCCACTGCTGAGTGTGTCACATTCTTCTGCCCTTATCCCACTCTTAGTGGAGTCGGTTCAGCATTTAAACATTACGTATTTAGCGACCGGACGCCTGCCTGATCTTAGTCGCCTTGTAAGACACCTAGATAAAAAATGAGGGTGGTTTATTCTACTCAACTTGAAACCACAGGGCGGGTCAACTTACCTTAGTTTCCTCTTACGACATCTCGGAAAGAAATGAGGGCACACGGCGTTGAGTGTGTCATATTCAATAATTCACGATTAATTCAATAGTTGTTCATAATATTGTGCCAGACTCCCGGCTGAACTTGCCTTAACCGGGCCGGATAATGTTCGGATATAGTGCGCGCGGTGGTGCGTGAAATTGGGCAGAGACGACCGGCACATTCGTAATATATGTATGAACTTAGCATGATATATGGGGTCGCCAGCTCAATGGGTGCCTAGCTTTAAGCCCCTGGTCGCACCAATAAGTATTTATAAAAAACGTCATGCCTATGTGTGTAGATTTTCCGCGATAAGTATGTGAAATGCCTACCAACAAATCCGAAATGGAACAACGTGGTTAACCTATGCTCTAACCCTTCAAAAGGACATATGAGATCTTATCCCAGTGGTATAGACATAGTTTGATAATTTACTATACGGAACCCGCCCTCTGTAAGAAGTTCTTCATGACAAAGCAATAATCACTGAATTGAGCTTTCTCTTTTTCACCTCTCGTCTTTTATGTTTTCCCTTATCAATGCTCTGGTCTCATACTATTTTGATTTAGCGACGGCCTGCAATCTATAAGATCTGTCTACATAATCTGGTGATTTACCAAGGCTGAGTTTTCTATCCTGGGTTACTACTTTATCGTTTTACGACATCTTCGCCTATCGGTCCATGTATATTTATGAAGTTAAAATGGTACAGGTAAGGCTGTCCAGATTTGCAAGAATTCTGTGAGGTACACCATAGTCCCTAAGTATGCCTATTAGGGGGACCCTCGAATAAACATTCAAAGCTGCACATACTACTACATACGGCTACATATCAAGTGCTGTGGAGGTAATGCCGTAATGCCGTTCACACACGTATGCTATGATTGAAGAAATTAAAAGGGATATATTACAGTATACTAGAGTACAATCATATCATATATCTTCATATTTTACCGTATATATTAATAATATCTACATTATTTTATATTCAAGAGTATTAAAAGTATTATACTATATTATTACGGTTTCTATATAAGACCATTATTTTATTACTACGTTGACATTATATTTTGTAAACATTTAAATAAATAAAATATATAAAAAAATAGTTTATAAAAATTTAATGTTATGCAATAATATGACCGTTATAAAAAAATTGGTTTTAAAGTTTTGCCAAAATAAAGAAATTGTAATTCTATATATGAGTGTAAAGGTTTTAGCCTCCGAGTGTGAACCGGCACAATCTGGATAGCAAGCGCGCCGGCTCCGAGAGGAGCGTAATTGGTTAGAAATCTCAAAACTTACTCGCAAGATCCGTCAAGAGCGTTACGTGACTTACGCGTCTTGTTAATATCTAATTTTTGAAGTACTTTGATGTTGTTTAATACATTTTAATTATTATAAACAAAAAATATATTTTTTAAATCATGTGACCAAACGAGTGTTAAATATGAATGTGGTAGAGCTTCTTTAAAAGCATTTGACTATTCAAAAGTATTGAAGACAGTCTATTTGAACGAAGAATATTTTGAATTTGAATTTGTGGATGGATATGTGGCTAGAAGGAGGCCTAAAAAGAGATGGTTGTATTGTGTGCAGTATGATATGCATATCAAAGGAGTAGCGCCAGAGTTGACGAATGATAGGAGAGAATGGAATGGAATAACATGTGCCTTTTTACCAGAAAAAGTCAAAATAATAATATTATGCAAATATGTCCCCGTGTAATGTTCCCAAGAATTTTCGCTGCTGTTAAATCACATTTAAAAACTTTTAATATTAAATATTGATTGATATATAACATTTATTAATAACAACGCCGTGTGGTATCCGGCAGAATAGAATAGACCACCCTCCGTTCTTACCGAGGTGTTGTAAGAGACGACTAAGGTAAGTTGACACCGGCAGGCGGCCGGTCGTAAAATACGTAGCCAAATCATGTGACAACATGTATGAAACATGCTGTGCCGACCCCACTTAGAGTGGGATAAGGGTAGGAGAATGATGATATAACATTTATTGACAACAAAGAGGTTTAAGTTATGTCTACCTTCAATGAATTAAGTACATGCTTAGTACCTTCCAAATCATGCCCACGTGGAATGATCCCATGAATACTGACAGCGATTGATATTCTGTTATATACATTATTTCTACATCTAAGAGCCCAGAAACTGATGGAAGCTACACTTTTCTTATCAGATAAAACTTTTCCGTCTCTGGAACTGCCCAGAATCAAAACTCACGATACAAGTAATATTACGCTTATAACTCGTGACAAGATAAGCTTTTATTAGATCTTTCTCTGCGGAAAGAGAAAATTAATAATACAGAAAGATTAATAGAGGAGTCTAGCAAACGATTTTATGATATTTGTATTTTTTAATGCCATTTTTTCTCGCTAAAATGCAGCCATTTGCACCTGTAACAATAAATATTTATAATGGCGAAAAATATTATCATCATAATTGCAGCGCAGGCCATTAAACAATACATTGAATGCGACATTAAAGTCAGAGCCAAACAAATATTTACTGATCGAAATTACAATGAGATTTGGGAGGTTCGCCTTATATATAGATAGTTATAGCCCGCAACAACCTCTGCGTGAGTTGACAACGTCAGTTTTGACTAGCCCGAAGGCGCAGTTGGTAGTGACCCTACATTCAGCTCAGCGGGTCGCGGGTTCTATTTCCGCCGAGAGCCAACATTTTCTATAAACAATTTGTTGGTTCTTCGAGTCTGGGTGTATATTTGTATTTAAGTATGTATGTAGTATATCTACCAGTTGTCCGTCACCCATTACACAAGTATTAAGTTACTAACTTTGGGTTCGGACGACCGTGTGTGTAATTGTTCGATATATTTATTTATTTATTTATTCAGTATCTATTAGAGATTTTAAGGGGGGTTTATCGGAACCAGATAAAATTTGACTAACCAGAGTCGGAGATGTTGTAAAAAACTATTGAGAGAAATCTTTAATCAGCCAAATGCAAATGTGGCGATTTTAATTTTTAATTCAATTTTACATTAAACCTACAAATTTATTTAGTAAATACAAAGATAATATATTTTTAAGGATTTTATTTGTTTATTTATCACAAAATTTTTGCGTAATTTAGTTTCATATGAAAATATATTTTTTTACGACGAAAATATTCAAGTTGTAAACGCTAGCTAGCACTATACAAATCATGAGTTCGCGAAATGGTCTTAAGAATAGCTAATTGTGCCCAATTTCATCACTATTTGTGTAGCGGATTAGCAATGAAAGTATAGCAGACGACTTTCACATTTATAATATTGGTTTCGATAATAATCTTCATTTGTGTACGCATAAGCGTATTCCGTACACTTAACTCAAACGTTTGTGTAGGCATGTCTAATATCCCTTTAATATAGCGACTTACTCCCAACATTACTTACGATATCAATAAAGATACCGCCCGAGGAATTTCCAATTTCATTTCAACCAACAATTGTTGCCAAGAATCGTATTACATTACAAGTAATATTTATACAGGGGCACGCGTTGAAGTCGGAACATCTCCGTTAAAATAGAAAAGAAACCGATATAAAATTAAGTCAACAAGCTCCGACGAAAAATTATTCATAGAGGAGATCCTCTGAGGTGTGAAGTGAGTGAGGAAACTGGGAGGGTCCATGAGTGCGAACAGGAGGGACGTTGGATAACTGCCTTCATGAATTGGAAATGCAATTTAGTCGGGGTATACGTGGCAATTGTTTTCGACGAGTTACCGATTTCGGTGATAGACGTGCGACGTAACGGTTTCTGTTGGACATTTAACTGTTTTTTATATGAGACGATATTACCAGCCGCGTTTAAGGCGGCTCGTTACGTTAAATGTTTAAGGGATTAGGTAGGCTTTTTATTCTGACGATTTATGTCGTAGTATGTGATGATTAAATGTACGGGTTAAATTCTTCTATATTCAAAAACATACAAAAATAATACATGTTCGTTAATCAACGTGCCATTGTTATATTTTAACATTAATATTTAATTTTTAGTAGTCGCTCTAAGATAGCGACGACCTTGGCTGTGGAGGTATGAACGGGAAAGCTACTATTATAATATATCGATAGACTAGAGTTTGGGTTAATTTCCAGACACCGTATGTATATTTAAATATAATTTATATAATAACAAAACTAAAAGTCGACAGCCGTTTGCATACAATTGAAAGGGTAATCTAATTTCATAGACAATGTGCGACAATCAGTTTCGCGACTGTGTCTTCATACTGGGCTTACATTCAACTCTTTCTTTTCATAGATAATTGCAAACTCGGGTATTTCGGCGATCGTCAAAGTAAGTTATGTCACCATTGCTTCATCCAAAAAAACAAGACTTCAATTTCAACAGCTAAATTTATGCAAAAGTAATAATAAATTTATTTTGCTATAATCCGCGATACAATAAATAGAAAATATATATAGTGCTAAATGTATAGTGGACTATCCGTTTTTTCATACCCGTTACATGCAGGATTCGTAAAAACACATGCACAAACCTCCACCTCTGCCACCACAATACACAAGCACTACACACGTTCACTATCACAAACTCAACAATCGTTTCGCCCCGCAACCGAAAAAGAGCTGTATCGCGGATTATAGCAAAATAATTTTAACATTACTTTTTTATTATGGATCTCCACAAAGTAACGCCTAATTCTAAAATTTGGCTAAATTTATATTAAATAATGATAGAACAATGTGAATTTTGAGCCCAGATTACGATGCCTTTATGGCGGTACCAGCTGAATTCGAAACAGTCTAGAATTGGAAAAGAATATGCCCTATAGTCTGTTCCAATTCTGGTTTTTACATTTTAAAATTTATTATTTTTACAGACGACTTTTAGAATATTCAGAATTTAAGATGTATTACCTACATATAAATATAATTATATACTGTGAAATAGTATCAACGTGTAACATGCAACAGTCTTGATTGAATGAATAATTTTTAGGGTACATGTAACCGCTCCCTTATCGCCGAGACATCCCAATGTTATTCCTGTGCCGTAAAAAACATGTTTTACCGAGTTATTATACGGCGAGGGGAAAATTCGCCTCTTGTCGAATCCAAATTGGTGAGAATTTTACGACAACTGTTTAGCGCGCCTCGCTCGCCTCATTTCAGCGAACACTTTTTGTTATAGTTTGCTTAGAAAAGTTGAAATTCGTAAAGTGAAATTATACGTTTATTAATGAAATTTTTAGCTCGATATACACTAGTTTTTTGAAAGTTGAAGAATAAGATTTTTTGTCAATAGTTAATGAGTTTGTGATTATATATACGTTGCTTCATTCTTCATATATGATTTTATACTATGTAGTTTCCTCTATTTGATTGGTAACTCGCACAATTTTTAAAGATATTTCAAAACGTACTTCCGGTGTGCGGTGGGGGTAGGCGGTACCCCCACCGTGTCACCCAGACTTACTACTCATTCCTTTTTTGTGCGCGGTAACTATCGCACGCGTCTTCTCTGCAAAATGCCGAAAAGAAGTGCGCAGTCGCAAATCGACAAGTATAAAAAGAAAATAAGGAAAATTGAGAAGGACGTGAAGGTACGAAGGAGGATTATCTATTCTCCATCGGATTCGTCGGATAACGAAGGTTAGTTATAAAGATGTTTTATGTTGCATTGGGATTGACTGCGAGTCAATAACTTTGACATATTTTATAACAACATAATTCCTTTTATAAAACAGGCATCGGGGTTGACTGCGAGTCTCCAACGATGACCTATGCAGAAAATATGTACATTCTAAGATAGATGTATCATTCCTCTGCAATCTTTTAGCGTTATTATATGGCTTCCTGCACTAGTTGTGTATTCAAAAGTAAACACATAAAATTATTATTTTAGGTGTTGAGGGCCATGGATACAATCATAACATGGTCCTTGAGTCAGCTATAGTATCACCTGACACTGCGCAAGAACCAGATCTGGATACTTGCAATAATTCCCCAGATCAAGGCACTATCTTAGCAGAGCCTATCCTTCACGAGGATGGAGCCACTATCGAAACAATAGACCTGGACCCTGAAATCCTGGCTGCCCTTGGAGAGTCCATGTCTGACGTACCTGACTATGGAGAAAGTATACATGACAATTTGTCCAAGTTGTGGCCTCCTTTACTGAAGAGAGGTATGCCTAAAGAAAATAAGGATAAATTAATGCAGGAGTACCTGATTCCAGACAACTGCAGATTATTGCAGGCACCGAAGCTGAATGCAGAGATCTCAGCTGCTATTCCGGACATGGTTCGTAATCGCGATAAGACGCTTACTGCAACTCAACAACAGTTGGGAGCAGGGATCTCTGCTATCAATAGGGGCTTGGACTCTCTCCTGAAGGAGGACAGTAAGGTCCAAGCACTAAAGCATCTAAGCAATGCTTGCAGATTGCTATGCGACTCGCATTACCTTGCGACGCAAACAAGAATAAATTTGATTACCCCGAGTATTGACAAATCATTTTTAAGTCTAATCAATGATTCCAAACAAATTCAAATTCAAAATATTCTTTATTCAAGTAAACTTGTAAACAAGTGCTTTTGAATCGTCAACTTTACTGCTGGTTCGGAAAGCCGTCCTACCGAGGAGAGCCAGCAAGAAACTCGGTGGAGCTCTTTTAAAAAAGAAGATTCTTAATACTAATTACATTTTGTCATAGCTATCCTGCACAAGGTCGAAGAGCAGCTATATCCATGCATTCTTATCATCAATGTAAGCCTCCACGGTATAATAGGCTTTCTGTATCAGCCTCTTTTTAACAGTATTTTTAAATTGCTGTAATGGCAAAGTTAAAATTGATTGTGGAATTTTATTATAGAATCTTATACCCAAACCCACAAACGACTTACGTACTCTTACAAGGCGCAAAGCAAGAGCCGCAAGCTTATGTCGGTTCCTACTTTGTCTATTATATACATCGCCAATCTTTTTATAATTATGTATATTTTTATGCACAAAAATCAAATTGCTAAAAATATACTGTGAAGCTAACGTAAGAATACCTGTTTCCTTAAACTTCTCTCGCAGGGACTCACGCGAATTCAAATTATAAATGCCACGTATGGCTCTTTTTTGCAATACAAAAATTTTCTCAATATCAGCACATTTACCCCATAACATTATTCCATAAGACATAATGCTATGGAAGTAAGCAAAATAAACTAGTTTTGCTGTTTCGACGTCTGTAAACTGTCTTATCTTTCGAATAGCATAGGCTGCTGAACTGAGTTTCCCTGCGAGAGCTGTTATGTGTGTGCTCCATTGGAGTTTTGTATCCAACGTCATTCCCAAAAATACAGTTGTATTTTCTGTTTTTAGTGGTACATTGTCTATTAAGAGCTCATTTGCTTTTTTAGCTGTATTAGGTAATGCAAATTCTAAACATTTCGTTTTATTTGAGTTTAGTACCAAATTATTTAGTCTGAACCATTGAGCTACCTGCGACAATCCACTGTTTACTTCGTCAATATTATTAGCGTTATTCCTATTTACTTTAAATATTAAAGATGTGTCATCAGCAAACAGTACAATGTCGCAAATATTATGAATGAAATATGGTAGATCATTTATATATACTAAAAACAGAAAGGGACCAAGGATTGATCCTTGAGGCACACCCATAACTAAGGCCGATCCGGATGACTGCACACCATTAATGCACACTCTTTGAATTCGGCTATCGAGATAAGAGAACAAGACGGAACATTGTTCGGTTCCACCTTATCGGACAAGATAAAAGCTGCCAGGGCTATTGAAAAGCAAGGATTTTCAATTAAGAAAGCTGCCAAGCCCCAAAAACCTACAGGGCAACCACCAAGCAGCTCTCGACAAATTTCCCAACAGGGAAACTGGAATGCGCCGCCCCGGTACTCGGCGAGCAGGGGGGGGCGCAGCAGTTACTACAGGAGGTCGCCAGCAACCTCCGGAAGTCGCCGCCCGTACGTAGCGTCAGCGCAGCAGCATCAGCGAGCTGTGACGCAGGACAAGCCCCGTGCGCATCATCGTCCCTAGCTCAGGTATTACACACGGGTAGACTTGCCTTCTTTTATAATTGTTGGCTTAATATAACTAACAATAGTGTCATACTAGACTGGATTAGAAATGGCTACAGTATTCCATTTCGAGCTGTTGTAAATCAGTCAGTAATACCCAAGAACAATTTTTCTCGTACGGAGAAAATAGAACTACTGCAAGAGGTTAAAAAATTAATTTCAATTGGTGCCATATCGAAATGTAATAAAATAAGGGAACAATTCTTATCTAAAATATTTCTAATTCCGAAACAGAATGGCGAAAAACGTTTTATATTAAATTTAAAGTCCCTTAATAAATTAATTATTAACGAACATTTTAAAATGGAAGATTTCCGCACGGTGTGTAAGCTCTTACCTCAAAATGGATACCTAGCCACAATTGATTTGAAAGACGCTTATTTCCTTTTACCCATTCGACACTCAGACCGAAAATACCTGAGATTTCAGATTGAGACCCAATTTCCAGTTAAAACACATACGTATCAATTTAATGGCCTCCCGTTTGGTTTATCTGTAGCCCCACGCGTATTTACTAAGGTCATGAGAGAGGTTTCATCTCATCTAAGAAACCGCGGCTTTCAGTCAGTATTTTACTTAGACGATATTCTGTGTATAGGTGATACATACGATCAGTGTATCGAAAACGTTACTGAAACATTAAACTTACTTAAGTGTCTGGGATTCGTTATCAACTATGATAAAAGTAATCTAAAACCAAACCAATCTTGCAAATTTCTCGGATTTATATATAATACCACTAATTTAACCATGTATCTTCCTCCTGATAAAAGATTAAAAATTGCTGATTCGGTTAAAAAATTCTCAAAACTGCCATCCTGTTCTATTCGCGAATTTGCTCAACTTATTGGAACTTTAATTGCAGCTTGCCCAGCAGCTAAATATGCATGGTTGTACACCAAGGTGTTAGAGCGACATAAATATCTAGCTTTACTTAAGCATGATAATTACGACAGTAAAATTAGTCTCCCGATTTCTATATTAGATGATCTAAATTGGTGGTCTTCAAATATAATGACCACATACAATTTTATAAGGCAACCAAATTTTGAACTTGAGATCTATACTGACGCGTCTAGAACAGGTTGGGGAGCAGTCTGTAACAATAACCAAGTAAATGGCAAATGGAAAGCAGCAGAGATATCTAATCATATTAATTACTTAGAACTTATGGCCGCTTTCCTGGGTTTAAAGTCGTTTGCTCGCGTTAAAGTCAATTGTGCAATATTACTACGTATAGATAATACAACGGCTATAAGTTACATAAACCGTATGGGGGGTATACAATACCCTCACCTTAACGATTTAACACGATCACTTTGGAAGTGGTGTGAAAAACGTGGACTCTGGATATTTGCATCATATGTAAATACCAAAGAAAACTACGCAGATGCTGCCTCCAGAGTGGTCAATCCGGATATAGAATGGTCACTTTCCGATGTCGCTTTCCTAAAGATAACGCAATGGTTTGGCCACCCGGAAATAGATTTATTCGCATCACGTGATAACTCCAAATGTTCAAGATTTGTTTCATGGAAACAAGACCCAGATGCGAAATCTGTAGATGCATTTACGATAAGCTGGAAAGCTGTATTCTTTTATGCATTTCCTCCTTTTTCTTTGATTCTCAAATGTATAAGAAAAATTATTGACGACAAAGCCACGGGCATATTGGTTTACCCCCACTGGCCCTCGCAACCGTGGTTTCCGCTTTTGCAAACCTTAATCTCTTCAGACGTGCTATACCTTAATCCTAATAAAGGTCTTTTGCAATCTAGTTTCAGAGAATACCATCCTCTACACAATCATCTTACCCTGGCAGTCGCGAAGCTCTGCGGCAGTCATTCATTCGAAGAGGCGCCTGTTTCGAATCATTCACACTGATGTTGGCCTCATTCTCAGACAGTACCATGAAACAATATAGCACTACACTCAATCTTTGGTGGCAATATTGTATCGAAAAGGATATCAATATCTTCAATCCTGCAAAGTCGTCGATACTTACATTTTTGGCCGTTCAATTTAAGAAGGGCTGCTCGTATGGGAGTTTAAATTCCCACCGTTCCGCTTTGTCAGCCTTTATAGGTAACAATATTGGCTCAGACGCCTGTATAAAGCGTCTACTTAAAGGTGCATATAGATCAAGACCCACAAGAGCCAAATATACCAGCACCTGGGATCCTCAAATAGTTTTAGATGTAATCTCAACATGGATTCCAAATTTAGAAATTTCCCTTGAGAAGCTCACTAAAAAACTTGTAATTTTATTAGCTCTCTCTACTGCTCACAGGGTACAAACTCTGTCCCTAATCAAACTTAGCAATATTTTAATCTCCGAAAACGGGGTCAGAATAATGATAGCCGATATAATAAAGACATCTGGCCCAGGTAAGGAGCAGCCAATTCTTTTTTTGCCATATTTTAGAGAAAATACGAGTATTTGTCCGGCTACTGCTCTCTCAGACTATATATCTAAAACCAAAGATATACGGCCTGAGGGAGTGGTGCAGTTGTTGTTAACATATAAAAAACCATTCAAAACTGCTACCACCCAATCCATCAGTAGATGGATTAAACAAGTACTGTCTGAGAGCGGAGTAGATATTAGTGTATTCGGGGCGCACAGTACACGCCACGCGTCCACTTCAGCCGCGAACTCCGCGGGCGTGAATATAGAAATTATTCGAAAGACCGCGGGGTGGACTGTCTCATCTAACTCCTTTGCACGTTTTTATAACAGACCGATTTTAGATGAAGGAAATTTTGCTAAATCGGTTTGCTTACGAAACCAATGAAAGTATCCAAAAATTAAACCTATTTATATTTGATTATAAAGGAACATGCAAAGCTATTTTAATTTATAGTGAAGTACATGAATAATTATTGTTATGTATTACACGCATTTATGTAATTAGAGCTGTAAAAAGATCATGTCTTTTTATTTTCAAAACTTTCTGCTCTTAACATCTACATAGTATAAAATCATATATGAAGAATGAAGCAACGTATATATAATATATGATCAAACGAACTTTCTAAGTGAAGTTCGATCGATATTATATTAGTTGCTTCATTCGAATATATGGTCCCTCCCAACCCTAAACATAGCGTTATTATAACCCAGTTTTTAAAGAAAGTTTTGCAAAAGTTTCATTAGTCTTTAAAAAAAATGAGTAGTAAGTCTGGGTGACACGGTGGGGGTACCGCCTACCCCCACCGCACACCGGAAGTACGTTTTGAAATATCTTTAAAAATTGTGCGAGTTACCAATCAAATAGAGGAAACTACATAGTATAAAATCATATATTCGAATGAAGCAACTAATATAATATCGATCGAACTTCACTTAGAAAGTTCGTTTGATCATATATTATCGTCTGTAGTTCGTTACTAACGCAGAACTATTATAACTGGACTAGCTATAGGTATGTATTTAAGTAATGATTAGAGAGGTAATATGAAACTCATATACTTATTATCTTTGTCTAATCACATATAAAAAAAAGGAGAGAGATAGTGTCTCCACGTATTAAGCGGCCAGGCCGCGCGGTTATGTCGTCGCGGCTAAATAATTATTCTGTGACATATGCAAGTGCGCGTACTAGGCGGCCAGCGGCTAGCGACCACGTATTGGCCGCGCGGCCAGCTGGAATATCCAGCCAGTTATCCGCCAAAAGCAACAAGATTCCCCATTTCGTAGGAAATAATGATCCATCTCCTATGAAATGGTGATGGCGTGACTACACACATCATTGTGCATGCACTTGTCGCAGCAGCCACGCCTTTTGTGCGTAGAGGATGACTTTTGATGTCGTTTGGTCGCTACGTGATCGCAATTAATTAAGCTTATGCACAGTCAGGCTCCGACAACCTACTGTATTTTCCATTTTTTCTGTATTACCGTTACTGTATTTTCAAATACATATTTTTTTATCATTCTTACAAATCTACACAAACACTGTGTTGTATGAATATAGCCCAAGCTCAAATACGCACTAACAAATAACAGTATGTCATGACACGCCCACACTTACCGAGGGACTCTCGTGATACTGACGTGTTACGTTTTGGGACAGTGACAGCTTCGACTTTTACATATATATTAGTGTGTGTTAGTATATTCATATATGTACTATAGATATGTGTCTTGTATTTAACTATATACACTACACTGCGCTACCACAGACAGAACGCACATCTAAATGAATGTTTTTTTTTACATATATATAAACCACGCTGCAGTCAAATTTCATTAAGTTATATTTTATAAATATTTCATATATGAAAATAAATTAAAGGCATTCAAACCAAGGTGAGCTGAGGACTCTGGAGGGTATTGCACTGTATAATTGATATTGATCTAAGGAGGATTGTTGCTAGTACACTTTGGGGCATATTATTAGTGTTTATTCAATATTTAAGTGGAGAAATATTGCATCAGACTAATTCAATTTTTAATTAATATATCTGAACTGATCAACCTTCGAACTTTGACTAATTGTTATCTTTTATTACTTACATCATCATCATCATCATCATCATTCTCCTGCCCTTATCCCACTCTAACTAGGGTCACCACAATATGTTACAAACATGTTGTCACATGATATGGCTACGTATTTTACGACCGGCCGCCTGCCTGACGTCAACTTACCTTATTCGCCTTTTACGCGACACCTCGGTAAGAAATGAGGGTGGTCTATTCTATGCAGCTGGATACCACACGGCGCATACCTTAGTCGCCTCTTACGGCACCTCGGTAAGAAAGGAGGGTGGTCTATTCTATTCTACCAGATACCATACGACATTGCTATTTTTCATTACTTACAATGAGCATAATCTCACAATAAGATTGAAATTTTTTAAATAATAAATGTCTTAGTTTTTCGTGATTACATTTTTTTGCTGTTTTTATATTCAAAATTCAAATTCAAATTCGAAATATTCTTTATTCAAGTAAAATTGTTAACAAGTGCTTCTGAATCGACAAAATCTACCGCTGGTTCGGAAAGCTGTTCCTACCGAGAAGAACCAGCAAGAAACTCGGTGGTTGCTCTTATGAAATAAAATTCTTAAAACTAGTTACATTTGGCTATTACTGTCTTGTATAGGGTAGAGGAGTAGCTATATCCACGCATTTTTATCATCTATATTATCCCCAATAGTATAGTAGGATTTTTGCCTCAACCTCCCTTTAACAGCGCTTTTAAAATGCTGTAGTGGCAAAGATAAAATCGATTGCGGGATTTTATTATAGAATCCTATACCCATACCCACAATTGACTTATTTACTTTAGGTAGGCGCGAAGCAGGAACCGCAAGCTTATGTCGGTTACTACTTTTTTTTGTTATACACATCGCTAATCCTTTTATAATTATGTATATTCTTATGTACAAAGATTAGATTAGATGTAATAAATTATATGTAACAGGTAAGTATTAGATTTGCTTCTGGTCTTACAGCATGATGTAGCTTAAACGGTAACGTACTAACTGGGATTTATTTATATATAATACATACATAATGAAGTAGAAGTTATAAAGAAATCTGTAAGATAACAAGCAATATAACAGAACTAACTACTTTGCTATAATCCGCACGGGTTAAGTGAATGCATGCAAAGCCAATGTGTATGAAGCAGGCAAAATCTACGCACCTTATACATGCAGGGTATTGGTGGGAGTTGAACTATTTAAGACTGCTTGTATGGGTAGCGCGGCGCAGTATGATTTTTGTCGTGAAGCCTATCCTCCTGATGATGCTTCGGTTTCGGGGCGAAACGATCGTCGAGATTGTGGTGGTGGGTGTGTGTGCTGCTTTTGTGTTCGTTGTTGCTGGTGAATTGCGCCTTGGGGTGCATGTGGTGGCTGGTCCTGCATGTATAAGGTGCGTAGATTTTGCCTGCTTCATACACATTGGCTTTGCATGCATTCACTTAACCCGTGCGGATTATAGCAAAGTAGTTAGTTCTGTTATATTGCTTGTAATATGGAATTCCGCAAAGTAACGCCTGCTTCTATAAATCTGTAAGATAACATAATTTCTGCGCGTATTTCTAACTTGCTTGTTTGCATAGGAGCCGGTCGGGGCTAACTGAAAGCTGGGCTTTATTGATACTTCCATTAAAGAGATTGAGTGTTCATTGTGGGGGTAGATTCCTGAGGATATCGATAGATCTGATGCTCTTCTAGTCAAGTCTATTGAAGTGTATATGCCAATAATATGTTAACCTTGATCAATAAGGTGGAACATACTCATAGTCATGTTTCCGAATAAAAAAGTATTCCATCGGTCTGTGATCTTGACTGAAAAGAAATAGGTAGTATGTTGTGATGTAAGAGAATTCCAAAAAGTTATTTAAATAAAGAGAATTATAATTATTAATAACTTATGCTTTTATTGGTATCTGGCTCATATTAAGTTAATATAAAAGAATGGCGCTTTTTTTGCACGTCAGTTTACTTCGTAAGGCGTATATGCTTGGATTCAGGTAATTTTACTTTTAATTAAGATTCAGGGCACCGTGAAAAAAGCTCCACCGATAAAAATGGCTGGCTTCGGCTAATGTAAGTTGGCGCGACCGACCTATCTGACTTTTTTATATTATCCAATCAAAGCGAGTTTAATAGTATGCAAGCGAAGTGATCGGCAATGGCATTTTCTATGTGAAATTGACTATCTTCAGTTTTTGAAGGAAATCCAGGAATTTTATTAATCTACATGTTAGTTCGGTATATAAGGTTCTAATGAACCAGATTAGCCATGAAATCACAACAGACATATATGTTACACTGAAATGCGAGACTTGTTTTTTTTTCAACCTGACTGTATGCTGTTAGCCCTAACGGCTTTTATAGCGTCACCGGGCGGGACGGGCGAGTGCAGAAGCATCGTCGAGGTTGCAAATGCGAGACTAAGTTGGTAAGTACATGTAACTTGGGATCATGTAAATGGGATTTACAGGGTATACACTAAATGAATCCACTAATCTCTTGAACGTATAAGATAAGTTTGGTACAATTTAATATTGAATATTTTGCTTACTTCCAAAGCATTATGTCTTATGGAATATTGTTTTTGGGTAAATGCGCGGGTACTGATAGAATTTTTGTATTACAAAAAAGAGTCATACGAGGCACTTACAATTTAAGTCCGAATGATTCCCTGCGAGAGAAGTTTAAGGAAAAAGCATTCTTACTTTGGCTTCACAGTATATTTTTAGCAATCTAATGTTTCTGTATAAGAATATACTTAATTATAAAAAGATTGGCGATGTATAAAATCGACAAAGTAGGAACCGAGATAAGATTGCGGTTCCTGCTTTGCGCCTTGCAAAATTAAATAAGTCATTTGTGGGTTTGGGTATATGATTCTATAATAAAATCCCGCAATCGGTTTTTATCTTTGCCACTACAGCAGTTTAAAAATGCTGTTAAATGGAGGCTGATACAAAAAGCCTACTAAATATATTGAGGATTGTATAGATCATAAAAATGCGTGGATATAGCTACACCTCTACCTTGTACAAGAGAGTAATAAACGAATGTAACTAATTATAACAATTTTATTGGAAAAGAGCATCCACCGTGTTTCTTGCTGGCTCTTCTTGGTATGAACAGCTAACCGAACCTGCAATAGATTTTGACGATTCAAAAGCACTTGTTTAGTCTACTTGAATAAATAATATTTTGAATTTTAATTTGAATATATCCACACATTTTTATCATCTCAGTGATTACTGACATTCAACAGTATAGTAAGTAGGCTTTCTGTATCTGCCTCTTTTAAACAGTGTTTTTAAACTGCTGTAATGGCAAGGCCAAAATTGATTGCGTAATTTTATTATAGGATATTATACCCAAACCCATAAGCGATTTACGTACTTTTGCTAGACGCAAAGCGGCAACTCACCAATGAGCGCACAATGGCGGCCCTGAGATATCAATATCAAATAATAACATCGATTTATGAGAATCCCGTGCTAGAGATATTATTATTATTGCCAACTAATTAGAATCGATGTTTCTCTTTAGGATCAACAAATAAATGAGACCCAGACAATCAGACACGGTGTAAATAAGAGCAAGTCTGTAATCAAGTTGAGGTTGCGCTCGTATTTGATCAGCTAATCACCGTCTGCTTAAATTCAAATTTAAATTCAAAATATTCTTTATTTAAGTAAACTTGTAAACAAGTGCTTTTGAATCGTCAACTTTACTGCTGGTTCGGAAAGCTGTTCCTACCGAGAAGAACCAGCAAGAAACTCGGGGGGTTGCTCTTTTTTAAATATAAATCTTAAAACTAGTTACATTTATTTATTACTGTCTTGTACAGGGTAGAAGTACACCTATATCCACACATCTTTATCATCTAAGTAATCTTTTTAAAAAAAACTGGGATCCTAATAAAATTATCATAAGGTGTGAAAATTTAAGTCGTAAAAATCTATCATCGCATGCGGTGTGGAAACTATTGATGATAAAATAAAAAAAACGTTCTACAGTATTATAGAACGTATCAATATCCACAAAAAAGTCCGCAATACCATATGTCTTACTATTATAGTAATGCCAATATACTTTATTACATTGTAAAAGTTGATAAAAGAGCCGACAATAATCCCATTTTATTCATATCTCTGTATTAATCCTTATCCCAATTAATGATATTGTATTAAAAAGTGTTTCAATACCTGTAAAATACTTTTTAAATTATTAAAATCCGACATCCCAATCAAAAGACATCACGAATTTGAGAATGTAAATCGAAAGGAAATAATGCCATAACATAGTCATTGTAGCGAATTCGTTATAGTTTGCTCTTATTCCAAGAATACTAATGACACCCATTTTTATAATTAAATAATCTACAAAATAGATCTATAGTGCGACTTTGTAGACTTTCCACTACCACGTGATCGATATGGACGCGGGTGAAACCGCGGGGCATTGCTAGTATCTTATATTTCTATGAGATATTTATATCGGACTATATCTAGTAATAGTATGTGTATCAAAAAAAATCCCAGCGGATGATCTTATAAAGTTTGGTGGCGATCGGGGCATTTTCTTTTAACTCTTGAGTTCTGGGTAATTCGAAACCAGTCGGAGTCACATCAACACGTGGCTAAACATCTAGTTATTTATACAAGTAACAACAAAATACCTATTAAGCGTTTTTTAGTTATTGCAAACTTACGGCGTATACGGCGGCGGTAGAATTATAAATGTTGTTACGAATAAAATATTGCTTTTTTTGTTTCTCAAACGTATTGATTGATAAAATCTCTATTATCTGGACTGTTTTTGAATCGTGATCAATATAAATGTCAAGGTTGTTTAATTATTTGAGCACTCACTATCAAAATATAATAATGGGGTACTTGAATTTAATAGAGTTGGTAAGAGTCGTTGAAATTAAGCAAACAATAAATGTTCAAATCTACGCGCTACAAAAAAAGAAATACGAGATTTTCGCAACTACCCGCGGACCCCTTAAAAGACTAATATCGCTAAAACCGTTTGATACAAGTCCCTTTGATGCCGCACTCATGTTTGCGCTAGTTATTAGCTAATTACACACGTCAATGGGAAGCAGGTTCAATTCCTGTTTGCAGAGCGATGTTTTATAAGATTTGTTGATTAGCCAAACGTACGTTATAGAGTAAATGTTAAATCTGTTTCCCTTTTAGTATGTTAGACGTGTAAGTTTGTTGTACTTTATTGTCATTAGTGTATTTCTTACCGTTTTATTTTAGTAATATGAATTTTTATAAAACTACTTTAATAAATGCATATAACACAGTTTTTGTAACGCACATATAAAATTTGTGGTTTACGAAATAAGGTGTTTGATTCTGGAATTTTGAAAATGTTATAAAAGTTTATTTTAATGATTTTGAAAGTATTTATTCGTCTATTCTGCTTTATGAAATAATTTCTACGTCCTTTAGTTTCTTATGAATGTAATGCCGTTTCATTAAGAGCGGCAGCTGGATCTTTGAATGCAATTTTAAATAACATGCTTTGACTTTTTTCTGGATGATATATTGAGACTTGTTTACAGGTGATAAATTCAAAATAAATTTATGCCACTGTTAAATTGTATAAGTACTTATATGAAAGTCGTACCCGGGGCTTCGTTCGCGACGACTTTAGTGTTAAATTACCTTCAATTTTTATTACTTTAACCTTTTTTATCCTTTATGTATTCTTGGTTAGCTGTGAAAGAGTATAAGACAGACAAACTTTCGCATCTATAATATTATGATGAAAATAGTTCTAATAGAACTGAAATGAATTTTATATTTTACCTAATCGAATTCCGAAAATCTGCTTATTTTGCAATCTAATATATATTTTCAGTATAAATTTTAAAAAATCCTATTTAATTAACATACACAACACACAAAACCAACCATTACCGCGGCAGGCGAGCACTGAGCATGAAAAGGCGATATTGTTTGCAGTAACGGGTGCATTTCGCAACTTCAACCCGAGTGCCATTCGGCAGAGTACCTGGCCAAACCTAGGTTCTAGCCTATGGTGGCTCTATAATCCGCCATTCCTATGCAAATTCGCTCGCTGAACCAACTATGACTTTATATAAAAAGGAAACTTGTGTTACGGTCATTGCATTTGACTTAATTTTTTTATCGACTGATATTATTCCAGTAAAGTAACGGCCCATTGCTATCTCACAGCTGGGCATAGGCCTCCTCTCTGTTGCTGCTCCAATGCTGATTGGTAGGTTACACATATCCCCAGAGTTCTTTAGGAATAGACAGGTATCCTCACGATGTTTTCCTTCACCGAAAAGCGATTGATAAGTTGCAATTATCAATTAAACATTAATTAATTAATCAATAAAAAAACTCATTAGTGCCTACTAGGGATTTGACCTCGTGACCCTCTCGAAAGAGTCGGCGGTCTCACTGCTGGGCTATCACAGCTTTTTACTATTCTAGTGCTGAGCAAAGATCTATTCTCTCCTATTGGACGATTACTAGGTTTCATATATACAACGATTCTTTTATAATATACAAATTTCCTCACGATGTTTTCTGTCGCCAAAACGCGTGTGATAAATTACAAATATCAATTAGGTGAGAACATAAGTTTTAACAAAAAAACTGAATGGTGGCTGACTAAAGTTTAAACCCACAACACCCTATAAAGATTTTCATAGCTTCATCGTACGGTACTCACTGCTTTTTTAGACAGATATAATATCTCGCCATATGCCACTCAACCAAAATTAAGCTACGAAAGTTAAGCACCAAATTATAGCAGATGTGACGTCAGCCGTGTCACCACATTGTCGCTCAACTAAGGTCAAGCAAGGGGGTGCCTCACTAGCCTATTTCTATTGGCTTTTGATACGGTAAAAGTATAAAAGGTATAAATATTGATTTTTATTTCATTACCTTTACACAACAGTTGGTTTCATAGATAGTGTTCAAGAAATTCTGCACTATATGTTATTTATTTTTATGTTTTTCAAAATTCAAATTTAAATCTGCCATATTAGCATATATCTTGCAATACTGCTTATGTACGTCTCTGATATGTATGTTAAAAATCCCCAATCAAAACTATTTGTACAACTTAACGTGAAGAAATAGTAAGCAGTGATAAATAAAAAGAAATCATAAAATAATTCTCATATATAAGAGATTGGATGTTGGTATGAAATCTATTCGCCATACCGCGAATGTTACTCTTTCTCAATGTTTGGAACGACGTCCGCTATAGCAAGTAAGTGAATTTTCGCTTTATGCACCCACTTGACTCGGCTACAGAAGGTTTATCCTTTGATTACACTTCGAGAAAGTTCCGAAGAAACCCGATGAGCCCCCGGGGCCGCCGATAGATGAGAATTGTTTCAAAAACTCCCACTTCTGATGACAACGAAGACTTAAAAGGCTGAAACAAATACGCTCTTTGTTCTTCGCAACTGATAACAGTTTGTTACTGTTGAAATTTGGCTTAAGTTTTAGTTTAATGGAATTCCAGAAACTACAACCATACCTGTTTTGTTATTTGGTTTCTATAAGTGTCGTCAATTGTTGTTTTTATTAAGTAAAAATAATTTCTTTCTAAAAGTATGTCGTGGCTAGATGACTAACTGATTTAAGAGCGGTTGCGCAATCGAAAGACATGCTCATTGAGATGATTCTGAGTTATCTATCGTGAACATAATTAATCTCCAAGATATTCAACTCGCATTGGAACTCTTTGAATGATAAATTATTTTAACTAAAGCTTATATTTCCAAATTTGTGTAGAAAATAGTATATAAATTTGTTTGAATTAACTTTTTATGAATTTATTACAAATATTCGACAAGTTTGACAGGCTGGTAGCTGATTGCAAGAAAGGTGTGACCTCGTAACACCCATAGGGCATATATGGCATAGTTTTTGATTAAAATTGGTTAGAGGTGTCTCTTTGATACCGGGAATATATCATAGATCGTGGGTCTGATAGATTGATCGACAGGGTGTGATGCGAGAATGCACGGATCATCTCTTATTAAACAAGTTAAGTCGGGAACATCGATGCCTGATCATATTTCAAAACAGGAGATTCGTAGATTAAGTTACCAGAGTTGCTGCCATATTGTAACGAATAGCGGAACGTATTGTGAGCAATCTACATTGGGTTCTAAAAATACTGAAGTGACGGCTCGCACTGAACATCCAAGAATCGCGTGTCATAAACCCTTGAAGCGACCTACATCTAGCAATTGGAGTCTATTGGTTAAATAGTGAGAGGCAGAATCTAGTTCGGAGTTCTTCGAAATCAGTATACGAATCACACAGGCGTTTGCAAGCTTGCAGCTTTATTTAAACACCCGCGTCACGTCTGTTCAAAGCCAAAAATTGTCGAAACAGTAAACACTTGCCAAGTCGGTTCATTAGGACACTGTTTGTGTCTTTTGTCGACAAACTTGGTGAAACACTGCAGTGCGATTTTAATGTTCAAGTTCCAAGTTACTCTCTCTATAATGAAAAATGATGGAAGCTAAAGATATTGTCGGGGATCGAGCAAGGAGCCCTTAAAACAGTTGCGTTAAAAACATAATCAATTGTTCGACACAATTATGATTTTAAATAATATCAATTCTCTTTAAATGGAGTCACGAGTTCAAAACCAGGGCAGGCACCAAAAGGCGTACTGTTAAAACTTTTGGCTTATTGATAATCGTAATATACCAGATTTTTTGGTGAAGGAAAACATCGCGACGAAAACGGTATATCTCCAGAAAGTTCTGGGGATATGACATATGTGTAATTTACCAATCCGCATTGGAAAAGCGTGGTTGTTGTAAGTTGCAGAGAGAGAAAGGTTCTCATCACACATTTTTCAGTGAAGGAAAATATAGTTTGGCACCATATTTGTGGAAAATGTAAGATTTGTGCATCAGCAGCAAGGTAGTTCTAAGCTCCAATCTTTTTTTCCGGTCTATACTCAACGGTGTAGTAACAAGCTCTTATTTTTATTCAATAAAATATCTTAAAGCCAATTTCGCATAGTGTTTTCTAAAGTAAACACTTCCAAGGTAGCGAACTGGTCAATATTGGCGCGGCCCGTGATGAGGGGCGGAAATCATCGGCATTATTGGTAAGTTACACATTGGGGCTAGTTGCTGACCATTCCCATGGCTGCTATAGTTCAAATATAAGCTACTGTTTTCTACCCATGACTTCGTTTTTGGTTTTAAAACATCTTCAATACCTATCGGGTTCGTCGAACAATAATATGATTATTTAAAATTTATTTTTATTTATTTTTTTATTTATTTATCTTTATTGTTTAAACAAAAGGCGGACTTATCCCTAAAAGGGATCCAGCCAACCTATGAGTTTATTATATTTACCTATAAATTTAACATGTTGCCATGGCATTGCACTAGCGAATGAAAAGTGAAAACGTAACATATATACAAACTTGCATTGATAGCATTAGTTAGTATTTTCTTGCGTTCATTTCGTTCGTTCTTGCATATAAGCATTACAGGATGGTTATTTTATGACCAAACTGATAATGTGCGTAATTAAATCACGACACGTACAAAGTTAAAAAAAATGTTTCGCTCTTTGTTTGGAAACGGGAAAAACCATATCCATACTTATATTATCAATGTGAAACTCTGTTTGCCTGTTATGCTTTCACGGTTAATCTGCTGCATCAATAAAGATGGAATTTAGTTCAATTATAACTTATATACGGAGGAGCACTGTCAGGTTTTTAGTCAGTGAGAGTCCGACATACCGGCCGCTCGTTCCCGTCGAACGGTTTTCCTGTAAAAAAAACTTATATACAAGGTAACATAAAGGTTAAAATTCATATTTTTTCTTCAGGAATAGAAAAAAACATACATTATATATTTGAGGGTATTGAAACACTAAAGTCGGCGCGAACAAAGTTGCAGATAAGGCTAGTTTTAACTAATATAACCCTGGTCAACTATTTGCATTGGAAATTCATAATAATCTCATTACTACCGGCACCCTTTGATTGCTCCCCTCCGCCGGACAGCCCGACGGACCTATTGATTTTTGTTATTAAACAATATAAGGTCATGTTTATTTAGTTTGCTTGGGTTCCTTAGTATAAAACTGAAATATTTTATATTTCACTCAGTACACTTGGTATTTATTTTAGTGAATAATGCATTTTTTTTTGTGTTGGAAACCGGGGTTAAGTTAAAAACCAGACGTAGTATAAGACGTTTATAAACGCCAAAGCTAAAATGAATATTAATTTACATATAAAATTTTTCTCTAAGAGGGAAGAATCAAATCATCTCCAATTCAAACTATTTTATACAGTGGGGCATAAATTAAGGAAATTTCTAGAAAGACATCAGAAATGAACTTCTGCAAGGTCTGCTGTAATATATGCAACTACTATATATTAAAAGACTTAAACTAAATATTTAGCCTTTTACATACCTGTGGGGGGGGGGGGGGGGTAAACACAGTTATTAACGGCGAGGCTTGCCAGCTAAAATTTTATGGGGTTCTACCTTGCTATTTCGTTGGGAGAGCACAGGAATACTCAACCTTACCTAAACTAAAACTGGAATATTCAGCAGCCTGATCTTGCTTTTACTGGTAGAACCGGGACTGTCCCCTTAACTACAACCTCACCACACACCACAAGCTCAAGGTACCTTTCTCTTGCGTTAGTAATACTAATATCAACAGCACACCTTATTTAACAGCCTAGACGACATAGATTTTAATGGTCGTATCGAGTGCACGTTCAAAACTATTACTATATTTAATCCTTATCTATTTCAACTAATAACTATTTTGTCATAACATTGTCCATTTTTCATACTTCCATTTTTAAGGAATTACAGCACTCACAAATTTATTTTATTTTTTAATATATTTAAAAATATATTTATGAACGGAAGCCAATATCAAATAGCCCAAAACATTCAACCAAATTTATCACTGGACTGTGAAAAAGTGTTATTGTTATTTGTTAAGCAAGTGGACAATTTAAAATACATGTTAAAATAATTGGGGGTAGTTCGGTATGGTTTTATTTGTATTTGGAATGGATGAAATCAAACAAAGTGTCAAAGGGAAGGGTGACTGGACAAATATAATAGTCACATAATAATGTTTATTTTACAGAGAGACTAGGTTTTGACCGGGACTTCGTATGTGTTTCGAGTATCATAATGAAGAGTTAGGTTTACCAACAGCTTATTGTATTGTAATATAACACCAAGTATAAATGTTAAGGCAAACACCACGTGCAACTCAAAACTACTTATAACTATAAAAATGCAATAATAGTTTAACTTACTTAAATTATAGTTACTTACTGTATAATGAAATTATTTGTAATAATTTAAAATAAGACTAAGCTAAGTAAGTAAGCTAAGATTTTTGTGTGTGCAGGGAATCATTTAATATTTTGGAGGGTATTAATCTGACTACAAATTCTTGGAGATGTAGGAGATCTGCTGTTTGCTGGGCCTATACCTCCTCTCAAACATATTTTCAGAATTGGTTAATAATTTATTTTTAACATTTTAAATTTTACAGAATTAGGATTTATTTTGCGAAGTTCCTTAATAAATTATTTTTGTACACATTTCATAATTTATTATCTCATTTCATAGGTTATCAAATTTTTTGTTAATTTGCGAATAAATGATTTAAAATATCGTTTACTAGTACTTTATAGTTATTGTAGGTCATGAAGAGCTCTTATTTCTTTCGCATTGCTTATCATTTTTTACGTTAAACATGGCATGACATCTATAAAACATAAAAAGCGTAAATCGTATCTTTCTTATTCCTGGGAAATAAGATTTCTACCGTGCTCCAATATAGCTTCGCTTCGTTTGTTGTCTCAAAGACAAAGCCGCTTTCCTTGTCTCAACCTCTGACGATAAATCCATTGGTGTCCGATGCAGCTTATACCTTCACCGAAGAGACCTGGTGCATGTCTGGTCAGACAAAATTGACCCTTATCACATTAAAATTAAGATAATAATTAAGTATAAAATTCGATTGGGAGCGTCAATTGGCTTTGCATGCATTCACTTAACCCGTGCGGATTAAAGCAAAGTAGTTAGTTCTTTTATATTGCTTGTAATATGGAATTCCGCAAAGTAACGCCTGCTTCTATAAATCATAAAGTAGACTTAATTTTTAAAGTCACAACTAAAGTAAATATAAATGGAATGTACAAAACTATAATAGTGTATAATTATAGCCTTCAAATTCTTAATGCAAATAAACTTTTTAGAAGCTTTTATTAAATCGTCTTTATTGCTGGTTCAGATAATTTTTTCTATAAAGCTACTTTCTATAATTATTTTCAATTGCTGCAAAACAAAATTTGACTATGGTATTCTATTATAGAAGCCTATAGCAAACCATCAAATGCCTATACTAATGGTCGTTTTTGTCTTTCACAGCAATGATGAGCACAAGTTTTTAAGCTATGATATTCGAACAGTGTGAGAGCATGCGACCCTTAACAGGAAGCGATTACCCACATGATACACGTGTTTGGAGGCAAAATCAATGGTGGGGGTTGATCTATTTATATATAAAACTGTATTTTTGGGTGCTGCGTCGCTTTTACGTATTGGTAGTAATCCTGATGAAGCTTCAATTAGGGCTCCAAACGACCGTTGCGGTTGTCATAGATAATGTGTACTAGTGTATAAAATCGAGCCTCATAATCCAGCCAACAAGGGAAATAATCGCCGCGCGGCTTAATAAACAAAGAGCCATTAACTGAATCAGTTGCAAGTTTTATCTCCCTGTGTGTACGTACGGGGAGTGTAGCTCGTAAACACAATTGTTGCGACTTTAAATCAAACAGTTCGTAGAGTCGTTTGGGGCACGTGCGACTGCCGTACAGTTGGGGAGGGTGTCCATTGACACCGCGAACTGCGACCTGGAATATTCTCTCACATTTATCCGTCTGTTACAGTTTCATAAGCTGTGATAACCCGAGCTGACACCAATGAGTTTTTATGTTAAAACTTGTGTCTAATAAAGATTTGCAATTTATCGCACGCCTTTCGGTAAAGGCAAACATCGTGAGGAAACCTGCATATCTCTAGAGAATTCTAGGGATATGCAGGTTGTATGTGTAACTTACCAATCCCCATTGGAGCAGCGGGGTAGTTCTTATCTCCAACTTTTCTCTGCTAAAACGCAGGAGGCCTTTGCCCAGCAGTGGGATAGCTGATACTTTACTTACGGTTTCACAGCGTATTTATTCACTGACCAAATATTCACGAAATTTGGCACTAGTAAAGTTCATACAATAGGTTTAATATATGTCTTAAAAATATTTTCGCCATTCCTGCAAAGTAACCCTTACTCCTCCAAATATATATTTGAATACAAATAGCCGAAGCCATATTTATAATATAAATGCAAGTTTGTCTGTCTATCATTTTGTTATCTTTTTACGGCTGAATCTCTAGCCCAATATTGATGAATTTTCGTACAATTGAAGCCTTTAACCAAGGTTATAAAGGATCCAGAAATTTCTATTTTTCCTTCAGAAACATTAAGCGGAAAAAAGTATAAGGTGGTATGGACATATAATAAGGAGGAATAAAAATCATGATATGTGACCAGAGGGAGGCCCAATCCTGTGAAGAATGACATACATATAAAAGGAGTATCAGAAAATGAAAACTTTTTGCTGACCCGCTTAGAGTATGATAATGGCAGGAAAATGATGAAACGAAATGATGGTATTAAGTTGTATGTTACAACCCAAAGACAATTGGTGTGGAAATCCTTAGTTGATACTTTTCCAGCATTAGACGTCCGTCCGTCCGAAAAGAATCTATTAGGTTAAATAGCGCTCACAAGCACGTATCTGTGTTTTAATCGTCTAACAATGGAAACGTATCCAAAGAATAATGAAAGTACAAGTGAATGGACACCCCTGTACGGTAATTATAATAAGTTTTGTTACCTCCACTCGCTGCCGTGCTGATTCACGGCCCGCGACTTCTTCATATTAAACAGTTGCCATTAGAGAATGAACAAAGTCTTCTAACAGTGAGTGTTGCCAGTGATGACTTATGGATCAGTGTCAGAACAGATAATTTTCGTGCATAAGAATATACATAATTATAAGAAGATTGGCGATGTATATAACTAACAAAGTAGAAACCGACATAAGCTTGCAGTTGCTGGTTGGTTTGGGTATAAGATTGTATAATAAAATATCGCAATAGATTTTATCTTTGCCACTACAGCAGTTTAAGAACACTGTTAAAGGGAGGCTGATACAAAAAGCCTACTATACTTTTGAGGATTGTATAGATAATAAAAATGCGTGGATTAGCTACTCCTCTACCCTGTACTAGATAATAATGACGAAATGTAACTAGTTATAAGAATTATATTTGTAAGGAGCAACCACTTATTTTCTTGCTGGCTCTTCTCGGTAGGAACGGCGTTCCGAACCAGCAGTAGAGTTGACGATTCAAAAGCACTTGTTTACTAGTTTACTTGAATAAAGAATATTTTGAATTTAAATTTGAACTTGATCCAAAAACAGACTAATCAAATTAATCGAAGGTTCAATAATCAATTTGTTACACGTTCAAAATCAAGACGTTTATTATCTACACCGATTTGTAAAAATAAATAATAACAGAATATTAATAGGTTTTTTTAAAGAATGTTGCAGTAATGTGACCATTACAAATTGTTACAATTGGCAGCTTAAGTTCAGATGTTCGAATCTACTGTACCGATATTGATAAGATTTGGAACGACTGACTTTTAACATTCCAATTAACGTGAAAAAAAAACATGGGTATAGCTTAAATTAAACATAATTTAATTGTAAAAAACCTTATAATATTATATAATATTAATAAACAGAATATTTTTTCAGTCGGCTGTGACAAAGCTTAACTAACAAGGTATTATCCAAAAACTCCCAATCAGTTTTATTGATAAATCCATTTGTCGTAACAAACGGAGCCGATAAAATCGCCCCTAAACGAATCTGGTCACAATTTAGGGTACACTGTAAAAATCACGGCGCGCGTGGAAATTGTGCGACCGTGGCGACATGTTTTAGAGCTAACGACTTCGTTGGTTTTTTGTACTGTAAACTTGGTTGAAAACACACGGGTTGTTGTAACGTATATAAACTACGCTTTTGACATCACTGAATAATGCTAGTCCTCTGACAACTTAATGCTAAGATTGAACAAAAGATTGTCCACAGTGTTTCTTGCTAGTCTGTTACGACATATTCTCGGTAAGAGCAATCTTCCGATCCAGTGGTAGCTTTGTTAAATTTTATTAAAAGTACTTGGAAAAGTTTGCTGGAATAAAGATTATTATGATTTAATTTAATATGATGAGACTTTCAACTCAACTAATACTACTGATTTCTAATTTTTTATTCGTCTGTACATTATAATTTCACGGTCAATCCGCTGAAGAAATATTGATAAAATTTAGTACAAGTGAAGCAATATAATCGAGTTAACGTATAAGTTAAAAAAAAAACCCTACAACGTATAACAAATTTACATATACTACAAAATTCGCAGAATGCAGAACTAGCGGTGTCTTCATTAATCTTATTGATCCATGTCGATTACAAAGTGCTTGAAAAATCTTGTTTAAATATTGATGATCTTGGTATATTTTTTGTTTTAAGGGGTACACAAAACAGAGTCCTGTCGGAGAAGTACAACATAGATGATAGGTTTATAAAGTTAACACTGGCCAGCACACATATGTCACACATTCATACACACATGGTACACATCATGTTTATTATAAACTTTGGGTTAAAATATTGAAGTTAATGAAATTAAAATAAGAAAATAAAAATAACTATTTAAATTAAATAGAAACCTTTTTAAGTTTGCTTTAAATTTTTTATAATTGTTATCAAATACGTCCATAGAAGAATTGTTAACAAATCTTTGTAATAACGATATTCGAATAATTCGATTGGTAAAAGTTGTATTATTGGACAGAACACGGCAGTTGAAGGGATTTGTATAAACACAATAGAAACAAACACTCCCCGCCATCTATCGGCCTATAATAGTAACACGTAAAGAATTCATTATGTAAATAAATTATTATGCCAAGAGGTTTTACTATTGGGCGATAGATGGCGTGTTACCGGCAATATATATAAATGTATCGCGCTACGAAGTTTATTTTGTACTTGTATATAGGTTTTTAATATTTTATGAATAAATCGACTTCTAACTGGCATAGTCTTTAATTGAGTTACCATCTAAGTGAGACAGTGCAGTAAGACTTGTACATGGTCCTTCGAGCCGGATGACTGGCCAGTTGGATTGAGGGTTCGTACAACTAGTCGGACATCAACGTGGTGGCGGATTGTCATCGAAGGTGTCGTTCCTGGAGTTTGGAGCCAGGAATTACAGAGAGCAGACGCCGACCACGCAGCGACGTCGTGAGTGAGCCAAGCAGTGCCCAGTGACGTCAGAAGCGAGCCGAGCCAGGTGGTGCCTAGTGACGCCATCCGACCGGAACGAGACCGACCAGGTGAACGAAGACATACGGAATCATAGTGAGTGAAGTGTGACGTGATAAACTGTAAGTACATTTAAAATCATAATTATCAAGCAAAATTGGACCTTACGTCAAAGAAGAGTTTAACTTAAAAAATTTGGAAGAAGTTTAAAGTAAAGTTAAAGTTAGCGCATGGACTTAGAAAATAATCTCAAAAAGTGAAGTGACGGGGAATCCATGCCCAATTTTTACTAAGTGTTAATTGTGCAAAGACTTAGAAAAATTTGTGTCCACATAGGACTTAGAAAAATTGCGATGAAAACAACATTGACTTAGAAATTTTATATGAACTGAAGACTTGTAATATTTTCAATTGGTTACGCTGGACTTAGTAAATTTCGTTGAATTATCGGAACTTAGAAAATTTTTAAGATTATTTTGGACTTGTGATATTTTTTAATGCTGAATCTTTTAACTTGTGTTTAAATTTAGAAATACTTAATTTTTATATTGATTGAATTTATTTGTTTTACATTTATTTTCTGTATCACTAAGAGACTGCCATGGAGGTGTTAGATAAATTACAAATTAACAATAGGGAGCTTATAGCTAAAGGCAAAATGAACTTTAAGAAATCACCTAAAGAGCGTGTAACAATTTCGTATATAGAAACGCGACTTGAAGCATTAGAAAATCAATGGCAATCGTTTTGTGATACTCATCGACAAATAATTACCGATATTAGTAAAACAGATTTAGAGTCGTCTCAGTATTATAAGAATTCTATTTATGATAAAACGGAAGAAAATTATTTTGATTATAAAACTGAGTTAAAGGATGTTTTATCAAAATATCAAAGCAAATTAACAAAGTCAGTCGTATCCGACCGACCGTCTATGGTCGAGGATAAATCTTGTTGTTCTGTCAGACTACCAAAGATTTCTATTCCGATCTTTTCCGGAAAGTATACGGAGTGGACAAGTTTTCGGGATCTTTTTACTTCATTGATTCATAATAACAGTAGTTTAGATGATGTTCAAAAATTGCATTATCTTAAGAGCCATTTGT
Source organism: Morpho deidamia (assembly GCA_947086505.1). Lineage (NCBI taxonomy): Eukaryota > Metazoa > Arthropoda > Insecta > Lepidoptera > Nymphalidae > Morpho > Morpho deidamia. Next base: position 576,410 of record CAMTZC010000025.1, read on the forward strand.
CTGGAGAAACCGAGCAGTTGTTGCGTCATATTCCCATAACCGAAAAGAATTATCATGCATGTTGGACTCAGTTAACTAGTCGTTACGATAATAAAAAATATCTGTCCAATCATATTTTAAGGCGACTACTTAGTCAAAAGATATTACATACTGAGTCGTCTAGCGCTATTAAGGAGCTACTAGACAACATGAACGAATGCTTAAGTGCTTTAAACAATATAGGTATTAATACTAGTTCTTGGAATGTTATTATTATTTTCATAATGAGTCAAAGGCTCGACCCCGAGTCAAGAAAGCAATGGGAATCTAAAGCAAATGAATCTGAAGATCTGCCCGCTTTGTCCACTTTCAAAGAATTTCTAGAACATAAGTTTAGATCATTAGAATTTTTAGATCCTAAACCTAAGCCAAGGTTTTCTAATACCTTTAATAAAGCCAATGTTTTACACGTAGCCAATTCGAGTATGTCAGATTTCAATACATCCAATGTGTCCAATTTTGAGTGTCAGTTTTGTAAAGCTAATCATAAGTTAATGAATTGTAAGAAGTTTGCCAAGGCTGATTATGATACACGACATAAGTTTGTCCAGACCAGTCGTTTGTGTTTTAACTGTCTAGGTATTAATCATTCCGTATATACGTGCCGTCAATCTACTAGATGTCGAATCTGTAGAAGGAAGCATCATTCCTTACTTCATCCTGATGTCTCACAAGGATCGGAGAATGTTGATTCCATTGATAATGGTGTGGTGGTAAGCACAGCCACTACATCACAAAACGAAGAAGCTAATGTACTTACCTGTTTCTCAAGAGTTTATAGCCAAGTTCTATTGGCTACAGCCATTGTTGAAGTGGAGTCGAGAACAGGTGATAGTCAAATGTTCAGATGCTTGTTGGATCAGGGCTCGCAGGGCTCGTTTATTACTGAAGCCGCTGTTCAAGCTCTTGGGCTGAAGAAAATCCCCAACAAGATTTGCATTTCTGGAGTTGGTGATCAAGAAGAGACTTTAGCCTCTAAGTCAGTAGTTATAATCAAACTAAGGTCACTTCATGATCCCAAATTTACGATAGCCGTCAAGGCTCATGTGTTAAACAAGTTAACATCATTTCTTCCATCGAGGAGGGTACTTTTAAAGGTATGGCCGGAGATCACCAAGTTGAAGTTAGCTGATCCGAAGTTTCACTTACCTAATAAAGTTGATCTCTTACTTGGCGCAGAAGTCTATGGCCAGATTTTAGTTGAAGGTCTAATCAGAAGTCCACCGGGTTGTCCTGTAGCACAGAATACTCAATTTGGTTGGATCTTATCTGGTCTAATTCAATCGGATTCTAAAGAACCCGACTCGCGTCAAAGTAATCATGTCATTGTTACTATGCACACACATTGTAATGAAGATGTACTTTTAAGAAAATTCTGGGAGTTGGAATCGGATGAAGTCTCAAAGAATAGTAAAATGTTAACAGAAGATGAAAAAAGATGTGAAGATATTTTTAAGAATACTACAGTAAGAGATAGTTCTGGACGTTACGTTGTGAAGCTTCCATTTCGGGACAGCAACGGGACCTGTAAAAAGGGAAATTTATTAGAAATAGCGAGTAGACGATTATATCAATTAGAAAAAAGATTGTTAAAGAATCCGCAACTGAAAGAAGAATATGTAGAAGTAATGAAGGAATACTTACAGTTGAATCATATGGAGTTGGTTCCTGAAGAGCAGCGTTCTGGAGAAAATGTAGTCTACCTGCCACACCATGCCGTAGTACGTAAGGATAAAATAACAACCAAGGTAAGAGTCGTGTTCGACGCCTCTTGCCCCGGTACTAATGGCGTGTCCTTGAATGATGATCTCTTGGTAGGTCCGCCTCTTCAGTACAGCTTGAGACATATTATAATGCGGTGGCGTAAACACTCTATTTGTCTGTGTGCGGACATTATAAAAATGTACCGGCAAATAAAGGTGTCAGAGCAAGAAGCAGATGAATTTCAGCGTGTACTGTGGCGTGATGAAGCTGGAATAATTCAACACTACAGACTCTTACGTGTAACATTTGGGACTGCATCTGCTCCTTACCTGGCTGTTAGAGTTCTTCAGCAGTTGGCCTACGATGAAGGTGAAAATCAAACCGCTGCTGTGGAAGGTATCCTGAAAGACTTCTATATGGATGATCTCATGACCGGTTGCCAGACGGTTGAAGAGTGCCTGAAATTATACAAAGATATTAATAGCATATTAAATAAAGGAGGTTTTAAACTACAAAAGTGGGTTAGTAATAGTAGAGAATTTATGGAGAGAATAGGAAAGGTAGGAGGAGACAAGGAGGGGCGATTAGAAATAGGAAAGGAAACAGAAACAATACAAAAGGTACTAGGACTTACCTGGAATAGCAGAAGCGACGAGTTCCAGTACAGTGTCCTGCTACCGCCACTCGGTCTTCCAGTTACAAAGCGAAGAGTAATTTCTGATATCTCACGTTTGTTCGATCCTTTGGGTTGGATAGCCCCGACAATTATCACTGCCAAGATATTCATTCAAAAACTGTGGATATCCGGCATAGATTGGGATGAACAATTACCTCCACATTTGTTACAGGAATGGCTTACTTACCGAAACAATCTTTCAAACTTGACAAATATTAGTTTTCCTAGGTGGATTCACACAAATGCTGACAATAAGCACGTAGAGCTGCACGGTTTTAGTGATGCCTCAAATGATGCATTTGCCGCTGTAATATATGTGCGCGTTGTTGACAAGAATAATGAAGTACATGTGAGTCTTGTAACATCCAAAACGAAGGTGGCGCCAGTGAAACAAATTTCGATACCGCGTTTGGAACTATGTGGTGCTCATTTACTCGCCAAATTGCTATCGGAAGTGTCGGAGATGATGGATATTGCAAGGGATCAAATTCACGCTTGGACAGACTCGTCCGTAGTCCTTGCTTGGTTAAGCAGTCACCCGAGTAGATGGAAGACGTTCATTGCAAATCGGGTTTCTGATATTTTGACTATATTAGATCGATCTCATTGGGCTCATGTTCGATCAAAGGACAATCCTGCCGATTGCGCATCGAGAGGAATACAGGTTTCAGATTATGGAAACTTAAGTTTGTGGAAACATGGTCCATCCTGGTTGAAGGAAGAATACATAAGTTACAGTCCACACGAAGATTACCAAGATACGCATTTAGAAGAAAGGGTAAAAAAGGTTAATTTTGCAACTGAATATTTCGATATAGATGACCAGTTGTTTTCTAGATATTCCTCATTGAAAAAGTTGATTAGGAGTGTAGCTCACTGGAGAAGATATTTACAGTGGTTGATGTCTCGTAAGACTCGCGTATTCCCAGCTTATATTACTTGTGATGAATTACAAGGAGCTTTGGATAAGTGCATCAGTTACAGTCAGAAGAAGTATTTTCATGTTGATATAGAAACTATTCTCAAAAGCGGAGCAGTGTCGAAGAAAAGCAAATTAGTTTCTCTAAATCCATTTTTTGACAATGAAGGCGTATTGCGTGTTGGCGGACGTCTTCAAAACGCGGAAATCACCGAAGAAATGAAACATCCAATACTAATTCCTCGTAATTCACATTTAGCCCAGCTCATCGTGGCCGAAGCACACGACAAAACTTTACACGGAGGTCCTCAACTTATGTTAAATTATATTAGATCCAAATATTGGATTGTTGACGCGAAAAATTTGGTGAAGTTATATGTTCGAAAATGCGTAATATGTATCCGTTATGCTTCTCCATCCAATCAACCTATCATGGGTCAGTTGCCCGCTGCTCGAGTAACGGCTAGCCGACCTTTTAGTCACAGCGGCGTGGATTACGCAGGACCTATCGGAATTAGAACCACCAAGGGTAGAGGTCATCGCTCCACCAAGGGGTATATTTGCCTCTTTATATGTATGGCTAGTAGAGCAATACACATTGAAGCAGTTAGTGACATGACCTCCGAAGGATTTTTAGCGGCATTTAAACGTTTTGTGGCGAGACGGGGTCATTGTTCAGAGCTGTGGAGCGACAATGGTACTAATTTCGTGGGCGCCGAAAGAGAATTGAAGACTCTACTTGCTGAAGAAAGGTCAAGTGTAGCTGTTGAGATAGCTGGTTGGCTTGCCTCAAATGGTACTACTTGGCATCGAATCCCACCCCATAGTCCAAATTTTGGTGGTTTATGGGAGTCGGGCATCAAATCGACCAAGCACCATCTCAAGAGAGTCATCGGTAACTCCACTTTGACGTTTGAGGAGATGAGCACTCTTCTTGCACAAATTGAGGCTTGTCTTAATTCTAGGCCTCTAACGACAGTAAATGAAGACGCAGGAGATCCAGTCCCATTAACACCGGCTCATCTTTTGGTAGGAGAGCCACTTGTTCTTGTTCCTGAGTCAAAGTACGAAACTGCTAATATAAGTAACCTTCGAAGATGGCAGTTGATTCAAAGAATGACCCAAGTTTTCTGGCGTCGGTGGTCCAACGAGTATCTCACTCAATTTCTACATCGATACCGATGGAATCGACATTCATCGGAACCACAAATTGGAGATGTCGTATTAGTGAAGGAAGATAATCTTCCTCCAGCTAGATGGCTTTACGGCATAATTGTAGACAAACATTCTGGATCGGACAAAGTTACTCGTGTTGTAAGTTTAAAATGCAAGGGAGTTGTTATTAAACGGCCTGTTACAAAGATTTGTATATTACCTGTTGCTACCAGTTAAATTAGTCAAGTTTAATCTGTTTTTTTTTTGTGGCCATTATTTAGTTTACTTTTTATAAATGTTTATTTTTTGCACTAGCCTACTTTCATATCAATTTTGTTTAGTAGTATAGCGTTTGGCTGTTATTCACATGTTCCACCATGTTACCCATCACTGTGATAAGTTTTATTACGATTTTGTTATGTACCAGTGGTCCATGGTGGGCGGTATGTATAAACACAATAGAAACAAACACTCCCCGCCATCTATCGGCCTATAATAGTAACACGTAAAGAATTCATTATGTAAATAAATTATTATGCCAAGAGGTTTTACTATTGGGCGATAGATGGCGTGTTACCGGCAATATATATAAATGTATCGCGCTACGAAGTTTATTTTGTACTTGTATATAGGTTTTTAATATTTTATGAATAAATCGACTTCTAACTGGCATAGTCTTTAATTGAGTTACCATCTAAGTGAGACAGTGCAGTGAGACTTGTACAGGATTATTGTGCGGTTTTCGTGAGTTAATGCGTGTATTTAAGTTTTAGGAAAAGCAATATATATATGAATCAAGCTGTAAATGAATAATTATTTAAATTTTATGATTATTGAAAAGGTTTGATGTGTTTGTATCGTAACGGTCCGATATATACAGCCGTGTTACCGGACGGTGCGTTAACGCAACGCATCGCAAATCGTGCTCAATGTGCCGTCGCTAACGTTACGGCTAACGTATTGGTCGCCGCGGGCTGATAGTGCCATCTCGTTAATTAAGGAACGTATCTACACTACTGAATATGGTTATCGGAGGCTGCAACGGTAGATCTGACTGTGTAAATAACTGGCAAGTCATCTGTTTATTTCAAGGTAAAGAGGCACTACTTGTTGGGAATTTTGCTATCCTCCTCTCTCCTTATTTAGAGAGAGAGGGGCGTAGAGAGAGGTAGTTCAAATAAATATCATGAATCCTCCAGAGATATGTTTTTCTCGATGCTTTCGTAATCAAATATTAATTATATAAACATACGGGTCACATCGCAATAAAATCGAGTTACCTTTGTATAAGGTTCGACGTTTCGACAGAGTTGCATTCATCGTGGTCACGAACTGACTCTTTTTTATTTCCCTTCACGGGAAACCATGTGATAAATTGCAAAAGTTTTTTAAATAGAAAAACTCATTGGTGCCTGCGTGAAATTTGAACTCATGACCTCCTCGAGAGAAGCACACAGTCTCACCAGTTATTACAGTTGTAGACACATTCCACTAGAGACATATTCTAGTTAGTTCTACCATGATATTTAATGAAATGTCCATATCAATAATAATATTACAAATGCGAATATCTGTCTATCTGTAACACTTTCACTGCTAAATCGAAGTTAATTTTTTTTTAATAGAATCATAGCTTACGCTGGGGTAACATATTTGTAAAAAAAATCTCGCTTTGTTTTAGGGAATAGAGAAAAATCAATATTGGATTATAAACTGTTCTTAAACAATTTACTTGGCGCGAAAGAAGTACCAATAGTAGACCATAAAAAATATACCAAGATGTAATTATCGTAATTAAGAATATCTTCCAGTTAACCTTTGACAACTGAACGGACAAATCACATTACGCAGGCTATTACGAGAGGGAAAAGGAAATATGAATAATAATGAAGAATAAATGTATGGATAGATGTGCCATAAATAATACGGATGAATTAGCCCTCAGCTAATCATACATTTTTTATCATTTCAATCACATATATGCCAATTTAAACCAAATTAATATGGAGCTAGAGCTAGAATTCATTCTTTCTCGATCTTTTAGTGTAAATAAAACATCGCGTTTTTACCAAAATAACAACGAGCAAGAAAGTGAATAAGGAATTAGAATTTTCATTTATTTAGCCAGTAAGAAATTCTACAAATGTTATGTCTAATATCCGTTTTCATATCTTATACATGCAGGATTCGTAAAGGGCAATAAAAGTCACCTTCACTACCATACTACACTAGCACTCCACATGTTCACTTCCACAATCTCAAGAATCGTTTTCACGATTTTTAATATTGCAGCATTTCCCGGTAGAACAATATTTCTAACCGGCGGGTAGCGATTAAAAAGCATTTTGTTGTTAATAATTATTAATTAATTAATTAACTTATTTTTTAATTTAAACTGTCGGAACCATCCTTATGTGATGTATGTTAAAAAATGCGAAATCTTTGTACTCGTCAGTACGCACAATTTTTTTCCAAAAGAATATATCGTTTTAGCGTCACATATTAAAACACGATTATGAAAATGTTGTAAACAACGCTCATTAACGCAAAAATTTATTACGAAAAATGTTTTATTCGGTTCCCGGCTATTAAATGGCGCACTCTGTACAATCCGATGGCGCAAGCGGTCCGTAATAAACCGATGTTTAACAAACAAGCGGCTGTAGCGCCCTGTGAAATATTCCAATGAAATATGTATTAAATCCGCGGCCGGCGAGATTAAGTTGAAGAAAGATCGGTTATTAACAGGCCAGAATACCATAAAAGACGAAGCTATACATTTTAATCTTCAATTCTGAATTATTTTAACATGCAATGTACATGCGATAAAAATTGGTTTGAAGAATCTCACTTTTACGTAACCATTGTAACATGTCGACGGCATTATTATACTATATTTTACGGAATTATTATACTATAGTATCCAACTAATAATTATTAATAGTATATTAATCCAAAAATAACCCAAAATAGATATAGCTTCCCAGCTATATGTATTTTGGTTACCAAACATCCGGGAATAGACGGGAATTAAGAGCGCTTTGGAACCTCTTCCGTCAGGCTACAAATAAGCATGCTTATGCAGAGCTGACAACCTTCAACCTTCAACCTTCCCTAGTTGGAGAGGCATGCAAAGAAGAAGGGGAACTATAGGCAGGCCTGTAAGTGACAGTAACATAATAAATAATGTGAGGGAAGATGAAACTCTATTATGTATTATTGATGTATTATGTGTGAAGTAGTATTATTGATATATTATGTATGATTGATAGATGTATATTTTATCGTTGTCTATAAACACATTAAAAAGAGAGACAGACAGATACACTCATTTACTTTTTCTTTATTTCTCTTTTTTGTAATCTGGCACATCTTAGGCTGGCTTAGAATAGGGCCCTAAGCATAACTTTATGGCCGACGGTCCCTACGTAGATAAAAATATGAAAAAACGATAAAAAAATGCTTATTGGTTTTAGATTTTCCATATGTATTGCAGGACTTCAATATTTACTACATAAAGTTCATAAAAGCGCGGTATAGTTTCGCTCTCACAGGATCACACGACCGTCACTAGGTGTGAAGGAAGCAAAGAATTTAATCAACAATGAAAGAAGTCGGAGGTTCTTTGTGCGTGTCACCTGCCGGTAGCCCTCGGCGCGGTGTGTGCTACTGATGATGTAGGAATCATGTTTTATCGATGTGGCACTCGATGTTTGACAACCTATAATTATAAACTTTAGTTACACTTAACGGTAAATTTGAAAACTACAAAGATGATAACAAGTCAAGTTAAAAAAGATTTTAACAAAATTTCATGTCCCTACTGATAACCATTGAGGAGTTACCTCGTCTGGAGCCAATCCTGGCAACAGTTTATCATAAGCATGCATTTTCATCGGGACTGGACCAGTATGCATTAATTTAGCTAACTCGGACACCAGGAAGTGAATCAAATTTAGACCTAATATTTAATATTTAGATTTAATTTGACAAACTGGCAAGTTGAATAAACGCTTTTCTAATGCTTTGTTTTGAAGATCCTTTCAGCTTTAAAATGCAGCATGTACTATAATGCAAGCTGACATACCATGTGAGAATATTGAAAAACAAAAATCCGTTTGTCATTCGGCAACAGAAATATAAGGTCTAACATAATTGAGGGTATTTTAACACAAGCGTTGACGTCATCATTTCATTTATATATTTATCATTCATTCATTAATATATTTTGTTGTATAATTTGTAAATTGTATTAATTTAAGAAATTTTTTATAGCTTGGTACTATTATAAGGTTCAACGTGTCTTTGATATTTTCGGTAATCCCACTTCTGATATTTGAGGTTCAAATACTTGATTATATTTCGCGCCAGGAAGCCGTATCCAGGCATAACTATTTCTCCATCCGAACCGCGCCTCCTTACAATTCAATATCATCCCTTTGTTGCCGGTTTTCGCTTTAATAAATGCGTCGGATCCCAATTTCGGCTCAAATAATATTGTCACCTTTTCGAGAAGCCGCCGCGCTTCCATCTCCGCTGGGTATTTAGTCTTATTGTGGCTGCAAAAATGGACTCTTTTACAAAAAGGTTCGCTTTAAAAACGATGTTCCTTTCGCGGTTTTGCATAGATAGAGTTTTATTATAAACGACGATGATGGATTTTCAATGTAGGTACTTTAAATTATCTTTTCCGCATTTAAATCAAATCAAAATAATCATGATGAAAATAAGTTTTTTTAGACACTTTAGATTCGATTTTGAAATTGAAATAGAGTGTAATGTTCGTTTTCATACTTTATGCTAAAATACAGGGTTCACAAAACGTATGCGCCACTAACCAACACTCTAACATAATAGAGCACGCATTCATTCATCTCATCAATCGTTTTACCCGTTAAAGGTAGCATCTTAGAACTCAACCACAAACTTGCAAAGGAATCGCATTTCACGCATTATAGCAAAATATTTTCTTTGCTATTCTAATACTTACGAGTGTTAAGTAAATTTTTACACCAAAGTCTATTAATCTAGTCGGCATATGTCCAGTAGCCAATTAGTCCGTCCGCCAACCCTCTACCAGTCCTAACGAGATGTCAAACTTTTTGCTATAAACCCTTTGGTTGTCGGATTTAAGGGTAGGTTTACTTTACTTTTTTTACTTTACTTTTATTGTTAATTTATTTAGTTCGCGACAACTGATGTAGTATGGTAGTGTTAATATTCCTTAAATTATGTATTTTTTGCCCTTTTCCGAACGGAAAACGGGATTTTTATTTCATATGTTAGTCCGATTTATAAATTTCAATTGTATTAAATTTCATTAATATTGGTCAAGCAAATTACTTGTGAAAGAATTACTACAACGCCTATACTTATTATACAACAAAGTTCCTTAGAAGCTTTCTGTCTGTATTTGATCGATTTTCTCAAAATCTACTCAACAGAGGATTTATGTACAGTTTTTACTAAAAGATAGTGCAATTGTTACGGAAGGTTAAAATAAATTGTATTGATTAACTCGAATCAACAAATTGTTGTTAGAAAATATAGGTTCTCGATGGAAATAGAACCTGTGATCCGTGGAGCTGAAGGCAGAGTCACTGCCAACTGCGCCAATGGAGAAATTAGAGAAAGTCACATGGAGAAATATATTTCTGCATGAGACTTTCTTTGTGCATATGTATGGCGAGCTAGGCAATCACAGAGAGAGAATTCATCGCATATGATACCTTACCAATAATATAAATGTGAAATCTTTCTGTCTGTTACACTTTTGACATATTATATTTTTTACTTTTTTAATTATGTATTTTGATATATATATTGAAATATTGAGGAAATTTGGTGATATTGTAGCTTATAAATCAGGCTAACATAGTAAGAAACACTCCTTTTTTTCTTTAGAAAATACAAATTAGAACACTATTAGATATGAGTATTGAAATTTATTTTTTCATTATTTATCGAAGTACTTTGGAAAGTACTTTATAGGAATTATCCTATAAAAGTTATTTTACGATTATTTACACATTCAAAAACTCGAACTACAACTAAATAATTCTATCATTATTTTTTATTCATTTTTACCCCTTAGTTCTACTTTGCTCGCGTCCAAATACACATTTAATGCAAATAATAAGCTCATGCCAAGTATCAAGAATCCAAAATCCCTCACCAATTAAGCAAAGAGAGGGGTTGGATGGGAGTTGTTTAAACAATCAAAGGAAAATTCAAGATTTCATCGCCTTTCGGTGAATTTTAATGCCGCCATTAAAACCGTTTCATTTCGTTCACTACTCGAAGGGTTTGTATCTAGTGATTGTTTACGTCGATTCTAAGAAAGAAGGAAAACGAAGGAGCAGGCAAGTCCAAAATATATACATACTTAATTATAAATGAGAAATTCTTTCTGTCTGTTTTTCTGTTTGTTTTATATTAGTATTTAACTTTAAACCTTTTTAAGAAATAGCCTCATTACAGACGGGCATTTGTAATATTATCAGTAACTAGATAACCGAGCTTTGCTTGGGCTCCCACAAAAAATAAGCAGAACTTGAAAAAAAGGGGAAAACAAAATCAGGCAGACTTCTGGACTCATATCAGTGGATTAGATGAATCTGGATTTTGTTTCGGTAGCGCCCAATTTCCCAACTGAGCTGCAATAACTTTGTAAATGATGGCAAAATTAACCTTCATATTCTTATGATATTGTAGCAGTTTTTCTTGCCTTAAAACGCGGATATAAAAAGGTTTATTAAAAAGGAAACCTATCTCCATCGATTTATATATATCTATACCACGCATCCTTAATTTTTATGAAACCGTTGGAGCCATTGCAGACAATATATATACAAGAATTGCTTGCTTAAAAGTATGAAATATGGATGTCAAGTCCATTGTTTCACAGATCTTGTCAACTTTTGATTGTACAGAAACAAACAAGAATTTAATAAGGCGTCGAACAATAAACAGGAATATTTAGACGGCTGATACAATCGGTGGCCATATTTTTAATTAGACCCCTCCAATTGCCTTTCTTGTCCTAATTAGGACATAACAAGAGTTTCATTTTGAAAGCGAGATGATTGGTATTATTGGTAATGTAAATAAGTATAATGTTATTTGTAATCCACACTAATATCTATATCTATTCTTATTATAAAATAAAGCCTCAGAAAGCTGTCTGTCAGTATGTAATCGTTTTTCTCAAAATCTACTGAACGGATTTTTGTACGATTTTCACCAAAAGATGCTGCAATACTTCCGGATGGTTTAGGTAAATAGTACATATCGGTATTACGTAAATTGTGTTGTAGAGATCGAACAGTTGTTAGAAAACTTGCTTGCTGGGAGCTTTAGTCGCGTGCGCTGCGTTAACCAGCAGAGTTACGCTAAAGTAATGTACTTGAGAATTGTAGATCTATAAAAATACTACAAAAATGTGCGCGGTAGGATTTTTCTATCTCTTACGATTAATTCACAATAACTACTTTTATATTCAAAATTTCAATTCGGGAAAAATTTCGTGACACATTGATTTCCACGCGGGTGAAACCGCTGGCAAAGCTAACTAGGCGAAATAAAAAACTAGGTGTTCCAGTGACTTTGCCCGCGTGGAAGTCCGTGTGTCACAATTTTTTTACCGAATCGAAATTTTCAACAAAGTAATTATTGTACTACAGGTTAATAGAAATTCGTTAAACTGCTAGAATCGGTGCGGAGCCATTAACTCCTTATTTAATTCTTAACCTAAGTTCATACCAAATATATTCATGGAGTAAATAAATTTATTCATCAACGGAGCACGCGGTACCGTATAACATTTAAATGCAATTTAGGCATCCCATAAATGTTTCAGTTTCATTCGTTTAAAGATTAACAATCACTTGTTGTTTCCCACGTGTTTTATTAATGTGAATGCGATCGTTTAATTTAGACTTACATCCATAATTTATATATGAGTTTTATATAGAAAAGTGTGTTGTGTATATAAAGAAAGTTTTTCTTAAAAAGATTATATATATCTAGCCGTACTTCTAAAGTAATGAAGATATTATTTTGCCATAATAAGCTATAAAAAAAATGTAATGATAAATACATGTACTATGCATTCTCAGACCTGATACATGCGGGGTACGCAAAAACTCATGCACTACCTGCCACCAGTAACACAAATATATACAAGCACTGCACACATTCAGTACTAATATGTCAACAACCATTTGGTTGCGCAAAATTGCAAAGCAAATTGCTTTGGTATGTGAACGGTTTGTGCTTCGTTCACTTAACGTTACATAGATTTTTTTAACAAACGTGAATTATACTAAAATAATTACATCATAAATTTGTACTATGGAATTCCGCAACGTAACGCCTAGTGCTAAAAATTTGACAAAATAAAAGTTTCTACGCCAAGGATAAAAAAATGATAAAAATACGTCGCATTGTTGAGGGCATTTAAACGCTTTAATTGGACAAGTAGTACTGATATAAAAATGTATATCGTTACAGTAGCGATGCATATGTGAAAATGCGCTTACGATATTAATTATTCATCGGATCGGGCGAATAAACCAATTTCACGCTTCTTTGCACGCGAATCGTAGCCGCCTCTATTGTGGCTTATACAGACTGCTCCTATTATTAATGAACAAAATCTCCATACGTTAAGAGACACTTTATTTTAGTTCTAAAAAAACAAAAGTCAAGAAAAACAATGTTCCTTAAGTCACCTCATACAGAACTTGTGTTAATATCACCTCATACAGAACTTGCAACTTTATAAAATTTAAAATTTTCTATATAAATTTATATATAACTAATAAAAACAACAACAGAGTAATGTAGGTTAGACAATAAATTATCCTACAAAGATTTGTACAAATTACAAGTCAGATTAATTGATTATACATAATAAGTATCCTAACTTAATGTTACAAAACAATAAACTCCAAGTTGTATACAAGATAAGTACAATATTTATTAAATGAGTCTGAGACTGTCTGACTGTTTACTTGTCTGACTGTTGTATATACTTTGTTTACTAATCCACTGAAGCAATATTGAATTTTGATATATTTGTAGATTATATCGGGCTAATATACATATAGGAGAATAAGTCTTGTTTTTACTTAATAAAGATACCGGCTATACTCACGTCTAACTTTATCGGGTTAGCCCGACTAGTTTCGAACCCGTCCGGGGCACTTATTCATGAGCTCGTAGGTGGCTTTGGGTTAGTTTAAAAAAAAAAGACTTTTTAAATTTAAACTATCGTGAGTAGTATTCATAGTTAATAAAGATGCCGGCTATACTCATGTCTAACTGTATCGGATTAGCCCGACTAGTTACGAACCCGTCCAGGGCACTTATTCATGAGCTCTTTACACGACGAACAAGACCAGAGCGATACGGAACAGTCGGAAGATGCGCGACCACCGCCGCAACCCTCTCCCCCCCCGCCCCAGCCACCTACGAGCTCATGAATAAGTGCCCCGGACGGGTTCGTAACTAGTCGGGCTAATCCGATACAGTTAGACATGAGTATAGCCGGCATCTTTATTAACTATGAATACTACTCACGATAGTTTAAATTTAAAAAGTCTTTTTTTTAAACTTACAAACTTACATGGATTGTGCGGGTCAACTAAGGGTAGATGATCAAAATAATGACTGTAGTACGCAGGACGCCTCGGCGCTTCAGTCAGTTTGTGACCACGGTGGGTGCACTCTGCCGAAACGTTGACACTTTTACAAAGTTAACTTGATTCTATCGCGATGTTTATATTATTATATTGAATTATACATATGTACGAGTATATAACTCTAAAAAACTTACCGAAATAACCATCTTACTCGTACGTTGACAGCTTGATATAAACGGTAAATATCAAAACAAAATTAGTAAAAAAAAATATCGCAAGGTCCTATAGTCATATATTGCTTCGGAATGATCATGCGATATAGTAAATTAAATCGGTGAGGAAATTTAAATAAATTATAATATTTTGGAACGTCCTATGCAGTCATAACTAAACGCAACCGTAAGCCAAAACCGCGCGATCAAATTTGCCGCGTCAGCGCGCGCGCGTCGCCGATGCGCTTTTAGCGTCATATTGTTTAATTGTTGTTTTTTAATACTAACAATTAAAAGCAATACAACAGAACTAACTACTTTGCTATAATCCGCACGGGTTAAGTGAATGCATGCAAAGCCAATGTGTATGAAGCAGGCAAAATCTACGCACCTTATACATGCAGGACCAGTCACCACATGCACCCCAAGGCGCAATTCACCAGCAACAACGCACACAAAAGCAGCACACACACCCACCACCACAATCTCGACGATCGTTTCGCCCCGAAACCGAAGCATCTTCAGGAGGATAGGCTCCACGACAAAAATCGTACTGCAAACTGTGGAGCCTATCCTCCTGATGATGCTTCGGTTTCGGGGCGAAACGATCGTCGAGATTGTGGTGGTGGGTGTGTGTGCTGCTTTTGTGTGCGTTGTTGCTGGTGAATTGCGCCTTGGGGTGCATGTGGTGACTGGTCCTGCATGTATAAGGTGCGTAGATTTTGCCTGCTTCATACACATTGGCTTTGCATGCATTCACTTAACCCGTGCGGATTATAGCAAAGTAGTTAGTTCTGTTGTATTGCTTGTAATATGGAATTCCGCAAAGTAACGCCTGCTTCTATAAATCATCTAACAATTAAACTTAAAGCGACGGTGTTTAAATTATAGATCTATATATTCATTTATTATATTATAAATGTAAATTAGTATGATTTAGGATTTTATTGAGGAAAAAATAATTTAACGTCCTAAGACAAAAGTGAAGGTATCTTTCAGATACTTCCTGAATCTTCTTAAAGACACGATCTTTTTCGGTGTTTTTTTTATCTCCTGTTGCAAAAAAACTTCTTATTTCAGCGTGTTTTCCTTTTTAAATAAATTTCGTCATTTGATTTAGAAAATTTGAATTAAACATTTTTAAATGCATTCACAGTATTTAAATTATGTTCGTTATAAAATAAAATTAGTTCTCTTTTATTGTACATTGTTACTTCAAGGAAAATAACTTTTATATTTTATTTGTTGTATTTAATTTTAAATATTAATTATATTATATATAGTGCTGTGGTAGCCCAGCGGCACGACCGTGCGACTCTTTCGAGGGGAACACGAGTTCAAACCCGGGCAGGCACCAATGAGTTTTTCGATTAAAACTCATGTGTCTAATTGATAATTGCAATTTATCACACGCTTTTCGGTAAAGGAAAACATCGTGAGGAAACCTGCATATCTCTAGAGAATTCAGGAGATACCTAACCTAACCTACCAATCCGCATTGGAGCGGCGTGGTAGGTCTTAGGTCCAACCCTTCTGTCCAGAAACGGAGAGAGTATCCCAGTAGTGGGATTGTAATAGGCCGCTACTTTACTTTTACTTTTTTTAATTAAATTATTTTGTATAACATAGCTATGGGTCTCATGAGAAGGCTCAGAGTCACTCAGCGGGCGATGGAGCGAGTATCTCTATGTGATCAAATCAGAAATGAGGAGACACAAAATCTTGTGTTGTGGAGATCCCATGAAGAGACTTATATCCAGCAGTGGACGCCCATCGGTTGACAACGAAGAAGAAGAAGATTGAATAGGCACATATAGTTTATCACGCGCTTTTCAGCGAAGAAAAATATCAAAAGGAAACTTGTATATCTCAAGAGATTTCTTGGGATATCTAAAAGTCACCAATCGGAAGTAGCAGCGTGGACTTTTGTTTCGTCTGGACAAAAAAATCCTGAACTACTTAAAGATATGCAATATGAATGATTTCAAATATGATTTATGTAAAGGCTTCGGTATAAATTTCAAATTGTGATTTTCAAGGCGCGGTTTCTGTTAAGCAAACGATGAACGGGCGAGCGACGGATTTCCATTTATATTAATTGAATATATTGTCTCTGTACTTATTTGAAATTGCTAATATAACTTTACTTTTGTGCTGGAATCAGTTACTTCTTGCAGTTTTGTTCGCGGTGTGCTCTATATAAACTGTTAATATAAAAAAAGTTAATACAATATTACTTTGTAATAGTTTTCGATTACAAAAAATCAATGTAATATTTTAGTATTACTTACTTTTCGTTACATCTGGAGTGAACTCTAAATTTTCATACCTCATACATGTAGGATTCGTAAGCCACATACACTTCAAACCAATATCACAATCGTAGTAAATTACACTACCACTGCACACATTCACTTACACAATTTCAATAAATTTTTCGCCCTGTAATAGAAGCATCACATCATGATGTATATTCACGAAAAAATCACAATGCAACTCATCTCACAATCTAGCAATATTATACAGTAATTGGTTAAACCCCCCATCATTAATTTCGCTTCCGAACAAGAATCCTGCATCCATAATATATTAACACGAACGAAGTGTATTAGGTAAGGTAGGTATACTCTACCCAGCATTACATAGATTGTCTTTAATTGCAGATTAGAGCAAAATAATTTGATCAATACTTTGAATTTGAATTTGAGATGGTGAAATTTAAAATAAGTGGAATGATTGCAATAAATAATTTCTTCGATTATTTAGTTATTTAGTTTTATGATGTTTATTAACTTTGATATTTGTTACGGGACTTAATTTTTCTACAATAAAAATCCTAAAATATATAAATAACAAATATACAGCCTAAGCGGATTTGAGTCGAGATGTTCAGCGGCTTATGGATACAAATTGGACATGTAAATGTCAGGGGGTGTGAGGTAACACGAGGCCGTTCAACACAGACAACCCTTTCCAAGACTCAGTATATATTTTTCAAGAAAACTTTATACAGCGTTCCAAAATATTTACCATTTTATATAAAGTATAATGAAAAACATATATGCTACACTGTCATTAGAATACATTAGTAAATTTTTCTACCTTCCACAAGATTATAAGGTGGTTAATCGCTCCCGAAAGCACCAGCCCACAGATGTCTCCAGTCCAATTATTTTTTTCCTTTATTTCACGATCTTTCACCCAAGACATCAATGAAATAAGTAAAATATACCTATAGACAACTTAAGATCAATCAATCAATCAAAATACAGGTAACTCAAAGTCTGTATTATGAACATAACAAGTCGAGTTAAAGAGCCAATATGTAGAGCCAATCCTGGCAGCAACATGCTTATCATAAACATGTACTGTCATCGGGACTGGTCCCAATATGTAAAATTTCAGCTCAATCGGACGCTGAGAAGTGGGTCAAATTTAACTCGTAAGATTCCACCTTCACATTCAAACACGGCAAGCTAAATAAAAGCTAAATAAATACCAAATATCAGCCATTCTTATAATAGATTATAGGACATTAATTATATTGCATTTGTACAGATTTAAGCCATAACATGAGCTTCGAATAGCTCAAACTCAGCTGTAATAGGAAATGTAATTAAGTCGAAATAACTTTTAGTTGGTAACGGATTTATGACTAACTCCCGAACGGTTGTTAGGTCTCCCGAACTACTGAATACCGGGACATTTTGAATTTTCGGGAAATTTGAATTGTATGGTTTTTGTTTCGAAATAATTTTAAGCATAGATAATGTAAGCAGTGAAAGTCGAGTGGTGACACCGTGCGTCTCTATCGAGGGGGTCACGGATTGAATTTGGGTGGTCCAGGCAGGCACCAATGGAGTGTTTCTGTTAAAGCTGATATGCCTAATTGGTAATTGCAATTTATCACATGCCTTTCGGTAAAGGAAAAGAATGTGAGGAAACCTGCCCGTATCTAGAGATTACTAAGTGATAAGTGTAACCTACTAATATGTATTGAAGCAGCATGATGGGTCTAACCTCGAACCATTCCCTCTAAAATGGAGGAAGCAAGCCTAATCACAGTTGTGGGATAATAACCGGTTATTATCCCACAACTATCGTACATAGTACATAATAGATAATGTTCACATTTATGGTAAAGCAGGATGATGGCAAGATACTATATCACGTTTCACAGGGGACAGGCCGTAATGTTGGACAGTATAAAGTCATACCCTACCTTAATTTTAATTACAAGAGAAATACACCAACCTAAAGCTGTAATGGAAATAGCTCAATCCGGCTAGCGTCAATGCAACTCCGATTCGAGTATGTAGTCAAGTTACGAAACATACTATCGACTTTACTATAATAATATAATAAATATCAAGTCTCGATTTCCTAATGTTTTGTCAACATCCTTCCTCAGACAATATTTTGTTAAGCCGGTAAACAAACATAGCCGGCCGCCGTTCACAGTCTCGTTAAATAAATGCAGTGTCAAATGATAATGTTAATCCGTCACATGCAATGTGCCGCTGTTTCGTCCCACGAGGTTTATGTAAAGCAAACGGGCGTTTAAATGTACGCGCTCAAATTAACTTCTACGGGCTGTTAAAAATAGTTATGTTATGAACTCACACAACAATGAAGCCTTAATACTGAGCGAACATATCGGATAAATAAATATCAGTTTTCCTTCAGATACGCGAAAACAAATACATAATTGAGACTATTTTAACAGTTAAGTTGTTATGAACGAAATCCTAGGTCAAACCTGTTTAATATTATATATTGGTGCATTTTTTTATTATCGCCTGAATATAATGTTCACATTTGATATACAAGATAATACATAGAAGAATTACATTTATACTTGTACATTGTACGACTCAATCTAGCCAATATTAACTTGTACTGAAATCTAAATTATTATCAATGGTAGCGTCATCTACTGGCGGTATATTATTATTCAAATGTATAGTCAAAATAATCAGTCCATAGGTGTAGTCCCTAAAACTAGATCTAATCCAGGTGCCTAAACATAGTCCAGGCTAAAAGAGTCTACGAGAATCATCCCGGGCAAAGAAGTTTACCTTGAGGTCCGCACCGCAGAAGCTTTCGGGGAGGGGGGGAGAGGCCTTTCGTCGTAAAATAATGTTTTTCAAATATTTTTTCAAGCACAATCGCCAAGGATTAATATGATTATTGCAGCTAACACTTATTAGTAATAAAGCATTCGTATATAAGTTTACCATACAATAAATAGGTTTTAGTTATAAAGTAGGAATTTCTGATAGAGTTTTGAGTGAGAACGAGGACAGAGGTATAAGGGAGAGGGAAGGATTTGACAGATTGCAATGACTGAGTCAGGTGCAAGGTGTGTGCGGAGAACTATTTTTTTAAGAAAAGGGCTATTAAACGATTAAACAAGCCAATGTTTATAATTTTCATCCCACAGTTTTAGACTGATTATAACAAGGTGACTTTTAATTTCAGCGTTCGAGCCGCTCGTGTGCATTGCGTAAATCAAAGGAATGCGTGCAAAAAGGGGTGCGAAATGACACGTGTCAGAGTCCTGATTGGACACGTCGAGCATCTACCCCTACAATTACTAGGATAAGCTGATTTTGTGCGAATACGGGGGTAATGACGGTTGGTGGTGCTGGGACAGTATAGAATATGTTTGGTCTGGTTTTAGCCTTTGGTGAGTAGAGTATCTATGGGATAATTCACATATTGCACAATTCTTTGCATTCACTTCTACTTTGGTTCAAAATCACCCTCCATTTTATTCTATGTGTTTGTTCCTATTGACAAAGAAGTGTTTTTGTCTTATAAGTTATATCGGTATACATATTTGAATTCAAATTCAAATTATTATTATCCAAGTAAACTTGTAAACAAGTACTTTTGAATCGTCAACTCTACTGCTGGTGCGGAAAGCTGTTACTGCAGAAAGACCACCATAAAACTCGGCAAATGCTCCTTGCTTTCATAAAAATTCTCATTATTAGTTATATCTAGTCATTGCTGTCTTGTACAGGATCGAAGAGTAGCATAGTAGAGATATCCACGCATTCAACAGTATAGTAAGCTTTCTGTATTTGCCTTTTTTTATTTTATTTTTAAACTGCTGTAATGGCAAAGCTAAAATTGCTTGTGGATTTTTTTTGTAGAATCTTATTCCTAATAAGACGTGAAAGAAAAAGACAAAGAAGAAGAAGAAGAAAAGAAAAAGGCTTATAGAATTAGACGTTACTTTGCGGAGATCCATTATACAAAAGTATTAATAAAATTATTTTATAATATATAATACAGTGTATCGCGGATTATAGCAAAATAATTTTATTATTACTTTTGTACCACGTATGGCTATTTTTTGTAATACAAAATTGTTTTCAATGTCCGTGCATTGCATTGTAAAACTGTACTAATAAAATAAATAAATTCACCCCATAACAATATTCCTAAGACGTATAAATTTCAACTGTATCAAAACTATAACAAAAAATGTAGTATTATTATTCGAAGAAATTTAGAAACTTGTAAAAATATGTTAAACTTAGAAGCCTTCCATTAACTTGGGCAATAAATTTAACATAGTTGTATTTTACTCGCCATTCATAAAATTTTGTTTGGTTTTGGCGGCAAAATAAAGGACAATGTAGTGTTGACAAGTCGTGGACGGCGGGGGGGCAATTTGCAGATTGATAGACCGTTCGATATCTGACAATAGACTTCCTCATTATGTTGGAGATGGCAGGGGTTGGGATATTTTCCTTTTGAACTAAAAACATTTATATAAATTCAAATTCAAAATATCCTTTATTCTAGTTGGCTTTTGAACGCCATTTCTTGTCCCCATTAAAAGTATGACACTATATTTTTTTTATTTTTTAGCCTGGCGTATTTTTTTTATGCTATACCTAGTTTCAATTATGCCAAAGTTTATCAATATTCTTGTAGCGGATTAACAGTACATATTTATTTATTAATTTCCGCCGTCTGGTATCCGGTAGAGTAGAATAGACTATCCTTATTTTTAATATAGATATTGTAAAAGGCGACTAAGGTACGTTTACGTCAGGTAGGGAGCTAGTCGTAAAAAAACTGTTGTGACGACCCTACTTAGAGTGGAATAAGGACAGAAAAATGATGATGATTTATTTATTAATTAAAGCATTATTTTATTTGTAAGAATATAGAACATATGAAAAAGAAAATTGTCCAGACTCCGGAATGTACTGGGCTAGAAATCTCAAATAGAATCGGCACACAATGCCAAGTGAACTGCCGGCACGCGTCCCGCGGGAGGGCCCTTTAAATGCTGCTAATGAAATTCGTGACCTTACCGTTGTAACACTCGCCCAGTTCTCCGACTCTATCTGCAGACTCATATCGATACTAATATTAAAAATGTGAAAGTCTGTCTGTTTATAACGTTATTACAGGAACAATGAAGAAGAATTTTGGTGCAAATTAAGGGGCTAACATATAGGATAAAAAGATTCCCGATATTCTTTCGGGAATAGGGAATAAACAATGCAGTATATAATCAAGGTTATTTTAATACTAACTAACGTGAACGAAATTGCGGAAGACAATTAAATCATTTTACGATATTACAGAATACTAAACAAGTCATTTTATTTCTTTACTAGCTTTTAACAAAAACTTCATTCGCATGGAATAAACAGAAGCATAAGTCCAAGCCTGCAAATATCTTCATCGCAAAATTCACTTCGATCCGGGAAGACAGAAAGATTTAACGTTTCCTCAAATTTAGGTCGGAGATTAGCCAAAGTATTACTATTTCGGAAAGGGATGGCAAGTTGTTTCAGCACTTAGCTGCAGCGTAGTGAAAGTTATCCTTGAAAGAAGCAATACACTTAGAATGCCACTTCAAGGTTCCGGTGCGTCGTGCATCGTTTCTTTTGCTTCTTTTTCAACCGATGTACGTCAAACTGCTGGACATAGGTATTTGAGGGATCTCCACACTCCACGATCTTATGCTCTTGGATCCAGCGGTTCCCTGTGAACTTTTTGAGGTCGTTAGTCCACCTCTTAAGGGGTCTACCCACGCTACGTTTTTCGGTGCGAGGTCGCCATTCCAGTACTTTAGGACCCCAACGCCCATCGATTCTCTGCGCTATGGGCCCCTCCCGTTGCCACTTCTGCTTCGCGACACGATGAGCTATGTCGGTTATTCTGGTTCGTCTACGGGGCTCCTCATTTCTGATTTGATCACGTAGAGATAATCGAAGCATAACTCGCTCCTTCACCCGCTAACTCTGAGCTTTCTTATGAGGCCCATAGTTAGTGCATCACTACTTTCATCGTATGCACACCATAGTTTATTATAATATAAATAGGGTGGAACTTAGAATTTGAGTACACCAAATAGTAATATGGCATAATGTAGAAATCGATGATAATCCATTTTAAGCCAGCCGACACTGTTATAAAAATTCTCAAACTAAAAGGAAGAAGTAAGATCACGGCGAGTTCCCAGGCCGTTTGTTTGTTCTAATAGATTTCCGCAGATGCTTAATCAAGGGTGTTATCTAAAGAGCATTGACTGACAGATTCGTTACGACTTATGCGAGATTATCCTTATATCGCTAATTAAATCTCGACACAATGGGGGAATAACACAAATGTTTGGGGTAAAGTCGACAGGGGCTCGTGCGGAACGGCACCCTGGCCTGCTTTGGTTTTTTATTTATTTTATTTTTTTATCGTTAACTGTAAATATAAATCAGGCAAGTTTTAAAAAATTCAAAATCAAACTAAAAATATTCTTTATTCAATATAACAGAACTAACTACTTTGCTATAATCCGCACGGGTTAAGCGAATGCATGCAAAGCCAATGTGTATGAAGCAGGCAAAATCTACGCACCTTATACATGCATAAAAATCGTAATTGCATTACGATTTTTGTCGTGGAGCCTATCCTCCTGATGATGCTTCGGTTTCGGGGCGAAACGATCGTCGAGATTGTGGTGGTGGGTGTGTGTGCTGCTTTTGTGTGCGTTGTTGCTGGTGAATTGCGCCTTGGGGTGCATGTGGTGGCTTGTCCTGCATTTATCGAAAAACATCGTGAGGAAATCTGCATATTTCTAGAGAATTCTGGAGATATGTGTAACCTACCAATCCGCATTGGAGCAGCGTGGTAGGTCTTAGCTACAACCCTTCTCTCCAGAAACAGAGAGAGGAGGCCTATTCCTAGCAGTAGGATTGTAACAGGCCGCTACTTTACTTTACTTGTACCTAAATCCACAAACGACTATTTACTTGTAATAGAAGAAACTCTTTGGTGTCTGCCCGGTGTTTAAAACTTGTGACGCCCAGAAATGACCTCACACGGTCTCACGGAATTCGCTAATGTCGTTGATTTTAGGAAAAACCTAACTATTGTACGTACGGGCGTTATTCAGAAAGAATGAATACAAAAAAGGCGTAGTTGCCTTTTTTGTTCAATCATTCGCGCCAATTGCGTCGTCGAAACTTCATCAAAACGGTACAAAGCAAAAATGTCCTAACGCACGAGCGCATCGCTCCCAAAAAAGGGTCCCGCCTCTCACGTGAACGCGTCCCGACAATAGCCAATTTGGACACTAAGTGGAATGAAAAAACTAAAATGGCCGACAATTAGACCGGCCGGAAGCAAGTGTTTAAATTTCCATTTACCGTTCCGATTCGTGCTTAAGTTGATAATTGGTGTCGCCTTTTCAATTCGCTATTCGATTCCCACCTTTTGTTATTAACTTTATTTTGGTTTTTTTAGTTGGTTCTGGTGGCATCATTGGATTCCTTTTTATATCTCCTTATTTCACCAACGATGTTCGTCTATCTGAAATCGAAAATTTTTCTATTAATTTGATTTTGATATAGCTTGTTATTTTTATTATACGTTTACTCAACATTTTACATTTTACTCAAATTCAAATTTAAAATATTCTTTATCTACAATCAAAATCTACTGCTGTAGATTAAATAACTGCTCCTGTAGACTAAAGTAGACTAATAATAGTACTGGTAAATGTATAAACGAATATACATATTTAACATTATATACATATATATATATCCTCTTGCCCTTATCCCACTATAAGTGAGGTCGGCACAACATGTTAAGAACATGATTTGGCCACCTTCCTGACTTCAACTTACCTTAGTCGTATTTTATGACACCTCGGTAAGAAATGAGGGTGGTCTATTCTACTCAGCCGGATATCACACGGTGGGTCAACTTACCTTAGTCGCCTTTTACGACACCTCGGTAAGAAATGGGGTGGTCTATTCTACTCAGCCGGATATTACACGGTGGGTCAACTTACCTTAGTCGCCTTTTACGACATCTCGGTAAGAACTGACTCTTGTTTTTCCAATCGCATATTAAAGTAAATGTAATTTTATTCGTTATTTGACATGTCTTTAGAAGGGCAACTTTAGTTTAAATCATCCAGAATGCCGGTAAATTTCTTTAAAAATCAATTAATTCTTTATCGCGGATTATAGAAAAATAATTTTATTATTACTTTTGTATTATGGATCTCCGCAAAGTAACGCCTAATTCTATAAAAGTAAAATTCCTGTACAAACCCACGTGAATAATCCGCAATTTTTTTTTCGGAAATTGACATTTAATTTTGACTTGCCATATATACTATGTCTATAGAACAGCGATATTGCCGGCGACTAGCGACTTTATAGACTTTATAAGTCGCTGGTAATATTAACATCCACTAACCAATTTTCCAGTCGCTGTCATGTATAGCTTATATTACACACTAATTCATTGCAAAATCAAATGTCAAAAAGTCAAGTCAAAGGTTACCATATTTTTAACATATATATAAATGTATAAGACAATTTTTTTATAACACAATTTTCCTCCAATTTTTCTCCAATAACCTTAAATGGTGTTGTTTTGCCAGTCTGCTCCGACTTCCGGTACCTTGGCTCGCTTCTACAGGAAAACGGTGAAATTGATCGCGATGTGAGGAATAGAATGAATGCAGGATGGATGAAGTGGCGACAGGTCTCAGGGACAGTATGTGACCCCCAAATGCCCCTTAAACTTAAAGGGAAAATTTATAAATCGGTCATAAGACCTGTCGTAATGTATGGATCAGAAAGTTGGGCAATGAAGAAGATGGATGAAAGTAGAGTGCATGCAAATGAGATGAGAATGTTAAGGTGGATGTGTGGTGTGACAAGATTGGATAAAATAAGAAATGAGTATATAAGGGGAAGTATGAAAGTTGCGCCCATTGTAGAAAAGATGAGAGGTGCAAGATTGGGATGGTATGGACATGTAATGAGGAGGGATGAAAATCATGTGACTAAACGAGTGTTGGATATGAATGTGGATGGATATGTGACTAGAGGGAGGCCTAAAAAGAGATGGTTGGAATGTGTGAAGTATGACATGCATATAAAAGGAGTAGCGCCAGAGTTGACGAATGATAGAAGAGAATGGAAGAGGAAAACATGTTGTACCGACCCCACTTAGAGTGGGATAAGGGTAGGAGAAAGAAGAAGATATAAATGTATAACACAATTAATTTCTCCGCATAACAATGGCGGCCAGCGAATAACTGTGACGTCACATGGCAAATTAGCAGCGTGCGCGTATGTCAATGTTTTTTTAATTTGTTCGCGAACGATTGGCGCCTGGTATTGAACGACGCTCTGGTCTGGAAACAGGCGCACTCGCCTATGATTTTTTTGATCTGTGGTATCTGTTTTAAAAACATGGAACGTAGTATACGTAACGTAATAACGTGGAACGTAATAAAGTTATTCTTTTTCTGCTAGTAATTTTCCGCCTTTGTTTCTTGATACCACCAAGAGGCCATGTCACGCCATTTCTTAATAATAACAGTATTTTAATAATGTAAGATAAATATAATATATTTGTTGCTTACTATTCGGCGTTATCAAAACTAAGCAGCCCCCATACTTATTTAAAATTGTACAGGCATGAAATAAGACATGATAACAGGGTGTTCGTTCAACCTCTATAAATGCCACAACATACAACTGCAGCACTTTGTAGCTTTAAATATCTAGCCAGGAAATACTGGAGTTACATCGCTCCACATTCGACATTGACATACGAAGCATACATTGAAAAAATGTATATCGTTCACATAAACTTCAATTACAAGTGCGAATTAACCTTTAAATGCACCCTGTGCTGTTACTCTCTAACAGGTACTTAATTCTATGTATAATTTTTCTAGTAACTGTCAACTATAACCAAATATAAATATAATATAATATCTAGGCAAACAGAAGCGTACAGCATCTATTTCTATAACAAATATAATGCAGAATACATCCATACTAATCTACCGCAACATTTAAGTTCAGAATCATTGTTAACTTTAAGGGAATTCATAAGTGGCTTTTGAAAAAGTCTTTATTGTATTAATTAAGACTTTGCTAATTTTTTTTTAAATTATTATTATAATGTGAATAATAATTATTTATTTATCTTAATCCTAACGTTTTACATTTTTAAATATTTTTAATGATAAAAAAACTAAATAATTAAAAAAACATTTATCAATATAAAATATCGTCGTCCGCCGGAAGCGGGGTAATCAATACCCAAGCTACCGGTGGCTATGGCTCCAAAGTGAGGAACTTCCTCACAAATTATTATTATTGACACATGTTTCTGTTTTTGTTGATAAATAATTATTTACGAATTAAAAATGTCTGAGTTATGCACCTGAGCTGTAAATGGATAACTGTTAGCATTTTTTGTCTCACTCTCTTTGCCTGGCCTTATCCCATTTTTAGTTGGGGTCGGCCCTCCTCGTCATTTTTCGCCAGACACGTCGGTTCTGGGTCGCCAAAAGGTTTATATGGGCTTTCTTCAGGTCGTTGTTGACTACAGATATCCAAGTTTGAAGGGGTCTACCTCGACTTTTCAGACCGGTATCTATCTTCAAGATTTTTCGAGTCATGTCATGGTCAGGTCTTCTCATGACATGGCCATACCACCTAAGTCGCGATTCGGCGAGTTTTTCTTCGATTGGGCGGATCTTAAAGCTTCCCCGTATGTGCTCATTTCGCACTCTGTCCTTGAGGGTGACACCACCCGCCCATCGAAGCATTCTTAGCTCTGTTGTGCTGACTTGTGTGGTATGAGTCTTTTTAATGGGCCAACATTCAGAACTGTACATAAGAGCTGGACGGACTGCCGTTTTGTATACCTTTCCTTTAACTTGTATCGGCATTCTACTGTCACACAACACGCTCGAGAGCTGCCGCCACTTCATCCAGCCAGTATTAATGCGGTGAGTGTTAGCATTTTTTGTATTATATTTAAAAAAATTATATTAAAACTTTCACACAATGTAATAGTAAAACACGCAAATATAAATAAATAATGTTCCGTACTGGAACAGTTTTTTCTAACTTTAAAATTCATTAATTAAATATCTTTTTCGATGACACAATTTGGAGGCTATGATAATGTACTAAAATTATTTCTTCTATGAAAATGAAGTTCTCGTGCTTATTTCCCAATTTAAAGGTAGCTGATGACAATTGGCAACACTGAACACATCCGCTAGTCGGACGCCGACGCGCCGGCGCCCTCTCGCGTCCAAAAGAACACACGGGATCGACAAGTCTCCCGGTCGATTTTTCGCGTGAACCAGTGATTTTATCAAAATTAACATATTTTCTTTTGTTCTAACATTTTTTCTGTGTGTAAAATTCCGTGGACTCTCTTGTGAACTAAAAACTTATTGATATTTCGTGTTATGGTGTACATAGAACACTAGCCTCTACACCGGTGTTGGCCCTGAAGCGGTTTAGGAGAGGACAGGTAGGTGCTAGGCTTCATATTTCTATTGAACATAATTTCATGATTTTTTGTTTTTTCGAATTTCATACCTCCAGGTTGTGTATTTTTATATTTTTTCGAAACTAATCATATTCCAAGCGGTGTTATTTGTTACACAAAATGGCGGACGCCACGGCGTTAGATATTTACTAAAGACACATATGTAATTATTTCTGAGTTTCAAAGTTTTCAAAAAGAGTTTCAAAAACATACAAAGTTAAATTTAAAAAACATTAATGAAGTCGACGACAACTTTAAATTAGAAACGATTTTAATGATTGTTATTTCGATATTTTAATGCACGTAAATAATATAAAAAATCGGATGAACAGCAAAGACGTATGAGTACATTCCATCGTCAGTTTTCAAGCTAACTTTGATATATGTAAATAAATTGCCAACTTTGCCATTACCATCATTCTCTGGTGAAACAACTAATTGGCAATCGTATTATGATTTATTTCGTTCATTGGTTTACGATATGCTTACACGGATGTCGAGAAGTTTCGTTATCTTTTACTTAACTTAAAAACTAACCTTACAATTTGATAAAATCATTTGCAATAACGGAATATAATTATTCAATAGCAATAGATATTTTAGTGTCTCGTTACGACAATATGCAAGTAATTGCATCGAAATATCTAGATCGAATTTTAGATATTACATCGTGTTCCGAAAAGTTATCAAGTTTACGTAATATATTTAACACATATCACGAAAACATTAAACCACTAGAAGCGATGCAATTTCCCGTTTGTCATTGGAGTTTCATTTTATTAACTATTTTACTACGTAAAATCCCGACATCCATGTGTAAACGTTTTGAATTATCATTAACAAATCTATCCATTTTGACTGGCCCGCTGGTGCAGTGGGTAGTGACCCTGCCTTCAGTTCCGCGAATCGCGGGTTCGATTCCCGTCGAAAGCCAACATTTTCTATAAACAGTTTATTGATTCTTCGATCCTGGGTGTATATTTGTATTCAAGTATGTATTTAAAATTATATATTTAGTATATTTACCAGTTGTCTGTGAGCATAACACAAGTATTAAGTTACTTACTATGGGGACTGACGACCTTGGGTGTTTGTCCAAATGTCCCATATTTTTATTTGTTTATTCAATATTCCTACCGTGCATATTTTAATTAATTTTTTGGAACGGGAGTTACCTGCCAGTGATATTGCCGGTTATTCTATCGAAAGCACAGGTATTAAGAAAACAAACTACGGTCCAAAGTCCAAACGCGTCGCTCTTTTGCAGCTAACGTCAGTAATTCAGTAAGAGTCTACTAAAAATCATGTCAAAATATATTATTATTTTCAAAGTAATAATGTTTGTGTTCGTTGCGGTGATTATCATTCCTTATATAAATGTACTCAGATTTTGAAACTTTCGCCAGAAGGGCGAAATTCGTTTGTACAAAATAAAAATATTTGCAAATCGAACTTTGAAAACTGAAACTTACGTTCAGCGTTTGGGTTTATCGCGGAGGCATACAAATGTTCCGGTTTTTGGTATTGGGGAGAAAGCAGTGCACTCTCGGAGAACAGTATCGTTTAATATTACGCCTAGAAATAAAATTAATCTTTCGATCCAAGTAAATGCTTTAATAAACTTATTTAGAGGGCTGCCCAGTGTGCCTTTACCTCATACCGAGTGGACTCACATCAAAAACGTGACGTTGGCGGGCCCGATTTACATACTCCTCAACCGGTGGAAATTATTTTAGGAGCGTATATTCTATCCCAAATTTTATCAAATAATATTATTTCTGCTTTACCAGTATGCGGCTACTTGTTATTCGGTAACATTTTTTTTCGATTCAACCCCTCCCCGCGCGTGTCTTAGCTCATTTTCCGATGACATTTATGCGTGTGTTAGCTCATTTGACAATGACGTTAATGTACAACGGTTTTGGGCGCTTGAATCGTTTCCTGAGCAAAGGTCTCTTATATTAAATGAGACTATTTGTGAAAATATATATCAAAACACTTTTTCTCGCGAGAAATCTGGGCAGTATGTGATGGCCTTACCGTTCAAACCCGACGCACCACGTCTAGGTGCACACTTTGTGTGTTGAGTGCAGATTCGTCGGACCCAATGACCCTTAACCGCCCTTTCGCTTTCTAACAGGTGGCCCTTTAATAACCATCCCTGACGTTGCACTTTCCGATATCCAACCTGACAGACTCACTCGATGACGTTGGATACGTTGACGATCCAACATTTTTGGAAACGTTGGGTTAGTGAATAGGTACACGAAATTCAACAGCGTACCAAGTGGTAAGGGTGTTCCTATCCGTTGAAGGTATTATTGTCGTTGTGTGTGATGATAATTTACCATCTTTGGTGGCGATTGGCACGCGTCCGTGCCACCCCTGTGCGGATGGTGTTACGCGAGTTGTTACGTTGCAAGCGGGCAACAATGTTATGAAACTATTGTCAAAATTTGATCCTTACCAATTGAATAAAGTTTTTCTATCTCATTATATTTTCGTTTCTTACAGTCTTACTTATAAACGTTAATTAAATTTAAGTAATTAGTAAATAAACTTTTTTACTTATAAACGATAATTAACTTTAAACAATGTTTAAATCGCTGCTTTACGTAGTTGTCAAAATAAACACCACTTTGTTAACGATTGATTAAGCAATGGCGTCGGTGTAACAGCTGATTTTGGTATCGTCCTGCCCGTTACGCGAATCGCGATATATTGCTATGTATACTATCTTACATAGAAGAATGGATGTTTTTGAAAACGATTTACGTTTATTTCGTCATGATTTAGATAAGATAAATAATTTTCGAGGAAGGCGCACAAAACTGTATAAAATTAATATAAATCCATTGGAGAGAATGGACGACGGTCGGTATTTCCGGCGCAAATACAGATTTTGCTAAGAAAATATGAACAGATCATTGATATTTTAAAAGTGGACCTGGAAATGGACATACGAAGTGGTGGAATACCAGTTGACATACAAGTGATGGCCGTGATACGCTACTGGGGACAACACGACGTGATTAGGAATCAATTTAATTAATACACTTATTGTATGTAGCTAATGCATTATCGTATTAACTTTACTCTTGTAATTTTATATCAAGAAAAATACCTAGTTACATTGTTTTAAACGCTTAACGCTAACATCTATACATATTATAAAACAAAGCAATCAAAATCTGTCTGTAATTATGTCATCGATTTTGTCCAAATCTACTAAACGGTTTTGTCTACGCTTTTTAGAAAAAGATAATACAATTCTTGAGGAAGGTTAACAGTACATTCTCCAGAACGGCTAAAGCGATTTTGATGGGAAAGATGTTTGAAGATAGAGGAGGATTTAAACCAACATATAGGCTACTTTTTATTCGAGAAAACCAGCTGGGTCGGGATTGACGCGGGATAATTATAGTGATCCACTGATTTCCACATGAGCGAAGCACACTAGTATGATAATAATTCTGAACTTTAGTTTTTATAACTTTTGGTTTTCTTCTATCATCATCATCCTCCTGCCATTATCCCACTTTAAGTGGGGTCGGCACAACATGTTAAAACATGTTGTCACATGATTCACCTGCCTGACGTCAACATATCTTAGTCGTATTTTACGACCCCTCGGTAAGAAATGAGGGTGGTCTATTCTACTCAGTCGGATACCACACGGCGGTTTTGATTTTCTTTTACATATTAAAAATTGAACGACCCAGAATATTAACGATACGTGATTTAAACGAAAAACCTTTATACAACCCAGGGGGTTGTAAATCCATTTTAGCGCGTTTTAAATCTAGTAAAATTACAGTAACATACTAATTACAAGATTATTAAAAGTTATTTAACCTCAGCTATTTCCGGATGTTATCAAAGTTGGAAAGTTTCCTTATTACCATTCTGCGTGGCGGTAGGCCACTCATGAAATTAAATTACCTCGAACCAACCGGCTTACCTTAAACTCGTCCTTTTAAAAAGAGTATGGCAAAGAGTAGACTACTAGCAATACGTCCATGCGATTAATGTTCTAGATATAATATTGGAATTCGTCGTTTGGTGTCCGGCTGAGTAGAGTAGACCATCCCCATTTCTTACCGAGGCGTCGTAAAAAGCGACTTAGGTAAGTCGACCCGCCGTGTGGTATCCAGCTGAGTAGAAGAGACCAGCCTCATTTCTTACCGAGGTGTCGTAAAAGGCGACTAAGGTCGTTAAATACGTAGCTTAATCGTGTGATAACATGTTTGTAACTTATTGCGCCGACCCCACTTAAAGTGGGACAATGGCAGTGGGATGATTATATTAATACGGCCATTATATTTCTAATTACTGCGTAAGATGTGTCGCGAAATTACAACATCGTATATGGGCGTCGATGATTGCGTCATTTCCCATTTGACTGGCCCGTGGCGCAGTGGGTAGTGACCCTGCCTTCAGCTACGCGGGTCTCGAGTTCGATTCCCGCCGAGGGCCAACATTTTCTATACACAATTTGTTGGTTCTTCAAGCCTGGGTGTATATTTGTATTAAAGTACGTACTTATACTTATACGTACTTATGTGGTATAATTACCAGTTGTCCGTCACCCATAACACAAGTATTAGATTACTTAATTTGGGGACGGATGACCGTGAGTGTAAGTGTCCCATATATATATATATATATATATATTATTACCTCTCATTCCCGAAATCGAAATCGCTGATAAAACGGAGGTAATACTGGCATGTACTTTCCAACTGTTATACATTTTAGACTTCTCAGACTTATTATTATAACTTGACAACTGCAAAATATATAAAACAGTACAGGGTTGGAAAAAAATTTTTGATTATAAAAGAATCTTCCACACAGCAGATTTATTGAAGATTTATTTCGTGTACTTTTCGATTCCATAGATCGATCAATAAAGATTTTAATGTGTTGTAGGCACAATATCTATTAAAACGTTGTTTGCCTCGTCTGCTAGTTACATAATCGTAGTTGGAAACATATCGCAATATTGCTGAAGAAGGCAAACTTTTCCGTTTTGCGTGTAGTGCAGTCAGCCAGGAGTTTTGTTTTTCAGCGGAAAATAAATTAACATGCTTATTACACTAAAATAAAATTATTGCAAGTATAGATAGGTATTTCAAATTCAAAATATTTGTTATTTAAGTAAACTTGTAAACAAGTCCTTTTGAATCGTCAACTTTACTGTTGGTTCGGAAAGCTGTTCCTACTGAGAAGAGCCAGAAAGAAACTCGGTCGTTGCTCTTTTTAAAATATAACTCTTATAACTAGTGACATTTAGTCATTACTGTCTTGTACAGGGTAGACGTGCAGCTATATGCACACATCCTTATCATCTAAGTAATCCTCAACAGTATCGTAGGCTTTCTGTATCAGCTTCTTTAACAGTGTTCTTAAACTGCTGTAATGGCAAGGCCAAAATTGATATCGGAATTCTATTATAGAATCTTATACCGAAACCCATAAACGATTTACGTACTTTTGCAAATAATTATTAATAAATAGTGGTACTTCGACTAGTCTTTGGCGTCAACTGGTCTGGCTCATTGGCGTTAGTCTAAAATCTTCCGTAAGATCCATCTTCGTACTTCGCGGAAGATTAAAAAAAAGAATTAGAGAAATCAGCTCAGGTGCTCTCGGGATTTGCGCCTAGCAACACATTCAGCGATTCATTTTTATACTACAGATAATAACACAAACATATAAATACATGAATAACCTAACACTGTCTCAAGTGCACTATGTCAGTCAAAACAGAGCCGCGGGCGAGAGTAGACGTGTTGTGAGATCCTATTAGTGTGAGATCGTGTTGCTACTTAAACATATACAATGCACATGGCTTCACCAAAATTAATGGGAACACCTTTGTAAAAACGTCTAGAAATCTCCGTGAATTTAACAAAGTAAAATTTTCGTCAAAAGTTGATTTTGCTGTCGACATTTGATTTTAGTGTCAACACAGTTTTCTTTGTATTCAATTGAGTATATCAAATCGAATCGTGAGCAATCTATGGAGGTCCGAATGAAATAACATTTCCAAACAAATGTGGACTCAACGAACCGAATCACTGGTCAGCTCCATGAAATAAGATTTCCCTCTGAGGGAGTTATATTTTAATACTACAAGCAATATGAGGGCGAATCGATTACTTGAGACGTGGGTGTCTTTGTTTTTGGTATATTTTGGCGTGTAGTGATTTTCTTTTGAGACGTGAATTGAGAGTGAAAGCTGTTTACACTGACATGTTGCGTGAAGATTCAAAGGCTCTGGCGACAGATAAAGCACGTCATTATCGCCAGCTCGTATACGTTGTGCATATAAATAGAAATACAATTCATAGAAGTAGGCGTACTTTGCAGAATTCCATACTAAAAAAGTTGATGATATGATATGAATGATAAAATTATTTTGATATAATCCGCGTTTGTTAAGAAACTCTTTGTAATGGTACGTGTAGGGAACAAAATCGTTCTCATACCTTATACATGCAGAATTATTAACCGCATGTACCACTAGACACCATCAACACGAAATTACACGAGCATTAAACATTAAACACATTCAGTACGACAATCTCAACGATCTTTTCGCTCCGTACATTTTCGAATACCGAAGCATTTTCAGGAGGTAGATTTCACGACAAAATCATGAAGCTTCGCATCGCTTTGCGATTTTATCTCTATTTATGTACTATAATAACTTTTTTAAATAGAAGTATGATTATTAAATCAATTCAATGTAATTTTTTAAAAAACCGTTAGAGAGATGTACATTAAATTAAAAAAAAGTGTTCTGTCTGTACACTTACAGTATATCTACAAAAATATATTATTTGTGAATTTTTTTAATATATAGAGAGAAATAGGTGACAGGCATGACAGATAGAGTCGGAACCAACAAGTTACCTCGGTTAGTGGTTACCCCGGTATATAAGCTTCAATTTTACCTTCGTCTTTATCGGTCAGATAAGCGCTGAAAGTATGAAAGACAGGCTCCTGCATTTATAATATTAATATAAATGCTTTTTGCTGTTCCCAAAGAAAAAAACGGGATTCTTTTTATCAGTGGAAATCAGTGTGTATAAATATTTCAACATAAAAATAGTTATTACGAGTTAACCATAAGAGATAGAGAAATGCTGTCGCGGACTTTTTTGTAGTATTTTTGTTGATCTTTAACTCTGTAGTACATCACTTTAGAATATCTATATTCGTTTGCGCGGAGCTCCCAGCAGGCGCGTTTATAAAACTTTAATGTACTATTTACTTAAACCTTCCGGAAGAGTTGCACTACCGTTTAGTAAAAACCTTACAAAAATCCGTTCAGTAGATTTTGAGACAATCGATAATATACAGATAGACAACTTTTGGGGACTTTATAATGGTACTAGCTGTGTCAATGACTGCGCCCGCGTGGAAATCACTGTCACAAAATTTTACCTGAATTAAAATTTGTGTTTGTGTTATTGTGAGTTAACTACAGATACATGCTACTCCGGTTTTTTTGTGGTATTATTGTAGATCTAAATTCTCTAGTACATAACTTAAGTTTATATCTGCTACAAAAGTAATAATAAATTATTTAGCTATAATCCTCGATAAAGTTAATACAAAATATAATATAATGCTAAATATAGAGTTTACTATTCGTTTTCATACATGCAGCATTCGTTAAAACACATGCACAAACCTCCAACACCGCCACCACAATACACAAGCAATACACACGTTCACTATCACAAACTCAACAATCATTTTGCCCCGCAACCGAAGCATCATCAGGAGATAGACTCCACGACAAAATCGCAAAGCTTTGCAAAGCCGTGAAAGCTAAAAAAAAAGAAAGGCCAGACAGACTTTCGGGTTTATAATATATTTATATTTATTCTATTGTTAATAATTTCGCTGCTTCTAGTTGACATATGTGTTGTTACTTCCGAAATTGTGGTGTTGATATGAAAACGTTGCGAAATTAAAGTTTGCATAACTATTGCGGCACTGTTTGTTTCGTCTCGCAGGCCTCGGGGCGTATGCAAATATTACACTCGACAATAGCGAAGAGCTAACTTTGATGATCACGACGTACAATCACGAGTGACGCGTCTGTGTCAATAGAACGGATCAGTGTAGCAATTAGGCGTTTTACACATTCCAGAGTACGTTGGCAATATGAACATAGTTAGGCTGTAGTTTTGAATTGATTTTACAAGTTGTTAAGGATTTGGGTTGATTAGTATGATAGAAAAATTGGAGATGTATATTAAATACTGTGTATGCCGCCGTGTGGTATCCGGCTGAGTAGAAACACACTATTTTTTTAGCGAGGTGTCGTAAAAGGCGTCTAAGGTAAGTCGACCCGACATGTGGTAACCAGCTGGGTAGAATAGATCACCTTCATTTCTTAACGCGATCTCGTAAAAGGCGACTCAGATAAGTTGACACAAGCTGGCGGCTGTTCGTAAAATAACTAGCCAAATTCTGTAACGCATGTTTAAAACATGTTGAGCCGACTCAACTTGGAGTGTAATAAGGGCATAAAAGACTAAGTAGGGACTTACATAAGCTTGCGGCTCATGCTCTTCATCTTACAAGGATACGTTAGTCGTTTGTGGATTTTAGTATTTATATACATTTTATAAAACAAAAACTCTAAAATTCTCGAGGATGGTTTAAGTTAACAGTGCATTCTCTTTACGGATGTATGCATGTAATTATCCCATATATTCGTTTCATGAAACCATGAATTATCTTCGTCTATCATGATCGGTCTTGACTAAAACAAACACCAGCTACTTAGAGCAAACTTTCCCGTTTCACATGCCAATTTCGAGCCACTTCCGCCTAACGATCATTGCCGAGGTGTTACTGAGACATCTTACAAATAATTCAGCGAGAACTTTAGGCGCAAATACCGGATTATGTTAATTTTGAAGCTGCTTCAACATTCAAATCCGATCTTCGAGTGTCTCAGATGCGGACCCTCGCTACGGAGTTTTCCTCGTATTTTGCTACTGCTGAATTGAATATCATTACGCGGAATGTACCTTTGTTTTGTATTAATTCTATTCTTGAAATATTATTTTTGTTAAGTATTGAGAGACTCAACTTATGAAAGAAATCCTCTTTCAGAACTATCATCGAGTAATAGGAAATAAGTCAGTTACAAAAAACATAAAAGTACAAAAGCAGTGATTGTGAGTTAACCGTAAGTGAGAGATATGCTGTCGCGGACTTTTTTGTAGTATTTTTGTAGATCTACAATACTCTAGTACATTATTTTAGTGTATCTTTGCTGGTTGCAGGCGAATTCTTTTAGAACCGCGTGACTTCTTAACACAGTTTGCGTAAAACCGTTAAGTGCTTTATAGCTTTTGGGACTTTTTATAATAAGTATAGATTCTTGATAAAGTAAATATATAATATACATAATGCTAAATCTAGAGTGACCGTTTTCATACCTGACACATACAGGATTCTCAGAAACTCATGCAAACC
This sequence comes from Morpho deidamia, assembly GCA_947086505.1. Lineage (NCBI taxonomy): Eukaryota > Metazoa > Arthropoda > Insecta > Lepidoptera > Nymphalidae > Morpho > Morpho deidamia. Next base: position 614,126 of record CAMTZC010000025.1, read on the forward strand.
TCCACCAGCGCCACCACAAAACACAAGCTCAACACGCATTCACTATCACAAACTCAACAATCATTTCGCCCCCTTTTATAAGTGTTTAATTTAAGCAGAATATTATTTCTAAATTTAAATTTACTTCGGTTCAATTATAACTCTTATTAAAGAATTAAACCATTCGTTGTTTAGACGTAATTAAATTGAATCTTTAACTTAGAAGGATATATTAGATTAGTTAGAACTAAAACATAAGCATTCATTGAACGCTGTAATGTTAAACCAAAATCAATTCCATTATCTCGGTAAGCAATCAAAGTTGTGCTTTACACGCGGATCATCCCATAAATTCGATTAAAATCTTGCCAAGCACTTTGGTGATCAGTTTGACTACCTCGGCAAATACGTCAATTCAATTCGGCAAGGTTTCGATTTAAGTATATAGTATTGGCTTTGAGACGTGTTAAATGAAAATATCTTTTGCAGTAAAGTTAACGAAAGTTATGTTGAAAGCATTCACAGGTTCTCAATTTTAAGCATTTTTTGTATACAAGGGTTTTAATTTAAAAAAAATGATATACCACTAAATGACGTTGTTTAGTTTCATCATTCTCTTGCCCTTATCCCACTTTAAGTGGGGCCGACACAGCACGTTTCAAACATGTCGTTACATGTTTTGGCTAGTTATTTTACGACGAGGGACCTGCCTGAAGTCTACTTCCATTAGTCGCATTTTGGGACACCTCGGTGAGAAATGAGGGTTGTATATTGTACTCAGCCGGATACCACACGGCGGGTTGTTTAGTTTAGAAATATGTAATGATTTCAACTTCTCAGGAAAAAATGTCATTACAAAACTGACGGTATACGTGTTTTTTTATGATGATTATGCTTAGATGTTGAAGTTACCAGAATTAATTTTTTAATTTATAATATTGGTTTGATATCTGTCGTTAAAACTTATATTATGCCAGTTTACCTGCGATCACATGTAAGATTTGATGCCAAATTATATTTTTAGGCGAGATCTGTTGCAACAGATTTTTTTGTTACCGGTTACTTCTAGGTAGGTTTACCTAGGTATGTTTACTTTTATCTTTAATCTACGACAACTTTAAATTATCCTTTTTTCTTTCTACCATTAAAAAAAATATTTTTTGGCTTACATAGTATCAATTGATAAATATTATGTACGCTTTTTAAAGATGTGCTTATCCAAGGTATGTGTATATAATGGGTACCGGATAAAATTCCGGCGGAGTAAAATAAACAACCCTCATTTCTTACCGAGGCGTCGTTAAAGGCGACTAAGGTAAGATGACGTCAGGCAGGCGGACAGTCCTAAAATATCTAGCCAAAATATGTGTATTTATTTAATTTTATATAATCAGCTAAACATAAAATATATATTTAAAAGAACAGTCTAATAATAAGACCAAACTTATAATATAATTTTACATACTTAATATAAATTTTGCTTAACAGAATTGATAGGGCATCTAAGAAAGTTTCAACAACGACGTTGTTTGTCGTTGTTGAAACTTTGCACCCGCGCGTATGCTTGCGTGTGTTCGTGCGTGTGTGTTTAAAACATGTTGACCCTGCTTTGAATGGGATAAGGGCAGGAGAATGATGATACAATGATTAATGTAATATGTGTATTGTTAGTTTACTTATTATATAAATAAATAAAATATTTTTTATTCACATAAGCGTATATTAAAATAATTGTATCGCATCTTTTGAAAATCATTCAAGAAGAATAACCGAGGTCTTTGTTGTCGGTGACAATAAAACAACGCAAGCTAGATATATCACAAGGAACAATTATTTGTCGTCAGCGGGAAGGGTCCAGGACTCGTGCACATTTTTTGAACCGTTTCCAATTACACGTGAGCGGTATAATAAAGAGCGGGCCGCTTGTTTCTTTCAGTCCCACTGCGCGATTATTACGGCCAAATGACCGTCTTAAAGCTCCGTTTGTGGTCCAAGTTAAGAGCGGTTAACGAATCGTCCTATCTCTTCTTTTATTACACAGTTGATGACTTTACTATAGTTAATTCAATCAAGTACTTACTTACAGTGCAGGATCTCACAATAAAAAGTTACGGGGCAGAGCGATCGTAGAGATTGTCGTGGTGAATGTGTGTATTGTGTTGTGATGCGTGTGGTAAGTAATCCTGCATGTATAATGTATGAGAACGGCTTTTGCTTCCTATTCTTAGCATAACACAGATTTTTCTTGGCAAACGCGTTTTATAACAAAACTTTTGTATACGTTTAGTGCCAAATTTCATTCTAAGCCAAGTTATGCAGTTTCCTCCTAACCTTTTTGTATGCTGACGTCTTAGGTTTGAAAAAGAGTTAATAATAGACTGGGCTTTATGTGTCGAAAAATCATCACAAATACTGAAAAAAAAATCAATTTTTGTAAAACCTCTACTAAAACTAATTCATTCAAATATAAGAAATAATGGATTTACAACTTTCGATAATTAGAGTGTCAACAAATACGCAGCGATTTTAAAATGTCTAATAAGTTGAGGTAGAGCATTCTTCAGCTCAGGCAAGCAATCTACTGGTCTGATATTAAATACAAAAAATATACTTCAAATTGTAATTGATAATTGTAATTTATCACACGCTTTTCGGAGAAGGAGAAACTTCGCGAGGCAACCAGCATATCTCTAGAAAATTCTAGGGATATGCGTAACCTACCAATCCACATTGGAGCAGCGTGATAGGCCTTAGCTCCAATCCTTCTCTACAGTAAGGGGGCCTATGCCCAGTAGTGGGTTAGTAACAGGCCGTTAATTTACTTTTACGTATTTTACTTATACGCTATTTTACTATACCTTGCGGCAAACAATCAAAGTGGACGTAAGCACGGAAGGCCCGGTATTGCCATCGTTATGAGAACTCATCTCGCGATATAGAGAATTGATAACTGAGCCTTTTTATTGGAAACCGTTCTCGTACGGCGGGGAAGTTGTAAGGCGCGTGTCTATTACAGACTTGTTAGTGACAGCCGCTTTTCTAACGACGAATGTATAGTTACAAACCAGTCTATTTACTTTTTAACGAAAAAATCATGCTTCTCTATATCTTGTATATCATTAGAATAGACCCTCCTTTCTTACCGAGGTGTCGTAAGAGGCGACTAAGGTATGTGCCTTGTGTTATCCGGCTGCATAAAATAGACCACTCTCATTTCTTACCGAGGTGTCGTAAAAGGTGTCTAAGGTAAGTTGACGTCAGGCAGGCGACCGGTCGTAAAATACGTAGCCAAATCACGTGACAACATGTTGTGACATGTTGTGCCGACCGCACTTAGAGTAGGATAAGGGCAGAAGAATGATGATGATCATTAAGTTGTCCGATATATGAGTACTTAGAAAATTCCATTAAAATCAGTTTAGTAAATTTGAAGATTAGCGTAACGAACATCGTGACACGGGATTTTTATAAATATAGACTGGCTATGCCATAGGTTTCTCCCCGTGAAAATCAGTGTCACATTGAATTTTTTCCGATTCCGATTGAAATTTCAAACATAAAATTAGCTATTGTAAGTTAACCATAAATAATAGAGACATGATGTCGCGGAGATTTTTGTAGTATTTTTGTAGATCTACCTTTCTCTAGTACATTACTTTAGTGTATTTCTGCTAGTTTACGCGGTGTATGCGAGTAAAGCTCCAAGGATACGATATTTTTTACAACCGTGCGATGTCTTTAACAAAATTTACATAAAACGGTAATGTACTATTAACGTAAACCTTCCAGAAGAATTGCACTACCGTTTAGCAAAAACCATACAAAAATCCGTTCAGTACATTTTGGAATCTATCTCATACAGACGGACAGGTTTTGGGGACTTTTATTGTAAGTTTGACAATAAAAGTCTTAGCGACTTAGCATTATTTGTTAAGCTATGTTTTAATGTAAAAAATATATCTGGATTTATTAAAATTTCCCCTTTATTATGCAATACACATTTTTTTCTATTCCAAAATGAATATGTAAGCTTTAGTTGTTATAAATTTCATTAAAGTTGGTTCAGCGGTAAAAGTGTTATAGACAGACGTAAAGTCAGAGACAGATCACATTCACAATAATAGTGTGAATATTTACGAACCGATAAGGCTTTGATGGTCGATATATCGTGACGTAAACGTAAATAGTAGCTGTCATTAAGTGTACTATACGATAATGGCTATGTTAGAGATGCGATAGGGACACATTATTGAGACGACCGTTTTACTTGTGAATCTTGGTCTAGGCTGAATAGTTTAATAGTAGAATTACTTATAGGGAAGACTAATTCAATAAGTTGTTAATTGTTTTATAACACAATATCAAATATTGTTCGTTTTACTACACAATTTATTGTGTTGTTAACTTTAATACACAAAAATCATTTTAACTTTAAATAAAAATTTAAATACACAATTAATTTTTATTTTATTTTAATACATAATTCAATATATTGTTACTTTTAAAACACAATTCATAAAGGATTTTATTTTCAAACACAAAAACCTATTATTCTAAATACGTAATTCAATGTATTGTAAATTTTAATACACATTTTAAAGTGATGTTTTTTCAATACATAATTCGAAATAATGTTAAATTTAAAACACAACGTAATATGTTGTTCTCAATAATTATGGAAAGAATTAAATATACAATTACGTACACCCGTATCGCTACCCACCTCTATACATATACACACTTACCTCACACATAGCTTACACACCCATATACACCTGCAAACACGCATATAAATATACAAAATTATAATTCTGTTAATTTTATTCTTGTACAATATCGTCATCCTCCTGCCCTTGTCCCACTCCAACTGGGGTCGACACAACATGTTACAAACATATTGTCACATGATTTGGCTACGTATTATATAGCCGGCCATCTGTCTGACGTCAGCTTAACTTAGTCGCCTATAACGACACCTCGGTAAGAAGGGTGGGCGGTCTATTCTACTCAGCCGAAGCTACACGGCGGTATTCTTGAACAATATAAGTAATGTTATAATAGACTTTGAATAAAAACCTGATACTGCTAGCTTATAACTTACAGCTTGTCTAGTTAGTGTAAATAATCTTCAACTTGTGGTCTTGTGTGGTCTCGAGCAGATGTCAAAAAGTGGTCTCGAGCAGAACTTTATATTTTCTAGATTTCCATAAATTATTGTCTCTTTTTATAAAGGACACCAATTAAGATTATACGTCATGATAATCAGTTGGAATAAATTATGGCAACAGTGTCCACTCAAAGGGTTGCGTATAGTAGCGTAGAGTCAGATGGTAGGGTTAAGGGTTGAGAACAGTGCCAATGTGACGGTATAATCCCGAATACAAACAATGTAGCTTACGATACGGAAGATTTGAGCTCTATGGTGGGGTTTGCGAGTGAATCGTGAGAAAAGACGTGTGTTCACACTTTAATTATTGATAGCGGGGCTTAAATACTCTTCTGTTTACATTTTATTGATAACCGATTTTGATTATTGTGTTACGACGCACGTGGGTACCCATTAATAACAAAAAAAATCATTTCTTTTCAATTGAATGTTTCTTTTTTAGAAGTAAAGTGCAGTAACGACTGTTTACTATCCCACTGCTGGGCCTAGGCCTCCTCTCTCCGTTTTTGGAGAGAAAGATTGGAGTTAAGACCTGCTGAAAGCACGGTAGGTTGCACATATCCCCAGAATTCTCTAGAGATATGCAGGTCTCCTCACGATGTTTTCGATGTTTTCCTTTACCGAAAAGCGTATGATAAATCGCGATTATCAATTAGACAGGTATGTTTTAACAGACAAACTCATTGATGCCTGCCCGGGATTTGAACCGTTAACGTATCCAAAGATTTATAGAAGCAGGCGTTACTTTGCGGAATTACTTTGCGCCAATGCACTGCGCAGTACGATTTTTGTCGTGGAGCCTATCCTCCTGATGATGCTTCGGTTTCGGGGCGAAACGATCGTCGAGATTGTGGTGGTGGGTGTGTGTGCTGCTTTTGTGTGCGTTGTTGCTGGTGAATTGCGCCTTGGGGTGCATGTGGTGGCTTGTCCTGCATGTATAAGGTACGTAGATTTTGCCTGCTTCATACACATTGGCTTTGCATGCATTCACTTAACCCGTGCGTTTATAGCAAAGTAGTTAGTTTTGTTATATTGCTTGTATCCAAAGAGTCGCACGGTGTCACCGATGGGCTATCACAGCTGTTGTACTTTTTATTCATACATAATACATAATTATTTCCGATTAAATTTTTTCAAGTGCGGATATCTATTTATTAAATTTTTTAAATATAATATATGGCGATAAAAGAAAGGCAATTTAAAATTTACGTTATACGAATTATAATTTGTAATTAGTTAAATGAGTTCTGTAATTAAAATGGCAAATAATTGGGTAAATGCTTTGAGAGTTGATGGGAACTTAACAATAATTTATATAATTAGGCGTTACTTTGCGGAGATCCATAATACCAAAGTAATAAAATAATAAAATTATTTTCCTATAGTCCGCCATAAAGTAAATAGAAAATATAATATAGTGCTTAATGTATAGTGAACTATCGGTTTTTTCATACCCGATACATGCAGGGTTCTTAAAATCACATGTACTAACCACCATCACCGCCACCATAATACACAAGCACTACACACGTTCACTATTACAAACTCAACAATCATTTCGCCCGCAACCGAAGCATCATCAGGAGATAGACTCCACGACAAAATCGCAAAGCCTTGGGAATTTGACAACTAGACTGACAGGGTGTTAGAATAGCGATCCCTCTATAAATAAAGTAACGCTAGAGGTCCCTACGGGTAGACAGACAGACCTTAAAGGTCCACAAGAGTTCAAAAGCGTAAATAATGGTACTATTTAAAATCCTTAAACAAGGTTATAACTTGTTTGGATGCCCCTGGATATGTAGATGATTGAGAGGAAACATAAAAATACATTAACAGATTAAAATAAACATAATCGAGTTACGCTAGTGTGTGCCGCAAATGCGCCTCATTTGATTGCGCAAATTATAATTGGCGCTATTCGTCGCTTTTTGAATGGTTCGCTACGTGTGCTGAATAGCCGCTCTTGAGGTGGATTCACACGAAGCGTGAGAACTGACGAGATTCATAATCGCTCTAAAAGTCATTAGAACTATACTGTTTGTTGTAACTGTGGGGATTTGAATGATTTATAGAAGCAGGCGTTACTTTGCGGAATTCCATATTACAAGCAATATAACAGAACTAACTACTTTGCTATAATCCGCACGGGTTAAGTGAATGCATGCAAAGCCAATGTGTATGAAGCAGGCAAAATCTACGCACCTTATACATGCAGGACCAGCCACCACATGCACCCCAAGGCGCAATTCACCAGCAACAACGCACACAAAAGCAGCACACACACCCACCACCACAATCTCGACGATCGTTTCGCCCCGAAACCGAAGCATCATCAGGAGGATAGGCTCCACGACAAAAATCGTACTGCGCCGCGCTACCCATACAAGCAGTCTTAAATAGTTAACCCCCACCAATACCCTCCCCTCCGAACACATGTAGCAAAACGGAATTAGATACATTTACTTGCTCGTTAATTAAGTGACCATTGTTATTTTTTATTATCTCAAGGTGCTCTAACGTATTGAGTCGGAGTCCCTTATCACAAGTGTGGAGAATATGAAATGAATGGTCATTAGGCACTTTATGACCGCTTTCTAGCAAATGTTTTGCAAAACTGTTTGTGGGGATTTGTGAATGGAAATTAATTAAAATTATATTAACTATCTAAGTGTTAAAATTTATTCAAATTCATTTAGCCATTTCTACGAGATTCAGTTGTACATTCACTCCTATATTTAAAATAATAACGTAACTTATAAAGAAATGGTACGTTTGAAATATGATAGATACTAGTGGTTTCGGCGTTTTTGTATGCGTTGACTTTAGTGTTAAATTACCCTCAATTATCTCCTGTATTATTTCGCATTCCCGGAAGAAAATTAGATATTTTATATTAGCCCGGCATATAAGCTTCAATTGTACCAAATTTCATCAATATCGATTTAGTGGGATTAGCCGTAAAGTTTAACAAACATACAGTAAAACAGACAGACTTCATACAGTATGGATTATTCGAAGCAGCTGAATTATGATATAATTTTCCACTCTGTTATGGGTGTATCGTTTTGTTCTAAAAAATTCTCACCATCCGCAGCACTTGTGGACTTGTGACATGGACTTGTGTCTCTGCTGAATCAGATGCAGAGCTTGGGGACCTAGCTTCCTTATCGATATCTGGAACCTTTAATCAGTAGCTTGATAGTCCTGGTTCAGTGATCGTTAGTCTATGTTAATTATAAAATATAAACAATCATGGTAGTACGATGCATGGGACGTGTGCGTGCCTGATTGTGATACCACCTTAACCTATTGTCATTCGTATTTGGCGCACGTCCGCCGCTTTAACGGCTTCTGATTGAGTTTTTAATGTGCGCCGCTTGAATTTATTTACCTTTTGTCGTTAATTGTGGACTGCGAAGTGCCGTTTATTTTTTTTTTGCATTTATCGCAACAATAATTATAATAAATATACATACATATCGCCCTTTCCGAAGAACAAAGTCACAACTCCCATGCATAAGCATAGGAAATGTGACTTTGTTCTTCAAATAGGGCGATATATATTGTAATACATCGAATGTAAGAAGTTAAACTTGAGTTACTTTAGATGTTTACTCATGCGACATCTTGTTCGTGTTTTTAATATTTTAAAAGTTATATTTTTGCATTCTAATGAGGATGCATTTAGAAGATCAGATACACGTTCGGAGTCTGAGAAAAAATAATAGTAATTCGTATGAGAAAGCATTGGACGAGCTAGTATTAGTAGAGAGTCAGATTTTAAAAAGAGGGTGTAAAGTCTTTTGCTACTGAATCAGTCGGCAGAACATTGTGGAACAGAAATTTCTTATACAGAGTAGTGGACGTCTATCGATAGAAAGAGAAAAACATGCAAATGAAAAAGTTGCCATTTCTAAATATCTGTATTACAAACTGACTGGAGCTATAAAGTAAAGTAACGGCCTGTTACTATGCCCACAGCTGGGCTAAGGCCTCCTCTCTCGGTTTTTGGAGAGAAGGACCTACCACGCTGCTCCAATGCGGATTGGTAGGTTACACATATCCCTAGAAGTCTTTAGAGATATGCGGGTTTCCTCACGATGTTTTCCTTCACCGAAAAGCGTGTGATAAATTGCAATTATCAATTAGACACATAAGTTTTTTAATAGAAAAACTCATTGGTGCCTGCCCGGGGTTTGAACCTATGTCGTCTCTAGATAGTAGCACGGTCTCACCACTAAGCTATCACCGCAATTGAAAAAAAATTTCAACAGTCCAAATTAAATATTAACTAGTATTATTTGATAATTAGTCTAGAGTTTGCTTTTCTTTTTTCATCCCTTTTATATCTTTCTGTTATATCATTGTATTTTCGTCTATCCCTGTTTCGGTTATCTTCTAATTCCAACAGAGATTGGTTGGTTAAAAATATTCCATAAATTACCAAGAACTTACACGTTTTTTTTTTAATATATCTACAAGAATGCCATGATTGACACAGTCAAAGGCTTTAGACATATTTAGAAAAACGGCAATAAAAAAATTATAATAAATAATAAAATAGTTTATTAGACACCTTAATTTAGCATTTTTTTACAGATTTACACTACCTCCTGTACTAGGCAAACCCTGTTTTACAGAAGGTAGTTCCTTCCATTAGTACAATAAATTTCCGTTAGTGTCTGTTTGAGTGAAGTTGTTAGGGTTTGTGTAATGTGTGCGTGTGCATAAAAGTTTATGTGGTGAGTGAAGTTATATGTTTTGAGTAGACGTGTGTCTGTAATTAAGTTATGTGTATGCGTGCATGAAAGAATACTATGTCTATAGAACTACAAAATATATAATGTACACCTATTTTTAATTATATCATCTTATTATTGATAGTATTTTCTCGGTATCTTCATATGTGTAAGTTAAAAGCCAATTGGTGATAAGTCTTTTAGGTTAAATTTATTTATTTTATGTTTATTATATTTCTATTTGTGGAGCTTTAAAATCGAATTGGGATTGACCGAAACGTGTATTTTTTCTAGGTATTGGATATTTATTTGACCTTTTATTTTTTGGAAAAAAATTTGTGAAATATTTGGTGTGAGCGTGATTGGTCTAGGCATAAAAAACTAATTGGTGTTTAAATTTCGATCCCACACACCTTGATAAAATTCACAAGGTCTCACCACTCAGCTTGATGTTACTCGTTGATCGTTAAGGCAATGAGTAAGATATTTAGATGCATAGTGGATTCAAATGACTCTTCTCAAGATCTTTGTTCCATCTCAAAAGGCGACGTGCTCCCCGAGCGCACATACGACGAAGGGTTCGATCGTTAAGGCAAATACCAACTATGCAGACGGTCTGCGACTCGTTAAATTGATCACGATTTATTAGTTAGTTGCTGAGTGTACGAGGTATCTAATTCGGTTAGCAGCTTTCGAACACGTATCCCGTGTAATGCATAGTTTAGACAGTTTGCAATCTGCGTATCCAGTTTTACTTTGCACTTGATGTATTATATAGGCTTCGGTGTAGTAAAAAACGACTAAGGTAAGGTGACCCACCGTGTGGTAACCGGCTGAGTAGAATAGACCACCCTCATTTCTTACCGAGATGTGGTGAAAGGCGACTAAGGTAAGTTGACCCACCGTGTGGTATCCGGCTGAGTAGAATAGACCACCCTCATTTCTTACCGAGGTGTCGTAAAAGACGACTAAGGTAAGTCAACCCGCCGTGTGGTATCCGGCTGAGTATAATAGACCACCCTCAATTCTTACTGAGGTGTCGTAAAAGGCGACTAACGTAAGTCGACCCGCCGTGTGGTATCCGACTGAGTATAATAGACCACCCTCAATTCTTACTGAGGTGTCGTAAAAGGCGACTAAGGTAAGTCGACCCGCCGTGTGGTATCCGGCTGAGTATAATAGACCACCCTCAATTCTTACTGAGGTGTCGTAAAAGGTGACTAAGGTAAGTCGACCCGCCGTGTGGTATCCGGCTGAGTAGAATAGACCATCCTCATTTCTTACCGAGGTGTAGTGAAAGGCGACTAAGGTAAGTTGAGTCACCGTGTGGTATCCGGATGAGTAGAATAGACCACCCTCATTTCTTACCGAGGTGTCGTAAAAGACGATTAAGGTAAGTCGACCCGCCGTGTGGTATCCGGCTGAGTAGAATAGACCATCCTCATTTCTTACCGAGGTGTAGTGAAAGGCGACTAAGGTAAGTTGAGTCACCGTGTGGTATCCGGATGAGTAGAATAGACCACCCTCATTTCTTACCGAGGTGTCGTAAAAGACGATTAAGGTAAGTCAACCCGCCGTGTGGTATCCGGCTGAGTATAATAGACCACCCTCAATTCTTACTGAGGTGTCGTAAAAGGCGACTAAGGTAAGTCGACCCGCCGTGTGGTATCCGGCTGAGTATAATAGACCACCCTTAATTCTAACTGAGGTGTCGTAAAAGGCGACTAAGGTAAGTCGACCCGCCGTGTGGTATCCGGTTGAGTAAAAAAATCCACCCTCTTTCTTACTAAGGGGTCGTGAAATACGACTAAGGTTAGTTGACGTCAGGCAGGTGGCCGGTCGTGCTAGACTAAAATTACGTAAAGGTATGTCCATGTTCCAATTGATTTGTGTAAGTTAGATACTTTATATTTTTATACCTGACTACTATATCTTTGTGCCGTAAAACTAGTCTTCACCTTATGGCTGAGTGCCCTATGTATTCGCTGGTAAAATGGGAGACTAGGTAAGGAGACAATTGAAGTTGAGAACCTAACAAACTTCCCCTTCAGGGATAACATTGGTTTCGTAAACGGAACTGGTAGGTAAGAGCGGGTGACAATGTAGAAACAGCAATGAAACCTTGTCCTAACATTCCGAAATGGGTGAAATAGTCCGGAATAGGAGCTGACCACCAGTTCTGTACCGACAGGCGCCTCCGAGATTAGATAGATATCTTTGTGCCCCATTTAAAAGTTTTATCAATGACTTAGATTAACGCATATCCACTTTTTGAATTCAATCATAATTATAGAGATTCTCCGAGCACAGCTATTTTTTTTAGGTTAATAAAATTACGAGTATTAAACCAGTGCTTAAACCACTTATCGAGTTAAACTACAATGTACTTAAAACTTTGCTCGTGAGTTACCGTTGGTAAGTGCCCCGAAATTTATCTGAAATGTTGAACATGAAACTCTGATTTTCAACCTAAGTTGATTCTATTATGCGGTAAACTAAGTATACTAACTACAATAACCATGTTTCAAATTATTCTATTTGGAAATATTTTTAATAACATATCTGTGAAGTAGGGATATCCATTTTAAAGGTGCAGTGCTAGAATTAGCGAATGACAGGAAGGGAGTACTTAGAATGGGATGACAAGAGAATGACGATTGATATGAGATTGTATTATTGCGGAGGCCTTTGTTCAGCTATGAGATAAGAACTATCCGCAACAACTATTCCTAGCTATTTTAGTTTGACTCCACATTTGTAAATTAAAACCATTACGGCAGTTTTAAAGGGAGGCTGATATAGAAAGCCTACTATAATATTGAGGATCATATAGATGATAAGAATACGTGGATATAGCTACCCCTTTACCCTGTACAAGATAGTTATCGTTGTACAGGTATAGTTATAGTTGTAACTAGTTATAAGAATCGTATTGGAAAAGAGCACCCGCCGAGTTTCTTGCTGGCACTTCTCCGTAGGAATAGCTTTCCGAACCAGCAGTAGAGTTGACGATTCAAAAGCATTTAATTGCAAGTTTATTTGAATAAATAATATTTTGAAATTGAATTTGAATTTGAAACGGGTAAATTCCAAATTAGTAAATGTTCTAGCTAGAGTCGTATATATGTGGCAATTTATGATGAGGGGGTGCGAATGACACATCTGTCAACTTGTTAGTAACCGCAAACAGGGGTTGTAACGCGCGGCCCAATCAGATTGTGATTGATTTGACATATTATATCTGATTTTGATGACGAGTCTGCGCTCGACTATTCCACCTTAGATTGAACTATCAATTAGCTAAAGTTTATGTTGTAGATATGCTTTTGAAAGGAAGGAGATAGGTGTTATCTCAGACTTCCAATGATTTTATACATATTTATTTTACTTAACCGCCGTGTGGTATCCGGCTGAGTAGAATAGACCACCCTCATTTCTTGCCGAGGTGCCGTGAAAGGCGAGTAAGGTAAGTTGACGATAGGCAGGCAGGGTGTTAAATAATTAGCCTGTTACAACATGCTTAAAACATATTGTGCCGACCCCACGTAGAGTGGGATAAGGGCAGGAGAATGATGATTTATATATTATATATGAACTTTAATCTTCCGAATCGTTCCCTCACTGCTCGAGATCGTGATTCTATCTTAATTTATCAACTACGCGTTTTCATCTGTTATGTTTTATCGGTAGTACCATGTAGTGCGATGGTTATGATTGTTATTTTATATTTTAAGTATTATTTATACCACAAAATAATTCAATATTTAAGACTTTTCACTAAATATATACTTTGTAAGCTGTACCCGCAACTGCCTGGGTTTTAACCTCTCGAGAGAATCACACGGTTTCACCTCTGGGATATCACAGCACATTTGGAGAATGGTATAAAAAAATGTCTACAATATTAATTTTGCATGATTTCTTCTTATTTCAAATGGACGGCACGTATTACGTCGATGGAGTTGGTCATATCTTATTCAGCTCCTCTCCTCGTTAGCATATTAGCTACGCATAATTGGCTTAATTCAAACGGTACTATATCTATCTATCTTTGTTCATAGTACAACTATCACATTCATAGCTACAGTCCTGCTAATATTATAAATGCGAAAGTTTGTGAGTATGGATGGATGTTTGTTACTCCTTCACGAAAAAGCTATGTGACGGTTTGGGATGAAACTTTACAGCAATATAGGTTATATATCGGAATAACATATAGGCTACAATCTGTAATGATTTTATGTAATACTAGTAATGTATAAATTCCAAAAATACATATTACCTAGTACGAATGTTGATGAACCCTTTTCTAATTTAAGTAAGTAGCGGCCTGTTACAATCCCACTGCTGGGAATAGGCCTCCTCTCTCTGTTTCTGGAGAGAAGGGTTGGAGCTAAGACCTACCACGGTGCTCCAATACGGATTGGTAGGTTACACATATCTGCAGATTTCTTTAGAGATATGCAGGTTTCCTCACGATGTTTTCCTTCACCGAAAAGCGTGGGATAAATTGCAATTATCAATTAGACACATGAGTTTTAATAGAAAAACTCATTGGTGTCTGCGCGGACTTGAACTCGTGTTCCCCTCGAAAGAGTCGCACCGCTGAGCTATCACAGCTCTTTTTCTAATTTACTATGGGATAATTAATTAAATAGATAGTAGAAGAAAATTGTATTTTTTGTGATTGATTTTGTAAATACTTACAAATATTACCGCCGAGGTTCTTGCTGAGTCTTCTTGGTAGGGGCAATTTTCTAAACCTGCAGTAGAGTTGATGATTCAAAAGCATTTGTTAGCAAGTTTACTTGAATAGGATTACAAAAGTAATAATGAAATCATTCTGCTATAATCCGCGATAAAGTAAATAGAAAATATATATAATGCTTAATGTATAGTCGACTATACAACCTCCGTCACCGCCAGCACAATACACACGCATTACACATGTTCACTATCACAACAACAATCGTCTCGCCTCGCAACCGAAGTATCATCAGGAGATAGACTCTAGGACAAAATCGCAAAGCGAAGCATTATCCAAACAAGCGAATTGATAAGAATGTCACATTTTTTAATACATATAAAAAACAGTTAATGTTTATTTATATAGAGTAAATTATTGTATGGTTTTCACAATTTGTTTTACATTCAGTTTAAGTCTGGAATACTTATTTGGACGTTGTGTGATAAAGAGAAATATATAGAGTTGTAGCTGGTAGGAAAAAGACGAAGTGTACAGTGTCACCCGAACGCTGAACAAATGCATTGGCAGTAGCGTCAGCAGCAATATTATCTTATTTCTTCAAATTTTTCTTTTAGTAAAAATTTTAAAATATTTATAATGAAAAGATTTTATTCAAAAACTATAGTGCATCACATAAATTCAAATTCAAAATATCTTAATTCAAATTGGCCCTTTGAATCGTCAAATTACATTGAAACTACGACTGGTTCGAAAAGGTGCTCTGAAGGTGCGATACTCACTCATTTCAAAAATAAATATTATAATATTGTTCATACATTTGATTTATCTGTTTTACAATGACTTACTAAACACCATATCAACACCACGTAACCTGCCAGTTTATTCACCGTGATTCAAATTTTGCGATGATTACTGTTTGTTTAAATTAAAATTGATAGCCTATTTATATATATTCATATAAGGAAAATATATTTTTTTAAAAATACTCAAGACCTCTAACAGATATACTATTTTACTGTATTAACAATAAAAAAAAACTCCACCCAAATTTACGCATAACGACAGCTACTTATGTTTTTTTTTTAATTTTATGGTGTTGATTTTGGAACTTCCAGGATAAAATTAAACTATTTCTGCAGTCCAGTGAATAACACGAATAACACAAAAAACCTCATTGTGTCACATTAAATCATACTTATTAAAATAATTTGCACAAATGCAGGCAATAAATCGTCGCGTGCCGACGGTACCGGGCCACACGTGTGCACAAACGAGCCGGCCCTATAATGAATAGCCGTCGCCTGCCGCGATATTTCAGCGAATTAACAAATGGCCACGTCAGAGCTGGCAGCGTGCGATTTTTCTGCACACCGTACCTACCTGATGGAGGCGAGGTTGATGCTTCTACGCTCCTGGTAGATACTGTCGCAGTAAATAAGGATCTATTTAAATAGTTAACATGCCGTATAATTTAAAATGGCGATCCTTTAGTCTTTGCGAGTAACTTAATTGGACTTTGTGGTGTTGATATTCACCTTGCGATGTAGAAGGTGAACAGCACCTTATCTTTAGTCATTAGTAGCCGGTACGAGCTTCTAGTAGAGTCGTTAAATTTAAAAAATCGCTTTTTTAACAATTGACACAATAGGCAAACTTAGTGCATATGCTTCCTTGAGGGACCAATTTCCAGCAAGAATCAGAGTATTCTGAATTTAGCGCCAGGGTATTTTATTTTACTTTTTATGCTTCGAAAAGTGATGGGACTCTTCTAAAAAATGTTATCTAAAAGAGGATAGGGTGAAAATCCTCTGTTGCATATATGAAAATATTTTCAGCATCAATGTTAAATTCAGTACAAAAACTTATTATTCTTAATAGACCGATAAATAACAAGTCTTCTAGCTGTAAAATTAACACTCCTAATTTGACTCTTAATATTCCTTTATTTTGCCTGCGTGAGTACATTACAATGAATAGGATTTGAAGTACCAATAAGAAGATTTTGCCTTCAGTTGGTTTAAATACAGCTGACAAGGTTACAGGAAATGCATTTCAATTACCAACTTCTTTGCTATACCTAGTAATAGTTTAAAAGTATTTGTACTTTTTAAAAGGCCTTTCCTGACTTTTGAAAGGATTTGTTGGCTGAGATATATTGTTAAAGAAAGACAATAAAAATCGATACACTTAAAGCCACATGCATTCACTCACACACATAAAAAGAAAGTGGGTACTAGTATACGACTAAGGAAAACAAGAAAGTAGGTAGAATCAAATGCAGTCTAAGCTGACTTTGGTTGCTAGTGATATAGTTATTGTAAAATTGTGTTGAACAATTTTCATTTCGATTAGCAATACTTTTTAAAATGCCAATAAAAGAAGATAGTCCGAACCTTGCCACTTTGACGGAGGTTTGTAGTTAAGCAATAAATGTACAACTCAAACATTTACATAATATTTAACATCGCCCCGGGCCCGCAAACCTTAATAATTGCTTGCAATTTGAATGTTGCCAAAGTCTAAATTGCCATGCATACAGTCCACCGGCGGTGAATAATTATAAGGGTTCACCGTATTTTGGACAACTATATATAGTAGTTGCTATAGCTTAATGTTGAAATCATGTGTTTACTAAGAATCTAGCGGGTTCAAATATATTCAAAACAGTGAAGAAAGAACCATGAGAAACCAACAATTTATGGAATATGTGTACCTTGCAAATTAGGTGTAGAAGAGTATATCTTTCTCTCAGAACATAGGTGACCTTATTTTAGCATTGATATAGTAATCAGATGTTACTTTGTAAAATTAAAATCACAGTACAAACCGATTTATACAAAAACGGGACCTTATTGTTAATTAGCAATATCTTTTAGGTAATATAGAGAAATTGAGAGAATCAAGTGAGTAAAGAAAGTAGAGTGTACTATCGGTTTTCATACCTCATAGATGCAGGATTCATAAAACGCATGCACTACAAAGTACCAACATCACCACTACACTATAATAGCACTCATTCACTACAACAGTCTCGACCGAACCGTATCAGAAGACTCCACGACAAAATCGTAAAGCGCTGCGATTATATCGTGGAGTCTATCTCCAACAGAAACATGAACTGTGAGAAAGAAGGTAGGTGGTTTTTATGACATCTATAGATTTTTTATTACGAATAATCGATTGCAGTTTGTACATAAACCGTGCCCGAATCTCCTAGCCCTTTAGAATTGCTTGTGATTGTTACACTGGTGGTTTGAATACTGCTAAAATCTAAATCGCTATGCATACAGAGTGTCAACGGTGAATAATTTTCAAGCGATCGCAGCAATCAACACAGTTAATGAACGTCTTTATGACTTGATTAAGTTGTTCGAGGGGATTTGGACATTAGTCTTGCCAATCTTTGTTGAGGATTTGATTTACTATTGTTAAAGTAGAAACCCCTTACTTTAGTAGTACATAATAATTTGCATTTTTATATGCAATTTGGTTTTGTAGAATGTGTGGTTGGGAAATACTCTGGATGAATCACTTGTTGATTTAGACTCTGTAAAAAGTATTCAGAAAGTTCGAAGACAGTTTATCGGCTTCGGTATACGTTTTTAATACAATTTCAGAATCTCTTTTGGACTTGCCTTTACTAAAGTTCGAAAAAGCAATAAAACAGACACTTCAAATCTTATCATACTATTGAAGACAATTTAAATAACAGAAAGCGTGGCTTTAAGTTAGGCAGTTACGCACTTGATTAGATTTTAAACTTTTTATTTTATATTTTTTATAATTAATATATTATTTAAAAAATATTTTCGAAATAGTTAATGCCATTCAAAAGTACTTGTTTACAAGTTTACTTGAATAAAGAATATTTTAAATTTGAATATTTTGAATATGACATGAAAATTTCTAGTAGCAACTTTAAGTTTTGGACTTTCAAAACAGATGATTAGTATTGAGTCGTCAAAATCACCTACGAGGTCCCCTTTGTTAGGTACTTTGATAATCAACCAAAGTTTCTTATCATTCCATATTATCCGACAGACGAATACCCCGGGGGCCCAATTATTTAGTTTGTAACAAGTAAATATTATTTGAGGCGATTTAGATTGGTAGACTAAAGGATCTATGGAATTTTGCTGACAATGTATGTTTATTTAACACTAGCTTAATCACAATGATGTCTGAAGAATAAAAATGATTGACTGAGACAGTGGTCGGTAACCTATCAAATAGTTAAAAAGGGCGAATAACGAAATATTCCACATTTTAAAGGGTCAATTACAAAAATATTGTGTTGAACATTAACATTACATATATAATAATAAATAATAAATAAATAAATATATGGGACACTTACACACACGGTCGTCCGTTCCCAAAGTAAGTAACTTAATACTTGTGTTATGGGTGACGGACAACTGGTAGATATACTACATATATTACACCTATCCCCCGATTTACACGGTAGATACGTTCCTGAGAAAAACGTGTAAATCGAAAATTAAAAATTTTCAAGTCAAAACCGTGTAAATCGAAAAGCTTGTAGAAAATGCATAATTTTGCTATTTTTATAGTAGCGGCCGTATCAATGGGTACTCTTTTTTGTGTTTGATCTTCTATCCAAAGCATTAACGCTTTCTCCATTTTTTCCATTGCGATATTTCTGGTGTATGATGTTGTGCCCATACTCGTGGTATTGCCAGCTGCAACACTCTTTCTAATTGTGTTTTCATTTGTTCTAATAGTTCTTATTGTAGCTTCGTTCATGCTATATGATTTTGCAACATCTACTACTCTATCTCCCTTTCGTAAGCAATCCAAAATTTCGATTTTAGTTTCTAAAGAAATAACTTTTCTTTTAACTTCTTTCGACATTATAAGCCTATATTTTTTTTAATTTATGTTTATTTATAATAATGTAAATTATGCACTCACTTGTAATTTACGAGTATGGAAAATTAAATTTTTCTGAAACTGAAACTTTCACTCAAATACAATTTTCCGTAGATAAAACTTTAATTTTATGCGAAGAAATACAGACATAGAGTGCATGTGCAGCAAGTCAGCACATAAGCTCGGGATTCCCCGTGAGATGTGTACACAGCGCAAGTGTTACAGTAGCATTTAGTACAGTGCGATAAAAACAAAAAAAAAACTTATTTGGAAAACCGTGTAAAAGCGAAAACGTGTAAAACAAGTACCGTGTAAATCGGGGGATAGGTGTATTTTAATTACATACTTAAATACAAATACACACCCAGGCTCGAAGAACCAACAATTTGTTTATAGAAAATGTTGGCCCTCGGCGGGAATCGAACCCGCGACCCGCAGAGCTGAAAGCAGGGTCACTACCCACAGCGCCAACGGGCCAGTCGAATAATGTGTAGTATTTGCTGTTTGATTTAGAGTAAACATCCATAATATATTAAATTAATGATTAAATTATATAATATTATAAATGCTAAAGTCTGTCTCTCTTTCTTTTCTTCTCTCTGTCTATCAATTGATACGCAATACTGCGATAAGGGCCTCGGACTTAGTATTTTTGAGCAACTTATATAATCATGATTATAAAATCTAGCAATGGTCACCTAATTATTGTAAAAGTATTCCGGTACGCTACACGTGTTTCGAAATGAAATCAATGGTGGGGGTTAAATATTTGTATATAAGACTGCTTCTTTGGGCGTTGCGGCTCATTATAATTTCGTCGTAAAGCCTATCCTCCTGATTGGATTACAGAGCGTAACGTAAGATTATCGTAGATATTGTCGTAGTGAGTATTTGTAGTGCTTGTGTTCTGCGTTGTTGGTGGCGGCGTTTTCTGATACGTGTTGCTATTGGTCCTGCATGTATAATGTATGTGAAAGTTGCCTGCTTCCTACATTTAGCATTACATAGATTTTTTTTAACGCTATACGCTTTCACGGCTAACCTGCTTTATTGATATTGATGAAATTTTCGAAATTGATGAAAAAACCCTTTTTGCACGACTAATCCCTAGAGAGATATAGATGCAATTTAATAGATAAAATATTGAGCTAACATATTAAAGTATCCCTTTTTCTTTCGGGAATAACAAAAATACAAAATTGAGGGTATGTACACTAAAGTCAAAGCGAACGAATTCTCCGGTACAATTCATAGAATAAACTAAAGAAATAATTTGCATTACAATTATTCGCTTCAATAACCTTTTCATTTACATCATATAATGCCTAGTAATTGGTGAAGGCTCTGTAATTTTAACCCCATCGAGATTGGCCCTATTATTAGGGCTATATTTACACGAATGAGTTGCACGTGACAGTCACGTGACTGAGACTTAGTGTCATTGTTAGTGTGGACACCCTTTTATAAAGTCATTCGATTGTATAATTACATTTAGTGACCTTTTACATTTTCATTTTTGATTTAATTAGTGAAATAAAAGTTATTTTTAACTGGACTGATGGAATAGAGGTGAACGTTTAATTTATTTTCACCATTTTATTATTGATTTTGAGACGTCTCTTTTATAGAATTAGGCGTTACTTGGCGGAGATGTATAATACAAAAGTAATAGTAAAATTATCTTGCTATAATCCGCGATAAAGTACATAGGAAATAATATATATATAATGCTGAAAGTAGAGTGGACTATTCGTTTTCGAGGCGTTTTGCGATGCATGTGGTGACTTGTCCTGCATGTGTAAGGTGCGTGAATTTTGCCTGCTTCATACACATTAGCTTTGCATGCATTCGCTTAACCCGCGCGGATTATAGCAAAGAAGTTCTGTTATAGTTTCTGTAATATGGAATTCCGCAAAGTAACACCTGCTTCTATATATTAATCATTTAACTATAATTAATTATGTTTAATTTGAGCTGCAGCTATGTATTGGGGCCATAATAAACACCCGTGAACAGCTCCGGCATATCCAAGTGGTTTGTGGTGTCCGTTTGCAGATTGACAGTGAAAAAGAATGGACGGTCTGCAATTATCTCCAGTCCTTGTTGGTGTTTGATTGGGTACGGATCATTAAATGCATCTGAAAAAACAAAACATTATGTCTCTTACTTTCCCATCGCCAGGCATAGGCATCTTCTCTCCAAAAGTAATAGTAAAATTATTTTGCTACACAAGCACTACATATGTTCACTATCACAAGCTTAACAATCGTTTCGCCCCGCAACCGAAGCATTATCAGGAGATAGACTCCACGACAAAATCGCAAAATCTTTGTGTATTGTGGTGGTGGTGGAGGTTTGTGCATGTGTTTTTACGAATCCTGCATGTATCGGGTATAAAAAAACGGATAGTCCACTATACATTTAGCATTATATATATTTCTCATTTACTTTATCGCGGATTATAGCAAAATAATCTTATTATTACTTTTATATTATCTCCGTAAAGTAACGGCTAATTATATAAATTACACGTCAACGAATTCGTACAACGCCCCAGTTACAAGTACAGTACAATTCTAACACAAAATTTACAGCCTTTAGTCTCCAAAAGTCATGATACAATTACTGTGCTAATATTGCGTGGCAAAAAACGCTTAAAAGTAAAATACGTATACTATTACTTTTGTTTTACGAATCTCCGCAAAGTAACGACTAATTCTATAAATCATCTTCTCTCCGTTTTACGGGGAAGGGTTAGAACTTGACCCACCACGCTATTCCAATCGGTATGTTACACAAATCCTAAATATTGTCAGGAAAATATGATAACATTAATAATCAACTATGAAGAAAACATTGTATATAGCTTTCTCCACTTAATGAAAACAATAATGGTTAATGAAATGTGCAAAATCAGACTTACAGTCATCTATTTTGTGTCGAAGTACACCCATTTCGTCAACATCTATAAAAGTTTTCTGTTTGACTTTGCTTAAATACATCTTTTTTACTTTGCTATTTTCAACCAGAATTTCATTAAGCCCCGAATTTGTCTCGTTGAAGACTTGCATTAGTCCAATCTAGAATAATTATAATCTCATATTATGAACATGAAAGTTTGTTTGTTTACGACGCTGTCACGGCAAATCCGCTCGAGCAATATTGATGAAATATATTACAAATTATCATATAATTGAAATGAATATGAAGTTAACAGAAAAACAAAATTAACGAGCATCAAACTAAATGGGCAGAGAAAATCAAAAACAGATTTAGCTACAGCAACACGGTTACAGACCTGCTAGTAGATCATCATTCTCCTGTCCTTATCCCACTCTAAGTGAGGTCAGCACAACGTGTTTTTCGCGTCCATTCTCTCCATTCGTCAACTCTGGCGCTACTCTTTTATACGCATGTCGTACTTTACACAATCCAACTTTTCAGACCTCTCTCTGGTCAGATATCCATCCACATTTATATTTAACTTTATTTATTTACTAGTTTGGTTACATGATTTTCATTCCTCCTCACTACATGTCCCTACAATCTTAATCTCTCAACTCTCGTCTTTTCTAAAATGGGCACAACTTTCAGACTTCCCCTTATATACTCGTTTTGTATTTTATCCAGTCTTGTCACAACACACATCCATGTTAACATTTTCATCTCATTTGCATGCATTCTTCTTTCATTCGTATTTTCCATTGCCCAACATTCTGATCTATACAGTAGACAGGTCTCATGAACTTTTTATAACCCTCCCCCTAACTTAAACATTAGGTTAATAGCAAATAAAATACTATTACCTTTTGAAGATACGGATTCAATTCGGTGCAACTCTTAACACTGAATCTCGGCAACATAACGTTTATGAGCTCAAATCGCATTCTTCGATAAACTCCCTTCAGATTATCAGAATTATCAGACAGTTTATGTATTAATGGGTGAAGATTTCTGGATGTAGTCGGTACTGCAATTGTTATAGACAATCCTACGCTTGCCAGTTTTAAGTTTACATACTGTAAATTAAGCATAACTAATATATTAAATGATATAAACTATTGTTCTGTTATAAATATAAACAATCAACGGGTTGCACTCCGAAAGTGTCGGCAGAAGTGAAAAAATTTGAATATCACGTTGAGAATTTTTATACTTTGGAATGGATAGGGAATAATTTTGCACGAATTGCTTTAATATCAGTATAAAAATATTATCAGTGGTAAAATACAGTATTCATATGTCGTAAACAAACATGATACTTTCGCGCGTGATACTTCCTCCCCTACGCTATGCCAGCGGTCTACTTTCCCCCTGTCTTACGAATTTTCGATCAGATCACATGTCCTGAAGCGAGTTTAACATTTCTTACCCATTACAATAAGTGCACAATGTTGCTAAAGAAGTTTTCACTCTCATAATTCGTTGCAAATACAAATGATTACAGCTATATATATACATATATGCCCCGCGGTTACGCCCGCGTGCATACCGATCTCGTCGTAGTGGAAAGTCTACTAAACGGACTATCGATTTATTTAATGTTATAAACGGTAGAGTCGGTATCATTGGTATCTTTGGAATAAGATCTAAGTTGCTGTTATAATGGTCGCTACAATGAATTTGTTGTGGCATTATTTCTTTAAATTGATAATTTTAACCTCGTTACGTCTTTCGATTGTAATGTCCGATTTTTTAAATTTACATTTGTAGTAGGAATCCCTATTTTTTGAAATGTAATATAGCCTATTTTGCTCAGTGAAGATACAGGTTTCCAATGGTAAAAGAATTTTTGAAACCGGTCCAGTAGTTTTTGCCTGAAAACATTACAAACATACATAAACGCATACATAAAAACATACAAATCTTTCCTCTTTATAATATTAGTAAAGATTTTCAAATTAGAAACTGTCATGAACTTACAGCTATGTGCGCCTCACAAAAAGGTTGAAGGAAATTGGTGTCCTTAAATTATCATTTTTATTAACATTAATTTTGTTTCGAATTTCTATATCACTGTTAACCCCATCAGGGCGAGACAGACGGGTGCAGAAGTATTATCCAAGGCGCAAAATGCGAAAAATACACTACAAACCCCCGATAGCACCCGGATATATCTACTAATGGTTATATTATGTGTTTTTTTTCATTAAAATATTTTCATTACCTGTGCATTAGTCACTTCATCATTCAAGTATAAATAGGTGTCTGTCTTCGTCATCATTGGCACCATAGAAATGTTCCCATTGTGATGGTGGAATTTCATAATTTTCGTTAACCTTATGTCAAATGGAAGTTCCCATGTCATCTGCATTATTTAAATGTTAATATAACACCACAAATAGGAATAATCAAATGACATTTATGTAACTGTTTAATAGCGGAAGTGGGATATACAGTAATGAAATCTTGCAACATAAGGCGTTTAATGTAGACATTTTTGATTCTCGACTTGCTATATTTGTTAGTTGCATTAAAAACCTTAAATTCAGTAATCACTATTAATGAACATAAACGTTTTGAAAATTTTAATATCACATTGTTAGTTTTAAAACCCGATTAATTGCTATTTTATATATTGTTATTTTAAGCTGTGTGTGTGCAGAAAGTTTTTATCTACTTCTCGTTATTTTCGTTTTTATCATCTACTTCGTTCTAAACGTGGAGTCAATACGACTGTTAGATGCTATCACGTCTGGTCGTTAGTTTGGTAGATCCGTATCTACTCAAAATGTTCTGTGTTATTTCCTAAAACTATTATATCCTTTTTTTAATTTACTAATTTTACTGACCTTTAAATAAGCTGCATTGATGATAAGAATTGATGTTTTGTTATTAATATCTTTCGCCTCCAAAACATCACTAATACGCTTGATTGACGCCCTGTCTATCTAAAAATAATTTGTTAAAACTGTAATCTAATAAAAAAATTACAAAATAGGCGTATATATTATAATTCTTATTATTTAGTTTTAGTAGAATTTGTATTATTCTAAGTGGTTCTATCTATCGAGGCAATCACTTTATTTAAGATTTAACTTACCCATCGATTAAGAAATAAGCTTGCCATTTTTGGATAATTGAATCCAACTTTGTCCACCTTAATACCATATGACGTGCTGTTACTTATGAATGTTTGGCGAATGTCGTCCGTGTAGTTAACTATTATCTTATTTAATGTAACAAGGTCTATATCTCTAGTAGCTGCCATTGCCGTAGCGTATTTTGCGAAGCAACTCTGTAACTAATTTTTATGTGCATGTTAAATAAATATTAATAAGCTTACTGAAGAAGCATTTTAAAGTTTAAACTAACTGTATAGAAAATATAACAATATAAAAAAATCAATCGTTGCACTTTGGGAGTGTAGGCAGAAGTGAAAATTTGAATATTAACGTTGTCTATTTATGATATTTTGGAATACGCATTTTACACGTATTTGTTTAATTATCAGTATAATAGTACTATCATTAATGTTGTACAATACAATATTCATTCATTGGTCTATCGTACATAAACATTACAATTTATATTACATATAAAATTTAACACTTCAGAACTATTACAGTTATTTTATATTAAACACACGCGTACATTGACGCAAGCGCTCTGCGCCGCCGAATGAAACATCAGGCGCAGGCATATATTGTCACAGCGCGATGGAAAGAGAGGTGGCATACTTCCTCTCCTACGTCACGCCACTGGTCTACTCACCCTCCGTCTTATAAACTTCGATCAGGTCACTTGTCCTGACGCGAGTTTAACATTTTTACCCATCACAAAAAGTGCACAACACCGCTAAAGAAGTTTTCACTTCACTAAAAATGATGGCTGCTGTTTTGTCCTATAGTTGCTAAGTCCACGCATTTTTATAATTTATGTAATTCTCAGTAGTATATTTGAACTTTCCGTATCAGCCTCCCTTTAAAAATTATTTTAAACGGCTGTAATGGCAAGTTTAAATTGATTGTGGTATTTTATTATAGAATCGTAAGCCATAAACTTAAGTCGGTTTATATTTTGTCTATTTTCTATATTGACATTGTTTTTATAAAAATGCATACTGTTATGCACAAAAGTATATTGATAAGGAATTACTGTGAAGCTAATGTAAGAACAACTTATACTTATTAATTTCCTTATAATACTTATAAATTGCCTTAATCTTCTTTCAGTAAGTAATCAGGCAGCCTTAACTTATAAATTTAATGAAAATAAGAGTCTTGATGATAATTTTGCTAAATATAAATTAATTACCGTTGTGTCTGATTTAATTCCTAAAATGGATAGCAATTCACTTCTAGATGTGCCTTGTGCGACAGACGACAGTTTGCATAAGGGAAACTTAACAAGCAGTGTAGATACCACCATGCTTTTGTTTGGATTATGTAAAAATGCCTCCTAAAAAACTCCACTCTTTAAGGAATCACATAATAAAATAGTGGTTGAGAATTAAAAAATATAATTACCACTGCTAAATTATTCCGCAAACTATCGTATTTTGTGTCAGAAAATACATTAGCTACAATAAATGTCAATAATATTGCTGAAATTGTAAAAAAATATTGAAAATTAATCATTATCAGTAGGTAATAAATTTGGAAAAGATTTTGGTGTTTCAGTGCATTTTTGGTGAGTTGGTAATGCAAGAAAGTCTGGAAAAAAATGTCTTGAGCACAAAAAATTAAGGGTTTAAATAGAAACCATACCTGAATACTCTTTTAAAAAAAATTAACAGGTTGCCGGCAGAAGTGAAAACTTGATTATCAACGTTGTGTATTTTTTATATTTTAGAATGGTTTGGGAATAATTTTGCTCTAATTTCTTTAATTATCGGTACAAAAGTAATATTTATGTGGTACAAATACATTTATTTGAACTTTTCTTTAATTTTTAATTGATTAATAATCTGGAATATTAAAAAAATATATGAACGAGTGTTTTCATGTTCTAGTTTCCTCTTAAAGGTGCCTGGATCACGAATTATTTTTACTAGTTCATGATATACTTACATATTTTCTTCATATTTTGTTGTCGATAAAAAATTTCACTAAATTTTCTTGTAAGTCGACAAAGGCTTAAAGTATTGCAAAATATTCCTTGCCGCGATCGAAGGAAACTATAAAAAATTTACGGCCGAGAATTTGATGTCGGTATCGCTGATTTCTGGTATGGGATCCGTTATAATAGTTGGTACAGTTTTTTGTTTACGAGTTGACTTCGAAAAAATTACAGATAATTTTTTTTTTCTTAGACTTTTTAGACTTTTTTTTTTCAATTATGTATTTCCTTTTTTTCTTTAGGATATCTTTACGAAAAAACGGATAGTCCACTATACATTTAGCATTATATATATATATTTTTTATTTTTTTATTACTTTATTACTTTATCGCGGATTATAGCAAAATAATTTTATTATTACTTTTGTTTGCATTGACTTCATTAAGAAAGAAAGAAAGAAAATATTTTTTATTGGTGCCAACACACTACACAAGTAACTTATGAACAAATAGAAGGTAAAATAATAATAATAAACAAGGAAAACAACTATAAAAAAACAGACCAAAAGAAAAAATATACATAGATAAACCCCTTTAAGTAGTAAAGTAGTAAAAAAAAAATCTATTATTATTATGAAATAAAAGATATGTAGCCTGCATAGTGTGATGCCCAAAATGATAACCTCTCAGCCTTGTCAGTAATGAGTAGTTGACTACTGACGCTGATTTTCAGAGGTCACCATAAGCCACCCTCGTACGTGAGCGACTAAATGCGTGTCTCCGTTCCGTCGTTGTCACAAACATTTCACGCATCCTCATAATTATGTATGCACCCTCATTATGCGTATCCAGACTAAAAATAAATACATAAATTATAAAATATATTAATATTTATATAAAAAAGTAGTAAAGTAACAGCCCGTTGTTATGCCCACTGCTGGGCTAAGGCCTCCTCTCTCCGTTTTTGGAGAGAAGGATTGGAGCTAAGACCTACCACGCTGCTCCAATGCGGATTGGTAGGTTACACATATCCCTAGAATTCTCTAGAGATATGCAGGTTTCCTCACGATGTTTTCCTTCACCGAAAAGCGTGTGATAAATTGCAATTATCAATTAGACACATGAGTTTTAATAGAAAAACTCATTGGTGCCTGCCCGGGTTTGAACTCGTGTTCCCCTCGAAAGAGTCGCACGGTCTCACCGCTGGGCTATCACAGCTTTTAATATTTATATACATATAAAATATTAAATGTTATATATAAATATACATTATACATAATTATACACCATACTCTCATAAAAAATCACTCGTTACATTGCGAAAAGATCAAGAGCAACCACCGCGTTACTTGTTTTCTCCAACCAGTAGCAGAAATACTTGTTCACTAGTTTATGTGAATAAGAATATTATTAGAATGTTATTATTAGTAAATATAATTTGAATTTTTGATTTTTATATCTACGTACCAAAACTGTTTTATTATAAATTGTCTCACTTTGTAGCAAGAGATCTCTGTCAAAGGGATAAGTTGACCTTTGTACGTTCTTTTTTTATTGATAATGTTTTTCTTACGTTTTTTTTATGGTACATAAACAAATAAATAAATATTTTGAATATGACTTTAAATATAAAATAGTCGTGTTACTATAAGAAGAATATGTCATGATCGAAATGCGAATATATTCCCAACCAGAAATTACTTTTTAAAAAGCGATTTGGAGCCAGTAAATTTAGTCTCGCACCCGTAACGGTCGCGGACGATAAGCAACTCTCTCGGAGAGTCGATAATGTAACCGGAGTGCGGCCCGCTTTGACGGCTGAATCAAATAAGTCGTCGGCAGAGAATAGTAATAAAATTGAATCGAGCGCCTGCCCAGATGTAGCTACGGATTTATCGCTTGCTAAACCCCGGGGCGCAATAAGCACAATACAATACATCACTTAAATTAAACTTTCCTTCTCGTTCAAAAATTTCATGATTACCTTAACTATACTATGGACTATTGTCTATTTAAAATATTTAAAAATTTAAAGAAAAGTCATCAAACTATTTATAGGAACCAAATATTGTACCGACCGTGTACGGAACTATGTATTCATGTTATTTTCCTATATTTAGCTTTCTTTAAAAAGCAAAACCAATTGTTTATAAGTTAATTTGAATACAGCATATTTTGACTTTGAATTCAATTTAGTAAAAGTTATGGCTTGGGCTGGTTTTTAAAAAATTTTTTTTGTTAATAGCCAATTATTACATGAATATAATAGACAAAGTAGGAACCGACATAAGCTTGCGGCTCCTGCTTTGCGCCTTGTAAGAGTACGTAAGTCGTTTGTGGGTTTGGGTATAAGATTCTATAACAAAATTCCACAATCAATTTTAACTTTGCCATTACAGCAATTTAAAAATACTGTTAAAAAGAGGCTGATACAGAAAGCCTATTATACCGTGGAGGCTTACATTGATGATAAGAATGCGTGGATATAGCTGTTCTTTGACCTTATGCAGGATAGCTATGACAAAATGTAATTAGTATTAAGAATCTTCTTTTTTAAAAGAGCTCCACCGAGTTTCTTGCTGGCTCTTCTCGATAGGACGGCTTTCCGAACCAGCAGTAAAGTTGACGATTCAAAAGCACTTGTTTACAAGTTTACTTGAATAAAGAATATTTTGAATTGAATTGAATTGAATTACCCTTTGTGCTGATTAACACTTTAATAATCAATAAAAAAATATTCTGACAACAGTTACAATAAGAAAGTTCTTTCATTTTGAAGATCTTAACTGCTGGAAATATGTTTTTACATGTTGTTTTAGTACAATATTTAAAATATTATGTCATAATGAATTGAATAAATAAGCGTATAAGCAAAATGAGTAAAGAGGGATCAAAAATAGGAATTCTTGAATAAATATTATGTTACGCAGTGTGCCCCTAGACTAAGGTTCGTCGCGCGCTCGCTTACACATTCGTCGAGCTGCATCCAATATGTTTCCGAGAATATTGTCTTTAACAGCACCATTATACCGACGATAGATTGTGTGGAAAACCCCCCGCCCCCACCCTCACCCCGCACCTACATATTGCGATAAAGAAAATCTTTATCTTCTGGCCCGATGAATATTTTGTGTGCTCTAGGATTCATCGATATTTGAAATTGTTCCAACATTATATCTTCCTATTACAAAGCATATCCCGTTGTTTAACCAGACTCTGCGAAATGTACTTTTACTTTTATTTCGTTCTATACATGTAAAATATTAAATTTATATGTATCAAGCTTTACCCGCGTCTTCCTATATGTCAACTTGTTTGTGGAAATTCACATTATTTTCAAATCAAATCAAATCAAAATAATCTTTATTCAAATAAACCATTTCAGGCACTTTTGAATCGTCAAGCATCAATATGATTAATGAAGCTACAACTGGTTCGGAATGTTGCTCTTACCGAGAAGAACCAGCAAGAAACTCGGCGGTCAATCTTTTAAATATTTTCAATTATACATTATTAAACCGCTGTCTTGTATGAAGCTGAAAGGATTTTCAAATCCATGCTTTCTTATCAACCAAATAATCTTCAATTTTGTAATATGCTTTACGTATAAGCATATTTTTTACACTTGATTGGAATCTTTCTGTACACTGGTCTAGAATGGATTGAGGAATTTTATTATAGAAGCGAATAGCGAGACCAACAAATGAGTTGCTAACTCTGCTGAGTCGCGCCGCAGGTATCGCAAGCTGTTTGTGACCTCTCGTATGTCTATGATATACATCAAATTTTGATTTATACGTACTTATATTTTTCCGTACAAATAGAATATTACTATATATATATTGTGATGCTACAGTCAGTATGCCTATTTCTTGGAACTTTTCGCTTGTTTCTTTTCAATATGTTTTATTCTATTTCTGAAGTAAAAATGGTATTTTTTTTACTCTATATACTATTTCTGAATATAAACTTAATTTATACTAAACTTAGTCATTATTGCTCCTATTGATAAGCCCTTGTTTGATCTGGTCCCATCTTGTTTGATCTGGTTCCATCTTCACCATTTTACAACCGGACGACCAGACGCCGTGAAGGACTCCACCGTTACACAATAAATATACCAAGAATTCGGACAAAACGGTTCGGTTCATCTTTCCTCATCCGTACGGCCAAGGCATGAAATTGTCTTCCTGCATATGTGTTCCCGGATACCTACAAATTAGTCAAATTCAAAAAAAGAGTGAATAGGCACTACTTTGGCAAGCGCGATCCACCTTAGGTTGTATCTGTCGCTTTCCATCAGGCGAGATCGCAGCCAGGTGCTTGCCTTATCTTATTATAAAAAAAAGCCGTGAAAGCGTGGCACCCAGATAGACACAGACGGATTATCGCATTAACGATCCTTTTATGGATACAGATATAGATAAAGATCATATCAGGTACCTATCAGGATTATTAACTTGCTTTTTATTTATGTAAATTTTGTCAGTTTAAAAAGCCTTCATTGAAGGTGGAATGTTACAAGTTAAATTTGATCCACTTCTCAAAGTTTACATTATACAGTCCTGATGAAGATGCATGTTTATGACAACCATGCCCTAATGCTGCTGCTGGCATTGGCTCCACAGGAGGGAACTCCTCAATGGTTAACAGTAGGGACATGAATTTTTAAAGCCTTTTTAACTCGACTAGTTTTACTTAAAACTGGTATGGCATTATTTTAGAAGTTTACCAATGTTGTTTTTGTTATACAATATCGACAGAAGAAATGTACTTAAAACAAGTCAGTGACAGTTAAAAGAGCGAAATAAAATGGCGAAAACTTAACATACAAATTTATTACTACGAATAATAAATAGTGTAATGGAAGTAGTATACTTACTGCAACATAAATGAAAGGCGGCTGACCGTTGACTGTTTTATTCATTTACATAACCAAACTACCTACATACATTATTATAATACCCAACACCTTTCCCGTCTTATAAATGAAAATTAACGTTTAATATAAATATAGTATAATGAACAATAACATAAAAGTAAGCCTAAATTCTAATCTTCCTTTTTGCCCGCCCGATTATGTGCACGTAGTGCTCGGGCTGACGCCTCAGGTGGGATTGGAGACGAAGAGAAAAGTTCATGTTTATTTTTATTTATCTCTTTGCTATTAGCCTGCTGGCTTACTTCTACTTCTTCCGGGGGATCTTTTAAAGTGCCTTTTGTTGCCTCATCCTCGTGCTCTGGACTCGTTTCGGGTTGGCTAACACCCGCACGAGACAAGGAGTAACGAGATTTTTCAGCGAGGGATATGATCTGGTCTTGATGTCTCCGCCAATCAAGTCCGTTATTCATCCGAACTTTAAAAGATACCGGACCCGTTCTTTTAGTGACTGTTCCTTCCAACCATTTATCTCCTCTAACCGAGTAATCTCTCGCAAGTACTGGGTCACCCACCTGGACATTCCTGGGCGTGCCCCCCGCATTTAGTGTCTGTCTGTGTTGAGCGGCGCGTGCTACCTCCGCCACATCGGGACGCAATGCATCTAAGCGATTGCGCAATCGCCGCCCTAATAATAAAACCGAGGGTGGCATCCCCGTGGTAGCATGTTCACAATTTCGATAACTAAATAAAAATTCGCTTAAAGCTTGACACACATTCTCGCCAGCATGCGCCGCTCTTTTAATAGCCTTTTTAACAGTTTTCACAGCATTTTCCGCAGCCCCATTACCCTGCGGTCTATAAGGTGCGACTAACACATGTCTTATACAATTATTGTTACAATAGTTCTTAAATTCGTACGACGAAAACGGTGGTCCGTTGTCAGTTACCAGTTGTGATGGTAAACCGAACCTACTAAATATAATCATAAATGCTGAGATAGTGGCTTCTGCTGTGGTTCGGCTCATAGGCAAAGCTTCGATCCATTTCGAGTGGGCATCCACTATAATAAGATATCGCTTACCAAAACATTCCGCGAAATCGGCGTGGAGGCGCTGCCAAGGGTGTAGCGGATATTCCCAGGGATGAATTTCCGAGTGCGGCGGCGAGTCGCGCACCAATCGACACCCTTCACAGTTTTTACAAACATTCTCTAAATCACTGTCTAAACTAGGCCAATAGATATAATTTCGCGATAGATTTTTCATTTTATTTAAACCCAAGTGACCCTGATGTATTTCCTCTAACAATTGTTTCCGTAACGTTACCGGAATAATAATTCTAAATTTATAAATTAGACACCCAAAATCAACAACGATATCGTGTTTTCTTGCGAAGTACGGCTTCTCCTCATCACAACTGGTACTGGCCGGCCACCCAAACTTAACGTATCCCACTACCTTATTCAATATCTTGTCTTTAGCTGTCTCCCTACTCACATCGCGAAAATTTATCGGTAAACTATCGTGTACTAAATTCACATACGTTTGCGGATAAGTATCGCGATGTTCCGTAGACACAGGTAACCTTGACAAGGCATCTGCGGGGCCATTCTGTGTTGAAGTTACAAATTTAACTGAAAAATCGTATGCTGCGAGTCGAGCCGCCCACCGCTGTAACCGGCTGGCTGCCGTTTGAGGTATACCAACCTTATCCCCAAGTATATGACTCAACGGTTGGTGGTCCGTACGTAATTCGAACTTACGTCCGTATAAATATTGATGATGCCTGGTTACCCCAAAAAAAATAGCCAAAGCCTCCTTATCGAACTGACTGTAATTGACCTCGGCAGCGTTGAGTGTCCGCGACACGCAGCTGACAGGGCGCTCGCTGCCGTCCGGGTACCTGTGCGCTAGCACTGCGCCCACTCCGTACGCACTGCTATCCACTGACAGCACTAGAGGCAGACCCTCCTCGTAGTGTGCTAACACACGCTTGCTAAGCAATGACTCTTTTGCAGACTTAAACGCCCGCTCACACTCTGTACTCCATTTCCAACTGACGTTTTTCTTTAATAGCTCATGTAAGGGATGTAATAGGATGCTTAAATTAGGAATGAATTTACCGTAATAGTTTAAGAGTCCTAAAAAACTTTTCAATTGTGTCGTATCTGTGGGTCTACGTATATCCATAATAGCTTTCACTTTTGTTTTATCCGGATGCAACCCCTCTGCATTAATTATAAACCCCAAATATTTCACAGATTTTTGTAAAAAATTACATTTTTCTACCCGAACCGTTAACCCCATATTACGTAATCGTTCTAGTACTTGACGTAAATTACACATATGCTGAACCCTGCTAGTCCCCGTTACACAGATGTCATCCAAAAACACCACCGTATTAGGTACTCCTTTTAAAGTTTCCTCCATTAATTTTTGAAACTTTTCGGGTATGCAAGACAAGCCGAAAGGAGTGCGGCGATAAACGAATGTCCCTAAATGGGTAGTGATCGCGGTGCACGGTTGTGAATCTTCCGTTAATAATATCTGTTGATATGCGTGCGTTAAATCTATTTTGGAAAATTCGACTCCTCCACTCAACGAAGCAAATAACTCTTCAATACGGGGCAAGGGGTATATATCGCGTTTGAGAATAGGGTTTATGGTAACTTTGTAATCCCCGCAAATTCGTATATCGCCGTTGTTTTTAATCACGGGCACAATCGGCGTGCCGTAGTCGGAGTGTTCGACGCGATAAATCGTCCCCTCTCCCTCTAGCCGTTCAAGTTCACGGCCGACCCGAGCCCGCAGCGCCAGCGGCGCGGGCCGCGCGCGCACATACACCGGCGTAGCGTCCGTCAGTTGCAAATGGAGCCGTTTTTTACATAAACCTAATTTATTAGTAAAAACCTCCGGAAATTCTGATATAATCCGGCTCACGGATTGATCTTCTATGATTTCATTAAGATTAATTTGTTTTATATTTAACGCGCGAATCCATTCTCTTCCCAACAGAGGAAGACCTCCGTTTTTAATGACATGCAGTGTTAAATTATGTACTAATAGCTCTCCCAGTTTAACGTCCACCTGAATATATCCCATGGATTCAATGCGGGAGCCGGAATAACATCGTAACATAATATTATCTTGTTTCAACATTTTATGAGAAAAACTTTGACGATACAAATTTTCGTTAATTGCTGAAATTCTACTACCCGTATCGATCTCGCACTTCGTCAGATGTCCATCAATTTTTACGCATAAAAAATAAGGCTTGTTACCTTTCGTTTCCAGTTCGATGTTAAAAAAATCCTCATCACCTGAACTTTCAGTCTCCGTTACGTAATGCTGCCTATTTATCGCACGACCGTTAGCACTATCACCTTTTTTGCACATCACTTTTAAATGACCCCGTTGGCCACACGCATCACAATTATAATTAGCGAACCGACACCGGTCCGCACGGTGCGCCCGGCCGCACCGCCAGCAGCGCGCCGCTGCCGCCGCGTCCGGCGCGCGGCCCCTCGCCGGCCGCCGCGCGCTCGCCTGGTGCAGGCCCTCGCCCGCGTCGCCGCCCGCACCCGAGGTCTTGCCCGCCGCGCTCGTCGCAGCGCTCACCTCCGCGTGCCTCTCCGCGGCCTCCAGCGCCAGAGCCAACTCGACCGCCTCCTTGTAATTAATTTTCTTCTCGGCGAAAATTCGAGACCTCATAGCCTCGTCCGCCAGTCCCGAAACGAACTGGTCGCGTAGATTTTCCTCCAAATTTGAGCCGAAGTTGCATGTCGCAGCGAGATGCTTTAAATTTTGTAAGTATTCGGTTAAAGATTCACCAGCGGGCTGCCTTCGTAACCGAAACATGTGGCGTTCCGCTATCTCTGACCGTTGAGGTTCGAGATGTTCCGATAAAAGTGTCACCAGTTCCTCAAAAGACTTCTTTTCTGGATGGTCGGGCGAACATAAATCGCACATTAATGCGTATGTTGTTTCACCAACAACCGTAATTAACAAAGGCACTCGTAAACTGTCTTTAATTTCGTTCAACAGTATATACTGTTTCACACGGCGCACGTATGCCGGCCACTGCTTAGAACTTACGTCAAAAGGTTCCAATTTTCCAATAGGCATGATTATTTATCGGTTTAAACACTTAAAACTCTCAAAAAAAAATAAAAATATCCCGTACTCGTCGCCAGTGCAACATAAATGAAAGGCGGCTGACCGTTGACTGTTTTATTCATTTACATAACCAAACTACCTACATACATTATTATAATACCCAACACCTACAATAGTTGCTATCAATTGATAGTGACAGAATAATTTCGAAAATCTTATACAAAAATTTAACACTTGGATGTACTTAAAATAAGTCAGTAACAGGTAAAAGAGCGAAAGAAGAAATGTCGAAAATCTAAGATACAAATTTATTATTATAGCCAGAAGCAATATTTACAGCAGTACGTGTCAGTTGGTAGAGTGGTAGAGAAACTGGCGTAAATATAGCGTAAATCTATGTCGTAATCTATGTCAACAAATAGTAAAACAGAAACGGAATGCTTAAATCATTAATACTAACAAGGATTCATCAGAAAACCTCGCCGGCATATAATTGAATGAATATTCAGGCATCTTAATCAATAGGAGTATTACGAGGTCCTACAGAGGCATCCACCGGTCTGTGAAATTGGACGCGAATGGAGGGGGATGGAAAAGCAGGAGAAGCGGGAGAGGGAAAGGGAGAAAAGTGTTAAGCGGGTTTTATAAATCATTTTTCCTGGCACGGCAGCGACTTAGGGCAAGCACATACGTAAGATTGATTCTATGAAATGTCACTTTGTGAGGATCCGGTTTAGTATAAGAAATTTTCTTATACGTAAATTACATTATGCAACTGAATACTATAGAAATAATAAAAATGTATGGACTTGAAAATCCTTATAGCTTCGTACAGGACTTCTGCTCAATTATATAAAATAAAACTGTTTAAAGATTAACCGCAGAGTTTCTTGCTGGTTCTTTTCGGTAAGAGCAACATCCCTTATTGATCCTTGACGATTCAATAGTGGTTGGGTGGAGTAGTTGAAAAACTTTATTTAAATCGTTTTGATTTGATCTGCTTTGATGTACTTTTAAAGTATATTTTTAGATTTATTACATAAAACTTTTACATCACTGTCTTTTATAAATGTTAGTCAAAAACTCACCTGAAAAGAGAAACAATATTCCAAGCTATTGCTTTACTACAATTATTAATTAATCAATTACAATTTTTTCAATCAACGGTTTAAGTTTGATGTCCTTACGTCAATCCACGAGTCCAGACAAATCAACGTTAAAGACAACGCGGCAAATTTGAATACTTAAATGAAATGTCACGCATTTCGTTTAGACTCGAAACAATAATGGACCTGTGTTTATTATTCCTTTATTATAATGAGCTCCAAGAGATTGGTAATTTAATAATAAAAGTCGAATAGTCTCCTATTTGAAAATTTTGAAAATCCAGATAGTAAAAGTTTATATTTCTTATATTTTTGGTTTCGCGAATTAGAAAATTACAATATTATAAATATGATATATTTAAACTTTATTATAGTTTTCTTTACACATCGACTTAAAGTCTTGAGTCAGTAGATAGCTTTAGTTAGTAAAACGCTGAATCGCGATTATTTCTCTTTGCGTTTAGTTAATCAATTATTCTAACGTTGTATGCAGAGACGTGTGCGCGTTTGTGCTTGCAGAAATTTAGCTTAACGAATGTGTGCATTACGGTGTACATATTTTATTTATCATAAAATAGTTCCGATAGTTGTTAATCAAGTAATGCTTAAAATTAATTTGATATAAACCATATTCTACTTAATATAAACTTTAAAATTAATTCGCGATAAATAGACGCCGTGTGGTATCCGGCTGCATAGAATAGACCACCCTCTTTTCTTAACGAGGTGTCCTAAGAGGCGATTAAGGTAAGTGCCGTGTGGTATCCGGCTGCATAGAATAGACCACCCTCCTTTCTTACCGAGGTGTCGTAAGATGCGATTAAGGTAAGTGCCGTGTGGTATCCGGCTGCATAGAATAGACCACCCTCATTTCTTACCAAGGTGTCGTAAGAGGCGGCTAAGGTGAGTTGAAGTCAGGCAGGTGGCCGGTCTCAAAATACGTAGCCAAATCATGTGACAACATGTTTGTAACATGTTGTGCCGACCCCACTTAGAGTGGGATAAGGGCAGAAGACTGAAATAGAAAATACATATAATACTAAATGAGTGTTTAAATGTATCAATGAGAGAGTGGAGTTACTTTATCGCGGATTATAGCAAAATAATTTTAATATTACTTATGTATTATGGATCTCTGTAAAGTAACGCCTAGTTCTATAAATTATTTTATATAAAATAGTTCTTATTGTTGCTATTCAAAAGTAGTTGCAAAATTATTTTGAAAAAACCTTTTGATACCTTTAAATTTGTTTACTGGATCATGTTATTTAAATATAAAACTCAACTCATAAGTTAGGGAGCTGTATATAAGTACAAACTTAGAAACAACATTGTCTGTATAGTACTTGTGGGTATGCATGTTTAAGGTACTGAATTATTATATGCACAAACTTTACCAAAAACTATTTTTGTATGTATATAAAACAAACGAATTTAAATGTTAAATTATGTACATTTATATTAATATTCTTCTTCTTCTCGTGCCTCTCCGACTAGCGAAGGTTAGCCGTCAGTGCTTGAATCAAGGCTGACAGACAAGGGATATCTAGTGCAGTAGTTTCCCGTTGCCTTCTGCACCAGTCTTTTAGGGATTACTAGTCCCAAGGTAACTGAAGCCTCTTGCCACGGGTCGCCCAGTTGGGTTTATGGATATACCGCCATTGATCGGTCGCTAGACTCGTCTGTTGTCTAGCAGGGGACACCACGTGCAGGTGAGGTTGACAGTTGATGTTGACTAGTTGTTAGTGTCGTTTTCCTCCTTACACTACTTACCTTACTTACTTCCCTATTTATATTTCGCTTAATTACTTACGTTAATGGAAATTTGTTTTTCCTATGTATGAGGCTTGTATATTAAGTAAATTCCACTTAAATTGTCCTAGAGGAGTAGCCATGAAATCGTAACAGATAAAAAGATAAAATAAGTGAGTTAAAAAATAAATAAAGCTTTCAACAAGCGATCCAAACTTTTAATCATCTAACGAACTCAGTCAATCCGATGGTAATGTCAAAAAAGATAGCTATTAACGAACTGGGTCTATTGGAAATGTTAGCCAACGTTTGAAGTTTAACTGGCACTCGGATGACGAGGAATGAGTCAGAGGGCCCAGCAATCAATCCAGCCTCGATCACCTGCAAAAAGTAAAGAAAGCCCGCCGATAACCGATTCCTCGCTAATAAGTTTGTTCGCTCTTGCATAGCGAAACGGGATTGGACCAATTCGCCTCTTAAATTCGCAATCGCTTGATCGAAATGCCTTTTTTTCTAGTTCACGCGCCGACTTGCTCGTTTTATGCCCTACTTGCAAATCAAAACGGGGTGAGACTTCGATGTATATGTCGGAATGGGATATAGTCAAATGTATTTGTTTCTTAAGTCGTTAATTGTAATAACGGAAGGAGACGTTCTAAAATAAGCATAATGTCTTTCTTAGTAACCAAATGTTACTAGTTATAAGAATTTTATTTGAAAAGAGCAACCGCCGAGTTTCTTCCTGGCACTTCTCGGTAGGAACAGCTTTCCGAATCAGCGGTAGATTTTGACGATTCTAAAGCACTTGTTTACAAGTTTACTTGAATAAAGAATATTTTGAATTTGAGTAATGTGTTTAGCACAAGCTAAAACATGTTCAAATAGTATGTCACTAACGTCCGCTCTCGCCCGCGGCTGTGGTTTTACTGACGTGGTGCGCTTGAGACAGTTTAAGGTCATTTATAGAATTAAATCAAATTCATAATCCATATCACACATTTGTAATTAAGGAGGTAGAGTACTGAGTTTAG
This sequence comes from Morpho deidamia, assembly GCA_947086505.1. Classification (NCBI taxonomy): domain Eukaryota; kingdom Metazoa; phylum Arthropoda; class Insecta; order Lepidoptera; family Nymphalidae; genus Morpho; species Morpho deidamia. The sequence goes on from CAMTZC010000025.1 coordinate 654,502, forward strand.
TTTTGTAAATTTAAATTAAATGAATCTTAGCACAATAAGCAGCTCTGGAGATTAGATAAGTCACATCAGAAAAAATAAATACGACCAATGTTTGATACATTACGAAGTCGGCCATCGAATATGTGGAAAATCCGGGAATACACGGATAGTTATAGAGTGGTTACGGACAAAAGGTCCATTTAATAAATTGGAGATCTCTGTCAGACAGTAGTTGTACTGTAGCTAGATAGACTATGTATATACATAGAATCATAAAGTAACTGTGAAATTTTACGAATACTACGTGTGTGAGATGTTTCTTTGAAAATTCGTCAAACACAGTGAATACATAATAACGGGTTAATATTAAACTAGTAAATAATTATGATTTTTAAATTGAATAGAAATATTTAAAGAATCATGTTTCATTCATTCTCCTGCCCTTATCCCACTCTAAGTGGGGTCGGCACAACATGTTAATAACAAGGTGTTGTATGATTTGGCTTTTTTAAGACCGGCCGCCTATCTGACTTCAACTTATCTTAGTCGCCTTTTACGACTAAGATACACCTCGGTAAGAATGAGGGTGGTTTATTCTACTCAACCAGATACCACACGGCGGGTCGACTTCCTCATTCAATTTCCTACTAGGTATCCTGTATGAGAATCGATTTTTAAGGGGCAAATTCAAAAAGAAAAAGTAGACAATTGGCACCTGTATCATCAAAATATTACATATGTTCCCAACTAAAGTAACCGTGTGAAGTTGGTTGTGAAATAACCGAAAAGCCCGCAATTTTGTAGAGTGGTTGTGCGGACAAAAGATGCATTTACATAACAAATTGAAGGGCGACGGTTGAACTAGGAGCTGTGACAGCCCAGTGGTGAGACTGTGCGACTTTTCGAGGTGGTCACGAGTACAAACCTCGGGCAGGCACCAATGAGTGTATCTATTAAAACTTATTTAACTAATTGATAATTGTCATTTATTTTTTGGTGAGTATTTGAATAGTTAATAGAATTAGGCGTTACTTTGCAGAGATCCATGATACAAAAGTAATAATGAAATTATTTTGCTATTAAGTAAATAGAAAATATATATAATGCTAAGTGTACAGTGGACTATCTGTTTTTGATACATGCAGGATTTGTAAAAACACATCAACAAACCTCCACTACCGCCACCACAATACAAAAGCATTACACACGTTCACTATCACAAACTCAACAATCGTTTCGCCAGCAACCGAAGCATCATCAGGAGATAGACTCCATGACAAAATCGTGGTGAAGGTTTGTGAACGTGTTTTTACCAGTTCTGCATGTATCAGGTATGAAAACGTATAGTCCACTCTACATTTAGCATTTATATATATTTTCTATTTACTTAATCGCGGATTATTTTATTTTATTTTATTTTATTTTATTTTATAAGGAAAACTTACAGCTATGATATCACAATAGTTAATAACATAATTAAGAAAATAAAGCCAATTACAAGTTTTCGCATATAGAAGATAAATATATCTATATGCTTGCGTGGATACAATATATATATATATATATATATATATATATATATATATATATATATATATATATATATATATATATATATATATATTTTTTTTATAATACTTAAAATAACTATACAATGTAAAATTACTTTATATTTGAAATAAAAAGAGAAGTTAAAATTTTACGAGCGGAGGTTGCAGACGTGCAGAATAAATCTAAATCTAAATCTAAATTATTTTTACATAATTTATTGAATACAGTAGGTGCTCTAAGAAGGTAACTATTGCGTCTGAATCTGGTATGAGCAAACGGTACATGTAGAATAGGATGAAATCGAGTTCTTTTGACTGGTACTCTGAGTACTACTTTTTCTAAAAGATGCGTACAATCTATTTTACTTGTGGCCAAATTAAGCAGAAAAGTTAAATCATTAATATTTCTTCGGAGACTAAGTGGCAGTAGATGTAAGTGCGCGCACATAGCATCGTATTGAGGAAATTGGTGGAGATTAAATTTATATTTTAGAAAATGAATAAATTTTTTCTGGATATTTTCAATACGCTTTATATATAGATCATAATTGGGATTCCAGATTTGGGAAGCGTACTCTAAGGAACTTCTTACTAAAGCGCAATATAAGACTTTAATCGTTTTAAGATTGGTAAAATTTTTTGAAGACCGAATCAGAAATCCCAATAATTTAGACGACTTGGCAGCAATATGATCTATGTGCTTATCGAACATCAATTTGCTATCAATGATAACTCCAAGATCCCGAATTTCAGAAACGCGGCTAAGTACATGGTTCTTAATTTCATATACAGATTTATATACGTTGTGTTTACGGGTGAAAGAAATGACAAAACATTTAGATATATTAAGATCTAGCCTGTTGGTATTGCAGTACTCGTCAAGTCTCCATAAATCTTCTTGAAGAAGCATTTGATCTACGGCGTTATTTACTATCCTAAATATTTTCATATCATCTGCAAAAAGTAAACATTTACAGTTCTGAAAACAAACGTCTATGTCTTGTACAAAAATAGTAAACAATAAAGGACCAAGTAAAGATCCTTGTGGTACACCTGATGGGATGTCTAACCAGGCGGAAGTAAAGCCATTAAGAACCACAGCTTGTGATCTGTTTTCCACATAAGAGGAAAACCACCGAAATAAATCTCCTCTAATGCCAGCCATGGCTAGTTTTCGCAGAAGAAGATCGTGATCAACTCGATCAAATGCTTTACTGTAGTCAGTGTATATTGTATCAACTTGGTCACGATTATCCATTTTCTCAGATATGAAATCTGTAAATAGCATTAAATTCGATATTGTAGATCTCCCTTTTATAAAACCATGTTGAAAGGGACTAAACCATGATTTTAATTTAAAGTATAATTGATCAAAAACAACTCGTTCTAGTACCTTAGCCAGTAGGCAAAGTTTTGAAATGGGACGATAATTCACAACATCATCCTTAACTCCTTTCTTATAAACAGGAGTTACAAATGCAGATTTCCAGATTTTTGGCATAACGCCTTCTTTGAGAGACCTATTAAACAATAGAGTTACAGGGTAAGATAAAGACAATGCACAATTGATTATAAAGATAGGCGGTATTGAGTCGGGTCCGGGGGACTTGTTAGAGTCCATTGACTTCAGTTATTTATAAACTCGGTCTTCAGTTACCTCTATGCTATCTATATCATTTGGTGGGATAGAAGATATAATTGAGTTATATGTTGAATATTTTAAACTACGTTTAAACCTAGTAAATAAAACGTAGTATTGAATGTTACATATCATTATAACATAACTAGTACAATAGAAAAGAAATTTATCATTAAATGACAATATTTCAAATAAGTAAGGTATTAAAAATAATAAGTTCAACTCGATAATGCGCAGTGACAATCTTTGTAGGTAGATATTTAAAATAATTTTATGAGAATGAAAGTGCACATCGAAATATATACTATACAAGCTAAAGTCGATGCAAGGTATATTGCATTTAAATATGAGAGCGATAAGGTTGAATTTGGGCAAAAAAACTTGTACAACTGTTGCACTTAAGTTGTATGAACTAAGCAATAAGTAACAATACGATAGATTGATGAGGCGATCAACTATAGGGCCGCATAGAAAATACAAGATAAAATTATTTAATTTATATTATATTTGCCAAACGTGATACGGTTAATAAGGATTTTACATCTCAACAAATTTTTTGTAAATCTACTTCCGAATTGATAGTAAATACCTTCGATGTTAGTGACTTTCGTGCCCATATTTTGCAATGCTTGACCCATATGAATTGAAAATTTGTCTTCTTCTGTAATGATTTAGCTTTGGTTAACAATTGCTTATAAAACGGAGTCAGATGATCATTTATATATATGTTATTACTACCTGAGAAGCCAACTAAATTAGATGGTAGCACTTTACGTTTCCTCATAGCAGCTACGAAATTTTCTTTGAGATACCGATTAACAAAAGAAATAATAATCGGTTTCGGTACATCTTTCTGAAATGTAGGCACCCTTGTTATAATATTAATATCTTCTTTCTTGAACGGACAATCCAATACACTTCCTATCTTCAAAACTATATCGAACAAATTTTCATCATTCCTCAGCGGCACACCCTTTATTTCGATGTTATTTATACGCGACCACTGATCTCTCTCACGATTAAAAGCGATTCACGATTATAGCTAAATAACTTTATTATTACTTTTATACTGAGTAATTGGTCAAAGTCGCTATAAAAAAAAGGTTTTTGAACTAGTAGTTGTTACTTTAAAAATTCAAATATGCTTTTATTTGCGAGAACAGAATGTAGTAAGCACGGAGCAGTCAATTACGTAGATAAGGGCGAATAAATCATTGAACACACGTTGGGGACGAATAAACTTATCTCAGCAAATGTAGTTCGTGGAAATGTAGCTGTTAAATTGTGCTCCCGAGATACCGTTTATATATATCATAATGTGACGACCGTGATTGAATGTCTGTATTAAATAAACTTATATCTTTGAATGTTGTAAGGACCATAATTGTGTCAACACCTCGGTAAGCAATGAGAGTGGTCTATTCGGCTCAGCCCGATTCCACACGGCGGGTCGACTTACCTTAGTCGCCTTTTACGACACCTCGGAAAGAAATGAGAGTGGTCTATTCGACTCAGCCCGATTCCACACGGCGGGTCGACTTACCTTAGTCGCCTTTTACGACACCTCGGAAAGAAATGAGAGTGGTCTATTCGGCTCAGCCCGATTCCACACGGCGGGTATAGACCACTCTAATTTCTTTCCGAGGTGTCGTAAAAGGCGACTAAGGTAAGTTGACGTCAGGCAGGCTGCCGGTCATAAAATACGGAGCCGAATCATGTGGCAACATGTTTTAACATGTTGTGCCGATCTCAGTTAGAGTGGAATAAGGGCAAGAGGATGATGATGATGATGTTAATCTTTGTCGAAGGATTAATTAATGAGCTCTTTGTAATCGAACTTACCGTACCGGATGATAACTTCCCGTTATTACACAGCCCGCTGTCGAATCTTGGAAGTCTTATCTCGGCCTAAGCCGTTTATTCAGATATGGCACCTCGTTTGGCGAACACAATGACTATAGTTAGGCTTTACGGAAGCAATTTGCATATTAAAGGGCTCAACGGCTCCCTCAGTCGGCACTTCGCAGGTAGCCGTTCGGGAATCAATGATTTGATCATTGCGAGCCCATCACGTGATTCAATATGTATTGTGCAGATGAATATTGATGGGCGTTGATGACTAAATACAAATGCCATGTGTTCCGTATACGATACCGAGATAAAGAAGTATCAGTCTTCTTTAAAAAGAAAGATAAAAAAGCGCAATATTCTGGTGTTGTTTTTATTTGTTTATTAGGTTTACGTGCAGTTTTATCATTTAAATTTTCTAATATTCAGATTGAAAATAATATTTATTTAAGTTATCTTATCAACGAGTATAATATTACTATTGTCATATATCACTAAGTCTAATTATAAAACGAATTTAAGGCTAACCCCACATGCAAATTTAACTCAAAACTAAATAATAATCTTTCGAATTTCTTTTATAACATACACTACGCTATATCATAAAACAATACGTCACAATTTACTAAACTAAAAATTTAACATAAACTAAGTTAAAAATTTAACGTAAACTAACTAAATAACTAAGCTAAGTACATAATCTAAGTAAGCTAAAGCTTATCTAAATGTCAGCATATAGGATAACCCAAGAATGTTATTTATATTTAACTATTTTTAATTTTGGAAAAGTATGGAATATGGGAAAGTAATGATGGATAAAAACGAAAAAAGTATTTCTGAATATCGACTTTGGAAGTTTATTAACATCCAGTACTTTTATTTAATATAGATGTATTTAAAATCTTCGCAGTTATTAATGTGATTAGTAAATGAAAAGGCTATAGATGTGTAAGAAATTCTGAATTACCCTTAATGTCTTTTAAGTGACATAAAAATTAATCATTACAAATAAAATTCATTAAACATAAAATTTTTAAAACGTATTTTTACATAAACATTTTTGAACGTATTCAACAATTTTAGTTGAATTTTTAAATCATACGTTAAAAGCAGGAATTGTTCAAAATGTCTCACATCCCGCGAGCGGTTTAATGAAAACTGTCAATAAATTATATTTTCGCGAAGGCTACGCGGGAAAAAGAATTTCCTCCGCTATCGTTGGACCGGATATTGGCAATGCCGTCATTTCCGCCCGCCGTACTGACATGCGAACACAAATGTAATGCAGGCTTCAAATAGGCATTGTTGTAGATTACTTTTTACGTAGTCCACTAATATAAGTAATCGATATTTCTCACTTCATAAATCGATAAATCGATCTGTAAAAATCTATTAACTCGAATCGGAACAATCGATTTTTTCTATTTAAAACTTGTTCTTTTTATATTAATAATTAATTGGAATAAAGACTTATTAAATTCAAATATTATGATTGGATAATTACATAGATGCGCTGTTTGCAAAATTCAATAAAAATATTAGTTTCGTTACATTGGTTAAAGCCAACAACGCATATCTTATGTTAAAACATAAGAAAAAAAAGAGAGGTTATAATGGTAAGTGATATAATCGATTTTCTAAAATTTATTATTAAAAAACGATTAAATTAATATAAAAATCGATAATTTTTCACGTCGATACTGGAGACGCGCAACACTTGATTTTTTTGATACCCTTAACTGGGTAACAAAGTGCTTATATCAGCATGATATTGGTTCAATCTTTTGATATTTTTTCTCTTGTAACTACGAGCAGACTAAAATATCATCTGCGTGTAGTTTTCAATTTTATATGAAACCTGCTTGTCTACTGATAAGAATAATTTGATACATCAAAGAAACATACTATTACGCTAGCGGGCATGATGTTAGCAGATCCTTGAGGTCCCATTTCTTTGATTTTAGTACTTTCTATAACAACACTTGGTTTGTTTGATATTCCAAACCCTAAAGTCTGAACAAGAAAAAGTAACAGCTTGTTACTATCCAACTGGTGGAAATAGGCCTCCTCTCTCCGTTTTTGGAGAGAAGGGTCGGAGCTAAGAGATCTATCACGCTGCTCCACGCAAAGATTGGTATATTACACATATCCCCATATATATTCTTCATCAAAAAGCGTGTCATAAATTGCACTTATAAATTAGACACATAAGTTCTAAGACAAAAACTCATTAGTGCCTGCCCATGGTTTGAAAAAGTTCAAAATAGCAATTAAAGAGACTCTCATTAATAAAGCCTACTATAATGTTGAAGACTATGTCAATGATAAGAAAGCTTGGAACTAAATTGCGACCAGCTATGCACTAGATGATATTGTAATCTATGTTTGTTAACAATAGTAAATACAAAATTGTAATATTTATTTTAAAAAAAAGGGGACCGCCGAGTTTCTTGCTGTTTCTTCTCGGTTAGAGCACCTTTACGAACCAGTTGTATCAGCATTTAAATTCAAACTTGGGACGGACCTTTTGCCCGACTAGTCCAGGGTCGTGTCCGCGGGCTGCCCAGTGTGCTGTTCGTGTCTGTGGTCACGCTGCCCAATGTCCTGGTGTGTCCTGGTCACATATATGGGCTCGCCGCTTTCTATGCCGCTCCTGTCTGCGGGGTTTCTGGTTGTCCGCGAATTTGCTGCTGTGTGCCGGTTACGTATATGCTGCCCAGTTTGCTGTTCGTACCTTAGTTCGAACCAGTTGTAGCTTTAATTTAATTTTAATTCGAAGATTCAAAAGTGCGTGTAATAGGTCAATTTGAATAAAGACCTATTTGAATTTGAACCCGTGACCCCCTCCAAAGAGTCGCACGGTTTCACCGTTGTGCTATCACAGCTTAGTTGAACACGTCCACGTCATGTACGTCATTAGTGATGTCTAAATGTAATGATGTTAAAAAACATATCGTTGTTATGATATGTTGATTGGTTAGATTCATACCCATAATAAGTCGATTGAGTTAATGAATGTAACTACTAATCGCTTTACTATTCCTAAAATACAAGCAAATTTTTTGCCAATTCTTCAAAACAGCATTTACTGACCGGTGGTAAAATTATTTTTGCATCAAATTCATTATAACTTGACATCTCTTCGACTTTACCTAAATGGCAATAACAATTTTAGGACTTTTTTAGTCATATTCTTGTATTAAAAGTTTGAGAGTGTTTAAAGTTAGACTAAAATTTGACTGATCCTGTAATTATCTCGCTAAAAGTTTATTAATTTACTCATTTAAAAATAAAAGCTTATCTTGTGATGTCAAAAAAATTGTCTCCATCATGATTGCAATATAGTACATATTAAAGAGTATTTTCAACGAAAAAGCAATTTACGAAGAATATTGGGACATCAAATTTATTTTTTATAATATACAGAATTTCTCAGATGAAATTTATGACGTGGCTGAGGGGGAAAAATCACATTTGCTAGCTAATGTCCCATAGAATCCCATCTCTTGCGAGGCATATTGTAAAATTGAAGCGATTAGTCAGTACAAAGTTCATTCTGTCATTTGATAAAATAAGAATGGGATGGACCAAACGCTCAGAGTAAAATACAACACTAGTAAAATACCAAATATAAAATTATTTTAATATTGGACAAAAAAGGGAAACCTGACACCTAATAACTAATAAAAACAGTCAACGTCATCTACCGGGCGTACCTATCCAAATAAGGATTTATTTGTTCAAATCTTTTAATCCTTAATTTGATAAGGGCTTTTTCCACTGTCCGGTAGATGGCGTGTAGTTTGCGATAATTCATAATAATAAATAAAATATTAATGCATTTGGGAGATTACTTTAGATACATAAAACTTGTATATATGGATGAATAAATTGACATATCACGCACATATGTTTGCATAGTGTCATCTACTGTGAATCGTTATAGTTAATGTTACCGACAAACCGATACAAAAGAAAAGTTAAAATTATTGACTAATGACAAAGGGTTGGTACGATCATAAATCCTTATAGAATTATAATTAAAGTTATCATTGAATGTAACAAAAATTAATATTATAAAATAAAACTTTTAGCAAACAGGATAAAACAAATAATGAATAATTGAGGGGATTTTCAGGATTTTTTTATGTTTGAGGCTATCTTAAAACTTAAATTTATGCAAACAAAGTCGCAAGTACAAGTAATCTATACTAATATTATAAAGAGGAAAGATTTGTATGTTTGTTTGTTTGTATGTATGTTTGTTACGTTTTCACGCAAGAACCACTTTCACCATTGGAAAGCTGCTTTTTCACTGAGCAACATAGGCTGTGATTGTACATATGTCATTTTAAAAAAAATAGGGATCCCTAATAAAATTGCAATAAGTTGGGAAAAATTTAGTCGTAAACATCTTTCATCGCGTGCGCTGCGGAAACTATTGATGATAGAACAAAAAACTATTGTACAGTATTAACGTATCAATATCCACAAAAAAGTCCGCGATACCATATGTCTAACTATTATTGTTATGCCAATATAACTACTTTTTTACATTGTAAAAGTTGGTAAAAGTGCCGACAATAATCAAACCATTTTATTCATATCTCTGTATTAATCCTTATCCCATTAAATGATATTTTATTAATAAATGTTTCATTACCTGTAAAATACTTTTTATATTATTAAAATCCGACATCCCAATCAAAAGATATTACGAATTTAAGAATGTAAATCGAAAGTAAATAACGCCATAACTAATTCATTGTAGCGACCGTTATAGCAAGCAGGACCTGCACTTGATGAGTTAGGTCTTATTCCAAGAATACTAATCATACCCATTTTTTATAATTAAATAATATACAAAATAAATCTATAGTCCGACTTCGTAGACTTTCCACTACCACGAGATCTGTATGGACGCGGGTGAAACCGGGTGGGGCTTTGCTAGTACTATATAAAGTACTGAGGACATCTGATGTCAAACTGTACTGAGTCAAAGTGATCTTGAATTACGATGCTGGCTACACGGGAATACTTTCACGAATACTGTGTTAAAGTACACGTTACGATATATTATAGTTCATAGTTAAAGTGGTATTCATTGAATATATCTTTTAAATATTTTAAAATGAATATTTTAAATCAGGAATAATAAATTCAAAGAAACTTGTAAACTTGTATGCCTTAACTTTTTATTTAGTCACGTAGGTTTTATTAAATAATGTTGAATATATATGGCACTCTTAGTATGAAAGTTACTAAATTCAAAAGTTGTTTTGTAGCAAATCGCAATAAAGCGTAACGTAGCGCCAACAAAACTTTTGAGTGTTCAATAAACCTATAACCACTTTGACTGGCTCGTTGGCGTTGTGGGTAGTGATCCTGCTTTCAGCTCCGCGGGTCGCGGGTTCGATTCCCGCCGAGGGCCAACATTTTATATAAACAAATTGTTGGTTCTTCGAGCCTGGGTGTGTATTTGTATTTAAGTATGTATTTAAAATTATGTATGTAGTATATCTACCAGTTGTCCGTCACCCATAACACAAGTATTAAGTTACTTGCTTTGGGGACGGACGACCGTGTGTGTAAATGCATATATTTAAAAATGAAAAATTAAATAACTTGGAAGGGCAAGGAAACACTAGCTGTTTATTAGTTCATAGTCATAAATGGCACTGAAATAACGATCACAATATATGTAAGTTAATTAAGCCTAATTTTTTATTAGTTCACTTTAATACTAAACTTTCGATATATTCAATCAGTGAAAGAGCTTTTCCAAGCACTAAAGTAATAATAAAGTCATTTTGCTATGATCCGCGATAAAGTAAATAGAAAAAAGAATGCTAAATGTATAGTGGACTATCCGTTTTTTCATACCGATACATGCAGGATTCGTAAAATACTCATGCACAAACCTCCACCACTGCCATCACAATACACAAGCACTACACACGTTCACTATCACAAACTCACCAATCGTTTCGATTCACCGAAGTATCATCAGGAGATAGAATCCACGACGAAATCGCAAAGTCTCTGGCATTTCGGCGTGGTTGAACGAATCCTGCATGTTTTAGGTATGAAAACGGATTGTCCACTCTACATTTAGCATTATATAGTATATTTCCTATTTACTTACTTAATCGCGGATTATAGCAAAATAATTTGACTATTACTTTGTTTTATTGATCTCCACCAAGTAACGCCTAATTCTTAAATCTAATTCTTAAACTTTTTCACAAGCTAAAATAAACGCGAACAAACAAAGATTCAATGCCTCAAAGTTTCTTTTGCGGGTAGTCTTTTCTTTTTGACTACGAATTATCAACCAAAAAAGAATGTCTGGAAAAGTATCTCATTTCAGTAGCATCAAAGGAGCGGCAGATTAAAAGTAAATAAGCCATCGCATGAGATGGCCGGTCCACACGCTGTACGTTCAGCTGAGATAAAAGCACCGTTGGAGCAAAAAGATACGTATAAGTTCCTGGAGCCAAAGAGACGTTAAGCTTGCCCGCGATAGATTTATTGTTACAGATTGTCCTATGGACGGGCGCTTTGTAAATACGGATCTTCGATTTTACTGTAAACTTTATAAATATCGCAATTTCGATGACAAAAGTATCATACAAAGATAATATAAAGTAATACATAAATTACAGTTTTATGCCGTGTGCTATCCGGTTGAGTAGAATAGACCGCCCTCATTTCGTACCGAGGTTTTGTAAAAGGCGACTAAGCTAAGTCAATCCGCCATGTGGTATCCGGCTGAGTAGAATAGACCACCCTCTTTCTTACCGAGGGGTTGTAAAATACGACTAAGGTAAATTGACGTCAGGCAAGCGGTCGATAGTAAAATACGTGACCAAATAATGTTTGCAACATGTTGTGCCGACCTCACGTAGAGTGGGATAAGGGTAGGAGGATGATGATGATGATGACAAAAATTACAGTTACAAAAGTAATAATGAAATTATGTTGCAATGATTCGCGATTAAGTAAATAGAAAAAATATATAATGCTAAATGTAGAGTGGACTTTCCGTTTTCATACCTGATACATAGAGGATTCGTAAAAACACATGCAGAAAACATAACCACCATAATAAACAAGCACTACTCACATTCGCCGTAACAAACTCAACAACCACACCCCTGCAACCGAAGCATCATTAGGAGTTATCTCCTAATGATGCTTTACGATTTTGTTGAATCGTAAAGCGACGCATCACCCAAACAGTACTGTTATATACTTCAACCACCACCATTTATTTTGCCTCCTAACAAATATTACAAGCTTAAAACTAAAAAAAAATATCTGATTGTTAATGAGATCGTTAATATTAAATTCAAATTCAAATTCAAAATATTCTTTATTCAAGTAAACTTGTAAACAAGTGCTTTTGAATCGTCAACTTTACTGCTGGTTCGGAAAGCTGTTCCTACCGTTCCTGAGCCAGCAAGAAACTCGGCGGTTGCTCTTTTTAAAATATAAATCTTAGAACTAGTTACATTTATTTATTACTAAAAAAAAAATTATATTGGTTTTCAATTATTTTATTATTAGTATGACCGTAGTATGTTCATATCTCCGCAATTAACGCCTATTTCTATAAGTCTTATCGCGGAAATCGATGGTAAAAAAATTAACATTTTTTTTTATAAATACAGTTTTTTTTATTTTTACCCAGATTTACGGTAATGGCTTACATAGTTGCTTTAGATAGCCTCTACTAAGTATTTTAAAAAGTTCTATTTTGTATGCCAACACCATGGATAATGCGGCCTCTTATGATTTTCCTGACTGAAGAAAATCTTCGCTCACCTTTAGATAAGAATAGACACTCTTCAGTAGCTTAAAACGCAATTTTTATAACGGCGTCTTACTATACAAAAACTTGAAGGATAAATTTTCAATCTGATTTCATAAATACATTAGATTAAATAATCATGGATTAGGGAATGTTTAATTTTTTAAAAGACGTTTCGTTGAGTTTGGGGCCGTGCGAATTAAAAGCTAAGCAGTGCTAAGAAAATACAGTGATTTTCAAATTCAAGCAAAGAGCTATTTTAACTCACTATCATACGTAAAGGCATGTGCTCGACATTGGCGCGTCGCCAAAACTAAATTTTATGTAAATCTAATAAGCACGTGTCCAAATACAAAGCAACTCGAAGAGGCAGTTCAGTGAATTTGAATCCCGGAGTCCTCGCACCAAAACTCTCATTGATATACTGCAGCAACAGCTCTGCGTTATCAGCGGACAAGCTCGAGCTATTTGAATTTCAATACAGCACGACGTCGTTTAAAATGGATGCAGTTTAGAATTCGTACTAGAAGTTCTGTTATACTGAATCAACAGCGACTAGTTAACATAATATGAGACAATAGTTATGACGATATGTAACTGACTGAGTAGTGTAAGAATTATATTTGGAAAACTGTGAACGCTGTAATTTATAGAATTAGGCGCTACTTTGCGGAGATCCATAATACAAAAGTAATAATAAAAATATTTTGCTATACTCCGCGATACAGTACATTTGTGCATGTGTTTTTACGAATCCTACATGTAACGGGTATGAAAAAACGGATAGTCCACTATACATTTAGCACTTTATATATTTTCTATTTACTGTATCGCGGATTATAGCAAAATAATTTAATTATTACTTTTGTGACCGCTGTGTTTCGTACCGCTTCTTCTTGGTAGGATCAATTTTGTAAAGTATAAATGAAGTAAATTTTGAGTTTGGGATTGGAATTCGTGCTAGTGTTTTATTATGCTGAATCAACAGCGACTAGTTAGTGTATTGAAGCTTTAGTTAATTGAGACATATGATAGAGATAATATGAGACAAAAGTTAAAAGCTGTAATAGGGAGGCTGATACAAAAAGTCTACCAATGAAGATTATATAGATGTTAAAATGCGTGGATATAGCTACTCCTCCACCCTGTACAAGATAGTAATCACTAAATGTAACTTGTTATAAGAGTTTTATTTGTAATTAGCAACCACCGAGTTTTTTGCTGGCTCTTCTCGGTAGGAACAGCTTTCCGAAACAGCAGTCGACTGACGTCAGGCAGGTGGCCAGTCGTAAAATACCTAGCCAAATCATCTTACAACGTCCTTAAAACCATGTTGTGCCGACCCCACTTAGAGTGGGATAAGGGCAGGACAATGATGTTAGAGTTTTGATTATATATATTTCTGTTTATATATACAACTACCACATAAGATTTAAAAAATCCGTATTTATACATGTCTCAATGTTTTGATAAGTGTAACAATATACTTAATTATAAAATCAATGTCACTTGCCATTATAAATAATCCCATAATGAAGAACTTTCGTCCAGCCTAATGAGCTTAAACAAAATCGAAATATAATTACGTCTCAACGTACTGACAAAAGTTTGAAACAATTTACATGATGAATGGGGAATGACCGAAAATAGACTGCGAAATGCTTTTAAGAACTCCTCAGATGTATTTTTTGAGTTTTATATTAAGTTTTATTCCATGTTTATTTAAAGTGGGATTCCAATACTTTTGGCGAACTCAAACAAAGAAATCCAATAAAAATTTATAAGAATTTTCAAAGTTTGGTAATTCAAGGGACGACTTTAATTCAGTATCGTTATTGAGACGGACGGAGGGCTTTTATTTTTCCTTTTCATTAATTGAAATGCTTAAGTTATACGGTTTTGAATACTAAGTAAGATTGCCTTTTATTTAATCTAGCAATAAAAGTACATCTATACTTATCCTTATTAAAATTATAAACTTGAAAGTCTGTATGTCTCTCTGTCTGTTACATTTTCTCGGCTAATCCACTAAACCAATATCGATGAAATTTGGCACAATGAATGCTTACACACAAGGGTAATGTAGGGTTTAAAAACCCGTTTATTCAACAGGAATAGAATGACATTGAAAACCTCCATCCATTATTAACCTACGAAAGTTATTTATGCACAATGTATCAAAGTCAATTGAAATCTATATTTAAAGTAGTAGGATTTATGTCACGTTGTTATGCTTACGTCGAAAGAGTAATTTTAGGATAGTTGTATATATGTATTTTGCAATTTGGACCTTCGATACCGCTGCTTTGAATAAGGAACGAGTACTTTTGCCGAACCAATGGCGTAGGTTTTTCAGGCAAGATATTCTCCGTCCGCCCACACTCCACGCCACCTTGGATTTTGCCGTGTATGAGCAGCAATTCATATTTAGCATTTCTCATGACGTGGCCAAAAGTTCAATACAGATTGTGGATTTTTATTATAAAAACATATTGAAAGACAATAAATGATCTTCGAGATCTTTTTCTTTTCACAATATAATCTGTAGCGGGTCTATAGTCTTTTGCCTGCCCTTGGCGAGCAGTTAGATAATATAAGTAACTGATGGCCTCTACTTTTACTTTATAATTTTATAGAACGAGAATCTAGTGACAAAATGATTCATTTGTAAAAAAAAAACAGCTTATTAGCTTATATAGCGTATTAAGCAGTTTTATCTAAAAAAATTTTATATTGTTAAAAAAAATTTACGTATTAAGTATGGCTTTAAAATTATCAGGGCTTTTTACAGTAAAAAATTCACTGTAAAGTAACAGCGTAAAATTGGCTGTGAAATACACGGTATTTCAGCAAATTTATAGAGCGGTTGTGCGGACAAAAGGTGCATTTACATAACAAATTGAAGGGCAATGGATGGACCGGCGGACTTTGTACATATATACACAACTCTCGAGTGTTGTATCAAAGTTTGAACAGTAACGCGTTAAATCGTTATATTATATCAATTTAAGGACGTTAGTTTTAAAATAGTAAGTTGCAATTCGAAATAATCAAATTCCATTATTCGTTCATTGTAGGTAAAAAAAAACCTAATAATTAACAATTATCATATCAATATTTTATCGCATGCAATATGTACGAATGAAATTGATGTATTATATTACACAACAATCAACGCACATGCAAATGCAATGCGCAAATTATCCAGTGCAAGTGCACTTAAGGCGCTGAACAGAGCTGGCGCAAATTCAGATTTCGGCATATAAGCCACGCCCACAATTTCTGCGACGGCGTAGCGACAAACTTAATTTTTTAACACCCATTGTAGGTGTACACTATTTTATCCAAACTTTTTTTGTACAGTTTATTTAAAAAACTTATGTCTAATTAATCTTATAAAACTAAGTATGCTGAAACTATAACTAAACACCTAAAAAAAGACATTATCAACAAGGAATAGTCACAAAAGGCGGCAGCTAGCGACACACGTCCGTATAGCAGCGCGCCTCAGCGGTCACTGTCTATATTCGTAGATGTAAAAGAGAAGCGAGACGATGACTCGTTTCAGTTTTGCTATTTTCTAAAAAATATTTAATTTGATTGAAATATCTTAATTAATTCAAAATTTAAATCTTACATTCTCTTTATATTATAATGATTTATTATTCTTATTAATTTTATCAATTTTTGTTGATAAATATTAGAGATATTTACGATAAAAGTAAAAATCAGAGGTCTATTTACCAATTTTTTTTATCGAATAAAAGTATCGTAATCATGTTTTGAAATCTTACATTCTCTCTGAGATATGATGTATATTACCATATATTATTCTTTTAATCGTCATCCCTATAGCTTTTGTTAAAAACGTGTTTAAAGTCAGCCTATTTGGCTCTGTTCAGCGCCTTAATATATATATGAGGTATCATTAGAAATAGAACGCGGGCGTCACGTTAGGGTGAGCTTTGTAGTTTCATTAGCCCAATTGGCAGTTTATTTCCGAGCGATAAATTTTTATTTTATGGTCATTTTGTATACGGCTGGTTATATTGACTTTTGGATGAATCCCGATTCAACTGTGGTATATCTGTTATATCAAATAACAATCCAAGGATTTATCAGTATGTTCATATATTGATAAATCCTTGGATTGTTTCGTAATTGTGTAAAAAATTTCTAGTATTGGTCGAGTGGATACGCCGTGAAAAAAATTAACAACGACAGACTTTCGCATTTATAATTTAAAACGTATATTATGAAGAATTAAATAATATTAATTGGATAAAATAATAGCAGTATATTTAGGTTTAAGTCATTATATTATGTAAGTGAATATTCTCAATGACAAATAAAGACCTTGTGAATTTATATACAAACAATGGTTAATACAACAAGATTCCTATACATCCTTATAATACATTTAAGTATACTAAATGCTACGATACACAGGTTATGGAGAAAGTTGTTGCTGATAAGCTGTACTGCGACGCGTGGGCTCTTATCAGGAGTTGCCGGCAATAAAATTTTACCACCCTGCGGTTTTCCTTGGGGGTGTATTGATTTCGAAATTTAGTTCGTTCATATTTAAAATGTTTATCTGATTTATTCGTGACAATTTCATTCAAGACGAATTTGTTTAAACAATATATCCTCAATAAGCATAAAAGTTGTTATTAGTTTAGTATACCCTAAATAAACTCTAATTCAGAAATAGGTGGATTTTCCTTTGACACGAAAAACGGGATATTCTTTAGCATATGTATCTTTTAGTATTAAAGTGTACTAACCTAACCTAATCTGATTTAAAAATATTGTTTTGTTGTAAAATGTAATAAAGCGTGACGTAGTACCTACAAAACTCATAATTGTTAAAGAGATCTATAACTTGCAAGAGCGAGAAAGCACTAGTTTCTTTAAAAGTTCTTAGCGTGATGTCATGGCACTGAAATAAGGATATTCAAATTCAAATTCAAAATATTCTTTATTCAAGTAAACTTGTAAACAAGTGCTTTTGAATCGTCAACTTTACTGCTGGTTCGGAAAGCCGTCCTACCGAGAAGAGCCAGCAAGAAACTCGGTGGAGCTCTTTTAAAAAAGAAGATTCTTAATACTAATTACATTTTGTCATAGCTATCCTGCACAAGGTCGAAGAGCAGCTATATCCATGCATTCTTATCATCAATGTAAGCCTCCACGGTATAATAGGCTTTCTGTATCAGCCTCTTTTTAACAGTATTTTTAAATTGCTGTAATGGCCAAGTTAAAATTGATTGTGGAATTTTATTATAGAATCTTATACCCAAACCCACAAACGACTTACGTACTCTTACAAGGCGCAAAGCAGGAGCCGCAAGCTTATGTCGGTTCCTACTTTGTCTATTATATACATCGCCAATCTTTTTATAATTATGTATATTTTTATGCACAAAAATCAAATTGCTAAAAATATACTGTGAAGCTAACGTAAGAATACCTGTTTCCTTAAACTTCTCTCGCAGGGACTCACGCGAATTCAAATTATAAATGCCACGTATGGCTCTTTTTTGCAATACAAAAATTTTCTCAATATCAGCACATTTACCCCATAACATTATTCCATAAGACATAATGCTATGGAAGTAAGCAAAATAAACTAGTTTTGCTGTTTCGACGTCTGTAAACTGTCTTATCTTTCGAATAGCATAGGCTGCTGAACTGAGTTTCCCTGCGAGAGCTGTTATGTGTGTGCTCCATTGGAGTTTTGTATCCAACGTCATTCCCAAAAATACAGTTGTATTTTCTGTTTTTAGTGGTACATTGTCTATTAAGAGCTCATTTGCTTTTTTAGCTGTATTAGGTAATGCAAATTCTAAACATTTCGTTTTATTTGAGTTTAGTACCAAATTATTTAGCCTGAACCATTGAGCTACCTGCGACAATCCACTGTTTACTTCGTCAATATTATTAGCGTTATTCCTATTTACTTTAAATATTAAAGATGTGTCATCAGCAAACAGTACAATGTCGCAAATATTATGAATGAAATATGGTAGATCATTTATATATACTAAAAACAGAAAGGGACCAAGGATTGATCCTTGAGGCACACCCATAACTAAGGCCGATCCGGATGACTGCACACCATTAATGCACACTCTTTGAATTCGGCTATCGAGATAAGATGCAACGAGACGAAGTGCATGATCCTTAATACCATAATGACCAAGCTTTAGTAATAAAGTTTCGTGTTGAACGCAATCAAATGCCTTGGACAAATCACAAAATACCCCTATGGCATTTTGTGAGTTCTCCCACGCATCAAAGATATGCTTCAACAATCTTACGCCCGCATCCGATGTAGACCGACCCTTGGTAAACCCATACTGCTCAGGGTGAAGTAAATTATTAAAATTAAAATGCTTGAGCAGTTGATTTAGAATAACTTTCTCAAAGACCTTGCTAAGAGTTGGCAAGATCGAGATAGGTCTATAGTTGTTAGGGTCGCTCTTATCACCAGATTTGAAAACAGGGATCAATTTACTGTACTTCATTAAATTTGGAAATGTCCCTGTGTCTACAGACTTGTTAAAGATCTTGGCCATAATAGGTGCAATAATTTCAATAACATTATTTATTAACTTTACAGACATTCCCCATAAATCAGTTGTTTTTTTAATATTTAAACTTTTAAAAGTTTTAACAATATCGTGCGGAGAAATGTGTCTAAATTTAAAATTTACATTGCACTTCATGACGCTGGCCTTTAAAACATTAAGAGCTTCAATTGGGGATGAGTTTATTGAGCTAGTGGTAGAAATGGGTATATTCTGAAAAAAATGTTCAAATACACTCGCCACTTCTGCGTCGGAATTAGTAAACTCATTCCCAATTTTCAGCTCTATGGCAGAATTACGCATTTTATGTCTGCCTACTTCATCTCCTATAACATCCCAAGTTGTTTTTATTTTATTTTCAGAGTTCATTATTTTACATTTAATGTGAAGTGATTTGGCCTGTGCGCAGACATTTCTAAACATTTTCGAATATTTTTTTACATATTCTAAGAATGTGGGGGACTGATTATATTGCTTTTCTGCATACAGATCAAATAACTTGTTTCTACTCTTATAAATGCCATTAGTAGCCCAATCGCTAAACCTGAGATGTTTGGAGACTTCTTTTTCTATAATATTGAATGTCTTATCGAATTCACTACCAATAATTCCAAAGAGAGCATTAAAAAGATCATCTGAACTACCGCAACTTTTGTCAATATGTGGTAATTTTGATAATATTTTTACTTGAAATCGCTTTATTTTATGAGACGTGATAGGCCTGAATTTAATAAATTGCTTTTTGTTATTTATAATGTTGGGAACAGATATAATTTGTCCACTATGATCAGACCTTAAGCGACTTATTATAGATTTTTCTAAGATATTACAGCTGTAATTAGTAAAAATATTATCAATACCGGTAGCCGAGTCTGCAGTTATCCTAGTAGGTTCGTTAAATACATTAATCATATCAAAACATTGAAATAAATTAAGCAACCTACAACGAGTACTGGTATCCACTAGTATGTCAACATTAAAGTCTCCACAGATTAAAACTTTTTTTGAAGATTTACATGTCTTCTTTAAAACTTCCTCCATAACACTCTCAAATAGCATATAATCACTGGAGGGTGGGCGGTATACAGAAACTATAATATAGCGCTCCAACTCTACACAAGACAGCTCAATGGTACGTTCCACAGAAAGACCGACAATATCATTCCGTTCTTTACAATTTAATTTACAGTGAGCTAGTATTAAAGATCCCCCACGAATGACGGTCTTCCTCAAGAACGCACTGGACACATTATAACCTTTTATATTTAACAGGAAGTTGGAACTGTTTAACCAATGCTCGGTTATACATAAAATATCTACATTAAATTTATTCATAGCAATGAAAGCCTACTATACTATTGAAGATTATATATGTTAGGAATATAAGACAATTAGCTGATGTTGAAACAGCAAAACTTGTTTATTTTTCCTATTTTCATAGCATTATGTCATATGGAATCATGGGGTACAGCGGCTGATATTCACAGGATCTTCGTTTTACAAAAAAGAGCTATTCGTGGTATTTATAATATGAAACCTCGTGATTCTTTAAGGGAGAAATTCAAAGAAATAGGCGTCATGACTGTAGCTTCTCAATATATTTATAGTAATATACTATTTGTAAGAAAAATATTCACCTTTACAGTAAGAATAGTGATAGATACGACAGACACACTAGAAACCAAAATAAACTAATGACGCCAAGGTTGCGCCTCCAAAAGGTGCGAAAATCATTTGTCGGTCTCGGTACACGTTTTTATAATGAAATTCCTCAACATTATCTAGACTTGCCTTTACACAAGTTTAAAAATTATCTTAAAACGATGCTACTACATAAAGCTTACTATACAATTCAAGATTATTTGAGTGATAGTAGCACATCTTAACTGCAGTCAGCTACGCACCAAGCTGCAACGATTAATTTGTAGCCATAAATCAAATTGAAAAAAAAAAATTAAAAAATGTCCGCCGAGTTTCTTGCTGGTTCTTCTCGGTAGGAGCAAACTTCCGAATCAGTGGTAACTTCTTGAAAACTATTTGACGATTCAAAAGTACTGTAAACAGTCTACTTGAATGAAGAATATTTTGTGTTTGAGTTTGAGTATATAGATGATAATAATGCGTGGATATAGCTAGCCCTCTACCCTGCAAAAAGTAGTAATGACTAAATGTAACTAGTTATAAGAATTATATTTATAGCCGTGTGGTATCCGGCAGAATAGAATAGACCACTCTCCTTTTTACCGAGGTGTCGTAAGAGGCGACTAAGGTAAGTGCCGTGTGGTATCCGGCTGCGTAGAATAAACCACCCTCATTTCTTACCGAGGTGTCGTAAAAAGCGACTAAGGTAAGTTGGCGTCAGGCAGGCGGCCGGTCGTAAAATACGTAGCCAAATCATGTGACAACATGTTTGTAACATGTTGTGCCGACCCCTCTTAGAGTGGGAGAAGGGCAGGAGAATGATGATATAATAATTATATTTGAAGAGAAAGACTCAAAATTTCTTGCTGGCTCTTCTCGGTAGTAACAGATTTCCGAACCAGCATTCAAAGTTAAAGTTTACTTGAATAAAGAATATTTTTAATTTATCTATCTCTATTGAGCCTAATTTTGAATTAGGTCACTTTAATTTGGTACTAATACCAATACGTTAGTCCGTAATTTAAGCTTAACTACTCATCCCAAAATAGTAGGTTTCATTAATCGTGTTGATCTTTGACGATTCACAATTTCTTGTAACACCTTATTTGGATACAGAATATTTTGATTTGAAATTACTTCTAAAGTGAAATATCACTCGGAATCACAGATGTGCAATGTAGATTGCTGACAAATGAGACTTGCACAATGCGAGCGGAGTCGCAAGCCATAGCCAGTGCGCAATAAAGGTAATTTCCAGGCTTATCCGGTGAAATGAATCACTTGCTTAGCGACCAGCCAACCGTTGCTGGCATCAAAGCTATTGCATTCAGATCTATTATGCCTATAGCTTCGGTTTATACTGAAAAATCATTTACATTACAAATTGCTTCATTGCGATTTGACAGAACTATTAGTTAATAACAGTGTTGGAACGATTTAGTGTATAATTCATGTATGAGTATCATTTTATAATAATAACATACCTTTATTGTTGGTGACGAAAACATTTTTATTTTTCAAAATAGAATTTGTGCTCATAGTGCTCACTAGATGTTTGACGCATTAACCAATTAATTCACTTTTTTAGTTCTATGCGTATTTTTTAGTTGCTAAAACCATATCTATTTACTCATACATATAAAAAACACGATTTTTAAGTAGTGTAGGTACTACAGTGTTTTTATTTTTTTTCAACTGTGTTTATATTCCACTTTTTAGTACAAAAAGTACAAAAGCGTACAAAGTCAAAATTTGATTTCGCAGGAGTGTTTTAATATAGATATAGGTGAAACTTTTATAAAGCCGAAGGATGTACCAAACTAGATAGGGGTAAATAAGGCGGGGATAGTACGAGGGATAATCAAAATCTCTTTAGATTCGAATTGTCATGCCTTCCGAAAAGCTTAATTTTATAAATAGAATATAAGATGAATTATTTTAATACACAATAAGCGTTTATTGACCAATAAAAAATAATTCTCACGCTTAATATTAAAGTAACTTAATTCAAAAAAGTTGTCTTGTGGCAAATTGCAATAAAATGTTGCGTAGCGCCTACAAAACTCATAAGTATCAAAGCAGCATAACAAACCCATAACTAAAAAAACAGCACACACACCCACCACCACAATCTCGACGATCGTTTCGCCCCGAAACCGTAATGCATTACGATTTTTATCGTGGAGCCTATCCTCCTGATGATGCTTCGGATGAAACGATCGTCGAGATTGTGGTGGTGGGTGTGTGTGCTGCTTTTGTGTGCGTTGTTGCTGGTGAATTGCGCCTTGGGGTGCATGTGGTGGCTTGTCCTGCATGTATAAGGTACGTAGATTTTGCCTGCTTCATACACATTGGCTTTGCATGCATTCACTTAACCCGTGCGGATTATAGCAAAGTAGTTAGTTCTGTTATATTACTAGTATTTTTAATAGTGTGATTTCTTAGATGGTATAAAATGATTGATGATTAGGATAAAATGTATCTAACAGACAATACGTCTAAAAATGTACTAGTTATGTCTATCTTAAATTACTTACACGCTAATACTATACAAATCATGCCCACGTGGAATGGTCCCAAGAATGCTGGCAGCGTTTCCGCGTTGAATCGCTAAGCTGATTCTTTGTGCGAAAAAGGAGCCAGCCCTTTTATCACCCGAAGAGGCGTTCAACCGAGGTGTTAAAACGGATGAACATTTTTTTTCTAACTCAATTAAACTTAATTTTGAATTCGATCACTTAGCGCGATGTCTTGACAACGGGGACTTCCCTGAAGAATAAAATTTCATCTATACCAGTACTTTTTATTAAAGTCCCCACTAAGGTAATGCCGCTCATGAGCATTAAGGTAACTATTAAAGGTATCCACTGGAATTGAATCGCCGCAGTAATGAGCGCAGAGTCGATTGGAGCTATCTGCAGTTGCAGCCTCAACTATAAACGGAATCCCCTAGATGAGATCCAATTTTATAAATGTAAAGTTACTTTCAATGCGCCTGTAATAATAGAATGTAATGAACTGCCGCGAGTTTACCTATCCCTGAATCGTGTACCCTACATGATAGACGTGATTTATCGATGAATATAGCTACTGTATTACCACTACCAAAACCACCACGCCATACCACCAATGCCATACAACCAGCACTGCTCACATTTGCTACCACAATCTCGCCAATTGTTTCGGCTTGTAACGGAAGTGTCATCAGGAGAGAGACTCCACGACAAAATGTTGTTGAAAAAAGATTTATTCATTGTGGATTACAGTGCATATTGCGGTTATCCGCAACACACCACTCTACTTTTAGCATTAGATAGCGGACAATAACAAAATATCATTACTTTTTTATTTTGGACCACGGCAAAGTGATGCCCAAGGCCCAGTATCCACCAAAGCGGACAAGAGAGGAGATGCATTTTGAATGCCAATCAGATATCACCGTTTAAGTTAAGGAGAGAGATGAATAAATGTAACTAGTGAAAGGACTTTATACTTTGAAAAGAGCAACTACCGAGTTTCTTGCTGGCTCTTCTCGGTAGGAACAGCTGCCTGAACCAGCGGTAGAGTTGATGATTGAAAAGCACTTATTTACAAGTTTAATAAAATATATTTTGAATTTGAATAGAATTTGTTTTAGAAATGACGATATGTGATTATTATTCAAAAGCCATCTCCTCTACTGTCCACTTTGGCTGATACCGGGCCTTATTCTATAGGCGTCCCACTGCTGGGCATGGGTCTTCATTCTTATGGAGACAAGCATTGGAGCTAAGACCCAACAAGCTGCTCCAATGCGGATTGCTAGGTTACACATATCCTTAAAATTCTCTAGAGATATACAGGTTTCCTCACGATGTTTTCCTTCACCAAAAAGCGTGTGATAAATTGCAATTATCAATTAGACACATAAGTTTTTAACAGAAAAACTCATTTGTGACTGCCCGGGGTTCGAACCTGTGAACCCATAATCCATTTAAATGTGTTCGCAAACTGCAGTAACAAGAGTACCATACGTTAGAACAAATGTCGAGTCGGCAGGTCCAGTCCACAATATCTCGCCGACTGTACGAAGTTCCGCGTCACCTGCGGGAAAGTTTCCCGGTTTGCCCGCAATTTAATTAGTTATGGAAATCGACCCAACTGCTCCTGCGGCGCGGGCCGTGTAAACTGTTTCCAGACTTGTTAGTTTGTCTTGGCATAGCTCATTTGTCTTGCGGATGGACTTGTTTTGATTGTATCTTGTTGTGTCGTTTTGTTATTTTACTTTCAATGAATGCTCGTTTTTATACAAAAGATATATAATTTATACAATTGGGCGTTACTTTGCTTAGATCCATAATACAAAAGTAACACTAAAACTATTTTGGTATAATCCGCTTTAAAGGAAATACAAAATATATACATATATAATTCTAAATTTATAGTGGACTATCCGTTTTCATATGCAATAGATGCAGGATTCATAAAAACACTCTACCGCCACCACAAAACACAAGCACTGCACACGTTCACTATCACGAACTCAACAATCGTTTCATCCCGCAAGCGAAACATCATCAGAAGATAGAGATAAAATCGCAAACATCGCTTCGCGATTTTGAACGCATAGTACACTCCACATTTGGCATTATATATATTTTCTATGTACTTTATCGGGGATTATAGCAAAGTAATTTTATTATTACTTTTGTACGGAGGGATAATTTACTAGTTCACCTTAGTAGGTAGTTCGTCTTATAGTGGCTCATTTATCTCGCGGATAGATTTCTTTTTATTGTTCTGTAATTAACTTACTTTAATTTAAATCAAATGGTCGTTTTGATACATTAAAAATTAAACTTAAGTGACGGCGTGTTATTATCCTGCTTGGGCATAGGCCTCCTCTCTCAGTTTTTGGAGAGTAGGGTTGAAGCTAAGACCCGTTTTACTGCCCCAATGCTATGGTAGGTTACACGTATCTCTAGAGATATGTTTTAACTGCCCGGGGTTTGAACCTATTGCCCTCGAGACAGCCGCAAGGTCTATACTAATTTTATGTAACGATAGTCTGTTACATTTTCACGGTTTAGTCTCTGTAACAATATTGATGAAATGTGGTACAATCAAAATTAATATATTGTACCGGGATAAACTATAGATGAAAACATATTATGTAAAAAAATATCATATTTTCTTGAAGACTCTTCTCGGATGCATCGATTTTCTTTACTAGAAGTAGAATTGAAATATTAAAACTCGGTTTAAATATATTTTAACGAAGAAAATGTTGAGTTTATTGTTTAAAGGGAAGCTAAAGTTAAAGCGCGCTCTATATCTCGAAAGATTCTTGATCAACATCATTATATGAATCCAAGCAAGGAATAAAACTGGGTCCCTTAACACATCATGGCGAATAAACATAAAATATAAACTGCCCGCTTGTTGCTAACATCCCTAACTCGTGTTTACAAAAATCGCTTGGGACCCAGTGATGTACAGCTTGCCAGGTAAAAAATATAATCGATATGTTATAATATAGCTAGATTGTTCGAATGTTTTGTAATCTATACTAAATTTATAAAAACAGAATAAAGAAGAATTGTATTTAACCTTAATGTAGGATACATAAATTACCATCTCCCTTTGAGAATAGGAAAAAAATTACAGTACATAACTGAGGGTATACTAAGATTGACCGCCGAGTTTCTTGCTGTTTCTTTTTGGTAAGAGCAACATTCTGAACCAGTTGTAGTTTCATTAGTCATATTGATCCTTTACGATTCAGAATAGCTTGAACGAGCCTATTTGAATAAAGATTATTTTGATTTGATTTGATAACATTTACGTTCAGGCAAACCTCATGGATACAGCTTTTAATTCATAAACATTTTTGCCATCAGTGCAAATTTTAGTGCTGCTAGAAAATAAGCACTAAAATTTATGATGCTGGTTTAGTTTTTTTTAAACTTAAGTAGTGGACGATTACTTTACTACAGTAGTGGAAGATTTTCTGTTTCCATTGATAGCTTTCAGGTAGCAACGTCATCATCATTATCCGTACTGGTACGATATTGGCTCTATCCATTAAAAGATATCAGTCTTAAAAAAATATACAATTTCACTGAATGTTATTGTTGAGTTATGAGTTAATTAATCTAATTTCTAACTCAAAACAACAAAATCAAAGTATTTTTTTTAGTAAACTTATTTTTACCGATATTTGTTTTGAATTTTTGTACTAATCACAAATAAATTCACTGTGTTAAACCTTACACAGTTACAGAGTGCCTACGCTATAATAATGATCGTTAATTTGAGGATGTTTTTGAGTCACTTTTTAATATTAAAGTTTAAAATAATCGATTATCAAAAATTATATCGACAATCGAGTTCCAAATTGTTCTGTACTTGTGGCACATCACTATGAAACCGCGGTGGACACTTACAATTTGTTATGCAAATGTGCTGTCCACACTACCGAGTCGGCTTTTATACGCTCTTTAAATATTAGACAAATAATATATGCGAGCTTTTGACATATTGTACTAATATAATGGTTTATTATTTAATTTATTTATTCATCACTTAATAAGGCTGTTAATATATAACAGAATATATATGAATGATCGTAACTAAATAAATCTAATTTAGTTTAAACATATAATGCCACTTTTATAGGCAGACTACATGCAAAGAAAATTGTGTCCTTATTTTATTTATTTTATTTTATAAGGAAAACACAGCTATGACATCACAATAGTTAATAACATAAATAAGGAAATATAGCCAATTATAAGTTTTCGCATATAGAAGATAAATATACCTATATGCTTGCGTGGATACAAAAAAAAATTATAATGCTTAAAATAACTATACAATATAATATTATTTTATATTTCAAATAAAAAGAGAAGTTAAAATTTTACGAGCGGAGGTTGCAGACGTACAGAATAAATCTAAATCTAAATTATTCTTACATAATTCATTAAATACAATAGGTGCTCTAAGGAGAAAACTATTTCGTCTGAATCTGGTATGAACAAACGGTACATCTAGAATAGGATGAAATCGAGTTCTTGTGACTGGTACTCTGAGTACTACTTTTCTAAAAGATGTGGACAATCTATTTTACTTGTAGCCAAATGAAGCAGAAAAGTTAAATCATTAATATTTCTTCGAAGACTAAATGGCAGTAGATGTAAGTTCGCGCACATAGCATCGTATTGAGAAAATTGGTGAAGATTAAATTAATTTAGAAAACAAAAATTTTTTTGTCGATATTTTCAATACGCTTTATATATATGTAGATGATAATTGGAATTCCAAATTTGGGAGGCGCACTCTAAGGAACTTATTAAAATAATATATGTGTAAAAAATCACATGTGCAAATATAGATAGAAATTGGCACTGACTGCATTACAATGAAAATAATTGTCAAAGTATAATAACTAAAAATAAATAAAGTGTCATTATAACGTGAACGTAAATACCTATATGGAAAATTTGAATTTATCAAAGATTTCTTAGAAAGGTTTTGTAGTCACTTTAAAGCGACATTTGTTGTTGAAAATATCGAGTATTAAAATGATATTATAACAAAATAATTTGCGCACAGTAATCTTCAATATTCCGTTGAGAATGTCTTTGAAAATATAAAAAGGAAATGCAGCAATGGTAGTTACAATTTTGTTTTAAATTTAAAAGAAGTATCGGCCCTGCAGTCTCGCCCAATCAGCTCAGCTAAGCGGTTCACATTTCCGTCGATAGATGGCGGTGCACCAATGGTTCGTCTCTAGACGCAATCACGCTTTGTGCCGCCCTTCCGGCCGTTATTTCGATTTGGCACCGCTTTGTACTGCCTCTTGCTAGCAAATTCGACAATTTCTTTGGGTGATCATCCGTAAACCAATAACAGGGCGAGTTCGAATAGCAATAGATAACAATTTGCGCTTCTGGATACTATGAGATCTTACTAACTGCAAGTTGCTTATTGTGTTCGAATACGCTTTTCGAAATCTCATTTTATACAGGTAATTATATTAAAAATAACGCTAAAACAATATGGCCTTGAGGAAAAAAAAATTTGATTTATATTAAGTATAGTATGAGATATGTATTTTTTAAACTACATTAAAATACTACAAATGCAAAAGATGCGAAAAAAAATGGTTTCATTTTATGAAAAGTTACTTAAAAAAGTTAGTTTACCAAAGATAGGTCATTCAACATTACAAGGTAAGTATCTAATTTAAGGTGGCTGGTTTCAGAATAGCTAATTTCATAGTAGGCTTAATAGGACGTGGACTAATTGTTTGCTGACACCGCCCGATCATGAGTCCGTTTCGGTTTCGATGATAGTATGTCCCAGTTTTTTAACCTCCATCACTAATCGATTTACACTTTATAACACATTTTAGTATCGGCGCTTCAGCGCTCTCATTTACACATTTCACAATCTCCACGATGTTTCTGGGCCCTATTTGTTAAAGATTTAAAGGCAGTACGCGCCCTACGCGCTTTTCGTAGGCTTTCGTATTTTCGTAGGCTACATCAAAGTACTGGTACGTAGCAACGTAGCTGCAGTGCTACGTCGTAGCTGAACGTAGCCAATTATTTAACTTTAATTTACTCATTATAGAGTGACGAAGCTTTGCTCTACGTCCTTCAAGCTTCCCGCGGAAATGTAATACATTTCTCGGGAAAGTATTTGTATATATTAACGATGAATAAAATAAATAAACGTTATAGTATTTGTGGATGCATAGGTTTATTTAAAATTATAAATCTACGGGTAAATATTTTAATAGATAGGAAACTTATTTTATGAAATTAAATTTTTATAATTTACAGTATCAATTCATTGATAACAATCTCTTAACCAGTAAAAATAAAGGATTAATTTAAATTAAATACTATATGGAACATTCACAAACACGGATGCACGTCTCAAATATAAATAACTTAATACTTGTGTACAGACAACTGGTAAATCTATATAATTTTAAATATTTCAAACGAATATACACCCAGACTCAAAGAAAAATCAAATTATTTTATAGAAAATGTTTTCCCTCGGCGGGATTTGAATCCGCGACCCACGGAGCATAAATCAGGGTCACTGCCAAATGCGCCAACAAGTTATTTTAATAATATATAATTATCCAAAAATCAAATCAATAGTTACTGCATATTACAACAGTTGGTGCGTCTGTGGGGATTCTAGTCTCACGTAGAGCATAAATTCGTGCACGAGATCACATGCGTGGATGCTGCAGTTATTCTAGACCTGCGATATCAGCCGTTACAGTGATAGCCAGCCAGTTCAGTTCTAGACCGACGCTCAAACTAGCAGCACGCGCCGAAAAGGCTTTTAAATTACGAGAAAACTTTGTATACCACGTAAAGAACTTTTTATATTTCGATGTGCTTTAGAAAGCGCACTAGCGCTCCTTAGAAGTTTAAATTTCGGGAATCTTTTTAATCTATTTATATCTTAAAATTAGTTTAATGTTAATAGTTAAACGCCGCTCAGTTGGTTGTGAAGTGTAGTCAGTAGATATTAGTTTAGGTATTGTAAACGATATTCCATGTGTAGATCTAGTTTGTGTAAACTTGGACTATAGAAAGCAATTAAGTCGTCTTCGTGTACGCGGTAAGTAAACTTCAAAGTTTACCTCGAAAGTTGCGAACAGGTTGACTACACTGTTCATACACATTTACTTTCAACAGACACTAAAATGGCGTGACCTACGCAATATTTAGACGAAAATATCTGACTTTTGTAATATTACGATTAGGTACTATTTTGATACATTTTTATTAAAATTCGAATACAAAAGTAATGAAAATATTATTACATATAGATCTCTGCGTTCTTAGAGAGATTGGAGATTAGACCTACCACGCTTCTCCAATACGGATTGGTAGGTTACACATATCCCCAGAATTCTCTAGAGATATGCAGGTTTCCTCACGATGTTTTCCTTCACCGAAAAGCGTGTGATAAATTAAAATTATCAATTAGAAACATAAGTTTTAATAGAAAAACTCATTGTTGTCTTCCCGGGGTTTGAAGTCGTGACCTTTCGTACGGTCTCATCGTTAGGCTATCACAGCTCTTATTACTATATAATCCGTGAAAAATTAAGCACGATCCGCGGATAATAACAAAATAATATTTTTATTACTTTTGTTTTATGGAATTCCGCAAAGTAACGTAATTTAAAAAATTTATAGAATTAGGCATTACTTTACGAAGACTATGAAGATGTAAAAGTATTATGAAAATTATTTTGCTGAAATCCAGTAAAGTAAATAGATAATATACATATTGCTAAATGAAGAATGGAATATGCTTTGTCATACCCGATAAATGCAGGATTCATAAAAACACATGAACAAACCTCCACCACTTCCACCACAATACACAGCCATTAAACACGTTCACTATCAAACTAAACAATTGTTTCGCTCCGCAACCGAACCATCATCAGGAGATAAACTCCGCGACAAATTTGCGACGACTTGTCGTGTGTCACTTCATTCTTCATTTAGCACTATATATTTTTCTAGTAACCTTATCGCAGTCTAAAGGAAATTAGTTTTCTTATTACTTTGTGCGAATTTTTGTCTTTTTTCACGGAAGATAGGTGAGATAAAATAAATAGGCTTTTAATGGGGGTAGTTTAACGATTAGATAACGAAATAGGCTATTTTTTTATCTCAGCGATAAATCCCATGCAAACTAAGTTACAAATAGAAGCTAGTATACTGTACTAGTATTATAAATGGAAATATCTGTCTATATTTCTATTACGTTTTCAGGACTAATCTGTTGAACGATATTAATAAAATTTTGTATCACTAAAGCTTAAGTTCGACCAACATATAAGTTTAAAATATCTGTACCTCCTTCAAGAACAAATAAAATAAGCCCATATTAATAAATAATAATAATAAATGTACAATAAAATTATTTGTATATTGCTTAAAGAAAATTTATACCTAAAAAGGTAATATAACGTACATTAAAACATTCATATGATAAGGGCTGGTCGATATATGACAAATAAACGAAAGGTATCTTAAAAACGTCAATTAAACACATTACAAATATATGGGAATATTATGATTTTAATTTATGTAAATTTAATTAATCAAGAATCTAAAAAAAATAACTTAACTTAAACATATAACAATATATATATATATATATATATATATATACTGAGATAAAAATGAAAATCATTTATAATTGAAGATAGGTTGAATTAATAACTGTTTTCGATGTTATTATTCGTTAATGAGTCAGGAATATTTGTTCTTATTTATTTACGATACATACATACTGTTAGAAAACAGAAAAAAAAGCACTTATCTCTAAGATGGACCTTTTTAAGCCAACGTTTGAGTAACCTTTCTCTTTAGTTTTATTAATAACTAAATATACATATATAAATATACATAGGTTTTCGCACTGATCTAATATAAAACTTTTGACACTATGACGTCATATTCATTATAGTATAATGAGATTTTCCGTGTTTTAAAATATATTAATTTTAACTTATTAACAATATAAGTTAAGTGTCCTGGTAAGAGTTTCAAGAATATTGTTTAAATTTTCATAAATTACGTTATCTTTTCTCCTTCAGACACCCCTCGCATTTGCAAAATTTTGCACAAGAATTCCAGGTACGACTTTGTTCTCATGACGCGTTTATATTAAAACAAGCTTTATTCGTGAGTTCGTTCGTATCAACTTAACTGTTAAAGAGCCAACTCAAAATTCAAAATATTCTTTAGTCAGGTATTTAAATAAACTTGTCAACAAGTGCTTTTGAATCGTCAACATCTACGGCTGGTTCGGAAAGCTGTTCCTAACGAGAAGAACAAGTAAAAAGCTCGGCGGTTGCTCTTTTCATATTTTGAATATTTTGAATTTGAATATGTCCAACACTGGGTTAGTAACAGTTTTTAAAGAAAACTCTTCGGTGTCTACCCGGGTTTGAACACGTGTCCCATCGGAAAAGTCATACGGTCTCACCACTCGTCTATCACAGCTTAATGAAAGTAAATATACCTTGTAAGATATTAATTAAAATTTCGTTTAATCATTAACGTGCAAATCTTGCCAGCTATGAATATGGACACTGATTGGATTGGAATCCAGCGATGCGTTTAACTTGGAAGGGTTTAATCGCTAAATGGATTCCCGGGATTTTTTTTCACCCCGTTTCCTCATCGCCTACCTCAGAATTCACTTTCGACGTTTCTGTTAATGTGCATTAAATAATTTCGTTTCTCGTTCTATGAAGGTATATGTAGTTTTGTGAAAAATCTTACAATATATTTTAATTTTTGGTAATCTATCAATCAATTTTGTCCTTGCCGTTACAGCAGTTAAAAAACACTGTTTAAAAGAAGCTGATACAGAAAGCCTACTATACTGTTTACGTTTACTTATATGATGAGAATGCGTGGATATAGCTGCGTTTCTACCCTGTACAAGACAGTAACGACTAAATGTAAGTTATAAGATTTATATTTTTAAAAAGAGCAGCCGCCGAGTTTCTTGCTGGCTCAAGACTCGGTGGGAACAGCTTTCCGAACCAGCGGTAGATTTGACGATTCAAAAGCACAAGTTTACTTGAATAAATAATATTTTTAATTTGGATTTGAATTATGCAAAAATCTCTCTATAATGGTTGCGTGACTAAATTGGTTAGTACAATTCTCTCCTTCAGTCGATGGGCATCTATTGCTGGACATGGGTCTCTTGACGGGATCTCCAGATTACACGATCGTGTTCCGTTTGAATCCGCGGCTCCCTGAGGCCATTTTGAGGTCATCAGTCCACCTCATACCGGGTCTACCGACGCTCCATTTTTTAGTGCAGGGTCGCCGGAGATTTGCCCGTAATCACCAAGCTTGGCATGCAGATTGGTGATCGCAATGCTGACCATGTCGCACCGACATTGTTGCTGCCCACAATCGGTCTGTTAGTATTCGGGTCAGCTACAGGAATTGTTCTACTGCCATGAATCGGTCGCCAGAGCCTCGTTGGTTTATCTGCAGGTTGGAGCTTGAAGAGACTGAATGAGACGAACCTTCACCTTACACCCTATAGTGAAAAAAATATAATGACATTGAAGGGCTTAAATATAAGTATAAGAAAATCTCGATTTTCCTTCCCGGAAAATAAAAAAATAAATTAAACTATTGACGGTATTTTACAAAATTTATTAACCTGAATAGAGTTTCAGATAGAGCGTTTTACAAATGCGAAAATCTGTATATCAGTATTTTTACGCTATCACACTTCAATTATGCATAAAATTAGGGAAAACTGACCGTTGTCTAACTGAGATACATACACGTGACAACCTAGCAAAAATCACCCTTGCTATTCGGCTGCAAAAGCCACGGGTATGATTATATATTAAGTAATATACAAATAGGCATTAATTTACATTTTAAAAAATTTCAATAATTTCCAATAATGTAACGTTTAAGTAAAAAGGCCTGAGTAACTCATTCTGGTTTACAGACGGCAAATGAGTTTTGTGATTTGTTTATAAAGAGTAAAGCGTCTATTGAATTGCAATACAAATTGAAAAACTTTTTAATGGCGCCGAAACAAGAAAAAAATCTAAATTCTTTTCATTATTTTCCAGGCCATATTGGAAGGCTTGGAAAATAATTAAAACAATAATTAATATGTACATTATATATATTTTTATTATTTATAGTAAAACTCTGCATGTCAGTCCGTGTGCCGGTCTGGCTGACTCTCTATCTATTGTTATTTTTTCAAAGCTAATCGACTGGATCAATATTGATAGAATTTGGTTCATATGAAGTCTATATATCGAATTAAAACGAAACATTCCCATTAGTGAACTAAATAATTTTTAAATAATCGTAACATAAAATTGTGTATAACTAAGGTTATTAAAACAGTTATGTTGACGCGAACGAAGTTGCGGTTAGAGCTTCTAAAAAGCCTCCCTGCATGTCTGCTGCGCTTTCATTTCTAATCCACTAGAGCAACATTGACAGTGAAAGAACACAGATTAAGGGTATTGTAATGCTTAAGTTGATGGAAACAAAATTGCATTTACAACTTGTAAATAAATAAATAATAAATTTGTAAATATACTTACGTTACTAATGACAATTGACCAAGAACAAATTAATAAACATAGAGATTATTAATGTTGAGAGACCGGCTATACTCACGTCTTATTTCACGGCGTGAGTATTGCCGGTCTCAACATTAATAATAAATACCACTCACGATAGTTTAAATTCAAAAACATAGAGATAATAATGTTTTAAGAGATTTTTGAGAAATTATTTCTTTATATTACTTTAGCCGGGTAAAACCGCGTGCCTTAGTTGGTTGAATCCCTCGCTGCAAGACGGTAAGGATAAGCAAACAAGGCGGTACACTTAATGGATTTGTTTAAACTATTATACACCCCTTATTACAGCAGCCTCCCAGACATTTATTGCATATAAAAATATTTGCCCGGCTTTCAAAGTAATTACATCATTTCGAGGCTAGGCGAGGTTGTTTTAGGCGTGCTTTTGCGAGGGGCTATATGAAAGTGTTCTTTTCAGCTTTCACAAGTCGCTGGATTGAATGGAAGATGATTTTTGTTAGAAAATTCTTGTTAGAAGCAAGTTTATTTACAATCTAATTTATTAAGTACAGAAAAACCTTTATTAGAGACTAGCTTTTAAACGCAACATCGTTCGCGTGGACTGGAGTCTTATTATTTGAGTTAACCGTAATACTTATATTAATTATGGTTAAAGTGGGTTAACGGAGTTTATCGGACGCCTGACTTATAGGTCCCCGAGGCGGTAGGTGCATCTGGTGCTCCCGATGCACCGGTTAGCGGAGGGGGGCTTCTCTTTTAAGGAGTCCCTACCCAGACGAGGTGATTCTGGGCTCAGAGTTGCTGATGGTGGGGATGGGGTCAAATAAGGTACCCTGCCCCCGCCATCGGCAGCTTGGTGGAGCATACAGGTCGTTTTAGTCGGTGCGAGTCCGACATAACCGCCTGTCCCCGTCGGTCGGTCTTACCCATAAGGGTTTTTTCCTGTTAAAAAAAAGGGTTAACCTTAAAAGCTAGATTATGTATCTGCTGTCGCGGACTTTTATTTAGAACTTTTAGAGGCGAACAATTTTGTAGTACATGATTTTGGAATAACTTTCACTGTTTACTTAGCGCACGCAAGGAAAGCTTTAAATTTTGCCGTTTTCGCAATATTTTTCATTACTGCTCCTCTTCTATTCATCTTAGCACGATGGTATATGGCCTTTAGCCTTTCTAGATAAATGGACTACCTTACACTTAAAGAATTCTTTAAAAAGGTCTATTAGTTCCTGAAATTAGCGCGTTCAAACAAACTATTCAGCTTTATATATTAGTGTAGATATACGTACCATACATATGCTTCAAAAAGCCACAAGTGCAGAGTGGTATTATTGGAGTTACACAAGTTCTAGTCAATATACACAAGCACTACACACGTTCACTATCACAAACTCAACAATCGTTTCGCCCTGCAACCGAAACATCATCAGTAGATAGACTCCACGACAACTTCGCAAAACGAAGCATTACCCGAACAAGTATAGTTATATATTAATCGGTTCAACCCCTACCATTTATTTTATATCCTTTATTTAAAATGGTTATGTATTACAGTATACATCGCCAATTTTTATGGATGATAAAAATAAAGTTAAATAAAGTTTTATATAAACGTTCAAGCGATTTCTGTACAGAGCTACGGAATAAAATAAAGTCCGCAACGCAGTGATACTCGACGCATAACGACGGACCGGCAGCGTAATTAGGGCAGCGTTTGAGGGTAGACTGGAAATTGCGACGTACTTAAAATTGCGTTAAAATGTTCGCTCATTGAAATGTATTGCGGCTGTTTGCTGCAGATAGATGATGAAGCGTTTGTATATTTAATAAGGTGTACCCGCGACTTCGTTCCCGTCAACTTATATGTTTAAATACCTTTATTTACATTATATGTGTTCTTACTGCTTTCATGAAAACAGCATCGTCAAATTGTATAAACTTTTTTGAAATAATTCAGTCTAGTTTCTTGCTGATTCTTCTCAATAGGAGCAAATTTTCGAATTAGTAGTAGGTTTTTTAAAAATATTTGACGATTCAAAGTACTGCAAATAGTCTACTTGAAAAAATAATATTTTGAATTTAAATTTATCTTGTTTCGCAATCAAAAACTGTATTTTAAAATAAGCATTACACACTTTCACTACGACAATCTCAACGCCCGTGACGCTCTGCAAAAGCTTTGCAATTTTTTCGTGGAGCCTTCTGATGACGCTATGTTTACGTGGCAAAACGAACGTTGAGATTGCTGTAGTGACCATGTGTAGTGCTAGTGTGTTGGTGGTGGTGCTTTATGATATGTGCGGTAAACTGCTCGCGTAATAATTCTATCATTACTTTTGTACCATGGAATTCAACAAAGTAATGCATACTTCTATAAATTATTCATACCAGTATTTTGTGAAATGCTATGAATGTAATGGCTCGTTGGCGCAGTGGGTAGTACCCTGCCTTCAGCTTTGTGGGTCGCGGGTTCGATTCCCGCCGAGGACCCACATTTTCTATAAACAATTTGTTGGTTCTTCGAGCCTGGATGTGTATTTGTATTAAAGTATGTATTTAAAATTATAGGTGTAGTATATCTACCAGTTGCCCTTCACCCATAACACAAGTATTAAATTACTAACTCGTCGGGGTCGGATAACCGTGTGTGTAAGTGTCCCATATATTTAGTTATTTATTTATTTAATGTCTAGTAATCAAATTTCACTGAAACAACTGCAATGACAATACTGCCTTATTTACTTAACAACGCAGGCCTTTGAGTTGAATTTCAGGTAATTGATATGGTTAATTGTTATCGCGTTCGATGTTTTTTTAGTTTTAGTTGCTACTAGTACTATTCTAAAGAGCGGAACCCTAGAAATATTTAGAATATCATTCATATTGCGGTAATTGCGACAATATTAATACGCGCGGACGTATGTAATTGCTAAACCAAAACTATCTTACAATGTGAATTTTAATTAAAACAATAAATTTAATACACCCGCGCCAACGGTTGGCGAGCTATGAATATGTCAAACGGTGTGCGACACAGGTCGGCTATTAAGGCGTAGTAGTATCGGAGGCGGTTGAAAGATGTGTTATGGGACGAATACAAGTGAGAATCGATTAATACTATCAACTTACTGGCAACGCCCGTGTGGAAATCAGTCTGTCACAAAATTTTCACGAATTGAAGCTTTAGAGATAGAGAGATAGAGACATCCTATCGCGGACTTATATATAGATCTATTATCTTCTACATCTTTTTAGTGTATCTCTGTTAGTTTACGCGGCGTACGTGACTAAAGTTTCTTTTAAATCTTTATTTTAGGGCTTTTTTTTCGAACAGTAAATGCCACCCCCATACGTGGCTAAAGTTTCTAGCAAGCGAGTTTTTTACAGCCACGCAACCTCTTCAATACAATTTATATAAAACCGTTATGTACTATTAACCTAAACCTTCCGGAAGAATTACTAAAAAAAATCTTTGTAGATTTGTAGGAAATCAATCATATACAGACAGACAGCTGTTGAGGACTTTGTTTTATAATAAGTATTTGATAAATTAGATTTGGCTAATATTAAGTGTAACAAACTGTATCGGTGATTTCGTACCTATATGTTATTATACCTACCCTAAATGATGAACTTACTTACGTCTTATTTTTCAATAAAAAAGGGATTAATCTTTGTTCTATGTAAATTTTGATAAGCTGTGAGAGCCCAGCGCTGACACCGTGCGACTTTTTCACAGGTTTAAGCCCCGGGCAGGCACGAATGAGTTTTATTATAAAAAAAACTTGTGTCTTATTGATAATTGAAATTTATCACACGGTTTTCGTTGAAGGAAAACATGGTGATTAAACCTGTATATTTCTAGAGAATTCTGGAGAAATGTGCCACCAATCCACATTGGATCAGCGTGGTGGGTCATGGTCGTGGTGGGTGGTCAGAGATGAGGTCTATGCCCAGCAGAGGAATAATAAAAGGCCGTCATTTTATATTGAAGCTTCAATTTAACCTAATTTTATAATATTGCTATAATGGACTAACCGTGAAACCGTCACTAAAACGATAGATAGAAGTTCGTATTTGTAATATTAGTATTGATGTTTAAATGTTGTGTGTATGTGTGCGTGTGTGTTTAACTCAGAACTTCTCGAAGTTTGTAAGAAGCAAGCGTTCTATTAGATTCTTGGTTACACTTGTGTTGTAATTTATGCGGCAGCTTCCTATACTACGATACAGAGGTCGAGAACTATTTCAAACAGGGGTTGCGCTCCTTTAAACTGTTATAAATTTTGTCATCAATTGTGGCTACGAAACTTATGCGGTTAAATTAAATAATTTACACTTTTCGTATATTAATTTTGTTTGTTGGTTTAAGCAGAAACCTTAACAAAACAAATGATATATTAAAAACTTTTCATATATTTGTATTTCATACCTGTATGTACGGTAGTTTTATTGTGATTTAACAAAAACGATAAAAATTATAGTGATATTAGTTAATAAATATTTTTCTGTACTAGATTGAATTATAGAAATTGTAATAACAGGTGGAGTCGAAGAAAGCTAGAAACTGTTATGATAACACGAAGGAATTATTAGTCTTCAAGCTTTTTAATCAGTCAATTTTTTTTTAAATGGTTAAAATTACTGACTCGCAAATCAACAAGTTATCTAATATAAAATTCAACCGCGGTCTAATTTGGAAGTTTTATCTTCAACCAATCGATTTTTCTGGCATACACTTTCTGTTTCACACACAAATAGAGAGAAAGAGAGAGAGAGAGACAGAGAGAAGTTGTTTCATATTTAATTATAAAAGAAAATTTTAACTTTTACTTGTCTCACAGGGCAAGTTTGTCATATACATTACGATTAATACTATTAAAATGCTTCTCTCGCCAACAATGGTTTTTATACGTTTGAATTAATTAATTAAACTTATTGAGTTAAATAAAAGGTACATTAAAATTACTTATCATGCTCTTATGATAATGACCGCTAGTTTCCTAGCCTCTACTCTGTTGTGGCGTGCGGTGCAAGATGGTCTGGTTTAAAGCGATGCGCTCTGCAGGAACTAATTCGTAATGAGACCCGCCCATAAATTCGTCCTCGTAAGGACTGACCGTCTGTGACACCTTTAAGTATACTTAAACTCGTGTATTGTACATTCATACTTATAACTTTACCGGTTTAAATGATATAAAAAAATATGATACAGTTGCGCAACTGTATTGTGTATTGTACTGTTCGAATCTATACGAATATTATGCCTGCACTTCTATTGATGATGATTGTTGATCGTTGATTATTTTGTCGTACGACAAGCAATATGGCATTCATTCGCGTGGACCGTAGTCTTGAAATAAACAGTAGCTTCTGGCACTTTTCATCCCTGCAAATAACTGCATCACAAAAGTCAGATCGATCCGAGGGATTAAATTGCAATTCCTATTGCAGTGATTCCACTACTCGAAATTTTAACATATAAGATATTTCAATATATAAAAAAATATTTTGGAATATATCAGTTAAATTTATCCGGTAAACAGAAAGAAAAATATATAAAAACTTTCTAAAAATAACTGTTTCGCAAGCCAAAGAACGTAATATTGAACCTTTTTTAATTACAGATTTAATTACAATTTGTGCAGCAGGGTCTTCTCGTTTACTCCCCGGGTGGGGGTAAACGGGGTGCGGGCCTCGAGGAATTCCTCTCTACCCGGGCATCTCCTCGCGGGCACTTAAGCCCGGTATGTGTTTCGGCCGTAGGCCGAGGTCACCTAGGTGACCCAAAGGTGTCGGTATTTGGGCCGTAAGCCCAGGTCACCTAGGTGACCTAATGGATGTCTTGTTCGGTGGGGAGGTCTGGGAATGGTAGCTCCCAGACCTCGGGGTCAATTTCGGTGGTGTCTCGTTCGGTGGTGTCTCGATCAGGTAGGTGTGTCATGTCCGGTGTATTCGCCCTTTCGCCCGTCGCGTCGTCCTCTTCGTCGCCGTCGTCATCCGCATCGGGCCGCGGAGACGGTGATCGCAGGAGCTCGCGAGGCAGGGAACGTCCATCGGGTGGTCGCGCATGGAGTGGCGCGATGCCATGGAGGTGTACGTGCGCGCTATTGTCCGCACGCGCGAACATCCGACGCGCTAGGCGATGGACATACTCCTCCACGGTCGGCGTTCTGGTGTCCCGATGCACGACGTCGTTCCGCACATACCTCGGGGCTCCTACGATCAGTCGCAGGCAGCGGTTCTGCTGGACTTGAAGTCTTCGCTTCTGGTACGCCGAACATAGCGCGTACCAGGCGGGTGCCGCATACGTCAAGCGCGAGCGGACGTAGGCACCGTAGACTCGCAGTTTGGTGTTGACAGGTAAATGGGATGTGAACAGCGTGTGGAGCTGGGACCTGGCAGCAGCAGCTTGGCCCACGGCACGATTGACCATGGGGACCATGCGCAGGCTGCGGTCCAACTCACACCCCAAAAACCTCACTGTGGTCTTCCACTCTACGTCCTGGCCTCGAAGAGTCAGCTGACGTAGCGGCTTGGAGCGGCTGGTGAGCAGAGCGGCCGTCTTCCCGACGTTGACGGCCATCCTCCACTTGTCCAGCCATTCCGGCAACAAGTCCAGCATACGCTGCATGCGGTTGGTGGCGACGATCTGGTGGTAGGACGACGCGAAATACGCGCTGTCGTCAGCGAAGAGCGACAACAGCACGTCCTCCTCCCCTTCCCGCAGATGGTGGCGCAGGGTGGGGATGTCATCCGTATACGCCGCGTATATCGCGGCGATATACAACTGCCCTGGGGTACTCCGGCTTGGATGGTGCGTGGCTGGGATTCGGCACCATCCACTGCCACGTAAAAGCTACGGCCGTGTAGAAATGATGCCAGCACTCGCACATAAGCGGGCGGCATGGTGGTGTCCAAGATCTTGACCAGGAGCCCGGCGTGCCACACACGATCGAAGGCCTTCTCGATGTCGAGAAAGACCCCCACGGTGTAGCGCCCGTTGTTCCGCTCACTGGTCAGGTGGTTGATTACCCTCGCCAGCTGGAGCGTCGTCGAGTGGCCGCTGCGGAATCCAAACTGCTCCTCGCGCAGGGGCAGATGGGGCGTGACTCGACGCAGCAGCAGACGCTCGAACAGCTTGGCTATGTGCGAGAGCAGGGTGATCGGCCGGTAGCTTCCAGGCAGGCGGCGGTCCTTCCCCGGCTTGGGAAGAACGATGATCTTCCCGGCTTTCCACGCCTCTGGGAAGTGGCCGGTGCGGAGTACTCCGTTGAACAGTCTCGTGAGCGCTACGAGACCTGTTCGGGGCAGCAGCATCAACGCGGCGTTGGTGATTCCGTCGGGGCCTGGCGCTTTTCGCTTATCAAGGCGAGCAGCGACCGACCGCAGCTCTGACAGGGAGATGAAATCCTCTCCCCGGAGCGGCGGTGTAGGGGCCGACAGGAACCTCTCCAGCTTGTCCTGGACAGCCGCGTGATGACGGATGACTTGGAGGTTGGAGGTGTTGGGGGCGTTGGGCTTAAAAGTCTCTTCCAGGTGGGCCGCCAGGATCTCAGCGCGACCCTTGGCGGTATAGGTGCGTCTACCCGCTGCATCAAACAGCGGGTAGACGGGGGTGTCATGTCCGGTGAGTTTCTTGCAGAGAGAGTACAGCGCTGTGTCGTGTTCCGTCGCTCGATCGACGGTATCCTCCCATCGCGCCTCGTCGAGAGCGACTACGGCACGCGCGATCTTCTCTGCAAGCCGGTTCAGGTCAGCCTTCACCCTGGGGCAGCGAGTGCGGGCCCATAGGCGGCGTAGGGTGCGCTTCCGCTTGAGCATATTGCGGAGCGAGCTCGGCAGGTCCTTCCTTCGATTGGTATCCGGTGAAGTCGACGTGGTGGTGGTGGCTGCTGCTTTGGCGGCGATCATCGCTTCC
Organism: Morpho deidamia; assembly: GCA_947086505.1. NCBI lineage: Eukaryota > Metazoa > Arthropoda > Insecta > Lepidoptera > Nymphalidae > Morpho > Morpho deidamia. The sequence goes on from CAMTZC010000025.1 coordinate 697,635, forward strand.
GCGACGAGCGCAGCAGCATCGTCGACTCCCGAAGGTGTGGTAATCGGGCCTGTCAGCTCAAGCCCGGCAAGCTCGGCGGTGTAGCGCTCCCAGTTCGTCCGCATCCGTGGCGGGCGGGGCACTAAAAAGCCTCCCTGGGTGGCTAGGGTGACCAGAACCGGTAGATGTTGGGTGTCAAGGTCATAGAGGACCTCGACATCAAACGGGTTGTCGAGTCCGTGGTGCAGCACTATATCAAGGACATCTGGCTGGGAGCGGCTGTCGGTGGGTATGTGGGTCGGCGCTCCCGGCCCCATCACACCGTACCCGCTCCTCACGCTATCTTCGTGCAGTTGCCTCCCGACCCCAGTGATGATTCGCGATCCCCACGCATGATGTTTCGCGTTGAGATCACCCACGATCACTGCGGGTCCCTGCTGTCCGAAGATTGTCCCGACATCGGTGCTGCAGAAAGTCAATCCGGGTGGTTTGTAGGCGGCATAAATGCGGAGCTCCTGGTTGCCCACGTTGACACGCACCCCCTGTGTACGGGTGCTAGTGAACGGGGTGTGCTCCAACTCTTCGTGTATAATATCCCTCCGCACCAGAGCGGCCGTACCTCGGTACGGATAGCCCCGGGGAGAGATTTCATCACGTCGATACACGAAGAAGTTGGGCACGCGGAGCTCGACGCTGTCCGTGAGTTTGGTTTCGCCCAGGAGGATAACATGGATGTCCTGCGACTGGGCGAGTAGTGTTAGCTCACGGACGTGTCCTCTTATGCCGCCTGGATTCCAATATAGTACTCTTAGGGCGGTCACTGGTACGACCGCCCGAACTGGGTTATGGCCGCCGTTATAGCGCCGACTACATCCCTCGTGCTCACATAGTGTGCGAGCGCCGCCATGAGCGCCTCGATCAGGACAATTTGTAACATCGAAAATGAATGATCTTGATATATTGATAATAGATGGCGGTTCTCAATATCATCCCATCTCTGTTGAATTTACAGGATTTCTATAGCCTATATGCTAACCGGCTGTATAAGCAATTAAATGAGCTAAGTTTCATCGATACTGATTCAGCGGATTCACCGTGAAAATGTAATAGACAGACAGATAGACTTTCGCATTTATAATAATAAATATAAAGACGCCTCTGACTAACTTGTTTTTATTCAAACAAATTCAAATCCCTATCAACTCTGCGTTTCTATTCTTGAGATATATAACGCTTTTCGTAAACCCATATATATCAGGCACGGGCCGATCGAACTGTTTTCCTACCAAAATTTATAGAGGTTCCACGGAAATATGGCCAGGTGATGTACCATGGGTTCTTTAATATTAGTTTCGGAGTATGGAGTTTGAATGGGTTCCATGTGAGAGATAGTTATGGTGACATCTTAGGATAGGGTCCTAAATCTAAACTCGGAATTGTTTTCGTTTATATAAATAGTTAGAATTTGAATTGTCAACCCGTTGGCGCAGGTGGCATTAGCCTTAACTTCAGCTCCAGGGTTGACGGGCTCGACACCCGTTGAGGCCATTATTTCTAGTGTATTTTTCAATTGTCTGTCACCCAATTTTTTAAGTTACGCACGGGATGGATGACCGTGTGTGTAATTAATCCATATATTAAGAAAGCCACTTTGTTTGCTGTTCAAGCTTATTCTAAACCATAAGATGGTACGAAACGTTAAACCACCGTTTTCAAATTTAAAATTTAACATTAGCATAATTTACGCAATACTGATTACGACATGTCTCTTATACTTTTGTTAAAGTTCGTAATAAAAGTATTTAAACTAATTCAAGCACGCGTCGTACTTCTAGATTGGTCCTTGAAGCCGGATTATATTAAGCAAGCAACTATTTTATAATAAGAGGAAAGATTTTCGCCGTTGAGTAAATCATCAGCCCGTTTTTACATCATTAAATTCAAATCATTCTTTATTCAAGTAAACTTGTAAACAAGTGCTTTTGAATCGTCAACTCTACGGCTACAAGACAACAAGAAACTCGGCAATTGCTCTTTTCAAAATACAATTCTTATTACTAGTTACATTTAGACATTACTGTCTTGTATAAGGTCGTGGAGTAGCTATATCCACACATTAATATCATCTAAGTAGTGCTGCATTTAGTATTGTAGACTTTCTGTATGTTTCTTTTCTTAAAATTATTTTTTTTAATTCCACAATCTACATTAACTTTACCTTTACAGCAGTTTAAAAATACTATTAAAAAAAACGTTAATTCAGAAAGCCTATTATACTATTGAAGATTACCTAGAAGATAAGAATGCGTGGATATAGCTCCTCTTCAACCCTGTACAAGACATTTATAACTATATGTAACTAGTGATAAGAATTATTGTTTGAAAAGAGCAACCGCCGAGTTTCTTGCTGGCTCGGTAGGAACAACTTTCCGAACCAGCAGTAGAGTTGACGATTCAAAAGCACTTGTTTACAAGTTTACTTGAATAAAGAATATTTTGAATTTGAATTTCAAGAGTGATTTTTAAACTGCTGTAATGGCAAACCTAAAATTGATTGCGGAATTTTATTATAGATAATTTTATCCAAACCCACAAACGACTTATGTACTTTTGCAAGGCGCAAAACGGGCGCGCAAGCTTATGTCGGTTCTTACTTTGTCTTTTAGATACATCGCCAATTTTTTTGTAATTGTGTATGTTCTTATGCACAAGTATTAAATTACTAATATACTGTGAAGCCAATGTATGAATACCTATTTCCTTAAACTTCTCTTGCAGGGAATCACGCAAATTTAAATTGTAAATGCCACGTTTGGCTCTTTTATGTTGTACAAATTTTTGGAATGTCCGCGCATTTACCCCATAACAATATACCGTAAGACAATGGTTATGGAAGTAAGCAAAATAAACAAGTTTTGCTTGGACCTTTGAATCCAAGGTCAATCCCAAATATACAGTTTGTATAAAACCAAAAATACCGTTTGTAGTAAATAACGAAAAATATACATCGGAGATTTACATAGTGAGACGTGTCAGGTAATTAAAGTCAGTTTCTTATTCTTAGTTCAAATAACGGGGATTTAAAACAATTCAAAATTTCGTACAAACAAAGCGTTTGCGATTTGCAATACAAACTTTTGCCTTAATATTAGTAGGATGAAGTCGTCGAGCGTTATAGGCGGCTATTAGCCGATCGAGCCGATATCGAATCGGCATCGTTTACCGGTGATTGCGCACCGCGCTGCCATCAATCTGCCGGGATCGGCCGGATGCTGGCTGATTAATTACTGTGTGTGCGTACATTTGTTACATTACACGGTCGTTATTTGAATAAATTATGTATAGGACTTTGATTGGCGCTTATCTCTATACAAGCTACAATTGTGTCTTTGTACGCGTCAACTTAAATATTAAACTAAAATTTTTCCCTATTCCACATTCAAAATATTATTTATTCATTATTAACTCAAAAAAAGTCAACTCTACTGCTGGTTTAAAAGCTGTTCCTGCCTAAAAGAGCCAGCAAGAAACTAGTTAGATTTAGTCATTACCATCTTGTACAGAGTCGAAGATGATGAGGATTTTTTTATGCCATATATTATTCCAGTAGTTATGAAACACTGTCTATTGGAGAAATTCATTATACAATTTAATTCACTTCATTCAATAGCTTTTGAGTTTATCACGAACAGATGTGGTAGGAGACTGATTTATATGTCATCTAGTCCTCCTGCCCTTATCCCATTATAAGTGAGGTCGGTACAACATGTTACAAACAAGTTGTCGAATGATTTGGCAATGTATTGTAGGACCAGCCGCCTGCCTGACGTCAACTTACCTTAGTCGTACGACTAAGACTATAGAACTCCCTGATTTCTTACCGAGGTGTCGTAAAAGACAACTAAGGTAAGTCGATGCACCGTGTGGTATCCGGTTGAGTAGAATAGACCACCTTCTTTCTTACCAAGGGGTCGTAAGTAAGACTTCAGTAAGTTGTTGTCAGGCAGGCGTCCGATCGTAAAATACATGGCCAAATCATGTGACAACATGTTGTGCCGACCCCCATTAGAGTGAGATAAGGGCAGAAGGATGATGATGACAAGTGAACTTGCAAACAAGTGCTTTTGACTCTTCAACTCTTAAACAAATAAATACTTAAATACACCTAGACTCCATAAATAAAACAAATCGGTTTTTAGAAAATGCTAGCCTTCGAACCTGAGACCTATGGACCTGATGGCAGGTTTACTAACACCTGCGCCAATAGGCCAGTTAGTATGTACAGTACAGTACAGTAACTGTATGTAAGCGAAGTAGGTATCCGTGCGGAAACAAACGGTAATAATGTGTGTAAAAACAATAAATCTCCTTCTATCGTTACCCCACTGCATAAATAACCAAATAATTGCTATTTTCACTATGTATGCGTGATATACGGCGTTAGGTTTTACAGGATTTCAGGTCTGTGATATTGACTGATAGTCATTATTACATACATTCTCCTGCCCTTATCCCACTCTAAGTGGGGTCGGCACAACATGTTACAACATGCTGTCACATGATTTGGCTACGTATTTTACGATCGGCCGCCTGCCTGACGTCAACTTACCTTAGTCGCCTTTTACGACACCTCGGTAAGAAATGAGGGTGGTCTATTCTATGCAGCCGGATACCACACGGCACGACTGATAGTCATTATTATACACAGAAAAAGAAAAAAGAAAACCAATACAAAAAGTCAGCCAATAATATTGAATTGGGAGTTGTTAAGATCAGCATTTATTAGAAAAAGCCTTCCAGTTAAAGTCTAATCGAAATCGGTATCTGTATATTAACTATGAAATCTACTCAAGATAGTTTGAATTCAAAAAGTATTAACAGGTTAAGTTAATATAATTTTGGAACTATTATGCGAGAACGATTCTACCACCAGTTCGGAACGCTACTATCCACTGAGAAGAACTGACAAGAAACTCAGTGGTTACTCTTATCACGAATTGTAACTATTCGAGGTTAGATTCTAATAACAAAGGACACTCAATGTAGGCAGGTAGACGTGGATCTACCTTAACAATATTAGAAAGACACAGTAACACTAATAGCACCTGCTTGTTTAATCAAGACAGGTTGTAAAACGATCTCAACGCGTGAGCGTTTCATAATCGCGCAAGTCTAGCTTTACAGCCAAACTCCAAATGATGACGGAATCGAGCAGCGTAACGGTCTTATAACCGTATTAGTTAAATTCTCCAAAAAGACTGCCCGCGTGGGTTCTATGTTTTATTCACAATTTTCGCTCCAAAAGCAAGACGCTTCCGTGCTATCGGCCACGTGATTAGCGTGTTGCCAGTTTCTATTCCCAACAATATAGTATAAACGGTATAAAAAATTGTCTCTTATCATAAAAGTATTTTTTTTATAAAGAAGATCCTAAAAGACGCCTATCTAAGCCCGACACCTCTACAAACAAAACAAGATAAATCGCAGCCGTTTAGATAAATATTATCAAAGATATCCCTTCTGGTGAATTTATTTTGGCTTTTGCGACCAGTTTGCCGCTCCAGTGGGCTCCAGTGATGCGGCCCGGGTACCAAACTGTATATAAAATTGCTGAAAAAGTTATCGGAGGAATAATATCATAGATGTGTTATTGGTATCCGATTTTAGTATTAAGACAAATGTAACAGTTATACAAAAAAAATAAAATTCCACGTTATAAATATACTAAATCAGTGTATGTAATTGCAATTTTGAACATAAAAGTAGTTATTGTGAGCTAACCATAAAGATAGCACATCCTATCGCGGACTTTTTTGTAGTAGTTTTATAGATCTACAATTCTCTAGTACATTACTTTAGCGTATCTCTGTTGATTTACGCAGCGCACGCGACTAAAGCTCCCAGCAAGCAAGTTTTTTAACAACTGCGCGCTCTCTTTAACACATTTTACATAATACCGATAAGTACTATTTACCTAAACCATATGGAAGTATTTCACTATCTTTTGGTAAAAACCGTTTAGAAATCCGTTCAGTAGATTTTAAAATAACCGATTACATACAGACAGACAGCTTTTTCGTACTTTGTTTTATAATAAGTACTAGCTGTGCCAGCGGCTTCGCCCGCGTGGAAGTTAGCGTGGCACAATTATTTTCTAAAATTCAATTTGTCAACATAAATGTAGTTATTGTGCGTTAACCATAAGAGGTAGAGACATGCTATCGCGGACTTTTTTGTAGTAGTCTTATAGATCTACAATTCTCTAGTACATTACTTTAGCGTATCTCTGCTGACTTACGCAGCTTACGCGACTAAAGCTCTCAGCAAGCAAGTTTTTTAACAACTGCGCGATCTCTTCAACACGATTGATATAATACCGATATGTACTATTTACCTAAACCATCCGAAAGTATTTCACTATCTTTTGGTGAAAACCGTACAAAAATCCGTTTAGTAGATTTTGAGAAAATCGATTACATACAGATAGACAGATTTTTGGGGCTTTGTTTTATAATAAATAGATAGATACATCAAACAGGCAGTATGCATGTATGCTTCTGATAAATTTCGAGATGGTTGGACCAATTTTAGTGAATTTTTCAGAAATTGATTCAGCGAATAATCTTGTAAAGTTTGGTGGCCATCGGATCATTCCTTTGGACTGTCAGTGACAGTTTCGATTAGAGGGGAATTCGAAATCAGAATGAGCCACAGCAACGCGTCGTGGGACTGCTATTAATTTTGAGCATGAGACTTTACGGATTTCCATTACAGAAAAATGATGAATATTAGTTTGCTTTTTAGAGAAAACCTCTAAAATTTTAAATGTAGGATTATACTGAATATACTAACACCACCACTACGCTAAAATAACACTGCACACATTCACTACTACAATCTCATCAATCGTTTTGCTTCGTAGCCGAATCAGGAGATTATCGCAAAGCTTTGAGATTATTTCCTCTAATCGCAATAACAAGCGGAAAAACAAAATATAAAAAGCAATAAAATGGGTTGTTAACAAAACTCATCAAGTTGAATGTGTTCATTATAACTTAACAAATGCAAACTCCGTTACAGATTTCCTTACAAGTATTTATTTGCTTTCAGATTGCAGAGTCCACCGCCGGAGCTCAGGTAATATTCATTTCTGCGAAACTTTTTACCAACTTCAGAATTGCACCAGCGTTGGCGCATTAAATTGCCTCCCCCATTGTTGGCGGAAAGTTGGTGCAACGATTTCATTGTAATCAAAGTGCCTCGTTTAAGGCATAGGAAATGTTTGAACATATAACCTTTATTTACTTGCACTTACATAATTTGAAAAAGTAAAAAGTAGCAAAAGTACGTAAATCGTTTGTGGGTTTGGGTATAAGATTCTATAATAAAATTCCGAAATCAATTTTGGTCATGCCATTACAGCAATTTAAAAACACTGTTAAAAAGAGGCTGATACAGAAAGCCTACTTACTATACTGTTGAAGATTACTTAGATGATAAGGATGTGTGGATATAGGTGCACTTTTACCCTGTACAAGACAGTAATAAATAAATGTAACTAGTTCTAAGATTTATATTTTAAAAAGAGCAACCGCCGAGTTTCTTGCTGGCTCTTCTCGGCAGGAACAGCTTTCCGAGCCAGCAGTAAAGTTGACGATTCAAAAGCACTTGTTTACAAGTTTACTTGAATAAAGAATATTTTGATTTGATTTGATTTGAAAAAATGCTGTATCTTATTTTTGTGCATAAGAATATAATATAATTATTAAAAAAATTGGCGATGTATACAATAGACAAAATAGGAACCGACATAAGTTTGCGGCTCCTGCTTTGCAAAAGTACGTAATTCGTTTGTGGCTAGGGCATAAGATTCTATAGTAAAATTCCGCAATCGATTTTAGCTTTGCCATTTCAGCAGTTTAAAAATAGTATAAGGCTGATATAGAAAGCATAAATTTTTGAGGATTATATATGTATATATGACAAGAATGCGTAGATTACTTTCGACCCTGTACAAGACAGTAATCACAAAATGTAACTAGTAATAAGTTATATACTAAGTTATATTTTGAAAAGTTTCTTGCTGGCTCTTGTCGGTAGGAACAGTATTCTAAACCAGCAGTACAGTCGACGATTCAAAAGAACTTGTTTAAAATGTTTACTTGATTAAAGAATGTTTTGAATTTGAATCTTCTATGGCCTATATAGTTACAAGCTCTTTCCTGCTAATTACTAATATTAATGTGACGATCTAGTCTGTCTGTTGATGAGATATCCAATAATTGAAGCTGTTAAAGTCATTACTTTATATTAATGGCAAAATTGACGCCATCTTCCTCTTGCGCCTTTATGCCTGTCATCTAAACGTATGCCTATGCAAATAAAATATTATTTGACGCAAAAATAAAATTACAAACACAACCTGACCGAGCTAAAATAGAGGAAAAATAATCTTGTACCTTTTTCAGGAACAAGAAAAACCTCATTGTAGGTTTAAACTCCAACCCTTTTCTACAAATAGGAGATAAGAGCCTATGCCCAGCATTTGGATATTAAAAGCCAGTTTCTTTACTACTTTTATAAGTATAAGGAAATATTATTGTAATTTAACTGTATATCAAAAATTGTCGTCTACCCATACTCCGATCACGTTGGTGGAAGTGAAATAAAAAAAATACGAATTTAACAACTAATAAACAATACAAATGTAAACTACAAAACTGTCTTCCAAAACTTTCTAATAATAAACACTATGCCAAACAAATATGAAATAAGTAAGAGAACCTTCATGTCTGCAATTGTTTCCCATAAACTTTCCTTTATTTCCCGCCCGCAATACTTTCGCCGTCGCATTTATATCAAAGCATTTTATAACAGCAATATTATGAGCATTTGAATGATAGCAAAAATAAGTGAAGTGGCTGCTTGCATAATAAATACGGACGCCATTTTTCGTTGACAGCAAAAATGGAAAATATTCTAAACCTCTGGTAGCACTATCTCTTTGCACTCACTCGGGTTTAAGCGGCTACGGGATATAATTTATATCTACACCGCATATTTTAAAAGGGTTCGATTCACCGAATGTGCGGTTTTACTGAAATAAACTCTAGTGCAGTGAGTAAAGGTTGAAATTCGAGTGAATGTAACGAGTTCCTAGTACGGGACAAAGCAGAGTGCATGCATTTTATAGTTTAGTGGGAATGAAATGAATCAAGATGGTTGAAAATATGACAAATCTTTGGGTTTATTTATGTTTTATTTAGTTTTTATTACTGCGACTCAGCAGATTTAGCATAAGGTTTGAATTAATATGCAAAATATAACACAATTGAATATTAAATAAATGATAAAAATGCTTGTACATAAAAATCCTCCCAGCTTCGTAAACAGCTTAATTATGTAAATCAAAATGTTGAAACGTCTACCGTCGAGTTTCTTGCTGGTTGTTCTCGTTAAAAGCAACATTCCTAACCATTGTAGTTTCATAAATCTAATTGATCCCTGGCGACTCAGAAGTGATCTAAAAATATTATTTTAATAACTTTTTTTTTACTTAATTTGATTATATGGGTTTAGGTATACGGTTCTAAAATGTAGGGTTGCATATTGGACTTGGCAATACAGACATTTCCATCGACGTTTCATTAACATTCGAGGATTGTATAATTGATAATAATTAAAAATAAAACAATAGTGCTATTTTTGAAAAAAGTGTGACGCGCTTTATGCCATCGTTTTCGTCTATAAATTAAGCATAATATCATTTACTATTATTCACGATTAGCAGAATAATTCGAACTTAATCGCTCATTATAACTATTAAAAAAAATCTTTGTGTTTATAGGCGTTCGTACAAGGCTCCTACGTCTGCTAATAAGTAAACCTAAAACTAAATCTAAACTGCAGGCCATGGCAAGCAGCCAGGCTCCCAATCCCCATACAGGCGCACAGTTAAGCACTATTTATTATAGCACAGCACATACTCACGGTGTGCGATACAGCGTAATCCGGCTATTTGTAATGACACTCGTTAAACTACCTTAAACATATTTTACATGTGACGACTACGATGGGATTTATCGTACGATATCCGTAAAAAATAAATAAATAAATATATGGGACAATTACAAACACGGTCGTCCATCCCCAAAGTAACTTAATACTTGTGTTATGTGTGACGGACAACAAGTAAATATATTACGTATATAATTTTAAATACATACTTAAATACAAATATACACCCAGGATCGAAGAACAACAATTTTTTTATAGAAAATGTTGGCCCTCGTCACTACCTACTGCATCAACGGGCCAGTCAATTGAGGTATCATTTTCATGCCCTTCTCCCACCCTAAGTGGGATCGGCACGTTTTTCTCTTTCATTCGTCTACTCCTTTTCTATGCATGTACTACACTACACACGTTCACTACCACAAAATCAAGAATCGTTTCGCCCCGCAACCGAAGCATCATCAATCTTTTTTTTTTACTTTTGTATTATGGATCTCCTCAAAGTAATGCCTAATTCTATAATTTTTTTTTGTAAAACATTTTAAGTACTTTAATACAGATTTTGATATTTTTATTTAATTTAGCAATTTATAACTAGCAACATGAAATCATTTTTACTTTTGGAGCTTTCTTTTGTCGTCTTTGTAGCAAATTCAATTTTCTTTAATCGATCTTTATTTAGGTTCGACTTAAATCCAGTCCAAGTGAGTCGACTTTTATCACTTTTATCATGTGTCAGATGTATATTATTCGTGCGATTCCTGCTTTGCACCTTGCAAAAGTAAATAAGTCATTTGTGGGTTTGGGTATAAGATTGTAAAATAAAATCTCGCAGTCGATTTTATCTTTGCCACTACAGCAGTTTAGAAACGCTCTTAAAGAGAGGCTGGTTCAAAAAGCCTACTATACTATTGAGGATTATGTAGATGATAAAAATGCGTGGATGTAGCTACTCCTCTACCCTGTACAAGATAGTAATAACCAAATGTAAATAGTTATAAGAATTTTATTTGAAAAGAGCAACCACCGAGTTTCTTGCTGGCTCTTCTCGGTAGGAACAGCTTTCCGAACCAGCAGTAGATTTTGACAATTCAAAAACACTCGTTTATAACTTGAATAAAGAATATTTTCAATTTGAATTTGAATTTGATGATTTTTAACGTCTTTTTTGTATTTATTTGCCGTATAGTATAACAGTGACTTTAAAGACCTTGCAAGCAGTAAGCCTGAAATCGTCCAAAATGATACTCGCAATTATAATCCAGCCAAATTGTCGCGCCGTCGTCGCATTATTCATCCCAATGTCATCCATCTCTTTTATTCTGTAATCAAACAAGCCTACGCAAATTAGTCTTTATACTTTAGGCTGATGATTAAACCTTCACTTTACAAATGTACAGTTTAATATCAGTGCTTTTAGTCATATTAATAATATAATGCGAAAGTCTGTATGACTTCACTGGTGACGTCACTGGAGAAATATTGATGGAATTAAAGATAATGTACTTGTAAGTAACGGCCTTTTACTATCCCACTGCTGGATGTAGGCCTCCTCTCTCCGTTTTTTGGAGAGAAGGATTGGAGCTAAGACCTACTACGCTGCTCCAATGCGGATTGATAGATTACACATATCTCTAGAATTCTCTAGAGATATGCAGGTTCACTCAGGATGTTTTTTTTTCCCGAAAAGCATGTGATAAATTGCAAATACCAATTAGAAACATAAGTTTTAATAGAAAAACTCATTAGTGCCTGCCCGGGTTTGACCCCATGTTCGTCTCTAGTGAGTCGCATGGTCGCATCACTGGTTTATCACGGCTTCTATATACTTATATGTAGGGTCTTAAAGTGTTTGAATGGCCCCGCATTGGAAATCGCAGTGTCGGTAGACACCCTAAGAGATGGACTGACGACCTGAAAAAGGTCCCAAGGAATCGCTAGAGCCAAGTGGCACATGATCCTGTGGTGTGGAGATTCCATGAAAACCTATGTGTCCAGCAGTGGACGTCCATCGGCTGGCGAAAAAGAAGAAGAAGATATTTATTTATTTATTTAAGGGGGAAACAAACAATTATTATACAACTTAAATATGAAACTTATGGGGTAGACAGATTTTTTTTTCCACATACAAAAAACTTATAACTATATATATAACTATACTATATCCGGCTCGAAGGACCAATAGTATGGAGAGATGATAGAAAGGCGCTGGTATTTTTAGTAATTTCCAGAGCTCAAAAGTACAACTTTTCATGACAGGACGCACGGAGAGAAGGGAAGTCACAGACAATTAATTTACTTAGACAAAATTACCACATAGTATTAACAAATAGCAATAATAAAAAATAACGTTAAAAGAGTACAAGATAAATTTAAATAAATGTCAAATTCCAAATATTCTGTATTCAAGTGTGCTTGTAAATAACTGCTTTTGAATCGTCAACTCTACTGCTGGTTCGGAAAACTTTTCCTACTGAGAAGATCCAGCAAAAAACTCGGTGGTTGCTCTTTTCAAATACAGTTCTTATAACTAGTTACATTTGGTCATTACTATCTTTTACAGGGTAGAGAAGTAGCTATATATCTACGCATACTTATCATCTATATAATCCCCAATAGTATAGTAGGCTTATTGTATCAACCTCCCTTTAACAGCGCTTTTAAACTGCTGTAGTGGCAAAAATAAAATCGACTGCGGGATTTTATAATAGAATCTTATACCCAAACTCACAAACGACTTATGTACTTTTGTAAGGCGCAAGGCAGGAACCTCAAGCTTATGTCGGTTCCTACTTTGTCTATTATATACATCGCTAATCTTTTTATAATTATGTATATTCTTAGGTACTAAAATTATAATACTAAAAATATACTGTGAAGCCAATGTAACAATACTTGTTTCTTTTTTTTATCTCGCAGGGAATCACGCGAATTTAAATTGTAAATGTCACGTATGGCTCTTTCTTGTAATACAAAAGTTTTTTCTATGTCCGCGCATTTACCCCGTAACAATATTCTGTAAGACATAATGTTATGGAAGTAAGCAAAATAAATAAAAAAATAAAAATGTCAATGCTATAGACGTTTTCAATCAAATTTATGGTGATATTGACTAAAGTGGCGACATGGAATTTGAATGCAAAGAATAATACGTCATTATGAAGCAATTTCGCGCAAAGAGCTGACAATGGTATCTGGGTCGAGATACGGCGCGGCGCTCAAACGAACGAAAATTCAGGTCCCTAATGGGGCCAAAGTCTGAATGCCACCAAACAGGAAAATTAACTCTTGGAAGGGAACATTTCGCGGATATCTCTTGATGTATTGTTTGAATAATATAGGTCACTTTTTGTCGTTGTTTCGCTTTACTTCTGTTTAAACGTTGATGATGATGAACTATGATCTATGATCACGTAAGCTGTGATGGCCCAGCGGTGAGACCGTGAGACTCTTTCAAGGGAATCAGAGGTTCAGCTCAGGCATGGATGAGTTTTTCTTATAAAACCTTTGTGTCTAATTGATAATTTATCACACGATTTTCGGACAATGTACATTTATTTATTTATTTTATTATTTATTTAGTTCATTAAACTAGACGTATAAATGATAAAGTATCGAGAAATATACAAGATTATAACCTACTAGAAATTAACGCAAAATCCAAGTATATACATAGGTTAGGTTCAGCTAAGTTAATTACTCTGATTCTGAGATACATAGGAATTTACACAAATTGCTTTTGTATGAGGCTAAAGAACTACAGAAAACGTCTACGTCGCTTTTGTATGAATTTAATTGATACCAAATACGGTACACAGGAGCATGCTACTGTATGCTCTATATCATAATATGAAGTAAAAAAGTAAAAGTAACGGCCTGTTACTATCCCCTGCTGGGCATAGGCCTCTCTCCGGTTTTTGGGGAGAAGGGTAGGAGCTAAGACCTACCACGCTGCTCCAATGCGAATTGGTACGTTACACCTATCACCAGAATTCTCAAGAGATATAGAGGTTTCCTCACGATTTTTCCTTCACCGAAAAGCGTGTGATAAATTGCAATTACTTAGACACATAAATTTTATTTGAAAAACTCATTGCTGCCTGCCCGGGGTTTGAACCCATGATCGTCCCTAGAGACTCACACGGTCTCACCGTTGGGCTAACATAGTTTTAATAATTATGAAGTATGAATAAATAAATATATGGGACACTTACACACACTATCGACCGTCCCAAAAGTAAGTAATTTTATTCTTGTGTTATGACAGACAACTGGCAAATACATACATACATACATGCTTAAATATACTCAGGCTCTAAGAACCAACAAATTGTTAATAGAATATGTTGGTCACTGCCAACTACGCCAAAGGGCAAGTTAGTATGAATGGCGAATCTTTAAAATCTACCATTGAATTTAATTATTTACTTTTAACAGTTGATTTTAGAGATAATGTTGTTTTTCCACGGTTTATTGCACCATAAAAACTTTATGGAGTCCAATTTACACTCGATGTTCTACTGCGTGCAAATTAGTGCTCTAACGCCCATTGGAGTGTCGAAAGACTATTAAAGCGGTTATTTATGGGGTATTTGCCGTGAACGATTTTGTAGGCGATTTCTCATGATTCACTGTCTTTTAAAGTCTAGAGGAAAAGTCGATAATAATTTAACTTGTCAGGTTATTTTTAAAATGATGCTTTATAGAAGTAGCTATTACTTGAAAAATTCCATACAAAAATAAGGATAGAATTGTATTACGATATCTGGCGGATAATTCAAGGAGAAAGGAGACTTTCACCCAGGTATAATAATAAAAATATATATTTCGTTATCATCCGTCATCACTAAATTTAATTGATTCCTAAAATATTTATCTATATTTAAGTATAAGAGACAATCGCCTTTTACCAAAGAACGTTTATTAGCGCGGGTAATAAAAAAACTTCCAAAGAATCTTGGTGAATTTGCATTTTATCAGCGAAAGAATACAACTTGCTTGGAGGACGGTTTCATGCAAGATATCGCCACGCGTTATATTTATTACAAAATTTGGATGTCCAAATTTTTTAATAAAATCCAGTAAGTCCATAGTATAGTGTTAAATTTACCGCTGGTTTGGTTTGATCAACTTAATTTAAAAAAATCATTTGGTATTTCAAATATACGCCAGCTCCCTCTCTTCATACTATGTGAAAGTTTATCTATCTTTTAGACTTTCGCAGCTAATCCACTGTCCAATATTGACGAAATTTGGAAGAATTTAAGCTTAAACATTAGAGTAACAATTCAAAAATATAAATATTACCGTTTTTCTTTCGGTACAGCTGTACTTGGCGGCGGTTTTTTTAATTATATTGTTTACACTAACAATTACTTTTAATTATAAATAATTATATTTGTTTTTTGAAAGGTAAATGAAGATCTTTTTCTTCTTCCGCATATGGTGTAACAAGTTGCCGTTCACGGTCTTCAATTTTTATGGCTTACAGTTGTACTGTTGATTGTCAATCAGCCTACTATGGATGGCCAATCACAACCACTGTCAGGCGTTCTGTTTTTATCCTGACAAAACATCTGAAAAATAAAATGTTAGTGCGCATGATGTTGGTAAAACATTGTCCAAACTTACCTCCAGCGCCTTCTTATGATAACCATTTTCGCTCCGTTTTTATCTCCGGCTTTTTTGTTATCACGGTGACGTACAAAGCGAGGCGATTGGCTCCCGTCTCGGCCGGACTGTAAATTTTATTATGTTGCTTTTTAATTTTTTAAGTTTAATTATTTTGTTATGTTGCTACTATTATTGCTAGGAAATAGAATGCGACCAAAATTCGGTTTTGTTTTTGTGTGGGCAGATCCGGAAATTTTGTTTATATTTTATCTTATATTCATATCTTATATTACCTGCAAAATTTAGTTGCGACGGCATAATTTAATTCGGTATCTTTGATGGTAAGATATATATTATTCAATAAATATTGTGCTTGCCGTGTGGTATCCGGCTGACTAGAATAGACCAACCTCATTTCTTGCCAAGGTGTCGTAAGAGGCGACTAAGGTAAGTTGACATGCCCTGTTGTATTCGACTGAGTAGAATAGACCACCCTCCTTTCTTACCGAGGAGTCGTATAAGGCAACTAAGGTAAACTGAAGTCAGGCAGGCGGCCGGTCGTAGAATAAATATCCAAATTATGTTATATGTGCCAACCCCACTTAGACTGGTATAAGGGGAGGAGAATTCTTTCTCTTGTTCAGCCCATTAATATCGCTAGTTGAATATAGTTTAGTCATAGCTTTCCCGGTTTTTACCTAAGTAATTTATAAACAAATATTTATATATATATATATATATATATATATATATATATATATATATACTTGGTTAAGTGGAAAAATTCTCTAAGTAGTATTAAATAACCATATATATTTTATCCAACTATGCCGTAGCTGCAATAATCTACATCTTAAGTAATACACATCTCGAAGGCAGAGGCGGTATTGTCGGCTATAGGATTTCCTTAACCCTTAAACGTCCATTCATTATTCAGAAATTCCAATTTTCTCGTATTACACAGCCCAAGACTCCCATCCGACGCAAATTAATACCCGCTAGCTGCCAGATTCTCTCATAATGAGTGCGATAAAACAATTCGCCTATTAAAACACCCATACCCCCTAAGTGTGCTGGGCCTCTTATGCCTCCCCGAGTGAAACGGTGCAAGACCTGCAAATATATGGCCTGGTGAAATTAAATGCGCTCACCTGCCTATTATCCAACGTCCGTTTTGAGAAAATGTTTCGATGTATTGTCGTAGGGAAATTCAAATTCAAAATATTCTTCATTCAAGTAACTTGTAAATGATTGCTTTGGAATAGTCAACTGTACAAAATTGTAGACAACTATACATATCATAAAACAAAGTATTCTTTATTCAAAATTTTCTTTATTCAAGTCCCTTGTAAATGAGTGCTTTGGAATAGTCAACTGTACAAAATAGTAGACAACTATACATATCATAAAACAAAGTATTCTTTACTCAAAATTTTCTTTATTCAAGTCCCTTGTAAATGAGTGCTTTGGAATAGTCAACTGTACAAAATAGTAGACAAGTATACATATTATAAAATAAAGTATTCTTTATTCAAAATATTCTTTATTCGAAGCCCGTGTAAATGAGTGCTTGTAAATAGTCCACTGTACAAAATAGTAGACAACTATATCTATACATATTATAAAACAAAATCTCCAAAAGCTGTCTGTCTGTATGTGATCTATTTTCTCTAAATCTACTGAATGGATTTTGGTACTGTTTTTACGAAAAGGTATTGCAATTCTTCCGGAAGGTTTAGGTTAACAGTGATTGTAAAAGAAACTATAACAGAACTACTTTGCTACTACTTTTACTTTCCTACTTTACAATAGTTTCTGTTGGAATTGGAAAGAATGGAATTCCGCAAAGTAACGTCTGCTTCTATAAATCAATTAAAAGTTATTGTAAAATAGTCATCTTCTGGGAGTTTTGGCCGCGTGCTCCGCGTAAACTAACAGAAAAAAACTAATGTACTAAAGAATTGAAATGTTTGTGCCTAAGAATATACATAATTATAAAAGGATTGGCGATGTATATAAAATTAGGACCGACATAAGCTTGAGATTCCTGCTTTGCGCCTTGCAAAAGTAAATAAGTCATTTGTGGGCTTGGGTATAAAATAAAATCCCGCAATCGATTTTATCTTTACCACTACAGCAGTTTAAAAACGCTGTTAAAGAGAGGCTGATACAAAAAGCCTACTATACTATTGAGGATTATATAGATGATAAAAATGCGTGGATATAGCTCCTGCTCTGTACAAGATAGTAATAACCAAATGTAAATAGTTATAAGAACTTTATTTGAAAAGAGCAACCATCGAATTTCTTGCTGGCTCTTCTCGGTAGGAACAGCTTTCAATTAGAACGATTTACTCTATATTTAGCACTTGTTTACTTGAATAAAGAATATTTTGAATTTGAATTGTGTAGACCTTCAAAAATACTACGAATAAATTTCGGTTAATATGTCTCTATCTCTTATGATTAATTCACTTTAAATTTTATTTTTATTCCTTTACAATAAAAAGTAATTCTAAATTTTGTATGTACTATTTTAATCCATCACAACATTTCCAAGTAACTTTCGTTGATAAACAAGTACCAAAGGACTCAAACTCAAGCAGGTTTATTGAATGCCTTATATTAAAGTAAGAAAAGGTAAAAATACTTCAAATTGACTGCCAAAAGCGTATCTCAAAGAGTTCGCGAATAAATCGCAATTGTCTGAAGAAATAGTAAAGAACGAACGATAAATTGGATAAAGAAGCAATATTGGCGCACTCGAGGCCTGGTAATAGGCAATTTTAGACATTCGATCCTGTACAATGGGGCCGATTTAAATATTACGGCCGATTCGGTTTTGTACTCCGAGCCCTTATTCATTATGACGTGAATAACGCGGCCGTTTAGTCTCTGGTAAATGTGCCGGAATTAAAAGCCTTAAAGGGCTTAACGAGTCTCAATTAATACTTACTGAAGATTGATACCCAGGATAGAAGAAACATAGTCAACAGAATAACCAAAGAAATAAAAGTATAATAGAGATAGATAAAAAAAAATTCACTAGCGAAATACTTTTAGCATTTATTCCTGTACCTAAATAAAAAATGAAAAACCCATCAGTCTGTTACATGTGTACAACTAAGCCATTGGAGCAATATTGATGAAATTGTCACAATTGAAGCTTGAATACCATACAAACATTCTCATTTTTCTCTTCAGGAACGTGATAAAACGCATAGTTGATATTATAATAATTAATTTTAAGCGAACAAAGTCTCAGTCAAAGTCAAAGTCAAGTATATATATATATATATATATATATACTTGACTTTGACTTTGACTTTATATATATATATATATATATATATATATATATACTTGTTATAAAACAAAGTCCCCAAAAACTGTCTATCTATATTTTGATCGATTTTCTACAAAAAGTACTGAACGGATTTTTGTACGTGTTTCACTTTAAAGTAGTGCAATTCTTCGGGAGGGTTTAAGTTAATAGTACACTACTGTTTTATGTCAAATTATTTTGCAGAGGTCGTGCGCCGCGTAAAGCAACAGCGGTACACTAATGTACAAGAGAATTGTAGATCTACAATAAAGTAAATCTACAAATATACTACAATAAACTTGCTAACAACATGTCGGTTACCTCTTATGGTTAACTCACAATAACTACTTTTTGTTCAAAATTTATATTTAAATTATAAGTTGTTTTTAAACTGTTAGTATAAAATAAAGCGGAAAAAATAATTAAGTTGAATGCGCCGCTTAAAGCAATATAGTTACATTAATATACAAGAGAATTGTAGATCTACAAAAATACTATACAAAATGCCGCGACAGCGTGTCTCTATCTTTTATGGTTAACTCACAATAACTACTTTTAAGTTCAAGATTTCAATTAAAAAATATTTAATTATTTTTAAAACTGTGAGTATGAAATGAAGGGGACAAGAATAGAAGGGAGATAAAGGAATATCCTTTCTCTAAATCAGCAGAATGCTTACTCAGCATAAACGTATTTATTGTAATTAGTATTCGTTTTTTATATTTACTTTTTTTTTCTATGTAGTGTTTAATTATGTTATAATGTTATAATAATTAAAAATGTTAATGTTAATTGTTATAAAGTAGTAATATATGAATAGTGGGAATAATAGGAAACTGTAATATTAAGTAGGTATAGAGAATTAGGTTTGTTTTAATATATAAATATTTATTGTGTATGTCTGTGACATCATCTGTTGGGCTTCATCTGATAATCAGTGCTCAAAGTCTTAATTTCGACATTCTGCAAAAACTATGTACTAGATATAAGAGAATTAGATTAGTTCCCTTTTCCATTAATCTTGTATACAGAGCTGAATAAATATTTTTTCATTTCATTTTCATACCGGAAAATTTTTGTAATACACTAATTACCACGCGGACAGTCGTGGACACATCTAATCTAGAATAACAATATGTTCAATGAAATTACATGCAATACTTTGAAAACGGTAAATTGGCAATAAAAATTTACTTTATAATTTCAAGTATTAAAATTGCATTTCATATCACGAATTTCTGCTCCGTACACAATTTCCTCACTAAAACTACGCTACGCTACGTCAAATGAAAATATGAAAACAATTCAGAATTTTCCAGCATTGTAAATAGGTTACACTTTTCTGTTTGGCGCCTCGCAGTTCGCATTCAGAAATTAATTTTCCTCTTCCGATGCATCTTTTATAGGATAGTGGAACAAAAGTGGGGGAAAAAACCACGGTTATTAAGGTGCGAAATTAAATTTTCAGTATTCTCAGTGCCGAGAAATGCGGTGTCAACAGATTCGGGCAATCTGCGCGGGTAAAGAAAACTCTTATATGAAATTCACGTTTTATTACTTTACATATTTTTATTGGTATTTAGAGTTGTGATAGCTTAGCGGTGACTCCCTGCGACTCTTTCGACGGGGTCACGAGTTCAAACTCCGGTCAGGCACTAAATCATCCTATTGATAGATCATGATAAAAAAGCAACGTTCTTTTCTATATTGTTAGTTACCGTTTTTATTTCGAAAGCAGGATAAAAACACAGTACATAATTGAGGGTATTTTAATAGTTAATTTAATTTTTGTGCATAAGAATAAACATAATAATATTTTAGATTAGCGATATATATAATAGACGAAGTAGTAACCGACATAAGCTTGCGGTTCCTGTTTTGCGCCCTGCAAAAGTACGTAAGTCGTTTGAGGGTATGATAAAATTTCGCAATCGATTTTAATCTTGGCCATTGTAGCAGTTTAAAAATCATTATCAAAAAAGACTAAGACAGAAAGCCTATTATACCGTTGAGGTTTACTTAGATGATAAGAATGCGTGGACAGTGCTACTCTTCGACCCTGTACAAGGCGGTAATGACTAAATGTAACCAGTAATAAAAATTATACTTTGAAAAAACTGCCGAGTTTCTTGTTGGCTCGGTACAACTTTCCGAACCAGCAGTAGAGTTGACGATTTAAAAGTTTACAAGTTTACTTCAATCAAGGATACACAAGCCCACCAACCAAGCCTACACCAGGGATTGGCTTTAAGTCCCTTTTTATTCCTCTTAGTGATGGATGCACTTACTGCTGATATTCAAGAGGAAGCTCCTTGGTGTATGCTATTTGCCGACGATATCGTGATTGTCGGTGAAAATGCAGCTGAGGTCCAGAGCAGATTTGTAAAATGGCAACAAAAATTGGAGAGGTTTGGCTTAAAGATCAATCTGACCAAAACTGAACACATGCAGTGTGATTTCGGTGGTACCTCCAATTTTTCTCCAATAATCTTAAATGGTATTGTTTTGCCAGTCTGCTCCGACTTCCGGTATCTTGGTTCGCTTTTACAGAAAAACGTTAAAATTGATCGCGATGTGAGGAATAGAATGAATACAGGATGGATGAAGTGGCGACAGGTCTCAGGAACAGTATGTGACCCCCGAATGCCCCTTAAACTTAAAGGGAAAATTTATAAATCGGTCATAAGACCTGTCGTAATGGATCAGAATGTTGGGCAATGAAAAAGATGGATGAAAGTAGAGTGCATGCAAATGAGATGAGAATGTTAAGGTGGATGTGTGGTGTGACAAGATTAGATAAAATAAGAAATGAGTATATAAGGGGAAGTATGAAAGTTGCGCTCATTATAGAAAAGATGAGAGGTGCAAGATTGGGATGGTATGGACATGTAATGAGGAGGGATGAAAATTATGTCACTAAACGAGTGTTTGATATGAATGTGGATGGATATGTGACTAGAGGGAGGCCTAAAAAGAGATGGTTGGATTGTGGGAAGTAGGACATGCATATAAAAGGAGTAGCGCCAGAGTCGACGAATGATAGAAGAGAATGGAAGAGTAAAACATGTTGTACCGACCCCACTTAGAGTGGGATAAGGGTAGGAGAAAGAAGAAGTTTACTTGAATCAATTATATTTTGAATATCAATTTAAGTTAAAGCGAACAAAATTGCAGGTTCAGTTTGTAATCTATAAATATTATATAATGTGTCCATGGAAAAAAAAGGCTAGCTCTATGACAAATATAGCCAAGAATAACCGTTATATCAAATATATATGATTTTCCAGAACCAATTACATTTCTCCCCAGAAGTTCCCGAAGGCCGCGGGCAATAGCCCGATACCGAATTAAAACCGATTCCAATATAACTAATGGACTTTTAAGATTGTATAAAGAGTTCTATCATTCCCGAGATATGCTCGAGTTCAGTTCTTGTAAATTGAGTAACTTCAGTTAACTTGCTATAATTGATGCTTATTTATAAATGTCTATATAAATGGATAGTAAATTATATTAATGTTGCATCGCTTACATATCCTTATCTAATATTATAAATGCGAAAGTATGTCTGTATTATGCAACAGGCCTGATCCTAAAATCCTCAATTAGGTAAAATGTACATGAGTTATGAAAGAATTATTTTGTTTTAATCCGGATTTGTTAAAAATAAGATTCAGAATTAGTTGCCATACGTATCACAAAACACCACAAACAACACTACACAAGCACTACACACATTCGCTACGATAGTCTCAACGATCGTTTCGCCCCGTAACATAAGCAGCATCAAACAACGACAAAATCGCAAAAGTCTTTGCAGTGCTTAGATGACAATCGGTGAGATTGTCATAGTGAATTGACTATTGACAATACTTAATCGCTTAAATTGGCGCGAACGAAATTAAGTTGTTCAGACATTTAATAATTTAATTACCTATGCTGCAGCATTTAAATAAGTGTATTTAATTGAAATTTTGAACAGACTGAAAGATTAAAAGAAGTTAAAGTGAGTTAAGCATAAGAGATAGAGACAGTCTGTCGCGGACTTTATTGTAGTATTTTTGTAGACCCAAATTCTCTAGCGCATAACTTCTTACTTAGTGCATCTCTATAGTGGCGCTATATACGCGGCGCAAGCGACTTAAGCTCTCAGCAGGTAATCTTTTACAACTGCGCGCCCCCTTTACACTATTTACATAAAAGAGTGATGTACCTAATTGAACCTAAACCTTTCAGAAGAATTGGACTATATTTGAGTAAAAACCGTACAAAAATCTGTTCAGTAGATTTTGAGAAAATTGATCGCATAGACAGCTTTTAGGCACGTTGTTTTTTTTAATAAGTATAGATAGATTTTATATATTTTATTACTTTACTAGTCTTAAGCTGTGTACACGGCAATACACTTAGAGGTGGGACACCAAGGTGGTGAAATAGGTTTGAGGTAAGCGATTGAAATAATTCCCTTGTTCTCTAGTACTCAGATCGGGAACTGCGCTGTTAATATATTATTCAAATACAGTCGCGTACGATTTTAAGGTACTTAAAACCATTATAACTGTACTGATGTTTCTTCCTAGTTCCTAGTGCTGATATATTTATTAAATACATATTATATAAATATATAATATGTATTTAATACAAATTAAATACATATTATATAAATATATAATATGTATTTAATATAAAAGATTGGCGATGTATATAATACACAAAATAGGAACAGACAGAAGCTTGCGGTTTGCGCCTTGCAAAAGTACATAAGTCGTTTGTGGGTTTGAGTATAAGATTCTATAATAAAATTCCGCAATCAATTTTAGCCTTGCCATTACAGTAGTTTAAAAACAATGTTAAAGGCTGATAAAGAAAGCCTACTATATTGATTAGGATTACTTAGATGATATATCTACTCTACCCTGTACAAGACAGAAATGATTACGTGTTATCAGCTAGTTATCAGAATTATATTACTAACTACTACTTAAAAGAGCATGCTGAGTTTCTTGCTGGCTCTTCCCGGTAGCTTTCCGAACCAGCAGTGGATGTTGACGATTCAAAAGCACTTGTTTACAAGTTTTCTTGAATAAAGAATATTTTAAATTTGAAATAAAAGGGGATAGATTGAAATTCCAAATATACTTTATTAAAATAGAATGTATTCAGTACTTTTGAATCATTTATAGAAACAGGGGTTACATTGCGGAATTCTGTATTACAGACATACTTTGCGTGTGTATAGTGTCTGTATTTTTGAATCGTCAAATGTTTTCAAAGTACTGATAGTGAAATTGAGCGGATACTTGTTAAAAAAAATTAAACAATTCAGATGATGGAATATAAGTGTTTGGAAATATGCAGATTTTCCTTTGTTTTATTTTATACATCGTACGTTTACTATTAAAATGACTTAATGAAAATTAGATTTAATTGAATTAGATTTGCTGTAATCCTTATTCAAATTCAAATTCAAATTCAAAATATTCTTTATTCAAATAAACTTGTAAACAAGTGCTTTTGCATCGTCGACTCTATTGCTGGTTCGGAAAGCCGTCCTACCGAGAAGAGCCAGCAAGAAACTCGGTGGAGCTCTTTTAAAAAAGAAGATTCTTAATACTAATTACATTTAATAATTACATTTTGTCATAGCTATCCTGCATAAGGTCAAAGAGCAGCTATATCCACGCATTCTTATCATCAATGTAAGCCTCCACGGTATAATAGGCTTTCTGTATCAGCCTCTTTTTAACAGTATTTTTAAATTGCTGTAATGGCAAAGTTAAAATTTATTGTGGAATTTTGTTATAGAATCTTATACTCAAACCCACAAACGACTTACGTACTCTTACAAGGCGCAAAGCAGGAGCCGCAAGCTTATGTCGGTTCCTACTTTGTCTGTTATATACATCGCCAATCTTTTTATAATTATGTATATTTTTATGCACAAAAATCAAATTGCTAAAAATATACTGTGAAGCCAACGTAAGAATACCTGTTTCCTTAAACTTCTCTCGCAGGGACTCACGCGAATTCAAATTATAAATGCCACGTATGGCTCTTTTTTGCAATACAAAATTTTTCTCAATATCAGCGCATTTACCCTATAACATTATTCCATAAGACATAATGCTATGGAAGTAAGCAAAATAAACTAGTTTTGCTGTTTCGACGTCTGTAAACTGTCTTATCTTTCGAATAGCATAGGCTGCTGAACTGAGTTTCCCTGCGAGAGCTGTTATGTGTGTGCTCCATTGGAGTTTTGTATCCAACGTCATTCCCAAAAATACAGTTGTATTTTCTGTTTTTAGTGGTACATTGTCTATTAAGAGCTCATTTGCTGTTTTAGCTGCATTAGGTAATGCAAATTCTAAACATTTCGTTTTATTTGAGTTTAGTACCAAATTATTTCAATGCCCTATATGCCATGACGCTACAAACAGATACTAGTTCATTGTAAAGGTATGGATCTGAATATCCACATTTTCTTCCCCATTTCCGCACAAACCTGTAACTGAAAATTACGTTCCATAAAAAATGTTTGCATTTGCATAAAATGGCAAAAACTTCGCCGTATCTTACCAAATAAGGTTCGAATTAACATTCTTTTCGAAATAAATTAGAAGATTCAGCGCTCAGCTAAAATAGACGTGTTAGGGTGACTATCTTTTATTTTTATGATAAACAAAACAATTCTATGTTTCAAACATTTTAAAAACAACGTCTGTTAAGTAATAATTAAATTATTTTCCTATAATCGGCGAAACAGTAAATAGAAAATCTATACTCTATACTTAATATAAAATGAAGTCTCCAAAGCTGTCTATCTGTATGTAATCGATTTCCCAAAATCTACTGAACGGGTTTTTGTACGGTTTTTACTAAAAGTTAGTGAAATTTCTCCGAAAGGTTTAGGTTGATAATACATAAAGGTTTTATTTAAATTGAGTTAAAGAGGTCGTTTGACTACAATTTTTATTGGGGTTTAACAAACCGGTGTCGATTGTAGTTTAGAGGGTGAATAGGTATAAAAAGCAGTGTAGGGTATCAGAGAGCCAGTCTCCTGCCAAGACTCTCGATATTACATACTGAACACTGCATTTCAAGCGGGCGAAGCCGCACGTATTGCTAGTACCTATATATAATGCTAAATGTAGAGTGGACTATTTCATACCCGAAACTTGCAGGATTCATTAAAACACATGCACAAACCTCCGACACGGCCGTCAAAATCGCAAAGGCTTTGCGATTTTGTCTTGGAGTCTATCTCTCCATGATGCTTCGGTTGCGGTGCGAATATTGATTCGCCTTAACAATTGTATTGAGTTTGTGATAGTGAACGTGTGTAGTGTTATGTATTGTGTATCAACAACTTTATTTTTTTGCAAATCGTCATTTTGTTCGCCTTACTTTTTTCTGAGTCATCTTATAAGAACACTCGAAGAATCGAAGGCTTGTTTAATGCAATTTTGTCTATGTGTGATATAAATATATTTTTTAATTTTTGTTATAAAATTTTTGATACAGTTGCATACCCTATTTCATCAAATTTTAGTGTTAAGGATAGCAAAGAGAAAAGAGATTCTCTTCATTCTCTTACCCTTATCCCTAAGTAGTGTCGGCACAAGATTTCTTCGTCGTCCATTCTCTTCTATCACTTCTCAACTCTGGTGAACCTCCTTTTATGTGAATATCATTATGTACGGACTCGGAAATCGGTATTTACTCCATACTTTTGATATTGCATGAATAAGAAATTAGTACGACGTTAACGGCCACGCGTTCACAACCTATCAAATAATTATAAAATCATTATCAAATAACTATCAAATTATAATCGATAAACTATCAACTAAGTGTCCCAATATATCAATTAGATCTATCAGTCTAATTCCATCAATCAACATATCCACTAAAGATTGTACAGGGTAGCATCAGCTCGTACACATTCTTCACACAATCCATCCACCTTTTTTCGGCGTTCCTCTAGTTATATAATAAAATTCCGAATTCAATTTTGGCCATGCCATTACAGCAGTTAAAAAGACGCTGGTACAAAAGCCTACTATACTGTTGAAGATTACTTAGATGATAAGGATGTGTGGATATAGGCGTACTTCTACCCTGTACAAGACAGTAATAAATAAATGTAATTAGTTTTAAGGTTTATATTTAAAAAAGAGCAACCGCCGAGTTTTTTGCTGGTTCTTCTCGGTAGGAACAGCTTTCCGAACCGACAGTAAAGTTGACGATTCAAAAGCACTTGTTTACAAGTTTACTTGAATAAAAAATATTTTGAATTTGAACATACATCCATCCATTTATATTTAAAAATATTTTGGTTACATTGGCATATGCCATAAGTATTACATGGCGATACTTAAAACATAAGATCTGACAAATATATATTTTTTCTTATTCTAAAAGTGATTTTCCAAAAATATTTTATTAAATGGTCACCTTTTTATCGGAGTTATGTGCAGTTTCAAGGCTGAACGTGGGGGCGGAATAAAAAATAGCTTTTTTAAATAGGTTTTGTGGTGCGGAGTGATTTAATGATTTTTTTTCGTTCAATTCTCATGCTATACACGAGGTGACGAGCGATTTTTTATTTGTAATTGATTAAATAGGGGCGTGGGTAGATTGAAATTCTTCAGCGAGCTGTGACTGGAATATGAAATGACAATGAGACGGGATGAGGTTTTATTTGTCGTTCTGATTTAAATAAAAACAGGAATCGTATGACATTAACTTTATTAGTAATGTAGCTCTATTTTACACACAATAATATCAAACACAAACAAAACAAAGTTCCCAAAACCTGTCTGTAGGTGATCGATTTCCTCAAAATTTAATAAACGAATTTTCGTACGGTTTTTACTAGAAGAAAGTACAGTTTTTAAAGAAGGTACAACTTAAATAATTTTCCGGAACGCCTTAACCGATTTTAATGAAAGGCAGGGTCGAGATTTAATAATTTTGCCACATATTGATTTCAACGCGAGTGAAGACACAGGCATATATAGTATGATATATTTACGTAATAAAGTTGTCGATTAAGCATTCCTAGACTCGATACCTGTTTTACAAAATAGTAGGTTGATTTTTATATAGTAGAAAAATTATTTAACTGATTAAAAATTAAAATTTATTTTATGTAGACCATAATACCAATTATTATCGTTCTTTTGTAATATGAAAATGAAAAAAAGTAATTCAAACATTCACGTGTTATATTTCAACCACCGAGAGATTAATTTTCTAAGCTATTGCTAACTATTGTATTCCATCAACCACTCGACCATTTATTTCGTGAACCGAGAACTGCTATAAAGAGCTCATGAATAAGGGCCTCGTATGGCCTTTAAACTAGTCGGGCTCACCAAGCAGAACAAGATATAAGTATAGCCGCTTTCTATATATTACTTATGAATACCGCTCTCTTCTTACCGCCGTGTATCCTGCTGAGTAGAATAGACCATCCTCATTTCTTACTGAGGTGTCGTAAAAGGCGACTAAGGTAGTAATTTTTTTCCATCTAGTCCATATTCAACGTCCCTCAGATCGTGTGTAATAGAACCACCAACCAGAAACCAGTAGGGATGAATATTTAGTCACACCAACGGGTATATGGTATGTGACGCCCATAAGGTCTTTTTCCCACCACCGTGCCCACAACAATCAACTCAAGATAGTTTACATTCAATAACTTCTTATAAGATCTCGCGAATAAAAATTCAAAAGCACCTATTCTTAATTTATCTTAGTTTTTTCATAAACGATATACAGACTAGAATGTTTAAAACATAAAATAGGGGTATGTATTATCAAAAAGCCCTCCACTATTTGGCGTAGACTGACTTTGGGGGCGGTATCATGGCGAATTTCCCGCGAAAGCGATCGCGGAGCGTTAATTATTATAGTCTAGTGCATCCACGAGAGCACTACCTACTAATGCAACCTCCTCACACACTGCAGTATCTTTCTCGTGTACCCTGTACACTGCTCGTTTTCTATGTCAAGATGTATATAATTCTCAAGCTGAACCAGTATTGGTCGACGCGCGATCGTTGTAATAATATTGTTACTACGACGAGATAATTCCGCAGAATTACTGCGGCTTCTGTTCCGGTAACACAAGAAAGTCTTTAGTATCGATTCAAAAGGCAAAATTCAGTTTTAAGTTTATAATACTTCCTCTGAACCGCACATAAACAAAAACATACAAACCTTTTCGGAAATAAAATAATTAGTATTTCATTCATACTTTTAAAGAGAACGACTGTCTATTGTTTTCTCTATCTATCTATTTGTCGGTTAAATTATCTTTTAGATTTAGATTTAGTTTCTCTCTAGTTATAGATATTAGTTAGATTGGTCCATATCATACTATTGGAGAGGTCTTTTCAATAGGTGTCCATGTCACAATATTATGCCATTTGGATAAATGATTTAGAGGTCGTTGTTATTCCGAGGGGTCTATTAAATCTGCAGTTTGCAATAGGGCGTCGCCAATTTCTACAGTATAGTTTTTAATGAGTATACATCGCGTTCTGGTATCAATATTCCGTATCAATGGTAGCTTTTTTAATAATATTTGACGATTC
The DNA here is from genome assembly GCA_947086505.1 of Morpho deidamia. Taxonomy (NCBI): domain Eukaryota; kingdom Metazoa; phylum Arthropoda; class Insecta; order Lepidoptera; family Nymphalidae; genus Morpho; species Morpho deidamia. Next base: position 727,167 of record CAMTZC010000025.1, read on the forward strand.
AAAAGTACTGGAAACATATTGGAAAAAGCATGTTTTGGATTTGAATTTGATTTTTGGACGCTAAAGTCCGTTGTTTCTACGCTAATTGCTAGTGCAGCTGCACAATATACTGAAATAATAACATTAATTAAGCTGTAATAGTCCAACGGTGACACCGTATGACTTTCTAGAGACGATCATGGGTTCAAACCCTGGGCATTAATGAGCTTTTCTGTTAAAAACTTATGTGTCCAATTGATAATTGCAATTTATCACACGTTTTTTCGTAAAGGAAAATATCGTAAGGAAACCTGCGTATCTCTAGAAAATTCTAGGGATAGTGTTACCTACCAATCCGCCTTGGAGCAGCGAGATAGGTTTTAGCTCCAAGCCCATCTGTCAAAAAATGGAGAGAGGATGCCTATGCCCAACAGTGGGATAGTTAGTAACAGCTCGGTACTTTTATATTATTAAGTTTCTTCGTGGTTTTTTTAGCTCATGATTTGACTACGTAGGTTCTGAAATATATGCAAAATTATTTTCAACGTTTTTATTAGTTTTTTGACTCTGGTTTGGTTGGTTGGTTTGATTTGACGGGCCCGTTTGGCGCGGTTGACAGTGACCCTGACTTCAGCTCTGCGGGTCCCAGGTTCGATTCCCGCGGAGGACCAATGTTTTCTGACAATTTATTGGTTCTTCGAATTCAGTGTATATATTTACTTATACGTATATAGTATATATGTATATTTTAACCAGTTGTCTGTCCATAACACAAGTATTAAGTTACTTACTTTGGGGACGAACAACCATGTGTGTAAGTGTCCCATATATTTGCTGGTGATAAGTTATACGACATTCTTATCAAGCGTTTTTTTCGCGCTTGATACAGTTTCGTATTAGTTGATCCTTTGAAATATGAATATCATGATGCCTAAATTCGATTGATTTCTGAAAAAAAAAAAACAATACACACCTTCAATAGCACCCATCTACACAATAAGTTCACGTAATCCACTGGATTTATTCAGCACGCCTCGCTGGCAGGGGCGCTTTTCATTCATGTGTCTTTTGTGTTTTTTTATTATTTGACTTTTCCGCTTTCCTCTGAGATCGGGAGGCTGCGTGTGACGTATTGAAACTTCGTATTAAAATGACTCATGTGACTTTGTTTTATGAGATACGGGATGGAATTGAAGCTGTATTTGGAATAGTGCTTCGTTGGAATGGTTTTCTGATACGGATTTTTTTGGTAGAGACATCGGAAACTATATCCATACTACTAATATTGTTAACTGCTTTTATTCGCAACTTTGTTCAAATCAATCAAATTTAAAAATACCCTCTACAATAAGTTTTTCATATTTCCGAAGAGAAAAAAGTTATTTTTCATAGTATATGTTAGCCTAATACAAAATTCTAACTGTCTGTTTCTAATACACTTTCACGGTTTATCCACTGAACCAATATTGATAAAATTTGTCACGATGAAAGCTTATTCAACTAAATAACATATAGGGTAAAAATACCCGTTTTCCTTTGGAAAACAGCATAAAAAACGAACATATTCCATGATAATAATATAATCCGTTCACTTCAATTCCATTTCCATACCAATTACATGACAATATCATACATAATATGAATTCAATATATTTTATTATTGACAGAACTTTAACCAAAAGTACTAATAAAGATTATTTTGCTATAATCCGCGATACAGTAAATAGAAAACATAATCATCATCATCCTCTCGCCCTTATCCCACTCTAAGTGGGGAAGTTGACCCACCGTGTGGTATCCGGTTGAGTAGAATAGACCACCCTCATTTCTTATCGAGGTGTCGTAAAAGGCGACTAAGGTAATTTGACGTCAGGCAGGCGACCGGTCGTAAAATACGTAGCGCAAATCAAGTGACATGTTTGTAACATGTTATGCCGACTCCACTTAGAGTGGGATAAGGGTAGGAGAATGATGAAAGAAGAAAGATGAGTGGGTGGTATTCATAGTTAAAGTATATAAACTGGCTATACTCATGGCTTATTATATCGGATGAGCCCGATTAACTTCAGGACGACACGAAGCCCTCATTCATGAGCTCTTTATAAGGCGTTATTGTGGCGGGAAGAAAAACAATAAGAATTCGCCCAATTTCAATTGTACCAAATTTTCTCTATATACTAGTAAATTAAAAGTGAAACCGTTACAGACAAACAGACTATCACATTAATAATATTTAGTACGAATTTCATACAATAACAGAAAAAATAAAAACCAGCACGTTAATATTTTAGGTCATAACGGTAAATTTATAAGGGGGGAGGTATCCCCGCTGGACTATCTAATGCCGAATCTATCGAGGCGCCATCCATACACCATAAGACGGTTAAATGAAGTGGAAAATTAGGGGGTTTACGGCATTGACCGGCGGACGGGCCAATAATAACGATAAAATCTTCCCCGATCATATAAATAAAACGAAAATATGAGGCGAAAAGTGAATTCAGATGTGGATTTATTGGTTCCACCCTAGCTTATCTGGACGGATAACGGTGTATTGCTATTTCAACTATGATTCTTCTCTTTACATAAGTTCGTAAAATATCTTAAAAGTACGAAATCGATAATAGGAAATTTGGATTATAAAAAAAGTAACGGCCTCAAGCTACAACGGAATTATTTTACTATAAACCGCATTTGTTAAGAGAATCTATGTAATACTAAGTGTATGAAGCAGGCAACGTTCACATACCTCACACACGCAAGACAAGTCACCACACAAAATGTGGCCATCAGCAACAATTCACACAAGCAATATTCAAATTCAAATTCAAACTATTCTTTAATATAAACTCGTAAATACGTACTTTTGAATCGTCGACTCTATTCTTTGTTCGGAAAGCTGTTTATACCGAGAAGGGCCAGTAAGAAACTCGGCGGTTGCTCCTTTCAAGTAATAATTCTGATTACTAGTTATTTATAGTTATTAATGTCTTGTACAGTGTCGAAAAGTAGCTATACCCACGCATTGTTATCGTCTAAGTAATCCTCAATAGTAGGCTTTCTGTAGTAGCCTTTTTAATAGTGTTTTTAAACTGATGTAATGACAAAGTGAAAATCGCTTGCGGAATTTTATAATATAATATTATACCCAAACCCACAAACTTATTTACTTTTGCAAGGCGCAAAGCAGGAGCCGCAAGCTTACGTCGGTTTGTACCTATTATATACATCGCCAATATTTTTAAAATAATGTATATTCTTATGCACAAAAATTTAATTGCTATAGTAAAGCGTAAAGTAGTGACCTGTTACAATCCCACTGCTGGGAATAGGCCAACTCTCTCCGTTTCTGGGGATAGGGTTAGGAGCTAAGACCTACCACGCAGCTCCAATGCAGATTGGTAGGTAACACATATCTCCAGAATTCTCTAGGGATATGCAGATTTCCTCACGATGTTTTCCTTCACCGAAAAGCGTGTGATAAATTGCAATTATAAATTATACACATGAGTTTTAATAGAAAAACTTATTGGTGACTGCCCGGGTTTGAACTCGTGTTCCCCTCGAAAGAGTTGCACGGTCTCACCACTGGGCTATCACAGCTTAAATTGCTATAAATATAATATTTTGAATATACTCGTATTTGAAAACTATTATAGATTGACTATGGTTTTGTATCGTACTTACACAATTTACATGACTCCTCTCAGTTACTAACTATAAGATTGTTTGCTGAATCCAATACAACACGGAGAGATAAGAGGTATAAATCTGCCACCGGGATGCTGTATATCTTAATTAATTATACTGTAGAGCGTACAATGTAATGAGGAAGAGATCTTAATGCGCGATAGCTGTCGATTTTGATTGGAATTTAAGATTAAAACGACGTAATATTACGGAATACATTTTAATTGCGTGCCCGTAGAGTTACCGAATTAAAAAGTTTAAGGCTCTGGATAAATTGTTTAAAACTAACAATATTCTCTTCATTTGTAATAAACATGGAGTTTTCCAAGTTTTCTGCTTCTGTTGTTTTCACACTACTCTAGTGAAAATATCTCTCTGATTATTAGACTATGAACTGTGATAGCCCAGTGTTGAAATGGTGTGACTCTGTCTAGGGGCTCACAAGTTCTAACCCGGGCAGACCTATGAGTTTTTCTATTAAAACTTATGTGACTAATTATTTATTGCAATTTATCACACGCTTTTCGGTGAAGAAAAACATCGTTAGGAAACCTGCATATCCCTGGACAATTCTGGGGACAAGTATAGCCTACCAATCCGCATTGGAACAGCGTGGTAGGTCTTAGCTCAAACCCTTTACTCTAGAAACGGAAGGAGGAGACCTTCGCCCAGCAGTGGGAAACAGCAGTGTAACAGGCCGTTACTTTATTTATTAAAAGCTTGAATAATGAATTGAATGATGTATGATTGAATAATGAATAACGTCCTCGCTATATCGCTCAAATCTGTGAATCAATATGCGGGGTTCCTCGTACGATGTACGAAAGTAATTTCGTAGGGACATATCGCAAAAACTTTAATTTAGAAAATAGGCTACGAATGGCATTAAATCGTAAAGTAGTTGCAATCATAAATTCAATAAATTTCATTAAATAAGAAATACCTCAATGACACTATAAAGTATAAAATATTAATTATATAAAGAAGTAATTTTCAACATACATAAACATTATTATACTGCCGAATTCATTAGCGTCAGCTTTAGTTTTAAAATACTCTCAATGATAAAATTTGTATTTTATAAAGTGTAGTTACCCTCAATTAAAAATGGGAATTTTTTATCATAATTATTAACCCAGCACACATGTACTCGTAAATTTTAACAATATTGTTCAATAGGATTAGGCGTGAAAACTTAACAGACCGACTGTCAGTTTTTCGTATAATAATATTACCGTATCATAAGTCAAATTAAAATAAAGATATTTTCAATAGAAGAAAGAAAAACTTTAAAGCCTGTTGCTCGAATTGTCATAAAAATAAAAGAGTTAACCGGGGTTGAATCGGTATAAAAATTTTGATCATAAAAATTGAAGAGTTAAGTTTCACCAAGTCCTAAAGAAGTGACGGTAAAGATAAACATTTTGAAAATTTCCGTTTCCAACGAGTTTTTCATTAATTACGGATCTTCGTAAAACAATAAAGCTACAAGAGGCTCGCCTTTTACAATTGAGCCCTCGACAGCGAAGTTGAGAGCAAAATTAATATTGATGCTTCGCTCAGATGTTATCTTTGGCTTTTAATAATAAAGGGGTACTTTATCACTAACAAGATTCGTTAATGTGCTCGAAATACGAATAGTTGGTAATTTAAATACATGAAGTTAAAGAGTAAATGTTTGAGGTTTGCTTATAAACGTGCCGCCATGTTGGAACGGGTCCGTTTACACGTTGTTAAAAGGTGATATTCGAACTATATTCTAATTAACGTTTCGACCTTCAATATAAAATTATGTTCTGCTAGAAATATTGACTCTAACATTCATAATTATGTTTTAATTTTTTTTTTCGCATTCGTTGTCAATGGTTCTGTATACATTCCTAACTTAAAGAAAATTTTTGAAATATTTTAGTTGTTAGAGGACTTTTATTGAAATGTTTCGTAGTAATAATGCTCAAAAAGTTTATAAGTTGTTCATGATTTTATATTATAAATAATGAAATAACTATATTAATTATAATATAAACACATTATAAACTTTTAAACTTTTTTCGATATGAACGACTTAAATACGTATATTGAAGAAATAACATGGAAATTACTAAAATTTTCACATGTATATATTAATTCTTTAAGATAATATTATCTGTGTTAAATTGTGCCAATATCTATGTTGTTCTAAAGTTAATTTTCTTTTCAGTTAAATTTTGTTTTCCGTTACTTATAATTCAATGGTTTTGGAAAACAAGTAATTTTATAAGTGTCTTCAAAGGTTCAAACAGAATTCCATATGGTGTCTTTAAAAGAAAGAGAGTTGTAAGATGCCACCGCAACGAGAGTTTAAAAAAATCCTTAGAAACTTTTAAGAGCGACACCAACGAAATTTTTACGCTTCAATTTATTTATCCCCAAAAAGTACGATGAAAGTAAGATTAACAGCTTTTATAAAAGTATTTCGTCACCCCCAACACTTGGACAGGCTCAATCGAACGCGCACCGAAGAAACACTAAGGAAAAAGTAGAAATAATAATTTAACAGCCGAATTCCCCCGAAACGAATAAAAGGAGACGCGAAAGTGGGAAAGTTTGAACAATTCAAGCATTGCAGGGCCCAAGGTAGTGCCTTGCGGAAGTACTTTTGATTCCGGTATGCTTTTGTCTAAGTTACCGTTCGAACGGGACATTCCTAGTTCGATTGTTAAGATCACGGCTGTGAGAGTAAAAGCTCGGAGATACAACTTTCGATACGGAAACAACTATGTGTGTGCGTGTGTACCAATGCTAGATAGGATCAAATGCTTTTTCTAAATTAAACTTTTATGTTGGGAGGCAGTGTTTTTCTGTCTAGACTTCGTAATAAATTTTAGCGATATTATGCGTTTAACGATATTAAAGTTCGTTTTTCGTCGTACTATCTGCGTGTACCTGCTTTGCGAGAGTAGTTGGGCTAAAAAAGGGGTACGAGGTAAGGCTTCACGTATCAAACGACCAGGTGTAATCATCGCACTATAATTTACTGCGTTAATTTTGATTTTGTTAAAACTTCCAAAACATTAATTTAAAGTTGCAGAATGTTTAAAAATATATACGACTATATGCCATCGACCACTTTTCTTTAGAACAATTAAACAGTACTTATCCCACGATACATTTTTTTTAATTCACTCAATGGGCCCGGGTAACATTTTCAACAAAAGCTTCTCGGCGATTCGACTTTTGATATTTTCAAAAATTATCGTCATATTTAACTAACACGTAAGTTAGAAATATAACATTTGGAACTACTTTATAAATCTTCCTAATAATTTATATTTCATCGAATACAGACAGTCGCGATGGGTGACTTTATTTTATAACATGTGTGTATTTACGATTCTCATCTGAAGAAAATATTATGGAACAAGATCTAAAATCTTATCTAATATTATAATTGTGAAAGACAGAAAGATTTATGATATAGAATAATATAAATAACATATGGGGATATTAGGAAATAAATGAAGTCATTTATACAATGCGTAATAAAAATATATACATTAAAATAAAAGTAGTCCTTGCAAAGTAAACACACTAGCTATCTACGCGAACTCTGCATATTTACAAACGTTTCTAAGATTTGGAATTCTTTCCCAAGTACTTGAAAAACGAATGGCAGTGCGGCATTTTGCATCGCGACAAAGCTCCGACAATTTCGATTGTCGGGCTGCGACTTTGCGAACTTTAATTCGCCTATCGAAAACTTCTCAAACTCTGATATATGGATATTCTTTAAAGTCGATGTCACTATTAGTTATTCCGCTCGAAAATATAGTGTTAAAGTTACTTGTTTTCAGATCTATATAGACAAAAGAAAATTCTTTTTAAAATCCTTTTTGTTTTAAGCAACATTTATGTGAAACTAGCTGTATCCGTCATTCGGTTCGCCGTAAGTTTTGTTGTACTGAGTTTTATTTCAATAAATATGATCATCATGCTCCTGCCCTCGCCCCATTTTAATTGGGTTCGGCACAACATGTCATTCAAATTCAAATTCAAATTCAAAATATTATTTATTCAAGTAAACTTGTAAACAAGCGCTTTTGAATCGTCAACTTTACTGCTGGTTCGGAAAGCTGTACCTACCGAGAAGAACCAGCAAGAAACTCGGCGGTTGCTCTTTTTAAAATATAAATCTTAAAACTAGTTCATTTAGTTATTACTGTCTTATACAGGGTAGTACAGGGGTGTAAGGGGGAGGCTCGTCCCATTCAGTCTCCTCAATTGTCAACCTCACCTGCACGCGGTGCACCCTGCAGATCAACCGACGAGGCTCTGGCGACCGATGAATGGCGGTATAACCATTTCATTTTGCTGACCTTAAATACCAGACTGACAGTGGGCAGCAGCACTGTCGGTGCAAAATGGTCAGCACTGCGATCACCAACCCGCATGCCAAGCGTGGTGATTACCTTCATGGCATCACAAAAGAAACCACAGCCCCTAGTTCCCGGCAGCTCCGCTATTCCCAGCTCTGGCAGCGGTTTGGGTAACGGCGGGGTGTCAAGAATCTCCGGAAGAGATTCCGCTGCCAACCCCGACGACTGGACCTGGCAACGTACAACGCACGCACTTTGAGGGAAGACGAAAAGATACTCGAGCTGGAAGAAACAGTAAGCAAGTTGCGGTGGGATGTGATAGGATTATCCGAAGTCCGAAGAGAGGGGGAGGATACGATGATCCTAAAATCCGGCAACTTGCTTTACTACCGGGAGGGAGAGCAACAGTCCCAGGGTGGTATCGGGTTTCTCGTCCACAAGTCCCTTGTCAACAACATTGTTCAAGCCGAGAGTGTGTCGAGCAGGGTCGCGTTCCTTATACTCAGAATTACCGAACGGTATTCGCTGAAGGTCATACAGGTTTACGCACCGACATTGGCACATCCGGACGAGGAGGTAGAGGCTATGTATGAGGATTTATCTAGAGTCATGCATGCCTCGAAAACCTCCTACACTGTTGTGATGGGGGATTTCAACGCAAAGCTGGGCACGCGAAGCGGCACAGAGGTGAGAGTAGGGCAATTTGGATACGGGCAACGGAACCACAGGGGCCAGATGCTGGCCGATTTCTTGGAGAGAGAGGACCTCTACATGATGAATTCTTTCTTCAAGAAACGGCCGCATCGAAAATGGACCTGGATCAGTCCCGACGGTTCCACGAGAAACGAGATCGACATCATCATGTCGACCAGGCGTCATATATTCAATGATGTCTCTGTGATCAACACCGTTAAGACCGGGAGTGATCACCGCATGGTTAGAGGCACATTGAATATATGCGTACAGCTGGAAAGATCCAGATTGGTGAAGTCTACGCTCCGAACAACTCGAGCTCATATCCAAAACCCCGAGAAGTTCCAACTCGAGCTAATGAACCGTTTCGATTGCCTAGCTGACTGCGCTTCTGTGGACGATGTAAACAGCAGGCTGGTGGAAACTGTCCATACGGTGGGGTCTAAATTTTACAACATAGTCGTTATGGCAGGTTGTCTGGAGGACCTTAACACAATGCTCGACGACCTCAGTAGAGTGTCTCAGCAGGTGGGCCTTAAAATGAACATGAGTAAGACGAAAATCATGTCAAACTCACATGTTCCGCTCCACCCGGTCATCGTTGAGAACTCTGCACTCGAAATTGTAGACGAGTACATATACCTGGGACATACGGTCCAGCTGGGTAGGTCCAATTTCGAGAAAGAGGTTAGCCGCCGAATCCAACTCGGATGGGCAGCGTTCGGGAAGCTACGCGAGATCTTTTCGTCCGAAATACCTCAGTGTCTGAAGACCAGGGTCTTCGAACAGTGCGTGTTGCCAGTGATGACCTACGGATCCGAAACGTGGTCGCTCACTATGGGCCTTATAAGAAAGCTCAGAGTCGCTCAGCGAGCGATGGAGCGAGCTATGCTCGGAGTGTCTCTACGAGATCAAATCAGGAATGAGGAGATCCGTAGAAGAACTAAAGTCACCGACATAGCTCAGCGTGTCGCGAAGCTGAAGTGGCGATGGGCGGGGCACATAGTGCGGAGAACCGATGGGCGCTGGGGTCTTAAGGTGCTGGAATGGCGACCCCGCACCGGAAAGCGCAGCGTCGGTAGACCCCCTACGAGGTGGACAGACGACCTCAAAAAGGTCGCAGGGAGCCACTGGATCCAGGCGGCGCAAGATCGTGTGGTGTGGCGATCCCATGAAGAGGCCTATGTCCAGCAGTGGACGTCCATCGGCTGACGAAGAAGATACAGGGTAGAAGTGCACCTATGTCCACACATCCTTATCATCTAAATAATCTTCAACAGTATAGTAGGCTTTCTGTATCAGCCTCTTTTTAACAGTATTTTAAACTGCTGTAATGGCATGGCCAAAATTGATTTCGGAATTTTATTATAGAATCTTATACCCGAACCCACAAACGATTTACGTACTTTTCCTAGGCGCAAAGCAGGAGTTGAGGAGTAGGATCCGACATAAGCTTTTATGTCGGGTCCTACTTTGTCTATTATATACATCACCTATCGTTTTATAGTTCTTTATATTTGTATGTACAAAAATTACATCGTTTAAAATATAATATGCATAAACATGTTGTCACATGATACAGCTACGTATTTTACGACCGGCCGCCTACCACGTTAAAGTTAATGTTAACTTACCTCAGTCGTATTTTACGACCCCTCGGTAAGAAAGAGGGTGGTCCATTCTACTCAACCGGACACCACACGGTGGGCCATCTTACCTTAGTCGCCTTTTACGACACCTCAGTAAAAAATGAGGGTGGTCTATTCTACTTGGCCGGATACCACATTGCGGGTCGACTTACCTTAGTCGCCTTTTACGACACCTCGGTAAGAAATGAGGGCGGTCTATTCTACTCAGCCGGATACCACACGGAAAATCTCAATAAACATGATCGAAGTAGCTTAATACGTTAAAATTGATCTAATGAACTTTAAATTGTAATAATAAGCAAGTAACTTGCATAAATGACGTATAAATTTCCATTAAATGGATATAAATCAATTTGTGAGTCGATTATTCTTTTTTAATATATGTTTTTTTTTTATATTTTCAGGTTCGAAGGCTGTGCCATCGTGCTGCTTTGGAGGTATGATATTTAAGTTTAAAATATACTCCTTTTTTATCGTAAATTAAAGTATTTACTTTTAAATAATGGATTCCAAGTATTTCTACATCGCGGTTTTAATACGGAATGTAAGGTGTTTCATTTCACTGTAATGCGTAAAATGAGATATAAAATATTCATAGCCATTTTTTCCCGCCAAACCCAACTAAACAGGGCGAAAATTGAATCTCAATTGTAGATATAGCTAAAGGTATAAAATGGACTAATATTAACGTAGCTCTTACAGCGGCTAATAAATGTTAATTCTATAGTCGAGTATCAGTGGCTGTATTCACACCGAATCACATTCTCACTTCTGTTTTGATAGTTATTTATATTTGAGATACTAAGATACTACTACTACTAAAATGAAAACAAATAAAACACATAAAACAAATAGATACAAGAAAAAGTATATTAGAAAACAGGAGAAAGCCAGATGGAGTTTGCGATTGGGTGCGATATATATTTAAACATAAGAGGTTCCTATTAAATTAGGTACATTTCGAGTCTCGGTGTGACTGTTACATTTAGAGAACAAATAGAGGAGTCAATATGAGGATGTAGAGGAAATAAGAGATAGAAAAAATAAGTTATTGGAATGATTCTTTTTTTTAGGTCTTCTCGGTGAAAGTCAGCAACCTAGAAGAGACAAATTAATATCTATCTCTAGACAATACGATTTAATATTAACTGATAATAGGACGAGATTCATCAATGCCGTGTTTCCCTATCTCTGAGTTATATTCAACATCAGATTGTATTTACTCTATTTCTATCCAACATATTTATCCTGAAATGAGCATATCTTTAATACTTTATTAACTTACTTGATCATGCACGCTTCCTTATTTTCATTTTATATTCGACAGCAGAAGTTAGATTGCATTATCCTTTTCTTTGTTACTACGACATGTATTTGATAAAAATATTTACAATTTGCGATGCTTTATATTTATTGGAACACAATTTTCAAAAATATATATCTTGCTCGTTTCGGTGTGCAGGCGAGCCAGGCGCCACCCTCCGTTCGAGAACAGATAAATATTTACACGGCGGCGATCTGGCACACTTGAGTTTAAAATTCTAATTTTATTGAAATCCGAGGGAGTAATGACGTTTGAGCGAGGTTTTATTACATTTCTCTAGAAAGGTGGCAATAAATACTGATATAAAATAAAAGCAGTATTAAACTACACTGAATCGGGGTATTTAAACCTTCAGTGACTGAGGTGAAATAAGAATAAGTAAACTCTTACTGTATTACCTAATTAGGATGTCAAAGTGGATCCGACACGTAAAACTACTTGGGCCAGTTAAGGTACATAGTTGGTCAGGGTTTCGAGCTCAGAATCTTCAGAAATAAGGCGCCACTCAATATTTGAATATATGAATGATTGAAAAATGTTTGGATTTGAAAAACCTTTTAGCTTGAAACACGGGTAAATAATGTAAATTTAAAATGTTTAAAAGGTTGACAGCTGGGTTTCTTGCTGGGTCTTCTAGGTAAGAGCAATATTCCTAACCATTTGTAGCTTCATTAAATCTAATTGATCCTTGACGATTCAAGTGTTCGTAAAAAGACTTTCATGTGTTTTTTTATATGCTTTTTTATATATGCTTATAATTTGATAATGTGTAAGTTTGTAAGTTCCATAAGAAATAATTAGTGATAAGATTAGCTTAATACTATTAACAGTGTTATCCTAAATTGGCTTATTTTATAATGTATAGTCATAGTTTGTATTAAATTGTTAAAACGCTATTGGATTACCGAATAAATAAAATAAAAAAAGCTTACTTGAATAGAGATTATTATGATTTCCTTAAATCTTATAGGTATTCAGATGACGTATACTTGTAGCACGGAACCTTTTTAACAAAATTTAATTCTAGCCTTTTCTAGACTTTTATTCTTTTTTCTGTTATGTACAAAAATCATCAAGGCAATTCCCGAACAGTCTTAATTCCCAATAAATTGTTCCGCCAATTGTACCGAAATCAACAAATTCCCTAAATAGGTATAGAGAAAAAAAGGACAAACATGAAAGGGCCGCCCGCATCCAAGACAACAAACAAAAGAAATTGTCAACAATGTCAATTTTCCCCCCGCATGCGAGCGGAATGGAAAATACCAATGATAATAATGACGTATTGGGTTTGTCCATACGTGCGGCAACATCAAATTAGGAAGCTTTGCTTTCGCGTTGACGTTTTGGGTGCCTTTTCTAGAGTTCCGTTCAAATTTTTGTGCCGAATGAATTGAAATTAAAGATTTTTTTATTTTTTTATTTAGTCCATTAACCCAGTGGTGAGACCGTGCAACTCTTTCGAGGCGGTCACGAGTTCAAACCTCGGGCAGGCACCAATGAGTGTTTCTATTAAAACTTATGATAATTGCAATTTATCACACGCTTTTTGGGTAAAGAGAACATCGTGAGGAAACATGCATATCTCTAGAAAATTCTTAGGATATGCGTAACCTACCAATCCGCATTGGAGCAGCGTGGTAGGTCTTAGCTCCAACCCTTCCCTCCAGAAACTGAGAGAGGAAGCCTATACCCAGCAGTGGGATTGTAACAGGCCCTTACTTTTTACTTTTACTTTAGTCCACTAAATTGGTTATAATTTTGACGTATAAAAGCACAAGTAGTAACAAATATACAAGATCATAACCTACTGGAAATGAACACAACATACAAGTGTAAATATATATGTAGGTAAATATATACTGAACCTATTCAGTTACACTAAATTACTCTTCTAAATTACTTATGAGTTATGCAGGAATTCATAAAATTTGCTTTTGAACGAGGATTAAGAACTATAGAAAACATCTACGTCATTTCTGTATGAGTTTAATTGAGAGCAAATACGGTACACGGGGGCATGTTATTTATTGTTGTGTAGAACTGGGAATTTTCTTTTAAAGACGCGTTTTGGGATGTTTTTAAGTGCCGTTTCTGTAAAAAACACTTTGACTTGAAATCGCAGAGACGGCTTCAGAAAGTTCGAAGATCTATTTTGAACTTATTAACAAAGCTTTACTACTTTATTTATTACTTAGTACTAACGATCTACGAAAAATTAGAACTCCGAAAACCGAAAACCTAAAAAAAAGAGTTGATAAAATTTTTTAGATCTCTTAATTTTAAATGATCTGAAAAATATATACGGAACTATAAATTAAAACACTCACCCTTCGCTAATGACGCACGACGAAAGACAATTGATTTGTGTGTATTTGTGTTATTTGCGCAATAAACAGAGATTTAGCCAATTGTGACTAGCTCAAACCGGCTTACAGGGCTTATGCGGTAAGCTCCCATTTTAACATCTCTTTCGTTGATTTTATATGTATATAACAAGTGCGGAAGTTTTTTCGTTTATTGACATCTACGAGTAGCTGTATTTGCGGCATCGACCGCGTGGAATTCAGTGTATTTTATTAAGATTTTGAACATAAAAGAAGTTATTGTGAGTTAACAATACGAGATAGAGGCATATTGTCCTGGACTTTTTTGTAGAATTTTTGTAGATCTACAAATCTATATATTACTTTAGCCTATCTCTGCTGGCTTACGCGGCGCACGCGACAAAAGCTCCTAGCAAAGTTTTTCTAAAACTACGCGGCCTGTTCAACACAATTTACATAATTCATAAGTAACCTTAATATTCCGTAATAAATGCCTAAGAATACCTTTTAACAAAAACCGCACCAAAATCCGTTCAGTAAATTTTGAGAAAATCGATCGAAATCGATAGAGAGCAACCGCGGGACTTCTTTAACACATTTATAGAATTAGGCGTTACTTTGCGGAGATCCATAATACAAAAGTAATAATAAAATTATTTTGCTATAATCCGCGATACAGTAAATAGAAAATATATATAGTGTTTAATGTATAGTGGATTATCAGTATTTTCATACCCGATACGTGCAGGATTCGTAAAAGCACATGCACAAACCTCCACCACTTCCACCAAAATACACAAGCACTACACAGTTTCACTATCACAAACTCAACAATCGTTTCGCCCCGCAACCGAGGCATCATCAGGAGATAGACTCCACGACAAAATCGCAAAGCATGCGTGCGATTTTGTCATTGTTTGATCATCAGGAGATAGACTCCACGACAAAATCGCAAAGCAATCGCAAATGAAAATACTGATAATCCACTATACATTAAACACTATATATATTTTCTATTTACTGTATCGCGGATTATAGCAAAATAATTTTATTATTACTTCTTTAACACAATTTACATAGGCGGTGAAGTACTTAAATCTTCCTGGACAATCGTTCTATCTTGTAGTTAAAGTCGTACGTATTAGAGTTTCTTTTATAATATGTATAGATGACCATTTAAGAAAAAAAATGAGATCTACCATTACAGCATTTTAAAATATAAACTAAGCGGATACAGAAAGCCTATTGAGTACTAATCTTTCACTTTGAAGAAGACGGCAATGCAGAAATGTAACTAGTTATATGAATAATATTTTGAGAAGAGCAACCGGCTAGTTTCTTGCTGGCTCTTTTTTATCGAATTTATCGAACCAGCACTAAAGTTGACAAATCAAAAGCACTTGTTTACAAGTTTACTTGAATAAATAATATTTTTAATTTTAATTTCATAGTGAAATTTATAATAAGAAGCTTGAAGATATTTTAACAGTTAAGCTGACTTGAACGAAGTTGCGTGTACAGCTTATTCCCAATATAGCTGTGTCATGTACGCACAAATAATGGATTTCGGTATAATACTATCCCCTGATTGGTGTAATGGTGTCGGACATGACAAACCATATATCCCGACCACAATTAGGTCACCTCGGGCACTGAACACGTCAATGCCAAACACCTACATATTAATTCTGAATTATATCGGATAGGAATTTACTCAGCTTAATTTTGCTTTAATAAAATGAGACTCGTAATTTACATTACCTCAAGGCTTGCCTACTTTTGAATTTAAGCTTTTGAACTTTATTACATATCCATACTAATATTAGAAATGCGTAAGTCTATACGTCTGTCTCTTTATCTGTCCATCTGTTATGTTTTCATGGATCATCCGCTGGAGCAATATTGACGAGAATTGGTACAATTGTAAGCGAAAATATCGAACTAACATATAGGATTTTATAAATTCCCTTTTTTATCCGGGAACAAGAAAAACTATATAGTGCATAATTGAGGGTAGTTAAACACTTCATTTGTCGGGACCGAAGTCGTGGGTATCACTGGTCTCTAATCTTAGTGATTAGTTATTATTATATTAAAATTATATTTTTATTATTACTTTTATATTCTGGGTCGCCGCAAAGTACACTTTGCCAAAATATTCAATAAGGATTTCCCGTTTTTTCTATAGCTGTTTCCCACGGCATCGTCCACGTGGAAATCAGTGTGTCGCGAATATTTCTTTCAGTCCCCTTACATAAACCGTAAGGTACATTTAACTTAAATTTTCCTCAAGAAAAACACTTTCTTTAAGTAAAAATTGTACAAAGATACGTATAGTGAATTTTTGAAAAAATCGTTCACATACAGACAGACTTTGGGGACTTTGTTTTATAATAAGTATAGTTACTATTATGGCTCATCATCCGGATTACAAGATTTTTTTTAATAGAATTTGTCAAAAGCTTTCCCAAACCAGCCTATAGAAGCTTAAAAACAAATAGAGTTTTTCTGGGTAACATTCGTCCGTGTAATTCATACGTGTATTCGCGTGTTGAGTCGCGGCAAGATTCGATTTGCGCGGGCCGATGTATCGCGTCCGGGTACAATCAACTTAATTTATTTGATACACTTGATTGTCTGATTGTTTTTATTGTTCTGCAAACAGTGTCGCAATTACAGCTGTTGACTGTAACAATGTCGACGTCATCCGATCTCTTTTTATTGAATTGCTTGATGGGAGACTATTGATACTGTCTTAAATTTCGCTTATTCACATTTCCTTCATATTTGCGTTTTTCATCAGGAAAAAACCTTTTTTGATACCCAAAACTCGGTCAGATTCGCACCGTCTAAAATAACCAAGTGCTCCACCATGATGCTGGTGGCTGGGATATAGTAACATTTTATGCATTGGCCCCATCCCTCTGGCTTTTGGTCTCAGCTAGACGATGCATCGATGCCTCGGGGACTTTTTCAGATAGGCGTCCGATGAACTCCGTTCGGGACGCGCAGAGGTCCCCGTTAGGTCGGCATATGACGGGCCTCGGCAAGTAGTTATTCATTCATATTTGGCTTGAATTCACTCAATTTCACGCCCAATTTATAGAAGTACGCGTTAATTTGCGAAATTCCATAGTATCAAAGTTATGATATAATTATTTTGTTATAATCCGCGCTATTTAAAAGAATCTAAGTAATGCTAAGTGTATCAAGCGGAAACCGTTCTCACATCTCATACTTGCAGGGTTAGTTACCGCACGTACTACAAAACCAACACAATACACAAGCATAACACACAATCACTACGACAACTTCTACGATAATTTCGCTCCTGCAACCGAAGCATCATCAGAAGATAGGCTACACGAAAAAATTGCTACGCGCCGCATCACCCTATCAAGCAGTTTTATATACAAATAGTTAAACCCCCACCATTGATATTGCCCTCAAACACGTGGTTTTCCTTATATCGGAAATCGTAGAAAAGAACTAACTTCTCTGGACTTCTGACTCTTCTAGAGTCGCTTTAGTTGGCGTGGGTACGATCAGTTTTATCGTTTAAATGCACGCGTATCAATTCGCACTGTTCTTAAACCATTTTTTTTTTCTAGACACGACATACCTGTCAGTATGCCTTATAAAAATTAGAGTTTACCCGTCGATTCGCTTCGACCTTAACTAGTATGACTCTTATACTATAAGACTTACACTTTTAAATCGTTTCCTCAATTTCTATAGTATTATGTGTTTCACTTATCTCGTCTGTCTCATTTCCATCCAGTTAACCTCTGACAGATGCGTGGGTGTAACGAACTGTTAAGAGTTTAAAGGAACAGAAATGCATTCGTGTATTTTCTACACTCACAGATCTGAACTCTGGGTGAAACTGGTTGTGTAATTTATGCTTCAAATTATTCAGTTAACTGCGTCCCGTGTTTGTATATATAAAAAGGCACCTATTACCTATATTACCTATATTTAGTTATCTATTATATATTTATATAATGTTTTTCCATTATACATATATGTATATAATAGAAAAAACATAAACGATCGTATATTAATTAAAAGGTCATTATTTCTTTAAAGTATGATAACCTTACAATAAATCAAAATAATTTGTAAGTCATAGAACCAAATTAAAAACAAACAAACTTACAGCTCCTGCTTATGTACTAAAGTACGAATTTACTACAACTGTTTGTGACTTATGATGTACGCTTCTGTAATAAAATTCATCATTTAATTATAGCTTGGCCTATACATCAATTTGTAATAACTATGTCTATCAAAAGAATGAATGAATGAATGTGTAATGATTTTGTTATAGATTTCATGTATTTTAATGTAAATTATTTTTCAAAAATATGAATAGTCACATTTATAGTTTATATTGAGGAGTGCACGCTTCCTCTATATAAACTATAATTGTATCAAATTTTAAACGTCTCCATCTGCATAATTGCCGTATAAATGGGCACAAATATTTTTTTTCACGTTTAAAACTCTACACAAGGTCAACTTTTTGTTGCTTTTGTAGTAAAAGAAATACTAAAATTATTTTGCTATTATCCGTTAGATTTGTCGCCGATTATAGATAGTTAAATAAATAAATAATAAATAAATAAATAAGCTGTGATGGTCCAGCGGTGAGAACTCGCGACTCTTTCGAGGGCGCCACGAGTTCGAACACCGGGTAGGTAGCAGTTAGTTTTTCTGTTAAAAACATGTGCGTCTGATTGATATTTGCAATTTACCACACGTTTTTCGGTTAAAGAAAACATTGCGAGGAAACCTGCATATCTCCAGAGAATTCTCGGGATATGTGTAATCTATAATTCCGCATTGGACCAACGAGATAGCTCTTAGTTCCAACCCTTCTCTCTTAAAACCTAGAGATGAGGCCTATGCCTAGCAATGGGATAGTAACAGGCCTTTACTTTAGGTCTTTACATAGACCAATTATAGCAGCCGTTATAGCCTAATATTGATATCATGTGCCTACGAGATGTTTAGCAGGTTCAAATTCAGGTTTGGCGTTACAATATTTTTTTTATTATTTATGATATTTATGAGAATAAAGTGGTAGTACAGATAAGAACATTAGGATTATTTCAAGATCGTTTCTTAATGCCACGTCTGCTCATACATAATCTAAGTTTCAAAACGTGATATAAATCTTGTAGATAATTGTCCACCAATGACAGCGGCGATGCAAAACTATATATTTCGTGGTGAATTATGCAAACCCATACGTTTCACGGCGAATTAATGGGACGCGTGTTGTGTCAGTCAGGTTATTAATCTTAATATTATTTCCACGTTAATCGGGTTCAAATAATGACGCGGATGTGTTTATGTAGGAAATAACACTAAAAAATTGGTGTGGGTAGGTCCTTTAATACATTATTATAACAACTGATAGATTGTTTATAACATAAATATAGTACTGACCCAGCGACGCGTTGCTACGGCTCAAAATTTACTTTCTATTTCCCCTCTCTTTATAACTATATCTATACTTGTTAAAAACAAAGTCCCTAAACGCAGTCTGTCTTTATGTTTTAGATTTTCTCAAAATCTACTAAACGGATTTTTGCACCGTTTAAACTTAAAGATAGGGCAAGTCTTCGGAAAGGTTTAGGTTAATAGTACATTTCCGTTGTATGTAAATTGTGTTAAAGAGCGCAGTTGTAAAAAAACTCGACTTATGGCAGCTTAACTCGCGTGCGCCGCGTAATCCAGAGATAAACTAAAGTAATGTACTAAAGAATTGTAGATCTATAAAAATACAACGTAAAAGTACGCAATTGCATGACTCTATCTCTGATGGTTAAAACACAATAACTACTTTTATGTTCAAAATTTCGATTCGGGAAAAATTTGTGACACAGCTAGTTTTATAATAAATATTTTAGTAATTTGTAATTAAATAAAATTATTACCTAAAATATTATATTATATACGTATACTTTTAATTCTGGCCATGTTTTATTATAAGCAGCAAATATTATTTTGCATCCGCATCTTAACGAGGATTATAGCAAAATAACGTTATTATTATTTTTGTTAAAAACCACTGTTAAAATACGGCTAATACAGAAAGCCTGCTATACTATTGAGGATTACTTAGACGATAAGAATGCGTGGATATAGCTACTCTTCGACCCTGTACAAGACATTAATAACTATATGTAACTAGTAATGAGAATTATTCTTTGAAAAGAGCAACCGCCGAGTTTCTTGCTGGTTCTTCTCGGTAGTAACAGCTTTCCGAACCAGGAGTAGAGTTGACGATTCAAAAGCACTTGTTTGCAAGTGTACATGAATAAAGAATATTTTGAAGTTGAATATGTTATGACAGTATGAAAAAGCACAAATTAATGTTTTATTCTAGAAATTCACTTAGAAGCAGAAAGGGGAATACGGGATTGATCATGCATTATTATGAACTATAGCATGAACAATTGAATCCGACAAGCGAGGAGAACAAATGCGGAACAAATAATGTTTGCAACCAATGTTTCAGTTGTAGTGATGTACTTTGTCGATTAATAATTTAAACAAAATTAAAAATATTTAAAAGAATAACGATTGACAATTTAGATATTTACCTGGATCGTGATGTATCGGTATAAACAGTAGCTTCTGTCACTCACCAACCCTGCAAATATCTCTATCACAAAAATCAGATAGATCCAGGGGGTATAATTGCAACTACTGTTGCAATGATTTCGCTACTCGCAACGTGAACATTCGGTTTATAACATTTGCTCTGGAAAAAATTGTAACAAAACCATAAAAATTTAAAAATCTTTTATGATTACTTACTTTTTATGGACTTGACTTTGACACATGATGAATAAAAAACCTTGATATAATGACAATAGATGACGTTTTTAATGTCATTCTATTCTTGTTGAATTTATAGGATTTCTATAGCCTATGTGTTGCCAAATTTCATCAATTTTGGTTTAGCGGATTCACCGAGAAAACGTAACAGACCGACAGACAAACTTTCGTATTTATAATATGAGTATGGATAATAATCGTCGACATTGCCCTTTTTGACTGTATTTGTGATCGATTGTATCTAAATAAAATGTTCTAGGATCAATCTATCGTATATGCAACATTGCTCTCAAATCTAATAAGCAAGCAACACAAACAAACACACACATTTTCGCCTATACAATATAAGCGCCTCAGCACTATTCTGTAGCACTATTGTATTTTTTTATAAACTTTATAGTACAAAAAATTTGAAAGAGAAAACAACAAAAATAAATTGTTAGGTTCAAAAGGCATTACTTATTAGATTAACATTCCGAATCAGTTGTAGCTTCATTAATCATATTGATCCTTGAAGATTCAGAAGTAGTCGAAAGAGCTAACTTGAATAAAGATTATTTTGATTTGAATAGATTTGATTATCGCTTAGTAGGCATTTGTTCCAGAAAACCTTAGCTCAGGATTGAGGTGAACCGAAAATACCTTTACAGATTATACAGAACTTCAAGTTATCAGACATCTCTTAAGGCCAGAGTGACTGGTAAAAGTCTTGCGATTGTGCACAAGATTATTTATTCAAAGTCTTATTAATGCCATATTGGTCCTAATATAGTTTTATTAAGGTCTTGCTTAAGGAATTTTTGATCTCTATAGGAAACGTTTACGAAAGTGCTTGACTATTGAATGAGTATTTATTGTATGGTTGAGTTAAGAGTGACTTCAGTACTTTTAATAAATGGCGTTTGGCGTACCAGTTCTAAAAAATACAATACAGTAAAAACCTAGCTACTCCATCTACGTACTACGTTTAAAGTTTACCAAAAAGTTTTTTTTATGCTATACCGGTTTCGTAAAGCCGAAAAAGCTTTTAGATATTAAAATATCTGCAATACTTGCACGAATATGTAATAGGAAAATCCAGGTCATATTTTCCATTAGTTGATCAAAGCGTTTACTCTTGTGTACAGTGAGTTTTAGTTCAGTTTCCGAGAATGGAGAAATGTTTTTAATATTTGTTCTTTATGGAAAAACGGGACTCATGTTATGGTTTAGGGCCTGTGTAAGTTCTGCATTTATACCAACTTTCGCTCTAACGATGCCGGGTTATATAGAAGAATCCGGCTAGGAGAAGCGCCCTCATACCTTTCATAGTTTGATATACAGTTGATAGATAGCGTTTTCGTAATGTAATAAATTTATTCATGTCATTTTAAATTTATTCTCTCTAATTTTTAATTAGAAATTCAGGCATTTCATTCAATAATTTCTAAGAATATATTATACAAAAGTTATGATAGAATTATTTTGCTGTAATCCGCGCGAGTTAAGAAAATTTATGTAATGCTATAATGTTTAAAAAAAAAAAGTTATAAGTTTAAAATTATATACACATATTAAAGCATTCCCACGCATACACATGCACTCATCCATACATACACACTTATTGTAAATCCTTCATTGGCTGTAAGTAAAATATTAAGTAATATTTTGTAAATTAATACTTTAAGAACTGTGGATTTTGTTAAAGTAACCATATCACAAGACACTACACATATTCACTACGATAATATCAACGATCGTTTCGCCCCGTAACCAAAGCATCGTCAGGAGTTAGGCTCCACGACACAATCGCAAATATATTAATATCGATGTTGTCTTTTGTGCTGTACAACACTAGCGCGATCCGGCAGGGGTGCCAAAGATTTGCACCGCCAAGTTTCATCGCTGATGGTGTTTCTGTGTAATCTACACTATTTAGTCGCAGCGTCACCACAATGCTATATGGGGTTTACAATAAGCCTCCATAGGCGGTAATAACTTAAGTTTATGTATATCTGTCGTACACAACAAAGTTCTAATGACAGTTAAGATGGGCACTTATTTAATGTATGTACTTGTTGATATAGTACCCCTGCGTGTATTATGCGGGTTATGAAGAATAGACAATCATCATTTCTTATCGAAGTTTCGTAAAAGGCGACTGAGGTAAGTTGACCTTCTTCTTCTTCTTTCTCAACCGATGGACGTCCACTGCTGGACATAAGTCTCTTCATGGGATCTCCAAAACACACGATCTTGTGCCGCTTGTATCCAGCGGCTCCCCGGGCCCTTTTTGAGGTCGTCCGTCCATTGCTTAAGGGGTCTGCCAACACTGCGTTTACCGGTGCGGGGTCGCCATTCCAACCTTGAGACTCCAACGCCCATCGGTTCTCCGCGCTATGTGCCCCGCCCATCGCCACTTCAGCTTCGCGACGCTCTGAACTATACCGTTTACTCTGGTTCTTCTACGGATATCCCCATTTCTTATTTGATCACGTAGAGACATTCCGATAGCCCGCTCCATCGCTCGCTGAGTAACTCTGAGCCATCTTATGAGGCACATAGTCAGCGACCACGTATCAGATCCCTAGGTCATCACTGGCAACACGCACTGTTCGAAGACTTTGGTCTTCAATCACTGAGGTATGTTGTACGAAAAAATCTCGCGTAGCTTCCCAAAGTTGACCGGCCGGGCGTAAAATGCGTAGCCGCATCATGTGACAACATATTTGTAACATGTTGTGCTGACCCCCCTAAAAGTGGGATAAGTGCAGCAAGATGACGACTAGTTGATATAGTATCCGCTTTTACGTCTACTTAATTGGTAAAAAGCTCCCAAATGTCCTAAATTTTTTCAATTTTTGAATCTAAACTAGTAAATAATCATTTCCGTTCTATATAGTGACTTAGTATATAGGCTTTAATTATATGAAATTCAAGACAAGACAGACAAACTATCGTACAACATACAGTTTTGGTACATTTATTTGTGTTATAAAGACGCTTAAAATATTTACTTTTTTTATACGAGTAACACTTATTTATTTCTCATTTGTAAGTGTTACTATATTATTTGCAAACCCAACCTTTTTTCTATTATTGTTTAATTTTGAAATAACCCCTATTGTAAACTGTGATAGTGATAGAGAAAAAAACGTGATTTTTCTCATCGTTTATTTAGACCCAGTAATAAGAAGTAGAAGCTCCAATTATATTAAAAAAAAATTACTTATGGAAACTAGACGTGAAAGCGTAATAGACAGACATTTGTAACATTAAAATGGGTTTATTCATTTGAAATTACAATAACTAATTATACGGTGCAAGGTGAATTAGTAACAATTAACATAACACCAGTAATGTTGTGTATTCGAGGAACACCGTGTGAGCGACAGAGCGCGAGTTGCGTCAGATTTGAATAAGCTTACTGAGTCTAGCAGAGAGAATTACAATACCTACTTAGTGTCATATAACACTGTTAAAGAGTTTGATACTGATAAAAAAGTCTAATACAGAAAGCCTACTATACTATTGAGGATTACTTAGATAATAAGAATGCGTCGATATAACTACTCTTCGACCCTATCCGAGACAGCAATGACTATATGTGACTAGTAGTAAGAATTATAATTTAAAATGAGCAACTGCCGAGTTGCTTGCTGGCTCTTCTCGGTAGGGACAGCTTTCCGAACCAGCAGTACTACGATCCAAAAGCACTTGTTTACAAGTTTACTTGAATAAAGAATATTTTGAATTTCAATTTCAATATAGCCATACCTGTGACCTCGTTCTGTACTTTATAAAGAAATACTCAACTGTTTTAAACTCATGTTTTTAAGACATCTATCGATGTCTAGCCTTTTATACGCTGTAATCATCAAGAGTAGAGCCAGAAAAAACACGGCAGTTGCTCGTTTCAAAATATGATTCTTATAACTAGTTACATTAAGTTAGTAAAATCTTGTCAGGATGGGTAGTAGTTATATTCATGCATTCTTATCATCTATGTAATCCTCAACAGTAGTTTTAAACTGCGGTAAGGGCAAAGCTAAAATTGATTGTGGAATTTTATTATAGAATTTTGTACCCAAACCCACAAACGACTTACGTTCTTCTGCAAGGCATAAAGCAGGAATCGCAAGCGTATTTCAGTTCCTACTTTGTCTATTATATACATCGCCTATTGTTTTATAATTCTTTATATTTTTATATACAAAAATAAAATCGATTAAATTATAATGCATAAATAAATAAAGTATGTGTATAAATAGATACTTAGAGTACTTTACTTTTACTATAAATAGATATCCATATCCATTATCCATATAGCAAAATAATTCGATCATTACTTTTTCTAACACAGATCACAAAGGCTATTTTATCAAATGATTTACACGTTAGCTCGGTGTACCTACGCTGTTATACTTACGGCCTTATTCATAAAAATAGCTTATAGAAGGTTTAAGACACTCTTAAGTTAAAATGCTCTATAAGCTTATAAAACGTTCCATAAAATTGTTTATTCATAAACCTTCTATAACTATAACTGATCTATAACTAAAATGCGTTTATAACCCCGAATGTTGCCATTATAAGGAAATCAGGCGACCAAGTGCCCGATCATACCCAATTCCCCACAGATAATATGCGTCAACACACCGATAAAGTGTAACCATAGACATTATTATGGACTAAAAAATATTTTATTGTCTACGACACGGGTCACACAGTATCGTCAGTAGTCACTACACGTAATTTTATTATTGTTTAAATTGTTTTTTTAATTGACACTAACACGAGACCGATATATAGAACAGACGACATTGACCCACTTGAATTTCAATCCGTACATTCGTCAAATGTCGTTTTCATAATAATCAGCTGTAGGAAAGTCGGCCATCTTTTACCTTATAGCACTGATATAGTAGGGTTATCGGCTCTATAAAGTTATAGTAGACTTATAGAGTGGTTTAGTGCTAAAATGCGTTTATGATTAACACTTTTTGTAAAACATACTATAGCGAGTCTATAAACGTGTCAAACCTTTTTATGAATAAGACCCTTAGTATTTACATTAAAAACAGAGCTTGCTACTAAACAATCAAAGCACCCTAAATATATATCTTAATAGAGTTGTCTCTCATCATTTGTCTGCACATATTTCGGGGCTCAACTGCCGCCGAAAACATTACAGCCTCACGCATACTGTGCAACGACGCGTTGGAATAATGACGTGTCATCCGTGAAAGATAAATCTTAGGTCATAGTTAGATGCACTCTAAAATTGTTGCGATTTATCAACCCTTCCCGCTGGAGCGTGACGCCTGTGTACAGTGCGCACGAAACTCTTAACGTTTATATTTTACTTGATAACATTGTTTTCATAACATTGAGAACGCCTTAAACATAGATTTAAGTTCCCAAAGCATAGAACTGTTTTCTTAAATAAGAGTGTCTGTGTAATGGCTGTAAAAATTCACAATAATTTACCAAAAAGTATAGCAGAGATATGTGATTATACACAATTTAAAATTACACTTCATAGATTTCTCATTAATCAAGTATTTTATAATATTGAAGAGTATTTCAATTTTAAGCCTTAAAAATAATTTAAACAATGAATATAACAGATAAAATAATTAAATACCTATAAATAACTATTAGTAACCTAATATATGTAATAAAAAATAATATAATATTATAATATTATATATTTTGCCGAGTTTCTTGCTGGCTCTTCTCGGCAGGAACAGCTTTCCGAACCAGCAGTAAAGTTGACGATTCAAAAGCACTTGTTTACAAGTTTACTTGAAT
Organism: Morpho deidamia; assembly: GCA_947086505.1. Taxonomy (NCBI): domain Eukaryota; kingdom Metazoa; phylum Arthropoda; class Insecta; order Lepidoptera; family Nymphalidae; genus Morpho; species Morpho deidamia. Next base: position 753,829 of record CAMTZC010000025.1, read on the forward strand.
AAAGAATATTTGAATTGAATTGAATTAATAATTGTATAATTACTACTATTTGCATGCTTATAATAGGCAGAATGTGTCGTTCTAGATTATATTTATATAACATCATTTTGTACCACATTAAGCAAATAAAAAAATTTGAATTTGAATTTGAATTTGAATTTCAAAATGTCATTGAAATTGTGATGGTCTTACACGCATATTTGTTTTTAGTTGTATACTGAAGTTGTAGAATCTTGGAGTAAAATGGTTGTTTGTCATGTTATACGTTTTTGGGATGAATATTTGATAGTCGTTTGATATACGTCCATTTTATAGAAAAATTGATTTTGGAAATTAATATATTGTCAAGTTAACACTTGATTATTTTAGGTTCGAAGAGGACATTAAAATTTATCTCATTCGATTTTTATGCTATATTTAATAATTACTAATTAGAGTATTGAATTGCTAGAGTTTTACTTGGCTAGGATTTCAATGTCGTTTTTACGAACAAGCAAAAAAATATTTTTTTTCCTTCGCTCTATATCTTTAGTTCTCTCGATCTTTGATCTCAAGATCTCTGAGGATCTCTTATATTAAAAAAGTGTTATACAAAGATATTATCGGCTCAGGATCATACAGTGCGTTTAAACGGCGTAAACCCAAAGGTGTTTCTGAAACGTATAATCGGCAATATATTTTATTCGGCAAAAAAACAGGAAGAAATTATTAATAAAAATATGTACGGCGTTTGTATTAATCTAGGGATGTATTACTCAAATTTCAGTTAATTTGATTAACTTATCAATAGAGTGGTGTTAAAATATATGTATTTGAAAGAAAGAATACTTATGAAGTGTTGGTTTTTAATTAAAATTAAAAAGCTGAAATTTTTGCTCGCGACTGTATCCATCGTCGCCGTGGACAGTGGCGGGCGACAAAAAATATTATAAACGATATCCGAACTGAAAATGGCGAACCCATCAATAATGGTGCATCGCCTCCCCGTGATTTTTTACATGGGCTTGCCAAGTTTATTTAACATCCCCTGCACAAGTGGGTAACTCCATTATATATGGACCGTTTTCTATTGTTACTTACTTATTCTACTGATAGGTGTTTACATTCCTATGATTGAGAGGTGGTGTGTTTTGAAGAAATAATCTATGACAATATATCATATATGATAATATAAAATAATCTAAGAAAAAATATATCATATCTCAAGCAATATAACAGAACTAACTACTTTGCTATAATCCGCACGGGTTAGGTGAATGCATGCAAAGCCAATGTGTATGAAGCAGACAAAATCTACGTACCTTATACATGCAGGACAAGCCACCACATGCACCCCAAGGCACAATTCACCAGCAACAACGCACACAAAAGCAGCACACACACCCACCACCACAATCTCGACGATCGTTTCGCCCCGAAACCGAAGCATCATCAGGAGGATAGGCTCGTACTTCATACACATACACTTCATAGGCTGTCGCTTCATACACATTGGCTTTGCATGCATTCACCTAACCCGTGCGGATTATAGCAAAGTAGTTAGTTCTGTTATATTGCTTGTAATATGGAATTCCGCAAAGTAACGCCTGCTTCTATAAATCATTTAAATAAATATCATATCTATTAAAAAAGAAATAATATAATAATTTATTGATATATAATTGAGTGTTCCTTTACGGAGGTTCATAATACAAAAGTTAAGAGCTCATGAATAACAGCCCCGTATGGGCTTGGAATTAGTTATCGTAATCGCCTTGCGATTTTGTCGTGGAGTCTATCTCCTGATGATGGTTGCGGGACGAAATGATTGTTGAGTTTGTGACAGTGCACGTGTGTAATGCTTGTGTATTGTGCTAGCAGTGGTGGAGGTTTGTGCATGTGTTTTTACGAATCCTGCATGTAACGGGTAGGAAAAAACGGATAGTCCAGTACGCATTTAGCACTATATATATTTTCTATTTACTGTATCGCGGATTATACCAAAATTATTTTTATTATTACTTTTGTAAAGTAGCTTAGCAGAAATATTTTTCGATACTTCGGATCCCTACTTAATAGAGATGGGCCATCGAATTATCGATAAATCCAAATGACTCACTCAGCGTCGTCCATTCTTCAATTCGTCCCGCACGAACGCGCTCCAACAAACGTAATGCGCTCTGAATCTGGATGCAATCCATACTAATAGGTCTTGGACAATAGTATCGATATAATGGTTTCGTCTTGCACAATAGCCTTCGATTATTATTTTGATATTTTCCTATCTAAATCTTTTTAAAGAGGGTTACTTGTATTCTTATCTAGATATAATAGAAACGAAAAATGTCAATAGTAACTCAGAAAATGTACTAAATATAACTGTGTAAAAAATGAATGTAGATAGATGGAAATGTATAATAGAATGATGAGTAACTCCTACTGAGTTAATAAAATAATATCTATCTATACTTATTATAAAACAAAGTCCCCAAAAGCTGTCTATCTGTATGTGATCGATTTTCCACAATCTGCTAAACGGATTTTACTACGGTTTTCATTAAAAGGTAGTGCAATTCTTCCGGCAGACTAAAGTTGATAGGATATTACAGGGTAATCTAAATTGTGTCGAAGAGCTTTACTCACGAACGCCGCGTCAAACATAAACAACAAAAGTCCGGGACGACATGTCTCTATCTCTCATGGTTACAATACCTAAAATTATGTCCAAAATTTAAATTAAATACATATTACTGATTTCCACGCGAATGAAGCCGCAGGAATCGTGAATATTTTTTTTAATATATTGCATTTTTAAAATATAAAAGTAATAGTAATACTCGGGAACGTCCAAATTACTATACTATACGGAATATACACCCTTCAAACACGATAGGGAGAAGCCGCGTGCGCCGGAACACGGCATTCCTTTCTTACGCACACGTGTAATTTTTCGTTTCGGGTGTTATTCTCAGATTTAGTGACGCGTTTAACCAGTGAAGTGTTTGATAAGACGCGACCGTCCACGGTTTTGGTGCGCGTTGGGTACTATTCCCCGATAAAGGGACGACTCAATAACGTGTGACCTTACGAAGGTTGTGTGCACACCGGGTGTTATTCAGCCGATATAGTGAAGTGTATACTCAGGGAGAAACAGACATTACGTGTCCGTGGAAGAGTGCAGAGGCGAGCCAACGGTTTCGGGAATCGGCCAAGTACATACAAGCACACACACACACACACACACGTACACATATACACGCAGTGACTCACGAGGCCGGACCACATACAGCTAACGGCCGCATAAGGTAGGTTGAAACGCCGGGGCGTCGGGCCCAGGTCCCGGAGGTTGTTTCATCCGTCCGCACGTTTGCGCGGAACACAAACAAATATTTTTCATCTTTTCCATAGAAAAAAAATTGGACTATTTTTTTTTCTTTTCGAAAGAATGGAAGGTGTAGTGCCATAAATTTATAGGTATACTTTGTATTTTTCTAGTAGTATATAAATAAATGTAACGTAGTAATAAAGGACAGTTCATATCCATCACTCAAGTGTTTCAATACTTCCTCACATCACACCACTGAGCAGAAGTAGATGTTCGAATCGAATGATCGCACCTGTGGAATATCAGATGATGTTCCTACACTTGCGCAACATCAGACCACCCTCAATACGCTGATGTTGCGTTTACCTGTATGTTATTGATGCCAGATGGTGACGTAAGTAAGTACAAAAAGCGGACTTGACACTTAATTAAGCGTTCCCTACCAGTTAACTTTGAATCAAACGGTAAATTTAAATAGGTGCGGTGAGCAAACAAACAGAAGAAAAAGTAATAATAGACGCATACTGGCATTCACGTCAATCCGCGTGAATCAGTGCAACTTCACTTCTTTATGAAGAATTTGTCACTCCGTCGGGCTACGTGTCTGCGTTAGCATGCCCCAACCCTTGAACTCGCACCTAGCTATAAGTCATGACGTCGTTGACAGTTGTCCCAATCAACTGTTATCGCAGAGCAAGCGGGCCGCACTGCCTCAACAAGCCACAATAGTAATCAATCAACTATCAAAACTATCAGGTCACTAGGTTTGCGTTGCTGTTATCGTCATGCTATGAGCGAACGGGCGCGTATCCAGAATAGATTTGTAGAATAGCTGATAGTGCAAGGCTGCTACTTTTCTGTACAATTTTCTATTGATTGATTGATTTTTATTTATAATGACTTGATTATGATTTTGATAGGTTGAGCAAGCCCGGCCGGTAAAGTCGTACTTACTTCAAATTCATGAAATATTAAAAATATGGCGTGAATGCCGCTATAATCTAAATGTATATATTTATCTTTTACATTCAAATATCTAAATAAAATAATATTCCATTCTTATATTATTAATAGCAGTATGTCTATCTGATATACTTTAAGGTCGATGCCTTAGTGCTCCCGATGCATAAAAATAGGAAAAAAACTCGTTTTTTGAAGTGAAAACTTCTATAACGGTGTTTTACACTTTTTTTCTGAGTCATAAATGTTAAACTCGCGTCAGCACACGTGTACCGATCGCAAATTTGTAAAATGGAGGGAGAGTAGGTCACCGTCGCGGCGTAGGAGAGGAAGTATCCCCTCTGTTTCTATCTCGCGGCGAAAACGTATATGCGCCAGCTCTTAGAAGTTGATTTTTCTGAAAGATACATTTTTAATGTAAAATAACTAGTAGTTATGAAGTGTTAAATTTTTAATGAAATATAAATTGTCATGTTTGTGTACGCTATCGCAATAAATGAATATTTTACAACATTCATGATAGTATTTCTATACTGATAATTGAAGCAATTCGTGCAAAATTATTCCTTAACTATTCCAAAAATATCGAAATTCACAACGTTAATAGCAAAGTTTTCACTTTTGATGATTCGAAATTGCTAGTAAAAGACTTTAATAAGGAATAATTTGAATTTGAATATAACCTTGATTATTACTGCAATCAAGGCTCATTACCAAACTGGCGAGGCTGTAATTATAGCTGAGACTGTCAATAGCAATCACTCAGCTATCGATCGGGGTCAGGTCACTCGATGCTTTGTTGACGTTGCTCTTATCGGCTCGCTCAGCACAAACAGAGGCGGATGCGGAAATATAGTAGCTGGAGTCGAACTGTGTAACGGATTTAACCATATTACAAGCTTTACCTGCGACTGCGTTCGCGTTAACCTTAGTTTTTTAAGTACCTTCAATAATGTCATTTCATTTAATGTTAATAGTCAAAAAAAATATGGGATTTTGGAGAGAAGGCTTGGAGCCTTCTGTTATATACACGATTTACCACGCTGCTCCAATGCGATAGAAAATTCTGGGGATATGTGTAGATAGGTTACACATATCCCCAGAATTTTCTAGAAACATACAGGTCTCTTCATGAAGTCTTCCTTCATCAAAAAGCGGAATAAATTGCAAATATTAAATAGACACAAGTTTTAACGGAAAATCTCATCAGTTCCTGCCCAGGGTTTGAACGCATGACCCTCTAGAGAGAGGCAGACGGTCCGACCGTATATACATTATATCTGTCGAGGACGGAAATAGACAAGTATCATTTCTTTAGTTTTTTGTATATCGGCAACACGTATCCGATAGCAAAGTAGAGACTTGTTTTGGAGTGCGAGTTGTTTATAAAATACGGAGCTCGCCACGAATTCTGAGTCAGTCTTGTTGTAAAACTCGACTCATGCGGTTATTAGACGCTTAGGCAGCTAGATCATGTAATCGCTTGACTTGTACGATTATTAAAAAAAAACACACGTGTTTAGATCGTGTTATAACCTGTCTAGGTTAAACAAGCAGGTTTAATTAGTGTTACTGTGTTATTTTAATATTGGTTAGTCGATTTGTTATTAAAATCTCACCTCAAATAATTACTTTCGTGAAAAGAACAACCACTGAGTTTCTAGCCGGGTCTTCTCAGTGGATGACAGCGTTCGGAACTGGTGGCAAAATCGATCTGGCAAACATTCCAAATTATTATAATTAACTGAAACGTGTTAAACTTGCTTGGTCTTGTTTTGGAGGTTATGTTATAATCTGTACGTTATAATCTTAAATCATCATCATCCTCCTGGCCTTATCCCATTCTGAGTGGGGTTGGCACAACATGTTACAAACATGTTGTCACATGATTTGGTTACGTATTTAACGACCTCTCGGTAAGAAAGAGGGTGGTCTATTCTACTCAACCGGATATCACATGGTGGGTCAACTTACCTTAGTCTCCTTTTACGACAAGAAATGAGGGTGGTTTATTACTATACCACACAGCATACGTTATAATCTCAAATCATACTCACATATTGTCTTCTATTTCTTATTCAATCTTTCCTTTCTGACATATATGTATAATTCTCGACTGTCGGTATATTGAGGCATGTGCTTTAGCCAATATATAGACGATTCATAGCTTAACAGTAGTAGGTCGAGTAACGAAACAGGAGTCTGACTGGTACCTGATTAATAGCCCGCCCGTCCACGTCCCAACGAATACAGTTTAGATCTCGATGTTTAGCTCGCAGATGTAGGAACTGTGATATATGAGCTGTACCGTTTGAATTCTGCAATGTTCGTCTTGTTTATACCATTTACTTGTAATTGAGCGTTAATTTGGTGTACTTTCAATGATTTTTAATGAGGGAATCTATAAACAAATATTTGTCAATTTCACTTTTGTTTACAGCAAGCTACGAGTATTATAGGCCAGCGACGATATCAAGCGACTCTATCGAGGGACTTACTTATCGATACTTGTAAAACGAAGTCCCCAAAAGATGTCTGTTTGTATGTGATCGATTTTCTCAAAACCTACTCGAACGATTTTTATACGGTTTTTACTAAAAGGTAATGCAATTCTTCCGAAAAGTTTAAGTTATTAGTACATTACGGTATAATGTAAAAAAAAACTCGCGCGGTTGGAAAAAATTCGCCTCCTGGGAGCTTTAATCGCGTGCGCAGCATAAACCAGCAGAGATACACAACAGTAATGTACGAGAGAACAGTAGATCTACAAAAATACTACAAAAAATCCGCAATAGCATGTCTATCTCTTATGGTTAACTCACAATAACTACTTTTAATGTTCATAATTTCAATTAAATGCACTGATTTCCACACATCACTATATTTCTGCTATTCCTGGTCATCAATCTTGGTATCAATCTTAGTACGTATTAATTTAGACTCGTTAACCCCTTTAAATTATATAATTATGGATTATATTTCCCGCCGTGTGGTATCCGGCTGAGTAGAATAGACCAGCATCATTTCTTACCGAGATATCGTAAAAGGCGACTGAGGTAAGTTGACGTCAGGCAGGTCGTAAAATACCTAGCCAAATCATGTTATAACATGTTTAATACATGTTGGGCCGACCCCATTTAGAGTGGGCACTAAAAGTGGGCAGGAGAATGATGATGAATTATGGATTATATTTCACAGTACTCATTCCCCATAACCAGCCATCGTATCTCGCGATCAGTTCTAAATGAAGACGCATCACTAGATATGTAATGACCCCATCTAGCAGACGGTGTTATTTCATATTAGACGTTATCCTGGACGGACATTATGTAGACAAACGGGTTTCATTACAACCCCGACCGGCCCATTACCTTGGTTCGTCAAGATTTATCGTCGTATCGCACTTATTTGCCCTTTAATGGTTCTTTAAGAATTGATAGAGGAAATATCAGTTTTACTTTAACTCTACAATTTTCTACTTTCTAAAAATTTAGTACTCCACACTACTCTACTACTACACTCCACTACACTCTCTACTACACTCCACATATTTATTATGAACTTCCTTCACGATTTAAGCATTTGTCGCCTTATATATGTCGTATATATCTTCAATATCTTATATATAATTAAGAATATACATTAAAATTATAAAAAGATTGGTGACAAAGTAGGATCCGACATAAGCTTGCGGTTTCTGTTTGGCGCATTGAAAAAGTACATAAGTCATTTGTGGGTTTGGGTATAAGATTCTATAATAAAATTCCGCAATCTACTTTCACTTTATCATTACAGCACGTTTAAAACACTATTAAAAAAGGCTAATACAGAAAGCCTAAAAACTAAACTATTGAAGATTACTTAGACGATAAGAATGCGTGGATATATGTACCTATTCTTCGACCCTGTACAAGACATTAATAACTATATGTTACTAGTGAATTATTCTTTGAAAAGAGCAACCGCCGAGTTTCTTGCTGGTTCTTCTCGGTAGGAACAGCTTTCCGAACCAGCAGTAGATGTTGACGATGCAAAAGCACTTATCTCTACAAGTTTACTCGAATAAAGAATATTATTATGAATGAATGGGTCTGTATGCCCTTTATTAACTTCGAAACGGCTTGACCGATTGTAATGAAATTATCTTTACAATGGACCCAGTGAATCCTAATGAATCCTGTAAAGTATGGTCGCATTCGGATATTTTTTTAGACGTCGGGTACTGTTTCGAGGCGAATACGAAACTAAACCATAGCAACACATGGCTGGACAGTTAATACAATATAATTAAAATCAATTTATTAGGATTATAAAAATAAGGCGTGTTCGATTCCCGCCGAGAGGCAACCTATTCTATAAACAATTTGTTGGTTCTTCGAGCCTGGGTGTATATTTGTATTAATGTAAGTATGTATTTAAAATCATAAATGTATATAATTACCAGTTGTTTGTCAACCATAACAAGCATTTAAGGTACTTACTTTGGGAACGGACAGACGTGTTTGTAAATGTCCTATATATTTATTATTTTATTTAAGGCGTGGAGATTTAATCAATGGTGCTTCTTACTTAGTGAATAATATTTCATACTATTTGTGAGAAACCGTCAGAGCTACCCCCCCCCCCCTCCCACTACGAGACCCCCTATTAGATGGACTGACGACCTCAAAAAGGTCGGGGAGCCACTGGATTCAAGCAGCGCAAGATCAAGATCTCAGGAAGATGTGTTGTGGAGATCACATAAAGAGAATTATGTCCAGCAATGGACATCCATTTTTTGACAAAGAAGAAGAAGAAGAAATGCGAGGCCAGGGCAGTTTGTCTAGTCTACAAAACAACATGATCTAAATCTGTTGTTTGTGAACCGGCTGTATGATTACAATCCAAGAGTGACCTGTTTGCATAGCACTCGACGTAAAGTATTCCATTAGTAGATACAATTAATCTGCTAATGAATGTTTGTCTGTCCACTCAATTTGCACGAACAGCTGTGCAAACTTTGCTATTCGACACACTCTCCATGTCTAATAACGTTGTACTCTGTATACGACATTTATTATGATAGAAATATAAATCATAGGAGAGTTACAAAATTTATTTTTTTAATCATTAAGAAAGTTTAATTTTTTCAGATGTTAAGATTACCATGGTTCCCATCATTATTTGTTTTTTTCTCCCAGCTGTGGGATACTATCAGGCCATATTTTTGACGATTATGGAAAGTTCCCTCTATCTTTTTGCAAAAAAAGTTTGAAGTTTAGATTAATCTTAAACTGAATTCTATCCAGCGACATCGTAGTGAAGCTACCTTTTTCTTAGCCATCTTAGCCTTATTGTAGTTAAAAAAAGGATAACCTATATATCTGGAATTATTTTAAGACATTCAGGTTAAGATAGGAAAAGCGAAAGTAATAATCAAATTTTTCTGCTATAATCCGCGATAAAGTAAATAGAAAATATATATAATGCTAAATGTATAGTGGACTATTCATTTTTTCATATCGTTTGCAATTTTCTCGTGGAGTCTATCTCCTGATGATGCTTCGGTTGCGGGGCGAAACGATTGTTGAGATTGTGATAGTGAACGTGTGTAGTGCTTTTGTATTATGGTGATAGTGGTGGAGGTTTGTGCATGTATGTTCTTACGAATCCTGCATGTATCGGGTATAAAAAACGGATATTCCACTATACATTTATCATTATATATATTTTCCATTTATTTTATCGCGGATTATAGAATCTTTTGTATTATGGATCTCCGCAAAGTGACGCCTAATTATATAAATTATAGGAAAAGCGCGTGATAAAGTGATAGATATAAAAATAAAGTTGGATTGTGTGAAGTATGACCCATTTTAAAGGAGTAGCGCCAGAGTTGACGAATGGTCAGAGAGAATGGAAGAGAAAAACATGTTGTGCCGAACATATTTAGAGTGAGATAAGAAAAAGATAATGATTAATTTGTAATCGATTTAACAACAAAATAAAATCATTCGCTAGTAATCAAGTTCATCAATAGCGCTACCAAAGTCATTGGTCGCATCACTAAGAGCGACCTCAGCGTTTCGCTGCAGATCTCATTAACTAGTAATGTGGTGCCATTAGGATTTATTCATAGTAAAGTCAAAACGGGTGGCGCAACAAAAGTAGCTCGCCACCGCCCTTACCCTTGAGGGCGGCTCGTAATGAAGCGCGGTAACGAACATGAGCTGACGTCACCTGCTGCCAATCGATCACATCCCCTCAAAGTGTGCATTTTTTGCACACTTTTGCACTTTTTTTTGGCTAGCCGTTATTTGTTCAAGGAATATCTACCTTGTAGGAGGTCTAACAAATGTGTTTCTAGTGTAGGTTCGCCAAAAAGCCCACTCTTTGGGACACCAACGATTCCGTGTTCTAATTTTTTGAGTCTTCTCTCCTTTCTGTCCATCGTCACTTGTTTCGTAAAATGTTAATTTTGGTTCTTGTGTGGATTATTGTATAAATAAACGGGTAGCGGTTTGCAATGGTAGATTTTAAACTCTCGCGATTCATACTGACACCGCGGCGCTCTAATCAGTTCATGACCACGGTGAATGCAACTCTGCCGAAACGTCGAACTTTGTATAAAGGTAATTCGATTTTGTCGCGATGTCACCCGTTTATTTATATAATAATTAGTATGAACCGCGAAAGTTTAAAATCTACTCTTCTGCGGATCTCTTTATTCCTGATTTTATTAGTAAATCAACATTCCAAGCATAGCTCGCTCTTTGATTCTATAATATAGCCTGTATACTCTCGGATGTGTAAAAAGCTATACAAGAATGGAAAATAAATGCTTTTAAGATACAAATTCAATTTTACACTATATACTTATTCTGGTACACAATACTGTTGCATAAACACAATATAATCGGACACTATATGCCTTCTAAAAACGTGCACAGTACACATTAAGACTAATTTAAATTTACTTTTATTTAATAGTAATATTTAAAGTCGATATAAAATTTCCTAAAAAAAACTTTTTATTGATATTTTTTATTACAAATACGAATTATACAAAATTACTTAATTAGCTTAAAATAAGCAATACAACAGAACTAACTACTTTGCTATAATCCGCACGGGTTAAGTGAATGCATGCAAAGCCAATGTGTATGAAGCAGGCAAAATCTACGCACCTTATACATGCAGGACCAGTCACCACATGCACCCCAAGGCGCAATTCACCAGCAACAACGCACACAAAAGCAGCACACACACCCACCACCACAATCTCGACGATCGTTTCGCCCCGAAACCGAAGCATCATCAGGAGGATAGGCTCCACGACAAAAATCGTAAATCAGTACGATTTTTTGCTGCTTTTGTGTGCGTTGTTGCTGGTGAATTGCGCCTTGGGGTGCATGTGGTGACTGGTCCTGCATGTATAAGGTGCGTAGATTTTGCCTGCTTCATACACATTGGCTTTGCATGCATTCACTTAACCCGTGCGGATTATAGCAAAGTAGTTAGTTCTGTTGTATTGCTTGTAATATGGAATTCCGCAAAGTAACGCCTGCTTCTATAAATCATTAGCTTAAAATATATCATTAACAAGAAATATATGTATTATATGCCAATGTTAATCAAATATCCCTGTTATAATATTCGGTAATATATAGTATATTTGTCAAGGTTGAATTTCACAACACTTTTTCGACCGCATTATTTCGTCGTCTGACAAAAATCCTTTGTGAAAGTTTGAGAACCACCCGAGCGGACCGAGAAAGAATCGTTTTGTAACTCAATTTGTGGCGAGTGCAGGGGCTTTGTGCATGTAGGTATTCGCGATTTAGCCCGTGAATGCCTCTTCTGATGACAACCACATACTACAACTTTCTATGGGAACGGTTAGCTTTTTACTCGATTAGCAGTCGAGTGTAATGAATGGGCGTAGGAAATCACAGTAAGTTTCTGAGATGACTTAATGAAATTACTGGCGACTCCAGTGTTTAAATACCGTCCATTATATATACTACTAGTTTTTGCGAGAAATTTGTTCTGCCAAAGTATCTAATTTAATTAAATCATAAGATTCACAATTTTGGTCATAATGGCTTCCACATAAAAGATAGATACGTGTATATGCTGTCGCGGACTTTTATTTAGAACTATTAATGACAAACAATACTACGGTAAATCATGTTTGTGTAATTTTTTTTTAATTAAATTGTACAAAAAAACTCAGCCGTGTGGTATCCGGCAGAATAGAATAAACCACCCCCCTTTTTACCGAGGTGTCGTAAGAGGCGACTAAGCTAAGTGCCGTGTGGTATCCGGCTGCGTAGAATAGACCACCCTCATTTCTTACCGAGCTGTCGTAAAAGGAAACTAAGGTAAGTTGATGTCAGGCAGGCGGCGAGTCGTCTAATACGTAGCCAAATCAAGTGATAACATGTTCGTAACATGTTGTGCCGACCCCACTTAGAGTTGGATAAGGGCAGGAGACTGATGTACAAAAAACAAACAGCATACGCCGAGATAGCTCTCAGAGGCCAGATTTTTTCTGATTTTATTGGTATGTATCGTTATAATACATAAAATCGTTACAAATTGTAGCCTGTATGTTATTCCGATGTATAACCTATATAACTGAAAAGTTTCATCCAAATCCGTCCAATAGTTTTTTCGTGAAAGAGTAACAAACATCCATCCATACTCACAAACTTTCGCATTTATAATATTAGTAGGATAGGATTTGTGGTCTTGTTGCTCAAGGAAAAACGGCATCTCTTATACTATTCCTACTCCGAATAAATAAGCTTGAAGTCTTAAAAGATGTCATTATTATTGGTCCAGTGAACTTTAAAAGCCCCTCATATTACAATAAAAATCTATTCCTCCGTTAGTTTACGTTCATTTACGAGTAAGTGGGCATCAATTTCATCAAAATTGTTAAAGCCAGACGTACAATCACTTCAAATTTTATAATGTTACGATATACGTGGATACTAAACGTTCTAATTTTAAGTAGTTATGACTTTTTATTATTTTTAATCCTAAGCAGGATTATTTTATTTGACTGAGTGTATTTAACATTTACCGCATAGTTTTTCCTAGATATTGTGCAAACTTATCTCGTTCTATTATGTTTTGGGATTCTACCAACTGAGGTCTCAATCTACTTAAATTATTATTCTCCTTTTTATTTTTTTATACAGAAAAAAATCCCTTTTGGGTACCACCGACCGACGGGGACAGGCGGTGGTTATGTCGGACTCGCACCGACTAAAAGCGACCTGTATGCTCCCCACGCTGCTGGTGGCGGGTGTAGGGTACCTTATTTGACCCGCCAGCAGCAACTCTGAACCCCAGAGTGCGCCACCTCTGGGTCGAGGCTTTTCTAAAAGTGGCCCCTCCTTCCGCTGGACGATGCATCGGGAGCACCAGATGCATCGACCGCCTCGGGGACCTTATAAGGAGGGCGTCCGAAACCCCGTTCGGAACACCCAGAAGATCCCTATTAGGGCGGCACGCAACGGACTTCAGCGAGTCGCCTGCGCCCCGCTCGCTTGCGGCGGATCGGAACCAAAGACTTCCGGATTCGACCCGCCGCCTCCTTCCGCAAGATAACATCCTCGCAGAAGGAGGCCATCGCTGCCCACGATCCTTCCTCGTCCACCATGGCACGAACCACAGTGGGCAGGGAGAGATCGTGCCCCACCTCTGCCACGAGCTTCGGCCGCTGAACCGCCCAAGCAGAGCAGCCCGCGAGCGTGTGCAGCGCCGTATCAAACTCAGCACCGCACTCATGGCACACACCAGATTATTCACCTGCCCTTATCACTTAAGTGAGTTCGGCAAAACGTGCTTTTCTCTTACATTCTTTCCTGTCATTCGTCAATTCCGTCATATGCATGTTGTTCTTACACAATCAACCCATCTACTTTTCGGCCTCTCTCTAACATTCACATTTAACACTCGTTAGGTCACTTGATTTTCAACCTTCCGTATATGTCCCTACTATCTCAATCTACCTAACTATTATTGTGCTTGAAGTTAACTAAAGAAGAGCATTACTTTTCTAAATCGGGTGTGAAAATACTAGCAGTCATAAAAAAAGGATTCTCGAAAAATTTTCGCAGTAGCGAAAAGACAATGTCAGAATAAATTTTCTAGTAGAACAGAGGGTTAAAGATATGGGCCGAAGCAAACTCAATTCCGGCCGCATTTACATAGGCATCGGCCGATAGACCAAGAAGCTAATAATATTATTCAAAGCACTCGCTCGTCGTTTTTACAGGCCGACGGTGTATTTGGGAGCACATATTATATAAGCGATTGTATTAGTAATGAAACATCTCCGAAGATACAAATGAACAGTGAGTTAAAAGTGACTTAAGTTATGATATAATTGATTTGCTTTAATACGCGTTTGTTAAGAAAATCTATGTAATGCTAAGTATAGGAAGCAAAAGCAACACACTACACTAGCACTACGCACATTCACTACAATAATCGCAACGAGCGTTTTACCCTGTAACCGAAGCATCATCAGGAGATAGGCTCCAGGACAAAATTGCAAAGTGACGCATCATACAAACAAGCAGTATTATATACAAATATTCAACCCCCACCATTTTGCCTCCAAACACGAGTAGCAAACTGGAGTTGGAGTTGGAGTGGCCATTATTATTTTTAATATATTAAGTTGGAAGCTTTTGTCGCAGGTGTGTAGAATTTTTTAAGGAATGATGGTTGGGTACTTTATGATCGCTTTCGAAAAGATGTTGTGCAATATGAGTACTCATGGTGGAATAACGGGTTATATATCAAGTACTTGTGAATGACTCCCTGGAGTTTATGAAGTTAGAACATCAGAAGGTGTTCTCATTTGTAGTTAAAATAGTAAAGCTTATGAACGAAATAGCGATCAAAGTGTCTAGTCGTTTTGGAGCTTTTTTAAAGTTAAAATTGTCCTTTAATTTAAATGAAATTATTAAGAAGATGAAATTATGGATACTATGTAAAAAGTAATAAACATTATGGAGACCAAAAACCTTAAGTAAAAACTACTCTTCCAGGATGTACAGCTTTGGAAACTCAATTCGACCTCATTTACATAGGCATCGCATGACTGACCGCGGAACTAACAAGATTATTCAAAGTACTGACTCGACTTTTTATGTAGCGGTGTGAGGTCAGGCATTTGGGTCGGGGGCTAACACAAAAGAATTGTATTGGTAATTATTGTTTTGTAACAATTCAATTTCTTTAAGCTTTTTTGCATTAGTATTTTAGATCTCCCCGAGTTCGCGGAAAATCACTTAAAATGGTCTGTTGTGGAAAACTCTCGAGTGCCTATAAATTCAAATTCAAATAATTCTTTATTCAATTTGGCTTTTACAACCACTTTTGAATCGCCATATCAATCGACCTATCCTATATCGACTTTCCCTTCCGATGTCTCAATGACTAATCAAAGTCATACCATCCCGCTCTCCACTACGTCCTACGTCGTGGTTCGGCCTCACAGGAGGTACGCTTAGGACGATGTTCCCCGACGCTAGTAGAACTTCTGCTGTGCATTTCGCAACCTCGACCAAGCTTCTGCGCTCGTTCGTCCCGCCCGGTGACGCTGTAAAAGCTGTTAGGTCTAACAGCATACAGTAAAAAAAAAATATAGATATTTATTGACGTAAAGAAAAAGATCGGCTTTTCTGCGGTATTTATCATTTCGAATTACCCTTAACTTAAATAGCAAATGATTGTTTAAAATTGGGTGGATGAACCAAAGGTCATCAGAACCAAAGATCACATAAATTATTTAAAAATATAGGTGCTGTGTTGGAATTTTTAGAAAACTGCCCAATTGAGACGAATTCTTGCGGCCTTACAGTGCATTTTATGTTCATTCCTTAAATGGATCTTTTAAAACTGGAAAAATAGAATCTGCAGTGTGTTCCTCTTGAAAATCTTATACGATTTTCGGTTTTTTATTACTGAGTAAAGATAGAGCAGATTAATTTGCAAGTAGTTAGATAATTGATTATAATGCATCAAGTCTTTCCTTAAACTATTATAAACTGTTAAGTTTCGGGTCTAGTCAGCATATATTTTTAAATATTGTCAATATATATTTTTTTAATTAATTTTGAGAAATGTTGAATAAAATTTTAGCTTAATTTACATACCAGGCTGACATACGATAAAATATTTTCATAATTCTTTAGAGAACATGAAAAAACTACAATGAGCATAACAGAGAATATTTTAACACTTAAATTGACGTCTAAACAAATTCTAATAAAGCCAAAGATAAAATTACACAGTTTTGTGATTTTGTCATGGAGTCAATCTGCTGATGATAATTCGGTTGCGGGGCGAAACTATTGTTGAGTTGGTGATTGTGAATGTGTGTAGTGCCTGTGGTGGAGGTTTGTGCATGTGTTTTTTTTAATGAATCCTGCATGTCTCAGGTATGAAAATGGATAATCCACTCTACATGCATCATCTTCATCCTCCTGCCCTTATAAGTGGTGTCTCTAAGTGGTGTCGACACAACACGTTACAAACAATGTCACATGATTTGGCCATGTATTTTACGACAGGCCGCCTGCCTGACGCCAACTTACCTTAGTCGCCTTTTACGACAGCTCGGTAAGAAATGAGGGTGGTCTATTCTACGCAGCCGGATACCACACGGCACTTATCTTAGTCGCCTCTTACGACACCTCGGTAAAAAGGAGGATGGAGGCCTGACGATAGTCCAATCTACATACATATTGTATATATTTTCTATTTGCTTTGTCTCGACAAAGTTATAGCAAAATAATTTTATTATTATTTTTGTATTTAGAATCTCCGTACGCTTATTTCTATAAAATTGTAATGTTTTATCTATTGTGACAGTTCTTAATGAGAGCAAATTCTTTGGAGTAAAAAGAGTTCAGGTTCGAATTAATCCGAGATAAAAAGGCAGATCTATCGAGGGCTTGAAACAAATTACGTTTTATTCACGCTTAGCGAGGATCAACTTGAATTTAGAGCCGGTCTGGATGGTGCTCGAGGCCTCTCGATAAATCATTAGGAGACTCATCTCATTAACGATCTGTTTAAGGGCGGTCGACGCCCGGTAATCCTGCAGTGTCTCTTGTAGTGGCGCGTGTTGTGCACTGCTAATATTAGGCCCGTTTGATAATGTTTAAGTTAATATATGCACATAAATTAAAGAAATAGGGAAGGATTAGAAATAATAAACCAGATACCTCACATTTCGTTAAACATCTGTTAGACAGCGGTCTTAAAGTACCCAATGATCATTGTTTAGAAATTTTGCACATCTGTGCGGCTTTTACTCCGACTTATCATTTAAGAGCAGATTGAAATCATTCAAAATGACAATGGCACCCTTATTAACGTTCAGATAAATGTTTCTATTTCAGGCTTGTTACACTTGTTCGGAGGCAAAATTGGTGGAGGTCGAACCAATTAGTATATGTATAACTAAGCTTCATTGGGTAATGTGTTTTGTCGAGGAGTCTAAATCCTGATGATGCTTTGGTTGCGGGGCGACACAATTTTTGCGTTTGTGGTAGTGAACGTAAGTAGTGCTTGCGTTTTATCGTGGCGGTGGTGGGAGGTTTGTGCATGTGTTTTTACGAATTCTGCATGTATCAGATACGAAAACGGTCTACATGTAAAGTAACGGCCTGTTTATATCCCACTGCTGGGAATAAGCCTCCTCTCTCCGTTTTTTGGAGAGAAGGATTGGAGCTAAGAACTGCCACGCTGCTCCAATGCGGATTGGTAGGTTACACATAATTCCAGAATTCTCTAGAGATATGCAGGTTTCCTCACGATGTTTTTCTTCACCGAAAAGCTTGTGATAAATTGCAAATATCAATTAGACACTTAAGTTTTATTAGAAAAACTCATTGATGCCTGCCTGGGTTTGAACCCATGTTCATGTCTAGAGAGTCACACGGTCTCACCACTGGGCTATCACAGCTTAAATATCACTCAAAATGTAGCATTAAAAAATATATATTTGTTTAAACGCGGATTATAGAAAAATAATTTGGTAATTGCTTTTGTAATATGCAAAACTAAAAATTAGCATATATTAACTCTGGAGCTTTTTTTAGTGTTTAGTGTAAGAGAAATGATCATCCCAGTATGTTTACAAAACACTCCATCCATTTACTTAAATGACCCGTTGGCGCAAGTGTCAGTGACCCTCCCTTCAGCTGTGTAGGTCGTGGGATCAAGTCCCGCGAAGGGCCATTTTCTAAAAATAATTTGTTAATTCTTCCAGTATGAGTGCATTTATTTAAAAATCATGTACGTATAGTGTCTATCATCGATAACACAAATATTAAATTACTTTGGGTACGGACCTAAAGAAGAAACCTTACAATCAAGAGGATGTGTGCGATATACTCCTGAACGGGCACTAAGCCTTACTTAAGTTTTCTCTTATCAGCAAAGTAACAATCACTATTTACTTTCTACAAAAGTACTTGCCATATGTCTATATACCATTTTTTTTAGTCTCGCTTCAGTCGAAACGTTATGTCGCGTTGGTCGGCGAGCGAACCTTAAAATGGCCGAATTTCGAGAGGCCATAAATCTGTCAGGCGTCAAACTAAGCCACGTATCGAGCGGAGCAGGCGGCTTATATTATAGAGTAACTGCGGTGCGCACCAAACAATAATATTAATAAATCATTTTATTAAGATAGTGCGTCTAAAATCCGATTGCTGTAATAAATCGCGAGTCCTGTTTCCGCTTTGGGTAAAATCACTATGCATTTAGAAATGCCGATATACTCAGGATTATCTAGCAAAATTGTTGTTTGGAAGCAAAGACTTCGATGAATAAATGTGCCACGTAATAAGTTTAAATGTATGTTCTAGCTTTAACTCTACTATAAATAGTTAAGAATTAAATTATTAGTATTATTTTTTACAAGATAAGGCAAACGCCTGGCTACAATCTCGCCTGATGGAAAGCGACAGGTGCAGCCTAAGGTGGACCGCGCTTGCCAAAGTAGTGCCTTTTCACTCTTTTTTTTTAATTTGGCTAAATCGTAGGTATCCGGGAACACATATGCAGGAAGGCCTTCACCGTACAATTCCATGCCTTGGCCGTACGGATGAGGAAAGATGAGCCAAAATTAAATTAATTTATAAATTAAATATTAAATTTACTTTTATTTATATTGTCTTATTTTTAACTTTTTTCATTTGTTTTATCTCGAGTGCAAATATTCATCTAGTTACATATTTTTTCGTTATTTTTATTTCTTTCTACATTACCCATATTTCATTTCTTGTCTTTTTCCTTCTGTTACTCAAAGGTTGATTGGAAGAGATCTTTATATCTATACTATCTATACTTCTATATCTATATCTATACTACTATTATAAAGAGAAAAGACAGATTTGTATGTTTGTTTGTATATGTGTATGTTTGTAATGTTTTCACGCCAAAACTACTGGACCGATTTCAAAAATTCTTTCACCATTGAAAAGCTGCTTCTTCACCGAGAACATTGGCTATATTACATTAAAAAAAAATAGGGATCCCTAATAAAATTGTAATAATAATTGGAAAAAAATATGCAATACCATATCTCTAACTATTATAGTTATGCCTATAACTACTAAATTGATAAAAGTGCCGACAATAATCAAGCCATATTATTCATATCTCCGTATTAATCCTTATACCATTAAATGATATTTTATTAAAAACTGTTTCAATACCTGTAAAATACTTTTTAAATTATTAAAATCGGACACTCCAATCAAAAGATGTACCGAATTTAAAAATGTCAGTCTAAAGCAAATAATGCCATTACAAATTCATTGTAGCGACCATTATAACAGGGCCTGCAACTGGTGAGTCAGTTCTAACTAAGGCAACTAAATGATACTCACGGATGTAGCCATACCTTATAAAAGGATTCAATTTCCAGTTAAAATTTCCTTTTCCTTAAACATTTATAAGTCCCAGGGTCAAACTTTTAATTAACATAAATAAATCTATAGTTCGACTTACGTAGACTTTCCACTGCCACGAGATCGGTATGTAGGCGGGTGAAACCGCGGGGCATTGTTAGTTAGGCATAAGTCAGCTTTTGTACTTGTGCTATTTTTTACTCCTTTCTAATAATATGTACAGAGAATAAATTAAAAAATATATTTTTTAGTTATTTTCGAAGTAAGCAAAGTTGCAGGTATCAGTTTGTATATTATAATTTTGTCCAGTAATGTCACGATATCCAAGCGATCCCTCGAGTACAAGTAAATAATTCAGAGCGTCATTATTAAATGTCTGCGAACAATTCGCTCTGTACTTAATAATTAAACGTACGAAGAGATCTGAGTCTTTAACTGAGAGCAAAACAAATTAAAAAGCAAAGTATTAAACAGGAATTAATTACTTAACGTTACTTTGCAGCGTTCAAAGGGTCGTCCGGAGTCAAATCGATAATTAGTAATCTCATTAGACGCTAAAAATTTGGCTTGAAAGTTTTAAGTGAAAAGTTCCACTCCTTAATATTTTGCGATGGCCGAAATTATTGGAAGTAATGGCCCTTTCAATCGACTTAATGATCGAGAGTCTTTGTGAAGTTTCTCCCTTTGCTGATTTGGGAAATTATTTGACCCAATATTTATGTTCTGGTTGTTTAAACCCTTTAGTTTATTTATTCTCTAACTACTTCTTATATACCTTCAACTATGTGATGCTGTGTGGTATCCGGCTGAGTAGGATAGACAACCCTCATTTCTTACCGAGGTGTCGTAAAAGGCGACTAAGGTAAGTTGACCCTCTGTGCCGTATTCGGTTGAGTAGAATAGACTTCCCTCTTTCTTACCGAGGAATCGACTAGGGTAAGATGACGTCAGGCAGGCGGCTGTTCGTAAAATAAGTAGCCAAATCATGTGACAATATGTTTGAAACATGTCGTGCTGACCACATTCAAAGTGAGATAAGGGCAGGAGGATGATGGGGATGACTTCAACTATGTACTTAGTACAAGCAATATAACACAACTAATGCGCTGCGCTACCCATACAAGCATTACGATTTTTGTCGTGGAGCCTATCCTCCTGATGATGCTTCGGTTTCGGGGCGAAACGACCGTCGAGATTATTGTGGTGGTGGGTGTGTGTGCTGCTTTTGTGTGCGTTGTTGCTGGTGAATTGCGCCTTGGGGTGCATGTGGTGGCTGGTCCTGCATTTATAAGGTGCGTAGATTTTGCTTGCTTCATACACATTGGCTTTGCATGCATTCACTTAACCCGTGCGGATTATAGCAAAGTAGTTAGTTCTGTTATATTGCTTGTAGCATGGAATTCCGCAAAGTAACGCCTGCTTCTATAAATCATTATGTACTTAGTGCTATTTTCCGTATTTGGAGGAAAGACAGGATTTTTTAAATTCTATATGTAAGCTCGGTAAATTCAAATTCAAATTAAAAATATACTTTATACATGTAAACAAGTTCTACTTTACTGCTGGTTTGGAAAGCTATTTCTACCGAGAAGAGTTAGACCTAAGACCTACCACGATGGCTCCAATGTAGATTTTTTAAAATAATTAATGAATATTAATTAATTAATAAAAAAACCCATTATAATTAGTTTTAATTAATTAAATTATTTATTACATATGTAGAAATGAAATTATTAATTAAAGTATTTTATGCTAATATCTATAAGACACAGGCGTACCATGAACTTTTAGAAAATGATTCAATTCAGAGTCAACCGTTTTTTTTCCTACCATGAAGTGTGTTTCAAAAGGACAACGTTATATGAACTATAGATAACTCTGTCTCTTTTACTCAAATGTTTTTAGGACGCATTCCGAACGCTCATTCGGCAACGACTTGAAAGTGTGCGTCTTTAAGACGTCATGGTATGAAAAAGCAAAACTATTTAGTTTACGTCCTCAATTGAGTCGCATTCGCAAGAGTTCATGGTAGGGCTGCTGGAAAGAGTCACTCGGTCTCACCAAAGCTTTTACAGCCTCGAAGTAGACGTATAAATAACAAAAGATAATATATGTATTTTTTAGTAAGTATATAAGTTTATATAAATGATTTATAGAAGCAGGCGTTAGTTTGCGAAATTCCATATTACAGGCACTATAACAAAACTACCTTGCTATAATCCGCACGGGTTAAGCGAGTGCATGGAGGATAGGCTCCACGACAAAATTGCAATGCGCATTGCGATTTTGTCGTGAAGCCTGATGATGCTTCGGTGCGGAGCGAAACGATCGTCGAGATTGTGGTGGTGGTTGTGTGTGCGGCTTGTGGCGCCTTGGGGTGCGTGTGGTGGCTTGTCCTGCGTGTGTAAGGTGCGTAAATTTTGCCTGCTTCATACACATTAGCTTTGCATGCATTCGCTTAACCCGTGTGGATTATAGCAAGGTAGTTCTGTTATAGTGCCTTTAAATTTATATAAGTTAGGAAATTATTAGTAAATATAATTTTAATTCTTAATTTTTGATATCTACGTACCAAAACTTTTTACTATAAATTGTCTCACTTCGTAGGTTAGCTGGAAGAGATCTCTGTCAAAGGGATAAGTTGATCTTTTTAGACTGTTTTTTGCACTATAACAAAACTACCTCGCTATAATCCGCACGGGTTAAGCGAATGCATGCAAAGCTAATGTGTATGAAGCAGGCAAAATCTACGAACCCTATACATGCAAGACAAGCCACCACACGCACCCCAAGGCTCCGCCACCAGCAACAAAGCACACAAGCAGCACACACACCCACCACCACAACAATCTCGACGATCGTTTCGCTCCGAAACCGAAGCATCATCAGGAGGATAGGCTCCACGACAAAATCGCGTAACGCTTGTTTTTCTTACGTTTTTTTATGGTACATAAACAACTAAATAAATAAATAAAAGCAATATATATCGGTAATGTGTGTATCAAATAAGCCCCCGTCTATTTACCACTGATCTCCAATACTTGAGGATATCTATAAAAGAGGGTATTCCAAACAGGATACGATGGAATCGGACGATAAAACGTTTTATTGTCTACCTTAAAATTCGCCAAAAATCAACGAATTCAATTCTATGCGAGTCATAAACTAGCGAGCTTGATGCCAGCTCGTAGCCCGTACTATTTTGCGTCATGAAAATTATGTATTATTTTATGGATGTGGTGTTACTTTGAGTAATTTCATAGTACAAAAGTATCGACAGAATTATTTTGCTATAATCCGCGTTTGTTAATAAAATGCAAAATCAATTCAAAAAACCGCTGTCACACTTTATACATACAAGATTAGTAAACGTACGTATCACAACACACTACCACCACCGCATTACACAAGCACTACACACGTGCACTATCACAAACTCAACAATCATTTCGCCCCGCAACCGCAACATCAGTATAGACTCCACGACAAAATCGCAAAGCGACCCATCACCCAATTAAGTATAGTTATATACTAATTGGGTAGCCCCCACCATTTCTACATGTAGCATTATATATGTTTTCTATTTCTATGTGTGCTATTGGAAGTTTTGCCCATAATCACCACGCTGGGCAGACGGATTGCTGCCCGTTACCGGTCTGTGGTATTTAACTTCGCTTAATTAGAACGATTATAAAGGTATTAGTCGGTCACCAGAGCCTCGTTTGCTGATCGGCAGGATGCATCACGGGCAGATGAGGTTGGCTGAGAGTTTTATGATGAAATTTTACTCCCTTGCATCCTATAGAGCTGAAGACCGAGCTCAGTGACGTGCTATGGGAGAGTCTTATGTCCAATAGTGGACAGGTACAAGTTGAGATGATGATATTTTCTATTTACTTTATGATTAAAGTAAAAAAAAAGGAAAGTAGCGGCCTGTTACAAACCCACTGCTGGGAATAGGCCTCCTCTCTCCGATACTGGAGAGAAGGGTTGGAGCTAAGACCTACCACGCTGCTCCAATGCGGATTGGTAGGTTACACATATCTCCAGAATTTTCTAGAGATACGCAGGTTTCCTCACGATGTTTTCCTTCACCGAAAAGCGTGTGATAAATTGCAATTATCAATTAGACACATGAATTTAAATAGGAAAACCCATTGGTGCCTGCCCGGGTTTGAACCCGTGTTCCCCTTGAAAGAGTCGCACGGTCTCACCGCTGGGCTATCACAGCTACTTTCACTTTATGATTATAGAAAAATAATTTTATTATTACATTTGAAAATGGAAATTTTAGTTAACTAATCAAAGTATAACCAGATTTTGTGTTGAATTAATAAAAGGTACCAAATCTTTTTCTGTCTTTTGATACTTAATTACTGGAGATGGGTATGTAATTTATAACATTTATGATAATTTAACAACATATCCTATCACGTGGAAGGCTTTGCATAATATAAGATATAACAATTAACAGTAATGTTAATGTCCCACGCTGCAATTAGCCATACGTATGCTAATTACTGCTAAATACCTGATATTGCGTCGTAAACATCTATATAACATATATGTCTGTACGCGATGACAGTTAGGTATAATATACGACTATGTTAATATTATAAATGGGAAAGTCTGTCTGTCTGTGTGTATATTATTTCACGGGTGTGATATACTAAAACGGGGTAGCACATAGGACAAAAAATCGCGTTTTTCTATTAGGAATAAATAGGGTATCAAAATATATTTGGAATTTTACTGCCGGTTCGGAAAGCTGTTTCTACCGAGAAGATTCAGCGAGAAATCCGGTGGTAGCTCTTTTTAAAATATAATTCTTATTACTAGATACATTTACTCATTATTCATACAGACATTCTTATCATCTAAGTAATCCTCAACAGTATAGTAGGTTTTTGTATCAGCCTCTTCTTAACAGTGTTTTCAAACTGCTGTAAGGGCAAAGCTGGCGGAATTTTAGTATACAATCTAATATTATCTAATATGTTATAAAATTAAGTGTAGTTAAGTATGTTACTTGAATGATAAAAATGTTTGGATTTGCATAACCTTTCAGCTTCAAACAAGACTGCAGTCAAATAATGTAAATTTAATATGATTAAAAGATTGACCACCGATGTTCTTCCTGGTTCTGCCCGGTAAGAGCAACATTCGCAACCAGTTCTATCTTCATTAAATCTAATTAGTCATTGACGATTCAAAAGCCCTTGTAAAAAGCTTACTTTATTCATTTACAACTTCTATCTTAAATTAATTACACTATAGTGCTATACAAATCGAATTTGTGCGAAAAAGGAGCCAGCCTTCTTATCATCCAAAGAGGCAATAACCGAGGACTTAAAATGGATATATATTTTTTATATATGTCACTCTCAATGAGAGATGCATACGTTTACCGCTTGCCAGTATCGGCCATTTCCACCGCAGCTCCAGATCTTGACGCCGTTTCACTGATATGGGACGAGACTAACGTATCAACGCATGTTGCGTCCCAAATTAGGGTCCATCACCGTTCCCAAAGAACCAGCGTCAAAGCTTACTTGAATAAAGATTATTTTGACTTTGATTTATGGATAAAATTACTATGAAGTAAATTTGACGGTTAAACGATTACTTACGTAAAAAGATCGTACGCACATCTCCCCAATATTTACTATACATTTAAATGCATCTAAATTTCGGGGACGTGCGGGTCGTCTTGTTCGACACGGCTTTTATCTCGGGTTTCAATCAGTTTTTTATACTTTTTGGACGCCCCCGGCCTACACTGTCGTCTTACGTGCCCTCAGCCTTTTTCGTAGTTGATTACACCCCCAAAAGTTCCTCTACAGTCTGCGAATAGGATACCCGACATAAAAAAGATGCTAACTCACATATATCCGTGTTGGGCGCCATTTATAGCGAGTAAATATGTTTTCTTTTCATAACATCGGATTTATATAAAGATTAAATTAAAAAATCGAAGAATTATTGAAAACTTATCTTACTTACTATCGAATTCTGCAAAGTAACACCTGCTTCTATTAATTGTTTGAAGATTTTATTAGATTTCCAATAAATCGAATGAAGCTTTAACTATAAGTATTCTATGGCTATATTTTTTAATTTTAACAAGTGTAATGCAAACATATGACTTAACAAGTTCTATAATATGTGGATAAAAGGTGAACAATAAAATAAAATAAAAATTGTATATTATAATAATTTTTTAATGACTTGTACGACGCATTTGTACGATGATTCTTGGAATGATTTATAATTGACCCGAAAATACTTTACCTCTTACACTATAAAAGTATAAACTAAAAGAATATATTATATATTATTATTACTTATTTCTTTATATTCTATTTGCATTGATCCATATATCCTAATAATTAGATTCCAACATTCCAAAGCGCGCCATATTATCTTTTTAACTACAATGCACATAAACCGTGCGGATGAAATGGAATAAAATGTTTAATACATATTATGCCGACCCCACTCAGAGTGGGAGAATGATGACGTATACTAAAGTCACAAAACGTGTCGTTTATCATTTGAAGTTGTTAAACAGCATCACAATAATTCAAAATACCACATTGTATTAATCAACAGCGCTAACACCTGAAAGATCACGTGTTGTGCTCGCCCGCTTGTAGTTAGGCGTGCAAACGTTAACGGGTACGGTCCAAGAAACGGCGGAAAATGTTTTTGTTCATTAATATAATACTATATTTAATTTTTCAACTTTCTTTTTACGTTTTATTTCCTTTTTATGTTGTTTTTGGTTTACACTGGTTTGTGATAAAATTCACTGCATAAACTTTTTTGGTTTTTTTGGTTTTGGATATGATAAAAGAATTGATAAACGTTGGAAATATTATTTTCGTGGCCTATATTAACACGAACATTTTTTTATCTTGTAGTCTCTAAATATACTGTTGGTTAAGAGTTTATAACTACAAAAATTGTAATTGATAAAAAAGTTTGATTCTATGCATTCTTCTTGTCGGTTGTAATCTTCATTACTGAAGGTCATGTCCCTGAAAGTTTAATATCCATTTAGTCAAGTATTCAGCGTTCCTCAGGGTGGTTGTAAAGGATAGTCCAATAAGGGTCGATATTTGGTCACACCAACGGGAAGGTAATCGCACGCGATAATCTTTAATATAATATATAAATATACTAGCTCACTACATAAAACTTCCTCCATGGGTATCCAAATATACCTTGAGGAATAATACTTTTCTCAAGAGTCAATAATAAAAAAGTAATGAAATTTGTGCAGTGCTACTTTATTGTTATGTTGTTGGTAGCGGAGAGTGGATGAGTACACTCCACATTTAGCATTACATATATTGTTTTTATCGCGTATTGTAGCAAACATTTTTATTACTTTGTACTGTGGAATTCCGCAAACTAACGTCTACGTCTAAATTATCTACTCTGTGTTTTAATTATTTTCATCTAGGTTTTTAACTGAATCAAAAAAGAGAACGCTTGTTGCTTAGAGTGTGAAATACTGAAGATATTTATCATATTTTGTTGGAGTGTGTCCGTAATGAAGTTGAAAGATCTGAATTTTTAGCTAAGTTCAACCTCAATTTCATGGATGTTGGAATTTGTAATAGCATTCTTGCTTTTCCTTCATCACGACATGTAAGAATGGTGTATAAATTATTTGATCAGCTTAAAAAGTTCTGTAGCATTTTGTTAAGTGTCTTTTTAAGAGTGGCATGCTCATGATTAATTAAACAAGTTCTTAAAAAAAATTATTAATACTTTAAAAGAAAACTTGAGTGTATAGTAGGCTTCTTAAAAGGCACGTAAACACGAATCGCTGCTACTGTGGCTTCATGGAGGCACCCGTGGCGTCCCGACAACGCATGTTAATCAGACAGATCACGGCTAATTGCCGACTGGAGTGTGAAATGCGGGCTTAGCGATGAAATTATCTGCAGTTTAACGTGGAGCTATGGTTGATTAAAGGCAGCCATTTGATACTTCGCGGGATAGTATTTAGCAACTATATATGTGTTGATATGTTTTGTGATAGAAATCAATAGAAGTCATTGTCATGACGGCGGATGCCACATACGGTATTGTTCGGTACGGATTGTCTAGAAATTTCAATAAATCTGAATTTGCTCTTTCATTAGTTATGTAAGGTTGGTTATCGTAATATGTTATTGATTGAAAGAGATAAATCGATATCCATTTAGTTTTGTTAACCTTTATTTTCGTATAGAATCACTTGATTACCCCTCGTTCGCATGAGATGAATTTTATCGCGCGTAAAAATTACGCCGAATTGAAACAAATGGGTATCCAGGTATCTGTTCACACGACAGCGTATTTAAATCGCGACGTGTTTTATCGTGCAGTGTTCCATTTTAGTCGTTAGAGCGAGGGCGTTAAGCTGAATATACCATACGAAACTTCTTATAACGCCTATTGTGGAATTTTAACGCGACGTAATTTTTACGCCCGTCCGTACGAGGGGTTAGAGTTCAAATCAGTTATCGACTAATAGGAAGCTGTACGGGAGCTTAATTACCCTAAACCGTAATTTGGTTTATATGACGTTATTCAAATTTAAATCCAAATTTTTTAATTCAAATAAACTTGTAAAAAGTGCATTTGAATCGTGAACTCCATTAATTAAATACATTCAATAAATACAAAAAACTGTAAAAATCAATCAATACTTTAGTACCAATGTGTTGCTTGTACGATACACGACCCGACCTCCTATTTCATCCTTTTAATTTTTTGCTCATACGTAATATAACTAATAAAGTATTGAAGATATGTAGAACAAAAAATTATATCAGGTCAATTACAGTTATCACAATAGTTTATCTGCCGTGTAGAAATAGACCGCCCGTTCTTACCGAAGTGTCGTAAGGGGCGACTAAGGTATGTGGTGTGTGGTATCCGGTTGCATAGAATAGACCACCCTCATTTCTTACCGAGGTGTCGTAAAAGGCAACTAAGGTAAATTGACGTCAGGCAAGCGGCCGGTCGTAAATTACGTAGCCAAATCATGTGACAACATGTTTGTAACATGTTGTGCCGACCCCACTTAGAGTGGGATAAGGGCAAGATAATGATGACAATATTGTACCTAAGAAGTACAATCTAATCACGATTCCCTTTTTTCTGTTCTTATGCCGAATATAACTACAGATGATAGATAAAAAGAAAATATAAAGATATCCTTATGTATTTCAGTTAAATTATACATCGATATAGCTGTGATAGCCCAGCGGTGAGACCGTGCGACTCTTTCGAGGGGAACACGAGTTCAAACCCGGGCAGGCACCAATGAGTTTTTCTATTAAAACTCATGTGTCTAATTGATAATTGCAATTTATCACACGCTTTTCGGTGAAGGAAAACATCGTGAGGAAACCTGCATATCTCTAGAGAATTCTGGAGATATGTGTAACCTACCAATCCGCATTGGAGCAGCGTGGTAGGTCTTAGCTCCAACCCTTCTCTCCAGAAACGGAGAGAAGAGGCCTATTCCCAGCAGTGGGATTGTAACAGGCTGGTACTTTACTACTTTTACTTTTATACATCGATTTCCTTCTACCGATTATTTTAGTAAATGTATTTTAAATATTTTGCAGATTATAGTGATATAACTTTAAAAGTATTTTGTGTCTACAAAATGTACTTTTTTTATTTATCTGTTAACCGTACTTAAGATGCGGGTACAATTGATAATTTTCCGTGCGTTTTTACGACGTAAATAGACCCCAAACAGCGGGGGTGCCAATTACAGCGCGGAGACCGACCGCCCGCGGACCTGCCTGTTGTAGCAACAAATAGTTATTACCGCCGACACCTCGTTACGGGGATTGCCTGAGATTGAGTGTTTCAATACCAATGCAAGGTTGTTATGTCGCCAGCGCACCGTTTTTTACAAATCATGTTGTAAAAGCAGACAGAATTGTGGAAATTCAATGTCAAAATAGATATTATATTTAACGAGTGGTTCTCGTGACTACGGATGCGACAACTTATGTATTTAAGTATCCACAATAATGCAAGTTTCGGTGTAAAAGCTTTAAAAATATCATCAATATTGTTCCAGCAGAAAAGCCATAAAGATATAACAGACAAAGAGATCTTCACATAATTTATAATTTTAGTACGGATAGGACAATGTACGTGGTAGGTTTTGCTGTACTACAACCTTATCTGATGGTAAGTGAAACAGTCAAAAATTAATCCACGCAAATTGAAAAGATAAGCCCTAACCGTTACGATTTTTATTCAATATTGTACCGGAATGGTAATTGGTTTCAGCTTCACTTAAGTCGGGTCGGTCTAGGTAGTACCTAGCCGAAAACTTTTCCACCAACTAGGCTAATGTCAATGCGGACAAGTTAGCATCAACGACTGCTCAACGGACTAAAAACGATACTGATCTTGGTTGAGAACTTTTGGGCAAGTTATCTAAAAGACGTATTTAAAATTATTTATCCTTAATCAATTTTTTTAACTTTTTTATGTAATTTTATTATTTCTTCTTCTAATAATATAATTATTTTATAGAATAGCAAATTTTGCTTAAAAAATCACACTACTGTATTTTTTATACTGTAGAATAAAGAATATTTTTTTGAAGTTAATACAATGAATAAAAGATACGTATATATTTAAATTGTTGAATATCTAGAGTTAGTTAATGTATGTAACATTGACAACTAACTTAAGTAGTGTCTCAGAAAAAATAAATTGTGAAATATTAAATGTATTGCACAAAATATTGTTCAGAGTCTAAAATTTTCTGCCAAAAGTTTGTCTGACGTGTAGAAATATTATGAGTTGTAATATTTCACTGTAGTGTTGAATATTCCCGCACGAACAGTGGGTGTCGACAGTTCACATATTACTGCAGAACGCCACCTGCGGCTTATATTCACGCTGCGTCTGGATGAGCGGGTGTGAACCTGGAACCTGGAACCTGGAACCTGGATGAACGGGTGTATAAAGGTGAGAACCTTTATAGCGTTCGCAAAAATATTTACTAAAAAACACTTAATCCAAATAATGTACATTTTAAAGTTTCAAATTAAAGTTCTCTCAGAATTTCCTTTGAATATTTAATTGATATCTCCACAGCATAAAGAAATAACGGGATGCCTTGTTTTGTTTTCCGTTCAATCTATATTTTAATATTATAAATGAAAACATCTGTTGGACTGATAAGACTCAGTTCTGATTGATTCCGATCGCACAAGCTCAGCACGGCACATGCATGTGTGATATTAACTTGTCATGGCCGATCAGGACCTGTAACTTGATGAACTCGTTATAAAGGCTTTAACTTAACTGAAGCCAACAGTAAGCAAAGCAAAGCCTTGTGATTTTGTTGTGGAGTCTCCTGATGATGCTTCGTTTGCGTGGCGAAACGTTGAGTTTGTGATAGTGAACGTGTGTAGTGTATTAAATAAATAAATATATGGAACACACGGTCGTCCGTCCCCAAAGTAAGTAATTTAATACTTGTGTTATGGGTGGACAACTGGTAGATATACTACATGTATAATTTTAAACACGTACTTAAATACAAATATACACCCAGGCTCGAAGAACCAACAAATTGTTTATACAAAATGTTGGCCCTCGGCGGGAATCGAACCCGTGACCCGCGGAGGCAGAGTCACTACCCACTGCGCCTGGGCGCACTGTATTTTGGAGGTGGTGGAGGTTTGTGCATGTGTTTTAAAGAATCGTGCATATATTAGGTAGAAAACGGATAGTTCACTCTATTATATTACTATTAGCATTAGCATTATATATATTATCTATTTACTTAATCGCGGATGATACCAACATAATAATGGTTTAAGGTAATAACCTCTTATAAGCTTTTGTCCTTTGTATTACGAAAACAAATAGCTTTAGCTGTAGGGGTTGTGGATTCGATTCCTACCGAGGTACCAACTTTTTCTTAAAAAAATATGTTCGTTCTTCGAGTCTGTGTGTGTATTTATGTATTTATTTCAATATTATAGATGTATATATTTATCAGTTGTCTGTAGCCCATAACAGAAGTATTGAAGTTACTATATATTCATATTTATTTCTACAAAAAATATTTTTAATATAAATTTTCCAAAAACATTTAAATCCCTTTTTAGATCATTTGAGATTGTCATTACTACGCCGTGTGGTATCCGGAAGAATAGAATAGACCACCCTCCTTTCTTACCGCGGTGTCGAAAGAGGCGACTAAGTTATGTGCCGTGTGGTATCCGGCTGCATAGAATAGACCCCCCCTTATTTCTTACCGAGGTGTCGTAAAAGACGACTAAGGTAAGTTGACGTCAGGCAGGCGACCGGTCGTAAAATACGTAGCCAAATCGAGTGATAACATGTTTGTAACATGTTGTGCCGACCCCACTTAGAGTGGGATAAGGGCAGGAAAATGTATAGGTATTGAGAATGTCGTTACCAAGTTTTCAACGTGCAAAAAAAATTACGGCGACTTTCTAAATAAAGCGAATAGAAAGTCTCTTTTCTACTAGGAATATCATAGATTTACTTAATCTATGGCAGTCTCTGTGGAGCTAAAAAGAAATTGTGTGTAAAAAGCGTGCTCGCCTTAGAGATCCCATCGCCAATTGCACCCCGACGAGCATTCAAAGAGATCTTACTGTTCAGAGATCACGACCGTGGCCATCGGTGTATAGCATAAAGCATATGCGGTAGCGATAGCATATATCTATACATATTATAAAACAAAGTCCCCAAAAGCTGTTTCTGTCTACGTGATCAATTTTCTTAAAATCTACGGAACGGATTTTTGTACAGTTTCCACCAAGAGATAGTGTAAATCTTCCGAAAGGTTATATAAGGTGGATTAATAATACATTACGCTTTTACGTTAATTATGTTAAAGGGGTCGCGCGGTCGGTAAAAAATTTTGTCGCGTTAACCAACAGAGACACTAAAGTAATGTACTTAAGAATTGTAGATGTACAAAAATTCTACAAAAAAGTCCACGACAGCATGTCTCTATCTCTTATGGTGGTCACAATAATTATTTCCAAAATTAAAAAAAAAATATTTTAAAAATAAAGGCATTTACACGGAATATTTCTTGCTCTGTGAAGTGCTCGTAGCACTACTACGAGGTTTACCTACTACTTTTATTAGCTACTAAGATGCTAGTTTTTTATTTTATTGAATCTCAAAATCTATTCTTGTAGAAATATTGTGGAAATCAATTGAAGAAAGAATTCTATTGAAATTGTAAGTATGTTGTATAAGTTTTATTTGTTGCAAATCAGCAGTAAAATACATAAGTAATATACGGTTTTTTTGCATTCATTATTAATTTATTAAAATTTATGTCGTATGACTGGTACTACCCTAATTATAGCAAAATATATTTTCCTTTCGTTGGTCACAGTTTTCGCTCGTAACTTACACCAAGACCCGGGTAGGTGTGCAGGCGGTGAAGGTAAAAAAACTTGTCTAAAAGAGGCAACAATGGTAAGGAAGGTGGTGTTCGTGAGACAGCCGTCTTGGAAATGCCCTGAAAGACATTTCTTATTTAGTTTTCCTACATTTTTCTTTATTCGGTGGATTTAATCCAGTGAGAAGTTTTTAGTAAAAAATTATTAAATTGTATACGTGTAAGATTATCCATATTCACGGTTTTCGTAAGAAAATCCGAGTTTCTTTTTTCTTATTTGTCATCCAGGTGAATGTGCTTTAATTGTTCCAAATTTTATCATGATTGGTCCAGCTGATTAAGTTTGGAAGCGTTACAGACAGACAGGCAGATTTTGGCATGGATTAATCAATAATGTCAAATTATTACAATGTCAATGAAAATAACTTTCACAACAAGCCATTGAGATTATTGAGATTGGCATTAATTAAAGTTCAGTAAAACGCAAGTCCTCAATCGTGTCTGGAATCCATCCCAGCTTTCAATAGACGAATAGCAAAGCTCAATACGCGTCGGTAATGAAAAATTCCAGCGTCTCGCACTTCCATTTCAGCTAACGAACTCACCTGTATTCAAAGAAATGAAATTCCATAATGAGCTTGCACTCAAAGCACACGGCTCGGGCCTTTCTACAAATTTCTTTAAATAAGGAAGCCTGAGACGGTTGTAAATGCACGCTCGTACCCGGTTCAGTCTGAAGAATGGACCTTTCAGCGGCACGTAAGGGAATGAATCCATGCGTCGCATACCTTTATAACGATTCGTTCACACGGCTATAACGCTATATATACCGTTATAGCGACTGTGATAGCCTAGCGGTGAGACCGTGCGACTCTTTTCGAGGGGAACACGAGTTCAAACCCGGGCGGCAACAATGAGTTTTTCTATTAAAACTCATGTGTCTAATTGATAATTGCAATTAGTCAGACTTTTCGGTGAAGGAAAACATCGTGAGGAAACCTGCATATCTCTAGAGAATTCTGGGGATATGTGTAACCTACCAACCCGCATTGGAGCAGCGTGGTAGGTCTTAGCTCCAACTCCTTCTCTCCAGAAACGGAGAGAGGAGGCCTCCCACTGCTGGGAATCCAGCAGTGGGATTGTAATAGGCCGCTACTTTTATAGCGACTCGTTCACACAACTACAGGCACTGGAGTCTCTGGCTAAGGCTCCCAAATTTACGAGGGCGCTCTAAGAATAATATATTCGCATTTTAATTATTTATTCCCTTCGCGGAAAGTTCAAAGGAATAGGCATATTTACTGGTAGCGTCACAATATAGTATATAAAAATATTTTATTCGTACGTAAAAATATCCATATGTATAAGACCTGCGATTCCTGTGTCGTGACTCACCAGAGTTAGCAACTCATTCGTATACTAGATCAGTTAATATAAAAGTTCAAAAGTAATAATAAAAATTATCTTGCTATAATCCGCGATACATTAAATAGAAAACATATATAGTGCTAAATGTATAGTGAACTATCCGTTTTTTCATACCCGATACATGCAGGATTCGTAAAACACATGCACAAACCTCCACCACTGCCAATACACAAGCACTACACACGTTCACTATCACAAACTCAACAATCGTTTCTCGCTCGTAAAAAGCTCGTACATTCATCAGAAATTCATAAATCATCATAAAATCATAAATTAGATAGCTCTCAGAGGCCAGATTTTTTAGATTTTTTTGACATGTATCGTTACAAGCAATTTAACAGAACTAACTACTTTGCTATAATCCGCACGGGTTAAGTGAATGCATGCCAAGCCAATGTGTATGAAGCAAAAATCGTACTGCAGTACGATTTTTGTCGTGAAGCCTATCCTCCTGATGATGCTTCGGTTTCGGGGCGAAACGATCGTCGAGATTGTGGTGGTGGGTGTGTGTGCTGCTTTTGTGTTTGTTGTTGCTGGTGAATTGCGCCTTGGGGTGCATGTGGTGGCTGGTCCTGCATGTATAAGGTGCGTAGATTTTGCCTGCTTCATACACATTGGCTTTGCATGCATTCACTTAACCCGTGCGGATTATAGCAAAGTAGTTAGTTCTGTTATATTGCTTGTAATATGGAATTCCGCAAAGTAACGCCTGCTTTTATAAAACATGTATCGTTATTTTATAGAGAATCATGATAAATTGTAGCCTATATGTTATGCTGATATACCTATGTAAGTGTAAATTTCATCCGAAATCTGTCCAATAGTTTTACGTGAAAGAGTAACAAACATCCATCCATACTCAGATACTTTCGGATTTATAATATATATAGTAGGACTAGCAGAAATGCTAGGCTGCAATATATTTATTCCATGCGTATATTCAAAATTGAGTTTAGATATTTTTCTCTCACCTTGCAAACAATGCGTAGTGAGCGCTGCAAGGAACCTATTCATTTTAATATCGTTAGTGAAAATTGTATGGCGACGGGGGCATTGTGATGTCACGGAGAAAAGATAGGCGTTGTTGTAATTTGAAATGAAATCTCTAAACAATTGCACGGTTTAAACTCGACTTTCATGCTGTGAAAGGAAAAAAAATCATAACACCTTTTGTATTTTCATTCTTAGAATTACGGCAGGATTTTATTATAGTAACTTAGTTCGCGTTAGTTTTTTATTTTATATGAATAATTTTATGTATTCATTATTATTTAATTTTGTTTCAGATTGCTGAATTCCTTAACTCTTCGGAATTAAAGGTGAGTCGATATGATTGATTTAATTATACTATATTGGCTCTATTTTTTCATACAAATGGTTGATATATTTTACTTTTTTATTCTATTATGATTTTGACACTTACACATTCGGTTGTCCGTCCCCAAAGAAAGTAATTTTTAATACTTGTATTATGGGTAAGGGTCTACTAGTAAATATTTTACATACGTTAGTTTAAACACATACTTAAATATAAATATAGACTCAGGCTCGAAGAACCAACAAATTCAAAATGTTGGCGGGACTCGAACCCGCGACCCGCGGAGCTGAAGGCGGGCACACTACCCACTGCGCCAACGGGCCATAGCTAAACGATGCGATCGTGTGGCTAGTTATAGAGGGTCACAGGTTCAATGGGAAGGCACCAATGAGTTCTTTCAATTAAAAACTTAATTGATATAAGCAATTTATACACGATTAAGATTTGGATAAGTGTATCCTACCAATTCGCATTGGTGCAGCATGGTGGGCTTAGCTCCATCCAGCAGTGGGATAGTAACACATCGTTAGTTTTATTATTTTAATCTCGAACAAATGGGAAAAATAGGCAGTGAATAATCAATGCCCATGATTTATTTATTTATTCGGACATCCAGGTGTTAGCCATATAAAACTTACATAGAAAACTAGATATTAAAAATAGTATAAAATGTACAACTTATAAAGTGTTTAAGCATGCACCAAAAGTTTTTAAACTTTATAAACATTAAAAAAAATTACATAAAAAATTTGAACATAAGAAGTTAATAGGTAAAACAATATTACTGTCTTTTTGATTTTTTGCAAAGTGTCATTAAAAATATTCAGTTCTCCGCAGATGTAATCACATAATTTAGGCAATCTAGACAAGGGCAAAATAATAGCATAAGGCTAGTAAATGTAAAAGGATGTGAAAATATAGAAATATTTTCGCCTAAAAAATAATTAATTCATTCGCATGCTCATCACACAACCGCCATCCAATCTCGAAGTTATCACCGATTCTCATCCAATAGACGACACACGTGCGTCTTGCAAAATTCACTGTAGCAAACAATACAGACCCTCGGGGAGCGGGTAAATTATGTATTTTATTGTCCACGGGCCCAATTTCATAACGTGCGGGTAAATATAATCGATACTGTAATCTCACCCTCTTGGGTGCAGAGGTTTTGTAACTTCACGTCGACTGATATCAGTTTTACGGCACTGGAGTTACCATTCACATGCTCAGATTGTTACGGGTTTATTTATTTATTTATTATGACAAGATAATAGCACTTTACAAAACATACTTATTAATACTACTAGTTCAACACGACATCATACTAATTCATAATTACATTTTTTTAAAAATCATCGGATTGCACTCCGGGAATGCCGGTATAAGTGAAAACTTGAATATTATCGTTTGTATCGTTCGTTACACGAACTGCTTTAATTATCAGTATAAAAAAACTATCGTGTATGCGGTAAAATACTTCATTTGTTGCGCTATAGTACTCATACAATGATTTATTTTACATTATAAGTTTATTTCTTTGAAAAATCGCAATAATGGTATGATTATAAATTGCCCTACGTCGCCTTAATGAAACAGCAAGTGTAGGCACACACGTAAGCCGCGCGTTAGAAAGAGAGGGTGATACTTCCTACGCCGCGCCGGCGGTCTACTCTCTCTCCGTCTTACGAATTTTCCTTATTTCGTAATTATGAAATTACGAATTTTCCCAGCATACTCAAATTATGCATGCACTCCAGTTTAAAAAATTCGAATAAATATACGAGGAAAGTCGTGGTGCGTCATTTACTAAAGTAATACGATGCAAGGGCGGCCACACGTTTAAGCTCGAAAGAAGATGCTCATATTTCCCTTTTGCCTCCAAATTTAATAAACGTTTAACACTTCAAAGCCTGCGTGTAAAGCAATTTGGTAGTCGAAAAACAGCGAGTTTTCGGCTGGAACGTAATTGGTTTAGAGTAGCGGGCCTTGGTAAAAGATTAATTAGCGCTGCAAACAGCGGAGGTGGCGCTTTCGGGCGCTTCAGGGAATGTTAGGACATGGACGTATAAAGCGTGATTATCGACCAAATGACGAGGTGAATGGCCACCTCTGAGACAATTCATGTTTTAGCAAATCTGCGCTTAACTAATACCTCATATATTATTAAGTGATGTAGTTTTTATTACAATAATCACATTCGCAGTTCTTCTTCCTTGCCTTATCCATTTATTTAATATCTCCTTATCAATTTGCACTATGTCGCTTAATGCTGTGTTGTATCTGCGTTTGACTGAATGGTTTCCAGTTTTTTCCCGATATTGGACCACCTCGTAGGTTTTGGATGTCTGGATGTCAAGAGGGAAACCTCTTGGATGTTCGGGGAGGTTGATGGAATGGTCGCGTTGGAGTGGTTTCAATCAAGCCAAGATTGCAGCACAAGTCGATTCTATCGGGCTAATGTTTGTTGTTTTCAATTACTATTAGGATCACCATCGTCGGCACATCATGTTACAAACATGTTGTCACATGATTTGGCTACGTATTTTACGACCGGCCGCCTGCCTGACGTCATCTTACCTTAGTCGCCTTTTACACACCTTGGTAAGGAATGAGGGTGGTCTATTCTACTCAGCCGGATACCACACGGCATAATTACTATAAGGTTCATCCTTATAGTAATTATGTTTATAGGAATTATCTTCGAAATATTACATCCTAGGGTTCAGTAATTAGTTCTTTGTCAATTGTAGTTCGATTGAGGTTTTCTAGTTCATTCGATTTCAGGATTTCAGGTTCAGTTCTTACAGATCACATCGCAGTACTTACTCCAATTTATTATCTATGAAAAACAGAATGTTTTTATATTTTATTTAGATGTACCCTCGACTTTGGTTTCGTCAACCTTAACATTCAAAAAGCGTGTATATATATTTTTTATTAGTGACGTGTCCCTAGGAAAACACACCGTGTGGTATCCGGCAGAATAAAATAGACCACCCTCCTTTCTTACCGAGGTGTCTAAGAGGCGACTAAGGTATGTGCCGTGTGTGTATCCGGCTGCATAGAATAAAAATACAGTCGTAAAATACGTAGTCAAATCATGTGACAACATATAACATTTTGTGCCGACCCCACTTAGAGTGGGATAAGGGCAGAAAATGTATGTGTTGTTAGAAAAACAAGGTTTTCACAATCTATATGATCATTACCCTGCCCTTATCCCACTTTAAGTGAGGTCATAACAACATGTTTTAGCTAGATATCTTACGACGTGCCGCCTGCTTGACGTCAACGTACCTTAGTCGCCTTTTACGGACCCTCGGAAAGAATTGAGGGTGATCTATTCTACTCAGCCGGATACCACACGGCGTGTTTTTGAAATCTTTATGTTATTATAGTACGGCCTCACCATTTTATTATCAGTCTTTATATACTGCACGCATATATGAAACCGCGCGTTTTATACGATCGGTATGTCTCGGGCCTAACGGTAGGCTGATACTCAGCAAAGTACCGTCTACAAGGGTCTTTATCGCTTTGATATAAAGTTGAGTTCGTGAAGTGTTTACGTGTTGTAGGTTTAAATTCAGGGTTAGTCATTTGATGCTCGCGTTGTAAGATTTAGAGCCGGTGAGAAATGAAGATAAATTTTTCGTGTCTTGTAATATTTTACTGTGTTTATACCATTTTCTTTGAATTACAGGCAACAATTCTGAGTTTGAACAAAATTTTATACATGATTTGATGATGATAGGTGAAATTTACGCCTATATTAGTAGCCTCTGTAATTAATACCAGACATTTATATTAAGGCAAGCTGAGAATATCACAGACTATAAAAATGCATGCATATATCGGTACTTAAAAAATATTATAAATTGTATCATAATGGAAATTTTGTCAAAATTGGTACAATTGAAGTGAAGATTATATTTATACTAGCTAAACGTAAACAATAAAAATAAAATTGTTATTCCTCCTGAAACAAAAAATAAATATAGTACTTATTCGACGGTATTTTAATATTAAAGTTGACGTGAAAAAAGTTGCAGGAATTCATATTATATAAATGTTAAAATGCATGCATTACAGTCCAGTTAAGATTTTTCTAGATAGTCACGATAAAATGTAGTGAAGTTGTAGTTTAGAATAATAACTGTATTGCTTGCCAGTTTCTCATGATCCTGAAGGAGTTATTTGAATATTTTTTTGTTTAGACCTCGCTAAACTATACCACAGCATCTTTCGACGCGTCTTTTAACGAAACATTACGAAGTCCACTTCTAACGTCTAATAGCGTTAATTTAACACAATTTTCTTTTCATGATGTTTTACTGTGCCCAATAAAGTAAAGGTGAAATATTAAAAAATTGATTATGTATGGTGCAGTTTAATATCTGAATTGGGATAAAAATTAACGGAATATACGGAACAAATGTAAAAAAAAACAATATTCAATTTGCGAAATGCGAAATGCCCTCATGGAATAAAATCATATTGGAATTGCATAAAATATTAATATACTCAGACTACTATAATTAATTTAATATCCTGAAATATAAAAAGCGACTCGCATGTTCAGATATCATAATTACTTTCGATATGCGGAAAATTGCAACTGTGATCCAAATAAATATATTATAAGGGAGATGAGTGACATACTTGGCCCAAATATGCAGTATCTCGTTGGAATTAATGATTGGAAGTGCTATTGACTTAGTTTATTAAGTGGAAGTCGTATTTACTAAGCTTTTAGTCAGTACGACTGCTTACTAAAGTTTTGTTTTGACATAAAATAAATTGTATCACTAACAGATGTTCAATAAACACTCAATATCGCGACGTAAAATGGTTAGGCGCCATTTATCGCCACAAAATCCATCTAAAATTGACAGCTGAATGTTAATGTAATACATGACTTAACCCCAGCTTTAAGCCATTAGGCCAGAACCTAGGCCAACAGGCCTCAATACACATCCAGGATTAAAGCCTGCGAGGCATGGCCTGGGTAATGAGGTACGCCTCTCCTTATTCGCCCTTACGGAGGCCGTACCGTATCTGTCTCGGGGCGAGTGACAAGACCACGATGTCAATTGAAAATTTCTTCAGGATTGAAATGAATTACTGCTGACTATGAACCGAGATAACCGAGGAGCTGTGATAGCCCAGCGGTGAGACCGTGCGATTCTTTCGAAGGGAACACGAGTTCAAACCCGGGCAGGGGCCAATGAGTTTTTCTATTAAACCTTATGTGTCTAATTGATAATTGCAATTAATCACACGCTTTTCGGTGAAGGAAAACATCGTGAGGAAACCTGCATATCTCTAGAGAATTCTGGAATATGTGTAACCTACCAATCTGCATTGGAGCAGACTAGTAGGTCTTAGCTCCAACTCTTTTACTCCAAAAACGGAGAGAGGAGGCCTATTCCCAGCAGTAGGATTGTAACAGGCCGCTACTTTTATGAACCGAGAGGACTTACCAAATAAAATTGGTTCTGAGACGTAAACGGTTCCAATCTAATGTTTTTCAGAATTTTCAAATGAGCATAGAAATGTGAATATTAGTAAAAATTAGAATATGTAAATAAAAATTTGAGACTGCGTAGTGTGTTGAA
The DNA here is from genome assembly GCA_947086505.1 of Morpho deidamia. Taxonomy (NCBI): domain Eukaryota; kingdom Metazoa; phylum Arthropoda; class Insecta; order Lepidoptera; family Nymphalidae; genus Morpho; species Morpho deidamia. The sequence goes on from CAMTZC010000025.1 coordinate 795,827, forward strand.
TATCAACTTAAGTGGAAGTCCATATAGATTGCGATAACTAGAGGGTAGTCGGTAAATTATCTTGTCGGTAAATTTTAATTTGGCCGTCGCCAATATTACTGGCACCGCTGAGGGCGTCCCTTCAGCGGCACAGCTGTTTAATTATCTACTGCGGGTATAGACGATTTCGCCGCTCCAAGACAACTTGTTCAGTTTTCAAAGTTAAGGGCGTGTTTCTAGTTTAGGCGAGTTGTTAAAAAGAAGAAACTTTAATGACTTAATTAATTAATACTTCAGTAAGAAAAATTAATAATCTACAGTAACATTTATATCTACGTTCAATTTTTTTTCTGGGTGTTTGTAGTATACTACATTCAATCTGAATTGTTATAAATAATATAAAATTAAATGTTAATATTGTATGAGGATATAATAATAACTTAACTGTACGTAAACTTTATATTTCTTCTCACAGGTAGTTATAATATCTATCATCTTAGATGATCACCAGTCAGTGGTGTAGCACTCAGATTTTCCTGTGGGAGTCCTACATACCTGCCGCTCGTCCCCGTCGGACAGCGATGACCCATAAGAAGCTTTCCTGCAAAAAAATCATTTACATTATAAAATTTGTATACTAGCAACGCATTTTGGCTAGAATTATGTTTTAATTAAACTCAATTGAGCTTGTATGATGTTGAAGGTCTTAACAAAATAGCACTCTGGAATCCTGGCCAAACACCTTAAAAGAACCAAAAAATACTACGTACATTCATACTAAAATTTATGAATATCAAATATTTTTTAAACCAATCCATATCAAAAAACTCAATTAATAAAAAAAAATGTTTATTTCCATTAAATCCTATCACTGTGAAACAGGGTTTTAAAATATTCTTGTAAACATGGTAATATTTCTGTTAGAAAATGATCTCCAACAAATAAAAAACCTGATTATTTATTCATATCATTCGAAACCCGCAAATATTCAGTCTCCACCTTTATCCGTCGCAATGGTTGACCGCGGTAGCTATAAATTCCGACACAATATTTCGGTGTCGGCCTTATCGAAGTTTCGCCGACACATTGTGCACTGTTGTATCGACTGAAGTTAACGTTGAGCGGAAATGAAAAGTCTATGCAAAGCACATAGCCGATGGCGACTTTGATTAGAAAGCCTCAGTTTGTGCTCTATCAATTCTAATAATGCTTTTCGGGCTAGTGCCCTGATAATTTATACAGAGTAGTTCTGAAAAACACGACAATAATACTGAATGTAACATAACGTACCAGTAACACTGTTTACGTATTTTCCTCACTGGAATAACAGATGGCGCTACTAGTACTTTACTTATCGCTATAGTAATGCTTTTGTAATTACATAAGAAGTCCCCATTGTTCTTTCGATCGAAATCGCCTATCAATTCCTTTGGTTCAAAGTGTATTTCACTGGAATACTAAGCCTACGTAAACGGTGCATCTACCCGTACAACCATATTTTGAAATGCTGTGAAAAAACCGTCCGCAAAACTTTTTGAATAATTAAAAATACAGTACTTTCCTGTCACGTATTCTTTTCTCGTCCGTACGTACGTCCGTCCTGTTTGACGCGTTACATGTATAGTTAAATTAGTATTTATTTCAAAGAGATATACGATATAATGAATAGACAAAAAAAATTACATAATAAATACTAATAATAGCCGTGTTGGTGTTTCGCATGCATCGTCGGTTAGTCCGATATGGGTCCGCCGGTCGAACCGGCGCGAGTCCGTTAGTTGGACCGAAACGAGTCCGTTGATCGGTCCGGTGGCAGTCCGTCTATTTAGATGCGAGTCCTCTTTCGCTCTCTATGTGGATAACGTCACACAACGTCGACACAAGTCCGTAATATATTAAATAGAAATACAATATTTTTAAATTAAACTAGCGTGAATAGTATTCATTCTTTATATGTAGACACCGGCTTCGATAAAATAAGACGTGAGTATAGCCGGTTGCTACAAATTAAAATATTAACTAGAAATACAATAGTTTTTAAGCATTCACCCGCTTAGTAAATCTTCACAACGTTAATTTCCCAACACCTTGGGACTAGAACGCCGTTATACGTTCTAATTTGATCCTCTCTCCTCGTTTCTAATTTGATCGAGCATAGAGATTTCCTGCATAGCATACTCCTCCACTAAGGGACTTAAGGGACGATTTTCCTAAGATCTATAATAACCAACTAAGTTTGAAATCCATAAGTCATCTCGCTATTTCCATCGATGATATACAAGCCCTAACCTAAAACATTAGTCTCCAAGCATCGAAAGATTGTGAGCGTTCAGAAAATACACCATTACTGTTAAAAAAACCTCCAGAAACAATATAACAAATTTATTTTGCTATATTCCACGTTTGTTAAGAGAATTTATGTATTGCTAAGTGTATGAAGCAGGCAACATTCACATACCTTACACATGCTGGACAAGCCACATGTATCCCAAAATACGAAGCTTAATCATGAGGATAGGATCCATGTCAAAATCGTAATTGTATAAATCATTTTAAAAAATGTTGATTCCGCCGTGTGGTGTCAGACTGAGTAGAATAGACCACCCATTTCTTACCGAGGTGTCATAGAATACGACTAAGGTAAGTTGACGTCAGGCAGGCGGCCGGTCGTAAAATACGTAGACGAATCATGTAACAACTTAGAGTGGGATAAGGGCAGGAGAATGCTGATTAAAAAAATGTAGATAAATGTTGAACTTTGTGCTAATCATTATCGTTAAATAAAAACTACCTAGCCAGAAATAAACCGCTGTCCTCATTAATAAAGATGGTGCAGAACGCGGTCAATGGATACGAAGTGGTATGAAATTACAAGGCGCGAGATAACTCTTGGCAATTTATCATAATGACGTCTGTGTTTTTTACCGTCGCCACAAGCGCCCTCAGCGACGACCCCCGGTACTAAATCACCGGGTGAGACAAGAATTATCAAATAACTCAAGATAGTGAAAAATAAGCGAGAATAAGAGATAAGTCTCTTGGCTTACGTTGATGTGATAATAGTATTTATTTACGTCGTTTAGTAAAACTAGAATTGAAACAATATTCAATAGCCGTGAATTGAATTATATGATTGCACATATATATTTTTTTAAGACCACGTGTATTCGATATCTCGGTTTGCGTTGTTTTAACTGGATTCATTTTATAATCAAAAAGCGATCCCGTGTTATTAAATATTTATCTAAAAATGTATTAAATTAATAGAAAAACCTTGAAATTTATTTTACTATTATTAGAAAATAGCGGAATATTTGAGCCTATTTGATTTGATTTGATTTGATTTGAAAAGTAATAATAATATGATTTTGCTATAAAGCAAATAGAAAATATATGTAATGCTAAACACTCTAGTACGCTCTACTTTTAGCATTATATACATATCTTAATGTTTTAACTAACATTTTGTAAGAGTATTAACACCACTTTAATGCACTTCACTGATGAAAACTTGGCTGTTTTTTGATTTTTTTATTCCGAGAATTGGAATTTTTATTAATTTTTTTGGAAATATCCATGATCCAAATAAAGAAAACGATATTATATGTTTGTCTATTACTAGGTACAAGTACCTTCAAAAATCAATTTGTTCGTTTCATTTACTTGAAGTCACTGGTTGAAGCTAGGTATGATTAATTTAGATGCTTTTTTATTTCTAATTCAAATTATTCTTTATTCAAGTAAACTTGTAAACAAGTGCTTTTAATCGTCAACATATATTGCTGGTTCGGAAAGCTGTTCCTACCGAGACGAGCCAGCAAGAAACTCGGCGATTGCTCTTTTCAAAGAATATTTCTTGTTACTAGTTACATATAGTTATTACTGTCTTGTACAGGGTCGAAGAGCTATATCCACGCATTCTTATCGTCCAAGTAATCCTCAATAGTAAAGTAGGTATTAGCTTTTTTAACAGTGTTTTGAAACTGCTGTAATGACAAAGCTAAACGAGATTGCGGATTTTTTTTATAGAATCGTATACCGAAACCCACAAACAACTTATGTAATTTTGTAAAGCAAGAGCCGCAAGCTAATATCTGTCTATTATATACATCGCCAATCTTTTTATAATTATGTACCTATATTTAAATTTCTAAACTTGCACTGATGCCTAAAAATATACAATTCTGCTTGTAATGTATGTTAATATTTTAAAAATATATATGAAGCGTCTAGTGAAATTTATTTCACGTCTAAATCTTCCGCATGAGCTTTTTACGTTTATTGCCCGCCGAAATAGAAATCTGAAGATTAGAAGTGTTATGACAGCTGGGGTGTTTTTTTATCGGGTCTTTACAGCTTTTTACGAGGTCTAAAATTAGCTGTAACTGATGCAGGAAATGTTCTCAATGATAGCTTCTGTACTTTCATTGCTATAATAGTTGAGTTGTTTTGCACATAATTTATCATTTTGTGTATACAATTTATACATTTGTATTTTTACGACAAATATCAGGGTTACACAAACTATAACAGAACTATAGTACGCGGCAATAAATAATGCACATCGGGGCTTAGAGAGAGGAATCGCCTAGATTCTGCTTCATAGAGCATTGTCTCTGTTGCACAGACTGACGAACCCGTGTGTGACAGTGACAGCGCTCTACGAAGCCGAATTAGCCGGCTGTTTCGTTCTAAACTTCGATGTGCATTATTTAATGCCGGGTACTATACTTTGCTATAATCCGCGCGGGCGAATGCATGCAATGCATTAATGGGTATGAAGCATTACTATTTTGTCGGGGAGCCTATCCTCCTGATGATGCTTCGCTTTCAGGGCGAAACGATTGTCGAGATTTTGGTCAAAAATTTTTACTTCAAGCCATATTTGTAGCAAAACAATAGCAAAGTCTTCATTAAATTGGATATTACACTCTTTATCTTATATTTATGTATTTATGTATGTCTATAACCGACTACTTGAACTCAATTTTGACCCGTTTTGAACGGATAGATTCAAACTTCGTACATTTATCAAGAACCGGTAATGATAATATAAATAACTTGAAGAAAAATATTAAAAAAATTTGCTGGCCCAGGGAATTTCGTGTCAGCTTTTAAATAAATACCACATATATCAAAATAAATGTAAAATAAAAAAAAAATCAATTTTAAATTGAACTGTCTTATAAATTTTATCATCTATGTAAATATTGCGTGACAGAAATCATGACTACATACTAATTGATATATTTTCGTTTGAATGTAAATAAAAATGTTTAATAGATAATTAATTGACAATTAACAGACAATTAATTGTTGAATCGAAAAATGTTGGTATGGAAGGTATCAAAAACATTAAATGATATAAAAAATGTATTTTATTTTAAGAAGGTCCTCATGACGGTCTATCATATTTCATATTCCGAAACTGTCTTCTTAGCGGAGGGCTCTTCATTACACCTCCAGACGAGGTAATTGCAGGGCTGGCACACGAGAGCATAACCACTTAATTTATCGAAGGAAACTAATGAAATTCCTCGCGCAAACTTTATTGCCGTAGACAGCCCTGTTACCCGCGCTAACAATTTTCGGCCCCTAGATAGAGGGTTGAGGGGTTTTAATCGTTTCTTTAATTATTTCCGAATTAATGTTTTGTATCTGGTGTCGCGTTAATTTCGTCGAAATTCCGTCGAATACTCGCCGAATTTTGGAGATCTTTATTCAGCTTTCGCCTTGATTATTTGTTGACATCTTCACAAACGACGCCATTTTGTTTCGATTTTATTAGGGTGCTTAATATAAACTTGGCCGTTTGTGTTGCGATTTTCGACATTGAATAGGTTAATAGACGGTATTTAATTATAATTTCAAGTTTGGAAGTACGCCTTCATAGCAATTAATAATACAATATATCCTCAATAAGATGAAATGTAACAAAAATTAAATAATTTGTCTGTAAGAGATTGTTTACAACTATAAGACCGCTCTTGTGCCAGACAGTGTAAATTTTCCTTTAACCAATTTCTCAATATGTTTTTTGTACAAAAAGGATTAAATAAATTTTTATAAATTGTTAACTTGTTATAGAACAAAGTCCTCAAAAGCTGTCTGTCTGTATTTGATTCTCAAAATCTACTAAACGGATTTTTGTACAGTTTTTACAGTCCAATTCTTCCGGATGGTTTAAATTAATAGTACATTACGGTTTTATGTAAATTGTGTTAAAGAGGTCCCGCAGTTGTTAAAAAACTCTTTACTTTAGTCCGAAAACCGTAAACCAACAGATATACACTAAAGTAATGTAAAAGAGAATTGTAGATCTACAAAATTTCTACAAAAAAGGTCCGCGACAGTATGTCTCTAACTGTTATCGTTAACTCACAATAACTACTTTTATGTTCAACATTTCATTTAAATACACTGATTTCTACAGTAAGGTAGTAAATTATAAATATTTAATATTTTTACCTATCAAGTTTGCTAAGGGTTGTATTAGAGAATTTAATTGCTCCTATTAAAAGTGTTCTTGCCGTGTGGTATCCAGCTGAGTAGACTAGCCACCCTCATTTCTTACCGAGGTGTCGTAAAATGCGACTAAGGTAAGTGGACCCACTGTGTGATATCCGGTTGAGTAGAATAGACTACCCTCTATCTTGCCGAGGGATCGTAAAATACGACTAAGGTAAATTGACGTCAGGCCGGTCGTCAAATGAGTAGTCGAGTCTTGTGACATCATGTTTTTAACATGTTGTGCCGACCCTACTTAGCGTGGGATAAGAGCAGGAGGATGATGATGATGCTAAAAGATCTTTTGCTACTATCGACATTACTACTGTTCTTGAGTCTTCAAGGATAAGTCGGGATGGTGGCATGGGTTTTAGGCTGATTCCTTGACTTTCGAATTATAATATTAATGCTAAATTTCGAATATTTACGACAATGACCTTGCGATTTTGTCTGTTCTGCTTTCCCATAATCTCTACGCCCACAAACTCAATGTTTTCAACATTAATCGCAGACTATAGCTAGATAATATTGTTATTAGATTTGTTAGTGTTAACAAATTCGCAATACACCAATTATTATCCTTTTAAAGCAGCTTACATCCCCAAAATATAGACATGAGCGTAATTAAAATACCCCACTAACAGTGACATCTAAGCAAAATGCCGCGTAATGCAAAGGGGTTAGAAATGTCAAGTTAGGCGATTGCCTTAAGTTATGGTCGTGAGCGAATTACTGCATATGTAAATCATACTTATATTATATACGTGAAATTCTGTCAGTCAGTTTGGTTTCGCTTTTACTTGAATTTATATATTGGATTAATATGTAGGATAAATATAGTTTTTTTTGTTGACCTGTAAAATGCAAAAAATACGCACTGATTATCAGTTAAATAAATTGACAATGAATTTTGCAATATGTTGGAGTTTACCATATTTTTTTATTGCACTATCCATATAGTAGGTACCATTTTTTTAATTTGTTTAGGCAGAAAAAAAAACAATTTTTTTAACAGTAAAGTTTTAGCTGTAGCTTTCGAGAAAAACACGAGCTTCTTTGAGCTTTTTTGCCCATAATCGGGCAAAAAGCTCTTTTATATAGTTCTAATTTCTCATTACAATATTGGCGGTATTTTGTCTATTATAGCTGAACAGTGAAACCGTGACTCTCAACAGGGGGTCACAGGTTCAAATGCCGGGCACCAATGAGTTTTTCTATTTAAACTTACATCTTCAATTGATGTTTACAATGTCACAGGCTTTTCACTAATGGAAAACATCGTGAGAATGGCTTCATGTCTCGGAAGTCGTAAGCGTCGTAAGTCTTAAGCTCCTTTCTCCCAAAACAGGATAGAGGAATCCTATGACCAATAGTAACGGCTCGCTTTTTTACTATAATAACAATTAAAATGCTATCGCTTATGCACATGGACCAATAGTAAAGAGAACTTCACAGAACAAACAATTTCGCGATTGTAACGATGATTCATTAAAAGAATTAGACTGCAGTGGGGTGGAATGTGCTAATGTAGCAAGAATCGAAGTAATTGAGACTGGGGTGAGACGATAAAAGAATATTTCTTTCAATTTGTACAAATTTTTAAGCAAACGCCAAACTTTACTGAGGGATTCAGAAGCTTAACTTTGTTTTGTTTGAGGAAATATTTGTTCAAATTACCGTTAAGTGCTGAATCTCTAACAAATATTTCGAATTGGAAATTTCATGAAAGCTACTACTGTTTGTTCTTAATTTGTTAAAGAAGAAAGAGGCTTGAAGCCCTATTTCTTTGAGCGTGGACCCTCACTGAATAATCGAGAGTTTGAGTTCCAGATTGCACACTCAGGACTCAAACCTACGATATTAAAAATTATAAATCAGTCAGTCTGTCTTTCTATAACGCTTCTATGGCTTTTACGCTGGAGCAATATTGATAAAATTTAATACTATTGAAACTTGCATAACGGGTACGCATTAAGGATTAAATATTCCTGGTTTTTTTTCGGGAAAAGGACAAATCAATTTTTATAAATGAAGGTATTTTAACACTCAAATTAATGCGAAACAGTCGAGGTTCAATCTTGTAATAAATTCCGAAATAGTATAATGAACTGCAAAATAAAAATACGATGTCGCGGACCACAGTCAGTCAATACTCATATTACTAATGCGAAAGTCTGTCTGTGCATAAGGCTTTCACGAGTTATTTACTGGACCAATATCGAAAAAATTTAACACAAAGTTTATACATCGGGGTAACGTATAGGATTAAAGAATCTATTTTTCAGTCGTAAACAAGAAAAAAAGTATAGCATTATTAAAAAGCTAGCGTTTGTTAAAGTTAAAGGTACCTCTAGTTCATTATAACTTTAAAACGGTACGCAGAATATCAAGATGTGATGTAACCCTCCACTCCCCTGGAAATAGTTAGAGAGGTAGTAAAATGTTTAGGGTCGCAGATATCGGATAGTCGGATTATTTGACTGCAATTTGTAATTTACCTTGATTTTGCATGTTCAGATCCAGTCTGGAATCAAAGGAAGCCACGGCTTTATGGGAACGCTTTAGCTTTATGGTATTGCTTTGATTAAATTTACCTTGAAACTCGCAAGATGGTTATGTTAGTAAAAATTTATCTATTTCGTATTTGGTTTAGTAACATCCTCACTAATTATAAATGCGAAATTGTGTCTGTCTGTTACGTTTTCACAGCCAACACGCTGAACCAATATCGATGAAATTTGGCACAATTAATGCTGATACATATATGCTATTGTTCCGCGCAAACGTGCGGACGGATGAAACAACCTCCGGGACCTGGGCCCGTCGTCCCGGCGTCTCAACCTACCTTATGCGGCCGTCAGCTGTATGTGGTCCGGCCTCATGAGTCACTGCGTGTATATGTGTACGTGTGTGTGTGTGCTTTTATGTACTTGGCCGATTCCCGAAACCGTTGGCTCGCCTCTGTAATTTTCCACGGACACGTAATGTCTCTTTCTCCCTGAGTATACACTTCAATATATCGGCTAAATAACACCCGGTGTTCACACAACCTTCGTAAGGTCACACGTTATTGAATCGTCCTTATATCGGGGAATAGTAACCCAACGCACACTAAAACCGTGGACGGTCGCGTCTTCTCAAACGCTTCACTGATTAAACGCGTCACTAAATCTGAGAATAACACCCGAAACGCAAAATTACACACGTGCGTAAGAAAAAGGATGCCGCGTCCAAGCCGCGCGCGGCCTCTCTATCGTGTCTGACGGGTGACTGCGGGGGGCCGCTCTCGTAGTGAACGAATGCATAAAAAGTCCTAGCTTGCGTTCGCGTCGCGTCGCGCGCGTCATTAGTAAATGACAGTACAGTACAGTACAGTAGAGTAAATGACATAATATCGAATTTAATGTTAATAAATTGTTAAAATAGTAATTGCAATTTACCCCCCGGATCGATCTGATTTTTATGATGGAGATATTTGCAGGGTTGGTGAGCGACAGAAGCTACTGTATATTCCAAGACTTAACGGTCCACGTGAACGAAATCGCGGGTAATACCTAGTAGTCTAATAAATCAAAAGTAAAAATCCTTTTAAAAACCATTTTTAATTGCTGTAGATTGCTATTTTTAGTTGGCTAGAATATACTGCAAAATTTTATCAAAAAATCCTATGCCAAAACTAACCGAATTACTTTGTTTTGTAATGAGCAAATCAATAGCTGGAAGCTAAGCATATTCATACGTATAACCTTTATTATTACGTACGTTGTTATTTTTTATAATCCTGTATGTTTCTACGTAAAGAAAAGTATAGTACTGTTATTCTCATATTGATAGGCTAATGAGAGAGTACCTATTTCCTTAAACTTCTGTCGAACATAATAACTTAAATTCAATTTCAAGTTCAAAATATTCTTAATTTAAGTAAACAAGTGAAATACTGGTTTGGAAAGCTGTCCCACCGAGAAAAGCCAGCAAGATCTTCTGTGAATAGCACGTACGACTTTCTTTTGTGATTTAATCTTTTTTTTCTATATCCGCGAATTTACCCCATTACATAATTCATAAGGCTTCTGCTGTATTCCGTACATTTTATCATTTGTTCTAATACTACAAACAAAGGTTATAATAGAATTATTTATTAGTAATTAAAACAAACTATGAAATATAGGGAATACAACAAAAGTCTTATGAATAATGTATTGGGGTAAATTCGCGAAAAAAATTTTTGTATCACAAAAGAAAGCCGTATGTGCTATTCGCTGAACCGAGCTGGCTTATCTCGATAGGACAGCTTTTCGAACCAGTATAAAACTTGTCAGCTTAAGTAAAGAATATTTTGAACCTGAATTTGAATTAAATTTTATGTTTCATAAATTTTTTTTAATTTAATTATGTTTTATAGAAGTTTAAGGAAATTGGTGCTCTCTCATTAGCTTTACAATATTGTTACGTACAGAGGTTCGCGAATTTGGATGAAAATAACCTGGTCACTCGATAAAAGCACTTTATTCAACTTTTAACTACAAACTTACTACTTGCAGTGTCTTCACAGTCCGTTGTCCAATAAGAATGCCGAGGTTACTTTTATTTCTGCTTGTTTATTCGCTCTTGATCGCTATTCACAAACTGAATGTCGAGGCGCACGATACGTCGCTTATATATCGAACGAACCGATTACGAGAACATTCGCGAGACCTTGGGAAGATCGTAAACAAGTCTTTTGTAAACATGTTTTGATAAACACGTCGAATGTTCCAGAGAATTAGCGTTAAGCGAAAATAACTCTATGGCATATAGTTTACGAACTCTTTTTGCATGTTCGTAAACTGCTCTCGTACAATTTGAACTTTGTGAAATATGTATACAAACTCTTTTCGCATGTTCGTAACACTGCCACCGACCCATTCGCATTCTATGACATACGCATTATGAACTCTTTTCGCATGTTCGTAACAATATGATATAGAATAGAATGCCGCAAAGCAACGCCCGTTTCTATAAATGAATAAAAACAAAACAATAGAAAAGAAATATTATTTATCATCAATATATTAGCTAGCAACATCACTGTACTCGGTACACGTTTCAAAGCGGCGAAGTGATGTACCTAATCTGCACAATTAATCCGCTGATTGCATAGAATGGCTCTTTGTCCCTTAGTGCTTGTCCGTTTACTAGATAATTCTAGACTAGATGGATGGACATGTCACTCGGATACTATAATGCTCATTTCTCTTAGAACTTGCCCTGAATCAGGTTTATGTATTAGATTTGAGATACTCTCAATCAAAGGACATATAATTATGCCGTAAATATCTGAAAAACGATTGCTTCTCCCTCTCCAATATACAAACTAATCAAATTGTAACTTAGGACTAGATGTACAAAATGTACTCTTCAATATTTTATTTAACTATTGTCTGATTCGAATATTTAAAAAGTTTTTAAATGGAGAATGAATACGAATATAAATGCCACGTATGGCTTTATTAATACAATTTTTTAAACTACTGCGAATTTACCCCATAACACAATTCCATAAGACATAATTCTGTGGAAATAAGCAAAATAAACAAGTTTTACTTCCGACACTAATAAGGTTAATATCAAGAATACGATAGCAAGGTTTGTTCCTCGGCCCCTCTTTTATAAGGTAAGGTGTCCAAAATAGACGAAAATATCAGTCAGACTCCTATCCGGATTATCGAATATAACAAACAATGTAACTAAATATATGATCTGCTGATATCGTTTTAGGCGGACGTGCTTATTACGGGCGTAGCAGTTTTTATCTGTTTGCGAATCAAAACATAAGCTTAGCGCGGGTAACCCTAAACTATACTTTGTTAGAATGATTTTTTTAAGCACATTTGAAGCATTAATTATAATATCTGTACCAGCGTCTTCACCGGCGTGGAAATAAGTGTTTTGCAATATATTTCTCGATTTAAAATGTTGAACATAAAAGTAGTTATTGTGAGTTAACCATAACAGATAGAGACATGTTCTAGCAGACTTTTATTTAGTATTTTGTTAAATCTATGATTCTCTAGTACATTACTTTAAGTCTATCTCTGCAGATTAACGCGACGCACGCGAGTAAAGTCTCAGCAGGCGACTTTTCTTACAATCGTGCAACCCCTGTAATACAATATCCATAAAAAAACATAACCTTCAGAAAAAAATGCATTACTGTTAAGTCATTAATCAGAAAGTCAGAAAATTAATCACATACAGACAGACTGCTTTTGAGGACTTTTTTATAATAAGTAAGTAGACAGCTGCAGAAAACTGTCTAAATTAAAGAGATTTTATTTGAATTTCTGTGAATTTTTAGTTAGTTTATAGCCATGAGCTAGTGTACACTGCACTATGGAATAATGCTGTGGGGTAAAGCGGCCGATATAGAAAATATTTTTGTTGCCCAAAAAAGAGCCATACGGGCTATCTATAATATGAAGCAACGTGAGTCCCTTTGCGAAAAGTTCCAAGAAATAGGCATACTGACTGTAGCATCACAATAAATATATAGTAAATATTCTATTTGTACGGAAAAATATAAGTACATATAAAACAAAATTTGATGTATATCATAGACATACGAGAGGTCACAAAGTAAAGGCAGAGTAAGCAACTCATTTGTTGGTCTCGCTATTCGCTTCTATAATAAAATTCCTCAATCCATTCTAGACCAGTGTACAGAAAGATTTCAATCAAGTGTAAAAAATATGCTTATACGTAAAGCATATTACAAAATTGAAGATTATTTGGATGATAAGAAAGCCTGGATTTGAAAATCCTTTCAGCTTCATACAAGACAGCGGTTTAATAATGTATAATTGAAAATAGTTAAAAGATTGACGGCCGAGTTTCTTGCTGGTTCTTCTCGGTAAGAGCAACATTCCGAACCAGTTGTAACTTCATTAATCATATTGATCCTTGACGATTCAAAAGTGCCTGAAATGGTTTATTTCAATAAAGATTATTTTGATTTGACTATTGTAGACACACTAAACGCTAACACCAGACTGACTAGAATAATCCCAATGGGCTTATTTATAACTTCAGATGCTTTGTTGTGTGCATTTCCGTTTCCGTTCTTAATATTATATGAAACAACTAATGGCATTTGATTACTTCCGTCTCCAACAAATTATTAAATTAATCCTATTTATTATACTTCCTATTACACAAACATATAATTGTTATATGTATTTATTTACATATTTAACACAATATCTAAAACTATGTTAATACGTTCTCGCCAATACCTTATGACTTGTTTACTGAGGGATAAGACTTGAGATAGGCGTGTAAAAAGCCGGGGCGCAATGCATGCCAATTCGTGCGCACCGGACACTGCCGGACGCGACGGCTGCCGTACCGTTCGCAAAAACGGAATCAATTGGTTTTTTTTTTATTTTACTCCTTAAGATTCAATTTTCATATAGGGTCGAAGAGCAATATATAAGTATTAACTCAAAAGCTATTATTTTAAATTATGGTTTATCTCTCTCATGTATAACAGACACTAAAAATGTTGCAATAGGAAATAGTCAAACGACAGTCTGTATTGTTGTTAATGCCAGAAGTGAGGTTCTTGAGCGATCAATAGCGAAGGTAGGGACTTTTTATATGAGTTGGGATTGCCTTAAATAGTGAAACTTGAAGTAATTAGAAAGTTTCTGTTGAGATTCGTCGTGAACGTAATTTCTAATAAAAGTGTATTTTTGTGTCGATTAGTAAAGTCAAGCTGAAAGCGAGTAGTGAATTAATACAAGTTTAGTAGTGAGAAAGTGAAGATGTTATTATCCAAGACTTTCTAGGCTCGTTTTACATGTTAAAATAAAAGTCATACAACGCTAAATGAGGTATAAAACACCGGGTATGTGAACGTTGCCTGCTTAATATACTTAGCATTAGATAGATTCTCTTAACAAACGTGGATTATAGCGAAATATTTCTATTAAATCTACTTTTTAATTTACATAATTAAGCCGCAGTCTTGTTTGAAGTTGAAAGGATTCTTAAATCCAAGCATTTTTATGATTAACTTAATTTTCAATTGCGTAATTGCTTTCTGTACACGAGAAAGTTTATATAGTAAAGAAATAAAAACGTTGAAGTAAGATTAGATAAAATGATAAAATGTGATTTTATATCATACGTCACAGATATTTAAAAAAAACTGATTTAGTTAATGTTGAAATTTCGATGACTTCAGTGAATGTAAATTAATATATAAATTAAATAGTTAAATTTTACTAAATTTAAATAATCACTTTTATCTATATTGTATCTTTTTTATCTTTTGTGTATAATGTGCAAATATTAATATATGTATAGTTTTACGTTATTTTTCTTTTTCCTCCTTTCTATCTTCATTATCCATATTTTACTTCCACTTCCTTTTGTCACTCAAAGGTTGACTGGAAGAGATCCCTTTTAGGGATGAGTCCGCCTTTGTACATGTGCTTTTTTTTCTTTCTCTTTTCTAACATTATGTATGTAATAAAGAAATAAATAAATAAATGTTTTGGTATTGAATTTTTAAAGTTTCAAGCATAGTATTTATCTGCTGTCGGTACGCGGGTCGGCCGTGACCGGTGTGTGAATCAAGTCCAGTTTCAATTTGCCCTCGCCCCCCGACGGGTGCGCCGGCCCACTATTTCGCAACTTAGCCCCTTTAAAGGAGACTTAAGGATTTTTTCTTTAGAGCCAGTTTACTTGTTACTTTTAAATAAATCATTTAGTATTGGTTGATGTTTAATGTTTGCATCCATCTCTAGGATATTACTACTTTAACTTTACCATTACAGAAGTTTAATATATTATTTAAAAAAAGGTGGTTAATACAGAAAACCTTCTATACTATTGAGGATTACTTAGACGATAAGAATGCGTCGATATACCTACTCTTCGACCCGGTACAAGATTTAAATAACTCAATATGTAACTAGAAATAAGAATTATTATTTGAAAAGAGCAACCGCTGAATTTCTTGTTGGCTCTTCTCGGTAGGAACAGATTTCCGAACTAGCAGTGGATGTTGACGATACAAAAGCACCTGTCTACAAGTTTACTTGAATAAAGAATATTTTGAATTGAATTGAATTAACATGTCATCATCATTCTCCTACATTTATCCCACTCTAATTGGATTCAGCACAACATGTTTTTCTCTTCCATTATTTTTCTCTGTCATACTTCAACTCTAGCTATTCTTCTTTCATATGCATGTCATACATTCCAACCATCTCTTTTTAGGCTCCGTCTGGGCACATATCCATCCACATTCATAATTAACACTCGCTTGTTCATATGATTTTCATCCTTCCTCATTAGATATCGATACCATCTTAGTTTTGCACTTTATCTTTTCTATAATGGACTCAACTTTCATACTTCCGCTTATTTACTCATTTCGCAAGTTATGCACTGTTGCTAAATTCAATTGCACGTATGGTCGAAATTTGGTATTCAAACTAAACCATTATGATTGGATAATTTATAGAATTAGGCGTTACTTTGCGGAGATCCATAATACAAAAGTAATAATAAAATTATTTTGCTATAATCCGCGATACAGTAAATAGAAAATATATATAGTGCTAAATGTAAAGTAGACTATCCGTTTTTTCATACCCGTTACACGCAGGATTCGTAAAAACACAGGCACAAACCTCCACCACTGCCACCACAATACACAAGCACTACACACTTTCACTTCACTATTCACTATCACAAACTCAACAATCGTTTCGTCCCGCAACGGAAGCATCATCAGTAGATAGACTCGACGACAAAATCGCAAAGCTATTTATTATGATAGGGAAAGTCTGTTTGTCTGTAATGCACCTGTTCATTGAAAATAAAATTTGGTGCAATTAAAGCTTATCGTATATACCGGGCACACAACCAATTAGTTGAAAAAGTTTTTATTGAAACCTATAAACACTCGCTGGTATTATCATTCGCGACGCTCCCAAGATAAGTAGATCATCTTTATTTAATTACCGCTTTTGCTTTGTATGCCAAAGGTAGCTAAAGTCATTTATAAACATAGGCGTTACTTTACGGATTTCCATAGTACAAAAGTTATTATAGAATTATTTTAGTATAATCCGCGTTTATGTTTATTTTTTTACGTTTTTTATAGTTGAACAACTTAATTTTTTTATAGAAATTTGCCTTCAGCTTTAATACAAACCTAAAACCCTTTGCATTTCGATGTCCTGATCGCTAAGCCATCGCTTGTATGATAACTAGGACCTATATTTAATTAGTTTCCTTTTATAGCAAAACTTTAGTTAACCACAACATTTCGTTCAGAGATTTCGCGTTTTCAGGTTCGCCAAGAGTGAATAAATTTCCGATATTACCAATTGAAAATTTATATTTACGACAGTCGCCATATTTGGGCGACGCAAATTGTCACCGCCACGCAAATATCAAATATTTTGCAACTAAATTTATTTTATTTCGTGCTAGTATATGCACGTGACCTCTTGGAAAGATTTTGTGTTAGCAAAATAAATAAATCTATGATTTTGATTTTTATCAGTCAAATGATGAGGACTACTACTACTAATAATATAAATTTGCAAATCTGTCTGTCTGTTACGCTCTTACGGCTAGTGCGAAAATACCTGTGACAGTGTGTGTGTGTGTGAGGTTTATGTGCTTGTTCTCGATGATGATTTAACTAACCTTAAGTTAGTTAGCGATTTTTCATTATTTTAATTGTTTATTAGGGAAGGGTATTTAGGGTAAGGTAAAGTAAAAACGTAATGGTTCAAATACCCACAGTTATGTATTATATGGTTTTTGGGAAATCTTTTTGAATTCTCGATGTTGTTATGGAATATAAACTTTTAAGCTTTGCCATTACAGCAGTTTAAAAACACTGTTAAAAAAAGGCTGATACAGAAAGCCTACTATACTGTTGAGGATTACTTTGATGATAAGAATGCGTTATAGCTACTCTCCGACCCTGTACAAGACAGCAATGGCTAAATATAACTAGTAATAAGGATTATGTTTTGAAAAGAGCAACCGTCGAGTTGTTGCTGGCTCTTCTCGGTAGGAACAGCTTTCCGAACCAGCAGTAGATGTTAACGATTCAAAAGGACTTGTTTACAAGTTTACTTGAATAAATATTATTTTAAATTTAATTAACTATGTTCTCGAGTGGGTTAGTCGTGTAAACATAATAGACGGACAGACTTTCGCGTTTTTTCATAGTAGCTCGTTGCTCCTTTTTTTAAAAGCTTTTGTTTAATTTGCAATATATGTATGTGAAGGTGGAATCTTGCAAGTTTAATTCGACCCACTTCCCGGTGTCCGATACATACTGATTCAGTCCCGATGACAATGCATTTTTATGATAAGCACGACCTGATGCTGCTGCCAGGATTGGTTCCAGACGAGGAAACTCCTCAACGGTTAACAGTAGGGACATGAAATTTCGTTAAAAGCTTTTTAATTTGAATAATTTATAGAATTAGGCGTTACTTTGCGGAGATCCATAATACAAAAGTAATAAAAAAATTATTATAGCAAAATAATTTTATTATTACTTTTTTAATTTGACTTGTGTCTGGTAGTTTTTTAACTTTCGCGATTCATACTAATTATTATATAAATAATAACCGTGGTCGCGAACAGTTCGTGACCACGGTGGATGCAACTCTGCCGAAACGTCGTTGTATAAAGGTAATTCGATCTTGTCACCCGATGTGACCCGTTTATTTATATAATAATTGACTTATTTCTGTCTCAGAGTATAAATAATGCTCTTACACAAATATCATATATATTGTGATTAGCGTTAGATGATTAATAATTAATCATCATTATCCTTCTGCCTTATCCCACTCTAAGTGGGGTCGGTGCAACATGTTATAAACATGTTTTCACATGATTCGGCTACGTATTTGACGGCCGGCCGTCTGCCTGTTGGCAACCTAACTTAGTCGCCTTTTCACAGAGAGAGTAACACATAGCGAAGAAAAAATAAACAAAATAATGCACTTATATCTAATTTACAAATAGAAATTTAAAAAAAGAAAAATATATATATTGATATCTAAAATTCTTAAATTAAAGCTCAATTTCGCAATACTTCACCAACAACTCCCAGCGAGATGATGTGCCACACAAATTGGAGGACCATTCGGCTATTGTTAAGGTCGGAAATATACATATACGAGTATATATTAGTAAAAAAAGTAAAGTAACAGCCTGTTACTATGCCCACAGCTGGGCTAAGGCCTCCTCTCTCCGTTTTTGGAGAGAAGCATTGAAGCTAAGACCTTCCACGCTGCTCCAATGCGGATTGGTAGGTTACACATATCCCTAGATTCTCTAGAGATATGCAGGTTTCCTCACGATGTTTTCCTTCACCGAAAAGCGTGTGATAAATTGCAATTATCAATTAGACACATAAGTTTTAATAGAAAAACTCATTGGTGCCTGCCCGGGTTTGAACCTATGTCGTCTCTAGAGAGTCGCACGGTCTTACCGCTAGGCTATCATAGCTTACGAGTATATATTATGCCTTATAAATAAATATCCCGTGTCACAATGTTAGTAAAATCGTGTTAGTTACCCTGCACGCCGAAACTGTTTAAAAGTTTTTATGTAATTTAAATGAGGGTGGCCTATTCTATTCAGTCGGATGATTAATAATAATAAATGAAAATATAGCACGTTATAGGAAAGTCTGTTAAAAAGCGCTACATGCACTCGCAGGTCGTGTCTCCCGATTTTCCACATTTTTACATGTCAAGCAAATTTTTCGTCAAATTGCGCCGGAATTTACGGGTATCTGGGTTACAGAGTTATGACGGCGGCGTCGAAAGCAAAATATATTTTCGATAACGAAATGTAAATTCTTATTTACGATAGACCGGCCGTATTTGAGGCGGATGGAAATTGCCACCGTGCTTTTCCAACTACAGACAAAATATGAAGTATTCACAACTAAACTTTCATATTTTTGTTTCTTTTTATTGACCGTTTACTTTGCGATTTTGTCTTGGAGTCTATCATGCTTCATTTACGGGGAAACGATTGTTGAGATCGTGGTAGTGAATGTGTGCGGTGCTAGTGTGGTGTGTGTACGTGGTGGTGATTCGCAGTCGATTCGTTTTACGAATCCTGTATGTATAAGATATTATAAAAAACATTTTTTTTACATCAATTAACATTTAGCATCAAATCAAATCAATATATTTATATAATGCAAGTTCGCAAATTAACGCTTTTCAATTATATTTACTTTTCTATATTCCTAAATTATAAACAAAAATATTAAAGTTACTTATATTAATCAAATTGTTTATATATTTTGTTACTTTTGTGAGTTTATTTATGAGAGATTTAACAATTTAAAACATAATAATAAAATTAAAATAATTAAGGAAATGTGGAATATAGTAAAATAGACTTATACATTTATAATAATAAGTTCGTTAATGTATGTTTTAATAAGAAAAGAAAATCATTAAAGATATCATTACTGCGAAAGTCTGTCTCTTTCTCACTGTTTATCTGTCTGTAGGTTAGTTTAATATTTGTCATAATTTTACGGCTAATCTTTTAGAGGAATTAAGATCAAATAGGATAGAAGAAAATACAATTTTTCCTACAAAAAAAAACATAATACAATAAATAATATAATAAAGCTTATTAAAAGTAAGATAAATTATTGTAAAAAGATTATGAAAGTATAAAAATTAAAAATATATAATATGTATTTGTCAACTCCTATGACATAAAGCTTGCCTATCACGTCACAATCAATCTTCGTTCCGCGACGAGATTTACGAGCGCCGCGTTGCATATTGCTTGCGAGACTTGACATGTGCAGCAGGCGTGCGCGTTACACGCCAGCAATGGACTGTCAAACGTAGACTGTATCTGATTTATTGCATCGTTTCGCTGACGATTACAGGGAATGGAATAGAGACACTAATCACTTTTAAATTTTAGTATGAATTATTAATAAGTCGTATTCACTGCTTTCCTAAGTTAAATATTACAATTGTTATTTAAAACATTTTTTTTTCAAAAAAAATTTTTTTTATTTACGCTTTTGCCGCTTATCACATAGTCATCTTGTTTATTGATATACTTAGGAATTATTAAAGTTTATACATTAGGGTAATAGGGTAGGAAAAAATCTCATTTTTCTCTAGGAAACACGGAAGAAACCACATATTGGTATATCATTGTTTGGTGACGATGTCTATGACAGTATGAAAAGGGGAGGCTCGTCCCATTCAGTCTCTTCAAGTGTCAACCACACCTGCTCGTGGTGCACCCTGGAGATAACCCAACGAGGCTCTAGCGACCGATTAATGCTGGTACAACTATTCCTGCAACTGACCTCATTACTACCAGGTCAACAGTGGGCGGCAGCACTATCGATGCAACATGGTCCGCTCTGCAGGCACAAACCCACATGTGTGAGAGATTTAAGTCAGCGTTCCTTATTCTAATAAGCGGGGTGGCGGTGGACGTATCCAATAGCGTAAGTCGTCACCCCTGCTCTATGACAAGTTTGGCCAAAAGTTGGGTGTTTCTCGGCAGTGGTAACAGAACCCCACAGAGTACCACTTAAAACAAACACTGGAAAACAAAAAAATCGTGGTGATTAGCGGCATAAACCTTTATGGATAAACTTGAAAATCCTAAGCCTCTAGCTCGCGGCAGCCACTGGGTCTAAACGGGAGAAGATCGTGGAGTGTAGATATTTCTTCTAGACCTATGTCCAGCAGTGGACGACCGTCGGTTAAAAAAGAAATAGAAGATGACAGTTTTATTTACAGGGGACACCAAACTAAGTCACAGCAATGCGTGGCCAGCCCACTAGCGCTCTATAAATTAAGCTCAACGCAACAATACAACTATTCATATTGAATAGTTTGAACGCCGGCGGTTATTCCGCAGTACCGAAGTAAGTGGACCAAAGTGCTGCAAAAGTTACAACGTTCAATAGATGTCGAAATATTGTTCAGAAGGTAAAGCTTCGGTAAGTAAAATGTACTTGACACAGCCTAGAAAACTAGAGTGCGGTTGAACAGGAAATTAGATTGAAGTTTTAAAAAAATATATAAAGGGTTGACGGCTGAAAGGTTACAGCGCGTGAGCTTACGAGAGATTTCAGATATTATCTATAGCAGACTAATCGCAAAGTAGAAATTATAATATACTAGTCCGGCCTCGCGTCGCTGTGTTTCAGTCTAGTTTCGAATTCCCCTCGAAACAGAGGTCAAAAGTTCGACGCTTCAATTGCTACCAAATTTTACAGGGTAATCTGCAAGATCAATCTAAATTTTGACTGAAAATTTCATTTTTCACATTAGCTTTGCATGCATTCGCTTAATCCGTGCGGATTATAGCGAAGTAGTTTTTGTTATAGTGCTTGAAAATTTCATTTAAATCGGTCCCGCCGTTTCGGAGTCTATAAAAAACATCCATTTTTATATATTAAGATATCTTAAAATAAAGTAAAAAATACACAGACTGGCGAAAAACAGATCATCCCAAGGCGGATGCTGCAAAAACAGTTATTATCCGGCTAAGTTAAAATATAACTCATAGCATAACAGCTTGTCACCGCCGCTACGGCAGCTCGTTGAATTTTTTGTGTTTTTTTAAATACATCGCTTGGAGAAGGTACAATCTTCTTTAGTATCTTAAACGTTAATATGAAATCTTCGTTTAATTTCACTTTTTTATCCTGTAGTAGAAGATTGTTTATCTAAATCCATTAATAGAAGAATCCATGGGCAGCTGAATCTAAATGACAAAATCTCTCTTATCCTAAAGCATGTTTACTTGTGTTTAAGAAAACACAACAGGCGCTATATCTCGAAACCTTTGATAACCTTTAATAAAGCATACGTCTACAATGATAGACTGTTATAGTTCATATATGCTAAATGATTTCTGCGAGTCTGGGCCTGTTTGAACTAAGATTCTCTACCATTTTGAGGTCCTTTATCCACTAACAAGGTCTGACATTGCGTTTGCTATATCAAAATAAAATATCTGTAATTTTGAATCGTTTACTGATTCGTTTGAATCCTCAATACTTTAATAGGCTTTTTGTATCAGCATGCCTTTAACAGCGCTTTTAAACTGCTGTAGTGCAAAGATAAAATCGATTGCGGGATTTTATTATAGAATCTTATGCCCAAACCAACAAATGACTTATTTGATTTTGCACGGCGCAAAGCAGGAACCGCAAACTTATGTCGGTTCCTACTTTGTCTATATACATCGCCAATTCTTTTATAATTATGTATATTTTATGCACAAACATTGATTGGTAAAAATATGCATACTGTGAAGCTAAAGTAAGAATACCTATTTCCTTAAACCTCTCTCGCAGGGAATCACGCAAACTTAAATTCTAAATGCTACGTATGACTCTTTTTTGCATATTTTGAACATACAGAGACCCGATTTGTAGAAGTAGGTGTTACTTTGCGAAATTCCATATTACAGGCACTATAACAAAACTACCTTGCTATAATCCGCACGAGTAAAGTGAATGCATGCAAAGCTAATGTGTTTGAAGTAGCTTACTTGGTCGAGCTTTTTCATGAGGACTGTATATGAAGCCTAGTTACTGAAAAGGTTTCAGATCGATATAGATAAATCAACTCTGAGTAGACTGTGGTCTCTAAGTGCTGACATTGAATTAATGTTTCAAAAAAGTTATTACCAACTCCTAAGCGAACATTTGACTATGATAATATTTTATGAAACAAAAATCCCTAGATATTATAATGAAAATGTTATTTTCATATCTTACAGAAATGAAGAATAAAGAAAGTATGTCTAATTTTTATCCAATCAAATCCCGCTCGGTCCCGAACATTATTATGGAGATTTATACGGAGAGAGTTTATTTGGTTATGAAGAACTTTAGACTATGAATATAACGAGGGCCGAGTATTTTTTCCTTGACAAACTTGCCTATTGTTTCTGCGGCTGGCGAAAAAAGGCCGCCAACTCGGCCCCTTTGCCCAGTTATCCGTTATTATAATGTTATAAAAACTTTGCCAACTTATAAGGTGTGGCCAAGTTAGTCGGGACTTTTTGTTTTATCTTCGTCTTCACGACCTCCGGTGCCATAGTCCTAACGCTAAAGGCCCCGCTTCAAATCCCGGTTTGATTAACAGGGTTGATTTCATAAACATTTTTGTAATACAAATTTTGACAAATGTAAATTTTTGTTATTTGTTATTTTATATTATATTATTTTAGGATATTAAGAAATGATAAATGTGGTTCATTAATGTATTTTTGGCTTAGTTTGTCTCTAAGTTTGTTGGAAAGTGCTTAGTGTGTAGGGAATTTTGAGATCATTTCCTCGATCAGTCTGACGAGCAAACTCTTGGAATAGTAACGGTGTTTCAAGTAACATTCCTGGGTCCTTTTCTGTTTTTAGTATATATCAATGATTTGCAATATTTCATTCATAGTATATGCGATATTGTTCTGTTTGCTGATGATACATCTTTGATACTTAAAACAAATGGTGATAATTTTGACGAAGTAAGCAGTGGTCCATCGCAAGTAGCTCATTGGTTCAGGTTAAATAATTTAGTACTGAACTCAAATAAAACTTGATTTGAATTGATTTGAAATTTGATAAAACTTGGATTGAATTTGCATTGCCTAATGCTACTAAAACAGCAAATAAGCACTCTATAAATAATGTAACATTGTAAACAGATAATGAAAGTGTATTTCTGGAAATAACCATGGATACAAAGCTCCAGTGGAGCACACACAACAACTCTTGCAGGGAAACTTAGTTCAGCGGCCTACGCTGTTCGAAAGATAAGATAGTTAACAGATGTTAAAACAGCTAAACTTGTATATTTTGCTTACTTTCATAGCATTATATCTTATGGAATATTTTTATGGGGTCAATGCGCAGATATTGATAGAATTTTTTTAATACAAAAAAGAGCTATACGTGGCACTTAAAATTTAGGTTCGCGTGATTCCCTGAGAGAGAAGTTTAAGGAAATAGATATTCTTACTTTGGCTTCACAGTATAATTTTAGCCATGTAATGTTTGTGCATAAGAATATACATAATTATATAAGGATTGGCGATGTATATAATAGACAAAGTAGGCACCGACATAAGCTTGCGGTTCCTGCTTTGCGCCTTGCTGAAGTAAATGAGTCATTTGCGGATTTGAGTATAAGGTTCTATAATAAAGTCCCGCAATCGATTTTATCTTGTTAAAGGGAGGCTGATACAAAAAGCCTACTATACTATCGAGGATTATATGGACGATAAAAATACGTGGATATAGCTACTCTTCTACCCTGTACAAGATAGTTATAAGAATTTTATTGGAAAAGAGCATCTACCGAGTTTCTTGCTGGCCCTTTTCGGTAGAAACAGCTCTACGAACCAGCGGTAGATTTTGACGATTCAAAAGCACTTGCTTACAAGTTTACTTGAATAAAGCATATTTTGAATTTGAACAGCGTAACAGACAGACTCCCACATGTATACATATTATAAAACAAAGTCCCAAAAGCTGTCTGTATGTGTTCGATTTTCTCAGAATCTACAAAACGGATATTTGTGCAGTTTTATCTTAAAAAATAGCGCAATTAATGAGGAAAGTTTAAATCAATAGCACATGACGGTATAATTCCTGGTGGGTCGGAATTTACGCGGGAAATACTTTGGTACACTAATTTTCACACGGGCACATTCCGCACGCACAAATAGTTTATAATATAAGTATGAATTCCCTTGCTATCTGAATTATTAAACCTCAATCAATACCATATCTATTAACGAATCCAATCAACAAATCACGATCACTGAACGAACGAACTGCAAAATGTTTCCACAACAATCCGATCAATTAATAAACATTTTACACCAATAAATTTCCATTCTAAGCCCAACAAATGATTCAGTTTAACGTTGATAATGTTAATATATTTAATCGGGTACAAATACCATCGATAAGCAGCGAGGGCACAAAGCCCTATGAAAAATGTCGAAGCTTAACCCTTCAATGGCAGGTCGGAGTGGCGCAGGTAATTAGGAGGCGCGCCGGAAGTTGTTTCTGACGATATAGATGGCGTTAGAAGTTATAGGATATGTTATTCTTACCGTCCAACATCCTGATCATTATTGAAATAATAATTAAATTATTTCTTTATTTCTCTTATTTCTTTCAGTAACAGAGAAAGAACAGTATAGTAAATACAGTGACTCACGAAAATATCGTGGTATTTTCAAATAAGTCGCTCAGTACGGCGGAAACCTATGGAGGGATCAGGTGGGTTTTTTTTTATCTAGTAATAAGATATATATCCAAGTCAATAATGATATAAGTATTTGAAAATAAATTTATATCTATTCATTGTGCAAAAATTATGTAGGAATGGATGATAAAGTAATTTTAAGCGAAAACTCAACGAACTCATAAAAGTGATGATGAAGGACCTTCTACGCTTAAAAAAAAGAACACAGAACTTACAAGCAAATATTCTGCAAGTGACACAGATAGTGATTAATAAATACTGATAGATAATAATTACTTTTCATATATTATTTATTATTTTTTAATTCCAGGTATTACATCCATTTTGTTAGTATAAAAATCTTACCGACTACGTTAATGTTAATTAATTAATTAATTAATTAATTATTATAAAATAGATAATTCTATACATTCCTTTCATGAAACCTTACGGCTGCACATGCAGGCGAATCCAGTGCTTCATGAATGGATTATCAAATTTTTCACTCAATATTTTATACCAGAATACCGTTGGGTTATTCTATTCATCATGGTGTATTATTTACTGTAAAAATGCTGTATTTAACCTGATTATTTACTGTATTTTATAGAAAATCCCGTTTTTTAATTTAGAACCCTGTATTTTTACAAATCTGAGCTCGCAACACTGCACGTTGACCTTATAAACGTTAATCTCACTGTTTTTGAGCGCACTACGTCAGTACCAATGTACACTGTAGTCTTTGGTCAGTACAAATATAGCCGCGGGCCAGAGCTGACGTCTAGTGACATACAATACGTATAAATACTATTTTTGAGCACTTACACTTAGTGATATATAAAATTAAGCGTTCCTTTTTTTAAGCTTATTTATTTCATTTATTATTTGTTTAATATTTATGTACCATAAAGAAAACGTAAGAAAATATTAGCAATAAAAAAATGTACATAGGTCAACTTATCCCTTATTTATTCTATTCGTACGTTTCTGAGTTAAATAATAAAAAAATGTATGATCATCTTCTATACTCTGATCCGTGGTAAGAGAAACTCTATAAAGTAGCGGCCTGATACAATCCCACTGGGAATAGGCCTCCTCACTCCGTTTCTGGAGAGAAGGGTTCGAGCTAAGACCTACCACACTGCTCCAATGCGGATTGGTAGGTTACACATATGTATCCAGAATTCCTCCAGAATTTTCTAGAGATATGCAGGTTTCCTCTCGATGTTTTCCTTCACCGAAAAGCGTGTGATTATTTACAATTATCAATTAGACACATGTGTCTAAAACTTTTAATAAAAAACCTCATTGGTGCCTGCCCGGGTTTGAAGTCGTGTTTCCCTCGAAAGAGTTGCACGGTCTCACCGCTGGGCTATCACAGCTCTCAAGAAAGAAACTCTATGTTATGCCTAATTTTTAGTGTACTATTCGTTCCTATATGTTGCGCATGCATTTTTTTTTAATTCAAACAATTAAAGTGAAGTTCAGCTCAGTTATATAAACTAGAATACTTATACTCAAACAAATCGTTTAAAAAAAACAATTTCGTACATAACATTCCTTTCGTTACACATCAAATAAGGAAGGCCCTAATAAATTGCTCGAAAACAAAACAACAATGTAAAACAATCAAAACAAATTTGCCCCCCATTAGGAGGGGAGGCGTGCTATATCACACGGAGACACAACCGATACCAACTGCGTAGCGGAGAGCAAAGTTATTAAAGCGCTCTCAATATTTTATACGAGCAAAATCTCCAAGGGTCGATAGAGAAGTTTTGGGGACAATTCGTCCAAAAGTTTGAGACGGAACAATGAATCAATGTGTCGAGTAATTGCGCCTCATCGGGAACTTGGGGAAGTCGAAATCAAAAGTTACTAATCACCGACTTTGTATTAATAAGGCGCGAATATATATTACCGGGGAACTTTTCCAGTTATACTGCTTTTCGCGCGGGCGAGAAAAAAGATGTGATATTTTACGCACATACGTATTTTGGGCTTGTAATGTAATAAATTTTGCAAGTAAAGTAACGGGCTGTAACTATCCAATTACAAGAAATCCTCCCTCCTATTTTGTAGAGTAAGAAATATCTTAAATAATCGATATCACCGACTAACCTAAACTGTTAAACTATTGCATGATCTTTTCATCAAAAATTATTCTCTGACCATATTTAGAATCCATATATACTATTGGCAAAATACACTTTTCCAAAGTCCTTGTATGATCAAACAGAGCCCAATATAATATAAAGGTACTAAATAAAACAAGATATAGCAGCATGTATATATTTACACTGACATTCATTTTCTCATTATTTGTGACTCTATGATATGATCGTAATAGAGTCACTGACAATGATCATCATGATATGACGACAGTCAAATATGCAGAGGATGCATGAGGGAACCAGAAACGCCATCTCACGTCATGTTGTATTGCACGGAGGTGGCCAAGCATCGGGCTAACATCCTTCGCTCGCCGGGGACGTTACAAGAAGCCTTGAGGAATCCTGGCAGGGTTCTCTGCTTCTGAAAGGAGCTTGGCTGGTTGGAATAATCAGCCCCTTCACCCTCACGCACAATGGTCGCCTTACAGTGACTAAGTGCGGAAAATAGCACGCTACAAGAAGAAGAAGAAGAAAGAAGATATGACGACAATAACAACAAAATGATCATGACATGATAACAAAATGAATGAGTATTGTGACATTTCTCTATTAATGTATTCCATGGAATCTTAGACTAATTACGGCTCCTTGCGATGTTTTTTTCACCATAGAAACGTAAGGGTCTTTTACAATTCAAATGCTGGACTACGGTTTTCTATCCCCTTTCTTGGAAAGAAGTAATGACACTTAAACTCATCACGTTGCTCAGTGATTGGTGGGATACACATATTCCAAGAATTATCATAAGATATGCTTGTTTCATCTCATTAACGCGCGTGATAAATTGCATCAATTTGGCACATAATTTTAATAAAAAAAACTTATTGGTGAAAATGCTGTGTCTTTATATAAAAGTTTTTGCAACCGTTATTTAATCATGTAGTCATACAGCTCATACAGAATGCTACATTATCGATCTTAACGCTGTATATATATTCTATGCCTATATTTTGGTTCACTTAACTTATCGATGCACTTAACTACGAATCGTGAGCTTTAAAGTGAGGTAAAGCCGTGTCTCTAAACAAATTTCTTATTAAATGTAACAGCTAATAATTGGTTTGCTAAGTTTACTCCTTCACTCCAAGGAGAGAATGGTCTCTTGCCTAGCAGTTTTGCATTTCAATAAATTTTCTATATGCATATAACAACGTTCAAATATTTACGAGCGAGTGTGTGCAGTTTCGAAACTTTCGCGGAAGGTCCCGTACCGAAGTCAACCACAATTTATGCCTCTGTTATTATTTATTTATACAGTTTGAACGATTTTGAGTTTTATTTTAAACTGTTGCTTCCGAATTGCTCTATATTACTTTAAAAACAAAAATTAATGAATAATGTGCTAGAATTCACGATAAATGAAAATTTGGTAAAGTAAAGTAATGACCTGTGACAATCCCACCGCTGGGCATAGGCCACTTTTCTCTGTTTATGGAGAGAAGGGTTGGAGCTAAGACTCAACACGCTGCTCCAATGCGGATTGGACATTATCAATTAGACCCATAAAAAAAGTATAGCAGCAGACCCATAAGTTTTCACAGAAATACTCATTGGTGCCTGCCCTGGGTGTAAACCCGTGACTCCCGTTTAAATTTTAATTGGTTATAACATACAGTTCCAAATGGGGATATTTGTATGTTTGCCGATGATACTGTTGTTCTATTTCATGGGGATTCATGGGAACATGTTCGTGGTATTGCAGAAATGGGACTCAAACAAATCACCACTTGGTTGGAAGACAACCTATTAACGTTAAACACCACTAAGACAAACTTTATATGCTTCAGTATGAATAGTACCAACAAACCTCACAACACGCTCAGTTTAATTATTCATACATATCCATGTAATCGGCAAAACGTCTATAATAACGTCAGTTGCTCGTGTGTTAAAATTGATGAAAGTAATACTGTAAAATATCTGGGTATTGATATTGACAGATATCTTAAATGGGATAAACACATTATTTCTATAACTAAAAGGACTAGAAAACTGATCTATGCCTTCAAAAATCTGCGCACAGTAGCTAATATGAAGCTCCTTATTCAAATATATAAGGCAGTATGCCAATGCATCTTCACTTATTGTATAACTGCGTGGGGAGCTGCAAATAAAACACTATTGGTCCGTTTGGAACGTACTCAACGTGCGATACTAAAAGTTATGTTCTATCTTCCTATTAGGTTTCCTACACATGAACTTTACTACAAAGTTGACGTACTTAGTGTTAGAAAATTATATATCATGAAATGTATTTGCAGGTTTCACAAGAATACTCTCCCCTTATCATGTACCAACAAGCGAAGATTAACTGTTCCCGTACCAAAGGTACACAGTACCTTTGCTAGAAAGGACTTTAATTATCAAGCTCCCAAGTTGTATAATTTATTGCTTAAAAAGTTTAGAAATACTGATGTTATAAAATTAAATAAATTTAAGCTAAAAAATATAGTAATAGAGTGGTTAAATATCTTTGACTACAACTCGACTGAAAATCTTATTAACTAAATTGATTCCTGACCATAAGCTTATATTACGGTAACTATTATATATAGACACACCCACGCACACATGCACATATACACACGCACGCACGCATCGACACACAAACACACGCACACACACACAAACACACACACCCACACTCACAAACTCACACAATAAATAAAAATATACTTACACTTACATACACCCATATTATATATCATAAATAAAAATAACTCAGAACTACCTAGTTTTAAATTTTGTTATTAAAAAACAAATACAAACACTGTATGTCTTATTAATAAGGGAGGGCACTGGCTCCTGAAACACAGTTTATTCTAGTTTAGGGGCCAGGGTTCCAATATATTATGTCAAAATTGTATGTTTGAATCAATAAAAGATTATTATTATTATTATTATTATTACAGTATTGAGTATCAAGTATGAGTGGTCATGAGACTGGACCATTATGTAAAATTTCAGCTCAACCGGACACCGGGAAGTGGGTGAAATTTATCTTGCATTAACCACCTTCAACTACATATACGGAGAGTTCAATAAAAGCTTTTGCAAATAGAAAGAAACTTTTATTTCGCTATTTACTAATAGGTATTCATTTTTCCGCATGGAACATTCAGTGGATCGTGCACTTCGCACATAAGCCCGCATTGTTACCGACTGTTATATCTTTTATCCGCGACGCGTCTGAGAGATGTCTGAGTGTGTACTCGCATAGATATCGCTTTTGTATCGACGTATTAATGATAGTGATGTGTTTTTGTTGTTACTGCATTTATTATTTACTAAGGACCCTCCTGAAGTAGTAGATTTTAAACTTTCGCGAATCATACTTATTAATATGTAAAAATACGGGTTACATCGCGACAAAATCGAGTTATCTTTTTTATAAGGTTCGACGATTCAGTCAGTCATTTCGTGATCACGGCGAATGCATGGCATGCAATGGCAACTCTGCCGAAATTTCGAACCTTATAAAAAAGGTAATTCGATTGTGTCGCGATCTGACCCGTATTTTTACATATTAGTCATCCTCCTGAAGTCATAAAATTAAACAAAATGGAGTAAATTCAAGGTTTAAATGAATCAGACTGATGTATGTCTTTGATTTACAAAAGAAATCATTCCATGGAATGTATTCATTGATATAATTTAACCATTTTCTATTAATAATTTATAGAATTAGGCGTTACTTTGGGGATCCATAATACAAAAGTAATAATATAATTATTTTGCTTTATTCGGCAATAAAATAAATAGAAAATATATATAATGTTAAATGTATAGTGAACTATCCGTTTTTTCAAAGTCGATACATGCAGGACTAGTTTTCAGGAAAAAGGTGTGTGCATGTGTTTTTACAAATCCTGCATGTATCGGATAACGGATAGTCCGCTATACATCTAGCATTATATATATTTTCTATTTACTTTATCGCGGATGATAGCAATATAATTTCACTATTTCCTTTGCATTTTCCATAAATATAATAGAAATAGCGTTTAATTGCAGTCACATTAAAATAAATTAGCCTTCATATTAATTACTTGAAAATATCAGTTTATTTAATTTATAATCAGTTTATTTAATTTAATTTTGCTGTTAATTTAAAATCTTTCTTAACATATTTTCGTCAAATATATACATATATATTTTTTGTGTAACTGCTGTCTTTCAACAAAGGCCTCCTCTAACTCTTTTCAGAAATCCCTTCCCTATTCTTGGCTATTCTTCTCTATAATGGTCCCGCTGTCAGTCTTAAATCGTTTTCCCAACGCTTTGTAGGCATTCCTTGCTTCCTTTTGCTCTTTCTGGGATACCTTTCCGTGGTTTGTTTCGTCCAAGTGTCTTCCTGCGTTAGCATGTGCTCTTATCATCTTTTGTACTTATAGTTTATACCCCGATGTAACTTTAGATTTTAAAAAATGCCATGAAATGTATTCGTTTCCATAATTTCATCATTTTATATAGTTGTATCTGTGGCTAAGTTTGCATCAATTTAAATAATGAACTGCTCTTTATACGTTAATGTTTTTTTCGTTCTTGATAGAGAAATGATTATATTGACAGAATAATTCTATCATACTTTTGGAAATCAAACATTTAAGGTGACATAAAGTCGCGGGTACAGCATGTCAGAAATAAACACTGAATAAGTAATAAAAATACTCGTGACATTATTTAGCTACAATCCACGATTAGAAAAAAATTATGTAACGCTTAATGTAAAGTGTAATATCGACGATAAAATTGCTTCTGTAGTTGTGTCTGTCTCCTGTTGATAATTCAGTTACAGGGCGAAACGTTTGTTGAGATTGTGATAATGAATGTGTGTAATGTTTGTAGTATAGGAGGTGATGGTGGCTTATAGTTTATACAGTTTACGAATCTTATATGATCACGAATAGTACACGCTACCTTTAGCCTTATTCTATAAATATACTACGGGTTGCAGTGATCCTGCTTTCAACTCCGGGGTTGTTTTAGATTTTGATTCCTGCTAAGAACCAATATTTAAAAAAAATAATGCTTTGAGTATATTTATCAGTTTTTTCTCACCCATAAAACAAGTATTAAGTTACTTACTTTAGGGACGGACGACCTTCTGCATTATAGTCCCATATATTTATTTATATTTATATTGTTTGTATTTTTATGCCGTGTGGTATCCGGCTGAGTAGAACAGACCACCCTCTTTTCTTACCGAGGTGTCGTAAGAGGCGACTAAGGTAATTCGACCCGCTGTGTGGTATCCGGCTGAGTAGAATAGACCACCCTCATTTCTTACCAAGGGGTCGTAAAATACGACAAAAGTAAGTTGACGTCAGGCAGGCGGCCTGTCGTAAATTATGTAGCCAAATCATGTAACAACATGTTGTGCCGATCCCACTTAGAATGGGATAAGGGCAGGAGGATGATGATTATTTTGCATTTTTGAGGCGATATTTCCAAATAATTGTATCTTCAACGTTATCTTAAAAGTATTTAATTGCGTAGTCTCTTTAAAATGTTCCCAGATAAGTATATTCTTAATCATTTCACGCCGTCGGATTCCTTTTTAATCAATACTAACGCGAGAGCGTTACCGGGACGCAATTAAAAACTGCTTTGTACGCACGCCTTTACGAGATTAACACGGGCCCGCCGCCGGAGGCTGTGTCATAATTAAATTTTAAATTTCAAACATTCACACCCTGTGTGAAAGCGGGAGGCAGGATCGCCATTTTGTTAAGTACATCTATTTATACTAGTGTTTCCCAACCTTTTTGTCCCATGCCCCACTTTAAAAATCATTTTACAACCCCATATGTTATCTTATATATAAAATTCTCGTTCAAAGTTAGTTCTTACTCCTTCGAAATGGACTTGACCTATTGTTTGATTGGCGCAGTGGGTAGTGACCCTGACTTCAGCTCCGCGGGTCGCGGGTTCGATTCCCGCCGGGGCAACATTTTCTATAAAAAAAAATGTTGGTTCTTCGAGTCTGATAATTTATATGGTAATACAACGTTTGCCCGGTCAACTAGTTCATTGTAAAAAAATTGAATCGTTCACTTAAGAAACTCAAAATGAAAAGTTTTGGGAAGAAAAATTTGCCTTCTTTCGTTACTAGCCGAAATTTAGCATTGCATTTAAATAGCCCGGAGCGAAAGACTATTATGTTGCCCCTATACTACTATAGACTCTCATTATAAAAAAAAACACTTCAAATTACATAAAAATCCGTTAAGTAGTTTTTGAGCTTAACGTGAACAGACCGACAAACACAACGGGGTTCTTTGTTAAATTATTTGAATGATGAAGGAATTCTATGTAAAACGCCTAGCCTCTTTCTTGCTGCAACCATTCACACCGTAGAGTCAATATGACGTCAAGGAGCATGAATTATCATAATGTTATGACATTTATAACAATACACTCATCCCCCCTGTGTATAATTTATAAGCTACCCTCCACTTTTATTGCGACAAAATGTTAATGCAATCAAAACCCCACATTACAACGCCAGGCGGAAATGTTTTAGAATTTACAACTTTCACATTTTTCACGTGCAAATTGTGTTCATTTTAAACACACTGAAGAATTTCGTTATGAACATTTGGACAGGTTATACGAGTATATTACATGCAGAGACAAAGTGAGATAGAAATTTTAAGAATTTCCATAAATATAAAACAAAGTCCACTAAAGCTGTTTGTCGGCATGTGATCGATTTTCTCAATATCGACTTAACCTTTGTACGGTTTTCACTTCAAGAGAATGAAATTCTCGAAGAAGGTTAGTAACCTAATTAATAGTACATTATATTCAATTTTCGTCTCTTTTCTATTTCGAAAAAGCATAATAGAAAGCTTCTATTTGATAAAATTACATCGACGACCCATCACCCTATAGTGACTTATAATCAAACAAAAGACAACTAGAACAGACAGAAAAGAATATTAATTAAAGACAAAATAATTAAAAGTCGTACGGGCTCGTTGTTTGCCCACTACACCCTGATTTGTATCAGAAAAAAACATTATTCGTAGTCACCATCCGACGGGGACGGGCGGCGGGTACTTCGGAGTCTCACCGATTAAAAACCTGACAGTGCTCTACCACGCTGCTGATGGCGGGGATAGGGTACTGTCAGCAGCAACTTTGAACCCCAGAAAGCGATACCTCTGAGTCGGGGCATCTCTAAAATTGTTCCCTCCCTCCGCTATTGATGCATCGGGAGAAACAAATGCATGAACCGCCTCAGGACCTAACTCTAGCGAGCGTCCAATAAACCCTGTTCAAATCGCTCAAAGGTCCCCGTTAAGGTATGCGACGGACTTCGGAAGCTCGCTTGCGATGGATCGGCTCCAAGGACTCGACTTCCCGGATCCGCCCCGCCGCATCTGTCCGTGACATAACATCCTCGCAGAAGGAGGCCATAACTGCCCACGATCCCACCCCGTCCACCATAACAAGAATCATGGTGGCAGGGAGAGATCATGCCCTAACTCTGCCACGAGCTCTACGCGCTGAACTGCCCAAGCTGGGCAGTCTGCGAACTTGTACAGCGCCGTACAGAACTCAGCGCCGCGCTCGTAAAATTAGAGTTGGTATGTATCTATTACAAATTTGAAAATTCAAAAACTTCATAAATAACTGAAAGTTTAAAACAATGTTAATAGGACGGGGCATTCAACATAAACAAGTTTTCAAAGTAAATGAATTGCGAAAATGCAAAGAGCAGTTAACTCTTATTAACTTAGTGCAACCCGAGGTTAAGATAGGAAGATAACAATTAAATTACAGCTAGCTAGTTGTCGCTTGGAAGAGAACAAAATAAACAGATGGTTCTAGAGAATTCGAATATTTCTCCTAGTTTTACAAGTAGGGTTGAGTTGTTAAATGTTGTTCAAGAAGCTACCTCATAAATAATTGAGAGCATTGAACATAATTTTTGTAGTAGGCGTTACTTTAAGAAATTCCATACAAAAGTTATGTATGATAAGAAATTAAGAAAATCTATGTAATGCTAAGTGTAAAATGTAAAAACTATTCTCATACCTTATACATGTAGGATTAGGCATCACAAAACATGACTACAATAACACACTGCGCGCTCACTACATTCATAAACATGTTGTTACAAGACATAGCTAGTTTTTTTACGACCGGCCGCCTGCCTGACGTCAAGTTACCTTAGTCGCCTTTTACGATACCTCGGTAAGAAATGAGAGTGGTCTATTCTACTTAGCCGAATACCGCGGCCGACGGATTCAATAAAAAAATCTTAATATAGGTAGACTGTTTCAAGTATTGTTGAATCGTCAAATATTAGTAATGAAGTTACCACCGATTTGTAATATCCTACTGAGCAAACCAGCAAGAAACTCGATATGAATTAGCTTTAACTATGTAATTCAAAACCTGGACGTTATATTCGTGGTAAATATGTAATGAGTTTTTTTGTCCCCTATTTATTTTCAATATTTAACTTCCACAGTTCGTGCGCTCGTTTACTCAACACAACCGGATGTAGGTCAAGTATCACCCGGAGATTAAATATCAAGTGTTATTTTTTTAAACTTAATTAATGTTGCTAAGCTAATTTAACTCCAAGTTGCTTTTAGAGGCTACATTCTAACAGCCAATGTTTCCAGACCCCGGCTCTTCCTCACATGAAAAGAACATCGTTCAAGTTCACTATGACTGAGAGATCTTTGTAATTCGGTCAGCTCGTTGACCTTTTCTGTCTCACTCTGGAAAGTCAAGTGCCTTTAGTAAATGAATACAGGATTATTGCAAAAGGTTTACATAAGTATGTAGTTTACAGTGAGCAAAATATAGTTCAGTCGTTAGGTATGTAAAGGCTTCTCTTGAGCTTGTTTAGTCTTTCCTTTTATCTTTTGTAGCCAAATTTTTATTTGGAGCACTTTGCTTTGAGTTGGTGATATAGTCAAGTTTCATACAAATTATATTAACGATTATTTGATATCAACCTGTACCCACCACTTTGATCAAGCCAACTTAGGTGTTAGATTTCCATTATACGTGTTCTCGAAAAAAAATCGAAAATTTTTAACTCATGTTGAATTAAACCGCATTTTTAAATGAAATCGTGGCCGAAAATATTTTTTTTTATGTTTCAAGGGAATTATTTTCTTAATTAGTTACAGGCTTTATTTAGGCTCAAAGTTTTTTTTAAAAAAAACCTCATTGTGCCTAAACGTAATTTGAATCAACGACCCTTAAAATATATTAAAATTTCAGCTATATAATTCATAGAATTAGGCGCTACTTCGCGGAGATCCATAATACAAATTGTTGTAGAGATTATTTTGCTATAATCCGCGATTAATTAAATAGACAATATATATATAATGCTAAATGTAGAATGAACTATCCGTTTTCATACCTGATACATGCAGAGTTCTTAAAAACATGCACAAACCTCAATCACATGAACAATATCGCAAATCACTTTACGAATTTGCCGTGGAGTCTATGATGATGATGCTTCGGTTGCGGGGCGAAACGATTGCTGTGCTTGTGATAGTGAATGTGTGTAGTGTATTGAATGACAATGGTGCAGGTTTGTTCATGTGTTTTTAGGACTCCTGCATGTATCAGGTATTAAAACAGATAATTCATATCAGTGACTGGCTCGTTGGCGCAGTGGGTAGTGACCCTGCCTTCAGCTCCGCGGTTCGTGGGTTCGATTCCCGCTAAGGGCCAACATTTTGGCGTGGGTGTATATTTGTATTTAAGTATGTATTTAAAATTATATATGTAGTATGTCTACCAGAGGTACGGCACCCTTGCTGGTTGTTCGCGGTAAGAGCAACATTCCTAACCAGTTGTAGCTTTATTAATCATATTGATGCTTGACGATTCAAAAGTGCCTGAAATGGTTTATTTGAATAAAGATTATTTTGATTTTTATTTTGATAGAACACAAGTATTAAGTAACTTACTATGGGGACGGACTACCGTGTGTGTGTCCCATATATTTATTTATTTATTTAATTCACTACATTTAGCATTATATATTTTTTATAGTTACTTGAGCGCGGTTTATAGGAAAATACTTTAATTATTACCTTCGCATTCAAATAATTTGATTCAAAAAATGCCGAAACCAGTGCCTCAAAATTGTCCATACGAATTTAATAAAGTTGAAAACAACAAACTTGGCCTGTTTGTCTTTCTTGGCGGGGTTTTAATTCACTGGCACCATCTGCCGGTGTACTGTACCCCCCAAACTTGGCGACTTTATAATTTCGAAACTGTAGCCGGCTGCGAACACCTTTGTTTTATTTTGACAATTGATTCTGCGGAGATACATTCAAATATTTATTTCTCGAATTTATCACAGAGATGAATATGGGAAGTGATGCTTTATGACATATCAGATAATATTGATTAATTTCGGGTCCGAATTGGTAAGTACCATAGTTATTAATATTTTAAAAATACGGGTCACTGAAAACATCGAACTTTATACAAAGTACAGATTCATAAGTAAAGATGTGACCCGTATTTTTATATACTAATAAGTATGAATCGCGAAAACGCCTTGTGGTATCCGGCTGAGCAGAATACACCACCCTCTTTCTTACGGTGGTGTCGTAAAAGGCGACTAAAGTAATCCGACACTCCTTGTGGTATCCGTCTGAGTAGAATAGACCACCCTCTTTCTTACCTAGGGGTCGTAAAATACGACTAATTTTAGTTGACGTCAGGAAGGCGGCCGGTCGTAAAATACGTAGCCAAATCATGCGACAACATGATTGTTACATGTTGTGCCGACCCCAATTAGAGTGGGATAAGGGCAGGAGAATGATGAAGTATGAATGGCGAAAGTTTAAAATCTGACATATAAATTTATTCGAGTTACAGACAAAATATATTTATACACATTATAAAAGCCCCAAGAGCTATCTGTATGTGATCGACTTTTTAAATTTCTACTGAATAGATTTTTGTATATTGCAGTTTAATATAAATTGTGATGATCGTGTTACAACGACTTTTTGTGAGGGTAAAAAACAAACTGGTGTCACTTGTTAATAAGTAACTATTATTCGCTAAATGAGATTTTCACAATTCATTCAATTCAATTCATATATAAATATCAATTAAGAATATCTTATATATAAAATTCTTCTGTCACAATTTTAGTTACCTCCGAAACAGCTTGACTGATGTTTATGAAATTTTATATGCATTTTCAGTACGTCTGAGAATAGCATCTATTTTTAAACTCCTAAGTGGTTCGTCCATTCCTAGCATTTTTTTGGTAATTTTGTTTTATAATATACATCAGAAATTATCTAGAAATAATGCAAAATAACATTTACCCGAATAATTTATAGAATTAGGCGATACTTTGCGCGTAACTAACCACAATATAAAAGTAACAATAAAATTATTTTGCTATAATCCGCGATACAGTAAATAGAAAATATGTAAAGTGCTAAATGTATAGTGGACTATCCATTTTGCATACCCGTTACATGCAGGCTTTGCGATTTTGTCGTGGACTCTATATCCTGATGACGCTTCGGTTGCGGGCCGAAGTGCTTGTGTCTTGTGGTGGCAGTGGTGGTTTGTGCATGTGTTTTTACGAATCCTGTAACGGGTATGAAAAAACGGGTAGTCCACTATACATTTAACACTATATATATTTTCTATTTACTGTATCGCGGATTATAGCAAAGTAATTTTATTATTACTTTTGTAACATTAAACTAGTAAGTGTAAGGCAAACCAAAAATGCTTGTTAAATTTCCACTAATTTACGGCCTTAACTAAGCCTCAAATACGTATTTACAGTCAACATATACATCTCACGAATCCAAATCCCCAGTGGTTTTCATACAAAACTTTAATATGCCCTGAAATATTACACCCTTCGAAGTTTGTTTCGACTATTCACCCACAAAGCCGCAAGACTATTCGCAGCGATAACTCAATGTAAATAATACATTATGTAATATTATTTCATTATAAACATGGAGTCCCGAAGCTCGCAAATGTCGCCAGTTGGGGTTAATTATAATCAAATACGTCTTATTAGCTTGTTATTCATAATGCGTGTTATTAAAAGACGCGTAGACTTGCGACAAGTGATAACAAATGTGGTAGCGCCATCTATTGGTGTATTTATGTTTACTTTTTATATTTTATTCATAAATATTATGTCTATCTTAAATTACTTACACGTTACTACTATACAAATCATACCCACGTGGAATGGTCCTAAGAATGCTGGCAGCATTTCCGCGTTGAATCGGATTTTGCATTTTGGCTCCATGGCCCTAGGGTTTGCAGTTGAGGCAAATGGCACAAATATATAACTCTCAACGAGAGATGCATACTTTCGCCGCTTGCCGGATTCGGCCTGCCAGCTGCAGGTCTTGACGCCGTTTCCCTGATATGGGACGAGACTAACGTATCAACGCTTTGTATCCCACATTAGGGCCCGTCTCCGTTCCCAAGAAACCAGCGTCAAACCGTCTGGTCTCTTGCCATCATACCGACTTATCCCAGAAGGCTCTAGAAGAGCAGGAATGTCAATGGTGGCAAGATCTCTTTTGATGGTGTCATTAAGAGAACCATGGCGGAAAAGCCTACCAGAGCTCCTATGGCAAAAAAGTCCGTGTATGCCAAAACTGTCTTAACTCTTTTCCTAATGGACATCTGTGCTTAAAGCCAATGTGGTTCCCAATCTGAGACCTAAAGCAGTTAACTTGTTTGTTTTTTAAAATTGGGACGACCAACTAGGGAAGTATACGCATTTAACTGTGGATGATAACAACTATAATCTTTTTATTCGTGATTTACTCCTAAAACGAGGTTTTAAGTTTAAAATAATTTTATTAGTCACTTGAATTATGACCGAATCCGTATTTTCAAGTGATTTAGCACATTTACTACAAAATCAAGGTAAAGAAAGCATAAAAAGATACAGTTTATTATATTTTAATAATACTAGTGCACTAAATTTATCGAGCCGTAACATAGTATATTTAATATACTTCAAAGGGAAAAGACATTTAGCTCATGTTAGACAAGATTTTTTGTCTGTATACCGTCTTGTCGATTGTCTGCTTTAATAAGTATTTCTTAATCGCGCTGTGTTATGTGGTGGAGGTGATTGCGTTCGTATACCGATTGATTAAAACCTTTGACATGTCATTAGCATTCCTAGAAACATATGTTCATTTATATAAGAATGTAATATAAGCAAGAAATTATAAGAAGAGTGTTTCTAGAATTCTACTAGATTCTGAAAAGCCTTAATAATATCATTCTCGACAAAATTGATGTGACAACAGATAGCACTTAAAATGACATAAAATAAGAGACTGAGAAGTTTGTCTCTAACTTATGTGTTTCATTCAAATGAGAAAATAATGGTTGCATATCGTTTCTACTATTTGCAAGCTCTGAAAAGAGTTATACATATCTACGCATTGCTGATACATGAAACTTAATCGTACACTGTGGGACTTAAGGAGAGTGCTATGAATGTTCTGAGCGGTTGATGTATTTATTTGTTGCTTCATTTGCATATCACTTGATTTTTAAGAGCTTGTTTATGTTCTATTGTTCTATTATCAATAGTTTCCGCAGCGCACGCGTTGAAAGATTTTTACGACTTAATTGTACACCTTATTACAATTTTGTTAGGGATCCCTATTTTTTTTGAAAATGTATAGCTTATGTTGTTCAATGAAGAAGCAGCTTCAAGATTGGTGAAAGAATTTTTGAAATTTACCAGTAGTTTTTGCATGAAAACGTTACAAACATACACACAAACATACAAATCTTTCCCCTTCCTTCTTCCTCTATAATATTAGTATAGATTATAGAGCATGGATTCTCTATCTCATTGTATTTAATACAGAAAATTGCGTCTGTAATTTTTTTTTCGGTCTTTTAAGAAGATATAAGAGTCCCATGTATTACATGAAACCAGATATTTATGGCATATCGTATACCCGGTAAGCTGTGATAGCCCAGTGAGACCCTGCGACTCTTTCAAGGGGATCGATCACGGGTTCAAACCCCGGCCAGGTACCATCGAGTTTTTCTGATAATACTTATGTGTCTGATTGATAATTGCAGTTTTTCACACGCTTTTCGGTGAAGGAAAACATCGTGAGGAAACTTGCATATCAGACTATAGAATTCTGGGGATATGTATAACCTACCAATCCACATTGGATCAACGTTGTAGGTCTTAGCTCCAATCCTTCTCTCCAGAAACGGAGAGAGGAGGCTTATGCCCAGCAGTGGGATAGTAACAGGCAATCCCACTGCTAACTGACACTAGTTTCAATTTATAAGAATACATCTTATAGAGTTCACTATCAAATTGGAATATGTTTTCATATAAAATTCTTCACTATTGAGGCAACCGCCCCATTCACTAGAAAATGCATCTACAAATCTTACACTTTGTTGTACTTACCATTCAAAAGACCCCTCTCAAAATGAATCTATTGCAAAGCTTTATGATTTTGTGGTGGAGTCTATCTCCTAATGATGCTTCGTGATAGTGAACGTGTGTAGTGCTTGTGTTTTTACGAATCCTGCATGTAACGGGTATGAAAATACGGATAGTCCACTATACATTTAGCACTATATATACTTTCTATTTACTGTATAGCCGATTATAGCAAAATAATTTTATTATTACTTTTGTGTTATGGATCTCCGCAAAGTAACGCCTAATTCTATAAATTATTGCAAAATAATTTGAAAACATAAAAAAGTAATGAATATATTATTTTGCTATAATCCGCGATATAATAAAATATATGTAATGGTAAATATAGAGTGCTATCCGTTTTTATATCAGATACATGCAGGATTTGCAAAAAACGCATGCACTACCCGCCACCAATAACACAACAATAGTCAAGCAATACACACATACACGACCAAAATCTCAACAAACGTTTTGCCCCGTAACCGATCGTCAGGAGATAGACTCTATGACAAAGTTGCAAAGCTTTGTATTGACTTTTTAGTAATTCATTCATCATTCATTCATTCAATGTATTAGGTATGAGAACAGATTGTACACTCTTCATTAGCATACAAAAGCGATTTTGTCGTCAATATTCTTTTATCGCGGATTAAAGCAAAATAATATTTTCATTACTTATGTATTATGGACCTCCGCAAAGTTACGCCTAAGTCTATAAATAATTGAAAAATACAGTTTAAAGTAGCAAAAAATAAATAATCATGGGATTCACAAAGCGAATTCCACTTAACTCCGGCTAAGTATCGCAGTAAACATTGTTTAGACCTAACATTGAATTTGCTCAGATTAAAGTGGATAGAATTTGAACGAAGTAAGTCTTGAGGGCTTATTTTACTTCGAACCTAGTTTTATTTTCATTTAAGACGAGCTTTGTGATTTTTCAACCGGACTTATTGTTTGTGATTTACAAACACTATTCGATCCAAATCGTATTATTTACAAATAAAGTTTTATAAATTAAAGTTAAAGTTACATTATAATAAACATACTAAAAAAAGGATCATTATATAATTACGAGTTACTTTGCAGATGTCGATAATACAAAAGACATGAAAATATATATTTTTTATAATCCGCCATAATTTTCTATAATCCGCGCTTATTTTATCGTGGATTATAGCATAATAATATATTCATTAATTTTGAATAAATAATAAATTATTTTAATATACTTCGCAACTAAATAAAAGCTAAGTAACGCTAAAAGTAGAGTGTACTATACGTTTCCATACCTTAAATGTACAGGATTCGTAAAACGCATGCAGTATAAACCATCACCACTACTCTATTCTAGCACAGCAAACATTTACTACCACAATCTTAACTATCGACACTAAATCGTAAAAATTACGCCTAATTGTATAAGATACGAGCTGTTCGACTACGCGTTGCCAGGGCTCAGTCTGGTTTCGAATTCGCAAAGAAACATCATCCGCTGGGTTATTATGGCTGGCTTATGATTGTCTGAAATTTTTATTAAAATCGGTCCAGCCGTTTCGGAGTCTATATTGGATATACATTTGTTTCTTTATTTTAAGATTAATTTATCATTAACTAGCTGTCCGGCCAAGTGTTGCTGTGACTTAGTCTGCTTTTTTATTCTCCACGAAGCAGAACTCATCAGTTAAAAATAATGCTCCGATCGCCACCAAACTTTACTTGATCATCCGCATAAGATTGTCTGTTATTAAAATCGGTTCCGCCGTTTCGGAGTCGATAATGGATATTAAATCAGACAGTCATTTTTTATATATACCGATTCTTTCTTTATCAAGAATGAACTTTAATTATGAACTCTCTTAAATTTTAAAAGGGCGGCTTTTTAAAATTTATAAGGCAATTAATAATATTATTAATTATTAATTATTAATTAAATAATAATATTATTAATTATTAATTAATAGTATTAATAACTTTGATTATAGGCCGCCTAAGCACCAGAAACCTACTACCCCCCTCAGCGTCAGATTATCCCATGATAACGAGGCGGCGTCCACTCTGTTTTCATTACAGTAACGACTAGTTTTCTCGCTCTAATGGGCCATAAACATCGCCGCAAATAGAGTAGGAAGGAACAAAGTTCTTCGCAATAATCTTAGTCTACATAACCTTGCCCTGAAAGATATACAGCTGTCTGCTGGAAGTGCCATGTATCTTTATAAAGTTGAAAATAACTC
This sequence comes from Morpho deidamia, assembly GCA_947086505.1. Lineage (NCBI taxonomy): Eukaryota > Metazoa > Arthropoda > Insecta > Lepidoptera > Nymphalidae > Morpho > Morpho deidamia. Next base: position 840,510 of record CAMTZC010000025.1, read on the forward strand.
TTTCCTACTTAGAAATAAATACCTTTTATAAAACTTTGTTTTGTACCATTCTTAAAGAAAATCTCTATGTATAAAACAAACTCCCAAAAGCTGTCTTTTTGTACGTGATTTATTTTCTCAAAGTCTACTGAGCGGATTTTTGTAAGGTTTTTACTAAAAGATAGTGCAAATCTTGAGGAAGCCTTACGCTAATTGTCGTATGGAACAGCTAAGCCGAATTAGATGGTGTCCTGGAACGTAGAAGTGGTTGAGAACCAACATGTAGGCTACTTTTATCTTAGAATTGCCACAGAGGTTGGGATTTACGCGATAAAAAACTGTGACAATATTTTACACGTGGACGAATCCGCTAGAACCGCTAGTAACAAATTATTCTGTATCCAATAAAGTAACTTTTTTTGTTTTTTGGGGATCGTTCATTCTTTTTAAACCAACCAACCAAAATCAACCAACGTCCACGTGTCAAATGCCAAAGTTAGTTTTGATCATTAGACTATCGTTCGTATGCATATGCAAATACAACTGATTTAAGGATTCACTGATCAACGTCAAAAACTAAGATGTCATTTTCGTAGGGCTTCGAAGAGGTAATTAAAAATCTTAGCTTGATAATTTCGCACAGCATAACATTTCACACATACAAACCAAATGTTCTTAGTTATCAAGAGTATATCAAGTGCGTGTTTTGTTTCATGTACTTTTGATGTCACTGATATGTCTTATTATCTACATAGTTATTGTTAAATGATATTAGAGTGAAGAAATGAATGACTTTTTCTCCTTGTTCTCTTCTGTAGAGCAAAATTTTGATTCTTGAGCGGTATACTCAATGTGTACTCATGATGTAAATTTAAATATAATGTTGGTTGTTTTTAAGGCGTTTCTAGTATGTTTATATCCGTGCTTAAACTCGTAAAGTGAGTTTTCGTTGGGATAATCTGACAAATTTTACGCCTCTTTGATTACTCTGAACTATTAAATTCACGTGGCCGCTTTTAGTACTTTAGTTTGTCCAAATAAGCGGTTAAAGCGTTAGAGTTATGGTTTTGACTTTATTAATAAAAGCCACAATCCGACATGAGATCTATAAATCTTTTAATCTTTGTAGTTTCTTCTGACCATGTTTCTATCCTTTTACCCCTTTTTGTACAGCATTCATTACAGTAGTGGCTTGTTTCTGTAATAATATTGGACATAGGCGTCCCCCTGTTTTTTAATTAAAAAATTCGAACTTAAGCCCACCACCGTGTTTTAATACGGATAAGTAGTAGACCTTTGCTCAGCTGTAGGAATAGTAATATCTATACTATACTGATATATAAAGCTGAAGAGTATGTTTGATTGATTTTTAGAACGCGCTAATCTCAGGAACTATTAGACCGATTTGAAAAATTCTTTGAGTGTAAGATAATCCGTTCATCGAGGAAGGCTATAGACCATCACGCTAAGATGCATAGGAGAGGAGCAAAAATAAAAAAAGATTGCGTAAAAGCGAAATTTGAAGCTCTCCTTGCGTGCGCTGAGTAAACGGTGAAAGTTATTAAAAAATCATGTATGACAAAATTGTTCCCCTCTTAAAAGTCTGCGACAGCATATGTCTTTTAAGGTTAACCCACTTTAACTATAAATAAGTATAACGGTTTACTTAAATAATAAGACTGCAGTCCACGCGAACGAAGTGACGATGTCCATATTGACATTTGACATAAATGGATGTATTTTAAAAAACCGCTGTGTGGTATCCGGTTCAGTAGAATAGACCATCCTCATTTCTTACCGGGGTGTCGTAAAAGGCGACTAAGGTAAGTTGACCCAGAGTGTGGTATCCGGTTAAGTAGAATACACCACTCTCTATCTTACCGAGGGGTCGTAAAATACGACTAAGGTAAGTTGACGTCAGGCAAGCGGCCGGTCGTAAAATTCGCAGCCGAATCATGTAACAACATCTTTTAACATGTTTTGCCGACCCCACTTAGAGTGAGATAAGGGCAGGAGGATGGATGTGTTAAAAAAATCCAATAATTTCTTAATTAAGTCAAACTTATTATGATATAAAATGGAATGTTTCTTTCCAATTTAAACTAGTAAATAGTTAAAATATATATAACAAAAGCAAAACTAAAGTACAACTAGCATCCACTATCCGGGTGAATTTTATTTAGCCGGGCATTAGACCGGGATCAGCGAGTGCGATTTCCGCGTTGAGCCATCGGATCTAGTTTATTGACCATTAACCGGTTTAACCGGGTACTGTCGTCGGAATAGTAGCCGGATAATAGTTAGCGAATTGTGTTAATATCACGCGTATTTAATGACGGTATCATGGTGGCTTTACGGTGGATTACGTATGCAAGCCTAACTTTATATTGTAATGGGTTATTACCAAACAAGTAAATAGCCTTATTTTATATTAAATCTTGTTGAACCCGCGGCTGAACCTGAGTAGCAATTAGAGTGTCACAAAAGGCACATAAGTAGTTATTGTGAGTTAGCCATATGAGAGAGAGACATGTTATCGCGGATTTTTTTTAGTATTTCGTAGATATTATTATAGAGAATTATTCTCTAGTACATTACTTTAGTTTATCTCTGCTGGTTTACGCAGCGCACGCGACTGAAGCTTTTTTTCTGTCTTTCTTTCAATCTGTAGCCAGGTATTTTTTATAATAAAAGGCTAGCGCCTGGCTACGATATTGCCTGATGGAAAGCGAAGGATGTAGCCTACGGTAAACTGAGCTTGCCACTATAGTGCCTTTGCCACATCTTTTTTCTAATTTTATCAGATCGTAGGAGTCTGGAAAGATAGATGCAGAGAAGGGAATTCAACATTTTGGCTATGCGTATGAGAAACTGGAAAATGAAGAAAGATTTTGCTAGTATGCAGTATTTCGTAGACTGTTCTATTCAGTTGGCTGAGCTAGCTAACATCTGGTACCGGTATCGGCTAAATATGAGGTTTCTTCATATACCGGCTTCATTTGTCACCCGGCGACTGCCAAGTGTGCAGTGTTAATAACCGGTATGGCACCGCTCCAACTTTGGAAGTTAAGCCTTGAATTACTCTCTTCTGTTACCTGAAATGTGATGCCATTAATTTTACATTTAGTATAAAAAAATAGGCTGAGTAGAAAAGACCACTCTTATAATATATATTTTTGCTATAGTCCGCGAAAAAAGAATATACATGTAATGTTAAATTTAGAGTGTATCCGTTCTCATACTTGATACATGCTGAATTCGTAAAACTCTTGCACTACCCGGCATCAATAACACAACAATATACAAGTATTGCACACATTCACTGCCACAATCTCAACAATCTTCTCAACTCGTTACCGAAGTACTGTCGCGAGATGGACTCCATAACAAAATCGCAAGGTTTCTTGATTGCGTTGCAGTGTTTGTATAGTTAAAAGTTAAGGGTTGAAGTTAAAACCCACCACGTTGCTCATGAATTGGTATATTACACATAACACCCCAGAATTCTTTAGAAGAATCCTGGTTTCCTCACGCTATTTACCTTCACCTCAAAGAGTCTAATAAATTGTAATTATAAATTGGACATAATTGGCGCTTACCTAGGATTTGAACTTATGAACCTGTTGAAAGAGTCGCACGGTATCACCACTGGACTATCACAGTTGAGGCAGCGTTAATCCGGGGAAAATTAAACACCGTAACCCGGTTTAATATTTCAAATACGAGGCAAGAATTCGCAGCCAGGTGTGCGCTTAACTTAGGTCATACATATTCACGAACACTGGTGAGGAACTGAATGTCTTTGGTTTTTATGCTAATGTAGGATCCTAACGCGATCATCACAATAATTATATATGATAAAATCTTTCTGTGTCTGTGTATCTACCACCAAGCCTACCATGAACTCTTATTGTGACTCAATTGAAGACGTAAACTAAATTGTATTTGCTTTTTCATACCATAACGTTTTCAAGACGCACACTTTAAGTCGTTGCCGAATGAGCGTTCGGAATGCGTCCTAAAAACATTAGAGTAATAGAGACGAGTTATCTGTAGTTCATATAACGTTGTCCTTTTCAAACACACTTCATGGTACGAAAAGAAAGCGGTTGGGTTTAGGTACTGACTTTGAATTGAATCGTTTTCTAAAAGTTCATGGTAGGCCTACTGTTAGGCTTTTACGTCTAATCAATCAATATTGATTAAACAAAATTTAAAACAATTTTGAATTTACAAACAACAAATTGACGACAAATTTGTATTTAACTGATTTGCGATAGGCGAAACTACATGCACATCTAGTGTATTATACAACAAAGTCCCCTAAAGCTGTCTGTGGTATATGATCGATTTTCTCAAAATCTACTAAACGGATTTTTTTCTTAACATGTTCACGCTGGGGCTGATTTTCATGATCCGCAATTATTGCTTGTTCAAAGCTTTCTACGCGTTGTTTACTCTGTAATAAATCGGTGCAGGTTTTGTATAAGTTAAATTATCATTACTCAAATTTTAATGAAAGTAATCATAATTTAACATTGAAAAAATTTTTGTTTTACAAAAAAGAGCCATACATACGTGGCATTTACAATTTAAATGCGTGTAATTCCCTGCGAGAGAAGTTCAAGTAAACAGTTATTCTTACATCAGGTTCACAGTATATTCTTAGTAATTTATTTTTGTACATAAGAATATACATAATTATAGAAAGATTGGCGATCTAAAATATAAGGACAAAGTGGGAACCGACATAAGCTTGCGATTTCTGCTTCGTGCCTCACAAAAAGTACGCAAGTCGTTTGTGGATTTGGGTATAAGATTCTATAATAAAACTTCACAATCTACCTTAACTTTACCATTACAGCAGTTTAAAGTTTTGAAAAGCGCAACCACCGAGTTTCTTGCTGGTTTTTCTCGGTAGGTACAGCTTTCCGAACCAGCAGTAGATTTTGACAATTCAAAAGCACTTATTTACAATTTCACTTGAATAAAGAATAATATTAATTTGAATCTAATAGAACAATCAAATAAGTACCACCGTTGACCCGTACGGTTAGATTCGTCAATCTAGTGCGCTGATACGTGCCGGATGGAACGTGTTAAAGATTTTTTTTCACGGATTCATTTCACGCCGATTGCCACGTGGGTGAAGCTGCTGGTAACAGCTAGTCTAGTATAAAACAGCAGGTTAAAACAGCCACTGACTGAAAGGAAATCGAGCGAAAACAAAAAGCCACGCGACTCGATTGATTTGAAACTTCGCCAATAAACCTAGACCTGTCTGAACGTGCTTAGCGTATGCTTAACTAGAAGACAGTGGAGAGGGTGTGATGGCCAAGGGGAGGGGGTAGGAGACGTGTATTCGGCTTTCTACTATAAATAGTATATACGTAACTACCCTATTCATAAACAACATATCATCATCCTCCTGCCCTTATCCCACTCTAGGTGGGGTCGGCACAACATGTCATAAACATGTTGTAACATGATTCGGCAACGTATATTATGACCGGCCGCCTGCCTGACGTCAACTTACATTAGTCGTATTTTACGACCTCTCGGTAAGAAAGAGGATGGTCTATTCTACTCAACTGGATACCACACGGTGGGTCAACTTACGTTAGTCGCCTTTTTCGACACCTCGGTAAGAAATGAGGGTGGTATACCACTCAACCGGATATCACACGGCATTCACAAACAACATATGAGCAACATAATAATTTTTTTATTATAAAAATGTGTTACTCTGAAATATACGCCAATGGACTTAATAGTTCAAGAAGATATTATTTAAACATTATATTTATAATATGTTTTTATTTCTTTATGAGATTATTTTACTATAAGTACTAAGTTAAATATTGTAGTTTGTAAAAAATAAATAATATTCTATACATTTCTTATGAATCTGCCATCTATGAATGCTGTTTGCAATCTCGATAAAATAGTATCCTTTGTAAGCCGCTGCGTCATGCGGCGCTAGTGATTGTGATGCGTCTCAAATTAACAGAATGCAGTTTGATCAAACTATGAATAACAAATGTTAATGTAACGGGTGGTTAAATTATAAGGGCCGACGTTGAATGTGAACCACACCTAAACGTCAGGTTTTTTTTTGCATTTCATTCGACATTTCCTAATTTCAAACTAACTCAATTTAAACCATGGAAAGATACATAAAAGTTCATTCAGGCTTATTATGAAAATGGGCGTACAAATCAAAATGCATATCGTGCACTTCGTGATTTTTTCGTTCAATTTAATAGTCCAAATGTGAGTACAATCGGAAAAATTGTGCAAAAATTTGAGCAAACTAGGACTGTTGGATATGTGAAAACACCAGTACATCCTCGTACAGCTCGTACTGCATAAATTCGGCACATTAACGGCATAGCACCTCAATTATGTCTCAGCGTCATCAAAAATTTGGACCATCGGATGGAGGTCTGCCGCCGAGGCCGCAGCGGCCATTTGGCCGATATTTTGTTTCATACATAATTGAACTATAGCATATTATCATAATAAAAAGAAATGACAATAATTTCCTAAATAATTTGTATTTTATGCAAAATCAACATCGGCCCTTAAAATTTAACCACCCCATATATATATATTTTTCTACTACGACTAATTTGAATTCTTATATTATACTTCAGAATGTTTCGATGTTAAATTCTTTAACGCTCCAGTTTTAAACTTTCAAATAGTATAAATATAATATGATATATTCTTATAATTGCGATGAATTACACAATTAAATTTCCATAATGCTCAATAGCATAGAGGCTGCTTGTATAAGCTATCAACAAGGACCATAGCCAATTAGCCCTTTCTTAACTGTAATAATATTTTTCAGAAGCCAAATTGCCGACACTCAAATTAACTGCGCATTTATTCGGATATAGTTAGTGTAGACCGCGATTCGGTCGTCGTAGTGTCGCCACTCGCCAGTAGTTCTTGCTCGCGTATTTCACTCTCGACGACGTTTCAGAGCATGCTTTTAATATATAAATTTCCTAAATATATAAATTTAATGAGCAGTAAAAATTGTCACTTATACATATTAAACAAAGTCCCCAAAAGCTCTGTCTCTGTACGTGATCGATTTTCTCCAAATCTATTGAACCACTTTTCGTATGACTTGTGCTAAAAGATTCAATTCTTCCAGAAGGCTTAGAGGTTAATAGTACATTACGGTTTTATGTACATATGTTGAAGAGTTCGCTTGCTGGAAGCTTCAGTCGCCTGCGCCGCGTAAACAAAAAAGATAGATACATTAAAGTAATGTACTAGAAAAATGTAGCAATACAGAAATACTACAAAAAGTCCGCGACAGCATGTCTCTATTTCTTATAGTCATCTCAGAGCAATTACTTCTATGTTCAAAATTTAAATTAAATACACTTATTTCCACGCGGGCGAAGCCAATAGCAGAACCCAAGCACAGCTAGTAATGTATGTTTTCCAAACGTTCGTAAGCAAAAACACTCCGCGATTGCGATACTCTTCAAAACACCGCAAGATTTATATGGCTACATATCACACGATCGCAATTTGTATCCCGCGCGTAACTAAGACAAAGCTCTCACCCTTGACCTTACGCACTCGAAGCAATTTGGATGTTTTAGCAACATTTTCCCTCACGTTCGCTAAACTGTTTACTTTTTGAGTTTATCATGGTAACATGCCTATGTTAAATGATTGATCATAGTCCTGGCCAATCGAAAACACAAATAACATTTATCAAGATTACAATATTGCAACTAATGTGAATTCAGATTGTATTTAACTAAAAATTTAACAAAAAAAAAATTATAGTAAATGCGAAGTTGCACTGATTCGCGTGTATCGACGTGATTGCGATATTACTTATTATTACTGAGTTAAATACTCATTTATTTATAACTACTTTGTGCCTGAAATCAGTGTATGTATTTACTTGAAATTTTAAACATATTTGTAGTTATTGTAACCATAAGAGATTGAGACATGCCGTCGCGGAGTATTTGTAGTATTTTTGAAGTATTGTAAAACATTTTAGTTAAAACCGTACAAAAATCAGTTCAGTAGATTTTGAGAAAATCGACAGAAAGACTGCTTTAGAGAACTATGTTTTAATAAATATAGATAACCCAACGATGATACCGTGCTACCCTTTCGACTGGGTCACAAGTTCAAACTCCGCGTAGGCACCAATGAGTTTTTCTAACAAAAAACTTATGTTTCTAATTGATAATTGCTATTGTCATACGCTTTTCGGTGAAAGAAAACATAACGAGGAAACCTGTATATCTGTAGACAATTCTAAGGATATGTGTAACCCACTAATCCGCATCAGAGCAGCGTGGTAGGTCTTAGCTCCAACCCTTGTCTCCAGAGAGAGAGAGGAGGCCTATTCCCAGCAGTGGATCTACATTCATATATAATACTCGTTTGGTCACGTGATTATCATCTCCCATTATATTTCCCAATATTAGTATATTACCATATATCTATGGCGTGGTATGGTTGTAAAATAGGAAGACTAGGACTAGTTTTACCCCCAAAATGAGAAGTAAACATCAATAAAATTAATTATCATAAATCTCGACATGACTGTCAAGTTTGGAACACGTGTCAAATTATCGAACATGACATCGGAACGGGCGCATTTGTCGCTTTAGTGCCGTGAATCGTCATAATTGATGAAAAACTTGTATTTGATTTGGCATTCAATAACATTTTGCCGCCGCAAACAATTTACCACCTACATGTAAAAATAATAGAAGTCATAATCGAAATGTCGTAAAGCAGGAGTGATAGGTTGTTACGATGATTTAAATAATAGTAGCGTCATCTGTCGTGATCAATAAACGTTTCAATTTGCCTTTTTTAATTTAGAGCCCAGTCGACGCTCTGGGTGCGCGCGCGCCGCCTTTTTTCCTTTTTCATTTCTTAACAAACCCGTCTGGCTTTGCATTTGTCATGTGCATCACGATTGAACGCGTCTCGGCATTACTAACAGATCATTGGCGTTCATTGGAATAATATTATGAGTCAAGATTTCAATGACTTATATTCTTATCTCGTTTCGATAGAAAAATGAGATGTGTGACTGGACGGTGGTTGAATTTTGTGACATATAGAAAGAGTAGCGCCAGATTTGAAGCAAAAGTAATAGTAAAATTAATTTGCTATAATCCGCGATAAAATAAATAGAAAATATATATAATGCTAAATCTATAGTGTACTATCAGTTTTTTCATACCCGATGCATGCAGGTTTCGTAAAAACGCATGGACAAACCTCCACCACCGCCACCACCGTACACAAGCACTACACGCGTTCAATATCACAGACTCAACAATTGTTTCGTCCCGCAACCGAAGCATCATCAGGAGATAGACTTCACGACAAAATCGCAAAGCATGCGGTGCCGCAAAGTAACGCTAAGTAAGGATGATATGAGAGAATAGAAGAGAAAAAACATGTTGTGCCGACCACAGAGTGGAATAAGGGCAGGAGAATGAATGTTTTGATAGAAAAGTATATTCACCATAACAAAATTATATGATTTTGAAATTTTAAATGAAATTTATATACTAAGGAACATTTGTCAGTTTTACTTGTACAATGGTAGCAATGATACTGCAAAAGTCAAAACAGCGTTGCAGATATTTACGATTAGTGAACCTTTTTTTGGTTAGTAAATATAGAAAGTACAACTCCCTAAATATACTAATTCATGTGTTGTACGGGAATAGCGTATTCAAATTTCATAAACTCCTAAAAGCCACGATCTATTTGTATGTTTTTATTCAGAAAGACCAGTTTATTTATCGTTCTCGTTAAATTTTGTGTCTGTTTAAAGCATACAATGTATAAATCAGATTTGAGATTTCCAATTAGTAAGTAGCTTTCGTATTGTACTGACTCAGGAATGCCGTATCTCAAAGTCTGAATGCATATAAAGTACCCAGTAATTGAAGTCTATTAAACAGATGAACAAGAAAAAAGGAAGCCCAAGAAATATCAATGCATTAAGTTCTGACGGGATCAACGGGTTAGTCGAGGTTGTATATAATATTGTTTTATTTAGGAATGACAAATAAGTTATATAATGTTTATAACAAGATTTTCTAATTTCTAACCCCTTTTGATTGTTTTATTTTCCTTTATTACATATATATCTCTATAGATTGTAGACCAAAATAACTTAGCAATGTAATTATTTACGTATGTATATAAGCGAATTAAAAATGACGTGAGTGACTATTTTTTTGTGTTTTTTGATAAATATTAATTTCATTGAAGTGCATAATTTTTTCATTCCACTGCCCTGCAAAGTGTTTACAGTAAAAAAAAATTGGGATTCAGATATGCCACGATGTGCCAATGCAAAATGGTGTATTTGACATACATCCCAGGATTTGTCTTAGTCTTGTTGGAATCCCTTACTATAAAGCGCATGATGAATTTTAAATGACATTTAAGAAAGTTTGTTTCTATAGAAATCCCGTAGAGCCATGCCTAAGGCTTGAACCGGTTACACCCTTGGTAAAAATAACGCTCTATCATCGTTCCACCATAGACCACCACCAATTCTGTATATTTTAACGTTACTTTACTAAATTTCTCTTTAAAAATAAGATATTTATTTAAAAAATCTTCTGTATATCTTTCATTGCTGAGGATAGTGACTATATCTGCTTGGTACTTCATTATTCGTAACAACATTGGTTGGGAGAATCTTTATCTCATTTTTTACAATAAATTATGTCTGTCTATCATATCACTTTTGACCTCAGTTTATGTTCGGCATCACCACCTGATAGAGCCTGTTGGAAAAGGCAACGTTGTTTACTCTATTGGAGGAGGTTTAGCAAAATGCTTAAAGCCAGTCTTCCATATCGCTAATAATCATCAGGAGTTCTAGATAGTGATTTTTTTCGCATTACATTCTGTTATTGTAAAGGTAGCGTAATCATCGTAAAATTAATTAATTAGTGCATTGAAGCCTCAAAGTGGGCTTTTTACGGTATTAATAAACCTGAACTGCCTGTTATTGATGAAATTTTTTTTCTTTCTGACGCGTTGCAACATCGCATTAACATCATTGCTATTCCTGTGCGCTTCGTGGCCTCATTCTTGGGCCGAAATACCATGGGAACTTAAGTTAAATGTTCATATAGTATGTATACACTATAATCAATCATATAAATATAAAGTGTATTGTGTCATTGATCATATAGCACCCAGCAAATTTTTAACCCATTTGTTCGTACAGTAAAGAATCTACCCATACTATATCTTCCGGTTGGGGTTGTTATTCCAAAACTATGGACCCGAATTGGGCATTAATGAATAGTATTTATAAATGTTCTAATAATTTACAATTAAACTTAAAAGATTCTTAATTGAAACCGTTAAAAACTTTTCAAGCGTCAAAATTGAATGATCTAGTAAAGACCCGACCATATTATGACGATATTAAAATGACGACATTACAAAGTCATCAATCTCTCGAAGACTATATAATTTAATAATGTAAATGCGTTAAATAAACGGTAACCATTTGTTATACTTTCAAAAGCTTTATATCTCTATTTGTTGATAGATATGCAAAATCATTGATACCAGAGGTCAAGTTAGTGTCCGTCAGAATCATTATCGCTGACACGCGCCTCGAAGACGCGGCTATCTTATCATTCTTCATGTCTCGTGCGTACCACTCTCTTATCAATTGGCTAGATTTTGTAATTTGGGCCTCCGAAGACCGCGGTTTAATTTATCTGACGTAGGAAAATATGGTTTGAATTTAGACTTTGATAAATACCCTTGTCAGATTCTTAAGATTAAACAATCTTATCGAAAAACTATATAAATATATACATATGGGAAACTTTTTCACTCCTGACGATGCTTCTACGCTCGCCCATTCTTGCAGTGACGCTCTAAAAGCCATCAAGGCTAACTGCGTAAGTTAAAAGTACGTAAGTCGTTTGTGGGTTTGGGTATAGGATTGTATAAAAAATTCCGCGATCAATTTTAGCTTTGCCATCACAACAGTATAAAACAGTTTCAAGAAGAGGCTGATACAGAAAGCCTACTTTGCTGTTAAATATTACTTAGATGATAATAATGCGTGGTTATAGCTACGCTTCGCACCTTTACAAGACAGTAATGACTAAATGTAACTAGTTATAAGAGTTATGTTTATGAAAATAATGTACTCGCCTTAAAAAGTATTTTATATAGAACTTGATTTATGATAAACTGTATTAATAAGTATGGTTGTAAGTGTAACTGTATTAATAAGTAAGCATAGATGACAAGTCAATAGAAAATGCTATTGACTTGTCATCTATGCTTATTATAAAAGAAAGTTCCAAAAAGCTGTCTGTTTGTAAGTAATCGATTTTCTTGAAATCTACTAAACGGATATTTGCACGGTTCCCGGTTCAAAAGATAGTGCCATAGTGCAATTGGATGGTTTAGGTAAATAGTATATATCGGTATATAAATTGTGTTGAAGAGATCGAGCAGTTCTTAAAAAACTTGCTTGCTGGGAGCTTTAGTCGCGTGCGCTGCGTAAACCAGCAGATATACGCTAAAGTAATGTAGTAGATAATTTTGGATCTATAAAAATATTACAAAAAAGTCCGCGATAGCATGTCTATCTGTGACCGTTAACTCACAATAACTACTTTTATGTTCAAAATTTCGAAAATTATAATAATAATAAATATATGGGACATTTACACACACCCCCGGTCGTCCGTCCCCAAAATAAGTAACTTAATACTTGTGTTATAGGTGACAGAAAACTAGTAAATATATACATATATAGTTTTAAATACATACTTAAATACATATTAAATATATACAGCGAGGCTCGAAGAACCAACAAATTCTAAAGAGAAAATGTTGGTTCTGGGCGGGAATCGAACCCGCGACCCGTGGAGCCGAAGGTCAAATGCCAAATGCGCCAAGGGCCAGTCAATTCGGGAATACTTTCGTAAATCACTGAATTCCACGCGGTCGAAGCCGTTGTTGGCACAGCTAGGTATAAATAAATAAAGAATATTTTGAATTACAATTTGAATTGAATATAAATTATATATACAATTTTCGTGGCCCCGTCGCTACATCTTTATTGATCGCCCACCATACAGCCTAATACGAGAATATCCGTTAGGCACGGACGTGTACAAATGGTGCATCCAAAATTGCCCAACGAGCGATACATCTCGATACGTTATCGGCCCCGGGACTATCACCGATACTCTTGATTACTGGTATCTTCTGTCATTCGTCATTGTGATTGCTTTCGGCCGGCGCGTGTCGCATTCACGGGTGTTGGGTTTCGATCTTTAACATACGATGTTAAGGTAACTTTGTTCCTGTCATCAAATTCAAATTCAAAATATTCTTTATTCAAGTAATCTTCTAAATAAGTGCTTTTGAATCGTCAACATCTACTGTTGGTTCGGAAAGCTGTTTCTACCGAGAACAGCCAGCAAGAAACTCGGCGGTTGCTCTTTTTAAAATATAAATCGTATAACTAATTACAGTTAGTTATTACTGTCTTGTACAGGATAGAAGTGCAGCTATATTCACACATTCTTATCGCTAAGTCATCCTCAACAGTATAGTAGTAGGCTTTCTGTATCAGCCTCTTTTTAACAGTGTTTTTAAACTGCTGTAATGGCAAGGGCAAAATTGATTTCGGAATTTTATTATAGAATCTTATACCCAAACCCATAAACGATTTACGTACTTTTGCAAGGCGCAAAGCAGGAGCCGCAGGCTTATGTCGGTTCCTACTTTGTCTATTATAAATATCACCTATCTTTTTATGATTATTTATATTTTTATGTACAAAAATCAAATTGCTCAAAATATACTGTGAAGCAAATGTAAGAATACCTATTTCATAGAACTAGGCGATACTTTGCAGAGATCCATACAAAAATAAAAATAAAAATTATTTTGCTATAATCCGCGAGTGTATCGCGAGCATTGCTGTTGTAATACCTATTTCCTTAAACTCTCTCATCTTTCTTTATCGATTAGACATTCATACACGTGTTATAACCATAAAGTCTTGATACTTAGAGTAGGCTACTCATAGGCCTGTAATACACATTGACTAAATGAATCGCAAAGTGTTCGCATTTTTGTCGCGGAGTCTATCTTCCGATGTTTCGGATTAAACGATTGTTGAGATTGTGGTATTGAATGTGTATTGTTGCGCTATCAGTGCTGGGTAGTGCATTAGTTTTTACGAATTCTACATGTACCAAATACAAGAATGGATAGTACACTCTACATTTAGTTATTAAATATAGTTTCTTTTATTGCGGATTATAGGAAAATAATATTTTCATTACTTTTATATTATGATTCTCCGGAAAGTAACGCCTAATTCTATAAAATATTTAATATAAAGTTCTTTACCATACTGAATTTAAAGCCTAAATGTATCACAATTAGTTTAACAGTATAGAGAGGTCAACTGCGACCGCACAATTAGTAAAGCGGTTCAATTGATCGCTTTTAATCTAAAATTAAGTATCCGCGACCAGTTAATTAAGTTCTTCCCGTGGGGAAATAATTATACTCGCTCTTATTTAGTTTATTTTGCAGGCGTATAGGTGAAAGTTTCGGGTTACGGGTTCAAACCTCGGGAAAGAAATAGTTTTAATATTAAAACTTATGTGCTATATCCATACTAATGTAATCAATGTGAAAGTCTGTCTGTCTCCTAGGTTTTCACGGAGAAAACGCTGAACCAATATCGATGAAATTCGCAACAATGAATGTTTATACACCGGGCAACATATTCCTGTTAATTCAACAGTAATAGGATGACATTAAATAACGCCATCTAGATTATCAAGATTTTTTACTGACGATGTTTCAAAGTCGAGTCAAATCTGTAATTTTAAGAAGTAGGTTTTAATATCACGTCATTTGGCTTACGCCGAAAGAGTTATTTTATGAAAGTTTTTATATATTTTGGTTTCTATTTACTGTATAAATTTAACTGAGCTTTATAGAAGCAGGCGTTACTTTGCGGAATACCATATTACAGGCACTATAACAGAACTATCTTGCTATAATTCGCACGGGTTAAGCGAATGCATGCAAAGCTAATGTGTATGAAGCGGGCAAAATTTACGAACCTTACACATGCAGGACAAGCCACCACACGCATCCCAAGGTTCCTACACCAGCAACAAAGCACACAAGCAGCACACACAACCACCACCACAACAATCTCGACGATCGTTTCGCTCCGAAACCGAAGCATCATCAGGAGGATAGGCCCCACGACAAAATCGTAATGCGATTACGGTTGGGATGCGTGTGGTGGCTTGTCCTGCATGTGTAAGGTTCGTAAATTTTGCCTGCTTCACACACATTAGCTTTGCATGCATTCGCTTAACCCGTGCGGATTATAGCGAGGTAGTTCTGTTATAGTGCCTTAACTGAGCTATTATAATGTATAATTAATGGAAGTAATACGGATTGTGATCGAGATATTTGCAGGGTTTGAGAGTTACTTTTGTCACTCTCCAACTACTACTACTACTAGCTACTGTTTATTCCAGGACTAAGGTCCACGCGGACGAAGTCGCGGGTAAAACCTAGTAGACTATAACTCCTATCTATGTCGCACTATAGTGAATGGTGTGGCTTTGTGATAAATTAAATTCTAATTTGAATTCGAAATAAACCTTTTAAACCTAAAAGCATGACGTCAGTTTCCGCTCTCGAAGAATAAACTTTATTCGTTTAATCTTGTTGCAGAAGACCTAACAAAGGTCCTATTGTATGCTCCATCCTTATAGCCTATTAATTGATTACTAACAATGGTCTACTTGTTTGTAAATTACACTAAATATACGAAACGGTTCGGTGACACATCGCTGAAGTCATCTCCGCTTAGTTGAAACAAAAAAAGACTGTTTGCTAAAAGAAATAACAGAACTATTATGTGGCAGTCAAATTTTGTGTTACGAAAAAACATGCTAAAGATATTGCAAGCTATCCCAGATCAATTAAAAACTAGTTTATTTAGGTAATAAAATTATTACTTCCAATTTAGAAGTAGCCCGCACATTTGAAAGTTTTTTTCGAGACATACCAATTACTACTACTAAATATATTAATTCCTCGCCAACAATAGCACTTAATCTTTTACAAAAGAGCGTCACTGTATGTGGCGTTGTCTTTAATTTTAAACATATTACCCCATATGATGTTATAAAAAGCTTCCAAACAATTCAATTAAAAAAAACGGAAGACTTATGGGGAATGTCAGTACGGACAATTCAGAATATCATTGATGTCCTTGCGTCTCATTTAGCTCAAATTTTCAATAAAACTGTAGATTCAGGTATATTTCCAGATCTCATGAAACATAGTAAATTAGTTCCTCTGTTTAAATCTGGAGATAAAAAAGATCCAAACAATTACAGACCAATTTCAATACTACCAGCTTTTAGTAAAATCTTTGAAAAAATCATGCTTAATCAACTGCTCGATCATTTCAATTCGAATAAATTACTTCATTCTGAGCAGTATGGTTTTACAAAGGGTAGATCCACAACAGATGCGGGTGCAAGATTAATGAAACATGTTTTTAATGCTTGGGAGAAGTTCCAGAACTCCCTAGGTGTTTTCTGTGACCTATCAAAGGCATTTGATTGTGTTCAGCATGAGACTCTCTTGCGAAAACTAAGCCATTATGGGGTAAAAGGTACTGCACTAAACCTAATTGCCTCATATCTTAGTAATAGAATTCAAAAAGTATGTGTAAATAATGTAAAGTCATCCGGTTCAATCACGAAAATGGGTGTGCCCCAAGGCTATATTCTCGGTCCCTTCCTGTTTTTAATATATATAAATGATTTGCCATTTTATGTTAACAATATTTGTGACGTAGTACTTTTCGCAGATGACACATCATTATTATTTAAGATTGACAAAACAAAAACGAAAGTTGACGATGTGAACAGGGCCTTGTCACAGGTGTCGCATTGGTTTGCAATAAATAATTTGATATTAAATACAAATAAGACTAAGTGTTTAGAATTCGCATTGCCTAATGCTGAAAAATTAGTACATACAGTAAAAATTAATAATGAAGTAGTAAAAACAGAAGAATTAGCTGTTTTTCTGGGAGTTACCTTGGATGTAAAGCTGCAATGGGGACCCCATATAACGAATCTTTGTGGTAAACTTAGCTCCGCTGCTTATGCCATTAGGAAGATTAGGCAATTAGCTGATATTGAAACAGCAAGACTTGTCTATTTTTGCATGTAACGGGTATGAAAAAAAAACGTATAGTCCACTATACATTTAGCACTATATATATTTTCTATTTACTGTATCGCGGAATATAGCAAAATAATTTTATTATTGCTTTTGTATTATGGATCTCCGCAAAGTAACGCCTAATTCTATAAATTATTCGCAATACTTACTATAAAATATTTTATTTTTGAGACTGCTAGAATAAAATAAAGGGATTTACTCGGGGAAAATTTTGTGACACACTGATTTCCACGCGGATGAAAAAAAATAACAACAAAAACCTTTTTTCTATCAAGATTAGATAAAACAACGATTAATTGTATTTTAACACTTCATTTGACGCGAATAAAGTCGTGGATACAACTTGTATATATAAATCAAAAGCCTTTGTTGCTGAAATAAAAAAAAACACCAATTCCTAATGTGAGTATTAAAACTTGGGAAATATAGATAAAAGAAATAACGATAGCAACAGAAACACAAAAAGACCGATTCCATCAAATCGAGATCCAAAAAATTAACCCGAAGTGCGGTATTAAGCATAACGGCGAACAAAATGAAAACGAAAGAAACAAAGCAACGCAAATGGTATTGCAAATTGAATCAGCACTCTGCCCTGTATGGTAATACCATTGCTGTGGACGGGGACAGGCCGGCCATCGGCCGAGCGGCTACAACGAGCTTCGAAACTTCGTGCCAATTAGTTTAAACAATTTTGAGAGCGCTTTTAACTAACTAAAGCTAGGTAAACATCATTAAATTTTTATTCAAATTGATTTTTTGCAGAAACTTTAACAGAACTACTTTGTTATAATTCCTGTGGGTTAAGCGAATGCATGCAGAGCTAATGTGTATGAAGTAGGCAAAACTCACGTTCTTTACACATGCAGGACAAGTCACCACATGCATACCAAGACGCCTCTACCAGCAACAATGCACACAAGCAATACACACAAACACCAAAAACTCGACGATCGTTTCGCCTCGAAACTCGAAAAAATCGTAATCGTAATTATTTCCTTAAGGCGTACTAATATTAGGTCCTTACATATAAAATTGGCGTTTTGTCGTACTGGCCACTTTGATCTCAAATATTACATTTATGGTTAGGAATTCCAAATTCAAATTCATACAGCTATTTACTCATGCATTTGTGTTTCAAACCCCCTAATTCATTTGTTTTTTCCTTTTTTTGTTTTTTTCTTTGTGTTACTCTGTTTACAAAATGAAAAACATGAAATATCGCGTTATTTACGAGTATGAGTTCCACCGTGGCACCAGTGCTGCAGAAACGGCTCGAAGGATTAATGATGTGTATGGTGACGGTGTCGCAAAAGAAAACACAGTGCGTTTTTGGTTCCAACGTTTTCGTTCTGGAAATTTCGACCTGCAGAACAAGCCTCGTGGACGACCGGAGACCAAAGTTGATAATGAAGAATTGAAGGCTATTGTGGAAGCGGATCCATCGCAAACCACGTCCGATTTAGATGCAGGCTCCGGTGTTAGTCATAAAACTATTCTAATCCACTTGAAGCAAATTGGGAAGGTGAAAAAGCTTGAAAGGTGGGTACCTCATGAATTGAGTGAAGCAAACCGACAAACGCGCGTCGACTGCTGCGTTACGTTACTCAACCGGCACAATAATGAAGGAATTTTAAATCGAATCATTACCTGTGATGAAAATTGGATCCTCTACGATAATCGGAAGCGCTCATCGCAATGGCTGAACCCTGGCGAACCAGCCTAATCCTGCCCTAAGCGAAAATTGACTAAAAAGAAGTTGCTTGTAAGTGTTTGGTGGACTAGTGCCGGTGTCGTTCACTACAGCTTTCTTAAATCTGGCCAGACGATTACGGCAGATATCTATTGTCAGCAACTGCAAACCATGATGGAAAGCTAGCTGCTAAACAACCGAGGCTGGTCAATCGCTCTAGGCCACTGTTGCTTCAGGACAACGCTAGACCACACACTGCACAACAGACGGCTACCAAATCAGAGGAGCTTCAATTAGAATGTCTTAGACATCCACCGTACTATCCGGACCTTGCTCCAACAGTATACCATTTTTTTCGCAATTTGGATAACTACTTGCAAGGAAAAAAATTCAACTCCGATGGAGCAGTCCAAACCGCCTTCAAAGATTTTATTGATTCCCGCCCGAATGGTTTTTTTAGTAAGGGGATCAATGAACTACCTATGAGATGGCAAAAGTGCATACATAGCAATGGTACATACTTTGATTAATTAAATATATTTCATTAAAAAAAAAACGACTTTATGTTCCTCCCATAGAAAACGCCAATTTTCCAACACAAAGCCTAAAGACAAAGGTCTTCAACGAGTGCGTTCTACCTGTAATGACATATGGAGCCGAGACGTGGACACTGACAATGAGACTGGTCCACCAATTTAAGGTCGCTCAGCGAGCTATGGAGAGGGCTATGCTCGGAGTATCTCTGAAGGATCGAATCCGCAACGAAGTGATCCGACAGAGAACCAAAGTAATCGACATAGCTCAAAGGATTAGCAAGCTGAAGTGGCAGTGGGCTGGTCACATTTGTCGCAGAACCGACAACCGCTGGGGTAGACGTGTTCTGGAGTGGAGACCGCGCCTTGGCAAACGCAGTGTAGGACGCCCTCCAGCTAGGTGGAGTGACGATATCCGCAGTATGGCTGGCGTCGGTTGGAAGCGAAGAGCTGGAGACCGAGCTCAGTGGCGTGCTATAGGAGAGACCTATGTCCAACAGTGGACGAAAACAGGTTGATGATGATGATGATGACCTCAATTTGAGTGGGATAAGGGCAGAATGATGATGATATTTTATATTGATTAAATTTGTCCCTCAATCAAGGGTGCAGCTATAATAAATATTTTGTGTTATTCATAGCAAATAATGCCAAATATTTAAAAATGATTTGTTTTATATTAAAATTGTATAAACTCAAATCCGATTATATGCACACACACACGCATACTTTTCTACATATTGCAGTACGTAATTTTCTACATTATTAACAAGCGAAAAACCTAACATTAATGGTAGTAATATATTTTATAACTATGCCATATCAAATATTTCCTTACTCTTATGCACCGCGATCATAACTGCAACGAGGATTGCATCCAGCGTCGTTACCCCCATAGAGCAGCTACAATCTTTTCCCCTCACCTCTCAACTATTGCTCGTGTTCATAGAGTAATTTAATTGCAAGCTATCTAAATTTACAAGTCATAACACTTTTTTAACTGCCCAACTGTTGAATCACTATTTGTTTAACAAAAAATTCGTTCTGCTTCAGCCAATTCATGAGATTAAAGAATAGTTCATCTCTTTCTTTTGTTATCGGGAAATTTTCTGTTATTTAACTGTAGCCGTGACTCCGTTTATTCGTTAAAATTGATCTCAGTTGTGTTTTATGAGTTTTTCCCTGATTCCAAAGGAAAAACGGTGTAAGATTTTGTATCTTCTACGTAAAGGCGGTGTTAAATCTTTATTTTATACTAGTCAGCATAAAATAAAATTCTGCAATCCATGCTAGACCAGTCTGCATATTACAAAATTGAAAATTATTTGGATAATAAGAATGCCTGGATTTGAAAATCTTTTCAGCGGCATACAAGACAGCGGTTTGTTAATGTAAAATTGAAAATATGTAAAAGATTGACCGCCGAGTTTCTTGCTGGTTCCTCTCGATAAGAGCAACATTCCTAACCAGTTGTAGCTTCATTAATCATATGATTCTTGACGATTCAAAAGTGCCTGAAATGGCTTATTCGAATAAAGATTATTTTGATTTGATTTGATTTGATTAAATATAACTAATATTGCACTAGCAAATTACAGTTGATACTGCTACATATGTACAGAAACACAGATAGACTTTCATATTTATGTTTTTTCCATCTATTATTTATCTTAGATAAATTCTACTGACATGCTTAGGTTTGCCAAATTAAGCTTGTTTTAGGGATGAACAAAATTGACAGCGCGAGTCTTGACCTGATTAGTCAGAACAATGTGTATTTTTTTCTTGAAATATACTATGACCGATTGATCTAAGTTATAAGGTTTAGATGGGTAAGTAGTTTTATTAAAAAATGTTCCTTGTCCTATATTTCCTACATGCTTAGTATTATATACTATTTACAAATCAGATAGTCGAGTACTTATCAACATATAGAAACAAATTAGACAAATGTTAAAACTACACATGCATTTGCTGTATCTTAAACTATTTTACCATCTTAATTTATAAAAGCAAGCATCACTTTGGGGAAATTCATAGTACAAAAGTTATGATAGTATTATTTAGCTTAAATCCGCGTTGATTTAGAAAAATCTATGTAATACTAAAGTTAGGAAGCAGGCAATGATCACATGCCCTTCACATGCAGGACCAGTTATCACACTATCACAAAACGCCGCCACCAACAACACACCGTACAAGCACCACATACACTACGACAATCTCTACGATCGTTTCGCCCCGTAACCGTAGCATCATCAAGAGGATTGGCTCCACGACATAATCGTAATGCATTTTTGGCATTTCCAATATTAACATCTGTTGCTTTTAGTGTTATCGTATCCAATATTTCGTAGACCCAAGTATTTAAAACCATAACTGCTACGATTTTTTACCGCATCCAATACACCTGCCGTTTTGTTAATAGCAAACTCGACCGTTTTATATTTTTTGTTGCAACTCAGCACGGGTATGTTTGGACTACAGGCAAACATAATAATAGGATGACCTATATTTTCTAATGGCTACCACTCACGACTTTGTAAGAACAGTTTTCGGAATTTGAATATCGTTTATTTTTTATAAAAGTATAGATGCTAAGGCAAAGTTTCAAATTCAAATTCAACATATTCTTTATTCAAGTAAACTTGTTACGAGTGCCTTTGAATCGTCAACTCTACTGCTGGTTCGGAAAACTGTTCCTGCTGAGAAGAGCCAGCAAAAACTCGACGGTTTGCTCTTTTCAAAAATAATTCTTACAACTAGTTACATTTAGTTATTCTTATCTTGTACAGGGTTGAACAGTAGCTATATGCACGGATTTTTATCATCCAAGTAATCCTCAACAGTACAGTAGGCTTTCTGTATCAGTATCATCATAGTTTTTTTTAGATTGTTGTAATGGCGAAGCTAAAATTGATTGCGGAATTTTATTATAGACCCAAACCCATAAACCAAAGTTTAGAATCAAAGTAATTGTAATCATTTCTATTTATTCAATATACGATGGAATAAACGATTGTTTTTACCGTGGAGGTTTGGTTTTTTGAAACAATTTAATTAACTCTTGTTTTAAATGCAATTTTTTTAATTATATTATTCATTCCAAATACACTAGTCGGGAATTTTTTGGTTGTTCGCTGTATAATTGTTTCGGTACGTAGTTTTAATAAACTCTACAAGAATCTCGGCAATAAGTTTTAAATCTTGTATTTTTTTCTATTATATACTCAAATTTTGCTGTTAAGAAACAAAAATATAGCAAGAATTTATCTCTCTTACATATCAATATATTTGATTCCGTTGTACTAAAAAGACAAATATGATACAGCGTTTTAATGGTGAAAGAATAACGGACAGGCTAACAAACTTTCGTCTTTATAATACTCGTATGGATGTATTACACTTTCAATGTTGATATAGTTATATCTATACTTATTATAAAACAAAGTCCTAAAAGGCTGTCAGTCTGTATGTAATCGATTTTCTCATAATCTACTGGACAGATTTTTGTACGGTTTTCACCAAAAGATAGTTAAATAGTTCCGGATGGTTTAGGTTAATAGTAAATAACGGTGTTATGAAAATTATTTTTAACAGGTCACGAAGTTGTAAAAAACCTTGCCTGCTGGGAGCTTCAGTCGCCGCAGCGGCCGTGCGCCGCGTAAATAAGCAGAGATACACTAAAAATATGTAGTATAGAATTGTAGTTCTACAAAAATACTGCTTTAAAGTCCACAATAGCTTGTCTCTATTTCTTATGGTTAACTGACAATAACTACTTTTATGTTTAAATCTTGAATTATAGAAAAAAATTGTGACACGCTGATTTTCATGCGGGCGAAACCGCAGGCACAGCGAGTATTTTATATTTTTGATTTAATTACAAAATTATTTTATTTTACAGAAAAGCTTTATTCCTGTATTAAAAATAAATAAATAGTCAATTGTAAAAATTGATACACTTTTTACAGATTTAGTGTAAATTTAATTTCGCAATACACAATCTCCAGCCACCGTAGTTCATTAGCGCGGCCGACACGCAATACGTGCCGCAGTCACGCGCTTAGACGGGGCTATTGTCTTCGCGCCATTGTGCAGGCGTCTACTATGCCTCGAGGTGGGAAGTCGGGAATACATATAGCCCTATCCTGTAACTTTTGTTAGTATCGTTACACGTACATTAGAGGCAATAGAATTAAATTTAATTTCAATTTATTCTTTATTCAAGTAAACTTGTGAACAAGTGCTTTTGAATCGTCAATTCTACTGTTGGTTCGGAAAGCTGTTCCTACCGAAAAGAGCCAACAAGAAACTCGGCGGTTGGTCTTTTTAAAATATCAATCTTATAACTAGTTACATTTAGTCATTACTGTCTTGTATAGGGTAGAAGCGCAGCTATATCCACATACTCTTATCATCTAAGTAATCCTCAACAATATAGTAGGCTTTTTGTATGAGCCTCTTTTTAACAGTGTTTTTAAACTGCAGTAACGGCAAGACCAAAATTGATTGCGGAATTTCATTATAGAATCTTATACCCAAATCCTTAAACGATTTATGTACTTTTGCAGGCGCAAAGCACGAGACGCAAGCTTATGTCGGTTCCTACTTTGTCCATTATATATAATGTACATCATCTATCGTTTCATTTGCTTTGTATATTGCTTCGGTTCTAAACAAAAAATAAACGCTGTCTTTTTCACTTTATATTGCAAAAGACGTTATAGGGAATTCCCATGAGCCAATTTTAAGATTTCACATCCTTTATTATAAGAATAACTGGAAAGGAATATTATTTTAAAGTAAAAAAAAAACAGTATTATTATTATTACAATTTGTGGAATCTCCTTAAATAAATTCTCCCAAAAAGAAGCAGCTCTTAGTTTTGTGAAAATTAGGATTACAATTTCGGCAATCTATCAAGGGCTTAGAATATAGTTTCAACTCAAAATTACTAGTAGTAATATCTATTTATATACATAATGTCTTTCTATAGAATAAAGTCCCAAAAAGCTGTCCGCGACAGCATGTCTCCATCTATTATGGTTATAAATAAAAATATAAATATATGGGACATTTACACACACGGTCGTCCGTTCCCAAAGTAAGTAACTCAATACTTGTGTTATGGGTGACGGACAACTGGTAGATATACTACATATATAAGTTTAAATACATATTTAAATACAAATACACACCCTGGCTCGAAGAACCAACAATTTGTTTATAAAACATGTTGGCCCTCGGCGGGAATCGAACCCGCGAGCCGCGGAGCTGAAGACAAGGTCACCCACAGCGCCAACTGGCCAGTCACAATCTCCAGTCTACTTTTGTGTTCGAAATTTCAATTAAATACAGTAATGTCCATATGGGCGAGGACGCAAACACAGATAGTGAATTTATAAATGTGTAGCAAAAAAATTGTTTACCATCTACATAGTCGAAATATTGTATAAGTCGAAGGATTGTAATTAAATTTTTTACAGTCTACAATCGTATTGGATGAAAAATTCAAAAATGTTTAACATGTAACTATTCGAAATATTATAATTAAAATATAAACAATCTTAAATCGATCTGGCCGCTGGGTCTATTATAACAAAGGTCGGCGTTAATTTTGCTTTCTCATCCCTATTGTAGATATGCCAAGTAGTGTCGCGACAGACGTACAGTGCCGCAGTCACACGCGCAGACGATCCTATTGTCTCTTACTCATTGTACAGGCGCTGCCTCGAGGTGGATAATCGGGAATATATCCAGCCCTACCCCGTTATTCCAGACGTCAGTTCTTTCCGTATTCCACCTCTGAGAGAGGAACTGGATGTTCCTACTAATATTAACGAGTTTGCTTATTTTCCAGTCTGCCTGTTCTGTAACCCTTTCACGTGTAATCATTATAATTTTCTGCAGAAAAGTTCTTAATGTCAGATATCTTTTGAGCATAGCCTTCTATGTATCATGGTTTGTTCGATAACGTATCTGGTAATCTCAATTCTCAACAAGTGTTAACTTAACATACACACGACGCGTTCGAATTCACAATACTCGAAACCTACTGTTTTGCTTATAAGATCTGAAAACCAATACCTAACCTAACCGATTCAATGAACGACCTATAGAATTCTGGACACAATTTTGGATATACATAACTTACAGCCTATTCTCGATCTTTCAGTATTTTTCACGGGAACTTTATAATTTAGAAAAGAACATCTTTAGTGCGTTTTAATGTACCGCTGGTGCCACCTAGGTTAAGCATCAAACAACTTCAACATGGTTCTAACATGGTTCAACATGGTCATCCAAAAAATGCTGAGGAAAGCTGAAATTAAAGGCAAACAAACATGGAAAATATGTAGGAAAACATTCTTTTTTTTGGAGCTATATGAATCGTTAGTAATATAATAAAATTATTTATTTCAATTACCGTCATTTTGCCACTCTAAGTGGGGTCGGTATAACATGTTTTAAACATGTTCTTACATGGCTTGGTAGGCTTAGTCGATTTTTACGACATCTCCTTAAGAAATGAGGGCGGTCTATTCTTCTGAGCCGGATACCACACGACGGTGCAAAAAATGCCTATAATTACATAAAATACATTCACAGTGAAAACTATTTACTAGACGAAAATTTGGTGGCTTATTTAGTTATTTTCTCTTAAAATAGTGGAGCCTAAAACAAGTGGACTCGACGTGAAATAAGAATCAAGATAAAGTACTTTATTGTAGTTTAAACCTGTTTTCTAGCGTCAAGTGCCATTAAAAGTTTAAGCCGTTGGTCCAGGGATGGTACGAAGATGGTGTTCCTTTACGGCTAGATTTATTGAGAGAATAAACGAGTACACATTATAAAGAAGATGGTTTTTAACGAGGTAATACAGTAGTAGTTAAATAATTCCTGTATCGGGAAAGTCCATTGTAATATTATATTATCATACTAAACCGGACTTCTGAAAGGTTTGAACTAAATGTAAGAAATATGCTTAAATGTAAAGCGTATTACAAAATTAAAGATTATTTGGATAATAAAAACGCCTGTATTTGAAAATCCTTTCAGCTTCATACAAGACAGCGGTTTAATAATGTATAATTGAAAATATTTAAAAGATTGACCGCCGAGTTTCTTGCTGGTTCTTCTCGGTAAGAGCAACATTCCGAACCAGTTGTAGCTTCATTAAATATATTGATGCTTGACTTATTCGATTAAAAATTATTTTGATTTTGATTTTGATTAGAAACAAAAAAGTCCGTATTACCTTTATTTAGGAGAGGACCTTTATTCTTAATTTAGTTATAGGAAAGTAATTTACTCTACATTTTTATTATTATCAACACTTGTGAGAACGCTTGGCTCTTTCGCGAGGGTCACGGGTTCAACTAATGAGTTTTATGTTAAAAACTTATGTATCTAATTAATAATTACAATATGTCACACGCTTTTCGGTCAAGGAAAACTTTGCTAGGAGATCTGTATATCTTTAGAGCATTCTGTGGATATGTGTAATCTACCAATCCGCACTGGAACAGCCTGGTAGTTCGTTTCGCCAATCCTTCTCTCTAAACAGAAGGTTTTACGCAGCAATGGGATAGTAACAGGCCGTTACTTTACAACCACACATATCTTCATTACGAGAGTATAGCTAACGTAATGCGACTTAAAATAGTATGACCAGTATTTATTTTAAAACACCTTTCATAGTTAGTATAGCTAGTTAATACCTACACAATAGAGAAATATGTACTACTGTAGAATGGACCACCCTCATTTCTTACTGAGGTGTCGTAAGAGGCGACCAAGGTATGTGCCGTGTGGTATCCGGCTGTATAGAATAGACCACCCTCATTTCTTACCGAGGTGTCGTAAAAGGCGATTAAGGTAAGTTGACGTCAGGCAGGCGGCCGGTTGTAAAATACGTAGCAAAATCATGTGACGACATGTAATATGTTGTGCCGACCTCACTTAGAGTGGGATAAGGGCAGGAGAATGTATGTATTTACTAATAAGGTAATAGCATCTAAAATCTTTTATTGATAGTCAAACTTTTAACAATACTTTCTTTAAGGACATGTTATTATTTTAAGTATTGTTGAGTTCTCCAAGATAACGTCAACTTGTGTAAAGCTACGTTAATTTACTTCTAAGCTCAGTTGCGGCTTTGCTTTGAAACTTGATATTTTTACATAAGTATCTTCAGGACTTCGGGGGAAACATTTATAGAATCATTTTCTGATAAACTTTCGAATGAAACGTGAAACTTAACAGGCAAAAGTTATTTTTTGGGTGTAGGAGTATTTCAGGCTTAAATTTAAATGAAAATTTATTTATGTCAATAGAATACAAGTTTTAAGTAAACTTTTTGCTGGTTCCAGAAATTGCTTGTATAATTCTTCTTTCCACTCTTCATTTAGCACATATTTTTACTTCTATACTTAATATAAAAAATAGTCCCAAAAAGCTGTCTGTCTGTATGTAATCTATTTTTTCAAAATCTACTGAACGGATTTTTGTACGGTTTTGACCAAAAGATGAGGGAAAAGGGAGGCTGATATAGAAAACCTACTATACTATTGAAAATTATATACATCATAAGAATGCGTGGATATAGCTACTCGTCTACAATGCACCAGATACTATTACTAATTACTAAAAAATTACTAAATATTACTAGGTATAAGAATTATACTTGAAAAGAGAACCACCGAGGAGTGTTTTGATGTCTCTTCATAGTAGGCACAGCTTTTCGAACTAGCAGAACACTTGACGAATCAAAAGCACTTGTTAATGAGTTTACTTGAATAAAGAGAATATTTTGAAATTGAATTTGATGAGCTATGTCGGTTACTCCTCATTTCTGATTTGATCACATAGAGACACACCAAACATAACTTGCTCCATCGCCCGCGTGGTGACTCTAAGCTTTCTTATGAGGTCCATAGTCAGCAACCACGTTTCAGATCCGTTCGTCATCACTAGGAACACGCACTGTTCGAAGACCTTGTATAATTAAAAAAAACATGTTGTCACGTGATTTGACTACGTATTTTACGACCCGTCGCGTGCCTGACGTCAACTTACCTTAGTCGCCTTTTACGACCAATCGGTAAGAAAGAGGGTGGTCTATTCTACCCAACCGGATATCACACGGTGGGTCGACTTACCTTAGTCGCCTTTTACGAAACTTCGGTATAAAATGAGGATGGTCTATTTTACATAGCCGCATACCCCACGGCGGATCGACTTACCTTAGTCGCCTTTTACGACACCTCGGTAAGAAAGGAGGGTGGTCTATTCCACTCAGCCGGATACCATACGGCGATTTTACTTATCTTAGTCGCCTTTTACGACACCTCGGTGAGACATGTGGGTGGTCTATTCCACTCAGGCGGACACCACACGGCGGGTCGACTTACCGTAATCGCCTTTTAAGACACCTCGGTGAGACATGAGGGTAGTCTATTCTACTCAACCGGACACCACGCGGCAAATTTATAATTGATAAATATCTTGCTATATTTACAGTCTGTAATTTTTCGTACCCTGTTCAGAATTTTTTCAGGCTGAGCATTTATACTGTAGTAGTATATTACATTACTTTTCTATAATATCTTTATTTTAACTTCGCGTGCAATAAGAGCCGCCATACATCAAGCAGATAAGAAGCAAATGCTTCCCTTTGACATTAGCATAACCCCGAGTATTGTTACAGAATAATAATTGGATGTGCTAATTTATACAAGTGTCGAGGATGTCGCGAATGTCGACGCTCTCAATGATCCGCGGTGCTCGGAAAGTACCTGTGTCTGTTTACGGGGAAATCTGGAATGTTTTATCACTTAACTGTGTCCTCATACGACACTTATGTCTTAATTAAGAAATTTATGTCTTAATTAATTATGCCGTATAGTATCCGGCTGAGTAGAAGAGACCACACTCATTTCTCACCGAGATTTCGTAAAAGGCGACTAAGGTAAGCTGACCCACCGTGTGGTATCCGGCTGAGTAGAATAGACAACCCTCATTTCTTATCGAGGTGTCGTAAAAGGCGACTATGGTAAGTCGACCTGCCGTGTGGTATCCGGCTGAGTAGAATAGACAACCCTCATTTCTTATCGAGATGTCGTAAAAGGCGACTATGGTAAGTCGACCCGCCGTATGGTATCCGGCTGAGTAGATAGAATAGACCACCCTCATTTCTTATCGAGGTGTCGTAAAAGGCGACTATAGTAAGTCGACCCACCGTGTGGTATCCGGCTGAGTAGAATATACCACCCTCATTTCTTATCGAGGTGTCGTAAAAGGCGACTATGGTAAGTCGACCCGCCGTGTGGTATCCGGCTGAGTAGATTAGACCATCCTTATTTCTTACCGAGGGGTTGTAAAATACGACTCAGGTAAGTTGACGTCAGGCAGGCGGCCGTCGTAAAACACGTAGCCAAATCATGTGACAACATGTTTGTAACATGTTCTGCCGACCCCACTTAAAGTGGGATAAGAGCAGGAGTATGGTGGTGATGTCTTAATTGAGAATACCGACAGTTAAATGAATTCGGATCCAGGATAATATTGTTTTTACTTTTTACTTTAACTTCACATTTTTTTAATTTAATAATGATAAACTGTTATTAATAACATAACAAATGTTTATACATTGTTATTGAATTGTAACTGCAACTACATTTAAATCGAATTAAATATTAATAACGCTTTTCCTGCAGAAAAATGGGGTATTTTTCATTCTATATGTTAACTCGGTACTTCAGTTGTACCATATTTTATCAATATTGTTAAATTCAAGTTTTTCATCAAATAAACACATTTACTTTCTATGATTGTTTCTTAATCGACGCTGGGGACTTCTTTTATGTATAAAAAGAAAACTTTTACCATAAGTTAACAAAAAAAATTTGGTTTGGTTTTTATACAATAAAGATATTTCCGGTGGTGGATGTGTGCATGGATGCATGCTTTTTACTAATTATTCGTGCATGCATGAAAGCGAATAGACACTGTACTATTAGCATTACATTGATCCCTAATAAATTTGGCAAAATAATTCGTTATTTCTAATTATTCAACACAAAAAAAAGATTTTTGTAAAAGATTTAATACTTCTAAATGTACGGCTACGGACTAGTGTTTGGTTTTAAAGCTTTTTATGTCGAAATAAGCCAAAGTAGAACGTTGAAATACTGTGAAAAGGGCTTTTACTAGAATTTTTACAGCCCCATAGAAATTATTTTGTACACTCCTTTTGTGGAAGCGAAGGTTAAAATCTCATTCAAGTAGCAATTAGTGAGAGGAGGTAATTTTTTTTTGAGGTAAAAAAGTGTTGTCAGTTGTATAAAAGATATTTTTACCTCGAACAAAATAAATAGGGTCACGTTTTTAGGCAAATATTGAAGTGGACCTCTTTAAAAACTTAGGCCACTGTTGCAATGCGATGTTACTAGCACTGAACAGTTTTAAATACTAAATCTGAAACAACGGAAAGGCTAATTTTAAATCTAGAAAATCAGTGGTTAAACTAAAAAGAACTCGATTGTCGTTATTTAAAAGTTTTGTACTAAGTTTAGTACTGTTATTAAACTAAAGTAATATTTTGCACGCAAAAATGGCACCAAATTTTAAGGTACTCTAGTAATATTTTTTATCATTTTCTAGTACGATAAATTAAAAAAAAACGAAATATTCTTTGTTCAAGTAAACTTGTAAACAAGTGCTTTTGAATCGTCAAATCTACTGTTCCTACCGAGAAGAGCCAGCAAGAAACTCGGCGGTGGATCTTTTCAAAACATAATTCTTATTACTAGTTTTTTTTCAAATCAAATCAAAATAATCTTGAATCGAGTAAACTCTTTCGAGAACTTTTTAATCGTCAACGATCAATATGATTAATAAAGCTACAACTGGTTTGGAATGTTGCTCTTACTGAGAAGAACCAGCAAGAAACACGGCGGTCAATCTTTTAAACATTTTCAATTTTACAGTATTAAACCGCAGTCTTTATGAAACTAAAAGGATTTTCAAATCCAGGCATTTTTAACATCCAAATAGTCTTCAATTTTGTAATATGTTTTACGTATTAATATATTTCTTATACTTAATTTAAACTTTTCTGTTGACTGATCTAGTATGGATTGCGGAATTTTATTGTAAAAGCGAAAACCGAGACCAACCAATGAGTTGACAACTCTGTTAAGTCGCGACAGAGGAAGCACAAGCTTATGACCTCTTGTATGTGATATACATCAAATTAGGCATATATATATATATATATATATATATATATATATATATATATATATATATATATATATATATATGATGCTACAATAAATATGCCTATTTCTGTTCGCGAAGGGACTTACGTTGCTTCAGATTGTAGATAGCTCGTATGGTTCTTTTTTTAGTTACATTTTTTCATTACTGTCTTGTACAGGATCGAAGAGCAGCTATATCTATACTTTTAAATCCTCTATGGTAATCCTCAAAAGTATAGCAGGCTTTCTGTATTAGCCTCATTTAATACATAAATATAAATATAGATAATAGTTTTGTGATAAGTGCAGTTTAGTGATACCGCGAGTAAAACTGTTGGGCGTAACTAGTAATCTAATACGTTATGTCACTATCATATTGTTGAGATTTTTCAAACAACAAACGTAGTAAGACGAAAGTAAGTTTTTCGACAAACTGAAAAAAGCTTAAAATTGAATATTTTGGAACAATTAGAAATCATTAAGCATAACAATGGCACCCTCATTAACGATCAGATAAATGTTTCAAGTTCAAGCTTGTTGCACGTGTTCAGAGGTAAAGGTGGGGATGAACCGATTACTATATAACAATGCTTGTTCGCATAACGCTTCGCTTTGCGATTTTGTCGTGGAGTCTATCTCCTGATGATACCTCGGTTGCGGGGCGAAACGATTGTTGAGTTTGTGATAGTGAACTTGTGTAGTGCTTGTGTATTGTGGTGGAAGTGGTGGAGGCTTGTGCATATGTTTTTTACGAATCCTGCATGTAACGGGTATGAAAAAAAACGTATAGTCCACTATACATTTAGCACTATATATATTTTCTATTTACTGTATCGCGGATTATAGTAAAATAATTTTATTATTACTTTTGTATTATGGATCTCCGCAAAGTAACGCCTAATTCTATAAATTATTTAAGTTTTTCGAGATAAACCGCCGTTGTTGATCCAGCTGAAGACGTTAAAAAGAAGTATGCCGGGTGCCACACAATAACTCAACACAACTGTTCAGAGAGAAGCCTTAATAAAATTTCAGTGTCGTGAAAATTTACGTTCAGTGCGGCTCGCGAGGCCGGGCGGGCGGCAGTCAGCGGCGCGACGCCGTTTCAACCGGTTACACGACCGGGCCCGGTTTGTGAGACGTGTTGTGGGTGATAACAGCTGATTCTGACGTGATTTGTTATTGTGTTGAACTACGCTAAGATTGTTGTGCTTTAGGTGAGTATAAGGGAGCTTTATTAAAGCTTTATCAAGAAGCATTTTTTCTATTTTTAAATCCCTGTATGTTTGGATTTTTTGCACTCAAATTTGCAACAGTGTTTTATTAGCTTTATCAATATCTTTCTGGGTGTCATTTCTTTATCAGCTGTTTCTTTTATAAAATCTTTGCATGTATTGTTTCTTATTCATCGGACAAAAATTTGTTAACAATATGTTCTATTAACATTTTCTTCAGTGCTATTTTTCAGTTGCTGACTCAATTTTTTCTATTATAAAAGTCTTGTGTGTTTGGGTGTTCCTAACTCATTGGCCTAAAAAGCCATTAGATTTCTTAGTGCTATTTTTGAATCATCTCTTTCTACTATAGAAGATTTTTTCTGTTTCTAACTCAACCACGAAAATCGGATTTATTGATGAAATAAAATGTTAGATATATACTTTATGATTTTTGACTATCACGAGCTCAACAATTGTTTCGCCCTGCAACAGAAGCATCATCAGTAGATAGACTCCACGACAAAATAGCTGAATACTGAACGTGTGTGTGTGCTTGTGTATTGTGGTGGCGGTGGTGGAGGTTTGTGCATGTGTTTTAAAGAATCCTGCGTGTATCAAGTATGAAAACAGATAGTTCACTCTACATTTAGCATTATATATATTTTCTATTTACTTAATCGCGAATTAGTTAATATATAGATACCGGCTATACTCACGTTTAATTTTATCGGATTAGTCCGACTAGTTTCTAACCCGTCTGGGGCACTTATTCATGAGCTCTTTACACGACGTTATCGCAAATATTTACTTTTGTATTGTGGATCTCCGCAAAGTAACGCCTAATTCTGTAAATTAATAAAATAAAAAAAATACTATACTTTCTCATTGTTACTATTCTTCTGATGGGCAAAGGCTACTTCTCTCCTGCGAGCATTGGGTTGTAGCTTTTTCTAAATCCCACCACCATTCTGCTTCAGTGGGGTTGGTACGTTACATGTCCCAAAAATTACTCCATTTTGATATCCTTAACTCCAATGGTATTTAGTTAGATATCTAGGGGTTTTACCGTTTACGCCGTGTGGTATCCGGCAGAATAGAATAGACCACCCTCGTTTCTTACCGAGGTGTCGTAAGAGGCGACTAAGGTATGTGCCGTGTGGTATCTGACTGCATAGAATAGACCACCCTCATTTCTTACCGAGGTGTCGTAAAAGGCGACTAAGGTAAGTCAGGCAGGCGGCCGGTCATAAAATACGTAGCCAAATCATGTGACAACATGTTTGTAACATGTTATGCCAACCCCACTTAGAGTGGGATAAGGGCAAGAGAATGTATATATAAGGAGTTTGTATATATCCAGAGGTTTTACTTATCTAATAATATTGAATTTGTTTTCCAGCATAAGCTAATGTAATGCGGTTAACGCGTGTATCACAATAATTTAGAAGTTGGGATTGGTTCAAACAATACAGCTGTAGTGCCTGATTTACATTCATCAAGGGAGCGTCGTGTTTATTGTTGCACGAGGACTTTAACGAGCTCAAGTGAATGAATGATTATGAGTGAATGATGTCGATTGTCGATTATACTTATGCGCTGTCGACGGCCGAGCTAGCTTTGTGACTCTGATTAATAAGTGCGCGACATTGTCGATAGATTTATCAATTGTTTTTAAGTTCAGCTTCGATTGGTATCCAATATCGCAGATATTGAGCATCTGATAGCAGTAATAATGAAATTATTTTACTAAAATCTGTGATTAAGTGAATAGAAA
Organism: Morpho deidamia; assembly: GCA_947086505.1. Taxonomy (NCBI): domain Eukaryota; kingdom Metazoa; phylum Arthropoda; class Insecta; order Lepidoptera; family Nymphalidae; genus Morpho; species Morpho deidamia. The sequence continues at coordinate 875,297 of CAMTZC010000025.1, forward strand.
AAATATATAATGCTAAACGTAGAGTGGAGGTGCTGAATGGAGTGCTAAATGTAGAGTAATGTATTTGATAGAATACGAAATGAGTATATTAAAGGAAGTTTTAAAGTTGCGTCCATTACAAAAAATAGAAGTGCGAGATTGAGTTGGTATAAATATATACAAATAAATATAAATAAATAAATAAATAAATAATATGTAGAGTGGACTATCCGTTGTACGAGGTTATCTTCTTCAGTCGGATTCTTCATTACTAAAGGTTGTGTCTTAAATGGAAGTCCCTCATAGTTCGTAGGATTTTTCTCTATCTCTCTCTCTATCTATTCTCCCGGTAATCCTCCCCGATTATCCTCTCCCGTTAGGTCCTCTAATGTTACAGAGCAACCATTAAATGCGATCACTTGATCACACCAGCGCCTAGGTGATCGGGCGCGGGGTCGTTTTCCTTCGACCTTTCCCACTACTATCAACTTGTCGAGGTTATCTGGTTGACCGCGAGCAATATGACCAAAGTATCCTAGGATTCTTTGGTAACTGTTGAGAGCCGAACCTTAACTTTTAGTCCCAGGTTATAGCTGGGTTTAAACACAACATACAATTCCATTTGCAATAATGTTGTTCATCAAAACACATATGAGTTTGCTGAGAGTTTATATTTGTATTAATATTTAGATCAAAGTTTACCAAAACAAACAGAATGGACGGGTCTATTTGTTTACTCCTATAAAATTCAAGGTCCGTAATAGGTTGGGTCAACATAATCATATCATATATATATTTTTTATGAATTTAAATATTATTAACTTTCGCCACGTAGCCGAAGTAAACCGCATTACGATTTTGTCGTGAAGTCTATCCTCCTGACGATGCTTCGGTGACGGGGGCGTTACGATCGTAGAGATTGTCGTAGTGAGTGTATGTAGTGCTTGTGTGGTGTGTTGTTGGTGACGACGTTTTGTGATATGTGTGGTGGGTGATCCTGCACGTTTAAGGTACGTGAACGTTGGCTGCCTCCTATTCTTAGCATAACATAGATTTTTTTAACTAACGTGGATTATAGCTAAATAATTTTAACGTAACTTCTGTACTATGGAATTCAGCAAAGTAACACCTGCTTCTATAAATTATCTTATTTTAAATAATTTAAAGTAACGAACTTAAAGTAAAAAGGCCTGTTAAAATTCCACTGCTGGCTATAAGTCAATTATCATTTGTATTCACATCGTAGATAAACGTAAACGTTAAGTTTACAGTCAATTACAGAAACTATAACAGAACTACGTTGCTATAATCCGCACGGGTTAAGCGAATGCATGCAGAGCCAATGTGTATGAAGCAGGCAAAATTCACGCACCTAACACATGCAGGACAAGTCACCACATGTATCCCAAGACGCCTCCACCAGCAACAATGCACACAAGCAATACACACAACCACCACCACAATCTCGACGATCGTTTCGCCCCGAAACCGAAGCATCATCAGGAGTATAGGCTCCACGACATTCATTACGATTTTGTCACTTACACATTAGCTTTGCATGCATTCGCTTAACCCGCGCGGTTTATAGCAAATCAGTTCTGTTATAGTTTCTATAATATGGAATTTCGCAAAGTAACACCTGCTTCTATAAAAATTTACAGTCAATTCTCAAGCATTTTTAAGTTTCATCAGAGAATATATCCCACGAAATTGCAAAGCAAAACAATTAACAATAAACAAATCAAAGTATATTTCAATGAAATGAAATTGTTTGCTCCACAAACTTCATAAAACCGGGCGAGAGCGGCCCATAAATACTACCGCCATAAAGAGTGACGAACAAAGTGCAATAAATACTGGTAACAACATCACTCACACTCATTTAACAGATTTAACTTGCAAACGAGTGACTTCGCATATGGACGGTAAATCAAACGCCGCGCGCGCATGATTCATGATAGCTTTTATTAACATCGCATGTAACGAGCAATCACGTTGGGACAGGTGTGTGCAGATTTGTTTTTCATTTTTCGAAATATCTATATATATATACGTGAGGCAAAACTTAGGACCCCTTTTTAAGAAAATTGCGCGGAGAAAAGTATGAAATTTGGCACACGTATAGTTACATACTCGGCTTCACTCGCGTGGAATTTGGTCTACTAATTTAAGTTTCGTGACAGATCATTTTAATTAAGTTTTCTTACTTGATAGTAAAATATATACATAATCGCGCCGTGCCTATTCGGCTCTCTATGGTGCTCCATTCAAGTCAATCATTAATGTATGACGATTTGGCCAAATTACTTAATGTGAAAGGCAAAGTTTATCTACATGAAATATTCAAAGCGACAAATGTATTGATTTTCATAAAAGTTTCGTAAATATGCTAAAATATGCATTGTAAAATAGTATCTAATTTAACATAATTTATTGTTCTCAATTTTGACCATAGTGGCTTCCACATAAAAGGTAGATACATGCTGTCGTGGACATTTTTTTAAACTTTTCAAGACAAACAATACTACGGTACATCATCTTTGTGTAACTCCAATGGTTTAAGCAGCGTACGCCAAGATAGCTCTCAGAGACCAGATTTTTCCGACTCTATTGACATGTGTCGTTATATTACATAAAATCATTAAATATTGTATGTTATTTCGATGTATAACCTACATTACTGTTAAGTTTCATGAAAATCTGTCCAATAGTTTTTTCACGAAAGAGTAACAAACATAAATTCATACTCACAAACTGTCGCATTTATGATATTAGTAGGATGTGTCATAATTTTCAAAAACAATTCTGGTAAAATAACTTAAATCAATAAATAGTTTTATTTATTATGCGTAAAAATATATACGTTTCTTTTTAATTTTTCACATGAATGAGCGATTCTATAAATAAGTGCATGAGTTTTATGTCTTCGGCTATTTTTCTCTTAACAATAATAGATGTTAGCCGGAAATATCAATCACGTACTTTGGCGCGACAGAAATATGACAGTTTCTTTAGGATATTCTCGGATAGATAGTGTATTTTAAAATGTACTAGCTGTGATCGCTCCATTGCCTGCGTTGAAATCAGTGTGTCAAAAAGTTTTCCCACGTAAATCCAACCCTGCGGAAATATAATCATAATGTATCACTACACATCACATAACTTAAACCTTTCTCGCGAATTACATTATCCTTTGGTTAAAACCGCATAAAAATCCGTTCAGTAGATTTTGAGAAAATCGATCACATACACGACAGGTTTTGGGAATTTTATTTTACAATATGTATAGATATAGATGTAAAAGTAAAGTAAAAAAACGGCCTGTTAATATCCCACTGCTGGGAATAGGCCTCCTCTACGTTTTTTGAAGAAAAGGATTGGAGCTAAGACCTACCATGCTGCTCCAATGCGGATTCGTAGGTTACACATATCCCTAGAATTCTCTAGAGATATGCAGGTTTCCTTCACCGAGAAGCGTGATAAATTGCAAATATCAATTTTAAAAAAAATTGATGCATTGGGCATTGGTGCCCGGGTTTGCACGGTCTCACCACTGGGCTATCACAGCTTGATGTAGATGTTCATTATCCAAATATCCAGATTAAGCATGTAGTGAATTAGAGGTTTTTTATCCCACGATGGGGCTAAGGTTACCGAGAAGAGAACTCTCGTTTTTGCGTAGAAGGCAGTAAGTTTCTCTAAGCTAAAGTTTAGATCCAACACATATCCAAGTCAATTTGCCAATTCTTCAAAAAGATACAAGCATTTCTTCACGATGTTTTCTTTTAACAAAAACCCTGTAATAAATAGATCCTAAATATCAAGGCACAGCACAATATAATCTAGTGCGTAGCTGGTCGCAACTTAAATCCAAGCTTTCTTATCATCAACATAGCCTTGCACACTATAACAAGCTTAATCAATAAGTGTATTATTAATTGTTTTTTTGAACTTGTGTAAAGGCAAGTCCAAAATGGGTTGTGGAATTTTGTTACAAAAATGTAATGACAAACTATTTACGAATTTTCTGAAGCCGTAATTGAGCCATTGGTATTATTAATTTATTTCGGTTCCTAGTTTGCCTATTACTAATACTGTTTTTTTATGAAAAAGGTGAACATTTTGTCTCACAAACTTTATATTTCTATATGCAATAAGTCCAAAGAGTCGCAAATAAAGAGAGAACTGCTAATTCTAACGTAGCATTATAACTCATTCTTATTCCCTTTTTTCCTTGTCGTATATTATGGTAATAAATCCTCCGGGGACACCGTTCTGGGACTAATTAAACCCTATAACTGCTCAGTGCACCGCTGTTTTATTATTTAGTGGTTTTGACCACAGTTCCTTTTACTTTATATAAAATTGCGTCGATTATTTTAAAACAAAACAAAATATGTTCGCAACTTTCGTCATATCGAATTAAGTATTTAAAACACCAACAATTATGCATTATTTTATAAATAGGCAAAAACACAATTCATTACATGATCTTTTGCGAAAGTAATATAAACTTGTCCTCAATAAATGTTACCTAAGAAAAAATACGATTCTTTGTCCTATTATTTAGATAGATATACTAAATTTCGTCACTACTGGGTCAGTTTTAGTCTTGAAAGTCTACCAGATAGACAGAAAGACTTTCGCAATTTATAGTATTAGTATGGATTTAATACTTTGAGGTTGGAGCTATAAAACCCATCATGTTTCTCCAATGTGAATAGGTAGGTTACACATATCCCCAGAGTTCTCTAGAGACATGATGGTTTCTTCACGATGTTTTCCTTTACTGAAAAGTATATGATAATTTTTTTTATATCGAATTAAGTATTAAAACACTAACAATTATATGATTTATAGAAGCAGGCGTTACTTTGCGTAATTCCATATTACAAGCAATATAACAGAACTAACTACTTTGCTTTAATCCGCACGGGTTAAGTGAATGCATGCAAAGCCAATGTGCATGAAGCAGGCAAAATCTACGCACCTTATACATGCAGGATTAGCCACCACATGCACCCCAAGGCGCAATTCACCAGCAACAACGCACACAAAAGCAGCAAACACACCGTAAGTGCATTACGATTTTTGTCGTGGAGCCTATCCTCCTGATGATGCTTCGGTTTCGGGGCGAAACGATCGTCGAGATTGTGGTGGTGGGTGTGTGTGCTGCTTTTGTGTGCGTTGTTGCTAGTGAATTGCGCCTTAGGGTGCATGTGGTGGCTTGTCCTGCATGTATAAGGTGCGTAGATTTTGCCTGCTTCATACACATTGGCTTTGCATGCATTCACTTAACCCGTGCGGATTATAGCAAAGTAGTTAGTTCTGTTATATTGCTACCAACAATTATGTAATATGCTAACAAAAACAATTCATTACATGGTCTTTTGCAAAAGTAATATTAGGTCCTTACATATGAAATTGGCGTTTTGTCGTACTGGCCACTTTGATCTCAAATATTACCTTTATGGTTAGGAATTCCAAATTCAAATTCATACAGCTATTTACTCATGCATTTGTGTTTCAAACCCCCTAATTCATTTGTTTTTTCTTCTTTTGTTTTTTTTTTAGTGTCACTCTGTTTACAAAATGGAAAACATGAAATATCGCGTTATTTACGAGTATGAGTTCCACCGTGGCACCAGTGCTGCAGAAACGTCTCGAAGGATTAATGATGTGTATGGTGACGGTGTCGCAAAAGAAAACACAGTGCGTTTTTGGTTTCAACGTTTTCGTTCTGGAAATTTCGACCTGCAGAACAAGCCTCGTGGACGGCCGGAGACCAAAGTTGATAATGAAGAATTGAAGACTATTGTGGAAGCGGATCCATCGCAAACCACGCCCGAGTTAGCTGCAGGCTCCGGTGTTAGTGATAAAACTATTCTAATCCACTTGAAGCAAATTGGGAAGGTGAAAAAGCTTGAAAGGTGGGTACCTCATGAATTGAGTGAAGCAAACCGACAAACGCGCGTCGACTGCTGCGTTACGTTACTCAACCGGCACAATAATGAAGGAATTTTTAATCGAATCATTACCTGTGATGAAAAGTGGATCCTCTACGATAATCGGAAGCGCTCATCGCAATGGCTGAACCCTGGCGAACCAGCCAAATCCTGCCCTAAGCGAAAATTGACTAAAAAAGTTGCTTGTAAGTGTTTGGTGGACTAGTGCCGGTGTCGTTCACTACAGCTTTCTTGAATCAGGCCAGACGATTACGGCAGATATCTATTGTCAGCAACTGCAAACCATGATGGAAAAGCTAGCTGCTAAACAACCGAGGCTGGTCAATCGCTCTAGGCCACTGCTGCTTCAGGACAACGCTAGACCACACACTGCACAACAGACGGGTACCAAATCAGAGGAGCTTCAATTAGAATGTCTTAGACATCCACCGTACTCTCCGGACCTTGCTCCAACAGATTACCATTTTTTTCGCAATTTGGATAACTACTTGCAAGGAAAAAAATTCAACTCCGATGGGGCAGTCCAAACCGCCTTCAAAGATTTTATTGATTCCCGCCCGAATGGTTTTTTTAGTAAGGGGATCAATGAACTACCTATGAGATGGCAAAAGTGCATACATAGCAATGGTACATACTTTGATTAATTAAATATATTTCATTTAAAAAAAAACGACTTTATGTTCCTCCCATAGAAAACGCCAATTTCATATGTAGGGACCTAATATTATATAAACTTTTCCTCAATAGATGTTACCTAAGGAAAAATACGTTAATAAATTCTATGTCCTATTACTTGGATAGCTATACTAAATTCCGTCGCTACTGGGTCAGTTTTAGCCTCAAAAGTATACCAGATAGACAGAAATACTTTTGCAATTTACAGAATTAGTATGGATATTTGTGAAATGATATCAGTAAAATTAACGACCTGTTACTATTCCACCTCTGGGCGAAGGCGAGAACGCCGAGAACGATAGAACGAACGAGAAGGGTTGGAGCTAAAATCCACCATGTTTCTCCAATGTGGATTGATAGGTTACACATATCCCCAGAGTTCTCTAGTTACATGTAGGTTACCTCAAGATGTTTTACTTCACTGAAAAGCGTATGATAAATTGTAAATATCAATTAGATACATAGTATTTAAGAGAAAAACTCATTGATGCCAGGAGTTTGAACGCGTGACCCCTTCAAAGGAGTTCACGATGTCACAGCTTCTAATTATATCTATGATATTTATGAAATGGTAGTTTTTTAAAAACAAAGACTATTCTAAGAAGGAGCATGTTCTCCTCTTTGAAAGAAGGAATTGATCTGAAAGCACAGAACATTGCTAAGAAAGCTGATTAGCAAGTTAAACATATTAAAAGTACTCTACTAGTTATAGCAGTTCAAACCTCGAGCAAGTACTGATGAGTTTGTTTATTTAAACCTGATGCCTATAAGATCTGTATATCTTAGGAGCTTTCCTGGGATATTTAAATTCAAAATATTCTTCATTTAAGTAAACTTGTAAACAAGTTCTTTTGAATCGTCAACTTTACTGTTGGTTCGGAAAGCTGTTCCTACCGAGAAGAGCCAGCAAGAAACTCGGTGGTTGCTCTTTATATACCTAAAAGTAACCAAATCACATTGGAACGGCGTGATAAGTCTAAACTTTAACTTAACTAAGTTTAAACTTTATCCAAAAGGAGAAAGGAGGATTTTTCCTTGTAGTGAGATAGTAACGGGCCGTTAACTTATAAGTTTTATGTATATGACTTTGTCTGCGACCATCGATGATCGTATCACGATCTCACCTTTTGCAATAAAAGCTTTTTCTTTTCTTTGACTACCATGATCGTTCTCCTGTCCTTATTCCTGTCTAAGTGTGGTCGGCACATGTTTTTCTCTTCAATTCCACATATCCATACACATTCATATTTAACACTTATTATGTTACATGATATGCATCCCTCCTCAATGTCCATATCTTAATCTTGCAATTTTCATCTTTTCTATTATGGACGCAACGTTCAGACTTCCTCTTATACTCACTAGCTTTTGCCAGTTATTTCGTCCGTTTGGACCATAGTAATGGAATAATCAGTAACTTCTTTCACTCTCCAAGTATTTCCTTCCCAAAAAAGCAGATTAATCCGGGAAGATTAACATGTACTTTCTATTGCAATGACTTCACAGCTTCGAAACTTCAACATTACCGTTGATTTCCTTCATGACAAAAGATATACCATTTACACTGAAAAAAATTCTCCATTCACTCCATTGGTTCGCCTGGTTTAATAAAAAAACATGAACATAAAGATTCTGAATGTTCCTGTTGAATTAACAGGATTTCTATAGTCTATATCTTACCCCGGTATATAAGCATGAATCATGCTAATTTTCCTCGATATTGATTTAGTGGATTTGCCGTTACAACGTAACAGACAAGCAGACAGCCAAACAGACCGACAAACACTTTCGCATTTATAATATTAGTAAGGATCCAGTCTTGTCACACCACACATCACACATTTTGCTTTGACTGCCATATTTAAATATTCTATCACTTTTATAATTTGACAACAAATCGCCATACAATGGATTCATATGCGACAGCGACAGATTAAACGCATTTATCATGCGAACACGTGCAACCGAATTTGATGGATCGCTTGAAACGGTAAGCTTGTGGCCTACCTCACACGTTTGGAAGTTTCTGTGAAATAATATTCTAATAAACAAATTAAAATGAGTATGATAGCTAAAGTAAATATTATTACATTTAGCTACATGATTTATAGAAGCAGGCGTTACTTTGCAAAATTCCATATTACAGAAACTATAACAGAACTACTTTGCTAAAATCCGCGCGGGTTAAGCGAATGCATGCAAAGCTAATGTGTACGAAGAAGGTAAAATTCACGTACCCTAGACAAGCATTACGTAATGCATTACAATTTTGTAGTGGAGCCTATCTTCCTGATGATGCTTTGGTTTCGAGACGAAACGATCGTCGAGTTTTTGGTGGTGGTTTGTGTGTATTGCTTATGTGCATTGTTGCTAGTGGAGACGTCTTGGGATGCATGTGGCGACTTGTCCTGCCTAATGGTAGAGATTTTATTGACTACAGATAACTGTATAGCATACCAGTGGTAACTGCAACTTTGTTCACGCCAACCGTACTGTTAAAGTACCCTCAATTACCATATACCCTATGTATGGTATGTCGTCCAATTTATGTCCAAGATCCCAAATATATTTTATTTCTATAGTACATACAACGGTGTGATCCCATTAAAAGACATCAAAGCGGACTGCAAACTTTCGCAATCGACCAAAATATCTGTGTTATATTAAAATAAAATCAAATGGAATCGTCAGATTACGAAATCGCTTACGTAACGTTTCCGTCCACTCGGGCCGGGCGTAATGTTTGCCAGAATCTGCTCACTTTCAATTTTTTTTTCCATTTTCTTAAATTAGGATTGGATTCGATACGTAATATTTTCCGGCACGGCAGCTTGATATGCCTGAGGTATATTTTCCGAAAATAATTATTAAATTTTCGTATTACTTTTCGTTAACAAAGGAAAATGCTTACTTTAATTTCCTAAATTTTGACAGTAATTAAGTATTATTCTGAGTTCCTATTTGTATATGCTGATAAGAATAGAGGGACAAATTTTGGTCATGCCATTACAGCAGTTTAAAACCACTGTTAAAAAGAGGCTGATACAGAAAGCCTACTATACTGTTGAAGATTACTTAGATGATAAGGATGTGTGGATATAGGTGCACTTCTACCCTGTACAAGACAGTAATAAATAAATGTAACTAGTTTTAAGATTTATATTTTTAAAAGAGCAACCGCCGAGTTTCTTGCTGGCTCTTTCTTCTCGGTAGGAACAGCTTTCCGAACCAGTAAACCAAACCAAACCAGTAAAGTTGACGATTCAAAAGCACTTGTTTACAAGTTTACTTGAATAAAGAATATTATGAATTTGAATTTGAACTTGAATAAGTACTCAGCTTAATTTATCAATTTAGCGTTATAGACGCCACTTCTAGGAGGTCACGATCGGACCATGGAGCACGAGATCGCATTAAATAAACCAAAAATTGTTTAAGCTTTTGCGAGTAGGTCAAGGATCAATTGTTTTAATGAAGCTACCACTAATTTAAAACCTTTTTCCAGAGTTGCACTATCTTTCAGTAAAAAACGTACAAAAATCTGTTCAGTAGATTTTGAGAAAAACTATCACATACAGTCACAGTTTTTGGTGACTTTGTTTTATACTAAGTATAGATTGATTTATTAAATATTGTAGGTATTTACATCAATTTGTATGTAGTTTTATAGAAAAAAGTTTGTCTTTTAACAATGCCACGATTTCATTTTCTTTAACATTCTAATTCACAATTCAAAAATTCAAATTCAATATATTCTTTATTCAAGTAAACTTGTAAAAAGTGCTTTTGAATCTTCAACTCTGCTGCTGGTTCGGAAAGCCGTTCCTACCGAGAAGAGCCAGCAAGAAACTCGGCGGTTGCTCTTCTAAAAAACATAATTCTTATTACTAGTTACATTTAATCATTGCTATCTTGTACAAGGTCGGAGAGTATTTATAACCATGCATTCTTATCATCTTTGTAATTCTCAGCAGGATTTCTGTATTCTCGTGTTCTATCTGTTTAAACTGCTGTAATGGCAAAGCTAAAATTGATTAAGGATTATTTAATCAATTAATACTTGCAAACAACATAGCCTAATTTCCTAAGTACCAGTTATTTTTTATTCCTCCGTACATTTTTGGAAAATCTAAGCCGCTTTCAAGGCCGCTCAGTCGTGTATTTATCGGTGGCTATATAACTGAGGGATTAATAATGTCAAAGTCACAAACACATGATGTATTCAGATCGAGATAAACAGTTCTAGCTTTGCGAATTAACAGAAATATAAAAAAGGTATTTCTCCCAATTTTATTTAATGGGTCCTAATGTATATATTTCCTGTACAATTTTAATTATGCTCGTTAGTGTAGAAACTTTGGCCCGTCCAGTTTTCTCGACCTTGAGTAAAGAGTTATGTTCTTTTTCGCAATAGCTCGTTTCGTCCGCGCGGTAATCAGTGTTTTATAGAATTGTATTTTATTCACTCAATTGACATAACACTGAACAACCGTACAAAAATCCGGTCAGTGCATTTTGAGAAAATCGATCAAATACAGACAGATAGATTTTGGGGACTTATTATATACATATTTATATCCTTTATATAGGTTGAATGAGTTATTTCATTTTTTGATTTTGGGTAACTACAGCTTCGCGTCCCAGCGAGATATATGGGAAATTTTAGTTCGTCTAATCTCCAAATTCCTAATAAGATCACGTAGAGAAGCTTCTTGAATAACCCGCTCCATCATCTTCTACGTGAGTCCTCAGCTTTCTTATAAGGCCCATCGTCAGTTGCCAAGATTGGTATCCATAAGTATGTTGACTTAGGGTTCAAAGCCTATGAGTGTAAAGCCTGTGCTGCGTAAAAGTCTTCGAATAGTGTTAAGTTCATAACGAATTTTAAGGATAACTCACCCTTACTATTATGTCACTGCCGATTCTTAAATAAAGTAAAGGTCTGTTTCTATGCCACTGCTGGGCATAGGTTTCTTTTTCCTTTTCTGGCGAGAAAAGTTGGAGTTTAGACTCACCATTCTGCTCCAATGCGGATTGATAGATTACACATATCCCAGGAAGTCTCCGGATATATGCAGGTTTTCCTCATGTTTTCCTTCAACGAAAAGCGTTCTAAACAATTCTAAATATCAATTATACACAGAAAAACTCGATGATTGCCGGCGTTTGAACCTACGACCCCCTGGAGAGAGGCACATAGTCTCAGCGCTCGGCTATCACAGCTCTGATACTTGAATATTCCAAATGAATTCTAAATGCGTTACCGCGTAACTAAGTAAACCGCATTAAACTTAGCGAACTCGAGGAATCTCGTTAGTTAGTTAAAGTTTAACTGACGGATCGTTTGTCATCATATTCAGTTGGCTCGGAACATGGCGGCTCGTTCATTTTTATTTTAAAATTAAATAAAGACAAATCGGTTCTTCGCGACTCGGCGAGGTCTTTCAGCGGCAATTTTCAACTATTCTTGAAAATTTCTTACGATTTAATACTTATTTCTTTATCTACGTTACTGTCACCAAACAGATAGAGTAACGCCTATTTCTATCCCACTGTTGGACTTAGATTTTTTTCTTTTCTTTTGGAAATAAGGTGTCACAGTCTCAGACATTAAAATTCGTGTAAAAATTAAATAATAATCAAAATTAGAATATTTTCACAAGATAGGTGGACGGCAAAGTTCCCTAATTATAAGGAAACTCGTCCGTGAACCTAGGTCGTTGGTTGGGGGGTTAAGTGGACTGTATGAGGGGGTTGAAGGTTTTATACTATTTTCTATTCTTCTGGGCAATGCACAATTATCACCGATTTAGCACCACCCACCTTTCGTTGCCGTTGTACTGCCGCCATGCACTGGGAAGCTTCGAAGTCCTTGATATGCGCCGGCGGCCGGCCGTTTCTTGTGACGCCAAGAGAATTGGGTTACTCGAACGAACAGTAACACTATTACGAGTCCGAAACTCGACACGACACTCTTTAATATGGACACAGCACTTGATATTGCAAGTTCCAGACGAATTGTCAATGTTTTACAACGAAATTAATACGAATAATGTAAGGCGATCAAGCGGCCATTAGCGAACGATGGCGCGCACGTAGACACTCGCACGGCGACAGAAGCCGATCGTCGAATAGTGTTTCCATTGCTACCTACATATCGATGAATAAAAAATGTCAATTGCCCAGAGAGAAAAAGATATTTCGAAATAATTAAAAATTATCAAATATTTACGAACAATAGGTTTAAAACAAAATTTGCTCTATCATGTACTAAGTTTCTCCAATTGTATATTTAACGAGTCTTATATATATAAAATATCAAAATCAAAGAAATCAATTTTTTAGTGTATGCGCCGACCGTCACGACGGTCTCTACTATGACTTTAATATTAGGAGCCAGTAATCATAGCGCAACTATTGCGCTATTGACACTTAGAATAATATTCTTGATGAGTACTGAAGTCATACATGATATAAGCTTATATGCTTATGGATACTAATAATCTCATTTAAAATATGTTTTACGTTGTAAGAACATATCGTAATGGGTTATGCATCAACCCATATTAACAGCGAGGTGTGTTTATGTTTAAGCCCTTCGATTCATATAATAATTATAATAATGAGTTCATAATTTCCGCCGTGTGGTATCGGGTTGAATAGAATAGACCACCCTCATTTCTTACCGAGGTGTCGTAAAAGGCGACTAAGGTGAGTTGACCCACCGTGTGGTATCTGGTTGAGTAGAGTAGACCACCCTCTTTCTTACCGAGGGGTTGTAAAATACGACTAAGGTAAGTTGACGTCAGGCAGGCGGCCGGTCGTAAAATACATAGCCGAATCATGAGACAATATGTTTTATAACATGTTGTGCCGACCCCACTTAGAGTGGGATAAGGGCTGGAGGATGTATATAATAAGTTCATAATTTCTAATAGACAGTATGCCTTATTTTAATATTCACTATCCTGCAGAATAGTTTATCAAAATGTACAAACGATTCACGTACTTTTATGAGGCGCTTAGCAAGAACCGCAAGCTTGTGTTTTTCTGCTTTGTCTATTATGTATATCGCCATTTTTATATAATGCTGCATATTTTTTATGTAATTCAAAACTCTTCATCATCTTCCTGCCCTTATCCCACTCTCAGTGGGGTCGCCAAAACATGTTACAAACATGTTGTCACATGATTTGGTATTTTACGACCGGCCGCCTGCCTGACGTCAAGTTACCTTAGTCACCTTTTACGACACCTCGGTTAGAAATGAGGGCGGTCTATTCTAATCAGTCGGATACCACACGGCGGATTTTTAATATAATTCAAACTATGTACCTTGAATGTTTATAGATGCTCTTGGGAAAGGGTTACGTTGCAACTGAACATCAAGTTGTTATGTTGTATGACCATCAGTGATACTCAACGAGTTGAGATAAACGCTGGCGGCACCTTTATCTAATAAACCGGCTCCCGCGCATCTAATTTGCCGACTCGAGTGCCATCGAAACAAGTGAGCACCCGTGCGAAAATTGCCTGAACTGTCTCGCATACATACTAATATTAAATAAATCAACCAATTTAGCACAAATAGGTAAAAAATACGGTGCCGTGTGGAATAGAGCTGAGTTTAGACCTACCACACTGCTCACACCTGTAAGCAGCTAGTAAACAACTAGCTGCTCACAGGTGTGAGCAACTAGCTGTGTGCTACCTAGCACATATCCCTTTTCTTTTTCTTTTTTTTTTCGAACTGACTGTATGCTGTTAGCCCTATTGGCTTTTACAGCGTCACCGGGCGGGACGGGTGAGAGCAGAAGCATCGTCGAGGTTGCGAAATGCAGAGAGTGGAGCGCAGAAAGCACATATCCCTAGAATGCTCCTGTTTCCTCACGATGTTTTCCTTCACCGAAAAGCGTGTGAAAGCGTGTGTGATAAGTTGCAAATATCAATTAGACGCCTGTCGGGGTTTGAACCCATGATCGTCCCTAGAGAGTCGCACGGTTGCTGGGCTATTACAGCTTATATATTTATACAGTTAATAATAAATAAATAAGTTTTGAACGAAAAGTGAATAATAAGCTTCACATTCGAATCGGATGGGGTTTAGGATTCCAGTACTTAGTCATTGCAGAAAGCAAGCTTCACTCGAACGCGGCCTGTGAATACAGAATGATGTAGAATGTGAATAGTGAATAAAGATATCTTGAAAAATTAAGTTTAATTAAAAATTCCCGTGTGATAATTCGATTGCGATTGTCTAATAAACCTTAGATCACCCTTTGTCCTCTAATATTTTCCCACAAATGAAAAAGAGCGATCCGCAATTGAAAATCGTAAAATAGTTTTATTATCGCCCCGTGACCTTGTCTCGGCTACCTCCAGACGACTGTCTCGAGAGATATCGAAATTTTGCAAATTTTCTTTATTGTTATTGTCTTCGTTCGAATTTCCCTTCGTTCCCGATGCATCGATTAGCGGTGGAAGGAGCCACTGTTTGGAGAGGTCCCAACCCGGAGGTGGCACTCTCCGGGGTACAGAGTTGCTGCTGGCGGGGATGGGGGCAATGTGTCCAACGGTACCTTGTCCTCGCCACCAGCAGCGTGGTAGAGCACTGTCAGGTTTTTAGTCGGTGAGAGTCCGACATACCCAACGCTCGTCTCAGTCGGGTGGTGATGACCCATAATGGGTTTTCCTAACAAGAAAAAATGTCTTGAAAATATTGTAAAGCGTAGTGATATTTAGCGCTTTATCATAAACTTGAATTTGTTAGCGCTGAATTTGTGAGCGCTTGTTACTGTTCTTACTAAGTCAATAAAATTGGTGATACTTCCGAATCAAAAATTAAAGAATTTTTTACGTTTCTTTGCAGACAAAATTTAAATACTTAATATATGAATAACCAAATGAATATATATGAGACAATTACACACACGTTCGTCCGTCTCCAAAGTAAGTGACTTAATACTATGTAATGTCTGTCACCCATAACATATATAATTTTAAATATATGCTTACATACGATATGTTTAAATGTATATACACCTATACTCGATGAACAAACAAATTGTTTTTTTAGAAGATGTTGACCCTCGGTGGGAACGAACCTACGACCCTGCGGGTAAAAGGCCAACTGCACCAACGGACCAGCCAAAATTTCAGTCATTTATTTATGAACATGTGATACAGAATATTGCAACTCTTTTCCGTAATATGGAGTGAAGGGTTACAGTGAATATAATAAATGTCTGCGAAAATGTTTTTGCATAGATTTTACGTGAGCCTTTGAAATGAATTAAAAAGTGAACTAACGTGTACCGGGGTATCGACACTGTGTATGAATGCTATTCATGTCTGCTCACATTCATGCGGGTAGGCAGATATCATTGTTAGATATGGAAATTCTATACTCAATATAACGGAAAATTATTCTCTGAAGGCTATGTTTTTATATGTTACTAGCAATGGCCCACGGTTTCACCCGCGTACATACCGATCTCGTGTTAGTGGAAAGTTTACTAAGTCAGATTATAGTTTTATTTTACCTCGGTAAGAAAGAGGGTGGTCTATTCTACTCAACCGTATACCACACGGTGGGTGAATTTAGCTTAGTCGCCTTTTCAACACTTTGATAAAAAATAAGGGTGTTCTATTCTATTAAGCCGGATATCACACGGTGGGTCGACTTACCTTAGTCGTCTTTTACGACACCACGGTAAGAAAGATGGTGGTCTATTCTACTCAACCGTATACCACACGGTGGGTGAATTTAGCTTAGTCGCCTTTTCAACACTTTGATAAAAAATAAGGGTGTTCTATTCTACTAAGCCAGATACCACATGGCGGGTCGACTTACCTTAGTCGTCTTTTACGACACCACGGTAAGAAATGAGATTGATCTATTCTACTCAGCTGGATACCACACGGTGGGTCGACTTACCTTAGTCGCCTTTTACGACACCTCGGTAAGAAATAGGGTAGTCTATTCTACTCAGCCGGATACCACACGGCGGGTCGACTTACCTTAGTCGCCTCTTACGAAATAGGGTGGTCTATTCTACTCAGCCGCATACCACACGGCATATGTATATAACTTAAATATGTATTTAAAATTATATAAGTAGTATTACGAGTCGTCCGTCATCCATAACGCAAGTATTAATTTATTTTGGGGACCGTGTGTGTAATTTTCCCATATATTTATTTATTGCGATTTATTTATTAGATAAATGCGAAAGTCTGTCTGTTTCACCTCGGCGGCTAATTCGCTGGAGCAATGTTTGTGAAATTTGGCACAATTAATACTTATACACCGGGTGCAACAAATATAGAAGAATATAGAAATCCTGCTGATTCAACAGGAATATGATGATATTGTGAAACACCACCTATGATTAATATATCAAGGTTTTTTATTTCTTATGTGTCTAAATATAGTCAAATCCACCGTGTGGTATCCGGTTGAGTAGAATAGACCACCCTCTTTCTTACCGAGGCGTCGTAAAATACAACTTAGGTAAGTTGACATTAGGCAGGCGGCCGGTCGTAAACACAAAGCCGAATCATGTGACAACATGTTTATAACATGTTGTGCCGATCACACTTAGAGTGGGATAAGGGCAGGAGGATGATGATGTGTCTAAGTATAGTCAAATCTGTATTTAAAGAAGTTTCTATATCACGTTGTTTGGTTTACGTCGAATGAGTTATTTTATGATTTAGAAGAATTTTAATATTATAGATTTTTGTTTCTATTAATCAGTTTGGATAGCTAACTCAGCTATAACAACGTATAATAGTTAATAATACGGGTTAAATACCAAAATAAATGAACTATTAATATTATAAAATTATATTATAAAGTATAACATAAATCAGTTTTCCTGGAATTGAAAATGAGGGTAATTAAACGATTATGTTGGCGCGGACGAAATCGAGTGCTTTTCCAGTTGTTATTTAATAATGTAATAGTTTTTATATGTAATGCACAATCAGCAACATTGTCCCAGTTAACTCGAGCAATGCGGCGGGCAGCGAAGCGTGAACTCGCAAATGAAAGCAGTGAAGTCACCAAAAGCCTGTCGCTTGCCGACGTCCGGGAAATATGTTTGCGGCAAAAATAATAACTCTCATAGTCAACTTGTCAGGGATTTCAACTAAATTATGTTACAATTGCGACTTTGTGTTCTGTAAGTTGAGTCGACAAGTAACGAATTTATGTCTACTGGTACTACCGGCGACTATGTTCGTACCAATAAATGGTGAAATACCTTTTATTTATCAAAAGAAACGTTATTTTGCGAAATTCAGTAGTATAGAAAGTATTTTAGAATGATTTTGCTATAATCCACGTTTGTTAGGAGAATCTATGTAATTTTATTATTTTTATTTGTTTCATTAGACACACAAAACAGTTCACAACACGATTATAAACTAAAATGTATACATATTTTTCAAATTTATAATGAAGTTGCATACCAAAACTTGTATGTTCATATACTAAAGTGAAAAATAAAAACATGTTGCAATGAAAAACTAATTCTAAATTAATGCTAAGTGATATAATATAGTAATCTAATTAAAAAAACTGATGTACGACTGAACTGCTATATGTACGAAGAAGGCAACGTTCACGTACCTTATACATGCAGGATCAGTTTCCACACGTATCATAAAACGACGTCACCAACAACACTTCACCCAAGCACGACATAAACGAATACAGTACGAAAATCTCCACGATGATTAGATTTGATTTGAAATCTCCACGATAATATCGCCCCTTAATCAAAGCACCTTCAAATTCAAATTCAAAATATTCTTTATTCAAGTAGACTTGTAAACAAGTGCTTTTGAATCGTCAACTTTACTGCTGGTTCGGAACTGTTCCTACCGAGAAGAGCCAGCAAAAAACTCGGCGGTTGCTCTTTTAAAAATATAAATCTTATAACTGGTTACATTTAGTCATTACTGTCTTGTACAGGGTAGAAGTTGACAGCTATATCCACGCATTCTTATCGTCTAAGTAATCCGCAATAGTATCGTAGGCTTTCTGTATTATGTATATCCTTTTTTTTATAGTGTTTTTAAACTGCTGTAATTGCAAGGCCAAAATTGATTGCGGAATTTTAGTATAGAATCTTATAACCAAAACCAAAACAACCACCAAACCAAAACCCATAAACGACTTAGGTGTGTACTTTTGCAACGCGCAAAGCAGTAAGCTTATGTCGGTTCACAGAAGGCACTATTAGGGCGACGTTCCCCGACTTAAGTAGAGGTTCTACTCTCTGCATTTCGCAACCTCGGCGATGCTTCTGCGCTCGCCCGTCTCGCCCGGTGACGCTTTAAAAGCCATTAGGGCTAACAGCATAGTCGAAAAAAAAATTATGTCGGTTCCTGCTTTGTCTATTATATACCTCGCCAATCGCCATCGCCATCAGAAGGATCCACGACAAAATCGTAATGCATTACGATCATGAAACACACACATATTGAACATATTTTAAAAACTTTTAAAGCAAACTCAGAAGTGAGTCAGTTTTGTTATACATAAAGCTCAAATATATTTTTACTAACGTTTAAGTATTCCCACCGTGAGAGCACCATACATCGACACAAAAACATTTGCACAGACCTCTGACCAAAAAGGCTCTAACCAAAATTTTAGGATCAAATAAATGGAACAGGTGTACGACTCAATAGATTATACGAACTTGAGTATTAACTCCCCCTGGCTTATGTTTTACGGCGTGGAAACATAATAAAATAAAGGCTATATTTTTGTTGCTGTAAATGGAGTTGGATTATTTCTGGGAACTGGCAAAATGATAGTGACAACACCGAGCCTCCGAGCAAACAATGCTCGCAAGTAAGTCGAGAAGCGGGTTACAATAATAATTCCTATGAAAGCTGAGATAACTGACGTCATCCATCACGATATTACGTCGCGTAGCCCGCGGATGATTCTGCTACACAAATATTTGGGAACGGCTCCTTACTTCGTTTGGTTTGTTCCCGTTGTTTCTAGCGGAACGATATTAACTTTATTGCTTCACGGCCATCAGCTATATTAATCTGATCTTTTCATAATGAACTCTAAGTAATTGAATTATATGCTACAAAACATTTGATTTCAATAGTTATGACGTTGAAATATTTAAAAACTGTCAATAGAAAGAACACTATTGTTCTTACATTTGAAGGATACAAAATCTTGCAAATACGCGCATAATCAAATTGATTCTATAGGCTAACCATCTAACCGAGTCCTCGCCTGCGGGGTACAAACAAGGGCGCTGAGGTAGGACGAAAATCTTTTATATATGACACTACGGGCGCGCACTTGTACTGCGCAGGCAATCTCTGAGTTAAACAATTACTTTATAATTAATTTATTATCCGTAAGTTTTACTAACAATGATAACATTCTACGAAAACTCCCAAAAAAAACTCTCCGCGCCAATAATTTTTGAGCTCAATTAAAATGTCTCATGAAAGAGCTACAAGAATAAATAAAGACAATGCAAATGAACACTCGTTTACCTATTCGCTTACACTCTAGTACAAACTAAAAAAAAATCCCTAACAAAATAGACTGAAAGATAGTTTTACTTTGATTATATTATACATATCGCACGCTTAGTATTAAAGTGACATAATTCAAAAAGTTGTTTTCATTTTTGGTGACGGGGCGAAGCGATTGTTGTCTGCGAGATTTTCGTGGTATTCACCACCCAACCAGTGTCAAAATACGCTCAATCGCGTAATATTTGTGTGTCTCGTGATCGTAATGAATTACGATTTTGTCATGGAGCTTATTCTCCTAATGCTTCCGTGAAGGGGTGAAACGATCGTCGAGGTTGTCGTAGTGAGTGTGTATTATTTGTATTGTTTGTTGTTGGTGGCGGCGTTTTGTTATACGTGTAGTGACCGGTCCAACATGTATGAGGTATGTGAACGATGTCTGCTTCCTAAACTTAGCATTAAATTCATTCTTTTAATTAAATGACTGGGCCATTGGCGCAGTGGGTAGTAGTGACTCTGCCTTCAGCTCCGCCAGTCGTGGGTTCGATTCCCGCCGAGGGCCAACATTTTCTATAAACAATATGTTGGTTTTTCGAGCCTGCGTGTAGATTTATATATAAGTGTGTATTTAAAATTATTTATGTAGTATATCTACCAGCTGTCTGTCACCCATAACACAAGTATTAAGTTGGGGTCGGAGACCGTGTGCGTAAGTGTCCCATATATTTATTTATTTATTTATTATTGAAATAAAATTATAGTAAAATAATTCTATCATAATATCTGTACTATGGAATTCCGCAAAGTAACGCCTGCCTCTATAAATTATCCCATGACTACATCAAGACGTTCGCACAAGTCTCCTTTGTTTATACGATCCTAAAACAATCGCGCGGTCGCTGTGTCAATAGAAATCCATTCAGTTGATGTTTAAATAAACCGATTAGGAAAAAATGCAATAATGGAGTCGATAAACGGAGGCGTGTGCCATCCTTGTTGTCAAATAAGGGTGTGGCCACGCCGTCTAGATGGATTTAAGAAAATAATTACGCAATTATTTATTTATTTAAGTAGAAAGCCAACAAAATGTACAGAGTATACAATATAATATATAAATACAATCATCTTAGTATTACTACCCCGTATCTCTCTTATAATCGGCTAACTCAACATGAGATAAAAAATTACAAAGTGTTTAAAATGTAAATTAAAGAAAATAGAAAATACACAAAAAATAAGCATAAAGTAAAGTAAAGTAGCGGCCTATTACAATCCCACTGTAGGGAATAGGCCTCCTCTCTCCGTTTCTGGAGAGAAGGGTTGGAGCTAAGACCTAACACGCTGCTCCAATGCGGATTGGTAGGTTACACATATCCCTAGAATTCTCTAGAGATATGCAGGTTTCCTCACGATATTTTCCTTCACTGAAAAGCGTGTGATAAATTGCAATTATCAATTATACACATGAGTTATATAGAAAAACTCATTGGTGCCTGCCCGGGTTTCTAACTCGTGTTCCCCTTGAAAGAGTCGCACGGTCTCACCGCTGGGCTATCTCAGCTCAAATATATCAAAGCTCAAAAATAAGCATAATTATTATTAAATACGATTTATCTCATTCCACAAATATTTCGTTTATCTACTTAACCACATATTAAAATATATTTTTTTTCATTATTATAAAGTAGAATCAGAAAGAAAGCACTTAATTGAAGTCACATTCTAGCCATAAGGCTAAATAGCAACTGTATATTTACCTAAACTTAATGACGTATTAATGGAAAATTATTATATAAAGACACTTAAATAACTATATGTGTGTGTAGAATGAAGTATGTGTATGTGTATGTGTTTTTGATCTGCAATCTATAATAGTGAAGACCCTCACACCCATGTGTGATGTTTTGCAGGAGCATGCAAATAAATGCATGCTCCTGTTGCATGCGTGCAGTCACGGGAATGTGTGCTCATTTTAAATCCAAAGTTATTGTTATTAGATATTTAATAATAACTCTCCAGTGAAAATAATAATTCCTCAATAATTTTATCTTTTCTATTACTTAAGCTTATAATAAGTACATACAACCTTATAACCTATATAGGACTATGCGAAAAAAAACAATAAGTTAAATCGAATTAACTGTGACCTTATGCGATATAGTAATGAATAGCCACTATTTATAAAAAAATATATTGGTTACTAGACTAGTTTGTTAACTAGTTTTAAGATACATTTTTAACAATTATTGACTGTCGCTGCTCGGTGGAACTTTTTTATGCAATTTGAAATATGATTTAGTCTTGAGAAAATTTTATTTTAATGTGGACACGCGCTTAGACGAATATATTCTGTTGAAAGCTTGGAATTTTTTATATTAAACTCATTCTGTGGACGCTTTTAGAAACACTGCCGGTTCAAAACAATATTATGGCAGCTGTTCCCATGGGTTCAATGTAATCGATATTATATACTCGATTAATTATATCTACAACAACGTTTTAATTAGTTGTATTACTTACAAAACAAAAAAAGTTTCTATTTATATTTTTTCGACAATTTGTTATCTCAATGTTGAATCAACAATAATTTTTGCTATTGTTGTTTCGGTTAAGGGTTTAGTTTCGAAAAGTCTCGACCAACATCCTAGACGTTTTCGCTTAATAGTTGAATCAAGAGTCGGATGTAGAAGGCAGTATTACTTTCTACGGCACGTAGTGTGAGGAAGTTCGTCACTCTGGAGCCCTAGGTACCGGTAGCTTAGGATATCGCTCCGCCGCCGGCAGATGACGATTTTTACGTCTTTAAATGTTTAATTAAATTTTTGTAATAAGAAATATTTATAAATGTAAAAAGTTAGTTTTGAGAAAAATAAACGGAATTATAATAATATCATTTTATTTCAAATTTTTGTAGGTCTTAGTTAACAACATTATATGATAACTAAACATTTTACCGTCTATTTTACCGGCTGACTCCGCACTAGGAAAACCTGTGTTGCGAATTATATATTTACTTTATCGCGGATTATAGCAAAATATTTGTATTATTACTTTTGTATTATAAATCTCCGCAATATAATTCTTATAATTAGTCAAATTTCTTAATTCTTATCTTGTGCAAGGTGTAAGAGCAAGTAAATTTAGTCATTTGTATCATTTTTATAAATCCTCGATGGTATAATGGATTGAACCTCCATTAATAAATAAATATATGGGACACCTACACACATGGTCGTGCATCCCCAAAGTAAGTAACTCAATACTTGTGTTATGGGTGACGGACAACTGGTAAATATACTACATTTATAATTTTAAATACATACTTAAATACAAATACACACCCAAGCTCGAAGAACCAACAAATTGTTTGAAGAAAATGTTGGCCCGCAAAGGCAGGGTCACTACCCACTGCGTCAACGGGCCAGTCAAAGTCATTCAAAAGGCGTTTTAAACCGTATTGGCAAAGCCAAAGTTATTTGCGATTTTCTAATAAAATCATATACTAAAGCCCACAAACGATTTACGAACTGCTGTTAGATACGACACAGGTGCCACTCTTAGATGTCTATATTTTTTGTAATATTGTATTGTTTCAGAAAAGATTCTTATTTTTTCTTAATTACCCAGTAGCGCATTCATTAATTGCATTTTATACCTCATTATTTGCAATTGAAAAAAAAATTGCTCGTTACCAGTCACCGAGAGTCAAATTATCATACAAAATTACCCTTTGACGAAACCCCCGTCGACCAACAAAACAAATCCCTATTAAATAGCAACCGGACACCCTTGGAGAAAAAAAATCTCCTACAAAAGCGAGTTGTTTTAATGCAAGAGTTCCGTAGCTGCAGGCTGAAAGTAAGTAAAGAAATCTTTTAAGCCTAATATTTAAAATTTTAATTCAAATGTTATATATTTATTTAAAAAAAACTGTTCTAGCCAGGTAAGAGCGTGTGATCCTTTCGAGGCGTCGCTTGTTCAAACCGGGAAGCAACCAATGAGTTTATCTGTTAAAACTTATGTGTTTAATTGATATTTGCAATTAATAACACGCTTTCCGGTGAAACATCGTGAAGAAACTTGTATATCTCTAGAGAATTCAAGGGATATTTGTGACTTACCAATACGCGTTAGAGTAGCGTGGTGGGTTTTAGATCTAATCTATCTTCTCTCTAAAAACGGAGAAAGGAGGCCTATGCTCATCAGTGGGATAGTGATAGGCCGTTACTTACCTTTTTCATATATTTTTGTTTATAATATACTTTTATGGCAATATACTTTTTGTTCAAATTTTTGTTCAAATTATAAAGAAATGACGATGTTTATATACTTCGTCATGGTAGACCGGCGTAGAAAGTATAACTGACATAATCTTAACGCCTTGCAAAATTACGTAAGTTTTGTGGGTTTTCGTATAAGACTATAATTCCAATCAATCCTAGCTTTGTTATAATTTCAATCAATTTACATATAATATTTATGCTTATATAAGGTTTATTGAACTTCGATGATTATTTGAATGACACAAATACGTAGACTTAATTATTCTCCAATTGTAACTAGAAAGAAGTGTTGCAATATAACTAGTACTAAGAATTATTTAATATTTTTAAAAGACCAATTGCTAAGTTTCTACCGGCTCTTCTCGGTAGCAGCATTTTTTTGAACCAGTGGTAGAGTTCATCAACTCTACAAAGAAGTTGTGTACAATTTTATTTCTAATTTATATGAATTATTTGTGTCTATTATTGATGATGTGTTTAGCGTAAATTAAACAACGAAAACTGAAGCATTATTTTGCAGTCTTCCAAAATTTAATATTTTTCATATAGTGAAAGTAACATTAACGTTTCAGAAATACAACTTTCAAACATATGATCGGTGGCTTTTAATAAATTCTCGAGAAACGTTATTACGATTTTGTCGAATTTTTGTCGCGGTACCCAAATGAAAAAAAATTGGTTGTGTCGATTTACCCGAATACAAGGGTTGTGCGACTTTTGTTATAGGATCGCTTTAGGTCGGTCATTGTTGGTCTGTGGGGTGGAAAACCCTAAAACTATTCTTTTGCATCGTCTGTAGGCGTTACTTTGATAGTGATTTCTGCGTATAAAATATCGATAAAACTTAAAAAAAATCTATTGAAGAAATTTCTACAAGCAATATAACAGAACTAACTACTTTGCTATAATCCGCACGGGTTAAGTGAATGCATGCAAAGCCAATGTGTATGAAGCAGGCAAAATCTACGCACCTTATACATGCAGGACCAGCCACCACATGCACCCCAAGGCGCAATTCACCAGCAATAACGAACACAAAAGCAGCACACACACCCACCACCACAATCTCGACGATCGTTTCGCCCCGAAACCGAAGCATCATCAGGAGGATAGGCTTCACGACAAAAATCGTACGGCACGTACGATTTTTGCCTGCTTCATACACATTGGCTTTGCATGCATTCACTTAACCCGTGCGGATTATAGCAAAGTAGTTAGTTCTGTTAGTTGTTATATTGCTTGTAATATGGAATTCCGCAAAGTAACGCCTGCTTCTATAAATCATTTGAAGAAATTTCTGTTCTAATTCATGTTATATGATCTGTTTATGTTCATTCGTTTAGACACGCTTACAAGGCTCAGTTAGTTTACTAGTATATACCTAGTTATTATGTAAATTTTACTTAGGAATATTTTTATCAATAAATGTTTTAGATTTAATATGAATGTGTGATTGTTATTTTCAAATAAACGTCGTCACTTAATCGTTTTGTAAGCACTTTACATTCAGTCTTCAATCAATCAATGAAAAAATCAATCTTTACATTTAACTTATTTTAGTTAAATTTTATTGTTGTTTGTTCGATTACTTTTTTTATTTTACAGTTAATTTGAATAATTATTATAATAATATAAAATATAAGTTATGGATTTTTAAATTATTAGTTACTCATATACAGATACAACTATTATTATTATAATGGTATAAAATTATATTATTGATTAGTGTTTACAAAATTAATAATAAAATTATTTTGCTATAATCCGCTATACAGTAAATAGAAAATATATGTAGTGCTAAATGTATAGTGGACTGTCCGTTTTTTCATACCCGTTACATGCAGGATTCGTAAAAATACATGCACAAACCTCCACCACTGCCACCACAATACACAAGCACTACACACGTTCACTATCACAAACTCAACAATCGTTTCGCCCCGCAACCGAAGCATCATCAGGAGATAGACTCCAAGACAAAATCGCAAAGCGAAGCATTATCCAAACAATGCTTTTGGGGGTTGGAGTTACTCGCGTCCGTAGGTTTAACTAAATTCAGGTTCTACTACAGTCCTCGTTACCCTACACGTGATCCCCGGGTAGTGCTAAACGAGTAACCTTCAAGGTGGTAGGCTTCGGCCGAGGCTAGAGTGACCACCCTACAGGCAAAGCCGTACCGCCAAGCGACTCGTCGTGTTCCGGTGCGATGCCTGTAGTAGCCGTAAAATGGGAAAAGGGTCTGTATAGCTGCGCTGCATTTGAAGACAGGCTCCGACTTATGCTGTCATGTCGCCGGGCGGCTCAATTTGGAGAGCAGCGGGATCCGAAGCACGGTGCACCGCTGGCCGACCGCAGGTTATAGGGGGCCCAATTAGTAGGAAAGCCACCTACGAAAGGCTGCCCCGCTGCCTTGCGAAAAATCCTGGAATTGCTCCATCGTGCCGGTTGGCGACCGGAGAGAGGACCCGATGGCGATTCCCAGGGGGGTTCGGGCGTCCCCGCGGTCTCCAATTGAGCCTACCATCAGCGATCTAACAGATACAGTCGCGTTGTTTACAAATGGAGCGTCTCCTACAACTTTCTTTTCCCATTCCTGTTCGCCCACCCAAACATAATGAATAACAAAAGGAAAAGTTTAGTTAAACAGCGGCTGCACTTCCTCTCGTTCAAAGTGCATCAAGCTGACATCCGTGGCATGCACTCTAATCTTTATGTAGTCCACCACCATCTAGAGACTGACAAGCCGCACCTGCTTTTCCTTACGGAGACGCAAATTAACAGACCCGTCGATTCATCATACTTATTATACCCGGGTTATGCGTTGGAGCACAACTTTAAGCCCCACGCAGGGGTTTGTATGTATGTTCGTGATGACGTCTGTTACCGGCGACTCCGTAATCTGGAGGTACCCAATTTTTCCATCTTGTGGTGTCTCGTTGATACAGGCTTGGACCAAACAGTTTATGCTTGTGTTTATCGTTCGCACAGCGGTGACCAGGAGACAACTCAACTATTCAAACATCTCAGCGAATCGGCCGACATCGTTCAACATCGGTATCCGTCTGCTCAATTGGTGCTTCTTGGGGATTTTAATGCCCATCACAAGGATTGGCTTTTCCCTTACCAAAAAACTGACCACGCTGGAAGAGAAGCTCTTAATTTCGCCATCTCCCTGAACCTTACCCAGCTGGTCGAAGAAGCTACCAGAATACCGGATGTTGATGGTCATACACCCAGTTGTCTGGACCTTCTGCTTACTACCGACCCTGACCGATTCTCAGTCTCAGTTGCAGCCCCCTTAGGCACTTCTGATCACTGTCTGGTAAAGTCGGTTTCGCAACACTATCCGCCTGATCTAAACTTCACTGGGACCAGGCGCATATGGCGATATAAGTCGGCAGACTGGGATGAGATGCGGCACTTTTTTGCATCGTATCCCTGGCAGAGAATGTGCTTCTCTTCTAATGATCCGTCGAGCTGCGAAAATGCTATATCGGGGGTCATTCGGCAAGCTATGGAATACTTCATAACTTACGCGGATGTACCTCTGAATAGAAAGACTCCCCGATGGTACAACGGTGAATGTGCAGCTGCAGAGGCCATTAAGAATTCAGCGTTTGTAGCCTGGGTTGAAGCTCGATCTCAAAAAGCTCCGGACATTACAGCTAAGAAGAGAGCATTTAATATTGCTGCCAAATCCTACAAGAGGGTTCTTAAGAAGGCTCGATTTAACCGCACTAATCGCATTGGGATCAAATTAGCGTCCTATCCCCGTGGTAGCAAAGCTTTTTGGTCGCTTGCGCGGTCGGTTGAGTCGAACTTCTGCCGTCCAACACTGCCACCATTGCTTAAGCCAGATGGGTCACTAGTTTTTTCTGCAAATGACAAAGCAAATTTATTAGCCAAGTTATTTGCGGAAAACTCATGCCTTGATGCAGGAGGTGCCTCTCTACCCCACATGCAACCTTGCGATTCTGTCATGGCAGAAGCTCAAATCCGCCAAAAAGAGGTCTTGAAAGAACTTCGCAAATTAAATGTGAACAAGGCAAGTGGTCCCGATGGCATACCTGCAATTGTTATGCGTAATTGCGCACCTGAGTTGTCTCCTGTTCTAACTCGCTTATATCGCCTCTCTTTAGAAACTGCTCATGTCCCTAAAGCGTGGAAGATTGCCAATATACAACCAGTCCCAAAGAAGGGTAATCGTGCCGATCCGGTCAATTATAGACCTATAGCAAGCACTTCCATAATAGGTAAAATTATGGAACGTGTATTGAACAAAAAGCTCCTGGCGTACTTGGAAGAAAACGATCTGCTGTCGGATTTCCAATTCGGTTTTCGCCGAAATCGTTCGACAGGAGATCTTTTAACGTATGCCACTCATATCTGGGGCGAAGCCATTGAGAGGCACGGTGAGGCGCTTGCCGTATCCCTTGACATCTCAAAGGCTTTTGACCGTGTCTGGCACGATGGTCTTCTTAGCAAGCTTCCTGCTTATGGGCTGCCTACTGTGCTCTGTAACTGGATATCTGATTTCCTGAGTGAACGATCGTTTAGAGTAGTCATTAATGGCTGCTCATCTGATCTAATGACCACCAATGCTGGTGTTCCTCAGGGATCAGTTCTTTCCGCGACGCTTTTTTTGCTTCACATTAATGATCTGCTAAGTCCCGGTACGCAGATGATAGCACTGTCACGGAGAGATATATGTCCAGTCCCAGAGCTAGTAGTGCTGAGATTCTCCAACAAAGAGAGGCCATGGTTGAGCGCATTAACTTGACTCTAAAAAAGGTTTCCGATTGGGGTGAAGCTAACCTAGTCAAGTTTAATGCTTCCAAAACACAAGCGTGCCTGTTCAGCGCCAAACGGAGTTCCTCTACCTTAACTCCTACTTTCCGAAATATATCTGCACCGATTGCCGATAGCACTGAGCTTCTGGGTATCCAAATAAATTCCAAGCTCAACTTTGGAAAATGCATCGAGTCCAAAGCAAAAACGGCTGCCAAGAAACTTGGCATCCTTAACAAAGTCAAGCAGTACTTCACACCGAAACAGCTTCTTGCATTGTACCAGGCTCAGGTACGATCGTGTATGGAGTACTGCTGCCATTTGTGGGAAGGATCAGCCAAATACCAATTGGATGCTTTGGACTCGGTGGATCGACGTGCCAGGAGACTCATAGGTGATGAGACCCTGACAAACGCCAAATTGCAGAGTCTGCAACACCGGCGCAGGGTTGCCTGTCTATCGGTTTTCTACAAGATATATTTTGGAGAGTGTGCCCAGGTACTTCATGAACTTGTTCCACCTTCGCCTTTCTATCACCGCACCGCTAGGCACCGGGAGAAGTTCCACCCTTATGTTATCGACATTCCACGAAGACGCACACAGCGCTTCGCTTCGTCTTTTTTGTTGCACACAGCAAGGGAATGGAATTCTCTCCCGGCATCTATCTTTCCCAATACTTACAATATGGGTACCTTCAAGGCAAGAGTGAATAGGCATCTTCTGGGTAAGCGCGCTCCATCATAGACTGTATCATTGCCTACCATCAGGCATGATTACAGTCAAGCGCTCGCCTATTTAACAATAAAAAAAAAAAAAAAACAAGCATTTTTATATAGTAATCGGTTAAACCCTACCACTTATTTTATTTTACCTCTGAACACGTGCAACAAGCTTGAACTTGTTCGTGTTCAGATTATGTTTCAGTCAGATCAGATTCAGTTTATGAAAAAACCGATAGTCCACTGTACATTTAGCACTATATATATTTTCTATTTACTGTATAGCGGATTATAGCAAAATAATTTTATTATTACTTTTGTATTATGGATCTCCGCAAAGTAACGCCTAATTCGATAAATTAGATTAGTGTTTACTTATTCTTAGTCATTATTATCTACATTATGTGTGCCTCTTAGAGATTTGATATCTTACTATGCTCTTAACCGATTATTAAAGAATGATCTTTTTTTATGGCGGTCACTCTATATAGGCCGTTGTGAAAGTGCTGCGATAGGAAATACTCGAACACTATGCTAATACTGAGGACACTTGGCTTTGAACTGCGCACATGTTTGAACTTATTTGCATTCAATGACATGCATAATTTGGTTTCATACTAAGTTCGGTCATATTTTTTGTGCCATTTTCAACAAATAGGTCAGTAACATCATAAAATATACGTATAGCGCTGTATAAGTACCATATATTTTAAAAATTATATATACATTCATTCTGTCGACAATTTTTTTCAATTTTAATCAAGCATAGGTATACGTTTATGTGTATGTCTTATTTTATTTTCGTCTAAATAATGAGTCCTTATGTATCTGTATTTTTACCCAGCACCTAGAGTCCATCGTCCCAACGTCCAACGGTGCTCCGAACTATGTACTCCACTCATCCCTATTTCAGATTTCAAATCCCTTGTGCAATTATATTTTCCTGATTTCTCAACGTATCATATTATTATTTTTACAAAAATGACGCAATACTCCATACTAATATTATAAATAGATATATGGGACAGACACACGGTCGTCCGAACCCACAGTAAGTAACTTAATAGTCTTGTTATGGGTAACGGACAACTGGTAGATATACTACATATATAGTTTTATATACAAATATACACCCACGCTCGAAGAACCAACAAATTGCTTGTAGAAAATGTTGGCCCTCGGCGGGAATCGAACGTGCGACCCGGAGCTGAAAGCAGGGTCACGTTAACAATTTCTGTCTTTTACAATTCGTTCAAGACTAATCTCCTAGAGCAATGTTGATGAAATTAGGTTTAAATAGCTCATACAACATATGGAAAATGACTGATATATAGAAAATTTAAATAGAAAGAAACTCATCGTTTTCTTTTGGAAACAGACAAAATATATAGCGATTATCGATGGTACCTTAATAGTGAAGTTGACGAAAACGAAGTCGCCGCAGCAGCCAATAAAATTATTTATCGATATTTATTAATGTATCGATATAACGTGGCACATCACTGTCGCACACGCGACAGGGATGAGCCAAATTGATTTTAACACAATAACGAGACCCGTTCAATAGGCGACCCCTATTTGTAACTGCGATGACACGTCGCGCCATCCATCATCCAGTGCCCCACCACGTCAGCTGGCGTCGGCTTATGTGGAAATATGGTCACAAACTTACGGGGCAGCTCGAGTTGACATTCCCAGCACAGAGGTTACGTTACTAGTGCGGAAGATTTCTTCAGTATTCATAAGACTAAAAGTATTATTCTATTTTTAATATTGACTTATGTAGTGGGTAGTAACCCTGCCTTCAGCTCCGCGGGTCGCGGGCTCGATTCCCGCCGAGGGCCAACATTTTCTACAAACAATTTGTTGGTTCTTCGAGCTTGGGTGTATATTTGTATTTAAGAATGTATTTAAAATTAAATATGCAGTATATCGACCAGTTGTACCGTCACCCATAACACAAGTATTAAGTTACTTACTTTGGGGACGGACGACCGTGTTGTAACTGTCCCATATATTTATTATTATTATTGTTTATTCTAAAGAGTAGCTAAAATAAATAGGGAACTAAAGTGAAGTACCTACGTTGCAGCTTCTGATTATTGCAAGACAATCATCGAATGATGAAATCAGCAGACGTCATTGAGATCATGCCGACTCTTCATTTTACGGTTTTGCAATAAAATCTTTCACTTCTTTCTTGATCCCACTTAGATCAGATACCTAGGTTAATTTAGATATAGATTATTTGTTAAAGTATAATTTTAAATAAATTAACTATATTTTTTGTTTTTTTTAACTCCTTCGATTGTCGCAAACGTAATTGGCTCGTTGGCGTATTTGGAAGTGACCAAACCAACATCAACAACAACAATTTGTTGTTCAATGAACAAGTTGGTTCTTCAAGACTGAATGTATATTTTTATTTAAGTATTTATTTAAAATT
This sequence comes from Morpho deidamia, assembly GCA_947086505.1. Classification (NCBI taxonomy): domain Eukaryota; kingdom Metazoa; phylum Arthropoda; class Insecta; order Lepidoptera; family Nymphalidae; genus Morpho; species Morpho deidamia. Next base: position 907,677 of record CAMTZC010000025.1, read on the forward strand.
TATTGTATTATAACGGCCTGTTACTATTTCACAGCTGGCCTTCTCTCTCCGTTTTTTTTTGGAAAGAAGGGTTGGAGTTAGCTATACGCTGCTCCAAATGCGGATTGGTAGGTTACGCATATCCCCAGGATTCTCTTGAAATAAGCAGGTTTCCTCACCAAAAAGCATGTGATAAATTGCAATTATCAGTTAGTTATATAGGTTTTAAATATATAGACTCATTGGTGCGTTCCCGGGCTTTGAACTCTTGACCCTCAAAAGAGTCACACGGTGTCACCGCTGGGCATATTTAAAATTATATTTTTATGTATTTACCAGTTACAAGCAATATAACAGAACTAACTACTTTGCTATAAACCGCACGGGTTAAGCGAATGCATGCAAAGCCAATGTGTATGAAGCAGGCAAAATCTACGCACCTTATACATGCAGGACAAGTCACCATATGCACCCCAAGGCGGATCAGGAGGATAGGCTCCACGACAAAAATTACGATTTTTGTCGTGGAGCCTATCCTCCTGATGATGCTTCGGTTTCGGGGCGAAACGATCGTCGAGATTGTGGTGGTGGGTGTGTGTGCTGCTTTTGTGTGCGTTGTTGCTGGTGGAGGCGCCTTGGGGTGCATGTGGTGGCTTGTCCTGCATGTATAAGGTGCGTAGATTTTGCCTGCTTCATACACATTGGCTTTGCATGCATTCGCTTAACTCGTGCGGATTATAGCAAAGTAGTTAGTTCTGTTATATTGCTTGTAATATGGAATTCCGCAAAGTAACGCCTGCTTCTATAAATCATTTAAATTATTTACCAGTTGTCTGTCAGTCAAAAGATAGGTATTAATACTGATGACCGTGTGTGTAAATTTCCCATATTGGATTGAATATATGTCATAAAATTTTAAAATATTTTTAAGTTAATAAAAAGACTTATTCTGTATACAGTCGAATCCCCAGAAAAAAATAAATGATTTAACGACTTGTCATCACCAAATAACAATTTATCGATATAAATAGTATAGACCGTCCCTCGCAGAAAATCAGTAAAATCACAATAATTCGCCGTTCACAATGAAATGCAACTATTTATGTAACAGTACCCTCGCGCGATTGTCCCCGCCAAGGTTACATATTGTAAATTGCCCAGTCCACACAATAGGCCCCTCTTCATTCCGTTCCCATTATAAAAAGCCCCCCTTTTTATGATGTTACAATTTTAATGATTACTTCTCGGTTGGTGATTGTTTGGTTGATTGAAATTTTGAGGCGGACCGAGATTACTGCCCGATAATATTTTTATGTAGTTTAGTAGAAAGGACTGTGGCATCACAATACATGTATAATAATATTCTATTTATAAGGAAAAATATCTGGAATTTTTTAATGAGAACGCTGCCAAATCATTTTAATCTATACTTTAATACTAATATTATAAAGAGGAAAGATTTGTATGGTTGTGTGTATGTGTGTATGTATGTATGTTTGTAATGTTTTCCATTGGAAAGCTGCTTCTTTACTGGGAAATATAAGCTATATTACATTAAAAAAAATAGGTATCCCTAAAAAAATTGTAATAAAGTGTGAAAAATTTAGTCATAAAAATCTTTCATCGCATACGCTGCGGAAACTATTTATGATAGAACAAAAAAAAGTTCTACAGTATTATGAAACGTATCAATATCTACAAAAATTCCGCAATATCATATGTCTAACTACTGATGATGAAGATGCTTCGGTTGTGGGGCGAATCGACTGTTGAGTTTGTGATAGTGAACGTGTGTAGTGCTTGTGCATTGTAGTGACAGTGGTGGAGGTTTGTGTATGTGTTTTTACGAATCCTGCATGTACCGGGTATGAAAAAACGGATAGTCCACTATACATTTAGCACTATATATATTTTCTATTTACTGTATCGCGGATTATAGAGACTTCACGCGGAGATTTTTGTAAATAAAGGTACAAAAGTAATAATAAAAATTATTTTGCTATTTTATCATCCAAATATTACGATATAATATAACAGCATGATTCAATCGATCAAAAGCCACCATCAAGTCAGTTTAAGGAGTTGTACCGTTGGCACTGATTAAATTCAGGATAATCCCGTGCTCTGCGAACGTAATGCCATAAGATTATTCTCACTCCATTAATCCCCCGTTCGTATAATTAACCATATTTTGTGAGAAGTATATATTTTTCAATATATACTAATGAGTTTCATAAAATTAATTGGAGACTTTGGTGATACTATGTTAATATTAGTTACACATGTTGAATGCAGTATAGTAATATATATATACTATACCACTATCATGAGGCACTTTCGATGACGCATCGAAAGTGCCTTTATCTTAAAAAAGGGATCACACACACACTCACACACTTTCATCTTCTTTACATTTTTTCTTACAATTTTTTTACAATTTTTTTGGATGACGGGAGATCCATTAATTGGTTCATAAGTTCGAACCCCGGGTTGACACCAATGACTTAAAACGATTTTCGGTAAACGAAAACATCGTGAGGAAATAGCATAGGTATATCTAGAGAATTCTGGGGATATGTGCAAACTACCAATCGATATTCGAGCAGTGTTCTAGTGGATCTATATTCCAAACTTTTTCCCAAAAAAGGAACCTATGTCCAGCTGTGGGATAGTGACAGGCTATTACTATATTTTATAGTTTAACAACACTTGATTACCTTTTAATCTATTTTAATAATGCCATGCTTAATCCAGAATTTTCTTATTAAAACAAAAATGCAATTCACCACCCCATGCTAAGAAGGGATCTATGAAATTACCTCAGCACAGGTTATTTAATCACATACGGAGCTTTCTATTGCGTAATATCGATCCCTTATTAATCCGTAATATTTAGGGGAACCTCGCTAATTCCTTTGAAACATCCCCTACATATTATACTGTTACTTTGTCTCTTATTTTATTTGTATTTAAATACATTAAGGTAATAATACCGATTTAAAATTCAATTGTGTTCCCTAATTTCAATAGTAATAATAGAATTATTTTACTGTAATTTGCGTTTGTTTAATTTTTTTATAATTCTAAGTGTAGAAAACTTAGCTTCTAACACGTATCATTACACAGATTGTCTTAACAAATGCGGATATAGCAAATAAGGATATATCATACCTTTTGTACTGTAGAATTCCGCAAAGTAAAACATATTTCTATTAATTATTCCCTTTATTTCGTCGAACAGAATTCAAGGGTCTACAATTAATTTTGTTTTGCCACTATAGCAATTTAATCTAACGATTTAAAAGAGGTTGATATGAAAAGTCTGTTAAACTGAGAAGTTAACAGTTAAGTTGTTAAACTCTGAAAACTATAACTAGTCGATGAATCAAAAGATGTGAATAAAGAATATTACGAATTTGAATTTGATTTTGTTCAAATCTTCACATTTAATTATTATTTATTCATCATCATCCTCCTGCCCTTATTCCACTCTAATTGGGCCTGCCCAACATGTTTAAACATGTTGTCACGTTGGCTAGTTATTTTACGACCAGCCGCCTGCCTGACGTCAACTTACTTTAGTAGGCTTTTACGACACCTCGGTAAGATATGAGGGTGGTCTATTCTAGTCAGCCGGATACCACACGGCGGGTCAACTTAACTTAGTAGCCTTTCACAACACCTCGGTAAGAAATGAGGGTGGTCTGTAGTCTTTTCTACTCAGCCGGGTACCAAATGGCAGATTAATTATTATTTATTTTAATTCAGACATTCCGTCCATAGTTTTAGTTACGAAACTACTTAGCCTAGGTTAGTACTTAATTTATAAATTTATAAAATTTAAAATGTCGGAATATGATAAACTATTTTGTTTTTGACGTCCGATTAACTGTTAACAGTTAACATCTTATTTTATTTACTTACTATATTTGTATTATGCATAAATTTTTATTCTACATCATCATGTTCTGGTCTTCTTCCCATTTTAATTGGGTTGGCTCTCCTAGCTAAGTTTTTCCAGAGTTGGCGGTTTTCGATCGTCCGAGGATCTATTCTTTCAATTTTTTAGGTCCTCATCTATGGTTTTTACTCATGTGATTCGGGTCTTTTTAGCGCGGCTCCGCCAAAGATTCAGAATTCCAGAAGAAAGTTCCAGAATTTTTTTGGTCATATGGTCCACTCATGTGGCCGATGATGATGATGTGGCCATACCCTCGCAGTCGTGACTCTGTCAGCTTTTCTGGAATGAGTCTTTAAAAGTTCCCCTTATGTAATGGTTGAGGACCTTGTCTGGAAATGTGACCCCCCGCGGACCATCTCAGCATTCTCATTTCTGTGACGTGTCATTTGCGGATCTGTTTCTGTTTGAGGGGCCAGCGTTCTGAACCATACGTTATTGCGGGTCTTATGGCTGTTTTGTAGACCTTTTCCTTGGTACGTATAGGCATTCTAGCATCGCAAAAAACTCCGCTGAGATCTTTCCATTTTTGCCAAGCTACGTTTTTGCGGTGTTCGATATCCACATCGATGTTACCATCATTGGATAGCATGCTGGTTAGGTATTTGAAACTTTATTTTTCTACATGAACTTTAGCTATACCAAATCATACGGTACGGCACGCGCAATTTTCAAAAAGAGGGACGTAGGGTTAAGTATTATAAGGTGCTGCTTACTGCCTATAAAGCTCGACTAAGGTTTAGTGCAATGCGTAGTGTATTGCCACTGCCACTTATCATTAACCGAAACAACGCTGCTTCAAAAGTAAGCCAGGAAGCAATCGCAGAATGTAGTTATCAAGTTATACAGTCTAAGTAGCGAATTAACTAGAAGCTTGAATCTTAATCGTCTCACATCTCACGTATATGGTAGGGGTTACGAGTGCTCAGCATTCGGATTGTGACCCTGGGAACGTGGAATCCTAAGTCATAAAACAACTTTGAACTCTATCCTACAGTTACAAGGTTTAAATTAGCACTTTGGCTTTGTTTAAACTAAACCAAGAACTAGATGCGTTATACAATTTGCTAAGGATAACTGAATTTCGCGTTTGCTACATCGGTTAGCATGGAAATTCGTTGCATTATTTAATTAGTGCAGTATGTTCGTTAATTATGTGTGTCAATATGCGATTCACATAACCGACGGTCACTAATAGACAGTACTGTTATCCCTGGGCAAAGATCTCTTCTCTCCTAAAGAGAGAAGGATTAGAATTTACAATCCACGCTTCTCTAATGCGTAGGCTATTGTATCTAAATATTTAATTTCTCTCGAGATATGCAGAATTCGAATCAAATCAAATCAAAATAATCTTTATTCAAATAAGCTCTTTCAAGCACTTTTGAATCGTCAAGGATCAATATGATAAATGAAGCTACAATTGTTTCGGAATATTGCTCTTATCGAGAAGAACCAGCAAGAAACTCGATGGTCAATCTTTTAAGTTCAATTTTACATTATTAAACCGCAGTCTTGTTGATGATCTATATGAAAGGATTTTCAAATCCAGGCATTTTTACCATCCAAATAATCTACAATTTAGTAATATGCTTTACGTATACGGTGTTAACGCTGTGATAGCCCAGCGGTGACACCATGCGCTTTCCTCGAGACGATCATGGGTTCAAACCCCGGGGAGGCACCAATGAGTTTGTCTTTTAAAACTGTGTGTCTACTTGATAATTGCAATTTATCACACGCGTTTCGGTGAGGAAAGACATCGTGAGGAAACCTGCATATCTCTAGAGAATTATGTAGATATGTGTAACCTACCAATCTGAATTGGAGCAGCGTGATAGTTATAAACTCCACGTCTTTTCTCCAAAAACAGAGAAAGGAGGCCTATGCCGGGAAGCAGATTTCCACAGATTCAGGAAATCAGTAAAATCAACATCGTAATGTATCTATCTAAACCTTCTTAATCTCAATATAAAACCTTCCTCAAGAATTGCATTATCATTTGGTAAAAACTGTACGAAAATCCGTTCTGTAGATTTTGAGAAAATTTATCACATACAGATAGGCTTTTTTCAGACGTTTGGGGACTTTGTGTTATAAATAAATAAATATATGGGACATTACACACACGGTCCTCAAAGTAAGTAATTTAATACTTGTGTTATCGGTGACGGAGAACTGGTAAATATACTAAATATATAAATTTAAATACATACTTAAATACAAGTACACTGGGTGTGTACTTGTATTTAAGTATGTAGGCTCGAAGAACCAACAAATTTTTATAGAAAATGTTAGCCCTCGGCGGGAATCGAACCCGCGACCTGCGGGGCTGAAGGCAGGGTCGCTACCCACTGCGCCAACGGGCCAGTCTTTGTGTTATAATATGTGTAGATTGAAACTATCAGTCGGGTATTTAAGTTTATATGTAAAACTCATTAGTGCCCGCTCCGGGACTGTACACGCGAAATCTTGGTATTGGTCACAAGGTCTCACTGGTGGGAAACAAAATACGTAATTAACCATAACACTTACTTAACAATTGCCCATTATTCACACAAGGTGTAAATTTATGTAAATTAAAATTCCAGTGTAATTTTAATAAAACATTGAACCGGTCTTATTAGCAGTTCAATTAATATTTATAAATAAAAATTAGCCACATGCGTAGACCCCACATGTTGGTTTATGTTAATTTAGAATACCAAACGGCAGCATGGTGTACTGTAGACCAACCATTATCTATGAGTAGCTTTTGTTGAGCATGACGAACGAGTTCTGGAATATTCTGACCAAATGCAATTAGCTTGTTTTTTAGTTTAATGTATTTGCTTCTATACCTACTAACCTATTCTACTAATATTCTATACCTATAAACCGATCAATTCCGCTTAAAGAGCTCTCAAACGTCTAAATTTTTGTAATTTTACTTATTATTATAAAATCCTTAAAGTCATCACGATCAGACTGAAATATTTGTATATTTGTAATTTGTAAAGCACGTCGCTTTAAGCCAAGGTCCGGCCTCACATGAGACACCTTTAAGGCGACGCTCAGATGCTGCAAGTCTCGCTTGAGACTTGCTATCCCAGTTTTCACTTCCGTCAATGCTTCTGTGCGCGGCCATCCTTCCGGAGACGCTGCCAAAGCCTTCAAGGCTAACAGCATTAGTGTCTGAAAAAAAAGCCATCTCATTATATACACATGTGTGTAAAAAACTTAAGATGGATTAACGTCCACATTGATTTGAGTTTTTAAAAAGAAACTAGACCTGTTACTATCCCACTGCTGGCCATGGGCCTCCTCTCTCCGTCAAGGATTGGAGCTAAGACCTACCACGCTGACCTCCGGTGCGGATTGATAGGTAACGCATATCCCTAGGAATCTCTAGAGATATGCAGGTTTCCTCACGATGTTTTCACCGAAAAGCGTGTGATGTATTGCATTTATCAATTACACACATAAGTTTAAACAGTAAAACTCATTGGACTCCTCGAAAAAGTCACACGGTCTCACCGCTGGGCTGTCACAGTTTACATTTAAATAAGATTCAATAAACACTAAAATACCAAAAGTAATAATAAAATTATTTTGCTATAATCCGCGATACAGTAAATAGAAAATATATATAGTGCTAAATGTATAGTGGACTATACGTTTTTTCATACCCGTTACATGCAGGATTCGTAAAAACATATGCACAAACCTCCACCACTTCCACCACAATACACAAGCACTACACAGGTTCACTATCACAAACTCAACAATCGTTTCGCCCCGCAACCGAAGCATCATCAGGAGATAGAATCCACGACAAAATCGCAAAGCGAAGCTTCGCTTTGCGATTTTGAACCTGTGAACCTGTGTAGTGCTTGTGTATTGTTGTGGTTGTGGTGGAGGTTTGTGCATATGTTTTTACGAATCCTGCATGTAACGGGTATGAAAAAACGTATAGTCCACTATACATTTAGCACTATATATATTTTCTATTTACTGTATCGCGGATTATAGCAATATAATTTTATTATTACTTTTGTATTATGGATCTCCGCAAAGTAACGCCTAATTCTATAAATTACTAAAATACCACTACATTTGTCCTGGAATTCCGTAAGTACCATCTCAAATGGATACATACTCGTAAGTATTCAATGTATTATGTCCCCATCCCTACAGTAACAAAATGTTCAATTTTACCGTGCGTTTATCACAGGAAAAACATAGCATATAAATAACAAAGACAAACATAGGTTATCCAAAAAAATGGCCTAAGTACACAGTAACGAAGAGGAATGTACAGTCGGGCTCGATTTATGCGTTACGGGACTTAGGTTAATTAGCACGTGTAAAGGCCGATGCACACAGAGCGGTTATATAAATAGTCTATAGGGTTTACTTCACATAACGATTAGCAGCTATCGATACAGGTAAGTCTAATTTAAGTTTTATATCAATATTTTACACGTACCTACGTACAGAAATATAGAAGAACAGAGCAACAACAGATTTATTTTGTGGTATCCGGCTGAGTAGAATAGACCACTTTCATTTCTTACCGAGCTGTCGTAACGGGTGACTTAGGTAGGTTGACGCTAGGCTTGTCGTGAATGTATGTGAAGGTTAAATCTTGCAAGCTAAATTTGACAACCCCCTTCCCGGTGTCTGATTGAGCTGAAATTTGCATGTTTATGCAAACAATGCATGTTTATGATAAGCATGACCTGATGCTGCTGTCAGGATTGTCTCCTGGAGTTTACTCTTCAATGGTTAACAATAGGGAGATGACATTGCGTAAGCAGCTTTTTTAAAAGCGTTTTTACTGGACTTGTTCAATTTAAACACTGTTTCTTTTATTATACAATTTTATCGCATAATATTGTTTGATTTATTCAAAATAAAACTTAACTAAGGGTGGAAAAGAGCTGTGATAGCCCAGCGGTGAGACCGTGCGACTCTTTCAAGGGGTACACGAGTTCAAACCCGGGCAGGTACCAATGAGTTCTATTCAAACTCATGTGTCTAATTGATAATTGCAATTTATCACACGCTTTTCGGTGAAGGAAAGCATCGTGAGGAAACCTGCATATCTCTAGAGAATTCTAGGGATATGTGTAACCTACCAATCCGCATTGGAGCAGCGTGGTAGGTCTTAGCTCCAATCCTTCTTTCCAAAACGGAGAGAGGAGGCCTTAGCCCAGCAGTGGGCATAATAACGGGCTGTTACTTTACTTTTTTTTTACTCAGGGGTGGAAATGCGTAATAATAATGTTTAATTATTTATAAAGAATCCAAGATCATATCAAATATATAGGATCCAAGGAAATGCAACATGTAACATACATATAAAGCCAGTATTCAACCGAATGTTACAATTTGTTATTTATAATCGTTGCTAGATGGCACCACTTGACAGCGTATGTACGATAGCGCAATAAATGAATATTGCAAAAGTATAATACAAAAGTATCTAATAATAAAAATTATTTTGCTATAATCCGCGATACAATAAAAAGAAAATATTTATAGTGCTAAATGTATAGTGGACTATCCGTTTTTTCATAACCGTTACATGCAGGACTCGTAAAAACACATCCACAGACCTCCACCACTTCCATCACAATACACAAGCACTACACACGTTCACTACACAAACTCAATAATCGTTTCGTCGCGCAACCGAAGCATCATCAGGAGATAGACTCCACGACAAAATCGCAAAGCCGCAATCGCAAATATTTTATAATATCACATAAATGATAGTACTTCTATATTTATATAGCAATGCGTGCAAGATTATTCCCTTACCTTTCGTAATAAATACGTAAAAAATGAACTACGTTAATATTCAAGTTTTCACGTCTGCCGCAGTGCAACCCGTTCGTTGATTTTTTTTTAAAGAATCTTTACTTTAAGAATCTACTATCAATCTTATCTATCTATATCTCGTATAGTAAATTATTACTTCACTATTTTCTTTTTTAATTTACTAACATACTATCTCGGTAGGTAAAGAAAATGGACGTACACTCGGAGTCGATTTATGCCTTCCAAAGCGAATAGTAATTAATACGTGGAGGCTGCCCATTCACAACGCCATTAGACCGAGCACCTGATCTGGGTGGACATTTGTCTTATGCCACTATATCTAGACTTTAGGTAACCTAGATTTAGGGGTTCCTTACTATATATACAACTATCGGTAGGGAACTGTCGATGCTAAATCGGGTATAGTACAATCGGCGTTAAATCGGACATAGTACAATGATATTTTGTTTGTACTTAGTAATTGGAATATCAATGGGTTTCTCGCGGAAGTTTGCTGAAGTAAATCTTTAGGCACATTTATAACGTTGACTCGAAACGATTATTAGAGGCTCTAACATATACGTCATGCTTAGTGTCGATATTGGATCTCGTTTAAGGATGCTGTCTTATCAAATCAATCACGTGTCAGTCACGTGTTAGTGTAGTAATCAAGTAATACAAGTGTTTTACTATTATAATAAGTTCGTCACTATCCACTTTTCCTATCAATACTAATAAACTAAATGTATATAAACTACTAAACAAAATGTATGTATATTTGTTTGTCTGTCTGTCAATTACGCTTTCACAGCGAATACCTTGGAGCATAATAATAAAATGTGCCATAAATGAAGCTATTACGATGGCCTAATATATAAAAAATCGTTTTACGTTATAGTTGACGCGGTCAAAGTTGCTAAACTAGTAAAATAAAATTTGTCTAAATTATTGTGAAATCGTGAATGAACACCGAATATTAAATATGAAAAATATTAACCCTATTCTGTTACTTGACTATTGTAATTTATTTTTGTCCTGCCAATGTCAAGTGGTTAATAAAAATTATAAAACCTTCTTAATTTGATTTTTCTAGCCGTTCGTTGGGTTTATTTTTTAAATTGAATTCTTGAAATTTGTTCGTATTGTATAGTACTAAAAGAATGATTCAATTATTTTTTTATAATCCATATTTCAAGTTGAAATGAACAATCATAGGCTAGCGCATGGCTACGACCTCGCCTGAAGAAAGCGAAGGATGTAACCTAAGGTGGACTGCGCTTGCCACTAAAGTGCCTATTTACTCTTTTTTTTAATTTTATCAGATCGTAAGAGTCCGAAAAGATAAATGCGGGAAGGGAGTTAACCATTTTGGCAGTGCGCATGAGAAAAGATGAGTAGAAACATTTAGTGCGTATTTTGGGGATAATAACTGTATATCCGTACAAGTAATTTTCCGCACCAGATTGAAAAGCACATGTTTCCTAGAATAAATAATATTTTACATTTAAATTTGTAATATGGACATCAAGGTTGCCAATTTAGTTAGAAGATGCCGCTAGAAGACGGATCATCAGTGGCTAGCTTTATCTCACGCTTACTTTTTGCCGGCGTTTTAACAAAATTTATCGCTTTTCTTTTTGTATCCGGAAGCGGACGTTTGTTTCGCTCCCTTCACCTCACGTAGGTCAACGCATTTGTTAAGATTCGACTAATGTTCTGCTCCTTTTCTTTTTCAGGTACGTATATCCTAACTGTTGACTTTTTCAATTGGCTTCTGTTGGTATGTACTTTAATAATATATGTATGTGCTATTTTTGTGCATAAGAATATAAATAAAGATATTGGCGATGTATATAATGGAAAAAGCAGAAACCGACACACGCTTGCGTCCTCCTGCTTTGCAACTTACAAAAGCACGTAAGTCGTTTGTGGGTTTAGGTATAAGATTCTATAATAAAATTCCACAATCGATTTTAGCTTTGCTATTGCAACAGTTTAAAAATATCATAAAAGGCTAATACAGAAAGCCTACTATACTGTTGAGGATTACTTAGACGATAAGAATGCATGGGCATAGCTACTCTTCGACCATGTGCAAGATAGGAATTACTAAATGTAACTAGTTAGTGATAAGAATCTATACTTTGAAAAGAGCAACTGCCGAATTTATTGCTGGCTCTTCTCGGTAGGAACAACTTTCTGAACCAACGGTAGAGTTGACGATTCAAAAGCACTTGTTTACAAGTTTACTTGAATAAAGAATATTTTGAATTTGAAAAAAAATGTGCATCATCTTCGATGATTAAATACTTGGCAGATTATCTGCCTAACATTTAAAGTTTTAATTAGTTAAAAAAAGGGATTTTTATCTTTTATGTTATTAACAAATAGTAATAATAGGTACAGTATGTAAAATGTAAAGCAAAGGTCTTATAACAATTAAATTAACGCAAATGAAGTCGCGGGTAGAACCCATACTCTTATTCAAATGGAAATTCAAAATGTTCTTCTTTCAACTAAACTTTTATGTTAACAAGTGCTTTTGGATCGTCAATCCTACTGCTGGTTCGGAAACTCGGTGGTTGCTTTATATGAAATAAATTCAATGTATAGGAATGATAGATTAAAATCGGCGTCCACATAATCTGCCTATCCATCAAAATGAAGTTATTGTGCAGCGAACTAATAAATGCCTTATTATTCGTTATAATTTGTCGAGTCGGCGGTGAAACGCCGCCTATAAATAATGGCGAGCGCGCGATCAATCAAATGGGATGGGAGACAGTGTTTTAAATGAAGCCCCGCACAGAATCACACACGACCAACCTTTAGTATCGTCCAAGCTAGCTAACGACTATTTCCTACAATTTTTTCTAGCTTTACCACTTGTGACCTTATTTTCTGTCAACTTTAGCTTTCCACTTCAACAGTTTAAAACAACTAACTATTAAAAGGGGGCTGATACAAAGCTTACTATAATGTTGAGGATTATATAGATGATATTTATTTATTTATTTGAATCTCCAACAGCCTTGCATATTAAATAATCCAACAAATACCTTATATAGTTTAGAAGATCACATTATTCTTAGTTACAATATTACAATTATAAGTAATTAAAATTATCAACAATTACAAAACCTAAAAAATCTTTTATGATACTGTTACAAATATGCGAAAAGATTTCGTAGTGCGTATGTCATAGAATTCAAATTGAACGGGGGCAGTTTATGAACGTGCAAAAAGGGTTCGTAAACTTTATGTCATAGAGTTCAAATTCGCTTAACGCTAATTCTCTGGACATTAGGCGTGTTTACCAAAACATGTTTACAAAAGATTTGTTTGCGATCTCCCCCAAGCTCTCGCGAATGTTCTCGACCTTTGGTTCGTTCGATATATAAGCCGACGTATCGAGCGCTTCGACATTCAGTTTACGAATTGCGATCAAGAGCGAATAAACAAGCGCAAATAAATGTGAAATACTAGTGACGTTAGCATTCTTTTTGGGCAACGGACTGTATAGAGACTGTAAGTACTAAGTTTGTAGTAAGAAGTTGAATTAAGTGTTTTTAACGAGTCACCAGGAATTTTAATCCAAATCAACCAACCTCTTGTACTCGTACGTAACAATACTCATACAGAAAACAACTATCTAATCTATCAGATAAAATAAAATTAAAATCAAATTTATTATCTGTAATTGTAATTTATAATCTGTAATTTAGTATCTATTTCTTTCATTGTATGTACGAATAGTAGAAACTTTTTTTTGATTTAGCTTAGCGATCCTCTGTGAGTTGAGGTCCAGTGTTGAGGACGGCACTACCAAAAAAAATGCTTGTCAAATTCTAGCAAAACGGTTATTCGGAGGATACCGCCGCAGGCGTTTTCGTAGCATTGTTGTATTGCTACTACAAACGATGTTAAGATGGGTTCACATTGCACCATAAAAAAAAATGGCTGATCCTAAGCCCCATCAATCAATACTTGCGGTAATTAATATAAATCGATATACCGATTTTATAAGTAATGCGGAAATAAAATACGAAAAAGTTAGAAAAAAGAAGTTAAGCAGTTTTGGCTGTCTTTTTTTTTCAGTTTATTCTATACTGATACTAAAGCTAAAACCTATCAGCGATCATAAGAGAATGAAAATTGTTCGACCTTATATCGCATATATCCATACTAACCTCTGTTACACTTTTACGGCCAATTCAGTTGACCAAAATTAGTGAAATTTGGTATAAACGAAGCTCATATAACCAAGATAGAATAAAAGAAATCCCATTTATTCATCATGAACAGCAAATCAAGTCTAGTTAAAAAAAAAATAATATCCCTTCTGTAGACTGTTGAGGAGTTCCCTGGTCTAGCGCCAATCTTGGCGGCAGCATCAGTTCACGCGTAACATAAAAATGCGTTATAATGCATATATGCGTTGTAAAATTTCAGCTCAATAGGACCACAGAAACATTCATTTTCCATAAAAATAAGACATCCCGAAACTTATTCAAAAATGCCCCATTTGATTGTTAACCTATTCTTTTTTGTGGATTTAAGATTTTCATTCATAGCAAATGTCTTTCGTATTATCTAAGTTATATTATATTAACTGTAACAAACGGGAAATAAAGGAGGTCTCGAAAATCCTCCGAATAATGATAAAAAAATATTAAATCGCAGTGTGCACGAACCCTTGTGATCATCGGAGCTGTGTCAACTTTGTCCCCGAGGCCATTGCTGCACTTTTCCAATGAAAAAATTTAGTTGTTCCAAAAAAGAGTAAAAATCTTTACAGATAAAATATTTGAGTAGAATCGTGTTTTTATGACTCCAGTCTATTTTAGCTGTGATTTGTGGTATTGTCTTTTTCAAGTTAAATGTTTTGTTCATTGCGATTTTGTCGTGGAGCCTATCCTCCTGATGGTGCTTCGGTTTCGGGCGAAACGATAATAGAGATTTGGGTGGTGGTTGTGTGTATTGCTTGTGTGCATTGTTGCTGGTGGAGGCGTCTTGGGACGCATGTGGTGACTTGTCCTGCATGTGTAAGGTACGTGAATTTTGCCTGCTTCATACACTTTAGCTTTGCATGCATTCGCTTAACCCACGTGGATCATAGCAAAGTAGTTCTGTTATAGTCTTTTGTGTTTTACTTTCATATCATCATATATGTCAATTCTATTTTAAAAGGTTTATTAAGTCTAGACTATCGAATAACAAACGCTTGGAAGTGCCAATTAGCGAGCTCTTTACGGTACAATAACAAGTTTAAACAACATGTTTCAATGTTTATAGATCTACAATTGACATAAGAAATTCAAATCTGATATAGAAGGAGGCTTTGCAAACCTGATAGGTAATTGTATCACATAGTCAATTTTTTATATTGGTATGGCTGAATATAACATTTTAAAGTCATAAAATGATTTTCAAGATAGTGGGTCAAAAACCAAATTCCCGCTAGCGTTGGCTGTCCTAGTTTTCGCTTTGTGTTCAAAAATAAGATTACTCTAAACCACGTCGAGTTACCTTACCTAACCGGTTTGAATAACTAAATACCTCAAATTGCTCACACCACCAAGCTATGTGCCAAAATTCCCTCACAAATTTTCCCGCTTCCGAGAGAAAAACGAACCAAAACAAGGGTCTAAAGGCTTTAACAACGAAGGGTTGGGATCATTAATAACAACCGTTGACGGAATAAGAAAAGCTGCTGTTTTATCCCAAGCCAGTTATGACCTCGCCGCTCATATGTTTCAGATTATAGATCTCATTTTGGACTTCGTATCTCGTACTGTCACAGGACTTATGGAAGCCGTTTTTTGTCATGACAACAGATTTCTGATATATCTTTCAGATGAAAAAATGCAGAGACTATAACAGAGCCAATTTGCTATAATCCGCACGGATTAAACGAGTGCATGCAAAGCTAATGTGTATGAAGCAGGCAAAATTCACGTACCTTACACGTGCAGGACAAGTCACCACATGCGTCCCAAGACGCCTCCACCAGCAACAATGCGTAATACATTACGATTTTCTTTTGGAACCTATTCTCCTGATGATGCTTCGGTTTCGGGGCGAAACGATCGAAGAGATTTTGGTGGTGGTTGTGTGTATTACTTGTGTGCATTGTGCATGTGGTGACTTGTCCTGCATGTGTAAGGTACGTGAATTTTGCCTGCTTCATACACATTAGCATTGCATGCATTCGCTTAACCCGCGCGGATTATAGCAAAGTAGTTCTGTAATAAGGAATTCAGCAGAGTAACGCCTGCTTGTAAAATTCACTGAAAAATTGGATTATATAGTGTTCAAACATAAGTTTACGTGTTTAAATTTCAGTGACCTCAAAACTGTTACTAAATATTTGAGTCTTGATTGATATTTAAAATTATATATGCTTTTGTTTAAATTCAATTAAATATGCCGCCTCCTCCCTTTTCGGTAGGAGATTTTTTTTCCTTATTTTAATTGTATCGATGTGGTTATAAAGGTTAAAGCTTAGAATTTCGGATCGATAGGTTACACATATTCCAGGAAATTCATTTAAAACATGCAGGTAAAACTCATTGGTGCGTGCTAGTAATCCTAACAAGGATCACTGGTCTTCCCGAATCGGCCCAAAAAGCCGTTCTCCTTTTGGTAGTACTAAATTGACCCACCTAAATGGATCATAATATTTCTTACAATAAATGTAATGTTACATTGTTATAAATTATTAAAACTGCCAGAAAGTCATTGGTAGGATACTACTAGGAAGCTATAACCCAAGTCAAATTAACGTGGCCTCTGCCATATATCGTTGAAACAATCAGTATTTTTGGACTATCGGAAAGGTGTACCAATAAATTGCAGGATTTTCATCAACTAACCATAGACTAAGTATCTGAGGCTTGAAGTTAGCATTTGGAAGTCCGACAGAGCTTATATCTTAACCAAATCTTTACAAGAAATGTTACTTGCTCATTCATCATCCTCCTGCCCTTATCCCACTCTAAGCGGGGTCGGCACAACATGTTATAAGCATGTGCTTACATGATTTGGCTAGGTATTTTACGACCGGCCGTCTGCCTGACGTAAACTTACCTTAGTCGCCTTTCAGGACACCTCGGTTAAAATGAGGGTGGTCTATTCTACTCAGCAGGATACCACACGGCGGGTTGACTTACCTTAGTGGCCTTTTACGACATCTCGGTAAGAAAATGATGGTGGTTTATTCTAAATAGCCAGATGCCACACGGCATAAAATTTTTGAATAAGTTTAAATATACTTAAAAGCGACAAGATGTCGAAGCAGCATCCAATAGTATGTCAACAAGAAATTCGCAATTCGAGAGGAAAAAGTGATCAGATCGCGAATCCTCACCATTTTTCACACCTGATGCCTCAACTCAGGGTTCGAGCACACCAATAAAAAACGCTATGCCACAACCCCTGCATGTCGAATGTAATTTATTTCTAATTTCGCCCCCCGATTGTCACCGTCACCATGGCGACGTCGCATGATTTATCTCATCTTCATATCCGACTTTTATCTATTGTTCTCGTTATATTAAATTCGTATGGGAGATGTTTTACGCTTCCGGAAGTTATATAATTTTTTCTAAGGATCATGGTGATATTGAATAGTTTATGCATTTAGTTTTAGTCTCTTCTTTTTTTATATCGCTCGTGGGCTGCAATAGTGCCATAACTCAAAAAATCGTGTTTTGAGTGAGTTCAATGTGTTTAAAATTGTCATTGCATAGGAGAATGCATAAAAATGTTTTAGTTTGATTAAACGAACGGCCTACTATTCCATTATGAATTCTGCTGGTATTGCTGCTGAAGATAATGTATATTTAACATTTATTATTATATAGCTATTCCTAGTCCAACACACGTGTTTTTGAGTTTTGCCTCTATTGCAACCTATTAACGATATGTAAGCCTGGTGAACATGATTCAATTGTACCAAAAATTCCTATAGCATAATACTGTGAAAGTATTTCGTATACATGGACCTTCACATTATGACGTCAGTATTGTTATACTAGAACCTAATTCAAATTGTAAGAATAACACTTATCAATATGAAAGTAATAATGAAAGTATTATGCTATAATCAGGTATTATGTGAAACGAAAAAATATATATATATATATATATTGCTAAATGTAGAGTGAGCGTAAACACATGCAAAAACCTCCACCACCGCCACCAAAATACACAAGCACTCACACGTCCACTATCACAAATTCAACAATCGTTTCGCCCCTCAACCGAAGCATCATTAGGAGATACTAGTAGACTCTAAGGTAAAATCGCAAAGCAACGCATCACCCAAGCAAGCGTAGTTAATTATCATTATTTAGATAAAATTTTACAAGATCTGTTGAATCGTTTGGGTAACGATAAACTTGCCAATGCCAGAACGTTACCTCCATTTTGGAAATTATCAATTGCATCTTAAGTCGAAGTCAAAGCTTTTGAGTGAGTTCAGATATAATTTATGTCTGTAACAAAAATAAAACAGTGCAAAGCAGAAGTTTTGGATACTAAACACGTACTCCATCAGGGAAACCGTAGAAAAAACCTCGCAACTTGATGGATTGCCTGTTTCTAATAACGATCTGTTTGAACCGAGCTTTTACTTGCAGCCTAGTTTTACCGTTTTCGGCAATTACATTATATTATTTTTAGTTAACAACACATACAAAATTGGTTAAAGTTAATTAATTTCGTAAAAATACTAAGCTTATATTATTTTTATTTTTTAGAGGCTTTTATTTACCTTACAATGTATGTATTTGAAGGCCAAATCTTGCAAGTTTAATTTGACTCACTTCCCGGTGTTCGATTGAGCTGAAATTTTATATGCTGATCCAGTTCCGATGACAATCCACGTTTATGACTGACAGACTATCGTGGATTTGGATGAAAACCTGGTGACTCACTAAAACACTTTATTCCGCTCTTCACTGCAAAATTAGTACTTACAGTCTCTATGTATTCCGTTGTTCAACAACAAAACTGAGCTCACTATTATTTTTGCTTTTTTGTGCGCTCTTGATCGCTATTCGCATACTGAACGTAGAGGCGCACGATACGTCCGCTTATATATCAAACGAACCTATGACGTCAATGTTCGCGAGTACTAGCAGAGATACCGAACACGATTCATAAACAAAGTGAATGTTCCAAAGAATTATCGTTAATCGAATTTGATCTCTATATCATATTATTTACGAACTCTTTTGCATGTTCCTTAACCGACCCCGTCTAATTTCAACTACAGTCATAGACTGTAACTCTATGAATGTAATGGAAATAAACATTTTTTTTTATGACATGTATTTCAAACTCTTTTTGTAGGTTTGTAACACTATGTAATTGCATCGCGTTCCAACACAATTCAAAATTTCCGATAAATGCGATAGTCTGTCTGTCAGTCTGTTATGCTTTTACGGCCCTAATGACTGATCTAATATTGATGAAATTTGACACAATTTAAGCTTATACACGGGGTTAAATTTTAAGATAAAAAACCAATTTTTCTTTCTGGGTTAGGGGAAAAACATTCGGCATTTATATACACTTCGGCTTCGAAATATAATTGAATTTAAAATTTCGCACGCGTACCATGACTTAACCAAGGCAATAAATACCAGTGAGATTATTTCGATAACGTTATTACAGTGTGTACCACCCTTATTTATGATAAAAATGATTCGATTACTCGAACAGACGAGCGGGTGATAGCCGGAAGTATAAAGCAGCGGATGGAGGAAATAAATATTCTTAATTTTCACCGATCAGTACAAACTGAGTTCAAAAAGTGAGGTAACGGCCTGTTACAATCCCACTGCTGGGCATAAGCGTTCTCCCTCTGTTTTTTGGTGAGAAGGTATGGAGCTAAGACCTACTACCCTGCGGCAATGCGGATTGGTAGGTAGCAGATATCTTAAGAATTTTCTAGAAATATTCTGGTTTCCTCACAGATTTTCCTTCATCGAAAAGCGTGTGATAAATTGCAATTATCAAGCAGACACATTTAACGCATTAAACAAGTACTATGACAAAAACTCATTAGTGCCTTCTCGGGTTTGAACCCGAGGGTCACCGCTGAACTATCACAGCTTCTGAGTTTATTTTATTTTTTTTGTTTTTTATTTATTTGGAAAATGAACAGCTTATTTTTTAAGCTAGTAATACATTTTCACATATAAACTACTTAATTAATAGCACTTACGGATACAATTTTTAAGCAAAAAAGAACAGAAAAGAATATGGATCAGTAAATTTAACGAAGTATGGGAATCGAGTCAAACCACATTCCAGACATATGTTTTTTTATCGCATTAGGTTGAGATGAGAACAAGTCTATTTCATGACAGTTTACTAATTTGTTAAACGCTGCTGATGCACGACAGAAAAATGAATTTCTGCGATACTTAGTGGAGCCAATCGTGACAAATAAGTTTTCAAAGGGCCGTCTTGAAATAAGTTTTTTAGGCACGTTAAGTTTGATAGAAGATAACAACTGTGGGGAGTCTATTTTACTTTGAGCAATATTCACTAAGTAAATAACATCAGCAATCTGTCGTCTTACTACGAGAGGAAGTAAATGATGTCTTTTACATCGCATTTCGTAATTAGGGTCATGTTGACCACATTTGTATTGTAAAAATCTTTAAAATCTTTTTTGAATGGATTCTAATCTATTGATATACACATGATAGCACGGGTTCCAAACTTGGGATGCATACTCAAGGATACTGCGCACGAACCAGCAGTACAGTACTTTGGATGATTTAATCTGTTTAAAATTTTTAGAAGATCTTATAACGAATCCTAAGGCTTTGTTGGCTTTCTTAACAATGTGTTCTATGTATTCGTCAAGTATGATTTTGAAGTCCTGCACAACACCAAGATCTCCAACACAATCCGTGATAGTCAATAGTTGATTTTTTAATTTGTAGTTATATCGCACTAAGTTATATTTCCGAGTAAAAACGATAGCCGTACACTTGACGACACTTAAATCCAATCTATTACATTCACAATATTGCTCAAATCTAATAAGATCCTGTTGGAGAAGCTCGCTATCATTAACAGTTTCGATACGTTTGTAAATTTTCATATCGTCAGCGTATAACAAGAACTGAGAATGCTTGAAGCAGGAACCAACATCATTAATGAATAATACGAACAGCAACGGACCTAACAAAGAACCTTGCGGCACTCCTGATGGAACGTCAATCCATGGAGAAGAGAAACCGTTAATGACTACAGCTTGAGACCTGTTTTGAATATATGATCTAAACCATCTAAATAAGTTATCGTGGATGCCAGCGAAAAGCAATTTTTGCATAAGTATAACATGATCAATTTGATCAAAGGCTTTACTATAATTCGTATAAATACAGTCAACTTGTCTACCTAGATCCATAGAGGAGGTTAAAAACCAGTAAATTGGAAATCGTTGAACGCCCCTTCACGAAACCATGTTGTTCAGAAATGATTGAAGAAGAAACACTCGAATATATTTGACTAAATATTATCTTTTCTAAAATTTTTGCAAGAATACACAGCTTAGAGATAGGCCTGTAATTTTTTATATTGTTCTTATTACCCTTCTTATGAATTGGTGAAATAAAGGCTGATTTCCAAAGTACTGGCATTATCTCCTCCAGAATAGAGCGTTTAAAAAGAATGGTCACTGGCAACGCTAAACAATCAACACATTCAATGATAAGTCTTGGGGATAAATTATCTGGGCCAGCGGCCTTTGATAAATCAACGGACTTCAGTAGTTTCAAAACTTCTACCTGATCAACTACAATATTACAAATACTGTTTGAAAAGCTTTGGTTAGGCGAACTATGAACCGCTCTTGTATTAGAAGGAGATTGGAAATGAGATTCAAAATATTTCGAAAACAAGCAACATATGCCCTGACCAGTATCAGCCGTGTCATTCTCAAACATCATAGAAGATGGAAAGAAGATGAACCACCTTTATTCTGTTTTATGTAAGACCAGAATATTTTCGAGTTTTTGGCCAAAGAATCTTCAGTCCTTGCAATATATGCTTCGTAGCACTCTTTCTCTAACTTCTTTGCCCTTTTACGCAGAAGAGAAAACGTTTGGTAATCAGAGAGGTTGCCGTAATTTTTAAATTTGTTTAAGTATTTACTTTTTTCCCCTCAATGTTTTTCTTAAGGCAAAACTGAACCATACTGGAAATCGATTAGGGGTCACAAGTTTTCTGGGTATGAACTTATTACATAGATCATTAAAGGTACTATAAAAATAACTTACAGAATCATCAAGAGGTCCGTCATAGAGGCGAATTTGCCATGGGATTTCGTCCATAGCCGATTTAATTTTGTCGTATTTTCCATAGTTATACAGGTATTTAACATTGGTTTTACCTGCGAGTGCATCGAAAGTGGTGAATTTTAATTTAATTATTAAA
Source organism: Morpho deidamia (assembly GCA_947086505.1). Lineage (NCBI taxonomy): Eukaryota > Metazoa > Arthropoda > Insecta > Lepidoptera > Nymphalidae > Morpho > Morpho deidamia. Next base: position 929,881 of record CAMTZC010000025.1, read on the forward strand.
GATTTATGGTGGCTGTCCTCTGGAATCAGTGAGTCTATACTATGTTCAACCAAAACTTTATCATTAACCAATACGTAATCGAGGATTCTATTATTAGCAGAATTACGGATATCATTAAATTGTCGCAAATTGCATTGAATTAATGTGTCGAAGAAATTAATTTGGCTAACGCCACGTATCCCTGAAGGAACTAACTTATCGTGCTGCTTATACCAGTCAACATGAGTAAAGTTAAAATCGCCAACTACTACTACTTTATCACTTGTGTTTATACTAACAATATCAAAAAGTTTGTTAGAAAAGTTATCCAATTGCGTATTAAAAGAGTTACCACAGGGTTCACCGCAGAGATAAAGAACGCAGATGTGTATTTTCATTAAATCTCGGTTATTACCGTTCTTTAATGAGACTGTAACCCATAGGTCCTCAGCGGACGTATACCATTCGGGGCGACTCCATGCCGATATTTCCTTACAAACAGCAATGAGAACCCCACCACCCAATGATTGCTTCGTAGCAGAGTAATTTCTGTCACGGCGCCAGACCAAATACCTATCATCAAATAATTCTTTGTCCGCAATACCATCAACTAGCCAAGTCTCTGTAATACATATAACATCATAATTGCGATTCAAAAGTGCTTGAAAGAGCTCATTTGAATCAAGAATATTTTGATTAAATCATTGCAATATGTATCAATATACTTAACAAGCAATACAATGCAGGTGGCTTGCGATCGTGAGCCTAAGCTTCTTTAGAGAAACAATTACTTCATCAAACGATCACAAAAGGAACTAAACAATCGAACAAACATTTACCGAAGGCTTCACAGTGACACGTTGCGTCTTTGTGCAACGAACGCGTTGTAGTGGTAAAGGGGGAATTTCAGTGAATTTTCTAAACAGACAATCAACGGGACAAACCGAGCTTCATGCTAAATCCTGTCCCCTGCAAACTCAATAAGGATCGGAGGCCGTCCTTCAAAATTCCCGTCTAGTGACTTTGTGAAATCTTAATTTAATTCGCGAGAAAATAAGGGGAGACTAAGCAGGAAGAATTTGTAAGTGTGACGAAACAACCGTTGGGCGGCAAACTAGTGACAATGATTGTGGTTTTGCGTGGACTTGCCGGGTCTTATTTATTTTTTTACTCTCATACTCCTACTGTTGAAGGAATTTTCGTAAAATAATATTTTAGTTCATCATCGTAAAAAAAACTAAACAATAATAATAATCATTTATTCGGATATGGTGTTACAAACAGATACTTAAACTAATGACATACCTGTCTGTAACACCATACCGAATAGGTCACAGCTCAGCGTATGTCCTGCCTAGGCGCTGATTTTCAGCAGTAACCCGAAATGTGCAATGTATGGCAACAGTGTACCGTATATATATATTATATATACGTATAACGGTATATATGTACATATATAAATGTGTATATTATATAAAATATTAAATAAATAACAGTGTACAATTTATATGATATAAAAGCTTTACGGAGATGTAATATATATAAAATAATACGTGAATAATAATAATTATGAATAAGAGAATGTAATAATATGCCGCTTTATAGAATTGATCTCTCCACTGAAAAGTTTTGACATTCAATTTGTTTATTAATCATAAGTGTTTTTAATTTATTCTTAAATGCGATTTTGGAACGTGAATCTCGAATGGGCGGAGGAATGTTATTCCAACATTGTCTGGCGACATATTTAAAACTTCCCCTGAAGGCGGAAGTGGACAACAATATATTATACAACTTAACTATTACATCATTTTATTACCATTTTTTGAGAGGCAGTGAAAAGAAAATCTGCTATTAATTATATTATATATTATTTCGTTAAAATAATAGATTATATATTATCATTTTAATGCAATTCGAAGTTCATAAAAACAGAATCGTTATGTCTAATAGGATAAGATAATCTCGAATAAATATTTGGCTATGTAAGACAATTGTGTATGGTTTTTGTCGTGTCATAATTATTGTTTTGATAAAATTGCCAAGATAATATCTTTAGATCACTATCGAACACAACGTTTCTTTTTTGACTCAATTAACACAAAAGTAATAAAATTATTTTGCTATAATCCGCGATACAGTAAATAGAAAATATATATAGTGTTTAATGTATAGTGGCCTATCAGTATTTTCATACCCGATACGTGCAGGATTCGTAAAAACACATGCACAAACCTCCACCACTTCCACCACAATACACTTGTTGCACTACACAGGTACACTATCACAAACTCAACAATCGTTTCGCCCCGCAACCGAAGCATCATCAGGAGATAGACTCCACGACAAAATCGTAAAGCGAAGCGTTATGCGAACAAGCATTGTTATATAGTAATCGGTTCAACCCCACCTTTACCTCTGAACCCTTGCAACAAGCTTGAACTTGAAACATTTATCTGATCGTTAATGAGGGTGCCATTGTTATGCTTAATGATTTCTTATTGTTCCAAAATATTCAATTTTAAGCTTTTTTCACAGGTGTGCAGTATTTCGAAACAATGGTCATTAGGAACTTTATGACCGCTTTCTAACAAATGTTTCGCAAAATGTGAATTTAGTGGCTTATTATTCCTGAAGGCGGTCATATGTTCTTTAAAACGGATTTCGAAATTACGACCAGTCTGACCCACATATGTATCACTGCATTCACGACATTTTATTTTGTAAACACCAAACGGTAAATTAGAAAGCCCAAAAAAGAGTGGTGTTTACAAAATAAAATGTTGTTCGCATAACGCTTCGCTTTACGATTTTGTCGTGGAGTCTATCTCCTGATGGTGCTTCGGTTGCGGGGCAAAACGATTGTTGAGTTTGTGATAGTGAACCTGTGTAGTGCTTTCGTCTTTACATTAAAGGATTACTATAATCTTTAGGCATTTCTTGGTTAATAAACACTTATTCCAAATACGCGCAGCTAACAACCTAATATGCAAAGGATTTGTGAGGAAACTATCTTATGTCATGCCATATTACACCAAATTACAACATCGCCGGACTGTAGAAAGCAAGCCAAGTGCAGCAGTTGGAAGCAGTCAGTAATTTAAAAATGGTACCCAGATTTTTTTTTTAGATTATGTATTAGGCATTTGGCGAATTGACAGTTCGTGAAAGGACTGTTTAGTAAAAATTATTATTGATGTGATATGAATAATTCGTGTTATCTTAATCAGAAAATCCGTACGCCATTGATAATATGGGGACTCTATTTTTAAAGCTTGGCTCTCAGGACGCGACCTTGGGTAAGACGTTCGTTGAATAAACAAATCTCTTTTACAAAAGTGCGTGTTTGCGAAACTGTTTGCAAATTGCAAGCACAACGTGTTATATAAAATAGTTTATTAAATAAGGTCTTATTAATAAAATATAAGTAATGTAATGCAGGTATCTCAAAGAAATTCTTGTTAATAAGGAACAAACCGATTTCGGTTTCCGGCTCCTGTTTTGCATCTTACAAAAGTACTTAAATCGTTTAAAGTTTTCCATATATCGTTTATTTTTCAAATTCAAAATATTCCGTATTCAAGTAAACTTGTAAACAAGTGCTTTTGAATCGTCAAAATCTAGCGCTGATTCGGAAAGCTGTTCCTACCCAGAAGAGCCAGCAAGAAACTCGGTGGTTGCTCTTTTCAAATAAAATTCTTATAATTAGTTACATTTGGTTATTTTGTACAGGTTAGAGAAGTAGCTATATTCACGTATTTTTATCAGCTAAGTAATCCTTAATAGTATAGTAAGCTTTTTGTATCAGCCTCCTTTTAACAGCACTTTTAAAACTGCTGTAGGGGCAGAAATAAAATCGATTGCGGGATCTATATTTATTCATACGATAAACGATTGTATAGTATACGTTTCTATCTAATTATTGACATGTCCTTATGTACGTAGGGTCCGTCGAGATACTTACAACTAAAACCCATTACACAATGGAAGATAAATAAATTATATTATTAATATGTCTATCTGTCTGTTACGCTTTAAAGGCTTATCAGCTGGACTAATTTTCATGAAATGTGGCTCAATTAAAGATTGCACACTGGGGTAAAATTTTTATAAAAAATTCATGTGTTTTTTCGGGAATAGTGTAATTTTTTTTACATAATTAAGGGTTTTCTTTGTTAGCACTCTTAGCATTGCGGTCATGGTACAATAAATACATAAATGATGGTGAACACTCTTTACAATTAAACACCAATATTTTCGTCGGCTGCTTTCCTGACACATTTATGAATTGGGCCGTCAAATTATTGAGGGTACTGAAATGGTTATGTTGGCTCGAACGAAGTCGCGGGTACTACTAGTCCGATATAAACGGCGATTTATCAAAAAATCCACGGCCTCTACCCCGTTAAAGGTATGATACTGTTTTATGTATTGAATACTTTTTAATCGGCGCTCGTTAGGCGATGACTGGCTTTTCCCTTTGGAATTTATCAACCGGATTTACGCTAGATTTATTTTTCATCAATTTGCGTGTCTTGTCGGGCTGTTTTGTTCCATTTACCGTGAACGCTTTAAAGCGCTTTTGAATGGTGTCAATTTTGAAACATATAATGTCTATTAACTTGTAATAAAATTGTAGCACGCAGCTTGGATACCTATTCAGAGGGATCCAGTATTAATCCTTATCTACTTAGTTTCCTTTGCAATTTTGTCGTGGAGTCTGTCTCCTTATGATGCTTCGGTTGCGGGGCGAAACGATTGTTGAGTTTGTGATAGTGAACGTGTGTAGTGCTTGTGTATTGTGGTGGCAGTAGTGGAGGTTTGTGCATGTGTTTTTCCGAATCTTGCATGTAACGGGTATGAAAAAACGGATAGTCCACTATACATTTAGCACTATATATATTTTCTGTTTATAGCAAAATAATTTTATTATTACTTTTGTACGTTAGTTGTTGTTTTTTTTTAATATTTGTTATTTACATAAACTGGAAAACATTTCTTAAGTGGTTTTCAGTCTTCATCTTTATTGCTGGCTTCCAAAATTGCAGTCCGAGTCAGTACCGAGAAGAGCCAGAAACTCAACGGTTACTCTTTTCAAAAGATAAGTCCTTTTTTTCCAAAATTATTGTTGTTATAACTAGTAATATTTCGTCATTGCTATCTTATGCAAGGTCTGAGAGTAATTGAATCATTTTTTATGATTTTTATAATCCTCAAGTGTTGAGTTACAACATACACAACAGTATTCATAATTCAAATTATTTTGACCTCTCGTATATATATATATATGTAATGTACATTTGCAGTTATGTAGGAAGCTGGAAAGAATTTTAAGTCCATACATTTTTATCATTTACATGATCTTCAATTGTGTAAAATGCTTTACTTATAAGCTTATTACTAACTCAATAATCCATAATCGGTTAGTAACATATGCGATAAGAATAAAGAAACTTCCGTTGCTATCCAACTGTTGGGCATAGGTCTCCTCTTATTTGGTGAGAGGGATTAGGGCTTGGACCCACAACGGAGCTCCAAAGCGGATTGGTAGGTTACACATTTCCATAGAATTCTCTAGAGATATGCAGGTTTCAGGATGTTTTCCTTCACCGATAAGCGTGTAAAAAAAAGTAAAGTAGCGGCCTGTTACAATCCCACTGCTGGGTTTAGGCCTCCTCTCTCCGTTTCTGGAGAAAAGGGTTGGAATTAGTTCCACCTACCACGCTGCTCCAGTGTGGATTGGTAGGTTACACTTATCATCAGAATTCTCTTGAAATATATGCAGGTTTCCTCAGGATGTTTTCCTTCACCGACAAGCGTGTGGTTAATTGCAATTATCAATTAGACACATGAGTTTTAATAGAAAAACTCATTAGTGCCTGGCCGGGTTGGAACTCGTGTTCCCCTCGAAAGAGTCGTGCGGTCTCACCGCTGGGCTATCACAGCTAAGCGTGTGATACATCGCAAATATCAATTATACACATAATTTTAAATAGAAAAACTCATTGATGCATGCCCGGGGTTTGAACTTGAGAGGCATACAGTCTTACTGTTCGGCTATCACAGATTTTTTTTAAAGGAGCTTCCAAATATTAAGATTAGTGTCGTTTTATGTAAATCTTGTGCCCGATTGATGTAACCGTCCCTCCGTACATAAACATTGAATGGGACTGATAGCGATGATTGATCGATGGTGGCCCCCATCGGGTCCATGCATGGCGTTAGTTTTGGTGTAATGGACCAAATTTTCCATTCAGCCATTCAGCGCGCGTCACTGCTTTAGGTACGGGCTAAGTGTGATGATGATCGATTGGAAGAGATCCTGTGTTAAGTTTTTTTTGCAACTTTTAGGTAAATCGAATTCGTTATAACGTGGAAATTAACAGATTAAAAAAAATATACGTTAATTAGGACATTTATTTAGGAATTTAATATTTATTTATTTAAATTAAGAATAAACTTTTTGCAATCGAACACAGACCATGTCGCGGCCGTGGTCGTAGAAAGACTGGAGCTCCCTTTGCTCGGGTGAGCCCATAACCTCAGACAGTGCTGATGCAGCAGTAGCAGATCAGCATTTCCGCCAACATTTCAAAGGTATAACAGAACGAAGTATGATAAAAAATTATGTTTATTTGGATTGGGCTAAATAAAACCCATATCTCTTCAGAATTCTATGGACATATGTTACCCGCTATTGCGTTTAAGATGGTATGGTACACCCACCGGTTACACACCTGCCAATTTAAATAAGACGTAGTGTGTTTAAGCTCAAATGCAAAACCTCTGCAAGGAGACTGAAGGCATTTGCTAAGCAGTGGTATACTAATTTACTACTAATAAATTCATAATTCTAATTCAAAATATTATTTATTTAAGTAAACTTGTAAACATGTGCTTTTGAATGTCTACATCTACTGCTGGTTCGGAAAGTTGTTCCTACCGAGAAGAACTAGCAGGAAACTCGGCGGTTGCTCTTTTCAAAGAATAATTCTTATTACTAGTTACATACAGTTATTGATGTCTTGTACAGGGTCGAAGAGTAGCTTTATCCACCCATTCTAATCGTCTAAGTAATCTGTAACAGTATAGTAGGCTTTCTGTATTAGCCTTTTTTAATAGTGTTTTTAAACTGCTGGTAAAGTTAAAGTAGATTGCGGAATTTTAGTATAGAATCTTATGCCCAAACTCACAAACGAATTATGTACTTTTGCAAGGCGCAAAACAGGAACCACAAGCTTATGTCGGTTCCTACTTTGTCTATTATATACATCGCCAATCTTTTTATAATTATGTATATTCTTATGCGCAAAAATTAAATATACTGTGAAGCCAATGTTAGAATTCCTGTTTCCTTGAACTTCTCTCGCAGGGAATCGCGCGAATTTAAATTGTAAATGCCATAAGATTAACAAATATACGTAGAGTTTGTTATTAAACAAGTTAAGGCAGAAACTAATTTAAAAAGGAAAATATAACTCTTAACTACTAAATGCTAAATAGTTTATAATTAAAATGATTTAAAATTAGAACGTATTGTTTTAGTTAATTAAAAAATATATATTCAAAAAATAAGCGTTTAAATACCCTCAAGTATATACGGTGTCTATTTTTGAAAAAAGGGTTTTTTCTGTCTTACATGTTAATTTGGTATAGAAACTTCGATTGTACCAAATTTCAGCAGCAGTTACGTTGTAACAGTTTCGTTTGTTTCGTTTGTCTGTTACAGCGTAACATCAACAATATAAATATGTATTCCTTTAAAGTATTATTATAAAGTATTAGGTACAACCTGTTTTATCATTCAGTGCCATTAATTCTCATTCGGTGGTTGCATTTTAAGACGTATCACGCCATTTCCATAAATCTCGATTCCAAAAGTCACTTTTAAAGATTTATAAAACTCACGTCCGAACGTAAAAGTTTAATATTATGCTTCGGAAACATTTTGATCTTTTCCGAAGACACAAATTGAGATTTAGCTGATCGAAAATCTGAATTCTCCGCCGGCATGACAGCGAGTTGATTTATTGCCAGGCCGATAATAACGTTATCACGACCATCTTGGATTCTAGAACATAATGGAACATGGTCCTTCGAGCCGGATAACGGTTCGCGTTACCTGGATGGTCTAACTACAAGAATTTCACTCACGGATCGTGTTCATCATTACTAAACTAGTTTTGAACGCAATTTATCCCTTACTCTTACAAAAACATATTTAATATTTTCATATTTACCTGAAATATAGGAATGTGAATATTTTATTATTTCTTATTAAAACCATAAAATAATCATAGATTGCATATAATAGATTTAATGGAGCACAACTGTGTGGTATCCGGTTGAGTAGAATAGACTACCCTCATTTCTTACCGAGTTGTCGTAAAAAGCGACTAACGTAAGTCAACCCGCCGTGTGGTATCCGGTTGAGTAGAATAGACCACCCTCATTTCTTACCGAGGTATCGTAAAAAGCGACTAAGGTAAGTCGACCTGCCGTGTGGTATCCAGTTGAGTAGAATAGACCACCCTCTTTCTGATGTCGTAAGATACGACTAAAGTAAGTTGACGTAAGGCAGGCGGCCGGTCGTAAAATACGTAGCCGAATCATGTGACAACATGTTGTGCTGAACCCACTCAGGGTGGGATAAGGGCAGGAGGATGTTGATGATGAGATTCAATGGAGCGCTCGAATTTGAACTGACTGGTAAAAAAATTTAGAAGAAAAAGATACAGTGATTTAAGAAGCTAGTGATGAGTTCCGAGAATATAGCTGTCATTTTCTTGTAGATATATGCAGTGATGTGATCCATGCCAGTAGCTTTTTTTGAATTTATTAACACTAATATCTGCTGATCTCAATCGCAGTGAAGGGTGCATCTTGATTCGTATCGGGTGTTACGATGATGACTTAAGGAGTGCTTATGACAGGAGCAATACACAACTGCCGAGTATCTTTGGCATTGCCAGGGTAAAAGTGGTAATGCTGTCATAGCATTTTTGCTATTGTTGGCAAAAAATTTAATTCGGTTTTTGCCCAAAGATTCTTGTTTTTTGGGACCAATACTATATAATCAAATTAACAAAATAATAAACATCTACTCTCAGACCCGGGCAGAGTTAAAAAAGACACTTAAGAAATACTTGCTAACGGTATAGCCAACTATACCGCTAGTGAAGACCTATTGTCAATAAAAAAGAAAACGATCACACTCACTCATGAACACACACATGGACACACACTCACTCACTCACTCACATACATATTCTTAACACTCGCATGCATATACTTAAACAAAAGAAATATGCATGCTTTTGCTATAATTTTTGTCTAATACTTTCGTTTTATATTTTTAATTTTTGTAGAACTAGAACTTCTTCCGTTAATTATTTACTCCTTATCATAAATGTAACTTGTGATGTTTGGAAAGGTGTCAGCACTTGTAACACAGGTATTTCCTAGCATTTTTTGCGATTAATAATTATGTAACTATTATAATGAACTGTAACTGTAACTTACATTTATATAATTTTTAATATAAAAAAAAATTTACACCTATCTTCAGAGTCACAGAGGCATTGCGAGATCGCTACTTCTCCATAGTATATGGCCTGCCTATTGCCACTTAATCTTTAAATTACGAATTATACGTAATTATATCTATAATGATAATTTCCAAAAAAAAGATTTAAAATGGCTTGCTCATTTTAACTTTCATTCGATTCGCCCACTTCTAAACAAAAGCATTTTTTCGTTTGAAAAACTCGTTGAAAATAATGAAATTTTTACCTAACAAAATAATTTTGGGGCGCGAAAATAAAATCTCTATGCAACGTGACGTCAATCAAAGGGAGAATAAAGACTCGTGCAACGAGCACATTTTGTATGATGCATTAGGCAGGCGACACACGTGCGACGTATTAACGTACACCGCGACGGACGTGACTGGTCGTATGGGGGCGATTTGATTGAGTAAATAACATTTGTAGTAAGTATTTTACCATTTTAGTACAATAATAGACGCTTCTAGCAAAAAACGTATTATTTACTTTTTTGTTTGACGAGATAGCTTTAAATTTAAAGAAAATAAATGTAAATATTTAAGAACTTGCCAATATATTTTATGGGACTGTTTGTTTTTAGGCTGTATATTTTTATATAAATTTTGATTTAAATTGCTATTAAAATCTATAAAAATATTTACATTCAAAATAAGGAATGTTATTGTATAACTGTAATGTATACCCGCGAAACTTTAATATTAAATAACCATTAATTACGTACTATTATTCTTAGTTCGATCACTATTGGTCTAGCGGTTTAGCTGTGAAAGAAAGACAGACATACAGACTTCCACATTTCTAATATCAATATTGATACATATAACCCATACGATTCTATACAGAAATAATTTTCATCGATTTGAACATCCATATTTTTCAACGCACGATTCGGGAACGCGAAAATAAAATCGCAACGCGTGACGTCACGTTCCGCACGTCCACACAATCAAAAGCAGAACAAAGCCGGATGTAGTGAGCACGTTTTGTTCTGCATTAGGCACACCACACACGTCCGACATATTAACGTACACCGCGACACACGTGACTGCGTCGCGTTGCGCGGGGCAAGTCGATTCAATAACCGTTGGTTATAGCTAAGCTTTCGGTTAAGGAAAATGCACGGTTCAGACGATTGGTTTAGACTTCAGAGTCTCTTAACGGCGTGCATTACAGAAATAAATAATAATAAATATATGGAACAAAGTTACTTGAGTAATAGATGAGGTACATAAGGAATAGAGTGAAATAACAAAATTATTAGAAATTTAGAAATTATTCAATTGTTCAACACAGTTTTGATATACACAATATTTAACAAAAGCTTATGATTTACAGAAGCAGGCGTTACTTTGCGGAATTCCATATTACAAGCAATACAACAGAACTAACCACTTTGTTATAATCCGCACGGGTTAAGTGAATGCATGCAAAGCCAATGTGTATGAAGCAGGCAAAATCTACGCACCTTATACATGCAGGACCAGTCACCACATGCACCCCAAGGCGCAATTCACCAGCAACAACGCACACAAAAGCAGCACAAACACCCACCACCACAATCTCGACGATCGTTTCGCCTCGAAACCGAAGCATCATCAGAAGGATAGGCTCCACGACAAAAATCGTACTTCGTCTAATAAACTAATCACTAACTAACTAAACTAAATAAACTAATCGTAATCGTAAAAGCTTATGATTAATGTCTTAAATACACTAAATGTCACTAGCAACCAAACTAAGTCTAGCTTGTATTCTTGGTTACTAGTGCCTTCTATAGTCATCATCATTCTCCTGCCCTTATCCCACTCTAAGTGGGGTCGGCAAAACATGTTACAAACATGTTGTCACAAGATTTGGCTACGTATTTTACGACCGGCCGCCTGCCTGACGTCAACTTACCTTAGTCGCCTTTTACGACACCTCGGTAAGAAATGAGGGTGTCTATTCTATTCTGCCGGATACCACACGGCGTAGTGCCTTCTATAGTCATATCGTACTTATAACTTTTGTAAACAAAATATTAAACAATATTAAACTTGTATCATAATTTTATCTGTGTACGTGAATGATGTATGTATTGTGTGGATGTGAGTGCGTCTGTGTGGTTTCTATCTTATGTACTGTTATTTTATTATTGTCAATTGATAAAGTACCGACATTAATTAATGAGCTATCGTTTGATATATATTATTCAGTTTAGTTAATTATAGATTTTAGGACGTTTTCTGGTTCATAATAATGATGCTTGACAGGAAATTTGTTACATCTATCTTACATTTTTTCTTATTATACGGGTTAATTAATACTAATTTATTTATTTTATTATATAAATATGACGAATAAGTTTACCGGCCGCCTGCCTGACGTCAACTTACCTTTGTCGTATTTACGATATCTCGTTAAGAAAGAGGGTGGTTTATTCTTCTCAACCGGATACCACACGGCGGGTCAATTTACGTTAGTCGCCTTTTATGACATCTCGGTAAGAAATGACGGTGGTCTATTTTACGCAGCCTAAGTTCTAAAATTCTAAGTTCTAAATATTCTCTTAATTAATAAAAAAAATCTCGATATAATTATATCGAGATTTTTTTTCTTAAAACTATCCTTTGAGTTATTGAATATATCTCATATATCAGGATCACTGCAACACAGTTTATACTTCTGCAGGATCATCGGTTTTCATTGTTATGTATTGTTTTTCTGTATTTTTCCTAATAAAGATATTATTATAATTATATCAATATGGGTGTATATTGAATAAATTCTGCGGAGATATTTTAACACAATGTTATATATCAAATTTATTCGAAAATTTCTGCTTGAATTTGAGTCAACCCACGCCACACTATTAATAAGTCAGTACAATATAACCAAAACGGGATTAATTAAAATTAATCGAAGAGAACTGGCGGGATTAAGAGATTTACCTCTAATGAATTCATTAGACGCGACGCGCGATACCTATTGAGGAAACTGTTAAATGTACGTATACTTCAAAAGTATGAATAGAATTATTATGTTATAATCCGCGTTTTTAAATTAAGTCTATGTAATACTAAGTGTAGGAAACGCGATCCTTTCAAATACACGAGTATTGCATAAATAATGAATTTGATTCAAAATCTTTCGAGTGACCGTGACCGAGTTAGGCTTTTAGCCTTGTCAGAAAAAGGATCAGGTTATTGGCTTCATACTCTTCCTTCTAAAAAACTTGACACACGGTTAGATAACGAAAGTTTTGGAGTAGGTTTAGGTCTCAGATTGGGAACCACATTGTGTCTTAAGCACAGATGTCCATCAGGATAAGAGGTAAAAAGTTGCGGCATACACGGGCTTTCATGCCATAGGAACTCTGGTAGACTTCGAAAGAGATCTTGCCACCATCGACATTCCTGCTCCTCTAGAACCATCCGGGATAATTCGAGATGATGCCAAGAGACCAGACGGTTTGACGCTGGTTCTTTGGGAACGCGGAGGGGCGCTAATGTGGGACGCAACTTGCGTTGATACGTTAGCCTCGTCCCATATCAGGGTTACGGCGTCAAGACCTGGAGCTGCTGCGGAAATGGCCGAATCCGGCAAGCAGCGAAACTATGCATCTCTTGTTGAGAACTCTCAAAACTGCAAACGGCACAAATATATAACTATATATTTGTGCCGTTTGCAGTTGTTATCTTAGGGCCATGGAGTCAAAGTGCAAAAAAAATATCCCTTTAATCGGTTGATCGCCTCTTCTGGTGACAAGAGGGCTGGCTCCTTTTTCGCACAAAGAATAAGCTTAGCGATTCAACGCAGAAACGCTGCCAGCATTCTTGGGACCATTCCACGTGGGCATGATTTGTATAGTAGTAGCGTGTAAGTAATTTAAAATAGACATAACTTGTACATTTTTGTTGCATAAATTATTCATATCAACGCTCATTTCGCTGCGAAATATATTTTTTCTTTTTTATCGGTTTTTTTAACCTCTTAGAGATCATTTCAGACCCATCATAGCGTAATTAAACCTACTTTTACATGTCCACTCTGTCAAAACGTCTATACAAAAGTTTTGCTTGCTCAGATGTCGGTACAGCTAGAATAATGTGAATGTAGTCCCCAAATGTTTAAATTAATCTTCAATGTATTCCGAAATAGGACCACATAACTTCGCTTCGCATTAAATAAATAATTAAATACAATTATTGTACCTTAATTAATAATCAGGTGAACTTCTACGTTATCTTAAAAAAAGTTTTTATTCCAATTTTAAATTGTGGTATCCGACTGAGCAGAATAGATCAACCTGATTTCTTACCGAGGTGTCGTAAAAGGCGACTAAGGTAAGTTAATGACAGGTAGGCGGCCGGTCGTAAAATACTTAGCAAAATTATGTAACAAAATGTTTAATACAAGTTGTGCCGACCCCATCTAGAGTGGGATAAAGGTAGGAGAATGAATTAATTTTAAATGAAATGTTAACTCGTTTCATTTACACATCTTAAGATATTCATGTGATAAATTCAGACAGAATCAACAACAAAAGTTAAAATAAATTGAACCAAACAGTATTCTGTCCCAGTTAATCAACATCTCCAAATGTTAACTCAAGAGTTACGGAACTTAATTAGTAAGTTGGGAGCATGGAGCGCGACAAGTTCGAACTTGCTTGTAGGCTCAGATGTGCTTAGTATAGCAGAATGTGGCATATGTTAATGGCGTTACCACAGGAACTTCTGTATGAGAAGACTTTGTGGTGATGTGTAGGAAAGTATCAAATATTTATTGATATATCGATCGATTGAAATATAAATTTCGCGCCTAAGAATATACATAATGATAAAAAAATTAGCGATGTATACAATAGACAAAATAGGAACCGACATAAGCTTGAAACTCCTGCTTTGCGCCTTGCAAAAGTACGTAAGTCATTTGTGGGTTTGGGTATAAGATTCTATAATAAAATTCAACAATCAATTTTAGCTTTGCCATTACAGTAGTTTAAAGTCACTGTTAAAAATAGGCTGATACAGAAAGCCTACTATACTGTTGAGGGTTACTTAGACGATAAGAATACGTGGATATAGTTACTCTTCAAGCCTGCACAAGATAGTAATAACTAAATGCTTGTAATTAATAAGCTAATTGTTATTATTCAATTGTAATTATACAAAGAATTATATTTTGAAAAGAGGAACCGCCGACTTTCTTGACGGCTCTTCTCGGTAGGAACAGCTTTCCGAACCAGCAGTAGAGTTGACGATTTAAAAGCACTTGTTTAAAAGATTACTTGCGTAATATTTGGCAATTGTAATTTTGTAATTTTTCTTAATTATAATTGTGAAATTGGTACCCCACTTCCTATAATGGCCTTCAATTGCATTGGAGCGAATGATCGGAACCTAAATCTTAGTGATTTTATTGAAAGTGTCTATACTGATAATTCTGTGATAATTCTATTGTCTTTTTTTTATTTTTTTATTCACTATTTTATTGTAATTTTTTACACCTGTAGTTAAGTAAGTGATATGTAAATTGAAACAAGTGAAGGTGGGCACTGGTTCCCAAAATACAGTATAAACTAGCTTGGGAGCCAGGGACACAATAATTTGTACATGTATATTATTAAAATATTAAATAAATAAAATAAAAAAATATGATTAAAAATTAAGGAAATAATTAAAAAAAAACGCGTTAAGAAAAAAAAAATTAAAACTTGGAAAAACAACACAATTCAATACTAAAATCACGTCTTCATTCCCGTCACTTTGAGCGTTCAAATACCCTTAATTATGTATTATATGTTTATTTAACTATTCATATAGACAATCTACTATTTGGTTCATCCTATATGTTAACCCAGTATATAAGTTTTAATTGTATTTAATTTCATCTATATCGCTCCATCGAATTATCTCTGGAAGCGTAACAAACAGTTAGCTGTTAGCCGTAATATATCATATGTGTCTTGTCTTACAATTACCCGGGACTCCGTTACAAATTATACAAAAAAAAACTACTCTAGGGTTAATTGCAGAAGGAAGGACAAACTCATGGCACCTTCCTCGAGACATTGACAGGAGTCTAATCAATTTGTCACGGATGTCAGTGCTATGCCGACAATTCGTCGCGTGTCATTCGACTCCGCGCCTAAAACAACAGCATGGCCGATAAAAGCGCTCCGCATCCGCTTCCGGCCACCGCACAAGGCGTGCCATAGACTCGTTAATTAAGCAGACATGACTTTATATGTAATTTATTGAGGCAAGGGCTATTTAGCATAATTCCACGGCAGAACCTACTTCGGTAACTTACAGACTTAAATTTGACACATCGAGGACAGAAACCTTGGTATATTGATATAAACCAGGATTATGAACAGCCTACCTGTTACATATATTTGTATATGATTGGCTGTGAAAAAATAACAGATAGACTTTCGCATTCATATCATTAGTAAGGAAGTTATTTAATTATTTTAGTAAATCATCCGTATTACTCATATTAATTACACATTTAAATAGCTCAGTTACATTTACCCAACAGTAACAGAAACAGAAACCAAAATATATAAAAAACCTCCTCAAAATAACTTTTTCCACGTAAGCCAAACAAGTGATATAGAACCTCCGTTAAATTACAGATTTGATTTGATTTTAACACATTGTTAATAAAAACCCTTGCTAGGTTGATAATAGATGGCATTTCTCAATGTCATTATATTCCTGTGGAATTAACGGGATTTCTTTAACCTATGTGTATAAGAAATATTTCTGCCATTCATAGATATTGGTTCAGCGAATTTGTTTGGAAAACGCTATAGACAGACAGTCAGACTATCACATTTATAATATTAGTATGGATTTATACACAATTGAGATCATTTTCAAAAGGTTTAATTACTTTTTGTCCCCAGTCCTTACTAATATTATAAATGCGAAAGTCACGCTTTCATGGCCAATTCGCTGAACCAATATCGATGTAATTTTGCACGAATAATGCTTATACGACTGGGTAACATATATGCTATATAAATCCTGTAAATTCAACAGGAATAGGATGACATTAAAAAACGCCATCTATTATGATTGTATCAAGGTTTTTTTTGTTTTTCACATTGTCACAAATCAAGTCTGTAAGTTAAAGAAATAGGTTGAATATAGGAGACCTGATTATCTGTCACGTTAAAAAATATAGTATAAGAAAGGGTTTACAATTTTTTTATGATTTTTTAAAGATTTTTATATTATATTTATATACCGAAGTTAGTACCAGTACAATGTTAGTAAATTTAATAGTTTTTGTAATTTAAACCTTCCCTTCCTCCCGATTTGATCTCATTTTTGTGACAGAGTTATTAGCAGGTTTGGGTAGTGACAGAAGGTACTGTTTATTCCAAGACTCAGCGGTCCATGAGAACGAAGTCGCGCGTAAAAGCTAGAAATACTATAAAATAAAATAAATATTCGGTACAATAAGTATGCCATATGACCCTTTGAGGTCACCCGGTGTTACCCTCTCGGGTATATCGACCCCTGACAGGGCACCATAAATATACATCGCAGACTCCGGCTCTGACTGAAGGCTGCCTGATTTCCCCTGTGACGTCACACTAGATTCGATCGCTTCATAATGTCTCAATGGAATTTTGGCTGTGAAGTTTTTTGGGTCAAGGTCACATTTTTCTTCTTCTACGTAATACAAAAATAAGGATTGTATTAGCTTTGCTAGAATTTGCGATGATAGAAAGTCTATGTTAGTAACTAAAAATTAATTAAAGAATCGAAAATATCTAATTAAATCTTACCTTCTTTACTTAGTCAAATCAAATCAAAATAGTTCGTATAAAGAAATATTTACCGTTTGACAATAACGTTATAATTAGATGTTTGAGGATATTCATTATTAAAATTACTTCTTAGCCTATTTAGACATAAACATTTTAATTATCTAGTAGAGAAATATTTTCATAATGTTCATGATGTTATCTTTACATTTTAATTTGGTTTTGATAAATACAAATTATTTTATTATCCGTTTTCCCATCTGTACTAATATTATAGAAACAATATTGATGTAATTTGGTTCAATTGAATATGTATATACCGGAGTAACATCTTCTTCTTTCTCCTACCTTTATCCCACTAAGTGGGGTCGGTACAACATGTTTTTCTCTTCCATTATATCCTCCTATCATTCGTAAACTCTGGTGCTACTCCTTGTATATGCATGTCATACTTCACACAATCCACCATCTCTTCTTAGGCCTTCCTCTCACACATCCATCCAAAAAGTCACATATCCATCCAAATTCACACTCAACACTCGTTTGCTCACATGATTTTCATTCCTCCTCATTAGATGTCCTTGCCATCCCAATCTTGCACCTCTCGTCTTTTCTATAATTGGCGCAACTTTCAGACACCCCCTTGTATACCGGACTAATATATACTAAAAAAAATAATTTTTGGTTCGAGAACAGCATAAGTCACTACATTTGTCATTATTACATTAATGTTTTTTTTATTAATTGTATGATTAATTATATTCATCTAAATTTTTCACAAAACAAAGCGAACATATAACATATTGTAGCTCACTTTGTTGGTGGACCGACAAATTTAATTTGGCAAACTCAGTCTGGATAATTTAATTCAGAGGAAACCTGCTTAACAAACTTCCAATGAAATATCGCATCAAAATAGACTGACTGTAAAATGGGCCATTTTAGCCAATTAATATGAGAGCCGAGTTTGCAACTTCCCGGATCTACCTTCCCATTAGCAGATATGAAATTTAGGATTCAGAACCTGTCGTCAGTGTTGGCCGACTGAAAACTTGAAGGTGCTTTAAACTTTTAGACATCTTTGAAAAAAAATATTCCACCCAAAATATAAGCCTTCAAACAGATGACTTTATGATGCGTGTTAAAGTTGTTTGATATGTTACACTAGTCAAAATGCGCTGAAGATGTTCCTTTTATAAATTATATGCCCTCGCAGGTAGACTTAGTTCCGCTGCTTACGCTGTTAGAAAAATAACACATCTAACCGATGTTGAAACAGCGTTTATTTTGTTTATTTCCACAGCATTATGTCATATGGTGTCATATGGTTGTGATAGCCCAGCGGTGAGACCGTGCAACTCTTTCGAGGGGAGCACGAGTTCAAACCCGGGCAGTCACCAATGAGTTTTTCTATTAAAAACTCACGTGTCTAATTGATAATTGCAATTTATCACACGCTTTTCAGTGAAGGAAAACATCGTGAGGAAACCTGCATATTTCTAGAGAATTCTGGAGATATGTGAAACCTACCAATCCGCATTGGAGCAGCGTGGTAGGTCTTAGCTCCAACCCTTCTCTCCAGAAACGGAGAGAGGAGGCCTATGCCCAGCAGTGGGATTGTAACAGGCTGCTACTTTACTTTTTTTTATGTCATATGACATAGTGTTGTGGGGCAAAGCGGCCGATATAATATTGATTTTTGTTGCTTAAAAGAGAGTCATACGGGCTATCTATAATATGAAGCAACGTGAATCCCTTCTCGAAAAGATCAAAGTAACCATAGTTACTAATTGGTTCAGTCTCCAACATTTATTTTGCCTCTGATCACGTGCGTGCTCAGATCAGCTGCGTTTTGATAAAGAGGCTGATACAGAAAGCCTATTATACCGTGGAGGCTTACATTGATGATAAGAATGCATGGATATAGCTGCTCTTCGACCTTGTGCAGGATAGCTATGACAAAATGTAATTAGTATTAAGAATCTTCTTTTTTAAAAGAGCTCCACCGAGTTTCTTGCTGGCTCTTCTCGGTAGGACGGCTTTCCGAACCAGCAGTAAAGTTGACGATTCAAAAGCACTTGTTTACAAGTTTACTTGAATAAAGAATATTTTGAATTTTGAATTTTGAATTTTGAATTTTGATAAATTTGTCTCATTTTTTTCAGATTTTTTAAGAGGTAATTAAATATTGTTTAAAAAACTAAAAAACACGCTTTACAATATTGTAAAATATTAGTGAAAAAAGCGAAAAAGATGCTTAGTGGCATATCTTCACGCTTTTTTCACAATAATAACTAATATTTTTTACTACCCCGTCGGCGCAGTTGGCATTGACTCTGCCTTCTTTCTGTGGAGCTCCACAGGTAGTGGGTTAGATTCCCACCGAGGGCCAACATTTCTATTAACAATTTGTTGGTTCTTCGAGTCTGGGTGTATATTCTTATTTAATTATGTATTACATTTAAAATTATATAAATATCAGTTCCCTGTCACCCATAATACAAGTATTAATTCACTTAGTTTGGGTAATTATTTTAAATCTTTTCATGTTTCAGTTCGATGTAGAACCGTGCTTTTATGATTTTTTAAATTTTATTTACTCACTCAAACGATTAAAACATAGTAACTGTAATAATAAAGACAGAAACAAAATGCATTAAGTTGCTTTTTGTCAAAACACCGGAGTTAGTCGAAGTCTAGTTAAATATTTATGACAAAGCGACTCGAACCTTTCGTATAACATTGGCAATATTGATTTTGTGACTTAAGGGCCCAATGCATAATGCGATCCTCTGAATATTGTATACGGCTTCAAGTTCGCTCCAATAAGACTTTATTCTGCTTTTTTTCTCTTTACTTTTTCGTAATCTGTTATTCTATTAGCGTAAATACGGTTTGAAATATGGATCTGAGAATATCGATAATTTGATTGTAAATAGAGGATAAAAGAATGATTAAAATTTTTTTTTACAAATCCTCAACGCTCGAGATGGAGAAAAGATATGGGACTTAGACCCACCGCGTTACTTTGGTTCCCGATGGTAGGTTGCACATATCAGGGACATCATTAAAAAACCACTAATATCTTACTACTTGAATACTATACAAGTTATCTAAGATAATCCCATCGTTATTATAGCCACTAAACTAGCACTGCACAAATTCACTAAGACAATCTCATCGTTATCATAGTCACCAAACTAACACTGCACACATTCACCAAGACAATCTCATCGTTATTATAATAACCACACCGGCACTGTACATATTCACTAAGACAATCTCATCGTTATTATAAGAACCACATTACCACTGCTCATATTTACTGAGACAATATCATCGTTATGATAGTAACCAAACTAGCACTGTACACATTCATTAAGACAATCTCACCGTTATTAAAGTAACCGAACTAGAACTGCACACATTCACTAAGACATTCTCCTCGTTATTATAGTAACCACACCAGTACTGCACACATTCACTTAGACAATCTCATCGTTACTATAGTAAACACACGATCACTGCACATATGTTCACTAAGACAATATCAATCGTTTCATTCCTTAATGATAACATCAACAGGAGATATACTCGTAAATGTTGACAAAATTGCAAAGCGATGCATCAACCACGCAAGCATTTGCTTAGGTAGGTAATGCATCAATCCTAATATTAAAAATGTGAAAGTCTGTCTGTCCAGTTAATGAAGAAAGACCGCAGAGCCCCTGAATCGAAGTGGCATAAGATCGTATGGCGTGTAGATCCCGAGAAGAGATCTCCCTAAGTCTAGCAGTAAAGATCCATCGGTCGACGAAAAAGAATTATCAATATGAATATGATAAAAATATATTCCTTATCACAAACCACAGTTACAAAGTTCCTGACGTCTTTATGAATCCTATTACCAAGAAAGAAATCTCGGTATCACACAGCGCGAATAAATTTTTAAATCCTAACAAGATAATGATAAGCCAGCAGTGGACCGCCTTAACCATCTAACGCTTACGACTTTCCACGAAGGATGAAAAAGAAAACGCCCGCCGACGTCGCTGGGAAATGCTCGGAAAATTCTTCACCTGACTGTAGACGGCTTATTTGTTTGAGAGAATACGAATCTTTACAGGTTAACTGTATTCTTTTATGGCACTGGTAATTTGTATTACGTATTTATTATTCATTCATTTATTTATTTTCAAATTAGATTACATTTTTAAATATTTTCTAAAAACAAGATATAAAAAAATTTACGTCCACGAAGAGTGGAATCAGGACCCAAGCTCCCGATGGTTAGGGCTATAGAGTTAGGAACCTTCTCAATATGCGAGCCGTCTCAAGCAACACTGCCTTTTGTATCTGGCCCTTAATCTAACAACCAAGGGAGAGCCTCTTGAGATGTTGGTCGAGACTCTTCGCTAATAAACCGTTGACCGATACAACAACAGGAACATTTATTGTTAAGTCAATATCCCACATTGCGGTAATCTCATGAGCTAGATCCAGAGATTTAGTTAATTTTACTTTTTCAGCTTTTACGAGATTATTTATTATTAGGCAAATTAGGCGTAAATCAGTCTGCCGATGTGAGATAAAATTAAGTTATATAACTGCATTTTAATTTAAAATCTCATATTTGAATTTCTTAGTACATCTTTATAACGTTCATAGTGCAAATTAGGTGCAAATTATTCTGCCAGTGTCATGATAACGATCTATGTAAAATATTGATGAAAAACAAACAAAAACACAAGACAGGTAATCACACCCCCCCAAATTGGGCATTTCCGTCCAATCTCAATTCAAATTCAAATTCAAAATATTCTTTACTCAAGTAAACTTCTAAACAAGTACTTTTGAATCGTCAACTCTACCGCTGGTTCGGAAAGCTGTTCCTACCGAGAAGAGCGAGCAAGAAACTCGGCGGAAAAACTCAAAAAAACTGAAAAAATTCATTGCGGAATTTTATCATAGAATCTTATACCAGAACCCAAAAAAAGATTTACGTACTTTTGCTAAGCGCAAAGCAGGAGTCGAAAGCTTATGTCGGTTCCTATGTCCGTTGTCTATGATATACCCACACCTATCGTTTTGTAATTATTTATTTTTTTAAATTCAAATTCACATCCCCTGCGGTGATAGCCCTGCGCTGAGACAGTGCGAGTATTTCGAGGAAAACATTCTGTGGAAACCTGCATATCTCTACAGAATTTCAGGGATGTGTGTAACCTACCAATCCACATTGGAGCAGCGTGGTAGGATTTAGCTTCAAACCTTCTCTCTAAAAATAGATAGAGTTTCTGTTTTATAATCATCATTCTATGGGGCGTATCAACTGCCTTAAAACATATAAAAAAACTCTTACCTTCGTGGGAATGCTATTCTTCTGTAAATAGCATCATCTCATATCTTGATCCTTATTTGGAGCCAACCATTTCAGCAGCTCGAGCGTCGACTTGTTCGTGAAACGGATTAACTTGAAAAAGTTTCTAAAATAAAAATATTTGAACGTCACCATTTGTTCGCAAAGGAGCATAATTAAATCCGCGCAGTTTTAAAGAAACTCTTTAACCGTTGTGCTACGAAGTTTTTTTAAGGAAAAGAAACGAGAGGGCTTAACTATTTAAAATCATTTAGTTTACGAGGTTATTTTTAAAGTACTTATGGTTAAATCTAGGTTATGCTCAAAGTATACTATACTATCCGTTTCATATAGGATTTCTTGCTGACTCTTCTCGGTAGGAACAGCTTTCCGAACCCGCAGTAGAGTTGAGTTTCTTTGCTTTTACCTCCAAATCAGTGGTAGGTTTTTTCAACGACTATTCATAAAATACTAGTAGAGTATTGAATACCGAATATTTAGTATCCACGTTTTGTTCGCGTTGAATTTAGTGTTAAAATATCGTCTATTATGAACTTAGTGTGTGTGCTAAAATCTGGATTTATTTGTCCTATTTGTTAGCCTAGTATACAAGAATCAATTATACCAAATTTCACCAAATTACTTCACCGGATTATCCATGTAAGTGTGACAGATAGTCAGACAGAGAGATTTCTGTATTTAACAATATAAGAATGGATAAATAGTTTAAAAGTAACCATTTATTTGAATTAGTGTCTGCCGTCAAAAACGAAAATAATGACAACATTAGCATGATAAAAAAGACACAAGTTCCAACGACATGTGCTTCCCTCTGCGAGGAGTTTAAATGTAGGGTATTAAAAAGAAATCCACTGTGTAAGGAAGTGCCGCGTCTTACTCTTCGCTAGTGATGTGCGGGTACGATAAGAATAAATTTAATTTATAAAAATAAATTTTGAAGAAACTTCAATCGCTCAATTTCATTTAAAAGTAATATATAAAAGGTAAAAATGTCAAAAATGTATATGTGTAAATCTGAATTGTCTTAAGGATTTATTTTTATCTTAACTTCATGAGATTTCTGCACCTATTTTAATCTTTCAATACCTTAAAAAGTATTTGAACGGTTTCTCTTGCTACTAATATAATGAATTCAAAACCTACTGAAAAAAACCTTAACTGATTTATAGCACACAAAAGATTGAGGCCCACACTCATCATATAAGTTTCAGATCTATAATATAATATTGGCAATATGCTTTTATTACAGACATTTGTTTTTAAGTGGGAACGGATATTGGATAAGAAAAAAATTTCGTGAATATTAAAATGCTGCCCATTGATGTTGTCAATAAACGACTAAATTCTTACTCAAAGTTGGACTTGCTTAATACGTGCATCTCATTTATATGTACTTACTATCATTACGTTACGTGTTAGAAATATTATTATCTCACATGACGATTCAAAAATTTTAATTTTAACTATTTACAGGAATTAAGTCAATTCAATTTGCAGTTCCGATTTATAGAAGCAGGCGTTATTTTGCGGAATTCCATATTACAGAAACTATAACAGAACTAATTTGCTAAAATCTGCACACTATGCATTACTATTTTGTTGTGGAGCCTATCTTCTTGAAGATGCTTCAATTTCGCAGCGAAACGATAGTAGAGATTTTGGTGGTGGTTGTGTGTATTGCGAGTGTGCATTGTTGCTGGTGGAGGCGTCTTGGGATACGTGTGGTGACTTGTCCTGCATGAGTAAGGTACGTGAATTTTGCCTGCCTCATACACTTAGTATTACATACATTCGCTTAACACACGCGAATTGTAACAAAGTAGTTCTGTTATAGTTTTTTCAGTTCCGAGTTATATCGACAAATATTTTATCAATATATTTACATCACTATAAAGACGATGAAGAGCTGAGGATATAATGTAGTGCTTTCAAACATTGAAGCAAAGTTTGCCTACAGAGAGGCGAACAAACGACAACGGGCTCGGGGAGGGAAACTGCGATATTAGAAGCCTTTAAGATAGGAAAAATAGCGAGTTTTTCTTTTTACTTTCGTATGACCTAAGTTTGTACTGTATGTACTATATCAGATGTTGAGTTAGCTGAATGAATAAAACGGTGCAGCCTTACCAAAGGTTAACTTATCAAGATTTTAAGTTTTCTTTAATAAATATCTATTCATTATTTATTATAGTTTTCGCCGTGTGGTATCCGGCGAGTAGAATAGACCACCCTCTTTCTGACCGTGGGGTCGTAATATACGACTAAGGTAAGTTGGCGTCAGGCAGGCGGCCGGTCGTAAAATACGTAGCCAAATCATGTGACAACATGTTTGTAATATGTTATGCTGACCCCACTTAGAGTCGAATAAGGGCAGGAGGAAGAAGAAGATTATTTTCTAGCGATGCGAACCGACATAAGATTTCGATTCCTGCTTTGCGCCTTGTAATAGTCGTAAGTCGTTTGTGGGTTTAGGTATAAGACTCTATAAAAAAATTCCGCAATCTACTTTAACTTTACTATTACAGCAGTTTAAAAATACTATTGAAAAGGCTAATACAGAAAGCCTACTTACTATACTATTGAGGATTACTTACGATAAGAATGCGTGTATATAGCTACTCTTCGACCTTCGAAGAAAGACATCAATAACTATATTTAACTAGTAATAACAATTATTCTTTGAAAAGAGCAACCGCCGAGTTTCTTGCTGGTTCTTCTCCGTAGGAACAGCATTCCGAACCAGAAGTATTAAAAACACCCAATACAGAAAACCTACTATACTATTGAGGATTACTTAGACGATAAGTATGCATGATTATAGCTACTCTTCGACCCTGTACAGGACATTAATAACTACATGTAACTAGTAATAAGAATTATTCTTTGAAAAGAGCAACCACCGAGTTTCTTGTTGGCTCTTCTCGGTAGGAACAGATTTCCACACCAGCAGTAGAATTGATGATTCAAAAGCACTTGTTTAAAAGTTTTTTGAATAAAGAATATTTTGAATTTGAATTCGTATTTGTGCTTTAACGATATATTAGTACTGTAATACGCACATATACACGCTTACACACGCATGTTCGACACTCAGTCGGTGCCTAACAATTAGAACTGTCTCGCCGAAGCCTTACGTTCGGCCGTAAGCCGATGTCAGACGCCTTTTTCCGCCACTTTTATTTCGTCTGCAATAGGAATTGCGTGTATTAGGGTGTGAGGGAGACACGGCATAGTCTGTTTCCAGAATTGTCCAAAATCACTTTGTTTACATCTGTGACGAAGTGATATGCCGCCTAAATACTTAAAGTACTTAGTTTATTCCAAATTGTAGTCACCGTCAGTTGTCGTTACTACCCAAATATCTCAAAAATAATAATGAAATTATTTTGTTTCGGAGAAGTTTTATTTATTAGATAAAATACTTTATAAAGAATGTAATAATAAAAAATTGCAATGAATACGCCAATGTTTATAAAATAAGTTGTGAAGAAAAGTAATAGAAGCGAAAAAGGAACAGCAAACAATAACAAAGGATAAAATATTGATAGAAACTCTTGTAGACTATTGTATTACTTAAATTGCAGGTAGAGGAATGGAGTGCACTGCAAACTTAGATTGCGACGCGGCAGATTGTTACATAAATGGGAACCTTTCGGGAATATAACTAGAAATATTGTTGGGCTTAGAAATTTTTGTTGATAAAATATGGCATTTCTATTTTGAGAGATTGGTGCAAAAAACCGAACCCGCGGTCTGGTATCGGTCACATGATCAGAGTGCTGCCACTATACAAAAACTAAAGAAATGAAACTTGACTATTGACATGGATGCGACATGTACATATATAAAGGGCATGTAACAAGCAATATAACAGAACTAACTACTTTGCTATAATCCGCACCGGTTAAGCGAATGCATGCAAAGCCATTGTGTATGAAGCAGGCAAATTCTACGCACCTTATACATGCAGGACAAGCCACCACATGCACCCCAAGGCGCAATTCACCAGCAACAACGCACACAAAAGCAGCACACACACCCACCACCACAATCTCGACGATCGTTTCGCCCCGAAACCGAAGCATCATCAGGAGGATAGGCTCCACGACAAAAATCGTAATGCGCCGCGCTACCCATACAAGCAGTCTTAAATAGTTCAACTCCCACCAATACCCTCCCCTCCGAACACATGTAGCAAAATGTAGATTTTGCCTGCTTCATACACATTGACTTTGCATGCATTCGCTTAACCCGTGCGGATTATAGCAAAGTAGTTAGTTCTGTTATATTGCTTGTAATATGGAATTCCGCAAAGTAACGCCTGCTTCTATAAATCATTTAAAGGGTATGTACATTAATAAGAAGGGAAAGATGGTGTGTATTATTATGATGTCGTAGTAGTAGTAGATGGTTTCGTTATTTGTTGCAAATAAACAATCAACGGTCAGCCGCCTCCCATTTATGTTGCGGCGGTGTCAAAGAATACTGATACATCTAAACCTCAATTTTAAAGCGAACGGCATTAGAATTAAATTTCGTCCACATGACATAAACATCCAGTTTATCACCTCATAGTCCACTTAACAGCACTTTGTATTCAGTTCCGATAGCAGTCCATCGATTAACGATATGAAACGCAGTCCGTACACACTATCGCTGCCGCTGAGTCATTATTGCAAACCGAACTTGGTTTCTGCTTAACAAAACATCCCTACGTAATAACACACGCAACACGCAACCTTAATTTCGTAGCATAAAGTTCAAAGTGTGCACGTTCAATATGCTTTCAGCAGGACAAGTGATGTAACGAGAGTCAATAAAGGCTTAGTGGTATCGATAACTTTGTATTTTCCCATATTTATGAAGTGCAGTTGGCTCCAGAACACCTGTCTGTATGTGTGCGTTATTATACCAGGGTATTAATGTAGAATAGCGGTTTTCCAACAAAACTTAAAGGAAAAATGTATAACGTTATGGCCAATGTAATGTGTAAACAAAAACCTTTTTTTTAATGTTCCTAAATTCATCATCATCATTAAATCACTTAGAGTGGGATGGGCACAACATGTTAAAAACATGTTGTCACATGTTTTGGCTACGTATTTTACGACCGGCCGCCTGCCTGATGTCAACTTACCTTAGTCGCCTCTTACGACACCTCGGTAAGAAATGAGGGTGGTCTATTCTATGCTGCTGGATACCACACGACACTTACCTTGGCCGCCTCTTACGACACCTGGGTAAGAAAGGAGGGTGGTCTATTCTATTCTGCCGGATACAACACGGCGTATTTTTAATGTTCTTATAATTGTCATTTAAATATTCCATATACTTAGATACATATAGTACACTATAGTTTTAGTGTTAGAGATCTTTCATTCTAAAAGTGCACGCCCCTCCACCATTACAATTACACAATTACATTCTTTTAATGTGTGAGAGAAAATATTGACTTTACTATTGTATATGTGTGCGCGCAGCAATTTCAAAGTTGACTCGACTCATTCGCGCACTTAAAGGTCAACTAATGGCTCGACTGGTATAAGTGAGTAAAGACATTGGAGGGGCGTGCACATTTAGAATGAAAGATCTCTACATTGATGTTCCTCAATCGCGGATTATAGCAAAACAATTTTAAACAAATTTTAAAAATTAAATTTTTATTTTGTTTATAGTAATTAATTAGGTCATTATTGCAGTTGTTTGCTAGTCTATTTAAGTAGTTACAGCGACTCATCATATCTTTTTTCTTTATTCAAATTGACCTTTCTAATCTAATCTAATCTAGAATCGGGGACGCCTGTCGGTACAGGGCGGGTGGTCAGCTCCAATTCTGGACTATTTCACCCATTTCCCCTCACGTTGGGACAAGGGTCTCACTGTTATCCCGACAGTGTCACCTGCTCTAACCTACTTGTTGCTCTTACAAACCTTGTTGTTAGCTCTTCTTCTTCAATTTCATCCTTACCTAGTATCTCCCATCTTACCAGCGAGTACATGGGGCATTCAGCCATAAGGTGGAAATTACAAGCACTTTTGAATTGTCAAATTACAATGAAGCTACGACTGGTTTAGAAAGGTGCTCTAACCGAGAAGAACCAGCAAGAAACTCGGCGGGCACTCTTTTCAAAACTAATAATTTCAACATTGTATTTGTAATTGTACACAAATCAAAAATTACAATATAATCTACTTTGTCAAACAATTTTAGCCTTGCCATTACAGCAGTTTAAATGCACTATTAATAAGAGGCTGATACAGAAAGCCTGTTATACTGTTGAAAATTACTTACATGATAAGAATGTGTGGATATAGCTCTACTTCTACCCTGTACAAAACAGTAATGACTAATTGGAACTATTTGTAGGAATCATATTTTAAAAAAAGCAAACGTCGAGTTTCTTGCTGGCTCTTCTCGGTAGGAACAGCTTTCCGAACCAGCAGTAGAGTTGACGATTCAAAAGCACTTGTTTACAAGTTTACTTGTGTGTATGTTACGTGTTTCTGTGTTTGTGATCGTTATTTGACCGACATGGTCGTATCGGACGCTTTTTGGACGCCTATATTTTCGGCAGTCAGACCTAACTGGGATGTAGGTGGAAGCAATTGAAATAAGGGGGTTCGGGTGTACCTCAGATTGCTCGAAATAAGATTTCGAAAAACGTTTTAAGAGGTGAGTGTGAGAGAGAGAAAGTGGGAGATCGAGATCTCTATGGAGGTCCGTTGACCTCCATAGAGATCTCGATCTCCCACGATCTTCCACATGAACCAAGGACAACCAGTGGCTGCATTTTTATCCGGGTTTATTTCGATTCTGCATTGGCAGCACCGGCGTCCGAGGCTGTCTACCGCTTTCTGGAGACGTCTAGGTATAACTTGAGGTCGGTGGGTTGTGGTAAATACAGCGGTGTCATCCGCGAAAAGGGCAATATGTGTACGGTCTTTAATAGACGCCCGTAGAATGTCATTCGTATAGAGCGAGTACAATAAGGGCGCCAGAACAGATCCTTGAGGGACACCAGCACGGATTGTGCGGCGAAACGATAGAGTGCCGCCTATGCGATACCGAAAGGTGCGATTAGTCAGGTAGTCTCGTAAGATGAGTACGAGTCTGTCTGGTATATTTAATTGGAGCAGTTTGTAGATTAAGTCTGCGTGCCAGACCTTATCGAAGGCTTTGGCGACATCGAAGAAGACAAGATATTCCGCTAGAAATAATTTATATGGCAACGTTTGCCCAGTCAGCTAGTATTTTTTTATTATTCAATTCTTTCTTGGAACACCTGTTTAGTCAAATAGAATAATGCGACGGAAGCTATAGGTTTCTTTAGTAAAACCACTTTTTATTTCATCACACTTACCCTTTACTGATATAAAACAGAATGCTATAAACCGTAAGAAGAAGTTTCTCTATAAATTAGTTTGGAACTTACAATGTTACAAGATGCGATGCCTTCAATATATTTTCTTGTAGAAACAAAACTTTACAAAGAAACCCTAGTAGTAATGCTCAACGTTGAATATTATGTATGAGCGCCTCGTATATCTGAGAAACTTTAAAAAGTAACACTCTCCTTGTTTCAGGTGAGTGGTGTATTCAGCAGAACGATAAGAGCAACGGATGTTCGACTGATATTATGTATTATACGCAAGGTGAGTACATGCGAACTCAGGTCTATAATGTACTGACAGAAAACATATCGTCCGTGTTATGACGGTTAAAAATTGATTAATTAACAACAAATTGTTTAGTTGTGGCTATAGCTACTCTTCGACGCTGTACAAGACATCAGTAACTATATGCATCTAGTAATAAGAATTATTCTTTGAAAAGAGCAACTGCCGAGTTTCTTGCTAGTTCTTCTCGGTAGGAACAGCTTTCCGAACCAGCAGTAAAGTTGACGATTCAAAAGTAATTGTTTACAAGTTTCCTTGAATAATGAATATTTTGAATATACTATATAGATATTCAAAATAATTCATAGAATAATTTATAGAAGTATAGATATAGAAGTATAGATTGAAGCTTATATACTGTTAATTTATAGAAGCAGGCGTTACTTTGCGGAATTCCATAGCACAGAAGTCACAATACAACTATTTTACTATAATCCGCGTTTGTTAAGAGAATCTAAGCGTATGAAGCAGGCAACGTTCACATACTTTATACATGCAGTACCAGTCACCACACATATCACAAAACGTGGCCGCCAACGACACACAACACACTCACTACTACAATCTCTACGATAGTTTTAACCTTAAACCGAAGCATCATCAGGAAGATAGGATCCACGACAAAATCGTAACGCCTTACGATTTTTTCGTTGACGGTCTTGTTTGCGTCCTCAGCGTTTGATAGATTTTCTCTAATCGCGTATTTTAGCAAAAAAAAACAATATTTTTTGTTAAATTTATCAAGAAATCTTCAAAATACGTGCCGGCCTAGCGTCCCTAGGTACGGCCACGGCCACGCTCCAGCGGGCCGGCAGCCGGACCCGGCCAGACAGGAGCGATTTGGTTGATTTCACGCAATCCAGGGGCGATATATTGTCACAATTAGAGGGCGAACTAGGGCGTGAACCCACTTCAAGAGTGGCTATAAATTTTGTACCACATACACACAAAAGAGCTGTGATAGCCCAGCGGTGAAACCATGCTACTCTTTCGAGGGAACACGGATTCAAACCCCGAGCAATAAGTTTTTCTGTTAAAATAAGCTAATTGATGACACCGGCATATCTCTAGAGAAATCTGAGGATAAATGTAACCTACCAATCCGTATTGGAGCAGCGTGGTAGGTCTTACCTCCGAACCTTCTCCCTAAAAGTGGAGAGTTGAGGTCTATGCTTAGCAATCGGGTAGTAACAGGTTTGTTTGTAATCTTTTTATTGTACAAATTGAATTACATAAATATAAATATGATTAAAAAAAATGTGCAATGGCGACCTTTATTACAGGTTACTTTACTTCAGCCACACACGCGCAATCATATATTTCTCTTTTCTCAAACGTTTGACGTCCACTACTGGATCTGGAAGCCAGATGAGTTTAAAGGCACTTCACACCAGACAATCTTTTAAGGCTTGGATCGTGCAATTACACGCGACCTTTTTGTAATAATCAGTCCGTCTTGTAGGCTGTGTTCAATATGCGTCATTAGTGCCCCATACCGCAGCTTGCGTTGTGAGACGGCCCTAAAACCAAACTGCACAACGTATATTTCAGGGGAGGAAGTCTGCCAGGTGGGGATCGCAATTATCTCCTGATCACGTCGTAAGCATCCCCGCGGTAGGGTAACCGTGTGGAATTGAACCCTTTTGTTTGCCCACACTTAGGTGATTAGTTATCAATTTAATATCTAACTTGGAATTGATTTGTATTCATAGATTTAATTAATTGCCTGTGAATGCGGTATGTTATAGCGTTGATATAGATTGCCTATTATACTTTATAGAATTAGGCGTTACTTTGCGGAGATCCATAATACAAAAGTAAGAATGAAATTAAAACTGTGCGCTGCACCGCCCAAGTGAGCAGTGTTATATACAAAGAGTTCAACCCCCACCATTGATTTTCCCACCAAATGCGTGTTATGAGGGAAAATCAGTAATCAGTAAGAGATGACACTTGAGATAATTAAATATCATAATGGCTACCTAATTAACAGGCAAGTAAACGTCTCTAATTTGTCGTGGACCCAATCCTCGTAATGATGTTTGGATTATGAGGAGAAACAATTGTAGACATTGTCGTAGTGAGTGCGTGTAGTGCTTGTGTGGAGTGACTGGTCCTGAATGTATAAGGTATGTGAACGTTGCCTGCTTCATACACTTAACATTACATATATTCAGTCATCAAATGCGAATTATATCAAAATAATTCTATCATTCAAATTCAAAAGATGCTTTATTCAAATTGGCCTTTACAAGCACATTTAAGAATCGTCAATAAATTTTAAAATTAAAATTAAAATGAAGCTACGACTGGTTCGGAAAGGCGCTCTAACCTAGAAGAACCAGCAAGAAACTCGGCGGTCACTCTTCAATTAATCATAACGTCTGTACCAAGTCTATCATACATGTAATTTCGCAAGTATATCTTCCGTAAGCACACTTAAGACAGTACACAATAGCTATATACAAAGCTGCAAAGTTAACCCAAACAAAGTGCCAGACATGTCAGACGACAAACGACGCGCCCCCCGCGTTTTATTATGAAATTACTGTAACGAACCCCGCGGGAGTGTCGGTCCTTAATTTTAATCCTTGTAGGCATTTTGTAATTGCTACACAATTTATCACACCCTGCTTGTTTGCTTAAACGTCTATGTCACCTCTTTCCATGTATCCGAACCTTGTGAAGATGAATTCTCGAAATTCCGTCTTACTTTCGCGGTTGAAAAATTTAGTCCATTCTCATGCAGTATTGTTTATAGAATCAGGCATTTTGCGTAGTTCCAAAATATGCAAGAAATGAATCATCACCATCCACCTGCCCTTATCCCACTCTCGGCATAATATATTATAAACATTTCGGTAAGAAATGAGGGTGGTCTATTCTCCTCAGCCGGATACCACTTGGCGGTACAACTTACCTTAGTCTCCTTTTACGACACCTCGGTAAGATATGAGGGTGGTTCTTTAATTAGTATCGCCCATCTTACCAGCGACTACATGGGGCATTCAGCCATAAGGTGAAGTCTCAATTCTTCCTATTCACACTTTGGGAACGTTTGATCTTCTTTTATTCTAATTATCCACAGAAGTTTGTTTAACAGGCAGTGCCGAGTAGTAATATCTGTTATGATTGCCACATTTTCCCTGCTATGAGACAACTGTTTAGACTTTCTTTGTGTCGAAAAATTTGCGGAACAGCTTTGATTGTCTGTCTATCTTTTGTTCGCTTCAGTTTCTATTATTTTTACTATAATACACCTTATATACATATAAGTATTTGCAATAGAGAGATAGGAAATCTGGTATAGTAGTTTAATTGATTTCAAATTTTAACAACATTGCTTGAAATTAGATTTGAAATCATAACCGACTACACCGACAGACAAATTTGATGCATATATTTCGTTCGAGACATGAATTTCGTTTTCTTAGAATTCTTTTTAACTCATAAAAAGAAAACCGCGAGCAAAGCTACGAGTAAATTGCAGTCCTTTATGAGGGTTTATTAAAACATCACCTTCCATTGAATTCTCATATCCACTACAACCCTAAAGCACTCGAGACGGCTGCAGTCTGCGAGGGTGCGATCTCGAAAAGTTCAAGGTTATTTAACTAGGTATTTAATAGCGTACCTGACTTTCTATAACTTGTCCAAGTACTTTCATGTGAGAGCTAAGGTGTCTGAGTTACTTTTATGTGATTCTACAATCCGCAGTTCTTAGAGAAGTAGGTTGATAACGTATTATTTTTGTTCTTTTTTGCAGAGTAAGATATCAATCAAGATCAATATGATTTTTGAATTAAGGATCAATATGGTTTTATGTAGTAAGGTTCGGAATGTTGCTCTTACCTACAAGAACCAATAAGAAACTCGGCGGTCAATCTTTTAAACATTTTCAATTTGACATTATTAAACAGCAGTCTTCTATGACGGTGAATGGATGTTCAAATCCACGCATACAAAATCATCATCATTCTCCTA
This sequence comes from Morpho deidamia, assembly GCA_947086505.1. NCBI lineage: Eukaryota > Metazoa > Arthropoda > Insecta > Lepidoptera > Nymphalidae > Morpho > Morpho deidamia. Next base: position 964,235 of record CAMTZC010000025.1, read on the forward strand.
CCCTTATCCCACTCTAAGTGGGGTCGGCAGGACATGTTACAAACTGTTGTCACATGATTTGGCTACGTATTTTACGACCGGCCGCCTGCCTGACGTCAACTTACTTTAGCCGCCTTTTACGACACCTCGGTAAGAAATGAGGGTGGTCTATTCTATGCAGCCGGATACCACACGGCGCATACCTTAGTCGCCTCTTAGGACACCTCGGTAAGAAAGGAGGGTGGTCTATTCTATGCAGCCGGATACCACACGGCGCATACCTTAGTCGCCTCTTAGGACACCTCGGTAAGAAATGAGGGTGGTCTATTCTATGCAGCCGGATACCACACGGCGCATACCTTAGTCGCCTCTTAGGACACCTTGGTAAGAAAGGAGGGTGGCCTATTCTATTCTGCCGGATACCACACGGCGTGGTTATCACACAAAATATAGTGTTCAATTTTGTAATATGCTTTACGTGTAAGCATATCTCTTATTGCGGAATTTTATTGTAGAAGCGAATACCGCCGAGACCAATGATTTTCTTATGAAAGTTATGAATAATGCATATTTTTCTTATATTTACAATAATTATTATGAAAGAAAAGAAGCTTTTGATTCTTGTGTTGTGACATAGTAGTCTCAGCTAATTTGAATTTATAGAACAAAGCTTTATTATAAATTTGAAGAAATTCTAGGTAATTGGTGATATCGTAATTTTATAGTGACTATTTTTATAGGAGACTTTACTCTCTCGACTACTCGAAATAAAGAACGGGTGCTTTTGCCAAACCACTGGTGAAGGTTTTTTAACAAGGAGCACCCCTTCGTCCTACATTTCGCCTTTCCTGAATTTTTCCTCATACGATTAGATGCAGTAATTCATATTTGGGATTTCTCAATATATGGCTGAAATATTCTAGTTTCCTTTTTTAATAGAATATAAAATTTCTACTTTTTTCTTTAGCCCATTTAACACTGTTACGTTGTTGTACATATATCCCCCGAATTCTCTAGAGATTTGAAGGTTTCCACACGATGTTTTCCTTCAAGTTTCAAGTTTGTTTTAAATCAACTAGGCACAAATTTGCAATAGAAAACGTCATTGATGCCGGCTGATAATAGTTATACGCTTTCATCATTTGGTTAACGCAGCTTAACACAGTTAACTTCAACCGTATCAAGTTTATCATTATTGGTTTACCGGTATCAGTAAAAGTTGACACTGGCAAACTTTTGCATTTATATTATTTTGGATATGGATATGATGTTATAACGATGTGTTTTTTTCCACATTTTCCACTGAATCCTTTTAGATTTACACGTACGTAGGTTGATACTTGTACAGTTAGAAAAGCGTCTGGCGCGCCTCGCGTTGTGGGGCGTCGAGTAGTTGTCGTGGAGCGTTCGTTCACATCGCATTACACTCGACAGGTACTGGCAGTTGATATTAACTGATGTAGTTATAGTTGTCGTCCAATCAAACTGAAGCATAGAATAAATAATAAAAGTGTTTTTACACATATATTACGGCTAAGAAAAATTACAATAATTTAAACGTGCATTTGGCGGCAGAGTGCGGGAATGACAGACGGCCGTGACCGAGCGGAAGGGATATCAAACAACAGAAATCAGTTTTAATCGTTCTGTTACACTACTATTTATAAAGTGACTTGTCGATTTCCAAATTGGTTACATAATTTGGAGATTTACTCATTCTTAATATATTTGATATAAAGAACAGAACAAAGAAGTGAAAAGACGATGAGCGATATATACTCAATTAAAATTTTTACCATTCCAGTAATGGCTTCAATTACAGTAAAAAGCTACCTGATTCAGCGTTATCTAGTTACAATCTTCATTTTTAAATAGAATCAAATTAAAATAGTCTTTATCCGAATAAAATTTTGTAACCATTATTGTTCATACCACGCCGACCCAGTAAGAAATTTGGTAGACAATCTTTAACTATTTTTATTTAACTCAATTATTGCGTAGTTTATTTATTATTCTCTGTATTGAACAGACATGAAACAATTATATAGAAAAAAAGGAGCACATGTACAAAGTCAGATCTAAAGGGGATCTCTTCCACTCAACCTTTGAGTAACAGAAGGAAAAAGGACCAGAAGTGAAATACGGGTAGAAAAGAAATAAAAAAATAATGTAATATAATATTATATGAAATTACGTCTATATTTAATTTTTAAAAAATAATCAAAACACCCTAACTTCCAATTTTTACTTTAATTCACAATCTATTTATTTTACAAAACAAAACACGATAGAGAGGAACAGAATAAACAATTAATATTACCAAAACGCTTACAGAATCACGCCGGTCACCTTTACACTGTTCACTAATACTTTCCACCGCGAAGTCAACCAACAGAATTCGTGACTTGCTTCCTAGACAGCAATATTTTTACTTTACTAGAAATACGTGCGGCTTCGCCCGCGTGAAATTCAGTATTTATGACGTTATAGTCGCTCGAGTCTTGGCATGAGACTGCCCGACACCGCTTTTTATTTACCTATTATATCTATTTCCCCCTCTAAGCTACAATCGACACCGTTTTGTTACTAAACCCACTAAAAAATGTTGTAAAACGATATTAATACGAATTGTACTACCTTTTAGTAAAAACCGTACTAAAATCTGTTCAGTAGATTTTGAGAAAATCGATTACATAGAGACAGACAGCTTTGGGGACTCTATTTTATAATAAGTAAAGATGGCTGATGTAATATCCGTATCTCCTCCCAGACATTTTTTCATAGCTTACAATATTTTTTTTATTTTTTATATGAGTATTCAATGCAATCTGTTCTTTGTAATGAACATTCAGCAAAATGTTGTGAGAGTGATTGTCGTGGAGAGCGGTCAGTCCAGTGACTTGCGCCCTATTATTAACTCTGCAGCACAATACTGCACTACATGTTAGCTTAAGAAATCCAAAGGGGATTTACGTTTCAGTCTCTTGAATGACGAATTGCTACTCATCAGATTTGCAGCTAGTGCATTTGGGTGACAGTCCAATCTATTTTTGTATAATAGCATTGAGTGTGTAATATCTTCTTTGACTTGCCATCAGAAGTTAGAGGTACAGTCGTATTTTCCAGCACACACTCCCATCTGAACGGGTCCCAGTGACGCGTCTCGTCACTCAGCAGCACTCAATAATGCACGCGCCGCGCGGCCTGCGACCCGTTTCCGCGCGACAAAAATGCAACACCCAACAACGTTGATTTCAGCCGTTTTTTTCGCGTACCGATGCGAAAATCATTTCCAACGACCATTTCAATGCATTTATTTATCGACGTTAGTGAAAAAAGAAAATAATCGATTCGATTCTAACAGTCGGTATTTGGGATGCGTATAGAAGCGAATTTTGTCCGCAAATGTGTTGTAATCTTTTCGCGTGGAATTCAATTTTTATTATGTAACTAGCGAGACGCGCTGGTTGAACCTAAATCCTCCTAAATCCTGAGCGCGTGGAAATTAACCATGATGTTACTATTCAGCTAAATCTTCCTTAGGTCAGTTTTTCTTTTAGTAAAACCCGTAAAAAAATCTACAAGCAATATAACAGAACTAACTACTTTGCTATAATCCGCACGGGTTAAGCGAATGCATGCAAAGCCTGCCTGCAGGATCTGCATGTATAAGGTGCGTAGATTTTGCCTGCTTCATACACATTGGCTTTGCATGCATTCACTTAACCCGTGCGGATTATAGCAAAGTAGTTAGTTCTGTTATATTGCTTGTAATATGGAATTCCGCAAAGTAACGCCTGCTTCTATAAATCATGTAAAAAAATCTGTTTAGTACTTTCTCGGAAAATCTATCACATACAGAAAGACAGCTTTTGGGTTACTTTGTTTTATAATATGTACTAGCTGTGCCTGTGGCTTCGCCCGCGTGCAATTGAGATGGACATCTCATGACAGATGAAATTAAAAGTAGTGAATGTGAATAACCATAACATTTTTACATAATTTACATAAAACAGTTATGTACTATTAACCTAAACCTTCCGGAAGAACTGCACTACCTTTTAGCAAAAACCGCTCCAAAATCTGTTTAGTAAATTTTGATAAAATTGATCACATACAAACAGACAGCTTTTTGGGACTTTATTTTATAATAAGTATAGACATATCATTATATACATATTACGTATCATTTTAAGTAGAACGTTGGCGCAGTTGGCAGTAACCCTGCCATCAGCTACATGGGTCGCGAATTCGATTCTTGCCGAGGACTACAGTTTCTAACAATAACGTATTAATAAAACGTATTTAATTTTAGCGCAGATAGTACAGCGGTTAGATCGTGCAACTCTTTCAATGTTGACGGAAATAACAATCAAGAAAATTAAATCAATGCCTAATAGTTTTACATATATCGCCCTATCTGGAGAATAAAGTTGCATGATCTAAGTATATACATGCAACTTTATTCTTCGGTTACTATAATTCAAAATAATAATTTAGTGTCACCAATAACTTACGTTCTATATTTTATGATAATACAAGTCAAGTTGTTTTATTGGTGCATGGGTGGTGCATGACTTTTTACGACTTTTACTTGTATCGGGTATGAGAACGGCTAGTACACTATTCATTTAATATAACATTTATTGTCTTTTATCGTGGATTATAGCAAAATATTTTCAATATTTTTTTAAAACAACTAAATCGAGGCCCTTTTGAATCTAGTTCGAACGTGAGCGTATGACGCAACTGATATTGAAGTATGCTTTAAAACGTCCCTAATGAAATTCGTTTTGACTAAAACATGACGTTTTGAGCCATTGTCCATAGAACAATGGCTGTTTATGCCGCATTCGACATCAATACATCGTAATCTTTGACACGGATGTCGGCGGTGGTATCGTGAATGCGTAAGTAATTTTCCCAACACATCATCTATGTTGAAAAAAATTAACTCACCTCTATAAACTTAAGAGACGAGAAAGCCCCTAGGGAAACGTCTCATCTTTTCTATGAAGAGAATGGGAGTAATGACCACTATTATTTAAGCTTGGGAACGCGTGTCGATATAGATCAGCAGGCCTACCATGAACTCTTATTGCGCCTCAATTGAAGACGTAAACGAAATTGTTTTGCTTTTTCATACCATGACGTCTTAAAGACGCACACTTTAAGTCGTTGCCGAAGGAGCGTTAGGAATTCGAACCTAAGAACACGTGAGTAAAAGAGACAGAGTTATCTATAGTTCATACAACGTTATCCTTTTCAAACATTACGACCCCAGTGCAATTCACACTTCATGGTACGAAAAGAAAGTGGTTCGCGATCGTCGTTTATGTCATCAATTGAGTCGCAATAAGAGTTCATGGCAGGCCTGCAGGTGGTTAGCTCCTTTTAAGGACTATTTCAACCATTCCGCCATGTTGGAACGCTGTACAAGACAGTAGTGACTAAATGTAACTAGTGATAAGAATTTATATTGTGGAAAGAACAACCGCCGAGTTGCTTGCTGGCTTTTCTCGGTATGAACGGCGTTCCGAACCAGCAGTAGAGTTGACGATTCAAAAGCACTTGTTTACTAGTTTACTTGAATAAAGAATATTTTGAATTTGAATTTGAAGTTACTGCCAACTGAACCAACGGGCCAATCATTTAAATCTTAAATATTAATAGATGGTTCGTCGAAAAGAAACTGAGACACAGCAACGCTTGACTGTGTTTTCTAGTGTTAAAGCTATCACAAAATTAAAACTAATGCGCGCCTAATTATTAAGAGTATATTATATAAATCGAAAATAGAAACACAGCAAAGCGTCTGCTGTTTCTAATACGAAATAGTCAAAAGTAACAATTAAATTATTCAATTCAATTCAATTCAAAATATTCTTTATTCAAGTAAACTTGTAAACAAGTGCTTTTGAATAGTCAACATCTACTGCTGGTTCGGAAAGCTGCTCCTACCGAGAAGAACCAGCAAGAAACTCGGTGGTTGCTCTTTTCAAAGAATAATTCTTATTACTAGTTACATGTACTTATAATTGTCTTGTACAGGGTCGAAGAGTAGCTATATTCACGCACTCTTATCGTCTAAGTAATCCACAATAGTATAGTAGGTTTTCTGTATTAGGTGTTTTTTAATACTATATTAAACTGCTTTGATGGTTAAGTTAAAGCAGATTGCGAAATTTTTATTCTAGAATCTTATACCCAAACCCACAAACGACTTACGTACTTTTGCAAGGCGCAATGCAGTATTATGCTATAATCCATGATTATTTGTAAATTCATTGTTTATTATTCCCGGACTCATCATCCTCCTACCCTTATCCAACTCAAAGCGGGGTTGGCACAACATGTTACAAACATGTCAAATGATTTGGCTATGAATTTTACGACCGGTCGCCTGCCTGACGTCAACTTACCTTAGTCGCCTTTTACGACATCTTGGTAAGAAATGAGGGTGGTCTATTCTACACAGCCGGATACCACACGACGGCCATTTATTATTTCCGGACTATAGTAAAATAATTGCATTATTACTTTTGTATTTAATCTAGTCCGTGTTGTGTAGATGAATTCAGTTGTAACGTGTAAGCCAAGCTTGGAATGGTGTTTTGTGCGCGCCAAGTCACCTCTGGCAAGATGCCTATCAGATGAACCAGGCCATCTGACCCAAGCCAGGCTATTGTGTGCCACGATAACCCAATTTCCCTCGGAAAATGTACCGTGTGCATGACACTTGATGAGATAACGGTATATGTGAATTGCTTTTGTCGTTTTATTTATATACTATACTAGTTGTGCCAGCGGCTTTGCCCGCGAGGAAATCGGTGTGTCACAAGATTTATCTACAATTGAAATTTGGAACATAAAAGTAGTATTCTGCGTTAACCGTAAGAGATAGAGACCTGCTGTCGGGGACTTTTTTGTAGTGGTTTTATAGATCTACAATTCTCTATTACATTACTTTAGCGTATCTCTGCTGGTTTACGCAGCGCACGCGACTAAAGCTCCCAGAAAGCTAGTTTTTTTAACAACTGGGCGATCTCTTCAACACAATTTACATTATACCGATAAATACTATATACTTCAACCATACAAAAGTATTGCACTATCTTTTGGTGAAAACCGTACAAAATCCGTTCAGCAGATTTTCAGAAAATCGATTACATACAGACAGACAGCTTTTGGGACTTTGTTTTATAATAAGTATAGTTATAGCACGGGGTGTAAGGGAGGTTCGTCCCAGTCAGTAACCGCAATTGTCAACCTCACGTGCACGCGGTGCACCCTGCAGATTAAATTCCACCAGTCCCACAGTGGCCAGGAGCACTGTCGGTGCGACACGGTCAGCACAGCGATAACCAACCTACATATCAAGTGTGTTTATTACTGGAAAAATCTCTTTATGGTCCGAATATATAGCACGTCATATATTCTGCTATATATGCACGCTATATATTCTGAACGTATTAAAGTGACCGAATTTGAAAAAAGTTTTGTGCCAATATAGTGTATAGTAGTATAGTAAGTAACTTAATACTTGTGTGACGGACAACTGGTAGATATACTATATGTATAAGTTTAAATACTTAAATACAAATTCACACCCAGCCTCGAAGAACCAACAATTTGTTTATAGAAAATCTTGGCCCTCGGGGGGAATATAACCCGCGACCCGCGGAGCTGAAGGCAGGGTCACTACCCACTGTGCCAACGGGCCAGTTGTTAACAACAGAATGTTAACATTGTAATTATTAACATTGTAAAATGTTGTTACAGAATGTTAACATTTTCAATGCCATCAACTCGTGATGGCATTGAAATAAGAATTACAATGTAACATTCTCTTGCCCTTACCCCACTGTAAGTGGGGTTGGCACAACATATTTTAAACATGTTGTTACATGATTTGGCTAGTTGTTTTACGACCAGCCGCCTGCCGGATGTCAATCTTAGTCGTCTTTTACGACACCTCGGTAAGAACTGAGGGTGGTCTATTCTTTTCAGCTGGATACCACTCGGCGGGTGATTTTACTTTAGTTGCATATTACGACATCTCGGTAGGAAATGAGGGTGGTCTTTTCTACTCAGCCGGATATCACACGGCGGGTCAAGTTACCTTAGTCGCCTTTTACACCTTGGTAAGAAATGAGGGTGGTCTATTCTACTCAGCCGGATACAACACGGCGGGGCCATTCCCTTTTTAAATAATTAAGCTTAATTCAATACGAGCTTCTACTCAATTATTCAAATCGAATCAATTTCGCGTGTACGTAATTTACATATAACAATACATGTCAGGATATAATTGTGCGCCTCACTTGAACAGAGAACTCTCCGCTAATCAAGTCATGATATGTCATGTCAGATTAACTGGAGGATAATCGTCGCGAACGAGGATTGTTATGTCATCTGACTACTTTATTTACAAGAGGTCAAACACTGGCATTCACTGAAGCTGTGATAGCCCAGCGGTGACTTCCTGCAATTCTTTCAATCCTCGGGAAAGCACCAATGAGTTTTTCTTTTTGAATTTATGTCTAATTGGCAATTAAAATTTATCACATGCTTTTTAATGAAGGAAAAATCGTCAAGAAACCTGTTTATCTCTAGAGAATCCTGTTATGTCGTGGCGAAACGATGGTTGAATTTGTGATGGTAAATGTGTTTTTCCAAATCCATGCATCAGGTATTAAAACGGATAGTCCACTCTACATTTAGCATTATATATAATTACTATATCGAGAATTATAGCAAAATAATTTTAATATTACTTTTGTGTAGTAAGCTTTTCGTAATAGCAGGTTTTAGATAATTTTTAAACATATGTAAAGGCAAGTCTAAACTTTAGGAAGCAACGTAAGTTTAACACCTTGTAAACAAGGGTTTCGTCATAAAGGGACATGCACAAGCAGCAGTCATTAACTGCTTTATCAGACTCCGTCGACCCCTGAACTAGGCAAAGTTGATAACAGGGCCGACGCGGTCTCTTTGTCGTCTAGGCGATTTATTAACGACATGCAAGTTACTAAATCAGTTTTCAGATTGTCGAAGCGTCTAAGTGCACGTAAGTGTCAGAAGGCAGCGGAAGCTGGGAGTTAAGAGTCTCTACGAAGGCACACTATACTAATATGAAATTCAACATCCTACCTTATCCCACTCTAAGTGGGTTCAACACAACTTGTAACAAATGTGTCAAATGCTTGAGCAAAGTTAATGAAATTTAATAAAATTGAAACCTATATACTAGGCTCCCATGTGGGGTAACAAATAAATGAAATTGTCAAAAAAAAAAACTTTACAATTGTGGGTACTTGACTGGCCCATTGACATACTCGTAGTTGGCAGTGACCCCGTCTTTAGCTCCGTTTGACTCCCGACTAGGGCATAATTTTCTAAAAATATTTTGTTAGTTCTTCGAGCCTGGGTGTATATATTTTTTTTTTTATATAATTAACTGTTGTCTTTCAACCAATAACACAAGTATTAAGTTACTAACTTTGGGGACGGACGGCCATGTGTGTAAGTGTCCCATATATTTATTTATTTACTGTCAAAACCAAACTTGACGCGATCAAAGCCGCTGTTCACATATTAAGAAAATTATAGAAGTCGATACCTCTTTTTTGGAGCTACTGTTGAACGTTTAGGAGTTCCCAAACCGGGAAGTGGTTCAAATTTGACTTGCAAGATTCCACCTTGACATTGATACATGGCAAGTTAAATAAAAGTTTTTAATAAAAAGAAGAGTTGAGAGACCGGCTATACTCACGTCTTATTTTATCGGATGAGCCCGACTAGTTTCAAGCCCATACGGGGCTCTTATTCATGAGCTATTAACGCTGGTATCCGATAAATTCCATAAAATAAGTGTAAAATGACGGAAAAGGGGAAACTAGAAAGAAAAATGAAGTTTTCGTTTCCGGTTAACCCTGCTGAACTTAAGACGGAGCCTGAAAATAAAAATGACGTGAGTATAGCCGGTCTCTCAACATTAATTATGAATACCACTCACGATAGTTTAAATTTAAAACTTATATTGTGTTGGCCTTAGCGCCTTAGAAACGCCCTCGCTTGTTTGCATATATCTCTGTGTCATCCTCCTGTTCTTATCCTACTCTAAGTGGGGTCGGCACAACATGTTACAAATATGTTGTCACATGATTTGGCTGCGTATTTTACGACCGGTCACCTACCAACTGACGTCAACTTACCGTAGTCGTCTTTTACTACATCTCAGTAAGAAATGAGGGTGGTCTATTCTACTCAGCTGGATACCGCACGGCATATCTGTGTGTATATATGGGCTTCAATTCTACCAGGCACCTTCATCCTTGTCGTGACAAAGACAATTAGAATTAGTTATATTAGTTTAGAATTAGTTGTATTAGTGGCTTGTCTTTATTTCACATGTAAAAGAAATGAACAGATTCACTTCATTTCAAATATTTCAGCAGCGAGGTATGAGCTCCTATTCTTCCTTCTAAAAGAATTTATCCAACAGTTGGATAAAAAAGCCGTTATTAAGCCATATATTTTCAGCTTGATTGTCTTGCCTTCGTAGATAATACCTCACCTACATCGATTTTTTTACAATAACGGAAAAAAACGTATGCTAGTTTATAAACTACCGCTGGTTGCAACTCGTCCTGTTCATAATAAATTCTCTATTATATTTTTACGCTTTATTAGAAATTACATAAAGGTGTCCATTGATTGTTATGAACGGTCCCCGGGCTGTGCCTGAGGCCCTCGGATAAAAACAACCGCCACTGCAATTCCAAGGAGCACTTTCCAGATACGCCGTTCGATTGCCTCGTCTACTGCTGATAAAAGTTACACTATTATTTCTGCGGAGCGTATCTGCGTCGCTCCGGGCGCTGTAGAGCAAGCTACCGGTATCCGGCGACCGATTATCTAAGGGGATCTTGTATGAATTATGTATTTAGTTGAGAGAAAAATTTGTTACGCCGATACGACTTGAGATTTATTTGGAAAGTTTCATTGTTATAACGTCGTATTGCTTGTTTTCGTCTATCTGTTGAATATTTATAGATATTATAATACATCTATACTTATTATAAAACATAGTCCCCAAAATATCTCAATATCTACTGAACGGGGTTTTTTACGGTTTTTACTAAAAGATAGTGCAGTTTTTTAACACGGTGTCGTATAGTAGGTGGCGAAGTAAGTTAACATCGGGCAGGCGGCTATAAAATAACTAGTCAAAACATTTAAAAACATGTTTAAAGCATGTTGTGTTGACCTTATTTATATAACAAGGGTATAAGGGTAGGAGAATGATGATGAGAAAATGATAGGTTTATCCATTTTCGATTTTAAAGCTAACTAACTAATTAAAATAAATATTCTCGACAAATTTTTGGCAAAATCTAAGAGTCAAAATTTACTATACAACCCAGAGTTATATATTTCATCCAATCTGCGGTAGCCTTTACGGCGGACAATTAATAAGTTTCGAGGCACCGGACGTCCGGTAGTCAGCTGGACAAGACTGAGTTGGAATTCAGTACTTCTTGGTCTGAAACATTTTGCTTTCCCGACTGGAGCTAATTGATAAGGATTAACTGGTGAACTTATATCCAAAAGACGTTCATTGACGTATTTCATAATAATAATTGGACGGAAAATTTCGGGACCGAGCTTTACGGAAAATTTGTGGTACCTGAAAACTATAATGCAGTGAAAGCGCTTAGGACTAGAAAAAAAGAAAAATAATTATTATGAATCACTACAGTTACTAAATCTAGCATCCTTCGAATAGTAATACTAAAATAATGTCTTTCCAAAATAGCTTCACCACTGCGATGCTACAGCGTGAACATATCATTACCAATCATCAGTACTGTTATGAAGAGTATTCTAGTCTTATTTGGTGCAAACCTTACCTCCAAAACTTTCAGAATTATTCAATATCGCCATTTGAGTTGAAACTATATTGGCGATATTGAATAATTCCAGAAGGTAACTAGTTTAGAGTTAGTTAACTTATATGTTAGGACATTTTCTCACCGTATAGAAAAATGATAGAGAAGGAAAAAGTGGAAAATGACGTAAAAGGGGAAACTAGAAAGAAAAAGTAAGAGAAATGAAGTTTTCGTTTCCGGTTTACCCTGCTCAACTTAAGACGGAGCCTTAGACTCACTGAAAATAAAAACCCTCCGAACTTGTAATGTATTAAAACGCAATGATTATGGTATAGGAGCGAGTACTGTAATAAAACCAAACGTAGTAATTTCCAAAATTCATGGATGATTGTTAATCACCATAATTATTTTATTTATCATAAATCAAATAACCGTAGCTCCAAAGATATAGTATCCTAACGACTGCGCCACTTAAATAATTTGCGACATAAATTCAACAATACATATTTCGTATCCTCTATGACTTATGTATGATTACAGAATAAACATGAGTGCTACACGCCAATGAATAAGCCCCTTTAGTTATATAATAAAATGCGAATTCGTCGCCCTAGCTACGTCGTAAGAACTCACTTAAGAGTTGATTAAAATCCTACCCACTTGGTAGAGACGGCCATCATAATTGGATACTCTATTTCTGATCTAAGCCCGGAGCGTTCGAATACATCAAAATGTCTTAGGGTGATAACAAACGATGCGTGTAACCGCTTTGAGGTGTACAAATATTTTGCTCGTAATAATACTCCTAACGAAGTGTTACACTTAAATTTTAGGATATCTCATTTTAAAATTGAAAAATTAATTGTATTAACAATTTCGAATTATATATAATCATAAATTAAATTCAAATCTCAAGAATTTTTATTTTTGTTTTCCAACTGCCACAGGTTACTTACTAATTATCCTTATAAATATACTTTTGAATAGCCATAGATCTTTGTTAGAAATTTGTACCATATAATTATAGGACAATAGCTTTAAGACTTTAAGTCCATTGTCTTTACGATTAAAATTTTTCTTTGGCCGATAGCATTGAGGTAACCTCACTTTTACTTGATTTTAACATTTAAACGAGAAAACATTACATTACGTACATTTTATGGGCGTATAAATTAGAAACTTTGAAATTTAAATTCGGCTTTCATTTTATAATTTTATAAACTTTAATGACATTAAAAAACTACTTGTATGAAACTTTAAAACATTATTCTTATTTTATGGCTAATATTAACTTACTTGTCAATTTACCGTTACTGTTATGACACATTGATAATTTAAATTATATTTTTAACTCAATACTCCTTTTATGATGTGATTACTTATTGAACGTTAATATTAATTATATTACTACCCACATAGTCGCTACAGTTCTCTGGAACCCTAAGGTCGTCTGGAAGTGATCGCTACAAAGCGATAAGACCGCCTTTTGTACGGTACAATTTATGTTTTTTTGCCGTTTTATTCTGTCCATTTTCCTTTTCTCATTGTGATATACAATAAAGTCTATAAATAAAAATAAATAAATAAATAAAATTAATTATATTACCGTATATCTATAACAATAATAACTAATAAAAATGGATGGAAACCAGCTTTTTCTAGTTAACGAGCGGTTTTCTCGCATTGAGACCTGTGCATCAGAATGCAGGAAATAATTTTAAATTTATGTTTTTATTTATATTTATATAAGCCAGCTGTGATAGCCCAGCGGTGAGACCGTGAGCCAGCTGTGATAGCCCAGCGGTGAGACCGTGCGACTCTTTCGAGGGGAACACGAGTTCAAACCCGGACAGACACCAATGAGTTTTCTATTAAAACTCACGTGTCTAATTGATAATTGCAATTTATCACACGCTTTTCGGTGAAGGAAAACATCGTGAGGAAACCTGCATATTTCTAGAGAATTCTGGAGATATGTGTAACCTACCAATCCGCATTGGAGCAGCGTGGTAGGTCTTAGCTCCAACCCTTCTCTCCAGAAACGGAGAGAGGAGGCCTATGCCCAGCAGTGGGATTGTAACAGGCTGCTACTTTATATTTATAATATATAAATTCAAAAATTTTAATGGAATCACAATAATGTGTAAATTTTATTTCCTAATAATGTCGTGAGAATGAATCGCGATAATATCGTATATATTAAAGTACATAAACGCTAAACTGTAGCGACCCTTATGTTGGTATAAGATATATTTCACGACACATATATGCGGCGGTTTAATTTTTAACTCGCGCTGCCGTGTTTTAAATTAATGAGGCTGTACGTTAGCTTAATGAAACGCTGGGTTTGATGTGTTTGAGTTTTTCATGTGGAACGACATTCATTTTATTACGCGTTCAGCGTTCGTTTCGGGTAAGACACTTTGTGACGTATCGCTCGCGTTAGAAGATGATTAATTGTACTTAAGAATAACTAACTTCCCCCTGTTTGATTCGTTCAACTTTATAGGTGAAACTAAGTTTAAACTAAGTTTAAGTTGACTGGCCCGTTGTATAAAATTATATATGTGAACCTGCCTTCAATTCCCGCTGAGGGCCAACATTATCTGTGAAAAATTTGTTGGTTCTTCGAGCCTGGGCGTATATTTGTATTTAAGTATGTATTTATAATTATATATGCAGTATGTCTACCAGTTTTCCGTCACCCATAACACTAGTATTCAGTCACTTACTTTGGGGACGGACGTGTGTGTAAGTGTCCCATATATTTTTATTATTACTAAAATTAAACTTAATACATCCAAACTTCATCTTGTCATGCTATGTATGCATTTACTGACAATTGCCTTAGATATTAAAGTAAAAAGTAACGGCCTCTCTCTATTTTTGATCGATTGAAGCTAAGACCTACCACGCTGCTCTAATGCGGATTGGTAGGTTACGCACATATACCTAGAATTTTCTAAAGATATGCAGGTTTCCTCACGATGTTTTCCTTCACCGAAAAGCATGTGATAAATTTGAGTTATCAATTAGACACAAGTTTTTTTAATAGAGAAACTCATTGGTACCTGCCCGGAGTTAGAACCCATGACCGTCTATAGAGAGTCGCATGGGTTCACCGCTGGGCTATCACAGCATGCCTTAGATATACCGAAAAGTTTTTCTAAAATAAAAAGGTATGATGCCTTAAGTTAATCATACAGTTATAAGAAGACTTAAAAATATTCAACTATATCGAGTTACCTTGAGTCATCCCGTAAACATCATAGTCTCTTCAATCTGCATAAAATTATTCTCTCAACTCTCGGCTCCTCTTTATTACTTTTCTAGATAGAATATAATTTCAAAATAAACCGAAACAAACCTTGCAGCAAGTCCTTCAACTATCCTACTATCGCCTATCCATTATTTTTGAGAATATTTTCATGTTTATGATAAAGTTGCTTTTAAAATAAATTATTGTCAGGTGTTTCAAAAACTGCAGTCACCATTTTCTGGGAAGCAACCTTGAATCAAGGTCCAAGTATCGCATTAGAAGTCGCTCAGCGTAATGCGAAGACTGTACTCGGGTTAATGGAAACGTGCAACAACGTAACATATTTTGCACTTTGAAACATAATGAGAATTTAAAACAAGTAAACACATCTTCGATTCAACTCATTCACGGCCACTGAACATATCTCCATATCTTTTAACGACATTTTGACCTCAAGTCTATTTTGTCCCACTTATGTCTAGAGGACGTAGCCCTATGCGCTGGTCAGACCAGATCTGCACCACTCTCAAAACAACAGTCTCCGAGGCTATCCACCATGGAAGTCCATTGCCAAAGAGAAGGTGTTTTTATGAAGAGGTCACGGCCCCCAGTATTAGGGTAATGACACAAGGAGGACGAAGATCTAGTAATTGTCGTTGCTTTTTATGTTTTACATAAGGAGCACAACTTGTGTACCAAAAATTTAATAACCAGACCGTAATAAGGATAAATAAAAGCAAAACCGTATACATGGCTTGCAATGCATCAGTGCTGCCCACATGGAGGACAAGTCATTGAAAAGAATGGATAAATTTAAGTAACTCTGGTCGGTATTACAGGAGAATGGAAGCCTCGAAGGGATGTCAAGTGGAGAGTGGCGACTGTGTGGTCTAAATGAAGAGAACCGACGGCTGTGATCTGTAATCCAAAGGTTTCTCCCCGCTTAAAGAACTAGTATACAAGAGCACAATAAGACAACGGTCTAATGCTTTATGAGAGTGAAACCAGGCCAGCGCCGATAAAGCATATGTGCGGTATTACGCGTCTGGACAAAATTCGTAAACAGTGCATTCGCGGAATCCTTGGCGTGGGTGATATTGTGATATTGTAAAAGCGCGTCTTCACTGGTTTGGTCATGATCTACGACGCCCCCAAAGCTACGTGCGTTACAAGTGCTTTAACAGCCTGATTCCGGGGATAGACCACGTGGCCGACCGAAAAAACGTTGGCTTTATATTGCGGAGTCAACCATGCGTTCCAATAGTCTACAAAGACAGGATGCATTAGACCGTGCAAAGAGAAAGCAACCTAGCAGAATAGCGGACCCTGGCATAGGCCGGGGTAAAAGCTTAGGAAGAAGAAGAAGAAGAAGAAGATAAAAGGATAAAAAAAGGATAATTATGGGACACTTACACACACGGTCGTCCGTCCCCAAAGTAAGTAACTTTATACTTGTGTTATGGGTGACGGACACCTGATAGATATACTACATGTATAAGTTTAAATAAATATTTAAATACAAATACACACCCAGGCTCGAAGAACCAACAATTTGTTTATAGAAAATGTTGGCCCTCGGCAGGAATCGAACCCGCGACCCGCGGAGCTGAAGGTAGGGTCACTATCCACAGCACCAACAGGCCAGTCTAAGAAGAATAAGCATACAGTTAATTTACTACTTTCATTTACTAGCTGTGCTCAAAACTTTGTTCGCGGACAATTTGTTAGCCTTATATAAGCTGAATAGTACCGGTTTAATAGTACCTCAGTGTTAAGCAAAGATCTCATCTCTCTTTATTTTAGAATAGATTGGAGTTTAGACCTACCACGCTGCCTAATACAAATAAGAAGATATCTCCAGAGTATATATCTCCAGAATTCTGCAGAGCGTCTTTGTAGAATTTCTTACCTCACAATGTTTTCGTTCACCACTACCTTATAAATTTGTATAGTTGTTATACAAAACAAGTTCGTGGTGTGGAAACTCATTCAGAGAACTAGGTGCTTTTCAATTTTTAAGTGCTATAATAGTCATTAAGTAATATTACTGATACTATGGACTAAGATGTCTATATAAATAAATAAATAAAAGTTGATTTGTCGGAAATAGAAATTGATCGAGTCTTCTTATACATGTAAATGACCAAGTTTACAAAATATATATATTACTTTTTTATGAATATAGTCGTAATAGTTTTATCGTCATCAAATAGCACAATTAATAAAGGTTTAAACGAACCATTTTAACAACAGACTAAACGACAAACAATTGTATGCGCAAATTAAACTAGTTGCAAATTACATGTGATTGTAAATTGTAGGCAATTTTATTTTTATTCCCATTAGAAACTTCGCAACTGACATCATAAGTAAATAATTTCTGCATCGTTTAAAATACATAGTACGAGCAAACTTTACATATGAATAAATAAAGGCCCTCGAACGCGAAGCGATTTAATAACGACAGTTGCTGGCCGATCAATCAATGTTGTGCGGTAATTAATACCTTATCGCTTGTTAATGTAGTTGAATGAAATATGCATAGAATTGTATTGAATACTATAGTAGTTGCGAAATATCAATCTGATTTTCATAGACATATTTGTAGCTTGCAAATTTGTACACTGCCAACGGAATATTAGCATTTTGTTTATTTATAATGACAATATCAAGGATTTCAAATCAAATCATATCAAATTCAAATTCTAAGTATTCTTTATTGAAGTAAATTTTGAATTATCAACTCTACTAGTTCGGAAAGCTGTTTCTACCGAGAAGAGCCAGCAAGAAACTCGGCGGTTGCTCTTTTCAAAGAATAATTGTTATTACTAGTTACATACAGTTATTAATGTTTTTTACAGGGTCGAAGAGTAGCTATATCCACGCATTCTTATCATCTAATAAATCTTCAACAGTATAGTAGGCTTTCTGTATCAGCCTCTTTTTAACAGTGGTTTTAAACTGCTGTAATGGCATGGCCAAAATTGATTTCGGAATTTTATTATAGAATCTTATACCCATACCCACAAACGATCTAAGTACTTTTAAAGCACGAGCCGCAAGCTTATGTTGGTTTCTACTTTGTCTATTATTTAATGAGGGTTTTTCAATAAGAACCATCGATGTTTCTGTTCATCCATCTGAAGAACTCTATCAGTAACGCCTGTCCACTACTAAATTTAGTTAAAATGAAACTTAAACGCCGAACATAGGGCAATCAGCTTAATGTTAACTTTTGTCTCTTCTCCGCATTTATTCTTGTCTTTTACCGCATCGTATTTATTTTCTTTTACTCTTATTATTGTCAACTGCCCATTTAAAAGCCGTTATCTAAATTATTTTTTTCATTCATTTTTCCTCATTCCGAACGTACACGTGTGGTCCCAGCAAACTTCTAGTATGAATAATTAAAGACCCTCGTAAGCGGTGCGATCGAACACCGTCGATTGACAGACGAGCGTCTATTCGGTATCTAATTAATACCTTGCTCGTACGAATGGAATAATTAGATGTTATTATGTATTAATAACGATAAATTGTTATCGAGTTTATTGATGACGCAAATAGTTGATTATATCTGAAATACATTACAAATGAAACGATATAATGATTAGTTCTGAAATTTTAATGAGCTTTGTAAAAGCTTTGTAGTTTTATTGATAAAACTATCACTTTGTAGGAACCTCCTATCTTAGTACTTACCTTACCTTAGTACCTAATTTAGTACCTTAGTAAAAGCTTGGTAATTTTATCGCTGAATCTATCAGTTTTTAGGAAATAGTGAATTGGTAAAGGCTTGGTAATTTTATCGTTGAATCTATCAGTTTGTAAGAACTAGAGAATTAGTAAAAATTTGGTAATTTTATCATTGAATCTTTCGGTTTGTAGAAACTACAGAATTAGCAAGTATAATAAAAAATCATTAAAAATTCAACAAATAATCGTAAATAAAAATTGAACATAACCTCTCAAGTGTATTAGATAGCTGCTAATTATACTATAAAGGGATTTTTTTCTATTCTATATTTTAGGCCGATGGTCATTCTCTGCCCTTATCCCATTCTAAGTGGGGTCGACACAACATGTTATAAAACATGTTGTCAAATGATTTGGCTAAGTATTTAACGACCGGCCCCTGCCTGACGTCAATTTACATTAGTCGTATTTTACGACACCTCGGTAATAAATGAGGGTGGTCTATTCTACTCAGCTAGATACCACACGGCGGGTCGACTTACCCTATTCGCCCTTTACGACACCTCGGTTAGAAATCAGGGTGGTCTATTCTACACAGCCAGATGGTTTTAAAATATTGTAACATTATTCCACTAGTTATTTAACTGACTGACCGCCTTTCTGACGCCATCTTAACTTAGTCGCCTTTTACGACGATATACTTGCTTTAATTACTATATAATTAATCCACCCTTCCGACGTCAAAGTCATACATCAGCCCTCCACTACTCGTCGCCCTAAGCCGTCGTCCGGCCTTACAAGAGGCACCCTAAGGACGACGTTCCGTAGAGCTTCTGCGCTCTACTCTCTGCATTTCGCAACCTCGACGATGCTTCTGCGCTCGCCCGTCCCGCCCGGTGACGCTGTAAAAGCCGTTAGAGCTAACAGCATACAGTCCATTCGAAAAAAAACTATATAATAAAACCAAGCAGAACATTCTGATATTCTTGTTACATCAGTGTAGGAATTATTAGATTTTCAAAAGTCTCGAATTGAACGCTTTAGCCAATACAAACAATGATGGCGTCCGCGGGATATGGCCGCAAGCGACACGTGTCCGCTTGTGTCTGAAATAACAGTTCCCGCTGATATAACAATATTGTTAAAAACGCTTTTGCGTGCTGTAATGTTATAACACATTTCATTAAATTCCTTTCTTTATATATTTACATTTACGAAATCCTATAGTTTTTCCTATATAATCTTCTTTTTATGCATTTTTTTAACATGATCTATCGTCATGGGAAAACCAATGGAAAAATCTTAAAGAGACTCAAATCCAACAGGAAGAACAGAAGAAGAAGCAATTCAGTTTTTGCATTCTCTGTATACAACATTTTCCAGCAGTAAAGTATGAATGTTAAAGAACATTGCATCTACCGAGAAGAAAGCAAAAACTCGGCGATTGTTCTTTCCAAAATATAATTCTTATAAATAATAAAAAAAATTCATTGCTGTCTTGTACAGCCTCGAATTATAGCTATATCAACAAATTTTTTATCATTTGTGTAATGCTTAATTGAATAGTAAGCTATCTGTATCAGCTTCCTTAAGATAGTCTTTAAAATTGATTGAGAAATTTTAGTATAGAATCGTACACCCATACCTAAAAGGATAGGACCTTTTGTTTATTATCTTTAATCTACATATATTTTTAGCGAATCCACCATCTTGAACTTTCCAGTCGGATTTTTAACTCGCCCCCACCCATTGCAACTTCCGCTTCGTTACCAAATTTCAGGTGCATGTATAACTTATGCTTACTAATTTTGTTACTAGTACTATGGATACAATGTCTGAATTAAAATAGTAATAAAAAAACTGCCTCACGGCAGAAGCGAGCCGAGTTGACCCGAACGAGCGTTACAAAGCAGAACGTGACGGTCCAGACTCGTACAGTGCTCACTATAGACGTATGAGATCATTGAGTCCATATTACAAGCAATATAACAGAACTAACCACTTTGCTATAATCCGCACGGGCCAAGTGAATGCATGCAAAGCCAATGTGTATGAAGCAGGCAAAATCTACGCACCTTATACATGCAGGACCAGCCACCACATGCACCCCAAGGCGCAATTCACCAGCAACAACGAACACAAAAGCAGCACACACACCCACCACCACAATCTCGACGATCGTTTCGCCCCGAAACCGAAGCATCATCAGGAGGATAGGCTTCACGACAAAAATCGTACTGCCAAATTGTCGTGAAGCCTATCCTCCTGATAGTCACCACGTCATACCTCATCACATTGGAATCGCATCGGATCGTTTCGCGATCGCATTCGCGTTGACTCGCTCACGGAGGATGCTACGTAACGTGCGTTTGGTCACGCGGGCGACTTCAATAGGTGTTCTGTGTATTTTTTCCGCGCCGAGCCGTATCGCTTCGCGTTCGCATCGACTTCAATAGGTGTTCTTTGTATTTTTTCCGCCGAGTTCGCATCTAGATCGCTCACGTAGGACGATGTCTTATACATCCATCCGCTTCGTTACCTCGGCTCGCGTCCCCAAATGAAGCGTTAAGATTCATTCATACGGGAATGTTGTTAGACGTGCAAAGACGTTCTACACACGCAGAGTTTCTTGCATACACTCCTTTATGTTCTCGGCAGTAGGGATGTTGCTTGTGCGGTTTGTTTGCAGAAACGAACGATGCCGGTCACGTACTAATCTACCGCAGTTTGCTCGTTGTCGGGCGCCCGCTCTGAATACCCAAATATAGCATTCCTAACACAGAACGAATGTGCCAACTGTAAACGGCAGACGCTAAAAATTAAGCGGCAGAACTGATTGCCTGAGTGAATAAGGAAGTTTAAAATTTATTTTTCATAGTTGACAGTTGTTGGCAGTTGATAGAGTGCTTTATAGTGAAGCTAAAGCCTGCTAGATTTACCCACGACTTTCTTCACGTCAAGTTAACTAGTAAACACTCTTAACTCTACAATTTGCGTTTATCTTGTTCCTAAAGGTAACATGGGATTTTTTTTAATTATAAAATTATTTTAATTCGGTTCGTGAAATATACTTTCACTTTCTATATATTAGCATGAATAGAATTAAGTGTGGACCTCGAAATAAGGCTCAGAGTATCTGCGTGATTAAATCAGGATGTAAATAATCCGTAGCAAAACTAAAGTTGCCGTTTATCACTTATTGAAGAGCCATTCCAATTTACAACGGAGTTTTTCTCTTAATAATGCTTCAGTTACAGGACGAAACGATTTTTGAGATTGTGGTATGGAATGTGGGCAGTGCTGGTGTAGTGTGTTGATGCTGGATTTTAAGTGCATGCGATATAGGCTTTAACTATTACCCATAGTAATATAAATCTCTCTCTATCTCTATATGTCCGTCTGTTCTGACGGATTTGAAGGCGCTACGTCACAGTTCGTCATAAAAAACTTTTTTGAATTCAACCACTTTAATGCTAACAGTGCTATATGTATTTTTAAATACATATTGAAAACATAGTTATATTATAATATTTCTACTATCATGTATAATATAACTCCATAAGTACTATGTAATTCCATAAATTAAAAATATGTAGTACTACTCCTATAACTTATGTGTAGTGAATCTTAGGCAAGTAGTTAAGACCTGACCCGTCAGAGCGAAACTGGCGAATGTCCTTGAAATTAATTAAAACTACCCTTCGGAGGGTGAACAGTTTAGCAAAGCCATTGGCTGATCTTGAAATCGATTAGAAGGGTTATATTGAGTTATCCGTCGCTTAGTTTGTAACAATGTATGGGGTCTTCGGTATATCTTGTGAGAATGATTTAACAAGATTTAATTGCTTTCCAAAAGCATTCAATGGCATCTTATTGTTTCTAGACTTTGACGCTGTAGTGTATGTGAATAAGAATAGAAGTTTTGATGGAAGGTAGATTTATAATAAAGGAGATTCTGTCGTCTCATGCCTGCACACCGCGCGTTATAGTAGTGGGGCGAGGGAAGAGAATTACTCACTTTCACTACGACCACGGGTGAGGACGGACGCGCGTGCGGTGTGTGAAGCAGAGAACCGATATAACGCTGTTGGGTGGAAGTACGAACAGTACATTGGCGACGAGTCTGTGAGTACTGTTGTAAATTTATTTCAATTGTGATACTATGGAAAAACTGTCACGTTTAGTAGTAGCTAAACGCGAAAAAAAAAGAAGATGACGGTAACAGTAAAATGGAAATATTATACTTGGAAAAGAAATAATAAGTAACTTACATAACGGTGTAGAAAAATTTGAAATATTTTATATATATTCAGAGCAGGTTGAACGTGTTGAATTTGTTATGTTAATGTCGTAGGGGTCAATTTTGTTATTGTTATTTGAACGCGGTAACGACAATCACTGGGACATTTTTATCGTAGTGTTTGTGTGCGGAGTGTTCTATAAGATATGCTCATAAAAATAATAAAATTGTTAAATTAGTTTCATAAACTATAAACAAGTGCATATACTTTTTATAATATAACTAGCTGACTAGGCAAGCGTTGTTTTGCCGTGTGAGTTGTTTCTGGGAGATTTCTAGTGTACATTATATATATACTAAGAGTGAGATTTGATTACTGAGAGTGCAAATTAAGTTTCATGAAAATCGGTTTTTATATATACGAAAATGTCACTTTAATTATATTCAGTGATATATCAGTCGTGTATAAATAAATATGGACGTATATACATATATAAATACATAATTAATGTGTCGATACGATAATTATATATGATAAATAAATAATTGTAGAAATAGTGGATGATAGATTAATAGAAAATCTTGAGATGAATGATGCTTATCTCTAGATGAATTGTTTGATAAATTCGGGGAAGTTGGTCAGGAACGGATGAAGCCGTTACTTGATGTAAAGTTAAATGATTGAAAAGTTGTTCAAGAACGGATGATGCCGTTACTTGATGTAAAGTTTGATGATTGAGGAAGTAAGTCAAGAACGGGTGATGCCGTTACTTGATATTAAGTTTGATGACTGAAGAAGTTGTTCAAGAACGGATGATGCCGTTACTTGACGTAAGGTCGTAATGCTCTTAATTTATGTGAAGTTTGATGATTAAATAAGTTGTTTAATAACGGATAATAAACGGATAATTATTAATAATGTTAATTTATGTGACGGTAGATTTAGATTTAGGTAGATTTATGTGAAGAAGTTGTTAAAGGACGGTTCACGAACGTTTCTTGATGGGAAGTTGGATGGAAGTTTGATGATGTAGGAAGCATGTCAAGGACGAATGACGACCGTCTCTTGATGGAAGTTGAATGGTGATTGAGGAAGCATGTCAAGAAAAATAACGATCGTTTCTTGAAATAACATAGTTTGCTGTCCCTGGTAAATTTGGCAAATCTTACAGTGGAAAAAGTCGGATGCGAAGGAAATTTTAATTTGTTATGTATGACATTGAAAATGGAAAAGGAGTGGGGATATTTACTTAGAAGCTGCCACCACACCTGCTCAAAAGAGAGTGCATATTTTGCATTGGGGTAGGTCGGAATAACAAGTATTTTACAATATTCCCGATACGCACTAAACTAACACTTCCGAAGCTGAAACTCTCATCTTCATGATTAGAATGATGTGTTGATGACTAAGAAATAAGATGAATACTTAATGAACCAGTATATTTGAATGAAATAGTAAAATATTTGAAAGACACGCATTTCGACAAGAGAAACAGGAAGAAAAGCAGAAATTTCAGAAATTCATTGTTCGGTCATGACAATAAGTTGTTAAATATTTAACTTCTAGACCAAATTGCTGAAAATGTAGCTCAGACAGTAGAAAAATTAATAAATTAAAATCAAATGAGATACCGACGATTGAAGACCTCATTAATGGCCGAAGCTTATTCATTGGAGGTTATAAACAAATAATTTTGGTTTTAAAGATAAAATAACCAGGATATGAGCCTCTGCTCAGAAGAAGAAGAGACAACCGGAAATGTAAATCAGAAAAAAAAAGACAGTTCAATTGTGCTAGTTGCAAAAAACTTAACATTTGATGAGAAATGACCATGATAAAATCTATGCGAAATGAAGAAAATCAGACACTTTAAACTGCAGTATAATCGCCTATAGAAAAAGATAGATGACACGGTGCAAGCACAGAAGACTCATTCCAATTCCCTTATAGGAAAAGATGAATACTATAATCAATTAAGTCCTTCAGAAAGATAACAGTGTAAAAGTAGATGGCCTTTTAGACTGGATCTCACTTACAGTGCCTATCTTAAAAGAGAACTGTGGTATCCGATTTTGTGTTAATATGAGATGGGCAAATTCAACAATTCGAAACGAAAATCACTCTGCCTACGATAGAAGAATTAGACTAAGATTAGAAAGGTTGCTAAAATTCGAGATCCGTAACGACCTTTAAATCCACCACAGGACTTTATGAATAAAAACGAATGTTGTCTGGTAGAATCCTCTGAATTTGAGAAAGTGAAGACGACAATTTATTGAAGACATTCTTATGTTCAGAAAAGACCAAATAGAACATGACGCTAAACTGAAAAAGGTCATTGAAGTTTTACAGGTAATTAAGGTTGTGTTGAGAAAAGGAAAATGTATCTGAAGGTTCCTAGACCACAAACTTTCAAAACAGAAAATAAAATCATTAGAAAATATCGGAATACTGAATATTTATTCAAAAGCTGAAAGCCTCGATAAGCATCACAGATTTATTAACCTTTCTGGGATTAATAAATTAAGTGGGTAAATGAATTCCTGACTTAGCCATGAAAACAGATCCCTTAAAAGAAGTGATCTGTCAGAAAGTTGGAATAGAAAACTGGACTTAGAAATCAAAGTTTTTAGCGGTAGAGCGATAGTAGATTTTACAATACAATTCCGCAATCTATATTAGACTTATCTACAGAAAAGTTTAAATTAATTGTATATGTTTACACGTAAGGCATATTACACAATTGAAGATTATTTGAATGATAAAAATCCTTTCAGCTTCAAACAAGACTGAAAATAATTAAAATAAATTTAAATGTTTAAAAGATTGACTGCCGTGTTTCGTGCTGGTTTTTCTCGGTAAGAGCAACATTTCGAACAAGTGTAGCTTAATAAATCTAATTGATCCTTGACGATTCAAAAGTGCTTGTAAAAAAGCCTACTTGAATAAAGATTATTTAGACTTAATTTTATAAATTACAAATGAACTTGCTATTATGAAGGAAACTTTTTAAGAGAGACTAAAATAGTTATATCTAAGGGATTGTGAGACAAAGAATTGTTGACAGCACATGAGGGCCATCCCGGTATTGTGGCCATGAATGAAAAGTTTGGCGGCTCGAGGATGTTACCCATAAAACTGATGACATGGGTATTCGTGATAACAGGGAACTAAAAGAAAAAGGAAACAGTACGCAAACGGGAAAAAAAGCGAATAATAGAAATTTAGGACCAAGAGATAAGTGTTTATTTGGGATACAAATAAGGAAAATAAACTAGGTGCAATCTTTGAATACATCGAATAGACAGCTAAACTACGATTGGGAGGTGACATAGAGATTGAAAGTGACGAAACTGGACAATAGTTGAGACGAAATATTTTACACGAAAAAAGGAAGAGGAAGAATGGAAGGTAATAAATGGCCAAGAGATGCAGGCAACGACAACAAGGAACAATAAGGAGGAATGAAGGACGAATGGAATGCAGGAGTGCCGGAAGATGTATGAGGCAACCGAAGTGTGGGAAAAAGGAGAATACAGATGAGTGAGGCATTTAGTGATATCTAATATTAAAATAGATGTGAAAGAAGCAATTAGAAAATGAGGTCCAGATAAATATAATACTTAGCTAAAAGAAGTATAAGTGAAAGGAATATATTTAGTTAGTGAGAAGCGAAGGAAGAATGGAGTTAGGAAAATGAGTGAACTACATAGTTGTAGGATTAGTGATTTTTAGACTTCAGAAACGAAGATGTGTTATGGTGATTGATCAATGATGTAATTAAATGTTTTGAATGATAACCACTGATCTACTGAAAATAAACTTATTTTAATTAAAATAAAGGAGAGATGTAGTGTATGTGAATAAGAATAGAAGTTTTGATGGAAGGTAGATTTATAATAAAGGAGATTCTGTCGTCTCATGCCTGCACACCGCGCGTTATAGTAGTGGGGCGAGGGAAGAGAATTACTCACTTTCACTACGACCACGGGTGAGGACGGACGCGCGTGCGGTGTGTGAAGCAGAGAACCGATATAACGCTGTTGGGTGGAAGTACGAACAGTACAGACGCACACAAATATTTAAAAAAACATTTTAAAATATTAACAATCGTTGCCGGAAGAGGGGCTATATACCAAGCCACCGATAGTTAGAACCACTCTTCATACGTGCCGCTTCAAGTAATACTGTATTCTGCATCCAACTTGATCCAATTATTAAGCGAAAACCTCTGAAGATATTGGTCGATGCTCTTCGCAATACATAAGTCATAATTATTTACGCATACGGTTCACATCGCGAAAAAATCGAGTTATCATTTAATTAGGCTCGATATTTCGCCGTAGTAACAAACTAACTCTGATTCGGTAAGAAATCATATCTATTCTACTCAGCCGGATACCACTCGGCGGGTCAACTTACCTTAGTCGCCTTTTACGACACCTCGGTAAGAAATGAGGATAGTGTATTCTAATCAAAATCAAATCAAATCAAAAAACCTTTTATTGACAACTGTCACACTTACCCTACAAACATTACAGTTATATAGACAATTTAAATTTAAATTATACCTATGCAGAGAAATGTGACGTTGCAAAAAGGAACACCACTCAGTGTTACGTTGAGGTAGCCCCCAACACTGGTTTTCAGTGGCGACCATACCCTAAACTAATCTGATTCACCACCAACGTCAGCAACAGCTTCGTGAACAACGAAATGTAACTTCGTACATCTCATTGTTCACCTTTTTAAACTATAATCGTAATAATAATAATTTAATATAACATTCAACATTAATAACATTTAACAACTACGATAAAAAGAAAATCGAAACCTGTTTTTAAAAAAATAAAAATTTAAAAAATAGTAATAATAATTAAAAATTACCTTACTACTACAGCTGAATATTACTACTATTAGTACACTACAAAGGAAAGTATCAAGATACATATTGAAAAATATAAAAAAAAATTTAAAAAAATCCTTATTTTACTGAGCCGGATACCACACGGCGGGTCGACTTACCTTAGTCACTTTTTACGACACCTCGGTATGCAATGAGGATCGTGTATTCTACTCAGCCGGATACCACACGGCGAGTCAACTTACCTTATTCGCCTTTTACGACACCTCAGTAAGAGATGAAGATCGTGTATTCTACTCAGCCGGATACCACACGGTGTATCAACTTACCTTAGTCGCCCTTTACGATACCTCGGTAAGAATCAGGATGGTCTATTCTACTCAGCCGGATACCACACGGCGGGTTTATTTCCAATCGTACATGTGGGACGACGTACGTCGGCACAAAAGGGATAAATATCCGACGTTCAAATATGTCGGTAACGCGTTTACATCACCCAATATAACGGCCACCCTTTTCAGAGAATCCCATACTCTAAAACCTCTAAAAGTATGCCTAAAATTGTTCCATGAATAAAAATGCAGCAATAACTCTTAATAGCGGTCAAAATATGACCGGGATGCGTTTTGGACATAAGGGGGAGAGTTCAATGGACTTTTAAGTTACCTGAATACTTGTTATTTTAGTACCATATTCGTATGATTTTATTTTCTTTAATCAAAACTCAAATTTAAAATATTCTTTATTCAAATAGACTTGTTAACGCATGCTTTTGAATCGTCAACTCTACTGCTGGTTCGGAAAGCTGTTCCTACCGAGAAGCTAGAAACTTGACGGTTGCTCGTTTCAAAATATAATTCTTATTACTAGTTACTCATTACTGTCTTGTACAGGGTCGGAGTGTAGCTATATCCACGCATTCTAATCATCTAGGCAATCCTCAACAGTATAGTATGCTTTCTGAAATCAGCCTTTTGCAAACAGTTTCTTTTATAGTAGTAATATAAATATTATCAATTTTATATAAGCCTTTACAGCAGTTTAAAAACGCTATTAAAATGAGGCTGATACAGAAAACCTACTATATAGTATTGAAGATTATATAGATGATAAAAATGCGTGGATATAGCTACTCCTCTACCCTGTAAAAAATTGTCAAATGTAACTAGTTATAAGAATTTTATTTGAAAAGATCTACATCCGAGTTTCTTACTGGCTCTTCTCGGTAGGAACAGCTTTCCGAAACAGCAGTAGATTTGACGATTAAAAAACACTTGTTTATAAGCTAAGTAGCTGTCTGTGCCAGCGGCTTCGCCCGCGTGGAAATCAGGATGTCACAATTCACAATAGTTATTGTGAGTTAACCATAAGAGTTAAAGACATGCTATCGCAGATTTTTTTGTACTAGTTTTGTAGATGTACAATTCTCTAGTACATTACTTTATCGTATCTCTGCCGGTTTACTCAGCGCATGCGACTAAAGCTCTCAGCAAGCAAGTTTTTTATTTTAACAACTGCGCGATCTCTTCAACAAAATTTACATAATACCGATATGTACTATTAACCTAAACAATCCGGAATTATTGCACAATCTTTTGGTGAAAACCGTACAAAGATCTGTTCAGTAGATTTTGAGAAAATCGATAACATACAGACAGACAGCTTTTTGGGACTTTGTTTTATAATAAGTATAGATAGATTGGAACAAAGAATATTTTGAATTTGAATTTAAATTAGATTATAATCTGTGTTTTTAAGTATGTATGTTGTAATGATCTGTGCCTATTGTGAACCGGGCCTTTACTCCATCCGTCCAGGCGATGATCCCTCATACAATATGTATGAGCACGCATTTTGTACTTAACTTTATAGTACAGAATATGCTATAAACGCGTTAGTATGATGCGCCTGGCATAAAGGTGTTTGTTGGAATTCTCAGGAGCTAACTATATATGATGTTTTACAAAATATAAAAAATACAGTATATCTTTACTTTATATTTTCTTTAGCCTTGTGGTATCCGGCTATAGTGGAATAACACCTTCATTAGTTAACGAGATGTCGTTTAAGGTAACTAAGGTAAGTTGACCCGCACTGTGATATCCGACTGAGTATATTTTCTTTAGCCGTGTGGTATCCGAATGGAATAGCACACCTTCATTACTTACCGAGGTGTCGTAAAATACGACTAAGGTAAGTTAACGTTAGGCAGGCGGTCGGTCGTAAAATACCTAATAAAATCATGTGAAAACATGATTGTAACATTTTGTGCCGACCCCACTTAGCGTGGGATAAGGGTAGGAGGATGATGATGATGATGATCATACAATAACTATACCCCAGACTTTAGACCAGAGTTTTATGGCAATATGATAGGATAGCCCGATCGGTCAAAATTTGCTACCATTATGGAAGAACAATGGATTTTTCTTGTTTCAGATTAAGTGGTCTTGTTATACACCTTGCTATCATATAATTACAACAAAATAATAAATTTCCCGTTTTTTATTAGGGACTAGGAACAAATTCCTTAGTATTCCAACATTTAATGCAATGGAATTTGTGGGTATATTCAAATTCAAAATTGTAAATATTCTTTATTCTAGTAAACTTGTAAACAAGTGCTTTTGAATCGTCAACTCTACTGCTGGTTCGGAAAGCTGTTCCTACCGAGCAGAGACAGAAAGAAACTCTGCGTTTGCTCTTTTCAAAGAATAATTGTTATTACTAGTTAAATATAGCTAATGTTTTGTACAGGGTTGAAGAGTAGCTGTATTCACGCATTCTTGTCGTCTACGATGTCTAACACTTTTTGTGACACTACACATCCGCCATAGCATTTCAACTCCGTGACCTGGAATTGCTACAAAAGCCTTGCAATGCTGGTCATTCTTATTACTAGTCTTTTAAATATTTATTCATTATTGTCTTTTACAGGGTGGAAGAGTAGCTCTGTCTACGCATTCTTGTCGTCTAAGTAATCCTCAATAGTATAGTAGGCTTCCTGTATTAGACTCTTTTTAATAGTGTTTTTAATCTACTACGATGGCAAAGCTAAAATCGATTACGGAATTTTATCATAGATCCTTATGCCCAAATTCACAAACGATTTACGTACTTTTGCAAAGCGCTAAACAGGAACCGCAAGCGCATGTCGGTTCCTACTTTGTCTGTGATATACATGACCAATCTTCTCATAATTATGTATATTCTTATGTACAAAAATTCAATTGCTAAAAATATACTGTGAAGCCAATGTAAGAGTACCTATTTTCTTAAACTTCTCTCGCAGGCAATCACGATTGTCTATATTTCCATACTAAATTATGTAATCATATATCTAAATATATTGGATAATTACATTACACACACGGTCGTCCGTCCCCAAAGTAACTTATTATGTGTTATGGGGGACAGACAGCTGATTAATATACTTCTTACTTTCTTCTTCTTTACTTCTAGGCTCGAAGAATAAAAAAAATTGTTTATAGAAAATGATGGCCCTCGCCGTAATTTGAACCCGCGACCAGCAGACCTCCTGAGAAGGCAGGGTCTCTGCCAACTGCGCCAACGGGTCGGACAATCTTCTAATATGTTATATGCTTTACGTTTAAGCATATTTCGTACATTTAATTTAACTGTAGTTGATTAGTGCGAATAAAAATTGATGTTTTTGTTGAAATAATATTTTTACAAATAATAAAATTCTTATTTAATCCTTTTATATCATTTCAAAAACTTTTGTCTTTAAAGCTGTAAGGATTTTTAAGTTCCCGGTTTTAGAAAAGACGTTTAAATCCCCCAAATAGCTCCATTCCAGAAATAGGCTGGAATTCGGGTCGGGACGTCAATATCCCATTCCAAAAACCACATAAACAGTTATGGAATACGTCAGCGCCAAAACGATGTACCAAATATGTAAATAGCTTCGGTGGGTCAATAGGAGTGAATATGAAGCGAAATCAATTGTATCGGACACCAGCTGTTGTATCGATATTTGATACGATTTGAAAGCAATAAGCATGGTATTTGGAGTCACAGGTTCAAACACTGAGCAGGCACCAATGAGTTTTTCTATTAAAACTTATTTATCGAATTGATATTTGCAATTTATCACACGCTATTCGGTGAAGGAAAACTTCGTGAGGAAACCTGCTTATCTCTAGAGAATTACGGGGATATGTGTAACCTATCAATCCGCATTGGAGCAGCGTGGTGGGTTATAGGTCAAACCATTATTTTCAGAAACGGCGAGCCTATGCCTAGGTGTGGAAAATAGAAGGCCGTTACTATACCCTTTTTTAAATGTGGTAATTGGTATTTATAGAATTAGGCGTTACTTTTGTTAGATATTGTTAGATATGAGTCGTAGGAGGAAGTGTTTTGTCTACAAAAATGTTATCTGTCATTTGGTGGGTAGAGGAATAAAACCAAATGAATGAGGGTAAAAGATTGTGACCCGAGTCTTGTTCGCGAGCGACATTCAACAGTTTAGTCAGTCCAATACCACCTCTCAAGGTGTCCATACGTTTTAAAGTGCTGTGACGTCTTAATTTTGATTTAGTTACCGATATTGAGTATTTCATGTTGTTAGCATCTAAATCAAATAGTTAATATTCATGATAAGAGCAACCACTGAGTTTCTTGCCAGTTCTTCTCAGTGGATGACAGCGTTCCGAACTGGTGGTAGAATCGACCTGGCTTAAGGATTCCAAATTATTATTAACTTAACCTGTCAATACTTGTTTAGCGTGTTCCATATGTTATGTTTGTACGGTTATCTTTTTGACGTATTATTTAGGTAACATTTTCTATGAGAGAACGTTAGAATTATGTGTCGGAATTCCCGGCCGTAGCTAACACTTTGCGGAGATCCATAATACAAAAGTAATAACAAAATTAATTTGCTATAATCCGCTATACAGTAAATAGAAAATATATATAGTGCTAAATGTATAGTTGACTATCCGTTTTTTCATAACCGCAGAGTTTTGCGATTTTGTCGTGGAGTCGTATCTACTGATGATGATTCGGTTACGGGGCGAAACGATTGTTGAGTATGTGATAGTGAACGTGTGTAGTGCTTGTGTATTGTGGTGGCGGTGGTGGGGGTTTGTGCATGTGTTTTTACGAATCCTGCATGTAACGGCTATGAAAAAACGGATAGTCCACTATACATTTAGCTCTATATATATTTTCTATTTACTGTATAGCGGATTTTAGCAAAATAATTTTATTATTACTTTTGTGGTAATTGGTAATTACTATAACTGACCCGTTGGCGCATGTAGTAATGACCTTGCCTTCTGCCCGTACCTCTGCTCGGTACGATTGCCGTTAGTGTCAACATTTACTAAGTGCAGTGTTATAGGATCTAAGTATGCTAACTTATTCAATTAGCTTTTAGCAAATTATTTAAACATCCACCAAGAAGCCAGAAAATCTGTGGACGAGCATATCATATTCCTATCGCCCTAAGCTTTTAGGCTCTACACTTTTTTTTGTTTTTATATGCATAAAGATTTACTTATTTCATATAACATTATATACATATATCTACTTATTACATATGTTACAAGCGTTTATACGTATTTAAGTGTGTCTAAAAAATTATATATGTATGTAGTATATTTACTAGTTGTCCGTCACCCATAACACAAGTATTCATCATCCTCATCATCCTCCTGCCTTTATCTTACATACCTTACACATACCTTAGTCGCCTCTTACGACACCTCGGTAAGAAAGGAAGGTGGCCTATTCTATTCTGCCGGATACCACACGGCTAACGTTCTATAAAACGGATTCATACTATCTAAATAATTAAATACTCGAATAATTAATAAAAAAATATATATGTATGTAGTATATCTACCAGTTGTCCGTCACCCATAACACAAGTATTAAATTACCTATTTTGGAGATGGATGATTGTGTGATTGTCCCATAAATTTACTAATTACAGATTTTTTTATCGGCGTCTTAATATTGCATTGCTGAGCTAAAGCCTTCTCTGTTTTAGCTAGAAGGCAAGATTATTGTAGAAATTTAATTTAACATCGTGAGCATACATATATCATGCTCACGATGTTAAATTAAATTTCTGGAATACGTAGTGCACGCCATCCGCATTTTAGCATCAGCAGTGGGATTGTAACGGGTTACTATTTTATAATCCAAGTAGACTTATCATTACTGAAAGCTTTTTATGACATAATAAAACGTGCTTAACCCAGGGACGATAAGTTTTAGAAGAAAAAAAACAACAGCGATCTTAAGTTCGAAGATGTCCCCCTTTTTTTTTAATAAGAAAAAGCTTATAGACTTTCGCGATTCATACTTATTATTTTAGAGATAAACGGGTCAAATCGCGACAAAATCGAGTTACCTTTATATAAGGTTCGACGTTGAGACGTGTCATTTCGTGACCACGATGGGTGCAAGGATGCAACTCCGCGCGAAACGTCGAACCTTATATAAAAGTGACTCGATTTTGTCGCGACCCGTTTATTTGTATAATAATAAGACAAAAGCTGTTCTAAATTACTCACTAAGGAGAAACTGCTGTCCTCCTTATGTGTTAAAGTGAGTTAATAAATAAATATAAAAAAGAACAGTTTAAATAACTGCACAAAGCAGGAAAATTAACCGCAAAAGTTTCTACTCTACGCGGTACTCATTCATTATTCATTGCAAGCTAAAACAATGACTAAAGCATGAGTGATACGTCTACAACGTGTGGCCAAACGGACAGACAGAGTTTATCAATTACATCTATATATCTCTTAAATATGACTCATTTGGCTTGAGTGTTGACATGTAAAAGTGTTGCGCACAAAACATATTAGATATGTCGTCCCAAAGATTTAAACTTTATTTTTTAAAGTGTTAATATGAAAAAACAACTTTAGTAAAAAGATCGATTTTAAATAATCCCGTTCTTCGATACGATTTAATCGATTGTTTACAGATGCTTTTATTTTGGAGGAAGAATCGTTTATGTGTACTACTTATCGGACATTTTTTTAATTTAACATATTAAAATTCGTTACATTTAAATTAAGTTCAATTCTCCGTTTAGTGAACGGGGTCCAAATATACCGGTGCTCTGAATAGCTCCCAATCGGATTGAATATTGATACGGCAGATGGTGTATGTAATTAATTTCGCCCGGTATTCGGTCCTAGTGACCCATCTTCGCTATTTACATATTTGGACATCGTTTCACAACTAGCAATGTTCGGCGACCATTTGTTGTCCACTAGAAGTGAGTTAGTGACCTATTTTAAGCTGTCCGAACCAGCGGTAGAGTTGACGATTCAAAAACACTTGTTTACACGTTTACTTGAATAAAGAATATTTTGAATTTGAATTTTAGTTTTCCCTTATCTGTTTATTTCGATTTTTCGATAAACAAATTTTTTATCCGTTTTAACACCTCTTTGGTCGCCTCTTCGGGTGGTAAGCGGGCTGACTCCTTTTTCGCACAAAGAATCAGTTTAGCGTGGGCATGATTTGTATAGTAATTATAAAAGTGTATAAGTAAAATTAAAACAATATATATTTTAACTTAATATTGAATTATTGAAAGCTGTGATAAACCAGCGGTGAGGCCGTGCGACACTTTCTAGACATTAATGAGGTTTTGTGTTAAAACTTATGTGTGCTATTGTTAATTGCAATTTATCACATGCTCTTCAGTGAAGGAAAACGTCGTGAGGAAACCTGCATATCTCTAGAGAATTGCGGGGATATGAGTAACCTACCAATCTGCAATGGAGCAGCGCGCTAGGTCTTAGCTCTAATCCTTCTCTCCCAAAACAACGAGAGAGCCTATGCCCAGCAGTGGGATAGTAACAAGCAGTTACTTTACTTTTTTATTATACTACAGCTGTTATCGTGGTTTCGCCTGTGTTGAAATTAATGTGTCACATAGTTATGCCCGCGGAATTGTAGAATAAAAAGTAGCCTGTATGTTCCTCCACACCCGACTTTATCTTCCAATGAAAGTTTCATCAAAATCGTTTTAGCAATTCCCGAGAATGTACTATTAACTAAGCCGTCCAAAGAATTGCAGCACTTACAAAAAGAAGTACAAAAATCTATTTTGTAGGTTTTGACAAAGCTGATCATATACAGATTAGATCTTATACCTTATTTAATAAGGTCAATGACATATTTTAAAAAAGGCTAATTCAGAAAGCCTATTATACTATTGAGGATTACCTGGAAGATAAGAATGCGTGGATATAGCTTCTCTTCAACCCTGTACAAGACATTTATAACTATATGTAACTACTGATAAGAATTATTGTTGGAAAAGAGCAACCGCCGAGTTTCTTGCTGGTTCTTCTCGGTAGGAACAGCTTTCCGAACCAGCAGTAGATGTTGACAATTCAAAAGCACTTGTTTACAAGTGTACTTGAATAAAGAATATTTTGAATTTGAATTTATGAAGCCTCAGAGACATGAGATTTTAAATTTGTATTTGTATTTCTTCTACAATCTTAAAATTTGTCACCCAATGTGACACGGATTAGGAACAATCTCGAAACACAACTTTCTCATACCGTCGTATTTGATTCTAAAAACATCAGGACTCAGAGCTAATGTTTAAATAAATATTTACACAGCCTCGTGGGGCAGATTAAAATATCAATGCAGCTGAGACAAATGGGCACAAGTCAACATGCTGTTATAGTATCATTAATATTATTTCAATTTACTAACCAAACCCACGGGGTTCACACGGTTTTCTTTCCAAGCATAATTATACTTATATTATCTGTTCTGATTCATTTCCTTTATATATTTTGTCTACTTCTACACCGGATACATTCCCGCCAACTTAAAAGTTAATTTTGTTAAAATGAATTTTATTAATTATTCTATACATTACCCCGTTAGCTTTGATTCTGCGGAATTTCATCGTAGTTGGTCGAGCGGATTAGTCGCAAAAGCGTAACAGATAAGTATGACATACATTTCTTACCGAGGTGTTGTAAAAGGCGACTAAAGTACGCTGACAGCAGACAGGTCGTAAAACCTAGCCAGATTATGAAACAACATGTTTAACATGTTGTACTGACCACATCCACTGCTACTTAGAGTGGGTTAAGGGCAGGAGAATGATGATAATGATTTGTAGCATATAAACCCAGTCTCGTATGTAATTTGAGACACTAAACTCCCAAAATATCTATTGATTTGACCGTTGGTGCAGTAGGAAGTGACCCTGTCTTCAGCTCCACGGGTAGCGGGGTCGATTTTCGCCGAAGGAATCCAACATTTTCAACATTTTCTATAAAACATTTTGTTGGTTCTTCGAGCGTGAGTCTGTATTTGTATTTAAAATTATATATTTACCACTTGTCATCCATAACACAAGTATCAAGTTACTTACTTTGGGGATAGACGACCGTGTGTTTACACACGGTCGTCTATCCCCAAAGTCGTCTATCCCCATATCTGATAATAAATAATAATAATAAATATATGTTCCATATATTTATTATTATTATTTATTATCAGATCGTTTTATCAATAAAATTGGAGACTATGCGCGTACATAATAATGAAATTATGCAAATTGGGCGATGCATTCTTTCATTAACAAAAAGTGACGTTGATAGATAAAAAGGACACGGAGGGTAGATAGTCACTTCCTTAACAACTTTCATTATCGCAGTCGTGACTGTTGTTCATGTAATGTTTTAATTACCCTTATAATCCTCGGTGAGAAATATTTGTGGCTTTTAATAGATCTTAATGTTATTCAAATTCAAGTGCTGTTTGGTATCCGGCTGAGAAGAATAGACCTCCCTCATTTCTTACCGAGCTGTCGTAAAATGCGACTAAGGAAAGTGCCGTGTGGTTTCTGGCTACGTAGAATAGACCACCCTCATTTCTTGCCGAGGTGTCGTAAAAGGCGACTAAGGTAAGTTGACGTCAGGCAGACGGTCGGTCGTAAAATACCTGGCCAAATCATGTTACAACATATTTAAAATATGTTGTGCCGGTCCCACTTAGAGTTGGATAAAGGCTCCTGCCTTTATCCATAAGTGAGTGATAAGAATGATAATGTTATTAAAATCCAAAATATTCTTTATTCAAGTAAACTAAACAAGTATGTAGTTAAGTAATGTAGTTAAGCTTTGAATGGTGAACCCTGGTTTGCAAAATTGCTCCTACCGAGAAGAGCCAGTGAAAAAATTTACAGTATAGGCGGTTGCTCTTTTCGAAATTTACTACGACTAGTTCTGTTTCGTCATTTCCATTTTATACAAGATCTTAGAGTAGGTAAATCAACGACTTTTCATAATTTATGTAATCCTCAATAGAAAATAGGCTTTTTGCATCAAATAATTTATAGAATTAGGCGTTACTTTGCGGAGATCCATAATACAAAAGTAATAATAAAATTATTTTGCTATAATCCGCGATACTGTATCGCGGATTATAGCAAAATAATTTTATTATTACTTTTGTTTTTGCATCAACTTTTTTTATTATTTTAAGCTGCTGAAATGTCAAATAAAATTGTATGTGGAATTTGATTAAGTCGTTTCAAAAGACCTTTTTCTATTTTAAATCTATATCTGATGCATGACTATGACTCCAGTATATGGAGAACTTCCGTCCTAATTGTGTGCCTATGACAACTTTATCTTTGTTAGTCGTAAGCTTTTGTATGCTAAGGTTTTCCGATTTGATGACGTAGATACACTTGAAACGTATAAAAAGTGCCCTGATTTTTATAATTCATAATATTACTATTTAGAATAACCTAAAATTCACCAAGATTGGAGCCCATGAACCCTAAATAAAAAATCCCTTTCATCTAACCCCTAGTGCATCGCAGCAGGATTTCTTCCCCTGGTCCGGCCTCACAGGAGGCACCCTTAGGACGACGTTCCCCGACGCCAGTAGAGCTTCTTTCTTCTGTGTATTTCGCAACCTCGACGATGATTCTGCGCTCACCCGTGACACCCGGTGACGCTGTAAAAGCCGTTAGGGCAAACAGCATACAGTCATTTCGAATAAAAAGGATTTCTTTTCAAATTACTATCGTATATTTAAAAAGTAAGCCAAACTATTTTACTACCGATGGCTCCTTGCATCTCAAGCGGCACCCTCGCACATAAAACCCCGTAATCGCACCTCGAAGGCACTAAAAAGGTCGATCCTGTACACCTGATAATAAATCGTAGGAAACAGAAGAAAAATCCTCCATAAATTGGACCTCAATGCAATATACGTCTATTAGGTTCGCACTTGAAAGCCGTTAAATCTTTCGCTTCCCCAAAATACAACCACCCATTTTACAGCTGGCTAATACCGGTATTGAAGTATTTCGTAAATTTTTCAACCCCATATCTTTAAGCTGTACATTAGTGGTTTTGTGGTAGTCAATTATATTAAGTCCAATGCACACGGTGCAATGGATTGGATCGTATAAGTAAGGATCGTGATAAGTTTGTAGGTTAAAGTCGGCTTGGTAGGGGTGTCTTACGTTTCTGCAGTGTTATTTCCTCTGCAAGCTGTTCGATACATATTTAATTCTGTAATAGTTCTCTTGGGGGCTTGATACAAGCCTGAGGTATTGCTGAACTCTGGAATATATAAAGGAGGAACGTGTTTCAAGTTTTGGTAGGTTTTGACGAGTTTTTTTAAATGATGCTTCTTAAAAATTCTGGTATTAAACAATTTCACCAATATCATTTGATTAAAGTTTTGATTTTTTGGTATAATCAGCTTTTTAGAAAAGTTCAAATTAAGTGTAAGAAGCATGCTTAACCGTTAAGCATATTACAATTGAAGATTAAATAAATAAATATATGGGACATTTACACACATAATACATTACATTACATAATTTCGTTGAAATATAATTGCATTACCCTGTACACGATAAGCTGTATCATAAGGATTCAAATCAACCAGATCCGGATAATTATAACATACCGAAATATCGACGATATGCTAAAAAAACAAAAATCTGTATCCAC
The DNA here is from genome assembly GCA_947086505.1 of Morpho deidamia. Classification (NCBI taxonomy): domain Eukaryota; kingdom Metazoa; phylum Arthropoda; class Insecta; order Lepidoptera; family Nymphalidae; genus Morpho; species Morpho deidamia. The sequence goes on from CAMTZC010000025.1 coordinate 1,004,176, forward strand.
TGCTGGTTGAGTATACATATAAAAGTAATAATAAAATTATTTTGCTATAAACGGCGATACAGTACATAGAAAATATATATAGTGTTAAATGTCTATCCTTTCTTTCATACCCATTACATGCAGGATTCGTAAAAACACATGCACAAACCTCCACCACTGCCACCACAATACACAAGCACTACATACGTTCTCTATCACAAACTCAACAATCGTTTCGCCCCGCAACCGAAGCATCATCAGGATATAGAATCTACGACAAAATAGCAAAGCGAAGCATTATCCGAACAAGCATTGTTATATAGTAATTGGTTCATCCCCACCATTTATTTTACCTCTGAACACTTGCAACAAGCTTGAACTAGAAACAATATATATTTAAAGTCAACTATAATTAAAAAGATGAGTGTAAGGCGAAACTTATCTTAGTGTTCTTAATTGCGAATCTCACGTGGGTGTGATGAGTATTACCCTAAGGTAACGGTATGTTTTAAAGATGTTCTAACATGAATCATGTTAGAACATCTTTAAAACATACCGCAGTTGGCTCTTTATTATACGACAGACCTTTTACGATACCTCGGTAAGAAATGAGGGTGGTCTATTCTACTAATCCGGATATCACACAGCGGGTCAACTTACCTTAATCGCCTTTTACTTAACCTCGGTAACAAGTGAGGGTGGCTTATTATAATCATCCGGATACCAAACAGCGGGTTTATGATAACGAAATAATATAATTATTTATATAAAAATCAATTGTATCCATAAGCTTAGTATTCAAGTTATTATTAAAATTACAAAAGGTTGAATATCTAAACTTATCATTTAGTTATTTTTACTACTACTTTCATTCATCGCCATAGTCACGAGATTCGCAACAAAATCACAATGACATATGTTATCATGAAGTTATAAAATATCCTTTTAATGCGGCAATGAATGTCAAGACGGCGGAGAGCACGGGTACAGCGAAGGGATTAGAGATTGCGTACATCACAGTAAAAGAGGACAAAAGGGGGGTAAAAGATAAGATATGATATGAGACAAATGCTACGGAGTTAATAAAGACATTCCTTGGTAATGAATGCGTGTGTTGTCGGGCCCAAGTTATTGCTGTTATCTTTATTGTTATTTATATTTGGTATTTTACTTTGTCCCTTGTAGCATTTTGGATACTTATATAACTTCTTTTTACTATCCCAATGCTGGGCGTAGGCCTTTTTTCTCTGTTGTTGGAACTAAATCCGATCACGCTCCAGTGCAAATTGGTAGGTTACACATATCCCTAGAGTTCTTTAGATATGAATTTTTCCTAACGATATTTTCCTTCCCCGATAAGCGTGTGATAAATTGCTAATAGCAAATAAACTTTAATTAAATTTTAACAGAAAAAATCATTGGTGTTTACATAGGGCCTGAACCTGTGGTCCCTTCGCAAATGTCACACGCTCTCACCGCTGGGCTATCACAGCTTAGTTTACAGGTTTTGGATACTTAGACTTTAGTTCAAGTATAAGATTTAACTTAAGAACTTGCCGGTTTCGGTAATACTGAAATTTTATTTGTTAAAAGCTGAGGTGTTATTAAAATAGTGACTTCTCTTCTCAGAATTTCACATTTCTAATCTTAATTGTAAAGAATTACGGGGGTGTGTTTATCAATCCGCAGACCAATTTAGACGCGTGCAATCCTAAATCGCAAACCTTGGTCTAAGTGCAGAAAACAGCTCTTAGTTCTGTTTATCCTTTTGAATTTAACATGTTTTGACAAATAAAACATCATAGAAATTTTTTTTCGTTGAATCTGCGTTTGTTAAGAAAATCTATGTAATGCTAAGCATAGGAGGCAAAGCCGTTCTCGTACCTTATACAAGCAGAATTATTTACCGCGCGTATCACAAGACACGACCACCAACAGCACACCACACAAACACTTCAGGTATTCAATACGACAATCTCAGCGATCTTTGTGCCCCGTAAGCGAAGTATCGTCAGGAGATAGAAGATTCTATAAATTGTTTATTTTTAATCGTATAATAATTTGAACAATCGCCATTCAACTATAAATAAACAGAGAATTAACACTGTTAAATAGTTAACTGTAAAAATATCCATACAACTACTATAAAACATTCCACTTGCCGCTTACCCAAAAAAAATACCATAGATAACATCCACTGACAGAACTAAACCGTACGTCACTAAGCGAGTAATTTATCGCCTAATATATTAGCGACTAATCTCAAATAATACCAGAATAAAAACCCGTAGGTGCGTTACAAAGGCGCTAGAATCTGATGAAATCACTTCTTGGTACCGGTCGTAGAATGGAAACATTAAAAATATAGCTGAGAATACCGGAGGCGTAAATCCGTTCGGTTGAAATTAGAAATTTAATTTCCCTTTTTTATTCAAATAGGTTGTCAGATCTATATAGCCTGTATATTTGAACGGGTATGTAAATCCACAGTTAAACAAAGATGTGATTTTCAAATTCAGGAGTTATGGCCCTCGTCTTCTTCAACAATTGATGGACGTCCACTGCCACATAGGTCTCTTCACAGGATCTTCACAACGCACGATCTTGTGCCACTTGGATCCAACGGTCCCCGCGACCTTTTTGGGGTCGTCTGTCCACCTCGTAGGGGGTCTACCGACGCTGCGTTTTCCGGTGCGGGGTCGCCATTCCAACACCTTATGAACTCAACGCCCATCGGTTCTCCGTACTATGTATCCGGTCCATCGATAATTTAGTTTCGCAACACGCTTAGCTATATCGGGACTGTGGTTCTTCTACGGATCTCCTCATTCTTGAAATACTCCGGGCATAGCTCGCTCCATCGCCCACTGAGTGACTCTGATATTTCTTATGAGGTCCATGGTCAACGACCACGTTTCAGATACGTAGGTCATCCTTGGCAACAGGCACTGTTCGAAGACTGTGGTTTTCAGACACTGAGGTATCTTGGACGAAAATATTTCGCGATTTTGGCCTATTATACTGAAACTGCGGTAGAAAATATTGGAAGAATAAAATGTCAGAACAACTAGTAATAGCAGGCTTATACCGGCTATTGTAGATCGAAATCTTATAAATCATATAACTAATGAAGATGGTAACTCATTAATCAAAAATCTAATTAAGGCAGCTCACAAATATACTGCAGAGACTTCAGTGATCCAGGATTTCTTTTAAGTCTTTGAGAAAGATATTTGTATATTTGATACAGGTAGTTTGTTATTTGTGATATCCTTATATGCGGCCTATTTTCGTGGTTATATTAATTAAATTTTTGTATACTTGCAGTGAATATATCTAATACAGTTATTGCATCAAAACGCTGTTTCCAATATCAGTACATAAAGTTTAGATTTAATGCATAAAATATTACCACCAATTAATTGCAGATTGCAATTGCATCGGGTTCTTGGCCGTGTGCACTGCGGATAGATTTGGTCAATCATTCTCCTTACATCCTAAAAAATAAAATAATTTCTTGACTAGCACAATTCTTAACAAAACCCTACATTTAAATACAATAATTTACCATCAGGGCGCCTAAATGCCGTCAAAAATCAAATTAGTTCAATAAACGAGTCAAAATCGCCCAGCAGAACAATTTTACAATGAGCATACTAATAACGTTGCTATTATTTGAACCACAAAGACGGTAATCCCGTGTAAAATATAGTAGCCCTAGCCCGATAAATTTGAAGAGGCACTTGCCTTTTCAAAACCGAATCGGAATGCCCGGAGTGGCGTTCAAATTTAGCTGGAAGCAGCATAGCTACGTTTCCAGATCCTAAATTTAGACGATCTTATTCCAACAATAGTGGGTTCAAATTGACTAATATTATCCAAGGTTGTATGCAAACAGTCTGTTTTAGAACTTATATACTATTTCGGTGTCTTCATCGATTTTAGGTCCAAAATTTATGTTTAATTTTATCACTGTTATTATTGACAGCAATATTTTATTCGAAAAAAGTTAGTTATTTCAATGCTGTTTTAATGGACGAATCCAAAACCTATTGAGAGATATGTAGGTGTTTTTGCGATGTTTTTTGTTAGTACGCTGCCCAATAAATTGTGTATCTTTGTTATTTAAAAGCTTAAAATAGTGTAGTTAATATAATTCTTTAGTCTACGTTGAAATGATAAAAATTTAAATAAAAAAAATACTTTTATCGTAACTGCTTTTATACAACGTTGAAATCGCTACAGACGTAATGTAGCGATTTAAATCTGTACCTAACAGAGTATAAGGGATAGTGTACATATCCCTTATACTCTATAATATCTATATTCAACAATAATTTTATTTTCAGAATTAGACAATATTATCAGTAATAAATAAAATTAAGAAATATATGGGACCCCAAAGAAAGTAACTAAATACTTTTTATTATTATTTATTTATGTATACACTTTATTGTACACCACAGAGAAAACATACAGGAAAGGAAAAAATAACAGCAATAAAAGAAAACAAACTGTAACGTACAAAAGGCGGTCTTATCGCTTAGTAGCGATTTCTTCCAGACTACCTTAGGGTTAAGGAGAACTGAAATGTGTGGGGGTGGTGCACTATTTTATTGTGTAATGGGTGACGGACAATAGGTAGATATACTACATATATAATTTTAAATACATAATTAAATAAAAATATGCACCCAGGCTCGAAGAACCAACAATTTTTTTATAGAAAATGTTGGTCCTCGGCGGGAATCGAATCCGCGACCCGCAGAGCTGAAGGCAGGGTCACTACCCACTACGCCAACGGGCCAGTCAATCAGTATATTATGTATTAGAATAATTGATATATTCTCTGTCCATTAAACTTTCACTATTGCAAAATTTTGGTGGTTCGTTCGTCTATTCATTATCATCAATCAATGTAGTCGTGTAATTCATTGGAGAGGTATAGTAGAAAAATTTTCGAAACAGTTTTTTAGAATCAGTATAGGCACTTATGCTTTTATATTACAGAAAAATGATAGGGCATTCGAAGTTATGAATAGAAAGTATGAAGTGAAAAGGTTATCCATATTAATCTTTTATATTATAGTAGAATCCTTATATCATACTCCCAAAGACGTAATAATTACTTGGCTTGGATTGTTCTGCCCTGGCGTAATTAGTAACTGTAATCTTTCGTCAAATGGGCGAACGATTGGAGATCGCATTTAGGATAATGGCTGCTCGTAGTTGACTGATGACCGTGTTCCGAGCTCTTTCATTCACTCGCTCCGAATCCATTCAGCCGTTCGTCGGCTGTTTATAGCCGTGTCCGAAATAGATTTTAGTAACTGATTCCGCCGCGTGACGAGATACGCTTTAGCGCCCGCCATTGTTTTGTTGCTTTTACAAGTTAGTACTTTAGTGAAATATTTACTCGTAATTTATTGTGACTCTTAAAACCGTTGAGATGTTTCGTTTGATTTAGCTCATGTTTATGTACCTCACGTTGAAACTGATTAGTTAGCTATTTTGCATGACAATCATTATTTGCTTGATGTAAAAACAGGATCAAATGAGGATTAAACCGTCTCAAATTAATTAATTAGACTAACGAGACGGTTAACTAATGTTGAAAGAATTTAAACTTATTCATTAGCTTTAGCTTCTTTAAAATTGTCTGATTATACGAAACACTATTACGGGATAAATGAGTTGTTATTGGAGAAAGATCTAGACGAATTGCAAAAAGTTTGTAGGTTCATTTTGAAAAGTATGTAAAGCTCAAAGCTAGGGTTAGTACTAAAAACTAGTATAGTACCCGGCCATAAATAAAGCACATCGAGAAATTAGAAAGAAACAGCCGGCCAATTCGTTTTCGTAGAGCGCTGTCACTGTCACACATGGGTTCGTTAGTCTGTGCGACAGAGACAATGCTCTATGAAGCAGCGTACTATACTTTATATTCTTATCTGTACAAAGAGATTTCACCACTCCATAAGAGTCTCGTAACAATAGTTCAAATAGATAAAAGGCCGGCATCATTCACTGCTCATTCGCGATGAAACCCTTCAGCTATCGCTTGTACGGAGCAAACAAGTCTCGGACGGATCGAGTACAATCGGAACGAGTTGGAACGAAAAATCGATTCGGTTCACATCACTATTCAAATGGATCGCATTGTCCTATTCAGAACTCTGGAAAGTTTTAAGCCTATTATTGTACGTTTGATGAGCGGAATTTCTATTTAACTCTGCTCGTTTGCAAAATGTTATTACTTATATCACGTAATAGCATTAAATGGAAAGCATATTACACAATTGAAGATTATTTCGATGATAAAAGGCCTGGATTTAAAAATCCTTTCAAATTCATTCAAGACTACGGTTTAATAAAGTAAAATTGAAAATGTTTAAACGATTGACCGCCGAGTTTCTTGCTGATTCTTCTCGGTAAGAACAATATTCCGAACCAGGTGTAGCTTCATTACTCATACTGCTTCAAAAGTGCTGGAAAAGGCTAATTTGAATAAAGATTATTTTGATCTGATTTGATTTAAAAAAGCCAAGTTGTCATCTATTGGATAACTTGCATATGGATAATGAGAGTGTCGGCGTGATTAAATCAGAAATGAAAGAAATAATGCATCTTGTTCGATGACATTTCCCAGGTGACTTGACTTTTCCGATATTCGCAATGATTATCGGCATATTTCAGCCAATTTATAAACAAAATATAAACTTAAACCTTCCTCGTACATCATTCTATCTACTGAAGATAATCGCATAAACAATCGGTTACTAATTTTTGTGTTTATCGTGAATATACAAACAGACGTATCGAGGGATCTCGCTTTTATGGTGTTAGCGTTCACATGAGATTAAAAGTAGCCCTTATATCTCTCTGGCCGTTCAATTATAACCAAAGATCACATTGATCCGTTGTTTCATTAACGTGTAATTAGAAAGTAGAAGTAATGAGATTAGAACAAGCAAACACACATGCACATATTATTAGTTTGGATCCCGATTCTATCTTAGCCTTCCTTACTGTAGGAGACACTTCGTTCCTCTGTTCTTTAAGTAGCACTACACTACACTATCGGGATAGATAATGTAGAATTTTTGCTTTGTGTTTTTTATAATGTATTTACCCATCACATCGGTAGCATTAATGCAAAATGATTAAGATCAAAAGCTCAGCCGCTCGTAAACTGGGCTAAGAAGTAACGCTATGAAAACGCATACTCGTAAAAGTAGGTAAGCGGTCACGCGAGGTAAACACGCGAGAGTGCGCGCTTGCTAAGACGAACCCTGATTACACATTAATATATTATGTTAGATATAGTGTTATTCGTAAATATGTTTATAAATACTCATGAATACATATAACGATTATGTGAATGTGTAATAGAAAATATAAAGAATAGGATTCATTTCATAATTTGTTGGGTGAAACCAACACGGTTACTCTAGTCAGTCTGCCGTTTAGTATGTCTACAATAGTGAAGTGTAATAATTATTTATTAATTCAATAATTTATAGAATTAGGCGTTTGAAGAGATACGTAATATAAAAGTAATAGCAAAATTATTTTGCTCTAATCCGCGATAAAGTAAATAGGAAATTTACATAATGCTAAATGTATAGTGGACTATACGTTTTCATACCTGGAACATGCAGCATTCGTTAAAACACATGCACAAACCTCCACCACTGCTACCACAATACACAAGCACTAGACACGTTCACTATCACAAAGTCAACAATCGTTTCGCCCCGCAACCGAAGCATCGTCAGGAGATAGACTTCACGACAAAATCGCAAAAGCACTTTCATACATGGTCAAGGTATGAAAAGTATAGTCCACACCACATTTAGTAATATGTGTATTTCCTATTTACTTTATCGCGGATTATAGCAAAATTATTTTACTACTACTTTTGCATTTCAATTATCATTCTCCTGCCCTTATGCCACTCTAAGTGCGGTCGGCACAACTTATTTTAAACATGTTGTTACATGATTTGGGTATTTATTTTACTACCGGCCACCTGACCGACGTCAACTTACCTTAGTCGCCTTTTAAGACACCTCGGTAAGAAATGAGGGTTGTTATTCTACTCATCGAATGAAATTAAATCAAAATAATCTTTATTCATGTAAGCTTTTTTTTAGAAGCACTTTTGAATCGTCAAGGATCAATTTGATTTAACGAAACTACAATGAAGCTACTCAGCTGGATATCACACGACGGGTCAACTTACCTTATTCGTCATTTCCGAAACCTCGGTAAGAAATGGAGCTGGTCTATTCTACTCAGTCCGATACCACCCGGCAGATATCAAACTTTTTTATCTATACCATATTATATTGAATTGAAAAGCAAACTTGAGCAAATCCAAAATGTTGCTATTCGGTTCATATTTGGTTTGTGCAAATACGACCATGTATATACATTTTGTGCGCATCTCAAGTGGTTTTCTATACGCTTTGGACATATTTTTACCTTTCTATACTGAGTTTGATTCCATTCTGAGAGCCCTTCAGATATTGCATAAAATTCAAATTCAAAATTTTCTTTATTCAAATAAACTTGTTAACTTATAGTAGAAACTCGGCATTTACTCTATTCAAAATAAAATTCTTACAACTAGGTATATACACAAACACTGCACACATTGCCTACCACAAAATCGGAAAGCAAAGGTTTTGCAATTTACGATGAAATTGCAACACAAAATAATTGTTGACATTGTGTGCAGTGATGGTGTATTTTTTGTTATCTGCATGTAGATGCAGATCTACATTTAGCATTACATATATTTTATAGCGGATAGCAAAGTAATAATCTTTATTACTTTTTTTATTATAGATCTCCGCAAAGTAACGCATAATTCTATAAATTATGAGTTATAGAAAACAGTCACATACATGAATATAAAAAAAAACAATTGAACAAATAAATTCGAATTAAGTTTAATTTACAGCGTACTTTAAATAGTTCTTTATATCACGAGATATTCAATTTCAAATTCAAAATATTCTTTATTCAAGTGAACTTGTAAACAAGTACTTTTGAATCGTTAACATCTACTGTTGGTTCGGAAAGCTGTTCCTACCTAGTAGAGCTAGCAAGAAACTCGGTGGTTGCTCAAAGAATAATTCTTGTTACTAGTTACATATAGTTATTAATGTCTTATGCAGGGTCGAAGAGTAGCTATATCCAATGCTTTCTTATCGTCAAGTATCGTTAAGTAATCCTCAATAGTATAGTAGGCTTTCTGTATTAGCCTTTTTTAGTAGTGTTTTTAAACTGCTGTAATGGTGAAGTTAAAGTAGATTGCGGAATTTTATTAAAGAATCTTATACCCAAACCCACAAACGACTTACGTACTTTTGCAAGGCGCAAAGCAGGAACCGAAAGTTTATGTCAGTTCCTACATTGTCTATTATTATTAAATCAGACGAAGCGTTTATTATCTCTTCCCCCCAATATCTAATGACATAACGACTGATACCATGCATCAACCGGCCACCTACATCGACATCGATGCTTACGCTTGATCTATCGCATCTAGAGAGAAACATAATAACATAGTGGACGAGTCAAAAATTTATATTATAAAACAATGTCTCCGAAAGTTGTCTATCTGTATATGATCGATTTTCTTAAAGTCTACTGAACAGATTTGTGTACGGTTCATAATAAAAGGTAGTGCAATTGTTCAAGAAGGTTTTAGTTACTACGCTGTACATAAGTAGTAATAAGTAAGTGAAATAACTGGACAACAATACTTATTTGTGACGCTGATTTCCATACGGGCGTAGCCGCGGGAACAGCTAGTATCTTCTATACTTATAATAAAACAACGTCCCAGAAAGTTGTCTGTTTGTAGCTTTAGTCGCGTGCGCTGCGTAAACCAGCAGAGATACGCTAAAGCAAAGTCCGTGATAGCATTTCTCTATCTCTCACGGTTAACTCACAATAACTATTTTTATGCTCAAAATTTTTAAAATTCGGGAAAAGTTTCGTAAATCACTGAATTCTACGCGGGCGAAGCCGTTGTTGGCAGAGTTAGTTAAATATAATAAAAGATCAAAAATACATCACGTACTTGATGTGATCTAAAACAAATCATTTTACTAATTTATTTTAGTTTGCAGAGGTCCATAATATAAAAAGAAATGATGAATAAGATTCTGTAATCTAACATTGCAATTTATTTTAAAACACTATTTAAAAAGGCTAATATAGAAAGCCTACTTACTATACTATTGAGAATTACTTAGACGCTAAGAATGCGTAGACATAGACTACTCTTCGACCTTGTATAAGACAGTAATGACTAAATGTAACTAATACTAAGAATTACATTTTGAAAAGAGCAACCGCCGAGTTTCTTGCTGGCTCTTCTCGGCAGGAACAGCTTTACGAACCAGCAGTAGAGTTGAAGATTCAAAAGCACTTGTTTACAAGTTGATTTGAAAAAAGAATATTTTGAATTTGAATGAAAAGATTATTTTGGTATAATCCGTGACAAAAGAACATACATGTATGTAATATGTAGAGTCTGCTATCCGTTCTCATACCTGATACATGCAGAATTCGTAGAAACTCATGTATTACTCACCGCCTAAATTCTCTTTGTACGAGGTCAGGTCACTAGGTCATGTGATTGCGCCGCATCACTATATGTGTATAAAGCATCAAATTCGATGTGCCACGGCCACCTGCATAGGACTGCATTGACGCAATCGACGTTGATAGATCGACGTCGTTTGAATAATATACACGAGTGCTATTGGGGTTTTGTTATTTTCTAAACGAACATATCGCTCTATACTATTACGTTGTTTGGAACACGTAGGCAAATGTGTGAAGTTTGGATAAAGCCAATTTTAAAAAGCTTTTGAAAAAATTTTCATGTCCCTATTAACCGTTTAGGAGTTCCCTCATTTGGAGCCCATTCTGGCAGCAGCATCAGATCATGCTAATGATAAACGTGTATTGTCATCGAAACTGGACCAATATGTAAAATTTCAGCTCTATCGGACACCGAGAATAGGGTCAAATATAACTTGCAAGATTCCACCTTGATCATACACGGCAAGTTAAATAAAAGATTTAAAAAATAAAATAAAACAAAACGGAAAATGAAACGGCCTGTAGACATGCATTATCTTTATAGCTAACTCGTTCTTAGTTTACATCAATTTTAGCGTTAAAAAACTGATTTATATTTCGGAAACAGGGAAAAACTAAGAGTAGATAACCATGGGGTTATGTACTATTTAGGTTTGCCGTGTTTCCGAAATACAAATGAGTTTTTCCCTTAATATGTTACCCCGGTATACATATAAGCTTAAATTTTACCATTTCATAAAAATTGTTTTAGCGTATTATGTTTTAGATTGTTTTAGCCGTTAAAGCGTGACAGACAGACAGATATGCAGAGAGAAATTCGCATTCATAATATTAGTCATTTTTATTTATTTCCAAGTCTATGAATTCTGATACAGTCTGTTATAAACTTTCCTTCAGCATTCTAAGATATTTATATCAATCATACGGTGTTAAAATCAAAGTAATAATCATCAATAAAACTTCATTGTAAACGTATTTACATAAGACAATTCAAAAATACTTATAAAAGTATATTCCAAATAACTATATTTGGATTTGAGATTTCATTATCGACGGACAGATGTTTGAAGATTGTAAAGCGCTTGTAAAAGACGAATAAAAAGCTATTTCTGAATACTTTAAAGCTAAAGGAATACCAAATAGTTTCAGAGCAGTAAATAACAATAAATGCAGCTAGACCGCGGTATTATAATCCTGCACAATGAAAATGCATCGACAAAACCGCCGGTCTCACAGAATAACGGGTACGCACGCGGTTTACACGGCCACTCGTCAATTTGTCCGCCTCATGCATGTATGCATGAGGTATAAGGAAAAAAAGAACCGCCAGGCAGCACATCTACATATGTTTTGTAGAACCTTGCTTTTTTAACTTTGAAACAAATAGTGTTTTGAATTTGGCTCAACGATTCCCAGTTGTGTTACTTTTGAAAGATTTCTTTTTGCTCTTGGATTAAATTGGATTAGAACTTTTAGAACAAGAGAAGTAATATTTTGTTTAAAATCCGATCTTAGCGGCATTAATGTTGTTAAGGTTTAGGTAGAGTGTCTTATGATCTTATGAATGTTCCCAATGGAGTCTCGTTCTATAAGAAGGTGATGTTAAGAAAGTTCCTCGAGAAATGTGCTTACGTCCACGCATCAAAATGGTATGACTAAAATTCTGTGGCGCGCACTGCGATTACAAAATTCGTCCACGGTAATTAGATGAATCAATTCTTCGAAACTTTCATCGTAATTTGTGATTAAAAATGCATAAGAGTTAAGTGCGTTGTCGCTTACTACAGAATATAATTTTCTTTAAGGGATTTCTGCTACTTTTGTCGATTTCTGTCTCCCTCGATGTGTCCGCAGAGTCTGCTTATATTTGTAGATATCAATATCTGTCGTTTTCCTCTTATTGTTTCTCTAATATTATGCTCATTGCTTTCCTTATGAATTTCAACTTATGTTTTTTTAAAGATCTCGTTTAATATTTACGCCTATTTGTTTTCACATTCTTCGAATTAAACCATAATTGTTGCTTTCTTAATTCAATCCAGCTAAATCTTGAGACCAAAACACCTCTTTACATTATAGTTCCTCTATTATAATGGGTACTATGTTTCTTTGTACATAAGTTCTTCTAATACACTTATTTACTTTTATTTTTTTACATTATATAACTCTAACTCTAATTATCTTAATTCTAGTCTTAAGTAAAATCTCATCTGATATATAATAAGCTACTTCGTTAAAAAAATCCAGTGGACAGCGCCCAATTCTTTATTATGTAAATTAAACGGTCCTTCAGTAAGAAAGTGGTAACAGGTGAGACGTAACGGTTGCGCAGGCGCATCATCTGTTTGAATGGCGGAAGGACAAAGGGGTAATAACAGACATTAAAGTTCCTTTAAATCAACAGGTTCATTTTCAGCTCGTTACTAGTTGTTCTCGAATCTAAATTTAAATAATTTATAGAATTTAGTGTTCTCGACGATCTAAAATACAAAAGTTATTGTAATATTATTTCGCGTTAATCCGTTTAAAAATTACGCAAAAATGAGATTTACATCGATCTTCCAATTTGATAATGTGTACTTTGATGATTTACTCATCGGACCTATTCTAAATTCTAGAGATAAAACTAAGACTAAAATTAGTTTCAGTATGAAATCAAATGAGTGAAATGAAAATCCTTTATTCTACAATTAACAGAAAGGGCTCACACCTAAGCGTTGCATGTTATCACTAGGTCTAATGACACACGGTGACTTTCAGCCGCTCCAACCAAAATAACAGAAACCAATGAACAAAATAAATATAAATCAAACTAGATACAACTAAACAAGCATAAAGATTCAATAAAAAGAAATAAAAAATAGCAATATTAAATTAAATGATTTTGGACATGCGGGCGTGTGGCCCAGGTAAAGTATAACTCCTGAGCCTTAATGAAGTGGACTGTATTTTTTATTATTTACTGGTTCGCGGAAACCCCTAAAATACTTGCATATAACAAGATGGAATATGGCAGCCGTCTGGTACTGGGCGGGATTAAAATAACTGCCAAAGAGGGATGGAGGCACTTACTTGTGATGTCGGATCCAGCATTTTGTCCATTCACTGATGTTAACACTTATAACAATACACAATCGTGCTAGCGGTGCGGTGCGAACTTATAACAAGTTTATGCGTGTGCGGCGATCGTTCATGAGACGTGCAACGTACGACGTGCGACTTGCGACGGCGTCTTGCGACTGAAGTAGGAGCGAGTGAAGGAAACGGGATGGATGCTATTGCAAGTATATGCTAAACTGACATTTGATATCAAATAGATTTAAAAAAAACCGATGCAGTCACTAAGAAAATAGTGTCAAAATTAATATAAATGTTGTTTTGATATTTATTTTGTGCATTGATGTCATTATTTAGGTAAAGAAACCTACATCGGAGGGTCTAATTGTAAAAATCTCTCACTCAAATAAATATCGATTAATTGCCTTTTCAAATGTCAAGAGAGCTAGCTCGTTACACAAATATTAGAGTAGTGATTCAACGCGGAAACGCAGAGCGCCCGTGGGATTTTTTCGATTAATAATACTTTGTATAGTAACACGTAGCTTTTTAGTAAATTAGAATATATGTAAGCAACAAAATTAAAAACCTTGTACGTCTAGTAATTTTATAAACTATAGCAAACTACAATATATATTTTTAAAAACCGTTTTTATCCGTTTTGCAGCCCATGTAGATGAGTGTAGGATTCGGCATAATAACACTTCAAATAGAGGATTCCAACAGAGGTAAAAACTCACTACTCGTGTACCAGTCTGCGTCTGTGTGACTGTGTATTTGTCTATTTGCAATAAACTCAAAACTTCTGAACGGATCTTCACATAGTTTACTTCAAAAGACACAGTGATTCATATGGAAGGTTCACGTGTTTTTTTTAGTATGAATTAATTGGTCGTGTATTGAACTTGCCGATATTTTTTAATTTGGCAAATATCAAACTCTGTTTTAAAGGGAACTTAATGTAACGTAGAATCTTTCTATATCACATTGCAAAATAAAGCCTCCTCCCTTTGTGTTGAAACGATTAGAGTTCAGACCCTGCACGCCACTTTAATATGGGTTGATAGGACACACATGTCCTTGGAAATCTGCATTGAAAAGCACATTTCCTCACGATGTCTTCTTACACCGAGAAACAGTTTTTCCGTCAATATCAATTGACACCTAGCTTTTTATAAAAAAATCGTGCCTTTCGGGCTCTGTTCTGGTTCTTATTTAATGGAGTACATTACAACATTTTTAAAACTTTTCGTTTCCAAGTACATTCGAGAAACTTCAGTAGGGGTTCTGTCGTTAGCGTTCAGAACAATTCGACGAATTTGAACCGGCTACCGTAAGATTAAGGTGCTGAGCTCTGTAATTATACTCGGACATTCAAGTGTACTTAAGTCAACGTTTGCAATTACCTTCGTTGATTACGCATGCAAAGGTATCTTTTGTTACGGAGTTTTGGTGACATAAAAGGTACATATTATGTATATTCATTACTAGGTACAAATACGTACCTAGTGATAGAAAAGCGAAATACGTACAGTATATTTGAAATTTTAATATCATTTTATACTATTTTGTTTAATGAGTCCACTGTTCTCTTTCTTACCGAGTGGTCGTAAAATACGACTAATGTAAGTTGACGGCAGGCACGCGGCCGATCGTAAAATACGTAGCCGAATCATGTGACAACATGTTGTGCAGACCATACTTAGAGTAGGATAAGGGCAGGAGGAAGATGATAATGAGTCCACTTTTCTACGGGACCATGGATTTTTACGGAATAAAAGGAAACCATTTGCTATTTCCGGTTAAGACCTATTTGTATAAAACAATACAATACAAATCCGATAAACTATAGGTTTAACACACACACAGAGACCCATACACAAACTTTCACCTTTAAAATATTAAGTTTAATAGCTTATAAAAAAAAATCTTCAAGTGATATAATTTGTAAGTCTTTGTTATCTATAAATTATGATATTGTACTAGCGGTACCTGCATCTTTATTTGTGTCGACTTTAGTGTTAAAATAACCTCAATTATATTATATTATGTGAAGGCTTTGAAGCTTGACTATTTCATACCAAATGCGCAGTAAATAAGCTTTAATTGGACCAAACTTAGATTAAATTCGCCAGACAGACAGACTAACTAACATATGGACAGACGGATAGACGAACAGACTTTCGCATTTATAATATTAGTATGAATTAGGCTATACATAATTAACTTGACCACCCGCAAATTAACCACGTCTCACCTAAGTGGCATCCCAAGCGATCAAAGTAGTTCTGACATCTGACCTTTACTTGAATGCTTTCAAACTTAAACATAGGTCACGGAGGCGGTCAAGCTTGATCTGTCCCTCATCAATATACCGGCGTCGGTCATTATCATTAACATGATTAATGAACATTACATTAATGATAGGTGAATCATGTATGCCGCTATTTCCTGTAGCCGTGCGAAATGTCAATTTTTTGCTCTCATACATTTTGATGGAATTCCTAATGGATTGAACTCGAAAAGTTTCTCGGTAATGGATTTTTTTTGCTCGAATAAACATGTTGGCACGGTTTAATTAAAATTTTTGTTTATTATTTGTTTGTATTGAGACATAGGTTAAAACATTGGTTTTTCATAAGGTAATTATTAATTTAACCAAAGTAAGTATAAGGCCATTTTGCTTACATGTTCTATGCGAAATAAGGCAAAATCATTTGCTAAAACGAGAGCTAAATATGATGTAGATGGATATGTGACTAGAGAGAGGCCGGAAAAGAGATGGATGGACTGTGTGAAATAGATAAATAGATAGAACTTCATTGCACAAACACATAAAAATATATGCAAACCTAAAGTAAGCTTATGTATATGTGGGCGCCGTCATATTCCAGCAACACTGTAATCACGTGATCAATGGCAAAGAAGGGGCTTGTCTTAAAAGGACGGAGCTCGCCATACTGAAGTCGATCTTGTAGTAAAACTCGACTCATATGGTAAATAGATGCTTATGCGGCTAGATCGTTTTATCACTTGGAGTCTTACTGTAAAGCTTTACTCAGACGGCTATTAAACACCCACGTGTTTAGATCGTGTTTCAACTTGTCTTGGTAAAACAAGCATGTTTCATATTGTTGGGACGTTACTTTCCTAACTATCATCTTTACTTATTGTGTTGTTTAAATTTGTGTCTATCTACATTGAGTGTTCTTTGTTATTAGAATCTAACCAAATAATTAACTAATTAATCTAAGTCAAATAATTACTATTCGTGATAAGAGCAACCACTGAGTTTCTTTCCAGTTTTTCTCAGTGGATGACAGCGTTCAGCACAAAACAGTATAATATTATGTCACAAAATAATACACTGCACACATTCAGAACTATTTTTTGCATCTTATAATTTTCAGACCGTTCACATTCCAGTCACTGACTGCTATGTCGTGTTATACGTAACAGCTTTGATTGAATCGATAGAAACAATTCGCAAACGAGCAGAATTGAATAGAAATTCTGCTCATCAAACGTACAATAATAGGCTTAAAACTTTCCAAATGTCGAGTTCTGAATAGGACAACGTGATCCATTTGAATAGTGATGGGAACCGAATCGATTTTTCGATCCAACTCGATCAGATTGTACTCGATCCGTCCGAGACTTGTTTGCTCCGTACAAGCGATAGCTGAAGGGTTTCATCGCGAATGAGCAGTGAATGATGCCGGCCTTTTATCTATTTGAACTATTGTAACGAGAACTCTTATATATAAAGATATAGAACGACTCTGAAATATCTTTGAAAAGTAGAAAGTACTAGTTTTAGTCCGCAGATTTGAATACAAATATTATATATGCGAAAGTTATGCGAAAGAACATAAATTATATAAATAGTATAATAAAATATTTTAAAAGATAGTTCGGAAAAGCGTCCACCGTGTAGTATCCGGCTGAGTGGAATAGACCACCCTAATTTCTTACCAAGGTGTCGTAAGAGGCGACCAAGGTGTCAACTCGCCGTGTGGTATCCGGCCGAGTAGAATAGATCTTCATTTCCTATCGAGGTGTCGTAAAGGCTACTAATGCGATTATCCGGTTGAGAAGGATAGACCACTGGCTTTCTTGTAGAAGGGTCGTAAAATACGACTGAGGTAAGTTCTCTTCAGGCAGATGGCCGGTCGTAAAATATGTAGCCACATCATGTGACAACATGTTTGTAACATGTTGTGCCGACCCCACTTAGAGTGGGATAACGGCACGAGGATGATGATGATGATGACATGCGAAAGTTTGTTTTTGTTATCTTCTTAGAATTTGATCTCTTCTTTAGGTTATCTACGTGTCAGACGCTAACCCGTAAATAATTATACAAAAGATCCTCTTACAACGAGTTGTATAGAAGTAATCACTACTGTGTTTTAAAGCCCCCCTTTGCTCATTTAACCGTATCTATATTATAAATCTTCCTATGTTACTGACACTATAACAGAACTACTTTGCTATAATCCGCGCGGGTTGAGCGAATGCATGCAATGCTAATGTGTATGAAGCAGTACCAGCAAAATTCACGTACCTTGCACATGCAGGACAAGTCACCACATGCATCCCAAGACGCCTCCACCAGCAACAACGTACACAAGCAACACACACAACCACCACCAAAATCTTGACAATCGTTTCTCCCTGAAACCGAAACATCATCATAAAAAATCATTAAAATTTAAAAAATCTCGCGGGGAATGCTTAATAATATTAAGAATGCCACTCACTCTTTCTAGAGATACATGGGTTCAAATCCCCGGACAAACACCAATGAAGGTTTCTATTAAAACTTATATTTCTAATTGATAATTGCAATTTGTCACATGCTTTTCGGTGAAGGAAAACATGTGAGAAAACCTGCATATCTCTTGAGAATTATAGTGTAACCTATCAATCCGCATTAGAGCAGCGTGGTGAGTGCTCCATTCTTTCTCTCCAACGATAGAGAGAGGCCTAGGCCTAGCATACCCTCTCAGCACCTAGCCCTACCCTCCCGCTATAATAATTCCCCATTCATTAAGTTTGATATATGAAAATACCTGATTAGACAAAATGAAATTGCAGTTTGGGCCTTATAAACTTTATGAGAATGCATTTCGTGTTTTAAATGTCATCAAAAGAATTTCATACAAACCAATTTTGCCCTTATTCCCATTAACATTTGAGTCGCCAAACGAAAATGTTGCTTACAACTGTAAATATAAAGATACATTTAGATTGTACTGTAAAACGCAGGGCACGAATGCGCGGTTTTAATTCAAGTTGTAATAAAAATTTGCAATAAAAGCGGAAATAAATGGCGATTTAAAAACGCAACCGCCGCAACGCCGGCGCTACTATGGACCTCGAATGCTGAAAGCGTTTTTCCTATTCGATTCGTATTCTTCGGAATCAGGACAAAGAGATTTTACTCGAGATTCTCTTAAGACGTCGCATCAGTGATTTAACTTGTAAAGCTTCTTATTTGTACGATTCGCTTGAGTTTTTGTTTCAATAAAATACTGCGAATATCATATATTTTATAAAAGCTAAAACCACGAGAATATTAAAGAAGGTTTATGAAACCATATGAAATTAAATATCATAAAATATGCACACTCTTAGTTATACGCCTATTAAGATACTATCAAATTTGAACTAATAAAACTGAGATTACTAAACGATTTTTTTTTTATCATATAAATACCCTTAAATATCCATTTATGTATATGGAAAACGAATTTAGTGATACTATGAATATCGAGTAATAGCAGTAATATAATTAATTATAATCGATATTTATTGTACATTTATAACCATACAGTACAGCAATTAGTAACACCACCGTATAAGGTTTCATATACACTTGTTTCTCAAACGCTACAATAATCTATGATAATTTTTTGTTTCATGCACTTCGGCTTGGTCTATTTTTTTATTGGTTTAGTATTAATTTCATTCTTATTTGGCGATTTCTTGTAAGATATTTAAATGGTATGGTAAAGAATTATAATATTATCCATGAAATCCTTAAGGACCCTTAAGTGTTAAAATATTGCAAAAGTAATAATAAAAATTTTGATAGTTTGTGATAGTGAACGTGTGTAGTGCTTGTGTATTGTGGTGGCAGTTGTGGAGGTTTGTGTATGTGTTTTTAAGAATCCTGCATATATCGGGTATAAAAAAACGAATAGTCTACTATACATTTAGCACATACATCATTTATACATACACTATATATATTTTCTATTTACTGTATCGCGGATTATAGCAAAATAATTCTTATTATTACTTTTGTATTGTGGATCTCGGCAAAGTAACGCCTAATTCTATAAATTGATAAAATATTCCTTAAAACGAACTTGGAAAACACTGAAATTAATTTTTTAAGGTAAACAGTTTTTTAGTTGACTTTATAATCAGCGACCTGAACCTACTTTGTCATCTGAGTTTTCTTATCCTATATCTTAGCCCGTTAACTCCATCGAGTTAGCCATAAAAGCATCATTGACAAATCAAATCAAATCAAATCAAAATAATCTTTATTCAAGTAGGCTTTTTACAAGCACTTTTGAATCGTCAAGAGCCAATAATTAGATTTAATAAGCTACACTGGTTCGGAATGTTGCTCTTACCGAGAAGAACCAGCAAGAAACTCGGCGGTCAATCTTTTAAACATTTAAATTTACATTATTTGATTGCAGTCTTGTTTGGAGCTGAAAGGATTTTCAAATCCAAGCATTTTTATCATTCAAATAATCTTCAATTGTGTAATATGCCTTACGTATAAGCATAGTTTTTACGCTTAATTTATACTTTTCTGTAGATAATTCTAATACACATACATAAAAGCTCTTACATCTATAACATAACAGTGGATATCTAACTCATCCGTTACATTAGAATATACACGGCCTCTTACATTCATAAAGACCGATTTTGAACTCCGATAAATTTAGCTCGGGAAATTAAAATATTTTATAACGGATGATTATGATTGATTCGCCTCGACTCACACTTGGGTCTCGCGCGGGGTATTAATTAAGAAACTAATGGGAAAAAGAGAAAAAGTAAAATGGAAGCAGACAACCGACGACCTCGGGGAGCGTCGGCAAGGAAATTAGAAAAATATTCACTAAAACTTTTTAATTATGCTCTGGCATTGACGAGGGAATTTGATTATTTTTTTTCTTTTAATCTTCGAACAGATTATCTGTTTTACTGACGTGTAATTTATGGGCCGGCTCTTATGTTTTTTAAATGTCAGGTAATCAATGTTGCTTTTATCTTTAAAGTGAACTTTATTAAAAAATCTAAATATGGAATAGATAAAATAATTTTATACACACAAAAATAACTAGAAAATAAAAGTACCAAAATTGAAAAAATAACATTTAATATGGAATTCCGTAAAGTAAAACTTACTTCTATAAGTTAGTAAATAGTAAACTAAGCGTAAACATGATTTTGTATTGAATAACTGATTTAGGTTTTACTTGTACCAAATTTCATCGATATTGCCATAAAAGCGTGCCATCAAATCACAGCTAATTAATGATATTTTATTAATTTTATCGCCATCAATGATATTTTTATTTTAAAGATTTTACAAACATTTATTTTATTATTTTTTTTTTTATTTTTTTTTTATTTATTTTTTTTTCGAATTGACTGTATGCTGTTAGCCCTAATGGCTTTTACAGCGTCACCGGGCGGGACGGGCGAGCGCAGAAGCATCGTCGAGGTTGCGAAATGCAGGGAGTAGAGCGCAGAAGCTCTACTAGCGTCGGGGAACGTCGTCCTAAGGGTGCCTCCTGTGAGGCCGGACCACGGCTTAGGGCGACGCGTAGTGGAGGGTTCATGGTATGACTTTGATTAGTCATTGCGGCGTCGGAAGGGTGGCGAGAAGCCACGACCGACCGACGTCAGAAAACTGGGACCTCGTCTTTGCCGGCGAAGACGCTGTGTGTGTGTATTACGTGTATCTGTGTTGGCGATCGTTATTTGATCGTCGGGGTCATACAAGACGCTTTTTGGACGCCTATATTTTCGATGGTCGGACCTAACTGGGATGTAGGTAGAAGCAACTGAAATAAGGGGGTTCGAGTGTACCTCAGATTTCTCGAAGTAAGATTTCGAAAAACGTTTAAAGAGGTGAGTAATGGTAGGGAGATCGAGGTCTCTATGGAGGTCAACGTTCCGCATGAACCACGGACACCCAGTGGCTGTCCGCATAAATCGGTTCTGAAGTCTTTGAAGCCTGAGCAATCTGACCTTCGAAACGTGCGCGAACGCAACGCTCGCATAGGACATTATTGGTCTTATGCAAGTTTTGTAGAGTGTCACTTTGTTGCGGAGCGACATCTTACTTTTCTTGCATAACATCGGATAAAGTCGTCCCATGACATACGCAGCCTTATTGCAGACTATGTGTATGTGCTCGTGGAAGGTCATGGAAGGTTGAAAGGTGACACCTAGGTACTTGACTTTCTGTTGCCAGTGAATCGGTGTATTGTAAAGGGATATTTCCGTAGGTGTGTCTATGTGAGATCGAAAGCGATTACCGATAAAGTGCATGGCTGCACTTTTATCCGGGTTTATTTCGATTCTCCATTGGCGGAACCAGCGTCCGAGGCTGTCTACCGCTTTCTGGAGACGTCTAGTTGTTACTTGAGGCCGGCGGGATGTGGTAAATACAGCGGTATCATCCGCGAAAAGGGCAAGATGTGTACGCTCTTTGATAGGCGCCCGTGGAATGTCACTCGTGTAGAGCGAGTACAATAAGGGTGCCAGTACAGATCCTTGCGGGACACCAGCACGAATTGTGCGGCGAGACGATAAAGTACCGTCTATGCGATAGCGAAAGGTGCGATTTGTCAGGTACTCTCGTAAGATGAGTACAAGTCGGTCTGGTATATTTAGTTGGAGCAGCTTGTAAATTAAGCCTGCGTGCCAGACCTTATCGAAGGCTTTGGCGACGTCGAAGAATATGACACCTGTAAACTGCTTGGTTTGTAAACCTTGCAGAAGGTGCTCCGTGAGGCGGTGCACTTGTTGAACACAGGTGTGTTTTGGACGAAATCCGAATTGTTCGTTCGGAATAAGATTTTGGCTATCAACTACTGATTTTAATCGGGCGAATTATTTTTTCTAAATAATATCTGGTTTTGCAGACGGTACTATCAACATAAAGCGTCGTTCACGCCGGTACGTTATGACATGGGCGTTATCTCATTAACTATCTGAGCACGTCAAACATATCGCCGCGGAACAAGGGCATTGGAACAATCGTTCTGTCAAAACGACGGGCTAAGCGATCGTTTTGATTTTTGGTAGAAGGACGTGCTGGATTTTAATATGAAAGCAATGGGTGATGTTGTCGAGGAACAGAAACTTTTGAATATAATAATCTTAACTAATATTATGAAGGCGAATGTCGGTGTGCATGTATGTTACGCTTTCACGACTCATCTTCTAGAGTGATATTCATGTAATTTAGTGTAATTAAAGCTCATCGAGCTAAAACATGGGATGTAAGAATTCTTCTTTTCTTGTTTATTTTTACAATATAATGGTTTGGCGTGTATTGTAACCTTAAACACAAAGTAAGTAACAGGTATCACTAAAGATTCTATAATTCTAAAGGTAGGTACATGTTACCTACCAATCCTACTAATCTTACTAATATTATAAATGCGAAAGTTTGTGAGTATGGATGGATGTTTGTTACTCTTTCACGACGAATCCGCTAAAACAATATCGACGAAATTTGGCACAATTATTCCTTATACACCGGGGTAACATATAGGCTATAAAAATCCTGTTGATTCTACAGAAATAGGATAACATTCAAAAGCGCCATCTATTATCAACCTATCAAAGTTTAACATGGCAAAACAACGTTTGCCGGGTCAACTAGTATTATAAATGCGAAGGTTTGTGAGTACGGATGGATGTTTGTTACTCTTTCACGAAAAAACTATTGGGCAGATTTGGATGAAACTTTACAGATATATAGATTATACTTCGGAATAACATATAGGCTACAATTTGTAATGATTTTGTTTAATATAATGATACATGTCAATAAAGGTAGAAAAAATCTGGCCTCTGAGAGTTATCTTGGCGTACGCTGCTTAAACTATTGGAGTTACACAAAAATGATGTTGGGTAGTATTGTCTTGAATAGTTCTTAATAAAAGTCCGCGACAACATATATCTACCTTTTATGTGGAAGCCACTATGACCAAAATTGTGAATAATAAATTTTAATTAAATAAGATACTATTTTATAATGCACATTTGAGTATATTAATCAAACCCTCATCAATATCAATACATTTGTTGCTTTCAGTATTTCATGTATATAAAACTTTGTCTTTGAAACAAATTAATTTGGTCGAATAGTTAAAAAGTTATCACGATATGATTGATATGATATATGATGATCAGACTGCAGGCTTTTGCACAGATGTAGAATACCAACTTATTTTTTCATGATATAAAAGTGGTACCCGTGATCATTAGTATCAACTCAATTGTTTAAATACACTCAATTGAGATTTTTTTTCTGTTCCCGATCAAATAACTTGACTTTTTATCTACTACTAGGTGTGCTTGCGGCTTTGCATGTATGAAAATCGAGGGAATTCAAAGTTTTTCCCGCTTAAATCTTGACCCTGTGGAAATACTAAAATAAAAAGCAGCCTCTACGTTGCTCTAAAACCTCCTCTATCTCGCAGTGAGAGTCCCATCAGATCGATCTCTTACGAAAGAATGTAATATTAACCTAAGCATTTCTCAAAAATTGCATTATGAATTTGTACAAACCGTATAAAAATCTGTTCAGTATATTTTGAGAAAATCGATCACATGAAGAGACTTTGTTTTATAATATGTATAGATTGAGTATGTTAGCCTCAATTGTATCTTATTTCATCAATATTTACTTAGCTATTTTGTCGTGAAAGCATGACAAATACCAACAGACTTTATTTCATGTTAATATATTTGTATATTCGTCACATTTTTTTAAGGAACATTTACACACATGGTCGTTCGTCCCCAAAGTAGTAACTTAATATTTGTGTTATGGGTGACGGACAACTGGTAGATATACTGGATATATAAGTTTTAATACATACTTAAATACAAATACACAACCAGGCTCGAAGAACCAACAATTTGTTTATAGAAAATGTTGGCCCTTGGCGGGAATCGAACCCGCGACCCGCGGAGCTGAAGGCAGGGTCACTACCCTCAGCGCCAATGGGCCAGTCGATTTTTGTCCACCATTTATCTTATTCTTCTTTTGTTCTAAGTCTCAATTTGCTCTCTGTGTATTTATTACAAATAGCAATATTATACAATAATTGCGAAATGCGTTTTAACAATGAAATATCTTCCTGTTACAGGTAAGAATCTTCAGATTATTATCGTAAGTATATACGACATTAAACTATTATGATTAATTCGTTCAAATTTCGTTTGATGAAACCTTGGGCCCCCAACAAATGTCTAATTGAAAGCGATTGAAGCATGAAATCTTCAAAACGGGGGGAGGGGGGGAATTTTTAAAGAGATGATCGCCCAAAGCCCATCTATTAAAGGGGGACAATAAAACGGTTGTCTTCACTGAGGGTTGTCAAAAATTTTGATTATTTAGCAAAATAATTTGCTTGACTATACTGAAGTTAGAGCTGCTACCTGCAATAGATGTAGTTTTATCAGTGTATCAATTTTTCCAATCACCATTACTATAATTCTAGAAAAGGTTTTAATGGCATTTCATACGGTTAAAGGGATTTTTTGAGAGTATAATTTTTTGTCGTAACTTAATTTGAGCGGTTATTTGCGGAAATCTTATCTTATCTTATCTAATTTTGGGGACGCCTGCCGGAACAGGACGGGTGTCAGCTCCAATACTGGACTATTCCACCCATTTCCCCTTGTTGGGACAAGGGTTTCACTGTTGTCCCGACAGTGTCACCTGCTCTAGCCTACCTGTTGCTTTTACAAACCTTATAATATCCCTGAAGGAGATATTTGTTAGGTCATCAGCTTCAATTTCGTCCTTACCTAATATCTCCCATCTTACCAGCGAGTACATGGGGCACTCAGCCATAAGGTGGAGACTCGTTTCTTCAAATTGTACTAAATTTCATATATTATTCTGCTATAATCGCTTTTCAAACTAAAATAATATCATGATTAGTTTTATAAGATATATATCAATAATAATAAAATAAAAAACTTCCAATATTTTGTATTATTCAGTTACAGAAACAACAATCAAATCACGCGGTCTCGATTCAGGTGGAATTTTATTTGCTTTGTATAAATAACCCAAGACTTTGTGTGCACCGGCTGTAGTGTTAAAATACCCTCAATTATATAATTAACACAATTCAGGTCCTGAAGTATAAGCTGTGATAGCCCAATGGTGAGACCGTGCGACTCTCTAGAGACGAACATAGGTTCAAACCCGGGCAGGCACCAATGAGTTTTTCTATTAAAACTCATGTGTCTAATTCATAATTGCAATTTATCACACGCTTTTCGGTGAAGGAAAACATCGTGAGGAAACCTGCATATCACTAGAGAATTCTGTTGATATGTGTAACCTACCAATCCGCATTGGAGCAGCGTGGTAGGTCTTAGCTCCAACCCTTCTCTCCAGAAACGGAGAGAGGAGGCCTATTCCCAGCAGTGGGATATTAACAGGCCGCTACTTTAGGTCCTGAAGTAAAATTTTTATTTTTTTGTCTTATAACATATAACCTGGTATAAGATTTGATCGTACCAAATTTTATGTCTATTGCAATGTCTATTTTATGCAATCCAGCAAATTAGCCATAAATTCGTAACAGACAGACCAGCAGACAGACTTTGGCTTTTTGTAATGTTAGTATTAATGTATATGTGAAATATTTTCTATAATTTATAACTGAGCTCCATAACACACAATTAATGACATTATAGTTTTGCAATAATACAAGATTAGATTCTAAGGCGATTTTAATCAATCTAATCAAATCTAATCGCGGATTATAGCAAAATAATAATATTATGACTTTTGTCAAATACCTTCTATTCATAATGTCAAATAATTTCTCTAAATTCACATTGTAGTTATAATAGCACGTCTGACACAAGATAGAATAAATCGAAAAGTCTAGCCGTAAACTGCGATAAAGATTTTAACGACCATATTAGAAATTCAAGTACCAGGGCAATGACGAATCGACGGGGGAAATGGCGGTAGTTTGCTTTAACGCTACTCTAAATTATAAACACGCTCTGGACATAAAATTCGAAATACAATTTTAAAACTTACATTACTGAAATAGTCTCTAGTAAGCAGTGTTCAATCGTCAAATGTCACTTAATAATAAATCTACTGGTAGTTCAGAAGATAGCTCAGGAAACATGCCTACGGGAATTAGACCGATCTTATAACATTAAACAAATTAGTTCAAAAACATCCAAATGATGTATAAAATGAATCATCATTTATAAAACATCGTTGTGATGTTTTCTGGGGATATACCATAAACATTATATGTATGTCATACTAGCCAACCGAGCAAACGTTGTTTTGACGTATAAATTATTATAAGGGAATTTTTTTCGAACTGACTGTATGCTGTTAGCCCTAACGGCTTTTCCAGCGTCAAAGGCTGGGACAGGCGAGCGCAGAAGCATCTTCGAGGTTGCGAAATGCAGAGATATATATATCTAGCTTTTAAACGCAACTTCGTTCGCGTGGACTGCAGTGTTATTATTTGAGTAAACCGTAATACTTATATTAATTATGGTTAAGGTGGGTTAACCTTAAAAACTAGACATATGCTGTCGCGGACCTTTATTTAAAACTTTTAGAGAGGAACAATTTTAGTAATACATGATTAGTATAGATATGACAAGTATAGATATGAGATTTATTTATTTGAATAGGTATACACTTAGTTACACAAATATTTCATGGGTTACATTTTTTTTAATATTATAGTATAATAAAATATGATGCTACACGAAAAATTTATTAATAAGTGAACATGGTGTCAACCCTACCTCAATTTAAGTATCGACGTCTACATAAAGCGTTTTGTCTAAAGATTTCTTAAGACCCACGACACATCCTCGTCCCTTTGTAATGTCTATTAATGAACTATAAGTCTCGTATTTTGTCGTATTAGAAATTACAAAAAGATTCGACCTATATATAACCTTAATACGTAACGTTGTGATTCAAAGTTCTATGGCGTATTTTTTTCATCTTCTCAGCAGGATAATCGGATTAAAGTTGATTACGTTGAAAAATCTTAAGTACACTTTTTATTATTTTATTCACAGTTTATATCTGAATAGCACGTGGGAACAATTTAGTTTGGAGTAAAGTTTACAAAGGTTTCCGTAACACATTGTTACGTACAGAGTTTCGCAGACTTGGATGATAATATCTAGTGATGACTCGTTATAAAAACCTTTATTGGGATTTTCACTACAATGGACTGCGCTGTCCATAACGAAGCCGAGATCACTATTATTTCAAATTTATTTCCACATCATAATTCGCTCTTGATCGGTATTCGCAAACTGAATATTAAGGCGCGCGATACGACCGCTTATATATCGAGCGAACCGATTTCGAGAATGTTGACGATATTTTGCGCGTCATAGCGGGCATACGGAACACAATTCGTAAACAACGTGAATATTCTAAAGAGTTAGCTTCAAGCGAATTTTAACTCCATGACATATTGTTTACGAAATATTTTTGCATGTTCGTAAAATGTCTCCTTTCAATTTGAACCCTATGTCATACGTATGCGTACGTGTTCGAGCTATTTTTGCATGTTCGTAGCAATATGATATTCGGTCAGTATAATTTAAATCTGAGCCGTTTTTAGCTGATGACCTTCTGTTCTCTAGCATAGGTTTCTTTAAGGGATTTCTCGCTACAGTACACAACAGTACAGTACAGTAGTTACAACAGTATCTTGTCTAAAGTGACACAGAGCAAGGTCTGGTTAAGAATACAAAAAACAAGTACATTTATTTGAAGGATTTTCTCACAACAGAATTTCGTGGCACTTCGTTTTGCAGATCCATTGCAGAATATAAAAAAAACAATATTAACAAAAACGAATAATTGAGGGTATTTAAGCACTTAAGTTGACGCGAATGTTGTTGGGGTACCCTCCAATTCCTTCTTAATTTAAACGAAGAAAATTTAGTTTAATTTTTTATAGTTCTTTCATTCTGAATCAAGCAGAACTCTTATAATGATTACGACATGTTATTTGTAAATTGATGATATTCAAAATCGGAAATACCTAGCAATACAAGTAATATTGATGATGTCAGAACGAGATATAACAAACACAAAAAGATGGATCTTCGATCGATCAATCTTTTAGTCGTGTACAGACAAAATAGTTACAAGAATTGTTACACATGTTTGCATAACGTTATTTTAAACTTAATAATTTTTATGAAACTTTATCTACTTTGAAGCAATACAAATTTGAACTTTATGCCAAGTGCCAAATATAACGGAAATATTGAAATTTTAGTATTGTAGCACCAGTGCCATATCCCACGCCAGCGAAACCAAGCCATGAAATATAAGCTACCTCAAAGCCAAAGTCGTAGTCAGTCATTTTACCATCCAAAAATAGCTTCAGACGAAGCAGTCATGAAGAGTTTTAGTTATAAAATAATGAACACATCGGACTGTTAATGAACCAAAGGCGAAAAAATGTTATACTGCGGTAGTACTTAAAAAACAGGAACAAACATAATTGAAAAGAACCCGGCATAAAAAAATTATAAATCATACAATATAAAAGCGCCGGCGATAAAAAATAAGAACCCCATAGACCACTTGACTGGCAATAAGCATAGATTACATGTCCATGTAAAAATTAAAAAATCTTAATATATGTAACACTGTCGCTGACGTTCTGGGTGTATAAAGTAGTGGCAAGAGGTCGCCACTGAAAACCAACGTTGAGGTACCCCCTCAAATTACGCTGAGTGGTTACCTTTTTATCCTTTTTACAGGGTCACATTTCTCTGTGTATCTTTTTTATGTTTTTGCAAAATCTGTGAGATTTATGTATTATTTTATTCTCTTATGTACGTAGTTTAATGTGATTTATCTGTGAATAAAAGGTTTTTGATTTGGTTAATACAAATAACATTTTAAAAATATCTCCTCCTAAACTACATCTCTCGTGACAAATGTAGGCCTATAGATATAGATAGATCACATCTACATAAATAAAATCGAGCCTATAAAAATAAGACTGTCTCCTAGACTACGCAACTGGCGACAAGCGTAGGCCTGACGACATGTTTATTTCTAAGTGACACGTACAAGATTCACGCTTAGCTGAATTTACGACCGCACCTTTATCCGCACTTGAGAAACGGTTCCGCGTCGAATCGTTCATAGTAAAATGTAAATTTGCCGCAACTATACGCAACTTACTTTGAAAAAATATATTTGCTTTTAAAATGAAACTATACATTGTAGACCTTAGAATCATCTTTTAAAATATTGTTAATACAAGAAGGGATTTAGGTCGATAATTTGGTATTGTGTAAGAATGACCTAAGCCAAATAGCAGACTCAAGTGACCAAGTTCCTGATTCTAAAGGAATTCAAGTGTTTCTATGCTCTTATTTGAAAATGTCTCATTTGGAACTGTTAGCAATGCTTCTGCTCTAGCCCACCCTGCAAGATTTAAAACATATGGACCTTACTCTGAAGTTTCCAAGTGAAGCTTTAATGCCTGTGACCCTTCCTTCCATTTCGACCTACCATTGTATATACTTATGTCCATTGCTGGACATGATTATATACAATGGATCTATACTAGCATACGGTAGTTCCCTGCCACCATCTCGAGGTCTCCGCCGACCTTGTAGAGGTTAGCCAACGCTACTTTTTCTAGTTCGGTCTCACCACTCTAGCTTATTTACACCCCAAAGGCTATCAGACCTAACTATTAGTCGAGGATTGATGGTAGTGACATTGCTGAGCTTAGGCCTTCAACCTCGACGATGCTTCTGCATTCGCCCGTCCCACCCGGTGACGCTGTAAAAGCCGTTAGGGCTAACGTAGGGATAACGTCGGGTCAACTTACCTTGTATAGCATTTATTTAAAATTATACATGTATATATGATAACTAAATACAAATACATCGGGTGCATCTATGTACAACTCACAGATACAAAAACATTGTTTGCAGAAAATATTGGTCTTCAACGGGAATCAAATCAGCAATTCCGGGAACTGAAGGCAGGGTTATACCCCCTGCGTCAATGCAGTTAGGCAATTCACCGTACATCATATATGCAAACTAAAGTTATGACAGTCGATAAGTGTTTATATAATCACTTCTTATTGCATAAAGCGTACTCACAACTTTAATCTCACGTTATGTGAGACTATATATTTGGGATCGTAAATTCAGATAAGCGCGAATCTCAAGAACGCCACTTCAAGATAATACATCCGGAGTGTATGCTTCTCGCGATTTTGGTGTAATATCATTTTTAATATCTCCCATGAAACTGTTATACATGAGTTATTAAGTATCGCACAAATGGTAACAGGTTCAAACCTGACGCATGTACTAATGAGTTTTTCTTTGCAATTTATCCCACGCTTTTCTGTGAAGGAAACTATCGTGAGGAGTAAACTGCATATCTCTTGAGAATTATAGTGTAACCTACCAATCTGCATAAGAGCTGTTTGCTGGGTCTTAGTTCCAATTTTCTCTTCAACGAGGCTTATGCTTTTTTTTCGGTCGACCGACCGACGTCAGGAAACTGGGACCTTGTCTTCGCCGGCGAAGACGCTTTATGTGTATTACGTGTTTTTGTGTTTGCGATCGTTATTTGATCGTCAGGCTCATATAAGACGCTTTTTGGACGCCTATATTTTCGGTGTCTGACCTAACTGGGAATATAGGCGTCACAAAAAGCGTCCTATATGACATTCATACTCAACCGTCGTTTGGTCACATGATTTCCATTCCTCCTTATTACATGTCCATACCATCCCAATCTTGCACCTTCTCGTCTTTTCTATAATGGGCGCAACTTCAGACTTACCCATAAATACTCATTTCGTATTTTATTCAATCTTGTCACACCACACACCTTAAATCAAGAAACTTTATAAGGGTTTAATGTGAACGTGTCACGAGCGCGGCTGTTTCTCCAGTATATGGATAACGGCCCTGTCATAAATTCAGGCGAGCGCGAATCTCGAGAGTGTCACTTCAAAATAAAGATGGTCCCGAGCCGACGCTTGTCGCGAGGTCAGTAGTCAAGGAGAAGAGATATTTATTTATAAATAACTAGCTATCTATGCACCGTGGTTTCAATTCTGGTGTAAAGATATTGTTCAAGTGAGATTTTTCCCTAAAGAAGTTTACGTGGATATAGCTAATCTTCAACTCTGTACTGGTAATGACTAAATATAAAAAATATAAGAATTATGTTTTGAAAAGAGTAACGAGGTTCTTGCTGGCTCTTCTTAGCGGGAAAAACTTTCCGAACCAGCAGTAAAGTTGACGATTCAAAGGTACTTGTTTACCAGTTTACTTAAGTAAAGAATATTTTGAATTTAAATTTGAGAAAAGTAGCTCTGTTGTTAAAGGTTTACAAATAAATTAAGTAGCTATATTATTCCTGTTTTACGATTTATTTGCATGGATATATGGATAAAAAGGTATGTCTACGCAAGTTTTGCTTACTTCTATAGCATTATGTCATATTAAATATTGTTAAGGGGTAATAATGCGCAGGTATTGGAAAAATCTTTGTTTTGCAAAAAAGTCTTTTCAAAGTCATTTACAATTTTTGTCTGCTTCCCTGCGAGAGAAGTTTAAGCAAATTATAGTAGAAAGTTTCTTTTTAGCTACATCTTTTTTTTTCATTATAATATACATAATATTTATAACATTAGCGTAGAAAACAAGTCATATACTGTGGTTTCATTTGTGGTGTAAAGATTTTGTTATAGTGAAATTTTGCGTTACAGAAAAGTAAACCATTTAATTCCAGGTTTAGACCTATCTGTATGCAAAAATTTGTACAATGGCTACATTTATACCCTCACTGCGATTTACTCACGTCAACTAATACGTTTAAGTACTCTACCTAATCGAAAATGTTTTTTATAATTCAAACAAAAAAAAAAATTTATAGTGTCAATACCTACTATTGTTCCCAATCGTACTAGGCTTATTATTTTTCATAGATATTCCTTCCACCTATAAAACACTCATAAGTCCGAAGTCCGCCACCCTAACAATTGCAAGATGCACCACCCCACCTTGGCCATGATCCCGAAGGAATCGTTCTACGTGACGGCTCTCCATTATTACTGGCCACCCTTGAACAGGAGGGTGTGGTAAGTGACTGGTAATTGTATGGGATAACTTAGATTGGCTTTTTAATTCTGCGGATTTCTTGCGGAGGGAACTTTAATTTTGGTCTATCAGAAATTCCGATTTGTTTTGATGAAGGCAACTCTGATACTTTTTATATGTATACCTAATGTTTACAAGAATTCCGTGTGGTATCCGACTGAGTAGAATAGAGAATAGACCACCCTCATTTCTTACCGAGGTGTCGTAAGACGCGACTAAGGTAAGTTGACCCGCCGTGTGGTATCCGGTTGAGTAGAGTAGACCTCCCTCTTTCTTACCGAGGGTTCGTGAAATACGACTATGGTAAGTTGACGTAGGCAGGCGGTCATTCGTAAAATACATAGCAGAATCATGTGACAACAAGTTACAAGAGGACTTTAAAGTTACAAGAGAACTATGAAGTTAGGATTGTAATTGACGTCACGCAAATCTTAAACAAGTATACAGGGTGATACCTCGGTAAGAAATGACGGTACTATTCTACCCAGCCAGATATCACCCATTTACCTTAGTCACCTTTTACAACATCTCGGTAATAAATGAGGGTAGGCGTTTCTGCTCAGTCAGATACAACGCGGCACAAAACGACTTTATTACAATTGTTATTAGCTAATTTATTTAAATGCAATCCTTAGTCGAACCGCATGAATTACCAGGATATCGCAGGGCACGCATTCGACCGCCCCGGGGCAGCCCGGTGCCTGAAATAATGCCGCTTTACAAAGCTCTGATGAATCGCCTCACGCGGAGGGCATAAATTAACTTGTTGCAATAACACCGGCGCATCGCGTTTTATGACGATTCCGAGGACGGTCAGCAGATTTATTGAAAATCTCAATTTGTATCATTGTTCATATGTTAAGACTCTTTAGAACGATGATGACTGAATGGCAAGACAATGTGACCTTTACCAAAAGATCACAAGATCACAATCACGCCTTGATAGGCATCAATTACTTTGCCATAAAAATGTATGCACTAAATTGATGAATGAATGAATGAATGACCATTTTTATTACAATGTATGCAGTAAATTAATCGAAGGTTAAGATACATTTATTTTGCTATAATTCGCGTTTGTTCAGAAAATCCATGTTCTACTAAATGTAGAAAGCAAAAATTGTTCTCATACCTTATACATGGAGGATAATTTATCGCACATATCACAAAACACCACCACCAACAAAACACTACATAATCTCTACACACATTCACTACGACAATCGCAATGCATTACGAATTTTGTAGAATGCAATTCGGCAAAGTAAAGCCGACTGCTATAAATTATTTACTAAATTAATATTAAATATGCGCTTTTCAGTGCAGGAGAGTAGTGGGTAAATATGTTAAGAATCTTAAAATTTATTTAATTTCTTTTTAAATTTAAACTATAGTGCGTAGTATTCATAGTTATTATATAGATATCGATATAGTACGACTAATTTTATCAGATTAGCCCGTTTTTATTACACGTGAGTATAGCCGGTATCTATATATCAACCAATTCTTATTGAAACAGCTTGGTAGGTCTCCAATCCAAACGTTTAAGAAGAAGAACCTTTTCATTCATTCCTATTCATTCTATAGAATGCCATGCATGTGTATGAATTATTCATTAATTTTTATTTTCAATCGAGACTTAGAATTATAGTTATATTAATAGATAATTTTGAACAAAAATTTGAATATCGTCATGGATTAGTTACGGAACATCATCATCCTCCTACCCTTATCCCACTCTAAGTGGGGTCGGCACAATATGTTACAAACACGTCGACAAATGATTTGACTACGTGTTTTACGACCGGCCGCCTGCCTGATGTCAATTGACCTTAGTTGTATTTTACGACCCCTCGGTAAGAAAGAGGTTCGTCTATTGTACTCAGCCGGATATCACATTACAGAAAATATTGAAAATATAAATCTTTTCATGTATTTATTTCAATATTATGTAATTATTTTTCGATATTTTATGCTGTCTGTACATTAGGAGCAATCGCACTATCAGTACCTTGCGGTATATTGAACTATTGACCCGCACGCCCTACGCTGTGATATCTCTCTATAACTAAAACGCTACAATCAAACATTTATACGGTTAATTCGTCCGTGAGTCGAATTGATTTTTTTGGTAATTTGTTAGGGTAAATTAAAGCGATTTGACCGATAATTTTAATATTAAAACCCCTGGAGTCTTTGCTATATCTTTTTTTAAGTGTTTCTAGGAGATTTTTAAAGTGAAGGGAAATAGTGGTAAAATGAAAAATCAATGAATGGTTTAAATTTTATTAATATACAAATCAAAATAATTCAAGTAAGCCATTTCTGGCACTTTTGAATCGTAAACCATCGATATGATTTAATGAAGCTACAACTGGTCCGGAATGTTGCTCTTACCGAGAAGAACCAGCAAGAAACTCGTCGGTCAATCTTTTAAATATTTTTAATTATACATTATTTAACCGCTGTCTTGTATGAAGCTGAAAGGATTTTCAAATCCAGGGATTTTTATCATCCAAATAATCTTCAGTTTTGTAATATGCTTTTCGTGTAAGCATATTTCTTACGAACTATGATAGCCCAGCGGTGAGACCGTGCGACTCTTTCGAGGGGAACACAAGTCCAAACCCGGGCAGGCACCAATGAGTTTTTCTATTAAAACTCATGTGTCTAATTGATAATTGCAATTAATCACACGCTTTTCGGTGAAGGAAAACATTGTGAGGAAACCTGCATATCTCTAGAGAATTCTGTTGATATGTGTATCCCACCAATTCGCATTGGAACAGCGTGGTAGGTCTTAGCTCCAACCCTCTCTCCAGAAATTGAGAAAGGAGGCCTATTCCTAGCAGTGGGATTGTAACAGGCCGCTACTTTACTTTTATATTTCTTACACTAAGTTTAAACCTTAAGTCTCTAGACTGGTCTAGTATCGATTGCGGAATTTTTATGGTAGAAGCGAATACCGAGACCAACAAACGAGTTGCTAACTCTACAGAGTCACGACGCTGGTATAAAAAGCTTTTTGTGACTTTTCTCGTATGTCTATGATATACAATGAGTACAAAAGTACTAATACCTGTAAGTAAGAAAAATTATGAAAAAATATGAACGAAAGCACCGCGTCAACTTCTACGGAACCAATTTGTAGTCACAATTACTTATGCAGATGACGGCACTTGCTTTCGGTCCGTAACGACGTTATTAGCTTTTGTTTCTGCCCTTTGCACTAAAATGTTGGGCAGATATAAATTTGCCTGTTGGATTTTAGTTGCTATTAAGCGTTAAGTGTTACGCCCCTGTTACGATAATAAGACCCTTTCTTTCTACGTCATAATGAAAGTTACCTTTTCCCTGGTACTAATAAAAATGAACGCTAAAGGCTGCCCGGCTTTATGGAGAGCTTTGCCGGGAGGTTATTTCTCGTCGCTACTAATTTGCCGGAAACTTTCGGCTCTTGTGTCACATACACAAAGACTTGTAATCAATGTGTAGAAATATGGACTTTGCAGTACGGCTACTTTATGTTACTGAATTTTTGAACTCTACAGTTTGATGGTTATGATTAAAACTGCATTTCAAATATTCTTTTTTTGCATATGCCTCCTCTCTCAGTTTCTGGAGATATGAGTTGGAAATAAGACCTACCATGCTGCTCCACTGCGGATTAGTAGGTTACACATATCTCCAATATTCTTTAGAGATATGCACGTTTCACGATGTTTTCCTTCACCGAAAAGCGTGATTAATTGCAATTATCAATTAGACACATAAGTTATGGTGCTGATGTTTTAAATTAAACTCGTGACGTGAAAGGAGTCGCATGTTCTCACTGCGGGGCTAGCAGTCACATCACAGCACAGGTTTAGGCTGAGTTAAAGGAAAATATGTATTGAGCCCAATTTAGAGTACATGATGCATATTTCATTCTTGTATAACATTATCTCAATAAACATAACCACACAATTTTAAATAGAAACATACAGAATGAGTCGTGGTGAGGGAAAGGTGTGTTCTTGATTGATTGAATGCGAATTATTTTTTTAGGGGTTAAAATCCCAAGTAAGGACCTCAGACTTTTTATTATGGTTTTAATGCTTATTACCATTTAGAACTCATCATGCCCGTTACTTAATAGTCTAACATGGTTGATGTATGCTCAAAATAACCCTTATGTCCTTATAGCATTCCTCAGTTCAAGGGCACAGACGTAAATATGGGGAATATCATATTTTTTGATTCGCAATTGATTAAATCAATTTTATTTCCTCTGTATAAGGCCAGCATCCACAGACCTGGGTATAGTCGAGGTTTGAGAGATACGAAAGGCAGATTCCAACGTTCCAACGTGTACTCATTGTTCCTCCCAAACAATGAGCGATCCGGTCCCTCCACGTTCTCCATACAACGCATTATCCAAATCAATTTACGGAGATTTCACTGTTAATGCTCTCAATATAAGATATGATTTGGTGCGAATGAATTTGGTCCTGGAAATTCAGTCGCGATGGATTGTACTAAGCGAGCTGAGCGATATCCGAAATATGCGACGTGGCTTTCATTTATTTCAATTTTCAATTCAGTCCACAATTCGCATTGGATATTTTGCTAGCGGTCGACTTGTTTTGGGTGACTTATTTTTTTATCTTTCAGTCCTCCATTATTGAACAAACGAGTAGATCCCTGTTCTAAGGATTTCTATGTTAGGGGGTCTCGAACTGCATTGGTCCAGTAAATATTAGTTACTTTTACATGGGCATTTGTTTTTTTAGCATGAAGGTATACTAACAATCCAGTTGGGTTTAGTCATGTACCCTAGTCATCGCCTCTTCAGCTTCAAAACTTCAAATCAAACTTCAATCGTTTGTTATTGTCGATTATTATTATATTAATAGTCATTTTGATTGCTCATTTTTAAAGACATATAATGGGTAGCATTTAGCGAGAATTTGTAATATTTTTTCAACAACCAACAGATAGATGACACTACATGACAACCTAAGGCGTCCTTACTCATAAAAGGCATCCTTACGACAAACGTGCCCCGATGCTTCTGCATTCATTTCATTTCACGCCGAAGAACAACATTTTCTATAAAAAATTTGTTGGTTCTATGAGTCTGGGTGTATTTATGTATTTGAAATTATATACTTATTTGTTTACCAGTTGCCTGTCGACATAAGACAAATATAATAAAAGTGGCTTAATGCAAAAGCACATCGGTGCCTACTCGGTATTCGAATCCACATCCCGTTTGGTATTACAGCAGGCAAGTATTCAAATTCAAAATATTCTTTATTCAAGTTAACTTGTAAACAAGTGCTTTTGAATCGTCAAAATCTGCCGCTGGTTCGGAAAGCTGTTCCTACCAAAAAGAGCCAGCAAGAAACTCGGTGGTTGCTCTTTTCAAATAAAATTCTTATAGCTAGTTATATTTGATTATTACTATCTTGTACAGGGTAGAGGAGTAGATATATCTACGCATTTTTATCATCTATATAATACTCAATAGTATAGTAGGCTTTTTGTATCAGCCTTTAACAGCGTTTTTAGACTGCTGTAGTGGGAAAGATAAAATCGATTGCGGGATTTTATTATTATAGCATCTATATACTTAGAATTTCTACTTTTATACTTAGAATTAATAAAAAAAGCATAATAACGCTGTTGATTTAAAAAAAATAATTGGATCAGTTCCGCGTCGTAATTTGATCCAATATGGACATTAACTGAGTTTTATTTTACCTTCGTCTATCAAAAATAATTTTTGTGCTAAACAAAAAAAGCATCGTTTTACACATTTTAGCAAATTGATTTTGTTTTATAAAAACACGTTTTACCCTCATTAGGGCTGGCTCGTTGCTTTTTATGACAGACATCTTATTCGCGTACCTTATTTGCCATTTTTTCTAATGAATGAATTTTATAAGGGGACAAATTAAAAAGAAAAAGGCGAAAAATTTCTTTTTTTTTCAACGCCCCAGGAATGAGAAGTGGATTTCTTTCGCTTAATTAGTTTTGGAGGGCTCACCTTTACTCAATTAAGTTTGTTTGTTTGAGTCAACTTTTTCGAATTAAGATCGGGTACTGTGTGATAAAGCGCTAATTTAGATTTTTCACATAAAATAGCTATAAATTCTTACTAATTAACTATTTAAGAACAAATAAATTATGCTTAGAATACTGAACCGTTGTTGTCCACTGCTGGCAAAGAACTCTTGGAACCTTTCTGGGACTTTCTTGGAACCTTCACTCAAGCTGCTTGGTTGGCTGCACGATGGTTATAGACATTGGCCTCATAAGAAAGCTCAGAGTCAAAGCGATGGAGCGAGCTATGCTTGGAATATCTCTACGAGATCAAATCAGAGATGTGGAAATCCGTAGAAGAATCAAAGTCACTGACAAAGGTCAGCGTGTTGCGAAGCTGAAGTGGCGATGGACCGGAGATAGTGCGGAGAACCGATGGACGTTGGGGACGTTGGGGTTGACGAGGTGGACTGATGACCTCAAAATGTCGTGGGGAGCCGCTGGATCGAGACCAAGACCATGTGGTGTTGAGATCCCGTAAAGATTCCTATGTCCAACAATAGATGTCCATTGGTTTAAGAAGAGAGATGTAGAGAGAGATAT
Source organism: Morpho deidamia (assembly GCA_947086505.1). NCBI lineage: Eukaryota > Metazoa > Arthropoda > Insecta > Lepidoptera > Nymphalidae > Morpho > Morpho deidamia. The sequence goes on from CAMTZC010000025.1 coordinate 1,043,938, forward strand.
ACCTGAAATTCTCCACTCTTTTCTACTCTGGAAAGAAGCGTTGGAGTTCCGAGTAACCGTGCTACTTTAATGCGGTTTGGAAGGTTTTAGATATGTCGGGGATGTTCCAATATGCATTTTGAAGGGTCCGAAGAAAACTCTACTAAGAATACGTATTACATTGTGAGTTTCGGATCTTAGTTTCAAGTCAGTTATTGCCTAAAGTTCGAATGTAGATAATTTGTAAATAGTGCGTGATGTCGAAAAAATATAAACTAATCGGCAAACTGCATTACCTACCATAGACATTTATAAATCACCTCATAAAGGTGTGGGTACATATTTGTTACACGGAGTCTTAGTCAAACAATAAGATGAATGAATGGATGAATGGCAATGGAGGTGACACAGCAACGTAAAACCTCAAAAATCGCGGGACGCTATTGAATTCAGGCGGCACAAGATCACGTGGTATGGAAGTCGTTTTACCTTTTGAAAACCTATGTCCAACAGTGAACGTCTATTGGTTTTAGAAAGAGATAGTTGTGATAAGAGAATATTAATGTTTATTAGATATCTACTTATATTATATCAAACTACCTTGAGGGTTTTATTCTGAAAAAAATGCACTATTTTAATCCACCTAACATGCGATCTTTGTATATAATTTTTATTGCTATTAATTAATAAATATTCCCAAGAATATTCGGTATTTACAGTACTAGTCATACTTGAGACTTCGTTCACGCCGATTTAGTGTTTAAATACCCTCAATAATGCAATATGTGATTGTTTCCCTATTCCCATAAGAACAACGCAAAATGCATATACAGTATTTTACATTACTTAATTTACGAAAACGTAAAGTAGTCAAGCGTAAACCTGGATTGAGATGAAAGCTTTCACATAGATAACAAATATATCTTCTCCACCGACATATGGTAGCGCCTTAATCGAACTCATAAACCGATAGCGCCGAGTTGAAACTAAAAAACCATAAAAGCGCTGCGAGTTTCGGAGATTGTGCGATACGTCAATTAGTTTAATGACGGCCAATAAAACAGTTACACTAATAGCAAAGCTGTTGGAGCACTCGCCCAGTAATACGCTGTAAACATGTAAAAGTACAGTTGGCAGCAAATATAGATACAATATGCAGCGCCATCTATGCGTGGATGTCGCAAATGTCCATGTGAATATATGTCAATCTATACTTGTTGGCGACGTTGACTATGTTGATGGCGACGACGAGGATGACGCGACGGGCGAGAGGGCGACACCACCGGACAAGACGACACCACCCGATCAAGACAACACCCACGGACAAGACACCATCGATGTAGACACCGCGGACTGGGAGCTACCACTCCCAGTCCCCCCACCGAACTAGACATCCCTCAGGTCACCTAGGTGACCTGGGCCTACAGGCCCGAACACCGTCCAGACCACAAGCCTGCGAGGACCAGCCCGGGCAAGGAGGTGCGCCTCGAGGCCCGTACCCCGCCACCCCTAGGGGTAGCGAGATGACACCCCTGCTGCTCAATCTATACTTATTATGAAACCAAGTCCGCAAAAGCTGTATGTCTATCTACTGAAAGAATTTTTGTATAGTTTATACTAAAGGGACCCGCAATTTTTCTGGAAGGTTTAGGTTATTTTATGTAAATGAATTGAAGAGGTCGCACGGTTGTTAAACAACTTGTCTGTTGGGAGCTTAAGTGGCGTGCACCCCGTAAACTAACAGAGATACACAAAAGTAATCTACTAGAGAATTGTAGGTCTACAAAAATTCTATAAAAAAAGTCCTGGACATCATGTCTCTATCTGTTATGGTTAACTTACAACAACTATTTTTATGTTCAAAATTTCAATTTACACAGATTTTACCTAAGCAGCAGGTATAGCTAGTTACATCTTATAATTTCATCGAAGACTTACGTAAGAAAGACTTACGAGGTATCGTATTATGGAAAATAGCGCGAAAAAAAATCGCGGTTGTCACATAAGGTTTAATATGACTTGAAAATATTTGTCTCAAGTCTTTATATATCAGTAGCATCTTTATTCGTCTATTCAATTGATAAAAAAATGTTTTTTAAATTAAATAGTTCAAATTACTGTCCAAATTACATTTTTTTACCTTTTATGTCGAGTTTAAATATTCATCTAGGTACATAGGTTATTCGTTAATTTTCTTTTTCTTTCTTTCTACATTACCCGTATGTCACTTCTTGTCTTTTTCCTTCAGTTACTCAAAGTTTGACTGGAAGAGTACCCTTTTAGAGATAAGTCCGCCATTGTGTATGTGCTATTTTTTTATTCTAACGAATAATAATTAATAAATAATTTTTATGACGATTCAAAAGCACTTGTTTACAAGTTTACTTGAATAAAGAATATTTTGAATTGAAATTTGAATTGATAGAACATATTTATTTATTTCTTTATTGGACATTAAAGAAATAAATAAATATGTTCTATCAAGTGCGAAATTGGGATAGTCAGCGAGTTGTATGTCTATAAAAAAGTACTTGATTTATTGTATTCTCTAGCGTTTTTTTTACTCCTACCTGTACATTCCTTATGAAGATTTATTTCGTACAGTAAAAATTAATCACATTATGTATAATTCCGTACATTGTGCTTGTTAGTAGTGTTGGGTCGATTCTATAATTTATTTTTCCCGCTGACGTCTTCATATGTGGTTTACTTTGATGGTTCTAATGGTTCAGCGTTTATTTCGTATTTAAATTAATCTGACATTTTATGTTAACGTTTTATTACTTCAACTTCCCTTTACGACAAAACGTAAATGTTTAACGCATTTTGGTATTGTCCAAATTGTTAGTTCATCCATCATGTTATTAAGATTTAAGATTTCAAATTAAATCAAAATAATCTTCATTCAAATAATTTCTTTCAAACACTTTTGAACCGTCAAGGATCAATACGATTAATGAATCTACAACAGGTTCAGAATGTTGCTCTTACTGAGAAGAACCAACAAGAAACTCAGCGATCTTTTAATCATTTTTAATTTTACATTTTTGATCCGCAGTCTTGTATGAAGCTGAAAGGATTTTTAGATGCAGTCTTATCATCCAAATAATCTTCAATTTTGTAATATGCTTTACATATAAGCATATTTCTTTATTTTGTTTTTAGAGGGAAGTTCGTTCCATTATGGATGATGATACTTTGGAACAAGTTCAAGGCCAAGGTCATGAGGTCAAACCCAGGCCAAGGCCAGGCAACAATGAGTTTCTATTTAAACTTATGAGACTAATTGATATTTCCAATTTATTACACGCTTTTCGGTGAAGGAAAACATCGCGAGGAAACCTGCATATGTCTTGAGAATTCATGGGTTATGTGCAATCTACTAATTGCAACGGAGTAGCGTGGTGGGTCTTAGCTTCAACCCTTCTCTCCAAATAAGGAGAGAGGATGCCTATGCCCAGCAGTGGGATAGTAAAAAGCTGCTTTTGTTCACTTTGTCAAGAATGTAATTATTTATGTAATTTGTAAAAAAAGTTATTCGAAGAGCCTATCTCCTGACCATGCTTAGGTTACGAGGCGGAACGATCGTTGAATTGTCGTAGTGAATGTGTGTAGTGTGCTGTTGGTGGTGATGTCTTGTGATATGTTCGGTAATCCTGCATGTATAAGGTATGAGAACGGTTTTGCTCCTTACACTTAGCATTACATAGATTTAACAAAAGCGGACTATAGCAAAATAATTCTATGATAATTTTTGTATTATTGAATTCCACAAAGTAACTTCTATAAATTATGTTATTTTTTAATTTATTGTGACAGTTTTTACTTGATTATATATATTTTTTAAAAGACACTCCTTCAAGTGTCTTTTCGTTGATCTTATTTGCCGTTTGCAAGACTAAAAAAAGAAGAAAAAAAAACATTCTCTTTGACCCACTTTTTCGGGACAACTTGAAGAGTAATTGGGGTTCTACAGCCTTAAAGGTCTAACATATAGACCTTTGTTACGATGCCTTTGCCTTGCTTAGTTCACTCGTTTTTTATTTGGACGCTCGGCCCGACATTTGATCGATTGAATGACTCATTGATAAAGTAAATCACTAACTATGAATTCTTTTCAATGTCTGTTAATTTATCAGTTAAATTCATTGATTTACTTACAAAATTACTTATCATTACTTATCATTGACCAAATAATATATAACTTCAATTACAAATTCAAAATAATCTATATTCTCGTAAACTTATTAAAAAAGTGATTTTGAATCGTCGACTCAATCTGTTGCCTCATAAAATTGCTACTACTGAAAACAGCTAGCAAGAAAATCGGCAGTTGCTAAGCGTGTGAAAAATAATCGAATTATATATTAATTGATTATTTTATTATAATCGATTTCCGAAACGTTAAAAATCGATAATTAATAATCAATTATTTTCGATACGAATAACGATTAATCGATTTTTATAAATCGATGTTTGAAATAATCGTTTTTTTCCATTCCAATTTAAATCCTCAGTTGCTCTTTTCAAAATATCATTCCTATAACTAATTATATTTCATCATTGCTATCTTTTGTGAGTCCGATGATGAACTATATCCATGCATTCTTTTCAACAGTATGTACTACCAATAATTGAATTTCAGATTTTATATAATTTGTCCAATCAATTCATAGAATGGAATCACATTTCACTCTGCATCGGATATTACAAGCATTATGTCCGATATCTCTTACAATATTCAATTCACATATCGGATATTAAATCGTTAATAATTAAGTAATAACCGGTCCAAAGTTTACATAGAGTACGGTTTGTGCAATGGCGGCCACTCTCATATAAAACAATCAGAATTATTATAGGACACGGGATTTGCGAGGCGTGTCGCCCGATCGACGAATCATTAGCGGCGTTTTAATCCGTTCTGTTTAAATTCTGCGGTAGGAAACCACCGATGGACATACATACAGAAAATGATGACACCTATGTACAGTACATGGAATAAGCGGTAGCGATAATATCTATCTATATTTCCCCTTAAAACTCAATAGTCCGGCAGTGAAACCGTGCGAGTTTTCTAACTTTCAAAGGATTTACGGTTTTAAACCAATGCAGGCACCAATGAGTTTTTCTGTTAAAGTTTTTTTTTTAATTATTTACAACAAAATAGTTATGTGTATCTTAAATTGTTTACACGCTAGTACTATACAAATCATGCCCACGTGGAATGGTCCCAAAAATTCTGGTAGCGTTTTCGCGTTGAATCGCTGAGCTGACTGATTCTTTGGCGAAAAATGCGCTAGCCCTCTTGTCACCCAAAAAGGCAATCAACCGGGGTGTTAAAACGGATAAAATTATTAATTATTAAACTTATGTTTCTAACTGATAATTGCAATTTATCCCACGCTTTTCAGTGAAGAAAACATCGTGAGGAAAGCTGCATATTTCTATAGAATTCTGAGGATATGTGTAATCTAGAAATCCGCATTGCGGCAGCGCGGTAGCTCTTCGATTTAATCCTTCTCTACAATAAATAAATAAATAATAAATATATGGGACATTTACACACACGGTCGTCCATCCCCAAAGTAAGTAAATTAATATTTGTGTTATGGATGAGAGACAACTGGTAAATATATACATATATAGTTTTAAATACATACTTAAATGCATATATACACCCAGACTCGAAGAACCAACAAATTCTAAATAGAAAATGTTGGTTCTCGGCGGGAATCGAACCCGCGACCCACGGAGCCGAAGACAGGGTCACTGCCAACTGCGCCAACGGGCCAGTCAATAAAACGGAGAGAGGAGGCCCAGTTGTGGGATAGCAGTTTAATTTTAGGTTTTTTTTTATATCTCCCCCTTAAAACTGTTTGTTAGTTAGTATGTGAACGATTTTCTCAAAATCTACTTAATGGATGTTAGTACGGATTACACTAAAAGACTGTGCAGATCTTTCGAAAGGTTAACTTACGGTATTATTACATTACGGTTTTAGTCGCACAGTAAGAGGTCGCAAAATTGTATAAAAACTCGCCTGCTGGGATCTTTAGTCGCATGTGCTGTGTAATGCAAAAGAAATACACTAAAGTAATGTACTACAGTCCGCCATAGCATGTCTCTATCTCTTATTCTTGATTCACAATAACTTCTGTTATGTTGAAAATTTCAATGGGGGCAAACATTTGTGACACTCTTTTACGCGGCCGAAGCCAGAAAGAAGAAGTACAGAAAGTATTGAAATTTTAAACTTCATAGGTTTTGGTCTAAGTTTTCCGTTATGATAGTTGAAGCAAAATATCTTATAACGTGAAAATCACTTAATGAGACCAATGTCTTGAATTTCATCGGTGGAAATCACTTAATGAGACCAATGTCTTGAATTTCATCGGTGGAAATCACTTAATGAGACCAATGTCTTGAATTTCATCGATGGAAATCACTTAATGAGACCAATGTCTTGAATTCATCGGTGGGAATCACTTTATTAGACCAATGTCTTGAATTTCATCGATGGAAATCACTTAATAAGACCAATGTCTTGAATTCATCGGTGGGAATCACTTTATTAGACCAATGTCTTGAATTTCATCGATGGAAATCACTTAATGAGACCATTGTCTTAAATTTTATCGATTAGAAACGACAAAGTCACAGTCACAGTACTAATAATATGTCGACTATAAAAAAACTCTACCGCATAAGCTTGTGTAATAAGGCGAGCGCACATGCCCACTTATAAATAGGTTTTTCGGTCAGTCCAGAGAATGATACTTAATATAGCCGCATTGTTTGCGGATTTTATGTTATTACGTGGCCGATGTTCGTTTATAACGCGAATATAAAGCCTGCTACCAGTGTAATACATTAATGTATGAAAACATTTACGTATTACACGGACGATAAAAATGCTAAAATTGATTTTGTCGATGCCGTAATTATTAGAATTACTAATCACCCAGTGTCTGACTTTAACAAATTAAACGTATACTTGTTGAATGTTTTATTATGTAGGTAATTAACAGAATTACTTAGCGGAGGTCCATAACATAAAAAAGTAAAGTAAAGAAACAGCCCGTTACTACTGCTGGGCAATAGGGCCTCCTCTCGCCGTTTTTGCAGAGAAGGTTTGGAGCTAAAACCTACCACGCTGCTCCAATGCGGATTGGTAGGTTACATATATCTCCCAGAATTCTCCAGAAATATGCAGGTTTCCTCACGATGTTGTCCTTCACCGAAAAACGTGTGATAAATTACAATTATCAATTAGATACATAAGTTTTAATAGAAACACTCATTTATGCATGCCCGTGGTTCGAACCCGTGACCACCTCGAAACAGTCACACACTAATATATAGCACGGTACTTATAATATAAAAGCAATAATTAAATTATTTTGCTTACTTTACATATATTTTCTATTTACTTTATCGCGGATTATAACAAAATAATTTTATTATTACTTTTGTGTTGAAGGTAAATATAAACTATGTTATACATAATTATATATTTCTACACTTTTTCTCCAGATAAATTTTAATATTTTTAATTCTCACAATCCTCTGTGAGCGCAATGTGCTTAAAGGGGGTACAAAGTTTTGAATTCACGCATGACTCTGTATGATGAGGATTTATACTTTCCAACATCAGAATTTGGATGGCATTGAAAACCGATTTTATCGTAACTTTTCACAGTAAATGGAATGTATGATAGTTTATAAATACATATCAGAAAATACATAAGCTACGATAACCCAATAATGTTTATCACTGAGACATACGTAGACGTTCATTTTACCGTCAAAGGTGACGGTAAAATTAACATACGCGCAGTTAAAATTTTAATTTGACATCATACACAAATTACATAGAGTACTTTAATCTCTCATTATTTCCTATCTAGTTACAATCAAAAGAACCTATAAACATGCATGATAAAACTAATTTATTACTATAAGTGACATGTTCACACATCAAAAATTAAAACAAAAATACACGGTAATTAAGTGTTTACCAGCCCTAACGATGTAACCCCTATAAAGGCTCACCCACACTTTGTCCAAACACAAAATAAATCAGACGCTTTTTGTTTCGATTCTTTTTGTTATTTAATTATCTGTGACTCGGGCGATTCCCGTAAATTGGTGCGTAGGTAACCCACAAAATTACTACACGGCAATCGAAAACACACCTAATTGCTTGATGTTAAAGTTGATTTTGAAGTGGTGCGTTATTTTGTAGGGCTACCCGATAAGATCTTACTTCGATATTTTTCGATGGATCCTTTTAATCCTTTGATCCATTTGATGCTTGAATATTTTATTAACACCTTTTCGGTGGTGGTTTCGGTCTTAATAGGTGTTAGCTTTTTCATGCTGGGTTCATCCAAAAGGTTCATTGTGCCTTGATTATTCGGAAAGCTTATATATGCTAATCAATGAATGTCATTTTGAATTTCAATCTAATAGGTATTGCGACTTTTGTTATATGTATATACTAACTGTGTGAGCGGCGTCGCCCGCGTGGAAATCTCCCTGAAATTAAATGAATAAATATATGAGACACTTACACGGTCGTCCGTCCCCAAAGTAAGTAACTTAATACATTTGTTATGGGTGACGGACAACTGGTAGATATACTACATACATAATTTCAAAAAAAAAATACTTAAATACAAATACACAGCCAGGCTCGAAGAACCAACAAATTGTTTACAGAAAACGTTAGCCCTAGGCGGGAATCAAACCCGCGACCCGCAGAGTTGATGGCAGGGTCACTACGCACTGGAACATAGAATAGTTATTTTGTGTTTATCATTAGATATAGAGACATGCTCTCGCGGACTTTTTTTTAGTCTTTTTGTAGATCTATAATTCTCTAGTATATTACTTTGGTCACTAAAGTGTAGTGTATTTCTGTTGGTTTCACGAACAACTGAAGTCAGAAAGCTAGGGCTAAATGGAATGTCGACACCACTGTTATAGTTAGATTGAAATTATTGAGTTAACAGCTTAATAATGGATTTGTTTAAAGTTTTTAAATATTTAATTTTTTTATTAATTATTCGAAAAAACTTTATAAAGTTATTTCAAAACGTCAAATGTTTTTAAAGATTACTAGCACAGCGTCAGACGATTAATCCCACCAAAAGAACCAAGAAGAAATTCAGCTTCAAAACCAATTCAAACCAAGGTGAGAGGTTCAGCCCATTTAATAAGTCCGGTGATCATTATCGTAACAACAACATATATATTTAACACCAATTTGATTAATATAGTGCAGTATTTGAATGGTGGAAATGGTGATATAAATAAAGCTACGTTAAAACAAAAGCAAGTTTTAATTGCTCGAATTACGCTCCCGATAGAACGTTGTAAAGGGCAATCTAAAATCTCCGATCAGCCAGATATTGAGGACATGTGGGTTCAATTAAGAAAAGTTACAACGAAAAATGCTTGGCCCGACGCAATAGCCCTTGACTTGTTGGCTCGTGTGAGGAGCGTTTAATGTGATAAGGGTGAGGAGTACACTATTATATCTGATTTTTTAATTATATTAATATTTTTATATTTAAGTGATGTGTGGTATTTATAATTTGATGCATAGATTGATTTTCTCTATTAATATAGAGTTAGTTTAGTATATTAAATTATGTATCATTTTACTGGTTTTACATGCTAATCCAGGTAATAACTTATTCTAACTAAATTAAAAAGTTACATAATTTATAGAATTAGGCGTTACTTTGCGGAGATCCATAATACAAAAGTAATAATAAAAAATTTCCGCAACAAGTTTTGTCGCTTTGTGATTATGTCGTGGAGTCTATCTCCTGATGATGCTTCGGTTGCGGGGCGAAACGATTGTTAAGTTTGTGGTAGTGAACGTGTGTTGTACTTGTGTATTGTGGTGGCAGTGGTGAAGGTTTGTGCATGTGTTTTTACGAATCCTGCATGTATCGGGTATGAAAAAACGGATAGTCCACTTTACATTTAGCACAATATATATTTTCTATTATATCGCGATACAGTATATCGCGGATTATAGCAAAATAATTAAAAAATGAGTAAAATGAAATGCACTATAAGTTTCAGTTTACTTTTCTAATAATAAAAGACGCTATATTATTATATAGCGTCTATTAGTTATTGCATGGTATGCCTATTGGCATACCATGCAATAACTAATAGACTAAAAGAACTGCTACATAAAGGTTTTGTCTCTTCAAGAAGAAAAGTTTAAAACCTACCAACTTTACTTTTCTGTACTATATTGTCGATTTTTAGTGGATGTTAGATATTTAACAGATGTGTATATAATTGGATTGCGTTACATTACATCTAAGTATTACCATACATAAGTCATAATGAAATTATTTGCTATAAGTCGCGATTAAGTAAATAGAAAATATATATGATGCTAGCTCTAGTATATCAACTGATTATGCTTCAGTTTCGGGGCGAAACGATTGTTGAGTTTGTGACAGTGTACGTGTTATACGTGTGATAGTGCTTGTATATTTTGGTGGCGGTGGTGGAAGTGCATGAGTTTTTACGAACCCTGCATGTATCAGGTATTAAAATCATTTTATTTATTTTCTATTACTTAATCGAGGATTATAGCAAAATAATTGTATTACTACTTTTCTACTATGGATCTCAGCAAAGTAACGCCTAATTCTATTATGTATTACTAATTTGTAGACAGCCTGCGTTTTAAACTTGTTAACAGTTGGTCATGTTCTTTCACCTTCTAACCAATATGGTGTAATAAATAATATGTATAAGTATTAAAAAGCATTTATTAAAAATTAAGAATGTGATCCTGGTATATCCCACCCTTAAAACTAGCTGATGCTAATTAACTGTGGCATGCACATTACTCAAGTATTCGTCCCTATCTCGCATCGAGAAAACGAAAGAGAAAACACATATTCTGAATAAATGGGTTTCTTCTCTACGTCGTTTTTGGGTTAACATAACACTTATGATATTGTTTAAATTCGGCCAATTTTAGGGTACTGCAAATGGTTAAGAAAGTCATGAGAGTAGATCTTTTAACTAAGTCTTTTGATGAGTTACAAAGATATGCTGCATGTGTTGATTATAATTTTTAGTTGCATTATTGTTTTCGTTCACAATTTAACGTGAAAATTAATCTGTAATGTTTCTAAAAAACTTACATACTTATTGCGATACAAAATTGTGTATTCAATTATTGTGACATAATACACTCTAAACCTGACCTATAATTCCGATGCCGAATACAATTACATTAACTGTTGGTCAGCAAAAGCAACTAATTCAGTGGTCATCATCATCATTCTCCTGCCCTTATCCCACTCTAAGTGGGGTCGATACAACATGTTACGAAGATGTTGTCACATGATTTGGCTACGTATTTTACTACCGGCCGCCTGCCTGTTGTCAACTTACCTAAGTCGCCTTTAACGACACCCTGGTATGAAATGAGGGTGATTTATTCTATGCAGCCGAATACCACACGGCACGTACCTTAGTCGCCTCTTACGACACCTCGGTAAGAAAGGAAGGTGGTCTATTCTATTCTGCCGGATACCGCACGGCGTCAACTAATTCACTAGTAATAAATTTAATTACAAATAATGACGAGGTGATTTCTGTAGACGAAGACTTTTAAATTCTTAAAAGCTGAAATTTTCGTTACGTTTCCTAAAATTTTAAATGATTTATATCAAATAAAAATAATCTTTATTCAAGTAAGTGCTTTTGTAAGCTCTTTTAAATTGTCAAGAATCAATTGGATGTAATTAGGCTACTATGGCAGCTTGAAATCCACGCAATTTTGTCATTTATATAATTTTCAGTTGTGTAATATATGTTACATTGTATACCAACGTCATAATCATGCATTATAGATAATTGTGATAATTGAGATGTAGTAAAGAAATAAATAAAAATAAATCTTTATTCTTAATGACAAATAATTAACAATTAAAAATTTCATACATCTTTTACTGAACACCCAATTCTTATTTCGCGCTTGACTGAACGTATTTATAGCGTGTGAAAGATCTTAACACATTGTAATATATACGTAATTGGGTGTGAAGGATAACATTAAATTTAATTATCAAAATGGAAAGCGTGAAGATCTTTTTTGGTAGCCATCTCCGATAAAAAGGAAGTGATATATACACAGCTTTGCGTTAAAGCAGCCGTCTGATCGTACTTCGGTTTCGATATATACAGTTTAAATGGGTCCGACATTGTTAAATCGTCGTTAAGTTAAGCAGATGGAAAAACGATTTTTTTAATAAATCTAAAGGAAATTGATTAAGTCCTTCGCAGAGATTCTGCTGGACTACAACAAGTTTATAATTTAATAACTTTCATCACTCAAAAAATATATCGACACGGCACGCGGTTTCAAGGACCACTTCTAAAATTGACAGAAAGTATACGTACGGTTTGACCTAAGCTGCATGTTAGCGTCAACTTGTATTTTAAAATACACTGAATTATGTACTAGTATTTTTCATATTTTCCTAGGAAAAAGAGATTTTTTTGATCCCATATATCAACCCTATTCTTTTTACTATTTCATAGTTATAAATGAGAAAGTCTGTCTCTGTCACTGCTTATCTGCTATAGCAATATTGATGAAATTTGTTAGAATTAAGGCTTATATACCGGGTTGATATACGAACGAAAAATACGAATGAAAAATTCGGGGTTCACGAAAAGAGACACATAGTATATAACTCAAAGAAATAGGGATTACTTTCCAAAATTTCATAGTACAAGAGTACTATAAGAGTACGCTAGCTGTGCCAGTGATTTTTAGCTTAACCCGTTGAAATCATTGTCACAAATATGTATTTCAATAATTAACCTAAACCTACCTCAATAATTACATAAATCAATAATAAATAAATATATGGGACATTTACACACACGGTCGTCCGTCCCCAAAGTAAGTAACTTAATACTTGTTATGGGTGACGGACAACTGGTAGATATACTACATATATAAGTTTAAATACATACTTATATACAAATACACACCCAGGCTCGAAGAACCAACAATTTGTTTATAGAAAATGTTGGCCCTCGGCGGGAATCGAACCCGCGACCCGCGGAGCTGAAGGCAGGGTCACTACCCACAACGCCAATGGGCCAGTCATAAATAATTACATAAATAATTGATATTGTGACTTAACCGTAAGAGGTAGAGACATGCTGTTGCGGACTTTTTTGTAGTACTTTTATAGATCTATAATAATGTAGTACATTACATTAGTATATCTCTGTTGGTTTATGCGGTGCACTCGATTAAAACTCCCAGCAGGTGAGTTTTTTTTACAATTGTGCGATCTCTTCAACACAATTAAATAATACCGTAATATACTAATAACAAAAACTTCCCTGAAGTATTCCACTACCTTTTAGTGAAAACTATATAAAAATCCGTTTAGCAGATTATTAGAAAATCGATCACTTACAGACAGACATCTTTCGGGGACTTTGCTTTATAGCGTATAAGCTATAAGTATAGAAAAACGAGGGTGTTTTTGCACTAATATGGACGAGCACAAAGTATCGGGTATTTTTTTATGTTTATGTATATAAGCAATACAACAGAACTAACTACTTTGCTATAATCCGCACGGGTTAAGTGAATGCATGCAAAGCCAATGTGTATGAAGCTGGCAAAATCTACGCACCTTATACATGCAGGACCAGTCACCACATGCACCCCAAGGCGCAATTCACCAGCAACAACGCACACAAAAGCAGCACACACACCCACCACCACAATCTCGACGATCGTTTCGCCCCGAAACCGAAGCATCATCAGGAGGATAGGCTCCACGACAAAAATCGTACTGCTTGCAGTACGTGCATGTGGTGACTGGTCCTGCATGTATAAGGTGCGTAGATTTTGCCTGCTTCATACACATTGGCTTTGCATGCATTCACTTAACCCGTGCGGATTATAGCAAAGTAGTTAGTTCTGTTGTATTGCTTGTAATATGGAATTCCGCAAAGTAACGCCTGCTTCTATAAATCGTTTATGTATATATTTTTTTGACACTTTATCAGGTCTTTATAGAACAACATGTTAGTAATGTTGGATATGTATCTAAATGAATTGATAGTGATGTAGTCCTTTATTGTAAGTATTGGAAACAAAGTTGCGGGCAATATTTAGTAATTTATACAACGAGAAATAAACCAATGCTCAGTCTTAGAGATAGCGTTCGATTCGCAACTTGAAACAATGGCGTTTCGTGTGCAAAATTATTTGCTTTCAGCACATCGCTGATATTCCGAAGCTGCAATGCGGAGGTTCGTTCGCTACGCGGCGGCATTTGCATTTTTATACATTTAAAAGTGTATTTTAAATTAACATATAAAGACTTTTTCTTAGTGACATCGTTGTTTAAATATTACTCAATCTATGCGTCAATGTGCTTAAATATTAGATCAAAGACTACAGTGTACATACTGAAAATAGTATGATTATATGGGACACTTACACACACGGTCGTCCGTCCCCAAAGTAACTTAATATTTGTGTTATGGGTAACTGACAACTACATACATATGTATATACTGTTACGTACAGGGGGGGATTCGTGGATTTGGATGAAAATACCTGGTGACTCGTTAAAAACACTTTATTCAACTTTTTACTATAAACTTATTACTTACAGTCTCTATACAGTCTGTTGTCCAATAAAAATGCCGAGGTCACTACTATTTCACTTTTATTTTCACTTGTTTATTCGCTCTTAATCGCTATTCGCAAACTGAATGTCAAGGCGCACGATACGTCTGCTTATATATCGAATGAACTGATTTCGAGAACATTCGAGAGACCTTGGAAAGAGTAAACAAGTCTTTTGTAAACATGCTTTTGATAAACACGCGGAATGTTCCAGAGAATTAGCGTTAAGCGAATTTGAACTCTTTGACAAATGGTTTACGAACCCTTTCTACATGTTCGTAAACTGCCCCCGTCCAATTTGAACTTTATGACATATGCATTACGAACTCTTTTCGCATGTTCGACTGTGAACTGTCAAATTGGTCCATCTTATTTTTGATAGCTTTTCAGGAAGAAGAAAAAACATGAAACGTGAAACGTCTTTTTTATGTAAATATATATTATATATTTTGTCTTTTTATTGACAAATTTTCTAATAGATAATACATGTTGATAATGTAGTTTAGAATGCCGTTAGAATGTGATTTGGCTTAAAATTGAGATAGGATATATTGCCGGTTCACAGTCGATATATAATTTTAAATATATACTTAAATACATTTGTATTTAAGTATAGGTATATATCTCTATACCCAGGCTCGAAGAACCAACAAATTGTTTATAGAAAATGTTTGCACTCGGCGGGAATAGCAGGCAGGATTAGTTACCACTTAGGTTAACAAATCCTGCACGTATAAGGTATGAGAACGATTTTGCATGTTACACTTAGCATTACATAGATTTTCTAAACAAACACAGTGTAAAGGATAGAATGAAAGGCGGATAAAGCACGCGCTGTAGCAACCACCGCGGCCGCGTCCACGAAGCTACTAAACGGCGCTGCGGTCGCACCTTGCAAGACCGGCATACGGCGCGGTGGTTCACAATCGTGCTGTTAGACCGTCCAGTTTGGTTTATATATAAAGAAAAACATAAACTGAACTTATTAACTTTAATTTTGTAAAAAAACAAAAATATTACTTTAATGTAATCTAAACACTACTGGTACTTGGACTACTTTTGCGCGAAACCCTTGTAGCGGGTTGGAGCCGGAGTATATGGTCACTAGTCTATCGCTGAAGCCGGCAGGCAGGAACCGGGTTCGTAGCTGGGCAGCAAGTCGACTAGATCACAAGAACTGAACGAATTTGGAAAATGTATTGATTTTATAAGCCTATATTGCTGATCGACACTTTACAATATTTATAATTAATCAGCAATATATGCCCATGTTGTATAGGATTGTGACAGTGCGTTATCTTTATTTTATTTAAAAAAAACAATCATATCGCTTACACACAGATCATAGCGAAATAATTGTATCATAACTTTCTAAATTTTTTTATCTTTAGTTTTCCTTTTTTTTATGGCACCCAACCTCAATGTTTTGACAAGTATCAGTTACAAACTCTGCGACCGGAATTGTAAAGAGCGCAATGCGATATCGTCCGTTTTTTTTATTACCCAACCTTGAAGGCCTTTCTATATGAATTGGTTTCGACTTGACCATCAGTCTGGCGTGTACGCCGAGTTCACGTGTAATAGATACTGTAAGCCTTTACGTGCCGTGAATGTTAATGATAGTAGCTTCATCGGATCTCATTCCGTCTTATTTCTATTTAAAGACCGACGAATTACATTCAAAACATTCTAGAAAGGTAGAGGTCTATTATCTATACTAATATGTAAAGCTGAAGAGTTTGTTTGTTTGATTGATTGTTTGAACATTCTTTGAGTGTAAGATAGTCCATTTATCGAGGAAGGCTTATAGGCTATATACCGTCACTCTAAGATCAATAGGAGAAGAGCAGCAATAAAAAATATTGCGAAAACGGCAATATTGAATGCTTTCCTTGCGTGCTATACCAGCGGCTTCGCCTGCGTGGAAACCTGCGTGTCACGGTTTTTTTCTAGAATTCATATTTTAAACATAAAAGTAATTATTGTGAGTTAACCATTAGAGCTAGAGACATGCTATCTCGGACTTTTTTGTAGTAGTTTTAGATATTTACAATTCTCTAGTACATTACTTTAGCGTATCTCTGCTGGTTTACGCAGCGCACGCGACTAAGACTCCCAGCAAGGAAGTTTTTTTAACAAATGCTCGATCTCTTCAACACAATTTACATAATAACGATATGTACTATTTACCTAAACCATCTGGAAGTATTGCACAATCTTTTGATAAAAACTGTACAAAAATCCGTTCTGTAGATTTTGAGAAAATCGATTACATACAGACAGACAGCTTTTTGGGACTTTGTTTTATAATCAGTATAGATATAGAAGTATTAATTTAGGCAGAAACCGGGAATGGAACCTAGAGACTCTGTATTTACAACTGACTAATCGCATAACTGGACCACACAGCATCCTATATCGCTTATGGGCCATATACATCAAAGTATTAAGAGAATTATCGTCTTTAAAGTTCAAAAACTGCATCTTAATAGATGACTCGTGGAACCCATATCCGGCATTTCAGATTTATTCGGCGGATAAAATGAAATGCATCTGCCACGTTATAAGTGTATTTTTGGAGGGAAAAATTGGGTTAGCGCACGACGGTGGATTTCCGGCGCGACATCGGCTTCTGACTTGTATTGACGTTGTTTATTTACGTGTACACATTTGTTTGGCCGACTGTTGATCAGCGAGATCGAAATGTTTGTATAACTAATCATTGACTACATAGAATAATACGATGTAAAAGAAAATGGAGACTTTTGGAGCCCAAATAATAGATTGAGGTATGGCTTGAAAAAAGCGGTATATTTTTATTTAAAAATATAAAAAAATTGCACAATTTTAAACCTGAAAATATATAAATCTTTAAAAATGTGTTTGGTATAAATAAAATGAGTCATGTAACATAACGTACTAGTAACACGGATTTACGTATTTGCCTCACGAGAATAACAGGTGGCGCCACTAGTACTTTGCTTCGCACTATAGTACTGCTTTTCTCATTACATAAGAATTCCCCATACAAACGTGTCGTGTATGAGTCCGATACAGTCCACCACAGCGCGTCGCTTTAAGCCGAGGTCCGGCCTCACAGGAGGCACCCTTAAGGCGACGCTCCCAGGATGCTGCGAGCCTTGTTCGAGACTCGCTTTCCCAGCTCACACCCCCGGCGATGCTTCCGCGCTCGCCCCCTCTCTCGGTGACGCTGTAAGAGTCATTTGGGCTAACAGCATTAGTTAGTGTCCGAAAAAAAAAAACGTGTCGTGTATCTAGTCGATACAATCGACATCGGCTACCAAGTACCAATTGCTTGCGTTCAAAGTGCATCCTACTGGAACACTAACCCTTAGCAACATTGTAAACGGTTCATCTTCTGGCACATCCAAATTTGGAATGCTGTGAAGCATCCCAAATTTGGATGTGCTCTAATATGAAATACATAATAATATAAAATAATCTTCAAATTTTAATGTTTAATTTAAATGGAAATTTAAGTTAATGATTGATAGAAATCGATTAATTGTTTGCTTAGTGAATATTGTAATTACGTTTATCTATGCTTCAAAAATTAGAAAACTCATTGATGCCTGCTCGGGGTGAAAGAAAAAAAATAAAAAAAATGGCCGCCGAGTTCCTTGCTGGTTCTTCTCGATAGGAGCAGACTTCATAATCAGTGGTAGCTTCCTGAAAACATTTGACGATTCCAAAGTACTGTAAACAGTCTACTTGAATAAAGAATATTTTGAATTTGAGTTTGAGTTTGACCCCTTGAAGAGGCGCTCTCAAAGCTAGCCTATCACAGCTTCTTGTTTAAATAAGTTCTTAAATACATAAATACATCCAAACTGGAAGAAGCAACAAATTGTTTTTAGATAAGGTGGGCACTCGACGGGACTCGAACCCGCTGCACCGGAGCTAAAGGCAGAGTCACTGTTATTAGCACCAAGGGGCGCTTAAACAAAAAAAATCCTAAAATAAAATATACTTTATTCAAACCCGCTTTTATGAGCACTTATTTAATCAAGTATGCTATTTGTTTATTCCACAAACTGAACAACCTCGTAATAAATCTGAAAATATTCTATTATCTTTTATAAAGGATAGAAATATAACATAAACAAATGTAAGTAAATTAATACCAATTGAAAGAGTTCGTAAAAATTGTCCAAATAAAATGTAGTCCAGTCTTATAATAATTTTAAAAGTCTACATAAAAAAAAAATTTATTATAGTGAATTTTTTATAGATATCTCAAGAATCAATTTACTGACCTTGACGGTTTGAGTCAATAGCGAAAACCGAGATAGTCAAAGAGCCGATAGCATAATGTTTTTTTTTCATTTATTTATTTTGAACATACGTATTGTTAAAAAAGAAAAAAATAAATAGGCGGATTAATCTCTAAAAGAATTCTCTTCTAGTTAACGTTTAAGTAACAGAAGGAAAAAGACAAGAAGTGAAATACGGGTAATATACAAAGAAAGAAAAAGAAAAATAACGAAGATGAATGTTTACCTGTGTGTACCTAGATGAATATTTACACTTGATAATTATTCAGTACAATATATTGATTATAGTTTTTTAATACAGAACTTTTCTATATTCCCTTCATGATAAGGTTAAAACTGTTAAATTTAAGTCGAGAGTTAAGGATAAGGAATACCGATATTAGGTGCGTAACAAGCTTTAAACATCTTTCAATTCACAATAATTATAAGACATTTAATTTCCTTTCCATTGTCACATCAATGCGATGAAAGTAAAACTAAAAACCCATTTTTCCACTTTAAAAGTAGTAAGTATTAGTGTAATTTTCGTAGTGGTGGCAAAAGACTCTGTTTTTTTATTGCGAGGTGGAAAAATCCCTGACGGACGCCTACTAGCCCGTACTAGTAGGGAGTGTCCGACTCGCACGGACTAAATAACCTCCTCTCTCACTTCCAATCAGCATGGAATCGCATTTGCATTTCTTCATGCTCTGCAAAAGGCTCTGAGTAGTAGTAATTACAGCAGGTAATAATAAAATTATTTTGCTATAATCCGCGATACAGTAAATAGAAAATATATATAGTGTTTAATGTATAGTGGATTATCAGTATTTTCATACCCGATACGTGCAGGATTCGTAAAAGCACATGCACAAACCTCCACCACTTCCACCAAAATACACAAGCACTACACAGTTTCACTATCACAAACTCAACAATCGTTTCGCCCCGCAACCGAGGCATCATCAGGAGATAGACTCCACGACAAAATCGCAAAGCGAAGCGTTATGCAAACAAGCATTGTTATATAGTAATCGGTTCATCCCCACCTTTACCTCTGAACACGTGCAACAAGCTTGAACTTGAAACATTTATCTGCTCGTTAATGAGGGTGCCATTGTTATGCCTAATGATTTCTAATTGTTCCAAAATATTCAATTTTAAGCTTTTTTCGCAGGTGTGCAGTATTTCGAAACAATGGTCATTAGGAACTTTATGACCGCTTTCTAACAAATGTTTCGCGAAATGTGAATTTTGTGGCTTATTATTCCTGAAAGCGACCATATGTTCTTTAAAACGGGTTTCAAAATTACGACCAGTCTGACCCACATATGTATCATTGCATTCAGGACATTTTATTTTGTAAATACCACTCTTTTTCGGGCTTTCTAATTTGTCTTTTTTTTACCGATAATTAGAAAGCCCGAAAAAGAGTGGTATTTACAAAATAAAATGTCCTGAATGCAATGATACATATGTGGGTCAGACTGGTCGTAATTTTGAAACCCGTTTTAAAGAACATATGGTCGCTTTCAGGAATAATAAGCCACAAAATTCACATTTCGCGAAACATTTGTTAGAAAGCGGTCATAAAGTTCCTAATGACCATTGTTTCGAAATACTGCACACCTGCGAAAAAAGCTTAAAATTGAATATTTTGGAACAATTAGAAATCATTAGGCATAACAATGGCACCCTCATTAACGAGCAGATAAATGTTTCAAGTTCAAGCTTGTTGCACGTGTTCAGAGGTAAAGGTGGGGATGAACCGATTACTATTTAACAATGCTTGTTTGCATAACGCTTCGCTTTGCGATTTTGTCGTGGAGTCTATCTCCTGATGATGCCTCGGTTGCGGGGCGAAACGATTGTTGATTTTGTGATAGTGAAACTGTGTAGTGCTTGTGTATTTTGGTGGAAGTGGTGGAGGTTTGTGCATGTGCTTTTACGAATCCTGCACGTATCGGGTATGAAAATACTGATAATCCACTATACATTAAACACTATATATATTTTCTATTTACTGTATCGCGGATTATAGCAAAATAATTTTATTATTACTTTTGTATTATGGATCTCCGCAAAGTAACGCCTAATTCTATAAATTACAGCAGGTAACTTTTGATGCTCCGTTTAATCCTCCGTTAAGAAAAAAGTTGGACATATCATATCTTAAATCATACATCATATACATAACGTAAATATGTTACAACATGGCCTTTTTCACAACTAATACTGAAACACTACCGTGTACTTTGCTTATTATACTCTTTACGTGAGTAGTTACTCCTGTTTCTTCCAATTTATCATTACATCAATGTGAAATATCTTTTAGTTGCTTAATTTGACTGGCCCGTTGGCAAAGTACCTCCAGCTCCGCGGCTCGTGAGTTTGATTCCCGCCGAGGGCCAAAATTTTCTATAAACAATTTGTTGCTTCTTCGAGCCTGGATATATATTTACATTTAAGTATGTATTTAAATTTATATATGTAGTATATTTACCAGTTATCCGTCACCCATAACACAAGTATTAACTTACTTAGTTTGGGGATGGACGATCATGTGAGTAAGTGTATATATTTATTTATATTTAAAAACATACATGCTACTACAGTCAAGGGTTATTTTATATCCGATTGATCAAATGCAATTAGGGTTCCGGTAAGATCCAATCATTTTTTTAACTGATCGCTAAAATTCCAGAAACATTTCCGGCATTTCTTTATTTACATAAAGTTTTTGTTATTATAGGTAAGAATATTTATGCGCTTTTTCGATGTTTATGATTTAGCGCCGACTCCCAGAGTATAAACTAACATGTGGTTAACAAAAGGACGGGAGATAAACAAACAAGATTCTATTTCTCCGTTAGGTAGTTGGCAACACCGCGCCGGTCCAGACGGCTGCGAAAACATACCGTACAAACTTCTGCAGACTTATGTACTCATCTGAGTGCCTATTTCAGTATACCAATGGGCGTGGGATGTGTTTGACAGAACTTTATCTCTATCTCCTGTTGGCCTACCATGAATTTTTAGAAAACGATTCAATTCAAAGTCAGTACCTAAACGCAATCGCTTTCTTTTCCTACCATGAAGTGTGGATTGCATTGGGGTCGTAATGTTTGAAAAAAAAAGCGTTATATGAGCTATATATAACTCAATCTCTTTTACTCAAGTGTTTTTAGAACGCTACCGAACGTCATTCGGCAACGACTTAAAGTGTGCGTCTTTAAGACGTCATTGTATGAAAAAGCAAAACAATTTAGTTTACGTCTTCAATTGAGTCGCAATAAGGGTTCATGGTAGGCCTGCTGCTCTTATCGCACTCTAAGTGGGGTCGGCACTGCATTTTCCTCTTCCATTCTCTTCTATCATTAGTTAAAGTAACAAGCACTTGCAATTTTAGTTGAATGGAGATTTAAAAATTTGCACTTTTGGTTCGTGATTTTTAAAACGTTGTACAATATTTATATAGTAGGTAAATTGAAATAGAAATCCATTAAAATTGTCGTGAATATTGTTTACTCAAAGGAATAGTTACCCGTCATGTCCTCCCAATTTGATGGCGTATTTGTTTTAAACATCTGCTCCATGTCAAGTGAGAGTCGTAAAAACTTTTTAAGGGGGTTGCCCGACTGTAAGGGCCCTTCGTGATGTAAATCTATATACTACAAGACATGGTTTGTGTTTTTATATTAATTTATTTTGGTAACCGCTCAAAACAGCAACGGATGCGAGTTAAATTCATTTGGTTAATTATCTATTACTTTTCCACGACTTCATGACTTAAAATTTTATGCTATAATTGCATTGCTGAATTGCATTTATATATATTATATAATGCGCATCGCTCTCTTCGCGGATTGCAGCCAAATTTTTTTAGCTTTACTTCTATTTTTTAAGATTTCTGCGGTAGCGCCTAATTTTATAATTTTAAAATTATTTTCTGCTTTGTAATCTGATAAACACATTCCGGTTGAATTAATAATATATTCGTAATTAATAAATAGTCATTTCCCAACTGTGAGATAGAATTACGCCGCAATATGTTCTCACATAGAAATCTTTAGACTTTAATTGACGCAAAGTATTTAAAGCATCTCCGAATATTAAACGCAGTTAATTAAAAATATACTCAAGAATTCATATTATTATTCATAGAAATTATGATTCATTGAGAAAGCTTGTTTGAAGATTGTCGGAAATGGTTCTTCCTTTATTTATAATTCTAAATCTGTATCAAAGATGCAAATTTCGGTACATATTTACGTTATAAATTTTCTTGCCATGTAAATACTAGTTTCTGATTGTGAATCCATCTGCATGGCCCTTCAGTATCAATATTAAAAAACAGATCTATCCATACCCCCTATTCAGAAGTGGAAGAAGGAAAACTTATGACACCGATTTTAACACCGCGGTAGTTAAATTAGATAGGTAGAGTCCACGACAAAATCGCAAAATGCTTTGCGACTTTGTCGTGTTGTCTGATTCTAACAACGCGGTAGGTAGATTAGGTAGGTAGGACGCCATGACAACATCGCAAGATGCTTTGCAACTTTGTCGTGGAATTTGAATGATTTGGAAGTTTGTGCATGTATTTTTAAGAATCCTGCATGTATCGGGTATGAAAATGAATTGTCCACCCTACATTTAGCATTATATATATTTCCTATTTACTTTATCAAAATATCTTTGCAATTTTGTCGTAGAGTCTATCTCCTAATGATGCTTCGGTTGCGGGGCTAAACGATTTTGAGTTTGTAATAGTGAACGTGTGTAGTGCTTGTGTATTTTGGTGGCGCTGGTTAGGTTTGTACATATTTTTTTACGAATCCTGCGTGTATCGGGCATGAAAAACGAATACTCTACCATACATTTAGCATTTCTATTACTTTATCGCGGATTATAGGAAAATAATTTTATTATAACTTTTGCATGGTATCTATCTATGCATGTATTTAAAAATTAATATAAGTTTATTGTCCACTATATTTATTTGTCCAGTTTTCTATCACCCATAACACAAGTATTAAGTTACTTACTTTGTGGACGGACGACCGTGTTTGTAAGTGTCCCATATATTTATAACTAGCTTTTAAGCGCAACTTCGTTCGCGTGGACTGCAGGCTTATATATTAAATATGGTTAGAATGGGTTAATCTTAAAAGCTAGACATATGCTGTCCCGGACTTTTATTTAGAACTTTAAGAGGGGAACAATTTTGTAGTATATGATTTTTCTATAATTTTCACCGTTTACATGGCGCACGCACGGGAAGCTGTAAATTATGGCATTTCGCAATATTATCGCTGCACCTCTTTTATTTATCTCAGCGTGATGTTATATAGTCTATAGCCTTCCTCGATAAATGGAATATCTTTCACTAAAATAATTTTTCAAATCGCTCCAGTAGTTCTTGAAATTAGCTCGTTTAAACAAACAATCAATCAAACAAACAAACAAACTAACTCTTCAGCTTTATATATTGATATAGATATTTACATAGCATAATTAGGGTCAAGCTTTTATTAATTTTAATAGGTTTTCCATAGCCAGTATGATTCCAATAATCTTCATGGAATACACATCGCAACCGATGAGTTTCTGATGCGTGCTTAAGTTAACAATGAGGCCGTTGTGAACGTAAAATGACGCACGTACAAGTTTGGTTTATTTTCATTCGAGAATTCGCACGTCTGCTTTCTGTTATAAAATTCTTGCGAAGTTTATTGTGAATCATCGAGGTGAAGGTTTTTATTCGTGACATTGAATTCTCTGAGAAACCTGCATCTTATAAATATAAATATAAATTAAAAAAAATGTTTGTGGTGAGAAACTTAATCACATCATCATCATTCTCCTGCCCTTATCCCGCTCTAAGTTACAACATGTTATAAATACGCTGTCATATGATTTCGCTAGGTATTTTACGACCGGCTGGTGGCCTGACATCAAATTACCTTAATCGCCTTTTACGACACCTCGGCAAGAAAGAGGGTGGTCTATTCTACTCAGCCGGATACCACACGGCGTGTCAACTTACCTTAGTAGCCTCTTACGACACCTCGCTAAAAAAGAGGGTGGTCTATTCTACTTAGCTGGATACCACACGGTGGGTCAACTTATCTTAGTCGCCTTTTACGACACCTAGGCAAGAAAGAGGGTGGTCTATTTTACTCAGCCGGATACCACAAGGCGGATCAGCTTATCTCAGTCGCCTTTTAAGATACCCCGGTAATAAATGAGGGTGGTTTAATTTATAGAATTAGGCGTTACTTTGCGGAGATCCATAATACAAAAGTAATAATAAAATTATTTTGCTATAATCCGCAATACAGTAAATAGAAAATATAGATAGTGTTTAATGTATAGTGGACTATCAGTATTTTCATACCCGATACGTGCAGGATTCGTAAAAGCACATGCACAAACCTCCACCACTTCCACCACAATACACAAGCACTACACAGTTTCACTATCACAAACTCAACAATCGTTTCGCCCCGCAACCGAAGCATCATCAGGAGATAGACTCCACGACAAAATCGCAAAGTGAAGCGTTATCCAAACAAGCGTTGTTAAATAGTACTTGGTTCATCCCCACCCTTTATTTACCTCGGAACACGTGCAACAAGCTTGAACTAGAGCTAGAACTAGAAACAGTGTGCAGTATTTATAATTAGTATAAATACTGCACACCTGCGAAAAAAGCTTGAAATTAAATATTTTGGAACAATTAGAAATCATTAAGCATAACAATGGCACCCTCATTAACGAGCAGATAAATGTCTCTAGTTCAAGCTTGTTGCACGTGTTCCGAGGTAAATAAAGGGTGGGGATGAACCAAGTACTATTTAACAACGCTTGTTTGGATAACGCTTCACTTTGCGATTTTGTCGTGGAGTCTATCTCCTGATGATGCTTCGGTTGCGGGGCGAAACGATTGTTGAGTTTGTGATAGTGAAACTGTGTAGTGGTTGTGTATTGTGGTGGAAGTGGTGGAGGTTTGTGCATGTGCTTTTACGAATCCTGCACGTATCGGGTATGAAAATACTGATAGTCCACTATACATTAAACACTATATATATTTTCTATTTACTGTATCGCGGATTATAGCAAAATAATTTTATTATTACTTTTGTAAATGAGGGTGGTCTATTCTATTCAGCCGTATACCACACGGCGGACACATCAAGTATGTGTAAACTAACAATTTGCATTGGAGAAGCGGGGTAGGTCTAACACTTTTCTTCACATCA
Organism: Morpho deidamia; assembly: GCA_947086505.1. Taxonomy (NCBI): domain Eukaryota; kingdom Metazoa; phylum Arthropoda; class Insecta; order Lepidoptera; family Nymphalidae; genus Morpho; species Morpho deidamia. Next base: position 1,070,175 of record CAMTZC010000025.1, read on the forward strand.
CAAAGAGCAAAGAATCATACAAGGCAATAGATGAAAACATCTACACAGATTTCCTAATCTATGAATTTAAGAAAATAAATTATTCAACTCGGTAACCATGAGGATCGCCATAAAAGTATATTTCTTGTTATTCTTGCTCTGAAGTGAAGATTTACTTTCCGAGTGGCGACATTCATCGTTCAGCGGAAATTGTGCAGTCGGTAAAGGACAGTACTGATCCTTGCGGAACAATCGGCCTCGCAGACGAAATATGTTTCTAAATAAGAAAGGAAGCTCTTCGCGCACCAAAGAATATTAAGAGAGATGGGATTTTGTAACGATAAGTTATAACCTAACTTTTGCTCAAATACCTAGTAAAATTTTTCTTTGAAATTCTGAAATAGTAAATATTTCGATTAACGGAATCGTTCTATTTTAATAACTACGTAGATTTTGTTCAAATAAGAAAATATATAAAAATTAAAAATTTTCTTATTTGAGTACGATTTAAAATTTACGATTGTTGTACTTATTAAAATATAATATTAATTTTAACTAAATTAATTGAAAAGTTGACTTCTAGTAATTAAAAGAAAAAACTTCGAATCTAATCTTAAATAAAAAAAACAATCTATATCAATACAAAGTCCCAGAAAGCTGTCTGTCTGTATGTAATTGATTTTCTCAAAATCTAGTGAATGGATTTTTGTACGGTTTTCACCAAAAGATTTGCAATACTTTCTGATGGTTTAGGTAAATAGGACATATCGATATTATGTAAATTGTGTTGAAGAGATCGCGCAGTTGTTAAAAAACTTGCTTGCTGGGAGCTTTAGTTGCATGCGCTGCGTAAATCAATATAGATACGCTAAAATAATGTACTAGAGAATTGTAGATCTATAAAACTACTACTAAAAAGTCCGTGATAAATTGTCTCTATCTCTTAGGTTTAACTCACAATAACTACTTTTATGTTTATTTCAATTCTAGAAAAAAAATGGGACATACAGATTTCCACGCGGGCGAAGCCGCTAGCACAACTAGTATAGTACTAAAAACTAATTCCAAACTAAAAGATATCAAAATCATTTTAATCCGATCGCCCAATGGAATGTTTCAGTACCCACATTGAAACTTAAAAATAGATAGTTTAAATTCTAGCCTCACTTTATTCCTATATTACTCACATAATATAGTTTTATTTTGTTTAAAATTTTAAAAATAAACATTCTATTATCATAAAAAAAGCCTATTCTAAGTTTTTCGTTTTACTTAATTATGTCTAAATGTTTATTTGGATCATAAAAGGCATTAACAGATCAAAATAGGAAAATAGACAAAGTGATAAATAGATAGACAAAGTAGGAACCGACATAAGCTTGCGGCTCCTGCTTTGCGCCTTGTAAGAGTACGTAAGTCGTTTGTGGGTTTGGGTATAAGATTCTATAACAAAATTCCACAATCAATTTTAACTTTGCCATTACAGCAATTTAAAAATACTGTTAAAAAGAGGCTGATACAGAAAGCCTATTATACCGTGGAGGCTTACATTGATGATAAGAATGCGTGGATATAGCTGCTCTTTGACCTTGTGCAGGATAGCTATGACAAAATGTAATTAGTATTAAGAATCTTCTTTTTTAAAAGAGCTCCACCGAGTTTCTTGCTGGCTCTTCTCGGTAGGACGGCTTTCCGAACCAGCAGTAAAGGTGACGATTCAAAAGCACTTGTTTACAAGTTTACTTGAATAAAGAATATTTTGAATTTGAATTTGAAAAAACAAAGGTGTTTCTGCGTATTATTTCTTCTTTATCTTGTCGCCACATAAAGCTGTCCGGAATACTATCTTGGCATAGTGCGGCGTGCAGTCGCATATGATAAGTGCATAACCTGAGCCGTGTTTTGTTAGAAAAACATATTTTCAGTCGAAATGGAGCTTCTCAGACAATATTCACGTTGTATTCGTGAAATTACAAGATGTATCGCGTCTTGGAATATGCTTTCGACTGAGATTTCTTGGAGTTTTCTTGGTGTAAATTTTACTTGAGAGTGTTTTGGCTTTAAAAATTTATAAGATCCGAAACGGAGTTTAACACGGGTTTTGTATTATGGTAGAATAGTACTTCAGTATGTATATGTAAAGGTTTAAAATCTAAGTTTGAAACTAAGAGACGGAAATCCGATTGTTTATTCTATCTATTGCGCCGTGATAAAGTTTTTCTACTAAATTACGAACAAAAGAAAGTTTTACAATAAAGTTTAAGTATTAAAAAAACTTCTTACCTTGTTTTTGATTGATTAATAATTGTTTTTTGATGAAACATTCTTACTTAGTACATATCTTACGTCCTACATCCTACATCTTAGTTAAGATTCTATTTGTGTGATTTGGGCCGGTTAGATGGACATTTTACCGCCATGAGATATCTAGGTGCGAATTCACGTATTACGGCATTGACTGGGTCGTTGGCGCAATGGATAATGACCTTGCCTTCAGCTCCGCGGTTCGCGAGTTCGATTCCCGCCGAGGGCCACCATTTTCTATAAACGATTTGTTACTTCTTCGAGCCTGGGTGTATTTGTATTTAAGTATGTATTTAAAATTATATATGTAGCATATCTACCAGTTGTCAATCACCATAACTTTGCGGACGGTTGGACATGTGTGTAAGCGTCTCATATATGTATTTATTTATTTAAATTCATAATGTGTGTCATATCAATATTGCAATATGGCAATAGATAAGAATGAGTGAATACAATATTAGATCAAAAGTAATACTAAAACTATTTTCCTATATTATTATAGCAAATCAAATCAAATAAAATTAAAATAATCTTTATTCAAATAAACCATTTCAGGCACTTTTGAATCGTCAAGCATCAATATGATTAATGAAGCTACAACTGGTTCGGAATGTTGCTCTTACCGAGAAGAACCAGCAAGAAACTCGGCGGTCAATCTTTTAAATATTTTCAATTATACATATATGTATATAAGCATATGCTATGTCTAAAAAAGTAAAGTAAAGTAACAGCCTGTTACTATGCCCACTGCTGGGCTAAGGCCTCCTCTCTCCGTTTTTGGAGAGAAGGATTGGAGCTAGACCTACCACGCTGCTCCAATGCGGATTGGTAGGTTACACATATTCCTAGAGAATTCTCAAGGGATATGCAGGTTTCCTCACGATGTTTTCCTTCACCGAAAAGCGTGTGATAAATAGCAATTATCAATTAGACATATAAGTTTTAATAGAAAAACTCATTGGTGCCTGCCCGGGTTTGAACCTATGTCGTCTCTAGAGAGTCGCACGGTCTCACCGCTAGGCTATCACAGCTATATTACATACACAGTTATATTACAGGATTATGCTATGTCTATACATAGCATAATCCTATGATTATAGCAAAATAATTTTATTATTACTTTTGTATTATGGATCTCCGCAAAAGTAACTCCCTAATTCTATAAATATTAGATCATTTAATTACCAAATCACGTTTCCATCCCGTCTGCGCCCGTTGTTTGTCCAACTTAAAAACAATTCAGCTGAATATAGTTCAGGAGTGTCTCCCGATCTGAGCTCCCATTTCGCCTCTCTCATTTCACGCCTATTAGTTAAACTTGTTACGTACGCGTGGATCTCCATTAAAATGCAAATTGAACGCCCCTGAAAATGTTTGTATAATTTTTTTTTACATTTATTTTGTCGCTCGCGGCCGTGTTTTCGCTACTTTTCGTGTTGCTATTGTTTTTACCAACGCTTAAGTGTTGTATGTACTAAATTATATAATACATAAATAAAGTTGCTTGGAATCTACGAGTATAAAATAAAATATTGAATTAATTTATTACCTATTTTTTTAAATTTATGATCACGGAAGCCAATAAAGCAAAACTTACTGCCTCTCTCTTTCCCACCCCTCTTCTTTTCTATCTTATTCTCTCGCACTCTCTGTTTGCTCAAACCAGAGATAACTTCTTTTTTTGTGACGACTTTGCGTGCCAACTCCTAAGAGTTCGGGTGGATGGTAAATATTTATAACTATGAGCAAGGGCTGCCCAAGATAGGTCATTTGCCAAATTTCACTCCGTACTGGTTATTGCTGAAACGATTAGTCCGATAATTTCAGTCACAAAGATAGACAGAACCGCATTAGTCACCTATCATCTGCAATATCAGATTTAAGTAAAGACACAACTTGATAGGTAGAGTAATAATAAACGTTTGGCATATTCAAATTCATATTTAAAATACTATTTATTCAAGTAAACTTGTAAACAAATGGCTCGGAAAGCTGTTCCTACCGAGAAGAACCAGCAAGAAGCTCGGCGGTTGCTCTTTTTGAAATATAAATCTTAAAACTAGTTACATTTAGTTATTACTGACTTGTACAGGGTAGAAGTGCAGCTATATCCACACATTCTTATCATCTAAGTAATCTTCAACAGTATAGTAGGCTTTCTGTATCAGCCTCTTTTTAACAGTGTTTTAAACTGCTGTAATGGCATGGCAAATAGCTCCCGCTAATCTGCTAATGATTAATCAATTTAAAACCTCTACCTCTCCCCACCCACGTCTTAACTAATCTACCGTTCATAATAGCACCTAGTAATAGCAATAGTTCATGACTCTTATAATTCGTTTAGTCCAGTCTCACTCAATTTGCGCTAAATAGCCGGCTCGAAAACCGTACACTGCATTGGATGCCTCAAGTCCATCACGCCTTATATTATAGCCGTAGCACGCCAAATATAGATACGTCCCGCTTGTTATCGGGAACGTGCGACTGTCCTACCCACTAACATTAATCCACACACTGTCACAGCCTAAAAAATAGCAGCAATCTCAACTAAACTTTTAAAAAAAATTAGAAATCATTAAGCATAACAATGGCACCCTCATTAACGAGCAGGTAAATGTTTCTAGTTCAAGCTTGTTGCACGTGTTCAGAGGTAAAATAAATGGTGGGGATGAACCAAGTACAATATAACCATGCTTGTTTGGTTAACGCTTCGCTTTGCGATTTTGTCGTGGAGTCTATCTCCGGATGATGCTTCGATTGCGGGGCGAAACGATTGTTGAGTTTGTGATAGTGAACGTGTGTGGTGCTTGTGTATTGTGGTGGAAGTGGTTGAGGTTTGTGCATGTGTTTTTACGAATCCTGCACGTATCGGGTATGAAAATACGGATGGTCCACTATACATTTAACACTATATATATTTTCTATTTACTGTATCGCGGATTATAGCAAAATAATTTTATTATTACTTTTGTATTATCAATCTCCGCAAAGTAACGCCTAATTTTATAAATTATTTTAACTTAACTTGATTAACGGTCATCGTCTCAACTAAGATTCTAACGGTGTAAATCCCTTCAAGGTATTATACGCACAGTCTTGTGCTGGTTGTTCAATACGCGGTAATTATCCAGCAGTTTTCTTTGACTCATTTGAGGTCCAATAAATAGTTTTTGGGTTTTTCGGTTGTGAAATCATTATTGAACACCAAGAAAATCGTCATCCTCCTGCCCTAAATGGGGTCGGCACAACATTTGACAAACATGTTGTCACATGATTTGCCTTCGTATTTTACGACCGGCCGCCTGCCTGATGTTAACTTACCTTAGTCGTACTTAATGACCTCTCGGTAAGAAAGAGGGTGGTCTATTCTACTTAACCGGATACCACACGGTGGGTCGACTTACCTTAGTAGTCTTTTACGACACCTCGGTAAGAATTGAGGGTGGTCTATTCTACTCAGCCGGAACTACACGGCAGTAAACACGAAGAAAATGCCTATCTTAAATGCAGTCACGCACAGACGTGTAATCCCGCCAGCACACATTTACATTATGTACACATACATCATATCATCCTGGAATCATTTAACTGCGCATTTAACGGCAGATATCTTTTGAGAATGCTCACCGATAGAGCCATACTTATTCATCATCATTCTCCTGCCCTCATCCCACTGTAAGTGGGGTCGGCACAATATTTTACAAACATGTTGTCACATGATTTGGCTACGTATGTTACTGGCCGCCTGCCTGATGTCAACTTACTGTAGTCGCCTCTTACGACACCTCGGTAAGAAAGGAGGGTGATCTATTCTATTCTGCCGGATATCACACGGCGAATAAAGCCATACTTATTATAAAACAAAATATCCAAAGGCTGTCTGAATGTATACGATCAATTTTCTCGAAATCTACTTAACGGATTTTTGTACGGTTTTCACTTAAATGTGGTGCAATTCATTCCGAAGATTTAAGATTTAAGCATATATTTAACATAGCCGTTCGATGTCAATGGTGTTGGAAGTCGCGCGGGAACTCTCTCGCGTGCGGCGTTTAAACCAGCAGAGATACACTAAAGCAACGGTGTAAAGAATTGTAGATCTACAATAATACTCAGTACTTTATATACAGGGTACTTCGTTAGAGAAACACATCGGAATTTTTCATTGGGATCATTTATGTGCTTATAATCTTTCCTACCATAGGAAGCCTTTGCCCAGTAAGAAGATAGTAAGGGTTCATCGGCTTATGTTAATAAGGAGCCAAAATACCCAGTACTGGGTTGGACACACTGTTTCTCCTACACTATGCAATCACTATGGATAATGCCCATGTCGCACATAGGCATCGGTACTGCAATGTCCCATATGCGTGGCCTAGTTAAGCAAAGTAATGTGTTTTATGGAGTGCTTCTAGTTGTAAGCTTCGACCGTTTAATATACGGGGAGTTGTTACAGTTCTTTGTTTACGGTAAGGTTACACAGGTAAAAAGTTACTTCGTGTTAATTTATGTTTTTAATACCCAAAAAATGTATAGTTCATGTCTTCAAACTTAGTATGCTTTTTTTTTATTAAGAACAAGTGAAATAATGATAGTATAAATCAATTGAGAGATCATATACTTTATGTACAGAGGTGTCGTAAAATACGACTAAAGTAAGTTGACGTCAGGCAGGCGGCCGGTCGTAAAATACGTATCCAAATCATTTACAACATGTTTGTAACATGTTGTGCCGACCCCACTTAGAGTAGCACAAGTGCAGGCGTCATCCAATAGGGCGAAAAGATTAATACCACTTAAGCTCAACAATTATTTTTATAACACACTGAAAATAGCAGTACTCATCCAATCAAGATGCTTTTGAAAGCATAAATTATTGCGTCACCAGAATATGGACCACGGGTTCATGTAGTTGTTCTTCCTTAATGTGATTTCGATGGGATTGCATCTTCTTGCTCAAAATTTTACACCTTTATATTAACATTACCAAATATGAATCATAATTTCCATTCTCAGTAGTCACGTGAGAAATATGTTTTCACAAATCAAAAATTTTCAAAAATCCTTAAAGTTTTGCATAAATTTTATAATTCGTTCAAACCCATTATTGTTCAAAAATATTAGAAATGAAAAACATTAAGTTATTTATATTAATTTTATCCCGCTTTAATGTGATATAGTAATAACAACTCACGACAACTGTAGGAATATGTGTATAGAATATTAATAAATAAAACTCGCAGCAAATAAACCAACCACAGACAGAGGTGCAAACGTAAATGGTAAACTATCTGATGTGAACGGCACAGGTGTGGATTATTCTCGGAATAAATATTGCCGTAGTTGGAAAATGCAGATTAGCAGAGAGCTAGATGCGACAGATAGCAACTTTTTTTGTGATGAACACTATCCTGACTTTAAGCGAAAATATCCTACGTGTCCTTCAAAAAAAGAAAGAAGAAAGGAGAATCCTAAATATGATTGTTAAATAAATAAATAAATACTGTCCTAGAACTGCTATTCACGTGCTGAAGGACAACAATCCATATAAGCGCAATATTTTTGGTATTGACGAAACCTAGTTATGCTTTACAGTTCTGAATGATGAGTGTGACGTTGAAAATCTTTCAAGGTCACACTATCTTGTATCGCTTCCTGTAACCCTCTCACTTATCCTCCTCCTCATAAGGAATCTACTAAAGCTATGTTTTCATGCGAAGTCGCCATTTCAACATCTTAGGCGTTCATTGTGCTATTTTTACCATTTAATGTCATTTTATTATCGCAACATGCTGAGGTATATAAATTTTTTGTATTCCTACGGATCCTAATTCCTGATTTATTCACTTAGAGATCTTAAGCACTCTTATGAGGTGTGTAAGTTCAGGATCTAATCCAAAACTGCTATAACAACAATATTTTTATGTCTTTTTCAACCAAAGGTTCTCAACTCTTAGACATTTAAGGGAGTTCAAGGCCATAAGGTCTTGTGCAATACATATTCCAATTTGTCAACCAAGAATTGACTAAATATACACAAACATAAAAAATTTTAAACATTAAAATATGAGTGGTTCGGTATCAACAACAACGGTCACCCACGTGCCTAAACGAGAACACAAACAAATGGGAATAAAAGCAAAAATAGAATAGGGACGGGCAGGGCTGAATTTATCGAGCCATTATGCCCGTCGTGTCATACCGGCTCGGTAGTAATAACGTCTCTCACAAATACGATAAATTGTCTGTCTGTTTATGTGTTTTGTTGGATCTAAGATTAAACACTTCTAATGATTTTAAATCATAAGACTTAAATCTTGACAAAGAACGATTACATTGCTTTGTTAAAATTTCTAAATTATTAAATTAAATTATGATGACTTATGCTGTATCATGCTTCTACTAAGCAATACAGAGATGTCGTAAAGTTTTCCCAACTTAGAGTCTGTTGATGATACCATATCTAAAAAGGTCCACAGGTAGAAAGTTAAATTTGACGATTTGATTGATTGATTTGATGATTGTTAAAAAAAATTAACTCAGCACCGCATTCGTTGTTGATAATTAATATATTTATGTAAATTACGATGGCATCATTTACGCATTTATCACTACTAGTATTACAAATACGAAAGCTGTCTTACTGGCTATCAGTTTATTACGCTATAGCAAAATTGATGAAATTTGGATAGTATGACGTCAAATACCAATCAAATAAAAGGAAAGTATATCATGAATACTACCATTGATTATTCAACCAAATAATTATCCAACGGTAGACGTAAATTGGTTGAAAGGCAGAGGAAGAATTAGGGATATATTATCCTATCAATATTCAAGTCTCAGAAGAAACTGTAATTAACAATGATATAAAAATATCAAGTGTACAGAACTTGAAAAATTGTTTTAATAAAAATGCAAGCAGAATAATTCGTTGTAATGTGCTATTTCAAAATAAACAATATTTTCGATGCTAAAAATATATCACAGAACATATCCTGCGTAGGCCCCATAACAAGTCTTAATATGTAAAATAATACCTTAAGACTCGACAACAAAGTTGAAAATTGATAAAATTTCAATTCATCGGATTAAGTTACGTGTGTAATGCAGTTGTGAATAGCTCGCAATATTCCTAACGTGGTCAATGCAACTTTAAATGGCTATTGAAAAGGAGATATGGGATTACATTTATAATCTTTGCATTGGACACTTTTTACCTTATAGTTTATTTAATAGGATTTACTATAAAGATTTATCGATATCCATTAAATTGTAATATTGATTTAACATTCGTGGTTTATTTTGCGTGGGTGGTTTGTGTATGGGATTAAATTACAAATTTATTGCTAACAAATTCTTCTAGACTGGCGCAATAATTGCAATATGGAAATAAATATCTTTAAATTATTTAAAAATAACTTAGCAGCACTAAATTATATTTCAAGAATAGTTTTTGATTCTGAAAACTTAATTTATGAGGACATAATGTTTGGTTACCCTGAGCGACTACTACTTCTACATTATTTTCTATTATTAATAAAAAAAAGTAGGCAAAATTTCATAATCAAAACAATTTTAAAATTGTTAATGCCTATCAAATCAAAGACCGAAGAAATATAAAACTAACGAAGAAATGTAAAATATGAATAGTTGCGGAGCAAGCATGATATTATAAGATGAATAGATTCTAGATAATTTGATAAATTTATGACCGATCAAAAACAGTATTGCTGCATTTAACTCAAATCACCTAATAATGTAATAACTTAGGAGATCACAGACGTATCAAAGCTAATAAGTAACTACTAAAGCATTTTATATTGATGCTGAAAGAAGATCATAATTTTTCTTCTTTATCATTAATTATGTAAAGAGAAATTGATTATACCAAATATTTTTGAAGATATCGTAATGATTTTAGAGTTCGTATCGATTACAAATCTCCAGTTCATAATTATATCCGCTGTCGTCGCTAGAGAACAAACGTATCTTAGTTTTGGCTTTCATTATGAAATTTTTGACTCTTTTTTTTTATATTCCCGCTAGGTAGATTCGTCTCTACCTATGCTGGCAAATTAATGACATATAGTGTATGGTGTTAATAAACTCTCAATACAGTTTGGACATTAAAGTTCACATAAACTGTTTCATCATCTCTAAATATTGTTAGTACTATTAAAGCCATAAAAGCGTTACCCGCACCCATTAAGACATAATCCGTTTCCATACATCGTCGGGCATTACTGCGTTTGTCCATTGTACACTGATTCCTGCCTTTGTTGACTTCAATCCACTAGTAGGTAATGGGATCGCCGGAACCGGTTTACACTTAATCGAATCGTTATTTCATTTTACATTATCATCAATTGCCATCATCTTAATGAGCTCTGGCTGTCAGCAGGAGGAACGCTTACTTTTTGTGGTTTCTTTTTTATTTCTAAATATATAATTGCGGCTTACTCCTTTTAAATATAAAAGGAGTAAGCCGCATATATAATAATATTAGTGAACTATTTTATTCGATGATTTGCAGGCATACCTTCGCCGTACATCTTTCTTTCTAATACCGGCGATTAGGCATTTTTTGTTTTTTTTTTTTAATATATATGGGACATTTACACACAGTCGTCCATCCCCAAAGTAAGTAACTTAATACTTGTGATATGGGTGACGGACAACTGGTAAATATATACATATATAGTTTTAAATACATATATACACCCAGACTCAAAGAACCAACAAATTCTAAATAGAAAATGTTGGTTCTCGGCGGGAATCGAACCCGCGACCCACGGAGCCAAAGACAGGGTCACTGCCAACTGCGCCAACGGGTCAGTCAAACATTTGCCTTCTGTGTATGTTCAAATGTGCTTTCTTTGTATGCGCGTCCTTTTTTGAACAATCAATCAATCGAGATTAAGTTGGATTAATTTATCATCCAGCTCTATCGAAAAAATTAGCTTTAGCGTTATTTCTAAGATATTGTAAAAGTTTTGTGAAATGCCCGCCTCTACATTTAGTTGAATAGACAAATAAGTTTTCATAGTATACTCACAGGTGCCCGATGTTTACCTTTCGACTTCAGGTTACCTTTCGGTTAACAGAGACGTCGTCTCACTGTTCGATTACGGAAAAAAGTGGATTCATCACCGCTATATCGTTCCGATGTACTATTAACGGAGTTCAGTTACTTCCTATACGAATGACTTGCAACTCAGGCCCCGTTTCCTGTGGTCAGTGCAAGTCAGCAAAGGGGTGAGATTAATTACGGTCATACTTAATACCTATTAGTGATCTTTTGTAACTGTATGATCTGAGTGTGGGGGTGTAACGTGCGAATCATTAAGTAAACGGGTAATAGGTCGGTACTAAAACTTTATAGCGGACATAAATCTGATAACTAATGTGCCACAATCACGCCGTCTCTAGTTAATTTAACAATTTTCAAGTGAAATCTTTTGGTATTGTAAGGTTTCATATGAAAAGAAAAAAAAAGGATATGGATTGAGATGGGGTTTTAAAGTAAGAAAATACAAAATACATGGGACAATGACTCGAAAAATGGGGAATTATTGGAATTTCGATTTAAATATCGTTCTTGTAATTAACTACCTTGCGATCACTAGTATTTCTTTTCCCTTTTTACCTACTTTTTCTTGAATAATAAATATTCTGCATTTGAATAAGTTACATTCAACATAGGTTCAAAAGTCTAACTTTAGATGTGATTCTGAAAAAAACAGCTCATGATATAAATGCAACGTCGTGCAAATCTCGCTGTCCTGTGAACAATTAAAGTGCTTCGCTCTCGGTCCACAATTCGATTACGGTCCGAGTCGTGTTGTAAAGTAATCTAAGTGGACTTTGCTATAGGGTAATATTATTAGACGTTTTTGAAATTTCAGTGCAATCTGAAAAAAATGTTAATAAAGTTCAAAACTTCGTGGACGTATTCAGGAAAACAAACTATGACATTAACGTTTATAAGTATTAAAATGATAATATTGTTGGTGATCTTCTTCTTCAAAGGATGGAAGTCCATTTCTACAAATAGATCGTTTTACGGGTTCCCTACAAAACATGTGCCGCTTGGATCCAGCAGCTCCCTGCGAACTTTTTGAGGTTGTCAGTTCAACTCGTAGAGGTTGCCATTCCATAACCTAAAATCCCCTATAAGAACTTAAGAACGCCCATCGGTTCTCAGTACAGCGTACCCGGCCGTTCTTATGAGGCCCATAGTCTACGACCACTATTGGTAATATGTGATATGAAATACATAGAAGAAGAAGAAGAATACTCTTTATTGTACATACAAAAAAATAAAAATTACAGATATTTACACACAAAGACAGGTACAATAAGACGGCCTTATCGCTAACCAGCGATTTCTTCCAGGCAACATTATTCGTTATGGAGCTGTTGATAAGAAAGCAGGTAAGATAAGATAGTGCAACTCAGAGTACATAAAGATAATTATAAAATTAAACAATATTTATTACTCTAAATATAATAAATTTACATCAAGTACACACGAATATGTAAACAAATACTAAACAATTAAACAAATACATATTGAGGGAAAGAAACTTAAATCAGCAATGTTCTATTACGATTATCTGTACGGTATTACTATTGCATTTGTTATATTATTATGGCCATAGATCTGAAGAGTTAACTGTTTTTAAACGGATGAATACAGATGTATGTAATTTATGTCGCAACTATGACGGAGGCGGAGATCAAGATGGCTTACGATTACGGACCTTATATCTAAGTCTTAATGTAAAGGTAGAATTTTAGGCAACTATATATAATCACATATATTCTTTGCATCTAAATTATACTTATTCATTTTCATCTATCTATAGTTATGTCAATTCAAAAAAGACAATGCATCTTGATAAATCTTGATGTGAAACGCAGTGAACTATGAAACTGTTTTGCTCTAGTTTCATAATTTCGTTACCATCTGCAGTCGAGTTGGAAATTAATCCGAGCGGACTGTACTCTAGTCTACAGGCATTAAAGTTTTTAGACTGAAGAACAGTAGTTACAGCAAAAACATTTTTTACATTAGTATATATAATTCTACTTCGTGCGTGTCTGTTTAAAGATTCATGTGAAATTTTACATATAAGCAATCTTGAACGTGAAATAACTCACTTTTATTCTTCAAAAATAGATGGTCTGACATAAAAATCTTACACCGTGGCTACTCCGGAAATAAGCCCGCTTCCCGACAAAGACTTGACAGATATCCATACTACGAGTACATAAAAAACGACTTTTATTTAAACACGAGTTCAGATTTTTTTATGATCAAATAAAGTTACCTACCCAGGATAAATGCTATAGCAGGCTGCAGCGCTAGTTTTCAGTAGAAATCCTTAACAGGCAGGTCACGGCAGATACCAAAATTTACACATACATATTTTTCAACGAAGAAACTATCATCACCCTCCTGCCTTTATCCCACTCTAAGTGAGGTCGACACAACATGTTACAAACACATGTCACATGATTTGGCTACCTATTTTACGACCGGCCGCCTGCCTGACGCCATCTTACCTTAGTCGCCTTTTACGACACGTCGGTAGGAAATGAGGGTGGCCTATTCTACTCAGCCGGATACCACACGGCGGTCAACGAAGAAAGAATTTTATACATTTTTGCTTCTGTCTATCAGTCTGTCATGCATGCAAAGCTAATCTGCTGAAACTATTGTTTAATATTTTAAATACATTAAATATGTCATTTTCAAATGTTCCAAGTAAGTATATAGAATAAAAAAGTCTCGTTTTTATTTCAAGAACAAGAAACCCACAGTAATTGAATGTATTTAAGATAACGTGAACAAAGTCGCCAGTACAGCTTATATGGCCGTTCAATCAAAAAGTGAATATGAGAAGTATCCAACGCTTGATTCAAAATGTTTAAGTCGAACTACGAGCCAAGAGATCAAATTTTAAACTTTCAATTCCTACTTCATTCGGCCGGATGTTTTAATCCGTTTCTATTTACGAGTTTGAAAAGAGCAATAAAGAAAAAGATAAACATTGACAGGGTAACTCGATAACTCTATTGCGTTAGTGGTGGTCGCCTCGGTCAGCTATGACTAAATCACACAGAGAGAACCATGAAATGTATTAAGGTGCGGGAGCAAGGTCGTTGATGTTTATTTATTGTATCACTTCAATTCCATTTAAAGATACACCCGTATCTAAATTATTGTATGTAAGGTTACAGCTCAATATATCCTTTTTCAAATTGGCTTTTACATCGCTTTTGAATTGTCAAATTGTAATGATGGTACCACCGGTTCGGAAAGGTCTTAGCTAGTAAGATTAACAACAAAATTTGGCGCTCACTGTTGAAGAAAAATCATGTGTGGAATAAGCTTAGCATTTATTTATTTACCTGGTTGCAATACGAATCCAATCTTATTTAGAACATTACTCATATTTACAGTGATTTAAAAAATATTACCTAAAACAAAATTAAAAATCTCATATCTAAAAATACTAATACTAAACTATATAATACTTAAAATTACTTTACTTGATTTTTTTACATCTCTAAGTTGAAACTCTTAGACATTCACATTGTCATTACAATCATATTTGGATTCCCAAATAAGAATTTACTTCTTAGGAAATGACCATAACAAAAGATACTATGATGATATCTTGATAAATATCGTCAGCAATGGAGAATATTGAAAATAATAAATTATAACAGTCTTAACATTACACAACTTTTTTACACTAAAAAAAGGTACATATACATTTATTGTCACTACATTTATTGTCACTACAAAAATTATCGTTCAATGCCTTAATATCTTTTTTAAATCTTATCTATTTTCTGTACTGAATTTTAAAATACATAGTGTGTTCAGACTAACTACAAGGGGTCATATCTTTTGTTCTGCCTACACGTTGAAAGGAGCATAAATAAATAATACCTCTAACTTCTATACGTGGTTAATTATTCGACCCCGTCGATATCTTAGTGGTATTTGAGTGGTCCCTGGCAATAAGAGCGTAGGCGTCAAGACACAGTGTGCGGTCTTTATACCGGTCAACCGAGAAATTGGCATTTCGTCCATTCCAAAACAAACTTTACCGTCCTAGACAAAAGACACACAATTATAAGCCAAAGCAAAACTTGTCACTGCAGAAACACCAGCAATAAAGGACATTTAAATTTCAACTTTAAATAATTAGTGTAAAGTTTAATTCGCCTTGTTTGTGTTTGATTTAGACTATTAAAATAATGAAGACTCATAAGGGTATCCCAGTAATTTCTCATGTGTTTCGTCCTTTATTTATTGTGTAGCAAATAAGGCTACTGTTTCTCTTTGTTGGATTCTGAGACGCTCCAAGATGAAGTTTGCTTGCTCCTTTACTGTTATAAAGCGTTTGCTCCCGACAATGGTTTATTTGAATTACTTCAACCCGAAATTTTGATCGTTCCCTCTATACAAGTTAATGTAACAAGAATTTATAGACTTGGTTACACATTATCTACTATATGTAATTCTCGTGCCGCGTTGTTTTTCCGCGATGGACTCAAAAACAACTACATTAGCATAGCAAAGTTAGTATCTCAAGTTTTGTCACCCTTTTCCCTTTTAATATTCTTATGTACTATATACATTATTTTGAAATTAATACTATTGGATGCGGGCCACTGCTTGCCTACCTGTATCGAATAGTATTTTCTAGATTATTTTCTAACTGCAAATATTGTTTTATTTATGTTAACATCTTATGTTTCTGTTAACCCTTCGAACGATAGGTTCCCTTAGGCGATCATAAAACGAATTTTGACATCCATTTTTAGATCATGTTATTTACTAAATAATAAATATACGTATGATTTATATACCATTTTCTTTGTTATAAAATTCCCCATTGAATACAATAAATCATTTTATAATAATAACTTACATTTATCGTTGGTGACGAAAACTTTTGGATTTTCCAAAATTGAAATATGATCCATAAAATCTCGTATCAATTCACGTAAATTCACATAAAGAAACACAATATTTTTTTAAGACATATCCATACAGCTTTATGGATTAACAATACTATTTTTATTGGCTATTGAAAATTATTATTATTATTATATTTAATCTCCGAACCCACTATATGTGCACCATGTGCACATAAGAGCAAGTACCAAAGATAAATGTAACTGACTTTATTAATATATTTAATTAATATTATAAAATATTTAGTTGCATTCGATGGGGAATCTTATAACGAAGAAAATGGTATGCTAATCATAGGTATAATTATTAAATAGTTTAAAAAATGATTCAAAAATAAATGTGAAAAAAGCTGCGTGTCGATTTGAGCATATGGTGCACAACGACGGCGGAAGGGTTAATAAAAAATTACAAACAATTATTTTGATATTTTTTTGCTTTTTTTTCTACCTTTAGTTTGCTACTTTACAGTGCACGGTCAGCTAATTCTCTGGGTAAGTGTAGATAGTGTACGCAATCTATCGATTTAGTGGATTTTGTCTATAGCTATTAAATTGGTGAAATTCATGTCTGTAGACTTTCCCACAAACTTTTAAATCTGTACCCAATGCATTATCGTTGATTGCGAACGGGCTTTGTTGACAGTCTGCGGTTTCCTGGCAGACGACAAATAAGATTTGTTGATATGGCTCGACCGTATCCATGACAATCACATTATTTTGTAACATTTTATAGTATAAAGAACTTGTAATATAACGTTTATTTATTTATTTCTATATTGTACGTCAATATAGTTTCAAAAGAGAAAAAAAATCGCACATGTACAAAGACGGATTAATTCCTCAAATATCTCTTCCAGTCAATTTTTAAGTAACAAGAGGGAAAAGATAAGAAGTTAAATACGGGTAATATAGAAAAAAAATAACGAAAAACTATGTAGTTAAATTAATATTTGCACTCGAGGTAACACAAAAGTTTTAAAAAATCTGCATCATCAATATACATTACTATTCCATAACGTGATTTATGGAGAAGACACATTTCAGTATACTAACTAGGTCAGTAACTTTCTACTAATATTAAGTTCTAATAAACAAAAGTCGCATCAGTATTACTATTACCAAAACTCTTGAAGAATGCGTGTTTTGATCTGCATTACCGGCTCTTTTTTTATATTCTTTACGTGAGAAAAACAACTAAGTCAAAAAATTGCTATTTGTTGCTATACAAATAACGATCTCATGTAGACGTAGTTATTTATTGTTTAATCTTGCTTTCTTTGAAAATCGATCGTGATTTTTAAAATGAGTTCTAAATCTACTGTAACGAATAAGTTTAATTTATTTCCATTTTGTTTTCCAGATTGTGTTTGTGTTTTTGATATTTTATTTTCAAAATGTTTTGAATACTTTAAAAACGATCTGAAAAAACTTAATTCCATTACCAAATTTATTAATTCTGACGGAATAGGAGCAGAATCGGCAAGCCTTTTAATTTCAAATTATTTCTTATAAATGAAATGGGAGCCGTGAAATTGAACGGGCCCAAACAAAATACGCTTCTCAGGTTATCGCTTGGATCTGACTATTCGTAAGTATAACAAGAGACGGACGGTCTAAAAACCACAAATATTCCGTAAAAAGTCGTATCAATTACTTACGGTGTTTCGATCCAAAATTAAGGGGAGTTGGTTTTGGGTTTATAGAATTACAACTGCATAAAATATTCTTGATTTATTTTATTTTATTTTTCTGAGTATCAAACATCATTATCATTATCATCACCTTGTAAACAACTACGAGTAAACATCGTTTGAGCCTATGCAATATTGTTCTGTATGTCAACAAGATCATCGCTAATTTAGTTTGGGATTCATAAATCGGCTGAACCTTTTAAGCATTTCTAGTAAAACTGCACGATGAGCTCAGTTTACTGGAATTTCGAGGAGAACGAGTCTTCTTTATCCAGTTTCTTGTTCTTTGCAATCCAATGGAGGTCCACTGCTGGACAAAAATTTCTTCATGGGATCTCCACACCACACGATCTTTTGCCACTTGGATCCAGCGAGTCTTTCGAGGTCGTCATTCTATTTCGTAGGGGGCTACCGACACTGCGTTTTCCAGTACGGGATCGCCATTCCAACGCCCTGAGACCCCAACGCCCATCAGCACTATGCGCCGCCCATCGCCACTTCAGCTTCGCGACACGCTGTACTATATCGGTAACTTTGGTTCTTCTACGGATCTCATCATTTCTGATTTGATTACGTAGAACCCCAACGGACTTCGATTTTTCGCAATATATGCTCTGCTCATCGCCACTAAACCTCGCGACAGCTTTGCTGAGCTTTATAAGTGACTTTGGTACTTGTACGGATTTCCTCATTTCTAATTTGATCACGTATAGATACTCCGAGCATAGTTTTCTACACCGTCCGCTGGGCGACTCTGAGCATTCTTATAAGGCCCATAGATCTAAAGTGTGTCATGCAAATTGTTAAATTATAATGCAATAACAGACTCATTCGTGCCAAACATTAATTCCTATATTTATATTATGTGCCAACTGTACCTTAATAAAATTTAACAAGAGTGTATCGTAACTCGATCCGCCGACAAACTAAACATGGATTCTCACGGATTCAAAACTATGACGTATGTCATATCACGATTGTTGTATAAAAATACATTGTCTCATTAAATAAAGCAATAGTAGAAGACATTTCTTTGTTAAACATCGCTTTTAAGTAGCAAATTAAATGATATGAGCTTTGAAAAGCATAATGTTTAATGAGAATTTTTGAGTTAGAGTTTTTAGTTGATTAGGTACTTTAAATGAACAATTAATGTATAGTTGGCTATCAATCAGGACTTTTGATTCTTGCAGCAGATTTCAAAACTATTGCAAAGAGCAGCGTCTCTTCAATTCCAGCGGTATGAAATTGTGGCCTGGAACTGTTTTATAGACAGCCTATGACTATCGGAGAAAGTCCACCTGCTAAAAGCGTAAATGATAATGATCAATCAGTGCCATTTAGAAATAATTAACAATCTCTTCACGAGGAAACTTTTAAAGTGTTGAAGTATCCAAGACCTAACACAGAAGTGAACCCACATCAAAAAACACAACGTTGGTAGATCCACCATTTAGACACACAGTCCGCCTCAGATGGCGCAAAAATCGAAAAAGAACAGGATTCTGTCTGCACGGAAATTGCTTGAAGGGACACTATAATCACCAAAGGACATCAGTCGTAGAAGATGATGACATTGGTCATAAACCTATCAAAGTATCAGAGGAAATAACTTGAAATCTCTGCAAGAGTGACCGCTAATTTCATTATACGGCCATTAGGTGGACAAGCGACCTCAAAATGATCGCATGGAGCCGCTAAAGCCAAATAACAATGATTCGAGTGGCGTACAAATGAAAGTAGACAAATAAATTAAGTACAATTGAAAGCAGAAAGATATATTTTACCAATGAAATTAGGTACAAAACAACACAAATAAAGTCACTTCCTTTCACATTAATAACATGGAAGGATATCCAGAATGAAATAGAAGAGTTGAATGTTAACTTTAAAACAAAGCATATCCAGTACAACAGCACACAGGCGCCTTATATCATTTCTGTCTCCATCTATTTTATTGCGCCATAAATAAGTGTAGCGACAGTTTTTATTGCACCAAACTCAGTTTCGGAACTTGCGGGGAGGTGATTAACATCTGTACACGTACTCCGAATACGAATAAGTGATAATCCACTGTTTCCGAGTCGGACAATTTCATTTTTACGTCGTGTTTTGATTTAAACCGAATTCCGGTATGATTTGTTGTTTGGGGAAATGAGATTTTTGTTTATGACTTCATGTTTGAAATTACAATTGTTATGAAGCGTATCGACGCATTATTACCAGTACGATGGGTATTTATAGAACTGTTATTCGAATTTGTTTTTAAAAGGGTAAGAAATAGAACTTCTATTAGACTAAGTGAAAACAAAGTCTCAGGAATTTTCCTATCAATGCTTTTTACTAAATTATTATTTATTTCAAGATCTATATTAAAATTCTCGCCGTGTGGTATCTGACAGAATAGAATAGACCACCCTCCTTTCTTACCGAGGTGTCGTAGGTGACTAAGGTAAGTTGACCCGCCGTGTGGTATCGGGCTGAGTAGAATACACGATCTTCATTTCTTACCGAGGTGTCGTAAAAGGTGACTAAGGTAAGTTTGCCCACCGTGTGGTATCCGGCTGAATAGAGTACACGACTCTGATTCTTACTGAGGTTTTGTAAGAGACGACTAAGGTAAGTTGACGTCAGGCAGGCGGCCGATCGTAAAATACGTAGCTAAATCATGTGACAACACGCTTGTAACATTTTGTGCCGACCCCACTTAGCGTGCGATAATGGCCGGAGAATGATGATGATGAATTAACGTGGAATCGTCGTCAAAGACGATACCATATTCTATTCCAGAATCTTGCATATATCAACGGATTAAGTTACCTTTTACAATCACGAAGAATTTTTAATATTACAGAACGGTGTAGAATTTTTACGTTACCTGCGGAGATCTAGAAACTGCATATCTAAATTTGCATTATTATCTCTCGATGCCAAACATCACTAAATCATTGTCGCCAGGCAAATTTCTAGTTGAAAGATTTTATATTGAACAATAAAAATTATATGTTTCCGCACAAAACCAATCAGGGATACGTTCATATTGATCTTCGCAGCTGCGAAGTAGTTTAATCACGAAATGGTAACGTATGTGATCTAGTATTTATTACTGCAACTCACAGGCTACCTAAAAATATTCCGATCCATTCGAAAAGCGTATGTCGTAAAAGCAAATGCGAGGGTTAATCTCATTACTTTATGGCGATGGCCGGAATTTATGGAGGTACGAGAGAGCCGCGGGCGATATTCTGTTAAGTTCCGATAATTCTACCATTTTAATTCTGGTAACTGTGGCTTTATATATTGGATATTTGTCTCGGTATGACCCATATATTGGTTTGGGTATAAGATTCTATAATAAAATCCCGCAATCGATTTTATCTTTGCCACTACAGCAGTTTAAAAGCGCTGTTAAAGGGAGGCTGATAGAAAAAGCCTACTAAACTATTGAGGATTATATGGATGATAAAAATCCGTGGATATAGCTACTCCTCTACCCTGTAAAAGATAGTAATAACCAAATATAACTAGTTATAAGAATTTTATTTGAAAAGAGCAACCACCGCGTTTCTTGCTGGCTCTTCTCGGTAGGAACGGCTTTCCGAACCAGCGGTAGATTTTGACGCTTCAAAAGTAATTGTTAACAAGTTTACTTGAATTAATTATGTTTTGAATTCGAATTTGAATATACTTGCCAAACCACATTAACAGGTAAAAAATCTGCCTATAAGAAATTGACAAACTTTTATGATATACTAATTAGTATATCAACAGCATTAACATTTAATTTTACAAAAATAGATTCTTCAAATAAAGATTATTACAGAAATTAAACATAATAATATGCATTTCTAGCAATAGTAATTATATTATATTAAGAAATGTAACGTAGTATTAATCTTTTATAAAGTCACTCTGTGATACCGTAGTATTTTAGTAAATACATCTAACATTTTCCATCGTTTTCTTGAAAAGATTTAAATGTCTGTATGTTTGGGGTCATAAAAGTACGTAGATTATAACGCATTGTATTAATTTTTTTTTTATTTGTTTAAATGGCGCAAATACTATCAATAATTTTTAATTATCTGAAACAAACAAATAAGAATAATATTTAATAGTAATTTAAAGTTTTTTCTTCACCTAAAAGCGTGTGTTAAATTGTAATTATCAATTAGACACATAAGTTTTAATAGAAAAACTCATCGATACCTGCCCGGGGTTTGAACTCGTGACCCCCTCGACGAGTCGCACGGTCTGACCGCTGAGCTATCACAGCTCAGCCTAGGGGGTACCCTCACTACATTGGAGGCAGGTCCGCGGCCGGGCCGGGCTAACACGACCACGCTCTCAGATGGTAGTAGCTCAGTAAACCGACTGGCTGCAGTATGTAACCCGAAGAATATAAAAATTCGCTAAGTACCTAAAGAAAAATATTCTGAAAAGAGCAACTACCTAGTTACCCTCTGGCTTTTCTCGATAGAAGCAGTTTGTTAAACCAGCACTAGAATTGACGATGTAAAAACACTTGCTTCCAAGTTTACTCGAATAAAGAATAGCTTAAATTTGAATTTGAAAGTGATTAAATAAACAAACACTTTTTTATATTGCTGGCAGTTACAAGCAATACAACAGAACTAACTACTTTGCTATAATCCGCACGGGTTAAGTGAATGCATGCAAAGCCAATGTGTATGAAGCAGGCAAAATCTACGCACCTTATACATGCAGGACCAGCCACCACATGCACCCCAAGGCGCAATTCACCAGCAACAACGCACACAAAAGCAGCACACACACCCACCACCACAATCTCGACGATCGTTTCGCCCCGAAACCGAAGCATCATCAGGAGGATAGGCTCCACGACAAAAATCGTACTGTCATGCAGTACGATTTTTGTCGAGATTGTGGTGGTGGGTGTGTGTGCTGCTTTTGTGTGCGTTGTTGCTGGTGAATTGCGCTTTGGGGTGCATGTGGTGGCTGGTCCTGCATGTATAAGGTGCGTAGATTTTGCCTGCTTCATACACATTGGCTTTGCATGCATTCACTTAACCCGTGCGGATTATAGCAAAGTAGTTAGTTCTGTTGTATTGCTTGTAATATGGAATTCCGCAAAGTAACGCCTGCTTCTATAAATCATTTGCTGGCAGTTGTTACGCTTAGATAGGAATATTAAAAATTGTTATTGTCACCCCCGCTCGAAAGAAATCATAAAGCGCAATATGTCTGCAGGCGGGCGGTATGCAAAATTGCACAGGGCCATGCGTGCAATTCTTATCCGCATCTGGGTTGGCACAACACGTGGCGCCCGGGATCGAGCAGACAGGCGTTCTATAAACGCTCAGCTATGATTTTTAATGTAGTTTGAAATTAGACTGCAATAGGTTAACAAGAAAACCTGTATGGGGCTATTTATAAGTCACGTAAAATAAGTTTTTTATACCCTTCCCCCCTACTGTTACGCTGTGTCGCACTTTCTGTTACCTCTCTAAAGATATAACGTCACAAAAACATACATTCAATAATTAACAGTGCACAAATTTTAAATTATATTTGATTGGTTTTTATAATAAAATTCCGATAAATCATTAAAAATCTTTTATAACGAATTAATCAATAATATTTCTATTAATCAGAAATCCAAGGACTTTTTAAATGCGCTGAAACATTTGTAATCGGTATTGCAGCATCTTCTTTGTCATCTTCAATACTACCGACTACTTCATCATCATCTTATTTGTTACTGTCTTGTACAGGGTAGAAGTGCACCTATATCCACACATCCTTACCATCTTAGTAATCTTTAACAGTATAGTAGGCTTTCTATATCAGCCTCTTTTTAACAGTGGTTTTAAACTGCTGTAATGGCATGGCCAAAATTGATTTCGAAATTTTATTATAGAATCTTATACCCATTCCAACAAATGATTTACGTACTTTTGCTAGGCGCAAAGCAGGAGTCGCAAGCTTATGTCGGTTCCTACTTTGTCTATTATATACATCACCTATCGTTTTATAATTCTTTATATTTTTATGTACAAAAATTACATTGCTTAAAATATACTGTGAAGCAAATGTAAGAATACCTATTTCCTTAAAGTTCTCTCGCAGGGAATCACGCGGACTTAAATTGTACATGCCATGTATGACTCTTTTCTGTAATACGAAAATTTTTAACGTTTCGTAATTACGTTATAACGTTATTGTATATAACCATCGTGTGATATCGTCCCAATCCTCGGATATCCCTCTCTTCTAAAAGGATTAATAACTTAAAGCAGTATTTAAATGTATATATATATATAGATATATATAGTAGTAGTAGCGGCCTGTTAATATCCCACTGCTGGGAATAGGCCTCCTCTCTCCGTTTCTGGAGAGAAGGGTTGGAGCTAAGACCTACCACGCTGCTCCAATGCGGATTGGTAGGTTACACATATCAACAGAATTCTCCTAGTGATATGCAGGTTTCCTCACGATGTTTTCCTTCACCGAAAAGCGTGTGATAAATTGCAATTATGAATTAGACACATGAGTTTTAATAGAAAAACTCATTGGTGCCTGCCCGGGTTTGAACCTATGTTCGTCTCTAGAGAGTCGCACGGTCTCACCATTGGGCTATCACAGCTTATAGATATATATACATTTGGATATTCCGCAGTCTCCGTAGCGTGCTTTCATCTCCTACTGTGCATAACAGCTCTCGAGCTCGCCGAGCTGCGATGCAAGTTGGTTGTATACGCCGAACTATATACGCTTCTCCTTTTGCATGTAAATTTTCTGAATGCTGTAGTAAGGTTTTATTAGACTTGAGATATAGAGCAAGTTCTGACATATAAATTGAATTTATGTACAATATTTTAATTAATGGTGAACGTCACGTTGCCCGAAATCACCCCGTCCCTCCTGTCACATCTCGTCTCGCTCAGAAATACCCCTCCCCCCATTGTATGCGAACATATTTTATGCACGGTCCCTATCTCAGTATGTCATACCCAGTATCAGACTGTAACTATAGTTATTTGCGTCTTTTTAACCGCCTGACTGCGAAAACACTTAATGTTTACCAGAGCATACGGCGGTGCAGTCTTTAATTAAATTTAAAACTTCAGCGTGACGTTACGTCGCGTCTGCCTTCACAATAATTCTTCCGGAACTAGCGGAGCAAAAACACGAACTTTTTGTCTCGCAGCCGTTGCTTCTTATCGATTTGGATTTGGAATAAATCATTTCATTTTTGATAAGACGACAGATAAATCTGTGTAAAATTTACGTTACTGTTGCATATTGGTTTCTAGTCATATTATTACAACCAGTACGCACAATTTCATTCACGTAAATCCTAGTAAATGTAACTAGTTATAAGAATTACATTTTGAAAAGAGCAACCGTTGAGTTTCTTGCTGACTCTTCTTTGTAGAAAGAGATTTCCGAATCAGTAGTAGAATTGACGATTCAAAAGCACTTGTTTACAAGTTTGCTTGAATAAAGAATATTTTTAATTTGAATATTGATACAGGAAAATTATCACACGCTCTTCGGTGAAGGAAAACATCGTTAGGAAACCTGCATATCAAATTCAAAATTGAAAATATTTTTAATCCAAGTAAATTTGTAATCAAGTGTTTTTAAACCGTCAGCTCTACTGCTGATTCCGAAAGCTGTTCCTACCAAGAAGAGCAAGCAAGAAACTCGACGGTTGCTCTTTTCAAAGAATAATTGTTATCACTACATACTGTTACATATAGTTATTAATGTCTTGTACAGGGTCGAAGAGTAGCTATATCCACGCATTCTTATCGTCTAAGTAATCCTCAATAGTGTAGGCTTTCTGTATACGCCTTTTTTTAATAGTATTTTTAAACTCCCGTAATGGTAAAGTTAAAGTAGATTGCGGAATTTTATTATAGAATCTTATACCCAAACTAACAAACGACTTGCGTACTTTTGCAAGGCGCAAAGCAGAAATCGCAAGCTTATGTCGCGTCGGTTCTTACTTTGTCTATAATATACATCGCTTATATTTTTATAATTACGTATATTCTTATGTACGAAAATTAAATTGCTAAAAATATATATTGGATTAATATTATGTCTGGCATTAATAAAATCAAAATGAATATAACCTTAATTATATAAATGTGTTTCTGCTTAAGAATTAAATTACGAATCTAAGTATGTAAAAAGGATCAAGTTAAAATTTTTCTTAATAGTTTTTTTAAACTTCTGTAATGGTAAAGTTAAAGTAGATTGCGGAATTTTATTATAGATTCTTATACCCAAACCAATAAACGACTTATGTACTTTTGCAAGGTGCAAAGCAGGAACCGCAAGCTTATATCGGTTCCTACTTTGTCTATTATACATATAGTACTATGTATTATTTTTGTAGCGTATAATAAAAGAGTTATCATTCATTCATTCATTTTTGAATCATACATTACACTGCAACATACTCGTATAAACCTTTTGAAGAATTATTCATTCATTTCAACAATAACGTGTTCATTACGTAATCTATTACGGCTGTAATTTCAGTAGAATATTGTTAAAAGCGTAATTAGGTTAGTTTCAACGAAGCGAGTACCTGTACTTAGGGCTCCATTGTTCGTGAAATCTGCGAGTGAAATTATTTTATCAGACGCGCGCCAAAATGTAAGCTTCAAAAATCTTACTCAACTTACAGCGAATTTAAACTAATTGAAAAACTTTTCTAATTATAGGCTTAGCGGATACTTGGCAGTAAATCGCCTTAAGGGTAAACAACACCTCTGGAATTCGCACGCGGATCTTAAGATGGGAGGCGTAAGTTAGGAGATGAGGGCCTATTTATTTGGTTTTAGTTCCATATATTCCATACGAAATGTATCTACCTTTAATCGCGACGACCTCAGTTTTGAAATATCCTTAAATATAAATATGTGGGGCAGTTACGCACATGGATGTTCGTCCCCAAAGTAAGTAAAGTAATACTTGTGTTATGGGTGACGGACAACTGGTAGACATCTATACTTATTATAAAACAAAGTCCCAAAAAGCTATCCGTTTGTATGTAATCGATTTTCTCAAAATCTACTGAACGGATTTTTGTACGGTTTTCACCAAAGATAGTGTAATACTTCCGGATGGTTTAGGTAAATAGTACATATCGGTATTATGTAAATTGTATTGAAGAGATCGCGCAGTTGTTAAAAAACTTACTTGCCGGGAGATTTAGTCGCGTGCGCTGCGTAAACTAGCAGAGATAGGTTATGTACTAGAGTATTGTAGATCTATAAAAAGATAGCATGTCTCCATCTCTTATAGTTAACTCGCAATAATTACTTTTTTTTTAAATTGTGACACGCTGATTTCCAAGCGGGCGAAGCTGCTGGCACAGCTAGTATACGTATATAATTAAAAATACACCCAAACTCGAAGAACCAACAAATTGTATATATAAAATGTTAGCTCTCAGCAGGAATCGAACTCGAAGCCAGAGCCTTGAAAACAGAAGGCAGAGTCACTGCCATCTGCGGCAACAGACGACATTGATATCAGGATAGGCTCCACGAAAAAATCGTGATGCTTTTCGGTTACTGAGCAAAACTTAAAGCACATTAAACAAAATTTAAAGCACGCTTAAAAATAGTTTCTAGCAATTGCTAATAGTAATTTTTATTATCTTATTTTAATTTCATATCGTTTGAATATTATACCCCTAAATTTATACTAAACATGATGTGTACACATATTTTTTGGATTACTGTCTAGTCTTAGTTTATACATACATATGTTTCATCTTGTACTTCTCCGACTGTACTCTGTTTTGTGTACCTCTTGAAATAAATAAATAAATAAATAAATAAATAAAACGATCGTAGAGATTGTCGTAGTGAATGTATGTAATGCTTGTGTAGTGTGTTGTTTGCGGTGACTAATTCTGCATGTACAAGATATGAGGTTTTTGGTTCCTGCACTTAACATGAAATAGACTATAGCTTCTTTATTTTTGGCCCAGTATCATTTTGACCATGGCTGATCTATTGTGATCGCGACTGCTTTCAGTTGGCTGCCAGTGCATGTATCCTTCAATAATTCCTGAACCTTCTTGGCAGATATATTTTTCTTCTCCTTTGGGTGCAAATAGTGCGACCCTAGGAGAGTGTTGGTCATGACATGGCAGGTTAGTCATATGGGTATTTCGGTCGCCTCTAATCTTCCCGATCCAGTGTCTGACAGCTTCAGGTTATGGTAGACAGGGTATGAGAACCCTTCAGTTAAATAAACTTTTATCGAACGCACTTAAGGGTGTTACGTTTAATGTTAACTTCCATAGTCGATGTTCATGCCATGTAAATTTTATAATATTTAATATTGTGATTTGGATGCAAACTGTCTCTAGTGAAGGGTGCTGAAAAAGCAGTCATCTTTAGAGTGAGTTTCAATATGAATTGCGTTATCAAATTTGTAATATTGTAAAGTATTTGTAATAAACTCTAGTAATCTCCAGACTTATTCACTTCATTAGTATCAAATTAAACCTTTAAATCCCTCAATAATCCAGTTTTTTTTCATGTTTCTTAAAGCAAAACGGGGCTATTAAGCTTATGTTTTTGGTCTTATGATAATATAGTTAGTGAATATAATAAGACCTTAAGGTTCTTCTAGAGGGGGTCATATGTTCAAACTCGCAGTCAGGGACCAATGAGTTAATCTAATAAAAAGACTTATGTGTCTAATTGATATTTGCAATTTGTCATACACTTTTCGGCGAAGGAAAGCATCGCGAGGTCACCTGTGACTATAGAGAATTCTAGGGATATGTGTATCCTACGAGTATTGGAGCACCGAAATGACTCTCCATCCCGTGTCTCCAATAAAGAGATAGGAGGCTTATGCCCAGTAATGGGATAGTTTCAGGCGGGTTCTTTATGTTACGTCGGTATTTAAGCTTTAAATGTGCCAAATTGCGTTATAATTGGTCCAGCGCTAAAGCTTAACAAACGGACAGACATACAGTATATTCTATCAGAGTAGTCTGTAAAAGACCTTACGTGGATTGTGCGGTTCAATAGAGGGTAGATGATGAAAATAAGGACTGTAGTACGTACAAATAAAGACGACTTCGTGCTTCAGTCATACGTGACCACCGTGGATGCAACTCTGCCTAAACGTCGAACCTTCACCATCATCCTCCCGCCCTCATTTCACTCTAAGTGGAGTAGGCACAACATGTAATAAAACATGTTGTGACATGATTTGGCTACGTATTTTACGACCGGCCGCCTGCTTGACGTCAACTTACCTTAGTCATGTTTTACGACACCTCGGTAAGAGATAAGGGTGGTCTATTCTACTTAGCCGGATAGCATACGGCACGCCTAAACGTCGAACCTTGTAAAGGTAATAAGATATTATCGCGTTACCTTTATATTTATGCCGTATGTTTATATAATAATAAGTATTCATCGCAAAAGTTTAAAATATACCAGACGTACAGCGTTCGAAAGTAATAGATAATCATTATACTTTACAGGGTAGATAAATTTTACGATCACTAGTAATTTTCCAAATGATCAGTTTACAGAACATCCTTGGCCCGTGGCTCATTCTTTATTCATCGAAAAACGCAACGGGCCATTCAAAAAATTTCCCAACTAAGACGCTCGTTAAGTAAATTAATACGGGTATAAAACATGATTAAAAAAATTACGCCGACAACCTGCTAGGGGAGCGATATAAGGGAGCTACCCTCCTCAATGAATGAACGCTTTCTTCATCAGAAAACAACAGGCAATTTGCCGTCGGTGAAACAAAGTTAAAAAAAAACACACCCTTACTGTACACGCATTAAAGATGTAAGATCATTTTGGGCCGTGAAATAAACGAGATAGTTATTTGTATACGCCAAGTTTACCTTTAAGTACTGTAACTTATAATATCCCTCGGCTTCAATGCATTCGCCGGAGGGCAAAACAATGAAAATGTTAATACGTGGCTCCCACTTGAAATTATTTTTAACTTCCCGATATAGTTCGATGCGCTGAAGACATTTTGCCCTTATATATAAGAACTAACTTTTTAACACTACTTCTTTCGTGTGGTCCGCGGTCTTATACCGCAATACTTTTGTATATTACGGTTAAAGTGGGTTTACCGTAAAATCTAGACATGCTGTCGCGGACTTTTATTTTAGAACTTTTAGAGGGGAACAATTTTATAAGGCAAACTAGGAACACTAATAGTAATAGTAATAGGCAAACTAGGAACCGAAATAAATTAATAATACCAAGGCTAAGGCTTCAGAAAGTACGTAGATCGTTTGTGGGCTTCGGTATACTTTTTTATAATAAAATTCCTCAATCAATTTTGGACTTGCCTTTACACAAGTTCAAAAAAGCAATTAAAGAGACTCTCATTAATAAAGCTTACTATAATGTTGAAGACTATGTCAATGATAAGAAAGCTTGGAACTAAATTGCGATCAGCTATGTACTAGACGATATTATAATCTAAGTTTGTTAACAATAGTCAATACAAAACTGTAATATTTATTTTTTAAAAGAGTGACCGCCGAGTTTCTTGCTGGTTCTTCTCGGTTAGAGCACCTTTCCGAACCAGTTGTAGCTTCAATTTAATTTTAATTTGACGATTCAAAAGTGCTTGTAATAGGCCAATTTGAATAAAGACTTATTTGAATTTGAATTTATTTGAATTTGAATTTGAAAAAGACATGATTTTTAATAACTTCACCGTTTACTTAGCGCACGCAAGGAAAGCTTTAAATTTTGCCGTTTTCGTATTATTTTTTATTGCTGATCCTCCGAAGCATCATCAGGAGGATAGGCTCCACGACAAAATCGTAATGCAATATATTACGATGCCTGCTTCATACACATCAGCGTTGCATGCATTCGCTTAACCGGCGCGGATTATAGCAAAGTAGTTCTGTTATGTTTTATGTAATATGGAATTCCGCATAGTAACGCCTGCTTCTATAAATTATTTGAGAATGATGACTTTGAATTATGTACTATATTTTTAAGCTATTGCATAGCTTCTATCGCGGGCCTTGAGCGTGGAGACCGAATCCAGAAATTCCGTAACGAAAAAAACCTAACACCCCCCACTCCGACCGGCACAGCGGTTATCGGTCACCACGCTCAAAGTGTAACTTGAATTAATATCAAAGAAAAAAAAAACAAAGAAAAAAGAAAAAAAAATTCTGCATAAATAAAATAAATATATAGTTGTAATGGCATAAGTTGATAAAACATGCTATGCAATAGCTTTACCGCGGCAGTCTCCGAGTGACACACGTTTTTTTTTTATGCTGTTTCTGAAACAAACCGAATACTTTCGCACTTATAATATTAGTGAAAACTATGGTTTTACAAATCAATTCTAGATTTGTAAATTTGCGTTGAATTATGGCTAACATTAGATAAAGTAAGACAGGCATCAGCTGAATTCTTCTTTACATTGTCACGATTTTAAAACGTGACTGTAGAATCGTGGCAGTTCCGTCATAACTCTCTATCAAACAAGCTATTGATCGTAAAAACTAAGGTAAAAGAAGTCTAATTTTTTAGTTAAACTTTCTGTTAGAATTTATTTCAGATGATTTCAATAAAAGGACATCAGATTTATAATAAATATAAAGAAATATATGGGACAATTACACACACGTAAACTTAATACTTGTGTTATAGGTGACAGATAATTTGTAAATATATAATTTTAAATAAATAATTAAATACATAAAAACACCCAGCCTCGAAGAACCAACAAATTGATTTTTTTTAATAAAAATTTGATCCGCAGTGCGAAACAAACCCGCGACTCGTGGAGCTGAAGGCAGATTCACTACCTGTTGCGACGGGCCAGTCAGTAAACTTTTTGGTCTACTGTAAACTATTCATGATTTTTTATGAACCCTTGGCGTGTTGCCAAGGATTGTAGGATATCGAAGGTAGTCATAAAACATCTGTTTTTAAGGGCGCCGAAATAACCTGTGCTACGCGTGAGTATTCTCACCGGCGTAAAATTTCAATCAAGTTCTTTATTCATATGCAAAAATATATTCATTCCAGTGTTTATACTTTTTTGAGACGTATTTGAACGTCAAGTTTTCACCTATGCACAAATTTTATATTTTTATATTCTATATTCTTGAAATATCAAAATGTTTTCGTTACCACCGAAAAGGTTAAGGAAACAGGTATTCTTACATTGGCTTCACAGTATATTTTTAGTAATTTAATTTTATAATAATTGTAAAAGGATTGGCGATATATATAATAGACAAAGTAGGAACCGACATAAGCTCGCGGTTCCTGCTTTGCGCCTTACAAAAGTTCGTAATTCGTTTGTGGATTTGGGTATAAGATTCTATAATAAAATTCCAAAATCTACTCTAACTTTACCATTACAGCAGTTTAAAAATACTATTCAAAAAAGGCTAATTCAGAAATTCTACTACATTATTGAGGATTACCTAGACGATAAGAATGCGTGGATATAGCTTCTCTTCAACCCTGTACAAGACATTAATAACTATATGTAACTAGTGATAAGAATTATTCGTTGAAAAGAGCAACCGCCGTGTTTCTTGCTGGTTCTTCTCGGTAGGAACAGCTTTCCGAACCAGCAGTAGATGTTCACGATTCAAAAGCAATTTTTTACAAGTTTACTTGCATAAAGAATATTTTGAATTTGAATTTGAATAAGTATGTTATAGAATAAATATATTATAGACATACTACACTAGCACTGCACACATTCACTGCCACAATCTCAATAATCGTTTAGCCTTTGGATTACAAGTGAATCAGGACATAGACCGCACAAAAAAATCGCAAATCGCATTGCGATTTTTCATTTCATGACGATTATCCGACTATAATTTCCTTTCTGTTTCTATGTTCAATCTAGGATAGAGTGTGTCTATCTTTTTTTATATTAAAGTGTTTTAAAGAACAAATTGCGCGTTTACCAATTACAATAGGGTGACAAATATATGTATTTTTCTTATTTTCTTTTGCCTCTTGTTGGATTTCTAGATTGAATCCCTTTTTTTCATGTTACGTAATAACATATGGGATGAGTTAGAAATGATTTAATAAATTGTACAAGGTAAATTCTTCGACATCTCGTCCCGGGGGTTTGATTAAATCCAAAGTTATATTTGGCATTCTAGTCTGAGAGAGTTATCTCTATTGTAATATTTTATAAGGGTATTTCTTAGTATCCTTGCAAAGAATGTTATTAGTTTTTATAATATAAGCTCCCTATAGATATTTTTCATTCTTACAATTATTGAGTAATTGTAATGAAAGATCTTAATGTTCAGTGAAGATTTATCTACTTCTCTTTGAAGCGAATTATATTTATGCGTACAACAATTCTTACTAATATTATAAATTGTGAATCATAAATTTAATTAAAATATATACTATTTAACAATGCGGATATATATTAATATATATATTTGTCAAATTCTTGTAAAAATCAATACATTTGTCGCTTTCACTGGGCAGTGGGTAGTAACCCTACCTTCAGCTCCGCGTGTCGTGGATTCCCATTCCCACCGAGGGCCAACATTTTCTATCAATTTGTTGGTTCTTCGAGCCTGGGGTGTGTATTTGTATTTAAGTATGTATTTAAAATAATATATGTAGTATATTATTTTAAATACATACTTACCAGTTGTTCGTCACCGATATCACAAGTAATAAGTTACTTACTTTGGGGCGGACGACGTGTGTGTAAGTGTCCCATGTATTTATTATTATTTATTTTATTTCAATATTTTATGTAGATAAACTATGTCTTCCACACTTAAGTAATTTGGCCAAATAGTTTAAAAGTCTTCACGATATGATTGACTTGAAAGGAGTGCCATAAAGTGCCTAATATAAATAAAAAAATGAATATAAATATATACACACACACAAGGTCCCCAAAGTAGGTAGGTAATACTTGTGTTATGAGTAACTGGTAAATATACTATATATATATATATAGTTTTAAACTTTACTTTTTACTTTTACATACTTAAATACAAATATACAACCAGGCTCGAAGAACCAACAAATTGCTTATAGAAAATGTTGGCCCTCGGCGGGTATCGAACCTGCGACCATCCACCGCGCCAACGGGTCAGGCAGTATGCGCTGCGCGCGAAAATTGTACCAAATCCGTCAGTTTTGAAGTTAGAAATCTGAAATTTTGGATGTACGAGTAACTAAATATGTTTATATTTTGAAATATGACGTAAAAAAATATTTATTTAAAATGACCTGTCACGATACTTGATGTGATAGACTAAGTTCCACGCGAGCGAAGCCGGGGGCAGAAACTTTTTTTTTTCGAACTGACTATGCTGTTAGCTCTAATGGGCTTTTACAGCGTCACCGGGCGGGACGGGCGAGTGCAGAAGCATCGTCGAGGTTGCGTAATGCAGAGAGCGCAGAAGCTCTACTTAAGTCGGGGAACGTCGTCGTAATAGTACCTCCTATGAGGCCGGACCACGGCTTAATGAGCAAAAACTAGTTGGATATATATCATAAAGTCCGTGCACGTGTATACAAGTACACACACGTGCCTTCAGCACTATAATTACAATAAATAGTGCGTCGATCTTCAGGGATAGCAACAGTTAACCAAAAATAATTTTTAAAAATATTTCAATTTCTATAGGTACTCTTGCGAGTGACGGCCACATATGCAAATTTTCTTACGGTGCCACACCAAACATACATGATTAATTATTTTCACCCGCGTTAAAAGCGCCGTCGTTTTTCCACCCCAAAGACCTATAAGACCTCGTGATAAATTGAAATTTTTATGCTCAAATGTTCATACGCTCCCTTAAAAAATTTAGGCTTTCCGGCCTTCATAGATAATGATATTCGTTCCGTCCAAAAGCCTTGACAATTCTGAAAGGAAGGGTTCTCTGTATATATAATTTTGTGTTACACGTTAGCAAAATTGAAAAAAAAGTAAAAATATGTCTTTAATATGTAAAAAAAAGCATCAAAGTGAGCAAATAATCTTTACACTCTTTACTATAAAAACATATTGATGAAATCGAGTATACTTTACTCGTTTATTAGGTTCGACGTTTCGGCCGAGTTGCAACTGCCGTGGTCACGAAGTGACTGAAGTGCGGCGGCGTCTTCGCTCGCGAGTACTACAGTTATTTTGTTGTTCTACCCTCATTGAAAGGCACAATTCACGTAAGGTCTCTTACACACCCAAAAACGTCTTCACAACATGTTATTCTATTCCATTCTCTGCTGTTATTCTATTCCATTCGTCGACATTTTATAGGCATGTCATACTTCACAAAATCCAACCATTTTTAAGTCTCCATCTAGTGATGTATCCATCCACATTCATATTGAATACTCGTTTGGTTACACGATTTTCATCCCTCCTCATTATACGTACACACCATCTTTATGTATTATATAGAATAGTAAATTATTCTCTCTTAAAATTATTCTCGTTCTGAATGAGGACTCGATACTACTAATAGATGTTTTGTCATCTGCATTGTGGTTGGTGGTGATATTCTTTTGCTTGAACAAGTCAGCTGTAGTTTCTGTCTTGATGAGTTGTTTGTTATCCACATGAATTTTTCAGTATTATTTAAAGATATATTCCGACATAGTCGGAATGCCACGACGTAGTTACCAAGGTTTCTCCACAAATTTCTTTCAATCAAAGCGACGATAATCAGGATTGTATCACTTCTAGTGTGACCAGTATATATTCCTACATAACCCATTGAAATCTAAAGTGTCGATACCACATTGATATTCTTATTCTCACATCACACCGGTATCCTTTATGTAAGAGATACGCGAGGCACGCACCATATTGCGGTGCCCGTGATGCATTAACTGCATCGCTATTTAAGTTTAATATGAAATTGAGGACTTGGCATTCCCGGCTCGTTTCCAATACTCTATGGAAAATGGTTTGGTAAGGGTTGCTACTAATATTAATTTCTGGTTTGCAGCATCGATTAATGCAATTAAGAATCACAAAGTTATTATTTACTAGCAATGCCAGCGGCTTCGCCCGCGTGGAATCACAATTTTTTTTCTGGAATTCAAATTTGAACATAAAAGTAGTTATTGTGAGTTAATCGTAAGAGATAGAGACATGCTATTATGGGATTTTTTGTAGTGTTTTTAGAGATCTAAAATTCGTTACTATGCTGGTTTACATGGCGCACGTGATAGAAGCTCCCAGCAAGCAAGTTTTTTAACAACTGCACGATCTCTTCAACACAATTTACATAATACACCGGTATTTACCTAGACCATTCGGAAGTATTGCACTATCTTTTGGTGAAAATCGTACAAAAATCCGTTCAGTAGGTTTTGAGAAAATCGATTACATACAGACAGACAGTTTTTTTTTGATTTTCCAAATATTATCGTCTTTTTTATCAACCGACGTCAATCCACTGGATATAATAGGTCTCTACAAATCCACGTCTCATGACCTTATTAGCTTTCTTGAATAATGTGAATAATAATGAAGAATGCGACTGAAGTAATGAATTACGTTATAAAGACCCAGGTGTCAAAGATTGAATGAAACAGCGTATAGTCCAAGGAACAAAGTGACCAGGTCTGTGATTTTCCACATAATAACGATTTTGTAGTCTTGTAAACACGAGGAATCTGATTTAAAAATACGCGTATAAAGCTCGCACAGAACGATAGAGGTAAACAAAAAAAACCACCATAAACCAGCCCGGAGTAGACAAATTATGTTAGTTTTATAGACACCAGATATAAACTGGACATATTTCGGAAGTATTCCTGTCATACAGAATAAAAATGCAGTGTAATTCGTTTGATGTGTAAAGAACTGCGAGTTCAGCAGCAAAGGTATTTCCACTAGAGCATATTAAAAATGAAATGTGAATCTAAATGTGGGTCACTCGTTTTAAATGCCCACTTACTATCTGGTACTCATCAAGCTCAGTTATACATAGGGTCCTTATACTCTTGATATTAACGTTTTTAGACGAGCGTTGTATTAAACGCAGATTATTTTTTTAATACGAATACATGCTATTTG
This sequence comes from Morpho deidamia, assembly GCA_947086505.1. Classification (NCBI taxonomy): domain Eukaryota; kingdom Metazoa; phylum Arthropoda; class Insecta; order Lepidoptera; family Nymphalidae; genus Morpho; species Morpho deidamia. The sequence goes on from CAMTZC010000025.1 coordinate 1,107,239, forward strand.
AAGGAAATAGTTAAATTAAAATGATTCCGAAACGTCTTATTTCTTCAAAAGATCTACTGTACTGTATCTACTGTTATTTTAAAGGTATTTCCAAGCAGTACCATCTCTTGCCTCTTTCATATACCAAATGTCTTAAATTTTTTTGGAGTCCCTTGTATTAGTAGTGAGTCAAACGTTAGTGCCAATGTTATTTTTCAGGTGCAAATTCATCAATTTAATACTTTCGGTGCTTTTCATCGTCAGTTTTTTGTTCTTCTACAGATCTTCTCGTTTCTTATTAGCATGGTAAAACATTGTTTAATCATCATCCTCCTGCCTTTATCTCATATAAGTGGGGTCAGCAGAACATATTACAAACATGTTGTCACATGATTCGGCTACGTATTTTGCGACCGGCCGTGTGCCTGACTCCCTTCGTCGTATTTTACGATGAAGAAAGAGGGTGGTCTATTCTACTCAACCGGACACCACTCGGCCGGTCGACTTACCTTAATCGTCTTTTACGACACTTCGGTAAGAAATGAGGGTGGTCTATTCTACTCAGTCCTAAATTCGGTCAACTAGAATAGTCTGGCCCCTAAATTTGTTATACATATGCACGTGTATTACTCTAATGTAAATGTGTCCTTACTAAAATATCTATGTTGGAATCAAAATGAATCTTTTTACTGCCTCGAATCTACTTCGGTACATATGTATATATCTAATGAACACAAAGTGCTGAGCTTTTCACTCATGTTACCGCAGTGTTATTTATGACTCTTTGACATGTTTTGATGTTTTTTCAATAAGCTTCTTTGATGAATGTTTTTAAATGTGTTTTCATTTTGTTTCAGGTAAATTTTAATGTTGTACGAGTGCTGTTTGTTGAGGAGTAGCTACTTTAACTTTTATAGGATTACGGGTAATTACAAAAGTATAGAGAGTGGTATGGATAAAAAAAGTATGTAAATTTTGTCGTGCAGTCGTATCTCCTGATGATCGGCTGCGGGGCGAAACGATTGTTGAGTTTTTGATAGTGAACGTGTGTAGTGCTTGTGTATTGTGGTGGAAGTGGTGGAGGTTTGTGCATGTGTTTTTACGAATCCTGCACGTATGGGGTATGAAAATACGGATAGTCCACTATACATTTAACACTATATATATTTTCTATTTATAGCAAAATAATTCTATTATTACTTTTGTGTTATGGAACTCCGCAAAGTAACACCTAATTCTATAAAGTATGTAAATGTTAAGTATGAAGTGACTATAGCCTATTATTTTTTTCAAACTGACTGTATGCTTTTGGCCCTAACGGCTTTAACAGCGTCACCGGGCGGGATGGGCGAGCGCAGAAGCACTGTCGAGGTTGTGAAACGCAGAGAGTAGAAGCTCTACTAGTGTCGGAGAACATCGTCCTAAGGGTGCGTCCTGTGAGGCCGGACCACGGCTTAGGGCGACACGTAGTGGAGGGCTGATGGTATGACTTTGATTAGACATTGCGACGTTGATGATAGATATTGCATGTTTCTTTACATTAATCTTATTAAATAATTTATAGATTTATCCGTACTTTACGGATATCCATAATACAAAAGCAACTGTAAAATTATTCTACTACATTCCGCGATAAAGTAAATAGAAAGTATATATAATGCTAAACGCTTAACAAGCGTGTTCGGGGGCAATATAATATTTTGCGGGGTGGGGGTTGATCGAATTAGTATATAACTATGTTTGCTTGGGTGATGCGTCGATTTACGATTTTATCGTGGAGTCTATCTCCTGATGATGCCTTGAGGGGCGAAACGATTGTTTAGTTCGTAATCGTGAACGTGTATGGTGCTTGTGTATTATCCTGCATATATCAGGTATGAAAACGGATAGACATTAAGCACATAAACTTATTACAAAAAAATCCCCAAAAGTTGTATGTAAGCGATTTTCTCAAAACCGATTTTTTTACAGATTTTATTCAAAGGTTCAAGTTCCGGAAGGTTTAAGTTTATACTGCTTTACGGTTTTATGTAAATTGTGTTAAGAGGTCGCGCTGTTGTAAAAAAACATCTGTTGGGAACCAACATATATATACCGAAGTAATATACTGCAGAATTATAGATCGACAAAAATACTACAAAAAAGTCTGCGACAGCATGTCTCTGTCTCTTATGGTAAACTCACAATAACTACTTTTATGTTTAAAATTTGAAATTCGAAATTGCAAAGTCGCAAACACAGCTAATTAGTAGTTAGTAGCATAAAATTATTATTACTTTTTTAATGTTATTAGTCAGTGGATCTATCCAGTAAATAATCGATTGTTTATTGCTAATCAAATATAAAAGTTAGTTTCTGGGAAAACCCATTGTTTGTCCACTTCACTTCTCCCGACTCTACCCTCAAAGGTCAACGCTCGGCCGCCCTTTGTACCTACTGATTTCACCCGCTTTATTTTGCTTTTAACACCTGATTACTTTGATGTGACGGACGGATTATGAATGAGAATTATATGCTCGATAGATTTGACGAAATTATTGTATGATTAATTTTTAGGTTCTAGTCATGTATTTTTTGGTTTATGTAACATTTTTAAAAATTCTTAAAATTTAGTGCATACTAAACTAATAGTACCCACAACGTTTGATTGCGTTCAATAACGCAATATGGATTTCTTTTCAGTATTTCACACAATTAAAACTTATATGTTGTATAAGTTTTAATTGTGATTAATTTTATCAATATTGATCTAGTGGACTAGCCATGAAATCGTAACAGACAGACAGACAGATCTTCGAATATTAGAATGAAATAAGATTTCAACTTTAATGATACTTGCAGCATAAAGCAAAGTTGTGGACTAAAACAACTTTGAAAATCCATTATCAAGTAGATCAATTATATACAAAACGACTCGTGAATCATTTAAATTCAAATTAAAAATATTATTTATTCAAGTATACTTGTAAACAAGTGCTTTTGAATCGTCAACATCTACTGCTGGTTCGGAAAGCTGTTCCTACCGAGAAGAACAAGCAAGAAACTCGGCGGTTGCTCTTTTCAAAGAATAATTTTTATCACTAGTTACATATAGTTAATATTGTCTTGTACAGTTTCGAAGAGTAGCTATATCCACGCATTCTTATCGTCTTAAGTAATCCTCAATAGTATAGTAGACTTTCTGTATTAGCCTTTTTTTAACAATATTTTTAAAATGCTGTAAAAGTTAAAGATTTCGGAATTTTATTATAGAATCTTATACCCAAACCCACAAACAATTTATGAACTTTAGCAAGGCGCAAAGCAGGAACCGCAAGCTTATGTCGGTTCCTACTTTGTTTATTATACACATCGCCAATCGTTTTATGATTATGTATATTATTATGAACAAAAATTAAATTGCAAAAAATACGTTAGGTAGATATAAATAAAAAGAAACGGCCCGTTGCTATCCCACTGCTGGGCTTCCTGTCTCCGTTTTTGGAGAGAAGAAAATCTAAGACCTACCACGCAGACCTATCCCTACAACTCTTTAGATATATGCAGGCTTCCTCACGATGTTTTCCTTCACAGAAAAGCGTGTGATAAATTGCAATTATCAATTAGACACAAGTTTTAATACAAAAACTCATTGGTGCCTGCTCGGAGTTTGAACCTGTGTCCTCCTCGTAAGAGTCGCACGATATCACACTAGCACAGCTTGTTAAGCAGATATATTGCCTCAATATGTAAATATATACCTAGTAAATATGTAGTTCAAGTGAAATAAACGACAATTGAAAACAAACATAACTATATGAACACATTATGGTGCCCATGGGATGCTTCCATCAAATTCACAGCGTCTTATAATTCCACGGTGCCCTCTTTGATTAAAATGCCACAAAGCAAATGATGCGCCATTCAGAACGATGTTATTAATATTAAGAAGGTCGCAGAAGGTCACATATGAGTACAATTGTTTCGACGTGATATGTTAACCGAATAATAGTGATGTTCCTACATAACCTGCTTCATTCATTTGTTCATTATTTTTTTAGAAAATATACTGATATAAGAATGACAATAACCTTTGGTCTCTTGGTTGGAGTCTCTTGGATAAAATTTCATGTTTAATTTTCTCTCGGGATTAGGAAAAAGAAATTTAAATCGGCTATAACACTATGAACGTCAACTACTGGACATAGTGTTGAATGGCCCGTTGGCGCAGTTGGTGTGACCCTGCCTTCAGCTCCGCGGGTTCGATTCCCGGCGAAGGCCAACATTTCTTATAAACAATTTGTTGGTTCTTCAAGCCTGGGTGTATTTAATTTATATTTGTATTTAGGTATATAATTGAAATTAAATATGTAGTATATTTACCAGTTGTCAGTCACCCATAACACAGGTATTAAGTTAATTAGTCCGGGGATGGACGACCGTGTGTGTAAGTGTCCCATATATTTATGGGTCTTGAATCCACCTTTTTTGAGGTCTGAAGTCCACTTTGTAGTTCCATGAAACGTGTTCGATGATTATGGACCTCACAAGAAAGCCCAGAGTCATTCAAAGGGTTATGACACGAGCTATGCTTGGAGTATCTCTAAGTGATTAAATCAGAAATTAAGAGATTTGCAGAAGAATCAGAGTCACTGACAAAGCTCAGCGTATAGACACTTAGTACGCAGAAATAAATATTCTTTCAATCTTAATTCAAATTAAAAAAAAAATTATTTAAACTTGTAAATAAGTGCTTATGAATCATCAGCTCTACCTAACCTACCTACCTAAAGCTGTTCCTACCGAGAAGAGCCAGCAAAAAACTCGGTGGTTGCTCTTTTCAATGTATAAATTCTTATCACTAGTTACATTTAGTCATTACTGTCTTGTACATGGTCAAAGAGTAGCTAAGTCCACGCGTTCTTATCGTCTAAGTAATCCTCAACAGTATAAGTAGGCTTTCTGTAACAACCGTTTTTTAATAGTGTTTAAATTAAACTGCGTTAATGGTAAAGTTAAAGTAGATTGCGAATTTTTTTTATAGAATCTTATATCCAAACCTAAAAATGATTTACGTACTTTTGCAAGGCACAAAGCAGAAGCCTTAAGCTTATGTTGATTCCTAATTTGTCTACTATATACATCACCGGTCGTTTTAATTTTTTATGAACGAACATTAAATTGCTTAAAATATACCGTGATGAAAATGTAAGAATACCTATTTCCTTGAAATTCTCTCGCTGGGAATCACACGGACTTAAATTGTAGATGCCACAATGTTAATATACATTTTGAGGCCGTATTTCAAATATTTTAAAATAATCACATAATAATGAATGTTTGTTGTATTAGGTATTAAAATCCACAAAGAAAATAAAACACGGTGCCCTCATGGTACTCAAATTCTGTATGTAAACAGCCAACTCCCCCATACTCGAGACCTGAACCCTTATCCGACAATAGGGTATCGAACGTTTTCTTTTATAATCAAGTATTTCCGAAGAGAGTTTTAGATCGATCTGCTTGTTAAATTATTATTAAAATTATGAGTTATGAACTCCTATTATACGTATTTCTTCCTACTTTTGTTATTAATCGTGTTAATACTAAACGAGTTGATTAATTAATTGGTGTCATACAATCCATACATATTAATAAATAAATAAATATATTGGACACTTACACACGCGGTCGTCCGTCCCCAAAGTAATTTAATACTTGTGTTAAATAAAAAAGTAATAATAAAATTATTTTGCTATAATCCGCTATACAATAAATAGAAAGTATATATAGTGCTTAATGTATAGTAGACTATCCGTTTTTTCATACCCGTTACATGCAGGATTCGTAAAAACACACGCACAAATCTCCTGTGGACTGGATAGTCCACTATAGCAATATATATATTTTCTATTTACTGTATCGCGGATTATAGCAAAATAATTTTATTATTACTTTTGTAGTATGGATCTCCGCAAAGTAACGCCTAATTCTATAAATTACTTAAATACATACTTAAATACAAATACACACCCAGGCTCGAAGAACCGAGTAATTGTTGGCCCTCGGCGAATCGAACCTGCGACCCCCGGAGCTGTAGGCAGGGTCACTACCCACTGCGCCAACGGGCCAGTCTTTATTTAAAATATTAATAAATAAAAGGTTTTTTTAACTTGCCGTTTATATTTGAAGGTGGATCCTTGTAAGTTAAATTTGCCCCACTCTACTCACATACCGGTCTAGTCCCGAAAATGCATGTTTATGATAAGCATGACCTAATGCTGCTGCCTGGATTGGCTCGAGACAAGGGAACTCCTCAACCGTCAGCACTAGGGTCATGCAACTTTGTGAAAAGCTTTTTTGACTTGTTTTTCAAATGCGAAAGACTTCCAGTCTGTCCCTTGCGCTTTCCCTGCCAATTCTTTGGAGCAATATTGATGGTATTTTTATTACAATTGGAACTTATACACCGAACCATATTACGTTGAAAATTCCCTGTTTTTCTTCTGGTTTAAAGGTTTAAAACATTTCCATTTTTTTCTGAAACAGCAAAAAAAAAACAAATAGTAGACATAATTGAAGATTTCAACGTTTAGTTTGATCATATCGAAATGATAAAGATTTATAACTATGCCAATATAAAATATATATATATAAAATGGACCTGCTGCGAATGTGTCGGTGCTATAGTGTGTCTGTGTTTGTGTGTGTTTTGTAAAAGGCTAAGATTATCGCAATAGAAGACGATGCAATTGACGAAAATTATTCGGTTCGTCGGAAAACCAGAGTAACCAACATATCATCATGTCGTGGCAAAGATTAATAGATTGCATGACGACCCCGCATATAAATTGTAAATTGCAAAACATACAACCTCAAAAGGTCGCTGGAAGCTGTTGGATCCGAATATATCTCGAATTATGTCAAACTGTGAATGTCTTGCTTTATAGCCGTGTGGTATCCGGCTGATTAGAATAGACCACCTTCATACCTTACCGAGGTGTCGTAAAACGCGATTAAGGTAAGTCGACTCGCAGTGTGGTATCCAGCTGAGTAAAATAGACCATCCTCATTTCTTACCGAGGTGTCGTAAAAGGCAACTAAGGTAAGTTGACCCACCGTGTGGTATCCGGTTGATTAGAGTAAACCATCCTCTTACCGAGCAGTCGTAGAATACGACTAAGGTAAGTTGACGTTAGGCAGGCGGCCGGTCGTAAAATACGTAGCCAAATCATGTGATAAAAGGTTTTTAACATGTTGTGCCGACCCCACTTAGAGTGGCTTAGGGGCAGGAGGGTGATGTGAATGTCTTTTAAATTTAAACTATCGTGAGTAGTATTCATAGTTACCGACTACTTACGTCTAATTTTATCGGGCTAGCCCAACTAGTTTCGAGCCCATCCGGAACTGAACAGTTCGAGCCGCGATAACGTCGTGTAAAGAGCTCATAAATAAGTGCCCCGGATGGGCTCGAAACGAGTCGGGCTAACCCGATAAAATTAGATGTGAATGTCTTTAGCTTTACAGAAAACAAAAACTACATAAATTGTGCCTACCGGTACATTTTTTATATCATGATAAATTTTTCAACCCACCGTTTTCTCCGTAAATACCTGTTACGTTTTGATAACGTCACTTTTGTTATTATCAGTAAAATGTTTGTACAATTAACAGTTAAATTCTCTGGCAAAGTGACTACACCCTATCGCTATGATAACACGTCCTATCTTAAGGAGGGTGAAAGCGTCGTTTATATAAATATTGGTAGCGCTTCGAGGCTAAGTGCCGTCTTTGTTTCGACAATAAAAGAATAACCTCATTTGTGCGAACAATGAAACGATACTATATACCAGCATTGGAAAATTGTTAATATATTTTAGTCAAAGGAAACAAACGAAAAAATAAATTATGAAATCTACTAATTTTGGATTCGTATATCATGCTGCTATCCAGCTGAGTAGAATACTCTTCTTTCTTACAGAGGTGTGGTTAACGGCGACTTACTTAAGTTGACGCCAGCAGGCGGTCGGTCGTATAATAACTAGACAAAACATGTAATAACATGTTTAAACCATGATATGCCACTTTGAGTGGGATAAGGGCACGAGGATGATGATGTTATAATGTTTAATACTATTTGCTCTTCTTTTAACAATTTTTTGTCAACTGCTGGATCTAGTCTCTTTAAGATGTTTCTATGATATAGTCTTGTCTAATAAACTAGGTATAGTACCCGGCAATAAATACTGCACATCGAGGCTTAGAGAGAGAAATCGGCTAGATTCTGCTTCATAGAGCATTGTCTCTGTCGCACAGACTGAGGAACCCGTGCGAAACGTCACATACTAACTGAGGGACAGTGACAGCGTTATACGAAGTGGCCGGCTGTTTCGTTCTAAACATCGATGTGCATTATTTAATGCCGGGTACTATATGTATATTTGAACACCGAAAATACGCAAGGTATAAGTTACATCCCTCGTGTGGATCATTTTAAAGATCTTAAACTATGTGTATAACCATAGTGGTTGATGTCATGCAAAGGTAAAGCAAATTATTAGGTCTCAGTTGAATGAATACACTCACATATGTGACTATAATAATTTAATAACACGTGTGAACTGAGAACAGAAATAAAACGCGCCCCTTATATAATTATAGGCGGCGCTCGAGACTAAGTGCCGGCTTTGTCTTGAGACTGAAAGAATAACAATCATTTTGCGAGAACAATGAAAAAACACTGTTATTTGCTTTCCGAAAGACAATACGCCGGGGATTAGATTTATTGTTAGAGTTCGATTAACACGGACAACAAAAGAAACCGTATAAGTCAATGATTATATCACAGATAGCCAAACTCTCGCTGGAGTATCCTTTGAAACTAGTAACAAACGATTGCAATGGTTGATTATTTATTGAAATCATCATCATTCTCTTATCCCACTCTAAGTGGGGTCGGCACAACACGTTAGAAACATGTTGTCACATGATTTGGCTACGTATTTTACGACCGGCCGCCTGCCTGACGTCAACTTACCTTAGTCGCGTATTACGACACCTCGGTAAGAAAGTAGGGTGGTCTATTCTATGCCGGATACCACACGGCATTGATTATTTATTCAAATAATCTATAAAATTAGGCGTTACTTTGCGGAGGTCCATAATACAAGAGTAATGAAAATATTATTTTGTATATAATACACGATAAAAGAAAATATATGTTATATTGAGATATGTAGTGTGGACACATGTTTGCATGTTCTTCATTTGCTAGTCAACAGCGAATAAATAGACAAAAGTAATAAACATATTCTTTTCACTATAATTCTTGATGAAACCGCCGTGTGGTATCCGGTTAAGTAGAATAGAACACCCTCATTTCTTACCGATGTACCATAAAAGGCGACTAAGGTAAGTCGACCCGCCGTGTGGTATCCGGCGGCATAGAATAGACCAACTTCATTTTCTTACCGAGGTGTCGTAAATATTGTGACAACATGTTTGTAACATGTTGTACCGACCCCACATAGAGTGGAATAAGGGTAGGAGGATGATGAATCTGCGATGAAAGAAAATATATGTAGTACTAGAAAATGTAGAGTGTATTATTCGTTTTCATACTTGATACATGCAGAACTCCTTTTATCTCATGCCCTACTCACCACCAATAACACAACAATACACAAGCGTTGCACACATTCGCTACCACAATCTCAACAATAGTTTCGCCCGCAAACTCTTCTGACGATCTCCTGACGATGGTTCGGTTATGGGAAAGAAACGATTCTGGGGTATTCTGGGAGTGGTAGTGAATGTGTGCAGTGCTTGTGTATTGTTGGTTATTGTTGGTGAGTAGTTCCTTAAACATCTCTCGCAGGGAATCACGCTGGCTTAAATTGTAAATGCGACGTATGGCTCTTTTTAGCAATACTAAATGTATAATAACGAGGCATCATCACCTCAAGTCTCCAAGGCTTTTGAATTGTTAACGTTTCGATAACATGCGCCATATTTTGTCACAGCATTAAAATTTAACTCCGTCTCCCAACATCTGCATACCTTCCAATTGACGCAGTCATTCTCGTATGGGTCGTTAAAGTTGAGTTGGGTTCGTAACTCGTCGGTTTATATCTTTTAAGTCCTCGCAAGTTAAGACAACCGCAGGCTATATATTGCATTATCATAGAATAAACAACGCCTAAAATCTAATAGAAGTGGCATCGAATTTAACCATTTAACCAGAAAACTTTCCTATAGCCCTTTGCATCTATAATTTCATTTTAAGCATACCTTTATGATAAATATAATTGAAAAGGTGATTAAACATTTTAAATAATAAAGTGTGTTAGTTAATGTAAGATGTTTTTGAAAGTAATTATTATCGTTGTCGGAAACGGAAGTAGTCAAATATCATCTCTTTAGTTTTAATACCGGATATAGTGACTTCGCAATAATAACGTAACATATAGAAAGGCGGATGTCGTTTTTGAATACTATAAATGTTGCTTGCCATAAGGAAGCCAGTATTGTTGTAAAACTTGACTCATGTGGCTATTAGATGCTTACGCGGCTAGATCATTTTATCACTTGAAGTTTTGCTGTAAAACTTGATTTGTACGATCATTAAACACCCATGTGTTTAGATCGTGTTACAATTTGTCTTAGTTAGAGAAGACGGTTAAATCTAGTTGAGTAATTACTAACCAAACTGGGGTGCTAATGTCGATAGGCCTCCTCGTGGCGCACCCTGGGCAGGTCCTTAGAATGTTGCGGATTACATTCCTTGGGCTTGGCGAACGGACTGGTGAAGCCCGTAAACCCGGGAACGGGAGCGGGGGCCTTCGGGCTGAGAGGAAGACAACCTCTATAAAAAATTACCCGGTGGGTTGGGGCCCCTACCTTCCGCCTGACACGGGTGCTTTCTGGACGTGTTGTAGTTCGGGGGTTGTCTGGGGACGGTGGCCCGGCGTGAGTGTCTGCCTGGTGGCCCGAAAGTGAGTGTCGCGAATGCGGTGCCGAGGTGTAGGCGCTGCCTCTGCTTACGGACTGACTATCCTACTTGGAAGGTCCAGCAGGCGGAGCAGGCAGAGTGACACAGGTGGGGAGCGGTCTCTCCTTGTCGACCTTGCGATTCCAGGCACGGTGGGCAGGGAGCGATCGCGGGCAGCGTTTTTTCCTGTTAAAAAAAATTACTAACCAAACTAGTGTCTTTAGTCAGTGTGACGTTTTAATATTGGTTGGTAGTTCCACGTGTACCTTCACTAAATATTTTTTGGTTAGTAGAATCCAATCTCAAATAATTTATATTTGTGATAAGAGCAACCATCGATCTTCTTGCCAGTTCTTGCTTCAAGGTGTATTAGAAATTTGTGTAGTTAGTCAATCATTAAGGCCAATAAATATTTAAATTTTATTTGCCATATATCGTCACTTCTGTTCATTTTTACCTCTAGGGCACATCGCAACCCATTAACAACTTCTAAGAACCCAAAACACGAACGTAAAGTTACATCATATCATAATAGGTGCGATCGTGCCCTCAAATATCGTTTCAGGGGCACTTAAGGATAACTTTCCAATAAACTTAATATTTTTATGTGACGGCTCGGCTGTAAAAAGCTATTCCTTGATATTTGTTGGGTAATTTCGCAGAAATTCGCATTTAGGCTATGATTGTTACGATTCTGGTGAACATTTTTGTGCGATGATGAGCCTGACAACATTGTTTTAGGACATAATTTGTACGTTCAATAAAACTAACTTCTTTAGGATGTCATTTGTTACCTGGAGGTCTATCTTTTTTTCCCAGTAAACAATCTTCTTAAATAGATTTTATTTTATTTTTTTAATTCCTGCTGTCTCAAAACTACGAAATATGTGAATATAAATCTAAAATACGTTGATTTGTAAAATGATTAGCCATATTTGAAGGCTGCTGGTACGAAACCTACTACCATAGTCACATCGGTCATTTCTAAGAAATCAACTTGCTATTGAACCAATACGACATCTAATCTAGGACCTATTATCTATAAAGTGAAAGACTATGTTACATTTATACCCAAAAACAGTCCATAAAACGTTGACATTTAGGATATGCCTAATAATAGAATTAGGAAAATAACTATACTACATACGTAAACTACCGTAAATAAAAAACTCGAACAGTAAAATATACATTAATTGAACACAACGGGGGTTAATAAAAATTAAAAAAAACTTCACAACACAAAAAGTGAAATAATCACCCCAACAAAACTTGATTGAGGCAAACAATAAACAAGGCTTAAACAAAAACAAACTGCAGAACGCTCAGTTGACTAATAACACTGTACTAAAGGGCCATCGGATCTCAAGTGCGGGTAAAATTGAGAGGGGTTTTGAGTAAAACAAAAGACGTATAGAATCGGAATAAATTATTGCATGTAGGGTTCGCATTGAGGTAAAGGGAACAGTATGTCTTTTTTAATAAAGCTATGCAGTTCGGTGTTTATTGAAAGGGCTGGAATAGTTCGAAGTCGGAGCCCTCGACAGTTGGTGTGTGTTGTGCGAATGAATAACGGCTTTTTGGCCGATTAAGTCATCAAACAAATGTTTCTTTCGATTTTGAATACATTTCTGGACGAGTTGAGGTTAAATAAGTTGATACCTATTCGTTTACTTCATCCACGGGTTTAATTTTCAGGATTATCTGACACATATGATACTTTTACATGGTAGTTGAAAGCGTAGGTTTTATAAAACACAATTCTTAACGAATAAGGCGTTACTTTGCAGAGATCCATAATACAAAAGTAATAAAAAAATATATTTTGCTATAATCTGCGATACAGTAAATAGATAATATATATGTGTTAAATGTATAGTGGTGTTCCGCGCAAACGTGCGGACGGATGAAACAACCTCCGGGACCTGGGCCCGACACCCCGGCTCTTCAACCTACCTTATGCGGCCGTTAGCTGTACGTGGTCCGGCCTCGTGAGTCATTGTGTGTATATGTGCACGTGTGTGTGTGTGCTTGTATGTACTTGGCCGATCCCCGAAACCGTTGGCTCGCCTCTGCACTCTTCTACAGACACGTAATGTCTGTTTCTCCCTGAGTATACACTTCACTATATCGGCTAAATAACACCCAGTGTGCACACAACCTGCGTAAGGTCACACGTTATTGAATCGTCCCTATATCGGGGAATAGTAACCAACGTGCACCAAAACCGTGGACGGTCGCGTCTTATCAAACACTTCACTGGTTAAACGCGTCACTAAATCTGAGAATAACACCCGAAACTCAAAATTACACGTGTGCGTTATAAAGGAATGCCGTGTACAGGCGCACGCGGCCTGTCCCTATCGTGTTTGAAAAGTAACTAGCGGTCGGCCGCTCCGGTAGCAATCGGATGCCTAAACGACCTTGATTTCGCCGCTCGCGTCGCTCGCCCCTCCGGCGGGCGAGTCATTTTATTCAAAAAACCCCCCGCTCCGGACCTACACCTAAGTCCGCTACTTAACTAACTGGCAACTGGGCCAGTGTGGCCACCGCGCGCTTCAGAATCGAGTCACCAACTCTCACTTCAGTCACTCGGGGAATCCCATCAGATCAAATTTCAAGTCCCGTAACTAGCTACCAACATAGCTTTTGATTGGATTGTTTCAATCTGATTAATTATAAAATTGGGAATTTAGAAGGTTATTTATGTCTTATTTATTATAATTATTTGTAAATTTTTGTTAGGCCATAGTTGTCTGTCTTAAAATATCATTACTATTATTATTAATAAAAATCTAAGCTCATCTTACATAAGTTTATTTGTTAAAGGAAATATAACAAATATTAGTGTTGCAAGAAATCATAAAGCATTCGTGAAAAATCAAAGGTTTACGTCGCTCATATAAGACAGTGGAATTAAAATTTCAGTTCGGAAATCGTGTCGCGGTGTTCGAACGTCCAGCGGTACAGTCAGCAGAATAAGTTTTTGAAAATATATTTGAAAATTCTGATATTAAATTCTTCCATTCCTGTGCGTCTTTTAAGTAGGTTTAAAGATTTTGATTTATTTCTAACTATTTGATTCGGCAACTTCGTTTGGGTCAAATTTATTATTACAATACCCTCAATTATGGATTATGATGTCTTTTCTTGTTTCTCAAGGCAAAACGAAATTTCTATCATGCTATGTGTTATTATATATAGCTTATATAAGCTCCAATTGTCTCAAATTGGTCCCGCGGGTAAAATGTTAAAGCGTTTCAAGCAGAGTGAGAGATGGTCAGACATTCACATTCATAGTTTGAATATAAATTCGTTAATCGAAACATTTTAGTTACGTGGTCGCTATTTTGTTGGTCCAACACATTGGGCCAAAGAACGCCACGTTGAAGTCGAGTCAAATCAGGTCTTCAAAATGTAATTTCGTACGGAAATCCTCGTTTCTAATATTATAATCACATATGAACATGCTAAGCTTTTCACCAGACACCGTCCGAGTGTTGGATTTTTTTTTATTTAGGTAGGCAATTTTTAATGTGTAAGTACGTCAAGGATTATGATTTGACGACAAATTTTCAAAAGTTCGCACAATATTCTTTTACTTTTACAGAAAAGTTGAAGTCTGTAATCTATTTCAATAGGCGGGTAGATCGTAGGTAGGATAATCGCACTTATCACACCGAAAGTACATCTGCGCTTTAGGACCCAGAGAGGGGGGGAAGGTCGTACCCATATAGGTTTTAAACCATTGCACACATTCTACCCACATTTCAGTCTCCAGTGCACTGTAACGGATTAAATCGGTACCTAGATGAGTAAGCTATCTGGTACCATCACACCTTACACCCTTTAAAGAAATCTATATTCAATTCCTCAAAATACTCGTATGTATGTATTTTCATCTCCCAGAGAATTATCTTTGTAATGCTATAGATATTTTTCGAAATCTATCCCAAAGAGATACGGTCATTACTTATCAATAGGTAATCCATCTGAACAGCTATTGCGTATTTATTATTCTAAAGAAAAGAGAATGATAAAATGTTTTGGCTATAATCTGCGGTAAAAGAAAATCTACGTTATTCTGGATGTAGTATAAACTATACTTTGTGATCCATACATTATTATTAATTTTATCCAGTTCAAAATCTATCTGTCTGTTTGGTATACTTTTGAGGTTTATACTCTAGAACAATATTGATTAAATTTGGTACACCTGTTTGCCAGGCTGACTATAAGATTATTAAAAAATCCCTTTTTCTTCAGGAACAGGATTAAACACAGATAACAATACATAATTCTATAACTTAGAGTTGACTGGCTTTTATTTCAGATATCGATTTTTGAAATTAATAAAGCGAAGAAGAAGTAAATTACAGAATAATTGCTTAACGTTGTCTTGGACAGCGCGAATCTTTTAGATAAAATGGGTTTTAACATTCCTTCTATGCTACACGTAAATGGAAAGCTAAAATAGTTTCAACCAACGTTTAGTCGAATAGATGTAGGCTTTTCGCCGCCATTAATCCATGATGTGTAACAGACAAATAAATGTACAGCCAGACAGACTGTCACGTTCATTATTAGTATACATGTTTTGTTGTTGTCCGTACTAATACATCATGCACTATACTCAGCATCGCAAACGCGGTCGGTCTCCATTGTGATATTGTGACCTGATTTCACGTCCCCATTTACAGGGCGCGACTTATGACTTTGCTCTAGACATGGTTTTTGAGGAACAGCATCTGAATGTACAATCTCTCGGATTGAAAGTGGAACAATGTTTGAGTCAACTGGAGAAATAAATTGAGTAAAGGCGATTATAGGCTAGTAACAACAAATAAACACCAGTTACATTGTATTTATGCCAGAAGGTCATATGAGAAGAGACCAAAAAGAGGTTTATGACTGCGTAAGTCAAACAATCACTTGCAGAAAAGTACCATGAAGGCTGTAAAGCATTTCCATTTTTCGAGAGAAAACCTATTAACAAAGTCACAAATATTTACTTTAGATTTTTGTGTAATATTCTATTGTAAAATTCACCAATCAATTTTAAAAATAACTTATAAATATTCTCATATAAAAATCGATGTATTGCCAAGACAATAAATAGCAAATATCGATGGATTCAATTTTAATTCAAGCACTCAAAATTTAAAGAACGACAAAATGGTACTAGTCATCGGCTACAAGAGCAATATTTTGAAAAGAGCAACCATCGAATTTCTTACTGCCTAGTTTCTAACCAGCAGTTGACTTATCGAATCAAAAAACTTGTTGAAATCTATAAAATAAACTTTGAATTTGAGTATAATTTCATAATGGTACTTTGTAATATACGAATATAACTATAGATAAGGTTTTTACATTATTATTTGCATACGTAGAATGCCAGTATCACAATATTTCTAGATATGTCTTTCTCGAAATTTCGTATAAATGTTTAAAAAATATGACGTTCTAGACCATTAAAATACAAACTATTGCAAGAACTCAAGATTAAATTAAACATAATCAAAATAAAAGAATACAATTTCAAATACATAAGAATATTTTTATTTGTTTTTTAAAATATTACTTGGATAATATTAATATTACTAAATAATTGAAAGAAAGGAAAAGAACACGTATTTTACCTCAAAAAGCTTGCTAGAGTCGACCGATCCAAGCGCCACAAGATGTGGTATTTCGTTCATGGGTTGACAAGAAGAACATTATTTAAACGTATTCAAATCTAAAACTACATCTGCAACTATAAATATACTATCGTAATCAATAGGTGATTTCACTAACATATATTATTAACTAGTTATAGAAACAAGATTGATTAGCTTTAGTACGAAAACTATGAGTATCAAAGCAATTACTTATTAATTAACCGTATCGGCAATGGTTCATGAGCCGTGTTTAATTGGACCATAAATCATACTTGGGTGTCCGATCGAATTCACTTATTCTTGACGCTGCTTTCTGTATAACAGAGTACTTAACAGCTGATTCAGAACTCTAGCGTTCTGCTAAACTTGCACTTTCACCGCCCAAATATATCCGCTATAACGCACAGCCCGATGCACATGAATTTCAATCGTAAACGTTGATCCTAAAGTTGAAATCACCAGGTGTACCACTAAGGCGTATATTCAGCCCGCTACTATATAATATTTGTAACTCAAGCCTGATCTTAAGATGATTTATGATATGTTATACGGTTGACGTTTACGAGTTAACAGCCGCCGAGAAGGCCTTTTAATCAACTATGCTAATGTTAGGTGTTGGCGGCGGTAGGCCCGCTAAGTCTAATGTCAATATAAGACCCTAATTGAATCTCCGAATGCGAGCAAAATTTAATCAAGATTCCCGCTCGCTGTATTCAGAACGTTGTATTATTCTTGTATGGTAACCCATTTATTAATTTTGCTAGCTGAATGTTAACTTGAATCAACGAATGACGAAACATAGTCTAATCGAAAAATCTATTTTTTTAAACATTTTTTAAACGTGTGCAGTAATGACAGAGATAGTGTGTTTTATATATATTTTTACTATCAGTACAATTGAACAGCAAATAATTTCAGTGAAAAGCTGCTTTTAATCACTCTAAATTTTCTGTTAAAATTTTTTTCAAATTGCGGAATATTCGAGTAAAAATTTTTTTTTATAAAAATTCTAAAGCGTTAAAACCGGTTTTCTGAAAAAAATTACTATTCTCAAACCGATTTTGTAAAATGTCGGTATAAACCCTACGCGTAGACTAAAACTATTAAATATATTATTGTGGATTATAACTAGTAAAAATGAGGGTATTTATCTATTGCTTCGAGGTAAGCTATATCGATATATCATCCTCCTGATTTCATCACGTAGGGATACTCTAAACTGATCGTTTCTATTCATTCTGTCGCCTTCAGAAGTACTCCGAGATTCTCTATACCTTCAGACCCTTATCAAGACGTACTTTGGGATCAATATTTCATCACTGACGACATGTTCTAAGATTTTCGTTCAGACATTGACATATTTTAAAAATCTTTTATTTAATTTGCATTGTATCTGAAGTTGGAATCTTGTAATTTGAATATAACCAACTTCCCAGTGTCATCAAAATTTTACATGCTGCTCAGGTCTCGATGACAGTGCATGTTTATGATAAGCATGACCTGAAGATGCTGACAGGAGTGTCTTCAGACGAGGGAACACCTCAACGGTTAACAGTAGGAACATGAAATTTTGTTAAAAGATTTTGTTATTTTTTATTTTATAAATTTGTTTACGATAAGATCTCGTGTATTAGTTTAAATAAGCCATGGTTAGCTTCGATACAACATGATATTACTATACTACGAATTAAACATGATCCACTATCATTAGTATGTTTGAAACTTTGAAAGTTCTAGAAATTTTTACGACCAACTACATTTCAACTTAACGACGGTCAGTAGGGAGAGGTGGGTCCAGAATTAAAGTACTTATCCCGAAATTCTGATATCTCGCCCGTTGCATCTCACGTACAATCTGTATTGCCGGTTTTGAGGATGACCAAAACTGAACCCTGGAAAATTAAAGGGCGATAAGAAAAAGTATACCTGCTGTATAAAGTTAAATCAAATACGTTTTGCTAACCTAAAATATTTTAACAACTAAGGGATATGAAAAAGGCTGAAGCTGATAGTAAAGTATTTATCTGAATCCCATCATCCCATTGCTGACCTCCTCTTTCTTTTTAGAGAACAGTTAATGAAAATAACTTTTAATTTTTTGTTAATGTTTTTAAAAATTTTCATATCCAGTACGTTTGCCATTAATGAGTTCTCTCGTCTGGAGCAACTCTTAGCAATAGCATCAGATCATGCTTATCATAAACATGCATTGCCATCGAGACTGGACCATTATGTAAAAATCTCAGCTCAATCAAACATAGGGAAGTGAGTCAAATTTAACTTGCAAGATTCCACCTTTCTGTATATACAAACATACAAGGCATACTTTACATACCAAGGCAATATAAAAGCAATAAAGGCAATAAAATAAATAAAAGCTTATAAAATAGCACTAAGTTTTCTAATAAAAATAAAATTAACATCGGTGCCTGCCTGGGTTAGAACCTGTGACTCTCACCACTGCTGTGATCGTCTAGTGGCTAAGTAACTTACGTTGTGCTACTTTAAGGAAAATCAAACCCGGATTTTGTAGAAATTAATTCTAAGGCTGGATTCACATTATGATGCCATTCATTTGATCTCGCTCCGTTCTCGGTCCGGTAAAATAAATAATTTTTTTTTTATTTTATTTTATTTTTTTATTTTTTTTTATTTTATTTCTTTTTTAGTATTTTTTTTTTTTAATTGTATAATTTAATATTAATAATTGTATTATTATAATTTTTTTCAGCAGCTTTTCAGTTTTTTTTTCCTTTTCTTTATTATTTTCTTATATTATTGTTCCCTTTTCGTTTTCTATTCTTTTTCCTTTTTTATTTTCTTGCTCTCTTCTCGTCTTTTTTTCTTTTCTTTTCTAATTCTTCAATTAAAAAATTGAATGCCATTTTCTGGCAAATTAAATGTATGTAAATTTTTTTTTATCTATACTTTTATAATTATTTACTATTTACTAAAAAACTTAACTATTTTACAAAAACAAGAAATTATCAAAACTTAAAACAAAATTAGAACTAACTACATAATACTAAAAAAATAAAATAAATAAATTATAATAATAAATGTAAAGAATTATTTTTAAAAACGTTTTATGTCGACTACGGAGCGAGAACGAACCGCGAACGGCATCATAGTCTGAATTAAGTTTGAGGCTCGATTCACACTATGATACCATTCCCGGTTCGATCTCGGTCGGGTAAAGAATATTCTTAAACAACAAACAATCAGAGTATTCACTCTACCGTATTGCTCTAGTCCCGATCCAATATCGCTTCAGCACAGATTCGTCGAAAAGAAATTTGACTGGACAAAGATCGGACCTGTCTCGACATGTATCGACAGTCGGTACATGTTGGTACGTGTCGGTGTTCAGACACGCTTCTGTTTCAACCGCACTCATCAGTCGCGCCGCGAGTGTATCGTATTTTTTTTTTATTTCAGTTTCAGTCAAAAATATACCTTGGTTATATAAAATTAAAGGTGATATTTCTTTGACATATATAAGTAGCTTTATAAACCAGTTTCTTTAGTTTAGCAGTTCTTCATCGCTATAGAACCGCTTAGGTCTTTCAAATCGAAGAAAAAATATTTATTATTGTTTTGGTCGTTGCGCTGGAAATAAATTCGTGCAATTTTTGAGCGTCATTTTAGAATATAGTGCAAAATATCAGTGTTTTCTGAGAAGATATTAATTGTTATAATGTGTACTCGATATTTAACTTGTGTAGTTGTAAAGCGTTTTTAAAAAACTGTTTTTGAAGGTGTTTCTTTTTATTTAAAAACTGTTTCGACTTTCGTGTTGTTTTAAACAAAAGCCGTTTTTGCCCAGCCCTAAATAAAATTAATGTGTAAATGTACCAGCAGTGGGCACACACACATTTCAAAAATTTCATGTATGTGTTACGTGTTTTTTTCAATATATTTCGTAGTAATAAATTAAAAATTCAATGTATACTTCTTGAAAAGCACAACGATACCTTGAATTTTACCGTTGTAGCGCCACCTAGTTTTGTATATTGAAAATAAATCAAAGAGTTTTAGTTCTGACATTTCAATTTTATTTTTCAATTACGGTACTTGTGATATATAAAGTTGTCCATTAATGTGAAAGTTTTGAGTATTGAATAAATTCCATAAGCATGAATAACTTCCAATATCATTAAATAAAAAAGATACTTTCGAACCCAGATTTTCTTTATTCACATTGTAAAAACTCTTCTTTCTCCTACCCTTATCCCACTCTAAGTGGGGTCGGTACAACATGTTTTCCTCTTCCATTCTCTTCTATCATTCGTCAACTCTG
This sequence comes from Morpho deidamia, assembly GCA_947086505.1. Lineage (NCBI taxonomy): Eukaryota > Metazoa > Arthropoda > Insecta > Lepidoptera > Nymphalidae > Morpho > Morpho deidamia. The sequence goes on from CAMTZC010000025.1 coordinate 1,128,147, forward strand.
GCGCTACTCCTTTTATATGCATGTCATACTTCACACATTCCAACCATCTCTTTTTAGGCCTCCCTCTAGTCACATATCCATCCACATTCATATCCAACACTCGTTTAGTCACATGATTTTCATCCCTCCTCATTACATGTCCATACCATCCCAATCTTGCACCTCTCATCTTTTCTACAATGGGCGCAATTTTCATACTTCCCCTTATATACTCATTTCTTATTTTATCCAATCTTGTCACACCACACATCCACCTTAACATTCTCATCTCATTTGCATGCACTCTTCTTTCATCCATCTTCTTCATTGCCCAACTTTCTGATCCATACATTACGACAGGTCTTATGACCGATTTATAAATTTTCCCTTTAAGTTTAAGGGGCATTCGGGGGTTACATACTGTCCCTGAGACCTGTCGCCACTTCATCCATCCTGCATTCATTCTATTCCTCACATCGCGATCAATTTCACCGTTTTCCTGTAGAAGCGAGCCAAGGTACCGGAAGTCGGAGCAGACTGGCAAAACAACACCATTTAAGGTTATTGGAGAAAAATTGGAGGTACCTTGTACATTGTTAAAACTATAATAATTATATCACCATAGGAACCCTTCCTAATATGAATTCTTTATATTTTACACCTCATTATTACCAGCCTGTTTCAACATTGCTAGCAATAGTGAGTCTTAAACAAGTATAATTTATAATTTTCTAGCTGAGCTGGTGTTTTGCCATACAAATGATTTCAAGGGAATTTCTAGTGTAAATTATAACAAAAAAATACAAAAATATTAGGGTTGGACAACCTTTATCATTTAGGGATATGAAAAATATATAGTAGCCGATTTACAGACCTACTGAATATGCATATAACTTCATAAAAATCGGTCAAGCTGTTTCGGAGGAGTATTGGGAGACGAGAATTTTATATATTGAGATATTGCAATTGATTTTAATATTAGTTGACTTAAAATAGTGTTATAGCTTTATATAAGTATAAAAATACCATGTCACGATGTGCGTTTACGTTTATCTTCAAAACTACTGAACATATTTCTATAAAATTTTGTAGGTAGTTATATTTAGGTTAAGGGATTCGATAGTTTTTATTTCGATTAATGATTTCATTTTTTATGCCGTATGGTGTTCGGGTGAATAGAGTAGAATACCCTCATTTCTCACCGAGGGGTCGTAAAATGTGACTAAGGTAAGTTGATGTCAGGCAGGCGGCCGGTCGTAAAATACGTAGCCAAATCATGTGAAAACATGTTTGTAACATGCTGTGCCGACCTCTCTTAGAATGGGATAAGGGCAGGAGAATGATGATAATTATTTTATTTTTTATTGCGAATTTAGGGTCTAATTAACTTAATAAAGGGTGTTAATTTATTTTAAAATTCTTTTAGTTTACAACAGTTGTTACGTGTTCGCGCTTAGTAGAACCGCTATCGTTACGTACTAACGCAGAGCTAAAAGTACCAAAAATATTATTTATCTAACGCTTAAAATATAATTCTTATTACTAGTTACATAGTTATTATTGTCTTGTACAGGATAGAAGAGTAGCTATATTCACGCATTCATATCGTCTAAGTAATCATCAAAAGTATATCAAAGTAAACGATTGCCTGACCATGACGGCGTGTCAAATTATAAATTAATAAATTTAACTTATAAATGTGTTCGTTATGTTTTCTTGTAAGTGTGTTCTAGTAAGGGAAAGCACATGATAAATTTACATTTTGTATTGTCATGTAGGAGTAGCAATTTATCTACACATTTCATAATCGTCAACATCTACCGCTAGTTCGGTATAGTAAGCTTTCTGTATTAGCCTTTTTTAACAGTGTTTTTAAACTGCTGTAATGGTAAAGTTAAAGGCGGAATTTTATTATAAATTATATTTTATTATAAATTATGAAGTAAAATGGGAAGGCACACAGACAACGCATACGCTAAGGATCAGATTTTTCTTCATTTCACTCTTCACATGAAGAAATTACTCTAGGCTCTTTAAAAATTAAAATTAATAAAATTAAAGTTGTTTATTTCCATTCAAATAAATTAGGAAACAATCAAAGAAACCTGAAAAAATCTCAAAGTTTGTGTATGTAAGAGAATGTGTGTATGGCGATAGGGGGGGCTCTTACTTTTTATTATATGGGATTAATAAAAAAGGTATTTTTGAATTATTAAAGATCCATTTCCTGTAATCGAAGACAATATACAGTATTATTATTCCATCAGTACGATCCAAAACTGTTCCCATTTCATCTGAATCCAAGTCCCGCACAGATGGCGTGCCGTTATCGCAGATGCGATGTCGACATTGTCATGGGGTCACTTGACACCCAATGGAGCGTACCTACTTAAAGGCGTGCCCAATTAATTATGTCCGAGGAGAAAATTTCAAGATAGATCCTTGCCATCACGCATAATACCGGGTGAAACGGGTCCTGGACTCTCGCTTTGTGACTGGACACAGTTATTATAGTTTTGCGGGTAATTAATTAAAACATCTTGTTCATCATTGTTTTCATCATTTCTTGTTCATCATCATTGTTTATCACAGACTAAAATATATTGTAGAGAGTAATGATGATATAAAAATGGCTAAACAATTAAAATGTGCTTCTTTTCACATTGAGAATAGTTTTGATTAGATGTTATTTTTAATTATTCAATTTTGATATAAAATATGATTGCGTACACTTGACTCGCGGATCTGAAGGCGGGGTCACTGCCAAACATCCTAATAATATATTCTTTTATATGTCGGGGACAGAAATAACAAAACGTCATTTCCAAAGTTTTTGTATATTGGCAACACAATTAATTTTAATTGTTTATCCATTTTGTCTGTGTAAAGAAGCAAATTTGTGCTTCTTTACACAGATAAAAATTTATTTCTAAAGTAATAATAGAATTATATTGCTAAGTAAATAAAAAATATACATAGTGCTAAATGTATAGTGGACTATCCGTTTTTTCATACCCGATACATGCAGGATTCGTAAAAACACATACACAAACCTCCACCACTTCCACCACAATACACAAGCTCTACACACGTTCACTATCACAAACTCAACAATCGTTTCGCCCCGCAACCGAAGCATCATTAGGAGATAGACTCCACGACAAAATCGCAAAGCGATGCGAAGCGATGCAAAGATAGTGAACGTGTGTAGTGCTTGTGTATTGTGGTGGAACTGGTGGAGGTTTGTGCATGTGTTTTTACGAATCCTGCACGTATCGGGTATGAAAATACGGATAGTCCACTATACATTTAACACTATATATATTTTCTATTTACTGTATCGCGGATTATAGCAAAATAATTATATTATTACTTTTGTATTACGTTTACTTGTTAATACAAAGATTTGGATTAACACAAACAATTGAGGTAACGATTCATTTTATTTATCACCAGTAATAATAATATCTCGCCTCGTTTCATAAAATAGGACAATGTCCAATACAGTTGGCGCCGATTCATACCTGTCATAACGCCTGACGCGGATTGTGTAGGGGGTGTTGTTGTACTTCGTACCATTGTGGACGCTTTGTTGGGAGATTATAGTTTGCGAATGGACACGGACCACAGTTTACATCAAATTTATGATTTGATTTCTATATTCATATTGTGTCCGCGTTAAATATTTAGTTTTGTTCATCACTGAGCTTCGTTAGCACGATGATGAACGACGTTAGAAGTTTATTTTGCTGAAGAAATGACTACGGACTATCCCACTCTAAGTGGAAGTGGTAAAACATGTTTTAACCATGTTTTGATTTGATTTGGATTTGGCTAGATATTTTGCGTCCGGCGCCTGCCTGCCGTTAACTTAGCTAAGTAGCGTTTTACGACACCTCGGTAAGAAATAAGGGTGGTCTAATCTACTCAACCGGATACCACACGGAGAATCGACTTAAATTAATCGGTTCTTACGACACCTCGGTAATAAATGAAGGTGGTCTATTCTACTCAGCCGGATACCACTCGGCACTAGTAAATCACATTGTTTTTTGTAAAAAAATATCCACCGATTTCCTTGCTGGTTCTTCTCGGTAGAAGACTTCCGATCAGTTCCGATCAGTGTTGCTTCTTCTTTAACAAGAAAGTTCTTCGTTATTTTTATTTTGTTTCTTTCTATATCTTTATTTTCCCTTCTGTTACTCAATGATTGATTGGAACGGATCCTTTTTATTCTGTTTTAGGGATAAGTCCGCCTTTGTGCATGTGCAAAAGAATAAAACAATAGTTTTAGTCTTTTTTCTAACAATATGTATGTACAATACAGAAAATAAATAAACGATTCATAAGTACTAGAAACAGTATTCTTCCTTGAATAATATAAAGGTGTACCTTTTATAACAATGAATTAATACCTTGTGATCTATCAATCACTACAAGTATTAGATACATAAAGTTTTTTTTTTAAATCTTTATTAAAGGCTTAGTCGTGCCCGACTATCTCGCCCTGTAAATACCACTTATACACAATAATTTTATCTACAACTAGTTTTAACATCTAATACCTTATTGTATAATTTAACTAAAATATTTGCAGCGGCTGATACTGGATCAGCTAAAATAATAATTAAACCACCAGTTGAGAGTAACACTTTATAGTTAAGTAATAGTGTACGTCTCATTACCTGGTTTCGGGCACACTCTATCAAAATATGGATAACGTCCTCTACAAAATTACAGACATTACAATTTGGTGTAGGGACTTTACCCATCATGTAAGCAAATTTATTAAATGGAATGTGATCGGCCCGCAATCGTGATAAAACTAATATGGTCTTCCAATCGATTATAGTGGTTTGAAACCAAAGTTTTCTCAAAGGTTCAGCTTGGATAGTTTAAAATACTTATTAGGAATAATAACGTAAAGATCATTGCAAATCATCATTATCCTCCTTCTCTTATGTCACTCTGAGAAGGGTCGGCACAACATGTTATAAACATGTTGTCACATGATACCACATGGCATGTAAAGATCATTGCAAATATAAAAAATAATCCAAGGATAAAATAAACACGAAGATGATTTTTACAATATATCAATGAAATTGTCTCAACATTTTTATTTGTGTGTAACCTGTTTGTACAGGTTACACACAAAGAGTAACAAACGGCACAACCCCTGACCCAGTTTCTTCTAAAACAGAGCTTTCGAGTACAGCAGCAACGAATTTATCAGATAAAACAACTTAATACAATTGCGTACACAAAGGAAAATTGAAACAGGAAAAACTAAATTGTGGAAGACGAGTAAATAGGCGGGCAATCTGACGACCTAGTTGCGGACAATTGGATGGCATCAGGAGATTTATCGTTGTAAGAATGTTATGTGACCGATAGCGTAGTTTTGCGAGACAAACCAAGATTTTATCGCGAGGTAATAACTCGGGCAAAGCAATAAATTTGTTCAGATTGAATGTTACAAGAGAATATACTTAAACAAAGTTGAATGAGACATCAAATATGTTGTTGTATTTTAATATTAGATTTAGTAGTAAAAAATCTGCTCAATCAATACAACTATCATAAATGCGAAAGTTATCTGTTACGCTTTCACCGTTAATCTATATATTGGATATAAAAAGTTTTTCGTTTGGGAACACAAAAGAACGCTTATTAAATAATTGACATATTTTAAATTTAACTTTGATGCAAAAGAACCGAAAGAAAAGAAAGTGAGTAAAACTAACCTAGTATAATAACAAATATAAAAGTTTTTTTCTCCGTACAAAATAAATGGATTCTTTTATGACTATTTGAAAGTTTTCTCTTTTAATGATTTATAAAAGCAGGCGTTACTTTGCGGAATTCCATATTACAGAAACTATAACCGAACTACTTTGCTATAATGCGCGTGGTTTAAGCGAATGCACGCAATGTGTATGAAGCAGGCAACATTCACGTACCTTACACATGCAGGACAAGTCACCACACGTATCCCAAGACGCCTCCACCAGCAACAATGCACACAAGCAATACACACAACCACCATCAAAATCTCTACGATCGTTTCGCCCCGTAAACACCCCTAACTTCTAGCCGGCACAGACTCCAGAACTGATATAAAAAGCCATTTACATTTTACTCTTGACTATTATCTCTGTATCATAAAACCACATTAATTTGAAGCCCTTTCGTTTGTGAAAACATTACAAAAAAAAACATATTTTTGTTAAATAATTCAAATATTTATTTCATGGTTAAGAGTCTCAAGTTATGAGCCAAACTAGAAAACTACTAGAAATATATTTTGAGGGACATCTTCAGAAATGGCATTATCTCAAGCTATAGTCCCCACAAAAACTTTCAAACACTCCATCTATGTATCTCGTTCTTTGAGACGGCCCACTTGTCTCGTGACACTGGATCTCGACGCGATAAATCAGGCCTACTCAAAATCCAATACGTCAAAATAGTGACTCTTACAACCAAAGATATTATGGCAATATTGCATTAATATTTTTTCTGCCTTCAAGGAGGAGGCCTTAGAATAAGGATTGAGGTAGTATGGACATGTTATGAGGAGCGATGAAAATCATGTCACCAAACGAGTGTCAAATATGAATGTGGATTGATATGTAACTAGAAAGAGGGATGGTTCGATTGTGTGCATATAAAAAGAGTGACGCCAGAGTTGACGAAAGACAGGAGAGAATGAAAGCGAAGTACATGTTGTTGGGATAAGGGTAGGAGAATGATGATGGAGCGTGCCTTAGCCCAATTTTGGGTGTCCAAAATAAAATAAAACACGGTTACGAAATTAATGAAACAAAACTAAAAATCGACACGGAAACATCGATTGATAATTTTTTCAAATAAAAGGTCCTATTTTTTAGTTTCGTGTATTAAATAATAAGTAAAATGTTCGATACATGAAACGTTGGGTATTAATTATTTAACATATCCTAACTAAATAGTTTTTGTGAAGTTAGTATGATAGGAATTCAAAGTTAAAAATTACCTACCTACCTTATGACCTCAAGGTCGTACATAATATACTGTTGGAGTTGGAGACCGATTGCCAAAGGAATTATCGTGTTGTAGTGTATACCGTGTCGATAACGTCACGTCGGTTTTTAAAGTTGCCGATCTGCAAACACATGTTACTGGAAATCAATAAAAAATATGTAAAATACAAGAGGCTTACAAGACCACCCCGTGTCGGTAACACGTGGGATGAACGCTCAAACATTTTACGGTCACCATAGCTAGCGACCTTAATTATCATTCTAGAACTTTCCTTTATACCTCTCCTTACCATGTTATTAAACAAATAAGGTACGTATTTTTTAATTAGTCTTCGGAAAAATGCTTTTTGTTAATAAAAACAAGCATTCATAGTCTTAGTTTGTACGAATGCAAAAAATTTACGAGTCATATCAAGCCACTTGGTAATATTTATAGTACACGGCGACCTAGTTTATTATCACCAAGGCAACTAAGTCATAAAACTAATTTCTTCTAAACTTTGTTGTTGTCTATAGCTACATTATACAAGTTGTTTTATGTAGTTAAGTTATTTTATTAAGGTCGACATCATTAGCGAAGGAAGATTCAAACAATTTTAGTTGTTTTTTTAAGAGGTCGTCCATCCCTTATTACTTGTGTTATGGGTGACGAACAGCTGTTAAATATATTACATATATAGTTTTAAATATATACTTAAATACAAATACACACCCAGGCTCGAAGAACTGACAATTTGTGTATAGAAAATGTTGGCCCTCGGCGGTATTCCGCGACCAACGGAGCTGAAGGCAGGGTCACTACACACTGCGCCGACAGGCCAGTCTTTTCAATTTATTAGAACTTTTTTAAATACAAGTATATCATTATCCCTAACAACACGACTCAAGCATGTAAGTTAAATCTTTAAAATGCTGTTTAGAAACACACCATTTTCCGATCGTTTTGTTTTGATGCACAGCCTAGGAAACCACATGACCTTTGACTTTGTGCGTATATCTTCTGTCACTGACCACGATATCTAATGGCTGAACAGTCAAAGTACGTGGTTTATATCTGGGAATCACAGAATTAAACAAACAACAAACAAACAAACTTAAACAACAGTGTTAAACAAACTTAGGTTAAGGCTGATTAGATCATTTACAACATATTTTTTCAACTACAAAAGCAGAATGTAACCAAGAAAGAATTTATCTTTAAGTAAAAGACATTTTATAAAATTGATGATTGCTTTACTGAAAAGCGAAAATTAAACGTACATACTGAAGTATATTTAAATTGAAAATATCTAACGTTTATAGCAATTTGAAGTGTATTTCAGATGAGAAAACGAAACTCAGAAAAACTTTTCCAAGTAAGAGTAATTAAACAAAGTGACTCCCAAATTAATTTCACGAATCGCGTACTTCATTTTCTTTGAATCCACCATCACTGTGCAGTTTCATTAGATGGACTTTCGGATTATTTGAGTTATAAACAGATGCTCAAGTCAACATAACAAAACTTCAATACTTAAATTTAACTGAATACCCTTTCTGTACTCAACTAGTTTATTGCATCGCAAATTAGCAACGGTCAGTATTTGTTTTGGTCGCGCCAAACTTTAAATATGAATTGACACTTGTATCACAACTTTCAACCTTATCTCAGCCTGATTAAAATCTAAACTGGTGGTAATTCGTTTATCCAAATAAAGCAATTCGCTGTGAAATCTGTTTAGACTTATTGTTGTTGAAAATACGTTTTAATTTCCAATACCAAGATTTGTATTTGGAAAATCGTTCGGAACTGTTCTTGAAGTGACGGACATCGTTGGTTTGACTTAGTGTAACTATAGGGAGAGTTAAGTCCGAGGCGGCAAGATCTTTGTTTATTATATTTCCCATCGCACCCCTTACATATTTAAATGGATCAGGTCAGGCGTTTTCGAGACTCAGTTTCATACGACGTGTTAAGGTTATTTATAGATAAAAATCGAGATCTAGGATCTTGGATGTTTCACCGTTACTACAGCAATAGGATATCTGATGTTTAAATGTTTTTATGGTTAAAGAATTTATTTTCTCAAAGAATTGGTACAATCACTTACAGAGAAAATCATTCATAAACATACATAATTTTGTTCGGCAATCTAACTTAAAAGAACATATAAACAAAAATCTACCCACTTTCACTTTACATCGGTAGAAGAATGCAAAAATCGTTGCTACAGTATGTCTAATGTTAGCATGACAAGTAATTTTAATTTAGTAATGTAATATCATTCATTATATGTTTTTTTAATTTGTTTTTAAATATCATAAATGATTTTACATTCTTGACCTCTTTAGGTAATTTAAATGTTTGACTCGTCAAAATCATCCGTACAAAATTTAATCGTACGACGGAATCTCTTTTATCTTTACCCCATTTTAAATCTGTGTCATTAATATTATCTGTTTTAAATTCTCGCAATCTGTTATTTTTAACTAGACATTTTTTACTCTGGTTCTTTATTCTACGGGGATTAGTTTTCTACTGTAAACCGAGACGGGTATTTAAAAGCTTTCGATGAAAAAATGTGAAACGGGTGACATGGAACGATAAGCCATATACCGCCCTGTTTATTTAGCGGTTATAAAAACACTAATTCTTGTTTGTCTCTGGTAACCTTAAACTTGATGATGCATATTGCTTTGCGATTGATATATATCTATCCTTATTATAAAACAAAGTCCCAAAAAGCTGTCTGTCTGTATGTAATCGATTTTCTTAAAATCTACTGAACGAATATTTGTACGGATTTTTTACCAAAAGGTAGTGCAATACTTCCGGATGGTTTAAATAAATAGTACATATCGGTATTATGTAAATTGTGTTTAAGAGATCGAGCAGTTGTTAAAAAACTTGCTTGCTAGGAGCTTTAGTCGCGTGCGCTGCGTAAACCAGCAGATATACGCTTAAGTAAAGTAGTAGAAAATTGTAGATCTATAAAAATACTACAAAAAAGTCCGCGATAGCCTGTTTCTATCTCTTATGGTTAACTCACAATAACTATTTGTAGAAAAAAAATTGTGACACTCTGATATACACGCGGGTGAAGCCGCTGGTACACCTAGTTGATTGATAAAATACTAAAATTGTATCTTTGCCTTCATATGAATTTAAAATAACTATTATAAAGACCTATAGTGTGTATGAATTGTAATAATGTAATAATAGCGTACAGAGAAAACTAAGCTTATATTCAAGGTTATTTTAACGACTAAATTAACGCGAACGTAGTCGCGGTTAAAGCTGGATAAAAAAATTGTACTACTCAAAATAATTTGTAAAAGTTAATATTGATAAATAAATTTATGGGACACATACGATCGTCCGTCCCCATGGTTAATAACTTAATACTTGTGTTATGGGTGACAGACTACTGATAGTGCAAATATTGATAACTGATAGTAGAAATATAGTACAAATGTATTTTTCAAATTAAACCAATCTCAAACAACCAACAATTTGTTTTTAGAACATGCAGCCCTCAGGTGGGAATCGAACCCGCGACTTCGCAGTACGGGGCAAGGTCCATGGCAACTGCGCCAACAGATTTGAATAAAGGAAATTCTAAGTGCTGTTAAATCTAACAGTTTATGACTTATCAGCACATTAGGCTGTTGCCAATTAATTTTAAGATATTCAAACTAGATTGGCACAACCAATTTGCTAGTTATAAATTCAAAATGCATCCAGCCGGAAAATTGTATTGAGACCCGAATTCCGGCCGGGGGTAGTTAGACCTCGCTAGGGACATTTCACATGGACTGCAGGGATTAGATAGTTAAGCCCTTGGCCGTGATCGTCGTTGCGTGCCGCCTAACTGATGCATTTGGGTCAACTGAATCTAGTTCACTTGGTGAATCTTAACCATATTTCTTATGTGAATTCGTCGGCCTCGGTACACGTTTTTATATCAAAATTCCTAAAAAAACATAACTTATACGAAAACATTATCTAGACTTTTCTTAATACAAAATGTTGTTCTCTTTTTAGTTTAATTTTTAAAAAATTTAATTCACTTTTTTATTGTAATTTTTTACACCTGTAGGTACATATATAAGTTGAACCAAGTAAAGGTGGGCACTGGCTCCCAAAATACAATTTAAACTAGCTTGGGATTCAGGGACACAACAATTATATGTGTATTTTTAAAATATTAAATAAATAAATATAACACACAGGAAAAAAACCTCCATAGGTACTACCGTCTAAAACGACCGTTGTGCTCCACCACGCTGCATGCTATGGCAAGGATGGTATTTTTATACACATTATCCTCATTCCTCTACTGTACACAGGAGAAGTTAGTGGAGGGGGCCTTCGCTAACCGATGCATCGGAAGCTCCAGATACACCGACCGTCTTCGGTCATTGCGGCAGATAACGAGCTTGAGCAGGTCGCTAACTGGACTCACCAGCAGCAGATTGGGTCCAAAACAAGAGTTCCTGGAACCGCTCCGCCGCCTCCCACCGCAGAGCAGACGGAGGCCATCGCTGCTCGCGCGCGCTCCCTGCCCAACGATGTTTCCCACTCATGTGCACATGTCCAGCGAGACTTAAAGCAAGCCCAACCTACCCCGTCATACATTAGAGGGCGCTGGGCCCTTGAGTTTCCGGTTCAGATTACCATACTAGGTCTATTCGCCAAGATTAAGGAATACGTAATATACTCGTAGTATTCTAAAGGCATGCCCGGGGGCGCAACTTTTTTAAGCTAACTTTTTTTAGCTTTTTATAAACATTGGACGTTCAATTAGTTGATTATACGCATTTATTTTTTATTTACGCCCTACCAGCCATATTTCTGGCTATACACCAGGATCGAAGGTAAACAATAAAAATTTTGAGTAATCGATACTAATATTTAAATGTGAATATATGTCTGTCTATCTGATACGCTGTTTATTTGTCTATCTGTTACGCTTTCAAGCTAGAGTAAAGTAAGTATTATTGTTGAAATTCGGTTCAATTAAGGCTTTGACATAAAAAATTGTGTTTTTCAATCGGGAACAGGGAAAAACACTATAACACGTTAGTGTGAATGAACCTCCGCTTAAACACTCCTATTTGGTTGGTTTATAGAGGTCAGTTTAGGATTGTGTGAGGTGCATGACCGGCCAAGGGATAGCCGGCTGTATCCCGATGGTAGGATTTAGACCCGTAATAGATATCAGCATTCAAAAGTTATAATGTGCTCTCTGAAATCAAAGCTTATATTTAAATCACTACATATAATTATAAAACAAAGTATGCCGTGGCGTCTGTATATCCTTGGAGATAAGTCTCAAACTACTCAACGGGGTTTGCGTCCAGCTTTCTCCGATAGACAGACTGATTTATAATTACTTAGTTATATAGGAGTAATTCGTTAATGTTTTGGGTAAATTGCCTGAAATATGACGATAGCTGTCAAAAATATCGGGGAAAATCCAGTCCACTTATGAGCTTTCATTGAAAACGTTGCCTGATGTCAACTTATTTTACTCGCCTTAAGGAACGAGGATGGTTTGTTCTATTCAGCCCGATACCACACGGCGGGTCAACTTACCTTAATCGTCCTTTATGACACCTCGGTAAGAAATGACGGTGGTCTATTCTACTCAGTCGGATACCACACGGCGGTTGATCTAGATATGTTTTAATATTATACCTTTATAAAGGTAACCTCTTGCGATTACGGGGCTCGTAAAAACTAAGCGGCACATACATATAAAGCCCTAAAATCTGAATTTCTAATAACATCTCTCGAGCAAAATGAACATGCGAATATAGCTTACCTACACATTAATTTTTACAGATACAAAGTTCAACTGGAAGTGACACACCTCGGTGTAACATGGTTCGTATAAAGTATTATTTAGACGACGAACAGGTTTCAATTATTTCGAATAAACTTTTTGCTCAAATCAAGTTAAAATATTCATAACTTATAATAAGAATAATTAAATTATTTTGCTATAATCTGCAATTAAATGAATAGAAAATTTATGTATTGCTAAATGTTGTGGACTGTCCGTTTTCATACCTGATAGGATTCGTAAAAACACATACACAAACCTTCACCACCTTCACCACTATACACAAGCACTACACACGTTCACTATCACGAACTCAACTATTGTTTTACCGCGAAACTGAAGCATCAGGAGTGACTCCATTTTGTCGTGGATTTGTCGTTTCGTTGAGTCTTCCTCCTATCTATAGACTCCATTTTGTCGTGGATTTGTCTTGTCGTTGAGTCTATCTCCTATCTGTAGACCGTGGTATGTCCTACTATTACAGCCTATGAGCGATATACATTGCCAATGAAATATTTATTCCATACCACATCTAGTATTCAATTGTGCGAGCGCAATGTTAAGAGCATCACACGTAACCCGTTAGAGCCCCCCAAATGTTTAATTTCAACCCCCATCCTTTGCCCGAGCGAGGGGGGTGGACCGAACCACTTGCCTTGTAATGTATGATGACTATAGTGCACGATAATCACTTATTTAATTGCAACATTTATTTTGTTGATTAAAATACTTGCTCGCACGTAGGCATCCGTGAAATTCGTCCACGACCTGCAGGCCTACCATGAACTCTTATTGCGACTCAATTGAAGACGTAAACGAAATTGTTTTGCTTTTACATACCATGAGATCTTAAAGACACACATTTTAAGTCGTTGCCGAATGAGCGTTCGGAATTCGTCCTAAGAACATGTGAATAAAAGAGACAGAACTCTGTCTCTTATATCGATCTATAGTTCATATAACGGTATTTTTTCACACATTACGACCCCAATGCAATACACACTTCATGGTACGAAAAAAAAGCGGTTCGCGGTCGTCGTTTACGTCTTCAATTGAGTCGCAATAACAGTTCATGGTAGGCCTGCTGATTGGCTTAGATATTTAAGATCGGTTAAGATGCGCCATTTGTATGTAAAAACTAAAATCGACAGTAAAAAAAAAAAAAAAAAGTAACAGCCTGTTATTATGCCCACTGCTGGGCTAAGGCCTCCTCTCTCCGTTTTTGGAGAGAAGGATTGGAGCTAAGACCTACCACGCTGCTCCAATGCGGATTGGTAGGTTACACATATCCCTAGAAAATTCTCTAGAGATATGCAGGTTTCCTCACGATGTTTTCCTTCACCGAAAAGCGTGTGATAAATTGCAATTATCAATTAGACACATAAGTTTTAATAGAAAAACTCATTGGTGCCTACCCGGGGTTTGAACCTATGTCGTCTCTAGAGAGTCGCACGGTCTCACCACTAGGCTATCACAGCTTAAATCAAATCGACAGTACCCCAAAAAAAAACAAATACTTGTGTTACCCCTTCAAAGATTGACATTGTTCCAAAAAAATATTTATTTCATGACAGTAACATTATAATGCTTTTAGCCGACTTACAATTTAATTTTTTATCTACTCTGATACTATAATACAAAGATTATAAAACTGAAAACAAAATTCTTATGACAAACATTACGTACAGAACAAAAATAAAAAATTAAAAAATTTCATTACGATACAGGTCTTGTATGGACGCCTGTATCATAATGTAACTTTTTAATAATAACGATACACCTTAAAAAAAAGGTTTCAATGAATGGGTCCGCGGCGACGCAACACGCATGCGCAATCGATGTTTGCGCCTTGGCGCCAATATATGACATTAAAAAAATCCTTTCAATATTTAAACGAAGTTTAGTTTTGTTTGTAATAAATAAGTTTTTGTGTAAAAACATGTCTGAGAGCGGGAATAGTGGTGATTGTACACCACCAGATATTCTGAAAGCTGCGTCAAACATGACCGTGAACCTGTTGCCGACGAAATCTAGGAGCAACTATATTAAATGTTACCACGAGTTCATGGAATGGAAACGTACGTTTTACGTATTATAGTATGAGAGTAGATAAAGTAGTGTATGATACTTACTGTACATAACTTGGTCTTATAACACTCGTGTGACACTATAACTCGTGTTATAAGAACCCTTATTATGCAACAGTATCATAAACTACTATAAATTATCTGTTGGAGCAATGTTTTTATGATATTAATGAATTTACAGGTAATTGTGATGTTTGATGATTTGCTTTTTTTTATATTTGAATTTATTATTATTTATTTGTACGGTTTTGTGTATAAGCTTCCTTTTAACAGTGTTTTTTAACTACTGTAATGACAAAGCTAAAATTAATTGCGTAATTTTATTATAGAATCTTAAACCCAAAGCCACAAATAACTTATGTACTTTTGCAAGGCGCAGAGCAACTGCAAGCTTATGTCGGTTTCTACTTTGTATTACTAAAAGCATAAATTATATCATTATTATAAACAAATTTATCAAAATAATTTTATTTTATTATAAAAATTAGTATAAAACTTACGTTAAAGTAACAACCAGTCGTTAATTTAGAATATAATTACATAATATAAACATAGATATCAATGTTTTTATTTTATTTTATAATAATATCTATATTTGGGTCCCAAAACGGTTTTACTATAGATTGTCTAATTTCTTAGGTTAACTGGATCTCTGTAGTTCATCTTTGAAAACTTTTTTTATTTATTAATAATGTTTTTCTAATCTTTTTAATGGTAATAATAAATAAATATTTCTATAATTTCCGTAAACATAACAAGTACATATTATAAATACGAGTCCAACTTTTAATACAAGGGCGAGCTGTGTTTTGTTAATGCAAAACTAGGTGGCACTACAACGGAAATATTCAAGGTATCGTTGTGCTTTTGGAAAAGTATGTAATATGAAAGCGAACTTCTATGCAGTAACTTGACCTGTCCCAAGGTCTCGGGTTCGATTTCCCTATTTTTGAAAAGTTATTGTTCTGTTATAGTTCAATCACTTTAATATACATGTCAATAATAAATAAATACATGATTGTGAATCTTTTAGTCGTCGAAAACGACTTTTATCTTTAAAATTTTTTATAATAAAGCGATCAACTCGAATACAAAGAATCGATTATTAATAATCGCTTTTTCCTGAAAAAAGAAAATAGAGAAAGTTTGTTACTAGAAATGTTGCCTTTTTTAATATTAATAATTAATTAATTAAAAATTAAGCCGTTAGCTGAATTCAAATTCAAATTCAAATTCAAAATATTCTTTATTCGAGTAAACTTGTAAACAAGTGCTTTTGAATCGTCAACTTTACTGCTGGTTCGGAAAGCTGTTCCTGCCGAGAAGAGCCACCAAGAAACTCGGCGGTTGCTCTTTTTAAAATATAAATCTAACTAATTACATTTATTTATTACTGTCTTGTACAGGGTAGAAGTGCACCTATATCCACACATCCTTATCATCTAAGTAATCTTCAACAGTATAGTAGGCTTTCTGTATCAGCCTCTTTTTAACAGTGGTTTTAAACTGCTGTAATGGCATGCCCAAAATTGATTTCGGAATTTTATTATAGAATCATATACCCAAACCCACAAACGATTTACGTACTTTTGCTAGGCGCAAAGCAGGAGTCGCGAGCTTATGTCGGTTCCTACTTTGTCTATTATATACTTCACCTATCGTTTTATAATTCTTTATATTTTTATGTACAAAAATTACATTGTTTAAAATATATTGTGAAGCAAATGTAAAAATACCTATTTCCTTAAACTTCTCTCGCAGGGAATCACGCGGACTTAATTGTAGATGCCACGTATGGCTCTTTTTGTAATAAAAAATTTTTTTCACTATCCGCGCATTTACCCCACAGCAATATTCCATAAGACATAATGCTATGGAAGTAAGCAAAATAAACAAGTTTTGCTGTTTCGACATCTGTAAATTGTCTTATCTTTCGAACAGCGTAGGCTGCTGAACTAAGTTTCCCTGCAAGAGTTTTTATATGTGTGCTCCATTGGAGTTTTGAATCCAAGGCCACTCCCAAAAATACAGTTGTATTTTCTGTTTTCAGTGGTGCATTATTTATGGAGAGCCTATTTGCTGTTTTTGCAGCATTAGGTAATGCAAATTCAATACAATTTGTTTTCTTAGAGTTTAGTACCAAATTATTTACCCTGAACCAATGGGCTACTTGCGATAAACCACTGTTGACTTCGTCAATATTATGGTCATTTCTATTTACTTTAAAAATTAAAGATGTATCATCCGCAAACAGTACAATATCCCAAATATTATGAATGAAATATGGTAAATCATTGATATAAACTAAAAACAGAAAGGGACCAAGGATTGATCCTTGAGGCACACCAATAACTAAGGCCGTTCCGGATGACTGCACCTCATTAATGCACACTTTTTGAATCCGGTTGTGAAGATAAGACGCAACGAGACGAAGCGCACTGTCTTTAATACCATAATGGCCAAGCTTTAACAATAAAGTCTCGTGCTGAGTAGAACTGACCACCCTCATTTCTTACCGAGGTGTCATAAAATACGACTAAAGTAAGTTGACGTCAGGAAGGCGGTCGGTCGTAAAATACATCATGTGACTACATGTTTTTAACATGTTGTGCCGACCCCACATAGAGTGGGATAAGGGCAGGAGGATTATGATAGAATAAAGCATTTGCTGTTCATTGCTGTTTTAGGTGCGCTATTTGCGAAATTCGATTAAAATTTGTAGCCAATTTGGTTATTTAGAAAAAAAAAATAGTGGGCAAAAAGAGAGTGAGTAAAAGTAATGAATATATTAGTTTTTTTTAATCGTGTTATAATGTTAAAAAAATTGATTATTAGAAATCATTTATTATTTTTTCATCGATTAATATAAAATCGATGATTAAAAATCAATTATTATAATATAATAATCCAATAATATGAAAATAGATTATTTTTAACTTCCCTAACTATACTAACTGATTTCTTCGCCTCGGCTTTAGATGTTAGATAGCCAGAGATTATGCTGTCAATGAGACACGCGATTTCATATTGCCATAACTGTTAAGACATTCAAATTATATTATTCTTTTCTCACAGGTTCGCCCACCTGAAAATAATTATCAACGAGTTATCCCGCATAATTTTCTAAAAACGGGAATTTAACCGTAATATTGTCGATAGTTAGTGTTTAATACGGTGAGCAATGTTATGCTTTTGCCGGAATTTATTTTATATATTATATAATTATAGGTATTTTATTTTTAGGCGTTTTTTGCCACGCAGATATTAGCGCAGTAAGTGTATCATGACTTTTGGAGACTAAAGACTGTAAATTTTGTGTTAGAATTGTACTGTACTTGTAACTTGGGACGTTGTACGAAGTCATTGACATGTAATTTATAGAATTAGGCGTTACTTTGCGGAGATAATACAAAAGTAATAATAAATATAATGTTAAATGTAGAGAGGACTATCTGTTTTTTCATATCCAATACTTGCAGGATACGTAAAATACATGCACAAACCCCCACCACCGCCACCACAATATACAAGCACTACACACGTTCACTAATACGACCGTCAACGACCGTTTCGGCCCGCAACCGAAGCACCATAAGGAGTTAGACTTCACGACATAATCGCAAAGCCTTGCGATGTTGATATTGATGCTTCGGTTGCGGGAGAAAATAATTTTAATTAACTTTATTACTGTATACACGGGTAGTTTATTTCATCATAATAAAACAACAGCCCGTACAGTGAAAAGGAATGTAGGGTTAGATCCTCAATTTAAGCCCTCTCACTCTTCACCAAAAGCAAACTTTATCGTCGCTCGTAACTACTTGCCCCGTATGTGACTGCCAGTTTTACTTAACCTTCCACCCGTCCCGCATCAGACGGTCCGCGAATACATCCCGCTAAACTGTTAGGAAACGCGGGGGATCAAAATAAATTGGATGCCTAAACGAGGAATTCCAGATATTAAGCTCGCGTTTCTCCTGTTAGATGTAATGAGTCTGAAAGATATTTTGGTGCTCGTTAAGTACCTATTGTTGAAAGTTAGACCCGATTCATACATCGAGTGTACTAAAAGTAATAAAACTTCAATAAAAATGTATCGTCTTCGCCATTTTGAATTGAGTGACTGACTATATTAGCGCGTCTAGTAATAAAGTGAACTAAATCGAATCAAATATTTTTTTATTTATTTATTAAAATAGAAACTTTTGAATCGTCCAGGATCAAAATGATTAATGAAGCTACAACTGGTTCGAAATGTTGCTTTTACCGAGAAAACCAGTTCGAAATTTGGCGGTTATCTTTTAAACATTTTCAATTATACATTATTGTACCCCGCCGTGTTGTAATCCGGCTGAGTAGAATAGACCACCCTCTTTTTTACCGAAGTCGTAAAAGGCGACTAAGGTAAGTTGACGTCAGGCAGGCGGCCGGTCGTAAAATTCGTAGCCGAATCATGTGAAAACTATTAAAACCAACAAAAGTAATCATAAAATTATTTTGCTATAATCCGCGATTAGGAGTAATTACTCATAATCGTGGGTTATAGTAAAATAATTACATTAAACCTTTTGTATTATGGATCTCCACAATCAATCCATCCATCCATCCATCAGCTTAAGGCAGTCTACTGCTGGACATAGACTTCCCCACTTGCCACTTCAGCTTACTTATTCTTCTAGCTACGTCGATAACTTTGGTTCTCTCGCGGATAATCTCACTTCGGATTTTATCTCTGAGAGATACTTCGACCGTAGCTCGCTCCATAGCACGCTTAGCGACTTTAAGCTTGTGGACTAGTCCCGCCGTCCACGTCTCGGCGCAAAGTAACGCTTAATTCTATAAATTATTACGGGCAAAAAGAGTCAAAGTGACATTAAATTAACGAAAACCTATCATTTCTAATGTTAGACTCCCTCCCAGTCCATCCGTTATAATTGCAGGGTCGTAGTTCTTAAATGCAATTGTATGATTGTACAATTAATGTCTTTTCACTGACAACATTTCATAACACCATATTCGATTTCAGGCTTTGATTTGATATAATACTGCTCAAATTAGCTTACACGACTATCATGTTCTGATCCAAAGCATATGTTCTGAAAATAGTTTAGGAGATGACCAATAGAGTATTCTTGTTGTGAAAACAAAAAGAAATTACATGTTTTTCGAAAGCGGATCTAATTTAGAAGAAGTTAGTAGTCACCCTGCCTTCAGCTCCGTGGGTCGTGCGCTCGATTCCCGCCGAAGGCCAACATTTTCTAAGTTATTTATGTATATATTTACCAGTTGTCTGTCTGCCATAAAACAAGTATTCAGTTTGGGGGTGCATAGCCGTCTGTGTAAGTGTCCCATATATTTATTTATTTATTTAATTTAGCAACTGACACTCTTTTACTTAGATGTACTTCAGCTAGGTTGAATTTTACTAACTAAAGGTTCTGTTGCTTTGTCTGGTGATGTGATATAAGGGATATCATCTCAACTGAAAACTCACCCAGTCAGCCATCTGGAGATATAATTTAATTTCTGTACATTAAATTGCTAAATATTCAGGTAACTGTAGGTTTAACAGTGATACCAATGAAAATTTTCTATATCAATCGTTGATTTCACAGTGATCTTACATACACTATCATTATACCATAAAATCAAAAAAATCAAAATATTCTTTATTCAAGTAAACTTGTAAACAAGTGCTTTTGAATCGTCAACTTTACTGCTGGTTCGGAAAGCTGTTCCTGCCGAGAAGAGCCAGCAAGAAACTCGGTGGTTGCTCTTTTTAAAATATAAATCTTAGAACTAGTTACATTTATTTATTACTGTCTTGTACAGGGTAAAAGTGCACCTATATCCACACATCCTTATCATCTAAGTAATCTTCAACAGTATAGTAGGCTTTCTGTATCAGCCTCTTTTTAACAGTGTTTTTAAACTGCTGTAATGCATACCATAGATAGGTTTCACCATATATAATCTATATTCTATGGCAACAAAGTCTCGTCAGCTCTTAAATGCTCTAAGCGTTATTGAAGATTGATTACTTTAAGTTAGTAAGTAACATAATATTGTAAGCACATAAAATATGATTAATAGATATTTAGATATTTTTTAATCGATGTTCCGAATTACGTTTTAATATTTTTTGTGTTCGTTATTCGATTTTTCTACTAGCAACTCCTGCACTACACGTATAACACATAGCCAAGAATCATCCCAGCGCAGCCATAAATCAAAGTCATGGGAGACCTTTTCAATTAATTCTCGCCGGAGGCCCAAGAAATATTTGCATCGGAATATGTAATAGCTGTAAGCGAGCATTGTCGGTTGTTCTTAGCCCGTAAAAAGGGTCAAGATTTGTTCGGCGGCCCATTGTGCGATACAGAAATGTTTGTCTTTCGTACAAACGTATTTGATTTCGGTATTCACCGCTCGCCAAGTGTGCTCAGCGTTGAAGATTTTACCGCTAATTTCTCAATTTCGCTCTTTATTGTTTATTCGCCTCTAATTTCATTGTTTACGTAGGCTTTTCGCTGTTTATGATATTTGTGGAGCTTCCGCGATGGGAATGATGCCCGTAACGAACAATTGCTTTAAAATACAGGGTGGTACTGACGATACAAAATTAAATTAATCCTGTTAGAGTTGTTTGCAACAAACCTAGATGGCAGCACCAGTCGATTATATCGCGCTAATGTTTTCAATTATCATAAGCATGGGCTTACCACAACAGTGGCGGTCCAGTCCGATTTTTTTCCCCCAAGATACGTCGCTGTAAGCCGAAGTTCCGCCTCATAGGAGGAACCCTTAAGGCGACGTTCCCAATGACATTACGAGTCTCTCCTGAGGCTCGGCCCCACCCCCCGGCGATGCTTCTGCGCTCGCCTCATTTGTCTCGGTGTCGCTGTAAAAGCCACTTCGGCTAACAGCATATTGTCATTTTCTGAAAAAAAACAGTGGTGGTTTCGGATTAGAAAGTTCTGTAGTTTTCAATAATCAATTTAATTCATCGTTATTCGTAGGGTTCAGTTCCTTTTCAATTGTATATCGGTATAGGTTCTAGTTCACATTGACATTGGTGTCGAGAATTCAGTTAAAGCTCAGTTCTTACAAATCCACTAAACATTTTTACGTGATAAATAGCTTTTGCATAATTCAATCTTCTTGAATATTGTTTTAAAAAAAATAATTAAGATCTCTCTTTGTTAGTAATAGTTGACGGACCTGGCGAGGCTCGCTTGTAATAAAAACAGGAGAAAACAATGACATTGTTGTTTTGCCTCCCTTGCATGCTATTTATATTTTAGATCAAGGTTATTTTTCGTTTCGTGTGTCGTTTATAAAGTACAGTAGTTTATCTTATAAATCGTGTTTATATTTTAAAAACGCAAAATAAATCCTGCGTCTTAAGTACTTTATAGAATCTGCAGATTTTTTATATAGGCTGCTAAAGCGTGTAGCTATCTAGGATAAAAATGAATGTCGTGTCTTCAGTACCACTCTATAAAAAAGCTATCAGTGATTCCGTTCACATCAACTTGAATGTTAAAATATCCTCAATAACGTACTGTTTTTTTTTCAGCTACAACGCAATCTGTGTGGAAATTGCTTGAAGGGACCAAAGCAGTTAACATCTATCGATTCAAAAAGGAGAACTTTTTCTCCTATTTATTATTTATTATTTACTATGAAATTACTGTTTTTAGAGGGACAGTAATATTCAAGAATTATGACACATATGAGTGACACAATAAACGGATTATGTCATAATTTTCCTATTAAAATGTACATATAATTTAATCTTTGCGTTTTAATCATCGCATATGAATAATGTTTATTACGATTGTGTCTGACATGTACAGGCGGGCACAGAAATTACTGTAGAAAAATAATTATGTATTTTCCACTGCCCTTAAAAAGTGATAGTATAGTATAGTGATAGTGCTACTTAAAACGAACACAAGAACGAAGTGTCTCTTATACTAAGTTAGACTAAGTCAATCGACCTGTTCTTAGATATTAGTTAATTTATAAGTTTAGGTTAATATCAAATTGTTTATTAGCCTTGTGACTAGATCGTAACAGTTCAATCAAGTACAAACTACGAGTTTTGATGTTCTTTATAATAGAAAAAATAATTTCACTGACCCGTTGCCACAGGCCGCCGTGAACCTTCATACCAATCTTTTAGTTTTTCCACTGGGTGTATTTTTATAATTTATATAATATATATACACTAGAAATACGTGCGGCTTCGCCCGCGTGAATTTCAGTGTATAGGATGTTATAGTCGCTCGAGTATCGGCATGAGACTGGCTCTTTGATACCCTACACCGCTTTTTATTCCTATTTCCCCCTCTAAACTACAATCGACACCGGTTTTTTACGACCCCACTAAAAATTGTTGTAAAACGACCTCTTCAACTAAATATACATGAAAAGTTTACCTAAACCTTTCGGAGGAATTGCACTACCTTTTAGTAAAAACCGTACTAAAACCCGTTCAGTAGATTTTGAGAAAATCGATTACATACAGACAGACGGCTTTGGGGACTTAATTTTATAATAAGTATAAATATTATTATAGAACAAAACACCAAAAAGCTATCTGTCTGTATATGAGCGATTTTCTTAAAATCAAATCACACTCAAAAATTGAGTTTGAGTTTGATTGACCTTTACTAAAAAAGGTATGGGCCATGGAGCCAAAGTGCAAAAATTTTTTTATCCGTTTTAACACCTCGGTTGATCGCCTCTTCGGGTGACAAGAGGGCTGGCTCCATTTTCGCACAAAGAATCAGCTTAGCGATTCAACGCGGAAACGCTGCCAGCATTCTTGGGACCATTCCACGTGGGCATGATTTGTATAGTAGTAGCGTGTAAGTAATTTAAGACAGATATAACTTGTACATATTTGTTATAAATAAAAAAAAAACAAAATTTTTTTGAATTCAATTCATTTCTTGGGGAAGGTTTAGGTTAGGTACATTCTCCAGAAGGCTAATAGATTTTTGTGGGACTTTCAATGGAATATAGAACAACATATAGGCTACTTTAATCCTAGCGGATTTAAATCATTTTTTTACTAGGAAAAACTTTGTGACCAACTGATTTCGTGGGCGAAACCGTGGGTACAAATACTATAAGATCGATGTTCCGATATTTAATTTGTTTTCAAATTTCCGCCGCCAACTGTACATATGAGTTTACAATAGATGCTATGTTTACTTGTCAATTATAATTAAATCGCCGACCGCCGGGTCATCCGGGAATAGCGGCGACTCTCGCAGTTAATGCCGCGTATTCATTCTTCATGAGTTCAGTTTAGACGTGGTTTATCGAAATTACGTTGAACTATGGTTAATATTATATAGTTGCGGTGGAATACGTAACTCAACAACAATGGCTACACCACGCTGATGTGATTTCTCGCTTCGAAAGCAAGATAATTAATTAATTAACATTTTCACTCGCCATACACAGAACTAAAGACATAACAATTTTTCTTAAACGATTCAATAGCCAAAAGTAATAAGTAATTTATTTTGCTTTAATCCACGATACAGTATATAGAAAATATATAGTGTTAAATGTATAGTGGACTATCCGTATTTTCATACCCGACACGTGCAGGATTCGTAAAAACACATGCACAAATCTCCACCACTTCCACCACAATACACAAGCACTACACACGTTCACTATCACAAACTCAACAATCGTTTCGCCCCGCAACCGAAGCATCATCAGGAGATAGACTCCACGACAAAATCGCAAAGCTTGGCTACGTGTGTAGTGCTTTTGGTTGAATTGGTGGAGTTTTGTGCATGTGTTTTTACGAATACACGTATGGGGTATGAAAATACGGATAGTCCACTATACATTTAACACTATAAATATTTTCTATTTACTGTATCGCGGATTATAGCAAAATAATTTTATTATTACTTTTGTATTATCGATCTCCGCAAAGTAACGCCTAATTCTAT
Organism: Morpho deidamia; assembly: GCA_947086505.1. Classification (NCBI taxonomy): domain Eukaryota; kingdom Metazoa; phylum Arthropoda; class Insecta; order Lepidoptera; family Nymphalidae; genus Morpho; species Morpho deidamia. Next base: position 1,153,052 of record CAMTZC010000025.1, read on the forward strand.
AAATGATTCAATAGTCATCGTAATCCACGATCAATGACCATACACTGCACACATTCGCTACCAGAATCTCAACAATCGTTTGTCCCGTAACAGAAGTATCAGCTGATTGAGTCCGCGACAAAATTGTAAAATGGATAGTACAATCTAAATTTATCATTGCATAGAATTCCCTTAATCGAAACTATATATAATATTATCATTATTTCTTTAACAATTTCGCAAAACGCTTAATTCTATAAATTCTCAAATAGTTACATTCGCTTTTAAGATTTTGCCAAAGAAGCAGTAATGTGTTTTTAAGTTAAGTTCTCTGCCTTTCTCCTTTAACTTCCAATTCTTTGAGCTATACCAATGAAATTACGTCTGCTCGTGATCTCCCACACTTCCAAAATTATCTCCAATGCAGGATTTTTCATTTCAACGCCTGCAATCGTCTCTTTTGTAGGTTGTTGTACCCCACTCTTCGCCCTTAACTTCGTAATACCTCGAGCAATGTAATATCCTGCCAAATAAAGTAATATCCTGCCTTTTTTACCATTATCTTAATTTAATCAATAACAATTGCTCTGCTACTGTTCTTTCTTTTCTGATTTCAGTAATGAGATAACATATGATATTATTTCAATTTTTTTTGTGGAACCTATAGTTTTATCTATCGAATATTATGATAACATCTACTTGAATGATTTTATGATTCGGACCCTAAATAACTGTTTTAAATGCATTACTACACCTCTTTACTGAATTCAATATTTCCGATAAAATTATTCGAAAGGGCGTAAACACGATTTGCGGTATGAATGGACTTTTGCCTTCCTTCAGCCTTAAAAAAGGTAATGATGGACATTTCCATTCTCTATAACTCGCGATTACCCCGCAATTTGGAGCGCTCCATTGCCTATTTAGGAGTTTCAGTGAAGCATAAATATGGTCAAATGCTTACGGGATTGGCATAAACACTACACACTTTGATCGTGGTTGAGAGCGATTTTTTTCAGCCTCAGGCTAGTATTTACTGTAATGGTTGAGATGCGAATCAAACTAAATAAGGCATTTATTCCATTTATAAAAGTATAAGGCATTTATAGCATTTATTCCCATAACCAACTTACATGCACAAAAAAAGTTAAACTTAAGATATAAAATAACAATTAAAGTAGCAAAAAAAATTATTTAGTATTATTGTTTAGTGAAAATTCCTCAATCAATTTTGGCCTTGGCATTACAGCAGTTTAAAAACACTGTTAAAAACAAACTGATTCAGAAAGCCAACTAACTATACTGTTGAGGATTACTTAGATGATAAGAATGTGTGGATATAGATGCACTTCTACCCTTTACAAGACAGTAATGGCTAAATGTAGCTAGTTATAAGATTTATATTTTTAAAAGGAGCAACCGCCGAATTTCTTGCTGGCTCTTCTCGGTTGAAACAGCTTTCCGAACCAGTAGCAGAGTTGACGATTCAAAAGCACTTGTTTACAAGTTTACTTGAATAACGAATATTTTGAATTTGAATCTGAAGTGTATTGTGTGGGGCAATTGTCAACGGTTGCATTAAACATCTAACGCTTGCAGTACAAAAACTGTATCTCATGAAGGGATAACGTCATATGGCAAGTATCCGGCTCGAGTCAATAAAATTCGATTTGGCTTCAACAACTTTAACCTTCGTCTAATTCAAGTGTCATCGTGATCATTTTTTTTAAAACAGCCTTCTCCTTTTTCAAGTGATCAAAAAGATTTTAATATGTGAAAGTTTAATGTGAATTTTTTTTGCTAATGATCCATCAAGCATGTTACATGGGTTTAAATAAATAAGAGCGATGAAAGTATGAAGTAAGTTAATTTAAAGTAGTGTTAATGTAGATTTAAGATCTTTTTTTCTATTACTCAAAGGTTGCCTGGAAAACCCTTATCCCTAAAAGGGAGATCCCTTTTAGGGATAAGTCCGCCTTTGTTCATGTGCTATTTTTCTTTCTTTCTCTTTTCTTACTATATGTGTGTACAATAAAGAAATAAAATACATAAATAAATGTAAGAATACTGAATTCTTTACGATACATTGTCGTGTTTTTGTCTTTGAAATTACTTTCCAATGATCATTAAGTTTGATATAGGTTTAGATTAATAATTCTGATATAAGCACGCAAAGTGAGAAGAATTCGTGTTAATTAAAAAAAAACTTCATATTTCACGTTCCTCATCCATTAATTCATGTATCATCGTGATTCGTTAAACTAAACGCGATCGTTCCCGAGAGAAATACATCGCAGTAATGGCGGGCGTTGATTCGGAATAGAGCTCGATAATAACCGGGCTTTCATCTTCTTTGTACCTAGAAAAACGTATAAATTAAGACTATTGTAAGTGGTATTTGTATTTTTTGAGAGAATATATTATACAAACAATGTAGAGATCATCACAACGATTAATTTAATCTATCAAAGTGTGAAGCAAGCAAGGTTCATATACCTTATACATGCAGGACAAGTCACCACACGTATCACAAAACACACTCACTACTACTATCTCTACGATCGGCCCGTAAAATCAAACAAACAATATCGTAATGCATTACAATTTTGTAGCGGAGCGTATGCTCCTGATGATGCTTCGGTTTCGGGGTTAGGTGATCGTAGAGATCGTAGTAGTGAGTGTGTGTAGTGCTTGTGTGAATTGTTGCTGGTGGCGGCATTTTGTGATATCTGTGGTCTGCATGTATAAGGTAAACGTTGCCTGCAACTATTAGCATTAACATAGATTCTCTTAACGAGCGTGGATTATAGACAAATAATTCTATCGTAACTTCTGTACTGTGGAATTTCACAAAGTAACGCCTGCTGCTATAAATCATTCAATTGATATTTATAGTTTATCGTAAGCTTATCGGAAAGATTCATGAAGTGACGGCCTGCTATTATCCCATTGCTGGGCAATGGCCTCCTCACTCTTTGAGATTAAGGGTTGCAGCAGGATTGGCCGGAGATATCTATGTATTTTCCTCCCAATGTTTTCTATCACAGAAAAGTGTGTGATAAATTGTTAATATCATCATCATCATTCTCCTGTCGATTCCACTCTTAGTGGGGTCGACACAACACCAATAAGGCACAAAAGTACTAACGGAATAACTCAGTGATGTTTCCCTAGGCTAAAAAACCTTGATCCCCCTGAAAGGAGTCACACATTTTCATCGTTCAATTATTGTTGCATGTTGAAAGATAAACGCTATGGAATCTTACATGAAAAAGTTTGCAACACTTCGAACACCTCAAAAGCGATCCTTTCAGCCGCCGCGCAGTTATGAACGGAGTGGCTGCAATTATTGGCTGAAAGCTGGAAGCGGACAATGCTGCAATTGTCACAGTTTTAAGCCATTGTAATACCGTCCAATTCACAAAGGGACTTCCCTGTGGTTATGGAATTTCGTAGTACCTGACTAAGACTCTTAAGAGGCCTCGTCCTATATTTTAACTCGTATTTTAAGTTTTTAATGATCCAATACCTGTGATATAATATGATATGATATAATCCAAAACCTATGGTCCAATTAGGGAAACGTGGTACCCTTATCTAGCTCATGGGTTCAAATCTTCAATTCACCTTCTCCACCTAGTCCTCTGAGCTGTGATATCCCAGCGGTGAGACCGTGCGACTCTTTCGAGGGGAACACGAGTTCAAACCCGGGCAGGCACCAATGAGTTTTTCTATTAAAACTCATGTGTCTAATTGATAATTGCAATTTATCACACGTTTTCCGGTGAAGGAAAACATCGTGAGGAAACCTGCATATCTCTAGAGACTTCTGGAGATATGTGTAACCTACCAATCCGCATTGGAGCAGCGTGGTAGGTCTTAGCTCCAACCCTTCTCTCTAGAAACGGAGAGAGGAGGCCTATTCCCAGCAGTGGGATTGTAACAGGCCGCTACTTTACTTTTTTTTTACCTAGACTTCTCTCTAAAAAGACAGAGGGCTTTGCCCAGAAGTGGTATCGTTGCAGGTATATTTGAATTTGTTATATTTCGGGACGGGAGAGAAGTCAAATTTCAATAGTAATTTGCGGATACACTGTTTAAATAAACAACCAGTACAATGAAACGCTATTAGATTTCTTAAAATTTTTAATACTAACTGCAGTCCTCAAAATCATTATTTCTTTTACAAAAGTGCAAAAGTAATAATAAAAATTATTTTGTATAATTCTTATTTCTTAAGAATATTTCCGAACTAGATGCTGCTTCTGTTCTATCCCTTTATGCCCAAAAAGTCATATCGTTACGATTTAAAGTATGAACACATCAAAAATACGAATATAGTTATTTATAAATCGCAATTATGTAAATTTAAACAGGAATCCTCAATTTCGAGGTGGGATACGTGGTTCGCCATTTTAATAATTCAAATAAAACCAACTTCTAAATGCCATTATACAAATAAAGCCGGACCGCAGCTCCATTAAACAGTCACCAGTTCACAAACTCCAACGGTCAAAATTCTCAACTTTTTTAATTAATAACCCCTTCTCCCCCCACAATAATTCACTAATCTGCCAGTGGAACAGCTGTTCTGGCATTATTCACGCTCGCCAGTAATTGAAAATAAACAGTGGACACGAGACGTGTGATTTATTAATGGCGCTCATGTTTTCAGCATATACCGCTGTGTGACTGTAATTCACATACAAATACCAATTCAAAATGTTCTTCATTCAAATAAACTTGTTGACAAGTACTTTTGAATCGTCAACTGTACTGCTGGTTGGGTAAATTGCTCCTGTTTTGAGCCTTAAATTAGTGCCTAGGTTTAAGTCATTAGTTATCATTAGCACATTAAAGCTGTAAAACATATTATACGGTTGAAGATTATTTGAAATATGCGTAGATTTAACTGGTTTCTGAAGTTTCACAACATAGAAACGACGAAATACCTAATTATAAAAATAATGTTTTGAAAAAAAAAACTGCTAAGGTTTTTTTCTTAGCTCCTTTCGGTAGAAGCAATTGCGCGAATTAACGGAAACCTGATGTATCAGAAGTATTTATTTACAAGTTTATTTGAAATAAGGATATTTTTAATTTTAATTTTTAAGAACAGGGCGTATCGTCCAATACAAAACACAAAATCAATAATCTTTTTTCAAGTACCTTGCAAGTGATTTTTGCAATTACTTTTGAATCGCCTATAAAAACAAAAAATAAATATTCTATCTAGTCTATAAGTGTTTGCAATGTTTGTGTCACTTCACTCTCATTCACAGAGCAATAGTCATATAAAAGTTAATAGTGGTCAACGGCATTATTACAATCATAACTTACTCGACAGTTATCATTATTTCTATTAAAAGCCGATAGAACATGGAACTTCAATTATATTTCTTGATAATATAGTTGCTGTATAAGCTGTATTAATATACAATCGACTATACAATGATATTACTAAAATCCACTGCAAATAGATTTAATGTAAAAAGTAGTATGCAATTGCAAAGATTGGATAAAATAAGAAATGAGTGTATAAGGGGAAGTCTGAAAGTTGCGCCCATTATTGAAAAGACGAGAGGTGCAAGATTGGGATGGTATGGACATGTAATGAGTAGGGATGAAAATCATGTGACTAAACGAGTGTTGAGTATGAATGTGGATGTGAATGTGAATGGAATGTGACCAGAGGGAGGCCTAAAAAGAGATGGTTGGATTGTGTGAAGTATGACATGCATATAAAAGGAGTAGCGCCAGAGTTGACGAATGATAGGAGAGAATGGAAGAGAAAAACATGTTGTGCCGACCCCACTTAGAGTGGGATAAAGGTAGGAGAAAGAAGAGTAAAAAGTAGTATACAATATTTTTACCTATACAGGATTTGAAAAAAAATACGTTGTTGTTTACCAATTTTGCATCGGTATATGAATCAGGTTCGTCAAATATAATCCCTCTATAATTCTTTAACGCCCACAGTTGCACATAGGTCTCTCAAGGAATATCCAAACCATACATTCTCAAATTTAGTGCTGTTTAAATTTAGCTGCTTTCTACGTCATTGTGGTCATATTTCCAACTAGTGGTGAATTCCCTGACACTACGTTTTCTGGTACGAGATTATCAGTTCAACACCTAAAGTATGACATATTTATTTTTGATGTTAAGCGACATACTAAATTACGAGCACCTTCGTAAGCAAAAGATTCAAGATGACCATCACTATCGTCTTTTTCATTTTTACTTACCACTTTTTCTTTTTTAACATACTTTTTGAACTTTTTAATTTTATGATATTTTCCTTCTTTTCTTTGTTGTGAATATAATTAAAATATATACCAACCAAATATTAATTTAACTTATTCCAATATTTAACTTCGTGTGTAACTAATGTGTTATCTTTAAATCTAAAAGTTTTTATTGTCTGTACGTCTCGTCAAGTTACTCGTTAAGATATTTGTGCCCAAACCTTTTACAGCCCATTAAAAGTGTACCACTCAGCCTTATCTTCAGATTTATACCGTTTTACACGTGTAAACGCGATTATGTCTGATATCAAGGGAGATAATGATGAGTAAGTACTGTGGCTTCTTCGATACGTGTAATTGGATTTAACGAACGGTTATCGTTACTAATATTATAATGTTACACTGTGGTTTCGCTTTCATTCTCAATGTTGGCGGTGGTAATATTATTAATCCAATAAAACTCATCATTCATCGTCATTCTCCTACCCTTATCTGAATACGGTCGTCACAACATCTTACAAACGTCATGTCATATGATTTGGCTACGTATTCCATGACCGGCCGTCTGCCTGACGTCAACTTACCGTAGTCGTATTTTACGACACCTCGGTAAGAAATGAAGGTGGTTTATTCTACACAGCCGGATAACACACGGCAGGTCGACTTACCTTAGTCGCCTTTTACAACACTTCGGCCACAGACAATAATAATCCAATAATACTATAATCAATTTTAGCTTTGCTCTTTCAGCAGTTTAAAATAAATCGTAAAAAGGGTTTGATGCAGACTTAATTACTTTTCGACCTTGTAAAAGATGGGGATCGTGAAATTTAACTATTGTAGTTATAAGAATTATTATTGAAAAGAAAAACCGCTTCTCAGTAGACACAATTTGCTTAACCGTCACAGCTGTCGATTCAAAAGCACGTGTTCAGTTTTCATCATATTAACTATAGGAACAGCAATACAGTCCCAAACATGCAGGATTATCAACCGTTCCTTTGGTAGGTTTTTGACATAAATTTTGCGTTGCACAACAAAATGCTAAGTGCAAGAAGGTGTTAAATTCGTCTCTGAGGTCGCTGGTTAGTATAATACCTACGCTCTAGAGAAATTTAATCTCGTTTGATTTACAACACCTCCCTCTCACTGTAAATGGTAAAGTCATCCTTATTTATTAGGATTAATATTTTTTAGGTATTCAAATCAAATACAATCATAAATAACTTACGTATAACTGTATAGTTAATTTTTCTGAGGACGTTTTTCTTAGACTTATCATGTTATCGATTTTTTATCTTCTTTAATATAGGTTTTAAATGTAAGTTACATTTAAAATGTATTTTTTATATTAAATTATTTTATATTTTTTATATTTCGTATTAATTAATTTATTTATATTAATTTATCATAGCCGTGTGGTATCCGGCAGAATAGAATAGACCACCCTCCTTTCTTACCGAGGTGTCGTAAGACGCGACTAAGGTAAGTTGACGTCAGGCAGGCGGCCGGTCGTAAAATACGTAGCCAAATCATATGACAACATGTTCGTAACATGTTGTGCCGACCCCACTTAGAGTGGGATAAGGGCAGGAGAAAAATGATTATATTAATTTATCAAAAAATATATATTAGCTTTTCCCGGAGGTAGTTAAACGGTTCGAGAGCTACACGAGGTTCCTTTTATCGAGGTTTCATAAATCCTCGCATACAAAGTGACGGACAAAAGGAGAAGAAGAATACTTTTTATTATTAAAATTACAGGTATTTATAAACAACAATATAGGTACAACAAGGCGGCCTTATTAGCGATAAGGCCGCCAGCGATTTCATTTGCGAACCAGAAGTTAGATTTAACATGAATTTCAAATAGATTAATAGAAAAAAACTCATACTTATTATTTACTAGCTGTACCTGTGACGTCTACCCCTCTAAAATACCCTCTGTTAATAACTGTGTTTTTTGCCGTTCCCAAAGGAAAAAAATGATTTTTATATGTTTGCAAAATGTCATATATCGGTATAAATGCTTCCATTATACTACATTTCATCAATAACGGCGGCGTTGGCCCGGTCACGCAGTGGGTAGTGACGCTGCCTTCAGCTCCGCGGGTCGTGGATTCGATTCCCGCCGAGGGTCAACATTTGCTATAAACAATTTCTTAGTTCTTCGAGCCTGGGTGTATATTTGTATTTAAGCATGCATTAAAAATTATATATGTAATATATTTACCAGTTATCTGTCACACATAACACAAGTATTAACTTACTTACTTTGAGGATGGACGACCGTGTGTGTAAGTGTCCCATATATTTATTAGTATTAATTATTATTCTAAATTTCATTAATATTGCTACAATGGATTAGCAATGATTTTCTTTACAGACAGATCTTCGCATTTAAAATATTTAAGTATGGAAGTATAGATATAAACAGACATAACTTCTGTTATAGCATAACAGAAGTTATCAACCTAGAGTTCAAGATTAAATACTAAAGTGGATCGTTAAATAAAATAAACCTGTGTATAAAATATTCTGACAGAAGTAGGCCAGTATGAACTAAGTTTTGATACACAGAATATAGGCTTGGAAGCCTTCCATATGAATCTTCTCAATTTTTCGCGAAAGCTATATTTTCGAAATCCATTGCTTTAATGATTCGGTCTTTGAAGTACCCGTCTGATTAGCGAAGCTGATTTAGTTAAGTAGATTACAAAAAACTTCCAACTTAATAATAAATACATGAACTTAATAATGAAACTTAATAATAAATACATAAACCTGTAGCAGTGACACCCACATTTCGGCCTATTTAAACGGTGTTTAAAACAACTTGTTGTGGTCTTGTCTCATGGCTGTCTCAAGATGATATTACAAAAATGATTTGTTACACTTTGTCATGCTATGATTTCCATCATATTCTTCTTTTAGTTCTTTTCGGTTAGAGCACCTTTCCGAACCAGTCATAGCTTCATTTTAATTTTAATTCGACGTTTCAAACTTGTTACGGCAAATTTGAATAAACACTTATTTGAATTAGAATTTGAATATATTTTTGTTAACTAAAGCAGATATACTATATCACAACTATGTCACTATAACTATATAGATGACAAGGTCAGTTTGATAGATGAAGCTACTGGACAAAAAGATCTAAAGCTAGATTTTTTCGTCTCTGAGTGCCTTAAACTAAAGTCTTCGAACAGTGCGTATTGTCAGTTATAACATATGGATCGGAGTCACTCAGCGTGCGATGGAAGCTAAGCGAAGCTATGCTTGGATATACTATACGTGATCAAATCAGAAATGAGAAGATCCGTAGAAGAACCAAAGTCACCGACATAGCTCAGCCTATCGCGAAGCTGAAGTGGCGGGGGTGGGGGGGAAGGGTGAGTTCACATAGTGCCAAGAACCGATGGGCATTCTTACACATGTTAGAATGTCCATCTGTCATAAAGTCTTTTCATCTTTTATAGAATTTTGAAGAATAAACAAATTGATTCATACTTCAAATTTTACTTATAATTTTGACTTTTACTTGGAATTACTTTGACTTTCGAAGCTTCAGTTATTATTTGTCGACGTTCTGAAAAAAAAATAATGTTTTAAGTTGATTCTGTTAATGTTGTAATATTTTAACACCACCTATATATATGTGATATATATATATATATATACACCAGATTACCATGTATGTATATTACCAGAAATCATTTAACAGTTAACTATATTACAAAACTACCAAATCAGTATTTCTTAAATTATAATTCACGAAAGTAATAATAAAAATTATTTTGCTATAATCCGCAATACAGTAAATAGAGAATATATTTAGTGCTAAATGTATAGTGGACTATCCGTTTTTTCATACCCGATACATGCACGATTCGTAAAAACACATGCACAAACCTCCACCACTGCCACCACAATACACAAGCACTACATACGTTCACTATCACAAACTCAACAATCGTCTCGCCCCGCAACCGAAGCATCATCAGGAGATAGACTCATGGAAACGGATGAAAAAAACGGATAGTCCACTATAGATTTAGAACTAAATATATTCCCTATTACTGTATCGCGGATTATAGAAAAATAATTTGTATTATTACTTTTGAATTATGGATCTCCGCAAAGTAACGCCTCATTCTATAAATTATTTATAATTCACACTTGTTTACCATCAGCCGCTATGTAACCTAAAACAATGTCTGTCAGGTATAAAAAAATAACTTTGTTCAATATATTTTGTACCGTTCCAAAGGTTTGTAAGCCCTTCTCTGTACTGACGTATACCTTAGGTTCCATCGCCAGATACACTCATTTGTTTGTTCGCAACAGGATTCCTTTCATTCTATGTTCGCGCTCTATAAAATATGCATCTAAAATGAGAAAAATGTGTCGCAACGTTGCGAACGCAGGATCCACATATAAATAGTGATATTACATCACTGTAAATGATAATAAACTTTGTTACAACCGAATAGGGTTCAATTTGAAAGGTCCGCGGATCCGGATATGACGTTTCCAGGAGTAAATGACAAGGAATCATAATCCCGGCTTGTACTGCGAGTTACGTACGTCGTCTGTTCACATTAGTTTTCGAAATGAACAAGATACACGATTTCTTTTACCAACTACTAATATGTTATGTTTTATTTATACTACGTTTTATAGTTCTTTCATAAACAAATTGTCTGCTTTTAATGGAATCTGTTAATGAATTGTGGCGTATTGAGGTTATATCTATCTGAAATGATCTCCTATCTTTTCGGTGTTACGTGATAATTTAGAAAATGCTATAGATCTCACAGTATAATATGCAAGTATAATAGACAAAGGAATCAACATAAGTTTGCGGTTCCTGCTTTGCGCCTAGCTAAAGTACATAAGTCGTTTGTGGGTTTCGGTATAAGATTCAAATAATAAAATAATAAAATTCTGTTTAAAAACACTATTAAAAATAGGTTAATACAGACAATCTATTATACTATTGAGAATTATTTAGACAAAAATAATGCGTGGATATAGCTTCTCATCGACCCTGTTCAAGACATCAATAACTATATCTAACTAGTAATAAGAATTATTTTTTGAAAAGAGCAACCGCCGAGTTTCTTGCTGGTTCTTCTTGGTAGGAACAGCTTTCCGAACCAGTAGTAGATGTTGACGATTCAAAAACACTTACAAGTTTGCAAGTTTAATGAAATGAATTAAGAATATTTTGAATTAAATTGAAAAAAAGTAGTTAAAATAACTTTTATATCATTACCTACAGTAGATAGTATATAATAAAACAACTGTTTTATTTCTTTCTCTTTAAGAAGTTACCCTTCTTTTGCGACGACTCTTGCAATTTTATATTATAAATATTATTTGAGAACGAATTCTTTTGGTGTACTTATATTTATTTTTAATTTTATTTAAACATAGTTTGCTGAGACAACTTTAGAGCCGTCTAAAATTATTTTTACCTCGTATTACAAGATGAATTAATGACCAAATCAAACCAATTTAAACACTCAATTAATGGACAAAACGATGCCTAAACTGAATAGCACTTGGCTATTCAGTTTAGGCAAATTCAGTCTTAAAATAAATCTTATTAATCTTAATCATAAAGAAATTTCGTACAAAATGTTCAAAAGCTAAATAAAAATAATAATAACATAACAATAGTTAACGTCATGACGAAAAATATACCCGAGTTAAAAAATAAATCACATATTTTCAGAATATATATTTTTAATTTATTTTTTGTAATTTATACAAAAAAGAGATTAAATTAGGCAAAAGTTAGATAGCAAAAATAGGTTAGGTCTCTTCGCGGGATCCAGCGGCTCCCCACGACCTTTAATCTCAACTTCAATTCGCAAGAACTCAACATTTATGTCATCATCATGTCAATCTGTATCCGTCCACTGTTGGACATAGGTCTCTCCTATTGCACGCCACTGAACTCGGTCTTCAGCTCGCCGTTTCCAACCGATGCCAGCCACTTTGCGGATGTCGTCACTCCGCCTAGCCAGAGGGCGTCCTACACTGCGTTTGCCAAGGCGCGGTCTCCACTCCAGAACACGTCTACCCCAGCTGTTGTCGGTTCCGCGACAGATGTGACAGCCCACTGCCACTTAAGCTTGCTAAGCCTTTGGGCTATGTCGATTACTTTAGTTCTCTGTCGGATCACTTCGTTTCGAATACGATCCTTCAGAGAAACTCCGAGCATAGCCCTATCCATAGCTCGCTGAGCGACTTTATATTGGTGGACCAGTCGCAATATTTAGGTACAAGTTCTAAATGTATCAAATTTAAAAACTAGTTTAAGTTTAGTCTCTTAAACTTTAGGAACAAATCATCAGAAATCATTCAACCATTTCGACATTTAGTCTTGAAAATGAGACAGTGTATGCGCGTGTTATAATATAAGGAATTAATGTAAAAATATCATTCTTATTTCTAACAAAAATTAACAAGCTTTGTTAATTTTTACTTCAAAACATCATTTTGGCTCTGTTTTGATTTTATTATTTGTAAAGGGTCATAAAAATTAAAACATCTGTTTAGAAAGCGGCGTTGCAATACAAACGCCTAAATAAAAAACGAAGACAAAAAATGGTACTGGCACAGGATTCGTTTTAAAACTATTGTTTTGGTATGTTTACTGAGAATTGCCGTTAGGCAATTCTGTTTTTTTTAAGGGAAATGTTTCTCACAACCGAATAGGGGAGATTTGAAAAAAATAGTTAACAGTTGTAAACATGGGCAGTATCTCTGGAGGTCTGGCCGAGTAAAGTTGTTCATAAGCATTTTTAAGTGAAGTAGTTGTGGCGAGATTAAGATAAGTATAGTGTTATTTACTTATACCTAAAAATGATGTGATGTTCTGATCAACCTAGAACTAGTTCACGTGTCGAATAGATGTCGATAGATAAATCATTGAGAAATAATGGTAATTAACTGACGTAATTCAAATGTCTTATTGTACTGTAATATAAAGAGAGTTGTTAAATATTATTAAGGTGACTATTCGAGTCGTTTGTGAATATAATGAGGATTGTATAATTCACTTAGTTCCAATAAGTGAATTATTATGATGTTGTTGGTTTGATGTAACGAAATAACCTTTAGAGAGAGAATAGTCCTTTGTTTTGATATTATTGTAAATCTTCATTTCTTAAAAGAGCAACTGTTGAGTTTCTTACCAGTTCTTCTCAGCAGGTGACAGCATTTCCGAACTGGCAGTAGAGTCATTTCGAGTAAAGATAGAAAAGTTATAAAGATATTAAAAGATAAAATATATTAAGTTCCAACGAAATATATAGTTATTCTATATTCTTTTGTTTCATTCACTTGTCCTAAAATATAGATAAGACTAATAGAGCTTTCCTGATTGCTGAACCTAAATAACAAGCTTAATAAAATAAAGTATAGCCTCAGTATGTCATATCAAATTTAACATCAGAAGTGGGATGACCCACAATAGCCCACTAGAATTTAGCTGATATATTAATTAAAATGTTTCAGGACACATCTACGAATATGTGAGGTGTACCGTTTCATCTAATATGATGATGATATTATGTAATGCAGCAGATGAGATTGCAGAGTTTTACGAAGTCTGCAAAGAAATACCGCTTCAGTTTATGTGAGATGCCAATGATGAACTTCGTATTTTGAGATGTAGCAGAAATTACAGAGCACTAGAAAATCTGCGAAAGAATTTGGTAACAAATGCACAATGTGGTAATAAGTCATATATTTGATAATACGACTAATATTGATTTAAGTTTTTGTGGGAAGAATTTGTTTTGTATGCTTACAACGTTGTTTTGAAAGTGGTCATTACAATTATTTTGCAAAGCATCTTTAAATATTTTCAAAGAAGTGGTCTAATTTAATTTTAACCTCGAAATAATTAGCTCATTTTTGTTTATAAACAAAACATATATATATTTATCGTAAGATGAGTTATTTGTAACCAGCATATTTTTACATCATTTTATACTTCTTTCGTATAAAAATGTCTGTAAATAGCTGTGGTTTAGTAATCACTTCAATAGGAATTACCAATATCTAAATCATTTCCTGTACAGAGCTAAAAGATGAAACTTTTTGAATCTATTAATATCTCTGATTATTTTGAACTATGTGGCTCAGTGGCTAGTACTAGATTCATATTGTGCTAGTGGTTCTGGATTTGACACCTGGTTGGGTCGATCTGAATTTTTCGTAGTATAATATAGATAGTTGATACGATTAATATGAAGGTTTTAAAATTAAATATTTGTTCGGTTACCAGTATTGGTATATTTAGAAATACATTTAGCTATGTATGTCACAAAATCCCTTATTAAATGCTCGTGCCAATTTGAAGGAAATTGATTGTAATGTTTACAATAAAAGAAAAAGAAAAGAAAAGATTTTTTAAAAAACCATGTTAAATATGAAGTCAGTATGACCGAGCGGATAAATGAGAAAAATTAATGCCATAAATAATGTCACAACATTTACATCGTTTATTTAAATAAACTTTCTCCTCATAGGATTCTGTTGTTGCACAGATTTCATGTTTCGAACAAAAAAAAAAGGGAATTTCTGAATAAGTTTGAGAAAATAAGTAGACACAGATGTAAAATTTCAATGAAATAGAATAGTTTTAGCAGTTTTAGGAAAAAAAAAAAATATCGTCATCTTAGTTTATAAATATATTTTTTTTAAGTAAGTGAAATAGTAAAAGTTTGAATATTTCTGTACCGAAAAAAAAAGTAATAATATGTTTAAAATTATTGAAAGTCCAATTTATCATCCTTAACGTTTCATATTAATTAAGCGTTGCAAGGAGAGAAAACGCATTGAGTAATTTAAAACAGAGTGAAATAGAAAACATATTGTTAGACGTGACATTTATAAGTATAAATGTCAATTTACTTTTTATAAGATAATTTAATATTACAACAGTATTTTGTTCAAACTTATTAATAAATTCGTAAATATCGTTTTCGTTACGAGCAAGAAGAAAATGTCATGTAAGTACATTTTTACGTGACGGAAAAAGTAACATTAAATCAATCAAGACAAGCATCAGTAACCAAATCTAGTTTTGATCGCAATAGTTATTTTAGGTAGATTCCGAAACACAAATGTATACATTGAACGAATAGTGAAAACTACACCGAAATTTGAAATGCATCAAAAAAAAAAAATAGCAAAAATCGACCGAAAACTTTGAAGTTGTTTTACACTTGACTAGCAATGCCCCGTGGTTTCACCCGGGTCCATACCGATCTCGTGGAAAGTCTACGAAGTCAGACTATAGATTTATTTGTAGATTATTTTATTATAAAAAAATGGGTATCATTAGTATTCTTGGAATAAAAGCTAACGCACCAAATGCAGGCTCTGTTATAACGGTCGCTACAATGAATTTGTTATGACATTATTTTCTTTCGATTTACATTCTAAATTCGTTATATCTTTTGATGGGGATGTCGGATTTTAATAATTTAAAAAGTATTACAGTACAGTATTAGTACAGGTATTGAAACAGTTTTTAATAAATTATCATTTAATGTAATAAGATATAGAGATATGAACAAAATGGTTTGAATATTGTCGGCACTTGTATCAGCTTTTACCTTGTAAAAAAAGTAGCTATATTGGCATAACTATAATAGTTAGACATATAGTATCGCGGACTTTTTGTGGATATTGATATGTTCTATAATACTGTAGAACATTTTTTCTATATAGTCATAGTATTTTTGCGTGAAAACATTACAAACATATATACATACACACATACACACAAACATACAAATCTTTCCTCTTTATAGTATTAGTTTTGATAGTCAATGTTTGCAAGTTATGCAATAGCGCCGTATAAACTTCGACGTATAAAAGATGCTTTGTAATACCGAGTTATATAAGCAATTGAAATAAATGTATTCTTTGACTGTTTATTTGAAAAGATTTGTAGATGATATTGAAATATGGCCTAAAATCCCGCCATATATAAGTAATGAGTATGAGAAGTACAGATCAAAATTATTAAAAAGAAAAAATCTTTTATGGATTTGGGTAACATTGACTTATATTGATTGTTTACCTGTTCGTGAATTACGAACCTGGTAATGTTAAATAGTAATTTATATAAATGAATGTAAATGATTGTCATATTCTTAAGTTCAGTTATGTAGGTATGAGTAATGTTTGGTTTAGAATTTTATATGTTATGACCAAAAAGGCATGATTTTAAGGTACACAAACGAAAAGAAAAAACTTATAATGTGAATTGATATTATAAAAAAATAGCTGAATTTGTGTTTGTATTTAGTGTAAATTTCAGTTTTGTTTTGGTTTTCATAGGTTTATTATATGTATTAAGGCCTCATTTTTATCAACTAATGTTGATTTCAGGACATTCAGTATTATATTCCCTATTACATTATAAATATTAGTTGAATTGAAGCTCATTGTAGTTAAATGGTTTATGAAATGTACTGGCTGTGACAAATTGTTACCACAATGAGAGCGGTTCGTAATCGAATCCAAAATAAGTATATATGTGAGAAAAAAGGAAAAGAACTTAGTCGAATTTAAAAGAGTACTAAATATGATAATGGAGGTTTAATGATAAGTAATAGTAGTCACAAAGCTTGTAACGTAACGCAAAAAGTAACGCTAGTGTATCGCATAGCATGTTTACTTGTTATATATAGGTATAGGTGCTGTTGAGTAATTTATGTGAGATAAATGAAAAAAAAAACCACTGCTGGAAATAATTTGCAACCAATATTAAGTAAAATACGTTAGAAAACATAATAGACGTGGACAATAATAAATAAATACATATCGACATATGATATTTTCAAATTTTGCATATTCATCACATTTAATAAAATGTTATAAGTCTAAGCTTTCGTTTAGGAAATTATTGAAGAATTGGAAAGACAACAACTATTTTAGAATTTAGTAGCGAATTACTTTTTAGTGTGTAGTTTGTTAATTTTATTTAATATTACTCATAATTATCTTTATATACAAATTTAAAGGTAGCATAATCACATGTAGTATATTTCAATAAATAAACAAACGAATATATAACGGACACTTAGTAGCACTGACCGTAGTCAGTTCAATCAGTTGTTGTTCGTGACGTAACTTACGAGGCTTTAGCTAAAAATCAGTTCTTGTGGCTGTGTGGTTATTGTCTAGGAACACAGTATTATACTGAGCTATAAATCTATTGAGCACTGTGCTACACACGTTTTTGATAAATAAAATTCAGTTTAGTTTTTTATATCCGTATTTGTTATGTTAGCACATTTGTAGAATAAAAGATTTCATTTATAATTTAATTCAGATTAGGAACAAGGCTATAAGTATAGAAAATACTTTATTTATAAATTTGGGATATATATATATTTAAAGACATCCATTGTTACATAGAATACAATGACTCTTTTTAAATTTCGGAACAATTACTGTTCATTTTAAACTTCATAATAATTCAAAAAGATATAGTTTTTGTTTACTTATAGTTTAGTTAATATCTTCATTAGAAGATATTGTCAGTCTTTTTGATTATTAAATCAAAAGACTTAGTGGAATTTTATTAATGTTACTTTTGTGTAGATTCACCTTGATACGATATAATATCAATCACATTGTAATTGACTTCACTTAGACTTAAAAGTGAATATTGTTCTCGTATGGTGGTACCAAAATAACTTTGTATTGTTAATAGCTGGGCTAACTAGAGCAAGTGGTTGAGACCAGCGGCTACGGCAGTTATTTATTGTTTGATGATTATGTAAAGTATTCCTGGTGTCAGCCTATCATTGGTCGCGAGTGATTGAGTTTCACTGTCTGCGAAATGACTAAGCTGTTGAGACAGGTATGATTTTCCTGAAGTACACTGGCGTACTTGTCACTGTGGTTGCTTTAAGACATAAATAATAAATGTATATTTATGTAACTATGTCTAGTGTCAGCCTTTCTACTCTGGCTGGTGATTGAGATTCACCGATGCTAAGTGACTGAGCTGACAAGACACGTGTAGCACTGTGGGGAAATTGGAATAGTATATTTGTAGTTTAAAATTGTCGTAAATTGGAAATAGTATTAATAATAATACAATACATGTCTGTTAACGTTACTGTTATTGAAAACTGTTAAGATTTGGAAAGAGAAGACTTGGTCAAATATATTCGCCATGTTGTAATGGATTATGGATGTAATGTGTTTTGATAAAAACTTAAATAAGTTTTTATCATATATAAATATATATACGCTTTGATAAATGTTAAATGAAACCTGAATATTTTGTTTTGCAATACCACAAGTTTGCTAAAAGTAATTTGGCTTATAAGTTCTATGTATCTTGATATTGTGGATAAAATTAGATAATGAAGGAGTAGTATTACTTGCAATACCTTTGACAAATGTTTTGATAATCTTAGTACAGTTAGAGATGAAAATGTAATGTAATGCATTTCTAAGCTCTATGTATGTTTCGGGTTTAAGAGATAAGTTTAAATTATCCAATTATAAAATAAGAATCTTTAATCTTAATGTAATATGACTCTATACAAACTGCTAAGGGGTTTCCCTATGTACTTCGAGAACGAAGTACTTGTCAGTATGGCCGTGTTATAATATAAGGAATTAATGTAAAAATATCATTCTTATTTCTAACAAAAATTAACAAGCTTTGTTAATTTTTACTTCAAAACATCATTTTGGCTCTGTTTTGATTTTATTATTTGTAAAGGGTCATAAAAATTAAAACATCTGTTTAGAAAGCGGCGTTGCAATACAAACGCCTAAATAAAAAACGAAGACAAAAAATGGTACTGGCACAGGATTCGTTTTAAAACTATTGTTTTGGTATGTTTACTGAGAATTGCCGTTAGGCAATTCTGTTTTTTTTAAGGGAAATGTTTCTCACAACCGAATAGGGGAGATTTGAAAAAAATAGTTAACAGTTGTAAACATGGGCAGTATCTCTGGAGGTCTGGCCGAGTAAAGTTGTTCATAAGCATTTTTAAGTGAAGTAGTTGTGGCGAGATTAAGATAAGTATAGTGTTATTTACTTATACCTAAAAATGATGTGATGTTCTGATCAACCTAGAACTAGTTCACGTGTCGAATAGATGTCGATAGATAAATCATTGAGAAATAATGGTAATTAACTGACGTAATTCAAATGTCTTATTGTACTGTAATATAAAGAGAGTTGTTAAATATTATTAAGGTGACTATTCGAGTCGTTTGTGAATATAATGAGGATTGTATAATTCACTTAGTTCCAATAAGTGAATTATTATGATGTTGTTGGTTTGATGTAACGAAATAACCTTTAGAGAGAGAATAGTCCTTTGTTTTGATATTATTGTAAATCTTCATTTCTTAAAAGAGCAACTGTTGAGTTTCTTACCAGTTCTTCTCAGCAGGTGACAGCATTTCCGAACTGGCAGTAGAGTCATTTCGAGTAAAGATAGAAAAGTTATAAAGATATTAAAAGATAAAATATATTAAGTTCCAACGAAATATATAGTTATTCTATATTCTTTTGTTTCATTCACTTGTCCTAAAATATAGATAAGACTAATAGAGCTTTCCTGATTGCTGAACCTAAATAACAAGCTTAATAAAATAAAGTATAGCCTCAGTATGTCATATCAAATTTAACACGCGCAATTTGTACTCTACAATATGAGAATTCCAAACAATTATCGTTAACATAAATAATAATCGAACGGCGGTTCAATTAATGCTGTTCTCTGACAACGGCACAAAAGCAAGGGATATATATACAGCAATACATACACGGACGTATCGCACCGCGTGGGACGAACCATTCCGCTCCGAGCCTTATCTCACTTATAATCACTTTGAACAACCGAGTGGCCCGCGATTAGAATCTTAAATCCCCCGTAAATTTTCTATTCTGTAGGGCCATTATAATGGAATAACCTCCGCAAGTTTGAGGGCAAAAAATGTACACGAATAATTTGATCATACTCACCCCTGTTGATTGCGAAATTTCAATCAAGCTCGTAAATGGTATACAGAGTCGTATCAAAATCAAAATCAAAATCAAAATAATCTTTATTCAAATAAACCATTTCAGGCACTTTTGAATCGTCAAGCATCAATATGATTAATGAAGCTACAACTGGTTCGGAATGTTGCTCTTACCGAGAAGAACCAGCAAGAAACTCGGCGGTCAATCTTTTAAATATTTTCAATTATACATTATTAAACCGCTGTCTTGTATGAAGCTGAAAGGATTTTCAAATCCAGGCTTTCTTATCATCCAAATAATCTTCAATTTTGTAATATGCTTTACGTATAAGCATATTTTTTACACTTGATTGAAATCTTTCAGTACACTGGTCTAGGATGGATTGAGGAATTTTATTATAGAAGCGAATAGCGAGACCAACAAAAGAGTTGCTTACTCTGCTGAGTCGCGACGCAGGCATCGCAAGCTGTTTGTGACCTCTCGTATGTCTATGATATACATCAAATTTTGTTTTATATGTACTTATATTTTTCCGCACAAATAGAATATTACTATATATATATTGTGATGCTACAGTCAGTATGCCTATTTCTTGGAACTTTTCGCGTAGGGACTCACGTTGCTTCATATTATAGATAGCCCGTATGGCTCTTTTTTGGGCAACGAAAATCTTTTCTATATCGGCCGCTTTACCCCACAGCATTATTCCATATGACATAATGCTATGGAAATAAGCAAAATAAACAAGTCGCGCTGTTTCAACATCGGTTAAATGTCTGATTTTTCTAACAGCGTAAGCGGCGGAACTAAGTCTTCCTGCGAGGACAGATATATGGGTGCCCCATTGGAGTTTATCATCCAAAGTGAGCCCCAAAAATTTAGTTGTATTTTCTATCTTTAGTATCTGTTTATTAATCTCTAACTTTATGTCTGACTTAATTACGTTTGGTAACACGAATTGCAGACATTTGGTTTTATTTGCATTTAAAAGTAAATTATTTACTGAAAACCAATTTGATATCTGAGATAGAGCACTGTTTACATCGTCAAAATTGTCTTTATCTCGATCTACTTTAAAAATAAAAGAGGTATCATCTGCAAACAACACAATATCACAAATATTTTGAACACAATATGCTAAATCATTTATGTATACTAAAAACAGAAAAGGACCAAGGATTGACCCCTGTGGGACACCCATAACATTAAACGATCCAGATGACCTAACATCATTAATGCATACCTTTTGTAATCTATCGCTAAGATAAGAGGAAATAAGACCAAGCGAGTTATCATTTACGCCGTAATAACTTAATTTTAAAAGAAGGGTCTTATGTTCAACGCAATCAAACGCCTTAGATAAATCACAAAAAATGCCTATAGCATTTTGTGAGTTCTGCCAAGCTTCAAATATATGTCTTAAGAGTCTTGCACCAGCATCTGTAGTTGACCGACCCTTAGTAAAACCATATTGCTCTGAATGTAAGAAGTTGTTAAGATTAAAGTAACATACAAGTTGGTCGAGCATAATCTTTTCAAATATTTTACTAAGCGTTGGTAGAACAGAAATAGGTCTATAATTATTTGGATCACTCTTATCACCTGCTTTATAAAGAGGTACTAGCTTACTGTGTTTCATTAAGTTCGGAAAAACACCTGAATCTACTGAATCATTAAAAACTTTAGCTAGATATGGCGCAATTATTTCTATAATATTTTTTAATAATTTCACTGACATTCCCCAAAGGTCTCCTGTTATCTTATTATTTAAGGTTTTAAAAGTTTTAATTATTTTATATGGGGTAATGTGTTTAAAGTTAAATGAGACGTCGCACTTAGCCACACTTCCTCTTAGCAGACTATGAGCTTCTGTTGGCGATGAATTTAACGATTGAGTTGTTGCTATTGGAATGTTATTAAAGAAATTTTGAAAAATATTTGCCACTTCAATGTCAGAGCTAACAGTGCAATCATTAATTTTAAGATTTATCTTGTTTTGTCGCACTTTATGTCTGCCCGATTCTCTACATATAATATCCCAGGCTGTTTTAATTTTATTGTCAGAATTCCTTATTTTTTGTTTAATATAAAGTGACTTGGCTTGAAAACAGACAACTTTAAACAGTTTGGAATATTTTTTGACATAATCAATAAAATCTGAGTTCTGATTGAACTGCTTTTCTGCGTACAAATCGTACAATTTATTTCGGCTTTTAAAAATTCCAATAGTGGCCCAATCACTAAACTTTAAGTTTTTCATTAGGTCTTTTTCTTTGGTTTTAAAAATATTATTAAATTTTCTATCTATCAAGCAAAAAAGAGCATTAAATAGATCATCTGGATTGCCCTTTATTACATTAAGAGTAGGCATACTGACGAAAATTTCCTTTTCAAATTTTTTAATTTTCTGACTGGTTATCGGTCTGTATTTAATCATTTGTTTTTTATGATATTTATCATCGGGAACACATATCATTTGTCCACTATGATCAGACTTTAATTTGCTAATGATTGATTTTTCTAAAACATCACAATCACAAAATATATTATCAAGACCCGTAGCTGTAGTAGCTGTTATTCTCGTGGGGTCTGTAAATATATTATGTAAGTTAAAACATTTAAAAAGATTTAACAATTTTCCACGAATGGAGCTATCTACTAAGATATCCACATTAAAATCACCACAAACTAAAAGTTTTTTAGATGATGTACATAGACGTTTTAGAACATCCTCCATGGTGTTTTCGAATAGGTTGAAATCGCCGGAGGGTGGTCGGTACACGCTAACTATAATATATCGTTCCAGCTCCACGCAAGACAATTCAACAGTACGTTCCAAGGAGAGACGAACTATATCTTTTCTTTCTTTACAGCTTATATTATTACTTGTAATTACTAATGATCCTCCGCGACAGGCTGTCTTCCTTAGGAATGCACTGGATACAGTATAATGACTTAAGTTTAATATGAACTCATGTTCCTTAAACCAATGTTCAGTTATACACAGAACATCTACATTAAACTTATTTAAAAAAAGTTCTATTTCTAACTCTTTGCCAAGTAGGCCCTGTATATTTTGATGTACAACAATAATTTTGCAGGGCTTGCTTGTTGTCTGTACTGCTAGTTTAAATTACTATTGTCAAAATCTACGTTATTAGTACTAGTACTAAATGATAATAAATTAATCTTCGTTATACTGTTTATAACGGGGTTTTGTATGTTATATGCTAACAATGTAGCTATTTGTCTTTTCTCTTTATTCGAGAGGTAGCAAGTACCCTGGGTCAATTTAAAAGTAGATACAAATTTATTTGTGTCAAAGTAAAAAAAAACATCACTATGATGATATGTTAAATTATAAATTAGTAAGTTAAGGTCATATATGTGCTTATTTTGTTTTACACTTTGCAAATTAGAATAAGGAAAAGCACATATTATAAATTTACATTTTGTATCGCTGTTAAGTATTAATAATTTATCAATGCAATTGATAATCTCTTTTTTTTTAATTTTTAGGCTGTCTCCAAACATGAGGATGACAGTAGTATTAGCGTCTAAATCACCACTATTTAGATTGTCTATGTGATAATTAAGTGGAGCCCCTGGTGTACATTTATTTAGTACATGCTCCGACATGCAATTAGTTATGACAGACCCAAAACCTTTACCTATTTGGTCAGAGATTATAATGGTTTTCCTATTTCCTTTATGTGGTGGTTTTGGATTTGTAGTGGGGGAGAGTGAATTTAATTCATTATCACTTTTCTTCATTTGTATGACATCTTTACTGAGCCCTTGAGTAGTAATTGAATTTTTACACTGACAATCATGGTTCACTTTATTTGACAGGGAGTCAAATCTCGACACTCGAAACAACTTTTTGGGGTTGCAATGCTAGAATATGCATATTTAATCCGCACAGTAAATTGGACGCTGCATTACTGGGATATAAGAGATGAATTCGGTCGTTGATCGAGAGATCTATCAATGGGAGAGGCTCGGTTTGACGACGAATATATAGCAAATGGCACAGATTTATTTGTACTGCTCGAATGGCAATTGTAGCCGTCTGAATTTATTCAACACATTGAGTCGCTTATACTAATTAAGCAGGGATGAAGCGGCTCAACCCAGCAAAGTGTCAATTTGGCACATAATGCATCTTAATGTACTTGAATAAATTTAATATTAAGTTTACTTCAACGCTTATCCTTCTTCTAATTCATTAGCTGTCTTAGTCTTCATTTCCCTTTTATCTCGCTACTTCTTTTAATGTAAACTTTCTCTTGCAAATTTATTATTAGAGACAAAATAGGATTACTAAGTCATCTGAATTTATTGGACACAGTTGACTAAGTCATTTAATCCCAACCGAACGAGGGTAAAAGGTTTTTCCTTAGCAAGCCTAGACGTCCATTAAGGGACTGCCCTACTTGAAGTGTTCGTTGAAGATTATCTTCAAGTAGTACTACAAAAAACTTGGGTCTTATATTACCTTTAGATAAATATTTTTGATCTGCGATCTATTTCTCTTTGTCCACATTAAAAATATGATCCTTTTTAATTAAACCGTTACTTCTCGAAACCCTACTAACATAAGGGTCTCCAGAACAATAACGCAATTTTAATTTGACTCGAAATAGTACACCCTCCAATTTCACTATTAAAATTATTATCTCGCCGAGGGGGTCAAAGAACACATTACTATCTGTATTTTAGCGTCAACCTTTCGGCGAGTTACTTTTTAGTAAGACAAAATTTGCCAAAATTTTCTTCGGTAATCATTGCATTGTACACCTTCTTCCGTTGGACATAACTGCGGGAATAGCGAAATTGATATCAAAGGATTCCTCAAAACCTTACCCAAGGTTGTAATTATAGCAATGCGCACTTAAATTGGTAAGTAGTAAGGTCGAAATTTCATTGATGTTAGATTGTCATATAAATCGTTTCCCGTAATATCGGCGGAGTCACGCGTAAGCACGTGCCGCCTACCCCCCGCTAGTACGCACTCCTTGTTACAACGAGAACTGTGCCGTCCTGTAATTACACACAAATTAGACAAGATTTATAGAGGGGTGGAACACCTTGGCAACTATAGGAGGTACTAATAACGGTTGGCCAGTTCCGATATTGCGATTAATTCGCAAGGATAATTTCTTGGGAGCCCGTCGTACGAATAAATCAGACGATATTAAAATTTTTCGAGTGGCAACTCTCTGGTATTTGCCACTTAAGCTTTTTATGAATATGTAATCTCACTTTCCAACGGTTCCGTCTATTTTATTTAAAGAGGTTTATTCAAAATTGGTATTTATATACTCTCAGCAAGATAGATTTTCTTATTACATAATTAGATTATTAGTTTGTATATGTAACTAGTGTTAATCTTTTGACGGTGTAACTGATTATACTTTGTCGAGTCTAGACACTACTTAGCTTCCTGATAAAACCAAACCTATTCCAAATATAGTTATACCATAGATAGAGATATCTTTAATCAACACTCTCATCGCAAATATATCTATATTAATTTACGAAACGATTGTTGAGTTTGTAATAGTGAACGTGTGTAGTGCTTGTGTATTGTGGTGGAAATGGTGGAGGTTTGTGCATGTGTTTTTACGAATCCTGCACGTATCGGGTATGAAAATACGGATAGTCCATTGTACATTTAACACTATATATATTTTCTATTTACTGTATCGCGGATTGTAGCAAAATAATTATACTATCACTTTTGTTTATGAATCTTCGCATAGTAACGCCTAATTCTATAAATTATTCAAAAACATATAATTAATACAGGGCTTTGAAATCCCTTGAAATTACTAACTTAAATCTACCACTATGATTATGCCAAGTAAACAAAATATAAATTCTCCATGTACGGAAAGCCATAAGTCAACCGCTGTAATTAGCCTGTCGCACGCTTAAAACCGTTGACGTATAAAATTTCCACACAATAATGGCGATTTTAATGGTTGCCGTTAAAGAAATGTCGTTCGC
Organism: Morpho deidamia; assembly: GCA_947086505.1. Taxonomy (NCBI): domain Eukaryota; kingdom Metazoa; phylum Arthropoda; class Insecta; order Lepidoptera; family Nymphalidae; genus Morpho; species Morpho deidamia. The sequence goes on from CAMTZC010000025.1 coordinate 1,179,326, forward strand.
TAACCCCTTCGACGTGCCTTCGCGAATTTGACGGCTTCATTTTAACAAATGGTGGACATTTAGCAAATAATAATGACGTTTTAGTGCGACCCTTTCATATTTTTATTGCGTGTTTATTGGCCATTGGAAGCGGTGTGCTGCGTAGCTGCGTTCCGCGCGGACACTAAAAATGATTCATATTTGGTAGTGGATAACTCTCGTCTCGATTTAATGGGGACACAATCTTGGTGAAAGAATTGCCTGACAGGTTATCTTCAGATTCAATCCTTTTATTTACATTACAGGCCACGCATATATGGTTTACACCTTAAATACGCTATGTTGCAGATAACAGAATTAGTAGCTTTAAGATGGCAACATCAATCGTAATCCTCCTGCCCTTATCCCACTCTAAGTGGGGTCGGCACAACATGTTAGAAACATGCTGTCACATGATTTGGCTACGTATTTCACGATCGGCCGCCTGCCTGACTTCGTATTTTACGACCCCTCGGTAAGGAAAAGGGTGGTCTATACCACACGGTGGGTTAACTTACCTTAGTCGCCTTTTACGACACCACGGGAAGAAATGAAGGTGGTCTATTCTACTCAGCCGGATACCACACAGCGGGTCGACTTAACTTAGTCGCCTTTTACAACACCTCGGTAAGAAAATGAGGGTAATCTATTCTACTCAGCCGGATAGCACACGGTGGGTCAACTTACCTTAGTCGCCTTTTACGACACCTTGATAAGAAATGAGGGTGGTCTATTGTAGTCAGCCGGATACCACACGATTTTTGAACTGAAAACTTTTTTATCGACATTGTACACAGTGATGGCTAAAATGGCGTCGGGGCATGTGATCTGATCGAAAATTCGTAAGACGGAAGGAAAGTAGACCGCCGGCGCGGCGTAGGAGAAGATGTATCCCCCTCTCTTTCTTCTCTTATCCTTCTGGTGAACGTGGAGCCTATCTCCTAACGATGCTTCGGTTATGGGCCGAAACGATCGTTGATATTGTCATACTGAATGTGTGTATTGCTTGTGTGGTGAGTTATTTGTGGTAGTGTCTCTTGACACGTGTAAGTAACCAATCCTGTTCGTATAAGGTATAAGAACGGTTTTGCTTCTTACACTAAGCGCTACATAGATTTTCTTATAAAACTTTTAACTTTTGTACTATGGAATTCCGAAAAGTAACGTCTACTTCTATAAATTATTCAATGAAGCCTAATTTAGAATTCGATCACTTCAATACTTACCAGAACTACAGAGAATTACAGAACGCGCTTCTGTAAAAGTTAATAAAATTAAATCCGCTTTATTTATTCCTAAACTGCAAAAGTATGACGTCACAATATCTTTTGTTTCATATCTTAATCGTACAAATCTTTATGATGAATGGACTTATGTTAAAATCGCAACCGAGATTCATTCGTCGAGAGAGTGCTTGCTGCTTGTAAAAATGAAGCATCTTAGAACAATACAGATTATGCCAATGCCGTTTCCTTTGCCTACCTGCTTTCCCCCAAGGAAATAAAAACTTATCAGCGAACTTTGTTCTCGGTTATCTCCGGGGCAAGTAAACACTTTTTATTTTACGACCGCCCGCTGTTTTACTGCCGTCTACACGCCCTAGGTACGGGTTTTAAAACTATCTAAAAGTGCTTGTATTAAGTTTTCGACTAGTTGGTAGTCGGTCTAAGATTTTTATTAGATCCTTTAAACTTTCGGTTTATATTTTAAGTGAGTCTGCTGTGTCTCTAATTTATTCACGGCGTTTAACGGTGGAAGACTGTCTTGCGCGAAATTCAGTAACTGCGGCTAATAAGATAAGAATAAAGGGCATTTTAGTATCAAAATTCGCTTATACAGTCACGTGGAAGTTCAACTCAGTTGTAAAGTACCCATGGGTTAGGTTTATTATTTTTTTTTAATCTTTTATTCGACTTGCAAGTGAAGGTGGAATCTTGCAAGTTAAATTTGACCTACATCCCGGTGTCTGATTGAGCTTAAATTTTACATACTGATCCAATCTCGATGACAATGCATGTTCAAAATCAAATAAAAATAAAAATAGTCTTTATTTAAATAAACCATTTCAGGCACTTCTGAATCGTCAAGCATCAATATGTTTAATGAAGCTGCAACTGGTTCAGAATGTTGCTCTTACCGAAAAGAACCAGCAAGAATCTCGGCGGTCAATCTTTTAAATATTTTCAATTATACATCATTAAACCGCTGTCTTGTATGAAGCTGAAAGGATTTTCAAATCCAGGCTTTCTTATCATCCAAATAATCTTAAATTTTGTAATATGCTTTACGTACAAGCATATTTTTTACACTTAGTTGGAATCTTTCTGTACACTGGTCTAGAATGGATTGAGGAATTTTATTATAGAAGCGAATAGCGAGACCAACATATAAGTTACTAACTCTGCTGAGTCGCGACGCAGGTATCACAAGCTGTTTGTGACCTCGCGTATGTCTAAATAGAATATTACTATATATATATAATATATGTTTATGATAAGCACGACCTGATGTTGCTGCCAGGATTTTCTCCAGACGACCAAACGCCTCAACAGTTAATAGGAGGAAAATGAAATTTCGTTAAAAGCTTTTTTAAGTTGACTTCTATAAAGCCAACAGTAATTCTATCGCTTACATATAAAACTAACACGGAATGGATAAAAACTAGTCTTACGTCTAATACGGTATGGATATAGCTGCACTTCTACCCTGTAGATATAAGATTTATATTTTAAAAAGAGTTACCGGTGAGCTTCTTGCTGGCTCTTTTCGGCAGGAACAGATTACCGAACCAGCAGTAGATGTTGACGATTTCAAAAGCACTTGTTTTCAAGTTTACTTGAAAAAAGATTAATGAATTTGAATTTGAATGACATACTATTCACAGGTCTATAGAACATTTCATAGAAATATGAGCAAATCTTTCACAATGACAAATGCTAATAGTGATTACTTATTTTAGAGATAATCAGCAAAACTGAAATAAAAACCTTTAATTTAAATTACATAAAAAAAATATATAGGAGTTTTAGGACATTTTAAGAATCTAACAAAAAAGCAAAAAGTTTTTAAAAATAATTTAAAATATACGTAATTTAAAATAAGTATTTACTAAACATAAATTTAGTGATGTAAATTTAAGTTTAGTTAAATAGAAGCTTGCTATAATTTATTCATTTATTATATTAAACACGTGTTCCCCGCTAAACTGTTAAGCAGGCAGTCGGTCGGCAGTATACTCTCATTCGGTAAACTAGGTAATCTATAAATAAAAAACAAGCACCCCCGGCACCTTTAAAATTTTATATATCACAGCAGTCTCTAAAGTCAGAACTATAACAAAATTTAATAAAGGATACCCGAATACTAGTTTCACCACAAATCAAATAACAGCCAATTAGTTAGTGTTTCATTAAAATATTATTAACTTGTACTTGTTACTTCAGCTCACTCTTATTAATATGATTATTAATGTTAATAACATTTCTGGAGATTTCTTCATCTGAACTTCTCTTGTAAAATAATATAAATTTAATATAATGTAAACCACAAGTAGGTATATTAAATAAATTAAAATAAAAAATACGTGTGGCACTCGGAGACTGCCGCGGTAAAGCTATTATAACATAGCATTTTTATCAACTTATGCAATAACATATATACATTTATTTTATTTATGCAGTATTGTTTTTCTTTTTCTTTGTTTTTTTCTTCTTCGATATTAATTCAAGTTGCACTTTGAGCGTGGTGACCGATAAAAAAACAATTTAATTTGTTTTATTAAATGAATGAGATGATAATATTGTTCAAGATATTTTTATTATCTTTCAATACATGTCGGTTTAACGGTAGTTTTCCAATACAACCAATGCCACCTAAAGGCGGGTTGCTGAACTAAAGAGACAAGTGTGATATTTCAAAAAGTCATTAACCAGTCAACTGGCGTGTGCGCCCCGGGGCGCACAGATCGCTACTAGGAAGTATCACCACTGTGCCGGTCGGAGTGGAGGGTGTTAGGTTTTTTCGTTACGGAATTTCTGGATTCGGTCTCCAAGCTCAAGGCCGGGATAGAAGCTATGCAATAGCTTAATATATTCATGGTTGAATCAGTTTCTTGCCCTCATCCCACTCTAAGTAGGGTCAGCACATCATGTTTTAAACATGTTGTAGTATGATTTGTCTAGGTATTTACGAACGGCCGCCTGCCTGACGTCAATTTACCTTAGTCGCCATTTACAATATCTCGGTAAGAAATGAGGGCTGTCTAGTCTACTCAGCCGGATACCACACGGCGGGTCAACTTACCTTAGTCGCCATTTACGACACCTCGTTAAGAATTGAGGGATGTCTATTCAACTCAGACGGATACCACATGGCAGGTCGAATTACCTTAGTCGCATTTTACGACACTTCGGTAAGAAATGAGGTTGGTCTATTCTACTCGGCCGGATACCACACCAAAAATATATTCCCTTTAGCAATTTAACCGCGAAGTATTTCTGCGTTAATTATAAACTGTGAAATAATTGTAAAACAACATTTCCAAGAACCATTCTATGCAGAGACATGTATGCATTACAATTTTACTATATTCATAGACCTTTTATGACCAGTCAATAAGATTCAAGAAAATTTAATGTATAAGACTGAAGAAAGTAAACCTGCTCATTGCATGATACCTCCACATTTCAAAACCCTATCCTGTTTTAAGCAGAGCAATAAAAACCCAACCCCCTTCCTCCAGGAGCGTCTTATCATTTTTATATTCCTTTCGCCTAGTGATTTAAGGGAAAAAACACGGCAAGTGTATCGTCCTTTCCCTTCGCTAATAAATCCGTTACTATCGGTGATAAAGTTAGATTTATATAAAAATCGTAGATAGTGGACTTAGAGGGTGGTATGGCCTACTCAAGACTATGTCATTTTATATGAAACTACAAAAGTAGTTTCATATAAACTACTTTTGTAGTTTCATTTTTCAATTTGCCTATCGTAAATTCCCTTCGTTTTTGGTTGACAACGGGTTCAACTTAACTTGTGGCATTTCTTGAGGCATGTCTATGAATCAAATTAACCTAGACATGCCTCTTATGTACATTGGTATGAATTTCATAATTGGCGAAGCTACACAGAGTCTTCGCTGGTCTGGTTTTAACTTTTCACCATTACCTACTCTTCATCATAATATCTGCCCTCCACTATATAGTTCGCTCTAGGCCATCAGTCGCCAAGTCGCCAAAGTATCCCGACTAGGGATACTCTTGGCAATCCTTTTCAAAATTTAAAGCTTTAACTTAGCTTAACTTGGATTTTAATTTTATATAGTAAATTTAAAGCCAAAACGCCAATAGAGATTTACAGAAAGTTAAAGATTTCTAACAAAATTTCCGATCCCAGCTTCGAGTTATAATGATGAAACCCCTGGGGAAATTAGGGAACCCCAAAAAGGTAAGGCAGGTTATCGCGATCGATCTTTCCATTCATCAATTGGCGTAAAGAGCGCTAAATCAATTCATTAGCCGACCGCTGGCTTTATGTTGTACAATGGGGGGGCTGTAGTGGTTCGTTTAGATCAAGATTGAACTCTGGATAAAAAGGTTGACAGCACAATCACTCGGGACTTAGTCCTTATATTTAGGTACAGTAAACAGATTAGTCTGTATTCTCAAGCGTAATTTATCAAGCGTAAGCGTAATTATAATTTAATAAAGATTTTATTTATTACGCTTTTAAATAAAAAAATTGACAATGCCTAAAGCTTTGGTTTTAGAAATTGTTAGTACTAGGAAGCTACTAGGATATCTTTAAATTACAGAGTCATTACTTACTCTGTATATCTCAAAATATGAATGTGAAAGATATAACAACAACAGCTGCTTAAAAAGAGATTAGCAGATCATATATATCTTAGAAATTTTCCAGAGGTTTAATTAGAATATTCTCTTTCGTCAAAAGCATGTGATGACCAAATGATCAATATCAAATAGACACTCAAGATTTAAAAAAAAACTTATATATCTACTCCGCTATTGCTTCAGAAACTATTAAGATTTTTACTGTTACATAAGAAAAGCACTGTGAATTTCGAGAATTAGAACTGAGAAATGACGAATACATTGGTAAAAGAAATATTATAAAATAAAGCTGACCACCACCTGAGCGTGAAATAATTCGATACATGGGACAATTACCTCGTCGAGGGACATTATCTCTCCTTATCGTAACTCGTTTCTCGTCCCTAATAAAACCCTACTGTCTAATCTCGAGGGTTGTAGGAACTATTTTAAATTTAATAATTGCAATTTTCAAATTAAAGCTTTAGGAAAAGTGGTGATAATTAGTGAATATCTCGTGTTTAATAGCGTGGAAGGCACATTCCCCTCGATTCTTCGCCTTGGTTTTTATAATTTAATAACAGAAAAAAATTCGGAATCAAAATGATGTAATAATCATCGTTTAGCGCACGATTATGTTTGTGACGAACATATCTCTGGACATTTTCTGTATTTGATATTTCTCCTATTAGTAAGTGATATTAAACAGGCTGAAAAATATCAGGAGAAGACTTTAACAAACTTTCAACTGCCCTGTGAAATCGTTTGAGATAAAACGGTACGGACTTCTGCCCTTCTTGTTTCCAACTTGGCTAGAATGACACCTTCTCGCCTATCTCTGAATACTGGCATGGAACGCATATTAACCTGCTGCTACCAATTTCTTCTTTTGTACTTTGCCTCTCTTTCTTCGTCAGAGCTGTTTTCTTTTCAATATGTGTAGGCTAAATGTGTTTCTTTCAAGGTTTACATGCCTTTCTGTTGCTCAAATCCAGCGATGCGTCGAACATTTTTGAGGATTGTTTGTCGGTCTAGTGGCCGTTGCAATAGCGGGTCTTCCGATGCGGGACCTGCACACCATAGTACCTTGATTGTAAGAACATGTTTCTCGCCAATGCCACTTGAACTTGGCGAATCTGGGTTTCCTGTGCAATCTGTTTCAGATCCAGTTTAATAGTACCAAGCAAAATTGCTTGATCCAACTTGGAGTCAAGTTCAAGCATAAATTTTCGACTCGCAAAGAGCAATCACGTCAATACTTCCTAGAGCATATAAACGGAAATATCGTCGCGATCTGATAAACGAAAATGAAATTCGTAATTTATTTGTTATAATATCGAATTCGCTGAGCAAACTCCAGCCGATATTTTATACGAGTAAACTTCATACGCACGCTCGGCTGAGTCTCCCAATAAATTCACCACGTAAACCTGACAATCCAAACTAAGTCGGAACTTAATGAATAAATCAATAATTTTGAAGCGCCACGCAGTCGGCGAATGTAAAATTTTGCACCCCCTCACGTTAGGTACGCAGTTTGTGCTGACTCAACGTCATAAGTAATGGTACACACGGCTGTAAAGGATAGAAAGTATTCGTTTTCCAAATATTCACGGGCGTTTTAACCGATGAACCTGTTTAATTATACATTGGCCCTTGTAAGCCAAATAATACCATTTGAATCTATGAGACACATGTATATCAATTAAGATCGTATGTGCTACCTAGTTTTTTGCCACAAACAAGCTTCTTTCTATAGAGATATTTTTACACGTTGGGACTTTTATCTTTAACTATATGCTCGGGTAGACGCATAAGTTACTTTTATTACTTATTAGTAATCTACTGATTTTACTGGGGAACATGAGTTCAAACTCAGGCAGGCACCAATGAGTTTCTATTAAAATATATGTGTCTACTTGGTAATTGCAATTTATCACACGCTTTTCGGTGAAGGAAAACATCGTGAGGAAACCTGCATATCTCTAGAGAATTCTGGAGATATGTGTAACCTACCAATCCGCATTGGAGCAGCGTAGTAGGTCTTAACTCCAACCGTTCTCTCCAGAAACGGAGAGAGGAGGCCTATTCATAACAATGGGATTGGAACAGGTCGCTACTTTTTTAGTTTACTGATTTAATAACATTTAAGATTTGTAAATTCCACGGAAGATTCGTACAAATTATTTAACTGGACATTATTAAACAAAACGTAAATTAAATGTCGTTTGAACATGTAAAGATACAACGATGTTAAATAAATGGAATATAATGATGATTTTGGACTGATGTAATTTTAAAGTTTTTAGTTTAAAGTCACTCTTGAAGCAGTCAAGCCTTATAATAATGATTCTATAATATATCCAGCAATGTGTCTCACTCCATTAACTATGGAATAGCGATAATGTACCCTGAATACAGAAATGATAGTTGAGCCAGACCCCTTTAAAACAAATAAATGGACATGAATTTGTAATTTGAAAATCATTAGAGAACAATATTCACAAGATGTTGCCAAAATAGCGTCTGTGCTGTAATATTTAGTTTTTTAAGTACAATTGACAATTTTACACAGCATATTAGAGAACTAGAAAAAACATTGAGAACATAATTGGCGCGAACGAAGTCGTAGATACATCTTGTATTATATATAAGAATAATTTAAATAGAATTTCGCTATCGCAGGTTCAAATGCTATCAGTCGAACACATGCTGATCGATCGTAACAAGAACAATAGCCTCTGATACAGCTATTGTCTTCGCTTTAAAATTCCTTTGTTGCAATTCCTGCTTCGTGTATGGCAGTAACTCCTTTTAGTGCTACACACACTGGCTGTGTACCGCGGATTCGCCTCTGTTATCTACATTATTTGTAAAATGTGCTTGAATAGTATCGGTGCCTTAGTTATACATATATATATATATATATATATATATATATATATATATATATATACCGGTACTCACGTCCAATTTTCGGACGGATCGGTTTAGCCCGACTAGTTTAGAGCCCATCCGTTAAATCCCAAATAAAGACCGTTGCACAAACCCAGCCTACAAACCGCGCCCAGCGAGCTGCTGCACGTAATTCCCGCCGCGATAACGAGCTCATGAATAAGTGCCCCGGATGGGCTCGAAACTAGTCGGGCTAACCCGGTTAAATTAGACGTGAGTATAGCCGGTATCTATATATTAACTATGAATACTACTCACGATAGTTTAAATTTTAAAATATCAGTGTCTTGTTATGTTAAAATTGGTTTTGTTGTTGTGTTTTCCCTTACTAATGGAATTTTCTATATTGGGAATACGTCATGGCCCTTTCTTTAAAAACTACATTCGAGTACGTGGCACTGTTAGAACCCTTCTATCAATATGTCTATCAAAATCGGCAGAGCAGATACTTGGGTATAGACCGCATATGAGAAAAACCCCCTGGATAACAGACGAGATAATTGAACTATTCGAAAGACGCAGGGAAAATAAGCAAAAGCCACTTTTATACAAGCAAATTAATAAAGTGCTCCAAAGAAAGATTCGAGAAGCAAAAGAAAATGAGTTGATAAGGAACTGTCAGCTCATTGAACACCTGGAAGCCACCCACCAGTATAGCGAACTACATAAAGTACTGAAGAAAGCAACTCATGCAATCAGACCTACTTGTTTGGGTTCTATAGTAGATTCAAATGGTGAGCTGATCCTTACAATAGATGATAAATTACGTAGATGGGAAGAGTATATAAAACATCTTTTTAACGACAATAGACCTAATCAAAGAGAATATGGGCCACATTTAACGGGTCCACCGATACTTTTGGAGGAGCTTGAATATGCCCTCTCATCTACAAAAGCAGGTAAAACTGCAGGTGATGATGGGATTCCGTCAGAGCTATTAAGGCACATGGGAAGTAATATGAAAAACATAATGATTACTCTACTTAACAAAATTTATGATACGGGCCAAATACCTAAAGACTTGCTTCGTTCTACATTTGTTACTATTCCGAAAAAACCAAAGGCAGTTAAATGTGAAGATCACCGTACTATTAGTTTGATGAGTCATACTATGAAAATATTGCTAAAAATAATCTTTAACCGCATAAAAGACAGATGCATGGAAGACTTATGCCCTCAACAATTTGGCTTTAGACCCGGTATAGGAACTAGGGAAGCGCTGTTTACACTCAACGTCTTAATGGAGCGTGCTATTGAATATCAACAACAAGTCTACCTTTGTTTTATAGATTACGAAAAAGCGTTTGATCGTGTCCAACATGCGAAACTTATGGATATACTTCAGAGAAAGGGGATCGATGAAAAAGACCTTCGCTTGATCAGCAATCTCTACTGGTCTCAGGAAGCTGCCGTTAAAATAGAAGGCAAACTGTCATCTTGGACCTCGATCAAGAGAGGTGTCAGACAAGGATGTATTCTGTCTCCGTTAATCTTTAATTTATATACGGAAAACGTCCTGACTGAAGTACTTCAAGGACACACAGAAGGAATTATTGTGAATGGGCATTTAGTCAATAATATTAGGTATGCCGATGATACTGTGCTGATAGCAGATTCTGAAAATGGACTGCAAAACCTTCTAAGAGATGTAGTGGTTGTGAGTGAAAAAATGGGGCTTACAATAAATACTGGTAAAACGAAAACGATGGTTATTTCTAAAACCCAACTACCTCCCCCCGATATCAATCTTAGTACCACTAAGATAGAAGCGGTGTCAAATTTTAAATACTTAGGCAGGATTTTTACTTCGGAATTGGATAATAGTATCGAAATAAAATGTAGAATTGGACAAGCTAAAGCAGCTTTTTACAAAATGTCCAAAATATTATGTGACCCTAAAATCCCATTTGATGTCAGGTATCGCGTTTTAAAGTGCTACGTTTGGTCCACTCTCTTATACGGATGTGAATCATGGACCATAACTAAAGATGGTTGTCGACGTTTGCATGCATTTGAGATGTGGGGCTTTCGCAAAATGCTAAAGATCCCTTGGACTCACTTCGTCTCAAACGCTCTGGTCTTGGAGAGAGCTAAATGCAAGCGGACGTTGATGAAAACCGTCATGCAAAGAAAGGTTGCCTTTTTCGGACATCTACAGAGAGGATCCCTGTATAAATTTCCTAGGTTGATCCTTGAAGGAAAGATGTACGGCAAAAGAGCACCTGGAAGGCAACGTCTTAAATGGTTCGATAATATAAGAGAGTGGACTGGACTTGGTTACTGGGAATTAAAAAAGATGGCACACAACCGGAAATGTTTTTTCCAACTGACCTCCGCACTTCATTTTGAAGATGGCACCAGATGATGATGATCAATATGTAATAAGGATAAGAAATACGTGTATGATGTTAATTAATTTATATTACTATGTTAATTTTATAAACAACAACTTAACAATCCTAAGAGATCGTATTCTATTCTTTATCAATTGGCTTTTTCCAGTTTAACTATTTGCCCTGGCCATGGTTATGACAGCTTCGCTTTTGACTCCGTTACTTTGGTTCTCGTACGTATCACCACATTTCTGAATTTATCACGAAGAGACACGCAGTGCCTTTATTATGAGGCCCATTTTCCCATTATTGGCCCGAGTTTCAAAATTATTAACACGAACTATTTGAAGATTTTGGTCAAACTATTGAGGGATTTCCACAATACATCATTCAATCCCAGCTGGTGTGGTCGGCTCGACATATTTTTCTCTTCCAAATTCTATCATCTCCAACTCCGCTTCCTCCTTTATCATCATCTACTCTTGCGCTATTTCTTTTGTACACATGTCATACTTTCCACAATCCATCTATTTCTTTTTCGGCTTGCCCACACTTCCATATCCATCCACAATCTATCATACGAAAATACGAACGGTTAGCAATTCTGCACCGATTTTAATCATCTTGTTCATTTAAATGACACCAAAAGTAACACTGTACCGCAAAGGACGTTAGGCCAGGACTATCCAGACAGTGGAGGCGAACTTGCACAATAACAATACCCGCGTCTTGCCCGTCTCTCATTACTTTAAGCGAAACTCTAAGCAATAACGTAACATAAAGACAATGGGAGGGAGCAAATAAAGGAGAGGATTCCTTACAATAATTACGACGAGACAATTGTTAAGAACTGTCATTATTAAAAGAATTCTTGTGATAAATTTAATTGCAAGTCTCTCGATGGACTTTTTTGGAATGGAATAGAGATCTTTATCGATTGTGTCACGTACACAAGTTTATAAAGGCAATCGCAACCGCGTATATTTCTGTGGCTGACACTGATTGGCAAATTAATTATTTCTCCAAGGAGATGAGGATTAAACTTAACACTTCAATTTTTGAATTTAAACTATCGTGAGCGGTATTTATAATTAATGTTAAGAGACCGGCTATACTCTCGTCTTATTTTACCAGATGAGCCCCACTAGTTTAAAGCCCTAACGGGGCTTTTATTTATGAGCTCTTTATTGCGGCGGGAACTGGTCGGGCTCATCCGATAAAATAAGACGTGAGTATATCCGGTCTCTCGACATTAATTATTAACACTTCTATTCAAAATGGCAATGGGCGAGTTAAAAGTTTTTTTACTTAATGTGACATTCGTAGAAGTTGATATATTAAGATTTATATTAAATCCTTGCGATTCTGTCTTGAAGTCTATCTCTGATGATTTTTTGGTTGCTGGGCGAAACGATTGTTGAGTTTTTGATAGTGAATGTGTGTAGTTGTGTAAGCGTACCTAACGTTAAACGTTTCAATGACACATTCATTAATGACCAGATAAATATTTCAAGTTCAAGTTACACGTGTTCGAAGGCAAAATCAATGGTGGGGGTTGAATCAATTTCTATATAACTATGCTTGCTTGGGTGATGTACCGCTTTGCGATTTTGTCATGGAGTCTATCTTCTGATGATGCTTCGGATGCGGGACGAAACGATCGTTAAGTTAGTAATATTGAACGTCTGTATTGTGGTGGCTGCAGTGGATGTTTGTAATGTAAATGTTTTTGGGAACCTTGCATGTATTAGGTATGAAAACGGATAGTTCACTCTACATTTAGCATTATATTTATTTTCAATTTACTCTATCGCAGATTGACGCAAAATAATTTGATTACTACTTTTTTACTATGGAAACTTTTCATGATACATACAAACACTTCAACATAAATTAGTTATGTCTTTTGGTTATCGATAAATTGAATACAGAAATTTTGTAAATATCGTTTTAACCAAACAGGTTCTCAACGGATTATGACCTCTTAATTTTAAAACAATGCAACCTGACATAACATGGTATTCGTACAGACATACAAAACAACAACAAATTATTCTCGCTAGTCGGACAGTTGGTGCCCTTCGCGATGAACTCGATATGTTTAGTAAGTTATGTTAGAATGCCGAATAAGATAATTTGTAAAACGCCTATTGAAGAAAGTTTGATTCACAGAAATCGTCTTCTAAACATAATTACTAACAAGAATTACCCTTTTTGTGTGTTATGATTGTTTAATGTGTTTTATTAATCAAGAATAATTAACAATGCGCAGACTGGGTAAAAGAATCTTTTCACCTCCTTAGGGAAATATTGGTAATATGTGTATCAACATACCGTTTTACTAGAAGGCGAATTACCAAAAGACATATCCAAGATATAGCTGTGATACCCCAGCGGTGAGACCGTGCGACTCTTTCGAGGAGAACACGAGTTGGAGGCCAATGAGTTTTTCTATTAAAACTAATGTGTCTAATTGATAATCGTAATTTATCACACGCTTTTCGGTGAAGGAAAACATCGTGAGGAAACCTGCATATCTCTAGAGAATTCTGGAGATATGTGTAACCTACCAATCCGCATTGGAGCAGCGTGGTAGGTCTAAGCTCTAATCATTCTCTCCAGAAACGGAGAGAGGAGGCTTATTCCTAGCAGTGGAATTGTAACAGGCCGCTAGTTTACTACTTTTTTACTTTATATCCAAGAAATTTTCGATATGTATGCAGGTTCTCCTCACAAGATTTTCTTTGGCCAAAAAGTACATGAGGATTTGTTAATATCAGATAAGCATACGATTTTAAAAAAGGATATATGTACATACCTATCGAGGTTTAAAGACTCCAACCCATTTGTATGGTCACGTTTGTTTCTGAATAAACCCCGAAAAATTAATTAAAAAGAACAACTAGGTACCGGAATTTATTAATTCATCAGCGATTCTAGTAGATCTTCCTATAATGAGACTGTAGGTCTTAAATATTAATTTTGCATCACTTGTTAGGTTCGTACTGTGATTTCAAACAAAGGAAAATATATTCATTTTTTCAAGCTCATTCATTATTTTTTTCTAACTATAAAATAAACAAAGGGATACATACAAATTAACATTTTCAATTTAACCTGAGTTTAAATATTCTCTGCAACTTAAACAAAAGCCATTATCGGATCGTCCTTCCGCCCACGTAGACCCATGTATCCTATCTCGATACATTCTGTTACATATCTCTGACAATATTCTAAAACAGCTTCATAGTCAATTTCATTTTTATTATAAAAACTAATCTGATACTACTCCAGTCATTGTAATTTCAACATTATGTCATTACTAATAATAACCAAAATCGTATATATAGCAATAATAACGATGGTATTGTTCAAAGTAATACTGCCATTAGTTAAACTGGACAGTTTTAAATGTGTTTATTATTCACAAAGTCACTGTAACATAATTATATGACGTGATAATTTTGAACCATATGTTATTAGTTTCTTAGAAACGTATGACTCCTTTATTTATTTCGATCGTATAGTATACTTTTATAACATTTAACATTATTGGTAGAACTCGCAAAATTATTCTGAACTAGCTGTGCCAACAACGGCTTCGCCCGCGTGGAATTCAGTGACTTACGAAACTTTACCCGAATTTTCGAAATTTTAACCATAAAAGTAGTTATTGTGAGTTTACCGTGAGAGACACACTATCGCGCACTTTTTTGTTGTATTTTTATAGATCTACAATCCTCTAGTACGTTATTTTAGCGTATCACTGCTGGTTTACGCAGCGCACGCGACTAAAAAAACTTGCTTGCCTCCCGGCAAACCATCCAACCATTGCGTAAACAATGCGGAAGTATTGGACTATCTTTGGGTGCAAACTGTACAAAAATCCGTTCAGTACATTTTGAGAAATTCGACAGCTTTTTGGGACTTTGTTTTATAATAAGTATAGATGATCTATAATTATTGTAAGTGATGCATAATTTCTCGAACAATTGATACGCAATTACATGTCAATGCTAGGGATGTGAAAAACTAATCGATTTTTATATTAATCGATTATTTTATCATTAAATTCGTTTTTTAATAATTTATTTTCTAAGGGCTATAAATCGATTGTACGAGTATTAATTACCCTCTTTTTCATTTTTAAATTTACTGTCTTTTTCTTTTTTTTGATTTGTAGATATTTGAAGTTGTTGGAAGAAACCAATGCAGCCAAACTATATATATAATCGTATATAATAATATAATAATTCGATTATATTATATTTCTTATAATTTAGCAGACAGCGTATGAGTTATATTTTAATAGGACTTGTCCACTTTAATAAGTTTTTATTCTAATTAATTATTAATATTAAAAAGGTATTAGTTACATATTATAATAAGCTTTTTTCATTTATGAAAAATCGATTTACACTAATAATAAAAACATTATTGATAAACAATTGATAACGATTAACTTTCAAGGGAGAAAAATCGATTCTTTATTAATCAATTTTTTCCACTCCCAAGTCACATCGCTAGTCTATGCATTGATAATAAAAGCTCGTCAATAAAACTTGAATTATAAATTTATATCGACACAGTAGAGTATATTTTAGTTTGAAGGGTATTTAGCGAATGCAATTTTTGATTTGCGTACAGAATTTGCATTGAATGGGCGGACAATTTAATTTTTAATGAGTGTTTTTCTTTGGAAGGACGCTGTCAGCAATCGAATGCGCTTTGGTTACAAATGAATATTTTGGAACACCTAGAGCTACCCGCAACTTCGTTGGCATCGACTGCACTGTTAAAATACCTTCAATTATATTTTATTTCTTATATGATTAGCCGAGAGAGCGTAACGAATAATAATTTATAGAATTAGGCGTTACTTTGCGGAGATCCATAATACAAAAGTAATAATAAAATTATTTTGCTTTAATCTGCGATACAGTAAATAGAAAATATATATAGTGTTAAATGTAGAGTGGACTATCTTAATTTTTATACGCGATACGTGCAGGATTCGTAAAAACACATGCACAAACCTCCACCACTTCCACCACAATACACAAGCACTACACACGTTCACTATCACAAACTCAACAATCGTTTCGCCCCGCAACCGAAGCATCATCAGGAGATAGACTCCACGACAAAATCGCAAAGCGAAGCAATATCCAAACAAGCATTGTTATATAGTACTTGGTTCATCCCCACCCTTTATTTTACCTACAAACACGTGCAACAAGCTTGAACTAGAACATTTATCTGCTCGTTAACTAGCCTATAGAACTTCGTATTTTAAAGTAGGTACTTACATATTTATTTATTTGGAATAGGTTTAATTAGTAATAAGCTCATAATATGCGTTCGCGTTAAAATACTCACAACTTTTTTATTGTTCCCGAATCGAAACGGGATTTTTTTTAAATATAAAAAAGCTGGCCGATCATGCGTTGCTGTGACTCAGTCTGATTTCGAATTCTTCTCAAAGCAGAACTGAACATTTTAAAAGAAATAGTCCGATCGCCACCGAACTTTACTGGATCATCCGCCATGACCCATTCTTAAAATTGACTGAAAATTTCATTAAACTCGGTCCCGATGTTTTGGAGTGTTTAAAGGACATACAGACAAACATTAATTTCTATATATAAAGAAAATTTAAAATAAACTTCAATTTTAAGTTATAAAAAAATACCCGTTTTTCCTTTGGGTAAAGGAAAGCTATAAAGTAAATTATTGAGGGTATTTTAACATATATTAAGGCAACGCGTGGCATACCTAGTACGAAATAAGTCATTTACATAGTCAGTTACACTCAGTTATTATAGTGTATATTGCCTTAAGGGCTTTATTATTAAGATGGGGGTATGTCCTAAACAAACTGACGGTCTGCGGCTACCTGGCCGTGCAAACTATAATAACCGTGTTAATAAACGCTAAGGCAACTCGTTACTACTACTGTTGACAGTATACACTAATATAATTGCGTAGGAAATAGAGTTGTAATATCTAAGCAGAGTAGAAGGTACAAGTCAAATCAAAATAGCTTTAAAAAAATCATTTTTCTACAGTAAACCGTTGAGGAGTTCCCTTGTCTGAAGCCAATACAGAAAGGACAGAATGGAAGATCTTAACATGTTGACTCCGCTTAGAGTGGGGTGAGGGTAGGGAATTTATGACTATGATGAAGTGGAGCAGACAGACATACACACAGACAGTCAGACAGAGAAACAGTAAAGTCTCTTAGCCCAGCGGTGAGACCGTGCGACTCTTTCGAGGGAAACACGAGTTCAAACGCGGGCAAGCACCAATGAGTTTTTCTATTAAAACTCATGTCTTTAATTGATAATTGCAATTTATCATCCATCCCCAAAGTAAGCAATTTAATACTTGTGTTATGGGTGACGGACAACTGGTACATATATAATTTTAAATACATACTTAAATACAAATACACACCAAGGCTCAAAGAATCAACAAATCTTTTGTATAGAAAATGTTTGCACTCGGCGGGAATCGAACCCGCGACCCGCGGAGGTGAAGGCAACGTCACTACCCACTGCGCCAACGGGCCAGTTAAATGCAGGTTTCCTCATGTTTTCCTACACCCAAAAGTGTGTGTTAAATTGGAATAATCAATTAGACACATAAGTTTTAATAGAAAAACCCATTAGTGCCTGCCCGGGGTTTGAACTCGTGACCCCCTCGAAGGAGTCGCACGGTCTCACGGCTATGCCATCACAGCTTAACACGAAAGAAAGAAACACGTTCGCAATATAGTATGGATAAATACTAGAACGTAATTCTACAAAGACATATCGCTTCACCAGTATTAATAAAATATACCTCGTTATTACGGATGCATCTCAAGGGAATACGGGATAACTATTATTCAATTGGCAAACGCCTCGCCCTGGGATCTCCCTGTAGCCAACTGGGTCAGGCTTGATCGTTACATTTTACGGCATGTGTCTTTTTTACTGAGATGAATTTTTATACCGCTCCGAGTTTACCTTAAACTGATAAAACATATTTTTCCAGAATCAAATCATATATAAAAGCTGTGATAGCCCAGCGGTAATACCGTCTCTTTTGAGAGTTCACGGGTTCAAATCGGCAGTCACCAATGAGTTTTTTCTATTAAAACTTGTCTAATTGATAATTGCGAATTGGCTTTTCGGTGAACGAAAACATCGTAACCAAACCTGCATGTCTGTAGAGAATTCTAGGGATATGTAAAGTACAAAGTAGCGGCCTGTTATAATCCCACTGCCGAGAATAGGCTTCCTTTCTCCGTTTCTGGAGATAAGGGTTGGAGTTAAGACCTACCACGCTGCTCAAATGCGGATTGGTAGGTTACACAAATCTCCAGAATTCTCTAGAAATATGCAGGTTTCCTCACAATGTTTTCCTTCACCGAAAAGCGTGTGATAAATTGCAATTATCAATTAGACACATGAGTTTTAATAGAAAAACTCATTGGTGCCTGCGCGGGTTTGAACTCGTGTTCCCCTCGAAAGAGTCGCACGGGGATATGTGTAACCTACCAAGCCGCATTGCAGCAGCGTGGTGGGTCTTAGCTCTAAACCTTCTCTCAAAAATAACGGAGAGAGGAAGCCAATCCCCAGGTTTGGGATAGTAACGGACCGTTACTATCCCAAACCTGGACATATTTGATTTAAAAAGCAAATGTTTTTTAAATCAAATATGTTCACTAGAGTAGCAAACGTCTATCTTACTACTGAGCAAAGACCTCTTCTTCCATGAGGAGTGAAGGGTTTGGAGCTTCACTCACCACGCTAGTCCTATGCGGATGGATATGTCACACATACTCCAGAAATTCTCCGAAATTATGCAGGTGTCCTCACGATGTTTTCCTGCAACGAAATAAGTGTGATAAATTTCATTTATCAGTCAGTTACCTAACTTTAACCTAAGTTATGAGACCTGGGTATGTAAAAGTAAAGAATGAAGCTGTGATAGCCCAGCGGTGAGACCGTGTGACTCTCTAGTGACGATCGTGGGTTAAAACCCCGGGCAGGCACCAAGTTGTTTTTCTATTAAAAATTTATGTGTCTAATTGATAATTGCAATTCATCACACGCTTTTCGGTGAAGGAAAACATCGTGAGGAGACCTGCATATCTCTAGAGAATGCTGGGGATGTGTGTAACCTACCAATCCGCATTGGAGCAGCGTGGTAGGTCTTAGCTCCAACCATTCTCTCCAAATATGGAGAGAGGAGGCCTATGCCCTGTGTATGTACCCCTGGGAATACTCGGGCAGCCTCGCCGATAGGCTAGTTTGCTAGATAACTCTATAATATTAACAATTTAACCCATTTTTTTGCAATTTGGGAGTAATTGGGACTTTCCTTAGTCACAAAAACCTTTAATTTTTTTACTAATTTTTCATTTGGCTCTTCACATATGTACGTACGTGTGTTATTAAATTTATGATTTATTAAATTTATACAAAAAGTAATCTAAACTAATTTTCAAACACAATATCTCCTAGTAATCTATATGAGATAATATCGGAATAAAATTTCGACTTAACATCATAACGGACGCGCAACCGATAAGATTATCCGGACAGCGTCGATCGTTACATTACAAAAACAATGGTCGGGTCATTCAATATCCAAGAGGAATTCTTAAATTATCATTGCATAGAACTACTGGATATGGTAAATAAATGGATACGCTAGTGATAATTCAATTTAAACTTTTCTTTACTCAAGTAAACTTTTAAACAAGTGCCTTTGAATCGTCATCGCTACTGCTGGTTCAAATATCTGTTCTTACCGAAAAGAGCCAGCAAGATACTGGGCGGTTGCTGTTATCAAAATAATATTTATATCTAGTTTATTTTACTACATTTAGTCTTTAGCATCTTGTGTCAGGGTCGAGCGCTCAGCTATCCACTCATTTTTATCATCTAAATAATCCTCAACAGTATTATTTCTGTATAAGCCTCCCTTCAATAGTGTTTTTAACTGCTGTAATGGCAAAGCTAAAATAGGTTGCGATATATTATTATAGAATCTTAGACGACTTACGTGCTTTTGCAAGGTGCAAAGCAGTAGCCGCAAGCTATGTCGGTTTTTAATTAGTCTATTGTATACATCGTCAATTATTTATTATATAATTTTGCACAAAAAATTAAATGCTTAAAATATACTGCAAATGCAAGAAGCAAAAATACCTATGTCCTTAAACTTCTCTCGCAAGGAATCACGCGGACTGAAATTGTAAATGCCTCGTTACCCGGTAGATTTGTAACTGTCTCATCTAACATTCATAATTCCTTGATATTAATAACAGTGTTGTTCCGATCTTTATTAGTATGCGGAGCAGTATTCGATTGATGCATGAAGCGTCTATACACGTCGCCTGAACACATGTATAATCCAAACTAATATTATAAATGCGAAAGTCTGTCTGGTTTGCTGTCACGTGTTAAACCGCTAGGCACATATTGATGAAATTTGAATAATTGGAGCGTATTTACCGTGCCTTATATATGGATAAAAAAAAATGTTTTTACTTATATTCTTACATTCGTATATACTTATACATATATTCGTAATTTAAATCTTAAGCAGAAACACATTTAAATAAAAATCGTTCTGCCCTTATCCCACTCTAAATGGGCTCGGCACAACATGTTGAAAACATGTTGCCTCATGATTTGGCTACGTATTTTAAGACCGTCCGCCTGCTTGACGTCAACTTACCTTAGTCGCCTTTTACGACCCCTCGGTAAGAAAGAGGGTTGTCTATTGTACTCAACCGGATACCACACGGTGGGTCAACTTACCTCATTCACTTTTTACGACACCTCGGTAAGAAAATGAAGGTGATCTATTATACTCAGCCGGGTACCACACGGCATAATCAAAAACACATTAAAAATAATTAAGGGGATATTCATTTTAATTTTATTAATGCTAATCCAATACAGATGAAATTTTGATAAAATTGAACTTTATATACGAGGCTTATTTATATATAGAATAACAAAGATCCCGTTTCTCGGGTCTAAAATATACAATATAGTATTTAATTGAGTGTATTTGAATACTAAAATCGAGAAATATAAATTGTTCGCGAATAAAACACATCGTAAATTTCACACGAATAACATAAGCCTTTCGTTCGTTTTAATTAACGCACAAACTCTTCCACTAATCTCCAGTTAAGTTTATCTAAAAACAATAAATTCAAGTGTAACGGCGCACATTGTAAACCCTCAAACACCGCACCTATTTCAGCTCCAAACAACCCCTCGCGAGTCCACCAGCCCCGCCCACCGCAAGCACGTTAAGATACAGGATAACAAAGATGAACTTTATACACTGTCATTGTTTCAGTGTATTCGTTAATTGTTTTTCCGTGTATCTTTATCGGGGCCGCACCTAATCTGACTTGGCTTAATCGAATCTTCATAAGGGTATTTTTAGTTGGTAATAGACTTTCGGGGGTTGGATGCTAGTCTGCTACTTGTCTGCGGAGATATATGGGCGCAATAACAGTGTTAAGTATAAGCTCGGGAGTTTAATGTTAATTGCTTGCGACAGCATCCTATTAAATGGGATCAAGTAATTGTGTTTCCGTCTAATATATGGTAAGGAGTGGTATTCTTTTATTGTCTGCAGATGTAATGTAACTTCGTTATATGAAATTAAACTAATAGTTTGTTCCTTGTACTTTAAATTTACTGCTATGGTACCGACAGCAGATGAAATTGGTCAAAGGATCGACAAAGAAATGAATAACTTGTTTCTTTCATATTTTTTTTGAGAGTGTTGTTATTTTTCGAAAAATGAAACTATGTCGAGAGTTATATATCAAATATAGTGAAGTGATTAGTAAAAAATCTAATTATTTAGCTAAGAAGAAGTCACTAATATTTTAATATTTTTTTAATGCATTATAAATGACTAGTTTATGCCCGAAGCTTCGCTCGCTAGGAATTTTGTCCGCCACAGTATCTAATTTAATTAAATTTATGATTCACAATTTTGGTCATAGTGGTTTCCACATAAAAGATAGATATATGCTGTCGCAGACTTTTATTTAGAACTATTAAAGGCAAATAATACTACGGTACATCATCTTTATGTAACTCTAATAGTTTAGGCAGCGTACGCCGAGATATCTCTCAGAGGTCAGATTTTGAACGACTTTATTAACATGTATCGTTATATTACATAAAATCATTATAAATTGTAGCCTATATGTTATTCCGATGTATAACCTACTAACTTTAAAGTTTCATTCAAATCCGTCTAATAGTTTTTTGGTGAAAGAGTAACAAACATCCATCCATACTCACAAACTTTCGCATTTATAATATTAGTAGGATTAGTAGGATTAAACGCCTTAATAATAGTGTTGACGATGCTTCGGTTGCGGCGCGAAACAATTGTTGAGATTGTGGCTATGAATGTGTGCAGTGCATATTGGTAGAGGGTAGTGTATGAGTTTTGACGAATTCTGCATGTATCAGTTATGAGAATCGATAGTGCACTACGTACGTTATTAATTATTCGCCCTCAAACGTGCATAAATATTATATAGTAACATGATCAAAAAATGAATGTAAAAAAATCATTCCCCCCCCCCTCCCCTTGACGGTCAAAGGGTTAACTGTCAACATTCACTGCAACGATGACGGTCAATAAATAATTTGGTATCATACTAACAATATAAATGAATGAAAGAAGACGCGATAACATATCTGTATAACATATGACAATAATAGCAGCTCGCTTTATGATTCATAAGCAATATCACGAGTGTAATGCACTCGGTGAACATGAATCGCATTGATAGAATCGCAATTATTTCCTTACGACGTATTTTCCACATTACGACATCGGGGCAACGCACCGAAACTTATCGCACGTTCAGTATTAAAGAGACCCGATTCGCAAAAGTTTTTTTGTGGCAAATAGTAATAAATCATAGTGCAGCGCTAACATAATTCGAAAGAGACCCATAACTTGGAAGAGCAAGAAAACACTAATTACTTTAATAGTTCGTAGCCTGATGTCATAGATCTGATTGAAAAAAGTTATTACAATATATCTAACTCAATTTACTACTTCTACTAATTTTACTAATTTTGAATTGGGTCACTTTAATTTATTTATTTATTTATTTATAATAGGATTATAAACAGGCTACATCAATTAGGATGTAGACCCACTTAAAGATAATCACAACTTGCGCTTTGGTTGGGTCTATAACCTTCACATAGTATATATAAGTTATATTATAGTATATATAAATTAAGTTAAATTAATAAATTTAATTAATTAATTAATTAAATGTGTGTGTGAGCTAGAGCTAGAGAACATGCATTACAGAATGGAGCCCTTGTAACTGTTCAGTCAGTATATATGGCAAAAAAATGGCGCATTAGTTTTGTGTTGAGTTCATAAAGTGTGTCTCTAAATATGTCAAGATTGACCATCTTACTATGGTCATTAACTGACGATATCATTCTTTTAATTGGGGCCGAAACTGTAGTAGTAGTATAGTACTATAGTAGTACTATAGTAAGCGTGGGACATATACCCAGTCATAGTCTTGATACTCTATAAGCGAACTCGCCCGGTATCGCTTCATTTATTCCCTCCTTGGCTCGACTGATTGCAATGACTGATTGCGTAATAAATTGCAAATATTGCAATTTATTACGAAATTAAATAAGGTCGACACTACGTTCATCGGGACTTGTCCGAAATTTATACCCTTTTGTCGCGAAGTCACGGTTGACTTTTAAATTTCTGCCGCCGTAACAAGGTTCGATTTTCTAAGCAACTACCTCACCAAGATTGTTTTTTCTTCATTTCTTTCCAGTTAGCAGTTTGCTTATTTTTCTAGCGGCTTATTATGTCCGCATTTGTTGAGAGATATAAATTATTTGTACCCCCAACATCTTGTCGGGAGGGTTTCTAAGATGGCGTCATTATTATAAAAATATAATGCACTTTTCTTGTCGCTATTGAGTGTGCTTAACTTTTTAGAGGTGTTATTACTTTATTAGGGGGTAACCCTTTTCATTTTCATTGCGGATTTACGAATTTTCCAGTGATTTTCATATCAGACGGTCTAGACTGTGTCGTTTAAAGTTAGTGTTCGATGTTTTCGCTATCGCCTGTCCATCTAGTTAGGTAAGGTTTTCGTTTATAGCTATCATTGTTTGGTAGCACATTGTACAGCACCGACGACCTTTAAATTTTCGAACTGTCGCCATCACGCACGCTCAAGTGTCCTATTTCTCTATAAAGAATCGTATTTTCTTTTATTTCGAAATCGGAAACCGTTAAATAAAATTTGTTGTTTATAGAATTAGGCGTTACTTTGCGGATATCAATCATCATCATACAAAAGTAATAATAAAATTATTTTACTGTATAATCCGCGAATCTATCTCGGATATTATGGAATTTATCGCGAAATAATTTTATTATAACTTTTGCAAATTTGTTGTTATTAAAAGCGGAAGTAGGGTTCTTGAGTGAGTATACGAATATTATTAAAGCAGATATGGCATACAGCAGTCTCCTTTGTAACGTATACTCCTGTAGCTTGCTTAGTGTTGACATTAGTCTTTCTTCTAGACACGATACAGCCTCATTAAAGCATTTTTAATACCACGATTGTCAAATATTGGTTGGGTTATTGTAGGTAGGTCCATTTTCTACCCATATTAGGTATTTTCGTCCTTTCTTACATACGAAACACAATATAGAGTATAACATATTTTATCGCAGGATTGAAGTTTAAGGAAGTATCAACAAACGTCGTATTTTTGTAGATATGTCAGGACGAAATGTAGGCTTAGGCCTTTATTTTTGAAATATATATATATCTATTTATATTGTGACAAAAATGTACAAGTTACATCTATCTTGAATTACTTACAAGCTACTACTATACAAATCATGCCCACGTGGAATGGTATTATTTATATTACTTTTATTTTTTACTTAATAAATTAATTTTACTTAATATTTACTAATTTTAAAATTTATCAATTATCTTATTTGGTTGGCTGGAAGAGATTTTGATTCGGGGATAAATCCCTCGTTGTACACTATTTTGTTTATGTCATTGTTGTATTAGTTTAAATATAATATGGTTAGTGTAGTGTATCTTACCATGTATATTTATGTAAAAGACACATACATGAATATACACTAACATTACACTGTCTCAAACGCACACACGTCAGTGACACGAGAGGCTTTGGTGAAAGTGGACGTGTTGTTTGTTGACATATTGTTACTTGTTAGTGCGTGTTTGAGCCTGTGCTGTATTCATACTAGTCTATATTAATACAATAAAGTGAACACTATAATTAGGTTAGTTTTTTTATTTTATTAAACAACAAAATTCCAGACCGCAACAGCGTTCAGCCCGCCATTTTGGACCACAATAAAGTATGCGGCTGTTCGTATAAACTGTGTATTGGAGAACGTTCAATAATTAGGACTAAATTAAATGATAGTGCGTTTCATGGCAAAATGGCCGGCGAGGACACAAGCTCTTTAAAGCCCGCTTTAAATCGTCCTGTTTACTGAAATTTCACCGAATATTAACTGCACCATGAATATCATACCAAAAGCGGCAGCTAATGCATTATTAGTCTGCAAATTTCCATGGGAAAATATTACTGATATTACATGCTTCTAAGATATAAGAAAAAAATTATAAAATATAAATAAATATAAAATAGGACTTAGTTCGCCTCAACTTAAGCGTAACCAAAGTTATGATAGAATCGTTTCACTATAACCCGCATTTTCGAAATCAATTCCGATTTTACATAATCATTTTTTTGCACAAGCATTTTTAGTAAGTCCAGTAAGTCGTTATAAAATTTCCCAATAAATTTTAGCTTTGCCATTACAGCAGATTAAAAAAACAATTAAAATGAGGTTGACACAGGAAGCCTATACTATATCAATAGTATCAGATCAATCAGATAAATCATAAAAATGCGTGGATAATAGTTACCTTCGATGTGTGTGTTTGCAAGATAACAATAGTAAATTAAAGTAAAGTAACGGTCTGTTATTATCCCACTGGGCATAGGCCTGTTCTCTCCGTTTTTGAAGAAAAGTATTTGAGCTAAGATCTACCACGCTGCTCAAATACGGACTAGTAGGTTACACATATCCCTAGAATTATCTAGATATATGCAGGTTTCCTCACCGAATGCAATTATCTATTAGGCACATAAGTGTTTAATAGAAAAACTCATTGGTGCCTGCCTGGAGTTTTCACTCATGATCGTCTATAGAGAGTCGCACGGTTTCACCGCTGGGCTATCGCAGCTTTTTGATTGTTAGTGCACTTATAAATAAATAAACATTGAAATAATCGTAAGCTAAATCGTTTCTGGGTTTTAGTAATACGATTTTATACTAAAATTCTGCAATAAATTTTAGCTTTACCATTACAGCAGTTTAAAAAACTATTAAAAGAAGGCTGATAAAGAAAGCCTACTATTGAGGATCACGTAAATCATAAGTGAGTGTATTAAGGATTGTTTTATCATCTTAGTGTTAGTATTTAGGATCTATTCTGAAAACGGAAGTTGTTTTGATAAGTAAATATGGCGCTGATTTAACAAAAAAGAAATTGTATAAATGTAAAGGTAACGACTAATTTGGGATAGTTGTTGTCGCGCGAACCAAATTAACTGTCTAGTTGTGTTTCGTTTAACTGAAAATAACTCTTATATAAGAATGCGTGGATATCTGTATCTGCTTGCCCATCTCGGTAGGAGCAGCTTTCTGAACCAACAGCAAATTTGACGATTCAAAACCACTTCTTCACAAGTTGACTTGAATAAAGAATATTTTGAATTTGAATAAATCATTCACTTCTTTTTAATTTTTAAAAGCTTTTATTCAACTTGAAATGTATGTGAAGTTGGAATCTAGCAAGTTAAATTTGACCTATTTCCCGGTGTCCGATCGAGCTGAAATTTTACATACTGGTCCAGTCCTGATAATGCATGTTTATGATAAGCATGATCTGATGCTGCTGCCAGGGTTGGCTCCAGATAGGGGAACTTCTCAACAGTTAACAGTAGGGACGTGAAATCTTAAAAGCTTCTTTTAACTTGACTTGTTTACTATTGAATTATGCAAACTAACGTCTGCCTCTATAAATTGTGTATTACATTTCACTATTGCAGACACTAAAAGGTAATAGCAGACTGACCAGAACAGGCTAAACTGGCTTATTTATAACCTCTGTTGAATGCATTTCCGTTTCCGTTTTATGAAACAACTAATGAATTACTTCCATTTGATTTTGACTTTTGATTACTTCCGTCTCGAACAAATTAATAAATTAATATTTATTATATTTCCTATTATACAATCACATAATCGTTATATGTAGGTATTTATGAGTATATATAAGCATACTAGCTGTGCCAACAACGGCTTCGCCCACGTGGAATTCTCTGATTTACGAAACTTTTCCCAAGTTTTCGAAATTTTGAACAGAAAAAGTACTTATTGTGAGTTAACCGTGAGAGATAGAGACATGCTATGGCGGACTTTTTTGTAGTATTTTTATAGATATTCAATTCTCTATTACATTACTGTAGCGTATCTCTGCTGGTTTACGCAGCGCACGCGACTAAAGCTCTCAGCAAGCAAGTTTTTTAACAACTGCGCGATCTCTGCAACACAATTTACATAATACCGATTTACTATTTACCTCAACCATCCGGAAGTATTGAACTATTTTTTGGTGAAAACCGCACAAAAATCCGTTTAGTAGATTTTGAGAACATTAGTTACATACAGACAGACAGCTTTTTGGGATTTTGTTTTATAATAAGTATAGATTTATCCCGTGTGGATCCGGCTGAGTAGAATAGACCACCCTCATTACTTACCGAGGTGTCGTAAGAGGCGACTAAGGTAAGTCAACCCGCTGTGTGGTATCCGGCTGAGTAGAATAGACCACCCTCATTTCTTACCGAGGTGTCGTAAAAGGGGACTAAGGTGAGTTGACCCACCGTGTGGTATCCGGTTAAGTAGAATAGACCACCCTCTTTCTTACCGAGGGGTCTTAAAATACGACAAAGGTAAGTTGACGTCAGGCGGGCGGCCGGTCGTAAAATACGTAGCCAAATCATATGACAACATGTTTGTAACATGTCGTGCCAACGCCACGTAGAGTGGAATAAGGGCAGGAGGATGATGATGATGAATAAGTATAGATTTAACACGATATCTAACATGTGTGTGTTCGTGAATACTTTGTAAAATACAGGTGGTAAATATGGATTTCGGTAATTTATAGAATTAGGCGTTACTTTGCGGAGATCCATAATACAAAAGTAATAATAAAATTATTTTGCTATAATCCGCGATACAGTAAATAGAAAAAATATATAGTGCTAAATGTATAGTGGACTATACGTTTTTTCATACCCGTTACATGCAGGATTCGTAAAAAACACATGCACAAACCTCCACCACTTCCACCACAATACACAAGCACTACACAGGTTCACTATCACAAACTCAACAATCGTTTCGCCCCGCAACCCGATTTCGGTATCATACGAGAGCTTAACAACTGCAACGCATTGTCACATCTCATTATCACAGTCAAAACAGTGTTCAGTAAATAAAAGCTCGCGTGCTTTAATTCGGTTATTGACAATGTCGGACTCTTGTTGCGGATCGACATCCAACTTTATGCCATTACTGTAAGGTTAATTTTGAAATGGATTCATCTCCGATGGCTATGTTTGTTGTATTCCTCTTCCGTTGCCGATTGTGAAGCGTTCGCCAATGTTTAAGCGATTCGGTTTGACATGCAAACAGGAATATATATGCTTGTTGATTAGGATTTGGCGACCTATCTGTTTTGTGCAGAGAGGGGCATTATATAGAATAGAAGCTTTTGCCCGTGGAATTCGGTCAGCCACATTTTCGTGACAGATCATTCTAGATTAAAATATTATTTTTATTTCAAAATATATATTTATTTAGTTACTCTTACGTCCAAAATTTCAGATGTCTAACTTTAAAACTGACGGATTCCATTCAATCTTCGCGCGCCGCGTCCATTTAAGTCAATCATATCGTGATATACTCCACGACAAAATCGCAAAATACAAAAGTAATAATAAAATTATTTTGCTATAATCCACGATACAGTAAATAGAAAATATATAGTGCCAAATGTATAGTGGCTTTGCGATTATGTCGTGAAGTCTATCTCCTGACGATGCTTCGTGATGCGAAACGATTGCTGAGTTTGTGATAGTGAACGTGTGTAGTGCTTGTGTATTGTGGTGGCAGTGGTGGATTTTTGTGCATGTGTTTTTACGAATCCTGCATGTAACGGGTATGAAAAAACGGATAGTCTATTTAGCATTATATATATTTTCTGTTTACTGTATCGCGGATTATAGCAAAATAATTTTACTATTACTTTTGTATTATGGATCTCCGCAAAGTAACGCCTAATACTATAAAAGCCTTTTATGATATTTCGGTAAGAAATGAGGGCGGTCTATTCTACTCAGCCGGATACAACACGGCGGGTCAACCTACGTTAGTCGCTTTTTACGATACCTCGGTAAGAAATGAGGGCGGTTTATTCTACTCAGTCGGGTACCACACGGCATGAACCAGTAGTAGCTTTATTAAATCTAATCGATCCTTGACGATTCAAAAATTCTTGCAAAAGTTAAATTAAATAAGAATAATTTTGATTTGATCTGAATTGATAGATACACAAAGCGTTGATTTAAATCTAAAAATAAAAACAAACTGTCCGTTTATCGCCGCACATCAAATTACTGAATCGTGATTAGTGACGATGTAATTGTGTTAACGGTTGTCGTGAACCCTTCACTAGTTTTTTTTGTAATGTTTTAAAATGTCTACAAATAGACGTGATAATTGCTGGTCGCACCTAAGTATGTAATGGGAACAATTAACGAAGGCACTTATTGCTTGTTATATATTTTTTATTAATACTATAATAATATAGAGCAGTGATAGCCCCGCGGTGAGACCGTGCGACTCTTTCGAGGGGAATACGAGTTCAAACCCGGGCAGGCACCAATGAGTTTTTCTATTAAAACTCATGTGTTTAATTATAATTGCAATTTATCACACGCTTTTCGGTGAAGGAAAACATCGTGAGGAAACCTGCATATCTCTAGAGAATTCTGGAGATATGTGTAACTTACCAGCGTGGTAGGTCTTAGCTCCAACCCTTCTCTCCAGAAACGGAGAGAGGAGGCCTATTCCCAGCAGTGGGATTGTAACAGGCCGCTTTTATAATAATTTAACAATTACCGATAAATAATGCACATCGACGTTTAAAACGAAATAGCCGGCCAGTTCGGTTTCGTAGAGCGCTGTCATTGTCACTCAGTTACAATGTGACGTTTCATACGGGTTTGTCAGTCTGTGGGACAGAGAGAATGCTCCATGAACTAGCCGATTTTCTCTCTCTAAGCCTCGATGTGCATTATTTATTGTCGGGTACTATAAGTCGACGTCAGGCAGACGGCCGGTTTTAAAATACCTAGCCAAATCACGTTAAAGCATGTTTAATACATGTTGTGCCGACCCCACTTAGAGTGGGATAAGGGCAGGAGGATGATGCTGACTTTTTTGGCATATTCGTTTTATAGTTTCGACTTTTTTTTACATATTTTTCATTTAATTTTGATTTATGGATGATGTTATTCTAACATATTTAAGAGCAATTCTGAATACGCCTGTAATTGATAATTATGGCGGCACTAGAATTAATGTAAAAGGTTAATGTGTATATATTGTATCTTTGGCGTATCAAATAAATAAATAAATAAGGTGCGCGATGACCAATTGATAGCGGGAAACGGTTTTTAATATTGTATGCTTGCTAAATATTGCTTTTTTAATATTGTCGCTTATTAATAAGTGAAATTTCAATTTTATACCCTTTATTAAGGACGTTACACCCTCCATATGCACGTGAGATTTTCAATGAGATTTGGCATAATTATAATTTGTATGCTGATCGACTTTGATTTTGTGGTGGCAATGGCGTAGTTATCAGCAATGATCCTGCCTTTAGCCACGTTGGTCGCGGGTTGGATTTCCGTCGAGGGCCAACATTTTCTATAAGCAATTGAATTGAATTGAAATTATTACAGAGGTCAATAAAATAATGATGCATTTTTAGGACTTATTCAATTTTACCAAAAACAAGTTTTGTTATAATTTATTCTATGCTATAACAATATGAACCGTATGACGCAGTTATAAAGTTGCATATCGCATTCTAGAGCTGTGATGGCCCAGCGGTGAGACCGTCTAACTCTTTCGAGGGGAACACGAGTTCAAACCCGGGCAGGCACCAAAGAGTTTTTCTATTAAAACTCATGTGTCTAATTGATAATTGCAATTAATCACACGCTTTTCGGTGAAGGAAAACATCGTGAGGAAACCTGCATATCTCTAGAGAATTCTAGGGATATGTGTAACCTACCAATCCGCATTGGAGCAGCGTGGTAGGTCTCAGCTCCAATCCTTCTCTCCAAAACGGAGAGAGGAGGCCTATTCCCAGCAGTGGGATTGTAACAGGCCGGTACTTTACTTTTTACTTTATATCGCATTCACTGCATAAATTACATCGCTCTACATGTTTATACAATCGATTATAGACTCTTTTCGGTTGTAATAGAAATCAAATTTGTCTAATTTATGTACCGGACAGTAAACACTAAATGAGTTGTCAATATATTATGAACTTTAAGTTATGGTAAATAGAATGGAAATTCCAATAAATCGGAATCGACATTATGTTCAGAACAATATGGAGGCAATGTGAAACGGCATTAAATATTCAGAAATAATTTGTCGGTTGCGCTAATGTGAGGGTATTTACACAGGGTAATACGGGATTTCGATTGACACAAGTTTGTTTTAACACTAGACGTGTATCCGGGATTCTTCTGCGTTTATATCGGGCCACGTGTCGATGACGTCGATATCGATAGTTGCTTACGATATTTAGCTATCGAAATATATCGCAAGTTTAGTATTTATTTATTTAGTATACCGACTATTATTATTAGTTATTTTATTATTTATATATTATATATTATTTATATATTTATTACACTGACTATTATTATTAGTATTAAACTGACTCAATTCAAAATAAGGTTTATTTGAGTTAGATACACCAAATTATAAACCAAAATTCATCAATATTGCTTTTATGATTTATCTATATAAACTTAACAGACAGACAAAGGGACATTTAAAATATTAGTATGAGTTTAAATAGTCAAAGTAGCACGCTGAATATTAAAGAGACCGAATTCAAAAACGTTGTTCTTTCACAAATTGCATATAGTGTAGAGTAGCGCATACAAACTCGGCGGAATCGCAAGGCAGGTACACTGCCATCTGTTATTATCGCATTGGCTTAGGCCGTCTCTCTTCATTTTTGGAGAGAAGGGTTGGAACTAAGACCCAACACGCTGTTCCAATGCGGATTGGCAGTTTTACACGTATCCGGATTTCTCTAAAGATCAAAGTCTTTTGAAAGTTATGCATAAATAAATATATGGTACACACACGGTAATCCGTGCCCAAAGTAAGTAACTTAATACTTGTGTTATGGGTGACAGGCAATTGGTAAATATATGAATATATAATTTTAAATACATACTTAAAAACATATTATCCCAAGGCTCGAAGAACCAACAAATTGGTTATAGAAAATGTGACCCTAATTGATGCGGCGGTAATTGAACCTGCGACCCGCGGAGCTGAAAGCAGGGTCACTGCCAGCTGAGCCGACAGGACAAACAATTTTCAATATTAAATTAAGTACAAAACTTATGGTAAAATTATTTTGCTACTATTCGCGTTTTCATATTATATACATGCTGGATTAGTTACCGCACGTATCACAAGCACTACACACATTCACAACGACAATCTCTACGATTGTTTCGCCCCGTAACCGAAGCATCTTCAGGAGACAGGCTCCACGATGGAGTCGCAATTCATTGCGAACTAATAATAGCTAATCCAGAATGTATAAAGCATGTGAATTCACTTCTGCACTAAGAATTACATAGATTTTCTTAGCAAACGCGGATTATAACAAAATAATTCTATAGTAACTTCTGTACTGTGAAATTCCGCAAAGTGACGCGTTCTATAAATTAATCAAATGAAGTATTAAAATTACTTACCCTTAATTATGTACTGCGCGAGCTGTGATAGCTCAGCTCTTTAGACTCTGTCGAGTGGGTCACGGTTTCAAACCCCGGGTATGTACCAACGAATTTTCTGTTAAAAAAAGTAAAGTAAAGTAGCGGCCTGTTATAATTCCACTGCTGGGAATAGGCCTCCTTTCTCCGTTTCTGGAGAGAAGGGTTGGAGCTAAGACCTACCACGCTGCTCCAATGCGGATTGGTAGGTTACACATATCCTCAGAATTCTCTAGAGATATGCAGGTTTCCTCACGATGTTTTCCTTCACTGAAAAGCGTGTGATAAAATGCAATTATTAACTAGACACATGAGTTTTTAATAGAAAAACTCATCAGTGCCTGCCCGGGTTTGAACTTGTGTTCCCCTGGAGAGAGTCGCACGGTCTCACCGCTGGGCTATCACAGCTTTCTGTTAAAATTCATGTGTTTTATTAATAAAGCAATCTATCAAACGTCTATAAGTAAAAAACATCGTGAGGAAACCTGCATATATCTAGCGAATTCTGGAGATGAGTGTAACCTACCAACCCATACTTCCAAAATATAGAAAGAGGAGGCCTATGCACAGCAATGCAATATTAACTTTTATTCTACCAAAATCCATAAAAGCATCAAATAATGAAATCGCTTCCAAACACTTTATCTTTTATCTTTGAAATCACAAACGAATCGTTATAAAAAGAAAAAAAAATCACCGTCGAATGGTAAAAGGTTATCGCGATGCCATCCAATCTCTCGATACGAGTTAAACAATTAGACGCTATTAGTGGAATCGATCTGTACCATTCCACTCGCTCTACGACCGGCCGTGGCTCACACCGTGCTGTATCGAATTGAATCTAATTATTATCTGAGATAAAGGTGACGCTATAACAGAACTATTTTGCTATAAACCGCGCGGGTTAAGCGAATGCATGCAATGCTAATGTGTATGAAGCAGGCAAAATTCACGTACATTACACATGCAGGACAAGTCACCACACGTATCCCAAAGCGCCTCCACCAGCAACAATACCCGCAAGCAATGCACACAACCATCACCAAAATCTCTACGATCGTTTCGCATGTGTAAGGCACGTGAATTTTGCCTGCTTCATACACTTAGCATTACATACATTCGCTTAACACACGCGGATCATAGCAAAGTATTGCTGTTATAATTTCTGTAAAATTATATTTCTTAAAGCCAAAATGCCAAGGCATAGTGCAGTTCAATTTTGGCCAAATCATTTCTCATCAGACGAGGTCGCGGTCAAAGGCTAATTATAAAAAAAGAATGACATTGTAAAAGTCAGCCACGTGAAAGGTTATATAGTTCAAATCAGATGTAATCTCAGCAATACATTTTGAACACCGTAAAAACAAGGCAATAAGTTCCATAAATTATGGGATGTGGTAGTTTTCTGAATGCGAACATTGTTAAACTTGTATCTTAGGTTTCTTTTTAAAAGCTTGACTACTGCCTCGTTCGTACTTTACAATTCTTTTCTAAAGTACATCTCAAATTCATTCAAAAAGCCGAGACACTTGATACTTACCAACAAACCTACCTAAAACGAGTACCTAAACGTTATATCAAATCAAATTAAATCAAGATAATCTTTATTCAAGTAGGATTTTACAAGCACTTTCGAATCGTCAAGGATCAATTGGATTTTATAAGCTACACTGGTTCGGAATGTTGCTCTTACCGAGAAGAACCAGCTAGAAACCCGACGGTCTATCTTTTAAACATTTAAATTTACATTATTTATTTGCAGTCTTGTTTGGAGCTGAAAGGATTTTCAAATCCAAGAATTTTTATCATTCAAATAATCTTCAATTGTGTAATATGCCTTACGTATAAGCATAGTTCGTATACTTAATTTAATTTATTAATATATTTACTTAATATATTACTACTTATCATCTACTAATCACTTAATATATTTTATATGGACTTGTCTCTGTCAAATGACGTTGTCTGACGATGACGATGTCTGTGTGTAATCGATTTTCCCAAAATCTAACGAAACGGTTTTTAATAAAAGATAGTGCAATTCTTTCGGATGACTTAGTTTAATTACCGTTTTATGTTTTTTTTTTATTATATGGGACACTAACACAGTCGTCCATCCTCAAGGTAAGTAACTTAATACTTGTTTTATGGATGACGGACAACTGGTAAATATACTACATATATAATTTTAAATATATACTTAAATACAAATACACACCCAGTCTCGAAAAACCAAATTGTTTATAAAAAAAGGTTGGTCCTCGGCGAAAACAAACCCGCGAAACGCGGAGCTGAAGGTAGGGTCACTACCCAATCCAACGGGCCAAATTGTTTTAAAGAGGTCACGCGGTTGTAAAAATCTCGCCTGTTGGAAGTTTTACTCGTACACACTAAAGTAATGTACTAGAGAATAGTAGATCTACAAAAAAACTACACAAAAGTCTGGGAGATCATGTCTCTATCTCTTATGGTTAATTCACAATAACTACTTTTATGTTCAAAATTATGAATTTTTGAAGTAAAACTGTTTATAAACGCTCCTAATGACTATACAGGGCTTTAGTGCAGCATTACACCCAGACATAATTCAAAGTCTACATATTGGACCTCAGGACCATCTTCCCTAATAGAGCTCGTGGTCCTTACTGACCGTATTGAACATTCCACAATACTTCTACGCTAGTCCGTCTTACTCATTATAAATGCTTTTAGTGATGTTAAGGAAATTTGGAAAAAAACCCTAGTTGCTGAAATAGACAAGCCGCCTGTTACGATAATCTATGCCTATTTAAATAAAGTACAAAACAGCAGTAAATAGTATTTTTAATGAATGCTGATGAAGCACGCGGTAATTGTCATAATGACACGTTGTATAACGTCGCATTAATATAATAATCGTTAATTATACCATGCCTTGTACGTGTTCAATTAAAATTAATATTGTACAGGAATGGGAAGAAAGCGAAAATATTTTATACGAATTAAAAGTGTTTAATTGTGGAGAAACAGTTAAGAGGAAGTTGTTTTGTATATTTTTATGAATATAGATAATTGGGAAATATATACATAATATAATTTTAAATACATACTCACTATTACTCATGGTCTGCAATAGTGGCATAACTCAGAAAGTCATGTTTTAATACCTTAGTAATAAAACTAAGGTAAATGCCTAAAAAATGCTTAAGATTGTAGAAACGAACGGGCTAATACTGAATTATGAAGTGCCATTATTATTGCTAAAAGAATATGTATTTTATTATTTAGGTACATTCAAAACACGTGTTTTTAGTGTCACTACTGCACCCCATGAGGATGGTAGGAGGGTATGAGGATATACACCCTGACTTGAAGAACCTTCGGATTGTTTATAGAACATGTTGGCCCTCCACGGGAACCGAAACCGTGACCTACAGAGCAGAAGGCACGGTTACCGAGTAGACACGTGTCAGAATACTATGAAAGTTAAAAAAAGGTTTTTTTTATTGTTAGGTCCACTGCGCCTTAAATATCGATGCATCCCTGTGGGGTCGATCACGCCTACATCTCATCTTAAAACACGGTCCCTTAATTAACGTGTTTCTCAAGTATTGTTATGGGTCCACTATCATGGAATCGAATTTATTACTAAAACATCGTTTTGGGAATAAAACATTTCAAAATTAATTTTATCGTAGTCAGAAATATCTAAATGATTTGTTTACTAGCAGCAAGTGAATAAAATACTTTAGTTGGCAAAAGTGGCTATATTGGAGCCAGTTGCGTTTTAAACGTGCACTTGATGCGACTATAAGATGTCATGTCGTCGACGTTATTGAATATTAGCTCAAAAAGGGTTTCCTAAGAGATTGTGTATTGTTTTAATGTTGAGTGGGCTAGTTCTTTCGAGTCGGCCGATGTATTAAGGATTCCTGATATGTCATAACTGGTAAAAAGATCTATCAAAAAGTAGCTATAACCACGCATTCTTATCATTTACTAGATGTACTAGACGGCTTTGCCCCCGTGGAAATCAGTCTGTCACATAGTTTTTCCAGCGTATACCCCGATCCTGCGAGACTTTTAGGATTGAAAGTAGCCTATATGTTGCTCTACAACAAACTCTATCTTCCAGTGAAAGTATTATAAAAATCGGTTCGGAGAAATTACTGTTAACCTAAACCTTGCTCAAAAATTG
Organism: Morpho deidamia; assembly: GCA_947086505.1. NCBI lineage: Eukaryota > Metazoa > Arthropoda > Insecta > Lepidoptera > Nymphalidae > Morpho > Morpho deidamia. The sequence continues at coordinate 1,216,926 of CAMTZC010000025.1, forward strand.
CACTACCTTATAGTAAAAACCGTACAAGAATCTGTTCAGTAAGTTTTGAGAAAATCGATCACTTACAGACATATTTTGGGGACTTTGTTTTATAATAAGTATAAATATTCAATAGTATAGTAGACCTTCCACCGTGTAGCATCTGGCTAACTGATATAGACCACCCTCATTTCTTACCGAGGTGTCGTAAAAGGTGATTAAGGTATGTTGATCCGCCGTGTGTTACCATCCGGCTGAGTTGAATAGACCACTCCCATTTCTTACTGAGGTGTCGTAAAAGGCGACTAAGGTAAATAAACGCCAGGCAGGCGACCGTTCGTAAAATACCTAGCCAAATCATGTTACAACATATTGTTCCGACCCCACTCTGAGTAGGATAAGGGCAGGAGAATGATGAGTAGGTTTTCTGTACGATAAAAATATTATTTATAACAATTTTGCGTAATTTTGTGTAATAATGAAGTAAATGAAATGGGTCAAACTCCGGACTACTGTGAACTATAGTTAAACTACCGTCCTTAACTTAGAACATAAGAGATAATTTTAATGACTTTTAGTTCGCAACTTCAAGAAGCGAAATCACAGTTGTATCTTCAAAGTATAACTTTTTATTCAAAACTAGTGGAATCTGCGATATCGTTCGCGTTAACTTAAGTGTTAAGTTTCCTATTATTAAACCAAATCGGATGCCATATGGTATCCGACTGAGTAGAATAGGTAAGGTAAGTTGACCCATCAGGTGGTAACGGGTTGGAAAAAATATACCACCCTTTTTCTTACCGAGGTTTTATAAAACACGACTAAGGTAAGTTGACGTCAGGCAGGCAGCCGGTCGTAAAATACGTAAACGAATCTTGTGATAACATGTGCCAAGCCCACTCGACTGGGAGTGGGTAAGAGGATGATGTTGTTAAAGCGAGACCGGGAATTTTTTTTCAGTACGTTATGAGTAACTCATCATCCTCCTGTCCTTATCCCAATATTAGTGTGATCGGCACAACATGTTTTTCTGTTCAATTCTGTCCAATCATTCGTCAACTCTGGCGCTTCTTTTACATATATGTCATACTTCACACAATCCAACCATCTCTTTTTAGGCCTCTCTCTAGTGACATATCCATCCACATTAATATTTAACACTCGTTTGGTCACATTATTTCATCCCTTCTAATTACATTTCTATACAATCTTATTCTTGCACCTCTCGATTTTATCTTTAATGGTCGCAACTTTCAGACTTCCACTTATCATAAGAAGGCATCAATGAGTTTTCTTTAAAAAAAATTATGTGTCTAATTTATAATTGCAATTTATCACATGCTTTTCGGTGAAGAAAAAAATCGCGAGGAAACTTGCATATCTTGCAGGACAGGCCCGTTGGAGCAGTGAGTGACCCTGCCTTCAGCTCCGGGGGTCGCGGGTTTTATTTTCCGCCATGGCCAACATTTTCTATAAACAATTTGTTGGTTCTTCGAGCCTGGGTGTATATTTGTTTTTAAGTATGTATATAAAATTATATTTGTAGTATATGTACCAGTTGTCCCGTACACAAGTATTAAGTTACTTACTTTGGGGACGGACGGTGTGTGTAAGTGTCCCATATATTTATTGATTTATTTATATCTCTGTAGGATTCCTGTGATATGTGTATAGATATATTGGAGCAGCGTGTAAGATCTTAGCTCTAACCCTTCTCAAGACAGAAGAGGAATACAGAAGAGGGCTATGCCCAGCAGTGGGTTGGTAACAGACAGTGTCTTCTCTGTTAATCCGTTCGGATGTAAGAGATGAAAAACAAACACACTTTCGCATTCATAATATTTATTTTTTTATTTATTTATTGAACAACATATATGTTTAGATTCGAGCTTTTACTTAATAATAATTTCTCAACAGCAAAGGCGAAAGATTAACAAGAAAGTGTTTTATAACAAAAGCTCATTAGCTATCTCATTATTTGAAAGTTTATAATATTAATTATGACTTTAACTTTGAAAGTCTTTGTAATCTGAATTCTATGGACAGTTTTATTTTTTGTTATTATGTTGTTAATTTGTCAATATTAATGAAAGTTGATCCAAATAATCATTACAGTGTGATAATTCAGCGGTTTTTTTTTCGAACTGACTGTATGCTGTTAGCCCTAACGGCTTTTATAGCGTCACCGGGCGGGACGGGCGAGCGCAGAAGCATAGAGAGTAGAGCGCAGAAGCTCTACTAGCGTCGGGGTACGTCGTCCTAAGAGTGCTTCCAGTGAGGCCGGGCCAAAGCTTAGGGTGACGTGTAGTGGAGGGCTGATGTATGACTTTGATTAGTCATTGCGACGGCGGAAGGGTGGCGAGAAGCCACGACCGACCGACGTCAGAAAACTGGGACCTCGTCTTCGCCGGCGAAGACGCTGTGTGTGTGTGACCCCGTCAGGGTCATATAGGAAGCAACTCAGCGGTTAGGCGTTGCCACTCTTACGTGAGGGTTCACGAGTTCAACCCCGGGCAGGCACCAATGAGTTTTTCTATCAAAACTTGTGTCTCATTAATAATTGCGATTTATCAAACGCTTTTTGGTGAAGGAAAACATTGTGAGGAAACCTTCATACCTCTAAAGAATTCTAGGGATATGTGTAACGCACCAATCCACAGTGGAGCAGCGTGGTAGGTCTTAGCTCCAACCCTTCTCTCCAGAAATTTAGAGAGGAGGCCTTTGCCCAACAATGGGACAGTAACAGGCCAGTACGGATGCGAAAAAATAATCGATTTTTATATTAATTGATTATTTTATTTATTTTATCTTTTTTTACTCTCTCTTTTCTTGTTTTTTAAGATAAGATATGCGTTGTTGGATAGACCAGATTACACATTTTAATCGAATTTCTCAAAATCCATTTCGTAGATTATTTACAAATCGATTTATTTTAAAGAGGAAAGAATCGATTTTTTAGTAATCTCTTTAAAAATCTTAGCAATATATTTAAGTAATGAATGAGAGTGGTTTGCCGTGTGGTTCGCCGACCCCACTTGGACTGGGATAAGGGCAGGAGAATAATGTATGTAAGTTATGAAGCTTAGGAAACGGTTTTAGTTCAAGGACATGCGTTCTCAAATGGTAGAAAACTATGGGACCGAGCCAAGCACCCTGAGCCGGTCCATTAGCATACACTTTAAAAAGACGTTACAACTAAATCTTTACAAGATAACTGTAGTAACAATTGTGGGGCCGGCGTACACAATTAATCAAAATGAGAGATGGCTGCTAAAGGAATAGGTGCATTCATTTATTATCGAACGCTCTCGTGTGGGATGCTTGCGTCCAAAACATTGATATATTATACATTAAGAGTATATACTAACTGAGGCCGTTAAGGAGTTACAGAAGAGTTCGTTGACTTACTTCCACTGTGAACAATTAATTTATTCTATTTATTGTATATAAAAAAACAAATTAAAATCTTAGTAAAAAAATCAACGGGTTGCACCTTATTAATATTCACTCATTTACTCATTTATTCATTTTATTATAACAAAAAACGTTTAAAAATATTAAAAAATCGGGATCCACAGGGGGCTTATTATTTTGCTTACTTCCTATTGGAAGTAAGCAAAATAATAAGCCACAGCAATATCCCACAGCAATATTCCATAAGACACAATGCTATTGCATTGTGTCTTATGGAATATTGCTGTGGGGTACCTAAATGCGCGGATAAGACTAAACTAAAAGATATAACTAGTAATAAGAAAATTATTCTTTGAAAAAAAGCAACCGCCGAATGTCTTGCTGGCTCTTCCCGGAAGGAATAGCTTTCCGAACCAGCAGTAGAGTTGCCGATTCAAAAGCACTTGTTTACCAGTTTAGTTGAATAAAGAATATTTTGAATTTGAATTTGAATTTGAGCAGAGAAAGTACCCAAGCTCTCGGTAGTCACGAATGAAGAGTGAGAAACCTCGTAACAATATGTGCCTTCTCAAACAAAACTGCCTTCTGTATCCTACGCTTGATCAAGTAACTAAGCGAGATCCTTTTGAGATATTGACAATGCTTGGGTTACGGGGAAAAACGTTTGTTGAGATTGTGGTAGTGCATGAGTTTTTACGAATTTTACATGTATCAGATATTAGAACGAATAGTAAATTCCACATTTAGCATATCATATATTTTCTTAAATCGCTTTAAATAAATACGCAAGCAATGATTCACTAAAAACATTCACTTGAATTGCACCAATAAATTTTAAACACCATTCTCTGTATATAATAACGTCACTCCACAACTTTGTGTTAACTACGTCGGAATAAACTAACTTAAATTAGTTCTGTAAGTTAAAATTCAATTAAAGTTTACAAATTAGTTTGATGTTCATAGACGTTTTAAAGGTTTTTGATTAAAATTATTTCAATTTCATATTACCTTTGGCAATAAAGATTTTATCTTTTACGGTTTCTTTCCTACACTAAACCCTTAACTGCCGCGTCGGCACAGGTGGAAGCGAACTTGCCATTAGATCCGGGGGCCGCAGATTTGATTCACGCCAAGGGCCAAAATTATAGAAAAGCAATTTTGTCGTTCTTCGAGTCTGGCTGTGCTTTATGTATTTCTTTGAAATCATACATTTAGTATAAACCAGTTGTTGTCCCATACAACAAGTAATAAACTTACTTGGACGATAACTTTATTTATTTTTTAAATATTTTTTCAATGAATTTTTCGCAAACCAACGTTAAGCAAAAAAACAAACAGACGCGTGACATGGACATTTAAGCCTGAAACGAAACGAAACACTATCATATCATGAACATGTCCATCTGCCGATGACATTGCATCTAACAATCGTATCGAGTCTGCGTACAGACAAGTCATACTTAAAAACGATTTATTTTTTAATAATTTTATTTTTATGAATTTTATTTTAAGCAGGCTTTACTTTGCGGAATTCCATATTACAGAAACTATAAAAGAAATACTTTGCTATAATCCGCGTGTGTTAAGAGAATGCATGTAATGCTAAGTGTATGAAGCAGGCAAAATTCACATACCTAACACATGCACGAAGAGTCACCACACGTATCCCAAGATAGGCATCTTGGGATACGAGTACCACCAGCACTAATGCACACAAGCAATACACACAACCAACACCAAAATCTCTACGATCGTTTCGCCGCGAAACCGAAGTATCATCAGAAGGATAGGCTCCACGACAAAATCGTACTGCAGAGCAGTCACGTTAATAATAGCGGATTATAGCAAAGTAGTTCTGTTTAAAGTTCTATAAGTCATACTTTAATAACTAAAAATGGACTACGATGGCTTCCGTCTTAATAACTCTGAAGAGCTTATTTCAAAGCCTTCAACATACTACTATTTACTACTGACTATTGTCTGTTGCGAAGCTGTGATAGCCTAGCGGTGAGACCGTGCGACTCTCTAGAGACGACATAGGTTCAAACCCGGGCAGACACCAATGAGTTTTTCTATTAAAAACTTATGTGTCTAATTGATAATTGCAATTTATCACACGCTTTTCGGTGAAGGAAAACATCGTGAGGAAACCTGCATATCTCTAGAGAATTCTAGAGATATGTGTAACCTACCAATCCGCATTGGAGCAGCGTGGTAGGTCTTAGCTCCAATCCTTCTCTCCAAAAACGGAGAGAGGAGGCCTTAGCCCAGCAGTGGGCATAGTAACAGGCTGTTACTTTACTTTTATTGTCTGTTGAACACGTTTGCGCATAGTAAATGAACGTTAAACGATATGCACAGCGGGAGAATTTAATAAATTAACTCGAACACTATTGTGAAAAGTAATTAGACCGATTTCGTAGCCAGCGTGCCGTTTAGCGAGCGAACACTAACTGCGGCCCCGTTTTTTAAATGTGAAAGAAACAAAATACGGAATTTGAATCAGCATTTCGCATCCCGCTAATGAGTTTCCAATGCAATTACTTGGAATGTTTTCAGTTGCCGTTCGTGAATAGTTTGGAAGTGGGCCGCGAGCTGATGTACGGGTGATTTGCTATGGCGAGAGAGGACTCTCTAAAATGGCTTTTTAACATGAGTTATTTTGTTTTATCCGAAATTAAAGAACATCTACGTCAGATATGGTGGACGTCATATTAGGCACGTCTCCGATCACGAAACTTATAAAAAAAGTGTCGCAGGTATTTTTCTGAAGACATTCTATAAAACACTTTAAGCCGTGTGCTATTCGGCTGAGTAGAATAGACCATCCTCATTTCTTACCGAGGTGTCGTAAAAGGCGACTAAAGTAAGTTGAATCACCGTGTGGTATCCGGTTAAGTAGAATAGACCACCTTCATTTCTTACCGAGGTCTCGTAAAATACGGCTTAGGTAATTTGACGTCAGGCAGGCGGCCGGTCGTAAAATACGTAACCAAACCATGTGACAACATGTTTGTAACATATTGTGCCGACCACACTTAGAGTGGGTTAAGTGCAGGAGGATGATGATGATCCAAAATCAAAGAACGTCTACGTCAGATATGGCGGATGCGACACAATAATTTGGACGCATTACTGATCATTAAACTTATAATTAGAGAAAAAAATGAAGTAGGTAAGAAAAAAATGGAGTAAGTATTTATAGAAGACATTCTTTTATTTACTTTGTATTAAACAAAAAGTTTGAGTTGATTGAATACATTTCTTTTTCTTCTTCTGTTGGCGAGCTGTTTTCCGCACTTAGTCTCATGTTGGCTACCATTGTGCTTAATGGTGACTGAGCTGGTTACTCTAACCAGCCTAGCTCCTTCCAGAAGCGGAGGACCCTATGCAAGACCCTCAGGGCTTCATGTAGTGTCCTCAGTGAGCCAAGGGATTGATACCATACATTATTTTCTTTATTCCCAATAATCACTAAGTAAAAATTTATACAATGTCATACCTTATGCATACAGGATTCGCATGCAGTACAAACCACAATCTCCAGAAACGGATAAAGGAGGCCTATACCCAGCAGTAAAGTAACAGGCCGTTACTTTAATTTACTTTATATGATGATTTGGCTCGAATTTATCTCCTGATGATGCTTCGGTACGGGGTGAGAAGATTGTTGCGATTGGATAAATTATTAAGGATAAATCCCCACAAACGTCTTACGACTATTTCCAGCTGAGTATTTTGTTAATTAACATTGATATTGTTAATCAAGAAAACGAAAAATCATCGAACAGTGTTCATGCGTTAGTAATTTCAATGTAATTGAACCTTTATTTTCGTATCATAGTAAACCGATTTGCATGGTTAAACAATTAACTAAAGGGTTTGTAAGGAGTTGTTATCCGCTCCATTGGTTTGTAGGAGTTAATCCCCCTTTTCCTTAAGTTCACTTTAAGTTAAAATCTAATTAAAGGTTGTCGCAGGAATTTTTTTATTGAACGGATAATGCGCTGTCAGCCTTTAGCGGCTTTTACAACGTCACTGACGGACAAGTGCAGTAGGATCGTTGAGTGCAGAAGCTCAGTCGAATAACAATGCCGATAAATGAGTTACATATATCTCAGAATTTCTCTATAGATTTACGTCATGATGTTATCCTTCAACTAAAAGCGTCTAGTACATCTATCTATAATTATTATAGACAAAGTCCCCAAAAGTTGTCTGTCTGTATAGAATCGATTTTCTCAAAGTCCACTGAACGGATTTTTGTACGGTTTTTACTAAAAGTTAGTGCAATTGTTCCAGAACAATTTAATGTTCCGGTTTAGGTTAGTACATTAGAATTTTCTTCAAACTGTGTTGAAGAGGTCGCGCAGTTGTAAAAAATTCACCTGGGAGCTTTATTCGCGTGTGCCACGTCAACCAGCAAGGATACACTAAAGTTATGTACAGATCTACAAAATACTACAAAAAAGTCCGCGAAAGCATATCTCTTGATTTGATGTCTTCTGATTAACACACAATAACTATTCTGCTCAAATTTCAACTAAATTCACTGATTTCCAACCAGGCGGAGCGCAACAGCTACTGGTTAATATAAATATATAGGACAATTGCACAAAGGTTCCTCTGTCTACATGAAAAGAAACTACCACTGATTGGGAGGATTTCTGCTATAGAGAAGAACTTTGAAAGTGACAAAAACTCGGTGGATAATCTTTAAAAAAATATATACAACTTGATTGATTAGCTACATATTAATCGTTGCAGCCTGGCACTGCAGTTAATATTTCATAAATTCAAAAAAAATTGTACATACATAAAATTATCAAGAAAAGACGATTTTTGTTTTCACTGGAAAGATTTTTAAATATTTTTCGAATCGATATTACACAACATCGATTAATCCGTGTCGAAAATCGATTTGTAGTCCAACGCGTAGTCTCTTACGTGACAATATCAACAAAATACCTCATTCATGTTGTGCAATCGATTGTGTAACGCGTGATCCGAATTATTGATAGACCACATTCCATATTTTGATTTCTACGAAAATGACCTTAATGTTGATAGACTTCCTCGTTTTTCTTGTACTGTCCAACTGCTTTCACATAAAGTCTTAAGCCAGACGGGCAAGCGAGGAAAAATCGTCGAGGGTGTGTAAAGCGGTGAGTAGAATGCAGAAGCTCTACTTGTGTCAGAGTACATAAGTAAGTCCATAATTAAGTTTGCTATTCAGTATATGCAGTAGTAATTTGGGTGCTTCGTCTTCTATCAATAGATTGATAAGTTCTTACAATATGATTTATTTATTTAATTATAAACAGCGTGTCCAAAGGGTGTCTCCTAAGGGACCTTATCACAGCTCAGAACCGGTATATATCCTCAACATGTTTGAATGTATATCACCACCTACAATTTTTAGACTATCTATGTAACAAGTTTCTTACTTCGTTGAAAATCTTAAAAGTTAGAAACTGTATGATGAAAGTTTAATACAGATGATTAAAACCTGCTAACTTTTAGGGCGGGTGAAACTAAGTAAGCCCTTGATAATTTTACAAGATCGTATTCGGTCTTCAATTAATTTAACTCCTTTGAAATTTGTTTATATTTATACTACTAACGCCATCTGTTGTCAATACTTATGAACTCCCGAAAAACTATTTCCTTTTGCTGTTATTCGGTTATTGACTAAGATACAAGTTGTGATTTTAACTAGAGTATTCTAGACATAATATCCGGTGATGTCAAATAGATTTATTTGTAAAGTATCCATTAGTAATTAGAGTTTATTTATTCCTACTCTGCAAAAATATAGCTGGCTTCTATGGCATCAGGAATTTGTTGAATTAAAATTAAAATTTATTAACTCACAGCGCTATAGTTGGCATTTTATTTATTTTAATCTTAGTTTTTAGTTTTTAGTAGTTTTAGTTTTAGTTTTGTTTGACATTATTGATTTGTTTATTTAACAAATTGTTTTTTCTATTTTTATTATTCTAAAATTAAGTGCATTGACTTATTTTTAATATTTTGTATTGTATAAAGTTATGTGAACCTCATCATTAAAACAAAATAAATAAAAAAATATAAATTAATCCGTAAAAATGTTATTCTAAATCCTAAAAAGACATTGCAGTACCTAAGGTAAGGCAAAAGCGTCGCTTGAAAAGAATGTTAGTATATTACGCTGTTTCTTTACGATGTAACTTTAATTTGTCCTGATTTTATTCGCGGACCGTATTTATTTTACTTTCATTTTATTCAGTAGCGGCAAAGTTTAGATTTGTATTACGGTTGTAAATTGTTCTGTTCCCGCCCGTTCTATGTGAAAAATCCTCAAAGAAAAGCGAATATGCGGGTAAAAGGTTGAGGTCACATTAACTAGTGCGTTATAGAATCAGCTATGATAGCGGTGAAACCGCGTACCTCTAGGACCCCCTATGGGCTTAAACCCCGGGTAGGCACCAATAAGTTTTTACATAAAACTGTCTGTTAAGATTTCGTAACTGCTGCTTGCTTTGATTTATAAAAATTTATGAAGTTTAGCGGAATTCTCTGGCTAGCATATGTGCAAAAGAGTTTCCCTATATTCTTCTAGAACCAAAACCGAAGCATCATCGATATAGAGATAGATCGAACAGTACGAGTCTATGCTGTATTATAGCTATAATTATAATCTTACTGTGCTAAACTAGATAGTTGAGTATAATAAATAGATAAATATATGGGACACTTACACACACGGTCGTCTGTCCCCAAAGTAAGTAACTTGATACTTGTGTTAAGGGTGACGGACAACTGGTAGATATACTACATATACAATTTTAAATACATACTTAAATACAAATATACACCCAGGTTCGAAGAACCAACAAATTGTTTATAGAAAATGTTGGCCCTCGGCGGGAATCGAACCCGCGACTCGCTGAGCTAAAGGCAGGGTCACTACCCACTGCGCCAACGGGCCAGTTACTTAATGCAGTGAATAAATTTATTCATGCGCACAAAAAAAAGTTACAAGAAAATACAGTTAAATAGAAAACAAATACAAAGTATTACTTATATCTACTAGATTTCGTTGCCAGTGACCCTCGATGGTTCGGTAATTAGAACAAACGTACTATAAGTAAATTAAACAGTTAAATAACCATTAACAAAATTATAAATTAAATATGGCCAAACTTACTTTATAATAATCATAAAATAGAAAATTTATATATAAAACAAGATAGTAACAAAGTAACCCAAAAACAGGTCCGCGGAATAAATGATACGGTTCCGCCCGCGTGGCAATCAGCCTCAAATGTTTTTTGACTCCGCGAGAATTTGAGGATAATTAGTAGCCTAGATGTTGCAGAACAACTCTATCTTCCAATGAGTCCTATGAAAATCGGTTTAGCCATTTCAGAAATAATACCATTAATATAAACCCTCAAGAATTGCACATCTTTTAGTAAGAACCGTATAAATTTTGAAGAAAACGATCACAACACAAACAAACAAAAAAAGGTTTTTTTTTTAATTCTATCTCCCATCTACCATGTCCTTAGTCTTACTTATTCGCTGTTGCAACTCTCAACTTAGACAAACTTACTCCCGTACAAGAAATATACATTTTCCTTCGAGCACAACTTTTGTGGGGCACGGCGTGCGCTGATTTCGCCGCATTTTGTAAATAAATACCCAGCGAGTATTTTACTTTTAACTACGTTTCCGCCCGCGCTTTTATCGTCGCATATTAATTTCCTTCTGACAAAGTACTGGCATGTTACTATTTATTATTTATTTAATTTATTTCATTACACCGGACATTATGCACTCACACTAATTAAACAAAAACATGCCATGTGGTATCCGGCAGAGTAGAATAGATCACCCTCATTTCTTACCGAGGTATTGTAAAAGGCGACTAAGGTAAGTTGACCCACCGTGTTGTATCCGGTTGAGTGGAATAGAGCATCCTCTTTCTTACCGAGGTGTCGTAATAGGCGGCTAAAGTAAGTTTAAGTCAGGCAGAATGCCGGTCGCAAAATATGTAACCAAATCATGTCACAACATGTTTGAACATGTGCCGACCCCACTTAAGAGTGGGATGAGGGCAGGAGGATGATGATGATGATATGTCTAAAAGATACACACATTGTCTCATATATCAATTACTTAATAATGTTAGCCTTTAATTGCTTGCGTCGATTGATCTATTGCCGGCTGACAAATTTGATAAATCCGTAACATATAAAATAGTCAAAAAACATCCAACAATCTGCTACATCGCTTTCTATTATTAAAATCCAATTTTATAGTTTTGTTATTGGAAACATTTATTCGTTTTTATTTATTCTCTGACATTAATTCTGAATTGTTTGCTGTCGATAAAAGGATTTTGAATTTGAATACTTGGACAAAGTAACGTTTAATTCTATAAATTATCCAATTCTTCTCTCTAACGGAGAGAGGAGGCCGATGCCCATCAGTGTGATAGTAACGGGCCATTACTTTGTCTTTGAATATCGTTATTATCGAGGATCAGCATGGATAGAGTAGCGTGGTGCCTCTAAGCTCCAATTTCTCTGATTAAAGGTGAGAGTAGGCCTATGCTCAACAGTGGGATAGAAAGTCGTAAGTTTACTTTATTATATGACCCCTTGACCGAAGCGGGGGGTGTACCAATTCTTGACCTTCAGTTTTAGCTCATGTTATTTACTATATAATAAATATACCTATTATTTGTATACTTTCTTCTTTATAAAAGTCCCCATTGAATACAATAATTCATTTTATAAGAATAACTTATTTATTGTTGGTGACGAAAACATTTTGTATTTTTCAAAATTGAATTTGCGCACATATTATTTGTATTTGTGTACACATTGAACATAAATATAGTGTTATTACTAATACATAAAAATATAAATATTATAAAATATAAAAAATCCTATTAAATTTAGAATTTAAAGGACTCACTTAAGCAGTACAGTAATTGTTTTTTATAGTTAGGTACAGAGCCCAAAAACAAATCTAAATTATTAAATCATCGTCATTAACATCCACCTGCCCTTATCCCACTCTAAGTGGGGTCGGCACAACATGTTACAAACTTGATTTGGCTACGTATTTTACGACCGGCCGCCTGCCTGACGTCAACTTGTATTAGCCGTATTTTACGAGCTCTCAGTAAGAAAGTGAGTGGCCTATTCTACTCAACCGGATACTACACGGCGGGTCGACTACCTTACTCACCTTTTACGACACCACGGTAAAAAGTGAGGGTAGTCTATTCTACTCAACCGGATACCACACTGTGGGTCGACTTACCTTAGTCGCCTTTTACGACACCTCGTTCAGAAATGAGGGTGATCCATTCTAATCAGCTGGAGTATATAGTACACGGCATAAATGTAACTTATTAAATATCTTATTAAAATAATTGTAAGCTCTAAACTAAAAGGTTAAACATGGTTAAAAAAAGACTCTTATATCTGAAGGATCCCAGTTTGTTAGTGTGTGCATCGTGTCGTAACACTACGACAGTGTCGTCGAGTGTTCTAACTCTTTTTTACAACGCAATAAACCAGCGGGGCCCTCTCGTTGACTCTTTTATGAGGCGGTAACGAAGTATAAACTATGCAACGGCTTGTTTTGTTACCGGGATCATAATTATTCATCGGTACACTTTACGTTTTGGATAACAGAACAATTCTTATTATAGCGATAGGGAATGAGAATTTAATATTATATGATAATGTATAGAATTACTTTACACAAGTAATGAACACATGTTGCTAAAATCTGCGAGAAGAGTTTCATCTTCTCATGTATAAAAATGAATCACTCCGAAACGGCTGGACCGATTTAAATGAAATTCTCAATCAATCTTTAGAATGACCCAGGTTGACCCAGGCGTTGAATTCTGCTTCAAGGGGAAATCGAAACCATACTAAGCCACAGCAACGCATAGCCAGGCAGCTGATTTTTTGTAATTTATCGCGGGTTATAGCAGTATTTTTTATTTAGTAACTAAGTAACGTCTGATTCTTTAAATTGTAGAAACTAAATAATAACATAATAGAAAATATATTTTGCTAGTATCCGAGATGAGATAAACTAATAATTCTGATTGCTTGTTTGATCTGTTTCTTTGAAATTTTGTAGTACTGTCTATCTGTTCACGATGTTTTGGTTACGGGACGAAACCATAGTTCAGATTGTGGTAGTGAATGTGTGATGTGTTATGTGGTGGAAGAGTTGTGTATGTATTCTTTGAATGGCCCATTGTCGCAGTGGCAGTGACCCTGCTTTCAGCTCAGCGGGTTTCGGGTTCGATTTACTATAAACAAGCAACATTTACTATAAACAATTTGTTGGTTCTTTGAGCCTGGGTGTATATCTGTTTTTAAGTGTCTTTAAAATTATATATGTATATATTTACCAGTTGTCTATCACCCATAACACAAGTATTAAGGTACATACTTTGGGGATGGAGGATCGTGTGTGTAAGTGTCCCATATATTTATTTATTATTCTACGAATCCTATAATAATGACAAAATAGTACTCTCTACTTTTAGAATTACATAAATTATTTGTAATAGTGTATTATAGCAATCATTTTTTAATATTAATGCGTGTATGATATATAACTGAGCAATGATACAATAGTTATATGGCAATAAACAAAGCGATCGGAGTATGTGATACGATCAGCTGCGTGCTTCGGGCGGCACCTTTGATCTGAAAGCGCGGTCAAAGGAAACACTTGGACGCGACCGCCGCTTACACATTATTGGTGCAATTTTTATTATTTTTTATAGGATAACTAGAAATAGGTGCGGCTTCGCCCGCGTGAAATCAGTATTTAGCATGTTACAGTCGCTCGAGTCTCGGCAGGAGACTGGCTCTCTGATACCCTACACCGCTTTTTATACCTATTCCCCCCTTTAAACTACGATTGACACCGGTTTGTTACTATCTTCACTAAAATTATTGTAAAACGACCTCTTCAACTCTGTACTATTATGCCTAAAGCTTTTCGTGGAATTGCACTACCTTTTAGTAAAAACCGTACTAAAATCCGTTCAGTAGATTTTGAGAAAATCGATTACATACAGACAGACAACTTTTTGGACTTTATTTTATAATAAGTATAGAATGCACACACGATCGCCCGTCCAGTAAATTAATGTGTTGTGTTATGGGTTACAGTCAACTGGTAAATATATACATACAATTTTAAATACATACTCGTACTTAATTACAAATATACATCCATACTCAAAGAACAGCGTCATAAAAGACGACTAAGGTAAATTGACGTCAGGCAGGCGGCCGGTCGTAAAACGCCGAATCATATAACAACATCTTTAAAACGTTTTATGCCAGCCCCATTTAAAGTGGGATAAGAGCAGGATCATAATGAGGCTGACGAAAATGGCTTAATAAAATTTACTTATTATAACTCAAAATATATCTTTAGAAATGTTCAAATCTGCTACCTGTCTAACAGGTCAAAGTAAAGTTCTCATAACTTAGTATAAAATAAAGTAAAAATACTTACTTAATTTTAGTGAAATAAAAATAGGTAAAATAATATCACAGTCAACTGTTTCGGTGTGATAGACGGCGAATATATATTTTTATACCGCTTGTCAGTTTGACTGCGGCTCGTGGTGAAGAGGTCTTCGCTATGAGATCTCATTATAATTAAGATTCAAGATTATAGTTTTACCGTCTGTTTCAAATCAACTTTTTGTTTCTAACTAACAAACTTGCTTGCTTTTTATTATAGAAGCACTGGCCATTTAGTTATAATGGATTGTCTAGATAGAATGTTGGACAATGAAAATGACGGATGAAAGAAAAGAAGAAATATCCATATGCATAAGACAAAATTTTATGTATATCATAGATATACATACATACAAACATAGGGAGGTCGCAATAAACTTTTGTTTCCAGTGTCGCGACTCAGCAGAGTTAGCAACTCATTTGTTGATCTCGGCATTCGCTTCTACAATGAAATTACGCAATCCATACTAGAACAATCTACAGAAAGATTTAAATTAAATATAAGCAATACGCTTATACGTAAAGCATATTACAAAATTGAAGATTATTAGGATGATAAAAATGCCTGGATTTGAAAATTCTTTCAGCTTTATTATACAAGACTGCGGTTTAATAATGTAAAATTGAAAATGTGTAAAAGATTGACCGCCGAGTTTCTTGCTGGTTCTTCTCAGCATGAGCAATATTCCGAACCAGTCGTAGGTTCATTTATCATATCGATCGTTGACGATTCAAAAGTGCTTGATAGAGCATATTTGAATAAAGATTATTTTGATTTTGATTTTCAGTGCACGCAATTGAGATGAGAATGTTAAGGTGGATTTGTGACAAGGCGGGATAAAATACGAAATGAGTTTATTCGGGGAAGTCTGGAAGGTGCGCCTATTTATAGAAAAGACGAGAAGTGCAAGATTAAGATAGTATTCATATATATTGAGGAGGGATGGACATCATGTGACTGAACGATTCTTAAATACGAATGTCGATGGATATGTGAATAGAGATAGTTGGATTGTGTGAAGGATGACATTCATATAAAAGCAGTAGCACTAAAATCATGTTGTGCCGACTACGCTCAGGCAGGAGAATAATGATGGCCATATAGTTCAAGAGATATTACATGGGTCGTGTGGTTTAAATGAGGATAGAAATAAAAAGCTACAAGCTGTGATAGACCAGGGCTGAGACCGTGCGACTCTGTAGAGACGAACATGGGGTTCGAACCCGGGCAGGCATCAATAAGTTTTTCTATTAAAACTTATGTGTATAATTGATATTTGCAATTTATCACACGCTTTTCGGTGAAGGAAAACATCGTCAGGAAACCTGCATATCTCTAGAGAATTCTAGGAATATGTGTAACCTACCAATCCGCATTGGAGCAGCGTGGTAGGTCCTAGCTCCAATCCTTCCCTGCAATAAACGGAGAGAGGAGGCCTATTCCCAGCTGTGGGAAATTAACAGGCTGTTACTTTTTTTTTTTAGAAATAAAAAAATAGTTCCAGTAAGACGCAACACTCCAGTCAGTTAGTAACTACGGCGCATGAAACTCTGTTGAAGCGATGAACCTAATATAAAGGTGACTTAATTTTATCACGATGTGGCCCATATGATTTTAATTTTAATTATTCTGATATTTTTTGAAAAATCTAGCATATCCGTTTTGAAAAATCTAGCATATCTGTTTTGAAAACTAGCATATCGTATAGCATATCAGAGCCGTGATAGACAGGCTGGATAGGCCGGCTCT
Source organism: Morpho deidamia (assembly GCA_947086505.1). Taxonomy (NCBI): domain Eukaryota; kingdom Metazoa; phylum Arthropoda; class Insecta; order Lepidoptera; family Nymphalidae; genus Morpho; species Morpho deidamia. The sequence goes on from CAMTZC010000025.1 coordinate 1,233,639, forward strand.
TTAAGTTTATAAGATCCACTTTCCTTAGTTACTGTCTTTTGTCGCCAAAAATATCGTTTTCTATCCTTTTGTAATTTATTCATTTATTTATTTATTTATTTATTACATGTACACTTACAGCTAAAACCAAAACGCATACATGATATATAGAAAACATTAAAAAAGGAAAAAAAAACATTTACAATACATTTCTTACATTAATTACTATCTAAATAACACATAACGATCTTTAAAGAAGTTTGATCGTTATATGTGAAAATGTCGGCATCTGGAAATCTGCTTAGTAGCTCATTGACTTGAGCAATAATATAATAATTAAATAATATAATAGTGATGACAAACGAGGTGTTACATTGATCGATAGCGGCGCCTCCCATCCATTATGATGATATAGCGTTGTCTTGATTCCACTATTCCTGGCCGAATACAGAATAATGAATTGTAAAGGTAATGAGATAAAAACCAAATCAGAGTTTAAAAAACTTGATAAGCTTAACTTAAGATTCAGCTCACCAGAATTTCACCATTTCAGATTTGGAATTTCACCACGGTTAAATATTTCTTCAGCTGAAAAGACCTGCTCAATTTCAGCAGCCAGGATACTTTGGAACTTTCCGTGTGAACATGAATTGTATTGAATACATATTAATTCATTATTTATACGTTTAAAACTTTAATATAAGTAACTGAAACATTTCTTTTGCTTCCAGGTAAACCTTGGCTGTCAATAAATCTTGCTGAATAGTAAGTAGTGTTTTAAATATATTTTTTAATTTATTTATTAATTAGCATAGTCAGCCCTTGGGATTAATTTAAAGATATCAGTAGTAAAAAAACTAACATTGACACTTTTTTTTTTAAATGTCCCGATCTTCACCAAACTTCATAAGATCATCCGCTGGTCATTCTAAACATTGTCTGTAAAAAATCGGTGCAACCGCTTCGGAGTCTTTAATGTTTATATATTAAGATTTTAAAAACCACAGAGGTTTGGCCTTAGTGCTATGTCGTTCATGATACAGCACAATAAATACAACACGTTATATGTATTTTTTTCAGTTAATTAAGAATTAGACATCATCATCAATCTCCTGCCCTTATCCCATACTAAGTGAGGTCGGGACAACATGTTTTAAACATGTTGTTTTGGCTCGTTATCTTACGACCGGCCGTACTCCTGACGTCAACTTACCTTAGTTACCTTTTACGACACCTTGGTAAGAAATGCGGATGGTCTATTCTACTCAGTCGGATACCACACGGCGGTGGTTAAGAATTAGACAGTTAAATAATATTTAAATCGCGTCAACCGACAATATTTTTGTATTGGCAATCGTGACTTGATCATTGAGATAATATAAAAACTTTTAAAGGCAGAAATTGCACGATCCAGTTTTTGAGAAATTCAGATTTAGCTTCAGGATCTGATTTAGATTGCACGGGAGTGACATAGTCAAATTGACGAAACTTCTTTAAAAAAATATAATTAAAAAAAGCTTCAGGTATAATATCTGTTAATCCAATAATGTTTTAATTCAATGTTTGGGCATAAGAATATACATAATTATAAAAAGATTGGCTATAATAGACAAAGTAGGAACCGACATAAGCTTGCAGTTCCTGCTTTGCTCCTTGCAAAAGTAAATAAATCATTTGTGGGTTTGGGTATTTTATTCTATAATAAAATCCCGCAATCGATTTTATCTTTACCACTACAGCAGTTTAAAAACGCTGTTAAAGGGAGGCTGATAGAAAAAGCCTACTCTATACTATTGAGAATTATATAGATGATAAAAATGCGTGGATTTAGCTACTCCTCTACCCTGTACAAGGTAGTAATAACCAAATGTAACTAGTTATAAGAATTTTATTTGAAAAGAGCAACCACCAAGTTTCTTGCTGGCTCCTCTCGGTGGGAACAGCTTTCCGAACCAGCAGTAGATGTTGACGATTCAAAAGCACTTGTTCACAAGTTTACTTGAATAAAGAATATTTTAAATTAGAATTTACTATTTGAATATACTAGTGTGATTACACTATTCAGAATTCGCTAGAAGGTCTTGGCGCAATAGTTAGATATTAGTAGCTACACATTCTCGACCGAGGCCTTCAAATTCAAGGCCTCATCGATAGCGCACATATGGTCGGATTAAAATCGCTCTGATTTTAATTTGATCACCTGTACGTCTTCAAAGATTTGTTCTTTCAGACATCTCGTGTCTTGTCTATACGTTTCAAGCTCATCGGTTCCTCTAACGCGATTAAACTGGAGCGGCTGTCATCCGACGCATGCGTCTCCGGGAAATCACCCTTCATTGATCAGAATTAAGTTATTGTCAAGTTTATTGCACTGATGCAGGGTTAATACTATACGTGTGCGTCGATTGATGTTGGTGCGGAAAGTTGGAACAAATGGTATGTTCAAATACGAATCGAGCCATTTCTTTGCTGACGTGACAGTCGAAAGCTGAGACTGTGACCGGTATAAAAGCCCTGGCAATTACACAGAATCGGGTACAGAAAGCTTATATATTTAAGCTTACTAATTTAGCTTTTCTATTACAGCAGTTTAAAAACTGTTCAAATGAGACTGATACATAAAGCTATACTGTTGAGGATTACAACTTATCATCAGATCAGATCTTATCATTTGAATATCATCTAGATAATGCGTGGATATTGCCTCTCTTCGATCCTTTACAAGATAGTAATGACTAAAAGTAACTAGTTATAAGAAGTTTTAAAAAAAGCTATCGTCGAGTTTCTTGCCGCGCTTCTCGGTAGGACCAGCTTTCTGAAAAAGCAGTAGAGATGACGATTCAAAAGCATTTATTTATAAGTTTACCTGAATAAAGAATCTATGAATTTTAATATGATAAAAATGCTTAGTTTTCGGTGGCTCGAGTCTCGGCAGGAGACTGGCTCACTGATACCCTAAACCGCTTTTTATACATGTACCCCCCCCCCCTAAACTACAATCGACACCGGTTTGTTACTACCCCACTAAAAATTCTTGTAAAACGACCTCTTCAACTCAATTTACAAAAAACCGTTATGTACTATTAACCTAAACCTTTCGGAGGAATTGGACTACCTTTTAGTAAAAACCATACTAAAATCCGTCCAGTAGATTTTGAGAAAATCAATTACATACAGACAGACAGCTTTGGGGAGTTTATTTTATAATAAGTATAGATATTTTGAGAAAATTGCTAAATTTCTTGATGGCTTTGCACGGTTAAATCTATTATTCGAGCATAGTTGACTATTTGAATTTTTTTTTTTTAAGTTTTATTTGGATTTGAACGAATGACCATTTTTATTTTTGATTTCGAACAATTTTGTTCATTTTGTTTTAAACACTTATATGCCGTGTAGTATCCGGCTGAGTAGAATAAACCACCCTCGTTTCTTACCAAGGTTTTGTAAAAGGCGACTAAGGTAAGCGACCCACCGTGTGGTATCCGGTTGAGTAGAATGGACCACCCTCATTTCTTACCAAGGTTTTGTAAAAGGCGACTAAATTAAGTCGACCCGCCGTGTGGTATTTTTATTTATTTATTTATTTAAATTTCACAATAAATTTATAAATTAAATCAACAGATATCTATTGATGCTCGCACTAGGTCGCCCTGGACCGCGAGCATCAACCTTCCCAAAATAGTACAAAAAATTCAATAATTATTAAAATAAAAATAAAGTGTTACAATTGCGAATTAGTTTTTTTCATGCAATAATCTAAAATTAAGGAAAAAATTAAGGAAAAATGCAGCTGAGTAGAATAGACCACCCTCATTTCTCACCAAGGTTTTGTAAAAGGCGACTAAGTTAAGTCGACCCGCCGTGTGGTATCCGGCTGAGTAGAATAGACCACCCTCTTTCTTACCCAGGGGTCGTAAATACGGCTAAGGTAAATTGACATCAGGCAGGCGGCCAGTCCTATAATACGAAGGCCAAACATATGTGACAACATATTTGTAACATGTTGTGCCGACCCCACTTAGGATAAAGGCAGGAGGATGATGATGATGTTTTAAACACTAATAGTGAACGCCGCTTTATTTTTAACAAATGCAAATAGAACCATGAAAGTTAAGTAAACCGTGCTTCCCCACGCAAGCTATTCGGGATGAATAGGAACCGTTCCGCTACATTAGTTCGCAAATTGTGATAAACATCCTATAGATCTCCTTTCAGATATGACGTATTGTATATTCAATGCCCTTAATGCTGAGGGAATTCACGAGATTCGTGAAAAATGTTCCATCATTGTATTTTTATATTGTAATGTAAATGAGGCCTAAGATGTACATTAATTTATCGGGCCATATTCATCGATGCCAACAAAATAGACTATACAAATACACTTTTACAGATACTTTCATGTTACAAGCAATATAACAGAAATAACTACTTTGCTATAATCCGCACGGGTTAAGTGAATGCATGCAAAGCCAATGTGTATGAAGCAGGCAAAATCTACGCACCTTATACATTCAGGACCAGCCACCACATGCACCCCAAGGCGCAATTCACCAGCAACAACGAACACAAAAGCAGCACACACACCCACCACCACAATCTCGACGATCGCTTCGCCCCGAAACCAAAGCATCATCAGGAGGATAGGCTTCACGAAAAAATCGTACTGCAGTACGATGCATGGTGCATGTGGTGGCTTGTCCTGCACGTATAAGGTGCGTAGATTTTGCCTGCTTCATACACATTGGCTTTGCATGCATTCACTTAACCCGTGCGGATTATAGCAAAGTAGTTAGTTCTGTTATATTGCTTGTAATATGGAATTCCGCAAAGTAACCCCTGCTTCTATAAATCAGATACTTTCATGTCTTTTCCAAATTATTCGAGTGATTGTATTAACCCTTCGAACGATAGGTTCCCTTAGGTAATACTTAAACGAATTTTTGACATCCATTTTTAAATCATGTTATTTACTATATATTAAATATACCTATGATTTGTATATCATTTTCTTTGTTATAAAATTATCCATTGAATACAATACATTTTATAATAATAACTTACATTTATCGTTGGTGACGAAAACATTTGGATTTTTCCAAAATTGAAATATGATCCATAAAATCTCGTATCAAATTCACGTAAATTCACATAAAGAAACACAATATTTATATATTATATTATATATGGATTAACAATAGTATTTTTATTGGCTATTGAAAATTGAATCATACAATATATTTAATTTCCAAACCCATTATATGACCGGTGACCGCCATGTGCACATAAGAGCAAGTACCAAAGATAAATGTAACTTACATTATTAATGTATTATAAAATATTTGGTTGCATTCGATGGGGAATTTTATAACGAAGAAAATGGTATGATTATCATAGTTATAATTATAAAATAGTTAAAAAAATTATTTAAAAATAAATGTGAAAAATTTTGCGCGACGATTTCTGTACAGCGACGGCGGAAGGGTTAAGTCTACCAACAGTAAGATCTATCATTTATTAAACTATACTCATAGTTCTGACCATCTCGAAGTACTTTCGTGAACTTCTTGATTACTTATTTATCTAACAAAAGTAATAATAAAATTATTTTGCTATAATCCGCGATACAGTAAATAGAAAATATATATAGTGCTAAATGTATAGTGGACTCCACGACAAAATCGCAAAATCGCTTTTGCGATTTTGTCGTGGAGTCTATCTCCTGATGATGCCTCGGTTGCGGGGCGAAACGATTGTTGAGTTTGTGATAGTGAACTTGTGTAGTGCTTGTGTATTGTGGTGGAAGTGGTGGAGGCTTGTGCATATGTTTTTTACGAATCCTGCATGTAACGGGTATGAAAAAAAAAAACGTATAGTCCACTATACATTTAGCACTATATATATTTTCTATTTACTGTATCGCGGATTATAGCAAAATAATTTTATTATTACTTTTGTATTATGGATCTCCGCAAAGTAACGCCTAATTCTATAAATTATTTATTTATCTAACTTATTTTTTCTTACATCCATCACTATTCATACCGTGACAACTTTACCGCATTTATTTAAAATACAGAACTAGATATCTACATTCATAATGTTTCAACGAGTATTAATTTTATTTTGTTTTAATTTAAACTATCGTAAGTGGTATTCATAATTAATGTTTAGAGCTCGGCCATACTCACGTCTTATTTTATCGGAAAAGGGAATCTTACAGGTAAAGTTGGAACATTTTTTGCAACTTTACCTGGATATAAAATTTCCATTTTATATAGTTATTTAATATTATTAATGCCAAAAAACTTTCGCTGTTTATTATTTATTTGGTGTAAAGCTGTGATAGCTCAGCAGTGAGACCGTGCGAGTCTTTTGAGAGAGTAACGGCTCAAGTGTCCGACGGTTTTTTAGACTTTCGCTGTTAATCATCTGAAGGAAATTGATAAATTCTTCTGTACTTTAAGTTTATATATCGGGCTAGCATATAGGATCAAAAAATTCCGGTTTTCGGATACAGGATAAAAGTTTGTGAACACTAAGGTCGAAGTGAAAGTCGCAGGTACATATTGCGGTTAAGACTCATATTCAAATTCAAATTCCAAATATTCTTTATTCAAATAAACTTGTAAGCAAGTAGTTTTGAATTGTGCTTTTCAACTCTACTGCTGGTTCAGGAAGCGGTTCGTACCGAAAAGAGCCAGCAAGAAACTCGGGGGTTCTTTTCAAAATCTAGTTCTTATTACTGTAACTAGTAAGTTACATTTATGTCCCGTACAGGGTCTAAGAGTAGTTATGTATATCCACGTATTCAACCTCCTTTAAAAGTGTTTTTAAACTGCTGTTAAGACAAAAATAAAATTGATCGCGGAATTTTAGTAGACATTCCAATTTACATACTAACGACGCCAAGGTTGCGCCTCCAAAAGGTCCGAAAATCATTTGTCGGTCTCGGTACACGATTTTATAATAAAATTCCTCAACATTATCTAGACCTGCCTTTACATAGGTTTAGAAGTTATCTTAAAACGATGCTGCTACATAAAGCTTACAGTACCATTGAAGATTATTTGAATGATAGTAGCATATAACTGCAGTCAGCTACGCACCAAGCTGCGACGATTATTTTTGTAACCATCAATCAAATTGTAAAAAAATATTTAAAAAAATGGCGGCGCAGTTTCTTGCTGGTTCTTCTCGTTAGGAGCAAATTTCCGAATCAGTGGTAGCTTCTTGAAAACATTTGACGATTCAAAAGTACTGTAAACAGTCTACTTGAATAAAGAATATTTTGAGTTTGAGTTTACAAACATCGTAGCGTAAGACTTAGCTTAGTGCACGTTTGAAACTCGTATAATCTCTACCTAACCGTTTCGTTGTCGTATCAAATTGCTCAGAGTATCCGCTAAGTGTATCATAACTTTTACTCGCTAAATCTCAACCGTTTGTCAGTCATACTTTACATATAAATGTTTCAAATTCGAAGCATCGACTTTTAATGACCTATGCGAGCGTCGCGTTCGCGCACTTCCCTAGGTCACGACTGTCCGTTGCAGACACTTCAAAATGGATTCATGCGTACAGCCACTCGCTGTCCGTGGTTCGTGCGCAACGTGAATCTCCATAGAGATCGCGATTTTCCCACGATTGCCGATATCTTCAAACGATTCTCGAAGACTTACTTGGAGAAAGCCACACACCCGAACCCCCTTATAGTGGCCGCGTCCAACTATAAGGTGTAACTTTCGCAACAGATTTCACAGGCGCCCTAAGAGCGTCCTTAACGGCCGTGACGATGCTATTACAGCATCAAACAAGATCTACACACAAACAGCGTCTTCGCCGGCGAAGACGAGGTCCCCGCTTGCTTGTGTCAAGCGGCCGCTGTGATGCAGACTTCTTCAAAGTCAATGTGGCAGATACAGTCCTCCAAAATGCGCCGCTTTAAGCCGAGATTCGGTTTCGCAGGAGATACCCTTAAGGCGACGCTCCCAATAAGTTGCGAGTGCCTAAATAACACTGTATTACTTATCAATTATACCGTGCGAAGCTTCTGCGCTCGCCCATCCCACCGGTGACGCTGTAAAAGTCAGTAGGGCTAACAGCACAAGACACATTCGAAAAAAAAGCATCGACTTCTTTATATCAACAATGACTTTTAAGTAGTATTCAATTCTTAATAAGCCAATTGCTACCTAAAATAAACGACGCAAAGAAAATTAAATATCATATTCGACAAGCTATACATGCGACTTAATTCGCGTCTAATTTAATGTAAAAATACCTGCAATTATTTAATGATTTTTTTAGTTGCCCTAATCCAGCCCGATCTATCGAACTGTCTGTTACGCTATCATAACTAAGCCGAATGACCAATATTGATGAAATTTGTTAAAAATTGAAGCTACTGCTGGGCTTAGTACGCTCAGAACGTAGTATGAAACATTTTATGTTAACTATTTAATTTGGTAAGGATTAATACTGTGTCCGTTTAAACAACAAAATACCGCATTGTACGTGACCGTTTTTAACAGAGGTTTGAATGGTTACATTAAGATAGATATATTAGGTCCTTACATATGAAATTGGCGTTTTCTATGGGAGGAACATAAAGTCGTTTTTTTTTTAATGAAATATATTTAATTAATCAAAGTATGTACCATTGCTTGTATGCACTTTTGCCATCTCATAGGTAGTTCATTGATCCCCTTACTAAAAAAACCATTCGGGCGGGAATCAATAAAATCTTTGAAGGCGGTTTGGACTGCCCCATCGGAGTTGAATTTTTTTCCTTGCAAGTAGTTATCCAAATTGCGAAAAAAATGGTAATCTGTTGGAGCAAGGTCCGGAGAGCACGGTGAATGTCTAAGACATTCTAATTAAAGCTCCTCTGATTTGGTAGCCGTCTGTTGTGCAGTGTGTGGTCTAGCGTTGTCCTGAAGCAGCAGTGGCCTAGAGCGATTGACCAGCCTCGGTTGTTTAGCAGCTAGCTTTTCCATCATGGTTTGCAGTTGCTGATAATAGATATTTGTCGTAATCGTCTGGCCAGATTTAAGAAAGCTGTAGTGAACGACACCGGCACTAGTCCACCAAACACTTACAAGCAACTTTTTTTTAAGTCAATTTTCGCTTAGGGCAGGATTTGGCTGGTCCGCCAGGGTTTAGCCATTGCGATGAGCGCTTCCGATTATCGTGGAAGATCCACTTTTCATCACAGGTAATGATTTGATTTAAAATTCCTTCATTATTGTGCCGGTTGAGTAACGTAACGCAGCAGTCGACGCGCGTTTGTCGGTTTGTTTCACTCAATTCATGAGGTACCCACCTTTCAAGCTTTTTCACCTTCCCAATTTGCTTCAAGTGGATTAGAATAGTTTTATCACTAACACCGAAGCCTGCAGCTAATTCGGACGTGGTTTGCGATGGATCCGCTTCCACAATAGCCTTCAATTCTTCATTATCAACTTTGGTCTCCGGCCGTCCACGAGGCTCGTTCTGCAGGTCGAAATTTCCAGAACAAAAACGTTGGAACCAAAAACGCACTGTGTTTTCTTTTGCGACACCGTCACCATACACATCATTAATCCTTCGAGCCGTTTCTGCAGCACTGGTGCCACGGTGGAACTCATACTCGTAAATAACGCGATATTTCATGTTTTCCATTTTGTAAACAGAGTGACACAAAGAAAAAAACAAAAGAAGAAAAAACAAATGAATTAGGGGGTTTGAAACACAAATGCATGAGTAAATAGCTGTATGAATTTGAATTTGGAATTCCTAACCATAAAGGTAATATTTGAGATCAAAGTGGCCAGTACGACAAAACGCCAATTTCATATGTAAGGACCTAATATGTCATCGCTTATTTCGTCTCCCTATAAAAGAGGTATACTATTGACTTTGTTGGAAATTTTAAGCAATTTTCGATATATTTCTAGTAATTTATACAAAACCTTAATAACTTATACATTAAAACATTCTTCGTAAATTATTCTATCTATCTGTAAAATAAATATTAAAATTTATTTAGTGCTTTGTGAGTTTATCGTGGACAAACATACGCAACGGGAGGTCTTTTTATTATGTTATAATACATATTAGTGTGAATTTATTTCAAATAATATCTCGGTCTCACTATCTCACATGGAAAATTCGCTCCGGTTCCCGAAGACGGGCCAACCCTTTGATCGCTACGGGTGTCTGTCCCTACTGTTTATTTATTAGATTATACAGCTTCTAATGTTCTTAACACTCCAACTAGGAGTCCCTAATGGCGCATCGGGACATGGGAGACGTAATAATTTACAGGGGTGGGGATTCAATAAAATAACACATTAGTTTCATTACGGCGTGCGGCGATAGTCCTTGAACACATATGATTATAACAATAGAACATTTTTAAAAGTTTACTTTTAAAAAAATCGGTATTTTTTTCATGTTGCTGTGTTTTCAACACATAAATGACATATGTTCATATCAAAAACCATCATCCTCCTGCCACACGGCACACGGCACACGGCGATTCGACTTACCTTAGTCGCCTTTTCAACACCTCGGTAAGAAAACGAGGGTGGAATATTCTACTCAGCCGGATACCACACGGCATACACATACTACATACAGAAAAATCATCATTCTCCTGCCCTTATCCCGCTCTAAGTGGGGTCGGCACAACATGTTACAAACATGTCACATGATTTGGATACGTATTTAACGACCGGCCGCCTGCCTGACGTCAACTTACCTTAGTCGCCTTTTACGACACCTCGGTTAGAAATGAGGGTGGTCTATTCTATGCAGCCGGATACCACACGGCACGTACTACATACAGAAAAATATGGAAGATAATTTGAAAAATATTTTTATCATTATATTTAATAATCATAAAAGTCTTAAAGACACTTTAACGTTTAATAATTAAAATCACAATCCAATTCAGTAATAAATTTAATGGGCATAAATATACGCCCCCACCCAGTACTTGTGTCGGTCGCAGTATTTGACTAAGTTTAAAATAATGTAGAAAAAAAAAACAATCTTATCAGAAACCAGAGTCCGTTCTCTAGAAAAAATCACTCGACAACACGATAAGAGCGTAACAACTAAAACAGGCCTACTTTATGGGAATGATTAGTACACACTACACACGGTGTTAAAAAGAGAGAACACAAGATACAAACGGGAACATGTTCTAAGGGAGACAAAAAGTATAATGCGTGCATCGGTAGTTATTTCTGTGTTATCGACATGTCACTCGACACCGAGTTTTAAGGCGTTTTTCCAAATACCAAAGATAAAAGCTGACTCACTGTTGAAAGCTTGCTCATTTGATTTACGACTGCTGTGAAAGGGTTAGATTTTTAAGACAAAACGTTATCATAGAAAATATTTGTCTTAAGTTATTATGTATTATCAGCATCTGTATTCATCTACTTAATTATCAAAAAATAATTTATAAATTATTAGTTTATAATTTACAAGCAATATAACAGAACTAACTACTTTGCTATAATCCGCACGGGTTAAGCGAATGCATGCAAAGCCAATGTGTATGAAGCAGGCAAAATCTACGCACCTTATACATGCAGGACCAGCCACCACATGCACCCCAAGGCGCAATTCACCAGCAACAACGCACACAAAAGCAGCACACACACCCACCACCACAATCTCGACGATCGTTTCGCCCCGAAACCGAAGCATCATCAGGAGGATAGGCTCCACGACAAAAATCGTACTGCAGTACGATTTTTGTCGTGGAGCCTATCGTCGTTTTGTTATTCCGAGTGAAAATACACACCAAAGCTCAAAGTTTTTTTTTCTTTTTGTCTTCTTTCTGTTACTCTAAGGTTGACTTGCAGAGATTTTGCATTTTTTTAAAATTTTCTAACAATATACGTACTGTAAAGCAATAAATAGATTAAACTTATTAAGAAAAAATTTACTTTGAGCATTTTAATCCTGCATTTATGAGAATGGATAGTGAATCTTTCATACAGCTTAAAATTATAAATTATTTAAACACATTTAATTTTTATACCATTACTGTTCTAATAAGATCAATGTTATGAAAAATGTAAACCTATAGGTTATTGAGCGTCTATTTTTTTTTTATGAATTATAAATTAATTACAAAATTAATGTAAAGATATATTTTCATTAATTTTTAACTACTCACACACCAATAGTTACAACGATATTATTGATCCGTTACCAAATTAGAAAAGTGAACAACACATACTGTATTATTATACAAAAGTCGTATCTTTTTTACTCGGTTATTGCGTAGGCTGTATAATCCGTTAAATGTTTGGCTGGCCTGTTGTCGGAAATGACAGTGACCTTGAATTCAGCTTCACAGGTCACGGGTTGGATTCCCGACGAGGACGGACTTTTTCTATAATTTGTAAGTTCTTCGATTCTGGGTGTATATTTGAGTATATTTATAATTATCCATAGCACAAGTATTAAGTTACTTTCGGGACGGACAATCCTGTTTGTAAATGTCTCATATTACAAGCAATATAACAGAACTAACTACTTTGCTATAATCCGCACGGGTTAAGTGAATGCATGCAAAGCCAATGTGTATGAAGCAGGCAAAATCTACGCACCTTATACATGCAGGACCAGCCACCACATGCACCCCAAGGCGCAATTCACCAGCAACAACGCACACAAAAGTAGCACACACACCCACCACCACAATCTCGACGATCGTTTCGCCCCGAAACCGAAGCATCATCAGTTTTGCAAAATGCAAAACATTTGCATTTTGCATCAAAATGCAAATGTTTTGCATTTTGCAAAACATTTGCTAGAAAGCGGTCATAAAGTGCCTAATGACCATTCATTTAATATTCTCCACACTTGTGATAAGGGACTCCGACTCAATACGTTAGAGCAACTTGAGATAATAAAAAATAACAATGGTCACTTAATTAACGAGCAAGTAAATGTATCTAATTCCGTTTTGCTACATGTGTTTGGAGGGGAGGGTATTGATGGGAGTTGAACTATTTAAGATGCTTGTATGGGTAGCGCGGCGCAGTACGATTTTTGTCGTGGAGCCTATCCTCCTGATGATGCTTTGGTTTCGGGGCGAAACGATCGTCGAGATTGTGGTGGTGGGTGTGTGTGCCGCTTTTGTGTGCGTTGTTGCTGGTGAATCGCGCCTTGGGGTGCATGTGGTGGCTGGTCCTGCATGTATAAGGTGCGTAGATTTTGCCTGCTTCATACACATTGGCTTTGCATGCATTCACTTAACCCGTGCGGATTATAGCAAAGTACTTAGTTCTGTTATATTGCTTGTAATATGGAATTCCGCAAAGTAACGCCTGCTTCTATAAATGTCTCATATATTTAAATGTTGCAATGTATGCAACAGGGTAAGTTACAGCTCGTCACTGTACAAGATCCGAGCGAACTCTAACTAATAAAGTGCAATAAAGTGCGCAACAAACAACAACAAACGCGGCGGAGTGTTCGCGTGTTATTATTAGCTGCAATACGCATAAACAAGGTTACTGAGAAACATCGCCCCGGGCGTATCGATGCGTCGACGGCCCGAGCTTTTAAAAAGCTAACCCGTCCGGTGAGAGAGGGACGGCGCGGAGCACGTGGGAAGTGGATTCCGAACGCACGCATCCCCTCCCCACCCCACCGGGCGGCGGTTAAGCGCCGCGCGCACGCCAGTCGCGCGCCGGCCGCCGCAACGGTAACACGTCCTGACTATCCCGCGCTGGTGCCCGCGCACCCGCCCTGACGTTGTGCAGTGAACGAGTTCGAACGGTGGTTTTCTTTTCAGTGTAACCAAGTGATTGTGAACGCGACATAAATATTGTGTGTTTAGTGCACTATGCGGTTGTGTACGTTATGAATGGTCTGGACCGCTGCTTCTTCGATCAACGTAAGTGTTAGGGGTTTGTTAAGCGAATTCGGCGCAATTAGGTTAGTAAACTGCGGTTGCTGCAATTGGAACACGATTTCTGTGCCGAAGGCTCTATATAATCCTGTATAAATACGTGAATTGTGTAAGTTATGATTCTTATAAAAGGTTTGTTGTTGTCGTAACTGAAACTATATTTTCGACACCTATTAGTTTGTTATCACAAAAAAAAAAACTAAAAAATTTCATCCTCTACTCTGTAGTCATCATTATTCTTTCTATTTATTCTGACATTATGAGAATTCGATCGCTAATTTCGGCAAATTTGCATTTCGTACAGTCGTAATTGTTATAGTTATATTATTAGTCCCTTTACTACATTAAAACTTGATTGAAGTGTACATTTAAAATGCTGTCAAATTTACGCCTTATCCTTGAAATTAAAGTGAACTAAGAAGTTTAATATCGAACTTACTGTATCATAAAAAATTTGTCTAACAAATTGGAAACATGTAACGATCGTTTATATGATATAAACAAACAAAACCCTGTTCGAAAGATGTAAACGGAAACATTTGTATCTCTTTTAGATAAGCATGTTACGGCTAATGACCAAGCACAGTGGCTACTTTATTTATTTACCCGAGATAACTTAAAACCAACAAGAGCGATGGTACGGTTAACTAAATTGATGATGATTTAGTTCAATTAAGCCGATAAAGGACTTGGAGAGTTGAGCGACACGATTTGTGAGGCGCTAAGAGCTTTAGAAAATTATATTTAAGTAGTGACGCGTACTTGATTTGTTTGAAATAATCGATGCAAGGTAGTTATTGAAACGAATTGTCTTATTTTAAATTAATTAACTTCAACAAACTTGAACAACATCTATTGAAATCTTTATACAGACTTATGGGAGTATAAAGAGGTGGTGTTTAATTTAAAATTGTTTAATTTTAAATTTAGTAATTAATGGATTATTACGTTCTTACATAATTCTTCATAATTACATTTTGTATCATCTTTATGTATAAAGATAACTTTTTACTATGATATAATATTTTTGCCATTAATTATGCAATCATAGGATCTCATTGTATACATATAAAATATATTAAAGGTATTATAGCGAAGTATAGAACTATATCATATATAGATAAATTCATCTTCATATAATAGAATGAAAATTACAAAATTTTGAAACAGCGATATAAACTGGCCCGTTTGCGCAGCTGGCAGTAGCCTTCAGTTCTGCGGGTCTTGGGTTTGATTCCCGTTTAGGACCAACATTTTCTATCAACAATTTTTTGATCCGAGTTTGGGTGTGTATATGTTTTGAAATAAGTATTTAAAAATAATAAATGTATATATTTACAAGTCTGTCTGTTACTTATAAATATTAAGTTACTTATGTCCAATTCTCGTTATAGACAATCTTTGGTTAAAGTTGTAGCGAAATTTAGGTGGTATAAAGGTATCAATCGGAAATTATGAATGTATATACATATTATAAGTCATTTCTTGTTGACCGTAAAAAAGTTTTCCGACTTCAACCTTACACTCAATACTCCGAACATTACTAAATTGTAATTAATATATATTTTTTTAATATATGGGACACACACACGGTCGTCCGTCCCCAAAGTAAGTAACTTAATACTTGTGTTATGAGTGACGGACAACATATATAAGTTTAAATACATACTTAAATACAAATACACACCCAGGCTCGAAGAACCAACAATTTCTTTATAGAAAATGTTGGCCCTCGGCGGGAATTGAACCCGCGACCCGCAGAGCTGAAAGCAGGGTCACTACCCACAGCGCCAACGGGCCAGTCAAAATAATATATCTATATTTGTAAAATAATATAAAAAAAATAATATATCTATTAAATACTTATATAAAGTGAAATCGATATTATGTATCACACCTTTAGTACTAAAGTGACCTTATTCCAAAAAGTTGTTTTATGGCAAATTGCATTAAAACTTAGCGTAGTGCTTACAAAACTCTTCTTACTTACATAACTTACATAATAATAAGCTTACATAACTTGAAAGAGCAAGAAAAAACTAGCTTTTCTAATAGTCCGTAGCAGATGTCATAGATGGCATTGAAATGAGGATTACAATGTATCTACCTCAATTAAAACAAAAGTAATAGTAAAATTATTCGGAATTGTAAAATTACATTGCGATTTTATCGTCGAGTCCTCCTGATGATGTATCGGTCGCAGGGCAAAACGATTGTTGAGTTTGTAATAGTGAACGTGTGTTATGCTTGTGTATTGTGTTGGCGGTGGTGTTAGGTTTGTGCATGTGTTTTTACGAATCCTGCATGTATCGGGTATTGAAAAATGAATAGTCCACTATACATCTAGCATGATAAATATTTTCCATTAACTTTATCGCGGATTATAGCGATATAATTTTATTATTCCTTTTGTATTAACGATCCCCGCAAGGTAACGCCTAATTCTACTAATTATTTTACTCAATTTTTATTTTGAATTCGGTCACTTTAGTACTAAATCATATGATATATACCACTGAAGCATCGATATAGATTATTTAACAATGATAATGTATTCACTTATTTGCTACATAATTTATATATATGAAAAGTTCTTCTCGGTAAGAGCAATATTCCGAATCAGTTACAGCTTCATTAGTCATATTGATCTTTGACGAATCAAAAGTGCTTGTAAGAGTTTATTTGAATAAAGATTTATTTGATTTGTATAACTTGTACAAAAGTTCTGTAAAATTAAAGATAAAAACAAAACTCAATAATATCTAACATCAATGACCATAGTTTAATATTAGATACTATGTAACTAAAACGTGGTAGTAAACAAGTAACAATAGTTTTCAAAACTAAACTATGATGTAAATAAAAATATTAGTAAATGATTTAGTCATCTTAATTATTCCAACAATCATTAGAACAGTGAATCATCGTTGACAATGTCTATTGTTTAGATACATTAATTGGTTTTTTCCTCTTTTAAAATTGACAGACACTAAGAATTTAAAGTTTATTGCGGAATTCCATAGTATTCCATAGTATTCTGCTTTAATTCGCATTTTGTTAAGAAAATCTATGTGCTAAGTGTATGAAGGAAAAAACGTTCACATACTTTATACATTTCATACATGACTGCCCCGTTGGCGCAGTGGGTGGTGACCCTGCCTTCAGCTCCGCGGGTCGCGGGTTCGATTCCCTCCAACGGCCAACATTTTCTATAATCAATTTGGTGGTTCTTCGAGCCTGGGTGTATATTTGTATTTAAGTATGTATTTAAAATTTTATATGTAGTATATGTATCAGTTGTCCGTCACCCATAACACAAGTATTAAGTTACTTACTTTGGGGTCGGACGACCGTGTGTGTAAGTGTCCCATATATTTATGTTATTTATACATGCATGATCGAAACGATCTAAGAGGTGAAACGATCGTAGAGATTGTCGTAGTCAATTTGTGTAGAGCTTGTTTGGTGTGTTGTTGGTGGCAGCGTTTTATCATACGTGTGGTAACTTATAATGATTTTCTCGACAAAAGGCAAATCAGACCCCCCCCCCACCCCCCTCTGTGATAAGACAGAGATAAGTACCTATATAAGTTTCATCTTTCCTCTCATTGTTTGTTGCGACAGACTTAAAGGCTTGCTACAAGACTCCTCTAGATTAATGGTTCTATAGATATTTTTAGATGCGAAATCGTAGACAATAAATAGCAGCTGTAAAACGATATATAAACTAACGCCTAGAACTACGAAACAATATTTAATACGCATTTACAGCAGTTTATAAACACTATCAAAGCCTACTATACTCTTGAGGATGAGTCAGATAATAAGAATTCGTGCACATAGCTGCTCTTAAATTCTTTACAAAACAGTAATTACTAAAAGTAACTAGTAATAAAAAATATTTTTGAAAAGAGCAACAACCGAGTTTCTTGCTGGCTTTTCTCGGTAGAAACAGCTATCCGAACCAGCAGTAGAGTTGTCGATTCAAAAGCACTTGTTTACAAGTTAACTTGAATTTTTAAAAAAAATTGCTTATCGCGCAGTATCTATCTATTCCCATGAACATACAAGAATTTTCTCATAGTAATAAATTATAATTGTATAATTCGCACATTTATTATTTTTATATGAATACTTCCTGTATGCTCACAAGTGATTACGAAAAATTGTGGCCAGACTAGACTTTATACATAAGACGTCAGATATAAGTCAGATTGAAATAATACTTTTTTCACGTAAAAATTCTAGATAGTTACACGTGTTCGGAAGCAAATCAATGGTGGAGGTTGAAACAGTTACTATACATAAGTTTTTTTGGGTGATACATCGTTTTGCGATTTTATAGTGGAGTCTATCTCCCGATGATGCTTCGGTTACTCGGCGAAACGACTATTAAGATTGTAGTAGTTAATGTGTGCAGTGCTTTTATAGTGTGGTTTTACAATTTGATCGTAAAAAAATCCGTATAGTCTGTCACTATATTGCATGCCAAAACTAATGTTATTCTCTAAAATGAAAATATATTGAAATTATAGTTAACTGTTTGCCTATTTTGACGAATGTCAACAAGAATTTTATATAAAGTTCACATACATGCGTTTTATTTCCAAATTCATAGTTTAAAATTTTATTGCATTAGCTGTTTTTAAACGTTTTTTTTTATATTTTAAAGTTGCAGGGAATTTTATTGTAAATGCAAATCGATCGCAATGCTGCACTTAAGGAAGCGGTCTTACCTCAAATTTTAAGCTCAAAACGCCTATTCTTAAGCATGTGCTCTTCAAAAATCACATTCCTATCTCGTGCACAACAAACATTCAAAATGTCAGTCCTAGATAAATATTTTAAAGTCGTATTTCATTTGAATCACGGCGGGCAGTAAAAAACTCTGTTTGTCTATTGATCGATAGCCAATAAAGAGTCAACAAATCATATCACTTTGTTCCAACACCTCCGTACAAACATGCTTTAGTACTGCAAATAGTAAAAAAGGTGTATTGATATAAGTCAACGAGACCACCCGTGTGATACTGCATCCACGGAGCACGCATTATGAGTTGACTATCAAGTCACAAGCCCGCCCCTTTCCTATTCAGTTTTTACGTAATTTACATCGTCTATTCTTATCCGGTTTTTGGTTTTTTTAGGGTTCCCTGTTTAAAATACTTTCATCAACGATATCCGGAAACATTCTTTTTTAAAGATCTTAATCTTTGCAGTACAATTCTGACTGGGCCGTTGCGCGGGTTCGATTCCCGCCGAGGGCCAACATTTTCTATAAATAATTTGTTGGTTCTTCATTCGTGTTATGTATTTAAAATTATATATGTAGTATATTTACTTGTTGTCTGTGATCCATAACACAAATATTAAGTTACTTACTTTGGGGATGGACGACCGAGTATGTAAGTGTCCCATATGTGATTTTGATTGTCTTTCTGTAACGCTTTAAACCGTTGGACTTGTATTGATGAAATGTTGCGTAATTGTAGGTATAGCCGTCTCAATTTCGATTTTCCTTGTAAAACGAAAATATGTTGTATGAATGCAAATATTTTAACTCTCATAACTGGAATAAGGCATAAGGGCAGGAGGATGATGAGTAATGACTAAATGTATCTAGCTATAATAATTATATTTGAAAAGAGCAACCGCCGAGTTTCTTGCTAGCTCTTCTCGGTACAACAGCTTTCCGAACCAGCAGTAAAGTAGACGATTCAAAAGCACTTGCTTGCAAGTTCTTTTGAATAATATTTAAAATTTAAATTTGATTTTAAATGTTATTGATGTACAGAACACATTATTTAAAAACGGCATTTGCTTGACACGAGGTGTCTTGGTGTCGTGACAGTAGAATGCAGCGTCACGCTGTTGCATTCTACTTTAAATGAGACCCGTCTTATCGATTACATTATCTGCTACCGGTAATGGAAATTTGTTTTTGTTTAAATTTACATTCTAGCTTTCAATACAACAGAATTGAATCGGATATTATCCGGTTTAATCTTTTTATGCGCGGTTGTTGATCGCGTGCTTCTTTTCGCTATTGTATGGTAATATCTATTGGTGACACTTGTGCGTGCAATTTGACGATTTTAAATTTATAAACAACGTTTAAAATACAATTTAAATCCATTTGCTCGTTGGCGCAGTCGGTTCCGTGGGTCTCGGTTTTGATTACCGCCGACTGCTAAAGTTTTCTAAATAATTTATTTTGGTTCTTTGATTCTGAGTGTGTATGTATTGAAGTAAAGTAGTAGTAAAGTAGTGGCCTGTTACAATCCCACTGCTGGGGAGGCCTATTCCCACCTTTCATTCACACCATTCCACCCTCTCTCCGTTTCTGGAGAGAAGGGTTGGAGCTACCACGCTGCTCCAAGCGGATTGGTAGGTTACACATATCTCCAGAATTCTCTAGAGATAAGCAGGTTTCCTCACGATGTTTTCCTTCACCGAAAAGCGTGTGATAAATTGCAATTATCAATTAGACACATGAGTTTTAATAGAAAAACTCATTGGTGCCTGCCCGGGTTTGAACTCGTGTTCCCCTCGAAAGAGTCGCTCGGTCTTACCGCTAGGCTATCACAGCTTTTGAGTATGTATTATAAATTATATGCATTGCGGAGAAGCGAAATATGGGGAGATATGCGGAGGCCTATGTCCAGCAGTGGACTGCGATAGGCTAGATATTCGATAGCCCAGCGGTGAGAGCGTGCGACTCTTTTAAGAGATCTCGAGTTCAAACCCTGGACAGGAACTAATAAGTTTCTCTGTTAAAACTTATGTGTCCAATTGATAAATACAATTTATCACACGCTTTTCGGCGATGGGAAAAAAACCGTGATGCCACATGCATATCTCTAGAGAATTCCGCTATTCCGCATTGGAGCGGCGTGGTCGGTCTTAGCTAACAATCCTTTACTGCAACCGTTTATTTAAATTTTATAACTACTTATTATTTCTCTATAAAATTAATATCGAATTAATAAAAATATTTTTTGTAACACGTCGAACCAGGGAAGAACATTACGTACAAGAGACACGATAGAGAAATCATTGATGCTTATACGGAGAGCATCGCGGACGGGTCCTTCACAGCATACTAAGGATGGTTGTACCGGAAGATGCCCCCTCTACAATATCGCTTAGGTTTAGTGTTACAGCAGGATGCACTTTGAACCTAATGAATTGGTAGGCGATGTCGCTCCAACGAACATGTTGTATGAGGATTTCTTATGTTATTACAAAAGCACTATTATAGCGCGAAGTACTAGTGGGCGCCATCTGTTATTCCAGTATGGAAAATACGTGAACCGTGATACTAGTACGTTATGATACATTTTATAATTACATTTTTATTCTGGCACTAATGAGTTATCTGTTATATATAATACTTATATGCCTAAAAAGCCCAAAGCTCTCATAATACCATCATTTCTAGGTCACTAAAACTCCATTAGCTTGTGTGGCATGTGAGCTAGGCAATAGTTGAAACAAATTGAAACAATCTGCTCGTGCACACCCACTACTCTAAGAATTTTACAACACAATACACACGCGAAGTGATTTCAAACGTGGGGTCCTATGTTTAACTCACTGACTGCAGCGGACCTGCACGGAATCTTAAATATATCCCTCAGTTTCCGGTTAATTTAACCCGAGTTCGACACATGCATCCAAACTGCGATCCCACGTGTATTCAACAAATAGTTCCCACAACAAATGTTATAAATATAAAAACAAGCTTTATTGTGCGAACAATTGCAGCAATTATATGTTGTTATTCTTAGATTGTTAAACCTGTAATTTTGGGGCTTAGGATTAGTATTTAGTAAATTAAAATAATTTATAGAATTAGGCGTTATTCTGCGGATATCCATATTACAAAAGTAATAATATAAAAACACTGGGACACTTGCACACACGTTCTTCCATCCCCAAAGTAAGTAACTTAATACTTGTGTTATGAGTGATGGACAACTGGTAAATATACTACATATACAATTTTAGATACATACTTAAATACAAATATACACCCAGGCTCAAAGAACCAACAATTGGCCATCGAACCCGCGACGCGCGGACCTGAAGACACGGTCACTGCCTACCGCACCAACGGGCCAGTCAAAAATTGTTTACAAATCCAAAATTACAATATAATCTAGTGCCTGGTCGTAACTTAAATCCAAGCTATCTTATCGTCATCAATCTTGCGCACTATAACAAACTTTATAAATGAGTATCTTTTTAATAACTTTTATGAATTTGTGTAAATGCAATTCCAAAATAGATTCTGGAATTTTATTATGAAAATTTACAAAGTTAACAATAACAGCGATAGCGACATATTCCATTCGAAAATTTTACTTGTGGCATCAGCGGGGCCTTTTCGCACATATATGACCAAGCTTTGCAAATAAATTACTGAAGCACTGTTAATAGCAACGTCTATAATTGATATCGAATGAGGTGAATTTAAAAAAGCAAGTCTCAACTAGGGACCGATATAAAGATGAAACAATAGTCGAATAATTTTTAAACTCGATTGAGAAATATTGAACAGTTAAATAACCATTAAATTCGACGCGGTACGAGGGTAGGTAATATTTTGCAAGATTGACAGGCATCGATTGGAACAGAGCATCATAATAAACCTCACAAAAAGCAATATAACATGGCGGGGTCCTTTAAAACCAATTTGTATCGGCTTTACGATTACTTCCAACCATCAAACAAGGGGAATATTGTGTTTTTATGTCATATTAACTTTTGATAGCCGAAGTTACAATCGGTTTTGGAACCGATACACAATAAACGTAATATAAAATAATATTTTATACCATTTCAAAAAACAAGACCTATTCACCTTCAGCGATCGGTGAGACAGGAGGACGTAATATCCCGGAAACTATTCACCAACGCGTTGGAGGACGTCTTCAAAACCCTGGCCTGGACTGAACGAGGCGTCAATATAAATGGAGAATATATCTCACATCTTCGTTTCGCGGATAATATCGTCATATTTGCAGAGATGCTAGAGGACTTGCGCGAAATGTTGAATGGCTTAAGTGATGCCTCCCAGCTCTTGCCATGAACTTGGACAAGACCAAGGTCATGTTCAATGATCGTGTCGTGCCAACACAAGTATCTGTGAACGAAATCCTTCTCGAGGTCGTGCAGGATTACGTCTACTTAGGCCAGACAATCCAATTTGGCCGGCACAACTTCGAGAGGGAGGCTGAAAGGCAAATTCACTTGGGCTGGACAGCATTTGGCAAACTTCGTCAAGTCTTCACGTCCGAGATTCCGCAATGCCTGAAGACCAAGTCTTCGACCAATGCTTTCTGCTGCAATGATTTCTGCTTGTGTTAACATATGGCGCCGAGACGTGGACAATGACGGCGGGACTAGTTCGCAAGTTTGAAGTCGCTCAGCGTGCTATGGAGCGAGCTATGCTCGGAGTATCTCTTAAAGATAAAATCTGAAATGAATCTATCCGTGAGAGAACCAAAGTAACCGACGTAGCTAGCAGAATAAGCAAGCTGAAGTGGCAGTGGGCTGGTCACGTTTGTGGCAGGACTGATGGCCGTTGGAGGCTGCGTAGGGCGTCCTCCGTCCCGCTGGTACGACGACATCAAAAAGGTTGTTGGGGCCAGCTGGATGCGCATTGCGGAGAGGCGGGATATCTGGCGCAGACATGGGGAAGCCTATGTCCAGCTGTGGACTGCTATAGGCTGATGGATGGATGGATGGATGGATGGATGAATTTTAAAAAAATCCGTGTGGTATCCGGCTGAGTAGAATATTAGGCCACCTTCACTTCTTACCTCGGTATCGTCAAAGGCGACTAAGGTAAGTTGACCTAATAATTATTTTTATTGAAATAGTCATGTGATCAGCGCCATCTTTGTTATATTTTTTACCATTCGTTTATTTTAACCTATCGCTGTAATCGATAACTTGTTTTTATTTGTGCCAAACACGTTATATTATACTATTTTTATATACTCGTAACTGTCAATATCCACGGCACAGGTTTTACCTTAGTGTGGATTAATAATAATTAAACTATTTCTTTCTAGTCTTTTAGTATAGTCTTGTTTGTTTTTTTTAATTGATTTTCCTGTATGTCAAAATTTTGTATTAAAAAGAATAAAGGATTTTTCAATTTCCAGATTGCAAATTGTGCTAATTGCTATATGTTTTGAAACACAAAAATAATAAGCTTTTTCAAATCTTCCCTTAAACTATTACATTTGGACTCGGAAGTCCCCGTTTTTTTACGATTTTTACGTGGATTATAGTAAAATAATTCTATCATAACTTTCGCTACAAATAATTTCACGTTAATCACAGCGAAAGCTTCATAAACAAAGCTCGCAGATTATCGAAAGACCGATTCGCATCGTACCGCTAATATTGGGTAATTATTGAGCTCATATCGAGCGCGCTAGTTTGGCATCGAACGGTCGACATCTGGCTGGAAATGGGTTAAGCATTAATCATTTCGCTAATGATAACGATTCGTATTATCTTGTGAGAACTCATCCGCCACATCTTGGGTGGTATGTTGTACACGTTAAATACAAATGTTACTTTTTCGAATTACAGATGATGCTATAGTTATGGAGCTAGGTAATTTTTTTGAGATATATCAATTACGCACTGTCCGTCCCCAAAGTAACTTATTACTTGTGTCATGGGTGACAGATAACTGGTTAAAATGCGATTTATAAAATATACTTAAATACCAATATACACATTTACTCGTAGAAACAAAAAATTGTTTATAAAAAATAATATATTAATAATATTCAAAATATGGGACACTTACACACACGGTCGTCCGTCCTCAAAGTAAGTAACTTAATACTTGTGTTATGAGTGACGGTCAACTGGTAAATATACTACATATATAGTTTTAAATACATACTTAAATACAAATATACCCTGAAGCTCGAAGAACCAACAAATTGTTTATAGAAAATAATGACCCGCAGTGGGAATCGCACCCGCGACCCACGCAGCTGAAGGGTCGCTGTTCGGGTTTCACGGGTTCAAACCCCAGGCACTCACCAATTATCTGTAGTGAAGAGAATTCTGGGGATACGTGTAACCTACCAATCCGCATTGGAGCAGCGTGGTAGGTCTTAGCTCCAACCCTTCTCTCCAGAAACGCAAAGAGAAAGCCTATGTTCAGCTGTGGTATACATATAATAAACAGGATAAAGGTATCCTGTTAGTAACTTTAAAACTTTTTTCAAATTTACGCAACAACTTTGAAAAAAGGAATGCTTTAGAAAGCTCGATGATATTCGTGTAACTCTTCTAAACAAAAACTATTGAATATACGATGGGGATTGCGAAAACATGGAAAATAAAGAAAATTCTAACAACACCTAACATTGTTTGGGCACATCTGCACCAATGAATAAATGAATCCCGTATAAGGTGTCGGCACTATTTTTCAATTTTCCACAACAATACACACAGAATGGATAACTTTCATTAACATATATTCGAGAGGCCTATGCTAGTAACGTATTGATTGATGAGTCTGATATTTCGGTAGGTTTAGGCAGATTGTATAATGGAATTTGATTGTAAACAGGTATGCCCCCACAGGTGCTATGCATTAAGGGATTAGGAAACTATATAAGAACTTTATACCGAGTAATAAGGAATAATATTATGACTCGTGTACTATAACATGCACTGAGTTGACTTATCTGTCGTTATGTTCAAGAATTGATAAGTTTTAACCTTAAAAATCATTAATAAAATTGTTACAATTTTTTCTTCTTATGACCTGCTTCAAATTCAAATTCAAATCAGTCTTTATTCAAATTTGCCTTTACAAGCACTTTTGAATCGTCAAATTAAAATTAAAATTAAAATAAAGTTACGACTGGTTCGAAAAGGTGCTCTACCCGAGAAGCCAGAGAACCAGGAAGAAACTCGTTGTTCACTCTTTTCAATAATAAATATTACAATATTGTATTTACTATTGTTAACAAACATAGATTATAATATTATCTAGTACGTAGCTGTAAGCCTACCATGAACTTTTAGATAACGATTTAATTCAAAGTCAGTACCTAAACCGAACCGCTTTTTTTTCGTACCATGAAGTGTGAATTGCATTGAGTCGTAATGTTGGGTGAAAAGGATGTTATATGAACTATAGATAACTCTGTCTCTTTTACTCACATGTTTTTAAGACGCATTCCGAACGCACAGTCGGCAACGACTTAAAGTGTCACGTCTTTAAGAGGTTATGGTATGAAAAAGCAAAACAATTTAGTTTACGTCTTCATTTGAGTCGCAATAAGAGTTCATGGTTGGCCTGCTGGTCGCAATTTAATCCCAAGCTTTCTTATCATTAAAATAGTCCTCAACAGTATAATAAGCTTTAATAATGAGAGTCCTTTAATTGTTTTTTGAACTTGTGTAAAGGCAAGTCCAAAACAGATTGAGGAATTTAGTTATAAAAATATATATCGAAGCCCACAAACGATCTACGTACTTTGTATTCGCTCTATTCCGGTCAAAAGTAGCCCTCACTGTCCAATAGAATTTGGATGAGGATAAAGCTTCTTTCGCTTGGTCAGACCATCGTATTGGCGACCGGCCTCATGATCTCTTGCCTTTTGTATTGCCAACGATGACCAGTTTTTCAAGGTTACCATATCCTCTCCGCATTATGTGGCCGAAATACGAGAGTATGCGTTATAATTTTTAAATGAGTGCAAAAAATGGAACAAACTATATATGTATAAATAAACATAAATGTCCTATACATTTACATACACAGTCAGTTTTTCTCAGTAAGTAACTTTTTACTTGTGTTATGCGTGACAGACAACTGGTCTGTATGTATATATTTTTAAATAGATATACAGCCAGAAACGAAGATCCAACAAATTGTGTTCAAATTCATGAAGTTTTTAATTTTAAGTAGTTAATTTGTATGCCAATTTTTATTCTGGTAAAGTTGTATTTGTGAGCCAGCAAGAAACTCGGCGGTTACTCGTGTAAAAATGTAATAATTAGTTACATTAAGTCTTTACCATCTTGTATAGTGTCGAACAGTAGCTATATCCACGCATTCTTATCATTTATGTAATCCTTAACAGTACAGTAGGTTTTCTGTATCAGCCTCCTTTAATCGTTGTTGTGCTGCTGTAACGGCAAAGCTAAAATTTGATTGCGAAGTCGCCACATTGCAGTTTCCACATATTGAGGGTAGATTATAAATCCTGTATTTTAAAATGCGGCGTCGGTTTCCTAACCTACTTTATGTCGAAGGGGCATAAGAAGCTGTAAATATCACCATTTTCTGGTTTCGAAATGATGTCTTCAGTTCGACAGCACGGTCTTTTTAGCGATTATGCTCGGTCATAAAGGCGATCAGTTAGAATGAGTTACAAATGAGACGAGATGCTATGAAAGGCCGTGTGATTGGACACGCTGCGCTCGCGCATGAACGACGTGTTTTGAAACACAAACGCCATCTATTGGTGAGAGGCGAAACTTCTGATCGTTGACCTTTCTGTAGTGGTATAAATCTATAGGTATACTTTGTATTGGTTTAGTAGTATATAAATAAATGTAACGTGCTAATAAAGGACAGTTCATATCCAGCACTCAAGTGTTTCAATACATCCTCACATCACATTTCGTTTAATATATTTCTTATTATGTATGTATAGAAACCAAAGATCAAGGAACTCAAGATCAGCTCTAAGCTTTCGCCTATCTGCCTGATACGAGTTCTTGAGTATTTCGGTCATATCGCGCGGTGACAATCTCGAAAAGATAGTCATCACCGGCAAAGTCCATTGAAAGAGTTTGCGAGAATGGAGTCCAATGCGCTGTACAGATCAAATCCGCACCACTCTCTGGAGTTCAAGCCATCCACGTTGCAAAGAACAGACACCGATAGCGCAACATTGTCCGTGACAAATTAATCAGTGGAGGGGGTCACGACCCTCAGCATTGTGAGCACCGACGCGAGGAGGAGAATGTATAGAAACCAGCTATACTATAACGGGTTATCCGGACGAGCTTTGAGCCCTCCGAAGCCCTTATTCATGGTGCAATGCGTGGTATTTTAGACCGTGACACTAGGCATGCAACGCTGAACTATTATTGCACTAATGGGTAAAGGTATGGTCTGGTAAGGAACCTCTTCAGCTAATAATCGACCTTCTTGCAAAAGCCGCCTAGTCGATTAACAATTTCCAGGCTAGCCCGCTTCGTAGTTTTTCTTGTATGGCGGTTATTTGTGACAAGAATCGAATGTAAGAACTGTGGCTTTTACGGTAATTAATCGTTTCACTGTACACTGACTGTCAAGGCGGGTCACGCAAATCGTAAATTCGAAATCCCAACCGCCTCTTGATAGATAGAGTGATAAATGGAAGGGTCGCGCATATCAATTTGGTGGACAGTTGATTGATGCCGCACCTACGTCTTTACCTTATCCTCTGATAAGGGGATGATAAGCAAATAAATCGAGAAGAAAATTGAAGTTTTCTCTTTTAAAATTAAATAAAGACAGGATACAAAAGTTTTTTTTGAATTGACTAATGGTGTTAGCTCTTATGGCTTTGACAGCGTCACCGGTAGGACGGATGAGCGCTGAAGCTTAGCCGGGTAACATTGGTAAGAACGACTGCCTTAAAGCACTCGCAACTCTCTGGGGACGTGTCTCCTGCGAGACCGAACCTAGGCTTAAAGCGTTGCGTTTTGGAGGACTATTTCTGATCATTGAATTTACTTTGATGAAGTTTTCACCGCGGCGGCAACGGCAGAGGGCTGCAGCCACTTGAGAATAGCAAGCGGGGACCTCTTTTTCGCCGGCGAAGACACTGTATGTACCTACAGAATACTTGTTCTGTGTAAATCTTGTTTGGGGATGTTATAGCATCGACGTGATCGTTAAGGCCGCTCTTAGGTAGCTTGTGAAATTTTTTAAGGAGTTAAACACCTTATAGTTGGACGCGCCCAATATAAGGGGATTTGGGTGGATGAATGCTTTCTCATCTTCGAGAGTCTTCGAGAATCGTCTGAAAAGATTGGAGGATAGAAAAGAGAAACAAATATTGATATAATGGAAAAAAACAACTTAAGAACATAGTTGCCTACAGTTACAACGCTCACCGAACTGTGGGCAACAATTCAGATCAGATGATTGTAAGTTCCAGCAATGAGTGAAAACAAAAATAACTGAAGAGCGTGTAAGACTTTCAAACAAATTAACACCGTACAATTTGTAGTACCATCGCGTGGCGGTTAGTTTGATGTCTTGTAAAACGCCCAAAGACTTGCCGACAGTTGTATCTGAACGATGATTGAACGAAAATTCAATTAAATCCAATAGTCACAATATAATGGGCTAAATTGATTTGATCTGATTTCTCGGTCTCGTTAGCGCTGCGACAGACTTCGACGCCGTTAATAAATGAAATGATAATTTATGTAGGACATTGTTTTGTAGTTCTTATGTTGAAATTTCCAAAGCCGAATGTTGGAAGTACATAAACTCTCAAAATTCACAATTATTACATTAACAGAGCCAGCTGTTTTACTTCGATGCAAATATAGGATTTCTTTACTTATTATAAAACAAAGTCACTAAAAGTTGTCTGCTTGTATGAAATCGATTATCTCATAATCTACTGAACGGATTTTCGTATGGCTTTCACCAAAAGACAGTGCAATACTTCCGGATATATCGGTATAATGTTGATTGTGCTGAAGAGATCGCGCAGTTGTTAAAAAACTTGCTTGCTGGGAGCTTTAGTCGCGTGCGCTGACTAAACCAGCAGTGACGCTGAAGTAATATACTAGAAAATTGTAGATCTATAAAAATTCTACAAAAAAGTCCGCGATAGCATGTCTCTATCTGTTTTTTTTTTTTTTTATTAATATTATACTTGTTCCTCTGACATAATCAGAGACTTTTTTCTGACAATTTTTATTTTACATTTTTTATTTATTGTCTCTATCTGTTATGGTTAACTCACAATAACTACTTTTATGTTTAAAATTTGAATTCTAGATAAAAATTGTGACACGCTGATTGCCACGCGGGCGAAGCCGACGGCACAGCTAGTAAAGAATAAATAAAATTAAGGGCCTCTTATAATCCCACTGCTGGGGATAGGGTATAGACTACTCCCTCCGTCTTGACGCTTGTTTAAAAATTTTTACTCAACACAAAGTGCACAACGCCACCAAAGAAGTATTCATTTCAATAAAAACAACTGACAAAGGTTGTATAGTTAGTTCCAAAGCGTGTGAAGTTCCAACTAAACTTTCAGTCCCGTTCAAAGTTGATCAAAATAGAGTTCAAAGAGTCACTTACACACAGACAAACATACATTCAAATAGGGTGTAATTAGAGAGAGAATTCAGAATGAGAATGAGTCAGAATGTAATAGGGAGTATCCATGCAGTGTTGTAATAAAAGTAGATAGCTGTTATACTAA
Organism: Morpho deidamia; assembly: GCA_947086505.1. NCBI lineage: Eukaryota > Metazoa > Arthropoda > Insecta > Lepidoptera > Nymphalidae > Morpho > Morpho deidamia. Next base: position 1,264,041 of record CAMTZC010000025.1, read on the forward strand.
TATAAATAATTGAGTAAATAAGCGAAGTTCATAAATAACTAATCTGTTTACAAATCCCTATCGTTTTACGAAATTACGACGCCCCATTCACTGAAGTTTGGAACATGGTAATTTGTCATAGAATTACGTACACGTTTCACAAACTCCCACATTTTGAAAGACAGGCCAAACGCTTGATAAGCCATTAGGGATTTGTAAACATTATTTTCCACCCTTCTTCGCCGATAACATTTTTAACAGGGCCCGTTTCATGTATCAATATAGACTTCTGTTTTAGGAATATAAACTTGTAGTATTTATACATCAGTCTTCAAACACGCACTAAGTGTATGACACTACACGTTTACTCTCGCCTACAGCTTTGGTGGTACTGACGTAGTGCGTTTGAGACAGTGTAAGTCTTTCTTTGTTAACTAGTATTTATGTGTTCATGTATATGACCTATTATATATTAAATAAATTAAATTAAAATTTTATTAAATGTGATAATTATGTATGTTTGTTTTTAAATTTATTTAAATAATAGGTATGAAATTATCACAAAAAATACAAACCAAAAATCAAAGATATTTGCCTGGTGTGTATAACCACAGTTAGTGAGATTTTTACTTACATAATATATTTATAAATATAGTTATACAAAAACATACTAATACTGGTGTATAAAATAAACCTTACGCCGTCTCAAACGCACCGCGTCAGTAACATTTGAACCGCGGGCGAGAGTGGACGTCTAAATGACATGCTATTACTGCGTTTTGTAGCCTACCCGATTCTTATGCAATACTATTCCGAGGGTTAAATTACTCAAAAAAAAGAGTATCTACCAAAATAAGTTTGCGAAGCTGATGTTGCAATGTGTGGGACACATTATATGGTGTTAAAAACAGATAAGCGTAGGCATAAGTAAGAGAAGTAATGGGTAAAATATATGCTAATCTCTCTGTGCTCTCTGCAAAAGTCAGGTCTTGTTAATAAATCTAGTTATTAGTTTATGTGCAGAGAGAAGAATACTTTAAAGCTGAATGAAAAAAAAATGTATGACGTCTGCACAATCTGGACACAAGTCAAATGGAATGATGTTTTAACCGGTAAAAAATAACCACGAACCGCTGCAGGTGTTTGTCAAAGTCCGCCATTGAACAATAAATCTATCGTGTAGATACGCGGCTCGCGTACTGCCCCAGTTTTTAATGGAACGTTTCCTACCCTTACATAATTTAAACGTAATGCCATGTTTCTATCCCACTTCTGGGCACTGGCCTCCTCTCTCCTTCATTTCAGAGAAAGGTTAGGACATAAATCCACCACGCTAGAAAATGCGCATTGGTAGGTTTTACATATCCGCAGAATTCTCTTAAGCTATGCAGGTTTCAGTACAGCGGTATGTAAAAAATAGTTATAGAAGCTCTGATAGCCCATTGGTGACATCGAGCGAGTCTTTAGAGACGACCCATGATCGTTCAAACCCCAGGCTGGCCAATGACCAATGAGTTTTTCTATTAAAAATTATGTGTCTAATTGACAATTGCAATTAATCACATGCTTTTCGGCGAAGGCGTTGAAAGTCAAAACAAAATAATATTTATTAAAGTAAGCTTTTTGCAAGCACTTTTGAATCGTCAAGGATTGATCCTTAGAATAGATTTAATTGATCACAACTTGTTCGGAATGTTGCTCTTATAGAGAAGACTTAGCAGGAAACTAAGTAGTCAATCTTTTAAACATTTTACATTATTTAACTGCAGTATTGTTTGAAGCTGAAAGGATTTTCATAAACAAGCATTTTTATCATTCGAAAAATCTTCAATTTCCACAACAATCAATCTTCAACAAACAAACAATCATCAGTTCCATTACTTTACCTACATGCAGGATTCCATACGATATTTTCCTTCAGGGAAAAGCGCGTGACAATTATTGAATTTTAATGAGTTTTATAAATAGACCGGAATCGAGTCCTTTTAGGCCTCTCATATAATACCCGTTTTTAAAGACACATGATCTTGTAAAAAGTGATTAGTAGAAAAAAAAGAAAAATAAAGTAAAAAAATTACTAAAGAATCTCTGGAACTCTCGGAACCACGACAAATTACTGTATATTTTATGGGACCGGCCGATGTATTTCAGAAATATTTTCCATGAAATTTTAAAACTGTTCCGAAAAATTTTAAGCCGAAAACTGTCGTTGAGATAACGTGTCCGCCCAACTTGATAACGCCCGAAGCTATGCGGTAGATGTGCCCACTACATACAGAGATATTTATAGCATGCACATTGATATTTTTTAGTTAAAACATCATTCAAATTCATAATATTCTTTATTCAAGTAAACATATAAACAAGTGCTATTAAATCATCAACTCTACTGCTGCTTCGGAAAGCTGTACCTACCGACAAGACCAAACAAGAAACTGTGCGGTTGCTCTTTTAAAAAGAATGATTGTTATAACCAGTTATATTTTGCATAAGGTCAAAGAGATTCTCGAGACGCTTTCTTATCATCTATGTTATCTTGAATGGTATAGTAAGTAGGCTTTCCGTATCAGCCTTCTTGTCTGACAGGTACAGGGCAGAGTTTATGTGGGAAAATAATATTCTTGTTGTCAGCTATTTTTATTTACATTTCTTAACATTTTCAAACCTTTTAAACCTTCCTTGGACTTATTAAAATATTTCGAAACTAAATTTAGCCAAATCGGTTAGTCCTTTATCGAGTTTTAGCGAGACTAACATACTTCAATTAATTTTTAAATATTGAGATATTTATATTTATATGCCATGTATTACCTGGCTGAGTAGAATAGACCAACTAAGGTAAGTCGACCCGCCGTGTGGCATCCGGTTGAGTAGAATAGACCACCCTCTTTCTTACCGGGGGGTAGTAAATAACGACTAAGGTAAGTTGACGTCAGGTTGGCGGCCGGTCGTAAAATACATACCCAAATAATGTGACAACATGTTTATAATATGTTGTGCCGACCCCACTTAGAGTGGGATACGGGCAGGAGTATCCGTGATTACGATTGCGTCGACTTAAGCGTTTAAGTACCATCATTGGTGCAAAATGTCTTCCCTGCACCGAAAGATGAATGGGATTTTTTTATTATTTGTTTATTGTTTAAGCTTCAATATGTAAGCTTGAATTTTATCTGCTTCATACACGTAGCATTACATACAGTCTCTTAACCCACGCGGATTATAGCAAAGTAGTTATAGTTTCTGTGATATGGAATACCGCAAAGTAACGCCTGCTTTTATAAATCATGTAGCTTGAATTTGCTCTCTTTATTATTATATGGTACATTTATATAGCTGTGATAGCCCAACGGGTCACGAGTTAAAACCCGGGGAGGCGCCGATGAGTTTTACTATTAAAATTTATGTGACTAATTGATGATTGCAATTTATCACATGCTTTCCGGTGAAGGAAAACATCGTGAGGAAACCTGCATGTCTATAGAGAATTCTGGAATTCTGGGGATATTTATAACCTACGAATCCGCATTAGAGCAACGTGGTAGGTCTTAGCTCCAACCCTTCTCTCCAGAATACGGAGAGAGAAAGCCTATTCCCAGCAGTGGGATTGTAAAAGGCCTTTACTTTAAGTTGAAGCAGTCATATTTATCTACCTACGTTCTGTCTGTCATAAGTCGTTACTCTACTTTTTTTTACATTCATGCTGGCTTTCCCACTCTAGTATAATAATCCTATGTATATAACACTTGTTTCTGTCAACGAACATCATCGGCAGGGTTAATTCTAACAAGACAGTCAGTAGAACGGTGTTAGCGCCGACATTATTTCCAGACAGGATTAACCAGCATCCTTTTCACGCTGCATCTGTCGCGTTTCGTCATACGCCCTTTGTATTCCTTTTGGATCGCCTACACTGAAAGCATTTTAAGTAAGTGATCTTGAGATATGTCTGAATTGGTACCAGTTTACAAATACACACTAATATGACCTGTTGGCAGAAGTGGCAGTAACTCTGGCTTCAGGCAGCTCGCGTGTTCGATTCCCGTTAAGACCCAACATTTTGTTGATTCTTCGAACCTGATGTACTCTCTCTCACTCTCCTACCCTTATCCCAATCAGAGGTTGGCACAATATGTTTTGAACATTTTGTTACATGATTTGGTTAGGTATTTGTCTACAGGCTGCCTGCCTAACGGCAAATTACCTTAGTCGCCGTTTACGACACCTCGGTAAGAAATGAGATCGATCTATTCTACTCATCCAGATACCAGACGACGGATTGATTAAAAAAATATACGTATATATACCATTTCTCTGTCAGCTATAAAACAAATATTAATTTGCTTTCCTCGAGGCATCCAACCTTGTATCTAATTGCCCCGTATATTTATGAAATGAACCGCTGGAATATTTCAACACTTACATCCAAGCAGTCAAAGTTGCGGGTATAACGAATGTGTAAGAAAGCAAAGCATATTTAAATGAATGAGAACAAAAAAATATTTCTCGGTATTGCCATCAACGACGTTAGAATATTTAAGATGTGAAGGAAATACAATAGAGCACAGATGACAAGTGGCACGGTATTGTTGTGTATAGAAAACAAAAGCAAAACGAAAACATGTGTACAACATTAAGACTTATTGTAAAAGAACAAAAGTGCAACCGAAGTTCAAACGTCTAAGAGTTTAAAGCGTGAATAGACGATCGAATATGTTTCGAACGTAACTTTTCATGCGCGGTGTGCTCTACACCATCGAACTAAGCCACAGACCGTCTAATAGTTCCCATGTTAGAACTGTGTGAACACGGTTCACAGTATGCTTACTCTTCTATCGAAATAGTCTAAAATCATTTTACTTGTAGATAATAACGGTGTAGCAACAATAATAAAGATATGGTCAAAAGTTTGCTATCTTCTTCTTTCTCTTACCCTTATCCCACTCTAAGTGGGGTCGGTACAACATGTTTTCCTCTTCCATTCTCTTCTATCATTCGTCAACTCTGGCGCTACTCCTTTTATATGCATGTCATACTTCACACATTCCAACCATCTCTTTTTAGGCCTCCCTCTAGTCACATATCCATCCACATTCATATCCAACACTCGTTTAGTCACATGATTTTCATCCCTCCTCATTACATGTCCATACCATCCCAATCTTGCACCTCTCATCTTTTCTACAATGGGCGCAACTTTCATACTTCCCCTTATATACTCATTTCTTATTTTATCCAATCTTGTCACACCACACATCCACCTTAACATTCTCATCTCATTTGCATGCACTCTTCTTTCATCCATCTTCTTCATTGCCCAACTTTCTGATCCATACATTACGACAGGTCTTATGACCGATTTATAAATTTTCCCTTTAAGTTTAAGGGGCATTCGGGGGTCACATACTGTCCTTGAGACCTGTCGCCACTTCATCCATCCTGCATTCATTCTATTCCTCACTGCTATATAATATAAAAATTACACTTAAAAATTTTAAACTTAAATTTTACCCATGTATGTCGTCATAACCTCTGTCCAAATTAATACTAGACACCAATCAAGTAGTTAACCTAAGTAATCAACATTAATGTTTTGGCGACGGAATCGCCGCGCGTTTCCGTGCTTAGCCCACACTGGCCCATGGCGCAATTGGTAGTGACCCTGCCTTCAGCTGCGCTGGTTCGATTCTCGCCAAAGGGCCAACATTTTCTTACACACTTTGTTGGTTCTTCGTTCGTATTTATGTTTTTAAGTATGTATATAAAATAATATTCGCATATATTTACTAGTCTGTCAACACAACAAAAGTATTAAGTTGCTTACTTTGGGACAGGGATGGACGACCGAGTGTGAAAGTGTCCCATATATTTATTATATTTATTTATATTTATATAAACTGACGGATTTGTTCGGGACGCAAGAATAGTTCGATGCGCGTAGCTATCGTATCAACCGAACTGATATTAATAATAATAATGGCGGGGTACTGTGCGCTACACGATTATATGTCACGTGCGAACCGCTTTCGTAGTTCCGACGCACAAATTCGATCGTCTATTTAGGCTTTAAATTCTGGTCATGACTCACTTTACAATTTTAAAACCATTATTCTATATCAACGCCAGAGATCACAATGGGGCGCATTTAGAGAATTTTTATCAAAGGAATGCCACAGGCGTCCTCCGTTAAACTTGAAACTGAGCATGGTGTTTGTTGGACAGCATAAATAGTATGTCACCAGTTTACCAGAGGATATTATTATCTATTGAAGTTACACATAACTTTAAATACCTTTGAGTAATCCGTATAAATAACTTATGCATGCAGGATTCGTAAAACGCATGCAATACAAACCACCACCAGAATACTACACCAGCACTGCACACATTCTCTACCACAATCTCAACAATCGCTTCGTCCAACCAACTAGATCATCAGGAGATAGACTCCACAAAAAAATCACAATTCTGTCGTGGAGTCTTATTTCTCGCAGATTATAGCAAAATATTTAATTGCTTTTGTTGTAATGAAACTTGGCAAGGTAACGCCTAATTCTATAAATTGAACAACTTTTTCAAAAGGTTTCTATAAATTTGCTTCTTTATTAAAGTATTTAATGAATAACAAATCATTAACTAATTGAACGAACATGGATTTATTTGACAAAGTCTTCAACATGAAAGCAATGTTTTTTTCGGCATTGAAAGTTTCAAGGCAACCGCAATCCATTTGCCATTCATTGCGGTACTAAATACGAATAATAATGAGCCCCAAGAGTGGGTACATTTGTAACTGTCAACAGATTCAGCGCCGTTTTCGGAAACTGACGCTTTAAGTCTACTCTTTACATAATCCTTCTATAGGGAAGGAGTTGTCTTGACTCTTATATAAGCTTATAAGTCGCTTACGTGACGTTGATAACTATTGGTTCGCCTTAGTTTTTATATAAGCATATGAAAAGACAGTTTTTTCTTTGGGAACTCGATAAAATCTATCGTACATGATTAAAAGCTGCGATAGCCCAGCGGTGAGACCCTGCGATGTTACGAGTTCAAACCCCGGGCTGGCAAGGATAGGTTTTTCTGACAAAACTTGTGTCTAATTGAAAATTGCAATTTATGTTCGCTTTTCAGTGAAGGAAAGCATCGTGAGGAAGTCTAGAGAAGCTACACATATGTCTAGAATTCTCTAGCGAATTCCAGAGATGTGTAACCTACCAATCCGCATTGAAGCAGCGCGGTAGGTATCTCCAATCCTTCTCCCTGAGAAAGGAGGCTTGTCTCCAACAGTGGGATAGTAAAAGGGCGTAAATTTACTTTTTTTATATGATCAACGATATACAAATACTAGCAAATCGAGATGAGATATCTTTATTTTTCATTAAAAATAATATTATTCATGAGATAACAACTTAAAACTAAACTTTGGGCTTAACATAATATTTTCTGCAATTACCCATACCATTAGGTTAAACTTATTTCAAAACAACAACATAGATACAAAACGCAACAAATCGCAGTTCATATAAAATAATCATTCAAATAAACTAAGCAAATAAGTGCGTTGAACTTGAAATACCTTGGTATTGCTTTCATTTTCTCTTTCTTAAACCATCACGCCTTTTAAAAATATTGCATTATACTAAAAAGATTTTTTCGTAATATATTTACTGGTGATTAGTGTTATTAAAATCTATCGTAGTATTCACTATATTTTGACAGATTTATACTGCCATTTTGTTTCAAATGTTCAACCCAAAGCCCCAGAACCGCTTCCTTACTTCTGATTGACAGGACAGGCGTTGGTTCGGCTAATCTAAAGTGTCACTGGGTGGGGATTAACAGAGACGTCCATCTATTTATACATGACCTTCCCCGCTTCCTGATTTGTACGAGAAATCGGAGGTAGGCGCGGTGGTCGTATTGTTTTTGAAGGGTCTTGAATATTGGATGGTCGGGGTACGCAAACGCACAGCTGTTCCTGACGTCATATCTATTCGGATTTCTACGGTGCTACGGTTTTGAATGTATAAGAAATTTGTGTATTCGATAAGTTTTTCTTAGAGACGAATAACATTTTTCATTCTTCACTCATTTTTTGATCGCTTACACATTTCAATATCAAATTAACAATATTTACATCAATACTGTGCCAGCGGCTTCGCCCGTGTGGAAATCAGCGTGTCACAATTTTTTTATAGAATTCAAATTTTAAACAAAAGTAGTTATTGTGAGTTAACAGTAAGAGAACGAGACATGCTATCCCGGACTTTTTTGTAATATTTTTGAACATCTACAATTCCTTAGTACATTAGTTTACGCAGCGCTCGCGACTGAAGCTCCCAGCAGGCGTTTTTTATCAACTGCGTGATCTCTTCAACACAATTTGCATAATACCGATATGTACTATTTACCTAAACCATCCGGAAGTATTGCACTGTCTTTTAGTGAAAGCCGTACGAAAATCTGTCGAGTAGATGTTGCGAAAATCGATTACATACAGACAGACAGCTTTTTGGGACCTTGTTTTATAATAAGTATATATTTTTTAGTTCGCCAATTGTAATACAAATTCAAAATTCAAAGGTACAAACACTGTTGCGTTGTCAAATTATAATAAATTAATAATTGTTTCAAAAACATGGTCATACCGAGAAGCATAAGTATATATAGCTTTCTTTTTTAAAAAGCTTTTGTTCAACTTGCAATGTGTGTATGTGAAGGTGGAATCTTGAAAGTTAAATTGACCCACTTCCCGATGTCTGATTGAGCTGAAATTTTACTTACTGGTTCAGTCAATGACAATTCATGTTTATGATATGCATGGTCTAATGCTGCTGCCAGGATTAACTCCAGACGAGGAAACTCTTCAACGTTTAACAGTAGGGACATGAAATTTTGCTAAAATATTTTTTTAATGAACTTGTTTTATGCTTGCATTATATTTAGATCTTTACGTAGTAGGTTGCAATTCAAATAAATACTTTCTTATCACTCACATAATCTTCAATAGTATAATTTTGTTAACAAGTGTTTCAACTCCGATTACGGAATTTAGTACGTTATAATATTATTTATGTATACCGAAACCCTGTAGAAACTGATACATCTAACCCTTAATATTTTGTTAATTTTGATAATGAATTATTTTGTCACAATCCAGAAAAGTCAGCAAGACTTATGGATATGAAGTAAATAAAGTGTAAAGGTGTTAGATGTAATTTGAATAAATAAATAAATAAATAAATAAAAAAATGCAACAAATATTTGGCCCTGTACCCGAAGCATCATGAGAAAATTTTCCGTGGAGTCTTCCACGGAAATATCGCAAAACTTTGCGATTTCTTATATTATTGATTTCCGCAAAAATCGCCTTATTCTGTGGAATGTGACTAGCCTACTTACATAAATGAAATTTTAAATATTATTTTTAATCTCAGCGCGACATCCTTGATTATACTTTCAAAGCTGTGTACACATCAGGCAATCAAAAACGAAGATTGCGATATGTAAAATTGTATTTATTCGTAAAAGCTTGTGTAAACAGTCGCGGGGAGTATTTTATTTTTCCTCGGAATTAATCTGAGATGAAACGTCCTTTGGGAAATGGATAGAAATTTTTTTTTCCCCAACAAAATGCATCGTCTAAAGATCGTAACACGTCGGTATTACATAAAATATGATATAATTAGAGGTACGAAGAATCTTGACGTAGTCTTTTCTTCTAATTTCCAACCACATCTGTCAGTTGTGCATCCGGAAGCATCGTTGAGAGCGTGAAATGCTGAGAGTAGAATGCAAAAGCTCTAAATGCGTCGAGTAAGTATAATTGTGAATCTGGACTTTGAAGGATGGTGAAATTTTGAGGAACACTGGTTGTATGACCTCTTCATCGCTTAAGACGCTGTATTTACTATACATGGGCGTTTGCGATCCTCATTTGTCATTCCATATAGTACTGTTTTAGGGCATCTATATTTCCTCAATTTGATAGGAGAATAAATAGAAGTCACTGGATTTAGATGTACATCAGCTTTCCCGAACGACTTTGAAAAGCGCTTATAATTTAAACGCTTTTTTTAAATATAAGAAATATGTCAGAAGCCACAATGATAAACAGAATGTATTCAGATTTTAATCATTAAAGTCTCTTTCTTATATCAATAAAAATGCTATTTTTATTTACTACCAAACGGTGTATGATCAATAGTAGAATAGAATGCCAGTAAAAAACAAAAGTCGCATTATTTTATATGAATTTCCTTTTCGTTTGAAACCTGCAATCTATGGAGTCGATATTTCGATTTTGAGGTATTAACATATATAATCAGACTTATTGTTTTAATTAAATAACTGCACTTACTTCGTGTACTGAATTGCTGTTTCTAAGATTAGGCAATCCGACAATTAAGCTACGCTGATTAAATATGCATGTACTCGTATACTTAATATCGTGATCGTAACGTGGTCGGAAAGTGGAGTGGGCATCGTACACAGCCTCGGGTCTGCATTAAACTTTATATTACAAGTAATAGGCGAAACCGTTTTTGAACATATGTAACTTACACTATTATATGACTAAGTATGATTTTTCAAATTAAAAATATTCTTTATGGAAATAGTCTGACAAATTAAACACTTTTGAATCCTCAAATATTGTTAATTACCACTAACCGAATTGCGTCTACCAAAAAGTTTTATAATGCTAATAAATAATTTATAGAATTAGGCGGTACTTTGCGGATTTATCTAATAATAACATTATTTTGGTCTAATCCGCAATAAAGTAACTACATGCACAAATCTCCACCACCTTCACCACAATACACAAGCACTACACAAGTTCACTGTAAGAAACTCAACAATCGTTTCGCTCCGTAACCGAAGCATCATCAGGAGATAGACTCTCCGACAAAATCGGCAAGATTTACTTTATCGTGGATTATAGCAAAATAATTTTATTACTTTTGATGCTGATAAACCTTGTGCATTTAAACCTCGACGATGTTTCTACACTGATCAAGTTGGTGTTGCAAAAGCGAAGCAGTATTGAAAGGCGTACAAGCTATTAGAGTTTTTTTTATTAGATATGGATATGGACATTATTTTAGGGAAACGTATTCAAGGTTGTTTGGTTTGGAGATAACAGTAAGAGACTTATGAGCAATGGTGGACTTCTATTAGTTAAAGAAGAACAAAAGAAATGTATAATATTTATTCATGTATTCTGAAAGAAGAACTTGTCTCGCTCATCGCCTATGACTCGGGCGCGGTTGTAAAAGCTTACCGCACTAAAGTACACAACTTACCCTCCTGTGTGCCGTAAATTTACGATGCATGCGCTACGGGAATTTCGTTACGGTACGCCTTAACCGACTTCGGATTTCATATAACGATTTTTTATATTATCTGTTTGTTTATATTTTAAAGAAACCACACAATCTCTTGGTAATTCTAAACGTGAGAAGAAAATTTTGAAATACTCGTATAGTACACGGCAATAAATAATGCACATCGAGGCTCAGTGAGAGAAATCGGCTAGATTCTGCTTCATAGAGCATTGTCTCAGTCGCACAGACTGACGAACCCGTGTGTGACAGTGACAGCGCTCTATGAAACCGAATCGGCCGGCTGTTTCGTTCTAAGTTCTCGATGTGCATTACTTATTGCCGGGTACTATAAGTGTAAGGAGTTCCCATATATTATTATTGTCCCATATATTATTATTATTATCTATTGACCGCCGAGTTTCGTGCTGGTTCTTCTCGATAAGAGCAACATTCCGAACCAGTTGTAGCTTCATTAATCATATTGATGCTTGACGATTCAAAAGTTCCTGAAATGGTTTATTTGAATAAAGAATATTTTTATTTGATTTGATATGGTTCTTCTCGATAGGAGCAAATATCCGAATTTTCGAAAAATTCCTCTAGTAGGTTCTTGAAAAACATTTGACGATTTAACTAATTCAACTGAAAACAGTCCACTTGAATAAAGAATATTGTGAATTTGAATTTAAATTCGTGACCCACAAATTTCTTGGTGAAATCGGTCATCATTTCTTATTACATCACGCAAAGACACCGTACATTCTTGAATATGTATAATACTATTAAGTCAGTAACTGGTGTCACACAGTATTAAGAGGTATTAAGGATGCTTTACAGAGTCTTAACTTACACTATATTCACGACTCCTGCGGATTAGCGATGTTATTATTAGATTCCTACCCCTCTCGTACGATATTTAAATATTCTATTAACTTCAAACTCAAAATTTACCTTATCATTTTTCTGCCCTTATCCCACTATAAGTGGGGTCGGCACAAACATGTAACAAACATGTTGTCACATGATTTGGCTATGTATTTTACGATCGGCCGCCTGCTTGACGTCAACTTACCTTAGTCCCCTTTTACGACACCTCTGTAAGAAATGGGGGAGGTCTATTCTACCCAGCCGGATACCATACGGCGGGTCAAGTTACCTAAGTCGTTTTTTTTACGACACCTTGGCAAGAAATTAGGGTGGTCTTTTCTACTCAGCCGGATATCGATAACATGGTAGCGACATAATGTAATGAGAAAGGATGAAAATCACGTGACCCAACCAATTATTTTGTTTTTGATTACAATTTAATATAATTATTCAAATCATAATTCGAATCTAGTTTATTCTGTTTTAGTTGTATCCACAACGTAAAAGGGGATTTTTCTTTATGTAAGTTTGGTGTATAATTTTTTAGTGTACCAAATTTAATCTCCATCGTGAACAATTGGTTCCGTGCTAGAAAAGGATTGATGAAATCCTGTTGTCTTCGGGAACAGAAAAAATAAATAGTTCCTAATTGTGGGTATTCTAACGCTTGAGTTGACGCGAACGAAATCGCGGGTACAGCTGATTACTTAAAATATATACTAGATATAATATTAGTAGGCTTCTGCTTGTGACTCCCGTTTCTTTGCCTCTATCACTCTGCAGCCCAACTATACCAAAATCACATCAATCAAGAAGGACAAACAGACAGATTTTCCGATTTATAATATTAGCGTGGATCTGAGGCCGAATATGATAATGAGTCTCGGCTTATCAGCCGCAACCAAATGCCGGATCGATTGTCATCCCATACAATTTAGATAACGCAAATTGTTATCTGTGAATAAACAACATTAAAACTACATAGGACAAACAAACAACATAAATATTAATGGTTATAATTTAATTTAAAACCCGAGATAAAACCTGTATAAATAAATATGATTGTATATTATAGAACAAAGTACACGCTGCAATATCTCTGTTCGCAATAAACTTAATACTACAGGACGGATTTTCATTAGGTTTTTCTCAAATAAACATAGTGATTCATGGGGAAGGTTTCACCATGTTTCGCATAATGTATTAAGGTTTTGTGTTAGATGGGTAAAATATAACGATATGCCGTGTGGTATCCGGCCGAGTAGAATAGGCCACCCTCATTTATTACCGAGGTGGCGTAAAAGGCGACTAAGGTAAGTCGACCCGCCGTGTGGTATCCGGCCGAGTAGAATAGACCACCCTCATTTCTTATCGAGGTGTCGTAAAATACGACTTAGGTAAGTTGACGTCAGGCAGGCGGCCGGTCCTAGAAGACATAGCCGAATCATGTGACATGTTTATAACATGTTGTGCCGGATGAGGATAATGATGAGGGGAGGAGGATAATGATGGGTAAAATAGGACGTTAATATTTATGAAAAAATTATTTCTTTTTTTGGTTTATGGTAACTTAGCAAACACCTAAAATAAACTATTCCTATGGTAACATATTTTTTATTATTTTAAGATATTAAAGAACTACTTAATTTCTCCCGGGTTTTCTACTTATTTTCTACTTAATTTCTCTTAATTTGGCACTATTCCTAGTGCTAAGACCAGTTTTTCTGGAATAGTAGTAGCTTCATTATACTTTAAAGCTATTTTTTAAAATATATTAAAAAAAATATTATAATGACAATACCTTCCTTAATGCAGTTTTAACCGACGTAAAAATAAATATTACAAATTCAAAATAGAAGAAATAGAAGAAGAGGATTCCTCACAATGGAGCGCTGACGCCGAAATTCTCTGACGGCGCGCCGGCACGAAAAAAAGTAAAAAAAGACAATTTTGTCCCCCAACGTCTGCTTTCTGAAATAATGACGTTCTTATACTATGAAAGGCCTAGTTTTGCCCGTCGGCCATATTTTAATTTCGTGTCGTTTCACGCTACGGGTGAATCGCATTTTTCCCCCGCTGTTTAGAAGCGGCACTCGCCCGTGACCTATTTTCCGCGGTCTCCAAATTTCCAGTGTGCCGCATATCCGTTCATAGCTAATTGCTATTGATCCCGACCAAATCTTGCCGATATGACGTCCCGTGTATTTTTAGTAGCACGTTCGAATTAACTTCATCCAGTCTGCTCCGACTTCCGGTACCTTGGTTCGCTTTTCCAAAAGAACGGTGAAATTGATCGCGATGTGAGGAATAGAATGAATGCAGGATGGATGAAGTGGCGACAGGTCTCAGGCACAATATGTGACCCCCGAATGCCCCCTAAACTAAAGAGAATAATTTACACATCGGTCATAAGACCTGTCGTAATGTATGGATCAGAATGTTGGGCAATGAAAAAGATGGATGAAAGAAGAGTACATGCAAATGAGATGAGGATGTTAAGGTGGATGTGTGGTGTGACAAGACTTGATAAAATAAGAAATGAGTATATAAGGGGAAGTCTGAAAGTTGCGCCCATTATAGAAAAGATGAGAGGTGCAAGATTGGGATGGTATGGACATGTAATGAGGAGGTATGAAAATCATGTGATCAAACGAGTGTTGAGTATGAATGTGGATGGATATGTGACTAGAGGAAGGCCTAAAAAGAGATGGTTGGACTGTGTGAAGTATGACATGCATATAAAAGGAGTAGCGCCAGAGTTGACGAATGATAGAAGAGAATGGAAGAGAAAAACATGTTGTACCGACCCCACTTAGAGTGGGATAAGGGTAGGAGAAAGAAGGAGTTCGAATTAACTTCATCTATAAATATAAACTCTTTTTAAAATAAAAAACGGGTTTTTCCCTTTGTGTTGGCCAAGTATTTCAGCCTCGATGGTACTAAGTTTCATCAAGATTTATTTAGCGGATGAGCGTTGATGATGTAATAGAGTTTCATATATCATTATTCCCCTGCCCTTATCCCACTCTAAGTGGGGTGGGTCATGTGACAACATGTTATAAAACATGACACATGATTTGGCTATGTCTTCTAGGCCACCTGCCTGACGTCAACTTACCTAAGTCGTATTTTACGATACTTCGGTAAGAAAGAAGGTGGTCTATTCTACTCAGCCGGATACCATACGGCGGGTCGACTTACATTGGTCGCCTTTTACGACACCTCGGTAAGAAATGATGGTGATCTTTTCTACTCGGCCGGATACCACACGGCGGATTGGCTAACCTTAGACGTCTTTTACGACACCTCGGCAAGAAATGATGATTCTATTCAACCGGATACCCCCGGCGTAACAGAGTTTCGTATATTTTTTCAATTTTTAATTTTTCCAATTCCATTTCCAATTTTTATTCAAATGTACTAATAACATATATTTATTCTTTAATAAAAGAAAGGATAAATAACGAAAAAATTAAAGTGTTAGCTCCATTTGTTTCTTTATCTTCATATACTTCATTGAAGGACAGAGATATTTAGGATTTTCATAGCTGTAGCCCTTTTGTTTATATTAATTAACGTTTAACTTTTTTTTAAATATATAAAATTAGAGTTCCAAAAAAAATCAACGACTTGCACTTCAGAGGTGCCGGTACAAATGAAAACTTGAATATTAACGTTGTGCATTTTTGATATTTTGTAATAGTAAGCGGATAAATTTTGCCCGAATTGCTTGAATTATCAGTATAAAAGTACTATCATTTGTTTGTACTATCGTAAACAAACAACAATTTTTTTAACATCAAAAAATTCAAACCTTAGAACTAGTACAATGATTTCACATAAAAAAGTTTATTTCACAGAAAAAATAATTTTCCAGCAATTGCCCTGCGCAGCCCAAATGAAAGAGGAGGCATAAAGTTTCCTCGAGCGGTAGAATGAGAGTGGGATACTTCCTCTACTACGCCCTGGGCGGTCTACTCTCCCTCCGTCTTACGAATTTTTGATCAGGTCACGTGTACTGAAGCAAGCTAAACAGTGCACAACACCGCTAAAGACTTTGACTGGCCCGTTGGCGCAATGGGTAGTGCCCTGCCTTCAGTTCTGCGGGTTGCGGGTTCGATTCCCACATTTTCTATTAAATTAATTTGTTGGTTCTTCGAGCCTGGGTTGTATATTTGTATTTAAGTGTGTATTTAAAATTATATATGTAATATATTTAGCAGTTGTCCGTCACCCACAACACAAGTATTAAGTTACTTCCTTTGGAGACGGACGATCGTGTGTGTAAAAAAAAATTGCTTCCAAAAACCTGTTACCATTAAACTGTTCACATTATCTTTCTAACGCGCGTCGTTGCCGGTTCTATCAGATGCAGTCTATATGTGGGAATAAATTTTATTTCATCTATAAGTTTCCCATTTTATAGGTCAATCATGCTCTTGGCAGACGACTCGTATAGTCGGCGCCGATCTTTATCACAGACATGTCTCTTACAATTCCTATAGCGAACGATTTAAAATGCCAACTATTTTGTTTGCTGACGGTTTAAAAACGATTGTGAAATATACGGTCGAGTATATTCGACGTTTGGAGTGATTTGACGTCCACTTATGTCATATTTATTTTCTCTGAATTCTTGTTCTTTGACACCATCGCACGGATTAAGTTCTCCCTCGTTTTTGTAGGAATGTTCTTTGTCAACTCACATACTTCGTACTTGCTGACTTAAATATTGCCTTAATTCCTATTAGCCTTATCGTTGATGATGAGCGTGATGATCCTTCTTTTTTCATGCCTCTTCATTACTAAAGGGAAGACGTTAGCGTACTCTATGCTACTATGTCCTTCGAGAGACGAAACATATCTTCAACGGTCGTAACTCATGTCCATTCTCTTATGTTTCGCAGCTATGATTTTTCCAACGTCCAGCAAGGAATCATCCTATCATCATTAAATGATAATCTTCGTGGATGATTAAACCTATGTCTAAGAGTAGATGGAAATAATTGTCAAAACAGCACTTGAAGGACGTTGGAGCTAAGACCTACCACTCTGCTCCAATGCGGATTGGTAGGTAACACATATCTCCACAATTCTCTAGAGATATGTAGGTTTCCTCACGATATTTTCCTTCACCGATTTGTAAGTATGATTTGATTAGTACAAGCTCTAACAGAATCGACGTTAACAACGTAGAATGTTAGAGTTATTTGAGGCACTAAGATTTTTGCATCGCGTGTCGCACGACACTATATCTACACAATCAGGGATCTGACCGTCAGAAATCGACGGCTATCCAGAAAGCGGCGTGACTTTTACCCCCGGAATTGACGCGAGGCTCGGGTGCCGGGGCGGGGTATTGATCGGGCCACTTCGTGCGCGTTCGGCAAACTCCGTCAGACTTCGGGGGCTCTTGAGAACTGTGCTTGCCGCGGTACTAGCCTATCAGTGTTGCCAGGAAGTTACCTTTTTTTACCATTTTACATTAATTCTCATATTTCCATGTAACTCGTATGTAAGAATTGTTTTGTGACTTGACATTCAGAAAAATTGTTCTGTTAGCGTCATTTGTATTTATATCACGTTTGCTATAGTCTTAAAGTATTTTTTTAAGAAAGTTATAATAGAATTATAGTTCTATCATAACTTTTGTACTATAGATTATGATCATAATAATGATCATAATCATGACTATGATCTCAATACTATTTCAGCATAAACAAATGTAATAATGTATAATAAAAAGAATCAAAAGCAAAAACAAAAAATTGAAACGTACAGATATTGATGGTGATAGTGGCGTGATATACAAATATTGATTAAAAAATCAAAGTAATGGTTGGTGCCTTTTAACAATTTATTTTTAAATTATTTTTTATTTATTGTTTCTTATTAAAATACTTTTAATGTTCAATTAAATAATTAAATTAAATAATTTCAGCATACCAACATACCTAACCAATGGCAACACTCTCTCTCATTTTTGTATTGAGTTTGCCTGAAATCGTTTCGTCAGGTTCAGTTGAACCAATTTTTTAAGTAACAATTGACGCAACTTTTAAAATAGTTTATTTCAGTGTAGCCAACTTTGTAGTTTAAGGAGAATTATAAAAATTAGCTTACCTATAAATCACTGATTGTTCGCTCCTAGTATGGACGGCGTCTAATTAACAGACTTTGACAAATATCTATAGCACCTATGCAAATTTTCAAGCCACATAAAATAAACTAAATAAACGGAAACTTTTTTGACTGCTGCCAATTTAAACTAATTGTATTATTAAATTTGCAATATTTCAAATAAACTTAGAAAAATATTTTTTCCATTCTCCTCAAATTTATGTTTGAAATATCAAACATAAAAGTGATCATTGATGCAGTGGATAAGGTAATCGCGGAATATAGCAAAATGATTTATTGTAATACCTAAATAGTTACATATTGGAAGTAAAGGGTTTTACGCGTAAACCCCCAAAAAAATGTGTTGATAAGAATCAAATTTAATAATATTGGCAGGTCGACCCAGCCAAAATATTGCTTATCTATATTGTATAGACAATTTGCTGACATTGCGATCTGGAAAGGTCGAGCCAAATTGTCATTTAGCCGTATACCTTTTTATAGTCAATCGAAATGGGAAATAAGTGGGATGAGAAGAGAATTGACAATTTATGGCTGTTTTATTGGTATAGTTTGTACCACAGATCAAAGGATAAGGAAGATGGAGTTATAAACTGAACTGAACTAAAGAGTGAAACATAAATTAGTATTATTGTATAAAAAAGCGTAGTTACCGCGTGGTATCCGGCAGAATTGAATAGACCACCCTCCTTTTTATCGAGGTGTCGTAAGAGGCGACTAACGTAAGTGCCGTGTGGTATCCGGTAGAGTAGAATAGACCACCCTTATTTCTTACCGAGGTGTCGCAAAAGGTGACTAAAGTAAGTTGACGTCAGGCAGGCGGCCGGTCGTAAAATACGTAGCCGAATCATGTGACAATATGTTTGTAACATGTTGTGCCGACCCCAATTAGAGTGGGATAAGGACAGGAGAGTGATGAATGATGATGATTTGTTAAAAAGCGTACGGCTGTCGATATATATCGAACTAGATTTCATTAAGCTTTATTTATGTTATTAGTTCCCCCATAAAAATTTATGTCAATAATAGTGTTTGGTGCAGGTTTTAATTAATGCCTCCTAATTTTATCTGTGATGGTGAACAAGTGAAGGTAAATTAAGCCAACTGCAATAACTTACTTTCCTATCAAAACATCAAGAATGTCGGCGGTTGCTCTATTCAAAATAATTATTATGACTAATTACATTTAGTCATTACTCTCTTTTTCAGGGTCGAACAGAAGCTATATCCGAGCATTCTTATGTCTTCTCATTCTTACGTCCAGTCAAAACCGAGACTTTTTCACTATCACACCCAAAATATCATACCAATCGATCAATTATTAACTTTAAATTAGTTAACGTTGTTAATTTATTAATTAGTTTGCTTTGTACCACGGGGCTTACCGGTAATCTCATTTAACAAATACCATTCACGTTAATTATCAATACTATATAATAATTTGACTTTGTACGGCTCATGTGGAGTTTTGGTAAAATACGTGCTTATTGGGGGCATAATTATTGTAATATCTTTAATCCGATTATTTGAATGCCGTTATTACTGTATTTTTTTATTTTAAGGGACTTTTGTCAGTTCATACATGTCAGCCCCTTCGTAAAAGTATAAAGTCAATGGCCTGTTACTATTCCATTGGTAGGCATAGAACTCCTCTCTCCGTTTCTGGAGAGAAGAGTTGGAGCTAAGACCTACCACGCTGCTTCAATGCGGATTGGTAGGTTACACACATCTCCAGACAGGTTTCTTCACGATGTTTTCCTCCACCGAAAAGCGTGTGATAAATTGCTATAAATTATCAAGAGACGTATGATCTTATATCCCAATGATAGTCCAGTATTGTGATATCCCAGTGGGATATCACAACTTGCCATATGGTACCCTAACTTAAATATTAGCTAACTTAAGAGATGAGCAGAAATGGAGTCATTGACGCGTAGCAGTAACTAACTACATAGTTCATACTAATCAATGGCAATAATGAAATGTCCGAAATGTTGAATCGAAGATTCCCTTTCCTTTTTGTTGTTATAAAGGTATAAAGTAACTACCGGCTATCATCCCACTGCTGGGCATTGACCTTCTCATTCCTTTTTGGACAGAGGGTGTTGTGAATCTTTAGTACCTTTTATCTCTCAGGGGAGTAATAAAGTGAACACTTATCAGCATCCAAAGCAGTCACGCGTTGCTTGCTGATATCCTTAGGTGCATCTACTGTTATCTAGTTTTCACTAACTTCACGTTAAAGTGTCTGTGTAAGGGGAACTCGGAGTCTTGTGAATAGAGTTCGACTGTTACCGTTTAAGAGTAGTGACGGCACATATATGACGTTTGCATTGCGTTGATTGCAACTGCCATAAAGGATGAGACTTATTAAACCCCTGATTAAATGGTAGAATTTAACTAAAAATTGAAAGTACGAAACAGAGGGGTTAAAATAATTATTAAAAGAAGGCTGATACATAATGAAATGTAATCAGTTACAAATATTCTTTTGAAAGTTTCAACCGGCGAGTTTCATGCTAGTACGGTAGGAACAATTTTTGAAACCAGCAGCAGTACCATAGTGTATTGAAGTTGACTTATCATTTAAAGTAACGACCTGTAACTGTCCCAGTGCTGGCCAAAGGCATTCTCTCTCCGTTTTTGGTATAGAGAGGGGTTGGAGCTAAGACCTACCTTGCTACTCCAATGCGATTGAATGACGCCGGTTTAAAGATTTAAGAGGCTCATCTCCAGAAAGTGTTTTAATCAGTTGTTCGTGATTTCGTTTTTTTTATTTGGAAATCGACATATCACCTCGTACACTTTCGGTCTAATTGAAAAAGTTGTATTCTCAAATCGTCACGTTTCTTATTCTTTTTAACCGAATATGCCATATGTCTCAGGATAACTCGACTGAATTTAATGGGGCTTCCGTTTAAATTGCTTCGAACTTTTTATAAAGCTCGAGAAGAGTAAACAGGGAGGCCATTTAAGGTCCTTATTTCTCTTCTTCGTTTTATTGCGTTTTCTGAATAGGTAACTAAACATATTACGTATGCAGTTTTGTTATCTGCTGTAACGCCCGTACGTTCTGCTACGACTCTACATAATCTTTGATTGATTGATTTGGATTGATCGATTGAATAATAATAATCGATTGAAATTACTTTAGATTTATTAAATTCATAATTAATAATATAATCATCATCATCCTCTTGGCCTTATACCACTCTAAGTGGCGTCGGCACAATATGTTAGAAACATGATTTGGCTACGTATTTTACGACCGGCCGCCTGCCTGACGTCAACTTACCTTAGTCGCCTTTTACGACACCACGGTAAGAAATGAGGGTGGTCTATTCTGCTCAGCCGGATATCACACGGCGATTGATAATTAATAATATATCGTTAGTAATTTGATAATTGATAGTTAATTGATATTATGTATAGTAATTCTAGTTATTTTGATAGTACGTACAATTTCTATGATTGTACTGTCTTAAGAGTGTATCAAAATGGCGTAATGTTATGTTATTTTAAAAAAGTCTATGCGTTCCGTAAAAATAAAAGGCTATGCGTTCCGTAAAAGTCCGAACTTTAATGTAGACAGGAGTTGAAATAAAAACTTTTATATTACGTTTCTTGTAATATATAATAATAATTACTTTTTATATGATTAATTATTGAAGTATGTACCTGCATATCTTGTACTTTTCGACAATAATAAATACTCAGATATTATAAAATTGATCCCCAAATCACTACTTTTTATACTAATCCATATAATTCTTTACACAAAGTTAAAAATATCGTGCGCGAAAATAAGTCAATGGCGGGTCTCAATCTGGGCTTTATATTAACCGTGCAAAATCGAGGCCAATTGGTTTGTAAGATATAAATTCAAATAGAAAAACTGAAATCCTCTGAAAGTAATAAACAATAGCGAGTTTCTATCGGTTAAATCCAACGAAATGAAGAGTTTTTTGAAATAATTAATGAGTGTTCAGATGAATATATATTTTTTATTCCGCTACTAGATTAATATGAATAAAAATCGTGTCAACGATGTTGTCCACTTGAGTCAATTTGTTTCGTTAACGATTTCATTGGGGCAGAAAAAAAATATAATTATCACTATAACACGAGATTATACACATACCAAAAACAATTATTATACGAGAAATCAATTATACGAAAGATAATGATAAATCTCTATAAAATAACTAAAATAATAAGTTGATTAATTTGAGTATTTTAGAGGTGTTAAAATCAAATATAGTGTAATTAAATGTAATTCAATAAATTATTTACTTATTACAATATAATGCAAAGTATTAAAAACGTTCGGAAGACTAAGGAGGTTTATTGTCCCAGTAGGTAAACCCTACGAAGTACATCGACAACTTCAAAAAGGTCCTGAGCATCCGTTAGATCTAAGCAGCACATATTGTGAGGTGGAAATCGCTTGAGACAGAAATGTTCAGCAAATGGACATCTATCAGTTAAAAAAAGAAACAAAGTACTTACTAATTACCGTCTGGAACAAAATTGACATGATGTAGAATCTGCATATATTTTGCATAATTATAATAACTAACGTATAATTAATCACCATGGTGGGATCAATTTGACTTGGCAAGATTAGTGCCATAATCACTTATCATCATTCGAATTAAACAATAATGCATCTACCAAATTGTCTCGTCAAGAGATTGAACAATTCACTTGATATTGATTACATTTTATTTCGCATTATTTTCCATTATTCTAACATTGGCAAAACGATAGAAAGTTAAATATAAATAAACTGCCCATCTCTGGATGACTGGTGACTTTTTATTGCCTTGTTTACTATTCTCGGTCCATCTATCAACCAAGAGTGGGGATGTCCACATGAACTAATTTATGGGTTGTTTACTCGCCACACATGCTTGCCAATAACAAACTTTGTTATGGGCCTTCTACGGGTGACAAAACTTTTTAATGTGGCTCCTATTTCAAAGGTATAGGGTCTTTAATATCGTTATATATTAATATCGTTAATAGAAACTTTCAACTACGCTGTTAGGTAACTAAGTGCTCACCTGTATCTTTAGCATAGTCTTGTTACTTGTGATATAAAGACGTCCAAGTTTATCGATGTTACATAAACATTTTAAGATTCACTACATGATACTTCTTCCTTTTCTTCCTTTCTATAAGAGTATTTGAATAAATGATTATATAGTGATTATGCCTTATAAAGTAATACTCTTACTTCGAAAATTACTCGATTATGGTTTCATCAAATTTAATGCTCGTGAACTATGTTAGTATTGTCGATTTAATCTTTACCATTTTCTGTATCAACTTCTTGACACAACAGTAATTCTATTACAACAACAGTTTGTTTATTTTCATTTGTCATCAGTTTAGCTATATTTAAATTCAAATAATTCTTTATTCAAATTGACTTTTACAAGCACCTCGTCAAATTGAAGCCACAACTGGTTCAGAAAAGTGCTCTTACCGAGAAGAACCAGCAAAAACTTTGCGGTCACTCATTTCAAAGATAAATATTTTATTAATATATAATTGTTTACAAATTGCAAATTACAATAGTGCTTAGCTGATCGTTATATATATCTAAGCTTACTTATGATCAAGATACTCTTCAACAGTATATCTAGATCATATCTAATTTGACGTACTGCTACGTACTGTATATACCTCTTATCAAATTTTAATCGGCCATCATTTACCAAAATATCAAAAACTTTATTGTTACAAACGATAGCGGTCCATAATATTTCAATTTATGTTGCACGGAACACAAATTGTAAAGCTGTACTTTATAGCATCGTAAAACAATCATGGGGTCATATCACCCCTTGTTAATGTAACCGCCCGCTAATCTATGGTTAAGTTATAAAGATAAACAGTTATATTGTTTTTTTATTAAGCAACCCATTACGACGTTTTTGGGCCACAACTGAGATAACGGCCAGAGAAATTAACGTTATCAGGCCCTTTGATAAGTCGGACATATGTTTGTCGTATTCATGACTTTTAGTTACATGTTAATCATTGTTCTGCTTTATCTATTCCATATGTAAGGGCTCGCTTTAATATACATTCATAAATATTCAAATAACATATAAATTATCATGTCATAGCTTTTACCTTATCAAAGTTTTGTTAATGTTAGGCTTCCTTTTATTATAGATTAATATTTTCTAATGTTTCCTAGAGGTCTGAATATATTTTAGTGAATAATATACTGCTGTCAAGATGTTACTTTCTTTACATTTCACAAATTCTTTACATTTCCTAGTTAATTATTGTTCTTTTTTATGCTTGATTCACCAGAACTTATGACTTAGTCCCATGTTTTAAGAATGTGTGCATAGATACATTAAGCAAATTGATATATGTAATCATATCAGAAACTTATTGCTAATTCTGCATAACTTTGATTTGTTTAGGTTCAGATAGAATTAGATTTGTTTGAGTCTAAATTTCACAAAGCGAGACGATTATAGATTTTATCGGTTCTTGCATTTTAACCACTTAAATTTAAATCAATGTTTTTCAAACGTCGTTTCCAATTTCACTTAAAATGACAACCTTAATACGACAGTCATAAATAAATCATTGATTGAAAGCATACGATTTGTGAAACAGATTTCACGGAATCCACAACCAGAAATAAACTCCCCGTTTCACATTATTCAAATGGTATTTGCTTAGACAAGGGACCATTCAGAAGCGAGCTTTGCAAATACTCTTTATTGTCATCGTTTATTTGTTAATATGAAAATCTATGATATTCTGGAAAAAAAATGAAATGAAGCGTGCTTTTCTTTTGATTTCAAGGCAGCTTCTATTCGGCTTTAAAATAAAATATTTATTTGTAAGGATTTTAAGCTATCTTGGTCTTAGTTATTAATACGCTTGTATCTTATTCTTCTAGCACATTTTATTCTAACTAAATTTCCCGAATATTGAATCATTCTAGCAATTAAATAAACTTCTAATATTGTATCAACTTGAAAGTTCCCTATGTCACTAGCAGTTTCAGAAGTAAAAGATGCATTCCTTATTCTAAACTCAATCACAGTACATGTGATATAAAGTATGAGTAATTGAAATAAGAATTTATCATGGCATTCTTTTTCTCATGGACTATTGTATCTATATATAATTTTATCGATTACGATATTGTCGCCTATCTCCTGATGGTGCTTCGGTTACGGGGCGAAACGATAGTAGAGATTGTCGTAGTGAATGTGTGGGGTGCTTGTTTACTGTGTTGTTGGTGGTGGTGTTTTGTGATGCGTGTGGTAACTAATCCTGGTTTTTGCTTCCTACACTTAGCATTACACCGATTTTCTTAACAAAAGCGGATCATAGCAAAATAACTTGATATATTTTTGTTATCATTTTTTACGCACCCAGTTTGAATTGTTTTTAGACATTATTTTAGACAGAATTATCGTAATAGACTTAACACAAATTCAAAATTAAGTTATGATAATCATCCAAAAAGGTGAAAACCGTTTCATTCGGATTACTCCAAAATTGGTCATTTTTACGTTAACTGGGTTTCATAAATAAGAGTAGTTCGAATACATATTTAATTTTTTTAAAGGACTTTGATTATTTATCTACAATATATCAATATCCTTATTAGAAACAGGCGTCACCTTATCGAAGGGCTTCTAAGAATTTCCCAATAATCAATGTTTTATTCAGCAGTAACTCAATTTAGGATGAAAGGAATTCAACGATTCAAACTTGTTTTATCCCAAAAAATGTCTCGCATTTGAGTAATGGAATTATTATCTAATTTTAACGGATTCTTTGTCGATCACAGATAATATTTCTTTTTTATTCATTTTTCATTACGATTTTGTCGTAGAGCCTGTAGCGTTAAGATTGTAGTGGTGATGGTGTGTATTGCTTGTGTAAATTGTTGCTGGTGGCGGCATTTTTGGGATACGTGTGGTGATTTGTCCTGCACGTGTAAGGTATGAATGTTGCCTGCTTCATACACTTAGCATAACATACATTCTCTTAACAAACGCGGATTATAGCAAAGTAATTCTATCATAGCTTTATATGTATAAAGTGTTTCGTTATTTTCCTTTTTTTTTCTTTCTTTTTTCATAATCCATATTTCACTCTTTTCTTTTTCCTTCTCTTACTCAAAGGTTGACTGGAAGAGATCCATTTTCCCTTCTTATTTTTTTTAGTAGTCTGTATGTATAATAAAGAAATAAATAAAGAGCTTCTGTACTATGGAGTTCCGCAAAGTAACGCCTTGTAAACGCCTTATAAATCATAAAAATCATTTATTTTTTATTATTTAACTTTCATGATTTAGAGAGAATATGCGATATCTATTACAATATACATTATATGTATTTAATATTGAATAATTCTTCGAGGCATCAATGAGTTTTTCTGTTAATACTTATGTGTCTAATTGATAATTGCAATTTATCACACGCTTTTCGGTGAAGGAAATTCTCGTGACGAAACCTGTCTATCTACGGAATTCTAGGGATATGTGTAACCTACCAATCCGCATTGGAGCAGCGTGGTAGGTCTTAGCTCCAATCTCTCTCTCCAAAAACAGAGAGAGAGAGGAGACCTTTGCTCGACAGTGGGATAGTAACAGTCCGTTACTTTACTGTTTTTTACTCAGACTTGAAGAACCAACAAATTGTTTTGAGACTTGCGGAATTTAAGGCAAGGTCACTGCCAACTGCGCCAGCGAGACAGGTAATTTTTTAATGATAAAAGATTCAACGATTATCCTACGTGGTACGATTGAAAAATAAACAACTGTTAGTTGATTCCAACAAACACAGTTGCGGCGACGCGAGATGTTTTATTTAAACACTGCAGTGCCGTTTCTTGATAAATGAACGTACTTTTGCGGTCAGCGAGTCGAGAATTGATGTTTCACTCGACCCGGAGTCTGGGTGAGTGGTCTATGGCAGAACGCCTGTGGGAGTTCACGACTGAATCTCGTAAATGATTTGTTAAATATTGTTTTAAAAACAAATATCTCAAAAAAAAACTTATAGAACATAGAATTATAAAATGAAACTATTTCTTAAAATATATACTTATTATGAAACAAAGTCCCCAAAGCTATCTGTTTGTTCTGATATCTTATCCATTTCTGTTTGTGATCGATTTTCTCAAAATCTACTATAGTGCAATTCTTCCGAAAGTTAATAGCACATTACTATTTTATGTAAATTGTGTTGAAGAGGTCATGCGATTTTAAAAAAAAACTGGCCTGCTGGAAACTTTAGTTGCTCGTAAAATAGCAGAGACAAACTTAAGTATGTAGACAATTGTAGATCTACCAAGATACTACAAAAACGCCCACGCGACCATATCTCTATATCTTATGGTTAATTAAATCACTACTTTTATTCGGTAAAAATTTGTTACACACGGATTAGCACGCGGGCGAATCCGTAGTAATTAATATTTCTCAATAACTAAGAACAATAAATAATAATAAATAACAATAAATAATAACTATATTTTTCGTTCTTTATTTTTATTAAACCTACATTAAGATTTTTTTTCAATTTTTAGGTTCGATGTTGTTTGAAAAGCATGTTTTTTGCCAATATTTTTTTTTTACCAACTTTTTCACCAGAGCGATTAATTGATAATTAAAAAAAATCTATTCTGTGAACTTAACAGAAAATTATAAATTTGAAAACTATTATTCTTATAAATTTAAAATTTAGCGCGCATTTAGTAGATTTAGATAAAAAAGCTACCATGGTTAAACGTATCTTCATTTTAATCAAATCGACGAGCAAAAAAGTGTATATGTGCGTAAACTTCAAGTTAAACGTAAAATAACAAGCGACGATGACGTCGTAGATACGTAATTGAATTTAAACTTTGCCTAAAATTCGAGCTGTTGCCAAAAATTAGCTTAAAATGCTCGTGAGCTAAGCCTCTCGCGAAAACGATAGTTGAACGAGCTTTTAAGCTAAAATTATTAAGCCTGAGCCACCTTAGAGCTACTTTTGGCGCTACTTACAGCGGTATATAATACTTATTTGTAATACTAAACTGTTTTCTTAATCTTCTTTTTTGGAGAGATGTATGTGATTCGCCTACGACGCTGCTTTAATGAGGATTGGCAGGTTTATCACAAGAATATTTTAGAGATAACAGATTTTTCTATATCATAAATTGTAAATAGCAATCAGGCGTAAGTTAGTATAAACTAGAATATCTTACCTGGTTTGTACCTATGACCCCCTGGTATGTGAGAAAGACTATCTCGGCTAGATATAGAAAGATATTATAGTAGATATAGATGTAGATATAGATAATATAGATACTACAATCGTCAAGTGGTGCAACCAAATTCCAATAATTAAAAAAAAACAAAAAGCTTTGGGAGCCCAGCGACCGTGCGGTTCTCTAGAAACGATCATTGGTATAAAACCCTGGCAGGCATTTATGAGTTTTTCTATAAAACTTATGTGTCTAATTGATAATTGCACGCTCTTCGGTGAAAGAAAACATCGTGGGGAAACCTGCATATCTCCAGAGAATTCTACGGATATGTGCGACCTAGCAGTCCTAGCTTCAATTCTTCTCTCCAAAAACGTAAAGAGGAGGCCTTAGCCCAGCCGTGGGATAGTAACAGGCCGTTGCTTTACTTTATTAAAAAAAAATGTTATTTTTAAATATCACGTTTTCTTTTAACCGTGAATCTCCAACGCTATCTCGCTGCGATGCACGTCAGATAACCGGTGCAGGCCTAAAAGATCACGTACAACTCGTGATATCAATCTAATCTTGAACTTTTTTTGCGTTCAGATGAAGTGAAAAATCGGATTGGAATCTCCATCTCGGATAGATGCCTTTTACATGTACACCAATATGAAGTATAATTGTGGAAGTGAGTTCGGAAACACAATAAATAAATAAATATATGGGACACTTACACACACAGTCGTCCATCCCCAAAGTAACTTAATACTTGTGTTATGGGTGACGGACAACTGGTAGATATACTACATATATAATTTAATTATAAAGCTCAAGACAAGAGAAATCTCTTTTAGGCATCCATCGCACGTAGTATTAAAGTGACCGAATACAAAATTAGGCTTAACTTAGTTAAATACATTTTAAGTCTTGTTTTAATGCCATCTATGAAATCACTTTACGAACTATTAAAAATCAAAGGGTTTTTTGCTATTCGAAATTATGGACCTCTTTTATACTTATGAGTTTCGTAGGCGTACGTACGCTATGTTGCAATCTGCCATAAATATATTTTTTTAATTTGTCACTGTAGTACTCAGCGTGTTATATATGTCCAAAAATTCTTTAAAAAAATTTTTATGTCTCTAACGTTAACCGTTGAAGAGTTCCCTCGTTTGGAGCCGATACTGACAGCAGCATCAGGTCATGCTTACCATAAACATGTAAAATTAAATTAATTAAATTAATATCTAAAATTTCAGCTCAATCGGACCCCAAGAAATGGGTCAAATTTAACTTGCAAGATTCCTTCATATAGTTCAAGTTAAATAAAATATTTTGTAGTAAAGTAGCGGCCTGTTACAATCCCACTGCTGGGAATAGGCCTCCTCTCTCCGTTTCTGGAGAGAAGGGTTGGAGCTAAGAACTACCACGCTGCTCCAATGCGGATTGGTAGGTTACACATATCTCCAGAATTCTCTAGAGGTATGCAGGTTTCCTCACGATGTTTTCCTTCACCGAAAAGCGTGTGATAAATTGCAATTATCAATTAGATACATGAGTTTTTATAGAAAAACTCATTGGTGCCTGCCCGGATTTGCACTCGTGTTCCCTTCGAAAGAGACGCACGGTCTCACCGCTGGGCTATCACAGCTCTCAAATCTTCTATACTTATTATAAAAGTCCCAAAAGTTGTCTGTCTGTATGTAATCGATTTTCTCAAAAACTACTGAACGGATTTTTGTATGGTTTTTACTAAAAGGTAGTTCAATTCCTCCAAAAGTTTTAGGTTTATTAACCTAAAACTTTTGGAGAAATTGAACTACATGCATAATAGTTTTATGTAAATTGAGTTGAAGAGGTCGTTTTACAACAATTTTTAGTGGGGGTAGTAACAAACCGGCGTCGATTGTAGTTTAGAGGGGAGAATAGGTATAAAAAGCGGTGAAGGATATCAGAGAGCCAGTCTCCTGCCGAGACTCGAGCGACTATAACATGCTTAACACTGAATTTCACGCGGGCGAAGCCGCACTTATTGCTAGTTTAAAAATAAGACGAAGACACAAATAAAACAAGTAATGAGGTTTATTTAAATAAAACCATTCCCATTTATCTGATTACTCATCAGTGCTGCATTTGGACAGGCAAATTGCTATTTCCTATTCCCATAGTATTTTCCCCCGTCCGGTGTTACACAAAAGTTTCCCGCATTTAATAGGCAATACAGAGCGTTCAAAAGGCGACTTCTGGGGTCAGTCTCAAAGAAGTGATGCAGTAAAAATGGTTAATGACTAGGGTGAATGAAAAAGAAATCGGAAATGTATTGCGAAAGGCAATAAGGCGGATTGATGCGATAGTTGAATAGGCGTAACAGAAATTTTAGTATAAGAATTGTATACATTAAGTAAATGGCCCGCGTTTAGAGGGATAAATATATCTAAGAATACACCAATAGATGAAATACTCGGACGGATAGAATAAACTTTTTAGTTAACACTGTGAAATAATTTATAGAACTTGGCGTTACTTTGCGAAGTACATAATACAGAAGTAATAATAAAACCTCAAACCTCGTTGTGGAATGTATCTCCTGATGATGCTTCGGTTGCGGGGTGAAACGATTGTTGAGTTTGTGATAGTGAACGTGTGTAGTGTGGTGGCAGTGGTGGAGGTTTGTGAATGTGTTTTTTACGAATCCTGTGTATATCAGGTATAAAAACATATGGTCCACTCTACATCCAACGTTATATATATTTTCTATTCAATACTGTTAATCGAATTGATTAAGGGATTTGCACTTATCTGAAACTACCACCTCGACATACTATCATCCATTGAAAATAACTAGCAAGATAATCTATGGTTGCATTAAAAAAAAATAGAAGTATTTAAATGAGGGTAGACATAGATCTAGCGAACACAGAAAAATGACACAGATCTCGTAATATATTACTGGTATCTTATATAGAACTGATGAAATATTATCTGAGACTATTGTATTACTACTATTCCTTTTAGGTAAAATCAAATATACTAAAATAATGAAAAATATATCAATTATTGATGACTATGTAAATAATAAAAGTGGTTGGATATTCATTGCAAACAGCTAGATTATATTGAAAGCCTTTTAAGTTGTTAAATAATTGTTGTTTTTGAAAATAATGACCGCCGAGTTTCTTGCTGGCTATTCTCGGCAAGAGCACTTGTCCCAACCAGTGGTAGTGGTAATTTGAAGATCTGAAAGTGCTTGTAAAAACCAATTTCAATAAAACATATTATGAATTTGATTTTGACAGTAAGAGACAATTATTAAACTGGACTTTATTTCTCATCTGGAATTTCTTTGTCAAACAAATCGATAGAAAAATTTTAACTCATATAATCCTATCCTACTAATATTATAAATACGAAAGTTTGTGAGTATGGATGGATGTTTGTTACTCTTTCACAAATAAACTATTTGATGGATTTGGATGAAACTTTACAGTTATATAGGTTATACATCGGAATAACATATAGGCTATAGTTTGTAATGATTTTATGTAATATAACGATACATGTCGTTACTGTGGCAAATCAAATGCCATGCGAGCGAAGCCGCGGGAAAAGTCTAGTTTTTATATATGGAGTCAAATATACCTTGAGAATAATAGATTTTTCTATCATGAGGGGCAGTAACTGAACCAATCTCGTTAAACTTTATTATGGCAGGCCATTAGTAAATTAAAATGATCAACAAAGAACGTTCTACTGATATTTCTTTTTCATACAACTGTTACTTATAAATATCTGATATTGAATTTCTGTTTTATTATAACTAGTTCTTTTATGCTATCTAATATTTATTGTGATAAAATTTACTATATAACTAAAAAGAGTACAAAGTCACAAAGTACACTTTCCTTTGTGAAGTTCCATAGGAACAAATATATATATATGTGCCTTTAATCTGTGATTGCAGAAAATATACGTAAAACCAAATGTAGATTGCATTATCCGTTCCCATGCATGTCATGTCCATGATTAGTAAACAAAAGCAAAACTTAAGCATTAATTGATGCTTCATTATGAGTAGTAAATGAGTGCATTTACAATTAAGTGTACTTGTGTAACGTATATTTTGTTTTATTGCGGATCATAAGAAAATAATAGCGTCATTACTTTTGAAAGAAATTTAATACATGCGCGTAAAATTAGTAGGTTATCAAGTTTAAGAGTTTAGTTTAATTCCTCACAGTCAGCTCATCGATAAAAACCGTAAATACCAATCTATACTATATATACTATATATTATTATTTTATTATATATTATATTTTATAATATTATAAAGAGGAAAGATTTGTATGTTTGTGAGTATGTGTGTATGTTTGTAATGTTTTCACGCAAAAACTACTGGATTGATTTCAAAAACTCTTTCACCATTGAAAAGCTCCTTTTTTACTGAGCTACATAGGCTATATTACATTAAAACAAAATAGGGATCCCTAAAAAAATTGTAATAAGGTGTGAAAAATTAAGTCATCAAAATGTTTCACCGCGTGCGTTGCGGAAACTATTGATGATAGAACAAAAAAATGTTCTAAATTATTATAAAACGGATCAATATCTGCAAAAAAGTCCGCGATACCATATATGTACCTTTTATAGTTTTGCAAATATAACTACTTTTCTACATTGTAAAAGTTGATAAAAGTGGCCACAATAATCAAAGAATAACTTTTACATGTCCGTATTAATTCTTGTCCCACTAAATGATATTTTATTAAAAACTCTTTTAATACCTGTAGAATACTTTTCTGACATTCCAGTCAAACGAATTTAACGGATCTAATCAAAGTCAATATAAAGAAAATTTGAATTTGTGTACCTATGAATACCTTCCGTTAAAAATTTCCTTTTCCTTAATTATTGATAAGTCCCAGGAGCAACCTTTAATTTACAAAAATAATTCTATAGTCTAACTTAGTAAACTTTCCACTACCACTAGATGGGAATGTACGCGGGTGAAACCGCGGGGCATTGCTAGAAAACGAATAAACAGGTCGTGAATCACTCCGAATTCCACCAAAAATGTTTACCAAACGCAAAATCTACATAAACATGTAAACGAAAACGGATATAACGCATAAGTGTCGCCAATCCGCGCCGGAATATCGTGCACTAAATCACAGGTCGCCCTTGCTATGTATAATTCAGAAGCTTGAAAAGCTAGCTATAATACGGGCAAACACCAAGGAAGATACCCAGTACGTTGTCCGGCCCGACCAATTTCACGGTCTGCCGGCATCGGGAGGCCGATTCAATTTTGGTAAAATTTTATTCGCCCGTAGCCGAGCGTGCAAGTGAAATTCTATCGATGGCCGAATCTATGATTCCCTGGTGGTTTGAGGTGACTTTGCTTATGGCCATGTGAATATACGTGTGATTTTTTCCCACTTGTATCCGGATTAAAAAACTCTTGCATTTTAGGGTCTGCATTTTCGAGATTTTTTTTACCCTCTTCTTTATCTGTTCAAGATTTTTCGACTTTCCAACCTATTTTAGCTCTTCTGCTCACACCTCTCCCTATTCAACAATTTCTTCAAAGGGTTACAATTCTAGAACTCTAGGAGCCTAACACCTATCGCTTTATCTTATTGTTTCTCACATGACTTTTCAGTTTTGACCAACATAAGTAATTATATTTCTTATAAGGCAAATGGAGAGATAATTTTATCATTTGTTTTAAATCAAAATTTAAAGGTATATAAAAATGGTGACATAAATGTTTCAACATGTTTAACATCATTAATCCTAAACTGAAGATTTATTTAGCTCTATTCTGATCAATACATACTCAAACAACTGTTTTAATATGGATTGTTAAATTATCAATGAGCATACATAATCAAGTTAATAAAAAAGTATTACTAAAGGCAAATTTACTTAGTGCCTTTATTATTATATTTTACATCTCTGTTGTAACGTCTTGTGGAAAAAAGTTCCGCGCATTATTCAATATCTTTTTCCCTGAATATCACGATCGACATAAACAATTTATCTTCAGACATCTCATTTAACAATTATGCGACATTTATTCATTCAAATCATCAATCTCCATAAGCCCAAATGCAATTGTTCTCTAATCAACGTCAACTATAAATCATGCTTCCAAAATCATCAACATCAATAACTTTGAGTCCATTGATTGATAACAAAAGAATATTTGCTCGAGGGTATTTTTAATGAGCCCTTTTTTCCCTTTGAGCGTCCTCTGAACCAATAGACGTCCATTGCTTTGTAGATCTCTTCAATAGATATATGTTTTCTATTTAGATTAATTTCAATAATAACCTATATGTTTAGTAAACATAAATCTAAACGCAATAATAACTGTTGGCAATTATCTATAACCAGTATTTAGTCAAAATGAATCAGCACTTCACCGCTACTCAATTGTTAAGAATTCCTTGATTCTTTTTAGTGCAAGTTGAAGAGTTGACACTGACATCTTGACCTCTTTTGACTTTTTCTTGATCTTAATCTTTCTTTAATTCTTACACAAACATCATGTTCATTTTATTCGTATAGACTTGAAATTTTTGGTCAAATGTTTATAGCTCAAATAATACTCACTAATATGAATCTTTATATTAGTAGAACAATAAAATCGATAGCTGCTTTGAAGACTTTTTTTGTCTAAACTCATATCCAACAATTAATATGCTTAAAGATAGTTTAAGGATCAACTTAAACGTTTATGTTTTCATAGAAGGAATATGCAAGGATATCCATTTCATTTTTACAAATATTGTTATACTATACAGTTATGCATGAAATTAAATCGCCCCATTTCTAAACCATTAATCAAATGTCATGAGCTATAGAATGGGGTGGCGAATGATGCGGCCCAATACGTTGTCTATGCGATCTTTTGCAGTATTTCAAGAGGAACGTAATAAGGGACTTTGGTGGGGTGGATTCTGTCAGCGCGCCATTGATAGGTCTATATATCACAGGCCCTTTTTCGTTGTGAATGAATACATTTTTCTATTAAATTATATTTTCAATTACATTTTATAGTTCATATTTATTACTAGTCTTGGATAACTCAGTGCAGTTGCGCGATTGTTCGTCTTTAAGATTACAAGCGTTTGAGATTAGATCCCTCTCGTTTCAACTATTAACCACACCTGCTGTAATAGTATTAAAAAGAATGATTACTACATATCTAACCAGTACATTTGACCTAATACCAAGTTAAATTGTCTGCTAATGGGTTGATGTTTTGCGTTTTATATGGTTTCCAATATACAAATACAAATTGCGATAGCTGTTGATAAAAACTTTTTTACAGATATATACATAAGAAGATTTCGATTAGAAATGGGCATTTAGGTCTTTGGCTGCGTTGGTAGACCATCAACTAGGTAAAAAGATAACTTCAAGAAGGTGGCAGAGATTCTCTAGATGCAAGTAACAAGATGTTGTGGTGCGAAAATATCTTTAAGATACCAAATATCCATTATCCAGTGAAGAATATCTATAGGTTGAATATTAAAAAAGAAATCGACGTACATCCATTAATAAAAAAAAATCCACTATCTACTTTAACTTTACAATTACAGCAGTTTAAAAATACTATTAAAAAAAGGCTAATTCAGAAAGCCTATTATACTATTGAAGATTACCTAGAGGATAAGAATGCGTGGATATAGCTTCTCAACCCTGTACAAGACATTAATAACTATATGTAACTAGTGATAAGAATTATGGTTTAAAAAGAGCAACCGCCGAATTTCTTGCAGGTTCTTCTCGGTAGGAACAGCTTTCCGAACCAGCAGTAGATGTTGGCGATTCAAAAGGACTTGTTTACAAGTTTACTTGAATAAAGAATATTTTGAAATTGAATTTGAATATGATGAGGTATTGGTTAGTTAGATGTTCGAATTAAAAA
This sequence comes from Morpho deidamia, assembly GCA_947086505.1. NCBI lineage: Eukaryota > Metazoa > Arthropoda > Insecta > Lepidoptera > Nymphalidae > Morpho > Morpho deidamia. The sequence continues at coordinate 1,300,522 of CAMTZC010000025.1, forward strand.
CGGAGTTCCATTGGTAATGAACATTAATATATTCGAGAACTAGTAGAATATAAACAAAACGGAGGTTAGTCGGCAAGCCGATTTGTTAGCCAAATTAATGCGGAGCAGCACGCAACGCGCGTTAACTATGCCGTCCATAAAATCTATACCTACCGTTTGTTAAGATGATGTAACGATATGATAAACAGGAACCGGTAGATTTGGTATATTAGAGTCTAACCCCTCATTTAAATGGTTACAATAATTTGGTTCATTTACTGATGCTTCGATTCAATTTCATTAATCATACTGTTTATGAACTGTAATGGTCACGTAGAACTGTTTATGATCACGTGATGACAAAATCGGTGATTTTATTTTAAACATACCAGTAAATAATTAAATAGTTAAATTTTAATGAATTCCAATAAACACATCTATATTGCACATTTTTCAATATTAATCCATGTATATAGTGTTTCGTTATTTTTCTTTTTCTTCCTTTCTATTTTCACTATCTATATTTTACTTATTGTCCTTTTCCTTCTGTTACTTTAAGGTTGACTAGAAGAGATCTTTTTTAGGGATAAATCCGCCTTTGTGATATTTTTTTTCTTTCTCTTAAATTAAATTAATAAATAAATAAGTAATAATCATTATATCACATAAAGATATTAAAGTACTAAAATCAAAAACCAGTTCATGATTTCAAAAAATGTACTTTGATTTTATTTATCGGCAAAATTCAGGATATGAAGAAATGAGAAACTTAAGGAATGATGGGAAATCGTTTCACAATTTTTATGTCTGAAAGACTATCATCTGTAGATACTGCGTTTAATGCTTAAACAATTAGGAATTTTCGGTATATTATTGATGAAAACGCGATTTAGACAGTTTATTTAATTTTCTTACGGCGAATAGTGCAGATAATGGTACATCTATTACTGTCATGAGGTAAGAAGTCTTATGAAGAAAACTAATATTGCTGCTGTATTGTTCTATGTAACGGCATTCAAAACGGATCATTCAGTCATACACTATTTAGAATTTTGTTAGATATAGACTCTTAATTGAGTATGGTATAGTCATGACAAAAAATTGTATAATAAGACATCCGCGATATCATAGACTTAGTACGCATAGGCATAGCAGTTAAGCCAAGAAGCCTTAAATAGTGATGTTAATGATGTCGAAATTAACAGCTGATTCTTTGGCTGTCATTATTCTCGTAGCTGTCAAAGTAGAAATATGTATAAATTAAAATTTTGTACGTTATATCAAATATTAATTTTAGTAAGTTGTTTCTAAAATAAAATAAAGTGTAATTGCTCAAAGCCAAATTTATCAAAATTATTATCAAATAAAAGCTAACCTTTTACATTATTAACCGAATCTATTTGTTGTTGACTTTAATTCTGTGTCATGTCACTGTATCTTAGTACTCAGCCAAGGACCTATAAAAAGCATTAAATATGTTAAGCAGTCAATTTCGTGCAAGTTTATAGGAATGTGATTCTTTCCAATCATTGTCGTAAAGACGGAAATCCCATGATCAACATTTTTCACTACGTTCAATCTTACTGTGTCATGCATACAAATAGCTGGCGTTATTCAATTGAAATTCATTTTGTGCCTACAGCGACTTAATATAGTGGAATTGTACTTAACTGTACATGGTATTGAACAAACAAACACTACAGGATTTAAAGAATTAAACGTTACATTGCGCATTATAAAACAAAGTCCCAAAAAGATATCTGTCGGTATGTAATCGATTTTCTCAAAATCTACTGAACGGATGTTTGAACGGTTTCACCAAAAGATAGTGCAATACTTTCGAATGGTTTAGGTATATAGTAGATATCGGTATTATGTAAATTGTGTTGAAGAGATCGTGCAGTTGTTAAAAAACTTGCTTTCTGGGAGCTTTAGTCGCATGCGCTGCGTAAACCAGCAGTAATATACTAAAGTAATGTAGTAAAGACTTGTAGATCTACAAAAATACTACAAAAAGTCCGCGATAGCATGTCTCTATCTCTTATGGTTAACTCACAATAACTACTTTTATGTTGAAAATTTGAATTCTAGAAAAAAATTGTGACACGCTGATTTCCACGCGGGCGAAGCCGCTGACACAGCTAGTACGAGATTAAAGATTATCTGTAATGCTAAATGTAAAGTGTACTGTTCTATTATACACCTCATGCATGCAGGATTCGGAAAGTAACAATTACTGGAGATTATATCATTCTTACTTACAGTGTTACAATTAATTATAAGTAATTAAAATTAGTAATAATTTTAAACACAAAACCGCCGTGCGGTGTCCGGCTGAGAATGAACCAACCTCATTTCTTGCCGAGTTGTCAGGATTAAGGTAAGTTGAACTACCGTGTGGTATCCGATTGGGCATAATAGACTACCCTCTTTTTTACTGAGGGTCGTAAAAACAACTAAGGTAAGTAGGTAAGGTCAGGCAGGCGGTCGTAAAATACGTCGCCAAATCATGTAACTATATGTTTATAACATATTGTGTAAAGAAAAATATACATTCTCCTGTCCTTATCCCAAACCAAATGGGGTCGGCATAACATGGTTTAACCATGCTGTGATATGATTTGGCTAGGTGTTTTACGACCGGCCGCCTGCTGACGTCAACTTACTTTAGAAGTTCAAGGAAACTGGTATTCTTACATTGGCTTCACAGTGTATATTTGGTAATTTATTTTTTTTACATATGAATTTAAATAATTATAAAAGGATTGGCGATGTATATAATAGACAAAGTAGGAACCGACATAAGCTTGCGGTTCCTGCTTTGCGCCTTGTAAAAGTTCGTAATTCGTTTGTGGGTTTGGGTATAAGATTCTATAGTAAAATTCCACAATCTACTTTAGCTTCTCTTCAATCCTGTACAAGACATAAATAACTATATGTAACTAGTGATAAGAATTATTGTTTGAAAAGAGCAACCGCTAAGTTTCTTGCTGGTTCTTATCGGTAGGAACAGCTTTACGAACCAGCAGTAGATGTACGATTCAAAAGCACTTGTTTACAAGTTTACTTGAATAAAGAATATTGTGAATTTGAATTGAATTTAGTTGCCTTTTACGACACCTCGGTAAGAAATGAAGGTGATCTATTCTACTCAGCCGGATACCACACGGCGCAAGAGAATAATGAAAAAGTACAAAAAAAGAGATACACAAAATAGTGAATTGAAATATCTAGAATTTGCGAGTTAATCATATCTAGAACTTTGTTCAAGTACTAAACCCTTAAACCTAATCGTATGTTAGGCCTGGTATATGTATGACCTCATATGAAAGTTCAATCATTCAGTTGTTAATGTAAACAACTGTGTTCGGATATAGTTTCACTCCTCAAAGTTATTATATAGGGGCCTCATGGGAAAAGTCAGTCACTACACAATTGCAATCATAAAAGCTATGCTTACAGCATATCTGCATGAACATATCAGATTATCTATTTCTATACTAATATATAAAGCTGAAGAGTTTGTTTGTTTGATTGATTGATTGAACGCGCTAATCTCAGAAACTACTGGACTGATTTGAAAAATTATTCGAGCGTAAGATAGTCCATTTATCGAGGAAGGCTATAGCTTAAATACCATCACGCTAAGATGAATAGGAGAGGAGCAGCAATAAAAAAATATTGCGAAAAGGAAAAATTTAAAACTTTGCTTGCGTGCGCTAAGTAAACGGTGAAAGTTATTAAAAAATCATGTATCACAAAATTGTTCCCCTCTAAAAGTTCTTAATACAAGTCCGCGATAGCATATGTCTAGCTTTTAATATTAACCCACTTCAACCATAATTTATATGTGTTATGGTTTACTCAAATAATAAGACTGCGGTCCACGCGAACAGAGTTAGGCTTAAAAGCTAGTTTTTCATAAATAAAGTTGAAAAATTTATAGAGATAAAGAATTCTCGATTTCTTTTTCATCTTGAAAGGTTAGAAAGTAAAGTAAATAACTGGCCTTTATTGGCAGATAATGATCATACAAGTTTCGTCAAGCTTTTAAAGGATAAACGCACATATATTAAAAATGAAGAAGCCATTCTGTATTCGCCGTAACACTGGATTGGGACAAAGCCTCCCTAAAAGTCTCTGTTTATATTATATGATATTCAAGGAAATCTCTATAAGGTAATTTTCTTTTTAGGCAAATTGTCGGCGTAACTTAATATTGAATAAAGTAAATAAATGGAATATGAATAATTTAAAGAAGCGAAAATATTTTGCTTAGCCATGAATATCTTAATAGATATAATATGTTTTCAATATTCATATATTTATTATTATTTAAGTATTAAGTATTTATTACGTATTAAGTATGAGAACGGATTATGCTCTCCACATGAAATAGATTAATAGAATTAGGCGTTACTTTGCGGAGATCCATAATACAAAAGTAATAATAAAATTATTTTGCTATAATCCGCTATACAGTAAATAGAAAATATATATAATGCTAAATGTATAGTGGACTATCCGTTTTTTCAATACCCGGTACATGCAGGATTCGTAAAAACATATGCACAAACCTCCACCACTGCCACCACATTACACAAGCACTACACACGTTCACTATCAAAAACTCAACAATCGTTTCGCCCCGCAACCGGAGCATAATCAGGAGATGAAGAGCACGACAAAATCGCAAAGCTTTGCGATAGCAAAATAATTTTATTGCTACTTTTGTTGCATTACATAGATTTTCTTACAATCACGGATTAGAGTAAAATAATGAGTTTTTTTTTTTGATAGAAAAGGGGATGGATATTTGATGTGTTGAACTGGTCTTATTAACAAAAACCCAAAATTTAAACAAATCATTAAATAAAACAAATGTATAAACGTGACGCAATATTTTTTATATTAATCTATAACAAGCAAGCCTATTCCATTCGTACATTATAATTTCAGTCTTGTAAAAAAAAAAGTAAACTAGCGACCTGTTTCAATCCCACTGCTGGGAATAGGCCTCCTCTCTCCGTTTCTGGAGAGAAGGGTTGGAGCTAAGACCTACCACGCGGATTGGTAGGTTACACATATCTCCAGAATTCTCTAGAGATATGCAGGTTTTCTCACGATGTTTTCCTTCACCTAAAAGCGTGTGATAAATTGCAATTATCAATTAGACACATGAGTTTAACTAGAAAAACTCATTGGTGCTCGGGTTTGAACTCGTATTCCCCTTGAAAGAGTCGCACGGTCTCACCGCTGGGCTATCACAGCTCAGTCAGTCTCAGTCTTGTACTTTACGTGTATTAATTTCACCATTATAAAATTTTCTTTTCAGTAATTGTTTCGCCGGTCCTAAAGACTTGTTCTCGCTTCGGTCAGAGTTGAATTGGTCGAGAATTTCAGAAAAGGCTTACAAACAGACTTAAGTATTCGGTATAAAATTTGCAAATAAACAAAATTTCAACGTAACAAAGTATGAAAATTTAATTACACGCTACCCTCTAAAATTGCGCATTGTTTAAAGATTTCCGTATTTTAATATACCCGCCCTTAGGTCATAACTCGTGTGCTCGGCTCTACGGAGGGCAAGGGTAGGGCAGCAGGGCAGTTATTTATAAACCAATTAAAACCTCTGCGAATGGAAGATAACGAGCAATGAAGCAAACCAACTTTTTGGCTTTTGTTTCGGGATGTGGTAAATCTCGTTGATTCTGATAAATTTGATGTAAATACAAACATTTAATTTGTTTTTTTTGCGATGTAATTTGATACTGTATTTTTTGTAACACCAGTTTATTTCCTCAATTCGAGGTATCAATTCAAACTTCAAACTGGCCCGTTGGCGTAGTGGGTAGTGACCCTGCCTTCAGCTCCGCGGGTCGCGGGTTCGATTCCCACCGAGGGCCAACATTTTCTATAAAAAAATTGTTGGTTCTTGGAGCCTGGGTATGTATTCGTATTTAAGTATGTATTTAAAATTATATATGTAGTATATTTACCAGTTGTCCGTCACACATAACACAAGTAATAAGTTACTTACTTTGGGGACGGACGACCGTGTTTATTAAGGAAAAATTGTAAACAAGTGCTTTTGAATCGTCAACATCTACTGCTGATTCGGAAAGCTGTTCCTACCGAGAAGAACCAGCAAGAAACTCAGCGGTTGCTCTTTTAAAAGAATAATTCTTATCACTAGTTACATATAGTTATTAATGTCTTGTACAGGGTTGAATAGAAGCTATATCCACGCATTCTTATCGTCTTAAGTAATCCTCAATAGTGTAGTAGGCTTTCTGTATTAGCCTTTTTTTTCATAGTGTTTTTAAACTGCTGTAATGTTAAAGTTAAAGTAGATTGCGGGGTTTTAGTATAGAATCAAAAGCAACCAAAAGTAAAAGGATTTTATATCTTTGGAACATTATCGACAACGTGCAAAGAGACACATTGTAAAAAATTAAGCTTGCAAGGAAAATAAAAAGCCGTTCATGTGATATATACCTTTTCTTTTACATGAAGAAACTCTTCATGGGTACTGCATTGCGTGGGGGGGTCAAAGCAGTTATGCTGGACTCTTATCGGTTAAAACCTCATGGTGTTCCACCTTGCTGCTTGGTGACGAGGGAAAAGGAATACTAAACTCATCCATTCTCTACACCCTCAACAACAGCCTTCTCCTGCTAAACTTGGTACAGCCTGGACAGACCTTGCACCACAAATGCCATATACACCTAGAAAACCATATTTACATGTTCTCCAATAAAATTATTTTATGCAATTGTTATGCTCTGAACAGCTTCTATTTTATCAATTTCAACGTTAAATGATGCAACTGTTTAAGACAGCCATGCAAAATTAAAACGTTTACTTTCATGACCATTTGCTTCGTACATCTTCTACATTCCACACGCCATTCATAAAGATAAATTCATAATCTTTATACTAGAGTGAAATATCTATATCTATACTAATATATAAAGTGGAGTTTGTTTGTTTGTTTGATTGATTTTTGGAACGCGCTAATCTCAGCAGCTACTGGACCGATTTGAAAAATTCTTTTAGTGTAAGATAGTCCATATATCGAAAAAGGCTATAGACTACATAAGATCACGGTAAGATAAATAGGAGAGGAGCAGCAGTAAAAAATATTGTGGAAACTGCAAAAATTAAAGTTTTCCTTGCGTGCGCTAAACGGTGAATGTTATGCAAAAAATCATGTACTACAAAATTGTTCCCCTCTAAAAGTTGTAAATAAAAGTCCACGACAGACATTAATATGTGTTATGGTTTACTCAAATAATAAGACTGCAGTCCACTCGAACGAAGTTGCCCTTACAAGCTAGTCTTAAATATAGCTGGCTCCATTAAATAACATAATGTCTTCCGGACGCCTAATGTTCTGGTTTTAAGTCCTAAATGTTCAGACACCAAAAGTGTTTTATGCCTCCCCTCCATCAACTTTAAGCCGCAACGCCAGTACGTCTTGCCAAATGATCGGGCATTCAGTGATTCTAACTATCGTGGTTATTCAGATAGACATTTCCTTTTAAATGAATTTGGAATCATATTTTATCTTAAAATGTTTTATTCCTATTAATAGTTTCTTATTGAGTCCATTAAATTATTGTTTACGCCATTAGGTGCCTGCGTATCGAATTTCCGCGACTTATATTTGTTAAATCGATCAGAAACGTTCACATAATGTTTTATTTTTATCAACGTCTCATTCTAATATTTAGGCGACGAATTTGGAGCTGCCCAGAGATTCTGGATAGGATTTCGACTTTTACTGTATAGGATGTTAGTAACACCGACTTCAGCATGGTAACTTTGATAGCAACTTCCGTTTCCCCATCACATAACATGACGGATATTGCTTTGGGTTTATTTCTATATGATATAGACAACACGTTTACCGTCATGATCATTATCAGATGCCATCTATCAAATGAAGTTTTGAGTTCAGCAAGAGCAAAACGTTGATTGTGCTGGACTTGGTAAGGTTCGTGACGTCAATTAATCTCATGCTATTAATGATATAAATGCGTAGTGGTACCCGCCTGAGAAGAATAGACCACGCTCATTTCTTATCGTAATAGGTGACTAAGGTAAGTTGACCCACCGTGTGGTATCCGGTTGAGTAGAATAGACCACTTTCTTTCTTACCGAGGCTTTGTAAAATATGACTAAGCTAAGTTGACGTCAGGCAGGCTGGTCGTAAAATATGCTGCCAAATCATGTGACAACATGTTTGTAACAGTAGTATATTGTTAATAAATCGAGTGTTGTTAAAAATGATAAAATATATCATAATGTTGAAAGTTCATCAAAATTAATAAAAGTCATACTTGAAATATTTATTTATCTTTTTTAGACACACACACGGTCGTCCATCCCCAAAGTAACTTATTACTTGTGTTATGGGTGACGGACAACTGGTAGATATACTACATATATAATTTTACACACCCAAGCTCGAAGAACCAACAAATTGTTGATAGAAAGTGTTGGTCCTCGGTGGGAATCAAACCCACGGCCCGCGGAGCTGAAGGCAGGGTCACTACCCACTGCGCCAACGAGCCAGTCGATTGAAACTTTTACTTATAAATTGACCGTGTTCTATTGTAAATATATTGTTCTTGCCGAAATATTGCTATTGTCATTTCAAATTTCAAGCCCTTTTTTACACTTGACAAATAATTTGTCAAACATTTAGCCCGATGTATGATACCGCGAATCCCGAAAACATTTCTCAAATGTACAACATTTATAACTCGAAACATTGCGTCAAACGTCAAACCGGCGATTAGCTGAGGGTCGCACAAAAAGCCGCTGCTAAAGTGGTGGTCATCACTCATGACTGATGATTAAGCGGTCCATTTGTAAGGATAAGCGCGATTCCCGATTAAGAATTGTCTGACATGTTGGGTTTGTTTTAGGCGCTGATAAAATCAAATTTACTTAGTGCTCTTGCCTAAATCTATATCTATATATCTATACTAATATTATAAAGAGGAAAGATTTGTATGTTTGTGTGTATGTGTGTATGTTTATAATGTTTTCACGCAAAAACTGCTGGCCCGATTTCAAAAATTCTTTCACCATTGGAAAGCTGCTTCTTCACTGAGCAACATAGACCATATTACATTTTCAAAAACAACAGGGATCCCTATTAAAATTTATAATAAGATGTGAGAATTACGCCGTAAAAATCTTTTTCATCGCTTGCGCTGCGGAAACTATTGATGATAGAACAGAAAAATGTTCTACAGTATAATAGAACGCCTAACGAAGAATGTCTAACTACTATAGTTATGCTAATATAACAACCTAAAAGTTGATAAAGGGCCGACATTAATCAAACCACTTTATTCATATCTCTGTATTAATCCTTATTCCATTAAATAATATTTTATTAAAAACTGTTTTAATCCCTTTAAAATACTTTTTAAATTATTAAAATCCGACATCGAATCAAAAGATATTAGGAATTTAAGAATGTAAATCGAAAGAAAATAATGCAATAACAAATTCATCGTACCGACCGTTAAAGCAAGGCCAGCATTTGGTGAGTTAGCTCTTATTCCAAGTATACTAATGATATCCATTTTTTATAATTAAATAATCTACAAAATAAATCTATAGTCCGACTTAGTAGACTTTCCACTACCACGAGATCGGTATGGACGCGGTTGAAACCGCGGGGCATTGCTAGTATAAATGCGAAAGTCTGACTGTCTGTCTGATATGATATTTCGTACAATAGTGGCTCTTATAGCGAGTTACATATAGCATAAATAATTGCCGTTTTTCCTTAAGTATCAGGAAAAACACATCGTACATTCATGAGGGTATTTAAAATTTTACTTAATGCCAACGAAGTGTACAAGTATATCTAATGATATATCATTGAAGAAATTTTAAAAGTAAGTTGTAGTTTATAAGCTCGTCCAGATACATCACATAGTGACGTCAAAGCCATCCATATAAAAGGGTATACGGCAAGGCGATATTGTCGGTCCCTAATTATTCATTGTATTTTAAATTTGCGTAAAACATTTGTTTAGATTTTAGATTTATTTTAAAGGAAATTCCACATGTAGTATTATTTTATTTACTGATTTACTCTATTTTCACTGACTAAGCAACTCATTTCATTGAAAATACACCTATTAATATGATAAACCCAGATGTTGCTTTTCTCCTATTCTCAGCAAAAAAAGTTTAAATATTTCTAAATTAAGGCATATTGACCTCATATTTTATCCGGTCAAAATAACCGTTTCATATTTCTCAAAAGTACAGTCAACTTCATAAAGGTTACTTCACACAGAACAGTTTGTCTAACTTCGGCCAGTTCAAGTATGGCTGTAAATCTAAAAGTACAGCTAACATATTAGCCAACTGTTAGGATTAGCCACGCTCAAAGTTTACAGCCGTAAACTGAGAAATGGCGTTTTAGTTTATATGTTTAGTCTACTTAACGTATTCCGATGGAAATGCTATAAAATATGATTTCAATTAAAGCATTATGTACAGAGTGGTAACTAAGACTTATAAATCTGTATGGTTAACAGAATTTACAACAAATCATACCCATTGCAGAAGATGACATGGCAGTGAAGTTTGTGTATTCAAAGATATATTAATTTTAACGTGAGACGAAAATCCTTGCTTAGAAAATAATTTAAACGTACTTTTACTAAGTAATCTGTGACGGTTGAATTCAGTCAGTTCTTCACTAGGGGGTCACGGGTTCACTCTCTAGACAACAACCAATCAGTTTTCTATAAAAACCATTTATACAAAAGAGGTAAATGTCGTGAAAAAACCTAAACCTTTGAAGAATTCAAAAGTATAGTATAAGAATTGACGTGTAACCTGTCAAGGAAGTACACTACCATATGGGCTAACCACCTACTATATTGGATTACGTATAGCTTCTATATTGGATTAAATAATGAAAATTTATAATGTTTAAGAATTTCTTGCCGGTTCTTCTGGATAAGAGCAACATTCTGATTCAGTTGTAGTTTCATCAAATCTAATTGATCCTTGACGATTCAAAAGTGCTTGTAAAAAGCTTACTTGAATATTTTAATTTTGTTTGAATTTTTACCTAAGCTTCTAATCTTTCTCTCTGAAGTTCCGAAGACACATGCGTAGCAACGTTTCTAAAATATTCGATTAAACTGGCAGCTGAAAACTTTAGAATCATCTTTTGTACTGCATTTACAGGTCACATCATATGTTATAGTAGACAACTGTATAGCAGCAAATTCAAATTCAAAATATTCTTCATTCAAGTAAACTTGTAAACAAGTGCTTTTGAATCGCCAACATCTACTGCTGGTTCGGAAAGCTGTTCCTACCGAGAAGAGCCAGCAAGAAACTCGGCGATTGCTCTTTTAAAATATTAATCTTATAACTAGGCTGTTTTGCTACGCGCAAAGCGGAAACCGCGAGCTTATGTCGGTTCCTACTTTGTCTATTATATACATCACTATCGTTTTATAATTCTTTATATTTTTATAAATAAAAATTAAATTGCTTAAAATATACTGTGAAGCAAATGTAAGAATATCAGCTACAAGAACTCTTAATTGCAAACAGTCAACCGATAAACGAGTTAACGTCAATCATAGGACCTTTAACGTGCCGCCGTGTGCAGAGGGATTACAACAGCTTGTCTGTTTGTTTGTTCCCTATCCGTGTTTGCTAGCCGCTTAATGACGGAGTGCTTGCACGTGAGAATTTAGCAAAGCTTTCGACCCTGTTGCGTTCATAATACCGACTACAGTTCTTATAGAATCTGTGTGAGAATTATTTTGTGCGATTCTAGATTCTATCTCTTAAGACATAAGGGTCGTGTTGTTGATATGGTGTTTCAATTTGCCATTGAATTCCCGATGTATTTTCGCCCACTACACCATTTTGATTGGGCGCCGAGTACGAAGTGAATGTCTGATTTCTGTCATTGATTGACTTTAAAATAATTTAGCTTTAGAGTATTTCATATATTAATAATCGAAAATTGGAATGGTAAACCACGCGCCGCAGCATTTATCAGGGTTGAAGCGAATTTAATATCGTTCGCTCACAGATCGATAAGTAATTCTCTGATTATAAAAGTTTATCTAGTTAATGTGCATATAACAAGATCAGTCATCGTTAACGCGCAGGATTTGTTAATGTACTTAAGTTGATGACATTCTATAGCATCAATATAGGGCGAGAGTAGTGGCATGGCCGAGGGTCCACAATAAGATCAGTAGTGAGTTTGTCTACTGATGATGCGATATATTTATTTTTTTGGAATTGACTATATTCTATTAACCGTATGATCTAAGATGTGATAACCTAGCGGTGGGACCGTGCGACTCTTTTGAGGTATCACGGGTTCAAACCCCGAGAAGGCACCAATGAGTTTTTCTATTAAAACTTATGTATCTTATTAGTAATTGCAATTTATCACATGCTTTTCTGTGAAACATGGAATACACCGTGATGAAACCTGCATATCTCTAGATAATTCTAAGGATATATGCAACCTACCAATCCGCATTGGAGAAGCGTGGTAGGTCTTAGCTCCAACCCTACTCACCAAAACGGAGAAAGGATGCCTCTGCCCAACAGTACGATAGAAACAGGCAACAACTTTACTATTTATTAACCCTAATCACTTTAACAACATGAAGACAAGTCAGAGTATAAAAGCATACTTTGACTTCGCAGTTGAATCCGTCTTTAGAATACTGAAAAGATAACTTTTAGTGTTATTTCACATGTAGTATAAGTTTCCGACATTGGAATCGTGAACTAAAACAAACAACATTATAAACTTCAGTTGAACTCCTTTGGGAGTTGATTTTAAAGTCATTCCGTACACCCGATTATTTTAAGATATAGAATAAAGTCTCCCACGGCGTCTCTCCGTCTGGAAATTATCTGGTAATCCTAAAAGGTCCTTAAAGGAATCGATTTTCATACAGTTTTCATCAATAGGCCATCATCATCATTCTCCTGCCCTTATCCCACTCTAAGTGGGGTCGGCGCAACATGTTACAAACATGTTGTCAGATGATTTGGCTACGTATTTTACGACCGGCCGCCTACCTGACATCAACTTACCTTAGTCGCCTTTTACGACATCTCGGTAAGAAATGAGGGTAGTCTATTCTATGCAGCCGGATACCACACGGCATTTACCTTATTCGCCTCTTACGACACCTCGGTAAGAAATGAGGGTGGTCTATTCTATGCAGCCGGATACCACACGGCATTTTTCACCAATAGGCCAGTTTTCACCAATTCACAGCGAAAGTTTTAAATGTATTATTTTAGAAGGATTTGAGTAAATTAATTGAAATATCACAATGATTCTTGAGAATTTTGGAAAAAAAGTCAAGTAGCCTGGGAGTTTTAGTCGAAAAAGCTGCCTTACTCGTTTGAGATATAATAAAATAATGTATGGGGGAATATAGTTCTTTTAATTAAAGGACCACAAAAATTTTTGAAGAAACACCATTTTTCTCTTACAAATTAATAAGAACTTTATTTATGTATTAATTACGTAACATTTATGTTGTTAATATATGTAGTATATAGTATTAATCTCTATTATGTTTCATATTTTTACATTACTTGTATTTACAGCACAGTTTATTATCTTTCCTAACACTCTTAGGGCTGCAGTAAGAGACCGCTTATAGCGATATGCTTTTCTTTGTACACATTGTTTTATTCTATTTAAATTTTATGTAGGTATCAACTGATGGTACATAAATAAACAAATAATAATAAATAAAAAAAGGTCCTCTATAGTGTATATCTATCTTTTATAGAAAACCTCTGATAGCTATTCTAACTTTGAAAAAAATTATCACGGAAAATGCGGTAATTGGAGATAACCCTTATCCCTTATCCGAGCAGCGTGAGTCTTGACCATCCCAAGAAGGCTCAGCAATGGGATTCTGACAGAGTGATTTAACATTGTACATAAATATACATAAATTAATATACGGGACACTTACACACACGGTCGATCCCCAAAGTATGGAACTTAATACTTGTGTTAGTGGTGACGGACAACTGGTAGATATACTACATATATAATTGTCAATAAATACTTAAATACACACCCAGGCTTGAAGAACCAACAAATTGTTTATAGAAAATGTAAGCCCTCGGCGAATCGAACCCGCGCCCATTGAAGCAGAACGCAGGGTCTCTACCCACTGCGCCGACGAGTCAGTCTAACGTCTAAGTCATACAAAAGTTTAGTAAACGTTAAAAGAAATGAAGTATATAATTGTAAGTGCAGATTTGAAATCGCGGCACAGTGCGAGGGCGGTCGCAAAGCGACCGATCGTATTTATTTACGACCAATAAAACTTTTATTGCACTAATCCAAAAGAAATAATGCCAACATCGAGTGCATCCACGCCTCGCGACAAATAACAGAGAACAGTGGATATTCTTTCATTAACTTCAACATTTTATTTCACTTTCGAAAGTAAAGAAACTGTTCGGAATAAATCTTGCAAATGTTTTTTATAGAATTGCAATCTGTTGAACATTATTTTCTTTTCAAGCTGTCTTGTAAAAGACGACGTAAGTTTTTGAACTTTTCTAAATGGAGTCTTTCCGGAATTAGAAAAGTCAGTTCTACGAAGATGTATTTCATATTATGATTGAATGTATGCGGAATAAGGACTTTAGGATTCAAGTTAAAATTAGAGTTTATCTTGAATTCTGATTGAAATTTAAGATTTTAAACAAATAAAAGGTTGATTTCTGTTATGAAGAACGGAGAAGTTCCGGATCACTAAATCACTTTAATCGTTGCGGTCTAAGTGACATCAGTGTGCTTATTGCGAGTTTTTCTAAATTACTTGATCGCGTTAGCGTAACGTCAATTTAACGCTGGAACAGTAATATCTAGTGATAGTTGGTCCAGTGCCATTTAATTTAGGGTTACTCGCTCTAAGCACACAGATCAAATCTGAGATGACAATTTAGAAAGTATGAATTACAATTGCTTGTACAAGGTTCATCTGTATGTATCCGATTTCTTTTAACTTATATTTGACTAACTTTGAACGGATTTAATTCTAACTAAGTAGTTTATTTAGAACCGATGGCTATACAATACAATAATAAATTATATATTAAAGATATTTTTTTTTCACCTTTTTTTAACAATCAACTACGCACTAAAAAGTGGAAATTAAATATAGTTAAAAAATACATTTTAAATTCACGTATAACGAAAAATATTATTATTTGCGCGTAAAAAGCTTAGATTGCTCGATATACGAATAAGACGGGGCAAAGCGCCTTACGTTTTTTTTTTGTTTTTTTTAAACCACTAGTATAAAGGTGCGAAGGGTGATATTCTTCTAGAATAGGGGCACATCAATTAAGATGAAGTATTATGAGAAGTCAATGGTATAATCGGGATCTTCAGAATTTCCAGTAATAAGGCAGATAGATAGGCACACAAGCCTACTCTAGCTGTGATAGCCCACCTGTGAAAACGTGCAACTCTGTCTCTCTAATTTATCAGATGCTTTTCAGTGAATGTAAACATCGTGGGGAAACCTGAATATCTCTAGAGAATTCTGGGGATATATATAACCAAGTGGCATTCGAGCAGCGTGGTAGCATTTAGCTCCAAACCTTCAATAACTTAAGAAAAGAGGCCTATGCCTAGCTGTGAGATAGTGATAGGTCGTTCAATACTTTTTTACACAAGCACAATACCGCGGCAGTCTAAATTGGCAATGCCAAAGGAGTTTTTGGTGAAAAATCTCACTACAACTGCAAGTAACTGTTGATTTATTGGCGCTGTAAAAGTTACAGTTTTCCTACTACCAGTCGTAATATGCAGGTCCTACTTTGTACTGTAGTTTTCAAATTGCATTGATTTATTACCACGCTCGGTCTGAGTTCACTAGAAATTGAGGTACTTTATTGGACTCCTTTGGCAACTACCTGTTTATATCCCACTCATGGTTTCCTTTTCTTTTATTGTTGTTTTCTGTAGTCTCCGATTTAACTGGTTTTTTTTTATATATTCGTCAGGTCCTAATTGATGCAACGTCAAATAGAAACGTGTCAATATATACTTAAATACTTATTATCATTATTGTGAAGATCTGTCAGTATTTATTTTATTTTATTTTTATAAAAGCATTATTCTAAAGTAAATAAATAAAGTCGTGTTAAAAAAAAAGCTTAAAAAAATGTCGTTTCCCTGCTGTTAACCGTTGAGCAGTTCCCTCGTCTGGAGCCAATCCTGGCATCAACATCAGGCCATGCCTATCACAAACATGCATTGTCATCAGGATTGGAGCAGTATATAAAATCTCAGCTCAATCGGACCCCGGAAAGTGGGGTCAAATTTAAGTTGCAAGATTCCACCTTCACATACATCGCAACTTGAATAAAAGCTTTTAAAAAAAAGTAAAATACCATCTATTTACTAGTAGTTTATGGGTCTCGCATTGTCTCTCACAGTTGCCGAGCTCGTTGCTGTTCTCTCTCGAGATTGTACATGGTCCCTCCGAGCTTATAGGTCTCGGCCGAGGCGTCTCGGGACGGGCAGCGAGTGCTCTCGACAGTGTAGTAGTAATAGTAGTAGTAACGGTCTGTTACTATCCCACTGCTGGGCATAGGCCCCCTCTCTTTAATTTTAGAGAGAATGATTAGAGTTTAGATCTACCACGCTGCTCCAATGTGGATTGGTAGGTCACACATATCCCTAGAATTCTCTAGATATGCATGTTTCCTTACGATGTTTTCCTTCACCGAAAAGCGTGTGATAAATTGCAATTATTAATTTACATATAATTATATTGGTTATTAGTTATTATATTGGTGACTACCCGTAGTTTGAAGTCATGATTGTCTCTAGAGAGTCGCACGGTTTCACCATTGGGCTATCACGACTGGACAGTGTACAACCGCCATAATACTCGCTCGAGTATCTACAGGAGGCTGACCCTCTGATAATCTACACCACTTTCCTCACCTATTCTCTCTCTAAACTAAAAGCCACACCAGTTTTTTTCTATATTTTGTACGCACATTAAACATTGACACAATACAGCAATTTAGAGAAACAAAGAGATTTTTCTAAATATATTACCAGATCATCCTATTGTCCTTACCTACTCTGAGTGGGGTCGGCTCAATATGTTACAAACATGTTGTCACATAATTTGGCTACGAATTTCACGAACGGCCGCCTGCCTGACGTCAACTTACCTTAGTCGTATTTTACGACCCCTCGGTAAGAAAGAGGGCGGTCTATTCTACTCAACCGAATACCACACGGTGGGTCAATTTACCTTAGTCGCCTTTTACGACACCTCGGTAAGAGATGAGGGTGGTCTATTCTACTCAGACGGATACCGCACGGCGGGTCGACTTACATTAGTCGCCTCTTACGACACCTCGGTAAGAAATGAGGGTGGTATATCTTATTCTAAGTATATTACCACAGAGGTCTATATTCTCAGGAATCAGCCGTTTTTCATTGGAATAGTTATAAATTGCAGATGCACTTCCAACTCTCGCATTGCTTCTTTTGGATTCGTGCAATAAACATTTTATAGGTCATAAATAAATGTATGTTCGGTAACTGTTTGACACTTTCCGCAGTTAAATGTTTTGTAGGACTGAATTGTCGTTTATATTATATATATATATATATATATATATATATATATATATAGGAAAAAGGACACATAGCACTTAATGTGGGTAGACATGGATCTATCCAAAAAAATATTACAATAATACGTCTAAAAGTAAAGTAAAGTTGCGGGCTTTTTCAATCCCACTGCTAGGAATAGGTCTCCTCTCTCCATACTGGAGAGAAGGGTTGGAGCTAAGACCTACCACGCTGCTCCAATGTGGATTGGTACGTTACACATATCAACAGAATTCTCTAGAGATAAATCAAATCAAACATTTTATTTATAATTGGTATTAACATACACTTTTTGAACGTCAAAATTTCATAAACAATAGTTTACAAATTAATAACAAGTATAAATTACAATAATAGTGACAATAGTAAAAAAAAAATTAAAATTAATTAATCTAAATATTATTGGAGATATATTAAGTCCAGGCGTTTTTATCTGTCAAATAATCGTCAATCTTATAATAACCTTTACTGCATAATGATTTTTTAATGTAAGTTTTAAATTTTCCTTCTGGCAACTCGAGTAACTTTGCGGGAATCTTATTATAAAAACGTATGCAATTTCCTAAGAAGGAAGATCTAACCTTTTTGAGTCTAGTCTTTCTCGTCTCAATTTTGTTTTTATTACGAGTGTTCAAGTGATGGCGCTCAAAATTAGTCGTAAAACTATCCCTATTTTTCCTTATATACATTATATTTTCATATATATATTGGCTTGCCACTGCCATTATGTTAATATTTTTGAATAATTCTTTTAAAGTCTCGTGGGCCCAAGTTGTAGATAGCACGTATCGCACGTTTTTGTAATACAAATATCGCTTTTATATTAGCCGCTCCACCCCAAAGCAGTATACCATAAGACATCAGACTGTGGAAATAACTGATATGCAGGTTTCCTCACGATGTTTTGGATGAATAATACACGATAATTAATGCATATACTTAACACGTAACTGAGGATAGGAGGTGTATGTCGGGACAGTCACGATCTAACGAGACTGTATGGCATCTAATAAAGAATTTCGTCAACGCTAACCACGACTTAGTCGAAATTGAAATAAAAATATTCTTTGTTCAGTAAAGTTGTTAACAAGTGCTTTTGAATCGTCAACACTACTGCCGGTTCGGAAAGCTGTTCCTGCCGAGAAGAGCCAGAAAATTACTATCTTGTACAGGGACGTAGAGTAGTTATATCCACAAATTCTCACCATCTAAGTAATCTTTAACAGTAGGCTTTCAATATCAGCATCTTTTTAACAGTTCTTAGACTGTAATAGCAAAGCCAAAATTGATTGCGGAATTTCATTATAGAATCTTATACCGAAACCCACAAACGATTTACGTACTTTTGCTAGGCGCAAAGCAGGAGTCGCAAGCTTATGTCGGTTCCTACTTTGTCTTTTATATACATCACCTATCGTTTTATAAATTCTTTATATTTTTATGTACAAAAATTAAATTATGGTTCGATGTCTCCGCACTCATAGTGAAGGTCATTATTCTAACTACATGCCCATTTCCATAATTAATTAGGTTTGCAATAAAATTCAGATTTAACTTACAAATATTACATAGCTCGCATTTATATATCCGATTTAAAAAGGTGTCAAAGTACATAGTTTTCTGAATGTGCCCTGAGGTATCCGTTCAAGTATTGTATCTCATTTTTAAGAATAATCCGTTACAACATTCACACCCTATAAAATTAGCTATTAGAAAAACCCCTCGAGCTCCTTTGAAACGTTAAAAAGACCCTTTTCATAATAGAGATCCATTCAGGAGGTGATACTATACTGTCTCGATGACGCCGTTCGTTATTTTTGTTAAGGCAAGCGTGCGTAACTTGTGTTTGCTGACAAGTTTCATGAGTTTCGAAATTAAGCGAGAACCTGTCTTATTTCTACCAGTATAAGGCTGACACTAAATACTCTAATAACTTGGTATAAAAAACTGCAAGCCATCGTTCTCAGCAGGGTATTTTCGCTTCTATTCAGCTGGGTCTAAGTGTCAAATTGGTGTGATGTTTTTTTAGTGAGATTATGATAGTAGCATAATGATAGAGCATGTTTAGCATGAGCATATAGCTAAGTGTGCAATGCCATAGTGTTGCACGGCTTGAAATTAAGCGGTCTTGCCGAGGGTAATATTAAAATAGTGGTGTATCCGGGATGGGTAAACTATTACGTTTTAAAACGATATTAATCCTGTAATCTCGATGGTATTTTAATAAACTGCACTACATTATACAGCCTTCTATGGGTTTGTATATTAACCCCTCGTACGCACGAGAGGTTTGTTACCGTGCGTTAAAAATACGTTTAAACTAAACAAATGGGTAGAGATCTTTCATTCTAAAAGTGCACGCCCCTCCACCATTACAATTACACAATTACATTATTTTAATGTGTGAGAGAAAATATTTATTTATTATTTATTTATTATAATTGGAGGGGCGTGCACTTTTAGAATGAAAGATCTCTATCCAGATAACTACTCACTTTTAAAACGCGACGTATTTTGGGTTCCATTTAAGGCGTTAGGCGTTGGGCGTTTAGCCGAATATATCATACTAAACTTCTAATAAGAAGTTTCCTATTGCGCCTATTGCGAGTTTTAACGCGACATATGTTTTTACGCCGAACAAGGCGTAATGCGTGAAGAAAAGACTTTGTAATCATAGTGGACTAAAATAATATTATATAATCTTTATATTTCAAAAACTCGATGTGTGTTTACGGTATCTTCAAAACCCTGAACCGATTTCAATGAAATTTTTAGGTAGCTAAAGCTTTTATCTCGATTAGTAAATGTAACATGCGAATTGAAAGCTTTTAATTATTAAAGGCTTTAATTTACTTCTAACTTCTTTAACTTATCTGCTACGTTGCTCTTACCGAGAAGAATCAGCAAGTAACTCGGCGGTCAATCTTTTAAACATTTTCAATTTCACATTATTACAATCACAGCATCTTGAACCACAGTTTTGTATGTAGGTATGACGTGTGGTATCAGGCTGAGTAGAATAGACCACCCTTATTTCTTACTGAGGTGTCGTAAAAGGCGTTTCTTACTAAGGTAAGTTGACCCACCATGTTGTATCCGGCCGAGTAGAATAGACCACCTTCCTTTCTTGCTGTGGTGTCGTAAAAGGCGACTAAGATAAGTTGACCCACCGTGTGGTATCCGGTCGAGTAGAATAGACTACTCTCTTTCTTACCGAGGGGTCGTAAAATACGACTAAAGCTAAGTTGACGTCAGGCAAGCGGCCGGTCATAAAATACGTAGCCAAATCATGTGACATGTTTGTAACTATAATGCCCCGCGGTTAAAGATAAATAACACAATACAACTTATTAAGAAACCGTTTAATAGGCGACTGACGCAGCGACGGTAGCCTGCCGCGCGTCTCGCATTATCGTGTCCGTATGTAATGTAATATAGGTATATTACAGTAACATGTTGTGCCGACCCTACTTAGAGTGGGATAAGGCCAGGAGGATGATGATTAGTTTTGTATGAAGCTCCAAGGATTTTCAAATCCAGGCATTTTTATCATCCAAGTAATCTTCAATTTCGTAATATGCTTTACGCATATCACTCGCACTTAATTCAAACCTTTCTTTGAGTCAATTAATACAAACCTTTGACTTTCTTGGAAATTGTTTATTGGTTGGACATCGTGAGTGGTATTAATTTTATTCGCAGACAGATAATGAAAAAGTATTATTTACACTTTTTTATATCAAAACAAAATTGTATTCGTGAAATCGATCACGCAGTTGATAAAACAAGTATATTCGATTTGGAAAAAAGCTTTCTCGGTGAATCTAAGTGTGTAAATCCCATTGTGGCTTGCAACGCATGATCGCTTGCGTGTTTTATGTAGCTCATTGTACTACTTTTTATGTAGATAACTAGCTATTGCTGCGACTTTACTCGTGTAGAAATCAGTGTAAAATGAAATTTTGAATATATAAGTAGTTATTGTGAGTTAACTATAACAGATAGAGACATACTGACCCGGACTTTTTTGTAACATTTTTGTATATCTACAATTCTCTAGTACGTTACTTTAGTGTGTCTATGTTGGTTGGCGGCGCACGCGACTGAAGCTCCCAACAGGTGAGTTTTTTACAACTACGCAATTTCTTTAACAGAATATGTAAAACCGTAACGTACTATTAAGTTAAACCTTCCTGAAGAATTGTACTTCCTTTTAGTAAAACTATACAAAAATCCGTTCAGTCAATTTTGAGAAAATCGATCATATACAGACAGCTTTTGGGGAGTTTGAATTATAAGATGTATAACTATAGTTATAGATAAATTGAACTTAAAAAACTATAAGAAGGAGGCTGATTATTATTATGGATCTCCGCAAAGTAACGCCAAATTCTATAAATTATTTAAACAGAACTGAAACGAAAATGAAAAAAATATTATCAGTACGATTGGCAGGGTATTAGTGGGTTCTTTTCACACTAACGCCCCCTATCCCCACCCTTTTGATAGTTAATTAAACGTCAGAGGGGAAATATTCGCGTCATTAGGAAAGCTCCAGACGCCGCGCGCCGTCGCGGCCGGATATGGCAGCGCCCCCTACCGCCTTCAGCTACTAGGTTTCTAAAGTACGTGTATATATATAAAAAAGCGAGTATGTATGTATGTATATACTCCTAAATAATTCTACTTTTATCGCATACTAGCTGTGCCAGCGAGTTCTCTTGCGTGTTTCCTGATTCCGAGGGAATTTAAGGATAAAAAATTGCCTTTGTAGAATAGACCACCCTCTTTCTTACTGAGGGATCGTACAATACGGTAAGTTGACGTCAGGCAGGCGGTCAAGTCAGGCTGAGAGCTAAATCATGTAACAACGTGTTTATACATGTTAAAACATGTTGTTACATGATTTAGCTCTCCTCCTGTCTTTATCCCACTCTAAGTAATTTTTTTCTATAGGAATAGGAAAATTCACTAGTACATAGAGGATTTAGCGTCAACTAGTCTATTTTACGTAAAGATAATGAGTCATTGTTTCATTATTATATTCAAATTCAAAATATTCTTTATGCAAGTGAACTTGTAAACAATTGCTTTTGAATCGTTATGTACTGCTGGTTCGGAAAGCTGTTCCTACCGAGAAGAGCCAGCAAGACACTCGGCGGTTGCTCTTTTCAAAGAATAATCCTTGTTACTAGTTACATATAGTTATTGATGTCTTGTACAGGGTCGAAGAGTAGCTATATCCACGCATTCTAATCGTCTAAGTAATACTCAATAGTATAGTAGGCTTTCTGTATTAATTGTGAACTCTACCATATCATGGTGGCTAAATATAGAAAATAATACAAGGATGATACTTTTTGGCTGCTTTGAATTTATAATTACACGGGGACGGCGCGAAACAAAGCATCAAGGTTATGGGATGCTCAGAGATACGGGCCCATTGAATTATCAAGTGCCACTTACAAGATCATCACAGGATATTATAACCCTTTTCATCTTTAACATGCTCAAATATTCCGAAATATAATTGTCCTTTAGAATTTTTTATTTAATATAAAGTTGATTTAAAATTTGCCATGCGGTATCCTGGACGGATAGTAGAATAGACCACCCTCATTTCTCACCGAGGTATCGTAAAAAGGCGACTAAGGTAACTTGAAACACCATGTGCTATCCGGCTGAGTAGAATAGACCACCCTCATTTCTTACCGAGGTGACGTAAAAGGCGACTAAGGTAAGTTAATGTCAGGCAAGCGGCCTGTCGTAAAATCCGTAGCCAAATCACTTAACAACATGTTTAAAACATGAGCCGACCCCACTTAGCGTAGGATAAGGACAGGAGAATGATAATGATAAAGTTGGTTTAAAACTGTAAATATTATATTGCTGGTTTCGTAAGACTATACTATGCCTCGAGTAAGACCTACTTTTTTACTTATATTTACTTTTATTTACTAGCTGTGCCACCAACCCGCGTGGAATTGCATAGTACCTATAATGTATAAAAATAAGTGAATTAATTAATTTATTGATATAAAAGGTAAGTTGAATTTTTTGTCATTAATATTGATATTAATTAATAATATTTAATATTGAAAAAGACCTAAATCTACTACAACAATTATAGTCTAGGATCCCCCCCCCTCATATAGAATTCTGGCTACGCCCTTGTGTGTGTGTCTTTATTTACGTGTTGTGTGGGCGAGTATGTACGTGCGTTACATAATACAAGGAAATATAATTCACTTCAATATAATAAAACTTGAGTAGAAAGGAAAAAACTTGAGAAGGATTATGAAACACCAAAACTTAACTAAGTTACAATAACATAAAAACTTAAACGTTTCTCCCTAATGTTATGAACATAGACAGTGACTATAATTTTTTTTCACACAAATATAAGTTGGTCCTTGGAGTGGAAAAGTCCCAAGATAAATTATCAGGGTTTGTCACTTGACCTCATAAAGTTTTGGAAGGCCCTCCTTATATGAAATCGTGACATAACTTCGTATTGTTGTGACAACGCTGAACAAAATAATATAATGAAATAACAGTATGAACTAATTGAATCACTTGCTAAATTTAATATTTTTGTAGATAAAAATTAACAGTAAAACTATTTTTTGTATATTAAGCGGTGAAATAGTTAATTTTGCTATTACTTTTCCACTGTAGATATCGGTAGAGTACCACCGTTTTTCTATGAATAAGTTTTATTAAATAATATAACAAAATAACAATATAAAAATAATAGATATTTAACAACCTATTAAATTTATTATTGTTAATTTATTGGAACTTCTTGTAATTCATTTTAAATAATAGAATAACAATACGAAAACGTTATAGTTATCGACTAACTTACTAAATTGAACATTATTATACGTAGAATGTAATGTTAAAAATATTTTACTATAAGACAAATATTAAGAAAAATATTATACTTTATTGGTATTTTAGAATTAGGCTTTAGGGGTCCATAATACAGAAGTAATGAAAACATTACTTTGCTATAATTCAGATAAAAGAAAATATATCGCAAAGCTTTCCGATTTTGTCGTGGAATTGTCGTGGAGAAACCATTGTTGAAATTGTGAATATTTGCAGTGCTTGTGTATTGTTGTGTTATTGTTGGTAGGTAAGGCATGAGTTACGAATTTTTCATATATCAGGTATAAGAACGGATAGTACACTGTACATTTAGCATTACATATATTTTATTTTATTTAAAATTATATTTTGCTATAAAATTATAGCAAAATATAAATTACATTGCTCGATTTTTAAATCGGATTACATTAGTTGCAAATTTTTTACAGTCAAGTACTTACTACTAAAAATTAAATTTACCTACATAAACCAAGATAGTTCCAAAACCGGATTCATTGATGTTGACCTACATTTGAAAAGTGATTAATCATACGTTTTTAATGTTATCTTAAACAAACTGTGTGAACAGGGTGCCTTTTGTGATTCGTCCTCAAATATTCACACTGTCCCATTCCCTACAGAAAATCGTGGCTAAAAATAAAGGCCAAAATTAAATTCCTTACAGCCCATAAAGTATAGAGTTACGTCATTATGAACGATGAGAATTTTCGGCTATCGCTCTAAGCACTTTGCGTGAATTTTTTTTGCGTTATAACGAAGAGAATTTTTTTGGTAAAAAGTGTCAAT
Source organism: Morpho deidamia (assembly GCA_947086505.1). Taxonomy (NCBI): domain Eukaryota; kingdom Metazoa; phylum Arthropoda; class Insecta; order Lepidoptera; family Nymphalidae; genus Morpho; species Morpho deidamia. The sequence continues at coordinate 1,325,897 of CAMTZC010000025.1, forward strand.
TTGAAAGGCCTTTGCGTAATGGGATCTGCAAGATATGCTAGATAAAATAATTATGACTAAACTAAAAATTTTTTAGATTACAGTATAATATGTGTATTTTATATTCAATGCACGAGAATGGCACATTCAAATCCTATACCTGTAATAACTTCTTCAAATTATAGTGTGATTAACTTTGATAGGTTGATAATAGATGACGTTTCTTAAGGTCATGATATTCCTGTTAAATTAACAGGATTTCAATAGCCTATACCTTACCCGATGTATAAGCATTAATTCTGCCAAATTTCATCGATATTGGTTCAAGATAGTTATTTATATAAAAATTAATGATTATACTAAAAAGTTATTAAACGATTTTTTTTAATTTTTATACAAGTTTTTATATCATGTTTTTTATGAACCCAATAATGTCTCACAATAACAAATGTGCTGAAAGATGCTGCTGCCCATTAATAGAGGTTTTACAATTTATTTTATGGTTTTGTTAGAATTTTTCAAGTGCAAATGAATATTTTTGCTAATTAGCAGTCATTAATACCATGAAGGAAACCAAATTTAGTGTTGACATTACGAGTAGCGGAACCATTGCAATAAATAGTAACTGATCGATCTGATTTTTGTGATAGGGGTATTTGCAGGATTGGACAGCAGAAGCTACTGAGTATTTCAGGACTACGGTCCACGCTGACGAAGTCACGGCTAAAGGCTAGTTCAAAATATTATTTATTCAAATGTTTTCAGTAATTTTGAATCGTCAAATGTTTTAAAGAAGCTACACTGATTCAGAAGTTTGCTCTTACTGACAAGAACCAGCCAGAAATTCGATCATCGTCAGGAGATAGGTTTGACAACAAAATCGCAAAGTTAAGAATTAAACTAATTATGAATATTACGACTTACTTATTGCTTGTACGAGTTTTATTAACCTTTATAAAGATCTTATATTATATTATAACATAATATCATATGAAAATTTTATTAAAAAAAAATTATATCTATCTATTTAGAAAGTCAATTTAAAAGTTTATTATAAATTCATGACATTAATGGTGTCAGTGAGTGTTATTAAAAATTAAATAATAATCTTTTTTGTATGTACTTTTTGGTAGCAAAAACATGTTAAGCACCGGTATACCTTTCCATTTTATAGCATGCAAAAGTTTGTGTGTTAAAATGAAAATTATCCAGTAATGTCATTATTAGTTTTATACTTATTCCATCCATACCAAGTTATTGATGGCCCAGCTGTGGACTATAGTACTACGAATTTGTAATAGTTATACCAAATTAAGCAATACAAGGGCACCCTAAAACTTCAAACACGCGCAAACTATTGTATGTCTTTTTTAGTTGGTATAAGGTCGAAATACGATTGCACGTACGTAATTCAAGGCGTGAAGTTAACTGCGCCCCTCTGTACACGGAAGACACCATTATACCATTTTAAAGAGTTCAAGATTCAAATCTAATGCCGCGTGACGATCGGGCGCGATACTCCGTGACGATTGCATAGGAAATTTGACAGCAACCAATTGATTCTGAACCTTAAGTCATAGGTTATAGAATTCAAAATTGACTGTGCGATCACTTACGTACGTTCTCACGGCAAGTTACTGCGACACTTGGAAAACGTCGCAGTACTAAGTGACGTTTTTTTTAAGCGATTTTAGACTCTATTTATATGAACATAGATGTTAAATAATTTATGAGATAGCTTCCGGTGCTTGAGACCAAACGAACCGCCAAACATGTTTAGACTAACTTATGTATGTTATGTTAGTTTCTATGACCTTATGACGTCATGAGTTGTCACTCAAGTCTCACTCTTGGTGAACTCTAAAAGCTGTGTTTTGTAAATTGCAATGAGTCATTGTTTTTGATAGATGATAGCAACATTCTATAAAGTCAGACAGTAATATTTTTCTAGAATTTATTTATTTATTAGACCAACGAATAGTATTTTACAACTCGAAATTTCCAAACACATTATTAATATTTAATATAAATCTAAATCTATGTAAAACAGCTTTAAAAGTTGGTAGATTTCAAAATTTCATTCATATATATATTCATACTTATTATTATATAAATAAACAGGTCACATCGCGATAAAATCGAGTTACCTTTTTACAAGAGACCTTATGTAGATTGTGCGGTTCAAGGGAGGGTAGTTGGTGAAAATAATGACTGTACTACTCGAAGACGCCGCGGTGTTCCAGTTAGTTCGCGACCTTTCTGCCGAAACGTCGAACCTACTTTCTCGCGATGTGAACCGTTTATTTATATAACAACCTTTAAAAGTTAGTACATTTGTATGAATGATAAGTAAGCTATAAAATGTTAAACAGAAAAATTATTATTAGTGAGATATCAATATTATTTAAATATATAAGTTAATTACACATACGGCACGTCTCAAAACTCAAGTTACTTAATACATTTGTTAGGGGTGAAATTGGTAATTATATACATATATAATTTTTAATACATACAGAAAGAAAGAAAGAAAGAAAGAAAGAAAGAAAGAAAGAAAGAAAGAAAGAAAGAAAGAAAGAAAGAAAGAAAAAAGCTTTATTTGTGACGTACACCACATACATGAAATAATACAAAAAATATATATATTTAAAGGCGTGATGTGACCCCACAAAATAGGTAACCACTCGGCTTTGGTTCGAAAACTCGAACACCGATTTTCAGCAACAGATAAAAATAGCCTAATATATTTGTAAAAAAGAAAAAAAAACTAAAATAATATACCTATATTTTCTATATAGGTATATAGTATAAATGTATTTATATATGGTATGGGGTTAGGTAACTAAAATTTTTAAATTTTAATTAATTACTATCTTAAACTTAATTTTCATTTTTATTTATTTATTCGTAAACACAAATTTATAAAACTAATGCACAGTGTTGCGTGGGTTCTTATATTTGATTAAACCAAATTTTATATTTGTTTTTGCTTACTTACTAAGTATAATTTGTATTTTACATATATAGATATATAAATACACCCAGATTCGAAGAACTAGTAAATTGTATTTAGAAAATGTTGGTACTCGGCGGGAATCGAATCGACGACCCGCGGATACAGAAGAAAAAGGATGATACAGAAAGTCTACTTTATAATTCAGGATTACATAAATGATATAATTACATAGATTTAGTTCTATTCGATCTTATCAAGTAGAGAATGACGAAATGTGCACGTAACTATAAGAATAATACTTTTAAAAGAATTTGTTTGCAAGTTTATTTGACTAAAAAAAGATTCAGAATTTTGAATTTGAATAAAACTTGAATGTCAATGTGTTATTCATGTTAGTGTTTTTTTTTTCAGGTGAGTCGCAACAGCATGGGGATGACTGCGGTTACAGTTATATAAGTGAGTGACAGACAAACATGTAATATTGTAGTGTAGTAGATATAATAGTATTTGGATGATGAAACTTAGATGAAAACCTCGGAAGCCTTTTTTTTTTCTTCTTTTAATCTATGTCAAGGTTCAGCGGTTCTAAAAGAAAGTAAGAAACAAAATCTAAATTTATAATCGTCAGATGGTTATAAATTGACCAGATATTCATCATAGGATTGTGAGTTAGAGTTGAGGACATGTGATTTTATTTATTGGTATATGTGTGTGTCTAATGCATGGCAGTGAGCCTACTGTTTTTAATCGATCACTATATTAAAATTATTTGTTTTGCAATATTAAAAAAAAATGTTAGCATGCTATTGAGCTGAATTTCATACTCATCCGAGGGCGTAATTTTCGTAAAAAAGTGTACAAAGTTTAATATGGTACTAAGTTTTTAATTACGCATTAATATATAGATACCCTCAACCATGTACAATGTATTTTTTCTTGATTCCCGATTTACGTATGTATCTTTTGCATTTCTTAAATATGTAAGAAAAAAATAATGATGTAATTTGTAACTTTATCTAAAATTAGAAAGTGATAATGATATTTTTTGTGTCATGGAACTTCACAAATTAGCGCCTTATAATATAAGTTAAAAAAATAAACAATTCAACAAAACAGTCCATAAAAATTTTTGCGCTTGTAAAAACTTACAGGAGTAACAAAAATGGTCCAATAATTCGCAGCTGGAAAACAAGTGGGAAAAAATAGCGAACACTTTGAACAACTATGATAATCACCACTACAATTAAAAATTCCCCGACAAGAATTGCTCTCGAAAACAAAGTCGGCGCTACTAACTTGGCCCAATAATGAGATTGGAAGATTCACCTTTGGAAATACTGTAAAAGAGATTTCCTTTAGTAAAAACTGAAAAGAATCCAACTTGACACTAACTCAATTAGTAATTACAGTTACAACAAGACTTCTGCCCTAACCCCGCTCTAAATGGGATCGGCTCAACATCGAACATTACTCTAAACATGTCGTTACATGTTTTGGCTAGTTATTTTACGATCGGCTGTCTGCCTGACGTCGACCTACCTCAGTCGCCTTTTACGACACCTCAGTAAGAAATGAGGGTGGTCTATTCTACTCAGCCGGTTACCACACGCCGAGTCGACTTCCCTTAGTCGCCTTCTACGACACCTGAGTAAGAAATTTGGGTGGTCTATTTTACTCAGCCTGATACCACACGTCATAGCTACATACAAAACTGTGGTTCAAGATGCTGTGATTTTAATAATGTGAAATTGAAAATGTTTAAAAGATTGACCGCCGAGTTACTTGCTGATTCTTCTCGGTAAGAGCAACGTAGCAGATAAGTTAAAGAAGTTAGAAGTAAATTAAAGCCTTTAATAATTAAAAGCTTTCAATTCGCATGTTACATTTACTAATCGAGATAAAAGCTTTAGCTACCTAAAAATTTCATTGAAATCGGTTCAGGGGTGAAGCCGGCTGGATAGAATATATATTCTATCCAACCGGCTTTCAAACGGCAGGTCAATTTTCTTTAGGTGCCTTTGACGACACCTCAGTAGGAGATAGGGGGGGGGGGGGTCTTTTCTACTCAGCCGGATACCACACGGCGGGTCGACTTACCTTAGTCGCTATTTACGACACCTCAGTAAGAAATGAGGGAAGTCAATTTTACTCAGCCGGATACCAAACGATGGAACTAACTCATATAAAACATCGAATAAAATTATGAGATATCAGAGATCCTACATTAAGACCTAATTTTTTTTATTAAATATTATCTCAGTCAAGCCCTCCTTGTACAATATTAGTCAAGGAGTTTAAATTGCGAGGGGGTACTTACTTGTCAATTTAGTCGTCTCAATATAATTATTATTAGAAAGTCTTTCTTATAAGCGCTAAACTTGCATCTTATAAGCACTATTTTTGATTTTTGATTTGTGAAAAACTTCAAATACAATATTGAAATATTTATTTTTGAAAAGAGTGACCGTCGAGTTTCTTGCTGTTTCGTCATTTTCCCGCCCTTATCCCACTCTAAGTGGGGTCGGCACAACATGTTAACATGATCTAAGATGATTTGGCTACGTATTTTACGACCGGCCGCGTGCCGATTCTTCTCGGTAAGAGCACCTTTCCGAAAGAGTTGTAATTTGGCGATACCACAGTGCTTTTAAAAGCCAATATGAATAAAGAATTATTTGAATTTTAATATACTAATACAATTCATGTTTAGTATCTGATTCAAATTAACTCAAGTTATGCATACATAATACTTTGTAAAAGTTTTATGTAGTAGTAGCGGCCTCTTACAATCCCACTGCTGGGCATAGGCCTCCTCTCTCCGTTTCTGGAGAGAAGGGTTGGAGCTAAGACCTACCACGCTGCTCCAATGCGGATTGGTAGGTAACACATATCTCAAGAATTCTCTAGAGACATGCAGGTTTCCTCACGATGTTTTCCTTCACCGAAAAGCGTGTGATAAATTGCAATTATCAATTAGACACATGAGTTTTAATAGAAAAACTCATTGGTGCCTGCCCGGGTTTGAACTCGTGTCCCCCTCGAAAGAGTCGCACGGTCTCACCGCTGGGCTATCACAGCTTAAAAAAAGTTTTATGTAAATAAGTTGAAATATGATAATTAATAGAAATTTCTTTTGTATTTTTGTCTGTCTCTTACAGAAAAAAAAGTTCGCGATGTCTATCTGTAACCACTGTAACTTTATAAAAAATAGTACAATATAGTATTTTAAAATCTATTTAAACGGATACCGTGTAAAATAATTTATAGACGCAGCCTTTACTTTGTGGAATACCATAGTATAGAAGTTATGATAGAACTTTTGTTGTTATAATCCGCGTTTGTTAAGAAAAGCATTAAGCATTAAGATTTTATCGTGGAGCCTATCCTCCTGATTATGCTTTCGTTACGGGGTGAAACGATCGTAGAGATTGTCGTAGTGAGTGTGGGTAGTTCTTGTGTGGTTAGTGGCGGCGTTTTGTAACTGATGACGTGTGGTGACTGGTCTTGCATGGCTAAGGTGTTATCTTCCTACACTTAATATTACATAGATTCTCTTAACGCGGATCATAGCAAAATAGTTCTGTCAGAACTTCCGGATAACTGTATCCGGAAGTAATACTGTTAATACTGATTAATAGTTATCAATTTAACCTTTTGACCAACAAGAAGCGAGGGAGCGTTCATCATGTTATTTAATATATAATAATCATACAATATTTGTATACCATTTTCTTTGTTATAAAATTCCCCGTTGAATACAATAAATCATTTTATAATATGAACTTAGATTTATTTTTGGTGACGATTACGTTTTGATTTTTTAATTTAAAATGTTGCACATGGTAGATACTAGACGTTTGAGGGGTTCAATCAGAATAATTTCAAGTTTAAAGTGAAGATCTTTTTTGCCATTCAATATAAATTGATATTTTAGAAGTAGCAAAATTAAAACTTACAGGTGCCATAATATCAAAGGATATTTGTTAACAAATATCAAATACGAGACATTTATCCGTAGAAAGCAAATAATGGAGTTTTCTTTGAAAATATCCTTCAGGAATTCTCTTACCTTGACTATGACGGGGTACAAACAAACGGAACAGTCGGCACTAACTCAATTAATAAACTTCTGCCGTGAAACTATTGAATTGAACCGTGAAGAGAATATATTCCCAGCAATAATTAAATATTCAATTGCAGAACTTTTTAAATTTTGCCTTTCTCTTTGCGCTTGTTATTGGTGGTTTTTAGGGGAATTATTACTGAACGAAAGAAAAAAAAATTGTATTTGTGTTAATACACTACATAAGTAACTTATAAATATAATCATAGCCGCCTGCCTGACGTCAACTTACCTTAGTCGTATTTGACGACCCCTCGGTAAGAAAGAGGGTGGTCTATACTACTAAGCCGGATATTACACGGCGGGTCAACTTGCCTTAGTCACCCGGTTAGGAATGAGGGTGGTCTATTCTACTAAGCCTGATATTACTCGGCGGGTCAACTTACCTTAGTCGCCGTTTACGACACCTCGGCGAGAAATGAGTGTGGTCTGTTCTACTCTGCCGGTTAACACACGTTGGAAATATTGATAGGCCGATAAAACAAAACATATTTCTTATAATTGAATTAAGCCTTATTTCAGGTATAGTCGTTGACGTCTAGAATGTTCATAAAATGACCAAATTTGCAGTAAATATTGGGACAGTTCAGCAGCCTATGCTATTCGAAAGATAAGACAGTTTACAGACGTCGAAACAGCAAAACTAGTTTATTTTGCTAACTTCCATAGCATTATGTCTTATGGAATAATGTTATGGGGTAAATGCGCTGATATTGAGAAAATTTTTGTATTGCAAAAAAGAGCCATACGTGGTATTTATAATTTGAATTCGCGTGAGTCCCTGCGAGAGAAGTTTAAGGAAACAGGTATTCTTACGTTAGCTTCACAGTATATTTTTAGCAATTTGATTTTTGTGCATAAAAATATACATAATTATAAAAAGATTGGCGATGTATATAATAGACAAAGTAGGAACCGACATAAGCTTGCGGCTCCTGCTTTGCGCCTTGTAAGAGTACGTAAGTCGTTTGTGGGTTTGGGTATAAGATTCTATAACAAAATTCCACAATCAATTTTAACTTTGCCATTACAGCAATTTAAAAATACTGTTAAAAAGAGGCTGATACAGAAAGCCTATTATACCGTGGAGGCTTACATTGATGATAAGAATGCGTGGATATAGCTGCTCTTTGACCTTGTGCAGGATAGCTATGACAAAATGTAATTAGTATTAAGAATCTTCTTTTTTAAAAGAGCTCCACCGAGTTTCTTGCTGGCTCTTCTCGGTAGGACGGCTTTCCGAACCAGCAGTAAAGTTGACGATTCAAAAGCACTTGTTTACAAGTTTACTTGAATAAAGAATATTTTGAATTTGAATTTGAATTTGACAGTCTATTGAAAGATTTAAATGCACTTTCCCTGGCTTGTACCTTTCAACTGCCATTGTCGTACTCAGCTAAAGAAAAATAAGTTGCCGTATAGAGGGTGATACTCGGTTTAGACTGGCCTGTTTGCACATTTGCAATTCCATTCGCGTCTGATGCTGTCCGCATTGTGCCCGTCTCGTTTCCACCTTGGGCTGATCTATCTGCGTCCTTGTCGGGTGCATTGGTTTGCACAAAGCCGATTTTCTGAATGCTCCGTTCACATTTGTTCCGACTACCGAATAGCATGGTCCTGATTTCGTATTCGATATACGGCCGGGATTTCGATGGAAATTGACGGTTTTTCCAATAGGTATAGGGATTGATTAGGAGATAGAAGAATGTGGTAGTATTCTGAAACACTGTTTCAGGTTCAAAGATTCAATTCCGTAAATGATTTATAGAAGCAGGCGTTACTTTGCGGAATTCCATATTACAAGCAATATAACAGAACTAACTACTTTGCTATAATCCGCACGGGTTAAGCGAATGCATGCAAAGCCAATGTGTATGAAGCAGGCAAAATTTACGCACCTTATACATGCAGGACAAGCCACCACATGCACCCCCAAGGCGCATTCACATTCGTGGAGCCTATCCTCCTGATGATGCTTCGGTTTCGTGGCGAAACGATCGTCGAGATTGTGGTGGTGGGTGTGTGTGCTGCTTTTGTGTGCGTTGTTGCTGGTGAATTGCGCCTTGGGGTGCATGTGGTGGCTGGTCCTGCATGTATAAGGTGCGTAGATTTTGCCTGCTTCATACACATTGGCTTTGCATGCATTCGCTTAACCCGTGCGGATTATAGCAAAGTAGTTAGTTCTGTTATATTGCTTGTAATATGGAATTCCGCAAAGTAACGCCTGCTTCTATAAATCAGAGATAGTGAGGTTAAAATACATAAATAGGTATGACCGGGTATGAATTGAGTTAGATTTTTAATTTGTAATCCCTATTTCAACGCCATCTATGACATAACGCTATAACTATTGAAAAAACTAGTGTTTTCTTGCTCTTCCAAGCTATGGGTATCTTTAACACATGCTAGTTTTCTAGACGCTACTCTACGCTTTATTGTAAATTTTCAAAAAACACCTTTTTTGGATTCGGACAATTTAATATTAAGCGATACGTATATAGCAGTAGCAATAAATCTTTTTTATAGAACGCAAAATTTTGAAAATTTTAACTATGTATGATGGTGGACTTATTTCGGAATCGGAATATTTATCTCAGAAATCAATTTTGTTTAATAGTAAGTCCTTGAATAAATAAACATTTACATTATATAATTTATTTTTATTTAATGCTGTGTGGTACCCGGCTGAGTAGAATAGACCACCCTCATTTTCTACAGGGGTGTCGTAAAAGGCGACTAAGGTAAGTTGACGCACCGTGTGGTATCTGGTTGAGTAGAATAGACCACCCTCTTCCTTACTGAGGGGTCGTGAAATACGACTAAGGTAAAATCACGTCAGCCAGGCGGCCGGTCATAAAATACGTTACCAAATTATATGATAACATGTTTGTTGTGCCGATCCCACTTACAGTGGTATAAGGGCAGAAGAATGATGATGAATTTCTTTTTATTTAATCAATAACTACCTCATAGATCATTCATTTCTCATTGCAGTTATTTACCATCAACAATAGGAAATGCTCTGAACTCGTGAAGGTATTCTCATAGATTTAAAATATCACATATGGCCACATTAAACCAGAACACGCCTAGTGCATTTTGGATGCTTTATTTATGGATATAATTCTTTAATTAGTTGTCAGATAACGTTAGCCCTGCTAATCTATAATTTCATTGCGATCTACCGCGTAATTTGCACGCAACTTGAGTAACTTAAGCATTTACTTTACTAAAGTAATGAAAATATTATTTTGCCTCAATGCGCGATTAAGTTAATAGAAAACATATGTAATGCTAAATGTAGAGTGTACTATCCTTTCTCATGCCTACAAGCAGGATTCTTAAAAACTCATGAATTACCCACCACCAGTAGCACAGCAATACTTATGTATTGCTGTGCTACTGGTGGTATGTGGTAGTGAATGTGTGCAGTGCTTATGCACTGCACACATTCACTACCACATTCACACTTTTCATACTTATTGCAAATATGGCAAAAATCTGTAGAAAGTACCTTCATAATGCACTGAAATAGTATGCCAACTACGAGTATAACCCACCTGTGAAGAAAGATGATTAAATTATCTATTTATTTGTAGCTATACGCAACTTTGTCGTGTCGTTATGTTTAAGTTGTCTCAATTATGTACTTTTTTTATTCTGGTTTCCGAAAGAAATACCTGAATTTATTTATCATCCTCTTGCTCTTATTCCACTCAAAGTGGGATCGGCACAACATGTTATAAACATGTTATTACATGATTAGGCTACGTATTTTATGACTGTCCGTCTGCCTGACGTCAACTTACCTTAGGTCCCTTTTACGACACCTCGGTAAGAAATGAGGTCTATTCTACTTAGCCGGATACCACGTGGCGGGTCGACTTACCTTAGTCGCCTTCTACGACGTCTCGGAAAGAAGGAGGGCGGTATATTCTACTCATCCGGATACCATACGGTGGGTCGACTTACCTTAGTCGCCTTTTACGACATCTCGGTACGCAATGAATTATCATAATAAGTGATAGCGTAAGTTACGTAAGTTAAAGTTTCAAGATATGTAATAATTGCGAGCCCATAAAACCTGAACCGGATAACCCTACGAATCCCAAGCGATATCAAGTTGAACATTCAAACCCCGTATAAAATATAACTCGTAATAATTATACCTTTTTACGCCTCTCGAAGGCAAGGATCGCTCTCAAAACCCACCTTTGCGAAATATGCTCGCCATAATTTAGGAAAAAAATCCGCCATAATTTAACGCGCCCAGTGAAATAATATGTAAAAATACGCGCGGCTCTCGTCCAATTTCGGTCAATTTCTACCGTTATGGGGCCATCTTTCGCCCCGCTATCGGCCCGGTGCGCATATATAAGGATACTTTTTCATATCTAATCAGTCCGACCAAGAAATATTGCTACGTGCGAGCGGTAATTCGTTATGATTTTTATCGCATACGCTATTTCGGGTGCGATTTCAGCCAGGGATATCAAATTCAAACTCAAAATATTCTTTATTCAGGTAAACTTGTAAACAAGTGCTTTTGAATCGTCAACTCTACTGCTGGTTCGGAAAGCTGTTCCTGCCGAGAAGAGCCAGCAAGAAACTCTTAGGTTGCTCTTTTCAAAGAATAATTCTAATTACTAGTTACATATATCTTTTTAATATCTTGTACAGGATCGAAGAGTAGCTATATCCACGCATTCTTATCGACTAAGTAATCCTCAATAGTAAAGTAGGCTTTCTGTAGCAGCCTCTTTTCAACAGTATTAGCCTTTTTAATAGTATTTTGAATCTGCTGCAATGGTAAAGTTAAAGTAGATTGCGGAATTTTATTAAAAAATCTTATACCCAAACCCACAAACGACTTATGTACTTTTACAAGGCGCAAAGCAGAAACCGCAAGCTTATGTCGGTTCATACTTTGTGTATTATATGTTAAAAAATAATCGGTTTTTATATTAATCGATTATTTTATTATTATAATCGATTTTGAATAATCGAACTTCTAAACAAAAGTGATTTCAATCTAATTTGTTTAATTCTATAAATTCTTTTTGTTTTATTCATAAGCTATTTAAGAGTTGTAGTTTATCTATTTATTACTATTAATTAGTATCGTTTCTTCTTTTTTTTGTTTTTAAAGATAAGATATATGTTGTTAGATGACACCACCGCTGAGTAGAATAGACCACCCTCATTTCTTACCGAGCCGTCGTAAAATACGACTAAGGTAAATTGACGTCAGGCAGGCTACCGGTCGTAAAATAGCCAAATCATGTGACAACATATTCCCATATAAAGTGGGATAAGAGCAGGAGGATGATGATATATTTTCTTTTATCTCGGATTATAGAAAAATAATACTTTCTTTACTTCTGTGTCTAGAATTCGTTATACCGAGATCTTCGAAGATCAAAACAATCTCTTAATTTAAAAGCAATGTCTGGTAAATAACATTTAAAGTGAATTTATTCGGTGTTAACGTTATTTAGACAATAAAAGTCGCTATTTCTAGCTCTATTTTCGCGTTTCAAAGAGCTTGAAACTCGAGACAAGCACTCGAACCGCTATATCTACAGTGAGATTTTAATCAAGAAAATCTCTGTCGCGCGCTTAATCAAAGGAAACTTAAATAGCCTGCGACGTCACCAGGCGTCGCCCGAATGGATGGCTCGACGTTGATTTGATTAGTCGGTTATTTCAACGGGCAACTTCTGAACATTTTTGTTAATTACTGACAACTTGAATAAACGTATACGTGACGTAAAATTTTCTTGATTTATATAAATACAACATTTTTCGTAACCGATGTAACGTTTAGATAAATCAATTACAAAATGTATAGTTGGTTCAAATTCAAAGCAGGTATCTGTGAATTAAATTAAAAAAAACGAACATATCGCACGTTTAGTATTAAATAGAAATCAAAATTAGGCTTTGTTGAATTAGATATATTGGTATCCATATTTCAATGCCATCTATGTCAACTTAGAGCTGTGACAGCCCAGCGGTGAGACCGTGTGACTCATTCGAGGGGAACACGAGTTCAAACCCGGGCAGGCACCAATGAGTTTTTCTATTAAAACTCATGTGTCTAATTGATAATTGCAATTTATTACACGGTTTTTGGTGAAGGAAAACATCGTGAGGAAACCTGCATATCTCTAGAGAATTCTCGAGATATGTGTAACCTACCAATCCGCATTGGAGCTGCGTGGTAGGTCTTAGCTCCAACCCTTCTCTCCAGAAACAAAGAGAGGAGGCCTATTCCCAGCAGTGGGATTGTAACAGGCCGCTACTTTACTTTTTTTTATGTCAACTCGATAAGCTGTGATAGCCTAGCGTTGAGCTCGTGCGACTCTTTCGAGGGGTTACGGGTTCAAACCCAGAGCAGGCACCAATGAGATCTGTTAAAACTTGTATCTTATTGATAATAAGAATTTATCACTTTTCGGTGAAGGAAAGCATCGTGAGAAAACCTGCATATCTCTAGAGAATTCTGGGGATATGTGTTACCAACCAAGCCGCATTGGAGAGGCGTGGTAGGTCTTGACTGCAACCCTTCTCTCCAATAAAACGGACAGAGGAGGCCTGTAACAGGCCGTTATTTTACTTACTTTTATGAATTAAATATTAATACTGAGCATGCGATATGAGCGTAAGCAGAAATTGAGCTGAAAAAAGGATGAAATTACATTTTCATTACGCCACGTTATGAATGTGGCGGTAAGACGATTTTTAATTCACTAGGGCGAGGAAGGCGAATACGGCAGGCGCGAGTATCGATTTTATATGATTTATAGAAGCAGGCGTTACTTTGCGGAATTCCATATTACAAGCAATACAACAGAACTAACTACTGTTGTATTGCTTATCGATTTTAAATTATCGAGTTGTTATATGGAGCGAATCTATTTTATCGCGTTACATTTGTGGACAATGCGGCCGGCCCGCGTCTGTCTGCGGTCGGGACCTATTTTCAACGTAATTCGCTAGACAATCATAACTTTTGTGTGAAAACGACTTGAAGACAAAACTATCGATGTGAAAAAGATCTATTATTATAGATCATTCAAGCGGTGCATGATTGCATTAAACCTATTGGTTTAATGCAATCATACACCGAATTCCATAAATCGATAAATTTAGTCAACATCCGATTTACGCTGTATGTTCCTTATACATAAATTCAAATTTAAAATTATTTATTCGAAGAAATTTAAATTCAAATTCATAATATTATTATATCGACATATTTGAATCGTCAACTCTACTGCTGGTTCGGAAAACTGTTCCTACCGAAAAGAGCCAGCAAGAAACTCGGCGGTTGCTCTTTTCAAAACATAATTCTTATTACTGGCTACATTTAGTCATTCCTGTAAGGGGTCGGAGAGTAGCTGTAACAACGCATTCTTATCATATCAGTAAACATCAACCGTATCTTTCTGTATCAGCATCTTTTTAACAGTGTTTTAAAACTGCTGTAATGGTAAAGCTAAAATTGATTGCGGAATTTTATTATAGAATCCTAAACCCGACGACTTACGTACTTTTACACATACTGTAACGCTATAAACTTGTAGACTGAATCATCATCGCTTTAAATAGTTTGGAAAAATTTTCCGTACCGCCAACCGTACCGTGTGGTTTTTTCAAAATATAATTCCAATGTACAAAGGTTCTTATACAATTATTTTGCTTAATCCGTGCTTGTTTTATGAAGAGGATCTATGTCATGCTAAGTGTATGATGTAGTTGATTGCGTTCACATACCTTATTAATGCCAGTCGCCTCACGTATCACAAATCGCCGCCACTTCTTAGTGATCCTTCGGTTGCGGGACGACGCAATCGTGGAGATTGTCGTAGTGGATGTGTGTAGTGCGGTGAAGTGTTGTTGGTTACTGGGCTTGCATGTATGAGGTATGTGAACGTTATCTGCTACAAACTCTTAGCATTATATAGTTTCTCTTAACAAAAGTGGTTATACCTTAATAATTATATCGTAAATTTTATACTATTACTATTGAGAGCAATGTTTATGCTAACAGTAAAGTCGTCGATTTGTATGAACTTTTAAAAGTCTGTGACGAAGTGAAGTTTGACTTTGAATAGTATTAATATAAATTTGACCCCATCTTTACTTAGGACGGTAATAATCCGATCGCATACTTTTCGACTTTAGAAAAACTACACCCGAAGGGATAGATGCCGTTAGGAGACAGGATTACAAAGTTTTTCCATCTAAAACTTACACTATAAATCGTTACGGTTCAAGGAATGGCAACTATCAAAGCTCTTAGTCCTTTTATTGACAATTTATAGCGGATTTGCATTTGTGTCAATTGAGTTACGCCGGGTTACGGTTGTCTTAGATTTTCGGTAACTATCAATTATTTCTTTAAAATTAATTCGAGAATTAGACGTTACTTTTCGGAGATCAATAATACAAATAAACAATTATTGACTTATAATCCGCAACGTTCAAATTCAAATTCATAATATTTGTTATTCAAGTTAACTTGTAAACATGTGCTTTTGAATCCTCAACTCCACTGCTGGTTTGTGTAGTAGGTAAATAGATATTTATAATATAACAGAGTGGGTAGGTTAGCTTCTATGAGAATAAATCAGTTGTCCCACAAACGCTGTTTAATAAATACGTGTACTGCTACATGGTGTCAGGTGTGATAAGATTTTAGTACAATGTAAAAAATAAAAAATAAGGATATTTAAAGCGTAATTGTTAAAAAGTATAGTGAAGTGATTTTCGAAATGCCGTACGATAGTCGAGGTGTTTGTGCGGCGATTCAACAACCTGCGCCGATGCGGCAAGATGGTAATATGGCCACCAATTGGAGGGAATGGAAAACGGCATTCGATTACTTTTTGATTGCTACGAACAAGGAAACGGCGAGTGATAAAGAAAAATATGGATTGTTCATGCACTGTTTAGGCCCATATGGTCGCGAAATACTAGAAGAACTCGATTTCACAGAGCAAGAGACATATGATTTTAAAACAGTGTGTCATAAATATGGCGAGTATTGCGATCCCAAGAAAAATGTGAACTACGAAAGACATACATTTTTTGAAACATATCAGACCGATCACAGTTTTGATAAATATATAGGCCTGTTAAAAAGATTAAGCAAGAATTGTGAGTTTGGAATTTTGAAAAACAGTCTCATATTAACTCAAATGATACGCGGATTAAAAGATATACAAATGCGTGAGAAATTATTAGCGAGGTCGTCGATAACGTTGGAAGAAGCGAGTATATGGTGTCGAGCGGCGGAACGCCCGAGCGAGCAGGCTGCGGCATGCACCGTGCGCGCGGACGCGGCGCTGGCGCTGGAACCGGTGAGGCGCCCCGCCACGACGGAGCCCGCCGGCGCGGCTCGTCCCGTGTTGGCAGGGTGGCGGGGCCGGCGGGGCCTTGCGCCGACTTCGTATGTTCGTGATAGTGCTAGCGTTTGTGCGAAGTGCAGTTACCGGCATAACTATAATATGCGTTGTCCTGCGTACGCGGTTAAGTGTTATCGTTGTAATAGACTAGGTCACTTTGCGAAATGTTGTCGTCAAAAATTTACGCGGGAAGTCGTTCAGGAATCAGAATTAAATCGAGTACAGTTTGAGAGTGACGAACGAGGCGAAAACGGTGAGATATTTATGTCTAATATTTCTATTGATGCATCGAGTAGCGTGTATAGATCATGGTGTGAAACTATCGAGGTAAACGGTGCTTATGTACGATTTAAGCTAGATAGTGGCGCGGAAGCGTCCGTGATGTCAATATATTCATATGAAAAAGCTGGGTTTAACAAATTAAAGCTAATAAAGTGCAATACTATTTTAAGAGAAATAAGTAAAAATCAGTTACCAGTAATAGGATATTTTAATGGATTGTTAAAAGTTCAGGAACAAACATATAATGAAAAAATTTATGTATTGGATAGTAATTGTAATAATTTATTAGGATTAACAGCCTGTGTGAATTTGAAATTAATTGCTAGGTTAAATAATGTTTGTATTGAGCTTGAAAAATATGAATCGGTGTTCGAAGGTATCGGCTGTTTACCATCGGTGTGTAAAATAATTATTGATAAGAATGTATTGCCCGTTGTTAATGCCACGCGAAAAATTCCAATGATGTTACGGCCTCGTTTAAAAGAGGAATTAGAGAATATGGTTAGATTAAATATTATAAAGAAAGAGGACGGACCGACGGACTGGGTGTCTAATATAGTTATTGTTGAAAAGCCTAACAAAAAGCTACGAATTTGCTTGGATCCCCGAAATTTAAACCTGGCCGTTAAGCGAAGCCATTTTCAATTGCCCACTTTGGACGAAGTATCTAGCAATCTTGCCGGTGCTAAATATTTTTCAAAGTGTGACGCGAAAAATGGGTTTTGGATGATTCGTCTTGACGAAAATAGTTCAAAACTGTGCACATTTTCAACTCCGTTTGGTAGGTATAGATTTTTACGATTGCCATTTGGAATTAATTGTGCACCGGAAATATTCCATAATGAAATGTATAAAATTTTTAAAATGGAAGGCGTTGAGGTGTTCATTGATGACATTTTAATTTGGGGGACGACCAAGAAAGAGCACGATGTTCGTCTACAAGAGGTAATGAAAAAAGCAAAAGATAATGGAGTTAAATTTAATAAAAATAAATGTGTATTTGGGGTTAGTCAGGTAAACTTTTTAGGTCACATTTTCAATTCCAGTGGTATGTCACCGGACACAAGTAGAATAACTGCCATAGTAAACATGCAAAAGCCCACAGATAAAAAATCATTGGAACGATTTTTGGGAGTCACAAATTATTTGTCACGATTTATACCTCGATATGCGGAATTGTCGGCACCCTTGCGAGAGCTACTGGGTAAAAATATTATTTTTGAGTGGTCAGACAATCACGATAAAACATTTAATTTGTTGAAGTCTAAAATTAGTAGTGCCCCAGTACTAAAATATTATGATCCCAAAGAAGCGGTGACAGTGTCCGTGGACGCCAGCGCGCACGGGCTCGGCGCCTGCTTGTTGCAGAGCGGGCGGCCGGTCGCCTACGCGGCACGCACGCTCTCTCCCACCGAGCAGCGCTGGGCGCAGATCGAAAAGGAACTGCTAGCGGTTGTATTTGGGTGCACGCGATTCCATCAATATATTTATGGCCATGATAAAGTTATAGTGGAAAGTGACCACAAACCACTTGAGGCTATATTTAAAAAAGCGTTAAATGAAACGCCAGCTCGCCTTCAGCGAATGTTGTTGAAAATGCAGCATTACTCTATTAAGTTACAATATAAACCTGGCAAAATGTTATTTATAGCCGATACTCTGTCCCGCGCGGCGACAGAACGTGGTTGCGATCAGGACGTTTGTAAGGATGTTATGGTACACGTCAATACTCTATATGAGAATATACCGGCGACAGCGGAGATTATGGGAAAATTAAAGGAAGAAACGGAAAAGGATGCAGTTTTAAACGCGGTCTGTCAATATTATTATAATGGCTGGCCGAATAATAAAAGGGACACTAACAGTATTGTGCGCCAATATTGGGTTGTACATAGTGAACTCCATGTTGTAAATGGAATTTTATTTAGAAACAACGGTGTAGTTATACCACCAGCACTCCGACAGGACATGCTCAAGCGTATTCACGAGGGCCATATGGGGGTCGAAAAATGTCAGCGACGTGCCCGTGACGTCATGTGGTGGCCCGGTATGAGCACACAGATCGAGCACGTCGTGCAGGCGTGTGCCACGTGCCAGCGGCACCGCGCGGCCAGTCCCCGCGAACCACTCGCGCCCCATCCCGTGCCGACTTTGCCGTGGGAAGTGCTAGCGGCCGATATATTTGAACTTAAAAATAAATATTATTTGCTGGTTGTAGATTACTATTCCAAATTTGTCGAAGTATTCGATCTTGGTAATTTATTAAGCTTAACAGTTATCGAGGCCCTAAAAGATATTTTTTGTAGATTTGGAATTCCGTTAAAGTTGGTGACCGACAATGGAAGTCAATTTACGTCGGACCAATTTAAGTGTTTTGCTACCAAATGGGGATTCACCCATGTAACCAGTTCTCCGCTGTACCCGCGATCCAATGGACTTGCGGAACGGAACGTTAGGACAATAAAAGCTATGATGTACAAGTCACATGAAAGCGGCGAAGAATGGAAACTTGCATTATTGAATTTTCGCAATACACCTCTTACAGGAGAAAAATGGTCACCGGCTCAGTTACTAATGAGCCGCCGACTGAACACGAGATTACCTTCAGAAAGTTCGCAATTAAAACCTAAAGTGGTGAGTCCGCAAGCAATGTTAAGTGATCGTTCGAATAAAATAAACCAATACAAAAAGTATTATGACCGGGGTACTAGAACTCTTATTCCACTTTCGGCAAACGAACCAGTTAGAGTAAGGCGTAATAAGTTATGGGAGAAGTCTCGGGTCTTGCGTCCAGCTCGGGGAAATCGTTCTTACTGGGTACAAACAGAGAACGGTGCTATTTATAGGCGGAATCGTCAACATATAATGAAGTTGCCAAACCACGAGGTTAACAAAAGAGACAGCGAATCTCATCGTATGAAGTATCCCACGGGGTTAGACTGGGATACCTTCAGTACTCCTCAAAGTGTACCAACGGGCACTACAGCAGGTCCGGAGCCAGCGCGACCGCAGCAAACACATAAAGTGACAGGCAGCGGTCGGGTTGTGCGTCCGCCAGTTAGATATGAACAGGAATACTATTAATATTAATAATATTAATATTGAATACAATAAATTAAAATTCTTTTTTCGATGTATTTTTTTGTTTGTTCTGGCTTGCTTATTCTTAAATAAGTGAGTTGAGATGAATGCTTATATAATTGATTATGTAATTGTAACTTACACATGTTTATGTTTAAGTAATGTTTAATATTGAAATGTAATCTAAGTGCTTATAATGTAAAAAACTTGTTAGGATAATAGGTAAACTATAATAATGCCTGAAATTGAGATATGGTTAAAGTGATTGTAATATTATAGGAAAATAAAATAGAATTAGAATCGCAATTTGTTAATAAAGTATGATAGGGAAATGTATGGTAGTACTTACTGTCACTTCTATTTATTATAATAGGGGGAAGATGTAGTAGGTAAATAGATATTTATAATATAACAGAGTGGGTAGGTTAGCTTCTATGAGAATAAATCAGTTGTCACACAAACGCTGTTTAATAAATACGTGTACTGCTACAGTTTGGAAAGCTGTTCGTACCGAGAAGAGCCAGCAAGATACTAAGCTGTTGCACTTTTCAAAATATAATTCTTTTTTAAGTTACATTTAGTCGTTACTATCTTGTGCAGGGTCGAAGAGTAGTAGAATATCCACACATTCTTATCATCTAAGTAATCCTCAACAGTATAGTCAACTTTCTGTATCAGCTTCTCTAAAAGCTAAAATTGGCTGAGGAATTTTGTTATATAATCTTATCCCCGTAAAGATAAAGGAATAATATGTAATGCGAAATGTAGAGTGTACTATCTGTTTTCATATTTGACACATATAGAATTCGTAAAAGCGTAGTAAAACCCTACAGCACCACCCCCACCGCCACAACACACAAGATCTGCACACCTTCACTATCATTCAAACATCATCAGGTGAAAGATTCCAAAATCGCTGTCCGTTATAAATATTTAAATAAAAAAAGACCTTTTGCGATGAATCAATATAACTTACTTCTCCGATCGTTACGCCAATATTCCCTATAAGCCTATTGGCCAATTTTCGCCAATATTCCCAGTCATATGTGAACGTAGCGAAAACATTATAATATCTTAAAGTTTAAAGTCGACTTCAAACTGAGGTAATAAGGTTTCAATAAATAAAGCGCCAGGCTTCGGATTACGGATACCATGTTGCTAGATATTTGAAAACAATAGTGACAAAGATAATTGCGATAATGTGCCGAACTCTTACCAACTATATAAAATGCTTGTAAATTGATATTTACAATTTATTATTTTTATTACCGGCAAACATCGAGAGAAAATCTCTATCTCATTTTATAATGTAATAATGTACTGAACATTACCTGAGTTTTAAAATTTACGCCGTGTGGTATCCGGCAGAATAGAATAGACTACCCTCAGTTCTTACTTAGGTTTCGTAAGAGGCGACTAAGGTACGTTGACGTCAGGCAGGCGGCCGGTCGTAAAATACGTAGCCAAATCAAGTGACAACATGTTTTTAATATGTTGTGCCGACCCCACTTAGAGTGGGATAAGGGCAGGAGAATGATGATGATTACCTGAGTTTTAAATTTAGTAAAAGTTGTAAATTTTAATATTTCTGGTCAATCAACAAGTAACCTGTAACGGTATCTCTACCGCACCTGGGCCCTAGACATTATTGGATAGAGTTGTAGACTGTTATATATTCAAAATATGAGTCACTACTAATTTAATGTAATGCCAAAAAATAAATATAATAGTTTAGTAGTAGGCTTTGTAACTCAACAACACAAAAAAGCGATAAAACTAATTATTTCATTATAAACGTCGCAAAATCGTGTCGTTTATCGCTAGTTAAAATAGAAATCGGTTTTTGTTTCATCCATTTCTGAGAAATCGAATCGAATCGAAAAGAATCGTTTCACCATAAAAAAATACGCATTGGTGTTTCACTACTAAGAATATTTATTATATTAAATATTCTAGTAACTAGGGACTACTAAGAAGATTGTAAAGGACTAAATTTTTTGAGTAAATGTAATATAGTGATAGTGTAGTGTAGTGCTAGTGCTACCTTAAAGAACACAAGAACAAAGTGTTCTCAGATATAAGTTAATATATAAGTTTAGGCTATCTTTAGGTTGCTTATTAGCCTTATAAATTGATAGTAACATCAAACTAAACATAACTACTTCCTTTTTGGTTGTTTATAATAGCGAAAAAAAAACCCTTATGATCGTTATGTTTATTTTTAGATGTTCTTTGTTCCATTATTAGTCACTATGTAAAGATCCTTTTTTTTAATTTAATTGAATCAGTTATAATGGTGACAAAAATTAGTAAAATAAATACATTATCAATCAAATTAATTAGTCATATTTATTATTGTATAAAATATTTGAAACTCTTATTAATATTTAATGTATCGTATTTAATATTTAGGACCAGTCCTAGAATCACTAATGTGCCTGGAAACCATACGCCAGCACAAGGTACATAATACAAGAACATTAGAGGAGTCTGAACGAAATGAAAATATAGGTCAAGTCGTGCTAACTTAAACTTTAAATTTATGCCAGTAAAACTCCTTTTCGCGTGTGCTGCCAAACGGTAAAGAATAATCTTGTTCCGCAGTCATTTTTGACCAATTTCCCCTGGTATCGAAAAATATTTGATAGAAGCCGACGCGAACGTCACAAAGTCACATCTAACCTTTGTGCGTTCAATATATCGGGGTTTTGTTAGTTTGTTTATACATCCACTATCGGTGTTTCTATTGCTAGGTTTTTACTGGATCTGCATTTTCATTTATTGTTGTTAAACTTGTGTTTGGAGATGCTAGGGCTGTAACTAAACCGTTACTCGATTGGAATCTGGTCTTTGCAGAAGATGCTGTGTGTTGCGCACTATGCTTGTGCAACTGTGCAATCACTTTGCACAATTACACAAATTAACGTTTGCCCAAAAATAACCAACCAGAAAAATCTGGTTTGAATGAACGTTGTTATCGGCATACACAATAAAAAGGTAGTTATTAAAATGCCAGCGCAAGATACCGCCGGTATCTTTGCTAACTGCCGACAAGGGACCTATATTCTTTAATATTTGCCTCCTTATTTTGAACGCGACCGATTCGCTGGCCGCCATATTTAATATAGTCATGACAGAAAAAAACTTTCAGGTTCAAGGTTGTAATGTTTTTTTGAGTTATTGCGGATATTCTTACTGGCTCTTTTCGGTAGGTAAAAAAATATCTTATTGACCAGGATTTGAATTGATGTATCAAAAGCACTTCTGTTTAAATATATTGAAATAAAAACTATTTTGAAGTAATAATAAAAATTATTTTACTATAATCCGCAATACAGTAAATAGAAAATATATATAGTGGTAAATGTATGACTTGCTTTGCGATTTTGTCGTAGAGTCTATCTCCTGATGATCTTCGGTTGCGGGGCGAAACGATTGTTGAGTTTGTGATATTGATTGTGGTAGTGCTTGTGTATTGTGGTGGCAGTGGTGGAGGTTTGTGGATGTGTTTAACGAAACCTGCATCTATCGAGTATGAAAAAACGGATAGTCCACTGTACATTAAGCACTATATATATTTTATATTTACTGTATCGCGGATTATAGTAAAATAATTTTTAATATTACTTTTGTATTGTAGACCTCCGCAAAGCAACGCCTAATTCTATAACCTATTTTGAATTTAAATAGAAATATTCCTTGACCGAGGCTTAACCTGGAAATCCTTCATAAGTTCACCGTTGGGCCATTACGAAAAGGTAAAACATCCAACATTATTCCTGGGTTTGAGTTTTTCTTTCGCTGTATAATAAGAAAGTTTATCATAGCAGATAGTGACGTCAGTAGATTCACTAACTGCCGCCAAGGGAGTCGTGTTTGATATTAACCACATTCGTATTCTGAACGCGGGGAAATTACTGGCCGCCATATTTGTTCTTGCGAAGAGGGGTTAAGATTGGAAGATGATGAAGCCAAGAATAATGAAAAATGATTAGAGGAATTCTACAGAAGAGTAACCGCCGAGATTCTAGTTGACTCTTCTTAGTAGAAACGATTTCCCGAGCCAGCTGTTGAGTTGACGATTCAAAGTACGAATTCATTTGAACAAAGATTGTTCTAGATTAAAGATTTTGTCTGTAAGGCAAATTATGTCGTGTTTGAAATGGATGGAAGAAATGCAAACAATCAATAATTCCATTATAATGTGAAAGAATGTCTGTCTACCTATTACGCCTTGACTGTAACTTCGCAATTAGATAACAGCATTATTGAAATTTGTTACGTAAGGTTAAAAAATCTCGTTAAGTCCTTTGGGAACAGGCAAAGTATGGACATTTTTGTAAAGTAATATTTTTAAGAAAATAATAAATATCGATACTTATTTTATGTTTCTAACGTTTAATATCTAGATGATTTAGGTGTCAACACTTAACATTTCTGAATATATTAAATTTTATTTTTATGGCCCGTAACTGGCCCGTTGGCGCTTTTGGTAGTGAACCTGCCTTCAGCTTTTCAACCAACATTTTCAATAAACAATTTGTTGGTTCTTCGAGCCTGGGTGTGTATTTGTATTTAAGTATATATTTTAAATTATAAATGTAGTATCACCGGTTACCAGTTATCCGTCACCCATAACGCAAGAATTAAATTACTTACTCGATGGACGACCGTGTGTGTAAGTGTCCCATATATTTATTTATTTATTCAGGAACAACCAGTGGCATTAAAACATTAAATTAAAGTAGGTACACCACAAAAGGCATTAAATGCACTGCCTTTCGGTGTCACAGCATGCACATCATTAAATGTAAGAAGAAAGATGTATTATTTAATCTAAATGTAAAACTACGGCTCAAGCAACTGGAGATTAAGAATTATTTTTCTTTTTTTAAATACAAACCTCAGCCTGGACCACCCCATAAGGAGGTTTTTATTGAAATATCAACGGAATGTGACGTCACTACCGCTAACTGCCGCTAAGGGTGCCGCGTCCCGTATTAACAGCGTTCTTATTCCGAACGCGACTAAATTACCGGCGGCCATCTTTGTTGGCGCGATGACGGATTTAGATTACAAGTTTGATTGATGTTTTGGTTCTTAGGCTGGTGATTGCAAGCACATGTGGGTTATGATTGCGTTCTGGGGTATTATTCGAAACTACCTTCCTTTATACTAGGGCAATACAACAGAACTAACTACTTTGCTATAATCCGCACGGGTTAAGTGAATGCATGCAAAGCCAATGTGTATGAAGCAGGCAAAATCTACGCACCTTATACATGCAGGACCAGCCACCACATGCACCCCAAGGCGCAATTCACCAGCAACAACCACAACTTTTACGATACGATTACGATTGTTGTCGTGGAGCCTATCCTCCTGATGATGCTTCGGTTTCGGGGCGAAACGATCGTCGAGATTGTGGTGGTGGGTGTGTGTGCTGCTTTTGTGTGCGTTGTTGCTGGTGAAGTGCGCCTTGGGGTGCATGTGGTGACTGGTCCTGCATGTATAAGGTGCGTGGATTTTGCCTGCTTCATACACATTGGCTTTGCATGCCTTCACTTAACCCGTGCGGATTATAGCAAAGTAGTTAGTTCTGTTGTATTGCTTGTAATATGGAATTCCGCAAAGTAACGCCTGCTTCTATAAATCATTTATACTAGGGATCGGCAGTTATCTCTTACAGTATAAAGTTGTTGTTCCCCAGTTTTTTAAAGCATTAACAAAACTAACGATCGCCTGGTGTGCATATAAGTTAAAAAGTGTGTGAAGACAAATTTTACAAAATCTCCAAATGATATTTGGTCTCAACAGCAATGGACAATGGACAATTCAACAGCTTCTTGATAATTTTGAAATAAAATGTTTAATTTTATCTCATATCAAAATCTATACAGGAATTCGATAGAGCTGACTTTCCAAGTAATAAAAGCTTAATCGATATCGGTTTATCAGTGAAGTACATATTAAAAAAAAGATTAAAGAAAGATAGTGTCACTTTGTAGTTAAAACAACTAATATATATTTTTTTAATTTTCCTCTTTCTAGTACGATTGATTGAGAAGAGAATGGTTGAAACGGTATCAATCACTAATTAAAAAACCCTTATTGATAAAGAAGAAAATAGTTAATAGTTACTATGTAATCGATGTATTCACAATACAAGTTTATGTCATCATCATTCTCCTGCCCTTATCCCACTCACTCTCTATAGCTGTGATAGCCCAGCGGTGAGACCGTGCGACTCTTACGAGGGGAACACGAGTTCAAACCCGCGCAGCCACCAATGAGTTTTTCTATTAAAACTCATGTGTCTAATTCATAATTGCAATTTATCACACGCTTTTCGGTGAAGGAAAATATCGTGAGGAAACTGCATATCTCTAGAGAATTCTGGAGATATGTGTAACCTACCAATCCGCATTGGAGCAGCGTGGTAGGTCTTAGCTCCAACCCTTCTCTCCAGAAACTTAGAGAGGAGGCCTATTCCCAGTAGTAGGATTGTAACAGGCTGATACTTTATCCCACTCTAAGTGGGATCGGCACCACATGTTACAAACATGTTGTCACACGATTTGGCTAGGTAGTTTACGACCAGCTGCCTGCCTGACGTCTACTTACCTTAGTCGCCTATTACGAAACCTCGGTAAGAAAATGGGTGGTCTATTCTACTCAGCCGGATATACTACAACAAAGGACAATACTACATTTATGTATTTATAAAATTTCATTATATTTAAACTAATTCCAACACCCATTAATTATTTTCGTGCTACTCGTAAGGCGTAAAGATAGAGCCTCAAACTCATTACGATTACTTTTTCTATTATATGGCGTCATCATTTTAATGCCGTTCTACCGTGACTGCAATATGACTTACCCTCCGGTGAGATAATGTTCCAGCATTTACCAATGATAAACAAATGGGCTTATAAATGAACTCCTTAAAAAATACACATGTCAAAACGAATAATGACTTGTTCACAATATACTTCATTTAATGAATGGGTTACACATAAAGGGCCTACCACACGTGGTATTTTCAAACGCAGGATTTACGAATTGACAATATGGCACATTGGGTCCTCACAATCATGTTAGTACCTGAAACTACATTATAATATTCTAGTTTTTTCTTTCCTTCAATGTATTGTAACAATTCATGGTTAATTCATGTCAATTAATGGTGTTTGTAACTATGCTAATTATAGCATAGTATACAAATTATTTAATAGGTTCGCTAGCGATTACGCTAGCGAACCTATTAAATAAAATAAAAAAATAAAAAATTAAGTAACAAATAAAATATTACAAAAGTAATAATAAAATTAGTTTGCTATAATCCGCGATACAGTAAATAGAAAATATATATAGTGCTAAAGGTATAGTGGACTATCCGTTTTTTCATACCCGTTACATGCAGGATTCGTAAAAACACATGCACAAACCTCGACCACTGCCACCACAATACACAAGCACTACACACGTTCACTATCACAAACACAACAATCGTTTCGTCCCGCATCCGAAGCATCATCAGGAGATAGACTCCACGACAAAATCGCAACTCGAAGCGTTATCCATACAAGCATTGTTATATAGTAATCGATTCAACCCCACCATTTATTTGACCTCTGAACACGTGCAACAAGCGCGGTACTGTATTGCGGATCATAGCAAAATAATTTAGTTATTACCTTTGTATTACGGATCTCCGCAAAGTAACGCCTAATTCTATAAATTAAATAAAAAGTTTTCAGTCACATTGAAAGAGATGGGTTCAAGTAGACTCCAATCGGTCCTTAAGACGTTTCATTTAATTAAAACCGAAACCGTTGGCACACCTAGTCTACAACAAAACGAATAAAGAATTGAATTGTAAGAGAGATCAATGGAGTTGCATTTCATAGAGGTATCTTCATGAGATTTCATTAGAATTTTGTGCCCTATGGATCAATGTAGCCACTTTTATAGATTAGGGCGCCATACGTGTCATGGTTTTCCGTACTCTATGTTCTGTTCTTGCTTAGAACTCAATGAGAGTGAAGAAGAAACTTATTTTTCACTGACCGTTCTATTCCACGACGCAAGAAATGTACACATTTAGGTCTCTTGGTTTGTCATATACAATTTCTTTCTTCCTTTAATGTTCATTACTTAATACTAATTAATGAGAATGAGGAAGAGATTTATACTAATCTGCCTACAACTGTCGCTAAATTGCAAAAACGCCAAAAAAAAATTCAGGTGTCGGAATGGCGACCATGCACCGAAAAACGCATTGTCGGTAATTCAAATTCAAATTCAAATTCAAAATATTCTTTATTCAAGTAAACTTGTAAACAAGTGCTTTTGAATCGTCAACTTTACTGCTGGTTCGGAAAGTTGTTCCTGCCGAGAAGAGCCAGCAAGAAACTCGGCGGTTGCTCTTTTTAAAATATAATTCTTAGAACTAGTTACATTTATTTATTACTGTCTTGTACAGGGTAGAAGTGCACCTATATCCACACATCCTTATCCTCAATGTAAGCCTCCACGGTATAATAGGCTTTCTGTATCAGCCTCTTTTTAACAGTATTTTTAAATTGCTGTAATGGCAAAGTTAAAATTGATTGTGGAATTTTGTTATAGAATCTTATACCCAAACCCACAAACGACTTACGTAATCTTACAAGGCGCAAAACAGGAGCCACAAGCTTATGTCGGTTCCTACTTTGTCTATTATATACATCATATACATTATCCCCTACAAGATGGACTGACGACTGTCAAAAAAGTCGCGGGGAGCCGCTGTACACAAGCGACAAAAGATCGTGTAATGTAGAGATCCTATGAAGAGACAACGGTGAGACCGTGCGCCTCTTTCTAGAGTATTCTAGGGATATGTGTGACCTACCAACCCGCATTGGAGCAGCGTGGTAGGTCAGCTCTAATCCTTCTCTCCAAAAAAAAAGGAGAAAAGAGGTCTTTTGTTTCCCAGTTTTAAGTGGTACTCTGTGTGATGTTTTCTGTACCACTGCCGAGAAACGCCCAACATGTGGCCAAACTCGTCATAGGGCAGGGGTGACGGCTTCCGCTATTGGATACGTCCACCGCCACCCCGCCTATTGGAATAAAGAACACTAAATAGGTAAGGTAAATAAGTTTATTCCAATTAACAATTTACAATATTAAAAGAGGTCTATATCCAACAGTGGGATAATAATAGGCAGTTACTTTTTTATGAAGATACCTATGTCCAGCATAGGACGTCCATCAGTTGATGGAGAGTAAGAAAATAAATCTATTCTAAAGGGAGTGTGATACGGCCTCATATTCCAATGTAAATTGCGCGTGGTTATAGCTTCAGACATAATGCAATCGACTTCGAGTATGGAGTGCACGTAAACATATGGCCGGCTATTTCTGGAGGAATAGAGACATAGAGATAACTTAACTGCGCCTTAAGTTCCCCCTTAGATAACAAAGGTACATTGTTTTGAGTGCGACGAAAGCTTTTTATCGATTTACTACTACAAAACCTATTATTTAAGCGCTAAATAAATTCCATAAAATTCTATTAAACTTATTATTATCCATTTATTAAAACGAATTGGTATTATTATTATAAGTCCAGAAGTACCTAAGTGTTTAAGAAAAATCATATAATTAAGTTGACATTTAATGTATACTCTTTTGGCAGGCCTATTGAATAAATAAATATATTTTGCTTCCCTGTTGTTCCATATATATTTATCAAGATGATCATTATCATTCTCCTGCCCTCATCCCACTCTAAGTGGGGTCGGTACAACATGTTGCAAACATTGTCATATGATTTGGCTACGTATTTTACGACCGGCCGCCTGCCTGACGTCAACATGCCTTAGTCGCCTTTTACGACACCTCGGTAAGAAATGAGGGTGGTCTATTCTATGCAGCCGGATACCACACAGCATTTACGTTATTCGCCTCTAAGACACCTCGGTAAGAAAGGAGGGTGGTCTATTCTATTCTGCCGGATACCACACGGCTAATTTATCAAGATGATGACATTTCTATAAAAACTAAGGTGCACAGTTGGTATTCATAGTAACGATTAAGGGAAATTCTTGAAGAAACTTGCGTAGGGAATTTCAGAGATAAACGTAGCCTGCCAATCCGCATCAGAGCAGTGCGGTGTATATACGCTCCAATATTTTCAAAAAGAGAGTGGACACTTGCCAAACAAAGGGACAGTAGAATACCGCTGCAATACATATAAAAAGATACATTTTAATAGGCTTAATTTAATACCCTCTTAACAATTATTCAAGCTTAAACCGTTTACATAGATTAATGAGATCGAAACCACATTTTAAACAACATTTCACCTACTAAAAGCAGAAATGGGATCGATAAAGCGTCATCCGGGCCGCCTACGTGTCACAACCACCATTAATGAAAGACCCCCGCCTTGCCACGGCGCCAGTTTAGATCCCTCCACGTTGACAGCTCCCACTATCATTGTCAATCCAATATTTTGATTTTTTTAGGGCTTTATAGTGCCACCAACGCAGCGTACCCCCCATACCGTTATGATATTGACACTGGTATCCTCATCACGGCCCATGGTTTTATGGCCGCCATTATTTAACGCTTTTTATGGGAACAGGAAGTTTGGTATCGCTTTCGTGATGGTATATCGCATAGAATACTCTACACGTCTATATCAAGGATGAAAATATACTGTAATGTAAAAACTTAGATCTTGAATCATGAAGTCTGATCTATACTTATTATAAATAAAGATCCCATGCACCAGCGACATTTATATGTTTGTCCGTCTGATCATGTCATGCTGATGAATAGATCATGCTAATTATATCAAAATAATTCTAACCTTATTTTTGTATTATGGAATTCCGCAAATAGTTTAATATTCCAAACATTTGCAATTGTGTAAGGTTTAGAAATTAAATGTATTAAAATCTTGATGCATCAGATGTTTTTGGTAATTAAATATTTTAAAAAAAAAGTCAAACTGAAGATTTGAGTAGACTTAGATTCTATACTAAAATTACGCAATCAATTTTAACTTTGACATTACAGCAACTCTACCACATTAAAAATACTGTTTAAAAGAGGCTGATACAGAAAGCCTACTATACTCTTGAGAATTGCTTAGATAATAGGAATGCGTGGATATAGCTACTCTTCGACCCTGTACAAGTAATAAGTAAATGTAACTAGTAATATGAGGATTTTGAATAGATCAACCTCCTAGTTTCTTGCTGGCTCTTCCGGGTAGGAAGAGCTTTCCGAATCAGTAGAGTTGATAATTCGAAAGCACTTGTTTACAAGTTTCCTTGAATAAGGAGTATTTTGAAATTGAATTTGAATTAAAGATCGATATTTATTATCGCAATGAGAAGGGCAAAAAGCAAGGAAACCTGCGTATGTGTCTAAACTACCAAGGTTTCGGTCTACCATGCCAGATAGGTCAAAGCTTTCTTTTTAATAGGACAGAGGCCTGTGCCCTTCTTCTTCTTTGTCAACTGATGGACCTCAACTGCTGGACATAGATATTTTTACGGGATCTCCACAAGAAATGATTTGGTACCGCTTGAAACCAGCGGCTACCCGCGACCTTTTTGAGGTCGTCAGTCTGTCTTGTAAAGGGTCTACTAATACTGAGTTTTTCGGTGCGGGGCATCATTCCTACAACTCGAGACTCCAACGCCCAGCTGTTGGATAGTAAAAATAAACGTTTCTCAGATCAGAAAATAAGATATAACACAAGCCACGTCATTATATTTTGGATGGTTATAAATTGGTCATGCGGCGTACAGCATCCGATGATTAATTGACCCGATCTGACCCGACAATTACTTCAATTATTTACCTCCGGCGTACTGTTGCTGTGCAATTCGATAGCTCTCCTTTAATTTGAATTATAAACGCATCGGTCAAATCGATTCGGTTACTAATTATGTTCTAGTGAATTACCATTTAAATATTCCAATTCCCATGAATCTTATGTTACCATGGTTATCCTTGTGTCTACCAAATTCTGGTAAAGAAATTTCGAACTATTGAAACGTATATAACAGGCTCTATCTAATATTTATTTTATATTATGGAAACAAACAGTACTATAAGAATAATTAATATGAAAAACAAATAAATCAAACAGAAAGCAAAAACAGTTTCCATATCTTGAAATTTAATTAATTAATCCATAATATAAAAATTAAGCTGAATTTGTTGCTAAGCGCAAAACACGAGAACAGCTGAACCGATTTCGCTAATCCTTTTCTTAAAATATTCTTTGAAGTAAGAGGGTTCTTACGGAGAGAAAAATTTAAAAAATTCACAAAAAAAAGTCTAAAAATAACACTTTTCTTTATTCCTATACAAAAGATTCTCAATAATACTTAAAAGTCAATTTAAACTTTAATACCATACCATAAACTTTGTTTTAGTGGAGGGGTTCCGTGAAGGCAAAACCGTTGAGTGATGTTAGTATCCTATAAATATTAAATCTAAAATTGGAATTTTTTAGTGACTATTAAAAATAATAAATTTTAATGTTTTTACATAATGTAATTGTTGACTTATCAACTTTCTTTTTTATTTTTTATAACTTACTAACTTAAAAAAAATCAAAGAATCGACTTTTACGCGGTACGAAGTTCGCTGGGTAAGCTAGTTCTTAAATAATCATTTAATAAATTATTAAATAGGTAACTAATTAGTTATAACATAATTAGCTAATTAATTTAATCTATTATTGTGATTGAGTGTAAGTATATTCATGTATGTATTATACGTTTGTTTTGTATATAAATATACAAGGTAAGATACACCCATGTCAAACCGCATACAGTCATCATCCTCCTGCCGCTATCCCACTCTAAGTGATGTCGGCACAACATGTTAAAAACATGTTTTCATACTTGTTTTCTGACCGGCCGCCTACCTGACGTCAACTTACCTTGGTCGTATTTTACGATCCCTTGGTAAGAAATGAGGTTGGTCTATTCTACTCAGCCGGATACCACACGGTGAGTCAACTTACCTTAGTCGCCCTTTACGACTCCTCGTTCAGAAATGTGGGTGGTCTATTCTACTCAGCCGGATACCACACGGTGAATCAACTTATCTTAGTCGCCTTTTACGGCACCTCGTTCAGAAATGAAGGTGGTCTATTCTACTCAGCCGGATATCACGCGGTGAATCAACTAACCTTAGTCGCCTTTTACGACACTTGGTTCAGAAATGTGGGTGGTCTATTCTACTCGGCCGGATACCATAGGTGAGTCAACTTACCTTAGTCGCCTTTTACGACACCTTGTCCAGAAATGAGGGTGGTCTATTCTACTCAGCTGGATACCATACGGCTTTCAACCCCTATACACTACAGTAGTTTAGTGATTATACATTAGGTTGGTAATTCTGAGGCTATAACTCAAAACATTAAAGCACTTACACACGTGTACTAAAGAATTCATGGACACAAGTTGCGGGTATGAAGTTGCGAGAGCGTACTTCGCATATAACACTTAAAATCCATTAAAAGTTTTGAAAGAACGAAGCAACTGAGTCTGATGTTTGAACGTTTCCAACGACATGCTTATTTACAGAAAACGCTAAACAAACACCGTCACGAGATCGTCCCAGTTGACCCCGTTTCAAAGTGAATTCCCCTGAAACGTAGCGTCATACAGCGATCAATACCAGCCGACTTAAATAAATCACCCAGCTAAAGATCTCAATCTTAACATTTAGATTCGCAGTATGATTGTAGACTTCCATATTCTACGTTTGAGAAAGATAACGTTATAATACAAGGTCTATATTTCAAGTGTTTTTAAATTTGACCATTGCCGTGTGGTACCCGTCTATTCTAATAGACCACCCTCATTTCTTACCGATGTGTCGTAAGAGGCGACTAAGGTAAGTGCCGTGTGATATCCGGCTGAGTAGAATAGACCGCTCTCATTATTTACCGAGGTGTTTTAAAAGGCGACTAAGGTAAGTTGACGCCAGGCAGGCGTTCGGTCGTAATGAAGGACAAATCATGTAACAGCATGTTTAAAACATGTTATGCCGCACTTCGTCATCATCTTTCTGCCCTTATCCCACTCTAAGTGGGATCGGCACAACATGTTACAAGCATGTTGTCACATGATTTGGCTATATATTTTACGACCGGCCGCCTGCCTGACGTCAACTTACCTTAGTCGTATTTTTCGACCCCTCGGTAAGAAAGAAGGTGGTCTATTTTACTAAACCGAATACCACAAGGTGGGTCAACTTACCTTAGTCGCCTTTTACCACCCCTCGATAAGAAATGAGGGTGGTCTATTCTACTTAACCGGATAGCACACGGCGGGTCGACTTACCTTAGACTTACCTTACATTATACCGACCCCACTTAGACTGGGATATGAATCCCAGATAATAAGAGAATGATGATTAAAATTTGACTAAATGTTATTCAACAAGTTTTATATCAGTGACCTTTCTTAATTATGGTCAAAGCATTTCTTGTTCTTCCCGAGAGAAATTGTTAATATTTTCTATCGTAGATATAAGTTCGGTGTACAGGGCGGTACACCGAACTTATATCTACGATAGAAAGACGGTTTAATTAAATTTAAAAATGAAATTAAATGATCATTTGTACATAATAGAAAATTTTGCTATAATTCTTCTCAAATATCGTTTTAAAAAAATGTATTTTCGAACAAAATAAATATAATTTAATTGAGGTCTGCCTTTGTTAGTAATGATGGAGAGGTCTGGCGCGGCGCGCTTGTTCAAAAAACATGAGAGTTACATTGTTGTTTTCTCTCCCTCGCACTATTAAATTTTTAGGTCAAGGTTCTTGACTTTCGTTTATACGGGGTACGGTAATTGATCATTATTAATCGTGTTTATATTAAAAACAAAATGTTAAATAATGTGTGGGCACTATTTAATTTTAGGTCACGGTTGTTTTCTTTTTGTGTATACGGGGTACGGTCACTGATAATTATTAATCGTGTTTATATTTCAAAAACGTTAAATAATGTGTGGTCGCTACTACCCTTTATGATCGATAGCTATATATTTTGATGTACAGCTATTAATCAGTGAACTTGTACTAAAATTTAAACGTACAATATTGTTCCTGATTTGTAAATAAACATCACTTAAAACGTACAATTAGTTCGCTTTGATCAAAGATCATTAAAATGGTAAACAACAGTCTAATTAGCAGCATGTAAGCAGATTACACTGAATTTTGGTTACAGCTATGATGTAATTTTAAAGCTGGCTGCTTCATTAGTTTTAAGGTAATAATTATCTCGACTTGTACGTTTTGATGATGTTATTATTAAAATTATATTTGAGACTTGTGTAGTTACAATAAATATATCAAAAGTTGGATTACGTTTGTATAAAATATTGTTTCCTTATATTTCTGGTCTTAAAACATTAAATGTAGTTTATTGATTGATTTAAAATTTTGAACCGCCTGGCATTTCTATTGTGGGTTTATATTGTAGGTGGGGCACAAAACCAACTATATTAATGAGGCAAAAATGAAACTATGTATTTTGGGCGCGTCCGATGCTCCGAGCGTTCTGCTGGCAACTGCCGTGATTTATTTGATTTTAGAATACGTAAATGACACTATTGTGTCCCCACAATATTCCCCCCCTTATAAAATAATATTCCATCTGTATGGACGATGTAACTTAATATCTAAAACTAAAGATTTAACCCCATAAGTTTTATTTCTGTGCCGTTAGCAGCAAACAGTCCATAGTCCGAGGTCGGCAATGTTCTATGTTTCCGAGACACTGGTATAACAGACACTTAAGCGCCTGTTAACTAGAAATTTAAGTCCAGAATTGAAATCTAAAATAAAAAATCGCTTACATGGTTATATAGTACAGACTAGTAGCCGACTGTACCACGGTTTTTGACTCAGGTTTCCACGCACAAGGTTGGATACATTTATTAGCTTGTTCCCGAAATTTGTGATGATAGTAGCATAACCAATTCGGCCTTCTAGGTCGCCGACGCGAACTCGAACGCGTTCTACTACGCCTATCATACCAATCGTTACGCTCACGCGGTCTGCCGCGCTCTAGCTCTATCATTCTCTTGCTCTTAAGCCACTCTAAGTGGGTTCGTTACAACATGTTTTTCTCTTCCATTCCCTCCTATCATTCGTACACTGGCAATAGTCCTTGTATATGGATGTCATACCTTGTACAATCCATCCATCTTTCTATCTGCCTAATCACATTTCCATCCACATTCAAATTTAACATTCATTTGGACACATGATTGAAGTGGTATTTCTATATAAAAATATTTTATAATCTTATCACCAACATAATTTTAGTTTGATCTACAGCAAAGCGCAATGATATTGATTTTTTAAATTTCATTTAATACCCAAATACCTAAAAATATCCTATTTGCGTTGAATACTATCAAAGTACAACATCCTTCACTAGAGAACATCACAACTCTTTGTCTTCGATATTTAGCTATTGTATAAAACAACGAGAATTCGGTTTCAAGGAAAGTTAAGGCTGATAACTGCAGTCAACTAACTCCAGCATGTGATGAATAATATGTAAGGCATAACAAATGACATTGGCTATTTCTGATTACCACGAATGCATATTTTATTCGTATAAAACGTCAATAACTTACAATAACTGCAAACTGAAAAGGCAGTCAATTAAAATCTAGGCAACTACATTGCCTTACATCTGACAAGTCAAAGTTTCCCCGATGGAGCGACTCTGCCAAGTACAGGCCAATCGGACTCCCTCGAGTGGGCCGCCGTCACTCGCCGTAGCCCGTTTGACGCCATATGTGACCATCTTGACAACGAAACACACTATGCACGGGAAATCCGTGAAGATTCACGTTCTATACACTCAGTTGCAAGGTTAAAAATCCTGTCCGACTTGAAATATGAAGGGGCTATGTTGGAATGGGGTGAATTCCCCAAGGCGACGTAAAGCGCGGTGCTCATCATTTCCCCATTGTCTCGTTAGACGAAAATCAAAAATAAACACTCACAGTATGGATTTTTGGATCTAAGTCCGGATGATTCGCGTTGATTGTGTTGATCGGCCGTCTGTTTGTTTGGCTTGTTGTGGCCGATTGTGCCTTTGGGATTAAAAGTGTATTGCAATGAAAGTTATTATCTCAGAGCTAAATAACTGTAGGATTAGGATCGATGATTTTCTTTAATGTGTTGTATCGATTCATGACGAAAATGAGTTTAACTACAAAAATAGAGATTAATTCCGAAACTGAATACAGAATATCCGAAACTGTCCTTTAATCAACCTGGTTCGTGCGCTACGGAGCGATAATACCGCCAGATGGTAAAACTACCTCTTATATTGTATATTTCTCTCGTCTCACTCGTTTTTAAGTGTTGTGTACAATAAAAGCTTAAATAAATAAACCGTTAATTTTTTAACAAAATAAAATTTCAAATGAATAACCATTCATTTGAAATTTTACCGTACCGTATTTATAACGTACCTTTAATATTAGTAACGTTCTTAAACACAAATATCATCTTCACCTCTCTAGAATAAAAATCTTCTAAAAAAGTTTCCAGTTTACAAATTATTACTAGGTAATAATGAAAATAACAGAATCAGGTTTTCCTCCCATATATTCCATATTATAAGCAATTTAACGATAAACGTTAATTTACTTATAATATGGAATATATTTTATCATTAATTACATATACCAGAGCCAATATGATGTATCAGTTCTAAGCTACAGAAGTATTCTAACTTCACGGAACTCAAAAATCCAATGAGTTTGTATTTGAAGTAAGCATTTTGAAACTATACATCAAATCTAACTGTTTTAAGGTCTTACGATCAAAGATTTTCCGTTTAGCACTACATGATACAGATATAAGGAAATAACATGCTATACTTGCTTACTATTCATATTTATCGCTGCCATACATTAAATTACTAGCGATTCCGCGATTCTTTGGATAAATGTAATTCTTTCTACGAAGATTGCGTCTCCACCAAGTCTGGCGTCTTCTCTACGTGATCACAATACTAAGGGAAATGTTGTCTTCAGCTCTTTTATGTCTATCATTTATTCCTTCAATACGCAAACGTTGTCATTTGACAACTACAGTTCATGCTGAATAAATTGTCGATGAAATTGTGCGACAAAGATTAAGTTATGGCTATGAACGCAGCTTTGCTACTCAGCTCTTTTGCTGTGATTCAATTTTGTTCTCAAATATCTTTTTCCTATTTACTTACGCACGACTGGTTTCAAGAATTATTTATAAAGTGTCTGCATTAGGTGGTACTTTGCTACAATCAGCAGTTTATGGTTAATAAATCTAAATTTAGCAATAATCGTGGATTATAGCGAATAAAATCATCATCATCTACCATTACTCTTGTAATGCAATCTTTAATTAACTGTAACAACTTTTAAAATTATTACACGCTCGGAGTATATTTTTAAATTTGTTAGTTAATACACAATAATGGAGGGCGAAACAATAAAAATTTTCCCTCCTATTCTTACTGCATAATAAACGGCTGCACGCGATTTTCAACCAAAGCTACGAGTACTTTTATTAATGTCAAGATAGAATGTTTTAATTTTAATAAAACTGAACATCGGCACGCCCGACATATTTGTCAACCTTCTTTACTTTGGTTGGCATAAAATCATACAGTCACACTCCAGGTTACTACAACTCTGTTCAGTGAAGGCACGTGCGCAATCGAAAACGATCTTTTTGATAACATGGCTAAGATATAAATTCAGTAGGTAATCCTGGTCCACTGTCATATGAAAAATGGAATCCCCGAAGATGGTCACACCGAATTTAAGCATCTCCCGTTAAAGTAATAAAGGTGCGTTTTATTCGCACGACAACGGATTATATTTGGGATTTGGATGGCGAAACACGTAGGTGAACCATCGCTCATGTGACAAATTTCTACGTTTGCCTTAACGCGGGGTGCCGTGTTTAGAATATTACATCTGATGTAGGTACTGCGGGAATTTATATTGATTTACATACTGAAAGAACGGCATTGTATTGACAAATCATATGTCTTAAAATTAAGGAGGTAAAACCATGGAATAAGCGTTTAATACACCGTTCGTAACCAGTAAATTTTACATTTCATTCTTACGTGTATACATATTACGTTATACGCAACAATTCATATTTGTTAGTATTTTTTTTTAAGTTGTTGGATTTTTTCAGGCCTTTTGTCCCTTTACGGATGTCAGGTTTATCGGTTCGTTTATTCGACTTTGTGCGATTTAAATTGTAGTTTCTTCCAGCCTTAGTAACGAAGTGCTAGCAATACGTGCGGAAAGTAAATTTTGCGTTTATCCTTCTTATATGTTTTCGCGAATTCTTTTGGGGAGGGTTGCTCCTTATTCATGTAGACGTGATTTTGTTCCGAAAGCAACTTGACAATTGTATATTTATGAGTTCACTATTTTGCCAGATTGAATTTTGTTGTAATTTGTTTTTTTTTGTGCAGGCAATCTTGATTGTATCAAGGGACATGTGGCAAATCAAGGTTAATGTAATAAAATTCGTTTGTTAGATAAATGGTGGACCCTTGTAAATTGGATTAGGGCTTTATCCAAATATGTTACTTCCTGTGGCTTTTTATGTTGCTCAAATTCCTTTTAGTTAAAAATATTTGACTTCTCAATAATTTTCAAACGTTATTGTTTAAAATATAATGACTTTAATGTTACGTTAGTATTTTTTATCTTGTACATGACATTAAATTCGTCACAACAATGCTAAAAGGAAGTTATTAAAAAATTCACCACTCTTTCTGCAGAGCTAGTCTTCACTCCGCTTCCCGCATTAATTATTTATTAAGCACTTAAATTTAGACAGACTGTTACAGTAGTGTAAAATTAATAAAACACTTTACTTTAATAATTTTTGGCATCGAATAGTTTAACGAGTTGGCAAAACTGAACGAATTCATTAAAATTGACCGGTCACGGGCTATCTCCGCGGACATCCTGCATCATGGACTGTTATCACTCTTCTTATCACAGCAAAAGGAAACAGGCAATGTTTTTATTTATGTTAGTCCCCTAACGCCCACTCGTGTAATGTTATGCATTCTAGAATATCCAGTTTTAGGTCGCGAGTAAAGTTTTACATTATAATCAGGAACGGCGGCAATTGTTTTTGCTCTGTGATTATTTTTGGTACTTTCGGATGTGATATTTGTGTTGTTGACTACTAAGCAGTGTTTTGTGATAGTGAGTGTTTCTACATCCAATTATTAGAACAATTAAGAAATTTGCATCAAATGATTAGTGAATTCATCGATTTTTTACTGAAAATTTGAAGGTATAAAATCTATTAAATAATTTTTAATACCAAACATTATAATTTTAATAACTATCACCTAGTTACAATTGTTTTTGCAATTACGTAGTGCGTGTCCAGTAATAAGGTCCAGTCTAAACTTTATTTTCATCGTGTTCTTTGATAGAAGTCTCTTTCGATGTTTGCCTTAAATTAAAAAGTTTTCACTCGTCTAGAGGACACTCTAACGTGGACGGTTTATTCCTTTCTGATACTTTTTCTTTAATGGTCTCATACGATTAGACTGTAGTCGCTGGATTAAAGGAGTTTTTATACGGACGTTGCTCCGCTTCTGGGATAAGCTTTAATAAAGTTGGTAATGAGATATTTTTTGAGAGTCTCGGTACTTATAACGTATCTAAATCGTATTAAGCCCAGACTGTTTTATGTTGATGCTATATTCTAAATTTTATAAATCTCCATTGAATCTGCGGCGTGACCTATTTTTTATATTACAATATTTACAATATTTTTAAATGATTTCTTTGATCTGTTAAGAAATGGGATGAGTTCATTTCGAAAGAATCCTTATATCATCATTAATATGGACGTTTCTGGCATGATCATTCAAATAGTTGTGGCGATATTTTTTGCGTAATCGAGGCCGACATATTATACTCGCATGACTTAAGTGATTACCATCAATCCAATATTTATTTCTTCGGCTCGCGATATGTTTTTAAATAACAATCGCTATTGTTGAATTCCTTTTTAAGGAATGCATTGTAATATAATTGCAATTTAAAATTAAATTAATTACTGAATTTTCTTTGTAACTTGATTGTAGCGTTTAATTAAGTTGTGTATTTTTCGGATTGGGCACTCAACATTTAAACGGATATGAACTGTAAGGTATTACTTTGGGAGCTTCGGTATTTGTTTTTTTTTCTCGATCTGTTGCGATTCAAAGAAGCTGCTTTCTCGGAATAGTAAATTTGACAATAAAATAACCGATCAGATTTTACTTAGTTAATGTAACTTCTTTGTTTGTCCTAACTTCATTGTATTACGTAGATGAATGTATTTGAATGCATTTTTAGGAGGATTTTTTCTCCTACACTGAATAATATTAATTTTAATTTGTGTTTTTTTTATAATCAGCCCAAGTTATTTTTCTAATATACATATGTAATGTTTAGGCTGTCCATAATTATAACTGCGATAGCATCATTATTCTTTTATTTTTAACTCCGTTTTTGCAATGGAGCATTCTTCTGACAATATTCTTGTTGTTCATGACAAAATATCTTTTAAATCTATAAACAATACAGTTGATGTTTCTCTGTGAATCTGATGAGAAATATTGAATGGGTTAGGCGGTGGGGCCTCCCTTGTTTGTATAAGATTCTACAAAACGTTTGTATTGTACTCTTTGTCATATACAGAAACCTTATTAGTCTTAATTACGGTTGTTTTCTGTTTACATTCTTTTTATGGCTTCTTATTCTTTATCTTTGTTTTCTTTCGTTGTCTTCCTGATATTTATTATTTCGTTTTAAATTTTTTATCTTGACCTTCTAGACAATTTGTTATCACAACTTTATGTTGCCTAAAGTGGGAAATTCTTTATATTAAGTTATGAGATAAAATTTTCTTCTTATACGTGATAATTTTCTGAATGTGTTTAATAGCACTTTCATTATTGCCGTGTGCAGAATCTTAGACCATTTTTCTTATCGCTGTTATGTAGTAACTCTTCTTCTTGTTTTGTAACTGATGGACTCCCATACTGGCGATAGGTCTCTTGAAGTCGCTTGGATGTCCTGTCCGCTGTCCGAAACCTTTCTAATAACATGTTCACCTGATAGTGGAGTCTATCAACGCTGCGTTTACCGGTCATAAGTTTGGATTAGGTACCAGGGCAGGGTTATTCAAGCCCCTTAGAACCGACCATTCAGCAGCCCTTCGGTTCTTCGTGCCTACTCAATAGTTTGGTTTTTTAATAAGGCAACTCTTGTTCCCAGGCCTGGGCCGTTTGCACCCCTACGGCTCGGGCAGTGGGTCGAGTAGCGGCAGCGGGCGCCGGCGCACTCGCCGCGGCCTCTCCGACTCCCCGACCGCCCCAACCACCCCCACCTCAGCATCAGATAACGCCTCGGACGCGACCCTCACCGACTCCGAGCTGCCGCTTGCGAGGGACTCCACTCTGCTGGTTCAGAACGGTAAGTGCTCAAAATACATCAGATTCAACTTTCAACAATTGAACCACAGTTTCTTTTACGTCTGCGATCCTTGAATTAATGCCATTCACCACCACGCTTCGTAAATTGATGATACCCTGCTCTGATAATGCTATCAACTATCAACTCGGAGACTGACATTGTGAATAATAATATCACTCCAATAGACTATCAGTCGGTTGCCAGATTCTCTGGGCAGATAGATAAGCCCAGTAATAAGTAGGTAAATTAAATAAATACAGATAAAAGTTTCAAATCAAGCTGTGATAGCCAGCGGCGAGACCCTGCAACTCTTTCGAGGGGAACACGAGTTCAAACCCGGGCACCAATGAGTTTTTCTATTAAAACTCATCACACGCTGTTCAGTGAAGGAAAACATCGTGAGGAAACCTGCATATCTCTAGAGAATTCTGAAGATATGTGTAACCTACCAATCCGCATTGGAGCAGCGTGGTAGGTCTTAGCTCCAACCCTTCTCTCCAAAAACGGAGAGAGGAAGCCTATGGCTAGCAGTGGGATAGTTACAGGCCCATACTTTAAGCGTTTTATAAAAGTAAAGCGTCCCCCTATTTCATTCCTTTTCCCTTTATATCTT
The DNA here is from genome assembly GCA_947086505.1 of Morpho deidamia. Lineage (NCBI taxonomy): Eukaryota > Metazoa > Arthropoda > Insecta > Lepidoptera > Nymphalidae > Morpho > Morpho deidamia. Next base: position 1,368,907 of record CAMTZC010000025.1, read on the forward strand.
CATCTCACAATACTTTTTACAGTTTAGTTTTACGTTTGCTACAAATTCTTTTTTAATTTTCAAGACTATGTCGAAAAAGCTAGTAAATATAAAGCGACAAAATAGGTCAATGACAGATACAACCGTTGTTGACCTTAAATTACATAATATCCTTTAAGATCAAACCCAAGATTTACATTAATAAATTACTAAAACCTAAAGTACTAAAGACTTTTACTTTTACTATAATACAAATTTATGATCTCATTAAAAATTGGCAACCATTGCGAAAACCTTTTTAACACTTCCATAGATCACAAGATTTTTATATCTGTAGTAAAAGTAGCGGCCTGTTACAATCCCACTGCTGGGAATAGGCCTACTCTCTCCGTTTCTGGAAAGAAGGGTTGGAGCTAAGACCTACCACGCTGCTCCAATGCGGATTGGTAGGTTACACATATCTCCAGAATTCTCTAGAGATATGCAGGTTTCCTCACGATGTTTTCCTTCACCAAAAAGCGTGTGATAAATTGCCATTATCAATTAGACACATGAGTTTTTACTAGAAAAACTCATTGGTGCCTGCCCGGTTTTGAACTCGTGTTCCCCTTGAAAGAGTCGCACGGTCTCACCGCTGGGCTATCACAGCTCATCTATAGTATAAACATGTTAATGATAATTTAATGAAACGATGATTTTCATTTCTGTGAAGCTTTTCTTACATTTGTACTCTCTTATATAATAATATACATATTCAGGTAAGACGACCCAGTTTGTGTTAGGTAGCAGGTTCCAAAGTTATACAAGAAACAGCCGAATGAGGGCAGGCTTATATTAATTACAGAGTAGCCTTATCGCACCACTCACTCAAATTAACGCACGAAAATTAAGTCCACGGATGTAGGACAACCCGAATTAAAGATTAAACACCACTTCCATTATGCCTGGACAAATTATCCCGAATTTTGTGAGAAACAAAACATTGCCGGTACGGTATACCTAAAACAAAGGGTTACGCCGACCAGACCGCGGCACGACAAGCGCACACTAAACGACAAATAAATGCGGCGATAGTTTAAATTGGAGGCCCAAAAACTGTATGTAAACAAACACGGGGTCTCGAAATTCGGTGGCAAAGTTTTCGGACCACGGGGAAAACATCGAAAACATGCGGTGGGATCGAAAATGTTCGCGTTTAATATTTGCGAAACTAGTTACGGCTATCGTTTGCCTTCAGTTGTGTGGAAAACACTTGGCGCTCTAATTTCCAAGGTCGCTCCTGTTTCACGATACCCCCGGTTGTTATTTGTTTACAACTTTCGCCCGTACTAATAGTTCTACTCTAATGAATTAATAAGTCATTTTGTAGTAATATCACATTCTGCCTTATCAAAATTAACTTTGCTTATAAGTTGCATTCGAGAAAACGCTATCTATATGCTTATAAAATATAGTCGCGAAAAGCTGTCTGTATGTAATCGATTTTCTCAAAATCTACTGAACGGATTTTCGAACGGTTTTTACTAAAAGGTAGTGCAATTCTTTCGGAAGGTTTAGGTTAATAAACATTAACGTTTTATGTAATTTGTTTAAAGAGATTGCGCGGTGGTGAAAAAACTCGCTTGCTACGAGCTTTAGTCGCGTGCGCTACGTGAACATAGATACACTAAAGTAATGTACTAGATTGTAGGTACACAAAAATAATACAAAAAGTTCGCGACAGCATGTCTCTTACTCTTATGGTTAACTCACAATAACTACTTTTATGTTCAGAATTTCAATTTAATACATTGATTTCCACGCGGTGAAGGCACAGGCATAACTTAATAATAGCATATAAACAAAGTTTTTTAGCAAAAAAGGAAGCAAATAAAGGCTGGTTTTCAGGATGAACCTAATGTGACGTAATGGACATTCGCATTTGACAATATTTAGCAACTAAAACTATTCAACATATTCTTATATTATACTGCACAAAAGAAACAATAAACAAAAGTAGTATTAAAAAAAATAATACATCACTTTTACGTGCATATATATAGGCACTTTATAGTTTTAAGTATATTATTTTTAATTTTAAGTAGCTAAGCGATGAAATATTGCATTCTATATTTCTGTCTATCAAATAAGTGAGTTTGATATTTATTTAATACTAAATCTAAATAAACTTATGACATTCCTATCATAAGATCTTTGTTTACCCATAATGAAGCCCCTGACGGAATTTTAATCACATATTTTCGATACTATGATGAAAAATTCGGTAACATGAAAATGAATTCAGAGGTATCCGGCAGAATAGAATAGACCACCCTCCTTTCTTACCGAGATGTCGTAAGAGGCGACTAAGGTATGTGCCGTGTGGTATCCGGCGGCATAGAATAGACCACCGTCATTTCTTACCGAGGTGTCGTAAAAGGCGACTAAGGTAAGTTGACGTCAGGCAGGCGGCCGGTCGTAAAATACATACTCAAATCATATGACAACATGTTTGTAACATGTGCCGACCCCACTTAGAGTGGGATAAGGGCGAATGATGATGATGAAAATGAATACATAATCGAATGTATTCTGCCATAATAATTTGAGGCAGACGAAGTTGCAGGTAAACTCAGCTAATACATATTGTCTTGCCTATGCGGTCAGCGTGAAGTAGTATCACCTACTATTGCCGACGAAACGGCTTTGACTTTGGTCGGGAGAACATGTATTCCAATTTAATTGCATTCAATGGAATCTAGGACGATTATACAATCGGACGGTAGGGGAATTAAAAGCGAGACTTAGTTGGATTTCCTATTTAATTTCAATGGCACGATAAAAATCCATTACGAAAGCGCTCCGAGAGGCCTCTGTGGCACCGCATTTTTCTGAGGTTTGAACCTCTCGACTTATCTGGAAGAGACAAGAATAAGTCATTTCTAGTGCCGGCCTAAACAAAACATTTCAGTTGACATTTTATTTCTAATAAAATGCCTGTGGTATCCGGCGGAGAATAGACCACCATTTTTTACCGAGGTGTCGTAAAAGGCGACTAAGGTAATTCGACCCGCCGTTTGGTATCCGGCTGAGTAGTATAGACCACCCTCATTTCTTACCGAGGTGTCGTAAAAGGCAACTAAGTTGAGTTGACCCACCGCGTGGTATGGTGCTAGCTACGATGAGTCTACCGACTAGACAATGAGTCTACTGGAGGACTCTCACCTTTTGTATTAGAGCTTTGCTACATCCTTAAGACCTTGTAGAAATCAGTGTGTCACAAGGTTTTCCTGTGTAAATCTTGACCCCGCAAGAATTCTAGGATAAAAATTTGTTGTTGCCTATACGTTGCTTCGCAACTTTTCTATATTCCAATTAAAGTCACATTAAAATCGGTACGATACTATCTTTATGTGAAAATCGTATAAAAATCCGTTTAGTAGATTTGGAGAAAATCGAATTTATACAAACAGATAGCTTTTGGTGGCTTTGTTTTATAATATGTATGGAAATTGTATACAAAACAGTGTCATTTCCAGTATTGTCAAGTATCCAGGATTTCCCATAATGCTATTCCCAAGCAATCACATGCTTCATTTTGCATTCCCGCAAACACTTTTAGCGGCGACCGGCGTCGTAAAGCGCTGCAGCGGCTGAGAGCTAGATATCTTCACGTGCTTTTTATGTGAAGCGTTTTAAAATTAATGACATAATTAGTTGAGCCTACTTCTATCAATTAATTGTAGCTTAATTTTTAAACTTAAGGGGTAGGCCCTTCCGTTTTATGGAACACAAAATCAGCTATGCATTTTATTTATTTTCATAAGACAAACTACACATTAATTATTTTTATTTTTCTAAGTCATCGAACTCTACATACATAGGTTTAAAAAACCGAACGAACACGCGGACTTGGCAAAGATTACGTACTTATGACACGAAGAGAAATTTGGTGTAACTTATAGGAGGAGGTTCACTAATTCATAGTGTTCCAGTAGGATACACCTTGAGTCATAGGAACTGATGGCGATATCGATCCCACGAATATTTTGTATGAGGACTTTTTATGTTATTCTTTATACAAAAGAATATTATTCTTATTACAAAAGCACTACTATAGCGCGGAGCAAGTTATTAGTGGCGCCATCTGCTATACCAGTCAGGAAAATACGTAAACCGTGTTACTAGAACGTTTTGTTACATAGTCAAAATTTACATTATCCATTACTGTTTCCCCTACTTAATAAAAAATATAAAACTAACAATAAGAGAGAGAATTAAATATTTTTTTATTTACAATTTTTTGTAAATATCAATGAGGCATGTATGTTGATATATAGGTGCTAGCCCGAGATTTGAACCACGAGTATTACACAGCTTTACCGTATAGCTATTACAAATTTAAAAAAAAATTGGTACCTGCTTCCGAACATAACTCCGTTCGACAGCGACGGTACTCAGAGGTGAAATATTAAAAATAAATGACCAAAACCAACGGTAGAAAGAAAACCTTTGAGCGAGTTTAGCGTTTGACACGTGATACTCTACGCAATAAAAAACAGTATCGGTTCAATTTGCCGTGTGTTGAGATCACAAAAGTGCGATTACAATATATATACGCGTCAAAAATTGTTTGCATTTGTCATTTATGATGTAAGTTGTTACTACTTATCGGTGATAATTGTGCATTGCCCAGAAAAATGGAAAATAATAAATTCAAATTCAAAATATTCTTTATTCAAGTGAACTTGTAAACAAGTGCTTTTGAATCGTCAACTTTACTGCTGGTTCGGAAAGCTGTTCCTACCGAGAAGAACCAACAAGAAACTCGGCGGTTGCTCTTTTTAAAATATAAATCTTAGAACTAGTTACATTTATTTATTACTGTCTTGTACAGGGTAGAGATGCACCTATATCCACACATCCTTATCATCTAAGTAATCTTCAACAGTATAGTAGGCTTTCTGTATCAGCCTCTTCTTAACAGTGGTTTTAAACTGCTGTAATGGCATGGCCAAAATTGATTTCGGCATTTTATTATAGAATCTTATACTCAAACCCATACGTTTGTGGGTTTTTTTTACGTACTTTTGGTAGGCGCAAAGCACGAGTCGCAAGCTTATGTCGGTTCCTACTTTGTCTATTAAAAATCCTTAAACTCTTCATACAGTCCACTTAACCACCAACCAGCGGCTTAGAATCAATGACGGGGTTCCTTGTTATACCCAAACCCACAAACAACTTACATACATACATACTTACTTTCAAGGCACAAAGCATGAACCGAAAGCTTACGTCGGTTGCTTTGTCTATTACATATATACATCACTTATTGTTTATAATTATTTATATTTTTATATAAAAAAATTAAAATGCTTAAAATATACTGTGAAGCTAATGTAAGAATACCTATTTCTTTAAACTTCTCTGGCAGAGAATCGCAGGACGCGGACTTAATCGTGCCAAAATTTATCAATATTGGTTAAGCGAATCAGCCTTGAAAGATTTATAAACATACATACTGGAATTGATATTACGTTTATATATTTTGGAGATCAGATACATACCTTTAAATATATTTGACGTTCGGATACGCTTATCAAAATTTTCGTGCAATTTCAGTGCAATGTGTTACGCAATTCAATATCCACCATTGATGTTTTTGAAGTGAGATATTTTTGTAGAGCGACAAGTGTCTCCCTTAATTATGCCTATTAAAAGCACGATGGAGTGCCGAGAGATAGATGAACGAACGCATTCTGGTCCAGATCAGATATTCGTCTCATTCACACTTATGTAGTTTATTACCATGAGATTGAGACAGAAAGTTTTTTTTTCAACAACGAATGCCGGAAGTGCGTTAATGCGGCATCGCTTCGTTAAATTTTTATGTGTGCCTGTTTAATGAATGTCCTTTTAAATCTCCATATGCTTGTAACGTCTATTAACCCATAACTGCTATGACAGGAAACCCTAAAGTGGGCATTGTTTCACACCTTTCCATAATTTGATTAAACTTACATCTGTTGAGATTGCCCCACTAACAGAACTGTAAACTTAATTTTAGATTCACTAAGGTAATTTTTGAAGTTCATTTTATTTAAAAAAACTTATTACAGAAAGTCCAAGAAAAAAAGTTTTTTTGGAGCGAATATAAATGTAATAAACGTAATGTAGAAAAACGTAATAACGGCCTGTCACTGCTGATCAAAGGCCTCCACTCTTGCGAGAAGAGTAGGAGCTATGAACCACCACGCTGCTCCAATGCGGATTGGTAGGTTACACTTATCCCCAGAATTCTCTAGAGATACCAGCAGTAGAGTTGACAATTCAGAAGCACTTGTTTACAAGTCTACTTTTTTTTTTTTTTTTATATGAGTATTCAATGCAATCTGTTCTTTGTAATGAACATTCAGCAAAATGTTGTGAAAGTGATTGTCGTGGAGAGCGGTCAGTCCAGTGACTTGCGCCCTATTATTAACTCTGCAGCACAATACTGCACTACATGTTAGCTTAAGAAATCCAAAGGGGATTTACGTTTCAGTCTCTTGAATGACGAATTGCTACTCATCAGATTTGCAGCTAGTGCATTTGGGTGACAGTCCAATCTATTTTTGTATATTAGCATTCAGTGTGTAATATCTTCTTTGACTGTTCTAATTTTAAGATCATGGTGTAGCTGATGATTTGATATGTACCAAGGGGCATTTGTGATTATTCTGAGTAGTTTTGACTGAAACCTTTGCAGTATTTCTAAATTAGAGTTGGAAGCAGTTCCCCAGAGTTGTATTCCATAAGTCCATATATACAAGTCTACTTGAATAAAGATTATTCTGAACGAGCTGTGCCGCGTGGAATTCAGTGATTTACGAAACTTTTCCCGAATTTTCGAAATTATGTTCACATAAAAGTAGTAATTGTCAGTTAACAATAAGAGATAGAGTCATGCTATCGCGGTCTTTTATGTAGTATTTTTATAGATCTACAATTCTCTAGTACGTTACTTGAGCGTGTCTCTGCTGGTTTACGCAGCGGACGCGACAAGCAAGCTCCCAGCAAGCAAGTTTTTTAACGGCGCGATCTCTTCAACACAATTTACGTAATACCGATATGTACTATTTACCTAAACCACCCGGAAGTATTGCACAATCTTTTGGTGAAATAATAAGTATAGATTTAGAATTTTATAACACACACGTTTTGTAGACGCTACACAACGCTTTATTTCAGTTTTCCACAAAACTATTTTAAATTAGGTCACTTTAATACTGCAAAAAGCATGCAATATATTTATATAAGTACGCTTACATTACAAGTCTAGATAAATGTATGTCGAGAATAACAACAAACGCAGACGCGTTCAAAATTAAACAGTACACAAGTAGACCTTGGTGAAAGGAAGCAAAAGATTATGTAATACCGTTTTATTTAAAATGAAACTTGCCTTTCCAGCGAGACAGAATAGAGTGAAACATTTCTCCTTGTAAAAGTATTTCTTTAAGGAACATAACAAAATGAAGCCCAGCTTAGCCCGACGCTATCTCGAGTTAGGAATAGTTTTTTGCCACAATAAAAGAAAAGTTGCAATCGCAACGGCAGTCTAATAGCTTTACAAACGGGAAGTTTCTTTTTATTTTATTTAACGCTCATCTTGCGTATTATATTCTGTAATCGGAAATGAAATCGGAATTATTTTTATGTCATACAACTTAGGTGTAACTAAACAAAATTTCATGTCCCTACATGTTCAATTGAATTTAATGAAGGTATCATTTAACATACCGTATTATAAATACTTTTTTGATACTTTGAAAAAATATTATTATAAGAAAAAATACATCTCGACATTACTTGATCCTCGTTAATCGATACATAACCGTGAAAATGTTACAGACATACTTTTGCATTTATATAATAACATTACTATAGACTGTACAGCAATACAAATATAGATTAAACATATATGTATTGATTTTAAAAGCAGATAAGTAACTTGGCAGGACCTTCTTTGAATAGAACCATTGTCTTTAATTAAGATTATCATACAAAAGTAACAATAAAAACTATTTTGCTATAATCCGCGATACAGTAAATAGAAAATATATATAGTGCTGAATATATAGTGGACTATCGGTTTTTTCATACCCGATACATGCAGGATTCGTAAAAACACATCAACGACAAAATCGCAAAGATTTTGTCATGGAGTCTATCTCCTGATGATGCTTCGGTTGCGGGGCTTGTGTATTGTGTATTATTTTATTGTTATAAGTAATTTTTATTATCACTTTTGTATTTTGGATCTCCACAAAGTAACGCCTAATTGTATAAATTATTTCAGCATGTAATTATTATAAATCATCATCCTCATGCCCTTACCCTCTCTAAGTGGGGTCGGCACAAAATGTTAAAAACATGTTGTCACATGATTCGGCTACGTATTTTACGACCGGCCGCCTGCCTGACGTCATCTTATCTTAGTCGTATTTTACGACCCCTTGGTAAGAAAGAGGGTGGTCTACTCTACTCAACCGGATACCACACGGCGGGTCAACTTATCTTAGTCGCCTTTTACGACACCTCGGTAAGAAATAAGGGTGGTCTATTCTACTCAGCCGTATACCACACGGCATTTGCGGGGATATTTATATACTAATATATATATTGGCAAATTTTGGTTCTGAACGTGTAAAACTTAACAGTCATCTGGAAGTGGTGATTTTTTTACCTAAATGAAATTTGAGTTGCAGCTCTTAGCGCCAAAACACGGGAATTACTCGGGCGAAACTCGAAAATCGCTGTAAGAGTAGTATCTAGTGGTAATTGTCACCATTCTTTCCTATTTTGCTGTACGCAATTACGGATCACAGGTTGTTCATCCGTCGGGGGAGTTCTGCGAAATACGTTCCCCGGAAGCGCGTATAATCCTCAAGACGAATATCTCGAAGTTACGAGCGGTATAATCGCGGTTGTGACGAACGGGAAGAAAAATTCCTCACTTAATCCAAAGTTTAGGTGCCTGTAACAAATACAGGGTATTAGCGGCGACGGGAATAAAATATCACATGATGATGTGTCACGTGACTAAACGAGTATATGAGTATACGAGTATATGAATACGTGACTAGAGGGAAGCCTAAAAAGAGATGGTTGAATTGTGTAAAGCATGACATGCATGTCAAAGAAGTAGCTCCAGAGTTGACGAATGATAGGAGGGAATGGAAGAGAAAAACATGTTCTGCCGAACCCACTTAGAGTGGGATAAGGGCAGGAGAATGATGATTCAATGTGATAGAGAGATGATGCAGTTACAGCGATTTTTAGGTGAATGTTCATCATAAACCACATCCCAATTTAAACAAACGTTACACAAGTAATAATTTCTTTAAAGGAAAAAAAAAATTACTCTTGTATTATGGATCTCCGCAAAGTAACGCCTAATTCTATAAATACGCGTTATTTACGAAGTTTCATGTTACAAAAAAATAATGAATTATTTTGCTATAATCTACTATTAGAAAAAACTATGTAATGCTATATGACGTATAGTTTTAATACTTAATGCATGATTTTTAAAATGCATGCACTACAAACTTCCGGCCGCCTGCCTAACTTCAACTTACCTTAATCGTATTTTAGACACCTCGGTAACAAATGAGGGTGGGTCTATTCTACTTAACCGAATACCACACGGTGGGTTAACTTACTTTAGTCGCCTTCTACGACACCTCGGTAAAAAATGAGGGTGGTCTATTCTATTTAGCCGAATCCCACACGGCATACACAATTAATATTCCGCCAAAATTTAGTTTCTACATATGGGACTCCATAAATATTATTTTTAATTTGAATTTGTTTGTTTTCAATACTATTTTAATCTCACCAATTAGTAACGCTCCCTGCTCGTCACTCAGGCCACAGTCCTTTCACATTTTTCCACTGGTTACTTGTATGCCTTTACGCGAGTCCCGAATACAAAGCGAAAACCTGCTTAGTTTGCTCGAAAGCACAAAGGCGCCCCCGCCGCTGTAGTCGGCAAACCCGAAAAATCCAAGCCCTTTGAGGATCCCAATCCTTTAATACTAATTGAATCATAATTTTGACGACGAAAAGTTTCTTTTTATGTAAATCTTTTGGCCACACGAAATTCAAAGGACCGAGTAATACGAACGACATAATCTCGAAATTTTGGAAAGTCCACCCAAGGAGAGCTCCGTGTAATCGGGATTAAAATTTATGACCGTTTTCTACAGTCTCTTGTTGCTCTTCGCTATATTATGTCCTGTTTCCTTAGATCTTATTTTCCGTTTCGTTTAAGTTTGCCGTGATTGTCTAATAGGCACGCGGTCCTCACTTGAGGTTCGCGAAATTGCATACGCTAAATTGGAATTTACTGCATCTATAATAACATTATGGTCGTTCTTTTCAATAGGAAAGAAATCCCTTCCTACTGCACCTTATTGCTGTATCGACATTTTCTATACATTAGTTAAGTTCTATTAATAATTTTATTATATGTTTATGCATGGCTTAACGTTTACACGGATTAGTACGTATTTTTCAGAAGTTCTCACGTTTAATATTAAAGTGACCTAATTCAAAATAGTTGTTTTGTGCAAAATTGCAATAAAGCGTAGCGCCTACAAAACGCGTCAGTGTTAAAGAGGCCCATTACTTGGAATAGCAAGAAAACACTGGATTTTTAAAATTCAAATTCAAAATATTCTTTATTCAAGTAAACTTGTAAACAAGTGCTTTTGAATCGTCAACATCAAACTTTTTTAATAGTTTTTAGCTTGATGTCATAGATGGCATGGAAATGGTTATTGCAATGTATCCAACTTAATTAACCTAATTTTTAATTAGGTCGCTTTGATATTAAGCTTGCGATATATATTGGTAGTCTTATTTCTACATAGCTTTTAACAAGCACAGCAACTTTTTAATAAAATGTATATACACCTGTAAACCGTTACTTAAAGACCCCACAATTTTTACGAAATCAAAAAAGAATTTCAGCCGCTGCACGGCGAGGCGATAAATCTAAGCTTCAATTTCCGAAATTTTTCTATCACCAAGATTTACGTTGCGCGCATCTTAGGGAAAATCGCACCTTCAATTCACTTATCGATCCCTATTGTAGTACAATTTGCGGAATAGACGTGCAATTTTGAATTTAAAAAGATGTTAGGAAATTACAAAAACTATAACAGAACTTCTTTGCTATAATACGCGTGTGTTAAGCGAATGTATGTAGTGCTTATTGTATGAAACAGGCAAAATTCACGTAACTTACACATGCAGGACAAGTCGACAAACGTATCCCAAGACGCTCTAACCAGCATACATAGTCACAAGCAGTGTACACAACCACCACCACAATTTCTACGATTGTTTCGCCCCAAAACCGAAGCATCTTCCTACACGACAAAATCAAATAAACATAAAAACAATAAACATTTTATGTTGACAAAAGACAAAATCGTAAACATTTTAATGTTGACAAAAGACAAAACCGTAAAATAATTTATGTTGACAAAAGACAAAATCCTAAACATTTTTATGTTGACAAAAGACAAAATCGTAAACATTTAATGTTGACAAAATACAAAATTGTAAACATGTTAGCTGAATTTTTCAATAACAGCTACTACTTTAGTAGAGTTTTCCTATTCATCGATTGCTATTTCAATACAATTTGCGCAGAATAACTGGCAATTTGCAAACTTAAATTAAAATAACCGTGTAAAAGTTTTCGGTGGCGTCTTTAGCAACTTGTCGATAGTTCGCGTCGCTCCCGGCCGTCGAAGTACTGGCCTTTGTCTCGAGATTTTAGTCTTCGAGTGGTTCGCGTCGGCGAATTTTTGCATTAGTTTCGTAGACGTTTCGCTGTGTTTATTCGCTTGCAAGTTTTAATAAATCGAATAGAATTTTTTTTACAAGCAATATAACAGAACTAACTACTTTGCTATAATCCGCACGGGTTAAGCGAATGCATGCAAAGCCAATGTGTATGAAGCAGGCAAAATCTACGCACCTTATACATGCAGGACAAGCCACCACATGCACCCCAAGGCGCAATTCACCAGCAACAGCGCACACAAAAGCAGCACACACACCCACCACCACAATCTTGACGATCGTTTCGCCCCGAAACCGAAGCATCATCAGGAGGATAGGCTCCACGACAAAAATCGTAATCGTATCGTAAAAGAATTTTTTTTTTATTAGTTTCGTTATTAGGTTTTCTATTTACATTTTCAATTATAGTGCGCTTGATTCTGCGAGAGAAGTTTAAGTTAATAGCTATCCTAAATGTAACTAGTTATAAGATTTATATTTTAAAAAGAGCAACCGCCGAGTTTCTTGCTAGTTCTTCTCGGTAGAAACAGCTTTCCGAACTAGCAGTAGAGTATGATGATTCAAAAGCACTTGTTCGCGAGTTTACTTTCTTCTACTACTACTTTAAGTTTATCTTTCCTACAGTACATACTAAATCTCGCCAACCTGAAAATGTCACAAGAATGCTGTTTTCGCGTTAAATAAGCTAAGTTGAAGTAATTATGAAATTATTTTGCTATACTCCGCGATTAAGTTATACAGAAAATATATATAATGCTAAATGTAGAGTGGACTATCCTTTTTCATACCTAATACATGCAGGATTTCGTTAAAACACATGCATGTACCTCCACCACCGCCACAACAATACACAAGCACCACACACGTTCACTATCACAAACTCAACAATCGTTTCTCCCCGCAACCGAAGCATCATCAGGAGTTAGACTTCACGACAATATCGATTTGCGATTCTTACTGATTTCTTGTTGAAGCTAAATCTTTATATAAAGAAGGAGCTATCCCTCTTATCACCTGAAAGAACAGTTAACCCTGGTTTAGACTTGTCATGAATCTTCTTGTCACTTTGACTCCATGATCATTGTGGGTCGCCACTGCAAACGGTACAAATATTTAACGCCTAATTAGAAATGCATACTTTCGTCGCTTGTCTTTGAATTTGAGAAAAATTCAAAAACCTTTTTTTTCGATAAACCAATTTTTAAATGCTTAAACCTTTATTAAATCCATACCAGGAGTACCCGTGATTTCTATCGCGTCAAATTTAATGCAATCTAATACCCTCAATTATGACATTTTTTTTCATTTTCCCGGATGATAGATCAAGTATATGTATAATCTTAATTATACAAAAAGAAATTGCAATCGATTCAGTGAAATTATGAGGATGAAATTTGAGAGTAACAGAACGAAAGACAGACAGAAACAGGCACCTTTCGTTCATCCATACACATTATTTGTTTACTCAATATCGTAATTTACTTTGGATACTTAAATATTTTTTTTGTAGTTTTATTTAAATTCAAAATTTTTAATTGTTTTTCTTTCTATATTGTTTACTCTCCATTTTTTCTTTTATAAATATTTGTTACCAATTATATTAACTTATTTACTATTAATTGTATCTTAATCTCTTATGGATGCTGTGATTATCTTTAAAGTAGGTTTACATAATGTACTATAAATTTAAGCATTTATTTTTACTTTCTGTAGCATGTTAGATGAATATGTAAAACCTGTCGATAATCCTAAAATAATAAAATAAAAAAAAATAAAAATAAACACATTAATAAAAATCCATACTAATAAAATATAAGCATTTTATTAGTATGGATGTAATGTGTATAGAATTAGGCGTTATTTTGCGGAGATTCATAATACAAAAGTAATAATAAAGTTATTTTGCTATAATTTGTTTCGCGATTTTTTACGAATTATAACAAAATATTTTTTTATTATACTATTTTTGTAGTATTGATGTATGAATACAAAATTCGATTTTTTTTTAGAATATAATTCATGCTGAACTAGGTTGTGATAAGAAAAATAATATCTAGCGTTAGATTTGATTACCGTATGTCTTGAATTTGAGGTAATTACTCTATTTGAGTTGTCAACTTAAATTCAAATTCAAATTCAAAATATTCCTTATTCAAGTTAACTTGTAAACAAGTTCTTTTGAATAGTCAACTTTACTGCTGGTTCGGAAAGCTGTTCCTACCGAGAAGAACCAGCAAAAAACTCGGCGGTTGCTCTTTTTAAAATATAAATCTTAAAACTAGTTATTTATTACTGTGTTGTACAGGGTAGAGATGCACCTATATCCACACATCCTTATCATCTAAGTAATCTTCAACAGTATAGTAGGCTTTCTGTATAAGCCTCTTTTTAACAGTGGTTTAAACTGCTGTAATGGCAAGGCCAAAATTGATTTCGGAATTTTATTATAGAATCTTATACCCAAACTCACAAACGATTTACGTACTTTTTGCTAGGCGCAAAGCAGGAGTCGCGAGCTTATGTCGGTTCCTACTTTGTCTATTATATACATCACCTATCGTTTTATTAAGCATGCGAGTTGGATTCACATAGATGAAGACGGCAAGCTCGCGCATTACAACAACTAACAAACTATAGAACTGATATTGACACATCCGTTTCGTCGGCAATAAATAATAGAAAATAAAATACAAATCCGGAATGCCGTGTCGCAACAAAAGGAAAAGAAAGAGATTGAGGGAAGAGGCAATTTTGGTACCAAACAAGGAACATCCTAACGTACTTACGTTCAAACAGAGCTGTATCCCTCGAAGATAAGTATCAATTTTCTTTGTCTTAACCGCAAAAAGAAAATGGTATCGCTAATACAAATACTGTGTTCGCATTTTTCCCCAGTCGGAGGGGGCTCGGAAAACTTTTTGAAGGTTATACTATAGCGTTGAAATAGAAACTTTTTGATGGAAATTAGTTACGGGGCACTTTTGCTACCGAGAATAGTCGAACTTCTTTCGTATTCGATTATTTTTTTAAATGAAAACTTAATATTCAAATGCTACTATATAGCATGTCTGATTTTGCTGTGGGTCCGATTTTGTGGGAATTTAGATTTAAAAAAATGTATGAATACTCCTATATAATGAAATATTGGATACATAAATTAATCAGATCCTTGCAATAAATTTTGAGTTTTGTGATCACAAACATATGGAAGTTTTTTTTAATATAAATAACACACTAGAAGTATACGTTATTACAATTGTAACTTACCTAGTACTATGACCTCTGTAATAAAGGCAAGGACCTTTCTTCCAAAAGTGATGGTTGTATCACCAATAAAATGTCTTATTGTATGTAAATTAAATTAAGTAAAAAAAATAGCTTAATAATACCTACGGAAATTAAAATTTGACAAAGTTTTTTCAAAAATGTTAATTAAAACTCTAACCTCTACGTTAGGTCTTCATGGAAAACTTCAATTCAAATTAAATAATCACACTTACGACGTCACAACCTATTTCGGCTAAAGATGACTAATAAATTATTTAAAGTTAAGCATAAAAAGTAATTCTATAAATTAATAACTTGCAGTTAAAATACAATCTTATAAGAAAGCTATTTTATCTTTTTATACAAAATTCCCACCACATAATGCAAAGTTAAATTAAACCGCTTTCAATCTTTTTTATTTAGAAAAAAAATGTTCCAACTTGTCCCCAGCCGCACTCGCAACGTGCTATATAAGCCGATAACAAGGAAATCAAACTACGCCGAACAACAATGTAGCTCGTCTGAAAATTGCTGAAAAGAAGTTGTTAACAAAAATACGCGGAGCCTTCGCCTGCGGGCCCCCGATAACACCGGGATCCGTAGTAAACACTCGCGTCAAGAAACGCTTGGGAGGTAACAAGGCACGAGCTGATAGCGTTTCTGAAAAAAGTACTATCCATAACATAATTTATTCTGAGTGTTCTGAGTGCAACGGTACATATGTGGGTCAGACTGGCCGAAGTTTTGCGGTTCGATTCCGGGAACATATGGCTGCGTTTAGGAATAATAAACCACAAAATTCTAATTTTGCAAAACATTTGCTAGAAAGCGGTCATAAAGTGCCTAATGACCATTCATTTCATATTCTCCACACTTGTGATAAGGGACTCCGTCTCAATATGTTAGAGCAACTTGAGATAATAAAAAATAACAATGGTCACTTAATTAACGCGCAAGTAAATGTATCTAATTCCGTTTTGCTGCATGTGTTCGGAGGGGAGGGTATTGGTGGGAGTTGAACTATTTAAGACTGCTTGTATGGGTAGCGCGGCGCAGTACGATTTTTGTCGTGAAGCCTATCCTCCTGATGATGCTTCGGTTTCGGGGCGAAACGATCGTCGAGATTGTGGTGGTGGGTGTGTGTGCTGCTTTTGTGTTAGATTATATTAGTAGTTAGTTCTGTTATATTGCTTGTATTATAAATAAAGTAAGACTCCTTATTTTAGCCAACACAAGACAAGTATGCCATTCATAAAATAGAACCCTCCCTCAGTTGTTAGTGCAACGGTATAATGCATCATAACTCATAGTGATGTTAATAAGTGATAATAGTCGATGTTTTAAATAAAGATTCTTTAAATTTACTATTAGTCTTATGTTTATAAGATGACCGTTACTCAAATGACACGATACAAAATTAACTGTTCTTTTATATTTATTATTTGAATAATTGTATAATACTATAATTGGTATCTCGTCGAGACTTCACATGGGGCGATTAAAATTTGTAAGTTATACAATAATTTAAAAAAACTTACGACAAAATGTTTGAAAACATAGCAATCTAGATTAAATTAAAATTTTGCGTCAGTAAATAACTTTAGACTGCCTCACAAGCACAAAATAAATGTAAAATGTTGTATGGTAGGCAAGTCCAGCTCTTATTGCGACTCAACTGAAGACGTAAACGAAATTGTTTTGCTTTTTCATACCATGACGTCTTAAATCCGCACACTTTAAGTCGTTGCCGAATGAGCGTTCGGAATTCGAACCTAAGAACACGTGAGTAAAAGAGACAGAGTTATCTATAGTTCATATAACGTTATCCTTTTCAAACATTACGACCCCAATGCAATTCACACTTCATGGTACGAAAAGAAAGCGGTTCGAGAACGTCGTTTATGTCATCAATTGAGTCGCAATAAGAGTTCATGGTAGGCCTGCTGCTTACGTATTAGGGTCTGTAAAATTCTATTGGAGCTGGACAGCAGTTTTGTTAGCAAGGTTGCGGTTTTGTTTCTTATGACAGCTTGAAAACGGCTTGTTTGCGTATGAGCTAACATCTATGACCAGATCAAAACCACGGCAGCCCCAGCAGTATTCTACAACCGTTATTATACTGGGTAGGTATTACACTTTTAGGATATATATAGCTTTCTGTGAATTTCTTGTCCACAGTTCCATCGCAAATGTTAGTCAATTTCACTTTATACTATTTCCGTTACCAAAAATCGCATCAATCTTTTACTCTATGAATATAAAAGAAGTAAAAGATCTGAATTAAGATTTATGAACATGAGAATATAGCCATATTGAAATTCATTTACACAGAACTTAAAAAAAATTCGTTTCTCATCTAACAGAACACATTCACTCAGAGGGCCAACATTTTCTATAAACAATTTCTATAAAGAATCAACATTCTTCCAGCCTGGGTGTGTATTCGTGTTTAAGTATGTATTTAAAATTATATATGTAGTATATCTACCAGTTATCCGTCACCCATAACACAAGTATTAAGTTACTTACTTTGGAGACGGGCGATCGTGTGTGTAAATGACCCATATATTTATTTAATTATTTATCTCTATGAATCATTTATAGAAGCAGGCGTTACTTTGCGGAATTCCATATTACAAGCAATATAACAGAACTAACTACTTTGCTATAATCCGCACGGGTTAAGTGAATGCATGCAAAGCCAATGTGTATGAAGCAGGCAAAATCTACGCACCTTATACATGCAGGACCAGCCACCACATGCACCCCAAGGCGCAATTCGTATTGCAGTACGATTTTTGTCGTGGAGCCTATCCTCCTGATGATGCTTCGGTTTCGGGGCGAAACGATCGTCGAGATTGTGGTGGTGGGTGTGTGTGCTGCTTTTGTGTTCGTTGTTGCTGGTGAATTGCGCCTTGGGGTGCATGTAGTGGCTGGTCCTGCATGTATAAGGTGCGTAGATTTTGCCTGCTTCATACACATTGGCTTTGCATGCATTCACTTAACCCGTGCGGATTATAGCAAAGTAGTTAGTTCTGTTATATTGCTCTATGAATCACTCATTCGGGTGTAGAAAAACACACATAATTAATGGTATTTTAACATAAAAGTTACGCGACCGAAGTCGGGATGCAACTAGTTAACTATAAAGATGTACGAGTAAGCAATTTTATCGATAAAGTGGCACGCTGAACGCATCGACACTATGAGCCCTCACGTCGCGAACAGCGGCCTGCGTGTGACACAACACTTCGCAAGTTCGCGCGAATTGTGAATTCAATTTGGCAATATGGCCGGTGATTTTATTTCTACGGCCTGTCAAATGTAGCGCATGATTTTGAAGTTTGATTTGTTACAAACATTTGTAACAATGATTTATGGAATGTTTGATTTATAAAAAAGTCGTACCCTCAACTTACACACGTGAACTTTCGTTTTAATTCACCCACCATTACGTAATGTGTAGCTTTATTCCTGTTGCCAAAGGCAAAGGATTCTTTGGTTGGGTACGTAAGCTTTGATAGTACTAAATTTCATAAATACAACTCCAGCGGATTAGACATAACAGCGTAATAGAAAAAAATATTATTTATTCTAGTAAACTTTTAAAAAAGTGCTTTTAAATCGTCGACTCTACTGCTGATTCGGAAAGTTGTTCCTACCGAGAAGAGCCAGCAAGAAACTCGGCGGTTGCTCTTTTCAAAATTTAATTAATAAAACTATATATATACATTTAGTAATTCCTGTGATCTACGGGGTCAGAGAGTAGCTATAACCACGCATTCTTTTCATATAAGTAATCCTCAATAGTATAGGCTTTCTGTATCAGCCTCTTTTTAACAGTGTTTTTAAACTGCTGTAATGGCAAAGCTAAAATTGATGCGGAATTTTATTACAGAAATCTTATGCCCAAATTCAATTCAATTCAAAATTTGAAATTTGAAATCATGTAAAGTATGGCTGAATTTTGCATAGAATTCGACCAGGGCCAGCTTAATAAAGATTGCGGATGCCCTTGCATGTGTTGCAGCTCCTTTTCCCCTTAACTTCTACCAATTCATAGTTTTCTTCATAGACAAGTTGTAAGTAGTCATATTGTAAAAGCATACTTGATACAATTATTAGATCCTCTGTCATCTGCATCGTGGTTAACTGTAGTATTTGCCTTGCTTATACCAGTTCCACGGGTTAGAGGTCTGTGCAGTTCTCTCCTAATGGAGTGCTCCTCCTGATTATATTACATAACATAAGAAGTAAAGTAATGGCCTGTTTCTAGCTTACTGTTAGACGTAGGATTCCTCTCTCCGTTTTCCGAGAGAAGAGTTGGAACTACCACGATTGATAAGTTACACATATCCCTAAGATTCTCAAGAGATATGCAGGTTTCTTCACGATGTTTTCCTTCACCGTAAGGCATGTGATAAATTGCAAATATGAATCAGGCATAAGTTTCAACAGAAAATTGCCTGCTGAAATTTCAACCCGTGAAACCTCGAAAGAGTCTCACAGTCTCACCGCTAGGCTATCACAGCTTATATATTCTTTTAGCAATAATTTTACGTTGCACTCTGTAAAACCTTCGTAGCAGCAGTTAGCTTGTTGCAAACGTGAGCGATATCGTCTCATTTTGTAGCCCAATAAACTTAGAACTACTATAATTTCAAAATTTACGACCCTCGTATTTATTTACACCCCCCTGTCGGTCCCAAGTCGAGATCTGTCTTACGGCGTACGTGAACCGAATCGAACACCCGACCCTTTCAGTCCGCTCAGCAGATTGCTCTGAACCGGCAGTTTATAGCGACGTCTCAGACACTCGTGAAACGTTTTCTTTACAACTGTTATTATAGCTGTATTTTTACGCTTACACAGTTCTTAAGTAATAATGAAATAAAATAAAACTTTATTAGACAAAAAATGGATACAATGAAAATAAATTAAATTAATTTATAGAGTTAGGCGTTACTTTGCGGAAATCCATAATACAAAAGTTATAATACAAATTATTTTGCTTTAATCCGCGATACAGTATATAGAAAATATATATAATGCTAAATATATAGTGGACTATCCGTTTTTTCATACCCGTTACATGCAGGAATCTTTAAAACATGCACAAACCTCCACCACTGCCACCACAATACACAAGCACTACACACGATCACTACCACAAACTCAACAATCGTTTCGCCCCGCAACCTAAACATCATCAGGTGATAGACTCCACGACAAAATCTCAAAGCCAAGCACTATCCAAACAAGCATGGTTATATTTGGACAATGTTTGTTATGTTCTATCTTTTAATAAAAACCTTCCAAAAAGCCGTTCAGTAGATTTGCGGAAAATCGATCACATACAGACACAGCTTTAGGCCACTGTTTTATATAATTTGTTGTATAATAAGTATAGATTTTGCAATCGACAAGTGTCTCTACAAAGGATTTTCATGACCACTTTCCAACCATTTAGATTTGATGACATCTTGCGATATATTTAACTTCGCAGTCTACCAGCACCGCGCATACAGGAGCTAATTCTCAATTCCATCAACAGCTTTATCTGTCAAAAATCACTCGGAAATATTTGGTGCGAATTTCCGAAATAATCTATTTGGTATAGGGCTTCCGATTTGAATAAAACATTCCGCAAGACAATCAGGCTACGAAAATTACACCGGCCGGCATCGGAGCGATTACGTCGTTGTGAAAACAAAAATATACAAAACATTTTAACAATCGAAGATGAGCTTTGAATATTAAGTGATAAAGTACATTTTACTACACCTACGGTCGCGGCACCTCGTTCACAGGTGAACCAACCTGTTCGGTTATGTTCTGGAAATATAAAGATCCAATAAATAATGCAACGTGGCACGAAGCGGGGAAATCCTTACCTGCTAACATAATAAGAATGAGACGATCCTGAAAGGCGGTAAGAAAACGTTTGTATTCTATTTCATGTAGAAACTTTAATCGACTATTCGAACTTACAAAAGATATCATGGGGAGGATGGCATTGCATTAGTCTGCTGCATATAATCCCCATGGTTACGAAAAAGAAATATTAAAACATGTAAAAAAGAATATGTGTTGTGTGTGCAAAAGCGTGGAATTTTATATAATTAAATTATAAATTCAAATTCAAATTCAAATTCAAAATATTCTTTATTCAAGTAAACTTGTAAACAAGTGCTTTTGAATCGTCAACTTTACTGCTGGTTCGGAAAGCGGTTCCTGCCGAGAAGAGCCAGCAAGAAACTCGGTGGAGCTCTTTTAAAAAAGAAGATTCTTAATACTAATTACATTTTGTCGTAGCTATCCTGCACAAGGTCAAAGAGCAGCTATATCCACGCATTCTTATCATCAATGTAAGCCTCCACGGTATAATAGGCTTTCTGTATCAGCCTCTTTTTAACAGTATTTTTAAATTGCTGTAATGGCAAAGTTAAAATTGATTGTGGAATTTTGTTATAGAATCTTATACCCAAACCCACAAACGACTTACGTACTCTTACAAGGCGCAAAGCAGGAGCCGCAAGCTTATGTCGGTTCCTACTTTGTCTATTATATACATCGCCAATCTTTTTATAATTATGTATATTTTTATGCACAAAAATCAAATTGCTAAAAATATACTGTGAAGCTAACGTAAGAATACCTGTTTCCTTAAACCTCTCTCGCAGGGACTCACGCGAATTCAAATTATAAATGCCACGTATGGCTCTTTTTTGCAATACAAAAATTTTCTCAATATCAGCGCATTTACCCCATAAAATCTTAGTGGAATATTCAAAAGTAATTAATACTTAAATTTAAATAAACAAATATATTGGACACTTACACATATGGTAGTCCATTCTCAAAGTAATTAACTTAATACTTGTGTTATGGGTGACATACTACTACATATATAATTTTAAATACATACTTAAGTACAAGTATACACCCAGGCTCGAAGAACCAACGAATAGTTTATAGAAAATGCTGGCCCTCGGCGGGAATCGAACCAGTTCCTACCGAGATGAGCCAGAAAGAAACTCGGCGGTTGCTCTTTTCAAATAATAATACTTATTACTAGTTACATATAAATGTCTTCTACAGGGTCGAAGAGTAGCTATATCCACGCATTCTTATCGTCTAAGTAATCCTCAATAGTATAGTAGGCTTTCTGTATTAGCCTTTTTAAATAGTATTTTTAAACTTCTGTAATGGTTAAGTTAAAGTAGATTGCGAAATTTTATTATAGGATCTTATACCCGAACCCACAAACGACTAACGTACTTTTGCATATTTCTATAATTATGTATATTTTTATGTATTATAAATAATAAATAAATAAATATATGGGGCATTTACACTCACGGTCGTCCGATCCTAAAGTAAGGAACTTAATACTTGTGTTATGGGTGACAGACAACTGGTAGATATACTACATATATAAGTTTAAATACAAATAGACACCCAGGCACGAAGAACCAACAATTTGTTTATAGAAAATGTTGGCCCTCGGCGGGAACCGAACCCGCGACCTGCGGAGCTGGCCAACTGGCCAGTCAAAGTATATCACAAAGAGTCCATGAAAATATGAAATGTTTATCTTCTAAGCTGGACAGCTGATGTAATGCAGTTCGCTTTGAATAAATAATTACAGCGCAGCAGTCCGTTAGTCCATACACACGAGATACGATGTCATATTAGCTTTAAGCTTAAATATACCTACATTATTTATTCATGTGTCTACAGAAGCGGCTGTGATAGTTCAGCGACTCTTTTGAAGGGGTCACAGGTTCAAACCAAAGGGCACACACTAATGAGGTTTTCCGTTAAAACTTATCTGTATTAAAGTCATTAGTGGGTTTATAAGATTTTATAATAAAATTCCGCAATCGATTTTGTCTTTGCCAATACAGTTTAAAAACATTAGTAAAGTCAGGCTGATAAAAAAAGCCTATTGAGGAATATATAAATGATAAAATGCGTGGATATAGCTAGTCTTCGATCCTGTACAAGAAATTAATAACTATATGTAATTAGTAATAAGAATTATTGTTTGAAAAGAGCAGCTGCCGAGTTTCTTGCTGGCTCTTCTCGGTAGGAACATTTTTCGTAACCAGCAGTAGAGTTGACGATTCTAAAGCACATGTTTACAATTATACTTGAATAAAGAATATTTTGAATTTGAATTTGAACACATTAATAGATTGGATCTTAGAAAAACATAGGTTATTAAAATCTCAAAATAACGCATTGAACGAGATCGGCCTTATAAACGTTCATATACATTATATGTTGAAATATAAATTCAGACGGCAAGCTTTGAGCTTTTTATACTTACTACAGTTTTACAACAGTTTATTTTTGGCTAATCGTTTCGCCCGTAAAATGGAGATTTTACGACCTCTTAGGGCGCTAGCGGCGTTTTATTAAGTCAACAAAACCGTTCTTTGTCTTACTATTACAAAAATACGCTTACGTAATACTTTATAATATTTTTATTCTTTACTAGACATACTCACAACGTTGTTCGTGTCAACTTAAGTGTTAAAATATCCATACTTAAATGTATTTTTTTATTTTTAGCTGTTTGGTCGTGAACTCTTCACAGACAGTCATACTTTTATATTTATAATATGACTGTATTTATAAGGTAGTGACGAGGGTGGTTTTGTTTATGAAATTTCTAAAATTACCGACGAACTATTTTTACAGGTAGTTTAATGGATTTATGTATTAATTTTTTTTCGTTTGTTTCAGGTATGTTATTTACGTACTTCAAACCGTGTAGGTAAGGTTTTTGTTGCTACCTTCCTAACTTTATTCTGCACTTGGTTCAAAAGTACTAAATTAGGTTAACTACGTGTAAACCAATTTTTACCTAAACTTGTGAAGATGTTTTCGTGATTAAATAACAAACAAAAACTTCCACATCAATAATGAGAAAGAATAGATGAATATTGGAATCTGAGGCTCTAGCTCACTTGATAATAAACCCCAGTAGGTGGACAAAGACTTCTAAAGATCCCAACAACCAGTCATATTGAAGCTTTACCTAAGTTTTCTTACCTTGAATATTGTTTAATGAGATCTGTGTATATCCATAAATAGAAGACCAACTGTAAAAAAGAAATATACAAAAAGTGTATGATTCATGCAATAAATTACAATTAAAAGAAAAAAAAATAATTATACATTTTCTCCTAATTTTTAATGGAAAAGTGGCTATAGTCAATGGATTTCACTTTTGTTCATGATTTTACGTCGATCGGTTAGAAAAAATGTATAACTAAGGAAAATGTCGATGTTTGATTGAATAAAGGTTATATTTAAAAGAAAAGAAAAAATACAAATATGCTTTTGTCCATGATTTTACGTCGATCGGTTAGAAAAAATGTATAACTAAGAAAAATGTCGATGTTAGATTGAATATATAAGTTATATTTAAAAGATAAAATATATAAATATGACTTTAGTCCATTAATGTACATTGTTGGGTTAGAGAAAACATATAACTAAAGAAAGATGTCGATTTTTAATTAAATATAGGTTATATTTTGAAGAGAAACATTACAAATATGACTTTTGTCCATGATTTTACATCTATCGGTTAGAAAAGACATAAAACTAAGAAAAATGTCGATGTTTGATTTAATTCCAATACGTTACATTTAAGAGAAATGAAATGATGCAAATATAACTACCGCTCTCGGTGAATTCATGTTAAAATATGCGAATATCTCCAATATATTTATGAACGGTAATGCAGTTCGAGGGCCTCTAAAGACGGATCGACGGTCGAGAATATTTTTCATCTAAATATCACATGGTAGAATGTGAGCGGGAAAATTCTTTGAGCTTTATTTAGCGTAAGCAAATGGTTTCAAAACGAATTTAAATGTCAAAATGGAATTTTAATACTTTTAGACTGGAACAAGTAATCGCACTCTATTCCTTTAAGCGTCTCTGAATAGTTACTTTAAACGGTTCATTTCTAACATATGAAAAAATAAGAAAAGAATGATATTATACAAATAATACTCAATCTTCAAGATTATTTTATGTTATGCTCGAAGTTAGAGTGAAAAATCTACCAGAACTAACATTATTTTTAAGAATACTTATAGTACCCGGCAATAAATAATGCACATCGAGGCTTAGAGAGAGAAATCGGCTAGATTCTGCTTCATAGAGCATCGTCTCTGTCGCACAGACTGACGAACCCGTGAGTGACAGTGACAGCGCTCTACGAAACCGAACTGGCCGGATGTTTCGTTGTCAACATCGATGTGCATTATTTAATGCCGGGTACTACAGTTATCTAAAGAGCTGTGATATCTCACCGGTGAGACTGTGCGACTCTTTCGGGCGGTCACGGGTTCAAATCTTGAGTAGTCACCAATGAGTATTTCTTTTTTAATTTAGATATACACTAGAACCTCAGTAAATTAATATGTAAGGGAAGCACAAAATATTTTAAGTAATGGAGTATTAACTTATCATGTTTGCGTTAGTGAGAATGGGGGAGGTCGTGTGTTTAAACTGATGTGTTTAAATATGTACCTGAATGAGACCGAAGTTGAAAATACATACACATGTTGTGTAAAAATGGGAATTTCTTTGAAGCTTCGTCTACAGAAAAAATCTGTCAATTTCTGTTGTTTTAAAGAGTTTATAGTATCTTAGTAGTTTTTAATTTTTAATGAAAAATAAATCTAAAAATATTACAATGCAGAAATGTCATTCTAACAGCCATTTCAAGTAAACTTTTAAGGTATCTCCTCGAAACAATAGGTGAACACGTACAAGTAGTAAATTCCGAGATTTATTATTTTGCTCATTCTATCCGAAATAACTGGAATAGACAGATAGTTTAAACTATCTGTTATTGCGAGTCAACATTGAAATTATTAAGTTATAGATATTGCGTATTTTAAGTTATAGAGGTTTTGGGGTCCGAGGGGAAGGGAGCAGGTTATTTTTAGTAAGTTACAGAGGTTTTTAACTTATTGAGGTTTAAGTTATCGAGGGTCTACTGTATATTGTATACTGGTATTCTGTTATTTTTCTCGGGTAGCAGCTGCAAACGAGCACCTTAGGTTCTAGTGATGACATGCGTCAACGCTGAGTTGCGAGCCCTTTCTGTTATTACAAAATTAAGATATTTCATTTCATAAAAAATGCATTACTTAAAGGTGTTTAAAAGTATTTATACGACAAGAACACTCCCAAATACACTAACTCCAATACTCAAATACACACGCACACACACACACACACACTCACACACACACACACACACACACATACACACACACGCACAAACACGCGCGCTCACGCTCAAGTCACATCGTTGTTGCATCTTTCCTACATTTTTTATTAATTCTATTAAGCAAAATCTAGATTTAATATGTAAAATTATATAATCAGTTTGGCTTTATTAATAGACTAAGTTTTTTTTGTTAAATATATATTGTATAGTTGTAGATTATAGAAATAAGAAGTGAAATCCAAAAGGACTCACACGGAATGCCTTTTGTAACGAAAGCTCTTCAATTAAATCCACGATCATTGGTTTTTCGGTGTCTCCCCCATCGCGTCGAATGTCGGTATTAAAGACCTTTGTATTGAAACCTAACATGTGCAATTACAAATGAAATCCCCGACGAAATGTAATTTTGTACGTTTTCATACGTCCCTCAACTTTATAGCAATCATTACCGGATTCTGGGCCCGAGAGACTGTATGCTTCTGAAAATCGGTGTATTTAGATTAAGGCTTCAATTCTTACTTGATAATTTCCCTTTTTTTTACTCCACTAGCTGCGCTAGCGGCTTTGTTTGCGTGGAAATCTGTGTCTCGCAAATTTTTCCCCGCGTAAATTCCGACTTTGCGGATTCTAGGATAATAACATGTTATTATATGTTGTTCCGCAACCTCCTCTGTCATCTAGTAGAAGTCCTAAAAGGGATTGAACAGTGCTTGCAATTTTTGTGTATAAGGATATACATAATTATAAAAAGATTGTCGATGTATATAATAAACAAAGTAGGAACCGAAATAGGCTTTCGAAAGTATGTAAGTCGTTTGTGGGTTTGGCTCAATCAATTTTAGATTTGCCATTACAACAGTTTAGATATTCTGTTAAAAAAAGGCTAATACAGAAAGCCTACTATACTATTGAGGACTACTTAGACGATGAGATAATCTCAAAAATCATTTCGCCCTGTAACCAAAGCATCGTCAGGAGATAGACTCCACGACAAAATGGCAAAGCTAAAATACTTATAATATATATAAAATATTGTCTCGCTTAGTCTTTTTACCTAAGTAAATTGAATTGCCGGTCCGTTTGTACGTAATTTTATCTGGATGTCTGTATTGTACGTTTTCACATAACCCTCTCTTTTATTGCTATCATTACTGGGTCTGAAGCCGGAGAAAATATGGCTGTGAGAAGGGAATGAGAATTTCCTCGGGGAGATGTTAGACGGTGGAAACAATTCCGAGACAATGTGTAAAAATATGGATTCATAAAATTCTATAGAATTATCACATTCTTGCCGTCTGGCGTCTGAGTTGGTAGATCTTGCGCTTAGATATATTTAACCTTCACTTGTTATTAAAGCTTTGATAGCCCAGCGGTGAGACTTTTTGAAGAGATCACAGGTTCAAACCATGGAGTTTTTCCGTTAAAACTGTTGTGCCTAATTGATAATTGCAATTTATCATACGCTTTTAATAGAAAAACATGGAGCCTGTCCGAACTATGAAACCGTGAAACTCTCGTAAGAGTCGAACATTCTAACCGCTGAGCTATCACAGCTTTATCACAGTAGGGCGCTTTAAGATAATTATACAGGGTGGAACCGACCATATATAATTAATTTTTAATTTAAACACGTCAGCACCCTACATAAAAAAATCAGTTAATGCAGTAAAGTATTTTTCGTAAATCTTTTACATAAAAAAAATACACACGATTTTAGTGATCAATGACCGTGCCTTAACACGCCATTCCAACCTTGACCTAAAAATGCAATGCAACTAGACAGGTGCGAGGGAGAAAAAAGTATAATGTTATTGTTTTCTCCTGTTTTTTGAACAAGTGCACTGCGCCAGGTCAGTCAACAATTACTTACAAAGCCAGACCTTAATTAAATCTTCTTTGTAACACAACATAACTCATGTATTTTCCTGACTGCAATAACAGATCGCTTCACCAGTAGTTCACTCTGCGCTATAGTGGTACTTTTGTAATTACGTAAGAAGTCCCCATACAAAATGTTCGTTGGATCGACATCGCCTACCAATTTCTTTGGTTCAGAGTGCATCCTACTTGAACACTAAGCCTAAGCGACATTGTAAACAGTGCATCTTCCGGTACATCCACATTTTGGAATGCTGTAAAGGACCCGTCCACAAACTCTGTTTAATTGATAATACAGTACTTTCCTGTCCTCCTCCTCGCGTAGTATTCCTCAGTACTGAGGATCGTGATCCATACGATTAGGAAGCAGACTTTGACGTAAGACTTCCTTCCATCTGTTCCTGTCTTTAGCCATGTGGAGTGCGTCATGGAGTTTGATGTCCAGAGTGGAGCGGATCTGGTTAGACCATCTAATGGGGCTGCGGCCTCTTGGCCGTTTGCCATTCACTTTGCCGGTGACCAAGAGCTGCACGAAATTATGGCCGTCTTTCCTGGCGATGTGTCCAAAAAACTCCATGACCCTTCGCAGACATATTGTGGATAGTCTGTCCTTGACTTTTAGTTCGCGAAGGATAGACTGGTTCGTTCGGAAGGCTGACCACGGAATGTTGCATCTTGCGCCAACACCACATCTCGAAAGAGTCAGTGCGATCACGGTCGGTTTTTTTAAGCGTCCATGTCTCCAAGCCATAACTAAAAATGGAGAACACCAGCGACTTGACCAGTCTTATCTTTGTCTTGCGCGATATGTTGCGATCTCTCCAAATTATGCGTAGCTGGCTCAAGAGCCTGTGTTGTTGATATTCGCTCTCAAGTACACGATATTGTCAACCTTATCCAAAGGCACTTGGCACACTTTCCTGTCACTTGTACGTATGACGTCCGTCCGGTTCGATACGTTACATATTTATTTTTTTCGAAAAATTTTGTTGAAATATTGAATTATGCTAAAGTAAGTATCTAATACGTTTAAGTGATCAGTGGATTAGTTTAATGTATGTCGTCGGTACTTTGTATAATTTTAACATGTAGTTGAACTTTTTGTTAAATCATAAGTGTAAACCGATATGCACGAGTCTTGATCAAAATAGTAAGATATCGTCTTATTAACATTCGCATTCGATCTCTCATATCAAAATTCATCCCCGGGTCTCGTTCGTGGGGAGCGGAATGAGATGAAACGCGCGAGTATCTAAGTATGTAAGGTTGGCACCACATTTACATATATGGTAATGTTGGATGAATGCAGACCGTAATTATCGTGTGAAGCGAGTGATGTTTAGATTTAACATGTTAGATACCTACCCTCAAATAAAAAAATATAATTTAAGATCTACTAGAGTCAATGGCATAAAAATACATATATAATTTATAAAAGTAGGCGTTAATTTTCGGAAATCCATATAACAAAAGTTATAATAAAGTTAGTTTCATATAATCCATGTTTGTTCAGAAAATCTATGCAATGCTAAGAGTAGAAAGCAGAAACTATTCTCATACCTTATAGGATTAGTTACGTCACTCAGACAGTTGTCATTTTATTGCTATTATGTCGTGGAGTCTATCTCGTGATGATGCTTCGGTTACGGGGCAAAACGATCGTTGAGATCTAAGTAGTGAATGTGTGTAGTGCTTGAGTAGTTTCTCTTTGGTGATCATTTCAAAAAACGTGGATTATAGCAAAATAATTCAATCATAACTTTTGAAGTTTTTTACATTTAGACACACGTGCAAGTATTTAAAGATGTTTCACTTATTATTCGGGAAGAGATAATCAGATCAGTATGATCCCAACTGCCCACAATGGTCGACTGCTTTTCGACGATGACCTGATCGAGCAGACATTGGTTAGCCACATTAATTTTGCTAGTTTCATTGTTCATTCGTTGTTGAGACATTCTTTGCCATAACGGAAAAGCTAAAATAATTATGGTGTTAAGAAAACTCAAAGAAAAGCCTGACCAAACTTAAATTCCGAGAACCAGTTTTCCCAGCACAAAGGTACGTTCCAACAAAATTTAATATTTCGCAATTCAAAGAGCCCGTAACAGCCTACTTGAATAAATATTAATTTAAATTTGAAACGAAGCCCTGTTGAAAATAATTAGGGGAATGACTGCATTGTTACGCTAATTTTTTAATGAGGGTACATGGCAAGCAGGCACTTGTACTTTTTCTTTCAGCCAAATCTACTAACTGAAAATATAAGAGCTACAAATCATCAGACATTCAAACATTCACATTATCTATCTATACTTCTTATAAAACAAAGTCCCAAAAAGCTGTAGGTATGTCTGTATGTAATCGATTTTCTAAAAAATCTACTCAACGGATTTTCGTACCGAAATATGCCATTACATTACCAAAATATAGTGCGATACTTCCGGATGGTTTAGGTAAATAGTACATATCGGTATTATGTAAATTGTGTTGAAGAGATCACGCGGTTGTTAAAAAAAACTTGCTTACTGAGAGCTTTAGTCGCGTGCGCGGCGTAAACCAGAAGAAATACGCTAGAGAATTGTACATCTATATAAATACTACAATAAAGTCCGCGAGAGCATGTCTCTGTCTCTTATGGTTAACTCACAATAACTACTTTTGTGTTTAAAATTGGAATTCTAGAAAACAATTGTGACCCTCAGATTTCCACGCGGGCGAAGACGCTGGCACAGCTAGTTACTTACTAAGCTCTTCGCAGGTGAACAAGAGTTCGTGGCTTTCTGATGTCGATCGGACATCATACATTCTCGCCATATTGTTTACAACGTGATCATAAGTCAGTCATAACATCCGCCTTCCACTCCACGGTAATCGAAGTCCTGGTTCGGCGTCGCAAGAGGCACCCTTTCTTCGATTTTTGTACATAAAAATATAAAGAATTATAAAACGATAGG
The DNA here is from genome assembly GCA_947086505.1 of Morpho deidamia. Taxonomy (NCBI): domain Eukaryota; kingdom Metazoa; phylum Arthropoda; class Insecta; order Lepidoptera; family Nymphalidae; genus Morpho; species Morpho deidamia. The sequence continues at coordinate 1,400,095 of CAMTZC010000025.1, forward strand.
TGATGTATATAATAGACAAAGTGGGAACCGACATAAGCTTGCGGCTCCTGCTTTGCGCCTAGCAAAAGTACGTAAATCGTTTGTGGGTTTGGGTATAAGATTCTATAATAAAATTCCGAAATCAATTTTGGCCATGCCATTACAGCAGTTTAAAAACACTGTTAAAAAGAGTCTGATACAGAAAGCCTACTACTATTGTATAGTAGTACTATAGTAGTAGTCAACAGTAGTTGAGGATGACTTAGCGATAAGAATGTGTGAATATAGCTGCACTTCTACCCTGTACAAGACAGTAATAACTAACTGTAATTAGTTATAAGATTTATATTTTAAAAAGAGCAACCGCCGAGTTTCTTGCTGGCTGTTCTCGGTAGAAACAGCTTTCTGAACCAACAGTAGATGTTGGAGATTCAAAAGCACTTATTTAGAAGATTACTTGAATAAAGAATATTTTGAATTTGAATTTGATGACAGGAACAAAGTTACCTTAACATCGTATGTTAAATAATACTGTTGAACATTACTTAGATGACAAGGATGTGTGGATATAGGTGCACTTCTACCCTGTACAAGACTGAATGTCAAATTCTATTACAATATTTAGTTACAATTTTGTTTATTAAGTCATTAATTTTTTTTTAAACGTTTTATAATTTGGACACCCATAATTTGGCTAAGGCCTCCTCCTTTTTTTTTCCTTTTATTTTTCCTATTTTGGGCTATTCTAGACCATGTTACTCCCGCTATGTTTATCATGTCGTCATCACAACGTGTGGTTGGTCGTCCTCGTTATCTTTTCCCGTCTCTAGTGTACCAACTTAGGATCTTCTTTCTCCAACGTCCATCCGTGGTTCTCGCGATATGGCCTGCCCATTTCCATTTTAATCGTCATACCATTGCTATAATATCAATTACTTGCGTTTCTTTCATTATGTCTTTTGCTCTTATTCTGTCTTTGGGTTTAAGGCCAAGCATTGATCTTTCTGTAGCTCTTTTGATTGCTCTTAATTTTAGCGAATTTAGTCAATCATAATTTTGTGGTATTGGATATTACGAAATAAACGCATCCTGTAGGTAAGGATTATCATTGAGGATTACTTGTATATATATATACTTGTAGCGGTCTTAAAGGAAGAAACAAGTTTTTGATAGCCTTAGTCAAAGCAGTAAATACATACACACATAAAAACTCGCCTTTACAACATTATAGGTGTTTTTACTAGGAACGAGTCGAGTACTTTACGCCAAATTGAACTTTTAGCAAAATAAAACAAATTATAAAGGCAAAACAGATTTTAATAAGTCTTAATAGGTATTTATTAAGTAAACGCAAGCGGGCCAAAAGTACATTTAGCGTTAATTAGTGAAACTTTGAAATATTGACTCGGCGTTGCTTTACGAGTGATTACGGCCTCTTAGAAGGTAATAGCTGAGTTAATTAAGAAGTTTTGCAAACAAGCCATTTATCAATAAAAATCGAGTCGAAAGCGGATGTAAATTTATTGTTTGTTTATTAATAAACTCGATTCTCGCCTGAATAAATTATAAACTTATTCATCGGTCGGCGGTTATGAAAGGACTGCATTTCTTTGATTTCAAAATTTAAATGCGATAGTATAACATGAAATGGATTTTTTTTGTTACTTTGGTACAAAAGTAATAAAGTAATGACGATCCATACAAAAGCAATGATAGAATTACTTTGTTAAAATCTGCGTTTGTAGAAACGCAGATAGAATAGAAATGTTTGCAAAAAGAATAGAAACGCATATTTTAGAAAAATTAAATTATTTTGCTTTATACATCATTATTTTTGTGAATTAAAAATGTTTTTAAGTTTCTTGGTGGTTCTTATCAACGGTAGCTTCATCACACATCAGGGAAACAGTGTCAAGTCTTAAAGCTGTGGCGGAAATGGCCGAATCCGGCAAGCGGTAAAGGTATGCATCTCTCACCGAGAGTTATATATTTGTGCCGTTTGCAGTTGAGACCCTAGACCCTAGGCCATGCAGTCAATGTGCAAATTCTTATCCATTTTAACATCCCGGTTAATTGCCTCTTGAGGTGACAAGAGGCCTATTTCGCACAAAGCTGATTTGCTTACCGATTCAACGCGGAAACGCTGCGGGCATTCTTGGGACCATCCCGCGTGGGCATCATTTGTATAGTACTAGCGTGTAGTAATTTAAGAACTTTTGTGTAATACATGTTGATTTGATTTGGAGCTTAATATGGAAGTCAGCGATTTAACGTCTTTTTTAATAAATTAGGAAAGTTATAAATGATTGCCCAAACTTTGAACCCGCAGCAATTGGATATGCCAACAACTGTGAAAAAATAAATGCATTTGAAATCATTACACCACTCCCATCGAGCAATACCAAATAAAACAACGCAAATTATCTCGTTTTTAGCAAAAAGCGTTATCAAATTAACATTTGATATCGCTCGAGCATGAAACAAGTGTACCTTTCAATGCGAAAATGATTGAATGTTTTGTATAGAATTCGGTTTATGCCGTGCGTTTATGTGCGAATCTAGCAGACAGGATTAATCAATAAATAACGCCGTGATAGCTGTATAGGGAAACTGACCCTCATAGGATTTATCGGGTTCGAACCCTGGGAAGGTACCAGTGAGCTTTACTATAAAATACTTATTTAGTTAATATTTGCAAGTCATCAGCCTTTTTTGATAAAGAAAAAGATCGCGAGGAAACCTGCATATCTCTAGATCAATTTCCGGGACGTTTTTAACTCGCCAATACGCATTGGAGAAAATGGTGGGTCTTAGCTCCAAACCGTCTCTCCAAAAAAAACGGAGAGAGGCCTATGCCCAGCAGTGGGATAATACGTCACCGTTGCCTTACTACTATCACAGGAAATTTTACTGGTCTATCGATTTGTAAAATGCTATATTGATTTTTTTTAATCAATTATTTTAATTATATTTCGCTTCCTTCGATGTATTGTGTACATATTTTTATTTTGGAAATAGGAAAAAATATAGTATATATTTGAGGGTATTTTAAAACTAAAGTTGTCACAAAACAGTCTCACGTTCGATAATTAATGTTTTAAATAATGTAACCGAAAAGTGTGTGATAAATTGCAATTAGACTGAGTCTGACCAAAATACTCATTGGTGCCTGCCCGGGTTTGAACTCGTGATCCACTAAAACATCATCCTCCTGCCCTTATCCCATTCTAAGTGAGGTCGGCGAATTATGTGACGACATGTTACAAACATGTTGTCACATAATTCGGCTACGAATTTTAGGTATTTTTTACGTATTAAGAGGTTGGTCTATTCTACTCTGCCGGATACAACACGACGGGTCGACTTATTTATTACCTTATCTGCCTTTTACGACACCTCGGTAAGAAATGAGGGTGGTCTATTCTACTCAGCCGGATACCACAGGGCGGGTCGACTTATTACCTGCGCTGCCTTTTACGACAACTCGGTAAGAAATGAGGGCGGTCTATTCCACTCAACCGGATACGACAACCTACTAAACCATACCACTAAAAAAGTGGAATGGTTTCAACGCTGGGGTATCAACACTGAGCTATAAGTTAGTAACGAGACATCAGATAGTTCATCTCATTGTAACGACAAAGCCACACGCAGCCGTTCGACGCTCGCAGTCGCTGACGTTTCTAAGAAAAAAAAAATCTAATTACGAGGGTAAAATTAAAAAGCGCCGGTCAGTCTGTGCTGGAGGCTGGTTGGCCTGCTCGGTAATTAAAACTAAAATGGATTTCTCCTAGCCGCTTGCTTGTCAAGCCTTAAATTCTCACTTTATTTTAATGTCTAGGTCTGAAACTCTACTTTTAGTTCCAATAGTGGAATGGAATTATTATACATAATAATATAATACAAATGCGAAAGAGCTGTGATAGCCCAGCGGTGAGACCGTGCGACTCTTTCGAGGGGAATACAAGTTCAAACCCGGGTAGGCAACAATGAGTTTTTCTATAAAAACTTATGTGTCTAATTGATAATTGCAATTTGTCACACGCTTTTCGCTGAAGGAAAACATGGTGAGGAAACCTGCATATGTATAGAGATTTCTGGAGATATCTGCAACCTACCAATCCGCATTGGAGCAGCGTGGTAGATCTTAGTTCCAGGAGCGGAGACAGGAGGCCTATTCCCAGCAGTGGGACTGTAATCTGTCCAGTCTGTCTTTATGTTATACTTTAACCCCTTATTTGCCAGAGAAATGTAGATGATAGATAATTAAAGCTTATATACTGGACTAAGATATGACATCCGCCGTGTGGTATCCGGCTGAGTAGAATAGGCTACCCTCATTTCTTACCGAGGTGTTGTAAAAGGCGACTAAGGTAAGTCGACCCACTGTGTGGTATCCGGTTGGGTAGAATAGACCACCCTCTTCCTTACCGAGGGGTCGTAAAATACGACTGGGGTAAGTTGACGTCAGGCAGGCGGCTGGTCGTAAAATACGTAGCCAAATCATGTGACAACATGTTTGTAACGTGTTGTGCCGACCCCACTTAGAGTGGTATAAGGGCAGGAGGATGATGTTGACTGAACTAGGATAGGAAATATTTTTTTCTTGCAGGAACAGTACAATACTACAACAATTAAGGTGATGCAAATTATTTCGCGGGCAATATTACTCTCTCTGTATCTCTTTTTCGTTAATAGATGTCCACTGCTAGACTAAGGTCTCTTCAAAGGTCTTCAATAACACACGTTGCTTGTGCTGCCTGAATCCAGCAGGGGTATAAGGGGGAAGGAGTGTGAGGAGCTTATCTGGTTCCGACCAATTTCCCTAATCACTCACCTGCTCGTGGTGCTACCTATAGGTAAACTGGCAAGGCTCTGGCGACCGACTAATGATGGAATTAATATTCTAAAGTTGACCCAAATCCGAAATGGTCATTAGCATAAGAAAAATTGTCGATATCTATTGTGATAAATTAGGTTTCAAAATGTGCCGTATCGTAAATCCTTACATTTTACTTCTTTTTTTACCTTTTTTAATGATTTTATTCTAATAGCTTTTTTTTTTTAAATTGCATCAATAATTATTTGTAGTGTTAAGTAAATCTTGTGGGTATGTCTTTAATTTTGAAATATATAAGAAAGATGATTGATTGTTTAAACTAGTTTATCAATTTATATGTTTTCTAATTGGTTAGTCTTATAAATGAAAAATAATAATAAAACCATTACTGTACTGCACTGACTACATTGCAGGGGCATTGTTAGTACAAAAAAAAATCAGTATTTTTTTGACCATGGGATTCCGCAAAGTTGACGTAACTATGGAATTTCTGTAAAACCGATGGCTGAATTGCAAAATATTTGCGTGAATTAAAATTTATATTTTCGGATAAACGTACCACGGCAGCAGTGGATAAAAGAGGTCGCATCGTTTACATTTTCAATAGCATCTCGGCTCGCAGTGGCCGCCGGCAACGCATTACCATAATTGCAGCCGGTATATTGATTGGCTGCTGCGGGCTGTACTGGACGCTACCGACGGAACACTGCCGCTGTGGAGATCGTTTTAAAATTTAAAAATGGGTAAGCTTGTTATCAAAAATACACGTGTAAAAAAATTGGGAATATTTGACTTATATAATTTAAGGAAGTAGCTTGTACGATGTAATTTCTTATAGCATCTTTAAGCATTTTTATGTCTTACTCCGAGAAAACTGAATCGACACAACAGTGGCTTCCACCCACATCATTGTTAGGTCGGCTCATCGAAAATATAGGTGTCTAAAAACCATATGACCCTTACAATCAAATAAAAATTGCAAACATAGTCATATATTTTACATGTAGACAGCGTCTTCACCAGCGAAGACGAGGTCCTTGTTTTCTGACGTCGTTCGGTCGTGGCTTTTCGCCACACTACCTACGAAGTGATGACATTGACTACCACTACACGTCTCCGTAAGCCGTGGTCCAACATTGCACGGAACAGCCTTAAGACAACGTTCTCCGACTTAAGTAGAGTTTCTGCTCACTACTCTTCGCATTTCGCAACCACTGCGCTCAATCGTCCCGCCTGATGTCGCTGTAAAAGCCGTAAAGTTTAAGAACATTCAGTCAGATAGGAAAAAAGTGTTATAAGAGTTTCTCTTTAGTCGCTGTGCGATCTGTAGGCGTATCGTCAGTAGCCGACGGTGGTCGCGAGATATGATCACGATCGCTGCGGGGGTCGTAATAGCAGTCTGCACTTGAAATATGCCTGTAATTATTTCTTTGCCAACATCTATTGTTATTACTATGGAATAATAGATAAAGGTACGATCTATCTATCAAAATTATGAAACAAAGTCCTCTAAAGCTGTCTGTTTGTATGTGATCAATTTACTCCAAATCTACTAAACTGATTTTTTGTACAGTTTTTAATAGAAGATAGTGCTGTGCTTGCGGAAGATTTCGATTGAAATTACATTACCGTTTTTTGTAAATTGTGTTGAAAGGTCGCATTAAAAAATCTCGGTTGCAAAAATTTAACCTGCTGGGAGCTGTACTGTAACAGATACGCTGAAGTAATGTTCTAGTGAATTGTAGATTTATAAAAATACTACGATAAAGTCAGCGATAACATGTCTCTTATTAGTTAGTTCACAATAATTAGTTTTACGTTATCATCTTAGTAATAGATAAGAGCAATCTCTTCAACAACCTTTGGAGATAGAAGTTTCACTCCATAATTCAAATTCAAATACAAAATATTCTTTATTCAAGTAAACTTGTAAACAAGTGCTTTTGAATCGTCAACTTTACTGCTGGTTCGGAAAGCTTTTCCTATCGAGAAGAACCAGCAAGAAACTCTGCGGTTGCTCTTTTTAAAATATAAATCTTAAAGCTAGTTACATTTAGTTATTACTGTCTTGTACAGGGTAGAAGTGCACCTATATCCACACATCGTTATCATTTAAGTAATCTTCAACAGTATAGTAGGCTTTCTGTATCAGCCTCTTTTTAACAGTGTTTTTAAACTGCTGTAATAGCATGGCCAAAATTGATTTCGGAATTTTATTATAGAATCTTATACACCCAAACCCACAGAAACGATTTACGTACTTTTGCTAGGCGCAAAGCAGGAGTAGCAAGCTTATATCGGTTCCTACTTAGTCTATTATATACATCACCTATCGTTATAATTCTTTATATTTTTATGTACAAAAATTACATTGTTTAAAATATACTGTGAAGCAAATGTAAGAATACCTATTTTCTTAAACTTCTCTCGCAGGGAATCACGCGGACTTAAATTGTATGTGGACTTATAAAGAAATTTATAATAATTCAATCATCCTAATCCATACTAATATTGTAAATGCGAAAAGCTATTTGTGTGTTAGGTTTTCATTGCGAATACGCTGATCAAGTATGGATGAAATTGGCACAATTAATGCTTCCACACCGGGGCAACATACAGGCTATAGAAATCCTGTTGATTCAACAGGATTTCTATAGCCTGTATGCCTAATGACATGGTGAAACGCCATCTATTGTCAATTTATCGAGGTTTTTTATTGATGATGTGTCAAATTCAAGTCAAATCTGTAATTCAAAGAAGGTTTCTATATGACATTGTTTGACTAACGTCGAAAAAGAAATTTTAAGAAAGATTTTATTTATTTTGGTTTCTGATTGATAAGTACTGAGTTTAAATTTGAGCTAGGACATTATTAATATAATTACAACTAGTAATTATATTGGCATCATCGCATTAGCCCAATCAAATAGGGGAGATAAATAAAACCCCCAAAATTCTGAATGGTTTACGATAAACAGTCGTTCTTTTTGTACAAACCCAACCGCCATACTGTGTTTTGCTTTTGGCGAGTTTATTTTATCTATACCGGAAGTTTTCAGTCTGACTAATGACTGTACGAGTGGGCACAGATAAAAAATGAATTTGAAACAACAAAACGCTACTCGAATAAATCGTATTTTGCAATATGTGCTGCAATATTCAGGCTTCATATCTGGTGCAGTGGATACTGGATTATTATAATCAAAATGTTAGCATCGATGCATTTAATTATATCAAAGTAATGTTATAATATAAAGTTTATAATGAAAGATCGTTATTCAAATTCATTAAACTATAAGATAAAGATTACTTTTCGCGTCATCTTTTAACCTTAACAGATTTTAATAAGAAAGAAACAAAGAAAACAACTTTAATTGTAACCTAGCACTATTCTACAGAACATATTACACTATTATTAACTACATTTTAAATGAACTGAGCAGCAGTTATCGGTTAAGCATTCCTGGATTATGTACCAGTTTATAAAGGTAATCGTGTTGCTGAGATAAAATACATAATCCAAGCATAACTCAACCGAATAACAGTACTTTCCTGCAGAGCAGTGCCATCTTACAAAGAGGGAAGTCACTCGGCCTTTGTTGAGGTACAAGATATCCGACACTAAGGGGTAAAAATCCAACATAGCGTCAGACATCGAGTGCTCTAACGCTGATTTTCAGTGACCACCTTGACAGGAGCTCACGAGCGACAGTTACAGCGGTACTATATTAATTTTCTTTAAATATTAAACTAGAAAAAATTATATATCTAAACACAAACAAAAAAACGCATTTAAAATCTAAGACACTAAATTTATCTTACACAAGATCTTAATACATAAGTAAAAGTAAAAAGTAAGTAATGAATAATAATTGAAAATAACGCGTATTAGTTTCTAGATAAATATATCGAACAATTGCACACACGGCTGTCCGACCCCAAAGTAAGTAACTTAATATTTGTGCTATGTTCTTAATATTGTGTATATTATTTTTTACGTTAACTTTCAATTTTTGTCCATATTCATTGCGAATTATAGATTAAAATTAGTTTTCCTAGTTGATTTTGTAGTGTCTATTTTAGATACAAAAGTAATAATAAAATTATTTTGCTATAATCCGCTATACAGTAAATAGAAAATAAATATAGTGCTTAATGTACAGTGGACTATCCGTTTTTTCATACCCGTTACATGCAGGATTCGTAAAAACACATGCACAAACCTCCACCACTGCCACCTCAATACACAAGCACTACACACGTTCATTATCACAAACTCAACAATCGTTTCGCTCCGCAACCGAAGCATCAGGAGATAAACTACACGACAAAATCGCAAAGCATGTAACGGGTATGTAGGGTAGGTATACTATACATTTAGCACTACATATATTTTCTATTTACTATATCGCGGATTATAGCAAAATGTTTTTTATTATTACTTTTGTATTATGGATCTCCGCAAAGTAACGCCTAATTCTATAGACTATCCATTTTAGATTTTAATATGCCAGCTTGAGAAAAAATTACCGCTCATTATTTTTTGTGGTGTATCAAAAGAAATATAACTTTCGCCGTGTGGTATCCGGCAGAATAGAAAGGATCACCCTACTTACTTACCGAGGTGTTGTAAGAGGCGACTAAGGTAAGTTGACGTCAGGCAGGCGGCCGGTCGTAAAATACGTAGCCAGATCATGTGACAACATGTTTCTAACATGTTGTGCCGGTCCTACTTAGAGTGGGATAAGGGCAGGAGAATGATGATATCAAAAGAAATATAACTTAAAACATCTCATTCGTAGATCTAACCCCCGTTTCCTCGAGGGTTGAAATCTTAATAAATCGTGGCTTTACGCATAGCCAACGCGAGCGGCACTTTAAAATTGCCTCAACGACAAACATTTCGACAAATCGTAACACTTCCAAATAAGTCACTCAATCTCGCTAAAATTTACCTTAAACCCACGAAATGAATGGCCTCCCCTCGCGGTGAAGACGAAACAAATTTGTCATTCAAAGATGCCCCTAAATTCCGCTTCCCCCTTCGCACATGCTATGAATAAGATTTAAAAAAATATATCTGTACCTAAGGTCACAATAATTTTTAATTAAAGCATAATAATTAATATCTACGAATAAATCGTTTCGGTTTATAGGTTAAAGGGATATAGGTATAAAAAGCAGGTTGGGCTATAGTTTCAAGCTAGGTTCTTAGATTGCTTTGCGATTTTGTCGTGGAGTGCATTCCCTGATGATGCTTCGGTTGCGGGGCGAAACGATTGTTAAGTTTGTGATAGTGAACGTGTGTAGACCTTGTGTATTGTGGCAGTGGTAGAGGTTTGTGCATTGTTTTTACGAATCCTGCATGTAACGGGTATAAAAAAAACGAATAGTCCACTAAACATTGCGCACTTAATATATTCTCCATTTACTGTATCGCGGATTATAGCAAAATAATTTTTATTATTACTTTTGTATTGTGGATCTCCGCAAAATAACGCCTAATCCTATAAATCAGTTATAGATTATCAGAGAGTCTCATGAGTTGATATTGTTACGTACAGGACTTCGTGGATTTGGATGAAAATACCTGGCGACTCGTTAAAAACACTTTATTCAACTTTTTACTACAAACTTACTACTTATAGTCTCTAATAAAGGTCAGAAATAAAGGTGCTCTATTATATTCAGCCGGATACCACACAGCGGATGTGGATGTATATATTTATTATTATTTATATGAAATTATATATGTACTAGCTGTACCAGCAGCTTCGCCCGCGTGGAAATCAGCGTGTCACAATTTTTTTCTAGAATTCAAATTTTAAACATTACGCTAGTTATTTTGAGTTAACCATAAGAGATAGAGACATGCTATCACGGACTTTTTTGTAGTAGTTTAATAGATCTACAATTCTCTAGTACATTACTTTAGCGTATCTCTGCTGGTTTACGCAGCGCACGCGACTAAAGCTCCCAGCAAGCAAGTTTTTTAACAGATGCGCGATCTCTTCAACACAATTTACATCATACCGATATGTACTATTTACCTAAACCATCCAGAAGTATTTCACTATTTTTTAACGAAAACCGTACAAAAATCCGTTCAGTAGATTTTTAAAAAATCGATTACATACAGACAGACAGCTTTTTGGGACTTTGTTTTATAATAAGTATAGATATGTTTACCAGTTGTCTATCACCCATAACAAGAGTATTAATTTACTTACTATGAGGACAACCCTATGTGTAAATTTATTTAAAGATACAAGTTTCCTCACCTTGAATTCATTTAGAGCGTGATAGATTTTAAGTCTCATAAGATTTAATAGGAAAAACTCATTAGTACCTACCCGGGCTTTGGACACGAGACACGGTTATGTTCAAACCCCAATTCTTGTTTTTTACCATGACCACTTTCATTATCTTTATCCTACCCTTTTCCCACTCTTAAGTGGGGTCGACACAACATGATTTTCTCTTCCCTTCTCTCCTATCATTCAACTCTGGCACTGCTTCTTTTATATTCATGTCATACTTCTCACGATACATCTGTTTTTTGGGCTACCATGGCTGACTTGTCTAATAAAAAATGACAAACCGTGAATTCCAAAAGCTGATTGATAAATAACTGCACTAACCGCATAAACTTTTCAATAGGCGAATAAATAATATACTTCAAATAAATGTTAAAGGATTCAGAACATCAATAGTTACAAAACGCATCGTTAGAAAAGAAAGGTAAATATTATCTTTGCCATCAGAACTAAAAAATAACCTCCCCCATTCGATTAAAGGAAGGAAATAAAAAAACCAACTTCCTCCCCATCTCTATTTCATAATTTGCATCGCAAACGTAAATAAATTTAAAATATTGCTAAAGCCCTAATTCACCCTCGGACTGACGTTCGAATCGATCTTGTGATGTTTTCCCGCCGAAATCCAGAACAAGAATTTGGGGGGGGACAATTTTTTAGAAAATTAATGTAGTGTATATGATTTCAAACTTCCTTAATGTACGGTTTGCTTTGAACTTAACGATTGCAGCTTAATTTATAACAGTAGGTTAAATATATTATAAAAAATAAAGTAACGGCCTGTTACTATCCCACTGCTGAGCATAGGCCTCCTCTCTCCGTTCCTGGAAAGAAGGTTGGAGCTAAGACGTACCACGCTGCTCCAATGCGAATTTTTGTATACAACATTGGCTTCACAGTATATTTTTAGTAATTTAATTTTTGTACATAAGAATGTATATAATTATAAAAAGATTGGCGATGTGTATAATAGACAAAGTAGGAGCCGACACAAGCTTGCGGTTCGTGCTTTGCGCCCTCCGAAAGTACGTAAGTCGTTTGTCGGTTTGGATTTAAGATTCTATAATAAAATTCCGCAATTTACTTTAACTTTACCATTACAGCAGTTTGTAATACTATTAAAAAAGGCTAATACGGAAAGCTTACTATACTATTGAGGATTACTTAGACGATAAGAAAGCGCGGATATAGCTACTCTTCGAGTAATAACAATTATTCTTTGAAAAGAGCAACCGCCAAGTTTCTTGCTGGTTCTTCAAGGTAGGAACAGCTTTCCGAACCAGCAATAGATCTTGACGACTTAAAAGCACTTGTTTAAAAGTTTACTTGAATAAAGAATATTTTGAATTGGAATTTGAATTAATCATAAGCTTTCGTTAAACATTGTATATCACAACTGTGTCGAACAAATAAGTAATCTCTAATTTTAATTAATTAATTTTAATTCTATACGCGCATATATAGACACATTGTTCTTAACTTATCCCTAAAAACGTTATTAACATTCAACAGACATACAGATAGATAATATTATCTAATCCGACATATTTAATTGCTGAGGGCAGTATGGGCAACGAAACACAAAACCACTTTCGACATGGAACCCCGTCACAGTACACACCAATGAGAACTGCCTCGGAAAATTATCAGCGACCTTACTTCGACAGAGTTGTATAGCTAAATTTTGGGTGGTCCTCTGGGATACGGAGATATCTTTACGACTGTTCGAGTTAGATTGCTTTTTGTTCCTCCTGCTTATTATTAGAAATATACATGAATAAACTATCGAAGAGGTGTTTAGTTACATCTATGTTTACATCAAAAATCATTTGTGTACATCGCAGTATACGTTTGTATAATTAAAGAAAATTACACTTTTATACAATTTTGGGCATAATTAGTTTATTTGTTAAGTATTACTCAAAATTTGACTGATTTTGTCAATCTAATAGCAGAGTTATAAAAGATTTACAGTTAATGTGTAGACACCGGCTATACTCACGGCTAATTTAATCGGGTTGGCCCGACTAGTTTCGAATCCATCCAGGACATTTATTCATGAGATCTTTACACGCCGATATCACGGTACTAACTCAGTTCCAAAGAACTACTAACTCGATAAAATTAGACGTGAGTATAGCCGGTGTCCACACATTAACTAGGAATACCACTCACGATAGTTAAACTTAAAAATAAAAGATTAAGAGGAAGGTTATGAACTTCTCATATGTTAAGTAGCTGATTTTTGAATAATGACATATTTTTTTAGCATAGACAAAACAGCGTAGATTAGTTATTTTGAAATAGTCATGTAATCGACTCCACCTTTATTATATTTTAAATCATTCGTTTACTTTAATCGATAACGTAATCGATTTGTGCCAAACTTAATTTTAAATTTCCAGATTACAAATATTTTGTTGAATTTTTAAAGGACTTAATAACACCTACTTCTATAATGTAGAAATTAATTTATAGAATTAGGCGTTACTTTGCGGAGATCCATAATACAAAAGTAATAATAAAATTATTTTGTAGTGTTTAATGTATAGTGGACTATCAGTATTTTCATACCCGATACGTGCAGGATTCGTAAAAACACATGCACAAACCTCCACCACTTCCACCACAATACACAAGCACTACACAGTTTCACTATCACAAACTCAACAATCGTTTCGCCCCGCAACCGAAGCATCATCAGGAGATAGACTCCACGACAAAATCGCAAAGTGAAGCGTTATCCAAACAAGCGTTGTTAAATAGTACTTGGTTCATCCCCACCCTTTATTTACCTCGGAACACGTGATGCTCCTGATGATGCTTCGGTTGCGGGGCGAAACGATTGTTGAGTTTGTGATAGTGAAACTGTGTAGTGCTTGTGTATTGTGGTGGAAGTGGTGGAGGTTTGTGCATGTGTTTTTACGAATCCTGCACGTATCGGGTATGAAAATACTGATAGTCCACTATACATTAAACACTATATATATTTTCTATTTACTGTATCGCGGATTATAATTTTATTATTACTTTTGTAATGTAGAAATTGCCGATATATCATTTTTTTTAAATAACATCCTCATAGAAGTTGTACGATTTCCAAACCATTTCCCTCCCACAACAGTGCCTTTACAACCATCACGAGACGTTTAGCTGATACCCTGGTAATGCCCTAAAATTACTGCCACGGCACGACGCCAAGTCACGACTAGCCGTCTGCATTTAGCCACCACTGTAACCCTTGACTTGGCTAGAATAATAAACCACAAAATTCTAATTTTGCAAAACATTTGCTAGAAAGCGGTCATGAAGTGCCTAATGACCATTCATTTCATATTCTCCACACTTGTGATAAGGGACTCCGACTCAATACGTTAGAGCAACTTGAGATAATAAAAAATAACAATGGTCACTTAATTAACGAGCAAGTAAATGTATCTAATTCCGTTTTGCTGCATGTGTTCGGAGGGGAGGGTATTGGTGGGAGTTGAACTATTTAAGACTGCTTGTATGGGTAGCGCGGCGCAGTACGATTTTTGTCGTGAAGCCTATCCTCCTGATGATGCTTCGGTTTCGGGGCGAAACGATCGTCGAGATTGTGGTGGTGGGTGTGTGTGCTGCTTTTGTGTTCGTTGTTGCTGGTGAATTGCGCCTTGGGGTGCATGTGGTGGCTGGTCCTACATGTATAAGGTGCGTAGATTTTGCCTGCTTCATACACATTGGCTTTGCATGCATTCACTTAACCCGTGCGGATTATAGCAAAGTAGTTAGTTCTGTTATATTGCTTGTAATTATTAATAATTGTATATTGTAATATGTTGCTATTTAGTAAGAAGTACGATACGTTCTCAAACCTTATACAGTGAGTGACTCACAAAAATATTCGGGCACTAAGGTATGTTCGCTCAGTACAGCGAAAACCTATGGAAGGATCGGGTTTGTTTTTTTTTCTGGTGTATAAAACATTTATCACGGTCAATAATAATATAATATATATTTCAAAACAAATCCATATCTGTTCATTGTAAAAATTTATAAAATAGTAGATATGGATTATGGATAGATTTATCCATAATCCATAATAGAATTTTTTACAATGAATAGATATAGATTTATTTTGAAATATATATATTATAATTGGCGAAACGATCGGTGAGATTTTGATGAATTTTGGGAAGAAGAGAGGTGAATGGGCTACCTTTGATTGCATGTATAAGTTATAAAAAGTGAAGAAAGTTTTTTTTTGTAATTAAGATTCAAATTCAAATTGTTATTTATTCCAATAAACTTGTAAACAAATGCTTTTGAATCGAAATCTCTACTGCTTCGGATAGTTGCAGATCAAAAGATTGGAGGATAATTAAATCGTTGAATTTTTATTATTTGGAGACTATATACCGGTCCACTTAAAAAAATATATATTTTTGTGTTGTGGATATAGTTGAAACAGAGCGAAAAAAGCTACTTTTACGTTGGTATTGAAACTCTCGCAGACTAGGTGGCATGCAAAATCTGGTAAATAGTCCAGCCGCTTTTTACTTTTTTCATTTCGAAAGCAATAAATGATCTTTCGATTAAAACCCCTAACTGTAGATGCAAATGCGATAGAATTGAAATGATTTTCATCATCGACGATGAAGTACCCTCCACTACAAGGATATTAGCTCAACTGAAGGGGGTGGGGTTACAAGTGCCTTTGAGAGCACTGCTAATATACGTTTTTAAAGAAAGCCCTTGATTTGGTCACTGTGCAAAGAGTATGCACAACGCTTTGCTTCGGTGTTTAATTTAAGCGAGGTTCATTCAGATTAAGTTTTTTTTTAATATATTCGAATCGTTTAATCTTTCTTTGATAACTGACATTAATCCGAAGATAATTTAATTGCACTTTGGATGTAAGTCTTCAATATTAAATTTATCATCATCCTCCTGCCCTTATCCCACTCTAAGTGGGGTCGGCACAGCATGTTACAAACATGTTTTCACATGATTTGGCTACGTATTTTACGACGGGCCGAATGCCTGACGTTAACTTACCTAAGTCGCCTCTTACGACACCTCGGTAATAAAGAAGAGTGGTCTATTCTATTCTGCCGGATACCACACGGCTAAATTGAATTCGATATTAAATTTATATCATACAGATTGTTTCAACAAAAACCATAGTTCAATAAGTCATATGATTTTGTTTATCTACTAGATTATTAATTTCATCCTGTAGATGGTAAGCTAAAATGTAGGAGGAAATATTTATACTTACCGATTCAAAATTAAAAACTGTACTCATTACAGATTTGCATTAGCTTATAATAGCTTATTAAATATCCTCTTTCAAAAAAAGTAAGGTTTTTTTTAAGGGTGTTAAAGAAATAATAAAACATACACACACTAATTAAAAAAATAGATAAACTTTTGTTACACGTGTTCGAAGGCAAAATAAACAGCGGGCGTTAAACTTATTAACTACTATATAACTCTGCTTGTTTGGGTAACGCGTCGTTTGCAATTTTAACGTAAGTTATCTCCTGACGATGCTTGGGTTACGGGACGAAATAATTGTTGAGATTGTGGTAGAGAATGTGTGCAGTATTATGTTAGTGGTGGCGGGTAGTGTATGTATTTAACGAATTCTGCATGTATCAGGTATGAGAACGGATAGTCCACTCTACATTTAGCATTACTTATATTTTATCGTGGATTATAAAAAAAATATATTATTACTTTTGTATTATGGATCTCCCCAATAACGCCTAATTCTATAAATTATGAAAGTATTAATTTTACTGACAGTAAAAATAATATATAAAATTATTCTTAAGTCCACATTGTCTATGGTCTGACCCATTGTGGTACAAGCACGAACATGAGATCTTTCCGTTGATTGCCAGGTTACAAGTTCATCTGTTCGATTCCCTTCTAACTATTGTCTTTGCCATTTCTAAAGAAAGGAAATTAGTCAAATTACACGTACGCCTATATTCACTATAACAAATTGTTGTAGAAAGAAATTTTAAGAAACTCCCAATTCCGTTATCAATAATATTATATATTCAGTCTCCATGTTCACACCCAGAATACCCCGAAGACTTTTTTCTTATCTATCTTCATTTGTATAGAATATCTTATCTCGCTAACCGCCATCTTTCTTCTCCACTTCTAGAAGTGCTGCTGACATAAAATATATCAAATAGTTGGTAATTATTTGTTCAAAAATCGTTAATCGTTAAATAACATTTTATAAAAATGTTATGGTAAAAATTTCTCTACCCATAGTAACAATATTATCACGTAAATAATACAGCTTACCCCCAAGAGTTCCGGTATCTTTCAAAAGATTTCCCCCCCGTAAAAAAAAAACAAAAAAGGTAGCCGTGAGTGTCAACAATGAGACCCCGTGACTTTCATCAGGGATCACGGGTTCAAACCCTAAGCAGCAAGCCTACCATGAACTCTTATTGCGACTCAATTGAAGACATAAACTAAATTGTTTTGCTTTTTCATACCATAACGTCTTAAAGACGCACACTTTAAGTCGTTGCCGAATGAGCGTTCGGAATGCGTCCTCCAAACATTCGATTCGATTCAATTGGCTGCATGGGGTTTTTGACCGTTTCCTTTACCGAAATTTAAATTCAGTTATAACGCGTTTAGTAGGTCAGCACAGCCTCATCGGTTCTTGAACCCATGCCTCGTGTTCTGGGACCAGCAGGCCTACCGTGAACTCTTATTGCGACTCAATTGAAGACGTAAACTAAATTGTTTTGCTTTTTCATACCATGATGTCTTAAAGACGCACAATTAAAGTCGTTGCCGAATGAGCGTTCAGAATGCGTCTTAAAAACATGTGAGTAAAACAGACAGAGTTATCTATAGTTGATATAATGTCCTTTTTAAACACACTTTATGGTACGAAAAGAAAGCGGTTCGATTCAAACGTTGATATAATTATCTCCAATAAGGTAGAAAATGCCAAAATAATCCCACATATCGCATCAGTGTAATTGTGGCAATGTTTTGGTCCACTAGCTCAGCCGTTATGCTCGGCGGGCTTTAAATTAGGCACGTGTGTGTGACCTGTAATTGGATTATTACGTACTGTACCCTATATAAGTAAGTCTGTGTGTTTGTACGTTTGTAACTTGTCTATCAGATTTATTAGCGTCGCTTCTATTTTGGCTCTTCTTCGTCGATCTCTACTCCCATTTTTCGAGGTTGAGTGAGTTGAGTTAGAGGAAAGTTGACTCCCTTGAGGAGTCCGTTTCTACGCAGTAAAGCAGTATTGACGGGGAGCTGTTCTAAATCCCTAAAGAATAATACACATTAGCTCAGCGCACGGTCTAGGTATCAAGGTATCTAAGAGGCAGCGGAGTCTCGGCAGGAGACTAGCACTAAGCACATTAATTTGTTTCCATATTTTGTACCGTCATTAAAAATTGTCGTAACACTTGTATAGACAATAAATATGTCTTGCTCTGCTTGTTTTTCAAAGGCTCTCTTCAGTCAGTTCCATTTCTCTTATCAACTTGGAATATCTATCTACTACATCTCTTTAGTGCGAACTCTAAATTTCCAAACTGTGGAATGTTTCATCAATTCTATAATTGTGCGGTTCGTTTATGGCACATAAATTTTGCATAGGAGGGTACATTTTAACTTTTTCACGTAACGTGACCTTGTGACTATAAACCTAACAATTTCTTCTTGTAACAGGTTTGAATGAAGCTGATCTATCTGTCTCTCTTTTTTACGTGTGATTAGACAAAGATGAAGTATACGAGTTTCATCTTCCCTCTCATTAAGTATTACGTCACTCTCACTAACATGAACTTTAGATGAGGTAACGGGTTCAAACCCAGGGCAGGCACCAATAAATTTTTCTGTTAAACCTATATGTCTAAATGATAATTGAATCACGATATCACACGTTTTTCAGCGAAGGAAATATCACGAGGAGCCTATTTTCATAGAATTCTGGAGATATGTGTAACCTACCAATCCGCATTGGAGCAGCGTGGTAAGTCTTAGCTCCAACCCACCTCTCCAAAAAGCAGGTCTATGCCCAGTAATAGGATAGTAGTTTATTTTACATTACTTTATATCATTTAGAGGCTTGCTTATGGCCGCCCTACTCTAGTTTTACTAACTCTATGACTTGAACTGCTCATCTATATCACTGATCGGTCTTCGACAAGCCGTGAAGTGTATTAATCGCCACACCATGTCTAGTCACGCATTAGTATAAGCTTTGCTCAGCTGATTCCTGCTTTATGCTTGACAGAGCACTCGTGAGGGGTATATAGACTCACCTGTAATTGAGACGATGTAAATGATTTATAGAATAAGCCGTTACTTTGTGGAGATCCATAATACAAAAGTAATAGTAAAATTATTATGCTATAATCCGCGATAAAGTAAGTAGGAAATATGTATAATGTTGAATGTAGAGTGGACTATACGTTTTGATACCTAGATCATGCAGAATTCTTTAAAAATACATCCACAAACCTCAACCACCACCACAATGCACAAGCACTACACACGTTCACCATCACAAACTCAACAATCGTTTCGCCCCTCAACCGAAGCATCATCAGGAGATAGACTCCTCAACAAAATCACAAAGCTTTGCGATTATGGCAAGGATTATAGCAAAATAATTTTACTGTTACTCTTGTACGATGTAAATGCTTGCAACGGTGAAGTTAAAGGTATTTATTTGTATGTATACTGTAGTTTTTGAATTAAGACTTTTTTAAGTGGTATATGCTTTATATGTAGAAAGGGCTCAAGTTTTTATATCAAACAGTCCGATTAGCTTCAAGCCTACTTGGGGTTTGACCAAAAAATGACAGTATAACCAGCTTCTATACAAAAGCTATGGTGTACATATGTAGCAAAAACTATATATTCAATTAGGCGCGCAAGTTCAAGCAAGTTCTTTACTTTCTCGGTAAATAATAAAACACACACACAAACACACATATTTTTTATATATTTCAGAACGTCATTCTGAACATGATTTTCTACTATTTTTGTTTTCGTTTTTTTATAACTTTCCTAGCGAGATGAGGATAGTATATTCTGGCCCGTTGGCTCAATGGGTAGTGACCCTTTTTTTATTATCAGGAAAACCGATTCTATAAACAATTTGTTGGTTCTTCGAGCCTGGGTGTATATTTGTATTTAAGTATGTATTTAAACTTATATATGTAGTATATCTACCAGTTGTCACCCATAACACAAGTATCAAGGTACTTACTTTGGAGATGGACCGTGTGTGTAAGTGTCCCATATATGTATTTAATTATATTCAGACTTTTTAAACTATTGCAATAACCTCTAAAAATGATGGAGTCTTGAGTAAGAACTGTTTATTAGATTACATAGGTTCAACAAGTAATAAATTTAGAACCCACCTTGCTCTCTTTAAGTATTGATATCTATATATATGGGATGACATCCCATGAATTCTCCAGATATACGAAAATTGCGTAATAACTTTTATTATTCAACATAGCTGTTACTATCATTGCGACACACTGATGCCCTGAATAATTATTATCAGTCCACCCACGATTTCCTAACATTTTTATCAACAACCATTTATTTTTACTAATCGGGAGCTGTATTAATATAAAAATTCATTCAACACTTTTGATAAACGATATCAACAAAGTACACCGTATTTCCATATAAATACCATACAATTAGCCCGTCTCCCCTAGCGTTATACACAAATTGTGCGTCTATTTGGCCCCCTTTCCTCACTCTGAATAACAAATGGGTTCATATTCTCACCTGCGTTGGAGAACCGGCTGAAAAGTTTCCACCTAACAATAAAGTCTTAATGTAAGAACGGCGAAATAAAATTCCAGCTCCATCCCTTAAGTAAGCAAACGAGGTGTATTAAGAAATTGCATTGTAACGGCGCGTAAAGAGTTTTATAAGGCTTTGCAAATGGATAGGATTTATCGTGTTATTCTTTAACGCGTTGCGTAAAAACTAGCACCTTTTTTACATTTAGGTATGTTAACGTTGTACAAGTGATTCGTCACCGTTAAAATTTTGTGTTAAGGAATATTTAAATAATTTATAGAATTAGGCGTTACTTTGCGGAGATCCATTATACAAAAGTATTAATTAAATTATTTTGCTATAGTATTGTGTTTTTATTGATAAAATATATTTCATCCAGTATTTTTATAAAAATCAAAGGCCCATCTTTCGAAAACTCGTTAAATACTACAAAAATTATATTTGTCAATTAAATCATCATTTTCCTGCCCTTATCCCACTCTAAGTGGGATCGGCACAACATGTTACAAACATGTTGTCACATGATTTGGCTACGTATTTTACGACCGGACGCCTGCCTGACGTCAACTTACCTTAGTCGCCTTTTACGACACCTCGGTAAGAAATGAGGGTGGTCTATTCTACACAGCCGGATACCACACGGCACTTACCTTAGTCGCCTTTTACGACACCTCGGTAAGAAATGAGGGTGGTCTATTCTACACAGCCGGATACCACACGGCACTTACCTTAGTCGCCTCTTACGACGCCTCGGTATGAAGGAGGGTGGTCTATTCTATTCTGCCGGATACCACACGGCTATATTTGTCAATTAAATAACTTTTTATTATATCTATATGTTCTTTATAACCTACGTAATAAGGTAAAGCGTAAGCTAGTGATTCTTCTTCGTGATGAATTATGAGTGATGGCGCTAGCGAAAGAGCCTGCAACACTAATTAATCTCGCAAACATTTGTGTTTCGGCTTTGCGAGATAAATACAACAGCTCAATTATCATTTTGATATAAAAATAGTACGCAGTAACCGTCTAGGTAGAGTTTGCTGTACTTTACATCCTGTTATTCTCTAGTGAGAGCCTTTTACAATCCCACTGCTGGAAATAGTCCTCCTCTCTCCGTTTCTGGAGAGAAGGGTTGGAGCTGAGACCTACCACGCTGCTCCAATGCGGATTGGTAGGTTACACATATCCCCAGAATTATCTAGAGATATGCAGGTTTAATCACGATGTTTTCTTTAACGTTCTTTAACGATAAGCGTGCGATAAATTGCAATTATCAATTAGACACATAATAGAAAAGTAGTTTTAATAGAAAAACTCATTAGTGCCCGGGATTTGAACTCGTGACCCCTCGAAAGAATCGCACGGTCTCTGCGCTGGGCTATCACAGCGTTACACTTTTCTGCTCGGGGTTAAAAAACATGACCCACTCGAAACTATCGCACGGTCTCAGCGCTGGGCTATCACAGCGTTACACTTTTCTGCCCGGGGTTAAAAACATGACCCACTGGAAACAATCGTACGGTCTCAGCGCTGGGCTATCACACCGTTACACTTTTCTGCCCGGGGTTAAAAACATGACCCACTGGAAACAATCGTACGGTCTCAGCGCTGGGCTATCACACCGTTACACTTTTCTGTCTGCGGTTAAAAAACATGACCCACTCGAAACAATCACGCGGTCTCACCGCTGGGCTATCACAGCGGTACGCTTTTTAAAAAAGGCATTTTAAATATATTCTGCTTCATGTCTGTTATATTTTCCTTTAAGTTACTAGGTTAAAACATTTAAAATGAAATAAAAAATTCAACTCCAGCCAGATAAGTAAACAAAGTGCATGTAGCATCGGAACCAGTCTTATGCAATTATCTAATTAACGCGCGTCAAACATGGCGCCGGCGTCACAAGGATTACGTTGTTTGCGTAATTTGTTGAATTTAAACTAAGGTTCCTTGCTTACGAAATTTACGTACATCGGAATTAATGTTTAAAGTTTCCTTTACAATGTTGAGTTAACTTATTTCAGTAGTGTGAATTTATATAATTGACATACTGAATAAGAAATATCGTCCACTAAAGAAAAAGAAAAAGGAATTATGTTGATATTTTTTCTTCTATAAACTTTATTATTTATAATGGATCTTATTTTGGATGATGTACATTAATCTGAACATTAACCAAACTTATTTATTAAATAACGTCTTTTGAAAGTTATCCTTAAAATTTGGTATACACATTAGCGATCGTAATGGCTTCAATAATAGGTTTTAATATTTATATCTAACCATTTTAAATATACTTAATAAGATAAACCAATAAGACTGAAGACTCTTTTCTGTCAGAGTAAAGCTTAAAGCTGAACTATCTTTTAAATGAAATTACTTAAGAGTAATTCAAATACAATCAAAATTAGTAAATCGCAAAAATAATCAAAGAATAATTTATAGAATTAGGCGTTGGTTGCGGAGATCTACAATGCAAAAGTAATAATTTGTGATATTTATAATAATAATAATAATAATAATTTAATTAGTAATATGTTGTTATATAATAATTATTGAATACTCTGTGTTAATTTTGTCTAAGTAAGTTTGGAGTCTATGACTTCCCTTCTCTCCGTGCGTCCTGTCATGAAACATAATATGGAGAGAGATGATAGAAAG
This sequence comes from Morpho deidamia, assembly GCA_947086505.1. NCBI lineage: Eukaryota > Metazoa > Arthropoda > Insecta > Lepidoptera > Nymphalidae > Morpho > Morpho deidamia. The sequence continues at coordinate 1,423,711 of CAMTZC010000025.1, forward strand.
GCGCTGGTATGTTTAGTAATTTATATATTTTCTTCGAGAGCTCAAAAAGTATAACTTTTCATGATAGTACGTACGGAGAGAAGGGAAGTCACAGACTCTAAAACTTACTTAGACAAAATTAACACAGAGTATTCAAAAACAATAATAACTATAGAATAATACTTATAGAAGTTGGAAGAAAGAAACATTCTGTAATTTTAGCTACAACAGATACAACAATCTACCTCTGACCTATAGGTCAATAATTACATTTTTAACCACCTTCTATATTCTTTACTTAAATAGTCAATTAACCGCCGTTTTGTTGTCAAATTAAGATTTCATACATATTACAAACGATGGTATGAAGTCATATCGCGTCGTTTATAATAAAAATAGTGTTTAAGTAACATCTAACATCTTAATTTATTTGAACCGAGACGTTAAACACAGTCTACGCACAGACAAATCTCTAGCAATAATCTTATTACCGCGCGTCAAAGATGGCGCCGGCGTCACTCGGATTACGTTGTTTGCGTAATTTGTTAAAGTTAAACTAAGATTTAACACTTACGAGATTTATGCGGAATATAACCTTTATGAAAACTCTTAGTATAACATTAAAGTATATTTGCAATTGCAAGATATTATATAAACATTTTCTTTTTAATTGAATGTGGTCATTCATACATTCAAATATTCAAGAAAAGTCTTGCAACTTGATATTGTAAAATTAATTATACAATACTATACCTTATACAAATCATTTAATCGACTTGTGAATGGTTGAAATTAATTCGTCTAATATATTTACTGGGATATATTTACAAGGAAGAAACTCCAGGCAGGCCTTAAAGTTTTGAACGAAGCTACATGTTCTAAATAATGTTTAAAATACATCATCCTTAATTTTGATATCATAAAGAAATTGCTGCTGTATCTGAAACATTGGAGCTTTGGGGTAAATCTAAGCTACAATCTTTTAATTCAAAGAGACAAGAAGTCTTATTCATAAAGAAGCTGTCACTGTTCTTGAGGTTCCTTTTTATTGCGAAAAACTAGAAGAGAGAAACTTGGTAGATATTCTTTAAAAAACATGATCAGTTTCTTATTATTATAATTTAATTGCAAATGATTTATAGGAGCAGGCGTTACTTTGCTAATGCCTACGATTTTGTCATCAGGAGGATAGGCTCCACGACAAAATCGTAGGCATTACGATTTTGTCGTGGAGCCTATCCTCCTGATGATGCTTCGGTTTCGGAGCAAAACAATCGTCGAGATTGTTGTGGTGGTGGGTGTGTGTGCTGCTTGTGTGCTTTGTTGCTGGTGGAGGAGCCTTGGGGTACGTGTGGTGGATTGTCCTGCATGTATAAGGTTCGTAGATTTTGCCTGCTTCATACACATTAGCTTTGCATGCATTCGCTTAATATTATAATTATAGCTTCTTTTCGATCCTGTATAAGACAGCAAAGACTAAATATAACTAGTAATATTAATAAATCCGAACCAGCTATAGACGATTTAAAAGCACTGGTTAACAAGTCTACTGAATTAATAATATATTAAACTTGAATTTGAATTTTTCTGTTTGAATTTGCGTCTAATTATTATAATTATTGAAATTTATTACACGCTTTTTGTAGAAGGAGAGCATAGTTAGGAAACCTACATATATTTAAAGAATTCTAGGGATATGTGTAACCTACCAATCCGCATTGGAGCAGCGTGGTAGGTCTTAGCATCAATCCTTCTCTCAAGAAACGGAAAAACGGCCTACGCCCAACAGTGATAGGGATAGTAACAGGCCGTAATTTTACTTTTTTTACTTTACGTTGTGGTTTCATGCCGTGTGGTTTCCGGCGGAGTAGAATAGGCCACCCTCATTTCTTACCGAGGTGTAAAAGGCGACTAAGGTAAGTCGACCCGTCGTGTGGTATCCGGTTGAGTAGAATAGACCATCCACTTTTTTAACGACGTGCCGTAAAATACGACTACGGTAAGTTGAACTAAGTTGGGCGGCCGGTGGTAAAATACGTAGCCCAATCATGTGACAACATGTTTAAACATGTTGTGTTGACCCCGCTTAGAGTGGGATAAGGGCAGGAGGATAGGGGTTTTACGTTGCAGTTTCGTAGCTAAATGCACTTGAAAGTAAGAGCTAACCATTTAAAAATATTGAAGGTATTACAAGCTTTGAGTGAGATTTTACAAACTTATAGAAGTCTTCGAAACTTATTCAATAGATACCTTTAAAAGCGCACAGACAATCCAGTGAGAACTAAGGCTTGGGAACGCGTGCAAGAATCTAGTCTTCTAAAGAGCATGTTTGTACACGGGCAACTTTGTTCAGAATAAACTCCCGCATCAAGAATCGATTTTGAAAATTCTTCCACCGTTAAAAGTTTCCACTTTTCAGTTGCATATAGGAAAACTTTCCGTGCGTTCCACCGAGTTGCGAACTGAACAACGGTGTGTTTAATATAATTTCTGTTTGCGAAAATAAAACAACAAGGAACTTATAACAAATATAAATTTTGGAAAGTGATTAAATACATTTTATTTTCGCCGTGTGGTATCCGGCATAGAAGAGACCACCCTCATTTCTTACCGAGATGTCGTATAAGGTGACTAAGGTAAGTTGACGTCAGGCAGGCGGCCGGTCGCAAAATAAGTAGCCAAACCATGTGTTTAAGATTCACTATTGCTAGCAATGTCGAAACTGGCTGGTAATAATCAGGTGTAAAATATAAAGAATTCATATTAGGAAGGGTTCCTATGGTGATATAATTAATATAATTTTTTCATTGTCAATAAAGAAAATCTGGGTTCAAAAGTATCTTTTTTATTTAATTGTATTGGAAGTTATTCATGCTTATGGAATTTATTCACCATGTGACAAAATATTTGTAACATGTTGTGTCGACCCCACTCAGAGTGGGATAAGGGCAGGAAAGGTAAGGAAGAGAGTGGTCTATTATATTCAACCGGATATCACGCGGTGGGTCAACTTACCTTAGTCACCTTTTACGACACCTCGGTAAGAAATAAGGGTGATCTATTCTATTCAGTACAACTTTCTATAATTTAAATTTCAATCTATAATCCATAATAATACTTTAAAGTCTGTCTTTCTATTTGTTACGTTATCACGGCTCATTCGCTGGAGCGATATTGATAAAATTGGGTATGATTGAAAATTATATAACCGATTTTATAACCGGAATAATAAATAATGGTAATAAATTATAATAGGATAAAATTTCCCGTTTTTCTGACAAATCACGTATTGAGGGTATTTTAACAGTAAAGTTGAGGCAAGCGAAATCACCTTATACACCATATAATTTAAATAAATAAGAAGTAATTTTAAAATTAAACTAATACTAGAGAGGAAAATGAAATCAGACTGAGCTAGAGCAACGTTTGACCGAGTCTCATAGTTTAACATATCCAGCCCAGAGAATTAATATATCTCGCACATTATACCTTGAACATTAAAAATCATCATTCTCCTGCCCTTATCCCACTCTAAGTGGGGTCGGCACAACATGTTACAAACATGTCACATGATTTGGCTACGTATTTTATGACCGACCGCCTGCCTGACGTCAACTCACCTTAGTCGCCTTTTACGACACCTCGGTAAGAAATGAGGGTTGGTCTATTCTAAGGAGCCGGATACCACACGGCACATACCTCAGTCGCCTTTTAAGACACCTCGGTAATAAACGCGGGTTGTCTATTCTATTCTTCCGGATAGCACACGACGTACCTTGAACACTAAAAATGTTGATTCTAATTTCATCCTCTTGTATTTAAACGCCATCCCTCCCCCGAGGGGGAAGGATGGGTAATATAGTAATCTTTAGCCAACTAACGAGTAATAAGAGTACTATACACTAACGCTCCCTAGGGAACAAGTTAAGGTAACAAGGTTGTTTCCCCTCATTCTAAGGCACGTTAAACCTATATCAGTTTATTAAGGTAAACGGTTATGGCTTAGAGGGCTTGAAGTTACTAAATTGGCTTAAAAGAGAGGTTTAAATTAAGAGTAAAAGATACGCTTATACGCAAAGCATATTATAAAATTGTTAATTATTTAGATAATTGTATTTATTTGGTTTTATACACGTCTACTTAAATTGCAATACTACGCAACAAAACACAATTGATATTGCCAACTTAGGAATTATTTTTTTACCAACGTAACCAATGTTGCCAAGTAAGAAGATATGTTTACCAATATTACCGAACAATACCAAAATTAATTAACAAAATTCCTTAAAAAAATTACCGATGACCGTAACACGGTAAAATTGAGTTCATATAGCGTGACAATAGCTTTACCAAATGTTATAAGTACATAAATATAGGGTCAAGGGAATGACATGGATTCCTTAACGAATAGTTTCCTGGCCACAGTCGAATTCGCCCCTAATAGCTGATAGTGTACTTTCTAAACCGTGCATTAAACAATTTACACCCCGAAGTGAACCCGCCGGTTATAAATATCAGGTAACTGACGAGACGTTTCCGGCACCACGCGGGTTTTAAAACGGGGTTGGAAAAGCCTCGAGCTGTAAATTTCCCGCCGAAAATTACACCTTATTCCGAACGTCGTTAAGATTGACGTTTACGGTAAAGCATGGCGATATCATAATTGCTCGTTAAAATGCTGTAAGATTTTTTCGAACACGAAATAAAGATATAAATTAATATTTTCGTTGAAAATAGCCGCGCCTGTTTCGGGGAAGTCCCGGTAATTTTTAATTGCTGGCAACATTTGAGGATCTGTCAGTGATTCGAGACAAAAAACGAAATATGACTCAAGATACAAATATATTTATTATTGAATTTAATATATTTATTTATTCATGTATATACTTTACCATTGAACAATATTATTAACATAGACTCCAAGACAAAATCACGAAATCGCAAAGCTGATCATAATCTCCTGATGATACTTCGGTTGCGGGGCATTATCACAAACTCAACGATTGTTGAGTTTGTGATAATGAACGTGTGTAGTGCTTGTATATTATGGTGGCAGTGGTGGAGGTTTGTTCATGTGTTTTTACGAATCCTGCATGTAACGGGTATGGAAAAAACGGATAGTCCACTATACAATTGACACTATATATATTTTCTATTTACTGTATAGCGGATTATAGCAAAATAATTTTATTATTACTTTTGTATTATGGATCTCCGCAAAGTAACGCCTAATTCTATAAATTATCACTAAGTATTCGATACAAAGAAAAAAGTACTCAAGGAAAAGTTACTGTTCATTTATCTAACAAAGTAAATTTTATTGAAACATTTGATGCAGAGAGCTAAAAACTCACTCAGAAATCAGTCTTCATTTATCAATACAAAGTGAAATAGCTTAAGAATGACACGCCAAAAACATAAAATGAAATTTGACTATAAATGCAAACATATAACCATTAATTAATAAAATATATTTTCAAGACTAGGAAAAGCCGATAGGCATTTGATATTATTCTTACTGTAGTAGAAGTAACTATTCATTTATCGAATAAAGTGAAATAGCTAAACAATGAAATACGACTGGAATAACTAATAATACAAACTAATACATCAAGTAACGAGAGATCTTTTTACGGCAGCCAATAAACAAGATGCAATCGATCCAAAGTAATAAGGCACGTTACGTTGTTTGTCCTGTATCCGAAGCAGAGGTCCGCTCCTCAATTTATGTACAAAACACGTTGTTTGCACGCCGACGTACCATCCGATTCTCCCTAATCTCAGATATTGTGTTTGTAGGACGTGGAGCAGATTTCTAATAATAAAGTCCCAAGATCTTGTTGATTCAACATCCGATTCCTCGAAGTCCCCTACGTCGTTTATTCGTACTGGATTTATAATGGAATCCTTTTGCTCAATGGGTGACATCTCCCTTAAGTATATTGAACGGGTGACGTGAACAAGTCCATTACATATGTTTTCACTAGTTTTGTTGTCGTAAAATGATTTAGTATTGTGTTTCGAGAGTGCTATTACGCACTCACATAATACGTATTTAAGTTTTATTAGTTGAAATTTTTTAACAGCAGATACAACTAATTTATAGAGAGAGATTTTTGTTTAGACGTGATAAATTTGCATGTATCTTAATTTGAAATAACCTAAATTATGGTAATCTTTAGCTTTGCCTATTGCATACTCAAATACAATCGTACTTAAACAGTTCTTAAAATTCTTCTCCAGTTATAATTCTTGTCGTATATCAAAGGTGACACAATTTACAACTTAACAGTTTATTTATATTAATATAATATAAATTAACAGTTTATTTTCGCTACTTTCGATCAGTTTCAAATTATCTAAAACTTAATTTTTTAAATAAATTTCTAATTTAAATTTCTTCACAACTAAATTTATAATGTCGTAGTATATTACTAGGATTGCACTTCGAGTCCGGCTCGTAGGACCACATTGCTACGTACAGCAATTTAAACAAAGGCATCGGGTGCGTTCGACAGGCTTGAAGGGTCACCGGGGAGTGTCCCCCGAGGTCGGGAGGGGGGTGACACGTGGTGTCCGACACACGGGCCCGGCTCATTCGTCTAACGAGACACTTGCTTCCGGAAAACTGCTTTAAAATTCCCGTCGCGTGATTTATTTTTGTAAAAGTTCATTTTTAAGTTGCAATAGTTTGTTTTTGTACGAACATTTTCGAATAGGATATGCGAAGCAAGCAACGTTAAAATATTACTTTAGAAATTATATATGAAATTGATCCTTACATATGAAATTGGCGTTTTGTTGTACTGGCCACTTTGATCTCAAATATTACCTTTATGGTTAGGAATTCCAAATTCAAATTCATACAGCTATTTACTCATGCATTTGTGTTTCAAACCCCCTAATTAATTTGTTTTTACTTCTTTTGTTTTTTTCTTTGTGTCACTCTGTTTACAAAATGGAAAACATGAAATATCGCGTTATTTACGAGTATGAGTTCCACCGTGGCACCAGTGCTGCAGAAACGCCTCGAAGGATTAATGATGTGTATGGTGACGGTGTCGCAAAAGAAAACACAGTGCGTTTTCGGTTCCAACGTTTTCGTTCTGGAAATTTCGACCTGCAGAACAAGCCTCGTGGACGGCCGGAGACCAAAGTTGATAATGAAGAATTGAAGGCTATTGTGGAAGCGGATCCATCGCAAACCACGTCCGAGTTAGCTGCAGGCTCCGGTGTTAATGATAAAACTATTCTAATCCACTTGAAGCAAATTGGGAAGATGAAAAAGCTTGCAAGGTGGGTACCTCATGAATTGAGTGAAGCAAACCGACAAACGCGCGTCGACTGCTGCGTTACGTTACTCAACCGGCACAATAATGAAGGAATTTGAAATCGAATCATTACCTGTGATGAAAAGTTGATCCTCTACGATAATCGGAAGCGCTCATCGCAATGGCTGAACCCTAGCGAACCAGCCAAATCCTGCCCTAAGCGAAAATTGACTAAAAAAGTTGCTTGTAAGTGTTTGGTAGACTAGTGCCGGTGTCGTTCACTACAGCTTTCTTAAATCTGGCCAGACGATTACGGCAGATATCTATTGTCAGCAACTGCAAACCATGATGGAAAAGCTAGCTGCTAAACAACCGAGGCTGGTCAATCGCTCTAGGCCACTGCTGCTTCAGGACAACGCTAGACCACACACTGCACAACAGACGGCTACCAAATCAGAGGGGCTTCAATTAGAATGTCTTAGACATCCACCGTACTCTCCGGACCTTGCTCCAACAGATTACCATTTTTTTCGCAATTTGGATAACTACTTGCAAGGAAAAAAATTCAACTCCGATGGGGCAGTCCAAACCGCCTTCAAAGATTTTATTGATTCCTGCCCGAATGGTTTATTTAGTAAGGGGATCAATGAACTACCTATGAGATGGCAAAAGTGCATACATAGCAATGGTACATACTTTGATTAATTAAATATATTTCATTTAAAAAAAAACGACTTTATGTTCCTACCATAGAAAACGCCAATTTCATATGTAAGGACCTAATATTACATCTCTGAAAGAGGAGCTAAAATACAGTAACGATTTTCTGATAAAATGATCTGGGCACTATCCGTACCTAACTGACCCCGCGCAGTTAACCTGGCTACAGCTCTGCGGGTCACGGGTTCGATTCCCGCAGAGGATCAACATTTTGTAAAAACAACACGGAGGGTCAACTTACCTTAATCGCCTTTAACGACACCTCTGTAAGAAATGGGAATGCTCTATTTTCTATTTTCTTTATGTGGAAGTTTAATAAACAAAAATTTGTGCATTACAAGAATTATAACAATCTTGTATACATATTTAAATAAAATTGTCATGAAATACAAAACGAACGTTAAAAAAGGACATAGATAGTAAAAATAATGAATATTTCTTTTCTTCCTCTATATACAACCACAGTTGGAAAACTGGAAAAGTTCTCAGTAAAAACATTGCAAATTTATAACGCTGATGTTGAAGTTTTCAAAGTTCCGAGTCGCAACAACACCCATTTATTTCTGATAACCGAGACGTCTACAAAAAGAATTCTAATTAATTCGGAAGATAAAATTTCAAATGAGAGTGACCGTTTGAATATTATCTCGTTGAATAACTTTTTTTGCCACATCCCTTTGAAACAGGAAAACTTTGCCATTGAATAATTTGATAATAATAATCGTTTTGGTAAAACGCCCTCAGTACTTGTAGTGTATGTGAATAAGAATAGAAGTTTTGATGGAAGGTAGATTTATAATAAAGGAGATTCTGTCGTCTCATGCCTGCACACCGCGCGTTATAGTAGTGGGGCGAGGGAAGAGAATTACTCACTTTCACTACGACCACGGGTGAGGACGGACGCGCGTGCGGTGTGTGAAGCAGAGAGCCGATATAACGCTGTCGGGTGGAAGTACGAACAGTACATTGGCGACGAGTCTGTGAGTACTGTTGTAAATTTATTTCAATTGTGATACTATGGAAAAACTGTCACGTTTAGTAGTAGCTAAACGCGAAAAAAAAAGAAGATGACGGTAACAGTAAAATGGAAATATTATACTTGGAAATTAAATAATAAGTAACTTACATAACGGTGTAGAAAAATTTGAAATATTTTATATATATTCAGAGCAGGTTGAACGTGTTGAATTTGTTATGTTAATGTCGTAGTGGTCAATTTTGTTATTGTTATTTGAACGCGGTAACGACAATCGCTGGGACATTTTTTATTGTAGTGTTTGTGTGCGGAGTGTTCTATAAGATATGCTCATAAAAATAATAAAATTGTTAAATTAGTTTCATAAACTATAAATAAGTGCATATACTTTTTATAATATTACTAGCTGACTAGGCAAGCGTTGTTTTGCCGTGTGAGTTGTTTCTGGGAGATTTCTAGTGTACATTATATATATACTAAGAGTGAGATTTGATTACTGAGAGTGCAAATTAAGTTTCATGAAAATCGGTTTTTATATATACGAAAATGTCACTTTAATTATATTCAGTGATATATCAGTCGTGTATAAATAAATATGCACGTATATACATATATTAATACATAATTAATGTGTCGATACGACAATTATATATGATTAATAAATAATTGTAGAAATAGTGGATGATAGATTAATAGAAAATCTTGAGATGAATGATGCTTATCTCTAGATGAATTGTTTGCTAAATTCGGGGAAGTTGGTCAGGAACGGATGATGCCGTTACTTGATGTAAAGTTAAATGATTGAAAAGTTGTTCAAGAACGGATGATGCCGTTACTTGATGTAAAGTTTGATGATTGAGTAGTTTGATAAATTCGAGGAAGTAAGTCAAGAACGGATGATGCCGTTACTTGATGTAAAGTTAAATGATTGAAAAAGTTGTTCAAGAACGGATGATGCCGTTACTTGATGTAAAGTTTGATGATTGAGGAAGTAACTCAAGAACGGGTGATGCCGTTACTTGATATTAAGTTTGATGACTGAAGAAGTTGTTCAAGAACGGATATTACCGTTACTTGATGTAAAGTTTGGTGATTGAGGAAGTAAGTCAAGAACGGGTGATGCCGTTACTTGATATTAAGTTTGATGACTGAAGAAGTTGTTCAAGAACGGATGATGCCGTTACTTGACGTAAGGTCGTAATGCTCTTAATTTATGTGAAGTTTGATGATTAAATAAGCTGTTTAATAACGGATAATAAACGGATAATTATTAATAATGTTAATTTATGTGACGGTAGATTTAGATTTAGGTAGATTTATGTGAAGAAGTTGTTAAAGGACGGTTCACGAACGTTTCTTGATGGGAAGTTGGATGGAAGTTTGATGATGTAGGAAGCTGTCAAGGACGAATGACGACCGTCTCTTGATGGAAGTTGAATGGTGATTGAGGAAGCATGTCAAGAAAAATAACGATCGTTTCTTGAAATAACATAGTTTGCTGTCCCTGGTAAATTTGGCAAATCTTACAGTGGAAAAAGTCGGATGCGAAGGAAATTTTAATTTGTTATGTATGACATTGAATATGGAAAAGGAGTGGGGATATCCATTAGAAGCTGCCACCACACCTGCTCAAAAGAGAGTGCATATTTTGCATTGGGGTAGGTCGGAATAACAAGTATTTTACAATATTCCCGATACGCACTAAACTAACAATTCCGAAGCTGAAACTCTCATCTTCATGATTAGAATGATGTGTTGATGACTAAGAAATAAGATGAATACTTAATGAACCAGTATATTTGAATGAAATAGTAAAATATTTGAAAGACACGCATTTCGACAAGAGAAACAGGAAGAAAAGCAGAAATTTCAGAAATTCATTGTTCGGTCATGACAATAAGTTGTTAAATATTTAACTTCTAGACCAAATTGCTGAAAATGTAGCTCAGACAGTAGAAAAAATAATAAATTAAAATCAAATGAGATACCGACGATTGAAGACCTCATTAATGGCCGAAGCTTATTCATTGGAGGTTATAAACAAATAATTTTGGTTTTAAAGATAAAATAACCAGGATATGAGCCTCTGCTCAGAAGAAGAAGAGACAGCCGGAAATGTAAATCAGAAAATAATAAAAAGACATTTCAATTGTGCTAGTTGCAAAAAACTTAACATTTGATGAGAAATGACCATGATAAAATCTATGCGAAATGAAGAAAATCAGACACTTTAAACTGCAGTATAATCGCCTATAGAAAAAGATAGATGACACGGTGCAAGCACAGATGACTCATTCCAATTCCCTTAGAGGAAAAGATGAATACTATAATCAATTAAGTCCTTCAGAAAGATAACAGTGTAAAAGTAGATGGCCTTTTAGACTGGATCTCACTTACAGTGCCTATCTTAAAAGAGAACTGTGGTATCCGATTTTGTGTTAATATGAGATGGGCAAATTCAACAATTCGAAACGAAAATCACTCTGCCTACGATAGAAGAATTAGACTACGATTAGAAAGGTTGCTAAAATTCGAGATCCGTAACGACCTTTAAATCCACCACAGGACTTTATCAATAAAAACGAATGTTGTCTGGTAGAATCCTCTGAATTTGAGAAAGTGAAGACGACAATTTATTGAAGACATTCTTATGTTCAGAAAAGACCAAATAGAACATGACGCTAAACTGAAAAAGGTCATTGAAGTTTTACAGGTAATTAAGGTTGTGTTGAGAAAAGGAAAATGTATCTGAAGGTTCCTAGACCACAAACTTGCAAAACAAAAAATAAAATCATTAGAAAATATCTGAATACTGAATATCTATTCAAAAGCTGAAAGCCTCGATAAGCATCACAGATTTATTAACCTTCCTGGGATTAATAAATTAAGTGGGTAAATGAATTCCTGACTTAGCCATGAAAACAGATCCCTTAAAAGAAGTGATCTGTCAGAAAATTGGAATAGAAAATTGGACTTAGAAATCAAAGTTTTTAGCGGTAGAGCGATAGTAGATTTTACAATACAATTCCGCAATCTATATTAGACTTATCTACAGAAAAGTTTAAATTAATTGTATATGTTTACACGTAAGGTATATTACACAATTGAAGATTATTTGAATGATAAAAATCCTTTCAGCTTCAAACAAGACTGAAAATAATTAAAGTAAATTTAAATGTTTAAAAGTTTGACTGCCGTGTTTCGTGCTGGTTTTTCTCGGTAAAAGCAACATTTCGAACAAGTGTAGCTTAATAAATCTAATTGATCCTTGACGATTCAAAAGTGCTTGTAAAAAAGCCTACTTGAATAAAGATTATTTAGACTTAATTTTATAAATTACAAATGAACTTGCTATTATGAAGGAAACTTTTTAAGAGAGACTAAAATAGTTATATCTAAGGGATTGTGAGACAAAGAATTATTGACAGCACATGAGGGCCATCCCGGTATTGTGGCCATGAATGAAAAGTTTGGCGGCTCGAGGATGTTACCCATAAAACTGATGACATGGGTATTCGTGATAACAGGGAACTAAAAGAAAAAGGAAACAGTACGCAAACGGGAAAAAAAAGCTAATAATAGAAATTTAGGATCAAGAGATAAGTGTTTATTTGGGATACAAATAAGGAAAATAAACTAGGTGCAATCTTTGAATACATCGAATAGACAGCTAAACTACGATTGGGAGGTGACATAGAGATTGAAAGTGACGAAACTGGACAATAGTTGAGACGAAATATTTTACACGAAAAAAGGAAGAGGAAGAATGGAAGGTAATAAATGGCCAAGAGATGCAGGCAACGACAACAAGGAACAATAAGGAGGAATGAAGGACGAATGGAATGCAGGAGTGCCGGCAGATGTATGAGGCAACCGAAGTGTGGGAAAAAGGAGAATACAGATGAGTGAGGCATTTAGTGATATCTAATATTAAAATAGATGTGAAAGAAGCGATTAGAAAATGAGGTCCAGATAAATATAATACTTAGCTAAAAGAAGTATAAGTGAAAGGAATATATTTAGTTAATGAGAAGCGAAGGAAGAATGGAGTTAGGAAAATGAGTGAACTACATAGTTATAGGATTCGTGATTTTTAGACTTCAGAAACGAAGATGTGATTGATCAATGATGTAATAAAATGTTTTAAATGATAACCACTGATCTACTGAAAATAAACTTATTTTAATTAAAATAAAGGAGAGATGTAGTGTATGTGAATAAGAATAGAAGTTTTGATGGAAGGTAGATTTATAATAAAGGAGATTCTGTCGTCTCACGCCTGCACACCGCGCGTTATAGTAGTGGGGCGAGGGAAGAGAATTACTCACTTTCACTACGACCACGGGTGAGGACGGACGCGCGTGCGGTGTGTGAAGCAGAGAGCCGATATAACGCTGTCGGGTGGAAGTACGAACAGTACAGTACTGAATACCCTTTCACCAAAAGCTACACCAGTGCAAATATATTTTAATGTACGAACTCCTCATTATTATTTTACAAAAAAATTATAAAAAACATTGGCTTACGTTTTGAAAAAAAAAGGTTTTTACTTTGCATATAACATCATCATTCTCCTGCCCTTATCCCACTCTTAAGTAGGTTCGGCAGAACATGTTCTAAACATGTGATTACGTAATTTGGCTACTTATTTTACGGCCGGCCACCTGCCTAAAGTCAACTCACCTTGGTCGCCTTTCACGACACCTCGGTAAAAAATGAGGGTGGTCTGTTCTACTCAGCCGGATACCACAAGGCGGGTCGACTTACCTCACTCATATTTTACGAACCCTCGGTAAGAAATGAAGGTGGTCTATTCTACTCGGCCGGATACCACACGGCAGGTCAACTTACCTTAATCCCCTTTTAAGACATCGCGATAAGAAATGAGGGTGGAGTATTCTACTCAGCCAGATACCACACGGCGAGCGACTTACCTTAGTCATTTTTACGACCGACCCCTCGGTAAGAAATGAGGGTGGTCTATTCTACTCGGCCAGATACCACACAGCAGGTCGACTTACCTTAATCACCTTTTAAGACACCTCGATAAGAAATGAGGGTGATTTATTCTATTGAGCCGGATACCACACTACGGATTACTTTATACTATAACTTTATGTAAATAAGGTCGATATATTGCGAGGTACTACAGTTGTCGCGATTCCGTCAATTCTTATATAAAACTAGCTGTGCCAGCGGCTTCGCCCGCGGGGAAATCAGCGCGTCACAATTTTTTTGTAGAATTCCATTTTTATATATAAAATTAGTTATTTTTGAGTTAACCATAAGAGATAGAGACATGATATCACGGACTTTTTTGTAATATTTTTATAGATCTACAATTCTCTACTACATTACTTTAGCGTATCTCTGCTCGTTTAAGCAGCGCACGTGACTAAAGCTTCCAGCAAGCAAGTTATTTAACAACTGCGCGATCTTTTCAACACAATTTACGTAATATGTACTATTTACCTAAACGATCCGAAAGTATTGCACTAGTTTTTGGCGAAAACCGTACAAAAATCCGTTAAGTAGATTTTAAGAAAATCAGTTACATACAGACAGCTTTTTGGGACTTTGTTTTTTAATAAGTAAAGATAGAAAAGCTGTCCGTCCATGCGTTGCTATGGGACAAGCTGATTTTGAACATAAAAACTATAGAATATAAAAAATGCTCCGATCGCCTCCAAACAGGATCATGCGCTGGGTCATTCTAAAGATAGTCTGAACCGCTCCAGCGGTTACTGAGTCTACAATGAACATACAGACAAACACTTATTTGTATATATGAAACTATTGTAATTTTGTAGTTTATATGTATAGATATATATAAAGCGTTGTTTTCGTTAGCGTAAATTTACATTTTTATTTATAAGACTGGATTGAAATAGCACCAACCCTTTACAAAATTTATAAAGGATCATTTTCGTCTAGATTAGTAAAGTGGAGAATATTTTTACAAGCTCGTTTAATTCTAGCAAAAAACTACGCTTTTATTCCGCTTCTAAAATAGCACAAGTCAAGCTAAAAAAACCATTCCAATAACGATAAAGCCCTGACAATTGTTACGTATAAATCGCGCGGAGTAAAAAGCGGCCGAAATAAAATTAAAGATAAAAGTTGGATAAAGAAAAAACTTTCCGAGCAACAATGGCGCACCTCGCGACAAAACACATTGCCAGGATTAAAGGAGATGGAGAAAGTTTCTCTCCTTTCATGAGAAATTGAGGGACGTAGACTGTGAGATGAGGAATGTCTTGAACGGCCCTACTTCGTTTGTTGAAATCGCAGACGACTCGGTATTATGTCGTATTTAAGTTTGGCCGTTAGACGGTGTGCATTATAATCTCAGACTTTACATAGAACTTGAAAGTTACTATTGAACCGTTTTGTTTTAATCCGAAACAAAGAGACCCGTATGTTGCAGATTAAAGGCAACACAGAAAATCCCTGATCTATGAGATACTTTATCACAATCTATCTTTTAAAGTACTTACATTGTAGTTGTGATGGTGCTTAGTAAAATGTATATTAAGACGTTGTTTCTGATGTTCAATACTAGACATAGGTCTTTATACATCTCGGTAAAGAATTTTAAATCTCTTGTTACCGAAAATAAAATGGGCCTAAAAGTTGATTACATACAAAATGTGACGCTTGATCCAATTGGATATGAAGCGATCTGTAGAAGAACATATCCAGGACAGGAAGTTATAAAGGCGACAGGTACTGCGTATTTTGAAAAATATCGGTCCTTTGGTTGCTTAGACGATGGACAGCAATCAATATGTTGGTTTGACAACCCGTTTTTTTTAAACTTCGAAAATACCTTATCTTTTAGTTTAGAGTCCTGGATTCTATAATGCAAACGATTATTATTACCCTTCTATTGAATAATTTATAGAATTAGGCGTTACTTTGCGGAGATCCATAATACAAAAGTAATAATAAAATTATTTTGCTATAATCCGCGATACAGTAAAGATTGCTTTGCGATTTTGTCGTGGAGTCTATCTGCTGATGATGCTTCATTTGCGGGGCGAAACGATTGTTGAGTTTGTGATAGTGAACGTGTGTAGTGCTTGTGTATTGTGGTGGCAGTGGTGGAGGTTTGTGCATGTGTTTTTACGATTCCTGCATGTAACGGGTATAAAAAACGGATAGTCCTCTATTTAACACTACATATATTTTCTATTTACTGTATCGCGGATTATAGCAAAACCCTACTATTGGCTAATTACAGTGGTAAAATTTCTGCCACACATAATACACGTGCCTCTTATTCGCAGTAGATAGCGTCTCCTTCGAATAAAGTAATTTCAGCATACAACATCTATTAAATTACACATAGCAATGATTTATTTTAGATGGATTTTGGATAGTTTCCTCAGACAATACCTAACCTACTATTAACCTAAGGAAAGAGGCTATTTTTCCATCAGTGAGATTGTAGCAGAGAGCAACTTTACTACCAAATAGACAGAATTGCAAGAATCTGTTAGCGACTATTAAAATTAATCCAGAGACCGAGTAAACTTTTTCACGACCAAGTCATGAATTCGCTTTAGGTATGTCACTCACGTCGTGCGACTCGTTTCGATTTGTTTCGGACCTTTGAAATGTTTGCTAAAGTTAGAGATGCCGAGGTAAAGAAAGCCCCATTTAAAAAGGGACATCGGATCAAATTGGTTACCGGAACAATTCCTTCAGTTCAGCCTCTTATTGGTTTTATTGGTGCGTATGTTTGTTTGTTAGGATTGTTTCCTTTGATTTCCTCAAATTGTAACGCACAGATGTCAGATTTAGCTTTACTTGCAATTCTTTTTGTTAATCCGATATATTTTTGAGGTTGTATAACAAGCAATAGCTTTACCTGCGGCCTCGCCCGCTTGAAAGTGTGTCACAAAGTGTTTCATTCAGTGTTCAGCAAGTCAACATTTTAAAAGTAGTCATTGTGAGCTAACCATAAAAATAAGAACATGCCGTCGCGGAGTTTTTCGTATAATTTTTGTAGATCTACAGTTCTCTGGTACATTATTATAGTGTATCTTTGTTTATTTACGCGGCGCACGCGAGTAAAAAGCAGGCGAGTTTTTATTTACAACTGCGCAATCTTTTCAACGGATTTTATATAAAACCGTAATCTTTATCTATACTTTTAGATGGTTCAAACGAACAAAAGTTTTTAATAGTTCTTTATTTTGCTTTAACACAAACATCAAACACAAAAATCGTTTTATTTCGACCCGATTATACAGTATATGAATATCAAAAAAAATACATATATCGTAAAACAAAAATGAACGGCCCGAAAAGCATACGCGAATAGTAAACAACAAGTTTGTTATTTTTCTGCGAAGGTAAGCCTCTCGGCCGCGCGCCGCGGTGCATCGGCTGCCGTGGGTAGGCTTGGGTGTTATCGCCGTCCGCGCGGCGATGCGCGTGTATGTGGAAGTATATTAATACATTATTACCTATGCGTTATATTTATGATTTACAAATAATAAAAGAAACTTATACAATTAGAATTAACAT
The DNA here is from genome assembly GCA_947086505.1 of Morpho deidamia. Classification (NCBI taxonomy): domain Eukaryota; kingdom Metazoa; phylum Arthropoda; class Insecta; order Lepidoptera; family Nymphalidae; genus Morpho; species Morpho deidamia. The sequence continues at coordinate 1,441,192 of CAMTZC010000025.1, forward strand.
TATATATACGATTTAAAGAAACATTTTTGTTTTGAATAAAATGACGCGCGCGACGCGACGCGAACGCAAGCTAGGTCGTTTTATGCATTCGTTCACTACGAGAGCGGCCCCCCGCAGTCACACGGCAGACACGACAGAGAGAGGCCGCGCGCGGCTTGAACGCGGCTTGGACGCGGCATCCTTTTTCTTACGCACGTGTGACATATTACCCCCATCCTCGCCAGCAGCAACTCTGAGCCCCAGAGTGCGCCACTTCTGGGTCGGGACCTCTCTAAAAGTGGCCCCTCCCACCGCCATCGATGCATCGGGAGGACCAGATGCATCGACCGCCTTTGGGACATTATAAGGTGGGCGTCCGATAAACCCCGTTCGGAACGCCCAGAGGTCCCCGTTAGGGCGGCATACAACGGGCTATAAAAGAATTGAACTACCTTTAAGTAAAAAAATCTGTTGGGTAAATCGATCACAGACAGACAGAATAATTTTTGGGGACTTCTTTTGTTAATAAGCATAGATTATAAGCACACTCATTTGGTTATTTCCGTTTCCATCATATAAGTAGGTTTATTTCAAATTGCACTCCAATTCCTACGCGATACAAATAAAGAAATGTTCTTAGCGGCGTTATTTATTAAGAGCTCTTTTGTTGTTTTTCGAATTGCCAGTTAATGGTACGACGCGAGCAGTTTGACAGTTCGACTTTTTGAAATTACTTTGGAAATGGGTTGGAGTCGAAAATAATATGACTGCTTTCATTGAAACTGTCAATTGGAAATAGTATTTCGTTTTAATTTATAATGCCGTTTGGTTTCCGGCTGAGTAGAATAGACCACCCTCTTTTTTACCGAGGTGTCGTAAAAGGCGACTAAGTTAGGTTGACCCACCGTGTGGTATCCGGTTGAGTAGAATAGACCACCCTCTTTCTTACCGAGGGGTCGTAAAATATGACTAAGGTAAGTTGACATCGGTCAGGCGGTCGGTAGTCAAATACGTAGCCAAATCATGTGATAACATTGTTTTGAATAAAAGGACTCGCCCGCCGGAGGGGCGAGCGACGCGAGCGGCGAAAGCAAGGACGTTTAGGCATTCGATTCCTACCAGAGCGGCCGCCCGCTAGTCACCCTTCAAACACGATAGGGAGAAGCCGCGTGCGCCGGAACACGGCATTCCTTTCTAACGCACACGTGTAATTTTGCGTTTCGGGTGTTATTCTCAGATTTAGTGACGCGTTTAACCGATGAAGTGTTTGATAAGACGCGACCGTCCACGGTGGTTAGAGTGGTTAAGGGCAGAATGATGATCTATGCCATCTATGAAATTTATTATAAACTATCTGTAAGGCCATGCGCCGCTGTGGCTTAGTCTGGTTACGACCTTTTCGAAACAGAACTCAACATATTTATAAAATGCTCGGATCGCCACCAAACTTTACAGAAGCTTTAAAGATTGTCTGAAAATTTCATTAAAATCGCTCCAGCCGTTTCGGAGTCTATGAAGAACACACACACAAACATTCATTTTTATGGAATCAATATTGTTTAAGCTTTATTTTTTATTGTCAATATACTGTTGCTGGTTTGTCTGTCATAGTATAACCAGACGGCAATACATCAAATTATATCGCAATAATAAAACATAATTAAAAATTTTTTTTTTAAATATTCCTAGATTTTACGAAAACTGCTAATCTAAGAATGCTTACCAAATTTTATCAAATAATTAACGTTATAAATCATATATCAATGGAATGCAATATCAATCAAGAAGGAAAAATCTCTCTAATCATATAAATAAACGGGTCACATCGCGGCAAAATAGAGTTACCTTTTTACAAGGTTCGACGTTTCGGCAAAGTTGCGTCCGCCATGGTCACGAACTGACGTGACCCATTTATATATATAATAATAAGTATGAATCGCGAAAGTTTAAAATTTACCATCTCTTTAATCCTCAAATAAAATTAGTTGTCCGAAATAAAACACCATTTAAATCATTAATAATTAAGTTGGAATTGCTCTCGACTAAGAATCAAAAATTATGTTTATTAAAGAAGTTTAATAAGCCGGCCTCGGGATAACTTTGGTTTTACTCGAATTAAAATTAATGATCGATTTGTGTCGGCTCCATTAAATCGGCCCCAAACTTTTATTAAAACCCCTTTTAATCCGTGGACCACTAAATCTGGTATGAAGGCTTTTAGCCCTTTTTAAACATCAAAGCTTAAAAGAAACTCTTCAAGTTATTCAGTTATACTTTTGCGTTTCGTCCGATAAATTGTTCTTTTATTAAATATCCTGTGGATTGGTGATTTCTTATTAATTTTGTCACGTTAGACCACAAATATTCGTGGTGAGATTTTTTTGCACCATTTTATAATATCATTAATACTTATAAATGTGAAAGTATGTCTCTCTATCTGGTGTAACGCTTTCGTGGATAGTTATACTTACACATAAGCTTTCGAAGCGATGTATATAATAGACTAAGTAGGAACCGACGTAAGCTCGCGGCTCCTGATTTGCAAAAGTACGTAAGTCGTTTATGTATAAGATTCTATAATGAAATTCCGCAATCAATTTTAGCCTTACCATTACAGCAGTTTAAAAAAAATATTGAAAAAAGGCTAATACAGAAAGCCTAATAATATACTATTGACGATTACTTAAACGATAAGAATGTGTGACCAGAACTAAATGTAACTAGTAAAAGAATTATACTTCGAAAAGAGCAACCGCCGAGTTTCTTACTGGCTCTGCTCGGTAGGAACAGCTTTCCGAACCAGCAAAACAGCTGACGATTCAAAAACACTTGTTTACAAGTTTACTTGAATAAATAATATTTTAATTCATTTCAAGTTTTCAAGTGCACTTGAACCTTTGTACCTAGGATTTTACACCTTGTAGGGATATCATAGTACTAAATAAAACAAATGGTACCTAAAGACCCCGCTGTTCCAGCCCTCCCTAAAATTCCATCTTTTATCCTGTTTCATTAACGACAACAATGTGCGACGGTCAAGAGTCCAGGTACTGGGGTTGTTCGATGATCGTAGGGTTACCATGTTATGCCTGTAGAATTGCTTGAACCGACAGAAGTGCGCAAGCACAAATAGTTAGTTTGGTTACTAATTCCGCAAAATTATTCGCACCAACTTAACCACCTTCACTAAGACAATGAGTTTTGCTCTGTAGAAAACGTGAGTTATATTATTTTGATTGTCACATTGTTTTGTTACTTACATCTGACAGGACATAAAGCTTTGGAATCGAACCGCACCCGTTTCCAATAAGCACCACGCCACTGATGTTGATAAAAGTTAGTAAAAATTGTTTGATTATTATGCGTGCGATCTGCCTCCAGGATATTTGCTATTTTTATTGCAATCAGTAACCAATTCATTAAGTATAATTTCAGTTCAGTTTTATCACTGCGCTTCCAAAAGATCCGAAAATCATTTATCGGTATTGGTACACGTTTTCATATCAAAATTGCTCAACTAGACTTGCCTTGAAACAAGTTAAGAAATTATCTTAAAACGATGCTACTACATAAGGCTTACTATACTATTGTAGATTATTTGAATGATAGTAGCATATCTTAACTGCAGTCAGCTACGCACCAAGCTGCAACGATTAATTTGTAACCATGTTTTTTGAAAAAATTATACGCCGAGTTTCTTGCTGGTTCTTCTCGGTATGAGCAAACTTCCGAATCAGTGATATATATGATTTATAGAAGCAGTCGTTACTTTGCGGAATTCCATATTACAGGCACTATAACAGAACTACCTTGCTATAATCCGCACGGGTTAAGTGAATGCATGCAAAGCTAATGTGTATGAAGCAGGCAAAATTAACGCACCTTACATATGCAGGAAGTGAAGCCACCACACTCACCCCAAGGCGCCTCCATCAGTAACAATGCACACAAGCAGCACACACAACCACCACCACAATCTCGACGATCGTTTCGCTCCGAAACCGAAGCATCATCAGGAGGATAGGATCCACGACAAAATCGCAATTCCGAATCTGTGGTAGCTTCTTGAAAAACATTTGACGATTCAAAAGAACTGAAAACAGTTAACACGAATAAAGAATATTTTAAATTCGAATTAGATTTCGATGCAAATCATTCTTTCAATACAATTTCACAAAAACAAAAATGAATGAATGAATTTAACATTACTATTTAAGTTCACAACAATACAAGTCCAGATAAATTCAAATGTTAGGTGTCACTATTTAAATCCTCCGGCAGTTAATTTAAGTTGTTTTATTACATCTAAGGGTGGAAAGAATCGTTACGGAGCGATTTGCATGTCCCCTGAGTGGCCTTTAGGGTAGTACTGTCTTTATGGCGTTGACAAATGGCACGCCCGGGCTATGCGAGGTTCTAATGAATGGCAAAAGGTCACCGATGGCCGTTCTATAGGTTTTAGTACACTACGGAAACAATGCTTTAGAATGTTATGTGCCAATTAAAGTTGACCTGAATCCGCTTAATGTTTGTTTTATTTTGCTTACATCGATAGCGTTATGTCTTATGGAATATTGTTATGGGGTAAATGCACGAATATTTAAAAATTAGTATTACAAAAAAGATTCACTTAAAGTTCTTAGATTTGCTTTAAAGTCTATTTTTAGCAAAATACTTTTCATCAGAATTTCATTAGAATTTTTGAAATAAATTTCGTATTATATTAGTGGATTCTCTGAACTGGTCAATAATTCCTTGACCAAGCGTGAATCGTATCTTAGTTCTGTAGACGCAACAAGAGACTAACGGGTCACCAAATTAGTGCTAATTGGTTCAATCACTTCACTTCGATGCACTTATTTGAGGAATATCTTGTATCCGACAAATACATTCATTGATTCATAGTGAAGTTTGAAAATTTTTGACTATTGACGTTAATTTTTAGAAATACCTAAACAAAATATAGTAAATTATTTTGCTATAATACGTGGTTAGAGAAAATCTATGCAATGTTAAAAGTAGTGTGTACTATTCGTGTTTATACGTTATGCACGCAGGATTCGAACTTGTATCTACTTGATAAGATACTTGAAAAGTTAAATGTGCCTCTAATCGTCTATCATGGCTTTTTTTTATTGCGTAATAGGCGAGCGCTTGCCTGTAATCATGCCTGATGGTAGCCAATGATACAGTCTAAAATGGAGCGCGCTTGCCTAGATGTTGCCTATTCGCTCTTGCTTTGAAGAGACCCATATTATGGCCCGGGAAAAATAGATGTCGGTAGAGACATTCCTTCGTGGAACGTCAACAACGTAAAGGTGCCTCCCGGCGCCTAGCGGTGCGTTGATAGAAAGGTGATAGAGGAACCAGGTTATGCAGTACTTCAGCACACTCTCACGGCTAATAAAAAATACAGTTATTTTATAATACAACATGATTAGACTGATATTAGACCGTGCATATAAATTGAGGACTCAAACTTTCACCCAACTGAAAAGGAGCAGTAATAATATACTATCTGGAATCAAGTTGTACTCAGTAACTCTAAATGCACGGTTTAAGTAAAGTCCCTCCCGTTAATCAACCCTTTACTTGACGCGTTGCACGGCGTTAGCACGAGGGTGCGTGTTGCGGCGCGCAACTTGCGGTCGTTTCTCTAGGTACTAACCGCCCCTGTGGTACTGGCCTCCTACTATATTTATTGCCAGAATAAACATATTAATCCTCACTATGCATAGAGCTAAAGAGCGTTACTCCAATCAAGAGAATAAATGTTAAAGATTAAGGCTATAAACAATGATTTTTTTCTATACTTTATAACCTAGTTACATGAGAAATCATCGACGATTATTTTAACGTTGTCCTAAAACAATTTCCTCACACTTCTTCTTTACTCGTTCCCAAATTGAAATTCAAATTGAAATTCATTTATTTGTGCATAAAAGTAGCGGCCTGTTACAATCCCACTGCTGGGAATAGGTCTCCTCTCTCCGTTTCTGGAGAGAAGGGTTGGAGCTAAGACCTACCACGCTGTTCCAATGCAGATTGGTGGGTTACACATATCTCCAGAATTCTTTAGAGATATGCAGATTTCCTCACGATGTTTTCCTTCACCGAAAAGCGTGTGATAAATTGCAATTATCAATTAGACACATGAGTTTTAATAGAAAAACTCATTGGTGCCTGCCCAGGTTTGAACTCGTGTTCCCCTCGAAAGAGTCGCAAGGTCTCACTGCTAGGCTAGGAGAATTCTGGAGATATGTGTAACTTACCAATCTCTATTGGAACAGTGTGGTAGGTCTTAGCTCCAACCCTTCTCTCCAGAAACGGAGAGAGGATGCCTATTCCCAGCAGTGGAATTGTAACAGGCCGCTACTTTTTTACTCTATACACAAACCCACAAACGACTTATTTACTTTTGCAAGGCACTAAGCAGGATTCCAAAGCAAACCTCTCAGAGGTCGTTTCTCAGTGCCCCCACTTTAACCATCTGACCGCAGCCGCACAAACTGAGCACCTCAGTATTTATTGCCACAACAACCCTATTAAATTTCCCCACACTTCGGGGTATGCTCCAACTTAAAACGCAAGCGAATTGCTTTAGCACTGCGGCTGTAAGGATATTGTCATTTCATTTTATTGGACAGTGTCCTCGAAAATACTATAGTGTTAAAACTTTGGCTGAGCTAAAACTAGATTTTACGTTATTCGCATATTCTTTTGTTAAACTAAAAACTTTAATTCATATTCGTTTATTTCTTATAAGAATTCTTTGTATAGGTTGCAGAATGCCATAATACAAAAGTAATAATACAATTATTTTGCTATAATCTGCGATAAACAGGAAATATATATTTTCAATTCTGCATTATATGAAGAGACGGAACGTCGAACCGCCGTTTTAAAAATTTCAAAAAATTAAATTTGACAGATTCGCAAAACTTTTCGCAACACATCGTTATACATCTCTAAATACTTTTGTAAAAGTTGAAATTAAACGAGTCTAAACCAATTCAAGCACGCCTTTTACTTGAAGAATATACATCATCATCCTCCTGCTCTTTAAGTGGGGTCGGCACAACATGTAACAAACATATTATCGCATGATTTGACTAAGTATTTTACGACCGGCCGCCTACCTGACGTCAACTTACCTTAGTCGTATTTTACGACCCCTCGATAAGAAAAAGGGTGGTTTATTCTTCTCAACCGGATACCAGACGACGGGCTAACTTACCTTAATCGCCATTTAACACACCTCGGTAAGAAATGAGGGTGGTCTTTTCTACGAGGCATAAACAGAAAATATATACATGTATATATAATGCTAGATGTAGAGTTTCATACCTGATACATGCAGGACTTGCAAAAACACACGCACTACAAACCCCCACCACCGCCACTACAATACACAAGCAATACACATTCATTATCACAAACTCAACAATCGTTTGGCCTCGCAACTGAAGCGATCTTCAAGAGATAATACTCCACGACAAAATCGCAAAATATTTGCATATTTCCGTTTACGTTTTTGTGTTCAAAAACGGCTTATAACTACGTTTATTAAGTTATTCTAGTAAATCTATTTTGGAGTGACCTTTAAACAATCTAAAACGAGCGATTACTAAATTGCCTTCATGAATAACCGACGGCCAATTTGACAAATGGTCAGTGGGTGCATAATTTTTTATGATCACTGATCTATTGTGAACGGGCAATGGGGATCGGAATGGAGGTTAATACAAAAATGTTTATACATAAAATAAGTCTATTCTTTTAGTTTTTACATGAAATTCTTAAGATCTGATTTCAATTAAAAAAATAGCAGCGTCAGTATTCATACTAATGTAAGACCGTGAAAGTGAAGACATACAGACAGACAGACAGACGAATAACAAGACACACCTTCGCAGCTTAAATATTAGTACGGATATGGATTGCGCAATTCATTTTAGATTTGTCGATATTAATAACCCGAATTTACAAAAATTAATTTCCACAGTTCTCAATCTTGCCATAATAACCAAAAAATTTATGGTTAATATTGATAAGGTAATTCACCTTGTACAAAATGGCTATGTTCAAATTAAAATTCAAAATATTCTTTGTTCAAGTAAACTTGCAAACATGTGCAATTTGAATCGTCAACTCTACTGCTGGTTACGAAAAATGTTCCTACGATAAGAGCCAGCAAGAAACTCGGCGGTTGCCCTTTTCAATCAATAATTCTTATCACTAGTTACATATACTCATATTATCTTGTACAGGATAGAGGAGAAGCTATATCCTAGAATTTTTATCATCTATATAATCCTCAATAGTATAGTAGGCTTTTTGTATCAGCTTCCCTTTAACAGTATTTATAAACTACAATGATAAAATCTATAACGGAATTTTATTATAGAATCTTATACCCAAACCCTTTACTTTACTACTTTAAAGCAGGAACCGCAAGCTTATGACGGTTCCCACTTTGTCTATTATGTACATCAACAATCTTTTTATAACTATATATATTCTTACCCACAAATATTAAATTGATAAAAATATACTGTGAAGTAAAAGTAAGAATACCGATTTCCTTAAACTTCTTTCGCAGAGAAACACGCGGACTTAAATTGTAAATGACGAAATGTAACTAATAAGTATTTATATTTTGAAAAGAGCAACCGCCTTATTTCCTCCTGACTTTCTCGATAGGAGCAATTTTTGAACTAACAGAAGAGCTTAACTTTAAAAGGACTTGCTTAGCAAATTACTTGAATAAGATTGAATTTGTATTTGAATACACTAAATTGTCATTTGACATAAATTCATTGAAATAGACATAATTACACGTGATTTACGCTAAGGTGTCCGTAGACGCTGTACGAGATCGTTACGCTAATTTATTCCTAGACATGAACTCATTACGCAAAGATATTTGTATATCAGTTAGTTACGCTGAGTTATCTTAGACATAAGATCATTACGCTCAAGACGTCATTAAAAATGACGTCATTAAAACCTAATGCCACGTAGTTTGCCTCAACTTAATTTAAAATACTTACAATAACTTATTAAGTTAAAAATTGAGTAATTTATAGAATTAGGTGTTACTTTGCGGAGATCCATAACACAAAAGTAATAATAAAATTATTTTGCTATAAATAGAAAATATATATAGTGTTAAATGTATAGTGGACTATCCGTTTTTTCATACCCAATACGTGCAGGATTCGTAAAAACACATGCACAAACCTCCACCACAATACACAAGCACTACACACGTTCACTATCACAAACAACAATATGTATATGGAAAATATAAAGTAAAATGTAAAGTAGCGACTTATTACAATCCCACTACTGGGAATAGGCCTCCTCTCTCCGTTTCTGGAGAGAAGGGTTAAAGCTAAGGCCAAAATGTGGAACTCCCTTCCCGCATCTGTTTTTCCGGACTCTTACGATCTGAAGAAATTCAAAAAAAGAGTGAATAGGCACTATAGTGGCAAGCGCAGTCCACCTTAGGCTTCATCCTTCGCTTTCCATCAGGCGAGATCGTAGCCAGGCGCTAGCCTTTCATCATAAAAAAAAACCTACCACGCTGCTCCAATGCGGATTTGTGGGTTACACGTATCTCCTCAAATCTCTAGAGAGCACGTTTCCTCACGATGTTTTCCTTCGCCGAAAAGCGTGTGATAAATTGTAATTATCAATTAGACACATGAGTTTTAATAGAAAAACACAACGTATCAACCTCCCTATACATATTATATGCGGAATATAGCACGCGAAGTTGCGCGTAATAACTAATGATCGTAAATGTTGAACCACTGCGCCGGAACGGGCCCCGCACGTGGGTAGGCATTAAATAAAGGAACTCACCCGTGTCCCACATACGATGTTAACCTAAAACATGATGCCAACGCACTCACTACAATGAGACCCGTTGAATTAATTTTAAATCTCTACCGCCTTTCCCTGTTTTAACCTCCCCGTTTTAACCTCTAAATTTAAAAAAAAGTTTCCGCGACTACGTTCTCGTCAACTAAATTGTTCTGAAAAGTAATAATAAAATTATTTCCGCGATAAAGTAAATAGAAAATATATGTAATGATAAATTTAGAGTGCAGCCCGTTTTCATACCTCATATATGTAGAATTCGCAAATACACATGCTACAAACCTCCACATTCAGTCACTTCTGAGTGGCCCGTTGGCGTAGTGGGTAGTGACCCAACCTTCAGCTCCGCGGGTTGTGAGTTCGATTCCCACTGAGGGCCAACATTTTCTATAAACAATTTGTTGGTTCTTCGAGCCTGGGTGTGTATGTGAATTTCAGTATGTATTTAAAATTATATATGTATATATCTACCAATTATCTATCACCCATAACACAATTATTAAGTTACTTTGCGGATAGACGACCGTGTGTGTAAATGTCCTATATATTTATATTTATATTTACTTCACTATCACAAACTCACCAATCGTTTTGTGCCGTATACGAAACATAATCAGTAGATAGACTCTACGACAAAATTGCAAAGCGACGCATCACACATAGAGTTATATGTTCAAATGGTGGGGACTATGTGTTTTGCCTCCGAACACGGGTCCCAAGCTTAAACTAGATTACTGCCAAGAAGATTAAACATGCAATGCTAACTAATAAAAGACTTGTAAAAAATGAAACGAAATGGGCCACCGCTACTAAAACATCATTTTATTAAGTAGACACCAAGTGAACGAAACAAACAGGCCAAAGTGCTGCCGAAGTTTCATTTGGACGCTTTAATTTGGAACCTTTGATGCCACTAAATATAGCCTTTATTGCTTTTGTAATAAAGACCCAAGTGGTGTTACGTCAGCGTTTTCCAACTACGACCGTTTTAATCTGACGTCTATTGCGCTCGGTTCCGTGGTGCGGCACGGTGTCAGTATAGGGCCGCACAGAGACTACTGTGCCTATTTTGGAAGAGGTCAGACAGGATATTACGAAGCCGCAACGTCAGGCGCATTCGTAGTTGAAAGCTAAATGAGAAATAAAGGAATAACAACGCTCACTCTTTGCTTTGACTGTTACTCGTACGATGTTGAACTCTTTTTATTTTGTACAAAAGCTCAGAGCAATTAATATAGTAAAAATAGATTTCTTTCCTCTCGCATTAATTGCACACAATCCGCAATATAACATTTTCATAGAAATCTCGCTTTGAGCAAGAAAAGGTAAAGAAATAGACCGAGAATTAAGTTAAGTAGTAAAGTTTCATCCAAATTCGTCCTATAGTTTTTTCGTGAAAGAGTAACAAACATCCATCCATACTCACAAACTTTCGCATTTATAATATTAATAGGATATTTGTTATTATTTGTGTCGGATGTGTGAGCGCGTACGCGCGTGTATTTATATGTGTGTGTGTGTGTGGGTATGTTATGATTTTAAGGTATATCAAAACATTATATTTAGATGGCTTTTATAGATAGGTTTATAAATGGTTTAAAAATATAAATAGTAAACTATAAACATTGGGATATATTACCCGTAACTTTAGAAACCTGTGTTGCGAACACTTCCCGCGAAGTACTTATTTGCTCCCATGTTACTGGATATAGACAGCCGCAGCACGCGTACGATTATCTCCTAACTATATCGGGAAGCACGATAACATTCCTTATACGGTCAGGTGGGTTCCCGACTCATTTCCTGGATTTCTTGTTGGCAACTACTTGTTTGTATTTACATTACTGTTGGGCAAACTGTTATTTGTCGCAAAAAGCGGATGTGATCATAAACAGTAATTCTATTCCATAATTTGCTTGGGCCATAATGGGATACTATGACACTTTACGTTACTTGTCGACCTGAATTTCATCATATACCTAGCTATGACCGAAGCTTCGTTCGCACCGAAATCAGTTTGTCACACAATTTTTTCTGCGTGACTCCCGACCCCGGTATAATTCTACGGTAAAACTAGCCTACATGTTACTCCACAACCTCTTCTATTTTCCAGTGAAAATCCCATCGAAATCGGTTTATCAGTTCTGGCGAAATTACCTGAACCTTCATCAAAAATACACTATATTTTCTTTCCGGCGAATTCACTATTAACCTTACAAAAATTCGTTCTGTAAGTTTAAGGAAAATAAATAACATACAGACAGACAGACGGCTTTATAGGACTTCAAGTTATTGTATGTATAGATTATCTGTCACTGTATTTTCAACAAAAGCATTTACTTTTCTATACGAGTTGTGTTCTATACGGAGACAACGAATCAACTAAGAATTCCTTTAATTATGTACAAATTCAAAATATTATTTATTCAAGTAAACTTGTAAACAAGTGCTTTTGAATCGTCAACATCTACTGCTGGCTCGGAAAGCTGTTCATACCGAGAAGAACCAGCAAGAAACTCGGCGGTTGCTCTTTTCAAACAATAATTCTTATCACTAGTTACATATAGTTATTAATGTCTATTACTACAGGGTCGAAGAGTAGCTATATCCACGCATTCTTATCGTCTAAGTAATCCTTAATAGTAGTAAGGCTTTCTGTATTAGCCTTTTAATAGTGTTTTTAAACTGCTGTAATAGTAAGGTTAAAGTAATCTACTTTAACCTTACGAATCGTACTGATCGTATCGATTGTCAGTACGATTTTTGTCGTGGAGCCTATCCTCCTGATGATGCTTCGGTTTCGGGGCGAAACGATCGTCGAGATTGTGGTGGTGGGTGTGTGTGCTGCTTTTGTGTGCGTTGTTGCTGGTGAATTGCGCCTTGGGTGCATGTGGTGACTGGTCCTGCATGTATAAGGTGCGTAGATTTTGCCTGCTTCATACACATTGGCTTTGCATGCATTCGCTTAACCCGTGCGGATTATAGCAAAGTAGTTAGTTCTGTTGTATTGCTTGTTTTTCCTTTCAGTTTTCGATGACAATATCTCGCATGGTTTTCGAAAAACAAAGATCTCACATGATTTTCGACCTCAAGATATCGTATGAAATACAAAATCCAAATCTCGCAGATTATGACAGAGATCTCGTATTTGTTGAATAACTCTCGCATTGTTTCCTAACACCACCAAGTTGGATAGTTCTTTTGATACACCAACGAAAGAATTTCGTAAAAAGTGATAAACACACTTATCGGCATCCAGTCGTTTAAAGCGACACGCACAGAAAGATAAAACGTCAATTTGTTCGGCGTTAAGTAGCATAACCGAACTTGAGTGTATCCAGACAATCGTAGCGCCGTGTATCAAGCCCGGGGCCCGGCCATTAACACAATTTATGTAGACATGTTGTTTGGAATTTACTTTAATGTGAATCCACACCGCAGCCTGATTAATCTCCGCATGAGTCCTTTATTGTTAGGGGGCTTACACGGTTGCTTAACTTGTGTATTATGTTATCATAAACTACACTTGTAAGTTTAGTTACGTATATATTGTCGGGTTGTTCTTAACATTATAATCAAATTCAAATTCAAAATATTCTTTATTCAAGTGGACTGTTTTCAGTACTTTTGAATCGTCAAAGGTTTTTAAAGAAGCTACCACTGACTCGGAAGTTTGCTCAAACCGAGAAGAGCCAGCAAGAACCTCGGCGTATAATTTTTTTAGGATTTAATAGATGGATTACAAGATGTTGACTGCAGTTAAGATATGCTACTATCACTTAAATGATCCTCAATTGTATAATAAGCTTTATCGTTTTAAGATAATTTCTAAACTTTTGTAAAAAGTCAAGTATAGATAATGTTGAGGAATTTTGTTTAAAAGACGTGTACCGAGGCCGACAAATGATTTTCGGACCTTTTGGAGGCTACCTAGGCGTCATTACTTTATGTGGATTTCTAATTTGTCTGTCATATCTGTCACTACATAACTGAATTTCTTCGCACAAATATATACTGTAGATATATTGTGAAGCTACAGTCATGGCGCCTATTTCTTCAAATCTCTGTCTAAGAGAATTATATTAATAAAGTCTAGCTACTAATATTATGGTTTTAAATCTGTTGATTGGGGTTTTTAAAACTATTTTTCATAGTTTAAATAGTTTATTCTAAAATAAATTGTTTTAACGTTTTAACTTATGTAGCTATGTTAGATCTATTTTGGCCACATAATTTTATGGCGTAGTAATTTTACTGGACTAGACTGTAGAATTGGTCCATGTCAGGGGTCTAGTGTTTCGAACTCCAGAAAGTTAACTGAGTTTTTGATAAAAACTGTATTAGATATTTAAAACTGAATCATGCGGTTTGTGTGACATTGAGAGCCACAGTCATGTTACAATCTAAAGGTAACTGCATCTGTGCTCCTGCAAGAGTTCCTTCGTTATATGTCAAGCAGTGTAATGGGTTTTAGCCCAGTAGTTGGATAATAACAGCCATACATACACACACACACACGCACCTGCACAAAGACACACACACATTCACGAACACATTGTATACTAGCATACAAATAGAATAAAGTATCGCTATATAAAATAGTTATAGATATTAAGCATGAAGGCAATGGCGTTCGTGGTAAAGGTTATCCTAGTGCGAGCATCAAAGCACTACTTTTAATTAATCTTGTTACAAACTGCTTTTATTAATATTGTTATAAAAAGAAGTAAAAATTATTATAGCTTATTAGATATAATAATAAATAAAATAAGCGGTTATATTTACTTTAATGCCCCTTAAACTTAAGGGAAAAATTTACAAAATGGTCATAAGACCTGTCGTAATGTATGGATCTGAATGTTGGGCAATGAAAAAGATGGATGAAAGAAGCGTGCATGTAAATGAGATGAGAATTCTAAGATGGATGTATGGTATGACAAGATTGGATAAAATAAGAATTGAGTATATTAGGGGAAGCCTGAAAGTTGCGCCCATTATAGAAAAGACGAGAGGTGTAAGATTGGGATGGTATGGACATGTAATGAGAAGGGATGACAATCATGTGACTAAACGAGTGTTGGGTATGAATTTGGATGGATATGTAACCAGAGGGAGGCCTAAAAAGAGATGGTTGGATTGTGTGAAGTATGACATGCATATAAAAGGAGTAGCGCCAGAGTTGACGAATGATAGAAGAGAATAGAAGAGAAAAACATCGACCCGACCCCACTTAGAGTGGGATAAGGGTAGGAGAAAGAAGAAGCGGTTATATTTACTATAGGTTATACTAAAAGTTAATATTTCACCACCGTTACAAGTGTACGAGTGCCCTTACATTTGCTAAGCAGTATTTGCCATGTAACCCCCACTCTCTCCTGATTAGCAAACGGAGTCGGGGCAAACATCTTAGTCCCCCACGTAATCTATACAATACTTTTCGTGAACTAAAGATTAATGTCTCACAATTTTGTTCCAGTTTACTTTAGTCCGATCCAAGTTACTAGCGACTAAATATATCAAAAATAATCATTTTTTAATTTATATAATAACAAGTGCTTTGACATCGTTAGCGCTAACTTAAACATTGTATTACCCTCATAAATAAATCTTGTTACCTAAAAAAGACCGGGATTTTTTATCCCATATGTTACTTACTCCATTGGATAAGTTGAAATCATGCCAAATTTCTTTTATATAGATCCATCGGGTAGGCCGTGAACGCGTTACAGATAGAATTTTGCAATTATAATATAAATGTGGATGTAGTAGGCATTAGTTGGTAAAATTGTATAGTACTAAAGTAAAAATGAAATTATTTTTCTCTAGAGTTTTTTAGAAAATATAAGGTAATGCCAAATATATCTTATGAAACAAAATCGCCGTTCTCATCATTGAACACATGCATTAGAACCGACGTATCAAAAAACACCTCCCTACACAGGTCATGCACACATTTCGTAAGGCAATCTCAACGGTATAATGTTAGTGGTTGCGGTATAACGCAAGTACCTTTTTCCCTTCTTTCGTACGGTAATACAATAAGATATATCGTAATTGATAGATGTAATTTATCGCACTTATATAATATCACCTTTATTAAAATATCTTGAATATTAATAATTCATAGAACTAGTCGGAGATTTATAGTACAAAAGAAATGGTAATAATATTGTGCTTTAGTTTGTGATAATCACGATATAACATTTTATTCATAAAAATATTAATATATCACGGATTTCTTTTAGTCTTATTATTGAATACCATCATTCCTTTTCAAATTTAATATTGAAACTAAGAATTTAATGTCAATAACATCTCGCAGCCCATATTCCAATTCCTTTAATTATACCTTTAGCCTTTTTCTTCACCTCTCGCTACCTCCTATGAATTGAACCGGGGATCGAACCCAAGAGGAGCTCGCGAAATTAATTGTTTCGTTTATGTCGCGCACACACCCCACGGTTTTGCTTTGAAAAATCATCTCTAATTGTGCTCTACTTAGATTTATGGAACCCTGACTGTTGGAGTACCGACATGGTTAGAGATAGGCATCAAAGTCGTCTTAATAGACGTACGATCCTGCGATAAATTAGGTAGGTAGATATCGTGTAGAGAACGTTTCTTACGGCTTTTGATTAGTTTTATTTGGGTTTGCTGGTATGAATGTTTGTACCACTACCAGTTGCAATACAATACAACAATTGCACATAATTAACGAGCAAATAAACGTTGCTAGTAACAGTTAGCTAGTTGGAGAGCAAAGCAAACGAATTTCGATGAACGTCGATGTGACGTGGAGTCTTCTGATGATCCTTCGGTTAAGGGAAGAATCGATTGTTGAGATTGTGGTAGTGAATATGTGAAGTACTAGTGTTGTTGTGCTATTTGTGGCTTGTAGTGCATGAGTTTTTACGGATCCTGCATGTATCGGAATTGAAAATGGATAGTGGACTATACCTTTAGCATTAGATATATTTCTTTTATCGCGAATTATATCAAAATATTATTTTCATTCAAATTCAAAATATTCTTTATTCAAGTAAACTTGTAAATAAGTGCTTTTGAATCGTCAACTCTACTGCTGGTTCGGAAAACTGTTCTTACCGAGACGAACCAGCAAGGAACTCGGCGGTTGCTTTTTTCAAAGAATAATTGTTATTACTAGTTACATGCAGTTATTAATGTCTTGTACAGGGTCGAAGAGTAGTTATATCTACACATTCTTATCGTCTAATATCCTCAGTAGTATAGTAGGCTTTGTCTATTAGCCTTTTTTATTGTTTTTGTATTATGGACCTCCGTAAAGTAATGCCTAAATGTATAAATTACCACTATTTGTTGTTAATTAGTCTTGTCTACTACACACTATAATCATACATATCCAATCTAATATTATAAATTTGAAAGTCTGTGTTTCCGTTAATCTTTCATCCGCTGGTGTTATAATGGCGAAATTTCGTACGATTAAAGCATAATATATATACATATCAGATCATATAAGAAGAGAGATTGAACAGAATGGGAGAGAATAACGTATTGTGCGGACCCCACTAACAGTAGCAAGAGATGACTATTCTAACAGGAAAAAATAACATATTACACAATTGAGGGTATTTTAAAATTTAAGTCATGCAAGAGGGCTGGCTCCTTTTTCGCACAAAGAATCAGCTTAGCGATTCAACGCGGAAACGCTGTCAGCATTCTTGGGACCATTCCACATGGGGATGATTTGTACAGTAGTAGCGTGTAAGTAATTAAAGATAGATATAACTTGTCTATACTATCTTTTTAGCTTTTCAATATATCAAGAGCCCAAAAATAAAATAGTCATGCGCGACTATAGCTTGTTATAATATAACTTGATCTGTTTAATATGTATTATGGGGCTTAGAAAGGGTCGGCTATAAAGAACATTTAAACACATTACCTCCCCCCATATCAGACAGAATGGCGAGTCGGGCACACGACCTGCAAGACCAGTGCTTCATTACCGGCCTTGGGGCACTAATTTTGGGTAGAAACCCATCATTTTTCCTCTGACGCGTCTTACACATTAAATGGCTGAATTTTGCACCTTAACCGACAGGCAATTTTGTTATCACGTGAATGTAATAAGATTCATTTTAGTTTGATCAATTTTAACCTAAAATGCACTGTCAATTCATTAGTTCTTGATTGAAAAAAATTGGCAGTATGCACGTCCAGTCATATTTGTCGAAGGACAAAATAGACATTCATCCGGTCTCGGTATTCGCCTCTACAATAAAATTTCGCAATCCATACTAGACCAGTTGACAAATGGGTTGAAATTAAGTGTAAGAGATATACGTATATACGAGCTTATACGTAAAGCATTATCGATGTTCAGAGACCGGCTATACTCACGTCTAATTTTTTATCGGATGAACCCGACTAGTTTCAAGCCCATACGGGGCTCATTATTCATGAGCTCTTTACGCGGCGTTATCGCGGCGGGAACTGCGTGTAGCAGCAAATAAATAAGACAAGTATAGCCGGTCTCTCAACATTAATTATGAAAAAAGTAAAGCATATTACATAACTGAAGATTATTTGGATGATAAAAAGGCCTAGATTTGAAAATCGTTTCGGCTTCATACAAGACTGCGGTTTAATAATGTGAAATTGAAAATGTTTAAAAGATTGACCTCGGAGTTTTCTTACTGGTTTGTCTCAGTAAGAGCAACATTCCGAACCAGTAGTAGCTTCATTAATCGCATTGATCCTTGATGATTCAAAAGTGCTTTAAAGAGCTTATTTCAATAACGTTTATTTCTTTATTTATTTATTTAATAAGTACACTAGCAATATACATTTTATTACACTAAGTATAATTCAGAAGACCCAGATTGATTGGTCTGAAGCTGTGTATGGAAAAGTCTAGATTGTGATATTTTACAAGTGATTTTTAAATAAGGTCTATTTGAAAGTATCAAATCAGTGCCAGTTAATAGCAACTCAGTCCAAACAGATGCGACCGCACTCCCCACGCTTTGCATAACGGATTCAAATCTAGATTTATTTAAATGGCCCGAACCTTTGATTGCTATGGCGAAAGCTCGTTATGGAGCACACTAAACTTTTCACTTCACATAACACTTAACCGTATATCATTAAAGACGTAAATCGCTTGAAACAATTGCACGCTCAAATTGGTTTATAACCCCTTTGGTTTAATAAGAGGATGAAAGGATTCAATGATTGTTTCTTTTTTTTTCATTCCTGTTTGATATGATAATTCTATTAATAGGATGTGTTCGTGTGTCTGCATTTTTATAACCTTGTCTATGGATATTTTATTATTTTTCTACCAATTAACCTGCTACGAAAATTTTGGCGCGTTTTTTTGCTCTGACTTGCGAATAAGATTAGGTATTATGATCAAATAACTGTGCCTGCGTAGAAATCAGTGGTTTGCGAAGCTAATATTCTTATGGTGGCCTATAATTTTTAACTAGATAATCTTCTTGAGATTCATCATTCTCCTGTCCTTATCCCACTCTAAGGGGGGTCGGCACAACATTTTTTGATAGTTATTTGACAACCGGCCGCCTGACTGACGTCAACTTACCTTAGTCGCCTTTTACTACACTTCAGTATGAAATAAGGGTAGTCTATTCTATTCAGCCGGATACCATAAGGCGAATCTTCTTCGGAAGTATTTATTTGATCCATATGGTCATATATCAAAGACAATTTTGATCTGGACTGAATTTGAGCTAAACGGTAGTGATTGCACTACCGTTTAGCAAAAATCGTTTTAAAATTTAGATGTAGAGAAAATCAATCATATACAGACACACAGTTTTAAGGACTTTGTTTTATAATATGTATAGATATAGATTTTGCATTTTTAATATACACACGTTTTTTACAGAACAACTTAAGAGACAGAAGAAAATAATAAATTTAGTGTCGACTAGCGTTTAAACGCAACTTGGATTGCGGTCTTATTATTTTAGTAAACCGTAATACTAATATTAGTTGTGGTTAGAGTGGGTTAACCTTAAAAGCTACACGTATGCTGTCGCGGACTTTTATTTAGAACTTTTAGAGGGGAACAATTTTGTAATACATTAGTTTTGAATAAGTAAAGGAAATGCACGCAAGGAAAGTTTTTAATTTTGCCGTTTTCGCAATATTCTTTATTGCTGCCCCTCCCCTAATCATCTAAGCTTGATGTTATATAGTGTTTAGCCTTCCTGGATAAATGGAATATTTTAAAGTCAAAGAATTTTTCAAATCGGTCCAGTAGTTCCTGAGATTAGCGCGTTCAAACAAACAAACAAACAAACAAACAAACAAACAAAACTCCTTAGTTTTATGTATTAGTATAGATAAGACACTAACTATGTAAAAACTCAATGTACCATAGACTTATAACTTTTTTTGTTTTTCCTAATAGCATACATTCTCCTGCACTTATCCCACTCTAAGTGGGGTCGGCACAACATGTTACTTACCTTAGTTACTTAACTTACCTTAGTCGCCTTTTACGACACCTCGGTAAGAAAGGAGGGTGGTCTATTCTATTCTGCCGGATACCACACGGCGTTTTAGTTTTTCCTAATAGCATTGCCAGTAAATTCGTTAGGTAAATAAAAAAAAGGTAATTTTATTTATAAATGGAGTTAAATTCGACTGAAATCAACTTTGCGAAAGTCGGCTGCAATACTGCGGCCGCTAATGATGGGGGGTCGGGAAAAACGAACCCTCGAAACTCCGGCGGATTTTTTTGATTAACGCAAAAATCAACACTTTATGAGGGTAATTTATGAAGGTGTGTAACATTGCGTTCTGTTTTTTTAATGGCTGAAATAAAATAATTGTTTGTTTTTATTGAACTCATTAATTAAAGTGTTTCGTACAATACCTTCTTTTGAAATTAAATATCAGTGACTAACCTTTTAAATTTATTATGTTTAATTGTATTAACAATTTTTATCCTACTAATATTATAAATGCGAAAGTTTGTGAGTATGGATGGATGTTTGTTACTCTTTCACGAAAAAACTATAAGACGGATTTGGATGAAACTTTACAGTTATATAAGTTTTACATCAGAATAACATATAGGCTACAATTTGTAATGATTTTATGTAATATGACGATACATGTCAATAAAGTCGGAAAAAATCTGGCCTCTGAGAGCTATCTCGGCGTACGCTGCCTAAACCATCAGAGTTACACAAAGATGATGTACCGTAGTATTGTTTGTCTTTAATAGTTCGAAATAAAAGTCCGCGACAGCATATATCTATCTTTTATGTGGAAGCTACTATGACCAAAATTGTGAATCATAAACTTAATTAAATTAGATAATGTGGCAGACAAAATTCCTAGCGAGCGAAGCCGCAGAAAAATACTAGTATTTTATATTCTAAATATTATTTGGGATCATTTAAAAAAAATTAAATAGTGTAAGGCAAATTTTGAAAACATTTTGATTGAAACCTGTTATAGACTAATTTTCTTATCTTAAAAATCATAAAAAATTAAAAAAAACAATAAAATCTTTTAGCGTTTCATTTATTTTATAAATAGCTTTGAATTTCGTTATTCATTTCATTATTACTTAGATGTTTGACTGACGATTAAAGCTTTCTCTCACTTGTAAGTTCTTGTAATTTAAAAAAAAACCAAAACATTTAAGTACATATAAAAAGGTTTACATTTCCTACGTATCGTGCCTATTAAAATATATTATGTTATTAATTAAAAATAGTCGAAAATATTATGAATTCGAGATTTGCTATAAGTTTATGTTTATGCATTCACAGCACGTCCGTTTGGTCAATATTCTTAAAATTTGGCACACTTAAGTTCATCCACTGGACTAACACATAGTACTTAATTGAGGGCATTTAAACATTAAAATTGACGCGAACAAAG
This sequence comes from Morpho deidamia, assembly GCA_947086505.1. Taxonomy (NCBI): domain Eukaryota; kingdom Metazoa; phylum Arthropoda; class Insecta; order Lepidoptera; family Nymphalidae; genus Morpho; species Morpho deidamia. Next base: position 1,462,969 of record CAMTZC010000025.1, read on the forward strand.
TCATGCGTGCATTATGTAGTAAATAAATACTAGACACAAATCACTTTCTACAATGATATATTCCGTTGAATTTTGAGGTGTCAATAAAACCGTTTAACGTGTTTTAAATCTTTATGAAAACACCAGTTATCATTAAAAACGTGCAAATATGATATAATTAATATGCACATAGTTTTGTGCTGATTTATATCCAGAACGTTGCAGTTAAAGGTCTTGACTCTCCTCTATCTATTAATCAAATTAGTTTCGTCATTATAATTTAAAAAATTTCACGAAATGAAAAGTTTTTCTTAAAGAGCAATTATTATTAAAACAAGAAATCTTACTCCATTATTTAATACTATCGAACCGTTATTGTCATAGAATTTATCCCACGCGAATTAAAAATACTGTTAGCTTTTTCTTAACAAAACTCCAACTAGAATATTCAACACTACGACAATAAAACTACGCAAAGCGAGCCAAAAGAACGAGAGCAGTACGATTTTTGTCGTGAAGCCTATCCTCCTGATGATGCTTCGGTTTCGGGGCGAAACGATCGTCGAGATTGTGGTGGTGGGTGTGTGTGCTGCTTTTGTGTTCGTTGTTGCTGGTGAATTGCGCCTTGGCGCATGTGGTGGCTGGTCCTGCATGTATAAGGTGCGTAGATTTCGCCTGCTTCATACACATTGGCTTTGCATGCATTCACTTAACCCGTGCGGATTATAGCAAAGTAGTTAGTTCTGTTATATTGCTTGTAAAAGAACTTACTAATCAAGTACTAACGACTCATCGGAATCGTGAAACGGTGCAAACTTCATCGATATCTCGCATAATTGCACCCTTAAAGCGGGACTATATTAAAATCTCCCACGGAATGGAAGAAATTTCGCCGCGCGTCTTAATAAGGACGGCCGAATATTCTAGATATCAGCGAACTGTTCGAATCGCCAGACTTCTTAATGAAATTTTCGGATTACGACTCGCCCCATCTTTCCTCCCTATCCAACACTTCACTGCGTATATAGCCCTGTCTCTCTCTCTTTGCGCAAAGGTGCAGTTTCAAGTTTTATGTGAAATTTATTCATAACGTTGTAATTTATCCGTGAGGAGTAAAACGCTTGGTAATGGGAACTCGGGATAATGTTTTCGTGTATTATTATTAGCGGACTCAGCTTTCATTTCGCACTTATAAGTTATCGTTTGTATAAATAGAGGGGAATTTTGAAATTGCACAGGCTCACTCGGGGCGGAGTTCCTCAAAACAAATGCTAGCACTTGGAAAATTTGTTGCGAAATTGATGAGTAAAATTCGAGGTTACTTCAGAGGCAAAACTATACAATGATGATTTTCGCAATCATTGCTTATTCTTCAGTATACTTATAAAACTTTATAAAATATGAACGGGTAAAATTGACATGACAGACTCAAGAACACAACCAAGAATACAACCTTTAATAAGAAAATACCCGCAATAAATCTTTATCGCGAATTTAAGCAAAATAATTTTATTATTACTTTTGTATTTGGGATCTCCGCAAAGTAACGCCTAATTCTATAAATTATTATAACCTTTAAGTCAATCTTTTAATTTAATACCCCAATATCTAAATACATACTACTTAATAATAAGAGGTATAATATTTAGCAATCTGTAAAATTAACAATACCCAGGCATTGTCAACATCAACTTCAGGAAATGATATATGGAAAAACTGCATGATATTTGGAACCATAGAGCTGGGTTAATCACGTTTTTTTTTTTAATTTTGTTAGTTTCCGCAAAGCAACACGCATCCAGAAAGCTTCTCGGAAAGGGGGCTGTACTGAGTATCTAGGTTACATTAATAAGCCCGTGTCCGGAAAAAGCTCTCTGACTTACGAAGCTGCGGAGAATGGCCGGAACTAGAAGTAACCGGAAATGTGTTGAAAACGCAGTTGAAGGGATTCGTATGTTTGAGAAACAAGTTAATTGCTGAGGTATAATTTATTTATACGCAGTTCCATCGTACGAACAATATACCTACTATTAATAATTAATCTATAATGGACAATTTCAATCACAGCAAAGCCTATCGCCCAAGCATATTGATATCCAAGTATAAGCATATTGATTATCGGCACCTTATGAAATAAAAAAATATTTCTATGACTGTATGTAATATAATTTCCATAGTAGTGAACTGTTCTTTACTAACACCATTTATTTAACCATATCATTAATTAAATAATATACCTTTAAATAACATAAAAGAAATGTTTAGAGTTACCATTTTATATTTATCAATTAATACATTTTTAAGTATTCCTTTTCATTAATTTTCAAATGCATGCTACAACCTATTGCCAAAACTGTACATAAATTCAAAATACCTTAAATTATTCAAAATACAAACTAAAAAGAAGTAATTTTAATTCCATAAGAAGAAAAACACATTTTCACGTCTCCTGGAAAGAAATCCACAACGCACACTATTGCAACAGCAAAGTATCCCTTACACGAACTGAATGAAACTATCTGAAATACTGGGATACGACGGGACGCGACTTTCCACAGCCTTTAAGATACCGACCATTATATTATCACGCTGCGGTAGCTTCGTAAAGCGCGAACACTTTTGAAAATTACTCCAGAAAGTATGCAAAAGCCGAAAGAATCTTTCGCAGTCAGTCGTCTATGAATGTATAATGATCAGTGCAACTCATTTTGTGACGGGTCTCAAAGCGAGTGCCTTTGTTCTGTATTTTGTTCATTTTTTGCATAAATAAAATGTACAGTAATAAAAGATTTAGGAAATTTATTTTGTCTGAGCAAAATTTTATGTATATGTCGGAGAGTATTGCGATAAGCGGATCGAATAAGGCTAGACAAAAAAAACACTGGACATAGAATATCCCGTTGGTGCAGTGGGTAGTGACCCTGCCTTCAGCTCCGCGGGTCGTGGGCCCCGCCAAGGGCCAACATTTTCTATAAAAAAATTGTTGGTTCTTCTAGTATGGGTGTATGTTTGTATTTAAGTATATATTTAAAATGATATATGTGGTATATTTACCAGTAGTCCGTCACCCACGACACAAGTATTAAGTTACTTACTTTGGGGATGGACGACCGTGTGTGATAAGTGTTCTAAATATTTATTTATTTTATTTTTGAGGTGATCAGTCCTCCTCGTAGGGGCTTTACCGACGCTGCAGTTTTCGGTGCGAAGTCGCCATTCCAACATCCCACAGGTTCTAAAAAGTAACTATGGATGCAGAATGATTCTAGATATATTAACTTACTCTTCGATCCTGTAAATGAGGAAGACAGCTTTTTGGATTTGCGTAGCTTTAGTCCAACCGTTCTCTCCGGAAAAACGGAGAGAGCAGGCCTATGTCCAGTAGTTGGATTGTAAAAGGCCGTTACTTTTTAACTACACATTTCAATTCACATACACAACATAATAAAGCTCTCAAAGTTCATGAAAGTAAACAAGTTGATATATTATTTTCAGTAGATGTAACGCTTGATACGTAAACTTTCCTTAAAATTAACGTCACTTGCAACGTGGGCGGTCCGTGAGTATAAATCTCTGAGTATTTTTTAATTATTACATTATAATAAGTTATTTCTCGAGTAAATTATTCGGTGGCTATAATTATCGGGCGACCTTGGGCGTATGTCGTGACTCGCAGTGATAAAGGGACCAATGATAAAAACGTTCAAAGGCCTAACAAGACCAAACAAAGTGGTAGTAAGAAACGATTTATGGCATGACTTAACTACACTAACGTCCGCTTTATAAATAAATAAAAGTAATTTAACGTGGTCGAGTCACGTTCTTAATAGCTTCTCACCCATTATTGAAATTTAAAATTAACCTTTTTTTTTAAATAAACGACGCTCGCTTCGTTTGAAAATTTAAAATTATGAACTGACTTCATTGTTTTATTGGAATACGTTGTTTGCTGGTTTTGACGAAATATTGTGGCTTTTTAAACTTAATATCACCTTATTAATACGGTCTCACTAATTGATTAAGATTGAAGTTCTGACGAAATTATAGTAAGATATATAATATTCTTCAGGGTTTTAATAAATCCGTAACAATGCCGTGTGGTATCCGGCTGAGTAGAATAGACCACCCTCATTTCTTACCGAGGTGTCGTAAAAGGCGACCAACTAAGTTGACCCACCGTGTGGTATCCGGTTGAGTAGAATAGACCACCCTCATTTCTAACCGAAGGGTCGTAAAATAGGTAAGGCTAAGGTAGGTTGTATCATGCAGGCGGCTGGTCGTAAAATACTTATCCAAATCATGTGACAACATGTTTGTAACATGTTTTGCCGACCCCACTTAGAGTGGTATAAGGGCAGGAGGATGATGATGAATAGACTCGTAACAGCTTATAGTGAAACATATACTTAGTACTTAAACATATAAACATAGCTTAATTTTTTTCATGAAATTGAACAGAAATATAACGATACTATTGTTATAAATTTCAAACTTAACAAAACCCAAAAAGTCATTCTAAGGTCATCATGACCTTAGAATGACTTTATGGTACAGTGAATTCATAATGAAACATTCAGATTTTCGGTACGGCCTGAATCTTGAATCTTCAATCTTTCCAATTATTAAGTCAATGTTCAGATTAAGAATTAGAACCCTCTGTTAGTTAAACTGGAAAAACTATAGTCAGGTATCCCGGAAATAGCAAATAGAAACACCTATTATTTGTATCCTTATATCTGTTACATCTTGAAATTCAGAAGACAAAAATTATGGACTACAGCATAATTATTCATTATTTGGTACATTTGAAACTTTTGCGATTCATACTTAATAACATGTGAAAATACGGTTCACATCGCGACTTAATCGAGTTACCTTATGTGGAATGTGCGGTTCAAGTGAGGGTAGTTGGTGAAAAAAATGACTGTAGTGCCCGGGAACGAAGACGCCGCGGCGCTCCAGTCGGTTCGTGACCACGGCGGATGAAGCTCTGCCGAAACGTCGAACCTTGTGATGTGATTTTACATATTAATATTCATTATTTTTTGTGTTATGGAACTCCTTAAGGTAACAAAGTTATATATTACCCTCAAAATTCTTCAAATTTACTACCTTCACTTATGATCCCTGACTTCATCTCGTATATTTCATCTAATTAATCACTTATGGTTAAGATGCTGACGTAACATTTATTGTCAGACTTTAAGATATTTCATCCCTACCATCATTGTTTCGACCACTATGAATTTTAAACCTGTAGTTTCACTTTGGCACGTTAACATCATAAACTTGTAAATTTAAGTTCTTTAAGTACTCTACTCTAATCTAATCTAATCTAGGATCGGGGACGCCTGTCTGTACAGGGCGGGTGGTCAGCTCCAATTCTGGACTATTCCACCCATTTCCTCTCATGTTGGGACAAAGGTCTCACTGTTATCCCGACAGTGTCATCTGCTCTAACCTACCTGTTGCTCTTACAAACCTTATAATATCCCTGAAGGGGATATTTTTTAGGTCTTCTTCTTCAATTTCATCCTTACCTAATATCTCCCATCTTACCAGCAAGTACATGGGGCACTCAGCCATAAGGTGGAGACTCGTGGTCGTTTCTTCTTCTCCACACTCTGGGCACGCTGCGTCTTCTTTTATTCTCATTATTGACAGGTGTCTGTTTAACAGGCAGTGCCCCGTAGTAATGCCTGTTATGATTGCCACATTTTCCCTGCTGTGAGACATTAGCTGTTTTATTTTCTTACTCTACTTTAAGTTAAGTGTCTTGTTAGTTTAAGTAAATATTGTTAGTTTTAACGCATTTGCCATAAATGAAAAATACTTTCCGATAACATCACGAAGAGTATTTTGATAATTGAAGTTATTTTTTTTTTCAATCAGAAATTGGAAAGTTCGTGACTTCAAACGTACAAAGTACCCGCAACTACGTTCAAACGTATGCAATAAACGTTGTATATATAAGAGGCAACGGTAAAAGAATCAATAACTCAAAGAATGTTGAAATGCGCAAAGGAACACAGATTTTATTGAAATATGTATAAGAACCGGAATCGCAATCGGCGCACTGTTAAGGAGTTACGCTCGAAAGTTTTTCAAAAGTGTTTAACGCAAATTGGATTACTTGAGACGAATAGTACTAAACGAGCTTAAATTATGAGATCAAAGTAGAACTGAAGTTTGCCAGGGAACAAATCATATTAAAAGGAATTATCGTTCCTGCTAAGCGATATTTAAGGGAATGAAAATTTAAAAGTCCATTTTTAAATGTACTGTAAAATAATTGAAAGAAAAAGTTTTGCGGTATCGGAGGAATACTAATTTCATATAAACAACGGGGGTTTTTTACGGCTACATCATTTAAATTTAAGAGTATTTCCTTGAACAATATGTTAAAATTGATTTTACGTTGCAAAAATTTGCAAATTTTAATTTTCATTGTTCTATAATCCTTTAGCATAATGGCTGTATCAAGTATAAGTTGATATATTACTAGCTGTCTGACATGCCGTGTGAGTCCGGCTGAGTGGAATAAAATACCCTCATTTCTTACCGAAGTGTTGTTAAAGGTGACCAAGGTAGTTACAACCACCTTAATTTTATTACAAGAATATGTTCTTACTAAATCTAGAAGTTTCTGGGACATTTTTTGTTGTCTCCTGTTAGAACATTATAGGGAAGAAATATATTTCACTCTAAATTTACTCTTTAAAAATATATAACGGAAAGAAATATCGTGTTCGGCATCAACAATGAATTTCTCTTTAAGTTTTATTAAAAATTCTGTGTTCTTAAGTTGTTTTTCGTATAACTTGTTGACAAGCAAAAACATCATATATTTACGCCTGCAACCCGCTTAATCCAAGAACGCCTCGGGCGAGGAACGTGCAACGTTAACTTGTGTATGGCCACAGTGAAAGCAGCGACGTATTTAATAAACTCTAGATGAGTTTTGGTTTAGTGCTTTACAATACAGTGCATGCTTATTTCATCATCAACATTCTCCTGCACTTATGCCACTCTAAGTGAGGTTGGTAAAACATATTACAAACATGTTGTCGCATGATTTGGCTACGTTTTTTATGACCCCTCGGTAAGAAAGAGGGTGGTCTATTCTTCTCAAACGGATACCACACAGCGGGTAAACTTAGCTTAGTCACCTTTTACGACACCTTTGTATGAAATAAGGGCGCTATATTTTACTCAGCCGGATACCAAACAGCAAACAGTTCATACTTATTTATTGAACAGATTTTATTTTACATTTAAAAAATGATATTATATACAGATCTCTTTTTCTGATTGGCCTAACTTGATGATTTCAGTATTATAGAAGGCAGAGTAAATACGCGTTATAGAAGCGTTATCTGCACTAGTTAGCTTAAGTCAGTTTGCATTTATCAGTCTCGGAACCAAGAACTTACCTTATAATACAACAATGAATAAAATAATAAACAGATATCAATTGAGCAATTAAAAACACAATCATAGTGAACGCTAGTACTGTGCTAGTATATTAGTAGTATCTAGTATTTTCAATAAATACCTAGCACGAAGCTACACTATATTTCAATATATAAATATTTTCCTTAATACATGATAAGGATTCTCAAAACGCGATTCTTTACTGAAAATAAGTAGTTCTTTAAACTCATCAAATCCCATTGCAATATCAGTTTTAAGTAGGTAGATTCCGCCGTGAGATATCCGGCCGAGTAGAATAGACCTTTGTTTCTTATAAGTGTCGTATAAGGCGACTAAGGTAAGATTATGTAAGATAGGCGGCCAGACGTAGAAACCTAGCAAAATCATATAACAACCTGTTTAAAATAAGTTGTGCCGACCCCACTTAGAGTGGGATAAGGCCAAGAGAATGTTAACATTATATTCCTTATTGCAACACTATCTATTACTTCACGCCACAAACCATTGAAAAAACTAGTTTTATTTTATTGCTCTTCCAAGTTATGCGTCTTTAACAGTCACGAGTATTGAAGGTACTACGGAAAGCTATATTGACACAAAATAAAACAGAAGAATGATGATGATATCATTATGATTAGGTAGATCACTACCTACTTAATATTATGGAAGTTGAATAGTGATAGATTTTATATACATACGGATAGTGAAAAAATATTTGTATTACAAAAAAGAGCCATACCATCTAAAATTTAAGTCCGCGTGATTCTCTGCGAGAGAAGTTTAAGGAAATAGGTATTCTTACATTTGCTTCACAGTATATTCTAAGCGATTTAATTTTTGTATATAAAAATATAAAGAATTATAAAATGATAGGTGATGTATATAATAGACAAAGTAGGAACTGACATAAGCTTGCGGCTCCTGCTTTGCGCCTAGCAAAAGTACGTAAATCGTTTGTGGGTTTGGGTATAAGATTCTATAATAAAATTACGCAATCAAATTTTAGCCTTGCCACTACAGCAGTTTAAAAAGACAGTAAGCCTACTATACTATTGAGGATTACTTAGATGATAAGAATGTGTGGATATAGCTACTCTATTCTGTACAAGACAGTGTTGGCTACATATAACAAGTTATAAGAATTATATTTTAAAAAGAGCAACCGCCGAGTTTCTTGCTGGATCTTCTCGGTAGGAACAGCTTTCCGAACTAGTAGTAGATTTTGACGATTCAAAAGCACTTGTTTAAAAGTTTACTTGAATAAAGAATATTTTGATTTGAATTTGAACATATGAAATGAAATGAAAAAATATTTATTCAGCTCTATATACAAGATAAGATACTAAACTAAAAAAAAAGAAAACTAATCTAATATCTAGTACATAGCTCTCAAAAGGCTTCATCTCAGTATTAGCTGAATGTCGAAATTAAGACATTCAGCACTGATTTTCAGATGAAGATCAGTGCTGAATGTCTTAATTTCGACATTCAGCATATCATAAAAGAATATAACAGGGAAATTCTGACTCGTTCCGCTCATGAAACCTCTCTCACATGTGCCACAAGGTCCATCGTCAAACCACGTACGTATTTGTACGTAGCATGTATTCGACGCGCGTTGCGCGCTAACAAGCTGCAATTCTATTACAGAATTAGTAGATGTCTCTCCCCACCAAAATGTTTAATATTTTCATCTCTACGGTACGTGTTTGAGCTCAACTTTTAACCTTATTGCGTCTCATCGTTAAAATGTATGTATTTTACTCTTAAGTTGCGATGGTAAAGAAACAATGAGGTCATTATCTTATTACAGTTTATAGCAAATTGTTTCCCCATTGTGCTGGTTGTCCTTTAAAAAGATCTTATTAAACTAAGAAGTTATTAACTATTTTTGTGTTTATAAAATACACGCGGCTTCGTTTTTCGTAGTTTCGTAGTTTTATAGATCGACAATTCTCTAGCAGCGATACGCTGCGTAAACCAGTAGCGTATGGCTGCTGGTTTACGCAGCGCACTCGACTAAAGCTCTCAGCAAGCAATTTTTTTATCAACTGCACGATCTCTTCTACACAAGTTATATAATACCGATATGTAGTATTTACCTAATCCATCCGGAAGAATTGCACAATCTTTTGATGAAAACCTTACAAAGATCCGTTCTGTAGATTTTGAGAAAATCGATTACAGACAGACAGACAGCTTTTTGGGACTTTGTTTTATAATAAATATAGATACCAATCCGCATTGGAACAGCGTGGCTCCAATCCTTCTCCAAAAACAAAGAAAAGAAGCCTATGCCGAGCAGTGGTATAGTAAGCAACAAGGCGTTCATTTTTATGGGAATTATATATATTTTTTATTTAGGTTTACTTCCAAATTGCTCACATTCATCATCTTATCCCACTCTAAGTGGCCCGACCCAACTCAAATCATGTGACAACATGTTACAAACATGTTGTCACATGATTTGGCTACGTATTTTACGACCGGCCGCGTGCCTGACGTTAACTTACCTTAGTCGCCTTTTACGACACCTCAATAAGAAATGAAGGTGGTCTATTCTACGCAGTCGGATACCACACGGCACTTTCTTAGTCGCCTCTTACGACACCTCGGTAAAAAGGAGGGTGGTCTTTTCTATTCGGCCGAATACCACACGGCTATTACAAATTGCTTACATTAATAATATACATTTTTACTTGCTAAGAACATAACTTAAGTGTAACATCGCGGATTATAGCGAAATAATTTTATTATTACTTTTGTAGAACGAAGACACTTCGCTCATATTCAAGTAGGTTAGATTACTTCAAGATTAGACTGGATCTCCGAAAAGTAACGCCTGATTCTATAATTTATTGCCTTCGTTCTACCAGCTGAAAAGATCAATGCCCGAGAAATCGCTTCTGCACTCGTTCACTGATTTCATTTGACTTTATTGCACAATGAACAATGGGTGCATGCATAAAGGTGGAATTCCACCAGTGTGCAGAACTGTGCAGCACTGTGAATACACAGTGTGCGGCACAAATGTTTACTCTGGTCGACTCACTCAAGCAAACATTAACAAATCTATGCATATTTGGGCGCGTACACTTGAAACACTGGACTCGCGTCGATGCGTACGCACTCGTTGTTCACGCACTCAGTTTTGCTTCCGCTACCGGAACGAAATCATTTGTTTGTACGCGCACATCTTTAATGAGGAGTGGCGGAATGAAAAAAATTATTAAAATAATTTTATAGAAAATGTCTAAAAATATATTGTAAATCTGTATATAATTAATAAGTGAAATAATAATAATAAAGATAATAAAATATTCCTAAATGAACATGTTCGCGCACACGTGTGCTTCACTGTGCGCTTACACAAGCTACACACAACATTGCCGGTGGAGACAGAAGCTAAACCTTCCATGACCTTCCACGAGCACATACACATAGTCTGCAATAAGGCTGCGTATGTCATGGGACGACTTTATCCGATGTTTTGCAAGAAAAGTAAGATGTCGCTCCGCAACAAAGTGACACGCTACAAAACTTGCATAAGACCAATAATGTCCTATGCGAGCGTTGCGTTCGCGCACATTTCAAAGGTCAGATTGCTCAGGCTCCAAAGACTTCAGAACTGATTTATGCGGACAGCCACTGGGTGTCCGTGGTTCATGCGGAACGTTGACCTCCATAGAGACCTCGATCTCCCTACCATTACTCACCTCTTTAAACGTTTTTCGAAATCTTACTTTGAGAAATCTGAGGTACACTCGAACCCCCTTATTTCAGTTGCTTCTACCTACATCCCAGTTAGGTCCGACCATCGAAAATATAGGCGTCCAAAAAGCGTCTTGTATGACCCCGACGATCAAATAACGATCGCCAACACAGATACACGTAATACACACACACAGCGTCTTGGCCGGCGAAGACGAGGTCCCAGTTTTCTGACGTCGGTCGGTCGTGGCTTTTCGCCACCCTTCCGACGCCGCAATGACTAATCTAAGTCATACCATCAACCCTCCACTACGCGTCGCCCTAAGCCGTGGTCCGGCCTCACAGGAGGCACCCTTAGGACGACGTTCCCCGACTTAAGTAGAGCTTCTGCGCTCTACTCCCTGCATTTCGCAACCTCGGCGATGCTTCTGCGCTCGCCCGTCCCGCCCGGTGACGCTGTAAAAGCCATTAGGGCTAACAGCATACAGTCAGTTCGAAAAAAAAAAACAGAAGCTAAGCGCGATATCAGCTTTGTACGTGCAGTGCAACTTTGTATACGATCTTTGTTAACAAATGTGCTGAACACTATTTTGGTGGAATCCTACCTTAAGAATTACCGTCACCAATATAAAGTTTAACGTGGCGTCATTTTTTCAATTTTACTTCTTGCGTTGTGTTTGTTGGAATTTAGATCGACTCCTGCCTCCCACCCTATATGCAATAAGTGTTTTCTTTGTGGATAGAGAACAGTCAACATCACCCTTTAACGTGTTTATCCTTTTTGGCCTCCCCTCTCATAAGCGAATATATTGCGGGTGTTATTTTGATGACGTTTTTTGTTTATTTTTTTGACCCGATACGCGCTGTATCGACTGTTTTCTTTTGCTGCAAGCTATTGGCTGGCAAATATGGGTATGTTAGAACGAGGAAAATATTGTGTCAATAATTTTATTATATTTACCTTACCTACCACCTTATAGCTTATGTATATTATTGTCATTCGGGGTATTTCGAAAATACCACCGAGTAATCTCGCTATAGTCGAAAATAGAGTTTTTTTTCTCACTGACCCATATATAATAAAGGTTTCTAGGAGTTATCTAAGCAATATCTATGATACAATCCCGCAATCGTTTTATCTTATTTACATTATCTACAGCAGTTTAAAAATGCTGTTAAAGGGAGGCTGGTACAAAAAACCTACTATATTTTTGAGCATTATATAGATGATAAAATTGCGTGGATTTAGCTACTCCTCTATCCTGTACAAGATAGTAATAACCAAATGTAACTACTTATAAGAATTTTATTTGAGAAAAGAGCAACCACCGAGTTTCTTGCTGGTTCTTCTCGGTAGAAACAGCTTTCCGAACCAGTAGCAATTTTGACGATTCTAAAGTACTTGTTTACAAGTTTACTTGAATAAAGGATATTTTCGATTTTGAATTTGAATATATCCCATGACTTCTTCAGACTTTTTTTTGTTTTTTTTTGTTTGATATAGTTTATAATAAAGTTTCCTCATCTGTTACCCTAGTCTTTCAAGTTAGTGTTGTGCAGTCTAGTGATATTTTAGTGCTACTGTTACTTTAAATAAATACATGAATAAGATGTAATGTAATAGTAAAGACTATACGCTGGAATTATTCTTATTTATTTAATACTTTTTTTACAAAAAATATTTAAAAACTGGTTAAAGTAAAATTAAATTTCAATGTAACCCCTAAACCTTCCCAGTCATTTAACAATATAAGTTTGAGGTCATTCCAATTATCTTATGAAAATTTCAGTAAGATCTAGATTGCGACTAAAATTTGCATTTATTGCTATGCATTGTTTATTCATAATAAAGTAACTTATATAAAAGTGGTCGATAAATTGCAATTATCAATACATAAATTTGACAAGAAAAACTCATTGATGCCTCCCGGGGTTTCAACCCGTAACCTCTCGAAAGAGTCGCACGGTCTCATCACTGCACTATCACACCTTCGCATGTAAATTAAGGACAAACTAACACACTTTCGCATAATTAATATTAGTGCGGAGAAAGGTTACCGTTAAAATATCTTGCCTCAACTCAGCCATAATTTCTTTTCATATTATGAATAGGTCCAATTAAAGAAATTAACGATCACGAGAAATGAGTTAACCCGCCCGTCATTGAGGCAACGAAATATTAACCGCGTCCATTAATTTATTAACGATTATTTAATAAATTAACGACTCAATTTATAGTTATTAGTAATCACCTGCTATTAAGAACGCGTGACTCTTACCAACGGTTCACAGCTTCGAGCACGGGCAGCACCTATGAATCCATACTAATGTTATAAATATATATAATTATAAAAAGATTGGCGATGTATATAAAAGACAAAGTAGGAACCGACATAAGCTTGCGGTTCCTACTTTGCGCCTTGCAAAAGTGCATAAGTCGTTTGTGGGTTTGGGCATAAGATTCTATAATAAAATTCCGCAATCTACTTGAACTTTACCAATACAACATTTTAAAAACATTATTACAAAAAGGCTAATGCAATAAAAGCCCACTATACTGTTAAGGATTACTTAGACGATAAGAATGCGTGGATAAAGCAACTCTTCGAACCTGTACAAAACATTGAGAATATGTAACTAAGAATATAAGAATTATTCTTTGAAATTAGCAACCGCCGAGTTTCTTGCTGGTTCTTCTCAGTAGGAATAGCTTTCCGAACCAGCAGTAGATGTTGACGATTCAAAAGCACTTTTTTATAAGTTTACTTGAATAAAGAATATTTTGAATTTGAATTTGAATGCAAAATACTCTCTATCTGTCTGTTACGCATTCACGGCTTATCTACTGGACCAATTTTGGTGATCTGGCATTGACTCAATTATAGCTTATACAAGAGTAACATATAAGTTAAAAAAAACTGGGAAAAAAACGTATATTGCGTTATTGAGGGTACTCAAATGCTTATTTTGGCGTGAACGTAGTCGCGGGTACGCTTATTTTTGTAATAAAAACTTGTGCTCTTAATTGTAAATATTCTGTATTTTTCCTTTCTTCCCTGTATACTATCTTACCCTATTTCTTTCCTATATGATAGTCATGTGTTTCCAATAACCAATCACTATGTTAAAAAAAAAACGTTCAGCGAAAATCGTTATAATGATATATCTTTTCTTTTCAGGTAAGACAATCATGCAAGTAATTAGCAACTAGTTGGAGATTACGAGGTAACAGTATTATAATTCAAAAGTAATAATGAAATATTATTTTCTATAATAAGCGATTAAATAAATAAAAAGTAAAAGAAATAAATCTCTCATCAAAATAAATCAATTTGTAAAAAATCAACTAACCCTTATAGAAAAAATCGATTTGATAGTTTGGCTTTTTTTTTAACAGGAAAAAACCCCTTTTGGGTACCACCGCCCAACGGGGACAGGCGGTGGTTATGTCGGACTCGCACCGACTCAAAACGACCTGTATGCTCCACCACGCTACTGACGGCAGGGGCAGGGTACCTTATTTGACCCCATCCCTACCAGCAGCAACTCTGATCCCAGAGACAGCAACTCTGATCCCAGAGTTGCTGTCCTCCTCTGGGTGGGGACCCCTCAAAAGAGAAGCCCCCCTCCGCTAACCGGTGCATCGGGAGCACCAGATGCACCGACCGCCTCGGGGACCTGTTGCCCGCGATCGCTCCCTGCCCACCGTGCCTGGAAACGCACGGTCGACAAGGAGCACCCGTGTCAGGTGGAAGGTGGGGGCCCCAACCCACCGGGTAATTTTTTTTAGAGGTTGTCTTCCTCGCAGACCGAAGGCCCCCGCTCCCGTTGCCGGGTTTACGGGCTTCGCCAGTCCGCTCGCCAAGCCCAAGGAATGTAATCCGCAACATTCCAAGGACCTGCCCAGGGTGCGCTACGAGGAGGCCGACTGACATTGGCACCTGGCTCAGTGGTTTTACCCAACAAGGCGTGTCTTATCTTAAAAAACAAGAAAAGCAAGTATAAAAAAAGAAAAGAGGGTCATTAATATAGTCGTTTTTTAATCGATTATAATGATAATGTAATCGAGTAATATAACAATCGATTTTTTTTACATCCTGGCACTTAATTTTACTTTTTTAAAAGCTTTTTTAACTTGCCGTGTAAGTATGTGAAGGTGGAATCTTAGAAGTTAAATTTGACCCGCTTGTGTCCTTTTAAGCTGAAATTTTACATACTGCTCCAGTCCCGATGACAATGCATATTGATGATAAGCAGGACTTAATGCTGCTGATCCAATCTAGAAAACTTCTCAACGGTTAACGGGATATGAAATAATATTGAACCTTTTTTAACTTGACTTGTTTCATACTCATTTTTAAATTATTTTTTTTAAATATATGGGACTCTTACACACACGGTTGTTCCGTTTCCAAAGTAAGTAACTTAATACATGTGTTATGGGTGACAGACAACTGGTAGATATACTACATATTTTTAAATACATACCTAAATACACATACAAATACACCCAGGCTCGACGAACCAACAAATTGTTCATAGAAAATGTTGGCCCTCGGCGGGAATCGAACCCGCGACCCGCGGAGCTGAAGGCAGGATCACTACCCACTGCGCCAACGGGCCAGTCTGTTTTGTAATATGAAGTTTGTACACTAAAAGTAAGTAAAAGTAAAGTAGCTTATTACATACAATCCCACTGTTGGGAACAGGCCTCCTCTCTCCGTTTCTGGAGAGAAGGGTTGGAGCTAAGACCTACCACTCTACTCCAATGCGGATTGGTAGGATACACATATCTTCAGAATTCTCTAGATATATGCAGGCTTCCTCACGATGTTTTCCTTCACCGAAAAGCGTGTGATTAATTGCAATCATCAATTAGACACATGAGTTTTAAAAGAAAAACTCATTGGTGCCTGCCCGGGTTTGAACTCGTGTTCCCCTCGAAAGAGTCGCACGGTCTTACCGTTGGGCTATCACAGCTCAACGTAGTTTGTACACTACATGATATAAAATGAGTAGTATATGCAAAATATTTTTCGCCTCGACTGTTTTATTCATTGACATCTAAACGTCTAATAAAACCTGAATATTTTTATGACCATGTACGCCCGTTTCATAATGTCACACAAAGCAAAACTCCGGAACGAGCTAATCAAAGGTCCCCACCAAGGGAAGGTAATTCGGCAAGTTTTCAACTCAATCAGTCCTTTAATATTTGTACAAAACGAGAGTAATTTGGTTAAACGGTTTTCATTTGCGAATTTCTGGAGTCGGCGACATACGGCAAACTAAATTGTTTACTACCGCGTATTTTAGTAGTTCGATCTCACGTGGAATATACCATGCTCTTTAAAAGCAAAAGCTCGAGCTATTTAAATAAAACCCCTTTTTTGACTGTTTTGCATCACCGCCATATTATATTGCGAACATACTAATGACCTATAAATAGACAATAAAGAAAGAAATAAGCGTTTTTGCACTCTTCCTCTGTAGTTAAGAAGCGATTGGACTACTGAGTCTCACTCACTAAGGACTTAAAGCAGAAAATTGCAGTTGACTATAAAAAATCAACAAAATTGAATACCGGAATCTAGTTTTTGGTAAAAAAAACCCTGATGTAATCAAAATTAATTTTTATATATTTGTTAAATACGAATTTAATAGAAAAGCTGAAAATTATTATAAATCTGTATTTAATGAAATTGATTCTTTCAATTTGAATATTGTATGAAGATTTTTTTTTATTGAAATTAAATTGTAATCTAATTGAAATGCTGATGAGGTTAAGTGTCTCTAAGATGCAATAGAAATCGTACTGCAAAGGTGGGGAATGATTACCCCCGTACCGACAGAAACACTAGTTAGGACTCTAGTTATGGACCTCTGACCAGGACCAAAAATGTATGAGATCTAGAAAATACAAGATAAGTATATATGATATGATAGAACTGTCGTATTCAAAACTAATTCCATGATTACTTTTCTCCTACGATACTCTACAATGTTACGCCTATTTCCCAAAATATAAATTTTTAAAGCACAATTTGAAATTTCTAAATTAATTTTGCCATACAGTTGCCTGAATGATTAAAAATGGCTGATTGAAGGATAGTTCCAAGGTGTAAACCTAAGTAATGCGTGTAAAATAGTTGTTACGTTTCTAAATAATTTATAGAATTAGGCGTTAATTTGCGGAGATCCATATTATAAAAGTGATAATAAAATTATTTTGCTATAATCCGCGATACTATAATAATATGATACGATAACATTACTAATATGATAAAGGGGTTATTTTAACAAAATACACGCCCGTATGTTTCCACAATAGGCAGTGTGGTTATTAACAAGCGGCGTATTAATCCACCAATTAAAACTTTGCTTATGCAAAAACGTTCTCCAAACAACTTGTTAGGGATTTCAATGTTCCCGATTCTTTTTAACGGGTTTACCTTCGGTTCCGCTTAATAAAACGACTTCCGGCGGGAAACTGGAGTCGCCTGAATATTGAGTTAATAATTTTTACTAATTGCGAGCTTCCTACAATATTAAGAACAATAGAATTAATAATTTATAGAATTAGTTACTTTGCGGGAGGTCTTTAATACAAAAGAAATGAAAATATTTTTTTTTGCTATAATCGGCGATTAAAGAAAAATATGTAATGCTAAATGTAGAGTTTACTATCCGTTCTCATACCTGATACATGCTGAATTCGTAAAATATCATGCACTACCCACCACAAACAAAACAATACATAAATGCGCTGATATTGAGAAAATTTTTGTATTGCAAAAAAGAGCCATACGTGGCATTTATAATTTGAATTCGCGTGAGTCCCTGCGAGAGAGGTTTAAGGAAACAGGTATTCTTACGTTAGCTTCACAGTATATTTTTAGCAATTTGATTTTTGTGCATAAAAACATACATAATTATAAAAAAATTGGCGATGTATATAATAGACAAAGTAGGAACCGACATAAGCTTGCGGCTCCTGCTTTGCGCCTTGTAAGAGTACGTAAGTCGTTTGTGGGTTTGGGTATAAGATTCTATAACAAAATTCCACAATCAATTTTAACTTTGCCATTACAGCAATTTAAAAATACTGTTAAAAAGAGGCTGATACTGAAAGCCTATTATACCGTGGAGGCTTACATTGATGATAAGAATGCGTGGATATAGCTGCTCTTTGACCTTGTGCAGGATAGCTATGACAAAATGTAATTAGTATTAAGAATCTTCTTTTTTAAAAGAGCTCCACCAAGTTTCTTGCTGGCTCTTCTCGGTAGGACGGCTTTCCGAACCAGCAGTAAAGTTTACGATTCAAAAGCACTTGTTTACAAGTTTACTTGAATAAAGAATATTTTGAATTTGAATTTCAATACATATTCACTGCACACATTCACTATCACAATCTCAACAATTGTTTGGCCCCGTTACTGAAATATCGTCAGGAGATACACTCTACGACAAAACCGCAAACCTTTGCGACTGCATTACATATAATTTTTTTATCGTGGATTATAGCAAAAAATATTCCCGTTACAATAAGTAACGGGAATAGAATGAATTCAATTTTTTTTACTTTTGTGTTTTACTTAAATGAACACTTATAAATACGAACAGTCCGTCACTCGTAACACAAGTATTAATTTACTTTGGGGACGGACGACCGTGTGTGTAAATGTGCCATATATTTATTTACTAACATGACGCGCACCGAATCATAGGTGCTGCTTGTGAATTCATAAACGAACCAAAAGTCTATAAATAGTATTGGAAAAGAAACTTTCAACTTAGACATATACTTAGGTATTCATTTGCATTCGTAACGCCCCTGACCGCGTAACATCAAACACCAAAAAAAGCAGGCCGAAGCAAGATGAATGTTCCCTTTTATACAAGTGAGCCCTACAAATTTTTCAGGCACCTCGTCGACTTTACGCCGGCGCTCATTTGCTAAAACATCCACCTTAGTTACATAGAGCTGATATTGAATAGACCCGACTCACTTCAACAGTCATTTTTTGAAATAATTATACCTTATAGCCTACTTTATAATGATACAAAATATCATCATTCTTTTGCCCTTATCCCACTCTAAGTGGGGTCGGCACAACATGTTACAAACATGGTGTCACATGATTTGGCTACGTGTTTTACGACCGGCCGCCTGCCTGACGTCAACTTACCTTAATCGCCTTTTACGACATCTCGGTAAGAAATGAGGGTGGTCTATTCTATGCAGCCGGATATCACACGGCACATACCTTAGTCGTCTCTTACGACACCTCGGTAAGAACGGAGGGTGGTCTATTCTATTCTGCCGGATACTACACGGCGTATGTTCTTACATATAGTGTAGGAAGCAAAATCGTTTTCATACCCTTTACACGCAGGATTAGTTACCCCACGTATCACAAAATACCACCATAAATAACACACCACACACATTGCTACGACAATCTCAACGATTTTTATTGCCCTGTAACCCAAGCATCTTCAGGAAATAGGCTCCACGACCAAATCGCAAAGCGACGCATAACATTTGCGAACAATTATATACAATCAGTTCAACAAAATTAATGGTGGGAACCATTGATTTTGCCTCCAAACACCCAAGCTTTATACCCATTTTTAGTTAGGCAATAAATAATGCACATCGAGAACTTAGAACAAAACAGTCGGCCAATTCGGTTTCGTAGAGCGCTGTCACTGTCACACACGGCTTCGTCAGTCTGTGCGACAGTGACAATGCTCTTTGAAGCAGAATCTAGCCGATTTCTCTTTCTGAGCCTCGATGTGCATTATTTATTGCCGCGTACTAACTATACTAACTTTTACTCTAGTGTGTAGAAAAAAATCTATTCTATTTTTATTTAAAAACATATTTTTACTACATATAATAATACATATCAACCTAGTTATAGACTTCTTTCTTTCTCCTACCCTTATCCCACTCTAAGTGGGGTCGGTAAAACATGTTTTCCTCTTCCATTCTCTTCTATCATTCGTCAACTCTGGCGCTACTCCTTTTATATGCATGTCGTACTTCACACATTCCAACCATCTCTTTTTAGGCCTCCCTCTAGTCACATATCCATCCACATTCATATCCAACACTCGTTTAGTCACATAATTTTCATCCCTCCTCATTACATGTCCATACCATCCCAATCTTGCACCTCTCATCTTTTCTACAATGGGCGCAACTTTTATACTTCCCCTTATATACTCATTTCTTATTTTATCTAATCTTGTCACACCACACATTCATCTTAACATTCTCATCTCATTTGCATGCACTCTTCTTTAATCCATCTTTTTCATTGCCCAACATTCTGATCCATACATTACGACAGGTCTTATGACCGATATATAAATTTTCCCTTTAAGTTTAAGGCGCATTCGGGGGTCACATACTGTCCCTGAGACCTGTCGCCACTTCATCCATCCTGCATTCATTCTATTCCTCACATCGCGATCAATTTCACCGTTTTCCTGTAGAAGCGAGCCAAGGTACCGGAAGTCGGAGCAGACTGGCAAAACAACACCATTTAAGGTTATTGGAGAAAAACCTAGTTATAGACAAAGATATAAATTTGTCTGGAAGCCTGGATTTGTCCGATGTATTGGCCCCAATATAACCTCCGTGAACACAAAGTGACATATTACACAGTATTGTATATTGTTAGGTTTTTTTAAGCGTTAAAGAAATTCTTTAATAAACTTTCACCTAAATATTAGTTAAATAAGGCTAAAAATTATATTTGAGATCATTAAAGTCTTAATATTGCAATGTGAAATATTTGAGTTCCAATAAGAGTGTAGAACTTAATGTAAATTTCATCGAATAAAATACACAAGCTTACGAATGATTGGCTAAATATACTGATTCGCAGTACAGAAATCTCAACCTTATTTTGACCTTTATTCGCTACGTAAAAATATTTTTTTCGTACAAAAAAACGACGTGACATATCGTTCGGATATGCTCTGATTGATAAATGTCATCAATATATAGTTCAATACCCATTTCTCACGATTCCTAGTTCTATATTGGCTGGGTGATGAATGCACCAAGTTTGTCCGTGTCAAGACGCGCAAAAAAATCGCGAACGCCGTAACGGAACGGAAATAAGCGAAGCGCGCTCCGCTGTGATTGGCAGCCGAGCGACGTTTCAAAATTGAACTCGCAATTTTTTAACTCAGAATTAGTTACAAGAGCTAAGGCAATGGTGGTGTGATTTTTAACGATATGTGATATCGATTCAGAAAATCGATTATCTTAAAAATATTGTAGGTTTGAGCACTGCCATAGAGGTCTATCACGCCTATGTTGGTTCTGCATTGAGGTATGGAATATTAATCGTGGCATTTATAATTTGAATTCGCGTGAGTCCCTGCGAGAGAAGTTTAAGGAAATAAGTATTCTTACGTTGGCTTCACAGTATATTTTTAGCAATTTGATTTTTGTGCATAAAAATATACATAATTATAAAAAGATTGGCGATGTATATAAAAGACAAAGTAGGAACCAACATAAGCTTGCGGCTCCTGCTTTGCGCCTTGTAAGAGTACGTAAGTCGTTTGTGGGTTTGGGTATAAGATTCTATAACAAAATTCCACAATCAATTTTAACTTTGCCATTACAGCAATTTAAAAATACTGTTAAAAAGAGGCTGATATAGAAAGCCTATTATACCGTGGAGGCTTACATTGATGATAAGAATGCGTGGATATAGCTGCTCTTTGACCTTGCGCAGGATAGCTATGACAAAATGTAATTAGTATTAAGAATCTTCTTTTTTAAAAGAGCTCCACCGAGTTTCTTGCTGGCTCTTCTCGGTAGGACGGCTTTCCGAACCAGCAGTAAAGTTGACGATTCAAAAGCACTTGTTTACAAGTTTACTTGAATAAAGAATATTTTGAATTTGAATTTGAATTTGAATAATTTGGGGCAATGGTGCCAACATAAATAGAGTTTTTATTGCAAAAAAAATTTATACGGGCAATATGTGGAGTACCACCGTATGAAACGTGTAAGCCGTTGTTCTCGAAGCTTAAGTTATTAACCCTTCCTTGCCTGTATATATCCGAGGTGTGTGTTTTTGTTAAAAAACATGGAGAGTTTTTTACTAAGGCACATAATATTTACAGTGGGCGCACGAGAAATCCTAATAGATTAGTCTTTGGTTACATTCCAAGAACTAATTTAGTTCTAAAGAATTGTATATCTATGACCATAAAAATATTTAATAAATTGCCAAGTGATATTAAAACATTACCGATTACACAATTTAAAAGAAAATTATTCGAAATACTTAATTTACGATGTTATTATGCAGTCAAAGATTTCTTAAATTCTAATGATCTCTAGTTGACAATGAAGGAATATAATTAATGATAATACTTGTAACTGACATTTTAATTTACCTATTTTTTTTATCTTTCTTTTTACCATTGTAAAGCTGTGACTATTTGTTTCTTTTGTATTATTTGTATTAATTTTAACAATGAATTTAATTTTTTTAGTTTTAATTATTTTTAATATTTTAATGTGCATGCAATTTTTTTTGCGAAATAAGTGAAACTGTTATCGTTTTCTATCTACTGTACCTTATTTCAAGCAATAAACGATTATTATTATTATTATTATTATTGACTTAATAAAAAAAGATTAACAGCTGATTTTGATTTTTGTATTCGCATCTTCTGAACTGATAATTTTTTGTCTTGTTATGGAATAAGTGTTAATTATTACTATGTACCGTTCGTATTGATTCAAATTTAAATATGTAGAACAAAATTTTATGGTAATACCTTTAAAAATAGGAAATATTTATTCAATTTTTAAAGAATATTCGCAAATAGGGTTGTAAAGTCACCCGATCACTGTTCCTTTATTGGAATAAAGCTTCTATAATATAATGTTAATGAACATAATATATTTATTCTGTATGTGTATGTAAGTGTGGATTTATTGCGAAATGAAAACTAATTGTTGCTATAATAATTCATTATCCCACTCAAGGCATAGGCGTCTACTATCCCAACAAAGCCGAGGCGAGTGGCTTTTAATGAAATAAAACGTTCATATTCAGTTATTTAACCTAGTGTTTAACTTGGGATCCTCTATTAATCGTTACACTGCCCTAACTATTAAGGCAATACCACATTCATACATGTTAAATAATATCAGGTCGTAAACGCCAGATGACGATTCCTTGTGACATAAAACAGATCGGTGGGCTTAGAGCAATCCAACGGAATTTACGAGTCAAGGGCCCACTTTAACACCCTGTACGTATTTACAGGGTGATAGCGCTATAAAACGAGCATAATATCGGTAAACGTTTGACGTGTAATCTTGTAGTCGTAAAAATATACGAATATTCAAAATTATTCGATTTGGAATAGATATTATCGGGATCGGATAATTGCAATCGAGAACGTCCTCTCTAAAAGCATTCAAGTAGCTTTCGCAGCCCTATTTTATACTGTTCGATCTTTGCACAATATATTAGTGGGTAGTAATACAAAACATTACTGCATCAATTTTGTCCGTCTACCATCGCATTCAAATGGTTGGTCGACACTTGCCTCGCGGACGTTCTAAGGACGACACGTTGTCGTCTCTGAGAGGTGTGTGCATGACAATACGTTATTGTCTCTCTGTGAGGTGTGTGCTTTTCCAAAAACTGTTGTGCCTAACTATTGAAGAGTGCTGCGCCAAGTCCACTGCCAGCTGGTGCGCCGTGCGTCCGGCAACAGGTCTCCGTCCATTCGGGGCGAATGTGGATAGCAAGGTTGGTGTGGTTTTATTACTCACTGATTTGGGCAAAGATCTGCATACACTCCACTACTACCAAAACATACAGTCCACAAACCAGCGTACTATTAAGATTGATGTGACGTTCACACAATTTTTTGGGCCTCCGAACCGAATTTTTAAAATCTTAATTTCTATTAAGTTAGTAATTTTATACTTAATATTACGCATAGGAACTACCAGTGCTGACGTTCAGTACCTATAGGCTGATTATGTGTACTATTTCAACTAATAAACAGAAATCTAATTAAATTCTTTTGTAATAACGTTTATTACGATATTTTTGACGTTCAAGAATAAATATATTTTGCGTAAAACAACTTTTATCACATTCAATCGAGTTGTTTACGTTTTATTATTTTATTTAGTAGGTAGAAACGTATAATGCCGCCTAAGAAAGATAACGATCCCAAGGATATTCCTATTGCATTATCCGTATTAATTAAGCGAAAAGAGAGATGTTTTCAACAAATGCAATGTATATTTGATTTATCAAAAAACATTGAGAACAATGAAGCTAGGGATTTATTTTTGTTACGGGTTGCCGAAATAGATAATTTAAGGTCTACATTTGAGAAAACAATTTTCAATATTTTCGAAATGGAATTAGAAATTGATTCGTCGACATTACTACATAGTCAGGATCTGAATAATTTTGATGATTTGTTTTATAAGACTAAATTGGTTGCATCGAAATGTGAACCTAATTGTTCGAGCGATAAAGACGAGACTTCTTCGCAAGGGTCCCGGCCACGTCTTCCTAAGCTAGAATTATATTGTTTTGACGGTGATATTGAAAATTTCACAACCTTCTACGAGACATTTTGTTCATTGGTTCATAATCAACCGCATATTCCAAAAATAGATAAATTTCATTACTTGTTATCGTGTACGAAAGGTCATGCGTTAAATATTGTCAAGAGCGTTCCGATTACTGCTAATAATTACGATTTAGTTTGGCAAAGTTTGCTTAACAAATATCAAGATAATCGCGTCTTAGTTGGCAGATATTTGGATAAGATGTTAAATTTTTCGTCGTTATTTAAAGAATCCTCAGTGCATTTAAATGAATTTATAGAAACATTTGAACACTCGTATAAGGCTATTCAAGCGTTAAAAATAGATAATTTGGAAAGTTACATTTTGTGTCACGTTGCACTCAGAGCCTTAGATCCGCAAAGTCGTAAATCGTTTGAACAAAACATAGACCAGAATTCTATTCCAGATTTTCCGGACTTAATAACATTTATTCATAACCAAATTAAAGTTTTAGATCATTCCTCGTCATATTCTAATTTAAACAATTCAGCTATACCGAATAAAAGGCAATTTAATAATAATAAGAATACGAAACCTGATAGGAATTTAAATAAAAACTACTCGCACGCTAATTCTCGTTTTAATAAGGCGATTTGTTCTAATTGTGGAGAAAATCACATGATTTATCGCTGCGATAAATTTCGTAAATTGTCCAGCGTACAGCGGTTCAGCCGTGCTAATCGTCTGAAATTGTGTCACAATTGCCTAAAAAATGACCATTCTGCGGAGGAATGTAGAAGCGAGTACAGGTGTGTCGTATGTCAAAAACCGCATCATTTTCTGTTACACACAGATGTCGGAATTGAACCCGTTCCCACCGCGTCAGTGTCGTGCACTGCACCGGCCGCGCCGCCGCGATCGTCCGCTCCGCTCTGCGATAACACGACGCTTATGAATAGCTGCCATGCGTCATCTATGCACAGCTATACCGCAGTCGTACTCGGCACGGCTGTGGTGCGCGTTAAAGATAGTTTTAATTGTTATCAACCGTGCAGAGTGCTTATTGACTCGGGCGCGCAATCTAACTTTATTTCGATTTCTTGTTTACAGCGTTTAGGTTTGACTCAACGTAAATGTCGTCTTAATATATTCGGTCTTGCCGGTGAAAGTATTAAGAATTATGGTATGACGTCATTCAATATAAGACCTCGTCACAATAGTGAGCCGATTTTTAATATCGATGCCGTAGTGTTAACAAAAATTACTTCAGATTTACCTACGGTTAAAATCCCACTGAATATTATTAAGGAATACGATAATTTATTTTTAGCTGATCCGCAGTGGTATAAAACATCACCGATCGACATAATTTTGGCCGGTGATATTTTTCCTCATATTTATAACGGAAAAAAGTTTATTTTCGATCGCGATATTCCCGCCGCGTTAAGCAGTGTATTCGGATACGTTATCTCAGGCAAATTAGATATTCAATCGTGTCATAATAATGTTGCAGCGTCTGCAACGTCGCTGGTGTCGTACACTAGTGATAATGATTATCTCAACGATACTCTCAAACGGTTTTGGGAGGTGGAGTCTCCGCCGTGCGAAGCTCCAATGAGTCCATCGGAGGAAATGGCTGAGAAGATATATATTGAGAAACATTATCGTGAACCTACTGGGCGTTATGTTTCTCCTATTTTATTAAATCCTAACCGCAAACCATTAGGTGATTCGCGTGATATCGCTTCAAAACGGCTCCATCAAATGGAACGTCGGTTTATGCGTTTTCCCGAATTACGTCAAGCGTACGTCGAATTTATGCAAGAATACGAATCTTTGGGGCACATGGAACTGTACACGGGTACGGAACCTTCTAAATATATCATCCCACATCATTGCGTCTTGCGTCCGTCGAGTAGTACTACACCCCTTAGGGTAGTCTTTAACGGCTCGGCACCGACCACAAGTGGTGTCGCTTTAAATGATATTCTTTTGACGGGTCCGAAGCTACACGCTGACATTTTGAAAATTATAATTAATTTTAGGTTATACGACGTGTGCTTCACTGCCGATGTATCAAAAATGTACCGCGCCGTCCTCATTGATCCGTCGGAACGTAAATATCAACACATACTCTGGCGCAATTCGCCGTCGGATCCTGTACGCGTGTACGAATTAAAAACTATAACGTACGGTCTCCGCAGTGCACCTTACGTCGCCGTGCGTACCTTGCATCAACTGGCGCTCGACAATCCGCAGTGTAGTGCATCTCGCGTACTCACTGAGGGATTTTATGTTGATGATTTGTTATGGTCGTGTCAAACAGTCACTGAAGCCCGTGCTTTACAAGACGAACTTACGTCTCTGCTTAAAAGTGGGGGATTTGGATTAAAAAAGTGGGCCAGTAATAGTCCTGAGATAATTTCTAGACTTAATGTTAATAATATTTCGAAAATAAATTTTGAAGACGATACGTTATCGAATTCTTTAAAGGTTTTAGGATTGACTTGGCTCCCGTCGGTCGACTGCTTTTCTTTTAATTACATTTTAACCGATGTTAAGTCTACTAAGCGCTCGGTTTTAACATTACTCGCGAGTATTTTTGATCCCGTCGGATTTATCTCGCCTTGCACCTTTCTAGCGAAGTGCATTATGCAAGATTTGTGGAAATTAGGGTTCGGTTGGGATGATAAGTTGCCAGATGACATATATCAAAACTGGAATAAATTTATTAGTGAGTTGTCAACATTAGCCAACATGAGAATAGACCGCCATCTGTTGATTAGTAATTTCGATACCGTGCAGTTGATAGGTTTTAGCGATGCGTCATCGCGAGGCTATGCGGCGTGTGTTTACTTACGCAGTGTAGATAGGGATGGGAATGTTAAAGTTCGATTATTGACGAGTAAGTCTAAAGTCGCTCCATTAAAACCGATTTTGTCAATTCCTAGACTCGAACTGATGGCGGCCGTGCTGCTAGCAAAGGTTTTTAAGTTCGTTATAAAAAACCTAATAGATGTCAAGTATACTTTAGTCGCGCTTTGCGATTCCACTGTAGTTTTATCGTGGCTACACACGCCACTATATAAATTAAAGACCTTTGTATCAAATCGAGTTAGTGAAATTATAGATGTTATTCCACCGAATATTTGGCACCACATAAGCAGTGAATACAACGCTGCAGATGTGTGTTCGCGTGGTGTTCTGCCTAATCAACTTCTCCAAGTCGAGAAGGCTTGGCTTCATGGGCCGGAATGGTTGTTGCATAGACCCAGCGACTGGCCTACTAAAACGTTTTTCATAAAAAATACGGATGATGTTTTGGAATTAAAAACAAATGTCAATACATTTTCATTTAATTCTTGTAACCAAAACGGTTTTCATAACGATCTTGAAGAAACTTTTAATAAATTCTCATGTTTTAACAAATTGCAACGCGTTTTAGGTTGGGTTCATCGGTTTGTAAACAATTTAAAATTAAAACGTCTTAACAGAGTATTTGGTCCGTTGCAAACCACTGAATTGAAGCAAAGCCGTGCGACTATCATTAAAGTCGTGCAAACAAATTATTTTGATTCGGAAATCCATTGCTTAAACAAGAAAGGTTACGTGGCCTCTCTGCGTAAACTTTCTCCCTTTATGGACCCCGAAGGGTTTCTCAGGGTGGGGGGTAGAATTCTGCAGTCAGACCTACCCTATAATACAAAACATCCGTTATTACTTCCTAAAAAATGTCACACTACAATTTTATTAATTGAATATTTTCATAAAATGTATTTACATACCGGTCCTCGCACGTTGCAGGGTATCTTTTGTAAAACGTATTGGATTATCAATGCTCGTAGCATCATTCGCGCAGTGCTCTCGAAGTGTGCTAAGTGTTTTAAGTGCACTGCAGGACATTTTTTAACCGGAAAAAATCTATTAGCTGTCCCAGAGTATGAGGTTGAGGACGTTCCTCTAAACAGACTGTCTCGGTGGCAGGCGATTCAGAAGATTTCTCAGTCCTTTTGGAAACGTTGGTCAGATGACTACATTCATACGCTCCAGCAAAGGGAGAAGTGGTTTTCTTCACCTCCTAATATTAATGTAGGTGACTTAGCACTTCTCAAGTCTAACCTCACGCGACCATTACAGTGGCCTATGTGTAGGATAGTAGAAGTTCATCCGGGAGTAGATAAAGTCGTTCGTGTAGTCACTGTCAGAACGCAAAACGGGATTTATAAAAGACCTGTCAATAAAATATGTCCGTTGCCTTATGCTAATTAAGAATAGGGTTGTTCGTTACTGAGCTACATAAGTTTAGATTATTATTATTTTTTTTTTGTTATTATTATTAGTTAACCTTAAGATTTATTGTTACTAGGTTTAGGTCCACTTTACCGTACACTCCACAATTAGTTTCGTAAACTAGTAAATTTGCATCATTATTGTACATATTACATGCACTTAGGTGAAATCATCACGATGATTTCGGTGGGGGGTATGTTCGATCTTTGCACAATATATTAGTGGGTAGTAATACAAAACATTACTGCATCAATTTTGTCCGTCTACCATCGCATTCAAATGGTTGGTCGACACTTGCCTCGCGGACGTTCTAAGGACGACACGTTGTCGTCTCTGAGAGGTGTGTGCATGACAATACGTTATTGTCTCTCTGTGAGGTGTGTGCTTTTCCAAAAACTGTTGTGCCTAACTATTGAAGAGTGCTGCGCCAAGTCCACTGCCAGCTGGTGCGCCGTGCGTCCGGCAACAGGTCTCCGTCCATTCGGGGCGAATGTGGATAGCAAGGTTGGTGTGGTTTTATTACTCACTGATTTGGGCAAAGATCTGCATACACTCCACTACTACCAAAACATACAGTCCACAAACCAGCGTACTATTAAGATTGATGTGACGTTCACACATATACATTTTAGACATCATTCGTTACTCTTGGTTCGGTGGCCTATTTAGACGCGATATTAGTGTGGTCAGTTGAACATGAATAACATTGTTTTTCGTTATTTTATGTCATTATAGCGCCGTGTGATATCCGGCAGAATAGAATAGACCACCCTCCTTTCATACCAAGGTGTCGTAAGAGGCGACTAAGCTATGTGCCGTGTGTTATCCGGCTGCATAGAATAGACCACCCTCATTTCTTACCGAGGTGTCGTAAGAGGCGACTAAGGTAAGTTGGCGTCAGGCAGGCGGCCGATCGTAAAATATGTAGCCAAATCATGTGACAACATGTTTGTAACATGTTGTGCCGGCCCGACTTAGAGTGGGATAAGGGCAAAAGAATGATGATTCTTTATGTCAGTATAAAGTAGGCTAATTGTCTCATCGTTAATTAACTGAATTTAGTGAATTTATATGAAAAGTTGGACTTAATTTTATTTATAGATGATATAAGCTATTTTTTCGTAATTCTAGACGAAAGTAGAAAAGCCTGTATGAGCAACCAAAAAATCTGAAACTGCTCAAGTATTGAAATAAAAAAACAGTTTTTAAGATTAACTCAATTATACCCCTTGAGTGTATTATACAAAAGAAACATTGGCGAAACCGCGGTCAAAAGCAAGCACATTTATAAATGAACGATAAAGTGGACTATTTGTTATGGAATTTTTAATGAAAACGTTGAATGAAATGTAAATCAGCGCCACGATATTCTCGCGGACGACGCTATCGTGAAAATTTGCATGCTACCTTAATAAGCTAGCTTCTTATCGCTTACTTGCCGTGTTAGGTCCTCGACATAACCTGAGTCATCTATATGTTAAAACTTGAAAAAAATCTTGTAACCCTTTTTTAATACCAGTTAAGAAATTTTTACTGAACTTAGTAGATTCTTTAACACGCTATATCAACGCTATTATAACAAATAGGCAAGTCTCTATTATTTTAATCCACTATCACAATATTGATGGAATTTCGTACAAGCAAAGTTTATATTCCTAGTTATTATAGGATACAAAGAACCGCTTTTTCTGCGGAAATAAGAAAAAACCAAAGTTAATCATTTAGGGTGTTGTGTTTAAATTGACTCAAATTCGCTGGTACACTTCGATTTGTTATATGGAAATAAAAAAGTTACAGATTAAAATAATATTGAATTCAAAGATATTATTCATCAAATATAAATATACCTTATAAAAAAAAGAAAAATGTATCTTTTTCGTTAAAACAGAAGTTTAAAAAACCGAGAGCGCACATCAAATTCCGTAATTACTAGTTGTGTCTTGGAATCTCGTTGATTAATCGCTCGTTATTCAATCTCATTAATGGCTACTCACCGAATCGCTCCATCCAACTTCACGACATAGTTCCAACCTTGTTTCAACAGAACTTTTAATCAATTCCCGTCCGGCGGAAACTTTTCGCGTTTACATTACGAAAAAGATTATTCAATTCGAGCAACTAAAAAGCGGGGACGACGAAGCCGACCGAAAAAGACGAGACCTGTGTATTTTTCAAACAAATCCGCCAGCAAAAGTTGTTGCGGGACGGATACTGCTCGTCCGCCTTTTCCTACTATCTGAATTGCAAATGGCGACGCGATGACGGCTTTATATAAAACTAAAAGTGTCGGGCAAACTTCGGATTAAACTTCCCCCGCAGGTATAGAAACAAAAACCTCACTTACAATTATGATAATTCCGGTCGCATCTCGCCCGGATTGAATTTGCATGGGCGCTATCCATGGTTATGTCAACTGAGCTACCTGTGCTGATGAATAATGCAGCCGCGCCACTTACCTGAGATATTAACATATTTATTAATAAAATAAATATGAGACGTCCGCTCCGCCCGGCGTCTCAACGACGAATGGTCACTGTTGACATAAGGATTCCCGCAGACTGAGCGGGTGTAGGGTAGATTGCACAGAAACAAGGTAATATATGGCATTCGTTAAATAAATTGAGTTAGTACGCGTCCGTTGTTCATCTAGCTAATGTGTACGGAATATAACGCAAATATCGTGCACCTCTGGTTTATTTGCCTTCAAATGGCAAAGTGTGCAACGTCTCCCGTCTCGGTGCTTATAAATGTGTTACTACAATCCCTGAACTTAATAAACGACTCTTTATAATATAGTTTGTTCTGAGTATAATTAATGAAAAACAAAAGTAATAATAAAATTATTTTGCTATAATCCGCAATACAGTAAATAGAAAATATATATAGTGCTAAATGTATAGTGGACTATACGTTTTTTCATACCCGTTACATGCAGGATTCGTAAAAAAAACATATGCACAAACCTCCACCACTTCCACCACAATACACAAGCACTACACAGGTTCACTATCACAAACTCAACAATCGTTTCGCCCCGCAACCGAAGCATCATCAGGAGATAGACTCCACGACAAAATCGCAAAGCACTTTGCGATTTTGTCGTGGAGTCTATCTCCTGATGAAAAAACGTATAGTCCACTATACATTTAGCACTATATATATTTTCTATTTACTGTATCGCGGATTATAGCAAAATAATTTTATTATTACTTTTGTATTATGGATCTCCGCAAAGTAACGCCTAATTCTATAAATTATAATTAATGAGATTTTAATGAGGTTAATTTAAATGACAGTTAAGGGGCCGCTTTTTTAGTCTTCACATAACTTAAGTTTTCACTTGACTATGGTATCCACGCAAAAAACCATCAAGGCATTGGCAAGAGTACTTGTGTCAACTCATAAACATTATAGAAATCCCTCTCAGCAATAATTGGCAATAACACCACGATCTTCAACTATTATTTAGGATCCACAAATAATAATAATCCAAGAGCCTAGAAATTTTCGGGACTGACTTTGATATCTTCATATTAAGCAATCTTCCATTGCTAACATATCAGACAGATGCTTTCACGTTAAAAATTCCAAATTTTTGAAATCCACCTCATTATATTTAGATACTCGTCTATCCTGATTGATTAATTAAATCAACTTTGCTAATAAATATTTTAATAATCATATAATAATTGCTCTGTCGGCATAAACTTCCAGAATAACTTTTTTATATATACGCTTTAAATCATTAGATTTCCCAGCGGCATTCGCAATGCGGACTCTAACAAGTAGGGCCGGAATGCATCATGATCGTAAATTTTGTGAATCGCTAAATTAAATACGTGGATTGCAGGTGAAATTTAAAGAACCGTGTTGCCTGTATCGAACCCTTGGGACGGTGGAAAAACTGATAAAGCTTTTGCACTGGTAACATTCACATATAAAGAATATTATAATTTTGCGGTTCCTGCTTTGCGCCTTGCAAAAGTTCGTAATTCGTTTGTGGGTTTGGGTATAATAAGGTTATATAATAAAATTCCACAATCTACATTAACTTTACCTTTACAGCAGTTTAAAAATACTATTAAAAAAAGGCTTATTCAGAAAGCCTATTATACTATTGAAGATTACCTAGACGATAAGAATGCGTGGATATAGCTATATGTAACTAGTGATAAGAATTATTGTTTGAAAAGAGCAACCGCCGAGTTTCTTGCTGGCTCTTCTCGGTAGGAACAGCTTTCCGAACCAGCAGTAGATGTTGACGATTCAAAAGCACTTGTTACAAGTTTACTTGAATAAAGAAAATTTTGAATTTGAATTTGAATTTGAATATATACCAAAAAGGTATATAATATTTAACGGAAAAAATATCGTTAGACTATAAAATAAAAAGTAAGATGTTCAAAAATGTTTAAGAGGAATGCTCCAAAATGTAAATCATACGGCTTAGTTTGGTTCCAAAAAGTACACATTAAAAATATTTTTTTAAAATGTCGTAATTTTCTTATATTAAAATCCTGTTTCCGTAACTATTTGATCATAATATTAAAACAGTAGTTTATAAATTGATGTGTTATTACTTTAAAGCAAGACTAAAAAGGTATTCTAGCAAAGCTTACTCCAGCGTAGACTTCATTATCTTTCCATCAAGCGCGAAAAAAAGCTAGGATTTTTTTCCAGAGCGTTTTCAATAGTTAACAATTAATAAACTGAAAAGTTATTTAGTTGAGTTTTTCTAGTTTTATGCACGGTAGTTTAAATATAAGGGCGTCGGAATCCCATATCTTCAATTCCTAACCTTACTTGATATTGTTACACCAAGTCTTCTAAGGTACGAAAATTGCACTAAAATTGTGGCGAACTAAAAATTACAGTGCCAGATAAAAGCTATGACAAATACTGTGACTTTCATTTGTTGAGTTAAGTTCAAGATTGGTCAAATCCACAATCAATGTATTTCATATATTTTTTCTTATATTAAGTTAACATAGTACTAAGTAGAACACGTAGCCAAAGGTCAGCGAGCAATTGCTCTTTGTAAAAACTTTCGCCGTAAATTGGACCTATAAATATACAACTAAATTCTTTAAGTCATAAAGAAGAAAGTTCATAATGCCACAAAATATATTTATTGCATTTACGTGCGGTCGGACCCGTCGCGAAACGTGAGAGATTTCAAGAAAAGCTGAAATACCTCTGGCTATAGACTGAAGGTGTCCTTTCAAAATTCACCAAAATAGGTTCCTTAAACTCGACGTCGAAGAACTAATTCAGTTCATGAAATTAAATATTTTATTGCGCGCAAAAATTTAATACGGCTTGGAAGGTCGTGTTCCAGTATGAAACATATTTTTATTAAGGCGTGTCTGTAAAAACTAGCTCTAAACTATAACTTTATACTTGTCTCTCTTTCTTTTTGTTGTAATCCACGTAGGGCCTTCATTGTAATTCATCTAAATTATATTTAACTCAGAAGTACGCAATAACTTAATTGTTAATAGTTACAAGTATAAACTACATATATCTAATTTTCATTGCGAGCTTTACCATTAGGGCACATGAGCTCATGCCGGAGTTCCTAGCATCACTCCGAACTCCGGCATCACTGGGACCCCGAATAATCAGTATAATATATCCGAATGGCCCATTCAATTACAATATCAACATATTTCTAGAATTTCAACATCAATTGCGAGTCACATCAGTTGACCTGGAGAAATAGGAAACGAGACCCAAAGCGTAGTCAAAAACCAAAAATTAAGATAAATTGAGCAGGGTGAATTTTTTAAATTATTTATTCAAAAAGGCCCCAAAAGTGTGTCTAAAACCCTTGCTACCTTAATTATGTCATGAAAATGACCTTTCCATTATAAAACTTCTTTCTTCTGATTCTCAAAACACATCTTCACTCACATTTTGCATCTACAAACCAAGTCACATGCTCGAAACATCGCCAAAACCCTGAATTATGCATACACGCCCGCATTAACCGATACCACCACCATTAAGTATGGACACCCTGTTTAGTCATTCAATGCTTAGGAGGTGAGAATGTTCGGTGAGAATGGAGGTGTGAATGTGAAATTCTTGTCTCATAGATTTAATTTTGCGTGGTGGCGAATTAATTGAGCTGTCAGCTAGTTCGTAAGTAATTTAAACGCAACGACATTATCTTCTACCTCGCTAACGAGACTCACAAATTTGGGAAGCGTTTTTATTTCGTTATGTGGAACAATTGTTTGTTTTTGGTTAATTTACATTATTTTCACTATGTTTGACGAAGTTTTTCACTAAAATAACGTTTACTTTGTTTTTGCTGAATATATTGCAAGTTCATATGATTAGAAACAAAGAAAGAAAATATTTTTTTTATTACATCTGTCTATCTATTTATTTATTTATATCTGTCCGTCTATTGATTACATCTGTCTGTCTATTTATTTATCTGACAGGCAGTCTATCTCCTAAATCTACAGTTATATAGTAATAAACAATTTGTTGGTTCTTCGAGTCTAGGTGTATATTTGTATTTAAAATTATATACGTAGTATATCTATCGTAGTTTTTTTTTTTTTTTTTTTTTTTTTTTTTTTTTTTTTTTTTTTTTTTTTTTTTTTTTTTTTTTTTTTTTTTTTTTTTTTTTTTTTTTTTTTTTTGTGGGTGGGCAGTAAAATTATAAACACGTTTTTTCTGTGCTCTTTATTAAATTAAATACAAAAACAGTTATTGGTGTATACATGCATAATTATAATGTGTAAAAAGTAATTTTGCCAGCCATCAATTATTCCTTCACAACATTTCACTATATTTTCACTAGTTTTCCTATAATAATTTTTCACTGTCATTATTAGTTAGACAACTATACAATGGAAAGCATCAAGCACTCAATCCATGAATTAACTGTGCATTTCAATTCAAAAATGGCAGAATTTCAACAAAACCTCCAGACTGCTATTCCAGCAACAAGCCCGACTTCAAATATTGCTGCCCAATTCACTGCATTCCGGAGCTTTGTATTATCTGCATTGGAAGGACTCCAACTACAGGTATCCCTTCTTGGCAAGCAGCATGATGAATTTGAAATGAGAAGCAGAAGAAAGATTTTACTGGTCCACGGTATTCCTGAGGCAAAGAAAGAAGATGTATCAACATCTGTAGTTAAATGTTTATCTGAACATCTTGGAATGCCTGACCTTTCTGTGGATGCTGTCAGTCGGTGTCATCGCTTAGGCAACACACTGTCAGAGAAGCCTAGAGCTGTTCTCATAAAATTTAAAGTGCTTTCTTTAAGGGATCAAATATGGTATGCCAAAAAGAGTCTTAAGAACACAGGCATAACACTTTCTGAATTCCTAACCAAGGATCGTCACGAAGTGTTCCTATCTGCAAGGCAACAATTTGGTGTTTCCAAATGCTGGACTAAGCATGGTCGTATAATCGTCATTGGCGCTGATGGTTCGCGTCATAACGTCTCTTCGAAAAGCGAGCTGGATTCCATACCGAGGGTCGTATTACCCAAAATTCAGAAGGCTGTAGCAGCTACTTCCTCAGGTGGAGTTGTATCCAATCAATCACAGGCCAAAGTATCGCAAGTTCCCAGAACTAAAAGACATTTTAAAAAATAAGCCCGGGTATACTGTTTCTTTTCTAAAATGTTTAGTTGTTTTAAGTCATAAATTAGTTATATGTTTTCCCTCTCATATAACTTATTTCCTACAATAGGTTTGACTTAAAATCTTTATCAAAATAAACACTTGAATACCCACACAATTAGTTCAGTCAGTAAAATAGTTTGTTATTGTTTTGTTTTCATTGTTATTGTCAAACGTCAAACTTATATTTCAAACACAGACCACAACTGTCGCAAGGTCAACGTAAAATTATTACGTTCCTTTCTACGTTATAATTTCTTAAGTTTATACTAATCAAATTAATAGTTAGGTATATGAATATTATATAGTAATAAAATTTATAGGTTATATTAATAAAGCTAATAGGAATAGTTGATTATTGCTGGTGAGTAAAATGTAAACAATAATTGTTTGTTACATACACCTACTTATTATTGTATTGTAGTGTATTTTTATTTATTTTTTGTTTAGCTTTAAATTAGTTATTTAGGCTGTTTTGTTTTGTTAAATTGTTTATTTATATATTATTCATATTTATAGTATTTTATCATATAATACATAAATATTTTACACCACATTATCATCATGTCATCCTTGAACAGCAGTATACATAGTGATAACTTTTTTTCTTTGTCTTCAAGCAATGACTCTTATAGCAACGATAGTTTTCACAGTGCATCTTTCATTTCACTTAACAACGTCCTTGATTCATGTTTCTCAGCTTCACTGAAAAATTTCAACATTATCCACATTAATGCACAAAGTCTTCCGGCTCATTATTCTGATATGCTTGCGTCATTTGAGTCCCGTAACATTCATGCTATTCTCGTTTCAGAATCGTGGTTGAAACCTTGTTTGCCGTCCACGTCTTACTCATTGCCGGGGTTTCAACTCATCCGTAACGACCGCATTAATAGGGCGGGTGGGGGTGTGGCGATTTATCTTCGTTCTCATATCCCATTCACTGTAGTAAATTCATCAACACAGCCTCCACCCGACAATGCTGCCGAACACCTTTTAGTAGAAGTCACCCTGTCTCACAGCAAGATCCTTCTTGGCGTCTTTTATAGTCCCTCCCTTCATATTGATTACTTTCACTCTTTTGAGAATGTCCTAGAAAGCCTTCTTCCTCTGTATAGTCATACTATAATCATGGGTGATTTCAATACATGTTTACTAAAAGGCGACAGTCGAAGTAAAAAGTTTATTTCCGTGGCAGAGGCTTGTAATTTGCATATATTGCCCCTCAACGCTACCCATAATGTCCCTGATTGTGTTCCATCCCTTTTAGATCTTATGTTAGTCTCCTCACCAGATTATGTATTCAAGCACGGGCAATTTGCTGCCGATGCTTTTTCTCATCACGATTTGATTTTTCTCTCCTATAAAGTTCGTCCTCCCAAAGCGAAGCCGAGGATTATTCTGCAGCGTAATTTTGGCGGTATGGATAAGGAATGCCTCATTGACGATGCTAGCAAACTTGATTGGTCTGCTGTTATATCTGCTGATACAGTAGATAATAAAGTTGATATATTTAATTCTATTTTAATTCAACTGTACGATCGTCATGCGCCTGTTAAACCAGTCAAGATTAAACATTTCCCTGCACCGTGGTTAACTGACGACTTAAAGTTGCTGATAGCAAAAAAAGCTCATGCCAAAAGGAAACTGAAAGCTGAAAATTCTGATTTAAACCGTAGCAAGTATAATAAAGCACGTAATCGCTGCAATACATCGTGTAGAGATGCACAACGACGCCACATTCATAAATCTGTCGAAAACGGCGACACCGCTAAGGTATGGAAGTTTCTTAAATCACTTGGAGTTGGTAAAATGTCTCGAACCTCTTCTCAGTTAAACATCAATGTTGAACTCCTAAATAAACATTTCATGTCCTACGATATTATAGAAAACGTAGACAAAGAACGTACTCTAAAAGATCTTTCCAATCTCCCAACTCCAAATCTTCCACCGTTTATTTTCTCTCCATTCACTGAATGTGATGTTAAGAAGAACGTATTATCCATCTCTTCAAATGCCGTCGGTGATGACAATGTTAGCCGTAATATGCTCGTCCCCATCCTTGATATTATTATTCCTATCCTTACTCATATTCTAAATAAATCCATTTCCTGTGGTAAATTCCCTGAAGTATGGAAAAATGCCCTTGTTACTCCTCTTCCTAAAAAAGCTACTGCAATAGACTTTAATGATTTCCGTCCAATTTCCATTTTACCATTCCTATCCAAAGTGCTTGAGAAGTTAGTTTCTAATCAATTACGTCACTTTCTTAATAAGCAGTCCCTTTTCAATCCTCTCCAGTCTGGTTTTCGTTCCGGCCATAGTACGGCTACAGCATTGATCAAAGTCACGGATGATATTCGTTGCGGAATGGATAATAAACAGCTCACAATTTTAACATTGTTAGATTTTAGTAACGCGTTTAACACGATCGACTTTGACATCCTGTTGAGCCTGTTACGTTCTATTAACATATCTCCATTAGTGATTGGCTGGTTTCAAAGTTATTTGAAGGGCCGCCAGCAACGCATTAGAGTTGAAGATACTTTTTCATCCTGGTGTGAAATACGAGCTGGTGTGCCACAAGGTGGTGTGTTGTCACCTTTACTCTTTGCAATTTTCATTAATTCTATTACTCAAAACATAACTTCTCTCTATCACATGTATGCAGACGATCTTCAATTATATTCGCAAACATTACTGAATGACTTGCCCAATGCGGTTACTGGTGTTAATAAAGATCTTGCTTCAATTTCTGAATGGAGTAGACAATACGGTTTAAAAGTGAATCCGAGTAAATCCCAAGCTATAATTATTGGCAGCCCAGGCATGGTCGCTAGAATTGAGTGGAACTGTCTTCCTCCAATTTGTCTTAATGGTATAGTTATTCCGTACAGCACAACAGTTAAAAATTTAGGTATTTATTTTGATACAAAGTTCACATGGTCTGTACAAATGACAGAAGTTAGTAAAAAAATGTTTGCTGCATTGAGCTCCCTTCGTCGTTTGAGTGCATTTCTTCCTACTCCTACTAAAATTATGTTGGCGCAATCCCTATTACTACCAATCCTCGACTACGCCGACGCAAGCTATCTTGACTTAACCGAGACACAAATAAATAAACTTGAGCGTCTTCAAAATGTTGCTATTAGATTCATATTTGGTTTAGGCAAGTATGATCATATTTCCGAATTTCGTATGAAGCTCAAGTGGTTACCCATTCGCTTTCGCCGGAATCTTCATATTGTCTCTCTTCTGTACTGTGTGTTATTCCACCCTACGACTCCTGCTTACCTAAAAGTAAAATTTCAGTTTCTGGGGTTGCATAGTAGCAAGGGGTCTAGATCCGCTGAAAACCTTACGCTTAAAATGCCGAAACAGCACACAAAGTTTTATGCCAGGTCATTTACAGTGACGGCGGTGAAGTTATGGAATGCGTTACCGGTAAATATTCGGAAGGCTAAAACAATACACAGGTTTAAACTTGAAGTCAAGGATTTTTATCTTTCGCTTTGCTGTTGATGCTAATTATTTTATTTACATTATTATTTATATGTGTTTAGTATGTTTATGTAGGTTTATTTTCATATATATGTATAATATTTTATTTATATACTTATATATATATATTGAATTTAGTATAGTATATAACTATTTATGTATTTTAATTAAATATTGGTATGTAAGTTTATGCACTTCCTACCCGACTCCATATATTCAAGTTCTATCACCGAGGTTGTCTGGTAGAAATCGCTGCTTAGCGATAAGACCGCCTCTTTGTACAAGATATCTAGATATAAGTTTACTTTGTATTTTCTTTATGTTTTTGTTGTGCAATAAAGTATATTAAATAAAATAAAATAAAATAAAAAATCTATCTACCAGTTGTCCATCACCCATAACACAAGTATTAAGTTACTTACTTTGGGGACGGACGAACGTGTGTGTAAGTGTCCCATATATTTATTGTATATACCCAAGAAAAGGAAATGTTGAAAAGGTATAATTAGTGGTTCTTCTGCAGAATTTTTAATTTATTTGTTTTCTTTAATCACGTAGATGTACCTCTCAAGCATTTTTAAACTCTTGATCTTGTAAAGAGTTCTACAATCAGCAAAATATGACTAAGATTACTTGAAATTATGAATTTTCGATTTCCGAAATTAAATGTGCGGTTCAGTATGACTTTATTGGTGTATAAATGCCAACCTCATCTACCAACAATACACTTACACGTACACGTACAGTACATACTGCTAGACTGACGAAGCTCTGGCGACCGACTAACAGTAGAAAAAGCATTTTTAAATAAACTGACTCAAATTCTACTGCCTGAGAGGGGTCAACAATGTCAGTGTCAACCCAAAGTGCCAAAGGTGGTTATTTGCAAGACTTTCAAATTGACCACTTTCATTTAAGGTCTCATAAAAAAAGCTCTTAAATAATAAATAAGGTCGAGGTCCCAGTTTTGGAATTCCAGTGTCACAAAGAATTTAGATTTGACATGTGTGAACATTCATATTTGATTTAGAATAAAGTAGTTTAAATAAAGTAACAATTTTAATTTTAACAACATATTATTATTACAATCTTAGCTCATATATTAATCTTCGTCCAAATAAAGTAAAAATTGCAGTTTAACAAATACATCATCATAATTTTCGTTCATACATCGCGTAGTCTGAGAACACTCTAACGCTCCAATCGATTTAGACGCAACTGTCTTGAACAAACCCGCATCTTCGATTTCACTCAAGCAAAGAGTATTACATAATTCAACGTTTCTTCTACACTATAACTAAGTTTATTGAGTTTTATTTGTATTCGCGATTTCGTTCAAATCGACTTCAGGTTAAAATATTTGTAATTAATTATGAATTATGTAACATTTAAGAAA
This sequence comes from Morpho deidamia, assembly GCA_947086505.1. Lineage (NCBI taxonomy): Eukaryota > Metazoa > Arthropoda > Insecta > Lepidoptera > Nymphalidae > Morpho > Morpho deidamia. The sequence goes on from CAMTZC010000025.1 coordinate 1,504,523, forward strand.
GTGTTTTATGAGGTTTTTGATGGAATAGCGGAATTTTTATTTTATAGCTGCGCCCCGCGGTATTGATTGCGTTAAATAGGTAATTTATATATCACGCTTTGTATAAAAGTGACCTAGTTAAAAAAGTCGTTTTATGGAAATTGCAATAAAGCGTAGCATAGCGCCTACAAAACTCGTGAGTGTTAATGAAATCCATAACTTGGCAGAGCAAAAAACACTAGCTTTTTTAAATCTTCGAAGCGTGATGTCATAGATATCTTTGAAATAAGGATGATTAATGTATCTAACTTAATTCAGACAAATTTCAATTTTTTTTCATAAGTACCTTCTGACAATAATTAATACACTAAAAAGATTAAGACTATGCGATGACCAATTACGATATATTTTTTTAAAGTTAATTTAATTATTTAAATTAATAAATTATTAAAAAATACAGGGAGACAAAACAATATGGCCTCTCTCGGAGTTATAGTAAAGTAAAGAGTGATTAATCCGTATCTATGCCACCGTCTTTTCTCCTTTTAAAATTCAAATTTGAAATCAAGGTATTTATTAGACACATAGACTGTTGTGGACAATCCTTCGATAGACTAAACTATCTAACTAAATGGATTAATCCATTAAACAATATATTATAAGACGACCTAAAACTAAATCTAAGACTCCAAAGAACGATCTAACAAATCCTACATAACTCACGACCACATCAGCCTGACATATTATACGCAACGCTTATGTGAAATGAAAATGAGAAAGCGCGAAACAAAATGTCAGTGCTGCCATCTATCGCTAACAGCTCTGACATAGAGTTGTAAATAAATGCTTTGAATAATCAACACACGCTTGGTTTATTTTCGCACGCATTAGTTTTTGTTTTGCAATAACTGCTAATATATTAATTTGAACCGTATAGTGTATACTTTATTACTGCAAAGTAAGGATTATATAAGATTCTTACGGGAACAGCAACACATATTGTATTAATGAGGTTACTTAACGTTTCAATGTTGCAAATATGCCAATAACTAGCCTAGTTTGCGAACACCCTAAGAGCATTCGATTTCCACGCAACTGTCTCGAAGAGCCCGCATCTTTTCATTTATTTCAACAGAAAAACTTTTATAATTTAACCACCTCCCCCCACTCTTTGCTCACCTTTGTCGATCGTTCTCTACACTCCTCTTTTCCACACCCCCTAGGTAGTCTGCTAGAGATAAAATCAATTACTTATTTGAATGTATTGTCTATACATAAAATTGATCACATTCAAACAGACGTTTGTAAGTGATAAATTTTCTCAAATAGAACTATACGGGTTTTTGTGTGGTTTTTAATAAAAGGTATGCAATTCTTCCGGAAGGTACAGTTTAATAGTACATAACGGTTTTATGTAATTTGTGTTGAAGAGGTCGTGCGGCTGTAGAATAAGAACTCGTCTGCTAAGTGCTTTAGTCACGTATAAAAGCCAAGTATAAAAATACTTCAGTAAAATCCGCGATAACATGTCTCTCTATCTTATGGCTAGCTCACAATAGCTACTTTTATATTCATTTTAAAGGTATTTGTGACTCTGATATATCCGGAATATTGCATAAAAGAACTGTTTTTTCCTTGATTATTCTCATATTTGAAGGTAAAGTAGCGGCCTGTTACAATCCCACTGCTGGGAATAGGCCTCCTCTCTCTGTTTCTGGAGAGAAGGGTTGGAGCTAAGACCTACCACGCTGCTCCAATGCGGATTGGTAGGTTACACATATCTCCAGAATTCTCTAGAGATATGCAGGTTTCCTCACGATGTTTTCCTTCACCGAAAAGCGTGTGATAAATTGCAATTATCAATTAGACATGAGTTTTAATAGAAAAACTCGTTGGTGCCTGCCAGGGTTTGAACTCGTGTTCCCCTCGAAAGAGTTGCACGGTCGCACCACTTGGCTGAATATATGTTTAAATAATTTATAGAATAAGGCTTTACTTAGGCGGAGATCCATAATACAAAAGTAATAAGAAAATAACTTACTTTTATTACTTTGCTATAATCCGCGATTATAGCGGATTATAGCAAAGTAATTTGGTATTTTTAAAGTCAAATGGGTTTAATTTCGCCTGTACGCCTTGCTTAGTGAACTGCTTCAGTTTTTTAACTGCCTGCAATTTATAATTCTTTTTTAACTTACGATTATAAGCAATAAAGTTTTAAAGGTGCAAACAATCCCATTAGTAGTTAAAAGCATGAGGTGACTTTGTGTATAATAGTTAATTATTTAACTAAGTTTATACATTAAATAGTACTTTCGTAATCGTAACGTGATAACAGTAAATGGAACGAAACAATTACACGAAACCTTTCTATTAATAAAGAACGTTGATTGCTTGGAAAAACTAACCACGCTGATATCGAGCACGACAAAATTGAACGGGGTTACACTCAAGCCTTCGTTCTTAAGTTCCTAACGTAACTTGCCCTCAAATGTCCCTGTTGATGAACCACCGAGGTTCATTTTTTATGTCAGGAAAACTCATTATAGGTCGGCCCCCTCCCGGTCGGTTCGCCCCGCAACCGAAGCATCATCAGGAAATAGACTCCACGAAGAAGTCGCAAAGCATTTTTGAGATTTTGCAAACGATTGTTGAGTTTGTGATAGTGAACGTGTAGTAGTAGTAGTAGTAGTAGTAGTAGTAGTAGTAGTAGTAGTAGTAGTAGTAGTAGTAGTTGTCGTAGTGCTTGTGTATTGTGGTGGCAGTGGTGGAGGTTTGTGCATGTGTTTTTACGAATCCTGCACGTATCGGGTATGAAAATACGGATAGTCCACTATACATTTAGCACTATATATATATTTTCTATTTACTGTATATATCACGGATTATAGAGCAAAATAATTTTATTATTACCTTTGTTAAATAAAAGTGTACATTCGAAGCCGTAGGCTTACGTTTGTTCTATGCAAACAAGGATCGAAACAACGGCAAAGTTTGTAGCGTACAAACTAAAATATTCAATTCAAAATTCGTAATGCAGACTGGTTGCGGCGCTGTTTTGAACATAGTCTTGCAACTGATTTTGATAGATGCAACTATTTTTGACTTAGATTGTGTGAATATCAATGAAACAGCAAAAAGGATCAAATTCAAATTCAAAATATTCTTTATTCAAGTAAAATTGTAAACAAGAGCTATTGAATCGTCAACATCTAATGCTGGTTCAGAAAGCTGGAACAGCTTTCTGAACCGAGAAGAACCAACAGGAAACTCGGCGGTTGCTCTTTTCAAACAATAATTCTTATCACTATTTACATATAGTTATTAATGTCATGTACAGGGTTGAAGAGAAGCTATATCCATGCATTCTTATCGTCTAGGTAATCTTCAATATAATATTCTTTCTGAATTAGCCTTTTTTAATAGTATTTTTAAACTGCTGTAATGGTAATGTTAAAGTAGATTGTGGAATTTGATTATAGAATCTTATACCCAAACCCACAAACGAATTACGAAATTTTGTACGGCGCAAAGCAGGAACCGCAAGCTTATGTCGGTTCCTACTTTGTCTATTATATACATCTCCAATCCTTTTTTTATTATTTATATTCATATGTACAAAAATTAAATTGCTAAAAATATACTGTGTAGCATATTTTTAATGTAAGAATACCTGTTGTCATCCTATTCATCATCTTTGATACAGGAAGAGTACTAGCAAAAGCAATTGACTTATTAAAATAGTTATAGTCGCATTCAGAGCAACTATAATTATCTAATTTATTTTATAATTATTCAAAAGTAGTATATGCACCTTTAAAATTTAAATCTTATTAGATATAGATGGATATACTTTTAGGGAATATAACTTGACATTTGAACGAAACAAATGGATGGGAACTATCGTCAAGTAAGCAATAATTCGTAAGGAAAAAAAATTGCACATGAAATTAAAATTTCCAAGACACTTAATGAATTCAAACTTGCGTCGAATTTAATACTTTTAAACTTAGCTAAGAGTACTTAAAATATAAAACGATAAATAGGCAAGATTTAAGATTTATTTTAAAAAAAAACAAAGATGTTCAGAAATCAATTAGCGCATTAAGATTATTCAGAGTAAAAGGACCGAGATGTTTAATCAGGGAGATTAAAAATTTAAAGAAAAATATATAAACAGGTATAGAAGAAGGATTCACTGAAAATATAATAGGTACAGGCTATTTAATGATTAGAAGTTTTATAAAAGAAATAGATAAATTCAAGCAAAAAGATGATGAAAGTATTTATAGTATCAGAAAGACTTAAATTTCCCTTTAATTCTGCACCTTGAAAGGTTTAAAATAGAGGACTACACGAATTCAACGGAAAGCAATAACCGTCGTCTATTAATACGTCGGTATACGACTTAGTCGTTGATTAAATTCGGTTGGCCACATTGTTCGCATTATTCAAGAATGTAATAACTGTCGAGAAATGTATTGTAACCGTCACTTTTGTTACGCCTTTGTTAGCATCGACGTTATGAAGATTAGTAGGTATCTCCTTTGTGATTTGCTGGCTTCACTTTTGAACCGTAATTTAGTTATTTTACCTGAAAGTTAATTTTTATATGAAAATTTTATTGTACCAAAGTAGGACAAACGCGGAGTAGTAATGATAATCATCATCATTCTCCTGCCCTTATCCCACTCTAAGTGGGGTCGGCAAAACATTTAACAAACATGTTGTCACATGATTTGGCTACGTATTTTACGACCGGCCGCCTGCCTGACGTCAACTTACCTAAGTCGCCTTTTACGACACCTCGGTAAGAAATAAGGGGTGTTTATTCTACGCAGCCAGATACCACACGGCAATTACCTTAGTCGCCTCTTACGACACCTCGGTAAGAAATGAGGGTGGTCTATTCTACGCATGTAGCGGCATACGGTGCCGTGTGGTATCCGGCTGCGTAGAATAGACCACCCTCATTTCTTACCGAGGTGTCGTATGAGGCGACTAAGGTAAGTGCCGTGTGGTCTCCGGCTGCATAGAATAGACCATCCTCATTTTTTACCGAGGCGTCGTAAAAGGCGACTAAGGTAAGTTGACATCAGGCAGGCGGCCGGTCGTAAAATACGTAGCCAAATCATGTGACAACAAGTTCGTAACATACAACATGTGCCGACGACCACTTAGAGTGGGATAAGGGCAGGAGAATGATGATGATTTATCCTATCAAATTCCAAGTCATTCATCTTCCATTTTCCAAATCAAATCACTCACAATTTGAATTTTGAATATAACATCAGCGATCGGTTTTGTGTACATCTTAAATAAGTTTCATACTGTAGAGTTTATTGGAATAGTCAAATGACATTATTTGTTTCTATTGATTGAATAGCAACTGGGTAAGAAAACTTCTTTAAATAACTTAGTTCGTCGTTTTGAACGCTTATTGAATACGTCTATTAGGTGGCCTGTCGTTTACGATGTCGTTTACATCGATATTTCTTCGATGACTTTATATTAATCGATTATTTTATTATTATAATCGATTTTTTATACATTATTTTAAATTCGATTATATTAATTACTCTTTTCTGCTTTTTTTACCCTCTTTTTAGTATATTTTTTGGATATGATATGCGTTGTTAGCTGACACCGATGTAGCCAAACTACAAATATTAATCGAATTTCGCAGAGAGCACAATAAAAATAGCAATTTTTATTCGTACTAGTCCTAAATTATACGTGTTTATTATAATTAAGTATTATCATTAAAAAAACAACTTTTGAAGTAGTAAAAAATAGATTTATTAATAAATTTTTTCAATAGGAATTATTCGATTATTTACAAAGAAAAACCGATATTTAATAATCGATTTTTTTCCACTCCAATTCACATCCCTATATTTGTCTTTTGTCTTCTTTAGTAAGGAAAAGCCTCATTGACTCGTTGATGATTGATGATATGATGACATTTGGTGTATTATCACTAACCTGTTAGAGATTTGTACTGTATCTATATTACAGGCTCTATAACGGAACTTTAAACCTTGCTATAATCCGCATTTGCATGCATGCATTCGATTAACCCGTGCGGATTATAGCAAGGTAGTTAGTTCTGTTATAGTGCTTGTAATATGGAATTCCGCAAAGTAACGCCTGCTTCTATAAATCATATAAATCAGTATCTATAATACTTTAGAGACTTAGTTGCGTGCCGACTTACAAAACTGCTCTGTATTATTTCCTACATATACATTCCATAGAAAAACATGAACACATAAGCTGGGACCTTATATACCACCGCACATATAATTTGTGGTGCCCATTGAGCGAGTTTTGCCATTTAATTTTACCCGTAGCACAGTTAAAAGGTAAATATTTAACTTTACTGTATTTGCATACTCAAATTACTGAGGAGTAAATCCGATTCAATTAACACAATCACGTTAATAAATTAAAACATTACGTGATTCGTTATTATTATGCATTAATTGCAAAAATTGTTCTCTGTTAAATAAATATTGTGGTTACAATAATTTTAGATGGATAAACTGTTTGATCAAAGTTCAAATATACGCTAGTGTTAATTCTATTAACTTTATAAATTGATATATTTCAAATATTTATATTTCAGAATACAGGTTTAACTATTAATTAAATATGGGTTCATAGATAGAGGAGGCTCGTCTAAAACTTTGGTCATTCTACCGGCAACACAGTAAAAGTGAAGTTGTGTTACTATCCCACTGCTGGGCATAGGTCTCCTCTCTCTATTTTTGGAGAGAAGGGTTGGAACTAAGACCGACGACGCTGCTCCAATGTGGATTGGTAGGTTACACATATCCCTAGAATTCTCTACAGATATCCAGGATAGAGACATCCTCGCGATGTTTCCTTCATCGAAAAGCGTGTGAATAAATGCAATTATCAATTAGACACATTAGTTTTAACAGAAAAACTCATCTATGCCTGCCTGGATTTCCAACACACTTTGAAGAGTTTGACCGCTGGGATATCACAGATTAGATTATCAATTCTAATCTATCTATCTCATACATTATCTAAGGTGTGATAGATAATGTATGTATGATGACAAATAAGTAAAGAATTAAATAAGCTGTCAATGATAATTACAGAAATGTTTAGCAGTTCTTTGAATTCGAAGTGTTCTTATTTCGCCTATTACTCGCGTTACGAAAACGCTCATTGTTGTGTTGTCTAATAACTGGTTTACAAATATGGATAAAACATTTTCCTTATAAGGCTCAAAACAAAGGGGACGCGCGGTACGTAAATTACTGTTAATTCGGACTTCCGAACGAAATAGTCTATCATTAGAAACAATATGGCGGTCGCGGAGAAATGTCACTACTGGAAACATGCATTAGGAATTCCATAAACAATGGAATAGAAACTTCTAGAAATAGCGGAGCAGGTAAACAGCTTATACCGTCCGCGATATTACAAGGTGCAGGAAATCTAGGGCTGCCAACTTAACAATAAACACTATTTTTATATTTCGGAAAATCGCCTATATTTTAATCCACACTAGACCAATCTACAGCAGGTTTAAACTAAGTAAAAGAAATACAGTTATACGTAAGGTATATTACAAAATTAAAAATTATTTGGATGATAAAAATGTCTGGATTTGAAAATCCTTTCAGCTTCATACAACACAGCGGTTTAATGATGTATAATCTATACTTATTATAAAATAAAGCCCCCAAAGCGGTCTGTCTGTATGTAATCGATTTTCTCAAAATCTACTGAACGGATTTTTGTACGGTTTTTACTAAAAGGTTGTGCAAACATAACGGTTTTATGTAAATTGAGTTGCAGAGGTCGTTTTACAACAATTTTTAGTTGGGGTAGTATCAAGCCGGTGTCGATTGTAGTTTAGAGGGGGGAATAGGTATAAAAAGCGGTGTAGGGTATCAAAGAGCCAGTCTCCTGTCGAGACTCGGGCGCCTATAACATGATGTACACTGAAATACGCGCGGGCGAAGCCGCACGTATTTCTAGTTGAAAATATTTTAAGGATTGACAGCCGAGTTTCTTGCTGGTTTTTCTCGGTAACGACTCGTACGGACGAGCGTAAAAAAAACGTCGCGTTAAAGTTCCACAATCGGCGTTATAAGAAGTTTCGTATGGTATATTCAGGTTAACGCCCTCGCCCTAACGACTAAAATGGAACACTGCACGATAAAAATACGTCACGATTTAAATATGCTGTCGTGTGAACAGATACCTGTATACCCATTTGTTTCGATTCGACGTAATTTTAACGCACGATAAAAATCCTCTCGATTGCAACATTCCGAACCTGATGTTTCGGAATGGAAATGCAACGCTTTACAACCCTCGTGCATTCTATATCGACACTTACCACAAGTCCTCTTAATAATGCATCGACAGATCGATAAGTCATACGGCGTAACACTAATGTTAGTCAAGATTAGGTTACAACTAGGAGCAATTTTTATCGATAACAGGTTTGTGTCAGACCACAACCTCTGCTAATGGTACGTGTCTTACTTTTTTATCGTGGTTTCTATATCACTATACGGGCTAACACGTACATTTGCAACATCGGCATTTACGCCATATTTTGAATATCATTTGAATTGGATATTAATACGACGTTAGCGGCCGCGCGTGCTCCACCTATCAATTCATTATCAAATTACTATCAATTAAATAAATCTATGATGAGCTGTGATAGCCCAGCGGCGAGACCGTGCGCCTCTTTCGAGGGGAACACCAGTTCAGACCCGGGCAGGCACCAATGAGTTTTTCTATTAAAACTCATGTGTCTAATTGATAATTGCAATTTATCAATTAGACACATCGTCGTAAGAGGCGACTAAGGTATGTGCCGTGTGGTATCCGGCTGCATAGAATAGACCACCCTCATTTCTTCAAAGGCGACTAAGGTAAGTTGACGTCAGGCAGGCAGCCGGTCGTAAAATACATAGCCAAATCATTTGACAACGTGTTTGTAACATGTTGCGCTGACCCCACTTAGAGTGGGATAAAGGCAGGAGAATTATGATGTTATCTTTTCTTGGCTAATCCGCTGGACCTATTTTGATGAAATTTTGTACATTGAAGCTTATACAACGGGCTTGTATAAAAAATGAAAAATTGCAGTTTTGCCTTCGGAAACAACAAATAACAATTAGTCATTATTGAGGGTTTTTGCACTACGTCGCCGGTACAACTTATACTTCTCATATACCTAGTCAAATATACCGATTCGCATCTGAACTTTATCCCAGAACCTTCTGGTTGTAAATCGAACACACTCTCGAATAAGCTCTAAGCTCGACATCATAGATTAAAGCTCGTCACGCTTAGTCAATGCAATTACTGTATTCCCACAACACTAATTGGCAAACACAGTGCATTAAAGGGCAGTTAATTTGACGACATCTGCGGCACAGAGATGCATTTGTGCGTTTCGCTTGCCTGGTTGCGTGCCTTTGCGATTTTTTCGCGGAGCCTATCTCCTTATTATGCCTTGGTTACGAGACTCAACGGTCGTTTAGTCGTTAGATTGTTGTAGTGAATGTTTGCAATGCTTGTGAAGCTGTGCAGCTTTTTTCAGTACGTGATTACTAATTACGCTTCTTACACTTAGCATTGCATCAATTAAAAAATCGCGGATCATAGGAAAATGATTTTATAATAAAATCACTAGCAATATAACAGAACTAACTACTTTGCTATAATCCGCACGGGTTAAGTGAATGCATGCAAAGCCAATGTGTATGAAGCAGGCAAAATCTACGTACCTTATACATGCAGGACAAGCCACCACATGCACCCCAAGGCGCAATTCACCAGCAACAACGCACACAAAAGCAGCACACACACCGACCACCACAATCTCGACGATCGTTTCGCCCCGAAACCGAAGCATCATCAGGAGAATAGGCTCCACGACAAAAATCGTAATGCAATTAATATCACTTTTGTTTTATGCGATTTTTATTCTCCTGCCCTCATCCCACTCTAAGTGGGGTCGGCACAACATGTTACTAACATATTGTCACATGATTTGGCTACGTATTTTACGACCGGCTGCTTGCCAGACTTACCTTAGTCGTATTTTATGACCCCTCGGTAAGAAAAAGGCTGGTTTATTCTACTCAACCGGATACCACACGGTGGGTCAACTTACTTTGGTCGCCTCTTATGACACCTCGGTATGAAAGAGGGTGGTCTATTCTACTCAACCGGATACCACACGGTGAGTCAACTTACCTTAGTTGCCTTTTACGACACCTCAGTAAGAAATGAGGATGGTCTATTTTACTCAGTCGCATACCACATGGCGGGTGAACTTACCTTAATCGCCTTTTACGATACCTCGGTAAGAAATGAGGGTGATCTATTCTATTCAGCTGGATATAACACGGCATTGACAAATGTTTTCTAGTCTTTCACCTAAATAATTGATTGACGTAATATAAAGAAGATATCTCTCGGCTTAATACTAGACTCGCATTCAATATTCACCGCTGAAATGTAAGGCCGAGAGATTGATTTATTAAACGCAGACAGCTGCGGTTTCGTTTGCGGTCGCCGTACTTTTAAATGGGATTGCTGGTGAAATATTTATGTACAAATTTCTATCGACATAACATTTGGACGCTTTAAGAACACAACGAATAACCGTAGTGAAAATATTTCGGAGAATGTAATTGCAACGACACGAAAAAGAGGAGGGGAAATTGTAGCATAGAGAGGTGAAGATAGCTGTGGCGATGTATGGTGATAGGCGGTGAGGTATGGTGTTCCGGAGAGGTGAGGTGCGGTGCGTAGAGGTGCGGAGGAGATTGGTAGCGTCATTTGACGTAGTCGTTATTTGTGTGCGGAGTTTACAAGTTGTTGAAAAAGAAAATGAGCTCATTTTCAAATAATTTATAGAATTAGGCGTTACTTTGCGGAGATCCATAATACAAAAGTAATAATAAAATTATTTTGCTATAATCCGCGATACAGTAAATAGAAAATATATATAGTGTTTAATGTATAGTGGATTATCAGTATTTTCATACCCGATACGTGCAGGATTCGTAAAAGCACATGCACAAACCTCCACCACTTCCACCAAAATACACAAGCACTACACAGTTTCACTATCACAAACTCAACAATCGTTTCGCCCCGCAACCGAGGCATCATCAGGAGATAGACTCCACGACAAAATCGCAAAAAATTGCATAACGCTTCGCTTTGCGATTTTGTCGTGGAGTCTATCTCCTGATGATGCCTCGGTTGCGGGGCGAAACGATTGTTGAGTTTGTGATAGTGAAACTGTGTAGTGCTTGTGTATTTTGGTGGAAGTGGTGGAGGTTTGTGCATGTGCTTTTACGAATCCTGCACGTATCGGGTATGAAAATACTGATAATCCACTATACATTAAACACTATATATATTTTCTATTTACTGTATCGCGGATTATAGCAAAATAATTTTATTATTACTTTTGAGCTCATTTTCTTTCAAAACAGGTCACCACATGCATCCAAAGACGCCTCCACCTACAATGCACATCAGCAATACACACAACCACCACCAAAATCTCGACGATGGTATCACCCCGAAACCTAAGCATCATCAGGAGGATAGGCTCCACGACAAAATCATACATTACGGTTTTGTGTATTGCATTGTTGCTAGTGGAGGCGTCTTGTCCTGCATGTGTAAGGTACGTGAATTTTGCCTGCTTTATACACATTAGCTTTGCATGCATTCGCTCAACCCGCGCGGATTATAGCAAAGTAGATCTGTATATAGTTTCTGTAAGATGGAATTCCGCAAAGTAACGCCTGCTTCTATAAATCATTTAATATTACAATTATTTCAATATAGGTATTATATGATAATTAAATAGTTCCTATTTCAAACTGTTTATATATTGGTTGATAATGCATCACAGAAACCTAAGCCATTATCTTTAATCGATAAGCGGAATTGGTGTTCCTTCAAAAAGGACTTAAAGGGCCTTTAAACGAGCGGCGAGGGTTAGGGGGTACTGCGCGGTGCCTGGCACCTCACACCATAACCCCATGTAAAGGGGAATCAAGAGGTATGAATTTGTGGTGAGATCCCATTTAGTTCTTTCACCTGTAATTGGTGAGCAATTTTGTTTGACTTTCGTGTGTTGTTTTTAATCAAAAACTGGTATTCACACCGTGTGGTATCAGGATGCCATTACAGCAGTTTAAAAACACTGATAAAAACAGGCTGATACAGAGAGCCTACTATACTGTTGAGGATTACTTAGACGATAAGAATGCGTGGATATAACTACTCTACTCTGTAAAAAAAAACTCTACCCTGTACTAAACAGTAATGACTACATGTAACCAGTTATAAGAATTATATTTTAATAAGAGCAACCGCCGAGTTTCTTGCTGCTTCTTCTCGGCAGGAACAGCTTTCCGAATCAGCAGTACAACATGTTAATATTTATTATATTTCACTTTATAGTTAAAGAACTTGATTTTTAGTTTCTTTTTAGCTGTTTATGTTCCACTTTTTAGTACGATTTAGTGTCAACTTTTTGGTTTTATTGTATTGAATTAAGTTTGAATTAAATCTGTGTGGTCAAAGTTGAGTTTGAAGGAGCCTGTTACAGAAACAAATATAAAACCTGTAATAAAGATATTATTTCAGAGTATAACATCGATATGAATGACTTAACCATTATATCACTGCTCCGGTGAAAACTAATTCAAATATTTGACAATCTATTACATTCCCAAAAGAAAAATGACCAACTCACATTTGATTATAACGTTGGTCTCCCCAGCAAAGAATTGATTGATCGAATCAGAGTACACTGCTCTGCTGGCAAAGTGACCTATTCTAGAAATATTGGTTTTTGGAACATCACTAGTTGACGCTGTGTGGTATCCGGCAGAATAGAATAGACCACCCTTCTTTCTCACCGAGGTGTCGTAAGAGGCGACTAAGGTATGTGCCGTGTGGTATCCGGCTGCACAGAATAGACCACCCTCCTTTCTTACCGAGGTGTCGTAAAAGGCGACAAAGTTAAGTTGACGTCAGGCAGGCGGCCGGTCGTAAAATACGTAGTTAAATCATGTGACAACATGTTTGTAATATGTTGAGCCGACCCCGCTTATCCCACGATAAGGGCAGGAGAATGATGATGATGATGGAACATCCCTAGTTTAAATAAATTGTAAGTAGACGAATTAAAGAGATCCAGAGTAAAATTAAGGTTTTAATTTTAATTAATAAACTAAAGTAGTAATGTCAAAATTTGATATTTAAAATGGAATCGCTGATATCACCAACCTTCCTGCTTATTTGTCATTGACATAAAAGCTTTATATATTACAGAAATCAGTCAATCACACGGTAGTTTTAGCTAAAACACCAAAACTAACTAAACCTAAAAAAGTTAACTAAACTGAACTGTAACTAAAAATTAAGCATTATGAAAGCCAAGCTGTAATAGCCCAGCAGTGAGACCGTGCGACTCTTTCGAGGGGAACACGAGTTGAAACCCGGGCGGGCACCAATGAGTTTTTCTATTAAAACTCATGTGTCTAATTGATAATTGCAATTAATCACACGCTTTTCGGTAAAGGAAAACATCGTGAGGAAACCTGCATATCTCTAGACAATTCTGGAGAATGTGTAAACTATCAATCCGCATTGGAGCAGCGTGGTAGGTCTTAGCTCCAACCCTTCTCTCCAGAAACGGAGAGAGAAGGCCTGTTCCCACCAGTGGGATTTTAACAGGCCGCTACTTTACTTTTTTTTTATGAAAGCCAAAACAACTAAACCAACCACACATAAACGCCAAAACTAGCTAAAACTAAAAAGTTAACTAAACCAAACTATAACTATGAATTAAGCATTACGAAAGCCAAAACAACTAAACCAAGCAGTAATATATATCCTTCCACACATACAAACAAAAATTAAAAAAATGTAATGCTTTGAAATTAAATATTTGGTTCTAGTATTACGCAAAAATTTCACTGGCTGTCCTTGTATGGATGCAAAAAACTTAACCCACCGGCATCATTAGCGAATTTTATTTACGCGTTTGACATTATTTTAAAAATTTCCAAATATACTATTCCATAAATTAAAAGACAGGCTTACGTTTTAAAGTAAGTTTTCAAAAATGTTAATAAAGAGTTTTTATCTGTTTGCTAGGCAATACTCCATGTTTTTTTTTAATCTGAGCAAAAACTGAAAACTTTGACTTACGCTACATTTACAGTAGCGATAAAATTGAGGCATATAAATTGAAAACTGAGCCCCCGTTTATGCGAACTGACTCAGCAACGTGGTGTATATCATTTTGTTACGCTTTAGAACCATTAATGATATATATTGACATCGGGCCATTTATCTTTTCTAGTAATTTAACTTTATAAAGTGAAAGTCATGCTGCGAGTGGGTACTGTGTAACATGTAACTTCTGTATGTCAATTTTAGTTGTTCAAATTCCCCTTAATTAATTAATAGAATTAGGCGTTACTTTGCGGAGAGCCATAATACAAAAGTAATAACAAAATTATTTTGCTATAATCCGCGATACAAGGTCCGCATTATTACTTTTCCCCTTAATTGTTTACTATGTGTACTTTTCATCTTGTGGTATCCGGCTGAGTAGAATAGACCACCCTCATTTCTTAATCATGTAACAACATGGTTAATACATGTTGTGCCGACCCCATTTAGAGTGGGACAAAGGGCAGGAGAATTATGATTCTTTAATCCTATATGCTAGTAGCCCAGTATTTACGCTTTAAGCTTTGAACTGCTCTATCAGTTCCGCCATAAAGAGCTCATGAATAAGGGCGCAGTATGGGCTTAACTAGTCGGGCTCACTCGATAAAAAAACACGTGAGTATAGCTGGTTTCTATACATTGACTATGAATACCACTCACGATAGTTCACGAAATTCAAAGTTAACAAATAGTTTTTAACTTTGCACCAGACAGATGAATAAATTTGGAAAATCTAACTGCGTGTATCACATAGTACATAAGTAACTGGAATTTTGCACTACATACCTACCTATTATATTGTAAGCATGGTCTAGCTTTGACAAATTCAAATTCAAATAACTTCACACGGGTGGAACGGATGTGCGTAGAAGCATTTGAGATGAGAAATGGGGAAAGTACGGCTCAAAAGCTATATCGAGATTCGTCTCCCTAAAGGTGTCTTATGGTGGTATCTGTGGTGGTATAAAGTAATGGCCTGCTATAATCCCACTGCTGGCCATAAGCCTCCTCTAAGACCTACCACGCTACTCCAATGCGAATTAATAGTTTAAATATAGAGATATCTTAAAAATTCCTGGAATATGTTTAATGTTTCATAATGTTTGTCAATTTAATGTTTTATTCGGGTATCGTGCGATGCTTTCTCTCACTTAAAAGCGTGTGTAAATTGGAAGTATCAATTAGCCACAAAAGTTTTTTAGAGTTTAGGGCCTAGGGTTTGATTCTATGATCCCTCTTGATAGAGGCACACGGTCTCACCATTTAGCTACGACTACTGTACCGTTGGATATGGTGATGTGAATTTCACCGGTCAACTTGGGACCTTATATTTGGCACCCCAGACTGTGTGCCTTAATATTTTATGTCTGTGTGTACGATAGAGGTTCTATCTTCTGGGTCATAGGACATATCGATACCAATATTGTCGGTTTTTCGATTTAAATGAAAGTACTCAAGTTTTAAACGTACTTATGGCATTTGAAACAATCCGAATTGAGCCAATGGTGAGGGCATTGTTAAAAATTCACAGGCTCGCCCCCGGGCGCCGCGTTTGACATGGTAATGCATGCCCCTGTGGAATGTACTCTAAAGCTTGCGATTTGCATTTATCGACAACACCTTATCTAAGCATCCATTTTAAAACTACTTATAAAACATACGGTGAGTTTTGTTTAATAATTTCACATTTATCCACAAAGGATAGTTTATTTATTTTTGATAGCTTAATTTTGTGAGCGACATCTTACTATTGGCATGCATATACTTTGTGAAATTTCACAGTACACAGTACAATGTTTTTACTATAACCCATATATTAGAATTGTCTTAATGAATATGTTGTGTTGTGTGTTTGAGGTACGGGCAGCTACTATTCCTCATGTTTTAGGTATAAGAGCGGACTATGCTTCCTACTTTCACAGATTACATAGATTTTTAAGATCGCGAAAGTGAAATTTCTATAATCCATAAATAAATATTACAATGATTGCATTTAGTAAAGGAAAACATAAATGTGTTTATCTGTGTGTCCTTTTTCGTATCTCAACTTACCCACGATCGATTTAATCGCTTAAAGGATTAATGTAATTAATAAAGTGATGTGTCGATTAATATTTGTTGTAGTATCGACCTGATACTATGCCCACTGCTGGGCTAAAGCCTCCTCTCTCCGTTTTTGGAGAGAAGGATTGGGGATAAGACCTACCACGCTGCTCCAATGCGGATTGGTAGATTACACATGTCCCTAGAATTCTTTAGAGATATGCAGGTTTCCTCTCGATGTTTTTCTTTACCGAAAAGCGTGTTATAAATTGAAATTATCAATTAGAGACATAAGTTTTAATCGAAAAACTCATTGGTGCCTGCCTGGGGGTTTGAACCCATGATCGTCTCTAGAGAGTCGCATGGTGTTACCGCTAGGCTACAACAGCTTATAATTATTCAAAAAAATCTGTTGTAGAGATACTTGAAATGTAGAGAAAATCGCCTACGTCCCTTGAATGTCGATAAATTATGTCGATGTGTGATACACATCACTAGCGGTTTCATTGATATGCACATTCGAATGTGCGTGTTGGAAGTTTGCGCCTCTAACGCATATAGAGGTATCTATCTCTTAATACTCGTGTATGTGTGATAGCTGAATGGTGTGACCCCGTAACCCTACTGTGGGGTTCAAGGGTCCTGACCTCAGACAGACACTTATTACTTATCTATAATAAAGAAATGCTCGAAATTCATATTTGGATTTTCAATATCAGTTTTATTATAAAAATCTTTTTGAACTTTAACATATAGATAACTTCAGGAAAGCAATTAAATACTTATTTATTTATATATTTATAGATTATAAGAATTATATTTGAACCGCCGTGTCGTATCCGGCTGAGTAGAAAAGACTACCCTCATGTCTTACCGAGGTGGTGTAAAAGGCGATTAAGGTACGTCGACGCGCCGTGTGGTATCCGGCTGAGAAGAATAAACCACCCTCATGTCTTACCGAGGTGGTGTAAAAACCGACTAAGGTGAGTCGACCCACTGATTGGTATCCGGTTGAGTAGAATAGACCACCCTCTTTCTTACCGAGGGGTCGTAAAATACGACTGAGGTGAGTTGACGTTAGCCAGGCGGCCAGTCGTAAAATACGCAGCCAAATCATGTGACAACATGCTCAGAACGTGTTGTGCCGACCCCACTTAGAGTGGGATAAGGGCAGGAGGATGATGGTGATAATAATTATATTTGAAAACAGCAACCGCCGAGTTTCTTGCTGGCTGGTAGAAACTCGGTAAAAACAGCTTTCTGAACCACGTGACGATTCAAAAGTATTTGTTAACAAATTCACTTGAATAAAGAATATTTTGAATTTGAATTTGAAGATTATGTTAGTAAAATGAAAACTAGGATTCAAACGGCATTGCTACTCATTACTACGATACTAATGGGTTAATTTTTTAATTATTATTATTTTTGAATAAGTAACAGCTGAGTTTCTTTCTGGTTCTTCTCAGTAAGAGCAACATTCCGAACCAGTCGTAGCTTCATCATTAATCTAGTTGATCTTCGACGATTCCAAGTGCCTGAAAAAGGTTATTTGAATAAAGATCAATTTGATTTGATTTATTATCATCCTCCGTTCGTTGCTTTTTTTAATTTCATCTTACGCATTTATTTTACCAGAATTCAGCCATAATTACACGTTCAAAGGTGAAGATCTACCCATAAGGCTATTACGCGCGATATCGCCTAATGGAAAATGAGATTAAATGCGTTCAGCTCAAGACAGATTTTTGAATGGGATTGGGGGAGTAATAGGATATAAGCGGATTGGGAAGAACTGCACGATCGGGCGCTGATTGAGTCGGGACCTGTGCTTTGAATCATATTTTAATATCGTGAATGAGGGGCTCGGTGAGATTATAGGATTCCCAATCTTTGGTGCGCTACCCCTGGGGGTAAGCGTGGTCGACCTGAAAATTGTATTGGAGATAGCGGTAAATATTCATTATTCTCCTGCCCTTATCCCACTCTAAGTGGAGTCGGCACAACATGTTGTCATATGATTTGGCTACGTATTTTACGACCAGCCGCCTGCTTGACGTCAACTTATTTTAGTCGCCTCTTACGACACCTCGGTAAGAAAGAAGGGTGGCCTATTGTATTCTGCCGGATACCACATGGCATAAATATTTCAAAAAATTAAAACAACTTATTTAAACAATTTTTTCATATAAAGCCCTTCACGGGTTCAGTATCTGGGAGGCAAAAGCAGTCATGCTGAATCTTATTGCTTGGTTGAATATTGACCGCATCACGTCTACACCCTAGTCAGCAGCCTACTCCCGTTACTCCGGGTAGGGCCAAGACATACCGTTTCACCACAACCGCCGCTTTGAGAACACTTAATGCATCGATTGCCTCAAGGACTATAGACACTATTCTCTCTATCTCTCTCTCAAATCAAATCATATCTATACTAATATATAAAGCTGAAGAGTTTGTTTGTTTCATTGATTGTTTGTTCGAACACGCTAATCTCAGGAACTACTGGACCGATTGAAAAATTATTTTACTGTAAGATAGTCCATTTATCAAGGAAGGCTATAGGCTATATACCATCACGCTGAGATCAATAGGAGGGGTAGCAATAAAAAAATATTTAAAGCTTTCCTTGCGTGCGCTAAGTAAACGGTGAAAGTTTAAAAAAAAATCATGTATTACAAAATTATTCCCCTCTAAAAGTTCTAAATAAAAGTCCGTGACAGCATATTCAAATTCAAATTCAAATAAGCCTTTATTCAAATTGGCCTATTACAAGCACTTTTGAATCGTTAAATTAAAATTAAATTGAAGCTAAAACTGGTTCGGAAAGGTGCTCTAACCGAGAAGAACCAGCAAGAAACTCGGCGGTTACTCTTTTAAAAAATAAATATTACAGTTTTGTATTAACTATTGTTAACAAACATATATTACAATATCGTCTAGTACATAGCTGGTCGCAATTTAGTTCCAAGCTTTCTTATCATTGACATAGTCTTCAACATTATAGTAAGCTTTATTAATGAGAGTCTCTTTAATTGCTTTTTTGAACTTGTGTAAAGGCAAGTCCAAAATAGATTGAGGAATTTTATTATAGAAAAGTATACCGAAGCCCACAAACAATTTACGTACTTTCTGAAGCCTTAGCCTTGGTATTATTAATTTATTTCGGTTCCTAGTTTGCCTATTACTAATATGTCTATCTTTTAAGATTAACCCACTATTAATATGTATTACGGTTTACTCCAATAATAAGACTGCAGTCCACGCGAACGCAGTTGCGCTTAGAAGCTAGTTTATTGTAAATACAGTAAAATAATAGATGTTACAAGAATAATTATAGTCCAATGTATTCTACCAATACAGTATGGTGTATTATAATCTGTAGTATAAGTCTCTGTATCTCTATCTCACTCTCTCTTTCTCTCTCTCCTTCAACCCAATGGATTTCTCTTCACATGATCTCCATACAACATGATCTTGTACCGTTTAAATGCCGCAACCTTTCGAGGTCGTCAATTCACCTGCTACATCTACTGACACCGCGATTTCCGGTACAGGGTTGCCATTAAGTCACCTTAAGATCCCAACGTCGATCAGTTCTCCGCACTATATGCCCCGCCCATCGCCAATTCAGCTTCGAGACTCTGAGCTATATCAAGACATATCGACACTCTGAGATATTTCGACATTACTATAATATATTAATTTTTTAAAGTGTACAACTAAAAGGACCCCCTTCGCATATCTGACAGTGAGTCAGCTCTGCGGGTTGCGAGTTCGATTCCGAGCAAGCAAGAAACAGTGCAACATTACTTTAACTGGTAATTACATTAATCCAAAACCGTTTATTAAATAGCCGTTCCTGTTTCTTCGCTAAAAAATACAACGAGAAACGCGAATTCCCAACAACGGCACGGAGTTCTTAAACAGGACCTCTCTGCCAAGTGAGCGGTGTTTAATTTGAACGTAGGTAGTAATTAAAAGACCTTAAGTCCCCTTGAAAATAACCACGGCTTTTCGCCGCTTTAATCACGCTAAGATGTTTGGGCCCGAAACCAAAAACGGCGCTGTTTTATTTTGCCTTTCATACCTTTGTATTTATTCCGCCGTGTGGTCTTCGGCTGAGTCGAATAGACCACCCTCATTTCCTACCGAGGTGTCGTAAAAGCGACTAAGACAAGTTGACGTGAGGCAGGCGGCCGGTCGTAAAATACGATAGTAAATCATTTGACAACATGTTTGTAACATGTTTTACTGGCCAGTTGGCGCAGTGAGTAGTGACCCTGCCTGCAGCACAACATTTACTATAAACAATTTTTTGGTTCTCCGAGCCCGCTTAGAGTGGTAACAGGGCAGGAGGATGATGATGACCTGTGTATTAACTGTTTTGTCCATAATTTATAGAATCACACGTTACTGCGACGGTAAATAATACAAAAATAATCGAAATACTATTTTGCTATAATCCGTGATAAAAGAAAATATATGTTATGCTAAATGCTTACTATCCGTTCTCATATCTGATACATGCAGAGTTCATAAAAACTAGTGCACTACCCACCACTAAAAAGACCATAATACAACACTATAACACAAACCACTAACAACACAAAAACACACGACAGTTGTTTCGTTGTGTAGTCGAAGCGTCGTCAGGAGATAGACTCCATGACAAGATTGCAAACGATTGTTGAGATTGTGGTTGTGAATGTGTGCGGTGCTTTAATGCTTTAATATTATTGTGTTATTGGTGGTGGGTGGGCGAGAAGTACATGAGTTTTACGAATTCTGCATGTATCAGGTATATGAATTCTATAAATCCGTGAACCGCCAATCTTCACCATAACTTCGGTATCTGGAGACTTTACGTGTGAATTAGTGTTCCATTGCGCTATAGTAATCTTCAATTATCATATATCATTTCATCATACAGTTACCACGCCCCGAAATTTCCGTAATTTCATCGCTTATCAGAAAATTGCTTTTATGTACAATTACATATTATACATATGTTAAATTTCTTTTCGGCTCGGACGTTTCACTTAACCCCCGTTATCAGGGTAATGTAAGGCACACGGGACAGAGATAAACTACCCCCCACTTAGCAGGTGGATGTGTGCACGGAGCCTAATGGTTAAAAAGCAATCGCTCATCGCGGATACGATTCCAGATAAAGTTACCGAGTAATTGTTACGATTTTTTTGCATATTCTTTTGCGCCTTTTGTTGTTCGCGACTAATTGGTTTATGAACGTACAACATACATTTTGCTAAACGTAACTTCGAACAGAAACCTTTATCGCTTTAACCATAAGTCGAAACATAAATGGGCATAATTTATAGAATTAGGCGTTACTTTGATCCATAATATAAAAGTAATAATAAAAATTATTTTGCTAAAATAAAAAAATGACATGTTGTGCCAATAACAAGTTTTTTAGCAACTGCGCGATCTCTTCAACACAATTTACATATTACCGATACGTACTATTTACCTAAACCATCCGGAAGTATTGCACAATCTTTTGGTAAAAACCGTATAAAGATCCGTTCAGTAGATTTTGAGAAAATCGATTGCATACAGTCAGACAGCTTTTTGGGACGTTGTTTTATAATAAGTGTAGATTAGATAAACATGCATTCGGAAAGCACTTTTTTACGTACCATTACCGCAACACAAAACACTATAAATTTGCTATAAAAACACGAGCAAAACACAACCGTTGCTTGTCAACTCGATCGCTGTGGGTTGTCCCGAACACTTCGTATTTGGTACGCGCGGTCATTCCGACCCGATATGGTAGTGGGTTCGCCCCATATATGGAAATCGCGCCGCAGTCCGTATCCACTCCGATACAATTGTCGGCGATTCTGTATCTCGGATCTACAGGGTTCTTTTATGTTCATAGTTAACGAGGTTTAACGGCGACTTTGTTCGGGTGAACTTTGATGTTAAACTTCGACTAAAGACTTCTTTTTTTTAAGCTGCCGAAACGAACACGTGCTTTTTTGTCATTCTTATATAAGAGTTCCTTTCATCATCATCCTCCTGCCCTTATCCCACTCTAAGTGGGGTCGGCACAACATAAAAAAATAAAGATATATAAAGGACACTTACACACACGGTTGTCCTTTCTCAAAGTAAGTAACTTAATACATGTGTTATGGGTGACGGACAATTGGTAAATATACTACATACATAATTTTAAATACATACTTAAATACAAATATACACCCAGGGTTAGAGAACCAATAAATTGTTTATAGAAAATGTTGGCCCTCGGCGGGAATCGTACCCACGACCCGCGGAGCTGAAGGCAGGGTCACTGCCCACTGCGCCAATAGGCCAGTCAAACATGTCACAAAGATATTATAACATGATTTGGTTACGTATTTTAGGTAAAATTTAGGTAGGTACCTACCTGACTTCAACTTACCTTAGTTGTATTTTACGACCCTTCGGTAAGAAAGAGGGTGGTCTATTCTACTGAACCGGATACCACACGGTGGGTCAACTTACCTTAGTAGCCTTTGCGACACCTCGGTAAGAAATGAGGGTGGTCTATTCTACTCAGCCGGATACCACACAATAGTGTAATGTATAAATCTGCAAATACATTCTTTGCCCCAGATTTAACATCAAATTTACTTTTTACAACTTATCTAATTTTTCAAATAAGAACCGTTCAAAAATTTGTTCAGTAGGTTTTGAGAAAATCGATCAAATATAGAAGAGCTTTTGGGGGTCTTGTTTTATAATAAACTAGCTTTAGCCCGCGGCTTCGCTCGCGTGGAATTTGTTCTGCCACATTAAGTTTTGTGACAGATCATTTTAGATTTACATATTTTTTTTACTTAATATTAAAAAAGTATATTTGTTTAGTTACTTGTACGTCCAAAATTTTAGAGTCTAACTTCAAAACGGACCTATTGCATACAATCCATTAGGCGATCTATGGCGCTCCATTCAAGTTAATCATGTCGTGATAACTTTTAAACTTTTTTTATTTATTTATAACAAATATATACAAGTTATATCTATCTTAAATTACTTACACGCTACTACTATACAAATCATGCCCACGTGGAATGGTCCCAAGAATAAAATAAAAAAAAGTTTACTTGAATACTTTTAAACTATTCGGCCATGTTACTTAGTATGAAAGACAAAGTTTATCTACATGAAATACTGAAAGCGAGAAATGGATTGATTTTTATAAGAATTTGATAAATATAGTAATGCATTGTAAAATAGTATATAATTTATTGAACTTTATGATTCACAATTTTGGTCATAGTGGCTTCCACATAAAAGGTAGATATATGTTGTCGCAGACTTTTACTTAGAACTATTCAAGACAAACAATACTACGGTACATCATCCTTGTGTAACTTGAATGTTTTAGGCAGCGTTCTCCAAGATAGCTCTTAGAGGCCAGATTTTTTCCGACTTTATTGACATGTATCGTTATATTACATAAAATTATTACAAATTGTAGCCTATATGTTATTCTTATGTATAACCTACATAACTGTATAGTTTTAACCAAATCCCTCCAGTAGTTTTCTCGTGAAAGAGTAACAAATATCCATCCATACTCACAAACTTTCGCGTTTATAATATTAGTAGGATATAGATAGTAATGCAAAGAACTATTAGCTGATCGTAATTTTATCACACACACAGACCGTCCGTTTATTTTATATGCAGATAAAGCGAGTTCTGGATCGAGTTGGTATTTATAGTACAGTGTTCGCATTAAGAAGTAAAAAGAGTAAAGTATTTACCGTGCAGTGCTAAGTATGTTACCTTATTGGTAGTTAATCCAGAAAAGGCATTTGGAATGGTGGTCTACAAAGGTTAACGGAAAATAAGGGACAAGAAAGGCTTGTTTGTATACATGGAGGTAGTTTACAACTAGGTATAAACAATGGGTAGGTAAGTATTACAATATACAGGGTGGTCTAATTATACGACATTAATTTTAGTTACCAACAAACCTGAACACCCTACATAAGAAAAAAAAATTGTCTAAGTGAATTCGGCATAACATGTTTTAAAAATATTGTTACATATTTTGTCTAGTTATTTTACGACTGGCCGCCTGCACGACGTCAACTTACTTTAGTAGTCTTTACGTCGACACCTCGGTAAGAAATGAGAATGGTCTATTTTGTTCAACCGCATACCAAACGGCGAGTCAACGGACCTTAGTCGACTTTTGCGACACCTCGGTAAGTAATGAGAGTGGTCTATTCTACTCAGCCGGATACCACACAGCGGGTCGACTTACTTTAGTTGCATTTTATAACACCTTGGTAAGTAATGAGAGTGGTCTATTCTCCTCAGCCGGATACCACACGGCAGGTCGACTTACCTTAGTCGTCTTTTAGGATATCTGGGTAAGAAATGAGGGTGGTCTATTCTACTCAGCCGGATACCACTCAACAGAGTAAAGTATAAATCTGTAAATACATTCTGCGCACCAGATTTAACGTCAAACTTTTTCCTCGAACGCCTCGAACTATAAAAAGGGTTCTATTAGATTGTAATCGGCGAAAGTAATATCCCTTTTTGGATGCGTTAACCTCTTATTTTATGAGGAAAAAAACTTAAACGGGCGTGAGGATGCGGAGCTGTCAACGAGATCGTTAATCATGGGAATAAATCCATGGGAATGTCTTTTAATATCGATAAAAGATTTGACCAAGGTACATTCATGGCGGCTGATATAGATATCGTTAATTTGTACCATTATCGTAATTGTCCTGTCCAATAAAGTATAAAAACGTTTTAAATATCTTCATAGTGAATTTTATGAAATTACGCAATTTATCTGATAAGGCGGCGAAATAAATTACCTCAACAACACTTTATTTATACTTGAAAATTATACGCCGCTGATATTAAAAAGTAACTGACTTTAATTGTCAATTTCCAAAAGCAGAATGTCCTTAAAAACATCTTGCGCAATACCATCTTTGTGCTGAGTACAGAAAGCTTGGGTGGGGCGATTTTTAATTTGAGGACACAGTAAACAAAATAAAGCGATCAAATATTGTTAATATTTAGTGTTGTATTATTTAATCTAATTTTCTAAATATCTAAGAATGTCATCTACAAAATGCATTAGATTTGTACGAAGTAATAAAAGTTTTACATATCTTTATATTTATGACTAACACTAGTTTAAATTATTTTGCGTTTGAAAGTTGGGCTTATGAAATATTAAAAAATATAGCCTTTATCTCTCTAGACATAAAATTTCAGACACCCATTTATTTAAAATTTTTATTTAAAATAAATATAAGTAAATGTGTGTCGTCCCAGCCGCTCACGAGTCGCGCCCAGCGAGCTGCTACACGCAGTTCCCGCCACGATAACGCCGCGTAAAGAGCTCATGAATAAGAGCCCCGTATGGGCTTGAAACTAGTCGGCCTCATCCGATAAAATAAGACGTGAGTATAGCCGGTCTCTCAATATTAATAATGAATACCACTCACGATAGTTTAAATTCAAAAATATATTTTATTTATTATTATTTGTTACGTTTAAGACGTTGATTCCAATAGCTCTCAATTTTCCAACGCAATTCACTTTTAGTCACCAATATTGTTTTGCGATGACATAACAATTTAATATGAAACATATGTTTACTTGTCGGAGAACCTATCAAAGACTGCAATCACGGGAAAAAAAGGGACGGTGAGACTGTTTGCCTCTCTCTAGAGGTCATAGGTTTAAACCCCGGGCAATAACCAATGAGTTTTCCGTTAAAACTTGTGCACAGTCGAAATGCTTTCCTGTGAAAGCGAACATCGTGAAGAAACCTGCATATCTCTAGAGAGTTTCTATTATATATATATCTCTTACTGATCGACATTTGAGCGGCATAGTGAGTCTTAGACTCAATCGCTTCTCTCCAAATAGCAAAAAGTCCTATGTCCAACACTAGAAAAGTAACGAAACATCATATTTAACAACAATAACATGTACAAGTTATGGAAAACTGAAAAGCAACAAAAAATACGTAAGTTTTAATTGATTGACTGGCCCTTGGCGCAGTTGGCAGTGACCCTCTCTTCGACGCCATGGGTCGTGGGTTCGATTACCGCCGAGAACTAACATTTTCTATTTAGAATTTGTTGGTTCTTCGAGTCTGGGTGTATATATGTATTTAAGTATGTATTTAAAACTATATATGTATAAATTTACCTGTTGTCTATCACCCATAACACAAGTATTAAGTTACTTACTTTGGGGCTGGACGACCGTGTGTGTAAATGTCTCATATATTTATTTATTTAAAAAAAAGGAAAAAAAATTTTATGAGCGTATTGCTTTCCGCTATTTAATGTCACCGCCACCTTACCCGTCAAGCATGGTAAGGATAAGCACGATAAGTCCATATAAAGAAAGCTCCTAAGGAGCTACAGTAATTGTCGGACGACCAACATTTTAATTGCAAACCTGTATAGAACTGGTTACACACGTTGTGTAACGGATACTTGCGAGCATTGCACAATTTATATTATGGTGTTATTTGTTTACATTGCTATGTTTTATGTTTATGTAGTTGCGTGCTACTATCCCACAACTGGGCACATACCAAGGTTTAACGTTGTATACGGTCGTGTGTACTTTGCATGTATCCCCTTTTCTTTCTCGATCTCATTTAGATGAATCGTCTAGAGATTTCTTACCCATACTTTTGTGTCACTTGGATCCAGCATCCCTTTGTTATATTTTTAGGTCGTTTTTGGGGGTCTAACAGGGCAAATTGTAACATCCATTTATAAAGTACTAGCTGACTTAGCAAACGTTGTTGTGCTACTAGGGCACGCGATAGATATCCGACTCGAGAGAATCGTAATACGCTTAATAGATTGCAGAAAGAAGTGAAACAAAAACTAGCTTCATTTCACAATACTTCCTGGGATAGAAAGCTCTCGGAGATTAAGCCGGGACACCAGGCTTACTGGCGCCTGGCGAAATCTCTAAAAGCGGATGGGTACGCAGCCACCCCACCTCTACTTCGTCCGAATCTCCCACCTGCGTTTGACGACGCTGAAAAGGCCGAATGCTTGGCGGACAGCTTGGAAGAACAATGTTCCCCCAACCCCAGTAGACCCGAACTCACCGAATTCCACTCCAGGGTGGTAAAGGTAGTAGATGATCTATCTGTGACGACTCCCGAAAGCGAGCCGTTGCTTCCCACTACCGGAGAAGAAGTCCGCACCATTATTAAAAACCTACACTCCAAAAAAGCCCCAGGACCTGATTCCATCTCCAACAGAGCACTAAAGTGCCTTCCTAACCAAATCATCCACTTACTGGTACTGATTTTCAATGCCCTCCTTGTCGGATGCTCCTTTCCTGATGAGTGGAAAGAAGCTACAGTGATAGGTATCCCTAAACCGGGAAAGCCCAGAAACGTCCCGACTAGCTATCGTCCCATTAGCCTACTAAACAGCTTAGGGAAAATATACGAACGAATCATCCTCGCCCGATTAAAATCAGTAGTTGATAGTCAAAATCTTATTCCGAACGAACAGTTCGGATTTCGTCCAAAACACACCTGTGTTCAACAAGTGCACCGCCTCACGGAGCACATTCTGCAAGGTTTACAAACCAAGCAGTTTACAGGTGTCATATTCTTCGACGTCGCCAAAGCCTTCGATAAGGTCTGGCACGCAGGCTTAATTTACAAGCTGCTCCAACTAAATATACCAGATAGACTTGTACTCATCTTACGAGAGTACCTGACTAATCGCACCTTTCGCTATCGCATAGACGGTACTTTATCGTCTCGCCGCACAATTCGTGCTGGTGTCCCTCAAGGATCTGTGCTGGCACCGTTATTGTACTCGCTCTACACGAGTGACATTCCACGGGCGCCTATCAAAGAGCGTACACATCTTGCCCTTTTCGCGGATGACACCGCTGTATTTACCACATCCCGCCGACCTCAAGTAATAACTAGACGTCTCCAGAAAGCGGTAGACAGCCTCGGACGCTGGTTCCGCCAATGGAGAATCGAAATAAACCCGGATAAAAGTGCAGCCATGCACTTTATCGGTAATCGCTTTCGATCTCACATAGACACACCTACGGAAATATCCCTTTACAATACACCGATTCACTGGCAACAGAAAGTCAAGTACCTAGGTGTCACCTTTCAACCTTCCATGACCTTCCACGAGCACATACACATAGTCTGCAATAAGGCTGCGTATGTCATGGGACGACTTTATCCGATGTTATGCAAGAAAAGTAAGATGTCGCTCCGCAACAAAGTGACACTCTACAAAACTTGCATAAGACCAATAATGTCCTATGCGAGCGTTGCGTTCGCGCACGTTTCAAAGGTCAGATTGCTAAGGCTCCAGAGACTTCAGAACCGATTTATGCGGACAGCCACAGGGTGTCCGTGGTTCATGCGGAACGTTGACCTCCATAGAGACCTCGATATCCCTACCATTACTCACCTCTTTAAACGTTTTTCCAAATCTTACTTCGAGAAATCTGAGGTACACTCGAACCCCCTTATTTCAGTTGCTTCTACCTACATCCCAGTTAGGTCCGACCATCGAAAATATAGGCGTCCAAAAAGCGTCTTGTATGACCCCGACGATCAAATAACGATCGCCAACACAGATACACGTAATACACACACACAGCGTCTTCGCCGGCGAAGACGAGGTCCCAGTTTTCTGACGTCGGTCGGTCGTGGCTTTTCGCCACCCTTCCGACGCCGCAATGACTAATCTAAGTCACACCATCAGTCCTCCACTACATGTCGCCCTAAGCCGTGGTCCGGCCTCACAGGAGGCACCCTTAGGACGACGTTCCCCGACGCTAGTAGAGCTTCTGCGCTCTACTCCCTGCATTTCGCAACCTCGGCGATGCTTCTGCGCTCGCCCGTCCCGCCCGGTGACGCTGTAAAAGCCATTAGGGCTAACAGCATACAGTCAATTCGAAAAAAAAAAAAAAAAAAAAAAAACGTTGTTGTGCCATTTAAATTAATACAGATTTGACTTGACTTCGACACATGGTGATTAAAAACACTTTGCTATGTTGATAGCAAATGACGCCTTTCTATGTCATCCTATTCTTGTAGAATTAACAGGATTGCTATAGCCGGTATGACAAGGAAAAGCTGTGCCAATTTCAACGATATTGGCTCAGCAGTTTCGCCGTGAAAGAGTAACAAACACACATTCATACTCACAAACTTTCGCATTTATAATTTTAGTAGGATATAATAATTCAATCCAGTCTTCTGTGTCTGAAGACCTGATTTTTCATTGGGAAAAGTAACTGACAACATAACGTAATATAGGGTATTTTAATACTAAAACTTACTTGAACGAAATTGCGCGTACATGATGTTGAACATTTCAGTAGCGATTTTCTGATTTTTAATCTTATCATTTATTTTTTTTTGCTACCGTGTTTTAAGCTATATTTCAACCAATGTCAGTAGAAACTCGTAGTAAACTGACAAAATAAAAAGACAATAATTAATAAATGATTGTCATCTAAATCTGACCAAGCTACAATTCGTTTACGGGGTTTTCAAATCAATTGTAAAACATCCACTGAAACGACATTTAAAAACAAATTTGGTGTACGAAATGAAATTTATTTCGCTACCAGAAACATATCAATATTCATGGCGATTGTAATAAAGACAGTTATGGAGATAAATTGTGACAGTCGCAACGAATTGCATTTAAATATTAATTATGAGATGTTGAATAAAGTGTTGCGCCGGCGCAGTGACTCACGGCCATCTGGCGCCGACGCGGACCGGTTGAGCAAATCAACAAATGCGCTGATCGTCATTATAGGGCAATCATTTTTTGTCGATAATAAGGCCATGTCTTCGAGCATTGCGATTTATGGCATTCGCAAAGCGAAATCACAAAGCCAAGCATTACCCAAACAAGCATAGTTATAGTACCCGGCATTAAATAATGCACATCGATGTTTAGAAAGAAACAGCCGGCCAATTCGTTTTCTTAGAGCACTGTCACTGTCACTCAGTTAGTATGTGACGTTTCATACAGGTTCGTCAGTCTATGCGACTGACAATGCTCTATAAAACAGAATCTAGCTAATTTTCTCTCTCTAAGCCTCGATGTGCATTATTTATCGCCGCGTACTATATATACTAATCGGTTCAATCCCACCATATATTTTATTTTTCCTCCGAACACGTGTAACAAACTAGAAATAAAATATTTATCTGATCGTTTATGTGGGTACCATTGTTATGTAAACTATCTCAAGTTGCTCTAATATGTTGAGTCGTAGACTTTTGTTACAGGTGTGCAGAATTTCAAAGCAATGGTCATTAGGAGCTTTATGACCGAACCGGTCATATAGTCCACTCTAAATTTAGCTTTATATATTTTCGTATAATTTTCCTGCTATTCGCTATGCAAAAGTGCATAAGTTGTTTGTGGGTTTGTATATACGGTTCTGTAATAAATTTGGTGATCAATTTTAGCTTTGCCATTACAGCAGTTTAAAAACATTGTTAAAAAGAGACTGATACAGAAAGCCTACTACACTGTCGAGGATTACTTAGATGATAAGAGTGCGTGGATATAGCTACTGTTCGATCCTTTACAAGATAGTAGTTACAAGATTAAATGTAACGAGTTTCTTGCTGGCTCTTCTTGGTAGGCACAGCTTCCGAACCAGCAATAAAGTTGATGATTCAAAAGCACTTGTTTACAAGTTAACTTGAATAAAGAATGATAATGTTTTATGAATAATTAGATCATGTCTTCGACTATTGATAGATGTGCTGGGCCCTGAAACAAATTAAGAAAAAAACTCGTTCTGTTTTAAATATCTGTGAATGTATCATTGCTTACTTGTGACTTTATTATAACGGAAAACAGTAGATCACTTATATATAGTTACGACACAAGCCTGAATACCTTATAAGCGATACCGGCTAAAAATACTAGTGCATTTATGCATTACATCCACAATTTCCGTTTTCGAAGCCCACGATTAAACACAGCGGCACTTTGGCTGTCGTGATCGCATCTGGCTTCCGATCGTGGCCACGTGCGACGGCTCACGACCTGAGATCACGACGTTTGTCGCCGCTCCACAGGAACCATTAGTCATCGGCCCAACGACACGGACACGTCACGACAAGTCACGATACGTCGACGGGCCTACATCTATTGCATTCGATCTGACCTATTAATCCCGTAATTTGTATCGACTTATCCATAAAATACGTTAAATAAAGTCATACTTAAAAGCGCAAGCATTTAGTAGACTTATTCAGTAAATTAAATAAGCTGTGATAGCCCATCGGTAAGACCGTGCGTCTCTTTCGAGTCGAACACGAGTTCAAACCCGGGCAGGCACCAATGAGTTTTTTTTATTAAAACTCATGTGTCTAATTGATAATTGCAATTAATCACACGCTTTTCAGTGAAGAAAAACATCGTGAGGAATATATATACATATCTCTAGAGAATTCTGTAAATATGTGTAACCTACCAATCCGCATTGGAGTAGTGTGGTAGGTCTTAGCTCCAACCCTACTCTCCAAAAACGGAGAAAGGAGGCCTATTCCCAGATGTGGGATTGTAGCAGGCCGCTACTTTTTTTTATTCAGCAAATGATATAATGATGCTAACTCAAACAGCCAGTCAGTTTATTAATATATGCAGCAATAGTACGTTTTGTTTGAACAATGTATGCGCTACTGTGCGTAAGAGATAGTTCCAAACTATATCGTGTGTATAGTGTATAGTGTGCAAGAGACCTTAGGTGGTAGGTAGGTATTGTGTCGTTCAAGTGAGGGTAGATGAACAAAACAATGGCTGTAGTACTCGGGAACGAAGACGCCGCGGCGCTCCTGTTAGTTCGAGACCACGGCGGATGCCACATCGAACGGATCGGATGAAACGTCGAACCTTATTCAAAATTCAAATAGGTCTTTATTCAAATTGGCCTATTACAAGCACTTTTGAATCGTCAAATTAAAATTAAAATGAAGCTACGGCTGGTTCGGAAAGGTGCTCTACCCGAGAAGAACAGCAAGAATCTCGGCGGTCACTCTTTTTAAAAATAAATATTACAATATTATATTTACTATTGTTAACAAACATAGAATACAGTATCATCTAGTGCGTAGCCGGTTGCAATTTAGTCGCGATATGACCCGTTTATTTATATAATAATAAGTAGGAATCAAGCTGTGATAGCCCAACGGTGAGACCGTGCGACTCTTTCGAGGGGAACACGAGTTCAAACCCGGGCAGGCACCAATGAGTTTTTCTATTAAAACTCATGTGTCTAATTGATAATTGCAATTTATCACACGCTTTTCAGTGAAGGAAAACATCGTGAGGAAACCTGCATATCTCTAGAGGAATTCTGGAGATATGTGTAACCTACCAATCCGCATTGGAACAGCGTGGTAGGTCTTAGCTCCAACCCTTCTCTCCAGAAACGGAGAGAGAAGGCCTATTCCCAGCAGTGGGATTGTAACAGGCCGCTACTTTAAGTAGTAATCGCGAAAGTTTAAAATCTAGACAGTTCAGTTAACATGGAAAGCACATATTGATGCAGTGGTAAAAAAGTCCTAAGGTGTCTTAATATTATAGTGGGTTGGAGTACTACATAAGAGGCATTAAGGTATGAACTATTAGGTAATTTGGGGCAATAGTACCAACCAAAATAGAGAATTTATTGCGTAAAAGATATGTGTACTGGCAATATGTTACGTTCCACCGCTTGAAACGTGTAAGCCGTTGTTTTATATTATGTTATATACGTGTATAATTTAATTAGTATGATATCGTAATATAATTTGGTATGCCAACACTGTACGTTGTTTAAAAGCTTTAATTCGACCTGCAATGTGTGTATGTGAAGGTGGAATCTTGTCAGTTAAGTTTGACCCACTTGCCGGAGTCTGATTGACCTAAGATTTTATATACTGGTCCAGTCCCGATGACAATGCATGTTTATGATAAACATGAACAGATGCTGCTGCCAGGATTGGCTCCGGGCGTGGGAACTGCTCAACGGTTAACGGTTCATGTCCCTGCTATGCAATTTTGTAAAAGACATTTTGTAACTTCACTTGTTATTGTTTAGTTTATATATAAATAATAATAGATATACGGGACACTTACACACATGATTGTCCGTCCCCAAAGTAAGTAACTCAATACTTCTGTTATGGGTGACGGACAACTGGTAGATATATTACATATTAATTTTAAATACATACAAATATAAGTATAATATAAGTTCTTTATAGAAAATGTTGGCCCTCGGCGGGAATCGAACCCGCGATCCGCGAAGCTGAAGGCAGGGTCACTACCCACTGCGCAAACGGGCCAGTATATAATTTGTTTGCAACTAAATTGGTCGCTATTAGAAATAAATTGGTAGAATTTTCTAGTTGTTTTATAAACAGTGCAAATATATATGTGTTTTAGCAATGTAAATATGCTAAACAATAGGTATCAACGCTATGATTGTGCATAATATTTATTTTGTTATAAATAATTACCTAATAATGTTTTTTATCTGTTCTGGTTGTTCACCTCTATATACTTGTAGGATAAATATATCCCCAAGCTTATTAAATAATCTTCCACCACACTTATATTTGATATAATAATAATAATAACCAAAAACCGGTCACAAAATAACTTCGTATAGAGCTAAAATAACATCAACACTGTATATAATACGCCAGAGGCTTTCCTCTCTGGGAACGCGGAAAATTTGCTTCGCAAATAAAAAAATCCCCACTATGTGTTTATTTTGTCCAAAAAAAATCAACTTTATTCGTATCGCCCTTTTGACCACTGGTCAACACGCGATACAGTTTTCTGAAAAAACTTTAAGTTTAATTAAGGGACTTTTAACGTTAAAACGAGTTTCTTGCTGGTTCTCCTCAGTTAGAGCTCCTTACCGAACTGGTCGTAGCTTCATTTTTATTTTCTCGATTCAAAAATGCTTGTATAAGTTAATTCAAATGAAGAATTATTCGAATTTGAATTTGAAATTTGATATTTTTTAAGGCTATCAGCATATATTTGTGTTGCATTTTTTAGTGGAAACTATAGCTGTACCTAGCACGTCGAACCGTGACAGGACAGTAGTTTATTGACTTATACAGAGAGTATCGCGGTCCTTTACAGCATTCCAAGAATGGATATACCGAAAGATGCACCCCATTTACAATTTCGCTTAGGCTTGGTGTTTCAGTAGGATGCACTTTGAACCAAGGTATTGGTTGGCGATGTTCATCCGACGAACGTTTTGTGTGAGGATTTCTTTTGTAACTACAAAAGCACTTCCATAGCGGAGTAAAGTACTGGTGGCGTCATCTGCTATTGCAGTGAGGAAAATAGTGGAGTAAAATATATTTATTTATCCATTGTTTCTTTCGCAAATAGTGATAAAATAAAATAAATAAGAATAAGATTTTATTAATTAATAATATACATCATTATTGCATTCCGTAACACCTTTTTAATGGTTCAAACGACGCCTCCACTAAATGTACTGACTGGCACACAATAAAGTCAATTTCTCAATCCTAGAAAGCAATTCACACACGAAACACGTAGATCGCCGTTGTATATCATTCAGTCCGTCTGTTTGTACAATGTGTCAGGTTCTATTGAGACGAGCGTTCTAAAGAGTTTATAGTAAAAGGCGTAGTACAGCCGTGTACGTTGTTGGTCCGTTAAAATAAAAATATTTCTATTGGACTTTATTGCTTCAAACAATATACAGAATTAATGACAGCTTGAAATATTTATTACTTTAAAAGTTATTCAATCACTTTTAAGTTATTGTTAAATGTTTAAAGCTTTTATAAATAAAACTAGCAACTATGCTATTATTCAAATTCAAATTAAAAATATTTTTTATTCAAGTAAACTTATAAACAAGTGCTTTTGAATCGTCAAAATCTACCACTGGTTCGGAAAGTTGTTCCTACCGAGAAGAGCCAGCAAGAAACTCGGTGGTTGCTCTGTTCAAATAAAATTCTTATAGCTAGTTACATTTGGTTATTACTATCTCGTACAGAGTAGAGGAGTAGCCATATCCACGCATATTTATAATCTATATAATCCTCAACAGTATAGTAGGCATTTTGTATCAGCCTCCCTTTAACAGCGCTTTTAAACTTCTGTAGTGGCAAAGATAAAATCGTTTGCGGCATTTTATTATATAATCTTATAACCAAACCCAAACCCACAAACCCAAAAATTCTATTGACTTGTTGTATCTGCTATTATATACATTAAGATCCATAAGTCTGTGTGTAGATCGCATGATTAATAAAACTTGAATTTGAATTTTATTAAAGTAACAAAGTAACAAAAATTTTTAAAAATGTATAATCCTAACGACGTAAGTCTAATGGGTTTCTTAACATAAAATAATTGCATTATATATAAAAAGATATACAAAATTTGAAAAGATAGCATGACGTCTTAAAGACGGACACTTTAAGTCGTTGCGGAATGAGCGTTCGGAATTCGTCCTAAGCACATGTGAGTAAAAGAGACACGGGTTATCTATAGTTCATATAACGTTATCCTTTTCAAAATGCAATTCACACTTCATGGTAAGAAAAGAAAGCAGTTTGCGGTCGTCATTTACGTCTTCAATTGAGTCGCAGTAAGAATTCATGGTAGGCCTGCTGTATTAAAAAACATACCATTACAACAGTTTAAAAACACTGTTAAAAAAAAGGCTAATAAAAAAGGCTACAATACTACAGAGGATTACTTAGACGATAAGAATGCGTGGATATAGCTACTCTTTGACCCTGATGCCTTTGACAAGACATCAACTATATGTAACTAGTAATAAGAATTATTCTTTGAAAAGAGCAACCGCCAAGTTGCTACTTGCTGGCTTTTTTCGGTAGGAACAGCTTTCGAACCAACAGTAGACGTTGACGATTGTTTACAAGTTTACTTGAATAAAGAATTTTTTGAATTTGAATTTGATAACGGATGTAGTATTACCGATTAAAATTATATTCTTATTATTTTATTATTTCTTACCGAGTGGTCGTAAAACATGACTAAGGTAAGATGTCGTCAGGTAGGCGGCTAATTGTAAAATACGTAGCCAAATCATGTACAACATGTTTGCAACATGTTGTGCCGACCCCACTTAGAGAGGGATAAGGGCAGGTGGATGATTTATATTAGACGCTGAGGATTCTATTAGCTGTGTGTATAAGAAACAGCTTGTTATGCCTGCTAATGTGGTCATTTTTTATATTAATCGTCGTGGATCCGTTTGTGATCCATTTATCGACGCTCGTACGACGGAGATGTATATTTGAAATGACAATTTTCTGCTATAGGTAGGCAATGATACAAATGTGGGTCAGACTGGTCGTAATTTCGAAACCCGTTTTAAAGAACATATGGTCGCTTTCAGGAATAATAAGCCACTAAATTCACATTTCGCGAAACATTTGTTAGAAAGCGGTCATAAAGTTTCTAATGACCATTGTTTCGAAATACTGCACACCTGTGAAAAAAGCTTAAAATTGAATATTTTGGAACAATTAGAAATCATTAAGCATAACAATGGCACCCTCATTAACGATCAGATAAATGTTTCAAGTTCAAGCTTGTTGCACGTGTTCAGAGGTAAAGGTGGGGATGAACCGATTACTATATAACAATGCTTGTTCGCATAACGCTTCGCTTTGCGATTTTATCGTGGAGTCTATCTCCTGATGATGCTTCGGTTGCGGGGCGAAACGATTGTTGAGTTTGTGATAGTGAACCTGTGTAGTGCTTGTGTATTGTGGTGGAAGTGGTGGAGGTTTGTGCATATGTTTTTACGAATCCTGCATGTAACGGGTATGAAAAAACCATATAGTCCACTATACATTTAGCACTATATATATTTTCTATTTACTGTATCGCGAATTATAGCAAAATAATTTTATTATTACTTTTGTGTTATTGGTCGGTTTATTCCAAATTAGCAGGCAGGAAGATGATGATTAAAATTATATTCTTAATTAAGAAATCAAAAAATTTTCATCCGGACGATACATGAACGGAGGTGCTAAGTGATACAAAATGTCAGTCTCACACACGGGCCGGTCAATTAGCGGGGCCGTATACCGGTCGCCATGGCAACGTTGCACCTCGCTAAACAAACTAATTGGACGCCACTTTATCTCAACGGCCGTAATTGGTGGATGGAATAAATTTGAAGGGCGTCGACCAATTATTTGTTCGCTGATGATTAACTACGGTGACCTCGTTCGTTTCATTGTTCCTTAACCCGTTTGTACTAGAACGCGGTGCCGGTATATAGCCAGCCAAGCTAAACGTTTGGTTTCTGTCCGGTCGGAGCTTTCCAAAAGTTTCTGTTCTCCGGACACTGCTTCAATCGACGCTTTAAATTGAAGTCCGGTCCCACATGAGGCATCTTTAAGGTGAAGCCCT
The DNA here is from genome assembly GCA_947086505.1 of Morpho deidamia. NCBI lineage: Eukaryota > Metazoa > Arthropoda > Insecta > Lepidoptera > Nymphalidae > Morpho > Morpho deidamia. The sequence continues at coordinate 1,542,328 of CAMTZC010000025.1, forward strand.
CAGGATGCTGCGAATCTTGCTCTTCACTCTTTCACTCCCGATGATACGTCTGCGCTCGCACATCATACCGGTAACGCTGTTAAAGGCAACAGGGCAGTCGGTATTAGCTAGTATTCGAAAATAACATTCGGATTTATAATTTTCTACGTGATTTGGCGTTTTGAAAATTCAAGAGGACATTAAATACTATGGTAAAATATATATATATTTTTATAGTATATGGCTATAGCAAAATATAGTTTCATTTATTCTAGTTGTGAAAAAGTCTTCTTCCTAGCGGGTATCTCTGCATTAGAAGAAGCAGCCAATTTAACAACTCATCGATAACTATCTTATTTCCATGATCCATGATAGAAAATTAAGTATTATATTTTAATTATACTCAACAAAAGTTTTGTATTGTGACACAAATGTTCGCACAGCTATTTTGCAATTTACATATCAATTTGTAAGTTGTTAAAGGTAATAGCTGCGTTACGCAATTTCACGAAATATACGACATCGGGTTTGTGTCGACATCTTTAACAGCTGTATGCAAAAGGTTTCTTTAACTACCCGCACTTACCTTAAAAGGTCGCCTCTCATCTTTATCGAACTGTACTCAATTACAGTATACATTACTTTTAAACAGTTCCCGGTGAACAACGGTTTATATAAGATACAGTAAGATAAGATACAGTAGTAGAAAAATTATTTACTAAGACTTATTAAAAAATTATTTATATAAGACATTTTCAGATGTCCTATATGATGTGCAATTATATTTACCAAACTGTCCATTCTTATATAGGCTTGTGAGAGACCGCTTTTAGCGTGCCTAGTTGTGAACCTACCGACAAAGCAATACAGCAAAATAACTCACACTGTATCTTCACTAATCATCTGGTGAATGATTTTTAAAGTTGAAGATACAGTAAAGATATATGTAAAAAAAAACTCGGCTATACGGTATAAACGAAGGGATTATCTTTTTTTAAATTATTTTTAGATATCTGAACCATTTCTTATATTGTAAAATCGATGCGATATTCAGTTAATAATTCAGAGTCAAATTGACACAAACATCTATTTGACTTTTGATTCCACTTTTCAACTAAATCGATAAATATATCCATGCTACATGTAACATATAAATGTAACGTAAGAGTTCATATGTCTGTCTGTTATGATTTCATGGTTAAAGTAACCTGAAGCAATATTGATGAAATTTAGTAGAATTGAAGTTGACATATCCAACTAACACACAGGATGAAAAATCCCACTTTTTCTTAAGGAATAATAAAAAGCACATTATTGACAAAAAAATTGTATATAATTGAATGTATTTGAACACTAAAATAGACGAAAAGAGAGTCACGGTTGAAATTATATATGAATATTTTCCTCTTTTCAGGCATGCTGAGATCCGCATACGATCGGCCAGACCACGAACGTAAGTGAATAATACTTTACTATATTGTATTTAATTTTAGTAATAAATGATAATAATAATAATAAGGGACACTTACACACACGGTCGTCCGTCCCCAAAGTAAGTAACTTAATACTTGTGTTATGGGTATGGGTAGATATACTACATATATAAGTTTAAATACATACTTAAATACAAATACACACCCAGGCTCGAAGAACCAACAATTTGTTTATAGAAAATGTTGGCCCTCGACGGGAATCGAACCCGGTCGATGAGCTGCTCCTGATATTTGAACTGTGACCGGTTAATTTTCTTGTTTGACGACATGTCTGGATTGATAAGTAGGTGACGAGTAAAATTTTCGAATAGACTGCTCTGTTATACCGCGTAAGTAAGATCCCTAAATTAAATATTGACGGAGTACCCTCATTGCGATATAATTGCGGATAAACGAAAGATGGATAACTATATCCAATACGGTTCATATCTCCTTATTTTTTATTTATTTAAAAGCTATACCGGTGACTACGTTCGCGTCTACCTACGTGTTACAATACCTTAACTTATTTAATATTAGCTGTGTCGGCATCGGAATCAGTAGTGTGTCATAAAGTTTACCACGTGATTCCGATCTCTTGGTTTTTTTTTCCGAAAAAAGTTGGTTACATATAAATATCTTAACTAACTTAACTTAAATACTAATCAAACAAGACTATACTAAATACATACAAGAGAAGAGAAAAAAAAAATATTGTTAATCCACACTAAGGTAAAACCTGTGCCGTGGATGTTGACGGTTACGAGTATATAAACAACTATATAAACTTTTTACTAAATTCGTGTATAATAACGTACATGGAAGTAAGAACGAGATGTGCCCGTTTTTAATTAATTGCCCGTAATTTGACCGTAATGCACTCCTAACCTACAACTTTCTCAAGAATTACACTACTATTATGGAAAGAGAACAAGAACATACCTCGTCCCGAAAATACATAACTGTCTTCCATCGGAGATAAACGAAGCCAGTAGTAAGATATCCTTGAAAAGAATATTAACTAGAGTACTCAATGATCATAAAGACTTTTATTGTTATTTGTTATAAAGTGCTTTAAGCTGCACATAATTCGTTTAAGTTAAATATATATATAAGTTTAACTGTAAGACGAAAATATACACGAGCACCTCAGTACCTGCCCTGTGGTTTATTCTAGAAATAAACCGAACCCAAGATTCTATCGTAGGGCTGGGCAGGTGCCAGGGGTGCTAGGTATATATATAAAATATAATATATATAATATATATAATATAGGTATATATAATAAAATAAATAAAAAAAAACTATATTTTAGTAAAAGTCGTACAAAAATCCGTTCGGTAGATATTGAGAAACTTTTAAGGATTTAAAGTATCGTATTCATAATTTATGTATAGAAACCAAACGCAGCGTCGGTAGAGCCCCTGCGATACACAGACAACATCAAGAAGGTCGCAAGAGCCATTAGATCCAAGCGGCACAAGACCGTGGGGGGGGGGGGTGGAGTTCCCTTAAGTCTCCTTCAGTAGACGTCTTTCGATTGAAAAAGAAGAATAGAAACCGTTTATACTCACGTATTCAAATTCAAATTTAAAATATTCTTTATTCAAAATAAAACTACTAACTTGTAAACAAGTGCTTTTGAATCGTCAACATCTACTGCTGGTTCGGAAAGCTGTTCCTACCGAGAAGAACCAGCAAGAAACTGGGCGGTTGCTCTTTTCAAACAATAATTCTTATCACTAGTTACATATAGCTATATCCACGCATTCTTATCGTCTAGGTAATCTTCAATAGTATAATAGGCTTTCTGAATTAGCCTTTTTTAAATAGTATTTTTAAACTGCTGTAATGGTAAAGTTAAAGTAGATTGTGGAATTTTATTATAGAATCTTAACCCAAACCCACAAACGAATTACGAATTTTTGCAAGGCGCAAAGCAGGAACCGCAAGCTTATGTCGGTTCCTACTTTGTCAATTATATACATCGCCAATCCTTTTATAATTATTTATATATGTACAAAAATGAAATCACTAAAAATATACTGTAAAGCCAATGTAAGAATACCCTGTAATAGCTATTTTAAATTACTGCAATGGTGAAGCGTAAAGTGATAGTGGCGTTTTCGCGAAGGCTTTACGTAATTTTGTATGTAAATCAATAACCAATCTTATATATATTTCTTACTTCTTTTATACACATAATCGCTTATAGACATGCGAAATACTATATGTATAAGCTATCCAAATTATATTGCTAACTTATTTTAACTAACAATTTATATTAGTAAAAATATATTATTCTATCAGGGTAGCCCGACTGGATTCAAGCCCATCCGGGCCCTATTTGCTCTTTACGCGGTCTTCTCGCCGCGATAATTCCGTGAAAATATTTCATGGATAAGTACTGAATAATACAGCTCTAATGACGTGAAAGTGCAACCGAATAATATTGAATTGCTCAGATGTTGGGTCGTCAGTTAAATATGTTACAGGGATATTAAAACTTAATGAACATTAGATATCGTATTCGTACTCTCGTTAAACTTGGACGATGCAACTAAATGGGAAAGTTTCGAGGACGTCTCGAAATTGATTTCCGAGATATTGAACATTATAGTCGAACGGAACGTGAATTAATATTCGCAGGAAACTTACGTACGTGTAAGTGTTCCGTATTTAGTTTGGTGATTATAGCAGGAGATATTATAGACTATCTCCTGCTATAGAGAGCTATATGTTATAGTTTTAGTTTAATTGTAGCTTTAACCAGCCCAACATATAGGTAGTTAGAAAAAATAGAGGACAGGAATCATCTTAATATATAAGAATTAATGTTTGTCTGTATTACATTTAAAGACTCCGAAACGGCTGGACCAATTTAATTAATTTTTCAGACATTCCTTAGAATGACTTTTTCGGTACACACAGTCGTCGTCAGTAAGTAACTCAATATTTGCGTTACGGGTGACAGAAAACTGGTAAATATATGCTTATATAATTTTTAATCAGTTTCGAGGGGAATTCGAAATCAGTCTGAGCCACAGCAACGTGTGTGGGCAGCTAGTATCATCTCATAGTAGTATCAGTTCATTTATTTCCACAAATGAGGTTGAAGTTCCATAATACAATTATATAAAATATGACGTGAGTACAGCCGGTCTCTGAACATTAATTCTAACTATTTTGATACATTACAATGTTTCAAAAAGTGTATTCTGGAAAACCTTTAAATTTACTTCACGTTTTAACCTTTTTTAAACTCATTTTATTCGATTGGTTTATATATTACTTTTATATCTTGCAAGTGTATATTTTTTTTTAATTTTTATATCAAAATTTTCATCAATTATTGTTTGAAGTGTTATCTAGATGTTGTGCATACCTGTAATTTGGAAACATAAGGTAAACAATGATATATCGGGTTATATTGAATGTTTATATTAGTTTATTAATGTATGTGATTTTTAGTTGGTAAGCCTTATCAAAAAATAAATTAATTATGAATACCACTCACGATAGTTTAAATTAAAAAAAAGAATATCTTGATTTGATATGATTGTCTGTAAAGTAGCGCTCATAAGGTTTTTTTTAAAAAAACGTCCTTTTATGATTTGTTATGACAACAAAGTACAAACTCGCATAACTTCAGCTCTCCCAAACTCGCACCAACGGGTAGCTAACCGAGCGCGCTCATTGCACCGACTCGCAAATTGCGTTAGCAGCGATTGTTGTCTAGTTTGATGGCAAGTTGGTAATTTTCGACAACTTATCCGTTTGAGCACGCGCAACGTTGTACCGGGAAGTTCCCTGGAGCGGCAACAACGCAGGTGGCTTGAATGAATCCACCACGTTGGTGAAATTAATTCGCCCAATTTTTATGTCATACTGAGATACAGACGCGAAACACGACGCGAGAAGTCGCATACGATAATGATATCAAATCAGATCCGACAGTGGAAGTCACATCTACTATCTATTCAGTTACTAAATACCTAAAAAAAAACAACGAATCATTCTTAGAATATTTGTCATATTGTCCAAAATTCAAAGGTACAATTTCCCTCTCAAAAATAGAATTCTATGGCCGTAATTACGCTCTATCTTAGTCTGACAAATTATAATAGATTCTATCTAAAGGTTTTTGTGTCTCCGGAATATTTTTTGTGTAAAATTAAATACTATGGCGATCCCGTAATTATGAGCGTTATAATTTTGCACAAATTTTTCGAAGATTTAATAAGCACTTCTGGACAAATCGCGAAACTGGGTAAAAGTGAAAGTAATATAAAACTTATTGACCTGTCAAGGAACTCTTTGAATTTAGACTGTCAATTGAAATTCTATACATTAACTATGAATACTGCCCGTATTCATAGTTAATGTATAGAAAGCGGCTATACTCACGTTATATTGTATCGGGTGAGCCCGACCATAAGCGGCTCATATACATGAGCTCTTAACGCGACGATATCAAGGTGGGAACTGATAACGCGAGTAAAGTCGATTTCTATACATTCACTATAGAACTCTAGAAACTGTGACAGCCCAACGGTGAGACCGTGCGACTCTTTCGAAGGGAACACGAGTTCAAACACTGGCGGGCACCAATGAGTTTTTTTTAATTGATAATTGCAATTAATCACACGCTTTTCGGTGAAGGAAAACATCGTGAGGAAACCTGCATATCTCTAGAGAATTCTGGAGATATGTGTAACCTGCCAATCCGCATTAGAGCAGCGTGGTAGGCCTTAGCGCCAACCCTTCTCTCCAGAAACGGAGAGAGGAGGCGTATTCCCAGCAGTCGGATTGTTACAGGCCGCTACTTTACTATAGAACTCTAGTAGCAAGAACTATTTCTCTGCGCGTATCCCAGAAATTATTTCCCAGTAAGCCGTGATAGTTCAGCGGTAAGAACTTGTGAATATCGAGAAGGTCGTGACCTGACGCTGAGCTATATCGGTGACTCTGTTTCTCAAATCAAAACAAATCAAAGGAAAATAATTTTTATTCAAGTAAGCTCTTTCGAGCACTTTTGAATCGTCAAGGATCAAAATATAATTAATGAAGCTACAACTGATTCGGGATGTTGCTCTTACCGAGAAGAACTAACAAACAACTGGCAGTCAATCATTTTAAACATTTTCAATTTTACACCATTAAACCGTAGTCTAGTTTGAAACTGATAAAAATGCCTGGATTTCAAATCCAAGCGTTTTTATCATCCAAACCATCTTAAATTTTGTAATATTCTTTACGTATAAACATATCTCTTATACAAAAGTAATAATAAAATTATTTTGCTACAATCCGCGATACAATATATAATTTATTATTATAGCAAATTTTATTATTACTCTTGTATTATGGATCTCCGCAAAGTAACGCCTAATTCTATAATGTATATCTCTTATACTTAATTTAAAACTTGCTGTAGACTGGTCTAGTATGAATTGCGGAATTTTATTGTAAGATTCCACAATTTATACTTCTTCCACTTCATGTTATTCTTTTTTGCCTCATTTCTGATTTGGTCACGTAGAAATACTCCGAGCATGATTTGCTCTATCGCCCGCTGCGCTTTCACCATCAACAAATTATTATACAAAGTTAACCAAATCAGTCTCCTTGAAAAACAGTTTTCACTCGATTTAACAGGAAGTAGGCATTTTAATTACGCTGACTCGCCTCGCGCTAATGAAACGGGCTCCGTTAAACAGCATCTCATCAGAAACGCCTCGCTGATTGCATTTTTTTTACTTCGTAATGTAAAATTTAACGGCATTTTTCTATCCCACTTCTGGACGAAGTCTTTCTGCTTTTAGAGACAAGGATATGAAAGCTTAGATATGCCACGCTGCATCGATGCAAAATGGGTTTTATTCAATTTACAATGCTTACAAATAAAATAAACTGTGATAGCCCAGCGGTAAGATGACTCTTTCTAGGGGGTCACGGATTCTAACCACAGTCGGGCATCAATGATTTTTTGTGTCAGAACTTATGCCTAACTGATAATTGCAATTTATTGTAATATAACCTGCATATCTGTAGAGAATTCTGGCGATATGTGTAACCTACCAATCCGCATTGAAGCAGCGTTGTGGGTGTTAACACCAACCCTTCTCTTCAAAAACGGAGATACGAAGCCTATGCCCAGAAGTTGGTCAATAACAGGTCGTCACCTTTTGATGATGAAGACGCTAAATTTACCTGCTGCACAGCGGTTCGGAGTATTTCTTGAACTTTTTTTTACTTCTCTAGAATCTACGATTAACAGTTGACTGTGTTTTTGTCTTTTTCATAAAAAATATTGAGAATGTTGTGTTGTTATAATCCGCCATAAAAGAAAATATATGTAAAGCTAAATGTAGAGTGTACCATTCGTTCTCGTACCTGATACATTCAGGATGCGTAAATACACTACCCGCCACCAATTATAAAACAATACACGATGCTTCGGTTACAGGGCCAAACAATTGTTGAGATTGTGGTGGTGAATATGTGCAGTGCTTTTGTATTGTTTTGTTATTGATTGTGGATAGTGCATAATATTTACGAATTCTGCTTGTATCGGGTATGAGAACGGATAGTACACTCTACATACTTTTTTTAGCGTTACATATATTCACTTTTTTCGCGGATTATAGCAAAATAACATTTTCATTTCTTTTGTGTTAGAAATTCAGCAGTATAGCGCCTATTTCTATAAATTGTTTTAAAGATCCTTAGAGAAACGTTTTCTTCTATTAAAGTAAAGTATAGGCAAATCTTTTACCAATAATCCCACAAGATAACATCCTTATCAATCCGACAACGGTAAGTCCCTTCCATTCAGATGATTAATACTGTCAATATTATCACCATAAATACTGTCTACATTGGGGTAGTATTTGCTTAGGCTTACCAAACGTACTACGCACAAGTGTTTTGATAAGACGCTGTATTTATCCGGGAGGCGCTATGTTAGAGATTTATATATATATATTGTTTGCAAAATATATGTGCAATGAGACCGTGTAACGCTTTCGTGAGAGTCGCGGGTTTTATCCCCGAGCAGGCACCAATGACTTTTTCTATTAAATCTTATGTGTCTAATTAATAACAAGTCTAGTTAAAGATGCTTTTAAAAAAGCTTTCACCAAAATTTCACGTCCCTACTGCTAGTTTCCTAGAGTTTCGTCGTCTAGAGGCGATCTTGGCAACAGCATCAGGTCATGCTTATCATTAGAATGCATTGTCATTGACTGAACCAGTATGTGAAATTTCAGCTCAATCGGACACCGGGAAGTGGGTCAAATTTAACTTGCATGATTGCACCTTGACGTTTCTACATACATTGCAAATTGATTAAGAGTTTTAATAGTTATCTGCATACCTTTGGAGAATTCTGGCGATATATGTAAATAAATAAAAATAAATAAATATATGGGAAATTTACAGACACGGTCGTCCGTCCCCAAACTTATATTTGTGTTATTGGTGACGGACAACTGGTAGATATACTACATTTATAAGTTTAAATACATACTTAAATACAAATACACACCCAGGCTCGAAGAACCAACAAATTGTTTATATAAAATGTTGGCCCTCGGCGGGAATCGAACCCGCGACCCGCGGAGCTGAAGGCAGGGTCACTACCCACAGTGCCAACGGTCCAGTCAAATATGTAACCTACCATTGGGCAGCGTGGCAGGTCTTAGCTCCAACCCTTCTCTCCAAAAAGGGACAGAGAAGGCCTATGAAAGAAAGAAAGAAAGCCATACTATTGAAAATTACCTATAAGATGAGAATGCGTGGATATAGCTTCTCTTCAACCCTGTACAAGCCATTAATAACTATATGTAACTAGTGATAAGAATTATTGTTTGAAAAGAGCAACCGCCGAGCTTCTTGCTGGTTCTTCTCGGTAGGAACAGTCAGCAGTAGCTGATTCGGAAAGCTGTTGGGTTGTTGTTTGGGTTTTGTAAACAAGTGCTTTTGAATCATCAACATCTACTGATGTTGACGATTCAAAAGCACTTGTTTACAAAATTACTTGAATAAAGTATATAATTTGAATTTGAATATGTCCAGTCGTAGGACAATTAATGGCCATCATTATACTTTTTTTGCTATATACCTATTCGTTTGCACTAATCTTCAACCCGCAACTTTATCTTATTTGATCACAGTCCCGAAATAAAAAATTGCAGATGTTACGCTCTATTTTTTCATTGTCACCTGAAATCTTAAACGGCCGGTTAATATCCCACTGCTGGGTATAGGCCTCTTCTCTCTCTTTATTTGGAGGGAAGGATTTCTCTTTCGAAATAATTTTCAGTAAATTTCAAATTCAATTTACAAAGATATAACACAATATTATTGTTTGAGGTCTATTTATTACATTTTCTAAATAACTTTTTGACCTTCAAAGAGCAAAAGAACTGATAAGATGTTGTGTGTAAACAGAATGAAATCTCCCCATTACAGGTTAAAAATAACTGATATTTTATGGTGTTAACGAGTATGCTCTTAAACAAAAATGTATCTCGATATAAAAAGCGCTACCAACGCAATGTTTAAGGAAACTTGAGAGCTTTATCAAGTTCAAATTTCGTTATTTTCATTTACGTTCAAAGTAATTGTATTTTTATGCTAATATATTTCATTGAGCAAATGGACTCTAAAAGCATTCCCCTTAGTTTACCAAACTTCCATTACGTTGAAATATGATGGAATCGCGTTAAAAATACGCAATTTGTTATTCCCACTTACTCGCCATTAAGTAGCAAGTTTGAAGAATTCGCAACACCTTCCGGGGCATTGAATTGAAGCAATATCAATATAAATTCCCATTCCGGGATCGTTTTAAACGCTTCTAGAAATGAAAAAAGACACTCAACACAAACGACTACCTGAATCACTTTTCTGTTTAACGAAGGGCAATGTCGTTAAGTACGGAAGAGGCTCGATTTAACGGAAAAAAACCCGCTTATCTATGTAACGATCGGACATTATATCACGAGATGGGAGCCGAAGTGAATTTGCATTATTTTTTTTATCGTTTAGACGGCTGACACTTGTTCGGAAATTTCATTGTTGTACAGAACAATGGACGGTGAATCCAGACTTTTACTAAGATCTAACTAAAGGATGTTTTTCTTAAACGACGGTGGAAAAGAAAAATTACCCGTTTTCTTTAGCAACTTGATACTGACAGCGTATTATTCAGCGTAGAACGCCTAAGTCATCGGGCATTGTCAGGTGTAGAGAAGATTTTTAGATAAACAATTTTATACATTTACAAGCTGATAATGCTCCTCTATTATGTACTGTGGTTTTTTCATGGTACAAAACAAGTTATTTTACATTGTGCTAGTCCAGTATATAAAAGTTATTATGTCTTATGGAATATTGCAAATGCGCGGAAAGTGTAAAAATTATGTACCGTATTTTTTCACAAAACAAGTTATTTTACATCGTGTTATTCCGTATATAAAAGTTATTATGTCTTAAGGAATATTGCTATGGGGTAAATGCGCGAATAATGAAAACATTTTTGTATTACATAAAAGAGCCGTACGTGGCATCTACAATTTAAGTCCGCGTGATTTCCTGCGAGAGAAGTTTAAGGAAATGTGTATTCTTACATTTGCTTCATAGTATATTTTAAGCAATTTAATTTTTGTACAAAATTATATAAAGATTGATAAAACGGTAGGTGATGTATATAATAGACAAAGTAGGAACCGACATAAGCTTGCGGCTTCTGCTTTGCGTCTAGCAAAAGTAGGTAAATCGTTTATGGGTTTGGGTATAAAATTCTATAATAAAATTCCGAATCAATTTTGGCCTTGCCAATACAGCAGTTTAAAAACACTGTTAAAAAGAGGCTGATATAGTAATCTACTATACTGTTGAGGATTACTTAGATAAGAATGTGTGGATATAGCTGCGCTTCTACCCTGTACAAGACAGACTAAATGTAACTAGTTATAAGATTTATATTTTTAAAAAAGCTGGTTCTTCTCGGTAGGATTAGCTTTTCGAACCAGCAATGAATGACGATTCAAAATCACTTGTTCACAAGTTTACTTGAATACAGAATAATTTGAATTTGAATTGGAATTATAGAAGAGTTTTGCTATCATCAGCGTCTGGTACGAAAATCTATATGTTGCTAAGTTTAGGAAGCAAAAACCGTTCTCATACCTTATACATGCAGAATTAGTTACCGAATGTATTACAAAACATTACCACCAACAACACACTACACACATTCACTACGAAAATCTCAATGATTATTTCGCCCCGTAATCGAAGATTTATCAGGAGATAGTTTCCGTAACACAACGGGAGAATAATTGAATATAATATAGACACTTGTGTCTAAAGAAACCTTATTCCTTACACAAATTTCCATTTATTTGTATCCATTCACATTTAGAATAACCTCGTAAGTCTACACGCGTGCAGTGTCTATTCTATCCTCACCCAGTTCCCTGTGGACTCAAAAGCAGTGCAAAACTTGGATTAAATATTAAAGTAACAAAAAAGTTAAGTAACACAATTCCATACATTTTCGTTGTTATTCCATTCTAGAGTACGTCATGTTTTCAGTACTGCAAAAGTATATCTAAGAATTTTCAATAAAGTATACTAGGTACAACTAGTAACCGCGACTTAATTGGCATTGAATTTGTTTTCAAATACCAAAGTTATGACAGAATTATTTTGCTATAATTCGCGTTTGTTTGAAAAATCTATATATTCCTAAGTGTAGGCAAAAACTGTACTCATACCTTATAGACGCAAAGCATCATCCGATAATGCTTCGATTACGGGGCGAAACGATCGTTGAGATTGTGACAGTGAATGCGTTTAGTGTGCTGTATTGTGTGGTGGTGTCAGTAATAACTCTATATTTTTCCTTCGGGAAAAAGGTAAAAACACATAACAGCTCAATTAACGGTATATAAATCATGCAATCGTTAAGCTGATTCTTTGTGCGAAAAAGGCGCCAGCCCTCTTGTCACCCGGAGAGGCAATTAAACGAGATGTCAAAACGGATAAAAATAAATTGTACTTTGACTCCATGGCCCTAGGGTCTCAACTGCAAATGGCACAAATATATAACTCTCAACGCGAGATGCATACTTTCGCCTGCCTGATTCGACCATTTCTGCCACAACTCCAGGTCTTGACGCCGTTTCCCCGATATGGGACGAGGCTAACGTATCAACGCATGTTGCGTTCCACATTAGGGTCCGTCCCCTTTTCAAAGGAACCAGCGTCAGACCGTCTGGTCTCTTGCCATCATCCCGACATATCCCGGAAGGCTCGATAAGAGCAGGAATGTCGATGGTGTCAAGAGCTCTTTTAATGATATCACTAAGAGGACCATAACGAAAAAGCCTTACTTCCATAATAATTTGTAGTGTGGATTAAAATTTACATAATGTTTACGCGACTATCTATTAGCACTTTTGATTCGTATCGACAAGTATTGCAATGCCTTCTAATCCGCCGGGAGCCGAGTCACTGCGTGCGTCTAGACGGCTTTACTGACTTGTCTATTCATTAACGAATGAAATGGAGGCTTCAGTGTGTGTTTCAATTACTTAAAACGGTAAATAGATATAGAGGGGTAAAGATATATGTACTTACGACATTTTACACTAAGTAGTATTGACTAACTATTGAATTGTTTTCGGAAAAACATGGCGCTAAGCAGAAATTGGATGTAGACCCTTGGTTGATCGGAACCCGCGACTGAAATCCTGAAACTGAGGGTGAAGTCACTGCCTATTAGGCCTGTCAAAAAGTAAGATCTGTTTTAAAAAGTACCCACCGTAAGATCACCTTTCCAGACTTGTGGTAGTGTCATTATAATATGATGAAACTAACGACTTGTTAGTATCTCACTGCGGCGTATAGTGCTCCTCTCTCGTTTTTGGAGAGAAGAGTCGGAGCTGAGACCTACCAAGCTGCTCCAATGTGGATGTAAGTTATACATCCGCAGAATTCTCCAAAGATGCAGGTTTCATCACGATTTTTTCCTTCTTCGAAACACGTGTTGTAAATTGCAAATATTAATTAAAGTCATGGAAAAACTCATTGCTGCCTGCCCGGGGTTAAAACCTGTGACCCCCTCGAAAAACTCGCACGGTCTAACTGGGCTATCATAGCTTCTGGCACCTAGAAGATTGAAACCATTCACGTTGCAAAGAATCTACACAGATGGCGCAACATTGGCCTTGACAAATTTAGCTGTGGTAACGACCCCCAGTATTGTCCTCAATACACCCAATAACACTGACTAAAGAAGGATGATTGTCAATTGAATTTAAGACTGTCATTACACGGCATCGACAGTCTAAATACATTGTAACAAATGTTGCTTCTAAAAACTCCAATTTCTTTGAGTGCCCGATAAAAACTATTATTAAGACAAGTAAGTTTGTCTTTGGTACGTCTCGCCATTTTACTAGCTTCCTTATGTGTTATAAAAGTTTTTATTGACTCAAATTAGTAAGATCGCTTTTAGTACTAAAACGTTGTAATAAAATACTACACAAGTTATTTTATTTGTAAAAAGAAAATCAGACAAAGACAGGTCAAGTTAAAAAAGCTTTTCAAAAAATTTCATGTCCCTACTGTGAACCGATGAAGAGTTTCTTCGTCTGGAGCCATTCCTAGCAGCAAAATCAGGTATCAATAACACTATGTACCACACACCTATGTACATACTTGCAATGTGAAGGTGGAATCTTGCAAGTTAAATTGGACCCACTTACCGGTGTCCGATTAAGCTGAAATTTTGATGACCTGATGACAATGCATATTTATGATAAGCTTGATGCTGCCAGCATTGGCTCCATAAGAGGGAACTCCTTAACGGTTAATAATAAGCACTATAACAGAACTACCTTGATAAAATCCGCACGGGTTAAGCGAATGCATGCAAAGCTAATGTGTATGAAGCAGGCAAAATTTACACACCTTACACTTGCAAGATAAGTCTTCAAACGCACCCCAAGGCGCCTTCACCAGCAACAATGCACACAAGCAGTACACACAACCACCACTAAAATCTCGACGATTGTTTCGCTCCGAAACCAAAGCATCATCAGGAGGATAGTCTCCACGACAACATTGCGATTTTTTCGCCTTGGGGTGCGTGTGGTGGCTTATCCTTCGTGCAAGGTGCGCAAATTTTGCCTGCTTCATACACATTAGCTTTGCATGCATTTGCTTAACCCGTGCGGATTATAGCGAGGTAGTTCTGTTATAGTGCCTGTAATATCAAAATTCGTTTAAAGCATTTTAAAACCTTTTTTAAATTGACTTGCTTATTCGTAGTTATCGAAGGATATTTAGATGTATCCCAACGCACGTTACTGCATCGCTAAACCCCGTGTATACCCGCCAATTTTTCGCAACTAGATATTATTATGGGTGCCAAAGGAGTCGTTTCCACACGCTCACTTATAATTTGCCGGTATTGCGCTCTGGTATCCTCTGCGGGGAACGTTATCAGTATTGATACGGTTATGGCAAAAATTTGCACCGCCAAGGGTAATTGGCGGCACTGCGCGAATATTGCTAACATTATAATATCTATTGTACACGCTTTGTATTAGTTTCGACTGCATATATGTATTTATGTAGGTATATGTAACCGACTGCAATTTACACAGCTTATATTATTTTCAACTGTATATATGAATTATGTATTTTGTACGTATTTATAACTCATCATCATCCTCCTGCCCTTATTCCACTTTAGGTGAAGTCGGCACAACATGTTATAAACATGTTGCCACATGATTTGGCTGCGTATTTTACGACCGGTCGCCTGCCTGATTTAAACTTACCTTAGTCGTATTCTACGACCCCTCGGTAAGAAATGAGGGTAGTGTATTCTACTCACCCAGATACTACACGGCGAGTCGACTTACCTTAGACGCCTTTTACGACACCTCGAGAAGAAATGAGGGTGGTTTATTCTAATCAGCCGGATACCACACAGCATTTTGTACGTTTGTATTAAGTGCCTACAAAAATCTAATATGTATTTTTTTCCCTATACAAAAGATATTATAGAATTATTTTCATCATTCATCGTCAGGAGTAGAGCTGCTGCGGTGCGGTATTAACCTAAACCTTCCTCAATAAATGAACAATTTTTTATTGAAAATCATACAAAAAATCGTTAAGAAGATTATGAGAAAATAGCACACATACATACAAATAACTTTTGAGGACTTTCTTTTATAAGCATAGATGTTTTGATTAAAATCTTAGAATTCATTAAGGTTATAAATTAACTTTACAAATAAGCGCTATCATAAAATAGAGAACCTGTTTGCAAAACTGATTAGTTTTTAACTTCGTCAGTCGACTTTCGTGAAACAAAAAGCTTCGGTAACATTTTTGTGAAACTCGCAAAGTCCAAACGTAAATACGGAGCGTTCTAAAATTCACGGGACGTGGAAAAAAGAACAGTCTCGAACTTTATTGTATCGGTAGGAGAGTTCGGAGTTTATATCGCGACTCCGCCCGGGGCGGTAACTTCGTTCCGAAGTTCGATGCAATAATATCATTTCTGTTTTTCCCGTAAATATGGGTAATTAAAAACAGTGCGAAAATTTTCATTGCTCACTGAAATCTCGATAATTTTCTTTATATGATTCAATTTGCAAATGTTTATTTTAAGCTGGGTATTATAATTAAATAGAAGTATTAAAAATTATATAATCAGTGTATTTAATTCAAATTTTGACCCTAAAATTAGTTATTGTTAGTTAACCATAACAGATAGTGACATGCTGTCGCGGCCTTTTTTTGTAGCACTACAATTCTCTACTACATTACTTTATTGTATCTCCGTTGATTTACGCGGTTTAGAGAATTTTTAGTATTTTTCGAAGTGGTTTCTTCGTGAATTTCTGGCGCAAATAATCTTGACTCTTGGATACATTAGCGTTCTGTTATTTTTTGGAGAACTCCTTTCCAACTAGTTAAGTGATTTCAATACGGCTTCGCATGTTTTGAAACAATCCGCATTCAAATCGGTACAATCTGTTCGGGAGTCATGATATAACACACAGATACACTGTTCAAACTTGTAACACTCTTCATTTTAGCGTTAGGGTTAAAAGAATATCAGCTTTTCTCTTTACAAATCGCGCAGTTATTTCTTTTTATAAAACTAGCAATGCTGCGATCTTGTGGTAGTGGAAAGTCTACTGATTCAGAATATTGTTTTATTTTTGTAAATTAGTATTTTGGCCCTGAGTCTTATTAATAGTTAAGGCAAATAAAGTGTTAACTGGAAATTGAATTCTTTTAAGAGATATAGCTAAATCCGTGGGTACCATTGGTATACTTTGAATATAACTCTTAATAACTCATCAGTTGCAGGCGCTGTTATAATGGTCGCTATAATGAATTGGGTATAACATTTTTCTTGTCTTTTTGGATTCGTTACATCTTTTGACTGGAATGTCCGATTTTAATAATTTTTTAATTTATTTTACAGTTATTGCAACAGTTTTTAATAAAATATCATTTACTGGAATAAGGATTAATAATGAGATATGAATAAAATGGTTTGATTAGTTTCGGCACTTTTATTAACTTTTGCGATGTAAAAAAGTAGCTATATAATAGTACATATGCTATCATGAACTTTTTTGTGAATATTGATACGTTCTATTATACTGTAGAACATATTTTTGTTCTATCATCAATAGTTTCCGCAGCGCACGCAGCTTTGAGACCGTGCGACTCTTTCGAGGCGAACACGAGTTCAAACCCGGGCAGGCACCAATGAGTTTTTCTATTAAAACTCATGTGTCTAATTGATAATTGCAATTTATCACACGCTTTTCGGTGAAGGAAAACATCGTGAGGAAACCAAAGAATTCTGTTGATATGTGTAACCTACCAATCCGCATTGGCGCAGCGTGGTAAGTCTTAGCTCCAACCCTTCTCCCCAAAAACGGAGAGAGGAGGCCTATTCCCAACTGTGGGATTGTAACAGGCCGCTACTTTACTTACTTTACGCGATGAAAGATTTTAACGACTTAATTTTTCACACGTTATTACAATTTTGTTTTTTGAGATTGTGATCCCTATTTTTTTTAATGTAATATAGTCTATGTTGCTCAGTGAAGAAGCAGCTTTCCAATGGTAAAATAATCTTTGAAATCGGTCCAGTAGTTTTTGCGTGAAAACATTACAAACATACACACAAACACACAAAACTTTCCTCTTTATAATATTAGTATAGTTGAATAATACATATTTTCACGTACGGCGAATGTATAGGTAGAAGACATACGAGACGTTTTAATTAAAATAAAACAGTGAAGTTATCAAAGCGACAATTATTGGGATGAAAATAGGTTCAATTAACACAAAGTATTGCGAGGCGTTGTCAGGTAGTCTGATGTTGACTGATTTCGATTTTGTGACAATTATATCGTTGAATGGACTCAAATTATTTTAATGATCACCAAAGTCAATTCAATACTTTATAGATTTTAATTTGCCGAAGAGTTTCGATCTAATGGAAGCCAAAGCTCGATGGATGACGCAAGCTTGTTTTATAGGTTTATAATGCTCTGATGCGATCTCCTTTGTGATTTTGGAATAGTGATGACCTTTAAACATAGTTAAGGTATGTGTTCTTAAAATATTAACTTATTCGTGTGACAAGGTATCTGGCTCAACGGCGAAGGACGATGTCATAAAAGATAGATAGAAAATACTTTATTGCATACCAGTTTTATTTTAGCGAACAAGAGTAAATTAAATAATATAATTTCTATCACAATTTAACAAAAAAAATTAACAAAATTTCATGTCGCTACTGTTAACCGTTGAAGAATTCCCTCGTCTGGAGCCAATCCTGGCAGCAGAATCAGGTCATGCTTATCATATACATGCGTCGACATCAGGACTAGAGTTGTATGTAAAATTTCAGCTCAATCGGGCACCGGGAAGTGGCTCAAATGTATCTTCCAAGATTCCACCTTAACATACATACAAGGAAAGTTAAATTAAAACTTTTAAATATACAAATCGCAAGAAAATTGACGCGTTTGAGATGTGGTGCTGGAGAAGGATGCTTCGCATACCATGGACCGCCAGAGGACCAATAAGTCTATACTGGCTTAGCTAAAAGTTAAGGTTCGCCTCTCAACAGTGTGCTACCAACGAATCCTGGGATACTTTGGTCACATTGCTCGCCGTCAACCAGATAACCTTGACAAGTTGATAGTAGTGGGCAAGGTCGAAGGAAAACGACCCCGCGGCCGATCACCTAGCCGCTGGTGTGACCAAGTGACCGCACTTACTGGTCTCTCCGTAACATCCGCCCTAAGAAAACCCGAAAACCGGGAGAAATGGAGGAAGATTGTAAGAACTATGAAGGACTTTCATTTAGGACACGACCTTCACTAATGAAGAATCCGACAGAAGAAGAAGAAATATACAAAAGGCATCCTTGTCACTAAATAACTATTTTTGGAAATATTAATTTAAGGAGAAAGGAAAAGGTTGATTGTCATCATCCCTCTCCTGCTCTTATCCCATTATAAGTGGGGCCGGCATATGTTATAAACATATTGTTACATGATTTGGCTAGGTATTTTACGATCATACGTCAACTTGCCTTAGCCGCCTTTAATGACACCTCAGTAAGAAATAAGGGTGATCTATTCTACTCAGCAGGATACCATACGGCGGGTCAACTGACCTTAGTCGCTTTCTACGGCACCTAGATTAGAAATGGGAGATCAAATTCAAATTCAAAATATTCTTCATTCAAGTAAACTTGTAAACAAGTGCTTTTGAATCGTCAACATCTACTGCTGGTTCGGAAAGCTGTTCCTACCGAGAAGAACCAGCAAGAAACTCGGCGGTTGCTCTTTTCAAACAATAATTCTTGTCACTAGTTACATATAGTTATTAATGGCTTGTACAGGGTTGAAGAGAAGCTATATATGTATATCCACGCATTCTTATCGTCTAGGTAATCTTCAATAGTATAATAGGCTTATTTTTGAACTGCTGTAATGGTAAAGTAGATTGTGGAATTTTATTATAGAATCTTATACCCAAACCCACAAACGAATTACGAAATTTTGCAAGGCGCAAAGCAGGAACCGCAAGCTTATGTCGGTTCCTACTTTGTGTATTATATACATCGCCAATCCGTTTATAATTATTTATATTCATATGTACAAAAATTAAATTACTTAAAATATACTGTGAAGCCAATGTAAGAATACCTGTTTCCTTGAACTATAGGGAGTCTATGGAAGGTATTTATTTTACGAAATATGAAAAGAATATAAAGCTTCTGATGTACAAAGAAAGGTAGACAATATGAATCTGATAATGTAGACAATAAAATATTGATAACAACAAATATAAAAAAAACCTAATGATAACATCATATGCCTACAGTTCGCGAAGAAACCAAAATAAGCTTATCATTTCATTAATAATATAAAATTCCGCAAAAAGCCCTCATTCTATAAAGAAACATACGAGCTCTGGGGACCTTTCAACCTCTTTGTAGCCTAGAGTTAATGTGACAACGACCTTTAAGAAATGAAATAAGTCGCTTCAATGTACCTTAAGATTATGTGACAAAAAACGGTAGATTTTCTTTGAAATTGCTAAAAACTAAAAGGAAATATGCACCTGCAATAGAACTGCTTTCTGCAAAAAATAGGACCAACATTGGTGAAACTATGCACAAGTGTTGTCAACTGCAACCCGCTTTGAAAACTTCGCAGAAATTTGTGAATTTAGTGAATTTTAGCTATCGTTCAGAAAACATTTTAGGGAATTTTGAATATAATAACTTAATAATAATTTAATACATATAACATATATACATTATCTACTGGACGTATTCAAAACCTGTTTTTATTACAATAACCATATATAGTAATATGGTATATAATAAGATTGCATTTGCTGTATAATTTGCGTAACTTTTACAATAATAGTTACATACAAATACAATACAATAATAGTTAGATGTATGGTATAGCGGACTTTTTTGTGGATATTGATACGTTCTATAATACTGTAGAACATTTTTTTGTTCTATCATCAAAAGTTTCCGCAGCGCACGCGATAAAACAATTTCACGACTAAATTTTTCACACCTTATTACAATTTTATTATCCCTATTGTTTTGAAAGTGTTATATAGCCTATGTTGCTCAGTGAAAAAGCAGCTTTCCAATGGTGAAAGAATTTTAGAAATTAGTCCAGTAGTTTTTGCGTGAAAACATTACACACATGCATACATACACACAAGCATACAAATCTTTTCTCTTTACAATATTAGTACAGAAATATTTCACTTAAAAAAATTATTTTAATACGCAACGCGTCTTTCAACACCACTATATATAAATACATAAGACGCCATATTTCCCTATTCAGAATGATTGCTTTACAATTAAAGAAGAAGAGTACTTTGATTTTTCTGTAAATAAACTCTCCAGTGCCATCACAATCGAATGAGCGATTCTGCCATCCCAAGCATGCAATCTTGATTGTCTATAAATATCCTACTCTCTTAGCGTCTCCCAGCCAGTCGACACTGATCTCCTTTTATCACATCTATTATATTAGATCAAACTCATTACCATCTCACAAATCAAAAAAGTATTTTTAAGTTTTATCAGATATTCCGTAAAGAACTGGTTTGTATTGCTAGTATTTACTTGCTTGTAGAAATTCCTTTAACAGACAGGCAAATTTTAAAACGGCGTCTAAAAATTTGCCTGTCACAATTTCATTATTAAAATATAATTCAAATTTTCTATCTTACTGAGCAAAAGGCGTTTCGAATAGCTCAAGAATATTCATTTAGCTTTTTTTATACAAATTGCAATCAATGTCTGACAAATAGTTCTCTCGGTGAACATTTTTGCCTTCTATTGTGACTCGAAGCGGTATTTGCCTTTGTTATTACGTCGACTTTATCGAAGCGATTAATATTATACTCTTTATATTTTCTTTAATACTCCATCCTCTATTGCAAATACAATCAATATTATATAATAATTATATAAATATTAAATGTATATAAGATATATAAATATTAATTAAGATTTATTCTCTCAAAATAATTTGCACTTCGTTGAGAGTGGATAAGACACTGATACCAGAACTAAACTAAACTGCCTGGCCTGTAAATGGCCAAATCCGGCAAGAAGCAAAAGTATGCATCTCTCATCGAGAGTTATATATTTGTGTTGCAGATGCAGTTGAGACCCTAGGGACTCAAAAAATATCCCTTTTTAACACCCCGGTTAATTACTTCTTAAGGTGACAAGAGGGTGGCTCTTTTTTCGCACAAAGAATCAACTCAGCGATTCAATGCGAAAACGCTGCTAGCATTCATGGGACATTTCCACGTGGGCATGATTTGTATATTATCAAGTTACGTCTATCTGAAATTACTTATTAAAGTAGCGGCCTGCTACAATCCCACTGCTGGGAATAGGCCTCTTCTCTCCGTTTCTGGAGAGAAGGGTTGGAGCTAAGTCCTACCACGCTGCTCCAATGCGGGTTGGTAGGTTACACATATCTCCAGTATTTTCTAGAGATATGCAGGTTCCCTCACGATGTTTCCAATCACCGAAAAGCGTGTGATAAATTACAATTATCCATTAAACACATTTGTTTTAATAGAAAAACTCATTGGTGCCTGCCCGGGTTGAACTCGTGTTCCCCTCGTAAGAGTCGCACGGTCTCACCGCTGGGCTATCACAGCTTTACAAATTACTTACTAGCGTAAGTAATTTCAGATAGACGTAACATGCACATTTTTGTTGTCAATAAAAATGTAACTAAATTGTGCTATAGATGCTCTTCTATAAATAAACAACAATACACTTACTGGTGTTCTAAAAACCTAAAAAACACACTCGCAATTTATTTTATTTGATCCCTTTTTTTTGAATTCTTCAATGATAGACGCGAATGATTTTGCTCAGTCAATAACGGTGTCACACAAGGCGCAGTACTAATACCCATACTATTCATACTGCATATCAATGGCATGTATAATGCTACATTATCTTTCACAGGTGATAATACAAACAATGCCTACTGCAAGCACATTTAGAGGCTCTTTCGTTCAAATAAAAGAGTGCGCAATTCTGCTATGTCAAAAGCAAATTCAAATTGAAAATACTCTTTATTCAAGTAAACTTGTAAACAAGTTCTTTTGAATCGTCAAAATCTATTGCTGGTTCGGAAAGCTGTTTCTACTGAGAAGAGCCAGCAAAAAAACTCGGTGGTTGCTCTTTTCAAATAAAATTGTTATAACTAGTTACATTTGGTTATTACTATCTTGTACAGGGTAGAGGAGTAGCTGTATCCATGCATTTATATTATCTATATAATCCTCAATAGTATAGTAGGCTTTTTGTATCAGCCCCCCTTTAACAGCATTTTAAAACTGATGTAGTGGTAAAGATAAAATCGATTGCGGGATTTTATTATAGAATCTTATACACAAATAACTTATTTACTTTTGCAACGCGAGAAGCAGGAACCGCGAGCTTATGTCGGTTCCAACTTTGTCTATTATATATATCGCCAATCCTTTTATGCACAAAAATTAGATTGCAAAAAATATACTGTGAAGCTAAAGTAGAATATTTGTGAAGTTATCTTTCTAAGACTTAGTCCTCAGGTTCACCGAAATATAAAGGGTTTTTCCTTATCACTACGGAAATAGAGGCTTGTCTATCGTTAGTAAAAGCTTTCATACTGATATCTATATTATAGCTTTAATACAGTTTTAAACTATTAAAAAATATAATTTTTTTTTTATTCCAGATAATACATCCATTTTGTTAGTATAAATAACTTACAGACTATGTTAGTATAATTTTATTTATTTATTATATGTAGTATATGGCTCATGGATATTTTTTTGAAATTTATGTTAAGAAAATTACGTGGTTCCAAATTATCAATTCTATAAATAGTTCTATATGTTAAACACTTTTTTAATACCAACCGCTTTATCCCATGGCATGAATCCATATGACATAATGATATAAGAATATACAAGGAATAAACAAGATTTGCCGTCTTAAATCAAACAGCTTAAGAAGCGGAGTTTGCCATAAAGGTTATCTATGTTGAATAACTCTGGCTAATCAATGAATTTTGAAAACAAAAGTAATTATAAAATTATTTTGCTATAGTCCGCGATACAGTAAATAGAAAATATATATAGTGTTAAATGTATAGTGGATTATCCGTATTTTTATAACCGATACGTGCAAAATTCGTAAAAACACATGCACAAACCTCCACCACTTCCACCACAATACACAAGCACTACACACGTTCACTATCACAAACATAACAATCGTTTCGCCCCGCAACCGAAGCATCATCAGGAGATAGACTCCACGACAAAATCGCAAAGCAAAAAGCAAAAGCAAAGCAAAAAATTTGGAAAATATTTTCAGTCTCTGTAAAGACTCAGTTATGGTTAACAGTCTAAAGTTCACCTTTAAAGTAACTCCAAATATTTGTCCAAATAGTTGTTATAAAAAGGCTGCGCTTGGAATGATTCTGCATGTTAGATATTCTCAGATATGAGTCGAATGATTATGAGGAAGTATTCTGTCTACAATAATGTTATCTGTCATTTGGTGGGTAGAGGAATAAATCCGAATGAATGAGGGTAAAAGATTGTGACCCGAGTCTTGTTCGCGAGCGAGATTCAACAGTTTAGTCAGTCCAATACCACCTCTCAAGGTGTCCATACGTTTTAAAGTGCTGTGACGTCTTAATGTTGATTTGGTTACCGATATTGAGTATTTCGTGTTGTTAGAATCTAACGTCAAATAGTTAATATTCGCGATAAGAGCAACCATTGAGTTTCTTGCCAGTTCTTCTCAGTGGAGGACAGCGTTCCGAACTGGTGGTAGAATCGTCCTGGCTTAATGATTCCAAATTATTATTAAATTTACCTGTCAATACTTGTTTAGCGTGTCCAATATGTTATAGTTGTACGGTTATCTCTTGGTGACGTATTATTTGGTAACATTTTTTATGAGAGAACGTTAGAATTATGAGTCGAATCCCGGCCGTAGCTAACATGCAGAAGATTCTTGTAATTTAGTCTCAATAGCGAATAATATCCCGGCCATAGTTTACTGTATACCTAATCCTGTTAACGCCACCCAATAGTCAAAGTTTCATACGAAACTTGTAAATTGGATGTCCTTAATAAGACAAGCTTATTATTTAACTTCGACAATTTCAATACGGATTAGAATAATGCCACGCTTTAACTGAACTTGTTTTAGAACAAAACAAAACTTTTCAAATTAGATATTGTAGGGGGAGCGGGACGGTATCTGTTCGTGAAATCTCGAACATTCTAATGTGAACGAGGTTTGAGTAAACGTTAATATGTGTACAGGCAAAAGTTATTATTTATAATCTTTAGTAATTATGGTCTGTCGGCATCGGAAATGTTAAAATGTAATTTGTTGTTTAAGTTGCTTAATAGCGGAAATGGGTTTCCATAACTGATGCCGTGTGGTATCCGGCTGAGTAGAATAGACCACCCTCATTTCTTACCGAGGGGTCATAAAAGGCAACCAAGGTAATTCGACCCGCCGAGTGGTATCCGGCTGAGTAGAATACTCGTAGACCACCGTATCCGGGTGAGTAGAATAGACAAACTTCATTTCTTACCGAGGTGTCGTAAAAGGCGACTAAGTTAAGTTGACGTCAGGCAGGCGGCCTGTCGTAAAAAACGTAGCCAAATCATGTGACAACATGTTTGTTACATGTTGTGCTGACACCAATCAGAGTGAGCTAAGGGCAGGAGGATGATGATTATGGGTTTATATAACTAGTTTATTTAGAAGCCAAAAATATTCCAGTTGTATTTAGAAAAGTAATTCACATGATGAACGTTGACTCGACACGACTATCAGATCTATCCTATCTAGATCTTTGGTATTACTAATACATGATTCATTTTAAACATCATTCGTAAATGACTATGATTTTATCGCTTTTAGCTCAGTAGCTTTTTTTTTTTTTAATACGACTATTAAAACATCTCCTATCGAAGACTCCAGAAGTTAGTCGTAATGAGTAAAGTTCCTTAATTTAACCTTTCTAATTTAAATCTTTTGCTAATTAAGTACCTTCAAAGTTGCTTCGACAGATCGGCAATTATCATTAATTAATACGTAAATTACAATGCTATTGAAGATTGAAAAACAGACATTATTTTTGGACCTACGTGAACGGTATGTGTATCAAACATCATTCAAATTCAAATTCAAAATATTCTTTATTCAAGTAAACTTGTAAACAAGTGCTTTTGAATCGTCAACATCTACTGCTGTTTCGGAAAGCTGTTCCTACCGAGAAGAACCAGCAAGAAACTCGGCGGTTGCTCTATTCAAAGAATAATTCTTATCACTAGTTACATATAGTTATTAATGTTTTGTACAGGGTAGAAGAGAAGCTATATCCACGCATTCTTATCGTCTAGGTAATCTTCAATAGTATAATAGGCTTTCTGAATTAGCCTTTTTTTAATAGTATTTTTAAACTGCTGTAATGGTAGAGTTAAAGTAGATTGTGGAACTTTATTATAGAATCTTATACCCAAACCCACAAATGAATTACGAACTTTTGCAGGGCGCAAAGCAGTAACTGCAAGCTTATGTCGGTTCCTACTTTGTCTATTGTATACATCGCCAATCCTTTTATAATTATTTATATTCATATGTACAAAAATTAAATTACTAAAAATAATATAATCAGAAGCCAATGTAAGAATATCTTGTAATAGCTATTTTAAACTACTGCAATGGTGAAGCTGAAATCGATTGTGGATTTTTCGCGAAGGCTTTACGTAATTTTGTATGTAAAGCAATAACCAATCTTATGTATACTTTTTACTTCTTTTATACACACAATCGCTAGACCTGCGAAATATATATGTATTAGCTATCCATATTTTATGGCTAAATGAAATAGACGACGAAAACGCAAAAATTTCATTGGCTGTAATAGCAAAAATAAAATTTCTTCTCTTTATTAAATTGTCACTTGAATCAAATCGGAATGGGAATTACTGCATTGTTATTTTAAGTGGGGGGAGGGGATACCAAAACAACTGTACATTGTAATTGCTTCAATTTGCCACGAGCACAGCCGCGGAGATTGCTAATGACGTCGCACCTTCTGGTTGTCCACGAGTGAGCACTTTATATGCCACGACATCCCAGACATTTTAACTGGATTCGAGTAACCGAAGAGTTCCGTATTCATCCTCTACAAAGTCTTAGTGCCTGCATTTAGTAAGGATTTGGACTCTTCACTTATCTCCTACTTGACGTACTGTACAGTTTATTATGCAGTTACTGCTATCAGATGTGAGCAACAAGAATCTTATCTATCGATATGCAAATAATATAAGATTTATAGCAATTTGAAACATTACGAACGGCTCAGTTTAGGTGAAACATTAAGGAATTTTTTTTTTTATATTAAAGAGACCGTCTGTAATTAATAACCAACCTATCACTTTAAGCCTTTCAAGCATTTCATGTCATCCTATAAGAGATTTTAAGAAATATATCCCCACCTATGAAAACCCTGGTACTACCAGCACTGCGTATTGTAGTACGATATAGCCATTTCAGTATATTGCAATCGACTAAAGACATTTGAAATCGTTCTACAAATATAGACTCAGACTTTTCAGATAATCCTTCTTCACATCAGATTTACAAGCCACGTTATCGGAATATTTTTCTTCTCTGCGTAGGCCTCCCAAAACTGAAAATATCTTTTTCCCAAAAAAAGCAGCTTTAAGAAACCTTAATGTATCTAATATTTTAACTTCTCTTGCGTGACCGATATTATGTTATATTCAATATACTTAAAACTGATTAGTTGGCGATATACTTATGCGTCGTGTCGCTAAAGTCTCGTAAACTGTTAAGTTCTTCCCAATCGTGTCGTCTACCTAGCCCACAATTAACGCTCGCTGAAGTTTTCTTGCGAGTGGAAAATAATTGCGATTGAGTTGCGAATTTCGCTTCCGCTATCTGACGCCGGCGCGCCCTTAATTGGTGCTTAAATAGCGAATTCATTTCTCGAAAACATTTTAATAGGCCAGCGCCGATTCTCGGGAAGTTGCTATCCCACGGGAGTGATAGGCTTTCGAAACAAAAGGTTTTGGCCGCCTTTGTGCCTTCACTGGGTGAATGGACGACAAGGCGTCGACCCGATCGTGAAATTTTGTTGAAATTAAATACTATTATTGGTGGTTCGCCACATCTATTTGGGGCAACAGTATGATTATCTTTTTCTTAATGAGAATCCTAGCTAAGTTTACCCTATTGACTTTTAAAGTCTCCTGACGTCGGTCGACCGTGGCTTCTCGCTACACGTCAGCGTGATGACTAATCAAAGTCATACTATGAGCCCTCCACTACACGTTGTCCTGAGTCCTGGTTTTGCCTCAAAAGCGCCCTAAGGGTGTCTACCCTTAGCACAACTTTTCCCGATGCTAGTAAAGTTCTACCCTCCGCATCTCGCGACCTCATCGATGACGCTGATAACGTCACAAAAGCAGTTAGGACTATTAGCGTATAGTCAGTTTAAAAAAAATACACAGAAATAAAAAGTAGTTCTTGCAGAGCACTAATTCAAATTCAAATTCAAAATATTCTTTATTCAAGTAAACTTGTAAACAAGTGCTTTTGAATCGTCAATTTTACTGCTGGTTCGTAAAGCTGTTCCTACCGAGATGAGCCGGCTAGAAACTCGGCGGTTGCTCTTTTTAAAGTATAATTCTGACTTCCTGTTACATTTAGTAATTGCTGTCTTGTACAGGATCGAAGAGTAGCTATAACCACGCATTCTTATCACCTAAGTAATCCTCAACAGTGTCAACTTTCTGTATCAGCCTCTTTTTAACAATGTTTTTAAACTGCTGTAACGGCCATTAAAGTTAAATCAAGTGAAGTGAACTAAAATAAATTAAAGTAAGATTAAAAAAATATATTTTTAATTTATTTTTAATAAAATCGTCAGATGTTTTCAAAGAAGCTATCATCTATGTAATCCTCAACAGTATAGTGGCTTTCTATATCAACCTAATATATAAATAGTCGAAATTATATGGAAAGGTTTACAATGCTATATTTCTTATTTCTAATCTAATCTAATCTAGGGTAGGGGACGCCTGTCGGTACAGGGTGGGTGGTCAGCTCCAATTCTGGACTATTCCACCGATTTCCCCTCATGTTGGGACAAGGGTCTCACTGTTGTCCCGCAGTGTCACCTGCTCAAACCTACCAGTTGCTCTTACAAACCTTATGATATATCTGAAGGGGATATTTGTTAGGTCTTCTTCTTCAATTTCATCCTTACCTAGTGTCTCCCATCTTACCAGCGAGTATATAGGGCACTCAGACATAAGGTGGAGACTCGTTTCTTCTTCTCCACACTCTGGGCACGTTGCATCTTCTTTTATTCTCATATATTTCTTATTTAGTTCTGAGCAAATAAGTTAAGAAAAACTAAAAAGTTGTTTTTTACAGAACACTAATAGGTGACTATTAGGAACACGCAGGCTATATTACCGTCCGCTCGATCTTCGGATCGCAATAGTAAATTTCGCACGGGCCATTTCGCGCGGCGCTCGAAATACCTACTCTTTTTAAATTTAATTAATAATTCACGTGGCGCCATCTGCGTGCTGCGCTCCTTTTTCGCTTTTATTCCATACCTTCTTTGGCTGTATTTTTATAAATTGCCCGCGTTATTACTTTTTGTACAGTCGCCGCTGTGAATGTGGATGTATCGCTTAATATTAAAGAGACCGAATAAAAAAAAAATTGTGGCAAATTTCAATAAAGCGTAATATAGCGACTACAAAACTCGGTGAGTGCTAGCGAGACCCATAGCTTATAAGAGCGAAAAATACTAACTTTAATAGTTCATAGCGTGGTGTCGTATTGAAATAAGGATTAAAATGTATCTAACTCAATTAAACATGATTTTATTTGACAGTAAATTTAATTTTAAGTCTTATCATCATTCTCCTGCCCTTATCCCACTCTAACTCTAAGTGTTGGCTAGGTATTTTTCGACCGGCCGCCTGCTTGACTTCAACTCAACTTAGTAGCCGTTTACGACGCCTCGGTGAGAAATGAGGGTAGTCTATTCTACGCAGCCGGATAACACTAGGCGGATCAACTTACCTTAGTCGAACCTACCGTTACCGTTACCTTTTACGACACCTCGGTAAGAAATGAGGCTGGTCTATTCTACTCAATCAGATACCACACGGCGAGTCAATTTACCTTAGTCGCCTTTAACGACACCTCGCTAAGAAATGAGGCTGGTCTATTCTACTTAATCGGATACCACACTGCGAGTCAATTAACATTATTCGCCTTTTACGACAACTCGGTAAGAAATGAGGATGGTCTATTCTACGCAGCCAGATAACACTAGGCGGATCAACTTACCTTAGCCTTACCTATTTTACGACACCTCGGCAAGAAATGAGGGTTGTCTATTCTACTCAGCCGGATAACACTTGGCAGATCGACTTACCTTAGTCGCCTTCTAGACACCTCAGTAAGAAATGAGGGTGGTCTATTCTAATCAGCCGGATATGACAAGGCGGGTCAACTTAACTTAGTCGCCTTTCACAGTACCTTGGTAAAAAATTAGGATGGTCTTTTATACTCAGCCAGATACCACACGGCGAGTCAACTTACACCTTAGTCGCCTTTTATGACACCTTTTTAAAAAATGCTGGTGGTCTATAATACCCAGCTGGATACCACACGGCAGGCCAACCTAACTTAGTCGCCGCTTACGACACCTCAATAAGAATTGAGAGTGGTCTATTCCACTCAGCCAGATACCACACGGTGGTTAATTTTAAGTCTTATAGATAGAAAATTGACAATATTGTGCGATATATTAGGTCCTTACATATGAAATTGGCGTTTTGTCGTACTGGCCACTTTGATCTCAAATATTACCTTTATGGTTTGGAATTCCAAATTCAAATTCATCCAGCTATTTACTCATGCATTTGTGTTTCAAACCCCCTAATTCATTTGTTTTTTCTTCTTTTGTTTTTTTCTTTGTGTCACTCTGTTTACAAAATGGAAAACATGAAATATCGCGTTATTTACGAGTATAAGTTCCACCGTGGCACCAGTGCTGCAGAAACGGCTCGAAGGATTAATGATGTGTATAGTGACGGTTTCGCAAAAGAAACACAGTGCGTTTTTGGTTCCAACGTTTTCGTTCTGGAAATTTCGACCTGCAGAACAAGCCTCGTGGACGACCGAAGACCAAAGTTGATAATGAAGAATTGAAGGCTATTGTGGAAGCGGATCCATCGCAAACCACGTCCGAGTTAGCTGCAGGCTCCGGTGTTAGTGATAAAACTATTCTAATCCACTTGAAGCAAATTGGGAAGGTGAAAAAGCTTGAAAGGTGGGTACCTCATGAATTGAGTGAAGCAAACCGACAAACGCGCGTCGACTGCTGCGTTACGTTACTCAACCGGCACAATAATGAAGGAATTTTAAATCGAATCATTACCTGTGATGAAAAGTGGATCCTCTACGATAATCGGAAGCGCTCATCGCAACGGCTGAGCCCTGGCGAACCAGCCAAATCCTGCCCTAAGCGAAAATTGACTAAAAAAAGTTGCTTGTAAGTGTTTCGTGGACTAGTGCCGGTGTCGTTCACTACAGCTTTCTTAAATCTGGCCAGACGATTACGGCAGATATCTATAGTCAGCCACTGCAAACCATGATGGAAAAGCTGCTAAACTACCGAGGCTGGTCAATCGCTCCACTGCTGCTTCAGGACAACGCTAGACCACACACTGCACAACAGACGGCTACCAAATCAGAGGAGCTTCAATTAGAATGTCTTAGACATCCACCGTACTCTCCGGACCTTGCTCCAACAGATTACCATTTTTTTCGCAATTTGGATAACTACTTGCAAGGAAAAAAATTCAACTCCGATGGGGCAGTCCAAACCGCCTTCAAAGATTTTATTGATTCCCGCCCGAATAGTTTTTTTAGTAAGGGGATCAATGAACTACCTATGAGATGGCAAAAGTGCATACATAGCAATGGTACATACTTTGATTAATTAAATATATTTCATTAAAAAAAAACGACTTTATGTTCCTCCCATAGAAAACGCCGATTTCATATGTAAGGACCTAAATTTCCTGTATTTGTAAGTTTATTTTATTTTATGTATTTATATAAGGCGTTTATGAACTTTTTATTTGGTCATTCTACGACAAGACGGTCACATATTAATTAAAACCGTAGCTGGAAAACATCAAGAAAATAGATGCTACGAAATTTCTACGCGGTTACGTAGCTCGTAGCGCAGCGCTACATCGTAGCCATTTTGTGCTAAAGAGCATACGCGCTTGTAAAAATTTATTGTGCAAAGTGGAAACGGGCGAGAATGTTTTTGACTAGTTAAAATTGAAGTGTGGAATTGTTTGCTCACTTAAAATTCTGTTTATGAAATTTAATTGTAGCCATTTGCAATTTTTTGATAGCCCAGTGGTGAGACCGTGTAATTTTTTGGAGAGGGTCACGAGTTCACACTCCGGGCAAGCTAGGAGTTTTTCTGTTAAAACATGTGTCTTATTTAGTTAATATTATTTTTTATAATGCGCGAAATGGACTGTGCGAAACTCACTATAGGTACTATAAGGTAAAAAAAAAAGTAAAGTAACAGCCTGTTACTATGCCCACTGCTGGGCTAAGGCCTCCTCTCTCTGTTTTTGGAGGGAAGGATTGGAGCTAAGACCTACCACGCTGCTCCAATGCGGATTGGTAGGTTACACATATCCCTAGAATTCTCTAGAGATATGCAGGTTTCCTCACGATGTTTTCCTTCACCGAAAAGCGTGTGATAAATTGCAATTATCAATTAGACACATAAGTTTTAATAGAAAAACCCATTGGTGTCTGCCCGGGTTTGAACCTATGTCGTCTCTAGAGAGTCGCACGGTCTCACCGCTAGGCTATCACAGCTAGACAGACTGCCTGTCTATAAGGTGCGTGTTTCAAATAGTCGCCTATTATGTTCTGTAACAACACCTTTTGTATTATTTTCTATTTCTGGAACTTTTAAATTTACATTTACATACACAAGACATTTTTTTCTATCAGAAATTATGGGTCATGGGTTGAAGATATTGTGTACTTAGCAGTCTGGACGCGTTATGAAGACAAGGCGATTTTGATTTCATAGGGTTTTGATTCTGGTTTGGTATGGAATCATATCAAAATGTTTTTTTCTAATTGACTATACGCTTTAACAGCATCACCACTGTCATCGCCGAGGCTCTTAATGCGGACTATCAAACTCAATAATTTTGAATTAGGTTACTTTAATACTGAACGTGCGATATACCAATTTACTAAAATTAAAACAACATCTCATCAAATTCATTCCAACATTGGAGAGAATATGTTGATAATATTCACTGACTTTCGTCATTAATTAATTACATCATCTCAAACTAAGCAAACACGAGTAAAAAAACTACTAATTAATTACGCAAAAAAAAACAAGTCTGAAAAAACGGGTCGTATAAAAAATTCAGCTTAACGCGGAGTTGAGCGCTTTCAAAATTCAAAGACGAAACTAGGTCTCGAACGGGGAACGCTCGACTCTCTGAATACCACCTTATTACTATCCTGGCGAACTACTTTAACGATCCCGTTTTTTAAAGTGAATAGAGGATTGATTAAACCCTTTCTCGCCACCGTATTACCGCATTGCGTATATTGTGTACAATCTATGGGGGTTTTAACATCATCCTCCTGCCCTCGTTACAACTAAACACGTTGTCACATTTGGCTACGTGTTTAACGACCGGCCAACTTCCTGACGTCAACTTGCTTAGTCGTATTTTAAAATATCTTGGTAAGAAATGAGGGTGGTCTGTTGTACTCGACCGGATACCACACGGTGGGTCAACTTACTTTAGTCGCCTTTTATGACAACTCGGTAAGAAATGAATGTGGTCTATTCTTCTGAATTGGATACCGCACGGGAGTTTTGAATTATCTTGCTATAATCTACATTTGCTAAGAAAATCTATGTAACGCTAAGTGTAGGAAACAAAAATCGTTCTCATATCTTATACAAGCGGGCTAGGTTACCGCACATATCACAGAACATCCCCACCGAGAACAAACTATTCGAGCACTACACACATTGACTACGACAATCTCAACGATCGTTTTGCACCGTAACCGATCCTAATAGGCTCCATAAAAAAATCGCAAAAAAAACACTTACCTCAAAAACTAAACTCATCAACTTTAACCATAAATCATAAACCACATTTATATTTTTAACATAGGATGGCTGAGTGGACCAGCTTCAATTTTACCAAATTTCAATACCATTCTGTTATGGAAGAGCGCCAGCTTCTGACACAAGTATTTTTAATACCTACTAGAAGATCAGCATCATTCTCATCATCCTCCTGCCCTTATCCCAAACTGAGTGGAGTCGGCACATGTTTGTAACATGTGACAACATGTTACAAACATGTTGTCATATGATTTGGCTACGTATTTTACGACCGGCCGCCTGTCTGACGTCAACTTCGCCAAGTTGTATTTTATGACTCCTCGGTAAGAAAAATGGTGCTCTATTCTACTCAACCGGATACCACACGGTGGGTCAACTTACCTTAATCGCCTTTTACGACCCCTCAGGAAGAAGAAGGGTGGTCTATTCTACTCAGCCAGATACCACACGGCGGGTCGACTTACCTTTGTTTACCTTTTACGATACCTTGGTAAGAAATGAGGGTGGTCTATTCTTCTTAGGCGGATACCACACGGCGTAATGTCTAGAAAGTCTAAATTTGTATTTCTTGTAATTTTTCTATTTTGTATTACTTCATAATAGATTAGCTGTGATAGCGTAAGAGATAGATCAATTCAATGCATAAGTTTTTATAGAAGGTAAATAGGTCCGGGATTTGAATCTACGTCCCTTCCGGTAAAGAGAAGCACTCTCACCGTTCAGCCATCAAGCATAGAAACTACTCAATACTCAAACAGCAACACGTTTAAAAATATAAATCCCGTTGGAATTCCGAACGGGAGCGCCTTAACGCATCGGCCGCTTGCCAAAAGCTACGCTCACGTGCGCTTATATAACCCCTCCTTCGCCGTTGTAATTTTAAGAAGTATATTGGTTTAGTTTTTAACTTCGCTGCCAACTGGGAGTAGAATTAACCCCGGTTGCTTTATTGCACAGCCACGGTCGTCTCTACAAATAGTCTGCGGTGTTGTGTTAAATGTTATGCTTCCGAAACTCACCCCAATTCAGACTCTACTTCAAGCCAAGTTCAGTATTTATTTTTCCACTAACTACGTCTTATTTGGGTAACTCGTTTAATGCCTCACTCGAACTAAGTGCTGGCCGTTTGAAAAAGGAAATTCCATTTTGAATTTTCTTAGCGGTATTAAAATTATTTCGCGCAACACCATTGGCCTAGTTTCCCTATTGAAGCTATCTAAGAATTCTTCAATTTAATCCGAGGAATTTATATATGAAGTTCTTTGGATATTGTCATTTTAGAACTTTGTTTTTATAAATTGTTTTATTTAAAAACTGTATCTATGTATAATGTCATACCAGTAAAAAAAAAAATGATTTACTCGGTTAATTGATGCTATAAGTACTATTATAGAAAATTTTAGCAACGTATATTAGGCGTCCAATAAAGATGAAAATTGTCAAATAATAAATTCTGCTTGGATAATGTAAATTATTTGAATAGATAAATAATTTCATAGTTGTATTTTACCATATAGATAAATAATATGTACATTATCAAGTCGTTAGGTTTTGTTCATGAACAATTCAGTTTGTACTCTAATGCTTGTATGTAACGTAGAAGTAAAGTAACGGCCTATTACTATCCCACTGCCTCCTTTCCTCCTTGGCTCTTCTCTCCCTTTCTGGTTAGAAATGTTGAAGCTAAGACCTACATCCTCAGAATTCTCTTAGAGATATGCAGGTTTTGCAAAGCTTTTGCAAATTAAAAAGCTTTTAACGAAATTTCATGTCCCAACTTTTAATCGTCGAGGATCTCCTCGTCTGAGCTAATCATAGCAACAGCATTAATTAGTTCATGCTTATCATAAACATGCATTGCCATCAGGACTGGAGTACCATATAAAATTTCAGCTGAATCAGACACCGGGAAGAGGCTCCTACACTGTGTTAGTGAATTTGTGCAATGCTGGTGTTGGTGGCGGTGAAGGAATGTATTGCGAGCTAGTCCATAAATCCCGCCATGTGGTATCCGGATGGGTACAATAGAATTATTTCTTACCGAGGTGTTATAAAAGGTGACTAAGGTAAGTTGACGTCAGGCAGGCGGCCGGTCCTAAAATATCTAGCCAAAACATGTAACAACATGATCATAACATGTTGTGCCGACACCACTTACATAAGACATAAGTTTTAATTGAAAAAGCCCGGGGTTCGAACTCATCACCCTCTCGAAACAGTCACACGATCTCACCGCTGGGCTATCACAGTTCGTCTGTATGTTCTTTAAAAATATTTATGTAATACGTCAGATCAAATATGATTTACTCAACTAATAAAATAGTCTTCCATACTTGTTATTAACATCTTAGTTTTAAAAGTAAGCTGTTCGAACTTTTCAATGTGTATTATGATACTCTAGTGCACATTTTTAACTATTTATTACTTAACATATATACAAAATTCAAGTCCCTTTTGAAATTCATCAACTGTAGTATAGAAACAAAGCTGTACGATTCGATTTAGCGACGAACGAACGATATCGTCTTTGATGTGACGAATCAAAGGCAGCGATCCGTCCGTAATACACTTACCCGGGCCATTTCAGCCCCTTAACCAGGCTGGTAGGGGTGGGGGGGTACATGTACTGCAGCCGGTTCAATAAGATTTTCATTAAGCGTTGAAAAGTTTTTAATGACTGTGCGTTTTTACCCCCTCGCGCCGCAGTGTTAAGAAACAATTGGATGTCATATTAAAGGGGTGCTTAGCTTTCTATAGCACTATTTCTGTTCATTCGTTTCAAATTGTCTTTTCTATTGTGATTAGATAAGCTGGATTAGGAAATCGCTAACAAATACATTTTTTTTTCCCAACAGTGTATTCAATTTTCTTTAAAGAGTTAAGAGAATTTTATTCATCATCAAGGATTGGAGCTAAAATCCACCACGCTGCTCCATTGCGGAATTGGTGCACGTACCTAGAATTCTCTAGAGATATGCAAGTATACTCGCGATGTTTTCCTTCAATAAATAGCGTGTGATAAATTGCTAATATCAATTAGGCACATCAATTTAAATAGAAAAAATTGGTCCCAGGTTTGAACCCGCTACCCTTTATAAAATTAGTAATGTATACTCCGACGATGGCAATGATGAAATCTAACTAGTTGTAATCAGTATATTTTGAAAAGAACAACAGCCAAGTTTATTGCATCCTCCCGGTAAAAGCAATAGAAATGACGAGTCAAAAATAATTAAGAAAATTTGAAAGTTGTAAATGTTTATATGAAAAAATTAACTACTGAAATTTCTCTCTTCATAAGCGTTCTGAAATAAATCTGCATTTACCTATAGAACCAGTTACAAACCTGACAATCCGCATTGCAGTAATATAGCTCTAAAGTCCCTTTCCAAGTAAAAAAAGTACATGACCCAAATTTGTTAGAATAACAAGCTTTTGAAATAATAACCTGGTTTTGAACTAAATAAGTATTGAACTTTATAAAGTCCCATTAACGATTTTAGTTTTGTATCTGAGATATGTCGGAACCTTCTCAATACGAATTGTTCTCTATTGAAACAAGTTAATGTTTCCTCATAAACGGAAAATAAACTTTCTTGTCTATTGAAACAATCTTGGCACCAAATGAAGACGATGCAAGAGTTTCGTTTGGCGGCGAAGGAAATTGTTTTTTAATCAATGTCTAACGTTGACTTTTGACAAGTGGCCCTCCGTTGGCAATAGATTGCCTGTCCCGCTGATATCGCGCATATTAAGCTGTCTGCATACTGAGCGGCTTTAACGACGAGATTTAATTAAATGGTGTGATAGCCCAGCGGTGAGAACGCGTGATAGAGAGTCACGCGTTCTCAGACGATCAAAGATAGGTTTGACCCCGGGCAGGCACTAATGAGTTTAATAAAACTCATGTGTCTAATTGATAATTGCAACTTTCCACACGTTTTTCGTCGAAGGAAAATATCGTGAGGAAACCTGCATATCTCTAGAGAATTCTGGAGATATGTGTAACCTACCAATCCGCATTGGAGTAGCGTAATAACTAGGTCTTAGCTCCAACCGTTCTCTCCAAAAATGGAGAGAGCAGACCTATGCCCAGCAGTGGGATAGTAACAGGCCGTTACTTACTTTTAATTACATACTACTTTACTGAATGCCGCTCGGATCATATAGTGAAAAAGTCATGCAAATAGACATATGTTTTATAATGCTAATCTTAATTAATTTACTCATAACCCTCTCGTTGTTGTGGCTCAGTCGGTTCTCGATTTCACGGTTCCCAATATTTTTGCGCCCGTTAGTTTTAATTTTGCGATGACATTGATTTTCTTTTAAATTAGATTTAATAAAGAATGTTTATAAACATGGAATACTTAAGGCAACTTAACCGGTGCAACAAACTGGAGGACACTATACGCTGTATTAAATTAGTCGGGGTCTTCATACTAGAAGTTTCTAAAGACTATCAATTCCACGATAAGCATGTTCAGGACCATCGCCGCTTCAGATGATGGTTTGGCATTTGTCTGTGTCTTCTCTAATATCTTCGTAGGTAAAAATAGTTATGTATTTGTATTTTGCACTATGATTTAAGCATAAAGTGTAACGTTGCAACAACATATATACCGCTCCAAATGAGATTAAAAAATAGAACTAAAGTAAGTAAAGTAATGGATCCAGGCAGCGCATGATCGTGTGGTGTGGCGATCCCATGAAGAGGCCTATCTCCAGCAGTGGACATCCATCGGCTGAAGAAGAAGTAAAGTAACTCAATAGTTGATTTCGTAGTAACAGCTTTTTTTTATTTTAATTAGTCGCCCATATACACGTAGCTGTATTCCTTGGGAATATTCTATGGGAAGAACTCGCGTGTCATAGAAAGCAGTAGCGCAAGCATATCAGAGGTGCTGTCAAGACCTTTGAAAGAAGTCGTCTACAAAATCTAGACGCAAAACGCTTTCTTAAAAAGAACAGTCCCAAAATTACGTACACGTACAACTCTTCCGGTGAGTTTTACCGTGCACCCTGCAACAGAACATTTAAAAGCAAATTTGGTTTTGCCTGTCATAGTCGCGCACATCTTAGGATTTTACAAGGTTCGCCGTTGACGAATACATCAAGGAGAACATCATCATCAGCCTTATTCCTTAAGCCAACATCATCATCCTCCTGCCCTTATCCCACTCTAAGTGGGGTCGGCACAGCATGTTGTGACATGATTAGGTTACGTATTTTACGACCGACCGCCTGCCTGACCTCAACTTACCTTAGTCGCCTTTTACGACACCTCGGTAAGGAATGAGGAAGGTCTATTCTACTTAGCCAAATACCACACGGCGGATTCCTTAAGCCAACGAAACAAAAAATAAACTAAGTAGAAAAAAAAGATGTGGAAACGACTTTAATTATTTTTTTCGTGTGGTCGCTCTAATATAGCCTTACGCTTATAGTCAACAAAAAAAATAGAACTAAAATGACTAATAAAACTAGATTTTTAATTTTTTGAAAATAGCTGTCGATGATATAGTTTTTT
This sequence comes from Morpho deidamia, assembly GCA_947086505.1. Classification (NCBI taxonomy): domain Eukaryota; kingdom Metazoa; phylum Arthropoda; class Insecta; order Lepidoptera; family Nymphalidae; genus Morpho; species Morpho deidamia. The sequence goes on from CAMTZC010000025.1 coordinate 1,581,741, forward strand.
TAATTTTCCGTGTGATCGCTTTAATACAGCAAGCCTTACGCCCTAAGCCAACAAAACAAATCGATTCGCGGAAATTACTTATAAGTAGGCTAGCAAATAGGGCAGATCTGATAAGTGCTGGCTTTCGCCACGCCACTTGATTGATGCCTTCATCGCGGTTTACGAGTAGCTTGCAGCCTGCATTTAATGCATTTTGTGAGGAGAAGTCTGCTTCTTCGCCCGTTTACAGGGGAAATATAAATGAGTTTATATCAAAACTCCATCCATGTGAAATCATTTTTGTCTTTTACTATTTCACGCCTAATACCGGCCATATAATATAGGATAAAAATAAATAAATAAATATAAAATGCTCTTTTTCTTCAGGAACAGGACTAAACAAATTCGCTACATGGCACCTAATTCTAATTATCAACAATTCTAGCAAGTTGCACCCGCGACTTATTCGAATCCTCTTTTTTGTGACTAGACATTAGGCACTGCAATATCATAAGAAAAAGAATATCACGAGTAGAGGACTCGAGAGAATAGATGGCGCTATCACTCTTAATTATTAACATACCCCCAATTATGTACTATTCTTGCTGTAAATTTCTTTGCTGTTAAAAAATCATATTATAAAATATCTGTACTAGTAATACAAATGCGAAAGGCTGTATGTTTGTTAACGGTCTCAACGCAAATCCAATGAACAATGTTGATGAAATTTGGGACTATTAAGGCTTATAAATGTTTAATATTTGGGATAAAATTACCATTTTCCTTTTTCAGCAAAGGAAGAAAATAGAACATAACTGAAGGGAACCTTAACGCTTAGGCTGACGTGAATGAAGTCGCAGGTACCAGTTAAGTAATATGTGTTTAAAAACCAGGGTTTAATGTGAGTCTTTGCGTGGTACAAAAGTAATAATAAAATTATTTTGCTATAATCCGCAATTATATCCGCATTATAGCAAAATAATGTTATTATTACTTTTGTATTATGGATCTCCGCAAAGTAACGCCTAATTCTATTCTTCTTTACGTAGTCTCGTTACGTTAGTTTAGAGCAATAACTTTACCACACAGTAAATTTGGGAGCGTATTTAAGTATCTAGTATTTCAAACTAATCACAAACGCGGTGGTCTCCAGAGACGTCCCGGTCAGGAGTCAGGATTCATCCGACGCTCGGTTGCAGCCATTAGATCGCATACTGCACCGCTAATGGGATATTGTGGTGCATGAGTGATGTACTTGTGTGGTATTTTGAATAGTGCACTTAACGTGTTCTGTGATTCTAGTAAGTTCTGCAGTAGAAGTCATTATATTATTTTACTAGTTATGGCCTCGTGGGAATCAATGTATTACAAAAAAATCCCAAATTGATGCTATAAGTTAACTATACAAGATAGAGACATACTGTCCCAGACTTTTTTGCAGTTTTTTCGTAAATCTACAATTCTCTGATACATTACTTTAATGTATCTTTGCTGGTTTACGCGGCGCACGCGAGTAAAGAAAGAAATGTTTCATCATTCATCATTCTCCTGCCCTTATCCCATTCTAAGTGGGGCCGACACAACATGTTACAAACCTGTTGTCATATGATTTGGCTACGTATTTTACGACCGGCCGCCTGCCGGACGTCAACTCACCTTAGTCGCTTTTTACGACACCTCGGTAAGAAAGGAGGGTGGTCTATTCTATTCTGCCGGATACCACACGGCTAAAAGAAAGAAATGTTTATTTACTAAAAATCATTTTCATCTTGATTAAGTTACAATGCAACAATGCTTAAATTTACCATATGTTATTAGTACACAGTAATTGTGGCCTTCACACTAGGTCTAGCCTGTATCGTGGAGGCCAGCTAAATGAATTTCCAGACTAAATTAAAAACATGCGCCGCTTGAAAGACCTTATCTAAATGCTCTAGTAAAGAAAATATAAAAACAAACTATTACAGAAAACTTTTTTTACAACCGCGCGACCTCTTTGATACAATTTAGATAGGACTGTAATCTACCTAATATTAACCTAAACCTTCCGGAACAATTGCACTGCCTTTAAGTTAAAAGCGTACATAAATCCGTTTAGTAGCTTTTGCGAAAATAGATTACACACAGACAGTCATCTCTTGGAGACTTTGTTAGACAATAAGTATAGATATATTAGCATGAATAGTTTTCATATAAATCTAAATGCTATTAGTTGGTTTTGATAGCGCTAGTAGTTAAGGAGCTATCGTTAAATATGTATAGGTAACTGCAGTATATAACTAGCTTTCATAACGGGCAGCCTCTAGAGGCGGTCGCAGCGTCTGCAGATGCTTGGTCGCAACGATCAGAATTTAAATTGCACCGCTAATGGGATGCTGGTTTCAAATTGACGTTGAATGAATTAGATATTATTAAAATAAAATAAAATAAAATATATATATGGGACATTTACACGCACGGTCGTCCGTCCCCAAAGTAAGTAACTTAATACTTGTGTTATGGGTGACGGACAACTGGTAGATATACTACATATATAAGTTTAAATGCATACTTAAATACAAATACACACCCAGGCTCGAAGAACCAACAATTTGTTTATAGAAAATGTTGGCTCACGGCAGGAATCGAACCCGCGACCCGCGGAGCTGAAGGCATGTCACTACCCACAGCACCAACGGACCAGTCCCGGATTACTACTGTAAGGTTTGATTTTAAAAAAGGCAGGGGAAAAATAATATGTCAAGCATTTAACATGGGGTTTTGAAAAATATTAATTATATATATGGGTTATGGTTAACTCGTAATAAGTGGTTTTTTGTTCAAAATTTCCATTAAAAACTGGTAAATACATACGTGTCTTTACGCTGCCATGTGGTATCCGGCAGCATAGAATAGACCACCCTCCTTTCTTACCGAGTGTCGTAAGAGGCGACTAAGGTAAGTTGACGTCAGGCAGGCGGCCGGTCGTAAAATACATAGCCAAATCATGTGACAACATGTTTGTAACATGTTGTGCCGACCCCACTTAGAGTGGGATAAGGGCAGGAGGATGATGATGACATACTTGTCTTTACGGAAATCCGTATTGCAAAAGCATTAATGACATTGTCGTTGAGTCTTATCTCGTGGTTATACTTAGATTACGGGGCGAAACATTCAGGTTGTGGTAGTGATAGTGTGCAATGCTAGTCTATTGTTGTGTTAATAGGTATTTCCACTCTAAAATCTAGGAGACCACTTTTTTTTTCGAACTGACTGTATGCTGTTAGCCCTAATGGGGCGTCAGCGTCATACAGCGTCACCGGACGGGACGGGCGAGCGGAGAAGCATCGCCGAGGTTGCAAAATGCAGAGATTAGAGCGCAGAAGCTCTACTTAAGTCGGGGAACGTCGTCCTAAGGGCGCCTCCTGTGAGGCCGGACCACGGCTTAGGGCGACGTGTATAGAGACCACAACGTCGATCGGTTCTTCAAACTATGTTCCCCATTGCCACTTCAGCACTCACTCTCTAAACATTACATAACTCGCACCCTTAGTATTAAACTGACTCAATTCAAAATTTATCTTAACCGACTTAGATACATTGTAATCTTTAATGCCTATCTATGACATCGCTCTACGATGTTATGCCAACATATGGGTAAGGTACCCATGTGTTGGCTTAATGCTATTTGCCACAAAATATTTTTTTTTAATTTGATCACTTTAATATGCGTGAAGCTGTGACAGCCCAGCGGTGAGACCGTGCGACTCTTTCGAGGGGAACACGAGTTCAAACCCGGGCAGGCACCAATGGATTCTTCTATTAAAACTCATGTGTCTAATTGATAATTGCAATTTATCACACGCTTTTCGGTGAAGGAAAACATCGTGAGGAAACCTGCATATCTCTAGAGAACTCTGGAGATATGTGTAACTCACCAATCCGCATTGGAGCAGCGTGGTAGGTCTTAGCTCCAAACCTTCTCTCCAGAAACGGAGAGAGGAGGCCTATTCCCAGCAGTGGGATTGTAACAGGCTGATACTAATACTGAGCGTGCCAATTAGGCGTTACTATTTATTGCAATTTGCTACAAAACAGCTTTTTTTATTCGGTCACTTATTACAGGCTTTTATATTCTTTGTTGCGTACATACAAAGTTAATAAAAGCCCGTTATAAATATAGTTTCTTCTGTCTTGTACTATGTTATTAATTTTCGAAAGCGGACGTTGACATCTACGAAGTAATTTCAACTTTCGCCGAATCATCGTTACCATTGTTCACTTACAATATCTATACATACGTTCCTGAAAGAATAAATTTCATTATTTATACATGTGCTACTTTGCGGAATTCTATATTACAGAAACTACAACAGCCCTACTTTGGCTACAATCCGCGTGTGTTAAGAGAATGTATGTAATGCTTAGTGTATGAAGTAGACAAAATGCACATACCTTACACATGAAAGACAAATCACCACACGTATGCCAAGATGCCTCCACCAGCAACAATGCACACAAGCTATACACTCAAAGCCACCACCACAATCTCGACGATCGTTTCGCCACGAAACCAAAGCATCATCAGGAGGATAGGCTCCACTATAAAATCGTACTGCCGTTTGTCGTGGAGCCTATCCTTAACATTACGTATAGTACGCGGCAATAAATAATGCACATCGAGGCTTAGAGAAAAAGAATCGATTAGTTCTACTTCATAGAGCACTGTCTCTGTCGCACAGACTGACAAACCTGTGTGCAATGTCACATACTAACTGAGTGACTGAGACAGCGCTCTACGAAACCGAACTGGCCGGCTATTTCGATCTATACATCGATGTGCATTATTTAATGCCGGGTACTGTACATTCTCTTTAATACACGCGGATTATAGCAAAGAAGTTCTGTTGTAGTTTGTAGAATAAATTTCATTTCATCAGAGTTAACTAGTCCAATGTACAGGATTTATTTCAGTGTCGGCTAACCACTGGCTTTTGTTGGTTAAGCGTTATTTTCTGGAACAATGGACGGGACCTCTTTAAGTTTCGATAAATTCTGAATCACAGTTATCGCGGTGGCGCTGAATTTGCGTGCCAAATGATTAAGGAAATTCGAGAGAGTTGTAATCTATGTTAGGTTTTACATGGGTTTAGAAGTCAAGCAAGTCTTTCTTAATAAATTATTTTACATGACTTCGTTTGCGTCAACTTATAAGTCATAATACAATCTAATACGTATTATGTAAAAGTAATAATAAAATTGTTTTGCTATGATCAGCGATAAAGTAAATAGGATATATATATATAATTCTAAATGTACAGTGGACTATCTGTTTTTTCATAACCGATACATGCAGGATTCGTAAAAACACATCTACAAACGTCTACCACCGCCATCATAATACACAAGCACTACACACGTTCACTATCACAAACTTTATATTTTAAATAAATACTTATGTATGTTTTTAAATTTATCTTATATATAAACTAGCTGTGCTAACAACGGCTTTGCCCGCGTGGAATTTTCGGAATTTTGTACATAAAAGTAGATATTGTGAGTTAACGGTGAGAGTTAGAGACATGCTATCGCGGACTTTTTGTAGTATTTTTATACTAGATCTACAATTCTCTAGTACATTACTTTAGCGTATCTCTGCTGATTTAAGCAGCGCACGCGACTAAAGCGCCCATCAAGCAAGTTTTATAACAACTGCCCTATCTCTTTAACACAATTTACACAATACAGATATGTAATATTTACTTAACCAACCGGAAGTATTTCCCAAACTTATGATGAAAATCCGTTCAGTAGATTTTGAGAAAATCGATTACATACAGACAGACAGCTTTTTGGGACTTTGTTTTATAATAAGTATAGAATTCTCGTATCACAAACTCCTCCGAAACAAAAAGACTGATTTTTATTAAATTTTTTATGTATACTAAGTAGGTCTGAGAATTTGCTACTATCTATTTTTCATACCCTTAAGTGATAAGGGTCGTTCACCCCTTATATTTATTGTATATTAAAATTTTTCTAGAAATCATTTATATGGCAGCACAATGTTTGTCATGTCAGCTAGTATATGTATATATATACCAGTTGTATGTAACCCATAACACGAACATAAATTTACTTACTTTGGAGGCGACCGTGTGTGTTAACTGTTCCATATGCTATTTATTAATATATTAATTAAAAATAGTATACCTTATACGAAAGACAAAGTTATCGTCAATGATCTAATCGACAAAGTTCATTGGGAACTTGGGCCGATCTTATCTTAACTAACAATATTAGCAAAGTTCGCAACTTTCGATACAAGATATTGACAACACAATATCGGGGGCCGTTGTTTCGAGTAAAGCTCGCGTGTCGGAATTAAGCTTTTGAGAGCTCGAATATCGATTTTAAATATTATATTCATACTTAATTTATCATAAATGTGAAAGTCTCGAATTCATATCCATAGTTAATAATTTAATAAATGCGAAAGTCTTTCTGTATGTTACGCTTTCTCGTCTAACCCGTTGGATTGAGGATATTAGTAAAATCGAATTTAATAGTAAATTATATCGACCTATATAGGATGCAAATAATCTATTTTCTCTTCGAGAATAGGAAATCGCATTTTTTCTTTATTTTTCTGAAGTAGACAGATAGTTTTTCGCATTTGTAATCCTAGTATGAATTTAAATATATATATGGGACTCCTCCCCAAAGTATGTAACTTAATACTTGTGTTATGGGTGACGGGCAACCGGTAAATATATACATATATTATTTTTAAATCATCATTCTCCTGCCCTTATCCCACTCTAAGTGGGGTCGGCACAACATGTTAAAAATATGATGTAACATGATTTGGCTTCGTATTTTACGACCGGCCGCCTGCCTGACGTGAACTTACCTTAACCGTATGTTACGACCCTTCGGTAAGAAAGAGGGTGGTCTTTTCTACTCAACCGGATACCCCACAGCGGGTCAACTTACCTTAGTCGCCTTTTACGAGACCTCGGTAAGAAATGAGGGTGGTCTATTCTACTCAGCCGGATACCACACGGCGGATATACATATCAATACTTTAATTCATATATATACCCAGAATCGGAAAACCATCAATTTTTTTATAGAATATGTTGGCCCTCGGTTGCAATCAAACCAACCCGTAGAGCTGAAGGCAGTGTTACTGCCAACTGCGCCAACAGTCCCGTTAAAAGTATGCTAGAAGCAACTCTATCGTAATATTCAGATACATTACCAACGTTCACATTATACTTTTGCATTATGGCAACAAGTAACTATTATTATATGTTGATTATAAAAACGATAAAGATATTCAATTTTCTGAAAAACTATACCCTACTAAAACTCAGCCTTCGCTCGCGGGCTGTTGCAAAATTAGTAAAGTTCACATTGTCATTAATGGCTGTGCGCTCACAAAGGGCAGCCTTTGTCAACGCATAATTGCGATGCTACTGTATAGGCAGATAAATATTACAGCGAAACAACTTCATTTTCGAAAACTATGCATTTCATATGCGTCAGATTAGAAAATAGTAACTACATTTGACTGTATTTTTAGAGGGTTTAACAAAAAAAATGTTTATTCAAATTAAAATTCTGTACTAGTTTTCAGTACTATTGAAACGAAATATTTTAAAATAAGCTTTGCAAGAAATTCAGTGGAAAATCTTTCCGAAAAAAAATAATTTGCAATCGACTTGCCCGTTGGCGCAGTGGATAGTGACTCTGCCTTCAGCTCTGCGGATTGCGGGTTTGATTCCCGCTGAGGGTCAACATTTCCTTTAAACAATTTGTTGGTTCTTCGAGCCTGGGTGTATATTTGTATCTAAGTATGTACTTAAAACTATATATGTAGCATATTTACCAGTTGTCAGTCAGCCATAATACAAGTATTAAGTTACTTACTTTGGGGATGGATGATTTGATTGTTGTGTACAAGTTAACTGTTGCAGCTTTACTTTAATTAATCACAGACACTTTTTTTCGAAAGTCTAACAGACAAGATGCATGCGAAGAGAAAATTGATTTAAAGATTAGTATATGCATTTACGAAGCTGGGTCCGAGACGGCTGTAAAAGTAAAAAAGTAAAGTAACAGCCTGTTACTATGCCCACTGCTGGGCTAAGGCCTCCTCTCTCCGTTTTTGGAGAGAAGGATTGGAGCTAAGACCTACCACGCTGCTCCAATGCGGATTGGTAGGTTACACATATCCCTAGAATTCTCTAGAGATATGCAGGTTTCCTCACGATGTTTTCCTTCACCGAAAAGCGTGTGATAAATTGCAATTATCAATTAGACACATACGTTTTTAATAGAAAAACCCATTGGTGTCTGCCCGGGTTTGAACCTATGTCGTCTCTAGAGAGTCGCACGGTCTCACCGCTAGGCTATCACAGCTTCGAGAGACGGCTGTAGTTTATTCCAATTAAGCGCCAAACTACACGGAGTCCAAAATAGTCTAGAATAACTATACAGGCGCCTGTCAAAAACGATCCTATTGGACCAACTCAGCAAACTTTGCCAAGTTGGCCAAATGTCCACTTACAAACAAGTTCGGGTAATTTCATCAAAACTCGCCACTCTACAATTTAGCGGTCGCAAATTACAGATCTTTGAGTCTGCCCGAAGTGGGGCGGAAATGGCCGAAGTCGCTTCGTTAGGGCCCCGATTGGTCTATTGTAGTTGGGCCTTAATCGCCGCTGGACAATGGGCGATGACGCGATGTAATTGCACCTAAATAGACGCCGTTAAACGTCAAGCGCTGAACTTGCTTGATTTTAATTGTCCTGCGAACTCATCTATTATATTCTCTTTTTAAATTTATATCGAATTGGTTAACTGTTTTGATGATTGGTTAACTGTTTTAACCTAACGTTACTAGATCTGACATTGACTTAAAAATTAATAATGAAATACTAAAAATAGATGAGTCAACTAGATTTTTGGGGCTCTGCTTGGACGATAAACTCCAATGGGGCACCCATATAGCAGCCCTCGCAGGTAGGCTTAGTTCCGCCGCTTACGCTGTTAGAAAGATAAGACATTTAACCGATGTTGAAACAGCGCGGCTTACAAAAGTAATAATAAAATTATTTTGCTATAATCCGCGATATAGTAAATAGAAAAAATATATAGTGCTAAATGTATAGTGGACTATACGTTTTTTCATACCCGTTACATGCAGGATTCGTAAAAACATATGCACAAACCTCCACCACTTCCACCACAATACACAAGCACTACACAGGTTCACTATCACAAACTCAACAATCGTTTCGCCCCGCAACCGAAGCATCATCAGGAGATAGACTCCACGACAAAATCGCAAAGCGAAGCGTTATGCAAACAAGCATTGTTATATAGTAATCGGTTCATCCCCACCTTTACCTCTGAACACGTGCAACAAGCTTGAACTTGAAACATTTATCTGATCGTTAATGAGGGTGCCATTGTTATGCTTAATGATTTCTAATTGTTCCAAAATATTCAATTTTAAGCTTTTTTCGCAGGTGTGCAGTATTTCGAAACAATGGTCATTAGGAACTTTATGACCGCTTTCTAACAAATGTTTCGCGAAATGTGAATTTAGTGGCTTATTATTCCTGAAAGCGGCCATATGTTCTTTAAAACGGGTTTCGAAATTACGACCAGTTTGACCCACATATGTATCATTGCATTCAGGACATTTTATTTTGTAAACACCACTCTTTTTCGGGCTTTCTAATTTATCTTTATTATTGCATAGTATCTTTTTTAAAGAGTTATTACTTTTAAAACCTAATTTTATATTTGACTTTGTTTTGAATATAGCTAAAATTCGTTCTGACAATGTTCCAAAATAGGTCAAACAGCGCGGCTTGTTTATTTTGCTTATTTTCACAGCATCATGTCATATGGCATAATGCTGTGGGGGCGGCAGATATTAGAAAGATTTTTGTTGCCCAAAAGAGAGCCATACGTGCTATCTATAATATGAGGCAATGTGAGTCTCTTCGCGAAAAGTTCAAGGAAATAGGCATACTTACATTAGCGTCACAATATATATACAGTAATATTATTTTCGTACGAAAAAATATTCATATGTATCAAACTAAATTCGATGTGTATCATAGATATACCAGAGGTCACAAAAAGCTTGTAATCCCTGCGTCGCGACTCAGCAGAGTTAGCAACTCATTCGTTGGTCTCGGTACTCGCTTTTACAATAAAATTCCGCAATCTGTATTAGAATTATCTACAGAAAAGTTTAAATTAAGTGTAAAAACTATGCTTATACGTAAGGCATATTACACAATTGAAGATTATTTGAATGATAAAGATGCTTGGATTTGAAAATCCTTTCAGCTCCTAACAAGGCTGCAATCAAATAATGTAAATTTAAATGTTTAAAAGATTGACCGCCGAGTTTCCTGCTGGTTCTTCTCGGTAAGAGCAACATTCCGAACCAGTGTAGCTTATTAAATCTAATTATTGACTCTTGACGATTCAAAAGTGCTTGTAAAAAGCCTACTTAAATAAAGACTATTTTGATTTGATTTGATGACCTTCGCCTCGTAGCTTGACACACGATTAAAAAAATATCGACACAACGAAATAAGCAAAGTAATTCGAGGCTTTCAAGTTACCTGGTACCTAGTTAGTCTTGTACTTGCATAAAAATTATTAAATTATATTTAATTACAAAAAAAAAACATGTTTTAGGATATAGGACACTTTAAGAATAAAACATTGATCGATTCCTTGATATCTGTGCGGTAGATTTTCATTGATTTCATTGACTAACTTATATTATATGAGACAAAAAATAACAGAGTTTAAATATATGGGACATATATTAATATTTATTTTACATATATTTATATTAAAGGTAAAGCTTATTTGTAAGAAAATAAAAAGAGTTTTACTTAAAGTTATTTACATTAAAAGTTTAAATATAGTCCACAACATCTTTGTGGAGTCTATCTCCTGATGATGCTTCGGTTGCGGGGCGAAACGATTGTTGAGTTTGTGATGGTGAACGTGTGTAGTGCTTGTGTATTGTGGTGGAAGTGGTGGAGGTTTGTGCATGTGTTTTTACGAATCCTGCACGTATCGGGTATGAAAAAACGGATAGTCCACTATACATTTAACACTATATATATTTTCTATTTACTGTATCGCGGATTATAGCAAAATAATTTTATTATTACTTTTGTATTATGGATCTCCGCAAAGTAACCTAATTCTATAAATTATTTAAATATAGTGTAAGTTCAGTATAAACAAATATTATGTACAAGTCTTAGCCCGTGGGGAAAAAGAGTTTTTTATCCAGTAAAAAGGTTCAGGTTTAGTAAATAAGGTTCAATTTAAAAAATTAAGATAATCTAAAGCATTTATTTCCATCACAAGTACCGTATACAAATTTTATTCAATTGCACCTAAATTTACTAATGTAGATCAAACTGCTGAGGTTTGAAACCTTCACAGAGAGATTTTCCATTTCTAAAATTAGTATTTATCTATATAAGATATGCAGCGGATATCGATATTAACGAGTTTTAGTGAAAACCCATGAAATACCATATACAACGTCACCGCGGTTTTATGACACCATCGACCAAAACCATAAAAGCTATCGCACGAAAGTAACGGCTGCGTAAAGTAGATCGTCAAAATTAATTCGTCATTGGAAACCGAACGCCTCATTTGGCCGGTAATAATCACTGTATTAATGCCTCTTTAAAGCGATCGAAATATAAATAAAATCGCTTTAGGCGCTATCAAGCGCTATAATGCGCTTTACCTTTCTTTATTTCATTTTTAAAATCTGTCGTTAGTTTGCTTGCTGATCTGAGTAGCCTTTTTATCATATACCAAGGTTTATGTACGAGGTTTATGAAAAAGAGTGGTATTTACAAAATAAAATGTCCCGAATGCAATGATACATATGTGGGTCAGACTGGTTGTAATTTTGAAACCCGTTTTAAAGAAAATATGGTCACTTTAAGGAATAATAAGCCACAAAATTCACATTTCGCTAAACATTTGTTACAAAGCGGTCATAAAGTTCCTAATGATTGTTTCGAAATCCTGCAAACCTGTGAAAAAAGCTTGAAATTAAATATTTTAGATCAATTAGAAATCATTGAGCATAACAATGGCACACTCATTAACGAGCAGATAAATGTTTGTAGTTCAAGCTTATTGCACGTGTTCAAAGGTAAAATAAATTGTGGGGATGAACCAATTCCTATATAACAATGCTTGTTTGGATAATGCTTCACTTTGCGATTTTGTCGTGGAGTCTATCTCCTGATGATGCTTCGGTTGCGGGACGAAACGATTGTTGAGTTTGTGATCGTGAACGTGTGTAGTGCTTGTGTATTGTGGTGGAAGTGGTGGAGGTCTGTGCATGTGTTTTTACGAATCCCGCACGTATCGGGTATGAAAATACGGATGGTCCACTATACATTTAACACTATATATTTTTTCTATTAACTGTATCGCGGATTATAGCAAAACAGTTTTTGTTTATGTACACATTGTAGGCTTAACCTTATTGTTCGGAAAATTCGAAGGTTCATGATATAATACAACCGCGTGCCACTCTATCTTCGTAACGAATTTAAATCAAAACATAATTATAAGTGTTCGATGAAAGAGTTCGACGGGCTGTGCCGGCTATAGTAAAGTAAGATCCAAGGTGCTCTAATGCGGATTGGTAGGCTACTCATATCCCCAGAATTTGTAGATCTGCAGATTTCATCACAATGTTTTCCTTTACCGAAAAGCGTGCGATAACTTGAAATTATCAGTTACATCATTTTTTATTAGAAAACCTCATAGGTAAGGTACCTGCACGGGGTTTGAATTCGTGACCCCCTCGAAAGAGTCACATCTTCTTCTTCTTCTTCTTAGGGTGCCATCTTGCGAAGTTCGGCGATCATTAAGGCAATCTGAACTTTGATGCCGCGACTCGAAATAAAGAACGGGTGCTTTTGCCAAACCACTGGCGAAGGTTTTTTAACCAGGATGTTCTCCATCGTCCTATACTTCGCTTTCCCTGAATTTGATCAGATGCAGCAATTCATATTTGCGATTTCTCATAATATGGCCGAAATATTCTAGTTTCCTTTTCAGTCACATACATCACATAAATTCATCACATACGACGTTATGCCACCCTATCTTCGTGACTTATTTAAATAGAAACATAATTATAAGACTGTTCGAAAGTGTGACGAGCTTAGGCCGGTTATGTAAAAAAGTAAATTTGGTTTGATGTTAATAATCGACCTTTCGCATCTCACGTCGTGATTTATTATTTATCTAGACTGACTCAAATACATGTCCTACTGGAATGTCCAAAATTTTATCAACACAGATTATTTTGCGATAACAGCATCAAGTTAGAGTTAACCGCAGATAATCTTCATGAAATTATAAACGATGAGGACGCGCAAGAGACTTTTCTCAAATTCGCTTTCAAAGTTTCGAGGTTGCTGCATGATAAATAGCAGCAGGACAAAAAAGTCAAAAAAAAAACTTACTCAAATGGATTCAGTTTAGAAAAATTCGTGACCACGGCGGATGCAACTCTGCCGAAACGTAGAACCTTATACAAAGGTCACTCGATTTTGTCGCGATGTGAACCGTATGTTTTTATAATAATTAATATGAATCGCGAAAGTCTCAAATGTACCAGCCTCCTTTTAATAGTTAGTCTTAAACTAAACTTTAAATTAAACTGCTACAATGGTTGAGTTAAAATGGATTGTTGAAGTTTATTTTAGAATACCAAAACCAACTAATTATGCACTTTGTAACGCGAAACAGGAGCTCGCAAGCTTATGTCATTTATTATTTCGTATAATACATTAAATATGTGAGGGTGAGAATGATGTACAAAGAATACAAAAGAATCGGCGGTAAAAATGTTAAAACCTTGTCCGGTTATGCAATTCCTTTAAACTTTGGCAGGCCACCAATTATTTAAATTAAAACTGATCGATCGCTATCCGATCGCATCGAAATAGTAGAATTCTACCAGTAGTTAATGGTATTGCACTGCAGCTGATCTTCGATCATTCATTAGTAAATTCGGAACATTGAATCCAAATATAATTTGAATCGAACTTAGAGAATTTTATTCAGGATTTTGTTAAATTTTGAGCCGTCATAGCGTTTGATCATTCTCCTGCCCTTATCCCACTCTAAGTGAAGTCGGCACAACATATTACAAACATGTTGTCACACGATTTGGCTACGTATTTTACGACCGGCCGCCTGCCTGGCGTCAACTTACCTTAGTCGCCTCTTACGACACCTCTGTAAGAAATGAGAGTGGTCTATTCTATGCAGCCAGATACCACACGGCATTTACCTTAGTCGCCTCTTACGACACCTCGGTAAGAAAGGAGGGTGGTCTATTCTATTCTGCCGGATACTACACGGCGTCGTTTGTTGCAGTATATATCCAACATAAAAGGTATATATCGCACGCTTATATTAAAGTGACTTAATTCAAAAAAAATTTTTATTGCAGATTACAATCAAGCGTTGCGTAACGCCTACAAAACTCGTGAGTGTTAAAAAAGACCCATAACTTGGAAGATCAAGAAAACACTTAAAAACACACATTTAAATAAGGATTAAAATGTCTCGATTAAGCCTAAACTATTAAGTTTTAACTGTCATAGCATTTGGTCCAGTCAGTATATTTATTTATTTAAGGTAAATACCGCAGTTTACAAGAATTTATTATATAAAAACTTAAAATAAAATTAAAAGTAACTAAATAATACTAAAAGAAATTAAATAAAAAAAGGAAAACAAAAATTGTATATATATATATTTACATCTATTTACACTAAAAACATTATTTTAACACATTTGCTATGAAAATGGTCATGAGGTTGACTATATAAAAAAATTAAAAAATTGTTCCCATGCTACGCCAATTTTCCGGCATCCAAAGCTTTTCGTAAATTATACAAATATTAAAAAATTAAAAAAATACGAACAATAATCATTCTGAAATAAATTAACATCATGAATATTGGTAAAATATGTCAAAACTTTAAAAAACAAAGTTACAAATGCCATAAATTTAAAATCAAATCAAATCATATTTATTATGAATACATTAATGTTATATCATTGATGTTACAAGAGTAGTTATAATCTATTAGTATGTTACTATTAGAATACGGTTTACAATAAATCAATTATATTACAGACACACACAATTTTTAATATTATACTTAAATTATAGAGCTCAAAGCTGTGATAGCCCAGCGGTGAGACCGTGCGACTCTTTCGAGGGGAACACGAGTTCAAACCCGGGCAGGCACCAATAAGTTTTTCTGTTAAAACTCATGTGTCTAATTGATAATTGCAATTTATCACACGCTTTTCGGTGAAGGAAAAACATCGTGAGGAAACCTGCATATCTCTAGAGAATTCTGGAGATATGTGTAACCTACCAATCCGCATTGGAGCAGCGTGGTAGGTCTAAGCTCCAACCCTTGTCTTCAGAAACGGAGAGAAGAGGCCTATTCCCAGCAGTGGGATTGTAACAGGCCGCTACTTTTACTTAAATTAAATTATTATACTTACTTAAGTTAAATAGGTATGTTTTTAAAGGCAAAAATTCTCTGGATATGGTCACGTCATTCTGGCCTTATATATATGAACTTAACTTTTTTAATTACGCACGAAAATTCTAGAAAACTAAACTGCGCGAGTAATAAATTGTTATCGTGACTATTTTAATTATTTATTCTAATAGTGCACCAGTCTACTTTAAGTCCGTCCAGTGCATGCAAAGTCCCTTAATTGAAACTATAAATATCGCCGCCATTTTACACGGGCTTTATTTTCGCGCCTTTTTTTGCCACGACAAAATGGACGCCGAGGTGTTATTTTGAAAGTTTGCAGCGTTTTAAGTCAGCATAAGACCCTTCTTTTAAAATTAAGTTATTACGGTGTAAATGATAACTCGCTTGGTCTTATTTCCTCTTATCTTAGCGATAGATTACAAAAGGTATGCATTAATGATGTTAGGTCATCTGGATCGTTTAATGTTATGGGTGTCCCACAGGGGTCAATCCTTGGTCCTTTTCTGTTTTTAGTATACATAAATGATTTAGCATATTGTGTTCAAAATATTTGTGATATTGTGTTGTTTGCAGATGATACCTCTTTTATTTTTAAAGTAGATCGAGATAAAGACAATTTTGACGATGTAAACAGTGCTCTATCTCAGATATCAAATTGGTTTTCAGTAAATAATTTACTTTTAAATGCAAATAAAACCAAATGTCTGCAATTCGTGTTACCAAACGTAATTAGGTCAGACATAAAGTTAGAGATTAATAAACAGATACTAAAGATAGAAAATACAACTAAATTTTTGGGGCTCACTTTGGATGATAAACTCCAATGGGGCACCCATATATCTGTCCTCGCAGGAAGACTTAGTTCCGCCGCTTACGCTGTTAGAAAAATCAGACATTTAACCGATGTTGAAACAGCGCAACTTGTTTATTTTGCTTATTTCCATAGCATTATGTCATATGGAATAATGCTGTGGGGTAAAGCGGCCGATATAGAAAAGATTTTTGTTGCCCAAAAAAGAGCCATACGGGCTATCTATAATATGAAGCAACGTGAGTCCCTTCGCGAAAAGTTCCAAGAAATAGGCATACTGACTGTAGCATCACAATATATATATAGTAATATTCTATTTGTGCGGAAAAATATAAATACATATAAAACAAAATTTGATGTATATCATAGACATACGAGAGGTCACAAACAGCTTACGATACCTGCGTCGCGACTCAGCCGAGTAAGCAACTCTTTTGTTGGTCTCGCTATTCGCTTCTATAATAAAATTCCTCAATCCATCCTAGACCAGTGTACAGAAAGATTTCAATCAAGTGTAAAAAATATGCTTATACGTAAAGCATATTACAAAATTGAAGATTATTTGGATGATAAGAAAGCCTGGATTTGAAAATCCTTTCAGCTTCATACAAGACAGCGGTTTAATAATGTATAATTGAAAATATTTAAAAGATTGACCGCCGAGTTTCTTGCTGGTTCTTCTCGGTAAGAGCAACATTCCGAACCAGTTGTAGCTTCATCAATCATATTGATGCTTGACGATTCAAAAGTGCCTGAAATGGTTTATTTGAATAAAGATTATTTTGATTTGATTTGATTTGATTTGATTTTCTTTTGGAACCGACACAAAATGTTATTTTTTCCGTAGCCTTTGTTTTATCATTTAGATATTTTAGATTACAAGCAATATAACAGAACTAACTACTTTGCTATAATCCGCACGGGTTAAGTGAATGCATGCAAAGCCAATGTGTATGAAGCAGGCAAAATCTACGCACCTTATACATGCAGGACCAGCCACCACATGCACCCCAAGGCGCAATTCACCAGCAACAACGAACACAAAAGCAGCACACACACCCACCACCACAATCTTGACGATCGTTTCCCGAAACCGAAGCATCATCAGGAGGATAGGCTTCGCGACAAAAATCGTACTACGATTATCGCAGTACGATTTTTGCATTCACTTAACCCGTGCGGATTATAGCAAAGTAGTTAGTTCTGTTATATTGCTTGTAATATGGATTCCGCAAAGTAACGCCTGCTTCTATAAATCATATATTTTAGATTATATATTAGAGGTACGTTTTGTCTAAAAGAAACAATGAAATCATATTATTGTTACACTACTAATATTATAAACGTTGATTGATAGATTTCGTGTATACGTGTGTATTTTAACATAAAGCTTAATGTTAATTAGGAATAATACGAATAATATAATTTTTTGATATTTTCATTATGTTATATATATTTTTTAATCAATTTTATTTTTGTATATAAAAATATATTCTAAATCAAATTCAAAATTTATTCAAATAAACTTGTACACAAGTGCTTTTGAATCATCAACTCTATTGCTGGTTTGAAAGTAATCCTCAACAGTATAGCAGGCTTTCTGTATCAGCCTCTTTTTAATGGTGTTTATAAACTGCTGTAATGGCAAAGATAAAAATATAAAGAATTATAAAACAATAGGTGTTGTTATATAATAGACAAGCTATGATAGCCTAGCGGTGAGACCGTGCGAATCTTTCGAGAGGAACACGAGTTCAAACCCGGGCAGGCACCAATGAGTTTTTCTAATAAACTCATGTGTCTAATTGGTAATTGCAATTTATCACACGCTTTTCAGTGAAGGAAAACATCATGAGGAAACCTGCATATCTCTAGAGAATTCTGGAGATATGTGTAACCTACCAATCCGCATTCGAGCAGCGCGGTAGGTCTTAGCTCCAACCCTTCTCTTCAGAAATGGAGAGAGGAGGCCTTGTCCTAGCAATGGAATTGTAACAGGCTGGTACTTTTATATAATAGACGAAGCAGAAACCTACATAAGGTTGCGGCTCCTTGCGATAGTACGTAAGTCGTTTGTTGGTTTAGGTAAAAGATTCTATAATAAAATTCCGCGATCAATTTTAGATTTGCCATTACAGCAGTTCAAAACACTGTTAAAAAGAGGCTTATACAGAAAGCTGATACTGTTGAGGATTACTTAGATGATAAGTATGCGTGGATATTGGATATTACAGGAATGACTAAATGTAACTAGTAGTAAGAATTATAATTGCAAAAGAGCAACCGCCGAGGTTCTTGCTTGCTCTTCTCGGTGGGAACAACTTTCCGAACCAGCAGCAGAGTTGACAATTCAAAAGCACTTGTTTACGAGTTTACTTGAATAAAGAATATTCTGAATTCGAATTTGAATTTATATAAAGACTGATTAGCTGTGCAAGAGCAGTGGCATAACGTAGACCTAATTCCTATATAATAGACCTATATCAATCAACGCAGACAAAGCTGAGGGCACCATAAATATATGAACATTAAAACATTGAAATTAAAAATCAATCTGCAGAATATCTCGCTTGCAATATGTCATGCCGATATCTCCCCACTCCTCATCTCCGCACCACTCGTACCCCTACCATCCTCGTCAGAATACAAATCGATGACCGAAACCATAATACCTTACATTACTCAGTTTAAAGCAACATTACGTTTTTAACATGTAACAAAGCAGCAATGTATTTAGACATAAAATAGTTGGGGTAGCGCTTGAATAACGCAGTATTACTCCCGCTTCCGTTATTTTCCCCCTGTAGACAGGGTTGTCAAACTTTCGAATGGAATAAATTGAATATTTGTTATTAGTTGGTATTGAATGTTTGAAGTACGGCGACGAAGAGGACGACGCGACGGGCGAAAGGGCGAATACACCGGACATGACACACCTACCTGATCGAGACACCACCGGACGAGACACCACCGAAATTGACCCCGAGGTGTGGGAGCTACCATTCCCAGACCTCCCCACCGAACAAGACATCCATTAGGTCACCTAGGTGACCTGGGCTTACGGCCCAAATACCGACACCTTTGGGTCACCTAGGTGACCTCGGCCTATGGCCGGAACACATACCGGGCTTAAGTGCCCGCGAGGAGATGCCCGGGTAGAGAGGAATTCCTCGAGGCCCGCACCCCGTTTACCCCCACCCGGGGAGTAAACGAGAAGACCCTGCTGCTGTTGAATATTTCAAATTAAATTTTCCACAAATAATTCAAGTAGTACAAAACCGCTATTCAACGCTTTTAGCTTAGTTTGCTTTCACTTTCATAATAACCTGCCGTCAACTTACCGTGGTTGCCTTTTACGATCGGTAAGAAATGAGGGTGGTCTATTCCACTCAGCCAGATACCACATTGCGGATCAACTTACTTTAGTCGCCTTTGACGACACCTTCGTAAGAAATGAGGATGGTCTATTCCACTCAGCCAGATACCACATTGCGGATCAACTTAGTTTAGTCGCCTTTCACGACACCTCCCTAAGAAATGAGGGTAGTCTATCCTACTTATCCGGATATCACATGGCGGATCAATTTACTTTAGTTGCCTTTTACGACACCTCCATAAGTAATGAGGGTGGTCTATTCTTTACTTAGTCGGATACTACATTAAGGATCAAGTTACTATATTCGAAAGCAATAATAATTTTTTTGCTATAATCCGCGATACATTAGAAAAAATATATAGTGCTAAATGTATAGTGGACTATCCGTTTTTTCATACCCATTACATGCAAGATTCGTAAAAACACATGCACAAACCTCAACCACAATACACAAGCACTACACACGTTCACTGTCACAAACTCAACTTTGCGATTTTGTCGTGGAGTCTATCTCTTAATGATGCTTCGGTTGCGGGGCAAAACGATTGTTGAGTTTGTGAGAGTGAACGCAGTGCTTGTGTATTGTGGTGGCGGTGGTGGTGGTTTGTGCATGTGTTTTTACGAATCCTGCATGTAACGGGTATAAAAAAACGGATAGTCCACTACACATTTAACACTATATATATTTTCTATTTACTGTATCGCGGATAAAGCTGTGATAGCTGTAAAAGCTGTGAAAGCCCAGCGGTGAGACCGTGCGACTCTTTCGAGGGGAACACGAGTTCAAACCCGGGCAGGCACCAATGAGTTTTTCTATTAAAAACTCATGTGTCTAATTGATAATTGCAATTTATCACACGCTTTTCGGTGAAGGAAAACATCGTGAGGAAACCTGCATATCTCTAGAGAATTCTATTGATATGTGTAACCTACCAATCCGCATTGGAGCAGCGTGGTAGGTCTTAGCTCCAATCCTTCTCTCCAAAAACGGAGAGAGGAGGCCTTAGCCCAGCAGTGGGCATAATAACGGGCTGTTACGTTACGTATCGCGGATTATAGCAAAATAATTATAATATTACTTTTTTATTATGGATCTCCGCAAAGTAACGCCTAATTCTATAAATTACTTAAGTGCAAAAGTAATAATAAAATTATTTTGCTATAATCCGCGATATAGTAAATAGAAAAAATATATAGTGCTAAATGTATAGTGGACTATACGTTTTTTCATACCCGTTACATGCAGGATTCGTAAAAACATATGCACAAACCTCCACCACTTCCACCACAATACACAAGCACTACACAGGTTCACTATCACAAACTCAACAATCGTTTCGCCCCGCAACCGAAGCATCATCAGGAGATAGACTCCACGACAAAATCGCAAAGCAAAATTATTTACTTAAGTGCCTTTTACGACACCTCGGTAAGGAGTGAAGTTGGTCTATTCTACTCAGCCGGCTACCACATGGCGGATACAACTTACTTTAGTCGGACTTTAACGACATTATATAACATTAGTAAGAAAAATTGTTTGGTTATATTTTTTACGGCACTAGTTTGTAGCAGTCGGCGTCCCTGCCTCCCGGCATATCTCATCCGGCGGGGGCGCGATAACCACTTTTTATACGCATAATGCCCGGGATCTCGCGTTAAGCTGATAGAATTGTGGTGGAATCAGCAGCCCTTTTGAAGTTCTATTAAATTGTAACACTCGCGAGTTCGCGCCAACGCGCCCATGAAATTGTGGCTTTATTGAAATTGTTGCAGTCTTTTTTACCGCCAAATTCACATTAGAAACGCTCTAAGCATCGAAGCTTTTATACATACTAATAAGGACATAAAAAGAAAACTTTCAGAGGTATATTTACTGGCCCGTTGGCGCATTGGGTAGTGACCCTGCCTTCTGCCCAAAGGGACAACATTTTTTATATCAAATCAAATCAAATCAAATCAAAATATTCTTTATTCAAGTAAACTTGTAAACAAGTGCTTTTGAATCGTCAACTTTACTGCTGGTTCGGAAAGCTGTTCCTACCGAGAAGAGCCAGCAAGAAACTCGGCGGTTGCTCTTTTTAAAATATAAATCTTAGAACTAGTTACATTTATTTATTACTGTCTTGTACAGGGTAGAAGTGCACCTATATCCACACATCCTTATCATCTAAGTAATCTTCAACAGTATAGTAGGCTTTCTGTATCAGCCTCTTTTTAACAGCGTTTTTAAACTGCTGTAATGGCATGACCAAAATTGATTTCGGAATTTTATTATAGAATCTTATACCCAAACCCACAACCGATTTACGTACTTTTGCTAGGCGCAAAGCAGGAGTCGCAAGCTTATGTCGGTTCCTACTTTGTCTATTATATACATCACCTATCGTTTTATAATTCTTTATATTTTTATATACAAAAATTACGTTATTTAAAATATACTGTGAAGCAAATGTTAGAATACCTGTTCCCTTAAACTTCTCGTTATCGTATAAACAATACGTTGGTTCTTCAAGCGTGGTTGTATATTTGTATTTAAGTATGTATTTAAAATTATATATGTATATATTAACCAGTTGTCTGTCACCTGTAACACAAGTATAAAGTACTTAGGGTATGGACGATCGAGGATTAAAGTGTGCTATATATTTATTTATTTCTATTTGCTAATATTTTACTATACTTTTTTGTTATTTGATTATGCAATTAGCAAATAGGGTCCATAATCTTACCGTTATACTTGCTTAAATTATTATTTTACATTAATGCGATAGCAATTTTACTTTTTTTAATTACAACCTTTATAGAATTTTCTTATCGGGAAAGTTCCCAAGAAGTAATATATCAAAATA
Organism: Morpho deidamia; assembly: GCA_947086505.1. Classification (NCBI taxonomy): domain Eukaryota; kingdom Metazoa; phylum Arthropoda; class Insecta; order Lepidoptera; family Nymphalidae; genus Morpho; species Morpho deidamia. The sequence goes on from CAMTZC010000025.1 coordinate 1,604,370, forward strand.
AGAACCTATATCTATATATGTATCTTGGACATTTTAGTTTCATAGATAGTATGGTATCCGGCTGAATAGAAAAGACCACCCTCATTCATTACCGAGGTGTCGTAAAAGGCGACTAAGGTAAGTTGACGTCAGATAGGCGGCTGGTCGTAAAAAACGTAGCCAAATCATGTTTGTAACATGTTATGCCGACCTCGCTTAGAGTGGGATAAGGGCAGGAGGATGAGATCGAAACTAAAAAATATTGAAATAGTCAAAGACTTCTAGATAGTACTGACATATTTCCTTACTTACTGCGCTAACTTTAAATTAACTTGTAAATTATGTCTTATAGCTAATGATACAATAAAAAAATATTTCGTAGAACTCTCTACTCTTCATTCACACATAAATATGACCGTCAATTTCAGTACAATAAAAAAAAAAAGTACACAATCGTTAAATGAAAACAATTATAACTGATTTTATATTGCAGTTATTTTTCAGAAGTGGGATTGGATTAACTCGCGCGGTCCTTTAAAATAACTTAATAAAAACGGTCCACTGCCACTTGTGATTTGTATATAATTGCATCAGAGACGGTTGAGTGGATTCGTTTTTTTATACGCTTTTTCACGGAGTCTGACCATAGAGTAATTTAATTATAGATTGTACGCTTAAATTTGAATAAAGGTAAGGGCTTGTTAAAATGCTACTGGTGGGCAAAGGGGTCCTCTCTCCGTTTCTGGAGAGAAGGGTTGGATAGCTCCAACCCTTCTCTCCAAGGCGTACCACGCTGCTACTATACGGATTGGTAGGTTGCATATATCCCCAGGATTCTCCAGAGATATACAGGTTTCCTAACAATGTTTTCTTTCACCGAAAAGCGGGTGATAAAATGCAATTATGAATTAAACACATAAGTTTTAAGAAAAACTCATTGGTGCCTGGCCAGGGTTTGAACTCGTGACCCCCTCAAAAGAGTCGCACGGTCTCACCGCTGGGTTATCGCAGCTTAAATTTGGATACATTTCTGTATAACGTCTGTTTTTTCTTTTGATAAAATTTCTTCTTCAACAAATGGACGTCAACAGCTAGGCATTAGTCACTTCATGGGATCGCCGTAACACACAATCTTGTACCACTTGAATGCTACGGCTCCCCGCGACCTTTTAGAGGTCTTCAGGACACGTTGCAGGCTCTTTTGACCCTGCGTTTTTCTGTGCTTATCTTTGCACAACGAGCCTCGCTTATCATCATTTCAACTTTGCGACACGCTTAGCTATATCGATGTTTTTAGTTCTATTATGAATCTCATTTCTTATTTAATTACATAGAGGTACTTAAGTATAGCTGTCTCCATCTTCCGCTGAATGGCTCTGAGCTTTCTTAGGAAGCCCATCATCAAAGACTACGTTTCTGATCCATACGTGATCACGGGCAACACGCACTGTTCGAAAACTTTATTAGCTCAGTGCGTGAAGACCAAAATGTTTTAGTATGAAGTAAGTGTTGAGATTGAAGAAACTATGTCCATAATAAATCCAAAAGGATGTGCGCTCCACCAAAATAACGTAACAAATCCTCTCCATCCATCTTAAGAGCACTTTGTCAGCCTTTGGAATAGATTCGACGGATCGTATGACGGCATTTGGTAAACACGGATCGCTTACGAGCTACCCTAGAGTGTTGTTCGGTAAACAATGTTATGCAGTAATCGGTAAGCACTAAAATCACGTCGCATAACTAGTGTTGTTGTAAACCGAACGAACGGTGATAGATCCCTCTGATGTAACGTGTTGATTGAACTCTGAGAGCTCGTTGTTCTTATCAGAGAGTCCCAGGATCAGAATGCTGGAAGGCACTTATTAATTTTCTATATAAACTTATTTTGATTATATTTAACTAATAAAATTAAAGTAACGGCCTGTTACTGTCTCACTGTTGGATGTAAGCCTCTGTCCGTTTTTGGAGAGGAAGGTTGGAGTTAAGATCTACCACTCTGATCCAATGAGGATTGGTAGGTAACACATATCCCCATATATAAAATGTTGAAAGTTTAGTGGAATAGGAAATTTTTAAAACACTTAATTTTCGGCTATAATCTACATATCAATCTTTTTCTTGATTCCTTTTTCCAAACTATTCGCCTGAGGTGTAACGCAGAACGCAGGTAGTTACATAAAAACAAAACGGTTTACTTAGACTAAAACTAAACTAAGAATCTCCGTTAGATGCGTATGCTCCTTATAGTAATAGCTACGTAATTTTTATCGATAGAACTTATTGCGAGAAGCCTACGTCTGGTATTGAGGGCATGCGACAGGTTATTACTTGGCTCCACTTACGGAGACATCTCAAACTCGACATTAATGATCCCTGTATGCTGGGTAGCGTTTAATTTGTTCTATTCTTATAACTAATCAAAACGATATTGAAACTTTGACATCAATCTTACAAAATTTAGTAACAAGAACAATCTAACTGGTTGTTACTTAGCTCCACTTACAGATACGAGTATGTCTGGAACTGGAAATTAATGATCTCTATTTGCTGTGTAGCGTTAAATTTCTTTAGTTTTTATAATGCCAAAGTGATATCGAAAGTAACTTTGACTTCAATCTTTTAAAATTTAGCAACAAGACAATGGAACTGGTTGTTAGTTGGCTCCACTTACGGAAATGTCTCGACATAAATGATCCCTATTTGCTGGGTAGCGTTAAATTTGTTCTGTTTGTTATAAAACCAAAGCGATATCGAAAGTAGTTTTGACGACAATCAAAATTTAGCAACAAGACCAATTCAATTAATTGTTACTTGGATCAACTTGGGCTAATAGTTGATGTCCTAAAATTACCGAGTTACAGCTAAAAAAATTGTACCGTTACTTTTCCTCTATAAAATTCAGTAAAGTAACGTTTAAATCTACAAATTACAAAGAGAGAATATTTTACTTGGAAATTCGATCAAATAAGTGATTTTATGTCAATTTTTTTAAGACAGAAAAAAAACGTTGAAATACATTGAAGATACCTTTAAGTACATTTAACTAAAGCTGCTTAGTGATTCAAAGCAGGCATTGAAAGCGGACAAAGTATAAATAAACAAAGTACGAACGAATGTAGGCCGAGGACGTGACAGGTGCGTCTAAAAGCTTGGATATTGGCTGTGAGTAATCCGCTACCAGGTTTATCCGATCTCGAATAAAAATACTTGCCGCGTAAAACTTTGGCGCTATGGTGCTAATAATTCCAAATTCCAAATTGTATTTATGACAGAAACTGTAACGGAAATACTTTGCTGTAATCCGCGCGTGTTAAGATAATGTATGCAATGCTAAGTGTATGATGCAGAATAAATTCACATACCTTACACATACAAGACAAGTCACCACACGTATCCCAAGGTGCCTCCACCATCAACAATGCACAAAAGCAATACATATCACCACCACCACCACCACCACCACCAAAATCTCTACGATCGTTTCGCCCCGAAACCGAAGCATCATCAGGAGGATGGACATTGAAAAATTTTTTGTGTTACAAAAAAAGAGCCATACGTGGCATTTACAATTTAAATTCGCGTGATTCCCTGCATCATGAGGAGGATAGGGTCCACGATAAAATCGTACTGCGCCGCGTCGCCCATGCAAGCAGTCTTAAATAGTTCAACCAACAGTTTTTATGAATTTAGTTTTCTTCTAAGAGCACAGGAGTATAGAACAGAAGAGAAGAACACAGAACCTGCACTAGACTCAATGTCATCCTATGTTCGCCACCTGAAAGGTCGAAACAGGACTTTGGGCGATTCGTAGTGGATGGCTGGTAGTATGTTCTAATACGTCGATGGGGATGTGGCAGATAGCAAGCCTTTCTCGGAAAGTATCGAATATCCGACTCATAATATTGGTATTAAAATAATTCCATATAATAATTCAATTATTCAAATCCGAAAGTCAAAGAAATGAAAAGAAGAAAGTACATATTATAACATTGGGTTTATAAAAACGAAATTGCTTTTGATAGGCAACAAATGAATGCTCCAGTATTAATTTAGTCCTTAGCGGAAGAAATTTTTATTATGCGAATTTTGCATTACTCTTTTAATGCAAAATTCGAATTTAAATAAAAAGATTGTTATTCTTAATTATGCAACAAATTCGTCAACAAATTCGCATGTTACCAAGAATCACGGCCTCTTACTATCCTTCTGCTGGGCATATCCTTTCTCCGTTTTTGAAAAGAAGGGTTGAAGCTAAAACCACGTTCCTCATAAGCTGATTGGTTGGTTACATAATATCCCCAGAATTCTCTAGGATAATGTTTTCGCACAATGTTTTCTTTTAACGAGAAGCGTATGACTAATTGCAAATATCAATTAAACCCCAAAAATTTCAAAAGCGAAACTCATTGGTCCTAGGTTTTCAACCCGTGGTCTTCTCAAAAGAGTCTCACAATCTCACCGCTACGCTATCACAGCTTTATTATTTTCGCATGTACTAGTAAATAAATATTGTCTTCCTTTCAATAGGAACCAAAATCATCACCATCGATTACCGGCATATCAAAAGAATGATACATCGCACCAATATCCAGTGTCCGCTCGGTATTTACGAATCCCATGACACAATCGATTGTGCGTTCCCTCTGCGCCTTTGTGTCCGCTAAAAAAATGACCCGCTCAGTACCTCCTGTGGGTTATCCTATTTGAAACATCTAATAAATTATATTTATTTCAAGTTTAATCAACTATTCAGACATATACAAGACACCATCATTTTACGAGGGCGGCATTGTTATATAAGTAGTATATAGTATAAATTATGCTGTATGTGTGACGTGTACACATGTGTATACATGTGTACCATGTACAAGACAGTGATGAGTAACTGCCGAGTTTCTTGCTGGCTGTTCTCGGTAAGAACAGTTTTCTGAATCAGCAGTAGATTTGACGATTCAAAAGCACATGTTTACAATTCTGCTTCAACAAAGATTATTTTGTGTTTAAATTTAAAATTTGTGTGTATGTGTGTATGCGTAAGACGATGCATGCTCCTGAGATATCTTAACCTGAGAGGTTTCCTTAAGAAATTTTCAACGAAAAGCATGATAAATTGCAATTATAAATTAGACACATAAGTTTTAACAGCAAAACTCATTGTTGCCTGTCCGGGGTTTTAAATTCCGTCTCCATAGAATCGCATGGTCTCACCGCTATCACTATCACAGTTTTCCAATAATCAAAAAGGAAACATGTAATCGAATCTAAATGTATCATGATTTTATGAAAATAGTAACCGCCGAGTTTCTTCTTGGTTCTTAACATTCTTCTCGGTAGGAGCAAACTTCCGAATTCAGTGGTAGCTTCTTTAAAACATTTCACAATCCAAAAGTACTGAAAACAGTGTACTTGATTAAATAATAACTTGAATTTGAATATAGATATATATAAAGCTCATTAGACCTAATCAAAAATTCAGATATAAGTATTTAAAAATCCTCCACTCGAATTTTAGATTCAGGACAACACGAAATGAATTATACAGACCGCATATAACGTGCATTGTCGCCTCAAATATTTGTTACTGATAGTTATTGGGGTACAATATTTTATTTACGTGCTACCCGCTGGAATTCTTTTTTCTCGTTCACGGTTTTGCGGACGCCACAATGGCTGAATAAACGATGCTTCTGATAGAAATCTAAAAAGGATTTTTCGGTTAGAACGGATAGTAGTGTCGGTGAAAATTGTCTTTCTTTCACGAAGCTATATACGGATAGGTAGAAAATATATTTAAGGCTCGCATTATGTATAGACCGGCCTGGTGATGTTGGCAGCGTCTTCAGCTTAGTGAATCGTAGGTTCGAATCCCGCCGAGGCGCTACATTTTCTAAAAAAAAAACAATCTGTTGGTCTTCGAGTCTGGCTGTATTCAAATATATCTTTAAAAATATATACCAGTTGTCTGTGGCCATATCATAAGTTTGACTGAGTATATAAATTGTCTTATATATTTTTTTTTTATCGTAGTACGAAAGCAATTTATTACAAATTTACTTTATTCACTCACAAGTTTATTTGATTTTTAATTTATAACTGATTATTCTGGACTCGATCATAAATACAACCAGCAAAAGGATAACGTCCAATATTCGAACTAATTTTTTTATTACACTAGTTCCTTTTGTCTTTCCGAAGTAATAATTCATAAGTTTATTTATTTATTTAATCATCGAAAGAAGTCGATGATTAAATAATCGATGTTTCTCCCTCTTCCTATTACTAAAAATCGATTATGTAAAAAATACTTTTCGAAAAATTCGCTTATTTATATAATAATACAATCACCAATTCCATATTAATAATATGAATAACAATTAATTGAAGTGGACTGTTAAGAATCAAAAATAACGCAAATTTATAAGTCCTATTAAAATATTTAGTTTTCACTAACAACATGTATCTTTAAAAAAAAGCTAAAAGGAGAGTAAAAACAAAAGATAAAAAGTGGGTTCATAAAATCTATTTCTTACAAAACGATTTTTATAATAATTATAAAATCGATATTTATTTTCATATCCCTTCACCTTCAGGCGAAGAAAACCTCTAAGGTCCCATAAAACGTTACAGCGATGGAATTCAAAGAGTGATAATATAATTCCGTTGAAAAATGTATCGAAGGCTCGAGTGGGAGAGCTCTCGTGGGGGCCGCAGCCGAATAAATAAACCGGGGGGTGCCGCGAACTTGCACAGAAATCTCCATTCGCGTTGCGGATCCGGATATAAAATATTGATCGTCGACATTGAGATATATCACCTAGTGCTAGAAAAGACACGTTTTTGAGAGAAATGTATAATATATAAATTAAAAAAAAATTCTGTCTTTAAAATTATTTTTTTCCGCGCAACTCATGTAATAGAGTCGCAGTTCAATCTATAGAAGGAGACATAAACCTATTAAGTATCACGTCATGAATTCAAATTCAAAATATTATTTATTCAAGTAAACTTGTAAACAAGTGCTTTTGAATCGTCAACTTTACTGCTTGTTCGGAAAGCTGTTCCTACCGAGAAGAACTAGCAAGAAACTCTGCGGTTGCTCTTTTTAAAATATAAACCTTAAAACTAGTTACATTTATTTATTACTGTCTTGTACAGGGTAGAAGTACAGCTATATCCACACATCCTTATCATCTAAGTAATCTTCAACAGTATAGTAGGCTTTCTGTATCAGCCGTTTTTAACAGTGTTTTTAAACTGCTGTAATGGCATGGCCAAAATTGATTTCAGAATTTTATTATAGAATCTTATACCCAAACCCACAAACGATTTACGTACTTTTGCGAGGCACAAAGCAGGAGTCGCAAGCTTATGTCGGTTCCTACTTTGTCTATTATATACATCACCTATCGTTTTATAAATGTTTATATTTTTATTTACAAAAATTACATTGTTTGAAATATACTGTGAAGCAAATGTAAGAATACCTATTTCCTTAAACTTCTCTCGCAGGGAATCACGCGGACTTAAATTGTAGATGCCACGTATGGCTCTTTTTTGTAATGGTCGCATGAAACTATTATGTAGTACAATTGTTAAAGCTTCCCTAATTCCGTATGGTATCCGGCTGAGTAGAATAGACCACCCTCATTTCTTACTGAGGTGCCGTTGAAGGCGAGTAACGAAAGTCGACCCACCGTGTGGTATCCGGTTGAGTAGAATAGACCACCCTCTTTCTTACCGAGGGATCGTAAAATACGATCAAGGTAAGTTGACGTCAGCATGCGGTTCCTGTTTTGCGCATTGCAAAAGTAAATAAGGCGTTTGTGGGTTTGGGTACAAGATTCTATAATAAAATTCTGCAATACATTTTGTTGTGCCACTACAGCAGTTTAAAAACACTGTTAAAGGGAGGCTGATATAAAAAGTTCTTCTCTACCCTGTAAAAGATAGTGACGATCAGATGAAATTAGTTATAAGAATTATATTTGAAAGAGCAATCACCGAGTTTCTTGCTGGCTTTTCTGCCAGCGGTAGAGTTACCAATTCAAAAGCACTTGTTTACAAGTATCACTTGAATAAGGAATATTTTGAATCTGAATTTGAATTTGAATATAGGTTTGAACAGAATCAGCCACAGTGTCTTTTCTAGTACTATAATACAATTGTGGAGGCAAAAATTTTATGAAAAACATAAAACGCGTGAGGCGAAGTCGCTGATGGAATACCCATGTAGACATCGACAAGTATATCCCAAGTACTCAGCACCAGTTTCCATTCGCGTATTTTATTCGGTCGATACACGAATTTTTACGGCCAGTTTTGTCTTGCCTTAAGGATATAAAGTTTCCTTATAACAATTGCTCCCTAATCTTGAGCTTCGTGGTCTACTTTATAACGCGTTTGATATGGAGGAAATTAAAAGAAAATTTTGGGAACAGCATGTGATATCCGACTGAGTTATTCTACTCATTACTACTACTAAGAAATCAGGGTGGTCTATTCTGACCACCCTGATTTCTTAGCAAGGTGTCGTTAAAGGCCACTAAGGTAAGTCGACCCGCTGTGAGATATCCGGTGCTGTGTAACATTGCAAATTGTCGCCCCCTTTTTTTACCGAGGTGTCGTAAAAGGCGACTAAGGTATGGTATCCGGTTGAGTAGAATAGACCACCCTCTTTCTTACCGTGGGGTTGTAAAATAAGACTAAGGTAGAGGTAAGGAGCACAGAAGCATCGTCAAGGTTGCGAAATACAGAGAATAGAGTGCATAAGGTCTTCTAGCGTCGAGAAACGTCATGCTAAGGCTACCTACTATGAGGCCGGACCACGGCGTAGTGGTGGACTGATCTATCAGTAAACTTGACTAATTTGGCCAAGTGCTTGAAATTTATGGTGAATCAATATAAAACCAATAATATAAATGCAAAAATCAGTCTGTTTGTTTTTCTGTATGTCACTTACACATATAAATGTACTGATGAAATTTTGTCACTGGACTATATACCCCGGATTAAGATATAGAATTAAAAAAAAAAAATTATTTGGAATAAGGTTAAAAACTTATATTACATAATTGAGGGTATTTTAAAATTTAAGTTCGGGCCAAAACCGCGGGTTCTTATACAGAGCTTATAGGTGTAGTATTTGTCGTATATTATATTTACCCCGTTTAATCCTTACCATAGTCATAACTCACACCTTTGTTTAACCTCTAGATTACGGCTAACAAGGCACTTTTTCTTTTATATTGGCGGCTAAAACTGGGATGAACATTTGACCGAATTTTATTACGACTGAAGAATCCGGTATTATTTTTTTAATTCAACTTCTCACACCAAACGATTACAAGTACATAATACAAGTTTTATATAAACTAATACCTACCCTATCAGCACCTAGCGCTCATCGATTTTCCTGTACTGTACACCTTTAAGATGTCTAGATTTATACATATTATAAAACTAGGCCTCCAAAATCTGTCTGTCTGCCTGTCCATATGTGGAGTTCCTTAAAATCTACAATACGGATTTTTGTGCGGTTTTCACTCAAAGATAGTGCAATTCTTGAGGAAGATTTATGTATATTCCCGTATTAACCTTTTTTAAAAACAAAATACTAAGTATTTTATCCTAAACGGGTTACCGACCAGTTTACACTATGATGTAAGCCCTAATAATTTAGGATTAGATAGGATAGGATAGGATTCTTGTTTTCCCAATTTCCTTGATTAGTCTTATTGAATAAGCTCTGCTAGTTTTGAGGAATGTCATCTAAAGGATATCTCTTCATATATATCTATATATGGTAATATGGTATAATAGTATCCATGTTAAAACTTCCGCTCCCCTGCGTTTCCTTCCGCTACAATTTTCCATATGTGCACTGTAGTCTTCATAGAGTTGAGGGAAAGTGAAACTTATATACTTATCTTTTTCTAATCACACATTTAAAAGAGGGATAGATACAGTCTCATTTGATCTCTCTTCATTTCTCTTTATTTTAATATGGCACATTTTAGGCTTCCCTACTTCAGTGAGTAACTATAACTATACCTCTATATGAGTAACTATAACTCTATGAGATTTTCATACTCTCGATCTGACACAACTTCGACCTCTTTGATCGTTTTGATGAGACGCCTTCACACTAATTACCAGGTTTCCCTAATAATAGGATTTAAGATGTCATCTGAACGTAATATATGAATCAATATTGGTTTCAAGTAATCCGCTGTAAGGTCAATCAAATGCCGTAGCTTATATTTAGGCTGCACTAATCTATATTGCTCATAACACGCCGTATCAATCACCATTTCGACTGTGAAATTTGATACCATTTCACGCTTGCCAACTTTCAGCCTATTTCGATATGATTATATTATAACTAGTACTCCGCATCGATCGTGATAGTGCCGTGGTCGAAAGGTTCAACAACATCCGGTGACTTTATTATTAAAACAGCGTAAATGATGCCATAAAAATCTTGGATACACGTTAGTAAAACCAGGGTTTAATAACTCTAGCCCAGGTGTAGGTCCCTGAGGTCGATATATTTGGTATTCCCGTTGCATCGATTAGCAACGAGAGGGACTTTAGCCCTGACCTGAAGGTAATGCGTACCGCGGGGTACAGGACTGCTGCTGGCGGGAATGAGTCAACGTGTTCAACTTTACCCTGTTCCCACAACCAGCGGTTTAATTCCGATATACCCACTATCCATCTCCGTCGGAGAGCGTTACTAATAGAGGGTTTTGAAAGTGATTTAATCTGCGTAGTAGTACTGAATAAAAAGTATCTTTTGCAATAATACAGATTAGAAACTATCTTTTCCCCTAATTTCATCCATATTTACTTAACACGTTCTTTGCCGCGTGGGGCGTACGCCCCTACACCGAACACCGATCATTATAAAATGAATATTTTTTAAAAATTCATTACATAGTCAAATATAGGTATCTTAATACTATTACTGATGCCCTCTGTAGTGGTATAAATCTATGGGTACGCTTTATTGGTTATGTGATATTACTCTATTAGTATAAATGTAGATGTAACGTTGTAATAAAGGACAGTTCATATCCAGCAATCAAGTTGAAACACTTGATACATCCTCGCATCACACTTCGTTTAATCGTGGAGTGTATTTTGAGTGTGTTCCCGTGGCGTGATTGGCAAATTTTTTTATCGTGAAACTGGTTTTACTTGCTTTCCTAGGACATAGATACGTTTATTGCGTGGAGCGCATACGCACCACGCGTTTTAACTTAAACGGAAAGCCTTCAAAAACAGTCTGTCAGGAACATGTTAGTAAAATAATTCAAATTTATTATATTAGAAGAATTTATATTGTTAAAGTTTGAAAACAGGAGTCATCAAATCCAACTTGTATTCAGGAAGTTAGGATGCGTTTCGGACATTACGAGAATTTTCTCTCAAAAATAACTGATTGGAGCATTATTACATTAAATTGATGCTTTCACCTATACTATAAACTTGATATTTTACCTATTCTATAAACTTGAAACTAAAATGTAATTATTAAATATTAGTGTGATTACAAACGCTTAAGTAAAGCGCCACGAAGCTAATATTATAAAGAACTTATAATTCCCAACGAGCCAGCTATCTCGTAATGAAATCACTGTCGCCTGCAACTGTCAAGTTGTCTTGATGGATGACGTCATTACGCCGCGATGCATTTAATCGCTACAAAATGGCGGCCCGCGATACAGATAATGAAAACGGTTGAGTAACAGTGCAGCACAATGTAGTTTTGACGAATTGCAGTGAGGCCACACTCAACAAACTTCCTTTATAATATATTTAACTGTGCTGGCCGCTTCGCCCTCGTGGGAATCAGTGTGTCTCCAATTGTTTTCCTGAATTGAAATTTTGAACACATAAGAAGTTATTGTGATTTAACCATAAGAGTTAGAGACATGCTGTTGCGGACTTTTTTGTAGTATTTTTGTATGTCTTCAATTCTCTACTACATTACTTTAGCGTTCTCTGCTGGTTTACGCGGCGCACGCGACTAAAGCTACCAGCAAGCAAGTTTTTTAACAACTGTTCGATCTCTTCAACACAATTCACCAAATACCGATATGTTCTATTCACTTAAACTATCCACAAGCATTGCACTGTCTTTGAAACAATCGGTTATATACAGACAGACAGCTTTCTGGGACTTTGTTCTATAATAAGTATAGATATTAGTCGAAAGTAACGAATTAGTATAGTATTAAGTAACGAATACATAAATTACGAGCTATGCCGTGATATAGTTTGCGATAACGTAAGTGTTAAATACCCTCAATCAATTTCCTAAATAAAGCCTAAATGTTATTCTGTAAGCATGATTCCTAAATATTCGTAGAAGAAAATAATTAGAGAGAATTCATTTGAATTAGGATAATTAGAGTTATATCATTCTATATGTTAGCTTGGTATATAAGCTTCCATTGTATCAAATTTTATCAATACTGCTCACGTAAATTACCTTAAGCGTTAAAGCGTAACAGACAGAAGAATACAGTTTCGCATATTTAGAATATTAGTATAGATATTTCAAAAGAATAACTATACAATACAAATATTAATGTACTTCACAAGTTATAATAAAATTATATTGCTATAATCCGCGATAAAAATCTTTTTTTTTTTTTCTTCTTTTTATAAAAAATTATTTCGGATTATAGCAAAATAATTTATTTATTACTTTTATATTAAGGATCTTCGCAAAGTTATGTTAATTACGTAAAAAATGAACTATTTTTACCTTTTATTTTAATTTTGATATAGCATGATGGCCGTTCGTGATATTAGTAAAGTTTGGTCTTCTCGTACTTAAGAGTTTCTTACAAAATAGAAATTCGTACTGTCCTTCATTAAAAAGTTGGTTTATGCAAACCTATTACAATATATGTGAAAATTTAAAATACGAATGCACTGGAATGATACTCATACTCATTTCCAAAAATTCACAAAATTCCAAAAGGAATCCATTACCATACAAACGCGGCCGGGGTCATTCCATTGTCGCCCGTATCGGGACCATCCGTCAACCCCACTTAGACAGATGGAGCGGCCCGCGATCCCGGCCACGGGATCCCGGTTAAGCCTGGTGTACATTTGTAAATGGATTTTCAAACGAAACTTTCATTTTTCACCATAACTTCGATAGTCGGTTAGTTTTCGATTTTATTCATATCTCCATATTAATTGTCATTGTAATTGTCATTTACTGGTAATGATATTTTACCAAAAACTGTTTCAATACCTGCAAAATACTTTTTAAATTTTTAAAAGCGGACATTCCAATCAAAAGATGTGACGAATTTAAAAATGACAAGGAAAATGCCATAACAAAGTCATTATAGCGACCATTATAACAGCGCCTGCAACTGATAAGTTATTATAAGTTATATTCAAAGCATACCAATGGTACCCACGGATATGGCTATACCTCTTAAAAGAATTCAATTTCCAGTTAACACTTTATTTGCCTTAACTATTATTAAGACTCAGGGCCAAACTTCTATTTTACAAAAATAAATCTATAGTCCGAATCAGTAGACTTTCCGCTACCACAAGATCGGTATGTACGCGGGTGAAACCGCGGGGTATTGCTAGTAGAAAATAAAACTTGTATAACGCATTAAATAACAACGAATATAAATCAAAATGACATCGAATAGTCCTAGTGTCAGGAAAACCATTTTCTAAGGGCAAAAAATTCTCAAGAAAAGGATCCTTCGCTAATGCACGGCGTTATATCTATTTGGATACAAAGGGCCGAGTGTGCTTGACCCCTGAATGTGTTTCGGGCCGCTCGGGCCCAGGGTCCATGTTTGAGAATCACTCTCCAGGACAGCTTAAATAAACTATAAATGGATATTATTTCCGACCGAACATATTTCATCTGCTTTTTCGTCTGAATTATTTTTTTCAACTTTCATAGACAAATTTTGCATGTCTGTTATATCTATACATATAAATAAGCAAAAACAAAAAGCTGTATGTGGCCGAATTTCTCAAAATTTTCTAAACGCATTTTTTTACGATTTTTACTAAAACAAAATGCAATTCTTTGGTTAAGATTAATAGTAAGTTATAGGTATGTGTAGTGAGATTCGAACATGAAATGGGTGGGATTTTTATAAATTGTAATACAATATAATTTTTTATTTATATATATAAAGTACTAAAAGTATTAACTAAAGTCTTAAGGCCTCTCAAAAACAAACAGAGCATTGTGTAATCAATTAAGTTACTTAATTCGAACAAATTACGTAAAGTAAAGTAAAGTAACAGCCTGTTACTATGCCCACTGCTGGGCTAAGGCCTCCTCTCTCCGTTTTTGGAGAGAAGGATTGGAGCTAAGACCTACCACGCTGCTCCAATGCGGATTAGTAGGTTACACATATCCCTAGAATTCTCTAGAGATATGCAGGTTTCCTCACGATGTTTTCCTTCACCGAAAAGCGTGTGATAAATTGCAATTATCAATTAGACACATAAGTATTAATAGAAAAACCCAATGGTGCCTGCCCAGGTTTGAACCTATGTCGTCTCTAGAGAGTCGCACGGTCTCACCGCTAGGCTATCACACAAATTACGTAGTAAAGCGATTTCATTCAAATTAATTTTAATAAGAAAAACGTTTAATAGCTTGAACGCACCGCTACGGCATGCACCTGTCAACGTCACGTCAACTAGCGCGGCGCCATTTTATTTTAAAATGCAGATAACGAATCGGGGCGTAACGCGAGCCGTCCCGAGGCGCCGCATAACTTGCTGATTTATTTTATACCCGATATGATTTTACCGCAATTGAGCGCTCTCTACCCACCCCAACGTTTACTTACCTGCACTACACTTAGTTAAATATCTCCATACACTTGCATGCGATATCAACCCCTGTGATCTGAACCATAGAGTATGTTATCGCTCCCACGTTTTATATACAGGAAGGGGATCGGTTGACTACTGAAATTCTTGCACGAGCGTTGGCAAAAATCGTTATTTTAGTCACACTAGGGTTCACGGCCAATTAAGCGAAGACACTGCATGCTTTTTACGAAGTATATTAACCCTTGTCTGGCGCGTGAATGGGCCACTCAGTCGGTGTCGAATAGCCCCTCCATATTGAAGATGTCGAACGCATCGCTGTAATAAATGCGCATCGTGCTCGCGGTAAATTTTGACGTTCATGACAATGACAGTCCGCCATTTAATTTTTTTTTACACGCCTTTGAACGAAAGTAAAATCCTCTATAGTTGTCTATGACAGAACTCTTATTCTGAATATCGACTGTGAACTGGCAAATTGTCCTATCTAATTTTTGTCAACTTTTCAGGAAGACGAAAAAACGTGATTATTAATAAATTCGGATTAATTTTTATGTAATAAAAAGCCAGTTGACTTGAAATATGTTTATTTATATACAAATTTTCTAGTAGATAATACATGTTGATACGGTAAATGATGGGCAGTAGTACCTAATGCCGTTAAGAAGTGATTTGCCTTAAAATTGAGATATATCCATACCGGACATATTGCCGGTTCACAGTCGATATGTCATTTATACATATACTGAACAGCGCGTATTGGTCATCATGAACTTATTAGTGTATCTCTTGTTTTTTTCGTTTTCTTTCTATTTAATTGTGCCTTACGGTAGTTTGTTTATATTATCAACAAATTTTGTGACGTCTGTTTCTTACGTGCTTTTTTAAAAAAAATGTAGTCCAGCATGAATCTTTTAAATGCTTTTTCTTCAATTCTGAAGCTGTTCCAAATTTTGTTTGTTAAAATCGAAAATAACATTTATATTTTTGGTTACGAGATCACTTCATTTCTGAATTAATAATATCAGTCATTATTGAACACCTGTAGTCAAGTGTAAACTGTAAAAGTAAAACTTTTAACTTCCCTTAAGATAAGAACAACACGGCGCCCCAATTTTTAAATAGCACTTATGCTACTTTAATCATCTACGTTTTGAAACTATTTACCTCCCGCATTATAAATGATGCATTGTTTTATAAATGTTGCAATCAGTTAACAATAATTTTTAAAAAGCCAGATAGCTATTGCAGATTTTAATCAATTCATACGTGTTTACCAGTCCGCAAAAAAACTAACACTTCGCTACCCCATTCTTAATACATGAAGCTAAAACAAAAGTAATAATAAAATTATTTTGCTATAATCCGCGATACAGTAAATAGAAAATATATATAGTGCTAAATGTATAGTGGACTATACGTTTTTTCTTACCCGATACATGCAGGATTCGTAAAAAACATACGCAAAATCGCGATCGCGAAAAGCGATTTTGTCGTGGAGTCTATCTCCTGATTGATGCTTCGGTTGCGGGGCGAAACGATTGTTGAGTTTGTGATAGTGAACTTGTGTAGTGCTTGTGTATTGTGGTGGAAGTGGTGGAGGCTTGTGCATATGTTTTTTACGAATCCTGCATGTAACGGGTATGAAAAAACGTATAGTCCACTATACATTTAGCACTATATATATTTTCTATTTACTGTATCGCGGATTATAGCAAAATAATTTTATTATTACTTTTGTATTATGGATCTCCGCAAAGTAACGCCTAATTCTATAAATTACATGAAGCTAAGTTACAATTCTGTCTAATGTTGTTATCTACCACTCAATAATTATGTAACTGAAATAAACCACCAATATTGCATTTCCACAATTTACAATAATAAGTAAATAATTCATTATCCAATCGAAATCAACTTTTCAATTCCCAAAATATTTTTGATTCTGTTATAATATACCCTTGGAGGTTTTACTTTCTCTATTATCTGTGGTAATATTTTTTAATCGAACCGCGTTCAGCCCGAAGGCATTATTATCGTAAGCCACGACCCCGTAAATCAAACATACTCATTTATTCATAGACAATTATCTTTTATTCGACGCACAGATAATTAATAAAATTCGCGCCATGTGGATAACGTATGTTTTTGCTGCGTCCAAAGTACATTAATTATAATAATAGCCGCCTATATCAAAACTAATTGTTTATTGGGTGTATTGATAAATTATTGTGCTTTGTTCAACTATTTTGCTTACATTACACCAGCATAAATAATACCATGCAGTGACCGCATGGCAGCCGCTAAAATAAAACATTACAATAAAATTGAACGCGTTCAAATTTTAGCGTCCATTTTGAGTTTGCATGAAATTTAGCGCGTAACCGCTGAAAATTGAGAGCAAATTTGGCAATATGGATATAATAGGTATGATTACGCAATTATTATACGTAATGCACAAGCTGTTTCCTGTAGATATGCCTAGTTGGGATATAGTTTAGAGAAAACAATATTCAAATCAAATCTTTATTCGAATAAGCTCATTAAATCGTCAAAGCTCTATATGATTAATGAAGCTACAACTGGTTCAGAATATTGCTCTTACCGAGACCAGCAAGAAACTCGGTTGTCAATCTTTTAAACTTTTTTAATTTTACATTATTATACTGCAGTCTTATATGAAGCTTAATAAAGGATTTTAAAATCTAGGCATTTTTTTACATCCAAATAATTTCACCAATTTTGTAATATGCTTTACGTTTAAGCGTATTTATTTCTTATACTTAATTTTAACCTTTCTGTAGACTGGTCTAGTGTGCATACGTTTCGTTTTAGGCTGTATGTAAATATTTGTTATAAGAACTTATTTTAGTCTCACGTCTATCTAACGGAATATAAATTCGGTATGCCGAAGACAATAATATGCAGCTTTTTAGTAAAAACAAATTGTACTAGAAATTGCTTACTGCCAATTTTTTTCGAACTGACTGTATGCTGTTAGCCCTAACGGTTTTTACAGCGTCACCGGGCGGGACGGGCGAGCGCCGTAGAATTGCCGAGGCTGCAAAATGCAGAGAGTAGAGCGCAGAAGCTCTATTAGCCTCGGGGTACGTCGTCCTAAGGGTGCCTCCTGTAAGGCCGGACCACGGCTTAGGGCGACGTGTAGTGGAGGGCTGATGGTATAACAGTCGACGTCGGAAGGGTGGCGAGAAGCCACGACCGACCGACGTCACAAAACTGGGACCTCGTCTTCGCAGGCGAAGACGCTGTGTTTGTGTATTACGTGTTTCTGTGTTTGCCATCGTTATTTGATCGCCAGGGTCATACAGGACGCTTTTTGGATGCCTATATTTTCGTTGGTCAGACCTAACTGGGATGTAGGTGGAAGCAACTGAAATAAGGGGGTTCGGGTGTACCTCAGATTTCTCGAAGTAAGATTTCGAAAAACGTTTAAAGTGGTGAGTAATAGTAGGGAGGTCGAGGTCTCTATGGAGGAACTGCCAATTCACTCTATAAAAACGTTATGAACTCATTGAACAGAGAAAAAGAGTTTTGCATATGCATACTGAAGGCGAAATCAGCACCGAATCTTTGATCATGATATATATTTGTGATATGTATATATCGTGATATATCGTGATAGATTTACCTAGTGGGTGATTTATTATTTAATTCCATGGTAGAGAAAATTGCAAAGTTTTTCGATTTTGTCGTAGAAGTTAACTGATGATGCTTCGGTTACGGGGCGAAACTTTTGTTTAGATTATGGCAGTGAATGCGTGCAGTGCTTGTGTAGCATGATGGTGGTTTGTGGTTCATGCGTTTATTAACCCTGTATGTATAAGCTATGAGAACGTATCATGCTTCATACAGTGAGCATAACAAATATTTTCTTAAAGACGTGGATTAAAGGAAAACAATTTTGTCATTAGTTTTTGATTATGGATTTAATTTCTATTTATTCTTAATTCAATTGGCTCTTACAAGCTCTTTCAAATTATGCAATTTTAATTAAGCTGTCACTGTTTCGGAACGGTCAACCATCAAGAACAAGATCACAGTCACTCTTCTACAAAAATAATTATAATTCGTTTAAGCCCGCAATTCGGATGTTCAATTACTCTTCGCATCAGATTATAGCGGGTGTTTACCCAGAAGTAAACGTCCATCACGCTAAATTTGGATATATTTGGGTCCCCATTGCGGTTTCTCACCCCGCTCGCTCGGGGCTTCATCAATCACTATCAAGCACGGTGGGTAACAAAAAAAAATAGAAATGACCCCTTGCTGCGATTAAAGATTCTTTGCATTGCAAGCGAATAGCGTAATTGTATATTCCACTCTACATTTAGTATTTGTATAGCAAAAAAATTTATTATTACTTTTATATTATAGATCGGATCAAAGTAACGGCTAATTTCTATAAATTATTCGAATTTCGTCTGATGTTGACACTCTCACAGCTGAACCGGCGAACTGCGTACCGCTTGACAGACAAATTTTTTTTTTATACTTACTCAGCTATTCGGTACACCGAGTCAGCAAGTAAGATGGAAAAAGAAAAAAGAAATTTAATAAGTGAAAATTATGTCAAAAAATTAAAATTATAAAACATTTAAAATTCTTTTTAACAGTCACTAAAAAATTACAATGAAAATTAATATTTCAGATTTAATATTTATACGATACTAACGTCACTTTGTTTTGCCTTCCCGGAACCCCTCCACTAACACTTAAACTTTATGGTATGGTATTAAAAGTTCAATTTGACTTAAGTATTATTACTTAATGTTTTGTATGGGAATATAGAAAAGTGTTGTTTTTATACTTTTTCAAGCAATTTTTTAAATTGTTCTCTCTGTTAGAACCATCCTCGTACTTCAATATAAGAAAAGAATTAGCGAAATCAGTTCAGCTGCTCTCGAGGTTTGCGCTTAGCAACACATTCAGCGATAAATTTTTATCTATATCTATACTAATATATAAAGCTGAAGAGTTCATTTGTTTGTTTGTTTGAATGCGCTAATCTCAGGAACTACTGGACCGATTTAAAAAATTCTTTGAGTGTAAGATAGTCCATTTATCAAGGAAGGCTATAGACTATATAACATTT
This sequence comes from Morpho deidamia, assembly GCA_947086505.1. NCBI lineage: Eukaryota > Metazoa > Arthropoda > Insecta > Lepidoptera > Nymphalidae > Morpho > Morpho deidamia. The sequence continues at coordinate 1,624,312 of CAMTZC010000025.1, forward strand.
AACTAAGACGAATAGTAGAGGAGCAGCAATAAAAAATATTGCGAAAACGGCACAATTTAAAGTTTTCCTTACGTGCGCTAAGTAAACGGTGAAATAATTAAAAAATCATGCACTACAGAATTGTCCCCCTCTAAAAGTTCTCAATAAAAGTCCGCGATAGTATATGTCAAGCTTTTAAGATTAACCCACTTAAACCATATTTAATATGTGTTATGGTTTACTCAAAGAAGAATGCAGTCCACGCGAACGAAGTTGCTTTTAAGAGCTAGTATTATTTAAAACTAGTTTTTGCCCGCGGCTTCGCTCGCGAGGAATTTGGTCTGCCACAATATCTAATTTAATTAAATTTATGATTCACAATTTTGGTCATAGTGGCTTGCACATAAAAGATAGATATATGCTGTCGCGGACTTATATCTATTAAAGACAAACAATAATACGGTACATCCTCTTTGTGTAACTCTAATGGTGTAGGCAGTGTACGCCGAGATAGCTCTCAGAGGCCAGATTTTTTCCGATTTTATTGACATGTATCGTTATATTACATAAAATCATTACAAATTGTAGACTATATTTTATTCCGACATATAACTTATATAACTGTAAAATTTCATCCGAATCCGTCCAATAGTTTTTTCGTGATAGAGTAACAAACATCCATCGATAGTAACAAACTTTCGCATTTATAATATTAGTAGGATAAGTTCAAGTAACCTTTTAGTTTTACAAATTACATTCCAAGGTGATCTTTTGTATTCGAATAGATATAGTTCTTCCCAGGCTCTTTAGTATATGGTCCCGTGTACATACAAGACTATCTAACCTCGTTTATCGCGGTTTGTTTTTGTTAAGCGTAATTAATGCTTTCAGGTAAAGGTTAATGAAGGCCTGTATCGGCCATCTTGTACCGGCCGGTACCTAAACTCCTATTACACTAGGCAACGTGGATGAAATCTCTAGAGAAATTCATGCTATAATATCACATATCACAATGTAATATGTGCGAAAATCGTTTGAAGCTATCATAACTTTCATATAGTCGTTTTTTGATTATCTAATACATTAGACGACTTTTAAAGTTTCAGGTAAAATGGTCACGGTAATTTATGACGTATTACGTAATCATAAGTGTTATAATTGAATGGAGTATAAGCGTTTAAGAAAATTTATTTGCTCGATGCTATTTAAGGCATAGTTAATTATGTAGAATCGGGCTATCTTTTGATTTGCTCTAATTCAGCAACCGAACGATCATCAGGAGATAGACTCCAAGAGAAAATCGCAAAGCTTTTTGCTTTAATAATTAATAAAAATAAGCAAAAGTAATATTAAAATTATTTTGCAATAATCCACGATTAGAAAGAATAAAATGCGGATTTTTAATTTTGCATTATGGTCTCCGCAAACTAACACCTAATTCTAAAACTAAGTAAAGCTAAACGATAGGTATCTATAGTTCATCCAAATGAATTAGGGCGCGCGAAAAGGAATTTTCCAATTTGATCGCCCTAATCGCCACTAGTGACAGCTTTCAAAGGGATCAGTCACGGGTCCAACTGCATTCTTCATAGGACAGCTAATTTGGACCCCCGTTTCCGTGGAGCTGGAACATCCATCAGCCGCCTTGATTCCGACCACTATCGAGAGATTCAATGAGTGATAACGACTCTAATAAATACTCCGCACCCTTGAACGGCCGTAATTAATTTAATGGATTTAGACAAAGAAATATTTACGGCGAGATAGTTGAGATTAACGGCGGCCGATAGTGGCGGAACATTGTGAAATTATGAACTGTGTTCAAGTTAATATACAATACTGGTCAATAAAGGAAAACCATAACAGTTAGTTGGGTCTTCGAACAGTGCGTGTTGCCAGTGTTGACCTACGGATCCGAAACGTGGTCGCTTACTATGGGCCTTATAAGAAAGCTCAGAGTCGCTCAGCGGGCGATGGAGCGAGCTATGCTCGGAAATTCTCTACGAGATCGAATCAGGAATAAGGAGATCCGTAGAAGAACTAGAGTCACCGACATAGCTCAGCGTGTCGCGAAGCTGAAGTGGCGATGGGCGGGGCACATAGTGCGGAGGACCGATGGGCGCTGGGGTCTTAAGGTGCTGGAATGGCGACCCCGCAACGGAAAGCGCAGCGTCGGTAGACCCCCTACGAGACGAGAGACGACCTCAAAAAGGTTGCAGGGAGCCACTAGATCCAGGCGGCGTAAGATCGTGTGGTGTGGCGATCCCATGAAGAGGCCTATGTCCAGCAGTGGACGTCCATCGGCTGACGAAGAAGAAGACACAGTTAGTATGTGTAACCACTTCTATGACTTTGATGTGGGTAAACATAAGTCAGAATCTTCTTAATTGTAAATATTATTGTAAAGTACCAACATTTATAAATTTCGATGTGCTGATTAAGCTAGTTTTATTGCAAGAGACTAGTATCTATAATAAAGGCTCGGCCTAGTTTAGACGGTACTAAAAAATAAAGTAACGGCCTGTTACTATCCCACTACAGCATAGACCCTCTGTCTATCTCTATTTTTGGGGAGAAGGGTTGGAGCTAAGATCTACCACGCTGCTCCAATGCAGATTCGTAGGTTATACATATCTCCGGAATTCTCAAGAGATATGCAGGTTACCTCACGATGTTTTCCTTCACCGAAAAGCGTTTGACAAATTGCAATTATCAATTAGACACATGAGTCTTTAGAAAAACTCATCAGTGTCTGCCCAGGGGTTTGATTTATGTTTGAATTTGTCAGAAATCACGTTTTTCCAATTAAACACATCATTCCGACGTATTCTTTTCTGATTAATAAAAATACACAACAACAAATCCTTTCCTACTAACTATAAAGAGCTCATGGATAACTGCCCCGGACGGGATAGCCCGATAGTATAACAAGTCAGTATAGCCGGTTGCTATACATTCACAATGAATATTACTTACGATAGTTGAAATTAAATAAAATCTATAGCTAACTTTATAACCATCAAGTAGTAACAACCAAAGTTTTTCTTCCCAACCATTAAGACGTAATAACCGATGCTTTCTCGCAAGCAAATAAACTCCGTCCGATTTCAGCGTTGAAGTTATTAGCAAATATCGAATCTTTATTCAGTTTACTATGTAAGAGAACCTGCGGGGTTTTTCCAGCATTTCCTCTGAAACTCTAATGAAGCTGCCCCTAACGAGGATTCGACTAGCCTTATTATCAACTCCGTAATCTACGTTTATTTTGCTTTGAAGTTTTCGAATCTCGGAATATTTATTTCCTTTTGAACTCTATTCTAATGATAAGGAAATTGTTTTATATTTTATGTAAGAACTGAATGACGTCTGAAATATAAAGGAATTAGTTTATTAATATAATTTCATGATTCAAAAACTTATATCAACCGCCGTCTGGTATCCGGCTGAGTAGAATATACCACCCTCAGTTCTAACCGAGGTGTAGTAAAAGACGACTAAGGTAAGCTGGTGTCAGGCAGGCAGCCGATCGTAAAATATCTAGCCAAATCACGTAACAACATGTTTAAAACATGTTTTGCCCACCCAACTTAGATTAGGATAAGAGCATTTGTAAAGATAAGAAGAGGAAGTAGAGTGTAAGTAAAAAAGTTGTATTCTAATTCAAAATATTCTTTATTCAAGTAAACTTGTAAACTTTTGAATCGTCAATATCTATTGCTGGTTCGGAAAGCTGTTCCTACCGAGAAGAGCCAGCAAGAAACTCGATGCTTGCTCTTTTCAAATATAATTCTTATAACTAGTGACATTTGTCATTACTATCTTGTACGGGGTAGTGGAGTAGATATATCCAATTAGTAGCTATATTTTAATACACCTACATGTCAATTCACAAAATTTTCCACAATAGTATATTTGAGTAATTTAAGTAATAGTACATTATTTAGAATGAATGCAGGATGGATGAAGTGGCGACAGGTCTCAGGCACAATATGTGACCCCCGAATGCCCCCTAAACTAAAGGGAAAAATTTACACATCGGTCATAAGACCTGTCGTAATGTATGGATCAGAATGTTGGGCAATGAAAAAGATGGATGAAAGAAGAGTACATGCAAATGAGATGAGGATGTTAAGGTGGATGTGTGGTGTGACAAGACTTGATAAAATAAGAAATGAGTATATAAGGGGAAGTTTGAAAGTTGCGCTCATTATAGAAAAGATGAGAGGTGCAAGATTGGGATGGTATGGACATGTAATGAGGAGGGATGAAAATCATGTGATCAAACGAGTGTTTAGTATGAATGTGGATGGGTATGTGACTAGAAGAAGGCCTAAAAAGAGATGGTTGGACTGTGTGAAGTATGACATGCATATAAAAGGAGTAGCGCCAGAGTTGGCGAATGATAGAAGAGAATAGAAGAGAAAAACATGTTGTACCGACCCCACTTAGAGTGGGATAAGGGTAGGAGAAAGAAAGAAGAAGTACATTATACCTTCTCGGAGAAAACACACCCTTTAACAGATCGCAAATACTGCATCGATTTTAAATTTAAATTCCACATTCAAATTCATATACGGGCAGTCTACGCTCTATGCTAATTCTTTGTCTCTTTGCTTCCATAGACATTACCATAGAGGAAAAGAAAAAAATAATGTTCACTTTGGCGCTAGATGGCGTCGCGTCCATTCCCCTTATATCTGAAAACGCAACATAATTTACTGCACTGGTCGCGTGACGTACCGACTTAGCCAACATCGTCTCCTTATCGGGCCGGAAACCACCCGGCCAGCGCATACTGTTCAACCAAAAATACATTTTAATCCTATTCCTTAAAAGTCTAATTTTCCTTAACGACGCAACTACTGAATTCACCTTACACACTGATTCCAACTCTATTAACAGAAGTACAAGGTTAAAATTCAATAAAATCAAGTTAACAGTAGCAAAGAGTATACTAACATTGCCAGTAAGTCGACATAAATAAGGCCGAGTGTCCTTTAACGAAGCAGACGTTGACGTTGCGATTCTAATAATGTTTATGTATATCAAAGTGGACTCTATTGTACTGGTGTTAGGATATATTTTTGCACGCTGATTAGTGGGGTGTAATAATGAAGGCTCGCGTTTAGTGGTAGTGATATGGGTGGACTTCCTTTGTCTAGTAATCTTATCACGACGCCGAGCGGGCATTGCTTGACATGATACATTGCTGCTAGTATAGATTTACATGCTTCTAATTGTTATATTTCACGTTAAGATTGTGCTTTGCACGTAACTTTGTTGTATTCAATAAAACATTGTGATGATAATTTATTTATTAATTTATTATAACAAGATTTTATATTTTACACAGTATTATACACTTTCAAGGCAAGTTCTACGTAAAACACTTATTAAGGCGAGCATAGCGTTTTAATAAAAAGCTATGTACAAAATATTTTATATCGAGTCAAAAATTATATCAATTATAAAGGTTTTTTTATGAAAGAATCACAACTTAATGTAGGTGAGCAAGTTTATTTTTGTATTTCAATAAAGGGGCATATATAACCATCTTGGCTTTATCATGGGAATAAAGAACATTATGGATATTAGCCGATGTAATGCTATGTATGTACTTACCTAAATTAGTTCTGGAATTTTAAGGTACTGAAGGTATTTTGCGGTACTAACTCGTAACGTATTGGGGGGCTTATTGTTGAATGATTTTAGCGAAACCCAAACAGATTCGAGTTACATACAACGTTGAAACATTTCATTTATTTTACATTGAATGTGCCAAAATTATTATGAAATATTACACAATAAATTAAAATTATAGTGTGTACAGAATAAATGACATTATTATAGAAAGGCACATTTTATTTTTTAACAGAAGTTCTTGAATGCATTAAACCTATGAATTAAAATTATGAAAATAAATGAATGAATAAAATACTTGTATATAAATGGAATATATTTAATATATGAAGGTTGGATACACAAGAAATATCGCAAATAAATGATATAACTATATATATAAAATCATAAAAATTATTGTCTTGAATTGCAATTGTACTTAAAACACAAGTAAAAAAATAGTTAATAAAAAATATATGAAGTAAGTATATTTACTTGTGTTATGGGTCATAGAGAACTGTTAAATATATACATATATAATTTTAAATACATACTTAAATATAAATATACACCCAGACTCGAAGAACCAACAAATTGTTTATAAATGCTTTATGGGATAAGGCGTCACATTTATTTTCTTTATCAGAATAATTTCGATATAATCCACGGTTAAAGCTGTTACTAATATTTGTTGTTTTTTTTAAATATACATGCTTTATTGATATTTAAAAGTTATCATAAAGTTTGGAATCGTGACGAATTTACAATCTGGAATAAATCGGCATATCCCTAGACAATATATTAATTAGATATATTTCAGAGTTTAATTCGCACGAAGTAACGCAGTGTCCTCAAGCTATCATCCATCTCTCTAAAAGAACAATTTCGCCCACTATTGGGATAGTAGAACAAGTTGCTTATAGACTATATACCCAAATGATAGCTCAATGAAATCAAAAAGTGATTTATAGAAGCAGGCGTTACTTTGCGGAATTCCATATTACAGAAACTATAACAGAACTACTTTGCTAATCCGCGCTTGCTAAGCGAATGTATGTCATGCTAAGTGTATGAAGCAGGCAAAATTCACGTACCTTACACATACAGGACAAGTTACCACACGTATTCTAAGACGCCTCCAACAGCAATCAAATTCAGCCACCAAAATCTCTACGATCGTTTCGCCCCGAAACCGAAGCATCATCAGAAGGATAGGCTCCACGACAAGATCGTAATCACGAATCGTTTTAAATGCGAGTCATACGAAAATCATTTATCATTCCCTTTCTAACATAACAGTTACCTACTTATAACTTTCCACGTAAAATTTACAGCCGAACTCGCTTCCTTTATAAAGGAAGCGCTGAAGAACTAGTATTGATAGAAATTTCTCGAAAGATCGATCGGAGGCGTGTACTTACTACAAAGAGCCGATCTCATCACAATCGCAAAACTTTGAATACACCTCTTTCGACTATCGAAAAGTTCCCATAATGGATTCGTTCGGGGACTCGATTGTTTCACGATGAATGGGCACTAATTAAAACGAAGTCACGACGGCCGACCAAGTTCCCGATTGTTTCCCAACTATAAATCGCTGCTCCGCACCCTCATATAAATATTGCGTGTTCAACTTTGGTGCTAAATTTAAAATTGGATGTCGATATGCTCCATACAAGGCAAACGTTATATTAACTTTGTTAATTTATTTCAGTGTCTAACGAACTAACAGATATTTTATTTAAACAAGCCAAGTTAAAAAAGCTTTTTAAAAAGTTTCATGCAATTTATAGAATTAGGCGTTACTTTGCGGAGATCCATAATACAAAAGTAATAATAAAATTATTTTGCTATAATCCGCGATACAGTAATATAGTGTTAAATGTATAAGTGGACTATCCGTTTTTTCATATAGGATAGGACTCAACAATCGTTTCGCCCAGCAACCGAAGCATCATCAGGAGATCATCCACGACAAAATTGCAAAGCTTTGCGATTGTTGAATTTGTGATAGTGAACGTGTGTAGTGCTTGTGTATTGTGGTGGCGGTGGTGGAGGTTTATGCATAAGTTTTTAATAAACCTGCATGTATCGGGTATGAAAAAACGGATACTATACATTTAGCACTATATATATTTTATATTTACTTTATCGCGGATTATAGCAAAATAATTTTATTATTACTTTTGTAAAGTTTCATGTTCCTATTGTTAACCTTTAAGGAGCAGCATCATGTCATCCTAAACATGCATTGTCATCAGGACTGAAGCAGTATGTAAGATTTCAGCTCAATCGGACATGGGAAAGTGGGTCAAATTTAACTTGCAAGATTCCACCTTAACATACGTTGCAAGTTTAATAAATAATATAATAATAATAAATATAAATAAATAAATACATGAGACACTTACATACACGGTCGTCTGTCCCGAAAGTAAGTAAATTAATAAAGGGAGACTTGTTAAGGGGACGGACAATATACCGTATATAAAATTATATACGGTAGATATACTAAATATATAATTTTAAATACATACTTTAATACAAGAACCGAATAACCGAAGAACCGACAAATTGTATATTGAAAATGTTGGCCCTCGACGGGAATCGAACCCGCGAAATTTTAAAAATAAATTTACTTATAATCGATTCATAATAATATTTCAAACTCGAGTCTGTCTGTTACGTTTTCACGGCTTATTCACTTGATCAAATCGATAAAATTCGGTGGACAGGAAGCGATCGCGGGCACGATGGCCTCCTTCTGCCCTGTGGAGGGAGGCGGTGGAGCGGTTCCGGGAACTTTTGTTCTGGATCCAATCTGCTGCTGGCGAGTCCAGGTGATAGCGACTTGCCCAAGCCCATCGTTTGCCACCCTGACAGGAGACCTTCGGGTGTTCCGAACGGGGTATATCGGACGCCTGGCTTACAGGTCCCCGCGGTCGGTGCATCTGGTGCTCCCGATGCACCGGTTAGCGGAGGGGACTTCTCTTTTGAGGGGTCCCTACCCAGATGAGGTGTTCCCTGGGATCAGAGCTGTCGGCGGGGATGGGGGCAATGTGTATAACGATACCCTGTCCTTGCCATCGGCAGCACAGGTCGTTTTAGTCGGTGCGAGTTCGAAATAACCACTGCCTGTCCCCGTCGGGCGGCGGTACCCATAAGGGGTTTTTTTCCTGTATAAAAAAGGGCTTTTATGTCATGACAACATATAAGATAAAAAACCTGAACTTTTTTTTATTTTCATTTAAGTAATTTGTGAGCTGCTTTCGAATTTACTCAGTCCATTTATAAATTTTATATATTTTTGACAGTATTCTGACATCAGTTAAAAATATATTATGCAAACTTATAAATAAACTAGGGTCACTTTCGGATGGGAGTTTTTCGGATATGTCCTTGTTCTCTCCGAATTCAAGATGGCGAATTTTTAAATACTACTGCAACTGATATGGTATAGTTACACTAACCTTTAGAACATTATATCTTATCTATTCGGAAATTGACATTTATAATTCCGCATGAAGTTAAGACCGAGATAATTTTTGAATTTGTTGATTTAAATTGCTGCTTTTATTTATTTATTTCATCTGCTTTATTCTTCCAAACATGAATCTTATGGAAATGTAGTAAACCAAAACTAAAATTATACTAAATAATCACGTAAAATTTGCATTTATTTTGTGTTATTTCTTTTAGTCTTTCTCGATCTACATTTCTTTTAATCTACATCTAACCTCAAAGGTTCTTGTAGAGTTAAAAAAAATATATTATGTAGGTACTTAGATTTTGCGTATCATACAGTTATATTTACTAGATAGAATAGCTTTAAGGGACTTTATTTTGTAATAAGTCATCATTCTCCTGCCTTTATCCTCCTGCTCTCTAAATGGGGTCGGCACAACATGTATTAACCATGATGTTACATGATTTGGCTAGGTATTTTACGACCGGCCGCCTGCCTGACGTCAACTTACCTTAGTCGCCTTTTACGACACCTCGGTGTCCGGAGAAATGAGGGTGGTCTGTTCTACTCAGCCGAATACCACACGGTGATTTGTTTTATAATAAGTATAGATTGTAATTTTTGTATTCTCTACTTGTTCTGCACATGCTGTGACAACTTTAAATAGTATATGTAATATGACTTTGCTTTAAATTTATGTTAATCTTTTGTAAGTTAAATTTGTGCCAACTACTGGTCCATATAAATGAATAAGTTTGAAATGGTTAAACACTACATTTATAATAATATAGTGTTTGTGAAACAAAATATACATCTTTTTAATAAAAAAAGCGATATTAGTAATAGGCAAACTAGGAACCGAAATAAATTAATAATACCAAGGCTAAGGCTTCAGAAAGTACGTAGATCGTTTGTGGGCTTCGGTATACTTTTTTATAATAAAATTCCTCAATCAATTTTGGACTTGCCTTTACACAAGTTCAAAAAAGCAATTAAAGAGACTCTCATTAATAAAGCTTACTATAATGTTGAAGACTATGTCAATGATAAGAAAGCTTGGAACTAAATTGCGACCAGCTATGTACTAGACGATATTATAATCTAAGTTTGTTAACAATAGTTAATACAAAACTGTAATATTTATTTTTTAAAAGAGTGACCGCCGAGTTTCTTGCTGGTTCTTCTCGGTTAGAGCACCTTTCCGAACCAGTTGTAGCTTCAATTTAATTTTAATTTGACGATTCAAAAGTGCTTGTAATAGGCCAATTTGAATAAAGACTAATTTCAATTTGAATTTGAATTTGAAAAAACTAAATTGCAAAACCGACATGGCAACATGCAGTACTTGATGGAATCCAAAATCGAATCAAGGTCTCAATTTTTAAACATGTCCTATTCCAATAATAAAAGCGTGGTCACATTAAATCTAACGAGCTTTAGATAGTCGGCACGTGTATGGCAACATCTCTCAGCTGGCGAAATTGCCTAAATGTACCCAGTTCCTTCGACGTTGACGACTTCAAAATGCTGCTTCATACATCAACGTCTGGAAGTATGAAATGAGTTGAAAGAGATATATGTTTGACAGACGGACCGTGTGTGTGCGATTAATAAAGTTTTCCTTTCACCTTAAAGACTGTAACGGCTATTGCACAATGTATAAACTAAGGTGTGGTAAATAATGTTCATTCCATATAAGTTAACAGCAACGCGTCGTTTCTCAAGCAAGAAATCTTATACCGGGTTTTGGTTCCTATAAGTATAGGAGAAAACTGTCTCATCTTTCTTTCAGGAATAGGAAAAAAAAATTATTTAGGGTATCTTAGCGTTTAAGTTTTCGCGAATGAAATTGCATATATAACTCTTTAATTTACAAGTACATTATTTGAAATTATGGCTGTGAAAAAAATCGATTATTTTATTATCATAATCGATTTTTTAAGAAATGTTTAAATTTTTTACCCTCTTTTTTGCTCTCTTTTTTTTTAAAGATATATATAACGTTGCTAGCTTAAACCAACGTCTCCGATTTAAATTTTAACCAATTTTTGAAAATAGTGAGTCTATGCTGTTTTGTAATCGTACTTAAGTAAGTCGAAAAAATATCATCTAGTCAGAAAAAATCGATGAATAATAATCGATTTTTCAAATACGAATTAATCGTTTCTTTTACAAATCGATTAATTTTGAAAAAAAAAAATCGATTACTTAAAAATCGGTTTCTTCAACCCAGTCCCAATAATCCCAATCTTAAATTACCTTTGGACAAAAATAGTTCCCATTAGAACCTTCGCAACTATTCGTTCTCCAATAAGTAATCATGTTTGATCGGGCCGAGTTCGGCCGCAAATGGACCGGAACACAACCGTTTTATCTTCCAATAACTAGCCGGTTATACCCGGCTTTGGTTATAAGGCAGTCTCCAAAGATCTAGCCACATGGCTTGAAACATATAAAAACTAACGGACCGTAATACGGATCGCGAGATGAGAGATTGGATCGATTATTCACTTTTATGCATATGTGAGCTTCAATAAACGACGTGGATAAACTTAGTATTAAACTGACCGAATTCAAAAGGCTTAATTGAGCTAGATACATTGTAATCCTTATTTCAATGCCTACGCTACGAAATTTAAAAAAAATGTTATCTTTTTCTTCCAAGTTATAGGACTTTTTTAAATAACTTTTTTCGGACACTTTTTAATACAAAGAGTGCGACATGCGATATTTTCTAAGAGATATATTTAACACAAAAAAGTTGTGATAGTCTAGCGGTGAGATCGCGCGACTCTCTAGAGACGACATGGGTTCAAACCCTGGGCAGGCACCAATGAGTTTTTCTATGAAAACTTATGTGTCTAATTGATAATTGCAATTTATCACACGCTTTTCGGTGAAGGAAAACATCGTGAGGAAACCTGCATATCTCTAGAGAATTCTAGGGATATGTGCAACCTACCAATCCGCATTGGAGCAGCGTGGTAAGTCCTTCTCTCCAAAAACGGAGAGAAGAGGCCTTAGCCCAGCAGTGGGCATATTAACAGGCCATTACTTTACTTTTTTTACTTTACATTTAACACGCTCAACATTCTAAACTCAAAAGTTAAGTTTTGGAGAAAAAAAAGTTTTCCGTTACAGACAAATCCCGCTGCGACAGTCAAAATCGCGTTCCCTTTTAAAGTTGAGACGATTCGTTTAACGAGTGTCGAATTCCCGTGCTCCGTGGCCCCTTGAAGACGAAGTGTCCCCGGGAGGCGGCCCAGTAATTACCAGCCATTACACACAAAAGACACTCGTCCGATTAACATAATCCCCACTCCCCGGGACCCGGTATAAATGGCCGGCATTTTGTATTTGAGCGGAGTGACGTGTGTATTAATGGCTATGCTTGTCCTCCGAAATTAGGTGAGGGAGGTCGTGATTTAGTTTTTCATAGTCTACTCGGATGAGACGGTGCGCCCATGATAGTTCATCCTATAGCCGGCGAAACAAATTGCCCCGATTTATCCCCGCTTAAGGCGCGTTTAATATATGCTAATGAGAGTTTATGCAATAGGAAGCTTAAGTCTGTTTAACGTAACGTTCTTATAATAAATAATAAATTAATATATGGGACACTTACACACACGGTCGTCCATCCCCGAAGTAACTTAATACTTGTGTTATGGATGACGGACAACTGGTACTACATATATAATTTTAAATACATACTTAAATATAAATACACACCCAGGCTCGAAGAACCAACAAATTGTTTATAGAAAATGTTGATCCTCGGCGGGAATCGAACCCGCGACCCGCGCAACGGAGGGCAGGGTCACTACCCACTGCACCAACGGGCCACTCAGTCTAAACTTTTATATCTAAACTTTGGGCCAATATTAATGACATTTGGTAAAATTAAAACTAATATACCGGACTAAAATATATTCTATCTTCAAAATATCCTTTATTCAAATGACTGAAACTAAAAGATTCTTGAGGAAGGTTTAGGTTAATATCACATAACGGTTTTTATGAAAATTGTGTTGAAAAATTCTCGCAGTTTTTAAAAAAACTCGCGCGGAGCTTTAGTCGCGTGCGCCGCTTAAACTCACAGAGTAACACTAAAGTGATGTATTAGAGATTTATACATCCACAAAAATACTACAAAAAAGTCCGAGACAGCATGTCTCTATTTCTTAAGGTTAACTCACAATAACTAATTTTAATGTCAAAATTGCGATTAAATACACGCGGATGAAGCCCCAGTAACATCTAGTTTATATATATTTTAGAACCTGCAAACTTCGTGTAAAAACCTGCGCATTCGAACCATAAATCAGCACAGAAATACACCGTTAATTATACGGAATTTTCGTTTAGGAAACGCGGTGGTAAATTCATTATTCTCTAATTACAGTGGGGCGAATCGTTCAGAAAAGGGGCTGCCTCATTGAGTCTAGTGCTCTCGCGGTGCCCGACTTTCTTCGAATGGAGCGATCGCTGAAAAAAAAACACAAAAACCCTTTTAAAATTAATTGAGTTTTCTTGCGGCTACATCGGCTACAATAAATTAATTAACGCTCGAAGGAATCCTTAAAATTTGTCGAGGATCAAAAGTTGGCTGCTAGGGGATGGGTATACGGTGGGGCGGTGGGGTGGATAATGCTTCGATTTTCCATTAACTTATATTAGCGATGGGAGAGGCCGCCGCGCCCCGCGGTACTGCCGATAGCTCCCGATCTAATATATTTCCTTTATTAACTAACTGCCGGAACACGCGATCTTTGATCCGTTTCTGTATACCTACCCGTTGTTTGCTTATCGGCCTATTTAGAGAGTAAGTTGAAAGCTGATTGCCAATCTCTTTTTTTTCGAACTAAATGTATGCTGTTAGCCCTAACGGCTTTTACAGCGTTACCGGGCGGGACGGGCGAGCGCAGAAGCATCGTCGAGGTTGCGAAATGCAGAAAGTAGAGCGCAGAAGGTCTAACGTCTAAAAGGGAACGTCGTCCCCCGAAGAGTGCCTCCTGTGAGGCCGGACCACGGCTTAGGGTGACGCGTAGTGGAGGGCTAGTATGACTTGGATTAGTCATTGCGACGTCGGAGAGCGTTGCCAATCTCACATGCCTGGTGTACATTGGTGAAGTAACCGCATAATGAAATTACATGACACAAAATATAAAACAAATTATGTTGCCACTAGCAGTTTTTGAAAAAATACAAACGCATACCAGATTTAACATGCTTTTTTCTGTTAAATTTAAGTTATTGGCGTTATTGTTAAAAAGCAATGTCTATTGTTCATTACTGAAATCTGTGAAACGCTATTTGATTACCAATAAAGAAATAAATAAAGTAATTCTTAAAATATTCAACACTACTTGCATCCGCGAATTCGTTCGCACAAACGTAATATTTTAATTAAAAATAAAAAAATAAAATTCAGAAAAATTGAATCACAATGATCACATCTTCTGTACGGACTTGAAAAACGCTCAAACAAACACATTCTTGCGTTTATGAAATAAAACCGCTATTCGCGACTCCGTTCCATCCAACTTAAATATTGAAATACCTTCAATTATTTGCCGTATTTTTCCTATTCCCGACATGAAAAGGAGAATTTATGATATGATATACATATATTAAATTATATTATTTAAATTTATGATATAAGTCCAACGGTTTAGCTGTGAAGGCGTAACAGATAGACAGACAGGCTTTCGTTTACTTGAGGGCACTTTTATTTTTCAGTCGATACCAAAGAAGATGCGTATATAATAGTGTACGAAACTAAACAAACAGATGGTAAATTCAAAGTTACTTAATATATATTACTTGTTCCAGGTTGCTTACTCGAAGGTACCCGGCCACCGCCCGATGTTCCACCGCGTAATCCTACCATGTCCCGATTGAACGGCCGAATCACCGGCAACCCGGCTGATTTAGCTGACTTCGAACCATCGTGTCTTGTCCGAACTCCTTCTGGAAACTTCTACGTGCCTTCAGGTATGAAAATTCGAAATGAATTATAATTCATATATTCATCATGAAAAATTATGGGTTATATGAAATCCTGAAATCCTCAAACTCCAAAAGATTTATGACCTAAGAATGTACTGGCTGATACGAATCTATACAGTATTTAGTTGAAATATGTATATATCTAGCTGTGTCAAAAATGGCTTCGCCTGCGTGGAGTTTATTGATTTACGAAACTTTACCCAGAATTTTCAGAATTTTGAACATAAAAGTAGTTATTGTGACTTAACCGACACAGACAGAGACATGCTATCACGGACTTTTTTGTAGTGTTTTTACAGATCTACAATTCTCTACTACATTACTTTAGCGTATCTCTGCTGGTTTACGCAGCGCATCGACTAAAGCTCCCAGCAAGCAAGTTTTTTAACAACTGCTCGATCTCTTCAACATAGTTTATATACCGATATGTACTATTTACTTAAACCATCCAGAAGTATTGCACTATCTTTTGGTGAAAACCGTACAAAAATCCGTTCAGTAGATTTTGAGAAAATCGATTACATACAGACAGACAGCTTTTTGGGACTTTGATAATAAGTATAGATAGATAAGTGTGCTTTCATAAATTAAATTGAAAGATGATAGCTAAAGTCTTACATCTTCTGCAGTCTTCAAACTCCATGAAAGCGTGAAGTGCTGACCCTAGAACCCGTACATGTAAGCCTGTTCACAAAACATTAATTAACAATTTCAGGAGACATACAAAAGAATCCGTCTATGGACTACAAGTCAAACTCCTCGTGCAGTAGTCCTGGAAAGCAAGAGAAGGGAACCTTAGAGAGAATGGACAGGAGCGACAGACATCCTGCCTTCGGGGCACCAGTGCCAGTACTCCCTGTCAGAAACAATCTCAGGGCTACTCATTTCCCTCCGGCCGCATCTCGTTTCCACTTCAGGAAAGGTCTCTCCTCGAGATGTTCTTGGAAGTGTACGGCCGTTGTGTTTATAGTCTTATTTGTCCTTCTTCTATCCATTGCCTCTTATATGTCAGGTATGTATTTTAAACAACAGTTAAATATAACAATTTAATTGAGTCGAGAAATTGAATGTTCTTTTTCATTCACAGCGTCCTATTTTACTGATAACTGGTCATATCAAAACGCGAAACCATGTTCAGTATTAGTTGGTGATTCAACGGATAAATCGCCAACATCAAAAGCGACAACGCTTGAGTCAAGTAATAAATCTTTAACAAAACCGCATCAAAGCTCGACGTCGTCTGCTTCAGGTAACGGGAACAATCATTCACGCCCCCGTAGAAGTATAGATGGGCATGCTTCTTTACCTTCTGTTTCTTCCATGGATTCTTTTACTGTAGATATGCATGAATTAATCACTTCGCCTTCTGAGACCACTGTTAGCTTAGTGCATGGTGTGTCATCGGAGGGAACTGTCACACAGCAAAAGGAAGTTACAATAGTTTCTAACGATGCTTATATGTCTAGCAATGTGGGTGATTTGGTTAAAACTAGTAACCTAACAATTAATAATACAAAGCTTGAAAAAATAACAACACCCTTGCCTAACAATGAAACAACTCTTAAGACAACTCAGGAAAGTTTTCACTCTGAATCCAAAACTAACTATAAGAAAAGAGTGGATAAGCCACAAGAAATTGATTTAAATGAAAAATATAACGTTGCTTACGTTCCTGAAGAAATGCAAGGTGATTCACTTCCTTCAATCTACTCATACGGCGTACAAAAACTTCAATATATCAGACTACTAAGCAGACTAAATAAGGTTAACGAACAATTACATATTTTTTCTAATGACCCCAATGAAAAGACCGCAAACCCTAAAAATTACCAATATGAACGTAGTAGCTCTCCTGTATATGTCAAGACCCCTACTGAAGTCACTTTTCTACCAACTTCCTCTCCCACGACATCAACAGCACATATATCGAAGTCAAGTTCTACAGAACAGGTAACAACACCACCTTCTACAGCAAGCCCAATTGTTTTTACCACACATAATGCTTTTTTAAAAAACGAGCATGTATATGAAATAACTCAACCTACACAGAGTGTTACTAATAACTCAGATATTGTAAATACTATTAGCACTCATGCTGAAATAAAACCTATGGCTACTGAGCCCACTACACTAAACGTTGCTACTGAATCAAAAGCACCAGATACTGTATCAAACGCTAAACATGTATTGATTAATTTAACGATCTCTGCAGATGATGCTAATAATGATTCATATAAACCACTGTATTCATTGACTGTAAAAGTCCCAACAGTTGGTGATAGTAATGAAATACCCACTGTGAAGATAACGCCAATGGAAAGCGAGCCAACAGTGCCTACCAATTTTAATAGGCCAATAATAATAGAAAATAGTGTTAAGACTACAAAATCTAATACAGTGAACACTGAAAATTGGGGAGGAAGCTGTGAATGTTCATGTCCAGTATGCGACTCTATTACCACAGATGACTTCTACGAAGATTTTGTAGAGACAACTACTTCTTCTGTGAAAAGCAGTACTTTTGAACCGACTACAGATAATTATAACACCTTTGATGAATCTACACTAACATATAATAGTAGTACAGATACAGAAGTCCCGATAGAAACTACTACAGATGTTACCACACTGAGAGAAGGGTCAACATCTTTAGATGAATTATCAACAGTCTCCACCATGATAGATTCAACACCTGATTTAACCACACAATCTGAAATTATATCAACCACAGATGTTCCGAAATGCATATGCCCCAAACTTAAGCCTCCACCAATTCTTATATTGGAAGGTGAGGTCCTAAAAAAATTTGCGTATTGTTAATATACTAACGATCGCCAAACCATTTCTATCGGATCTTCGCAAAACGCATTGGTGTCTAACGTACTAATTCGCATGCTCATCTTAAACTTGTAGAACCGTAATATAGTATTTTAGCATTTCTGCATGTACTTCTGAAAATATATCATTTTTTACCAATAGATGCATAATAAAAAGTCTACGTGACTATAGGTAGTTTTGTTGTTACATTGACTTTCACAGACTTAAACTTCCAGAAATAATTGAATTTTTATAATTTGCGTAATATAAATACATCACCACATTATCGCATGGTTTTTCATAAAAATATAGCTTGTAATTTTTTTAATTTCTTGATTGTAATCAGGTATTTATATTATAGGTGCGCGAACATTCCCCGCGCAATCTTTCCCTCCTGACGGGACAACGTTTAAACAAATTACTTTAGGTGAAAAATTATCAAAAGAAATCCCTCCATATAGTTACTGGAATATGCAATTTTATCAATCCGAAGCAGCTTATGTAAAATTCGACTACATGATACCACGAGGAGCGTCTATAGGTGTTTATGCCAGACGAAACGCACTTCCAACGCACACTCAATATCACTTCTTAGAAGTCCTAAGCGGTTTTAAAGCACGAACTACAAGGGCTTCACATGTAAGTATTCAAGAAATAAATTCTACTTATTCTCAACGAATGTAACATTTTCTCTAAGTCGTTGCTTTACAAAAGCTTATTCTTATTATCTACACAGTATTAGTATCAGTCGAATGTGTTTTGTATTTTTATTTCCAGCCGTCCGTAAAGAAAGAAGTTACTCATTATATGGAGCAAGGTCACTGGTTTCTTTCTTTGTACAACGACGACGGTGATCCCCAGGAAATCTCGTTCATCGCTATGGTCGCTGACGATATGACGCATAACTGCCCCAACGGCTGTTCTGGGAAAGGCGAATGCCTGATGGGACACTGTCAATGTCAACCTGGTTTTGGAGGAGATGACTGTAGTGAGAGTAAGTTTACCGTACAAGAATTGCAACTATTGTAATTTTCTTTATCTCAATTTTTTTGTATTCATGAAGTGATAAAACTAATTTCCACAATTAATTGACTTCAGGTGTATGCCCCGTATTATGTAGTCAACGAGGCGAGTACATAAATGGCGAATGCCAATGTAACCCTGGTTGGAAGGGCAAGGAATGCTCTTTACGCCACGACGAGTGCGAAGTACCTGACTGTAATGGTCACGGGCACTGTGTCAACGGTAAATGCTCTTGTGTGAGGGGATACAAAGGAAAGTTCTGTGAAGAGGTCGATTGTCCACATCCAACATGTTCAGGACATGGATTTTGTATCGAAGGTGCTTGCGTCTGTAAGAAAGGCTGGAAAGGTTTGGACTGTGCCACTATGGACAAGGACGCACTCCAATGCTTGCCGGACTGTTCCGGACATGGCACTTTCGATGTCGATACTCAGACGTGCACATGTCATGCACGCTGGTCGGGTGACGATTGTTCAAAAGGTAACTCAAATATCTAAACTTATAGCGACCTCATTGGAAGTAAAAGAAACATTTTTTTTGATATTGACATTCATTTTACAGAAGTATGTGATTTGGACTGTGGGCCACATGGAAGATGTGTAGGAGAATCGTGCGTTTGCGATCAAGGGTGGACAGGAGAATATTGTACATCCAAACTTTGCGATGCAAGGTGCAGTGACCACGGCCAATGCAAAAACGGCACTTGCCTCTGCGTATCTGGTTGGAACGGCCGACATTGCACGTTAGAAGGTTGTCCAAGAGGCTGCGCAGGTCACGGGCAGTGCAGGGTGGCGAATGATGGCCACTGGGAATGCAAATGTTTCGATGGGTGGGATGGTCCAGATTGTACTACACTGAAAGAACAAATTTGCGATGATTCTAAGGATAATGATAAAGGTAAGGCAAAAGTTGAACATATAAATCCTCATATTATATTATTTGACATTTGACTGTGATTGTGATTGTGATATAATCAATTGTTAATTAAGTTTCAGGGTATTAACAAGGTTATACAGTTTATTAATTGTAAAATTCTTATGTTATCTTCAGATGGATTAGTTGATTGCGAAGATCCTGAATGCTGTCAAAGTGCGGCGTGCAAAGGAAGCCAGCTCTGCGTATCATCACCCAAACCGACTGATATATTGCTCAGAAAACAACCCCCAGCTATAACTGCCTCATTCTTCGAAAGAATGAAGTTCCTTATCGACGAAGGTAGTCTGCAAAACTACGCCAAACAGGAAACGTTTAATGAGAGGTATGTATTAAGTGTTCGATGTCAGATGTTAGAATTAATATTAATGTGAAACGGTCATTTGATGTTAGTTCCAATGAACATCAAATGACCCTCGATGTTGATTTTGGAGTTAAAATAAATATCTATATATTATGAGATACGCAATGTTGTGCCCCAGTCGATCCTTTACGTCGTTTTATTTATATAAAAGTGTTTTACTTTCTTTTCTGTTTCCTACACCTTTCTATAAAAAATAACGTGTTCTGTTTTCATGCTAACGATCGATGATGATTCGATGATTAATATTGTGTGGAATATAAACCGGCACTTGCATGTTATTTTTGTTTACGATTATAATTTCATTTCTATTACTAACATGTTTTAACGTTTCTTCTTATTATTTAACAATGTATCCAATGATACTCATTTTATGTTATTTCACGTCTTTCCGCTGCGCAGTATGTTTTGGAACCACTTCAATACGAGGTAAGAAATAGAATTCAGTTTAGGTAGGATTGTGTGTGTGTCCTTTAAACGTAGATAGGTATACTTGTATTACTAATATTTTTATATTAGGTATATCCAATTCAGTAGATATGATTAAAATTATTCGTATATTATCCTCGGATAAAGAGAAAAATAATCAAATTAAAGTTTAGCGTATTGGAAACTCTGAAATGTGAATGTATACTTTGTTCGATCAAAATATTTTTTGGCTTATATTAAAATTTTAATAACAGGAAGTATGTCAGTAATATTATTCTTTCATAAACCATTGTTTATCTCTATACCTACCTAATTGCAAACATATTTCATACAAGTATATGTGTGCATGTTGTTTTATGTCGTAATATTTATATATTCGTGTCCTGTGAGTTTTGTGTTACGCTTTTTATTATCAACTATAAAAAATTATATATTTAGTAAATATTTTGTATGTAGATTATTTAAAGTTGTGATCACGAAATTGTAGCATAGCATTAAGTTTTTGACTATTTATATCATTAGAAATAAACTGTTTTTTGTAATTTAATTAAATCATCCAAAAGTAAGAAATATTTTATGGTATCAAGAATGCTACGTTTTTACAAATCACTATTTAAAATACTTTTTAATTCCCCAACTTTGTTCGTCACTTATTTAGTTAGTTGTCAATACTTAACCCCTTTCATACTTCTATTAATATCTGTTGTTTTTCTAATATTTAATGAAATCTTCTTAATATCAAACTTATTATACTAAATTGTTGTTTCGTCATAAACCAAACTGATTTTTTCTTTATCCAATTTAATCCCGCTTTCAGCCGGTCCGCGGTCATAAGGGGTAGAGTGGTAACTTCTTTGGGTTCTGGTTTGGTTGGAGTTAGGGTGTCCACTTCAACACCACTCGAAGGGTTCACCCTAACGAGGGAGGACGGCTGGTTCGACCTCCTAGTGAACGGTGGAGGGGCTGTAACTCTTCACTTCGGGAGGGCGCCCTTCAAACGATCCACTCAGGTCGTGTTCGTGCCTTGGAATGAGGTAAGTTATCAAAAAATGGCCTAACCTTTTATCATATAAAAACGTATGGTCCTAGTAAACTGACGGAACAAAATACAATCATCAATTACGTAGTTCAAAATAGCGACACATTTATTAAAAGATGAATATTAATTTAAAACTAGAAAGTTCCTAAGTGGTGATGACCAAAGAATGGCGTCTGCATGCGTATCACAAACGAAAAGATCCGAAGAAGGTCCTAAATTACCGATGTAATTTAGGACCTTCTTCGCGAGACTGAAATGGCAATGGGTAAAGTACATTATGACAGTTTTGCAATGATGATCCCGGATGCAAGCAACGCAGCTTTCGTAGACCACGCCACTGGAATTTAAAAAGATATTGGGACGAAATAGTATAGAGTGGTAAAATATCTTGAACGGGCAATCCAATAATAGACGTCTATCGGTTGAAGACGAGGACTAAATCTAGAACACGGCAAATTAATAAACTTTTTATTCTATTTGATAAAATATTATTAATAGGCTTTTAGAATTGAATTAGATGTACAAAAAATTAAAGTAACGGTCTGTTACAATCCAACTGCCGGGCATAGGCCTGCTCTTTCCGTTTTTGGAGATAAGGTTTGGAGCTAAGACCTACCACACTGATCCAATGCGGCTTGGTAGGTTACACGTATCCCCAGAATCATCTAGAGATACGCAGGTTTCCTCGCGATGTTTTCCTTCGCCAAAAAGCGTGTGATTAATCGCAACTATCAATTGCACGGGTTTTGAAATCGTGAACCCTCTCGAAAGACTCGCACGGCATCACCTCTGGGCTATCACAGCTCTCGGAAACAGATACATTGAAAGATTTTTATTTTTCATATTATTTTTAAAAACAAAAGTAATAATAAAATTATTTTGCTATAGTCCGCGATACAGTAAATGCCACCACAATACACAAGCACTACACACGTTCACTATCACAAACTCAACAATCGTTTCGCACCGCAACCGAAGCATCATCAGGAGATAGACTCCACGACAAAATCGCAAAGCGAAGCATTATGCAAACAAGCATTGTTATATAGCAATTGGTTCATCCCCACCATTTATTTTACCTCTGAACACGTGCAACAAGCTTGAACTAGAAACATTTATAATTTCGGACGATTTGCTGTGTGTATTACATTTTATTTTAATGTAGGTGGGTGTTACGTTCAAATGTTTACACTATTGGTTGAACCAAATATATTGGACAGCGACGCGATGGAATTTGGTCAATTTTATGCAGAGTTTATCCTGTACGGTCAAGCTCACCGTCTTTAAATAATTTATAGAATTAGGCGTTACTTTGCGGAAATCC
Source organism: Morpho deidamia (assembly GCA_947086505.1). NCBI lineage: Eukaryota > Metazoa > Arthropoda > Insecta > Lepidoptera > Nymphalidae > Morpho > Morpho deidamia. Next base: position 1,647,314 of record CAMTZC010000025.1, read on the forward strand.
TTTGTGGTGGCAGTGATAGAGGTTTTTGCATGTGTTTTTACGAATCCTGCATGTATCGGGTATGAAAAAAACGGATAGTCCACTATACACTTAGCACTATATATATATTTTCTATTTACTGTATCGCGGATTATATGAAAAATAATTTTATTATTACTTTTGTATTATGGATCTCCGCAAAGTAACGTCTAATTCTTTAAATTATTTTTAAAATCACAAATTCATCAATGGAATAAGTTCTACAAACTTGAAATGAGTGATTATTTTCTCAAAAACATCCGAATCAAAACGGCATTAAGTATTCGAAAGTCGTAATTTAGATGAGTTCATCCAGCACATAACTCATGCGGCATTCTCGGTAACTTTTCTCGCGTTAGAAGCGAAACGAATTACATGCATAAGTCAAGATAATCATGCGATTATCTTATATTAATTGCCTTCTTCTGAATTGTATTATGTTCCTTCCTGCTTGTATCGGAAATATCTGGAAGAGCAACTAATAATATATAAAGAATGGGGGAAAAAATTGATCGAGTTCCAAAGTAGAACCAAGGCACCAAAATTTATGTTGCTGGAATTAATTGTTACTGATGTATTTATTTTTGAATTTGAACTATCGTGAGTGGTATACATAATTAATGTATGGAAACCGGCTATACTCACCTCTCATTTTATCGAATGAGCCGGACTAATTTAAATTTCCATGTATGAATGAGAAGGTGGAATATTGCATTTTAAATTTGACCCACTTCCCGGTGTCCGATTGAGCTGTAATTTTACATGCTGGTCCAGTCCCGATAACGAGGCATGTTTATGATAAGCATGACCTGATGCTGCTGACAGGATTGGCTCCTGACGAGGTAACTTCTCATCGGTTATCAGTAGGGACAAAAAAAATTATAAGATTTTTTAATATAATTTTTTACACTTATTACCTGTGAAAGCCATTATTAATCAGGACGCTGAGAAGACTGGTCAACTGGATCTGACAAGGAGAGCCTCAATGAAAGTTTTCCATGGACAACTTAACCGAAACACATTTTTTCTAATTCTTCCAGGTTGTGATAATCGACGAAGTAGTCATGACAACCTTAGACGACAAGGGTGGTATGGGACCTCCTCAGGCATGCCTCGCGCACGACTACGACGCCATGAAGCCCGTGGTGTTGGCCACCTGGAAACATGGATTCCAGGGTGCCTGTCCCGACAAGAGTGCTATACTGGCTGAGTCACAGGTGAGAGTTGATTGTTTGATAGATAACGCTATTCTATATCTTCGGAATACTCTAATTTATCTTTGGAATATTATATTATGGTATAGTTAATTATATTGTAGCCAGCAACAATTTTTAATCAGTGTCTCTATTTATTATTGCCAGCAACACTTTAAATGTATATAAGTGACAATGTCATTATCAGCCCTCTCTCTTTCTCCTTTACGATCGGTTCTTGCCTGCGGACGTTCTGTTAGTTGGTCGGTTCACGTGACTGATTTTATTTATTGCGTTGTATGATTACATACGTGTTAATTTTGTTCTCTTTTTAAAAATCCTACTTTAGATTCTAAAAATACTAATATATCTACAGAAACAGTCTGCATTCTCCATAATTGCTTCAATTCCTTACAAGTTTCAGAGAGCTCCATTTAAGTGACTGACACTGACTGTATATAACTGGTTAAGTATAATGGTTTAAAAACAAAAAATCCACAAATTTCTACCAAATACTTACAAAAAACTATTTAAGTTTCAAATAACTTGCCTAAAAGTTTGCACATTTCGTTTCTTTATCCTTAAAGTCCATCGATAAGTTTTTTATTAACCTTCTCTTTCCTAGTAATTTATCGATATCCTAGCATTCATCCTAAAACTACCATTGCACTTTTCAGGTGGTCCAAGAAAGCCTTCAAATACCAGGAACCGGTCTCAACCTGGTCTACCATAGTTCAAGAGCTGCCGGCTATCTCTCAACTATCCAACTGCAACTCACGCCAGAGAGAGTTCCGACAACGTTGGCCCTAATACATCTGAGGATAACTATCGAAGGCATACTCTTCGAGAAAACCTTCGAGGCGGATCCAGTGATCAAATTTACGTACCCGTGGAACAGGTTGAATGTGTACAGGCAGAGAGTGTACGGTGTGACGACGGCGTTGGTAAAAGTTGGATACCAGTACACGGATTGTAAGGACATAATTTGGAATGTGCAAACAACGAAATTGAGCGGACATGATATGAGTATATCGGATGTTGGTGGATGGAATCTGGATATACATCATAGATACAATTTCCATGAAGGTAAAATCACTTTCTCTCTTTGAGTCTACAAGTATTTGTAAGTTTCTTTTGTCTGAAACTTATTAATTTGTTTCCGGAGGGGGGCAATATCGGCGGTGATATCACCAGTTCTAGTTACTATTATAGGATTGCACTTTCATATTTTGCTTAATAAATAAATTCCAGTTTTAGCAGTTTTGTACATAGACCTAAATGCAAACTTTGTGTTTCAACGAATAAATTAACCTTCTAACTAAATGCTATTTTTTAAATTAACGATCGCATTAATGGAATTAAATGTTCAATCGTCTATGACAGTATGTTCTTGAACTTATTTTTAATGATAATACTTCCAGGTATCCTCCAAAAGGGGGACGGCACGAACATCTACCTCAAACACAAGCCGCGTCTCATCATCACGGCAATGGGCGACGGCCGCCAACGTGCGTTGGAATGCGGCGCAGAGTGCTCTGGAACTGCGGTCAAACAACGTCTGTTGGCGCCCGTGGCGTTGGTCGCTGCACCGGACGGCTCCATCTTCGTTGGTGACTTCAATCTCGTCAGGAAGATCAATACCGACGGCACCGTGCGAACTGTTGTCAAATTGAAGTGAGTAACGCATGAATTTAGCCAAAATTCATCATTATTGATTCCACAACCGACCAAAGTTTGTTATATTTGCCGTAGTACGCAAGAATAATATCGAAATCATCTCATTGAATCCTTTAATGTACTTAAAAATATGACTGATAGGGTTCATGAGACATCGATAAAATTTTACTTAATCTACATAATAATTGGATTGTTTCTCTGTTTTCAGCGCAACTCGTGTGTCCTACCGATACCACATGGCTCTATCACCGCTGGACGGAACTCTTTACATATCTGATCCCGAATCCCATCAAATCATTAAAGTGCGCAACACAGACGACTTTAGCGATCCTGAAAGGAACTGGGAAACCGTGGTAGGCTCTGGTGAAAGATGCCTACCGGGAGATGAAGCGCATTGTGGAGATGGAGCTCTGGCTAGAGATGCTAAATTGGCGTACCCTAAAGGCGTCGCCGTGTCTACAGATAACGTAGTATATTTTGCCGACGGTACAAATATACGAATGGTGGATAGAGATGGCATCATCACAACAGTCATCGGGAATCATATGCATAGGGCCCATTGGAAACCGATACCTTGTGAAGGAACGTTAAGCGTGGAAGAGGTACATCTGAGATGGCCGACAGAGCTGGCTATAAATCCGCTTGATAACAGCTTGCATATAATCGACGATCATATGATTCTACAAATGGCGCCAGATGGGAGGGTAAAAGTCATTGCTGGAAGACCGCTTCACTGTCCATCACCGTTGACTGGATATGATATGGAACTTGCAACTTATGCTACTCTAGTAATGCCGCAAAGTATAGCTTTTGGTGCAGCCGGTAATCTGTACGTCGCAGAAAGTGATTCTCAAAGAATTAATAGAGTGAGACTTATCACTACTGACAGTAAGATTTCCCTGTACGCCGGAGCTGAATCAAAGTGTAATTGCTTGGAGAGAGGGTGCGATTGTTTCGAGGCAGATCATTTCTTAGCGTCCAACTCTAAATTCAATACCATTTCAGCAGTGACCGTAAGCCCCGATGGCATCGTCCATATAGCTGACCAAGCTAACTACCGAATTCGATCTGTCATGGCTAGTATACCAGATGCAAGTGGCGCAAGAGAATATGAAATTTATTCGCCAGATACACAAGAAATATACATATTCAACAGATTCGGTCAACATGTCATGACGAAAAATATACTCACTGGTGAAAATAATTACGTCTTTACTTACACTGTTAACACGAGTAATGGCAAACTCAGTACTGTAACTGATGCCGCTGGGAACAAAGTGTTTTTACTACGTGACTATTCGAGTCTCGTGAACTCTATCGAAAACACCAAGGGCCAGAAGTGTAGACTGAAAATGTCACGAATGAAAATGCTTCAAGAATTGCGAACGCCTGACAATTTCAATATGACTTTCGACTATCATGGCACAACAGGGCTGCTCAAAGCTAAGTACGACAGCACCGGCAGAAGTTATATTTACAAATATGATGAATTCGGAAGGTTAACTTCAGCCGTCACACCCACTGGAAGAATAATCAATCTAACATTCGATTTAAGTCTGAAAGGTGCTACCGTACTGGTAAGTGAAAATAACAGGAAACCCATCTCAATACTGATTAAAGGTTCGTCTGTCAATACGAAGGTCGGTGAAGCTGAAAAGAAAACAATTATTTCAACCGACGGTAGCATATCATCGAGCATGCCGTGGGGTCACATAATATCAACCGATACTGTACCTTACACGATCCTATCAGAAATCGATCCTATCTTGGGTGAAAGTTATCCTGTACCAGCCAAACAGAGAACCGAAGTTGGCGGTGATTTAGCTAATCGTTTCGAATGGCGATACTTCTTACGCAGACTATCCAGTAAAGGAAAGAGTAGTAAAGCGGTAGCTCAGATAGGACGTAAACTACGCGTAAACGGCGAAAATCTATTAACCCTTGAATATGATAGAGATACGTCTACAGTTGCCGTGTTTATGGATGATAAGGTAGAACTGTTGAACGTCACTTACGATAGAATGGCAAGACCAGTTAAGTGGGGACCTAGAAGTGGCATTTTTGCTGAAGTCGAACTTGATTATGATAGATTCAACAGGCTCACTAGCTGGCGCTGGGGTGAGTTGAACGAGACTTACGGATACGACAGAGCTGGAAGATTACATGAAATTCGCAACGGGGATGGTTCTTCTTTGGCTTACTCTTTCAGAGATATGTTCACAAGCTTGCCGCTGAAAGTAACGACACCCAGAGGCAGCGACTACCTTCTCGATTATGATGATTCTGGCGCTCTTCAAAATCTAACTACACCAAGAGGACACATTCATACATTTGCTCTTATGACTTCACTGGGCTATTTCAAATATCAATACTTCGCGCCTGTAAATAGGCATCCATATGAAATTCTCTACAATGACGATGGTCACATATTAGCAAAAATTTTCCCCCATCAATCAGGCAAAATTCTCTACGTGTACGATAGCACTGGAAAATTGGAAACCATACTGGCAGGCGCGTCTGCGATTCGCTATGTTTACCACGAAAATACTCATCTCGTGAAAAATGTAGAAATATCCGACCCCGACTACGAGTTGAGACAGGATTATAAATACCACGCAGGAATCTTAAAAGACGAGAAGATGAAATTCAATTCTAAGAGCGGTCTCAACAACGCTCATTTCAAATATCAATACGATGGCAACGCGCGACTCTCTACCATAGACATGAATATTAACAGTAAAGAAATGCCACAGCTAAGATTGAAATACAATCAAAATTTAGGTATCCTGGAAGGTGTGAGCGATTTGAGAATCTATAGAAACACGTTTAATCGTTCGGTCATGCAAGACACTAGCAAGCAATACTTCACTATTACTGACTACGATGATCACGGCAGAATTAAAACTGTCCTCATAAACATCAAATCCTTCGACGTGTTCCGCTTCGAACTGGAGTATGATGTGAGGAATCGAATCAAATCGAAAAAGATGATGATCGGTGACACGTCATCTAGCGAGCGAGTCAGTTATAATTACGACGGACACCTCATGGAAGTTGTTGGCTCCGACGAAGACTGGAAATACGTTTTCGATGAGAACGGCAACATCATCGGTATAATAGAGCACGGGGAGAAGCGTTATCTGGGCTACGATATCGGCGATAGAGTCGTTCAATACGGGGATATCGAATTCAGCAGTTACGACGGTCGCGGTTTCGTTATAAGACGCGGTGAACAGAAATACCGATACAATTCACGCGGGCAATTTATTCATGCATTCGAGAGAGATAAGTTCCAGATGTGGTACTACTATGACGACAGGAACAGGCTGGTAGCTTGGAAGGATGATAAGAACAATATAACGCAGTTCTTCTACACGAATCCTCAAACACCCTATCTGATCACACACATGCATTATCCGAAAACAGAAAAGACTATAAGATACTTGTACGACCAAAGGGATTTCCTAACGTGCATCGAAACTGAGGATCAACGTTTCTACGTCGCTACCGATCACAACGGCTCACCTCTTGTCATATTCGACGTGAACGGCGAAATCATTAAAGAAATAAAGCGCAGCCCGTTCGGGAGGATCGTCAAGGATACGAATCCAGGATTCTACATACCTGTAGATTTCCAGGGAGGTATATTTGACTACAACACAAATTTAGTTTATCTGGAAACACGTTTGTACGACCCGATAGTCGGGCAGTGGATGACGCCGAGCTGGGAACACCTCGCTACTAAATTGACGTTGCCTACTGATATATTCATCTATCGTTTTAGAAACAATGATCCCATAAACAGAGATCAGAATGTGCCCTATATGACCAGCTTGGCGAGCTGGCTCCAACTTTACGGTTACGACTTGAACAAGATGATGGGAGCTAAATACATAACCGATATGATATTCCAACCGAAGACTTCAGTTACGGCGCCTCAACTTGTACCCGACTTTGGTGTAATGTCTGGTCTTCAGTGCATAATCGAAAAGGTAAGATCCTGAATATTTAACGATAAAAAAGCTATAACATTTCCATATTTTTATATTTTTAGCAATTTAATTTTTGTACATAAAAATATACATAATTTTAAAACGGATTGGAGATGTATATAATAGACAAAGTAGGAACCGACATAAGCTTGCGGCTTCTGCTTTGCGCCTTGCAAAAGTTCATAAATCGTTTGTGGGTTTGGGTATAAGATTCTATAATAAAATTCCGCAATCTACTTTAACTTTACCATTATAGCAGTTTAAAAACACTGTTAAAAAAAAGCTAATACAGAAAGCCTTCTTGACTTAAGGACGATAAGAATGCGTTGATATAGCTACTCTTCTAACCTGTACAAGACATTAATGACTATATTTAACTAGTAATAAGAATTATTCATTAAAAAGAGCAACCGCCGAGTTTCTTGCTGGTTCTTCTCGGTAGGAATAGCTTTCCGAACCAGCAGTAGATTGACGATTCAAAAGCACTTGTTCACAAGTTTACTCGAATAAGGAATATTTTGAATTTTAATTTGAATATATAGAGGTAGAATTAGCAAATTATCATTTTCAGGTAAACGACAAATTGTCTGATATAGAGTTCGTCCCAACGCCATTGCTGAAAATGGAGCCAATCACAAGAAATCTACTTCCAAGGGTTTCTTATAAACGCGGGGTGTTCGGTGAAGGTGTTCTCATATCTAGAGTCGATGGGAAGGCGTATATTAGCGTGGCTGATGGTGCAAATAGCGTTGTTGAAGACGTTATTACAACTGTGTTCAACAACTCGTATTTCTTGGACGTGCATTTTAGTATCCACGACCAGGACGTATTCTATTTCGTGAAAGATAATTCTCTGAAGATTAGGGACGATATGGAGGAACTGAGAAGGCTGTCTGGCAAGTTTAACGTATCGCAAGACGAGACAAACGATCAAGGATTGGAGGTAAGTTTGAATTGTATAATACTCTAATATTAGAATGTCGATTAATCTAAACCATTTCAGCCTTTTGTGTTAAATAGGAACTTTAGTGTTCGGATTATAGTTTACTTCAGTGTAAACTATAAATCATTTTCATGCAGTCATGACTTGCATCTCCTTAGTTGCTATATTAAGATAATCTTTCTGGATTAAAACAAAGTAAGCGCACATATCCCGCCCTATATTTCAATATATTACGTTAAACTCACCCACTCCGAACGAGTAGCAGTGGATAATAAATCCATAAGGCATTTTAATGGATTTACAAATCATAAACCACACTAACGGACATTTCCTGCAATGGATCAAAACGAAATATATATTTTGAGAATTGAAAAACTATGACGTCATTATTTTAATTGATACTGTCATTTTTAAATGTGTGTTCCGCACAAACGTGCGGGCGGATGAAACAACCTCCGAGACCTGGGCCCGTCGTCTCGGCGTCTCAACCTACCTTATGCGGCCGTCAGCTGTATGCGGTCCGGCCTCATGAATAACTGCGTGTATATGTGTACGTGTGTGTGTGCGCTTGTATGTACTTGGCCGATTCCCGAACCCGTTGGCTCGCCTCAGCAATCTTCCACGGACACGTACTGTCTATTTCTCCCAGCGTATACACTTCACTAACGCGGTTAAATAACACAAATAACTCCCGGTGTGCACACAACCTTCGTAAGATCACACGTTATTGAATCGTCCCTATATGGGGAAACAGTAATCCCAACGCGTACTAAAACAGCAGACGGTCGCGTCTTCTCACACGTTTCACTGGTTAAAACGCGTCACTAAATACTTATATCAATATCAAAAGTCAATGAACAATAAACCACACCCAAAACTCATAATTACGCGTGTGCGTTCTACCATAAAATCCTATACAAGCGTACGCGTCTTGTCTTTACAGTATCCGAAACGTCACTAAGCTGGCGGACGTGACTTGCTGCAATAGAATGCATAAAGGTCGTTGCTCCGGCCGGCCGCGTGTCAATTTATACAAAACAATGTGCAATCTTCTTTCTTTAGCGCTATTATGAGGGTCGCTGAACTGTTCCAGCTAGCGAATTATAGGGATAACCTTACGAAGCTGACTGCAAACCTTTGCTAGTCGGAGAGGCACTATAGAAAGATAACGATATATCAATCAGTTTTTTTTTTTTTTTTTTTATAGGTTCGAGTACATGCGGTCGGCAAGGGTTCAGCCCAAGCCGTGATAGTGTTGCGATACGGGGTCGACCCGAGTCAGGAACGGATCAAGCTGCTGAAGCACGCGCACAAGCGGGCCGCGGCGCGCGCCTGGGAGCGGGAGAAGGCGCTGGTGGCCGCCGGCTGGGAGGGCCGCGGCTCCTGGACCGAGGAGGAGAAGGAGGAGCTCATCTCCCACGGCATCGTGGACGGCTGGGCGGCCAGGGACGTGCACTCCGTCTCCAGGTACCCTCAGCTGGCCGACGACCCAGCGAACATCGTGTTCGTACGCGACGGAAGGAGGAAACGGAGGAAGAGCGGCCGCGCACGACACCGCTCGTGACTTCGCTGATTGTGCCATTTTAAGTTTCGCACCTACCCACAAAGGTTTGATTTAAAATTTTGATAGGACTGACGCGTTTCCGGTGGCCCGTGTTTGTGAGTTCTTGTGATGGTATTAGTGTAGGCATTTAGGGCGTTACGGACTGGTGAGAGGTTTTCTATGATCGGCTAGAGTAGGTTTTCTCTCTCTAGGCGGTAGGACATTTTTCCGTTCGCTTCACCTTACGCGGTCGAAACTAATTGTAGATTTAAGTTTAATGAATCACTTTTAATCGATCTTTAATGAATCTCTCTTGAAATAACTTAAGACAGGGTAACGAAATCATTTAAACGAACGTTAAAATAACGCTTATAACGAGCATAATATTTTAAAACCGAAAATACTCATACTAGATCACAATTTATTAATCGACTTTTGATATTATTTTACCTTTATTTTTAATCCTATATACCTACGTCGCTTAGATTTAATGTAATTTTTTCACAAGAATCATGTATTCCTAATGTATTTTAGCCAAATATTTCTTTCTAACCCTACATTTAGGTATTTGTAAATAGGTAATGTTTTATTCTTGTAGTTGTTCTTTTTGTATCGTTAGACCTAAGGTCCTTCTAATACTTCGCAATACTACTAATATGTAAGCAATAATTTTATATTTTATCTAAGCATCTAATATTCTATTGACCCAATAAATTAATTTTATCGTATTACAACTAAATGAAGTTGCCATAATCACAAAAGTAGGAATACTTAGAGCGGATTTTCACTAAGCGCTCAAAACAATAATATTTAACTGAATCTCTCTACTCTTTACATTTCATTTTTTTGTAGTTCTTAGGTTAATAGGGCTTAGATAGTCAGTTGGAACATAATCTTAACGAATTGTGCAAAATGTACCACAAAAGTAATAATAAAATTATTTTGCTATAATATCTAATAAATATTGTATCGCGGATTATAGCAAAATAATTTTATTATTACTTTTGTATTATGGATCTTCGCAAAGTAACGCCTAATTCTATAAACTATTCAAAATATACCATTTTATTAAAAATCCTTGTACCTAATTGGTTACATTTATTACAGGCCCTTGTAATTAGTTACATTTATTACAGGCCCTTGTAATTATTTACATTTATTAAAGTTATTATTTTTCAAATGCCTTGGTACTAATTATCTAAGCGTTAATAATTTAAGCTAGGTAGATATGTTTTGTGATATGTCGCGATCTGCAATTGAGAATATCAATATTTATTTCACGTTTTATTAATTTTACTTTAAGCCGCTTTGTAATAAAAGGTTTTAATACTCGCAAATTTATAAATATTTTATAAAAGTTTCACAACATTCTGTCTGAAGCAATTTCGATTTAATTGATACATCACCTAGACAATATTTGTTTAATATATAATAATATTGTTTGGCTGGCCCGTTGGTGCAGTGGGTAGTGTCCCTGCGTCCATTTCCGCGGGTCGCGGGTTCGATTCCCACCGAGGGCCAACATTTTCTATAAACAATTTGTTGGTTCTTCGAACCTGGGTGTATATTTGTATTTAAGTATGTATTTAAAATTATATATGTAGTATATCTACCAGTTATCCGTCACCCATAACACAAGTATTAAATTACTTACTTTGGGTTCGGATGACCGTGTGTGTAAGTGTTCCACATATTTATTAATTTATTTATTTATAATAGACCAGTGCCTAAAACGCTATCTACTCAGAAGGTTTGAATTATGTGACGTCATGAAAATTTTAAACTTTTATCTAATATTTATAAATAGCCCTGTTTTGTCTTTGGTCCTAAAACATAGAAGCTTTATTTATAGTCAAGTCATAGAGAAAGTGCTTCGTGTAATCCCTTAACAATAAGTCCTCCTAAATAAAATAGTTAAAAAAAAATACGTAACACTGCGTGTGTTGTGCAATAATCGAACAGTAGTTGTCCATTAACCGAATAGGGTCGATACTTCTTGCTGACTTATCTAAGACTGACTGTTTTACTCCATTTCCCTAATATTTCGTCTGTGGTCATTGTGCGCTCTGAATACCTGAAAATTTATAGCATGTACAATAATATAATAATATTTGTAAAATATATTTAAATATATGTATTCAATATACAAAAAAGAAACTCGTATTGTAGCATTTGCCTAATACAAAATATTAAAAAAGCTAAATATTTTTTTTAATAATAGTAAGCGTCTCTGACCTCAACATTGTCATTCGTGTGTGTGAAAGTTGCTATAGTCGTAAGTCAGTAAGAAGATTTAAAAAAACGTAGATTTATTGTATTGTAGATATATTGTATGTCCATAAATGTCTCTCGTTTAAATTGTGGTGTCTATTCAGTGTTAGAAATATTAATTTAAATGCTAGATGACTGAGCGATTGGTGATAAGGCGTCGATATTTTTTAAAAGGAGTTTGTAAAATGTGAAAAGGAACGTTACGATTGTTCTACTCCGGGTCAAGATGGCCGACGCGTGGTGATATTTTTGCAAAATGTGACTAAACGAAGCAATACATTGTAATTTAAATACGTCTACTTTTTATTTAGTGACTATAAGGTGTATTTTAATTTATAATTAAATAATAATATAATACAATATATATTATCTATTGTGAATGTAGTTATTGATTTCGCGGTGATATATAATAGAGCGTATAGTTATCTTTTTTATGATGTATAAAGAATTCTAATTTGTAAATAGGTACTTAAATGATGTAACGTGTAAAAAATATTGTACATATCTTTACGCTTGAATTATTTATAAAGGAGTTAAGGTTTCTAGAATACAGAGTTAATGTATAATAACGGGCTGTATGGCGAACTGGCTAAAGTAAACTCTGATCGGGTCAAAATAAAAAACAATCTTAACCTGCAAAAAGTTATACATATACAATTATTACCGAAAGTTTTATGTACTAATTATGTTTTTAAATGATTTCATAATATTTATAAAAATATAATTTTAATATTTTATTTTACATTCTTAATGTATTGGACGTATTGGACAAGTCATTTGAAAGTTTATTATTGTAAATTTTGTCGTTAACCCTCGAAAAAATCTCTACATGTATTTTTTAATATAATACATACATATTAAAAAATATGTATAAATTGAAGCAAATATCACCCACACTACATAAAAATCTCCAATTATATATAAATTATATTTAATTTTTATATCTTGACTCTTACGTGATACACTAACATTCTGGTTTACGTCAAATAAATCGATCAGTTAACTCGTTTGTTATATCACCCAACTTACCATAGACTAAAACTTCTAGACATAATATAGAGCTTCAAGAATGCGATCAACAATGCATTTACATGTAGAAATGAATCTCCGCAGCATTTAATTTGTATTATTGTAGATATGGTGATTAGACCCCAATACTCAGTGTATAGTTAGTCCGCATTAATACACATAACATAGATAAACTGTCAAAAATGTAATTATTATCCAAGTTTAATTTTGAATTTAAAAATACCTAAAAATATTTTTTTATTTAAAAAATTATCCTGTTCTTCTTTGTCTAAAATTAAATAATAACATAAAAAAATCAGTTCGAATTCTCACTTAATTCTTCTTCAGTTCTCACTTAACCGCGAATGGAGAATGGACAATAATAGTCCTGCGTGTCTATGTTATGTGTATTTGCATTATGGTCATCTAGTTCACAGCGTGCGTGCTATGGATGGCGATGTAAGCATGTACAATAATAAGTATAGAAAGTATTCTAATCGAATATGTAATAAAAAAATAATAAAAGTGCTTTTGTTTTACTTACACCTTCGTTTCCGTATAACAAATCATTCCTCCAAGGATTCCATTTCTTAATCTCAAGATGTGTCAAATACCGATCTAATTTCATCATAGTATATGTGACTTTTTGGTATTACCTTCACAATAGTATTAAAAATCACGTCCATCAATGCCAGTTACTTAAATCTTACAAACATTTGAGTACCGCTTATCTCCCAAAGTCACGATGACCCACATTCCATAATTTACCATAGTTCTGATCTCTGTTGGCAGCATGCATATGATAAACTTTCAGCTTTTATAAAATGAAGGTCTGCGGTTCAGACCGCAACTACTGTTGCGGTTCTCTCGCTCTATAACAGCACGATTCCACCGGTGTGCTGAACTGTGCAGCACTGCGAACGCACAGTGTGCGACACAAATGTTTACTCTGGTCGACTCACTCAAGCAAACATTTCAAATTGTGCGCGAATATTTTAGAAATGTTTCGCACATCAGTGCACATTTGTGCGCGTACACTTGAAACACTGGACTCGCGTCGACGCGTACGCACTCGTTGTTCACGAACACAGTTTTGCTTCCGCTACCGGAACGAAAACATTTGTTTGTTGCACATGTTTAATGAGGAGTGGACGAATTAAAAAATTATGAATAATTTTATAGAAAATGTTTAAAGATGTATTGTAAAATTGTATATAATTTAAAAATAAGTGAAATAATAATAATAAAGATAATAAAATATTCCTAAATGAACATGTTCGCGCACACGTGTGCTTCACTGTGCGCTTACACAAGCTACACACAACATTGCCGGTGGAGACAGAAGCTAAACGCGATAGCTCAGTATGTGCAGTGCGCGAACTTTGTACACACTCTTTGTAAACAAATGTGCTTGTCTGAACGTCACATCAATCTTAATAGTAATTTCGCTGGTTAGTGTATGTGTAGTCTGTGTGTTTTCGTGTTTGTATGCAGATCTGAAAGATCTAGGTGTATTGCTGGACTTAAACTTCACTTTAACAAACATATTGACTATATAGTTAATGAAGCTTTGCAGCGTCTAAGCTTCGTTGTCAGGACATCTGCCACCTTCAAGCGTCCGTCAACCTATCTTCTACTCTATAATTATGCTAAATACTCTAAGCAGTTAGAAACAGTACAACGTAAATTCTTACGTGTAGTAAATTATAGGTGTTTTCGAGCTCGATCATCGTACAATTTGTTATTAAAAAAGTTTTCTTTAGTCTCGCTTCACGATAGGAGAATTTTTTTGGACCAAATGGTATTGTACAACATCTGCCGCCATAAATTCGATTGTATCACTTTAACAAATGAAATACGTCTTAGCAAAGTACACCGTCCACAGCGTATATGTAAAAATCGCCAGTTATTTGCTGTTAAAATTTGCAAAATGAACGTGTTCAATGAACATAAACATTGGTTACTAAGTAAGAGTATATTTTTTAGTTTTTTCATTTATCTGTGTTTTATGTGTTTTTTGTCTGTGATTTTTCCTTTTTTTTGATGGCTTGTGTCTTTTGTCTTTGTATTCATTGTTTTGTACATTATTTGTAACATTTATAATTTTCTATAAAAATAAACAATCTAACACGCTATAGTGTTTTTATTCAATAGAAGGTCTATATACCTTCAACAAAGTGGTCCTTCAAGAAGTGGAAAAACAATCCAACAAATGTTCACAAGAAATATTAAGTGTTAAAAATTAAAAAATAACACGAGGAAATGTACAATGATGGTGGATATTCATAAAGCAAGGAGTAAGGATTCATGCAAATGAAATGAATAGTTCAACAAATATGCCTATCGCATAACAACTTTCTGTCTATATACGGAATTAATTTCATAAAATCCTTTTAATTGATGCAGTCACTAACATTGAAGATATTTCATCCCAGTGGATAAAAGAAATATACATATGAAGAATAGTGTGTGTGCTTGAAAATTGTTTAAAAGTGATCTGTGCATAGAAAATAAAAAGTGCATCTATAAATACAACTACTACATTGGGTAAATATATTAGTATAACTTGTAACCTCCATAATGTCAGAAGCAAATCTAAATCAATTAATCAAAAAACGTACATATTTAAAAGGGGCCTTAACTCGCCTCACAAATTTGTCTTCTAGTAAAGAACAGCAAGCCTCTGACAGTGTGGAATTATTAGAAGTAAGACATGAAAAATTATTGTCATTATTCAAGGAGTATGAAAATATTCAATTTGAAATATTATCAATAAACGAAGATGACAAAGAGGACATAGCCTCTGTGGAGCAACAATTTTACACTACATTGGCTTTGTTGAAAAAACAGATTAAAGCTTGTTCTATAGGAAAATTGCCTCAGAGCACAAATAGTCCAATGTCACACACAAAGTTACCTAATATTGAGATAGAAGTATTCTCTGGCAAAGACCTTACCAGGTATAAGCCATTTATAGATATGTTTATGTCTATTATTAATAGCAATAAAGATTTAACAAATGTCCAAAAATTATATTACCTTAGAAAATATTTGATAGATGAAGCTCTTTCATTAGTAATAAATTTGCCATTAATTCATGAGTCATATACTGAGGCACTCTTGCTTTTAAAAAGAAGGTATGAGAATAAAGCTCGCCTTGTAACTAATCACATAAATATATTATTAGATTTACCAGTGATGCAAAAGGGTACAGCATCCAATATAAGGGCCTTCATATCTGAAGTACAACAGCAGCTACATGCATTAAAGAACTTAGAGCAACCTGTTAACAGCTGGGATATGCTATTAATATGTATTTTATCACGGAAACTGGATTCTTACACTAATAGGGCATACCATTTGGATAAAGTAGATCCAGAAACTATTCCCACCCTTGAAAACTTTTTGTCATTTTTAGAAAAGAGGGCTATAGGTTTAGAAAATAGTGGCCCCCAAAAAAGTTTCATGGAAACTAAAAATCATAAGTCATATAAAGTAGCTAATGTGGCACTTCAAAACAATAATAAAAAACAGAGTTTGTGTTTATTTTGTAATAAATGTGATCATGTTATATATATGTGTTCTAGATTTAAAACTGCATCTATCGCAGAAAGAGTAGAATGTATAAAAAATAAAAACTTATGTAAAATGTGTTTGAAGGTTCATAAAGACAAATGTAAGTTTGTATTTAAATGTAAGATTTGTTCTGATAATCACAACACCCTTCTGCATGGCATGGATGATAATGAAGTTGAAGCGGTGACTTTACATTCCAATATTAGGTCACCCACAAGTGTTCTATTGCCCACAGTAAAAGTAAGAATTGCTGATAATACTGGCAAATACATCATAGTTAAAGCATTACTAGATAGTGGAAGCCAAGTTTCATTTATCACTACTAGTTTGTGCCAAAAGCTCAAATTGCAAACCCTCACTGAGAACACTAACATAATTGCTGTAGGCAATAGACCACAAAAAATGGAGGAATCTGTGAACCTTTCTGTTTTAGCATGCTATAGTGATGTAAAGATAAAATTAAAATGTTATACCATTAATGTAATAACAACAAAATTGCCACAAAATTACTTTAATCCATCATGTATTTCGATACCAAAAAATATTAAATTAGCTGATGATGAATACAATATCCCATCAGAAATTTCATTATTGTTAGGAGCAGATTTTTACTTTAATATTTTAATTGATGGTCAAATAAACCTACCGGAAGGTCCAGTGTTGCAGAACACTTTGTTCGGGTACATAGTTGGAGGAACAGTCCCTCACAACTCGTCTGATGTCAATTTGGTCAGCAACTTTGTTGTCAATGATGATTGTTATAATTGTAGAGATTTAAATACTATTATGGATACATTTTGGTTAGCAGAAAAAATACCAGAGAAGATTGAAAAGGTATCTACTGAATATGAAAAAGCTGAACAATCTTTCAATAATTCTGTTATTTTACAGAACAATAAATTTACTGTAGATATACCACTGATAGCTCCAATAGAGCAACTTCAGATTGGGGATTCCTTTTCAATTGCCCTCCAAAGATTTTTTGGACTAGAGAAAAAATTTAAAACTAATCCGGAGTATTTTAAGCAATATGTAGATTTTGTTAATGAATATGTTAACCTAGGACATGCCAAAATTGTTGACATTGGGAATTATGACATATACAATGACTCAGTTTACTTTTTGTCACATCATGCAGTTCTAAATTCACAAAGTAAAACCACAAAATTAAGAGTGGTTTATAACGGTAGCATGAAGTCAAAAAACAAAGTGTCTTTGAATGATCTTATGCTAAATGGACCAATAGTTCAAAATGAATTGCTCGATATACTTATTCTGTTTCGCACATATCGCTATACTGTTATGTGTGACATAGAAAAAATGTTTAGACAAATTAATATTAATCCTAAACAGACTTGCTTACAAAATATATTATGGCGCAATGATCCATCAAAACCTGTAAGTTGCTTGCAATTGCAAACTGTCACATATGGACTCAAATCATCAACATTTTTAGCTACAAGGTGTCTCTTAGAATTAGCACTTAGGTTCGAGGACAAATACCCTTTAGCAGCAAATGCAATTAAGAGCAATACTTATGTAGATGATATTATTGCTGGTTGTGACACAATAGGGCAACTCAATCTTAAAACACAATTAATTGAATTATTAAAATTAGGTGGATTCAGGCTACACAAATGGTGCTCTAACTCTAACAAACTATTACATGACATCCCCGAAAAACAAAAATATTTTGGAACTGTTGATATGAACCAAGATAGAATCATAAAAACATTAGGACTGAAGTATGATGTAGATACTGATTTATTTATATTCACAAGCCCTACAGCTAACGTTCATGAGCTTAACACTAAACGTAAAATATTGAGTTTTATTGGTAAGATGTTTGATCCCCTTGGCCTGATTGGACCAATAATGGTAAAGGCAAAACTTTTCATGCAAGAGCTGTGGAAATCAAAATCAGACTGGGATTCTATATTAGCCTATAGTCAATTAAAAGATTGGAAGAAGTTTGTTGATAGCCTTAATGAAATGGGAACTATCAAAACATTAAGAGGAATTAAAGGGGATAACATAGTCACAATAGAATTAATAGGATACTCAGATGCTTCTATAAAGGCAATTGGTGCATGTATTTACCTAAGAATATTTTATAAAAGTGGTAACGTGCAGGTAAATCTATTATGCTCTAAATCAAGAGTTGCGCCTCTTAATAAAACACACACCATTCCCAATTTAGAACTTAACAGTGCGTTGCTACTATCGCAGCTTGCACATAGAGTTTATAAAACCTTAAAATCACAATTTTCTTTAAAAGCATATTTACATTCTGACTCTCAAATAGTACTCGCGTGGTTGAATTCAGAAAAAACAAAGGGGAGCTATGTATCAAATAGAGTCAAACAAATTAAAAAACTGACTAGGCATTTTAAATGGTGCTTTGTCAAAAGCACGGATAATCCTGCTGATATATTATCTAGGGGAGTAGACCCACATAAACTTCAATCAATCTCTTTATGGTGGCATGGACCACAGTACTTGATTGAACCCACTTACACTTTTCCTCATTATGACTGTAACATAATAATTTCTGACTTGGAAAGTAAGCAAAATGTTTTGGAAACATCTGCCAATTTTTGTGCAGCAAATAATACAAATATTTTCAGTAAATATTCTGATTTCACAAAATTACAAAGAATTATTGCTTTACTTCTTCGCTTTAAATACAATTGTTTAAACCCCAATAATAAAGTATCTGGATCAATATCTCCTGAAGAGTTACAAAAATCATTATTATTAATCATAAAATACAGTCAGCAGCAAAAATTTAAAAATGAAATACAATTACTTAAAAACAATAAAGTCATTAAATCAGGCATATGCAATTTGCATCCGTTTATTGATGGATTTGGAATACTGAGGGTTGGTGGTCGATTACAAAATGCCACTAACATGGCTTACGATAAAAAGCATCCTATAATATTACCCAAATCTAGTCACATTACAGACATGATTATTCAACGAGAACATCTGAGGTTGTTACATGCTGGACCTAAACTTGTATTAAGTTCTTTATCTCAACACTATTGGTTGATAAATAATATTCGCGAAATAAAAAAGGTCCTTCATGGTTGTGTAAAGTGTTTTCGAAATAAAACCATTGCTGCTAAGCAACTTATGGGTTCATTGCCAAAAGAAAGAGTAACCTTGTCAAGACCATTTCAGGTCACAGGTGTAGATTTTTGTGGTCCATTTGACATGAAAATTGCGAGAATTAGAAAACCATTAGTAAGTAAATCTTATATTGCCGTTTTTGTGTGCTTCAGCACAAAGGCGATTCACTTAGAGCTGCTCAGTAACCTTACTACTGAAACATTTTTGGCAGGTCTACAACGATTTATTGCTAGAAGAGGTATGCCTACGCAGATTTTTTGTGATAACGCTAAAACCTTTAAAGGTGCAGAGAATTATTTAAATGACTTGTATAAGCTCCATTCTAGTAAAAAACATATTGAGTCTGTTGAATGCTTTTGTTCGGAAAAGATGATCAAATTTAAATATATTCCTAGTTATTCTCCAGAATTCGGAGGCCTTTGGGAAGCGGGAGTAAAAAGTGTTAAATACCACTTTAAACGTGTAGTAGGGAATATAAGCCTTACCTTTGAAGAACTGTATACTGTAATTACTCAAATTGAATCAATATTAAACTCGAGACCTCTGCTCCCTATGAGTACAGATGTAACTGATTTAAGCTATTTAACACCCGGGCATTTTTTAATAGGAACTTCTTTATCTAGCTATCCGGAATTAGACCTTTCTGATAAAAATATCAATAGACTAAGATTTTGGAATTTAGTAACAAAGTTGAAACAAGATTTTTGGAAGGTGTGGTATCAGGATTACCTAACACTGTTACAAAGTAGACCAAAGTGGAAATATCCTGTTGACAATATAAAAGAGGGAGATTTAGTTATTGTACGCCTAAATAATGTTACTCCACTATCTTGGCCAATGGGTCGTGTAATTAAAGTACACCCTGGACATGATGGGAAAGTTCGGGTAGCAGAGATACGAATGGGCACTAAAACATATCTTAGATCTTACAACAAATTATGCCCATTACCAATAAAGGATTAGATAGATGAAAATGATACGGTTAAAAAAAAAAATTCAATCAATCCGGCCCGCCCCAACTTATGTTCAATGAACATAAACATTGGTTACTAAGTAAGAGTATATTTTTTAGTTTTTTCATTTATCTGTGTTTTATGTGTTTTTTGTCTGTGATTTTTCCTTTTTTTTGATGGCTTGTGTCTTTTGTCTTTGTATTCATTGTTTTGTACATTATTTGTAACATTTATAATTTTCTATAAAAATAAACAATCTAACACGCTATAGTGTTTTTATTCAATAGAAGGTCTATATACCTTCAACAGAACGCATATAAACGTGCTCCATTACAACGGATATGCCAGTCATATAACAATGATTTTGAAAATCTTGATATATTCTTTTTATCGTCTGTTCAATATAGAAACAGAGTTATCGAAATTATTAAATCAATGAAATGAGACAGTTAAAACATAACTCTTATAAACATAATAACCTCATTATCTAAGAAAACACTCTCTAACACAATAATTAATACGTGGGTAACGGTGCGGGTTACACG
This sequence comes from Morpho deidamia, assembly GCA_947086505.1. NCBI lineage: Eukaryota > Metazoa > Arthropoda > Insecta > Lepidoptera > Nymphalidae > Morpho > Morpho deidamia. Next base: position 1,668,168 of record CAMTZC010000025.1, read on the forward strand.
CCAACATAATTATAAATATTTCATTTAAGTTTAAATATGTAATCCTAGTGTGTAATTGTACTGTTATCCCAATAAAGAAAAAAAAAAAACTTTGCCCAAACCAGTGAGTAATAAAACCACACCAACCTTGCTATCCACATTCGCCCCGAATGGACGGACCTGTTGCCGGACTCACGGCTTCACTAGTTAGGCACAACAGTGGTTTTTGGAAATGCACACACCTCTCAGAGACGACAACGTGTCCTTAGAACGTCCGCGAGGCAAGCAACCAACCATTTGAATGCGACGGTAGACGGACAAAATTGATGCACTAATGTTTTGTATAACTACCCTCTAATATATTGTGCAAAGATCGAACACACTGCACACTATTTTGGTCGAACCTTAAGAATATCCCTCAAAACCAATTTAGATCAGTTTGTTTAAGGCGAAATTAACCTTAATAGAAACACGCGTTTTGGTGTAAAAATTATATTAACATTGAAAAGATAAAGAATAAAGATGGCTCGCGATCCGATTGTTGAAGGCAATCGCCTTAGACGTCACACGTCGTATGCAACTTCATGTAGTAGATACAATTAATAAGAATTAATTTGACCTTCGCCAAAAAACAACCTTAAATTAACTGACATCTACAATTTAATTCAAGAAAATAAAACATTTATTGCATAGAAATAATTTATAACAAACTTTATTAAGTGCTTACATATAATTAGTGATATGTTTTATTAGATATAAAAAAATATATTTCAATACAAGTCCAACTATCAAAAATTTTATCGCAGATATAATTATCAAATAAAAAATTTACAATATAGATTATCTATAGCAAGATTTAGCCTTAAATTAGAGATCATATAATAAGGATAATCTTTCATATTTGATAGCCTGTTATAGTTTCATACGTAACCAATTTTAATATTACCCATGAAACCGTAACAGACATATAGACAGACATTCGAATTTATAATATTAATATAAAAGTTAGGCTTATAGAAAACCTACAGTGGAATGTTGGAATAGGAGGAAATTAAATAAACATTCTTTTAAATAGGAATACCGGCAGAACTCTTAATAATAGCCCGTTCGTTTAAGCAATTTTTTTTGTCATATATAATTTACAGCATTATATATGTCAAAATTTTAAACTATCCAGAACTTAAAAAAAACAGTTAGAAAAAAGATCAAGCAGTTGTTGCAATAACAAAAAAAATATCTCTTTTTATTGGAATATTTTTTTCTACATAGCAACACTTTTGCTCGATTAATTTTAATAATTTTTAAATATTTATTACCTTTTTACTTAACCAATTTCGCTTTATATAAAGCATAATTATGCTTCTTAATTATTTTATAACATCATATAATAAAACACGTCAATTTGACGGTGACTAGAGACGCGTCTACTTTTTAAGCATAAATAGGTCACCCAAATATTTTTATAATAAATATAGAATATTATCTTTAGGAATGTAATTTTTTTTATTACGTATTTTGGTATAAAATTTGTCAATAAATAGATAGATAATACTTATACCGCCATTTTTTCTTTTAATTTAAGTACATAGCACAAAAGATAAATATATCAGTCACACTTAATAGTAGTTTAATTTTAATGGCTGTCGAGTTTTTACAAAAATAATTAGTGACAAGTTATTTTAACGCATTATTTCTTTCATTAATGGAAAACTATAATAGAATAAGAGTATACGAAAATTATTTTTATAGATATTATAAAATACTGCCTTAAACAGAAATTATATTTAAAAATTCTTATCAATTTACAAAAAAAAATCAGATTACTTGTGTTTTCATTATATATTTTTCATCATAGGTTTGTAACTGAAGCATTTATATTGTACCGATCTATATGCTACAATGTTTTATCTACTCTGATACTATAATACAAAGATTATAAAACTGATAACAAAATTCTTATGACAAACATTACGTACAGAACAAAAATTAAAAATTAAAAAGTTTCATTACGATACAGGTCTTGTATGGACACCTGTATCATAATGTAACTTTTTAATCATAACCATACACCTATACAACTTCCAGTTGGACCAAGGAGGTTGAACCTCTACCTTAAAAAAAAAGGTTTCAATGAATGAGTCCGCGGCGACGCAACACGCATGCGCAATCGATGTTTGCGCCTTGGCGCCAATATACATTTAAAAAATCTTTTCAATATTTAAACGAAGTTTAGTTTTGTTTGTAAAAAAAATAAGTTTTTGTGTAAAAACATGTCTGAGAGCGGGAATAGTGGTGATTGTACACCACCAGATATTCTGAAAGCTGCGTCAAACATGACCGTGAACCTGTTGCCGACGAAATCTAGGAGCAACTATATTAAATGTTACCACGAGTTCATGGAATGGAAACGTACGTTTTACGTATTATAGTATGAGAGTAGATAAAGTAGTGTATGATACTGTACATAACTTGGTCTTATAACACTTGTGTTATAAAAACCCTTATTATGCAACAGTATCATAAACTACTATTATTCAAATATTTAATAATTGAATACCGAATCTTTTTCATAACTTATCTAAAAGTACGTAATTTTTCATTGCGTACAAAAATATGGCATAGCGTGGCGTATGGAAGCATTATCCAAACAAGCATTGTTATATGTTACTCGTTTCAACCCCTCCATTTATTTTATTTTACCTCTGAACACGTGCAACAGCTTGAACTAGAAACATTTATCTACTCGTTAATGAGGGTGCTTAATGATTTCTAATTGTTCAAAAATATTTAATTTCAAGCTTTTTTCACAGGTGTGCAGGATTCCTAAACAATGGTCATTAGGAACTTTATGACCGCTTTCTAACAAATGTGAACTTTGTGGCTTATTATTCATGAAAGCTCAAGCTTGTTGCACGTGTTCAGAGGTAATAAAGGGTGGGGATGAACCAAGTACTATATAACAATGCTTGTTTGGATATAGTTTTGCTTTGCGATTTTGTCGTGGAGTCTATCTCCTGATGATGCTTCGGTTGCGGGGCGAAACGATTGTTGAGTTTGTGATAGTGAACGTGTGTAGTGCTTGTCTTTTTAAATTTATGTTATCTAGTCATCTACTTTCTACATAAAGCTCTATGCTGTCTGTCATTTAAAGATTTATGCTGTCCATGGTTCAAACTTTAGTCTATTTCAATTTATGTTATCTAATCATCTACTTTCTACATAAAGCTTTACGGTGTCTGCCATTTAAAGATTCACGTTGTCCATGGTTCGAACTTAAGTCTTTTTTAAGTTATGTTATCTAGTCATCTACTTTCTATGTAAAACTTTATGCGGTCTATATTTTAAGCTTTGCTTTGCTGATGATTCAAGAATTAATCTTCTATGGTTTTTTGTCTGCCACCTATGAAATTTAAAGCTATAAAGCTTCTATCGTCTATATCATAGTATACATACCTTTGATTTAAACCATAGAGTTATTATACTGGATTAAGGCAACCAGTTTAATATGTAAAAGTAATAATAGAAATTATTTTGTTATAATCCGCGTTACAGTAAATAGAAAATATATATATAGTGCTAAATGTATAGTGGACTATCCGTTTTTTCATACCCGATGCATGCAGGATTCGTAAAAACATGCACAAACCTCAACCACCGCCACATATATTTTCTATTTACTGCATCGCGGATTATAGCAAAATAATTTTATTATTACTTTTGTATAATGGATCTCCGCAAAGTAACGCCTAATTCTATAAATTTGTTTAAAATGTGTCTAAACCTCTTTTTTTCCCTTCGTCAAAGTGGATATTAACTTTTAAAAGTGATTAAAGTAAAAAGTGAAGTAACGGCCTCTTACAATCCCACTGCTGGGCATAGACCTCCTCTCTTTTCTGGAGAGAAGGATTGGAGCTATGACCTACCACGCTGCTCCAATGCGGATCGGTAGGTTACACATATCCCCAGAAATCTCTAGGGATATGCAGGTTTCCTCACGATGTTTTCCTTCATCGAAAAGCGTGTGATAAATTGCAATTATCAATTAGACACATGAGTTTTAATAGAAGAATTCATTGGTGCCTGCCCGGGTTTGAACTCGTGTTCCCCTCGAAAGAGTCACACGGTCTCACCGCTGGGCCATAACACAATGATTAGATAAAAGTATTAGGTCTCCCTTCTGCCCTCTTTTTTAATTTGTTGTACATTTACAATCACAGGCCTGCTATGGCTTCCCTATGGTATTGTTTTGAACAAATTGACGCACGCGACGCGGCGCGACCGGCCGGAGCAACGACCTTTATGCATCCCTTTGTCGACGCGAGCGCCGATAGTTAGTAATGTTTCGAATACGATAAAAACAGAACGCGTGCGTCTGTAGACGACTTTATTGTATAACGCACACGTGTAATTATGCGTTTTGGGTGTGGTTTTTAGATTTAGTGACGCGTTTAATCAGTGAAGCGTTTGACAAGACGCGACCGTCCGCGGTTTTAGTGCGCGTTGGGATTACTGTTCCCCGATATAGGGACGATTCAATAACGTGTGACCTTACGAAGGTTGTGTGCACGCCGGGTGTTATTTGTGTTATTTAACCGATATAGTGAAGTGTATACTCCGGGAGAAATAGACATTACGTGTTCGTGGAAGACTGCTGAGGCGAGCCAACGGGTTCGGGAATCGGCCAAGTACACACAAGCGCACGCACACACGTACACATATACACGCAGTGATTCATGAAGCCGGACCGCAGCTGACGGCCGCATAAGGTAAGTTGAGACGCCGAGACGGCGGGCCCAGGTCACGGAGGTTGTTTCATCCGTCCGCACGTTTGTGCGGAACAGGTATAATAACTCTATGGTTCGCTTTAGTCTTCTATGGGTCCAGTGACCCGCTTGGCGACCTTCTCCCACATATCCATCATTTCGTTGTCGGCGCTATCGATCAACCACTCCTGAGTGTTGCTGGTCTCCGAGCAAGGGTTGATGAACAGTTCCCTGGTGGAGGGGTTCCAGTCTAAGCAGTTGTCGTTGTTGCTGTGTTTGAGTCGTTGTGTGTTCTACAAATGTTTTTACTTATCATTCTCCTGCCCTTATCCCACTCTAAGTGTTGTCGGTACATGTTACAAACATGTTGTCACATGATTTGGCTACGTATTTTACGACCGGCCGCCTGCCTGACGTCAACTTACCTGAGTCACCTTTTACGACACCTCGGTAAGAAATGAGGGTGGTCTATTCTATGCAGCCAGATACCACACGGCAGATACCTTAGTCGCCTCTTACGACACCTCGGTAAGAAATGAGGGTGGTCTATTCTATGCAGCCGGATACCACGCGGCAGATACCTTAGTCGCCTCTTACGACACCTCGGTAAGAAATGAGGGTGGTCTATTCTATGCAGCCGGATACCACGCGGCAGATACCTTAGTCGCCTCTCACGACACCTCGGTAAGAAATGAGGGTGGTCTATTCTATGCAGCCGGAAACCACGCGGCAGATACCTTAGTCGCCTCTTACGACACCTCGGTAAGAAATGAGGGTGGTCTATTCTATGCAGCCGGATACCACGCGGCACATACCTTAGTCACCTCCTACGACACCTCGGTAAGAAATGAGGGTGGTCTATTCTATGCAGCCGGATACTACACGGCACGTACCTTAGTCGCCTCTTACGACACCTCGGTAAGAAATGAGGGTGGTCTATTCTATGCAGCCGGATACCACGCGGCAGATACCATAGTCGCCTCTTACGACACCTCGGTAAGAAATGAGGGTGGTCTATTCTATGCAGCCGGATACCACGCGGCAGATACCATAGTCGCCTCTTACGACACCTCGGTAAGAAATGAGGGTGGTCTATTCTATGCAGCCGGATACCACGCGGCACATACCTTAGTCGCCTCTTACGACACCTCGGTAAGAAATGAGGGTGGTCTATTCTATGCAGCCGGATACCACGCGGCACATACCTTAGTCGCCTCTTACGACACCTCGGTAAGAAATGAGGGTGGTCTATTCCATGCAGCCGGATACCACACGGCCGAAAAAGAATGTTTTTACTATCGTCAGCATATTTGCGCATTTTCACCTGTTACTTCCGCGATACGGATATAAGGAATTTTAAGAGAAAAGAAGGTAACAGAGGAAAAAACAAGAATGGCCAAGAAATAAAGACCTGGTAGAAAAGTAAAATAACGCCCTGCTACTATCCTACTTATACCCGGGAAGTCGTGACCCCCTCGAAAGAAGTCGCACGGTCCCACCGCTGGACTATCACAGCTTATACAAATACAGCAAATAGTTAATCCCACTAATCTACCAACTACTGGGGTTACGCCCCTTACCGTTTTAATATATTATGGTCCCTATGAAATTTAACTTTTAATATTGAAAAAATTTCTGAAAATGAGGGATTTTAATACGTAGGAAGCGTACACTCCTATGGGACATTCGGGGGGGGGGGAGAGTAAAATAACGAGGGAATTTAATAATAAAAGAGCTTGTCAAAAGAGATCGCACCACCACGACACGTGATATCTCACGAAAATTACATAACGTTAAATTTACATTCACTTATATCCCCACTTACCGGGTGGTATCGCCATAACTGATTGCCTCCACCGAGGTGACATCCGTACAGGAGTATCGGACTCTTCGGTGACGTGTCCGGAACGTCCCAGCACATGTTTCTGTTCTTGCATCTATAATAATAAACTAGTAGTTAAGTTTGCAATTAGTTAAAAAACGAAATACCTAATTGGCTTAACTAATCCTCAACAGACCAAAGCAAAACAATTCAATACAATCGTCATTCAAATAAGCTCTTACAATTACTTCTAAATCGTCAAGAATCAATATGATCAATGAAGCTATCACTAGTTCGGACTGTGGTCAATCTTTTAAACATTTTGAATTTTACATTATTAAACCATAACCTTATATGAAGCTGAAAGGATTTTCAAATACAGGCATTTTTATCATCCAAATAGTCAAATAATAACTAAAACTCCAATTGTCACCTCTACCATGCGTCAACTAGTAAATTATATTATAAAAAATTAAAAATACAGTTTTTATACAAGGTTGTAGTGTTTATTCCTTGAACTTTTATCAAGCAAAGGCCCAATCCAACCCCAATCTCAAAGGAATCCAACCCCGATCTCAAAGGAATCCAACCCCAATCTCAAAGGAATCCAACCCCAATCTCAAAGGAATCCAACCCCGATCTCAAAGGAATCCAACCCCGATCTCAAAGGAATCTAACCCCAATCTCAAAGGAAACTTCCAATGGCTCACCTAAAAGGAAACTTCCAATGGCCCACCTAAAAGGAAACTTCCAGTGGCCCACCTACCTAGCCCCTGGTGAAGGAAACTTACTTGATATCTTTGTGCCAGGACAGGATAAACTCCTGTTCACCAGCAGCGGCGCTGGTGCAGTGCTTCAGCTGGAGTTTGTCCATCTGCTGCCCGTGGTGGGCGTCCACGCAGTACTGCGGATGGGTTGCAGGACGCACCTAAATGTGCAATATGCAATTCAGACAAGGAGTTCTTGCTAAAACATGAAGGTTAAATGGAAATAAGTATAAAGTCCACTCACTTGTCCTGAAGCGAAAGGATTCGGTTCGACGGGCGGATATTTAGCGGTCAAGTCGAAGGCCACCTGAAACATTATATTGATAATACAGCCTTAGAACAGTCTAGAATGAAAGATGACCAAAGCCTCCAACAAACTTTATAGGTATTTAATCTAAGTACGAAATCTAGTACGAAAAATGACCAAAGGCTCAAAGAAACTTTGTTGGAGGTATTTTTATAAAAAAAAACAAAAATTGTACTAAAGATGACCAAAGGCTCCAAGAAACTTTGTTGGAGGTATTTTTATATAAAAAAAAATTGTACGAACGATGACCAAAGGCTCCAAGAAACTTTGTTGGAGGTATTTAAAAAAAAAAAAACAAAAACAAAAACAAAAACAAAAAAAAACCTTAGAACAGTGGCTAAAGCAATTATACTTCGAGAGAAGTTGTATTTAATCATTAAAATTGTTTAGAATTATTAAAATTGTTTATATATTTATTGTACATAGAAACATTGTGTTAGAAAAGAAAAAATATATAACACGTGCAAAGACAGACTTATCCCTAAAAGGGATCTCTTCACAGAACAGAAGGAAAAGGACAATAGTGAAATATGGATAGTGAAAATAGAAAGGAAGAAAAAAATATAACGAAAAACTATATCCATAGATTAATTTGCACGTAATACACAAAACAAAGATACAATATAGATAATAGTAATTATTTAAATTTATTAATTTTTTTATATTGTATGTATAAACTAATTTTCGATAATCGTTTATCGTGTTAAATATATATAATATATTAAATTACTTAATAAAACATATTCACTTTCGCTGTACCTAAGCATCGTAGCATTTTAGGTTTCAAAAAACATGGAACTTAATTGAGAGTCCCTAAAAGCTGTCTGTTTGTATATGGTTGATTTTCTCTAAATCTACTGAACGGATTTTTGTACGGTTTTTACTAAAAGATAGTACTATTCTTCCGGAAGGTTTAAAGTATAGTACATTATGGTTTTATATAAATTAAGTTGAAGAGGTCGCGTAACAAAAAAACTCGCTTGCTGGGAGCTTTAGTCATGCGCCGCATAAACCAACAGAGATACATTAACATAATGTACAAGAGAATTTTAGATCTACAAAAACACTATAAAAAAGTTCGCGACAGCATGTCTCTATCTCTTATGATTAACACACAATATCAACTTTTGTGCTCGAATTTTCAATTAAATACACTCAAATCAAATAGCAGCGTGGTAGGTCTTGGCTCCAAATGGAGAGAGGAGGCCTGTTCCCAGCAGTGGGATTGTAACAGCCCGCTAGTTTACTTTACTTTACACTCGTTAAATAGGTTCGGCACAACATGTTGATGCATGATTTGGCTAGGCTATTTTACGGCTGCTTGCCAGACGCCATCTCACCTTAATCGACTTTTACACCTCGGTAAGAAATGAGGGTGGTTTATTGCACTAAGCCGGATACAACGATACCATTTAATGTTTGTGCATAAGATTATACATAATTATAAAAAGATTGGCGATGTATATAATAAAGAAAGTAGGAACCGACATAAGCTTGCGGTTCCTGCTTTGCTTGCTAAAGTACGTAAGTCGTTGTGGATTTGGGTACAATCCATATGTGATTATAGAACCACAAACTCAACAATCGTTTCGTATCACAAACTCAATAATCTCTTTGCGATTTTGTCGTGGAGTCTATCTCCTGATGATGCTTCGGTTGCGGGGCGAAACGATTGTTGAGTTTGTGATAGTGAACGTGTGTAGTGCTTGTGTATTGTGGTGGAATTGGTGGTGGTTTGTGCATGTGTTTTTACGAATCCTGCATGTATCGGGTATGAAAAAATGGATAGACCACTATAAATTTAACCCTATGTACATTTTCTATTTACTGTATCGCGGATTATAGCAAAATAATTTTAGTATTACTTTTGTATTATGGATCTCCGCAAAGTAACGCCTAATTCTATAAAGCTTTACTTGAGAACAGAGGAAAAAACAAGAATGGCCAAGAAATAAAGACCTGGTAGAAAAGTAAAATAACGCCCTGCTACTATCCTACTTATACCCGGGAAGTCGTGACCCCCTCGAAAGAAGTCGCACGGTCCCACCGCTGGACTATCACAGCTTATACAAATACAGCAAATAGTTAATCCCACTAATCTACCAACTACTGGGGTTACGCCCCTTACCGTTTTAATATATTATGGTCCCTATGAAATTTAACTTTTAATATTGAAAAAATTTCTGAAAATGAGGGATTTTAATACGTAGGAAGCGTACACTCCTATGGGACATTCGGGGGGGGGGGAGAGTAAAATAACGAGGGAATTTAATAATAAAAGAGCTTGTCAAAAGAGATCGCACCACCACGACACGTGATATCTCACGAAAATTACATAACGTTAAATTTACATTCACTTATATCCCCACTTACCGGGTGGTATCGCCATAACTGATTGCCTCCACCGAGGTGACATCCGTACAGGAGTATCGGACTCTTCGGTGACGTGTCCGGAACGTCCCAGCACATGTTTCTGTTCTTGCATCTATAATAATAAACTAGTAGTTAAGTTTGCAATTAGTTAAAAAACGAAATACCTAATTGGCTTAACTAATCCTCAACAGACCAAAGCAAAACAATTCAATACAATCGTCATTCAAATAAGCTCTTACAATTACTTCTAAATCGTCAAGAATCAATATGATCAATGAAGCTATCACTAGTTCGGACTGTGGTCAATCTTTTAAACATTTTGAATTTTACATTATTAAACCATAACCTTATATGAAGCTGAAAGGATTTTCAAATACAGGCATTTTTATCATCCAAATAGTCAAATAATAACTAAAACTCCAATTGTCACCTCTACCATGCGTCAACTAGTAAATTATATTATAAAAAATTAAAAATACAGTTTTTATACAAGGTTGTAGTGTTTATTCCTTGAACTTTTATCAAGCAAAGGCCCAATCCAACCCCAATCTCAAAGGAATCCAACCCCGATCTCAAAGGAATCCAACCCCAATCTCAAAGGAATCCAACCCCAATCTCAAAGGAATCCAACCCCGATCTCAAAGGAATCCAACCCCGATCTCAAAGGAATCTAACCCCAATCTCAAAGGAAACTTCCAATGGCTCACCTAAAAGGAAACTTCCAATGGCCCACCTAAAAGGAAACTTCCAGTGGCCCACCTACCTAGCCCCTGGTGAAGGAAACTTACTTGATATCTTTGTGCCAGGACAGGATAAACTCCTGTTCACCAGCAGCGGCGCTGGTGCAGTGCTTCAGCTGGAGTTTGTCCATCTGCTGCCCGTGGTGGGCGTCCACGCAGTACTGCGGATGGGTTGCAGGACGCACCTAAATGTGCAATATGCAATTCAGACAAGGAGTTCTTGCTAAAACATGAAGGTTAAATGGAAATAAGTATAAAGTCCACTCACTTGTCCTGAAGCGAAAGGATTCGGTTCGACGGGCGGATATTTAGCGGTCAAGTCGAAGGCCACCTGAAACATTATATTGATAATACAGCCTTAGAACAGTCTAGAATGAAAGATGACCAAAGCCTCCAACAAACTTTATAGGTATTTAATCTAAGTACGAAATCTAGTACGAAAAATGACCAAAGGCTCAAAGAAACTTTGTTGGAGGTATTTTTATAAAAAAAAACAAAAATTGTACTAAAGATGACCAAAGGCTCCAAGAAACTTTGTTGGAGGTATTTTTATATAAAAAAAAATTGTACGAACGATGACCAAAGGCTCCAAGAAACTTTGTTGGAGGTATTTAAAAAAAAAAAAACAAAAACAAAAACAAAAACAAAAAAAAACCTTAGAACAGTGGCTAAAGCAATTATACTTCGAGAGAAGTTGTATTTAATCATTAAAATTGTTTAGAATTATTAAAATTGTTTATATATTTATTGTACATAGAAACATTGTGTTAGAAAAGAAAAAATATATAACACGTGCAAAGACAGACTTATCCCTAAAAGGGATCTCTTCACAGAACAGAAGGAAAAGGACAATAGTGAAATATGGATAGTGAAAATAGAAAGGAAGAAAAAAATATAACGAAAAACTATATCCATAGATTAATTTGCACGTAATACACAAAACAAAGATACAATATAGATAATAGTAATTATTTAAATTTATTAATTTTTTTATATTGTATGTATAAACTAATTTTCGATAATCGTTTATCGTGTTAAATATATATAATATATTAAATTACTTAATAAAACATATTCACTTTCGCTGTACCTAAGCATCGTAGCATTTTAGGTTTCAAAAAACATGGAACTTAATTGAGAGTCCCTAAAAGCTGTCTGTTTGTATATGGTTGATTTTCTCTAAATCTACTGAACGGATTTTTGTACGGTTTTTACTAAAAGATAGTACTATTCTTCCGGAAGGTTTAAAGTATAGTACATTATGGTTTTATATAAATTAAGTTGAAGAGGTCGCGTAACAAAAAAACTCGCTTGCTGGGAGCTTTAGTCATGCGCCGCATAAACCAACAGAGATACATTAACATAATGTACAAGAGAATTTTAGATCTACAAAAACACTATAAAAAAGTTCGCGACAGCATGTCTCTATCTCTTATGATTAACACACAATATCAACTTTTGTGCTCGAATTTTCAATTAAATACACTCAAATCAAATAGCAGCGTGGTAGGTCTTGGCTCCAAATGGAGAGAGGAGGCCTGTTCCCAGCAGTGGGATTGTAACAGCCCGCTAGTTTACTTTACTTTACACTCGTTAAATAGGTTCGGCACAACATGTTGATGCATGATTTGGCTAGGCTATTTTACGGCTGCTTGCCAGACGCCATCTCACCTTAATCGACTTTTACACCTCGGTAAGAAATGAGGGTGGTTTATTGCACTAAGCCGGATACAACGATACCATTTAATGTTTGTGCATAAGATTATACATAATTATAAAAAGATTGGCGATGTATATAATAAAGAAAGTAGGAACCGACATAAGCTTGCGGTTCCTGCTTTGCTTGCTAAAGTACGTAAGTCGTTGTGGATTTGGGTACAATCCATATGTGATTATAGAACCACAAACTCAACAATCGTTTCGTATCACAAACTCAATAATCTCTTTGCGATTTTGTCGTGGAGTCTATCTCCTGATGATGCTTCGGTTGCGGGGCGAAACGATTGTTGAGTTTGTGATAGTGAACGTGTGTAGTGCTTGTGTATTGTGGTGGAATTGGTGGTGGTTTGTGCATGTGTTTTTACGAATCCTGCATGTATCGGGTATGAAAAAATGGATAGACCACTATAAATTTAACCCTATGTACATTTTCTATTTACTGTATCGCGGATTATAGCAAAATAATTTTAGTATTACTTTTGTATTATGGATCTCCGCAAAGTAACGCCTAATTCTATAAAGCTTTACTTGCGTGCGCAGCGTAAACCATTACACATACACTAATGTATTAGAGAAGAATAAGAGATAGAGACATGCTGTCACGGACTTTTATGTAGCTGTAACGGCTAATTCTATAAATTAGTATTGAGATACTTTGGGGACAGACGACCGTGTGTTTAAGTGTCCCTGTTTTGAATAAAATGACGCGCGCGACGCGACGCGACCGGCCGGATCAACGACCTTTTTATGCATTCGATTGCCGACGCGAGCGGCCAACAGTTAGTGACGTTTCGAATACGATAAGGACAGGACGCGTGCGCCTGTATACGGCTTTCTTTTATAACGCATACGTGTAATTTTGCGTTTCGGGTGTTATTCTCAGTAGTGACACGACTTTATTGACATTTGAGACTGATATAAGTATTTAGTGACGCGTTTAACCAGTGAAGCGTTCGAGAAGACGCGACCGTCCAAGGTTTTAGTGCGCGTTGGGTTACTATTCCCCGATATAGGGACGATTCAATAACGTGTGACCTTACGAAGGTTGTGTGCACACCGGGCGTTATTTAACCGATATAGTTTACCGATTAAGTGTTTACTCCGGGAGAAACAGACATTACGTGTCCGTGGAAGATTGCAGAGGCGAGCCAACGGTTTCGGGAATCGGCCAAGTACATACAAGCACACACACACACGTACACATATACACGCAGTGACTCATGAGGCCGGACCACATACAGCTGACGGCCGCATAAGGTAGGTTGAAACGCCGGGACGACGGGTCCAGGTCCCGGAGGTTGTTTCATACGTCCGCACGTTTGCGCGAAACAGTCCCATATATTTATTATTAAGGTAAATATTAATTAATTATATAATAGTAGAAATATATTTAATAATAGTTAATATCAATTCAGGTAAATAGTATTTACCTGGGTCATGAACCAGCGGAAGGGTTTGCACTTCAGCCTCTCCCTCAACGCTCTCTGCCTAGAGATGTCCCCGGGATGGATGCGCAAATAATGCGGCCTCCTCTTGTACAAAAATGAGGCGTATTCGTCCATCCACACCTCCGCAACACGTCTGTAATTCTATTGACAATATTATAATGAATTTTCATTTCATATGATTTATAGAAGCAGGCGTTACTTTGCGGAATTCCATATCACAAGCAATATAACAGAACTAACTACTTTGCTATAATCCGCACATTGTGATAAGGGACTCCGACTCAATACGTTAGAGCAACTTGAGATAGTAAAAAATAACAATGGTCACTTAATTAACGAGCAAGTAAATGTATCTAATTCCGTTTTGCTACATGTGTTCGGAGGGGAGGGTATTGGTGGTGGTTGAACTATTTTTTTGTCGTGTAGCCTATCCTCCTGATGATGCTTCGGTTTCGGGGCGAGGCAATCGTCGAGATTGTGGTGGTGGGTGTGTGTGCTGCTTTTGTGTGCGTTGTTGCTGGTAAATTGCGCCTTGGAGTGCATGTGGTGGCTGCATGTATAAGTTGCGTAGATTTTGCCTGCTTCATACACTTTGGCTTTGCATGTATTCGCTTAACCCGTGCGGATTATAGCAAAGTAGTTAGTTCTGTTATATTGCTTATAATTTTCATTTCATTTATATTAGAAACAAAGTAGTAGTTAAGTAAATCTAAGCCTGTTGTTATCCCACTTCTAACTATAGGAAGTGAAGACTGAAATGGATATCCCCTATCTCCATTTCAGAGAAGGATTGGAGCTCAGACCTACCACGCTGCTCCAATGCGGATTGGTAGGTTACACATATCTCCAGAATTCTCTAGATATGCAGGTTTTCCTTCATTCGAATCTTGCATATATCACGTCCCACCACCAATAACACAACAATATACGCACGCACTGCACAAATTCACTACCACACTGTTCCGCTCAGTCCATCTAGTTTCTACGGAAAATTGCAATGTTTTCGTTACTTATGTATTATGGACCTCCGCAAAGTGATGCATAATTCTATAGTGTTGATATGTTGAAACGGTAAAATTAGTGGTGATCTCACCCGTCCCACGAAATCCCCGTGCCCAGGGTTGGGAAAGGGCGCGAACTTGCGGTAGATGTGGCCCACGCGTGAACACGGCGCGTCCACCATACGACCGCCGCACTGCCAGATCTGTACCGTACCATATTAGTGGGGTGGTATATTATCCCACAGTTGGGCATGGACGTCATTTACACGGTTTATATCAGTGTCACTTCTATCTAAAATAAATAAGTGTAAAAAAAATGTTTTCACGATGTTTCCCTTCACCAAAAGTGATAAATTGCAATTATCAATGAGGTTGTTTTGAATAAATTGACGCGCGCGACGCGACGCGACCGGCCGGATCAACGACCTTTATGCATTCGATTGCCGACGCGAGCGGCCGACAGTTAGTGACGTTTCGAATACGATAAGGACAGGACGCGTGCGCCTGTATACGGCTTTATTGTATAACGCACACGTGTAATTTTGCGTTTCGGGTGTGGTTCTCAGATTTAGTGACGCGTTTAATCAGTGAAGCGTTTGAGAAGACGCGACCGTCCACGGTTTTAGTGCGCTTTGGGTTACTATTCCCCGATATAGGGACGATTCAATAACGTGTGACCTTACGAAGGTTGTGTGCACACCGGGTGTTACTTGTGTTATTTAACCGATATAGTGAAGTGTATACTCCGGGAGAAACAGACATTACGTGTCCGTGGAAGACTGCAGAGGCGAGCCGACGGTTTCGGGAACGGCCAAGTACATACAAGCGCACACACACACGTACACATATACACGCAGTGATTCATGAGGCCGGACCGCATACAGCTGACGGCCGCATAAGGTAGGTTGAGACGCCGAGACGACGGGCCCAGGTCTCGGAGGTTGTTTCATCCGTCCGCACTTTTGTGCGGAACAGAGATACATAAGTTTTTAATAGAAAAACTCATTGGTGCCTGCCCGGGGTTTGAACCTATGATCGTCTCTAGAAAGTCGCAAGTCTCACCGCTATCCGCACCTCACCCCCGCGAAGTGACCTAAATTTAACTTGCAAGAATCAACACATACACGGCAAGTTGAATAGAAGCATCGTACTAAAAAACTGAAAAGTAATGAAAAACATTAGTAATATTGTGTAAAAGTGGGCTCGATATCTACACTAATATTATAAAGAGAAAAGATTTGTATGTTTATTTATGTGTGTATGTTTGTAATGTTTTCACGCAAAAACTACTGGATCGATTTCAAAAATTCTTTCACCACTGGAAAGCTGCTTCTTCACTGAGCAACATAGCATATATTACAGTTTCAAATAAATAGGGATCCCTAATAAAATTGTAATACGGTGTGAAAATTTGGTCGTAAAATTCTTTCATCTTGTGCGCTGAGGAAACTATCGAGGATAGAACAAAAAATGTTCAACATTATTATTGAACATTTCAACATCCACAAAAAAGTCCGCAATATCATATGTCTAATTATTATAGTTATACCAATATAACTACTTTTTTAATAGTAAAAGTTGATAAAATTGCCGACAATCAAACCATTTCATTCATGTATTAATCCTTATCCCATTAAATGTTATTTTATTAAAAACAGTTTCAATACTTGTAAAATTTAAATTATTAAAATCCGACATCCCAATTAAAAGATATTACGAATTTAAGAATGTAAATCGAAAGAAAATAATGCCATAACGCATTGATTGTAGCGACCGTTATAGCAAGGCCTGCATTTGGTGAGTTAGCTCTTATTCCAAGAATACTAATGATATCCATTTTTATAATTAAATAATCTACAAAATAAATCTATAGTCCGACTTCGTAGACTTTCCACTACCACGAGATCTGTATGGACGCGGGTGAAACCGCGTGTGTTTTGAATAAATTGACGCGCGCGACGCGGCGCGACCGGCCGGATCAACGACCTTTATGCATTCTATTGCCGACGCGAGCGCCGATAGTTAGTGATGTTTCGAATACGATAAAGACAGGACGCGTGCGCCTGTATACGGCTTTATTGTATAACGCACACGCGTAATTATGCGTTTCGGGTGTGGTTCTCAGATTTAGTGACGCGTTTAATCAGTGAAGCGTTTGAGAAGACGCGACCGTCCGCGGTTTTATTGCGCGTTGGGTTACTATTCCCCGATATAGGGACGATTCAATAACGTGTGACCTTACGAAGGTTGTGTGTACACCGGGTGTTATTTGTGTTATTTAACCGATATAGTGAAGTGTATACTCCGGGAGAAACAGACATTACGTGTCCGTGGAAGAGTGCTGAGGCGAGCCAACGGTTTCGGGAATCGGCCAAGTACATACAAGCACACACACACACACGTACACATATACACGCAGTGATTCATGAGGCCGGACCGCATACAGCTGACGGCCGCATAAGGTAGGTTGAGACGCCGAGACGACGGGCCCAGGTCTCGGAGGCTGTTTCATCCGCCCGCACGTTTGTGCGGAACAGCGGGGCTAGCTAGTATACAAAAAAGATGTCTACCTTGAAACTGAGCTCGTACTGCTCGCCGCCCCATATGTCCAGTCCCGGGTCGTACCCGCCCAGCTCCCAGAAGAACACCCGGGATATTGCGAACAACCCGCCCGCCATCACCGGACTCCTGGTTACGAAATTTAAAATTCAATCATTGATTCATTTCTTTTTCACTTTTTTTTTTTTTTGTTAGTTGTCGACGGCTCTGGCGTACGGAAAAACTCTGATGAGTTTAGTTTACGCTAACATGACGTAAACTGTAACTTTTGTATATTCTGATGAAATAAATAAATAATTTTTTATTAGACAATTTTATCTACCTGGGCTCCAGCCAGTGTTCGACACTGGCTTTTGTGACGTGGAAATCAGACGCAGAATTGGAATGGCCAAAGGCGCCACCGGCCAGTTAAAAGGAATATGGAAGGTGTAACTATCTCCTCCTTCATTCGACTTAATAATATTTAACCTTCTTAAATATCGCTAGAGCGCTCGCGCTCAAGCGTCGAAATGCGTAAAACACGCCCGCAGGCGCTAGCACTTTAAACATATATTATTGGCTCGTGATTCGTCTAAGTGGCTAGGACCCGTACTACGTTGTGATTTGTAATCACTCAAATTCTTTTAGAGCGTCAGAGGCCGAGTGTCCATCAATTAAAGGAGTCAAATAAAATCTTAGATAAAATAATGTGATTACTATCACATTATACTTTTATAATAATAATATTAAGATATATCATATTCCCTAACTTATAACAAGCCGTCAGGCTCTACATTCTTAGTTTATATCAGCTTGCTCGTCAGAGAACCTTAAGTATCGAATATCAATGTAATAGCATAAAACGATTGTTTGTCATCAGTGTGAAATAATCAGTTTATGTAATATTAATATGAATATTGAATCGTTTAGCCATCAGAAGGGACTGAAGATTGTGATAATATAAACCCCATGAAATATTAAGCCTTTCCGAAGATTAGCTTGGAATAATGGCACCATTCCCGATATTTAAGTCTTTCCCGATATTTAAGAAAAACATAAAAAGGGATAGGTGGTCAGTAGCTCCTCACCCGCTACCAACGGTGAGCTCCGCTCATACATATGAGCTCCCCCCCCATAGGTAGGGTCCCTGTTTATAGTGCGCCTGCGGCGTTAGATGATGGGTTAAACCCATTATTGTCGGAGTGTCAACAAAACCACCGTTGACATAATAGGCACGAGTGCCTGGTATATAATCGAGGACCGAAGCCCAAATAATAAATAGCCGGAGCTATAAAATAAGGCATAAGCCAAAGGCACAAAGCCTGGTAATATTGATAATAAATTACCAATTCTCATATACAGTAGGGCATATGTCGCCAGCACACATTGCAACGGTGCGTTCCATGGTAAATACCACATACAGTATAATACGTATAAAACGTATAAATTCCACATAGTGGAAATCATCTTAAACTAAATAGCACATGTTGCAAGGCAACTTGTAGCGGTGTGTTCCGCGTTTAGATGTAATATAGTAATTGTGTTCCACCGCAGCGGAATAATATTCAATAATAATGTCGTGTATAAAGCATTACATGAATGCCATAAAACTTATAAATACCCAAAACCATATAGTGGATTCACACACAGAGGCACTCGACTGCGAGATGCGCACCAAGCTCAACGCTCCACCAATACAAGAACAAGCAATGTAAAAAAATGTTACGTGGCAAGCCACGTAAAGTATGAGATATGCAGGCCACACTGTCTAAAGCTAGTCCGCAGCCTTGTTAATAAAGACCCGACCAGCGGCTCTAAAACTAATGGCCATGCTATAATGGTCATTCGTGGTATCATTAACTAAGCTAAGGGGGCGTCCCAAAAAGGACGAGTCATTTGGCAACAAGCAACATTTCCCATGTGAGTGTCACAGCTCTTGTGCAGCCATGGATACATCACACGTTCCATGCGCTACTATGAACAAAGTCCATAGTGGTCCATCACTGCCGCGGCGTATCACTTCAGCATCGTAGCACAATACGTTGACTAGCTAGGTTACCCATTGTCGCCATTTCAGACGTAAAGGCTAGCTTCCGCAACGCCCAGCAACATTCGGTCGTGGTTCCATCACTACTGAGAGACTAAGAACAACGTTTCCGATGCCCATTCATCAAACAGTAACATTTCAGCTACCACATTGTACCGGCACTACTTCAGGCGGCCTAAGCGTCCAAAAGTCGAGTAAGGGACACGGCAACGACCGAAATCACCACCGGCCCAACTCAATCCGTATCACAAAGGCACACGCCCTACGTAACTCTGGCTGTGTCAAATCAAAACCGAATAAAGGCACACCGCAGCAACCAAAGTCAACCACGGGCCTAGACCCAGCCTCAATAAGATGCAGCCTGGCGTAGACTTTTGGGCCAGGCACACAGCAATGACCGAAATCACTGCCGGCCTAAACCTCAAATCTTCCACCAGTACCCGCCAGAGCATGATTCGGTACAGTGCCAATCACTACTCAGCAAAGTTTCCTCCGCCGAGTAACATTCAGACACTATAATCGTTCGAGGTGAGGTAAGCGATGTAACCATCGCTTACACTCTAATGGCCAGGTCACAATCACAGCCTCTCCAAAGATCGGCACGATCTTGCATCTTGAGCCATTATACGAGAGCGGGCACTTAGATGTGTATTTGTTATTAATTTTTATATTTGAAATAGTCGTGGTAAAACCTCAACTATTATTGTGTATCGCCCCAGTACACATCTACAACAACATTAGTTCAATACTTTATAAGTGTCCGTATAGGTCACTTATGCGCTCCGTGTTCCGCCCGCTCTCTTACTAGTAAACGGCGGCTGTCGCGACTTTCGGTCAAAATGATGAAAATTTGACCTTTTCTTTTTTTATGCTTTATGGTTAGAGCATCAATTACAGATGCGAAAAAAATGTAATTGCGTGACAAACAAACGCTTATTTGCTGAAATCTCGAAATTTTAAAAATTATTTATTTTTGACAAGACTGTAGGGCTGGACTGTTACAAAGGTCAGAAACATAAAGAATGACACCAAATAAAAACTTATTATTGGTATTTTCCATATTCCTTTACGGGGCCGAAAAATAGACACTCAGAGCACTCGACCGCAAACGTGTGGACGCCTTCGAAATGTTGCGCATCCCCGGCACGGCTAAAAGTACCAATCGATACTCAAGGAACTCAAGATCACAACTAGGCTTTCGACCATCTGCCTGAAACGAGTCCTTGAGTGTTTCGGTCATATCGCCCGGAAGAGTGGTGACAATCTCGAAAAGATAGTCATCATTGGCAAGGCCCAGGGGAAGAGACCGCGAGGACGAAGTCCAATGCGATGGACATGGATCTAATCCGCACCACTATCGACAGCCAAGAGCATGAAGCCATCCACGTTGCGAAGAACAGACACCGACGGAGGGAGTCACGACCCTCAGCATTGAGAGAACACCGACGCAAGGAGGAGGAAGTTTCAATTGTAAACTACTAAGTATATCGCGAACGGCGTAAATCAAATCAAAATAATCCACCACCACCAACAGCACTCTACGCAAGCACTACGACAATCTCAACGATCGATTTGCCTCGTATCCGAAGCAGCGTTAGGAGATAGGCTCGCAAAGCTTTATGATACTGAGATACTATGACTTAACTGTTACGAACATGCGAAAAGAGTTCGTAATGCATATGTCATGAAGTTCAAATTGAACGGTGGCAGTGTTACGAACATGCGAAAAGAGTTCGTAATGCATATGTCATGAAGTTCAAATTGAACGGTGGCAGTGTTACGAACATGCGAAAAGAGTTCATAATGCATATGTCATGAAGTTCAAATTGAACGGTGGCAGTGTTACGAACATGCGAAAAGAGTTCGTAATGCATACGTCATAAAGTTCAAATTGAACGGTGGCTGTGTTACGAACATGCGAAAAGAGTTCGTAATGCATATGTCATGAAGTTCAAATTGAACGGTAGCAGTGTTACGAACATGCGAAAAGAGTTCGTAATGCATATGTCATTAAGTTCAAATTGAACGGTGGCAGTGTTACGAACATGCGTAAAGAATTCGTAATGCATATGTCATAAAGTTCAAATTGAACGGTGGCAGTGTTACGAACATGCGAAAAGAGTTCGTAATGCATATGTCATTAAGTTCAAATTGAACGGTGGCAGTGTTACGAACATGCGAAAAGAATTCGTAATGCATACGTCATAAAGTTCAAATTGAACGGTGGCTGTGTTACGAACATGCGAAAAGAGTTCGTAATGCATACGTCATAAAGTTCAAATTGAACGGTGGCTGTGTTACGAACATGCGAAAAGAGTTCGTAATGCATATGTCATAAAGTTCAAATTGAACGGTGGCAGTGTTAAGAACATGCGAAAAGAGTTCGTAATGCGTATGTCATAGAATTCGAATTGAACGGTGGCAGTGTCACGAACATGCGAAAAGAGTTCGTAATGCATATGTCATGAAGTTCAAATTGAACGGTGGCAGTGTTACGAACATGCGAAAAGAGTTCGTAATGCATATGTCATGAAGTTCAAATTGAACGGTGGCAGTGTTACGAACATGTAAAAAGGGTTCGTAAACTATATGTCATAGAGTTCAAATTCGCTTGACGCTAATTCTCTGGAACATTCAGATTGTTTACAAAAACGTTGTTTACAAAGGTTGTCTACGATCTCCCCAGGGTCTCGCGAACGTTCTCGAACATAGGTTCGTTTGATATATAAGCAGACGTATCGTGCGCCTCGACATTCAGTTTGTGAATAGCGATCAAGAGCGAAATGCGAAGCGAAAATAAAAGTGAAATAATAGTGACCTCGGCTTTCTTATTGGACAACGAACTTCATAGAGACTGTAAGTACTAAGTTAGCAGTGGAAAGTTAAAGAAAGAACGACGAGTCACCAGGTATTTACATCCTAATCCACGAAAGCCCTGTATGTATCATAACGATACCGTGATACTGCATACCGTGATGCCGTGGCACTTCTCATACTGAGTGAATGTGATACCATGACGCTACTCACTCGAAGGGCTCCGGCATGTTGGTCTCGTCCCTGGGCAGCACGGGCAGCCTCTTGTAGAAGAGCTCCCAGTCGAAGGCGCCGCGCGCGCCCTCGTCCTGCGCGCGGTACTCGAACGTGTCGTACGCGACCACGTCGATGAACGGACAGACCACCGTACGGTAGTTTAACGCGATCGGCTCTGTCACGGGACATCGGCTAATTATTGCTAGTTTCAATATGTCACTGAAGGGGGGTAGAAAAACGACGGATTTTGTAAAGTATGACATGCATATAAAAGGATATATGAGATCGTTCCACGCAAACGTGCGGACGGATGAAACAACCTCCGAAACCTGGGCCCGTCGTCTCGGCGTCTCAACCTACCTTATGCGGCCGTCAGCTTTATGTGGTCCGGCCTCATGAATCACTGCGTGTATATGTGTACGTGTGTGTGTGTGCTTGTATGTACTCGGCCGATTCCCGAAACCGTTGGCTCGCCTCTGCAGTCGTCCACGTACACGTAATGTCTGTTTCTCACTGAGTATACACTTCACTATATCGGCTAAATAACACCCGGTGTGCACACAACCTTCGTAAGGTTATTGAATCGTCCCTATATCGGGGAATAGTAACCAACGCGCACTAAAACCGTGGACGGTCGCGTCTTCTCAAACGCTTCACTGATTAAACGCGTCACTAAATCTGAGAACAACACCCGAAAAGCAAAATTACACACGTGCGTAAGAAAAGGAATGCCGTATAAAGGCGCGTTCAAGCCGCGCGCGGCCTCTCAGTATCGTTTCGTGCCGGGTGACTGGCGGGGGACCGCTTTCGTAGTGAACGAATGCATAAAACGACCTAGCTTGCGTTCGCGTCGCGTGGCGCGCGTCAATTTATTTAAAACAGAGATACAAGAATTATGACAGAGTGGAAGCTGAAGACATGTTGTACAGACCACACTTAGAGTGGGATAGGGGCAGGAAAATTACAATATGATTCATCATATTGTTACGAACAAGCAAAAAGAGTTCGTAAGATATATTGCAATATGTTATAGAGTTCAAAGTCGCTTGACGCTACTGTCTAGAACATTCACGTTGTTTACGATTCGTGTTCCGTATCGCCGTATTAGTTTCGGGTACATACCACGGTAATTTGTTTTGATTCGCCGATATTTCGACCCAGTTGGACGGAAGGATTCCGTGGTCACGACGGACTCACCGTTCCGTCGTGACCACGATCCATGCAACTGGGTCGAAATATCGGCGAATCAAAACAAATTACCGTGGTATATACCCGAAACTAATAATTTATAATTAGACCAAAAACAAATTAAGAAGCGAAAGTAAGAATTCAATATTAGTTAACTCTGCTTTGAAATTAGACAACAGACTGCATTGTGATTGTAAGTACTCAATTTTACTGAAGAACTGAATAAAGGATTTTTTAACGAGACATCGGGTATTTTAATCCAAGTCCACTAAATATATCGAATGAAATATGTCGTCCGTCCCCAAAGTAACTTATTACTTATGTTATGGGCGACAGACATTCGGTAAATATATTCATAACCCGGTTTCTTCTAACACAATTTCGCTATAATACGATTCGTAAATTGAGGCAAACCCTCTGACAACACGGTTTCGCTAGAACATGATAAAAAAACAATTCCTTTGCACATACAACACTGTATTTACTTCTATAGCCGCGTCGAGGCTTGCTGTTCCAATATAGTTTCGCCTCTAGCGTACATCTACAGGCGATAGACCGTATTAGGTATCCCAAAGCATGAATTACTTGAGAAGGTCCAAGAGAGACTGTTTAGTGAGAAGAGTTTTCCGTGCAGTTGTGACCTTAGAAAAATATATCAAGTAGCCAATAAAAAGCTAAAGCGAAAATAAAATGTTTAATTATATATACTTTCTTGTTGTGTAATAGGAGGAAAAAATTTCATAGGTCGCAGGTTCATATCCGGCTCGAAGGACCAAAAAGATGTACGGGCTGCTACTACCCTGTACTATCTTTTGTTGATAAATTGATAGCTGCGACGTTTAATTGATAGATTTATTTGATTGATATAAATTATAATGATTTGATAGTAATGAATAGGTTGAGCACGCGTGGCCGCTAACGTCGTACTGATTTCAAATTTGTATTAAGTGATATTAATAATATGGCGTAAATGCCGACGGTGCAAATGTACGTGTTAGCCCGTACAGACATATAACACTATTACTTAAACGCTTAATATGGCGAATGAAGTCGCCGGTTTAGCCTGTTGAAATTTCGTAATATGTAATGATACATACACAGACCTAGCAGTGGCGGCAGCCAGTTTACGTTGGCCTCCGTGTGCGAGTCCAGGAATATGAGCACGTCGGCCGTGGCCCGCCGGGCGCCCGCCAGCCGCGCCGTGATCAGCCCGCTGCGGGACGCCAGGCGAAGCACCCGCACCTTGGGCAGGTGCTTCGCCACGTACTCGTCCAGCTTGCCCTTCAAGAACGCTGCAATTGATAGACAGGGAGATGTACAGAGAGCTCCTCCTCCTCAAGCAATATAACAGAACTAACTACTTTGCTATAATACGCACGGGTTAAGCGAATGCATGCAAAGCCAATGTGTATGAAGCAGGCAAAATCTACGCACCTTATACATGCAGGACAAGCCACCACATGCACCCCAAGGCGCCATTCACCAGCAACAACGCACACAAAAGCAGCACACACACCCACCACCACAATCTCGACGATCGGTTTGCCCCGAAACCGAAGCATCATCAGGAGGATAGGCTCCACAACAAAAATCGTAATGCGCCGCGCTACCCATACAAGCAGTCTTAAATAGTTCAACTCCCACCACCAAGTGACCATTTGGTCACTTAATTAACGAGCAAGTAAATGTATCTAGTTCCGTTTTGCTACATGTGTTCGGAGGGGAGGGTATTGGTGGGAGTTGAACTATTTAAGACTGCTTATATTGCTTGGGTCTCTTTACTCTTGTAACTTGGAAAAGCAATATCTAACTCAATTAAGCCAAATTCTGACTTAGGTCACTTGAATACTAAGCTCAAAATTAAAATTCAAAATATTCTTTATTCAAGTAAACTTGCACACAATTGCTTTTGAATCGTCAACATCTACTGCTGGTTCGGAAAGCTATTCCTACCGAGAAGAACCAGCAAGAAACTCGGCGGTTGCTCTTTTTAAAATATAAATCTTAAAACTAGTTACATTTAGTTATTTCTGTCTTGTACAGGGTAGAAGTGCACCTATATCCACACATCCTTATCATCTAAGTTATCTAAACAGTATAGT
The DNA here is from genome assembly GCA_947086505.1 of Morpho deidamia. Classification (NCBI taxonomy): domain Eukaryota; kingdom Metazoa; phylum Arthropoda; class Insecta; order Lepidoptera; family Nymphalidae; genus Morpho; species Morpho deidamia. The sequence continues at coordinate 1,693,992 of CAMTZC010000025.1, forward strand.
AGGCTTTCTGTATCAGCCTCTATTTAACAATGTTTTTAATAATAAAACTGCTGTTTTTAAACGGCATGGCCAAATTGATTTCGGAATTTTATTATACAATATTATACCCAAACCCACAAACGACTTATGTACTTTTGCAAGGCGCAAAGCAGGAGTGGCAAGTTTATGTCGGTTCCTACTTTGTCTATTTTATACATCAGCTATCGTTTTATATTTATATATGTGCAAAAATTCTTATGTACAAGAATTAAATTGGTAAAAATAGGAAGTTGTTAATAAAATTTAACTGGCTGGTGCGAGGGTAGTAAATAACACTAAAGAAGACAAGATTATTAGGATAAAAACATACTAAATACTTACTTTTTGTACTTGCATCATCAACAAGAAATATTTCCTTTATAAGAAAACTGGGCGATCTGTTGAGCACGCTGTACGCAGTCCTGAGTAACGTACTCCAGTGCTCGTTGTGAAAGGGCACCACGACACTGACGGTCGGCAAAGACTCTATGTAGAGCCTTTTCTGGCAGCCGATGTGCCTGATATCGGGCAGGGATCGGTTCAGAGGTATCCTGTCACTCAGCGCACCGTTGAAACCGTTCACAGAATATAAATCGGTCTCAAGAACAGAATCACTGGTCGGTAGGTGTGCGGGATGACCGTGCTCTCCAATACCTAGATGATAGAACAAAAATGATGTTCTATAATAATGTTTCTACATTATTATAGAACGTATCAATATCTACAAAAAAGTCCGCGATACCATATGTCTAACTATGATAGTTATGCCAATATAACTACTTTTCTACATTGTAAAAGTTGATAAAAGTGGCGACAATAATCAAACCATAATATTTACATATCCGTTTAATCCTTATCCCACTGAATGATATTTTATTACAAATGTATTCAATACCTGTAAAATACTTTTTAAATTATTAAAATTGGACATTCCAATAAAAAGATGTAACAAATTTAAAAATGTCAATATAGAGAAAATAATACCATAACAATTGTAGTCTATCGTATTTGTGTACCTATGAATACATTCCGTTAGAATTTCCTTTGCCTTAACTATTGATAAGTCCCAGAACCAAACTTTCAATTTACTTAGTAAACTTTTCACTACCACGAGATCAGTATGTACGCGGTTGAAACCACAGAGCATTGCTAGTATGAAAATAATAATTAAACTCACCCACTCTTTGCCTTTCGTATTCTATTAGTGAATAATTGTGCCAATCTATTTTCTGAAAAAAAAAAATACATTGAATGATAAGCTAAGGTAAACCCGACGTGCGGTATCCGGATAAGTAGAATACACCACCCTCATTTTTTACCGAGGTGTCGTAAAAGGCGACTAAGTTGACGGTAGGCAGGTGGCCGGTCGTAAAATACGTAACCAAATCATGTGACATGTGAGTTATTTACCCCTTAAATGTCTAGTGAAATCATAGTGTTTTCAACACTAACATTTATTGTAAGTTATTATTACATAATGATTCATTGTATTCAATGGGGAATTTGATAACAAAGAAAATGGTATACAAATACGGTATACTTAATATATAGTAAATAATATGATCTAAAAGTGGAGGTCACAAATTTACACTCATAAGGCTTAAAAATGTTGAAATATTATAAAAATATATTATAAATATTGCCAAATATAAACCAGACATTCTATATACATACACTTAGTTCTATTTTATATATTTCAATTACCTTCAAACTTGCAGGCACAAAGTAGGTTTTATCATTACTTAATATTTTATAAAGGGAGTCTTGCACAGGTCTGGCAACATCGGCTATACTCTTCACCTCTGTCCCTGTTCTTATCATATACAGTAATATGACTATAAAGGTGAAAATCACAATGTTGCGCAGCCGCAGCAATCTTACACATAAACGTCTCATGGCTATTTTTTTTCTGAAAATAAAATATAACACTAAATACATATACAATATATAAGTAAACTGATTTTTTTTGAAGTTATATCTATTTGTAATACTAAATTTTTTAATTTTTTCTTCATTTTTATTTATCAAATCATATTTAATGAATACAGTAGTGAATATAGTAATGTTATAACATTGATGTTACAAGAGTAATTATAATCCAATGTATATGATTATTATTATAAATTTAATATGATTTTAAACAATTACTTGGTGTTACTTTACATAGTACAAAAGTTATTATGTTGTATTATCACAGATGAAAGCCAAATATTATTTTTAATTAAAGAATTTTATTAATACATTGATTGGTTTTATATTGACTTCCCCAACAGGCATTGCCCACATGTATCTTGGTCAGGTCAGTCAGGTCATATCAGGTATAATGTAAAGCGCAATACTGGCAACTATGAATTTACTCAATGGTATAAACGAACAAACAGGTTGTAACATTTTGTAGCACTTGCGATAGACAACCATTTTTATATCAACATTGATTCAATAAAATCCATTAAAGTTCCATAATCCATTATCTAAATGGAAAGGATGATGTCAGGCATTTGTGACTGATGTGGTGATCAGCATGTTAATATGGCATAAATGTAATTTATTTATCAATATAGTTATTTCTATTATAAAATGTTTGATGTGTTTTCCCTACTACTAAGAATTTAAAAGTATAAATCCAGTACAATATATGTAAAAATAAATTGCATGAGAAGTGATTTTGATGACATCATTTTATTTTTAGCATTAAAACAAAAAGCTTAAAGTAATATAGATAAATTGTCATGTATAAAAGATAAAAAATGAATAAGTTATACTAAAGTATGATAAAGTATTTGAAACTTTACCCATGCATAATTTGAATTGACTTCTACAATTAGAACCGGTAGTTCCGGTCCATTATCGTAATTAGATAAATTAGATATATAATAATGAAAATATACGTTTAATATGATAAGATAATTATGTTAGGTATTACTTGATTAAATGGTACACGTACTTTTACACAAAACAGATACAATAAATTCATTTTGTAATTACAAAATGTTTATTTCGCACCGCTTTTAAAAATACAAAAACGTATATATACAGTAAAACTTACGAAGTACGTGATTAAATTTAGGCTTAACGAAAACACAGTGTTTAGAAAGCTTATATCAACATCGTGGACATTCAAGAATAACAAGTAACAAGTTTTCTATCAGTAATGTAAACACCACAGTTGTTGAATTGGCTGCAAACATTTACCCACAGTCCACAGATGATTAATGAATTCTCCACAGACCACAAATCAACTCACCACATTTGGTCCTCCATTTGTCAAACTGACATTGAAGAATACCATAGGGTATGAGATCTATAGACAGGCCCGTGACTACGAGTTTTTAACAAAAAATAAAAGAGAGAATATAAGAGGTCCATACTTACTTTTGTCTGCTTACACATAAAATAGAGACACAGATAGGTTTTTCACTTTTAGGATAGTTCTATTCTAGTATTATTACTTTGCGAAATAACACCAGCTACTTAGTAGGTTGAACAACAAATGAGTTTATCTATAATATTGTATTTTTAAGTCGAAAAACGGTATTTTTATTCTCAAAATCCTGTTAAGCTTCAATTCATCAAATTTCCACGGTTTTTTGCATTTATTATAAAGTATTAATATTGATAGTACATAATAGGTAATAGGTATGGATATTGTTTGTATCTAATGATGTCAGTCTTTTGCCTAAATTACTTTAATTATTAAAAACTCTATAAATTACCTTTAAACCATTGGATGAAATGAAAAATGAAACATTATTATTAATGATCATTTAATTTGCCATCCTGGCCATAGCTGACAACTGTTTGTTTGCTATTGGTTATTCACTAGAAAACCACCAATTGTATTTTTCCACAGACGCTTAAATGTTCCATGTACGTCAAATAAATGAGAAATTGAAAATTCATATTTCATTCTACCAATATATGTTCGGAAAACCTAAGTGCGGAACATTGAAATTGAGTTTCTCTCTTGTTTGTTGCGGCTTTGTGCTTAATAAGTTTCGATTAAAATCATTTAAATCTTCTTTATAAGTTACACAACATTCGGTATAAAAAATAATACATGAATATTTAAGAGTAGTAAAAAAGGTATAATATGAATTATGTGAAGCTTATACAAATAACAAAAGTATGTGTTCGGGAGCCGTAGTTTTAAATCGGCTTTAGGTTTTTTTAGATTTTATTGAGGATATCCGTTATCCGGTGACTGTTTATCGAGATGGTCGCATTATATCTCTGTTCATTTTTTAATTTAATTAACTTCCACGCCGTGTGCTTTATGGCATAGGACGTGTTGTATGCAACTATATGACTCAATTATTTCAGATGGCGACCTACCGGCGAGTATTGGTTAGTGCTGTATTTGTGTTATTGGTGTCCACATACGTGATTGCTAAGGACGATGACGACGCTGATGCGATCTCTGTTGAGGTTAGTTTATATGACCTATTTTTCCAGCCGTTTCCGAACAGTATTGATTAATTCTTAAATCAAATTTTATTTTCTACTGAAATTTGCAAATTCGGTTCTTATAAGAATTTCAGAGTAATCAAATTAACTATTCAAATCGGTAATAGATTTAATGAAGCTTAGAGTGTTGCAATTGAGTATCAAACATTATTGAAAAACTTGATACTCAATCTGATATGCTATCCATTTCCAAAACTTCACTGTAAAATAATTTGTTTTAATAAAACATTTGATTATGCCAAGTTAACTTTATATCTTAAAGGTACCACAATATGTAAATTTCTATAGCATTTAATTTAAAAAAATGCTTTTATTATTGTCAATATAACATTTAACTATTAACAATAAAAGAATTCTAAAGTTATGTTGCTATAATGTTATATCATGCAAATTTTATATGGAATTTAAAACATCTAGCTTAAGGAATATAGATTCACAGGTTGAGTTGACATATGCTAGGGATGAACAGTTATTTAAATTGACTAACATCAATGCATTCAGCATTTATAGATCTAAGATAGATCTGTAGGTTTGGTTTATGATTGTTTTTAAAATTTTTTAATATGAGTGTATTATGACCTTTATTATCCATGAAAGACCTTCTTTGGTAGGCATGTTAACGATTGCAGAACCTTACTAATAATTTTGCACCTATCTAATATAAGTTTACACTATAAAGTTGTTAACTCAACCCTATTATTTCAACACAATGTGCTAACATGTGAAGTGGATATTTTACAATACAGACCAGGTTCAAATCTCTCTTATCCTGAAGCTTAAGTTAAAAGCTTAAATCTTACACTAAAATTAAATTAAATCAAATTAATGGGTTTATCTGAAGGTTATACTAATAGTCTAAATAAAGTTGGTATCTTGAGGATGCTCCTGTGGGTAAAATATGTTTTATGCACTTACTATTCATTTTTTGAAAGGAAACAGATACAGGCATTATACTAATGATTATACAAACAATTAAAATGTATAATTTGAAAAGAATAACTGTCATGTTCAATGCTAACTCTTCTCGGTATAACAAATTTTCCAGACTAGCAGTTGATTTTATAATTCAGAAGTGGTTGTTTATTGCCTATTTGAATCTATAAACTTATAAAACAAAGTCCTCAAAAGCTGTCTGTTTGTATGTGATAGATTTTCTCAAAATCTACCAAACAGATTTTTGTACAGTATTTACTGATAGGTAGTGCCATTGTTCTGACAGATTTAGGGTAATAGTATATTACAGTTTTGTACAAATTGTGTTGAAGAGGTTGAGAATTGTAAAAAAACTCCCCTGCTGGGAGATTTAGTCACATACACCACGTAAATCAACAGAGATACATTAAAGTAATGAACTAGATAATTGTAGATTTACAAAATTACATTTACAAATTACACAAAAAAATCCATTATCTCTTATGGTTAATTCATAGTAAGTGTCTCTATCTCTTATGGTTAATTCATAGTAACTACTTTATGGGCATTAACAATATATTCCACTATAGGTCAGTGTTCTTCATCATTGTCCTGCCTGGGCATACTAATTTTTATACTGGCTGGCATAACTAACTACGCTTATATGTAAAAACACAATTTTTGCATTGCACAAGTGTTAAAATACACCTATGTATACTTATTATAAAACAAAGTCCCAAAAAGCTGTCTGTCTGTATGTAATCGATTTTCTCAAAATCTACTTAACGGATTTATGTACGGTTTTCACCAAAAGATAGTGCAATACTTCCGGATGGTTTAAGTAAATAGTACATATCGGTATTATGTAAATTGTGTTGAAGAGATCGCGCAGTTGTTAAAAAACATGCTTGCTGGGAGCTTTAGTCGCGTGCGCTGCGTAAACCTGCAGCCAAAGCTGTCTGTCTGTATGTAATTGATTTTCTCAAAATCTACTGAATGGATTTTAGTACGGTTTTTACTAAGAGGTAGTGCAATTCCTCCGAGGTTTAGTTCAATAGCACTTAACCGTTTCATGTAAATTAAGTTGAAGAGGTCGTTTTACAACAATTTTTAGTGGGGGTAGTAACGTTCGACTCGAGCGACTAAGACATCCTAAACACTGAATTTCACACGGGCGAAGCCGCACGTATTTCTAGTTTATTAATAGTCTAAAGGTTTTATTAGTATTACATGGCAATACTTTGGTATCGCCTAAAGTAGTAAAAAGTATGGAACTGCTTATTATTTTTTTACTAAAGAAAGTTACAAGGAAAAAGATAGTAGGGTGGGAAATTTGTCACCCGGTAATAAAGACGGTCAAGTGCAGGATCGCAACCCAGCAGATGGGAAACTGCTGTAGGCTATGAAGTTGCCAAAGTGGAATACATTTATACCTAAAATATATAGAATATTCTGTTCTAAAAACTTAGTTAATACTATGAATTGATAAGAAATGACCTTATTTAGGTATCTGTGTGACGATCAGATAACAAATATTTTGTGATAATATCTTTCATTATTTCTTACATTTTGGACTTGTTGATTATAGTAATTGATAATGTTGAATTATTGTTATCTTGTCAAATTTTTATAGTACATATTCACTTTGGTGTACCTAAGCGCCAGAGCAATTCAGGTTTCAAAAAACATGGGACTCAATTTCAAATTCAGGTTCACAATAGATGCCACCAAATAAAAATGTTTATATTATCCTCTTATTATGGGCAGTGACATACATATATGCTGCCACCAAATTTTTCACTGATTACCCAACGATTTTCATTTTTGGATAGCATCTTAGAAATTACAAAAAAATATTTCAACTAACGTATAATACGCGCCAATAAGTAATGCACATCGAGGCTTAGAGAGAGAGATCGGCTAGATTCTGCTTTATAGAGCATTGCCTCTGTCGCACAGACTGACGAACCCGTGTGCAACGTCACAATACTAACTGAGTGTCAGCGCTCTACGAAACCGAACTGGTCGGCTGCTTCGTTCTAAACATCGATGTGCAATATTTAATGCCGGGTACTATACTAAAATTTTATTTTCGTAAATTTCCTTATTTCCTCGGCCTTATAAGGGGTTAACGCTTTAGTTTTTGCCAATGAAGTTCGAAACCACTAGTCTATCTATATCTATATTTATTATTATAACATATAATATTAAAACAAATTCCTTAAAAGCTGTCTGTATGTGATCGATTTTCTCGAAATCTACTGAACAGATTTTGTATTTAAGTATGTATTTAAAATTATATATGTATATATCTGCCAGTTGCTGCCACCCGTAACACAAGAATTAAGTTACTTACTTTGGGAATACTGTGTGTATAAGTATCCCATATATTTATTTATATATCTAATAAATAATATAAATACAGTCCAAATATATATACATTAATGGTAGACAATATATATACTATAAAAAAAGTAAAAAAAAGTAACGGCCTGTTACTATGCTCACTGCTGGGGTAAGGCCTCCTCTCTCCGTTTTTGGAGAGAAGGATTGGTGCTATTAATTTTATACATATACTATATTTATATATAAATACATAGAATATACAACAAAATTGACCTTGCGTAATTGTGATTATAGGAAGGTTTTTGTTTCAGACAATTGAAGAAGAGGTATATCATAGTCCACATGTTGATTCAAAGACGGTGTACCTAGCTGAACACTTCGATGACGAGGCTGCGTTCAAGAAGAAATGGGTCAAATCAGAAGCAAAGAAACAGGGGGTTGATGAGAACATCGCCAAGTATGATGGGAAATGGGAGGTCAGATGATGAATTTTTATAACTGAAATGTAAAGTAAAATACCGCCCGGTTACTATCTCACTACTGGGCATAGGCATATTCTCTCCGTTTTTAGAGTGAAGGGTTGGATCTAAGACCCACAGCGCTGCTCCAATGCGAATTGATAGGTTACACATATCTCCAGGTTTTCTCGCGATGTTTTCCTTCAGCTAAAAGCGTGTGATAAATTGCGATTATCAATGATAATAAAAAAAAGTAAAGTAACAGCCTGTTACTATGCCCACTGCTGGGCTAAGGCCTCCTCTCTACCGTTTCTGGAGAGAAGGGTTGGAGCTAAGACCTACCACGCTGCTCCAATGCGGATTGGTAGGTTGCACATATCCCCAGAATTCTCTAGAGATATGCAGGTGTCCTCACGATGTTTTCCTTCACCGAAAAGCGTGTGATAAATTGCGATTACTAATTAGACTAAAATAAGTCTTTACAGGGGAACTCTTTGGTGCTTACCCGGGGTTATAGCCCGCGACCCCCTCGAAAGAAGTCGCATGGTCTCACCGCTGGACTATCACAGCTCATACAAATACTGCAAATAATTAATGTAACTACAAGTGCTTCCCAACCTTTTTTGGGGCCACGACCCACCTTAACGTTTTAAAATTTTAAGGAAAACTATGAAAACTTTTCATATTAAAAATTTTTTAAACCAGCATTAGATTTGAGGATCAAAAGCACTTGAATAATTAATGTTTTGAATTGAATGTTATGATTATTTATTTATTTATTTATGGACAACCAACAATAGTCACATTTAAACATTTTCTTAAAATACACATATTCTGAATTTGTTTATAAATGTTCTATTAATGAAAGGTTATCTCGTCTATAATAATTAAAGCTACAGCAAAATGTAATAATGTCAATATATAAAGTGTCAATGTCTTAATGTCAGGTCATAAAGTAATAATAAACACAATAATTAATTATATTATAAATAACAAGAATATTATCTAATTTAGATTAAATTACTTTTTTCAATTATTATTTTGTATAACTTTTTATTTTATTTTATTTATTTATATATATATATTTTTATAATTTAGAAGAAATAACTTCAGTAACTTTGCGTTTAAATTCTAAATATTATTATGATGATATTAAAGATGAGGTTAACTTCCAGGTCCAGAAGCCAGCGGTGCGTTTATTAAGGGATGATTACGGCTTAGTGCTGACCACGGAGGCGAAGCATGCCGCCATATCAGCGTTGCTCGACAGGCCTTTCGAATTCAAGGACAAACCCCTAGTGGTCCAGTACGAAGTCAATATGCAGGTAAAAAATAACAGTAAAACAAGTGTGTTCCTATCTACATATGCACATATTACACACACACTAACATATACATACACACTCTCAAACTCCACTCAAACAGACACTAACGGAAATTTATTGTACTAATGGAAACATACACACTCTCAAACTTCACTCAAACAGACACTAACGGAAATTTATTGTACTAATGGAAACATACACTCTCTCAAACTTCACTCAAACAGACACTAACGGAAATTTATTGTACTAATGGAAACATACACACTCTCAAACTTCACTCAAACAGACACTAACGGAAATTTATTGTACTAATGGAAACATACACACTCTCAAACTTCACTCAAACAGACACTAACGGAAATTTATTGTACTAATGGAAACATACACACTCTCAAACTTCACTAAAACAGACACTAACGGAAATTTATTGTACTAATGGAAACATACACACTCTCAAACTTCACTCAAATAGACACTAACGGAAATTTATTGTACTAATGGAAACATACACACTCTCAAACTTCACTCAAACAGACACTAACGGAAATTTATTGTACTAATGGAAACATACACACTCTCAAACTTCACTCAAACAGACACTAACTTAGAAATTTATTGTAATGGAAGGAACTACCTATTGTAAAACAGGGTTTGCCTAGTACGGGGGTAGTGTAAATCTGTAAAAAATGCTAAATTAAGGTGTCTAATAAACTATTTTATTATTATTATTATTATTATCCCACTGTTGGGCATAGGCCTCCTCTGTCCTTCTTAGAGAGAGTAGTATTGAATACGAATTGAAAAATGTTTGTGGCAAATTGCAATATACTCTATATTACCAGCAGGCCTGGCATGAACTCTTATTGCGACTCAATTGAAGACGTAAACTAAATTGTTTTGCTTTTTTATACAACGACGTCTTTAGCCGTGTGTCATCCGGCAGAATAGAATAGACCACCCTCATTTCTTACCGAGGTGTCGTAAGAGGCGACTAAGGTAAATGCTGTGTAGTATCCGGCTTCATAGAATAGACCACCCTCATTTATTACCGAGGTGTCGTAAAAGGCGACTAAGGTAAATGCCGTGTAGTATCCGGCTGCATAGAATAGACCACCCTCATTACTTACCGAGGTGTTGTAAAAGGCGACTAAGGTAAATGCCGTGTGGAATCCGGCTGCATAGAATAGACCACCCTCATTTCTTACCGAGGTGTCGTAAAAGTCGACTAAGGTTAGTTGACGTCAGGCAGGCCGCTGGTCGTAAAATACGTAGCCAAATCATGACAACAGGTTTGAAACATATTGTGCCGACCCCACTTAGAGTGGGGCAGGAGAATGATGATGACGTCTTTAAGACGCATACTTTTAAGTCGTTGATGAATGACCGTTCGTAATGCGTCCTAAAAACATGTGAGTTAAAGAGAGAGAGTTATCTATAGTTAATATAAAGCTTTCCTTTTCCAACATTACGACCCCGATGCAATCCACACTTCATGGTACGAAAAGGAAGCGTTGAGTTTAGGTATAGTACGCGGCAATAAATAATGCACATCGAGGCTTAGAGAGAGACATTGGCTAGATTCTGCTTCATAGAGCATTGTCTTTGTCGCACAGACTGACGAACCCGTGTGCTTCCATGACCTTCCACGAGCACGTACGCATAGTCTGCAATAGGGCTGCGTATGTCATGGGACGACTCTATCCGATGTTATGCAAGAAAAGTAAGATGTCGCTCCGCAACAAAGTGACACTCTACAAATCTTGCATAAGACCAATAATGTCCTATGCGAGCGTTGCGTTCGTGCACGTTTCAAAAGTCAGATAGCTCACGCTCCAAAGACTACAGAACGGATTCATGCGGACAGCCACTGGTTGTCCGTGGTTCATGCGGAACGTTCAACTCCATAGAGACCTCGACCTCCCTACCATTACTCACCTCTTTAAACGTTTTTCGAAATCTTACTTCGAGAAATCAGAAACTTCGAGCAACTGAAATAAGGGGGTCTGGGTGTACCTCAACACCCGAACCCCCTTATTTCAGTTGCTTCAACCTACATCCCAGTTAGGTCTGACCACCAAAAATATAGGCGTCCAAAAAGCGTCCTATATGTCCCTGAGGATCAAATAACGATCGCAAACACAAAAACGTAATATACACAAACAGCGTCTTCGCCGGCGAAGACGAGGTCCCAGTTTTCTGACGTCGGTCGGTCGTGGCTTCTCCCCACCCTTCCGATGTAATGACTAATCACAGTCATACATCAGCCCTCCACTACGCGTCGCCCTAAGCCGTGGCTTGGCCTCACAGGAGGCACCCTTAGGACGACGTTCCCCGACGCTAGTAGAGCTTCTGCGCTCTACTCCCTGCATTTCGTAACCTCGGCGATGCGTCTGCGCTCGCCTGTCCCGCCCGGTGACGCTGTAAAAGCCGTCAGGGCTAACAACATACAGTCAGTTCGAAAAAAAAATAAAGAACACGTGTGTAACGTCACATACTAACTGAGTGACAGTGACAGCGCTCTACGAAACCGAACTGGCCGGCTGATTCGTTGTAAACATCGATGTGCATTATTTAATGCCGGGTACTATACTGACTTTGAATTGAATCGTTTTCTATAAGTTCATGGTACGCCTACAGATACTATAATACTAGATAAACGCAAGCATTACATCGCTTTAAAATTTCTGTTAAACGCGTATATTTTTTAATTTGTTCGCCACTTACGCTTTAGTACATATTTTTCAACACGGGCGTTTAAAAATAAAATAATCAATATATCGCACGCTTAACAATAAAGTGACCTAATTCAAAAAAGGTGAAATTGCAATAAAGCGTAGTTTACCTATAAAACTCGTCAGTGTTAAACTTGGAAGAGCACGAAAATGCTGGCTTTTTTTAATAGCTCTTAGCTACATGTCATAGATGGCATTGAAAAAAAGAATTACAATGTATTAAGACTAATTTTGCATTAGGTCACTTTAAAACTAAACGTGCGATATATCCTCATAATTCTTTTGAGATACGTAGGTTATTATGATGTTTTCCTTTTATTTAAAAGCGCGTAGTGAATTCCACCAATAACTCAACAATACACAATAACTGCACACATTCACTAGCACAATATCAACAATCGTTTGGCCCCGTAACAGAAGCAACGTCAGCAAAGCGATTCCGATTTTGTCGTGGAGTCTATCTCCTTACGATGTTTACGAGGTGGAACGATTGTGAAATTGTGGTAGTGAATGTATGCAGTGCTTGTGTATTGTCGTGGCGGGTAGTGCATGAGTTTCACGAATTCTGCATATTGTAAACGTGATAGGTATGAGAACGGATAACACACTCTAAGCTTAGCTTTACAAATATATTTTATTTTATCGCGGATTGTAGCATAATATTTTCATTACTTTTGTATTACGTACCTCTGGAAAGCAACGCCTAATTCTATAAGTTATGTAATATAAATCGTTATTTTTCACTTTATATTTAAATTGCATTGCAAGGTAGAATCTTGTGAGTTAAATTTGATTTGAGTAGGAACATGAAATTTAGTTAAAACCTTTTTTAATTTGGGTTGTTTTAAACACTATTTATTCTCTATTCATTCTTTCTTATTCTTATGTATAAGGTAGTTGAAAAAGCATAAGCCGATTTACGTGTTTTACTATCGACCCGCGAAGTCTTCGTCGCGGTAAAAGTCGTAACTAATTGAATTACGCGATACCGTCTCGGACTTATATTGGTATTCACTTTTGAAAATAAATGTGGATATTGCATCACCTAGTAATTAAATAAATATATGGGACACTTACACAAACGGTCGTCCGTCCCCGTTAAGTAACTTAATACTTGTGTTATGGGCGACGGACAACTTAAAGATGTCCGGAGATGTCCAGTCAATTGCCACATTGTTTGGTGTTTTATGGACGTTTTGATATCGATTATACGTCCCAAAATATAAAATACTAGCTTTTACCTGCAATTTATTACGCGAGGACTGTTGTCTTTGAATAAACAGTAGATTCTGTCACTCTCCAAACCTGCCAATATATCTATCATAAAAATCCGATCGATCCGGGATGACTGAGAGAAATTTATCATTTTCTCGAGGGCATAGTTTAATTATTTTAATAAAATAACCCGTAATACTTAACAGAAATATATGTTAAAATAGCCCAGTTAAATTTATCCGAAGTATATCTTAAAATAACTTTTCGTGAGCCAAACAGCGTAATATAGGACCTATTTGTTACCTATTTGTTGACTTTTACACATAGTGAATAAAAGAACCTTGATATAATGGTATTAAACGGCCTTTTATTCTTTCTCATGCTCTCTTTCTTTTCTTTTACCGTAGAAAAAACAGGATTTTTTGCGTATTTGTTCTCGTGAATGGCGTATATATAAGCACTAAATGTGCCAGATATCATCTATATCTAATATATTGGTAGAGCGAAAACATTTATATAAAACCCAAATGTACATTATGATACCGAAACCTTCCTCAAGAATTCATTTTTTGGTAAAAAACGTACAAAAATCCGTTTATGTGAAAATTTCTCCCATACAGGCAGACTGCTTTTACGGAAATTGTTTCATAATATGTACAGATATAGGTTAAACATAAAAATTGTGATTTGATTCATAAGTTTACCATAAATGAAGATATCACAATTTTTTCTTAGAAAAGAGCAAAAGTATAAGTAAGATTTGTATGAAATAAACAAAAACAAGTATTAACCTGGTGTAACATAGTTTTACAAGGAAATCAATGGTCTTAGAGAGCAATAAAATAATACTGTAAATTCAAATTCAAAATATTATTTATTCAAGTAAACTTGTAAACAAGTTCTTTTGGATCGTCAACTCTACTGCTGGTTCGGAAAGCTGTTCCTACCGAGAAGAGCCGAATATTCTTATAATTAGTTTTATTTAGTCATTACTGTCTTGTACAGGATCGAAGAGTAGCTATATCCACTCTTATTATCTAAGTAATACTCAACAGTATCACATTGGCATCTACAATTTAAGTCCGCGTGATTCCCTGCAAGAGGAGTTTAAGGAAATAGGTATTCTTACATTTGCTTCACAGTATATTTTAAACAATGTAATTTTTGTACAAAAAAATATAAATAATTATAAAACGATAGATGATGTATATAATAGACAAAGTAGGAACCGACATAAGCTTGCGACTCCTGCTTTGCGCCTAGCAAAAGTACGTAAATCGTTTGTGGGTTTGGGTATAAGATTCTATAATAAAATTCCGAAATAAATTTTGGTCATGCCATTACAGCAGTTTAAAAACACTGTTAAAGAGAGACTGATACAGAAAGCCTACTATACTGTTGAAGATTACTTAGATGATAAGGATGTGTGGATATAGGTGCACTTCTACCCTGTACAAGACAGTAATAGCTAAATGTAATTAGTTTAACCGCCGAGTTTCTTGCTGGTTCTTCTCGGTAGGAACAGCTTTCCGAACCAGCAGTAAAGTTGACGATTCAAAAGCACTTGTTTACAAGTTTACTTGAATAAATAATATTTTGAATTTGAATATATAGGCTTTCTTTATCGGCCTCTTTTTAATAGTTTCTCTTAAACTCTGGTAATGGCAAAGTTAAAATTAATTGCGGAATTTCATTATAGAATCTTAAATCCATAAATAAACGAAAATAAGAAACGAGGTTCAACGTCACTTACTAAAATATCACAATGAAGTTGTAAGAGAAACGTAAACTTGGCTCCGTTCCAATGTTGCTGATAAATCGTTTTACGGTCTTTGTGAATATTATTAGGTTACTGCGCGTCAGTGTACTGCGATGACTGCAGCAGGCCTACCATGAACTCTTATTACGACTCAATTGACGTTTACTAAATCGTTTTGCTTTTCATACAATGACGTCTTAAAGACGCACACTAAGTCGTTGCCGAACGCCGTGTGGTATCCGGCTGCATAGAATAGACCAACCTCCTTTCTTACCGAGGTGTCGTAAAAGGCGACTAAGGTAAGTTGACGTCAGGCAGGCGGCCGGTACCCTGTCCCCTCCACCAGCAGCGTGGTGGAGCACTGTCGGGTTTTTAGTCGGTGAGAGTCCGACATACCCACTGCTCTGCCCCGTCGGGCGGTGATGACCGGGTTTTCCTGACATAAAAAAAGGCAGGCCGGTCATAAAATACATAGTCAAATCATGTGACAACATGTAATGTTGTGCAGACCCCACGTGGGTCGGCACGTGGTCAATTCTACTCAAGTGGATACCACACGGTGGGTCAACATACCTTAGTCGCCTTTTAAGTCACTTCGGTGAGAAAGAGGGTGGTCAAGTCTACTCAACTGGATACCACACGGTGGGTCAACTTACTTTAGTCGCGTTTTACGACACTCGGTAAGAAAACAGGGTGATCTATTCTACCCAACCGGATACCACTCGGTGGGTCAACTTACCTTAGTCGCCTTTTAAGTCATCTCGGTAAGAAAGAGGGTGGTCTATTCTAGTCAACCGGATACCACACGATGGGTCAACTTACTTTAGTCGCCTTTTACGACACCTCGGTAAGAAAGAGGGTGGTCTATTGTACTCAACCGGATACCACTCGGTGGGTCAACTTACTTTAGTCGCCTGTTACGACTCCTCGATGAGAAATGAAGGTGGTCCATTCTACTCAACCAGATACCATACGGTGGGTCAACTAACCTTAGTCGCCTTTTACGACACCTCGGTGAGAAATGAGGGTGGTCTATTCTACTCAGCCAGTAACCCAACGGCATCCTCTAAATAAGCCCTTTATACAAGCGTTAATTGTACCGAATTACATGATTGTCAGTCCAGCCGGGTAGCCATTACAGTAAAACAGATAGAAAAACATATTTTCATCAACTTACTTTAGTGGTCTTTTACAACACCTCGGTCAGAAATGAGGCTGGTCTATTCTACACAGCCACATGGCGGATTTTTTTTAAAATAAGCTGTTGACGTATCTAACAGGTGGGTCAAAACTGCGGGGGTGCGTACCTCAAGCTGCTGTCGAAGGGCGCCAACACGAAGGCGGACTTGCGCCAGTTCACCGACCAGACCCCTTACACCATCATGTTCGGGCCCGACAAGTGCGGCAACGACAACAAGCTGCACTTCATCTTCAGGCACAAGAACCCCAAGAACGGCACCATCGAGGAGAAACACGCTAAGAAACCGACGTGAGTTCAATCTTTTTCCTATATCTCGCACGTTTAGTATTAAACTAAACTTAAATATACATATTATCTATACTTATAATAAAACAAAGTCCCAAAAAGCTGTCTGTCTGTACGTAATCGATTTTCTCAAAATCTACTTACTATTACATAAAATTAGTTATTGTGAGTTAACCATAAGAGATAGAGACATGCAATCGCGGACTTTTTTGTAGTATTTTTATGGATCTACAATTCTCTAGTACATTACTTTTTTTTATCTCTGCTGGTTTACGCAGCGCACGTGACTAAAGCTCCCAGCAAGCAAGTTTTTTAACAACGGCGCGATCTCAACAAAATTTACATAATACCGATATGTTCTATATACCTAAACCATCCGGAAGTATTGCACTATCTTTTAGCGAAAACCGTAAAAAAATCCGTTCTGTAGATTTTGAGAAAATCGATTACATACAGACAGACAGCTTTTTGGGACATTGTTTTATAATATGTATAGATACCAATCCGCATTGGAACAGCGTGGCCTTCTCCAAAAACAAAAAAAAGAAGTCTATGCCAAGCAGTGGTATAGTAAGCAACAAGACATTCATTTTCATGGGAATTATATATATTTTTTATTTAGGTTTACTTACAAATTGCTCACATTCATCATCATCATTCTCCTGCCCTTATCCCACTCTAAGTGGGGTCGGGACAACATGTTACAAACATGTTGTCACATGATTTGGCTACGTATTTTACGACCGGCCGCGTGCCTGACGTCAACTTACCTTAGTCGCCTTTTACGACACCTCAGTAAGAAATGAAGGTGGTCTATTCTACGCAGTCTATATACTATCCGGATTAAATGATATCGCGGGCGGTAGTTGGCCAGCGGGCCGTTCTTTGCCCATCACTGGGATAGGAGAACGATGATCAAATATTGACTTTACTGCCTTTCCTACCCTAGTATGCGTTTAGAAGACATCTACAAGGACCAGGAGCCCCACCTGTACACGCTGATCGTGAGGCCCGACAACACCTTCAGCGTCCTGGTTGACAGCAAGGAGGCCAACAGCGGCTCGCTGCTCGAGGACTTCACGCCGCCCGTCAACCCTCCAGAGCTGATCGATGACCCTGAAGACAGCAAGCCTGGCGACTGGGATGAGAGGGAAAAGGTAAGTTTTTACCAAGCCAAGTCACCAGGATGCCTTAGAGTGTGGTGGTGTAAGGCAATGTTTGTGCATAAGGATATACATAATTGTGTTAGCGTTGCTGTTATAATTAATTGTAAAATTCATATATTTTATAATGACCACACTAAATGGCGGGAATGGAAGGGAAAACAGAGAGAGGATATATAACCAAGGCGGAGCGCGGGACTGGCTCTCTTGTGCCGGAAAGATTTGTGAAGTTCATAACCAAGTGCTGAGTGTTTCTTTGTCTTAAAAATTTATAATAGTGATTGTGAAACCGTTGAAATAAAGGATAAGTTAATATTTCAGAAGTGCTGGATTTGTGACCTACCCACTGGTATGTATTTTTTTTGTATTAATGTTTAATTCTGTTTTAAAAAAACTGGATCATGATTTTAAGTATAGTTTATTACCATAAATTGCCATGACCTCACAATTTATAAAGGTTGAACGAAGTAATACTTTGCCTCCTGCGAGGTCTTTGAATATTCTTTATCTTTAGTAAGATCTACATTAAAGTTAGTTTCTTATTCAATTACCCTCTATTGGCGTTTTATTATTATACTTTTTATGACGAAAAGAGGCTTTTATTACTCAGTATTGAAAAAAAAGAAGTTTAGTTTATTAACGCTTTGTGTTAAAGCCTATTTAAGATTATTGCAAGGCACTAATGTGACGTATCATCACCCTTTCCTTTACTAATTCTTTAAAAAATAATAATAATAACTAAATATGCTGAATAAACAAAAAGCAAGTAATAAATCAATATTCTGATTTAAATCAATATTCTGACGCTGATTCTGCGAGTGGCTACCAAACACCACCACTACCCAATAGAATTCGAAAGCGACGACTGAGTAAACAAAAGACGGATTCCCCCAAAAAAACCTCGAAATAGTTCAAAAACAAGGTCTCTTAGCGGGTCTCGTGATCGCTTAAAGAACCGAACTAAGCAACAGTCTGGGCGCCTAGCTCGAACCCGTTGTCGTTTGAGACGTAAACAACATTCCAAAAAAACACATAGTGATAGATCAAGGTCAAGTTCTAGTAGAGGAACGAGCCGATATAACAGTGATGATTCCAGTAGTACGTCAACCAATGATTCTTCTAGTACAAGGAGTCAATCACGATCATCATCCGGTCGATGTTCGAAGCGAGGCTCTCGTAAGCTTTCTAGGCGTCGTAACAAAAAAGGAAAACGGGATGTATTTATAGAGCGATTTGTTGATGCGATCACGAATTATGGCCAGAGCACTTACACCAGAGCTCACGAGGTTATACCTAATTTTGATCCCGGAAACAAATCTCAATCGACAAAAGCATGGCTTAGAAAGGTCAATGAAACTGCAAGTATATACAAATGGAGCGATAAACAGACTATATTTCATGTTTTACCAAAATTATCTGGGTTGGCTCGACAATGGTATGAAGGATTAACATCTGTTGATTTAACCTGGAAGGAATGGCAAAGAAAATTAATACATTTCTTTCCAGACAATAGAAATTATGCTGAAAGATTAACGGAGATGCTAGCCCGAAGGAGTCGACGAGACGAATCTCTCGAGGAATACTTTTACGAAAAAGCAAAACTCGTTAGTCACTGTAATATTAAAGGCAAAGACGCAGTTGATTGCATAATACATGGTATTTTTGACCATAATATAAAATTGAATGCTCAAGGGGCCAACTTCAAAACACCTAACAAGCTTCTTAAATACCTGCGTAGTATTTCTATAAAGTATTTAAGTAGAGACAATAAGAAGTTGCCTTTACCAGTGAGAAATCCGATTTCCGCTACAAGAAATGAAGGTTATAAACATGTTTACGTTAATAACATGGCTACTCGTATATGTTACAATTGCTCCGAACCGGGTCATACTGCGCCTAGATGTAGGAAAGAATTACAAAGATGCAATAAATGCAGCCGGCTTGGTCATTTAACAGAGCATTGCAAAAAAGATTTGAATATGGAAAATTTAAGAACAATTCCGAATGGCGATAGTACAAATACGGTGATCAGTAAGATACAGCGTATAACGGCAACAAATCAGGACGGTGATATTTATAATAAAATAATTTTAGTAAATGGGAAGAAAATGACTGCGTTCGTGGATTTTGGGAGCCAGTGCACTATAATCAAAAGAAAAATAGTAAATGACCTAAACATACAACTTGATGATACAAATTTACCTCTTATTAAAGGTTTCGCTTTTGGCTCTTTACAACCATTAGGAAAAGTTGTAATTGATATATCGTTAGACTTTGTAACAGCTGAAATCGAAGCTTATGTGGTCCCTGATGAATATCTGAACACAGATTTACTTTTAGGACAAAATATTACTGAAAGGCCAGATGTTGTTGTGCACAAAACTAATTCCTGTTTATTACTTTACTCTAATAAAGGGGATAAAATACAGATCCATAGCGCCGAAGATATAGTGCTGAAAGAAATGCAATGTATAAAAGTGTACTGTAACAAAGATTTTAGTGGACATGTTTACTTATCAGGAAACACATCTTTTAAGGAAGGAGAAGAGATAATGGTGTTACCTGGTATATATTACATTGGAAATAGTTTCACCCATATACCTATTATAAAGCTAGCAAATGTGGATGTCAAAATTAAAAGAGGTAGACTTCTAGCCCGCGGCCAACATTTACCTATAAATATGGATCCCGTAAAACCACCGGTTGAATTCGAGGTAAAAAGAATAACGCTCAGAGATAATTCAACTAAATATGAGGACAACAAAGCAATTACTTCTGACATGATCAACGTAGGTCCTGACTTAACATATGCACAAAAACAGCAATTGTTAGATTTGCTGAACGAATATAGGGATTGCTTTGCATTAGATTTAACCGAATTAGGGATGACTAATATTACCGAAATGCATTTAAAATTGAACGATACCGCACCGGTCTCGTACAAACCATACCGATTGCCTTACAGTGAAAGATTGGTGGTAAGAGGCCTTATAAATGAACTACTCGATACGGAAATTATCCGAGAATCCAATTCATGTTACGCAAGCCCTATTGTCTTAGTTAAAAAGAAGAACGGTGAAAATAGGTTATGTGTAGACTACAGGGTCCTGAATAAAAGAACCATTAAGGATTCTTACCCCATGCCCGTGATTGATGATCAATTAGACCGTCTCAGTGATAAGGTGTACTTCACCAGTCTTGACTTAAAGTCAGGCTATTATCAAATACCTATGGCAAAAGATTCTCAACATTTGACCGCATTCGTGACTCCCGACGGTCATTATGAATACACACGTATGCCTTTTGGTCTTGTCAATGCGCCTGCCGTTTTCCAGCATATGATTAATAAGGCCTTAGGAACAGATAGATACGATTTAGCTATTCCGTATATGGATGATATTTTATCACCCGCTTCATCTATTGACGAAGGCTTAATAAAACTGAGGAAAATTTTGACATCCCTGCGTAATGCGGGTTTAACTTTGAATTTGATGAAATGCTATTTCTTTAAGAAAAAGTTAGACTACTTAGGTTACGAGGTATCTTCCGAAGGATTACGGCCTGGCATTAAGAAGACCGAAGCGGTAGTGTCATTCCCGACACCTCACACCGTGCATCAGGTTAGACAATTTGTCGGACTGGCTAGTTTCTTTCGTCGTTTTATTCCTAATTTTGCAAATATTGCGAAACCATTAACAACTCTTACTAGATCTAATGTCTCGTGGCAGTGGGGCCAGGAACAAGAACTCGCTTTCCAGACAATAAAGGAAAAACTGGTTGATAGACCAGTCTTGTCCATATATAATCCTAAACACTTGACTGAAGTTCATTGCGATGCAAGTAAATCTGGAGTAGGTGGCATATTATTACAAAGACCTGATGAGAAGTCCCCATTAAACCCTATAGCGTATTTTAGTAAACAGACAACAAAAGAGGAAGAACATCTCCACTCTTATGAATTGGAAACACTAGCGGTTGTCCAGTCACTAAAAAAATTTCGCACATATTTAATAGGTATTCCATTCAAAGTATACACAGACTGTAGCGCTCTGAGAACCACCTTGACAAAAAGGGATTTGGTCCCACGAATTGCTCGTTGGTGGCTACTTTTACAGGAATATAATTTTAGTGTAGAATACAGACCCGTAGAAAGTATGCGTCATGTAGACGCTTTAAGTAGAAATCCTGTTCAGAGTAATGACCACATCGATATATATGAAGAAAATGAATTTGAAATAATGAACGTCACCACAACTGAATGGCTACAAACAGTACAGATGACCGACCCAAAACTAAAACTGATAAGAACCATCTTAGATCAAAATAATAATGATATTAAAGATATAATAGAAAACTATGAAGTCAAAGATAACAAAATATATAGAAAAGTAGGAAATAACTTAAAATGGGCGGTCCCTAACAGTGCAAGATGGCGTGTATGTCAACTGAACCATGATGAAGCAGGTCATTTTTCTTTCGACAAAACACTAGACAAAATCAAACAAGATTACTGGTTCCCCAAAATGAATCGATTTGTACGTAAATACGTCTCGGCGTGTATCAATTGCGCATACAACAAGGCCTCTACGACTAAGAACAGTGGTTACTTACACCCAATTCCTAAGGGAAATATCCCTTTTCATACTATGCATATGGATCATCTCGGTCCATTTGTAAGGAGCAAAAGTGGTAACACATACATATTAGGACTTATCGACGGTTTTAGTAAATTCATATTTATAAGGGCTGTTAAGACCCTTAAAAGTAAAACCACTATAAAAATATTAACAGATATATTTAGTGTAATAGGTTGTCCAAAAGTTATAGTTTCTGATAGAGGTACAAGTTTTACATCATCAATGTTTAAAAAGTACATTAATTCCATTGGTGCCAAACATGTTTTAAACGCGGTCGCGACACCACGCGCTAATGGCCAAATAGAAAGATATAATCGTACAGTTTTAGAGTCCATAGCATCATCAAACCACGGAAAAGACGAAAGGGATTGGGATACCCATATAAACAAAGTTCAGTGGAGCTTAAACAACACGGTTAACAAAAGCACTAAAACTACACCATCAGAGATTGTTTTTGGAAGACGGACAGTAAATATAAGCGAAGGATGTTTGCTTAATGCAATTCACGATGACAATGATCAGTCAACCACAAACACCTCTGATCAAACAGATAATATTTCTAATGAAATTGATAACGATACTGAAGAACTTAATGCTACACGTGACGTAGTTCGAAACTTAGCCTCAGATAATATCGAGAAAAGTCAAATCGCAATGAAAACTAAATATGACGATAAGAAAGCACCGACAAAATTCTTCAAACTAGGTGAACTTGTTATGATTCCTAACAATCTGATTCCTGCAAATGGGAAAAGTAAAAAGTTGTGCCCTAAGTTTAGAGGACCCCTAAAAATAAGTGCTGTCCTTAGGAACGATCGTTATGAGGTTTCTAGTATTGACGGACATTCAAGACGCAAATACAAAAGTATTTACCCTGCAGATGCACTGAAACGGTGGATTACCTTTACTACCACTAGCAAAAGTGATCAAGAAGACGAACAAAGCATGTCTGATCTATCTGATAGCGCTAATGATGAACAGTTATAAATCACTACAGCCACCTATACTAACATTTCATCACTTACAATCCTTTTGTCACTACCTGATTTATCCCGTATCCCGATTATAAATGTTTCAGGATACCATCAATTTACCAAATTATAGACAACGCCAAATACGAATAATTATAACGAAACATAAAAAAAAAATTGTAAGTAATATTTTCATCTAACGTAAAATATTTTCCCATTGTATGAAACACACATTACTAACTGAAACATGCCGTAATAGTGCGGTGATCAGTGTATGTTAGAATCTGAAATATGCTGCTACATGCAGTGATCAGTATTACCTATTGACTGAAATATGCCGTAGTTTGCGGTGATTAGTGTTATAAAAGAAACTGAAACATGCTGCTATATGTGCAGTGCTCAGTAGTTCCTAAATTACTGAAATATTCCGTTATATTGCGGTGCTCAGTGTAAAACTGAAACATGCTATTAAATGCAGTGATCAGTAGATCATTATTTACCTAAATATGCGATTAATTGCGGTGCTCAGTAATAATGACAAAACTGCAAGTCTTACTTAACGACTAAATGTTAATATAAATATTATTATATAACCAATTATAATTATTGAACTAAATATTAGAATTGTATTCTCAGAACATGCTCGTCTGACGATGACAATAAACAGAGCAACAGTATTTTTCATAAATTTACTATTATTATATTATAACAAATACAGTATTGTAACAATCTTGACCTCCTTTATCCCTTTTGTTATTAGTCTTATTAATAATATTATTTAAAAAATACTGACTTTATCAATTTTTTTTTTATAGGAATAGAATAACAACTCTAATTTTGGATGATCAAAATATCAAGAAGTATTAAATAGATTTAATAACCAGGCTTTATTCTGAATTATATCATAGATCAATGTACAAGAATCATGTATGATTTTAATTAATCGTTTATTTATTTTTCTTTTATATGACATTTTATGTTAATCACGTACGATGCTTGTACAAATGTTGTTTAAAAACAAAAATAATTGTATAGAGTATAATAATAGTATAACAATTGTATAGAGTCATACAAACATTTGAATGGCCGAACTGGAATAGGGTCATTCCATTAACAGGATGGCCGACTGTTAGCGTTGCTGTTATAATTAATTGTAAAATTCATATATTTTATAATGACCACACTAAATGGCGGGAATGGAAGGGAAAACAGAGAGAGGATATATAACCAAGGCGGAGCGCGGGACTGGCTCTCTTGTGCCGGAAAGATTTGTGAAGTTCATAACCAAGTGCTGAGTGTTTCTTTGTCTTAAAAATTTATAATAGTGATTGTGAAACCGTTCAAATAAAGGATAAGTTAATAATTGTAATAAGATTGGTGATGTATAAAATAGACAAAGTAGGAACCGACATAAGGTTGCGGTTCCTGCTTTGCGCCTTGCAAATGTACATAAGTCGTTTGTCGGTTTGGGTATAAGATTCTATAATCAAATTTCATAATTGACTTTAACATTACAGTTTAAAAACACTGTTTAAAATAACTAATACAGAAAGCCTACTTTTTAGCCTTTTAAGCCCAGTTTCACTCCCGGCGATGCTTCTCCGCTCACCCATCTTTTCGATGACGCTGTTAAAGTCATTAAGGCTAACAGCATTAGTTAGTGTTCGAAAGAAAATGTAAAAGCAGGTTCCAATTAGTCTACCTT
The DNA here is from genome assembly GCA_947086505.1 of Morpho deidamia. NCBI lineage: Eukaryota > Metazoa > Arthropoda > Insecta > Lepidoptera > Nymphalidae > Morpho > Morpho deidamia. Next base: position 1,719,183 of record CAMTZC010000025.1, read on the forward strand.
AAACATCGATAGTTAAGATATAGTTATCTATAAATACTTAATACGAACAAAACTATCGATAGTTAGTTACACACAAACATATACGTGTGTGGCAGTATATGTATAAAGCACGATACATAGCTTATATATAGCTATTATAGCACGGCGTGCGCCGGGCTTAAATCTGCCTCTACATTTTCGTTAGTCTCAAGGATGCAAGTTTGTAAAGATGGATAATAGTCATAAACCAACAATCGATAGTGCCTTAATAGCTAGTCACGGACTATCGATACTATCGATAGTCTATCGATGTTTGACGTACACTAGTTAGAACTAGTGTTGGAACAAGAATATCACCTAAATTTCTCAGCACATCTATTTAATGCGACGTGTGGAAAACGTTAGTCTGACAATAGCTCTAAGTGCGATTCTTACTCACTATAGTTAACTAACCGCTTAGTTAGCAACTTCTAAAAAGTTCAACCTTTGATTGTGTTACCGATTTATTAGCACCGCCATATTTTTTATCGAATAATATTAAATTTCTAGTTATTAAACAAAAATAATACTTATGCTTCTATAAAATAAATATTAATATTTTCAAATTAATCGGCTCACAGAGAGAGAAGAAAGAGAGACCTAAATGCGGAGAAAAAAGTGTGTACATTACGCTCCCGTATAATAAATAATATCCAGCAAAATATATAATAAAATATTAAGATTATAATGTATAAGTTAATATAATATAAATATGTTAATGAAACACGTCGGCTTGCCGGATCAAAAAGGAAAGAATTTTATTCAGAGTCACACAGGAAGTATAAAACATAGACAAGAATAATCACATATACTTAGAACTAAAGATACACCAGTTGGCTATCAATGGCTACCACTGGCTACCAATTACATTACTGTTATATTTTGATATAAATATAACACCCCCACTATATCAAAATATCCAAATAATTAATTAAATTCAAAGTTCCACATACAATGTTAAGTGATATAAAGAACTTAGGTACATTCGATTATTCCTAATGCTTTCATACATTTATAATGTTTTATACAACACAAACCCTTAGTTAATAAATCTGCAGGCATATCATTAGTGGCTAAATACTCTGTCTTAACAATGCCATTTGAAATGTTATCACGTATAAAATTATAACGAACATCAATATGTTTAGAACGCTTATGCGTCTGATGACTATTAGCCAATCTTAATGCACTCTGACTATCACTATGTATTGTTATTTTACATAAACAACCTGTAATTTCTGACTCTAAATATCTTAAATATATAGCTTCACGACAAGCTTCTGATAAAGCCATATATTCTGCTTCTGTACTACTCAAAGCAACTGTTTTTTGTTTTTTACTTTCCCATGAAATAGCACAGCTAGATTTTACAAAACAATAACCAGTATATGACCTTCTGTCTAAAGTATCACTAGCCCAATCTGCATCTACATAACCCTCTATATTTGGTTTTTCCCTTGTATATTTTAAACAAAAATTCTTAGTTTTCTTTAAATATTTTAAAATTCTCTTGGCATAATACCAGTGTGTTTCTGAATAACAGTTATTAAATTGACTTAAATAACTTACTGAATATGCTATATCAGGTCTAGTTAATACAGACAGATACATTAAGCTTCCTATAAGTCTTTGATAAGGTATACTATTATTACAAATATCAGACCTTTCAATATTTAATTTACATTCTATAGGGGTCTCTACACATTTACAGTTAGACATATCAAATTTTCTTAACAAATGTTCAATATAGTTTTGCTGATCAAGAGTAATTACTTTTAAATCTTTATTTACCTTAATTCTCATCCCAAGATACTGCTTTACTTCCCCTAAATCTTTGATTTTAAACTTTGAACTTAAAGCACTTTTTAAGCTATCTGTTTCACTTATATTATTTGAAAAAATTAGGAAATCATCAACATAAATAGCTACAATAGTTTTATAATTTTTATCATGAACTTTTATATAAACACATGGTTCTAACTCACTTTTTTTATAACCTAGATTACACAAAGTATCATCAACTTTTAAATACCAAGCGAGAGAAGATTGTTTTAATCCATAAATAGCTTTCTTTAGTTTAAGTACTTTACGAGTTGAATTATCAATAGGAAAACCCTCAGGTATATGCATATAAATGTTTTCTCTTAAACAACCATTAAGAAAAGCAGTGGTAACATCTAAGTGGGAAACATTGAAATCTAGTTGAATACTTAGTGCTAATAACAATCTAAGAGTCGAATGCCTAACAACTGGTGAAAATGTCTCACAATAGTCCACACCAGCTTTCTGCGTGAACCCTTTTGCTACTAATCTAGCACGATACCTCACTTTGCTCTCACTATCAAGCTTTTGTTTTAACACCCATTAACACTGCACTACACACGCTTTATCTGGGGCATCGACGAGCTCCCACGCTTCATTGTCATTAAATGACTTTAATTCCTCTGTGATGGCTTGCAGCCACCTTTCCTTCTCAGGACCACTGATGGCTTCTGCGTAAGTTATTCCATCTACAAATTCTGGGAAACTTGTAGCGCACATATTGGTGTGTCCATATCTTATTGGCTTCTTTCTCAACCTTTTTGGTTTTATATGACTGGTCTCTGTGACAGAATTTTCCTTCTTCGTGTCACAACCCTCATCAGACTTTTCTATATCAACATAATCAGATTGATCAGATTGTTCCGAGCTAGAAAAGTCAGGCTTTACTTGAGTTTCCATCTCCTTTGATTCCCCCACTGAACCATGGTCTTCTAGTGAAATAGGTACCGTTGCTGATCTCTCCCTATTTTCAATCACTATAACATCTCTACTTGTAGTGACAATATTTCTGCTCGGGTCAAATATTCTATACCCCTTGACATTTTCTGAAAATCCTACTAATATATTCTTCTTAGACTTTCTGTCTAGTTTCAATCTCTTTTCCTTGGGTATATGCACCATGACAGTGCTCCCAAAAATCCGGATATGACTCAGATCGGGTCTCTTTCCTGTCCAAATCTCATACGGAGTCTTATCCAAGCCTGAAGCAACAGATCTGTTTTTTAAATAGACAGCTGTATTAGCAGCTTCTGCCCAAAACTTCTTTTCTAACTTCGCATCAAACATTAAGCATCTTGCTTTTTCAATGACTGTTCGATTAGCACGTTCACAAAGCCCATTTTGTTCTGGAGTGTAGGGATTTGTCTTCTGATGTATAATACCTTCACGCTTCAGTAAATTCTCAAAATCATTACTTGTGTACTCGCAACCATTGTCAGTCCGTAAGATTTTTATTCTCTTTGTTTGATAATTTTCTACCATTGACTTGAATTGCTTAAAATGATTTAATACTTCACTTTTCATCTTTAGGAAATAAATGAAAATCATTCGACTGTAGTCATCCACAAATAATAAGAAGTATCTGGCACCACCAATCGACTTACATTCCATTGGACCACATATGTCTGAATGGATTACTTGCAGTAAATCAGTACTTCGAGTACCTATAGATTTGAATGGTAATCGAGACTGTTTCCCTTCACAACATACTTCACAGTTATATTTATCGGTCATAACTGTACTTGGATAATTCAATCCAACAACCAGGCCATTCTTCATTTTATTCATGGTCTTCATGTTCACATGACCAAGCCGCCTGTGCCATAGGACACTATCTATCACTGTTGGTGCAGCTAAACTACAACTTGAGGTTCTCATATTCATTTTATAAACACCATCAATCAGTTGTGCTGTGGCAACTAAATCACCATGTTGGTTTTTAATAATACATTGGTTTGACTCGAAAATGACTTCATTTCCATTTTTTATTAATTCACTAACTGATAGTAAGTTAGTAGTGAGACTTGGCACACACAAAACATTTTTCACAGTAACTTCATAGTTGTAACTTGTTTTTATATTAATGTCACCTGAACATAAAACAGGTACTTTCATTTTATTTGCTATTATTACTTCTGGTAGATTTGATGAGTATACTATGTTTTGCAGCCATTTTTTATTTGGCGTCATATGCGAACTTGCGCCCGAGTCTATGTACCAATTATTCGGATTAAACCCGTGACTCATAAAAATTGCACTGAAGGCGTTAGATTGCTTTTTAATATTGTTAATTCGTTTCAATAAAGGACATTGATTACGATAATGGCCACTTTCTTTACATTTATAACAGGTTATGTTTGCCATTTTGATCTCGGATTTGTCTGTGGTCTGTGGCGTTCCGCTGCCCACGCCGACGCGCTTGCAAGGGTTGCCAACTTTACAATACTTTGTTTTGGTGCATTTTCTTTGCCAACCTTTTGACATTAACGCTGTGGAATGATCAACATTAATTGGTGATTCCATGTCTAACAGCTTTGTTTTTATTGCATCTGCTGTTAGTGCCATGCCCGAATGTTCAATCGCCATTATCATAGGCGAAAAATGTTCCGGTAAACCGGCCAATAATAATGAACCAACCCATTCATCATTTATTAAAAATCCTGTGCCCCTCAATTTTTGCGACGTTTCTACTATCTGTGTCACATAATTCGTCATTGTATCGCAATTTTCTAATCTCATAGAAATTAAATGACGTAATAAAGTAATTCTTCTCGAAAATCCTGAATCGTCGAACAGCGTTTTTAGCTTATTCCACAATTCCTTCGAGCACTTTGTATCTTTTATATGCACGTATAACGTTGAATCAATAGTTAAAATCAACTTAGCTCTTGCCTTCGCATCAATTGTTGCGGTGTCTGCGGAAAATTCATGCTTGATACACGTGTCCAAGCCTTCCAGCACAAGTAAGTTTTCAGCTGCAAATGCCCAATCGTCGTAATTTTCACGGCCTTTCAACTTTGGGACGTTTATCACGTAATTGGAGCTCATTTTTAGCAAAAAAATCTAAGAAAAAACTATTAAACTTTATTAAATTTGAGTCTGGGCCCATAACCTAATGAAACACGTCGGCTTGCCGGATCAAAAAGGAAAGAATTTTATTCAGAGTCACACAGGAAGTATAAAACATAGACAAGAATAATCACATATACTTAGAACTAAAGATACACCAGTTGGCTATCAATGGCTACCACTGGCTACCAATTACATTACTGTTATATTTTGATATAAATATAACATATGTACTATTCCAATACACCGTAATTCAGATTAAACATACCATTAAGGTCTTTTATGGTTATAACGCTCGATCTTACACTCCGGTAGTGGTCGCTGTTTAACATTTGAAAATTAATGTCTTATAACTGTAGGCCTTCCATGAACTTTTAGAAAACGATTCAATTCAAAGTCAGTACCTAAACCGAACCGCTTTCTTTTCGTACCATGATGTGTGGATTGCATTGGGGTCTTAATGTTCGAAAAACGTTATACGAACTATAGATAACTCTGTCTCTTTTACTCATATGTCTTTTTAAGACGAATTCCGAACGCTCATTCGGCAACGACTTAAAGTGTGCGTCTTTAAGACGTCGTTTTATGGTAAAAAGCAAAAACAATTTAGTTTACATCTTCAATTGAATCGCAATAAGAGTTCATGGTAGGCGTTCTGGTATCATTTTGTATGATGTCCTTCCAGATAGTGGACCCCACGGCTACTAAGCCCGCGGACTGGGACGAGACGGCCCCCGCACAGATCGTCGACCCCAACGCGGTCAAGCCCGAGGGATGGCTCGACGATGAACCCGAAATGGTGCCAGGTATGTGCTATTTTAAATCCACGTATGGCAAATTTGTAAATTTTTCTTTAATTTTCTCGCTCCGAGAACTTATATCATACATCTTATCTTATCTTATCTGATTTTGGGGACGCCTGCCGGTACAGGACGGGTGATCAGCTCCAATACTGGACTATTCCACCCATTTCCCCTTGTTGGGACAAGGGTTTCACTCTTGTCCCGACAGTGTCACCTGCTCTAGCCTACCTGTTGCTTTTACAAACCTTATAATATCCCTGAAGGGGATATTTTTTAGGTCTTCTTCTTCAATTTCATCCTTACCTAATATCTCCCATCTTACCAGCGAGTACACGGGGCACTCAGCCATAAGGTGGAGACTCGTTTCTTCTTCTCCACACTCTGGGCACGCTGAATATTCTTTTATTCTACATTTATTCACATTTATATCATACATACTGTAAGGGGTATTACAAGAGGTCGCTGCTATCGTATTACGAGTGCAGCCGATGAATAACGAACACAGCCGATGGCGTTGTCAAGGCAACGCCTAACAACGAATAGTGGTTGCCATGGAGACGGAATAACAAGGAGCCATCTTGTGTGATGTGACGCGTGTTCCGTATAATTAATTAATTAATTGCGAATAAGGAAGTACAAGTTGAATTATAGATTGAGGATTCATTAATACTCACTTCTGAACATCTTTAACAATACATAAAGATGGAAGTAATGTAAAGTATGTAACCAAAAAAAACATGGTTATATCATATACGTAGAACTGAAAATTGACAATATATTAATATTCTTGTAAAAAAAAATCGTGAGGTGCTCCATATATTGCACTCTTAGTATTAAAATGACCTATTCCAAAAAAGTCGTTTTGTGGCAAATTGCAATCAAGCGTAACGTAGCGACTACAAAATTCGTGAATAGGGCTCCTCTCTCCGCTTCTGGAGAGAAGGGTTGGAGCTAAGATCTACCACGCTGCTCCAATGTGGATTGGTAGTACACACATATCTCCAGAAATCTCTAGGGATATGCAGGTTTCCTCACGATGTTTTCCTTCACCGAAGAGCGTGTGATAAATTGCAATTATCAATTAGACACATGAGTTTTAATAGAAAAATTGATTGGTACCTGCCCGGGTTTGAACTCGTGTTCCCCTCGAAAGAGTCGCACGTTTTCACCGCTGGGCTATCTTCTGTTACTTAACGCTTGAATCTAATGCTGCTTTCATCGCGCCCTCGGTATTAAAGTGACCTAAGTCGAAATTTCTTTTGTGTTGAATTGTAATAGAGCGTAATTAATTAATGTCTTATATTATATATATGACATTATACTATATATATATATATCTGACTGGCCCGTTGGCGCAGTGGGAGTGACCCTGCCTTCAGCTCCGCGGGTCGCGGGTTTGATTCCCGCCGAGGGGCAACATTTTCTATAAACAAACTGTTGGTTCTTTGAGCCTGGGTGTGTATTTGTATTTAGGTATGTATTTAAACTTATATATGTAGTATATCTACCAGTTGTCCGTCACCCTTAACACAAGTATTAAGTTACTTACTTTGGGGACGGACGACCGTGTGTGTAAATGTCCCATATATTTATTTATTATTTATATATGTCTGTATATTCTGTACATATCGCTGATCTCTACGTCCAGACCCTGACTCTAAGAAGCCTGAGGACTGGGACGAGGAGATGGACGGCGATTGGGAGCCGCCGCTGGTGGAAAACCCCCGCTGCAGCGCCGCGCCCGGCTGCGGCGAGTGGAAACCACCCATGATCCCCAATCCCAATTATAAGGTACTAGTGGTATCTGCTTATTCGTTAACGCCAACTTAACCGTTTGAGTACCCTATATTGTTCCGCACAAACGTGCGGGCGGATGAACCAACCTCCGGGACCTGGGCCCGTCGTCTCGGCGTCTCAACCTACCTTATGCGGCCGTCAGCTGTATGCGGTCCGGCCTCATGAATCACTGCGTGTATATGTGTACGTGTGTGTGTGTGCTTGTATGTACTTGGCCGATTCCCGAAACCGATGGCTCGCCTCTGCAATCTTCCACGGACACGTAATGTGTGTTTCTCCCGGAGTATACACTTCACTATATCGGTTAAATAACACAAATAACACCCGGTGTGCACACAACCTTCGTAAGGTCACACGTTATTGAATCGTCCCATATCGGGGAACATTAACCCGAACGCGCACTAAAACCGCGGACGGTCGCGTCTTCTCAAACGCTTCACTGATTAAACGCGTCACTAAATCTAAAAACCACACCCAAAACGCATAATTACGCGTGTGCGTTATACAATAAAGTCGTATACAGGCGCGCGCGCGTCCTGTCTTATCGTAATCCAAAACGTTACTAACTGTCGGACGCGACCGGCGGCGAACGAATGCCCAAAGGTCGTTGATCCGGCCGGTCGCGCGTCAATTTATACAAAACAATTAGCTTCTGTGACCCTCGAACCCTGCAAATATATCCGAATTATTATAGCCTATATATTAACCCGGTCTATAAGAATGTATTGCGCCAAGTTTCATCGACATCGGTTCAGCGGACTGGCCGTGAAAACGTAACAGACAGACGGTTTCCAACTTCACTCCAGTAACCAGCAGAGATACTATAAAGTAATGTACTAGACAATTTTTGATCTACAAAAAAAAGTCCGCGACAGCATGTCTCTATACAAAAAGATTTACTAGAAGAAAAATGCAATTCATAATGGTTTGGATTAATAGTACATAACGATATCATGTAAATTGAAGTAGGTATAACTTTGTAATTAACCGCGTGTGTTAAGCGAATGTATGTAATGCTAAGTGTATGGAGCAGGCAAATTTCACATACCTTACACTGCAGGACAAGTCACCACACGTATCCCAAGATGCCTCCACTAGCAAAAAATGCAATACACACAATTACCACATATACGTAGAGCGCGGATTATAGAAAAGTAGTTCTGTTATAGTGTCTGTAATATGGAATTCCGCAAAGTAACGCCTGCTTCTACCATTTAAATCCTTATATTTTCTTTAATCCTCGATTATGGGATTTAGTTAATTTTTATTGTTTCACAATAGACGTCACCTAAAGTAACTTAAATAGTTTCGTTTTGTTACAAAAAGTTTATTTGTTTTCAGTTTTACGTATAGTACCCGGCATTAAATAATGCACATCGATGTTTAGAACGAAACAGCCGGCCAGTTCGGTTTCGTAGAGCGCTGTCTCTGTCACACACGGGTTCGTCATCTGTGCGACAGAGACGATGCTCTATGAAGCAGAATCTAGCCGATTTCTCTCTCTAAGCCTCGATGTGCATTATTTATTGCCGCGTACTATACAATAAACTTGACACTCAACTAATATATGATTACAGCAGAAGTGAATACTAGACTTATTAGCAGAAGCGTTTCATTGCGGAATTTCATAGTGTAAAAGGAACGATGCAATAATTTTGACGATTAATTGAGATGATTAATTCGAGACGATGCTCTATGAAACAGAATCTAGCCGATTTCTCTCTCCAAGTCTCGTTGTGCACTATTTATTGCCGGGTACTATACAGTTAGTATAGTATAATATATATATTTTTGTATATAAGGGCGTGTGGCGCGCGCCGCTCATCACTAACCCCAACTACAAGGGCAAGTGGACGCCGCGACGAATCGCCAACCCCCACTTCTTCAGGGACGACCACCCCTTCCGCATGACGCCCATCGTGAGTATAAACTATCACTTATTTATTTAAAACTATCTAAAAAACTAGACACCATACAGTTGAGTGGAATAGACCACCCTCATTTCATACCGAGGAGTCGTACAAGGTACTAAAATAAGTCGATCCGCCGTGTGATATCCGGTTGAGTGGAATAGACCACCCTTATTTCTTACCGAGGTGTCGTAAAAAGCGACTACGGTAAGTCGATCCGCCGTGTGGTATCCGGTTGAGTGGAATAGACCACCCTCATTTCTTACCGAGGAGTCGTAAAAGGTGACTAAGGTAAGTTAACCCGCCGTGTGGTATCCGGTTGAGTGGAATAAATCACCCTCATTTCTTACCGAGGAGTCGTAAATGGTGACTAAGGTTAGTCGACCCGTCGTGTGGTATCCGGTTGAGTGGAATAGACCACCCTCATTTCTTACCGAGGTGTCGTAAAAGGCGACTAAGATAAGTTATCGTCAGGCAGGCGGCCGGTCGCAAAATACGTAGCCAAATGATGTGACAACATGTTTGTAACATGTTGTGCCGACCCCACTTAGAACGGGATAGGGGCAGGAGGGTGATGATATTTGTTCATATTAGTTGTTACCTGGCATTAAGCAGAATAGAAAACTTGTATCTTGCTAACCCCAGCACAGGCCTAGGTCTATTTGGTCTCCGTGACCCCTCGAAATCGAATCATTAATTGATATTTACTTTATAGTTTCTATATTACGAACGATACGTGGTATAGAAGGTTCATTGAAGAAAAAATTTGAAGTAAAACTCTCTTGAGACAGGACAACATCTGTCGGATCAGCTAGTATACTATAAATAAATATATTCCTATTCATATTTTGATTATTTGTCCAGCACGCCGTGGGTTTCGAGCTGTGGTCGATGTCAGCACAGCTGCTGTTCGATAATATCATCATCACCGATGATCTGAAGGTGGCCGAGCAGTGGGCCAAACAGACTTATGCGTTGAAACGCGCCAGGATCAGCGCTCGAGCGGTAAGTCTTTTTTTTTTTTTTGTTATGGGACATTTACACACACGGTCGTCCGTCCCCAAAGTAAGTAACTTAATACTTGTGTTATGGGTGACGGACAACTGGTAAATATATAGTATAGTATACAATATATAGTATAGTATATAATATATAGTATACAAATATACACCCAGGCTCGAAGAACCAACAATTTGTTTATTGACGGGCCAGTCGAAATGATCAGATATTCATCATAATAATGCTTTTGTTGACTTTTAGTAAAACCATAGACACATAATATTGGTACGTTGGCGCTGTGGGTAGTGACCCTGCATTCAGCTCCACGGGTCGCGGGTTCGATTCCCGCCGGGGGCCAACATTTTCTATAAACAAATTGTTGGTTCTTCGAGCCTGGGTGTGTATTTGTATTTATGTATTTAAACTTATATATGTAGTATAACCATAACCACCACCCATAACGCAAGTATTAAGTTACTTTGGGGACAGACGACCGTGTGTGTAAATGTCCCATATATTTATTTATTTAATATTAATTTCCTCTCAATCTGACAGAGGGACAGTCTTTAAATAATAATAAAGTATATATGTACTAGTGTGTCAAATGCATAGTAGTTTTTTTCGGACTGTACATTAGTGACGTCATCGCCCATAAGACTTTATGTAATGATATGGCAATGGTCTCTATGTCTCTAAATATTAATAAAACTTTATTCAAATAAGTCATTTCAAGCACTTTTGAACCGTCAATTGTCATATGATTAATGAAGCTACACCTGGTTTCCGTCTTGTATGAAGCTGAAAGGATTATCAAATTAAGCCATTTTTATCATTCAACTAATCTTAAATTGGTTAATATGCTTTACGCATAAGCATATTTCTTACACTTAGTTTAAACCTTTCTTTAGACTTGTCTGAATGGATACCAATGATCGCCCTTTATTTACAAAATGATCAGATATTTACCATAATTATGCTGTTTTAACTTTTAATGAGAAAATAGACTCATCTAATAATCTCTTCTCAATCTAATAAACGGTCAGTCTTTACCAATAAATAATAAAGTTTATATATACTAGTGTTTCAAATGCTTAGTAATATTTTTCGGACTGTATATTCCGGACTGTGCTCTGCTGAGTCGCGACACAGGAATCAAAAGCGTATTATATCCTCTCGTAAGTCAAATTACATCAAATTTTGTTTGTTACATTGGTAAAAAGAAACTTTCATAAACCAGTCTCTTTACCCCACAACAGTATTCCATATGACATAATGCTGTGAAAATAAAATAGATAAATCGCGCTGTTTCAACATCAGTTAGAATTCGGTAGGAGCTAACTCTACACAGTCTAGTCTATAATTAAGTTACAGTTATAACTGTGTATTTAGTTTTAAGTTAATCCTTAAAAAGCTGTGATAGCCCAGCGGTGAGATTGTGTCACTCTCTAGAGACGATCATGGGTTCCAACCCAGTTTTCCAGAGTTTACGTTTTTCGGTGAAGGAAAGATCGTGAGGAAACCTGCATATCTAGAGAATTCTGGGAATGTGTGTAACCTGCCGATCCGCATTGGAGCAGCGTGGTGGGTCTTAGCTCCGATCCTTCTCCAATAAAAACGGAGACAGCAGTCAGATAGTAATAGACCGTTACTTTTCTCTTATTTTACTAATTCCTTAATTTTTCTATCATATATTAAGTATAAATAATATTTATTCTGTTTGGTACGAAATAATCCATTCCTTTAAATATGAAATTTGATTTCCATATAAGGCGTGAATAACTTAACAATTTCAAAACGCACTCTTCAGCAATAAAAATGGCTTACGTTTAATATACATTTAAAATTAAGATTAAATATTGACATGTGCGATATAAAAGACCTATCGACTTTACGGAAATATTCATCATATAAATTAGGCAATTCTAATGCCTATTATGATTAAACGTATAAAAGGACTAAGTCTAAGGACTTATCAACATATTCACGCCTCGTGCGGTTCTTTTCTGACTCTACATCAATGTGACGTCAGCAATCGTGGTGGGGTCGAGTGCTAAAGGCCACCCAGTACCGGCCGGGATGGTGGGCGCTGTACGCGTTTTACTGCTCCATACCGATCATCGCTTACGTCACGTACCTGCTGCGGAGGGCCAACGAGGTCATATAGCACCTATAGACGAGCTAGCGTTGTTTGTTTGGAGCTAGAGAAGGGAATAGAGTATTTGGGAATCAATGCCACTCGTCATTCTCCTGCCCTTGTCCCACTAAGGTCGGCACAACATGTTTTAACATGTTTTAGTTATTTTATGACCTGCTGCCGTCGTGACGTCAACTTAATTTAGTTACTTTTAAGCCGGCCTTGCTACTCTAATATAACTCTATGGTGCAGTTAAACTCCCTTACACTCCACTAGCCGGTCATGTTCTACCCCCACCATTAAATTTGCCTTCGAACACGTGTAGTGGACGCTAAATATTTCCTTGTTTTCTGCTTTATTAAGGACCGCTTGCAGTAAAATATGGTTTAAACTATATTTTAAAATATATCTGGTTTGCCTCGTCTTGCACATGACTTTTGACAATGCTATTTTACTAATCTGTATTAAACAATTTCAGTTAAATTCGTTCAATGCGTTCAGTTACAGACAGGATTGTAGTTAAAATTAATATAACGTGAAATGAAACGTCGATAAAATTAATTAATTTATTTAAATAATAATAATGTTAATAATTTTGTTGTTGCTAGAAAATGGAACAATAGGGTTTTAAATATTAATTCAGTTACAATATTTTCTGACATTTTGGCGTGCAAAATTATCTACTTAATCAAATAATTCAAATAAAAATTGAATTTATTGTGAAGGTGGAATCTTGCAAAGTAACTTGCAAGATTCCACCTTCACAATAAATAATAAATAAATAAATATATGGGACACTTACACACAAGGTCGTCCATCGCCAAAGTAAGTAACCTAATACTTGTGTTATGGGTGACGGACAACTTGTAGATATATAATTTTAAATACATACTTAAATACAAATACACACCCAGGCTCGAAGAACCAACAAATCGAACCCGCGACCAACGGGCCAGTCAAATGTATGTAATATTGCGAGTTGAATAAAAACTTTAAAAAATGATATCGTGCAAGACGAAAAACTCAACTTGGCCTTAATTCCGGTTAATTTTTCACTGCGTCCAGTTTTAAATTGTTACTGCAAACGGTCCTAAGTTAGATTTAGATTCTAATTTAGATTTAGATTTTGTTTTTTTTTTTGTTTAATTCAATTTTTTTTCCCTCTTATTTAATTTTTTAAACACAATGTTGGCAGCATTCGTACAAGGCGTGGACTGAAAAGCAGCTGAATCTGAGTCCCGCGACCTTTTCACGATACCATTGTTATATAAGTAATTTTAAGTGGAAAATGTAGTTTTCGTGAATAAAGATATTATTATTATTATTATTAAGTGTTAAAAATAAAGTAAGAGTAGTTTGTGTTGCGCTCAGTAGTTGCTAGGTGTGTGTGTGTGTTTCCCAGGACTCGTTTTTGGATCGCTCGCTGAAGTACGCGGGTGAGAACCCCTGGGTGTACGGGCTGGTCATCATCGGGGTGTTCGCGATGGTGGGCCTGGTGGCGTACATGTTCTGCGGACCCTCGACGGTAAATATCCAAGGAATATGATCGTTTTTCAACAACAACCACGAGAGGACAGGCGTGTTGGTGATAGTTTCTCCGGGGTACGGTTATGCTGCTGGTGGGGATAGGGGTGTATGAGGGGGGGAATGAGGGGAAATGAGGTCAACGTTACTCTGGGGATAGGGGTGAATGAGGGGGGAATGAGGGGAACTGAGGTCAACGTTACTCTGGGGATAGGGGTGAATGAGGAGGGGAATGAGGGGAAATGAGGTCAACGTTACTCTGGGGATAGGGGTGAATGAGGGGGGAATGAGGGGAAATGAGGTCAACGTTACTCTGGGGATAGGGGTGAATGAGGGGAAATGAGGTCAACGTTACTCTTCAGATTAGCAGAGTGATTTATAATTTAATTGAAGGTTCAGGCATATAATTTATTAAAGCTTTGTGTTAATTCGTTGAAATTTGACAATAATGTCGGAAAAAGTCAAAGGTTTCTTCGAATTCTCTTTAAGAAAAATTTCAGTCTAATGCGTACCGATAAACGCAAAAATTAATATTCAAATAATTCAATGAAATCGGTTTAGTAAATTATACGTAACACAAACCTTTGACCTCTATAGGCACTATCCAAGAGTTTTAGAAGACCTAATATGGTACAACACATTAGATTAGAATCAGAAAATCATATCGAGGGTATTTGAACAATTAGTTGATTCCAACGAAATCACTGAAAGGTCTTAAAATAAATATTTGAAAATTGTAGTATAAATTATTTCATATCTGTGGTATTATAATTGAATTATAATATTTAGGATACAGATGCGTATGTCAAAAAGACTGATGCTGTGGTGGAGGATGATCCTCATGAAGATGAAGAGGGACAGAAGGAGGGTTTTGAGCAAGGCAAAGATGAGGAGATAGAGGAAGACGGAGCGGAGACAGTGGGAGATGAAAAGGAGAAAGGAGATGGAGAAGAGGAAAAGGTAGATGAAGAGCCGGAGAAACCTCATAAGGCTGATTTGGAGGGGCCAGAAGAAATTGATAGCGCCGAGGTGAGTTTATTGCAGTGATTATTTTTAGTACACTCAAAAAGTTTTGTATTTCTAATGAGGTATAATGAATTATTACATGCTTAGTGATATTCAAATTCAAATTCAAAATATTCTGTATTCAAGTAAACTTGTAAACAAGTGCTTTTGAATCGTCAACTTTACTGCTTGTTCGGAAAGCTGTTCCTACCGAGAAGAGCCAGCAAGAAATTCGGCGGTTGCTCTTTTTAAAATATAAATCTTAGAACTAGTTACATTTAGTCATTACTGTCTTGTACAGGGTCGAAGAGTAGCTTTCTGAATTAGCATTTTTTTAATAGTATTTTTGAACGGCGGTAATGGTAAAGTAGATTGCGGAATTTTATTATAGTATATTATACCCAAACCCATAAACGACCTACGTACTTTTGCAAGCAAAGCAGGAGTCGCAAGATTATGTCGGTTCCTACTTTGTCTATTATATATTATAGATATACATCGCCAATTTTTTTTATAATTATTTATATTCTTATGTACAAAAATTATATTGCTAAAAATATACTGTGAAGCAAATGTAAGAATACCTGTTTCAAATAAAGTGACCTATTTCAAAAAACATGTTAACATGTTAACATGTTGTCACATAATTTATAGAATTAGGCGTTACTTTGCGGAGATCCATAATACGAAAGTAATAATAAAATTATTTTGCTATAATCCGCGATACAGTAAATAGAAAATGTATATACTGCTAAATGTATAGTGGATTATCAATTTTAGCATGTAACGGGTATGAAAAAACTGATAATCCACTATACATTTAGCACTATATATATTTAGCGCTATTTACTGTATCGCGGATTATATCAAAATAATTTTATTATTGCTTTTGTATGTTGTCACATGATTACATGATTTGGCTACATATTTTAAGACTGGCCGCCTGCCTGACGTCAACTTTCCTTAGTCGTATTTTACGACCCCTCGGTAAGAAAGAGGCTGGTCTGTTCTACTCAACTAGATACGACACAGTGGATTAACTTACCTTAGTCGTATTTTACGACCCCTCGGTAAGAAAGAGGCTGGTCTGTTCTACTCAACTAGATACGACACAGTGGATTAACTTACCTTAGTCGTATTTTACGACCCCTCGGTAAGAAAGAGACTGGTTTATTCCACTCAACTAGATACGACACCGTGGATCAACTTACCTTAGTCGTATTTTACGACCCCTCGGTAAGAAAGAGGCTGGTCTATTCTACTCAACTAGATACCACACGGTGGATCAACTTACCTTAGTCGTATTTTACGACCCCTCGGTAAGAAAGAGGCTGGTCTATTCCACTCAACTAGATACCACACGGTGGATCAACTTACCTTAGTCGTATTTTACGACCCCTCGGTAAGAAAGAGGCTGGTCTATTCCACTCAACTAGATACCACACGGTGGATCAACTTACCTTAGTCGTATTTTACGACCCCTCAGTAAGAAATGTTGGTGGTCTATTCTACTCAGCCGGATGGCGTAAGGATTAACAATGTATCTGACTCAATTGAGACTTATTTTAAATTAGGTCACTTTAATACTAAGTGTGTGTATGGAAATCGTTTTTAATTTCATCCCCATTCCACGATCTACACAAATGACATGTATATTTTGTCTAGACGACTCCTCTGGTGGACATCGAAGGCGCTGGCGACGGACAGCGGAAACGGAAGCCGCGCAAGGAGTGAGCGGGACGCGTATAGGGTTATAGCTAGGCTAGAGTGAGAGGGATGTATGCTGATTGATTGACAATCTTCTCATTTAATATTATTGCATTATATAATTCTGTTTATCTAAGTTTCACATAGAACTGTCCCATGGCTGTATATGTACCGATTATTTGCATATCGATTATCGAAATATCGATTTTATCAGCAATCTATATCGATAAACTAAAACGTGAATTTTTAGCAATGAATATCGATAAATAGAAACCGATTCTTTGCAGCGATTGATAAAGATGAATGGATACATCGATTTTTTCGGCAATGTATATCAATAGATCGACACGACATCGATTTTTTGTTCACTCTATATCGATAAATCGAAACATCGATATTTAACAATCTATATCAATTAATCGAAACTTCGATTTTTTGATAAAGTATATCGATAGCTCGAAACATCGATTTTTTGCAACAATTCGTATCCATATATCGAAACTTCGATTTTTTGCCGATATATATCTATGACGTGTTTTATTTTGATCTATATTGCGATTACTTATTGTTCCGCGCAAACGTGCGGACGGATGAAACAACCTCCGGGACCTGGGCCCGTCGTCCCGGCGTCTCAACCTACCTTATGCGGCCGTCAGCTGTATGTGGTCCGGCCTCGTGAATCACTGCGTGTATATGTGTACGTGTGTGTGTGTGCTTGTATGTACTTGGCCGATTCCCGAAACCGTTGGCTCGCCTCTGCACTCTTCCACGGACACGTAATGTCTGTTTCTCCCGGAGTATACACTTCACTATATCGGTTAAATAACACCCGGTGTGCACACAACCTTCGTAAGGTCACACGTTATTGAATCGTCCCTATATCGGTGAATAGTAACTCAACGCGCACTAAAACCGTGGACGGTCGCGTCTTCTCAAACGCTTCACTGGTTAAACGCGTCACTAAATACTTATATCAGTCTCAAATGTCAATAAAGTCGTGTCACTACTGAGAATAACACCCGAAACGCAAAATTACACGTGTGCGTTATAAAAGGATGCCGTATACAGGCGCACGCGGCCTGTCCTTATCGTATTCGAAACGTCACTAACTGTCGGCCGCTCGCGTCAACAATCGAATGCATAAGGTCCTTGATCCCGCCGGTCGCGTCGCGTCGCGCGCGTCATTTTATTCAAAACACTTAAATTACCCAATTAAAGCTGGTTTATGTCTCGTGAGTACTCTTACGGTCATGGCACGGTCCTATCACGGTACGATATGTATAATTCTGTTTAGCGAATGTATGGTGAAGACGTATTTTTCAGTATATTAGTGTATATTCTGAGTGTCTTTTAAGCGATTTAGTGTTAGGTCCTCTTACGCACTGCAGATTGTTTAAAAATTGCCTCGACCGTAACGTTAACCATTTCACTCCGGGCTATTTAAATGCAATGCTTTCTCTAAAGAACTTAACGAAAAAGGCAAATTCTTCATCCCTCCTTCTTTCGTTTTTGTTTATTAAATGTAGAAATCAATTTTTAAAAGTTCATATTTTGTCACATCATGGGGAAAGGGATGGGATAGTGCACAATGGGAACTGATCACCGGTCCTGTTAATATCGTCCAATGAAATTCATAGAAATACTAAGAAGCTATAAAGAAAAAACGGAATTCCGCAAAAAAATCAGTAACGGGACTAAACCAAACTAGAAGAGATCCCTTTTGTACATTTCCTTTTTTTTTCTTTTGTAACGCATCTATGATAAAGAAAGAAATAAAAAAAAATAACTAAGGGTATTTTGACATTTAAGATGGTATATGGTGTTTCATAGATCTGTAATGTGCGTTGGGGGACTAGTCTATATATTAGATTCAGTTTCTATGTTGCGTAAGATTTAGATTAAAAAAAGGTTTAGATTAAAAAAAGGTTCGAACTAAATTTCTACATACTGTTAACCGTTGAGGAGTCCCCTCGTCTGGAGCTGGAATTCTGGCAGCAGCATCAGGTCATATAAACACGCATCGTCATCGAGACTTGACCAGTTCGTGAAATTTCAGCTCAATCGATATCAGAAGTGGGATAAATTTAACTTGCAAGATTCCATATACATACAAGTTAAATGAAACTTTAAAAAAAACCCATAACATGAATTCTAAAGTTTTATGAGAAATCATTTATCCGATTCCTGTTGACTATGGTGATATGTATTATGTGTAAGACCGAATTGAGCTTACCAAATTAAGCATTAATTATAATTGCTTTTGCGAAATGGAAATTCATGAGAAAAACCAGTCTCAAATTCGATGGGATTTTGAGATTCTAACACAAAAGTAATATTAAATTACTTTGCTATAATCCGCGATAAAGTAAATAGAAAATATATATAATGCTAAATGTATAGTGGACTATCTGTTTCTTCAAAGCCGATACATGCAGGATTCGTAAAAACACATGCACAAACCTCAACCACCCCCACCACAATATACAAACACTACACACGTTCACTATCACAAACTCGACAATTGAGACAATGGAGATAGACTCGAATAGAGAGAATGGAGTCTATCTCCTGATGATGTTTCGGTTGCGCGGCGATTGTTGAGTTTGTGATAGTGAACGTGTGTAGTGCTTGTGTATTGTGGTGACGGTGGTTGAGGTTTGTGTATGGGTTTTTATCGCATGTATCAGGTATGAAAAAACGGATTGCTGACTTTACATTTAGCATTATATATATTTTCTATTCACTTTAATGCGGATTATAGCATAATAAGTTTAATATTTTGTATTATGGATCTCCGCAAAGTAACGCCTAATTCTATAAAAGATTCTAACACGCTAGAATAATGAACCAGGATCTCTATTCTAGGATTAATCGCATAAATACGCAGGGTTAACTATAACTTTTACCCCCGGAATATAACGATTATATGCAAGGCGTGAATATGTTGACAAGTCGACTTACGTACTTTTGTATGTTCAATCGTAATAGGCATTAGGATTGTGTAATTTATATGTCGAATATTTCATTTAAGTCGCTCATAAAAACTTGTGAATAATGAAATAATTCCCTTAAACGTTTACTTAACGACTACGTTCTGGACTTGTTAAGTTATTCACGCCGAAGATATAGCAGAGGTCGAGGAATAAAACAAATAAATTATTTTTTTCTCGTAATCTTTTACGTAACATAGGAATTGCTTATAATGTTATTGAAATATGTAAGATAGACCAATGTAGATTTTTTTTACGGCATCGGTATATAAGGCTTGTGTTAACATGTCAAAATAAGTTATATATGACCCTTTATTAAAAACCTTGAGGTGTTCTAATTCAGCACAGTAGAAATCATTGCCAATCCAAACTCAGGTCATTACCTATTGTATCGGGTGAGCCCGATACAATAGGTAATGAGTCGATCTTTCATAAGTGTTTCATTAGAAATAAATAATTATATTCGCAAATATCTGTTGCTAAGCTAATTTTGATTATTCTCTAGATTTTCGTTACGTATATTTAGTTTCTTCAATGACTTTTAGTTTTGTGTTCTACATTGACTGGCCCGTTGGCGCAGTGGGTAATGACCCTATCTTCAGCTCTGCACGTCGCGGGTTCGATTCCCGGTGAAGGCCAACATTTTCTATAAACAATTTGTTAGTTCTTCTAGCCTATGTGTATATTTGTATTTAAGTATGTGTTTAAAATTATATATGTAGTATATCTACCAGTTGACCGTCACCATAAGTGTCCCATATATTTATTCTTCATTTGGGTTTATTGTTCGTTAGATATACTGGTATCACTTAAATAAATCTTTATACAGAAACTATAACAGATAAATCGGGATATCTCTAGGCAATATTATTAATTAGATATACTTCTGAGTTAAATACGCACTGACGTAACGCAGTGTCCTTAAACTATCATCCATCTCTATAAAAGAACACTTTCACCACTATTGGGATAGTAACAGGGCGTTTATTGACTATATCCCCAAATTATACCTCAATGAAATCACAAAGTGATTTATAAAAGCAGGCGTTACTTTGAGGAATTCCATATTACAGAACTACGTTGCTAAAATACGCGTGTGTTAAGCGAATGTATGTAATGCTAAGTGTATGGAGCAGGCAACATTCACGTACCTTACACATGCAGGACAAGTCACCACACGTATCCCAAGATGCCTCCACTAGCAAAAAATGCAATACACACAATTACCACATATACGTAGCGCGCGGATTATAGCAAAGTAGTTCTGTTATAGTTTCTGTAATATAGAATTCCGCAAAGTAACGCCTGACTCTACCATTTCAATCCTTATATTTTCTTTAATCCTCGATTATGGGATTTAGTTAATTTTTTATTGTTTCACAAATAGACGTCACCTAAAGTAACTTAAATAGTTTTGTTTTGTTGCAAAAAGTTTATTTGTTTTCAGTTTTACGTATAGTACCCGGCATTAAATAATGCACATCGATGTTTAGAACGAAACAGCCGGCCAGTTCGGTTTCGTAGAGCGCTGTCACTGTCACACACGGGTTCGTCAGTCTGTGCGACAGAGACGATGCTCTATGAAGCAGAATCTAGGCGATTTCTCTCTCTAAGCCTCGATGTGCATTATTTATTGCCGCGTACTATACAATAGACTTGACACTCAACTAATATATGATTACAGCAGAAGTGAATACTAATGAATACTTATTAGCAGAAGCGTTTCATTGCGGAATTTCATAGTGTAAAAGGAACGATGCAATAATAAAAACCCCCCTGAAAATGATAATTATTTTTTTTACTTTCCCTCTATTCTTTAGTTTTATTTGTATAACATTCAACTGCCCTTAATAGGAAATCTTAAATAAACTAAACACATCATTATATACATAGATAATTTAAAGTTTTTTTTGAGTTTAAGTATATTTTTTAATAATAGCGTACAACAATATTTGCGAACAGCTATAAATATTCCAAAAAAGTATTATAGTATATATTCACGCGACACTTGCTCAGTATTCACCAAAGAAGTTACGAGAAGTCGCTCATCGCTTGAACAAAACGTTCGGATGTATTCATTTTGTTTTATATTTTCTAAGGAGACATGAATAAATTATAATAATTTATTGTAATAAAATATTCTTGTGGTTGTATTCTTGTGTTTATTTTCATCCTTCTTTCCGTTTCCTTTTACGTCTTGACACTCAAAAATTTAAATCAGTCATCCAGAGTTATATAATATACAGACTTATTTATATAAGTCAGTGCAAAGAATGGGTGAGTTTAATTATTATTTTATTGAATACTAGCAATGCCCCGCGGTTTCACCCACGGTAGTATCTTATTAATAGGCGATGGAAATTTTTAACGGAACGTATTCATAGGTACACAAATACAATACGCTACAATTGTTATAGCATTATTTTCTTTATATTGACATTTTAAAATTCGTTACATCTTTTGATTGGAATGTCCGATTTTAATAATTTAAAATGTATTTTACAGGTATTGAAACAATTTTTAATATTATATCATTCAGTGGGATAAGGATTAATACGTAGATGTAAATAGTATCGTTTGATTATTGTCGCCAATTTTATCAACTTTTACAATATAGAAAAGTAGTTATATTGATAAAACTATAATAGTTAGACGTATGGTATCGCGGACTTTTTTGTAGATATTGATACATTCTATAATAATGTAGAAACATTTTTTTGTTCTATCATGAATAGTTTCCGTAGCGCACGCGATGAATAATTTTTATGACTAAATTGTTTACGCCTTATTAGATTTTTATTAGGGATCCCTATTTTCTGTGAAAATGTAATATAACCTATGTTACTCAGTAAAGAAGCAGCTTTCCAATAGTGAAAGATTTTTTTTTAAATATATATTGGATATATATTTTTATATATATTTAATTAATTAATTTTAGATATATATTTTTTAAATATATATTGGAATATATATATTTTTTAAATATATATATATATTTACACACACTGTCGTCCGTCCCCAAAGTAACTTAATACTTGTGTTATCGGAGACGGACAACTGGTAGATATACTACATATATAAGTTTAAATACATACTTACATACAAATATACACCCAGGCTCGAAGAACCAATAATTTTGTTTATAGAAAATGTTGGCTCTCGGCGGGAATCGAACCCGCGACCCGCGGAGCTGAAGGCGGGGGCCACAACGCCAACGGGCCAGTCAAAAATTTTTGAATCGGTCCAGCAGTTTTTGCGTGAGATAATTGAAGAGAAAAACATGTGCGACCACGATAGAGAGGGCACAACATGTTACATGTTTTTACATGATTCGGCTACGAATTTTACGACCGGCCGTTTTCCTGACGTCATCTTACCCAATCATATTTTACGACCCCTCAGTAAGAAAGAGGGTCGTCTATTCTACTCAGCCGGATACCACACGGCGGGTCGACTTACCTTAGCCACCTTTTATGACACCTCGGTAAGAAATGACGGTGGTCTATTCTACTCAGATGGACACCACACGGCGGGTCAATTTACCTTAGTCGCCTTTTACAACACCTTGGTAAGAAATGAGGGTGGTCTATTCTACTCAACCGGACACCACACGGCATTAGTTATATACCTAGTAAGAAAATAAATTAGCATTTCTAGACACTTTAATTGACACAGATTATAAATAGCTCCGGTCTAGTAGTGATATTGCGATAGCGCCGTATAAGGATTACCGGTTAGAGTGACAATATTAGTAAAAGGAGAAAGTGAACGCACATAAGAATGTTTAACATTCCAATAACGTATTTATCACAATCTAGAAGTCTATTTTTGTTCTGTTAAGTAATCTATACTTTATATAAAGCTGCAGAGTTTGTTTGTCTGATGAACGCGCTAATCTCAGGAACTACTAGACCGATTTGAAAAATTCCTTAAGTGTAAGCGAGTCCATTTATCGAGGAAGGCTATAGACCATCACGCTAAGATGAATAGGAGAAGAGGAGCAACAAAAAATATTGCGAAAACGGCAAAATTTAAAGCTTTCCTTGCGTGCGTTAGGTAAACGCTGAAAGCTATTCAAAATCCATGTACTACAAAATTGTTCCCCTCTAAAAGTTCTAAATAAAAATCCGCGACAGCATATGTCTAACTTTTAATGTTAAGCCACTTTAACCATAATTAATATAAGTATCACGGTTTACTCAAATGATAAAACTGCAGTCCACGCGAACGAAGTTGCTTTTAAAAGCTAGATTTATAAAAAGGCGATCTGCAGGCCTACCAAGACGTAAACGACGACTTTGAACCGCTTTCTTTTCGTACCATGAAGTGTGAATTGCATTGGGGTCGTATTGTTTGAAAAGGATAACGTTACATGAACTATAGATAACTCTGTCTCTTTTACTCATATGTTTTTAGGACGCATTCCGAACGCTCATTCGGCAACGGCTTAAAGTGTGCGTCTTTAAGACGTCATGATATGAAACAGCAAAACATTTTCGTTTACGTCTTCAATTGAATCGCAATAAGCGTTCATGGTAGGCCTGCAGTTCACATCTTTACCCGTTACCAGCAAATGTTGTTTTAATATTCATTGGAGAAAAAAATCAATTGATCAACTTTACGACCTTTAGTTTATCATTTTAAATCCAAACCCACTCTTATTTCTTAGAGTATTTGTAACTTGGGAAATACTTGCGAAACTTCCAATAAAATTATTACTTTAAAAGAAATGGAAGGAAATATGGATATATTGTAACATGGCAACTATAATATAATTTTGGAGTAAACTTTATTCTGTACTTTTACTTGGTTCAAAATTAAGCTGGTAAGTAATGATTCCGAAAAAAATATTTATAAATTATTCATAATTTAAATTACTCTTTGTTCAGTTTGACAAAAAGTTTAGAATCGTCAAATTTTGTTAAAGAAGCTGTCACGGATTCAGTACTCCGCGGATACTCTTTAAATAGTTTCTGTCACGTATAAAAACTGTTTGCACAGTTTTACTACAATCAAACAAATTGTTTATATTTGAAATATATTTAATTTCGTTACGCACACGTACATGCTAACAGATAAAGGGCAAGGAAATGACGCCATAGTGTTGCTATTTAATTAATTTCTAAGACCAACTACGAATTAAGCTTAGAAATGTTTTCCATATTGTTTTGCATTTTTAATTTAATTAAATTACTTATTAGAGAATTAAGAAATTACTTCTATTACTTATCATAAAACTAAAATACGTTAATATTTAATATTTGACTTTTATTTTATATATAATGGCATAAATATGTACTTAATTTTAAGAACTTTTTATTCTCTACTAGCTGTGCCAGGGACTTCGCCCGCGTGGAAATCAGCGTGTCACAATTTTTTTTAAGAATTCAATTTTTTAATTATAAATTTAGTTATTGTAAGTTAACAGTTAGAGACATGCTATAGCGGACTTTTATGTTAGTATTTTTATAGATCTACAATTCTCTGGTACATTACTTTAGCTGGTTTACGCAGCGCACGCGACTAAAGCTCCCAACAAGCAAGTTCTTTAACAACTGCTCGAACTCTTCAACACAATTTACATAATACCGATATGTACGATTTACCTAAACCATCTGGAAGTATTGCACTATCTTTTGGTGAAAACTGTATAAAAATCCGTTCAGTAGATTTTGAGAAAATCGATTACATATTTTTATAATAATTATTCTCTACAATTTACACACATCCACAAGAAAGTACTTTATTCAAGTTACAACCTAGCCATAAGGCTAATGAGCAACTTAATTTTAACTTTAACCTATATCTAAGAACAGGTTCAATGACTTAATATGAGTCTTTTTTTCTAAATGAGAAACTTAATAAATAAATACAGCTTTTATACAGTTGAAAATATCATCCTTTAAGCGGTAAAATGAAAATGTTATATTATAGTTTGATTTACATGTGATAAGTTATTTTTCAATTAAAGCTCCAAATTCTTAAAAAAGGACAGAGAAGGATGCTCAGAAGTGGGATAGTGACAGTCCGTTAGATATTACTAAAAAGCTGTGATAGCCCAGCGGTGAGACCGTGCGACTCTTTCGAGGGGAACACGAGTTCAAACCCGGGCAGGCACCAATGAGTTTTTCTATTAAAACTCATGTGTCTAATTAATAATTACAATTTATCACACGCTTTTCGGTGAAGGAAAACATCGTGAGGAAACCTGCATATCTCTAGAGAATTCTGGAGATATGTGTAACCTACCAATCCGCATTGGAGCAGCGTGGTAGGTCTTAGCTCCAACCCTTCTCTCCAGAAACGGAGAGAGGAGGCCTATGCCCCAGCAGTGGGATTGTAACAGGCTGCTACTAAGTTATTTTTCTGAAAAAAGTTAGCATCTCTGAACACTGTGCTGTAAAAATGGGAAAATGGTTTATCTGGCAATGTAAACTTCATCATATGAAATCTAGAAGCAACGGCCGCCGCTGACATTGACATAAATATGAAATAGTCTGTAAACAGTGTGCGTAGGCGCAACACGCGTCGTACATAATTTCTGCGACATACAAACGATCTCAATTTAATATATATATTGTAAATTGAATTATAACTGAGTACAAGGATATTAAAATGCTTTTCTTACTATATATGTTTTGGTTGTTGTCTGTGTGTAATTCTCAGGGAAGGCCTAATATTCTGTTTATTATTGCTGACGATTTGGTGAGTACCCTCATCTTAATTAAGTTAATCGTATCGTTTTTTATCAATTACTTAATTTCACTTTCATTCCTGACGTCGAGTGGATTAATCTGGACTGTGTATTAGTATTTTCGTTTATAATACTTCAATTATATAGGGATATGCTAAAATTGCCCGTTGACGGAGGTGGCAGTGTACCTGCTTTGAGCTCTGGGACCCGTAGGTTCAATTCCCTATGAGGGTCAACATTTTATGAATACAATTTGTTGATTGATTATTTGGATATGCGATCTCACTTAGAATAACATAAGAGCAGAAGAATAATGATGAAACAAGATTGTTGACTAAAATATAAAAATTTTAAAAAGATGAATAATATGACCCTCAATTACTATTAAACAGTTTTTTTTTATCTTTTCTATATTGTCATAATCTATATATATAAAAATGAATGTTTATCTGCATGTCCCTTACAAGCTCTGAAACGGGTAGATCGATTTTAATAAAAATTTCAGACAATCTTTAGATTGACAGCGGTTATTCCTGTAATTTGGTGGCGGTTAGAGCATTACTTTTATAACTGTAATTCATATCTTCATCTTTGAATTCAGCACAGCGAAGCGGGCTGGATTATTAGTTAAGTATAAAATATTGTGTTAAATATTTTCTTTTCAAATCAAATCAAATCAAAATATTCTTTATTCAAGTAAACTTGTAAACAAGTGCTTTTGAATCGTCAACTTTACTGCTGGTTCGGAAAGCCGTCCTACCGAGAAGAGCCAGCAAGAAACTCGGTGGAGCTCTTTTAGAAAAGAAGATTCTTAATACTAATTACATTTTGTCATAGCTATCCTGCACAAGGTCAAAGAGCAGCTATATCCACGCATTCTTATCATCAATGTAAGCCTCCACGGTATAATAGGCTTTCTGTATCAGCCTCTTTTTAACAGTATTTTTAAATTGCTGTAATGGCAAAGTTAAAATTAATTGTGGAATTTTATTATAGAATCTTATACCCAAACCCACAAACGATTTACGTACTTTTGCTAGGCGCAAAGCAGGAGTCGCAAGCTTATGTCGGTTCCTACTTTGTCTATTATATACATCACCTATCGTTTTATAATTCTTTATATTTTTATGTACAAAAATGACGTTATTTAAAATATACTGTGAATTAAATTTTTTTTTATACGTATGTACGCTTCAATAATTTTAAGGCTGTGTTTACATTATTAATTTAAAAATTGACCCGTAAACTCTATTTGCACAATATGACCATCACGATTTCAATAATTTAATACTTAATTTAATACTTAAGTCTAACCATTGATACTGAACAAAAACAAATGAACGAGAGTTGCGCGTGCGAGGGGAGGATAGATAGGGGCAACGAGTTACAACTTGTAGCTGCGCGTTCCGTCCGCATTTTATTTATTTATTTATTTTTTCGAACTGACTGTATGCTGTTAGCCCTAATGGCTTTTACAGCGTCACCGGGCGGGACGGGCGAGCGCAGAAGCATCGTCGAGGTTGCGAAATGCAGAGAGTAGAGCGCAGAAGCTCTACTTAAGTCGGGGAACGACCGTCCGCATTCGCATGACAATTTCACCTTCGTTATGCCTCCGACTATAATTTATCGGAGTCGGAGTAGGAGGTGTGAATTCAATCCGAGGTTCCGACCTTGCGGAACCGAAGTCGGAGCTCCGTAAAATCCCTAGTTGGCACAGCTAGTATTAAATATAGTAATAATAGACAAAGTAGGAACCGACATAAGCTTGCGGCTCCTGCTTTGCGCCTAGCAAAAGTACGTAAATCGTTTGTGGGTTTGGGTATAAGATTCTATAATAAAATTCCGAAATCAATTTTGGTCATGCCATTACAGCAGTTTAAAAACACTGTTAAAAAGAGGCTGATACAGAAAGCCTACTATACTGTTGAAGATTACTTAGATGATAAGGATGTGTGGATATAGGTGCACTTCTACCCTGTACAAGACAGTAATAAATAAATGTAACTAGTTCTAAGATTTATATTTTAAAAAGAGCAACCGCCGAGTTTCTTGCTGGCTCTTCTCGGCAGGAACAGCTTTTGGAACCAGCAGTAAAGTTGACGATTCAAAAGCACTTGTTTACAAGTTTACTTGAATAAAGAATATTTTGATTTGATTTGATAATGACAAGAATGCCAAAAATATGTTAATTTCAATAGATATAACAATTAAATAGTTTTAAACAAACATTAGTAAATATATGTTATCCAAAAAATATATTAATTGTACAATGTATTATTTGCATGCATATTATAGGCAGAATGTTCTAGATTATATAAAACATTGTTTTGTACCACATTAAGCAAAAAAAATAATTTGTATTTGAGAGTATCTTTAATATAAGATTAGAACTTAAGAAAAATTTTAATACGACGTATTTTTGCGTAAATAATGATTTAGTGCCATGTTTGTTACTGATATTAAAAACAGTTTCATCCTCAAAACTCACTAATCAAATGCTATCAGTTTACGTCATAGGTCATGTACGTGAGTTAAATTGTAGCAAGCAAAAGATAGGGAAAGTGAACAGGTTAATAATCTATAATTATTATAAAACAAAGTCCCCAAAAGCTGTCTGTCTGTATGTAATCGATTTTCTCAAAATCTACTGAACGGTATTTTATACAGTTTTTACTTAAAAGAAAGCGCAATTCTTCGGAAAGGTTTAGGTTAACAGCACATTACTATTTTATGTACTATTATTATTCGACTGGCCCTTTGGCGCAGTGGGTAGTGACCCTGCCTTTAGCTACGCGGGTCGCGGGTTCGATTTCCGCCGAGGGCCAACGTTTTCTATAAAACAAATTGTTGGTTCTTCGAGCGTGGGTGTATATTTGTATTTAAGTATGTATTTTAACTTATATATATAGTATATCTACCAGTTGTCCGTCACCCAAAACACAAGTATTAAGTTACTTACTTTGGGGACGGACGACCGTGTGTGTAAGTGTTCCATATATTAAAATTTTTAAAATAAAAATAAAAACATAAATTGTGTTCAAGAGGTACACTAAAGTAATGTAGTAGATAATTGTAGATCTACAAAAAAAATATAAAAAGGTCCGGGACAGCATGTCTCTATCTGTTATGGTCGACTCACAACAACTATTTTTATGTTCAATTTTTAATTTATACACGCAGCTAGATATTTATACTATTAAATACTTATAAATAACTAGTCGGCACAGTACTGGATGTTAAACGACTGATTTCACATTTATAGTAAACTAGCTTTTATCGGCAACTTCGTTTACGTGGAATGTAGTCTGCAAATATCTCCATCGCAAACATCAGATAGATCCAGGAAGACTGAAAGCGATTATAGTCCAGCGGTGAGACCGTGCGACTCTTTCGAGGGTTTACGGGTTCAAACCCCGGGCCAATGTTTTTCTGTTAAAACTTATGTGTATGATAATTGCAATTTATCGTGCGCTTTTCGGTGAACGAAAACATCGTGAGGAAGCATGCATATCTCTAGAGAATTCTAGGTATACGTAGATATGTGTAACCTACCAATCCGCATTGGAGCAGCATGGTAGGTATTAGCTCGAATCCTTCTCTCCATAAACATAGAGAGAAGGCCTATGCCCAGCAGTGGGATATTAACAGACCGTTACTACTATGCAGACAGTCTCATCTGTGAGACGGGATTTTTATTCATCTGGTTTTACAGAACTCAGTTACTAATTTCGACCAATCAAATATAACCATCCTGAAAAAGGTCACATATTTCTCTATGCATACTTACCATTACTCACCTCTTTAAACGTTTTTCGAAATCTTACCTCGGGAAGCCTAAGGTACCCCCAACCCCCCTTCCGACGTCGCAATGACTAATCAGTCATACTATCAGCCCTCCACTACGCGTCGCCCAAAGCCGTCGTCCGGCCTCATAGGAGGCACCCTTAGGACGACGTTCCCCGACGCTAGTAGAGCTTCTACGCTCTACTCTCTGCATTTCGCAACCTCGAATGCTCCTGCGCTCGCCCGTCCCGCCCGGTGACGCTGTATAAGCCATTAGGGCAACAGCTTTTTTAATAATAATATAATCATATAAGGCAAGAGAGACGCGAGTCGATGACGGAACGAAACTTAGTTGATTCTATTTTTATGGTTAACACATTTAAGTTATTTAACATATTGTTGCAATAAATATTATTTATCGAACAGCCAAATGACAATAAATTAAAAAATTTAGTTTACTTATGGCAGGATTTGTGTTGTTTTTTTTAAATAATAAAACTTTATTTGCTCAAGAAATGTCGTACAAAAAAAAATACCTACCATAAAACAAGCTAAGGCTTTTAAAAAAGCTTTTAACGAAATTTAATGTTCCTACTGTTAACCGTTGAGCAGTTCCCTCGTCTGCAGCCAATCCTGGCAGCAGCATCAGGTCATGCTCAGGTCAGGTCATGCATGCATGTCAGGGAAGTGGGTCAAATTTAACTTGCAAGCTTTCACCTTCCCATATATACATTGCAAGTTGAATAAAAGCTTTAAAAATAACTGGCTTTTTTATAATATAGCTGTCTATTTTATCAGCTATCCAACCACGCGTTGCTGTGGCTAAGTCTGGTTTCGAATTCCCCTCAACCAGTCAAAAAATATGCGCTAATTGTTGGCGAAATTGTGCCTAGTATATAAGGTCTTACGTGGGAATAATCGTATACTTTCAGGGCTGGAATGATGTTGGTTTCCACGGTTCCAACCAAATTCCAACTCCAAACATCGACGCCCTCGCGGGGGCTGGCCTGATGCTGCACAATTACTACGTCACCCCGATATGCACGCCCTCAAGAGCAGCCCTCATGACTGGGAAATACCCTATACATAACGGCAAGTTATTTTTTAAGTGATTCGCAATAATAAACTATGAAAGTTAGTTAAGTTTAAGTAGTTTACTACTTAAAGTAAGTTAATTTTTATCGTTACGACGATAACGATAAAACTGTGTGTGCCTTTCTCGCGGGGGTTATCTCAGGCTCAAACGTGCGTATGCCCAAAACCAAGAAGTTTTTCTATTAAAACTGATATGCCTTATTGATGTTTGATTTGACGCTTTTTGGTAAAGGATCTTGAAGAAACCTGCATATCTCTGGGATATGTGTAACCTACTAATCCGCAAAAACTATAACAGAACTACGTTGCTATAATCCACACGGGTTAAGCGAATGCATGCAAAGTTAATGTGTATGATACAGGCAAAATTCAAGTACCTTACACGTGCAGGACAAGTCACCACATGCACCGAAGCATCATCAGGAGGATAGGCTCCACGGCAAAATCGCAATGCATTGCGATTTTTTCGTGTGATCGTGGAGATTTTGGTAGGATTGCTAATGTGTATGAAGCAGGCAAAATTCACGTACCTTACACATGCAGGACAAGTCCCCACATGCATCCCAAGGCGCCTCCACCAGCAACAATGCACAAAGTAGTACACACCACCAAACCGAAACCGAAGCATCATCAGGAGGATAGGCTCCACGACAAAATCACAATGCCAACTGCATTGCGAATTTTGTCGCAATGCCGATCGTCGAGAATTTGGTGGTGGTTGTGTGTACTGCTTGTGTGCATTGTTGCTGATGATGGCGCCTTGGGATGCAAGTGGTGACTTGTCTTGCAAGTGTAAGGTACGTGAATTTTGCCTGCTTCATACACATTAGCTTTGCATGCATTCACTTAACCCGTGCGGATTATAGCGAGGTAGTTCTGTTATAGTATCTGTAATATGAAATTCTGCAAAGTACGCCTGCTTCTATAAATCATCTACCAATCCGCATTCGAGTCAGTCTTAGCTCCAAGCCTTCTCTCCAAAAATGGAGACGGAAGGTCTGTGCTCCACAGTGGGATAGTAACAGGCCGTTACTTTACTTATCAGGTATGCAACACACAGTTTTATACGGCACGGAACCAAGAGGTTTGCCGCTGTCAGAGAAACTCCTGCCAGAGTACTTAAAAGAACTGGGATATGCAACTCATCTAGTTGGGAAGTGGCACCTCGGCTTCTACAAAAGCGACTACTTGCCTATGAACAGAGGGTATGTAACACGATTACTTTATTAGTATTGTTACGACACAGTATTTCTAATTTAACAAAATACTCCCGTGATGAATTAGAACAACTTTGGTCTTCAATCTCTAAAAAAAGTGTAATTACTTTGGTAAAATAATTAGATGCATAAGTAGATCTATATAGCATCTTTTTTCATCTTTTGTGTATAATGTGCAAATATTAATCTATGTATATAGTTTTTAGTTATTTTTCTGTTTCCTCCTTTCTATTTTCATCATCCATATTTCACTTCATGTCCCTTTCCTTCTGTCACTCAAAGGTTTGACTGATAGAGATCCCTTTTAGAGATAAGTCTGCTTTTATACATGTGCTTTGTTTTTGTTTTTTTCTTTCTCTTTTCTATAATTATGTATGTACAAAAAAGAAATAAATAAATAAAAATTGTAATTTTGACCATGGCCTTGGAAAGAGCGCGCGAACTTTGCGAACAGATCAAAACCTGTCCTCGAATGCTTCCTGAATCACATCATTTGAACATAACCATTAAGACGTTTCCTGAACCATCAAAGAATGATATTGTTTTGACTTAACCATTGACACAACCATTAAAATATATCGTTTTCACACAACTATATAAATTATATTATTTTAAAATTAATACTGATATAACCATTACGGTATACATATAGGTTATTTTAATATTGATGTTTTTCTGTTTGTTAGATTCGACAGCCATCTTGGATTTTGGTCAGGCAAGATAGATATGTTTGACCACACCAACCAAGC
Source organism: Morpho deidamia (assembly GCA_947086505.1). Classification (NCBI taxonomy): domain Eukaryota; kingdom Metazoa; phylum Arthropoda; class Insecta; order Lepidoptera; family Nymphalidae; genus Morpho; species Morpho deidamia. The sequence continues at coordinate 1,752,498 of CAMTZC010000025.1, forward strand.
GGAAGGGATGTGGGGATTCGACTTTAGACGAGGTAAATACAAATATCAAGAGCGTGATTTTTATGGGGCTGTGGTGCAATAACTTGCTACGAAAACTTAAGGCCGATATCATTACATGGATTAAATAATTCAATCTCGGCCTTGCCATCTTTTTTCCTTAAAGATCCAGTATGAATTGCAATTTATATTATCCATATTGTCGCTAGGGTAGCGTAGGCTGCTCCGAATGTGGGCAGTCACCATCCTACCCTTCGTGTTTAGGTACAGTGTTGTGAAGAAAATACTATTATGAACAATCAAATAATGGAACAACTTAAATGTGTTATGAATAAAGATAATATTGAATCAAGGGAAATAGTATACTATTTTTTTTTCCTGTATATACATGTAATTCTATAAATAAATAGTCCAGCCACGAGTTTTGGCCGTCCATCCATTTTTAATCGTAACCGGTTCAACTGCTGTCATTTAATGTATATTATTCGCAGCTTTTAAAAATTAAATATACAATATATTATAAATTATGTTTACTTTTTTTTCTTTAAGGTTAGTTCAGAAACGATAAGAACTTCCCTTTTAATTAAAACACAACAGTGATATAACAGATATACTATTAAAACAAAATACTCAATAATGTTGAGACGAAATCCTTAAGTTCTATATAAAAACTTTGTTCTATATAAAAAATAAATCATTAAGTTCTATATAAAAACTTTGGGCTCAATTGGTTTTTTTATTTAATTCATAGTGCGCTTTACTTTAAAGGAAAACAGAGTGTGGAAAAAAATAGGAATAATAAAAAATGAGAAGGAAGATTAAACTCGTATTCCCTTTCTAATCACACATAAAAAAGAGAGAGAGATACAGTCTCATTTGCTTTCTATTATAATAGGGCAAATTTTACGTTTAGTTCCCTAATCTAGTATACTCTATGGGAAATCCACTGCGATCTAATGCGGCATGGCAGGTTACACATATCCTAGAGAGTTTGCCGGTATACGAGTGATAAATACTTCTCAATCTTTCTTAAGTAAACTTGTAAACAAGTGCTTTGAATCGTCAACTCTACTGCTGGTTTAGTAATCTGTTCCTACCGAGATCAGCCAGCAAGAAATTCGACGGTTGCTCTTTTCAAAATAATTATTACTTACTAGTTACATTTAATCTTTTCTGTCTTGTACAGAATCGGAGAATACATACGAGTATATCGGAGCTATTCATACGCACTCTTATCATCTAAGTAATTCTCAACAGTATAGGCTTTATCTATCAGCCTATTCTTAACAGTGTTTTAAACTAAATGGCTAAGCTAAATTTGATTGCAGAATTTTACTATAGAATCTCATACCCAAACCCACAAATGACTTACGTACTTGCAAGACGCGAAGCAGGCGCCGCGAGCTGTTACTTTGTCGTTTTATAAGAATTATTCTTTATATGTTTATGTGCAAAAATGCATATCTACAATTATATTTAAATTCCAGGTTATTCGGTTGCTCACGATCTCTACGGCCAATACGCGACTGATGTCTACACAGAGGAAGCGGTTAAGGTAAGTTCAAGCCAAAAAACACTAAAGAGTAATTTGTTAGGGTGAGGTAAGGTCAAAGTCAAAACTGGATTGCAATGGAAAGCAGCCTGGATCTAGGCAGATCGTGTGGCATGGAAGTCTTTCGAAGAGACAAGATGTACAAGAATGGACGTCTATTGCCTAGGAAAGTGGGTAAATTGCAAATTAATAAAATAGATATGAACGTTTTAGATAATAAACTGTCACGACGTCAGCCAGCCTCTGTTCTTGATGGTCAGTCACTCGGCAGTCCACAGCGGAAACCCCTATGAGTTCCTCCGCGCTCCAGATAACTTGCTCCAAAACTTTACTTACATTGATAACTTCCAGAGACGTAAATTTGCTGGTAAGTGCATTTAGTTAATCGAGCCATATTTGCATGCAATAATTAGGGTTTGTTGTAACAATCAGTTTTTAAAAGCTTTTATTCATCTTGCCGTGTATTTATGTGAAGGCATCTTGCAAGTTAAATTTGACCCACTTCCCGGTGTCCGATTGAGTTGAAATTTTACATACCGGTCCGATGACAAAGCATGTTTATGATAAGCACGATCTGATACTGTTACCAGATTGGCTAAAGATGAAATTGAAATGAAATTTTTTATTAAAGGAACTGTACAAATGCATTTATACAATGGCAACGAAAACACTGCAAAAGTAAAAACTGCGCTGCAGATGTCAACGCCCGCCTCCATAAAATAAAATAACAAACTGTGTTCGAAACAAAGTATACCTAAACTAAATTATGTTAATTAAGGAACATTTTAATAATTTATAGAATTAGGCGTTACTTTGCGGAGATCCATAATACAAAAGTAATAATAAAATTATTTTGCTATAATCCGCGATACAGTAAATAGAAAAAATATATAGTGTTTAATGTATAGTGGACTATCGGTATTTTCATACCCGATACGAATCCTGCACGTATATTTTTTCTATTTACTGTATCGCGGATTATAGCAAAATTATTTTATTATTACTTTTGAACATTTTAATGTTTATTGAACATTATTATTAAAGTTTGTATGATCTTATTTAATTTACGGTGTGTGTGAGAGTGTGTGTATTTGTAAGTATGTGCGTGTGTCTGTGCATCGGTGCGACTATCTGCATGTTATGTCTGTGTGTTGAGTCAGTAAGAAGGTAAGTGATTAGTGTACAATTGGCTAAAGATGACGGAGCAGTCATCAGTAAAGACATGAAATTTTGTTAAAAACTTTTTGAACTTGACTTGTTCTATTTACACTTATGTGCCTAATTGATATTTGCAATTTATCACACGCTTCTCGGTGAAAACATCGTGGAAAAAATGATATGTGTCATTTACCAATCCGCATTGAAGCAGCGTGGTAGGTCAAAGCTCCAACCCTTCTCGACAAATAAGGAGAAAAGAAATACTTGAATATTCCAATATATATATGTTCTTTAATGTTTTTCAGCGATATTGACTAAGCTTGACGAGTCAGTGGGGAAGGTGATAGAGGCTCTGGAGTCCAAAGGCCTCTTGGAGAACAGTATAGTGGTATTCACCACCGACAACGGTGGCCCTGCCGAGGGATTTAACGACAACGCGGCTTCTAATTATCCCTTGAGAGGGGTAAGAGTTTATTTTTATTATTCCGTTTAACTTTCTTGCAAGTGTGGTTACTTAGAAATATGATATATTATATATAGATATTATATGTTCCCGCGTAATTCCCGGTCCCACGGGAATTTAACCGTCATTTACTATTAATCTAAACCTTCCTCAAATATTGCAGTATCTTGTTATAAAGCCCGTATAAAAATCCGTTCAGTACATATTTAGAAAAATCAATCGCATCCAGTTAGGCCTTTGGGGACTTTCTTTTATAATATGTATACATAAAAGTGCCAATTTAAAAAAAATGTATATTATTCCGCACATATATATATAACTTATAAACTATCGTATTTTGTTTATTGGTTCAGTAAACACGATCTTGGTTGCGAATTTACATCGCAAGAGTTTTGTATAACATAAATTTTAGGTAAAAAATACGTTATGGGAAGGCGGCGTGCGAGGTGCAGGACTTATATGGAGTAAACTGATCGAAAAGAGGTCCCGAGTGGCCAGGCAGAGGTTCCACTTAGTGGACTGGTTGCCCACTCTGCTGAGAGCCGCGGGTTCCAATATCAGGTGAAATTTATTGAATTAGACGTTATTTTGCAGAGGTCCATAAAACAAATATGATGATATTATTATGCTATAATCCGCAGTAAGAGATAATCTTTGTTATTATAATTGATTTTCTAAATATTCTTCTTTCTCCTACCCTTATCCCACTCTAAGTAGGGTCGGTGCAACATGTTTTCCTCTTCCATTCTCTTCTATCATTCGTCAACTCTGGCGCTACTCCTTTTATATGCATGTCATACTTCACACATTCCAACCATCTCTTTTTAGGCCTCCCTCTAGTCACAAATCCATCCACATTCATATCCAACACTCGTTTAGTCACATGATTTTCATCCCTCCTCATTACATGTCCATACCATCCCAATCTTGCACCTCTCATCTTTTCTACAATGGGCGCAACTTTCATACTTCCCCTTATATACTCATTTCTTATTTTATCCAATCTTGTCACACCACACATCCATCTTAGCATTCTCATCTCATTTGCATGCACTCTTCTTTCATCCATCTTTTTCATTGCCCAACATTCTGATCCATTACGACAGGTCTTATGACCAATTTATAAATTTTCCCTTTAAGTTTAAGGGGCATTCGGGGGTCACATACTGTCCCTGAGACCTGTCGCCACTTCATCCATCCTGCATTCATTCTATTCCTCACATCGCGATCAATTTCACCGTTTTCCTGTAAAAGCGAGCCAAGGTACCGAAAGTCGGAGCAGACTGGCAGACTGATTTTCTAAATATTATACATCGTTTTTTTATATTTCTATATTTTTTCACTCTTTTTTCTTTTTTTTAATATATATATTTTTTACTCTTTTTTTAATATAACTAATTGTTGAATGAAACCAATATAGTCAAAAGTCATTTTAACCGAATTTCGCAAACAACGCATCTACTATGTACTAATCATACTAATTCACTTTGATTAGTCTTTGTTCCAATTGAATATTAATATGAAAAGCAACTTTCAATAAGCCCGAAAAAAAACTATTAATAATAATCGATTTTTTATCGATTTATTTGTAGGGAGAAAAGTCGATTTATTTGTAACCGATCACACTGTGATCGGCACAACATGTTGTTCTTTTCAATTCTCTCCTATCATTCCTTTACTGGCATTTCTCCTTTTATATGCATGTCATACTACGCACCATCCAACCATTTCTCTGTCGGCCTCTTCCAGTCACATATTCATCCACGCTCATATTTAATACTTGTTTGGTCACATGATTTTAATCCCTCATGTCCGTATCCTCCCAATCTTGACAGCCATTGTCGCGAGTAAACAGACGCGGGACTTTGTTTTATAATTATCGCACTTATTTCAGCACGACGCGTCATATAGACGGTATAGACCAATGGGACGCTCTATCGAAGGATCTAGACTCGCCAAGAACGTCAATAGTTCACAACATAGACGATATCTACGGGAACGCTGCTATAACTGTCGGGAAATGGAAGGTGCATAAAGGTGAGGAGATTTTTGATTACAAATAAAGTTATAAAGTCGCTCTTATTTCACAAAAACTACGCGTGTAATGGACACATTGCATATTAAGCCCTTTTTACACTCAATAGTTATCTTGAATGTATTCGGTGTTAAAGTATCGCAGGTACATTTCTGCGCCTTAGAAATCTGTCTATTGATAAGACGGTAGAGCCTCGCGTCTACTTAAGACTGCAGCTTCATTTCGTTCCTCTCATCCAGGAGGTTGAGAGTTTGGTTCGAGAATTTATTGGTTCTTACGACGTCTTATAAAATTTGGATCCCACCGTATGGAAAGTTTCGACCAGCCTGTTGTTTAAATCGACCACAGAAACGCAGTCAGCTAAGCAATCAAAACGGTTCATCAGCTCGAGTTCTCAGGGTTTCGGATATGAGCTCGAGTTGATCGGAACGTGGAATTTACCAGTCTCGATCTTTCCAACTGTACGCATATATTCAATGTGCTTCTAACCGTACGGTGATCGCTTTACATCTTTACGGTGTAGATTACAGAGACTTCATTGAACTTATGACGCCATGTTGACATGATGAAGTTTATCGTGGAACCGTCGAGATTTATCCCGGTCCATTTTCGATGCGGCCATTTCTTGAAATATAGAGGTCCTCTCTCTCTCTCCAAGAAATCGGCCAACATAAGGCCCCTGTTGTTCCGTTGCCCGTATCCAAATTGCCCTTTTCTCGACTCTGTGCCGCTTCGCTTACCCAGCTTTGCGTTGAAATCGCCCATCACAATAGCGTGGAAGGTTTTGGAGGCATGTATGCCTCTAGATAAATCCTCGTATATGGTCTCTACGTCTTTGTCTAGATGTGCCGATGTCGGTGCGTAAACCTATATGACCTTCAGCGAATACCGTTTGGTGATTCTCAGTATAAGGAAAGCGACCCTGGTCGACATACTCTCGACTTGAACAATGTTGTTGACAAGGTACTTGTGCATAAGAAACCCAACACGTCCCACAGCAACTTGCTTTCTGTTTCTTTCGGCTCGAGTGTCTTTTCGTCTTGCCTTAAAGTGGGTGCGTTGTACGTTGCCAGGTCTAGTCGTCTACCCTAACTTATTAGGCTGATACAGAAAGCCTACTGTTAGCGACCCAATTATAATTTGTTAATAATTCACAAATAATTGTAATTTATATATTTTAAATAAATTGAGGCTTAATGGAACGTGCGTCGTATGACAGATGCAGGACAAACGTTCAATTCAAAATTCACCAACGGTTTCAAAAAAGCTCATATATCCCTCGTCGTTTTAACCAGTTTATAAATCTGCACACACGCAATCCGTGCATATATAAAATACCTCGCTCGTTTTATTTATATTAAGAGTCCGTTTCTACTATATATACTATTGAGGATTACTTAGACGATAAAAATGCGTAGATATAGCTACTCTTCGACCCTGTACAAGACATTAATAACTCTATGTAACTAGTCATAAGAATTATTCTTTGAAAAGAGCACCCGCCACGTTTCTTGCTGGCTCTTCTCGGTAGGAACAGCTTTCTGAACCAGCAGTATATATTGAAGATTTAAAAGCACTTGTTAACAAGTTTACTTGAATAAATAATATTATGAATTTGAATTTAATATTTATAGTCATATGGGCACGTATGAATATTGTATTATTCTAAGGACAATCTTCAACTTAAAGGAACTAACTATAACGGGGCTTGGGATTTCTGGTACGGCCCTGATGGCCGTAATGGAAGCTACAATGTAGATCTGGTGCAAACCTCGCTCGCCGGCCACGCCCTCAGCAGAATAGGCTCAATGCCGGCTAATGAGAAGATATTGGAGCTGAGGTAATATGTCCCATTTTAGTAGTAAATATTTTGAGAGATCAAGATCTGTCTGTGACTCTTACCAAGGGGATAAAGGTTCAAGCACCTAGTACGTATTAAGTTTTCTATAAAACTTATTTGCTTAATTGTTAAGTGCGATATGTGGTAAAACCTTGTACCTTTGTGAGAAAACCTGCATATGTCTTCAGAATTCCTGAAATATAAGTAACATTCAAATAGTTAATGTATAGATACCGGCTATACTCACGCGGGAATTGAGTTCAGTTCCCGCCGCGATAACGTCATGTAAAGAGCTCATGAATAAGTGCCCCGGACAGGTTCGAAACTAGTCGGGCTAATCCGATAGAATTAGACGAGAGTATAGCCGGTATCTATATATTAACTATGAATACTACTCACGACAGTTTAAATTTAATAACCTTCAAATAATCAAATATTTTATATATACATCTCTGACTTCGTTCCGTTAATTTAAATGTTGAAATACCCTCAAATAATGTTACTATGGATATGTCAAAATGCAATGCAAAATTAAAAAAAATGATGTCACTTCTATTTTGTTACGAACATGCGAAGAGTTCGCAATGCACATTTCATTAAGTTCAAATTGGACGGGGGCAGTTTACGAAAGTGAAAAAAGAGTTCATAAACTATATGCCATAGACTTCAAATTTGCTTGACGCTAATTCTCTGGAACGTTCAGGTCGTTAACGATCCCCCTGGGACTCGCAAACGTTCGCGAACATTGTCGTCATCGGTTCGTTCGATATATAAGCGGACGTATCATGCGCCTCGAAGTTCAGTTTGCGAATAGCGATCAAGAGCGAATTATGAAGTAAAAATAAAAGTGAAATAATAGTGACCTCGGCTTTCTTATCAACGAACTGCATAGAGTTTTGTAATGAAAAGTTGAATAAAGTGTTTTTAACGAGTCACCAGGTATTTTCATCCAAATTCACGCAACTTTGCAACGTAACAATATATATATAATATTTCAGTATGAAAGGTGCTTCTAAATCGCTGAAGTTTCAAATTATGCCAAAATTCTGCCAAAAATTTTGCAAATGGTCCCAAATGTCCAAAATTGGCAAGCATTACGTACATAAAGTGTACGTAATGTGTACGTACACTTTATGTACGTAATGCTTGCCAATAAAAAAAAATTATAAAACTTGCTTGTAAATAAAGTGTACGTACGATACATTGATTTTTGATTTTGTTGGTAGACATCAAGCCACAATAAACTGCGAGAGAGAAAATGAGATAGAGTGCAAGCCTCTGGAAGCGCCGTGCTTGTTTGACATTGAAGAGGATCCTTGCGAATTGAAGAACCTCGCTAACAGGTTAGTCATACATGAATAAAAACTACCAAAGAAATTTCGAATAATCTATAGAATTAGGCGTTATTTTGCGGAGTTCCATAAAAGTAATAATAAGATTACCTCACAATAATCTGCTATAAAGTATCTTATATTATTCTTTATATTTTTATATACAAAAATTAAATTGCTTAAAATATACTGTGAGGCTAATGTAAGAATACCTATTTCCTCAAACTTCTCTCGCAGGGAATCACGCGGATTTAAATTGAAAAAGTCCACGTATGACTCTTTTTTTGCTATACAAAAATTATATCAATATCCGCGCATTTACCTCATAACAATATTCCATAAGACATAATGCTATGGAAGTAAGCAAATAAAACAAGTTTTGCTATTTCTACGGTATAGTATTATATAGGTATAGTATTTTTCTACAAAATACAAAGTAGGAACCGACATAAGCTTGCGACTCCTGCTTTGCGCCTAGCACAAGTACGTAAATCATTTATGGGTTTGGGTATAAGATTCTATAATAAAATTCCGAAATTGCCATTACAGCAGTTTAAAAACACTGTTAAAAGGAGGCTGATACAGAAAGCCTACTGTACTGTTGAGGATTACTTAGGTGATAAGAATGTGTGGATATAGCTGCGCTTCTACTTTGTACAAGAAAGAAAGAAAAAATGACTAGATGTAACTAGTTATAAGATTTATATTTTTAAAAAGAGCAACCGCCGAGTTTCTTACTGGCTCTTCTCGGTAGGAACAGCTTTCCGAAATAGCGGTAGATTTTGACGATTCAAAATCACTTGTTTACAAGTTTACTTGAATAAATAATATTTTGAATTTGAATACAATTGTACACAGAATATATTTATTTTTATCATTTGCACAGACGGCCGCATACTCTACTCTATATGTACTTATTTACGCATAAAACGGTTTTCAGTGAGCCGGAAATACTAGCGCAGTTACTACAAGAGTTGAACAGAGTGAATAGGACAGTGGTACCACCGAACAATAAGCCAAATGATCCACTCGGAAACCCCATGTATTGGGGATACGCGTATACTAATTTCGGTGACTACAGAAACCCCAATCTAAATGTAGAATACTGATTGTTACGTGCAAGAAAACAATGTGAGAAAATAAACATATATTGGCAAAACCTGCCGACCAAGTCGCAGAAAAGTGGATCTGAGTAATTTAAAGTACATTGTTAAAGACTGTTAAAATAGTTTTTTTTACAATTTCTAATACAATTTTTTAATTAATATTATACTAGCCGAACGGGTTCAGTGTGTAAATCAGCGTTACACAAAATTTTTCTCATCTTTATTTAATTCTAATATTTTTAATTGAAATTTTTAACACAAAAGTAGTTATTATGAGTTAACCATAAGAGACATGCTGTCGCGGACTTTCAAGTTGTATTTGTACAGTTTACATTGTTTCATTTTTAGTACATTACTTTTGTGTATTTCTGTTGATTTACTAATTCTAATTGGCAATTGTAAAAAGTTTTTTTAATTTTTAATGTTAACAATATTTATTATATTTTAAATATATATTATACCATTTTGGGAAGGTTAATGCTCGCACTAGGTCGCCCTGTGCCGCGAGAATATCTGTTCACTCCATTTATAATGCAATTATTGTGAAATTCAAATAAATAAATAAATGATATAAATTGTAGAAACAAATAAAAAATACACAGCTCACGCGACTAAAGCTCCCAGCAGGCAAGTTTTTTTACGATTGCGCTCAAAAACTCTTCAACACAATTTACATAAAACTACTTTTTAATGTACTTTTTAATTATATTAACCTAAACCTTCCGGAAGAATTGCACTACCTTTTAGTAATAACCGTTCAAATCCGTTAAGTTTTTGAGAAAATCGATGACATGCAGACGATTTCATGCATGCTTTTGGGGACTTTGTTTTATAATAAGTTCATCATCCTCCTGCGCTTATCCCACTCTAAGTGGGGTCGGCACAACATGTTACAAACATGTTGTCACATGATTTGGCTACGTATTTTACGACCGGCCGCGTGACTGACGTCGAATTACTTTAGTCGCTTTTACGACACCTCAGTAAGAAAGGAGGGTGGTCTATTCTATGCAGCCGGATACCACACGGCACATACCTTAGTCGCCTCTTACGACACCTCGGTAAGAAAGGAGGGTGGTCTATTCTATGCAGCCGGATACCACACGACACATACCTTAGTCGCCTCTTACAACACCTCGGTAAGAAAGGAGGGTGGTCTATTCTATGCAGCCGGATACCACACGGCACATTCCTTAGTCGCCTGTTACGACACTTCGGTAAGAAAGGAGGGTGGTCTATTCTATGCAGCCGGATACCACACGGCACATACCTTAGTCGCCTCTTACGACACCTCGGTAAGAAAGGAGGGTGGTCTATTCTATGCAGCCGGATACCACACGACACATACCTTAGTCGCCTCTTACAACACCTCGGTAAGAAAGGAGGGTGGTCTATTCTATGCAGCCGGATACCACACGGCACATTCCTTAGTCGCCTGTTACGACACTTCGGTAAGAAAGGAGGGTGGTCTATTCTATGCAGCCGGATACCACACGGCACGTACCTTAGTCGCCTCTTACAACACCTCGGTAAGAAAGGAGGGTGGTCTATTCTATGCAGCCGGATACCACACGGCACATACCTTAGTCGCCTCTTACGACACCTCGGTAAGAACGGAGGGTGGTCTATTCTATGCAGCCGGATACCACACGGCACATACCTTAGTCGCCTCTTACAACACCTCGGTAAGAAAGGAGGGTGGTCTATTCTATGCAGCCGGATACCACACGGCACATACCTTAGTCGCCTGTTACGACACTTCGGTAAGAAAGGAGGGTGGTCTATTCTATGCAGCCGGATACCACACGGCACGTACCTTAGTCGCCTCTTACAACACCTCGGTAAGAAAGGAGGGTGGTCTATTCTATGCAGCCGGATACCACACGGCACATACCTTAGTCGCCTGTTACGACACTTCGGTAAGAAAGGAGGGTGGTCTATTCTATGCAGCCGGATACCACACGGCACGTACCTTAGTCGCCTCTTACAACACCTCGGTAAGAAAGGAGGGTGGTCTATTCTATGCAGCCGGATACCACACGGCACATACCTTAGTCGCCTGTTACGACACCTCGGTAAGAAAGGAGGGTGGTCATTTCGATTCTGCCGGAGACCACGGCGTTGTTTTCTATTTACGTATCGCGGATTATAGCAAAATAATTTTATTATTACTTTTTTATTAGTTTCCGTTTCAGATAAAGGTGACGAATTTTCGGGTAATTTAAATAAAATAAAAACAACCTCAAACAAGTTTATTAAATGAAAATTTTCTAAAGTGTTACAAGTACAAAGAATAAATTTTAAGTCTTCTTTGTCCTTAATTTTTCATACTCTAAATTAAAATCAAATTACTAGAGATATAAAAAAATAGATTATTTAATAATATTTTTTTTAAACTCCGCCATTTAAATAATAAAAAAAATAAAGCAAATTTTGTTTGTTATTGGTACAGCTTAAATATAAAAAAAATTGAAATATAGCTTATATATTATATACTATAATTATAGCTTAAATATTCGATATTTAAGCTGTAAATTTTTTATTTCAAAATTATAGAATCAATTGTCCACAACAACAAGGATCACAACAAATGAAACGAAATTATTTTCATATTTATTCAAATTAATTCTGAGAAATCAAATTAAATTATAAATCTATACCTATTTTTTTTTATATATTTTTAATATATTCCAATCTATACCTATTTTTCCAGCTTCAAAATATTTTTTTTTTTAAGTAGCTATTAACCGAGCGTTGTGATACACGCGAAATAACGAAAAGCAACATCATTTAAGGTTAAATTAGATAACAATAAATTAAAAGTAATTGCTTCTATTTAGCTAAATCGTTTAAAACATAAATGAAATACTTGAAAAGAATGAAATCTTTTTGAAATTATGAAATATGGTCTATATGATATATATTATTTATAAAATGATTATGAAATTATAATCATAAAATCATGAATGTTGTAATTTTCTTTTGAAACAATCACCAAAATAATTATGAAAATATAATTATAAAATCTTGAATTTTTTATTTTAAGTCATTTTAAGTTTATAACGAAAATGATTATGAAATTATAATTATATAACCTTGAATTTTTTTAGTCATTTTAAATTTATCATGAAAATGATTATGAAACTATAGTTAAAAAATCATGCATTTATAAGTGGTTTTCCTATTATTCAAACCTTTGCTTTTTTATTACCTACACTAGCCCGAGTGGGTGTTTTTCGAGTTCTCTTATTAGATTTTATTGCCACTGAAGAAGAAAAAACGGGTTCTTGTATTTCATCTAACACTAGGGCCTCTTTATATTGTTTTAAAGTTGAATCTTCTATGACTGGTTTATTAACTGGCTTATTGACTGGTTTATTTATAACGCGACCTATGTTAGAAGTATTTTGAATTTCTAATCTTTGCACTGGTTGTAGGATATCCCCTATTGGGTCGGATAGACGGAATTCATCTTGCGATATCGATGTTTCCAACTCAGCTAACAAACGATCGACCATGTTTTCTTCTATTTTATTATAATATTTGGATATCATGGAAGTAAGTTTGTCTGTGTTTATTTTTTGTGGTTCATTTAAACTGTAATAAATAACAACTTTTTTAGTTATTACTTCATTAGATGAACTTGCGAGACATTTTTTTATTAGAAATGTCAAAATCAGTGAATGTAGTTCAGTCAATTTACATACAATCGGCATGTTCCTCAAGAATGGCCACTACCTTTTAGTAAAAACCGTACAAAATCCGATAAGTAGAATTTGAGAAAATCGATCACATACATACGACTATAGCTATTGGTGCCTTTGTTAATAAGTATGGATTGGTATGGATGATTGATTCAACTAAGATTTTTTTACCAAAATTTTGAATTTTTTTCGCAACACTCACAGCTGTGATAGGTTTGAAAATGGTGCACGGGTTCTAACTCTGACCATGTACCGATGACTTTTCTATTAATACTTATACGACTAATATTTGCAATTTATCACATGCTTTTCGGTAAAATCATACAACGTGAGGAAACCTGCATGTCTCAAGAGGATTCTAGAAATACCTGTAACCTACCAAAAAAATGTGAATGGTGGATTTAAGCTCCAAACTCTCCAAACTCAAAAAAAGGACAGAGAAAGATGCTCAGAAGTGGGATAGTGACAGTCCGTTAGATATTACTATTATTACATTATACTTACTCGGTGTCATCGTCCGCAATAATTACACCTTGCTTCTGCAACATTTTAAGCAGCTTGGTGGCTTCGACGCGTGACAATCGCAGTCCCACCCCCAAAGTTGGTGCGTCTATGGTGGTTAACCCCACGCACCACTCCAGCGAGCGCCGAAACATGCTCAGACTCTGATAACCCATCCCCAAAGTCACTCAAAATAGAGTTAGAAAAACTAAAAAATCCGTTATAGCACATCGAACTAAAAAGCGCAAGAAGCAAGTGTTATAAGTTTTCGATAGATGTCAGTATTAGGTTGGTAGGTGTCAGTAGTAATTAGGCTTTTTTATTCACGATATGTCAAAGTCAAGTCAAGTTTGTAAGTTAAAGAAGTAGGTTCTATTTTGTGATATAGAACCTACTTCCTTAAGTTACAGACCAGTGTTTTACGCGATATACAGGGTGGTACTTATCATACGACATTAAATTTATTTTTATTTTATTTGTTTTTTTTTTCAACTGAATTTACAAAGTTAAAGTTTACATAATATTAGCGTATGTATACGCTAACTCATCAGAGTTTTCCGTTTTTCCAGAGCCGTTGACATAACATAAATAATATATATAGTACATTTATAATACTTTTTTATAATACGTACTAATTTTAATTACCTCTCAGCATCCTCCGCTCTACAACAAATATTTCAGCCATAGGATTTTTTTTACATTTTTTAAAATATAAACACGATTTATAGAGATCAACGACCGTACCCCTTTACTACCTACAAATCGGAAAATAACCTTGACCTATGTACTATATAGTATAGTGCGAAAGAGAGAAAACAACAATGTTATTGTTTTATCCTCTTTTTGGAACAAGTGCGCCGCGCTAGGTCAGTCTACCATGACTAATAAAACCATTGTTTTTTCTTTTTTCGAAAATACATTTTTAAACGACATTTAAGAATCTGCTTAATTCGAGGAGCAATCACTGGATTCACGATCCCAAAGTCCTGTCTACTGATGCCCACTATTATGCAAGAGTGGCGCGTGAAGCTGTTGAAATCAAAAAGCATCATACGTTCAACAGAGAAGAGGTTTTCAGATTGTCGACGACTTAGGATCCAGTGATTAATAAATATAACTAGCGGAAATCGTTGCAAGCTATATCGCGTGCAGATAATATCAGTGTGGTGTGCAAGAAACTTTACGTGGATTGTGCGGTTCAAGTGAGGGTAGATGAACAAAATAATGACACTCGGGAACGAAGACGCCGCGGCGCTCCAGTCAGTTCGTGACCATGGCGGATGCAACTCTGCCGAAACGTCGAACCTTGTAAAAAGGTAACTCGATTTTGCCGCGATGTGACCCGTTTATTTATATAATAATAAGACATTTAAGAAGATTGAATGATTCCAAATTACGTACAAATGATTAGTGGATTCTTTAAATGTACCACCCTGTATAAGCGTATTCTGCCCTAGCTCCGTCCTAGCAAAGTCGGACGATGAACGAAAATGGAATAGGAGGTTTTAAAGGAAGATTAATATTAATGATTGATAGAAGCAGGCGTTACTTTGCGGAATTCCATATTACAGAAATTATAACAGAACTACCTTGCTATAATCCGTGTGTGTTAAGAGAATGTATATAATGCTAAGTGTATGAAGTAAGCAAAATTCACATACTTTACACATGCAGGACAAGTCACCACACGTATCCCACGACGTTGCCACCAGCCAACGATCGTAGAGATTTTGGTGGTGGTTGTGTGTATTGCTTGTGTGCAGTGTGACTGTGGAGGCGTCTTGGGGTACGTGTGATGACTTGTACGTGAATTTTGCCTGCTTCATACTTGCATTACATACATTCGCTTAACACACGCGTATTATAGCAATGTAGTTTTGTTATAGTTTCCATCAATATTTAATCTACTTAACAATTGATTATCGTCTATTTTTTCTTTTTAAAAATTTATTGTTATTATGATTTGGTGTTATTATTTATTGTTTTGGGTGTAAGCAAACGAGACTGAACGGAACGCGCCGTATATTCTTGTTCTATAATCTGTACCCTGTATATAGAAGGTTTTTATGAAAAAAAAGGATTGGAAAATCTTATTTAAATAATCAAAGCAGGACAACGTCGGCTCAGCTAGTTAGTTTAAATTCCTGTACCTTGGAAAGAATAATATGTATATAATGTGTGTGTTAGTGTCCCATATATTTATTTATTTACTAGCTTTTAAGCGCAAGTTCGTTCGCGTGGACTGCAGTCTTATTATTTGAGTAAACCCTTATATTAATTATGGTTAAAGTCGGTTAACCTTAAAAGCTAGACATATGCTGTCGCGGACTTTTATTTGGAACATTTATAAGAGAACAATTTTGTAGTACATGATTTTTCAATAACTTTCACCGTTTACTTGGCGCACGCAAGGAAAACTTTAAATTGTGCCGTTTTCGCAATGTTTTTTATTGCTTCTCCTCTCCTATTCATCTTAGCGTGATGTTATATAGTCGCTTAAGTTAACCTTCCTCGATAAATGGACTATTTTACACTCAAAGAATTTTTCAAATCGGTACAGTAGTTCCTGAGATTAGCGCGTTTAAACTATCAAACAATCAAACAAACAAATTCTTCATCTTTATATATTAGTATAGACTAGCTGTGCTAGCGGCTTCGCTCGCGTGGAAATCAGCGTGTCACAATTTTTTTTCTAGAACAAGTTTTAAACATAAAAGTAGTTATTGTGAATTAACCATAAGAGATATATTGATCTACAATTCTCTAGTACATTACTTTAGCGTATCTCAGCTAGATTTCGCAGCCCACGCGACTAAAGCTCCCAGCAAGCAAGTTTTATAACAACTGCTCGATCTCTTCAATACAATTTACATAATGCCGATATCCAATGTATACTTAAACCATCCGGAAGTATAGCACTATCTTTTAATGAAAACCGTACAACAATTCGTTCAGTAGATTTTGAGAAAATCGATTACATACAGACAGCTTTTTGGGACTGTTTTATAATAAGTATAGATAGATATAGATATAAATAATACTCACGGCTCTAGACTTTTGAGCAAGTCGCGTCAGTCTGCGGTCCGTGGGCTTCCGTGAGGAGTCTTCATCATGGCAGGTGTCGCAACAATGTTGCGACACCTGGCTGACCTCAGCCCTCAGAATGCCGAAGCAAGCCGCGTGCTGACGCTTCTTACAATAGCTTAACACCAAACAAATATACCGACTGTACCGACTGATATGTGGAAGAAGAAAGTCTTCCACGTAGACAAAAATAAAATCAATCAAATGCAAATTATTCATAGAGTTTTTATATCTGTAGTGTTTACGGGTTGAGATGTGTGTATTTTATAGTATATAAAAGACAATTACATGAATAAACTCCCAATAACTCACACTAACACCAATGTACAAAGAAAACATTACACTGTCTCAAACGCACACACATCAGTGACACGAGAGCCTTTGGTGAGTGTGGATGTGAAGTGACATGTAACAACATCAAACTCAAACCTGTTCTATATCCTGAGCCTGTGCTATATTCATACAACATTAGTCTATATTAATACAATAAAGTGAACATTAAAATATATCAAATCAAATCAAATCAAAATAATCTTTATTCAAATAAGCTATTTCAAGCACTTTTGAGTCGTCAAGGATCGATTTCTTCAATTCACATTCTTCTATTTCAACTGATGGACTCCCACTTCTGGACTTAGGTTTCTTCAAGATTTCTCGCACACGATCCTGCGTTTGGATCCAGCTTCCCAATAACCTTCTTGAGGACTTCAGTCCACATCGTACAGGATCTACAAACGCTATATCTCTGGTGCGAGTGCGCACCAGAGATATAGCGTTTCCATTCTCGACTCCTTGGGTCTCGAACGCTAATTCTTGAAAGAATATTTTGATTTGATTTGATTTCTTCCTACATTCCAAACACGTGATAGCCTAGTGAATCGTTCAAGAGCTTATTTGAATAAATAATAATTTGATTTTGATTTAATACGGACGGGCATTGGTTGAAAAAGATGGTGACTTACTGACAAGTCAAAAGTCCATCGAGGCCGTGCTTGCCGCTGTCCTTCTTGTTGCATGGACAAGTTATTTGATCGCTAGTCCCCAATAGATTATCTGATGATATTAGATAATACAAAGTCAAATACATGGCATTCATTTGTGAGGTATTTTATCTCAGTTTTGAATGGTTCATTGTTTTGGGATGTCCACAGAAGAGCGAAACGTCAACAATATGCCCAAACTCTCTTCAGGTTGGGGTGATGCCTTATCTACTGTTTATCCTAAGTGAGGGATGGTGGGAAGACATGGACAAGAGTGGTCTTCATGACAAATGAGATAAAAAGATATTAGGATATACTCCATAGTAATAAAACTCGATTGTTATATCACCAAATTATTGTCCTTGTCCAAATTAGTTGAATTTTTTTATCCTATAATAATGAATATATAAGGGAAAGTCTGAAAGTTGCGCCCATTATAGAAAAGACGAGAGGTGCAAGATTGGGATGGTATGGACATGTAATGAGGAGGGATGGAAATCATGTGACCAAACGAGTGTTGAGTATGTGTTGATATGTGACTAGAAAGAGGCCTAAGAAGAGATGGCTGGAATGTTTGAAATATGAAAAGCATATAAAAAGAATAGCGCCAGAATGAAGAATGACAGGAAAGAATGGAAGCGAAAAACATGTGGCAACCCACTTAGAGTGGGATAAGGGCAGGAAAATGATGATGATCATAAAACATTGTCTGTTCACAAAGCTTAAGAACTACTAAAAGATAGGCAAGCAGTTTCTTCACCAATAGACGAGTGTTTAAGGTTTAAGTATTATACTTTCTAAAATTTTGTTTATTAGTTTAAAATGACTATAATTCTTCAAAATTTCGGAGAAAGTGACGCCGCTTGGGCACTTTCATCGACATATAACAAACCAATTTATGATGGGATTATTCCTTTATAAGGTGTAAGAGCGCTTTTGCTTCCTACACACATGACAGATTTTCTTAACAAATACCAAAATAATACTATCATAGCTTTTGTGCTATGGAATTCTGCAACAATTTTGTAAACCCTAGTACTTCTACAAATTATTTGATCGTCAGACTCGGAACTAACGCATTTTTGACGCCTATCGTTATTGTGAGTGAATGAGGAATGAGTTGAAAGGAATTCATGGATGCAACATAAAGAACTCACCTGACACTTCACATTCTTCTATATGCGGTTGAGAATTTCGTGGAACCTGCATTAATGTTATGTTACGTTGAATTAAAGTTATTATGATAGATGTTTTATTTTAAACTTAATTTATCTCTTTTTGGGTTAGTTTTAAGACAAAATTAGTGATTGCTTTACGGTTACCAAATCGTTATTCTAGTTTTGGTATTCGATTCTATAACAAAACTCTACAATCAAAGTAAGACAGTGCGACTCTAGAGAGAGTAACAGGTTCAAAGGGCAGGGCATAAGTTTTTCTGTTAAAAACTTATTTGTCTAATTGATAAATGAAATTTTTCACAGGCTTTTTGGTAAATTAATAGTGAGTAAACCTATAGTGGATAATTCTGGGGATATGTGTAACCTACCAATCTGCATTGGAGCAGCGTGGTGAATCTTGGCTTCAATCCTTATCGAAAAAAAAGGAGAGGGCCTCCTCTCCTTTTTTACCTCTCTCTTTGCCCAACAGTGTATTGGACATAAAGAGAGGTATCAGATTATCAGAGTATCAGACCGATTCCCGCCAAGGGTCAACATTTTCTATAAACAACTTTTGGTTCTTCGAACCTGGATGTATATTTGTATCTATTTAAAATTATACAGGGTGCTACCGATCATACGACATTAATTTTAATTTTAGTTACCTACATACCTCAGCACCCTACATAGTAAAAATCAGCGAAGTATTTACGCCACAGGAATAATTTTAGGTTTTTATTAATAAACACCATTTATAGGGTTCAACGACCGTACCCTATTACGAAATAGGAAACTAAAAATAACCTTGACCTAAAAATTGAATAGTATTGTGCGAGGTCGTGAAGACAAAAATGTTATTTGTTCTCCTTTTTTTTAACAACATAGCACCAAACTAAGAAAGCCAGATCTTAATAAAATCATTTTTGTTTTCTTCCAAAACACATTTTTAAACGATACTTAAGAAGATCGAATTATGTCAAAGTTATCTATTACGTACAAATGATCAGTGGGATTCATTCAATGTGATATCACCTGTATCAGCCTGTATATAAAATTATATACAAGGTGTATATAATTATATAAGGGTGTTTATAAGGGTGTTTATAGTTTTTATAATTTTACAGGGTGTATTATATTAAATTTTACATTGTTTGTCACAAGTATTTAAGATATTATATTTTGGGACCTTATGTGTAATTGTTCCAAATACTTTAAAAAAATACAATAATCTCACTATAGCCTCCCTGCTGTCTCCCTTGAAGTACGAATATAGCCACATCCTATGGAAAGCAGTGCCGACATTGCCCACTTTAAGTAATGCGTTGTGATGTTCGACATCATCATCATCACATTGAAAGCCTGGTGCGTGGTAGTCCTCTGGTGTATCTAAAATTAGGTTATCCAGGAAACTGATATATCGACTGTGAACTGGCAAATTGTCCTATCTTATTTTTGACAACTTTTCAGGAAGAAGAGAAAACGTGATTATTAATATATTCGCAATAGTTTTTGTGTAATAAAAAACAGTTGACTTTAAATATGTTTATTTACAAATTTTCTAGTAGATAACACATGTTGATACGGTAAATGATGGGCAGTAGTACCAAATGACGTTAAAAAGTGATTTGGCTTAAAATTGAGATAGGAGATATTGCCGGTTCACAGTCGATATGTCTATTACCCAAGATAAACTGTGATAGCCCAGCGGTGAGACTGATCGACTAGGGATGTCAAAAAATAATCGATTTTTATATTAATCGTTTATTTTATCACAATTGAGTTTTTATTATCGGTTATTTAACATTGTAGATCGATTAAAAAAAGTGATTATATTAATTACCCTCTTTTTATTCATAATATTTTTTTGTATATAGAAATATAAAGAATTATAAAACGATAGGTGACGTATATAATAGACAAAATAGGAACCGACATAAGCTTGCGGCTCCTGCTTTGCGCCTAGCAAAAGTACGTAGATCGTTTATGGGTTTGGGTATAAAATCATCAGTTTAAAAAAACTGCTTCTGTCGCCACTAAACATGCTGGGTCATTGTAAATATTGTCTGAAAATTTCATTAAAATCGGTCCAGCCGTTCCTGAGTTTATAAAGTACATAGAGACAAATATTCAGTTTTATACAAAGAAGATTTACAAAACTTAAATATAATAAAAAAATTTTTTTTAAAGCTAAGGTTGTATCTCTCCGCGATATTTTTGTTTATGTTAATATTATATTATATAAGAATGTACTATCAATGAAGCAGTGAAGCAGTATGATGTTACTTGTCATAGAGTTCAAATTCGCTTAACGCTATTTCTCCGGAACATTCGACGTGTTTACCGATAAACATGTTTACAAAAGACTTGTTTACCATGTTTCCAAGGTCTCGCGAATGTTCTCGAAATCGATTCGTTCGCTATACAAGCAGACGTATCGTGCGTCTCGACAGTTTGCGAATAGCGATCAAGAGCGAATAAACAAGCGCAAATAAAAGTAAAATATTAGTGACCTCGGCATTCTTATTGGACAACGAACTGTATAGAGACTGTAAGTACTAAGTTTGTAGTAAAAAGTTGAATAAAGTGTGTTTAACGAGGTATTTTCATCCAAATCCACACCAAAAATATATACTCTAGGATTTTCTTCCCCCCCCCCCACCTTATATAGAATTTTGGCTACGCCCTTGTGTGCAAATGTACAAATAGCTTAAGCTGTTCATTTTCCAAATAAAATACCTTCGTTATAATTCAACCGCAAGCTGAGGCCGTATGTTAGAGGCAGGCGTCGTTCGCCGGTCAACAACACCACATAAGTTTTCAGTATATTTGCGGTCTGCTTGTAAATATTTTCAAAACTGTGCTTAGTTTGCACACCCCGTGATTGTGAGGACAAGCTCATGGACGGCATGTCACCTTTATAGCTGTATTCGAATACATGGCTCTCTATAATTTCCTCGACCCTACACTCGTTTTCGTAGAAATATAGACCCAGTTGATGAAGCTACAACGTAAATTATTTTTATATTAAGTATGATTAGTAAAGTATCTAATATCTTAAAATAAGCTGCTCTTGTATATATATACTCTGAATTTATAAAAAACGGCTGCAACCATTTTTATGACATTCAGTATGTAGGGGGTTCGGTAGCGATAAATCGTTCTACCTAGGTTTTATTACAAAAAATGTCGTTTTATCTCTGTTTTTAAGCATTCAAAACTGCTAAAATATAAAAAGTATACAAAGGTTAATTACGCTGCCTTTTGGAAAGTGTTAGCTCAATGGGTGACGGGCGGTCTAAAAAAGTGACCCCATCAATATTTCCTTTTTTTCATGTTTCATCTTTTTTATATATTCTAAAAATATATAGGGTAAAGCTCAGTCACCCAGGTAAATAAATATATAAAATATTAAGATCAGTGTGTGTATCCGCCGTGTGGTATCCGGCTGAGTAGACTAGACCACCCTCATTTCTTACCCAGTTGTCGTAAAAGGCGACTAAGGTAAGGTAAGACCTAGTGAATGTGAGTAGAATAGATCATCCTCTTTCTTACCGAGGGGTCGTAAAATACGACTAAGATAAGTTGACGTCAGGCAGGCGGCCGGTCGTAAAATACGTAGCCAAATCATGTGACAACATATAGTTATAAAACACCGTTATGTTGTACCGACCCCGCTTAGAGTGGGATAAGGGCAGGATGATTAGTTTTTTTCTTAGTATAAAATCTGTAGGTGTAACTGCGGTGGCGCGAAATCGCAAATCCTGAAAATATTTTTGGTAAAAAAATAACAATACATTTGTCTTTTTTGCTCGTCAATGACATATTTCCTAACTTATTAGTGTTTTACTGAAAATTTTCCATCCCAGATATATCTAGTACTTTCATTATCAATTTGCGATTTGTATATAGATTCACTTCAAAAATGGAATCTTATATTAATATCCAAGAATTCTGGCGAATATTTTTGTAAATTATCGACAATTGTCAATCATTATCAATTGGTATATATCAAGTCGTAAAGTTAATAAAAATTCTTTAGTATTCCTAAATTCAAATATTTAGTTTAAAATAAAAACAAACTTACGTATCGTTTATCAAACGCTTTAAAAGCGTCAAGTAACGACGTAATCAAAAACTGAGCGTCGCCATCACTACATTCGTTTTTCAAAATGCGTATTTTTATTCCTGCAAAATTTTCCACCGTATAGCTATCCTCGGGAAACGCATCTTTTAAATATGTTATAGAACTTATAATAATTTTTGTCAATTGTTTTATAAAAATACCAGAATTGGTACAATCTTTCGAAGCTTGCCGTGGAAATAATTTCGTCCATTCTACCAGGTCCTGCAATTACAAAAATAAACACTACAGAATATAACGCTACTGTAATTAAAAATGAAACTATTATGAGTATAGTATAAGAAAGTATTCACATTTCTTTCAGTTTCCATATTTCAGTCAACCACTAAATATAATTAGCGATATAATATACCAATATATATTCAGTTCAATTATTTGCAATCTGCAATAAAACTTTTATTTGTTTGTAAATTCCCGCTACAAATAATATTCAAATTAAGAAAATTTACAGACTAATAACAACTAAAATAATCATAATTATTACATACGAAAAAAGGTTTACAATTGATGGCCATAAGGTATATTGAATTTTACATAAATGTTATTAATTTAATAGTGACATTTATTTTACTAATGTAAGAATATATTATAGCTAATTTTCTCCTAAATTAAGCAGTATGACGTTACTTAGCATTTCCTGCTAAGAAGAAAAGAGAATAAGAATTTAAATCTATTACTTTATAAAGATAAATTTAATGAATTATAACAAAATATAGGTAAAGAAACAGTTTACATATGGAAAAATTAGTAATCATCAAAATATAGTATCTACCTATCAATAGTAATTAGTGTAGCAACGTGGCATATAACAAACCTAACCTTTCTACTTATTAAACCATAGAGTTATTACTTATTAGAAGTATATGTCTATTGTCTAATACGAAAGTGTCAATGTCATACCAACACCATATTTACACATTCGAAAACAAAGGAAATCTTTAGAAATGGGAAAAATATTCCTTGATCATATTGGAGGCACTCGCTTGTTCTCATGTGCTGCTTGTGAAGTTGTGCTGACAAATCGCTCGGAACTAATCAGCACCAGGTTTACTGGAGCTACAGGTCAGTATCGTTTTAAATTATTTTATTTACTTGGATCAGCTGTTAAGACATTTATGTGAAATTGAAATTAAGGACTGATAATATATTTATATTATCCTGTTTCTTTTTATATAATCACTAATATCTAAAAGTAGCCCTAGTTTATGTAAAAATTACTGATATATATTTTCACTAAAATGTAGTGCCTAGGTATAAATTATGTTTGTATATATGATATTACTTTTAAAAACATCAATTCTAAATTTTAAATAGAATATATAGAATTATTTTTCTTTATGTAATATATTGTATTACTACTTCATTTTAACAATCTTATCAAATAATTCTTGAAACAAGTGAGATTTATGTGGTTACCTTCACAAAAACTTTTGTTAAATGATTGCCTTTTAAAAACTGGTAATATAACCAGTTCAACATTATGACATTATATGTCACCAAATTCAAGTGCTGAATTATCAACAATGACTGCGTGAA
The DNA here is from genome assembly GCA_947086505.1 of Morpho deidamia. NCBI lineage: Eukaryota > Metazoa > Arthropoda > Insecta > Lepidoptera > Nymphalidae > Morpho > Morpho deidamia. The sequence goes on from CAMTZC010000025.1 coordinate 1,777,083, forward strand.
AGTTAATATAATGTGGAATACTTGGACATGATATTTATCTCACTCTTTTTGATCGTAGTGCTTTCTATGGTGATCTCATTAGGCTGCTAGAGGATCTACTATACTGAGGTTTTTGATATAAACTAAATAAAATTTCAATCAAGAGAAATTACGTATAAAATAATGATTTTTACAGGTCGTGCTTTTCTCTTTCACAAGGTGGTGAACTTATTGTACTCTGAAGTACAAGATAGAGTGATGCTAACAGGAAGGCATATGGTTCGTGATGTCTCATGCAAGAATTGTGGTACTAAACTTGGTTGGGTCTATGAATTTGCTACAGAAGAGAATCAAAGGTAATATTTGACTCTTATTTCTTATTTTCTTAATGTGAAGAGACAAATATATATATTTATTAATAAGTGATCAACTCAAAGCCCTTTTATCTTTTTTTTCTCTGAAGCTAATGCCACACAGAAATAAATGTAAATCTCATGCATCAAACCATTTTTTGCCTCAAACAAGACAGTAGTTAAATAGTGTAAATTTAAAATGTTTAAAAGATTGATGGCTGAGTTTCTTGCTGGTTCTTCAAGGTAAAAGCAATATTTTCAACCAGGTGTAGCTATATTAAATCTAATTGATCCTTGGCAATCAAAAAGGGTTTGATAAAAGCTTATTTGAATAAAAATCATTTTGTTTTGAATTAACAAAAGACTAACAGGAAATTAAAAGATTTCTATACAAAGTAGCAAATGACACTGCTACAAATTAATAAGTATAATATACTAAAATTACTGATCATTCATCAGGCAGCAATCAAATGTAATGAATTGAATAGAAAAAGATAAATTAAAGTAAATATTATTTAACCTATCTGATAGCTATATAGGAAATAAATATTTTTAGGATCCAAAGTAGGATTTATAAAAAGAGAACAAAATTAACACATATGTCACCATACAGTACAATAAATAAAATAAGTCACGAGAACCGACCAATTAACAGAGCTTTTGCAGGCGAGAACCAATCGTAAAACAGAGAGCTCTGTTAAAGACCTGCAGACCTACCATGAACTCTTATTGCAACTCAATTGAAGAGGTAAACTAAATTGTTTTGCTTTTTCATACCATGAGGTATGAAATTTTCATTTCATAAAGACGCACACATTAAGTCGTTGCCGAATTAGCTTTAAAAATGCGTCCTAAAAACATTTGAGTACATGGTTGATGGTTTTTTTTTTCGGAAGATGACAATATGCTGTTAGCCGAAGTGGCTTTTACAGCGACACCGGGAGATATGAGGAGAGCGCAGAAGCATCGCCGGTTGATGGTAGGCCTACTGGACACTTAAATACCCCTTGATGGGCGGTAAATATAATATGTTGCTAGCAACAATAAATTGAGACACTGATTAAAAATTGTTGCTGTCTACAATATTCTTAATTTATTTTCAGATACAAGGAAGGTAGAGTTATTTTAGAGAGAGCACTGGTGAATGAATCAGAAGGAATAGAAGAAATCCCTGTTAATAATGATGACTAATAATAGATTATTAGTTAATTTAAATGTCATATGTAGACATCTTGAGATCAAAATTTTTTTCGTAAATTTTATGTTTAATGTTTATGTAAAATTTAGTGTAATAATTCATTTTTGTGTTGCCAGCTTTTTACTTCTCGTTCATAAAAAAAGTTAAATATTATATATTTGAGATTTATCAAGTATCGCAATGTAATCATACAGAAATCGTTCGTTATTAGATTGTTAAAAGCTTAAACGCGTATTAAAAATTGACTAAATTAACAAAAAAAATCAGTATAACCAGTATATTAAAGAGCTATTAAAATCTGTGATTTTTAAAGATTCTTTTTCTTATTTTTTTACTATTTAAATCTTTAACTACTTCAGTCTATTTCAGTATAAAAAATAAACCAGTAAGTTACTTTTGATAAATATTTAAAGCAGAATGTATTATTAAGTATTATTAAAAATGAAAGTAATTTTATTCCTATTTTTCCTATTGATAATTACCATAAACAAAGGAAAGACTGACTTGACAATAACACTCTTTTTTTTATTTAACGGCCTGGAATCGAGTCCTTTAAGGCCTGACAATAATACTATAGCAGATATAACAAAGAGTAACAGATATAGAATTCATATTGTCATACAATTCATAATTGCAATTTATCACACGCTTTTTTGTGAAGGAAAACATCTTGAGGAAACAAGCCATCTCTAAGAGAATTCTAGGGATATTTGTAACCTACCAATTTGCATTGGACTAGCCTAGTTGGTTTTGGTTCCTACCCTGCTCGCCAAAAGCGGACAGAGGCCTATGCCAAGCAGTGGGATAGTAACAGACCGTTACTTTACTTTTAAATTTATAAAATAAAAGATTACTATATATGTTCTATGTATAAACATAAAACTTGTAACTTTGTTCTTCGAATGCGGCGATTTGTACACTCGGTGTTCAAAAAATGCCTTGCCTTACGCCTATGGATTGGCAGTATGTGTCACTTAATAGATCAATTTAAATTTTAAAATTTATTCCATTTATTTATAGTTTGACAAATAAAGAAAACTCCGTCATAGTTGTACAATATCACATTTTATTCATTATTTTATATAACACAACATATATCTTTTGCAGATAAAAAACTGTTTTCTATTATCTTCATGCAATATACTTAAGCTCAGCTTTACAAATTGGAATATATTATAAATAAAATGCCAACAACGTGAAATTCTTTTGAATCATTCGAGAAATTAATTGCTAGTGTTACAACGTGTTTTAAATACAATCTCCTTCATATAGTTGCGTCAGTTTTAAAATTAAAAGCATTGACGCTGTCATTATGTGTTGAGTTGTTGAATTAATTGGGTTGACTGTTGGAAAATTGCTTCTTATTTATTGAATAAGTCTAAAGGAAAAATATTATCGTCGTTATACTAGCGATATAACGTATATTTTTGTATTCTTCTAACATCTAACATGAACATGGTGTATGAAAGATTACTTCAAGGCCATTCTGTATGAAAAATAAGATAATTAGGTGTAATATTTAAAAGTAAAATTCATAATCATTATTCAATTTATTTAAACAATTCAATTCATTCAGGAATTCGTTGTATAATTATAAAAATATTTCGCTTTAATTTATCACAATATAAGTATTGATCATAATTGAAAATATATTAATACAAACAAAAAAAATTTATTAAATTTAATAGATAAAAATAAACATCACATTGCAATGATTAATTACTCAATTGATTCAAATTTCTACATATCTATTCAAATAGAAAAAATTCTTTAAAAAAAACGCACCAACGCCTACGGCGAAACGGACAAATTCATGTAAGCACCTCAATTCTATAATATGCAAAATAAAATTTAAAAAAAACCTAATAATTACTTAGATAAATAAAGACTAAAACATTTTTATTCGTGGTAAAGATATTAAAATACAGTCAATAATAAAATCCGTCTTATTCTTTTTGAACATATGTGTTATTAGGAGGTAATAAAAATTTTAAGGTTTGCCCCCTACTTGCCCTGCTATATTTCTACAAACTCTTAACAAAACTACATCTTCAATAGAAAAATATTTATGCCATTACTTTAAAAACCTAATTCCTAATTTGTTTTAGATGGGGCAAAATATTCGTCGATATTTTTAAATATATATCAGTGCAGATAAAAATTAGGATTAGAAATGGCAGCTAAAAAAATGTAGTGATATAAGTGTAGACAATAAGAGTGATAGCGAAAGATAAATAAACAGGCCATTATTAACATTATCGATTATCTGCCAAATGACACTATTTAAAGGTCTTCGCTTCAAGAGCTAACACATTAGAGTAGGGAAGCAGAGACTCTTACTTAAGAAAAGGGAGCCATTCGCAGGCCTGTAAGTGACAGTGACCCAATAAAGAATGAGACGTTAGATGACAAGAACACTTTATCTTTGACTTACCTATAAAAATGAATTGCTGTTCGTTAGTCCCGCAAAAACTCGAGAACGGTTGGACCGATTTGGCTAGTTTTGATCAATTATTTGTGAGTTTAAAAGGCGATAAAACAGGTTGGAATTTAATAAACAATTTTGGTTTTTCCTTAGAATCAGGGTTGGTCCGTTATAATTGAATTTTCGGCAATAGACAATAAAACATTAATGTTTTAAAGTCGATTTTACGTTATAAAATAGCTTCTATCCTTGCTAATATATAAATGTGAAATGTCTGTCTATTATCATCTATCTCTTTTTCGCATGTTTTTTAGTAAGCAAACGTACCGCCGTGTGGTATGCGTCTGAATAGAATAGACGGCCCTCATTACTTACCGAGGTGTCATAAAAGGCGACTAAGGCGACCGGTAGTAAAATAATCAGCCAAAACATGAAACAGCATGTTTGAAACATGTGCCCACCACAATTAGAGTGGGATAAGGGCATAACAATGAATGATGAATAGTGAGTAAAAGTTATTTTGAAGGTATACATACATACATTAAATATTTTTTAAATTAAGAACGCTCCATTAATATTTCTCTGCGCATGTGCAATTAGACAAATATAAGTAAACTAATCTAATCTTCACTATTCCTTATTCTATCATTATCCATTGTGACATTTACTTACAGGCCAGCCCCTTTAGTCTAGTATCAATAACTCTATGAACGCATGTCACGTCGAATTCAAATTAAAAAATATATATAATCTGCGTTATTCAAAATCGATTCGAGATCACTTCGAAGTCTATCTCCCTTTATGAGACTTCATGTAGTACAATTTAAAGCAAGTATTTTGAAACATTCATCAGGTCTCCGTTTCATAGCTATATTACAATTTTTATCACTTTTTTTAGACACGACTCCCGTCTAACAATGACACTATAAAAATTTAATCACTTATAGTCCTTACACATACGATATACAATCGGCGATTACTTAGATCCTCTAGAAATGAATAGAGTTCATAACGTCTAAACCAAGGGTACGTCAAATGGCGGACCGCGGTCCGCATCCGGACCGCCCACCCATTTTTTGACCGCAAGAACACAGCAACTTGCACTATTACATATATAAGTCAAGCAGCATTTTCGGAGATGAAGCTCTTTAAGAATAAATTTCGATCTCTACTTACTACTAAACATCTCCAGGATTTAATGTCAATAGCTTGCACCAATTTTACTCCAAAGTTCCAAAGTTCCAAACTGCAGACTTCAAACTTCAGAAAGTCATATTTTGTTGCGAATTATCTATTCGCAACGAAAAATGACATTTTCGCATTCATGTAACGAAATACCTTTGCTATTTCCTTAATTACATTTGTTTAATACATATTTTTTTTACGATGGTCTTTTCATTTCTTAAAACGGACCCCGAGCGAAACTAATTCGTGACCACTGGTCTAAAACTATATAGAGTGTAAAAAAAGGTTGAAATGAAGTATCATTTTTGACGTATAAATTAATAATACATAATTATATAATAAATAATAAATTAATTAATTGGCGTAAGTGTCATAGTCATAGAGGTTTTATACTTAGAGTAGAGCAAATGTGGGTGTATCTATCCGTCACTCATTTTTATGTGTGAGTCACTCTCATTATTTAATGACATTTACAGGCCTGTCTATGGCTTTCCTACTCTCAGTATAAAAACTCTATGGTTACAGTAGTAGATTTTATGAAAAAAAAAATTTTTTTTTCATATTGCTTATGAACAATGAACAAACAATTTAAACAAGATATAACGTGTTTAAGAAATTGCGAGATTATTACATCATGTTTTTCCAAGCGACATCGTGTTTTTCCAAGAACACCAGTTCGGTGTAATAAAAAAATCAAATATTTTGTAACTCGAAAAGTAAACCTTTTGTCGTACATTGTCAGTCAAAAATATTCTGATCTTCCTAATTGATTGTCTATGAGTTATTTAGATCGCCTCGGTTTCTGCGTCTGATACTAGGAAAGACATAATTCTAATATATGAAAGGCACAAAAATGTTAAAATCATGAGACAAATGTGGTTAAATGATCTAACTTGGATAATTAAAATGAGTTAAATTTAAACTAGACAAGGCTAACGTCTAAAAATAGCATGTGATCTGGAAATCGGAAAAAATCATGTTCATTAGTATAGTTTACATGATAATGTTCGCACATTAATTACTATATAAATAATTTTATTGCTTTTGATCTCTACACATAACACATATACGTTACTCTAAGAGACTTGTGATTTTTATAATAATCGATCATTTTATTATAATAACCGATCTTTAATAATCGATTTTTTAAACATTATTAATAGATTTTTAAATAATCTATTAATTAATTACTTTATTTTATATGATAAGATATGCGTTGTCAAATGACCCCAATGTAGCCAAACTACAAAGTTTAATCGAATTTCGCAAGCAGCGCTACAAATCAGCAATTTTTAATCGTACTAGTCCAATTTAATTAGTATTTATTCTAATTATTAACATCTAACAAAAACTACTTTTGAAGTAGTAAAAAAAATCAATTATTAATAATCGATTATTTGATACGAATTAATCGTTTCTTTTACAAATCGATTTATTTAAAAAGAAAGAAAAATCGATTAATTCAATTGATAATCGGTATTTCCCAGTCCAATTCACATCCCTACCTTGCATTATATTTTATGCTGCCATCGATGAGGTCAGAATATACAAGTGAGTTCCGTGTTAGTCACTTTTCTTACACCAACACAATAAACAGACTTTGCTTGAACTAAACTGAACTGAACTGTATAAAGAATACGTTGTCACCGGATATTGGCCAAAATGGGCTTTCATGATTTAAGAAAAAATAAATAAAATTTTAACTTCAGAGTTGTAATATTTAAAGCTTAATATATATATGTTTTGCTTTTATGTAATTACTTAAACATTTTAACACTGTAACTATGGGACATCCTTTAATTGATACTATATAATTAATTTAAAAATATATAGGATATTTGTTGGATTATTTAATATGTAATGCTAGTTATTAGTCCTGATGTAGTAAAAAATAAGCTTCAGCTATTTGGAACGCAGCTTAATAATTCTAACATCATTGACGTTTATACAAATTATTATGATAATGACTAATACGATATGATCCTTTTTTTTATTAAATTGTCTAAAACATCTAAAATTCAGACATTCATTTTGTATCAAATGCAATTTTATTACATTAACTTTTTTATGATTTAGAAGTTTATTTTTCTTTGCCTGTTTATAAAAACAAAATTGATTTAAAGCAATCAACAATGAAATTATTTAAAAACTTAGAAACCTTCCAAACCGTTCAATCATTACTTCGATATTTATTTAAGTATAGAAATATGTATAGCATATGAATATATCTATTATGACAACAATTTACCGCATTAATGGACTTGAAAAAAACCCCTTTAAGGTTCGATTACTCGTTATGAAAGACCTTTTGAACCTAGCTGCTTTTATATTTATCAATCGATAAAGATTTCAAAAAGGTTGTTATTCCTTCCCGAAATCCAAAAACGCTGTATCATTTGCGCGAGGAGTCCGGTGCCTTTGCCTTGCTCAAGCCGGCCGATCCGACCCTTTGCTTTTCGGTTTCAATAAATTCTAACAAGGCCATATATATGAATTTATATTGCGCTTCGTTTTGGACCATGCCGGATCTCTGATCGCGAACCATTTGTACGGTGCGGTGAATATCGATTTCGCAATTGAAACCCTTCCTTATTTGATCGAGAATCATGTCGATTACGATAAACGTTCCGGTCCTGCCTATTCCGGCCGAGCAGTGCACGCAAACGACTGCTTGGCTAGGTGGGTCACTGCCCGTCATGATTTGTTGCAACCTGTGGTTCACATCTAGCAGGATGTTCAGCACTCGACCAGGTTCCGAGGGCACGCCGTGGTCCGGCCAGGCGGTGAAGTGGAAATGATAGATCGTTCTCTTGACATTCGGTTCGTCTTTTTTCGTCACTATGAAACGCCTCAACGTATAATCCTGTGTCGAGGACTCCGACTCGTTGAATATGGTGTACTTTTTTGTTACATCCGTCTTATTAAGTTCTGGCCAGTACCGTTCGCATTTGACCTTACCACGCTCGATTTCTTTGGTGGTCATTATTATGATACGCACGTCTTCTTGCCATATCATAGACCAGAACTGATAGATTGTAGACGACAGACAGCCTTGTGTTGCGATATAAATTTTATTGTACACGTTATGCGTGTCACCGTTTTCTACTTTTTCTGTAGTTTTAGGTATGGTTGTGTTAACGTAATTAGCGTTCCTGCGTAGAACGCTGGGTTCGTACGGTGGTAACAGTTTATGCATGCCGTTGCCGTACCCCTTTAACAGCTCCTTGGGCTCCTCTAAGATAATGTCACCTGTATGTGTTGGCGAAGATTTATCCTTGTTTCTAGAAGACGTACCATCTTTAGCATTTGGTGAATCGTTTTCGTTGCTTCCGTCCAAATCTTGGTTGTCATAGTTGGTGCCTATAAAATCGCTGCGTATATAATTTGCATTGATGTAATCTGCGCCCGGCGGTGCGTCGGCGGGTATGTCTCGAAGGATGACGCGTGTGTGATCGAAAGGTATGATGTTCTTGTATCTGTTCTTTCGTATGTTCTCTGGTTTGGAACCTTCCATTCTGTCGAATAGCTGCAAGTTCTCCAACATTTGTAACGTTTCGAACTCCTCCCAAAAGCCTTGTTTGTAGGCCATACTTTCAATAGGTCCTTCGTTTTCCTTTTGCAGTTGTTTAACACGCGTGTGGAAATGTTGCACCTGAATCCGTGTGGCGTTAAATGGTTGTATGAGTCTCAGAACATCACCAGTTGTTTCGACCATAGGATAGTTGCGGTAATGCTCTACGAGGCTGACGAGGTCCTCGAATTGTACACCGCCTCCGACATCGAACTTATCGTCTTCTTTTCTTATTATAACGTGCGTAACCCTATCTCTCATGCGAACTGATAGAACAAAATCACCGGGATGTCTTTGCGACTCTCTCACGAGAAAAGAGCCATACCTTCCATTCTCTGTCATAATCCTCTCAGCTTCCTTGGCGGTAAGCTGTCCGTGGTACCATCGTTCGGTTGTCGGATCGGCACAATTAATCGGCGTCTTCAACCGGATAATGTTACCGTTTTTCTCACGTAATTGACCCTGATTGTCCATGTAGTACTGTACAAGTTCAGATAACGTGGCAAACTTCTCACCACCATAGAGGTCAAGAAATTCGCCATTATTTTGGATCTTTATGTGTGTTACATCAGTTCCCCTTCTTACAGATATGGTGAAGTCTCCTTTGTTGCTAGAACTTGGCCTCGCTAGAAAGTAGCCATCACGACCTCGCTCCATTAGTAGCTTCTCTGCTTCTACTCCATTCATTGATGGATGAAACCATCTCCTAGTTATCATCTTATGTAATATAAAGCACCACTTTAATACTTACTCAACCTACTTATCAGTTTAAAATCTTGTCTTCTAGCTTAAGTCTCCATAAATCTGCAGCACTCATCTGGAAAGAAACAATATTTTAAATGTACAAACAATTAAATAAAATAGTCATTATTATGCAATGACTTTATTGGATAAACCTGTTTATCGTACTTGCAGTTTAGTGCACAAACATGTCCATTGTGTCATTAAATTCATTTACATCCATTCCATATGTGATTTCTTCTTCGTCAACCGATGGACGTCCACTGCTGGACTATGTATATACACATAAATACATATGTGACTGGAGTTCAATTATTATTTCTCAATTTCTAAGTATTCTGTTGATAATATAGCTTTAATAAGACTGAGTCATCATGGGAATAAAAGAAGATGCATCGTGCCCAGAGTGTGGAGAAGAAGAAACGAGTCTCCACCTTATGGCTGAGTGCCCCATGTACTCGCTGGTAAGATGGGAGATACTAGGTAAGGATGAAATTGAAGAAGAAGACCTAACAGATATAAGGTTTGTAAGAGCAACAGGTAGGTTAGAGCAGGTGACACTGTCGGGATAACAGTGAGACCCTTTCCCAACATGAGGGGAAATGGGTGGAATAGTCCAGAATTGGAGCTGACCACCCGCTCTGTACCGACAGGCGTCCCGACCCTAGATTAGATTAGAAGACTGAGTCAGAATTAATGACTATGAAACATACATAAGTGAAAATGTATATAAGTTGTAATTTATATAGTCTAATATTTTCATAGGCAATACAAATATTAACCATAAGACAATGTTTTAAATTTTAGTTCATTTTATAAATTTTAAACACTGACTTCTTGATAGTAGAATAAATTTTAAAAATAGCTTACGATTGGAAGAGCTTGGTTATTTTACGCAGCGAGGACTAGTTTGAAAAGTTTATCCGCAAAACAATGGTATATTCATGTACATAGAATAAAGACTTTTATCTTATTTTTAAGTTACACTTGGTATGAATAAAATATAAGAACATGCTATTTATAACCTCATTCAGTTGAAGAAATTTAAATGACTTTTTACCTAGCCTTGCCATTTACGTCAATATGTTAAAATGTAAGTTTGTATTGCATAACCTTTTTTTTAATAAATAAAATGTGTAGATTACACAGAAACCAATATAGTTTAGGTTTAAGGATAAAAATTAAATCATATTATGTCATGCTTTCATTTCATATGTAACAATCTTCATTCTTTTATAGGGCAACTTAAAAAGTTAAGTAATGGCCTGATCCTATCCCACTGCTGGCATTGGATTGGACTGGATTGGAGCCAAGACCATCCTTCCTCAATGCGGAGGGTGCCTTAGACATATCCCCAGAATTCTCTAGACATATGCAACTTTCCTTCACCAAAGTTTCCATTTCCTTCAAGTTTTCCTTCACTGAAAAGCATGTGATAAATTGCAATTATCATTTAGATACATAAGTTTTAATAGAAAGTCATTGGTGCCTTGGGTTTGAACCTGAGACCTCCTAAAATACCCCCTTAAAGAGTCGCATGGTCTCACTGCTAGACTATCACAGCTTTTTCGGGCAATAAGAATAAATAAATAAAAGTGGGTTAATCTACTGAGGGTATTTGTTATACAACTCACTAAATGTAAAATTGTATTATCATTACTTGATTTAAAATAACTATAGAGAACTTGGAAATAATAGAAACATTTCGATTGAATGATTGATTCCATTAACATTCAATAAGTTGTAAGACAGAGGCATTATTGCAGTAAAAAATGCCACAGTATCAATAGCATTGCTTCCAAAAGACCAGAGGAGCCTGCAAGCTCAAGGGGCCCATAAGCACTTGACACCCCCACCACTACAGAAGTAAAACAAATTAGGAATATAAAGAAAATGAGAACTAATGATTTCAAATAGTTTTGTTGGGGTCATAGCTATTTCTTGCCCTAGGGCCTTTAGTTACCTAGCTAAATCACCAGATAGTATTAAAATATTGAACTAAAGGCTATCAATAAAGCCAGCAATTTCATGCAACTACTGTTTTTTTCTTTAGGAATATAATTAAAAACGATAGTTGTATGCTTATCCATGGTAGACATAAAAATATATCGTATCTATTGCATTTAGTAAAATGACTAAAATAACCTTCATTAAAACTATTCTTTAAAATTTTCCTTTTTTAAATTATACTTGTACAAAAAGGCTTTAGATTTTAATTACAAAATATTTTTAAATTGACAGAAGTAAGGTTTTGGGTAAACATTCAATATATTAAAGAGCTTTATATGACTGCTTTGTGCGAAATAACCACAGTAAAAGGGTTTAAACAAAATAGCGAGGTCGTTTTACACACATATTACTAGTTTTAATTATCGTTATGTAGTTTTAAATAGTTTCATACCTCCTTAAAGTAACACTACAACGTGCAATCCGCAATTTTGTTTCGAATAGGAATTAAACCTTCTGAAGTATTGTTGCTATGCTGACTTTAGACTTTTTTTGTATCACTGTTTTCAAGGGCGTATTCACGAGCGAACAAGTGCACATGGACGCAGAAATAAAATCATATCACATAGAAAAAAGTTAGAGCACCATTAAATAAAATAATGAAATGATTGTATATAAGCATTATTGAAACAGAAACTTAAAAATTAATTCCCATTTTTATAGGACTGCGGAAATGTCAGACAACCATAACTTTTGTTTTTTTTTAATTCCGATCACTGACATCAACATGTTACTGTTTCAAATTTTTGGCATGTCATAATATTTTTTATAATTAAGAATTATAAAGTACCTAGGTATCTTCAATTTTTGTCAAAGAAAAGATAGCGTTAGCGTTATCTGTGCATCATAAATTATGCAGTTAAAAAAAGATACGTCGAAATAAAACAAATGACTATCCAGATATCTGTTCGCGCATTTAAAACGTGACGTATTTTATCGCGAAGTGTTCCATTTTAGGCGTTAGGGCATAGGACGTTAAGCCGAATATACCATACGAAACTTCCTACAAGGCAACGTAATTTTTACGCCCGTGCGTACGAGGGGTTATGATTTTGTACATTGGAAATTTTCGATAATATCAATAATAAAATATTACTTGCCGGTAATTATTATTTAATTATTGCCGTAATATTTAATTTAATATATAGGGAAAACTAAAAATAACGTAGGACAATAATATTTGCTAGTTTTATATAAAAACGAAAATATCTATTGATAAGATGGCTAGCTAATCATAATAATAACAAAAATGGAGCTACAAATACAGAGGACCGAGTCAGTTAATCAAGACTCAAGTCTGAGCGAGGACGTAAATATTTTATAAGGTAAAATTTATGCTGGTATGACAACACTCACTTTATATTTATCCTGTACGTCAATTCAAGTTAAATCAATGTTCAACATTCATCATAGATTACTAAAATAATACTCATTCCAAAGTTTGTGAACGCAATTAATTTGCTACGTAAATTGTTTAACATTGATTTATAGAGGCTTTAACAATAGGCAATTAATTAATGACATCGATGCTGGTTACTTTTTACACCCAATGGAAACTCACAATTCTCAATAAAATTTTATTAACGATCCAAACTACTTTTCATTTGTATCAATTGTACATTTTTGGGTCTTGCCAAAATAACTAGAGATTACTTTTCGAACAGTATGACGTTTGTTCTGGGATGAGGACTCTCCTAGCTGGCTAGATGTTTTCGGCCAATGCTCGGCAAAACTTTGACGCCTGAACACTTTACCTAAAGATTGCCACTTTTGGTCTGGACTCACTTCTTTTTCTTCAAAATTATCTTTGCCCGAAGGTCGATCTCCCTAAAAAAAAATTAAATTATAAAACAAAGACGAAATTTTGATTCACTTACGACATTCAAATTGGAGATTTTTAATATTCTTGTATGCCTGATATAAGAGGAATAGAAAAGTTAACAATCATACATCATTAGATTTGGTCGATCGAAGTTGGTTTCGAAAAAAGTTTGTGATAGATCTTTTCCAGTTTTTGGGATTTTTGTAAGAATGGATATCTAAGTTCGATGTGCCTTCTGTAGGCATGTTTGTATTTTTTTTACTAGTTTCATCTTCTTTTAACATATTTTCATTCTTAAACGAAGCACCTTCAGGACACAACATTTTTACAAGATACCAAAGAACTTTACATGTAAATATATCTAAATTATTAAAAATTATTATTTAGCATATGAATGACACAGTTTTAACTGCATCATTTGTTTCCGTCAAAATTGAAAAAGGAAATTTTATTTTTTTTAATAATGGTGCATCAAAAATTTGTTTCTTGACCTATCATATTACCATCTTTTATTAGAATCTCTTTTTAATTATCATTCGAACCATATACCACCATTAATAAGCCATTTAGGGATGAAGAATGGTACGAGATAAAATAAATTGTCTCATTTATGAACCTCTAAATATATATTTTTTATAAACCTCTAAATATCTAAGGTGATATTAGGCACCAATGTTACCTACATAAATTATGAATATGCCTGCAAATGAACAGAAACTGAGAGCTATTATTTCTTTATTTGAAATGAAGTCTCTTAAAGGCTAAATGAATATCAATACAATTTAAATTGAATGTACTTTTGATAATACACATGATTTATCTTTATATATATATAATTTACTTAAAATTCAGCTTTATTTTTCTTTTATTGTCAAACTGAGACAATTCTATTAAAATCGTGTAACCATAGCAACGTATGTTATATTCCGTTATCACGGGAAGTATGATTTTTTTATAAAAAAACGTAAACATAGTTAATTCTGTTAGAATTTATAAAATTAAATATACTTTTTGTGATAATGGAAGATGTAAAAGATGATGCTATACACCACACGGCTATGAAACTCGCTGAAGAAATCAAGAATCTTTCTATTTATAAATCTTTTTACAGCGACGTGCAAGTATGTCCATTATCGAAAACGATGAAACTTTGCCTACTTATTATATAACTTAACGAATAAACTTTTTGCAGAAATTAGTTTCTTCGCCAGATGTTAATAAAGAAGACTTCAAGCAAACTTTACAACAAGCTATGAAGGAAAAAGGCTTAGACACAAAGCTTAGAAATACAGTGTTTCATTGGGTTAGAACGCAAAGTAAGAACGTAAGTTTTCTTTAGTCTGGATTATAAATAACTAGGTTTTGCCCGCGGCTTCGCTCGCGTGGAATTTGGTCTGCCACAGTTTCGTTTTTTACTTTATATTAAAAAATATACTTATATTTATATTTATTTAGTTACTCCTACATCCAGAATTTCAGATGTCTAACTTAAAAACAAAAGGATTCCATACAATCTTTGCGCCCCGCATATAAAGCATTTTATGACGCTCCATTTAAGTCAATCATATCGTGATAACTTTTAAACTATTCGGCCAAATTACTTAGTGTAAAAGACAAAGTTTATCGAAATGAAATACTGAAAGTGACAAATGGATTGATTTTTATAAGAGTATGACAAATATACTAAAATATGCATTATAAAATAATATCTAATTTAATTAACTTTCTGATTCACAATTTTTGTCATAGTGCCTTCCACATAAAAGGTAGATATATGCTGTCGCGGACTTTTATTTAGAACTATTCAAGATAAACAATACTACGATACATCATCTTTGTGTAACTCCAATGGTTTAGGCAGCGCCCGCCAAGATAGCTCTCAGAGGCCAGATTTTTTCCGACTTTATTGACATGTATCGTTATATTACATAACATCATTACAAATTGTAGCCTATATGTTATTCTGATGTATAAACTATATAATTGTAAAGTTTCATCCAAATCCGTATAGTAGATTTTTCGTGAAAAGAAACATCCATCCATACTCACAAACTTTCGCATTTATAATATTAGTAGGATTAGTAGGATTTAGTGTATTATTCATAGATTAAATTTTGAGTAATCAGAATCAAATTATGGAATCACTAAGCCTTAAATTAATAGAACATATACACTCTAAATTCAATCATATAATCGATGATATGTAGGGAATTGGTGATGTAACGATTTCTTTAATATCGATAAATTTACAAGTTTTTAATTAATTGACTACCACAATTAAAAAGCACAATAAATTATCAGCCAAATTGTCACAATTTATGTTTATTGTACTTATTGTAAGTCGAAAAAAAAAATCGCGGCTGATGTGTGTTATAAGTTATTATAAAATGTTATATTTACGAGTAATTCAGGGTCGAATAAATTATGAGTAATATTAAAGTAAAAGTTAGGTAAAGGCCTGTTACTATCCCACTGTTGGGCATAGGCTAGCAAGCTAGGCTCCTCTTTCTGCTTTTGTGCTGAGAAGATTTGGAGCTACAACATACCACGCTGCTCAAATGCAGATTGGAAGGTTACATATATGCAGGTTTCCTCACGAAAAGTGTGTGATAAATTGCAATTATCAATTAGACACATAGGTTTTTAAAAGGAAAACTCATTGGTGCCTACCCGGGATTTAAAACCGTAACCCTCCTTGTAAGACTTGCACGGTCTCACCGCTGGGGTATCACAGCTTACGAGTAATACTAATCGAAGCTTAATTTTAGAAACTAGATCCTCTGACGTCTTTGTCAAAAGCCAGTGCTCAATGGGAGAAAAGGATTCACAAATCGTTAAATTCTATGTGTTCGGATTTAGAGACTTCATTAGCCAAAATAAGACCGCAGACTGAACATGAGGAGCTTTCAGACAAGTGGAATGAGCTTAGTACGTATAGTTTAGGTACGTACAGCTTTAGATAGTTCACATATTAAATGTAATATTATTTTTTAATAAGCAGCCGTGTGGTATCCGGATGAGTACAAAAGACCACCCTCTTTCTTATCGAGGGGTCGTAAAATACGACTAAGGTAAGTTGACGTCAGGCAGTCACCGATCGTAAAATACTTAGCCAAATGATGTGACAACATGTTTGTAACATATTGTGCCGACCCCACTTAGAGTGGGATAAGGGCAGGAGAATGATGATGATTAATTTTTAATAATGGAAACCGATCATAGTTTCTTCGATATGAAAGTTAGTTTTTTTTTTCTAGATTTATCAAAATATAGACCAGTCTATGCGCCAAAAGATTTTTTAGATGTTTTACTCACGTTATCTGGATATGTGCCATTTACTAGAGAGTGAGTATCTCGAATAAATATTTATTTCCTTTGAATGTGTTACTCTTACTATTCCACAATTAGAAAGCTAACGTACTAACGAAATGCTTCTAGAGACGAACCCAAATGGGAATTCGCGCATCTACCTCTTCAAGTAAAAAATTTGGAGCAATTGGTATGTTATTATTTTAATTAAAACATCTTAGTACAATAAGGCATTACGTCTGGTTCTGAAGAGAGTTTAAGGAAACAGGTATTTTTACATTTGCTTCACAGTGTATGTTGAGCAATTTAATTTTTGTAAATAAAAATATAAAGAATTATAAAACGATAGGTGATGTATATAATTGACAAAGTAGGAACCGACGTAAGCTTGCGACTCCTGCTTTGCGCCTAGCAAGAGTTCGTTAATCGTTTATGGGTTTAGGTATCCAATTCTATATATATTCCGAAATCGATTTTAGCTATGCCATTACAGCAGTTTAAAAACACTGTTAAAAAGAGGCTGATACAGAAAGCCTATACTGTTAGGCCTATACTATACTGTTGAAGATTAGATGATAAGGATATGTGGATATAGGTGCACTTCTACCCTGTACAAGACAGAAATAACTAAATGTAACTAGTTTTAAGATTTATATTTTAAAAAGAGCAACCGCTGAGTTTCTTGCTGGCTCTCCTCGGTAGGAGCAGCTTTCGGAACCAGCAGTAAAGTTGACAATTCAAAAGCATTTGTTTACAAGTTTATTTGAAATAAAGAATATTTTGAATTTTGAATTTCAATTTGAATTTCTTTGAAAGAGATAAAACTTTATTGAAAACAGGTAGTTTAGATATGTCTAATAGAAAGTATAGGTGAATTCAGAACACGTTTTTAGCGTAAAATTTATACTGAATGGACAAATGGGGAGCCCCTACTCGGAGTTAACCCTAACATGCCAAGTACAGTACCAGGATTTATAACGCTCGAAGCAGAACGAATAGATCTTGGTGAGAGAGTAGCTGCTTTAGGTTACGCGCCTGTCATACAAGAGTATTTAAAGAAAGGCAGCCCACAGTGTTTAAGGGCTAGACTTTGGTCGCAAGTACTAGGAGCTGAAGTCCAACAACAGGTAATGTGAGATAGAGCATATTAAACAAGATATCATACACAGTCCACAACAACATACACACATCCACTAACACACTACACTACACACATACACACACTCACTACACACACACGCATACGCTGTAAAAGTTATTCTATATTACAAAAGTAATAATAAAATTATTTTGCTATAATCCGCGATACAGTAAATAGAAAATATATATAGTGCTAAATGTATAGTGGACTATACGTTTTTTCATACCCATGCAGGATTCGTAAAAACACTTTTTTGAACTTGAACAAGTTCTAGCTTGTTACACATGTTCAGAGGTAAAGTAAATGGTGGGTTTGAACCAATTACTATATAACAATGCGTGTTTGGATTATGCTTCGCTTTGCGATTTTGTCGTGGAGTCTATCTCCTGATGATGCTTCGGTTGCGGGGCGAAACGATTGTTGAGTTTGTGATAGTGAACCTGTGTAGTGCTTGTGTATTGTGGTGGAAGTGGTGGAGGTTTGTGCATATGTTTTTTACGAATCCTGCATGTAACGCTAAAACGCTAATCAAAACGGTCTCAAAACGCTATCTGTCTGTATATAATCGATTTACTCAATATCTACTGAACGGATTTCTGTATGGTTTTCACTAAAAGATAGTCCAATACTGCCAGATGGTTTAGGTAAATAGTAATCGTAGTAATAGTAGTAGTAGTAGTAGTAGTAGTAGTAGTAGTAGTAGTAGTAATAAATAGTAAAAAGGTAGTAGTAATATTGATATTATGTAAATTGTGTTGAAGAGATCAAGCAGTTGTTAAAAAACTTGCGTGCTGGGAGCTTTGGTCGCGTGCGCTGCGTAAACTAGCAGAGTTACGCTATTGTAATGTACTAGAGAATTGTAGATCTATAAAAATACAACAAAAAAGTCCGCGATAGCATGTTTCTATCTCTTACGGTTAACTCTCAATAACTACTTTTATGTTCAAAATTCCAATTCGGATTTTTTTTGTGACAACTGATTTCGGTGCGTTCGAAGCCGCTGGCAAAGCTAGTTGTCATATAATTTTACTTCTTTTACAGCAAGTAGCTTACTTTAATCAACTAAAGAAAAACGTTCTAGAAGTTGATTTGATGATTGACAAGTTAATATTCAAGGACGTCCAACTGACAGCCTCTAATGATGATCAATATTTCGTGTTTGAAGATCTGCTTTATCAGGTAAAGTTTATTTGAAAATTAGAAAGTAAGTTTTGTTGTAGACCTGTTAAATGTTATAATTATTTGTTGAAGCTCTTCGCTATTCTTGTACAAAATATATGCACTAAGTCTGATGTTATACGAAGTTGGGGCGTAATTCTAACTGGCCTGTTGGCGTAGGTGGTGGCTGGTTCGATTCCCGTCGAGGGTCAACATTTTAAGTAATTTACAAAATTGGATGCCTTGAAGGTTTTGCCGGTAATCATCACGCTTGGCTTGGGGGTTGGTAAGGACCATTGACAGTGACCATGTCGCACATGTCGGTTGGGTCAGCTATACTCAGGAAGCTATACTAGCTATACTACAGGAAACTCAGTTCAGCAGCCTATGCTATTCGAAAGATAAGACAGTTTACAGACGTCGAAACAGCAAAACTAGTTTATTTTGCTTACTTCCATAGCATTATGTCTTATGGAATAATGTTATGGGGTAAATGCGCTGATATTGAGAAAATTTTTGTATTGCAAAAAAGAGCCATACGTGGCATTTATAATTTGAATTCGCGTGAGTCCCTGCGAGAGAAGTTTAAGGAAACAGGTATTCTTACGTTAGCTTCACAGTATATTTTTAGCAATTTGATTTTTGTGCATAAAAATATACATAATTATAAAAAGATTGGCGATGTATATAATAGACAAAGTAGGAACCGACATAAGCTTGCGGCTCCTGCTTTGCGCCTTGTAAGAGTACGTAAGTCGTTTGTGGGTTTGGGTATAAGATTCTATAACAAAATTCCACAATCAATTTTAACTTTGCCATTACAGCAATTTAAAAATACTTTTAAAAAGAGGCTGATACAGAAAGCCTATTATACCGTGGAGGCTTACATTGATGATAAGAATGCGTGGATATAGCTGCTCTTTGACCTTGCGCAGGATAGCTATGACAAAATGTAATTAGTATTAAGAATCTTCTTTTTTAAAAGAGCTCCACCGAGTTTCTTGCTGGTTCTTCTCGGTAGGAACAGCTTTCCGAACCAGCAGTAAAGTTGACGATTCAAAAGCACTTGTTAACAAGTTTACTTGAATAAAGAATATTTTGAATTTGAATTTGAATTTGAATCTTCGCTATTCTTGTACAAAATATATGCACCAAGTCTGATGTTATACGAAGTTGGGGCGTAATTCTAACTGGCCCGTTGGCGTAGGTGGTGGCTGGTTCGATTCCTGTCGAGGGTCAACATTTTAAGAAATTTACAAAAATTAGATGCCTTGAAGGTTTTGCCGGTAATCATAACGCTTGGCATGCGGGTTGGTAAGGACCATTGACAGTGACCATGTCGCACATGTCGGTATTATTTGGGTCAGCTATAGGAATACCGCCATTAATCGGTCGCCAGAGCCTCGTTGGTTATCTGCAGGGTGCAGGTGAGGTTGGCAGTAGCAGAGACTGATTAGGACGAGCCTATTTCAGATAATGTTGTGCTTTTCTCGTGACGGCGATGTTCTTAACGCGGTACAAGCACTAGCGGGCGCGGCGCTCACAGTGACAGTGAAGGGACGTCATGCGCCCGACTGCCTCACAGCCTTCCCACCAAGTGGGGTAATACCATTCCATGGATTTACTATGTATGGTGAGCTAACAATGTACAAATATTAGATTAAAACTGATAATCTGTTAATGCCTAAACATAAAATAAAAAAAATATAAAAGTAATAATAAAATTATTTTGCTATAATCTGCGATACAGTAAATAGAAAATATATATAGTGCTAAATGTATAGTGGACTATACGTTTTTTCATACCCGTTACATGCAGGATTCGTAAAAACATACGCACAAACCTCCACCACAATACACAAGCACTACATTGGTTCAAAGGTTCAAAGTTATTTTTTTTTTTTTTTTGATCTAGTTTTATATTGTACAATGTTTTTGGCTATCTATTTAGTATCGCTCACAATTGTATTGTTGAGTTGTTACAATGGTATACAATAATCTTGACATATGTTTTATAGAGACCTGTTATTAATGCTGTATATACCTGTAATAAGTGATTGTAATCACTCCCTGTCCAAATGTTACATTATATTAGTTCTGTATTATTATAATTGCTGTTGGTATATCTTAAAAAAAAAAAAAAGCAAAGCTTTGCGATTTTGTCGTGGAGTCTATCTCCTGATGATGCTTCGGTTGCGGGCCGAAACGATTGTTGAGTTTGTGATAGTGAACGTGTGTAGTGCTTGTGTATTGTGGTGGAAGTGGTGGAGGTTTGTGCATATGTTTTTACTAATCCTGCACGTAACGGGTATGAAAAAACGTATAGTCCACTATACATTTAGCACTATATATATTTTCTATTTACTGTATCGCGGATTATAGCAAAATAATTTTATTATTACTTCTGTATTATGGATCTCCGCAAAGTAACGCCTAATTCTATAAATTATTTGACAGTAACAATTTTACATCTTACAAGATATATTGTGGACTTCTTTTAAGCTTAGTAAAGCCTGTGTCAGAAGACCTCACTCTTCCTAACGACAAATTTTTTACATAATTATTATAGTAGTTTTCTTGGTGACGAAGTACGGTGTAGAAAGTTGAAGTTTATTATTCGGGATAGAATCAAGATCAACATCCTATCCTATACGTTTTTCAATTTCATTTTCTTTCTAACAACGCATAGGTTAATGTCCGGTCACCACTCCATGTGATGTGAAAGTCTCGATTTTCAAAACATGAAGTTTCGAAATAATTTGTATAATAATATATTTGTTTCTCTGTCATTTGTTTCATGATTATTTTTATTTCAGCTACTCCATTTTGCTACTTATTTGACGAACCGGTTCAACTTTACTTCATATTTCGCGCTTTTTACATGCGATATTGGCATCGCTTACATTATATATCTACTCATCCACAGGTAAGAAAACTCTCATCCACAGGTGACAGATGCAAAATTAATTTAAAGACCCATCTTAATCAATCTTAATCTATAGAATATATCGATAAAAAATGTTATGTTCCAATTGAACGATTCAACAAACAACACTAAACATATAATGTTGCCAGTAAATAATTGATCAATTCAACAAATACATTAAACATATAATGTTGCCAGTAAATAATTGATCAATTCAACAAATACATTGAACATATAATGTTGCCAGTAAATAATTGATCAATTCAACAAATACATTAAACATATAATGTTGCCAGTAAATAATTGATCAATTCAACAAATACATTAAACATATAATGTTGCCAGTAAATAATTGATCAATTCAACAAATACATTAAACATATAATGTTGCCAGTAAATAATTGATCAATTCAACAAACAACATTAAACATATAATGTTGCCAGTAATAAATTAATCAGATTGTAATGAAATCGTTACAAACTTATCTATTTTCGTCTAAATGGATTTAATATACATTTTTCAGGGTATTGTTTCACTCTGCCTTCTCTACGAAAGACTTTTGGAAGCTAACGAACCTCTACTCTGGATACACTTTAGAAATATAAACGTAAATCCGTAAGCATTATAAATGGCATATATTTTAATCGTAAATATATACATTTTATAACTGATTATTACCTTTTCAGCATTCGCGTGGTATTCAAATGGTTAATGCGTGCATTCAGTGGCCATCTTCCGCCAGATCAGCTCTTGCTTCTTTGGGATGCGATACTGGGATACGACTGTTTGGAAATACTCCCACTTCTCGCTCTGGCAATACTTAGTTTCAGGAAAGAGAATATTTTCCAAGTGAACACGATGCAAAATGTCGACGCAGTACTCGCGGATTTGTCAACAATTTCAGTAATACCGTTATTGCAGCTGGCGTTGATGAAGTCATAAAGCGTTATGTGAAATTTTAGTAGATAGGAATGTTGTCATGTCGTATTTATTAGTAAATAAAGAGATATTTTGTAGACATAAAACTAATTGAACAGATGGTTTTCGATTTGGTACTAAATTGCTACAATAATATTATGTTAAAGATCTTGAATTATTGCCATACAAAAGAATTGTATCTATTTTTTACAGATTGCAACATTTCCTTTCGTTTGGAAATTTAGTTTTTCACAATTATTGACAATAAGTATATAATTTTCTTTTTCAATTGTAAAAAGAATATACTGCACGTTGAAGTTTTGTAAGAAGCGAAACGTTAATACCCTGTGGTATTGTATTGTATTGTAGTTGTTACCGTATTATCATTGTTTATATTGAATTTTTATAGTATTTTTTGTTTTGTAGAGGAATTTAATGAAATAAACGACAAATCTGTTAAGTTGACGGTATGTCTTTCATTTAAACGACTCCAAAAAATTGCATTTTTTAAATTGTTGTTTTTTTTTAATTTTGTTATATAAGTTGACCCACAGCGTGGTATCCGTTTGAGTAGAATAGACCACCCTCTTTCTTACCGAAGGGTTGTAAAATACGACTGAGGTAAGTTGACGTCAGGCAGGCGGCCGGTCGTAAAATACGTAGCCAAATCATGTAACATGTTTATAACATGTTTTGCCGGCACCACTTACGAGTGGAATGAGGGCAGGAGGATGATCATGAAAAGATGGAGGATGTTCCGCGCAAACGTGCGGACGGATGAAACAACCTCCGGGACCTGGGCCCGTCGTCTCGGCGTCTCAACCTACCTTATGCGGCCGTCAGCTGTATGTGGTCCGGCCTCATGAGTCACTGCGTGTATATGTGTACGTGTGTGTGTGCTTGTATGCACTTGGCCGAGTCCCGAAACCGTTGGCTCGCCTCTGCAATCTTCCACGGACACGTAATGTCTGTTTCTCCCGGAGTATACACTTCACTATATCGGTTAAATAACACCCGGTGTGCACACAACCTTCGTAAGGTCACACGTTATTGAATCGTCCCTATATCGGGGAATAGTAACTCAACGCGCACTAAAACCGTGGACGGTCGCGTCTTCTCAAACGCTTCACTGGTTAAACGCGTCACTAAATACTTATATCTACTGAGAATAACACCCGAAACGCAAAATTACACGTGTGTGTTATAACAGAATGCCGTATACAGGCGCGCGCGGCCTGTCCTTATCGTATTCGAAAACGTCACTAACTGTCGGCCGCTCGCGTCGTGTCGCGCGCGTCATTTTATTCAAAACACAGAGGTTAATATATTCATATCATTAGAGGCAGTAAGTGTAAAAATAAAAGGGAAAACATATTTTATACAACAATATATTAAACTTTTCTACATTCAACACACCAATTTCCCTCCTCGTAGTAACTTTTTTCCACAATAAAGTCCGGTAAATTGCACAACTCATCAAGCTCGCCTGCTTCAAACACATGATAGTATCTCAGAAGCGTCGTATCCGATTGATTTTCCAATTTATTTTCTTTGATTTTCCTCAATTTCCACGGCACTAGAAGGTCGTTATGCTTGAACTGTGTACGATTTTCGTGAATCGGTAGGTTGACCCCACCTACTGTTAGGTGTCGGCTTGCTTCGTGACTTTCCTTGTCCTTGAGGTAATTGGACTTGGTTTGGTCCTTCGCCCAAACTGTGATCAAGGCTCGTCCACCAGGACGCAGGAGCCGAGCTATCGTGGAAACTGCTTGAAGCCTTCTAGCCTAAAATTTATTCATTTTATTCTAATACTCGCTGAGCCCACGACTTCACCCGCGTGAAAATCAGTGTCAAAAAAAATTTTCCGAGTAGAATAGACCACCTTCATTTCTTACCGAGGTGTCTTAAAAGGCGACTAAGGTAAGTCTACCCACCGTACGGTATCCGGCTGAGTAGAATAGCCCACCCTCTTTCTTACCGAGGTGTCGTAAAATACGACTAAGGTACAAAATTAATAATAAAAAATATATATAGTGCTAAATGTATAGTGGACTATCCGGTTTTTTTTCATACCCATGCAGGATTCGTAAAAACACTTTTTTGAACTTGAACAAGTTCTAGCTTGTTGCACATGTTCAGATGTAAAGTAAATGGTGGGTTTGAACCAATTACTATATAACAATGCGTGTTTGGATAATGCTTCGCTTCGCGATTTTGTCGTGGAGTCTATCTCCTAATGGTGCTTCGGTTGCGGGGCGAAACGTTGAGTTTGTGATAGTGAACGTGTGTAGTGCTTGTGTATTGTGGTGGCGGTGGTGGAGGTTTGTGCATGTGTTTTTACGAATCCTGCATGTTTCGGGTATGGAAAAACGGATAGTCCACTATATATATTTCCTATTTACTGTATCGTGGATAGTAGCAAAAAATAATTTTTATTATTAGTTTTGTAATATAGATCTCCGCAAAGTAACGCCTACTTCTATAAATTAAACGACTAAGGTAAGTTGACGTCAGGCAGGCGGCCGGTCGTAAAATACGAAGCCAAATCATGTGACAACATGTTTATAACATAACCCCAGGATAAGGGCAGGAGGAGGAGATTTTTTTTACCAACAAATTCTAAATAGTCGACCTGGTTGCTGAAGTGGTGTATGACAGCGATGCAAATGACCCGATCGGCGCACCCGGCTCTCATCGGGCTCCAGAGTAGGTCCAGCCTCACGCACTGCGATGCCGGCACCTCCTCGGAGCACAGGCGGCACTCCTCGAGGAGGGCGGAGCTCCTCTCACCAGCTATCTGCCGACGTGGGTTACGTTCCAAGTTTAGTTTATTGAAGTAATTTTACTTCAATAAACTAAACTTGGAACGTAACCCACGTCGCGTGCATTTGCACGCCTCCCTTTGGGAGTAAGTTGGTGAAAGCGTGACAAGAGCGTTACGAAGTGTGATGAGGCGAGGTCGAGGATTTAGAGTTTGTATTTATTTATTTATGTATCATAAAGAAAATAAATACGTAAAAAAACATTATCAATAAAAAAAAACACAGAGTACAACGATCAACTTATCCCTTTGACAGAGATCTACCAGCTAACCTACGAAGTGAGACAATTTATAGTAAAACAGTTATGGTACTAATATCCTAACTTTCAGCTTTCTCACAGTCAACAAAGACTAAGGTACAACTACAACATATGGCACTGGCCAATCAAGTATCGACAGGTTAAGTATCATATAATTTGGAATTATTATGCCAGGACGATTCTACCTCACAAGATTCTACCACCAGTTCGAAACTACTATTCACTGAGAAAAACTAGCAAGAAACTCAGTGATTACTGTTATCACGAATACTAACTATTCGAGGCTAAATTCTAATAACACGGAACGTAATGTGGGTACTTCACCATATTAATCACACATTTATGAGGGTAGCTTTTAATAACGAATAACACTTAATTTAGGTACTCGCAATAATTACACATGCGTGTTAAACCAAGACAGGTTGTAACACAATCTAATAATATACAAGTCTCGTTTACAACGAAACTCCAACGTCTAGCCGCGTAAGCGCAGCTAATAACCGTAAGAGTCGATTATTACTACAAGACTGATTTCAATATGGCGGACTCCATGTTTTATTCTCAATTTTCGCTCCAAATGAGTGTCCCCTCCTTGCTATCACACAGTGCTATCACACTTGCCACACGGTGGGTCGACATGCCTTAGCCGCCTTCTAAGACACCTCGGTAAGAAATGAAGGTGGTCTATTCTACTCAGCCGGATATCACACGGTGGGTCGACTAACCTTAGTCGCCTTTTACGACACCTCGGTAAGAAATGAGGGTGGTCTATTCTACTCAGCCGGATACCACACGGCGGGTCGACTAACCTTAGTCACCTTTTACGACACCTCGGTAAGAAATGAGGGTGGTCTATTCTACTCAGCCGGATACCACACGGCGGGTCGACTAACCTTAGTCGCCTTTTACGACACCTCGGTAAGAAATGAGGGTGGTCTATTCTACTCAGCCGGATACCACACGGCGGGTCGACTAACCTTAGTCGCCTTTTACGACACCTCGGTAAGAAATGAGGGTGGTCTATTCTACTCAACCGGATACTACACGGTGGGTCGACTAACCTTGGTCGCCTTTTACGATACCTCGGTAAGAAATGAGGGTGGTCTATTCTACTCAACCGGATACTACACGGTGGGTCGACTAACCTTGATCGCCTTTTACGATACCTCGGTAAGAAATGAGGGTGGTCTATTCTACTCAACCGAATACTACACGGTGGGTCGACTAACCTTAGTCACCTTTTACGATACCTCGGTAAGAAATGAGGGTGGTCTATTCTACTCAACCGGATACCACACGGCGGGTCGACTAACCTTAGTCGCCTTTTACGACACCTCGGTAAGAAATGAGGGTGGTCTATTCTACTCAACCGGATACCACAGGGTGGGTCGACTAACCTTAGTCGCCTTTTACGACACCTCGGTAAGAAATGAGGGTTGTCTATTCTACTCAACCGGATACCACACGGTGGGTCGACTAACCTTAGTCGCCTTTTACGACACCTCGGTAAGAAATGAGGGTGGTCTATTCTACTCAACCGGATACCACACGGTGGGTCGACTAACCTTAGTCGCCTTTTACGATACCTCGGTAAGAATTGAGGGTGGTCTATTCTACTCAGCCGGATACCACACGGTGGGTCGACTAACCTTAGTCGCCTTTTACGATACCTCGGTAAGAATTGAGGGTGGTCTATTCTACTCAGCCGGATACCACACGGCGGGTCGACGTGCCTTAGTCGCCTTTTACGACACCTCGGTAAAAAATTAAGGGTGGTCTATTCTACTCAACCAGATACCACACGGTGTTATATTACCTATCGATTTTTTTTCTTTTTTCTACCTGCAATATGTCGTTCCGTTTCAATATGTTCTTGCCGTTCCCAGCGCCCAGGTCCAGGACGATAGACCCCGTGGGGGTGTTCTGGAGGAACTCCACCACCTTCGGCCACGGCTTGTGCCGCGTAGAGCTGAAGTGGCCTGCTATTTGCTCGTACACCTGAGAGAATTATTTACTGAGAAACATCCGACCCGGCAAAGCTGCGCAAGAGTGAACAGGTCATAAATATAAAATCGTTAATATAGTGAAAAGCTTCAAAAAAAGCCTTCAACAAACAATATAACAGAACTAACTACTTTGCTATAATCCGCACGGGTTAAGTGAATGCATGCAAAGCCAATGTGTATGAAGCAGGCAAAATCTACGCACCTTATACATGCAGGACCAGCCACCACATGCACCCCAAGGCGCAATTCACCAGCAACAACGAACACAAAAGCAGCACACACACCCACCACCACAATCTCGACGATCGTTTCGCCCCGAAACCGAAGCATCATCAGGAGGATAGGCTCCACGACAAAAATCGTAATGCGCCGCGCTACCCATACAAGCAGTCTTAAATAGTTCAACTCCTACCAATACCCTCCCCTCCGAACACATGTAGCAAAACGGAATTAGATACATTTACTTGCTCGTTAATTAAGTGGCCATTGTTCTTTTTTACTATCTCAAGTTGCTCTAACGTATTGAGTCGGAGTCCCTTATCACAAGTGCTTCCAACAAAATTTCATATCCCTTCTGTTAGCCGTTGAGGAGTTCCCTCGTCTGGAGCCAATCCTGGCAGCATCAGGTTATGCTTATGATAATGCATTGTCATTGGGACTGGACTAGTATGAAAAGTTTCAGCTCAATCAGACACCGGGAAGTAGGTTAAATTTAATTTGCAAGATTCCTTCAAAGACATACACGGGAAGTTAAATTAAAGCTAATTAAAGGTAATAAAAAAATATTTTGATATAATCCGCGATACAGTAAATAGAAAATATACTGCTAAATGTATAGTGGACTACCCGTTACCTGATACATGCAGGATTCGTAAAAACACATGCACAAACCTCCACCACTGCCATTATACACAAGCACTACACACGTTCACTATCACAAAGTCAACGTTTCGCCCCGCAACCGAAGCACCATCAGGAGATAGACTCCACGACAAAATCGCAAAGCGAAGCATTATCCGAACACGCATTGTTATATAGTAGTTGGTTCAAACCCACCATTTACTTTACCTCTGAACATGTGCAACAAGCTAGACTCCACGACAAAATCGCAAAGCTTTGCGCTTGCGTTTTAAGTAATCCTCAATAGTATAGTAGCCTTTTAAAAATAGTGTTTTAACTGCTGTAATGGTAAAGTTAAAGTAGATTGCGGAATTTCATATACGATTTATAAATAAATAAATATATATGGGACATTTACACACACGGTCATCCGTCCCCAAAGTAACTTAATACTTGTGTTATGGGTGACGGATAACTGGTAGATATACTACATATATAAGTTTAAATACATACTTGAATACAAATTTAATTTTTTTTTTTTTTTTAAATTACATGACATCAAAATTATATTCTATAACAAAGTAGATTTTTATTGTCTGACATTTGCACGCCACTTATGGCAGTTTATGGCTGTGTTTAATTATTTTTAAGATCATTTATTGTACCCATATTTTGCAAATAAAGATTTATTATTATTATTATTATTATTATTATTATTATTATAAATATACACCTAGGCTCGAAGAACCAACAAAAACAAGAAACAAAACAAAGTTTTTTTTTTAGATAACTTGGCCGTCGGCGATATCGAACCCGCGACCCGGGGAGCTGAAGGTAGGGTACTACCCACTGCGCCAACAGGCCAGTTATGAACTTTTGCTAGGCGCAAAGCAGGAATCGCAAGTTTATGTCGTTTCCTACTTTGTCTATTATATATGTACATCACCAATCGTCAACTATTATTTTTTATTTATTATTTTTATACCCGCATTATTTTATATTTATAGTCTTCAGTTGAAAAGTACCCGCATTAAATGTTTTTTCGCTGCTGAATACAAGTTGTTCATATAACATTCACCGAACCTGGTGCACGTGTAAATCTTCCAAGCGGGATGCTGTATCATCCATGATCTCTTTCTGAACACTGTCGCAGAGAGTCATGTATCTGCAATGACAGCAACCCTGCCTGGTGGATCGGAAGGTCAGGGATATCCTCATCCCTCTGGGCACTTTTTCATCCGTCACCACCCGAATTCGCTCCCCGTCCCCTACATCACGTACTTCTATGGTGGGATCCCATGTTCTCGGTTGGATACCATGTTGCCAGTCATATCTGGGCAAAAAAAGATGTCCCATTTATTTCACCTGTATGTATTTTTGTATCTAACTTATTCTATTATTAAACATAATTTGATGTATATCATAGACATACGAGAGGTCACAAAAGGCTTATGATACCTTTCCATACCAACTCATTTGTTGGTCTCGCTATTCGCTTCTATAATAAAATTCCTCAATCCATTCTAGTCCAGTGTACAAGAAAGATTCCAATTAAGTGTAATAAATATGCTTATACGTAAAGCATATTACAAAATTGAAGATTATTTGGATGATAAGAAAACCTGGATTTGAAAATCATTTCAACTTCATACAAGACAGCAGTTAAATAATGTATAATTGAAAATATTTAAAAGATTGACCGTCAAGTATCTTAATAGTTCTTCTCGGTAAGAGCAACATTCCGAACTAGTTGTAGCTTCATTAATCATATTGAAACTTGATTCAAAAGTGATTTGATTCGTTTTGATTGATCTCACTTTAAATGGAGAGATTTAATTGTACTAAATAACTTTGTACATTTATCAGAAAGTGAAAATACTTAATTAATAAAATTAAAAAATTAATGAATTTAATTATGTACTATATGTGAAAAAAAAATTATAAGAAAATAATTCAAAAACGAAAAACTTGAAAATAAACAGTACAAAAAGAAATATAATATAATAAAAAATATTATTATTTACAATAAATAAAAGTATTATTGTCAAAAAAGAGGGGGGTGCTATGTGCATCTTCAAATCATCAAATAAATAAAGAAATCTTTTTCAAGTATATATTACACTAGCTGTGTATACGGCTTCGCCCGCGTGGTATATTAAATATAAAAATAGTTGTAAATAAACCGTAAGAGATAGAGACATGCCGTCGCAGACTTTTTTGTAGTATTTTTATAGATCTACAATTCTGTAGTACATCACTTTAGCGTATCTCTGCTGGTTTACGCAGCGCACGCGCTTAAAGCCCCAGCAAGCAAGTTTTTTAACAACTGCGCGATCTTTTTAACACAATTTACATAATACCGATATGTACTATTCACCTAAACCATTCGGAAGTATTGCACTATCTTTTGGCGAAAATCGTATAAAAATCCGTTCAGTAGATTTTGAGAAAATCTATTACATACAAACAGACAGCCTTTTGGGACTTTATTTTATAATAAGTATCGATTGTAATATATTTGAAATCGTCTAAGCTTTAGCTGCAACAGTATAACAGACAGAAAGAATGCCTTTAATAGATTTTGGTTAAAAAAAAGATACCTCGCTTCTCCTTGCATAATAAGTAATGATCTTGCAGGAACCAATATTGGTACATATTTCCCGCTGTGATGTTTCCAGTCCATCACAACAGATGCACAGAGAGATAGAGACAATATTTTGTCACCAAATGGACTGTGTCTGTCGACATGGCATGGAATGCCTGAAAGAAATAATGGAAAGAAACAATATGATAATAAGAAAAGTTTAATTCATATAAGTTAGTGGATAATCTACAATCAATCTACAGAATCTACAATCTACAATCTGCTAAATAAAAAGTATATATTTTAGGGTATTTTACCATGAAAGTGAATGTGAAGTCAAGCTTTGTGAATTTGCTTCCTATTATGAATAATTTTCTTAAATCACGAATTATAGCTAATTATTCATTACTTTGTTCAACATATTTTTTTTTTAAATACTTAAATAATAATAAACAAATATTGTTATATTTTATCTTGTCTATTTTAGTAAATAGATTGTAATACAAGTTTTTTTTCAAAGAAAAATTTGAAATATTTTATACTAAATGTGATCTAGTTATATCTCCTTCCATTGTACTAAAAAAATGGATTAATTCCACCATAAATTGTTTTATTGTATCTTAATGTAATTATGCCAGGTTTTGATATATGCTCGCAAATTGCTTGAGTGTTTTAGAAATTTTGAAATAGTATTGTTATATTTCGACCAATTAGCACAAAATAATACTAATTATACCTGAACCTATCTTACAATTTCCTCTGTTGTTGAAAATTCCATAAAATTGTTCAGAAGTTTGTGAGACAGACATTATAATGGTGTAGGATATGTGCATATATATGTATATGGACATTCAAACTTTATTCACCTTGCCCTGGATTATATTTATTTACAGTCAATTGATCTGGTATCCTGAAATCTATGCTTTGACTTCTAAGCAGAGTCCATAGCGGTTCACATTCCGTTGGTATCTTCTCAGGCAGAGGTGAAGTCAGATCAACATCATTGCTACCATACCTGAATTCATAGCCATAATGTTTCACTTGACGATTCTTTAGATTTGAATCATCGTCCCAATTAAATAGCTCTATAAATAATTTTTCTTCTTCCTCAGTAATAAAGTTCTCAATAATACATAATCCTTCAGGGTTGTCTGTTGTACATACGAGCTCGGTGTTTGGTACTGGAATGAAAAATATCATCATTATTTTCCAACCCCTAACCCTGTTGTAGAACTTCAGCACAATTGACCATATACACACAGTAAAACAGTTAATCCAGAAATATAACGAATATCAAAAGTCTCTATACATAGCATTTATCGACTATACTAAGGCATTTGACAGCATCGACCACTCCTACATTTGGCTAAGTATGAGACAACAAGGAATTAGTGAGACATACATTAACATCATTAAAAACATATACGAAAATAGCAAGAGCAGCATAAAACTAGAGACAGTAGGCCCCCAGTTCTCAATCAATAGAGGAGTTCGTCAAGGCGACCCACTTTCACCAAAGTTATTCTCTGCGGTACTAGAACAAATTTTTAGGAAATTGGACTGGAAAGATGTAGGCCTGAACATAAACGGATGTCGCCTCAACCACCTCAGATTTGCCGATAATCTTGTCCTGTTCGAAGAAGACCCTAAAAAATTAGAAAGGATGCTCTGGGACCTAGCGTCAGTAAGTGCTGAAGTTGGACTTAAAATGAATTCGCAAAAAACTAAACTGATGACAAACTCGAAAGAAGTACAAATATCTATAAATGACGAGAAACTGGAATTTGCAAGCGAATACGTTTACTTGGGACAAATAATTTCTACAAAGGACCAAATGGATAAAGAACTTGAAAAAAGAATAGCTTACGGTTGGAAAAATTTTTGGGCTCTAAGGGAAATTATGAAAAGCAAAGACTTGGGTATGCAAATAAAAAGGAAAATGTTTAATACATGCGTGCTCCCTTGCATCACCTATGGATGTGAGACATGGTCCCTAACCAAACTGCACCAAAAAAAATTGGCACAATGTCAACTTGCTATGGAAAGAAGCATGCTGGGGGTTCGGGTTCTGGACCAAATCAGTTGCAATGATCTTCGAGCAAAAACAGGAGTCATTGATATCATCGCTCGCATTGATAGACAAAAATGGAGATGGGCGGGTCATACAATGCGCTGTTCAATAAATAAGTGGAGTCAAAAGGTTACTCTATGGTACCCCAGGGATGGAAAAAGAACTAGAGGGCGGCCAGTGAGGAGATGGGAAGATGACCTCAAATTAACTGCTGGCCCTTTCTGGACAAGAGTGGCAAAAGATAGAGAACAATGGAAAATGTTGGAGGAGGCCTATGCCAAAAGGCACACCGAGCTAAGAGATTTCTTATAAGCAAAATTAGAAGAACTCAATACATGTTAAATGTTCGGAATAAAAGGCTTATTATTATATTATTATAACCCTGTTGTAAAAGTGGTCTGTACTATATTTTTTCATCTTCCACTGTCTATTATTCTTTAACTTAGACATAACTCCTTTTATATGTTTACTAATTTTATACAATAATCTATCCACATTCATATTTAAAACATGGATTTTCATCCGTCCTTATTATATGACCATACAAAATTATTCTACATAATATATTATTTTTATACTATCAGATTACACTTCACATCCACCTTAACATTCTCGTCTCATTTTCATGCACCTTTCTTTCATTCATCTCTTATAATGTCGTTCTTCGACATCGAATCTTTCATTCATCGTGCCCAACGTTCTGATTATTTATAATATGGTCTAATTGTAAGTTTGTGATTTTTACCAATCATTAGCAGGTCATACGAGGCAGGCATATATGAGGTTTTCATATACATTGTACTTGATATTGATAATTCATTGTATGCATTAATAGAAGGAAAATTTAGGGAGGGGTGCCACATGTCTCTAAAGAACTCCTAAAAAGGTCACAGTCTTATAGGTCAGCTATTGCAGCTATTCTATTATTATCTATACTTTGTCAATAAACATATAAAGCATTTTATCAAATTCTTACCACTTTCAACATAATTCATATAAATTGGTGCAGAATTTTTATATATTGTTTGTCCATTATATGTCTCATAGAATAATTTAGCACTGAACTCATCATTGAAGACAAGAAATGAATGAGATTGACCCTTTTCAGCAACAAACTTTTTCAGTTTAACACTGGGTGGCAAATCTTCCAATAATTTAAGGATATTTTCTTTCAGAAAACCTGTAGCCTGACCCACATTACATAACACTAGATTCTGAAACATAAATTAATTCAATAATCTAATATCATTTTTCATAATTACAGTTATGGGATAAGAAAAAAAAAATAGATGTTTCTAGTAAAGTAATGCAAGTATAAGGCTACTACGTACAGGGCTAGGATTATCACTGCATATTACTCCTTTAGAACCCTTAAGGCGTGCAGCAAATCGCTTTCCTTTTCGATCTTTTTTTTTCATTTCATTCATATTTATAATATTTATTAATATTTCATATTGATAAACATAACCTCAAACAGTCACAGACTATAAGCCTAACAAACAACAGTATGAATTTTCTAGTTTTGTAGGTACTTTTAGTTTGCAAAAATGTAGCAATTGGAACTTAAAGTTCTTTAATTGCGTTACAGTTAGGAATGCTGTTTTTCTTTAGTTTAATATAAACTACAAGCAATTTTTTTTAGCTTAATAGAAAGTAGAAACTAAGAAAAGTATCAAAGAGCGTGATATATTTTTGGTGTTTGAAGTCATGAACATTCTATAATATAAAGTAATATGAGAATTGACAACTATTTTGCATATCTTATTATTTGTCTGTGATAAAATAAAAAATTGTTGATTGAAATAGTTTCAGCTTTCAAGCAATGTTTCAAGCCACCAATTTACAAAAAAATATTAGAATAGCTGACCATAATCGCCAAATACGTATTACCATGAGTAAATGGAGGAAATAAATATAATTGTATTCAATATTATGATTATAATGCAAAAATATGAACACTCAGTCGGTTTGTTATTTAATATGCTTTTAAGTTATCACATTGAATAGTTTGAGGTTTTACATTTTATTTAATTATTCCTCGCTTGTTTCAGGAGCCTTTAAAATCCAAAAAAAGGCACACAATTTGTATGGCATCAGATTTTTTCTACCCAAATACTGGTGGCGTAGAAGAGCATATTTACAACCTATCGCAATGTCTTATCAAACGTGGTCATAAAGTTATCGTGATTACGCACCGTTACAATGGTCATGTCGGTATACGGTATTTAACAGGTGGCTTAAAGGTTTACTACTTACCTATTAGAGTTTTCTACAACCAATGTGCTCTTCCCACTATGATATGTAACATCGCAATAGTTAGATATATTTTAATAAGAGAATGTATTGAAATCGTTCATGGCCACTCCGCATTTAGCGTTTTAGCACATGAAGTGTCTATGATAGGAAAGTTAATGGGTTTAAAAACAGTTTTCACTGACCACAGCTTATTTGGTTTTGCTGATATGTCAGCAGTCCTAACAAATAAGTACTTGCAACTATGTCTATGTGAATGTGATGCTTGCATCTGTGTGTCACATACAGGGAAGGAAAACACTGTATTACGAGCAAAAGTTAAAGCTTATAAGGTGTCTGTTATACCTAATGCTGTTGATGCATACAATTTTACACCAGATCCAAGCCAAAGAGACCCAAATGTGATAACAATAGTAATTATATCAAGGTTAGTATATAGAAAGGGTGTAGACTTAATGGCTGCAGTTATAGCTGAGATGTGTCCAAGATATCCCAATATTAGATTTATAGTAGGGGGTGATGGACCAAAAATGTGGTTAATGCAAGAGGTTAGGGAGCAAAGAGGCTTGCAGCATTGTGTCACATTATTGGGCAGTCTTAAACATTCAGAAGTTAGGGATGTTTTAGTTAAAGGTGATATATTTTTAAACACATCTTTGACAGAAGCATATTGTATGGCAATAGTTGAAGCAGCATCCTGTGGTTTGAAAGTGGTCTCAACTAAAGTTGGTGGCATACCAGAAGTTTTGCCAGAAAACATGGTATATTTAACAGAACCAAATGTTACTAGCATAGTAACAGGCATTGAGGCTGCAATGACAGATTTAAAGGAAGGTATCTTCCTGTGCCCTTATAGATGTAATAAAATGGTAAGAACCATGTACAGCTGGATGGATGTCACTAGAAGAACTGAAATAGTGTATAATAGAATTCTAATGTATAAGAATAAAACTTTAGGTCTCCAATTAAAAAATTACCTCAGATGTGGTGTCTGGCCATTTCTCTTAGTCATAAGTCTCATGTATTTGTTACTGCGATTAGTAGAGAAAATATATAAAAGAAAACATATAGATATAGCAAGGGATTTTAAATTAGAGACCAATTAATAATAACAGATTTGTGATCAACTTTCCAATATACCTAATTAATTAGTTAAATATTAATCCTTAATCTTTTTAAATACTTATTAATTTACTTAAAAATATTGAACAATTTTTATACAACAAATAGTTTAATTTTTTGCAATTAATCTTGTATGATTAAAATATAGATTAAACTGTAATACTGAAATATTTATTTTTTAAAATTTAAAGTATATGACATGTTTAAGCATGAACCTGCCATTTGCAACAGTTTGATATTATTTTATAGCTATATAAATTTAAAAAGAAATTAGCCAATTTTAATGAAATGACAAAATGGAATATCAATTGAAAATTAAAGAAGTACTATTGATTATATAGGTTTTCTATATTCATTTTTTTAACAATATATTAAAATTATGTGTATAAGTGGAATAAATTATCTATGTATAAAATCAATATATAAATACCAGGAGTATTTATAAAACTATATTGATTTTCTTCATATGCCATAAAATATACTATACTCAAGGAATATAGTAGTTAATATTTTATAGTTGATTATAGAACATTTTAAAGCTTGTTTAATCTTTAATAATCTTTAATAGCCAAGTAAACGATAGTTGTAATTTAGTTAAAAAGAGAGAAAGGAAAATCAGCATATGATCTTAGAAGTAAAATATAGTTAATACATTGATATCTACTTATTATATTTTATTAACAAGTCACAATATTTTGTCACACATTTAATTTTTTATCTATGCAAGCCATTCAGTAGTATGGCAATAATTTGTAATAGAATGTAGGTACAAAATTATTGATAGAATCATTTTTAATTTATATCTAATTATTTTAATTAAAACACCATTTTATTTTTGGAATGATACCTTTAATACTATTATCAAATAAAAAATAGGCTAACCATATTAAAGCCAATATTGATGAACATTGTTAAATAATTTGAATATATAACAGTTACCTGATAACTGTAATAATACAATAACATTGTTATCACATGTTCAGACAGTTAATAACATTACTAATATAATTTATAATAATGTAATTTAATAACACTGAGACTGACTTTATTTTATTTCAGGCTAATAACAATATTTTTCGTACTTTGTAATTGTTTATTTAAGCCCTGCGAACAAAAGAAACATATCATTAATAATTTTGCATTTTTATTTGTAAATAAAATACCTTATAGGGTTGTCCGTGACAGGTACAGATTTTTTTATTTAAGTCTAATATAGCAGGCCAGGCCAGGCAGGGGTTTTTATTTTTAGATGGAAAATTGAGGTATATGATAAGTTGACTACATTATAAATTTAATGATGAAATTATTTTTAATAATAAAAATAAGGGAGTTTCAGAACGAATCTGTCAATGTCAAATATTTCAGATTTGATTTTACTTACATTTACAGTAATGTTTTAAAAAAGACTAAATTAATAAGATTTTTGAGAAATTTATAAACATATGTATACAAACCATTAAAAATATAAAACTAATTGGATCTAAAATAATGTATAATATTCTTCTGTAATACAAAAGTAATAATAAAATTATTTTGCTATAATCCGCGATACATCGCGATAGTATTGCGGATTATAGCAAAATAATTTTATTATTACTTTTGTATTATGGATCTCCGCAAAGTAACGCCTAATTCTATAAATTATTCTTCTGTAACCTCAATATACTCTATTTCTTTCAAAAAAAAGTTAGCAACCCTACTTATGGTAATGACTCACACTTTAGTGATGCGTGGTGGGTAATTGGGCCGAACTCCAGCTTGCTTGAGCTGCAGCACAATAGAGCGCAGCCGAGCTACGTCGCGCCCGCGTCTGGGACCAAAGTCGCACAATTCGGACACGCGAGCCCACTCGTTGCCCTCTTCAGGGCCGCTCTCCGAACCGCGGGCCAGTGCCTTCTCAGCGTTTCTAGTGCCATTTCCAACCATAGACTAATTTTAAATTTTTTAATTAACTAAATTTTTTAAGTGACAGAATTAAAAAAAATAAAAAATTATTCTCCATCATCAAAAGTATTTAGAGTTATTTATAGGGTACAAACAGACAGAGGTTTAAAAGGAATATACATTTTTTAATTTTGATAAATAGCCATAATATGAAACTTGACTGTTGTCTGTTGACAACATAATAATTAGTTGATTTACAACAAACTACTCTGCATAATTAATTAGATGACTCAGGATCATAATAACAATAATGAGGAAATTCAGAATTTGTCCTATTTTAGCCCTAGAATTAGAAAATAATTAACTATAAATTATTAATTAATTACAAAAAAGTTCTTCTATAGTATCTGTTTAAAAAAAAACCAAATATAACAATTATTCCACCGTTTGATGTCCGACTGAGTAGAAAAGACCACCCTCATTTCTTAACGAGGTGTAAAAGGCGACTAAGGTAAGTTGTACCGCCGTGTGGTATCCGGCTGTGTAGAATAGACCACCCTCATTTCTTATCGAGGTGTCGTAAAACGCGACTAAGGTAAGTTAACTCACCCTGTGGTATCTGGTTGAGTAGAATAGACCACGCTCTTTCTTACCGAGGAGTCTTAAAATACGACTAAGGTAAGTTGACGTCAGGCAGGCGGCCGGTCGTAAAATACGTAGCCAAATCATGTGTCAACATGTTTGTAACATGTTGTGCTGATCCCACTTACAGTGGGATAAGGGCAGGAGGACGATGATGAAATCTAACAATTATTAAAATGGGGTCATCACGACTTTCACAGCTCTATGAAAATGAATTAATGAATAAAAACATTTGCATTTGTTTAAAAACATTTACAAATATATGTGACAATCAGTTAAGAGTTATTCCAAATGCTCTAATGCATGTTATCTATTAAACTATGTAAAATGAGCACCATTGAGAGAACCAGTTAGTACCATTGCCAAGACTATGTTAAATTTATACTCACTTAGCAGATTCCCTGCCAGCATTGGAAAGAAAATAGGAAATTAGTAGATCAATTCAATATTTAAAATTATATAGCTAGAAATTCTAATATAACTAATAATCAATTTCTATAATTACAACACTTTACATAATAAAAAACAACGAACTACAATATATACAATTATTATCAAAGATTGATGTATTGTCTTTAAAGGGACCCTATGTATATCTACTAACTGATGTCATGCTTAGAAAGATCAATAACAATATACAATAAAAAGTTAAAATCTCATGCAAATATCAACAAGTCAGCTAATTAGTCATAAAAGAATAAGTTTAAAAAGAATATCAATCATGAGCTGCCATAGCCACTCAACTCAAAATACATGTGTTTTGAACTAGGAATAGTTGTAAATGTTAAAATACACATTCGGTTCAGCAGCAATACCAGCAGAACTTATATTCCAATATTAGGCAGTTCCTTTAAGCTTACTTAAGTATTAGTATTTTTCTTAGAATTGAAAACTTTAAACACATTTATCTCATAAAATATTTTTGGAGTTGTGCCACTATTGCAGCTTGTGAGTGATATGAAGTTGAATTTATTAAATTTTTGGGAGAAAGAGTTGAAATTTTATAAATGATAATTTCATTTACTGACAACACAGCTATGTGACTTTAATGTGTCATAATAACTTTTAAATTCCAAACAATATTTAAATGGTACAAACAAAATCATATGAGAAAATTTAATTAATATATATTAAAGAAAAATGGTACTTCAGGCCTTGTGAATAAATGTAGATAAATTCTTATTAAAAAAAAAATATAATGACCTCCCTAAAAACTCTTGAGAGTTGAAATGTGATTGTGAAATTATTTAAATAACATGATACCAAAATAAGATTTTTTGCAATATTGCAATATAAAGATAAAATATGTATACTGGTTTTAATACAAATAATAGCAAATTGAGTTATTTGTTTACACTTCAATTCTACAAAGTAAACTATACATTACTTATTTTACCTGTTTGCTGCCTTGGTCTTTGCTATTTGTTCTTCATGTGTCTTATACCAGTCTTCTAACTCCTTTTTAGCTACTTTTAACATTTCCTGTTTCTTTCTCTCTTCCTCTTCATCTAATAAAGAATTAATTTCAATTTAGAAGGTAAATGCTCAAAATTACATGTTTATATAAAAACACACATTTATCCTATATTAAAATTGTAAATCACAGATTGTACCACACAACTATGTTTGGTCTTATAAGTTAGACTACCCTCAATAAAGTTCATTTTTTTGTTGTTCCCAAAGAAAAACGAATTTTACTGTCCTTCTAATTTAATTAAGTATTGTTAATATCATCAAGATATGATTTTAGCAATTACTGAGGTTAGCTTTACAAATGTATTTTTTTAATCATGAAACAAATCTTTTATAACAAAATAATACTATACCTTCCTGTATACCTGTATATAAAAGTATAGATTACTTTTAAAAGTAATAATAAAATTATTTTGCTATAATCCGCAATACTAGCAAAATAATTTTATTATTGCTTTTGTATTATGGATCTCCGCAAAGTAACACCTAATTCTTTAGATTACTTTTAAAATAGTTGATATCAACAGTAGTTAATTTCTATTAATACCTTTCTCCTCCAATCGCTTCTTTTGTTCTTCTCTCCAGATTTTGATTTTCTCTGGTTCTTCTCTTTCTTGCCTGAACACTGGAGTCACA
The DNA here is from genome assembly GCA_947086505.1 of Morpho deidamia. Lineage (NCBI taxonomy): Eukaryota > Metazoa > Arthropoda > Insecta > Lepidoptera > Nymphalidae > Morpho > Morpho deidamia. The sequence continues at coordinate 1,818,409 of CAMTZC010000025.1, forward strand.
GATGGAGCGGTAGGAGCAGGAGCTGGTGCTAAGTCATCATCTAAAAGTCCATTTGCTTCAAATACTGCAGCACTCGGCACCTCTGTACAAAACATATTCAAATTACTAATTGGTGACTTCAAAATATACCTGGTTATACAAAAGTAATAATAAAATTATTTTGCTATAATCCGCGATACAGTAAATAGAAAATATATATAGTATTTAATGTATAGTGGATTATCAGTATTTTCATACCCGATACGTGCAGGATTCGTAAACACTATATATATTTTCTATTTACTGTATCGCGGATTATAGCAAAATAATTTTATTATTACTTTTGTATTATGGATCTCCGCAAAGTAACGCCTAATTCTAGAGTATACTTTAATTAGCTTTATGAGCTAGTTTATAAAGATTAATATTCTTACTAATGTTCATTCAAATCAAGAAAAGATTAAGTAATCATTACAATGATTAAGATGTAATTTACAATTACAATAAAAATTAAATGTTGAAAAATAAATTTACCATGGTAAATGAAAATGGAGACAAAGATTTTAATTATGATATTATAAAAATGGATAATTCTAATGATACTTCTAACTGATCTTTGGATACGGTGTAAACAGAAAATAACTAAGCATAACAAAGAAACAGGAAACATCACATATTCTCAGTACACCATCAAAATTTAGATCTTTGAGAAGAGTTGGCTATCATTATAATTAAATAAAATAACAATTTTATACAGGCCGGGAACATTAAAAATTGAGGGTATTAACAAATATGATGTTCATGACACGTTATATTAAGCTACATTGGGAAAACTAGATATACATAAATTTCAACATATAACAATAATATGATACATTATAGAATATATTGAATTATGTAGGCGTAGGTATTATACATTTCAGTATTCAAAATAAAGCAATTACCAACGAAATCATCAAAACCATTAGACGATATGACAGCTACTGGGGGCGGTGCACTGGTTTCTAAGTCATCTTCAAGACCAGCGAGCTGGTTTTGTTCTCGAGCTAAAAAGTCTGCAGCAGGATCCACTTCAGGCTGGACGAAACTATCGCCGAAATCATCCATTTTTTCAAAAAGATTTATTAAAATTTTGAAGACAAATTGACTGACAAATACTGACGTCAAATAAATATATCAAAGACAATTTTTAATTAGTAGAGTCAACAAAATGTCAATTCTATTTTCATTTATCAATAACGAAGACTAGGAAGCAAATCCTTTGTCTTTGAAAAATGACTATAAAAAAACTAAATTATTTTTAAACAATTCAATGAATTGTTTTAGGTATTAGTATTAGAATAATAAAATGTCTACATTGATCATATATACCATATCTATGGTATCGATATTAAATAAGAAATGATAAAATTTTATTTCTATAAATAATTAATATCTAATTATCAGTCACATATAAGTCACAAACTAGTCACAGATAATATAAATAATAAGACATTTGAGCAAAATTAATAATTTGAAACTATTTGAACACAAAAATAATACTGAATTGTTTGTTTAAAATCATAGAACAGAATAACTTACCGAAAATGAATATATGTGTGAAAACAAGGTTCATTCGACCTACTATTATTAACAACCTTCACCGTTTTTCAACAACAGTACCAGAAATCGAACAAAATGAGCAGGTGCTCATTGATGATACTGAAGATTTTCAGGCAAGAGAAGCAGAGATTCAAAAGAAGAGGAATAAATCGAGATTATCGGCGGCGCATTTTAACTTGGTTAACGATAGACGGCCATATGAACAGCCTCACTGCTTAGCCCATCTTACAGTCAAGTACAATAGGAAAATGTACGGAAAATATGGAATTTCTAGTGGAGTTAATCCTAGTAAGATATAAACATTGTTCTTTTATTGTCAGGGTAGGAGCTTAATTACTCTGTTCTTTGATTGTCAGGGTAGGAGCTTAATTACTCTTAAAGTTACTATATTGATCTAGAATGGCAACAGACCATTCAAATGAATTTGTGTTGTATCTAAGATGAGACAGACCATACCAGAAGGAACTCAGAATGTATGGCTTCTAAAAATAAACTTTTCCAGTACAGATTTTCTTAAAGTTCTAGTATAGCCTGTTGAAAATAAACTGTTTACTTATTAAATGATAAAGCAACGAAACAGCGAGAGGATAGCAAAAGATCTATATAGCACAAGATAGTATGATTTAGAATTCTATTTCAAAGACCCATGTCCATCTATTGAAGAAAAACCTTTATTCATGAAAAGATTCTTATATAGAATATCTAAATTATCTGTTCAGTGTAGTCACTATGTTTTATAGGTCTGTCATTAGAAATATAGATTTGGGGGAAGTGGGAGAAATTGTCAGTATTAGAAGAGATGTAATAACATTAGTCCTTGATCTTTTTAAGGAAATAAACAAAAAATAATAAATAATAATATATTCAATCTATAATTTTGGTCTCAAGAACAATAATTGTCATTATAGGTTTGTGCTGGCCCACGAAAAAAGAAATAGAAGAGAAAAAAGAGTTTGAAGCTGTAGCCTATCCTTATACAATAAAGCAGGCTATGGAGGCTGCAGCTGAAAAGAGAAAACAGGAGAATTTGAAAGCAGAGCAAAGAGATATTGAAGTGGCAGCTAGATTTGCAAAATTAGGACAATGGAAGAAGGAGTTGAATGATAGAGTTGCTAAAAAAGCTGCTGAGGTCCAGGCTGCCAAGGTAAAAATGTGTCGTAAAATAATGATTATATATTTTGAGTTTTTGACTTTATCAAAATTACATTGAAACTTTTTTGGAGGCTTTTTACAAGAACTATCAAGGATAGCTCATTACTCTTAGTGTATGATTCGCTGATTGCCTCCTTATGAAATATTAATGTAATTGATGCAAGAGTGTCTTGTTAGTTTGTTCTATGTACCAATTTTTAAAAACATTAAGTAATTTAGATTTGGATAAGATTTAGGTAATTTTTAAAAGCATCATCATATTTACTTTACTTACTCTATAGAGTAAGTAAAATAAATATGTAAAATAGTAAGTCTATAATTGACAAAAGAAATATATTTCTTTTGTCAATTATAGACTTAACTGTAACGTAAAGCATAGTGAGGAATACTGCTTAACCTTAGAAAATTACTGTGATATGTTTATTGCTGCCAATATATATTGGAGCAATGTGGTGGGTCTATGCCCCTAACACTAATCGTAAAGGAGATGGAAGGCCCTTTTCAAGAATAATAAAATTTCTTTTTTACTTTACTAAGAGGAATACACATTATACTTTATCCTCCAGCTGCTAGTTCCCTTCTTCCTGTGCTTAATACTGAAAACAATTGATTAGATTCTAGAAACAGGCTTATAAAGACATAATCAGTCTTGTCATCTGACAAATAAATAAACTAAAAATTTCCATCTTCTCTTTGGAGTCTGATAAATGATGGCAAACTTATATTAGATCTTTTGCTATCAGAGTTGTTGTTTGACAGTTCCTATTACTCAATGCTCTAATCATAATTGCTTTACAGCAAAAGAAGGAGAGACTTGTAGAAGAGGTACGAAGACATTTTGGCTTCACACTTGATCCAAGAGATGAACGCTTCCAAGAGATGCTGGTGAAGAGGGAGAAAGAACAAAAGAAATTAGAAAAACAAGCAAAAATGGAGGCTAAAGAGAAGATGATGATTGCTAAGCTTCAGCAGAAGAATATTGAAATTAGTGAGAAAAGTTAGTTTGGTGTTTTTTGGTGCAAATATAGTTGTAATAAAGTTGTTAATTAATGTGTGATTATTATTTCAATTATATAAATTTGAAAAAATATCCTTTTTTATTGTGCGATAATTTCATAATTTGTATGTAATGCTTAATCATAAGTTTCGTGATATTAGTCTGTGGTACATTAAAAAAAATCTCGAATAAACTTTGACTAAAGTATTTGAGCTTTAGCTATAAAGGTAAAGACGCGAGGAGTAACAAAACAAATCTTTAATCTTGACACAAAATTGTTAACAAATAAAGGTATACAAAATTCAAGAGTCTTCATCTGAAGACGAGTAGAGAGCGTCCCGCGGGTTGACGCGGAGCGATACAATCTCGCGGCGCGGCGACTTCGGCGAGTACACGAGAGTGTCGGAGGAGTCGCTCACCACGCTGCTGCAAGGACTACCCTCTATAATACTCTATGGATGAAACAAACACGAAAATAATTGTTTTACTTTATGTATTTCACAAAATATATCGGTAATAATCATAGTTATGCCGTGTGATATCCGACTGGGTAGAATAGACCATCCTCATTTCTTACCGAGTTGTTGTAAAAGGCGACTATGGTAAGTTGATCCACCGTGTAGTATCCGGTTGAGTAGAATAGACCACTCCCTTTCTTCCCGAGGTGTCGTAAAATACGACTTAGGTAAATTGACGTGAAGCAGGTAGCCGGTCGTAAAATACGTATCCAAATCATGTGACAACATGTTTACAATATGTTGTGCCGACCCCACTTAAAGTGGGATAAGGGCAGGAGGATGATGATGATCGGCAACATTCATAGTTATTATACTACAGTAAGGGTGCCATCCTAAAATAATATAACCTGTTACAATAAAGGAAAACCAAATGAGACTTATTGTCTGTGTTATTTATGTGTGATTAGACAAATTAAGTATAGTACGCGGCAAAAAATAAGACACATCGAGGCTTAGAGAGAGAAATCGGCTAGATTCTGCTTCATAGAGCATTATCTCTGTCGCACAGACTGACGAACCCCTGTGAAACGTCACATACTAACTGACAGTGACAGCGCTCTATGAAATCGAACTGGCCGGCTGTTTCGTTCTAAACATCTATGTGCATTATTAAATGCCGGGTATTATATATGTTTCATCTTCATCATCATGATCATTCTCCTGCCCTTATTCCAATCTAACTGGGGTCGGCATTACATGTTACAAACATGTTGTCACATGATTTGGCTACGTATTTTACGACCGGCCGCCTGCCTGACGTGAACTTACCTTAGTCGCCTTTTACGACACCTCGGTAAGAACTGAGAGTGGTCTATTCTATGCAGCCGGATACCACACGGCACATACCTTAGTCGCCTCTTACGACACCTCGGTAAGAAATGAGGGTGGTCTATTCTATTCTGCCGGATACCACACGGCGTATATATGTTTCTTCTTATTAAGTTTAAATAATAAGAGGCGCCTGTATCAATAGCAAGAGCAATAGCATATATCCGTACATACTGTTGTAACAGGCGCTTTCGAATTACACGATAAATAGAAATTGTTTTGATTGAAAGTTTTATTTTAATTGCATTGCATTCTCGGTTTGTTCCTCTACAATTATCATCTGACAAATATCAAAGTTTTTGATTTCTATCTCTCCGCGAAATATTTGGATATTCACCTACAATAGAAGTATTGAGTCCTGAATACTTACTTTCTTAGATTCCTTTTGCGCCGCAATCAGTTCCTTTAGTATATCATCGCTGTGAGCATTCTTCGAATCTCCCATTTGCCTTTCAAACATTCCAGGTTTCTGAAAGTATAGTTTAATTTAAGATTTCTGAAATTATAGTTTCAACATTATTACAAAGCAAATTTAGTTAATATCCGTCATGAATGTTGCGAAGGAAAAATACTGATTTACTTATTAAAATTATAGTCACATAGGCTAGCCGTTTAACTCAGTCTTCGCCTGCGGAGTACAAGAGCGCGGAGGTAAGACGAGAACTGGGACTCAGGTAGGTGCGAGCGGGCACCTCTTGTATATCATAGTACGGGCGCTTGCCCTTGCCTTTCCTTAGCCTCTGTACCCCGCAGGCGAAGTCTGAGTTAAACGGTTAGCCTATAACTTAACTTCAATTTTTGTTAAATGTAACTTGGGTAAAGCACAAATTTATTTTGTTTAGTTTCATTTAAAGAATTGCAAAATTACATTTGGCGCCGAACAATAAAAAGTCGGTTAACATTTGTCATAAACGTTGTTAAAGTACAAGTTTATGATTCAAAAGTAAAGCTAACTAAAGTATCTAATAAATGTAGAGAGGGGCTAGCTTTACTTTGTTTATGTAAAGTGAACGTTGTGAGTGAGTATAGTTAATGTGATCCGTTATCTATCTATCTATACTTATTATAAAATAAAGTCCCAAAAAGCCGTCTGTCTGTATGTAATCGATTTTCTCAAAATTTACTGAACGGATTTTTGTACGGTTTTAACCAAAAGATAGTGTAATACTCCCGGATGGTTTAGGTTAATAGTACATATCGGTATTATGTAAATTGTGTTGAAGAGATCGAGTAGTTGTTTAAAAACTTGCTGGGAGCTTTAGCTGCGTGCGCTGCGTAAACCAGCAGAGATACGCTAAAGTAATGTACTAGAGAATTGTAGATCTATAATAATACTACAAAAAAGTCCGCGATAGCATGTCTGTATCTCTTATGGTTAACTCACAATAACTACTTTTATGTTTAACTTGTGACACGCATATTTCCACGTGGGCGAAGCCGCTGGCAGAGCTAGTTGTTCGATATAGAATAACTTAACTAACCGTTGCATCTGTTCCTTTGAGCTGGTTGTCGCCGAGCAAGTGTGCGGATTTGGTCGTCTTATTCTTCTTCACATTCTCCATTAGCTTCAAGTGCGAACTCTGCGCTTTCTTCGCCACTATGTTTGCTCTTAGCTCGATCGACTCCAGAGCTTCCGTCCCTGTTCCTATCTCTTCAACATAATCTTCCTCGATCGCCTTGTCTTTTGATTTCTCCACTAAACATTGCCTGTGATTTATTCATATATTTTATTTTGTATTTTCCTACTTTAGTAGTCTTTTAGACTAGCCATAACTTCAGCTCCGCGTGTCGCGGGTTCAATTCTCGCCGACGGCAAACATTTTCTATAAAGAATTTGTTGGTTCTTCGAGTCTGGGTGTATATTTGTATTTAATTATGTATTTAGAATTATATATGTAGTATATCTATCAGTTGTCTGTCATCCATAACACAAGTATTAAGTTACTAAGTTAAGTTACGACCGTGTGTTTAAGTGTTCCATATATTTTATTTAGCGCTTTTAAGCTCAGTTAAATAAAATCCTCGGCGACATGCTATAAGTTATCAAATTACATAGAAATTAGTTGGCGTTTTAAAGACTAGCGTAAACTAACATCATGATAGGATTTTTATTATATCTTATTACTAGCTGTGCCAACAACGGCTTCGCCCGCGTGGAATTCAATGATTTACGAAATTTTTCCCGAATTTTCGAAATTTTGAACATAAAAGTAGCTATTATAAGTTAACCGTGAGATATAGAGACATGCTTTCGGCCTTTTTTGTAGTATTTTTATAGATCTACAATTCTCTAATACTATACTTTTGCGTATCTCTGCTGGTTTACGCAGTGCACGCGACTATAGCTCCCAGCAAGCAAGTTTTTTAACAATTCCGTGATCTGTTCAACACAATTTACATAATACCGATATGTACTATTTACCTAAACCATCCGGAAGTATTCCACTATCTTTTGGTGGAAACCGTACAAAAATCCGTTCAGTAGATTTTGAAAAAATCGATCACATACAGCTGTCTGTCTGTCTTTTTGGGACTTTGTTTTATAATAAGTATAGATAGATGGTAATACACAGTATATCGATCACGGACGCTTATTTAGTGTAACGTCAATTTGACAAGTAATGCTTATTGACAATAGTGACGTACCATAATATACATCAGATTCCTGGTTATCACAGTGCCAGCGCCACACTCCTATTAATAAATCCTGCTTAAGTGGCGTGCGCTGCGTAAACCAGCAGGCATATGCTAAAGTAATGTATTAGAGAATTGTAGATCTTTAAAAGTACTACAAAAAAGTCCGCGACACCATGTCTGTATCTTTTATAGTTAACTCACAATAACTACTTTTATGTTTAATTCCAATTCTAGAAAAAAATGTGACACTCAGATTTCCACGCAGGCGATGCCGCTGGCACAGCTAGTTATCAATTAAAGTCATAATAAACACCTTGTACAAAAGTCTATTTATTTTTATACCCTTGCCCGATGCACGAACCGAAAAAATGTATATTATATTCTTGGTTATCACGGACGTCATTCTTTCCGTAGGAAAACGATAAGTATCTCACCCGTGGCACTGGTTGTTCTTAATAAAAGCGTATATATCCTTAAACGCTTGCTGTATGTACGACAGCGTGTTCTGATCTATAGGCACTGAGCTCGTGGAGTCTGAACTGCTTGAATGACCACCCGACCTAGAGCTCGCTTGGAACGATTGTTCCGAACCTAGAAGTGACTGTACGTATTACACAAAAAGATAGATTCTTCAAATTCAAATTCAAATTCAAAATATTCTTCATTCAAGTAAAATTAAGCTGTGATAGCCCAGCGGTGTTACCGTGTTACTCTTTCGAGTGGAACAAGAGTTCAAACCCGGGCACCAATGAGTTTTTCTACTAAAACTCATGTGTCTGATTGATAATTTCAATTTATCACACGCTTTTCGGTGAAGGAAAACATCGTGAGGAAACCTGCATATCTCTAGAGAATTTTGGATATGTGTAAACTACCAATCCGCATTGGAGCAGCGTAGTAGGTCTTCGCTCCAACCCTTCTCTCCAGAAACGGAGAGAGAGGAGGCCTATTCCCAACAGTGGGATTGTAGCAGGCCGCTACTTTACTTTACTTTACAAGTAAACTTGTAAACAAGTGCTTTTGCTCCAACATCTACTGCTCGTTTGGAAAGCTGTTCCATCGAGAAGAACCATCAAGAAACTCGGCGGTCGCTCTTTTCAAAGAATAATTCTTATTACTAGTTACATAGTAGCTACATCCACGCATTCTTATCGATTCTAATTTAAACTATCGTCAGTAGTACACATAGTTAATTTATCTGTGAACATCGTAGTTCTTTTAGACTATTTTTATGTGGAAACTATAATAGAATTTTGCTTTAATCCGCGTATTGTATGTTAAGCGAATGTATGTGATGCTTAGTGTATGGAGCAGGCAAAATTCAAGCTTACAACATGCAGGACAAGTCACCACACGTTTCCCAAGACGCCTCCACTAGGCATAATGCAGACAAGCGATACACACAACCACCACCAAAATCTCTACGATCGTTTCGCTCCGAAACCGAAGCATCTTCGGGAGGATAGGCTCCACAACAAAATAGTAATACGATTTTGCGCAATGCATGTGTAAGGTACGTGAATTTTACCTGCTTCATACACTTAGTATTGCATCCATTCGTTTAAGAAGCGGGTTATAACAAAGTAGTTCTGTTATCGTATCTGTAATATGGAATTCCGCAAAGTAATTTATAGAAACAGTTTCTATAAATCATTTTCATATGGTGTAGCATACGTATTTCGGGGAACCCCGCTTAGTACCTAGTTGTTTATTCGTTCCCGCCTCGTGGATGCGTCGTTGAATTTGAACCAGACTACGCCTCCGCGGACGAGGTGATACATGTCTCAATCGTAATCGTTTCGGTTAAGTTTCGGCAAGTTGTTTAAGTTATTTAGTATCACTGTTTTATAAGTTTGTAGTGTAATAGTTTTGTTCTTTAAGTCATTCATAGTATACGAAGTTCTGCCCAAACTAATTCTTTTATTTCGGGATACCGAGCCCCCGTAATTTTGTCACCTACCGTAAATTGTGAAGTCATATTACCACCATACGTGACAGGCGCCTATTATGCTATTAGGCGTCGCAACGTGACATTGGCTCCCAACGTGACAATGGCTAATTATGTAATTGACCAAGGCTTTAATTAATGTATAGAAACTGGATGTACTCTCGTTTTATTAGATCGTGTTAGCTCGACTAGTGTCAAACCCATCTGAAGCCCTTATTCATGAGGTTTTAACGCCGCGATAACAGTTAACTTAGTATACCCGGGATTTATACATAAATTAAGAGATTGATTGATTGGGATTTGATATGGGTTCGGACTGCATTCGGATATCTAATTACACATACAAATGAGGGACGGAAAATAAACCCATTTGTTTTCTCTTTATTGTTGATGGAAAAAATTTAGGCTGGCATTCCCACTCTAGTATAATAACTCTATGGCGATGACATTGACGTCTACAATTGCTGTGTAATAATAACCCTGCTATTAGGAGAATCGTTTAGTTAAAACCCATAATATAGACAAGATGCAGTTATATAGAACATTTTATGCGAGATTCTCTCCCTCATTCTTTCCCTGCGAGAGAAATTTAAGGAAATAGGTATTCTTACATTTGCTTCACAATATATTTTAAACAATGTAATTTTTGTACATAAAAATATAAAGAATTATAAAACGATAGGTGATGTATATAATAGACAAAGTAGGAACCGACATAAGCTTGCGGCTCCTGCTTTGCGCCTAGCAAAAGTACGTAAATCGTTTGTGGGTTTGGGTATAAGATTCTATAATAAAATTCCGAAATCAATTTTGGTCATGCCATTACAGCAGTTTAAAAACACTGTTAAAAAGAGGCTGATACAGAAAGCCTACTATACTGTTGAAGATTACTTGGATGATAAAGATGTGTGGATATAGGTGCACGTCTACCCTGTACAAGACAGTAATAAATAAATGTAACTAGTTTTAAGATTTATATTTTAAAAAGAGCAACCGCCGAGTTTCTTGCTGGCTCTTCTCGGTAGGAACAGCTTTCCGAACCAGCAGTAAAGTTGACGATTCAAAAGCACTTGTTTACAAGTTTACTTGAATAAAGAATATTTTGAATTTGAATTTATGTCTGATATGTTATAAGCCTACCTGACGAGGTGGCATTATTCTGCCAGAGCTGGATCTGCTGCTGTTTGAGTGAGCGCATCTGCTGCACGAGCCGTTCGTTTAGCTCTTCCAGCTGTCGCCGATGCGATGTCTCATCTTGCAGCTGTTCTTCCAACGCTTCTGTGTAATCCCTAAAATACGTATATATTTTCTAGTGTAGTTAAATGCTTTAAGCTGTGATAGTCCAGCAGTGAGACCGGATTTGTGATCATGATTTGATCGTCAGGATCGCATAAACACGTTTAGGGCGCCTATATTGTGGCCCAAGTATTTAAACTAAGAAGTCACTACTTTATTGTTACTGAATAAGACACTTGATACTACGATTGAGCTAAGTGATAGAGCAGCAGTGAGTCCGTGAGACTCTTTTGAGGTGGCCACGAGTTCAAACCAGTGAGTTTTCTGTTAGAACTTGTGTTTGATTGATAATTTCAATTTATCACACGATATTCGGTCGAGGAGAATAGATTCTGAAAGTCAGGATCTTTTAAAACACTTCAGCGTTGACTTAATGAGATAATCGGCTATTAATATACTATAAATAAATATAAATATAAATAAATATATGGGACAAAAGTAATAATAAAATTATTTTGCTATAATCCGCGATACAGTAAATAGAAAATATATATAGTGCTAAATGTATAGTGGACTATACGTTTTTTCATACCCGTTACATGCAGGATTCGTAAAAAACATATGCACAAGCCTCCACCACTTCCACCACAATACACAAGCACTACACAAGTTCACTATCACAAACTCAACAATCGTTTCGCCCCGCAACCGAGGCATCATCAGGAGATAGACTCCACGACAAAATCGCAAAGCTTTGCGATTTTGTCCCACGGAGCTGAAGGCAGGGTTACTACCCACTGCGCCAACGGGCCACTCAATACTATTATATATAGTGAGGAAACCTGCATATCTTTCTACATTGCTGCTCCAATCTACATTGGAGCAGCGTGGTATGTTTAAACTCCAACACTTCTCTCAAAAAACTGAATTGCTGCAGATTTGATATTTTTTTTATATATCATACTCAAGTATTTTACTCACTTCTCCTTTTTAACTAAGTTAGATTTGGTGATATATTTATTAGACGCATTTTTAACGTTCGACGCCACTCGCTCTTTTGTAATGCCGTTTCTGAAATCATCATTTACTACTATAATTCGGTGTAAAATTTTATTTGTGTTATATATTTTAAGTAAATAAAATTAGACAAATATATTATTTCTTATTGTTGAGCTGTGATAGCCTAGCGGTGAGACCGTGCGACTCTTTCGAGGGGAACACGAGTTCAAACCCGGGCAGGCACCAATGAGTTTTTCTATTAAAAACCCATGTGTCTAATTGATAATTGCAATTTATCACACGCTTTTCGGTGAAGGAAAACATCGTGAGGAAACCTGCATATCTCTAGAGAATTCTGGAGATATGTGTAACCTACCAATCCGCATTGGAGCAGCGTGGAGTGTTGGAGTTAAAATCTATTTTAACTCCAACACTCCTCTCCAGAAACGGAGGAGGCCTATTCCCAGCAGTGGGAGTGTACCAGGCCGCTACTTTAGTACTATTATTTGGTAATTATAAGCAGTATAATTAAGGATTATATGTACCTATATATATATTAAAAACTAATCAATTTTAATGTGTGCGGCCGTTGTTTCTGTTAATACCATAGTGAAAATAACGACCATAGAAATACAAATGTAACACTTACAAATATATCCACTAAATAAAGTATTTTTATCAGTTTTCCGGTAATAATTTTTGTAGTAAAATATAAAAATGATTGATATATAACAAATCAACATTCAAATAATAAAATTTAATCTAAATAAACTGATCTGGCCGTAATACTTACTTGGATGGAACTGATTTTATAGATCTGCCGTCATTTGAGGAACCGCTCTGATTACTGAGCCATGAATACTGAAAATATAAAAAATATATTAGAGTCAAAAACGACTGGCCCGTTGGCGCTGTCGGTAGTGACCCTGCCTTCAGCTCCGCGGGTCGCGGGTTCGATTCCCGCCGAGGGCCAACATTTTCTATAAACAAATTGTTGGTTCTTCGAGCCTGGGTGTGTATTTAAGTATATGTAGTATATCTACCAGTTGACCGTCACTCATAACACAAGTATTAAGTTACTTACTTTGGGGACGGACGACCGTGTGTGTAAAATGTCCCATAATGTCCCATGATAAACAAATAACCGTATTGATTTTACATGCCTTCGTAGTCAAGAATGAACGATTTCAATTTAGGCAAGAATGGGCGATTTCCATTTTGTTTTTAAAAAACTGAATAAATCATTTTTTAATGTTTTTGGAAAATATGGCTATCGGTATATCGGCATATTGATCGAATACGGCCTCTATATTTTATTTGATGATTAATTAATTCTAAGGTAAGTCGACCCGCTGTGTGGTATCAGGCTGAGTAGAATAGACCACACTCATTTCTTACCGAGGTGTCCTAAAAGGCGACTAAGGTAAGTTGACCCACCGTGTGGTATCCGGTTGAGTAGAATAGACCACCCTCTTTCTTATCGAGATGTCGTAAAATACGACTAAGGTACGTTGACGTCAGGCAGTCGGCCGGTCCTAAAATACGTAGTCAAATCATGTGACACCATGTTTGTAACATGTTGTGCCGACCCAACTTAAGAGTGGGATAAGGGCAGGAGGAGATAATTAATTCTCAGAAACTATCACGATTATTTTGTTTTATAAAAGTAAAGTTGTAACCATTTTGAACGCGTCGAATACTTTTTTAAATGCAAAGAGTTATAATTTATAAGTTGGCATAGAGAAGTATAGTAAGTATAGAGTTATGAATTTCTTTTATCTAATAGATAACGATAGCTAATTATTTTACTTGTTTCAATTAGAAGTCCTTAATTATGGTCCTTCGAGCCGGATACACTTTGATGTATATCGACTTTATATAACGCATATTCAAATGCTTGACGTAAAAACTATTTTAAATAGTCTCTTTCTTTAGAATATTGAATACCTGTCCGCTGATACCCCGCTCATTCTGTCTAAGAGCGGACCGAATCTTGGACAGGGACTCGCTAGATATGAGTGAGTTGTGCCTCATGTCCAGGACAACGAGGGTGGTATTTGAGACCATCATATGCAACACGGCTGATGCGCAATCGTCCGTTAAGCCACAGTTCTGGATATCGAGCGCTGACGACAAAGTAAACTTGACTAAACATATAAAATCTAATTACAAGCAATATAACAGAACTAACTACTTTGCTATAATCCGCACGGGTTAAGTGAATGCATGCAAAGCCAATGTGTATGAAGCAGGCAAAATCTACGCACCTTATACATGCAGGACCAGCCACCACATGCACCCCAAGGCGCATTTCACCAGCAACAACGCACACAAAAGCAGCACACACACCCACCACCACAATCTCGACGATCGTTTCGCCCCGAAACCGAAGCATCATCAGGAGGATAGGCTCCACGACAAAAATCGTAATGCCAGATCGAGTAATCGAGATTGTGGTGGTGGGTGTGTGTGCTGCTTTTGTGTGCGTTGTTGCTGGTGAATTGCGCCTTGGGGTGCATGTGGTGGCTGGTCCTGCATTTATAAGGTGCGTAGATTTTGCCTGCTTCATACACATTGGCTTTGCATGCATTCACTTAACCCGTGCGGATTATAGCAAAGTAGTTAGTTCTGTTATATTGCTTGTAATATGGAGTTCCGCAAAGTAACGCCTGCTTCTATAAATCTAATTACATTCGTGTTAGAGACACTAGGAACTATATTTAATTAATGGTACCGACCATACAACATTAATTTTAATTTTAGTTACCTTTACACATAAAAAAAACAGTTAATTCAGCGAAGTATAATATTGTAGTCACAGGAAATATTTTACTTTTTTTAAATAAACACGATTTATCAATGACCGTACCACTACGAAATACGAAACGAAAAATAACCTTGACCCAAAAATTTATAGTCTCGTGCGAGGGATGGAAAACATCAATATTATTGTTTAATCACTCAATGAAATTATATTTGTTTTGTTGCAAATTTTTTTATAACGATATTTTATTTTTTATAAGAGGATTGAATTATACAAAAGTTATCTATTACGTACAAATGATCATTCGATTTATTTAATGTGTTGCGATAGAAGCATGTATACACTTTGAATCTACCACTCCGAATGGACATAACGTCATGGTGGTTCTAAACTGAAATCCTTTTTCCAAAAGGAGAAAGAATTGTTCACGTTTAGTCAAAAACTTAATAATAAGCAGTCTTTCAGCAGGCAATGAAGTGAGAAACAGTTTAAAATATCTTTACGGGGGTTGAAATATGTGATGGATTTAAACTTAATGCCGCCCGAGGTCCTGTTTATCACGCCGCCCTTAACGTTAGACTAAATTATTAAAGGAGACCTTTCCTTTTTCGTCCCTAAAGTGTTGCCATTTCAAACTTTTGCTGCCCCTCAAACCATGCCGCCCTAAGAATTAAAGTGATGGAAACAAGAGGTTGAAATTCAAAGAGGTTGAGCTTGAAAAAGGTGTCAAGAAGTTGAAATTTTCAGGCGGAAAACTTCTATCTACGGGTGGTCAAATCCTAATTCTGGACTATTCCACCAGAAGGCGGAACACTTAGTTCGGAAACATTTTGTTTTATGTGTTCACATGTTTAAAAGCGAGTTTTCATTTAAATAATTACCTATTTTTAACTCTCTATTACGAATTTTAATATGTGCCGCGTTATACCTTTAATCCACAAATCGTCAGCTAGAACGTCCAGTAACATGCCCACGCCCACGTCACCCAGCTGTGGGTTCCCGCATAGCGTGATCCGTCTCAAACCGGCCATCGTATCCAGTTCCGGTAGCCTATATCGCAACGTATGCACCCAGTTTTCACTATAGCGATGGATTTTCTGATACTGCAAAAGACACCAAAAGAAAGATAAGAACAGAATGATATTATATCACTCAAACAATAATTGTAACGACTTGTTACTATCCCGACACCAAAAGAAAAATAGTAATGATATTACTCAAACAATAATAATTTAACGATCTATTATTATCCCACTTTCATTCCAAAAGAGAGAGGAAGAAGCTTTGCCTAGCTGCATCTCACCTTTACTTATACATCAAATAAATCCATAAATTTCCTCGGAATTCTTGATTAATGAGTTCAAGAATATTTCGAGAAAAAGAACTTTCTGGATTAGATAGATAGATAGATAGATAAAAACTTTATTGCACAAATTTATAACAAAAAATACATGTTACAATACAACAACTTAAAGTCAACCTCAAGCAAAGTTGCTCGAGGATTCAATACTCGAATAGCGAACAGCAATGAACTCAGAAGTGAAAATCGGATACATTTTTGACTTTGGTTACGTTGCTAGACCATGGATCTGATGGAAAAACTAAAATAATAAGGTTTTTAAACGAGGCGCCAGATGTTATCCTCCACCAGGTGAATACATGAATCCAATACCATATATTGTATCTTTAATAACCTTTATCAAGTCTGCAATATAACCGGCCCCGAGCGGCGACAGGTCGCAGCAGCTCAGATCCATTGTGAGGATATTGGGCAGACCCCTGACGGCCTTGCATATGGCCAAGCAGCCCGCGTCGCCGATTAAACAGCGTGGCAGGTACAAATGCTGCAGCGAACTGTTACGTAACAACGCCTGTAACAAACAGCTTATACGTCTTAACGGCTTAGTATCATGTAATCCTTTTGTTTTGGAGAGACGGGTTGGAGCTAAGATCAACCAGACTGCTACAATATCCCAAGAACTCTTAAGATTCCCTCCCTTAAGGTTCCCTCGCTGTATGCGACCCAAAGTTACAGTGATGGGTACACACACGACTAACGAATTTGCAAGCGACTAGTTGTGTTTCAATGAAGTCTACATATAACTAGTGTCATTAGATTCCTTATAACCAATACGTGCGCGATAAAACTAGCAAAAAAAATTCAAGTTTTGGGTTTGTAATCTTATTTACATTTATTTTTCTCCTGCAGGCCTACCGTGAACTCTTAGTGCGACTCAATTGAAGACGTAAACGAAATTGTTTTGCTTTTTCATACCATGATGTCTTAAAGACGCACACTAAGTCGTTGCCGAATGAGCGTTCGGAATGCGTCCTAAGAATATATGAGTAAAAAAGACAGAGTTATCTATAGTTTCAAACATTACGACCCCAATGCAATTCACACTTCATGGTACAAAAAGAAAGCGGTTCGCGATCGTCGTTTACGTCTTCAATTGAGTTGCAATAAGAGTTCATGGTATGTCTGCTGATCATCGTTCATTAGTCATTATTTCTTTCCTGAATAGTAAAGTTGTGATGAATTTAAATATCTACCAATAATAAAAACCGGAACACAAAAAAGTGGAAAGTGCATTTTACCGCACCGACTTATGGGTACGTATTAATTCTGGCTCACTGAATTCGAATTCATGGTCAGTTTGACCTATAAAAAAAACGTACGTACGTACTCGGTCCGGTCAATTGCACTTTTCCCTTTTTTTAATGCTTTGCTATTTAATCACTGTCGCAAACACAAACAGAAAATACGTATATACAGAGTTTTTATTGGCAGAAACGTTGCATGCTATATGGGATGAAGATTAGTGATATCCGGCTTCGCAGGACCTTTTGGACTACGTTCCCTAGTAGTGCGTAGCTTTTGTGCTTGCCGGTTTTGTTTAGGTTAGGGTCAAACCACAGTCCCAATTCTAAAAATGTCTTTCATCTATACTTATTATAAAATAAAGTTCCCAAAGCTGTCTGTCTGTATGTAATCGATTTTCTCAAAATCTACTGAACAGATTTTAGTACGGTTTTTACTAAAAGATAGTTCAATTCCTCCGAAAGTTTTAGGTTAATAGTACATAACGGTTTTATGTAAATTGAGTTGTAGAGGTCGTTTTACACCAATTTTTAGTGGGGGTAGTAACAAACCGGTGTCGATTGTAGTTAAGAGGGGGGAATAGGTATAGCGATGTAGGATATTAGAGAGCCAGTCTCATGCCGAGACTCCAGTGACTATAACATGTTAAACACTGAATTCCACGCGGGCGAAACCGGACCTATTTCTAGATAATAATAAAGTACAGCAGGTCAAAAGTTACATTAATTTTTACCTCGCTTATGGGATTTAAATAGGGTATTTTCAGCGGCAAACCCTCAAGCTGCAGAGACGTCAACAGGGTGGTGTTGGAAAGCAGTTGCGATATAGCTTCCATTAGATTACTGAGCATGAAGTTAGTCAGAATGACCGATCGTTTGTTGACGGTCTTTGCTAGCCGCTCGCAGTCTATATGTTCTAACACTGGTAATCAAAAATAATAATCCTTACGCCCAAGGTATATACACAAAAATCAATTTAGTTCTCAATGCCGGCTCTTATTTACAAAAACTCTTTTTTCGGTTACGAAATTCACATTGTCATTAGTAACTGTGTAGAGCTTGCATATTGTTGGGTGTTTTAAATGTTTCGAATCTAATGCAATTCTCTGATTGAGAATCGGATTTATAAATCATCAAAGATCAAAAATTGCGTCAGTATATGCATAACGTCAATGTACAAATTATGACTAAATGTTTTTATTAATTGTATATTAAATGTATATTCCTTTATTACAATTAACTTCATTAATAGTACTAGCCAAACCACCACCACATCATTCTCCTGCCCTTATCCCACTCTAAGTGAGGTCGGCACAACATGTTACAAACATTTTGTCTGGCTGGCATATGATCTGGCATATGATTTGGCTACGTATTTTACGACCGGCCGCCTGCCTGACGTCAACTTAGCTTAGTCACCTTTTACGACACTTTGGTAAAAAATGAGAGTGGTCTATTCTACGCAACCGGATACCACACGGCACTTACCTTAGTCGCCTCTTACGACACTTCGGTAAAAAGGAGGGTGGTCTATTCTATTCTGCCGGATACCACACGGCGTCCAAACCACCACCACGGATATTAGAATATATCGTGCTCGAAACGAGACCCGTCATTAATTAATTTTGGCGCGCGTTTTCAAATACAGCTATTAAAATGTTAAGTAAAATTATATAGTTTAAGAAATCATAATGTTCAATATGAAATAATTAAATTAACTTAACTGTGCCAGGCTAAACAGCCTGCACATTATCCCATTATGCGTGACAATTTTCTCAGAAGTTGTAATGAGTATAGTGAACGATTTTTTATTGGTAGATAGGAGACATCGCGAACTTTTGGGAAAACCTATAAATGAAGAATGACCCCACAATACGTTCTGTTGTTAAATCTTAAAGGGATAAACAGTGTTTTAGTTGAAAACTCTCAGACGGCTTGGCTTTTTTCCACGTTCTTACCTTCATATTTCAACAAATGAATATAAAGCTTGATTGAATAAATGATACTTTTGAACCTCCCTTAAGAATAACTCTTTAAAACTAATAGAGACAATCAAAGGAAAAATTAATATGGTAAATTCAGAATAGACAAGAAATAACGCGCAACTTCGTTTTAAAATGTAGAGAATTTGTAAATCAACAAACTCTTAAGTCTTACCAGTTTTTACTTGTTGCCGGCATTTTATAGAAACTGAATGCAAGCTAAGATCACAACTTAACGCGTTCAAGATGGGCGGCCAATCTGCATATTTTATTCTGTCCACGCAAAAGTCCAGAATCTTCCCGTTGCCAGACGGTATAACGTTATTTATCGGGGTTAAGTTCTGAAGCTTGCAACATTTCAAATAGCATTGGGTGAAGATGCGACTGCCCTTACTGTCTTTACCGACCATTTCTTAGAAAAAAATTAAAAATGCCCTCAAAAAAACATCCGGTCATTCGCAAACGGCGCAAGTATCTTATATTTATCGCGTAACGGTTAAATTTGACGATAATAAATACAAAATATGATTGCTCTAAAAATACAGTGACATATCTTTTTGGAAATGGAAGCTCCTTGTTTATGACAATGTCTATTAAAGTTTTTTTCCTCGCAACAATCTAAGTGCAACCTCTGTAATAGATTTTTATTTTTTTCGTAATTTAATTATAAATATATTTCTATCTACTTCTTTAGTTTATTTAACGACCTAGAATCGAGTCCTTTAAGGCCTATTTCCATCTAGAAATTCACAACAGAGACAAAAGTTATTTGTGAAGTTTGATAAGTTTCAGCGGTGATTATTTTTAGCAGTTGAAGAATAATCAAATGTTCACAAAATTCCAAAAAGTACGTTTTTAAAAATTACATTTGCGTGAAATAAATCTGTGCTCTCGTTATAATAATTTAATATACTTATTTTAACAAGGTTCATCGATTTTGGAAAGTTATTAAGCTTAAAATTAGAAAATATCCCGTCTCTCTTCTTGTTCATATTCAAATCCGTCCACTTTATGCAACATTCGTAAAATATAATTGTTAAACTTAACTAAGAAACAAGATGACTGCATATCAGTGACGTAACGATTGTTATGTAAATAAAAAACATAATTCTTTCTAAAAATGTTTATTAAAATATACTTGTGACTTTTTACAATACAAAAATATTAGTGCGGCAACACTATGATAGAATTTTTTGTATAGTATGTTATGGTAAATAAATTATTAAAGACTGGTCAAATTAGGTAATAAGGAAAATACCAACAATTTCTGAACATTTTTTGAAAAGTCACACAAACATTATCTTCATCCAGAAAAATGAAAATATGTTAATTAAACGAATTATCCAGAGACAATATGGATGTCTTTTTTAAATTTTTAAAGTTCTTAAAAACCAGTAAAATATATGTTACCACACTAAAATATGACTTTCCTTAAAACAACCACCTCTTATATATTTGAACGATAACAAAATACAAACATAACATTTACGTAAAAACTATTTACTTGGTAATTATTATATCGGTAACAAAACATTTTGAAAAATCGTAAGTTATTTGTACCTCGCGAATGTTTGAGACATAGGTAATGTATATTACATTACAAAAATCCTGAATGCATTAAATTTAAATCATTTGAAGTTAACTTTTAAGTATTTGATCTCAAAATGGTCGAGGTGAACTTTTTAATGTCATACCTATACTTTTATTAAGTATAAACAGTACCAGAGACTAATCGCGTTATATAAAATGTTAAGATACCCTCAATTATGATCAATATCTTTTTCTTATCTCATTGGCTTGCAATAACGTGGCACAACTTAAAAGTCATATTTTGAAATAAATGGGTTAAAGTATTCATTGGTAAAGAAAATGTATAAAAATAAGCTTTAGTTCGCCTAAACTAACGGCATAATATTGAATTAAGAGTTCTGCCGGTATTGCTGCTGAAAATAATGTGTATTTTAACATTGGCACCAAATCCTAGTCAAAAACACGTGTTTTCTGATTCGAGCCACAATTGCAGTCCATAAACGATTCATGCTATATGTTAACTTGGTATGGTACGATTGTGCCAAATTGTATCGGTATTGATTAGATGTAACAAAAAACAAGAAATACAGACAGTAACACAGACTTTCGTATTAATAATTATTATTAATAATATGGTATAGTATTAATAATAGTAATTATACAAATACGTTTTCAGAGTCATGTTTTGATTAAAGTTAATGAAACGAGGATGTAAAAATCTACTTTTTTGTTATTCATTTTATTCATGGATATATTTTTAATTAATTTCACTAACTGGCTATTAACTTATAGATATTTATCTCAGACATATTTTCTAAATTTATATCAATCTTAATATTAATGTGTATATAAACTTTCTACCTTAACCATATATTTTTTATATAAATAATATAAACATATTGATTAAATTCATCATTAGTCCTCAGGTACACAAAACACAATAATACATTAAATATTGAACAAAGTTGTGCGTATATTGCTATAAAAAATCTCATTTGGAGAAAAAAGTTCAATTTAAAGGATGCATTTTAAGATAAGATAATAAATTCACGTGGAATTATTCTATTAAAAAATTTGTAGTATCAAAATATCTCCAAATTTTATCAGATATTTTAAATATTGTATTAGAGAATTATCAGCAGAGGTTATCAGCAACGAAAATAGAACGAAATGTTTCTACTCTCTCAGATTAAGATCAATAGAGAGAGAGAGAGAGTATTATTATTTAACTATCGTGTTTTTTTGCTTTGTTTATAAAAAATACCGAAACTAACACTGTCCATGTTATTATCCCCTGTTATGCCAATCCTTCACATTATTTTATAATTATAGTATTTACAAATCATTATTAATTTGTTTTGGGACAGAGAACATAAAATACTTGTCTTGTCTCTCCAATTAAGATCAATAGAGGGGATTCAGTACTATTTTTTGAGTGTTATGGTGTTTTGCTTTGAATTTTTATAAAAAATAATTGGACTAACATTTATAAGAATGTCCTTTTATTTTATCATCTTTTATGCCTTTTTCTTTCACAAGTCATTATTAGGTTAATTCGGCATAGATTCGGCAATGAGATATAAAATAGATATAGAATAGAACGAAATTTTTCTTCTCTCTTCATTTAGGATCAATAGAGAGAGACAGTACTGTTATTTAAGTATTATGATTGCTTTGTTTATGAAAATAATACCAAAACTAACACTATTCATAAACACTATATAATATAATCTTTCATTGTATCATCTTTATTTCTTTTACAAAGACATTGTAGGATTGATTCGGGTTAGAGAACATAGTGAACACCGTTATATCGTTTTTCCCTTTTTGCACCTTATCGGTGCGAAACCCTGTAGAAGATTCCCTATATTCAATTATTAGACAATTATTCAGCGTAAGTGATGTATGTTTGCTGTCTGTCCGACTCAGGCTGATCGCCGTCGCTGGAAGAGTCGTTGGAGTAAGACTGGCGTCTTGTCCATTCGCTTTCAGGATCGGAGAATATATTTCTCTCCAGATCATCTTCCTCTTCATCTTCAATGTCCAATTCGTCTGTAAATAAATTTACTAATACTTAACTAAATAACATCTATATTGTATCTTTACCACTACAGCAGTTTAAAAATTTAAAGGGAGGCTGATACAAAAACCCTACTATACTATTTTAGGATTATATATATGATAAAAACGGATGGTAAATGCGTGGATATGCTACTCTTCTACCCTGTTGAAGATAGTAATGTCCAAATGTAACTAGTTATAAGAATTTTATTTGAAAAGAGCAACCGCCGAGTTTCTTGCTGGCTCTTCTCGGTAGGAACAGCTTTCCGAACCAACAGTAAAGTTGACGATTCAAAAGCATGTTTACAAGTTAATGAATAAACAATATTTTGAATTTGAATATACATATTCTGTAAAGATAAAACTAAAAGTCACCAAAAGCTGTCTGTGTGTATGTCATCGATTTTACCAAAATCTACTGAATGGATTTTTGTACGGTTTTTACAAAAAGGTAGTCCTATTCTTCTGGAAGGTTTAGGTTAATAGTACGTTACGGTTTTATTTGAATTGTGTGAAAGAGATTGGGCAATTGTGAAAAAAACTCGCCTGAAAAACAGAGATAAACTAAAGTTATGTACTAGAAAATTTAAGATCTACAAAAAAGTCCGCGAGTGCATGTCTCTATCTCTTATAGTTAACACACAATAATTGCTTTTTGAATTGTAATTACGAAGAATTGAGAAATATTGTTCGCATCTGAATTAGATTAGAGGAGGCTGCCATATTGAAGTCAGTCTCGCTCTAAGCGACAAAAGAAAGCGAGAGAAAGAAGAGAAGAAGAAAGAAGAAGAATACACACCATCGTCGTTCATAAGTTCGCCGGACCAGTCGTTGTCGAATTCCAACTGCTTATTGACATCACGTTCTGTGGGCGATTGAACAGCATCCGTATCTGCGTCTGTCACGTCGTAGATTTCGGTCATCTTCATCTGAAATAAAGAATTATCTTAAAGATCTTAAACACTTTCTTATTTATACGAAAAAAATTCAAAAATGTTAAAAATGAAAACCTATTTATATTTTAAATAGGTAACTGTCATATAATTTTTAATACAAATGTGATGGTAGGTTACTATCTTACAAGTGGAAAAGGCCTCTTCCCTTCATTTAGCGACGAGGAGCTTGGACCGATCAACCAGCTCTATAGGCTAACCGTTTAAGTCAGTCCTCATGTGCGGAGTACAAGGGTGCTCGTCCTCCCGCCGCGCCTTTGTACCCCGTAGGCGAGGTCCGAGTTAAAAGGTTAGCTTATAATGCTGTAGGTAATACAATATCTCAGGAATTCTCCAAAGATATGCAAGATTCCTCAAGATTTTCTTCACTTGTGATGAATAACTATCATTTGAGCACATTTTTTAGTATAACTGATTTTTAATCGTAACGCCAAAGTCAAGTTACGAAAAGCAAAGTAAGTCGTAGACTATGCATTGCGCACAAAATAGATCGTCAACATACCCTACATTTAACACTTTAAGTCTTAGAGAATAGAAGGCAATTTCAAGAACGATATAAATAACATTGCACTTTGTTTACTAAGAACCAACTGGACGCAATTAAAGCACGTGGGCGATGATAAAATTACGCGCAGTTACAAATCACAACAAAGAAACAGATATGCAATGTGAAAGGTTGCATTTAATCATAGACCAAAGTTTGGGAGACGAAACAAAGCAACATCGGAATCAAAATATTATTGAAATATTATTACGTCATGGTGACGCACGTCGAACGATATGTGCGTCAGTTACCTATATAGTTATTAACAACAGTAGAGAAGCCAGCCTAAAATGTGCCATATTTCAATTCAAATTCAAAATATTCCTGATTCAAGTAAACTTGTAAACAAGTGCTTTTGAATTGTCAACTCTACTGCTGGTTCGGAAAGCTGTTCCTAAGAAGATGTGCCAACAAGAAACTCGGTGGTTGGTCTTTCCAAATAAAATTCTTATAACTTCATTACTATCTTGTACAGGGTAGAGGAGTAGCTATATCCACGCATTTTTATCATCTATATAATCCTCAATAGTGTATTAGGCTTTTTGTATCAGCCTCCTTTTAACAGTGTTTTTAAACTGCTGTAGTGGCAAAGACAAAATCGATTGCGGAATTCTATGATAGAATCTTATACCCAAACCCACAAACGACTTATGTACTTTTGCAAGGATAAGCAAGAACCGCAAGCTCATTTTGTTTCCTACTATCTCTATTATATACATCGCCAATCATTTTATAACTATATATATCGACTGTGAACCGGCAATATGTCCTATCTCAATTTTAAGCCAAATTTCTTTTTAACGGCATTGACTACTACTGCCCATCATTTACCGCATCAACATGTATTATTTAGTATAAAAATTGTTAATAAATAAACATATTTGAAGTCGACTGTTTATTTATCTCATAAACATTATTGCGAATGTATCACGTTTTTTCTTCTTCCTGAAAAATTGACTAAAATAAGATAGGACACTTTGCCAGTTCACAGTCGATATTCTTATGCACAAAAATGAAATTGTTAAAAATATAAGATAAACATAAAGTAAATCCGATTTATCATCTATTTCTTTTTTACGCAAGCGTAGCGAGCAAACTTCATTTTGAAGTGTTTATCAATCTACGAATCATCGTCCTTCTGCCCTTATCCCACTCTAAGTGGGGTCGCGACAACATGTTACAAACATGTTGTCACATGATTTGGCTACGTATTTTACGACCGGCCGCCTGCCTGATCTCAACTTTCCTTAGTCGTCTTTTACGACACTTCGGTAAGAAAAGAGGGTGGTCTATTCTATTCAGCCGGATACCACACGACATTTTTTTCAATCTACGCATGTCAGATGTATTTGATCTGATCCCTTCCTCACCGTTTTACAACTGCATAACCAGACGCCGTGAGAGGTTCCATCGCTATACGATTAATGCTACTAATCTTACCAATATTATAAACGCGAAAGTTTGTGAATATAGATGGATGTTTGTTACTCTTTCACGAAAAAACTATTGGACGGATTTGGATGAAACTTTACAGTTATATAGATTGTACATCGGAATAACATATAGGCTACAATTTGTAATGATTTGACGTAATTGACGGTGGTATCCGGCAGAATAGAATAGACCACGCTCCTTTCTTACCGAGGTGTCGTAAAAGGCGACTAAGGTAAGTTGACGTCAGGCAGGCGGCCGGTCTTAAAATACATAACCAGATCATATGACAACATGTTTGTAACATGCTGTGCCGACCCCACTTAGAGTGGGATAAGGGCAGGAGAATGATGAATGATAATGACTATTTTACAAAACACATTTTAGTATATTTATCAAACTCATCTTTTCTGATGCGTACAGCTAAAGTGTGGAATTCCCAATGCAGAAATGCACACCCTTCGAGGACTTAAAATTTGCATAACTTCAAAAAAAGATTGAATAGGCACTACACTGGCAAGTGCGGTCCATCTTAGGCTGCATCTTAGACCATCAGTCGAGATAACAGCCAGGTGCAAGCATTATCGTATAATAATAATAATAAAAAATGTGATTACAAAGATAAGTATAGTAGTCTAACTTCCCCTCTCATTATATACTATTTTGACACTCTTACTTACAGAAATGCCTAGAACTCCCTTACTTTATTATAATAACTCTATATTACAAGCAATATAACAGAACTAACTACTTTGCTATAATCCCCACGGGTTAAGTGAATGCATGCAAAGCCAATGTGTATGAAGCAGGCAAAATCTACGCACCTTATACATGCAGGACAAGCCACCACATGCACCCCAAGGCGCAATTCACCAGCAACAACGCACACAAAAGCAGCACACACACCCGCCACCACAATCTCGACGATCGTTTCGCCCCGAAACCGAAGCATCATCAGGAGGATAGGCTCCACGACAAAAATCGTAATGCCAGATCGAGTAATCGAGATTGTGGTGGTGGGTGTGTGTGCTGCTTTTGTGTGCATTGTTGCTGGTGAATTGCGCCTTGGGGTGCATGTGGTGGCTTGTCCTGCATGTATAAGATGCGTAGATTTTGCCTGCTTCATACACATTGGCTTTGCATGCATTCACTTAACCCGTGCGGATTATAGCAAAGTAGTTAGTTCTGTTATATTGCTTGTAATATGGAATTCCGCAAAGTAACGCCTGCTTCTATAAAACTCTATATTAATTTATCTATTGTTTAAAAAAAACAATCACATCAGGAAGGATAACCTTTGCTAATGATAAACTTGAAAGTCAAAGTTGAAAGCGAAAACAATATAGCAGTGGAGATAAAATCGTTAAAGTGCAATGAAAAAAAATCACCTCCATTATTACAATAGATAATTTTATCTGTGAACGTCAAAGTTTTTTTTTTCACTGTTTTTTTAATAAAAAAACAAGCAAACGTCGTAAGAGTGAAGTCATTTGATAACCTCGCTTCATCATTAACTCCAATTACGTCGTGCCGCTGACTGCATTGCTAATATGAGTTTTAAGTAATTTCAAGGCATTGGAATGAGAAAATGTGGCTTGTTATATCAAGAGTTTAGTCGCATTTTGACCATATTCAAATTCAAATTCAAAATATTCTTAATTCGAGTAAGCTTGTAAAACAAGTGCTTTTGAATCGCCAACATCTACTGCTGGTTCGGAAAGCTGTTCCTACCGAGAAGAACCAGCAAGAAACTCGGCGGTTGCTCTTTTCAAAGAATAATTCTTATTACTAGTTATTAATGTCTAGTACAGGGTCGAAAAATAGCTATATCCACGCATTCTCGTCTAAGTAATCTTTAATAGTATAGTAGGCTTTCTGTATTAGCCTTTTTTTAACAGTGATTTGAAACTGCTGTAATGGTAAAGTTACAGTAGATCGCGGAAATTTTATTATAGAATCTTATACCCAAACCCACAAACGAATTCCTACTTTTGCAAGGCGCAAAGCAGGAACTTATATCGGTTCTTACTTTGTCTATTATATACATCGCCAATCTTTTTATAATTATGTTTATTCCTATGTACAAAAATTAAATTGCTAAAAATATACTGTGAAGCCAATGTAAGAATACCTGTTTGTTTGAATTTCTCTCGCAAGGAATCGCGCATATGCTAATGCATTGACTAAGGGTTTAAATTATGTATAGAAACTGGCTTTACTTAAAAAATCTTTAGCCAATTTAATTACGGCCGCATAAAGAGCTCATGAATAAGGGCTGCGTATGACCTACGGCGTAGGCTCGGGGATATGTGACTAGAAGGAGGCATAAGAAGAGATGGTTGGATTGTGTGACGTATGACATGCATATAAAGGAGTAGTGCCAGAGTTGACCAATGATAGGAGAGAATGGAAGTGAAAAACATGAGCCAACTACACTTAGAGTGGGATAAGGGCAGAAGAATGATGAATCCTATACCAAAACGTACGATTACGTACAGTTAAGTAAGTTGAAGCTGTGATAACCCAGTGTTGACACCGTGCGACTCTCTAGAGACGAACACGGGTTCAAACCCGGGCAGGCACCAATGAGTTTTTCTATCAATACTTATGTGTCTAATTAATATTTGCAATTTATCACACGCTTTTCGGTAAAGGAAAACATCGAGCATATCTCTAGAGAATTCTAGGGATATGTGTAACCTAGCGCAATGGAGCAGCGTGGTAGGTCTTAGCTCCAATCCTTCTCTCAAAAAAACGGAGAGAGGAGGCTTATTTCCAGCAGTGGGATATTAACAGGGCATTACTTGACTTGACTAAGTAAGTTGTAAAGCGTAAAGCACGAACCGCATGTCAGTTTTTACTTTGTATACTACGTCGCTAATTATCAATCGCAGAGATGCCTTTCTTTATTTTGGGTCACAGTGGTCAGGTCAATTCTACACCAGCCGATAACCTAGAGGCCGCAGCGTGCAAGAGGCGGTGGTGCGATAATACGTCAGCGTGGGCACCGACGACCAGCTATTGGCCGGAGATAAGAGGTTAAACCGTAATGAGAGTATAATAATGGATGTTTATTTCCTAGTACTGAAAGAGCGGATCAAAATAACGTTTATCATTCGATCCATTCAAAGTTAACTACCTAAGTTGATTTTCATTTGATTCTGATATTAAACGAGAAAAATTTAGGATAAAGATAATACTAGTAGAATATACCAACGCCGTGTGGTATCCGGCAGAATATAATATACCACCCTCCTTTCTTACCGAGGTGTCGTAAGAGGCGACTAACATAAAAGCCGTGTGGTATCCGGCTGCATAGAATAGACCACCCTCCTTTCTTACCGAGGTGTCGTAAGAGCCGACTATGATAAAAGCCGTGTGGTATGCGGCTGCATAGAATAGACCAATCTCCTTTCTTACCGAGGTGTCGTAAGAGACGACTATGATAAAAGCCGTGTGGTATCTGGCTACATAGAATAGACCACCCTCCTTTCTTACCGAGGTGTCGTAAGAGGCGACTATGATAAAAGCCGTGTGGTATCCGGCTGCATAGAATAGACCACCCTCCTTTCTTACCGAGGTGTCGTAAGAGACGACTATGATAAAAGCCGTGTGGTATCCGGCTGCATAGAATAGACCACCCTCCTTTCTTACCGAGGTGTCGTAAGAGGCGACTAAGGTAAGTTGACGTCAGGCAGGCGGCCGGTCGTAAAATACGTAGCCAAACCATGTGACAACATGTTTGAACATGTAGAGTGGGATAAGGACTGGAAAATGATGATGATGAGTAGTAGAATATACCACCCTAATTTGTTACAGAGGTGTCGTAAAAGGTGACTAAGGGCTAAGTTAAAAGTAAAACAGCATATTGAAATACAAACAGTGTGAGTGCCTTAAAAGAAATAACGTAGCAGACGTATTAACGAGTCAATATTTGATTATCAATGCTTTAAAATGTATGTGTTGTAATGTGTTTCTTTCTGACGGTGAGTAGTACCTTATTGTCGCCGTCGAGATAGTAGTAAGCAAGTAAAGCGTCGTTATGTGTAGTCACGTTCAGGATGTGTTCGAAGGTGTCCGCATCAGCTGGCACGTCGCCGTAAGTCACGCGCAATTCGCTCGCTCGCCTGCAAATATATATTCCTTAACTACATCAGTTAAAAACCACCTTTTCCATCAGTTTAGGATATAAATATATGGGACATTAATAAATATATGGGGACATTTACACACACGGTCGTCCGTCCCCAAAGTAAGTAACTTAATACTTGAGTTATGGGCGACGGACAACTGGTAGATATACATATATAAGTTTAAATACATAATTTACATGCATTACAATGCATTACGATTTTTGTCGTGGAGCCTATCCTCCTGATGATGCTTCGGTTTCAGGGCGAAACGATCGTCGAGATTGTGGTGGTGGGTGTGTGTGCTGCTTTTGTGTGCGTTGTTGCTGGTGAATTGCGCCTTGGGGTGCATGTGGTGGCTTGTCCTGCATGTATAAGGTACGTAGATTTTGCCTGCTTCATACACATTGGCTTTGCATGCATTCACTTAACCCGTGCGGATTATAGCAAAGTAGTTAGTTCTGTCATATTGCTTTAAATACATACTTAAATACAAATACACACCCAGGCTCGAAGAACCAATAATTTGTTTATAGAAAAAGTTGGCCCCCGGCGGGAATCGAACCCGTGACCCGCGGAGCTGAAGGGAGGGTCACTACCCACAGCGCCAACGGGCCAGGCAAAGAAAGTCAAGGATATATAAAATAATCCTTCACTATGGACCCCATAAAACAGCTCAGCACGCAGGCTCTTACCCCTTAAGATCCAGAATACAGCAGACTAAATTACGTGCGATTCGCTCGCCCCACTTGAAGTACATATTTCGTTACGTTTATCACTATACTGCCGTCGTAAGACAATTAGTCTCTTAAGACTCTCTAGAGACTATCATGGGTTCAAATACCGGGTAGGCACTGATAAGTTTTTCTATTCAAACTTATGTGTCTAATTGATAATTATAATTCGCTTATTTCGCTATAAGACGCTTTCCGGTGAAGGAAATCATCGTGAGGAAACCTGCATAAATCTTGAGAATTCTCGGGATATATATAACCTACCAATCCACACGGGAGTAGTCGTGGAAGGGTTGGAGCTAAGGCCTACCACGCTGCTCCAATGCGGATTGGTAAGTTACACATCAATAGAATTCTCTAGAGATATGCAGGTTTCCTCACGATGTTTTCCTTCACCGAAAAGCGTGTGATAAATTGCAATTATCAATTAGACACATGAGTTTTAATAGAAGAAACCATTGGTGCCTGCCCGGGTTTGAACTCGTGTTCCCCTCGAAAGAGTCGCACGGTCTCACCGTTGGGCTATCACAGCTCTCGTACGTACACGTAAAAACAGCAAAATTGTAACATCCGAGCAATGTATGCAATTATCTGTGTCGACACAATTGTTCATATCAGCAGTAAGCTGACGTCATTTATATTATTCTTAGTGAGAAGTGTTCACTAATATTAATTAATACTAATTATGGAGAAAATCTTGTACTTGCGACTTTGCTTGCGTCAACTTAAATGTTTAAATACCCTTAATTCCTAATGTTTTCTATTATGGTTTAATGGTTTTTTACCTGTTTCCGAAAGAAAAATGGAAATTTATTTTTTCTGTATGTCATATAAGGTTCATGGGTCTCAAAAGAAAGATCGACGTTATCAAATTAGAAATGAGGAGATCTGTAGAAGAAACGTAGTCACCGACATAGCTCATCGTGTTGTGAAGCTATAGTCTGTAAGCTATAGTTTATAAGCTATAGTATATAAGCTATAGTCGTGGCAATGGGCGGGGCACATAGTTCAGAGAATCGATAGGCATTGGTGACTCTGCAACGAAATAAGCAGTGCCCGTAGACCGCCTACTTGGTGTACTGACGATCTCAAAAAGGTCGCTGGGAGAAGCTGGATACAAGCAGCTTAAAATCTTGGGGTGTGGAGATGATCGCGTGAGAGATGCCGTAACCTTTGTCTAGCAGCGTACGTCCATCGGTTGACAGAAAAGAAGTAAAAAAGATGCAATTGTACCAAATTTGAAAGCGTCAAAGACAGACCGCCTTTCGCATTTATAATTCAACTGCGGAAAATACCTTTGCTTTGCATACTGGTAAAGCAAAAATAAACCTAGCCATGCTTCATTAAGCATGTAATAAATTTACAAAAGAAACTATATAAATTTCCAAGCTCTTGGGAATTTTATAATCAGACATGTAGCTCAAATTTTATTGTTCGTAACTGAACAATAACTAAGGAGCGGCACAATTGCTCATTATCAAGTGAGGTGGGAGTAGATAATACTGCAGAAGTGACGTCAATACTTCGGCATACTTCTGATAAACGAATATGAGGAAGCAAAACCACAAAAACACGAACAAAATCAACATTGCGTTGGTTGAGAATTTAAGTGTTCAAAAAACAGTCGGAAATAAAGAAATATAGGTGTTAGGTAGGTAATATAGATAATAGTTGACTTTCTATTATATAAAAAACGAAAAGCTTAATTGCGATATACGATAAAATAAAGACTTAAGATTTATTTAGGGATGTAAGAATTTAACTCACGACACTGCCGCTGAGTGAACTAAGTACAACCAAAAACTAAATAAATTTGACAAACAACTAATAACCAAACCCGACGATATTATATTTCCAGGTTGAGATCTATTCAACTGTAAGACTTTATTTATCTAATACCTTTTTAAAAGTAAAAAAAAAATACGAAATCTGGAGAGTTATCAAAAAAATATTCCCCCAAATGACTAGCGCGAATCACAAATCTGTTAAGTAGGACAATTGGATAAGAGCCGAAAATTATTGGCCCCCAGTTGTTTTTGTTAACTTTTATCAACAATATCTTAATTATTGTTCTTTTAATTAATTCAGTTATCGAAAGTACACGCACTGTTTACTATACGCAATAATTTTAAAGTGATTAACGTTTAGATACTACACAGTAATTTAATTAACAAGATTCTAGTCGATAATTTTTGTTACAAAATATATCGAGATGAACCGAAATAAACATGTTCAACAGGACATTTGTGTCAACCGTTTATGTTACGCTTATGAAACTCAAATCAATTGAAAAATGATTTTGAACGAGACTGACCAGACCAAAGCTGACGCTAAACCAACTTGGCAACAGAGTTTAGAGACAATGTAACATTGCAAATTTGTTTCCTACAGAACAAAACCCAGTACTTGGTCTACAAATCACTTAACAAAGCAGTACATAACATAGCAAATGATGGATGTTAGCATGCTAGGAGTCTTGGAAAACTCGCAGACTCTTTATTGCATAGAGGTAAATAAAAACTCATGATGAATTGCCGACGGAGGTGGCACTCGTTTAACAAAGTAATAAAGTTTTGGGACCCAAGGCTGACAATCAGGTAGTCCAAGACAGAATGGTGGATCTTTTGGGAATCTCTAATGTATTTGAAAACACATCTATTAAGTAGTGAACGTCCATCGATAAAAACAAAGTTATGTTTATTTATAGATGTTTAGACTCTGTGGTTATAAAAGAATATAATTGTCAAATTGTCGATTTTATTTTCATTTGTCATTGTGCTCATAGTTTTATGATCGTGCTGTTTTGTTAATTGTTAAATCTGTTTTCGATACACGATTAAAAGCAAAATGGCGTATGCTTCAAAGAAAAGTGTTTTTTAATGGTGAGATTATCCATAGATCTACATAATTTTGCAAAATTAAAATATCTAAGTTTTAATTTAAATATAACAGTCGTAAATTCTTTACGACTGTTAGAAGATAAAATAATGACTATGCCGAAAAATCGGCGCAAGCAACATGTTATTCATCGTGAACGAAGTTAACAGTAATTTCTTCATCGCTTTTTTATATCTTCATTAGAATCAAGAAATAAGTTTATCAATTCTTGCAGAATAATAGAAATGAGCTTATCTTAACTGAAAATTAAACGATGCTTTTATTTTATTACACATACTGCAATTTTTATATAAGTGAAAAGTGAAAAGAAAAACCAATATAATATCTTAGATACAGTACGTACTAAAACGACTTATATATCTCAACTTGACATTTCATTATGTTCCGGATATAGATAAGATATACCCGATTGTGTCCGAGAAGGCAAAAGTTGTTGACTCTCATGGATTAACTGATAGAGATAATACGACAATAAACTTTCAATTCCTACAGATAAGATTTAAAATTGAATGTCAACAATTTTGTCATATTGGACGTCGTAGTTTGGACTTCGCAACGGCTTTGTAATAAATAATCCAATCTATTTCTATTGTTCTAACTTGACCTTATAAAAGAATATGTAAGGAAATTTTAATTATTCAATACATTTTAATATTACTAGTAAGTTATATGAGGCACGAGCGGTTTAGTAACCGAGTTGAGACAGTACCTGGATGACCGAGCCTTGTTCGGTATTTCTTTTTAAGATATAAAAAATGTAATAAAAAAAAACAAAAAGAGAAAGGGCAAGTGTTATCTGGGACTCAATCTGGGGTATTTTCACTTCGTTAGTCCCCGTGTTCCCCACTGATCTATTACAACTTTACAAATCACAGCAAAATTAATTTTCGTATTCAATGCAATATTCTAGTAATTTTTCAATGCGTATAAATAGGGATAAAACGCCTAAAAAAGGCTAGGTTTTATTTTTTAAAACTTAATCGATTTATCAACCTCAAAACCCCTACATACATTTCATGATAATCGTTGGAGCCGATAAGAAAGACGTATTTGACTCAGACGCGGCCAAAGAAATGAAAGCACTGCTCTTTATGGAGAAGCAGCCTAGGGTAGACACTACTTTATTGGTTACAGTAGTTCCAGTAGTTGTTACATATGAGTTCAGGTGACTCATGAACTATAAAGCAAAATTTAGCGTGTAAGAGTTAAAAATGGGCAAATTTATTTTCGGTATGTCCAGAAGCTTAAGTTTTTAATGACAGAATGGTTGCTTCTTGGGTAGTAAAAGGCAGCGCCTCGATTTTTTACGTCGTTGTGGACATTAACATCGCAAATTCTATATCCGGAAGGCACTTAACTCAAGCGTAAATGCGATCACAAAGACGTCACAAGTAAAGAATTTGCCCAGTAATAAATAATCACGCTCGATATCTTTAAGAAGACGATAAGAGAATGAGATTAATGTTTATAAATTCAACACATATCAGTGATGCATTATTATAATCTACTTTATCTATACTTACACCGATGCAAAAGGTGGGTCATCGAATTAATGCACGTTTCAATGTCACAGCTACCTTGACTTTTAATAAGGTTCATTATAATGAACAAAACGTTTTTTAGCAATATGTTCGAGCTGGTATCTGCTTAACAACTACATGTTCAAAACCATGATTTTTCACCAATGATTTTTCACAAATATTAATTACTAAATTGATACTACAATTCACACACTCACAACAAAGTGATTTGTATGTATGTGTATATTTTAAAACTTCTTTAATGATCTTAGAGACTTTTTAAATCTTCAGATACTCAATATCTACAGTAAGAGTTTTGGCTATTTTTGTAGTTAATTAACTTTGACTATTATCAGTTCTCTCACCCTCTCTTTCATTAACTAGACGTCCACTCTGGGACATAGGTCTCTTCGAAGGACTTTCACGCAATCAAAATTTTGTGCCACCGGATTGTGCGGCTTCAGTGACCTTTTTGAGGTCGTCTGTCCACATAACGTTTTCTGGTGCGGGGTCGCCACTCTAGCACCTTGAGACCCAAATGTCCATAGTTTCTTCGAGCTATGTGCCCGTCGCATTGCAACTTCAGGTTTGCGACCCCGTTGAGCTATGTCTATTACTTTAACCCTTCTACGGATCTCTTCATTTCTGAATTGATTACGTAGAGTTACTCTGAACATAGATCTGTCTGTAACCCGTTGGTCATTACCATAAATCTGCATATGTATTATAGTTATCATATCATAATCTGGCGGAAATTACCTACGATATATGCTTGTTTTAGAACGGAAAAATAAATAGTTCTATAGAATTGCTTGTATAGAATGGCAAATCCTGAATATTATTAACAGCCGCCTACCATGCATTCAATTTACCTGAAATCCTAAATTATAGTGAAAAGTAGAACAATGAACTATTGAATATAATCCCAGAGAATGAATGGCATTAAGTTGATTAACTTCAGTTTTTCCTATCAAATATGCGTAAAGTGATTCTTGAATACATCCAACTAAGAATTTTCAAGATAAATAATGAGAACTAGTAAACAACAAGTGAAATAGACATTTCTATGTCACTTGTTGTTTAATTAAATTTCTTTACTTTCTATGACGCATTACTCAAAATACATATTAAAAATCTAATCTGAATACAATCTTGGGAGCGTTGCAATAAAAACTGATAATGCTGAAGGTCGACCGATTAGATTATATATAAATAATTAGATTTATAAAGATTGGAAGACAGATATTGTGTATCTAATCAATAATGGGCCCCTTACAAATAAATATGTTTGTTACTATAGTACATTTTTTACATTTTATGTCCCTGCCTTTCCTTTTTCTTTTACCGATGTAGGTCCACTACTGGGAAAAGGTCACTTCACGGATTCTACGCGTGACGATTTTGTGCCCATGAAGCGGCTGCCCGCGACCTTTTTGAGGTTATCTTAAGATTGCAACGCCTATGGGTTCTCTGTACTGTGTGCCCTACCCATTGTCACTTCAAACGCTGAGCTAAGAGTATGTCGCTGACTTTGGCTTTTCTACGCATCTCCTCATTTGTGATCACGTAGAGATACTCCAAGCATGGCTCGCTCCAACATTCTTTCTATTATATTGAAAAAGCGTGCAGCCATTTTGTTATTTTTTCGAATAATAATAATATTTTTAGTTATTTCTCAACTTTAGTACGATGTGCTATAAAGTCATGTTTCTACTATATTTATCTGATATATTTTCAAGTTTTTGAGACTTATAATAATGCTATATGTTACTAAAACTTCAATCGAAGTAGGTGTGATAAGAACAATTGATTTAGCCTTGCCAGCAGTTTAAAAATACTGGTAAATAAGAGGCTGATACAAAAAGCGTACTATACTGTTGAGGATTACTTGGATGATAAGAATGTGTGGATATAGCTACTCTACCCTGTACAGGACAGAAATGACTACATGTAACTAGTTATAAGAATTATATTTTTAAAAGAGGAACCGCCGAGATTCTTGCTGGCTCTTCTCGGTAGGAACAGCTTTCAGAACCAGCAGTAGATTTTGACGATCCAAAAGCACTTGTTTACAAGTTTACTTGAATAGAGAATATTTTGAATTAAATTGATTAAAATCGAAATATAGGATCGAGAGGGTTTATTGGTTATCTGAAACAGGATAAGATATCTGTAATTATACCTTCTGTCAAGTCGGTGGTGTTCGTCGCGATGGTCCATGGAGAGTTTGTAATAGATCCGAGCGGCCTCCGAGCGGTCATGAGCAGAGTAGACGAAGGCGTGCAACTGTCGTAACAGCTTCCAACTTAGCTTCCATAACGATTTGCTCATCTTTGGTGTACATGACACAAACCTGACAATAAAAGACAAATAAATTTTACACCTTACAAATACACCTTATTTAAAAAAATTAATATCTACCTAAAGTTAATGTTGAATGTTTCTATTAGTCTTTACTTATTTTACCAAAGTTAATTTCTATATTATCTATGTTTATGTCAATGAATGGGTATACCGTTACACAAATTCAGTTTACAAATAAATTGAGTATTTCAAAATTAAAACGACGATTGGTGGGACATATAATACAGTAAAGCTTTCTGTGTAGGTGTTTTAGTAGCAACCTAAACACGTAACCTTGGTAGATTCCATACTAGGAAGGCATGCTACCTCCAAAACTTCTTAAGGAACCACTTAGATCTAAGCGACGTAAGATTACGATGCCTGGAAATCTCTAGAGATCTATGTCCAGAAGTGAAAATCAGATCCGATGTAGAAGAAAACGGATTTTTTTTTAGTTTGATGCAACAAGTTCTGGCAAAATCGACTTTTCTATTTAGGTACAATTTTACTTCACTTTTTTATATTTTGAACAAAAATGTGAAAATTCTAAAGAGGCAATCTACATATTTGAGACTACGAATATCTATATATTTGAAACTTATCACATCATAGTTCTTATGTATCAACCACTTAATTTTTTTTAACTATCTTTTTTTTAGTTTAATATCCGACAGGTTCTTGTACAATCGATTATTCTATGTAGGTATGATTTAATTATTATTCTGAAATTTAGAACAATAAAGGAGAAGCATTAAAATGTGGCAATTTAATTCAAAACTGTCACGTCACAGCTTTCGCTTAGTTACCTATGTTTTAACGGTTTAACCACTTATTTTATTTTTAACTATCTGTTGCAGTGTCGTAACGTATAATTTATCGTAAAGCAGGTTTAGTTTCGTTTCCGTTTCGCCAAGCGGCCGTTTTCTATATTGCATATGTACGTACTATTAAAGAGAAAGTTAACTCTTTAATTTAGCTAGGCATTTTGAATTTATGTTAAAGCGTACTTCAATTTATCAATAATAAATCTTACAAAAGTTACCATTGCTACTGAAACTTTATTTTATATTTTTTAGTTACTAAAATCGGGATATGTATATAAACTTTTAATTAATATATGTTTCTTCGTATAATTATATCCTAAAATGAATTCAGTAAAAGAATTTTTTGACGAAGAAGCGGTCGGACAAATCAAATAATAAAACTATCGGAACTAGGGGTTGCAAAAATTTTGACACAAACAATAATGTTAATTGCCCATCATTTAAGTAAGTAAAATTATCAAGTGCACGTCACAGATAAAGCAAAGTTCCACAAAAATAAAACACCGATTTTAATCTTAATTTAATCATCAGTTACCATCTTGATTATAAAATGATAATAAATGTTGCTAATTATTGAAATAAATAAAAAATCATTAAATTGACAAAGACAAAATTCAATATATACCCAAAAAAAGGTAACTTATTGCGGCTGAAGGGAATATTATAATACAAATAAATATATGGTATGGTAATGCACACATATATCTCAAGTTAGACAAAACAACACAAATTAAAAATTTACAAAATAAATTAAGCATTTTAAGAGATAAGCATAAACGAATATTGAAAAACATAATACAACATAATGGGTTCATAAATAACCTGGAGAGCGAAATATCAAAGGCATAAGAGATAAAAGATGCGTTTTGAAAATTTGAATTAAATAAACAAAAATTAAATGTGGAGAAAAGTAGGACGAGTCAAGATGGCGTCTCTTAAAGTGACACTAGTATTTTTTTTAATCTGTGAGAATGAACAGCGGGCAGCGAAAACGAATCCAGATGACGTAATAGTGATAAGAGAAATCTGTTTTGACAAAAGTCCTTGTCAAAACGGGAAATCATAATACGTCAATTATAGGATACGTTATCTTATTTGTAGGATTTCATTGAAGTTTGCCACGGTATCGGTTGATTTCAAGGACGCTGGATATCATAATTAAAAATGGCAAGGCAACACTAAAAATAGTTGCCAATATCATAAATTTTAAACTATAAAGATTATAATTTTACTGAATGTGAAAAAAAAGTTGTAAGACTAGAAAGAGGCTGTAAAAAGATGGGTTATGTGAAGTATTATAAAAGGAAGTATAATAGTATAAAATAACTGAAGTATAATAGTAATAAAAGGAAGTATTATAGTAAGGCATATAAAAGGAGTTGCGCCAAAGTTGACGAATGGTTGAAGAGAATGGACAAGTAGCATAAGGGTAGCGACAATATTAATGAAATGTAATGTAAAAAATATATTTATACGTTGAGGAATTATTGATTGACGCCTGTACAGAGATAGGTAAAAAAATATTTAAAGTTTCGAACAAAATTTTGCTCAAAAATCAATTTTAATTAATTCAAAATTCAAACTCAGAATATATTTCATTTAAATAAACTAATATATTACTCTTCCTTCATTAATTCCAAATTCAAAGTCAGAATATACTTCATTTAAATCAACTAATATACTACTCTTTCTTCGTTAATTCCAAATTCAAACTCGAAAATACTTTACATAAATAGACTATTATTCTTCTGGAAGTAGTAGAGTCTATAGTCTTTAAAGGCCTATTAAACTAATATAATTTTGAAAATTCCTAAAATATTGTAGTGGCTTTTGTGCACAAGGTCCAATTACTTTCTAATTGCCTATTTTATCACTGGTTTAGAAAAATCCTGCTTACTCAGCAGAACCAGTAGAAAACTTTTAGCTAGCATTTTCAAATTATAATTTAGTTACATTTTATTTATAAAATTTACGTTTATGTTAATAACATTTTGCTTTTAAGATTAAAACGAAATATTATAATTATCTTTGATTAAGTTGCATTTCGTCACGCTGTCAAGTGCAAGGTCGGTGTTTAATTAAATCCACTCATTATTAAAGATATAGATTATTTATATAATCCGCGATTGAATGATAAGTATTTCTTACAATAATTACGCTAAACTTATGGACTAGTAAAACCATGATTGGTTATTTGGGATCGTGTATCCGAATCTATAAAATAATACTTTTGTAAGGCCCAAATTAATTTACCTTAAATAAATATCAACAACTCTATGAAGTACTGTTATCAGTGATGTATATTGATAATAATGATAAACGGAGTATATATATTATTTAATTATTAAAATTATGAAATTTAAAATAGTATTTAATGATATATATATCCTTTTTATCGGCTTTTGTTTATAGCTTAAGTTACCGAATAAAAATATGAAGAAGAAAGAGTTTATAAACCTATAAAAATGAATAATCATAAATCAGGCCATAAGCATAATATGTTAATCTGTTAGAAGTATAAAGTTAATATTAAAAGTAAATGTTAGTCAATATAAACAAGCAAAGCAATGTAAGTCATCGAAATATGAATACAGAAGTGAGAAAATAAAATACTGTCATAGACGAAACAACTAAAAGAACTTACGAAAGATTCCTAAAAGTTTTATTCCTGTAAAAGAGCTGCAAGCAAAAAGTAAATTATGATAAATATAATATAAACAATAAAGGCTGGCGAACGAAGTTGATATCTGAAAATATGGAAACTTAAATATCAGATGATCCAACTAATGGCGCATGCTAAAACCGTGTATGAGATTAAAATATAGCAATAATACACTTCATATATAAACAGACTGATCAGATACCACCACCAAGTAAAAACAATCTCAAAGCGAACTCCAATTCATATCCACCACCACGAAATTCGAGATCTAACTACTAACCTAGACATGACGGTGTTGTGACGGACACACTTCTTCCTACGAACGTGTAAACTTCCCATAACAGCGTACTCAACCGCATGCGTTTCTACCTTACCACCGACCAAACTAAAAAAGCGATGAACCGATGAGTTTAAAGGTATATTATCTTAGCAACCGTTGTATCAACAAGAACAGAACCTTAACCAAACGAGTGATTAATAGGATGATTTGTCTTTGCATTATTTAGGGAATAGGAATATGTATGTCAATCTAAAAATATATAATAAAGCAGGCAGAATAGTCTTAACTATTTCAGTTACAGAGTTTCGCTAAATATCCTTCATAACAATTTTCTGTATATATCGCGTATCGTGATATAGAACCTACTTCTTTAACTTACAGACTTGACTTGACTTTGAAACATCGTGAAAAAAAAACCTTAATACTTATTCTGACATCTATTGAAAGTTGAGGACAGGGATTTTTAAACTCTGGAGTTACAATGTTTGTATCTTCATCATTATCTAGTCTAGGAAGAAAATTTGCTTTTTTAGTTCTTTCTTTCCACTTCACTCATCGACATGGTTAATAATCAATACTATTTCTTATTAATGTTTAAAAATTTAATTTGGTTTAGTTTTTTTAGACCCGTAAAGGTAAACGGAGCGTTGGATGCGCGGACCAGCTAAATCAAAGCGGCACAGGACCTTGAAACGTGGATAATTCTTGAAGAGACCTAAGTCCAGCACTGGTTAAGATAGAAGTTAATAGTCTTGTTGATACATCGGTTGCAATAAAAGTGGCTTAGCCTAAAAGCTCGTGGTGCAAGAATTCCTTCACAAGGGCGTCTAAGCTGTGCAAATGATAAGTTAAGGAAATTGATATGAGAAAATATTTACAAGAGAGATTAGTTACTTTAGAACCATCGACCATTTATAATCTTCACGATAAGGAACTAATTAAATTGCTAATTTTTAAAAGTTAAGTCAACCTTAATCTGGGTTAAATCTAAATTTGATCATTGCGTTAGAAATTTTTAAAAATTTTTGCTCAAAATCAATCTTCATTCATTCCAAATTCAAATTCAAAAATATTTCATTTAAATAGACTAATATACTACTCTTTCTTCATTGATTATAAATTCAAACTCAAAAATATTTCATTTAAATAGACTAATATACTACTTTATCTTCAGTAATTCCAAATTCAAACCCAAAATATAATTCATAATAATAATAAATTATTATCATTGCGTTAGATATTTTTCTACTCAATACATAAAATGGCTAGATAGTGTCTATTGCCTTTATTGTAATTAATTCACTGTACAAAAAGTATTTGTTATTATCTTGCTTTGTACATAAATAAGTTTAACAATTGACAAGAATTCTGTTTATTTGATAACTTGGAACCCAAAAAACATTTCATATATCAAAGAACACATAATAAATGTTTGCGAATAGCCGTCAAATGTTTGTTCCAGTGGCAAATAAATTCCTTGTATCAACATATCAATTAAATATGAGGTAGTGATAGGGTTGCCAACTAAACTGTTAAAAGCAGTATAATACTGTTTTTCTTTACATTATACTTTATACTGTTGAACAAAAATAAAGTACACAAATTACTGTTTTCGCCAACAAAATGCTAGACATAAACGCAGCCAGAAATAAATCAGAATCAAACTTTTTAATTAACATTTGCATGCAGTCTTGTTTCATACGTCTTTTTCATTGCCCAACATTCTGATCCATACAATACGACTGGTCTTATGATCTATGACTTATATGATTACATAAATTTTTCTCTTATGTTCTTGTCAGATCTAATTTACTTTATTTCTTGTAAAAATAGAATTGTCAACCCTGGGTGAGATCACACGCGCCCAACATGCACCCGGGTGCATTATCTACGCAAATAGTAATAAAATTAGAACAATATCAACATTCTTCTTGTTGTATAATTAATGACCGCCGCGTTGAATTGTTGCACAAGTTATTGTAACAATAAACTAATTATTTATTCGAGATGACAGTTTGAAAACTGATCAGGGCAAGAGTCATTATATTATTTGAATAAAAATAAACTAAAAAAAATACGCTTCCTACTAAACGAAACGAAAAAAATGGTATTATTATTTAATAAAAAGCGTAGGATGCTCGATATACCTATATATATAGAAGATATACCTTTTTTTTCGGATGGGATATACGAAAAATATGGAACATAATGTCCAACGCTTTTTTCACAATAAACACTGTATTTTTTATATTTTTTTACTTTGTAGTTCGAAAGCGTGCTTTTTAGTTTCTTTAAGCTTAATGTACTTTCTAATTTTAATGCTATCGATTGTTAAAAACACAGTTATTTATTTTATTGTATTGTTCCTATAATAAAAAATTTCATTTCATTTCATTGATTGTCACCTTCACAAGTTTACTAACTGAACTAAATCTGACCGCTCAAAGTGGATTAAAATTGACTTCAAAGTTTAGTTATATAGATACATATTATAT
Source organism: Morpho deidamia (assembly GCA_947086505.1). Classification (NCBI taxonomy): domain Eukaryota; kingdom Metazoa; phylum Arthropoda; class Insecta; order Lepidoptera; family Nymphalidae; genus Morpho; species Morpho deidamia. The sequence continues at coordinate 1,862,057 of CAMTZC010000025.1, forward strand.
ATATACAGGTTGAAATTAATAGCGTGTAAAAAGAAATGTACGTATTAAGGTAAAATTAACGTAAAAAATTATTTAGTCCCGCTTACATCGCAATCTAAATAGCAAATAAAAAGTTCATGTTGATATTCAAATCAATACAAGCAGCTATCAAGTTATGTTAAAATATCAGTGTTTATTCGCATTTCGTAATGTTTATTTGTATATAAAACAATCACTAAACGTGGTATGTACTTTTCCTGATAGTATACTAGTACTTTGCATACAACACTAAATAAAATTTCTTGAAATACTCATTATTAATTATGCATTTGGTAAGTATATCGTTGTATCTTATGTTTGTAAAAACTGAAGGAAATGATTTCGTACGCCACTTCCAATAAGTCAATATCAAAAAAGATGTGAACAATAAATTGTATACGAATTCGTTACATCATAATCTTTGACTTTGACTAAAACGTTATCTTTTTATTATAAGATAAGTTACGATTGTACTTTAAAATCGATATTGATAAAAGATATCTGACAAAAACCTCAAACTATCCAGAAATAAAGATAAACGTCATAGTCGCTAATAATTAAAATAAAATTCACTGATTGTAATATTAAGGTAATGCTGTGATTATTTGTACATTAATTAATTTTTATATTTATAGTAGATAAATATGAAAGTGTGTATGTTTGCAAATATTTCGACCCCTGAGGGAGCAATGAATTGGTGTCAATTAAAATGGATACAGTGAAGACCTGATACATAAACATTCAGAAAAACGATTCAATTCAAAACAGTACCTAATCTCAACCGCTTTCTTTTCGTACCATGAAGTGTGGATTGCATTGGGGTCGTTATGTTTGAAAAGGAAAACGTTATATGAACTATAGATAACTCTGTCTCTTTTACTCAAATCTTTTTAGTTTAAAGTCTTTCGATTTAAAGTGTGCGTCTTTAAGACGTCATGTTATGAAAACAATTTACGTCTTTAATTGAGTCGCAATAAGAGTTCATGATAGACCTGCTGGAGAGTAACATAAGATGCTTTTATTTCGGTGAAGATAACGCTTTGAAATATGTAGGCTAAATAATAATTCCGAATCTTTAGATTACTTTGTTGTTGCGACGTACATTATATCAACAGGTAGTCTGTATGCATTTAACTTTCCATCGACAAGAATAACAATACAATCCCGATTGTATCATCGCTTAATTTTTACCGTCAGTGCTATGTCAAGTAATGTATTTGTATAAAATTAAACTTACTTCGTTATTGTGGCGTACATTATATTAAGATTCCGATTTTACAATCCCTCAATTTATACTGTCATATCAAGTAATATATTAATATCGCTTTAAATTTACTTTGTTATTGTGGCGTACATTATATCAACAGGTACTCAGTATTGATTGAACATTACGATTCCGATTTTACAATCCTTTAATTTATACTGTCAGTGTCATTCATTATTCTTATATATAAAATGAATAGTGTCAGAATATCAAGTAACAAGGGCGTAGCGAGATGCGGGCAAGGGGGGGCAGCTTCCCCCCCCTTTACACTGAAAACTGTTACAATGGGACACTGAAAACTCGCAACATATTGACACTATAAAAGGCTTGCATAAGATCTCTAATGTACTTCACCTACATAAAAAATGTGAGCTCCTTATATTTTAAATACCATGATTAGGAAAAATAAAATAGTCTAGATTTTCTGAGACAATTTTGACCCCCCCTGTATAGAATTCTGACTATGCTCTTGTCAAGTAGTATATTAATTACAGTCTAAACTTACTTTGTTATAGTGACGTACATTATATCAACAGGTACTCAGTATTAAATGCACATTACGATTCCGATTTTACGATTCTTTAATTTATACTGTCAGTGCTATATCAAGTAATATATTAATAATAAATTGTAAATCTTAAATCGGAATATTCGAAACTAAATTAAACTTAAATTTGCATACTGTATAGCAGAATATGTTTGTGATTCACAAAATGTCAATATCTGTGTATATAACTCATATTCTGGCAAATAAATGATTGTTATTATTATTTTAATTGATTTTTGGGTCTCTGCTTTTTTTACTGGTTTACCCTCATTTACGGGTTGTTGCCACGTAAATGAATCAAATAATATTTATTGTAAAGTAGCGGCCTGTTACACTGCCACTGCTGGGAATAGGCCTCCTCCCTCCGTTTCTGAAGAGAAGGGTTGGAGCTAAGACCTACCACGCTGCTCCAATGCGGATTGGTAGGTTACACATATCCCTAGAATTCTCTAGAGATATGCAGGTTTCCTCACGATGTTTTCCTTTACCGAAAAGCGTGTGATAAATTGCCAATTACCAATTAGAGCTGTGATAGCCCAGCGGTGAGACCGTGCGACTCTTTCGAGGCGAACACGAGTTTAAACCCGGGCAGGCACCAATGAATTTTTGTATTAAAAACTCATATTTATTGTAAATACAGTAAAATTATCGATGTTACAAGAATAATTATAATCCAATGTATCCTACCATTAAATATGTACAATATGTTATAATTATTATTAACAACAATTTAAGTTATATGACAAGTAAGATGTCAGAAATAGTATAATATTATTAATAATATAATACGACTAGCAATGCCCCGCGGTTTTACCCGCGTCCATACCGATCTCGTGGTAGTGGAAAGTCAACGAAGTCGAACTATAGATTTATTTGTAGATTATTTAACTATAAAAAATGGGTATCATTAGGCCCTGCTATAACGATCGCTACAATGAATTTGTTATGGCATTATTTGATTTCGATTTACATTCTTAAATTCGTAATATCTTTTCATTGGGATGTCGGATTTTAATAATTTAAAAAGTATTTTACAGGTATTGAAACAGTTATTCATAAAATATCATTTAATGGGATAAGGATTAATACAGAGATATGAATAAAATGGTTTGATTATTGTCGGCACTTTTACCAACTTTTACAATGTAAAAGAGTAGTTATATTGGCATAACTATAGTAGTTAGACATATGGTATCTCGGACTTTTTTGTGGATATTGATACGTTCTATAATACTGTAGAACATTTTTTTGTTCTATCATCAATAGTTTCCGCAGCGCACGCGATGATAGATGTTTACGACTAAATTTTTACCAAGTTATTACAATTTTATTAGGGATCCCTATTTTTTTTGAAAATGGCAATATAGCCTATGTTGCTCAGTGAAAAAGCAGCTTTCCAATGGTGAAAGAATTTTTGAAATCGGTCCAGTAGTTTTTGCGTGAAAGCGTAACAAACATACATACAAACAAACATACAAATCTTTCCTCTTTATAATATTAGTATAGAGTAGTATAGATAATAATTAAAAGTCATTTATAAAATCATTAATGAAGAGTGTGGTGTGTAGTTTTTTAATTATGTATTTTGCTGGGTTATCCATGTGTTTTCTCTTATTATTATTAGACTATTATCATTTTAAACTTACTTCGTTATTGTGGCGTACATTATATCAACAGGCACTCGATAGGGCAGCGTTAGTAACGAGACACACCTCATTCCACGTTGTCTCATCACCCAGTTCACGATTCCAGTGTTGGCTGAATCTATTGCGTTCTGGAATATCGTCATCACAGTATCCGGAAGGTCGTCGACGAGCGCGTCCTAAGGAATTATTTATTTTAAGACCCCTTTGCAAAGTATTTACAGGGCCACCGTGATTACCTTTCCTACCGGATAGATATGACTTTACATGGCCTTTTATCAAAATCAAATCAAATCAAATCAAAATATTCTTTATTCAAGTAAACTTGTAAACAAGTGCTTTTGAATGAAACTTTACTGCTGGTTCGGTAAGCTGTTCTACCGAGAAGAGCCAGCAAGAAACTCGGCGGTTGCTCTTTTTAAAATATAAATCTTAGAACTAGTTACATTTATTTATTACTGTCTTGTACAGGGTAGAGGTGCACCTATATCCACACATCCTTATCATCTAAGTAATCTTCAACAGTATAGTAGGCTTTCTGTATCAGCCTCTTTTTAACAGTGTTTTTAAACTGCTGCAATGGCATGACCAAAATTGATTTCGGAATTTTGTTATAGAATCTTATACCCAAACCCACAAACGATTTACGTACTTTTGCTAGGCGCAAAGCAGGAGTCGCAAGCTTATGTCGGTTCCTACTTTGTCTATTATATACATCACCTATCGTTTTATAATTCTTTATATTTTTATGTACAAAAATTACGTTATTTAAAATATACTGTGAAGCAAATGTTAGAATATCTGTTTCCTTAAACTTCTCTCGCAGGGAATCAGAGTTAAGGTGCATAATAATAATTCAAATAAGCTCTAGCAAGCTCTTTTAGAGCTCTGATAGCCCGGCGGTGAGACCGTGCGACTCATTCGAGGTGAACACGAGTTCAAACCCGGGCACCAATGAGTTTTTCTATTAAAACTCATGTGTCTAATTGATAATTGCAATTTATCACACCCTTTAGGTGAAAGAAAACATCGCGAGGAAACCTGCATATCTCTAGAGAATTCTGCAGATATGTGTAACCTACCAATCCGCATTGGAGCAGCGTGGTAGGTCTTCGCCCCAACCCTTCTCTCCAGAAACGGAGAGAGGAGGCCCTATTCCCAGCAGTGGGATTGTAACAGGCCGCTATTTTACTAGCACGCTCTTTTAATTGTCAAGGATCAATAAAATTAATGAAGCTACAACTAGATCGACATGTTGGTCTTTCGGAAAAGTGCCAGTAAGAAATTTTTTATATATTTTAAAATTACATAATTGAGCTGCAGATTTCATCATTTATATTCAAATTCAAAATATTGTTTATTCAAGTAAACTTGTAAACAAGTGCTTTTGAATCGTTAACTCTACTGCTGGTTCGGAAAGCTATTCCTTATACATATTAACTTTCACTGTGTAATACGGTTCGAAAAGGATTAAAATAGCATTTGCCATTTAGATATAAAGTATATATGTATTTAAAGAATATTTATATTATTCCTTAGCTTATGATATTTTGAAGACTTTATAAAATATACAATACAATCATTTATTTTGAATAAGGATGTCTATATTATATTAAAATTAAGATTTAGATAAAATTTATTATATACAAAAAATGTAGTGGCATCATTAAGTATTTAATTTTAATGCTATACAATTTTAATATGAATAATAATTATTTTATTATTATACAATGTTGTTTTTTTACATTCATTTTATAATAAAATAATTATAAAAATAGATAATTGAATTATTTATACACAATGTTACGATATGTTTAAGGTCAGCTATGCTCACATGTTCCGACATTTAATTTAATATAAGGAATAAATCGGAAATATGAATAAATTATAAAACTGGACTTGACAGGTTTTATTGGCTATAGTTTAAGGTTCTCTGTAATAGAGCATCACCTAGCTACGTTTTGCTCTTATTTGTCTATGGGTGTTACACTAAATTGTGCTCTTACTTGTCTATGGGTGTTACACTAAATTGTGCTCTTACTTGTCTATGCGTCTTGCACTCCTCGCATTCCGGATCGTAGTCGTACGTGGTGTCGTCGAGTACATCTTGCAACTGGTAAGTTGTCTGAACCGCAAGACATCTACAGATAATTCAATACATAACAGAAACATTGAATGAATAAAATAATAAGACGCTTTTAAGTAGTTTTTGTTTTTTTTTTAACTGTCAATGTTGCTTTCCCTAAGTGCTCCTCACTGACTTACTCGAGATCATTTAGCTTTCGCGGTGTGAAGCTTTAGAGTGATTTATTAATCAATGAGCGATCCGTAAATCTCTTACTCTATCGGCATTAACTCGCAAACAATAAAATATTATACAAGTTATTATATATTAGTACGCCGTGTGGTATCCGGCAGTATAGAATAGACCACCCTCCGTTCTTACCGAGGTGTCGTAAGAGGTGACTAAGGTATGTGCCGTGCGGTATCCGGCTGCATAGAATAGACCAGCCTGATTTCTTACCGAGGTGTCGTAAGAGGTGACTAAGGTATGTGCCGTGTGGTATCCGGCTGCATAGAATAGACCACCCTCATTTCTTACCGAGGTGTCGTAAAAGGCGACTAAGGTAAGTTGACGTCAGGCAGGCGGCCGGTCGTAAAATACGTAGCCAAATCATGTGACAACATATTTGTAACATGTTGTGCCGACCCCACTTAGAGTGGGATAAGGGCAGGAGAATGATGATTATTATATATTATTAGTGGCAGCATTATACGTCGTATTTAATTAACAAAAAAATACATATTTTTTTATTATTATCTATATTGCATCTTTTTTTTACTTTTTTTCTGTTTTTTTTTATTTCCAGTGCAAATTCATCTTTTTCTTTCTTTCTATATTACCCGTGTCTAATTTCTCGTCTTTTTCCTTTTGTTACTAAGACGTTGACTAAAAGAGATCCCTTTTAGGGATAAGTCCGCCTTTGTACATGTACTATTTTTCTTCTCTTTTCTAAAACTATGTACGTACAATAAAGAAATAAAATAAATAAATAAATTTTTCATTAATTATTTAAAAGTTGAAATAAAAAAAGCTTGTGTAGTCAGCTTACCTTGTGCAAGTAATCATGTTGTTACGATGAAGAAATCGCAGAGCGTCATCGAAACCTTGCTTGCACATGTTACTGAGCACTTCCGGTTTCGGCGGAAACAGGATCCTAGCGAAACGGTTTATGTTCTGCTTGGATAGTTCAATGCTTGTATTCGCCAAGTTCACCTAAATTGAAGAGTTTATGATAACGTAACGTTTCATATAGCATAATACTATATTATATAAAACGTATTTACTCAAAGTCGATGATAAAATTGGCGCTTGTTGCGAACTATTGCTCTAGTACAGGATTGTCTAACACAAAAGTTAACTTGGGCCAAAAAAAAACACGCTTAACTTACGGTGAGCCTTAAAAAATCAATGTTCATAGGAACAAATTTATTTTGGCCAGTACATTGTAATAAACATATAAAGTTAATTTATTAAATAATGAATAGTTTATAAATAAAATATATTATAATTTTATATGCTTGTTTCGTTCCTACTTAATACTTCAATTTTGTTTGTACTTTGCGTCAGATACATAGACTGTGTCATGAGATGGTTGGATTGTACGAAGTATGACATGCATGTAGAGGGAATAGCGCAAGAGTTGACAAACGTTAGGAGAGACTGGAAGTTTAAGACTGGAGGTTAGAAGAGACTGAAATGTTTTCCTAAACATGTTATGCCGATCCCACTAAGTGGTATAAGGGCCGCTAAAATGTTCATCTTGGGCCGGAATTTTTAAAACCCTAGTTTGAAATGTAATTTCTATAGACCTTAAGAAAAGTAACAGTAAACCCCAGAATCAAAAGCGCTTTATCACCGACTTTCAGTTATTCACGTATAATACATTTGTATAAGTTTTATCACTTACATGGAACAGCTGAGAGCTGAGGTCTCTCGGACATATGTCGCTTTCGCCGCAGAACGGACTAACTGTAATCGTGTTTTCGTCCAGAACAGGTAGATTGTCACTAAAACCGCCATCCATGTATCTGATGCCGTGAAATCGAGGTGGCAGCATCCCGGAGAACACTGGGACGAAACAGGAAGCGAGTAACGCCTACAAAATAAATCCGGCTTGAAGGACCAAAATTACAACTCACCCCAAGGTCTTTTTTTTATAACTTATTGTACCGGTGATTTCGTTCGCATTGTTTTTAGCGTTAAATGACCCTAATGGTATATGTCTTGTTTCTGAAGAATAACGGGGTTTATTTCTTCGACATGATATGCTTTTTGGACACAGTACTAACCGTTATTCACTTCATTACGTAGTTAAGTACAATACTCTACTAGAATAACTCGTGTTTAAGAAAATAAAAGCGTGGGGTTCACAGCAATTATTAGAATCCTTTGATGCGCTTATAGCACTCAATATATATAAACGCACCTGTAATAAATCTTCTCTTGTAGGAAACTCGGTGACGATAACATTGTTCCCGTCGTACACTCGAGTCAATGATATATGAAGCTTTCCACTGACGATCTTGTGCGCGTCATGTGGAATGTATTTTTCCATACCCTCGAGGAGAAGGTTTTGTATACTAAACGACGGACTAAAAGGTCCTAACGACCCAGCCCTCGCTTCACCGACTATCCTTAACACATCGCTTGTAATTTCCCCTAAAAATAAAATGAAAGTGAATTTTTTTTTTATGAAAAACCAAATTCATTTATGTATCAAAATGACGGGAAGTATGGGAATGGAAAATATTTCAAGCCAATCCAATTGTCAACCTCACCAGCTCATGGTGCTTCCTGCTAAACTACGGACGAGGCTCTGGCGACTGATCAATGGAGGTATAACCATACCCTAGTTGGGTGGACTGGTGGAAGCTATCAACCTTTAGGCTCAAATGACTCCTAAAAAACTGGTGCAGACGAAACTTAGTTTAACGACTATTAGTGCAATGTGAAACCACTGCACTAATTTCCCAAGAAAATCACCTATGAATATAATATCAGAGAGATCAAAACAATCATGTTATATAATAGCTGTTTTGTCTGTCTTGATTCTGAATAGGTGGAGGTAGATTATACAAATGAAGTATTCAGGTGACCATGATTGTCAGCAATGAGGGACCAATTGAGGAAAAGATATCTTGTTGTTAATTTGACCTTCACCAGAGTTGCTATTTGAACTTGGTGCAGCAAAAAGCTTCTATAATAGCTTTTAATCAATATTAATTTTTAAGCATAGCATTATAACCTGGGCTTACAGCAAAATGATTCATTATTTAGACTTGATTGATATACAACAATATAAGATCTGGAGAAAACTTACATCTCTCAAAAATTCCTGGGATATTTGTAACTTGTAAACTTCAATATGGTTTAGAAAAATAAAAATAAACAGTGGATATGTGGTAAAATGAAAGCTACTCCTGAGAAAGTGAGGAGTCCAATAGTGATAATGTGATCAACCACTTTCTTGTTATATTTTTGGAGTAAAGGCTATATAGAAGCGAAGACCATTATCAGTTTGACCAGTCATGTACTATTGAGATTGCTACTGGTTACAGCCAAAAACTTTTCCCTCAGAAATTGTAGAAATCTTTTGCACTGCAGTGCTACTAGGTGTTAGTTATTAGGAGTGGGTGGAATAGTCCACCCACTCACAGTATTGGACCACCCGTCCTGTACCAACAGGCATCCTCAAAATTAGATAGATAGATAGTTATTAGGAGTATAATGTTGCACTGTAATGCATAAGCAATTAAAAATAGTATGTGAAAATTGTATTTCCCTTTAAAATTAGTATAACCATATGGGGTTATTCTTCTACAAAAAAATATAAATTTCATGTTATAAGAGATAATTTCTTATAGTTAGTATAAGAAATTTACTTTTAGGTCAGAAAAATATTAAAACTTATACCCAACATAAACTTGGAACTCTTTTACAATATTACATAAAAGAACAAATATGCTTCTAAACTTATTTAAATATATTATTATCGTAATATATATGTATGGTTAACAATAATCATAGCTTATTACAAAATTTATTATTATTCTAATATCAAAAATGTAGTTAGTATTGCACAGTCATCTATAAAACTAGAGATGACTGTGCACCAGCCAGCTACAACACGAAATACAACCAACTTATATTCTAAAACAAATCACCACATATTTTTTGTAGGATCTGTAGTGTAGTGTAATTTTCTGAACCAGTAGTATTATTTTTATATTAATTATATTCTATACATGAATTTAAATATTAGATCATTGTGCATAGATAGATACTGAATTAAATTGTACCAATTTTTCATCAATATAGGCTTCTTCCAAAAGTACACATAACTTTCAAAAGTATACATTAGTAGTGGTTATTGGTGTCTATTGCTAAAAATATAAAATTAAAAGTCAAGATGAATATTTTAATAATTTTACCATTGTTACATTATTATTCATATATCATATCTTACCTATTGGTAGATCACAGAGTAGGCAACAAGCAGAAAGAGCCCCAAACGAGGCCCCAGAAATTTTTCCTATAAGTAAGTGTGGCGCATATTTTTTAAGACACACTGCAACACCAACATGGTAAATACCAAGAAACCCACAACCAGCAAACGATAAGTTCATTATTATGTACGCATACAACTTAAACTGAAAATATCTCAAAAGACTTTTTCTTGTATAAAAACCACTAACACAACAACTTTCCCACAATGAAACACACTATTGTTTCTTTAAAAAAAAGTCACAAATATATTAACAAACACTCTTTAATTAATACTCAAATAGAAAATATCGTAAAACGTCCACCGAGCAACAAGTTTCAATATAAATAAACAATTAATACTGAAAAATATGATATCAGCAGATGACAGATATCAGCTGCATTTGGCATCGACGTCAACAATAACTAAAGACAAGTATGGCACCAATATATAATGTTCCTGCTCTGTGTATGACACTGAATAGTGACGACCAATTATTCTTGTCTATGATATGAATGTTTAAATTAAAAGATGAAGTCAAACAAATTAAATAAATGTTTCAAACAAACTTAAATATGTATATTTTTTTTAAATGGGAAAGGCGTCGTTATATTATTGAATGGTGATATATTTTGGCGTAACATGAAGTTCGACGATAAAATGATCTATCTTATATTGAGTACATAGTAAATATTTTAGTTAGTAGTCTATGATAGCAATGGTTTATAGTGTATCATCTATGGTTTTGTTTTAATCTATGGTTTTGTTGTACGATGAATAAATAGGATAAATAACATCTAATTTTCCTCTATCTCTAACTAGGTATTATATACCAATAGTTTTACTAAGATTTCTAAAAACTGTAATTTCCTGTGATATATAACATTTATTGTCTAATGCATAAATACATTTTAGTCCTGTGTATAATCTAAACACAGAACAGTATTCCACGAACCGATTGTTAGTTTGTTTTCAAATGACACGACACGCGAGAAATTGCACCGCAGGTGCCGTGTATACCTACCATGAGAAGAAAAAAGACGCAGCTGCTTCAGGATATGGAACTCAAAGCGAAAGGGTCGGAAAAGATTCCGTGAAAAGTTTCGATTGTTGCAGTCTAACCTTGCAACCTTGCAGATACCCAGTAGTGACTAAAGAAGGATTCTTATTTGACAAAGAAGCAATTTTAGAATATATAATAACTAAAAAGAATGAATACAACAGAAAATTGAAACAGTATGGAAAACAGTTGAAGCGAGAAGAAAATGAAAAAAAAGAGCTCGCTGCTGCAGAAAAAGAGGCAAACTTGGTCAAATTTATGAGCAGAGAAAAGAATATTTCAACTACCGCAAAATCCTCTGCAAGTACAGCATCTACTAGCTCAGTGTCGAATCTCGCTAACGGCAAAGATAAAGAACTACCCAGTTTTTGGGTGCCATCAGAACTTCCTGATGCGAAAATTTCGAAGATAGAGAAACCAGATCCAACAATATATTGTCCTATAAGTGGGAAACCCCTCAAAATGAAAGATTTAATTGAAGTCAAATGGACCTTAGTAAATGATCCAGATGATAAAAAGTCCCTTATTGCTAAGGAAAACAGATACATGTGTCCAATAACACATGATATATTAAGTAATTCTGTACCATGTGCTATAATTAGGTAATTGTAATTTTTTATTTTGCTTAGGTATGTATGTACTTGCTTAAGTATCAGTGATAGCTTTTAAATAAATTTAACGTTTTAGAAATACTTGACAAAGTCTACTTGAACAAAGAATAATTTGAATATGGATGTTAATGTTGATGTTATAATGTTTAACAATGTGAAACTGAACTTAAAACCATTTGCTTTATCTTTTTATACTTCTTTGTTCTTAAAACATATTTATGACATTTTAATTGCAAGTGTTCAATAATAATTAATATGAAAATGTTATCATTTCTATTCCATATTCCCTAATAGTATTTCGATGTAATAACTTTCAATTTGATAGTTACAGTTGAAAATACATTTTTCATTCCAGAACTAGCGGTCATATTATAACTATGGAGTGTGTTGAGAAGATTATTAAAAAAGATTGGGTCAATCCTCTTACTGGTGAGAAACTTAAAGAAAGAGATATCATACCCCTACAAAGGGGAGGTACAGGTTATGCATTGACTAATCAAAATTTGGAGGGAAGGAATGAAAGACCAGTGTTGCAAGCATAGATAGATTATTTAAATATAGTATTTATAGTATAAGGAAAAAATTGGTTTTATTTATTTATTTCTATTATGTATAGCTTTCTACAGTTTGCAACACAACCTTTGTTGACATCTTTCTGCAGCCTGTCTGCATTGGTCAGCTTTTGTTTAGCTAAAAATCATCAAACTTATGTGTGACACAATTTGGAAGAATTAAAAAAAAAAAAATATGTAGATACATATAAATCTATATTAACAATATAATTTGTAAAAATAAGTCTAAATCAAATTGTCTAAACAATGAGCCTAAGAATTGCTAAATGAAAATAAATCTAATTGGAAATCAACTGAACTATTCCGATTTTCAGTCTCTGTATATGCTAATTCATTTCCTAGTGATTCCAGAAAACTCATAATTGATTGTCCTTGACTTGTGGGTAGGTCAATGTCTATTTCACTGCTATCATGGTTCTCTTTGTTTATATTATTAGTGTGTGTTAATGATGGTTCTATATAAGAATGTGAACTCATAAAATTATGTGGTTGTTCGGTAAATGTATTTGCTATTTTTGCTTCTTCTTGACTTTGTAATAATGTTGTTTCTAATATATTTGATTCTATAAAATCATTGCTATCAGCAACTTTACTTTTGCAGCCATCTTGAGTATGCATTAATGCTGGTTCTATTAAGATGTTGGATTTCATAAAATCATGGGGCTGATCAGTTACTGTGTCAGTTGCTTTAGAGTTATCCTGAGCAAGTAACAATTCTGAATCCATTAAAATATTAGTTTTCATAAAATCTGACTGATTAGTTGCATCATTTCTCACTGGATTGTCTTTAGTATGTAACAATGCTGGTTGTATTAAAGAGTTAGGCTTCATAAAGTTATTTGTTTCGCTATTCATCAAATCTGAAGTGTTCATGAAATTTGTTGGTTCTTCACACACCCAATTTTTGTGAGATGTGTCATAATTCAATTGTTCTGATTCTTTGATAATTATATTGCTTTCTTTAAACATTTCTTGTGCATCTAAATTATTATCCATTACGTTATCATTATCAGTTGCCAATTGATTTAATTGTAATGGCTTTATGATCTCTATTTCATATTTTGCCATCTTTTCTGGTCTTATTTGGAACTTTCTAAAAACTGCTGAGCTTGGCTTAATGGGAGAGGATCTTATATCAAAATGTGTACTGTGAAACTGTATATGTGGGGGCTTAGAGATATTTTTTTCTAGTACTGGATTAACATCAAAATCCTTTTGATTGTTTAATGCTATGTTATCACCAGATTTTAATTCTATATTATTTTCAGTCTTTGCTGCATCACTTAATAAAGCAACTATATCATCTATTCCTAGATTATTACTATTTGTATCATTATCTTGAGTAAGCTTAACTTTTTTCCCATTATTAATTATATGAGTACTTAGTTCAAGCTTTTGCTTTCTACATTCTACCTTCCTAAGGATTGTTGGTCTACGATCTAAATAATTAGTTTTTAATATATTACTAGGACTTTTGACAAGGCAATTATCATTATTTTCAAGTAGTATTATCTGAGGTTTAATACTATCTGTACTAACAACAGCTGATGGTCTGGGGTTATGAGTACAATAACCATCATTGTCCTTCTCACAGCTGAGGGCATCTGTGTTTAAATTGTATTTGCCAGGGTTTAATCCAAATATCCTGTAACAATGTTAATTTTTTTAACTATTTTTTTCTTTTCAATGTCAATTTCTGATAAATAAAAAAATTACATGACATACATAGAAAATATGATAAAAATGTTACTATATTTAGATCAAGAAAAAAATAATATTAAGTATGTGCTTAAAAATTACTGCAAGCTGTGATAACAGATAAGTCTTTAAAGGGTGTCTCGAGTTTAAACTCTGGGCAGGCACCAATGAGTTTTTCAATTAATACTTACATCTCTAATTGATGATTGTTTTTTTATCACACCTTTCAGTGAAGGACATTGTGGGAAAACTGAGGATTTGTATTACCTACCAATCCTCATTGGAGCAGCGTGGTAGGTCTTCGCTCCAACACTTCTCTCCAGACGCGGAGAGAGGAGGCTATGCCTAGGCTAGGAGGCTAGGCTATGGAGGAGGGGAGTATGCCCAGCAGTGGGCTTCATACTTATTATTATATAAATAAACGGGTCACATCGCTGCAAAATTGAGTTACCGTCTCGAACTGACTGGAGCGCCGCTGCGTCTTCGTTCCCGAGTACTACAGTCATTATTTTGTTCATCTACCCTCACTTGAACCAATCCACGTAAGGTTTCTTGCACACCACACTGATATTATCTGCACGCGATATAGCTTGCAACGATTTCTTCCGCGAGTTATACGTCGAACCTTGTAAAAAGGTAACTCGATTTTGCCGCGATGTGACCCGTTTATTTGTATAATAATATGTAATGCTATGTTTTTATAGGTTTAATTAATGAAAGGGGTTGTCATGAAATAAATTTTTAACTCACTTGCTTATATCCCCATTGATCAAATTGGACTTATCCATTGTGATGTCATCAGATTTCAACAAGCACGGTATACATGATTTCAACTTGACGATTAATTGCTCTAGCTGGTTTATCAGTATGCTGGCACGATCACTCTCAGGGCTTGCACTGACGATAGCAATGAGGCAGTGGAACAGGTTATTGTGGAGGTTACTTGGCAAATGGGTTGGATGGTTCTCATAGTGGCGATGGAGACGTTGGGAACTGCTGAATTTCTATAAAAAAAATTTTTTAATTCAAAATATTCTTTATTAATATAAACTATTTGAAATAGAAAAGTGACTATAGAAATATTATAATATAATCTAAGTTTGTTATGGAAATCTACCCAATGCTAAGTGTAGGAAGCAAAACCGTTCACATACCTTATACATGCAGGAGTTCACGTATCACAAAATGTCGCCACCAACAACACCACACACAGTCACTACGATAATCTCTTATTTTGATTATATGATGTGCGGTTACTAAACCTGCATATATAAGGTATGAGAACGGTGTTTGCTTCGTACACTAAGTATTACATAGATTATCTTAACAAGCGCGGATTATAATAATATTCTAACATAACTTTTGTAATATAGAATTTCGCAAAGTAGTGCCTAGTTCTATAAATTGAATTGAATTTTAAACACTTTTGAGTCATGCAAACAAAAAATTCAATCGCGAATAAAATCAAACATTTATTCAATTATTTATTTATTCAATACCAAATGATGTCAGCCCAAAATTGACATATTTGAAATTCAAGATACTCTTTATACAAGTAAAGTGTTTTATTTAAATTTGAATACTCAAGGGGTTCAGAAGTTTTTATTCTTTTATCAATGTTTGCGCACTAAGTTTGCGTGCAAAACTCATACGGAAATAGTTCAATACACGTTCGGTAGCTTGAAATATATTGCAAACGGACAGCCAGTCTTTATCTATATCTACTTACAGAAGTGCACTGCAGGCATGAGACTATCGGACTATTTCTTCTCTTGGGCTTGGTGGGGGAATCGTCCACTATTATATTCTTTGGCAACTTAACAACCCGCCCACTGCGAGTGACTTTTGTCTGAAAATAAAAATTTTGCATTTAAGAAACAGTAACCATAACAGGTTACGCAGAAATACCCGACATAATATTTTGCGGTTCACCGCCGTGTGGTATCGGTGGTGGCGGCTGAGTAGAATAGACCACCCTCATTTCTTAGCAAGGTGTTGTAAAAGGCGTCTAAGGTGAGTTGACCCACCGTGTGGTATCCGGCTGAGTAGAATAGACCACCCTCATTTCTTACCGAGATGTCGTAAAAGGCGACTAAGGTAAGTTGACCCACCGTGTGGTATCCGGCTGGGTAGAATAGACCACCCTCATTTCTTACCGAGATGTCGTAAAAGGCGACTAAGGTAAGTCGACCTGTCGTGTGGTATCCGGCTGAGTAGAAAAGATCACCCGCATTTCTTACTGAGGTGCCGTAAAAGGCGACTAAAGTAAGTTGACGACCGAAGGTGGCCGGTCGTAAAATAACTAGCCAAATCACGTTACTACATGTTATAAACATGCCGACCTCACTTACAGTGGGATAAGAGAAGGAGAATATTGTATTTATATTAGGTCCTTACATATGAAATTGGCGTTTTCTATGGGAGGAACATAAAGTCGTTTTTTTTAATGAAATATATTTAATTAATCAAAGTATGTACCATTGCTATGTATGCACTTTTGCCATCTCATAGGTAGTTCATTGATCCCCTTACTAAAAAATCATTCGGGCGGGAATCAATAAAATCTTTGAAGGCGGTTTGGACTGCCCCAACGGAGTTGAATTTTTTTCCTTGCAAGTAGTTATCCAAATTGCGAAAAAAATGGTAATCTGTTGGAGCAAGGTCCGGAGAGTACGGTGGATGTCTAAGACATTCTAATTGAAGCTCCTCTGATTTAGTAGCCGTCTGTTGTGCAGTGTGTGGTCTAGCGTTGTCCTGAAGCAGCAGTGGCCTAGAGCGATTGACCAGCCTCGGTTGTTTAGCAGCTAGCTTTTCCATCCTGGTTTGCAGTTGCTGACAATAGATATCTGCCGTAATCGTCTGGCCAGATTTAAGAAAGCTGTAGTGAACGACACCGGCACTAGTCCACCAAACACTTACAAGCAACTTTTTTTTAGTCAATTTTCGCTTAGGGCAGGATTTGGCTGGTTCGCCAGGGTGCAGCCATTGCGATGAGCGCTTTCGATTATCGTAGAGGATCCACTTTTCATCACAGGTAATGATTCGATTTAAAATTCCTTCATTATTGTACCGGTTGAGTAACGTAACGCAGCAGTCGACGCGCGTTTGTCGGTTTGCTTTACTCAATTCATGAGGTACCCACCTTTCAAGCTTTTTCACCTTCCCAATTTGCTTCAAGTGGATTAGAATAGTTTTATCACTAACACCGGAGCCTGCAGCTAACTCGGACGTGGTTTGCGATGGATCCGCTTCCACAATAGCCTTCAATTCTTCATTATCAACTTTGGTCTCCGGCCGTCCACGAGGCTTGTTCTGCAGGTCGAAATTTCCAGAACGAAAACGTTGCAACCAAAAACGCACTGTGTTTTCTTTTGCGACACCGTCACCATACACATCATTAATCCTTCGAGCCGTTTCTGCAGCACTGGTGCCACGGTGGAACTCATACTCGTAAATAACGCGATATTTCATGTTTTCCATTTTGTAAACAGAGTGACACAAAGAAAAAAACAAAAGAAGAAAAAACAAATGAATTAGGGGGTTTGAAACACAAATGCATGAGTAAATAGCTGTATGAATTTGAATTTGGAATTCCTAACCATAAAGGTAATATTTGAGATCAAAGTGGCCAGTACGACAAAACGCCAATTTCATATGAAAGGACCTAATATATCAATAAATAAGGCCATCAATAATAATAAAATAAATATCATAAAAAACATTTAATACTTCCTAGAGAAAAATGTATAATGTAAGAGAAAAATTATATTCTAAATCAAATTCAAACTAACTATATTCAAAAATACATTTTTTTTAATCGAAAACTCATTGAACAAATATGTCAAAAGGAGTTAGATTCATACCTCGATTTGTATTTTTGGTTCCTCTTCTATAAAATCGGATTTTTCAACTTTAATAGCTTCTTTCTTTATATCTGGATTTATTTGCTTATTCACCTTGTTCTTTTCTGTGACTGCAAAATCCTTTTGTGATACTACTCTGAAATTCGAAACAAAATTGTATTTGTGATTAGAGTTGAGTAGCTCGCGAGCTAAAGACAAGAAAGATATATATCTCTCCAGAAGATATAATCACTCTCTAGCTCGCATGTGTTTCAATTATATCTCTATATCTTTAATCTTAAGAGTCAATTTTCGTGATGAGTTACGGCTCGTTCAGAGTTAGAGTGAAAGAGATGAGCTTATATAGCAATTTACATGTCAAAGAGAGATACGAATAACTCTATTGCATATTTGTATTAAAAATGTAAACTACGGATTTTCGGAACGACAACACGCGCCGGCGTTCAGCTTTTTTGTGCTTTATGTCAAAGACATAAAATGCTTAATTGGATGCAAATGTACCAAAAAAAAATCACTAATTCGCGAACGATTATTTATTTACATTCCATTCTTAGTGGGACGAAGTCATCCTTACCTGTACATATCAGAAAAGTGTAAATAATAGTGTACATAAAAAAAAGAAAAAAATAAAAAATAAAGAAAATATGTAGCATAATTTATATAATAAATAAAAAAGTACAATACCGCCTTACTGAGTTTTAAGTCCGGGCTAAAAGAGCCGAAGATATATCGGATATATTTTTAGTCTTAGTTGCTTTATACTCTCAAGCCGTACTGAGCTAAAAGAGTTAAAGATATAAAAGAGTGATATATATCCCAAGAGCGAAAAGATATATATCACTCTTTTCTTGTCAGGGATACATTTCGCCCATGTCTATTTGTGATAGACTTGTGTAGTTCGCGAACGGACTAATTCGAAAGAATCACTCCCACAGACGAATAACAGGAATCAAGTCCCATATTTCCCGCTTCATCGTTCGTTAGTTCGTGATTAATGAGTCGTGATTTGGTACAGAATCAGTAAAGGTGGCATCAACCGAACTCATGTTGTCTCGCTCACAATCGCAAGGAACTCGTATCTGCCGCTCGCTCATCGAATTGTATGCCGTGACTACTTACAGTTAGAGATGTCAAAAAATAATCGATTATTTAATCAAAAAATCGATCTTTAATAAGAAATTATTTAAACATTAAATATCGATTTTTTTTAATGGATTTTTATATAATGGCTAATTACGCTCATTTTGTTCTTTCTCTTACCGTCTTTTTCTTGTTTTTTAAGAAGAAAATTGCGGTGTTGGATGAAACCAAAGTAGCCAAAAAACACATTAATCGAATTTCGCAAACAGCGCATCTGTTAATTTTTATTCGTAGATTTATTTGAAAGAAGAAAAAAAAAATTTAACTTACTTATAAATGAATTTAGTATTAGTATCAGGATCATAGGCAGGTTCCGGGGCACCGCCCTGAGGATTGCTGAATATTTTCAGCGCATGATTAACTATTTTCATCTGGTCGTTATTCAGTTGGTTGAGACTAGAAAAGAGAATAAATATCCATAGTTAACTCAGAAACAAACTTACCATAGCAATGCTCCTAGGCTATTCTTTAATATGTTCGAATAATTTAAAAATATATGTGAATTACTCTTTATTGAATTATTATATTGCCATAAATTGATTAAAATTTTAGCACAAAACATTTGTAAGAGATACATTAAAAAAATTATCGCAATATAGTCATACTGCGATTCAAGATTTCAGCTGGTATAATAAACTTTATAATCTCTCCAGTAATGGAAGAGAGGTGGCCTATTCCCAGCAGTGGGATAGTAACAGGCCGTTATTTAGCACTACGATTTTACGTGTTGCTCCTTTATTAAAGGCTTCAATTAGCGCTTTCGATTGTTTCAATCCCGGACTGTTCCTCCAAGATCAAGTGTGGGTAGGCTACCAGAGTAAGCATGGAGAGACTTTTGTCATTGTGACTGACTGACTGACTGACATGTCAACTTACCTATGGTATGTCTCTCCAAGTTTGACCAGTTGCACTGCAGTATGTTTTTGTTTGTTTGTAGTGGTACTGGAAGAATAAATATATATTTTTTATTATTAATACAAGGACTCCATCTAAGGTGATTGATGTGACATTTTTAGCAACAGAAGGGTAATAAATGAATCTATGACATAAATCTCTTCACGGGGGCCGCTTGGATCCAGCAACCCAAATAAATATATAATTTGAGTAATCTTGACAAGTAAATATATAATTTATGAGTAATATTGTTTTATCATCACAGAAGCATTTTTTTAAATCAATTCTCATTTCTTATATAGACTTCTGAGGTGTGGAATACTTACATGACTGATATAAATTGAGTTTTTACAAGTAAGAATAAATATGGCAGTTTTAGGTAAAGTATACTTAACTATAATAGAACGTAACATGTAATGCTGCCAAAAACTAGACATCATTTACATATTTAATAGCACTATAAAACTAGTCATATACATGAGAAATTTATTAATAACTTCTCTTTAAGTTACCCTTCTAAGTTAATGTAGTCATCAATATCAATCATTAATTTGTTTCCTATTTAAAAATCTAAGAACAATATCAAACCAGTATGTTTTGTATTCAGCGTACAACAATTCTATAGTTTATAAAGTACTTTGTATGGCTAATTTTGCTAGCTACAAATTTGACATGGCCTAGATGTTTTACTTACTTTTCTTTTGGTTTAATCTTTGGCAATATTTTTCCATTCTGAGATCGAACAATATTTGGCAGGTCCTTTACCTTTACAAGTTTACTGTTTATGTCTAACTTAGGCACTTGGCTGGGGGTGTTAACGTTATTTACACTTATGTTGTTTGCGATATACACAGGTTTTAATACAACATTGTTGACCGGTGCTATGACTGGTTTGGTTAAATCATTTTTGGTTTCACATTTTGGCAGCAAGAAACTTGCTAGTTTCAGGTTATTACCGACAATGTTGTTATCCTGTTTCTTTATTAGTTTAGGTTTAGGTGCGTTTTCAACGATGTTAAGGTTAGATTCCAATTTGCCGCTACTTTCGTAAAATCTTTTAAGATTCTCGCTCACAGGTTTATCTACAGTATGGTTATTCGGTGTTATAACGTACGATCTTGCCTGAAAATCATTGTACAGTTAATATGGTACTAAAATATGAAATGAATAATTCACAGATGCAAATAAATACTACCTGACTCACACCTGGACTTTCTATGAAATAAACGGGAGTATATTGACATGAATTTAATATTATATTGTCAGCAGACATATTAATAAGTAGTAAAAATATAAATTTCCAAAATTAATATATAGATTTCCTGCATAACATTAATGATCGAATATTAAAATTGATGAAAATAAAGGACCCCTTTTTTGTTGTGATTTGTAACGTAATGACGTACAATTTATCGTTCGTAAACTCGAATTTTACAAATGATAAGATCTTTATTACATTTATAAAAAAAAAACATTCATGTCCCGTAATTAAACATAACATTTTATGACCACAAAAATAATTTAATTATTATTTCTATCGAATTTCTGTTTTAATTAAAACAGTTTTTAGAATATTATTTTTTATCCATATAGTGTTTATCTATAATCTTCATATTGAATACACAGACAAACAACAACAAAAAATTGATATAGTAAATCTATATCTCTAGGATGAATGTTTTTAATATAGTTCTGTATTAAATTTATAGAAGTGATTATAGTGAGTGATAGTAAGAAGTTTCTGATGTAAATTAAATGTAATGCCAAACAAAAATATTATTTACTAAGATATTTGACAAGATTTGAATAAAACATTTAACCCGAAGATTTTGCATTACAGACAAAAAACAAAGTCAAACAAACTCGTCTATGTCTACTCAAAGACAATATAACCTATTCTTTTTGAAAAATCAAGCGCTGTCAAGCTAAGGTGATTTTTAGAAAAAGTCTTTAAAAATTAAAAATATAATAGTAAAACTGTACTTTAAATAGATAAAAGACCTTTAAAATGTTACTAAGTTCAAGACTACAATTCGTCTTCGCTATTTCGATGTCTTCAATATTGATATGGAAGTACAGCCACGTGCGGTGGAGGTTGTGTGTATATTAATGTGTTAAATTTGTTTCAGACAAAATGACGAATTCAAAGGGTTATCGTCGCGGTACGAGGGACTTGTTCGCGCGCAAGTTCCGTACACATGGAACCATACCCCTTTCCACGTATATGAAAGTGTACAAAGTTGGCGACATCGTTGACATAAGGGTAAGTACCTAATGTGATAAAAAGAGCATTTAAAAAAAATTCCCAAGCAACTCAATAACTTCTCCCGAGGTTAAATATACTTATGTTTTAAAGCTTTCAGATATTAGTTACTGTGTGTTAGTGTTCAAATATTCTTCCATATATTGTACCTACCAGAAATCTTTCTATACATTCGCAGCTTTTGTCAAAATGTGTTTTTATAAACAGCAATTAAAATAAAAAAAAGTTCCTTTAAAAGGTATTAATATTACATCAGGACACTATTTGATCAAAATAATTTATGTATTTGTAATTGTACAGATTAAAAAAAATGTTTTTTATATTTTTTTATATAAATCCCTTTAAACTAATAAATTTTTGATACCTCCTAATAAAATAAAGACGAATTAAAATAATTGTAATATTGTTTAACATTAGATAGGTAATTTATGTATGGATACTCACATTTTTTTCTATTATATTTCCTTTTTTTATTAGTAGTAGTAATATTGTCTGTGTTTGTTCATATATTTTGACTAAAATATATAATTTAAATTTTGTGTTATTATAGGGTAATGGTGCAGTCCAAAAAGGTATGCCACATAAAGTATATCACGGAAAAACTGGTCGTGTTTACAATGTAACAGCACATGCCTTGGGTGTGATTGTGAATAAGAGGGTGCGAGGTAGAATCATCCCTAAGAGGATCAACATTCGCATTGAGCATGTCAAGCACTCCAAGTGCAGGGAAGACTTCCTTAAGAGGGTCAAGGAAAACGAGAGGCTGCTGAAAGAAGCCAAAGCTACTGGCAAAATTGTTAACCTAAAGAGACAGCCTCAACCCCCCAGGGCTGCACACATCGTCAAGGGCACAGAGAAGCCAGTACTCCTTGCGCCTATCCCATATGAGTTTGTAGCCTAATGTGGAATAAACTATTTTTAAGTTTTCTGTTGTTTTTATTGCTGTTAGTATTCAACTTAAGCATTTATGTACCCTCAATAATGAAATATTTTCCCTGTTCCTCCCACAAAAATAGGAAATTTTTGAACAATAAAAGAAAGTTTTATAAAATACAGTACTTACTATTGCATCCAATATTAAAGTTTCTTGTTTAAAAATTTCTCATTTTTTCAGGAACAGGGAAAAAATTGCATTCCTAGTAGTAAGCTATGTAAACATTAAAGACATTGTCATTTACATTATGATGGGCTTCAAAGTTAAAATACTTTCGAAATATTCAATAAAGTAATACTTTTATTGCATTCTTTAACCTTAAAAGACTTTGTATATCTCATTGTACTTATATTTATGATAGTTACATTCATAGGGCAGTTAATGGGTTTGATTCCTGCAGGCCTACCATGCACTCTTATTGCGACTTAATTGAAGACTTAAACTAAATTGTTTTGCTTTTTCATACTATGACGTCTCAAACACGCACACTTTAAGTCATTGCCGAATGAATGCGTCCTAAAAATATGTGAGTAAAGAGTTATCTATTTCATTAGTTCATATAACGTTATCGTTTTCAAACATTACGAAAAGAAAGCGGTTCGGTTTAGGTACTGACTTTGAATTGAATCGTTTTCTAAAAGTTCATGGTAGGCCTGCTGATCACTTAGTGCATTTCTCTTTAAATTTTAACCTATGTATTATGGGGAAATACTACTATTGAAAGATCGGCTACTATATCTATTTACTGTGATCGATTTTCTTTAAATCTACTGAGTGGATTTTTGTAGTTTCTACTAAAAGGTAGGGCAATTTCTGCGAAAGATTTAGGTTCATAATACATAACGATTCCATGTAAATTGAGTTAAAAAGGTCTATTCTACTCAACTGGATACCACACGGTGGATCATCTTACCTTAGTCACTTTTTACACCTCAGTTAAAAATTAGGGTGCTCTATTCTACTCAGCCGGATACCACATGGCATTCCAGCCCATTATATATTTAGTACTAAGATTAATACAGTAAAACGATATAACATTTCCAAAATAAAACACACAGAGAAGATCACAATTTTTTTTAATTTTAAATGAAAAATATTTACAAAGGAACGAAATCTAATGAGTTGAGTTATAATAATTCAGTGATCGAAATCAAACAAATCTCAATAACATATGCCTTTCCAACTTTAACAATACGGCATATTATATCTTAAATATATAAATTACTATATTTAGTGAAACTTAACAACTAGCATCTCTAGATTGATAAAATAGTATATATCCTGTTTCAGACGATTTCGTTACATCAGAAGTTAGACCGTAGAAGTCTTCTATAGCTGAGGCTTCGATTTTCTGAAAAAAAATACTGAATTTACATTTTGAATTGATAGTAATAATGTCTTGTTAAAACCTATCATATATATTTTTTTTTCGAACTGACTATGCCCTAACGGCTTTTACAGCGGCGAGCGAAGAAGCATCGTCGAGGTTGCGAAATGCATATATAATTTATCATCATTCTCAATTATAATTTATCATCAATTCATCATTCTTCTGCCCTTATCCCACTCTAAGTGGGGTCGGCAACAACATGTTACAAACATGTTGCCACATGATTTAGCTACGTCTTTTACGACCGCCCGCCTGCATGACGTCATCTTATCTTACTCGCCTCTTACGACACCTCGGTAAGAAAGGAGGATGGTCTATTCTATGCAGCCGGATACCACACGGCACATACCTCAGTCGCCTCTTACGACACCTCGGTAAGAAATGAGGGTGGTCTATTCTATGCAGCCGGATACCACACGGCAGATACCTTAGTCGCCTCTTACGACACCTCGGTAAGAAATGAGGGTGGTCTATTCTATGCAGCCGGATACCACACGTCAGATACCTTAGTCGCCTCTTACGACACCTCGGTAAGAAATGAGAGTGGTCTATTCTATGCAGCCGGATACCACACGGCAGATACCTTAGTCGCCTCTCACGACACCTCGGTAAGAAATGAGGGTGGTCTATTCTGCCGGATATCACACGGCGTGATTATAAATGATAACATGATTAGTTTTTATTGTTTTATTATCGATTATATCTTATCATAATCTTGTGTCTTTAACCATTCAGTCAAGATTTTTGCACTCATGACGTTGGATATTATGAGTGGATATGAAGAGATTTATTAATAACTAGCTTTTACCCGCGACTTCGTCCGCGTGGACCGTAGTCCTGTAATACTCAGTAGCTTCTATCGCTATCCAACCCTGCAATTATCTCCATCACAAAAATCAGATCGATCCGGGGGGTTAAATAGCAGTTCCTATTGCATTTATTACGCTACTCGAAAGTCCATATTAAATAAGATTTCCTTCATGACATTACTATTATTTAGCAAAGATATTAATTTGCACTGGAAAGATTCGAACAAAATCATAAAAAAATTTATAAAACCTCTCTAAGTGGTCAGCATCTTTCAGTTTATCTGTTGACGTGGACTCTATTGGGCGTTCTGATTAAATTAAAAATATGCTAAGCAATATAACAGAACTAACTACTTTGTTATAATCCGCACAGGTTAAGTGAATGCATGCAAAGCCAATGTGTATGAAGCAGGCAAAATCTACGCACCTTATACATGCAGGACAAGCCGCCACATGCACCCCAAGGCGCAATTCACCAGCAACAACGCACACAAAAGCAGCACACACACCCACCACCACAATCTCGACGATCGTTTCGCCCCGAAACCGAAGCATCATCAGGAGGATAGACTCCACGACAAAAATCGTAATGCGCCGCGCTACCCATACAAGCAGTCTTAAATAGTTCAAGCCCCACCACTACCCTCCCCTCCGAACACATGTAGCAAAACGGAATTAGATACATTTACTTGCTCGTTAATTAAGTGACCATTGTTATTTTTTATTATCTCAAGTTGCTCTAACGTATTGAGTCGGAGTCCCGTATCACAAGTGTGGAGAATATGAAATGAATGGTCATTAGGCACTTTATGACCGCTTTCCAGCAAATGTTTTGCAAAATTAGAATTTTGTGGTTTATTATTCCTAAACGCAGCCATATGTTCCCGGAATCGAACCGCAAAACTTCGGCCTAGTTCGGTTCAGGCTAGACTGTAAATCATTTAAAAATATGCTAATTTTTTTCACAAAAATTCTAAATATTACTTTGATAATAGTGATGTATGGAGTGATACTCACATCGACCATGTCGTCATCGAACAGCAGCCAGAACCCGTGGCTCTTGACGATGCTGATGTAGTGGCCGCGGTTGGGACCCGACCCGCAGTGGACCACCACCGCCACCAGGTCGTACAGCCGGTCAGGGTTCACCGCATCGTCGGACTGATACGGACCAAGCTATCATGAAACTTAGTGCTACTAAAACCAACAAACTCGATGGGGGGCCGTTCATCTATACTAATATTATGAAGAGGAAACATTTGTATTGTTCCGCGCAAACGTGCGGACGGATGAAACAACCACCGGGATCTGGGCCCGACGTCCCGGCGTTTCAACCTACCTTATGCGGCCGTTAGCTGTATGTGGCCCGGCCTCGTGAGTCACTGCGTGTATATGTGTATGTGTGTGTATGTACTTGGCCGATTCCCGAAACCGTTGACTCGCCTCTGCACTCTTCCACGGCCACGTAATGTCTGTTTCTCCCTGAGTATACACTTCACTATATCGGCTGAATAACACCCGGTGTGCACACAACCTTCGTAAGGTCACACGTTATTAAGTCGTCCCTATATCGGGGAATAATATCCAACGCGCATCAAAACCGTGGACGGTCGCGTCTTATCAAACACTTCACTGGTTAAACGCGTCACTAAATCTGAGAATAACACCCGAAACGCAAAATTACACGTGTGCGTTATAAAGGAATGCCGTGTTCAGGCGTACGCGGCTTGTCCGTATCGTGTTTGAAAGGTAACTAGCGGTCGGCCTCTCGCGTCGCTCGCTTCTTCGGCGGGCGAGTCAATTTTATTCAAAACATGTATGTTTGTTTGTATGTTTGTAATGTTTTCACGCAAAAACTACTGGACCGATTTCAAAAATTCTTTCACTATTAGAAAGCTGCTTCATCACTGAGCAACATAGGCAAAGTAAAAAAAAAATAGAGATCCGTAATAAAATTGTAATAAAGTGTAAAATTTAGTCGTAAACATCTTTCATCGCGTGCGTGAAACTATTGATGATAGAACAAAAAAATGTTCTACAGTATTATAGAACGTATCAATATCCACAAAAAAGTCCGCGATACCCTATGTCTAACTACTATAGTTATGCCAATATAACTACTCTTTTACATTGTAAAAGTTGATAAAAGTGCCGACGATAATCAAACCATTTTATTCATATCTCTGTATTAATCCTTATCCCATTAAATTATATTTTATTAATAACTGTTTCAATATAAGTAAAATCTTTGCTTATTTATAATAAAGTCCCCACAACTGTCTGTATGTATGTAATCGATTTTCTCAAAATCTACTGAACGGATTTTAGTACGGTTTTTACTAAAAGGTAGTGCAATTCCTCCGAAAGGTTTAGGTTCATTGCACATAACCGTTTCATGTAAATTGAGTTCAAGAGGTCGTTTTACAACACTTTTTAGTGGTGGTAGTAACGAACTGGTGTCGATTGTAGTTTAGAGGGGGGAATAGGTATAAAAAGCGGTGTAGGGTATCAGAGAACCAGTTACATGACGAGACTCGAGCGAATATAACATGCTAAACACTGAATTTCACGCGGGCGAAGTCGCACGTGTTTCTAGTATTTTTTAAATTATTAAAATCGGACATTGACTTGCCCGTTGGCGCTGTGGGTAGTGACCCTGCCTTCAGCTCCCTGGGTCGCGTGTTCGATTCCCGCCGAGGGCCAACATTTTCTATAAACAATTTGTTGGTTCTTCGAGCCTGGGTGTGTATTTGTATTGAAGTATGTATTTAAACTTATATATGTAGTATATCTACCAGTTGTCCGTCACCCATGACACAAGTATTAAGTTACTTACTTTGGGGACGGACGGCCGTGTGTGTAAATGTCCCATATATATATTTTTTTTTTTTTTATTTCAATCACTAGTTGTAAGGAATTAGAAATGTCAATCTAAAGAAAATAATGCCATAACAAATTCATTATATTACATAAATAATATGATCTAAAAATTCAGGTCAAAAATTCATATCCCCCTCCACTTCTTGTCTTAGGGTTAACTCACCGTGTTAAACAACCTCAGCTCCAGCGGGAACACGACCCGGTGCGAAACCTTTATGTGCCTGTTGTACTGCTCCATGTACTTGAACCTCTTCAAGTGCAGCGCCAGGATGAGGGGCAGCTTCTTGACCCTCATCCTCTTCTGCGCCTCCTGGTAGCTGCTGCAATTGTCGCATTTGAACTTGTTATCGTTGCAGAGCGTCTCCGTGTCGCTGAAGCATTTCAGACAGTGCGTTATACTTGTGTTTTGGTCTACGTCCACCTGGAATAAATATGAACAACTGATTTATAAAGAAATGCATCACGATTTTGTAGAGCCTATCCTCCTGATGATGTTTCAATCGTAGAGATTTTAGAAAGAAGAAAGAAATAAAGAAAGAAAGACATTTATTCAGACACTGTATAAAACATAGAAAAATATATATACGTACACCTATAATGTAAAACAAATACATGAACACAAATACTTAGTCTAAATTTTATACAGTCTTAGAAAAGGCTACACAGCTCGGCATTTTAGTGGTGGTTGTGTGGATTGTTGCTGGTGGAGGCGTCTTGTGTGGTGACTTGTCCTGCATGTGTAAGGTACGTGAATTTTGCTTGTACCATACACATTAGCTTTGCATGCATTCGTTTATCCCGCGCGTATTATAGCAAAGAAGTTCTATTATAGTTTCTATAAATAAATATAAATATATGGGACACTTAAACACACGGTCGTCCGTCCCCAAAGTAAGTAACTTAATACTTGTGTTATGGGTGACGGACAACTGGTAGATATACTACATATATAATTTTAAATACATACTTAAATACAAATATACACCCAGGCTCGAAGAACCAACAAATTGTTTTTAGAAAATGTTGGCCGTCGGTGGGAATCGGTCCCACGACCCGCTGAGCTGAAGGTAGGGTCACTACCCACTGCGCCAACGGGCCAGACAGAGTGGTTATTTATTTTACTTTATTAGGCTATCAACAATATATACATTAAATAAGCAACAGATTATACATGCTAAAAAAAAACTCATCATCATTCTCCTGCCCTTATCCCACTCTAAGTGGGGTCGGCACAACATGTTACAAACATGTTGTGCCACATGATTCGGCTACGTATATTACGACCGACCGCCTGCCTGACGTCAACTTACCTTAGTCAGATTTTACGACACCTCGGTATAAATGAGGGTGGTCTATACTACTCAGCCGGATACAACACGGCGGGACGACTTACTTTAGTCGCCTTTTACGTCACCTCGGTAAGAAATGAAGGTGGTCCATTCTACTCAGCCGGATACCACACGGCGGGTCGACTTACCTTAGTCACCTTTTACGACACCTCGGTAAGAAATTAAGGTGGTCTATTCTACTCAGCCGGATAGCACAAGGTGGGTCGACTTACCTTAGTCACCTTTACGACATCTCGGTAAGAAATGAGGGTGGTCTATTCTACTCAGCCGGATAGCACAAGGTGGGTCGACTTACCTTAGTCACCTTTACGACACCTCGGTAAGAAATTAAGGTGGTCTATTCTACTCAGCTGGATAGCAGAAGGTGGGTCGACTTACCTTAGTCACCTTTACGACATCTCGGTAAGAAATGAGGGTGGTCTATTCTACTCAACCAGATACCACACGGTGGGTCAACTTATCTTAATCGTATTTTACGACCCCTCTGTAAGAAATGAGGGTGGTCCACACGGCATAAAGTCACATTACTAATCATAAAATAAATTATAGAACATTTTTGTACAGGTGTTATATTTTACCTGCAAATCAAAGAAGTGTTCGTCTTTACTACTGACAGTCTCACAGTTCAGACATCTGGTTTCACTGGTGAGGGTGCCCTGGAAGATTTCGTGGACCCACGTTGGCTCTGTGTTGTGACTGTGAGGTACAGACCCATTGCACATAACACCCTCCTTGGTAGCATCAGTCTTCTGCAGTTTAAGCGTGCTCTGGTTCCTTTCAGCTGAAATCAACGTATATATTCAAATTCTTCTTTTTCTTGGCCTTTGGTTCATTAACCAAACACTCTTACTTTAGATGTTAGCAGTGATTCCGCCAATAAAATAAGTAAATAAGTAAGTAAGTAAGTAAATATATAGGACACTTACACATACGGTCATCCACCCCCAAAATAAGTAGCTTAATACTTGTGTTATGGGTGACGGACAACTGGTAGATATACTACATATATAATTTTAATTACATACTTAAATACAAATATTATTTGTAATTGTTTTTAGAAATTGTTGGCCATCGGCAGGAATCTAACCCGCGACCCACTACACAACTACGGTCACTACCGTAGTGACCGTAGTTGTGTAGTGGAAAAAACAACATGAATGAGTTAAAATATTTTTTGATAGCAACTTTTTGAAGAGATTGTTTGGTGAGATTAGTTAAACTGGATGACAAACACAAATATATGTTAGTTATATTTATCATAGATTAATATCTATCACTACTGTCATCTACAATATCTATGTATTTTATTTTGTATTTATTATTATTATGGATTACATTTAGTTTTTAAGAACTAATAATGTAGTTGCTTCTGCCCATATCTTTTTCACAGCATCTCACCAAAGGGGTTGCCTGGAAGAGTTTACTAACTAGTAATAAGGCCGCCCTTTGTATGCACCATTTAATTATTTTTGTATCACCAATTACTCTATGAATGTTTGTATTTTTAATGTTTAATTTTGTGTACAATAAAGTTTTTATCTATCTATCTATCTATTACAACTGTGTTAGTACATGTAAAACCGGGAATCGAATAAATGTTATTTGGACTCTTCCAAATAACATTTATTCTCATTATTTACTGTAATATGTCATATTTTAGACTGGCTTCCCTACTCTAGTATAATAACTTTATGGCATTAACCAACACACCTGTCATATATGACAGGTGGGTTGGTTATTGTATTATATTGTTCAATTCTTTCTATTTTCTTTAACAATATTATTTCAGGAATGTTAAAAACAGCAGTGAAAAATATTTTTATATTAAAATTGTAGTACATACATATGTCATACTTCATTACTATTTAAGCTTTAACAAATCATCGATCTTTAAATTTAAACAATCGTGAGTAGTATTCATAGTTAATATAGATACCGGCTATACTCACGTCTAATTTTACCGGATTAGCCCGACTAGTTTCGAACCCGTCCGGGGCACTTATTCATGAGCTCTTTACACGACATTATCGCGGCGGGAACTATAACGGCGTGTAAAGAGTGAGTATAGCCGGTGTCTATATTAACTATAAATCATCAATCATTTGGTTGCAGGCTAATATGATAGTTGAGTTTGTGATAGTGAACACATGTAGTGCTTGTGTATTGCGGTGGCGGGTGAAGGTTTGTGCATGTGTTTTTACGAATTACGAGATCTATGTATCAGGTTTGAAAATGGATAATCCACTCTTGAGTTAGCATTATAATATATATTTTCTATTTGCTATTTACTTAATCATTTCATTATTACTTTTGTATTCATAAACCACTTACCTAAAATAATTTCATTTATATGATTTATAAGAAAATTAAGAAATTCATGTGCATCTTGTTGCATATAATTATCAAACTCCTCTGAAACAATAAAAAAGGGATTTTGAGTAAAAATTTTTATTCATAAAAGATGTATAAAATTAATTATTAATAAAATATCATGTAAAAGGCCAGTCAGTTTACCTGTCAATCATTACCTGTTACCAACCTCACTTGTCCTTTAATTACCATAAGCCACAGGGTACAGCTGTGCAGGGTGAGCTGTGATAGCCCAGCGGTGCAACTGTGACTCTTTCGAGGGGGTCACTTGTTAAAACCGGGCAGACACCAATGAGTTTCCTGTTAAAACTTATGTGTCTAATCAATTGCATGCTTTTTGGTGAAGGATAGTGAGGAAACCAGCAACCTAACCTACCAATCTACATTGGAGCAGCGTGATAGGTCTTGGATCCAAGCCTTCTCTCATAAAACAGAGAGAGGAGGCCTATGCCCAGAAGTGGGATACTAACTGGCTGTTACAGGGTAAAGCCTATCTTTTCTTGGCTTATTAACTGATTTATGCAGGTAAGTAAAACATTAAAGTACAACATATGTGAAAAGTGAAGTTAAACTTATTAATTGTATACTGATGTTTGTGTACAAAATGAAAATTCACACAAAAATAAAACATCTGGCATAGGCAAAAATGTAAATTTAACTTAATGGATATACATTATTTATAAAGTTGCAAATATTTCCATCAAGTGTATCATTAACATTAAATATAAAACATTTAGATAAAATGAAATATAAAATTTACAACATAATTATGAGCAATTAATATTTATATAATACCTCTTCAAAAAGTCAAACAACTCACCTTTCTCTTTTCTCAACCTAGTAATAAATTTCTTAGGAGCTATAGATCCTACTTTCTTTTTTTGGGTAGCTATGCTATAAAATAAGTCTGCGAGGCATGTTAGTAATGTTTCCTTGGTTCTCTTATTCTTGGCCTTATATTCTAGAACTTTCTCTCTAAACGGTCGACAAAAGTATAAAGCTTGTAACACTGAATTGCTATAACAGGTGTTGCCAAACTGAAATATATTATTGCATTATTAATAAAATGAAAACAAATTTTCTTTCCGATTTACTAAGATTCTTCATTATCTTTTTCAGTCTACCCACTTGTGTCCCTTTGTAATCAATATGACTTTCTTATATATTACGTCTTAAATAAATTTATGGTTACAAAAACTGAACTTTACAAATGAACTATTACTGCATATATCATTAAAATAATTAATTGTGCTTAAAAATAATAATATTGAAACACTAAACTGGTAAGGTTAGCCTTCTAGTAACTTTCAAGAAATTAATGGAATTAACCAAGGTTAACTTCTTTTATCAGGTAAATTCCATCATAAAGAAAAGTTAAACAAGAGAACTAATGCACAATTAAAGTACATTAAGTGCATATATGTGCATTCTAATATTTTTTTGCAACACAATTTAAAGCTAAAAAAATAGGTATATTTAACTGTAGTTATTGAAATCACAGAAAAAAAATCCTCTACTACATACGACTAATTTGGTGGGCGTTACAGCAATACGCCACTTGAAACTATGGGAAAAGATTAGGTTATGATATAAACAAAACATATAAACTCACATTAACTAAACCAAAGTAATGTTCGTTCGGTGGAAATTGCTCGGAGCCAATATCTCTCTCTAGTTGTGATATATTTGCGCCCTGCAAAAAAAACACGCACCGCTATCTGAAGATCGCTTACCACTTGATTCTGATTAGATATTTACATTTTGTATAGTTAGAACAACACGTAATTCGATTCAATGGATCCAATATGTATTGGTTTATTTACATTGACTGAATGTCTATTTATGTTTATCTTACACGGTTATAACGAGTTATAGCTTACCATTCTCTGTTGGAAGTTAAGGCCGAGGTCCTGACATATTGACATTTGCAATCCTGTTGCGGCGACTTCAAAACGGAACACGCGTTTCTATAGCTTAGCGAATTTAGTTTGAATACTGCGCGGCTGTTTTTAGTTGCATACTTGCTATTTCGCGTTGCTTACGCAAATTATGCACAACACAAGTCAACTCACATCCATGACAGTGAAATAAAATTATGACATTTCGTTCGACAACTCCGATTTTGGAATTCCCCACAAACATTTTGATGTCTATGGGATGAAGTGACTGACATAATTGAAACATCTATCGATATCATTAATCTATTTTTAAAATACGCAGACATTAATAAATATGAAAAGTAGTGAGTTATCCAATATCTCTAAAATATGTGTAAAGAAATTAATTTGTAAAGAAAAAGAAAGCACCAGAGAAAATCATGAAAATAATATCTTATGGAAACAGAAACTTATCTTTAATTTTATACAGTCAACTAAAATTTATGTAATTTATGTAAACAAATGTAGTGTAGGCTGTGTAGCGTGTAAGCTTGGGTATGATTGCGATTTGAGAATCATATTCGCACCATGATATGATCAAAGGTGACCACGGTGATCGTGCTGCTATTGCGATTGCTATTGTGTACACAAACAAATGTAGTCCATATATGTATATGTAATGTATAGGATATAAGGACTACATTTGTTTGTATAAGCAATCATTAAGTCCAGTAATCGCTAAATCGCTAAAAGCGTAAATAGTAAATAGCAAAAAATGCTACCGACTATTATATTATTCAGCTATCACTGAACAAAGTTATTGTTATTACAAACAAACGTAATCTTTAAATCATATTCAATACGGTCTTTAATTCTAGGTTATACTTTCTGTTAGAATAGCGTAAAAGTGTCATCATACCGAGATATCGACCATATTGAATCAGATATTAGATTTGTTTGTGTAACAATAATTTTGGCCAATTCTAGGTAATACATTCACTTTGAAATATCGTAAAAGTGCCACATAACCTCGATAAATACGATATAATGATAACATTTCTTTGTAATATTATCTTACTTTTTATGGAATATCCATAATTTTGTATAGCAATAGCAGTTATCTAAAATTCAATAGCAGATGACGCTATATGATGAGTGAATCATATCATGATCACTAAGTGATTGGCGATTCTGTCCATCGCTGGTAGCGTGGCGACAAATCGCCACGGCAACAGACTAACCGTATTAATAACAATAACAATAAAAACAATATCTCCTTTAGCTGAGGACGTTCGATTTCCCTAAATTTACAGCAATTAAAATATTACGAATGTAAAATCAATTAAGTAAAAAATATTTTAAACTAATCTTATTTCCATTTCCATCTTCAACCGAATAATATTTGATAAGTATTCGAAAATCGACCTATCGATATATTTGGTGTGACGCTCTAGCCTGGTGAGTTTTGTCAGTGATCACTGATCAGGTCATCACCATAGACTACAAACCAGTAAAAGTTTCATCTCCCGTGTGGATTGTTCTATCGAGATTCCTTATCGAAACGGGAATCGGGAAGCTAACGTCATTTCAAATTCGTGTCAAAGGGGTTTACGTGGACACTGTTGACGTGGCCGGTAGTAATAAAGCGTTGGTAATAACAAAATATCGCTAAAAATATTACTGCAAAATCACTTTTAAGAAACATGTAAGTTTTGTTATTAAGTGTAACATTGTTATTCGATGCCACCTACAATCTCACATAAAAGTTCTTGTAATTTAAGACCGGTCGATAGTATGCTACTCAGTAAATTTAATACAACTTTGCTGTAAGTCATAGCTGTAAGTGTTAATACTAATAAACTTAATTAATTTTCTTATTGGAATCGATGTTTTCTTTGACTATTACTAGATTTTTTTATGAGCACTCCGTAACAGGTACAAATTACACTAAATTAACCCTGCGGGTTTTACTAGTTCGAAGCGGGGGCATGAGATAAATTTTTTAAACTAATAGTTTTGTCATTTTGGAATAGATTTAAAAGGGAAATTTGAAATCCGAATCAGCAAAAGCTTATCAAAATAAGTGAAGACTTAAGTAAAAGTTCCAAATTTAACTTTCTGTTTTGAAAATTTCATTTATCTTCTGAAGACATATTCCACTATAATATCCTATATGCAGATATACAAAAAAATTATATACCAATATTATGATAGAGACACCTTTATCACTATCATAATGATGGAAAATATTTTTTTTGACCACATTTATTTCACTAATATTAGTTATTGTATACACTGCTTCCTATTTTATGTCTTGTTCCATATCTTTTGATAGAGCATTCTTGTTACTTCAATTGTAGATAACAATTATGTCAGTTTTTAGTTTACAGAAGCACACACACTTGTGTGTTTGTTTCTTTAATGTGTTTTTTACTGTTCCCTAAGGAAAAATGCTACTACTAATAACATTACAGGATCTTCGATTGTTCCAAATTTCAGTATTCTTTAGCCGGACTTGCTGTACTGTCACACTGTCACACTGTGTATTACTGTCACATTTATAATTATGGATTATGCACTAAGCCGTTATGCTTTTCAAATACTTTTATAGACTGTTTTATATACATTGATATGATATGAGCTGTGATAGTCCAGTGGTGAGAAAGTGTGACTTTCTAGAGACAAACATGGGTTCAAACCCAGGCAGGCACCAATGAGTTCTTCTATTAAAATTTATGTGTCTAATTGATATTTGCAATTTATCATATGCTTTTCGGTGAAGGAAAACAGTGAGGAAACCATATCTCTAGAGAATTCTAGGGATATGTGTAACCTACCAATCCGCATTGGAGCAGCGTGGTAGGTGTTAGCTCCAATCCTTCTATCCAAAAAAAAAAACAAACAGAGGAGGCCTATTCCCAGCAGTGGGATATTAACAGGTGCTACTTTACTTTACTACTACATACATTGATTCTTACAGAAAAATGTTGACAACACTATTCATTGCACTTGCTATATCAGCGGTATTTGCTGGAGTTCCTAACCCAGATGAGACCAAAAGGATGATGGATCACCTGTCAGATGCGGAGCATTACAGAAATGAACATCATAACAAGCAGTTTGACCATGATGCATTCCTTGGCGAGGACCAAGCAAAAACTTTTGACCAGTTACTGCCAGAAGAGAGTAAGAGGAGATTGGGGTGAGTTGCCCTTAATTCAAATAAGTCTATGATCTTCATCATCTGTTTATTTATATAGACATATAACTCATATGAGGCTTGAATAATTTTAAAAAATAATGATGATGGTGCTGGAGTATGGGGCAAAATAATTGTTGAGATTGTGGTAGTGAATGTGTGTAATGCTAGTTTGGTGGTGGTTGTTGAAGTGCCTTTTACGAGTCTTGCACTCAAAATGTATAATCACAGTATGCTCTACTTTTAGCGTTACATAGATTTTCTCTTCGTGGATTATAACAAAATAATATTATTATCGCTTCTGTATTATGGACATCTGCGAATTAACGCCTATTTCTATACATATCTTAAAATATCCATAGTAGTACACATTTAAGTTTTCACTTTATAACTTAAGTAAGCTGGATCCTGAATTTTGAATCTCTTGCAGCATTAGGACATTACATACACACTAACTTCCTGGTCTATAATATTAGTAGGTATTTCGTGTAGATTATCTGTAACGATGCATTATCTCGCCCAAGGAATGTGGGTTACTCAAACTAGGTAATGCGCGGTAAGTGTTCAAGCAAATATGTACCCGGTCGGCTATTTATAAATTGTTGCAGAATTTTATTACGTCTTTGGTTTATTTATGCCGTGTCGTATCCGGCTGGATAGAATAGCCCACTCTCATTTGTTCCCGAGGTGTCGTAAAAGGCGACTAGGGTATGTTTACCCGCCTTATGGTATCCGGCTGCATAGAATAGGCCACCCTCATTTGTTAAAAGTAAAGTAAAGTAACAGCCTGTTACTATGCCCACTGCTGGGCTAAGGCCTCCTCTCTCCGTTTTTGGAGAGAAAAGCGTGTGATAAATTGCCATTATCAATTAGACACATAAGTTTTAATAGAAAAACTCATTGGTGCCTGCACGGGGTTTGAACCTATGTCGTCTCTAGAGAGTCGCACGGTCTCACCGCTAGGCTATCACAGCGACATTTGTTACCGAGGTGTCGTAAAAGGCGACTAGGGTATGCGCCTTGTGGTATCCGGCTGCATGTTAAATACTTTTTAAATTATTAAAATCCGACATCCCAATCTGTCTGCCCTTGGTGACCTAGCTCTTATTCCAAGAATACTCATGATACCCATTTTTTTATAATCAAATAAACTACAAAGAAATCTATAGTCCGACTTCGTAGACTTTCCACTACCACGAGATCGGTTTGGATGCTGGTGAAACCGCGGGGCATTGTTGGTTTAATATATATAAACCAAACTGGGCGGTCTAACAGTTCGCATTTATAAAAAATAGGATGCGATACTATATCTAAGGTTCATTGAACTCTTATCGTTTACGTTATGAAATTGTTCCAGAATAATCGTAGACAAGATCGACTCGGACGGTGACGGTTTCGTCTCGCTCGTCGAACTGAAAGACTGGATCCGGTACACTCAGAAGAGATATATAGAAGAGGATGTGGAGAGGCATTGGAAACAGCATAATCCTAACAACGAAGACCTCATTACTTGGGAGGTATGGCATTACCTACACAAAGTGTATTGCAACGATTACCATAGTCGAAGGACGAGACTGTGTGACTCTTATCAGAAGGTCACTAGTTCAAACTCCGGGAAGTTACCCAAAAGTATATATATTTTTTGACTATTTTTAGAGAAATAAATAAATCTTTAATCTTCAACACAAGTCAACACAATAACAGTATAAGTTAAAAAAAACCTAAACAAGCAATACAAGAAAAAAAGGTAACCCGACATTTGTCGTAAATATACATATGAATAAACAATATACACAAATTGATAAACTTTGTGCAAAAAATCTTAATTATTATTGCAAAGTAAAAATACGATGCGGTGTGACAAAGAAATGCATAGCCTCAGACTAAAGGTTGGCAATGCAAACCCATTGCTGATTTTCAATTCGTTCACTAAATTACGAAACAGATGGCACTGTTCAATAACTTTTTAAGCTACTTAAATCAAAAAATCATAAGCTGTCCCGGCAAACGTTGTTTTGCCATTTAAATTACTATAGAATAATTAAATATATGGGACACTTACACACACGGTCGTCCGTCCCCAAAGTAAGTAACTTAATACTTGTGTTATGGGTGACGGGCAACTGGTAATATACTACATATATAATTGTTTTGAATAAAATGAAGACGCGACCGTCCACGGTTTAAGTGCGCGTTGGGTTACTATTCCCCGATATAGGGACGATTCAATAACGTGTGACCTTACGAAGGCTGTGTGCACACCGGGTGTTATTTAACCGATATAGTGAAGTGTATACTCCGGGAGAAACAGACATTACGTGTCCGTGGAAGATCGCAGAGGCGAGCCAACGGTTTCGGGAATCGGCCAAGTACATACAAGCACACAACACACGTACACATATACACGCAGTGATTTATGGGGCCGGACCGCATACAGCTGACGGCCACATAAGGTAGATTGAGACGCCGAGACGACGGGCCCAGGTCCCGGAGGTTGTTTCATCCGTCCGCACGTTTGCGCGGAAAAATAATTTTAAATACATACTTAAATACAAATATACATCCAAGCTCGAAGAACCAACAAATTGTTTATAGAAAATGTTGGCCCTCGGCGGGAATCGAACCCGCGACCCGCGGAGCTGAAGACAGGGTCACTACCCAATTCGCCAACGGGCCAGTCAAGAAAAATAGACTTGACTTAAAAAAAAACTTTTATAGTTTTTTAGATGGCGCTTTTCAATGTCATTATATTCCTGTAGAACCAACGTCCTTTTATACCTTTATTAGTCGGTCGCTAGAGCGTCGTTGGTTTATTTGCAGGGTGTACCCCAAATAAGGATACTGACTGGGACGAGTTCCCCCCTTACACCTTATAAAAAACGTTAATATTTCAGAATTACAAGAAGAACGTGTACGGGTTCATGAATGATATGAGTGAGAGCGAGTTGAAGAATACAGAGGGGTTCACTTACGCGAACTTACTCAAGAGGGACAGGCGCCGGTGGCATTATGCTGGTAAGAGTTACGCAGTTCAGTTTACACGGTTTATATTTGGCCTCACAGTATATTTTTAGCAATCTAATGTTTGTGCATATACGTGAAACAATTTTCTCATAAGGCAATCAGTATATTATATAAATAAGGCACCAATGAGTTTTTCTATTAAAACTCATGTGTCTAATTGATAATTGCAAATTATCACACGCTCTTCGGTGAAGGAAAACATCGTGAGGAAACCTGCATATCTCTAGAGAATTCTGGAGATATGTGTAACCTAACAATCCGCATTGGAGCACCGTGGTAGGTCTTAGCTTCAACCCTTCTCTCCAGAAACGGAGAGAGGAGGCCTATTCCCAGCAGTGGGATTGCAACAGGCCGCTACTTTACCTTACTTTACTATTAAATAATTAGGTCAAATGGCGCCATTTCTCTCCTCTCCGCACCTCTCCTCACCTAACCATACATCGCTCTAACTAACCACATATCTCAAAGCTATAATATCCGCTACCTCTCATTTCGTTACGTTAACATTAATTTGATAAATTTGTTTCAATTTGTAACACGTTTTTTTAACAATCAATCGCACCAAATAGTGGAAATAAAAATAAGAAAAATTAAAAACCACATTTTTTAATTTTTCTTATTTTCATTTCCACTTTTTTTTTCAGCACGTCGAAATAAAAATTTGCTATAATAAAATGTTGTTAAGTTTCCTCAAAGTATATATTTTTAACTTAAAGAATCGATTTTAATCGAGTAAGGAGTAAACTCGAATAAATAAAAATAAAAATAAATTTTATTTCATTAACAGAGTTACAAAAGTCGAAGTAAAATAAAGTAAACTCGAATAAGTTCGATTTAACAGTTTTTAATTGATCCTTTCTCAATCTAACAGATGGAGATCAAGACGAGGCTCTTAATAGAACCGAGTTCGCTGGATTCCTTCACCCTGAGGACCACGGCAGCATGAGGGATGTGGTTGTCCTCGAG
This sequence comes from Morpho deidamia, assembly GCA_947086505.1. Taxonomy (NCBI): domain Eukaryota; kingdom Metazoa; phylum Arthropoda; class Insecta; order Lepidoptera; family Nymphalidae; genus Morpho; species Morpho deidamia. Next base: position 1,902,976 of record CAMTZC010000025.1, read on the forward strand.
ACTCTGGAGGACATTGACAAAGATAAGGTGATTGGGCTTGAGTTGACCGGAGCCGTTGGTACATCTTGTTAGTGTGCATTTTTCGGTTTAGGAAATAGTCAATGTAATTAAATAAAATACATAAATATATGGGCCACTTACACACAAGGTCGTCCATCCCCAAAGTAAGTAACTTAATACTTGTGTTATGTATAATTTTAAACACATATTTAAATACAAATATACAACCAGGTTCGAAGAACCTGCAAATTGTCTATAGAAAATGTTGGCCTTCGGCGGGTATCGAACCCGCGACCCGCGGAGCTGAAGGCAGGGTCACTATCCACTGCGCCAACAGGCCAGTCAGTGTAATGTAAGCTGTGAAAGACCAGCGGTGAGACCGGATGACTTTAGAAACAATCATTGGTTCAAACCCCGGTAAAACCAATGAGTTTTTCTATTAAAACTTATGTGTCTAATTTATAATTGTAATTTATCACACGCTTTTCGGTGAAGGAAAACATCGTGAGGAAACCTGCATATCTCTAGAGAATTCTGGAGATATGTGTAACCTATCAATCCGCATTGGAGCAGCGTGGTAGGTCTTAGCTCCAACCCTTCTGTCCAGAAAACGATGAAAGGAGGCCTATTCCCAGCAGTGGGATTGTAACAGGCCGTTACTTTACAATTTAATGTTAACTGCACAGGACGGCAAAGTGTCCCTGGAGGAGTACATCGGGGACATGTACAAGCCGGAGGAGGGCGAAAGCGATGATGACGCACCCGACTGGGTCAAACAGGAGCGCGAGCAGTTCGCCGGCTACAGGTCAGTAACTGTATACAGGGTGGTACCGATCATACGAAATTAATTTTAATTTTAGTTAGCTATACCTCACCACCCTATATTTTTGAAAATGTCATATAAACTATGTTGCTCAGTGAAGAAGCAGCTTTCCAATGGTGAAAGAATTTTTGAATTCGGTCCGGTAGTTTTTGCGTGAAAACATGACAAACATACACACATACATACTGTTACGTACAGAGGTTCATGAAATTGGGTGAAAATACCTGGAGACTCGTTTAAAACACTATTCAACTTTTCACTACAGACTTAGTAGTTACAGTCTGTATACAGTTACTGTCTAATAAGAATGCTGAGGTCACTAATATTTCACTTTTATTTACGTTTGTTTTTCGCTTTTGATAGCTATTCGCAAACTGAATCTCGAGGCGCACGATACGTCTGCTTATATATCGAACGAAGCGAATTCGAGAACATTCGCGAGACCTTGGAAAGATCATAAACATGTCTTTTGTAAACATGTTTTGATAAACACGTCGAATGTTCTAGAGAATTAGCGTTAAGCGAATTTACATTACACTCTATGACATATTGTTTACGTACCCTTTTTGCATGTTCGTAAACTGACCCCGTCCAATTTGAACTTTATGACATACGTATTACGAACTCTTTTCGCATGTTCGTAACAATAGAAACATACAAATCTTTCCTTTTTATAACACTAGTATAGATAAATAAGATATCTGTTGTTTCAATGTTTTCAAACGTCGAATGCTCTAGAGAATTAGCGTTAAGCGAATTTACATTACACTCTATGACATATTGTTTGCGTACCCTTTTTGCATGTTCGTAAACTGACCCCGTCCAATTTGAACTTTATGACATACGCGTTACGAACTCTTTTCGCATGTTCGTAACAATAGAAACATACAAATCTTTCCTCTTTATAATACTAGTATAGATAAAGAAAATTTTGAATTTGAATAAGATATTTGTTGTTTCAGAGATACAAACAAAGATGGCTACATGGACGAGCATGAAGTGAAGGAGTGGATCGCACCGCCTGAGTTCGACCACGCCGAGGCCGAGGCAAGGCACCTGGTGTTCGAGGCGGACTCTGATGCTGACGAGAAGCTGACCAAGGCGGAGATCCTGGACAAGTACGACCTGTTCGTGGGCTCTCAGGCCACGGACTTTGGTGAGGCTTTGGCGAGACACGACGAGTTCTAGAAGTTCCTACATGTTAGAGTAATTATGGAAATTTCCAAACTGGATAGGTCCTAAGCAATCATCTATCCGTATTCTATCTATACTTATTATAAAAAAAAGTCCCAAAGAGCTGTCTGTCTGTATGTAATCGATTTTCTCAAAATCTATTGTGCGTCAAATTCATCTCTGAGTAGAGAAGAAATATATAGTTCATATAGAAGAGAAAAAAAATTTATAAAGATAAGGGCCTAAGAATTTTCAGGTACGAGCCAATCTTAATGTACCCTCTATTTTTAAGTAATCTGCATTATATTATTTTCATCAAAATCATAAGCAACAAATAAGTTTCTTTAAAATAAGTTTTTTTAAAAACTATTTTTCTCGTAACACTCATATTCTTTAGAAATTCTGTAGTTAGTGAGATTTCATCGTTCTATCTACTTCGCGTTATACACAAATAAGAGAAACAGAGATAGAGAAAGGGGAAAAAGAAAGCGTGAACTCGTACTCGAAATAAACTTTATTGACAAAACCTTTTGAATTTTTAATTATCATCTATAGTGATTGCTTGGAAACCTAGGTTATCTGCCAAGCATGTTCAGTGATATACTATAAAATAAATAAATTTCGCTTGCAATATTTTTTGTTGCCATATTAGATAATATTTCCTACTTGGTAGCTTATTATTTTTGTTATCAATATATATTTTTAATTTTACTCGAATGTAAGGCTATGGTTATACTTTTGTGTAATAGTTAAAAGAAATTTTCGGCCTCTAGGTGAGCAGTTTTGCGTTATTTTTAAAACATTCTAATATTTTGATGCGTGCAAAACTATCCAAAAACTATTTGCACACTTTTCTTACGGCTACCTAACGTTAGTAAAATATAACTAACGTTAGACGAAACGAAAACTATGCAATAAGAATCGATATTTGACAAAACTTAAGTCAAAGTCAATGGATATTTCACAAAACTCAATTCAAAGACAATTGATATTTGACATTACTTTGGAAAAAGAGTCGAAATTTGTAAAAATTTTAGTCAAAGTCAATAGACATTGGACATAACTAAATTCAAAGACGATTGAAATCTGATATAACTTTTGAAAAAGAGTCGAAATTTATCAAAATTTAAGTCAAAGCTAATGGACATTTGACAAAACTCAATTCAAAGACGATTGACATTTGATATAACTTTGGAAAAAGGGTTGAACTTTGACCAAACTCAAGTCAAAGCTAATGAACATTTGACAAAACTCAATTCAAAGACAAATGACATTTGACGAAACAAAAGAAACAAAAGTCAAAGACAATAGACGTTCTATACGACCTTGATGATAATAATTACGATCCCAAACAAAAACTCAATGGTTACCTAAATAGAGTCTTCAAATTTAAGAGGTCTCAGTTTTATAACATCGTTAGCCGTGGTCCGGCCTCATCGTGCCAAGAAAAGGCCTCGTGAAGGGGCTCTTAGTATGACTTTTCTGATGCTAATACAACGTCTGCACTTTTTGCAATTCGCACCCTCAGCTATGCTCTGCGTTTGCCAGCTGCCAAAGCATTGCATTGCTGGTCTCACATATTATCAGTTCGAAAAGAAAACTGCGAATAAAATCATATACCACCTGCCGTTAAGCAAAAGTGTAATCAAAATCTCACAGAATCTCCTAGAAATGAAATTATTTACTTAACTCTTTAAACTAATTAGGTAGCTAAGAATCTAATACAATACCAAAGTTTATTTCAATGCTGTAATATTAATTTTATTTTTTCGAAAGTCTTTCATAGTATGGAAAGGCCTCAGTGAAAAGATAAGTGCAGTGTTGCAAAGGACTCAAATATTTGAATTGAATTTTGAACTCTCAACTTTACGCCATAGGGCTCAGAGTCGAAAGTCAATCCGAATCCCAGTTGTTTAATAGAGACTTGTGTGTCTTACAAAGTGACACAATAAATAATGAGAACTAGCATGTTTAGACAACTAATAACGACTAGGTATTATTGCAAATACCGAATTTCCTCGTAATATGTGTGATTACTACAAATTTGAAGTATACAACACTAAAAATTTATTCTCGACTGACTCGATTGACTATTAAGCGGCAACATTTACTAAATTAATTAAATTAAATTAATTAATTAATTACTAAAATCATTTTTATCAAAGGGTAGTTGCAACAATGTTATTGCTACAATTAAAGAACAGAACTTGATGCATAAAAAGGAAAAGTAATGAGTAATATATTTACTTTTGGATAATGAATCTCAAAAAGTAAAGCCTAATACTATAAATGATATAGTATTTATTATATTATAACATATAATAATATATTATTTGTTATAAATAAAGGTAATTGTCGAATAAAAAAAAATGAATTAAAAAAAAATTATAAATTGCATAAAAAGGACTCGACCGCGCAAATAGATTTAAACAAATTATTATTCGAGATTTTCAAGAGACTAGCCTTCTAGTTCTCGAGTCCTGTTGGGTCTTAATTCATTATATGAATCAAATCTTAGAGTCCTATCTCTGTCCATTCAGAGATAGCACTCTAAGATTTGAGTCCTTTGTAGTACTTACAGTTCAGAAAGTTAAGTAAACTTGCGAACTCTAATATTACATTATCTATTCCTTGATTGTGATATACTCGTAAATTATAATTCTAAAATACACTTTAATACCAAGGACTCAAACGGACAAAGAGACTTAAAACTCGTATCGTTCAAGATCTCTTAGAGACTGGCCTTCTAGTTATCGAGTCCTGTTAGGTCTTAATTCATTATATGAATCAAATCTTAGAGTCCTATCTCTGTCCATTCAGAGATAGGACTCTAAGATTTGAGTCCTTTGTAGTACTTACAGTTCAGAAAGTTAAGTAAACTTGCGAACTCTAATATTACATTATCTATTCCTTGATTGTGATATTCTCGTAAATTATAATTCTTCAATACATTTTAATACCAAGGACTCAAACGGACAAAGAGACTTAAAACTGCTATCATTCAAGATCTCTTAGAGACTAGCCTTCTAGTTATCGAGTCCTGTTGAGTCTTAGAGTCCTATCTTTGAATGGACAGAGATAGGACTCTAAGATTTGAGTCCTTTGTAGTACTTACAGTTCAGAAAGTTGAGTAAACTTGCGAACTCTAATATTACATTATCTATTCCTTGATTGTGATATACTCGTAAATTATAATTCTAAAATACATTTTAATACAAAGGACTCGAACGGACAAAGAGACTTAAAACTCCTATCATTCAAGATCTCTTAGAGACTAGCCTTCTAGTTATCGAGTCCTGTTAGGTCTTAATTCATTATATGAATTAAATCTTAGAGTCCTATCTCTGTCCATTCAGAGATAGCACTCTAAGATTTGAGTCCTTTGTAATACTTACAGTTCAGAAAGTTGAGTAAACTTGCGAACTCTAATATTACATTATCTATTCCTTGATTGTGATGTACTCGTAAATCATAATTCTAAAATACATTACATAATACCAAGGACTCAAACGGACAAAGAGACTTAAAACTCCTATTATTCAAGATCTCTTAGAGACTAGCCTTCTAGTTATCGAGTCCTGTTGAGTCTTAGAGTCCTATCTTTGAATGGACAGAGATAGGACTCTAAGATTTGAGTCCTTTGTAGTACTTACAGTTCAGAAAGTTGAGTAAACTTGCGAACTCTAATATTACATTATCTATTCCTTGATTGTGATATACTCGTAAATTATAATTCTAAAATACATTTTAATACCAAGGACTCGAACGGACAAAGAGACTTAAAACTCCTATCATTCAAGATCTCTTAGAGACTAGCCTTCTAGTTATCGAGTCCTGTTGAGTCTAAATTCATCATATGAGTCCATATTGAGATAAGATTTGAGTCCTTTGTAACGCTGGACAGTTCCATATTAAATCTATTCCTTGTCTGTGGTATTCTTGTATATTATATTCTAATACTATTCCATATTTTAATGCATTTATGATTGTACTAATTAATTACTAATTAGTTACTAATAAGTTAATCTAGATTAAGAGATCTAATTTTATAAATGTATTTTTAATTGAATCTTTATATTACGTATTTTTGAATTAAAATAAAGGTTATGACAATGTTAGTTTTATTTTTATTATAAATATTTAAAACCTTTAAACACGGACAGATTTGCGCATTTAAATAAATAAATATATGGGATAATTTATAGAATTAGGCGTTACTTTGCGGAGATCCATAATACAAAAGTAATAATAAAATTATTTTGCTATAATCCGCGATACATATGCGTATCGCGGATTATAGCAAAATAATTTTATTATTACTTTTGAAATATATGGGACATTTACACACACGGTCGTCCGTCCCCAAAGTAACTTAATACTTGTGTTATGGGTGACGGACAACTGGTAGATATATACATATATAGTTTTAAATACATACTTAAATACATATATACACCCAGACTCGAAGAACCAACAAATTCTAAATAGAAAATGTTGGTTGTCGTTGGGAATCGAACCCGCGACCCACGGAGCCGAAGACAGGGTCACTGCCAACTGCGCCAACGGGCCAAATTTATGATATTAGTATATAGAAACAAACTACACACTAAAGTAAAGTAAAAAGTAACGGCCTCTTACAATCCCACTGCTGGGAATAGGCCTCCTCTCTCCGTTTCTGAAGAGAAGGGTTGGAGCTAAGACCTACCACGCTGCCCCAATGCGGATTGGTAGGTTACACATATCTCCAGAATTCTCTAGAGATATGCAGGTTTCCTCACGATGTTTTCCTTCACCGAAAAGCGTGTGATTAATTGCAATTATCAATTAGACACATGAGTTTTAATAGAAAAATTCATTGATGCCTGCCCGGGTTTGAACTCGTATTCCACTCGTAAGAGTCGCACGGTATCACCGCTGGGCTATCACAGCTTAAACACACTACTATATAACTACACACTACTAAAACAGAAAATGTCGGGAGTTAAAACAGTGCGTCACATGTCGGAATTGGAATTAAGATATTTTCCCAAGTTGCCGAGTTCTCAAGACGGGAAGTTTCCAAACTATTTATTATTAACGCGATACCTAACTTCGTAGTCATAATTTACATCATCCCAGCTAACTAGTTAAAGCAACTTTTGTTACACTTAACACACGGTATAACTTTGTAACGCGAAAATGTTTACGTTAACGTATTGATAACAAAAGCGCGCGCTGATATGATAAAAAGGGACTTAATTTGTTGTAATTTATAGAATTAGGCGTTACTTTGCGGAGATCCATAATACTAAAGTAATAGTAAAATTATTTTGCTATAATCCGCTATACAGAAAATATATATAGTGCTAAGAGTTTAGTGGACTATCCGTTTTTTTCATACCCGTTGACGGAATGTCTTTCATTTAAACGACTCCAAAAAATTGCATTTTTCAAAATTGTTTTGTTTTAAAATTTTATTATATTAGTTGACCCACAGCGTGGTATCCGTTTGAGTAGAATAGACCACCCTCTTTCTTACCGAGGGGTTGTAAAATACGACTGAAGTAAGTTGACGTCAGGCAGGCGGCCGGTCGTAAAATACGTAGCCAAATCATGTGACAACATGTTTATAACAATTTATAGAATTAGGCGTTACTTTGCGGAGATCCATAATACAAAAGTCATAATAAAATTATTTTACTATACTCCGCGATACAGTAAATAGAAAATATATATAGTGTTTAATGTATAGTGGACTATCAGTATTTTCATACCCGATACGTGCAGGATTCGTAAAAACATGCACAAACCTCCACCACTGCCACCACAATACACAAGCACTACACACGTTCAGTATCACAAACTCAACAATAGTTTCGCCCCGCAACCTGATTTTTGCGATTTTGTCGTGGAGTCTATCTCCTGATGATGCTTCGGTTGCGGGGCGAAACGATTGTTGAGTTTGTGATATTGAACGTGTGTAGTGCTTGTGTAGAATGGTGGCAGTGGTGGTTTGTGCATGTTTTTACGAACCCTGCAAGTAACTGGTGTGAAAAAACGGATAGTCCACTATACATTTAGCACTATATATATTTTCTATTTACTGTATAGCGGATTATAGCAAAATAATTTTATTCTTACTTTTGTAATTTGTTGTAGTTTAAACATTAATAAAACAAATTGAATAGGTTTGAGCGTAGGGTTTCAGTATTATTTTAGTAGTGTTAACGACCAGCTACTATCCCACAGCTGGGCATAGGCCTTCTGTCTCCATTTTTGAGATAAAGAACTTTTAACCAGTAAGGGCGCAATTTAGTAAAAGCCTTTTAGCGTCAGAGATAAATCCGCTACTACTTTCGAGATATAAATTGAAAATAATCTTTTAAACAATTTGGTTATGCAGATTCAATTCATGCTAATATAATGCGAAATTATGTCGTACTTCGTGTATATCTCAAATAATTTATGCAAAAGATGTTACTTATAAGATTTCAACGAATATTTCGCCTTATCCGAATAACAAAGTCATTTTCACGCAAAACTACTGGACCGACTTCAAAAATCCTTTCACCATTTCAAAGCTGCATCGTCACTGAGCAACATAGGCTATTATTTAACATTTTCAAATAGGGATCTCTAATAATAAAGTAATATGGTGTGAAAAATTAGTCATAAAAAAAGATTTAACATCGTACTTATGTCAGTACGTAAATATTGGTTCATTTTAGGTACAAGAATATTCCTTTTTGTTTTTAATTATTTCTTTTTTAATGGGGCTTTGACATGGCTTTAGAAGACTCTACATATTCTGCATGTAATTGTACGATATATATATTAAGACAATTTTATTTCTGTAATGAGATGCCTGTTTGTCATGTTGATGGAATAAATGATCTCTTCTTGTATTTAACCGAACATGAAACATTTTTTTGTAACTCGACGTTGTAATCATTTAAGGGTTTATAATATTGTGTTAAATATTCTTATAAATACTGATAAATATATATAACGCTATATTTGTATAAATTAGACATAGTAGGAACCGACATAAGTTTGCGGTACCTGTTTTGCGCCATACAAAGGTATGTAAGTCGTTTGTGGGTTTGGGTAATCAATTCTAAAATAAAATTCCGCAATCGACTTTTACCAATACAACAGTTTAATAATTATATGTAAAAAAGGATGATACAGAAAGCCTACTGTACTATTAAGGATAACTTAGACGATAAGAATACGTGGATATAGCTTCTCTTCAACGCTGTACAAGACATTAATAACTATATGTAACCAGTAATAAGAATTATTCTTTGAAAATAGCAACCGCCGTTTAAGTAGAATTGACGATTCAGAAGCACTTGATTACTAGTTTACTTGAATAGAGAAATTTGAATATAATATAAGAATGGAGTATGGATTTATTGTATGCGGTGTAAAGACTTTTCTTAACTCAGGCCATCAAAAACGTTGTTCCAATAACTTTTGGGAGCAAAGTAGCGAAAGAATGAAGAGGCGCGTACGAGCCATTGAAATTATCAAGTAATTTAATAAAGCGGACGATACCTAACGAGCGTCCCTGCGGCGGATAGATAAAAGGAAATAAGTTTAACGAGAAAACTTCGCGCTATCGCGGGGCGGAGGCCCGTGAGATGTGGAGCGATTATATTTTTAACGATTTTTCGACTGCACTTGCTGATGAAATCTCTGTCATAGAATGGAAGCCATTGAAAATCGGTGTTTGTTTCATTCGAACCAAAGTCCAGTAACCATTTTTTGACGTCATACCACGCCATTGTAAACAATCCATTTATTTCAGACTACTAATGCCCTACGGTTTCACCCGCGTATATCCGATCTCGTGGTAATGGAAAGTTTATTAAGTCAGACTATAGACTTATTTTTTTTAAATTGAAAGTTTGGTCTAAGGACAATCAATAGTTAAGGGGAAGGTATTCATAGGTACAAAAATACAAATAGCTATTTATAGAAGCAGGCATTACTTTGCGGAATTCCATATTACAGAAACTATAACAGTACTACTTCGCTATAATCCGCACGCAAGCGAATGCATGCAAAGCTAATGTGTATGAAGCAGGCAAAATTCACTCCACACATGCAGAACAAGTCACGACATGCATCCCAAGACGCCTCCACCAGCAACAATGCACACAAGAAATACACACAACCACCACCAAAATCTCTACGATCGTTTCGCCCTGAAACCGAAGCATCATCAGGAGGCTTGAGCTCCTTATAACTAATATTGCGCGTATTAAGGATTAATATTGTATACAACAACACACCTGTACAATTATAAGTAAAGCAACGATGTCGCGTTGCTATGCCATATCGAACATTGTAATATCATTTAAGATGTTATGTGAGAAATAAAAAAAAGAGATGAATTTCACTGAATAAAATCTCCATAACGGATGCTTTGTATGAAAATCGATTTGCAAGGAGTAATTTCGAAAAACAAACCAAAAGTTAGACGTTGCTACTCTCAAAGGAAAATACATTCGAGCCGCGTCAAACACTAATTTCGTTCAAACAATATCCGAGAATTAGAAACGTGCCGGCCGGTGCGTGAACCGTCGGCGATTTCCAATCGAATTTAGGAAATGTTCGGTGAGACGATCACGATAAAAGTTAATGGCTCGGTCATAATCGGTTCCTATCAAAGTGCGCGATCAGTACTGTGTTTAATACTCATAACAGGAATATTTCAAGTGTAAAACTAGAGTAACAGTCTGTTACTATTCCACTGTTGGGCATAGGCATCAGTTTTTGGAGAGAAGGAACCTACTACGCTGTTCCAATGCGGATTGACAGGTTTCAGATATCCCCAGTATTCACTAGAGATATGCAGGTTTCCTCACGATGTTTTCATGATGTTGTAAATGAGTACAAAAGTAATAATAAAATTATTTTGTTATAATCCGCGATCAAGTAAATAGAAAAAATATATAATGCTAAATGTATATTGGACTATCCGTATTTTTTAACCGATACATGCAGGATTCGTAAAATCACATGCACAAACCTCCACCACCGCCACCACAATACACAACACACTACACACGTTTACTATCACAAACTCAACAATCGTTTCGCCCCGCAACCGAAGCATCATCAGGAAAGTCGCAAAATGGCTACTTTTGTATTATGGATCTCCGCAAAGTAACGCCTAATTCTATAAATTATATATTATTATATTTTAAAAAAACGTAGACAGGAGACCTATGTACAGCATTAATCGAAATCATGGTCAGGAGTTAGACCCCACGACTCGGATAGACCCTAGTTATACCTGGTTAGAATCATCACGCACTATCAAGAGATGGCGATGAAAAATTACGATAAGCAAGCGCAAACATTACTAAAAATCGCAACAACTAAATATGAATAAATAAATAAATATTGAACACTTACACACACGTTCGTCCATCCCCAAAGTATCTTAATACTTGTATTATAATAATAATAATATAATTTGTTTTATTTGCATAAACACACAGCCGGTGAAACAATTTTTGTATAACAGTGTATCTGACCGTTTAAGGTATGCAAAAAAAGAATCATTTTTGTCTTAATTTAAGAAAAATACATTATTATCAATTTACCCTATCATATTTAGTCTCAATTTCCTTTCAAAAAATTCCTTAATACTGTAAAAATACCCGAAACAAAGATTGTGAAATTATTAGGGGCAAAAAAACCACTTGCATTCATGCTGCTCACATACACACATACACACACGCACGCACGCACATCTAATACCTATTACAACTTTTTGACATATCGCCTTGTTAAACATAAGTAAATTTAAGTAAGTGTAATCCACTCCTGGCCTTATTATTATTATATATATCGTAATTAAGTAAGAATTTTGTAAACGCTGCAGGATTACTGAATAAATAAAAATAACATTGCATGAGCCAGTCTGTTAGTCTTATTTTAAATTTTTTTAAAGGCAGTGAACTTAAGCTATTAGGAATATTATTGTAGATTTTAACACATTGTGCTGCACAATTTCTCTTATACAATTCAGTTCTCGGTCAGCACTCTAAAACACTATATGCTTGACAGAAAACTGGTAAATATACACCCAGGCTCGAAGAACCAACAAATTGTTTATAGACACAAAAGTAATAATAAAATTATTTTGCTATAATCCGCGATACAGTAAATAGAAAATATATATAGTGCTAAATGTATAGTGGACTATACGTTTTTTCATACCCGTTACATGCAGGATTCGTAAAAAACATATGCACAAGCCTCCACCACTTCCACCACAATACACAAGCACTACACAAGTTCACTATCACAAACTCAACAATCGTTTCGCCCCGCAACCGAGGCATCATCAGGAGATAGACTCCACGACAAAAGATGTTTATATGTTGTTTAGATGTTTATAGACAATGTTGGCCCTCAGCGGGAATCGAAATCGCGACCCGCGGAGCTGAATGCAGGGTAACTGCCCACTGCGCCAACGGGCCAGTCAACTATAAACACGTTATACGAACCATCCGCGCGTAACAAATTTATCCGTTCCAATAATGATCAGATGTGTAGCAATTTCTTCGGCACAAAGGAAGGGCTACGATGGAATTTAGATTAAAAATGATCCTAACTGAAGTGCAATGTTACGTGAAATTCCCGATATTAATTTATTCAACCCCGCACGACCTGGAGTTTCGCGAGTTCACAAACTCCCCGAAGATTGGATTAAAAGGCCTGAAACGTGAAAGGGCTCCTTTGAGATCTTTGAGATAAACTTCATAGGCGTAATCTTTTCACAGCCTTTTAAATGTTATGTTGTAAAAGCATTTAGTTTAATGCGAAATTCCGTTATAAAGGCGAGCAAAAATCCCCGTACGAAATAAAAACCGTCTAAGAGATGGTTTTCATTTGTTGATTTCTTTTTTTTAGGGTTTGGAATTGCGTTTGAGTACAGTCGGATCCAGATGGGATGTTCGCGAAGTAAATGGTAAAGGAAAATGGGTCACAAGAGTAAATTTTGATTTCTTTTTAATCAACTTACATGAGACTACCTATAGGTATCTTCAGTATCCTAGTACCTATAGGTACCTATCTTCAGTAGCTATATGTATCCTACTTCTGAATAATGGCCCCGTCTTCTTTAGAGAAGATTGCACTTTACAGCGAATACTGCATACTCATAGAACATTATCGGCTTAAGGCATTAGAGGATGGAGTTCTCTATCCAGGTATTTCTTCAAGTTTTTATTTCTTCGAGGGGAAAAAAGACCTGTTCCTAAGGAAACCTGCATATCTCTAGAGAATTCTGGGTATAAAACTAAAAAAAATAACTAATCAAAACAAAGTTACCGTTGCATATATATATCAGTTGCATTATCGTGGCATAAGTTAAAAATGAATAAAAGAAAGAAAGAAAACAGTTGCTTAAATAAAATAAAATGGATTGATGGAGACTTAACTATTAAGATCGTTGGGCTGTTTTTTAACTTTGAGTAAATGTACTTTAAATTTGGCTTTAAAAAAGGAGTAATTTACGAAAGTTGCATCTGTTACAATGTGTTGTATGAAGCAGCAAACTTTGCACTTTTCCAGAGTTGCTCCACCTGAGAAATTACTGGAGTGGAAAACTTCTGAACTCGAACGGCAAAATTTATCATTAAAGAAATGCCGTTTTATTTTACGGAAACTTGACTATTTCATTTCGTAAAGCATCTTTGTTTTTTCGTAAACATTCATTTAAAAATCTACAAGCGAGACTGAAAGGAAATACATCACTCAATTCTTGTAACTGGTAGGTGATAAAATGATTAATATAAAACTTGTCCAAGTCTGTAACTGTATTTGCTGCACTGTAATACAGTAATATTCTAATAGAGTCAACAAATGGCGGCCACTGAAAATCGGTGTTCGAGTTTTCGAACCAAAGCCGAGTGGTTTACCATTTTGTGACGTCACACCAAACCTTTAAAAAAAAGATATATATTTTGTATTATCTCATGGGTGTACGTTACAAATAAAGTTTTTCTTTCTTTCTTTCTTACTTTCTAATAATCTTACTGAAGTTTTCGGAAACTTAGAAAAGCTATATGCTTTGCAGTTTATGTGGTGCGTCTATGAAATTTAATGCTTTAACTATTTAAAGATGGCATGAACCTTTCTCCTAGACTCGGTTATTTACTGCCAAAATATACTTACGTATATATCATTATTTTATACTTAGAGAGATTTTCTCACATCTAAAGGTTACTGGTACAGGTCTCTGAGATAGATAGTTCCTTTTTGTCCCTATACATATTATAAAACATAGTTCCTAAAAGATGTCTTGTATGTGATCGATTTTTTCAAAAACTACTGAACGGATTTTTGTACAATTTTTACTAAAAGATAGTGGAAGTCTTCTGGAAGGTTAAGTTAATAGCACAATACGTTTAAATTCCTGCGGAGTCGGATTTTACGCGGGAAATATTTAGTGTCACACTGAATTCCACACCGGCGAAGCCGCAGTGCACAGCTAGTATACATTGTAAAACAAAGTTCCCAGATGTTGCCTGTCTATATGTCATCGATTTTCCCAAAATTTACTTAACAGATTTTTGTACGGGTTTTACTTAAAGACAATACAATTTTTGAGGAAGGTTTAGGTTAATAATACATTCTCAAGAATTAAACCTTAACCGATTTTGAAAGGACTTTCACTAAGATAGAAGTTGTGAAGCAAACATAAAGGCTTTACTTACTTATATTCTAGAATTCCTGTGGAGTCGGGATTTAGGCGGGGAAAACTTAGTGACACACTGATTACTACGCGTGCGAAGTCGCTGATATAGCTATGTATTTTTTTTATAATAAGTAGTGTAGTTTTTAACATAATTATAAGATATATGAATAAATAAATAAATATCCCACGTTAACTTAATAAACCTTTATTTTGTTTATGAATGTGTGTGTATATTATTAGATAATTTTATTTTATGGTGGAATGTCGGCATTATGTAAAAAAGTCTTTGCCTGTATGACAACACCGTGAATGTTTAAAAAAATTGGAATAAGCGATAATTTTTCGTGTCCTAAAATCTTTTCATACAGCAGAACAATTTTCTAAATTGTTTTGTTTTATGAAAAGCAACCCGTCAATATATCCCCGTTCTACGTTCACGTCAGCATCTGAAAGGCAAAGGAGTTCATATTTTTGCATCTCATAGTCGGCAGTAACAGCGCGGTTCATATAAGAAAAGGAATTTGTATGATAATTTTCATTTTGCATTAACTTGCGTTATTCTTCTTCGTAGCTTGTTGTGGATGGCGCTCGGGGGAAATTCGTGGGTGTGTCGCGGGTATTATTGACGACACAGATCTTAGGTACTGCAAGAAGCATCAGTTGTTATGTTAAAATTATACGAACAGAATAATTTATTTACTCTGAATATTTCACTACAAGTGTTAGGCCTTTTAAAATTATTGGTGAATGAATAATAATAATAATACAGCCGTGTGTTATCCGGCTGAGTAGAATAGACCATCCTCATTTCTTACCGAGGTGTCGTAAAAGGCGACTAAGGTAAGTTGACGTCAGGTAGACGACCGGTCGTAAAACAACTAGCCAAATCATGTTACAACATGTTTAAAACATGTTGTGCAGATCCAACTTAGAGTGGGATGGACGAGAATGATGAATGATGATGAATAATAAATAAATAAATATAAATAAACAAATAAACATTTACACACACAGCTGTTCCTAAAGTATGTAACTTAATACTTGTGTTATGGGTGGCAGACGACTGATAAATATTATATATATTTATTTTTTTCTTTTTGCAGTAAAAATGTACAAGTTATGTCTATTTTAAAAAACTTACACGCTACTACTATACAAATCATGCCCACGTGGAATGGTCCTAAGAATGCTGGCAGCGTTTCCGCGTTGAATCGCCACCTGAAGACGCAATAACCCGGGGTATAATAACGGAAAATAGAACATAGCCGAATGAAATAAAATTAATAAGGAACTTTCTCACACATTCTCTGGAACGAAATAACATAGAAGTAAACCGATTTTGATGAGACTTTTACTGGAAGATGAACAAGCATATACATTCTAGAATTCCCGCGGGTCTGAATTTACGCGTGGTCTGATTTACTAATTTATACACAGGTAAGGTCTCCGGCTTAAACTTACTGAGTTTAAAAAAATTACAAGGGACACTTCCAGGCAACTGATATCGGTGACAGCTCGCTCGTACACGCAGTACGTAATTGTCATCTCGGCGGCCTATATCAATATCAGTAAATATGCGGTAACTACAAGCGAGCGTTGAGGCGTCGTAATACTCAGTGAATTACTTGAGAATCTATTGATACGCGGGTCTTAACTCCCGCCTCGTTTATTATTCTCTTTTTTTACCAATACTACTAGCTATTTTAAGGTTTAACGATATAACAATAACAATAATAAACCTCATATAGTGTTAAATTAATTTAAAATTTGATTAGTGTTGATAGAAGGGTAAGCGCGGTTTGACGATATTAACAATAATGGTAATAAACCTGATATAGTGTTAGTAGACCGGTTGTTAATTCGAATTCAAATTCAAAATATTCTTTATTCAAGTAAACTTGTAAACAAATGCGTTTGAATCGTCAAAATCAACTGCTGGTTCGGAAAGCTGTCCCTACCGAGAAGAGCCAGCAAGAAACTCGGTGGTTGCTCTTTTCAAATAAAATCCTTATAACTAGTTACATTTGGTTATTACTATCTTGTACAGGTTAGAGGAGTAGCTAAATCCACGCTTTTTTAGCATCTATATAATCCTCAATAGTATAGTAGGCTTTTTGTATCAGCCTCCCTTTAATAGCATTTTTAAACTGCTGTAGTGGTAAAGATAAAGTCGATTGCGGGATTTTATTATAGAATCTTATACCCAATAATGTCACCATTCCACATTACTATAATCTCATAAAAGCGGAAAAAGAAAATTACTAAATATCTTGATCTTTCTTATGAGATAAGCGCCGTGCGGAATGTTATCCAATAATAATTGTTCCTATTGTATATTTGTTAACGGTCTGATTGCAAAGAGCCTCAACCAATATATTCAGAGGCTTTCGCTTAATAGTTGGATCAAGAGTCGGATGCTGAAGGCAGTATTGCTTGAACGAGCACGTATTGTAAGGAAGCTCCTCACTCTGGAGCCCTAACCACCGGCAGCTTGGGATATTGCCCCTTCGGCGGGCGACAATTTTTTATATTTTATGTAACTAAATGTTTTTTTTATTTATTTTGTTCTATATAATTAGATTTTTTTTAAACTGTAAGGTGTTAGGTTAAAGAAAAATAAATGATCATAACACATTGTTTCATGATAAACAATCACTACAAAAATCACGACAATAGCTCTGGACCCATTGACTACTTACTATATCTCAACCACAGTTTCATCCCGTAACCGAAGCATCATCAGAAGATAGATTCTACAACAAACTCGCAACACGGTATCAATCGAAATAGTTCTACTATTATCGATTCGAAAGCGGATTAATCGATAAATTTTTTGAAACAATTATATTTCGTCGCTGCTTTTTTTCTTTTGTGAAACTATCAAGTTGTGCTACCATTATATCTCAATGGTTTTTGATACCAAGTTCAAACTTCAACTTGACTTTTTCAGCATTCTACAGTTCACGTCATTTATCAGTTATCGTCATACCTCAACCTTAAATAATCAGACATCTAAACCTTTCTTATAAAATTATTCACAAACAAAATTATTTGCTGCCCGAGCATATTATAGTATTGCTTTATAATAAAATTGAAGATGCATTTTAAATTTAACAATTTCTTTGCGACGTCACGTTTAAATTCACTTTCGATAACAATAGGCCACAATACAATAGCAGATTCATCGACTTTTCAAATTAAGCAAACGAAAATATCTTTTATTTGCAGTCACCGACTGGAGATATCTTTTCCAAATCTAAAGACAATAATAGAATTGAAAAAGGAGATAACAAAGAGGTTTAAAATTTTTCTTTGTTTCCATTATTATATTTTGTAGCACTTGTTCTGGAACATTGATTATAACAGCATGATACTTTTTCATTGTTAAGTAAAAGAAACCTCTCTTCTCTCCTCTGTTCGAGCTTGGACCTTGGCATCTCATGAAATCTCTAGGAATTTTCTAGTTCCCCTACTATGTTTCTTCTCTTAAGGCATTACTTCACTATATGACTCCATACTGGTTGGATTCAGCAGCTACATACGACTTTTTTGATAATTTATAGCATTAGGCGTTACTTTGTGGAAATCAAATACATAAAATAATATTTTCATTACTTTTTCAATGAAAATATAATTTTGCTTTGATTAGACAAAAAAAATATAAAGCTAAAAGTAGATTTCATACCTCATGCGTGCAGGATTCTTAAATTGCTTGCACTATAAACCAGCACCGCACTATACTATTAGCACTGCACACATTCACTACCATAATCTCTACATAGCTTCACCCAGAGACCAAAGCATCATCAGGAGATAGATTCCACGATTAAACATTTTTTGTGTTTTTCGTGGAACATTCTACTTTTACAATTAAATAGATTTTTCTAATCGCTGATCATAGCAAAATATTCTAACATTTCTTTTGTAATATCATCATCATCTACTTGCCCTTATCCCACTCTAAGTGGGGTCAGCACAACATGTT
This sequence comes from Morpho deidamia, assembly GCA_947086505.1. Classification (NCBI taxonomy): domain Eukaryota; kingdom Metazoa; phylum Arthropoda; class Insecta; order Lepidoptera; family Nymphalidae; genus Morpho; species Morpho deidamia. The sequence continues at coordinate 1,921,660 of CAMTZC010000025.1, forward strand.
ACAAACATTTGACTACGTATTTTATATTTAAGGACCGGCGGCCTGCCTGACGTCATCTTACCTTAGTCATTTTTTACGACACCTCGGTAATAAAGAGGATGGTCTATTCTACTCAGCCTTGCGATGGGTCAACTTATCGTAGTCGCCTTTTACGACACATCGGTAAGAAATGAGGGTGGTCTATTTATTCTACTCAGCCGGATACCACACGGCATTTCTTTTGTAATATCATATCAGTTAATTTCGAAAGCAAGATCTTTAGTGAATATATGTTTTGTGGAAATAAACGTTGGTATTTACGTTAGCTAACTAATGAAATAGAGGCGGATGTGTATTTGAGTTAATATTGTCAAAACAAAAATTATCCTTGTTCGTATCTAAACATGTTCTATTCAACCGCACTCGCCATGTTAACAACATAATGTTACCAAAATATCGCTCTTTAATCAAACAATATAATGATAATGGACGAGTATATTTCGGAATTGGAAATACTCAAACATTATAACTCTAATATAACATATTATAGTAGTTTATGATACTGTTGCATATAACACGAGTGTTATAAGACCAAGTTATGTACAGTATCATACACTACTTTATCTACTCTCATACTATAATACGTAAATGCCATTAATATTAGGTCCTTACATATGAAATTGGCGTTTTCTATGGAAGGAACATAAAGTCGTTTTTTTTTAATGAAATATATTTAATTAATCAAAGTATGCACCATTGCTATGTATGCACTTTTGCCATCTCATAGGTAGTTCATTGATCCCCTTACTAAAAAAACCATTCGGGTGGGAATCAATAAAATCTTTGAAGGCGGTTTGGACTGCCCCATCGGAGTTGAATTTTTTTTCTTGCAAGTAGTTATCCAAATTGCGAAAAAAATGGTAATTTGTTGGAGCAAGGTCCGGAGAGTACGGTGGATGTCTAAGACATTCTAATTGAAGTTCCTCTGATTTGGTAGCCGTCTGTTGTGCAGTGTGTGGTTTAAGTAAATAAATAAATAATAAATATATGGGACTTTTCAACACACGGTTGTCTGTCCCCAAAGTAAGTAACTTAATACTTGTGTTATGAGTGACGGACAACTGGTAGATATACTACATATATAATTTTAAATACATACTTAAATAAACACCCAGGCTCCAAGAACCAACAAATTGTTTATAGAAAATGTTGGTCCTCGGCAAGAATCGAACCCGCGACCCGCGGAGCTGAAGACAGGGTCACTAACCACTGCGCCAAAGTGCCAGTCAGTGTACTGTAAGCTGTGACAGCCCAGCGGTGAGACCGGATGACTCTCTAGAGACGATCATGGGTTCAAACCCCGGGCAGGCACCAATGAGTTTTTCTATTACAAGTTATGTGTGTAATTTATAATTACAAATTGCAATTTATCACACGCTTTTTGGTGAAGGAAAACCTCGTGAGGAAACCTGCATATTATAGAGAATTCTGGGGATATGTGTAACCTACTAATCCGCATGGAGGAGCGTGGTAGGTCTTAGCTTCAACCCTTTTCTCCAAAAATGGAGAGAGGATGGGTGAGCGACGACTGTTAGATACACTACGTATATAATTTGAAATACATACTTAAATACAAATATAATGCAGGCTCAAAGAACCAACAAATTTTTTATAGAAAATATCGGCTCTCGACGGGGAAGGAATCCGCGATCCGTGAAGCTGAAGGCAGGGTCACTACCCAATGCGCCAACGGTCCAGTCAAACTGTTACTGGCCAGTTACTTCTTAAGTAAGTTTTCTACAAAAACCGTAACACGAACCATGAAAGAACATGTTCAAGTTTCGAGTAAGAAACAAATATTGTTCAAGCAGCTTTGATCCGAGCGGTCGCCTGCCCCCTCTTGACGGCCCGTAAACTCTCTATTCCTTTGAATGTTCATATTTGCACAGCCGTCGCGCGATTTGACAAAGAAACGGCACAAACAGGCCCGGAAGGGAATTCGTTGTACTTAACTCTTTGAGACTTATATTTACTTGAACAACTTCGAATGTATATCAAATCAAGTGACTAAACTACATTTCGTTGTTTTTAGACGTGCAAGTTTATTGGGTGAATTTCAAAATTATGCCTGGCCTCTTGCCGCGACTAGCCACAGTCCAAGCCGAGTTTTGAAAGACAATTGAACGCCATAGCAGTCAGCCAAAGCCAGTCGGATGCGTCGCTTCCGCACCGCCAAAATGTAATGGCTCTTCTTCATAATCGATGATTACAAATGATTAAACGTGAGCACGATCATGAGCTGTGATAGCCCAGCGGTGAGACCGTCCGACTCTTTCGAGGGGAACACGAGTTCAAACCCGGGAAGGCACTAATGAGTTTTTCTATTAAAACTCCAACCCTTCTCTCCAGAAACGGAGAGAGTAGGCCTATGCCCAGCAGTGGGATTGTAACAGGCTGCTACGAGCACGATCATCAGAGGTCTATGATCAAATCAAATAAAATTCTAACCTAACATAACATTCATTAAATAAACAAATAAATCTTTATACCTAAACACACCTCAGCACAACAAAAGTATAAATTAAAAATAAAAAAAATAACGCAAAAAGAAAAAAATGAACCTCGACATTTGTCGTATAGATACATACATATGTATAAAGTATATACACAAATTGATAAACTTTGTGCATACACACGTACATCTCGGTTATTATAGCAAAGTAAAAATGTGCAGCGGTGTGACGAAGAAAGGGATAGCCACTCGGACTAACAGGGTTGGCAACGCAAACGCAATCGGACTGCAGCAGTTTTCTAATGCAAACTTATGTGTCTAATTAATAATTACAATTTAGCACACACTTTTCGGTGAAGGAAAACATCGTGAGGAAACCTGCATATCTGTGGAGAATTCTGGGGATATGTGTAACCTACCAATCCGCATTGGAGCAGCGTGGTAGGTCTTAGCTCCAGTCCTTCTCTCCAGAAACGGCCAGCAGTAGGATTCTAATAGGCCGCTTCTTTAATTTTTCTTTATAACATGCAAATGTAGGTATACAAATTATTAAAATACAGACAAATATAAAAGCGAAAATTTATCTATGCGAGAATTATAAATATACGTTGCAAAAAGAAATACCAGTCTGTAGACGTTGTTGTAGCCCTTAACACTGGTGTTCAGTGACGATACATACCCATACCTATTAATAGAAAAAGCAAATAAAATTAAAAAATAAAATAATAAAATTCTTAGTATGATGTCATCATCGTCATCATCCTCCTGCCCTAATCCCACTCTAAGCGGGGTCGGCACGACATGTTTCAAACATCGTCGGTGGGCAGGGAGCGATCGCGGGTACGATGACCTCCTTCTGCTCTGCAGAGGCAGGCGGCGGAGCGGTTCCGGGAAACTTTTGTTCTGGATCCAATCTGGTGCTGGCGAGTCCAGGTGATAGCGACTTGCCCAAGCTCAGCGTTTGCCGCCCTGACAGTTCCTTCGGGTGTTCCAAACGGGGTATATTAGACGTCTGGCTTACAGGTCCCAGAGGCGGTCGGTACATCTGGTGCTCTCGATGCACCGGTTAGCGGAGGGGGACTTCTCTTTCGAGGGGTCCCTACCCAGAGGAAGTGTTCTCTGGTATCAGAGCTGTCGGCGGGGACGGCGATACCCTGTCCTTGCCATCGATAGCGTGGTGGAGTACACAGGTCGTTTTAGTCGATGCGAATCCGACATAACCGCCGCCTGTTGCCGTCGGGCGGCGGTACCCACAAGGGGTATTTTTCCTGTATAAAGAAAAAACGTTACAAACATGTTGTCAAATGATTTGGCTACGTATTTAACAACCAGCTGCCAGCCTGACGTCAACTTATCTTAGTCGCGTTTTACGACACCTCGGTAAGAAATTAGGGTGGTCTATTCTGCTCAGCCGGATACCTCACGGCGGAATATTCTCAGTATGATATCCTTCAAGTAATTTAATTCGTATAGTATTTGCAATATTTAGATTTACATTAGGGATATTACGAAAATATTACACGTTTTTCACAAACAAAGCTACAATTTTTTATGTCGAGTTTTGAAGATAATTCTGTGTTCTAAATTGACAGAACAAACGTAAAAAATAAATACTTATAACGAATACTAAATGTTTATTTATGTTGTAATTCTTTTTTATGTGAAATTATTATGACAAATCTAAATAATAATAATAGACTTTAATTGGATTGGAAGTGGATATAACTACTCCTCTACTCTACAAGACAGTAATGAGCAAATGTAACTAGTTATAAGAACTATATTGGAAATGTGTAACCCACCGAGTTTGTTGCTGACTCTTCTCAGTAGGAACAGCTTTACGAACCAGCAGTTAAGTTGACGATTCAAAAGCACTTGTGTACTAGTTTAGTTTGAATAAAGAATAATTTGAATTTGAAATTAATATAGCATTTAGTTTCGATTTTTTATTTGTAGCATGTATATTCTGACACTTATTTAATGTATAGTATATTATGGCCTAATAAAATAAAATAAGATACAAAGTTTTAGCTTCACGTATTAGTATATAGATTAACAGCTTTCCTGCTTTTCTTAGAATGCGAGTCTCCAAACTATTTATTATTAACGCAACTTTGGATCTTGGCAGAAGTTCATAATTTATAGCGTTGTAACTACTTACAACTTCCAACTACGTGTAATTCCTCCTCGATACTTTTAGATAACTTTGTAACAAGAATTTTCTTATAAATATGATGGGTTTTAATTCTTCTATTTCTATTTCTATCATAACTTGTCATCATCATTCTCCTGCCATTATCCCACTCTAAGTGGACTCATGTAATTACTCATGTAAGAAACATCTTGTCGCATGATTTAGATACGAATTTTACGACCCGCCGCCTGTTTGACGTCAGCTTACCTTAGTCGCCTCTTACGACACCTCGGTAAGAAAGGAGGTTGGTCTATTCTATGCCGGATACCACATGGCGATTCTATCATAAATTGTATACTATGAAATTCCGCTAAGTATCTAATGCCTGCTTCTATAAATGATTTGACAATCTTCAAATAAAAGAAGCCTTATAAATTCTCTCTCTCTATCTGTGATTGCATATTTCTTTAAAATCAAATCACAAATAATCTTTATTCGAATGAGCTCTTTCAAGAACTAATGAATCTCTCTTTTAAATCGTCAATATGATTAATGAAGCTCAAACTAATTCGGAATGTCACTCTTACCAAGAACACCAAAAAGCAGGAAACACGGCGATCAATCTTTTAAAAAAAATTACTTAATGTTATTAAACCGCAGTTTAATAACGTTAAGTAATTGATTTATTATTATAATATTAACATGGACATTTCTGTAAATTTACAGTGCAACATTCAATACAGAATCACTGCCGCATGGTTGAAATGGCGAGAAGTAACTTGTGTCACCTGCGACAAGAGGATGCCGGTCAAACTTAAGGGATTAATTTACAAAAATATGATAAGACCAGTCCTCATGTATGGCAGCTAAACATGGACCGTAACCCAGAAGGACATACATACCATTCAAGTTGCCGAAATGAAGATGCTTAGGTGGATGTGCGGCGTAACGAGGCTCGATAAAATCCGCAATGAGTACGTGCGAGGAAGCTTAGGAGTGCGCGATATCGCCGACAAGATGCAGGAGAGTAGGCTGCGATGGTATGGACACGTCAAGAGAAAGCCACCTGACTACGTCGGAAATTTAGCACTACAGCTTTCCATCCCGGGTCAAAGACCGGTAGGAAGACCCAGAACAAGATGGAAAGAAGTAGTGCTAAAGGACAAGAGTGCATGCAAAGTTACCGACGACGATGTCCATGACCGAGCGAAGTGGAAGAGAAGTGTTAGGAAGGCTGACCCCACCACCATGTGGGATGCATAGCTGGGAAGAGAGAGAGAGTTATTAAACCGCAGTCCTGTGTACAGCTAAACGTCACGACAATCACAAACTTATATACCTGTCGTATGTCTATGTATTTTGTCTTTGATATTGATGGTACTTTGACCAATGAAATTAATAAACTTGCTATTTTAAATTGCACACCTTTAAATTCAACAAACGAAATAAAACAGAACCGCAACAGTAATATAAATAGTTTTCGTAATATTCCAGAATAGTTTTTGTACTGTTCATTTAGGAGAGGCGGCAAACTTTCCAGACTTTATATTATGTTACTTTTTTAGTGTTCACTTTTCTTGTCGCAGTAAATGTGTAAACTTCATGAAACTTTTTTTATTAGGTGTGACGCTGAACATATGCTGAGGTAGTTAGTTGCAATTGCAACGACAAAATTGAAATTAAAAATATTTTTATAAAAATTAAAAAATATATATATATTTGTGCATTAGAATATACATAATTATAAAAAGATTTGCGATGGATATAATAGACAAAGTAGAAACCGCCATAAGCTTGCGGTTCCTGCTTTGCGCCTTGCAAAAGTATATAAGCCCTTTGTGGGTTAGGGTATAAGATTCTATAATAAAATTCCGCAATCGATTTTAACTTTGTTATTACAGCAATTTACAAACACTATTAAAAAAGGCCAATACAGAAAGCCTACTATACTATTGAGGATTACTTAGAAGATAAGAATGCGTAGACAGAGCTACTCTTCGACCCTGTACAAGACATTAATAACTATATTGTTAGCAAACCAGGTTTTAAATAAGAAGCTTTCTAAATACTGTAACTCAGCATCATTGTCACATGTCAAAAAAAAGTTAGAATAATTATCACTAACATATCCCACTTCTGAGGTATTAAAATACTTATAAAGGTTTCCAATAATATATCAAAACCATTCTTAAAACACTTTATTACGCGTAATTACTTTTATATTAATTATTTTTCGTCACACCAGAATGCCGCCAAAATGAATTAACATATCCTTTTTTAATATCCCCTTAACTTGAGCTAATGCCAATACTTAAACTTCCAAATACACTTAACTTAATACAATAATTAATATCAATACAATATTATTATTACAATTATTATATAAATGTTAAAATTGCTAACAATATGTAACTAGTAATAAGATGGAAACCGTAATTCAAGAAATGTTTTTTCGATTTTTTTTCATATTCATACTAAAAACGTTAGAATTCAGCGTTATATAGGTAATTAAAAAAGTAACAAGTTGACAATCGATACGATCCGTTTAAGTAATTAACTATTTTAATAATTGTATAAATATTGTTACTGAATAAGTTTTCTAAAACATTCCCATTGAAAGTTTATAACTTTTTAAATAATTTATAGTGACATATAATGTTCGGGCAATTTTTTCTTATAGCTATCGGTCGGTCGCGCAACACGGTGATTTCGACATTCGCTGTGTATTATAATAAATATTAGTGTTTGGTGGACTTTCGTATAAATATACGCGAAATCTTAAGGATAATTCGGTGGCTGTGTATATGAACAATACAGAAGTACAATAACGTTAGTAATTCCAGGAATATAAGTGGCTTTGTTATACTCCGGCCGGAGCGGCGCGGACGCCGTATTCTACGAAGAATTAAAGGTAAGTATCCTTTGATTATTCGGCATGGAGAAATTGCCAGTTTTTTGCCTATCATATTACGCTCACCAACTGTGGTTTTCGAAGGGCACGCAGTATGCGCGAATAAAAAAAAGATTTTTTTTTTAAATTAAATAAAAAAAATTGTACGGGTTTGTGTAACATTTAGGCCCAATTTTGGCATTCTCCTATGGATATGATTTTAAATTAAAAAGAAAGAAACTTTATTTGTAACCTAGCACTACTTTACAGAACATATTTAACTATTAAGCTATACTATTTATTACATTTTAATTGAACGAGCAATAGTCGGATAAGCATTCCTGGATTATGTAACAGTTTATATAGATAATCGTGTTGCTTAGATAAAGTACATAATCCAACAATAAATCAACCGAATTACAATAATTTCCTGCAGAGCAGTGACATCTCACAAAGAGGGAAGTCACTCAGCCTTTGTTGAGGTACAAGATATCTGACTCTCGGAGGGTTAAAACCCAACAAAGCATCAGATGCTCCAACGCTTGACCACCTTGGCAGGAGCTCACGAGCGACAGTGAAATTAGAAAGAAAGAAAGAAAATATTTTTTATTTGACCAAAAATACAAATAAAAAGGAATACGAAAAAAGAAATAAAATAATGGTCAATATAGGAAATAAAATAATATATTGCAGCGAAGCTACAAAGCTGGTTTTCAGGGTGACCTATTGTGACGTAATGGACGTGCTTATGACTTAATATTTAGCAACTAAAACTATTCAACATATTCTTATATACTATTATATAATATATAACATTTTACCGAGCATCTTAAATTAACTTATATACTTTTACTTTACTATACCCATATGTGAAAAATAAAAACAGAAAATAAAAGAATTAAGAAAAATATTTATATATATACAAAACATATTTAAACTAAAAATCCAATCCACTCCCAACGAGTGTTGCCAAGTGCCAAGTGTTGGAGATATATGAATTTTGGTAAATGCAGCTTGTGTAAATGAGATCTATAATTTTTGTTTTGTTAGCAAATAGCTTTTTAGTTTTATTTTAAATAATCCAATTGATTTTATATCCCGTAAAGGTGGTGGTATATCGTTCCAACACTTAGTGGCCGAAAAAAAATAAAAAATTAAGGAGCGTGTTTTGACCACCCATCGTTTAGATGGTTCTTTTTTCTGGTTCATATAGTGTTTGGCTACATCGTAACCCAATCACAGTATAATGCATTCGTTGAGCCAATTTGCAGCCGCCATCCGACCCACTTTATACCACTCATCACATCATAAGATATGCACAAAGAGCTCGCTTTGAAGTCGATTGTCTTTACTCGGTTTGTACTTTGGAGGCAAATATTAGCCACCCCCGAACAAAAGCCTACAGAAAGCGATTGATTAATGCACCCTTATTATTTATGTACCCCGAGCATCAACAATTCTACCCACTAAAAGTCCCGGTTGAGGCGTTTGTACTCTCGATCAATTAGACTCATTTGATCTCTATTTTCGTCTAACGGCGTTCATACGTATGACGTCATTTATTTTATTTATTTATTCATGTACGAAAAATAAAAGATACAAGAAAATACGGAGATTCTCTTATAGAGATCTCTACCAGCGACCGGTGGTGGTTGAATAACGAGTAGGAACAGGGTATAGTACCCGGCAATAAATAATGCACATCGAGAACTTAGAACCAAACAGCCGGCCAATTCGGTTTCGAAGAGCGCTGTCACTATCACACACGGGTTCGTCAGTCTGTGCGACAGAGACAATGCTCTATGAAGCAAAATCTAGCGGATTTCTCTCTCTGAGCCTCGATGTGCATTATTTATTGCCGCGTACTATACAGTTACATTAAATAATTTAAAATATTACAAAAAAAACACTGTATAAAATGAACTTACTTTCTAATAATCATTATAAAATTTATTACAACCATAATAATAAAATTATTTTGCTATAATCCGAGATAAAGTAAATAGAATATATATAATGCTAAATGCAGGGTGGAGTATCCATTCTCATACCTAATACATGCAGGATCCACAATAACACATGCACAAACCTCCACCACCGCCACCACAATTCCACAATTCATCATCAGCATCCTCAGGAGTGTTTTCCGTGGAGTCTATTTCTTGATGATGCCTCGGTTGCGTGCGAAACTATTATTAAGTTTTAGGTAGTGAATGTTTGTAGTGCTTGTGTATTGTGGTGGAGGGAATTCTGATACATATCGGGTATCAAAACGGATAGTACACTTTCATCATTCTCCTGCCCTTATCCCACTCTAAGTGGGGTCGGAACAACATGTTTTGAACATGTGGTTATTTGATTTGGCTGGTATTTTTACGATGGGCCGCCTGCCTGATGTCAATTTACCTTAGTCGCCTTTTACTACACCTCGGTATGGAACGGGGGTGGTCTAATCTACTCAGCCGGATACCACACGGCCGGTCAACTTACCTTAGTCGCCTTTTACGAAAGGTAAGAGTGGTCTAATTTACTCAGCATGATGCCACACGAATGACACTTTACATTGAGCATATATATGTATTTTTTGTTTTTTTTTATCGCGAATTCTACTAAAATAATATATTAGTAGTAAAGTTGACGATTCAAAACTCACTTTCAAAATTCAAAATTCCCTTCACTTGTTTACAAGTTTACTTGAATAAAGAATATTTTGAATTTTGAATTTGTATTTATTCATTACTTATTTATTATGGATCTCCGCTAAGTAATTCTTATTTCTATAAATTAAAATGTCATTGTTTTTTACTGGAAAATATTACTAATTAACGCGATGCCTTTATTTATGAATTCGTGAATAGCTTTTCAAGCTCAAGAGAGATGGATTGAAGTATTTATATTGAATTGAATTTCAATTAGATGGATTGAAAATCGTCTACGACGCGAGAACTCGTCTGAAAAGCTTCATTACTTTTACTGCAAAAGCAAGCTCAGTTGTAATAAACAAGACGTAACTTCATCTCGATGTGAATCCAATCAAAGTTTCCTTCAATCTATCGCAAGACGGTTGCTTATTACAAGTCCCTTGCGTTCCGACTGTATTGCGAACACTAGATTGCAACTCGCTTGTGATGAATGAACTGCAGATCGCTTTAGGTTAATTGCATCTTGATGTTTATATAAATTCGAAAGTTTGTCTGTGTTACGCTTTTAAGCTCATATACTGGGCTAACATACAGGTAAAAACAACTCCCGTTTTTCCATCGGGAATAATAAAAAAATTGTAAATGAAAAAAATAATACTTCATCATTCTCCTGCCCTTATCCCACTCTAAGTGGGGTCGGCATAACATGTTTTTAACAAGTTGTTGTTGATTTGGCTAGGTATTTTACGACCGACCGCCTGCCTGACGTCAACTTACCTCAGTCGCCTTTTACGACACCTAGGTAAGAAATGAGGGTTATCTATTCTACTCCGCCGGATACCATACGGCCGGTCAACTTAGCTTAGTCGCCTTTTACGACACCTCGGTAAGAAATGAGGGTGGTCTATTCTACTCAGTCGGATACCACACGGTGGGTCGACTTACCTTAGTCGCCTTTTACGACACCTCGGTAATAAATGAAGGTGGTCTATTCTACTTAGCCAGATACCACACGGTAGGTCGACTTACCTTAGTCGCCTTTTACGACACCTTGATAAGAAATGAGAGTGGTCTATTCTACTCAGCCGGATACCACACGGCGGGTTGACTTACCTTAGTTGCCTTTTACGATACTTGGTAATAAATGAGGGTGGTCTATTCTACTCAGCCGGATACCACATGGCAAAATTATACTTATAAAAAAATAACAGCACAATTGATAGAAGCAGGCGTTACTTTGCTGAATTCCAAGTTACGATAGAACTATGTTGCTATAATCCGCGTTTGTTAGGAGACTTGTGTTTGTTTTTTTTAGACTTAGATGTAATTCTAAGAGTAGGAAGTAGGCAATATTCACATACCTTATACATTCAGTAATAGTCTGTTGCTGTTCGATATTTAATGCTCTGACCGCCACCAAAGTTTACAGGGTCATCCGCTATATCGTTCTTAAGATTTCTGAAAAACTTCATTAAAATCGGTCCCGCCGTTTCGTAGTCTATAAAGGACATACAGAAAAACATTCATTTTTATATATAAGACGGTATAGGATAAGGCATAGCTAAGATCCTTGTCAAAGGGATAAGTTGACCTTTGACAGAGAATTAACAAAAAAACATTATTAATAAAAAAAGTGTACTTTTTTATGAATAATGTTTTTCTTACGCTTTTTTATAGTACATAAGTAAATAAATAAATGATATAATGAATGAATGAATCAATGAATGTCTGAATAAATAAATAAGTAAGTAAATAAATAAATAAGGTATAGGTTTGGAAGTGTGAGTACTGCGAGTCAAACAAGTTTCTTCGGTTGAATTTGGCCGATTCCCACCTTTAGTTTTAACAAACAACAATATTTACAATTGCGAACCCTTTTGCGACGGTGTTTCTTAAATATTTCCAAAGAGGAACGTCTAAAAAGGGTCCTGCATGCGTCAACTTGTTTATTTACTAACCGTCCGGGCAGATAAGTTAGTTTGAGTGAGTTGCATTTTTTATTTGGCCCAAAAAACAAGGATATTGGATACGTAATATTGCTAAAAGATGAAAAAAGTACAAAAGTAATACTAAGATTATTTTGAAAAATAAAGCAAATAGAAAATATAAAGGCCCCTCTCCGTTTGTGGAGTGAAGGGTTGGAACCCAAGATCTAAAACGCTGTTCCAGTGCGGATTGGTAGGTTACACATATCCCCGGTATTCTCTAGAGATATGCAGGTTACCTCACGATGATTTGCTTCACCGAAAAGCGTAAGGCCCGTTGGCGCAGTGTGTGAACCTGCCTGCAGCTCCGCGGGTCTCGGGTTCGATCCCCGCCGAGGGCCAACATTTTCTATAAACAATTTGTTGGTTCTTCGAGCCTAGGTGTATATTTGTATTTAAGTATGTATTAAAATTATGTATGTAGTATCTTTACCAGTTGTCCGTCACCCATACCACAAGTATTAAGTTACTTACTTTGGGGATGGACGACCGTGTGTGTAAGTGTTTCATATATTTATTTTATTTTAATTATCAATTAGATATATAAGTTTAATAGAAAAACTCATTGGTGCCTGCCCGGGGCTTAAACTCGTGATAGAAAATATATATAATGTTAAATGTAGAGTGGACTATCCGTTTTTATACCTGATACATGATGATAATGGTGGTTCGGTTGCGAGGCGAAACGATTGTTAATGTGTAGTGCTGATAAAGGGCATTTTTAACGCTTAATTTGACGCGAACAAAGTGAGGGATATAGCTTGTTATGAATAAATAAAGTACTTATGTTTAGGTAACTTCAGAACTCCAGATATCTGACGCGGTCAGTGACCGCGTGTTGATAACCCAGCGACTTAAACTGAAAACCTTACAGAGAAATCCCATTATCCCATTAAATACTTTGCGTTACGCTTTGAGAATTACTCTTTCATTAAAAAAATTAATATAAGTAGGCGTTACTTTGCGGAATTCTATAGTACAAAAGTAATAAATACAATTTTTTTTTGGTATTTTTTTAATTTAAACTATCGTGAGTAGTATTCATAGTTGTGAATAAGTGCCCCGGACGGGTTCGAAACTAGTCGGGCTAATCCGATAAAGTTAGACGTGAGTATAGTCGGTATCTATATTAACTATTTTTGGTTTTATTCGCGTTTGTTAAGAAGATCTATGTAATGCTAAGTTTAGGGAGCAAAATCATTCTCATAGTTTAAACATGTACGTATAGTTACCACACGTATCATAAGACTCCACCAGCAACAGTTCTCTACACAAGTGCTACACACATCCCCTACGACAATAGTGTGGTATCCGGCTGAATAGAATAGACCACCCTCATTTTTTACCGAGGTATCGTAAAAGGCGACTAAGGTATGTTGACCGGCCGTGTCGTACCCGGTTGAGTAGAATAGACCACCTTCGTTCCTTACCGAGGTGTAGTAAAAGGCGACTAAGGTAAATCGATGTCAGGTAATTGATGACGATTCAAAAGCACTTGTTTACAAGTTTACTTAAATGAAGAATATTTTGAATTTTAATTTGTTAGATAGATAGATGTAGATATTCTGGTATATTAGAAATCTAAACCCTTTATCGTGCGTAGTCAAAAACACACTTAGTGTCGCTTCAAGACATGATAGGAAATTCCGATTATTAAGGATCATCTTCTCTTTGATCATATGTAGTGATAGTAAAATACTGCAGCTTTGTACTATAACGTTTCATTTATTTTTATAATCAATCTACAATGTTATACTAATACAATTCGTCATTCCTCCGTTTTGACGTTTTTTTCCTTTCGACAGCTAGCGCATGGCCGCGCGTCGGCTTTATTTTGCAGTCCTATTATGCTATTATTTTGAGTTTAGCTATAGACAAATAATTTGGAATGGCTAATACGATCATGAAATCATCACGATTCTGTCACACCCACACAACGGCCGTAGTACCAACCCGGGTGAAATTAAATTTTACGCTCGACGTGTTCGGTAAACATTCCCTCTTGGTCTAATGAGTTCCGAACTTTCCTCCTTTGTAAGATTACGCCAAAAATTGTGAAAAACTTCCGCCGCTTCCATGTTGAACGCTAGTCGACGAGCATAGAGGAGGTCGCGAACAGAGCTAGCATTGTTAACAAAATTTGTATTCTTATTTATTTATTTCTTTATTGTAAATATATACTATTAGAAAGGAAAATAAATAGCACACGACGGACTTATGCCTAAAAGGGATCTCTTCCAGTCAACCTTTAAGTAACAGAACAAAAAAGATAAGAATTTAACTAAAAAGACAAAAAGTGAATTACGGGTTTATCAGTGGCAGAGAGCGATCGCGGGCAGCGCTGCCCGCCTTTTGCCTTTTGCTTTGCAGAGGGAGGCGGCGGAGCGGTTCCGGGAACTTTTTTCTGAATCCAATCTGCCGCTGGCAAGTCCAGGTGATAGTGACTTGCCTAAGCCCATCGTCTGCCACCCTGAAATGGCAATGCTCTATTACTTCTAATGACAAGATAACCTGTGTCCACACCATCCGGGCTGCGTCGCCGTGTTTCAAAGTTTGCAATGACTCTCCATCTGTTTACCTAAGCAGGAATTAAATTTACGACAAAGTTGTTTTTTATAACAATCATTTACCGGCTGAGGTAAATCTGGAGTTTGATATATTTTTTCAAGTTATCAAGTTATTATCATACACTATATAGGATATATGTAGATGAGAAACACCTTAATTTTCCACGAGTACTGAGAGGAAACTATTTTACCTTCCATCGCAAAAATGTCACTGCAACGTTACCGCAATAATCCACTTGATGGCGCCGTACTCAGTTCATCGGCCTACGCTGTTTGAAGGATAAGACGGTTTACAGACGTTGAAACAGCAAAACTTGTTCATTTTGCTTACTTATTATGTCTTATGGAAAATAAGGATATATGGAATATATATATTGAAAAAAAAGAATTGTATCACAAAAAAGAGCCATTCGCAGCATTTACAATTTAAATTTGCTTGAGAAGTTTAAAGAAATAGGTATTCTTACATTGGCTTCACAGTATATTTTAAGCAATTTAATTTTTAGCGCCAGTAGAGTTGACGATTAAAAAGTACTTGTTTACAAGTTTACTTGAATGAAGAATATTTTGAATTTAAATTATCTAACATTTCAAGATCCCTCCACACCCCATTATTACCCGCAGCTCAGCAAGATTGTATTGTGTACAATTACTTAATGAGTACACACTCGGGTCGCGAACGCGGCGCGCCTAATTAATCGCCAAAACGCTGCACGTGTATACGCCCTTATGTGTTAAGTTTATAATTAACGAAAAGTGCGTAATTTCCAAGCCGTGATGACCTGACGGTTGGAGCACATGATCTAAATCATATTCATATGCTTATTCAAATTGGCTTTTACAAGAAATTTCGAATCGAAAAAATACAACGAAGCTAGAAGTTTTGGGAATGCGAACAAAACTATAATTTTTTTTTAAGTAACTTAAAACAGTACTAAATTCTGATAGTATTTTTTTAGGAGCTTCAAGCTTATGCCGGTTTAATTTGCCTGTTATATACAAAGCCATTTTTTTAAATATTAGGTCCTTACATATGAAATTGGCGTTTCTATGGGAGGAACATAAAGTCGTTTTTTTTTTAATGAAATATATTTAATTAATCAAAGTATGTACCATTGCTATGTATGCACTTTTGCCATCTCATAGGTAGTTCATTGATCCCCTTACTAAAAAAACCATTCGGGCGGGAATCAATAAAATCTTTGAAGGCGGTTTGGACTGCCCCATCGGAGTTGAATTTTTTCCTTGCAAGTAGTTATCCAAATTGCGAAAAAAATGGTAATCTGTTGGAGCAAGGTCCGGAGAGTACGGTGGATGTCTAAGACATTCTAATTGAAGCTCCTCTGATTTGGTAGCCGTCTGTTGTGCAGTGTGTGGTCTAGCGTTGTCCTGAAGCAGCAGTGGCCTAGAGCGATTGACCAGCCTCGGTTGTTTAGCAGCTAGCTTTTCCATCATGGTTTGCAGTTGCTGACAATAGATATCTGCCGTAATCGTCTGGCCAGATTTAAGAAAGCTGTAGTGAACGACACCGGCACTAGTCCACCAAACACTTACAAGCAACTTTTTTTAGTCAATTTTCGCTTAGGGCAGGATTTGGCTGGTTCGCCAGGGTTCAGCCATTGCGATGAGGGCTTCCGATTATCGTAGAGGATCCACTTTTCATCACAGGTAATGATTCGATTTAAAATTCCTTCATTATTGTGCCGGTTGAGTAACGTAACGCAGCAGTCGACGCGCGTTTGTCGGTTTGCTTCACTCAATTCATGAGGTACCCACCTTTCAAGCTTTTTCACCTTCCCAATTTGCTTCAAGTGGATTAGAATAGTTTTATCACTAACACCGGAGCCTGCAGCTAACTCGGACGTGGTTTGCGATGGATCCGCTTCCACGATAGCCTTCAATTCTTCATTATCAACTTTGGTCTCCGGCCGTCCACGAGGCTTGTTCTGCAGGTCGAAATTTCCAGAACGAAAACGTTGGAACCAAAAACGCACTGTGTTTTCTTTTGCGACACCGTCACCATACACATCATTAATCCTTCGAGCCGTTTCTGCAGCACTGGTGCCACGGTAGAACTCATACTCGTAAATAACGCGATATTTCATGTTTTCCATTTTGTAAACAGAGTGACACAAAGAAAAAAACAAAAGAAGAAAAAACAAATGAATTAGGGGGTTTGAAACACAAATGCATGACTAAATAGCTGTATGAATTTGAATTTGAAATTCCTAACCATAAAGGTAATATTTGAGATCAAAGTGGCCAGTACGACAAAACGCCAATTTCATATGTAAGGACCTAATACTAGCCTGCGACTTCGTTCACGTGAAAATCAGTGTATATAATAGACATTTAGAATATAAAAGTAGTTATTGTAAGTTAACCATAAGACATAGAGAAATGCTATCACGGACTTTTTTGTAGTATTTTTGTTGATCTACATTTCTTTAGTACATTGCTAAAGTGTATCTATGCCGTGTGGTATCCGGCAGAATAGAATAAACCACCCTCGTTTCTTATCGAGGTGTCGTAAAAGGCGACTAAGTAAAATTGACGTCAGGCAGGCGGCCGGTCGTAAAATACGTAGCTAAATCATGTGACAACATGTTGTGCCGACCCCGCTTAAGGGTGGGATAAGGGCAGGAGAATGATGATTGCTATAGTGTATCTCTATTGGTTCACGCGGCGCACGCGATTAATGCTGCTAATTCTGCAGGCGAGCTATTTTACCATTGTGAGACCTCTTCAATACAATTCAGAAACATCTTCTACCTTTTAGTGAAGTCCGTGCGAAAACCGTTTAGCAGGACAGCTTTTGGACTAAGTTTTATAATAAGTATAGATTGTAACAACCTTATTTTGCTATAATCCGCGATACAGTAAATATAATATATATATTCTCTCTTCCCCTCGGACCACAATAACAACTGGACGTGTGTGTTAAATTTAAATTTAATTACTAAATAAATAATTTTCAATATATTTTTTACTTAAACTGAATTATAAAGTACCAGGCGCCCATAAGAACAAAGAGCGTTTATCAACTGCATTAGTCATAGAAAGTATAACCACATAAACTTAGGACTCTCCTGTGGGAATTATGCCAAAACCTGTAAGAACTCCACCAGGACAAGGGCTGCAGTCTACTTTATCAGATTCAGATGTATCGAATATCCCTCCAAACCCGCTGACACCTCGGTTTGTATCTCAAAGAAGTAAAAGGCAACGTGAATCAAGTGACGAGCAACTGATTTCGTTTAAAGACGAAATACGAATAATGCTCGAGGAATGGAAAAACACCCAAAATTCATTGTTAAACAAGCTAGTTACTGAAATTGCAGAAATAAAACAACAAAACCTACAAATCCAACACTCGAATGAAGAGATAGAAAAATCGTTAGAATTCCTCAACGTGCAATATGAAGCCATGAAACAAAAGGTGGACAGCTTTCAAACAGAACGCAAACAATATCTCTCTCAAATAGCTTTACTGGAAGACAAAATAGAAGACATGCAGAGAAACTCAAAATTGGCTACTATAGAAATGAGGAACGTACCCACATCAAAGCAATCAGAGACTAAAAGTCAATTATGTGGGATTATCAAAAATACATGTAAAGCCTTTAATGTAAATATTCAAGAAAATAGCATTCGAGATGTATATCGGTTAAATGGGAAATCTGGTAAGAGCACAATTGTTGCGGAACTGACTACAGTTATATTGAAAAAAGACATAATTGAAGCTGCTAAGCATTACAATAAGGAGCATCCTCACAAACGCCTAAATTCTAATGTTATAGGGTTAGAAGGTGAACCAACTCCCATATATTTATCTGAGGCATTAACTAATAAAACCCGTAAACTATTCTTTCACGCAAGAGATTTCGCGAAGACTGAAGATTTCAAATTTTGCTGGACTAGTAACGGGAAGATCTATCTCCGGAAAACTCTTGGGTCACCGCATATTGAAATCAAGGATGAATCTCAATTAAGTTCTCTTAAAAACAAAATGTGACTATTTTTAGTAAGTGTCTCGCCTTTTTTCTTTTTCTTTATATTTAGTTATTTATTTTTATATGTTCTTAATTATACTTACCTTAAAAAGTGTATGTTGATTTTTGGTGGTTTTGTCAATAGAATGCAGAAATTTATACAATTTTTTATATTTTTTAACTATGTAAAAATAGAGCAAAATAACAAGAATATATTTTTTGTAACTATTTATAGACAGTTTTTCCCCTTGCGCTAGTGTCACGATCGTATAGTTATAAAATTCAATTTTCATGAAGATATTAGTTTATTTGACCATATAGATAAAATAGGTGCAATGTCATCGTTTCAGTGCAAACCGGAATCAGGTGTGTCTGTTTTACAATCAAAAGAGTTTCATAAAAGTAGTGTAAATATTTTAACGCAAAATATAAGAAGTATTTCCAAAAATTTTTCAGAATTTGAAGTTCTTTTATCTAGGTTAAATATTCAATGTGAAATATATATTCTAACGGAAACTTGGAATTCTAAAACTTTTAATTTCCCATATATATTAAATTATAATACATATTATACTAAAAATAATTATAACCAAAATGATGGAATTGTAGCATACATAAAACAAGGGATAAATTGCTCTGTAGAAGAAATATTGTTACGTGATGCTACCTGCCTAGTTATTGAAATTAATTTTGAAACCGTGGTTATAGGTATTTATAGATCTCCATCTCACAAAAAAATTGATGATTTCCTAGTATCATTGGATGAATTACTAAACACTTACAAGAATCATAAAAATATAATAATAATGGGTGATTTAAATATTGATATCAAAGTGGATACTATTGATGCTAATTCTATGGAATATCTAAATCTTTTAGCTTTTCATGGTCTACAACCTGGCCATCTGTACCCTACTCGAGCTAAAAATTGTATCGATCATGTAATGATAAAATCAAACCATTCAGCTGTAACGATTGTTTTAGAGGCCCCTTTAACAGATCATTCACCTGTACTAACCTCCATAAATTTAAAAAGCAAAATAGTTAATAATTTGTCTAGCAAAAATACTCATAAAGTTAATTACGACGCAGTAGCTACTGAATTGCAATCGCTAAATTATGATGATATTAATCATTCAAGTGACCCAAACTGGAGTGCGAAACAATTGGTTACTATTTTACAAACTGCGATCGCTAATAATTCCTTAAAATCACGATCACCTAGAAGAATGCGTTGCTTAAAACCATGGATAACACCTGGTCTGGTACGTTGTATTAGGAACCGTGACCAAATGCACCTAAAATGTAAGAGACAGCCGGAAAACTTAACTTTAAGTATAACTTATAAAAGATACAAGAATTTCTGTAATAATTTGCTTAAAAGACTTAAGCGAAATTTTGAAATGAATGAGCTGCAAAAATGTGAAAAAAATTCTAAAATGAAATGGAAAGTCATTGATAAAATTATTAATAGAAATAAGCAAATTACTACATCATCTGATCTTTTAAAAATTGAACCGACTAGCGAAATAGCTGTTGAAAAGGTTAATAACTATTTTGTTAATATTGCTAATGAATTATCTACCAAACAAATCTCAAGCAACAGTATGATTTACAAATGTGAGCCAAAAATTTCTTAATTAAATTCTATGGTTATGCTAGGAACATCGGAAAAAGAGATTAAATCTATTTTAATGAAGTTAAAAACTGATAGTGCTGCAGGTTTTGATGGCATTTCGACAAAGTTATTAAAAATAGTGTGCGACATTATTGTTCCATCTATTACCCATATTATTAATTTATGTATTGACACCGGAACTTTCCCTCGAGTATACAAAACTTCTATTATCCATCCCATTTACAAAACGGGAAACAAAGACTGTGTCTCTAATTATCACCCAATCTCAGTTTTACCAGCCTTATCTAAAATAATGGAAAAAGTTGTAAATGCAAGATTATTAAATTACTTAGAAAAAAGAAATATATTATCACCTAACCAATATGGATTTAGAGCAGGCAGATCAACTTCACATGCAGTGGCTGACTTGACTGACTTTGTTGCTAAAAACATTAATGATAAGTATAAATGTATGGGCGTCTTTCTAGATCTTGCCAAGGCATTTGACACTGTCTCTATTCCTGTTTTACTAAATAAAATGGATGAAATCGGTGTCAGAGGTATAGCTCATGAATTATTTAAAGACTACTTAAAAGATAGAACTCAAAGAGTAGCAATACAGGGCCATATTAGTAAGGATGCGTTTATTACTCACGGTGTCCCGCAAGGTAGTGTATTAGGACCTACGCTTTTTCTAATATACATTGACAGTTTATGTAGACTACAAATACAAAACTGTAAGCTGTTCACATATGCTGATGACACAGCACTCGTATTTTATGGGAAAACATGGGATGATGTTAGAGTATACGCAGAGTTGGGCCTTCAAGTTGTTACCAATTGGTTAAGCCAAAATATGCTTA
This sequence comes from Morpho deidamia, assembly GCA_947086505.1. NCBI lineage: Eukaryota > Metazoa > Arthropoda > Insecta > Lepidoptera > Nymphalidae > Morpho > Morpho deidamia. Next base: position 1,942,842 of record CAMTZC010000025.1, read on the forward strand.
CACTTAATGTTAGCAAAACAAAATATGTCCTTTTTACTAATATACAACGGACGCTCCCCACTGAGGACGTCTTTAAAATTCAGATACATACATGTGGAAGTATATCTAAGCAGTGTGACTGCAATTACATCGATCGTGCTAAAGATATAAAATATCTTGGTGTTTTGCTTGACGAAAGATTATCTTGGACTCCATACATTAATCAACTTGCAGGAAGAATGCGGAAACTTATATATATATTTAAGAAACTACGACATGTTGCTGATATAAATCTTTTAAAAACAGTTTATTTTGCACTAGCACAACCCATTTTGACATATTGTATTACGTCATGGGGAGGTGCACGTAAAACACATCTTATTAAATTAGAAAGAGCACAGCGTGCGTTACTAAAGGTAATGACATTTAAGTCATTTAGATACCCAACTGCTGATCTTTACTCTAATTGTGATGTTTTGACAGTAAGGCAATTATTTGTAAAAGAAACAATAATGTCGCAACATCAAAAATTAGTTTATAATACTGACACAATGAGCACTCGCCGTAAAGATATAGTCTGTCCGATGATTCGATGTAAATCATACTTTGTAAAAAAATTTCAATGTTATTTAGGTCCCATGCTCTATAAAAAATTAAATAAGTTACTAAATTTGTATACCTTAAACCATTATCAATGTAAGAAAATATTAATTAACTGGTTAAAAACTCAAAACTATAAGAATATAGAAAACCTATTCAATACATTAAATTAAAAATATTCTGCATAAATTAAATAATATATAATAAAATAAAAATATAAAATCACTGCAATATATACATATAATAAATAAAAATTCTTTTAATATTTTAAGTTCACAATATAGTGGTGTAACCTTTTTTATAACGTGGAGGTGGGTATATATTACTCAGTATGACCGTAAGTGTAAATGTTATTAGAAAGTACCCACTTTTATAAATTTTTCGAGTTAATTAAGTTAGTGTTATTGGAAGAGACTAGTGTCTAAGATACAGGCACCGCCTAGTTTAGACGCTAGTGCTCAAGTAATTTTAGTTTTGTTGTAAGTTCGATTTAAATTGTATAGTTTAAAGTTGAAATGTTACATTTTTTGGAGTCAATAAAGATTTTATTTATTTATTATTTTATTTTATATAGTTTTAGAACTATATGGCTTTTACAAGCACAATGCATTCAAAGCCAATGTGTATGAAGCAGGCAAAATTTACGCACCTTACACATGTAGGACAAGTCACCACATGCACCCCAAGGGGCCTCCACCTGCAGCAACGCACATAAGCAGAACACACAACCACCACCACAATCTCGACGATCGTTTCGCTCCGAAACCGAAGCATCATCAGGAGGATACGCTCCACGACAAAAATGCACAAAGATCCACCACCGCCACCACAATACACAAGCACTACACACGATTTTGTCGTGGACTCTAACTCCTGATGATGCTTCGGTTGCGGGGCGAAACGATTGTTGAGTTTGTGATAATGAACGTGTGTAGTGCTTATGTATTGAGGTGGCAGTGGTGGAGGTTTGTGCATGTGTTTTAACGAATCTTGCACGTATCGGGTTATGAAAAATGGATAGTCCACTATACATTTAACACTATATATATTTTCTATTTTATGTATCGCGGATTATAGCAAAATAATTTTAATATTACTTTTGTTTTATGGATCTCCGCAAAGTAACGCCTAATTCTATAAATTATGTAACTTACTTTAATAGTTATTTTAAACTGCTTTAATGGCAAAGCGTAAAATAATTTAAATCACACCAATGTGTAAGTTATGTCTATCTTAAATTACTTACACGCTAGCACTATACAAATCATCCCCACGCGGAATGGTCCGAAGAATGCTGGCAGCGTTTCCGCGTTGAATCGCTAAGCTGATTCCTTGTGCGAAAAAAGCTAATATTGATTGTCATTTTATTATAGAATCAAATCAAATCAGAGTAATGTTTGTTTAAGTAAGCTTTTTACAAGCACTTTTAAATCGTCAAGGTATCAATCGTATACAAAAACTCGCAAACATAAGTTGACTGGCTTGTTGGCGTAGTGGGTAGTGATAATGCCTTCAGCTCCGCTGGTCGCGGGATCGGTTCCCAACATTTTGTATAAACAATTTGTTGGTTCTTCGATCTTTGGTGTATATTTGTGTGTATTAAAGTATGTATTTAAAATTATATACGTAGTATATCTACCAGTTGTCCGTCACTCATAACACAAGTATTAAGTTATTTATTTTGGGGACGGACGACGGTGTATGTGTGTGTCCCATATGTGTATATATTTATTATTTATTATTCATCGGGCATACCTCAGGCCTTTAGCATGGTGTAAGCGATAGGTAAGCTAAAGGTTGCTATTGAGTCTCGGAGGTCATAAATTACGTGAAAGAATTGCTATACGTTGGTCGTAGGATATTTCAATATAGAAGGTGAGGTAAACGTTAATGTTTGCCGATCTCGCCGGAGGGCGACTCTCCGTCGAAATTATTTTCCCAAATGACGTTTCGGCGGGAAAATGACGGAAACGTCAGTAATTGCCCTCGCGCGATATAAATTGGCTGAGTGTGTAACCGACAGTGGGAAGGGCTAGTCCGGTACTAACGTCTTAACTCGCCTGCGTTTATTTATCGACTTTTGAAATGAAATTTTAATCGAGTAATCTGAATAGTATTGTAAGAATTTATAGAATTAGGGGTTCATTTAAGAAATTTCACTTTACAAAAGTTATGGTAATTTATAGAATTAGTAAAAAGTACCGCACTTTGCGTAGGTCCATAATAGAAAAGTACTGAAAATAATATTTTGCTATAATCTGCGATAAAAGAAAATATATGTATGCTAAATGTAGCGTACTATCCGTTCTCATACCTGATATATGCAGCTTTCGCGCCATCACGAACACGAATACTGCCTACATTCACTACCAGAATCCCGATAATCGTTTCGCCCCGTAACTGAAGCATCGTCAGGATCCACGACAAAATCGCAAAATTTTGCGATTATACGTGATTATGAGCTGTGGTGACACCGTGCGACTCTCTAGAGATGATCATGAGTTCAAACCACGGGTAGGCACTAATGAGTTTGTATATAAAAATTGATGTGTCTAATTAATAAATGCAATTTATCACACGCTTTTCGGTGAAGGAAAACATCGTGAGGAAACAAGGGCGTAGCGAGGTACGGGCAAGGGGGGCAGCTGTCCCCCCCTTACACTGAAAACTGTAACACTGGGAAACTGTCAACTCGCAACATATTAACACTATAAAAGGCATAAGGCCTATAATGTATCTCACCTTCATTACAAATGTTAGCTCCTCATATTTTAAATACCATGATAACGAAATAAATAGTCTAGATTTTAGAGACAATTTTGCCCTCCCCCCCTGTATAGAATTCTGGCCACGCCCTTGTGAGGAAACCTGCATATCTCTAGATATGGAACCTGTCACTCCGCATTGGAGCAGCGTGGTAGGACCTAACTCCAATCTTTTTCGCCAAGAACGGAGAGAGGAGGCCTATGCAGCCTATACAGCAGTTGGATAGTAACAGGCCGTTACTTTACTTTTTTTATATATAGTTGCGACGGAATATAGCAAAATTTTATTTTCAGTACATTTGTTTTACATTCGACATAACTTCTAGTTCCGTTTGTAGAGTACAGCGGCATTTTACAAACAAGGTTTGGCGATGAACGCCCCGCCCTGCGACCGCGGCAATTACGGCGGGGCGGCCAGCGGTGGGATTTATGTGCGTGACATCCTACCTGGGCACCCCTGGCTCAGACTGGAGACAATTGAGTTAAAAGCCCTACCACCCGGGTAATGTACCTATAATGAGCTTCATCTATTTACCGGGCCTGCATTAGGTAATTACAAACGGGCGGTTTTTAATTTATAGAATTAGGCGTTAATTTGCGCAATTCCATAATACAAACAATATTGAATTATTTTACTGTAATCCACGATTACGATCCACGATCCGTCCCCAAAGTAAGTAACTTAATACTTGTGTTATGGGTGACGGATAACTGGTAGATATACTACGTATATAATTTTAAATACATACTTAAATACAAATATACACCCAGGCTCGAAGAACCAACAAATTGTTTATAGAAAATGTTGCCCTCGGCGGGAATCGAACCCGCGACCCGCGGAGTTAAAGGCAGGGTCACTACCCACTGCGTCAACGGGCCAGTCAAATTGAAAACAAGGAGATTATTTGAGTTATAGTAACATATTTTGAGTGCAGTCAGCTCCTAACTGGTTGCAAAAGTAAAGTAAACTAATTTCAACATTACGTAGATACAAAAGTTATTTATTTATTTATGATAGAATTATTTTGCTATAATCCGTGTTTATTAAGAGAATTTATGAAACGCTAAGTGTAGGAAGCAACCTTTCTCATACCTTATAACTTCCATAAAACACACTACACACATTCATTACGACAATCTCAGCAATAGTTTCGACCCGTAACCGAAGCATCGTCAGGTGATAATGTAACGCCTACATCTTTAAATATATTTATTGTAATCGCGGAATATAGAAAACTTATTCGTTTTTTTTGTAACTGGCTAATCTAAACTCTAGTCCGCAGAGTAGTGACAATTGCGTAAAGCTAGTTGCAGGCAGGTACATTATTCCTGAGCGAAGTCGAGACAGGTAGCTAGTCTATATATAAAAGAGAAAGTATGTATATACTTTCTTTATAAAGTCCGGAACGGCTGAAAGGATTTTTATGAAATTTTTAGGTAATCTACAGATCGGATTGGGTATGCTAGTTATTAATAAATAACTGTATTTTCGAAAACGACGACAGTAAAATACAAATGGAAAGTTACCAATATTTGAACCATGAAAGCATCATCGGGATTAATTAAAGTGATTCCAATTTGCAAGCTGGGCTTCAATTTACACGCCTTCCTTAATTAAAATAAAATATTATTTTTGAAATATTAAATAGAGAGCCAAAACATTGACTGCGACAGTATTTATTTCGTTATAAAACAGTTATCCGCCGTGTAGTATCCGAGGTGTCGTTAAAGGCGACTAAGGTAAGTCGGCCCGCCGTGTGGTATCCGGTTGCGTAGAATAGACCACCCTCACTTCATACCGAGGTGTAGTAAAGGGCGACTAAGGTAAGTCGACCCACCGTCTGGTATCCGGTTGAGTAGAATAGACCACCCTCTTACGGAGGGGTCGTCAAATACGACTAAGGTAAGTTAACGTCAGGCAGACGGCCGGTCGTAAAATACGCAGCCAAATCATGTGAAAACATGTTTGTAACATGTTGTGCCGACCTCACATAGAGTGGGATAAGGGCAGGAGGATGATGATAATGATAAAATAGTTATCACAGACATTTTTTCTGCATTGAGCGAAGTATAATGTCTTAGGCGTCCTGTTCCCTTTTTTAAATAATGTGTAGATTGATGTTTAAATTCAAATTCAAATTCAAAATATTCTTTATTCAAGTAAACTTGTAAACAAGTGCTTTTGAAGCACTCAACTTTACTCCTGGTTCGGAAAGCTATTCCTACTGCGAAGAGCCCGCAAGAAATTTGGTGGTTGCTCTTTTAAAATGTAATTCTTATAGCATTTAGCCATTAAATAGTCTAGTAAATTTAGTCTTGTACAGGGTAGAAGTGTAGCTATAACGCATTCTCATCATCTAAGTAATCCTCAATAGTATAGTAGGCTTTCTGTACCAGCCTCTTTTTAATAGTGTTTTTAAATTTCTGTAATGGCAAAGCTAAAATCGACTGCGGAATTTTATTATAGAATCTTATACCCCAACCCACAAAACACTTAGTACTTTTGCGAGGTGCAAAGCAGGAAACGCAAGCTTATGTCGGTTTCTTGTCTATTATATACATCACCTATCGTTTTTCGAAGTATTGATATTGTATTGCATTCTAGAAGACAAACATCTAATAGTCGTAAATAGTGACTGAAAAGGCTGGGACTGAAAATCAGCGGTGCTGTATGTTATGTAAATATGTATAACTGTAGCAAAACACTAAGGTGCGGTTGAAACACTAAAATCATGCTTCAGATTCAATATATTTATTACTAGTTTTGGAATAAACAGTCGCTTCTGTCACTCACCAACCCTGCAAATATCTCCATCACAAAATCAGATCGATCCCGGGGATTAAAATGCAATCACTATTAAATTTATCAACAATTTACTAACATTGAATTCAGTATATATCATTCGCTCTGGAAAAAATTGTAAAAAAAACGTAAAAAATTGTATTTTTTATACTACTCGTATATCTTTTAATGTGAGAAGTCCTCAGGTCTACTATATAAAACCTTTTTCTTTAATTTACTAACTTGGCTACACATCATGAATAAAAAAACCTTGATATAACTTTTGAAGACCATGTTCTGTTGCTTGAACTGAAAATCTGAAAAAAAATCATAAACGATGTGTTTTATTCAAAATCCGTTAAAAAAATATGTAACGATATTTTATTCAGCTATTTTTAGTATTATCAAGGACTTTATGGAGGTCGAAACGGAATATAAAATCGCTGAAAACTTTTGCGAGTCACATTTATATTAAAGTTTCGTTATTATTGCGACTTTAGACGTTATATTTCGGGAGAGTTCATTTGTGCTCGCTCGTGTACGAAATAACTTTTCAACTAGTTATTTTTATAATAGCTGACATTTTGTAATTGTGATTTTATGGAACCATGTTTTATATATGTCATTAATTAGTGGTACCCGTGATTTAGTTCATGGTATCTTAATCGTTTAAGCACCCTCAGTACTCCAGACGTCAAAACAGCAAAACTTGTTAATTTTCCTTACTTCCATACCATTATGTGTTACGGAATATTGCTATAAGGTAAATGCGTAAATAATTAAAGAAAATTGTCGTACAAAATTGTGTAAATTCCACGTATTTCTCTTACATACGTGGAATTTACAATTTTAGTTTGCTTGATTCCTTTTTTCCTTTTTACCGAAAAAAAACCCGTTTTTTACCTTATGTTACCTCGGCGTTTAAGCTTTAATTGTGCCAGATTTCACCAGTATTAAAATCGTAACAGACGTACGGATAGACTTTTGAATTTATAATATTACCATGGATATCTTGTCCCTGCTAATCTATGCACTCTCACCCATCTACATGCTAGTATTCTACCTAATGGGGGGCATATTAACGTTGCGATTTCAGCGCTATATTAGGAATTATCGTTCATTGATTTTTCGTACTATGTGCATAAACAAACTAAAAATTAACAATATCAAACAAGGATAACGCTTTCAACATATTGCATCGCCAAATAGATTACCGGAAATTGATAGACCGGTATACGTAGCCGTTCGCGCTAAATCGTTTCAATTTTCCGAACAATAACTATTCGCAAACATTTCGCAACAGTCAAAGTCCATCGAATGTGAGGTTATAATTCCGGTACGGATAATCGAATGACACTCACGCACCGTGCACCCAAACGTTCAAAATGTTATTGCAAATATGCGCAAGGCAATTTGATTCCTAACATGTTGAATCAACGTCTTAAATTCCCTAGAGGTTTTTGTCCGTTTAAAAGAATTCAGTGATGGTCTGCACGTATAGATACGATATGCTAATTCAACGTTTGCTAAATGTAGTATTTGGTTCGTTCACTAACGCAAATATTGTCTGACACGTGCTGTGTTTATTTATCAGTTTGTTTGCGACAATGATTATATATCACCAAGATCAATTTAGATAACCTCTGTGGAGTGATTGTCGAGTTGCAACTATTAACATCCGATTTTCAATCAAGTTGTGATCGTCAAATTGTAAAAAAGTTAATGTCTTCAGTGAGTAGATTCATCCGCTTTGGAGATAGGCGATCTGAAAAAGGTCCCAACCTCCGCCGCATAGTGTGGCGTTGAAATCTTTTTAACAAGTTAAGTTACAAAAAGTTTAACTTTACCATTACAGCAGTTTGAAAAAACTATTTAAAAAAGGCTACCACAGAAAGCCTACTAAACTATTGAGGATTACTAAGATGATAAGAATACGTGGATATAGCTACTCTTCGACCCTGTACAAGACATTAATAACTATATATAACTAGTGATTAGAATTATTCTTTGAAAAGAGCAACCGCCGAGTTTCTTGCTGGCTCTTCTCGGTAGGAGCAGCTTTCCGAACCAGCAGTAGATGTTAATCATTCGAAAGCACTTGTTTACAATTTTACTTGAATAACGAATATTTTGAATTTGAATTTGAATTTGAATCCCAATAGACACTTATGGTAGAGGTTCTTGCTGGTTCTTTTCGGTAAGAGCAACATTCCGAACAAGTTGTAGCTTCATTTATCATATTGATCCTTGACGATTTAAAAGTTCTCGAAAGAGTTTACTTGAATAAAGAATATTTTAAATTGATTTCATTTGATTTGAGATTTGAGGATTTTCAAAAAAAAGTAAAATTATAATATATCTGATTATTCGTCATTTAAGGACATTTTTATCAAATACAGGATGTACTCGCGACTCCATTCAATTTATATTGCTCATGTAATGCAGTTGTGACACAACTCAAAAGACACGTGTTCTGAACTAGGAACGCGTCTAAATGTTAAAATACCCATTATTTTCAATAGCAATACCTGCAGAACCCACAATTCAATATTCGGCCGTTCCTTGAAACAAACTAAAGCATTTTTATTACATTCTCCTTAGCAATTAAAACTTTAAACCCATCTCAAAACATCATTGCGTGTATATAGCTACTCCTCTACCCTGTACTAATCAAACTATAACTAGTAACTAGTTTTAAGAATATTATTTGAAAAGAGCAACCACCGTGTTTCTTACTGGCTCTTCTCGGTAGGAACAGCTTTCCGAACCAGCGGTAGATTTTGACGATTCAAAAGCACTTGTTAACAAGTTTACTTGAATAAAGAATATTTTGAATTTGAATTAAATAAAATAAGTAAATTTGATAAGATACCACCACATTATTTAATTACTATGCTGGATGTTTCTTAATGTACGGAAGAAGACACGTGTTGTGCTTGAAGAACAAAACTTCATCGCTAGAATGGGCTCTGCAAGAGTATTTTTCTTCTTCATCTTCTTCTTCGTTAACCGATGGATGTCCAATGCTAGACATTCTTCACGAGATCTCCATACCACACGATCTTGCGCTGCTTGGATCAAGCGACTCGTAAGTAGTCTACCGATGCTGTCTACCGCTGCGTTTTTCGGTGCGTGGTCGTAATTCCAACACCTTGAGACCCCAACGCCTATCGGTTCTCCGCACTATGTGCCCCGCCCATTGCCACTTTAGCTTCGCGACAGGCTCTGGATCCAGCGGTTCCTCGCAACCTTTTTGAGGCCATCCACCTCGTAGGGAGTCTATCGATGCTGTCTACCGGTATATGGTTCGGTGCATGGTCGCCATGCCAACACCTTGAGACCCCAAAGCTCATCGGTTCTCCACACTATGAGCCCGCCCATCGTCACTTCAGCTTCGCGATACGCTGAGCTGTAGTGACTTTCTCTTATTTAGCAGAACTTCTAGAGAGAATTGAACATAAATATTTTTATCTCACACTTTCCCGATCGTTTGTACTATCTTCCAACTACGTTTACGACTAAATCATGAAGCTATTCGAGTATTATATTCCTCTTAAGCATTCAAGGGGCCGTTACTTCATTGCAAGTGGAAAATTTACGCAATGTTTATTAATAAGTCACTCAATAAACATGGGTTTGCGAGGGGTCTAGATAGTGTGTACGCACACTCCAGACAGACTTGCGTCTTCAACTCGGTATTGTCTTAATTGAATATAGTTTATACTTTTATAGTCTATATGAACAAAAGGATGTTTGTCTATCTGTTCTTCATAGACTCCGACTCCGGGGCAAATAGCTAAACCCTACTAAGCAATTTAAGAAATACTTATTCGTATTCGGTACTCCAGATTTGTTGTAATCAAGGTTCGTTTTATAACACTATTAAAAATTTCCCTGTATTTTTCAAATAACTTGCCATTATTGAAGTCTTATTTATATTCCAAATGTGACATAAATTGTTAGTGACCATTTATATTTGTAAATCAGTCATAAAGGCCCCCTGAGCTTGGGAGCCCTGGAGCACTGCCTCGTTAGGCCCTTTGGCTAAGCCACTGTGCTGTAGACCCCTCCAAAATATATTGCAAGTTTTCTTAAATCCTTTTTCTTAAAAATAAGCTGTGATAGCCTAGCGGTGAGACCGTGCGACTCTCTAGAGACGACATAGGTTCAAACCCCGGGCAGGCACCAATGAGTTTTTCTATTAAAACTTATGTGTCTAATTGATAATTGCAATTTATCACAAGCTTTTCGATGAAGGAAAACATCGTGAGGAAACCTGCATATCTCTAGAGAATTCTAGGGATATGTGTAACCTACCAATCCGCATTGGAGCAGCGTGGTAGGTCTTAGCTCCAATCCTTCTCTCCAAAAACGGAGAGAGGAGGCCTTAGCCCAGCAGTGGGCATAGTAACAGGCTGATATTACTTTTTTTTTTATTAAATATAGAATACTAGCATTGCCCCGCGGTTTCACCCGCGTACATACGTAGTGGAAAGTTTACTGAGTCAGACTATATATATAGATTTATTTTTGTAAATTGAAAGTTTGATCCTTGGACTCATCAATAGTTAAGGCAAAAAAAATTTTTAACGGAATGTATTCATAGGTACACAAATACAATACGCAACAATTGTTATGGCATTATTTTCTCTATATTGTCATTTTTAAATTCGTTATATCTTTTGATTGGAATGTCCGATTTTAATAATTTAACAATTATTTTACAAGTATTGAAACAGTTTTTAATAAAATATCATTAAGTGGGATAAGGATTAATACGGAGATATAAATATTATATTTAGTTTGATTATGGTCGCCACTTTTATCAACTTTTACAATGTATAAAAGAAGTTATATTGGCAAAATTATAATAGTTAGACATATGGTATCAGGACTTTTTTGTAGATATTGATACGTTCTATAATAATGTAGAACATTTTTTGTTCTATCACCGATAGATTCCGCAGCGCACCTTTTTACACCTTATTACAAGTTTATTAGGGATCCCAATTTAAAAAAAATGTAATATAGCCAGCCTATGTTGCTCAGTAAAGAAGCAGCTTTTCAATGGTGAAAGATATTTTGAAATCGGTCCAGTAGATTTTTCGTGAAAACATTACCAACATAGACACATACACACAAACATACGAATCTTTCCTCTTTATAATATTAGTATAGAAGCAGAGTTCTTACTCCAGTTTTCTTCAGGTTATCTTAACTCTCAGTCCAGTATGTGCACACATCTCTAAATCTAATTTGTCCGGCTAGCGGGAATTCGATTCGATAAATTTTCATCAGTGTACAAACCCCTTAAATGAAGTTATGGCCTCTGTTTACATAGTAACCAAATTACTTGTGACCTCTGGGTTTAGCTTCTTGATAACGTTAGTGTGCTCTGTAATGTGTAATTATTATTGTCTAGCAACAACTGGCGGTTTCATCCGCTATGCTAAGTTTATGTAAACAGTAATAGACCAATTATAGATTAATTTTTATTACCAATTCTCTTGGATGAAGCCCCTAAATACTAAAAAGTTTTACATGTGTTATTTCTGATGAAAATGTATATTTACGTCAAATTTCGACCAATTTGGGACTTGTTCAAGTGTCAAAGCTGTATATTGTAACCTAATCTAAGCGTTCTCTACGGTCGGCATGTCGTGGATGCGACAAGAATCGGATGCAATAGTCATCATCATCCTCCTGCCCTTATCCCACTCAACGTGGGGTCGGCACCTCATGTTGCAAACATGGTGTCAAATGATTTGGCTACGTATTTTACGACCGGCCGCCTGCCTGACGTCAACTTACCGTAGTCGTTTTTTACGAAACCTCGGTAAGAAAGAAGGTGGTCTATTCTACTCAGCCGGATACCACACGGCGTAATCGGATGCTATAGTAATAATAATAAAATTTATTTTGCAATAATCCGCGATAAAGTTAATAGGAAATATATATAATGCTGTTTGTAAAGCGGACTATCCGTTTTTCATACCCGATACATGCAGGATTCGTAAAAACGCATGCACAAACCACCACAATACACAAGCATTGCACAAGTTCACTGTCAACTCAATAATAATTTCGCCCCGCAATTGAAACATCACCAGGAGGTAGACTCTACGACAAAATCGCAAAGCTTTGCGACGCCTTTTTATTATTACTTCTGTATTATGAATCTCCGCAAAGTAACGCCTAATTCTATAAATTACTTGAGAATTAGATGATTTGTCTTCTTCAGCCGATAGCCGTTTACTGTTGGCAATAGCTATACATCTTGTTCTACCTGAATCTGGTGTCTCTTAGTACCTGTATAAGGTCTCTTTTCATACAATTTCTACCAACAGACAAAATGTTTCAAGTGTGTAATTTTTAAGGTTTTTGTGTAAATGAGTTGAAAATATTCAAAAAATTAATCCATCAGGGCAGTTTAATCGAAAACGCTGTCTTATTCCTTTGACATATAACAAAATAGCGTATGGGGAGACCCGCTTTTATAGAAAAGTAATAATAAAAATTATTTTGCTATAATCCGCGATACAGTATATAAATATAAAATATATATAATGCTAAACGTATAGTGGACTATTCGTTTTTTCATACCCGATACATGCAGGATTCGTAAAAACACATGCACAAAGGCAATATAACAAAACTACTGCGCTATAATCCACACGGGTTAAACGAATGCATGCAAAGCTAATGTGTTTGAAGCAGGCAAAATCCACGAACCTTATACATGCAGGACAAGCCAACACACGCACCCCAAGGCTCCTCCACCAGTAACAAAGCACACAAGCAACACACATACCCACCACCACGACAATCTCGACGATCGTTTCGCTCCGAAACCGAAGCATCATCAGGAGGATAGGCTCCACGACAAAATCGTAATGCGCCGCGCCACCCAAACAAGCAGTCTTAAATAGTTCAACCCCCACCACTACCCTCCCCTCCGAACACATGTAGCAAAACGGAATTAGAGACATTTACTTGCTCGTTAATTAAGTGGCCATTGTTATTTTTAATTATTACAAGTTGCTCTAACACATTGAGTCGGAGTCCCTTATCACAAGTGTGAAGAATATGAAATGAATGGTCATTAGGTACTTTATGACCGCTTTCAAGCAAATGTTTTGCCAAATTAGAATTTTGTGGTTTGTTATTTCTAAATGCAGCCATATGTTCCCGGAATCGAATTGCAAAATTTCGGCCAGTCTGACCTACATATGTACCGTTGCACTCAGGACAATCTATTTTATAAACCCCGGATTTTGCACAAACCTCCACCACTGCCATCACAATACACAAGCACTACACACGTATATCTATCACAAACTCAACGATCGTTTCGCCCCGCAACCGAAGCATCATCAGGAGATAGACTGACAAAGAAAAGTCCTAGAACAAGGATAGCAATTCAGATTAATATCTTGGGAGGTACAGCGAATTTAGAACTAACAATAGCTAAAATAAAATAATAAAGAAATAATAAATTCCGCCGTGTGGTATCCGGCAGAATAGACCACTCTCCTTTCTTACCGAGGTGTCGTAAGAAGCGACTAAGGTAAATGTCGTGTGGTATCTGGCTGCATAGAATAGACCACCTTCATTTCTTACCGAGGTGTCGTAAATGGCGACTAAGGTAAGTTGATGTCAGGCAGGCGGCCGCTCGTAAAATACGTAGCCAAATCATATGACAACATGTTTTAGAACATGTTGTGCCGATCCAACTTAGAGTGGGATAAGGGCAGGAGAATGATGAATAGCTAAAATAAATTCACGCATATTATTCATATTTGTATTATATTTGAATTTGCAATAGTGAAACGAAAATTTCTTGGATTATAAACCGCTTTAAATTAATGTCGGTTGCCTAAAACAATATTGGAGTATATCGTAACTCCTAATAAATATGGAGTCATCAACAATGATTCACTGCAAGTACATTCCGTAGACTGCCTACCCTCAGCATCCAAGAACAATATGTCCTAACACAGTTGTTATCTCAATCAAATTTAATATATATATAGCATTCTATAAAGTTCAAAGTCGTTTAAACTCGTTGTTAGTTAGTATGTAATAGTTTCCATATAGCAAAAGCCACAAGGGGGTATGATATAGTGTTATTGGCCTTCCGCTTTTCAGAAATGAATGGTGTACTCTCCAGGCTATGACGGATGACGGTAATCATAAGAGATAATAAAAAATTAATGCTATTTATCTTCTAGGTCATTTTTTGTGGCTGCTATATATTCTTTAAGTAGCGATATTAATATGTGGAAATTAAAACAAATCTATGATTACCAGACACATGTCAGCTATTATTATTATGATGGTATATCCGTGACTACCCAAAGTGAAAGTTCTGCAATCAATAGTTTTTATCAGTCAAAACCATTAATTATTAAAAAATACTTAGAATATTCGAATTCAAATTCAAATCAAAATATTATTTATTCAAGTAAACTTGTAAACAAGTGCTTTTGTATCGTCAACATCTACTGCTGGTTCGGAAAGCTGTTTATACCGAGAACCAGCAACTCGGCGGTTGCTCTTTTCAAATAAGAATCGGCCTCACAGGAGGCACGCTTAGGACGACGTTCCCCGACTTAAGTAGAGCTTCTGCGCTTTACTCTCTGCATTTCGCAACCTCGACGATGCTTCCGCGCTCGCCCCCTCTCCCGGTGACTCTGTAAAAGCCATTAGGGCTAACAGCATACAGTCAGTTCGAAAGTTCTAAATCTTTTCAAAGAATAATTCTTATTACTAGTTACATATAGTTATTGATGTCTTGTACAGGGTAGAAGAGTAACTTTATCCACGCATTCTTATCGTCTAAGTAATCCTCAATAGTATAGTAAGTAGGCTTTCTGTATTCGCCCTTTTTTAACAGTGTTTTTAAAAGTGTGTAAGGTTAAAGTGGATTGCAGAATTTTATTATAGAATCTTATACTCAAACCCACAAACGACTTTAGCAAGGCGCAAAGCAGGAACCAAGCTTATGTCGGTTCCTACTTTGTCTATTATATACATCACCAATCGTTTTATAATTATGTATATTCTTATGTACAAAATTTAAAATCGCGGGTTCAATCCCCCGAGGACTAACATTTTCTATAAACAATTTGTTGATTGTTCGAGCCTGGGTCTGCATTTGTATTTAAGTATGTATTTAAAATTATATATGTAGTATATCTACTAGTTGTCCATCACTCATAACACAAGTATTAAGTAACTTACTTTGGGGACCGTGTGTGTAAATATCCCATATATTTATTATTATTATTAAACTTTGTTCAGCAGCAACAATATTTTAAAATCAGCTAAATGATAAAAGTTTCTTCTTTATACGTTAACTCTTAATTATAGTTCGTTTTATGGCCATTTTTACATATACTGGCAGTGATTACCCAAGTTTTTACATTCACTGCCGGTGACAAATCACACCGTTATATGCTCGTGTGCGTACCGTACTAGTAAATTATCGTGCACGGCTCCCGCGGCAGTCGTCCGCCTCGTGAAGTGTTTTCTCAACGAATTTATTGCAGAGAGCTTTTAACAAAACTTTGATAAATATGCAAACTACGGCCATCGCGAACTGATACAATTTTTTTTTTTAAATCTTTATTTAAATAGTTTAGACCCGACTATGCCTGTGTGTAAAAAATAAAACAAAAATATTTATTCAATCCAATTTTCCAGATTCCAGATTTTCAATTTATGTTTTTCCGTTGGGACACACACTAGAAGGTCTTGGGAACCCGTTAGGAATATCTCCAAAGAACTCAAGAACTTTTCGGAGACACGTAATTGAGAGCCTGGTGGTTACTCCAATATCTTTGAGCATCGATGCATTGGTCCTGTGCTCCGTCCAAATAGCAATAAATAATAGAAGTTAGATTTACGTCGGTAATATAAAAATACAAATAGTTATGCGAGAAAAGAAATAATCTTGCTTTTCGTTTCTTATGTACAATGTTTGATATCACAAAAATCACATGTATGGGCTATTTGGGTAAGGAGATTTTGAACGCTCGAGTAGTTTATGTTAAAATAGTCCTTCGACGTAAAAACCGACCGATCGACTTTTATTGCTAATTTTAAAAATAATAATGTGTGTATTTTTAAAAGACTAATGTATAGACTGCTTTATTGCAAGAGAACAAATGATGGTACAATATAAATAAAAACGTGGTAAAAAGTGGTGACATAGAGCCGGTCGCCTGCTGACACTCGAGTGACTATTAGATGCCTTAATATCTAAAAAGGTCGTGTACTGAGATGATATATGGTGTGGTTATTGTATTTTATTGAGTTAAATAGATCCCGCCATTGCTTAAAATTGATGATTGCCGGTGTGTAAATAATCAGGGTCATATTACGATTTGTTTTGTTTTTATATTTTGGTCCATGTATTTTAACTGATAACTTGTTCGTCTATTTATTGTCATTGATAACGGTAAATAGAAAGAAACGAGGGCAATTAGGTGAAATCCCAAGCTTGTGTCGGGATCGGGGATCGAGCTGATAAGAGATAACTTGAGCACCGGATTAGTGTCGGCACTAAATACTGATTACGGCGACATCGTGGGGACTACGGACTGAATAAAGATAAAGATTACTTAGTTTATAAGATTTCTTTATCTCTAGCTAATGTAGGAAATGTTAATATTGTTTATATGTATATAATATGTTTTATGATTTATAGAATCAGGCGTTACTTTGCGGATATTCATAATACAAAAGTAACAATAAAATTGTAAAATAATAACGTGATAAAATAATTTATCGCGGATTATAGCAAAATAATTTTATTACTACTTTAGTAACATTTTCCTATAATCTGCGATTAGAGAAAGTTGACGTCAGGCAGGCGGCCGGTCTTAAAATACTTAGCCAAATCTTGGGACAACATGTTTGTAACATGTTGTGCCGACCCCACTTAGAGTGGGATAAGGGCAGGAGGATGATGAATCTGTGATTAGAGAAGATCTATGTATATATGTAATGCTAAAAGTAGAGTGCCGTATTCGTACCTTATGCATACAGGATTCGTAAACCACATACACTACAAATCAGCACCGCCAACATCGCGTTACACTGCTAGTACTGCATATATTCACTACCACAATCTCAACAATTGATTCGCTCTGTAACTATAGCATCATCAGGAAATAGACTCGATTAGTCTTTATTGAGTTAGAAAAATGGTAATCCTCATTTCAATGTCATAGGTGGACATCACGGTACACACACTTAAAGAAAATAGTGTTTTATTGCTCTTCTGTAATGCGTTTCTTTAACACTTACGAGTTTTGAAGTCGCTGCACTACGCGTCATTGTAATTTGCCACAAGGGTGTTGCCAGAATTCTATACAGGGGGCAAAAGTGTATCAGAAAATCGAGACTATTTTTTTCATAATCATGGTATATAAGGAGCTCATATTTGTAATGATATGTACACTATAGGTCTTTTGCAAGCCTTTTACAGTGTCAATATGTTGCGAGTTGACAGTTCCCCAGTGTTACAGTTTTCAGTGTAAGGGGGCAACTGCCTCCCTTTGCCCGTACCTCGCTACGCCCATGATTGGCCACAAAATAAATTTTTTCAATTGGTATTTTATACTGCGTGTTGACCCGTGATATTGGTATAATCAAATATCACTGTTACCAGCGGATTAGCTGTAACAGGGTAACAGATACAGATATGGCCGGAGACTTTGTTTTATAATATGTATGGATGATTGTTCAAATTCAAATTCAAAATATTCTTTATTCAAGTAAACTTGTAAATAAGTGCTTTTGAATCGTCAACTTTACTGCTGGTTCGGAAAGCTGTTCCTACCGAGAAGAACCAGCAAGAAACTTGGCGGTTGCTCTTTTTAAAATATAAATCTTAAAACTAGTTACATTTAGTTATTACTGTCTCGTACGGGGTAGATGTGTAGCTATATCCACACATCCTTATCATCTAAGTAATCTTCAACAGTAAAGTAGGCTTTCTGTATCAGCCTCAAACTTCTGTAACAATTTTCAAAGTTCTGTAACAATCCAGCTATTCTATAGCATCTATCATGTCTATTGAACTAAATTTTAAAAAAAGTAAATTAAGTAACAGCCTGTTACTATGCCCACTGCTGGGCTAAGGCCTCCTCTCTCCGTTTTTGGAGAGAAGGATTGGACCTACCACGCTGCTCCAATGCGGATTGGTAGGTTACACATATCCCTAGAGAATTCTCTAGAGATATGCAGGTTTCCTCACGATGTTTTCCTTCACCGAAAAGCGTGTGATAAATTGCAATTATCAATTAGACACATGAGTTTTAATAGAAAAACTCATTGGTGTCTGCCCGGGGTTTGAACCTATGTCGTCTCTAGAGAGTCGCACGGTTCACCACTAGGCTATCACAGCTTGCTTTGAACTAAATACGGACTTGTAATTATGAAACGGGAGAGGTCGGTGCAAGATCCACTTTGGATCGGAACTATTCTGTGTTGTGTTTTAATTAATATAACTAAACGCTCTAGCCGTCGGTGACGAGCGCTAATTGCTCTCTCGCTGAAGCCCAGAGCAACAATGAAACGCCATTATAGCGGAATTAAAGGTTATAGCACTTATAAAGCGATAATATATAACGCGATATATCTTAACCGGAGTGTTGCTCGTGAACCTCGTTGATCTCTGTTACTATAGAAATTATCCAATGAAGCTAGGTGTAAAAGAAGTATCACGCGACGTTATTTTTTAAATTGTGACGTAATAGCTAAAAACTTAATTATAAATATACAAGTTATAAAAGTAACGGCCTGCTATGTTTCCACAGCTGGCCTCCTCCCTCCATTTTTGGAGAGAAGGGTTGCACCCACCACGATTCTCTTGCGACCTGATTAGGTTACACATATCTCCAAATTTAGATATATGCAGGTTTCCTCGCGATATTTTTTTTTTGAAAAGCAAGGGATACATTGCAAATATCATTTAGACAGTGTACGGTTTATCGCGAATCTATCCCAGTATTCTCACCATATCTATCATAGATTATATTATTACCATATATCATTATAATACAAGTTTTATTTGGCCTAAATTACTAATAAGCTAGTACACAAATTATTCCCACGTGGTAATGTCCCAAGAATGTTGGCAGTTTTCCTTCCTTGAATCACTAAGTTGACTATTTGTAGGAAAAGGACCCAGCCCTCTTGTGTCATCTGAAGAGGAAATTAAACAAAGTTTTAGATGAAGTAAGTAAGCAATATAACAGAACTAACTACTTTGCTATAATCCGCACGGGTTAAGTGAATGCATGCAAAGCCAATGTGTATGAAGCAGGCAAAATCTACGCACCTTATACATGCAGGACCAGCCACCACATGCACCCCAAGGCGCAATTCACCAGTAACAACGCACACAAAAGCAGCACACACACGCACCACCACAATCTCGACGATCGTTTCGCCCCGAAACCGAAGCATCATCAGGAGGATAGGCTTCACGACAAAAATCGTAATGAATCGTAATGAAGTAAGTAAACGGATAAGATTTTTTACACTTTGAATCTGTGGCCGTGGCAAATAAGACTAATATATAATTTTCAATGATACATACTTTTGCCGCTTGCAAATCCTGTATGCATAAAGTATAAAAGCGGACTGTACAGATTACTTTGCGCATTACGTAGATTTTTTCTAATAGCGGATTATAATTAAATTCTATTCAAAATAATATTTATTCAAGAAAACTTGTAGAGGAGTGCTTTTGAATCGTCAACTCTGCTGGTATCTATAACTGCTAGTATAGAAGATTAATTCATTATTGTCGATATTCTATAAACCACCTTGATGTCAAAATTCGAAACAATATTATTTTATAATATAGCATTTATAGAATTAGTCGATACTTTGCGGAGTTCCATAATACAAAAGTAATAATAAAAAAATATTTTGCTATAATCAGCGATACAGTAAATAGAATATATATATGCTAAATGTATAGTGGACTATCCGTTTTTTCATACCCGATACATGCAGGATTCGTAAAAACACATGCACAAACCTCCACCACTGCCACCACAATACACAAGCATTACACACGTTCACTAAACAATTGTTTCGCCCCGCAACCGAACCGAGGTATAGACTACACGACAAATTTGCGCTTTGCGATTTTTATTATTACTCTTGTAATATAGCATTGTTATGGAACATAACTTTAAAATGTTTTCTTGTTGATTCTAATTAATTTCTAAACAATACAATATTGTTTGATTAAAGACATTGTTATAAGTATAATAAAACTTGTTATATTCGCGTTAGTATCGAGTTTTCTCGTCTAGTTCATACCCCATCTTTGAATCTATTTTTGGCACAATCAGTTACCTCGACCTTTGAGATTACCACCCTAAAACATTCCCTCTAGACATGTGAATATATAAATAATGTTAAAGTAAGTGTGATAAAAATTTAATAAGTATTTTGTACGTATGTTACATTTGTACTTTGCTGTCTCGTATCGGTTTTTGAGTGCACTCAAAGCGCATATAACATTTAATGATTTGTGATATCACAATTGCTCAAAGCTGAGTTACTCATAAGCTGCTGAAATAAACGGCGTATTAAATGGATTTAAACGTTGAAAAATTAATAGCTTGTTAAAAAATAATTAAACTGTATTAGGAACTCCAGAAGTATCATAGGTGTAGGAACCTAGCCCGCGATGCTTGGGTGGAATGAAAGAATAGGTTTAGTCGCTTGATTTGACTTTTCGTATTCGTATAAAATAAATCAATTAAACTCAGCATATATATACTGACTAGCTTTTACCCACGGCTTCGTTCGCGTGGACGGCAATTTTGGAATAAACAGAAGCTTCTGTCACTCTCTAACCCTGCAAATCTCCGTCACAAAAATCAGATCCTGTTAGACTGAAAGAGATTTATCGAGAGCATAGTTTTTTTAGTTAATAGCCCGATTGACTTACATGATATATTATAATAGCTGAGTTAAATTTATCCAATTAATAAAAACCGAAATACATAAAAACTTTCTAAAAACAACTTTTTCGACATCAGGCATACAGCTTAATATAGAACCTACTTTAATTTACGTAATAAAAGTTTAAATAATTGTGTGATAAAATGGGGATTCCATTTATGTACCTTAACTCATATCATACTAACTCATTTCTTAAAATTTTAGGCTTTTCAAGCATTATTTTTATGTTTTTAGATGAAATTTTACTAGTTTCACTAATGAAATATCACTATCATATGAATGGCAGTAACATCACTGTGCACTTCACACAAGTCTGCACATCTCATTCTCTGTAGGTTATAATAAAATTAAAAGTGATATTGTGAATAAAAATAACTTTATATTACTTAACGCAACACTTTATAGGCCATTTTAATTTAGTCACAAAAGTATAAAACTGCCAGTCATGTCCTTTTAACTTTAAACTAACTGAATAAACCTTTCATAATAGTGGCAGTAACATATCTCTGCACTTTATACGACTATGGTAAAACGGTGTAATGAGCTCCTAAAATGACATAATAGTAAAAATGTAGAATCCTTTTATTGCAAAAGTACTTTCCACACCTTTCATATTAAAGTGACCTAATTCAAAATTAGTCTTAATTGAGTTAGATACATTGTAATGACATCACGCTAAGAACTATTAAAAAAAGTCTTGTTTTCTTGCTCTTAAATTATTATTATTATTATCTTTCTATATGGCATGTACAGCGCAAATTAATTAATTAATTTGCACGCCAAGTTGCAATATTTCAAGTAAGCTTTTTTTAAATTGATTTTCCAAACAATCTCTATGACTTATAATAAATAAATAAAAGCACATTTTTCATGATATTATAATGCACATAAACATGATATAATAAAGTTGTATTTGAATTTATAGTCCAGCACATCCGTTGTTAATCTAGGATCAGATAATCGACTGGAACGTAAGCAAGTGTAGGGCGGCCATTCGAACATGTCAGATTATCCAATCAACATGCTTGAACAGCCTCTCAGCTTTCCGACTTACGACATGTCTATGCATTCGGAATGCGTAGACGTATAAGCATCTCTTACACGAGTGAGTGTATTGCTTAATATTGCCGTGTATTTATATATGTTGAGACCGAAGAAGCTCGAAGGGTTCCTCTCAGACTAGAGAGCAGGGTCACCTCACTCGCCCTCGAGGCGAACATCTTTGAGCTGATTCTAGGTGTCCTAAGTATGACAATAAAGGAGGTGTCGGGTTAGGGTGATGGGAGCTACCAATCCCAGACTGCTTCGTCACGTTGACTGGTTGACACGTAAAACCATCTCGCGTTCGGTTTTCTGACTAACTACTTGTTGTGTAGTTATTATGTAATTGTGACATAACTCAATTTGACCATGTTTAAATCTAGCCATACCTACTGACCCCCACAGTGCATTATTGTATACATCAGTCCAGTATTGCAAAGAGTTATTATACTAGAATAGGGAAACTAGCTTTAAATGTCATTATAGGGCACTATTACAATAAACAGAAAGCAAAAGAGACTGCTTTGATATCTCTCTTTTTAATGTGTTATAAAGACAAAAATACAAGTCTTCTCTTTCATTATTTATTGGGACACTCTGTTACAGGGCTGCCTATGACCCACCTACTCTAGTATACTAACTCTATGAAATAATGACGGCCAAACGTGGCCCCGTCCTATAATTCAAATAGAAACGTGTATGCACGTAAAGCACTATCTTTATCTATATATTTGTGTCGATATGACTAGTGACAATGACGAGTAAAACGTAAACGCCGCGTACTCGCTGGGAATCGCGACGAACTCGCCTAGCACTCTCCCATTCTGCAAAAAATATATTATACAAGATATACACGAGCTGCAGGGATCAGTCACAAATCGCAGCTATTAATATATAAAAAAATATTTATACAATATAAAACTACCACTGGCCTTGATGCTGGTTCTTTTGAGTATTAGGCGGATAGCTTTGCTGCATTTTGTTTGCCATGAGTATTTGTTTCAGCTGGAAGAAAAAGATCCATCCATTTCCAGGTAGGCACATAAATCGTGTAAGTGAGAAAAGAATTAGGATTAACTATGTCGTATACGACTGACTTACATTTGAAAAGTCTATTTGGAGTTTCATTTGGGTCTGATAAAGTAGCCCTACACTCTATTTGCTACTGTTCAATTCATTATTCATATCTCCAACTGGCTAGAGTAGGAGCTCCTCGTCTCGAGGCCCTAATCAAAGTAGGATTTTACAAATTCAACTTAATTGGGGTTCGGAACGCTCGAGGTTTACAAAGCTACAGTGAACGGTCAAAATACTCTTCGGTCACTGCAGATTGAACTACTTGTTTAGTAGTTTAAAGAATTTATGCTACTCTAATAAAAGTAGTAGTGGTTTCCTATCCCACCGATAAGAAGCTTTAGCGAGTCATGTATAATAAATATTAACTAAACATTCTTTAAATAAAACAGGTACTGCATGTGATTTGAATTTGCGAATAACTCTAAAAATCCTAAGTCTCTCATCGTTCAATATCATAGTTCTTTATGAATCATGTAAAAATAAAAAAATAAAAAAATAATCTGAATAATAGTCTGAAAACGACAATCAAGTTCAAATCAAACAATAAAAAAAAAACTAAACAACCTGTTAAGTATATACGAACCAAAAAAACTTCCTTCTGTTCGCGATATCAACCGCGCGAATTTCTAACGCCTGCAGATTTTGTTTTAACTAAATATCATATCATAATCGCAAACATAAAACCAAATATCTCTAAAGCGAAAATACATTAAAAGCGTGTCAAAAATTAATTTCATTCTAACAATATCCGCATATAAAGTACATTCGCATTTGTAACATCTCTATGGAATAATGTCATCCTCATCCTCCTGCCCTTATCCCACTTTAAATGGGGTCGGCACAACATATTACAAACATGTTGTGATTTGGCTACGAATTTTATGACCGGCCGCCTGCTTGACGTTAACTTACTTTAGTTGTATTTTACGACCCAACAGTAAGAAAGAGTGAGGTCTATTCTACTTAACCGGATACCACACGGTAGGTCGACTTACCTTAGTCGTCTTTTACGACACCTCGGTAAGAAATGAGGGTAGTCTATTCTACTCAGCCGGATGTGATTCTACAGACCCGTGTGGGTCTATGAATTATGTTACATTAAAATACTACAGTGCGTGAGGGGCTCAATACAATGTGCCAAGTTCGTTCGTGCAGCCAGATGTTTTGAAATCGTCGCCAAAGATTTAATTAAAGAAAGTTTCAGCCTACAAGTAAGTTACCGCCTAAATATTTTGTTGTCCCCCAACCTCTCGACGTTTAAGCGGCCCGGAATGTGACGTTTCAATTCGGTGGTGAAATGCGAGAGTGATTTAGCACTTGATCTCGAATGAAGTGGCGTTTGCAATTGGAGAATGTTTTCAATACGAATTTTAAAGGAATTTAGGTGAATTCTTAACTGAATAGAGTTCCTTTGTGACACTTTTTAATTACATTATAAGGGAATTGGAATAAAAAAAGGGTTAATCATTGCATCAGTTTTTGGAGATTCTCTTTGTTATCCTGTATACATAAATATCATATAAGTAAAGTTACGTAACGGCTTGTTGCTATGTCACTGCTGGGCATAGGGTTGGAGCTAAGAATTACAACGCTGATCCAATGCGTAGGTTATACATATCCTCATAATTCTCTAGGGGTACGCAAGTTTCCTCGCTATGTTTTACTTCACCAAAAAGACAATGATAAATTGCATAATAAATTATAGGCTAACCGTTTAACCCAGACTTCGCCTGCATTCTTACGGTCACATATCGTTTCCATTACTTAACTTATACGATATCATGTAACTAAAGACAAGTAAGACGTTTTATTATCCGATTGCTGGGCACAGACAATACTCTAGGGATATGCAGATTTCCTTGCGATGTTTTCCTTCACCAAAAAGGCTGATAAATAGCAAATATCAATTGTAGGCTAACCGCTTAACTTAGATTTCACCTGCGGAGTACAAGGGCGCAGAAGTAGGACAAGAACGGAGAATCAGTGTCATCTCTTGTATATAACGTTGCGGGTGCTCGCCGCTCGCACCTACCTCAATCCCCTTTCCCTTCCTACCTCCGCGCCTTTGTACCCTTGTGTCCAGCAGGCTAAGTCTGAGTTAAATGTTTAGCCTATAGATAAACAAGTTTTAACAGAAAAAATCATTGATTCATTAGCTGGGGTTACCTGTGACTCTCTCGAACGTGTTGCACGGCCTCAACGCTGGGCTTTAACTAAAGCTTTAGATATCCTTTAACGGTTTCAAATTTCTGTTACTTTACCCTCAGTAATTATTAACAAATTGTTTTCCTTAATCATTTATATGTTTGTATTAAAATATTAATCTAAAGCGAGATCAATAAAACAAATAAACAAACCATAAACATTAAAAATATTTATTTTACCTTTCAATAAATGTAAAGTAGACATCAAAGGAAATAAATATACCCTCTTAATTACACCTGATTGAAAGTCTCGTTTCATTGAAAAGCGAGTATATTTCCTCATTATGTCTGTAATGTATTCAAAATCATATCTGATATTTAATACAACGCTATTTTTCCTATACATCTATAATATAATATAAAAATTAATCGTTGAACGTGTTGCTAAGCGCAAATTATTATCACACTCTTTTTGGCGAAGGAAAAACTCGTGAGGAAACCTGCACATCTCTAGAGAATTTTGGGGATATGTGTAACCTAAAAATCTGCGTTGGAGCAGCGTGGTAGGTCTTAGCTCCAATCCTTCTTCTAAGCTTATGCCCAGCAGTGGGATAGTGACAGGCCGTTACTTTACTTTTACATCATGTTTTTTATATTGTTCTGAGACCTCAGAAGTCACTATTTTTGTATTGTTGCTATTTGTAACTTCATCTTATTCCTAAACACATATATACATTTAACTATCAATTATATTATGCCTTATTCTGTTAAATTTTTACACGTTGTAGTATTTTAATCTGCTTAAAACTACTTACTATTACTATATACTACATACCATATATTTACATAACTTACAATTTTATTATTTATTTTATGTATCTATTGCTTTTATTCTTATACACTTTTTGTTAAATTTATGCACTTTTTGTTAAATTTATGCAATCAATACTTATTATAAAACAAAGTCCCAAAAAGCTGTCTGTCTGTATGTAATCGATTTTCTCAAAATCTACTGAACGGATCTTTATACGGATTTCATCAAAAGATTGTGCGAAACTTCCGGATAGTTTAGGTAAAAAGTACATATCGGTATTATGTAAATTGTGTTGAAGAGATCGCGCAGTTGTTAAAAAACTTGCTTGCTTGGAGCTTTAGTCGCGTGCGCTGCGTAAACTAGTAGAGTTACGCTAAAGTGATGTAATGGAGAATTGTAGATCTATAAAATTACTACAAAAAGTCCGCGTTAGCATGTCTCTATCTCTTATGGTTAATTCACAATAACTACTTTTGTGTTTAAAATTTGAATTATAGAAAAAAGTTGTGACACGCAGGTTTCCACGCGGGCGGAGCCGCTGGGACAGCTAGTACTTTATAAATATTTCTTGATTATAATTTACATCATGTTAAAACTTCATAGAGTCAACTGTAATTTGATTCCTAGCTCAGCGATCGGAAACGTTATTAAAAATCTCACTTAGTAGCAAATCTCTTTCAAATTGTACCAGCATGTATATCAGAGGGTATAATATGTCGACAAAGATGCCTGAGGTCACAGAAGCCCTCTTCATTAAGGGACAAAGGGCAAGGGCGAGGCGTGAGCACGCGCTCATTGGACGTATATCCCTTTTGATTATTGCCTTTCGTACACAACCAGTGCCTAATACACTTTGAATAGATAATCAGAAGCGTATTTATTTTATTGGTAAGCTACGAAGAAAATGTATATTTCAGAAACTGTGTACGTGATTAAATTTTTCATCAAGAGCTTGGAAGAAAGATAGGCATATTATATTATTATTATGGATCAAGACGCGTGATATTAAGTGATATTTCAATTTGCAGTATGCTTTTCATCTGGTTA
Organism: Morpho deidamia; assembly: GCA_947086505.1. Lineage (NCBI taxonomy): Eukaryota > Metazoa > Arthropoda > Insecta > Lepidoptera > Nymphalidae > Morpho > Morpho deidamia. The sequence continues at coordinate 1,970,088 of CAMTZC010000025.1, forward strand.
ATTAAAAGCGAAAAATTCTTGTTATTAGAAAAATACAGATCTGGTTGTCATGTCTCAGTCTCTAGAAACCGATTGCCTAAGCGTCGATGATAAAGTCTTAAATATTTTAGGAGAACCTTTCTGAAGATCTTATCCAGCTTCTTACTTAATTAGGGCGATAGATATCTTCGCCTTACTTTAGGACCTTAATTATATATTGAAGGTATTGACTTTGATTGCCTAAAATTTGTGATTTACTGAGCTTTCTCGGGAACTCTGTTATGAATTAAAAAAAATTCAAGCATTTATACGATTGATTTAAAGTAACGACCTTTTTATCCCATTGCTGGACATAGGCCTTCTTTCTCTCTATTTTGGACAGAAGTGTTGGAGTGATCTAGTACGTTGCTCCAATAAGGGTTGATGGGTTACACATATCTCCGTAAGTCTTTAGAGATATGCGAGTTTTGTTCAACAATGCGTAATTGCAAATATCAATTAGGCACAAAAGTTTATCACAACAACACATTAGTGCCTGCCAGGGTTTTAAACCCATGATCCCCTCGACTCGATGAAGACTCGCACGGTTTCACCGCTGGGCTATTACAGCTCAGCAATTGACTACATGGAGATAATCTAATCATTGCTCTTTTAATCCTCCTTTTACTAAGATCTTTCGTATGATGATTTTTTGTAATACCAGTACACTAAAAAGGCTTTCAAAGCTGTGATAGCCCAGCGGTGAGACCGTGCGACTCTTTCAAGGGGAACACGAGTTCAAACCCGGGCAGGCACCAATGAGTTTTTCTAGTAAAACTCATGTGTCTAATTGATAATTGCAATTTATCACACGCTTTTCTGTGAAGGAAAACATCGTGAGGAAACCTGCATATCTCTAGAGAATTCTGGAGATATGTGTAACCTACGAATCCGCATTGGAGCAGCGTGGTAGGTCTTAGCTTCAACCCTTCTCTCCAGAATTGGAGAGAGGAGACCTATTCCCAGCAGTGGGATTGTAACAGGCCGCTATTTTAAATAGGCTTTCAGCATTCGTGGATTCATGTTTCCAAAGAGTTCCTAAGCTAAAAACTTTTCAGCTTTCAGAAGCCAATTAACAATCTTGAAGTCGCTAGTTTATTATCATTAACATTCACCGAAGGCATCCCAGAGTGGAGATAACACGAGTTTTTGGAGGAAGCTCCTAAACCAGCTGTTAAGTTGTTATAAAGCGATTGAAAAATAAAGCTAGATATAGCTGCGAGTATTTCCCGTGTCTTAGGTATCCGTCATTTCTTATGCTACTTATTATCATAGCCGTGTGGTATCCGGCAGAATAGAATAGACCACCCTAATTTTTACCGAGGTGTCGTAAGAGGCGACTAAGGTAAGTGCCGTGTGGTATCCGGCAGAATAGAATGGACCACCCTCCTTTTACCGAGGTGTCGTAAGAGGCGACTAAGGTAAGTGTAGTCCGTAAGAGTAATCCGTATTTTCTTATGCTATTTATCATCACAGCCGTGTGGTATCCAGAAGAATAGAATAGACCACTCTCATTTCTTACCGAGGTGTTGTAAAGGGCGAGTAAGGTAAATTGACGTCAGGCTGGCGGACGGCCGTAAAATACGTAGCCACATCATGTGACAACATGTTTGCAACATGTTGTGCCGACCCCACTTAGAGTGGGATAAGGGCAGGAGAATGATGACTTATCATCACGTTAGATGTGATCATCACTTTAGATGATCACAAGTTCATGATTGCAGAATTAATATTTAAGCATTAATTATAATTGAGCATTCCACCATCCTCCTGCCTTTATCCCACTCTAAGTAGGTCGGCACAACAAGTTACAAACTTGTTGTCATATGATTTATCTACATATTTTCCGCTCGGCCCGCTTGCCTAACGTCAACTTACCTTAGTCGTATTTTACGACCCCTCGGTAAGACAGAGGGTGTTCTATTCTACTCAACCGGATACCACACGGCGGGTCGACTTACCTTAGTCGCCTTTTACTACATCTGGGTAAGAAAATGAGGATGGTCTATTCTACTCAGCCGGATACCACACGGCATAATAATTATTGTGTATTGTTGAACCTATCGTCTATCGTCTCTGTCAAAGTGGAATATAGGTAAGTCTTACGCTAGGTGTCTAGTTTGACGACTACTTTGATAATTTATAGAATTAGGAGTTACTTTGCGGAGATCCATAAACAAAAGTAATAATAAAATTATTTTGCTATAATCCGTGATTACTTTTGGACTAAATTGATCACTGTGGTGATATTTAAGTATTAATAATTGACCATTATTGGATCTAAACTATTGCCTAACTAAGTGGAATATAGTTTTCTTATGTTAGTTAATTTGATGACGTTGTTCAAGCAGTTTCGGTGTACAAAAAGTATAGAATTCGAAAGAATCTTTTACTACATAGCGTGAATATAGTATTTAAATATAGTAGATTACCATAATAGTTCACAATTGTTAGTTAAAGATTTTTTAAACTCATGAATTTATTCGGTATGATGTGTAAATTATACAGACCACAATAAAGAGAGAGTAAATGAGAGTGTATTTGCCTCTCTTTTTATTTGAGTGATCAGAAAGCTTTGCGATTTTGTCGTCGAGTCTATCTCCTGACGACGCTTCGGTTACGGAGCAAAACGATTGTTGAGATTGTTGTGGTGAATGTATGCAGTGCTTGTGTATTGTTGTGTTGGTATGAAAACGGTTGGTAATACACTCTACATTTAGCATTACATATATTTGATGAAATATTTCAATTTTTACTTTTTCAATAGAGTCGATAGTTCACCTTAACAACTGCCGGATCGAAAAGACTTTGATATAACTATCTCTTCAGATTCAGGTATCTTAATAGTCGTACAGTGTAAAAGATGCTTTAAAGTCCTTAGAGTGGTCTTTTTCTAAATTACCAGCTTTATATGTTTGCAAATAATATATTACAAAAGTAATAATAACATTATTCTGCAATAATCCCCGATACAGTAAATAGAAAATATATATAGTGTTCAATGTATAGTGGATTATCCGTTTATTTTTCATACCCGATACATGCAGGATTCGTAAAAACACACGCACAAACCTCCACCACTTCCACCACAATACACAAGCACTACACACGTTCACTATCACAAACTCAACAATCGTTTCGCCCCGCAACCGAAGCATCATCAGGAGATAGACTCCAAGACAAAATCGTAAAGCGAAGCACTATTCAAACAAGCATTGTTATATAGTAATTGGTTCATCCCTTTATTTTACCTCTGAACACGTGCAACAAGTTTGAACTAGACTTGAACTAACTTGCACGAACCAATTTCTATATAACAATGCTCGTTTGGATAATGCTTCTCTTTGCGATTTTGACACAGTTTGCTATTGATAGTCCACTATATATTTAACACTATATTTTTTTTCTATTTACTGTATCGCGGATTATAGCAAAATAATTTTATTATTACTTTTGTATTATGAATCTCCGCAAAGTAATGCCTAATTCTATAAATTAAATAATATATTAGGTCCTTACATATGAAATTGGCGTTTTCTATGGGAGGAACATAAAGTCGTTTTTTTTTAATGAAATATATTTAATTAATCAAAGTATGTACCATTGCTATGTATGCACTTTTGCCATCTCATAGGTAGTTCATTGATCCCCTTACTAAAAAAACCATTTGGGCGGGAATCAATAAAATCTTTGAAGGCGGTTTGGACTGCCCCATCGGAGTTGAATTTTTTTCTTGCAAGTAGTTATCCAAATTGCGAAAAAAATGGTAATCTGTTGGAGCAAGGTCGGGAGAGTACGGTGGATGTCTAAGACATTCTAATTGAAGCTCCTCTGATTTGGTAGCCGTCTGTTGTGCAGTGTGTGATCTAGCGTTGTCCTGAAGCAGCAGTGGCCTAGAGCGATTGACCAGCTTCGGTTGTTTAGCAGCTAGCTTTTCCATCATGGTTTGCAGTTGCTGACAATAGATATCTGCCGTAATCGTTTGGCCAGATTTAAGAAAGCTGTAGTGAACGACACCGGCACTAGTCCACCAAACACTTACAAGCAACTTTTTTTTAGTCAATTTTCGCTTAGGGCAGGATTTGGCTGGTTCGCCAGGGTTCAGCCATTGCGATGAGCGCTTCCGATTATCGTAGAGGATCCACTTTTCATCACAGGTAATGATTCGATTTAAAATTCCTTCATTATTGTTCCGGTTGAGTAACGTAACGCAGCAGTCGACGCGCGTTTGTCGGTTTGCTTCACTCAATTCATGAGGTACCCACCTTTCAAGCTTTTTCACCTTCCCAATTTACTTCAAGTGGATTAGAATAGTTTTATCACTAACACCGGAGCCTGCAGCTAACTCGGACGTGGTTTGCGATGGATCCGCTTCCACAATAGCCTTCAATTCTTCATTATCAACTTTGGTCTCCGGCCGTCCACGAGGCTTGTTCTGCAGGTCGAAATTTCCAGAATGAAAACGTTGGAACCAAAAACGCACTGTGTTTTCTTTTGCGACACCGTCACCATACACATCATTAATCCTTCGAGCCGTTTCTGCAGCACTGGTGCCACGGTGGGACTCATGCTCGTAAATAACGCGATATTTCATGTTTACCATTTTGTAAACAGAGTGACACAAAGAAAAAAACAAAAGAAGAAAAAACAAATGAATTAGGGGGTTTGAAACACAAATGCCTCATGCATTTAAATAGCTGTATGAATTTGAATTTGAAATTCCTAACCATAAAGGTAATATTTGAGATCAAAATGGCCAGTACGACAAAACGCCAATTTCATATGTAAGGACCTAATATTCTTTTCCCGATGGTTTCGTGGCCCAAGTTCCATGCAAATGCAGTAGTTTGCATGCCGGCAGCCAAGATTTGTTGCGCGGCCTCTTGATGTCATGTTTTGAAATTATGACAGAGGAGCACGATGGGAATGTTTAATCCCTAGATCCCGCGATGCCGACACGTGCTACGAATCTCGTGTTAATCTTGTGATACATCTTACAAGTAAATATTTAACTATACAATCTTCCTGTCCCGTGTAGTGACGATATAGAATGGACGACGGAGGTCGGTTTAGTTAAAAGTTTAAATTAAGTGTAAGAAATATACTTATACGTAAAGCAGATTACAATTCCGCAAACTAACGCCTAATTCTATAAATTATTTAATGACATTGAATCCTTTCAGCTTGATACATGACTGCAGTTTAATAAGTAATATAAGTTGAAAATATTTAAAAGATTAACCACCAAGTTTCTTTTTGTTTCTACTCGCTACGAACAACAATACGAACAAGTAGTAGCTTCTTTAAGTGTAATTGATCCTTGACGATTCAAAAGTGCTTTCTTGAATAACTGTGAGAAGATCTGCTTGCCTTCTTTCTTGCTTCGTTATGTTATTTAGAACCCGATTACTGAAGTTTCTTTAATCAGCCTGCGGTAAATCACAATCGTGGTTCATCAATAAACTCAATGTTAATAAATCATAAGTGAAAAAAAGGTTTGGTGATAAATGAGAAAATATCCACAGTTGACATTCCAACTCCAACCAGCAATCTAAGTCCTCCGATTTTAGTTCCTAATAGTACAACAATAATTGCCAACAATGAGAAACAACATTAAAATACTAAATGAGCAAAGACAGGAGTAATATATTATTGTAATTTACAATAACCAATTTACAACGAACAATAAATTATGGCAAGGCGAAATTAATTACAGAAATCAATTCCAACTTGCCCGCCTTCACCCGGGACCAGAATGGATCCAATGTACGCGTAATTAATTTGAAACTGCTCACAAACGGGGCCAAATACCCCCAAATTTAGTTGAACCTTATAATATCAGTCTGAATTTCCACGATTGAATAGTTGAATACAAACATTATAAAAAACAGTGCACTCCACATTGATTAATATTTCAAAAATATCAACGGAACAATCAAGGAATGTACTACTCCGAGAATTAGCTACAACTGTTATATGCGCTGTTCTACACCAAAAAGCAGTTACAACTCGCGTATGCATTAGTCGTTAAATCTAAATATAGATAGAAAATAGAAAGACAGACTTTCACATTTTTAATGTTAATATTGAAGTGCATAAGAATGAAATAAAATATCTTCTATATAGATTTCAAAGCATTTTTATAGTCAAAGCAATATGCATCGAATCTATTGCACTTTAAGCGCGATGCATATGAAAGCGGCTTAATGCACAGATGTAACGCATGCATATGTCTCTGGTCTATTTAATAATGTATTCACAGCTTACTATGATACATATCAAATAAACTTAATAAGGTTTAAAGTGTGCTATTTGTTTTTTATAATACACAGATTCTTCTTCGGACAGTTCCTCGTTTTCCCGATGTCACGAATACCATTCTCTCTATTAGTTTAGTTAGTACCTAACTGTCTTGACGCTGCTTGAGGTTTTTCGTGTGTCTTATCAATATGCTGTTTGCTATACAAGACGCACTGGGTCTCATTTTTAATTTTTTATTTTCAAAAACATATATAATAATATCTCAAAAATGCAATTTAAAATTCTGGATCTAAATAAGCCTAGTAAGATATAGGAATAAGTAAGCGACGTGTGGCTTAGTTTGTTTTTACCCAATTTTGAGTGTTTCTGAACTTATATTATTTTAAACACTGCAACAAATGTCAAACTAGAGCCAAATTCAGCCCAGTTCGGAGTGGAGTGCTAGGGAGATGATTACAAGGGTTCAGCACGTATGTGGCTGATATGGAATACTTGTAAAATAAAACTAAAATGCACCGGTGCGTTTCTTTCTTTTTTGTTCCAGTGCGTTTCTGTCGTCTTTGTGTGCGATGTGCCTTTAAGATAAAGGACAAAGAAGAGAGGAAATTATATTTATTAAAGAATGGCACTAATGGCTTCCAGGATAACCTGTCAGCTGCACATTACAGTGGAATTTACCGCAGCGGAAGTAAACTGGAAATAATACGAGCAAAGTTTTATACAAACGACTGCCTCCGAGTTGCTTTAGCAGTCTACTTTAAAGAAAGCTGTGTAGGCAAGTGGAGAGGGGTCGGGACACACTGTATGAATGGGAATGACTATTTTTTATGTAAAATTAATATATTTCATTTTTTACACGCTTTATCACTTTTACTGAGCTACAGTATACTAACTTACAGTGGTACTCGCGACTTCGTTCACGTCCCTTCAATTATGTAATAGGAAATTTTACAAAGAGAAACGGGATTATTTTATCCCAAATATTACACCCGGTATATTATCTTTGAATTAACTAAATTTTATAAATATTGGCCAAGTGGATCGGCCTTGAAAGCGTAACAGATAGACTGACAGACAAAAAGACTCTCTTCTTCTTCTTCTTTCTCCTACCCTTATCCCACTCTAAGTGGGGTCGGTACAACATGTTTTCCTCTTCCATTCTCTTCTATCATTCGTCAACTCTGGCGCTACTCCTTTTATATGCATGTCATACTTCACACATTCCAACCATCTCTTTTTAGGCCTCCCTCTAGTCACATATCCATCCACATTCATATCCAACACTCGTTTAGTCACATGATTTTCATCCCTCCTCATTACATGTCCATACCATCCCAATCTTGCACCTCTCATCTTTTCTACAATGGGCGCAACTTTCATACTTCCCCTTATATAATCATTTCTTATTTTATCCAATCTTGTCACACCACACATCCACCTTAACATTCTCATCTCATTTGCATGCACTCTACTTTCATCCATCTTTTTCATTGCCCAACATTCTGATCCATACATTACGACAGGTCTTATGACCGATTTATAAATTTTCCCTTTAAGTTTAAGGGGCATTCGGGGGTCACATACTGTCCCTGAGACCTGTCGCCACTTCATCCATCCTGAATTCATTCTATTCCTCACATCGCGATCAATTTCACCGTTTTCCTGTAGAAGCGAGCCAAGGTACCGGAAGTCGGAGCAGACTGGCAAAACAACACCATTTAAGGTTATTGGAGAAAAATTGTCTTATATAATATTAGTATGGATTAATAATGCAATGATACTCTTACACTTTTATTCGCCACTGGAAAGTGCATAGCTCGATTAGAAGATAATATCTGAATAATTTATGGAATCTAGAAATCTATAAAATATCATTGTTTTTCTAAAATATATTAATCGTAAACGAATTCTACGTATATCTCATTTCACAAATAGTTTTTATAAATTAACACATTTATATTATTTGACTGACTCACAAAAATTATGTTAAGTTGTAAATTATTCATAATATTTTGATATAGTAAAAAAGATATTTAGCATTAAATAAAATTCATAGATTGAATAAAAATATTTATAGAGTAATTTAGAAAAAAGCTTTTCTATAAAATAACAAAGCTATAATAGTATTGCAAACATCAGCGTTTTAAAACGAATTGCAAACTGAATTAATGAAACTAAACGCGTTTTAATAAAACGGATTATAGCAAAATAATTCCATCATTACTGTCACTTATTAGTTACAGTTACAGTAGTGCGTGAAGAGGCTTAAGTTGCAGGAACTGACTTTTAGGTGTAGGTGACATTCGTAGAAAATAATGTTCTTATTAGTTTAGTACATGATACAAGGTTTAAAGTTAAGTTAAACGGCCTTTTACTATCCCACAGCTGGGCATAGGCCTCCTCTCTTAATTTTTACAGAGAAGGGTTGGTGCCAGAATCCACCACGCTGCTTCGATGTGGATTAGTGGGTAACACCTAGAATTCTCTAGAGATATGCAGGTTTCCTCACGATGTTTTCCTTCACCAGAAAGCGTGTGATAAATTGCAATTATCAACTACACACAAAAGTAAAACTCATTGTTGCCTGCCCGGGGTTTGAACCCTGACTGTGACTCTGTGACTCTATCAACAGAGTCGCACGGTGACACCGCTGGGATATCACATAATATTACTATGGAATATATTTAAATTATACGATTAATAATTAAAACAGTTTATTAACCGCAAGCGATCGTCGTTTCGCAATAACAGTTGCCGAGGCGATGGGGGTAGTTAATTTAAAAGTTAAAATTGTTAACGGCTATGATAAATCGATTGCCACCGCGATTATCTCGATGATGGATTATAAGCGGTTAACAATTGAGCAGAATTTCCACGATGCATGTAAGAATACATTTTTATTACATAAGTGTTTTAAACGTGTTGTTGCATGTTTTGACTAGTTATTTTACGACCGGCCGCCTGCCTGAGATCAACTTAACTTAACCGCCTTTTACGACACCTCGGTAAGAAATGAGGGTGTTCTGTTCTACTCAACCGGATACCACAAGGCGGATGAACTTACCTAAGTCACCTTTTACGACAACTCGGCAAGAAATGGGGGTGGTCTATTCTACTCAACCGGATACCACATGGCGGATCAACTTACCTAAGTCACCTTTTACGACAACTCGGTAAGAAATGAGGGTGGTCTATTCTACTCAGCTTTACCACCACACAGCTTAAATATAATACACATGTGTAAAATAGATAAATAAACCTTTCACGGTAAAAAGAATCGTATTTGATAATCCAAGTCTTTATAATGCCAACACTGAAAATGTTGCAAACATGGCGGATCATAAAACGAATCTATTCCAAAGCTTTTATACCGCTTTAAACAAAACGCCCATAAAGCGGCTGAAATATCCACAGCGGGGAAATCCAACTAGACAGAGATATTTAAAGTTTTAACATAAAAGGATTTGTCGCATTCTATGAATATGAAATTTGCTATTACCAATTTATAGAACCAGGCGTTATTTTGCTGAATTCCATGTTACAGAAACTGTAACAGAACTACTTTGCTATAATCCGCGCGGTGTAAGCGAATGCATACAATGCTATTATGTATGAAGCAGGCAAAATTCACGTACCTTACACATGCAGGACAAGTCACCACACGCATCCCAAGACTCCTCCACCAGGAACAATGCACACAAGCAATAGACACAGCCACCACCAAAATCTTTACGATCGGTTCGCTCCGAAACCGTCATCAGGAGGATAGGCGACAAAATCGTAATGCATTACGCAATCTGAATTTTTCCTATTTCTTCAATAACCCAAAAGGTCTGTTTTTCCAGAAAGAATCCATAGACCTGGAAAATCTAATCTAAATATCTTTTTAAGTTAAATTTTATTTACTATCGGCATTTTAATACTGTTCACTCTGAGAACCTTCAAGTTTGAGTATAGGTAACTCTTAATGCAATAGAGAAACCTTGCTTTTGTTGAAACGCCTATCTCATGAAAATATTTCTTGTGCAAAGTATTTTAAACTTGGTTCTGTAACACACACAGCAATAACCGTTAGTGTCTTGAAACACACAAACAATTTGCTGTGAGAGCTTGCATAAAGAAGACTAAAACTGTCGTAAAATAACAAGATAATGCATCGTGATGCTACAAGCGTCTTAGCGACTTGCAAAAGGCAGTTGCTTCTTTGAAAAGTTAACGAATCCCCTACTATTTGTTACTTGAATATTGTATTAATACTTCATCATTCCCTTATATCCTCTAAGTGGAGTTAGCACAACATATCACGAACGTGTTGTCACATGATTTGGCTGTGTATTTACGACCGGCTACCTAAAGTAGTAAAAGAAAAGTAGCGGCCTGATACAATCCCACTGCTGGGCATAGGCCTCCTCCGTTTCTGGAGAGAAGGATTGGAGTTAAGACCTACCACGCTGCTCCAATGCGAATCAATGAGACACATGAGTTTTAATAGAAAACTCATTGGTGCCTGCCCGGGTTTGAACGCGTGTTCCCCTTGAAAGAGTTGCACGGTCCACCGTGCCGACTGTGCCGGCCGCCTGCCTGACGTCAATTTAGTCGTATTTATTTTACGACCCCTCGGTAATAAAGATGGTGGTCTACTCTAAGAATCAACCGGGTACCACATGGTGGGTTGACCTACCTTAGTCCCCTTTTACGACACCTCGGTAAGAAAAGAGGGTAGTCTATTCTACTCAGGCGGATACCACATTATAAAAGTATACTTTGTACAAGTATATTGAATACAAAAAGAATTGAATTCTTTAGCAATTAAGCTAAATTAAAGAAAAAAAGTATCCGTGTTCATACCCAATACGTGCAGGATTTGTTAAACGCACGCACTAGAAACCACCCACATCACCAAACTACACACCTTCACTACCACATTCTCAACAATGTAACAAATTATATTTTTGGTCTTTATCTCATTTCTTATTTCCTTAGTAACAGCCTGTTTCGCCTTTTCGGTATGAAATCCGTATAATGACCTTAAAAAGAGACAAAAGGTCCATAATTCGGATAACTCTGTAAATAATACATTTTTCGTGGAGATTATGATTCAGATGGACGCTAATACCTTCCCGTGTAACGAGGCCGGTGAGTGTGGGATAATGAAAGAAAGGGATCCGAATACCGCTCTTACTGCCTTTTATGTTTTCAGGGAAGAGCTTTATGCAATCCCCATTAACCGAATGGGAAGACAAAGCTGTTTTATGTCGACTACTTTACATCATAATCATAGCCCAGCGGTGACACTGTATGAGTCTTTCGACGAGGCCACGGGTTTAAACCCCGGGCAGGCGCAAATGAGTAATTCTATTAAAACTCATGAGTCTATTTGACAACTGCAATTTATCGCACGATTTTCGGTGAAGGCTTACATCGTGACCTGCATATCTCTAGAGAATTATAGGAATATGTGTAACCTACCAATCCACATTGGAGCAGCTAACCAGCCAGAGACCTATGCTCAGATACTTAAGATGCTATTGTATATAGCTTCTGGAAATAGAAATTGTATTATAATGTCCCATTATTATCTTACTGGTGGGTAAAGATCTCCTTTCTCCGATTTTGTAGAGAAGGGTTGGTGCTAAGATCAATCACGCTGGTCTAATACACATGACGTTACCACATATCCCTAAGATTTTCCAGAGATATGCAGGTTACATTACGATGTTTTCCTTCACCGAAAAGCGTGTGTGATAAATTGCAATTATCAATAAGACATATGAGTTTTGACAGAAAAATTCACGACCCTCTCGAATGAGTCGCACGTTCTCACTGCTGGGCTATAATGGCAATTGAAGATCTACTTAATAGAGATTTCAATTAGATGATATCTTCTCTATATATATAAAAAAAGTCGGGTTTGTTACAGCACTTATAGCTCGAGATCTGCTGGACTAATTTTCATGGTTTTTGATTCGTTGGATTTGTCTCTATCCCGAATAGCAGAATACATCTTTAAAAGCAATGAATAGACCAACCCTCTTTCTTACCAAGGTGACTAATGTAAGTTGACGTCAGGCAGACAGCCGGACGTAAAATACCTAGCCAAATCATGTGACAACATGTTTTAAACATATTGTGCCGATTTCACTTAGAGTGGGATAAGGGAAGGAGAATGATGATGATGAAAATAGGTAACTTTAAAATACATAAATCAAATCTCTAGGTGGAAACTAGCATAGTATATCGCAAGAAGTTTTCAAAGCATTACAGTATTATCACGTATTCAATATTAGTAGCGAATGTAAGGATCAAAGGGCCACGTTGCTTGCAATATGTCGACTTAGCATCCAATTCTTATAAGTTCTTCTTTGAATATAACACGGAAATATAACGCTTGATAAATTCGTCGACTTACATATGAATCCATAATTCACAGTTGAGTAGACTTGATATGTACTACTAAAAAGTATAATATTTAGACATCAAGTTGTTTCTAAATAGGTGTGTTCGAATATCTGAAAAACTCCAGCTCTAATAGCATAACCTGCATATATTCAAAGCATTTCTATGATATATTGTAAACTAGCTTTTGCCCACGGCTTTGCTCGCGTGATATATTATTATTCGAGCTTCACATTAAGTGTAGTGATAGATCATTGTAAATATTTTTTTTCTGAATAGTCAAAAAATATATTTATTTAGTTTCTCATATATCAGAATTTTCAGATGTCTAACTTTAAAACTGACGGATTCCATACTACATTCGCGAGCCTATTAGATCTTTATGGCGCTCCTTTTAAGTCAATCATATTGTAATAACTTTATGATTAATCGGCCAAATTACTTAGAGTGAACGAAAAAGTTTATCTACATGAAATACCTAAAGCGTCAAATGAAATCTATCTATCAAAAGTATAATTCTCAGCAGTGGAATAATAAGGCCCTAATACAGATTCTGTACATCACTGTGTTAAATGTTGCCAGTAGTATGTGTGCAGAGAGAAATCAATTGAACTGTTTGCGTTATGAACAGTGTAGAATACAATCAGACAGTGGCTACAGGGAACTGTTTACAGTGGCAGCCGGTAAACAGTGCGAGCCGGGGCACGTTTTCAATTTCAGCCGCGATGCCACTGTATTTGCTAGATATTAATATTTTTTATTTAACGCAGTTGCATCGTTTGATAGGGTTATTACAGCAAATGTTTGTCATTTTAATTTTCTAGCAAAGTAGTGTCTGTTCGCGACTTTGAGTGGACTTAAGTAGGAAAATGAAAAGGAGCTGATTGATGGTTGTGAAAAAATTATAGACTTTTATATTAACGATTATTTTTAGAATAATTGATTACTGAACGTTATAAGCAGATTGAAAAAAATCTATTATATTAATTTTTTGCATGCGTTGTTGGATGAAACCAATGTAGCCAAACTAGACATTCGCAATCGAATTTCGCAAGCAGTTTATGTTACTTTTTATATGTACGGATCTAAAAAAATTATAAAATTAGGCGTTATTTGCGGAGGTCTATAATACAAAAGTAATTATAAAATTATTTTGCATACAATCCCCAATAAAGTAGATAGAAAATATATATAGTGCGACACGCTTTGCGATTTTGTCGTGGAATTCTCTCCTGTAGATGCTTCGGTTGCGGGGCGAAACGATTCTCGAGTTTGTGATAGTGAACATGTGTACTGCTCGTGTATTGTGGTGGAGGTTTGTGCATGTGTGCAAAAATCCTGCATGTATCGGGTATGAAGAAACGGATAGTCCACTATACATTTATCACTATATATGTATATTTTCTATTTACCTTATCGCGGATAAGGTTAACAAGGTAACTTTATTCTTATTAATTATTATAATTTCTATATTTATATTGCCTTTTTAAAGCAGCATTTCAGATAGAAAAAAATCGTCTTTATTTGTAAGAATCTTGTTTGATGACAGAAAAATTGATTATTTAGTAATTTACATTGGAGTGGAAAAAATCATTACTGCTTACCCGGGGTTTGAACACTTGACCATCTCGAGAAAGTCGCACGGTCTCACAACTGAGCTATCACAGTTAGAAGCTGTAATAACTTAAGACATGTCCCTGGATAATTTCTGGGATATCTGTAAATTTAGTCTTAGGAATTGATGGCTAATGAATTAAGTGTATCTAAAGTTAAAGCCATGTATATATATATGGCTTTAACATCTCGGTTTGAAGCAAATGACCACAGTCACGCTATGACATCAGTCTATGCAACTAGCTTGATATATCGGTAGCTTGAAACCTATTGGTACTACGGACGGCAATAAGCTAATGACGTCTACGCTACGCCTCAGGAAACACCGAAAATTGGTTGTTGACTGGAATATAGGTAAGGAATGGTTTCTGTAGTTACATGTAAGGTCTCGCAGGTAATTCCATGAAGTATTTTAGTACCTATAATATTATCTACCCATGTAAAATGATCGACTATAGGGTATGATATATTTAACAAAGAGTTTTATTTGCATGATTTTTGACGTACGACTATTCAAATATGATAGTGTGTTTAATTTTGGTCAACTATCATGATCCTCCTGCCGTTATCCCACTAAGTGGGGTCGGCAAAACATGTTATAAACATGTTGTTATATGATTCTGCTACGTATTTATGACCGGCCGCCTGAATGACGTCAACTTACCTTATTTGCCTTTTACGACGCCTCGGTAAGAAATTAGGGTGGTCCATTGTACTCAGCTGGATACCACACGGCGTGTCGTCTTACCTTAGTCGCCTATTTACGACACCTCGGTAAGAAATGAGGGTGGTCTATTCTACACAGCCGGATACCACACGGCAATAATTTTGGTCAACTATCGGTGATGATAAATTTAATAGAGCATTTTATAGTAATACCTGATTTTTGACATATGACTATTAATATTATAAATAATAGTATGCTATAAATGAAATGTGCATAAATAAAATTTGTGATAACGTGTGATAGCTGTGATAGCCTACCAGTGAGATTCTTTCGAGAGGGTCACGGGCTTAAACCCTGGACAGGCTTAGAGCTTTTTCTGTAAACTTATATATGTAACTAGCTTTTACCCGCAACTTCGTTCACGTGGACTAGTCTTGGAATAAGCAGTAGCTTCTGAAACTCTCCAACCCTGCAAATATCTCCTTCACAAAAATCAGTTCGATAAGGGATAAATGAACTTTATTTTTTTTTACGTATAGGAGTTCGTGGATTTGGATGAAAATACCTGGTGACTCGTTAAAACACTTTATTCAACTTTTTATTACAAACTTACTACTTACAGTCTAGTGTCTACACAGTCCGTTGTCCAATAAGAATGCCGAGGGCACTTATTTTCGCTTGTTTATTCGCTCTTGATCGCTTCTCTCTGCTTACACATCGAACGAAC
Organism: Morpho deidamia; assembly: GCA_947086505.1. NCBI lineage: Eukaryota > Metazoa > Arthropoda > Insecta > Lepidoptera > Nymphalidae > Morpho > Morpho deidamia. The sequence goes on from CAMTZC010000025.1 coordinate 1,985,771, forward strand.
CGATTTCGAGAGCATTCGCGAGACCTTGGAAAGATAGTAAACAAGTCTTTTGTAAACATGTTTATCGGTAAATACGTAAAATATTCCAGAAAATTAGCGTTAAGCGAATTTGAAATCTATGACATATAGTACGAACCTTTTTTGCATGTTCGCAAACTTCAATATGAACTTTATGACATATGCATTACGAACTCTTTTCGAATGTTCATAACAATGCCACCGTCCAATTCGAATTCTATGATATTCACAATATTATAGATTGATTATTGCAATTTATCGCATGCTTTTCGGTGAAGGAAACGATTGTGAGGAAGCTTGCCCCAGAACTCTCGATAGATATCTATTAAGAATTCTGGGGATGTGTGTAAATTATCAATCCGCAGTGGAGTAGCGTGGTGGTTTTCTCCAAAAAAATGGAGAGAGGAGGCGTATACTCAGCAGTGGGATAGAACAGGCCATTACTTTTAAACTCAAAGTTATAGCCTAAGTTTGTTAAAATTGTGTATGATATATATCCGTTAATTTCAAACGTATTATTACAAAATACAATTTACAACAGCATAAGGAATAAATAATGTCTCTTGAATCACGTACACGAGTGGGAAAATAACTTGCACAGAGTAGTTAGTTACAGAGCAGTAAGAAATGAATCGACTACAAAACGTAAGAGGTTCTGAAAACAGAATTGAATTCCATAATTTCCGAACCAAAATATAGTAGAAAAATTCATGAAGAAGATCCAAAATTATTATATTTTTTCATTTTGTTCAAGTGTTATCAATCGGTAATAGAAATAGAAAGAAATGGCTGAAATAGATGAAATATTGTGGTAATTTTAATTAGTTTTTTTATTACACGTAATTATTTCATTATTGTATATTCCCTAATGAAGCAAAACAAAAGAAAGTTCATGAGTTTCGAAGGCATATATTATTCGTTATTTATAATTTATTTTTATTATAATTAATTATATTTTACAGGCAGTATATTTATTTATGACATATATATCCGTTTCATTTTTGTATTAATTTAACGATAAAATTAGTTTAATAGCATCTCTCAGTTGTTATTATTTAATTTGGAAGTTGTTATCACCTCTAATTAAAATACTACTTATTTTAGTTATTCAATGTATAATGTAAAAGTTAAGTGTGTATTTTTTTATGATCTGTAAATAAATAATGATAACTTTATAATATTTGGGGTTGACAATGCATTTAATTGCTTCCGATCAAAATATATGGCGAAGTGATTCAGCAATTAGCGTTCTATTGATTTTTTTTATTCCAATCTTAAGTCTATTATCTGTGGTATAAACACTGCTATGCAAAAAGTAATGTCTCTATGATATAACTGTTCTGTGTTCATTGAAGAAATTCGAAACAAAGCCTCAAGTTTCAAAGCAACAGATGTTACGGGCCGGCTTAATGAAATAAAGAGCGGACCGCGTTCGTAAAGGGCTTCAATATAAGGGTTTGAAATAATATCCTTTGCGTAGTCAAAGGATATTATTTCAAACCCTTATATTGTACGTATTGTAGTACGATTTTTGTCGTGAAGCCTATCCTCCTGATGATGCTTCGGTTTCGGGACGAAACGATCGTCGAGATTGTGGTGGTGGGTGTGTGTGCTGCTTTTGTGTTCGTTGTTGCTGGTGAATTGCGCCTTGGGGTGCATGTGGTGGCTGGTCCTGCATGTATAAGGTGCGTAGATTTTGCCTGCTTCATACACATTGGCTTTGCATGCATTCACTTAACCCGTGCGGATTATAGCAAAGTAGTTAGTTCTGTTATATTGCTTGTAATATGGAATTCCGCAAAGTAACGCCTGCTTCTATAAATCATTTAGTCAAAGGATTTCAAAAGTCATATTTCAAAATTGTTTGGATCATATCGCGATATATTCAAATTACAATTTTATTCGGTTCGATATTTTTTCAGAGTTGTCTTTCTGACTGACCAGTAAGTTCGTCACTATGGAGATTATATGAGTACAAATCGCCAAAGTTGAAAATTCCATCATATTTTAAAAGCTGATTTTGTGATTGAGTAAGCATTTCTTCATAAACTTATGGTTTTAGATAAAAGAATATCCATTGTTAGATATAAGGTTCCTATAGATATTTGTTTTCCGTCGTATGCTTTTGGAGATCGTTGATGGTTTTGGTTTGTACATCATAATTTTATTATTAGATTTGAAAGATTTTACATCGCAATAAAATAGAGTTATCTTTATATAAGGTTCGACATTTCGCCAATTTTGCATCCACCGTGGTCACGAATTGACTCTATTTATAATAATTTTATTTATTTCAAGTAAATATGAACTCAACAGATCGTGAAGCGATTTATGTTTTGAGCATTTCTAAGTGTATTATGCTACATGTAGAAGAATTGCCGAAACAGCTCATTATGTCAAGAAGATAAAGTGGTTATGGATATGTTAGCCAGTCTGGCGCTGAACATCATGCAACAGTAGTAAACCTTCCACATAAGACTGGCTCACTAGAGATAGATTTCAAAAAGATCGCAGAGGCACTACGCGGATCTTGTAGCACAGAACTATAATAGTTCTATGAACAGGAAATATGTAAGTTTTCACAAGGAATTTTTAATTCGATTCCGTCTTCTGCGATGCGTTCACCACTTGATAGACGCAGTGCAGCCGAAATTATTAGTTTTAGAGAACCGCAACTGTCACAATTGTCTAATCTAAGTTTTAATAATAATTAAGAGAGAATTATTATACAAAATGCGGTGATCGTTATCGATAGAAATAATTTAATTTATTAACTCCAACTACAATTCGGAATAGTTTCGATAGTGTAAATTTAAAGGTTACCCGCAGCGTTAAAGTTAACAAATACAGCGGTCCGTTCGACCGCATCCGAGGTATTTCAGTAATCAACCGCTTTATTACAACTCATAATTATGTTTAAACCTTTGCTAGACATTAAATAAATAATAATAAATAAACGTTTATTTGGAACAATACATATTACATATCAAAAATGAACGGTGATCCTTCATAATCCTGCAAATTTGTTTCTCTCGCTAGTGTGGATGAATTTTAAATGAATTTTCATTGCTTCTAATTAAAAAATAATTCAATCTCTGTCTCTTTGACTCTCCAACCAATAGACATCCATTGCCTAACCCGTAGGCGCAGAAGGCAGTCACTCCGTCTTCAGCTACGAGGTCGCTAGTTCGATTTCAGCCGAGGGCCAACAAAATAAAATCAAATGAAAATTATCTTTATCCAAATAAAGCTCTAGATAGTGTTCAAAAGAGAATTTATTATAAGCACTTTTGAATCGTCAAGGATCAATATGATTAATGAAGCTAGAACTGGTTCGGAATGTAGTTCATACCGAGAAGAACCAGCAAGAATCTCGTCGATCAATCTTTTAAACATTTTCAATTTACATAATTAAACCACAGTCTTGTATGGAGCTGGAAGGATTTTCAAATCCATTATATTATATATTATTAGTATTTTTATCATCCAAATAATCTTCAAATTATAATAATTAACTTAACTATTTTTGCTTAGTTTCTTGGTGGTTTTTCACGGTAGGAACAGCTTTCCGAAGTAGTAAAGTTGTACGATTCAAAAGCACTTGTTTATAAGTTAACTTGAATGTAGAATAATTTGAATTTCAATTTGAATTGTATGAATAATAAAAAGGCTTGAATTTGAAAATTGAATTTTCATTAATTTAATTTTAAAATCTTTAATTTAAAGAATGACCGCCGAGAGTTTATTGCAAAGATTACAGTGTACATAATGAAATATTATAATAATATTATATTATATAATACATTAATAAATTTGTTCTTCTCGGTAAGAGCAACACTTCAAACCAGTTGTACCTTCATAAAAACTAATTGATTGCAATAGCTTACTTGAATAAAGATTATTTTGATATGATTCGATTTGATTCGATATTATCGTTATTTTTTATATTTATGAGTACCTAAAACTGGCCGTAAATATAGAATAATCAATAGATCAAACTGCTGTACATGCGATATGGCTCAAAATAAATATACTTCGTCAATATTGTTGCTCGAAGACAATTACATGAACCGACACACAAACAAATCATAGACTATAATGTTTATTGTACAAACAACGCCGCTCGCCTGAACAGTTTGGCCTCCACATGTTTACTTACAAAACTACCGGGCTGCGTTTACTGCTCCGCAAACAATATTGCATTGTATTAAACTTCAATTGGAAATAGTAAAAAGAAAGTAAAGTAAAGCCTGCTTTGCGCTATGCAAAAGTACGTATAGTACCCGGAAATAAATAATGCACATCGGGTATAATAATGGTAAGATTCTAATGAAAAAGGCGAATTTCGACGTCAATGTCAGACGCAGTACCTGTAGCTCTACGAATACTAAAATTCTTGTAAAATTGGATAAAAGTAAAGTAAAGTAACGTCCTGCTACTATCTCACTGCTAGGCATAGACCTCTTTCCGTTTTTGGAGTGAAGAATTGGAGTTAAGACCTACGACACTGCTCCAATGCGGCTCGGTAGGTTACACATATCTCTAGAATTCTCTAGAGGTATGCAGGTTTCCTCATGAGGTTTACCTTCACCGAAAAGCGTGTGACAAATTGTAATTATGAATTAGATACATAAGTTATAACAAAAAAACTCATTGTTTCCTGCCCGGGGTTCAAACCCCTGACCCCTCAAAACAGTCACACGGTGGCATCGCCGGGCCATCACAGCTTTTGAAACAATTAGACAATCAACAATTAGAAATGTCAAGTTTAAAAGCTGTGATAACGTAACGGTGAGACCGTGTGTCTCTCTCGAGAGATCATGGGTTAAACCCGACTCAGGCAACAATGAGTTTTCTGTTAAAACTCATGTGCCTAATTGATATTTGCTATTTAGTAGAATATCCTGTTAGTATCTACAAGATGTACCGGTAAACTACAGTCACGTTAACTCGAGCTAATTCGCGGTTACATCTCATACATATATATGTAATTTAACAAATATTGTAAAAAAAAAATTTTGATATACAATTATTAAGAGTACCATCTCCATCAATTATCACATAGCCCTAGATATAAACATACGATACCCGATCTAATACCAGAAGCCCGTCCCATTGGTCGGAACTATGATACCTACTCTACAGCAATTAACATCTCTTCCGACGCCCGCGGCCGCCGACAAATCACTTTCCTGCCCTTGAGATCTAGTGCCAATTTATATAGCCGTGAGCACAGAATAAATGACAAAAATTTAGGCAGTTAGTAAATTTTTTTTATGAGCGTGTAAGTTATTTGTTTTTATACCTTAGAAATAAAACACAACACAAAATATGTAATTGAGGCTACTTCAACATTAAAGTTGCCGTAAAAGAAGCCACCTTAAGTATAATTTATTTTTCATATCATCCACATCTATATCTATACTTATTACAAAACAAAGTCTCAAAAAGCTGTCTGTTTGTATGTAATCGATTTTCTCAAATTCTACTGAACGGTTTTTCGTACGGTTTTCACCAAAACATAGTGAAATACTTCCCGATGGTATAGGTAAATAGTACATATCGGTGATATATAAATTATGTTAAAAAGATCGCACTGTTGATTAAAAAGCAAGTTTTTTAATCAACGGTGCGATCTTTAGTCGCGTGCGCTGCTTAAACCAGCAGAGATATGTTATGTAAGTCATTACTTTAATACATCTCTGCTGCATATCTCTGCAGAGATATGTTAAAGTGCAACATTTAATGCAGAATTATAGATCTATAAAAATGTTCCAAAAAAGTCCGCGATAGCATGTATCTAATGTGATGTAATGTGTCTTATGGTTTACTCACAATAAGTACTTTTGTTTAAAATTTTAATTCTAGAAAAAAATTGTGACACGTTGATATCCACGCGGGCGAAGCCGCTGGCACAGCTAGTTTATTATAAAACAAAGTCTGTGTGTATGTAATCGATTTTCTCGAAATGTACTGAAGGGATCTTTTTACAGTTTTGACTAAAATGTAGTGCAATTCCTCTGAAAGGTTGAGGTTCATAGTACATAACGATTTAATGTGAATTGAGTTCAAAAGGTCGTTTTAGAACAACGGTGTTACAGTTTAAACCGATGTCGATTGTAGTTTAGAGGTGGGAATAGGTATAAAGGCGGCGTTGGGTGACACAGAGCCAGTCTCCTGCCTGACTCTCGAGAGACTATTACATGCTAAACACTGATTTCTACGCGGGCAAAGCCGCACGTATATATACCTAGTGTAAGGGGTAATTACAAGAGGTCGCTGCTGTCGTGTGTATACCGAGTGCAGCCGATGAATAACGAACATAGCCGTAGATGTTCTTGGCGCAACGTTCAGACTAGTGGTTGCCATGGATACAGAATAACAGGGAACCATCTTGTGTGACGTGACGCGTGTTTTTGTATTATTGTATTAATTGCGAATACCTTATTCGCAATTAATACAATAATACAAGGAAGTACAAGTGAATTATTGATTGAGGATTCATTGATACTTCTGAACATTCTTTAACACTAGTTATTACAATGATTGCAAAATATTCGCTGTCTGTTTTACTGGTATCCTTTGCGTTGCGTCAATATTGATAAGATTTGGTATAATTAAAGCTCTTATACCAGGCCTATAAACATAAAAAAATCACATTTTTACCCCAGGATCAGCGTAATACTTTACTTGACTAATACATAATTCAAAGTATTTTAATTTATTGATATTCTTCGAAGCAGACAAAAAGTGTTGTTGTTTACTAAAATAAATTATGCGGGTCTGTTTATTATTCTATGGCATATTGAGTAGGGTGACCAAATTAGAGTGAGCGTGGACCCTAGCGGGGTAACATCCATAAAATTACCTATGAGAGGGTTCGGTTGGCATTTATTGAATCACTATGGAATGCATAGGATATTACACGCTCGGCGAAATGGTGTCTGAATTGATTTGGGACCAGTCGTCGGAGTCAGTACGTAAACTGTCAAATGGTGTTAAATTTACACACAAATCAAGAATGTTTAATACGGACTTTATCCTTAATACTCTGTTATTAACCTATTGCTGACTTAATCCCTCCTCTCTCCATTCCACTATTTTTGCACATCGAGGCTTAGAGAGAGAAAATAGGCTAGATTCTGCTTCATAGAGCATTGTCTCTGTCGCACAGACTGACGAGCCCTTGTGAGACATCACATACTAACTGAGTGACAGTGACAGTGCTCTACGAAACCGAACTGACCGGCTGTTTTGTTCTACACATCGATGTGCATTATTTAATGCCGGGTACTATACGTGTGGATACTTGTCTTGCATGTGTAAGGTATTCAAACACTTAGCATTACATAAATTCGCTTAACACAGCGGATTATAGCAAAGTAGTTCTGTTATACTTTTTGTAAATTTGGTTTGGTTATGCTACACAGGATAAAACAATCCCTTTTTTTGGCATCGGGAAAATACGCATTGCATTATTGATGAAACTTTAAGATATAAGTTGGCGAACAAAAGTGCAGGTATTATTAGTAGTTTATATATTAGACTAATTTGAATTCTATAGATAACGGGTATCGGATGTAAGTAAACATTGATATTAATGTGATCTTTGCTGAGGGGGTGGATGTATTTGTTGTTAATCATTTATGCATGACGTATCCCTTATAGATATGGTGCGACAATTACTGTGTTCTGTAGGAACGGCCGCACAAAGTAATACAACCTACCTTTCAATTCCAACTATATATATTTATTTCTCACAATATTAACACGTCACAATTTACTTTCGTCTTCACTATAACACTTTACAAAACGTACTGTCCCGCTCCCCCTGGTACCGTCCCTTTTAAAATCTATAATATTAGTCAAAAGATTTCTATTTAGTTTATTTAACAAATATACAATTATAAATTAAAACGTTTGTCCTAAAAATTGTTCTTAAATTATTGAACCTTACAGTTCAATGTTTTTGTTAATAATGTTGTATATAAACATGTATTAAAATAAATTCCCCAGAAACTGTCTGTATGTAGGTACTTACTCGATTTTCTCAAAATTCAAATTGGAATTCAAAATATTATTTATTCAAGTAAACCTGTAAACAAGTACTATAACAAAACTACTTCGCTATAATCCGCACGGGTTAAGCGAATGCATGCAAAGCTAATATGTATGAAGCAGACAAAATCTACGAACCTTATACATGCAGGACAAGCCACGCTTAACCCGTGCGGATTATAGCGAGGTAGTTTTGTTATAGTGCCTGTAATATGGAATTCCGCAAAGTGACGCCTGCTTCTATAAATCATCTGTAAACAAGTGCTTTTGAATCGTCAACTTTACTGCTGGTTCGAAAAGCTGTTCCTACCGAGAAAAGCCAGCAAGAAACTCAGCGGTTGCTCTTTTTAAAATACAATGCTTATTACTAGTTATACAAATATATAATACTTTAGAAAGAAAGAAAAATATTTATTCGGAATAATGCATCACTTACAAGATATTAAATCTGGTTGGCTGGTAATAGATGCAACTTCAAGATCACATTGGTTATACACAAAATGATAGACATATAAAAACTGTGAGAAATAGAATAGAAAATATTCATGAAGCAAATCCTATATCTAGACGAAACGAATATTCAAAGGAGATATCTTAAGAAGCGAACGATCCGATCGACATATTGGCCACGTAGCGCGGCCCTTTGAATCCTTCGCTACTGATATTGAATACGTGATGATAACGCGTACCAGAGTGTATCTAATCTATACTTATTATAAAACAAAGTCCAAAAAGCTGTCTGTCTGTATGTCATCAATTTTCTCAAAATCTACTGAACAGATTTTTGAACAATTTTCACCAAAAGATAGTGCAATACTTCCGGATAGTTTAGGTATATAGTACATATCGGTATTATGTAAATTGTGTTAAAGAGATCGCGTAGTTGTTAAAAAACTTTTTTTAGCTTTAGGCGCGTGCGCTACGTATACCAGCAGAGATATACTAAAATAATGTACTAAAGAATTATAGATCTATAAAAATACTACAAAAAAATCCGGGATAGCATGTCTCTGTCTGTTATGGTTAACTCACACTAACTACTTTTATGTTCATAATTTCAATTTGGATTTTATTTTGTGACAACTGAATTCGACGCGGGCGAAGCCGCTGGCACAGCAAGTTATTATATAAAACAAACGTATTTGTTTTTAGTGGAATTTTCTATTCTGACATACGAGTACAAGAAAATGAAAAAGATGCAAAGTTATCTCATATGCACGCCTCGTAAAACATAAGGCATCAGAACAGAAAATTTCCCTAGTGGAGGGTATCTCGACAAGGGGTGGTGCATCGACGTGGCGCTTAGTTCCTTCCAGCTGATAGCACAATTTGCCACACTTCACCTGTAGGGGTTAAAGTTTAGTTTCTTTGCTTTGTTTATTTTTAAAAAAACCAACGGATTCATATTTCGAATAACGAAATGCGAAATTCTATTGTAAATTCAAAAAAGGAATTCTAAATAATGTTTACAAATTTCCTTTTTTATATACCAACAAGCCTAACCCGTGAGTGCGTTTAAAGTTAATGTAAATACTGTTTATTCTCGAATTTTTTTTATCCTTTATATTACCATCGGTATATAAATTTAAATTGTATTAAATTATATCAATATTGTTTCAGCGAATTAGCCGTGAAGGCGACAAATAGACAGACAGAAAGAATACGTGATTTTTTCCCAGTTCCCGAAGGCAAAACGGGATTTTTTAAATCCTATATTTAGTTGTATATAGTATACTCTGGTATAAGCTTCCAATGTACCAAATATATATAGTAATTCTCTGCCGGTTTATGCGCCGCACTTAAGTAAAGCAACCGCGCGACCACTTTTATACAATTTAAATAAAACGATAATCTATCTTCTTCTATACTTATTATACTTATTATAAAATAAAGTCTCCAACGCTGTCTGTCTGTGTGTAATCGATTTTCTCAAAATCTACCGGACGGATTTTTGTACGATTTTTACTAAAAGGTAGTGCAATTCCTCCGAAAGGTTTAGGTTATAGCACATAACGGTTTCATGTAAATTAAGCTGAAAAGGTCATAATAAATCTGTGTCGATCGTAGTTTTAAGGGGGGAATAGGTATAAAATTCGGTGTAGGGTATCAGAGAGTCAGTCTCATGCCGAGACTCGAGCGACTACAATTGCTAAACATTGAATTTTACGCGGGCGTAGCCGCACGTATTTCTAGTGTTCTATAAATTAATCCTTCCTATCTTTTTTTAAAAACCGTACTAAAATCCGTTCAGTTGATTTTGAGAAATCGATCATATACGGACAGACAGAAATAGGAGACTTTGTTTTATAATAAGTATAGAAGTTATTATCTATGTGTGTGCGTATGTGTGTATGTGTTTGTAGTTGAAATTCAATACCAAGGATGCTAAATGGCTTTTTGTTTCCTGATCTTTCGCATCTCGTTCAGTAAATAGCTGGGAACAGCAATAGCGAGCCATCTCACAGATAATCCCCGCGAAAGGAGCATTCTGTTTGGAATTTAAAGAGATATAATATTTTGTCTCATTTTCCGCGGATTGGTTACTAGCTGTTGTATAAGCAGGTCACTACTATGGAAACTCGATGTGTATGTAGGGAGAAATAGAAAGAATAGAATTTCACTTTTGCTAAAATAAGTCTTAAAACTAAAATTTCTTCATTAAAATTAAAAAAATATTTTAATTCAAATTTAAAATAATTCAGATTCACACAATTTTTATTGGCATACGCATATGCCTCTCCTCTTTTTTTGGAAAGAAATGTTGGCCCTAGACCCATCACGCTGGCCTAATGCGGATTCATAGGTTACACATTTCCTTATTTATTTATAGATCACAAGCAACATACTTACACACTTAATATTAACCATATACATAAAACAACAAAACATTAGTAGCATTGTAATTAAAGGTGTTAACAACTTTCAAATTCAGTATCGTCAACTGAGAGACAATTAAACTAATCTACTGGTAAAATTCAGCCAAAAAATGGATTACACAATACTCCTATACACATAAAAAAGTCAGCTATTGCTTATAACATTTAACTGAGAGTAATAAGTGTCAGCACTTATAACCCGAAGTCAAATACTTTTTTTAAAAATACGCTTAATCTGTCATGTAGAATATTCTTTTGGTTTTTGCAAATGGTGCTATAAATTTGAGCTGTATAAAAAGCTGTGAAAGCCCAGCGGCGAGACCGTGCGACTCTTTCGAGGGGAACACGAGTTCAAACCCGGGCAGGCACCAATGAGTTTTTCTATTAAAAAAACTCGTGTGTCTAATTGATAATTGTAATTTATCACATGCTTTTCGGTGAAGGAAAACGTCGTGAGGAAACCGGCATATCTCTAGAGAATTCTGGTGATATGTGTAACCTACCAATCCACATTGGAGCAGCGTGGTAGGTCTTAGCTCCAACCCTTCTCTCCAGAAATGGAGAGAGGAGGCCTATTCCCAGCAGTGGAATTGTAAGAGGCCGCTACTATGCATAACACTATTTAGAGGTGTTTTGACCCAAATTAAATTTGGTTAGATGAGTTGCAATGAGATAGTTTTTGATGGTGCAATAATCCGCATACGAGAAAGAAACAGTCGGCAATCAACAATCCCAATTTAACAATTTATATAGAAACAAGTTATCCAGCATAGGAATAAGATAGAGAAGTAATAATGAAATTATTTTGCTATAATCCGCAAAACAGTAAATAGAAAACATATGCACAAACCTCCACCACAATACAAAAGCACTACACACGTTCACTATCACAAACTCAACAATCGTTTCGCCCTGCAACCGAAGCATCATCAGGAGAGACTCTACGACAAAATCACAAAGCGAAGCATTATCCAAACAAGCATTGTTATATAGTAATTGGTTCATCCCCACCCTTTATTTTGCCTCTATACGTGCAACAAGCTTGAACTAGAAACATTTATCTGCTCGTTAATGAGGGTGCCAGGGGGTTGTTATGCTTAATGATTTCTAATTGTTCCAAAATATTTAATTTCAAGCTTTTTTCGCAGGTGTGCAGGATTTCGAAACAATGGTCATTAGGAACTTTATGACCGCTTTCTAACAAATGTGAATTTTGTGGCTTATTATTCCTGAAAGCGACCATAAAATAGCTTTAATATCACACACATTGAGAAGAATTTCCACATCGAACTTGGTCAATAGTAGGGGCTCAAGAACTTCTGAACAACCAGAGCCACTCGCTTTGCTAAGAATTCTGTGACTCCAGCTAGCAGCACTATCTTACTTTATTTTACGGCACTTTTATTATTGTTCAGTCGAGTCTTAGTGTCTATCTCCATTGTACTATCTACATTTGCAACTTTATCTGTGTAAAGTTTCCTTTTTAAACTCCGTAAATAATGTTCCTAACATGAGCCTATGAACGTGATGTAAATCATGTGCACAAAGAAGTACAGAAATCATGATAGAATTATTTTGCTACAACACGCGTTTGCTAAGAAAATCCATGTAATGCTAAGTTTAGGAAGCCAAAACCGTTCTCATACCTTATACCTTGCTCTTTAAGGTGAAGAATTTCGTTTCAATTTTATATTCAGTATGTCCTTGACGCCGTGTGGTACCTGGTTGAGTAGAATAGACCATCCTCATTTCTTACCGAGGTGTCGTAAAAGGCGACTAAGGTAAGTCGACCTACCGTGTGGTATTCGGTTAAGTATTTATTTATTTATTTATTAAGGAACAACCAGTGGCAGTTACATTAAAACATTAAATTAAAGTAGCACAACACAAGAGGCATTAAATGCCCTGCCTTTAGGTGTCACAGCATGCACATCATTATATATATAAGGACAACAATGAACTACTTAATCTAAATTTAAATGTTAATGTAAATCTACAGCTTCAAGAACTGGAGATTAAGAATTATTTTTTTATATAATAGACCACCCTCTTTCTTACCGAGGGGTAAGAAAGGTAAGGTAAGTCGACGTCAGGCAGGCGGCCGGTCGTCAAATACGTAGCCAAATCATTTGATAACATGTTTGTAACACGTTGTGCCGTCCCCACTAAGAGTGGGATAAGGGCAGGAGGATGATGATTCAGTATGTCCTTGATGCTATATAACGTTGGTGGATTCAGAAATTGACTTCATTCTATAATTTGAATTAACGAAAGACCAGAATTTGGAAATACAAATTGTATTTTTTGCTAAACTGGAAACCAATACCAGGACCACAAGTGCATTAATCAATGTATCAAAGAGATCATTAAAAACTCCATATTGATATTTTAAATATTGTATTTCTTATAACTTAATCACAGTTTGTCATTGCTAAGGCGTAGCTCGATGTAACTTAAATGCAATTTATTTATTTATACAAATACAATTGCGTAAAACGATTTCTATATAAGTCTTGTTAATAGACACTTTAAGTTTATTAAAGTAGTCTAGAATTGGCTTTTGGATTTTATTTCAGGAACATATAAAAAGTCCATAAATAATTTTAGTACTTTTCTCAGGCGTAAAGTAATAGCTGCAACTTTATTTCGTTTCATACATTCTAAAGACGTATATTTTAAAAAAATATACTAATATATATTTTATTTTTTACTAACTGCCCATGGCCCATGGCCTTGTCCACGCGATAATATCACAAAAGTATTCCTGCATAAATCCCGATCCCGCGGAAATTAGGATAAAAAGTAACTAATATTTTGCCTCACAAAGTATTAAAGGCTCATTAAATTTAGATTTCTTATTAGAGAATATACTTTAAACTAAACCTTCCTCAAAAATCGCACTTTCTTTAAGTGAAAACCGCACAAAAATCCGTCCAGTAGATCTTGAGAAAATCGATCAAATACAGACTGATTTTGGGCACTATGTTTTATAACATGTTTAGATACATCTTTAAGCCAAAACTAAAGTTGAGAGTAATGTAAAATGAGTGTATAAATATTTAGTTAAACTTTAGCAATCACCTTGTGATCCAAAATGATGCCCATATATTCTAAGTCAATGGAGTTATTTATTATTAAAAAATGATTGAGGTCGGCAGAATTTTTATGACGAAAAACATCAGAATTACGTCTAAAGAAGTTTTACTTTTAAACTCAACAACAAAACTCTAGTACAAGTTCAAAGTCTTCATTCATAAGCCTGCTATAACACTTCTTTATTATTATTTTAACTATGGCAATGCTGAGTGCAAAGCTAAAACTGATCATAGAAACAAAATATTATTTTCATAATAATATATGAAGAAGCAGTAGAAAAAAATAGCAATCCTGTCTATATAACGTAAGAGCAAAACAAAATTATCCCCACATCCAATCACAATGTTTTCGTATCCAGATATTATATTCAGAGAAACGTTTGCATAAGCTAATAAAGCTGACGACTGAAAATCGCTTTCATAACATTAAAGCTGAATAAAATCACGATCTCCTACAATTTAAGACTGGAATAATATTCGTATGCATAAACGGACCTCATTCGAGGGTGTTACAACAATGGAAAATTCTCTTTAGACGTCGGATTCTTTATTTTCCCCACTCCCGCCTCCAATTTAACTTGCAAATGTCCCGTTCTTTATAAATTTATCGCGACCGCGACGAAAAGGTCCCTCTAAATCAAACTTGTACTAATATTTGTTGAAGACATTTTCCGGTTTAGTTTTTGTTTCAGTTGGATGGGTTTTGTCGATAAATGTGTATTGATTTTCGTTTAATACACGTTTTCGTTTTATTTGACAAACATTAGCGTGAGATATGGATCTTACATAAGCTTAACAGTGTTAGGTAATATAAAAATAATCAACGGATTGCAATTCGGTAGTGCCGGCAAAAGTGAATACTTGAATATTAACGTTGTGCATTTTTTATACTTTGGAATGGTTAGGGAATAATTTTGCATGTATAGCTTTAATTATCAGTACAAAAGACCCTACCATTCGATAAAATACAATTTATTGTTTAATTTATTGCGCTATCGTACACATGACACAAAAATAATAATAAAATAATTTTATTATTACTTTTGTATTATGGATCTACGCAAAGTAACGTCTAATTCTATAAATTACATACATGACAATTTATATTACATTAAAAATTTGATAGTGACATATGTTTTTTTTAAACATGCAGTTACTTGATAAAGAAACCTGCTTTCAAAAAATTTTGTAAAGCAAATTTTGGTGTACCAATTGTTTGAGAATGTTTGAAAGTTTTGAAAGTAAACATTGATTTCAGTACTTTTTACTAAAGATCGTAATTGCAGAAAAAGGACAAAGAGAATTATTATAAAATGTAATTCAGGTTATTTTGTAACGCGAATTATCGTAGTAATTATTACTACTGGAGACGGTGTAAAGGTTTAAAAAAAAATGGTTTCTATGCTCCATGTAACATCTACTTCTCGTCATTATTTTTTACTAAAAAACGCAACTACAATTTGCGAGTAAGCGACTCGTATTATTGTGAAATTACATGCTCGACAAAATGTGAAGGTTTAAAAAAATGATTTGTTCGTCCAACATTTAATTCTCATTATTATTTTACTAAAATTCGCAATTACACGATTCCACTTCTGTATAAGTTAAACGTAATTTATTTGTGAAGTTACTGCAAGGTTTAAAAAAATGGTTCGGATATTTTGTAATATATTTTATCTACTCTGATACTATAATACAAAGATTATAAAACTAAAAACAAAATTCTTATGACAAACATTACGTACAGAACAAAAATAAAAAATTAAAAAGTTTCATTACGATACAGGTCTTGTATGGACACCTGTATCATAATATAACTTTTTAATCATAACGATACACCTTAAAAAAAAGGTTTCAATGAATGGGTCCGCGGCGACACAAATTGGCGCCAATATATGACATTTAAAAAATCTTTTCAATATTTAAACGAAGTTTAGTTTTGTTTGTAAAAAAATAAGTTTTCGTGTAAAAACATGTCTGAGAGCGGGGATAGTGGTAATTGTACACCACCAGATATTCTGAAATCAAACATGACCGTGAACCTGTTGCCGACGAAATCTAGGAGCAACTATATTAAATGTTACAAGGAGTTCATGGAATGGAAACGTACGTTTTACGTATTATAGTATGAGAGTAGATAAAGTAGTGTATGATACTGTACATAACTTGGTCTTATAACACTCGTGTTATAAGAACCCTTATTATGCAACAGTATCATAAACTACTATAATCAATCTAAACTAAATTACCTGTAAGAAATATGCTTATACGTAAAGCATATTACAAAATTGAAGATTATTTGGATGATAAGAATGCGTGGATTTAAAAATCCTTTTAGCTTCATACAAGGCAGTGGTTTAATAATGCATAATTGAAAATATTTAAAAGATTGACCGCCGCGTTTCTTGCTGGTTCTTCTCGGTGAGAGCATTCCGAACCAGTTGTAACTTCTTTAATCATATTGACGCGTGACGATTCATAAGTGCCCGAAATGACTTATTTGAATGAAGATTTTTTTTGATTTGATACGATTTTAGTCGAAATCGTTTACAATCAAGTTCTCATCGTTATATTTGCAATCGCCATTGCAAGTTTTAACTGCAGTATCCATTACTCAAGAGGACAAAGAAAACTGCTATCAAATGTAATTCAAGCTATTATTGTAAAGCGAAGCACACGTAGCTTCTCACGAATTGCGAATCTCTGGAGTTAGGTGAAGAATTTTAGAGCAAATAATACGGTCTGTATCGGCGTCCAGCGCTGAATAACATCGAGACAATGCTTTAGGAAATTAGATTCGCGTCGCAGTCGTGGCACGTGGCCGCCTTCACTGCCCGACGTGTTGTAGGGCGGCTGTGTAAGTTTTGAACTTGGGCTTATTATGAAAAAAATAGTAAAGGCCCTTTAGTATCCCATTGTTGGGTTCGAGCTATAACCTACCACGCTGCTCTAATATGGTACGGTAGGGTACACTAATCCCCAGAATTCTGTAGAGTTATGCAGATTTCTACACGATGTTTTCCTTTACAAAAAAGCGTTGGTCATTGGTATCTGACCGGGGTTTGAACCCGTAAACCGTTGGGCTATCACAACTTTGGCTTATCATTAATTCCCATCAATTATAGCCTTATAAAGTGATATTTACATCCAAACTGATATTATATTCGAATTCAAATTCAAATGCAAAATATTCTTTATTCAAGTAAACTTGTAAACAAATGCTGTTGAATCGTCAACATCTACTGCTGGTTCGGAAAGCTGTTCCTACTGAGAAGAGCCAGCAAGAAACTCGTTGGTTGCTCTTTTCAAATAATTTTTTTATAACTAGTTACATTTGGTTATTACTATCTTATACAGGGTAGACGAGTAGCTATATCCACGCATATTTATCATCTCTATAATCCTCAATAGTATACTACTAGGCTTTTTGTATCAGCCCCCTTTAACAGCGTTTTTAAGCTGCTGTAGTGGTAATGATAAAATCGATTGCGGGATTTTATTATAGAATCTTATACACAAACCCACAAATTACTTATTTACTCTTGCAAGGCGCAAAGCAGTAACCGCAAGCTTATGTCGGTACGGTCGGTAGGAATAAATGAGAAACTATTTCTGTTTGTCTGTGTTTCTGTCTCTCTGTGTATTTGTTACGCCTTTTTTTACTAATCCACTGGAGCAATTCCATGGAATTTTGTACAGTGAAAGCTTATATAGGCTAACATATAGAATAAAAGAATTATCTTTTGCTCTGGAACAAGAAAGAAATATATAATTGAGTGTTATGTAACATTAAAGTTGGCACAAATGAAATCACCTCGACCGCGGGATAACGCACGAATATCCCTTATTTTTAAATATCTGTAAATTTATATCTATATTAATACTAATAATTAATCTGAAGAGTTTGTTTGTTTGAACGCGCTAATCTCAGGAACTACTGGACCGATTTGAAAAATTCATTGAGTGTAAGATAGTCCATCAATCGAGAAAAGCTAAAGCTATATAAAATCACGATAAGATGTATAGGAGAAGAGCAGCAATAAAAAATATTGCGAAAACGGCAAAATTTAAAGCTTTCCGTGCGTGCGCTAAGTAAACGGTGAAAGTTATTAAAGAATCATGTACTATAAAATTGTACCCCTCTAAAAGTTCTAAATAAAAGTCGGCGACATCATATGTCTACCTTTTAAGGTAAAACCCACTTTAACCATAAATAATATAAGTATTGCGGTTTATTAAAATAATAATAATGCAGTCCACGCGAACGAAATTGCGTTTAAAAGCTAGTTTAAAAATAAAATACGTATTTTATTATTTCCATCAACTCAGTCTTATGTTTTGAGCCAATAGTATGATTATTTATTAGTTTAAGTATCAGGTTCGCAGTTTGGGTGTTTGTTGGAAACATTACAAGATAGCTATTTGCGCTGGCAGGCGAGCTGCAACCTTAAGCACCGCCCGTCACCTGCTAACTGCTGCCGGCGCGACAAATCACACGTGAGGCGCTATTTGTGCCCGCGCTTGGATCTTTCTAGAAAAATGTTTGAAAATAGTCTTGAGATAAGGTTATAGTTCGCTTTTTAGTTCATGCATTGTCGCTGTCTACTAACGCAACTGTTGTCGAACACAGTTCTTTTGTTCGCGATGAGAGTTTATTCCGATAATTGCATGCCTAATAGGTGATTAGTTAGCATTTACGACTATTGATCTAGCGACAATACTGCTGCCTTTTATATATAATTTATAGAATTAAGCGTTACTTTGCGGAGATCCATAATACAAAAGTATAAAATAAAATTATAAAAAAAATTAAAAATATTAAAATTATTTTGCTCTAATCAGCGATACATTTTTTGAGCTGTGATAGCCCAGCGGTGAGGCCGTGCGACTCTTTCGAGGGGAACACGAGTTCAAACCCGGGCAGGCACCAATTAGTTTTTCTATTAAAACTCACGTGTCTAATTGATAATTGCAATTTATCACACGCTTTTCGGTGAAGGAAAACATCGTGAGTAAACCTGCATATTTCTAGAGAATTCTGGAGATATGTGAAACCTACCAATCCGCATTGGAGCAGCGTGGTAGGTCTTAGCTCCAACCCTTCTCTCCAGAAACGGAGAGAGGAGGCCTATGCCCAGCAGTGGGATTGTAACAGACTGCTACTTTACAGCGATAAAGTAAATAGGAATATGTAATGCTAAATGTAGAGTGGACTATTCGTTTTTATGCAGCATTCGTTAAAACACATGCACAAAACCTTCACCACCGCCCCCACATTACACAAGCACTACACAAAGGCTTTGCGATTTTGTCGTGGAGTCTATCTCCTGATGATGCTTCGGTTGCGGGGCGAAACGACTGTTGAGTTTGTGATAGTGAACGTGTGTAGTGTTTGTGTATTGTGGTGGCGGTGCAAGAGGTTTGTGCGTTTGTTTTTACGAATGCTGCATGATTCAGATATGAAAACGAATAGTCCACTCTACATTTAGCATTATATATATTTCCTATTTACTTCATCGCGGATGATAGCAAAATAATTTTACTATTACTTTTGTAATACTACTGCCATATATATAAATGCTATTTTATAATTAACGGTTGCACCCGCGATTAAATTTTCAACGACTGTATATAAAAAAATCTTTAATTATATAAAATTCTGTTGTTTTCTTTTTCACGAAGGAGAGACGGGATTTGTTATCCTATATTTCAATTTGGTATATAAGGTTTAATTGTATCAAACTTCATTTATATTAACCAAGCGGACTTACCGTGAAAAACAGACAGATCGACGGAAGGAACACTTTTGCATTTATATTAATCCACCGTGTGGTATCCGGCAGAATAGAATAGACCACCCTCCTTTCTTACCGAGGTGTCGTAAGAGGCGACTAAGGTATGTGCCGTATGGTATCCAGCTGCATAGAATAGACCACCCTCATTTCTTACCGAGGTGTCGTAAAAGGCGACTAAGGTAAGTTGACATCAGGCAGGCGGCCGGTCGTAAAATACAATAAAGCCAAATCATGTGACAACATGTTTGTAACATGTTGTACCGACCCCACTTAGAGTGGAATAAGGGCAAGAAAATGATGATGATGACTAATGGTGTGAAATCCCAAAAGTTTACTACCCCTGAATGGGTGAATGAACTGGACGTTACAAGTTTTTTCATCTTTAACTTAATTTAATTTAAAAAAACCCAGTAAATAGTAGTTTCATTATTTATGGTGATTTTTTGCACTTTTGAAATCCAAGATTTAAAAATTAATCCAGTATAATATGAAGTTTATTTAAAAACAGCTATCTAGCTATCCGATAACGTAAGTTAGCTATTCATAACATTACAAATTCTTTTATGGCAAAACTTTAAAAATCTGTTTCAGAACTTTGTTCGCTTTAAAACAAGCTCAAGAAATTTTATAGGTGTTTTGTTTAGCTAATAGATTTTGACTTAATGTACAAGTTTTGGTCGGATAAAGTTTAGCCAAGCGTGAGGAGAAGGGTTTAAAAAGATATGGCAGTTTAAATTTATGTTTTCTGCAAAGTTAAGCGATAGAGTTCTAAATTTGGGAAAGAGTGCAAAATGAAAAGAGTGCAAATTTTAAAGAGTGCAAAATGGGGGATATAACGACGCTTCAATTACGATTCCGGAAGATTAGAAATTAAGATCAAATTGACATATTCGATTCCGATTCCGAAAAAGCAAAGCATACGATTGAACACCAATTTCGACCAATTTAAACTTAATACAGGCGTGTTTCAGCCTCACAAGAGAGAGAGCTTCAACGCTCTACTTTGCACATTTCACCTTATTTATTTTCTTATGAGGAACATAGTCGGTAATTAAGTTCATACATATCTCAGTGGCAACAAGTACTGTCCAAATACTGTTTTCGTCCTATTTCTAGCCAACATTTAAACAATATCGATATATACCGCCTCTGTGATAACTCACACCTCGTTGGCTATAAGTCAATCATCAACTCTACACGAGTCAAATATTAATGACCCAAACAACAGGGCATCTAATTGACGTATCGAGTCTGCCTTCAGATTGAGACTAACTTCCGACAAACAACTATGTTATTAAAAGTAACTCTTTTTCATTTGCGAATCCGTTTCTGTTTTTTCAAATTTATACGTCGACGTATTTGTAAAAGGCCAACGTAATGTATAATCATTACCCTACTATAGTATAAACGGGTTGATAGCCGAGTGGTATCCGGCTGAGTACAATAGACCACCCTCATTTCTTACCGAGGTGGCGTAAAAGGCGACTAAGGTAAGTTGACGTCAGGCAGGCGGTCGGTCGTAAAATACGTAGCCAAATCATATGACAACATGGTTGTTATATGTTGGGCCGACCCCACTTAGAGTGGGATAAGGGCAAAGGGAAGATTATTTCGACGTATTCGTATCTTAGATATATACACACATAAGTATCTTATATTGTAAATTCGTACACACACAGTTAGAGACATGGTGTCTTAATTTGCTATATTATGGCGTATTTATGGGAGGTATCAAATAAATTAATTACAAAACAACCTCCCCATCAATCAGATATGGTATTTGTGAGAAGGTGTAGCGAGATTAAATTCTGTAAGTGAGCTCTTCAGTTATACTTATTGTTGAGAAATAGATTGACAGATGTCCGTAATTGTTTTAAAAGGCAAAATGAGTGGTGGCCATTGATGTAAGTTTATATACAAAAATAGTGAATATATTATTTTTTGTACCGAAAAGGGGTATATTCACGTTGTTACTATTGGGTTAATCGGACTAGTTTTAAGCCTTTCCGAGTCCATAGTCTTATAAAATATATATTTTTTGCTATTATCAACGATTGATCGCAAAAATTCTTGGTCCGAAAATATAGCACAAACTTAGAGTTTTAAAGTATAACTTAAAGATATACTCTTGCCCTTATCTTACCCTAAGTAGGATCGACACAATATGTTTCTTTCTTCCATTCTCTCCTATCATTCGTCAACTCTGGCGCTACTCCTTTTACATACATACATACTTCACATAATCCAACCATCTTAAGGCCTCCTCTAGTGACATATCCGTCAACATTGAAAAATGTCGGGTTGAGTAAGTATTATATTATACTACTTGTTTGACTGAAGTTGTTTTATTCTAAAGGTATGTAAGCCATACTTGCAAAAATTCATCTCGATCAAATGGCTAACGTCCATGTAAACGTTAAGTGCGTGATACACTTACTGGCCCGTTGGCGCAGTGGGTAGTAACCCTGCCTTCAGCTCCGCGGGTCGCGGGCTCGATTCCCGCCGAGGGCCGACAATTTCTATAAATAATTTATTCGTTCTACGAGCCTGGGTATTTGTATTTAAGTATGTGTTTAAAATTATATATGTAGTATATCTACCAGTTGTCCGTCACCCATAACATAAGTTACTTACTTTGGGGACGGACGACCGTGTGTGTAAGTGTCCTATATATTATTTATATTATTTATTTATTACACTTGTGAAATATTAAATCCATGCTTAACTACTGAAAACTATAATTCAGAAATAATTTGAAAAAAATGGTATTATTAGTATTTCACCAAGTTTCAATCGCTTTCGCTTATGCTTTAAGCCCAACCACAAATCTATACGTTGAACATCAGAGCGATCGCGTAAGATAACTTAACTTAAGGACATTTTGGCCCATTTTGTGTAAGATCTTCAATTAATTATCCGTACATTGTATCAATTCCGAGTATTCGGGTGAAACGGGAAAGCTAGGAGTGATTTCCGTAATTAATTTAATCTCGCCATAACCTATTGTTATAAATAAACATTTATTCAAAGTGTATTTACATATGTGTTACCGGCCGGTCGAAAAATACTTAGCCTTATCATGTAACGACATGTTTGTAACATGTTGTGCCGAACATGTTGTGGGTATAAGATTCTATAACAAAAATCCACAATCTACTTTAACTTTACTGTTACAGCAGTTTAAAAATACTATTAAGAAAAGGCTAATTCAGAAAGCCTATTATACTATTGTAGATTACCTAGACAATAAGAATGCGTTGATATAGCTTCTCTTCAAACCTGTAAAAGACGCTACGCTATTCATAAATAGTTTATAGTAGGCGTTATTTTGCTGAATTTCATAGAAAAAAGTAATGGTATTGTTTAGGGAAAATGCTGTGCCCGTGAGATTTACAATGAAGTTTTACGAAAAATGACAGTTTGTGATTGGATTAAACCACATACATATCAGCTCTCGTTATATTTTACACTACCTAGGCCTTATCGAAGGAAAATTAGGGTAGAAAATTAGGAAATTTAGGGTTTATCGAAACATTTGAGTTTGATACACTTCACTAATACGGGAGTTTTATTTAGTTTCGGGATTACCAGGTCACAATTTGTCTGTCAAATACGTTAAAGAAGTACTGAGAGGAAGCAAATAGGAAAATGGACCAATCACAATTCCGTTAGGGCACAGAGTAGTTAAAAACATAGATTAGGATGAAATTGATTTCATTTGGTAAACAAATATGTATAATTTTGCTACACTCCACATGGTTTTACAGATTATAGCAATATAATGATAGTATTTCTTTTGTTATACGCTATGCTCTTGTATCTTGCAGTGTCGCATTTATGAGTGTCCTCATCGTATCGCTGATGATGATAATTTCCAATGATGGTACTGGACTTTGATTCTATGTGTCCGAGATTATGTTTCTTTGTGGAGTGTCTATCATTGTCTGTGTCATAGCGATATGTGACAGTTCGCTGACGGTTTTGTTTTGTTCACTTTGCGAACTGCGGCGCAATTATTGTCGGTCGCAATCGCGAGGGTTTTTTGCTTTGTCGGTCAATTTTAATTGGCATTGTGTATAGAAATGTGTTGCACATTGTACAGTGCTGTGATGAGTATTGTTATTTACTGGTTGCATGGTGGAAATGAGCTTTTATATCAATAAAAAAACATGTATGTGTGAATTGCTGTTTCGAATTTGAGCAGACATGTATTGATTTCAATAAATTTCCGCAAGTTCGCGAATTATTTAAGCGCGTTATAGTGGCCGTACTAATACTAGTAATGCGTAAGCAGGTCTGTCTGTTACACTGTAAGGGTTTATTCTATAATTCTTAGGATATGTGTAACCTACAAATCAGCGAAGCAGCGCTGGGCGTCTTACGTCTAATTCTTATCTTCAAAAACGTTGAGAGGCCTACACACGAAAGTGGGATAGTAACTTTACTTTACTTTAATCCTCTAATAAATAATCTTCCATTTAATGAATTTTGATGTTCGAAGAGCTTCCACAGGTACATATTGCTTCTGACATTGACGTCGAAATCGTCCTTTTTCATTAGCAATTTACTATATATTATACTGCGACTATTATGACTTTATTTATAAAAAATTTAATTGAAAAGTCTGAAATAATGAAAGAACGCAATTAGGTTGATGCGAATGTGTTGTGCACATAAGAGCATTTTCAGATGAAGCGTTTTAAACACAAGTTAATTTTGGTGCGTAATGAGGTGACCAGATGAGACATTATCCACGCGCTTTTAATAGCACATTTCCGAAACTAGCGCTTTTTAACAGTGTATATTTGAAATAGTTACCCTCGATGTTCAAAATCCAGTGCAGATAAGGTTTTTTTACCTAATAAAGTATTGAGTAGTGAAACTATAGCAGAACTACTTAGCTATATTGCACGCGGGTTAAGCGAATGCATGCAAAGCTAATGTGTATGTTGGCATAATTTACGTATCTTACACATGCAGGACAAGTCACAACATTCATCCAAAGACACCTCCATCAGCAACAACGCACACAAGCAATACACACAACCACCACCTAAATCTCGACGATCGTTACGCCCTGAAATATGGGTTTCCGGAACGTAACGCCTGCTTGTAGAAATCATTATTGAGTAGTGAGTTATAATTTTCCATATAAATAAAGTTATATCAAAACCCTTCCTAAAAATTCATATGGAATCTCGTTTGAAGGGCTTTTACAAAGAAGACGTTCAACATGCATCGTTATGATTTTGGTTTTGGTTTGGTCTATCTAAGTAGTTTGTCTACCAATACTGTAACTTTTGTAACTGAATAGCTATTTTAACTTAACGTGAATTCAGCGTTCCACATTTATATGGAATTAAACTATTTATTTGTAGAAAAAAATTACAACTTGATGTTTTATATTTTTATCAGTATAAATGTTTGACCTACTGTTAAGAGTATAGGCATTCAAAAGTAGAAAATACAAAAGTATAAATTTAAAAAATTAATTTAAAATGAATGAATAAAATAAATTAAAATTAAAAACTTATATATTATTCATGCAAAAGTCTGTCTGTCTTTTGTGCTCTCACAGCTAATCCTTTGGACAAATATTTATGAAATTGGGTACAATTAAACCTTATATACTAAGGCATCATGTGGGATATAAAAAAAAATCTTTTTTCTTTAGGTAGGTAGGAATAAATATAGAGTTAATATATAGACATCGTTTATCGCTCCACATCCATTTTACCCCTTTCTTAAGCAATAGATGTTACGGACTTAACACGCTAGACGTATTCGGAACAAAACATCGATAATATTTCTCACGTCCAATTTTATCGGGCTAGCCCGACTAGTTTCGGGCCCATCCGGGGCACTTATTCATGAGCTCTTTACACGACGTTATCGATCTAAAGTCGCGGTCTTCGTATAACATAGTAGCGATAACGTTCGCGGTAAAACTCGTCACGTGGACACGTCCTAAAATGAAATAAAACAATTTTCATTATGATGTTATTTGCGGCGCTCGTTGCAACGTCGAGTTACAGTTTGTGTAAAGTGCAGAGATATGTTACCGCCAGTATTATGAGCTCTTTATTTAGTTAGAGCGGAAGTAATAAACATTACCAAGATACATTGTGTAAGTGCATTTATGGTTTCATTAAAATTAACTCAAAACGTTATGGAATCGTCTAAAGCAGAAATAAGGTATATATTTTGAATTTAAATGAGATTATAATGTACGTAAAGAAGTGAAAATACCCCAGATCGAATATCAGATATCATCTGCCATTTCTTATAACAAATTTCCGATCAGCGCTCGGTCACAATGTACGAATTATAATTGTCATTGTGTTGTAGAAGTATAATTGAAGAAAAAACATCGAAAATCAAGATTCCAGCTTAAGTATCGATAACATTATAGTAGTGAATGTGTGCAGTGCTCGTATATTATCGTGTTGATGTAAGAGAACGGATAATACAGTTTACATTTAGCATCTAGTATATATAAATAAATGTTCATACGTTATTTATAGACAAATAAAATAAAAAAGACCGAAACGGTGGGGCCGATTTTAATGCAATTATCAGAGAATGTTTAGAAAGAGTCATAGATGTTCCTGTAAAGTTTGGAAAGTTTGGGGATCGGAGCATTTTTTACTATTAAGCTCTGTATACATAATTCATTTTACATACATATCTATCTATACTTATTATAAAACAAAGTCCCAAAAAGCTGTCAGTCTGTATGTAATCGATTTTTTCAAAATCTACTGAACGAATTTTTGTACGGTTTTTACCAAAAGATAGTGCAATACTTCCGGATGGTTTACGTAAATAGTACTTATCGGTATTATGTAAATTGTGTTGAAAAGATCGAAAAGTTGTTAAAAAACTTGCTTGCTGGGAGCTTTAGTCGCTAAACAAATGTAATGACTAGAGAATTGTAGATCTATAAAAATACTATAAAAAAGTCCGTGATAGCTTGTCTCTATCTCTTATGGTTAACTCAGAGTAACTACTTTTATTTTTAAGATTGGAATTCTAGAAAAAAATTGTGACACGCTGATTTCCACGTGGGCGAGGCCGCTGGCACAGCTTGTATGCATATATTTTCTTTCATCATGAATTATAGCAAAATGATTATATTGTATTATAGAGTAGCGCGTATTATATAAAAATTTGGTTTTATTATCTTTAAGTATGACGCGTACGATGTGTCGCGTCTGGGTCTATAGTTATATAGTCTGTCTATAGTTGGAAACAGAACTCGGGTAAGCAGATACTAAACTCGCTTTTATATTGCGACAGTGTTCCGGCCAGTGCTATTTCTCAACGCTCCAGCTAGCTAGCTTATTATTTTGCCCTACATTCCCTGTAGCACGGACAGCAGTACTGAGACACTCATGTACATATAACAGTGTGGTCGTGTGTTTGTGCAATCGTTCCAGACGTTGCACTCTTTGGCTGTTTTCTGACAAAGATTATTCGACAGATATATAACAACATACTTTAACAAGTGAAGTTAATAAAGCTTTCACAAAATTTCATGTCCCTGCTGTTAATGGTTGGGAAGTTCCTTGTCTGGAGCCAATTGTGGCAGTAGCAACAGGTTATGCTTAGCATAAACATGCATTGTCATTCAAACTAGATTAGTTTATAGAATTCCATGTCCCTACTGTTAACTGTTGAGCCTTCCTTCGTCTGGAGCCAATACTGGCAACAGTCCCACTGCTGGGGATAGGCCTCCTCTCTCCATTTTTGGAGAGAAGGGTTGGAGCTTAGACCTACCACGCTGCTCCACGCTGTAACACATATCTCCAGAATTCGCTAGAGATATGCAGGTTTCCTCACAATGTTTTCCTTTACCGAAAAGCGTGTGATTAATTGCAATTATCAATTAGACACATGAGTTTTAATAGAAAAACTCATTGGTGCCTGCCCGGGTTTAAATTCGTGTTCCTCTCGAAAGCGTCGCACGGTCTCACCGCTAGGCTATCACAGCTATTAGTAGCGGATTAGTAGGGTACACAGATTCTTAAGAATTCTCAAGAGATATAGGTGTTTTCCTTCACCGAAAAGCGTGTGATAAATTGCAATTACCAATTAGAAACAAAAATTTAAATAGAAAAACTCATTTGTGCCTGCCCGGGGTTTGAAGTCATGACCCCTTGAAAAGATTCACATGGTCTCACCGCTAGGCTATCAAAGCTTTTTACGTGTTAAATTTTTAGATGTTTATGTTTTTTTTTATATAACTTTACTTCTAAAAAAAGGTATAGAAGTAGATGTGTTCAGCATTAATGGTACAATGCAGAATAGACTTTCTAATTCTTGTCTTTAATTTTTTCTTTACAAAAATTGCCATTCAACATTTTGTAAAACGTTTCTACAATTTTATTTTTTAATCTTTGGTATGAACGCATTACACAGGGCGCGGAGCATGACGCCAAACGATATTCCTCCTCGAACTCAAAGTTTAACCAAATTATATTTACCGTTGCATTTTATCTTATGTCAACAGCACAAGGTTTGTCTTTCTTTGATTAAAATTAAGTTTACTTTGGAGCTATCTTCCGGAGTAGTTTGACATTTTGCGAATTGATAACATCTTTGCTGAGCACGCGATTAGGTAGTTCTATTACATGCAGATCGTATATCTCGATTTTGTTTACACTGGGGGTAAATATTTTATTGCGTTAGAAATGTATGACGTTGGCAACTCTCTAGAGGACAAAAGAATTTTTTTATTCGATTCTATATTGATAAAAATCAAAGATCCTGAATGTTAAGTGGGTTTTAAAATCTTATAAAAGTAACTTCTGTTCTTTGCCGTATGGAATAGCTTAATAAAAGAAGCTCAAAGCTTCTCTAACATTTCAAAACGAATTCTTTACCTTGATATTTTCTGTAAAGACTGCAAGTTTCTCAAAGCTGTCTAATTAGTCGCCTTTTACAACACCTCTGCAAGAAATGAGGGTAGTCTATTTTACTCAGCCCACATAGCGGGCACAATTCCATTATATTATTTTCTAATAAGTATCTGAAAGTTTTAGCTTTCAGACAGAATAGTAGTAGTAGAAGTAACGGCCTATTACTAGCCCTCTCCGTTTCTGGAGAGAATGGTTGGAGCTAAGACCTACCACGCAGCTCCAATGCGGATTGGTAGGTTTCACATATCCCCAGAATTCTCCAGAGATATGCAGGTTTCCTTCACTCAAAAAACTCATTTATAAAGTACATTGATGCTATTTATAAAGTACAAAGTACATTTGTTCGTCGTTTGTTAGTTTGAACTCGTGACCCACACGAAAGAGTCGCACACTCTCACAGCTGGGCTATCGCAGCTTCAAACAGAGTTAGTTTTGCGATTTTGTCGTGAAGTAGGTAGATAGGTCTTGATACTGTTTTGGATACGAAGAGGCCCTTTCAGTCAGGATGGAAGGAAGGCGAGTTTTCCAAGGGATAAAGTGGCTGTCATTGGCTAGTATAAAATCAAATAGACCATGTAGATATTTAGAAAACGACCTACTATCATTTATAGGTTGGTGACTAGTGATTTTTCACTGGCCTGCAGGCCAAGAGTTCATGGTAACTATTGTTGCGACTCAATTGAAGACCTAAACGACGACCGCGAACCGTTTTCTTTTCGTACCATGAAGTGTGAATTGCATTGGGGTCGTAATGTTTGAAAAGGATAACGTTATATGAACTATAGATAACTCTGTCTCTTTTACTAACATGTTCTTAGGACGCATTCCGAACGCTCATTCAGCAACGACTTAAAGTGTGCGTCTTTAAGACGTTATGGTATGTAAAAGCAAAACAATTTCGTTTACGTCTTAAATTGAGTCGCAATAAGAGTTCGTGGTAGGCCTGCTGTTGGCGCAGTCGGTATTGAGCCTTCAGCAGGGTACCTTCAGCATAGAGTCATTTCGCGGGTCGTGGGTTCATTTCCCACCGAGGGCCAACATTTTTTATAAACATTTTATTGCTTCTTCGAGCCTGGTTGTGTGTATTTAAGCATGTATTTAAAATTATATATGTATATATTTACCAATTATCTGTCACCCATAACACAAGTATTAAGTTACTTACTTTGGGGATAGACGACCGTGTGTATAACTGTCCCATATATTTATTTATTTATTTATAGATATTCCAAAAATTGTATACAAAGTTATTTTAGATCTGTATATCTTAGTTTAAATCGCCCCAGGACCACCAACTGTACATAAATTATATTGGGGTCTAACGAGAAAAGTTTCGGGGGATATTATTATTCCTATAAACGGTAGGTAATGAATTTAAGTTGTTTTACTAAGTTTTGTTTATTATTACAGTTTAATAAACCATAATAGGTTACGCCCAATATCTTGGTTATTTAAATTTTAAGATAATTTTTGGTAAAGTCATTTGTTTCATCTGAAAAATAAGATTTAGATGCGTATTTTCACCGACATACAGGGGACGTGAAAATAAGATGAAACCTTGTGTAGGCCAACCGTTTAAATCAGTCCTCGCGTGCGGGATACAAAGACGCGAAGGTAGGACGAAAACGTGGAATGAGGAAGATGTGGGCGATCTCCTCTTGTATATCACGCTGCGGGCGCTCGCCGCTACTCGCACCTTCGTTGGAGTTTAAACCCACCACTCTGGTTTATTGCTGAATTAGTTAGGTGCTTTGATGCAACCAGGGGTCAATCTATGGTCCCGTGGGCGTGGTAAGGTTCTCACCGATAAACCATCACGGTTTTGGTTTCAATTCTGTGATAAGTTACATACCATTAGTATTAATTTAATTAATTTTTGTTCCGTAACTAATCCTACCGAGAAAATTAGGATAAATATAATTTTTAATATTACATTTAATTTAGCCATCCATATTGCAACGAGCAAATTATCAAAATTTTAACTTTCAAACCCTGCTATTGCATTTTAGCCTGCCTTTTGCAATTACAATTATTAACTTGTCAATTTAAATTAAACCTTATCAATTAGTAATAAAGTCGAAATCACTTAGTTTTATATAAATACAGTTAACGGTAAAGTCATTATGGCCGCTTCGCAAATAGCCCCCGTGATGACAGACTCCATTAAAATTGAAACAAAATTGCATATTGAGAGAAATTATAGTAGAGACATCTGTTAATTAAAATAATTTTGGATTTAAGCCTTTGCGATTTACTTGTGATAGATTAAAAGTTAAAAGTTAAAGTTATAACAGCCTGTTACTATCCCATTTCTGGGCATCATTCTCTCCGTTTTCGCAGAGAAAGATTGGGACCTGCCACGCTGCGTGAGTGGTAGTTTACACATATTACAGAATAATGCTTCTTAATTTTTTTATAGAAGTAGGCGTTACTTTATTGAATTCCATAGTAGAGAATATATTGTTACTAACATACGAAAAGAGTTCGTAATGCATATGTCAAAGAATTCAAATTTCAAATGCACTTTACGAACATGTAAAAAGAGATTATAAAAAATAAAACTTAAATTATAGGTAATAGAGTTCAAATTCGCTTGACGCAAACTCCCCGCAACATTCGGGTGTTTACGAAAGGTTGTTTATGATCTTCCCAAGGACTTGCGAACGTTCGCGAATATCGTCATCAGCGCTACGTTCGATATATAAGCAGACGTATCGTGCGCCTCGACGTTCAGTTTGCGAATTGCGATCAAGAGCGAAATACGATACGAAAATAAAAGTGAAATAATATAAACTCCAAGTAATGCTAACCGTAGGACGCAAAAGCGTTCTTATACCCTATACATGCAGGATTAGTTTCCAAACATATCACAAGACACTACCGCTAAGAGGACAAGCACTAGGGCAAAAGCTAGTGATAAATATTCATAAACATTCAATATCGGTAGTCAGTGAAGCGATAAATATAAGATAGAGACGTTAAATGGGAAAACTTTAAAAAGAAAAAATTTAAACATTCAAATTATTCTAGCTGAAAATACGAAACAAAGCATAAAAATACCTCAAACATCAGCTTCTTTTTCTACCTAGTGATCGGGAACAATACGATCTCTCGCCAACTTCGAATGACCTTCGCCGTTTCTTTCGATCCTTCAATGTAGGTGCCGTCGTTGCAGATCAACGTTACTTGGCGGTGAAAGCAAGACGCGGAATTCGAAAAATTCAATTTCCTAACTGTGAATTTAGTAGAGAACGTAAGAAATAACCAGTTCCCACTCGGAACGCTTTCCCTGGGGAACGGGAAGAATGTAAAACATAGGGAATGGAGTAAAATTACATCTAGTATTGGTATATGTCTTGGGAGTTTTATAATTTCCGATATATCGTACACCTTCATATTATTTTACAAGTAGGTAACTATTCCTTTTAATTTCACTCAAATGTCGTTTTAACTTAATTGTTATCTTATGTGTAACTCCAATTAATCCTTACTACTGATATGCTCACGATAAATTGTTAATTTTTGACTTTTTTATAGTAAGTATAACCTTTATAAATGCGTGTTCCAATGCTTAAGCATGCTTCTATTATTGCATGCATTGATATATTATTAAGTCATTACAACGAATATTTAAAGCAATAATGGCAAGCTTGTGAACTTCTTATCTTGAATCCGTTTATGTGTAATATGCAAATAGCCCTAATGATGGCAGAGCTCTAAAAGAAGGCAAAAAAAGGCTGGAAAGAAGTAGCAGTTCACCGGCCGAAAAAGAAGTAGAAGAGAATTGCCGAGTGATAAAAAGAAGTTGTTTACAATGACACTTTACCAAGATATTAAACGTCAGAAAATCTCAGAACGTCGGGAAACCGGGAATAATTGCTGTAGTTATAAATATTTACAATATTTGTTTCTTTGTACAGTGTAACAAAGAAACAAATATTGTTTCTAAGGCCTTTTAGAGAATATCATCATTGAAAGTGCATTACTCAAGAATTTCGGAATAAGTGTATCTATCAGAGTTGGTTTGAAGGAAATATTTAATTTACACGTTAAATTCATGTTACAACGAAAAAGGTTACTAGAGTAAAGAAATTTAATTTTTTTCAATGGTTATTGTATGAAATTATATATTATTGGGTTGCTTAAATTGATTGAAGGAATTAATGAATCAATTATTTTTATTTGATACTAAACACTACACTATTTTAAACTATTAATAAATAAATTAAAATAAACTATTATTAAATTAATCAAAACTAAAAAACAGTTACGACTCTTAAATTATTAATAAAGCTAACAACAGTATAGTGTGTTGTCCCAAAATGGACAATCTTTGCAGCATTTTTAGAAGGGAAGCTTCTGACGCTGGTTTTAAGAGATCACCACGGATTGGATAATATAAAGACGTTACTGGTAATAATCATTACCGATATGCTGTGATTGTATATCATTGAAGTAAATTGTTAAATCGTATCATAATCGTATACTGTAAAGATATCTTTTAAAGGAGTAAAAACAGAAGGGTGTCAATGGAGGGTAACCGATCCAGGACAAAAGATAAAGAGGGGCGTACCTACTGTAATGGTGAAAATAGTATAGAATTTATGGTAATTGAATTTTCTGAACGCTTAACGCCTTTGTTCGGTATATTGCGATTTAATTTCATACACGGGTACGAGTAGCGTATTGGAATATATAAAGCGATGATTTCTTTTCTGTATCTTCTTTGGAGGGAATTCGATTTGGATTTTATTGAATACATTTTTAACGGTACAGTAAGTTGGTATTGCCTTTACTTAGATATCGGCACTGAAATTAATATCAATTATTTTTGAATTGACAACTGAGTTTTTGCTGTTATTTTTCAGTATCAGCATTGTTCTGATCCAGTTGTTTTATTACAACTTACATAATTTTAAATTACAAAGGGCTATAAAGGTCTTTACATTTCGGTTTGTTCTTTTTTGTAAATGAGGAAATTCCTTCAACAACCTTACCAGCCCATGTTAAGGGTTACGACGAGCACGGCCTAAATAATCTGCCTTTTAAGTTGTGCCTTCAAGCTGTCCCGTTTTGTTTATGCTTTAGTTTCTGCTTTCCTTTTACCATAATTGCCCTTCACAAAGATCTCCGTCACTACACTTTCCTAGACAAGATTCATCCTAGTGAGTTCTATGGGTGGTTAATTGTTCTCAATGATTTTGTGGACTGCAGATTTGTAATTTCTTTGTAGGGTAATAATGGAATTTACAGTAGTCATTTTTATAGCAAAAGTCCCTTAATGTAGATATTTTATTGTGTTCCGTTACTTCCCACCATAACAGCAAAATTGCAACGTCAAGTTCAAAGGATATGTCGTACCTACTTAGGTCATGGTCCAAAAGCAGTATCAGTTATTTAGTCAGATAACAGTCATCGCAGGTAGACTTAGTTCTTCTACCATTGACGCTGTTAGAAAGGTTAGTCAATTAACCTAATTTATATCAGACTGCATGTATTTATTTATTTTTGGAAGATTGACCTCCAAGTTAGTTGCAGGTTCTTCCCATTAAGAGCAACATTTCCAACCAGTCGTAGCTTGATCAAATCTTAATTGATCACTCACAAGCACTTATAAAGAATATTTCCTAAAATATACCACGAATGCAAGAAGAGTTTTCGGCTTGGCTGAATCTATATTTATAAGTATATATGTATATATGTATTAAGATATTGATACAAATGATAATATAATTACGTTAGCTTTGGCTTTATGGAAGAATGAGGTCTTCTGGCACAGGCTTTATTAAGCTTAAAAGAAGTCCTCAACGATATATCACGTAGGATGTAAAATTTTTACTGTCAATAAATTTTATTTTTGTTTTATTTTAAGTTCACTTTAACAAATATTATTTTTCTGTGATTTGATTTCAAAATCTCGTTTTTCCTAAATGACACAGGATAAAAGTAAAGTAAATTAGCGGCATGTTACAATCCCGCTGCTGGGAATATGCCTTCTCTCTCCGTTTCTGGAGAGAAGGGTTGGAGCTAAGACCTACCACGCTGCTCCAATGCGGATTGGTAGGATACACATGTCTCCAGAATTCTCTAGAAATATGCAGATTTCCTCACGATGTTTTCCTTCACCGAAAAGCGTGTGATAAATTGTAATACCAATTAGACACATGAGTTTTAATAGAAAAACCCATTGGCGCCTGCCCGAGTTTGTACTCGTGTTCCCCGCGAAAGAGTCGCACGGTCTCGCCGCGGGGCCATCACAGCTTAATGAACACGATACAAAAATATAATATATGTATAATAATCAAGGGTATTGTAACCAAAGTCCCTGCTAGTAAGATATAAACCTCAGGTATGAGGTTTCACAATAATATACGAGTATTTTGAGTAAGTATAATTTTCAGTTTAATATGTGTATGTACGTGTATGTAATCGATGCATCGATATTGCGGTTTATGTAATTCTCACGTACATTTATTGGAAACAATACAATATGATACATTATAATATTGTAACTTGGTATTGAGGTGAGTGAATTATTGAAATGTTTTAGTTCTCTAGCTCTTACCACTAGTATAATAGACCACCGAAAATCTATAATTATCGCTCCATTCACTTTATCTAAGTCTGAAGTGAATTTAAGTGCCCATTATAGAAAAAAAGAAAGTACGAGATTAATTTGGTATGATCATGTACTGTAGGGATGAAAATCATGTGACCAAAAGAATAAAGTTTTAAATATGAATTTGATTGTTTGTATGGAGGCCAACAATGTGGGTGATAGTGGGAAGCGCTAAAGTTGCCGAATGGTAGAAGCGAATGGAACATGAAGGCATACTGTGCCGACCACACTTAAAGTAGGAAAAGGGAAAGGTATTACGATTTAATAATTGGTTTAATTTTTTTTACTTTTGGAAAAGCTCTGAACATTGTCAAATTTTAACGATAGGAAACCGAGAAGGAACCGTACCAAAAATATTCTTACACCACAAAAATTCTTTTGGTTTAATGGGATTGATTTAATTTTGAAAGGTTCGATAATGTTATATTAAAACTATTTATTTGACTATTGATTTGATATTTGCCTGGACCCTTGGCGCAGTGGGTAGTGACGCTGCTTTCAGCTCCGCGGGTCGCGGGTTCGCATTTTCTGTAAACAATTTGTTGGTTCTTTGAGTCTGGGTGTATATTTGTATTTAACTATGTATTTAAAATGATATATGCAGTATATCTACCAGTTGACCGTCACCCATAACACTAGTATTACTTACTTTGGGGACGGACGACCATGTGTGTAAGTGCCCCACATATTTATTTCTATTATTTATTTCTTTTTATTTTATCAATTATCGAGGCATAAGTATATATTTCTCATATCACATAAATTTTTACTGTTATTATAGTTTTAAAAATCATTCATAAAACAGAATAAATTGACAAAATATTTTGAGCTACTTCATTAGTTAAAATTCAACTTGGAATAATATTAAATACTAGTTTTTAAATAATATTTAAAGTTAATAAGTCACGGAATAAGTAGCTTAGATAGAGGCGTGACATTTACGACTGAGAACAAGTTGGATAATGTAAATTAATTTTATTTCTTTCTAAGGCAAACTATCATGTTTGTATTGACCGTAAAATATAATGGGCCATTAAGAGAGGCACTATCGGAGTACATTACTATTTGTTATGTTCGCATTAGCTAACACCCTAGTTTATATGCCAGGAGCTAACATCCAAAACGATCACATGTTGCAAAAACATTTCTAATATGTTAGTATCAAAAGATATAAAAACAGACGGTACAATCTACATGTTTTTCTTTTACCGCAAATTATAGCAAAATATTCTAATTATTTTTGTGTTATGAATGTTCGCAAAGTAACACCTTCTATCTATACTTATTATAAAACAAAAAAGTTCCAAAAAGCTGTCTGTCTGTATGTAATCGATTTTCTCAAAATTTTACTGAACGGATCTTTGTACGATTTTCACCAAAAGATAGTGCAATACTTCCGGATGGTTAAAGTATATAGTACATATTGGTATTATGTAAGTTGTGCCGAATAGATCAAGTAGTTGTTAAAACTTGCTTGCTGGGAGCTTTAGTCGCGTGCGCTGCGTAAAGCAGCAGAGATACGCTAAAGTAATGTACAAGAGAATTGTAGATCTATAAAATTTCTACAAAAAAGTCCGCAATAGCATGTCTCTGTCTGTTATGGTTAACTCACAATAACTACTTTTATGTTAAAAATTTTAATTCTAGAAAAAAATTGTGACAAGCAGATTTCCACACGGGCGTAGCCGCTGGCACAGATAGGATTATATAAATCATTTAAAACAAATACACAGTCCCTATATTGTACATTCCATATACAATACAGAAGAGTATTACTTGTTCTCGTAATTTCTCTGACGGTCAAGCTAGTGACCATTGTGTGAACAATAAAAAAATATTGAAATCATATAATAAAAATATAAATTATTGAATTAAAGGCACTACTTATGGCTGTAATTTGAAGCACTAGAATAAGCAACCTGTTTTTTAAAAGTAGTAACGATATGTTAATATTTATTGTTACCAGTTAAAACTTTAATTGATGGTCAATCTACGTAGAAGAGTTAATACATGTTATACTATATATAGTACCCCTAAGGTGATTAAAAAATTAAACAGTTCTTAGACACATAATACGAAATACTAAAAAAGGGACAATGACAGCTGTACGTAAGTGTACAAAGGATTAAACAACGGCAGCTCCTATACTATACGGAACCCTGTTGCTCGGAGGAAACTGTAATGTTCACTATTGATTCAGACGATAAAGAGGGTTTTCCCATTTATTGTGCCAACTTACGTTAAGAACACGACACCGGCTGTTTAATTGCCCCGTTAAGATTGACAACGTAAGATAAATTAGAAAATACTATATTTATTTGGAAACTAGGTGAAGTATAGAATGGGGAATTTATAATTGTTTTCGATCTTGAAGTAATGGGAAGGCATTATAACCTTTATCTTAGAAATAATTAAGCACGTCATAGAGTAACCAAGGAGCAGCCGCACAGTTTTGAACCTGCATCATAACGTAATTTATTTTTTTTGAGGTAATTCTATTCGGAGATGAGAGTAGTGATTTGGCAATTGGCTCCGCTTAACTCCATTTATAATGGCAAAAATATGAAGTACAACGCCTTCTTCTGCCTTTTGGTATTTCAGCCGCTTTTATAGGTCGAATGTACTTTTCTTAAATTTTAATTATAAGTACGTCTTTGATCATGATCTAACCTTTATCAGCTGTGATTCCTCAGCGGTGACAGCGTCCGGAAGCAAGTGACCGGTTCAAACCCCGGGCAAATGAGTTTTTCTATAAAAACTTATGTGTATAATTGATAATTGCAATTCAACACACGCTTTTCGGTGACGGAAAGCATGATGAGGACACCTGCAAATCTCTAGAGAATTATGGGAATATCTGTAATCTAACAATCCGCATTGGAGCAGTGTGGTAGGTCTTAGCTTCAATCATTCTCTTCAAAAACGGAGAGTAACTTATGCCCAACAGTGGGATAGTAACAGGCCGTTACTTTACTTTTACATCTTTGGTCAAGTCTCTTATAAAATTCCGCTTTTAAGAGTATAGGTCAGTAAACTTTTCTTATCTCTTAATTTAAAGTACATCCTAGATCTGGTCCCGTATAAAATTTGATACTGTGTTTGAAGTCGATTTAAGACTTTCAAAGAGAAATTTATTCTATCTGTGACAAACATGACCAAGGATAGGCCGGACGGTTTGCATTTCTTTATCATCACTCAATATAGAAGTTTGTCTTGGTCGCTCCTTAGAGATAAGAGATGTGATTGATTGCCTTAGTTTCTATTCATTCAATCTACCTCTGGGTATTTCAGCCACTTCTACAGCTGAAGAATGAAGTTTTCCTAAACTTAATTTTAAGTATATGTTATGTCCCGTACCAAATTTAGGGTTTCCTCATTTGAACAGTCTATTCAAGATCATTAGAATATGAATTAATGCCATGTTGCAAACAATACAACCGGTGTTTTGAGAAAAAAGCCAAAATTCCATTACACACCAACCATTTCATGAACGTGCCAGCCTTTGACTGCTCGAAGGCCATAATTTTAGGCGAATACCTCGCGAGTTTAATAAAACGCGTCTTGCCTTACAGGCATATGTCTGGGCCAATATTGCGTGCGTGTCGAACACGCAATGAATACAAACACCGAATACATTTGTCACGGGCTGGATTATTTGAGAATTATTCTACCACATCGTTTTATTTTATCCAATAGTGGATTTAAAAAATGTGCAACTCGAAGATTTCATCATCTCTATGGTAATGTTTTGTCATTTCTCATCATCCTTCCCTTTGAATTTTTAAATGTCGTTTGACAATATAATATATGTAATTAGATTCATAATTTTCATTTCTTCATATGTTCTATATTTATAGTAGATGTTGACGTTCTACCAATCTGACGTTCAAAAGCACTTATTTACAAGTTTACTTGAATAAAGAATATTTTGAATTTGAATTTGAATTTGAATATATACAACGTATAAGGGTACCCTGCGACTTCGTTCAAACCAAACGTAAGAATTTAATTAACCTATTTTTTTTGTCACAAAATTTTTGAGACAAAATTAGATTTTAATCCTATACTAAACTTCGCTATATAAGCTTCAATTGGTGCAAATTTCGTTAATATTGGTCAAGCGGATTAGCCATCAAAGTGTAATAGATAGAATATAGACTTTCTCATGTATAATATTGGCAAGTATGGATTTGATATTATCATTGATGATTTAATGAATCTTTTATATTTCATAATTGATAGTCTTACGTCATTTATGTTAAATGTACTTGTGTCTTTAATTATTTTAAAAAATTATTAATCAAATTCTTCTATTATTATTTCAATAGCCCCTGTTTAAAATTTTCACAAAATTTTTAAAATTTGAAATTGTAGCAAAATTACCTTGACATTACTATTGTCATCATACGAGATCAAACGCAACATACAACAACTCCGTAAAGAACCATGATATATCATTATTTGATATTACGCCATATTTGTAACCACATATACTTGGACATGTAGCTTAAAGCTTGAGTACCTTGACCGCAATTATTAGAGGTTAATAATCATATCGCATTCGAAAGTGCTAATATGTTTAGTACGTATAATTATGTATCAAGTATAATATTATGGATCTGCGCTATGTAACTCCAAATTATATAAATTATATTTAGAATGTGTTAAAATGGAAGAACAGCTTTACATTGAAAGAAAATTACTGAAAATCAGATTGATATTTGTGATAGAGCTGTTTACATGGTAATATTATATAATTTTAGGTTACATTCATCTTAAATGTAAAAACCTTGATATCTGCATACACATATATTTAAAAAATAAGCTTAATTATGTGTGATAAAAATAAAAAAGGACAGGATTGACCCTTTAGGGACACCCATAACAATTAACGATCGGAAAAACTAAACTTCATTAATGCATACTTTTTGTAATTTATCTAAAAGACACGAGATAATGAGTCCAAAGACATTGTGATTGACACATCTGCACATCTCATGCTTTACGCAGTCGAAGGCCTAAGATAAATTATAGAAAATATCTATACTAAGTAGAAAAATTACTTCTAATTACAATAACTTTCGGCAACCACTATCAGTAAGTCATAATAAAATACATTTAATTTACATTATATTGACATATACTACACAATGCACTACACTGCAGCATAATCAGCAATCACTTGTATTGTACTGGCGTCTTATCAATTTTATATTTAATGGTTTGGGAACGGATACTACGTTCTGAATTAAGCATTAGATCTATTTTCTTTGAATTTTTATAAAAGAGATATATTTTTCTTTTCTTGTGTAGTTAAAAATAAGAAAATGAGTTGAAATGATCACCGATTACGACTTTAATATAGCCCCATAAAGTCTGTTTCAATATCGGTTGCGAATCGTACACGCAATGAATAAAACATGCTAGGCAATTATTGTGATGGGAATTATTAGGGTATTTATAATCTATAATGATTTTGCGTATCATACAGGCACGAAACTGAGTAGGAAAACTAAAGGCAATATCCTGCAATCAACACTTTCATATCATCGATTCATTTTCTATGTCTCGATAATATAAATGATAGCTATGTTTGAAAATCTTTCCAGCTTCATACGAGACTGCAGATTCATTATTAAATTTGAAATTATGATTCCGAACATCAGTAGGATCATTATATTGATCCTTGACGATTTAAAATAATTAAAAAAGCTTTTTTGAATAAAGATTGTTTTGATTTCATTTGATTTCTTTAATTTATGCGGACACTTGACATTTATAACACACACAACCTTTTGACAATTTTATGTATTCAGTAACATTTTTTATGTTGTCTTTGTAAATAAATGTATTCATTATGTTAAAAAAATACCAAACTGTTTCCATGAAGCTAATTACGT
The DNA here is from genome assembly GCA_947086505.1 of Morpho deidamia. Taxonomy (NCBI): domain Eukaryota; kingdom Metazoa; phylum Arthropoda; class Insecta; order Lepidoptera; family Nymphalidae; genus Morpho; species Morpho deidamia. The sequence goes on from CAMTZC010000025.1 coordinate 2,027,053, forward strand.
TCACAAACACGCTGGCGTGACACTTTCCTGTGGCGGGTTAAATAAATAATGACGTAGCAATCAGCCGTTCTACCAAATATTTATACATCTGACACGCTTTGGAATAGCCAACTATTTAGTTTAGTGAATTTTTAATGACCGTGTAAAATGAAAAAAATATCAAGCACTGAATTATGACTATTAAAGTCTGTCATAATTCTTCTTCTTATCCCACTAAATGTAGTTGGCCTAAGATTTTTTTCTCTTCTATTCTTGTCTATCATCTCGACAACTCTGGCAGTACTCTTATATGCTTGTCACACTTTACACATCTAGTCACATATTCATTCACATTCCTATTTAACACTCGTTTGGCCACAGCGTAACTTTGGAAGTTATGGACAAATAATTATTTAGTAATGTGCAAGGAAATCTTACTATTCCACTAATAGGCATAGCCCTACTTTCTCCTTTTGTGGAGAATAGGGCGGGACCTAAGATCCACCACGCTGCTCCAATGTGGATTGGTAGGTTACACATATCTCCAGAATTGCAGATATGCTGATTCTCCTATGATGTTTTGTCTTAATAAAAAATCGTGTGTTAAATTGCAATTATCAATAAGACACTAGTTTGAAAGGAAAAACTCATTTGTGCTTGCCAGAGGTTTGAGGTGACCCCCTCAAAAAGGTCTCCCAGTCTCACACACAGCTCTAATATAACTTATCGATCAAATAAATAATTGAATCGAATCAAATTAAGAGTTACCTCGTTCTTAAAATCAAAAGTATCAAAAGATAGGATCAAATTTAGGATCAGTAAAGAATTATTAAGCGCGAAACTGATTATAAATAGATCTGTCCAGGGTTTAAACAATCTTTATAATTGACGATAGACTAATATATTTACGTATTTCCTTTGGGAATAAGAAAGAAGAACATAGTGCAAACTTGAGGGTATTTTTCTTTGTTCGACGCGAACAAGTGTCGGATAGAACTTGTGTTACATATATTATGTCTAGACATATATTGAACGTACGAAGCTACGGACACGGCCCGCAAAACGTCAGTCACGTTTCAAATTATACGAGTATTTACGTACTTTATTGGAATTCTTTAACTGTCAAAGGCCCAAATGTTTTTCTTTATTTGAAGACAAAAGACATTGGGCAAAGCAATATGTATTTGTAGGGGTGTAAGAGGGAACTTGTTTCAGTTAGTTTACTCAAGTGCATAGTACTTCTGCAGTGCATCCTTACTTATAAAATGATAAAATTATGGTGTCTAATCACGGTGTTACTATACTTTGTATAAAACAAAATCCCCAAAAGCTGTATATGATCGATCTTCTAAAAATCTTCTGAATAGAATTTACTAAAAGCTTTAGGTTAACAGTACATTACCGTTTTACTTAAATTGTGTTTAAGAAGTCGCACAGTTGTAACAAATTCACCTACTGGAAGAATTACTTGCGTATGCCGCGTAAGCTAGCAGAGATACAAATTCAAATTCAAATTCAAATAAGTCTTTATTCAAATTGGCCTATTACAAGCACTTTTGAATCGTCAAATTAAAATTAAATTGAAGCTACAACTGGTTCGAAAAGGTGCTCTAACCGTGAACAACCAGCAAGAAACTCGGCGGTCACTCTTTTAAAAAATAAATATTACAATTTTGTATTAACTATTGTTAACAAACTTAGATTATAATATCGTCTAGTACATAGCTGGTCGCAATTTAGTTCCAAGCTTTCTTATCATTGACATAGTCTTCAACATTATACTAAGCTTTATTAATGAGAATCTCTTTAATTGCTTTTATGAACTTGTGTAAAGGCAAGTCCAAATTAGATTGAGGAATTTTATTATAAAAAAGTATACCGAAGCCCACAAATGATCTACGTACTTTCTGAAGCCTTAGCCTTGGTATTATTAAATTTTTTCGGTTCCTAGTTTGCCTATTAGTAATATCGCTTTTTTTATTAAAAAGATGTATATTTTGTTTCACAAACACTATATTATAATAAATGTACTGTGAAGCTACAGTAAGAATATCTATTTCTTTAAATTTATCATGAAGCGAGTCACGTGGTTTCATATTATAAATCGCACGAACAGCTCGCTTTTGTAAAACAAATATTTTTTGGATATCAGCTGCTTTACCCCATAGCAAGATACCGTATGCCATGATGCTATACACAAAAGTAATGTACTATATTGGTAGATCTACAAAAATACTACAAAAAAGTTTGTCACAGAATGTTTCTATCTCTAACGGTGAACTCACAAGTACTACTTTTATTTTCAAAATTTTTATCAAAAAATATTACGCATTTTCTAGACTGTTTTCTTCCGGTCGCTTTTTTATTCGCTTCAATTACAGTAGTAAAGTAGCGGCCTGTTAATATCCCACTGCTGGGAATAGGCCTCCTCTCTCCGTTTCTGGAGAGAAGGGTTGGAGCTAAGACCTACCACGCTGCTCCAATGCTGATTGGTAGGTTACACATATCTCCAGAATTCTCTAGAGATATGCAGGTTTCCTCACGATGTTTTCCTTCACCGAAAAGCGTGTGATAAATTGCAATTATGAATTAGACACATGAGTTTTAATAGAAAAACTCATTGGTGCCTGCCCGGGTTTGAACCTATGTTCGTCTCTAGAGAGTCGCACGGTCTCACCATTGGGCTATCACAGCTATTACAGTAGTAAAGAAGCAAAATTATAGATATTTAGAAAAAAATACTAATATTATTTCACAGAAAATATGCTTATTACACGCTTGGTTACCCAGACTAGGAAGTGAGGAATATTATGCATAACGTGAAAGTCTTTGATCGCAAGTTATGAGTAGTGACGTCTTGAATTAAATAACAATTACCTGAGTTCAATCGCATCGCGATGCTATCGATTGCATTCCATTATGCTTTTAATCTTCAGTGGCATATGCGACTTATTTCAGCGACGCCTTATTCGTTTTATAAAATACCTACCTAGACTACCTCCTATCCTCTCTCCGTTTCTGGAGAGTAGGGTTGGAGCTAAGACCTACCACGCTGCTCCAATGCGGATAGGTAGGTTACACATATCTCCAGAATTCTCTAGAGATATGCAGGTTTCCTCACGATGTTTTACTTCACCGAAAAGCGTGTGATAAATTTTCAATTACCAATTAGACACATAAGTTATAATAGAAAAACTCATTGTTGCCTGCCTGGGTTTGAACTCGTGTTCCCCTCGAAGGGGTCGCACGGTCTCACCGTTGGGCTATCATAGCTTGCTGCTGCATAAGGGATATAGCTCAGCGGAAGAGCATTCGACTGCTGCTGTAATAGGAAAGTTAAAATTGATTGCGGAATTTGATTATAGAATCGTATACTCGAACCAACAAACGACTTACGTACTTATGTAACGCGCAAATCAAGAGCAAGATTATGTCGGCTTCTACTTTGTCTATTATATACATCGCCATATTTTTAATAATTATATATAATTTTATGCATATAAATTATATTGTTAATAATATACTGCGGAGCATGATCCTTAAACTACTCTCGCAGGGAATCATGCGGACTTCAATTGTAAATGTACGGCTCTTTTCATTTATAAAAAATAATTCAATATCCGCACTTTTACCCCATAACACTATTCCATAAGACATAACTCGAAAGTGAAAAACGAATGATTAATTTTACACAGTTCCATAATGCAATATTTATTATAATATTATTTCGCTATAATCAGCGATTACAAAAAATCTGTAATCTATACTGCTAATTGTGGTATCTGTAATGCTAACTGTAATAATATATCCGTTGGATAGTATCCTCTACATTTAACATTACATAATTTCTTTAATCAGGGACTAAAAGTAATACGTTAACAATACAAATATTTTCAAAAGACTTCTTTAGAAATTGTTTAATATCGAACCAAAACGATTTGAGAAAGAGTGTCACGAACAAATAACTCCTTAAGTATCTTCAACTTCACTCGACTCCATACGTGACACGCTTCAACCCTTTAGAACCTATTCCAACACGGCACCAAACTTTCATAACGTATATGACATCACTGTATATGTTTTCAAGATGCCCTCCTAATGCCTCTACGTAGTTAATGTCTGGCGTACAAATGTCGATCGTTCCAGTGATAGCGCCTTATCCGTGAGTCGTTCGATATCGTTAGCAACTATTAAACTGGGAAAATTAGCCGTCCGACGAACTTCCCCTACACCCTTATGCTCCATTATACAATATACAAGAACATTGATATAAATTATATTGATATGACAAACTAATTAAAACTTTATTTAGGTTTTACCATAAAAAAATAGTACTTGTTGTAGACATTTTGTTTGTTTTGTTTTGTTTACGGTCCTTCCATATTCTTTTCAGCTGTGACATGGCAGTCTTTGACATCCCGATAAGCCGATGGATTTATTTTTCACATTAAACCGGTATTGGTTATTTCGGAGCCGAGGCATAAGAAGTTACTAACATTTTCTTAATTATGAGTCCCTTTGAGCTTTAATTTAGATGCCCGGTTCACAACCATGACTTTGATTTTTGAGCGGTCTATGATCTGCCCTAAATCCGTGCTGTAACGCTCCATTCTATCCAGAAGACAGCACAACTAAACTTCATCCGCTGCAAAAAGAATAGCGTCATCGGCATAGCGAAGATTGGAGATCTTAGTGCCATTGACATTTACGCCGCCACCCCAGTCTTCACAGGTTTGCCTAATAATGTATCCCCGTAGATATTAAATAAGATGGGAGATAAAATGCATCCCTGGCGGACTCCTTTGGAAAAATGAGTACGGTTTCGAGGTCGTCATTTCAATTCTAAACATTCCCTCAATATTAATGAACTGACCTTGTATGAGGCTTATAACTTATAATAACATCGTAGCTTGATGAAAATTTTGATGTTGTACTGTTATAAAATCATTGGAACACTTCAATTTTGTTTATGTGCGTGCATTATTACACCGCGACTGCGTTAGGTTTCATTGCTAATACAAACTGTAAACATATCTTGGTGAAGTTGTTACTTAAACATGGCGCTAGCAGTGTTATCGCGCTAGAATATTCCCTTTTTCTTGTAATATACTATATTGAGAGATGAGATTCGGTTGAAGTTTCTACAGGTATGACCTATAGAGTTTGAACCTCGGGCAGCCACCAATGAGTTTTTCTATTAAAACTTATGTGACTAATTGATAATTGTAACTTGCCACACGCTTTTCGGTGAAGAAAGACATCGTGAAAAAACCTGCATATCTCTAGAGAATTCTAGGGATATGTGTAACCTACCAATCCGCATTGGAGCCACATCCAGATTTCATTTGATACTTTATATCTGTGTACACGATGTAGCTGGCTTTTAGTTGGTCAATGTTAGTGAGTAGTTAGCACAGTGTCCGGATCCGTTATCCGAGAATTAGGCACAACTTGAGAGCGAAGTTTTGTAACTAAACTGCTGGCCACATAATTAAAATGCGACTTAGAAGTTTTTATGCTTAGATCATTATACACTTCTCTATGTCATTAAGTAAAATGATGGCCTGTTACCGCCGTGTGATATCCGGCTGAGTAGAATAGACCACCTTCATTTGACTGGCCCGTTGGCAGTGATATTGCCTTCAGCTCCGTGGGTCACGGGTTCAATTCCCGCCGAGGGCCAACATTTTCTATAAAAAAATTGTTGGATCTTCGAGCCTGGGTTATATTTATATTTAAGTATGTATTTATATATGTAGTATATCTACCAGTTGTCCGTCACCAATAACATAAGTATTAAGTTACTTACTTTGGGGACGTAACAACTCCGTGTGTAAGTGTCTTATATTTATAATTTGTTACCGAGGTGTCATAAAAGGCGACTAAGGTAAGTTTACGTCAGTCAGGCGATCGGTCGTAATATAACTAGGCAAATCACGTAATGTTTATGATATGTTGCGCCCACCACACTTTGAGATAAGGCAGGAGAATGATGATGACGGTTAGTTACTATCCCGTTGCTGGGCGTAGGTCTCGTCTCTCCTTTTTCGAAAAGGGTTTGAGACCCACCACCCTGCTCCAATACAGATTGGTAGGTTTCAAATAACTCAGCAATTCTCTAGTGATATACAGGTTGCCTTTTATGTATGTTATATTTTTTACTGAGAAGCGTGTGTATAATAGAAATTGTAAATATCATGAGACATATTATCTTATTATTTCAAATCTGCACGAAATTATTTCCATACGATTACGTATTATTTTAACACACTACTCAATTATAGAGCTGTGATAGCCCAGCGGTGAGTTCGTGCGACTCTTTCGAGGGGAACACGAGTTGAAACCCAGGCAGGCACCAATGAGTTTTTCTATTAAAACTCATGTGTCTAATTGATAATTGCAATTTATCACACGCTTTTCGGTGAAGGAAAACATCGTGAGGAAACCTGCATATCTCTAGATAATTCTGGAGATATGTGTAACCTACCAATCCGCATTGGAGCAGCGTGGTAGGTCTTAGCTCCAACCCTTCTCTTCAGAAACGGAGAGAGGAGGCCTATTCCCAGCAGTAGGATTGTAACAGGCCGCTACTTTACTTTTTTACTCATTTATACACACTACACACGACTATATTTGTTTCATACTATACACACTCGTACACACATTGTCGCGCGCACTACTCAAAAGGAGTCACTGTAAATCAGGTTTGGGTTACAACCTCCCCCCCCAGAATAATCTGAGTGATGTTGGTGGTGATCCTTTTTGCGTCACATTCATTATATTTTCATGTTTCTCTATAGAATCCATTTAGGTTATAATTTATAGAATTAGGCGTTACTTAGCGGAGATCCATAATACAAGAGTAATAATAAAAATATTTTGCTATAATCCGCGCTTTGCGATTTTGTCGTGGAGTTTATCTCCTGATGATGCTTCGGTTGCGGGGCGAAACGATTGTTGAGTTTGTGATAGTAAACATGTGTAGTGCTTGTGTATTGCTAGTGGAAGTGGTGGAGGTTTGTGCATGTTTTTTTACGAATCCTGCACGTATCGAGTATGAAAATACGGATAGTACACTAAACATTTAACACTATAAATATATTTTCTAATTACTGTATCGCGGATTATAGCAAAATAATTTTATTATTACTTTTATGCCATTTAGGTTAGTTTATTTTCTTGTGTTTTTACTATTTTATCATTTCTTTCTTGTACTACATATAATGGTGTGACCTTATAAATTTTTCTTATTTTATTCTTACATAAGTTTTAACAGATAGATATTCGGGTCTGCTTGGGGTTTGAACCTGTGACTGCCTGGCGAGAGGCATACAGTCTTACCATTCATCTATCACAGCTTGAGGCCTAAATTAGTAAATATTTATTATTGTTACCACTAGTTCTCTCACAGTGTATAATAGAGGGAATCCAAAAACTAAAGTTGACGCAAGGAAGTTGCAAGTAATAGTAGATTTGTTCATAATCCAGTTTTGACTTGGTCAGTGTTATCCGTTAGTTAGCAGACTCCCTCAGGACTGCTCTACTTGATGTTATCATAGTTGTGCGAATATATTCGCTGCACAGCTAATAGCCGTGTACCAAAAGTACACCGCACAAAGCACCTCAGTTTTACTCCATCGCATTTCCGTATAAAGCGGACTGTAAGTGAATTTAATGCGAAACTGGCTTGATTCAAATTCAAATTCGAAATATTATTTATTCAAATACACTACTACAAGTGATTTTATGCCGTCAAACCGGTAGTTAGAATAACTGTTAAACTCTTTGTAAAAGCTTTTATTCTATAAATATAATTCTTATAACTTGTTAGATTTCTTCATTTCTATCTTGTACAAGGTCAGAGGATAATTAAATTTAGGTACGCATTAAGTTTGAAATGACAAACATTTATATTATAAATGTAAAAGTCTGTTTATCTGTATGTAGAGTTTTCGCTTATCCCCTGGACTAATATTGATGAAATTAGCTCAAATAAAACTTATAAAAAAAATTCTTCGGGAATTGGGCAATAAACATTTCTTTCTTCGAAAAGCGCATGATGATTTTCAAATATCAATAAGGCGCATAAATTTTAAAAGAATATTATCATACTCCTGCCCTTATCCCACTCTAAGTGGGGTCGGCACAACATGTTAAACACATTTTGTCAAATGATTTGGCTACGTATTTTATGACCAGCCGCCAGCCTGACGTCAACTTACCTTAGTCACCTTTTACGATACCTCCGTAAAAAATAAGGGTGGTCTATTCTATGCAGCCGGATACCACACGGCACATACCTTAGTCGCCTCTTACGACACCTCGGTAAGAAAGAAGGGTGGTCTATTCTATTCTGCCGGATACCAAACGGCGAAAATTTTAAAGGGACAAAAGTATAGAATTGAACCGGCGACCTCTGGTAATCGTCGCTCGATCTTACCGTATAGTTGCACAGTTAAGCACATCATCGAGAAATCACTCCAAATTTTACTTATAAATTTATTCCAAAAAAATAAGAAAACTGTTATAAAACCCTTTATAACCAATGCCCTGAATATGTACCTACCGCTAAATTGGTGAGTGCCACTGTCAGCTTAATCTGAATTACGCAATGAGGTCTAGATAGCTGTACACCGTAGGACAAATCAATGTGCGAACCGTATACGAAACAAGTTGTAAAGTAAACACAACAAGAAAGAAGCGCGACTTAATAATAATAATAAAAATTCAAATTCAAATTATTCTTTATTCAAGGTAGCGTTTACAAGCTCTCTTGAAGTGTTTAATGTATTTTATTTATAACAAATATATACAAGTTATATCTGTCTTAAAATACTTACACGCTACTACTATACAAATCATGCCCACGTGGAATGGTCCCAAGAATGCTGGCAGCGTTTCCGCGTTGAATCGCTAAGCTGATTCTTTGTGCGAAAAAGGAGCCAGCCCTCTTGTCACCCGAAGAGGCGATCAATCGAGGTGTTAAAACGGATAAATTTTTTTTTGCACTTTGGCTCCATGGTCTCAACTGCAAACGGCACAAATATATAACTCTCAACGAGAGATGCATAGTTTTGCCGCTTGCCGGATTCGGCCATTTCCGCCGCAGCTCCAGGTCTGGACGCCGTTTCCCTGATATGGGACGAGACTAACGTATCAACGCATGTTGCGTCCCACATTAGGGCCCGTCCCCGTTCCCAAGGAACCAGCGTCAGACCGTCTGGTCTCTTGCCATCATCCCGACATATCCCGGAAGGCTCGAGAAGAGCAGGAATGTCGATGGTGGCAAGAGCTCTTTTGATGGTGTCATTAAGAGAACCATGGCGGAAAAGCCTACCAGAGCTCCTATGGCATGAAAGCCCGTGTATGCCAAAACTGTCTACCTCTTTTCCACATGGACATCTGTGCTTGAGGCACAATGTGGTTCCCAATCTGAGACCCAAAGCCACTCTAAAACTTTCATTATCTAAAAGTGTGCCAAGATTTTTAGACGGGAGAGCATGAAGCCAATAACCTGATTCTTTTTCTGATAAGGCTAGAAGCCTAGCTCGGGCACGGTCACTCGAAAGATTTTGTATCAAATTTTTATGTGTAAGCTGAACCAATTGCACATCCCAAAGTTTTTGAGTGGTACATTCCTTCGGGATATCTTCATTGGGACAGCTAATTTTCCAACTATCTAAAGCCTCTGTTGCATAGGACAAAGAAAATAAATTTGATTGTAAAATTTCAGAACTAAGTTTTTTAATACTATGGACAGAGGCCAGAAATGCTGGAAGAGCAACACTTGAAATTTTCCTCACGCCGATGCCACCAAATTTGAAGTGTGAAATTATAATAGAATTCCCATTGTTTCATAAAAATTTGCTTTACCGAAAAGAACCAGCAAGAAAATTCTTATTTAAAACTTTTATTTGAAACTTGAACTAAATAATATATAATTACTCAGAAATCGAATATTACAATATAATCTAGTGCGTAACCGGTTTCAACTTAAATCCTAGCTTTAAATTAAATCTTCAATTGTACAAATTTCAATAATGTTGTTCCATTGGATTAGCTTTGAAATCTTAACAGACAGACAGAATTTCGTGTAATCATATAATAAAGATATTTCTTGTTCGGTTTACTATCATTGGTATGTAAAAGTAATGGAACTTTCAAATGAATTCGTAAACACCGGTCGGAGACTTCGGTCTTCGGGCATTAAGGTACTTAAGGCAAAAATATCAAATATTAAATGAATATTAGGTCCTGAAAATTGTAAACATCAGATATATCTGTGGTACCAATTAATTTGCACTTAAGTGTACACAGCACGTGAACAGGGGGTCTGTTCAAGTAATTTCACAATAAACTAGTTAAACCAGTACTAAGGACTTTGACACCAGCGCCTAGTGCCATTCCCTTATCAAATGAACTGTGAAACCTTATATGGCATTTCTCGATACGAAACATAAGTTTAGGATTTTATTATTATAGAAGCTGTGGAATTTTCCATTGGCAACATCTCGGAAAATATTTGAGTGGTTTCTTATGAACTGCCATGTTTCTATAGGGTTTAAAATTGTATATATTCAAAATTCAAATTCAAAATATTCTTTATTCAAGTAAACTTGTAAGCAAGTGCTTTTTGAGTCGTCAACTTTTCTGCTGGTTCGGAAAGCTGTTCCTACGGAGAAGAACTAGCAAGAAATTCGGCGGTTGCTCTTTTTAAAACATAAATCTTAAAACTAGTTACATTTAGTTAATACTGTCTTGCATAGGGTAGAAGTATCCACACATCCTTATTATCTAAGTAATCTTCAACAGTATAGTAGGCTTTCTGTATCAGCCTCTTTTTAACAGTGTTTTTAAACTGCGTTAATGGCATATGATAAACATTATATATATATGATAAACATTATATTATTAAGGGTCTGTGACAACGGTCATCAAATGACCAAAAATTCAATCCGTCAGAAACCAATCACGCGCCAGAATGTCAACGGCTACATTCTTCCATACCATCATCTCACGTTCACTTCTAAGCAAAATCGCATTGTAATTTTTACGGAAATAATTATATACGCTTATAAACATTTTTTTGGTCCTTCGAGCCGGATTGCATGGACATATATTGAGCTTTACAAAGAGTTAGTATTAACAACAGACTGAGCAATTACGAAGATATGTTAACTGGTATTATGTTATATAAAAAAAAATGATATGTCAACAATGTTAGTTACCATACTCCTGCGAAATAGCTTTACTGATTTTTATGAAATTTTATATGTATATTCAGTAAAAGTAAAAAAGTAAAGTAGCGGCCTGTTACAATCCCACTGCTGGGAATAGGCCTCCTCTCTCCGTTTCTGGAGAGAAGGGTTGGAGCTAAGACCTACCACGCTGCTCCAATGCGGATTGGTAGGTTACACATATCTCCAGAATTCTCTAGAGATATGCAGGTTTCCTCACGATGTTTTCCTTCACCGAAAAGCGTGTGATAAATTGCAATTATCAATTAGACACATGAGTTTTAATAGAATAACTATTTGGTGCCTGCCCGGGTTTGAACTCGTGTTCCCCTCGAAAGAGTCGCACGGTCTTACCGCTGGGCTATCACAGCTTGTATATTCAGTAGGTCTGAGAATTGGCTACTATCTTTTTCCCATACTCCAAGTGATAAGGGTTGTCCACCGAATTTTTTTTTTTATTCTTTGGACATCATTTCATTATTTTTTTATAATGTATATTAGATATTTCCTATAAATTATTAATATGGGAAAACAACGTTTGCGATATAAATCGGTCAGCTAGTGAAATATAATACATATATTATAGAACGAATTTTGCTTGCTATTTTTATGCTACAGTTTGCTGAATGAAAATGTACGGTTTTTTGCACGTTCCTTTCACCAAAAGGTTAGTTGTGACAGATAAATAAGGCTGAAAAGGCTACGTTCACATATTTTGTAATCAGTATAAATAAATAAATTTTAAAATTATACAGTTCCTAAAAAATGACACTTCTATTTCCAAGTTTTACATTTTCATTTTAAGAGGACTATATATCTTTATACAAATCACGTACCCTTAAATGGTAAAATATGAGATAAGAGAAAATAAGATATTCTAAAACCTCAGGATACCAAAACTGAATGTTTCAATTTATTAATTAAATAAATTTAATGTTTACATAATCATAATTATATAGCTTTATTTCTATATGCCACGCAAAACTGTTAAGCTTTCATTAAAATTACAATTTAATTATCATTTTTTTTCTATCAAATGTGATTTCTTTTAAGAATTCTTTAGGTATAAAGCAATCAGGACAGTTAAAAAGACCAGAATCAGTAAAAGGAATTTAAACTTAAAATTTTTAAAAATAAATCTAAGGTCCATAAATAAAATAAACCAGATCAAGACCAAGAGCGACAACAATTAGAAAGGCATTAACCGGCACCCGGGTGGATTGCAAAATACCCGCAAGTGTTGCCAAATAATAACGGCTTACGAATATTTCAATATGATACAAAAACCTTTCCCTTTTGTAATTACAAGACTTTATTATCGCCATTAAATTACGGTATTTATTCATATAAATTTTTGCAACATATAATTTACCAGTTAACCCGACAGACGTCATGCTGTCTTAACTATTTAAGACGGTGAGTTTTCTTTAATTTTCGTAAACCTTGCAAATTTTTAAACAAGAACTTTCTAAATACGAGTATATATATCGTGATATAGAACCTACATCTTTAATTTACAGAATTAACTTGACACATCGTAAATAAAAAACCTCAAAGTAATTACAAAACAAATTAAACACAAAAGTATGATTATTAATAGAGATAAAAAAAACTATCATATCCTAAGTTGTCTCAAAATATTATCTACCTAGAAATTTCATTGAAATCATTTCAGTAGTTTTGAATCAGCGTTAATTTCGTATCGTGATACGGCATCTTTATATATAAAGATTTTACTTGACTTTACCCTTAATTCCTATTGGAAAATGGTCTCAGAAAATTATTTTTGCATAACACAAATAGTACTGAGTTATAACAATGAATTTCAACCCAAGGTTTTCGAGTATAACAGATACGAAATTAAAGTTCAATAGTCAGGAAAAAATGACTCCCTGCTCGTCTTTAGATAATTGATTTATTAAAATTTAGATTTATTTATTTTTATAATAATGGATTCCTTGCGTCGATGCTCCTCAATGCTAAGAGTCGTGCCCGTCCTCCCATATGCGGGGCGTCTTTCCACTCTCAGACTTTTAGAGGTCATATAAATCATCTCGGCTCCTGTAGTAAGTTATTAGGTTATTTGACAGCCGCCCGATGCTCCGCGTTACGCTTTATGGCCAGGTAGGGTCTCTTCTTGACTAACCCTCCTCCTTTTACATCAGGGCTTGTAATAATGGACTAAAGGAACTAATTTGAGTTTCGTTTTTTCAGGTACTTACATATAAAAAATGAAAAAAGAAAACTACATACGCAATCTCAGCAATCGTCCAGGTTTGTTAAGCATATTTTAGCTGTTGAACGAAAAAAAAATCCGATTATAATATATTGTAAAATATTATTTATACAGTATTTAACTTTTAAACTAAATAGAGTAAATGTTGAACAAAGATATTCTCTTTTTTAAGTTAATCTATGTGCTATAGTTCAGTGAGCTGGAGCGCTTGCTTTAAATGTCTCAGACTTGACGGGTGGATCTAAACCCAGTACTAGTGGAAATTAGGTAATCAGTTGGTCTCGTATTTTAATTTAATTTTTAAACAACGTTCTGTGAATCTGATAGTAAGAAAATTCTAACTAAGTTAACTTTAACTTAGTAAGTTAAGGTTAACTAAGGACCAATTCTAGTAGTATTCTACAGTGAAACTCCCAATGTAATATGTTTAGCCGTTCCAGAGAATGCATTATGATCCATCTTCCTGCTTCCTCATGAATTGCAGTATTTCAAGTGAAAATCGTACAATTTTTTTCATAATTTATTTGAAATTTTAAAAGGTTATGTTAAACTTAAATACTAGCACTAAAAAAAACCTCTAAGGCTTGTCGCTAATGCTATCTCTTTATTGTAGAAACATAAAAAATATAAAACTAAGAAAGAAATAAAAAACCACATGTACAAAGGCGGACTTAACCCTAAAAGGGATCTCTACCAGCCAACCTTTGAGTAAAAGAAAGAAATAACAAAATGACAAGAAATGCTATAAGCAATTCACCTCTAGTTTAATTAAAATTACATAGGTAACCACAAAACATATACAATATATGAATAAATATTAATAAAAAGAACTAAACATTACAAAAAAAATCCTTTTACGTACAGACAACATTTGGAGAGATTATTTTATAATATGTATAGATATTATTCAGGGTACTTAAACGCCTAATTTGGTGCGAATGAAGAGTCACGAGTCTTTAATATTTTAAAGTGAACTCACAAAACATATCTTAAAGTTAATGTCTCAGTCAGCCATAATTGTTGCCAATTTGAGCGTGAAACGTGAAGGCTCAGTGAAATCGTTCCGGAAACCCGATCTCGGATACACGTAGCTGAGTATCCGGGCGAGCTGTTAACGAACCATGAAAACTGGAAGCTGCGAATAATTAACTAGTTTCTCTTGCATAATGGACGATATATACGTCGTCTTCAGTATTTGGGACTGAATATGATAAAACTGGGTACATGAATGTACAATTTCATCATCATTCATCATTCTCCTGCCCTTATCCCACTCCAAGTGGGCTCTGGACAACATGCTACAAATATGTTGTCTTATGATTTGGCTACGTATTTTACGACCGGCCGCCTGCCTGACGTTAACTTACCTTAGTCGCCTTTTACGACACCTCAGTAAGAAATGAGGGTGGTCTATTCTATGCAGCCGGATACCACACGGCATACATGAATGTACAATTTATTATAGTTATTTATAAATAAAAGAGAAGCCGCTGTGTGGTATCCGGCTGAGTAGAACAGACCTCTCGCATTTCCTACTGAGGTGTCGTAAAAGGTAACTAAGGTAAGTTGACCCGCTGTTTGGTATCCGACTGAGACCACCGTCATTTCTTACCGAGGTATCGTATAAAGCGACTAAAGTGAGTCTACCCGCCGTGTGGTATCCGGCTGAGTAGATGAGACCACCTTCATTTCATACCGAGGTGTCGTAAAAGGCAACTTAGGTAAGTTAACGTCAGACAGGCGACCGTCCGTAAAATAGCTAACCAAAACATGGGTCATCACAACATATTTTAAACATGTTGTTTAAAAACCACATTCTTTAAACATGTTGTTGTCCAACCCCACTTGGAGTGGGATAAGGGCATCAGAATGATGTTGATATACATAGTAGGAAAGCTGTGATAACCCAGCGGTGAGACCGTGCGATGTTTTCCACATGATCACCTGTTTGAACCCCGGGTAGGCCAATCAGTTTTTCTATTAATACCTATGTATCTAATTGGCAATTGCAATTTATCACACTTTTTCGGTGAAGGATAACATCGTGAGGAAACCTGCATATCTCTAGATGATTCTACAGATATGTGCAACTTTACCAATCCGCATTGTAGCAGCGTGGTAGGTCTTAGCTCCAATCCTTCTCTCCAAAAGCGGAGTGAAGAGGCCTATGCCCAGCAGTGGGATGGTAATGGGCTGCTATTTTTTTTACTAGTACCCAGGACTTCGCTCGCGCCGACTTAAGTGTTTAAGTATTGCGATTTTGTCGTGGAGCTTATCTCCTGATGATACTTCGGTTACGGGGCGAAACCGTAGTTGAAATTGACGTTGAATGTGTGTTTGTAAATATTCGAAAATATGTATTTCCACATTTCATTATTTGCTTCTAGAATTCAGCGAACTCCTTCCACATTTTTATGCATGATCTTTTTGTATTACCTATTTTACTAAGGGAAAGATTTTAAGCCAATTTAAATTTTCCAACCATTTTAAATACGCTAAGAATGTCTGCATCGCGGCATCTGCATTCCGCATTCATTCAACTCCATCTTCGCGTGTAATTAGATTAAAGATTTTTTAAATATTTTCCTGTCTGTCACAAGACAATATTCACAACCATATAAGAATACCGACTTATAAATCCAAATGAAACGGCAAATACCATTTTATCTCTGTTTTACCCTCTTAATTAGGGTAACGAGGAAGGATTATATTATAAAAGCCAAAGATCAACTTTTTAGAACTTAGCATTATCTATCTATGCATATTATTCAAATTTAAATTCAAATTCAAATTCAAAATATTCTTTATTCAAGTAAACTTGTAAACAAGTGCTTTTGAATCGTTACTTCTACCGCTAGTTCGGGAAGGTGTTCCTACAGAGAAGAAAGAGCCAACAAGAAACTCGGCGATTGTTCTTTTCAAACAATAATTCTTATTACTAGTTGCATATAGTTATTAATGTCTAGTACAGGGTTGAAGAGTAGCTATATCCACGCATTCTTATCGTCTAAGTAATCTAAGTTAATAGTGTTTTTAAACTGCTATAATGGTAATGTTAAAGTAGATTGCAGAATTTTATTTTAGAATCTTATAACCGAACTCACAAACGACTTATAGTACCCGGCATTAAATAATGCACATCGATGTTCAGAACGAAACAGCCGGCCATTCGGTTTCGTAGAGCGCTGTCACTGTCACTCAGTTAGTATGTGACGCTTCACACGGGTTCGTCTGTCTGTGCGACAGAGACAATGCTATATGAAGCAGAATCTAGCCGATTTCTCTCTCTAAGCCTCGATGTGCATTATTTATTGCCGCGTACTATATATACGTACTGTTGCAAGGCAAAGCTGGATCCGCAAGCTTATGTCAGCGTGTGATTCGTATGATAATGTAAATTCAGTCAAGCATTACTAAACTAAGTAAGATTAAGTTATACTTATTTTTCTTTTATTTAATTTTTTTTAAGCGATATTTAAGAATGATATAATTAAATCAATTATATCATTATATATTCATTTAATGCCGTAAATCCATTACCATCGGTACCACCCTGTATACAAATGAATAAATTGTCTTTATGTCTTTATATACTCCGAAACGGCTGGACAGATTTTAATAAAAATTTTAGATATACTTTGGAATGACTCAGAGGATGATCGTATAAAGTTTAGTGGCGATCGGAACATATTTTTTACTTTTGAGTTTCGTTTCAAGGGAAGTTTAAAAGTAGAATAAGCCACAGCAACGCGTGGCCGAACAGCTAGTTATGAATAACTGAGATAAGATTAAGTAATTTGTACACCACGTAACGGTAAAACGTCATTAGCGGTCAATATTAGAGCTTCTAAATATAGTTCTAGTCTATTAATTATTTAGACAACTGAATGGACGGTAACAAGGTATTAGAGAAGTGAGGTCAGGCATTGAATGTGTGCCACACTAACAATAGTGTATTGGTTCTTATGTATCTTTTTATAATTCTTTATGTAATACTATTCAGTTGTGTTAGTCAAGCTCATAAATTTTGTAAAGAGGTCACCGTAATTGATATTTGAAGTTATTGAATATTTATTAATTAACAATGAAAGAAATCCGCTGTGTGGTAGTCGGCTGAGTAGGATAGACCCTCATTTTTTACCGACGTGTCGTAAAAGGCGACTAAGGTAAGTTGACCCGCCGTGTAATATGTGGCTGAATAGAATAGACCACCCTCATTTCTTACGGACATTTTATAAAAGGCGGTTTAGGTAAGTTGACCCGCTGTGTGGTATCCCGTTGAGTAGAATAGACCCTCATTTCTTACCAAGATGTCGTGAAAGCGACTAAGGTAAGTTGACCCGCCGTGTGGTATCTCGTTGAGTAGAATAGACCCTCATTTTTTACCAAGATGTCGTGAAAGCGACTAAGGTAAGTTGACCCGCCGTGTGGTATCTCGTTGAATAGAATAGACCCTCATTTTTTACCAAGATGTCGTGAAAGCGACTAAGGTAAGTTGACCCGTCTTGTGGTATCCCGTTGAGTTGAATAGGCCAACCTCATTTCTTACCGAGGTATCGTAAAAGGCCAATAAGGTGAGTTGAGGACAGGCAGACGGCCAGTCTACCTGGCCAAATGTAACAGTATCTTTATAGTATGTGCCGACACTACTTAGAGTGGGATAAGGGCAGGAAAAGGACGATGACGATGATAACAATAAAACAAATAAACAGTGTAGCATCGTAGTGGGTGTATGGAGTTTGTTTTTAAATTAATGTTAATAGGGGAAATATTACACATGGTCGTGCGTCCCCAAAGTAAGCAACGCAAAGGTGACAGACAATTGGTAAATATATACGTATTAATATAATGCATACTGAAATCCATGTTGAAAATCAGAAGAAAGTACACTTTATTAGTATTTAAATTTTACTTACTATTTCATAGTACATTACTTGCTCTTTACCGAAACTATAACAGAACTACTTTGCTATAATCCTCGTGTGTTAAGCGAATGGATGCAATGCTAAGTGTATGTAGCAGGCAAAATTCATGTACCTTACACATGCAGGACAAGTCACCACACGTATCTCAAGACGCCTCCACCAGCAACAATGCACACAAGCAATACACACAACCACCACCAAAATCTCTACGATCGTTTCGCCCCGAAACCGAAGCATCATCAGGAGGATAGGTTCGACGACAAAATTGTAATGCGTAATTATTTATTTATCACTAATTTCTGTAATATGGAATTCTACAAAGTAATGCCTGCTTCTATAAATCATTGCTCTTTACCGTTCAATGCATTTCATAGCAACACGCAACAATTACGGGCGGCATGTTGCGCAAGCGGTTCACGTAATGAAGGTCTTAGAACATAGTCTATAATACTCATTTATGTATAAGCTGTAGGCAATCAACACTTTTCGAGAGGGTTACGAGTTCAAACCATAAGCAGGCAACAATGAATTTATCTGTTTATTATTTGTCTAATGATATTTGCAATTTATCGCTTTTCGGTAAAAAAAAAACAATGCGGAAACCTCCATATCTCGGAAGAAATTTTGGAATATGCGTAACCTTACCAAATTCTCGCCAATGTAAAGGGCAGAGGAAGCCTATGCCCAGCTGTGGGATAGTAACAGGCCGTTAGTTGATATACAAAGCCAACATAGATTTACTTGTAAATAAACATTTAACGGATGATGTGTTTGTTTACCAAACACTCAAAAAAACCTTTTACCCGATAAAATATCGCACGATTAGTATTAAAGTGACCTGATTAAAAAAAGTTAAGTCGCAAATTGCACAAAAGTAATAATAAAATTATTTTGCTATAATCCGCGATACAGTAAATAGAAAATATATATAATGCTATATGTATAATGGACTATCCGTTTTTTCATACCCGATACATGCAGGATTCGTAAAAGCACGTGCACAAATCTTTACCACCGCCACCACAATATACAAGCACTACACACGTTCACTATCACAAACTCAACAATCGGTTCTCCCCGCAACCGAAGCATCATCAGTAGATAAACTCCACGACAAAATCGCAAAGCGATGCGATTTTTGCGTATGAAAAAACGGATAGTCCACTACACATTTAGCACTATATATATTTTCTATTTACTGTATCGTGGATTATAGCAAAATAATTCTATTATTACTTTCGCAAATTGCAACAAAGCGTAACGTAGCTCCTACAAAACTCGTGAGTATTCACGAGTTTTGTAGGAGCTTGGTTGTAGCTTGTTGTCATAGATTGAAATGAGGATTACAATGTATCTCACTTAATAAAGCCTAATTCCTTTTTCTTCTTCCTTCCGACGTCGCAATGACTAATCAAAGTCATACATCAGCCCTCCACTACGCGTCACCCTAAGCCGTGATCCGGCCTCACAGGAGGCACTCTTCGGGGGACGACGTTCCCTTTTAGACTTTAGACCTTCTGCGCTCTACTTTCTGCATTTCGCAACCTCGACGATGCTTCTGCGCTCGCCCGTCCCGCCCAGTGACGCTATAAAAGCCGTTAGGGCTAACAGCATACAGTTAATTGGAGGAAAAAAATCTTCTTCTTTATAGACTGACTGATTCTACTTTAACTGAACTAGCTGAAAATAACTCTCTTCATGGGCTCCCAGCGACCTTTTTGAGGTCATCAGTCCATCTCGTAGGGCCTACCAACATTATTGTAAGGGGTGTAAGTGGGAGGCCTGTCCCAATCAGTTTCCTCAACTGTCACCTCAACTGCACGCGGTGCACCCTGCAGGTTAACCGACGATGCTCTGGCGACCGATAAATGGCGGTATGGCCGTTCATATAGCTTACCTAAATTCTACCAGATCGACGGTGAGCAGCAGCACTATCGGTGCGATATGGTTATCACTGCGATCACTAGCCAACCAACCAACCATGCCGAGCGTGTCGATTACTGGCAAAACCTTCATGATATTGAATTAGGTCAATTTCATACTAAGCGTACGTATATTCATAGAAGAAGATAGTTTAAGTTATACTTATATTTATATTTCCCGACGCTAGTATATTACATTTTACATTTTGCAATCTTTACTATGTTTCCGTGCTTTTGTTCATTTCGTTAGATGCAGTTGTAAGAAATTTTAGGCTTACAGCATACAGTAAATTAACAATAAATACGTCAATTTCGTCGCACTGTGCTAGGGGGTGAATATTATTCTGCGAATAAGTTGCCTATTAAACGAGTATAGTGGAAAAGTTGACATTTTCGATGTTTCTTTTGTTACCTTTAAGAAAAAAATCAACAACTCTTAGCGATAGACCAAAACGAATTATGACACATGTTATACACAATAATTTGTTTAAAAAAAAGTTTCATTACATGTTGTATTTACCTTAATATAGTGTTACAACGTGTTTCAAATACAACCAACCTCCTTCAAATAGTTAGGTCATTAATATAACAAACATTAATGTCTGTCAATAATCTGACTGGCCCGTTGGCACAGTAGGTAGTAACCCCGACTTCAGCTTCGCGGGTAACGCGGGTTCGATTCCCACCGAGGGCCAACATGTTCTATAAACAATTTGTTGATTCTTCAAGCCTTGGTGTATATTTGTATTTAAGCATGTATTTAAAACTATTTATGTATATATTTACCAGTTGTTAGTCACCCATAACACAAGTATTAAGCTACTTACTTTGGGGTCGGTTACCGTGTGTGTATGTGTCCCATATATTTATTAAAAAAAAAAGAAAAACATGTTGTACCGACCATATATAATAATATAGTTCAGTAATTAGCAATACAGGCACTATAACAGAACTACCTCGCTATAATCCGCATGGTTAAGCGAATGCATGCAAAGCCAATGTATATGAAGCAGGCAATATTTAGGAACCTTACACATGCAGGACAAGTCAACACACGCACCTTAACGTAGCCTCCTGATGATGCTTCGGTTTCGGAGCGGAACGATCGTCGAGATTGTGGTGGTGGTTGTGTGTGCTGCTTGTGTGCTTTGTTGCTGGTGAAGGAGCCTTGAGGTGCGTGTGGTGACTTGTCCTGCATGTGTAAGGTTCGTAAATTTTGCCTGTTTCATACACATTGGCTTTGCATGCATTCGCTTAACCCGTGCGGATTATAGCGAGGTAGTCCTGTTATAGTGCCTGTTTTATGGAATTCCGCAAAGTAACGCCTGCTTCTATAAATCATTTAATTAGCATTAATTTAGTATGCATTATTATGAGAATGTAAGGTTATATTAACTGCTGGTAAACCTTATAAAGAAAAATAAAAAAATACAAATCCATACAAGACCTCTGCGTCAAGTATAGGACGCATATAACGTAATCGGTTGGTGGGATCGAACCCTACTACCGACCTGTCACGCAATTCTTTATCCTCGTCAAGTGGGGGCAACCGCACTTACTCGCAGTTCCAACTTGACCAGTAAAGTGTAGATTCGTCACAGGGGACAGTATAAACGGATTAGAGATATTATACTTACGGTATTTAGCAAAATAATTCAATATGTGCGGGGAAATGGGAAAAGCTGTGCTGCGAGCTCTAACAGGAGCACTACTCTGTGGACTTGTCTCTGATGCAGCATATTTAGAGGTTAGTATTTTTTAAAATCGTATTTAAATTATGTCATTAAACCATATTCAAATTCAAATTATTCTTTATTCAAGTAAACTTGTAAACAAGTACTTCTGAATCGTAAACATCTCTTTTCTACCGAAAAGAGCCTGAAACTCCTTGCTCTTTTCAAAATTATTCTTATAACTAGTGACATTTAGTCATTACTTGTTTTTAATATGTATGTATATATGTTACGTACACCCCTTTTTGAGATTTCTATTCGTTGCTTTTTAAGCTTGGGTTGCCTGGAAGAGATTGCTACTTAGCAATAAGGTCGCCCATTGTATGTCAAAATCGAAAAAAAAAAGATTTTATGTTCAACATCTCATTTCATTGTATATAAGGATTATGGTGTACAATAAAGTATATTCTATATTCTAAAAAAGTATATTCTACTATCTTGTACAGGGTCGAATAGTATCTATATCCACGTATTCTTATCATCTAAGTAATCCTGAGTATATAGGCTTTCTGTATCAACCTCTTATTAACAGTGTATTTAAACTGTTTGCAAGGCGCAAAGCAGGAACCGCGAGCTTATGTAGATCCTACTTTGTATATTATATACATTACCAATTATTTTGTAATTTTATATATTCTTATAAGCTGTGATAGCCCAGCGGCGAAACCGTGCGACTCTTTAGAGACGACATAGGTTCAAATCCCGGGAAGGCACGAATGAGTTTTTCTATTAAAACTTATATGTCTAATTGATAATTGTAATTTATCACACGCTTTTCGGTGAAGGAAAACATCGTGAGGAGACCTGCATATCTATATAGAATTCTAGGGATATCTGTAACATACCAATTCGCATTGGAGCAGCGTGGTAGGTCTTAGCTCCAATCCTTCTCTCCAAAAACGAAGAGAAGACGCCCATGCCTAGCAATGAAATAGTAACAGGCCGATACTTTACTTATTTATAAAACGCACGGAACGGCCTATACATTTGATTAATTGAGAATGATATTCATACATTTATGTGTGTGAGGATGATACATTGAAATTCGGGCGCCATTCTGTTCCCGCTTAACTTCGGCAGTTTGTACAAATTGAACAAGCTTTCCTGATTGACTTTTCCCGAGTTGCGGTAGTTGTTTTTGTGTTTGGAACAATAACACATATTTTCACAGAGAGTTAGGGGGCCGATATCGGGTAGAAAACAAAAATTTGTGTTCATAATAAAAAGTGCATACGTGCGCACTGTGGCGTTGCATTTTCAGACGAGTTCGATTGAATGCAATAACATTTTTTTTGTAACATTTTCTACATGTAGCAATGATATTGATAATTACACATACTTTCTATATTTCGAGTAATACTCTTCTTGGTTCACTAAACTGTATTATTTTTAATCAATTCCGCAAGAGTTCGATTTTGTCGTGGAACCTCCTGATGATGCTTCGGTTAAGATGTGTATATCAACGATCGTTGAGAATTCCGCAGTGAATGTGAGTAGTGCTTGTGTAGGATGTTCTTGTTAGTGTTTTGTAATACTTCTGGTAATGAATCATGCATGTATACGGTATGAAAACAGTTGTTGCATCGTTCACTTAGTATCACGTAGATTTTCCAAAAAAACGCGGATTATACCAAAATAATTATTATTTATTTTGCCCGCCGGAGTGGTTTGCATTTGTGCTTGGAATTGCCTCAAAAGTTCCTTAG
The DNA here is from genome assembly GCA_947086505.1 of Morpho deidamia. Taxonomy (NCBI): domain Eukaryota; kingdom Metazoa; phylum Arthropoda; class Insecta; order Lepidoptera; family Nymphalidae; genus Morpho; species Morpho deidamia. The sequence goes on from CAMTZC010000025.1 coordinate 2,050,791, forward strand.
AGCATGTTGGAAATGTAACTGCGTTAAAATTACATAACGTATTGACTGATAAGTCAGGAGGTGAGAGTCATAACCCTATGAAACCAACAAAGGAGCAGCCCTACATATAACTAATAGTGGAATTCGTTTTATTAATATTATAACTGGATAATCATTAATATTATTACTGGAATCAATATCCTCTCACTTAAAACAACGGCCCGTTACTATCCCCCTGCTGTCTTTTGTACTTTTGCAGTAAGAAGGATTAGAGATCAGATCCACCACCACGGATTGGTAGTTTATAGATATTCCATGATTTCTCATGCAAGTTTCCTCACGATATTTCACTGAAAAGTGTGTGATAAATTGCATATATAAATTATCAATCTCTATCTTCTCACTTAATCATAATCCACAACAGAGTTGTTTATGAAAGGCATAATATTAGAGATAAAAAAGCTAAAGAAAAAGTTTCAGCGTCAAATAAGCAATAAGGTCGAGCTAAAAACAAACCCTGTCCAGTTTCAGAGGTGCGAATATAAGTGAACACCTCAGAATACAAATTTGACGGGCGCCGAGTTTGAAACAATTTACACTTTGAGTGGCTTGATCAAAGAAATGAAACTAAAAAGCAGACGCTATGAAAATAAGAACAAATTCAACCAACAGTAATTCTGCTTTGAAGGGCTACCGAGAAAATGTAAAGGGAAATTGCAAAAGTTAGTGCTCACCCATGAGCAGGAGTTATAGAAGAAACTGCGTTACGGCTGGTCCGAGGCCCTTTTATTGCCATAATTCCGGTTCAAACGCCAATTATATCAAAACTTTGCTCGCGTGAAATACGCATCTGGTCGAACAACTTTAAAAATTATTAAGTTCTTTATCGTTACTGAATTTATGGCTGAGCAAACAGTTTTTCAGCTGAATAGAGCTTCGGGTTCAATAGAATCGTGGCTTGCTGATAAGAATACTTTTAAGAGCAAGAACAAACAGCTCAGCTCTGCTAAGATTAGTCTTCAGTAGCTTTATGTGTGTGTGAGGCACAGGCTTATGAACAAAGCTTGCATCGATGTTTTATTAATAGACTTGTACGTTTTTTTTAATAATATTGGAGTGTAGGGGTGCAATGTACATCGTTATGTTATCTCTGTTGACCCGTGCATGTCTATATTAATTGGATTGTTACGATGTTTTCCTTCAACTCCTCAATAATGAACATAGTTTAATTAGAAAAAGTTATTTAGTGTCTGCTCGGCGATTGCAACGTGATTCTCAAATAAAAGTCAGGTGTCACTCTCTGGTTATCACAGCTTTTTAAATCACAGTCTCTACTGATTCCTGATTTGATGATGGAGAGACCGTCGAATTGCTACCTCAACGTTTACCTACGTTTATATTACTCGAGAATGACTGTCGATTTTATTTTAAGGGAAAAATTGGAAAACTAATAAGCGAGAAATAAGAAAAGTTCGTCGCAAAACTAATAAAATTCCCCAGTTAAAACTTTCGGCCCCGCTGTTTGCACGCTCTAACTATGGAACTGTGTGTTCAGTACCTGGGTCCGACGTTTTGATACTTCCTTATCTGCTTCTATAATCTGGAATGGAAATTATTTGTTTGTTTGGGACGAGCGATATAACTTAAATCGAGTTTCTTTTTAGTGGTTCAAGAGGTCCCTTGAGGTGGACGATGAATTTCAGGTGTCCAATTCGTATTAAAGGCTCACTAGAAATAGTTCTTTGGGTAGTGATTGCTGATAAAGCAGATGAGAAGCATTTAATTTTATTTGTTCTCGTTAGCAGATCATCTGCTTCTATAATCTGAAATGGAAATTTTGTATATTTTTTGCTTACTTAAATCGACATGCTATCGCGGACTTTTTTGGAGTATTTTATAATGATATAATCTTTATTTAAGACAATAACTGTCCAGTTGTTAGTACCTTATGACTAAGTGTTAGTAAGTGAAACAATTAATAATTAAAAATTACAATGCAAACTAAAAATTAGCCTACTTAATAATATGCCGGACAAAATGACGAAATAGATTAGTGTTAATTTTGTCCGACAAGACTTTCAGAATACTGTTGTCACTATTTCACGTCCTCTCCAACAACGAAGAAATTTTTTTGAATGATACAATAAAAATCGTTTGTACGTTTATTGCAAACATACCGGAGGCACTGCAGAAACGCGGTAGTCCCAACAAAATTCTAAATCCATTATTATATTGTACTCGCAGAGCATCCAGCGATGCACGTGTGTAGCTGCACCACAGACTGCTCGTGTAGAAGGACTGATAGTATGCTTTGGACAATGTTATTTTAACGTTCTCGCTACATCGTGCAAATCTGTGAATAATAATATTATTTATAGATCTACAATTCTCTAGTCCATTACTTTAGTATATCTCTTGTGGTTTACGCGGCGCACGCGAGAATAGCTCGCAGCAGGTGTGTTTTTCTTTTCAGCGGCGCGACCTCTTGATCTCTTTAACACAATTTACATAAAATCGTAGTGTACTATTAACCTAAACCTTTCAGAAGAATTGCATTACCGTTTGGGGATAACGGTACAAAAATCTGTTCAGTAGGTTTTGAGAAAATCGATCAGTCATACATACAGTCAGTTTTTGGGCACTTTGTTTTATAATAGGTATAAATTGAAATAAATTTAGTTGATTTTTAACTGTTACTAGAAGCGGTTCTCCTTGTATCGACATATTTATCCAAGAAAGGAGTTGATTCCTAAAAGCGCGTAGCCCAGATCTGGGCGAGTGCAACGCCCGCCAGTCACGTCTCAAGGCCGCCAAGCGTTTGCAGTTTCCCAATCTCTTAATTAGGCATGGAGGGTTTGTGGGCAATTGAGAAATTTATTATCTTATTATTTTATCTTATTACGTGACTAATTACATTCATAACTATTGACTTATGAAATACTGTCACTATAAATGCGAATGTCTGTCAATCGAATAACTGTCACAGTTATGCCGATTATTTATAAAAAAATTGCCTTATTATTTGCTTAAACCGTTATATATTATTTATGGTTAAAGTGGGTTAATCTTAAAAGCTCGACATATGCTGTCGCGGACTTATATTTAGAACTTTTACAGGGGAACAATTTTGTAGTACTTACATAATTTTTGAAAAACTTTCACCGTTAACTTAGCGCACGCAAAGAAAATCCTTTGAATTTTGCCGTTTTCGCAATGTTATTATTTGCTGCTTATCTCATATTCATCTTAGCGCGATGTTATATAGTCCATATGTCGATGAAGGCAATTACACTCTAAGAATTTTTCAAATCGGTCCAGTAACATAAACAAAGAATCAAAAAAACTCTTTAGCTTTATATATTAGTAGTAAGTATTAGTAAAGATATAATTGATAGTATTAAAGTTGACAGATAAATTCGAAAAACAATTATATGAATCGCGAACTTTTGTTCTTTCATTTTATCTTTCTGCGCGATTCAATTATTTGAATCGCGGATAATAACAAAATAATTTTATTATTACTTTGGTAATTGCAACATTTTGCTATTATTTCGTTCAAAATTTGTTATTACGTTTTGTTTTTAGTTAATAAATAGAAACCGGCTATACTCATATATTCTAACGCGTCAGTTCGATTAGTTTCAAGCCCCTACGGTCCTTGTTTATGAGCTCTGTAAGAGTTTAGCCAGTCTCTGTACATTAACTATGAATAACATTCAGGATAGTCTTACTCTGACTAAAAGTTTACTCTTGCGATGTCTTACTTTAAAAAAAACATATGCTTTTCATTACATACTGATCTTCAATAAGTTTAACTCAGTCAAGGTTGTTCACATGTTATATAACTCTTAGTTCATTATCTCACCGGTCCTTTCACTCAAGGTGGTCCAATTTGCAAACGTAATCGTGACATTTCACTGTCCTCGATTTAAGTGACCCGAGCTTATCAATTCAGATCTTATTATTAGCGCGTTAAAGTTCTTATTACCTTTTTTAGATTCTCACTTGGTCAAATCATTAAGCTTTTCGCAACGTGTTTTTTTTTGTAATGCAATCGGCAGGTTTTTGTTAGTACACTATCAGCTGTGAAAGCCCAGCGGTGACACCGTGCGAATCTTACGAGGGGAACACGAGTTCAAATCCGGGCTGGCACCAATGAGTTTTTCTATTAAAACTCATGTGTAATTGATCGTTGCATTTAATCACACGTTTTTCGGTGAAGGAAAACATCGTGGAGAAACCTGCATATCTTTAGAGAATTCTGGAGATATGTGTAACCTACCAATCCGCATTGGAGCAGCGTGGTAGGTCTTAGCTCCAACTTTCCTCTCCAGAAAGGCCTTCTTATTCCCAGCAGTGGAATCGTAACAGTCCGCTACTTTACTATCAGACTATTACGCCTGTTCACGAAATGAAAGATTACGGTTAATTTACCGTATGCAGACACGGTCGTCATGTTGTATGGAGCATTATGGAACCGACATTAGCTTGCGGCTCTTGATTTAAAGAAGCAGGCGTTACTTCGCGGAATTCCATATTAAAGAAACTATAACAGAACTACTTTGCTATAATCTGCGCGGGTTAAGGTTAATGTATGTAAATTTGCATTACCATTTTGTGTGGAGCCTATCCTCCTGATGATGCTTCGGTTTCGGGGCGAAACGATCGTGGAGATTTTGGTGGTGGTTGTGTGTATTGCTTGTGTGCATTGTTGCTGGTGGAAGCTGTAGGAATACGTGTGGCGACTTGTCCTGCATGTGTAAGGTACGTGAATTTTACCTGCTTCATACACTTAGCATTGCATACATTTAAATTTTCATCAATCAATTTTAAACTTGCCACTACAGTAGTTTCAAAACACTGTTAACATTAGGCTGATACAGAAATCCTACTATGGTGTGCAGGATTATATCGACAATAAGAACGCGTGGATAAAGTACAGTATAGTAATGACTAAATGTAACTGAGTATAAGAATTAATTTTGTAAAGAGAAACCGAATTTCTAACTGCTTCTTCTCGGTAGGAACTTTCAAAACCAGTAGTAGAGTTGATGATATAAAAGCATTTGTTTACTAGTTTACTCGAATAAATAATATTTTGAATTTGAATTTGAATATAGTAATAATAATATCTTTTATGATTCTTATATTTTTTACAGCAATACGAACCATATCCGTTTCAAATCGGACAAGCTGTGTACCGGAAACCGTTGAGGGAGCACGAGAAGCCGCAAGACCTCCGGAACGTTCCCGGAGTTCCAGGAGTAGACTTTCCGATTTACCATTCCGTGCCGCAGACAAGCTTCTCGTGTGCCCACGTGCCAGTCCATCCTGGCATGTACGCTAATGTGGAAACTGGATGCCAGGTAAAAAGCATAAGATTTAAAACGATGTAGACGCTCTATAAGCATTGTGTCCAGTACATTGCCATTTCGACTACACCACACACCGATCTATATCAGTAACTTTGGTTCTTCTACGAATCTACTCTTCTTCTCTTTATTCTTTAGGTTTATTTAGTACATTTCGTCAACCATACTTGACAGTAGAAGGGGTGGTTTACTATAACCAGCCAAGTTCCTTTCAAAAGGTGGGCACCCTTTGCAGTTTCCCAAGTAATTGATGTATGTAAAATAAAGGATGTCATAAAGTATAATAACGTATTTTCTTTCAAAATGATAGGTAGGTAGGTAGTCGATTAAAAATAACACATAAGTTATTCTACGAATCTTTTTATAACTAGACACACCTTGTATCTTAACCCTTATATGTTAACCCTATGTTGAGCGACTCTGAATTTTCCTATGAGATCCATAGTAAGCGAACATTTTGTTTGTTTTGTCACATACTATGCCGCCTCCAAAGTAGCTTAAACCGGTGATTTACATGCCAGTCTATGGTCATATATCACGAGTCCAGCCAAGAAACCGATAAACTCATATCGCAGTGGAATATGCGCCAATCAATGGTCTCCAAAGTGAGGAGTTTATAGAAGTCTCTAAACGGTCCCTTTGGTAAATTGGAATTAACATTAAGATAAAGAGGAGTCCTGTATAATTTATAGAATTAGGAATATAAAATAGTTACTTGCGGAAGTCCATAATACAAAAATTATGAAAGTATTATTTTGCTATAATCGTGGATATATAAAATACCATGCTATGTTTCCGGCTTTGACTGCGTGTATTTTATTGAAATTGTGTACATTGGACATTGTTAGTTAAGCATAAGAGAAAGAGACATGATGTCGCGGACTTTTCTGCATTTTTGTAGATTTAAAATTCTCTAGTACTATATATACTTTAGTGCATCTCTATTGTTTTACGCGGCGCACGCGACTAATGTTCCCAGCAGGCGAGTTTAACCTAGTTTACCCTTCCGGAAGATTTTTTTTTGATAAATATTTTATTGCGCAAATATTGTAACAAACTAATTTCTGCCGAGAATTCCGAATTTAGTTTATATAAACCTGTATCTCGTACCTTTTAGTAAAAACCGTACAAAAATCGGTTCAGTAGATTGATTTTGAAAATCGATCACTTACAAATATTAGTATAGGTAATTGCGGATTATAACAAAGTAACTTAAAGTAACTCTCATTACTTTTTTTAGTACCTGTACCTGTAACAGCCCGTTACTATGCCCACTGCTGGGCTAAGGCCTCCTCTCTCCGTTTTTGGAGAGAAGGATTGGAGCTAAGACCTACCACGCTGCTCCAATGCGGATTGGTAGGTTACACATATCCCTAGAATTCTCTAGTGATATGCAGGTTTCCTCACTATGTTTTCCTTCACCGAAAAGCGTGTGATAAATTGCAATTATCAATTAGACACATGAGTTTTAATAGAAAAACTCATTGGTGCCTGCCCGGGTTTGAACCGGGTGTTCCCCTCGAAAGAGTCGCACGGTCTCACCGCTGGGCTATCACAGCTTTTTTTAGTACTTTTTTTAGTATCTTCTATAAATCTAATAAATATTACAAACTAGAAATTGGTTGCGTAATTTAATACAGCACTCCATCAGATCGATTCCATTATCAAATTTCCATTTCAATTCTGTTTATAACTTTCCGTTTATCAGATCCATCTGGTTCCGCGCCGTGAACAGTAAATAATCATGTTATTTAAGCGAATTTCCACGTAGCGGAATTACTATGCCCGACCAGTTTGGCCCAAATTGAATAAGTTTTAAAGACATTGTTACACCGAGTGACTCACCTAAAACTTAGTCCGTAATCCGAAATTATAATTTCAATCGTGTTATTTCTAGGAAATTAATTAAGTCAAACTTTCAAAAGAATCAATTTGGCAAAGGGGTACTAGAGGGATATCAAAGTTATATAAAGGGAGCGGTTTGAAATTAGGACTCTATCCCTTTATCCGGATGGCTAATACTTTATTAGCAGTACAATTTGTTAACTAGCGACCCAACCTGGTTTCCCTTAGTAAATCATATTACGTTTTGAGTGACCCGCATGATAATACAATTTCGAGTGCCGTACTTTATTTTACTATAACTTCTAACACATTCACTAAAATTAAATAATGTTAATATATTATAATATATCCACCCTGCTGTATCCTGCTGAGAAGACTAGACCACCTTCATTTCTTACCGAGGTCTCGTAAAAAACGACCAAGATAGGTTGACGTCAGGCATGCGGCCCATCGTAAAATACGTAGCCAAATCATGTAACAACAAAAGTAATAATAAAATTATTTTGCTATAATCGGCGATAAATTTATCACGGATTATAGCAAAATAATTTTATTATTGCTTTTGTATTATGGATCTCCTCAAAGTAACGCCTAATTCTATAAATTATCATGTAACAACACATTTATAACACGTTGTACCGACCCCACTTAGAGTGGCATAAGGGCAGGAGAATGATGATGAAAGTTAAAGATCAATATAATATTAATTATTAGGGCTTTAAGTTAATCAATATTGCATTTGATAAGAATTGATACATTGATTGTACGTATATATTAGAAGTTAATTCTAATTTACAAGTTGCCATAGAAGATATTAGAAATAATTAAGTAGAATTGAACACGTGACATCCTGAAGGTAGAGTCACTGTTACCTGCACCAAAAGGCCAGTCGAACCCCTGAAGATGATTTTACCACTGGTTTCTGTATAAGCCTACTTCAATTACTTTTAGCCAAAGCAAATCCAGAATAGATTGTTGTTTAGGTTTCTCAAGGGGCATAATAGAAACTTCTAGCTTATGAATGCTTTAGAGCTTAGTTGTTTAAGATAAGATATCTTTTTCCAGGCTTACCATGTCTGTCACGACGGTCGCGAGGGTCACCAGGGGGCATCATTCCTCTGCACCAACGGCACTCTGTTCGACCAGGCCAAATTCGCTTGTGATTGGTGGTACAACGTTGACTGCTCGCAAGCTATCGACCACTACAAGTAAGTTTCAAACAAAACTAAAATCAATTTTAATTGGACGATTAACTATAATATACTGAGACTTCATTCGTGTCAACTTTAGTTAAAATACTCTGAATTATATACTGATGTAATGTTTCCCATTTCCGAAGGTAAATTGTTAACATTATCTGTTGGTCTGTTTTAAAAACTTTAATTGTACAAAATTTCATCAATATTGCTACATTGGATTAGCCTTGAGAGCGTGACAGGTAGACAGACTTTGATGTTTAAAATATTAGTTTTATTTATTATATCAGTTTTATTAGGTTTAGCGCATTAAATCATAGATTGAAGGCAACAGTTTTTTTTTTAATTTCTTAATCTTGAATTTACTTTAATCTGAAATTTAGTATGTAGGGGGTTTTTGGGTCGACATCAAGCTAGGTTTCGTTTTAATAAAATGTCGCTCTATCCCTGTTTTCACGCACTGAAAAATTGCTAAAATTATAATTATTATTAATTAATATTAATTAACTAATGTAATAAGCAGACTTAATTGTATACTATAGTATTGACGTAAACGAAGTCGAATGAACAACTAGTATGAGGATGAGGATAAAGAGACTAAGTTTTACCGAAATAATAATAAAGAGAAAAAAATTAAAAACTTTGACTGTTAACAGCTATGTATAACTGTATTTACAGATTAAATGCTGACCCGCTTAAAAACCCTTACGTGCCGAAACCAAAACCGGAGCCAGTGCAGGAAGAGCCAGAACACATTTATTATAGAAAGATTCACAACTAGATCTGATCAAATCGTCGCCATGCTGAATCATCCAGGAAAATCATTAGAATATTTAATATATGTTTACTCTCTTCTACACTAAACTTAACCCAACTTATCATATTTTTATGGTTCCCAATTTTGTCTCAATTTTATACCACATATTTTCATCAGTCTTCAAAGCATCATCATCATTCTCCTGCCCTGATCCCACTCTAATTGGGGTCGGCACACATGTTACAAACATGTTGTCACATGATTTGCCTGCGTGTTTTACGACCTGCCTGACGTCAACTTACCTTAGTCGCCATTTACGACATCTCGGTAAGCAATGAGGGTGGTCTATTCTATGCAGCCGGATACCACACGGCACATACCTTAGTCACCTCTTACGATACCTCGGTAAGAAAGGAGGGTGGTCTATTCTATGCAGCCGGATACCACACGGCACATACCTTAGTCACCTCTTACGATACCTCGGTAAGAAAGGAGGGTGGTCTATTCTATGTAGCCGGATACCACACGGCACTTACCTTAGTCGCCTATTACGACACCTCCGAAAGAAAGGAGGGTGGTCTATTCTATTCTGCCGGATACCACACGGCGTATCAGTCTTCAAAGCATGGTGGTTAAATTACTATATAATATTTATTTACGTTAAATCCGCTCAAATATTACTACTCATTCATTGACATTATTTCATTTTTCATTCATGAAATCATTTCATTTATGTATTTATTGTCAAACAGCCCTATTCATGAAAAAAATTAAATTAATTATCTCTTATAAATTGCGTTATGATAAAGTTTGTAAATAAGTATGTGTAAACTGTTATTTGCTTTTAAATAAATAAATAAAAAATAATCGATCTCCGGTTTTGCCTGTGACCTATAGTCTACTAGTTTTTGCCCGCGGGTCGACTTACCTTAGTCACCTTTTACGACACCTCGGTAAGAAATGAGGGTGGTCTATTCTACTCTGCCGGATACCACACGGCAAGTGATATTCAATTCATTATTAACGAATTTTTTTATGAATAAGGCTGACATTATCATTTTTAGATGTAAATAGATATACTTTTCATATAATTAAAATGAATTTTGATCACAATCATTTGAAATTATCATTCAATTCATTCATTTATGAGCTCATATGATTATCATATGATTCCTTAGATTATATAAATTTTTAGACATGGTAATCATTGAAAGGACAAATTAATAACGTGCGTTAAATTTGAATCACAATAATTATGAATTATCTTAGTGAATGTGATTGTAAAAAAAAAATTAAATCACTGCCAATGTTTAGATGCTTGAAAATTAAATTAAAATGTCGTATCATTCAAAATAAATGGTATACCTAAGTTTTAAGCCCTTTGCTGAATATATAAATATGTTAATACAAACGTTGTTCTTTGTTTTTTAATAAGTCATCGTATGAAAATTAAAATTTTATTAAAACCTGTAGAATTTGATATCAAAAATGTTTGGTATTAGAAATAATGTTTTATTAGCATACACTTGAAGTGTTCACATAAGATATTTCACTAGGTATAGAATATAGAATGACAAAAGTTTTTTATTACATAATTCTCTATCTCGATGTGTATGTAATCTAAGATTCCATCCATATGATTTTTACAAACTAGATTAGTGCTTAATGTAATTGGTAACTCACGAATTGTTATGAACATGCCATTAAACTAGTTACGGTAGATTGAGTTTTATTTGTATTAAGCTTGTTATTGCAGTTAGCTTTATCAGTATCATCATCATTCATCATTATCCTGTCCTTATCCCACTCTCAGTAGCACAACTTGTTTTAAGCATGTTGTAAAATGACATGGCTAGGTATTTTACGACTGGCTGCCTACCTGACGTCAACTTACCTTAGTCGCCTTCTACGGCACCTCAGTAAGAAATGATGGTGGTCTATTCTACTCAGCCGGATACCACACGACGGGTCAACTTACCTTAGTTGCCTGTAACGACACCTCGGTAAAATATAAGGGTTGACTTTTTTATCATTATCATTATGTTATATTTAATATACATTATAATATTGATAATGATTTTTGAAAAAATTGACCGCCGAGTTTCTTGCTGGTTCTTCCTGTATAGAAGTTTCCGAAACAGTCATAGTTACATTAATTTGACGATTCAAAAGTGAATTTGAATTTTCAATGTTTGGAATTTTTCAGAATGTTGAAACTGGTTCCGCTCTTACTCATATTTAATAATGAACAAAAGTATACTGATGCAAACTTTACGTGGTTGTGAAATCAATTTCGATAAATGTTCGTACATTTGGATAAAAAAAGTAAAGTATCATATTGTCATATATTGATTATTCTACAATGAAAACATTTTTTTGTCTTGTAAACTCATAATAGTAGGTAAAGTAAGGGACTGTTACTAACCCACAGCTGGAAACAGAGCTCTTCTCTAGGTTGTTGCAGAGAAAGGTTGGAGCCGAGAACAATGCGAATTGGTACCTGCATATCCCCAGAACTCTCTAGGGATAAGACCTACCACGCTGCTCTTATGCGGACTGGTAGGTTACACATATCCCCAGAATTCTCTAGAGATGTGCAGGTTTCCTCACGGTCATTTCCTTCGCCGAAAAGCGTGTGATAAATTGCAATTATCAATTAGACGCATAAGTTTTGACAGAAAACTTATTGGTAACTGCCCAGGTTTGAAACCGTGACCTGTTTGAGAGAGTCGCACGGTCTCACCACTGGACTATCACAGCTAGTAGTAGTAATAGTAGGTTTAGTACCCGGCAATAAATAATGCACATCGAGGCTTAGAGAAAGAAAATCGGCTATATTCTGCTTCATAGAGCATGTCTGTCGCACAGACTGACGAATCCGTGTGAAACGTCACATACTAAATGAGTGACAGTGACAGCGCTCTACGAAACCAAACGGGCCGGCTGTTTCGTTCTAAACATCGATGTGCATTATTTAATGCTGGGTACTATAGTTAATTGTAAACCAGCTGATTAATTATAATAGAACTGTTGGTAATAAATACCATTTTTTGCAAATAACGCGTAAACGTTTCGATGCGACTAAATGATGGACTATGTTAAGCGAAGTTGGGGACCAAATAAACAGAAAGAAGGCTAAACGCCTGCAGAGCGACAAAATGAAGTGCTTTGTAACGTTTTTCTCCAGTTCAATACTCAATCACATGCCCGATGTTTGGGGTGCGAAAATTGTTACTGCGAAATTTGTTGTCGCTTTTTCGCGTTCGCAATCCACGATAATTGACAATGACACTGCAGTATTGAGGCGGGCGGGAATAATAACGGGCGGGTCAATTGTATAGGAATATTGCTTGTTTTATGGTATCGGCAAAAATATTGGCACGCATCATCGCGTTTTTTGTTTGAGGTTTTACGTCCGGTATAAGTTAAAAATAAAAGCGATCTTTCGAACTGCCTTTAGTGACGGCCCACCTGTATAACCCACTGCTAGGCATAGGCCTCCTCTCTTCGTTTTAGGAGAGAAGGTTTAGAGCTAAGACCTCTCCTTCTCCTCGCGTCGTTCTCCTCAGTACTGAGAGTCCTGACCTTTCCCACGGATCACTTTATCGTGGATAATTGACCTCCAGGTCTTGCGATCTCCTGCGACTTGTAACGCTTCGTGGACTGGAAAGTGACTTCGTTGTCTGGTCGGACCATTACGTTGGATTACGGCTTATTCCTTTTTTTTCCATTCACCAAACCAGTGATCATAAGCTGCTAAACATATACAACCTCAAGGTTATCTCCAGTCTTCCTAGCGATATGTTCGAAGAACTGCAGGATTCTACGGAGACACGTAGTTGCAGAGCCTGGTGGTCTATATATCTTTTAGTATTGATGCATTGGTCCGGTGCTCAGTCCAAGATACGCCTACCATTTTACACCTGTCAGCAGATTTTATAGTCGATGTCTCAGAAGCATTCAGAAAAATGGAGAACACCACGTGTGCATACCACGAGGATCTTGGTCTTACGCAGAATGTTGCGGTCTCGCCATATTTTCTGCAGCTGAGACATTGCGGACCTGCTAAGACCTACTGATTATCAATTAGATACATAAGTATTATTATATATATAAATAGGTCACGAACTGACTGGAGCGCCGCGGCGTCTTCGTTCCCAAGTACTACAGTCATTATTTTGTTCATCTACCCTCATTTGAACCACACAATCCACGTAAGGTCTCTTACACACCACACTGATATTATCTGTACGCGATATAGCTTGCAACAATTTCTTTCGCGAGTTATATATATTAGTCACTGGATCCCAAGTCAGCCCAAGTATCATCAGAAGATAGACTCCATGAACCAATGCTATGCGATTTCGTAAACATTCATCACTTAGGGTTACATCATCATCATCATCATCATCATTCTCCTGCCCTTATCCCACTCTAAGTGGGGTCGGCACAACATGTTACAAACATGTAGTCACATGATTTGGCTACGTATTTTACGACCGGCCGCCTGCCTGACGTCAACTTACCTTAGTCGCCTTTTACGACACCTCGGTAAGAAATGAGGGTGGTCTATTCTATGCAGCCGGATACCACACCGCACATACCTTAGTCGCCTCTTACGACACCTCGGTAAGAAAGGAGGGTGGTCTATTCTATGCAGCCGGATACCACACCGCACATACCTTAGTCGCCTCTTACGACACCTCGGTAAGAAAGGAGGGTGGTCTATTCTATTCTGCCGGATACCACATGGCATATCATTTAGGGTTACGTATAATATTTTAATCGTTACATTTTTTACATTTATGTATTTAAAAAAATCCATCTTTGTTTTGATTTGAGTATTAGCAAATACATTTTTTCTTATTAAGTGACGATTAAATGTTGCCGTTTTTTCCAACAGGTAAAATGTAACGAAAAAAGACAAGCTAAAATGTAATTAAACAGAAAATGCGTGGGATTTTTTCAAATTATATCCATCTGGAGACAATTCAAATTACACCTACTAGCATAAAACTCGTGTTTCCTACTTCAATTACACTAAATTAATTATATGAAGCGGAAAAACGTTGCTCCATTTCAAATATAATTAAAAAATAATTATATGCAGATAAAACAATATATTTTTATACGTAGGCAATGTTTATGGAATAGAGAAAATTGAATCCGCTTTGAGTAATTGCTTTTGAGTATATCTATGAAGTAATTTTTGTTATTTGTGTACCTACTACAGACTAACCGTTTAACTCAGACTTTGCCTGCTGGGTTACTTAGTTTACGAGAATGGGGACTTAGCTAGGTGTGAGCGGCGAGCGCCCGTAGTGTGATATACAAGAGTTGACTTGGTGATGTCAGGTGGTTCTCGTCCTTTATCCGCGCCGTTGTACCCCGCAGGTGAGGTCTAAGCTAAACGGTTAGCCTACAGTCCATATTGGATCTCCGCGGTGGGTGTATGCTCCAATTCTTGTTTCCAAGGGGAAAGGAGGATTTTGACCAGCTGTGGGATTAAAAAAAATAGCGTTATACTAATGTATAATAAAAACACTTATATATTTACTTATTTGTATTTATTGAATATTTCATTTCGACTAGTCAGATTGCGTATGTAGTTGTGACCCTGCCTTCAGCTGCTTGGGTCGCAGGTTCGATATCCGTGCTGTTTCTACCTAGTGCCAGGTCTTTTATTATTACAGAGCTAGCTATATAATTAAACTTTTCGTTAGGAAAAAATGAACACCCGAATTATTTTTACAGACTTCTTTTTATTGACATTTGAAATTACAGCTCATTACAATTCTGTTTAGTATTATTTGTCTATACATTATGTTGTAGTAAAAAATATATCTGAAGGAAGACGTAAAAATAAAATATAAATTTTAAATAATAGTAATATTTTTGGTTTGTTCTTGTTTGTTGGTTTTTCGAATCTGTGTGTATATATGTATTTAGGTATTTATTTTAAAATTATATATGAATATACTTACCATATGTGCCGTGTGGTATCCAGCTGTATAGAATAGACCACCTTCAATTCTTACTGGTGTGTAAAAGACGTACTAAGGTAAATTGACGTCAGGCAGGCGGCCGGTCTTAAAAAACATAGCCAAATCATGGGACAACATGTTTATAACATGTTGTCCCATGATTTAGAGTGGGATAAGGGCAGGAGAATGATATTGATGATACTTACCATATGTCTCTCACCCATAACGTAAGTACTAAGTTACTTACTTTGAGGTCTGACGACCGCGTGTGTAATTGTCCCATATATTTATATTTAACCATATTATCTATTTATATACTGAAATTACAACGATCGCCTGATCACTAAATATATTTTTGCAAAACAATTTTGTACAGGTTTTTGTATGTTTGCTATTAGACAACTTTTCCATCTACCTAACAAGTTTTACGTGATAGATTAAAATGGACTACGCTCTGAATTTTTTACCGAAAATAGTATTACGCTTGTATAAAATAACTTTTACACAAACGCAAAGGCTTTTGTTATCTAACATCAGTATAAAATGTATATCTTTAGTATGAAAAACAACAATTTGCGTAACATCAAGCGCAACTATATAAAAGTATAATATATTTAGTAAATTAGTCATCATCATCCTCCTGCCCTTATCCCACTCTAGGTGGGGTCGGCACAACATGTTACAAACATGTTGTCATATGATTATGAGCACAGCTATACAATAATTTGCCAAATAGTTTAAAGGACATAAATAATATTATTTTGTTCAAAAAAATGCTAAGATCATTTAAATGATTTATAGAAGCAGGCGTTACTTTGCGGAATTCCATATTAGAAGCAATATAACAGAACTAACTACTTTGCTATAATCCGCACGGGTTAAGCGAAAACATGCAAAGCCAATGTGTATGAAGCAGGCAAAATCTACGCACCTTATACATGCAGGACAAGCCACCACATGCACCAACAACAACGCACACAAAAGCAGCACACACACCCACCACCACAATCTCGACGATCGTTTCGCCCCAAAACCGAAGCATCATCAGGAGGATAGGATTGGCTTTGCATGCATCGCTTAACCCGTGCGGATTATAGCAAAGTAGTTAGTTCTGTTATATTGCTTGTAATGCTAAGATCCTTAATATTGGAAAAGTAAGATCAAAAATATAAATTATCAACGCTTGTATGTATATTTTAAGTAAATGTTTGTTTTTTTTAAATTACATATATAGTAAATAAGATTATTTAAGGTCTTAAGAATAAGTGGTGCATGCGTGTACGCAAATATAATGTTTAATTTTAATTTTCATTTAAGTGGACAGTAGTTCTTTTGAGGAAATAAATTATCTTGAACCCGATTTGGCTACGTATTTTACGACCGGCCGCCTGCCTGACGTCAACTTACCTTAGTCGTTTTTACGACCCCTCGGTAAGCATGAAGGTGATCTATTCTACTCAACCGCATACCACGCGATGGGTCAACTTACCTTATTCGACTTTTACGACACCTCGGTAAGAAATGAGGGTGGTCTATTCTACTCTGCCGTATACCACACGGCGGTAAAAAAAGTAAATTAACGTACAAATAAAATACCTTTTAACGGACCCTATAGAATTAATTCACATTGATTCCCCCATCAATGTTTATTGAAACGCTTAACTTGTTCGGGGAGCGGCCGTCGAAATATTGCAAAAATTAATTCAATTAATTGTAATACTTCGACATGCAAAAGAGCACTTGACGTGAGGATCGATATGGGGCGTTTCCCGTCGCCGTGCTTAATTTAAAAGATTCGCAATTATTTTAATTTAACGCATAGAGACATTTCGTTGGACGCTCGTCTGCGATGGCCAACGTAAATCACTTTAAGTGATGTCATTTGTATTATGTACTATTTGTACCTGGGGCTTCGCGTCAAGTCAAAAGTCATCATCATCATCCTCCTTCTCTTATATCACTCTAAGTAGGGTAGGCACAACAAATTACAAACATGTTGTCACATGATTTGGCTTAATATTTTACAACCGGCCGCCTGCCTGACGTCAACTTACCTTAGTCGTATTTTACGACCCCTCGGTAAGAGAGAGCGTGGTCTATTCTACTCAGCCGGATACCACACGGTGCATCGACTTACCTTAGTCGCCTTCTACGACACCACGTTAAGAAATGAGGGTGGTTTATTCTACTCAGCCGAATACGACACGGTATAACCTATGTCATAAGTAATAATATAATATTTAAAAATATTATTACAAAGTATTAGTTTAATGTATGAATGTAATGCTATAATCCACGATAATGTAATAAGAATATATCGCACACTTAGTATTTAAATTAAACCTAATTGAAAATCAGGTTTAATTTAAATACATTGGAGTCCTAATGTCAATGAAATATATGACATCACTCGACTAACTATAAAAATGGCTTGCTCTTCCAAGTTGCGAGTGTCTTTAGCACTCAAGAGTATTCTAGGCGTTAAAATTTTGCCATAAAACAACTTTTTTAAATTAGCTCACTTTAATACTATTAGGAAATATATTCAAATTCAAATTCAAATTTAAAATACTCTTTATTCAAGTAAACTTGTAAACAAGTGCTTTTGAATTGCTAACTTTACTGCTGGTTCGGAAAGCTGTTTCTACCGAGAAGAACCAGCAAGAAACTCGGCGGTTGCTCTTTTTAAAATATAAATCTTAAAACTAGTTACATTTATTTATTACTGTCTTGTACAGGGTATAAGTGCACCTATATCCACACATCCTTATCATCTAAGTAATCTTCAACAGTATAAAAGGCTTTCTGTATCAGCCTCTTTTTAACAGTGGTTTTAAACTGCTGTAATGGCATGGCCTAAATTGATTTCGGAATTTTATTATAGAATCTTATACCCAAACCCACAAACGATTTACGTACTTTTGCTAGGCGCAAAGCAGGAGCCGCAAGCTTATGTCGGTTCCTACTTTGTCTATTATATACATCACCAATCGTTTTATAATTCTTTATATTTTTATGTACAAAAATTACATTGTTTAAAATATATTGTGAAGCAAATGTAAGAAAACCTATTTATTTCCTTAAACTTCTCTCGCAGGGAATCACGCAGACTTAAAATGTAGATGCCACGTATAGAGTGGACTAACCGTTTCATTCCTGATATATGCGGGATTTGTAAAAACGCATACAGTACATCACTACACACATAAGCACCGTACACATTCACTAACACAATCTCAACAATCATCAAAGACTACATGACACAATCTTTCTATTTCCTGACAATGCTTCAATTACGGGGCGAAACAATTGAGATTGTGGTAGTGAATGTGTGCAACTTTTGTATTATTGTGTTACTGGTGGTGGGTAGTGCATGAGTTTTTACGAATTCTGCACGTATTAGATCTGAGAGCGGATAGTAAGTACACTCTACATTTAAGATTACATATATTTTTTCGCCGATCACGGATTTTAGCAAAAATATTATTCATTTACTTTTCTATACCTATGACTAGCTGCGCCAGCGGCTTCGCCCGCGGGGAAATCAGCGTGAGTTAATCTTAAGAGATAGAGACATGTTATCGCGAACTTTTTGTAGCGTTTTTGTAGACCTACAATTCTCTAGTACATTACTTTAGCGTATCTCTGCTGGTTTACAGAGCGCACGCGATTAAAGCTCCCAGAAAGCAAGTTTTTTAACAACTGCGCGATTTCTTCGACACAATTTACATAATACCGACATATACTTTTTACGTAAACTGGAAGTATTGCACTATCTTTTGGTGAAAACCATACAAAAATTCGTTCAGTAGATTTTGAGAAAATCGATTACATATCGACTGACAGCTTTTGGGGACTTTGTTTTTATAATAAGTACTATGTTATTATGAATAAATGACTTGAAAGATGATATTTCTTTTATGATTCTGTTTCCATTCATCTGAGACAAATATAAGAAAAACCCTCTTTTTATGTGTTTCAAAAGTACATGTGATTTCAGAGAATAATTTCTTACGTCGACGTTGGGTTGTATTTATAGCAAAATAAATACCGTCGCGAAAAAATTCCCAATAAACCTGCGGGAATACGGGACGATTTACGGCGGCCGCGTGGAGCGTTTCGCTTTATTTGCGCGCCGTCTTATGTTGCGTTATTTGAATATTGCCCGGGGCGCGTCCGGGATACGCGTAAAGATGACATTTTTATCATGAATTTCAATTATGTTTACATTTGCCAAGCCTTCTTATTCGCGTGTCTTAAGCTTGTGTAAAAATAATAATTTGCGTTAACTACTTTCATCATTTTTAAACTGTGATAGCCCAGCGGTGAGAACGTGTAAACTCTAACGAGGGGAACACGAGTTCAAAGGGCAGGCACCAATGAGTTTTTCTATTAAAACTCATGTGTCTAATTGATAATTGCGATTAATCACACGGTTTTCGGTGAAGGAAAAACATCGTGAGGAAACCTGCATAACTCTAGAGAATTCTGGAGATATATGTAACCTACCAATCCGCATTGGAGCGGCTTGGTAGGTCTTAGATCCAACCCGTCTCTCCAGAAATGGAGAGAGGAGGCTTATACCAAGCAGTGGGATTGTAACAGGCCGCTACTCTACTATTTTACTTTACTACTTTCATCATCATCCTCACAACATGTTACAAATCATGTGACAACATAACTTACGTAAAGTTATGTTGTCACATGATTTGGCTACGCATTTTACGACCGGCCGCCTGCCTGACTTCAACTTACCTCAGTCGTATTTTACGACCCCACGGTCAGAATGAGGGTAGTCTATTCTACTCAACCGGATACCACACGGCGGGTCAAATTACCTTAGTCGCCTTTTACGACATCTCGGTAAGAAATGGGGGTGGTCTAATCTACTCAGCCGGCTACCACACGGCGGTTGCGTAAATTATTTTAATTTATTTTGCTTAATCCGCGAATAAGTAAATAGAAAATATGTATAATGCTACATGTAGCAGGTATAGTTATAGCACTTTCCGTTTTTATACCTGATACATGCAGGATTCCTAAAAGTACATGCAATTTTTACCACCTCCACCAGAACTTACAAGCACTACACACGTTCACTACCACAATTTCAACAATCGTTTCGCCTCGCAACCGAAGAACTCCACGACAAAATCAAAAAGCCAAGCATCACCCAATCACGCAAAGTTATATATACTAATTGATTCAACCCCCACCATTTAAATTACCTTCGAATACATGTAGCTTGAACTAGAAATATTTATCTGATCATTAATGAGGGAGCCTTTCTTATGTTTAATGATGTCAAGTTGCTTTAAATTGTTAAGTCGGATGCGGTGTGCAGAATTTCAAAATAATGGTCATTAGGTGGCTATGATTACTTTATGACAACCTTCTACCAAACATTCATAAATATCTCAATAATTATTTTAAGATATGCAAGTTTCAAATGGGCATATAAGTTTTAAAAGAAAAACTCATTGGTGTCCGGGGTTTGAACCTCTGTTCCCTATACATACAGCTAGGGTTGTATAAATCTCTTTTCCCGCGTGGAATGGTCCACGTCCACGTTTCCATTTAAAATCGATAATTCTTTGTGCAATAAAAGGAAAGTAATAATAAAAATTATATAATCCGCGATTATAGCAAAATATAATAATTTTTATTCTTCTTCTTCTTCTCCTTCAGGCGATGGACGTCCACTGCTGGACATAGGCCTCTTCATGGGATCGCTACACAATTTTTATTATAACTTTTGTATTATTTATCTCCGCAAAGTAACACCTAATTCTATAAATTATTCAATAAAGGAACCCGCTACATTGTCGCCTAAGAGGCTATTAACTGAGGTCATGTCGTCAGTTCGAAAAAAAAACCATTTAAAATCAAACCACAATGTTAAAAATATAAAGTGGTGTAAATTATCAGCAACGAAGGTTCAACTTCAATCCCTTAAACAAACACCGCAAAACACCCATTACGCGAGACCGGGCAATCAATTTCTAATTTTATTCGCGCCTAAACGTTGATTAAGTCCGAACAAACTGTTTGCTTTTACGCCACTATTACTGAGCGCAATCATTAATAGGTCGGTTATCCCCCGGTGGTAATAATGGCTAAATTTACATCCGGCTAAATATGATGTACCTACACAAGTACTTGTTATGTTTTAATCGAGAAACTAATGCTGGGTAAATGCGTTGGTCCACTGCACTCGTACGATTTTGTATTACGAATAGGCACGATTTTACTGACGATTCACAAGCATGATCGAGTATATGTTACTGTACTGCATCCTGTAATAATATTTTATTACACACCTTAAGTTATTCAGATATTAAAAAAAAAATTGTATTACAAAAAAGAGCCATACGTGGCATTTACAATTTAAGTAATAAGCGTATTAAGTAGTAAGTGTTATGTATAGTGTTGTAATAAGTGATTCCCTGCGAGAGAAGTTTAAGAAAATAGGTATTCTTGCATTGGCTTCACAGTATACTTTAAGCAATTTAATGTTTGTGCATAAGATTATACATTATTATAAAAAGATTGGCGATGTATATAATAGACAAAGCAGGAACCGACATAAGCTTTCGGTTCCTGTTTTGCGCCTTACAAAAGTATGTAAGTCTTTTGTGTGTTTGGGTAGAAGATTCTGTAATGAAATTCCGCAATCGATTTTAGGTTTGCCATTGCAGCAGTTTAAAAACATTATCAAAAAAGGTTAATAAAGAAAGCCTACTATACTAAGATGATAAGAATGCGTAGACATAGCTACTCTTCGACAAGTACAAGACAAAACAGTAATTACTAAATGTAATTAGTGATAAGAATTTATACTTTGAAAAGAGCAACCGCCGAGTTTCTTCTGTTTCTTCTCGGTAGTTTCCTCCGTGCAATATACGGCTGAGTGGAATAGACCACCCTCATTTCTCACCGGAGTATCTTAAAAGGCGACTAAGATAAGTTGACGTCACGCAGGCGGCTGGTCGTAAAATACCTAGCCAAATCATGTAACAGAATGATTAAAACATGGTGTGCTGACCCCATTTAGAATGAAGTAAGGGTAGGAGAATGTTGATCCGCCAAGTTTCTTGCTTATTTGAAGTGTGTGAAAGTAGGAAGTGATACATCTGTAACAGATCACGTTTTTGAAGTATTATGTACAATGGAAACTCACCTATATGGCCGGGCTCCATATTTAATTTACGCGCGTAATTCGGGGCTGGATTTGAGACTCATAATGGTGGCTTTATAACACCCCGCGGGGCCGTTATGTCGTCTCTATTTATTATATTTATAACTAATTTGGAAGCATACATTACCGTTTTATACAAGTAAGTAAAATTAGTTAACATTGGCAACTTGTATGCACGGAGGTGGCATAACATCGAGCTAACAACCTTGGCTCGCAGAGAACGCTACAAGAAGCCATGAGGAATGGCTTCTCAGAATGCAGGGTTCTCGACTTCTGGAAAGGGTTTGCCTGGCTGAAATAACCAACCTCACGCACAATGGTCGCCTAAGAATGACAAGAGTGCAGAAGAGTGGTCGCCTAAGAGTGCAGAAAATAAACCGCAAGAAGAAACTGTGCTAACAATGCAGAACCTAGAAATTCTAGGTTTTTTGGCTCTTAAAAGTCTGCGCTTTCTCTTTTGAGAGAAGGTTTGAAGTTTAAACCCACCACGCTACTCAAGTGTGTATTGGTATAACACAAATCTGAATGCTCTTAACGTAATCTGATTTCCACTATGTCTTCCTTCAAATCAGAGCCTGTAGATGAATTGTGTGTATCAAGAAAACACATAAATTTTAAAATAAATATTTAAATAGTGCTTGCCCGGGATTTAAGCCTGTGACTTCCTGGTAAAGGTCTTATGTCGTGTCTAAATGATTTTACTCAGTTTGCTTTTTTGGAGAATTTTACTACAGATTTCACTATATTTTCAATGAAGTACTAATGTTTTAAGGAGTTTATTTCTATATGTAAATATGTTAGCCGAAACGATTTTTATAGCGTAACTGGGAGGGAATGGCGAGCATGGGTATAGCGGAAGGTGAGAAATGTGTTGGATAGATTGCAGCTCATCGTTTTCCTAAGGCTGAATTATTTCACATTAAGGATGTGAAAAAATAATCGATTTTTATATTAATCAATTATTTTGTTATAATAATCGATTTTCTAAACATTATTTTAAAATAATCGACACTCACTGACTTCTTTTTTTGTCATTTAGTATAAGATGTGTCGTTGGATGAAACCAATGTTGCCAATCTATACATTTTAATCGAATTTCGCAAAATATGTGCTATTTTTATTGATACTAGTCTACTTAAGTAAGTCTTTAGTCTACTTAATTATTAATATTAAAGAGAAAACAAACTTTTCGAATAGTAAAAAAAAACATTTTTAACAATCAATTTATTCGATGCAAGATAAGATTTCTCATAAATAAATTTATTTTGAAGGGAGAAAAATAAACTTTAATAATCGTATCTTTTTAACCATTTTAAAAGTTGTGTTTCTTCAATTATTTGACAATCGATTTTGTTTCCTATCCCTATTTCTTTATAATGAACTTTTTAAATGTAAATTATAGCAAAATAATTTTATCATTACTTTTCTTAACATCAGAGAAAATGAAATAATCAAAATATTTATACAAATAAATTCCATAACAAATTTAAGTGTGTTTGTGACATTATTTCACAATAGCATCGCAATATCACAAAGGAAAACTAAACTAGAACCATCGTTTCGAATGAAAGAATGCACAAGATGGTATAATTATGACTGAAACATATTTTGTTACTGGATTATATTTTGAATTACACTCACCTTAATGTTATGATTTAGTATGAACGTAGAATATGAGGCAAGTAGAAAATTTTATTAACTACTGTATTTATCTATACTAAAATTATAAATGCGAATGTCTATCTGTCACGGTTTCACGGCCAATCCGCTGGGCCAATATTGATGAAATTTGTCAAAATTAAAGCTTTAACACCGAGGATAAGATAACAAAATTCCTCTTTATCCTTTTCCCCAGCGAAGAAGTGCATTATAAATAAAAGTAAAAAGGTATCTAAATACCTAAGTCCAACATATTTTGTAATCTTTCTTACTATATATATATTATATATTAATATTATAAATGCGAAAGTTTGTGAGTATGGATGGATGTTTGTTACTCTTTCACGAAAAAACTATTAGATGGATTTGGATGAAACTTTGCAGTTATATAGGTAATACATCGGAATAACATATAGGCTACAGTTTGTAATGATTTTATGTAATATAACGAGTCAATATAGTGGGAAAAAAATCAGGCCTCTGAAAGCTATCTCGGCGTACGCTGCCTAAACCATTGGAGTTACACAAAGACGATGAATAGTTCTAAATAAAAGTCCGCGACAGCATAGATCTACCTTTTATGTGCAAGCCACTATGACCAAAATTGTGAATCATTAATTTAATTAAATTAGTTACTGTGGCAAACCAAATTCCATGCGAGCGTAGCCGCGGGCAAAAACTAGTCATTCATATTGTTACATACTGGGGGTCTGTGGATTTGGATCAAAATACCTGATGACTCGTTAAAACACCTAATTCAGCTTTTCACTAGAAAATTACTGCTTATAGTCTTTACGCAGTCCGTTGTCCAATAAGAAAGCCGAGATTACAATTATTTCACTTTTATGTTCGCTTCTTAATTCGGTCTTGACCGCTATATATCCAATTAAGCTTCCGCTTATATATCAATCGCACCGATAACAACAATGTTCGCGAACGTTTGCGAATCCTAGCGGAGATACGATTCGTAAACAAAGTGAATGTTCCTGAGAATTTCAAATCAAGCAAATTTGAGTTCTATGACATATATCTTTTCGCATATTCGTAACAATATTTTTTGATTCCACGTTTTAATTAATTATTGTTTTTTTTTTAAATTATTTATTCAAATTACATTTCTTATTTTTTACAATTTATTTCTTTATATCCATAAGCCTTTACGATTTGTCTGGATATTGCACAATCCTCCTAACCATTCAAATTCAAATATTTCGAGTAAATTTGTAGACAAGTAGTTTTGAATCGATTCGATCGATCTACTGCACTCTACAACAAGAAATTCGGCGGTTGCTATTTTCAAAGTATATTTCTTATTACTAGTTACATTTAGTCATTACTGTCTTGTACAGGGTCGAAGGTTAGCTATCTCCGGGCATTCTTATCGTCTAATTAGTCCTCAACAGTATAGTAGGCTTTCTGTATCAGCCTCTTATTGAACTGCTCAGTATTTTTAAACTTCTGAAATGGCAAAGCTAAAATCGATTGCGGAATTTTACTATAGAATCTTATACCCAAACCCACAAACGATTTACGTACTTTTGCAAGGCGCAAAGCAGGAACCGCAAGCTCATGTCGGTTCCTACTTTGTCTATTATATACATCGCCAATCCTTTATAATTATGTATATTCTTATACATAAACATTAGATTGCTAAATATATACTGTGAACCCAAAGTAAAAATACCGGTTTCCTTAAACTTCGCTCGCAGGGAATCACGCGGACTTAAGGTGTAAATGCCACGTATGGCTCTTTTTTGTATATCATCATTCTCCTGCCCTTATCCCACTCTAAGTGGGGTCGGAACAACATGTTACAAACATGTTGTCACATGATTTGGCTTCGTATTTTACGACCGGCCGCCTGTCTGATGTCAACTTACGTTAGTCGTCTTTTATGACACCTCGGTAAGAAATGAGGGTGGTCTATTATATGCAGCCAGATACCACTCGGCGTATGGCTCTTTGTTGTATTGAACTAACAATTGATTCTCTTATCGCGACGTGTCGTTGCATAAATAAAGCAATCAACGCGTGTTTGTTACCTCGCGAGTAATTAACCACAAGACATACTCAAGAATATTGTAGTACCTAGTTAATTTATACCAGCGTCTCTATACGGTTTCTATGTAAGTTTATCCATCTATTCAACTGTACCTGCAACAGATACATGTCAGATAAAACAAGAATAATTCTATTATCTCTTCTCTTTGTTATATCTCCAAAGAATTAGAGAGCATTTCCCATGAAAGCTCTAAGGCGACTTCTTTTTATGTTTAAAACAACTTTTGTTAAATTTCAACCAATGTACATAAAAATTGTAATAAATCATAATTTAAAATTAGTACTTTTTGAGTTTGTCATAGACAAACATACATACACCACGGATGACTTTCTTTTATTATAATGCATAATACTCCCGTCGTTATCCAGATCTAAGTGGATTCGGTAAAACGTGTTACAGATACCGCACGGCGGGTCAAATTATCTTAGTCGCCTTTTAACCTATACCTCGGTAAGAAATGAGGATGGTCTATTATACTCAACCAGATACCACAATGCAGCTTTTGTAATAACACACTGTCAAGGAAATATCATAATTATTAATTCTATGATTCCGTGAAATCAATCAGTATAATTGAATTTTGTTTGCGCATTTCAATTCCAATATATTTTAATTGAAAACAGGAACTCTTTCTCTCCAAGCAATCACCGATTCCAGGAATAGCCGAACGAATCTCCACTCGTTTAATTAAAATACTCCGAATCTTTTAAATTGAACACAGTAACATAAAAACATGTTGAAACTCCCCGTGAAACGTTGCTCCAAAGGTAGAATTTCAATTATCTGGATTACTTATTGGAATTCATCTCAGTGAAGTTAATGGAACGAAATAAATAACATGTCTCATAAAATCGTGTGATTTAAGGGAATAACATTTTTAACTTTTTTTTGGCTGGCCCGTTGGCGCTTTCTATAAACACATTTTCTATAAACAAATTGTTGGTTCTTCGAGCCTGGGTGTGTATTTGTGTTTAAGTATGTATTTAAACTTATATATGTAGTATATCTACCAGTTGTCCGTCACCCATAACACAAGTATTAAGTTACTTATTTTGGGGATGGACGACCGTGTGTGTAAATGTCCCATATATTTATTATTATTATTAACTTGACTTGTTCACTTAAATCACACGAAGTTACTTGTACTGTGATTTACTATTGCGACTCCATCTGTGCGAACATAACAATGAGAAATAGCGAAAAGCGTTCACCTTTTTCTGGATACTAGCCTAAAACTAACGGACTTTAAACTGTTATGAGAGATTGCAAAAATCAGCAAGTCTAGTTAACGAAGCTTTTAAAGAGGTTTAAAATAACATGTCCCTACTGTTAACCGTTGAAGAGTTCCCTCTCTTATCATAAACATGCACTGTCATGAGGACTGGACTATTTAAAATTTTAGTTCAATCGGGCACCGGGACGCGGGTCAAATTTAACTTGAAAGATTCCAACTTTATGTACAAACATACATAAAGGTCAATCAAAATAAAAGCTTTTCATCATCATCCTCCTGCCCTTATACCACTCTAAGTGGGGTCGGCACAAGTAAAGTTGTTGTCACATGATTTAGCTACGTATTTTACGACCGGCCGCCTGCCTGACGCCAACTTACCTTAGTCGTATTTTACGACACCTCGGTAAGGAATGAAGGTGGTCTATTCTACTCAGCCGGATACCACACGGCAACAAAATAAAAGCTTTTAAAAATAGAGATATGCAGGTTTCCTCACGATGTTTTCCTTCACCGAAAAGCGTGTGTTAAATTGCAATTATCAATTACACACATGAGTTTTAATAGAAAAACTCATTGATGCCTGCCCGGGTTTGAACTCGTGTTCCCCTCGAAAGAGTCGCACGGTCTCGCCGCTGGGCTATCACAGCTTAAAATCACAGCTATCACAGCTTGTCTAAAGATAATTGATAAAACTTGTTACAATTGAAGGCTATATACCCGCCCATAATAAAAAAAATCACAGTACTTAAAGTATGTATTTTTATAACAAATTGGCGCCAACAAAGCTTAAGCCTAATGAGTTTCCTTAATGTATAACTATAATAAAACAAAGTCTCGAGAGTTGACTGCGCGTGATTGATTTTCTCAAAATCCACTGAACGGATTTTAATACTGTTTTTACTAAAAGATGCAAGTGCAATTCTTGAGAAAGGTTTAGGTTAATATTACAGTCTCGGTAATGGCGAAACCGATTTTGATGGGACTTTCACATGATGATAGAGGAGCTTATGAAGCAATATATTACCTTCTTTTAACCTAGAACTATCTGTGCCAGCGGCTTCACCTGTGTGGAAATTAGTGTATCACAAAAATCTTCGGGATTTGAAATTCGGAACATTAAAGTAGTTAAAAGTAATATTAAAATTATTTTGTCGCAAAGCGATTTTGTCGTGGAGTCTATCTCCTGATGATGCTTCGGTTGCGGGGCGAAACGATTGTTGAGTTTGTCATAGTGAACGTGTGTAGTGCTTGTTTATTTTGGTGGAAGTGGTGGACGTTTGTGCATGTGTTTTAACGAAGCCTAGCAAAATAATTTTATTATTACTTTTGTATTATGGCTCTCCGTGAAGTAACGCCTAATTCTATAAATTAATTAAAGTAGTTATTGTGGGTTAACCATAAGAGATAGAGATATGCTATAACGGACTTTTTCGTGGTATTTTTGTAGATCTACAATTCTTTACTACATTACTTTAGTTTATCCTTGCTGGTTTACGCGTTGCATCCCAGCAAAGCTCCTAGCAAGCGAGTTTTTAACAACCACGCGACCGCCTCAAAACATTAGCACTAAATGGTAATGTTATAACCTAAGCCTTCCGGAAGAATCGCACTAACTTAAAAAAACCGTACCAAAATCCGTAAATTAGATTTTGAGCAAATCGGAACATACTGACAGAGAGCTTTCGGGGACTTTGTTTTATAATAAAAAATCCTAGGATTTTCACGGTGGCTGGATTTGTAAAATCTTTGGGAAACACTAACTTCCACGCGGGTGAAGTCACACAGAAAATTCATAGTATATAAAAACCGACGATCCCTGTGTTTGACCATATCCTTATTATTTTTAATATAATTAATTCTTGTTATTTTTAATATAATTAATTATTGTGTTAATTAGTACTTTATGACCTGACATTAAGACATTGACACTTTATATATTGAAATAATTACATTTTGCTTTAGCTTTAAGTACGCATGACGAGATAACCTTTAAGTAATATAACATTTGTAATCGAATTCAGAATATGTAATTTTAAGAAAATGTCTAAAATGTGAATATTGTTGGTTGTCCATAAATAAATAAATAAAATAAATATCCAGTTAATTACATAGCCCCCAATAACAATACGATGTATGCCACTAACGTTAGTAAATAAGAACGTAGCAGCAATAGATAATGGTTGATCTACACAGCTTATAAAGCGAGCGAGAAATCCTTGTAGCGCGATTTATGCGCGCCTGTGGGAACACTTACCGAGGGATAGAAACCTTATGCGTGCTCTCACTATTGACTATGATTGTTGATCGTCTTCTTCTTTCTCCTACCCTTATCCCACTCTAAGTGGGGTCGGTACAACATGTTTTCCTCTTCCATTCTCTTCTATCATTCGTCAACTCTGGCGCTACTCCTTTTATACGCATGTCATACTTCACACATTCCAACCATCTCTTTTTAGGCCTCCCTCTAGTCACATATACATCCACATTCATATTCAACACTCGCTTAGTCACATGATCTTCATCCCTCCTCATTACATGTCCATACCATCCCAATCTTGCACCTTTCATCTTTTCCATAATTGACGCAACTTTCATACTTCCCCTAATATACTCATTTCTTATTTTATCCAATCTTGTCACACCACACATCCACCTTAACATCCTCATCTCATTTGCATGCACTCTTCTTTCATCCATCTTTTTCATTGCCCAACATTCTGATCCATACATTACGACAGGTCTAATGACTGATTTATAAATTTTCCCCTTAAGTTTACTATGATTGTTGATCGTATGATCGTTTATAATTGGCACAATCATCAAGGAAGGGTTCATTTTCTCGTCTGTACTATCATGTACATACAAGAATTTGTAGTATCCAGCGATTCGCTTTGATCCATGTTCGATTTTTTGTCAGCAATTTGTTGGTCCTTCTAGTCGGGGTTTATACATTTTAGTATGCATTTAGAATTGTATAACTGATAAATGTATATTTATCAGCTGTCTGTCTCCCATAACTCTAATTTACTTACAAAAGTAATAATAAAATTATTTGCTATAATCCGCGATACAGTAAATAGAAAATATATATAGTGTTAAATGTATAGTGGACTATCCGTATTTTCATACCCGATACGTGCAGGATTTGTAAAAACACATGCACAAACCTCCACCACTTCCATCACAATACACAAGCACTACACACGTTCACTATCACAAACTCAAATACAAATTCAAATTCAAATAAGTCTTTATTCAAATTGGCCTATTACAAGCACTTTTGAATCGTCAAATTAAAATTAAATTGAAGCTGTAATACTCAACAATCGTTTCACGTACCTTACACATGCAGGACAAGTCATCAGATGCATCCCAAGACGCCTTTACCAGAACAATGCGCAAATTAGTTCTGTTATAGTTCTTGAAAATAAAATATGCTCTCGAATATTTCCAAAACAAATTCGTTACTGAAAAATATTGTAGGTCTTGTGGTACGCCTTAGGAAATTCTGAAATTCGTTTCAAAGCTTTGGTATACATTTATACATGACATTTTCATTTAATTAAAGTATTCACATTCTTTATACGTAACGGAAATGTTAGGAAACATTTCCCTTTTTTGGAAGGTGGTTGATATTGCCAAGGGCGTGATGACGATACACCTCAGGTCACAACGATGCAAACTCGACCTCAATCTCTTCTAATTAAGCGCTTCACGAAGTCATACTAAAATCTGAGCTACATTCTAACCAATACTTATATATATTAGGTTATTTATAAAATTACTATTATTATACATATATTTATATATATTCACTAATCCCTTTAATGTAATCTTCACCTTCCCACATTTTTTTTGCTATAATTACGTTCACCATAGGTTTCATGTAAAATATTGCTTATAGCAATAAGACCGACTTTGTACAGTTTAAATTTACCTTTAAGCATTTAATTATATGATATTTTATACAAAAAAGTATAAATCAATAAATCAGCGGCCAACTACTCCTATATCCCATCTATCGTAGATCTACACACTGAAAATATAAGTGATATAATACATTCAGAGGTCATAGTTTTCTGACGACGGTAGCTCTTGGACATTAGACTGCAATTTCCAATATCACATAGACAACACCTAAATTTCTGTTTACGATACACCGATTCACTCGCAACCGAAAGACCTAGGTTTCTTATCAACTTTCCATAAACTTTCACGATCACGTACGCAGAGTCTGCAATAAGGCTGAGTATGTCATGGGACGACCTCATCCGATGTTATGCAAAAAAAATAAAATGGCGCTCCGAAACAGAGTGACACTCTAAAAGGTTGTATAAGACCAATAATGTCCTATGCGTACGTTGCGCTTTACTATCCGCATTTTGACACCTTGACGATGCTTCTGCGCTCGCCCATTCCACCCGGTGACGTTGTAAAAGCCGTTAGGGCTAACAGCATACAGTCGGTTCGAAAAAAAACATGAGACTGAATGATAAATGGTGTACAGTCATATCTCGGGTGATACTTTAGACCTGAATCACCTTATTCTGTTTTAACATGAGGTATACTCAAACAATCTTTTTCGACGCAAGTAGAGCATCTACGCTAACATTCAGAACATTTGCACCTTCTACAAAACTTCTGCAGTCTCATAAGAGTGCTCAGCAGGCCCACCATGAACTCTTATTGCGACTCAATTGAAGACGTAAACGACGACCGCGAACAGCTTTCTTTTCGTACCATGAAGTGTGAATTGCATTGGGGTCGTAATGTTTGAAAAGGATAACGTTATATGAACTATAGATAACTCTGTCTCTTTTACTCACATGTTCTTAGAATGAATTCCGAACGCTCATTCAGCAACGACTTACAGTGTGCGGATTTAAGACGTCATGGTATGAAAAAGCAAAACAATTTCGTTTACGTCTTCAATTGAGAGGCAATAAGAGTTCATGGTAGGTCTGCAGGTAATAGTAAAGTCTCATTCAGCAAAATAAAAATCAATTAGAAAGTTGTTATAAATATTGAAGACGTGTAAGACAATCTATAAATTCCTCCGCACACTCCAAGATATTTATCTTCTAGAAAATCTTGATTGGGAGGTAATTTAGTGTCTCACTGAATAATGTGAACTGGTAGGTTATTTGTTCTTCCTAACGCATGTTTATGTTCCTCTAGGGATTGCAAGTTATTTGGCTCGTTCTTAGTTTTACTTCGCCGCCTGTTTTTTTCGGGGCCATCGGAATAATGGAAAAG
Source organism: Morpho deidamia (assembly GCA_947086505.1). NCBI lineage: Eukaryota > Metazoa > Arthropoda > Insecta > Lepidoptera > Nymphalidae > Morpho > Morpho deidamia. The sequence goes on from CAMTZC010000025.1 coordinate 2,083,333, forward strand.
CAATTTGAATTGATAAGTTTGTACCTAATGATCTTTTTACAATGGAGAATGGAACTAGCATCAAGAAACGATTTGGGCCGTCACGCTGTTTGGAATAGGGTGACTTATTGTTTGCTTCTTCCTGAATTATATATCATTAGCTATTTTTGACTTACTTTGCTTGATCGATCTGTGACTTAATACATGTACTTCCATGTTAATACTTATAAATGCAAAAGTTTGTCTTTCAGGCTGTCTGTCTGTATATATAGCCTGTATACTGCTCACGGCTCATATGAAGTAATTATTAAATTTGAAATTAAAGTTTTATACCAGCTTAATCTACTTAAGGTTTCAAAAGATCTGTTTTAAATAATTTATAGAATTAGGCGATACTTTGCGGAAATCCATAATACAAAAGTAATAATAAAATTATTTTGCTGTAATCCGCGATAAGTAAATAGTAAATATATATAATGCATAATGCATAGTGGACTATTCTTTTTTTTCCGATACATGCAGGATTCGTAAAAACACATGTACAAACCTCCACCACTACCACCGCAATACACAAGCACTACACACGTTCACTATCACAAACTCAACAATCGTTTCGCCCCGCAACCGAAGCATTATCAGGAGATAGACTCTCCTAATCTGTGATATGAGATAGACTGATATAGACTGAGATAATCTTTGTTTGGTTGCCAATCAAAAAATTTATATTTGCAAAACCGATAGAGTACATGCATGTCACGGTATTGGAATGATTGAAAAGTTTAAATTGAATATTATTTGAATGATAAAAATGCTTTGATAATGTAAATTTAAAATGTTTAAAAGATTTACCTGGTTTTTAGCTGGTTCTACTCGGTAAGAGCAAAATTTCGAAGTAGTTGTTGCTTTATTAATCATATTAATCATTGACGATTCAAAAGTGCTTCTGAACAGCTTATTTGCGTAAAGATTATTTGGATTTGATTTGATTGCCTAAAATCAAAATGCGTAGTTCTGATAACGTAAGTGCATTTGTTAAGACTTAATAAACGTGACAAGGAGGCGCAGAATCAAGTGGCAGATATTGGGTACATTCCTTGTTACATGCACTATAACAGAACTACCTTGCTATAATCCGATTATAATGCTCGGATTATAGCAAGGCAGTTCTGTTATAGTGTATGTAATATGGAATTCCGCAAAGTAACGCCTGCTTCTATAAATACATTCCTTGTACTAGCTTATATTGAGCGCGACATTTCCAATGAAAAAGATAAAGCTTCTTTAGATTTTAAAAATAATAGATTGATTGATGGAGATTTTAAAAATGAATTTTGAATGTAAGTTTAATTTTCACAATAAAATTTTACAATTTGACCTCTTTCATATCAGTCGTTTCACAAAATACCACAATAACAAAGAAGTAACCTGAACAACGGGCACACGGGAGAACAAAAGCACATAATAATTACCTAACCGAAATACATTGTAAACCGCCAGTTATAACTACACAATGAAAAGTTTTATTAATTGACAACCATCAATTTTCAATAAAATATTGGCTGGATCATTAGCAAACAATTGTTGAAATGTATTATGTATTTTTTTGTGATTAGGTACAATATAATGATTTAAAGTAACAGCCTGTTACTATCCCACTGCTGGGCAGAGGACTCCTCTCTCCATTTTTTGAGAGAAGGGTAAGACCTACCAGACTGCTCAAAAACGAATTAGTAGAATAGAATCCCTAGAATTCTCTAGAGATATGCAGGTTTCTTCAAGATTTCATTCACCGAAAACCGCCGCATTTATCACACATAAGTTCTTGATAGAAAACTTATGTGTGATAAAAATGTGTGGATATAGCTACTCTTCAAACAAGCCATTAATAACTATATCTAACTCTCTCTCTCTTCCTAGTTATTTATCCCACATGGTGGTGGGGTCAGCTTGCCTTACTTTTCTCTTCCACTTCGCTCGATCCTGGACCTCATCGTTGTTTCTTTGCATGCCCTCTTATCTTTCAGCACTACTTCTTTCCATCCTGTCCTGGGTCTCCCTAATGGTCTTCGACCCGGGATGCAAAGATGTAGTTCTAAATTTCCAATGTAGTCTGGTGGCTTCCTCTTGACGTGTCCATACCATCGCATCCTACTCTCCTGCACCTTGTCGGCGATATATGTAACTAGTAATAAGAATTATTAATTGAAAAGAGCAACCACCGAGTTTCTTGCTGGTTCTTCTCGGTAGGAACCGCTTTCCAAACCAGCAGTAGATGTTATCGATTCAAAAGCACAAGTTTACTTGAATAAATAATATTTTGAATTTGAATGTCATGTTTTTGAGAATAGTAAGTGATGGGCATGGCACACAAAAAACTGTTGGGTATTGTGTAACCTACCAATCCGCATTGGAGCAGCTTGGTAGGTTTTAGCTTCAATCCTTCTTTCCCAAAACGGTGAGACGAGGCTTATGCCCAGTAGTGGGATAGTAAAAGACGGTTACTATACTATATATATCTTATTGTTACATCCCATCATTACTATTATTATATTGAATTGAAAAATTGAAAATTGTCCATCTTATTATCTTATTTTTTGACAACTTTTCAGGAAGAACAAAATAGGAAAACAGTTTACTTTAAATATGTTTATTCATTTACAAATGTAAATGATGGACAGTAGTACCAATGCCGTTAAAAGTGATTTGACTTAAAATTAGAGTCGATATTCCGTATGCTTTTTCTTCTGCAGATGTTTCCGTTTCTGATTTGATAACGCAGACCACTCAAATCATTGCTCGTTCCAACATACAGTGTTCGGATTCAAGCCCAGTTACTTTGCTTAACCTAATTCCTCGAAGTTTACAAGAAATGTGTTAAAAACTTTTTCATCATGTTTGCGGAGCTTGTTTACAAGTTCTAAATTGATTGAAACGCCGACGCCTGATAATTACTTTATAGTTCTCTTGTTAATGGGAACGGAAAGTTTTATTTATTAAACATTAACAATAAACTTACATTTATTTTATGGGTGACAGACAATGTCGCCATGTACCCTGTTTGGTACATCACGAAACTGAGTAATCTTTCGAATGTACAATATAACACATATTGATAACTGATTTATCTGAATAGCTACATGTATCGTATACTGATTATATGACTGATAGGTAATACAGGGTCTGGTCCCCTGCTACTCCCGCTTGGCGCGCTCGCTTGCCATACCGGCTTGCTACCTACCTTCCCCTCTGACGTCTTACTATTTATCTTATTTTTATTTCGCGACTACCTACTGAATTCGCGACAGACAACTGGTAAATATATATACATATCATTTTAAATAGATACTTAAATACATTTAACAACCAGACTCGAAACACCAACATATTCTTTTTTTTTTAGAAAATGTTGGCTCCCCTCGGGAATCGAACCCTCGATCCGCGCAGTTCAAGGAAGGAGCTCACTCTCACCTGCGCCAATGGTACAGTCTTTACATAATAGTTGAATCGAATCTTCGTTCAGAAAAGCCGCCACTTACATAAGGAAACAAAAACATCCGCTATATAAGGCTAATAACCTGATCACTAGCACATTTACACTTCTGAACCTATGTCATATATAAATATTTTAACTAAACTTAACTGAAATATTAGTATTTCAATATAATCAAGTTTGATTAGTCAAACAATACTCAATACATAAAAGAGGAGAAAAAAAATGATGTAGAATAGAATAGAACAGATGAATAGAATAGAACATACTTTATTGAACCACAAAATTTACAATATACAATATAAAGAAACCAACAATATAATTCTTATGAGCCACCTTAAGTAGTTTCCTACTTTGATCCTGATTTCGTTCTTATGAACAGAATAACAATTTTCTCTGTTGCCCAGAGGTAGACTTTGTTTTTGTTAATTTGAGCGATTGCGCCGTTCCAAGACTCTTCAGCTTAAAAGGCAACGAGTAAACTCCATTACGGGGCCATTTAATATGCGAAAATGTTCAATTACGTAGTTGCTGTGAATTTTAGAGGCCATTATCTGTACTAATATTATAAAGAGGAAATATTTGTTTGTATGTATGTTCATAATGTTTTCACGCAAAAACTAATGGACCGATTTCAAAAAGTCTTTCACCATTGAAGAGCTGCATCCTCAGTGAGCAACACAGGCTATATTAAACACATACATAGCCTGTGTTTCTCACTGAGTATTTTTCAAAGTACATTAAAAAAAATAGGCATCCCTAAAAATAGTATTATAAGGTGTGAAAAATTAGTCGGAAAAATCTTTCATCGCGTGCACTGCGGAAACTATTAATGATAGAACAAAAAATGTTCTATAGTATTAAAGAACGTATCAATATCTACAAAAAAGTCCGCGATACCATATGTCTAACTATTACAGTAGACAGACAGACACTTCCTTTGCCTTCATCATTAATAAGTCCCAGGTCCAAACTTTTAATTTACAATAAATCTATAGTCCGACTTAGTAGACTTTCCACTACCACGAGATCGGTATGGACGCGGGTGAAACCGGGGGTCATTGCTAGTTGTATAATAAAAAGACAACGCTTCTATGTATAGAGGATATAAAAATTGAATGCCAGTACCATTATTTCTATTGGTACGATTTGAAAGCATTGAAATAGCCAATAAAGCTAACATACAGTAATAGAGTTTTGAAGTGAAAAGTTCTTTAGCGGAGTTGTGCACTTTTGTGACGGATAAAAGATGTTAAACTTGCGTCAGGACACGTGACCAGCAGGCTTACCATGAACTCCTATTGCGACTCAATTGAAGACGCAAAAGAAATTGTTTTGCTTTTTCATACCACGACGTCTTAAAGACGCACACTTTAAGTCGTTGCCGAATGAGCGTTCTGAATTCGTTCTAAGAACATGTGAGTAAAAGAGACAGAGTTATCTATAGTTCATATAACGTTATCCTTTTCAAACATTACGACCCCAATGCAATCACACTTTATGGTACGAAAAGAAAGCGGTTCGCGGTCGTCGTTTACGTCTTCTATATATATAATAGATGTATTTTACCACATAAATGATAGTACTTTTATAGTCATAATTAAAGCTATTCGTGACAAATATTTTCCCTATTACAAAATATCAAAAATGCACGATGTTAATATTCAAGTTTTCACTTCTGCCGGCACCCACTCAACCTTTCACTTTTCAACTTGCATCCATATTCAAATTCAAATTCAAAATATTCTTTATTCAAGTAAACTTTTAAACAAGTGCTTTTGAATCGTCAACTCTACTGCTGATTCGAGAAGCTGTTTCTACCGAGAAGAGCATGCAAGACACTTGGCAGTTGCTCTTTTTTTATAACATAATTATTACTACTTACATTTAGTAATTACTGTCTTGTACAGGGTCGTGGAGTAGCTATATCCGAACATTGTTATCGTTTAAGTAATCCTCAACAGTATATAAGCTTATGTCGATTCCTACTTTGTCTATTATATAGATAACCTCATCATCATCCTCCTACCCTTATCCCACTCTAAATGGGGTCGGCACAACGTGTTACAAAAATTTTGTCACATGATTGGGCTACGATCGGCCGCCTGCCTCGGCGGCGACCCCCTCGGTAAGAAATAAGGTGGTCTATTCTACTCAGTCGAATACCACACGGCGGATCAACTTACCTTAGGCGTCTATTACAACACCTCGGTAAAAAAGAAGGTGGTCTATTCTACTCAGCCGAATACCACACGGTGGATCAACTTACCTTAGGCGTCTTTTACGACACCTCGGTAAGAAAGATGGTGGTCTATTCTTCTACTTATCCGAATGCCACACGGCGGATCAACTTACCTTAGCCGTCTTTTACGACACCTCGGTAAGAAAGAAGATGGTCTATTCTACTCAGCCGGATAGCACACGGCATCATTGTTTTATATGAAAGAAGAACCCTTTTTCGTTATTCCTCAGAGTTTACACAGGCGGAGTCGCGGGTAGTAGCAAGTTATAGTACAAGTCACAGATTACATATAAACATCAAATCCTTCAAACATCGATACATGTCCTCCTGTCGATCGCGCTGTGATTGGGCTGTCAAGAAGAAAATCGCTGCCGAATCGATTACAACCCCCCGATGTTGTATGTCGGAATTCTTGACTGTTTCCATCATACTAAATATATATTTGTAATTATTTTATAGTCTTATTATATAAAAAAATATATAAACCACAAGATTTTGAATAGAATACAAAAACAAGATGAAACTAGTTTTATTTATAGAATTTTAATATTTTAAATATTTGTAATTCAAGCGTTACTTTGCGGAAATCCATAAGACAAAAGTAATAATAATATTATTTTGCTATAAAGTAACAACCTGTTAATATCCCACTGCTGGGAATAGGCCTCCTCTATCCATTTTTTTGGAGAGAAGGATAGGAGCTAAGACCTACCACGCTGCCCCAATGCGGATTGGTAGGTTACACATATCCCCAGAATTCCCTAGAGATATGCAGGTTTCCTCACGATGTTTTCCTTCACCGAAAAGCGTGTGATAAATTGCAAATATCAATTAGACACATAAGTTTTAATAGAAAAACTCATTGGTGCCTGCCCGAGGTTTGAACCTATGTTCGTGTCTAGAGAGTCGCACGGTCTCACCGCTGGGCTATCACAGCTTATATTTTGCTATAATGAGCGACAAATCCGTGTGATTTTTTTGCTGAATATAACAAAATAATATTTATGTTTTTTTAGAATTATATAGACATATGCATGTTTCCTCACGATTTTTTCCTTCATCGACAAGCATGTGATAAATGACAAATTTCAGACTCGAGTTCTAACAAAACTGTTCGGTGCCAGCACCGGGGCTTGAACCCGTGATCTCCTGCAAAGAGTCGCATAATCTTACTACTGGACTATCACAGCTATATTTATGTGTCATGAACATGTTATCATATGTTGCCTTGTGGTATCCGGCTGAATAGAATATAATTTTTTAAGCATCGATTTTCTTCCCGATAACAGCAACTCCTTCAATAACATTTTACTTGAAATGAATATTTTAAAATCGAATTTGATTGTTTTTTTTTCCGTTAAATGAAATAAAACAGGAACAGGCACGTCAAAAATGCCGTTCAGTTATAATGGATACTAAGCTTTTGCAATCGCGGTGGATGAGCGATGGAATTTTAGGGCGACATGCGAGGGTTAGAAAACATGTTAGTACATCGATTTGCGGTGTTTTACTAGATTAGCCGGGCCGTTATTGCGTTTGGGAGAAACAAATCATATTCCACCAGGCAATGGCTGGAATGTGACGGAGTAGCGACTTGTGCCCTAACCTTGATTACCCATCTATCTACTTATACTAGATATCTACTTAGCTTTCAATTTAAGAATCTCATGGCTTTTAGTATAGAGGGGTGATTTGCTTTACAAGCAGAATAAAGTTCTGTATTTGATTTCTGACTAATAAGAGTTATTCCATGTTTCCAGGTATAGTTTTGGGTAGGTTTCGTAATAGCTAATTACCTAATTTCTGGCCTAGTGGTACCGCCAAATGACACAACTAATATAAGAAAATATATGGACACAGTTCAAACTTTACCCTATGCTGATACATAACAAAAATATTATTTTCATGCTTTTAAATAATTTATAGAATTAGGCGTTACTTTGCGGAAATCAATAATACAAAAGTAATAATATAATAAATTTTTTTGATATAATCCGTGATAAAATATATATAATGCCAAATGTATAGTAGATTATTCGTTTTTTCATACACGATACATGTAGGATTCATAAAAACACATGCACGAAGTCATCTATAAAATTAGGCGTTACTTTGCAGAGATCCATAATACAAAAGTAATAATAAAATTATTGCACATACATGCACAAAGTGTGTTTTTTGTGATTTTGTCGTGGAGTCCTGATGATTTCCTGATGATGCTTCGGTTGCGGGGCGAAACGATTGTTGAGTTTGTGAAAGTGAACGTGTGTGGTGCTTGTGTATTGTGGTGGCAGTGATGGAGGTTTGTTCGTTTGTTTTGTCGAATCCTGCATGTATCGGGTATGAAAAAACGGATATGCCACTATACATTTAACGTTATATATATTTTCTATTTACTTTATCGCGGATGAGAGCACGATAATCATATCATTACTCTTGAACTATACGATATCTAGGTTAAGTGCTAAAGTCGCTTTTTAAACGTAAAAACTCATATCAACTTGATAATACAAACCGCTTACCCGGAAATAAGGAGTTGCGATTTGATTCATAACCGGATATGAAGGAGTGACGTACTCGTTAAGAATTGGAAATGAAGCGAACGCATGTGATGATCCTCATGATCCAACCCAATCAGGTAAAGGGAAATAGAAAATCAGGAAAATTTATTATTGAATGTATAAATTTATAGGGCGTGTTTTTATAACACACGAGTGTGCTGTTTTCTATTCTATTTTATAGAGACAGGTATTACGAAGGTCTTTTGTTCATTAGTAAATATTATTAGAATGAGTATAAAGAGTAGAAATTTTGCTTTAATCGTTTTGCGATTTTCAATTGCGACAGAATAAAAAAAGTATGTGTTATCCATTATAGTTAGTTAGAATATCGTATTCGCTACGTAAAAGCAGTTCATATATTGCTTGCATACTAACTTCCGTAATTTAATCGATGAGATATTGTGAAGCAACGCGTAATTAACAATCGGTTGACTCAGCCGTGATTAATTTACGAGCAATTAAGATTGTTGTTTAGTTTTGATAACTATAACCAATTTATATTCTATTGTTCAGGAAAGGATTCAGGATTTCATTTTTATATGGTACTGGTAAGGAATGCTGGTTGGGCTAGTTACACTATTTCCCTTGTCCCTATATCCTCCCTCACACTCGGCCAACCCTTTACCGAAGGAAAAGAGCACGCAATAGGCTGCTGTCATCTACAAGCGGCCAGAACGAATTAAACGCCGTAAGGAGCATCATCGCACGCGCCCTTATTATAACATTTTAATTTCGCATACGCCATACGCTAAACCACTATTATTACTAGATAACTTAACGTGAACGCCTTTTATGGTGGGATATCTGTGCATTAACCCTGGCGGGCCCGACCAGTGAAAAGTGAGTGCGAGGACACGTGGCAATAACCTAAAGTTCCTATCAGCATCTCATCCAGGTAGGTGGTTGGCCTCCTTCGTTTTCCACATACCCGGGGTCCCTTTTATGGAACCCCCTTTACCCCTCCAAATGCTAAGAGAATTACATGTGATTGAAACGCTAAATATGAAATTCTATTGCTTATGATACAAAGCAAAATTCAAGGGAAATGAATTATGTGCCGACGGAGGATATCTTGGCTAAAAAATATTTGCCATTGATTCGGCAAAAGTACTCGTTTCCTATTCAGAGCAACGATATCGGTCCAAATTACCTTATTGATAACCCAACTTCAAGAGAAGATGGTACCTTAAGAAGAAGAAGATGTGACGATTACAGATGATAAGAAAGCGTGGATTTAATATCCTTCAACCTTTCATTAGATAGCAACGACGATATATGCTCGTGGGCTGCAATAGTGGTACAACTCAAAGAACACAAATACACATACTTTGCAGTAGCAATACTGGCAAAACTCAACATCAATATTAACCTGTTTTTTCAAGCAAACTAAAGCATTTTTGATGGATTTCCCATAGAAATGATAATTTTAAACCTATTTATTTCAAATCATGTTCATTTAGTTGTGCTTTTATCGCAGACAATGAGCGATATATCTAGTTATAGGAATAATATTTTGAAAAGAGAAACCGCCGTTTCGTGCTTTCTCTTCTCCGTAGGACAGCTTTTCGAACAATCAGTAGAGTAGACGATTTGTAAGCACTTGTTCACAAGTTTACTTGAATAAAGAATTGTTTGAAGTGATATTGATATATATTCATATAGTTATGCTTCAACCAATTTACACAAAATCTTAAAAAATTGTGCAACAATGCTTTCCTTATAAATTCAATAGACCGTTGAAAAAAACTACATGAACATTTGTTGTCCCGTGTGGTATGCGACGGACTAGAATAGACCACCCTCATTTCTTACCGAGGTGTCGTAAAAGGCGACTAAGGTAAGTTGACCCGCTATGTGGTATCTAGCTAAGAAGAATAGACCACCCTAATTTCTTACCGAGGTGTCGTAAAGGCGACTAAGCAGGCAGGCGACCGGTCGTAAAACATCAACCACATCACGTCACAACATGTTTAAAACATGATGTGCCAACCATTCTTAGAGTGAGATAGGGGCAGGATGATAGTGATGAATACATGATCATTTGTCCAGTAGTTATTGAATTTCCTGATTGATAATCGCGGCTGTTACTATGATTTATAACATTCAGAGATAAGTATTTTCAGACACCTTAAATATCCTTCAGCTGTCGATATACTGAAGTTACTTGGAAACAATTGAATGTTAGGCCATTTTGATGAAGCGATCGTCATGGGACATACAGCAATTAACAGTTGGCGACTCAGCTCTGATTGATTTACCACAGGTGACTGGGCTAAGCATTGCTATAAGTACTTTAGGGGTGTAATAATTCATCTTGCTTTGTCTCTCTTATCTAGATTTGATATATGTATATATGTATGTATCTTTGTAATGTTTTCACGCAAAAACTGTTGGACCGATTACAAAAAATTCTTTTACCCTTGGAAAGTTGCATTTTCACTGAGCAATATAGGCTACAGAACATTAAAAAAAACAGAGATCCATAATAAACATGTAATAATGTGTGAAAAAATAAGTCATAAAAATCTTTCATCGCATGCACTGTGGAAACTATTGATGATAGAACAAAAAAATGTTCTACAGTACTATAGAACGGACCAATATCTACAAAAAGTCCGCAATACCATATGTCTTACTATTATAGTTATGCCTATATAACTACTTTTAACAGTATATTTTCAAAAGGACATCTATTGGTCGATACCGCAAATATTTTACATTCGAAATAGCTGTAATACTATTAATATATAATACTATAATTACTATTAGAAAAATATCCGAAACGACCTATTTATAGTGCGGCAAAAAGAAACAAGGAAAGTTTATAATAGAATAAGGCGTTACTTTCCGGAGATCCATAATACAAAAGTAATTATAAAATTATATTTAGAAAATATATATAATCTAACTTTATCGCTGATTATAGCAAAATAATTTTATTATTACTTTTGTATATAAGGAAAGACCTATCTATACAGATTTTAGTTTTAAAATATATATTCAAATATTATATTAGGTGACTGCTAAATGCAATTGCTGCTGCGTTTTGAGAAATAAAATATTTTTGTCTTGATTGTTTTGCAACATACATAACTTTTAATAATAAAAAAATGAATTAGCGTCACGTAGATATTCTTAACAGATAAAAAAGAGGATTATAGCAAAATAATCATAAATGTACTTTGGAATTTTGCGAAGTGACGCCTTCTTCTTATAATTATTCAAATCAAATCAAATCAAATCAAAATAATCTTTATTCAAATATACCATTTCAGACACTTTTGAATCGTCAAGCATCAATAGATTAATGAAGCTACAACTGGTTCGGAATGTTGCTCTTACCGAGAAGAACCAGCAAGAAACTCGGCGGTCAATCTTTTAAATATTTTCAATTATACATTATTAAGCCGCTGTTTAGTATGAAGCTGAAAGGATTTTCAAATCCCGGCATTCTTATCAAATAATCTTCAATTTTGTAATATGCTTTATATTTTCTACACTTCGTTTGAATCTTTCTGTAGACTGGTCTAGAATGGATTCAGAAATTTTATTATAGACGCGAATAGCGAGACCAACAAATGAGTTGCTTACTCTGCTGAGTCGCGACGCAGGCAACACAAATTCTAAATTTTAAATTAAAATTTTACTATAAGTGTGTTGAATTATGGTCACAATAATGTTTTGTTAAAAAAAAATACTTTGTAAGTCTTTATATTGAGTAAACAAGATTACAATTTAGTTTTTATACCCATTCTAAGTTTTGTTCGGAGTTGTTAAGGCGAATGTTCACAGCTGCAGCAACTGTGTTGTAACTTTTGACTTCTTCCTTTACTTACTGGCTTTATTTAATACAAATGATACGCGCGAGCTCTTCTACATCAAGTTAAGAAATTTAGTATTTAAATATCTTCAACTACGTACTGCTTTTTTTTCCAACTGCCACAGTATAAAGAGGATGTTGTCCTGTGTTCCTTAATGCTTTCTGAATTAGAGGTGAAAGGGTAAGAGAACATAGAGACAAGTAGTTAAAAAGAATTTTCGATTTTTGCGTGGAGTCCTCCTGACGATGCTTCGGTTACGGGGCGAAACAATTGTTGAGATTATGGTGGTGAATGTGTATTGTTATGTTATTGGTGGAGGGTAGTGCATGAGTTTTTACGTATTCTGTACGTATCTGCGTTATTAGAAAGGAAAGTACACTTTACATTTAGCATTTTCTTCTATCGCGGAATATAACAAAATGATTTTGTTACTTATTTTATTAATTTTGGTCATTGTCAAAAGTAAACCGCGTTTTCGTCTAAGAGTTATCTTTTATACTAGAGTAGATCCGATATATTTAAATTTAATATCTACATTTACCTTCATTATTATAATTAGTATTATTTTTGCATTAGTTAGTAAGAAACAATTATATAATCAAATTGTAATTTCCGTTGACTTCGATTTTAAAGCCAAAAATCTATTGCCGTTACAAATAACCTACTGAGCCAATTCGCCTTAATATAAATTTCAGAGCAGATAATCAGGAACTTTGGTAACATCCGAATGGTAAAGTTTCCTGATTTAATCACAGTGCAGTTTTCAATGACAATTGTCTGAACTTCGTGCAGTGAAAAACCTAGATCTTATTTCTTAAGTTCTCCAATTGAATAGTAGATTTTAAGCTTTGCGATTCATACTTTTAGTATTATACTAGCTGTGCCAGCGACTTCGACGAGTGGAAATCAGCGTCACAATTTTGTTCTAGAATTCAAATAAAAGTAGTTATTGTGTGTTAACCATAACAGATAAAGACATGCTATCGCGGACTTTTCTGTAGTAGTTTTATACATCTACAATTTTCAAGTACATTACTTTAGCGTATCTCTGCTGGTTTACATAGTGCACGCGACTAAAGCTCCCAGCAAGCTTGTTAACAATTACTCGATCTCTTCAACACAATTTACATAATACTGATATGTACTATTTACTTAAACCATCCGGAAGTGTTTCACTATCCTTTTGTGAAAACCGTACAAAAATTCGTTCAGTAGATTTGGAGAAAATCGATTACATACAGCTTTTTGGGACTTAATGTTTGTGCATAAGAATATACATAATTATAAAAGGATTGGCGATGTATATATATATATATATATATATACATCGGCCATATCACCATCGGCCGATATAGAAAAGATTTTTTGTTGCCCAAAAAAGAGCCATACGGGCTATCTATAATATGAAGCAACGTAAGTCCCTTCGCGAAAAGTTCCAAGAAATAGGCATACTGACTTTAGCATCAAAATATATATATAGTAATATTCTATTTGTACGGAAAAATATAAGTACATATAAAACAAAATTTGATGTATATCATAGACATACGAGAGGTCACAAACAGCTTACGATACCTGCGTCGCGACTCAGCAGAGTAAGCAACTTATTTGTTGGTCTCGCTATTCGCTTCTATAATAAAATTCCTCAATCCATTCTAGACCAGTGTACAGAAAGATTTCAATCAAGTATAAAAAATATGCTTATACGTAAAGCATATTACAAAATTGTAGATTATTTGGATGATAAGAAAGCCTGGATTTGAAATCCTTTCAGCTTCATACAAGACAGCGGTTTAATAATGTATAATTGAAAATATTTAAAAGATCGACCGCCGAGTTTCTTGCTGGTTCTTGTCGGTAAGAGCAACATTCCGAACCAGTTGTAGCTTCATTAATCATATTGATGCTTGACGATTCAAAAGTGCCTGAAATGGTTTATTTGAATAAAGATTATTTTGATTTGATTGGATTTGATATAATAGACAAAGTAGGAACCGACATAAGCTTGCGGTTCCTGATTTGCGCCTTGCAAAAGCACATAAGTCGTTTGTGGGTTTGGGTATAAGATTCTATAATGAAATATCCGTAATCTTCATTAACTTTATCATTATAGCAGTTTAAAAACACTATTAAAAAATGGCTAATACTGAGGCTACTATTGAGGATTACTTAGACGATAAGAATGCGTGGATATAGCTACTCTTCGACCCTGTACAAGACATCAATAACTGTATGTAACTAGTAATAAGAATTATTCTTTAAAATGAGCAACCAGCTGTACATGTTGACGATTCAAAAGCACTTGTTTACAAGTTCACTTGAATTAAGAATATTTTGAATTTTGAATTTGAATATTAAATTTACTAGAACTTTATTAGGACTAAATTTTTTAAATATGCTGGTAGCTGCTACCGTCGCGTAACAGTCATAAAATGACCGTGAAAATGGGCCCTTAAATTAAAAAAAATGACATGAATTGTTCCCATAGATATAATTACATCATTTTGCATATTATTTACATTATTTAAATTAAATTTAAGTTTATGACAAATTCAAAATTTCACATGACGAACCAAAAAACGTTTTAAGAAAATGTTGTTTACCTCGGGGTTCTAGCACGGATTTCACGCTGCGATACCGCGACATTCTTTCTTTCGTTAAGACACCCTTAACTTCGTTAACGAAGTAAAAATAGGTATAATTATATATTCAACGTTTAATTTACATAAAAACTTTCAAATAAAAATAGGAGGATTGAAATACACTTGTTCGGATAATGTGAGCGTATTTGCGGCCGATAATGGATATTCCGTGTTCCGGTTAGACGCGATATAAATTGCCCGGATTTGATTTTTTTCCGGTATCTCGACCTTCTTTCACAGCTAATTGTGAATATACGTACATAAGTTTTACCGTGATTTTTTTTAGATATTTTTTGTCCATTTTTGAAAGCATAGAGTCAATCAGCGGACGATGGAGCGATCTGTGCTCGGAGTATCTCTACGTAATCATATCAGAAATGAGATTCGTAGAAGAGCCAAAGTGACCTACATAGCTCAGGGTGTCGCGAACCTGAGGTGGCTATGGGCGAGAAGTGCGGAGAACCGATGGACGTTGGAGTCTTAAAGTGTTGGAATGGTGACCCCGAATCGGATAACGTAGTGTCGGTAGACCTCTTAACTAGGTAGACTGACGACCTCATAAAGGTTGCGATGAGCTGCTGAATCCAAGCGGCATAAGATCAGTTGTCGATTTATAGTAATCGGCTATACTCACGTTTTATTCTATAGGGTGAGTCCGACTAGTTTCAAGCCTTAGCTAAGGTATTATATTATATGTAAGTTCTAAAATATCTAAACTCTATAATCTCGCCTGTTTGAGATTCCCAGATTCATATCCTTTTGTATAATATGAGTAAAATATTCATATACAACCATCTGCCTTAACGAGGCTTTCCTAAATAAATGCTAATAACCGGCGCAATCATGCTAATACAATATGTCTATTGCAGTGTGGTACAAGGTATAAGACATCACAAAATGAGGTTGGAGGCAACTCGTTTTTTCACGTATAGAAAAGTGATAAATTGATGAAAAATTTAGTATTTATTTATTTATTAAACTTTAAAATATTGAGAACAGAAAACATTAAAATTAAAATATGAATAATAATTTCAAGTACAGTATGATATCAACATTGGCATCATCATTACGACCCTTCTGTAAGTGAGAGGGTGATTTATTCCACTAAACCGGATACCACACGGTGGGTCAACTTACCTTAGTCGCCTTTTACGACGTCTCGGTAAGAATTGAGGGTGGGCTATTCTACTCAGCCGGATACTACACGGCATGAACGATCACTATAATGTGGACACAAAAATGCTAACAGTCACCGGCGAGTCGACGGCGATCAAAGTCGCTGCGTGGGTACCCGATTGTTTATCATTAGACATGATTGCAGTCAAGCGCTCCTCTATCAACAATTCAAATTCAAAATATTCTTTATTCAAGTAAACTTGTAAACAAGTGCTTTTAGATCGTCAACATCTACTGCTGGTCCGAGAAGCTGTTCCTACTGAGCAGAACCAGCGAGAAACTCGACGGTTGCTCTTTTCAAAGAATAATTCTTATTACTAGTCACATATAGTTATTAATGTCTTGTGCAGGGTCGAAGAGTAGCTATATCCATGCATTCTTATCGTCTAAGTAATCCTAAATATTATAGTAGGCTTTCTGTTATTGTCTTGTCTATTAAACTTTTTTAATAGAATTTTGCTGTAATGGTAAGTTAAAGAAGATTGCGGAATTTTGTTATAGAAACCTACAAACGACTTATAAATCTACTTTTGCAAGGCGCAAATCAGGAACCGCAAGCTTATGTCGGTTCCTACTTTGTCTATTATTTACATCGCCAATCTTTTTTAAAATTATGTATATTATTATGTACAAAAATTAAATTGCTCAAAATATACTATGAAGCCAATGTAAGAATACCTGTTTCCTTGAAATTCTCTCGCAGGGAATCACGCGAGTTTAAATTTTAAATGCCATGTATGGCCCTTTTATAAAATAAAATAAAAATCATAAAAAAGATTATATTTCCTACCAATAGATGGAGCTGTATTTTGTAATTTATGATTCTGCATAAATTTTAACGACATATTGTAACGACCGAGCCGACAACATGAAATAATCAACCGCACAATAAAATGATCCATTTTAAGTCCAACACGAATATTAATGTAGGAACATTTTACACTTTTTGGTTTTGTGGCAACACGCAGAGTGCGTGGCGCGGAATAATTAGGTAACATTTATGAAATAAAATAATACACGGATCTGTATATGACTATTTAACAGTTGTAACAGAGGAGGCTTTTTATCATTTACTATCGCTCCTACCTGCCAGCATAATCCGCGTTGAAATTAGTATTTTTAATTGATATTTGAACATATAAGTAGTTATTATTATATAAATAAACGGGTCACATCGCGGCAAAATCGAATTACCTTTTTACAAGGTTCGACGTTTCGGCAGAGTTGCATCCGCCATGGTCACGAACTGAATGGAGCGCCGCTGCGTCTTCGTTCCCGAGTACTACAGTTATTATTTTGTTCATCTACCCTCACTTGAACCGCACAATCCACGTAAGGTCTCTTGCACACCACACTGATATAACTGCACGCGATATAGCTTGCAACGATTTCTTCCGTGCGATGTGACCCGTTTATTTACATAATAATAAGTATGAATCGCGAAAGTTTAAAATTTACCATACAAGTAGTTATTATGACTTTAGCATTAAAACATAGAGACAAGCTGTGGCCTACCTAAGAATACCTAGACAAAAAACAATGCATACAAATGTTTATCAAGATATGTATATTACGTTCACGTGCTACCAATGTGATACGTAATGGAAAGAGTCCTGGCTAGCGGAGGTATTATTATTTCGGTGTGTAATAATTTTCATGATAATATTTTCTAAGGTGTTTGATTAAAATAGTGTAAATGGAAATTTAGATTTATATTAAAAGGTAATCCTATATAGATTTCCGTTTAATAATCAATAAGCGTCTCAATAATGCTCACGAATAGAGCCCAGTATGGCCTTGAAGCTAATAGCTCAACTTTTATATACAGTAAAGTAGCGGCCTGTTACACTCCCACAGCTGGGAATAGGCCTCCTCTCTCCGTTTCTTGATAGAAGGCTTGGAGCTACCACGCTGCTCCAATGCGGATTGGTAGGTTACACATGTCTCCAGAATTCTCTAGAGATATGCAGGTTTTCTCACGATGTTTTCCTTCACCGAAAAGCGTGTGCTAAATTGTAATTAACAATTAGACACATGAGTTTATTAGAAAAACTCATTGGTGCCTGCCCAGGCTTGAACTCGTGTTCCCCTCGAAAGAGTCGAGAGGGCTATCACAGCTCATTTATATATAAGGTGTGAGTATTGACGGATTTTACACATTTACTATGGATACAACTCACAATAGTTTTAAAGAAATTGAGAAATAGTGAAATGAAGAAAGTAAAACTTAGACCAAACACAAATCTAATAGCGAACACGTGCGGCGCCGGTCTTAGTTATTAGTATTCATCGGCGGCGAACTTCGTGTACACACAGTACGTCTCACATATTGCTATTGTAGCACATAATGTATAGACATTATTTAATTTACGGGAAGGCGGTTTCTATATCTTTCGCTACATCGCTGGTATCGACAAGAATCGGTTAACTTGTGATAGAAATATTGCGGCTATTGGTTTTATTTTATTAATAACTTAATTACGTCTTGAATTCTTTACGGTTCATTGCACTATTAACTGAGATCTGTCTATTCTTGTATATTTTCCGCTTATATGAATATATAATATTTAATTAGTTACAGTGCAAATAAATTCGTGTGTATCCACAATGTCACATGCATTCAAACACTTCACTCTCGCGGTGAGGCGTGTATCTCACGCATGCACGCATGCACGCACGCATACATTCCACCACCCTCCTTTGTTACCGAGGTGTCGTAAGAGGCTACTAAGGTATGTGCCGTGTGGTATCCGGCTGCATAGAATAGACCACCCTCAGTTCTTACAGAGGTGTCTTAAAAGGTAGACTAAGGCAAGTTGACGTCAGGCAGGCGGCCGGTCATAAAATACGTAGCCAAATCATGTGACAACATGTTTGTTACATTTTGTGCCGACCCCACTTAGAGGGCAGGAGAATGATGATGATCATAATCAAAAACGTAATATTTACATTTAAAGAGCCGCTCATCCCTACATCAAACTAAACTATACTTACAACAAGTTTTATTACTATGGAATGAACACTTTGCGCTGCTGGTTTCTACTTAAAACTTTTGATTCAACGCCTGCAGTTGTTAACTCCGTTGTGGATTCAGATTAAACTGTAATGAAAAACGCGTTTTATATTCTGAAGGGGTTCTCATTTTGGTCGCGTTTTTATTGAGTTACACTGCAGTGTGATGTAAAAAAAGCTGTGATAGCTCAACTGTGAGACCGTGCGAGTCTTTTGAAGGGATCACTAGTCAAACTCCGGGCAGGAACCAATAAGTTTATCTGTTAAAACTTGTGTCTAATTGATATTTGTAATTTATCATATTTTTTTTCGGTGAAGAAAAATATCGTGAGGAAAATAAGAATCAAAATAGAAACCACTACACGATACTCGAAAAGGATCTTGAGAAACGAAAAAAACTTGGCGACACTGCTGACATGATGGTGTTAGTAGATCTCAATCAATTACTAAATTGAAATCTATAGTTAAATAAGGTACGAGAGAGGATTAAAAAGAACGTTATAGAGCAAGGTAAGAATATTTCTTCTTTATTAGAATTATGATTGTTGCAGGGGATAGATATTTCCCCTCACTTTTCCAGAATAAAATTAAATGTAATAAGTATCACTTTTTGTACAGAGTTGTACAAGTAGCATTTTATTTTTTATTTATTTTATTAGGTCCGCCAACAGAATTATGTGCAATTTAAATATAAAAAATGAGAATACAAATATTATAACTACAGTATCTTCGATAATTTATTCCTTAAAACGTTTAGGTTGTCGTAGTAACACATGTGTCGTTGTAACAAATCGAGAGACGTATCCTTAGATAGCAGTGCTTGTCTATTATTGTTAGACTAGTTTTTTAAACGCAACTTCTTTTGCATGGACTGCAGTCTTATTATTTGGGCAAACCGTAATACTTATATTAATTATGGTTAAAGTGGGTTAACCTTAAAAGCTAGACATATGCTGTCGCGGACTTTTAAAGGGAACAATTTTGTGATACAAAAAATCTTTAATAACTTTTATCGTTTACTTAGTGCACGCGAGGAAAGATTTAAAGAAAACGGCAAATTTTCGCAATTTTATATTGCTGCTCCTCTTTTATACATATGAGCGTGATGATATATAGCCTATAGCCTTCCTTAATAAAATTTTTAATTTTCAATTAAATAAAAAAAATCAAAATTTTCAATCGAATATGTAAATCGGTTCAGTAGTTTCTGAGATTAGCGCGTTCAAACAATTAATCATACAAACAAACCCTTTAGCTTTATGTATTAGTATAGATATGAGGTTAGGCTATAGAGTTTGGAGTAATATTACTATATATTCCACGTTAGACCTATACTATTTCGGCGCGCATTACTGTCGGGGTAATAAATGCGTGAATGGGCACGGCGCTGCATAGCCGGTAAGTGATGCAAATGAGAGGATCAGATTTGCATGCAGTACGTATTAGCCGGAACGCTGGCTACAGATCAGGCGAACTAATTCCACTAAAGGCATCCTTAGCTGAAGCTAGTCCACTTGATTTGTTGTACGGTGTACTGGTGTCATATTGTGAAAGCCATTGCCAAGCCAAGCCATATAATTGAGCATTAAAATCTTCATATGGATTTACAAGTAATGACCATGTAGACGACGATTTCTCCGTTTTGTATATAATACTAACTGTTTCTCCATTTTGTACTTAATAATAAAGATTAATTAATAAGATAGGTTGTAGAATAGAGTATTTTAGAATAAACATTTAGAGTAATCGTCTTTTATTCGTAAATGGTTAAGTTAGTTAATAAGACATACGTAATAGTTATAAGGCGTATACGTAAGTTGCTAGACTAAGAACCTTTGTAAATAGTTATTGTTAAATAAAGATAGTGCGAGTGCAAGCGCTACGCGTGTATATAAGCGCCCCACCCGAGCCGTAACGGTCACTTCGCTCGCCGGCACGATAGCGCGCGCACGCCGCCACACTCAAGAATCCACACGTGTTTTAATACTCGCTGTACAAATTATATCCGCTACAGACCAGCTCTAATTTGTTTAAATCTTCCTTTTTATTTAGACAAAAGGATTATATCTTGAAGGACCAATAACAAGTCACAATATATCTATAGTCACAATATATACTATTTGTAAGAAAAAATAATCACTTATATAGTAAGAATAGTGATAGATATGACAGACAGACTAGAAACCAAAATAAACTAATGACGCCAAGGTTGCACCTCCAAAAGGTCCGAAAATCACTTGTCAGTCTCGGTACACGTTTTTATAATAAAATTCCTCAACATTATCTAGACTCGCCTTTACATAAAGAAATTATCTTAACACAATGCTGCTACATAAAGCTTACTATACGATTGAAGATTTTTTTAATGATAGTAGCATATCTTCACTGCAGTCAGCTACGCACCAAGCTGCAACGATTAATTTGTAACCATCAATCAAATCGTAAAAAAAAATATGGCCACCGTTACTTGCTGCTTCTTCTGGGTGGAAACAACTTCCGAATCAGTGATAGCTTCTTTAAAACATTTGACGATTCAAAAGTACTGTAAACTTGAATAAAGAATATTTTGAGTTTGAATTTGAGTTTAGAAATTCTCTAAAGTTATACAGATTTCATCACGATGTTTCCTTCGGTAACATCTACGGTACATTCAGGAAGTTACGCGAAATCTTGTACTCTTCTGGTGTTACTAGTGATGACGTGTGGCTCTGAAACCTGCTTGATGCCTATGAGCTTTGTTAGGAAGCTAAGAGGCATTCAGCGGTCGATGGCCTAGGCTATGCTGACAGCATTTTAAAAATGCTGTTAAAGGGAGGCTGATACAAAAGCCTACTATACTATTGAGGATTGCATAGATGATTAAAATAAGTGGATTTAGCTACTCCTCTACAAGATAATACTAACTAAATGTAACTAGTTATACGAATTTTATTTCAAAATTGCAACCACCGAGTTTCTTGCTGGCTCTTCTCGGTAGGAACAGCTTTCCGAACCAGCAGTAGATTTTGACGATTCAAAAGCACTTGTTTACAAGTTTACTTGAATAAAGAATATTTTGAATTTGAATTTGAATAAATCTACGTGATCAAATTAGGTATGAGGAGATCGGTAGAGATCTAATATTACCGATAAAATTAATGCTACGAAGCTAAAGTGGTGATAGGCGAGGGTTGATAGTTTGAATTACTTATGGACGTTTAGGTTTAAAGGTTCTGTAGTGACGTCATATATAGCGATGTAAAAATCTTCTGGACAGGTCTTTGTTCAATTGCGAACGTTCATCAGTTGAAAAAGATGTTATTATAGAGTATATATGCTGTACTATTCAGTACTAGGACAAGCGTTGCAAATAAGGGAATTAGATTTGCATGTAGCATTAAACAGCTCGCTGGTTTCAGAGTGAACTAATTTAGTCTCGCTTTTACAAATGCATGAAAGATGTATAGTTAGATTTTTTAATTCAGAAAATTTTTATTATAAAGTTCTACACAGTTCTAACAGTGATTTTATCTTTGCCACAAAAGCAGTTTAAAAGCGCTGTTAAAGGGAGGCTGATACAAAAAGTCTACTATACTATTAAGGATTATATAGATGATAAAAATGCGTGGATATAGCTACTTCTCTACCTTGTACAAGATAGTAATAATTAAATGTAACTAGCTATAAGAATTTTAGTTGAAAAGAGCAACCACCGAATTTCTTGCTGGCTCTTCTCGGTAGGAATAGCTTTCTGAACCAGCAGTAGATTTTGACGGTTCAAAAGCACTTGTTTACAAGTTTACTTGAATAAAGAATATTTTGAATTTTAATTTGATATGTACCCTGATATGGTAATATCAAAATTTCATATTAGATTAAAATATTTTTAACCTTTCTAAGCAAATCTCGTAGACATTAAGAGCATTTAAACTTTGTAGTATCATTTTATAGAATTAGCTGTTACTTTGCTGAGATCTATAATTCAAAAGTAATAATAAAAATATTTTTAATTGCGATTTTGTCCTGTAGTCTATCTTCTGATGATTCGCTGAATGCGGGTACGCGGGTGGAAGAGGCTTGTGGATGTGTTTTTACGAATCCTGCATGTATCAGATAAGAAAACGTTTAGCATTTTATTTAGCATCACCTACATTTAGCATCATATATATTTTCTATTTACTCTATCGCGGATTGTAGCGAAATAATTTTATCACTACTTTTGTTTTAAATATTAAATTAATAAAAAGGTATTTTTACTTCCTTTATGGAACACGAAAGCTGAATAAATTATTTAATCCTTTACTTTTGACAAAATTTAATTCGTTTATCAAGAGTGCTAACCTAGCTTCATAAATATAAAAGTTTAAAAACTTGTTTTCCTTTTTTTTTCAATAGAACTGCCAACTTACACATGAAAATAAAGTAATATGGTTCTATGTCATAGTGTTGTTTATAACATAAGTCACAATAACTATTATAATTATAAAATAAAAATAAAAACCAAAATTAAAATAAAATGTGAAATCTTACAAACAAAACAAAGGGATGATATTCTGTCTATTCTCTTTGCAAAGTTTTATATAATTGTTTTTTGAAAAAGTCTAATTTGTCACTAACTAGCTGTGCCAGCGGCTTTGCCCGCGTGGAAACCTGAATGTCACAATTTTTTTCTAGAATTCAAATTGTAAACATAAAAGTAATTATTGTGAGTTAACCATAAGAGATAGAGACATGCTATCGCGTTTTTTTGTAGTAGTTTTATAGACCTACAATTCTCTAGTACATTACTTTGGCGTATCTCTGGTGGTTTACGCAGCGCACCCGACTTAAGCTCTCCGCAAGCAAGTTTTTTAACAACTGCGCGATCTCTTCAACACAATGTACATAATGCCGATATGTACCATTTACTTAAACCATCCGGCAGTATTGCACAATCTTTTGGTGAAAGTCGTACAAAGATTCGTTCAGTAGATTTCGAGAAAATCGATTACTTAGAGATAGACAGCTTTTTGGGACTTTGTTTTATAATAAGTATAGATATCTATTGAGGTTTAAAAACCAACACCGCCAACATCGCCCTATACTATCAGCGCTGCATACATTAACTACCCAAATCAAAAGAATTGGTTCGCCCCTTAACCGAAGCAACAACATAGACTTCACGGCAATATTTTTGGGATTTTGTCCTAGTTTATAGTCAATGCGGATTACGGACTCTGCAAGCATTAGGTATGAATAAGCGGGTAGTTCACTCTTATTTTAGCATTACATAGATTTAAGATTGATGTACAATATTTTTGTTACATGTAGGTCTGGGCTACTTTATAAATACAGGCATTAGTCGGAAAAACTTGATTTTCGCGAATAATTCAGGTATTTATTCGACTGGCAAGTATGGTGTCCGTAGGTAGTTTTGCATTCAGCTCCGCTAATCGCCGGTTCGATCCCCGCCTAGGGCCAACATTTTCTATAAACAAATTGTTGGTTCTTCGAGCCTGGTTGTATATTTGTACTTAAGTATGTACTAAAAATTATAAATTTAGTATATTTACTTGTTATCCGTCACCCATAACACAAGTATTAAGTTACTTACTTTGCGGATGGACGACCGTGTGTGTAAGTGTCCCATATATTTATTTTTATTAATTATTTTTGAAGAAACATCGCACCGCGAGGTGTAGTGCAGCTTGTGTAATGACAAAAGTTAACATGCTGAAATTATACAACGAGCTAAAGTTATGCGCTAGTACCGTATGTTTAAACTATAATGATATAATCTCTTGAGCGAATTTCATGCATAAAATTATCGACGCCTGTGTGTGACATGCGACTACCTGTCATTTTAGATTGTTCCCAAGCGATAAGCGGGGGCGGGTAATTGTAAGGACTATGTGTCCTATGACCCTGTCACTATGTGCTTAAACGCTAATCTTCGAAACTAGAAAACTAGCGTCCGATATACCCCGTTTGGAACGCCCGAAGGTTTCCTGTCAGGGTGGCAGACCAAGGGCTTGGGCAAGTCTCTATCACCTGGACTCACCAGCGGCAGATTGGATCCAGAAAAAAAGTTCTCGGAATCGCTTCGTCGCCTCTCTCCGCAGAGCAGAAGGAGGCCATTGCTGCCCGCGATCGCTCCCTGCCCACCGATGCTTCATGTTACGGTGGACAAAGAGAGACCGTGCCCCAGATAGGGACCCCTACACCGTGGTGGGCGTTACCGCTCCCATCGCGTAATTTTTGACGTGACAACGTCTTATAATTCGATTGAGCCGGCTGCACGAACGAAAAAACATGACTCATGCGGCACAATGAGGCACGATCAAAATCACAAATTAAATGTTACACATGTTTAAAAGTTGTAAAACATTTGCTCAACGCACATTTATATTTTACTTAACTTTACTATTAAATTGTAAATTTTTTTTGACATAATTGTATTTATGCGTATAAATAAATCTAACTTGATCAATTTCATTGTGATTTCCAATTACCTCCTTCTCTATATACATACAAATTTATTAAACAAATAATATCAAAATTTTCTTTTGAAAAATGATACCATTCCATCAGTATTTTCTTAAGACGTTGTCACGTTCAACTATCGTCAGTAAACCGACATTACAGACAACCGATTTTTTTATAGAGGTTTTCTTCCTCGCAACCCGAAGGTCCCCGTTCCCATTGCTGGGCTTCCAGACTTGCCAACGGTGGCTGAAAATCATGTCAAGTTAGACTTAAAGCAAGCCCAACTGAACTCGTTGTCTATTGGGAGACTCCACCCGCCCCCTCAGAGTCCCCGGCCAAGGGACAACTGGACTAGCGACCCCACAGTGGTCCGTTTACAAAGCCTAAGGAATACTCAAATATGTATTATATTTGAGTATTCTAAAGGCCGGCCCAGTGTGCGCCACGAGGAGGCCGACTTTGGCACCCCAATATGTAACATGTTGTGCTAACCCCACTTAAAGTGGAATAAGGGCAGGAGGATGATGATGACATGTAACGTGCATCTACAGTACAGTAATAAAAGTTATTCGCTTGAGAATAATGTCGGAATCACTCCACTTACCAAAAAATTTTTTTTTTAAATGTAATCGCACGTGTGAATCGCTTATAACTTAAACCTCATCATATTATAAAGTCACGCAGCCACACCTCACTCTGTAAGCAAAGCTATTCAGATGTTCGGCTTCGGTTGTTGATATTGAAATGAAGCTGAAATTAATATGTATGTCGTGGCGCGAAACAATCGGGCTCCCGATGTTTGCTCGAGTTTCAATAGCTTCCGAAGTTGAGGAGTCGGGATTACGTGGTGTTATATTGAGGAGTTTGTTAAACTCGATACCAGGGTTTCATATTGTTAAAAGCTGGCAATTTATGTTGATATTAATGGCGGTGAATTTAATAATACTGTTTTTTTTTTGTAAAAACGAATATATCTGATCGTTGGTGTTATATTGAGGAGTTTGTTAAACTCGATACCAGGGTTTCATATTGTTAAAAGCTGGCAATTTATGTTTATATTAATGGCGGTGAATTTAATAATACTGTTTTTTTTTGTAAAAACTAATATGTCTGATCGTTGGAGTTATATTGAGGAGTTTGTTTAAATCGATATCAGGGATTCATATTATTATTATTCTTTACAAGATATTAATAACTATATAGAACTAGTGATAAGAAATTATTCTTTGAAAAGAGCAACCGCCGAGTTTCTTGCTGGTTCTTCTAGGTAGGAACAGCTTTCCGAACCAGCAGAAGATGTTAACGATTCAAAAGAACTTGTTTACTTAAATAAAGAATATTTTGAATTTTGAACTAGTGGTAAGTTTATCAATCTGGTGATCCTTGATAACTTAAATGTGCTTCAAAAGCTTATATTGTTTTGTTTTGACGTATTATTCTATCTTTATATTTGATATAATAACAGATATTTAACGTTATTGGCTAAATTACTAAAAGCATGGTTTTAATATATCATTATTTATCTATAATCAAAATAATTCACCCATCCGAGTAGTGAGAGTAATTAATGAGATTGAAAATCGGAATTGATAATTTCAGCAGCAACTAATGAAAACTAATAAATCAATTTCAAGTATGTTTATGGAAAGTTCATTTATAAATTCATCGACATTATAACGGGAATTTGAATATAGCGCCGGCGGCTGCGAACGAAATTTGTTGAATGTACATTCAAATTAATTATATTTCAATAATGAACAGGCTCATTTAGTAGTAATTTTGTAGTTTGAAATGTACATAGTTATTTGGTTATGGCCCATTACCATCCCGCAGCTGGGCATAGGCCTTCTGTCTCCGTTTTTGGAGAGTGGGATTGGAACCATTATTTAATTTTTTATACATATAAATATAAAGAATTATAAAACGATAGTTGGTGTACATATACTATATAATAGACAAAGTAGGAACCAACATAAGCTTGCGGCTTCTACTTTGCGCCTAGCAAAGTACATAAATCTTGCAAAGTACGTAAATGTAGGTTTGCGTATAAGATTCTATAATAAAATTCCGCAATCTACTTTAACTTTATCATTACAGCAGTACAAAAAGACTATTAAAAAGAGGCTGATACAGAAAGCCTACTATACTATTGAGGATTACTTAGTCGATAAGAATGCGTGGATATAGCTACTCTTTGATTCTGTACAAGACCTCAATTACTATATGTAACTAGTAATAAGAATTATTCTTTGAAATGAGCAACCGCCGAGTTTCTTTCTAGCTCTTCTCGGTAGGAATAGCTTTCCGAACCCGCAATAGATTTGACGATTCAAAAGCATTTGTTTACAAGTTTACTTGAATAAATAATATTTTGAATTTGAATTTGAATTGAATTTGAACTAAGGAAATAATTAGATTCAGCGTGCAGCTCTACTAATCCTTTAACAGGCCGTTACTTTAATTTATCAAAGTTGACACCGAATATAGATTAAGAAGATATTTTCAAGTTTAACCAATGTAGAGTTTATTGTATATATGTTATAGTTTATTGTATTTATTGTATATATTATGTTTAATATAATGTTTATTGTAATTTAGAAATATAAGTAGCTTTTAGTTGCACAAGTTCTATGTGAGAATACCTTTATTAGATCATCGAGTAGTAAAACCCCAGTGGAGATCGGCGCGATAAAAAAGAATAAGTTAAAATGAGAAAAGTTCAATTCATTTATGAAAATGTAAAAATCACGTTTATCTCGAACTACTTTTGAGTTACGGCTCATTCGCAAGGTTTAACGTGAAAGTGAATTTATTTGTAGCAAAACTTTTGAGTTTCTAAGCGCAGTTGCGTGATTATTGACTTGATAACTCGGAAATATTGGGTGTAGTGAATGTGTGTTGTGGCTGTGTAGTGTGTTACTGGTGGCGGTGTTTTGTGATACGTGCTAAACTAATGCATGTCTAAGATATTTTAAAGGTTTTGCTTCCAACACTTAGCAATTCAATGGTTTTACTATCCGAAAAGCATGGCGTCGAATTGCGAAGCGTGCCTGCTCAACTGACGACCACGACCGGATTTGTACCTAGTTGTAGACGAAAATGTTTTTGTTTGTTGGGGTTTAAGACCATGCAATTCACCAAAGTAAAAGTATGTGTTATACCAAAATGTGACCTATACAAAAAAGTTCGTACAAAAGCCTAAAGGCGCATACAGACATCGCGAGGCATGCGTTGCGTTGCGAACGCTGTCTCAGTGGGAGCCGTCCACTCCGTGTGGACGGATATTTTGTTTGCACTGCTCATGAGTCATAGAGCCCGATATCGAATCACTGTGTGTTGTCAAACTTGTCCACTAGCGTCGCTTCTTCT
This sequence comes from Morpho deidamia, assembly GCA_947086505.1. Lineage (NCBI taxonomy): Eukaryota > Metazoa > Arthropoda > Insecta > Lepidoptera > Nymphalidae > Morpho > Morpho deidamia. The sequence goes on from CAMTZC010000025.1 coordinate 2,112,069, forward strand.
TTTATTTTTTTTAAATATTTTATGAATTACTATAAAGGCCGCAGGTGCAATCTGCAAGTCTCGCCTTGTCAGACTCATTCTTCTACTGACGAACACCATGCGTGGTTATTTCTGTGCTCAGCTTGCATATTGCATGTGACATTCAGAACGCATGTTAAATGTACCATCAGGTTGAGGCATGCGTGACGAACTATTCGCAACGCACGCCTAGCGATGTCTGTACGCGCCTTAAGCCGTTTGAAGGTTAAAGTTGTACAAACACACTCACAGACTGTCCTTTTTAACCTTGATATTAGGATACGTAGACCCCGATCAAATCTGGTTAAAACTTAGCAAATAATATGCTTATTGCAACAAAATTGTCTGTTCAAATTTTGTTTGTATCAGGGTTTAATAGAAATATCTAGATTGTGATCGCGTAACGGCAAGGCTAAACAGTGAAAATATTCAAATAGGGATATGAGGGTAATCTGATGTGCCCCGTAGCCGGTCCGGGCTAAACGGTATAGATGTTCATTTGAAATCGATTATTGAACGTACCACTACATATTATAAACATTCCGCCACCTAACTCTGTCTGACATTTATTTAATTACCGTTACCTCTCGCCACCACAATATACAAGCACTACACATGTTCACTATCATAAACTCAGCAATTGTTTCGCCCCGCAACCGGGGCATCATCACCGCATCATCAGGAGATAGACTCCACGACAATTGCAAAGCGAAGCATTATCAAAACAAGCATGGTTATATAGTCACCGGTTCAACCCGTTTATTTTAACTCTGAACACGTGCAACAAGCTTGGACTTGAAACGTTTATCTGATCATTTATGAGGGTGCCATTATTATGTTTAATTATTTCTAATTCTGCATTATAGCAAAATAATTTTTATTATTACTTTTGTATTATGGATCTCCGCACAGTAATGCCTAATTCTATAAATTATCTATTTACTTAGCCAGACACACGGCGGGTCGACTTACCTTAGTCGCCTTTTACGGCACCTCGGCAAGAAATGAAGGTGGTCTATTCTACTCAGCCGGATACCACACGGCAAATATATATTCAAATAATATATAATCAAGCAATATAACAGAACTAACTACTTTGCTATAATCCGTACGGGTTAAGCGAATGCATGCAAAGCCAATGTGTATGAAGCAGGCAAAATCTACGCACCTTATACATGCAGGACAAGCCACCACATGCACCCCTAGGCGCAATGCACCAGCAACAACGCACACAAAAGCAGCACACACACCCACCACCACAATCTCGATGATCGTTTCGCCCCGAAACCGAAGCATCATCAGGAGGATAGGCTCCACGACAAGGCGTTTGTCGTTGGCTTTGCATGCATTCGCTTAACCCGTGCGGATTATAGCAAAGTAGTTAGTTCTGTTATATTGCTTGTAATATGGAATTCCGCAAAGTAACGCCTGCTTCTATAAATCTTTTAATATATAATCATCAATTATATAAATGCAAAGCTTTTAAAAAAAATACAACAAATACTTTCTCTGTACGTTAAATGTGCGATTTAGAGATGGAATGTTGATCTTTTAAGAAATGAATCTGAAAGATTCATTTCTTAAAAGAAACCACGATAAGATAACTGTATCGGACGTAGGCCGTAAGCGACACGATTCGACCCCAATCTCGGCTCAAGCCCATAAGCGTCGTCCGGATCGCGTTGCAAAGGCCAATCCGAGTCGCGACCCGCATTATCCTCCTCGGAAAGAGATGAGACGCGATGCTATCTTTATTGATCTTCGTGAGATGTTACCAAATACTCAAATATATTGGTCCAGGCTACTAATACATTGGTTCATATTAATACAACATCATCATCCTCCTGCCCTTATCCCAGCTCTAAGAGGGGTCGGCACAACATGTTGGGACATGATTTGGCTGCGTATTTTACGACCGGCCGCCTGCCATCGTTTTTACGACCCTTCGGTAAGAAAGAGGGTGGTCTTTTCCACTCAACTGGATACCACACGGTGGGTCAACTTACCTTAGTCGCCTTTTACGACACCTCGGTAAGAAATAAGGGTAGTCTATTCTACTCAGCCGGATACCAAATGGCATTGCCCATACTAATAGAACATTGTTAATATATGGACACCGGCTATACTCGCGTCTAATTTTATCGGGTTAACCCGACTAGTTTCGGGAACTGATCCCGCCGCGATAACATCATGTAAAGAGCTCATGAATAAGTGCCCCGGATGGCCTCGAAACTAGTCGGGCTAACCCGATAAAATTGGACGTGAGTATAACCGGTGTCTATATATTAACTATGAATACTACTCACAAAAGTATAAATTGAAAAATAATACAACATTCATTGGTTTTTTTTCGAAATCTTAGTTCCAGAAATCTGAGGTACACCCGAATCTTCTTATTGCAGTTGCTTCCTCCTACATCCCAGTTAGGTCTGACTATTGAAAATATAGGCGTCCAAAAAGCGTCCTGACCCTGACAATCAAATAACGATCGCAAACACAGAAACAGGTAATACACATACACTGAGTCTTTGCCGGTAAAGACGAGGTTCTAGTTTTCCAACGACGTAATGAGTAATCAAAGTCGATAAAATACCATCGACCTTCCGTTACGCACCGCCCTAAGCCGTGGTCCGGCCTCACAGGAGGCACATTTAGGACGACGGTCCTCGACGCTAGTAGAGCTTCTGCGCTCTACTTTCCTCATTTAGCAACCTCGACGATGCTTCTGCGCTCGCTCGTCCCGCCCGGTGACGCTGTAAAAGCCGTTAAGGCTAACAGCATATAGTCAGTTCTAAAAATTGTTTTTTTGGGCAACCTAATATTAAGAACAATTTTTATTAGAGGCTTGACAAGATATTACGTCTTCAGTCAAAAATGCTGAAAGTTTCAGTCTTCAGACATTATATTACTAAGGTAACCTTGCTTTGATTTAGTTCAAAGGTAAATCTTAAAGCTTCTCTTGATAAATTCGACAAGGTTCTTAAATACTTGACTCGGCCTTTAGATTTTAGAAAGCCTCTGATGAAATGAAATTTTAATATATCGGAGCTATAAGATAAAATGAGTGTCTAAAAGGTTATATTTAGTAATAGAATTATATTCCTTATCAGTTCTAATTAAAACATAATTGAACACACGTCCACACCCACACACCACACACCACCACTAGACCGTGCTAGCACTAGAATCATAGGGATATGTGTAATCTAACAATCTGCAATTCTTTAAACTAATTGGTAGGTAATTTATAGAATTAGGCGTTTCTTTGCGGAGATCCATAATGAAAAAGGATTAATAAAATTATTTTGCTATAATCCGCGATACAGTAAATTGAAAAAATATATATAGTGCTATATGTTTAGTGGAATATGCCTTTTTTTTATACCCGTTACATGTAGGATTCGTAAAAACACATGCACAAACCTCCACCACTGACACCACAATACAAAAGCACTACACACGTTCACTAAAGTAAATCATCTGTTGATTTTACGAGATACTGTTTAACGACATATCTTTAATATTAAAATTTAGCATTAATATTGAAAGTGAATGATGTCCTTAATATATTTCTGCAATAAATCGGTTCTATTGAATTGAGAGAGCACCATCAATCAATCTCACGTACATCACTAACAAGCGTAACTAAAACGTTTTTAAAAATGTATCACAGATAATAATTGACTCATCAATCACATCGCAGATACAGCCCGAATATGTCATAGATTGATATACGACAGACGTACAAGCAGATGCGTGTCAGTCACTCATCGGTGATGTGATTATTAGATAACATCTTGTCAATACATACGTGATGATAATATTCGTTTGCTGTAATCGATCATTAGCAAAAATCTATGTTATGCTAAATATAGATTATGGTAACACAACATTAATGTTATGCTAAATATAGATCGCTACCAGTTATAGAATATTTGACACAACGATGTTACGATAGCATCTTCCTACTTAATATTATAAATGCGAAAGATTGTGATTATGGATGGATGTTTGTTACTCTTTCACGAAAAATCTATTAGATGGATTTGGATGAAACTTCACAGTTTTATAGGCTATACGTACGCCGCCTAAACCATTGGAGTTACAAAAGATGATGTACCGTGGTATTAACCTTCTTGAATCGTTCTAAATAAAAATCCGCGACAGCATATATCTACCTTAATGTGGAAGCCACTATAACCAAAATTGTGAATCATAAATTTAATTAAATAAGATACTATTTTACAATGCACATCTTTATATATATATCAAACTTTTATAAAAGTCAATACATATGTAGTCTTCAATATTTTATGTAGATAAATTTTGTCTTTCACATTAATTATTATTAGAATCACTGTAACTTCTACTTATATTTGATATTTTATTTCTTATAAAATTAAATATTAAACTTAAACTTTTTATGTTTTCATTACTATTAGATTACTAGTAATAAAGCGAACTCCACACCTTCCTATAAACCCTGCGTGGTTTTCGTAAGGTGTGCTAATGTATTAATATAAGTCATAAATATTGTTCTTGGAAAATAAATAAAAAAAAAGAAAAAAAAAGTAATTTGGCCAAGTATTTTAAAAGTTACCACGATATGATTAACTTGAATAAAGCGCCATAGAGTTCCTAATAATCGCGGTGCGCGAAGATTGTATGGAATCTGTCGGATTTGAAGTTAGAATCTGAAATTTTGGATGTACGAGTATCTAAATAAATATAAATTTCTTAATATTAATAAAAAAAAATTAAATCTACAATCGGTCACGAAACTAAATGTGGCTGACCAAATTCCGCGAGCGAAGCCGCGAGCAAAAGCTTGTATGTTTTAATAGTATCTTTGACGTTAACTTAATTTAATCTACTGTTCGGGCAATTTTTTCCGCCGAGGGTAATCGGGGCTTACTGCACCTGAGGCGGTGCGGGTAGGTAGCTAAAAAATGACACAAGAAAACGAAGAGATCGGCCGATCGTGCAACACGGTGAGTTCGGTACTCGCTGTGAATTATTGTTTATATCGGTGTTTGGTGGACTGTGGTATAAATATACACGAAATATTAAGGATAATTCGGTGTCTGTGTAAATTACTAAAACAGAAGAACAATAACATTAGTGATTCCATTAATAAAAGTCTCTTTGATATACTCTGGCCGGAGCGGCATGGACGCCATACCCTGCAGAGAAGACTCCCAGTGAAAGGTCAGTGTCATTTGATTATTTGGGTTGGAATTGCCGGTTGTCTGCCTATCCTGATTACACTCACCAACTGTGGCTATCGAAGGGCACGCAGTAGGCGCGGATATCTACTAATTAACTACTATTAATAATTAATTTAATAATGTAATAGATATACAAAGCATTCTATATAATATTTCCTGTTACCGCCGTGTGGTATCCGGCTGAGTATAATAGACCACTCTCATTTTTTACCGAGGTGTCTTAAAAGGCAACTAAGGTAAGTTGACCCGCCGTGTGGTATCCGGCTGAATAGAATAGACCACCCTTATTTCTTACCGAGGTTTCGTAAAAGGCGACTAAGGTAAGTCGACCCGTCGTGTGGTATCCGGTTGAGTAGAATAGACAAACCTCTTTCTTACCGAGGGGTGGTCAAGTACGTCTAAGGTAAGTTGACGTCAGGCAGGCGGCCGGTCGTAAAATACGTAGCCAAATCGTGTGACAACATGTATTGTAACATGTTGTGCCGACCCATCATAGAGGGCAGGAGAATGATGATGATTAAGATTATCTGTTAATGATCACTTTTAATGATAGGGCCTTTGCACTATTTATAAGTATTATTAAGATTTGCTTTATTCGTTTTATTTTAAGGTTTGCAGTAAAGTATTATTATAATTATGAATCTACGAGTATCTTCTATCTATCTATACTTATTATAAAACAAAGTCCCAAAAAGCTGTCTTATATATATAATAATATAAAAGCTGTATATAATCGATTTTCTCAAAATCTACTGGACGGATTTTTAAACGGTTTTCACTAAAAGATAGTGCAATACTTCCGGATGGTTTAAGTATATAGTACATATCGGTATTGTGTAAATTGCATCGAAGAGATCGCGCAGTTGTTAAAAAACTCGCTTGCTGGAAGCCTGAGTCGCCTGCGCTGCGTAAGCCAGCAGAGTTACGCTAAAGTAATGTAGTAAAAAATCTATAAAAATACTACAAAAAAATGTGCGATAGCATGTCTCTGTCTCTCACGGTTAACTCACAATAATTACTTTTATGTTCAAAATTTCGAAAATTCGAGATTTTTTTTTTAAATCACTGAATTCCACGCGGGCGCAGCCGTTGTTGGCACAGCCAATAATAAGTAAAATTGTTTTTTACTTGGTTTTTTGAGATCACTTAAGAAGTAAACAATACAATTGTTTCGTATTCAGTGAGCCAATTTTGTTTGTTGAACACCACCAGCGTCTAGCCAGTAACATTGAATTTTTAACACAACGATGCAGTATCTTCTTCGGGTGAAAAATTTTTAAAACCGCGTCCCGTATACGTGACTCCATCACGGGCTACGTTCATAGTGGCCTGCAATATTTATGAGGTAACTTGTTTGAGGTTTTTGTAATAAAAATAGATCTTCCTTTTATCTTTTGCGTAATGGCTTTTTGCAATGTGTTTTTTGTGAGTAGTGAGATTCCATATTGTAAGTTTCAGATTTTCGACGGTAGTTCGAAAAAATTGCTTTTCTAATCTGGATTCGAATTCTTCTTAGGCAAATCCTTTATTTTCACTTGTGATGCCTAGTAGAGCTGTCATTTCAGGCATGTTTAAATTTCTAAATATATATATGTTTTTCTAAGAATGTCTATTGTTAGTTAAGATTTCCATATTCAATTCAAATTCAACATTCGAATTCGAAATATACTTTATTCAAGTAAACTTGTAAACAAGTGCTCTTGAATCGTCAACTCCACTGCTGGTTTGGAAAGCTGTTCCTACCGAGAAGAGCCAGCAAGAAACTCGGTGGTTGCTCTTTCCAAAGAATAATTCTTATTACTAGTTACGTATAGTTATTGATGTCTTGTACAGGGTTGAAGAGTAGCTATATCTACGCATTTTTCTATAAAATCCTCAATAGTATTTTTGTATCAGCCTCACTCCTTTAACAGTTTTTTAAACTGCTTTTAAAAGACAAAACCGATTGCGGAATTTAATTATAGAATCTTATACCCAAACCCATCATCATCATCACCATATCATCGGCCATCCACCGATTTCTTTCAGGTTAATCAAAAATACTTATTCTAACTTCTTGAAAACCCATTGTCCGATTGGGTTCGGGAACAATATTCCTAGCGCAATGTGTCGTGTATCATGTTTTCAACACTATTTATCGGGCTGTGTCAACTGGGTACTTCATATTCCTTATTGGATAACTTTGATATAACTCAAACTGTATCGTAATTGATAAAGTGAGTTTGTAGGTTATTTAATTTCAATCAGCGACCAATGTCGTAGTAGGAGCCATAGCAGAACACAAGCAACCTAAAGTTCCTTTAAGCTATGGTATTACAGAAGGCACTTGTTGAATGTCGTCCCTCACGCCAGAAGAGCTCATACTTTATACTCTGCATATTTTTGATACTATACTCTTGACTCGACGGATAATTCTAAGATAATCGTAAATATTAACATGATATTGTTACTAGAAGAAGCTTCTTTTAGATTTACTCTTCACAATTTACCTCAGGAGTAAGAAAATCGAATCTTAAGGAGTAAAAAAAAAGTAAAGTAGCGGCCTGTTACAATCCCACTGCTGGGAATAAGCCTCCTCTCTCCGTTTCTGGAGAGAAGGGTTGGAGCTAAGACGTACCACGCTGCTCCAATGCGGATTGGTAGGTTACACATATCTCCAGAATACTCTGGAGATATGCAGGTATCCTCACGATGTTTTCCTTCACCGAAAAGCGTGTGATATATTGCAATTATCAATTAGACACATGAGTTTTAACAGAAAACTCAGTGGTGCCTGCCCGGGTTTGAACTCGTGTTCCTCTCGAAAGAGTCGCACGGTCTCACCGCTGGGATATCACAGCTCTTCTTAAGGAGTAATAATCTCCAAACAGTTTTCAATAATAGTTACAGTATGAAACGATCCTTAGCTCACACTAAGCGGTGCCAAACTGATTTGCGATGAACATAGTTGGAGCAAATTCCTTACAAATTGTTACCTACAATATCATTCTGTGCAGTTACAAGGATATTTGAATGTTGAAAATTAGACGGAGCGTGAACTATTGATTCGATATTGTTTGTTTAATAGACCAGAGTAGAGCTATGAATTTGAAATTAATGTAGAACGTTATTTTATCTATATAGAACAAACAGTTGAAATGGTCTAAGATAGTTGTCGCGAAATATCACGAATTGTAGGTAAAATTAACTTTATTTATTTACTTTTATAAAATCCAAAGCTCCAAAGCAAAGATATATTAATTTACAAATTACTTAATTTTTGCTGTGATAGCCTAGCGGTGAGACTGTGCGACTCTCTAGAGACGACATAGGTTCAAACCCCGGGCAGGCACCAATGAGTTTTTCTATTAAAACTTATGTGTCTGATTGATAATTGCAATTTATCACACGCTTTTCGGTGAAGGAAAACATCGTGAGGAAACCTGCATATCTCTAGAGAATTCTGGAGATATGTGTAACCTACCAATCCGCATTGGAGCTGCGTGGTAGGTCTTAGCTCCAATCCTTCTCTCCAATAACGGATAGAGGAGGCCTTAGCCCAGCAGTGGGCATAGTGGGCAGGCTATTTACTTAATTTTTACTTACAGTCAATTACGGATTTTAATTTTGTTATTCTTATTATAATAAAGACGTCAAAGAACTTGTGGGGTATTTGATTCATGAGTTTGACTTGTGATTTGGATTTTAATTTCGTACACATGCTACGCTATATTATTATACTGAAAATAAATTCGAGATTGTATGTTGATTTGTAACCAGCACGGTTGGAGCGAGCAGATTTCCTGCAAGTCGTATCTTGCAATCAGGCGTAATTCAGTTTTAACAACGACGAATTGAATACTGAAAATTGCACTGGAAAATACATTATATTTACTTGTATTGACTAAGAAGTATAAAGTTTTATGTAGCATCTTTTTTTTATTCTCCTGCCCTTATCCCATCTAAGTGGGGTCGGCACAACATGTTACAAACATATTGTCATATGATTTGGTTATGTATTTTACCAACGGCCGCCTGCCTGAGGTCAACTTACCTTAGTCGCCTCTTACGACACCTCGGTAAGAAATGAGGGTGGTCTATTCTATGCAGCCGGATACCACACGGCATTTACCTTAGTCGCCTCTTACGACACCTCGGTAAGAAAGGAGGGTGGTCTATTCTATACTGCCGGATACCACACGGCTAATAAAGTGTTGAGTAGCTTTATTTTTAAGTATTTAGTATCACTAACTAAGGCGGATAAGGTGTTCTAATATGCAAAATGACCCAGCACTGAAATAAAAGGATGTTTTACCTTTGATGACGCAGCACTAATATACTTACCATTGACTTTAATACAAGCTATATACGCTATCGAGTATGCTATCGAGAGTGTGTAATTTTATAAGATCAACCCGGCGATGCTTCTGCGCTCGCCCGCCCTCCCGGTGACGCTGTCAAAGCCTTCAAGGCTAACAGCATTAGTTAGTGTCCGAAAAAAAAAATTGTAAGAACAGGAACTAATAAATACCACCATTAGTTTAAGTTCAGGTCCTTAAATTATAGCCAAGTGATATCGCCCGGTCTTACAAACCGGGAGGGGTCGGTTTTTCCAAAATGATGAAGTTAACTTAGTGTTTCTCTTGGTGGTGAAGGTATGACCGTACAAAATAATAAAAACGTGATGGAAGAGGATTAGTGCGGTGAAATGATGGATCTAATTTTCGTACCGCAGCTGAGGTACAAAGAAAACTCGCAATTTGAATTTTTTCGATGTTTTCATCACGTTATAAGCATTCAGGAGATCAAAAAGTTGATTAATCCGACGAACTCCCGCGGCTCATTCTGGATGTCTCGGGAGGAAAATATGAAATGATACGACTTTCCCTGAAAAGAAATTAGAATTGACTGTCCTTTATATTTTGCGTTATTGAAACATGAAATTGTTATTTATTTGTAGGAAAAAGGAATTTTTGTAATTTTTTTTTATTTTTGGTCAAATTATTGAGTAATTTTAACTAAGGTAAGTAAACCTTAATTAGTTTACTATAGAACTATGGTTTAAAGTCTGTTTAATCAAATGTAAGTACAGAAGTTATTATAGAATCATTTTGCTATAATCCGCGTTTGTTAAGAGAATCTATGTAATTATAAGTTTAGGAAGCAGAAAACGTTCGCATGTCTTGCAGGTCCTGTCACCACATTCATCATAAAACGAGACACCACACACCACACAAGCATTACACATATTCACTGCGACAATCTCTACGATCATTTCGCCTGCCTAACCGAAGCATCATGTATGGGTTTCTACTACACTGTACAATCTTTGGTTAATATGTTGATAGAATTAGATGGATATATTTAAATTATATATTGGGACACTTAAGTTTATTGCTTATAATCTGATAGTATTTATAATGATTTGATAGTAATTAGATAACGATTTCAAAGCACTCACGGCCGCTAACATCGTACTGATTTCAATTTCATGCGATATTTGCCGACAAAATTGCATTACGATTTTGTCATTGAGCCTAACTGCTGAGCTATATTGATGACTCTGTCATCGCGCATGACATGAGCGTGTCGCGAAGCTGAGGTGATGTTGGGAGGACACCTAGTGCGAAGAACCGACGGGCGTTGGGGTCTAAAGGTGTTCGAATATCAGCCCCTGCACTGGAAATTGCAGGTTCGATACAGATACTACGATATGGACTGACGACTGATGACCTCAAAAAGGTCACAGGATTCAAGCGTTACAAGCTCGTGTGGAGATCCCATGTAAAGACCCATGTGCAAAAGTTAAAGTCAGTATAATAAGTCTTACTAATTTCTTGCTGTGAATTTATTTGAACCCTACAATTTTTAAGTCAATAAACTAAAACTAATCATTCATTTTATCCTTTCCAATTTATCTTCAATAAAACCGGCTTACTGAGAATCTGTCCAGTGCGGAATACAATTTAATGCCATTGAAATAGAAAAAATTCTCTCAAAGAAACCATCGTCGGGAAGCTTAATCCGTTTATTGATTCCAACCGCTTTTTCTTCGTTCCATATCTTTTTATAGCCACCATCGGTCTGTTCCCAAACACGCTTATAAAAGATATACCCTTCTTCACTCTTTCTTGCATATCATTTATTTTTGATTCATTTTCATATATTAAAAAGTTAAGTTATAGAGATTTATAAAAGGAAATTTACAGAATGTTTAAATTAAGTTAACCACATCTTAGTTTTATGTCCATTTTGTCATGGTGCTAATTTAATAAAAAATAAGTAACTTTAATATAAGAAACTACTAAAAGACTTTTACATTGATGTACTTAATGTAAAAGTTCCTTTTTTCAGACATTTAAAAACTTCTAAAAAATGCATTGGATACAAAGGTTAATTTTGCTGCTTAGTGGGCACCGAGCGGACTAAAGAAGTGAAAATACCCCAGGTGGAGTCCCAGGTCTACCCTTCCTTTTTTTCTTTTTTTTTACACCTTTTAAAAATATTAGTTCACCCAGGTACTATGCCGTGTGATATCCGGCTGAGTGGAATAGACCACCCACATTTCTTATCGAGTAAAAGGCGCCTAAGGCAAGTTGACGTCAGGCAGGTGGCCGGTTGTAAATAAAATACATAGCTAAATCATTTGAAAACATGTTTGTAACATATTGTGCCGACCCCGCTTAGAGTGGGATAAGGGTAGGAGGATGATGCTGAATACGCCTGTAATAGATAATTATAACAGTACTAGAATTAATATAAGTATTAATGGATATTGTGTATATATTGTTTCCTTGGCGTATCAAATAAATAAATAAATAAAGGTTTATACCAGTATTTACCACGCAAGCCGCTCCGGTATGTCTTATACCGGAATTACTCCATCTGGACGTGAAATAAACTAATATAATACTCATTTACAACTTCACATAGACTTTACTGATGAACTAAATTTTTTTAACGAACATCATTTCAAGCACTGAATTATTTTATATTCCCGTCCCATGATTCTCAAAATGAACCGCGAAGTTAGTCGGATTAATCAACTTTTTCATCTCCTGAATGCTTATACCGTGATGGGAACATCGAAAATTTTAAATTGCAAGTTTCCTTTGGAGCTCAGCTGCGGCACGAAAATTAGATTCATCATTTCACCGAACTAATCCTCTTCCATCATATTTCTCAATTTATTATTTTTCACGGCCCCGGTTCACGGAACAAAACAAACAAAAAAAATCCCTTACATTTCCCGCTCGAGGTCAGTCAACTTCATTTTGGAAATCTTCAACTCATCTTATTCGTTCATAATCCTAAATAATTTTGCGAGATCCATCGACAACTACATCAAAATTTTAGACTTGAAAAACGCTGTTTTATCTTAAACTTCATTTCGAAGATGGCAACAGATGATCAGGACTACAGGAGTTGCTATTACTAAATCACAATTGTTATATACTAATAAAAAGAAGTTAATGGAAAATCTGATAATTAAACAAAACTTTCATCCCCTAAAATATTAGCCTATTAGCTCGCAGTTGTAATACATTTCTTGTTATTTAAGAAACTGCTCATATTGCCCAGTGACAACAATAAGGAAAAAAGAGCAATGATCTCGAAATAAGATGAAATTTCTCAGCAGAGACAGTTATATAATCAAGGCACGGGCATGAAGTCATCAAGGCTGGCAAACGCCCGAGACGTGACCGGGGTGTCTAATTCCATCATTCAGTAACATTTCTTTGATGTTATTTGGAAAAAAGTGTACCGAAAAAAACAAACATTCCCAGCTTATTTGGAGTTTTTTTTGCCCGGCTTGAAGGACCAATAATTACAATTTATACTTCACTTTATAATTTTGTTTTTCTTGTGTGTACCTCAGTGTTAACTATTTTTAGAGATCAAATATTTTAAGGGCTGAGGATATTTATTTAGAGCTTCTAAGATTCGTGATCACACTGATTCATGGCTTTAGCGTGAAAGTAACTCTAGTGATAACGCTGTTATACCTTATATATGCAGAATTTGTAAAAACGCATCCACTAGCATCATCAAACCATTGACCAAATTCACTACAACAATCTCAAAAATCGATTCGTCCCGCAAACTAAAGCGCAAAAATTTCAAAAGAGCTCTTGCCACCATCGACATTCCTGTTCTTCTCGAGCTTTCGGCGATAAGTCAGGATGATGGCAAGAGATCAGACGGTTTGACGCCGGTTCCTTGGGAATGGGGACGGGCCCGTTACGCAACATGCGTTCATACATTAACCTCGTTCCATATCAGGGATACGGCGTCAAGATCTGCAGGTGCGGCAAAAATAGCCGAATCCAGCAAGCGGCGAAGGTGTGCATCTCACATCGAGAGTTATATTACTTTTGCCGTTTGCATTTAAGTCCCTAGGCCATGGAGTCAAATGCAAATTCTATCCGTTTTAACACCTCGGTTACTTGCCTCTTGAGGTGACAAGAGGACTGGCTCCTTTTTTCCTTTTTTGCAATTAGCTTAGCGATTCAAAGCGGAAACGCTGCCAGCATTTTTTGGACCATTCTACATGAGCATGATTTGTATAGCCTTAGTGTGTTAGAATATTTTTGTTACATTTGAAATATTTATTTACAGAAAATTCATATTTCTGGACTTTGAATACTAAACCGAACCCTTTGTAACCATATTATTACCACGGTCTCAATTAAGCGATCACGGCTTAGCCATTTCTATACTTCAAAATAAAAGTAAATTCTATAAGGATTGTAAAACCTCATAGTGGGACTATCCAATGGGTATCGAAGCTTTTAAGGAACATTTTATTAGCCAATCGAGAGGCGGATCACGTGTTCAATTTACAACTCTACTTGCTACAAGATTTATTTACGATTAGTGGAGGGTAGAGCGGTCTAACTGTTGGCTTTACTTCAATTATAACGTAGTAACGAAAGTAATGATTCTTTATTTAGGTTTTAGTATCCATTTTTACATTATTCTTTTTCTTTTTCAACTTCTGCAATTAGATATTAGTAATTGTAAAACGACGCTGTGATAACAAGAAAACACTCGCACTGTACAAAGAAAACTGACTGATCATTTATTGTGTACTCCCTTTTTATACATTAATGTTCGCGCTAGCAACACGAATTAGCGGATAATATACAGTAAAACGATACTTCCGGAATGTTAATTCACATTACATTCCGGTTGTTAGACACATGTAAATTAAGTAAATAATTAAAGTAGTTTTATACAATTTTATGTATATTATTTGAGCTATAATTAATTATTTAAGTGATAAAACGTTTATTAATCATTCATGTTTATAATTAAGATGGCGCCACAATCGCTGGCGCCGAAATATTATGCAAGAGTCAATCAATTACTGATTTAAATATAAACAATCATTATTCAATTTTAAAATCACAACAAATTAATAGATGATATTTGAAAAACAAATTAACAATAAACACTTGATTATAATATTGGGATATCAATACGTCACTGGATGTGACGTATTCGTTAGCTGCTACTCGTGTGATAACATAATATATAAATCGTGGATTAGAGTAAAATAATATTGTCGTTACTTTGTACTCTTTGTCTTGTACTTTACTAATAATTTGTTATAGTAACTTTCGTGGTCCTCGTATATAAAACTCGTGCAAACTGACGATTCTTAATATGTAAGTTAATATTGTTAATAAATTTTAAGACTGCATTTATGTATCTATGTATGATTTATACATATTGACGTATGTATTAGTGTATAATTATTTAAATATGTATTTATTAGTGTGTAATTATTATAATGTTTGATATTTATTAATAAATACTTTGTGCACCGTCCTTTATACTACTAATCTGTGTTTAACTTTTAAGTAAGGTTGCCAGTAAGAATTACTATTTGTAATAAGGCCATCTATGCACTATTTATAATTTTTATGAAGATTTTCGGTATCTGTCCTATTTTATTTTGTCCGCCGTGTGGTATCTGGTTAGGTAGAATAGACCACCCTCATCTCTTACCGAGGTGAGGTGAGGTGTGTAAAAGGCGGCGACTAAGGTAAGTTGACGTCACGCAGGCGGCCGGTTGTAAAATACGTAGCCAAATCATGTGACAACATGTTGTACCGACCCTACTTAGAGTGGGATAAGGGCAAGAGGAGGATGTTCTATTTTATTTTGTGAAATAAATTATTTATTACTATTATTATTGCCGTCACAAATTGTCGTTTCATAAAGAAGCTACCTTCAACAATCCTTAATTCTATTAACACTTGGACCTTAACCAAGAAAGTTTGGCGACCACTAAATTCAATCCAGATAATACATTTCCACGTAATTACTTTATTAAAGTAGAGTACCCAATAAAAAGGAGTGAAGCCGATAGGTATTGGATTTATGACAGTGTTTGCGAGGCGCTCGATCGAGACCATAAAAAAGATACCGAACAGTGGAAAGAAAACTTGGAATCAATAAAGGGATTAAATCTCCGCGACGGTACTTTTTCTTGGATTTTTATATTCATATTCCAACATTATATCGCGTTCAGAATTATTATTTCCGTCTATTTGGTTTATCATCATCCTTCTGCTTTTATCCCACTCTAAATGGGGTCATCACAACAAGTTATAAACTAGTTGTCACATGATTTGGCTACGTATTTTACGACCGGCCGCCTGCCTGACCTCAACTTACCTTAGTCGTATTTTACGACCCCTTGGTAAGAAAGAGGGTAGTCTATTCTACTACCGGATATCACACGGTGGATCAGCATACCTAGTCGCCTTTTATGACACCTCGGTAAGAAATGAGGGTGGTTATTCTACTTAGCCGGATACCACACGGCATTCTATCTATGCAGTTTATATATGACAAATAATTTGAGGGAGATATTTTAACCAACAATCGCGTTTTTAATATTAATATAAAATGAATATAGGAAGCTTATATAGCCCAGCGGTGAGACTGTGCGGCTGTTGTGCGAGGGGTCACGGGTTGAAACTCCGGGCGGGTACCAATGAGTTTTTGTGTTAAAGCTTATGTATCTTATAGATAATTGCAATATATGACACGCTTTTCGTTGAAAGAAAACATCGTGAGGAAACTGTAATAATATATCAGGAGCATTCTGGGGATAGGTGTGACCTACTAATTCGCATTGAAGCAGCTTAGTAGGTCTTAGCTCTAACCTTTCTCTCCAAAAATAGAGTGAGGAGGCCAATGCCCAACAGTGGGATAGCAACAGGCCGTTACTTTGCTTTTTTTACTTAGGAAATCTTACAAGTTCTCTTATAAACGCAACGAAGTAAAACACACATAATTCGGTTTGTTTTAATTATTAATATTGTGTTAACATATCTTCTTATATAAAAAAAGGGATTATCTGTATGTCCTTTATAGACTCCGAGACCGCTGGACCGGTTTTAATGAAATTTTCAGACAATCTTAAGAATGACCCAGCAGGTGTATCTACCTGTAAAGTTTGATGGCGATAATATAATTATTATAAGATAATTTTATAACTGTAATTTATATATCTTTGAATTAAGTCCTTCGAAGCGAGCTGGACATAATAGTTAAACGTTTTTTATTTAACTTGCCTTGGAATCTTGCAAGTTAAATTTGACTCACTTCCCGTCGTCGGTACTGGTTCAGTCCCGATGACAATACATCTTTATAATAAGCATGACCAATGATGCTGCCTGGATTGGCTCCAGATGAGACAACTCTTCAACGGTTAAGAGTAGGGACATGAAATTTTGCCTAAAAGCTTTTTGAACTTGACTTGTTATAAGATAAATTTCACCACCGAATCTGTGTGTCTATTGTGTGAGTGTGGATAGATTATGGCGGTTCAAAGTTTTCCGAGTTAGCTAGTTTATAATATTAGTCGAAAAAAACAATTATTAAAGGCAGAAGCATTCTTAAATAGATTTTGTTCTATCAACTAAGCTTCCCCGGTGTAATGTTGTGCTAAAATTATAGCGAGAATTTTAAAATCTTTTCATTTCATTTCGTTGAAGTATTTACTTCAATAGACAAAGGAAAAGTTCGTCCATTTATTCATTATGCTGATTGCTAAAGCGATATTCTGTTTTGATATAATTGTTAACGAATCCGACGGAAGTGAAACTGTTGATGTCTAACGGTTAGAGAATTTGATTCTCAACAAAAGTTCTAAACTTCAAATCCTGATCATTCAATTAATTTTTGCAATCAAGTTATGTTGCGATTAAAAGCAAATCTTTTTACTTAGTTTTTATCTTGGATATATATTGAGAAACTCCACGTATAAGGTATATATATTTTGTGTTGGCAAGACTGATGAAGGTGGGGTAGATGTAGGGGGAAGTCATACTATAGAAATGACACTCGGTAAGACAGTTCTTGTCTTATAGCATGTGGAAGTGAAACAGTGCACATGGAGAATACATTATTGGTAAACGAAATGAAGCGGCTTACAACTGCAAAAAGCTTCCCAAGTACTTCTTATTTATTTATTTGTTGCCTAGATTGTATTTTTAGATGTTAATTATATAATACAGTATCATCAATCTGCCTAATAAAGACATAAAAAAGTAAAGTAACGGCCTGTAACTATGCGTACTGTTGGGCTAAGGCCTCGTCTCTCCGTTTTTGGACAGAAGGATTGGAGCTAAGACCTACCACGCTGCTCCAATGCGGATTGGTAGGTTACACATATCCCTAGAATGTTCTAGAGATATGCAGGTTTCCTCACGATGTTTTTCTTCACCGAAAAGCGTGAGATAAATTGCAATTATCAATAAGACACATAAGTTTTTTAATTGGAAAACTCATTGGTGCCTGCCCGGGTTTGAACTCGTGTATCCCTCGAAGGAGTCGCACGGTCTCACCGCTGGGCTATCACAGCTCCTCATAAAGACATGCAACTTAGAAATTATTATATATTTTATAATAATTATTCTTATTACGATTACACTTCCTTATTCCTCATAATTGGCACAGTGGGTAGTGACACTGCCTTCAGCTCCGTGGGTCATGGTCGCCGAAGGCCAACATGTTTTATAAACAATTTGTTGGTTCTATGAGCCTGGGTGTGTATTTGTTTTTAAATATGTATTTAAAATTATATATGTAGTATATCTACCAGTTGTCTGTCACCCTTAACACAAGTATTAAGTTACTTTGGGGACGGACGACCGTGTGTGTGTCCCATATATTTATAAATATATTACATTCGCTGCAAACGTAAAACAAGCATTACCATAATCCACCCGCATAATTTTGTTAACCAACACAAGATTTACCAGTTGCGTTTCCTCAGAAGTGGTTAATCCCGAATAAATTGTGCACAAAAATAAAATAAGGCCTAGTCACATTAATAAGGTTTACCTCAAAACCGGAGTTGAAATACAGCGGCCACACGTTATCGCAAGCCTTCTCGCCACCTGCGCCAACTTAACTTGATATTTAATTAACACTGACCTTACTTGTGGAATACTGGAAGCGGCTGTTACAATTGTTTTAATAAGAAGTTCTTTAAAGTGGCCGACTTCGTTTCATAACTAGTAGAGAACAATTATTTCGTTACTCCAGTAGTTACGCATTGATTTGATTTGATTTGATTTGATCATCATCCTCCTGCCCTTATCCCACTCTAAGTGGCGTCGGCACATGTTACAGATATGTTGTCACATGATTTGGCTACGTATTTTACGACCGGCCGCCTGTCTGACATCAACTTACCTTAGTCGCCTTTTACGACACCTCGGTAAGAAATGCTTTGAGCCTAGCCTAGCCTAAGTGCTTATATCGTTTATGGGTTTATTCCGAAATCAATTTTGGTCATGCCATTACAGCAGCTTAAAAACTGTTAAAAAGAGGCTGATACAGAAAGCCTACTTACTATACTGTTGAAGATTACTTAGATGATAAGGATGTGTGGATATAACTGCACTTCTACCTTGTACAAGACAGTAATAACTAAATGCAACCAGTTTTAAATGTAGCCGAGTTTCTTACTGGCTCTTCTCGGTAGGAACAGCTTTCCGAACCAGCAGCTCCGAAGTTGACGATTCAAAAGCACTTGTTTACAAGTTTACTTGAATAAAGAATATTTTGAATTTGAATTTGAATTTGAATGAGGGTGGTCTATTCCACTCAGCCGGCGGAGTAGTTACGCAGTAATTATTAGCTAAAGTAAAAGTCGTTATGTCCTTTCGGTCTTATCTGCCTATTTAACTATTTCTGTGCGTGTTAAAATCGAGATTCGAGCAGACTGGCAACGCGTGCGGTTTTATAAATTCAATACTAAAAGTGTGATAATTTGCTTAAAATTTATAGATTGTTTATTATTTATTACATTATATAATATTTTGTTACTGACAGTGAATTACTGAGCACGGTGCATATTTGGATTTCAATTTAACCAAATAATAAAAATTGCCAAATCTCGAGATTGTTAAATTAATATAGAAACCAGAACTTGTCTTATATTGAAACTATCGTGTCACAATTTTAGTTTACGACTTGACCGATTGATAGTAAATTTTATATGTATATTCAGTAGGCTACCTATCTGTAGTACCACATATCTGTAGTGTATGTGGGTTGACATGTTGACATATATACGAAACACATACATGAATAGCCTCACACTTATATAAAAAGAAACATTACACTGTCTCAAAAGCACACATGTTTAGTACACGAGAGCCTTTGGTGAGAGTGACATGTTGTTTACTTGTAGTGCGTGTTTGAGTCTGCGCTATTCATACAACATTAGTCTATATTAATACATTAAAGTACAATCAATACCTTTAAGTGATACGGGTTGTCCACTTCTAACTTTTTTATGTCATTTTTTATATAGTACACTACAACGTTTGCCGAGTCAGGTAGTGATAGTACAAAGACCAGAACTCTCAGCAATTCAGATACATGTTTTCGTATTACTTACTGAGAATATAATTAGTAAACGAAAAGTAGAATAGCTAAGATAAATTAATTGTTAATTAGTATAAAAGAAATATTTTATGCAATCGAAAGATTACATAGCAAGTCGTGACGACGCCCATTGAAATGCGACCACAATTTTTTTCAAAACTACTTATTGGTGGCATATAGTTTTTGTTTTTCTAATTATCTAATGCTGTTAGCTCTAATAGCTATAACTAAGTGACCGGTAACATATTGTTACAATTGAAATTAGAAATGTCATCATCATCATTCTCCTGCCCTTATCCCACTCTAAGTGGGGTCGGCACAACATATTGTCACATGATTTGGCTACGTGCGACTGGCCGCCTGCCTGACGTCAACTTACCTTAGTCGTCTTTTACGACACCACAGTAAGAAATGAGGGTGGTCTATTCTATGCTGCCGGATACCACGCGGCACATACCTTAGTCGCCTCTTACGCAACCTCGGTAAGAACGGAGGGTGGTCTATTACATTCTGCCGGATACCACAAGGCGTTGAAATTAGTAATGTCCATTCCATTAAACATATATCCACGATCAAGCACACGGGGTACTAGCAATCTTAGCGCCACTCCCTTAATTGTGTTTAGTCAATTAGCATACGAAATTTCATTTACAAGCTTGGTAATTTCTTGTTCAGTTACGTTATTAGTTTGAATAACTGTAACGTCAATAAAGATGGTCAGAATTTTTAAAACTACAACACAGTCGCCAGCAACATGGCTCGAACTTATTAGACCTTTTTAGAATTAAACGCAGATTCAAGCAAAATATTGTTACGTACAGGGATTCGTGAATTTGGATGAAAATACCTGATGACCCGTTAAAAACACTTTATTCAACTTTTTACAACTTAGTAATTACAGTTTCTATACAGTCCGTTGTCATTATTATTTTCGCTTGTTTATTCGCTCTTGATCGCGTTTATACGCGAACTGAATGTCGAGACGCACGATACGTCTGCTTATCGATATTCGATATTGAAAGAACCGATGTTCAAGAATGTTCGCGAGACCTTGGGGAGAATGTAAACAGTCTTTGTAAACAATCTTATCTGTAAACACTCTGAATGTTCCAGAGAATTAGCGTCAAGCGTATTTGAACCCTATGACGTATAGTTTTTGAACCCGTTTTACACTTTCGTAAAATATCCCCGACCAATTTGAACTTTATGACGCATTATGAACTCATTTCGCATGTTCGTAACACTGCCACCGTCCAATTCGAATTTTCGAATTTTCGTCATCAATATCATTTCTTTTTTTTAAATTATGCAATGTTCGGTAACAGAGAGCTTATGGAATGCCCAAAATAGAAAAGGAAAAAACGTCAAAGTAGCATCCATGCCAAGACACACAGTCAATTCAAGAGAGTACATAGTTATAGTGAGCGACAAAGAAAAAAAAAATTATAGGATTAGGTTTTTATGTTCTTTTAATTACTCTATTTGGAAACATATCCAAATAAGACAAGCAATATAACAGAACTAACTACTTTGCTATAATCCGCACGGGTTAAGTGAATGCATGCAAAGCCAATGTGTATGAAGCAGGCAAAATCTACGCACCTTATACATGCAGGACCAGCCACCACATGCACCCCAAGGCGCAATTCACCAGCAACAACGAACACAAAAGCAGCACACACACCCACCACCACAATCTCGACGATCGTTTCGCCCCGAAACCGAAGCATCATCAGGAGGATAGGCTTCACGACAAAAATCGTACTGCGCCGTGATACCCATACAAGCAGTCTTAAATAGTTCAACTCCCACCAATACCCTCCCCTCCGAACACATGCAGTAAAACGGAATTAGATACATTTACTTGCTCGTTAATTAAGTGACCATTGTTATTTTTTATTATCTCAAGCTGCTCTAACGTATTGAGGCGGAGTCCCTTATCACAAGTGTGGAGAATATGAAATGAATGGTCATTAGGCACTTTATGACCGCTTTCTAGCAAATGTTTTGCAAAATTAGAATTTTGTGGTTTATTATTCCTAAACGCAGCCATATGTTCCCGGAATCGAACCGCAAAACTTCGGCCAGTCTGACCCACATATGTACCGTTGCACTCAGGACAATCTATTTTATAAACCCCAGATTTTTTACCCTTATCTAATGTATCTTTATTTTTACACAACAAACTACGAAGCGATTGGTTAGTTTTAAAAGAGAGTTTAGTACCCGATTTTGATTTAAAAATATTTGCCACTCGATCTGTTAATTTTCCAAAGTAAGTCAGACTGGCTTTATAGTTAGTTTTATTAAAAGAGGGTACCGCATACAAAAGTTTAGCGACTTGAGATTTGTGTTTATTTTTAATTATGTTTTTAACCGTGTCTGTAGTGTAACCATTGGAAAGTGCTATCTGGTAAATTATTTGTAATTCCTTTTCATAGCTGTTTTTTGAGAGAGGGACCGACAATAACCTATGGACGTAGCTATGAAAGGCAGCAAGTTTATGTTGCCAAGGGTGGCAAGACGAAGCCGGTATGATCGTATCGGTGTAAGTCGGTTTGCGAAAGATCTCAAATGAATGTTTATTATCAACGCGAGTAATAATCAAGTCTAAAAAGTTCAGCGATCCAATTTGTTCGTATTCTAATTTAAATGTTATTTTGGGATGTTTTTTATTTAATGTATGGAAAAATTTATCAAGTTGTCCAGTAGTACCTGTCCAGCATATAATAATATCATCTACATATCTATAATAGTACAGAATATTTTTGTTATGAACAATATGTTGGTTTTCGAAATTATCCATGAAAATTTCAGCCATCAGTGGACTCAAAGGTGATCCCATTGCTAAACCATCCTTTTGATGAAAGAATTGGTTATTGAATCTAAAATAATTTTGTTCCATACATAGTTGAGTTAATTCTAACAATTCTAAGGTCTCACCAGGATGTGAACATTTTTTCTCAAGTAAATTGCTTAAAATGTTCAATGATTCCTTATATGGTACATTCGTGAATAGACTATCAACGTCTAATGAGACTAATTTACATTGAGGTGGTAAATTTATATCTTTAATCTTGTTAATAAGCTGAAGGCTGTTTTTTAAAGCATATGATGGTCGAAAGGACGTTTTCATAGGTATAATTTTATTTAAATGTTTGGCTAATTTATATGCTGGGGCACCAATGTAAGAGACAACAGGACGAATTGGAATATTATTTTTATGGATCTTTGGCAAACCATATAACATTGGAGCGCGAGGATTCATCTCAGTGACCTTCAATTTCGATGTATTTGTGGGAAGTATATATTGACAATTGTTAATCAATTGTTTAAATGCACATGAAAACTTTTTCGTGGGATCTGTAGGTAACTTAACAAAATCATCACCTTGGATAACATTATTAACTTTTTCGAGATATATATCCCGTTTTAAAATAACAACTGTGTTCCCTTTATCAGCTTTTGAAACTACAAGGCTATTTGCGGATATAGTTTTTTGTAATGACTTAATAGTTTTAATTTCTGGATTAAGTGAGCGAAAAATTGGAGTAGTTTTAATTTCATGCGCAACTAAATTTCTGATGATGTTATCCTCTTTATTAGCGATAACGGCCAACTCGGTATCAACAGCTAATGTCTCTAATGTTTTTTTACTGGTGTTTTGGGGAATGCTATATTTTATTATATTATATAATATAGCATTATATAATATATATAATGCTATATTTTCACTTAATCCAGAAATTAAAACTATTAAGTCATTACAAAAAACTATATCCGCAAATAGCCTTGTAGTTTCAAAAGCTGATAAAGGGAACACAGTTGTTATTTTAAAACGGGATATATATCTCGAAAAAGTTAATAATGTTATCCAAGGTGATGATTTTGTTAAGTTACCTACAGATCCCACGAAAAAGTTTTCATGTGCATTTAAACAATTGATTAACAATTGTCAATATATACTTCCCACAAATACATCGAAATTGAAGGTCACTGAGATGAATCCTCGCGCTCCAATGTTATATGGTTTGCCAAAGATCCATAAAAATAATATTCCAATTCGTCCTGTTGTCTCTTACATTGGTGCCCCAGCATATAAATTAGCCAAACATTTAAATAAAATTATACCTATGAAAACGTCCTTTCGACCATCATATGCTTTAAAAAACAGCCTTCAGCTTATTAACAAGATTAAAGATATAAATTTACCACCTCAATGTAAATTAGTCTCATTAGACGTTGATAGTCTATTCACGAATGTACCATATAAGGAATCATTGAACATTTTAAGCAATTTACTTGAGAAAAAATGTTCACATCCTGGTGAGACCTTAGAATTGTTAGAATTAACTCAACTATGTATGGAACAAAATTATTTTAGATTCAATAACCAATTCTTTCATCAAAAGGATGGTTTAGCAATGGGATCACCTTTGAGTCCACTGATGGCTGAAATTTTCATGGATAATTTCGAAAACCAACATATTGTTCATAACAAAAATATTCTGTACTATTATAGATATGTAGATGATATTATTATATGCTGGACAGGTACTACTGGACGTTGACGTTGCATGTCATATGTTAATGGAAAAATTATTTATTTCAAAATATTATAATTACTTTATTTTTTGATAAGCATTCCTTCATAGTATCAATTATTGTTGTTATTATTTGGAGTATATCAGTGCACGATAAAACCAGTTCATATAACAATAAATTTCGGGTTTTCAAATTGCATATGTTCGATTAGCTCACGTCACCTTCCGTCTTTCGTGCTTCAGTCCAGATAAATTCAGTGTAAGTGCTGAGGATTACTTACTGCAACAGTAAGTAAAATAACTAGTCCGTTTGAATCAGTAAATTTTCAATAATATGGCCAACAAATGCAGTGTATGTGGAAAATTTATAGCTCCTATAGAGTGCATTAAGTGCACAAAATGTGCAGGATTATTTCACCGAATTTGCCTGAATTTGAGTCCTGATCATCGTTTATCTAGTAAATGGTCATGTCGCAATTGTCGCAAAAAAAGTAAAATCGACAATAAATCTCTAACCATATGCCCCAGCGATTCCAACTTAGAAATAGCGGATGACGATGACGATGCATTTGAGGATGCGAATGTGATCGAAGGGGGTCCTTCGAGTGGACTCATGGCTCAAATAAAGCTTGTTATACGGTCGGAGATGTCTTATTTTAAAAATGAACTAACCCAGATTAAATCAACATTGTCAGACTTTGTCACACGGGTGGTAAATATTGAGTCTCGGATCTCAAGTCTAGAGGAACAAATACTTACGCAAGATGCACAGGAAGTAAAAAATTGTGAATTGATAGAAACAGTTTCTCGTCTTCAGTCCCGATTAAACGAAAGGGAGCAGGATAATTTTATAAATGACATTGAAATCACGGGACTGATTGAAAATAGCGGGGAAAATCTGTTGCATCTTACTAGCATCATTGGTAAGAAGTTGGGAATGGAAGTTAAAGAGGCCGATATAGTATCTGCTGAGAGGTCGGGAGCTAGACGTGGGTTAACTGTTAGTCAAGCTCAACCAGATTCATACCAATTTCGACCACGCCCGGTTATAATAAGGTTCACAAGACGCGTGGTGAGGGACCAATTTTTGAAAGCCGCTCGTGTGCGCCGTGGTGCCGATACTTCAGGAATTATCGATGGACAAGCCAGGCAATTTTATGTTAATGAACGACTGACCCGTACTAACAAACAATTATTTTTCAAAGCCCGAGAGGTAGGTCGTCGCCAAGGTTGGCGTTTTATATGGACCAGCGGAGGAAGAATCTATATTCGTAGAGATTCAAATTCTGTCTCGCATCGTATACGTTCCGATTTTGATATAAAGAAATTTTTTACAATTATACCGGTTTGAGAAATATGCATTACGATCTAATAATAATATGCCATTATTATGTCTGCGTTATAAGAAGAATGTTTAGTTGTATTGTTAGAAAAACCTTATACATAATTATTAGGTCGTTTTTTAATATTTTGTTCGTTTTTATTTTTTATTTATGCATTGTATGGCATCAGAAGTTGGCATCCATAATAATATATTTTAGTTTA
This sequence comes from Morpho deidamia, assembly GCA_947086505.1. Classification (NCBI taxonomy): domain Eukaryota; kingdom Metazoa; phylum Arthropoda; class Insecta; order Lepidoptera; family Nymphalidae; genus Morpho; species Morpho deidamia. Next base: position 2,138,302 of record CAMTZC010000025.1, read on the forward strand.
TCGTATCATTTAAACGTAGCAATAATACTATTTGATAGGTTAGTACAATTTATATGTATATATCTATGTGGTCTATTTTATAAATTAATTATTAGTATTCTAAATATGAAATATTCAATTAACGTTTCGCACATATTATTTCCACTACTGATATTTTCTTCATATGAAAATGAATAACAATAAATTATTGAAAATTGGGTTTCTGAATGCTGGTTCTCTCGGGACGAGGCATGATGAATTTACAGTAGCAATGGATCGTATTCAGGTAGATGTAATGGCGATTAATGAGACTTGGTTGCGCGGAGGGGAGGAGGGTCGCGCCCCTGTTGTCCCCGGTTACCGTCTAAAACATATTCCACGTCCTGATACAGTTCGCGGAGGTCGCGGAGGTGGAGTTGCGTTCTATATAAAAAAAGGATTACATGTTCGATATTGTGAATTTCCGCGCCATGAAACTGTTGAGCAAATGTGGATTAGCCTTAAAATTAGTTCTGCTACAATAGCGATTGGAACGGCTTACAGGCCGTCTTGGCTCGATTCAGACCTATTTTTTGACGTCATTACCGAGAGTGTTCAATCTTTTGCAAGATATGATCATATTATTCTTTTAGGAGATTTTAATATTGATATAACTAAAATATCTGATTCGAAAACAAAGAAGCTCTTAGCCTTTTTAAATTCAGTTCAATTAAAGCAGATAGTAAATTCTCATACGCATTTTACTGAAAATAGTGAGAGCTTAATAGATCTTATCTGTACTAATATTCCTTCTTTGCACGTTAACGTTACGCATATTCCGTCATTAGGTAGGCACTCTTTTGTTGATTGTATATTATACATAAAGAAAAAAAAATTGCGTGCGACTTGTATTACTTATAGATCGCTTAAAAATATTTCTTTAGAACTATTTAATTTACACATGGCTGCTATTCCATGGGATGTTCTAACTTCTATAAAAGAAGTCAACCCTTTAGTGAATTTATGTAACGAGTATCTGAAACATCTATTTGAAACGCATGCTCCTAAAAAAACAAGACTAACCAAAGATCGTTATGATCCATGGATAACATACAATGTCAGACGCATGATGAGATTACGAGACCAGGCACATGCAAAATGGAAAAACTCTAAGTCTGATGTAAATAAAAAAAACAATTACGTCCAATATAAACATTTAGTGGCAGAAGCTATAAATAGAGAGAAACACGCTTACTTTAATTACAATATAAATAATAAAATTAGTCACCCTAAATTATTATGGAAAAATCTTAAAGCAACGGTACTTCCTAGAAAATCTGCACACATACCCTTTCACATTGGCAGTCCTGACCTTATAAATAAACATTTTTTAGATATCCCAGGAAAAGATGTATCCTTTTCGCAATTAACCTTTTTCGAATTTAATAAATTGACGTCTAGTACTTTGTCTCTTAATAAATCTAATCCGACAGAAATATTAAAAATTATTAAAAGCTTGCAATCCAATGCAGAAGGTTACGATGAGTTGACTCTTGATATGTTATTAATGACAATCCCACAAAGTCTCGATACGATTACGTCAATTATCAATAATTCTATTGAAACCTGTACCTTTCCTGATGCTTGGAAAGTAGCAGTTATCCGCCCCATACCTAAAATAGAAAACCCTATTTCTTTGAAGGATTTGCGTCCAATCAGTATATTACCGTGTATATCTAAAATCCTAGAAAAAATAATTTACTTGCAAGTTTCAAAATATATTGAGAGTAACCAGTTACTGCCTGAAGCTCAATCCGGATTTAGATCCGGTAAAAGCACAACAACAGCACTTTTGGATGTAACGGACTATATTCTGGAGGCACAGGATCAAGGAATGTGTACGATATTGGTATTATTAGACTACTCCCGGGCATTTGATAGCATTGATACTTCACTGCTACTGTCTAAGCTTTCATATTTTGGGTTTGATATTAATACACTGCATTGGTTTAATAGTTATTTGAGTAATCGGTCCCAGTACGTTGAATTAATAAAAGATGATGGAGAAAAGTTAACATCCAGTGTTGAGGATGTTACCAGAGGCGTTCCACAAGGATCTATCTTAGGGCCTCTCTTATTTATATTATATAGTGCAGATGTGATCAATAAAATTAAAAATTGCAAATTTCACTTATATGCGGATGATTTACAATTATATTATGCTTTTGATCCAAGAAATTTTAGGGAAGCTATTGATAATGTTAACGAGGATCTGAAACATATAGCTAGTTGGTCGGAAAAAAATTCAATGGTTCTTAACTCGGACAAATCTAAATTTATAATATTTGGATCCAGAGGCCAACTCAGCAAAATTACCTATCCCCAGTCTATCAATGTTAATATAATGGGTAATAACCTAGCTCGCGTGTATGAAGTTCGCAACTTGGGTCTGCTTATGGATTCTGACTTAAGATACGAAAAACATGTTGCTTCCTTGGTACGTAACTGCTTTTACCGTCTGAAACTTGTCTATAAGGTTCGGAAATATTTAAATACTGAATTGCGTATTCGTCTAATAGAGAGTCTAGTATTGTCAAAATTAAACTATGCAGATGTTGTTTTCGGTCCTCGTCTTCTTTCAAAAACGAGTAGACTGATACAAAGGGTGCAGAACGCTTGTGCTCGATTCTGTTGGGACATACCCCCTAGAAGTCACATAACACCTTTTTTTAACCAGCACAAAATGTTAAAGATGAGGTATAGAAGGAAACTTCATCTTGCCAGTCTCGTATTTGGAGTTGTCAAGACCGGTGAGCCGTCATACCTATTTGATAAATTGAACTGGACCCATGATATACAGTTGCAAAGAGGTTCACGAAGTATTCTTAGAACTCCACGTCACTCCACTTCCGCCTTCAGGGGAAGTTTTAAATATGCCGCCACACGATGTTGGAATAACATTCCTCCGCCCATTCGAGATTCACGTTCCAAAATCGCATTTAAGAATAAATTAAAAACACTTATGATTAATAAACAAATTGAATGTCAAAACTTTTCAGTGGAGACATCAATTCTATAAAGCGGCATATTATTACATTCTTTTATTCATAATTATTATTATTCACGTATTATTTTATATATATTACATCTCCGTAAAGCTTTTATATCATATAGATTGTACACTGTTGTTTATTTAATATTTTATATAATATACACATTTATATATGTACATATATACCGTTATACGTATATATAATATATATATACGGTACACTGTTGCCATACATTGCACATTTCGGGTTACTGCTGAAAATCAGCGCCTAGGCAGGACATACGCTGAGCTGTGACCTATTCGGTATGGTGTTACAGACAGGTATGTCATTAGTTTAAGTATCTGTTTGTAACACCATATCTGAATAAATGATTATTATTATTATTATTATTATTACTTGATAAATTTTTCCATACATTAAATAAAAAACATCCCAAAATAACATTTAAATTAGAATACGAACAAATTGGATCGCTGAACTTTTTAGACTTGATTATTACTCGCGTTGATAATAAACATTCATTTGAGATCTTTCGCAAACCGACTTACACCGATACGATCATACCGGCTTCGTCTTGCCACCCTTGGCAACATAAACTTGCTGCCTTTCATAGCTACGTCCATAGGTTATTGTCGGTCCCTCTCTCAAAAAACAGCTATGAAAAGGAATTACAAATAATTTACCAGATAGCACTTTCCAATGGTTACACTACAGACACGGTTAAAAACATAATTAAAAATAAACACAAATCTCAAGTCGCTAAACTTTTGTATGCGGTACCCTCTTTTAATAAAACTAACTATAAAGCCAGTCTGACTTACTTTGGAAAATTAACAGATCGAGTGGCAAATATTTTTAAATCAAAATCGGGTACTAAACTCTCTTTTAAAACTAACCAATCGCTTCGTAGTTTGTTGTGTAAAAATAAAGATACATTAGATAAGGGTAAAAAATCTGGGGTTTATAAAAAAGATTGTCCTGAGTGCAACGGTACATATGTGGGTCAGACTGGCCGAAGTTTTGCGGTTCGATTCCGGGAACATATGGCTGCGTTTAGGAATAATAAACCACAAAATTCTAATTTTGCAAAACATTTGCTAGAAAGCGGTCATAAAGTGCCTAATGACCATTCATTTCATATTCTCCACACTTGTGATAAGGGACTCCGCCTCAATACGTTAGAGCAGCTTGAGATAATAAAAAATAACAATGGTCACTTAATTAACGAGCAAGTAAATGTATCTAATTCCGTTTTACTGCATGTGTTCGGAGGGGAGGGTATTGGTGGGAGTTGAACTATTTAAGACTGCTTGTATGGGTATCACGGCGCAGTACGATTTTTGTCGTGAAGCCTATCCTCCTGATGATGCTTCGGTTTCGGGGCGAAACGATCGTCGAGATTGTGGTGGTGGGTGTGTGTGCTGCTTTTGTGTTCGTTGTTGCTGGTGAATTGCGCCTTGGGGTGCATGTGGTGGCTGGTCCTGCATGTATAAGGTGCGTAGATTTTGCCTGCTTCATACACATTGGCTTTGCATGCATTCACTTAACCCGTGCGGATTATAGCAAAGTAGTTAGTTCTGTTATATTGCTTGTAATATGGAATTCCGCAAAGTAACGCCTGCTTCTATAAATCATTTAAAAACGGTGAGCTTGACCGTTCAGGCTAGACTTTACATTAAATTCACAAAATTGCACCGCGTCGCCGTCCAGAATGTTTGGTTCAATCAACAATGCAAACACCTAGGCGTTATACCCAGTTATATTAAAGTTAAATGTAACACACACAGTAGGTCATCGGAAATTGCCGTTAAAAAAGCCCAAATCACTTGGTTGAATGAAGAATCACGTCATTGGTTCACGGTTAGGGACAACTTAAAACTTCATCTCAAAATACTTCATTCAGAACTTTCCTTTAAATTACACAACGTAGAGTTTGATCTTTTGGATATAAAGGCTAGGGAGCTTGCTTCTATAGAAGTCCATAAAAAATACTTGTCACAACGTAATAAGTTGAAACACTTAATCAGTCTTACCCCAAAAAATAATAATAAAATATCCAATTATTTGGATAAGGAAAACTCACACTCGTTTTACCCACGTGTTAAGAACCTTACAGATGTTCCTTTGTCTAACAGTGAAATAACACTCTTGGAAAAAGGTTTAAAATATAGCATTCCCCAAAACACCAGTAAAAAAACATTAGAGACATTAGCTGTTGATACCGAGTTGGCCGTTATCGCTAATAAAGAGGATAACATCATCAGAAATTTAGTTGCGCATGAAATTAAAACTACTCCAATTTTTCGCTCACTTAATCCAGAAATTAAAACTATTAAGTCATTACAAAAAACTATATCCGCAAATAGCCTTGTAGTTTCAAAAGCTGATAAAGGGAACACAGTTGTTATTTTAAAACGGGATATATATCTCGAAAAAGTTAATAATGTTATCCAAGGTGATGATTTTGTTAAGTTACCTACAGATCCCACGAAAAAGTTTTCATGTGCATTTAAACAATTGATTAACAATTGTCAATATATACTTCCCACAAATACATCGAAATTGAAGGTCACTGAGATGAATCCTCGCGCTCCAATGTTATATGGTTTGCCAAAGATCCATAAAAATAATATTCCAATTCGTCCTGTTGTCTCTTACATTGGTGCCCCAGCATATAAATTAGCCAAACATTTAAATAAAATTATACCTATGAAAACGTCCTTTCGACCATCATATGCTTTAAAAAACAGCCTTCAGCTTATTAACAAGATTAAAGATATAAATTTACCACCTCAATGTAAATTAGTCTCATTAGACGTTGATAGTCTATTCACGAATGTACCATATAAGGAATCATTGAACATTTTAAGCAATTTACTTGAGAAAAAATGTTCACATCCTGGTGAGACCTTAGAATTGTTAGAATTAACTCAACTATGTATGGAACAAAATTATTTTAGATTCAATAACCAATTCTTTCATCAAAAGGATGGTTTAGCAATGGGATCACCTTTGAGTCCACTGATGGCTGAAATTTTCATGGATAATTTCGAAAACCAACATATTGTTCATAACAAAAATATTCTGTACTATTATAGATATGTAGATGATATTATTATATGCTGGACAGGTACTACTGGACAACTTGATAAATTTTTCCATACATTAAATAAAAAACATCCCAAAATAACATTTAAATTAGAATACGAACAAATTGGATCGCTGAACTTTTTAGACTTGATTATTACTCGCGTTGATAATAAACATTCATTTGAGATCTTTCGCAAACCGACTTACACCGATACGATCATACCGGCTTCGTCTTGCCACCCTTGGCAACATAAACTTGCTGCCTTTCATAGCTACGTCCATAGGTTATTGTCGGTCCCTCTCTCAAAAAACAGCTATGAAAAGGAATTACAAATAATTTACCAGATAGCACTTTCCAATGGTTACACTACAGACACGGTTAAAAACATAATTAAAAATAAACACAAATCTCAAGTCGCTAAACTTTTGTATGCGGTACCCTCTTTTAATAAAACTAACTATAAAGCCAGTCTGACTTACTTTGGAAAATTAACAGATCGAGTGGCAAATATTTTTAAATCAAAATCGGGTACTAAACTCTCTTTTAAAACTAACCAATCGCTTCGTAGTTTGTTGTGTAAAAATAAAGATACATTAGATAAGGGTAAAAAATCTGGGGTTTATAAAATAGATTGTCCTGAGTGCAACGGTACATATGTGGGTCAGACTGGCCGAAGTTTTGCGGTTCGATTCCGGGAACATATGGCTGCGTTTAGGAATAATAAACCACAAAATTCTAATTTTGCAAAACATTTGCTAGAAAGCGGTCATAAAGTGCCTAATGACCATTCATTTCATATTCTCCACACTTGTGATAAGGGACTCCGCCTCAATACGTTAGAGCAGCTTGAGATAATAAAAAATAACAATGGTCACTTAATTAACGAGCAAGTAAATGTATCTAATTCCGTTTTACTGCATGTGTTCGGAGGGGAGGGTATTGGTGGGAGTTGAACTATTTAAGACTGCTTGTATGGGTATCACGGCGCAGTACGATTTTTGTCGTGAAGCCTATCCTCCTGATGATGCTTCGGTTTCGGGGCGAAACGATCGTCGAGATTGTGGTGGTGGGTGTGTGTGCTGCTTTTGTGTTCGTTGTTGCTGGTGAATTGCGCCTTGGGGTGCATGTGGTGGCTGGTCCTGCATGTATAAGGTGCGTAGATTTTGCCTGCTTCATACACATTGGCTTTGCATGCATTCACTTAACCCGTGCGGATTATAGCAAAGTAGTTAGTTCTGTTATATTGCTTGTAATATGGAATTCCGCAAAGTAACGCCTGCTTCTATAAATCATATCCAAATATTTAGTTTTAAATAATCGAAGCTCTGCCTGTTACTATCCCACTGCTGGGCATAGGCCTCCTCTTTTCGTTTTTGGAGTAAAGGGTTGGAGCTAAGACCTACCACGCTACTCTAATCTGGATTGGTAGGTTACACATATTCCCAGAATTCTTTTCAGATATGCAGTTTTCCTCACGATGTTTTCCTTCACCGAAAATCGTGTAAAAAATTGCAATTATCAATTAGAAACATAAGGTTAAATAGAAAAACTCATTGGTGCATGCCCGGGATTTGAACTCGGAATCTCCCCGAAATACGCGTAATTTTATTATATTTTATTCCATACGAACAGCTCAATGACTCTACCATACTATATGAGAATAAATAAATAAATCATTACAGCGTTCAGAGGTACTAAATGTTTTATTTTATACTTTTTTTTATAATTTTATCCGCTTTAACACCTCTGTTAGTTGCCTCTTCAGGAGACAAAAGGACGGGCTCCTTTTTCGTATAAAGAATCAACGCGGAAACTTGAACTTGAAACTGCATTCTTGGGACTATTCCACGTGGGCATGATTTGTATAGTACTATTACTATAAGATAGACAAAACCTTTAAATTTTTGTTGTAAATAAAAAAGTTATTTTTTTAATAATAACTATAATATAACAATATAATATAAAAAATAATAAAAGCTGAATTACGATACACTACAAATTATTAACAATACGTGATAGCGAGTAAATCAATGAGCTTACCTCACGCGCCTTGCAAGTAATCCTATACGTGCCAACATATTCTCACACGACTTACCCATAACTGTTTCCTGAGGAATTTAACTTCAAAATATGTTTTATTCATGTAGACGTTTTAAATGTTGATTGCATAATCGATGAAAGGTTCGGTAGATTAATTAGACGAAGGTAAACAAAAAACTCGGTGGATATGTTATCTTGGTATATGTATAAGCTTCGATTACCGAGAAGAAGTAGCAAAAAAGTCGGCGCATAATCGTCAAAAAATTAAAACTATAGAATTTAATTGATTACAAATTAAACGTTGCACTTTGATGCGTATCTCACTGCAGTTAAGATATGCTACTATCACTCAAATAATCTTCAATTGTATAGTAAGCTTTATGTAGCAGCATCGTTTTAAGATAATTTCTAAACTTTTGTAAAGGCAAGACTAGAAAACGATGAAAAATTTCGCTAAAAAATGTGTAACGAGTCTGACAAATGGTTTTCAGACCTTAAGGAGGCGCAACCAGAGCGTCATTAGTTTTGATAGTGAGTAAATCAACAAACTTACCTCACACCTATCTTAGGAATTATCTCGTCATCATCATCCTTCTGCCCTTATCCCACTCTAAGTGGGGTCGGCACAACATGTTACAAACATATTGTTACATGATTTGGCCTTCGTATTTCACAACCGGCCGCCTGACCGTCAACTTACCTTAGTCGTATTTTAGGACCCCTCGGTAAGAAAGAGGGTGGTCTATTATACTCAATCGAATACCACACGGTGGGTCGACTTACATTAGTCGCCATTTACGACACCTCGGTAAAAAATGAGGGTGGTCTATTCTACTCAGCCGGATGCCACACGGAATTTTTAGGAATTATCTCGTATATATCAAATATTTCAACGAGATTTTTCCAGAGCAGTTAAATTAGAAATGTCTCAGAAATTGAATTCATTGGTCAATCGAGTCAAAACCCGTGCAATAATAACAATAATGAAGTAACGGTGTAACTGAAGTATGTCTGTCAGTGAGTAAATCAACAAGCTTACCTTACGCGTCTCGTACAAGTAATCCTGAATATCCCAGAATATTTCCACACAATTTTCCCAGAGCAGTTGCGTGAGGATTGTCTCGCAAATGGCACAATGTGAATTAGGGGAATCAACAAACACAGCTGTGCGTATTATTGGGTGTAAGTATTCAAATACGTGAAACTGTAAGCCTACGCAGTAGCAGGTAAATCTATTACGAACATCGTTGGAATTTAAGCCGTTAGTGTTAGGTATTAAGTCTCTTTTTGCCTTAAATAAATGTCATGACAATATTTTAAACTTAAGCTCCAACTGAACGGCTTATTTAATGTTTCCTGGATCTTAGTGACTTCATATACCGCGTTTATAATTAGCATACTGTTTTTTTTTTAATTTTTTAGTCAATATTTGTTTCAAAAACCCTTTTTGGCAAATTCTTTGATCAAAAGTAAGCTCTTAAGCTGGTAAGAAGCCGGTAACATAATTCCAATTTCCAATTCTGAATACAGAAATCTTCTTTTTTTTAACACTGTTGAATACTCTGCGGTAATTTTGTCTAAGTAAGTTTATTATCTGTGACTTCTCTTCTCTCCGTGCGTTCTGTCAGAGAAAGTTGTACTTTCGAGCTCTTGAAGGAAATATATAAATTATTAAAAGTACCAGCGCCTTTCTATTTTCTCACTGACAAACACCTGCCTACTTTTTTATTCTTTTTATCTTCTGTTATTATTTACGGTTATCTTTTTTCTTTAGTTCTGTTATTATTAACAATCAATTTAATAAACTAATAATAACAAAAAAAACATAAGCGTTTATTTAATCTGGCAAGAAAAATCTTAGATAGCTAGAGATCTTTCATTCTAAAAGTGCACGCCCCTCCACCAAATTACATTATTTTAATGTGTGAGAGAAAATATTGACTGTACTATTTTACATGTGTGCTCGCAGCAATTTCAAAGTTGACTCGACTCATTCGCGCACTTAAAGGTAAACTAATTGCTCGACTGGTATATGTCAAGCACTTATATGGCGGAGAATGCACGCTTTGTATGAGACAACACGTCTATTCTGTCAAGCGTTCCTATCATATGAGCACTGGTTGACCAACCAATCCGGTTACACGGACTACAAGTAACGTTTGCGTAAAAATAAAATTAATATTATATAATATTTATAATCAAATTTATGTTGAAAATTCTTTAGAATAATAAGTAAGATTTTAACGTTTCCCTGGAGTAAGCGCAGTGGATTGTAAACGGGAAGTTCCGCATTCGAATCCTAGAAAAAACAAATTAGTATATTTCTAAAATTTATCCCTGGTCTTGACTAGATAGATACGTACCCTTCTAACAAAGACGTACCACCAAGCGGTTTAGCATTCAGGTACGATGTCATGTAAAAACCCTGAATGGTTACACGTTTAATCTCCAAACATCGGCATCCATTAGGTGAATTCGCAATCAAGAGCTAGCTTGCCAACTTAATTTAATAAAGATCATATCATATATTCATTATGCAACTATTAGAATGATAAATAAAATGTAATGTACAGAAGTCTGTTCATTTATTTTATTAGTAAAAAAAGAAAAAAATTAAACCGCAATAAATATTAACTATTTTAACGCTATGCACTGACATCGCTATCTTCAGATTCAGACTCAACATTAATTATAAATTCAAAATCCATGTCAGAATTTTTCATATATTCTATCTCAATGTAATGTAATGTAGCGGCCTGTTAGAATCTCACTGCTAGGAATAGGCCTCCTCTCTCCGTTTCTGGAGAGAAGGGTTGGAGCTAAGACCTACCACGCTGCTCCAATGCGGATTGGTAGGTTACACATATCTCCGGGATTCTCTAAAGATATGCAGGTTTCCTCACGATGTTTTCCTTCACCGAAAAGCGTGTGATAAATTGCAATTATCAATTAGACACATAAGTTTTAATAGAAAAACTCATTGGTGCCTGCCAGGGTTCGAACTCGTGTTCCCCTCGAAAGAGTCGCACGGTCTCACCGCTGGGCTATCACAGCTCTTTCTATCTCAATATCATTCTCATTTCGACACGTATTTTTCCACATATTTCTATCAATCATGTCAATTCGTTCCTTAATTAAAGCAATGGCTTTAATGATGAAATAATGATAGATGTTAAGTTTTGCCCGTTTTTTTTCGCCACATAGTTTTATAAAATTCTCCATATTTTTCTATTAAAGAAAAAATTTATCTAATTATTATTTAAAATAAAAAATATTTATCCTCTTTTTTATGACATGCTAATTGTACTTTTAGCAATAATCGATGCGTGCTCCTACTTTCGTGTCTGTGCGGCAACTGAGTAACCAATTAGAATAACAAGTTTGCGTGTATTTCGTCTGTACATAAGTTTTTTGTGTGTGAGTAAAGACATTGGAGGGGCGTGCACTTTTAGAATGAAAGATCTCTACCGATGTTGATTTTTTTCATTATTTATTACATGAATATGTCAACTTCTGTCTATCTTCGTGTTAAAATGAAAGTAACCAATAAAAGTTGAATATTTATGAAGTTTTCAAAGTAATAATTAATTCGACAAGATGAATATCTTATCGGGCTAAAATATAATAGGATCCTTTATCAAATCTAACTTCGTTACGTTTGTTAATAAGTTCTTGATTAAGTTCAAAATAATTTGTATGATAATTCAGAAAATTTATTAAAATATTCACTTGTTTTATTACATTAAATATATAAAAGTCAAATATTTAACTATAAAAATTGACTACAAATTTACGACAAAACAAACTAGCAGATAATCGAAGTTAAATTACGTTATAAAAATTTTGTTAGTAATAATTCATTTATTACGCCGTGTGGTGTCCGGCAGAATAGAATAAACCACCCTCCGTTCTTACCGAGGTGTCGTAAGAGGCGACTAAGGTTTGTGCCGTGTGGTATCCGGCTGCATAGAATAGACTACCCTTATTTCTTACCGAGGTGTCGTAAAAGGCGACTAAGGAAAGATGACGTCAGGCAGGCGACCGTGAAACCGCGAGGCGACAGTCGTGAAATACGTAGCCAAATCATGTCACAACATGATGGTAACATGTTGTGCCGACCCCACTTAGAGTGGGATAACGCCAGGAGAATGATTTTGAATTGATTCATTATTTAAAACAATACACGAAGTGTTTGGTGTAGACATCCGATAACTGTACTATTACATATTAATATTAGCGGTCCATTTGTATCCCACGGCTGGGCAAACGCTTAAGAGAAAGCTCTTTTGGAGAGAATGAGGGACCTCAACGTTCTAATATCGGAGATGGGCAATTTCACTATTTGCTGTATCAAAGCTACGACTAAAGTAACGGCCTGTTGTTATCCCACAGCTGGGCATAGGATTCCTCTCTCTCTATTTGGAGAGAAGGATTGGAGCTTGGATTGATAGGTTACTCAAATCCCAGAATTCTCCAAATCTATGCAGGTTTTCTCGCGATGTTTTCCTTCACCGAAAAGCGTGTGATTTACTAAAATTATCAATTAGGCACATAAAATTTAATAGAACAACTCATTGGTGCCTGTTTGGGGTTTGAACCAATGACCCCTTGAGAGAGTCTCACCGATCGAATATCACAGTTTGTACGCTACCATTATATAAGTACAATTTGCTGATATTCCTTTTTTTAACAAATTTCATTCCATTTCAAACCAACAGACTGACAAACGGAGAAACTTTTGCATTTATAATATGAGTATATGGACTATTATCATTGATGGTGGTATTAAATACTCTATAGTATTAAACAAGTTATTTTTTTTTAACAAAAGCTTTCAGCAAATTTCTGTGTTCCCTCGTCTTGAGCCAATCCCCGCAGCAGTCTCATGTTATGATTATCATAAACATGCATTGTCAACAAGCCTTCACCATCATGTAGAATTTCAGCTCAATCATGGTATATACCGTGCGACCATTTCGAGGTGGTCACGAGTTCTAACCCCGGGCAGGCAGCAAAGAGTTCTCTTTTAAAACCTGTGTCTATTTGATAATTGCAATTTATCACACGCTTTTCGGTGAATGAAAACATCGTAAGGAAATCTGCATATCTCTAAGAGAATTCTGGAGATATGTGTAACCTACCAATGCGCATTGGAGCAGCGCGGTATGTCTTAGCTCTAACTCTTTTCTCCAGAAACGGAGCGAGGAGACCTATTTATTCCCAGCTGTGAAATAATAGGCCGCTACTTTACTTTTTTTATACCCGATCCGCTTTAGAGCGACGTGGATAATGAAGTTTTCACGCTTTCTTGAAGCTAACTCTAAACCTTCTTTCGAAAAACGGAGGGAGGAGGTCAATGCCCGGTAGTAGTTGTAAAAGAAATAATAAGTAAATATATTTGGAAAAATGAAATCCACGTCTATCTGTTCCAAAAGTAACTTAACTTTTGTTTAGGATCACAGGCAATTGATGAATAAGGAAACCGCAACCCGCGAAGCTGAAGGCAAAGTTACTGCCGAGCGCGCCAACGGAAAACTCAAATATTTTGGAGAAAATGTTTATTTTTTAAAATCATTTACGCCGTGAATCCTTTCTACACGTTTATATCAAATTCGCATTGGAGAAGCGTGGTAGGTCTTAGCACCGACCCTTCGTCCAGAAACAGAGAGAACAGGCCTATGCCCAGCAGTGGGATAGTAACAGGCCGCTACTTTACAGATACTGGGAAGTAGGTCCTACATAACTTGCAATATTCCACCTTCACGTATACACTTTAATTTTAAAAGCAACATGTAGTGGGAACTCGATCCACGGGGATTATTTCGTAAAGAAATAATGCAATCGCTAGCCAATAGCAAACAGCCCTCGTCAATAAGCGGCCATCCCCGAGGCGATCTGCCGCCGGCCGTTCTATGCATTTGAGATTGATTCTATCATCCACGTGTGTGCATAGCCGATTGGCAATTACAGTGTTAGTTTGTTTGTTTGTTCTATTTCCATTAAAATGTTGTGTGAAATTAAAGTAATTTATTTCAGACGTCGTTATAGCTAACCTAATGTCACATCTAACAGCCGTCCATCAATGCATCTTTTACCAACATAATTAAAAATTAAAAAGTTTCAATTTTTTTTAACCGCCGTATGTCATCCGGACGAGTAGAATAGACCACCCTGTTTCTTACCGAAGGGTTGTAAAATACGACCAAGGTAAGTTGACGTCAGGTAGGCGGCCGGTCGTAAAATACGTAGCCAAATCATGTGACGTGACAACATGTTTAAACATGTTGTGCCGACCCCACTTAAGAGTGGAATAAGGGCAGGAGGATGAGGATGACTGATTAAATTTTTTAAGGCATTAAAGTAAATTCTATTTTGTCAATCCATACTTATATTATAAATGCGTTCGTCTTTCTGTTTGGTATCTCTGTCTGTTACGCTTTGACGGGTAATCGGCTGTAGCAATATTGATGAAATTTCTTACAATTGAGTATGACTGATACTGATATATAAGCATATATCAGTTAAAATATAGGATATAAAAGCAATAAAAGTAAAATCCAAGGGAAATTTTAGATTTTATGCATGATTAAATGTACTATACCTTTAAAACATTATAACTTTATTTTGGTGGTACTGGGCGGGTCGGCTACCGCCGTGTGGTATCCGGCTGAGTCCGAATCATGTGACAATATATTTTTAACATGTTGTGCCGACCCCAATTAGAGTGGGCTAAGGGCACAAGAATGATGCTGAACACCCTATCGTACTATTCGAAGACTTTGGAATATTCAAGTAGATTTTGTAATCGCCTCGCTCGCGTAAATTTATTTATCAATAAATTTTGGCAATCTCATCACTGATGCTGAAGGCTTACGAAAATTCATACTAATTTCCCTGAAATAGGACATCGTAGGCACATTATAGAAGCCCAAGATCGTCTGCCGCGTCCAAATTTCCCACGGGACGCGTATTTTACATCAACCGGGACATTCGAGTTGTTGTATGATGTTGAAATATCGTGGGAAATATGGGTTTTCACATTTTTATGATCAGTTGATAATATATTAGATTCCACGTTAACTTAGTATGGCATACATTTTCGTAGAAATTCTAAAAATATATTGCGAGCGCGGAACGCGTAAGCCCTTGAGATGTTTCTGTCATGAGCTTCTTATTTCAGCTTTGCTTACTTACTATCTACTTGTAAAATCAAGCTCATGTTTTTAGTGCTTCAAAAATGTTCAATAAAGTAAACTTTAAAATTCATACCATTTTAACATTACAGCAGTTTAAAAAACATATTTAAAGAGGTTAATACAGAAAGCCTACTATACTATTGAGGATTACTTAGACGATAAGAATGCGTGGATATAGCTACTCTTCTACCTCGACCTTAGAATTATTCTTTGAAAAGAGCAACCGCGGAGTTTCTTGCTGGCTCGGTAGGAACAGTTTTCTGAACCAGCAGTAGAGTTGACGATTCAAAAGCACTTGTTTACAAATTTACTTGAACAAAGAATATTATGTATCCGTAAAGTTCGTACGCGATTGTATTATGTTATAGGCTATGCAGCATTTCAAAAGGTAATCAAGCTAACTTTCTGTTACTATCCAACTGCCGGGTATAGCCTCTTTTCTCCGTTTTAGCAGAGAAGGGTTGGAGCTAAGACCTACCACGCTGCTCCAATCCGGGTTTCGCATATCTCTAGAGAATTCTGGATAGCGTGTAATTAAAATTGCAATTATCAATTAGGCACATTGACTTTAATATGCAGTATTTTATTTAAATGTAAAGCATTGAGACATCATTGATTTACATTTGAGCTTAGAATTCGAGGTTTAACCTAAGCTATAGCGAGGTTGCTCATATCGTTACAAAATTCCAAAAATATGCAACTTTTCCATACCTACTATTCATACTAATATTATGAATGAGAAAGTTTGTCTATTAAGAGACAAACTAAAGCTTAAGCTGTCACACCTAATTGCTTTACCAATATTAATGAAATTAGGTACATTTTAAGCTAATACAATGTTCTAAGATAACAGGATAAATATCGCATATTTCCTTCGGTTGCAAAAAAAGTACATAGTAGTAGTAATTGAGTGTATTGTAGCACTTAAGTTGACGCGATTAAGAAGTAGACCTTGTTGTACATAAGGCTAACATCTACATAACGGTTGTTATTATTTTTTTCTTTTTTTTAACTTATAAACCTCATGTAAATAAACCTTTACAAGAGGTTTATGAGTTAAACCTCAAATCATCATTTTCTTGTCCTAATCCCAATCTAAATGGGCACAACATGTTTTAACCATGTTGTGATATGATTTGGCTAGGTGCTTTACGACCGACCGCCTGTCTAACGTCAACTTACCTTAGTCGCCTTTTACGCCACCTCGGTAAGAAATGAGGGTGGTTTATTCTACTCGGCCGGATACCACACGGCATGAGTTAAACCTCAAATAAACCATGCAATCTGTTTCGTCTAGGCATTAAAGTGGTGGTCAAGTGTTGTATAATGGCATGTATGGCGTAGGCCCAGTGGCGTATTTATTGAAGAATTTCTCTCCTTAGAGATTCGATAATGGGGGATCAGAATCCTGTGGAGCTCATTTAATTCTTTTAAAAGTGTAAGTCGGGTTCATTAAGTTGCAAGCAAGATATTGTTGTCAATATAAGCAATTAAGTTTTTATCGGAGCTTGAAATAGCCTGCTTGAACCTGTGCCTAAGACGTCATGCTTTTTTTTACAATTTTACTATTCTTTCTTATCTGTTTTTTTTGTATAACTGTAACACCTCGTTACCGGATAATAGAAACAAGGTTATCCTACAGCAAATGGTTAGTTTATAGTGAAATATGAGCGAACAAAACACATTAAAACTTTGTTGTCGGACTATTACTCTATCAACATTAATGTGGACCGGGCCATTAGTCGACCACACTACATAATTAATTTCAATTCACTCAGTGCGGAAGCTGTTCCTTTTAGAAAACAGATATTTTAAGAAAAATTTAAACTATCGTGAGTAATTTATAGAATTAGGCGTTACTTTGCAGAGATCCATAATACCACGTTCACTATCACAAACTACAGACTCTACGACACTATTATCAGCGTTAAAGTAAATAGGAAATATATATAAAGTTAATGTATATATATATAATATTAATGTATAGTGGACTATCCGCTTTATCATACCCGATACATGCAGGATTCGTAAAAACATATGCACAAAGCTTTGCGATTTTGTCGTGGAGTCTATCTTCTGATGATGCTTCGGTTGCGGGGCGAAACGATTTTTGAGTTTGTGATAGTGAACGTGTGTAGTGCTTGTGTATTGTGGTGGAAGTGGTGGAGGTTTGTGCATGTGTTTTAAAGAATGCTGCATGTTTCAGGTATGAAAACGAAGACATGGTCTATTATATTCAATGTCAAAACAAAGTCCTCCGCTATATGTGTTTGATTATAAATTTTTTAGTGCATAATTTAGGATTTAGAATATTTTTTTAATAAAATTTCACGTCCCTACTGTTAAAAATTGAGGAGTTTTCTCGTCTGAAGTCAATTCTGCTAGCGGCATCATTAGTGCATATCATAAACATGTAATGTTATCAAAACTCGAACAGTATGTAAAATCTCAGCTCAATCGGACACCGGAACGAGGGTCAAATTTAACTTGCAAGACACCAACTTCACATATTCGACTGGCCCGTTGGCGCAGTGGGTAATGATGCTACCTTCAGCTGCGCGGGTCGTGGGTTCGATTCCCGCCGAGGGCCGACATTTTCTATAAACAATTTGTTGGTTCTTCGAGCCTGGGTGTATATCTTTATTTAAGTATGTATTTAAAATTATATATGTAGTATATCTACCAGTTGTCCGTCACCCATAACACAAGTATTAAGTTACTTACTTTGGGGATGGACGACCGAGTGTGTGTCACATATATTTATTATTATATATTTATTTATTATATAAACATATCGTCGTAACATTGACTCGTACAAGTCAATTTAAATAAAAGCTTTTAAAAAGCGTAGCTAAATACGATTTGTGGAACAGAAGTTAAATTTAATGAGCTTTCAAAGACGTTATGAAATACACCGATTTGGATAAGAAAATCTCAACAAAAGACGGTAGATATAACGCACGTGCATCGTTTCTAGCTCAAAAAAGCGTCCTGATGCGGTATATTGGGTTAAAGCAAACAACGGCACAGCTCCATATGCATGTAAATCACCCCAGGCCGCGATACTGTTAGATTGAAACGAATGGTAGCTTAAAATTTTTATAGGATAGAATGCCATTGAAACGGCATATGGGATTAGTGAAGGCATCAACTCGCCCGCTAAAAAAAGATTTACGAAAAATTGCGATCTAACTGATATTTTAGAAAGTTGAGTGCTTTAGTGTGAGAATAATAGACAAAGTAGGAACCGACATAAGCTTGCGGTTCCTGTTTTGCGCCTTGCAAAAGTAAATAAGTCATTTGTGGGTTTGGGTATAAGATTCTATATTAAAATCCCGCAATCGATTTTATCTTTGCCACTACAGCAGTTTAAAAGCGCTGTTAAAGGGAGGTTGATACAAAAAGCCTACTATACTATTGAGGATTCTATAGATGATAAAAATGCGTGGATACAGCTACTCCTCTACCCTGCACAAGATAGTAATAACCTAATGTAACTAGTTATAGGAATTTTATTTAAAAAGAGCAACCACCGAGTTTATTGCTGGCTCTTCTCGGTAGGAACAGCTTTCCTAACCAGCGGTAGATTTTGACAATTCAAAGGCACTTGTTAACAAGTTTACTTGAATAAATAATATTTTGAATTTGAACTTAAATCATTTTCTTCTTTCTCCTGCCCTTATTGTACTCTAAATGGGGTCAGCACAACATATTTCTCTCTTTCATTCTCTATCAGTCGTCACATCTGGCGCTACTCCTATTATATGCGTGTCATATTCAACACAATCTAACCCTATCTTTTCAGATATCCACATTCATATTTAACATTGGTTTGATCAAATGATTTTAATTCCTTCTCATTATATGTCCATACCATCCCAATCTTGCACCTGTCTTTTCTATAATGGGCGCAACTTTCAGATTTCTCCGTTTCATTCCCCGTCTCGTTTCAGTTCATATGTTATCCAGTCTTGTCAACCCACATATCCACCTTAATATTTTAATCAGATCAGTAAGTCATCGTGGGCAGATATCTATCTAACGGCAACCACACCTAATTCTTTATAATAATAAAAAGCATAACAATGGCTCACTCATTAACGATCAGATAAACGTTTCAAGTTCAAGTTTGTTGCACTTGTTCAGAGGTAAAATAAAATAAATGGTGGGGTTGAACCGATTACTATATAAAAATGCTAATTTGGATAATGTTTCGCTTTGCTATTTTGTCGTGGAGTCTATCTCCTGATGATGCTCCGGTTGCGGGGCGAAACGACTATTGAGTTTGTGATACTGAACGTGTGTAGTGCTTGTGTATTGCTGTGGCGGTGGTGGAGGTTTGTGCATGTGTTTTTACGAATCCTGCATGTAACGGGTATGAATAAATCGAACAGTCCACTATACATTTAGCACTATATATATTTTCTATTATCTGTATGGCAGATTATAGCAAAATAATTTTATTATTACTTTTTTTACCTAATTCTTTCTAAAGGTGAACGTCCAGAAGATTTCGCTCTAGATGTTGAACTAGCTATATACTGCCACGTGCTTGGTAATCTTATTGGGTGAGGTCTTATAATATTTAACATTAAAACTAATGTTAACAAAAGTCGTATGTTAGTCAGTCTGCTGATTAGGGTTACGGGCTTTAACCCCGGGTAGGCACCAGTGAGTGTCTCCATTAAAAATGATGTGTCTAATTAATAATTGCAATTTATCACACGCTTTTTGGTAAAGGAAAACATCGTGAAAAAACTTGAATGTCACTGGGAAATTTCTGGGATATGTGTAACCTATACCCGATTCGATAAGAGCTGTGATTGCCCAGCGGTGAGACAGTGCGACTCTTTCGAGGGGAACACGAGTTAAAAGCCGGGCAGGCACAAAAGAGTTTTTCTATTAAAACTCATGTGTGTAATTGATAATTGCAATTTATCACACGCTTTTCGGTGAAGGAAAACATTGTGCATATCTCTAGAGAATTCTGGAGATATGTGTAACCTACCAATCCACATTGGAGCACCGTGGTAGGTCTTAGCTCCAACCATTCTCTCCGATCCACTTTGGAGCGACGTGGTGAATGAAGCTTTCACGCTTTCTTGAAGCTAACTCTAACCCTTCTTTCGAAAAACGGAGAGAGGAGGTCAATGCCCGGTAGTAGTTGTAAAGTTGTAAAAGAAATAATAAGTAAATATATTTGGAAAAATGAAATCCACGTCTGTCCGTCCCAAAAGTAACTCTACTTTTGTTTTGGATCACAGGCAACTGATGAAAAAGGAAACCGCAACCCACGAAGCTGAAAGAAATGTTACTGCCGAGCGCGCCAACGGACAAATCAAATATTTCGGTAAGTGCTGAGATAATGTTTAATTTTTAAAATAATTTTCGCCGTGAATCCTTTCTACACTTTTATATGGCCATGTTTTATCATATAGCAAAAAGGAGATACTTTCAGTGTTATGTATCAATGTTCAATGTGTAAATACTATTACAAAGAAGAAAGATTTATAGGTATGTTTGTTTCGGACAAAAAATAAACCGATTATAGAAATTCTTTCACCATTGGGAAGCTGCTTTTGTGCAACATAGGCTATAGTACAATTAAAAAAAATAGATAATCCTAATAAAATTGTAATAAGGTGTGAAAAATTTAGTCCTAAAAAACTTTCATCGCGTGGGCTGCGGAAACTATTGATGATAGAACAAAAAAATGCTCTACAGTATTATAGAGCGTATCAATATCTTCAAAAAAAGTCCACAATGCCATAATTTCGACTATTATAGTCATGCCTATATATATTTTTTTATATTGTAAAACTTGATAAAACTGCCGACAACAATCAAACCATATTATTCGTATCTCCGTATTAATCCTCATCATATTGAATGCTATTTTATTAAAAACCGTTCAATACCTGTAAAATAATTTTAACATGATTAAAATCGGACATTGTAATCAAGAGTTGTAACGAATTTAAAAATATTAATCCAAAGAAAGTAATGCCATATTTAATATCTATAAAATCCTTTTTAAATGATTAAAATCGGACATTCTAATCAAGAGTTTTAACGAATTTAAGAAAAAATCTAAAGAAATTAATGCCATATTACAAATTCATTGTAGCGACCGTTATTACAGGGCCTGCAACTGCTGAGTTAGCTCTTGTTCCAAGGATATCAATGATACCCACTGATATTGCTATACCTTCAAAAAGAATTCAATTTTCATAAAAAAACTTCCTTTGCCTTTAATTTTTAATAAGTCCCAGGTCCAAACTTACAATTTACAAAAATAAATCTATAGTCCGATTTAGTAGACTTTCCACTACCATGAGATCGTTATGTACGCAGGTGAAACCGCGGGCTATTGCTAGTGTGCAAATAAACTTGTATTTTAGCTCTGCTCCCGTAATAATGCCCATAAATCATACCCTGTATTGCATTTGAAGTTTATTACTTTGCGTAAAACCCCCAATATGTTTGCGAAATGGAAGTGCAGATATCGCTGCCGTAGCAGGTGCAGTCTAGTTCCCAATTCACGGAAATGTGTCGATACCGAGAGGATTGGATTGGATTTTGTTTGAAAAAATAGCACTCGTTGTAATGCGTGGGAACTGGACGCCGATGCTTTTATTGATTAAAACTTTAGATATATGCAAATATCTGTGATAGATTTATAATCTATTCATTCCCAGGGGTGAGACCGTGCGACTCTTTTGAGGGGAACACGAGTTCAAACCCAGGCAGGCACCAATGAGTTTTTCAATTAAAACTCATGTGTCTAATTGATAATTGCAATTAATCACACGCTTTTCGGTGAAGGAAACCATCGTGAGGAAACCTGCATATCTCTAGAGAATTCTGGAGATATGTGTAACCTACCAATCCACATTGGAGCAGCGTCGTAAGTCTTAGCTTCAATCCTTCTCTCCAGAAAGGGAGAGAGGAGGCCTATTCCCAACAGTGGGATTGTAACAGACCGCTACTTTACTTTACTTTATATATGCAACTTTATAGTAGGCGCTACTTTGCCGAAGTCCATAGTTGCTTTTATATGGTAACCGGCTATACTCACGTGTTATTCTAACAGATCAGCCCAACGAATTTGTTCTATCGCTGCAATAACGTCGCGCCGTATAAGTAGTTCATGAATAAATCAAAATAATCTTTATTCAAGTAAGCCTTCACAAGCACTTTTGAATCGTCAAGGATCAATTAAATTAAATAAGCTACACTGGTTCGGAATGTTACTCTTACCGAGAAGAACCAGCAAAAAACTCGGCGGTCAATCTTTAAAACATTTAAATTTATTTAATTGCATTCTTGTTTAAAGCTGAAAGGATTTTCAAATCCAAGCATTTTTATCATTCAAAGTAACACTATTTTTATTGATAAACAAGTGTGTAACAAAAATGTACAAGTGATATCTATCTTAAATTACATACACGCGACTACTATCAGATCATGTCCACGTGGAATGGTCCCAAAAATGCTGGCAGCGTTTCCGCGTTGAATCGCTAAGCTGATTCTTTGTGCGAACAAGGAGCCAGCCAAATAATCTTTAATGTGTTATTATGCCTTAAGGGCATCAAAGGGGCTCAAAATTAGTCGGGCTAACCCGATAGAATACGACGTGAGTATAGGGGGGCTATATCCATAACCTAATATTCAAAAAAGTTTTAATCCAAAAAAAATTATAATATAAAAGTAATGATAGACTTATTCTGCTATAATACGTGTTTTTCTACGGAAATCTGTGATGCTAAGTATAGGAAACACAATTCGTTCTCATACCTTATATATTATATTTAGAAAAGAACCACCGCTGAATTTCTTGGTGGCTTTCCCTGTAGGAGCATAATTTCTAACCAGCCGTAGAGTAAACGATTCAAAATCACTTGTTTACAAATTTATTTGACTAAATATTTTGAATCTGAATTTAAAAGTCATAAAACGCCATTATAACTTGTGCTATCATCTTAAAAGAAACGATGACTTTAATTTTACATCATATTCAATTTCTAATCTTAACTAAAACTCTAGGTTATCTGAGACTTTCTAACTTATTTTCTTTCATTATTCTAAAATATACAAACAAGGTGTATAAATTCGAAACTTGCGCATAAACTGTCATCCCTTATTAATTTAGCCTTAAGGGATGTTTCCTAAGACACCTTTTATACGCGATAAGTAATTTATTTTCAATATATTAATATACTGAGACAGCAACGGGTTTGCATATACTTAATGTTATAAAAAGGAAAGATTTGTAGGTATGTGTGTATGTTTGTAATGTTGTCACGCAAAAGATACTGTAGGCATTTCAAAAATTCTTTCACCATTGGAAAGCTGCTTTTTCACCGAGCAATACAGGCTATATTACATTTTATAAAATAATATGGATCCCTAATAAAATTGTAATAATCGTAAAATTGTGAAAAATTTAGTCGTAAAAGTATTCATCGTGTGCGCTGCGGAAACTATTGACGATCGAACAAATGTTCTACAATATTATAGAAGGTATCAATATCCACAAAAAAGTCCGCGATACCATATGTCTAACTATTATAGTTATGCTAATATAACTACTTTTTGGATTGTAAAAGTTGATAAGCGTGACAATAATAATTTTTTTTTATTTCCATTTTTTTTTGTAATGCTGTTAGATAAGTTTTTACTTAACAGCATTATTTTACAAATATACATGACTAAAAACTTAAAGCAAACCTATTTTACTGGCGGACTCCGGAATCAAGCCGTATTATTCATATTTCCGTTTTAATCCTTATACCATTAAATATTATTAAAAAGTGTTTGAAACCACGAGATCGGTATGTACGCGGGTGAAACCGCAGGGCATTGCTAGTCATAAATATAAGTCATCATCGTTCTCCTGCCCTTATCGAACTCTAATTGGTATCGACATGATTTAACTTCGTATTTTACGACCGGCCGCCTGCCTGACGTCAACTTACCTTAGTCGTACTTTACGACCCCTTGGTAAGAAAGAGGGTGGTCTATTCTACTCAGCCGGATACCACATGGTGGGTACAACTTACCTTAGTCGCCTTTTACAACACCTCATCTATTCTAGTCAGCCGGATACCACACGGGAACTTATCGTAAATATAAATATAAAAATATTTTTAAAAATATTTGTTAGTTTTCTTTTCATTTGCTAATAGGACCTAAGGATTTATGTAATTTAATAAAATAATTTAAATAAAATAATTTGTTTAAATCGATATAGTTTGAGGGCTAAATGCGCATAAACTATTATTTTATAAATGCTCAATTCATTAGTGAGTGAACTAGAAAAGTTAAAAAAGTTTTTAAGCTTTCATTGAAATAAAATGTCTCTGTTTAAATTAAAATCTTTGTGCGACAGCGAAAGACTCGATCGCTTTTCAGATATAACAAAAAACTTTTCCTTGAGAAGATGAGCGCTGGGGATTTAAAGTGTTGAAATTCTTTTTGTAACTGACCTGGAATTTAAGGGTTGCTGAAACTATCACTTTGCTATAATCCACGTGTGTTAAAAAATTGTATGTAATGCTATGTGTATGAAGCAGGCAAAATTCACATACCTTACGCATGCAGGCAAAGTCTCACAAAATCGTGGCAGTGGTTTCGAGGGAGATTTTGGTGGTGGTTGTGTGTATTGCTTGTTTGCATTGTTGCTGGTGGAGGCGTCTTGGGATACGTGTGGTGACTTGTCGTGCATGCGAATTTTGCTTGCTTCATACACTTAGCATTACATATATTCTCTAAACATACGCGGCTTATAGCAAAGAAGTTCTGTTATAGTGTCTGTAATATGGAATTCCGCAAAGCTACACCTGCTTCTATAAATCATTTAAGGGTTGCTGCACAGATGTACAGCGGTAAGATCGCACTCTCTCGCAAAGGTCATGAGCAGGAACCAATGATTTTTTCAGCTAAAACTTTTGTCTATTATTGATAACACCAATTTATCATTCGCTTTTCGGTAAGAAAAACATCGTGAGAAAACCTTCATATCTCTAGAGAATTTTACCAATCCGCATTGGAGCAGCGTGGTCGATCTTAGCTTAAACCTATCTGTCAAAAAACGGATAAACGAGGCCTATTCCAAGCAGCGAGATATCAACAAGCCGTTATAGCTTCCCTCCGACACTGTAAAAAAAGGTAAAGTAGCGGCCTGTTAATATCCCACTGCTGGGAATAGGCCTCCTCTCTCCGTTTCTGGAGAGAAGGGTTGGAGCTAAGACCTACCACGCTGCTCCAATGCGGATTGGTAGGTTACACATATCAACAGAATTCTCTAGTGATATGCAGGTTTACTCACGATGTTTTCCTTCACCGAAAAGCGTGTGATAAATTGCAATTATGAATTAGACACATGAGTTTTAATAGAAAAACTCATTGGTGCCTGCCCGGGTTTGAACCTATGTTCGTCTCTAGAGAGTCGCACGGTCTCACCATTGGGCTATCACAGCTTGCAAGACAGCAATTACTAAATGTAACTAGTAATAAGAATTTTGATTTGAAAAGAGCAACCGCCGAGTTTATTGCCGTCTCTTCTCGGTAGGAAACAGCTTTGCGAACCAGCAGTTGAGTTGACGATTCAAAAGCACTCGTTTACAAGTTTACTTGAATGAATAATATTTTGAATTTGAATTTGGTTTTAATTATGCTGTGTGGTATCCGGCTGAATAGAGCAACTTTATTTCTTTCCGAGGCGTCGTATAAGGCGACTAACGTAAGTCGACCCGCCGTGTGGTATCCGGCTCAGTAAAATAGACCACCGTCTTGCTTACCGAGGGGTCGTAAAATACGACTAAGGTAAGGTGACGTCAGGCAGGCGGCCGGTCGTGGCCAAATCATGTGACAACATATTTATACCATGTTGCGCCAACCGCACTTAGAGTGGGATAAGGGCAGGAGGATGATGAATTTAGTTTTAACTATTCCGAAAAAATTCTAGACTATCCTACAACAGATAAATAAATATTCCTTCTGAATTTTGAGCAGAAAAAATATGTTTCCTTACAATTTCAATCTTAATATAGTTTTGATCGGGAAAATATGAAAAACCTTATTTCCCATGGTATTTCAGCATCATACGGCATCTCGGCTGTCCCGGCCGATGTAAAATACGCGTCTCATGGGAAATTTTCCCGCGGTAGGCGATCCTGAGCCCCCATAATGGGTCTTCGATGTCCTATTTCTTTCACAGAATTAGTAAAAAATATGTTCGAACCTTTCCGTTCTTGGTACTTTTGCTTTCAATCTCAAATATCGAAATTCTTTTCAACTGACATTTTCTATTGATTTATTTTGGGAATTTAATAATTTATTTAATATAAATTTGCATACCATTGTTATTAAAAAAAAATGTCACGCTTCATCGCAGCTGATTTTAAAAACGAATTTGCCGTGTGAGTTGAAAAGACATCTCATCTATTCATCTCATCTATCACAGATCTATTTGATCTGATCCCTTCCTCACCGTTTTACAATCGAACAACAAGACGCCGCGAGGGGCTCCACCGCTATACAATTAATGTGCCAAAAATACGTACAAAGCGGTTCAGGTCATCTTCTCTGATGCGTACAGCCAAAGTATGGAATTCCCTTCCTGTATCTATCTTCCCGGATTCCTACGATTTGCATAGTTTCAAAAGACGAGTGAATAGGCACCTACTTGGTAAGCGCGGTTCATCTTAGGCTGCATCTTTCGCTCACCATCAGGCGAGATAGCAGCCAGGCGCTAGCCCTATCGCATAAAAAAAAGACATCCCTCATTTCTTACCGAGGTGTTGTAAAAGGTGACTAAGGTAAATTGACCTCAGGCAGGCGGCCAGTCGTAAAAATAACTAGCCAAAACATCTTTAACACATATAGTATCGACCCCACTTAAAGTAGAATAAGGACAGGAGAATTATGAATAATATTTTTAGGGAAAAATTGTGTTCCATCCAATAATCTATACTTATTATAAAACAAAGTCCCAAAAAGCTGTCTGTCTGTATGTAATCGATTATCTCAAAATCTACTGAACGGATTTTTGTATGGTTTTAGATAATAGTAATTTATTTTTATGTCACTACACAAATTTGACAGATATTAGACTAAAGTTTATTCAAGTACATTCTAATCTCAAATAATATGCACATACCATATGTAACAGCAAGGTTAGCAAAACATAAGGGGCGAGTTAATTCAACGAATACGTCTAGAAAGTTATTAACTGTGCCCGAGTTAGTTTGAAATGATATCCATCCTTATTCTCACATGCTTGAAGTTAACAAAGTCAATAATGCTAAAGCAACTCTTTCAAGGACGTCTTGTCAGAGCAATCTCAGACATGTTCATACTAAGTACAACTCAACTAACTAACTCAAGGGACAAATAGATTTGACAAACACTTCTCTGAGGTATTACGCTTGGGTTGGTTTAATATTTGGTTATATTCCCACGCAGAGGTCTGCATAAAAGTACTGTTCTGTTACTAAACCCCTGCTAATGGCCTCCTTCCTCGTTTTTGGACAGAAAGGTTCGATCTTAGACCCCCCAAGTTGCTCCAATGTGGATTGGTAGGTTACATATATTTCCAGAATCATCTAGATATATGCTAGTTCCTCATGATGTTTTCTGTTGGTATTTTAGTTTATTATCTGTACAAAACGCATTTATTTTTCTATTGATGGCCACACTAAAATGAAGCTTATAAAAGCAGCGTGCGCCATTTTTAGTTCTTTTACTTCGCTTTCCGCTGTGCTAGGAGAAGAACACGTAACCGTCTATGGTAAGATTTATTTTAAATATACTTTTGATTCTTCGACTGTATAATTTAAATGTGTGTTTTATTTTATTGTGTTTTGCTCTGCAGAATCCCAAATTCGTATATTTTCCTTCGCCGAAAACCGTATGATCAGTTGCAAATATCAATTTGACGCATAAGATTTAACAAAAAACTCTTTGGCTTAAATCTGTGAAACCTGAAAATAATCGCATGGTCTCACCGCTTGGCTATCATTGTTGCGATAAGTCGACCAAAACAATAATAACTAAATAAATAATGATTAAAATATAATATTTCGCTTGTTATGATGCCTTTCAAGTAGATAGTTAAAACAATTTCCCTAGCTCATCTCAAAATTGTGCGAGATAGTCAGGCACTTTTTTTGGGCTGATAGTTTCCAAAAGTTAGTTTTGACTTTAACCTAGCAAAAACCTAGTAAATATTATAAAAAAATAGCACGATTAAAATCATTTTTTAAAATAAAAATAAAAGTTCATATTATTTTCAAAATATCATTTTATTACGACTAGTGAATAGTTCTTTGGAAAATAAAAATATTTTTTTTTTGGTTTCTTGGTAAAATCGGATTTTTTCCTATTGCTTATGATTAACACACATACATTTAGTAAAATTATAAGTGAATTTTTTTGTTTGAGAAAATTATTACTAAAAATTGAATAGACGAATTGTAAAACAGTGGTACATTACGTCAGTTTAAAAACACTTTAAAAACGAGGCTGACACAGAAAGCCTACTATTCTGTTGAGGAATATATAGGATTAGAATGCCTGGATATAGCTACTGTACGACGTTCGACTTCCTAGTTTTAAGAATTATATTTTGAAGAGACACCGCTGAGTTTCTTACTGGCTCTTCTCGGTAGAAACAGCTTTCCGATTCAGCAGTAGCGTTGACGATTCAAAAACGTAAGCCACTCAACACTACGGAAAGTAACAATATCTCGTAATAGCGATATTTAAATATAAAAGTCAGTTTTTTTCGCTAAAATTTCAATCAGAGGCTCAAAAAAGAATTGTACACAGCTAGAGGTAATCGGAAAACATCCAGATTTTGATTCACTTAACATCTCCCAACAAGGTGATATTGTTAAGTGAGTTAAATCACTTACGGTACGAGACTTCGGAAGTGTCGAGTGGTTTGATAAACTTATTCACGTTGGTGTTTACTGAATTCGTTAGTCCATACTTAAGTTTCAAATACGAAAGTGTGTTCGTGAATAACGTCTGAACTGAGCGGATGAATGTTGCTATGAAAATAGTTGAAGGGCAAGAAGACCTGCTTTTTATTTCGGTACGAAAATTTATACAGACAAAAGCTAGTACAGGTTATGGATGTGAAGAAATAATCGACTATTTTATTATTATAATCGATTTTCTGAACATTATAAAACGATAAAAAAAAATTGATTATATTATTTATCCCCATCTCCTCTCTTTTTTTCTTGTTTTTTAACATAAAATAAAATATGCGCTGTTGTCTTAAACCAATTTAGCGAAACTGCACATAATATTAGTCTTTATAAATTATTATTTTGTTAAAAAGAAAATTTTCAAATAGTTTGAAATAATCAATTATTAATAATAAATTTTTTCGATTCCGAATAATCAATTTTTTAAAAGTAGATTTATTTTGAAGAGAGAATAATTTCTTATTTATTCATCGATTTTTCCACTTCAATTAACATCAAGTACAGGTAAATTTATTATAACACGGTTCCGCTATAACAAGATATATACTTGTAGAAAACCCTCCTAAAACAAGGTTTTGCTATAACTTGATAGGAAAACAGAAAATTTCTTGTACATACAACACTGTGAACTTTTATTATCGCGGCGACGCCTGTTGTCCTAAGGATAAAGCATTTAACTGTAATTGTAGCCAAAGATTTGATTTGCACGCACGAGGCAATAAGCCCCTTTTTATATCTCTGGATATCATACAACAAGATATCACATAACACGACTTTTTCTAGGAACCTAACTATCGTGTTATAGGAGGATTACCTGTAATCAATATTTACATTTTACTATTCTATAATTTATTAATTACTTATTATATTACTATCTTTACAATTTTATTAATGTATCGTATATTTATATTGTTAGATCAAGTGATTTTAAAA
This sequence comes from Morpho deidamia, assembly GCA_947086505.1. NCBI lineage: Eukaryota > Metazoa > Arthropoda > Insecta > Lepidoptera > Nymphalidae > Morpho > Morpho deidamia. The sequence continues at coordinate 2,168,573 of CAMTZC010000025.1, forward strand.
CAATAATATATGGTTAAACACGAAGCAAGGATGAGAATTGGGCTCGATATTCTTGTGTGACCTGAAAAAGAAAAAGATGAGTTAGATTTTACTGTGATATTAATAAGCATTTATGTTGCTTGTAGGTTTTTTTACATATAATTTGAATTGATTTTTTCTCTTTTATTAGAAGATTGTAGACTAGAGTAACGGTCTGTTATTATTCCACTTGCAGAGCATAGGCTTCCTATATCCGTTTTTGGGGAGAAGGGTTAGAGTTAAGACCTACCACTACCGGATTGGTAGGTTACACGTGTCTCCAGAATTCTCTAGAGATATGCAGGTTTCAGCAGGCGTACTATGAACTTGAGACTCAATTGAAGACTTAAACTAAATTGTCTTGCTTTTTTCATACCATGACGTCTTAAAGACGCACCCTTTAAGTCATTTCAGAATTCGTCCTAAGAACATGTGAGTAAAAGAGACAGAGTTATCTACACCGTGTGGTATCCGGCAGAATAGAATAGACCACCCTCCTTTCTTACCGAAGTGTCGTAAAAGGCGACTAAGGTAAGTTGACGTGAGACAGGTAGCCGGCCGTAAAATACGCAGCCAAATCATGTGACAACATGTTTGTAACATATCATGCACACCCCACTTAGAGTGGGATAAGGGCAGGAGAATGATGAGACAGAGTTATCTATAGTTCATATAACGTTGTCCTTTTCAAACATTACGACCCCAATGCAATCCATCCTTCATGGTATAAAAAGAAAGCTGATGCTGATGTGATGTCGCATGGGGTTATCACAGGTTACAATTTCAGAATGAGAATGATAGGCAAATGGTGAGACTGACTCTCTAGGATGTCTCGGTTTCAACCTCTGGGCAGGCACCGATGACTTTTTGTTTTAAAACTTACGTGCCTAATTAATGTTTACAATTTATCACACGTTGTTGAATTTACAAAAATGAAAATTTATAAAATATAAATATAAAATGAAATTATATTTCGTTAAGGTTACAATGAAATCAATAGTTACAGTGTACATATGGATACGATCTAAAAAACACAATGTCAAAAAAAATATGACAACAAAATGAGAAAGTGCCTGTATTTCTGACAACAATTAATAGAGATTAATAGATAGAATGATAAAGATGCATGTTCTATGTATAAAGAAAGAACTGAACTTCTGTCCAGATACCCTCTTTTCGTAAAGGAAGACATCATTAGGAAACCTGCATATATCTGGAGAAATCTTGGGAAACATTATAACAGTGTAGTTAGTTTGAGCCCTTTTCTCAAAAAAGGAGGGAGAAGGCCTATGCTCAGCAGTGGCATAGGAACAGGCTAATACTCTTTTTACTAAAAAGAGGAGGGTAAAAAGATTATAATTAATTGACTGGCCCGTTGGCGCAGTGGGTAGTGACCCTTACTTCAGCTCCGCGGGTCGCCGGTTCGATTCCCGCTGAGGGCCAACAATTTCTATAAACAATTTGTTGGTTCTTCCAGCCTGGGTGTATATTTGTATTTAAGTATGTATTTAAAATTATATATGTAGTATATCTACCAGTTGTCCATCACCCATATCACAAGTATTAAGTTACTTACTTTGGGGACGGACGACCGTGTGTGTAAGTGTCCCATATATTTATATATGTATATTTTATGAAAATCCGTTGAGCAGTTTTCGACTGTATCGCAAGTGCGTAAAGACGCGGCGGGGGACTTTGGTTTATAATACCGTATCCAACAGTAATATGTAAGTCGAGCCATTGTTCTAACGATCTTTAAGTATGTGTAAGTGTCCCATATGTTTATTTATTTATTTATTTTATTGTTATATATTATTCTAGTTACCATGATCACGAGCCGTGTGTGATTCGAGCAAGCCGGTAGATTCAGAGTTCACGGGCGGTGGGTCTGTAAACAAAAATATTTTTGTTACAAATTTTTTAAATGTTTGCTATTCAATCAAATGCACAATGCAACGAAACAGTTTTTGTTTGCAGTGATATTTTTCACTGTTGATAGTTTGTGAATTTTTTTTCCATTTTCAATTTCATTTTGAATGACGACAGAATTTAGTCAGCGTTCCTGAATCGTTTGATATTTTCGCAATGGAAATTAAATTATTTGAAAAATATCATCAACACGTCAAAATAAAGTCGTTGACCGCGTCTGTACGTTCGTGGTAAATTCAAATACAACTGAACATATTTTCATGCGATCCTTTCAATACACAAAGAGATTTAATATGATAAATGCATTAAAGTTTAAAACAGTTTTATGAATTATGAAGAATTATGAAGATTGGCAATAATTTGTGACCAGAGTGTTTTATTTATATTCTCTTATCTCATATATAAAAATAATGTTTGTCTGTATGTCTTTTGTTCCAAAATTGATGGACTAATTTTAGTGAAATTTCCATACAATCTTTAGAATTACTGATGATCCTGTAAAGATTGGTGGCAATCGGCGTATTTTTTTTCACACTTTTAAGGTCTGTTACGAGAGGGATTGCAAACGAGACTGAGCCGCAGCATTGCGTGACTGGGTAGATAGTTTTAGTAAGTAACCTTGAAGTAACAGGAAGAACAAAATAAGAATTGAAATGCGGGTAATCTATATATTTAAAACAAACAAACGGGTTTGTTACAACACTTATATCTCGAGATCTGCTGGACCAATTTTCATGGTTTTTGATTCGTTGGATTTTTCTCCGCCCCGAATAGCCAGAATACATCTTAAAAACAATGAAAAATCGACAAATACATAATTATGAAAATAAATGTTCATTCGTTTCGTACCTGTCAAACGTTTGTTGTCATCCTTTAAAATAATGTAAGTAATAATTGAAATTTATGCATGCGTTCAGAAATGTATTTTGTGTAAACTTTTTAAAAAGGGTGACTAAACTATTGTCTGTATTTTTTTTTAATCAATTAAAAAGGTTGAGAAGTGCATTAAGCAGATACATAGAAGTTCCTCAAATATTTATGCGTGCGTACAGAAATAATGACAAATGATTAACATTTACGCGAGCGTTCAGAAATTTATTTTGTGTCATTGTATTACATTCATCAAAGCCATTAGTTCAGCTCAAAGGTAATACACCATTCATTGACTGTTAGGAGGTATGAAGTTCGCCGGGTACCAGCTAGTATATAGATAAAACAAAAAATTAAAATACCCAATAACTTTATACATAGAAGTTACCATCTTACCTCTATAAAATATATCCCTCTTTCTGCTAAAATAATTTGCTAAAGGTATCTGCATGTCGCATAGTATTTCTACTGTAGGGGGTAGAGACTCGACTTTGACTACTGCACTCGTAAATGCTGTGTATCGGCCCTCGATGATTCTGATCGTAGATTTTGCATTTAGAGGTCTGAAACAATAAAAAATTAATTGAATATAGTTAACATCCATCAAAAGAGCTCTTGCCGCCATCGACATTCCTGCTCTTCTCAGGCCTTCGGGAATAAGTTGGGATAATAGCAAGAGACCAGACGGTCTGACGCTGGTTCCTTGGGAACGGGGACGGGCCCTAATGTGGGACGCAACATGCGTTGATACGTTAGCCTCGTCCCATATCAGGGAAACGGCGTCCAGACCTGGAGCTGCGGCGGAAATGGCCGAATCCGGCAAGCGGCGAAAGTATGCATCTCTCGTTGAGAGTTATATATTTGTGCCGTTTGCAGTTGAGACCCTAGGGCCATGGAGCCAAAGTGCAAAAAATTTTTTATCCGTTTTAACACCTCAGTTGATCGCCTCTTCGGGTGACAAGAGGACTGGCTCCTTTTTCGCACAAAGAATCAGCTTAGCGATTCAACGCGGAAACGCTGCCAGCATTGTCGGGACCATTCCACGTGGCCATGATTTGTATAGTATTAGCATGTAAGTAATTTAAGATAGACATAATTTGTACATTTTTGTTGTAAATAAATATATAATATTAATATTACGGTAGCGAAATTAATAAATATATTTTCGGCGTATTTAGACTTAGAACAGTTTTGCCCGCGACTTCTATTACGTCAAATTTCAAAATATCGTGACGACTGGCCCGTTGGCGTAGTTGGTAGTGACCCTTGCCCGTTGGCGCAGTTGGCAGTGACCCTGCATTCAGGTCCGCGGGACACGGGTTCTATTCCCGCTGAGGACCAACATTTTCTATAAACAATTTGTTGTTTCTTTGAAACTTGGCGTATGTATTTAAGTACGTGTTTAAAATTATATATGTATATATATTTTACCAGTTGTCTGTCACCCATAACACAAGTATTAAGTTACTTATATTGGGGACAGACAGCCGTGTGTAAGTGTCCCATATATATTATATTATCATTCTTATATATAAACGTTAGCGAAAATAATAAATACGAGTATCTAGACTAAAGTAGAGTATTCACGACAACTATTTTGAGCGCCGGCGAGTTGCTGGCGATTTGAAAATTGGTTTGTGGACGTGAATATTAAAGGCGATTTAACATCGCTTCAAGTCGCAATTCTATAAAGTCACTGGTTGCCAGCGATATCGTAGTATATAATATGGCACGCCGCTACTTAATGTCCAGTATCGAAAAAAAAAATCGCGGACTTTCGTAATTATTCACGAGAGTTTGGAGTGGAGTTAATTGAACTTTAAATTTACCCGCATTGATCCTCCTGACCGTATTCTCCGTACCGTATCGTAATGCCAAATAAACGATATATCTTTTTAAGTCACCTTCATTTTGGCAAAGTCTAATTCCGGATTTATGCAATTGGAAAACAACAGGTTACCCTAATACATAAAACATCCCGATCAGTTGATTTATAACATCTTTGATAATATATTACCATAGTTTAGTTTTAATTCTAACTCCAAAAAAACGTTAGGTCTTTAATGAGTTTCCTTAATTCCAGTCAAGTTTGGATTGGGTGGTTGTAGGATTTTTGTAACCCAAAAATATCTTATTTCTCTAATTTATTAGAGAATGATTTATAGAAGCAGGCGTTACTTTGCGGAATTCCATATTACAGGCACTATAACAGAACTACCTTGCTATAATCCGCACGGGTTAGGCGAATGCATGCAAAGCCAATGTGTATGAAGCCGGCAAAATTTACGCACCTTACACATGCAGGACAAGCCACCACACGCACCCCAAGGCCCCAATTAGGATAGGCTAGTCGTGGACCCTATCCTCCTGATGATGCTTCGGTTTCGGAGCGAAACGATTGTCGAGATTGTGATGGTGGCTGGTGGAGGCGCCTTGGGGTGTATGTGGTGACTTGTCCTGCATGTGTAAGGTGCGTAAATTTTGCCTGCTTCATACACATTGGCTCTGCATGCATTTGCTTAACCCAAGCGGATTATAGCAAGGTAGTTCTGTTATAGTGCCTGTAATAGAGAATGATCAACGAATATACAATACAATACATATATTCGTTGATTTTAAACCAAGGAGACTTTGAAAATAATTACAGTATGTCTCCTGCATGTTATATAGGTGCAAATACCCAGGGGACATACTAAATCTAGCATCGGGCCTGCACGCTGCAGACGGCGGGGTTGTTAGCAAACTCGTGAACATCCGAATTATTTAGTCCTAACTCTAAGGTATCGGAAACATATGAATCGATATTACGATAGCAAACTTGAATTTTTAATTTCATTAAATTAAAAATATTCACACTCAATTTTACCGCTATATGGATAATTGGATTTAATTTTGATATTTATAAAGACTTTAAAAGCTATTTTGATAAAGATTGTTCAAGGGCTTTCAAGGATTAATCGCTTTTGATTTGCGTACTCATTTTTAAGAGGTTGTATTTAACACATCTAATCTGCTGTGGGCAATACGGTAGGTAATTTCCAACTGTTCACGGTTAAGTAGTATTAATTTGCTAAATTAGTTCATCTAGACAAGCTTATTCTGCTAAAAATTGTACTTTACCTTTTGATTTTTTTTAAATAAATATTATAGAATGTGATTTATTCTATTGTCTAATAAAAGTTGTAATGAGTGTTCATTAGATTGCAATTTAAAGATTAAATTTGTATAATGTTAATTTTACTTAAAAGTATAAATAGTTAATTATACGTATATTTTCGATTATGTTTAGCTAACAAAGTTTATGGTGTTAGGTTTTATTTAAAATGATAGCAGATTCACAAGAATAACTATGATTTTCTATGTATTAGTTTATATTTATGAATAGTCGTATCCTACTCCTCTGATTCATAAATATTAGATAGCCCGTAACATAATTACAAATACAGCCATTGTAAAAACTAAAAAATGAGTTTAACATGCCGATAAATTTTATGTTAGCGGTTTGTAATAAAATATAGAAACGAATGTTTCCAACTAAAGAACATCCAAGTGAGTGTTCAGTATTATTCGAAGAGCGATTTGGGACGCTCGGGAAGTTTTCCAAGTCTACTCGCAGATTGTTAGAATCGATGAATATAAAACGAGATAATACGACTGAAAGTCATATTAGTGTTCTTGTTTTGTAAGGGGTAAACATTGGAATTAGCAAAACGGCTTTGTTCTTGAATAATATAGCCATATTGCAAATGTCGATGTAAGAATTTGTAATGCAAGTAAATTTAGTGGACATGGCGGCATTTATGCTTGCCAGATCATTATATATCTAGATTTGCCATCACCTTTGCTTTTCAAACATCGGCTGAAAACACGACTTTCAGAGCGACTATCAAAAAATCTTATAGTCTCTGAAATTGAATTAGATTTTTCCCAACTTGAAATTTGTTGCGATTATTGTCATAAATGTTCATGGAAAAGTCTTATTTCGGCGGCTGTTTTGGATTTACATACCATCATCAATATTACATGTAGAGACGTTCCCGTAAATCAAATTATTAATACAAGATTTGACACCAAAAATCCCTAATTAAAAAAAAAAGTATTATAAACGTGCATCAATAAATGGACCTACGTAATAACTAATTCGATAATACTTTTACGTGTTCATATGAAGATAATTTAACATTAACGATGCCCCAGACTCCAATAATGCAGCGCTGATGTTCTCCCCAGGGAGTTACTAGGTAATATATTGACGAAAGGAATGATAATATAATTTTACATCCGCTTTTTTTGTTTATACCCGCGACTTCGTTTGTATCAAATTCATGTGAAGAATGTTGGACAATGAAAAAGACAAATAAAATAAGAGTAAATGCAAATGAGAAGTTGATGTGTGATATGATAAGACTGGATGAAATACGAAATGAGTATATAACGGGAAATCTGAAAGTTGCACCTCATCATCCTCCTGCCCTTATCCTACTATAAGCGGGGTCGGCACAGCATGTTACAAACATGTTGTCAAATGATTTGGCTACGTATTTTACGACCGGCCGCCTGCCTGACGTCAACTTACCTTAGTCGCCTTTTACGAACCCTCGGTTATAGAGACGGTGGTCTATTCTACTTACACCGCGGCAATATGAAAGTTGCACCTATTACAGAAAAGTCGAGAAGTGCAAGATTAAGATGGTATGAAGATAACAAAAGGAAAGATGACAATCATGTGATACAACGAGTGGTAAATATGAGTTTGAATGGATATGTGACTAGAGGAAGGTCTAAAAAGAGATGGTTTGGTTGTGTAAAGTATGACATACAAATAAAAGAAGTAGCACCAGAGTTGAAGAATCTATACTCTATCTATACTTATTATAAAATAAAGTCCCCAAAGCTGTATGTCTGTATGTAATCGATTTTCTCTAAAATCTACTGAACGGATTTTAGTATGATTTTTACTAAAAGGTGTGATTCCTCCGAAAGGTTTAGGTTAATAGTACGTAACGGTTTTAGGTAAATTGAGTTGAAGAGATCGTTTTACAGCAATTTTTAGTGGGGGTAGTAACAAATCGGTGATGATTGTAGTTTAGAGGGGAAAATAGGTATAAACAGCGGTATAGGGTATCAGAGAGCCAGTCTCATGCCGAAACTCGAGCGACTGTAACATGATAAACACTAAATTTCACGCGGGCGAAACCGCACGTATTGGTAGTGTTTAATATAACGTACACACGACACATAATGCGCAGAACTGATAGGCGTTGGGATCCTAAGGTTCTGCTGGAATGTTGACCTCGCATAGGAAGACTCGCGCTGGTAGACCCCGAAACCTCTTTCTGTCTGATGATAATTTATAAAATTAGGCGTTACTTTGCGGAGATCCATAATACAAAAATAATAATAAAATTATTTGGCTATAATCCACGATACAGTAAATAGAAAATATATATAGTGCTAAATGTATAGTGGACTATCCGTTTTTTCATACCCGTTACATTCAGGATTCGTAAAAACACATGCACAAACCTCCACCACTGCCACCACAATACACAAGCACTACACACGTTAACTATCACAAACTCAACAATCGTTTCGCCCCGCAACCGAAGCATTCATCAGAAGATAGACTCCACGACAAAAACGGAAAGTGATAGTGGGTTGTGGAAATTCCTTATAGTGACCTATGTCCAGCAGTGGACGTTCATCGGTTGAAAAAGAAGAAGAAGAAGAATAATGAGTAACGTCTAAAAGACCAACTAAATAAGCGAAATGGAAATTAGCGAAATGAGCAATACGGAGATTATTGGCATAGCTCTTTTCCTTCGCCCCTGGCTATACTTATTATAAAACAAAGTCCCAAAAAGCTGTCGATTACATACAGACAGGACCTACAGACAGGATTTTTATACAGATTTCACCAAAAGATAGTGCAATACTTCCGAATGGTTTAAGTAAATAGTACATATCGGTATTATGTAAATTGTTGTGAAGAAAGCGCGCAGTTTTTAAAAAACTTGCTTGCTGGGAGCTTTAGTCGCGTGCGCTGCGTAAACCAGCAGAGATACGCTAAAGTAATGTACTAGAGAATTGTAGATCTATAAAAATACTACAAAAATGTCCGCAATAGAATGTCTCTTATGGTTAACTCACAATCACTACATTTATGTTTAAAATTGTAATTCTAGAAAAAAATTGTGACACGCTGATTTCACCGCGGGCGAAGCCGCTGGCACAGCCAGTAAGCTATAAATTTTATACTTTTGCTCGCAAGACTAAAATTTTCTCCTTCAATTTCATATTAATTATATGGCGATGCGAAGTTACCCGCATTATTAAAATTGCGAACGGCACTGTCGGCAAACATCGAAAAATTAATAACCCGCGAGCAAATTTAATCATTTGTTGTGCTGTAATTAAAATCTACCCGCATTTAATGCGAAATTAACATGCGATATAAGGAGTACAGGTATCGAGTTTGGATATTTTAATTATATTTTATATACACCCTCAAATAACATACACGAAAATACAGCATAGATATAGCCTTTCCATAGGCTATAAAAAAGTATAGATAGAAATGATCGTACAATAAATTAATAGCGTTTTTGATGAAAGTTATTTGGTGGTTTAATTTATTCCAGCAGCAAAATTATCGTTTAGTTTCAATCAATTTACATGGTATCATAAACTTCTTTAATGGATTAAAATCTATTGGAAAAAGCACTTCTGTGATATTCGGGTGAGTAAAATTAACTACTCTCATTCCTTACCGAGGTATCGTAAAAGGCGACTAAAGTATGTTGACCCGCCGTGTGATATCTGGGTGTGTAGAATAGACCACCCGCAGTTCTTACTGGGGTGTCGTAAAAGATGACTAATATAAGTTGAAGTCACGGAGGTGGCCGGTCGTAAAATACCTAGCCAAAACATGTAACAATATGTTTCAAACATGTTGTGCCCACCCCACTTAGATTGGGATAAGGGCAGGAGAACAATGACGTTGAGGTTTTAGCAGGAGACTTTGTTTTATAACATGTAAGCAAGTGAAACTTGGAAAACGCTTAAAAAAATGCTCGCTTTTATCATCATCCTCCTGTTCTTATCCCGCTCTAAGTGGGGTCGGCACAACATGTTATAAACATGTTGTCAATTGATTTGGCTACGTATTGCCTGACGTCAACTTAACTTAGCCTCTTTTTGGGACCCCTTGGTTAGAAACAGGGTGGTCTATTCTACTCAACCCGATACCACACGGCGGGTCGACTTAACTTAGTCGCCTTGTACGACACCTCGGTAAGATATGAGAGTGGTCTATTCTACTCAGCCGGATACCACACGCATAAAAAAGCTTGATTTGGATAGTCTAAATATGAGAAAAATCTAGCATACAACTAACATAACTATACATACCTATTACCAGCTAATATGACAAGCTCTGGCTTCGGGAACACGCCCTCGACTGTGCAGATAATGTTCAGGTAACCATCGCTGAGTCTATCTTGGATCAAGTCGAATCTTGTTTCCGGAACTGTAATTGAAATACAAAATGTCAATCACATCTCATCTCATATTCGAATGTAACACACACAAAGCTAAAAAAAAAAAAAAAGTAAAGTAACAGCCTGTTACTATGCCTACTGCTGGGCTAAGGCCTCCTCTCTCCGTTATTGGAGAGAAGGATTGGAGCTAAGACCTACCACGCTGCTCCAATGCGGATTGGTAGGTTACACATATCCCTAGAATTCTCTAGAGATATGCAGGTTTCCTCACGATGTTTTCCTTCACCGAAAAGCGTGTGATAAATTGCAATTATCAATTAGACACATAAGTTTTTAATAGAAAACTCATTGGTGCCTGCCCGGGGTTTGAACCTATGTCGTCTCTAGAGAGTCGCACGGTCTCACCGCTAGGCTATCACAGCTTTTGAAGCTAAAAGAAATAATAAAAATATTTTTCTATAATCCACTATACAGTAAATAGAAAATAAATATATTGTGCTAAATGTATAGTGCACTATCCGCTTTTTCATACCCGTTACATGCAGGATTCGTAAAAACACATGCACAAACCATGAATAATCGGCTCATTGATTACCGTGTAATGCGTGTTTGTGCTGCTGATTTCATTATTTTTATTGTTTTTTGGTATTATTATATCATTAATTTCACTTATTACTATTTTATTTTATACCTGGATACTATTTTCTCGTACTTGTGACAATGACTTTGATTTAAAGATAAAGGTAAATAATCGGTAAATTTTATACATTATTTATAGTGACAAAGTATTTAAATATCATAATTCTTTCGCCCTTATCCCCTTCTAAGTGGGGTCCTCAGAACATGTTTGTCGCTACCATTCTCTCCTGTCATTCGTCAACTCTCGAGCTAATTTTGCATGTCATACTTCACACAATCCATCCATCTCCTTTTCTGCCTTCCTCTAGTTATATATCCATCCCCATTCATATTTAGCACTCTTTTGTTTACACTAATTTCATCTCTCTTCATTACATGTATCATCTTAATCTCAAAGTATTATATATCTTTAAAAAATTATAGTCATTATATAGTGTTAAGTTCTGTAAAGTAAATCTCCATTCTCTTCATTCTTTTTATTTACATAAATAAAGCCAAGTAACTATGAAAACTAAGTTCAGCCTAAGCAGTGTATGGCTTGTTTTAAAAATTTGCTTAATAAATCTGTGTAAATTGTGGGCGCTACCAGGGTTATAAAGGACGCGCTCGGGTTGATTCGATCACTTTGCTCGCTGATATCATAGTGCTCGTATCCTTGCATCTTGATACAGTTGCTATTTTTATATTAAACGCTATGATCTCAACATACCCTCAAATCTATTTAAAATAGTAAAAGATAATTTTATCGTTATAATGCTGTGGTATCTTTTCTAATATTAATATATTGTGAAAATCTATCTGCTACAATTTAACTGAAAATCCTTTGATTTTTAGTTAAATTGATGAAATATTTAAGAAATCCGTTTGAGTTGCAATTATATCCAACATATTCATTCTACTGCTCTTATGCCACTCTAAGTGGGTCAGTACAACGTGTTTAAACATGTTGGTATTTGTTTTGGCTAGTTATTTTATGAACGGCCGCCTGTCTGACGTCAATTACCTTAGTCGCCTTTTACGACACCTCGGTAAGAGATGACGATGGTCTATTCTAAATATCCGGATACCAGGATAATATAAGATAAATTCACGATTTTCCTTCGGTGAAAAAACAATACCTAAATGAGAATACTTAAAATAAAAGGTGACGCGAACAAAATCGCAGTTACAGATAGTGATATGTAAATATTTAAAATTCAAATAAATCATACGTTTGGTATATTAAAAATAATCCCGAAGTTTGGTAAACGCGTGTTTATTTGCGATGTAAATAAAATACCTCTGTTTTCGGTTAGCTTCCTGATTACCAAGCAGTGCATGAATAATTAATCGGCTCATTGATTACCGTGTAATGTGTAATTACGTGAGTTTGTGCTGCCGATTCTGTACCTTTTATAGCATTAAAATATCATGAATAGTTTTATATATTTGATAAAAAAAAATATTTTTGTTTAATTACCAAGGGAATATTGTAATCATAGAAAAAGTATGTCGGTCAGAATTTTTTTAATGTTAATTGTAATATCGCGTAGAATAGAAGTGGAGTTCCCATATTCCTATAAATAAATCAGTTGCCATTGTGAAGCCAGTCCTATTCTGAACACTATTAAAAACTAGAGCAAAGGAAAAACTGATGAGATTCTATTTACCTTTACATAACGTTACTTGATTTTAAGGAAAACATATGCTTCCAAAATTTAAATCTCTTCAATAATTTATAGAAGTAGGCGATACTTTGGGGAGTTCCATAGTACAAAATTTATGATAGCATTATTTAGCTATAATCCGTGTTTGTTAAGAAATCTATGTGATATTGAGTGTAGGAAGTAAAATCGTTCTCATACCTTTTACATGCAGGATTAGTTACATGCACGTATCACAAGACTCTACCACCAATAGGTAGTACACAAGCACTACACACATTCACTACGACTTTCCGATTTTGTCGTAGAGCCTTTCCCCTGACGATGTTATGAGAACTTGGATTATAGCAAAATAATTCAATCATAGCTTTTGTGATATCTCTTAATTGTCAATTAGATTGCGAGAGTTAATAATTGGGCGCCACTCAGTCTGCTTAAGAGGCCACGTTTTCTTTAACACAGAATTACTTTTAATTGTATTCATGAGGTCTTCGCAAAATATCATTGATCCAGTTTCTCTTTCGCGTGATCTGAATATTAATAGGCAATAAACGCTCCACAGATCTGATAGGAAAGAAAATAGAGCGTGAAATTTTTATTGTTGTATAACGTGGAAATCTGCGTGTCTCAATTGCAGAACTTATTTATCCCAGGGGGCACACTGTCGACAGCGAAACGATTGAACCATACTTATCCAACTATTACCAACTATTATATATTTTACTAGCTTATGCTATCAACTTCGTGCGCGTGGACATTAGTTTCGGAATAAATAGTCCTGTCTATCTGGTCTGTCAACCCTGCAAATGTCTCCATCACATAAAATTGACAGATCTTTTTTACTTTCCGACCGATTGAAATAAAAGTGAGACTTCCTACTACATATTAGTAACAACCGCGTCCAAATCGGATCAGCGGTTTCTGAGATTAGCGGGCACAAACGCACAGACATACAGACAAACAGACAAACAGATAGACAGACAAAAAATTTAAAAACTATTGTTTCATGTTTAGGAGCGTGTTTTGAGACGACTACACTAATTTTTTCTTTAAAATATTAAACGTACAGATCTGACATCTCAACGATTTTATTATATGGATAGAAAGAATAAAAGATATACTAACTAAGCTGAACACCTCCGATCGATAAAATGATTGATATAATTCGTGCGATAGTCTTTGTACTGCTGTCCTGTCTTGAGATTATAAGGACCTTTTTTTTACATGAGGAAACCTTTCATGGGTACTGCTTTCCGCGGGGGTGAAAGCAGTTATGCCGGACTCCTAACGGCTAAAACCTCATGGTGTTCTACCTTGCTGCTTGGGGACGAGGGCACAGGAATACTGAACGCATCACTTCTACACCCTCGTCAGCAGCTGAGATTATAAGGACCTAGGATTACAAAAAGTGTAATATACCACTGGTGGGTGAAGGCCTCATTTGTACTTTAAGGAGTTTGGCGAATTGGCAAGTTTACATATCCAGGAATTCTCTAGAGATACATATTGATTGTAATAGACACTAAAAATGTTGGAATAGGAAATTGACAAATGACAGTCTGTGTTGTGGTTAATACCGGAAGTGAGGTCCTTGAGTGATCAATAGCGAGGGTAGGGACTTTTAATGTGAGTGAGGATTGCCTTAAATAGTGAAACTTGACGTAATTGGGGAGATTTTGTTGAAATTCTGACAAGAGTCTGTCGATTGTCGTCGATAACGTGATTTCTAGTTAAAGTGTATTTTGAGTCGATTAATGAAGTCAAGCGGAAAGCGAATAGTAAATTAATACAAGTTTAATAGTGAGAAAGTGAAGATATTACGATACAAGACCTTCTGCGCTCGTTTTACGATATTCTCCTTCACCTAAGCACATGCTTATGCTTTTTGCCACCACAATACGGTACGCAAGAAATCAATTAAATTAAGCCGATATTATAATACGTTTATAGGGGATGTCAACAAATAGCAGCTTTGTAGACCATGTTTAAAACCATATCCAACGGTTAGGGAACACGCAAACTGTAATGGTACCCCGAGGTGATGTGCGGAATAAGGTTCACTAGATATGACCTTTCAGTTGCATTCAAATCAAATCTAATCAAAATAATCTTTATTCAAATAAACCATTTCAGGCACTTTTGAATCGTCAAGCATCAATATGATTAATGAAGCTACAACTGGTTCGGAATATTGCTCTTACCGAAAATAACCAGCAAGAGACTCGGCGGTTAATCTTTTAAATATTTTCAATTATACATTATTAAATCGCTGTCTTGTATGAAGCTGAAAGGATTTACAAATCCAGGCTTTCTTATCATCCAAATAATCTTCGATTTTGTAATATGCTTTACGTATAAGCATATTTTTTACACTTAGTTGGAATCTTTCTGTACACTGGTCTAGAATGGATTGAGGAATTTTATTATAGAAGCGAATAGCGAGACCAACAAATGAGTTGCTAACTTTGCTAAGTCGCGACGCAGGTATCAAAACATTAAGTTTGTATTTATTGCGAATGAAACAACTAATAAAACCAATAATAAAATATGTTCACAGATAACTAAAGACACACATTTAAATAAATAAAATATTCTTTATTCAAATTCAAAATATTCTCATTCAAGTGAACTTGTAAACAAGTGCTTTGAATCGTCAACCTCACCGCTGGTTTGGAAAGCTGTTCCTACCGAGAAGAGCCAGCAATAAACTTGGCAGTTGCTCTTTTTAATAAATTGTTATCACTAGAAACACTTAGTCATTGCTGTCTTGTACAGGGTCAAAGACTAGTGTTTAACGTAAAACTCAGTGTCTCGACACCACTGTCGAGTGATCTATAGTACTACTATAAAGTATTGACTGGCCCGTTGGCGCTGTGGGTAGTGACCCTGCCTTCAGCTCCTCGGGTCGCGGGTTCGATTCCCGCCGAGTGCCAACATTTTCTATAAACAAATTGTTGGTTCTTCGAGCCTGGGTGTGTATTTGTATTTAAGTATGTATTTAGACTTATATATGTATTATATCTACCAGTTGTCCGTCACCCATAACACAAGTATTAAGTTACTTACTTTGGGGACGGATGACCGTGTGTGTAAATGTCCTATATATTTATTTATTTATTTATTTATTAACTACCAAGACCTAAAATGGAACCCTACGATACAATTCAACAACCAATACGATCTACACAACATTAAAAAAACACAAAGAAACATTCAAAGAAGAGTTAACTGCATTAGGCAGCAATATATTCTATGAAAAAAAAGCAAAGAGCGTGACACATCTAGTAAACTAATATTCTTTATCCGAGGTTCGATCGCTTCAAATATTGATGGATTTTATGGTATAAGCAAAACGGTCATTTGTATTCCATTAGCCTGTATTCCTTTCCCTTGTTTTACCCCGTTCTGCTAATACTTTTCGTTTTACTGTAACGGCCAATGGCTTCTCGTTATTTAATTAGTGTTGATCTTTTTTTTATTTTTAGGATGCAATTTTGAGTGAAATTTATGTAGGTACTAAGGTTTTGCCAGCGGCTTCGCTCGCGTGGAATTTGGTCTGCCACATTAAGTTTCGTGACAGATCATTTCAGATTTAAATACTTTTTTACTTAATATAAAAAAATATATATTTATTTAGTTACTTGTACATCAAAAATTTTAGATCTCTAACTTCAAAACAAAAGCATTGCATACAATTTTCGCGCGCCGCGCACATTAGGCACTCTATAGCGCTTCATTTAAGTCAATAACATCGTGATAACTTTTAAACTATTCAGCCAAATTACTTAATGTAAAAGACAAAGTTTATCTACATGAAATATTGAAGATGACAAATGCATTGATTTTTTATAAGAGTATGATAAATATACTAAAATATGCATTATAAAATAGTATCAAATTTAATTAACTTTATGATTCACAATTTTGGTCATAGTGGCTTCCACATAAAAGATAGATATATGCTGTCGCCGACTTTTATTTAGAACTTTTCAAGAGAAACAACACTACGGTACATCATCTTTGTGTAACTCTAATGGTTTAGGCAGCGTACGCCGAGATAGCTCTCAGAGGTCAGATTTTTTCCGACTTTATTGACATGTATCGTTATATAACATAAAATCATTACAAATTGTAGCCTATATGTTATTCTGATATATAATCTATATAGTTGTAAAGTTTCATCCAAATCCGTCCGCTAGATTTTTCGTGAAAGAGTAACAAACATCCATCCATACTCACAAACTTTCGCATTTATAATATTAGTAGGATTAGTAGGATTAGTAGGAAGTAGGATGTGAGAGTTTTACCAAATTGTTGATTGCATAATAATGCTATGGTTAAACGTCTGATGAGCTATAGATTTAATATTAATTTTCAGAGGTTATTTCGAGAAATTCTAGTTGAGAATAAGTTGCAACTTATTATCTTAGTATAATTTTGTATGTTCACATTTACCCTAATAACCTAAATACCGAGATGCTTTACGAAGCTTTTTTAGGTTCTAAAACATTATGCGTTCTGTTTTTAAATATAATGAGATTGATTGGTACAAATTAGTGAAAACGCAAAGAATTTCTGATATGCTTAACCTGTTAATCCGATTTATTTTTCCGAGCTTTTAATCCGAGCTTTGCGATTTTGTCGTGGAGTCTATCTTCTGATGATGCTTCGGTTGCGGGGCGAAACGATTGTTGAGTTTGTGATAGTGAACGTGTGTAATGCTTGTGTATTGTGGTGGCAGTGGTGGCTGTTTGTGCATGTGTTTTTACGAATCCTGCATGTATCGGGTATGAAAAAACGGATAGTCCGCTATACATTTAACACTATATATATTTTCTACTGTATCGCGGATTATAGCAAAATAATTTAATTATTACTTCTGTTAATCCGCATTGAAACAATGTAATGAGTCTAAATAACATTGCTGTGTCATCATCCTCCTGCTCTGTAGGTGGTGTCGGCACAACATGTTACAAAATTGTCACATGATTTGGCTACGTATTTTACGACCGGCCGCCTGCCTGACGTCTACATACCATAGTTGTATTTTACGACCCCTCGGTAAGAAAGAGGGTGGTCCATTCTACTCAGCCGGATGCCACACGGCGGGTCGACTTACTTTATTTGCCTCTTACGATCTCTTACAAATATGTTACATGATTTGGCTAGGTATTTTACGACCGGCCGCCTACCTGACGTCTACTTACCATAGTTATATTTTACGGCCCCTCGGTAAGAAATGAGGGTGGTCCATTCTACTCAGCCGGATAATAACATTGCTATGTTTCCACTTAAAAAAGATCCCTTTACTTAGATAAAAAGTTGGCTTTTTTAATCGGGTAGTCATGTATTTTTTTTTTTGGAATTGCCTTTATGATATATTCTAGAGAATTCTGATTCTAACTCTTAGTGGCAAATTACATTTTTGATCAATAACACAATGTACATGTTACCACGTCTTGACATGCAAATAAAAGATATACGTTACGTACGCCTGTTACAATCCTGCTGGGAATAGGCCTCATCTCTCCGTTTCTGGAAACAAGGGTTGGAGCTAAGACCTACCACGCTGCTCCAATGCGGATTGGTAGGTTACACATATCAACATAATTCTCTAGAGATATGCAGGTTTCCTCACGATGTTTTCCTTCACCGAAAAGCGTGTGATTAATTGCAAATATCAATAAGACACATGAGTTTTAATAGAAAACTCATTGGTGCCTGCCCGGGTTTGAACTCGTGCTACCCTCGAAAGAGTCGCACGGTCTCAACGCTGGGCTATCACAGCTCTTCTCGCTCAGTACTAAAATGAAAATCTGTACACGCATTTCACGCTTTTCCAGTTAGAACTTCCCATACCGCAGTCCGACGCGGTCAAAGTTGCACCAAGTAATTTCCGTTTTATCTCCACTCATAAAGGATACAGCGGTCCGTGAATCCGAATACTTGTCCACATCATACGGGAAGTTATAACAATGTTATTTAGTTATTGCTTCAAAACAGATGTAATATTGAAATTTCGTGTCGCTAATTCAATACGTTTCAAAAATGTGGGTGATTTTAGTTTTCGATTTTGGACTTGCGGGTGTGTGGGCCAGGGCAAAGTATTATTCCTGAGCCTTAATGAAGTTGACTGTATATTTAATTGTTCACTGGTTCGCGGAAACCCTCAAAATACTTGCAAATAACAAGACGGAATATGGCAGCCGTCTGGTACTGGGCGGATTAAAATAACTGCCAAAGAGGGGTGGAGGCACTTACTTGTGATGTCGGATCCAGCACTTTGTCCATTCACTGGTGTTAACACTTATAACACTATACAATCAACAAAATTATGCCCGTGCGGCGATCGTTCATGGGACGTGCAACGTAAGACGTGCTACTTGCGAAATGTGACTGTCTGACCATCGAAAATATAGGCGTCCAAAAAGCGTGCTGTATGACCCTGACGATCAAATAACGATCGCCAACACAGATACACGTAATAAACACATACAGCGTCTTCGCCGGCGAAGACGAGGTCCCAGTTTTCTGACGTCGGTCGGTCGTGGCTTCGCGCCACCCTTCCGACGCCGCAATGGCTAATCAAAGTTATACCATCAGCCCTTCACTACGCGTCGCCCTAAGCCGTGGTCCGGCCTCACAGGAGGCACCCCTTACACGACGTTCCCCGACGCTAGTAGAGCTTCTGCGCTCTACTCTTTGCATTTCGAAACCTGGACGATGCTTCTGCGCTCGCCCGTCCATCCCGGTGACGCTGTAATAACTGTTAGGGCTAACAGCATACAGTCAGTTCAAAAAAAAGGGTTACGACTGAAGTGCGTGCGAAAGGAAGCACGAAGGATGTTATTGCAAGTAAATGTTAAACTAGACATTTGATATCGAACAGATTTATGAAACTAAAAATAAGGATATCCAAAGATATTATAGAGGTACTATCGTAGCTTGATGAGTCATAAAGAGAAGTAACGTCGAGAAGAGCAACTTTGAAGAACGCACGCACATTGGGGTACCAGAATGTACGAATGGCAACCATATTTACACTGGGATGGTACCTGCAACAAACGGTCAAATCATGGAGGTGCAGCATGTATTTGCGCCTAGCAAAAGTACATAAGTCGTTTGTGAGTTTGGGTATAAGATTCTAAATTAAAATTCCGCAATATACTTTAACTTAATCATTACAGCAGTTTAAAAAACACTGTTAAAAAAAGGCTAATACAGAAAGTCTACTATACTATTGAGGATTATTTAGGCGATAAAAATGCGTGGATAAAGCTGCTCTTCGATCCTGTACTAGATCAATAACTATATGTAACTATTAATAAGAATTATTCTTTGAAAAGAGCAACTGCCGTGTTTCTTGCTTGTTCTTCTCGGTAGGAACAGCTTTCCGAACCAGCAGTAGAGTTGACGATTCAAAATCACTTGTTTACAAGGTTACTTGAATAAACAATATTTTGAATTTGAATTTGAATTTGGATGAAGTATAAGATAAGTGGTACAATTATTTCTTAAGGACACTAATGGACGACTTTTGTAGACTGTGGTGTTGAAAAACAACACAGTAAACTACTGGTCAAAATTTGTAGATTAACGCGTTATTTTTTCGGAGATCCATAATACAAAAGTAATAATGAAATTATTTTGCTATAATCCGTAATTAAATTGAAAATATATATAATATAAACTTCTGCCGTGTGGTATCCGGCTGAGTAGAAAAGACCATACTCATTTATTACGGAGGTGTCGTAAGAGGTGCCTAAGGTAAGTCAACCCGCCGTGTGGTTCCGGCTGAGTAGAAAACCACTCTCATTTCATACTGAGGTGTCGTAAAAAGCGACTAAGGTGAGTTGACCCACCGTGTGGTATCCGGTTGAGTAGAATAGACCACCCTCCTTCTTACCGCGATACCACACGGCGGGTCGACTTACTCGTACCTTAGCCGCCTTTATACGACACCTCCGTAAGGGATTAAGCATTATATATATATTTTCTATTTACTTAATCGCTGCTCGTTGCGAAATAATTTCATTATTAATTTTGTAGAATACTTCTCATTAACTCCTTTATCGTTAACACTTTCCATGTTGCAGTCAAATACAGGCAAAGTTGCGCGAAGTAATTTCCGTTTCATCTCTACTCACAAAGCGTTACTGCGTTGCTTGAGTACGAACACTCGTTAACAGCATGCGGGAAGTTATAACAATGATGTTATTCATGTTCCCGTTTGATTGGAATTTGCTAAAATATCTCATGCGGTATATTTATTGGCCATAAGTTCTGCTTTGTGGTTAGATCGGGCTGTAACGAGGAATATCGCTTTTTGAAAGCGTTGAAAAAATGAGGTGGCTCTATATTAGGTTGTATTTTTTTACCGATTTCATTTAATCATTTTGTAAATAAGATTATCGCGTGATATATGCCACTTAACTTCTTTTATGACATTTTGTGTTATTTTGTGTTATTCTTTATGTCATTTAGTTATAATTTCCTCCATTATGGAGGAAATTTTAACACATTAAAATGATATATTATTACTGATTTAATTGACTGATTATACTTTACATTATTTTTGTTTAGTCCTTGAAATATGTGGAGAAGTACAGTACATCGAAAGATTTAGTGAAAAAAAGACAGGATTGTTTTAAAAAAAAAGGAAGGTTTAAAGTCAGTTATTTCATT
This sequence comes from Morpho deidamia, assembly GCA_947086505.1. Classification (NCBI taxonomy): domain Eukaryota; kingdom Metazoa; phylum Arthropoda; class Insecta; order Lepidoptera; family Nymphalidae; genus Morpho; species Morpho deidamia. The sequence continues at coordinate 2,189,856 of CAMTZC010000025.1, forward strand.
CGGTTTTAAATAATTTATAGAATTAGGCGATACTTTGCGGATATCCATAATACAAAAGTAATAATAAAATTATTTTGCATATATTTAGCAAAATAATTTTATTATTACTTCAGTCGGTTTTATTTTAACTTTAGATTTATTCTTTATAGATATTATTGTTTACTACTTTCTCGCATTGCTACTGACCAGACCATTTGATAAGCTATCGGTCACGTATTAGAGAGCGGCAGTCAATTAGGTCTGTGCCTACTCAAATTGAGTATTATGTGCTGTTTCTCCAAATATTTTTTGGCATACTATTACTCTAATATTAATAATATTCACTAATTCAAATAGAAATAGAAGATAGATAGGTTCAAAATATAAGTTATATGATAGAGTTCTGGCATATTAAATACGACTTAAATTCATACTCTTCCAACTTGTGTGTGACGCCCATTAATCGCTTGTGCTCGTTAACACGTTGCGCCGTACTTTACGTGGGCAAAGTTACTCCACGTAATTTCCGTTCCGTCTCGACTGACAAAGCGGAATATTGCGGTGTATTATTACTGCTTTAAAGCAAATGCAAAGTTGTAACAATGTACTATCGGATCAGCTGTCGTTCGATTTAAATATATTACTTGCATGAAACATAATTCAATTTGAGATTTAATATATAAACTAGCTGTGCCAGCGGCTTCCCCCGCGTGGAAATTAGCGGGCCACAATTTTTTTCTAGAATACAAATTTTGAACAAACGCCGTGTGATATCCGGCAGAATAGAATAGACCATCCTCCTATCTTACCGAGGTGTCGTAAGAGGCGACTAAGGTATGTGCCGTGTGGTATCCGGTTGCATAGAATAGACCACCCTCATTTCTTACCGAGGAGTCGTAAGAGGCGACTAAGGTAAGTTGACGTCAGGCAGGCGGACGGTCGTAAAATGCGTAGCCAAATCATGTGACAACATGTTTGTAACATGTTGTGCCGACCCCACTTAGAGTGGGATAAGGGCAGGAGAGTGACGATGTATACAAATTTTGAACAAAAAAGTAGTTATTTTGAGTTTACCATCAGAGATAAAGACATGCTATTGCGGACTTTTTTGTAGTAGTTTTATAGATATACAATTCTTTACTACATTACTTTAGCGTATCTCTGCTGGTTTACGCAGCGCATGCGACTAAAGCTCCCAGCAAGTAAGTTTTTTAACAACTGCGCGATCTCTTCAACACAATTTACATAATACCGATATGTACTATATTACCTAAACCATCTGGAAGTATTGAACTATCGTTTGGTGAAGACCGTACAAAAATCCTTTCAGTAGAGTTTGAGAAAATCGATTACATACAGACAGATAGATTTTGCGGACTTTGTTTTATAATAAGTATAGATTAAATTGTATTTATCTATATCTATACTTATTATAAAACAAAGTCTCCAAAAACTGTCTGTATGTGACCGATTTCTCAAAATCTACTAAACGGATTTTCATACAGTTTTTGCTAAGAGGTAGTGCAATTCTTCCGGAAGGTTCACGTTAATAGAACATTTCAGTTTTTTTTTGTAAATTGTGTTGTACAGGACGCGCAGTTGTTAAAAAACTCACCTGCTGGGAGTTTTAGTCACATGCGCTGCGTAAACGAAGAGAGATAAACGAAAATAATATAGTAGGGAATTATAGATCTACAATAATGCTACAAAAAAGTGTGCAACACTATGCTTCTATCTTTTATGGTTAACTCACAAAAACTACTTTTATGTTTAAAATCTCAAATAACTACTGATTTCCACGCGGCCTAAGCCATAAGCACAGTTCATTATATAAAAATGTCTTTAAATTATGGGGTAGATATAACTTCTTTGAGAAGTCCCAGGGGACGCTAGACTAAAGACATATAGGAGTAAATCTCGGGAAGAGAGATATCCAACAATCAGCGCAACCCTTAGCTATTTTGGGCATATTTCACGGCATGTAGATGAGAGTTTAGAAAACTCTTCGTGTTTGGGAACATGAAAAGTAAAACACCACGTCCAAGATAACAGAGGGTGTGATCAGCTGTAGGCAACCGTTGGACTCAATTTTCAAGACGTCATGACCGGTGATAGGAAACGGTAAAGTGATATTATACGCCCCCAATCCAAGCCAATAAGTACCTGACGGTGATCGCGATCCTCAGAAATCAGGGTTAGACTATGGAGAGATATCCAACAATATGAATTTGAATATAAGATACAAGATAGACATAAGGTGATTCGTAGGGAGCTGTCGACATTTTTCGACGCTATTAAAATAATAAGCTAACGAAGGACCGTCATGTGGTATCCGGTTGAGTAGAATAGACCACCCTCATTTCTTAAAGAGTAGTCGTAAAAGGCAACTAAGGTAAATTGACCCACCGTGGGGTATCTGGCTGAGTAGAACAGACCGCCCTCATTTGTTGACGAGAAGTCGTAAAAAGCGACTTAGGTAAGTTGACGTTAGGCAGACGGCTAGTCAACTAGCCAAGACATGTAACTATATGTTTGAAACATGTTGTGTACTCCACTTAGAAAAGGATCAGGGCTGGATTATGAATGGACTAAGGACCACGGATGGATTTGAAATTTGTCTGATAGAACTGATATTAAAGATATATATGAAGCTTACCGAAAATAGTCATAGGGCGGGTCCTCTCATCTTCAGATAGGAATGTTGATACGACGCATGTATAGTTGCCTGTGAGCTCAGGGCCCGGGGATAATATTCGTAGGGCTCGATGCTGGGTATACGGGTTCTGTGACACTTTGTAGGAGAGGTCCAGCTGAAAAGTCAATTTATTTTAATACTATCATTAACCGCGACTAATTTGCGCCAACTCAAACGTTTAAGTACCCTCAGTCATGCAATTTTTTTTCAGTTCCTGTAAGAGTACTACATCGATTGTAGAGATTGTGATAGTGAATATGTGCAGTGGTTGTGTATAGTGGTTTTGGTGGAATTTTGCAGTGCAAATGTTTTTACGAATGCTCCATATAGTATATAGTATATTCAAATTCAAATTCAAAGTATTTCTTATTTAAGTAAACTTGTAAACAAGTGCTTTTGTCAATCGTCAACATCTACTGCTGGTTCGGAAAGCTGTTCCTACAGAGAAAAACCAGCAAGAAACTCGGTGGTTGCTCTTTTCAAACAATAATTACATATATTACAAAAGTTATATATAGTTATTGATGTCTTGTACTGGATCGAAGGGTAGCTAAATCCAGGCTCTCTGTATAAGCCTTTTTTAACATTGTTTTTAAACTGCTGTAATGGTAAAGATAGATAATGGTATAGATTCTTAAGTGAACATTTTTTTTTAATTTTAAAAGTTAATTGTTATGTACATATAGATAGGGTTTAAGAATTTTAGAAAGGCTAAGGTCAGGAGCACTATATATATTTTCTATTTGTTTTTATTTTATCACAGAATAATTGATATTATTTTGCAATACATTTAATTCATAATGCTACCTTATTTTTTAACAATCCCAGAGCTTGTGGCCTCTGGGGTGGGATCCATTGGTACACAGGCTGCGATCTATCCATGAAGAACCACTTCACCACCAGCCCGGTGACGTTGTTGGTGACGAAATCACAGTCCATGGTGATGGCGTCTTTAGTCCCATATTGAAGCACTTCTGGGACGCGAATGTTCATGATGCGTACGGACTGTACACCTGGAGATTAAACAATCAGATTAGATTTATAGAATTAGGCGTTACTTTGCGAAGATCCATAATACAAAAGTAATAATAAAATTATTTTACTATAATCCGCGATAAAGTAAATAGAAAATATATATAACGCTAAATGTATAGTTGACTATCCGTTTTTTTTTCCGGATAACATTTGATTGGCCCATTGACATTGGTAATGACCCTGCCTTCAGCTCTGCGGTTTGCGGGACTGAGTTCCGCCGAGGGTCAACATTTTCTATAAAAAAATTGTTGGTTCTTCGAGCCTCGGTGTATATTTGTATTAAAGTATATATTTAAAATTATATATGTAGTATATTTACCAGTTGTCCGTCACCCATAACACAAGTATTTAGTTACTACGTTGGGGACGGACGACCGCGAGTGTAAGTGTGCCATATATTTATATTCATTTATTTATAAAACGGATAGTCCACTTAAATTTAGCATTTTCTATTTATCGCGGATTATAGAAAAATAATCTTATTATTATTCTTGAATCGGTTCAGACTTAAAGTAATAGTCTCACGTGCTTTTATTTGTGGTTTGGGTATGACTTTGCCATTAAAGGAATTTAAGGCAACTATTAAAAGAAGTTTGATACAGAAAACCAACTATACTGTTGAGGAATATAATGATAAGATTACGTGGATATAGCTACTGTCCGATCCTGTACAAGATAGTAATAACTAAATGTAACTAGTTATAAGAATTATATAATATTTTGAAAAGGGAACCGCCGAGTTTCTTGCTGGTTCTTTTCGATAGGAAGAGCTTTCCGAACCAGCAGTAGACGACTCACTTGTTTACTAGTTTACTTGAATGATGAATATTTTGAATTTGAATTTGAATTATAATCATCAGCAATCTCTTACCCTTATCTTAGTTTATATGGTCGGCATAATATGAAATCATCTTACATTCTTCAACTATGGTGCAACTAATTTTACCACACATTTTTACTCCATCGCTCTTTGTTCATACATACAACTTTACCATTAAAATTTTTTAACGTGTTTTCTTTCATCTACATCGCCGTGTGGTATCCGGCAGAATAGAATAGACCACCCTCCGTTCTTACCGAGGTGTCGTAAGAGGCGACTAAGGTATGTGCCGTGTGGTATCCGGCTGCATAGAATAGACCACCCTCAGTTCTTACCGAGGTGTCGTAAAAGGCGACTAATAAGTATATAAGTTGACGTCAGGCAGGCGGCCGGTCGTAAAATACGTAGCCAAATCATGTGACAACATGTTTGTAACATGTTGTGCCGACCCCACTTAGAGTGGGATAAAAGCAGGAGAATGATGATGATTTTCTTTCATCTACAATGCAAGTTCACTAGGCATCTAAGATCGTATATCCAGATTTTACCAACGCGCCCCGTGTTGGTACAATGACAGGATTTTACCTATTTTTTCACAATACTTGTCAAAAAAACTTCTTTAAATATAAAAATATGGACCATATCCCACGAGATGAATACGGTTAACCCTAAACCGTTGAATAATTACAAATGTTATTTAACTGGGAGTCAAATTAGTTTGGAAGTCGGGAAATTCTCAGCGGATAGAAAATTGAGAGAAAGAAAATGAAAAAAAATTATACAGCGAAAAATGCGACAAGTCAACAAGCTAATAGATTATTTCTCCTTTGGGGCATTTGCTGTGAGGGTTGATTTTAATAAATTTCGACATATTTTCCATTATAATACTGTTTAAACTGTTAATTTTGACGCGACTTGAGGGAATTCTTTTCAATATCGACTATATAATATAACTGCAATTGTAATTAAGCGAAAAGTCCTTAAAGGGTGTATTTTTTTTTTAAGTTGATAAAGTTAAGCGCAATAACTGCCGGATAAGCAAAAGGCAAAGATCCAACCTTCCATTGTCGCTTTTATACCGCCAAAATGTAACAGATTGTGACGTCAGCCGTACTACAATTAGCAATTATACACTCGAAAATTAACAATTTATTTAGTAATATATTAATCAGAGCTAAAGTCATAATTGTAAATTCAATCAGAAGTTCCAGCTTTCCAGAATTGGAATCGAAAATTCCGAACAACTCCGTAACGTTCTTACTGTGTACCTGTATACAGTATTTAGACTCTGAAATTAGCAATTTATTTTGTTATTTATCATAGCTAAAGTTGGAGTTGAATTCAATTCGAAGGTCCAGCTTTCCGGAATCGGAATCGAACATTCCGAACAACTCCGTAACGTTCTTACTGTGTACCTGTATACAGTATTTAGACTCTGAAATTAGCAATTTATTTTGTTATTTATCATAGCTAAAGTTGGAGTTGAATTCAATTCGAAGGTCCAGCTTTCCGGAATCGGAATCGAACATTCCGAACAACTCCGTAACGTTCTTACTGTGTACCTGTATACAGTATTTAGACTCTGAAATTAGCAATTTATTTTGTTATTTATCATAGCTAAAGTTGGAGTTGAATTCAATTCGAAGGTCAAGCTTTCCGGTATCGGAATCGAACATTCCGAACAACTCGGTAACGTTCTTATTGTGTACCTGTATACAGTATTTAGACTCTGAATTTAGCAATTTATTTTGTTATTTATCATAGCTAAAGTTGGAGTTGAATTCAATTCGAAGGTCCAGCTTTCCGGAATCGGAATCGAACATTCCGAACAACTCCGTAACGTTCTTACTGTGTACCTGTATACAGTATTTAGACTCTGAAATTAGCAATTTATTTTGTTATTTATCATAGCTAAAGTTGGAGTTGAATTCAATTCGAAGGTCCAGCTTTCCGGAATCGGAATCGAACATTCCGAACAACTCCGTAACTCCGTACTGCGTATACGGGATTTATCGGACAGTGATTAGTTCCGCTGTGCAATACATAAACGCGTGGAACTGTCTGCAGTGGGAGTATCACATCGGACTAGTATCATCGAAGTTAAAGACCGTAACTACGCGGTATACATAATTTAAATAAAATGTATATTGCAGACTAGCTTATGATTGCGGTTTCGTCCGCGATGCTTTACTAGCAACATAAAAGTGATTAAAAAAAATGTTTAACAAAACAATAAGAAATTAGCAACGACTCCTTACAAAACTTGAAAACCTGCTGTGGCTCTAGATATGATAATTGATTATTTTATTTCAATAACGACGTGAATATATTTTAATTATAAGGTGTACAAAGAAATTTCCTATATATGTAAGAGATAAGGAACTTTAAGAGATTAGAGATAAAAAAAAATATGCAATATGTTTTTATTCGTTGTACCTGTCGTTGTTGTAGCTGTCTCTTTGTATGTGATCGAGTTTCTCAAAATCTACAGAACGGATTTTTTGTCCAATTCTTGAGGAAGGTTTAAATGAATAGTAGATTATGGTTAACGTCCCACGGGATCAGTATTTACACGGTAAAAACTTTGTGGCACATTGAACGCGGAAATTAAACGCGGGCGAAGCTAGCGCGATGCGCTAGTTCAATATAATATTTATTAAATGGGTCACTATTAAAATGGAGTACAGCGTCATCTAGTGGATTAATATGGTAACGTTACATTGAAATCTCTGAGACAGCATGAAAAAAAGTTTCCTTTCATTACTCGAATAAAATGACGTAGTTTCTCATCTATATCCGATGTAGTGTATTATGCATGGATTAAACAAGACAGACTTGAATATAGCAAGTTCTATTTAAATGAAATATCTCACCTACCAATACTACCTCTCCAGAACAATTTAAGAAATATTTAAATATTTCTAATTCGGACATATACTTCTTGTTATTCGATATTCCATTTGCTAGAAAAACTTCAACGAAATCGGAAAAGTTCGTTCGAGCTAACTCCCCAATCATTCACACCTGTCTATTTAAATCGGGTGATAAACCCCTCCCAATTTTTCCCCGTTATAATCTGACAGCGGTTTTTAGGGTAGTACGCCTTGTAGGAAACATTACGTGCTCTCTGGCCTCAAAATATTATCAGCCGCTCGATGTATTGTTTCGCGGTGTATTGGATTTTAGATTACAATGACTTTTATTTGCTTTATTTCCATTATTCGTTACTTTTTAGTGTAGAATTTGATCGTAATTTAATTTACATATGTCATCAAGTATTTCCGTCGTGTGATATCCGGCTGCGTAGAATAGACCACCCTCATTTCTTACCGAGGTGTCGTAAAAGGCGACTAAGGTAAGTCGACCCGCCGTGTGGTATCCGGTTGAGTAGAATAGACCACCCTCTTTCTTACCGAGGGGTCCCAAAATAAGACTAAGGTAAGTTGATGTCAGGCAGGCGGCTGGTCGTAAAATAAAAATGTTGTGCCGACCCCACTTAGAGTGGGATAAGAACAGGAGGATGATGATAAAAGCGAGCATTTTTTAAGTGTTTTCTAAGTTTCACTTGCTTACATGTTATAAAACAAAGTAACACAAACAAAGTAACAAAGTCCTGCTAAGTAAGCTGTCCTGCCGTTTGGTATCCGGCTGAGTAGAATAGGCCACTCTTATTTCTTACAGAGATGTCGTAAAAGGTGACTCAGGTAAGTTGACGTCAGCCAGACGGACGTTCGTAAAAATTTCATTAATATCGCTTCAGTTGAATAGATCAGAAAGTGTAACAGATAGATAGACTTTCGCATCTACAATATTCATATAGATATCACGTAATTGTTTGTATACCAAAAGAAGCCAAATACATCTTTGTATCTAAAAAACTGTGGAGCCATGTGTATAAAAATATTCAATGCCCTTAATTTAAAATTGACCCTGTTAAATAATTTTTTGACAGATAATAATTATAAACTACATTGATGCTATATTGTGACATTTTCCGATTCTAATAAATAATAAAGATTGCACCATTAGTTTTATATAAAGCAAAAAGTAAAAGTTTTATATAATAAATTATAAATATAATATATATCATATATAGATAGAATATATTGTTGTAAAATGTACCAAATACTAAAATTACTTGATTCATATATTTGCCGAGAATTTATAACATTCCTATGGATGTCTAAAATCCAATTTTCGTATAAAAAGGGTTCTAAGTGAGTCTTGTTTTTGTTGGAATTATGAATTTTGCCGGCAACTATCGCGACCGCGGAGCGTGGCCGAGGGTGGTCACTCAACCATCATGCACGGTGCAATACTTAAAGATCGTTAGAACAATGGCCCGACTTACATATAACTGTTGGATACGGTATTATAAACTAAAGTTCCCCGTCTCGTTTGTCCTCATACATTAGCTTTGCATGCATTTGCTTAACCCGTGCGGATTATAGCAAGGTAGTTCTGTTATAGTGCCTGTAATATGGAATTCCTCAAAGTAACGCCTGCTTCTATAAATCATAAAATGCGTGTTAATTGCCATCTGAACTAGTGGCACGCGTTACGTGGAAATCTTTAAACAAAAACACCCTCCACAAAGACTTATCAAACACGAGAATCTACTGTCACGCTTCGTAAATTTAAAGAAACAATATTTAACGTCTCAAGATGTACAAAACCCATCAGATAAAAATTTATTTGATTTGTGGATCAATTGTTACCACGCATATTTTTTATATGAAACTGTCTATGCCTAGTAAACTGACAGTCTAGCAATAGAAAGAGTTGCTAATTTAAAGCTTGCATTGTCTTTTTTGTGGCATCTGAGATAAATTTGAAGGAAAAGAAAATTTTGAAAACGATCATACTAAAATTCCCAATATAGCTTTAAAGGTACGCAAAGCTAAAGCGACAATGAGAGGGTCAGATAGTAGGTAGAAACAGAAGATGTTGGAGATTCAAGATTTTTGAAAAGCGATAGCGCACCATAAAGACCTAAAGTTGGTAGATCTATTAAAGTACTGATACGCGATCCGATGGTTACCGTTAATTAAAGAATTAGTACAAGACCACTTGACTAGGCGTCGAAATCCTATAAAAAGAAATACATTTAAAACTAGACGTCCATTGTTAAAAAGTGTAAGGAGAGCTTAAATAATGTACCTACGACGAAAAACATCAGAATAGAATATTGATATAAAGAATTATAAACATGGAAGTATAAGGTCCAATGGATCAGGCAAATTAATGGCGCAACGTTTTGTAATTTAAAGAAGAAAGCCAAAATTAGTCATATGTGGTAAGTCACATTGATTGAAGAGCGATAGAGATAAAGAATATAGTATTTTATGTATACAAAAGAGGCAAAGTATGTAAAGTCTTGAAGTCGTTGTGCGGAACGACGCGTGCGCGTTCCGCATCGTTAACAATGTGCGCAATGTGTGAAGACACCATATTGCCACATTGCAGCTGCTTGGACGGTAAAAAAAAACTATTTTACATTTCAAAGACGATTATATATTAAACGTCATAATGCTGAAATTATAAGAAACAATTTAGTTTTTATTTACTAAAAATTAGGTACAGATTAGGGACCCACCGGAGATAACTTACAAGATCAAGTCTTACGAGTATGTTCATTTATTAACTATCTTACTTTGTACATAAATTTCAGACCCCATTTTAAAATTACGGGGTAACAATATGAATAATACGTTAGAGTGCATCATCAGATATGTCCAATTAAAAGTTAATTGTAAGAAAACTGTCACACAGACCCAGAGCTTCCACAGTCAGAATTACACGCACGCTAAGAATTAGACAGTAAAGGCCTGGTAATAAAAGCAAATGTCATGTTGTACTCATAAACTAGGATACAGGAGACAAAAGATTGCTTGGAACCGACAAAAAAGCACCTCAGCTATGCTGCAGATACAACAAGTCGGTTTAAGATAATTATACACCGTCTCCATTCGATGTGTTTTTGAATGAAAGCAACTTTAATACAGTCCGGAATCAGGGAAAAAAGACATACGTCCTATTAGAGTGAATAACACAGCTATAAAATATATTCGCAAAACTTTAAAAAGGACGCGAAAATGCACGAAATCATAATGCGTTAGACGATAGTCGTTAGTACGTCCTAGATATCCACACTAGTAAACCTAAAAGACATATGCTCAAAAAAACGGCTCGTGCCAGCGCTCATCCTGTTCATTATAAGAACTTTGTGTGGACGCATGAGACCGTGAAGAACCTTTAAGCTTTGGCCGCATTTATGTTTTCACTGCAAATAGCAAGTATATCGTCAAATTTTGTAATCAATCACGTTTTCATTCTCCTACCAATCAAAATATGGCAACTATTTGTGAGCAAGGAGCAGAATACAAATATATTAACGAAATAATTATAAAAGCGACTTTATCAACTTTAGTGTTAAAATACTCTCAAAATGTACTTTGTTTTCGTAGACCCGACAGAAATACGAGTTTTTTTTTGTTCTATATGTTTACCCAGTATATAAGCTTTAATTGAACCAAATTTTAACAATATTACTTCACCGGAGCTGACATAGCGTAGTTGACAAATGAAAAAACTGACAGACTTATGTATTTATAATGTAAATACAGATATAAGCATTCATATAGCAGTTTGAGATAATATATGTAAGTCAGAAGAATGTATTAAAGAATAGCCAAAGTAGTCTCAACAGATTATCAAAACTATTTTTTGGATTTTATGAACAATCGCTTGTTGGGAGGCATAATTAAATTACGTATTATTAGGAAAGTATATAGATATTTCAAGTTTATATGTAACCTGAGCAGCATGGGACTCTCTTTATCAATTTGTCTCTTAAATGTCTCTTTAAAGGTAAAATTAGGTCTGTGCCAAGCAGTTGGATTATTATATGGGGTATTTAGTTTTTTTTCGAGAATAATCCTCATATATTACCAACCTAATAGTATATACAAAACTAAATGGAACAATGTTTACTCAAACCCTACAATAGTTATAAGTCAACTAAAAAAACCTTTTAAGAAAATTTAATTTTTGACTGTTAAACGTTGAGGGATTCTCTCGTCTGGAGCCAATCCTGGAGGCAACATCAGTTCATGCTTGGCATAAATATGCATTGTCATCGGGATTGGACCAGTATATAAAATTTCAGCTCAATCGGACACCAGGAAATGGGTCAAATTAACTTGCAAGATTCCACCTTCACATTGCAAGTTGAATAAAAGCTTTTAACAAATACGTTCGTTGATAGTCGTAGATGTGAACGCAGCTTTAGCGGTGTGGTTTTGTGTTACACGTCTAGAACAAAGGGATGTCGAGTCGCGGCATTGAGATGCGCGTTTTTAAAGTTCTTTGTTTTTTGCGTGCCTTAGTTCATCAAGAAACTGAAGAATATCGGCTTGTTTTTTTGTTTCCCTCAGCTCTAATTACTGTCTTGTATCGGTACGAGTATGTAAGAAAACACGAATCGTAGATATTTCTTGGAAACTGTATCTTCCGAAATCCATAAGCTTCATTTGTTTGAAATTCTACCAGCGACTTAACGATGAAAGTATAGTATATATGCAAAATGACTGACCGATATTATAACATTAGAATAGAAATTTATAATATTAGAATAGATTATATTAAACAAGCTTCGACTGCGGCTTCGCCCCCGTGGAAATTTTGACCTTAAAAGTAGTTATTCTGAGTTAATAAGATAGAATAAAAATAAGAGATAGAAACATGGCATCTCGGATTTTTTTTGTAGTATTTTTATAATCTTTAATTCTCTAGTACATTACTTTTGTAGTCTATCTCATTTATTCTCTCTTTATTTCTCCATATTGTAATGTTACTTAAAATCTAATTCTAATTCAGAATATTTTTTATTCAAGTACACTTGTAAACGAGTGCTTTTGAATCGTCAAATCCACTTCTGGTTCAGAAAACTGTTCTTACCGAGGAGAGCAAGAAACTCTGTTACTCTTTTTAAAATATAATAAGTGTCTTGTACAGAGTAGAGGTGTAGCTATATCCACACATTTTTATAATCTAAGTAATGCTCAACAGTATAGTAAGTAGGATTTCTGTATCAGCCTCTTTTTAACAGTGTTTTTTAAACTGCTTCAATGGCATAGCTAAAATTGATTGTGGAATTTTATTATAGAATCTTATACCCAAACCTACAAACGATTTATAGTCTAGCTTGGTTTCCCTACTCTGTAATAATTCTATAACAACCGAACTGAAGTGTCATATTTTTATGAAACTCAAAGTAAGAGTGATTAAAGTATCCCCAGTATTAATAAGTCAGCACTCCGAAGTCAGTGTTGTTGAATTTTTTAAGTGCTACCGTCGAAACTTCGCTCGTGCCGTCCGTCATTCGTTTGAATATTTATGCCATTTTAAATACTTGCCCGTAACTTTGGAGATGTTCCATTCAAAACGGCGTTTTTATCTAACGATATCTTAAGACTTATAACACCTCCGTGTGGTATCCGGGTGAGTAGAATAGACTACCCTCATTTCTTAACGAGGAGTCGTAAAAGGCGACTAAGGTAAGTTGACCTACCGTGTGGTATCCGGTTGAGTAGAATAGACCACCCTCTTTCTTACCGAGGGTCGTAAAATACAACTAAGGTAAGTTGATGTCAAGCAGGCGGCCGGTCGTAAAATGTGTAGCCAAATACATGTAACAACATGTTTGTAAGATGTTGTGCCAGCCCCACTTGGGATGGGGACGAGTGGGATGAGGTGGGACATGACAAGATTGCATAGTTTTGCAACTTTGTGGAATTTTACGAACCCCCGGAAAAAAAGATTTTGCCGCGAATATGCTCCTGATGATGCTTCGGTTTCGGGGCGAAACGATCGTAGGGATTTTGGTGGTTGTGTGTATTGCTTGTGTCCATTGTTGCTGGTGGAGGCATCTTGGGATACGTGTGGTGACTTGTCCTGCATGTGTAGGGTACGTGAATTTTGCCTGCTTCATACACTTAGCATTACATACATTCTCTTAACAAACGCCAATTATAGCAAAGTAGTTCTGTTATAGATTCTGTAGTTTTTTCTTTACTCATACTTCAGTGAATATTTTGGCTGTATCATAAACAATAAAAGATATAAGCTATTTCGACACAGATTTAATTCGAAAGTTATTTGTATAACGTCTTATATATTAAAATATAATTTCCTCCAACGTGTAGAGACATGACAATACCCTCAAGGCATATCCCATTTTGGACACAGATTTAGGTGACAATGATTTATCATTTCTGACGGAATTACGTACGGCTCAGCGGTAAAATGCCTCTGGAATTTGGAATTCAATTATTTTTCCGCGCTACGAATTTACCTTGGGATTTTGGGAAGATTTTTTTCCAGAGGACAGATTAATTTATTCAGAAAATCAAATAAGGTGGCATTATTTTACTTTGTAGCTCGTACTTGACCAATTTTGGTGTAAAAAATGCCTTTCATTGATTTCAGAAATCCACTAGATGGATTAAACGTAATATAACATTCCAAGGTAAATTAGTAATTCTTGAGATAACATTTATTTATAAAAAGTATATCAATCTTCTATCTAAATCTTTCAAGAAACATCATGCAACATCGCCGCCCAAAAGGAGCATGTGGCGAGTATTTAGGATTCTCACGGACTTAAAAACCTTAATGCTCCACCATGCTGCTGGTGGCGGGAACAGAGTTCCGTTGTACACACTGCCCTCATCCCCGCTAGCATTGATTCTATACTCCGGAGAGGGCGACCTCCGATCGGGGCCTCCAAACAATGCCCCCTCCTCTAATCTAGAAAATATACCATCACTATTCTCCACTTTGTTTATTTAACTAGCTGTGCTTACGGCTTTGCCCTCAATAGATTTCACAGGCGCCCAAAAAGCCAACTACCCCGACGATGATATAAGATCTACAATCAACAACACAAGCAAGCGAAACGAGGTTTCCGCTTGCTTGTGTCAAGCGGCTGCAGCCCTCTGCCACAGTCACTGTGATAGAAACTTCTCCAAAGTTAATTGTCAGATATAGTCCTCCAAAACTTGCCACTTTAAGTCTTTAGGTTCGATCTCGCAGAAGACACCCTTAAACCGACGCTCCCAGGAAGTTGCGAGTGCGTCAAAACCGAGTGCATTATATTTACCAAATTTAAACGAAACTTCTGAGCTCGCCCATCCTTCTGGTGACGCTGTCAAATGCATTAGGGCTAACAGTATTAGTCAATTCGAAAAAAACGCCTCACCCGCGTAATTTTAGTGTGTCACAAAGAACAATTTTAATGTATATAAATTGTTGAAGCTAACAAACGCGTTTATTTAGATAAGGATTGATACTGAACAGAAGAATATAAGTTTTAACTTTTCCTGTAATCAATATAACTTCAGCGTTAAGCGTTATATACAGAAAAAGTTCCGCATCAATATTATTATAGATATGTGTACGGGCTGCTTCTGCCCTGTACAATCTTTGATTGATAGATCGATAGAAATAGATTGATAGATTTAGTTGATATATTGAGAAACTTAATTGATAAATTTATAGCTTATAATTTGATATTAATTTGATAATTATTTTGATAGGTTGAGGACGCGCCGCTAACATCGTACTAGTTTCTAATTCGTACGATATTAAAAATGGCGAAAATGCCGATGTTGCAAATTTTTATGTTAGCCCCTAAAATATGCATTCAGAATTATGAGAACAAGCTTGCTCTAAACAAATCAAACGAACTACGGATATAGGGAAACCTTCAAAGCGCAGTGGTCGGACCAGTTGACAACTGTGGTTTTAAGGGTCAGATAGTTGCGAAATCACAATATTGAGATGATTTTTTTCGTATTGACTAATGGCTTTGAGTTAGTCAAACATGGGAAAGACGGGTCGAGCGCAGAAGCTTTGCCGGAAAAGAGGAATATTTTGGGAATACTATATGTTGTGAACGCAGCCACAACAATACCTTTTTATATCTGTGTGCCCCATTTTGCCAAACTTTTTGAATTCTGACATATACCTTTGTAACGGACAATATACGTTTTTGAGACGGACGATTTAGACCACCTGTGTATCATTACAAGCGCCTATGAATAAATTATAGTTCACAACATCTAAGAAGATACACTATAAGACTCCTTAAATACTCCCTTAAGACGATTGTATCAATCTGTATACATTTTCAATTTTGGAAAAATCTGCTGTTATTTTTAATTTGACATAAAATCTAAATTAATTACTTGTTTACATAATAACAAATTAAGTTGTCATTTACTAAATTTAAACCCGTGTGGTATCCGACTGAGTAGTATAGACCACCCTCATTTCTTAACGAGGTGTCGTAAAAGGCGACTAAGGTAATTCGACCCGTCGTGCGGTATCCGGTTGAGTAGAATAGACCACCCTCTTTCTTACGGAGGGGTCGTAAAATACGACTCAGGTAAGTTGACGTCAGGCAGGCGGCCGGTCGTAAAATACGTAGCCAAATCATGTGACAATATGTATGTAACATGTCGTACTGACCCCAACTGGGACAAGGGCAGAAGGATGATAATGATGAAAAACGAATGATAAATTGAAAATATCAATTAGGCCCATAAGTTTTAATAGAAAAACTCTTTTTTTAGTTTTTCCTTAGGGTTCGAACCCATGAACCCCTGGAGAGAGACACTGTCCAGTTAGTAGTAGTCTAGTTTAGAAATTTAATTTTCCTGTATTATTTCATATACACTTTAACACAAAAAAGTTATTTTGTTCAAAATCTCCTCGGATAAGAAAATATATCGAGCGCAGCTTCGGATAAGACCTTATCGCGTACCACGCTTCTCTAGAAAGGCTTAGCCGTTGTAAGGTTCTCTGAAGATTTCTCATAAATATGCAGGTTTCGTAATGTTTTTCTTCAACGCGAAACGGATTAAGAATTGTGACTATCAAACACAGCTAAGAAATGATAGAAGGTAATATTTTCTTAGCCTATTCCTCTAGTTGCCAACTTCATCAGCTCGCGATACCACAATATAGATAAATAGCATAAAATAGATAGATAAATAAAAATACATAATTGCCTGTCCGGGGTTTGAATTCTCAAACAAGTCTTGTAAATAAATTCAGATGCTCTAACGGTTCGGATATCATTTCAATGGCTTATTTAAAATTATTAATGAACGCTGATTTTAAATCCAGATTCTAAGTACAACAACAATACAAATAAGTTTTAAACAAATTTGAACACGGAAGGCTTATCAGTTAATCATGAATAATGTAGATATAAGTCAGCCTCATTAATATTCTTCAGCAATACATATTTGTATGCAAAATTGCTTGATCCTTGCTAAAAATAGATTAGTCACGCCGTGAGGGACGGATATGCAAATATAAAAGCTAGGTCTTGGATGGTATCTATAAATTACCTGTTTATATAGTAACAATATAGTTTTAATAGCCAAACAGCTAGACTGTGAGACACTTTTCAGGGGGTTACGTGTTCAAAACCTGGTCAGGCACGGGCAGTTGATATTTGTAACCTATTCTATTTTGTATCTAATTGGAAACATCGCGAGGAAACCTGCATATCTCTTAAAAATTTCTGGGATACATTTAATCTACCAATCCGCATTTGACCAGCGTGGTGGTCTAACCTAAGTTCCAACCTTCCCTACAAAAGGAGTGAGGTCTAAGCCCAGCAGTGGGACAGTAACAAGCCTACCGAGTAGCAACGTAAGAACTAAAGATATTTAAGAAATACCTATATGAATTAAATTAAATATGAAGAAATAGGCAGATGAATCTAAATGATAGAAGGGCCTTGGTAATGGGTGGGTCATAGATTGAAATATCGAAAAATGTTGCGATCACAAGGTTTCGGAAAGGCAACTCCGCACAGAAATCATTATTAGATACATCACTAGGTAGAATAATCTTCAAAAGATCCCAGGAAGCCTCTGAATTCAAGCAGCACAAGAAGGTATAGCGTGAAAATTTGAAATGACCCATATCGAGGTGTTTCACAACGGTTAAACAAGTTAGGTTAAAGAAAGCTTTGAAAATAGCTTTTAACAATATTTTATGTCCCTACTGAGAACGGTTGAGGAGTTTCCTCGTCTGGAGTCAATTTTGGCAGCAGCATCAGGTCATGTTTATCATAAACATCGTGGACTATGCAGTCCAGTATGTATAATTTCAGCTCAATTAGACACCGGGTTTATTGTACTTGCTAGATAGCACATACACGTCAAGTTAAATAAAAGTTAAAAAAAAGGAGTTTTTACCCGATAAAGAAGTTTCAATATGAATAGATTAAAGTAAAAAAAAAGTGAAATAGGGGCCTGTCACAATCCTACTGCTAGGAATAGGCCTTCTCTCTCGGTTTCTGGAGAGAAGGGTTGGAGCTACCACGCTGCTCCAATGCGGATTGGTAAGTTACACATATCCCTAGAATTCTCTAGAGATATGCAGGTTTCCTCACGATGTTTTCCTTCACCTTTTCGGTGAAGGAAAACATCGTGTAATAAATTGCAATTATCAATTAGACATATGAGTTTTAATAGAAAAACTCATTGGTGCCTGCCCTGTGAGGGTTTGAACTCGTGTTCCCCTCGAAAGAGTCGCACGGTCTCACCGTTGGGCACGAATAGATTATAAAATATATAAATGCTTTTTAACATCTTAGAGGAAAAATACGTATTAAAAAATTAGCAATTCAATTCTCAACGTAGACAACAATTTAAAACAGTAAACGTAGCAACAATCGATAATGCCTATCATATTGTACTTGAAAGCTTCATAATATGTACAAATTTAACAAACAAGATAACAGTGCTCCCGTATGATTAAGACACTGGTATCAACTCATATATCACGCTCGTTGACATTCTAGGATTTAAATCGATTTATTCACTACAGTAGCGGCCATTGCACCCGTCCTTTATTACCAAATCGAATGGGCATCTTCACAAACAATCTAGTTGTCATCGTTTAACTGTCAGCCCATTGTGACAGCACCTTTTACAGTCAAAGTGGTAGGAAGTATTAGCGTGGAAGTGATGTTTGTGGCATTTGCAAGTCAAGACACGATTCGCCATATAATTTTATTTCTAACTTTATTTATTGCTTTTATAATTTAGATCAGAAACAAACTATCGAGTTGAAAATTCAAACACTTAATTTTAAATATGTTTATGGCTATCAGTGATATGTAATGTATTTTGTAATATGCTTTACTTATACGTAAAGCATATTACAAAATTGAAGATTATTTGGTTGATAAGAAAGCCTGGATTTGAGGATCCTTTCAGCTTCATACAAGACAGCGGTTTAATAATGTATAATTGAAAATATTTAAAAGATTGACCGCCGAGTTTCTTGCTGGTTCTTCTCGGTAAGAGCAACATTCCGAACCAGTTGTAGCTTCATTAATCATATTGATGCTTGACGATTCAAAAGTGCCTGAAATGGTTTATTTGAATAAAGATTATTTTGATTTGATTTGATTTGATTTGAGTGTGTTTGAATTGTATAATTGAAATCATCTTAGTTATTTAGTATCTATGTCAAGAAAGGTGGTGGAGTATATTACAAATTGTAAATAGAATTAATTGCTTTGAATGTTAAATATTTTGAACCTGAATAATGATCAGGTAATCAGGAATAGAATTTATATTAGTAAGAATCATTCTGTCGAAGTAACATCGTTATTTTGTGCTATTTTTAAAGCGAATAATAACAAAATTAAACAACGTGATTTATTTTTTCATCTAAGAACAATAAACAAAACTTTGCAATGGTGGAAGAATTTCTTAAACTTATACGACTTGATAAATTAAATTATATGTACGATATTTAGATCGTATAATATAAATGCTCCTAGGACGTCCGTGTTTAATATTTTTTTCAACATTCACAATTGCAAGACTATTGCACGTTCGCATATTTTCTAGGAAAATAAGCTGCCAGGAATATCAAATTACTTTCATGAATAAAAATTCAAGAGGGCTTTCAAAGTTGAAAGATTTACGTTCAAAGCGACATTCATATTATCATTGAATAAATCTACATTAAAATAGCAAAGTAAGTAATTTTTTGCGATCATGCCATTTCATATATATTGATATAAATTTAATAGTTAGTATAATTGAAATATTAGTTTGTATCGTTTATTTGTGTTAATATATCCTCAAATACAAGCAATATAACAGAACTAACTACTTTGCTATAATCCGACAGGATAGGCTTCACGACAAAAATCGTACTGCAGTACGATTTTTGTCGTGGAGCGTATCCTCCTGATGATGCTTCGGTTTCGGGGCGAAACGATCGTCGAGATTGTGGTGGTGGGTGTGTGTGCTGCTTTTGTGTTCGTTGTTGCTGGTGAATTGCGCCTTGGGGTGCATGTGGTGGCTGGTCCTGCATGTATAAGGTGCGTAGATTTTGCCTGCTTCATACACATTGGCTTTGCATGCATTCACTTAACCCGTGCGGATTATAGCAAAGTAGTTAGTTCTGTTATATTGCTTGTAATATGGAATTCCGCAAAGTAACGCCTGCTTCTATAAATCATATCCTCAAATACGTATAATATTGATTGTACTTATTCCTGAGAGCAAAACGACAGATTTTACGTATATGTTAGGCTGGGATATAAGGTTTAACTGTTCATCTATACTGATGTAAAATGAAAGCTTAACGGACAGAAAGACAGATTTCCGAGTTTATTATATTAAATATATGTATTTAGATTTCTTACATATAGATGAATGAATGAATTTGGTATTTAGTTTGAGATTTTTTTAATATAAATAATAAGGATATTTCTTTTTTCTTCTTTGCACGCTGTTATCCTAACTTGAATTCAATTTGCAACAGTTGTGCGTGTGGAAAACATAAGTTTTTTAATAAAAAACTCATAGAAAGCAGGGGTTTGGGCTTGGTAGGGATCACGGTATCACAGTATGGCAAGAAGTAAATAATAATACTACCCTTGTTTTCAGTATTAATCATAGACTAATTTTGCAATTTGAAAAGTTATGAATCGAAAGCTACACACAACAAATGAACACAGATTTATTTAAAATTTAATTGAACTGAAAAAAATATTATGAATCCTTAACAACTATGCCTTTTTATTACAAAGTTTTTCAGTTTAATTCGTAAGTTGTCACCATGCAAATGTTCTGCAAGAAGTAAAATATTGTCTATAGATACATAGTTATATAATGATTAAATCGGTATTTGATTTTATCTCTGGAGTCATGGATTTTCCGAATAAAAAAATATTTGTTATTCTAGACTCAGACATAACTGTAAGCAAAATTTAAGATATCTATACTAATATTATAAAGAGGAAAGATTTGTAAGTTTGTTTGTATGTATGTATGTATGTACGTATGATTGTTACGTTTTCACGCAAAAACTACTGGAGCGATTTCAAAAAGTCTTTCACCATTAGAAAGCTGCTTTTTCACTGCGCAACATAGGCTATATGTCATTTAAAAAAAAATAGGGATCCCTAATAAAATTGTAATAAGTTGTGAAAAATTCTGTTGTAAACATCTTTCATCGCGTGCGCTGCGGAAACTATTGAGGATAAAAAAAAATGTTCTTCAGTATTATAGAACATGTCAATATTCCCAAAAAAGTCCGCGATACTATATGTCTAACTATTATACTTATACCAATATAACTACTTTTTTACATTGTAAAAGTTGAAAGAATTGCCGGGAATAATCAAACCATTACATTCATATCTCTGTATTAATCCTTATCCCATTTATGATATTTTATTAAAAACTCAATACCTGTAAAATACTTTTTAAATTATTAAAATCCGAGATATTACGAATTTAAGAATATAAATCGAAAGAAAATAATGCCATAACGAATTCATTGCTGCTATAGCAGGGCCTGCATAATCTCACAATCTGCACAAATCTATAGTCTGACTTTGTAGACTTTCCACTACTACGAGATCGGTTTGGACGCAGGTACAACCGCGGGGCATTGCTAGTATTAAATAAAATTAAATAAATGGTTACAATATATTGAACGCATTTACTTAAGATGTTTGCTTTATTAATATTGTTTCTTCAATACATCAACATTGTTAAGGAAAAATAAATAATTATCTTGTTTTATTGTTTATATAGGATATTTAATATGAGACCTATATTTAAATATTTTTTTTCGTCATATCCTACTTGCTACTTAATATTATAAATGCGAAAGTTTGTGAGTATGGATGGATGTTTGTTACTCTTTCACGAAAAAACTATTGGACGGATTTGATGAAACTGTCCAGTTATAATATGACTAACCTTAGTCATCACAATAAAATATAGACTACAATTTGTAATAATTTTATGTAATATAACGAGACATGTCAATAAAGTCAGAAGAAATTTGGCCTCTGGCAGCTATCTTGGCATGCGCTGCCTAAACCATTGGAGTTACACAAAGATGCTGTACCGTAGTATTGTTTGTTTTGAATAGTTCTAAATAAAAGTCCGCGACAGCATATATCTACCTTTTATGTAGAAGCCACTATGATCAAAATTGTGAATCATAAAGTTAATTAAATTAGATACTATTTCATAATGCATATTTAAGTATATTTATCTTACTCTTATAAAAATCAATGCATTTTTCACATTCAGTATTTCATTTCGATAAACTTTGTCTTTTACACTAAGAAATTTGCCCGAATAGTTTAAAAGTTATCACGATATGATTAACTTAAATTGAGCGCCATAGAGTGCCTTATATGGGGGGCGCGAAGATTGTATGGAATCCTTTTGTTTTTAAGTTAGACATCTGAAATTTTGGATGTAGGAGTAACTAAATAAATATAAGTATATTTTTTAGTATAAAGTAAAAAACTAAACTCAATGTGGCAGACCAAATTCCACGCGAGCGAAGCCGCGGGCAAAACCTAGTGTTGTATAAAGATGTGTAAGTGTCAATTATGTTCAATGTTCACTATTTCACATTGAAGTATGATAAATTTAAGAACGTATTTATTATATACTTATACCTCGCGAATTTTGTCTGATTACATCGCACGCTCAGTATTAAAGTGACTCAATTCAAAATGAGTATTAATTAAGTTTAGATACATTGTAATTTTTGTTTTAATTTAATTTTTGTACATATGAATATAAATAATTATAAAAGGATTGGTGATGTATATAATAGACAAAGTAGGAACTGACATAAGCTTGCTGTTCCTGCTTTGCGCCTTGCAAAAGTTCGTAATTCGTTTGTGGGTTTGGGTATTAGATTCTATAATAAAATTTCACAATCTACTTTAACTCTACCATTACAGCAGTTTAAAAATACTATTAAAAAAAGGATAATTCAGAAAGCCTATTATACTATTGAAGATTACCTAGAGGATAAGAATGCGTGGATATAGCTTCTCTTCAACCCTGTACAAGACATTAATAACTATATGTAACTAGTGATAAGAATTATTGTTGGAAAAGAGCAACCGCCGAGTTTCTCGCTGGTTCTTCTCGGTAGGAACAGCTTTCCGAACCAGCAGTAGATGTTGACGATTCAAAAGCACTTATTTACAAGTTTACTTGAATAAAAAATATTTTGAATTTGAATTTGAATTTGAATGACATCTATAACGCTACAAACTCTCAGAAAAGCAAGTGTTTTCTTGCTCTTCCAAGTTATGGGTGTCTTTAACATTCGCTAAAGTAATGGTAAAATTATTTCGCTATAATCCGCGATAAAGTAAATAGGGAATATATATAATGCTAAATTTGGAGTGAATTGTTGAGTGAAGTGCTTGTGTATTGTGGTGGCGGTGGTGGAGGTTTGTGCATGTGTTTTAACAAACACTGAATGTTTCAGGTATGAGTACGAATAGTCTACTCTACATTTAGCATTATATATATTTCATATTTACTTTATCGCGGATTATAGCGAAATAATTTTACTACTACTTTTGTATTATGGATCTCCGGAAAGTAACGCCTATTTCTATAAATTATTCACTTCAAAACTAAGCGATATCTTTTAACAATATGTTTTTTCTCTGTAATGCGCAATAAATAAATATTAATTTTAAGAATTGGTAAACGTAAGAGGATAATTTTCAATGCTCGTCCAGTTAATATTTTTTTTGTAAACTCACACTGCAAAAACACCGTCAGCTTAACCAACCACCACATTTCCAGCACATTAAACAGACACCACTCGCACCACGTGTGTGGGGATCGAACCCGCGATACAAACTAACCGGCAACCCAACTGCCGTCCGGTATCAGCGAACCGTATCGGAAGTTGGTCCGATACTGCTTTTTTATAGGGAAGTTTTTAATACTAAATACTAGTTATATTTAATTTGCGTACGAGATATTAGTTAAATGATAGGAGTAAGAAAAAGTTATGATAGAATTATTTTGCTATAATCCGCGTTTCTTAAGAAAATCTACGTTAAATATAAACTTGTAAATAAGTGTTTTTGAATCGTCAACTCTACTGCTGGTTCTAAAAGCTGTTCCTACCGAGAAGAGCCAGCAAGAAATTCGGCGGTTGTTCTTTCGTAATGCTAAGCAGATCACGTTCGCATACCTTATATATGCAGGGTTAGTTATCACATTTTTCACAAGACGTCAGCACCAATAAGAATCTACGTAAATACTACATACATTCAACGCGAAAATCAAGTCACTTCTGTAGATTAATTTCGAAAACGCTATTAAGTGTAAGAAAATAGCGTTAAAAAACTTCAAAATTATCCAATCGCCATTAGCGTGGAGAACAGCGTGGTAGGTCTTAGCTCCAACCCTTCTCTCCAAAAACAGAGAGAGATTACTTTACTATCTCACTGCTTGGCATTGGTCGCGTCTCTCCTTATAAAAGAGAAGAGTTGCAGCTAAAACCCACTACGCTGCTCCAATGCATATTGGTAGGTTGTTCGTCCTTTTTTTCTAGCGGAATATTTCCTATACTTAAACACGGTTAGGCCATCATAGTGCGTGAGGTTAGGTAGGAAAAATACCTACTAATAAGTTTACAAAATATACAATGTATATATTTTTGGACAGTAAGAGGCTTTGCGATTTTGTTGTGGAGTCTATCTCCTGATGATACTTCGGTTACGGGGCGAAACGATTGTTGAGTTTGTAATAGTGAACGTGTGTAGTGCTTGTGTATTGTGGTGGCAGTGGTGGAGGTTTGTGCATGTGTTTTTACTAATCCTGCATGTAACGAGTAAAAAAAAACGAATAGTCCACTATACATTTAGCACTATATATATTTTCTATTTACTGTATCGCGTATTATAGCAAAATAATTTTATTATTACTTATGTATTATGGATCTCCGCAAAGTAACGCCTAATTCTATAAATTATTCAGTAAGAGGTCGTTAATAATTTTTAATTTACGTCATATGAATGAATATCACAGGATTTTCGTTCAATGTAATAAAAAAATTAATCAAAATATGAACATATAATTTCACTCAGGGTAAAATTATATGTTCATATTTTTTTTGTATATTTAAAGAAATAGACGTCATGACTCTAGCTTCACAATATATCTACAGTTGGATAGTTTGTGCGAAAAATTTTCGCTTGTATAATTAAAATAGTGATAGATATTACAGACATACTAGAAACTGACGTAAACTAATGACGTCTAGGTTGCGCCTCCAAAAAAGCATTTGTCTCGGTACAAGTTTTTAATAACATAACAAGCTTTTGCCCGCGGCTTCGTTCGCGTGGAATTTGGTCTGCCACAATAAAATACTGCGCATATTAAGCACTCTATTCAATTCAATCATATCGTGATAACTTTCAAACTATTCGGGCAAATTACTTAGTGTGAAAGACAAACTTTATCTACATAATATACTGAAAGCGACAAATGTATTGATTTTTATAACAGTTTTATAAGTATACTAAAATGTGCATTGTGAAATAGTATCAAATTTATTTATTAAAGTTATGATTCACAATTTTGGTCATATTCGCTTCCACATAAAAGGTAGATATATGCTATCGCGGACTTTTATTTAAAACTATTCAAGACAAACAATACTGCGCTACATCATCTATGTGTAGGTCCATTGGTTTATGCAGCGTACGTCAAGATAGCTCATAGAGCACAGATTTTTTCCGACTTTAGTAACATGTATCGTTATATAACATTATATCATTACAAATTGTAGCCTGTACGTTATGCCGATATAAAACCTATGTAACTGTAAAGTTTCATCCAAATCCGTCCAATAGTTTTTTCGTGAAAGAGTAACAAACATCCATCCATGCTCACAAACTTTCGCATTTATAATATTAGTAGGATAGGATAGGATTAGTAGGATAGTAGGATTCAAGTGGACTGTTTTCAATACTTTGAATCGTCAAATGTTTTTAAACAAGCTACCACTGATTCGAAAGTTAGATCATACCGAGAAGAACCAGCAAGAAACGCGGCGGAAACCGTTTCAAAAACTTATAATTTGATTGGTTACAAATTAATCGTTTCAGCTTGGTGCGTAGCTAACTGTAGTTAAGATATGCTACTATCGCAAATAATCTTCGATTTTATTTTAAGTTTTATGTAAAGACAAGTCTAGATAATGTTGAGGAATCCAACTAATATTATAAATGCGAGAGTTTGTGAGTATGGATGGATGTTTGTTACTTTTTCACGGAAAAACTATTGGACGGATTTGAATGAAACTTTACAGTTACATAGGTTTAACATCGGAATAACATACAGGCTACAATTTGTAATGATATAATGTTATATAACGATACACGTTACTAAAGTTGGAAAAAATCTGTCCTCTATGAGCTATCTTGGCGTACGCTGCATAAACCAATGGACCTACACAAAGATGATGTAGCGCAGTATTGTTTGTCTTGAATAGTTTTAAATAAAAGTCCGCGATAGCATATATCTACCTTTTATGTGGAAGCGAATATAACCAAAATTGTGACTCATAACTTTTAATAATTAAATTTGATACTAAAGTAATAGTAAAATTATTTTGCTATAATCCGCGATACAGTATCGTGGATTATATATTAAATATATAATATTAAGTATAGTTATATATAGTAAAGAATATTTTGATTGTGAATTTGTTCCGATATACATGCCAAGCCGGGGCGGATCAGATAGTATAGTTTCGATGAGTGAAACAGAAAAGGCTAAAACGGATGTTTGCTGTCAATGGAGCGCGATGTATATTATTGTCCTTAATTAATATTTATCGGCGGTCCTGCCGTCCGGTGCGATGTCCTTTCATTGAACCGATTTGTTGTCAAGATAAAACGGGAATATGCGTGTTTAGAACAGTGCTTACAACAGTAATTGGTTTTAATGGAGTAGACTCGATTTTATAGAGTTTCAAATTTATTTATATTACACTTGTATATAAGATTAGCTTTGACAGCAGCTGCACTCGCGTGGAAATGAGTATCTCATAATAATTTTTCCGGAATCAAAATTTTTAACTTAAACGTTGTCGTTATGAGTTAACCATAAGAGATGACTTTTTTGTAGATCTACAATTCTTTACTACATTACTTTAGTGATAGGCTAACAAAACATGAGATAAAAAAATATAAACAGTACTTAAAATGTAATTTAAAAAAAAGGAACTACACAAAATAAATAAAACATACACTACTAAATAGAGAAAAAATAATAATTCAAATTCAGTTTTTTTTTAATTTAACTTTTTTATTCCTTATTTTGCTTTTGAAAAATTTTATTTTAATCCTGTATTTAAATTTATTGCCATTAAAATTTATTGCTAAATATATCAATATATGCCGTGTGGTATCCGGCTGAGTAGAATAGACCACCCTCATTTCTTACCGAGGTGTCGTGAAAGGCGACTAAGGTAAGTCAATCCGCTCTGTGGTATCCGGCTGAGTAGAATAGACCACCCTCATTTCTTACCGAGGTGTCGTTAGAGGCGTCTAAGGTAAGTCGACCCGCCGTGTGGTATCCGGCTGAGTAGAATAGACCACCCTCATTTCTTACCGAGGTGTCGTTAGAGGCGTCTAAGGTAAGTCGACCCGCCGTGTGGTATCCGGCTGAGTAGAATAGACCACCCTCATTTCTTACCGAGGTGTCGTTAGAGGCGTCTAAGGTAAGTCGACCCGCCGTGTGGTATCCGGCTGAGTAGAATCGACCACCTGCTTTCTTACGGAGGGGTCGTAAAATACGACTAAGGCAAGTTGACGTCACGCAGGCGGCCGGTCGTAAAATACTTAGCCAAATCATGTGACAACATGTTTGTAAGATGTTGTGCCTATGATGGCTTCTCTAAAATTACTATTATACAATTTAACACACATATATATGAGGTGCCGTGCCTATATTTGTTTACCATCACAGAAACACAATAAATGACGTAATACACTTGCTGGTTGTAAGTACACCGCAGGAATGTCTCCCATACGGAACACACGGACATCCGGCGACGTATCGTTTCCGTATCGTCACGCCTCAACGACTCCCCTCCGATCACCCAAGCGCTTATAAGATAATACTAATTTATTGTAGAACTTGTGCGCACTTGTGCCCCGCGCACTAGAAGTATCTTTGGTACTATTTCTATGAATTATATTTTAGATTATTTTAATTCCTTAATTTAGCATATTCGATAATATTCTGCTAAAAAATTGAATTTTTTTGCAATGATTATGATTAATACTACACAACTTTAGCGTATCTCTGCTCGTTTACGCAGCACACGCGACTAAAGCTCCCAGCAAGCAAGTTTTTTAACGACTGCGCGATCTTTTCAAAACAATTTACATTATACCGATATGTACTATTTACCTAAACCATCCGTAAGTATTTCACTATCTTTTGGTAAAAATCGGTTAAAAATCCGTTCAGTAGATTTTACTTTTGGAGATTGACGACCGTGTATGAATTGTCTCATATATTTATTTATTTTAAATGTTTTCCTTTCTCCAACATACACATAAAACAAAATGTTGATTCGTCGGTTTATATTTGACACAATAGTCTCTAAGTGAGGCAAAACAGAGTCCGGGATAATAAATTAGACGTAGACCGACAGTGCTGAGTAAAGGGTTTTTGCGTTCCCATTTAAATTACGGTCATCCATAGACTGCGGTGGACTTTTTCTAGTTTTTGGAGGGTAGCGGTAAAAAACGTTTTGAATAGTTTATGGGCTAAGCTGCGCATTTTTTATTTTCTTTATCTGTTTTTATTGAGTGTACTAGAATCTTGACCTACAACTGTAATGTGTTCGACTGTGCTCGTTACCCCTGACATAAGCGTAATTTTGACCTACAACTGTAATGTGTTCGACTGTACTCGTTAGGTACACCTGACATAAGGGTAATTTTGACCTACAACTGTAATGTGTTCGACTGTGTTCGTTACACCTGACATAAGGGTTATTTTTACCTACAACTGTAATGTGTTTGACTATGTTCGTTACACCTGACATAAGGGTTATTTTGACCTACAACTATAATGTGTTCGACTGTGTTCGTTACACCTGACATAAGGGTTATTTTTACCTACAACTGTAATGTGTTCGACTGTACTCGTTACACCTGACATAAGGGTAATTTTGACCTACAACTGTAATGTGTTCGACTGTGTTCATTACACCTGACATAAGGGTTATTTTGACCTACAACTGTAATGTGTTCGACTGTGTTCATTACACCTGACATAAGAGTAATTTTGACCTACAACTGCAATATGTTCGACTGTGCTCGTTACCCCTGACATAAGCGTAATTTTTACCTACAACTGTAATGTGTTTTACCGTGCTCGTTACCCCTGACCTAAGGGTATTTTTTTATTAAATAAGGAATTTCTGGCTTCTGATTAGACCATCATAGACATGGCTCGTTCTATTGCCGTCAAGAGTCCCAATGAGGTTTAATAAGGGTCAGATTAAGTTTCCGAGTAATACTCTTGATATCTATATTCTATTATGCATGCGAAAGTCTGTCTGGCTGTAACGCTGTCACGGCAAATCAACAGAATAATGTTAATAAAACTTAACACAATTGAAGCTGTATATTGGAAGCATATATTTTTATGTGTATATAAAGATATATACATATATAATAAAGTTTTTAGGCAATCAGATTGACCCAGCGGTTGATCCTGTAAAGTTCGTTAGCAATCGAAGCATTTTTGACTGTGTAGTTTTTTTGAGGGGAATTGAAACCAGAATGAGTCAAAGTAACGCGTACACGGCTAGTTGTATATATTCAAATTCAAATTCAAAATATTCTTTATTCAAGTAAACTTGTAAACAAGTGCTTTTGAATCGTCAACATCTACTGCTGGTTCGGAAAGCTGTTCCTACCGAGAAGAACCAGCAAGAAACTCGGCGGTTGCTGTTTTCCAACAATAATTCTTATCACTAGTTACATATAGTTATAAATGTCTTGTACAGGGTTGAAGAGAAGCTATATCCAAGCATTCTTATCTTCCAGGTAATCCTCAATAGTATAATAGGCTTTCTGAATTAGCCTTTTTTTAATAGTATTTTTAAACTGCTGTAAAGGTAAAGTTAACCCACAAACGAATTACGAACTTTTGCAAGGCGCAAAGCAGGAACCGCAAGCTTATGTCGGTTCCTACTTTGTCTATTATATACGTCGCCAATCCTTTTATAATTATTTATATTCATATGTACAAAAATTAAATTACTAAAAATATAATGTGAAGCTAATGTAAGAATAAATGCCACGTATGGCTCTTTTTTGTAACACAAAAATTTTATTTGGAAGAACACACAAGTGAGAATATTCTAACTCTAAACTTGACGCGTATATAACGTATTCGCGCGGTATCACTAGTATTTGATATACATGATTGATATATCCTTTAACGTTCGGTTTAAATTCGATTATGTTATACCTTTCTCGGTTTCCTATCGGAAAGCGTGTGTCGAGAGCCTTTATTTTCAAATCCAATTTGCTTGTCAATTTGTAACGCTATTCGTGACGCAATGACGGATTGCGATTAAATTTGGGATGATTCTGATATTGTTTGATGTAAACTCATTGCTATAAGTGCTCAATGTAATTAGTTGAATAAAATCCTAGTCATAACTCGAAAGTATTCCGTCACTAACTGGGAGTTAATTAGTTGAACTTTTTAAAAGTTTTATTTGACCAACACTCACGACGTAATTATGCTATCATTTTACAATATCTATTATTAGAAATGGCAGGTATTTAGGTCACTTAAATATTTTAGCTTTCTCACATAGTCAACAAAGATACACGTACAGCTACAACATATGGAACAGGTCAAACAAGTATTGACAGGTTGTTTCATATAATTTGGAATTATTATACCAGGACGATTCTACCACTAGTTCGGAACGCCACTATTCACTGAAAAGAACTGGTAAGAAACTCAGTGGTTATTCTTATCACGAGTATTAACTATTCGAGGTTAGATTTTATTAACACGGAACGTAATGCGGGTAGATGCGGATCTGCCCGAACATCATCGAACACCACTATGGTAATCACACGAATATGAGGGGGGTAGATTCTAATAACAAATAACACTTAATTTAGGTACTCGCGGATCTACCTAACCAACATTAAAACGACACAGTAATAATTACACCTGCTTGTTTAACCAAGACAGGTTGTAACATGATCTAAACGCGGCAGCGTTTAATAATCGTACAAGTCTCGTTTACAACGAAACTCCAAGAGAACGGTTACGCGTAAGCGTAAGCTAATAACCGTAAGAGTCGAGTATTACTACAAGACTGACTTCAATATGGCGGATTCCATGTTTTATTAACAACTAGTTTTTTCGCGCGGCTTCGCTCGCGAGGACTTTGTTCTGCCAAAGTATCTATTGTAATTAAATTTATAATTCACAATTATGGTTATAGTGGCTTCCACATAAAAGATATATGCTGTCGCGGACTTTTATTTAGAACTATTAAAAACAAACAACACTACGGTACATCATCTTTGTGTAACTCTAATGGTTTAGGCAGCATACACCGAGATAGCTCTCAGAGGCCAGATCTTTTCCGACATGTATCGTTATATTACATAAAATCATTACAATTTGTAGCCTATATGTTATTCCAATGTATAACCTATATAACTGTAAAGCTTCATCCAAATCCGTTGAATAGTTTTTTCGTGAAAGAGTAACAAACATCCATCCATACTCACAAACTTTCGCATTTAATATTAGTAGGATTAGTAGGATTTTCGCTCCAAATGTGTGTCCCTTCCTTGCTATCAGCTACGTAATTATAGTGTTGCCAACTTTAATTTCTAACACTATACATATTATAAAATAAAGCCCCAAAACCTTTTTATCTGTATGTGATCGATTTTCTCAAAATCTACTAAACTAATTTTTGTACGGTTTCTACTAAAAGATAGCGAAATTCTTCCGGAAGGTTTAAGTTAACGGCAAATTACGGTTTCATGTAACTTGTGTTGAACAGATCGCACGGTTGCAAAGAAACTTGTCTGCCGGGAGCTTTACTCGCGTGCGCCGCGTAGACCAGCGGAGATATTACACTAAAGTTTACACTTAATTTACAATAAAATTCTTTTATACACTATAAAAGAATTGTAGATCAACAAAAATACTGCCAAAATAAGTCCGCGGAACTATTTCTATATCTCTTATGGTTAACTCTGTTTACTTTGACTGTTTCCTTTTATTTACTCATATGAACAAATACATTCGTTAAATGAATAAAGCATTCGTTAGCCTCGCTATTTAATGTAGTTCAAAATTGTCCTGTACACCATATAAATCAAATAAACATTTTAGAATATATCATAATTATAACTATTGTCAGCTGTGTGGTATACGGCTGAGTAGAATAGACTACCCTCATTTATTACCGAGCTGTCGTAAAATGCGACTAAGGTGAGTCGACGTCAGATAGGTGGCCGGTTGTAAAATAACTAGCCAAATCATCTAACGACATGCTTAGTTGTGCCGACCCCACTTAGAGTGGGATAAGGTCTGCAGAATGATGATATAGGCCACTATTGTAAAAAATAATATTACCTCCGCGAGCTAAACATTCCATGACGTGAATGGACGTATATCGCATATTTAAACTGATTAAATTGACTTCAACGTGGACGAAGCCGTTAGCACTTCTAGTATTTTAATATAAGAGAGTTATACAACTTCCATTCAGCAGAATTCAGCGTATAGGAGGTAGATACGCAATAAACTGCCCTATTGTTTTGCACTATAAACCCGTTCAGTTACGCTTTCTTGATCTACACATATACAGCCGGGTGTTGGTCATAGATTTACGGAATGCAGCGTGAGCTAAATAAATTATACCCATTATTTTTTTGTCTTAACATACTGACTAGCGAATATTTTGACTGGTACGTTGGCGCAGGTAGCAATAACCCTATTTTCAGCTTCAAGAAGCTTCAAGAAGCTGAAAATAGGGTTATAATTGATCAAGTTAAATTTTTTTACCAAAAAAAAAATTGGTTCTTCAAGTCTGGGTGTATGTAAACATTTATTTTAAATTATATAATAAGATCATTTCACATGTGTCTAACTACTATAGACACAAGTATTAAGTTACTTTGAAGACTTCTGAAAGTGTGTGTAGTTATCCTATATATTTATTATTTATTTTATATATTCCTTAACTGTCTAAAATTGCAGGATAATAACAATAATAATAGTTAAGTAGAGAATAGAATTTATTATATTTAATAATTTTGTAATAACATTTGTGTCATAAAACTTCATAGGTTTCCGGGCTAAACAGTTGGTTATTTTTAAACTTTAGTAATACAATTACTTAATTTAAGAGATTTGTGCTGCAGATAAGTTAAAAAATTTTCGTTAACAAGATAAATGTCATAGTTAAAATGAATTCATATTTAACTGAATCTTAACTTACATAATGGAATCTGTATACAATTTTGTTCCTTTTTATTATTGTATGTACACACACAATAAGGGCTAAGCCCAGCGGCGAGACCGTGCGACTCTTTCAAGGGGAACACGAGTTCAAACCCGGGCAGGCACCAATGAGTTTTTCTATTAAAATTCCTGTGTCTAGTTGGTAATTGCAATTTATCACGAGCTTTTCAGTGAAGGAAAACATCGTGAGGAAACCTGCATATCTTTAGAGAATACGGGAGATATGTGTAACCTACCAATCCGCAATGGAGCAGCGTGGTAGGTCTTAGTTCCAACCCTTCACTCGAGAAATGGTGAATGGAAGCCCATTCCCAGCAGTGGGATTGTAACAGGCCGCTACTTTACTTATGCAACAATATATTAATGCCTCTGTTTGTTATATGAATAAAACAACAATTTTGAACGTTATGTCCGTTTTGGTTGTTAGAAATAAACAAAATTACAAGTGTCCGATAAACTTGTCCCCATGTGTATCGTTGGGTGCAGGGTGTGCGTTAGACACCGTGACTAACTGTTATGCCCTGATAAAGTTTTTTAAACTCTTTCTTTGTAGTACGTAGTGTGGAATTGCGGTTTATAGCGGTTTTGGTTTTTAACATTTGCAATAATTGTCATTACATATTATGTATTATGTAAAATTGTAGTGCAGTACGATTTTATTGTACGAGCTGTGATAGCCTAGCGGTGAGACCGTGCGACTCTTTCGAGGGGAACACGAGTTCAAACCCGGGGAGGCACCAATGAGTTTTTCTATTAAAACTTATGTGTCTAATTGGTAATTGCAATTTATCACACGCTTTTCGGTGAAGGAAAACATCGTGAGGAAACCTGCATATCTCTAGAGAATTCTGGAGATATGTGTAACCTACCAATCCGCATTGGAGCAGCGTGGTAGGTCTTAGCTCCAACCCTTCTCTACAGAAACGGAGAGAGGAGGCCTATTCCCAGCAGTGGGATTGTAACAGGCCGCTACTTTACTTTACTTTTACGATTTTATTGTGGAAGCTGCTACTGATGATGCATCGATTTCGGCGCGAAACAATCCTAGAGAATATGGTGGTGGTTGTGTGTATTGCATATGCATTGTTGCTGGTGGAGGCGTCTTGGTATACATGTGGTGACTTGTACTGCTTGTGTAAAATGTATGAATAGAAATATTTTGCCTGCTTCATACACTTAGCTTTACATACATTCTCTTAACAAAGTAGTTCTGTTATAACCTATTTATACAATGTGTGTGTGGGGGTGTGTGCGTGTGTATATGTGTGTATTATAAACTTATTACCGTTTGGGAATGAGGTGATCCTTAAGGTAGGATTCCACCAAAATTCTGTGCACATTTGTTTACAAAGATTGTGTGCTAAGTTACCACACACAGTGAAGCACACATGTGCGTTAAGATGTACATTTAGAAATATTTTATCTTTATTTTTATTTCACTTATTAATTATATGTAAATTTACTATATATCTTTTGACATTTTCTATAAAAATTATTCTCAATAATTTTTTCATTCCTCCACTCCTCAATAAAGATGTGCGCTTACAAACAAATGCTTTCGTTCCAGTAGCGGAAGCAAAACTGAGTTCGTGAACAACGAGTACTTACGCGTGGACGCGAGTCTAATGTTTCAAGCGTATGCGCACAAATGTGCATAGATGTGCGCGAATATTTTTAGAATATTCGCGCATTTATTTGTTAATGTTTGCTTGAGTGAGTCGACCAAAGTAAACATTTGTGTCGCACACTGAACATTGCTGCACAGTTCTGCACACTAGTGGAATTCCACCTTAAGAAGCGTTTGCAAGTGATATGTGTGTATAAAATAAGTCAATCATTACTTTTGTTAAAGGCGGTATACTTAACAGTTACATGAAGCTCTTATAGAGCAATCGTTATCGGTGTAGTTCCCCTTTTTCCAATTTAAAAGGTACCCAACTCGGAACCTACCGATTTCATTGTTTGCTCTCGATACGGGCCTTATCGACGGGCACTTCGTTAAAAATGTATACCGCGTTACATTGCACAGTTTCAATTTACTTAGAAAGGATTTCAACTTATTGATAAAGCGTTGAGGACAAAAAAAATTGCGGAAATTAGAAAATCAATGGAAGATGTATATTTTGCCTAAAATTAAAAAAAATATAGGAAATAATTTATAGAAGCAGGCGTTACTTTGCGAAATTTTATACTGCAGATGTTATGATAGAATTATTTTGCTATAATCCGCATTTGCTAAGAGAATCAATGTAATGGTAAGTGTAGGGAGCAGATAACGTACACATACCTTATACACACAGGACAAGTAGCCACACGTATCACAAAACGACTTCACCAACAACAAGCGGCACAATCACTACACCTGCTCACTACGACAATCTCTACGAGCATTTTGCCCCTAAGCAGAAGCATCATCAGGAGGATAGGCTGCACGACAAAATCGCAATCATTGTGTTACTATCGAAGAAACAAACAAATAAATTTTGCACAAATAATGATCGTTCCCTATTTCAATATAAGATGAGTCGCAATGCGCTATGACGTCATTCATCGGAGCCTGATGACGTCATTATACATAATTATGTTTCTGACAGTCATACAAACGCGTCTATAGTGAACGTTGGAAGTGTTTCAGAATACCCTATTACCGCGTTGTAATTAAAAAACGCTAACAACTATTATCCAGTCTCGATGACAAAATAAGGTCCCAATTGCTAATTAGGGATCTAATTAAAGCCTGTACTAATTGAAGGCTTCCTATCGACGCTGTTAAATGGAGATTGTCTATGAGTTGTTACTTTAAACCGTACAATAAGGCCCTGTAAGCTTTATTAATTTACTAGCTGTGCCAGCGGGAATCAGCGTGTCAAATTTTTTTTCTAAAATTCATATTTTAAACAAAAGTACTTATAGTGAGTTAACCATAAGAGATAGAGACATGCCATTGCAGACTTCTTTGTAGTATTTTTATAGATCTACAATTCTCTACTATATTAATTTAGCGTATCTCTGCTGGTTTACGCGGCGCATGCGACTAAAGCTCCCAGCAAGCAAGTTTTTTAACAACTGCGCGATCTCATCAACACAATTTACATAATACCGATATGTATTATTTACCTAAACCATCTGGAAGTATTGCACTATCTTTTGGTGAAAACTGTACAAAAATTCGTTCAGTAGATTTTGAGAAAATCGATTACACACAGACAGACAGCTTTTTGAGACTTTGTTTTATAATGAGTATAGATTACGCCAACAACTTATAATTTAATTTTGTCCAATAAAATGTGTCCATTATGAAATAAAATTCCTATGTTAGTCCATTATAGGCATAAATATAAATCACAAAAGCCTAAGTTAATTGAAAAAATTGTGACACCTGATACAATAATGAAAAAATGAATGGAAACGCGGACTTTTATATATTATATATATAAAATAATTTTATATATAAATTTTATATTTTATATATAAAAAATAAAAGCGGCGGTATATTTTTATGTTTCAAAATATAAAATAACGAGCTTACCCGGCAAACAATTTTAGCCGTTTACAGCATATATTACAAATTACATCTATATAACTCGACGTGAGAGGCATTACGTCTGGTGTGTGTTTTGATGACTTTTCAGGAGAGCGAAAAGAAAATTTGCAAACTAATCGGGCTAGTACTTTCGTTTTTATGTATAAGTAACGGCCTGTTACTATGCCCACTGCTGGGCTAGGGCTCCTCACTCCGTTTTTGGAGAGAAGGATTGGAGCTAAGACCTACCACGCTGCTCCAATGCGGGTTGGTCGGTAACACATATCGCTAGAATTCTATAGTGACTATGTAGGTTTCCTCACGATGTTTTCCTTCACCGAAAAGCGTGGGATAAATTGCAATTATCAATTAGACACATGAGTTTTAATAGAAAAACTCATTGGTGCCTGCCCGGAGTTTGAACCTATGTCGTCTCTAGAGAGTCACATGGTCTCACCGTTAGGCTATCGCAGCTTGTAATAAAGTTTTTATGTATAATTTTTGCGAACCTTATATCTTTCGATTATTGACACTTTTAATCTAATATTTACCTTATTAGATTAAAACAACAAACTTTTTTTAGTTTTTAGTTAGTTCTTTTAAAGCCAATTGCACGCGCTTCTTAATTGGTGTCCCTAGAGTATCCATTCATTTGACCTACTTATAGTGTAACTACTTAGCAAACCTAATAATATCACTAAATCATAATCAAATTCAAATTCAAAATATTCTTTATTCAAGTAAACTTGTAAAAAGTGCGTTTGAAACGATTACTCTACTGCTAGTTCGTAAAGCTGTTCCAACCGAGAAAAGCCAGCAAGAAACTCGGCGGTTGCTCTTAAAAGAATAATTTATATTTCTAAAAGAATAATTTATATTTCTAGTTTCATATAGTTATTAATGTCATGTACAGGATCGAAGAGTAGCTATATCCACGCATTCTTATCGTCTAAGTAATCCTCAATAGTATAGTAGGTTTTCTGTATAAGCCTTTTTAAAAAGTGTTTTTAAACTGCTGTAATGATAAAGTTATAGTAGATTCTTACACTTATAGATATTTCTTTCACTTAATTTAAACCTTTTTGTAGACTGGTTTAGTATTCCTATTTCTAAGGTAACTGTTAACTACAGTTACCTTCCCCCAAATTTGTCCATATGGAAAGCTATTTTAAAACGATAACGTTTCCAATCGATTTGGTTCTGTTACAATGGAGTTAGCCTCTTTGTATGGGACAACAGGTCTATTGTTATTTGGAAATCAGTGTCGCAATCAGATGCGTCCTACTTCGATTCGGGCTATTCAATACAGAAACCTACATTATGCTGAGACTGTCCGTATGTCTGTTAATGATATATTGAAATACATGTTTGAGGTACACCTTGAAGAGGTTTTGATAGAATTATTTCCCTATAACCCACGTTTGTTAAGAGTCTTTATAATTTGTACAAAACAGGCAACGTTCACATACCTTATACATACAAATTCAAATTCAAAACATTCTTTATTCAAGTAAACTTGTAAACAAGTACTTTTGAATCGTCAACTCTACTGCTGGTTCGGAAAGCTGTTTCTATCGAGAAAAGCATGTAAGAAACTCGGTGTTTGCTCTTTTCATAACATAATTATTACTACTAGTTAGTAGTAAATTCTATTCTACTCAACCGGATACCACACGATGGGTCAACTTACCTTAGTTGCCTTTTACGACTCCTCGGTGAGAAATTAAGGTTGTCTATTCTACTCAGCCGGATACCGCACGGCGGGTCGATATACCTTAGTCGCCTTTTACGACACCTTGGTAAGAAAGAGGGTTGTCTATTCTACTCAATCGGATACCACACGGCAGGTCGACATACCTTAGTCGCCTTTTACGACATCTCGTTAAGAAAGAGGGTTGTCTATTCTACTCAACTAGATACCACACGGCGGGTCGACACACCTTAGTCGCCTTTTACGACACCTCGGTAACAAAGAGGGTTGTCTATTCTATTTAGCCGGATAACACATGGCATAATAAATATGAATAAATTATAATAGATAAAAAAAAATTGCTGTTCGCTTTCATGTATGTGCGTCGAATGCGGGGTTTAACTGAATTTATAAATAAAATCGAACAATACGTTCAAACGTTCATTCGCTTTTACTCGTAATGACGATCGGCTTAGGATTACGTATCGATGTATGCTTTTTTGTATATCAGACACAGATCCGGATTTCCTTAAATATTTGATAAATAATATGCTTGAATTTTCAGTTCCGTGCACTGCAGCTTTAGATTAAAATCAATGAAGTAAATATCAAAAATAAAACGCCAAATAATTTTTTTTTGATCTAGAAAATATACAATTGTATCTTAACTGATCTTGGCGTAGTTGGCAGTTGCCCAGCCTTCAGCTCCCCGGGTTGTGCGTTCGATTCCCGCCGAGGGCCAACATTTTCTAACAACAATTTGTTGGTTCTATATATGGTGTTGGTTACAAAATATATTTACCAGTTGTCTGAAACCCATGACACAAGTATTAGGCTACTTCCTTTGGGTATGGACGACAATGCGTACTATTGTTCCATATATTTATTATTATTTTTCTATAATCCACGAGGCCAATCGCCAATACGATGGTCTGACCAAGTGAAAGAAACCACCTCCTCATCCAAATTCTATCAGGCGGTGAGGGCTAGTTTAAACCGGAATAAATTGAGGCAGATCGTACGAAAGAAGGGCTCAGGTGACCACGATCCTCAGTAATGAGGGACCGATTGAAGAAGATAATCCACGAATAATCGCAAAATTTCGATACGTGAAATGGTCCCAAGAATGCTGGCAGGGTTTCCGCGTTGAATAGTTAAGCTGATTCTTTGGGATAAATATATATATATATATATATATATATATATATATATATATATATATATTTTAATAATTAACATTAACGCCCTGTTAATACCTCACTGCTGGGCATAGATCTTTTCTCTCCTTTTTTTCTGGACTACGTTGCTGTTGGTTGTTAGGTTACACTTATCACAGAATTTTCCATAGATATGCAGGTGTCCTCAATCTCTCATCGAAAAGCGTGTGATAAATTTCAAATATCAAGTACGTAAATACATTTTAATAGAAAAACCAATTTTTACCTACCCGGGGTTTAAACCCGTGTGCCTCCTTTGAGAGAGGCACACGATCTCACCTTTCGCTATAACAGTTTTGATTTCTCTTACGTTAACACATATTATAATTTCTGAGTTTAAATGTTCGTCGTCATCATCATCATTCTCCTGCCCTTATCCCACTCTAAATGGGGTCGGCACACCATGTTACAAACATTTTGTCACATGATTTGGCTACGTAATTTACAAACGGCCGCCTGCCTGACATCAACTTACCTTAGTCGCCTTTTACTCGTTTCGCTTTTATCGCCTTTTATCGCCTCGATAAGAAATGAGGGTGGTCTATTCTATGCAGCCGGATACAACACGGCACATACCTTAGTCGCCTCTTACGACACCTCGGTAAGAAAAGAGGGTGGTCTATTCTATGCAGCCGGATACCACACGGCACATACCTTAGTCGCCTCGTACGACACCTCGGTAAGAAGGGAGGTTGGTCTATTCTATTCTGCCGGATACCACACGGCGTTTAAATGTTCAATGAATCATTAACGAATTAACGGTTGGATAGTTTAATTCCACAGACTACTCTCGCTTAGTTCCGTGTGACTGATCCCGTCACAGGTAAATATTTGATAACATTTTCGCTGTGTCTTTGTGCAACGTGATTTAAATTCACGGACGGACGGTGCAGCACTGAATCCCCATGTGCAGTTATAATTGGTTGCTTTATCTCAACGCTTAGTTTCAAAGAGTTACGTTCCGCTTGCTACAGTTAATTTTGGCGTTGAGTAAACCATGCAAAGTACTGATGATGTTAGTGAACGAAAATAATTCAAAATCTGGTAAGCTATTTTTGAGAATTAAAAAAGGTTACTCTTAGCGAAATATCGTAGACGGCCGTATATCCATCCACGCATTTTTATCATCTATATAATCCTCAATAGTATAGTAGGCTTTATGTATCAGCCTTTAAACAGCGCTTTTAAACTGCTGTAGTGGCAAAGATAAAATCGATTGCGGGATTTTATTACAGAATCTTATACCCAAACCCACAAATGACTTATTTACTTTTGCAAGGCGCAAAGCAGGAACCGCAGGCTTATGTCGGTTCCTAATTTGTCTATTATATACATCGCCACTCCTTTTATAGATTTATTAGATTGCTAAAAATATACCGTGAAGCCAAAGTAAGAATGCCTATTTCCTTAAACTTCTCTCGCAGGGAATCACGCGGACTAAAATTGTAAATGCCAAGTATAGCTCTTTACTTTACTATACGAAAGGAAGATGAAAAATTCATGGTCTGGTAAAATTTGCAATAAAAAGGGCAAATGGCCTACAGGCTGATCATCAATACGGTTGTCTAAACAAGTGAGAGATGTCTTACTGGCCAAGTCTGAGATGCAACCTCCTCTGCTAAGTCCTGCACACTAAAGACGAGTATGAACTAGACTGATGCAAATATCTCGGCTTGAGTCTTTAGCGAGCCAACAAAGTTGGCTACAATCACCTCTAAGAGATCTATGCAGTCTTAATATTGTCTAGGTAGATTCGTGTTTCGCATTAAATGATCTGCATTAGATCTATTATAGTAAAAAAGGAATTCTGTTTGTGTTTTTCTGGCTTTGGAATTTAGTTCAACTGAAGTTTACACTATTGGAGAAGGCTATAGGATAACAAAAATCAAGCTTTACTTGCAGATCTAGAGATTATTAAACACTACAGTGGAGAGGAAGTTGCGGTTCTCACTAGTAAAAATACATATTTCGACGCATAAGGTCGAAGACCAAAATAACTTTGTTACACAGTCTGCCTAAACTCATCGAGCTCTTACTAATGATTTAGTAATTATGTTTGTATCTAAATTATTTTCGAAAATACAGAGTTGTATAAAGTCGAATGTAAATTTTCTCATTTTCATCTAAGAATAAGTTATCTACTCATTGCTTGCTAGAGAGGCGAATACTGTCTTCAGTTTTTATGCTTTTAAAATGTTGTCTATGAAACATGTTATGCTGACATAATATTTGGCTTTAATAATATATTATATACGTTAATAACATTAGGAACAAAGCTGATTCGTGCAATATATGATTAAGTTCAGTTCGCATATTTCATTGATTAGTTACATTGTATCCGCTTATTTCTGGGCGAGTTCACGTGAGATAAATATTCAATTCAATTTTCGATTTAAATAAATGCTTTTATTATTCCATCAGAGTCTACTCTGAAGCTGTAAGACATTTCTCCCTAAAAGAGATGAAGCATTGGTCAATATACATCAGTGTCAAGCTTTATACTTCATGTGGATTCGTCAATGAGACTAAAATCTCCAGTCCACTTGCCTTTTGTCGCCATTATTTTTTGATATTAAATAAATGTTGCTTCTTGTGACACTTGCGTCCTGTTTTTGTGTAAAACGCGGTTAAAACTAACTTGTAAGGAATCAATTTGAACTTTTATAGCTAACAATCTTCTATTATATTTTTTTTTGTAATATTACGGTTAATAATGATATAAATAATATAATAGATGAATAAATAATATACACAGGTAATGTGCATTTATATTACGACGTTACACCTCACTTTCCAAAGACAAAGCCAAACAATAGCCTAATATACCATAGAGAACAAAGGCCAAAGGTTAATAGCAGGCGAATCCGATTTCAGGCAAATAATCGACTTAAATATGCGTTTGAAATCTCAGTATAGAGAAATGTACGATATTATATACTGTATAAAAGGCATAGCACTAACAGAGGTTTACAATTACTTGTAAAACCTCATCGTCATAACAGAAAGCAAAACAACAATCTAATATTCTGAAGCACGGAGATTGATTTTAATTGCAAGCGAATCTCGTTATGGGAAAATTTCAGATTTAATTATTTTTTGCCAATTCTTTGTGGAACTATGTGATTTAGATGCTGATGTATGTATGTATGTATAAAGAAAAAAAATGCTTTGAGTTGAATGGATTCAGTGTGCAAAACAATAAATTGATAATATGATAAAGGTTCGAGAAGAGCAGGAATGTCGATGGTGGCAAGAGCTCTTTTGATGGTGTCGTTAAGAGAACCATGGCGGAAAAGTCTACCAGAGCTCCTATGGCATGAAAGCCCGTGTATGCCAAAACTGTCTACCTCTTTTCCACGTGGACATATATGCTTGAGGCACAATGTGGTTCCCAATCTGAGACCTAAAGCTGCTCTAAAATTTATTTATCTAACAGTGTGCCAAGATTTTTAGAAGGGAGAATATATTAGATTATATTGGTTATTAGCTTATATATTTAACCTCCAAAAAATCGTCTAAGGTTTAGGTCGACTTACTGACGTTTGTTACTCATATTTCAGATTTATCACGCGCTTTTCGGTAAAGAAAAACACCATGTAGAAATGCACATATCTCCTTGATTATGTATTACGTATAGATAGAGTAAATCTCTACTCATGCTACTTTTCAATTAGGACCTATCAAAACTACATTGTGCGTGCCAACAAGGTCAAATTTTTACCGTTTAGTTTTACCTCGTTCCTTTGTTTTGATTTTAATTTGAACAGAGGTTATAGAAGCCTGGCTTCATCATATTGCTTTGATGCATTTATAATTTGATGCTGTACGTCAATCATAAATATTAAATTTAACTTGCTTTGTAAAGCAACAGTGCACAAAGATCGCTGTAAAGCTAAATTAGCCCCGAACATGGTAAATATTTGACAAAGCTAGTACTCAAATCTTTGTGAGGGTTGCTAGACTTATAGGCAATATTGTGGCACTTTTTTGGTGAAATGAGACCTATTAAATGTTAAAAAGTATATATATTGTTAGTCATATATATAGTCATACATATATATACAGTTATATATATTGTCGTTATCAAATTTTGAAAGTCAATATGCTGTTGAATTTTTTTAAATGAAATAAATAATAGTGGTGGTAGACTACAGAAGGTCTTACGTTTTTACA
Organism: Morpho deidamia; assembly: GCA_947086505.1. Classification (NCBI taxonomy): domain Eukaryota; kingdom Metazoa; phylum Arthropoda; class Insecta; order Lepidoptera; family Nymphalidae; genus Morpho; species Morpho deidamia. Next base: position 2,233,931 of record CAMTZC010000025.1, read on the forward strand.
AATCCTGCACGTACGAGTATCTGATCACTATAGATTTACCAGTATATATAGCAGTAAAACATGAGCATTGAAGCATATATATATATATATATATATATATATATATATATATATCTGGTTCGGAAAACTTTTGTTACTGAGAAGAACCAGCAAGAAACTCGGCGGTTGCTCTTTTTAAAATATAAATCTTCATTTAGTTATTACTGTCTTTTACAGGGTAGAAGTGCACCTATATCGACACATCCTTATCATCTAAGTAATCTCCAACAGTGTAGTAGGCTTTCTGTATCAGCCTTTTTTAACAGTGTTTTTAAACTGCTGTAATGGCATGGCCAAAATTGATTTTGGAATTTTATTATAGAATCTTATACAAATATTACTATTAATTTTGGTAATGCAAAACTAATAATCTATCCGGGGAACTATTTTAGCAAATATTCCATTACCCGGGAGTGTTTTCCATTCGTCCTTTCATAATTTCCCACTCCGAAGTTGCGTTTGTGGCTACGCTGTCCTGAAAGTAAATTAATTAAAAACCCCTTTTTAATATTTTAGTCGCGATCTCTGAAATATTTTTTGCCGAGACATTTTTCGTGATCTTCTTCGTACAATATTGCTTTTCGTGTGAAGTGTTTGCAGTATAGGTATTATTTACAAAGTAAATTTGTAAAGTCAAGTTTTTGGAGAAATGGTTTGGAGCTAAGACCCATCACGCAGCTCCAATGCGGATTGGTAGATTACACACATTCCCAGAATTCTTTAGGGATATGTTCGTTTCCTTACGATGTTTTCCTTAACCGATTACGATCACAATTACCAATTAGTTAATTTATAGAATTAGGCGTTACTTTGCGGAATTCATAATACAAAACTAATAATAAAATTATTTTGCTATAATCCGCGATAAAGTAAATAGTAAATATAGTACATATATATAATTTTAAATGCAGAGTGGAAATATGTTTTTCATACCCGATACATGCAGAATTCGTAAAAACACATGCACAAACCTCCACCACCGCCACCTCAATACACAAGCACTACACATGTTCATCATCTCAAACTCAACAATCGTTTTGTCCGCAAACGAAGCATCATCAGGAGATAGACTCCACGACAAACGCTTTGGGATTTTGTCGTTACTTTTAAAATAATTTTTAATTAATTTATTATTATTACTTATGAATTATCAATTGGACGAACAGATTTAACAGAAAAATTATTAAAAAATTATAACGTGCTCCTTTTGAAAAGGTCACACGGTCTCACCGCTGGGCTTTATGTTATAAATATACCAGCAACTCTGGTTCATTCGTGTATTGTATGCGGTTGTATCTTACGTTGTATATTTATAAACAAGACACTTACGTATAATATATACATGAATATTCATGTTGTGTAGGTATATACTTACACTTCCACTAATACTAGTGTATAAAGGAAATACTACACTATCTCAAGCGCACCACGTCAGTAACACGAGAGCTCCTTGACGAGAGTGGATGTGTAGTATGTTGTTACTTGTTAGTGCATGTTGGCGCTGCGACTAGCGCCATCTGTTGACGCCTGGTGGAGTGACGTCGGATCGAATGAATCGATTCTCCTGCGATCACCATCACCGCGGCCCGACGCGGACGACGATGGTGACGACGAGGACGACGCGACGAGCGAGAGGGCTTTACCACTGGATATGATACAACCACCCGAACAAGACCGAACTACCACTGGACAAGACACCACCGATTGTGACGACGAGGTCTGGGAGCTACCACTCCCAGACCCCCCAGAACCAGATATCCCTTAGGTCACTTATGTGACCTGGGCCTACGGCCCGAACATAGTCCAGGCCATCAGCCTGCGAGGACTGGCCTGGGCAAAGAGGTTCGCCTCGAGGCCCGTACCCCACCTACCCTCAAGGGTATGAGAGATGACCCCCCTATCGATTCTTCCTTCTTCCGCGCTTGACGTTTGAACTGCACACTACTTTATTGTCCAAAATTGTATCTTTTCGTAATTAAACGTAATACGAAAAGTAAAACAGTTTCATTAAAATACAATAGAATAAATATAGAAGATCGAAAACCCCCGTGACTAAACAGTGCATGATTGAGCCTGTTCTTTATTTGTAAAACACAAGTTGCTATATATTCATAAACATTAATCTCTATTAATACAATACAAGTCAACACAAAGCTGTGATAACCTAGCGGTGAGACCGTACGACTCTCTAGAGACGACATAGGTTCAAACCGCGGGCAGGCACCAATGAGTTTTTCTATTAAAACTTATGTGTCTAATTGATAATTGCAATTTATCACAAGCTTTTCGATGAAGGAAAACATCGTGAGGAAACCTGCATATCTCTAGAGAATTCTAGGGATATGTGTAACCTACCAATCCGCATTGGAGCAGCGTGGTAGGTCTTAGCTCCAATCCTTCTCACCAATAACGGAGAGAGGAGGCCTTAGCTCAGCAGGGGGCATAGTAACAGGCTGTTACTTTTTTTTAAGTCCGCACTTACACCTCAATTGGGATAGGAATTCAGTGGGATAGTAACAGACCGTTAGTTTACCTTTACTACCGTAAGCATTCAATATGCGATAACCTTAAATGTAATCTGGATTTTAGTACGTCTCAGTTCATTTGGGCTGACTGCTATTAGGGCCAATAAATCTCATTATCCCATTAACCTCGCGTCGGGGCCGATTTGTTTTAGTATACCGAATTAACGTATCATAGACCCTCAACTGGATTAAGCTTGTTCCGGATATTTATTTGGCTTTCTGTTTATTTCATTCCAATTATATTGACTTAAATAGATTTTTTTTATTTTCTGTGATTGGATTTTGTAATCATCACATCATTTTATAATATTTTTTTTTATGAATTTCTCGTAAATGTCTGTAGGTTTGCACTAGGAATAGGTGTAAATGTTAAAATACTCATTCCTGTCAGCAGCCATACCGGCAGAACTCATAATTTAGTATTAGCTAGTTCTTTTAAGCAAATTATAGCATTTTTTATGCATTGTCATTGGCAATGAAAACTTTAAACCAGTTTATCTCAAAATATGATTTTTTAGTTGAGCGATATGTTAGCCCGGCATATTAGTCTCAATTGTATTTTGGATATATCTCTATAAACAAAGTTGGATTGTGGTACCCGGTAGAGTAGAATAGACCTTCCTTATTTCTTACCGACGTGTGGTAAAAGGTGACTAAGATAAGTTGACCCACTGTGTTGTATCCGCTTGGGTAGAACAGACTACCCTCTTTCTTACCGAGATGTTGTGAAGGGCGACTAAAGTAAGTTGGCGCACCGTGTGGTATCCGGTTGAGTAGAATAGACTACCCTCTTTCTTATTGAGGTGTTTTAAAAGGCGACTAAGGTAAAACGGCCCACCGTGTGGTATCCGGTGGAGTAGAATAGACCACCCTCTTTTTTACCGAGGTGTCATAAAAAGCGACTAAGGTAAATCGAATCACCGTGTGGTATCCAGTTGAGTAGAATATAGACCACCCTCTTAGTGTTCTTACTGAGGGGTCGTTGAATAAGACTAAAGGTAAGTTAACGCCAGCCAGGCGGCCAGCCTGAAAAAATCGCAGCCAAGTCATGTGACAACATGTTTATAGCATGTTGTACAGATCCCACTTAGAGTGGAATAAAGGCAGTAGGAAGATGATTATGAAATAAAGTTAAATCAAAGGACTTTCTCAGATTGTAGCGTCGATTTGCAAGTCATAATACACTACCACAACTCCGTATCAAAGGCATTTACAGCTTTATACAGGTCAAGATCCATTGAAAGCACTATCGCTCGCAAATGGACGTAGCTATTGACGAAGTCTGTAATAAACCTAGAAGCATGGTCAGTTCGCCAAGGGTTCATTTAGCTCTCTTCATAGTTGAGTGATATTGAAACTCCAAATACAATTTCTATACCATTGTATCTATACTAATATTATAAATAACTAGCTGTGCCAACAACGGCTTCGCCCGCGTGGAATTCAATAATTTACGAAACTTTTCCCGAATTTTCGAAATTTTGAACATAAAAGTAGTTATCGTGAGTTAACCGTGAGAGATAGAGAAATGCTATCGCGGACATTTTTGTAGTATTTTCATATATCTTAAATTCTCTAGTACATTACTTAAGCGTATCTCTGCTGGTTTACGCGACTGAAGCTCCCAGCAAGCAAGTTTTTAAAAAACTGCGCGGTTTCTTCACAATAATTTACATAATACCGATATGTACTCTTTACTTAATCCATTCGGAAGTATTGTACTATCTTTTGGTGAAAAAGATAGTGCAATACTTCCGAATGGATTACCTAAGTAAAGTATAAAAATCCGTCCAGTAGATTTTGAAAAAATCGATTACATACAGACAGACAGCTTTTTGGGACTTTGTTTTATAATAAGTATAGATAGTAAATATATGGGACACTTACACAATTTAGATGTACAGCATCCTTGATGTCGCATGCCGGTTTATTTTTCTATGGGAAACCAACGCTGTAGCTTTCATTTGTATAAGAAGCTTTATATGATAAGAAAAAAAAAATAATGAAATTTTGTGTAATGTAAAAGTTGAAGTATTTTTTTTCCTTCTTCCTTTCTTTTACGATATTGCTTTGATCGCTATTTTATCTAATGGTAAATAGGATTTCCACTTACATTTCAATTTAAATACGTCATCAATCTAAACGTTTTATAATCTGTCTAATATATCCATATCATATACATATCCTTAACATACATTCGTCCCGTTCTAACACGGTTTAAAAATAAACCTTAAGATTTAATCAATAGAGATTAATTTCATTTATGTACGTAGTCTATTTTCTGTGTAATTCAGTAAGGCTTCGAGTAATCGGTGTCGATTATAAGAACATGATATCGGAAATCTGTCACGAGAGTGTCATATCCGCGACATGTGTTTAAAATCGCGATATGTCACATAAAGAGCCGTATACATCAATTTAAATTTAGCTTTTTTATACGAAATTGCATATATCATTTCGAACTAGTATATTCAGCCCGCTTTACAGGGCTCATTCAAGATATCTGAATCACAGTAAAAATGCTCAGATCGCCAATGGCTGATCAAACTTTACAGCAACATCCTTTGGGTCATTCTAAAGATTGTCTGAAAATTTCATAAAAATCGGTCTAGCCAATTCTGAGTGTATAAGTATGAAACATACAAACTCATAATTTATAAATTTAAGTAGTACTATGCCGAGATCCATACGAAAAAAATACGCGATAAAGTAATTGGTAAAAAATATGCAATGCTAAATGTGGAGTGCACTATTTGTTCTCATACCCGATATATGAAGAATCCGTAAAAACACATGCACAAACCTTCACCACTACCACCACAATACACAATTATTACTTTTCTTTTAAAAAACATTCATTTTTATACATAAGATATGTCCATGTTTGTTGATGTGTTGGACGATTGTTAATGTGTCGGACAGTTGTTGATGTGTTGGACAATTGTTTATGCGTTGCATAGGCGTTGATGTGTTGGACAATTATTGATGTGTTGGATAGTTGTTGATGTGTTGGACAATTGTTTATGCGTCGCACGAGTGTTGATGTGTTGGAAAATTATTGATATGTCGGACAGTTGTTTATGTATCGCACAGGTGTTGATGTGTTGGACAATTATAGATGTGTCGGACAGTTGTTGATATGTTGGACAATTGTTGATGTATTGGACAATTGTTGATGTGTCGGAAAGTTGTTGATGTGTCGGACAATTGTTGATGTGTCGGACAATTGTTGGTGTATCAGACAGTTGTTGATGTATCGGACAATTGTTGATGTGTCGGATAGTTGTTGATGTGTTGGAAAATAACTGGTGTATTTTATTTTTTGCCGTATTGAAGTCAGATTTATTCTGAACGTTGACTTCAGATGATAAGTGAATGCCAATCTATCTAAATATCAGGTAAATCTAGATCGTGTGTCTTCTAGTGTGTGTATTGTCTAGTCTTGTAACTGATACTGTTTTTCACCAGTTACGTATTAGACATTTTTTTAGAGCCAAGATGTACCGATATTAAGTTTTTGTCTTTTTCCTACTTAATCCTTGTAGCATCGACTCCTTTGATAAATGAACACAAGATTTGTGACAAGACATCAACTTGTCGTTAATAAAATAAATATTGCTCTAGTATTGATTCCAAGAGTATTTCTCTTTACTTATTATCAACATGTTCAACCTTTTATGGATTAATGTTTGTCGCTAATAAATTAATTGTAGAACAATTAAACCAGTACTAATTTATGTAACTTGGTTATTATATTATGATCATATTTTTATTAAATCAGGCATCATTCAGTTTAACCCGTGGAGTTATAATCGATATGATTTTGTGATGGAAATATTTGCAGGGTCGACAGAGGATACTTTTTATTCAGGGACTGATGTCCACACGGTCGCGGGCATAAGCTAGACAATATTACAGTATTCAAATAGCCTGTAACCTGTAATTGATAATACATTTCACTGGACTTAATTAAGCAATGATTATGCAATTAAACCCAGCTATTGTGTTCCAGACATAATTGCTAGTGCCAGCAGTCACGACACTGTTATTAGACTTGTTCGAACTTGTGCGACCGTGTAGAGACTTTATCGAATGAATTATGAAACAATCCACTCGTAAAAGTATTTACTAAACCGACAATCAAAAAGTTTTTATTGCTGTCAGGGGTGAAATGGCGTCAGTTTTTTATTGTACTTTGAAAATTTTTTACGATGTTATTTGCGAGTTAATATGAGTAAATACGTCTTTTTAGTTTGTTATTCTTTGTTCTTTTCTAAAGTTTGGATGAAATGCAAAGGAGTGACAAAATTATTTGGCTATAATCTACGATCTAAAAGAAAATCTTTACATTATAAATACTATAAGCTTTTTGTATAGAATTTTACTATAAAACTGTGCTATCTAATTAGTAATCAAGGCTTCTGTTCCCCAGTAAGGCTTGATATATATTTTCACACTATATATATTTTCTATTTACGGTATCGCGGATTATAGCAAAATAATTTTATTATTACTTTTATAAAAATGTTTGTCCCTCATAGACTTCGAAACGACTGGATCGATTTCAATGAAATTTTCAAATTATCTTTAGATTGACCCAACGCATAATCCTGTAAAGTTCGGTGGCTTTCGGAGCATTTTTATTATAACTGTTATTCATATATCTTTGAACCAAATCCTGCGAAGTGAGATGGACATACTAGTGAAGTATAAAACGCTGTTTTCAATAAAGATGCTGCTACGTAAAGCTGGGGATACGATTGAAGAATATTTGAGTGATAGTAGCATATCTTAAATGCAGTCACTAAGCTACAACGATTAACTATTAACAATCAATCAAATTTTATATATATTTTCTTAAGATTGGCCAGTGTCTTGCTGGTTCTTCTCGGTAGGAGCAAATTTTGAAGTCAGTGCTAGCTTCCTTGAAAACATTTGACGATTCTAAAGTACTAAAAGCAGTCGACTTGAATGAAGAATATTTTGGATTTTGAATTAAAATTTGAAATAAATTATTTATTCGATATTTACAAACTTTTTGTTTAGATAAACCTTAACTAAGTTTGATCTCACAACGTATTAAGGACAAGTCTATTCTGCTTTTTATTAAGTTGAATTAATAAAATTTTGCATATACAACAATGAACTGATATAATCTATAGTTTCAGACGTAGCTTTTGTGTATTTCACTACTTAGTTATTTATAGAATCAACAGTAAATTGATCGAGAAATCTTTTATTATTCAACGCTGTATATTCTGCCATATTTGATTGCATATGTCGTAAAGGTTTCATTACTCAATCGATAACTAATGTACATATTCCCACACAAGTCGAATCAAGTTTTGTACAACTTTTAATTATACGAATACTAACTTAATAAAGTGGTAGCCGCGACTTTGTTTGCATCAAATTGTTAAAAAGTAATAACAAAATTTATTTTGTTATAATCCGCCATAAAGTGAATCTATTTCTATACTAATATCTAAAGCTGAGGCGTTTGTTTATTTGTTTGTTTGTTTAATTGATTGATTGTTTAAACGCGCTAATCTCAGAACTACTGGACTGATTTGAAAAGTTCTTTGAGTGTGAGATAGTCCATTTATCTATAGACCATACAATATCTCGCTAAGATGAATAGGAGAGGAGCAGCAATAAAAAATATTGCGAAAACGGCATTATTTAAAGCTTTCGCTGCGTGCACTAGGTAAACGGTGAAAGTTATTGAAAAACCATGTATTACAAAATTATTACCCTCTAAAAGTTCTAAATAAAAGTCCGCGACAGCATAAACCTAGCTTTCAAGGTTAACCCACTTTAACCATAATCAATAAGGGTTTACTCGAAAATAAGACAGCAGTCCACGCGAACGAAGTTGCGCTTAAAAGCTAATAGAAAATATATTTATAATGCAAGCTCAAAAATTGTATTTGTGATTGTGAACGTGTGTAGTGCTTGTGTGTGGTGACGGTGGATCTTCTATATTTGTTAAACATTACATTTTGCTGTTTTTCTATTTCAGTTAATTAGTCATAGAATATGCCGTGTGGTTCCGGCTGAGTAGAATAAACCACCCTCACATCTTACCGAGATGTCGTACGAGGCGTCTAAGGTAAGCCGACCCACCGTGTAGTATCCGGTTGAGTAGAATAGACCAGCCTCTTTTCTTACCGAGGGGTCGTAAAATACGTAGCCAAATCATGTGACAACATGTTTGTAACATGTTGTGCCGACCCCACTTAGAGTGGGATAAAGGCAGGAGGATGATGATGATGATGAATCATATAATTCAGAATATAATGTTTAGTTTAAATAATGGAATCATAAGTGGTTTATGTTTTAATTTGAAAGTTGTATATTCATATTAATATTTAATATCTGTAATTTTTTTACAAATAAATAAATAAATATGAATATGCATATGACTTATTTATTTTAAATACAACAAAAGGGAGTAATAATTGTTATTTATTTTATTTTATTAATGATTTTATAATAATTTAATGAAATTAAGTAAACTTTATCACATCTGTTATGATTTTTTTTAAAATTACACAGACGGTCGTCCGTGTGTTATGGGTAACAGACAACTACTTAATATTCTATTTATGTAATTTTAAATAAAAAGTAATATACATAGATCAACCCGGACTCGAAGGACCAACAAATTACATAAAGAAAATATGGACCCTAGTCGGGAATCAAATCTGCTACCCTCGGAGCCAAAGGCAAGTTCATTGCCACTTTTGCCAACGGGCCAGTAAAATTTTAAAGGAATATAAAAAATCGATAGAAAACTCGATCGTTATCCGATTTTATCTCTTTTTACGACGAAAGTGAAATCCAGTATGCCAGGCCCTTTATCGGCACGCGTTGCTTATCAAGCGACCCTGATTAAATTCGAAACCGTAAAAAATCATGGGTTAAACGATACTTGATACCGGGGGCCCTTATTAAAGCCCTGCCGTAACGTGGAGTCATCTGTTTCGGTGCTTTAATTAAATGGTACGAAGGGCTTTGCGATATTTACTCAGATATACATTCTGTACAATATATTTTCCAGTATAAAATCTATACATATTATAAAACAAAGTCCCAAAAAGCTGTCTGTCTGTATGTAATCGATTTTCTCAAAATCTACTGATAGGATTTTTGTACAGTTTTCACCAAAAGATTGTGCAATACTTCCGGATAAATAGTACATATCGGTATTATGTAAATTGTGTTGAAGAGATCGCGCAGTTGTTAAAAAACTTGCTTGCTGTGAGCTTTAATCGCGTGCGCTCTGTAAACCAACAAATGATTTATAGAAGCAGGCGTTACTTTGCGGAATTCCATATTACAAGCAATATAACAGAACTAACTACTTTGCTATAATCCGCACGGGTTAAGCGAATGCATGCAAAGCCAATGTGTATGAAGCAGGCAAAATCTACGCACCTTATACATGCAGGACAATCCACCACATGCATCCCAAGGCGCAATTCACCAGCAACAACGCACACAAAAGCAGCACAAGTATTTTTGAATAAGCAAAATCATTTTACTAAGATTCACATCAAGCTTTCATTAGTTTTTTCCCTATTATAAAGTACATGGAAGTAATTTATTGAAGTTACAATTTGGCCATAAGGCTAATAAGCAACTTAATTTTAACGTAAACTTATAAATTTACTTATATCTAAGAACAGGTCCAATGACTTATTTTAGTCTTTCTTACTATATGAGTCATTTAGTTTTTGTGTTATTTTTAAAGCGTCTATTAGTTACTTCAAAATATTTTTTATTCATATAAACTTAAATCGTCAACTCTAAGGGGTTTTTGGAAAAAAAAATTCTACTGACAAGAGACAGAAACTCGGTGGTTGATCTTATTAAAATATATTTCTTAACAAGTCAAAGTAACTTTTAAAACTTTTAATACCATTTCACGTACCTGCTGTTAACTGTTGAGCAGTTCCCTCGTCTGGAACCAATCCTGGAAGCAGCATCAGGTCGTGTTTATCATAAACATACACTGTCATGGGAACCGGAACAATATGTAAAATTTCAGCTCAATCACACACCGGGAAGTGGGTCAAAATTAAGTTGCAAGACATACATTGAAAGTTAAATAAAAGACGCCATGTGGTATCCAGCTGACTAGAATAGACTACCCTTTTTCTTACCAAGATGTCGTAAAAGGCGACTAAGGTAAGTTGACGTCAGGTAGGCAGCCGGTCATAAAATACCTAGCCAAATCATGTGATAACTTGTTAGTAACATGTTGTGCCGACCCCACTTAGAGAGGGACAATGGCAGGAGGAGGAGGAGGATTGAAAGTCTATATAAAAGCTTTTAAAAAATTAACTGCGCTGTATTATTCCACTGCTTTTTAAAAGACCACCCCTTTTTTTTGGAGAGACAGGTTGAACCTTAGATATATCAAATCGCTAAAGGCGGCATGTTATACATATCCGAAACATTCTCAGGACATTTCCATGGTTCCTGACGATGTTTCCGTTCATCGGAAAGCGTGTAATAAATTAAAAATATCAATCAGGAACGTATGTTTTAACGGAAAAATTCATGGGCAAAAAATGAAGATGAGAAGAGTGAGGAAACCTGAATATCTCTGGAAGATTCCTAAAATATGTCTTACCTATCAATAGGGTTAGTTCAGACGCATAATGCCTTGGTGCGTCTGAGTTCTAACCCATTAACGGGATTATTATTATATTGTATAGCTAATATAACAGAAAATCTATTGCGATTTCACTTGAAAGTTTCACAGTCTGAATTAAACTCCATTGCAGGCTTAAGTTGCTGTCAAAGCTGTCACCTGTCCATACAATTTAGCGAGGCGCCTTTCACCCCGCCGTGTAAACTCAAAGTTTACCGTTCTAATATTCATAGTATAATTTCTAGGTTTATTTCCACCTAGTTTATGTTTTTTTTTAATGACCTAAAAAGTGCAATGGTCGCGAGTCATTCTGCCAGAGTCATGTAAAATGAGGAACACCCTTAAAACAAAGTCTTAGTAAATTTTGGATTTTAAGTCAAAGAAAATAGAACTATCTGAAACAATACAAAAAACAATGCAAAAAAGTAATGCATTAAAATTCGTTTACTAGTTTTTAGTTGAGGCAAATAGACAGACGCGATGTGACTCCATTTCGACAAGCTTTATATTAGTTTTGCCTGTTTGTTTGTAACTAACTTCTTTAAAATCGATTTTGACACATTAAACGGACAGATTTGATTCAAACTTTGTTAACTTATCAAGAATCGGTGACAATGAAATAAAATAAATAACTTGAATAACCTTTAACGATCGTTCGCACTTGCACTTCGTAAAAAAGTAGCGGCCTGTTACAATCCCACTGCTGGGAATAGGTCTCCTCTCTGGAGAGAAGGGTTGGAGCTAAAACCTACCACGCTGCTCCAATGCGGATTGGTAGGTTACACATATCTCCAGAATACTCTGGAGATATGCAGGTTTCCTCACGGTGTTTTCCTTCACCGAAATGCGTGCGATTAATTGCAATTATCAATTAGACACATGAGTTTTAATAGAAAAACTCATTGGTGCCTGCCCAGGTTTGAACTCGTGTTCCCCTCGTAAGAGTCACACGGTCTCACCGCTGGGCTATCACAGCCACTAAATAGTGGCAAATTAAAATAGTTTAAAGAACACGCTTTTATAGCGGTTATAACTTAAACAAAGATGGCGCTTTGCGTTATGTTTATTCTCGAATATGATATATTGGACACGCCACGTTTTATCACAATAAAACTAATATTTTTCGTTTATATATTTCGAATTATTTTTTAATTTTTAGTTAGCTTTAAAAGTGTGTTTTGTTACAGAAACTGTAACAGAACTACTTTGTTATAATCCTTACACATGCAGGACAAGTCACCACATCCCAAGACGCCTCCACCAGCAACAATGCGCACAAGCAATACACACAACCACCACCAAAATAACTGCAATCGTTTCTGCCGAAACCGAAGCATCATCAAGGAGGATAGGCTCCACGACAAAATCATATAAATCAATATAAATTGTGTGTGTTATTTTTCTTTTAATTTTCTATATTTTTTATAGAACGTAGTGATATTGTTTCTAAGTACTACCTACATATATACATATATCGATAGGCAACTAATAGGATTAAATGGATCAAGCTATCAAGCTCCAATGGTAAGCATAATCTAAATGACAATACATTAGCTCTATTACACATGACAGCATCTCGTGCTTGAGATCATTTGTCGTTTCAATAAATTCAGGGCTTTCTAGTCTGAGCTTGTTCCTACGAATGTTTGTTGTTAATGATGATTAAACAAAAAGATAATCTTCTACAATCCCACAACTGGGCCCGGCTTTACTATCCGCTCGGCTTAAGACCGCGTGATTCCCTGCGAGAGAATTTTAAGGAAATAGGTATTCTAACATTTGCTTCACAATATATTTTAAATAACGTAATATTTGTACATAAAAATATAAAGAATTATAAAACGATAGGTGATGTATATAATAGACAAAGTAGGAACCGACATAAGCTTGCGACTCCTGCTTTGCGTCTAGGAAAAGTACGTAAATCGTTTGTGGTTTTGGGTATAAGATTGTATAATAAAATTCCGAAATCAATTTTGGTCATGCTATTACAGCAGTTTAAAAACACTGTTAAAAAGAGGCTGATACAGAAAGCCTACTATACTGTTGAAGATTACTTAGATGATAAGGATGTGTGAATATAGGTGCACTTCTACTCTATACAAGACAGTAATAAATAAATGTAACTAGTTCTAAGATTTATGTTTTAAAAAGAGCAACCGCCGAGTTTCTTGCTGGCTCTTCTCGGTAGGAACAGCTTTCCGAACCAGCAGTAAAGTTGACTATTCAAAAGCACTTGTTTACAAGTTTACTTGAATAAAGAATATCTGAATTTGAATTTGAATTTGAATATCGGAGTTTAGAACACTTCGCTTCATGGGAATTGTTCGTTGTTGGGGATTTTAAATTTTATCATTTGATACATATTCATCATCATCATCCTCCTGCCCTTGTCCCACTCTAAGTGGGGGTCGGCACAACATGTTACAAACATGCTGTCACATGATTTGGCTACGAATTTAACGACCGGCCGCCTGCCTGACGTCAACTCACCTTAGTCGTATTTTACGACCCCTTGGTAAGAAAGAGGGTGGTCTATTCTACTCAACGGCATACCACACGGTAGATCAACTTACCTTAGTCACCTTTTACAACACCTCGGTAAGAAATGAGGGTGGTATATTCTACTCGGTCGGATACCACACGGCGGGTCCACTCACCTTAGTCGCCTTTTACGACAACTCGGTAACTCATTGTTCGCTGACCCCTATCCCACTCTAAGTGAGTTTAGCACATTATGCCTAAGTCTTCCATTCTCCTCTATCATTCGTCAACTCTAGTGCCACTCCTTTTATATGTATATTTCATGTTTTTTCGGCCTCCTTCTAGTCATTCATCCAACACTAGATATCCATCAGTTAAAAAAAAAGAGATCATATTTTTAACGGAATTTACGAAAAAACATTACTTAGATATACATTTTTCTTTCTTTTTATCTCAGTTTGGAACAACACGCCCGGGGTAGTTGTAAACAACTTCACTAATAGCCACTTTAAGTCTGCGAAGAAGCTGCTTACTAAAATTGGGACTTTGTAAGAATTGTATAGAAAAAATATGCTTTAAGAAAAAGTGGCTAAGGATTTCAATTAAAGGTAAAATATTTATTAAGTGAATGTAGGTTAGTAACTTAATCGTGCTCCTGCCCTTATCCCGCTCTAAGTGGGGTCGGCAAAACATACAATAAAACATGTTGTCACATGATTTGGCTGCGTATTTTACGACCGGCCGCCTGCCTGAAGTCAAGTTCCCTTAGTCGTATTTTACGACCCTTCGGTAAGAAAGAAGGTGGACTATTCTAATCAACCGGATCCCACACGGCGGGTCAACTTACCTTAGTCGCCTTTTACGACACCTCGGTAAGAAATGAGTGTGGTCTATTCTACTCTGCCGGATTCCAAATAAAGGTAAAATATTTATTAAGTGGAAAGTAGGTTAGTAGCTTATTACAATTATTTTTGGCGATTCTACTTTAAAATAGTGGTGCAAATGTTTACAATTGCGATGTCATCACAAATGGTATGGCCGATTAATTCTAAGTTGTTACTATCAATCATGTATTAAATCTCAGTTTAAAACTAGCTTAAGCATTAAAATCTTATAGAACAATTTAAATTACTTTATTTAGTTATGAATAACTTTAACTTTGATTTGCGAAAAATTGACGCATCTTGTCGGAGGGAACCTTTGGAGGTATACCGGCCATTTTGCAAATGGCGTATACTGCAATATGCAAATTTTACCAAGATGTTTTTCTTCAATAAATAAATATATAAATAAATATACACACACGGCCGTCCGTCCCCAAAGTGAGTAACTTAATACATGTAATATAGGGTATAGACAATTGGTAAATACTTATGTACATTTTGAATATAATTTTAAATATATACTTGTGTACAAATATACACCCAGATTCGAAGAACCAATAAAATGTTTATAAAAAATGTTGGCCCTCGGCGGGAATCGAACCTGCGACCCGCGGAGCTGAAGGCAGGGTCACTACCCACTGCGCCAACGGGCCAGTCGTTGTGTTTTTACTAAAGATGTTATAACGGAGTGTATCAAAAAATTTGCTTCTGTTATTATGATACATTTCAGCAAAATGTGCGAATAATAGAAAAATATTCAGAGAATGTTATTCTTTTTCTCTCCTAAATCGGAAAGCAACATGCCCGACGTTGAGAACAACTTTACTAATGGCCATAAAGTTTGCGAAGACGCCTCGATTGGGAAGTTGGGAGCTTTTAGTAAAAGCCATGTAGTGAGAAAGTATATTGTTTGTATAATCGTTATGAAGAATTTTATGAGTAGTATAGAATAGTTGAGTTGAAATTACAACATTTATACGTCATTTTCTGGACAAAGGTCTCTTCACACCACGCGTTCTTGTACCGCTTGAATTCAGAGCCTCCCGCAAGGCTGTGAGTCCACCTCGTAGAGAATTCAAGAAAAGTAACTTTGGTTCTATATATTCTTCTATCTATTAATAAATAAATAAATATATGGGACATTTACACACACGTCGCCCGTCCCCAAAGTAAGTAACTTAATACTTGTGTTATGGGTGACGGACAACTGGTAGATATACTACATATATAATTTTAAATACATACTTAAATACAAATACACACCCAGGCTCATTTGGCCCTCGGCGGGAATCGAACCCACGACCCGCGGCGCTGAAGGCAGGGTCACTACCTACTGCGCCAACGGGCCAGTCAATCTATGGTTCTATATTTGGTTCTTGTATAGAACTTTGAAAGTAATTTAATAATTTCATATGATTGCATGAAAAATAGTTAATAAAGGTCCACGCTCAATAGATATGTATTATAGTATATATGTAATATAGAGATTAGGTGACCAAGATATTCTGTCTATATTCATTGCTATAAAAGTACGATATCAAAATGCAAAAGTAATGATAAAATTAGTCTGCTAAAATCAGCGATAAAATAATTTTGTTATTACTTTTGTATTATGGATCTCTGCAAAGTAACGTCTAATTCTATAAACTATATCAAATAGACTGTCTAAAGTAACCTGCCAAAAAGTTCTGTATTTAATAAGCAAATATTAGATATATGTAATAACATAAGAATACAGAAACAAGTTCAGAATACTGAATGCAAAACAAACTTTAATATAGTTGGCTAAGAAAAACTTGCTACGTAATATGTTTCCGGCTAAAGCCGGACTGTTCAGTGGACGTTTACCATAAGTAAGATATCTACCGAAAATTTTATATGAAAATTCGCTGATACAGACAATGTTGTTTGCGAAAACATAACAGTTGCTCGTAGGGAATTCTTTATGCGATGCGTGAATTGTTTTCGAAATATAACCAGCAAGATAATAATAGAATCACATTTGGCACAGATTCGGGACGCCGCTCTTGTGATAGTGTTCGTTATTGGATTACTTAGCTATTTAACTTATCCAGTATATACAGGGCGATAAACTGTGTTTATAGGAAGAAAAATAAGCGTATTGTGTAATGCATATATCACTACAAAGATATTTTGTCAGAGACATACGGCTATATTGATTATTATTTTTAATCGATGCTCTCTCTCTCTCTGTCAACCAATAGACGTCCACTGCTGAACTCTTCCTTTCCAGGTCTCTTCCACGAACTTCCACGCTACACGATTTTATTCCGCCTGGATCCAGAGGCATCCGGCGACCTTTTTGAGATCATCTGTCCACCAAATCGGGGGGGGGGGGTGTCGGGGGGGCCTACGCTACGTTTTCCAGTCCGGAGTCGACACTCTAGCACCTTGAGACCCCAACGTCCATCGGTTCTTCGAACTATGTGCCCCCGCCTATTGCCACTTCAGCTTTGCGACCCGTTGAGCTATGTCCGTCACTTTGGTCCTTCTACGGATCTCCTCATTTCTGATTTGAACACGTAGAGAAACGCCGAGCATAGCTCTCTCCATAGCCCGTTGAGCGACTATAGCTTTCTTATGAGGCCTTTCTTATTTCTTTAATGCGCGTTACTGGAATTAATGTGTATCGATGATACTGGTTACAGGAATTACCGAAAAGAATGGTATGCTGACCCTATTTGGGGGCATAGCGTTAGCATTGGCATAAGGGTAGGAGACTGATTATACGCGTTACTATAATTACTTCAGGGGCACCTATCATATTCGTTTCGAGTCTTTTTAATCCTTTTTCTTTTGAATCTTTAACCTAATCTAATGTTATAAAGGAGATTAGAAGGAGACTGGAGTGAGAGATTACGGAGAGAAGTTAAGAAACTTAGGATACGCTGCAGATTCTATTCATCTCGCTTAAACAAAGAAAGACATGGAACAAATCCTGACTATGAGAAAGCAATATGCTATTCCTTGGCTGAGCTTGAACTGAACCTAACATACTGCCAACTGTGGATCTGATTACCAAGATTACGGGATTTGCAATGACTTTTACCCTGAAACAGGTCAGGTGACCTAATATTGGAAAATCTTAAGGTAGTAATCGAGCTACTTATTATTTCATTTTCCGATTTCGGGATCGTTGAAGTGATCATCGGCAACCGAAGTATGCTTTGATAACGGGGCGAAACGATTGTCGAGATTGTGACAGTGGATGCATGTATCCACTGTCACAATGTAAGTGTACTGTTGTATTATTGGTTGCGGTTATGTTCATGAGTTTTTACGAATTCTGCATGTATTAGGTATCAGAATACACTCTAAATCATCTTCCCCCCGCCCTTATCCTATTCTAAGTGGGATCGGCACAACATATTAAAAACATGTCACATGATTTAGCTGCGTATTTTACGACCGGCCGCCTACCTGACGTCAATTTACCTTAGTCGTATTTTATGATCCCTCGATAAGAAAGAGCGCGCTCTATTCTACTCAATCGAATAACCACACAGTGGTTCAAATTACCTTAGTCACCTTTTACGACACCTCGGTAAGAAATGAGGGTGGACTATTCTACTCAGCCGGATACCGCATGGCGCGGCGGGTCGACTGACCTTAGTCGCCTTTTACGACACCTCAGTAAGAAAATGAGGGTGGTCTACTCAACCGGATACCACACGGCATTGGATAGTACACTCTAAATTTAGCAGAAATAGGAATGAGAATATATATGTTTTCTTTTATCGCGAATTTCAGAAAAATAATATTTTCTGTACTTTTGTTTTATTTCAATGAAGTGAACTAGAATTTGATTCGTCTTCCGCTAAGTGGTTTCGTGATACAATAGATCCTAAGTACTTGAGAGGAGTCTGCAAGTTTTACTACTAGTTTTGTTAGTTGTATATTTTTTTCTCAGAAGCAATTTAAATCCAATTAGTTTGCATTCAATTAGGAAAATTAGTGAAACAATTAAAAGACCATAAAAGAAAAGAGTGTTTTAATTATTGTTTTTTCATTATATATTTTGCGAATAGGTTTACAGTTTGTTTATTGAGGTGATAATTTTGGAATAATATGGATTCTCATTATATATTATTAATATAGGACGCTGGTTCTAAGTAATTAGGATTTCTTAGTGTAGTTCAATAATAAGTTCCGTATAATTTAATTCCATGCATATATTTTATGACTTACTCATACAATTTTTAAGAAATAAGACATCATTATGGATCTTGTGTCTGATAATAAAAAAAAAATTACATATTCTCATAAACTTCTGTTCGTAACGATGTCTGTGTGGAATTCACTACGGAATAAAAAATGTCCCAAAAAATGTTTATATGTCAAAAGAGAACAACGACATTATTTATTTATTATTATTTATGTACCATTAAAAACATTAGAAAGATATTATTTAAAAAAAGTGTATGCCATGTGGTTTCCGGCTGAGAAGAATAGAACACACTTATTTCTTACCAAGGTTTCGTAAAAGGCGACTGAGGTAAGTTGACGTCAGTAAGCGGGCGGTTGTAAAAATACGTAGCCAAATTATATGACAGCATGTTTGTAACATGTTGTGCCGACCCCACTTATAGTGGTACAGGAGGATGATGATTATTAATAAAAAAATGTACAAATTATATGATTTTTAAAATAGTTGACTTGGACAGTGACATATTAAATTGAAATTCATGCATACAACGTCGCGGATAGAATCTAGTATTTTACCATATACGACAAATTTATACAAGAGATGTTTGCCAATTGAGGAGGTATTTATTCGTACTTTGCGATTGGCACCAAATCAAAAGCCGAAAAGCTTTTATTAATTTTAAGTACATTTCCATGAAACAACCCATCGGTGGCTTTCCGCCAAGTTACAATGGTTTCCATTAGTTACACCCACTTAGCAAGGGGCTCCGATCCCCATAACTCCAAGCTCCTTGTCGATGCGATATGCATAAACCATTAAAAACTCCGTGAACTACGATTTAATAACGAACACTGTAATAACACTTCAATTTGGCTGAGTGCTTATTTCGTTTTGCAAAAAATTCGCATTCACAAAGGTTTGAAATATATTATTAAATCCTAAAGTAAATATTTCAAATACAATGATAAATACACGAAATACTCGCACATGCATGAATGGTTTAACGCACACACGCAAGCATGTATAGTGCAAAATTAGAATAAAGAGGAAGCAAATAAGTGTTAATCTATCTGTCACTCTTTTTTACGTGTGATTAGACAAAGATGATGTATACGACTTTCATCTTCCCTCTCATTATTCATTGTGACATTCTCACAAACAGCAGGCCTATGGCTTGCGTACTCTATAACTCTATGAGGATTTCGCACTATATGCTCTGATATAACAAACAAGATTCAATTTCATTTAGGTAATTTAGTATTTCATAACTTGGTGAAATTTTTTATTGAAACTATATTTAAGTGATCGTCTTAACTCTCTCACTAACGGGAAAAGTGTTCCTCCCTTCTTGAAGAAAAATTGGATTCATTCCGATAATGGTATCCGATTGGATTAGCAGATTACACATATTGCAACATATTGCTTGGGATATACAATTCATATTCGATCATGATATTTTTCTTTCAATCAATTTCATAAGTTTTAATAGTAAAATTTGATGTACCTATTTTTTTAAATCAATAAATCGGTTCAAAATCCTTGGCAATGCTCAACTGATCTAGTATTTTGGTTATCGAAGGTGTTAACAGCTATTATATTTGAAAAGAAAAAAATCCATTGAACGGTAAAATATAGCTGAACTATTATATCAGTTAATTTAATAAAACAGGAGACTTTCACATTTTTTTATTACACATTCATTTAGACTGGCTGTAATTTGAAAACTCTTTTCAGGGACCATATTATGACTATTCTCAGTAATAATATAGAAATAGTTCACATTTTAAAAAAAATAAATTATTGTGAAATTCGAATCACGGGAATCATTTATGTAAACTATTCACTGTAAGAAATAAGTGATTGGATGTTATTAAATGCAACGAGGTAAATTACAGTTTTAATTGAGTGCTTAAAATTGAAAATCTCTTCATTCGTGCGCGTTTAAGGACTAAAGTAACCGTAGAAGCACGCGACGCATACACCGCCACTCCTGTGGTCCAAGTAATAAGTGGCAGAGGTTCACATAAATTAAGACGATAACGCTTATGTAGTCGACTGGCGTGTTGTAACCATGGCAGATACAACTGAGTTTTCTATAAATAACATGCGTCTAAGCGCATACGATGTAATATGAACCTTTATATGCTTTATGATTCAACTCAATTGAATGGCGACTTTTGGGTTATAAGATATACTGATTTTACGCGATTTAAACGTCGTAAAATTATAATCTTCTCATTACATCTTTAAAAACAAAAATCTAGTAATAAAATTTCTAATATATTTTAAAGAAGTGTTCGAATCCGATAATAAGGTGAATCTCACACATCGCACGTTGTTTGTAACTCCCTTTGATCTCAATAATTTTTATTACTTCGTCTCTTTATTTAGAACCAGTCCGAAGTAGATGCTGCTTCTGCTCTTTTTTCCGAAACAGCCCGTTCCCATACTAGTGCCAAATTCCAATCGTTCCCGTTCTTCACGATATTATCTCTTGATTTTCCATTTATCTTATCATTTTTAAATATCCCATGTCAATACAATACTTAAAGAATTCGATGGCTGCATGATCTTATACTCACTATAATCATTGTCATTAGTTAAATAAACAATTACGTACCACATCTACATGATACAAAAAAATTGTCAAAATCGTTGTCGCTACCGCTTGTACCTTAACGTAATTGATTTATATGCAAAGTAATACCGCATTAAAATTGTCCCCAACAGAGTTAGGAAACGCCCACGGAAAACGCCTTATATCCTTTACATTCCGCGGTTATTTATAGCTTTTTTTAAAATATTTAATTATGCCTTTCCTTTTGTTTATTTAAAACTACTTGCATCCGCGACTTCGTTCACATCAGCGTTATAGCATATTAAAGTTAAACTTAGTTAAAAAGTTCCGAGGACAAAACGCTAATTTTCTTACCCTATACGTTAGCGCGGCACATAAATTTCAATTGTATCGAATTTCATCAATATTGCGTCAGTAAATCAGCTGTTAAAGCGTAAAAGAATTTACATTGATAATATTACTATGGATGTTGGAAGAAATAATTTACGTTTGTTGCGAATTTAAAATGTGAAATACTTTGTTATTTATTTGGCACCAAATAATATATCAAATCATAAATAATTTATAGAATTAGGCGTTACTTTGCGGAGATCCATAATACATAGTAATAGTAAAATTATGTTGCTATAATAATGTAAATAGGAAATATAGATAATGCTAAACGTAAAGTTGACTATTCGTTTTCATACCTGTAACATTCAGCATTCCTAAAAACAAATGCACAACGCAACCACAATACAAGCAGTACACACGTTCACTATCACAGACTCAACAATCGTTTCGCCCCGCACCCGAAGCATCATCAGGAGATAGAAAGCATAGCTTTGCGATTTTGTCGTGGAAATTTTGTAATGTTCTCAATTGTTTGACAACTTCGTCGTGGCAATATTAGCTATGTTGGCTTAATGAAGCTAAAATAGCTAATATAAAATAATAAATTAACGTATACATAATAATAAAAATAACGTATTTCTTTATTTTAATACCATTGAGCGATCACTAGTAGAAATTATTACACAAGTAACACTATTCATACAATTTTCCACAGAAACGCAATACTTTCCTCGCACTGCTGCTAACGAAACTGTAATTTTTCCAGAGCAAGGCTTAGTTCGTAGTTTGCAATAAACACGGGACATCGCATTTATACTGTTATTATAAAACGCGGTCTCCCGCAATCTTTTATTACTTTCATTATGTTACTTGTAAAAATGTTTCATAAAAGTTTTGATATTGCTGAAATATAAAATATGTTTTCACAACATAATATTCTGTTTAAATAAAAGAAGGAAAACAGTGCACTTACACATGTACTCGTGTATATCCGTGACATCATCTGTTGGGATCTGAAAATCAGTGCTGAATGTCGTAATTTCGGCATTGAGCTAATACTGAGATGAAACCATTTCAGATCTAGGTACTAGGTGTTAGATAATTAGATTGGTTATTTAATTTTTTTTTTATGATATTTTTTTTTTCACGGCAGAATAGAAAAGATCACCCCCCGTTCTTACCGAGGTGTCGTAAGAGGCGACTAAGGCATACCTTAGCATTCTATGCAGCCGGATACCACACGGCATATGTGCCGTGTGGTACGCCTCGGTACCTCGACACCTCGGTAAGAAATGAGGGTGGTCTATTCTACTAAGCCGGATACCATACGGCGGGTCGACTTACCCTTGTCACCTCTTACGACATCTCGGTAAGAAATGAGGGTGGTCTATTCTACTCAGCCGGATACTACACGGCATTAACAATTTTGACACTATATAACTTTTTTTTAAATTATAGTAAATACAAATAAAGAAAGAAAAAGGCAATACTTAAGCTAAAATTAGAAAAATATAATTATAAAAAAGTAAAAATCTCAAAAAACAAATTAGCGATCCTCGGAGTCACCCTTAAATTCACTAGCAGATACTGTTTTATACTGTAGTTTCATGCTATTAATAGGAGCAAATAAACAGATAATAGACAGACTGAAAGAGAGACACTAAGATTTTAGCATTCATAATATAAGTACGGATGTATGTTTGTACATATTAACAACGTATTAACAAAAACCGGCACGCAAACGAAAACTCCACGCCATGGGAATCCCATTAGCAATTGTTCAGATTTAATGGCACATTTTCGAATGTTGAAACGCACTCTTTCGGCGTAAATGCCGTATGTAAATTACAGCGAATGTTTTGTGGAATTAACTGATTTGTTGGGGATTTATTTGCACCACATTTCAGCTTGGAACGCGAAATGTAGTGGAAACCTTTTTAAAATACCGTTTTCGAGAGTATCGTTCTTTTATTTTGATCTACGCATTGTATTACACTACTTCTAATGACAAGAGTTAATTAAATAGCACTCGCTGTGATCCCGAAACGGTAAGACGTTGTCTCTCTCCAGGGGTTCCTGGGTTCGAGCCCCAAAGAAAAAGTTTTTCTATAAAAACTTATGTGCCTAATTAATATTTGCAATTTGCAAACTCGCCGAAGTCCGTCGCATGCCGCCCTAACGGGGACCCTCTGGGCGTTCCGAACGGGGTTTGTCGGACGCCCTCCTTATAAGGTCCCCGAGGCGGTCGATGCATCTGGTGCTCCCGATGCATCGTCCAGCGGAGGGAGGGGCCACTTTTAGAGAGGCCCCGACCCAGAGGTGGCGCACTCTGGGGTTCAGAGTTGCTGCTGGCGGGGCTGGGGTCAAATAAGGTACCCTGCCCCCGCCACCAGCAGCGTGGGGAGCATACAGGTCGTTTTAGTCGGTGCGAGTCCGACATAACCACCGCCTGTGCCCGTCGGGCGGTGGTACCCATACGGGTTTTTTCCTGTATAAAAAAAAAGTCTATTCTACTCAGCCGGATACCGCACGGCGGGTCAGATTACCTTAGTCGCCTTTACGAGACCTCGGTAAAAATGAGGTTGAAAATAACTAGTCAAAACATGTAACAGCATGTTTAAAACATGTGCCGACCCCACTTAAGACACATTGGTATAAGGACAGGAGAATTATGAACTCATGTCATCTTAAAAAAAAAAGATTTTTCTTTCGTATCTTAATAATATACTCGTACATAAATTTTAGTTAAAGAATAACTAACATATCTAGGTTACGTGAAACCGTTTACAAAAAAGCTATGAAAATTCTCACGTAGACCGCTGCAAATTGTACGAATTCCTTTTTATATTGAGTAATTAAACTGTACACAGCATTAAATTTACTATAACAGTAGCAAAGTTTATGCTGAGTTCATTTCATTTGTAACCGTGATTTCATCAACTTCAACTTTACAGTTGTTTTGTATGTAATTTTAGTACGGTTTTTACTATAGGCTAACCGTTTAACTCAGACTTCGCCTATGTGGTAAAAGGGCGCGGAGTTAGGATGAGAATGGGGATTGAGGTATATATCTTATATATCACATTATGTGGAATCGCCAGAGTTTTCGTCGTACCTATGAGTGCGGGCTCATGTACCCCGCAGGTGAAGTCTAAGTTAATCGGGTAGCCTATAAAGAAAGTGCATTTATTGAAGAAGTTTTAGGTTAAATTTATTTTAGTTAAACACTCCGGAATGGCTGAACCGATTTTGATGGGACTTTCACAGGAAGATAGAGAAGGTAGTGGAGGTCATCATATAGGTCACTTTTTATCCTAGAATTCCCGTAGTGTAGAGAGTAAATTTCATGTTTTTTATAGTTTGCTTTATACTGATTATCACGGGTGTAGCTGTTTAGAAACAGCTAGTTAATCTAAAATAAAAAAAAATAACTAAACTATGGCAGTAATGTAAGGTGTGATAGCCCAGCGGTGAGACCGTGTAACTCGTTTCGAGGGGGTCACGAGTTCGAACCCCGGTCAGGCACCAATGAGTTTCTTTGTAAATACTTACGTGTTTAATTGATGGTTGCAATATATCACATGCTTTTCGGTGAAGGAAAACTTCGTGAGGAAGTTTATACTTCTTTAGAGATATGCAGGTGCATATCTATGTGTAACCTACCTATCAGCATTGGACCAGCGTGGTAGGTCTTAGCTCCAACCCTTCTTTCCAGAAACAGAGTGAGGAGGCCTATGCCCAGCAGTCAGATAGTAACAGGCTGTTACTTAACTTTAATTGCAGTAATAAAACCAAATTTTTCATTTTATCAGTTAGCTTTTAAACGCAACTTCGTGGACTGCAGTCTTATTATTTGAGTAAACCGTAATACTTGTATTAATTATGATTAAAGTGGGTTAACGTTAAAAGCTAGACATATGCTGTCGCGGATTTTTAGAGACATTTAGAGAGGAAAAATTTTGTAGTACACGAGTTTTGAATAACTTTCACCGTTTACCTAGCGCACGCGAGGAAAGCTTTAAATTTTACCATCGATCCAATAGTTCTTGAGATTAAACAAACAAACAAACAAACAAACAAACAAACAAACAAACAAACAATCAAGGAAACTCTTTAGCTTTATACTAGCAATAAGTGCGGCTTCGCCCGCGTGAAATTCAGTTTTAGCATATTATAGTCGCCCGAGTCACGGCAGGAGACTGGCTCTCTGATACCCGACACCGCTTTTTATACCTATTCCCTAAACTACAATCGACACCGGTTTGTTTCTACCCCCACTAAAAATTGTTGTAAAACGACCTCTTCAACTCAATTTACATGAAACGGTTATGTACTATTAATTTAAACCTTTCGGAGGAATTGCACTACCTTTTAGTAAAAACCATTCTAAAATCCGTTCAGTAGATTTTGAGAAAATCGATTACATACAGACAGACAGTTTTGGGGACTTTGTTTTATAATGAGTAAAAATATTAGTATAGATTTTTGTATGTACCTACTTTCCCCAAAGTATTTCATGGGTAATAACGTTCCAACAAATTTACAGTAGAAAGGCTAATTCATGAAAATACTGCAAACAAACTGAGTCTATTAAAGGCAGGGAAATATGATTTCCGAGTCCCACTGCGCACATAAAGAAACTTTAAGACGCTATTAGACGCTACATTATTTGCGCTGCCGGCGGGATTCCGATTTAAGGACATAACGGTTTTAGTGAACATTTAGTGTAC
Source organism: Morpho deidamia (assembly GCA_947086505.1). NCBI lineage: Eukaryota > Metazoa > Arthropoda > Insecta > Lepidoptera > Nymphalidae > Morpho > Morpho deidamia. Next base: position 2,260,334 of record CAMTZC010000025.1, read on the forward strand.
GTATCTACACCAAATATTATATGATTTATAGAAGCAGGAGTTATTTTGCGGAATTCCATATTACAGACACTATAAAAGAGTTCTTTTACCTTGGTAGTTACCTTGCTATAATCGGCGCGGGTTAGGCGAATGCATGCAATGCTAATGTATATGAAGCAGGCAAAATTCACGCACCTTATACATGCAGGACAAGTCACTACATGCACCTCAAGGCGCCTCCACCAGCAACAATGCACACAAGCAGTACACACAAACATACATTACGCATAAGACAATACGATTTTGTCGTAATCGGTTAAAATAAAATTAAAACCCTATCGCGAAGAGCCTCGGCCAACATCTCAAGAGGCTTTCACTTAGTTGCTGGATCAAGCGTAGGATACAGAAGGCTGTATTGCTTGAGACCGCACGTATTATGAGGAGGTCCCTCACTCAGTATTCTTACCTATCGAGAGCTTAGGTCCTTTGATTCGCTCCCCTCACCCCGTGGTTTCGCGATTTTTTTAATAATTTTTGTTGTTTTTGAAAATATTTACAAATGTATCAAATCTGTTAATAAATAAATAAGTGCAATAATGAGGAAGTAATAATAATAGTCAATATCGTAATTTGTCAATAATGCATTAATAAATAAAGATCACAGATGAAGGTAGATAATTTTTATCCAAACAGCGTAACATAAATGAGCAATCCACTTTAAAGGAAGCTTTTAAATATGAATAAGTCATGAACCTCACTACGTCTGCTTCAAAAAACCTCTTTAGCGAATTAGACGTTAATAAATTAACTGCGGAATAAATTTAGATCTAATACTGAATGCAATTTGAACTAGAAAACATTTAATCAGCAATGGTTGAATAAAATATTTTATATAGTCTAGTACCTGGATTGCCTGATCAGATGAATATGTGATAGCCCAACGGTGAGACTTATCAACTCTTTAGACGAGTGACGGGTTCAATGCCTGGGCAGGCATCAATGAGTTTTTTCGTTAAAACTTATGTCTAATTTATAATTGCAATTTATCTCACTTTTTTTCTGTGAAATACAACATCGTGAGAAAATCAGCATATTTCTTGAGAATTCTAGAGATATATGTAACCTACCAATCTGCAGCGTGGTCGGTTTTTTGCCTAGCAGTGGGATAGTATCGTGTTGTTTCGAAATTATATGTATTATTGATTTTATTTGATTCTATCTCTCTTTTTTATGTGTGATTACAGTCTTTTCTAGTCCAACGTTGTATATATAATCCTCTATGAGATTCGCTATATAGATAAGAACGCTTTTGAATGCCCGTCATGCTTTTATTTCATGTGTAGCAATGTATCTTTTTAGTGTAATAGGAATAAATGAAAAAATAAACATTAAAATGTATGCAATCCCTCCACTAATAACTTCATATTTAAATTTCCTCATATTTCAACTCGAGACTTCATTAGGATCCATTTTGCACTGTACGCGTGAGTCCGGCATGTTCATTCAGCTAAATTGAATAGCAAGACCGGCTGGCTTCTAATTAGTGAGCTATTTCGCTCAGGAGTTAGTTCTGTCGGTGACTTAAAGTGTACGGAAGTTTTAGAGTTAAAACATTCAGAACTGGCTGTGTTTCGCGGTTTCACCTACAGACTTTAGTTAAGGTTTCCCGATCGTGAGTAGAAATGGATTCAAATTTCATTGGTCAATGGCAGGCTCTCACCTTTAATTCCTCCCTATCATTTTAATTGCCTTTCCCAACCGCGATCCATAATACACGAATAGCTAAAGGTAAGTCGTAAATCAAGCGATAGATCGATCATTTTTGTTTTCTCTGGTGTAATGGATTTTACCAAAAAAAAGTAAGCCTGTGAGTATTTAAACTACAGTTTAACTTGCCTGTTATGAATAAAATGTTGCTCCCCTTGTTAAAACTAAAACAGCTTTTGCTGGCCGTCAGTACAATAAACAAGCGTCATACCTATACAATATAATTATTTAAAAAACTAAATATATATATATATATATATATATATGATGACTTATCATAACTGCAAAAATACTTTATCTTTTTGGCTAAAATCATTAAATTATGAGCATACGGAAGTTTTATTAGATTGCTAAATTATATATCTTAAATGCATAGATTCACATTCACAGACAGTGACAGTACAGTGTGTCCGGACACACACACATACATACACACAATCACACCTAATACACATATACGCTGTAATTTAAAAGATATTTAGAATATTATTATGTTACTTTACTGCTGTAAATTACTTACTTACCTTTGCTATAGAAGAGCGAGACCTTCTGACACAAGTATTTGTTAATGCTTACTAGAAGGTCTCAAACTGTATTATTTTGTATTATATATATTATATGGAATATATTTAGAACTTACTTGAATTCATAATATCATGTAAATTCGTTACACAAATACACTCACAACCTTTTCTCATCTCTTCAGCAATCTCATCAGATCTTGCCGTGTAACTTCTACCGCTTTGATCCTTATAAAATCATGTCTTCAGCTCGTTTGGGTCTATTTAAGTTGCGTCTTACAATGGCCTGTCGTTTAGAACCTCAACGTCCACATTTTTTTTCATACAGCATGCTCCACGTATTGCCAAATTTTGATTTTGACATTTGTCCTCTTTCCTGCCATAATCATGAAGATATATGTACATAGCTCACTCCAACGGCCAATGAGCGATATTTAGCTTACTTCTAAAACCATTAAGTGTTTAAGTGTTAGCTCGAGAGCTTTCAAGTTTCGGATCCATTCTTCATATTCTTCGAAGATTTTGGTCTTCAGATATTGGGGAATTTTTTTCTCGAGAAGAACGTGCGCATAATGAGTTTATACTATCGAGTGGATTATATTTCTTCTGGAATCCTAATACAGTTCCAAAGTTGATTAGTTACTTCGAACCTTACTTAGTTCTCTCATATAACTTCTCGGTGCAAATCAATAAGCACTAATCAGAGTTAGTATCGAGGCGTTGAATACTGTATAGCTCTAATTGTCAATGGACATTGGAATGGACTTAGACGATGCCTGGCTACGTTCAATAATTGATAGCCTTTGCTTTATTGATTACTGTATTCGCTCTTCTATCGAAGATTGAATATTGTACGACCTCTAATTGATAAACAGTACTCTAGTCTAAATGTTCTAGAATGTTTCGTAATTTATATTCTAACTGGTCAATGAACCATATTATCATCGTCATTCCTCTGCCCCTATCCCACTCTAAGTGAGGTCGGCATAACTTGTTTCAAACATTGTTATTTCATGACAGGCCGCCTGCGTGACGTCAACTTACCTTAGTCGCCTTTTACGACACTTCGGTAGTAAATGATGGTGGTATTCTGTTCAGCCGGATACAACACCGTGGAATATAATATGAAGAATATTATATTCTAAACGATTTCATATTATTTCCTCTACCGCCGTCTTTAAACATCACTTTTATTTTATGATTAGTTTTTTTTCAGTTTTGCGTGATTCGCGATTGTGATGATGAATTTTGGGATGACTACTAGAGAGAAACCCCAAAATGTGGCCAAACTCTCTTTAGGTTGGAGTGACGGCTTCTGCTATTAGATAAATAATTTTAACTCACCTAAATTACATTCTAATGACAGTTCAGCCATTAACCACTGAAACTGTTGTTATATATTTTTTTAATTTTTATATCACATTTAGGCCAAAAAGACATTGGTGGATAAAAATTCTTTCAGACCTTATTTAGCAATTGTTTAGGTTTAATGGGACATTTCCGATTGTCGTAACGCACACTTTCACCGTAAATGGCGTATGTAAATTACGGAGAATGTTTTTTGCGGAATTAACTTACTTACTGAGGATTTATTTGAAACGCACTTCACTTAAGAAAAGGGCAAAATACAACAGGAACAACGATTATGACTGTAAGTGTAATGGAATATTGAAATACATGCACCTCTCTCAAGCATGCATGCATCACGCATGCACGTACGCAAGCACGCATTGTTATATATTTCAATCCTTAACAATCATCAATTAAAGCAATCAATTTTATCTTACTAAAGTAATAATAAAATTATTTTGCTGTAATCCGCGATACAGTAAATAGAAAATATATATAGTGTTAAATGTATATTTTCATACCCGATGCGTGCAGGATTCGTAAAAACACATGCACAAACCTCCACCACTTCCACCACAATACACAAGCACTACACACTTTCACTATCACAAACTCAACAACCGTTTCGCCCCGCAACCGAAGCATCATCAGGAGATAAACTCCACGACAAAATCGCAATTTTATCTTCCCTATTACAGCAGTTTAAAAACACATTTAAGACAGGGAGACAGACAGAAAGCCTACTACACTATTGAAGATTATATGAAGATAAGAATGCGAGGATATACTACATCTCTAGAAGATAGTAATTACTAAATGTAACTAGTTATATGAATCATATTTGAAAAAAGCAAAAGCCGAGTTTCTTACTCTTCTCGCTAGAAACAGCTTTCCGAACCAACAGTAGAGTTGGCGATACAAAATCACTGGTTTACAAGTTTACTTGAATAAAGAACATTTTGAATTTGAATTTATGGTTAAAGTGAATTCATTGCCTTTCTTCATCTACATTGCATGTTCCAATTATCACTTAATTATGAATGAATGAAAGAATGATAATTGTTCTATAGCACACTATAAAAATAATACATAGCACTATATCAAAAATGTACAAGTTATATCTATCATAAATTACTTACACGCTACTACTATACAAATCATGCCCACGTGGAATGGTCCCAAGAATGCTGGTAGCGTTTCCGCGTTGAATCGCTAAGCTGATTCTTTGTGCGAAAAAGGAGCCAGCCCTCTTGTCCCCCGAAGAGTCGCCTCTTCGGGTGACAAGAGGGTTCCTCAACCGAGGTGTTAAAACGGATAATTTTTTTTTTGCACTTTGGCTCCATGGCCCTAGGGTCTCAACTGCAAACGGCTAAAATATATAACTCTCAACGAGAGATGCATACTTTCGGCGCTTGCCGGATTCAGCCATTTGCGCCGCAGCTTCAGGTCTTGACACCGTTTATCTAAATAAAAATAAGGTTGTACAATCTAGCGGTCTTATATCTAGCGGTATTAGCGATACATAGAGATCTCTTCCCGACAACCAGCTTAGTAAAAGTAGTTAATTTTATTATTTTTTACATCTCTCCAGTCGTTACTTCATTGCTGAAGGTCGTGGTCCTGGCTTTACATACATGTCGGTAATAGATAAAATTATTTACCGAAATGTAAATTCAAACGAATAAATTTCGATTTCCACAATATCACAGAGTCATGGAAACCAAAGTTACTCCGTATTAGGCGTGTTATGTAAATCGACAAAGTTGGTGCCGAGCCGAACTTGTTGAAAGCATCTCGCCAAGTACTTTAAAAATTCACCGCGCTATGAAGTGATAGCCTATAGTTGGAGGGATAAAATAATTTTGGATATGAACATATTACTAAGTATTAAATTTACAAAAATCTTACTTTAAATGATGGTATTTAGGAAGATGCGGGCGGCGAGCGCTCATAACGTGATGTATAAGAGGTGACCGCCCGCACTTACCTCAGTCCCCATTCTCGTTCTTTTACTTCACACGCGAGGATTGAGTTAAACTGTTGGCCTATAGTTACGAGGCGTAAAGCCATCAACGATGTTCTTATGAAAATATATCCGGCTATGTTAATGGTGCAAATTGGTTAATCCCTTTTATATTTAAACCTATAGGGTTTATATTCGGAGGTTTGGTGTCGGGTTAAAAACTGCAGCCAGTGACATATTATAGGGGCTTTGTATCCAGTAATAACTGCATTGTCTTTCATTGAGGAAGCTATGCTGAGTGCAGTGGTGACCAAATCATTCATGTTCAGTTATCCACTAGATGAAAATGTATTTAAACGTAGAAAAAATGAGTTTATGAAGTTAACATAAAATTAAATAAATTAGAACTACACCCAAAAAATCCTTATAAATTATTCCAAATCGTGATGGGATACTTAATTTTCTTGTCTATAACAATTCTCGTAGCTACTGAATTATTACGAAAGCCGTTTAGTTAGTATAAATAAAAGTATCTGAACTTTATATCTACTTTATTGTTTATTAAGTTATTATATTCACATTCAATAAATAAATTCTTATAAATAATTATAAGCCCGATATTCTGGTTACACGATATTCATATCCAAATTTTCTAAATCCTTGTTTCTCACCTTTCATTTCAATTTACTGAAACTTTTCACTCGCCGATTGACGCGTACCAGATGAATGTACTTCACGTGCCTCGAGATATCTTAGCAAGTTTCGAGAGGTGAGAATAAAATTTGAATCATATTCAAATATTAGAAAACAAGATACAAACAACAAACGTATCAAAGGACTCACTCCGCGATAAATTATGAGTGTTTACGGTCTGCAGCCTTCTAATAAACTTGCAATAGAGTTGTATACTTGCTTTAATAAGAATTAATAATGAAATTACTTTGCTATAATCCGCGATTAGGTAAATAGAAAGAGCTGTGATAGCCCAGCGGTGAGACCGTGCGACTCTTTCGAGGGGAACACCAGTTCAAACCCGAGCAGGCACCAATGAGTTTTTCTATTAAAACTTATGTGTCTAATTGATAATTGCAATTTATCACACGTTTTTCGTTGAAGGAAAACATCGTGAGGAAACCTGCATATCTCTAGAGAATTCTGTTGATATGTGTAACCTACCAATCCGCATTGGAGCAGCGTGGTAGGTCTTAGCTCCAACCGTTCTCTCCAGAAACGGAGAGAGGAGGCCTATTCCCAGCAGTGGGTTTGTAACAGGCCGCTACTTTACGTACTTTACTTTAGGTAAATAGATAATAAAAAAAATACTAATGCACAGTGGACCATCCGTTTTCATAATTAGCATAATAATGCAGAATTCGTAAAAACACATGCAAATATCTTTTAGTGAAAGCCGCACAAAAATCCGTTTAGTATATTATTAGGAAAATCGGTCACATACAGACTGACTTAGGGACTTTGTTGATGGAAATGATGTATATTATTTTATATATTAATATATACTTATTATATATACTTATTATATATATTATATATACTTTTAAGTTTTAATATCTTTATTTATAAAAATCCCGTGTAACGATATGCGTTTACGCTTATCTTCAAAACCACTGAACCGATTTCAATGTAATTTTCTAAGTAAATTTTCACAACTAGCAATTGACGTTATTACGACCACAAAATTCGACCCATCTGAAAATAAGCACCGACTTAGATTTCTACGAAAGAATTTCTTTGGCGCGGCACAACGCCGTACAGCGCCATCTAGTGTGGCATAGCAAAAACGGCGTCGACAGTAGTTATACTTTGGTCCAAATTAAAGGATAGGATAGTTTTATCTCGATTAATCTTACTTTTGCGAATTTTTTTATTCTGAAAGACTCGTAAAAGTTAAATCAAGTCTGTAATTTAAAGAAGTATATAACATAGAAGGTTCTTATGAAAGAATTGTGAGTTTAGCGGAAATTTAAGAATTCTCTCTTACTTGAATAGTCGAGACAGGACGTCTGTTGAGTTAGCACTTATGATAGTATCAAGTAACAATTTTGTTTATATCCAATAAGCGAATAAATGATGTACCCTAAACAAATTCACCTTCAACAAAATCGCCCTAAAAACTTTGTCAATAATAATTACAAAACAAGTTTCCATGGATGTTATACTCTTGAAGAAGGCAATTTCAGCGGCGGAAAACAGTAGCAAGGTACGAGAATTCGACTTGTTTTCAACGCTTTTTTGCCCCCTTTCAACAAAATGGAGGCCATTAAAACTTTTTGACGGAGCTCACTTTAATTGTTATGGTTATCTCGTTAGCGTTGACGTTAAGTGGAGTTGGAGGGTATTCGTTTATTTTTTTAATATACCTTCCGCAAAAACAATACAAAGAGTGACAGTCAAGTACCGGGGACTGAAGTTTGGGATTTCCAAAAGCTTTTTCATGTTTTGCGATCTTATGTTTGGTATAAACTACCGGATTCTTGCTTAACGCTACGCTCTATTTTACCAATTATCAGATGACAATCACAAAGTCCTGAAACTTCAACATCCGTTAGTGTTTTGAGTACTGTTCTCCGTTTATAGTTATTTATATTTAGTAACTTTTCATTACTTTCAACTGTTATTTTTTTATATATTGACTGCACTTCTCTCCCTTCCTCACATATACAGGATAAGTAAATTATAGTAGTGGATTTTTAAAACATTTTTGAATTCAAACTATCGTGAGTAGTATTTGTATTTTATTTATCGAAACCGACTACACTCACGTTTCATTCTATCGGGAACTTTCCCGCATACTCAAATTCAAATTCAAAGTATTCTTTATTCGAGTAAACTTGTAAATAATTAATTTTGAATCGTCAACATCTACTGCTGGTTCGGAAAGCTGTTCCTACCAAGAAGAACCTGTAAGGAACTCGGCGCTTGCTCATTTCAAATAATAATTCTTACTACTAGTTGCATATACTTATTAATGTCTTGTACAAGGTAGAAGAGTAGCTATATCCACGCATTCTTATCGTCTAAGTAATCCTTTCTGTATTAGCCTTTTTTAAATAGTGTTTTTAAACTGCTGTAACGGTACTGACACGCATATCGGGAACTGATTACCAGTTCCCGCCGCGATAACGCCGTATAAAAAGCCCAAGAATGTGCCCCAGACGGGCTCAAAGCTATCCGGCTAGCCCGATAGAATAATACGTTATTAAAATACTTATTATTGAAATGTTTACGGGTATTTAACGTATTTACTAATAAATAATTTAAATTTGCGAATGATAATTTGAGTTATAAGCCAAGGAGTAGTCTCTAATTTCGCATTAGTTTGCCTAGAAACTAGACAATCTCAACAGCTCGATCACAGCTAAGTACGTGCAGTGTGGGAACTTCGTACACAATCTTTGTAAACAAATGTGCTGCACACTATTTTTGTGGAATCCTACCTTAAGGATCACCTCATTCCCGATTTGATGTCGTAGAGATACTCCCAGCATAGTCCGGTTCTCTTACTATTGGTTCTTGATATTGCTATAATTCAACTTTGGTCATCATTCTCCTGCCTTTATCCCACTCTAAGTGGGGTCAGCACAACATGTTACATGTTGTCATATGATTTAGCTACGTATTTTACGACCGGCCGGCTGCCTGACGTCAACTTACTTTAGTCGCCTTTTTCGACACCTCGGTAATTAAGGAGGGTGGTCTATTCTATTCTGCCGGATACCACACGGCGTTGCTCTAATAATTTAACTTTGGTATTCTTATTAAAGAATATAACGACGGGATTTCTGAAACAACATGAAGAAAATTACAATGGCGGCTGTAAAACGTAATCCTTCAGCGTGGTTTAGAAATTTAAATGAAGGGTCTGCCCGCCGTTTTAATATTTCAACTCGGTGTGTGTGAGTGAATTAATTATGTAAATTACTTTTGCGGCACATTGAAAATTAGGGAATATTAGATGATGACGTCCAGTCTGTATTAGTGTCACCACAATCTGGATTACAATGCACTAGTGGAAACCGCGGCTTTGAGCGCATCGAATACTGAAAATATAAATATGCTAGCTTTTACCCGCGACTTCGTCCACGTGGACCGTTGAGTCTTTGAATAAACAGTAGCTTCTGTGACTCATCGACCCTGCAAATATCTCCATCATTAAAATGATATCAATCCGAGGGGTTAAATTGTAATTAATTCGATATATATCATTTTCTCCAGAAAAAAATGTAAATAAACATTTCTAAATAGTGTTAAACCTTTCTTCGAATTAAAAAAAATTAGTAATTTTTATATTTTATTAAATAACACATTTTAATTACTTAATTATAAGAACTCAGAACCTTGTAAGAACTCAGTTAAATTTGTTCAGTAAACAGAAACCAAAATATATTTAAAACTTTCTTAAGATACCTCTTTTGACGTAACCAAAACATAATATAAATCCTACTTTTAAAAATACAGATTTGACTCGTCTTTGACACATCGTAAATAAAAAACTTATTACTCAAACTTATAGGTTGATAATAGATGGCGTTTTTTAAAGTCATCCTATTCCTTGTTGAATTTACAGGATTTCTATAGCTTATGTGTTACTCCGGTGTATTAGGAATAATTGTGCCAAATTTCTTCTATATTATTGCTTCGCCAATTTCCCGTGAAAACTTAACAGACAGACAGACTTTCGCATTTATAATATTAGTAAAGATATTAAATGTCATCACGCGATAGGCTCCAAGAAATTATCTCAATCTTATCAAGTTACACAGATTTTTTGATCTTCCCAGATATGAACCACTACACTACGTGGGGTAATCTTTCGTATCCACTTCCTCTCATCTCATGTCTCAGAAATTTGTTTTAGTGACTTTGGAAAAAAATTCCGCCTTCAGCTCCGCAGGTGGCGGGTTCGCTTCCCGCCGAGGGCCAACTTTTCTATTAATAATCTGCTGGTTCTTCGAGTCTGGATGGTGTATTTGTTTTGAATATAGGTATGTATATAAAATGATATATGTATATATTTACCAGTTGTCTGTTACCCATAACACAAGTATTAAGTTATATTCTTTGGGGATGGATTATCATGTGTGAAAGCGCCAAATATGTTTATTTATACATTTCATCATCATTTATAGAATTAGGCGTTACTTTGCGAAGATCCATAATACAAAAGTAATAATAAAATTATTTTACTATAATCCGCGATACAGTAAATAGAAAATATATATAGTGTTAAATGTTTAGTGGATTATCCGTATTTTCATACCCGATACGTGCAGGATTCGTTAAAACACATGCACAAACCTCCACCACTTCCACCACAATACACAAGCACTACACACGTTCACTATCACAAACTCAACAGTCGTTTCGCCCCGCAACCGAAGCATCATCAGGAGATAGACTCAACGACAACATCGCAAAGCCTTTGCTTTGCGATTTTGTCGTGGAGTCTATCTCCTGAAGTGGAAGTGGTGGTGGAAGTGGTGGAGGTTTGTGCATGTGTTTTAACGAATCCTGCACGTATCGGGTATGAAAATACGGATAATCCACTATACATTTAACACTATATATGTTTTCTATTTACTGTATCGCGGATTATAGTAAAATAATTTTATTATGACTTTTACATTTCATCATCATCATCATAATCATCATTCTCTTACATTTAACCCAGTATAAGTGGGGTCAATAATCATACCACCAGTGAAACTTGAATCATCTTATCTTAGTCGCCTTTTACGACACCTCGTTGAGAAATGAGGGTGGTCTATTCTATTCTATTATGTTGCAGACCATAGATATTTTATTTTGATTCAAATTCAAATTCAAAATATTTTTTATTCAACTAAACTCGCGAACAAGTGCTTTTGAATCGTCAACTCTACTGCTGTTTCGGAAAGTTGTTCCTACCGAGAAGAGTCAGCAAGAAACTCGGCGGTTGCTCTTTTAAAATATAGATCTTATAACTAGTTACATTAAGTCATTACTGTCTTGTACAGGATAGTAGCGCAGCTTCTTCCACACATTCTTATCATCTAAGCAATCCTCAACAGTAAAGTAGGCTTTCTGTAATGGCAAGGCAAAAATTGATTGCGGAATTTGATTATAGAAACAATGATTAAATAGAAAGAATGATTCCGATAACATCGCAGTCAAATTGTCTACTATGTCTGTATTTATGTTTGTCCAAGTCAGTCAATATTGGCCGACTGTCAGCATTGCAAATTGCTCGAAACAACAAGATACGCCAGAATCGACTAAGCGAGACCACGGTGCCTGCGTTGCATAACTTATGGGACCACGATGGATTGTACTCATGCATGTATCGCACGCAGGCTTAGTATTAAAAAGACATTACAAATAAGACATTATAAAAAAGAGCCATACGTGGCATTTACAATTTAAATTCGCGCGATTCCCTGTGAGAGAAGATCAAGGAAACAGATATTCTTAAATTGACTTAACAGTATATTTTTAGTAGTTTATTTTTTTGTACATATGAATATAAATAATTATAAAAGGATTGGTGATGTATATAATAGACAAAGTAGGAACCGACATAAGCTTGCGGTTCCTGCTTTGCAAAAGTTCGTAATTCGTTTGTGGGTTGGGTATAAGATTCTATAATAAAATTCCACAATCTACTTTAACTTTACCGTTACAGCAGTTTAAAAATACTATTAAAAAAAGGCTAATTCAGAAAGCCTATTATACTATTGAAGATTACCTAGAGGATAAGAATGCGTGGATATAGCTTCTCTTCAACGCTGTACAAGACATTAATAACTATATGTAACTAGTGATAAGAATTATTGTTGGAAAAGAGCAACCGCCGAGTTTCTTGCTGGTTCTTCTCGGTAGGAACAGCTTTCCGAACCAGCAGTAGATGTTGACGATTCAAAAGCACTTGTTTACAAGTTTACTTCAATAAAGAATAAAAATAAAAATAAAAATGACCGAATTAAACATTAGGCTTATAAAGGTTTTGTTAATTTTTTACAATTTATTTAATTTGAATATATTTAATGTTAAGTGTAGATTTGAGATTTTGTAATGGAGCCTAACCTCTTGATAATGCAAAAGTAATAATAAAATTATTTTGCTATAATCCGCGATACAGTAAATAGAAAATATATATAGTGTTTAATGTATAGTGGACTATCCGTATTTTCATACCCGATACGTGCAGGATTCGTAAAAGCACATGCACAAACCTCCACCACTTCCACCACAATACACAAGCACTACACAGTTTCACTATCACAAACTCAACAATCGTTTCGCCCCGCAACCGAAGCATCATCAGGAGATAGACTCCACGATAAAATCGCAAAGTGAAGCGTTATCCAATCAAGCTGAGTATATGTAGTGCTTGTGCGGCGTGCTGTTGGTGGCGGTGTTTTGTGATACGTGTGGTGATTGGTCGTGCTCGTATAAGGTGTTTTTTGATGCTGTTTGCCCTAACGGCTTTTATAGCGTCACCGGGCGGGACGGGCGCGCGCAGAAGTATCATCGAGGTTGCGAAATGCAGAAAGTAGAGCGCAGAAGCTCTAAAATATAAGGTGTGTAAACGTTGCCTGATGATGCCTGCCTGAGGTTCTCATAACAAACGCGGATTACAGAAAAATAATACTATCATAACGATGGAATTCCGCAAAGTGACGCCTGCTTCTATCAATTATAATTTTTTAAGCAATTTCAAAGGGCATGCAATTAAAAAGCTGTGATAGCCCAGCGGCGAGACCATGCGACTCTTTCGAGAGGAACACGAGTTCAGACCCGGGCAGGCACCAATGAGTTTTTCTATTAAAACTCATGTGTCTAATTGATAATTGCAATTTATCACACGCTTTTCGATGAACGAAAACATCGTGAGGAAGCCTGCATATCTCTAGAGAATTCTGGAGATATGTGTAACCTACCAATCCGCATTGGAGCAACGTGGTAGGTCTTAGCTCCTACTCCTCTCTCCAGAAACGGAGAGAGGAGGCCTATGCCCAGCAGTGGGATTGTAACAGACCGCTACTTTACTACTACTTTACTTTACAAAGGGCATTATTTTGAAATGTTCCGATCACGGTATGGTTCTATGTCAAGAAATATTTTTTTTTTTAGTTTAAAAACTTTCCTGCTCCATAAAGTCTTGACGTTTACAAATGATTAGCTTTATGGATACTGTGTAACGTTGTCAAACAATTTTGTTTTACAGCGCCTTAATTAGAGCCGAAGTTGAACGCTAGAACGCAATTAAAAACGAATTAGATATGCAAATTAAACGTAATTATGTATAAACATAATAATTTCCGTTGCTCCTTACAAGTGGCAGTCTATTAATCAATGTGTATAAGGTACGTAGTTAAATTAGGTTAAGGGTATGTAAGCTTCCATATGTTTGTCAACACAGTTAATTAATTAATGTAAATTTGAAAGTAAAAGAAAATGGAACACAATAAAAAATATATATGGGACATTTACACACACGGTCGTCCGTCCCCAAAGTAAGTAACTTAATACTTGTGTTATGGGTGACGGACAACTGGTAAATATACTACATGTATAATTTTAAATACTTTAATAAAAATACACACACAGGCTTGAAGAGCCAAGAAATTTTTTATATAAAATGTGGCCCTTGGAGGAAATCGAACCCGCGACCCGCGGAGTTGAAGGCAGGGTCACTACCCACTGCGCAAACGGGCCATCAAAAGTGGATATGAATCGATTAGAACTGTATTTTATATTTACTTCTATAGGTAGTGGCAAAATTTTAAAACACCTTTTTTGCTATAAAATTACATTAAAGTCACTGGATAAACATTAACTATTTTATTAAATAAATTAAATTTTATAATTCTCCAGCCCTTATCCCACTCCAAGTGGGGTCGGCACGACATCTTATAAACGTGTCGTCACATGATTTGTTTTTTTGCGACCGGCCGCCTGCCTGACGTCAATTGACCTTAGTCGCCTTTTACGACACCTTGGTAAGAAAGCGGATGGTCTATTTTACTCAGCCAGATACCACACGGCGAAAATAAATTAAATTTATTTAACTATTACTAATCCTCCATGTTTAAACGCTAATTTTCATAACTCATATATCTTTATTTCATTTATTTCAAACGGGGACAACTGAAATTAATCGAAATATCACAATTATAAAATAAACTGGAGGAGAATTTTTCAAAATTGATTTGGATGGATTTTTGGAAACAAATAGTTTCAAATGGAACTGAGTTTAATAAAGCAGCGAAAAATATTTAATTATTTCTACTAAAAAGCATAACACAGAGACTACAACTCCTAAGACTGAATCTTGACGGAGCTAAGAAGTCTAAAGTCCTGACACAAAAGCTAAACCGTATTGCAACCGTCGTGCGTTAAACTTAACTAAAGTTTAATTAAATTCCTTGAAATTGTTACGTTTTAGTTGCAATTAGAACACACCATATAACCAAGTGTGCCTTGTAAATTCAGATAGAAGTTCTATTCCGCCATCCCTGGTACCTGCTTGCTTATTTAATAGTATCTTAATTACTGCTAATCTCGCTGCACCGTATCCACCCTGTAATTCCCTCTATTTAACTCCCTGACGGACTTAAACACGATTCACGCTAAATTAGAAACACTGGAATAGGATTGTACGTATTTTTCCACAACGTCCGTTTGTACATAAGAGCGTAATTCCTGTGCCGGTTCAAGGACTTGTTCTAATTGCTCCGGATATTTTTGTATTTATTTCCCGGTGCACTTTCACTGATCAAAGGTCTTTCTGGATTGCGCTTTGCTGTCTTACGCCTTTTGAGTTGAGCGTTCCGGATAGAAGCGGGTGTTTCAACAAACGATTTTATTGCAGTCCGCTAATTGATGGAGTGTTTTGGAATGCTTTGCTGAGATTTTTTGCACTAAATCGAAATAGATTCTCTGTGAGCGTTTTATTACAAAATACCTTTTTGGACTATTTAGCTTGTTTCATCCATGGAAATTGGAAGCTATCTCATTGATCATTTACTAGAATTTTATTATTTAACTTGTTTCATTTATGGATATTGAAATCTATATCGAGCTTTATATGCTAGGAACGATACTGACGAAACATTTAGTGATTTAGGACACTCATGACATAAACGCCTCGAGTATTACAAAATATTAGAATAATCAACAGATACACTTTATAGTAAGGAACTCCGTGTGGTATCCGGCAGAATAGAATAGAATAGACCACCCTCCTTTCTTACCGAGGTGACGTAAGAGGTGACTAAGGTATATGCCGTGTGGTATCCGGCTGCATAGAAAAGACCACCCTCATTTCTTACCGAGGTGTCGTAAAAGGCGATTAAGGTAAGTTGTCGTCAGGCGGGCGGCCAGTCGTAAAATACGTAGCCAAATGATGTGACAACATGTTTGTAACATGTTGTGCCGACCCAACTTAGAGTGGGATTAGGGCAGGAGAATAATGATGATGACACTTTATAGTAAGGAAAAAGTTTTTAGGTCGTTGGGGTTCTGTACTCCAAACCTTCTACATCGAAATAGAGGTAAGCTTTTACCCAGTAAAGGCCCAAGCTGTTTACTGTTTAAAATTTGTAAGTTTTCTTTTATCTTCATCAAAAATACAAATTACAAAAGAGTTCAAAAATTCATTTCTTTTCTACCGCTGTTTTGGGATTTCATTATTTCATTTCCACTTAGCATCTATGCATAGGATTAAACACTGTATGTTGTTATAACATAGTTCAATTTAGAAAGTACTAGCGTTATGTTGAGTCACTTTGAAACGTCGTCGTAATAACATGCAAAATCACTTCATTTGCGGCAAAGTAGAGAGAAATGTATAATTTTGAGTACACTAGAAATAATTGACATATATTACAGGTTCCGTTGACATTTTCTAAGACACACTCACGTACAAAAGTTTTACAATTTTATCCGTGAATTGAATTAAACTATTTACTAATACTTACCACCACCATTCGAAACTAAAACAAAACCATTTTTATTTTACTCTTGTACTTGTTTACGTATTGTAATTGTCAAATTAAATTTGAGATTGCTTAGTTATTAAACTTCTAAGTTTACTTCAGTACGTACTCGAAAAAAGATTAATGAATTTTAATTTTATTTCATTTCTTTAATGTCACAAAAATATATATTAACTATTTATTTCACTTCAGGTATCATGAATCCAAAGTCCTGTCAATTCATTTCCACCATTCCAAAAAAATGGTCCAAAGTCGTGGACATAAGAATCAATGATATTTGATAATAAGTTTCCAAATATTCTGAGATCCTATTTGTAAGAAAATTAAATTTAAAGAAAATCATATATTTCAAATACCGTTGGTGTATCGTGTTTAAATGATTTATAGAAGCAGGCGTTACTTTGCGGAATTCCATATTACAAGCAATATAACTGAACTAACTACTTTGCTATAATCCGCACGGGTTAAGTGAATGCATGCAAAGCCAATGTGTATGAAGCAGGCAAAATCTACGCACCTTATACATGCAGGACAAGCCACCACATGCACCCCAAGGCGCAATTCACCAGCAACAACGCACACAAAAGCAGCACACACACCCACCACCACAATCTCGACGATCGTTTCGCCCCGAAACCGAAGCATCATCAGGAGGATAGGCTCCACGACAAAAATCGTACTGCAGTACGATTTTTGTCGTGGAGCCTATCCTCCTGATGATCGTACTGCAGTACGATTTTTTTCGTGGAGCCTATCCTCCTGATGATCGTACTGCAGTACGATTTTTGTCGTGGAGCCTATCCTCCTGATGATCGTACTGCAGTACGATTTTTGTCGTGGAGCCTATCCTGCTGATGATCGTACTGCAGTACGATTTTTGTCGTGGAGCCTATCCTCCTGATGATCGTACTGCAGTACGATTTTTGTCGTGGAGCCTATCCTCCTGATGATCGTACTGCAGTACGATTTTTGTCGTGGAGCCTATCCTCCTGATGATGCTTCGGTTTCGGGGCGAAACGATCGTCGAGATTGTGGTGGTGGGTGTGTGTGCTGCTTTTGTGTGCGTTGTTGCTGGTGAATTGCGCCTTGGGGTGCATGTGGTGGCTGGTCCTGCATGTATAAGGTGCGTAGATTTTGCCTGCTTCATACACATTGGCTTTGCATGCATTCACTTAACCCGTGCGGATTATATTGTTCTGTTATATTGCTTGTATCCCGTAGTTCTGTTATATTACTTGTATCGTGTTTAAGTTTTGCTCAAGACTGTACTTAAAATGTACTGGTGCAAATGTTGCCATTTTTCACGCGAACTAATAAATTAGGTCTAAGGAAAACAACATTTTTGTCGGTCTGGATACCATAGATATTTGCAAGTTTTGCCAACTGTGTCAAAATGACATTTCAGTTTAATTTATTTCAAATATGTTTTAAAGAATTAATTCTGGTCGAAATAAATAAGAATTGTAGAGAACTTGAGAAAATTTGAATTTGGATTTGAATTTAAATACGGTACCGATATTATAAAAAAATTATAATAAATAACAAGTATACACTTTATACTAAAGGAAAAGTTTGATGAACGTTTACGATATCAGCACTAAACTTATTAATTTCTCTTGTATATATGTATTTATTTATTTCTTTGAACTCAATTTTGACCCTACTTGAACTTTGAAACAAAAATCTTTGGGTGCTTTGTTCCATTTTTTTTTGTATAAACATAATATACTCACTCCACGCTTATTTACACAATATAACTAAAAAATATTACAATTTTAAAAGCAGGATTTTAGCTGTTTATAGTGTATAAATCTCTTTTCAGTAAGAAAAGACTTTTGCTTTTACTCGCTTACGTTATTATAAATAATCACTAATGAATTTAAACTATTAATTAACTATCAGTTTCGTGTAGCAATTAAATTTAACGATTACATCTATCCTGCAAATATTGTATATAGTCATGCAACGTAAGTGAACGTAAACTTAATTTTTTTAAATTTTTATGTTTAAAGGGTCTCTAAAACGTTTTATTCAAAACACAAATACCTCCCACACTTGTGCTGACATGTCAGAATACCTGAACCCCAACTTCAATAAAATACACGTGGGCCATTTTTCTGACACGGTGATACGGTGCGCCGTATATAACTGACTGGAATCCATAATGTGCGACTCCCGTGTGACCTCCAAGAACATTGGGAAACTAGAAGTGATTATCATTTATTATATATTTAGGAAAACGTTTAAAATTCCTTCAAATATTGTCAACTAGAAGCAATATAACAGAATTAACTACTTTGCTATAATCCGCACGGGTTAGGTGAATGCATGCAAAGCCAATGTGTATGAAGCAGGCAAAATCTACGTATCTTATACATGCAGGACAAGCCACCACATGCACCCCAAGGCGCAATTCACCAGCAACAACGTACACAAAAGCAGCACACACACCCACCACCACAATCTCGACGATCGTTTCGCCCCGAAACCGCAGTGCGATTTTTGTCGTGGAGCCTATCCTCCTGATGATGCTTCGGTTTCGGGGCATTGCATGCATGCATTCACCTAACCCGTGCGGATTATAGCAAAGTAGTTAATTCTGTTATATTGCTTGTAATATGGAATTCCGCAAAGTAACGCCTGCTTCTATAAATCATTATCAACTAGTGTAAACAGCAAGTTAAATTAAACGAGATTCCAGACCAGAATGCATTTATTTATTTATATTGGATATACTATTGTATCTTTTGTGCGCTTGAAGCTGAAGAAATGAACGAGTCGTCACGTGTTATTATAAAATAGTGCTGCCAATACAAGTTATGTGAAATTTTACGTCGTAAATTCCTCAGTGATTGAAGACTAGTCTTTGAATAGTTTATTAGAGAAGATTTGAAACATGGTAGCTAACTATGGTCATTATAAGAAATTTCAGAGACGCTAAACGGCCGATAGAAATAGCTATGCTTCTAATATATCCGTGTGATTAAGTTAGAAATGCGGAAAGCCATAAAAAGGAAACCTTAAAGTGCCGAGAATCAGGACACATGGTTGGAAATACCGATTGCTTTTTATTTTGTTTTAGTAACGACTAGCTCTGCCTGCGGCATTGCCCGTGTGGAAATCAGTGTATCACAAAAGACATAAAATTAGTTATTGAGCGTTAACCATAAGAGAAAGAGACATGGTGTCGCAGTTTTTTGTAGTATTTTTTTTTAGTTCTACAATTCTCTACTTAATAATTTTTTTATATTTCTGTTGGTTAACGCGGCGCACTTGAGGAAAGCTCCCAAGGGCCGAGTTTATTTACAAACGCGAATTTTCAACAATAATTTACCTAAAGTAATTTAATTTTTGAATTTAAACTATCGTGAGTGGTATTCATTATTAATATTGAGAGACCGGCTATACTCACGTCTTATTTTATCGGATGAGCCCGACTAGTTTCAAGCCCATACGGGGCTCTTATTCATGAGCTCTGAGAGCCCCGTATGGGCTTGAAACTAGTCGGACTCATCCGATAAAATTAGACGTGAGTAAAGCCGGTCTCTCAACATTAATAATAAAGTAATGTACTAGTAATCCAAATTTTCAGGAAGAATTGCGCTATCGTTTAGTAAAAAACATATAAGAATCCGTTCAGAAGAGATGAGAAAATCTGTCCAGACAGACAGTTTTTGGAGGCTTTTTTTAAAATAGGTATGGAAGTTGGTTTTATAATGCCACATCTAGAATTTTTAACTCGTAATCCCTTGTGATCGGGAAAAATTAATAAAATCGAAACGGTCTCCGCTATCGAATTAAGCTAATGCGCCGTCACGCCATATGTTAACTGTGTAATTAATATGCGTGGAAAAACGGAAAAATATGGAAATCCACCGATATGACTCATCCAAGTGGTCGACGAATGTAATCTGTTTAATTAATCAGCTAGGTATTGAAAAACGCTATCCAATTAGTATATTAGATATGGTAATTAATTTTGTATTAATAAAATGTTTTAGTTAGCATTTGATGGCACGCGGTGTGGAGTCCGGCTCAGTAGAATAGACCACCCTCTTTCTTATAGAGGGGTCGTAAAATACGACTGAGGTAAGTTGACGTCAGGCAGGCGGCCGGGCGTAAAATACGTAGCTAAATCATGTGATAACATGTTTGTAACATATTCTGTTCTGACCCCACTTAGAGTGGAATAAAGGCAGGAGGATGACGATTAGTATTTAATGGCGTTAGAATTATGTGTTGCATGAGTAACTGTATAATAACGAATCGGAATTCGTAATTTTACTACCTTAACTACCTCATGCATACATTGTTATACTAGCATAGGTTAGTCATAGGCCTATAAGTGAGAGTGTCACAATAAATAATGAGAAATATTACAATTCATTTGCTTACTGTTTATTTTAATACTAGCGATGCCCTGCGGTTTCACCCGCGTCCATACCGATCTCATGGTAGTGGAAATTCTACGAAGTCAGACTATAGATTTATTTGTAGATTATTTAATTATAAAAAATGGGTATTCTTGGAATAAGACCTAACTTACCAAATGCAGGTCCTGCTATAACGGTCGCTACAATGAATTTGTTATGGGATTATTTTCTTTCGATTTATATTCTTAAATTCGTAATATCGTTTGATTGGGATGTCGGATTTTAATAATTTAAAGTGTTTTACAGGTATTGAAACAGTTTTTAATAAAATATCATTTAATAGTCTAAGGATTAATACAGAGATATGAATGAAATGGTTTGATTATTGTCGACAATTTTATCAACTTTTACAATGTAAAGAAAAAGATATATTGGTATAACTATAATAGTTAGACTTTTTTGTGGATATTGATATGTTCTATAATACCGTAGAACAATTTTTTTGTTCTATTCTCAATAGTTTCCGCAGCGCAGGCCATGAAAGATGTTTACGACTGAATTTTTTACAACTTATTACAATTTTATTAGGGATTTCTATTTTTTTTTTAATGTCATATAGCCTATGTTGCTCAGTAAAGAAGCAGCTTTCCAATCGTGAAAGAATTTTTGAAATCGGTTCAGTACAAGCAATACAACAAGCAATACAACAGAACTAACTACTTTGCTATAATCCGCACGGGTTAAGTGAATGCATGCAAAGCCAATGTGTATGAAGCAGGCAAAATCTACGCACCTTATACATGCAGGACCAGTCACCACATGCACCCCAAGGCGCAATTCACCAGCAACAACGCACACAAAAGCAGCACACACACCCACCACCACAATCTCGACGATCGTTTCGCCCCGAAACCGAAGCATCATCAGGAGGATAGGCTCCACGACAAAAATCGTACTGCGCCGCGCTACCCATACAAGCAGTCTTAAATAGTTAACCCCCACCAATACCCTCCCCTCCGAACACATGTAGCAAAACGGAATTAGATACATTTACTTGCTCGTTAATTAAGTGACCATTGTTATTTTTTATTATCTCAAGGTGCTCTAACGTATTGAGTCGGAGTCCCTTATCACAAGTGTGGAGATAAATCTATAAATCATATAAATCGGTCCAGTAGTTTTTGCGTCAAAACATCATCAAAACATACACACATACAAACAAACATACAAATCTTTTCTCTTTATAATATTATAGTATAGTTTTTGAAATCTCTATGTAATGTAAACAGTACGTTCCGTTTCATCACATACCACACTCACACATTAAACACAAATTCAAATTCAAATTTTAATTATATTAATTTAATTAATTTTGACAATAAGGATGGCATATGCAACACAGTTTTTTATCACAATGCCATCCTCACAAAATGATGTTGTCCTATTTGATCTTAAAATGTTATAAACGTAAATATACGTAAATAAACGTAATGTTGTAAAAGGTAGTTCAACAGGCAAATGGAGAAATAGTTATCGATAAATAAATGCACATTATTTACTAAATAAGAAACTTTTAGGATTTTACAGATCTTAGTAGTGATCTTGATATAAAGATGATATATCTTGATAGAAAAGTCTGTAGAAAAGTCTCAAAAACCTTTTACGGTTTAGTTAATAATTGTCTACATCCTAACCAGCGGTCGTCCATTTAAACGATTAATGAACATCTGTTATCAACGTTTTTCTTCGTTTTACCCATTAATGGACGCATGTTATATCACCCTGGTTCGTTAAATTAAACTTTCTTGGACGTTTTTTCGATACTTGCAGAGATTTTTTAGTTTGAGGACGCGGTAATGAATACAAATTAAAAAAAACGTGATATATTCTTTGTTCTGATACATTTGTATTAATGACTACTTGCTTATTTCTTTTTATAAATATCTAAAAAAAAGTGTAGATAATCTATTTTTGAAAAGAAAAAAGTTAATACAATTTTATTTAAAAAGCCTGTTAGATCTTTTTAGGTAGAATTCATCTATTTGACGGATTGAATTCTATTTTTAAGGATATAACGCAATTAATGAAATTTCTGAACATAATTTGGAGACGAAGAAATTACTATTGAAATAATATTTTACTGCTAAAAATATATATCAAAGAAATACTTTTAATAGAATTAGATTAACGGTACTAAAATGCGAGAGTACTTATTTTAGTTCGAATATTTTCTGTAGAGTTTTTAACTAAAACTTAGATTTAGACTCAATTTTTATGTTAAGAGCTAGTTATAAACCATAACGTTCGTAGACCATAGAAGTTATTAACAATGTCAAATTATATTTTGTTATAATCCGCGTCTGTTATGAAAATCTATGTAAAGCTATGTGTAAAACGCAGACAATACTTTATACATGCAGGACCAGTTATAACACATATCAAAAACCGGCGCCACCAACAACTCACCACACAAACATTACATACATTCACAACGACAATCTCTAAGATCATTTCGCCCCCTGTATCATCCGGAGGATATGATAGAAGCTCCACGATAAAAGCGCAATACGCTGCAACGCCCAAATCGCATCAACATTGGCCCAGTGAATTTTGTTGTTATAACAATATTTATTGAGGATTTGATTGAATGTGTTTGGCGATACTATTTATTTTTTTATTTATACTGCTGTTGTACTGAGGTGTGTTGAAGAATAAAAATTCATTCATTCATTCAAACGAGAAATCTTATTTACAAATAGTTCAACTCCCACCTTTGATTTTATCTTCAAACACGCATAGCATACTGGAGCTAGAAACGTTTACTTATATGTTAATTAGGAGACCATTTTTATGGTTTATTATCTTGAGTTGCTCTAAAATATTAAGTCAGTCATTACAAAGATTTTCTTAACTTTTTCTTAATTGCATCATAACTTCTGAACTATGGAACTCCGCAAAGTAATGCCTGCTTCTATAAATTATTTAATAGTGTAAAATATATAAATAGTTGCCGGATTTTTAACTATATTTTTTTTATTCAATACTAAAACTATAATATGACGATGATAAATTTATTTATAAAAAAGGTTTTATGTATTCCCATTTAAATACGATTAATTAACATCTGTTATTGACGTTTTTCTTCGCTTCTACCCCTTAATGGACCCGTGTAACGTTGCGTTGGTTCAACCGTTAAATTGAATTTGCTTGGCCGTTTTCCTCGTTGAGCTATTTTAATTTTCGGTTACGAACTGCGCCCTGAATTATATGAACTAATCAAACTTGGAATATTAAATTTAATAACTTGTAACTTTTATAGCATAGAAAAAATATCCACTGCGATTGCCAAACTGTGCCGTATCTGTATCGTACCCTCATTTCTTACCGAGGTGTCGTAAAAGGCGGCTAAAGTAAGTTGACGTTAGGTAGGCAGCCGGTCAACAAATACCCAATTATTAGAAATAGCCAATAACAACATGGTTAACACATGTTGTGCCGACCCCACTTTGTTGGGCAGGAGAATGATGGTGCGAATGCCAAATCGTACGTCAGTTTTGGTGATTATTGGAAGATCGTATATCAGTTTTGGTGATTACTGGAAAAATCACAATCACAAACGCCCACAGCCCTAATTCAAGGTAGCCTAACAGTAACTTTCTCTGGCAGTAGTCTAAGTAACAGAACTTCTTACACATGTATGATAAGAATCTTGGGCAGAAATATATTCTCCGTACGGTAGACAGATGATCTTTGAAAGATGGCGCCAATTTACACACTTCCAAGAGGCATGAGATTGATTTACTTTCGCAGACTATGACCGTCACTCCGCAGCGATGTGACGAGTGTTATTGAGGAGCAAAAGGAACGCACGTCAACTGCAATATGCGACGGACTCGTCACGTGCCGTTTGCGATACGGGACAGACTCGTAACGCGCCCTTTGCGATAGGCGACGGACTCGTAACGCGCCCTTTGCGATAGGCGACGGACTCGTAACGCGCCCTTTGCAATACGCGACGGACTCGTCACGCACCCTTTGCGATAGACAACGGACTTGCAGCGCGCCCGCTTCCTTGACTTACTCCCAGAGAATCCTAACGAGTTAGTAAGAATCTTTCACTATGGTTTAATACAATAATCGTTGCCTTGAAGCTTTTCTGAAGATATTACAATAAACTCATTGCGATAAAATCGCACATAGAGTCGTTACCTTAAATTCTTACTTCGAGTTTTTTTAATTCTATAATTCTTGTAATCATTACTAGGTGTATCTACAAATTTATTCACGTCAGGTTAAGCGTTAAAACACGCTCAATTATATTATATAATATTATTTCTTCCCTAATCCCCTGGGTTCGGACCGTATTTGTATGATTTGGCTACGTATTTTACGACCGGCTGCCTGCCTGACGTCAACTTACCTTAGTCGTATTTTACAACCCCTCGGTAAGATAGCGATATATTCAACTGGATATTTCCTGTTACTGAAAGAGTGATCATTTTAAATCTATTATGTTTAACCAGTAAATAAGCTTTAAATATACGAACTTTGATATTTCTTTGAATCTTCTTTTAGTTAATAAGTCGTAAAACCGTAACGGATATAACAAGCGAAATGACATTCGCATTTATAATATTACTCTGGATGTACATAAACTATAAAACCGACCGGAATCGTAAAACAGAGTTTCATAAAAAAATTAATGTTACAATGAAAAGACGAGGCCGAAAAACTTCCGATCGGAAAACGTAGATCTCGAATATCTTAAATTCAAATAGTTTACGAGGCAGTAAAATTGAGGGCAGGGCACAAAAGGCTTTCTTCGTCGCCACAACTCTACAGCAGTCACAATTAGCTAGTTATTTTGCATAAAATACACCGGCGTATTTGAGTGCGGTCCAAATGTCAGGAGTCAGCGGGGTTCCTAATTTTTTCAATTTTAATTTTGATTATAAATCAATTTATAACTTTTAAAAGCTTTATTATAAAATTTTATGTAATAATTACTATGTCACTAAGTAACGGTTTAATTTTGGAAAGAGAGGATGAAGGTTAGACCTATCCTAGTTAAATAAATAAGACGTCAAAGCGTAACAGAAAGAGAGGTTTTGGATGGACGGTCGGAATCATTCTACAAAGTAGGAAAGTCATGGACTATTTCAACATTACACTTGTCAAGAGAATAGACCATAAGTTTGCTAGAAAATGTTATTGCTAAAATGTTATTTGGAAAATTACCCATTTTTTGGTGAAGTCAAACACCTTAAGAAACCCTGCATCTCTGAAAAATTTCAAGGATAGATGTTACTTACCAATCCGCAGCGTGATGGGTCCATAGAGTCCATAGTGCAGATTATACTAGATAGGGGAATTAGCGTTAAATATGTCCATCGAAAATAAGGAGAAAACAAATAAGACCTCTTATATGTCTCTTTTTTTTGTGCGATTAGACAAAGATGAGCGAGGACCCTTACCTTTCCTTTCATTATTTTGCGATAAACTCACCAGAAGCCTGCCTATGACTCTCTTTGCCTATTTAGTTAACGTATCAGATACATAAAAATACAAGTTTTTCTTAGGCTACAGTAAAAACTAATATAGTACAGAATTGAGGTTATATTTACACTTAAGTTAACGTGAACGGGTACAGCTTATGCTACTATAATAAATTATATAAATGTTTGAATGGAACATTAGGTGAATGCATGAAACGGAATGCAGGGGAGTGTCTGAGCGACTTGGTATGATAGAAAGATGGGAGAAGGAAGACAAGAAGGACGTACCAAGGAGAATGGATGGAAAAGTGTGCAGTGTTAAATTAAATTAAAGTTTTACTTTGCCCTGGAAGTTCGAATATTCATTAAATTGGACCAAACATTCACGTGTACTGATCAACATTGATTGTAGAGCCTAACACCGTCACGCAATATACTACATTGTGTTAGCAAATTTAGGTCTTACAAGAAATAGATGTTTTTTTTTTATAACACGCATCATTACGGTGCGCATATTTTACATTTTCATTTTCATTTCAAATCTAAAACATAGGTCTCTTTAAGGAAATTACACTATACTGTTTTTAATACAAACTTTTTTAGGTGATTTCTTCATACAATAGAGGTGGCACCTAAATTACGTAGTCGCTTTTTTAGTCCAGGTTGACAAGAGATGAAATGATGATTTAATGACCGTAAATTATATTTATGCTGCCTTGAGATTGGTAAACGATTGAAACACCTGGGGATTTCTTTCATTGTTCCTTTATAATCCATTAAGTTAATAGAATAATTATAATAATTCAGTTGAAAATTTACATAAATTGATTATTATTTACGCTATCATGAAAATATTTAATAGTAACATGTTGTGCCTACCCCACTTAAAGTGGGATAAGGGCAGGAGAATGATGATGAATAAGAGTTTATATCAAGGATTCATTTTGAACTTTATCTAAATTACACTTCTTTAAATGATGTTAAAAATTAATCCTAAAACGATTACGTTGAAGGACTAGTTTTACAAGAGATTCGATTAAAAATATACAGGTCCTCTATTTACCGGCCAAACGGCGATAAACCCGAAAATTAAAATATCTCAACCGGTAAAGAGAGGAGTAAATTGAATTTAACGGCCTGACCAGCTTACCGTAACACGAGTCCGAGGGGTAAGTGAAGAAAAATGTCGATAACAGATGTTAATTAGTGTTATAAATCTTGGCCCAATGGCTCAGGGTGTACCGAAATCCTCGTTAAATCGTTAGTCTTTTTTCAGATAATCACTAGTTGCTTTTGAATTAATTTCTCCATTCTTTTAACCCTGAAAAGGTATTTACAGAAGCAGGCGTTACTTTGCGGAATTCCATAATACAGGCACTATAACAGAACTACCTTGCTATAATCCGCGAAATTAAACGAATACATGCAAAGCTAATGTGCTCAACTAATCAGCTAATGTGAGCCTATCCGCCTGATAATGCTTCGGTTTCGGAGCGAAACGATCGTCGAGATTGTGGTGGTGGTTGTGTGTGCTGCTTGTGTGCATTGTTGCTGGCGGAGGCGCCTTGGGGTGCGTGTGGTGGCTTGTCCTGCATGTATAAGGTGTTTTGCCTGCTTCATACACATTAGCTTTGCATGCATTCGCTTAACCCGCGCGGATTATAGCAAGATAGTTCTGTTATAGTGCCTAAAAAGGTATTTCCTTATAATACAAGACTAAATTGCTATTGGAGAGTATAATTATATTATTATATATTAATTGTATACGGGCATTTATAACTATAAACTACGTTAGACGAACGATGAGACAATCTACAATAGTGTATCCTATGTCTAACCTAACCTTTTTGTACCATGCCTCACCTTGATCTTTTTGAATTTCTTATGTCCCCTATGTAACCACATAACTTTCGTCATTATCATCATCATTCTCCTGCCCTTATCCCACCCTAAGTGGGGTCGGCACAACATGTTACAAACATGTTGTCATCATCATGATTTGGCTACGTATTTTACGACCGGCCGCCTGCCTGACGTCAGCTTACCTTAGTCGCCTTTTACGACACCTCGTTAAGAATGAGGGTGATCTATTCTATGCAGCCGGATCCTACACGGTATTTACCTTAGTTGCCTCTCACGACACCTCGGTAAGAAAGGAGGGTGGTCTATTCTATTCTGCCGGATACCACACGGCTAACCAATGTAATTTTTGTACATAAAAATATAAATAATTATAAAACTTGAAGATTACTTAGATAAGGATGTGTGAATATAGGTGCACTTCTACCCTGTACAAGACAGTAACAGCTTTCCGAACCAGCAGTAGATGTTGACGATTAAAAAGCACTTGTTTTTCGTACCGAAATCTGCATTTAAATGATTCGGAATGAAAGACTTCGAATTCGTGTCGAGTCTATCGCCAATTGCGAACCCCCCACCCCCACCCAAGAACTCATACAAGCATATAGCTTACTTAAGTTTACAAAGTACGTTTTTTTTACTGGTTTTAAAAAACAATATACAATTTTGTACACATTACACATTTGATGCAAAAATTTCACATATTACTAGCTGTCTGAGCAAATGTTGTTTTGCCTTATTAATTATTTCTAGGGTAATTTAGTGTACATTATAAAAAATAAAAAAATTGGAGGTGGACAACCCTTATCACTTAGGGGTATGAAATATAGATATTAGTAGTATTGAATATACATATAAAATTTAAAGAACTAGGCGTTACTTTGCGGAAGTCCACAACACAAAAGCAATAATAAAATTATTTTGCTATAATCCGCGATAAAGAAAATAGAAAATATATATAATGCTAAATGTATAGTGGACTATACGTTTTTTCGATACCCGATACATGCAGGATTCCTAAAAACACATGCACAGACCTCCACCACTGCCACCACAATACACAAGCACTACACACGTTCACTATCACAAACTCAACAATCGTTTCGCCCCGCAACCGAAGCATCATCAGGAGATAGACTCCACGATAAAATCGCAAAGCTTTGCGATGGAAAAAAGGATAATCCACTAAAGATTTAGCATTATACATATTTTTTATTTACTTTATAGCGGATAATAGCTAACTAATTTTATTATTACTTTTATATAAAATATCATAAAAATCGGTTAAGCCGTTTCGGAGGAATATGAAAACTAACATTGTGATCAACAATTTTACATATAAGATGATTTTCAGTGCCTACTTATATACTTTTAGTTGCCAGAGATCCTTATACACAAAATTTTATAACAGACTTAAAATTTAGCAGTGGAAAGTTTAATGCCTCGGAACGCTTTAAGAACACACTTCCATTCACCTTTTGATTAAGATCCCGTCTGTACATAATGAGACGGTATTCTGTAGAGGTTTCTGAACAAGCGACAGACTTTCAGCATTCGAAATTAAATTTCCCTAGAAAGGGTCCGGACGCTGAAATATTGCTCATTATTAATTAACCTTTTACCCTCGTCCTATTTTATAAAAAGAGTCACTCACTACCTAGGCTTGCGGTAGAAATATATCTTTAGAAAAATCTTTGCGAGCTGTATTAAAGTATTAATGTGATTGAATTCAAAAAAAGTTGTTTTGTGGCAAATTGCAATAAAGAATAGCGTAGCACCTTAAAAACTCGTGAGTGCTAACGAAGCAAGAAAACACTGGATTTTTTAATAGTTCGTAGCATGATGTCACATCATCATTCTCCTGCCCTTATCCCACTCTAAGTGGGGTCGGCACATGCTACAAACATGTTATCACATGATTTGGCTACGTATTTTACGACCGGCCGCCTGCCTGACGTCAACTTACCTTAGTCGCCTTTTACGACACCTCGGTAAGGAAATGAGGGAGGTCTATTCTATGCAGCCGGATACCACACGGCACATACCTTAGTTGCCTCTTACGACACCTCGGTAAGAATGTAGGGTGGTCTATTCTATTCTATTCTGCCGGATACCACACGGCGTATCGTGATGTCCCATATGGCAATGAAATAGGGATTACAACGTATCTAACTCAGTCAAGACTAATTTTGAAATCAGTCCGTTTGATACTTGAACTTGCGATATATGTCGTTACTAGGTTTTGCCTGCGGCTTCGCTCGCGTGCAATTTGATCTGCCACATTAAATTTCATGACAGATCATTTTAGATTTAAATATTTTTATTTAATATTAAAAAAAATATATTTATTTAGTTACTCGTACATCCAAAATTTTAGATGTCTAACTTCAAAACAAAAGGATTGCATACAACTTCGCGCGCCGCGCATATTAGACACTATAGCGTATATACTATACATTTAAGTCAATCGTATCGTGATAACTTTTAAACTATTCGGCCAAATTACTTAATTAATCTAAAAGACAAATTTTATCTACATGAAATACTGAAGGCGACAAATGTATTGAGTCTTGTAAAAAATTGATAAATATACAAAAATGTGCATTGTTATATAGTATCTAATTTAATTAACTTTATGATTCACAATTTTGGTCACCGTGTCTTCCACATAAAAGATATGCTGTCGACTAACAATACTACAGTACATCATCTTTGTGTAACTTGAATGGTTTAGGCAGCGTGCGCAAAGATAGCTCCGATAGCTAGATTTTTTCCAACTTTATTGACATGTATAGTTATATTACATAAAATCATTACAAATTTTAGCCTATAAGTTATTCTGATGTTTCTTTCAGGATGTATTCATCATCGAAAAGCGTGCGATGAATTTCAAATATCAATAAGGCACATTTTTTTTACAGAATAACTCAATGGCCTAAGGTTCGAACCCATGCCCCCTAGAGAGAGCCACACGATCTACTCTTCAGGATCCGTTGCATTTTTAAACACTTAAATTGTTAAAAATCTTGCACATTTCAAGGAAGCAACCACTGGATAAGAATGTTACTCTTAGCACATAGCAAGACATTGAGTGGTCAATCTTTTAAAATATTTTTCAATTCCATAAATAACATGCAGGTCTTTTACATAAGGATGTCTGTAAGGATCGTCAGATTGAAGCGTACTTATTATTTTAATACTCGTAAAAATATATCGGTTACTCTTATGGCTTTATGAGGGTAGAACTTTGGTTTTCGTTCTTTCTCAAAGCGATTACGCAATTACTTGCATGTACTTAAAATAAGATATGAAGAATTTAAGGTTTGCCATTCGCTCTTTAAGGTCCATCAAACCTACCCCAGTTAGGGACTGAATACACAATCATCTTTTATTGAAGTGTGCTATGAAATTAATGGACCCGAGGGTGCATGTGGAAGCGGAATTAAAACCGAAGCGAAAGTAGGGTAACTGTGTTTCTATAAAAAAGATAAAAACTATGCTGAAGGCAATTTCTTGCGTGAACTGAACTGTTAAAATAACTTGAATAAAGTTCAATAAAAACAAGATTGAGTGAAAAAAGTTTTTTCTTGTTTACGTTAAAAAAATATTGGAGGAGTTGAAAGGAATAATATGCAGCACAGGAGATTAATGAGTTAAAAAAAAATAGCATACAAAAAGTTTCAAAGTATTGTCAAATTGTGCGTGGTTTAATTGATGAGGAGATAGAGGATATAGATAGTGATGATAATGAAGATCAAAATGCAAAATCTTGTGAAATAGATGCAATATGTAATTAATAAAAATTATAAAAAAATTCACCAATCAACGGAAACTTTCTATAACAACAAAGTCTGTTGAAAAATAACTTTAGCACTGTGCGGCGCAGATAGGCACTACATTTTATTATATGAAATAAATTACGATTAATGACGTTCTGCTTTTGATACACGTGTACAAAAAAGTAACTTGGAGCGGCGTTATAAGTGCAAAAATTTAAAGTAATGCGACGTAATGACGTAGCTTGAAGGAATTGGTACAATCTTCAGCTGTTTATGCACGTTGTTAAAAGAAATACATTTTTGCCAACGTGTATAAACGTTGTGTTAATAAGCGCTTATCAAATTTATCGTGTAATAACGTTGCTCCGCCAAAGTGTTAAGAAGCACAAACAAGTGAAACTAAATTTATTAAAATATTGCGTAGGGACCGATTCAGAAAACGATAACGCGTGGTGACATTAACTAAAGGTATATGGGGGGGTCACGTTTTATTTGTTCATTGACTTATTTTACGAGTCATAAACTTAAATGTCATCGATAATTTTGACTGTCACTTGTCATGGAAAGTTACCGTAACATATTCTAATCAGTGAGCACCGTTTTTATGTTAGACTTTTTACGATTTCGGTGGGGGTAATGAAAAATTTTATTTACACTTGTCATGAAGTGTATAAATTTTATGTGCAATGAAAAAGAGTTGCTGCGTATAGATTTGAAATATATTTTTTCATTTACCTCTTGTAAATATTTTAGACTCAATTTGTACTACTAATCCTACTAGTCCTACTAAAATTATAAATCCGAAAGTTTGCGATTATTTACAATTCATTGAAATTTGGCACAATTATTCCTTATACACCTGGGTAAAATATAGGCTATAGAAATCCTGTTAATTCTACAGGAATAGGATGATATAGAAAAGCGCCATCTTTTATCAGCCTATAATTGTTTTTATATTCACGATATTTCAAAAGCCAAGTCAATTCTATAATAATTTATATGACAACGAAAAACAAACGTTTGCCAGGTCAGCTAATAGTTCATAGTTTGCTACTTTTTGTTTGTTTTTTTTCCATTTTTTTGTTTTATTTTTTTCATTACCAAGCTGAGGTAGTCAATAAGTGTTTCTACAATTTCTATTGTCTATATGACTTTTTAAATCGTTTGTGGTAGCGGTTCTAACCTGCTAGTACCCTGAATAAATGAATAAGTCACCTTCATTGTTTTATTCATATCACCGCTTAATAACTGTGATAACATTTTTGGAAAAGTAATGTTTTGTTAATTCAAATCGACGGTTCTTAAAGATTTTCTTAGTAGCTAAAATGAGTAATAACGTAAATTCATTCATTCATTTTTTTATGGAACTCCGCAAAATAGTTTAATTAATTAAAAATAGTTTAATTCGTCCCAATTAAATAACAAAATTGTATACTATCAATATTAAATTTGAGGTTTTGACATATTGCGGTTGACAATTTTCGAATATTCAATTTATTTTCCTAATTGTTAATATGTATATTTGTTTTTTTTTATAATTATGTTATAATATGTAAGAATATATATATATATATATATATATATGTATAGCCCAAACAACTTATTAATATCTTTATCGATTCTATTGCTTGTGCTTTACAAGATATTTGGAACAGATATCCTTTTCCTCCTTCAATATAAAATAAACGCAGGCTAAGTCGAGTATATTTCCTCCGACAGAAGTTCAAGGAAACAGGTATTCTTATATTGGCTTCACAGTATATTTTAAGTAATTTAATTTTCGTACATATGAATATAAATAATTATAAAAGGATTGGCGATGTACATAATAGGCAAAGTAGGAACCGACATAAGCTTGCGGTTCCTGCTTTGCGCCTAGCAAAAGTTCATAATTCGTTTGTGGGTTTGGGTATAAGATTCTATAATAAAATTCCACAATCTACTTCAACTTTACCATTACAGCAGTTTAAAAATACTATAAAAAAAGGCTAATTAAGAAAGCCTATTATACTATTGAAGATTACCTAGACGATAAGAATGCGTGGATATAGCTTCTCTTCAACCCTGTACACGACATTAATAACTATATGCAACTAGTGATAAGAATTATTGTTTTAGAAGAGCAACCGCCGAGTTTCTTGCTGGTTCTTCTCGATAAGAATAGCTTTCCGAACCAGCAGTATATGTTGACGATTCAAAAGTACTTGTTTACAAGTTTACTTGAATAAAGAATATTTTGAATTTGAATTTGAATATATTGAGTTCTCTATAAGTATGTGAGGTTGTTAAAAATTTAATATCATAAAACGGTTCTTCAACACTGTCAGTAGAGTGTGATGAAATATAACGTGGTATCCTCCAACGTTTACTTAAGTTTGCCTGTTGAAAATCACAACAGGTTCTGTAAAATTTTCTATGAGAAATTTTAAATTTAATATCTTCGCTAGCTGATACATGTAGAACTTGAAAAATATCTCTAGCATATAACTATTGACTACCACAATTTCAATACTCCTTTCGTTATTTTGTGGAGCGCTATAATAAAAAAAGAATTATTTTTATCTATTGCACCAATTGCAAAATGGCACTAATATATATTTTTACTTTTAAAACAAGTATGTACAAGTTATGTCTATCTTAAATTATTTACACGCTAGTTCTATACAAATCATGCCCACGTGGAATGGTCCCAAGAATGCTGGTAGCGTTTCCGTGTTGAATCGCTAAGCTGATTCTTTGTGCGAAAAAGGAGCCAGCCCTCTTGTCACCCGAAGAGGCGATCAACCGAGGTGTTAAAACGGATAAAAAAAATTTGCACTTTGACTCTATGGCCCTAGGGTCTCAACTGCAAACTAATATTGGACTGGCCCGTTGGCGCAGTGGGTAGTGACCCTGCCTTCAGCTCCGCGGGTCGCGGGTTCGATTCCCGCCAAACATCAACATTTTCTATAAACAATTTGTTGGTTCTTCGAGCCAGGGTGTGAATTTGTATTTGAGTATGTATTTAAACATGTATATGTAGTATATCTACCACTTTCCGTCACCCATAACACAAGTATTAAGTTTTTTACTTTGGGGACGGACGACAGTGTGTGTAAATGTCCCATATTTATTATCATTGTTTATTAATATATTACTTACAAAAAGTAATAAGGATATCGGCTATACTCACGTCTAATTTTATCGGATTGCTTACAAATATTCTATAGTACAATTTTGTTTTGCTCCTCTTTTCCGAAATTAAGCATTTCGCTAACGGGCGCTGGGCAATGTTCTAAACAGTGGCAATTATAAAACAATTAAGAGGTTCGCGTGCAAAACAAGCTTGTTGGAGCGTTGCAATTGTACAAAATTCGTGCTAATTTGGAACTTTTGAAATTCTTCTTTTATATTAAAAAAAAATGTTCTCTATTAGTTGCAGGATGAAAATGACCCTAATAGTACGCTTATAGCCATTATCACTAATTTTATAAAAAAGGAAATCTATTTATAAAAATGAATTCCGAAAAAACTCAAAACGGCTGGACCGATTAGGCTAATTTTGGTCTACAATTACTTGTCCAGGAAAATTTGTTTGGAAGTCCAGGAAAGGTTAGGTGATTAAATGTGATAAAAATGCTAGGAATTTAAAAAAACAACAATTTGTTTTTCCTCAGAAACATGGATAGTTCATTATCGTTGATTTGCGATAATCATCGATAGGGAAACATAGATGTTTTAAAATCGCGAAAGTAGAGATCTTTCATTCTAAAAGTGCACGCCCCTCCAATGTCTTTACTCACGCACAAAAAACTTATGTACAGACGAAATACACGCAAACTTGTTATTCTAATTGGTTACTCAGTTGCCGGACAGACACGAAAGTGGGAGCACGTATCGATTATTGCCAAAAGTACAGTTAGCATGTCAAAAAAGAGGATATTTTTTTTATTTTTTATTTTAAATAATAATTAGATAAAAACGGGCAAAACTTAACATCTATCATTATTTCAAAATTAAAGCCATTGCTTTAATTAAGGAACGAATTGACATGATTGATAGAAATATGTGGGAAAATACGTGTCGAAATGTGAATGATATTGAGATAGAATATATGACAAATTTTGAATTTATAATTAATGTCGAGTCTGAATCTGAAGATAGCGACGTGAGTGAATAGCGTTAAAATAGTAAATATTTATTGCGGTTTAATTTTTTTCTTTTTTTACTAATAAAATAAATATTTTTTTCTAATGAAATAAATTCTGTATGATCTTTATTAAATTAAGTTGGCAAGCTAGCTCTTGATTGCGAATTCACCTGATGGATTCCGATGTAGTTTAAGTTTCTTTAAAGGGTTTGGAGATTAAACGTGTAACCATTCAGGGTTTTTACATGACATCGTACCTGAATGCTAAACCGCTTGGTGGTACGTCTTTGTTAGAAGGGTACGTCGGAAGTATCTATCTAGTCAAGACCAGGGATAAATTTTAGAAATATACTAATATGTTTTTTCTAGGATTCGAATGCGGAACTTCCCGTTTACAATCCACAGCGCTTACTATTACTCCAGGGATGTTAAAAACTTACTTTTTATTCTAAAGAATTTTCAACATAAATTTGATTATAAATATTATATAATATTAATTTTATTTTTATGCAAACGTTACTTGTAATCCGTGTAGCCGGATTGGTTGGTCAACCAGTGCACAAATGATAGGAACGCGTGACAGAATAGACGTGTTGTCTCATACAAAGCGTGCATTCTCCGCCAAATAAATGCTTGACTTATTCGAGTCGAGCAATTGGTTGACCTTTAAGTGCGCGAATGAGTCGAGTCAACTTTGAAATTGCTGCGCGCACACATATAGAGTAGTACAGTCAATATTTTCTCTCACACATTAAAATAATGTAATTTTGTGGAGGGGCGTGCACTTTTAGAATGAAAGATCTCTACTCGCCGGTCTTTTACATTTTCACGGCCAATCCGCTGAACGAATATCAACACCGGGGCAACATATAGGGTATCAAAATCCTGTCTTTTCAAAAGGAAAATCAGGAGATTGAGAAATCTAATCTATAATATTAGGTCCTTACATATGAAATTGGCGTTTTGTCGTACTGCGCACTAAGTCGAGTGCATAATCTAAAGTCCTAAAACTACTTCCGGTGAGGCCGGAACTCGAGTTTTCGAGATAGGTTTTAATTCTTGCATTTTACGAATCCTGTATGCATGAGATATGAAAACGTCAGTACACTTTACTTTTAGATTTTCTCTGATCACGGATTATAGTAAAATAATTATTTTGCTATTATTAATGAATTCATTATTATTTAATTTATAAAATGAGGCGTTAATTTGCGGAGATCCATAATACAACATTTATTTAAAAAATGGCCTTTGCAATTTTATGCGATGCGATGATGCTTGGCTTGCGGGGCGAAGGGATTGTAGAGTTTGTGATAGTGAAACTGTGTAGTGCTTGTGTATTGTGGTAATGGTGGTGGAGATTTGTGCATGTGTTTTTATGAATCCTGCATGTATCGGGTTTGATAGTCCACTCTAATTTTATTATATATATTTTCTAAATAAATATTATTATTATTATTTGTAATATAGAACTCCTAGCCGTGTGGAGGAAAAAAGGAGGAAAGGAGGGTGGTCTATTCTATTCTGCCTATCCGGCAGAATAGAATAGACCACCCTCCTTTCTTACCGAAGTATCGTAAGAGGCGACTAAGGTAAATGCCGTGTGGTATCTGGCTACATAGAATAGACCACCTTCATTTCTTACCGAGGTGTCGTAAAGGGCGACTGAGGTAAGTTAACGTTAGGCAGGCGGCCGGTCGTAAAATACGTAACCAAATCATATGACAACACGTTTGTAACATGTGTGTCGACCCCACTTAGAGTGGGATAAGGGCAGGAGAATGATGATGGGTGCTGCGCGGTCAGATGCTCCCGGGAGTGCGTCTGTTTTGTTATGCAGACGACACTCTCGTGACTGCCCGCGCGAGCACCCACCACGAGTCCCGCATACTGAAGACCGCGGCCGTAGCTCACGTCGTGGCCCGGATTCGCCGGTTAGGTCTGGCCTTGGAGAAATCCGATGCTATTTGTTTCCACAGGCCTCGGATGGCGCCCCCAGCGGGCTCCCGGTTGGTGGTGGACGGGACGTCCATCGGAATCTCAAGTACTTTGCAGTACCTGGGATTGATTCTCGACAGCCGATGGACGTTCGAGGCCCATTTCCGCCGGAGCCCTGAGCAGGCTCCTCCCGAATGTGGGGGGTCTTAATGCAGGCTGCCGGCACCTTTACGCTGGAGTGGTCCGGTCAATGGCCTTGTACGGCGCTCCCATCTGGGCGGAGCGGCTGTACCGTCAAATCCCTGCCCCTTTTGCGCGGGGCGCAGAGGATTATGGCGATCAGGCTAGTGCGAGGCTACCGGAATATCTCTGGCGAGGCGGCCTGCGCCTTGGCCGGTTCCCCTCCGTGGGATCTAGAGGCCAAGGTGCTTGCTCAGGCCTTTCGGGGGGAAACTCTACGGCGGTGGAGGTGGATTGGCGGAGAACAGCTCAGATGGAGCTTCTCCGTCAATGGAGGCGGCGGCTGGAATCGCCCAGCTCAGGATTCAGGACGATTTCAGCCATCCAGCCCATTCTCCAGGGCTGGGTCGCCAGGAGGGATCTCGGGGTTCTCACCTTCCGCCTTACACAGGTACTTTCTGGACATGGTTGTTTCGGGAGGTATCTGTGGAGGGTGGCCCAGCGCGAAGCGTCTGGTGAGTGCCACGAGTGCGGCGCCGAGTTCGATACGGCGCTGCACACGCTCGCAGACTGCCCTGCTTGGGCGGTTCAGCGAGCGAAGCTCGTGGCAGAGGTGGGGCACGATCTCTCCCTGCCCACCGTGGTTCGTGCCATGGTCGACAGGGAGGCATCGTGGGCAGCGATGGCCTCCCGAGGATGTTATCTTGCGGAAGGAGGCGGCGGGATGGATCCGGGAAATCGAGTCTTTGGATCCGATCCGCTGCAGGCGAGCGGGGCGCAGGCGACTCGCTGAAGTTCGTCGCATGCCACCCTAACGTGGACCTTCGAGCGTTCCGAACGGGGTTCATCGGACGCTCGCTGAAGTTAGGTCCCCGAAGTGGTTGATGCATCTGGTGCTCCCGATGCATCGATTAGCGGTGGGAGGGGCCACTGCTTAGATAGGCCCCGACCCGGAGGTGGCGCTCTCCGGGGCACAGAGCCGCTGCTGGCGGGGATGGGGGCAATGTGTACAACGTTACCCTGTCCCCGCCACCAGCAGCGTGGTGGAGCACTGTCAGGTTTTTAGTCGGTGAGAGTCCGACATACCCACCGCTCGTCCCCGTCGGGCGGTGACGACCCATAATGGGTTTTCCTGACAAGAAAGAAAAAAAAAAGGAGAATGATGATATTTGTAGAATAGAACTCCGTAAAGTAACTATAAATTAAACTAAACACCTCGACTCAAAACACGCGAGATTAGTCTCTAAGTAAATCTATTCAGTGTCTAAGGTTACGGAGATTTTTTATTAAATCTTATATTCTATTAAGAATTTAAAAGTCTTTTTAATATGCCAGCGTTATAGCGGTTCCCGGGGCACGTGCCTTCACTGCAAAAAAGGCGTAATAAAGGAAAGGGATAGGGCGATACACGTGTACACGAGAGGGAAACGAAAGAAGAATTAGGGCCCAATTCATATTTCGTCTTAAATGTGACGTGTGCCCAGACTAAAGTAGATTAGTGATGTAAAAAGCCGAGTATGGGCCCTTACATTTAAAAGGGGATCGTGATAAAACTTTAATGGAGCGTAATATTCATCTCTATGTCTCTTATACATGCCGAAATAGGTTATGAAAAATAACCTGTTTCTTGCATCGCAATACAAATATATATTATACTAGGAAAGCCCCACGGTTTCACTCGCGTAAATAGCGATTTCGTGGGGAGGTTACTAAGTCGGATTAGAGATTTTTTTTTGTCAAATTAAAAGTTCGGCCCTGGGACTTATTAATGGTTATGGCAAAGAAAGTTTAAACTGGAAATTGAATTCTTTCAAAAGTTATAGCTATATCCGTGTATATCATTGGTATACTTGGAATAAGATATTTTTACATCAAAAGTTAAATAAAGATATGGGACACTTACACACACGGTCGTCCGTCCCCAAATTAAGTAACCTAATACTTTTGTTATGGCTGACGGATAACTGGTAGAGACATATATAATTTTAAATACCTACTTTAATACAAATATACACCCAGGCTCGAAGAACCAACAAATTGTGTATAGAAAATGTTGGCCCTCTGCGGGAATCGAACCCGCGACCCGCGGAGCTGAAGGCAGAGTCACTACCCACTGCGCCAATGGGACAGTCGAAAGTTGTATGTATTTCCTCAAAATCTACTGAATTGAATTTCATACTTTTCAAAAAGATTATACAATTTTTGAGGAAGGTTTGAGTTAAACCGTGCGTTCTCCGGCGCAGCTTAACCGATTTTTGTAGCACTTTCATTGGAAGATAGAGGAGGTTGTGTTGCAACATATAGGCTCTAATTTATCGGAGAATTCCCGCGGTATCAGTATTTCCGTAGTATTAACTTCGTGACGCTCAAAACCGCGGGTTCAGCTTATCTAATAAGGAATTCCGTATCAAAACCTGTGTTTTGAACGCAGCTTCTATTCTACAAGAATAAATACTAAATTTAATACAATAAAGCACTATGAAGGTTTTATTTCGTGTCCTCTATTAGTTAGTTTACGTACGTGGTGAGTTTATCGCTGGCAATCTTGTACACTTTAGTTAATTAAGCCCACTTAATAATACGTCGTTCCTATGTCCACTAACTACTATATATTCAATTTATATGTACGTTTAATTTAACATATACGTACTATAATTACTTTCGTTTACCTACATAATTATAAACTTTGTGTTTTATATCGTTTCTGAAGTAACATTATTCTTTATAAAAGTAATAATAAAATTATTTTACTATAATCCGCGATACAGTAAATAGAAAATATATATAATGTTAAATGTACTATATATATAGTATACAAATATATATAGTGTTTAATGTATGACTCCACGACAAAATCGCTATAATCCGCGATACAGTAAATAGAAAATATATATAGTGTTAAATGTATAGTTGTCTATCCGTATTTTCATACCCGATACGTCCAGGATTCGTAAAAACACATGCACAAACCTCCATCCACCACTTCCACCACAATACAGAAGTACTGCACACATTCCCTACCACAATCTCAACAATCGTTTCGCCCCGCGACCGTAGCATCATCAGGAGATAAGGATAGATCATACCGTCTGTCAGTTGGATCTCAGCGACTATCAAATGCTATTAATATATGTAGCGGTTTCAATGAAAATGTCCCCTATGGTTAACGGTTATTTAGCTAGAGTCAATAAATTATATTTCTTCTGAATGTATCAATGAATTAATTCAATGTATTTATTTAAGCAGTGATAAAAAAGTTCTATAAGTATATTATAAATTGTGCCGTGTGGTATCCGGCTGCATAGAATAGACCACCCTCATTTCTTACCGAGGTGTCGTAAAAGGCGACTAAGGTAAGTTGACGTCAGGCAGGCGGCCGGTCGTAAAATACGTAGCCAAATCATGTGACAACATGTTTGTAACACGTTGTGCCGACCCACTTAGAGTGGGATAAGGGCAGGAGAATGATGATGAGGTATATTATAAATTGAGTTCGACTAATCACTAATTACATGCAGCAGTTAAATATGACAGTGCTTTGGCTGGTTCTATAAAATTGGCCTTTCAATTACACAAAGTGGATATATGAAATTTATTAACTTAATTCATATTTTCGCTGTAATTAGCAAACAATTTAGCGAGGCGTTATTTTTGTTGTTGTTGAGCTTTGATAACCCAGAGGCGACACCGTGCCACTCTTTCGAGGGGAACACGAGTTCAAACCCGGGCAGGCACCAATGAGTTTTTCTATTAAAACTCATGTGTCTAATTGATAATTGCAATTTATCACACGCTTTTCGGTGAAGGAAAACATCGCGAGGAAACATATCTGCATATCTCTAGAGAATTCTGGAGATATGTGTAACCTACAATCCGCATTGCAGCAGCGTGGTAGGTCTTAGCTCCAACCCTTCTCTACAGAAACGGAGAGAGGAGGACTATTCCCAGAAGTGGGATTGTAAAAAAGTAAAGTAAAGTAACAGCCTGTTACTATGCCCACTGCTGGGCTAAGGCCTCCTCTCTCCGTTTTTGGAGAGAAGGATTGGAGCTAAGACCTACCACGCTGCTCTAATGCGGATTAGTAGGTTACACATATCCCTAGAATTCTCTAGAGATATGCAGGTTTCCTCACGATGTTTTCCTTCACCGAAAAGCGTGTGATAAATTGCAATTATCAATTAAACACATAAGTTTTAATAGAAAAACCCATTGGTGTCTGCCCGGGTTTGAACCTATGTCGTCTCTAGAGAGTCGCACGGTCTCACCGCTAGGCTATCACAGCTTCAGTGGGATTGTAACAGGCCTCTACTTTTTATTTTTGTTATAAGTATTATTTGTAGTTTTTAACATTTTTAATATTGCCAAGTTATGCCCCTCAAGTTAGGTATAGAACTAATTTGCTATAATTTGCGTGTTTTACGCGAATGGATGTAATGCTAAGTGTATGAAGCAGGCAAAATTCACGTACCTTACACATGCATGACAAGTCACCACACGTATCCCAAGACGCCTCCACCAGCAACAAAGCATCAAGCAATACACACGACACACGGCTGCCTATCCTCCTGAAGATGCTTCGGTTTCTGAGCGAAACGATCGTAGAGATTTTGATGGTGGTTGCGTGTATTGTCTGTTTCTGTAATATAGAATTCCGCAAAGTAACGCTTGCTTCTTTAGATAGATATATAGCACGCTTAATATTAAAGTGACCTAATTCAAAAGAGATGTTTTGTGGCAAGTTTCAATGAAGCATTATACCAATTCCTAACTAATACGTGCCATTCATTAACAAGTCAAGCATTCAGTATAGTAAGAGGTAATTAATCTGCAATGTAATGTACGGGCTACTGAATCATTACTCTTCACCTCTTGGTCGAATTGTTACCATCAATCTGAAGCCCAAATTACAGTAACTGATTACTATTGCATAAACATTTCGTTCGGTTTCGGTTTGAAATTTTTACTTGATTAAGTTTCCAAATCAACATTACGGCCTGGAATCGAGTCTTTTAAGGCAAAGTCAAATCACGTTGTTTGGCTTACGTCGAAAAAGTTATTTTAGTAATGTTTTTTATATTTTGTTTTCTGTTTACTGGCTAAATATAACTGGGCTAATAAAATTTATAATTAATATAAGTAATACGAAAAAGTGAATCCGAAAGTCTGTTTGTCTGTTACGTTTTCAATTTGGCACAATAGATTCTCACTTAAAGCGATTCAAAGCTTGTTCCGTAAGCGTACATTTCGTAAGTCTTACTAACAACGGCCGAGTAGATTCTAGATTCCCTTAATTCATTTGCGAACAAGTTTTAGTACATTTTCCATTTGCATAGTAGTCCCGCAGACCGTGTCAGAATAAGGAAGTAAATTTACTCTCGGAATTTCATTTATAGCTTACTGAATTAGCACGCCATGTCTATGATCTTATGGTTTAAATTTTAAACAAAGTTATGGGAGAATTAAACTCTGTCATTCATCCCCAAAGTAACCTAATACTTGTGTTATGTCACATGTTGTGGTGACAGCTATTTGGTAAATACATACA
Source organism: Morpho deidamia (assembly GCA_947086505.1). Taxonomy (NCBI): domain Eukaryota; kingdom Metazoa; phylum Arthropoda; class Insecta; order Lepidoptera; family Nymphalidae; genus Morpho; species Morpho deidamia. The sequence goes on from CAMTZC010000025.1 coordinate 2,304,210, forward strand.
TATGTAACACAACGTAACACGGTTCACGAATGTATTTTTCTTATTGCAATAACAGATGGCGCCACCAGTATTTAATCCGCGCTATAGTAGTGATTTTGTAGTGATATAAGCAGTCCCCATACAAATTTTCGTTGATTGTCATCAATTCTCAATCAATTTCTTTATAAACTATAAATGGTGAATCTTCCGGTACAACCATATCTGGAATGCTGTGAAGGATCCGTCCACGATAATCTCTCTATAAGTGACAATTATGCTACTATTCTTTCATTTGTACTCCTTCCCTCGTCCGTATGTTTGTCCGGTTGGACGCGTTTCACATACATATAGAATGTTAAATTATTACTTAAATACATACACTCATCCAGACTCAAAGAACTCACAAATTGTTTTAAAAGATGTTGGCACTCAGTAAAGAGAGGGTCTCTGCCATCTGCGGTAATGGGCCAGTCACTTTTTAGTCAAGAAACATTGGTTTCATAACTTTAGCAGTACGATTTGTCTAGTGAATTTTCTATTGACTTACTGAGTGTTCTGCCATTATCTACTATACAAGCCGCACCCCTTTCTTCTCAGTTAATTGTGTCGCCGAGGAAAAATAGCGGCTTTCAAATTTAACGCCGCGGGCATTCCACTCCTATTGAAATGTCTTTGAACGATAATGGCTTCTGGTTAACGGGTAATTTGTCAGCGAAATTGATCGCCAATTGATGCGGCAGTAATTTATATTACTTGAAAAATTAATATTAAAATGATTCGTCAACGATCGCGAAATTAAAAAGATCGTTGAAATATTTGAGGCGTTAATATTTCCAGTTTAGTTTTAATTGGATTCTTCTAGGGATTTTGTATACGCATACTCTTGTAGCGCAATAATAAATACTTCTTCTTCTTCTTCGGCAACTGATGGACGTTCACTGCTACTGCTGGAGATAGGTCTCTTCAAGGGATCTCCACGCCACACGATCTTAAGCCGCGAGGATCCAGCGGGTTCCCGCGACCTTTTTGAGATCAAACGATCTCAAGGTGGACAAACCTCCACCTTGGAGGGGGTAGACCCCCCTAGGGGGGGCTTTCCGGTGCAGGGTGACCATTCCAACACCTTGAGACCCCAACACCCATCGGTTCTCCCTACTATGTACCCTACCCACTCCACTTCAGCTACTAAACAAAACTAGAACTAAACTAAAAAAAACTAGAGTCACCGATATAGCTCATTATCAATATCGGTGACTCTAGTTTTTTTACGGATCTCCTCATTTCTGATTTAATCACGTAGAGATACTCCGAGCATAGCTCGCTTCATCGCCCGCTGGATAAGAAATACGGTCTCCATAAATAGAATAGAAATATAAAAATAAAGCTAAAGGCCTTTCTCTTTGGAGAATATAATATATAGCGTACACCTACTACTATGCTCTAATTCATATAGACGCGTTATATTTACAAAAAAGAATTGATGGTATGATATTTTAACCCACGAAGACTTCTTTGGGATCTTACCATCTGTCAGTTTGATCTGGAATCCCTTATTATTTTTAAACTATTGATTATTTCAGTGGTTATTTACTGCTATATATATTGTTGGGAAGTCAATGCGCATGTTTAATGTATATTTTAATTCATTGGTAATCGTATTCATATCAGCCATATGAAACTTATGTTAGGGCTGGGTTTCCAATTCTCGAAAGATGGAACCTAAGACCATTAGTATTACTATTATTAATAAAAAATATATAAATTTTACACAAACAAATAAATTATCCTAATTGCCAAGGATCAGCAAGATCTCGCAATCTCGCAATCAGTTATTAGCGAGCGGAGATATATAGACTTGTAAATCAGCTGAGGCGGAAACAGTCCCCGATTTTGAGGGAGGTCTCTCCAACATAAAGCTGACTCATTGAAACATTAGCAGTTAAGATACCAAAAAATATGCTTCCCCGAGGATATAATTTAGGGCGAGTTGGTACATTAACTTTTATCCGGTACGGGAGTATCCGTGGGGTCAGAGTAATAAATATTCATCGAGTTTCTTTTTTTTCGTACATCAAATCTTTTGTAATATTAAAAGATACAAAACAGTATTGAAATGATACTAATACAGTAAGACCATAGTTGTAGCGGAAAATCATAAACATGAAAATATTCCGAGTAGCTACGAACGTCAACATTGAAGAAAAAAGAAGTAAAAGGTTAAATTTAGATCCTCTGATATTATTAAGAAAACAGGTTCAACAATAAGTAAATTTTTTGTCTGATTTGGTCCGTCCAGTTTGATCTTCAGATAAGGATTATGATAAAGAGGTTAAAGACAAGAAAGAAAAGTATGAAAAAAAAGGCTATTTGACGTACTTAAGACAATACACTAATGAAGGTAAGCTAACTAACCAAACTAACTACGTCAGGTGAGAAAAATTGTTATAAAGTTGTCCAGGATCAGCACGTTCTATTCACATTAAAGATACTTATGAAAAAGCTTGTAGTACGTGATGAAGATAATAAACTGAAAGAAAAAAAGAATTGAAATAATTTGGAACAAGAAAATAAAGAAAATTATCAGAAGAACAATCAAGGAAAATAGTCCAATAATTTCTAGAAGTAAGGCTCATAACCGAGGATCAGAAGATAGGCTCCACCTATCTCCTGGTGAACATATAAGGTATGAAAAAGGTTTTTGCTTCCTACAAAGAAGGAAATAGTTACCATTGTTGATTGTCTAAAAGTAAAGAGTTGAATAGTTAACTTCAATGTAGTCAATATATAGTGAAAGCCGCGTCCCGCAAAAAGTAGTTCAGACAGGCCCTAATTTAGCCAAAAGGTAATGGGGTTAGAAAATCGACTCTCCAAGGGATTCTGTATAGTTCAGATAAAATTAAATGTCGGCTAAAGTAAATCTTTTAACACTAACTAAAATTAAATAACTGGTGGCCAAAATGTATTAGTTTTGTAAGTGATATCACAATTTTATATAAATATCAAGTTTGCCAGAATGCGAGGTTCTTATTTTTGAACTTTTAGTTAACTTGCAGGGTCAGGGTTTTAAAACCTCTACTAGCGTTGCGGGGAGCCGCTGGATTAAAGAGGCACTAGTCCATGAGGAGATCTGTTGAAGAGACTGATATCCAGAAATAGTCGTCTATGGGTTGAAGGAGAGAGAAAAGAATAAATTGCTTTAGACGTGTTTTGACATAACTATATAGCGATCGTCAAATTTACATAAGCATTAAGGGAACTGGGCATCCATCAAAAGAATTCTGATCATTAACTTCGGTAATCAGCACTTCTTTATTCTAAAACTTAATGGACGACTACGGGAAGGAATAATTGCGGCTCTCAAATGAAACGCCATGGAATCTTCATGGGATGAATACCTTAATTCAAATTCTGTGTTAATAGCGATATCAGGGCCCCATAATGTTCGATGAATGACAATCGATGCGGTAATATTAAGTATTTTTGGCAACGAATCAAGTGGATATTTTGAAAAAGTTCTGGTGACACATCAACCGTTTGCCCTCATAGAGGGTGACTAGTACTTTTATATTGACTGAATTTACAGTTTTATAAATGACGTAAAATATCTTGAGGACTCTTGGTTTTTGATATTCAAATTCAAATTCAATTAAAATTCAAAATATTCTTTATTTTGAGTAAACTTGTAAAAAAGTGCTTTTGAACCGTCAACATCTACTGCCGGTTCGGAAAGCTGTTCCTACCGAGAAGCGTACCATATTTTCAAAGATAAATTCTTATTACTAGTTACATATAGTTATTAATGTCTTGTATAGGGTATAAGAATAGATAGCCCAGAAAGCTGTGCTACATCAACAGTGAGACCGTGCAACTCTTTCGAGGGGGTCACGGGTTCAAACCCCGGGCAGGCAATGAGTCTATCTGTTAAAAACTCATGCGTCTAATTGATGATTGCAATTTATCACACGTAAATAAAACAATCCTGTTTTTCCTTTGGGAAAGGCCACCAAAAATTGAGCAAACAGAGTACATAATTGAGTGTATTTGAACACTTAAGTTAAGACGCAAAATTGCGGGCACAACTTATCTATCTATCTATACTTATTATAAAACAATGTACAAGCAATATAACAGAACTAACTACTTTGCTATAATCCGCACGGGTTAAGCGAATGCATGCAAAGCCAATGTGTATGAAGCAGGCAAAATCTACGCACCTTATACATGCAGGACAAGCCACCACATGCACCCCCAAGGCGCATCCACCAGCAACAACGCACACAAAAGCAGCACACACAACCACCACCACAATCAATCCTTTCGCCCCGAAACCGAAGCATCATCAGGAGGATAGGCTCCACGACAAAAATCGTACTGTCGTGGAGCCTATTCTCCTGATGATGCTTCAGTTGCGGGGCGAAACGATCGTCGAGATTGTGGTGGTGGGTGTATATGCGTTGTTACTGGTGGCTTGTCCTGCATTTATAAGGTGCGTAGATTTTGCCTGCTTCATACACATTGGCTTTGCATGCATTCGCTTAACCCGTGCGAATTATAGCAAAGTAGTTAGTTCTGTTGTATTGCTTGTAATATGGAATTCCGCAAAGTAACGCCTGCTTCTATAAATCATATAAAACAATGTCTCCAAAGCAAGTTGTCTGTATGCGATCGATTAACTTAAAATCTACTGAACGGATTTTTATACGGTTTTTACTATAGTTTACTTCTACTTTTATTAATATACTAGCAAAGCCCCGCGGTTTCACCCGCGTCCATACAGATCTCGTGGTAGTGGATAGTCTACGAAGTAGACTTATTTTGTAGATTAATTTATTATAAAAAATTGGGTATCATTAGTATTCTTGGAATAAGAGCTAACTCACCAAATGCAGGCCCTGCTTTAACGGTCGCTACAATGAATTTGTTATGACATTATTTGCTTTCGATATACATTCTTAAATTCGTAATATCTTTTGATTGGGATGGCGGATTTTAATAATTTAAATAGTATTTTACTGGTATTGAAACAGTTATTCATAAAATATCATTTAATGGGATAAGGATTAATACAGAGATATGAATAAAATGGTTTGATTATTGTCGGCACTTTTATCAACTTTTACAATGTAAAAAAGTAGTTATATTGGCGTAACTATAATAGTTAGACTTATGGTATCGCGGACTTTTTTATGGATATTGATACGTTCTATAATACTGTAGAACATTTTTTTGTTCTATCGTCAACAGTTTCCGCAGCGCATGCGATGAAAGATGTTTACGACTAAATTTTTCCCAACTTATTACAATTTTATTAGGGATCCCTATTATTTTGAAAATGACATATCGCCTATGTTGCTCAGTGAAGAAGCAGCTTTCCAATGGTGAAAGAATTTTTGAAATCGGTCCAGTAGTTTTTGCGGGAAAACGTAACAAACATACATACAAACATACAAACAAACATACAAATCTTTCCTCTTTACAATATTAGTATAGATAGTACTATATGTTAGTATAGATAGATATGGGGTGTAAGGGGGAGGCTCGTCCCAGTCAGTCTCCTCAATTGTCAACCTCACCTGCACGTGGTACACCCTGCATATTAACCGACGAGGCTCTGGCGACCGATAAATGGCGGTATAACCATTTCATTTTGCTGACCTAAATACCAGACCGACAGTGGGCAGCAGCTCTGTCGGTGCGAAACGGTCAGCACTGCGATCACCAACCCGCATGCCAAGCGTGGTGATTACCGGCAATACCCTTCATGGCATTACAAAATAAATCACAGCCCCTAGTTCCCGGCAGCTCCGCTATTCCCAGCTCTGGCAGCGGTTTGGGTAACGGCGGGGCAGGGGGTGTCAAGAATCTCCGGAAGAGATTCCGCTGCCAACCCCGACGACTGGACCTGGCAACGTACAACGCACGCACTTTGAGGGAAGACGAAAAGATACTCGAGCTGGAAGAAACAGTAAGTAAGTTGCGGTGGGACGTGATAGGATTATCTGAAGTCCGAAGAGAGGGGGAGGATACGATGATCCTAAAATCCGGCAACTTGCTTTACTACCGGGAGGGAGAACAACAGTCCCAGGGTGGTATCGGGTTTCTCGTCCACAAGTCCCTTGTCAACAACATTGTTCAAGTCGAGAGTGTGTCGAGCAGGGTCGCGTTCCTTATACTCAGAATTACCAAACGGTATTCGCTGAAGGTCATACAGGTTTACGCACCGACATCGGCACATCCAGACGAGGAGGTAGAGGCCATGTATGAGGATTTATCTAGAGCCATGCATGCCTCTAAAACCTTCTACACTGTTGTGATGGGGGATTTCAACGCAAAGCTGGGCAAGCGAAGCGGCACAGAGGTGAGAGTAGGGCAATTTGGATACGGGCAACGGAACCACAGGGGCCAGATGCTAGCCGATTTCTTGGAGAGAGAGGACCTCTACATGATGAATTCTTTCTTCAAGAAACGGCCGCATCGAAAATGGACCTGGATCAGTCCCGACGGTTCCACGAGAAACGAGATCGACTTCATCATGTCGACCAGGCGTCATATATTCAATGATGTCTCTGTGATCAACACCGTTAAGACCGGAAGTGATCACCGTATGGTTAGAGGCACATTGAATATATGCGTACAGCTGGAAAGATCCAGATTGGTGAAGTCTACGCTCCGACCAACTCGAGCCCATATCCAAAACCCCGAGAAGTTCCAACTCGAGCTGATGAACCGTTTTGATTGCCTAGCTGACTGCGCCTCTGTGGACGATGTAAACAACAGGCTGGTGGAAACTGTCCATACGGTGGGGTCCAAATTTTATAAGACACACCGTAAAAGACCCAATAAATTCTCGACCCAGACTCTCAAGCTCATGGATGAGAGGAACGAAATGAGGCTACAGTCTTCAGTAGATGCGACACGCTACCGTCTGATCAATAGACAGATTTCTAAGGCGCAGAAATGCGACCTGCGACACTTCAAAACCGAGTACATTCGAGAGACTATTGAGCGTAACAGGGGCTCAAAAGTGCTCGCAAGAGATCTATCTATTGGGCAGCGGCAGCTGACGCGATTGAAGACCGATAGCGGTAGTATCATTTCATCTCGTCCTGAGATTTTGAGAGAGGTTGAGAAGTTCTATGGACAGTTATACACCTCAACACAACAGCCTGTTGTCAGTTTGGCAAAAGACCCAAGAGCTAAGCTGACCCGACACTATACCGAAGATATCCCGGACGTCAGCCTATACGAGATTAGTATGGCTCTCAAACAACTCAAAAACAACAAGGCACCAGGTGATGACGGAATCACAACAGAACTCCTGAGGGCCGGTGGAAAACCGGTACTTAAGGTCCTTCAGCGATTGTTCAATTCCGTCATTCACGAAGGTAATACGCCGGAAGCCTGGCACAGGAGCGTGGTGGTTCTTTTCTTCAAGAAGGGTGATAACACCTTATTGAAGAATTATAGACCCATCGCGCTGCTGAGTCAGGTTTATAAGTTGTTTTCGAGAGTCGTTACGAATCGTCTAGCTCGTAGGTTTGACGACTTCCAGCCTCCCGAACAAGCCGGTTTCCGCAAAGGCTATAGTACCATGGACCACATATTCACGCTGCGGCAGGTTATACAGAAGACCGAGGAGTATAACCAGCCACTTTGCTTGGCGTTTGTGGACTATGAGAAGGCCTTTGATTCGGTGGAAACATGGGCTGTGTTAAGATCGCTCCAGCGATGCCGAATCGACTATCGGTACGTCCAAGTGTTGAAGTGTTTGTATGAAAACGCCACAATGTCTGTCCGTATCCAAGACGGAACTACGGGACCAATCCGAATGCGGCGAGGTGTGCGACAGGGAGATGTCATCTCCCCGAAGCTGTTCACCGCTGCATTGGAGGACGTCTTTAAGCTTTTGGATTGGAACGGATACGGCATCAACATTAACGGCGAGTACATCACTCACCTCAGATTTGCCGACGACATAGTCGTTATGGCAGAGTCTCTGGAGGACCTTAACACAATGCTCGATGACCTCAGCAGAGCATCTCAACAGGTGGGCCTTAAAATGAACATGAGTAAGACGAAAATCATGTCAAACTCACATGTTCCGCTCCACCCGGTCATCGTTGAGAACTCTGCACTCGAAATTGTAGACGAGTACATATACCTGGGACATACGGTCCAGCTGGGTAGGTCCAATTTCGAGAAAGAGGTTAGTCGCCGAATCCAACTCGGATGGGCAGCGTTCGGGAAGCTACGCGAGATTTTTTCGTCCAAGGTACCTCAGTGCCTGAAGACCAAAGTCTTCGAACAGTGCGTGTTGCCAGTGATGACCTACGGATCTGAGACGTGGTCGCTGACTATGGGCCTCATAAGAAGGCTCAGAGTCACTCAGCGAGCGATGGAGCGGGCTATGCTCGGAGTGTCTCTACGTGATCAAATCAGAAATGAGGAGATCCGTAGAAGAACCAGAGTCACCGATATAGCTCAGCGCGTTGCGAAGCTGAAGTGGCGATGGGCGGGGCACATAGTGCGGAGAACCGATGGGCGTTGGGGTCTCAAGGTGTTGGAATGGCGACCCCGCACCGGTAAACGCAGTGTTGGCAGACCCCCTACGCGATGGACGGACGACCTCAAAAAGGTCGCGGGGAGCCGCTGGATACAAGCGGCACAAGATCGTGTGTTTTGGAAAGCCCATGAAGAGACCTATGTCCAGCAGTGGACGCCTATCGGTTGAGAAAGAAGAAGAAGATAGATAGTACAATTTTTGTGGGAGATTTTGGTTAATAGTAGATTGTTCGAAACTGTTAAACCGATTTTGACGGGACTTTCACAAGAAGATCGAGGGGGTTGTGGAGTAACATGTAGATGTGAATCCTAGAATTCCTACAGGGTCGAGATTTATGTTGAAAAACTTGTGACACACTGATTTTCACACGCGCGAAGCAACAGAAACAGCTATGCTATAAATATCAAATTATAATTAATAATATCAAAAGGTTGGGCAGTTGTAATAAACTCGCGTACCGAGAGCTTTAGTTGAGTGCGCCGCGATAACCACCACAGATCCGCCGAAGTAATGTACTAGAAAATTGTAGATCTACAAAAATACTACAAAAAAGTTTGGAGTAACATGTTTCTATCTCTTATGGTTAACTCACAATAACTACTTTTATGTCGATATGACACGGATTTCTAAGCGGGCGTAACCGCAAAAACACAGTTGTTGTGTATAATTCATTTTTAAATAATGGCTACTCGATGTCGCCCAGGTTAATAATTTTCTTTGACAAGCACTAACCACTTTTTTAACGAGTAACAAAGAAAATTTAACACAATCTCAACTCAATAATTCTGTTTATTTTATAATTGAAGCGGTTATATTAAAAATGGTTTTTGAAGACTCTTTCTTTGTGTCCAATTTTAAGGTAAATTTAATCATTTTTCTAGACCATGTAAAATTCAGTAATTTAGTTTTGACGTAGCCTATAAAAAATCTGATGCGTAGTGGGTGGTTTGATTTCTTATATTTAGAGTGCCCAGGTTGAAATATTAAATACAATTGTATTGCAAAACTAATAATAAAATTATTTTGCTATAATCTGCGATTTATTTATCGATTTTGTCGTGGAGTCTCCTGATGATGCTTCGATTGCGGGGCGAAACGAGTTTGTGATAGTGAACGTGTGTAGTGCTTGTTATGGTGGCGGCGGCGGAGGTTTGTGCAAGTGTTTTAACATATCCTGCATGTATCAGGTAAAAACGAATAGTCCACTCTACATTTAGCATAACATATATTTTCTTTATCGCGGATTATAACAAAATAATTTTATTATTAGTTTTGTATTATGGATCTCCGCAAAGTTACGTCTAACTATTTAAATTGTATTACACTTAATTTATATATGATTATAATAAAAAATAAAAAAATTGTTAAAAATTTGTTGATATCTATTTTGATACATTACAATGTTTCAGAAAGAGTATTCTGGAAAACCTTTAAATTTAACTTTATTTTTAACCTTTAAAAAGAAACTAATTTTATTCTAATACTTTATATTTTACTTTTATATTTTTAAGTTTATATTTTTGTTTTTCATTTTTATATCAAAATTTGCATCAATTATTGTTTGAAGTGTTATGTAAATGTTGTGCGTACCTGTAATTTGGAAACATATAGAAAAGATGATATATTGAATGTTTATATTAGTTTATTAATGTATATGATATCTAGTTGGTAAGCCTTATCAATAAATAAATAAAAAATAAATAAATTATTAGATGTGACGTCAATTATGTTGTGTTATGTCGTTGTGTGTGTGATTCTGAGCAACAGTGACTGTATGTTCATATGCAAACCTGTGGGTGAAATGGTAAATGTTTGTTAACTTACTATGCTTAACAAACCTTCAGTTTTATTATAAAAAAGTACTAAAAGTAATACGGCCTGTTACTATCCCCACTGCTGGGCTAAGGACTCCTCTCTCTCCGTTTTTGGAGAGAAGGATTGGAGCTAAGACCTACCACGCTGCTCCAGTGCGGATTGGTAGGTTACACATTTCCCTAGAATTCTCTAGAGATATGTAGGTTTCCTCACGATGTTTTCCTTCACCGAATAGCGTGTGATAAATTGCAATTATCAATTAGACATATAAGTTTTAATAGAAAAACTCATTGGTGCCAGCCGGGGATTTGAACCCATGTCGTCTCTAGAGAGTCGCACGGTCTCACCGCTAGGCTATCACAGCTTTCATTATAGTCAAGATTATTTAACCATAAAATAATTACTAATAGCTTTCATTATAAAATTTATTTGACAAGTAAGACAATCGTTTTATTAAAATGGGACGCTTAAATTGCAAAATTTTTATGCTTTAATAACAGTACCGGCTACCGATCGCTTACGGTTGATAAGTTCAGAAAATTGAAAGAGAATCGAGGTTATCTATCCATACCAATATTATGAGAGGGAAAGTCCGTCTGTCTATCTGTAAGTTTGTCTGTTTGTTACGCTTCTATAGCTAATCCGCTGGAGAAATATTGATGAAATTTAGTAAAATTGAATCTTATATATCAAGGTATAGGTAAAGGGTAAAAGATCCCGTTATTCCTTGGGATACAGGAGGACCCAAAATTGAGGAAAAACAAACTACACAATTATTTGTACTAACTGCAATACATATATTTTCTTTGATGGGGGATTATATCAAAATAGTATTTTCATGACTTTTGTACTATGTATCTCCGCAGAGTAAGGCCTAATTCTATAAAAGGTATTTGTGGACTTAAGTTGACTCGAACAGAGTTGTGTGTACAGCTCGATATCATATAAATATTAATCTTTTATAATTTATTTTTAAATACAACAATAATTGCTAACCGTACTTTCAGTACAGCAAAAACAATATAATACATAAGTGAGGTTATTTTAAAACTAAAGTCGAAAGCTAAAATGAAAGGAGTGGCTTGTACCACTACTAATTTATAACATTCACAAATACAATACTTTTTGTATTGAATATGGATTCATTGAAACCATATAAATATATTTGCTAAAATATATATCAGTATCACAACTAGTGATAAAGCTTCGATTTGACAAAAGCTCAAGCGCTTAAAGCCTCCGACTGGGTAGACAGACTGTCAATAAAATCTAGCCATACATAAAATCGTCCAACGATCCCGACTAAAGCTTGATAACTACCTGTTTATCCTAGAATGATAGACATGTTGGCAGCAATACTGACATTATTTATTCTGGCAATTGATCTGGTCTTATTCGATGTAGTTGGTTTACAGTTACGCATAAATGGGTCATGAAAGTCTACGATGTTCAAAGTTAGATGAAAATTATGAATATTTAAATTAATATAAAGAAGCTAATTCTTTTCTTTTTAAAAGTTTTTATTTCAACTTGCTTTGTATTTATATGATGTGATAGCCCAGCGGTGTGACCGTGCGATTCTTTCGAGGGGAACACGAGTTCAAACCCGGGCAGGCACCAATGAACTTTTCTATTTAAACTCATGTGTCTAATTGATAATTGCAATTTATCACACGCTTTTCGGTGAAGGAAAACATCGTGAGGAAACCTGCATATCTCTAGAGAATTCTGGAGATATGTGTAACCTACCAATCCGCATTGGAGCAGCGTGGTAGGTCTTAGCTCCAACCGTTCTCTCCAGAAACGGAGAGAGGAGGCCTATTCCCAGCAGTGGGATTGTAACAGGCCGCTACTACTTTGTATTTATATGAAGGTGGAATCTTGCAAGTTAAATTTGACCCACTTCCCGGTGTCCGATTGAGCTGAAATTTTACGTACTGGTCTAGTTCCAACAATCTAGTGACAATGCATGTTTATGATAAGCATGATCTGATGCTGCTGCCAGGATTGGCTCCAGATGAGGGAACTCCTCGACGTTTTTGTTAAAAGCTATATAATTTGACTTGTTATTAATTAATCATTTTAAGATTAAGGTGTAGAATAAATTATAATTCTATTCTGCTTTGTAATTTCTTCGCCTCATCCGTAGAATAAATTAATTGTTCTGATGGGGCGATCTATTTTTTTTTCTTCTGGTTATCTTAAGTCTATTTGCGACTTTATTCTTTATTCCTGTGATTGACCTTCCTTGCCCCTAACTCTTGTTTCTCTCTCTCTCTCACACTATTCTACCTTTAAATACACATATGTCGGATATTAGTTTTATAGATAGATATTACTTTATTTCTTTTGTAATTATTACTGATTCAAAAAATATAAATAGGAAACATCTTTGGAATATAAGCTTATCGTCAATACGCGAAACAAATAATGAAAAGGAGAAGAAATCAAACAAGTCTTTAAATAAAATTAATAATAAAAAATAATCAGTTGTTTTCAAAGATAAAACAGATCGAGAATTGGAAAAATTGTAATATTAATTAGCTGATGTCAGTCTTTAAGCTTTCTTTAGTCAATTAGCAATTTCACTTTGCATCGGGAAAGGTGGAACGAAACTTTGTACCATTAAACTCTATACGCTTTGAAATGAGTCAATTCACAAATTAATGTTAAATAGGCTATCTTACTTTACCGCATTTAACTATATCGCATATGTTAAACTACATTGAACTTCATAGAGATTATAAAAAGCGGTCACTGGAACTTTCTAGAATATCATTAAACACGTTCCAATGAAGCCATTCTGCTGGCGACGCGGTCGATCTATTTGACTGTTCATTTTTCGTCGTCGGAAAGTGCCATTAACTCTCAGAATGGAGGAGTGCCGATTACCGTCGTTAATGACAAGAATGTTTCTTATACAGAACTGCTATATCTATATAGCTTGTTGAAGTGAGTCAAAATTGTCTTTGTTCAAAAGTTAGACTATGAAAATGTTCACGTAAATTATATTAGGGGTGGTCATGTTGGGTACAGAAAACTCACTGTCCAAATAAATCTATTTATTTCCAGTTAATTAATTATAATTATTCTTATACTATGTACTATGCGAAAATCTGAAATACTAATAGCGTCCGATCCTACCGAAGTTAGGTAGGGAAAGGCGCGAAGTGTCTTTCCCAGGCATGGCACATGACAACTCAGGTGTCCAATAGAGTCTGGGAAAACGGCAAACGCTGAGTAGACGTTACACGTATTACTATAACGACAACCAAAACCGAGTGGAGTTTGGTTTAGATAAAATTATGTTCATACCAAATCGAAGAAACACTTATAATATTAAAAGGAGGCAGATACAGGAAGCCTACTTTTCTGTTGAGGATTACATATGTGATAAAAATGCGTGAATATAGCTAGCTACTCATCGATCTTGTACAAAATATAACTATATCTATAATTATTTCATCATCAAACTCCTGCCCTTATCCCACTCTAAGTGGGGTCAGCACAACATGTTACAAACATGTTGTCACATGATTTGGCTTCGTATTTTACGACCGGCCGTCTGCCTGACGTCAACTTACCTTAGTCCCCTTTTACGACACCTCGGTAAGAGATGAGGGTGGTCTATTCTACGCAGCCGGATACCACACAGCACTTACCTAAGTCGCCTCTTACGACATCTCGGTAAAAAGGAGGGTGGTCTATTCTATTCTGCCGGATAGCACACTAATCTATAATTATTTATAAGAATAATATTTTGAATAGAGCAACCGCCGAGTTTCATGCTGTCTCTTCTCGGTAGGAACAGCTTTCCGAACCATCAGTACAGTTGAGATGAAGAGCACTTGTTTACAAGTTTACTTCAATGAAGAATATTTTGAATTTGAATTACTAAGTTTGGCATTCCCCACTCAACTGCACGTCGAGAGTTTGTAACAGTCTCGCCCTATATAGACAGAGACAAAGATATATTTTACGAAAAATTCGAACAAAGTTAAGAATTCAATAGTGATTTATAGAATTAGGCGTTACTTTGCGGAGATCCATAATACAAAAGTAATAATAAAACTATTTTGCTATAATCCGCGATACAGTAAATAGAAAATATATATAATGTTAAATGTATAGTGGACTATCCATATTTTCAAACCCGATACGTGCATGATTCGAAAAAACACATGCACAAACCTCCACCACTTCCACCACAATACACAAGCACTACACACGTTCACTATCACAAACTCAACAATCGTATCGCCCCGCAACCGAAGCATCATCAGGAGATAGACACTACGACAAAATCGCAAAGCGAGTCTATTTTAACATTTAACATTTAACACTATATATATAATTTTTTACTTACTGTATCGCGGATTATAGCAAAATAATTTTATTATTACTTTTGAATTCAATAGTGGCTGCCGTATAGCAATTTAACTCACCTTAAATTTATAACACTGAATCTGTTTAAATTACGCCATATTTAATATTATATTAAAGATTTTTTACCTTTTTTGTTAGATTCTTAAGATGTACTCCAATTTTTTTTCTATATACATAAATTCAAGTTTTTTACTTTGTGGTGGTTATCTCTTAAATATGTAATACTCCCATTATTAGCATTTCTCATTGTGTAATGTTGCTTATTGATCTTAAAATGTATATGTATACTTGTAAGTACTGCGTCATACCGTATTAGAAATAACACTAGTTTTACAAAAGTAATAATAAAATTATTTTTCTATAATCCGCTGTACAGTAAATAGAAAATATATATAGTGCTAAATGTATAGTGGACCATACGTTTTTTCATACCCGATACATGCAGGATTCGTAAAATCATTCGTAAAAACAAAGCTGCTTTGCGATTTTGTCGTGGAGTCTATCTCCTGATGATGCTTCAGTTGCGGGGCGAAACGATTGTTGAGTTTGTGATAGTGAACGTGTGTAGTGCTTGTGTATTGTGGTGGCAGTGGTGGAGTTTTGTGCATGTGTTTTTACGAATCCTGCATGTAACGGGTATGAAAAAACGGATAGTCCACTATACATTTAGCACTATATATCTTGTCTATTTACTGTATAGCGGATTATAGCAAAATAATTTTAGTATTACTTTTGTATTAGGAATCTCCGCAAGGTAACGCCTAATTCTATAAACACCAGTTTTATTCCGCGATAGACTGTACAGGCTGTTGGCTTTACCTTAGAAAATAATATAAAAAATAGCGTGTTTCTTGCTCATACCTTTCTAAGTTTCACTTAGCCCCCCACTGCTCTCAAAGACTTTAGTGGCGCTATCGTGCATTTATTTCAATTTATTGCTTAATAAATTTCAGTTAAAGCCTTAAAGAAGGTCGTTTCATTAACTCACCTCTTAGAATATTAAAAGTAAACAGACCATCGAGTGTGCCCAAAGAACTGTAATAGAGTTACAATTTATTAAATTTCTTCTAAGCTACGTGACTGCCCGCAGGGTGGGTTTTGAACTCCATTAACCTTGTCTCGCTATGATTTAGGGACGGAATGCGTATTTCTCTGTCTTTCCCTTCCACCTTTTGCGGGAAACGGATTTTTCGGCTCATTTAATATGCAGACGCTTTAATTTAGTAAACATTTTGTGTGAGGTTTATATGAGATTGATAAAACTCAAAACTCAAACTCAAAATATTCTTTATTCAAGTAGACTGTTTACAGTACTTTTGAATCGTCAAATGTTTTCAAGAAGTTACCACTGATTCGGAAGTTTGCTCCTACCGAGAAGAACCAGCAAGAAACTCGGCGGCCATTCTTTTTTAAATATATATTTTTTTTACAATTTGATTGATGGTTACAAATTAATCGTTGCAGCTTGGTGCGTAGCTGACTGCAGTTAAGATACGCTACTATCACTCAAATAATCTTCAATTGTATAGTAAGCTTTATGTAGCAGCATCGTTTTAAGATAATTTCTAAACTTGTGTAAAGGCAAGTCTAGATAATGTTGAGGAATTTTATTACAAAAACGTGTACCGAGACCGACAAATGATTTTCGCACCTTTTGGAGACCTTTAAATATTTCATATATTTATAATTAAATTATCCGATGTATAGAATTAGGCGTTACTTTCCGGAGCTGCATTATACAAAAGTAATGAACATATTATTTCGATATAATCCACGATAACAGAAAATATATGTAATGCTAAATGTAATATTCGTTCTCGTACCTGATACATGCAGATTTCGAAGCGATCGCAATTGCTTTGCGATTTTGTCGTCGAATCTATCAATGTTTATTCTTAAATTAATTTTAACTAGATACACCCACTAAAACGTTGTAACGTGACCACCTTAAAAGTTTAAATACCTTTAGTGAGATATTTTATTTCTGTTATCCAGGGAAAAACGGAACTTTTTACCTATAAGTTAGTCCGGTAAATAAGCTTCAACTTCGTTAATATCGCTCCAGAGACTTGAAATCGTGACTTACAGACAGGCAGACTTTCGCATTTAATTTAATTTAATAATAATAATTTATTTATTTTTCCTTAAGGATTACAATATCAAGGTTGGGATCTTCAAGGTGTGTGTGTGTGCTAGTATTGTGTGTGTTTTTTTAATATATACGAGTATTACTGATTATATCACACGTTTCAACAAATTTTCAACATCATCATAAATATTGTTTTAGTTTTGCTTTGCAGGTATGAGTATTTAAAGGAAATAAATTAATTTTCCTATTTATCTTATTATATAGATAATATGACTGTGTGGTTTATTGGTTCTGTGTGCTATTTAGAATATGTTGTATATTGTTGTTAATATGAATACATTGTTGACTTCTAGGACATATTTTATCTACACTAAAATTCGTTTGAATATTTCATATTTGTTCTCTGCTAATCGCGATGCTCTTGCGATGAGGTATATGCCAAGGGTTTACGATTTCAAATCCCGAAAAGAGTTGTCCGTCCCCAAAGTAAGTAACTTAATACTTGTGTTATGGGTGATGTACAATATCTACCAGATATACTACATATATAATCTTAAATACATACTTGAATACTAATATACACCTCAAAGAACCAACAAATTTTTTAGAAAATGTTGGCCCTCGGCGGGAATGCAAACCGCGACCCGCAGAGCTGAAGGCAGGGTCACTACCCACTGCGCCAACGGGCCAGTCAGTATAATTAGGAGCCATGCCGAAAACCTCGTAGTTTTTTTTTTGAATTCTTAATATATCGAAGTTTTAATTTTGATGAATCAAGAACAATTTTCAAAAATATATTTCATGGAACGAATTTCATACAAACGTAATTACGTACTAGATGATGTAATTCCTAATTTCAATGGCAAAACAGTTTTTTCTTTAACATAATCTAATACATTGAATTGTAAATTGGTAACCATTTGTTACTTAGTTACAAATTACTTAGATTACTAAGTACCCGCTGAAAATGAGACACATCACTTTAGCTAATGTGTCATAAAGAGGTACAGTCGCCAAACAATAATAATCACGAGTTATAACAGCTTTTCTATTGGAACGTATAAACGCAAAAGCATTCTTCTAGTCATACCATACATCTTTTACTTTGTACTTATAAAACATACATATAAAATAAAGACAGTAAAATTTAATTTACTTGATTATAATTTCGATAATTCAAAAAAAATTAAAGTTGAGTAAAATTAGGATAGGAATTAAAGGAAAAACTAGATTTTTTTTATATTAGCTTGGCGTATAAGTTTTCATTGCACCAAATTTCATCAATATTTAGTGCCATATTAGATTAGCCGTGAAAGCGTAACAAACAGATAGACGGACAGATAGACTTTCGTATTTTTAATATTAGTATGGGTGAGATGGGATGATTAAATAGAAAAAGCATGTGACTCTAAGGCTCATAGGTTCAAACTCCGGTCATCTATGAGGCTTTTATAAACAATGAAATGACCTTAATTGACATCATGGGCTATACGTCGAAGGAAAAATGTTTAGGCAATCTTTATATCCAGGGAATCCCTGAGATATTTTTAATTTGCTACTGTAGCTTATTGGATAAAAGATTCAATCTCTCTCTGTCTCTCTCTCTCTTAAGGACAGAGGTTCTTGGACAGCAGTGCGATAGGAGAAACCACAATTTTTTTAAATAACATTAATTTGCAATTAATAATATATTGTAGCGGCCTGTTACAATCCCACTGCTGGGAATAGGCATCCTCTCCCCATTTCTGGAGAGAAGGGTTGGAGCTAAGACATACCACGCTGCTCCAATGCGGATTGGTAGGTTACACATATCTCCAGAATTCTCTAGAGATATGCAGGTTTCCTCACGATATTTTCCTTTACCGAAAAGCGTGTGATAAATTGCAATTACCAATTAGACACATGAGTTTTAATAGAAAAAGTCATTGGCGCCTGCCCGGGTTTGATCACGTGTCTCACCGCTAGGCTATCACAGCTTGTTACAATAATACATTGATATATTGATATCAACAATAATATATTGATATATAGTTAAAATTTTCTTGCTAACTGTACCATTGTCGTAGAAGACATTAAACTTGCATCTGTTAGTGCCATAGACTTGAGAAGCAAAACTTTGTTCTCGTTGACTATACTTATATACATTTGTATAATAATTGTTGAGAATATTGGAATACAAATATAGAATAGATATATTAGATTATATCTATGGTCTGTGACATAATGATGTGGTTATGAATCACTTGACAACCAAACAGTTAGACTTTAAGCAGGCTACAGCGATTTTAAGTTATTTTAATATGGGTAGAAGTTCCTTTTTTTTTATAAAGGAACCCCTTATGGGTGGTTATGTCAGACTCACACCGACTAAAACGACCTGTATGCTCCCCACGCTGCTGTTGGCAGGGGCAGGGTACCTTATTTGACCCCACCCCCGCCAGCAGCAGCACCTCTGCCACGAGCTTCGCCCGCTGAACCGCCCAAGCTGGATGCTTCGCACTGGGCCACCTTCCACAGATACCTCCCGAAACAACCATGTCCGGAAAGTACCTGCGTCAGGCGGAAGGTGAGGACCCCATGCCTCTTGGCGACCCAGCCCTGGAGAATGGGCTGGATGTCCCAAATCGTCCAGCCTCCTGCACTAGGCGATTCCAGCCGCCGCCTCCATTGGGGGTAAAAGTTTCTATGTTTACATTGACGACTAAGTGCTTTTTATTTGTATATTTAGCTGTTTAACACTGTAAATTCAAAATAAAAGTTTATAATAATATGTATACGTATTTTTTCCTTAAAACTTTATTATTACAATTTTAAATATTTCTAATTACAAATTAAAAAATCATTAGAAACATTTATGTATACGTTGTAACAAGCGGAATATAGAACATCTTTTGGTTTATGGCAAAGGTGAAGATACCGAATAACAGGCACCAGATCAATAAAGCGTTATCATAAAATTCGACTTTCTATATTTCTTTAAATGAACGGAATAACAGTATTGCTCAAATATTATCAAGTGAAAAGAGATCGTACAAATGCGTACGATATTTCAATTATAGGAGAAATATAAAAATTTATCTTTATAATATAAGAACTGTTATTTTTATGATAAATCATCTTTTACAATTGGCAAACAATGTAAAAGATATATTATATTTAAGGGCGAAGCTGTATTTGCAAAAGACAGAAAATAAATAATATTAAAATAATAAAGAAAGAAAAAGATATAAAATATAAGAACTCACGTTAAATGGGGTCGTCTCCAGTACATTATTTTCTTGCCATGGAGGCATGAGATGGGCGGTTTAAAAGTTTATAATAATTATTGCGTTTGGTGATAGGTATGGTACGCAATGGAACCGAAGGTGTATGACGTTATGAATAACAAATGTATATTTAATTGACTACATGATTATAAGTTAGAGTAAGTGAGAGTAATAACAAAGAAGAATATCATAGTATTGTACTACGGATATCAGCGGGGTGAGCGAAATACAGGAAATATATTGTCACGTACATAATGTAATTGCCTATATGCCTTTTTCGTTTTAACATTTTTATTCATCCATAACTCACTTACTAGTTATTTAAAACTATACAAAATGTGAGCTATGGATTTGCTTGTGAGTTTACTTGTGGCTGTACGACACAGTTATGTAAAAAAAAAATACTTATTGAGTGCAAATAAAAAAAATATAGACCTAACTATTATAATCCTGGGACTCTGGAACAGGTGAACCACCACATCTCTCTACTCTATGTCTTATAAGTGTAGAGATATTATTAAACTTAACGTGCTTTTTAATTTAGCAATAAATCGATAAAAAACTAATGAGATTAAAATCCTTCTTACAGGTATACAAGACAAGGGAACCTGTGAGTGTATTTAATTTTTTTCATACAAATTATAAATCAGTGAAATTTACATATTTGGCTGTCCTGTGGGTACAAATGGTAGTGATCCTGCCGTCAGCTCCGTCAGCTTCATGTTACGAAAGGAAAACGGTTGGTTTACGTCTTCAATTGAGTCGCAATAAGAGTTCATGGTAGGCCTGCTGGTCTCAATATCTAATGAATGATGATAAATGAATGATGTACTAATGAAGAAACAACAAAGCTTATAATTTTAAAAATTTAAAGACACATTACAAAAGCTCGAGCGTTTTGATAAAACTCTTCTTTAACGGCCACAATCGCCGTAAAGAAAATACAAAGGAACAAACAAGCAGTACATTTTCGCCGTCAAAAACAACTCCTACAATATAAATTGTATTATTCCATTTCGTGTGAGACGTTATGGTGTTTTCGTATAGAAGTAGATATGTGCTTTGACAGTGACTTTAGTGTCAGAAAAAATGGGAATGGAGTTTTGGTGATTCAATAAATAAAATTGACTCTGATATATTTTTTGTGCTCGCGAAATTGCTGTGTTTTTATTACGGTTATATATATAATGTATAGAATTAGTATTTACTTTGCGGAGGTCCATAATAATGAAAATATTATAGCTATAATCCGCGTTAAAAGAAAATATATGTAATGTTAAATGCAGAGAGTAATATCCATCTCGTATTTCAAACATGAGAGATTCGTAAAATCTCATGGTCTATGCATCACCAGGAACATGACAATATACAAGCACTGCACATTCACTACCACATTCTCAACAATCGTTTCGCCCAGTAACCGAAGCATCATCAGAACATGCCTCTCCACAACAAAATCGCAAAGACTTAAAAAAATATTTTATGATAACGTAATTTATCGCTCCCTTATTATTAAAGCGACCGAATTCAAAGTTAGGCTTAACTGAGTTAGATACATTGTAATGCTTATTTCAATGCCATCTATGTCATCAAGCTACGAACTATGAAAAAACGTTTTTTCTTCCATAGGCCTTTTTAACAATCACGAGTTTTTGGTGACCACCGAAAATATAGGCTCCAAAAAGCGTTCTATATGGCCCTGACGATCAAATAACAATCGCAAACACAGAAACACATAATACACACACACACAGCGTCTTCGCCAGCGAAGACGAGGTTTCAGTTTTCTGGCGTCGGTCGGTAGTGGCTTCTTACCACCCTACCAACGTCGCAATGTTCAAATTTAAATTCAAAATATTCTTTATTCAAGTAAACAAGTGCTTTTTAATCGTCAAACCTACCACTGGTTCGGAAAGCTGGTCCTACCGAGAAGAGCCAGCAAGAAACT
The DNA here is from genome assembly GCA_947086505.1 of Morpho deidamia. Lineage (NCBI taxonomy): Eukaryota > Metazoa > Arthropoda > Insecta > Lepidoptera > Nymphalidae > Morpho > Morpho deidamia. Next base: position 2,326,256 of record CAMTZC010000025.1, read on the forward strand.
CGGTGGTTGCTCTTTTCAAATAAAATTCTTATAACTAGTTACATTTGGTTATTATTATCTTGTACAGGGTAGAGAAGTAGCCCTATCCACGCATTTTTATCATCAGTAGTATAGTATAGGCTTTTTGTATCAGCCTCTCTTTAACAGCGCTTGTAAACTGCTGTAGTGGCAAAGATAAAATCGACTGCGGAATTTTATTATAAAATCTCACAAACCCACAAATGACTTATGTAATTTTGCAAGGCGCAAAGCAGGAACCGCAAGCTTATGTCGGTAGTAGTATGTTAATACTTTGTGTATTATATACATCGCTAATCCTTTTATAATTATGTATATTATGTATATTATAACTATTCAAAGTCATACCATTAGCCCTCCACTACGCGTCGCCCTAAGCCGTGGTCCGGCCTAACACCCTTAGGACGATGTGCCCCGACGCTAGTAGAGCTTCTGCGCTTTACTCTCTGCATTTCGCAACCTCGACAATGCTTCTGCGCTCGGCCCTCCCGCCCGCAGACGCTGTAAAAGCCATTAGGGCTAACAGCATATAGTCAATTTGAAAAAAACAAAATAAAACTCACGAGTTTTGTTGACGCTTTTTACGCACTTTTACTCCTCGGCCAATACATCTTTCAACTGTCTGTTTCAAATAAAAAAATATTAAAATAGAGTGAAGTTTTTGAATTACTTTCGCAGCTATCTTTGAACGAGCATATTTGTGTTGTTGGTAATTAAAAAGATCAAAAATGTTTCATAATTGATTCTATTCTTAATCGTTTTACAAACGATATAAAAAAATATGTGTATCTAATAATAGGGTCCATTACTGTTAATTTAAAAACTCGGAATAGACACGGCGTGCGCTTAGTAATAGCATTTGAAAGGTCCAATTTAGTTCTAATTTAATTAGTCGAGCCTTTTATGTAAACTCCTATGAAAGCACATGAGCAATTTAAAACACATTAAACACAAACACAACAGAGTTATAAAAATAATGACATCGCGTTCGCTTTATCCCCGTGAGAAAGTCGTAACGAATACTTAACATGTGCTAACAGTTTTACACCCAACGACACCGATACGATAGTATTATTGAGAGACATTAAGTAATCAATATAAAGGTTATTTATCTATACATGTTATAAAACAAAGTCCCCAAAAGCAGTCCGTCTGTATATGATCGATTTTCTCAAAATCTACTTAACGGATTTATGTACAGTTTTTACTAAATGATAGTGAAATTCATGGGGAAGGTTTAGGTTAATTATAAATTACGATTAAATTACCGAGGGGTCGTGATTTATGCAGGAAAATGTTTGTGACATACTGAGTTATATGCGGACCAAGCCGCGAGTACAGCTAGTTTAGAATAATAGAAACTTTATTTTATTTATTGTAGTTACATTTAAAAAAGCTGTGTTAGCCAAATGGTGCAACCGTGTCACGGTCACGAGTTCAAACCTCAGGTAGGCACCACTGTTTTTCCGTTAAAATTTATCTGCCTATTTCATATTTATCACATGCTATTCGGTGATAGATAACATCGTGAGGAAACCTGCATATCTCTAAAGAATTCTGGGGATATGTATAGCCTATCTTGGAGCAGCGTATTGGGTCTTAGCTCTATCCTAGAGGACTATGCCCAGCAGTGGGATAATAACAGGCCGTTATTTTGTACTCCGTACATCGTTTCGATTAAGACATAAATTTGAACTTTTTGATGTAACAAAACTTACCGAATACAAAATGTTGTGATATATAAATAGGAAATACCTTAAGGGTATTAAGTTTGACCAACTGAGGTTCTCGGTAGATTAGTTACTACAAAGAACAAATCACTGTTTATAGGTAAAAAAACGTGTAAAGTTAAATGACGAATATAAAGATGTCATCTCTGTAATGTGATCACTCAGAGCGTATCAAATCCCATATCTGTGTACTTAAAAATTCATCTCCGTACGTTTACATCCGCAAATTTGTAAAAAGTTTATGGATTGACTTGAATTTTATATAGACTTTTATAAAAAAAATATAATACATTTTACGTATACATTAATTAATACATAATTTAATGTATGCATTTTAAATTACATTAAAAATTATCATCCTCCTGCCCTTATCCCACTCCAAGTGAGGTCGGCACATCATGTTCCAAACATGTTGTCACATGATTTGGCTACGTATTTTACGACCGGCCGTCTGCCCGACGTCAACTTACCTTAGTCGTATTTTACGACCTCTCGGTAAGAAAGAGGGTGGTCTTTTTTACTCAACCGAATACCACACGACGGGTCGAGTTACCTTAGTTACCTTTTACGTCATCGCGTTAAGGAATGAGAGTGGTCTATTCTACTCAGACGAATACCACACGGCGGTTAATTTACATTAAAAATGTGAATTAAATTTAAGTTTCGATTTTTATTTGAAATTTGGGTTTTCTCAGCATAAAAGTATTGATAAAATCTATATTTCTTGAAATTCTCCAAGACACAAATTATATCCTAAACTCGTTACTAATAAATCACGTTTTTATAAGAAATAATAAATAGTTATTATTCAGAATTATTTAATCCTAACCTAACCTAAATTTTATGGGGTTTGTATTTTTAACTTACATAAATTCCCCAAGCATCTGAACGAGTAAATATTTTGACCCAAATTTAGCGAACTCCCGATTTCACTTACATCAACAATGACTAAGAAAATCGAGTTATTGTTAAATTTCGCGTAAACCTAAAACAATAGAAACTGAATCACAAAACGGATTACTTAATTACATTTACGGGTGGGTAATTGGCAACATGGGAAGCCGCTAATTATCTCATACTATTTATGAAGCCACAGTTTAAATTTAATTATTCCACTGTTGGGTGTTTTAAAAAATAAACAGCAAACTATACCAAGCTATCTAGTTGTCTCTGATCTTCATAATCATGCCATTCTAAGTGGTGTTAGCACAACATGTTTTTGTCGTCCATTCTCTCTTATCATTCGTCAACTCCGGCATCTCTCCTTTCAAATTTATGTCATATATATTAAGTACTAATATATAAAACAAGTTCTTGCCCGCGGCTTCGCTCGCTAGGAATTTTGTCTGCCACAGTATCTAATTTAATTAAATTTATGATTCATAATTTTGGTCATAGTGACTTCCATCTAAAAGGTAGATATATGCTGTCGGGGGCTTTTATTTAGAACTATTAAAGACTAACAATACTACGGTACATCATCTTTGTGTAACTCTCAACTCAACATCTTTGTGTAAATGGTTTAGGCAGCTCACGCCGATATAGCTCTCAGAGGCCAGATTGTTTCCGACTTCAATGACATGTATCGTTATATTACATAAAATCATTACAAATTGTAGCCTATATATGATTCTGATGTATAACCTATATAACTGTAAAGTTTCATCCAAATCTGTCCAATAGTTTTTCGTGAAATAGTAACAAACATCCATCTATACTCACAAACTTTCGCATTCAGCATTCGCATTAGTAGGATACACGCCGTATAGCAAGCATCCAGCAAAATAGAATAGACCACCCTCCTTTCCTACCGAGGTGTCGTAAGAGGCGACTAAGGTAAGTGCCGTGTGGTATCTGGCTGCACAGATCAGACCACCCTCATTTCTTACCGAGGTGTCGTAAAAGGCGGCTAAGGTAAGTTGACGTCAGGCAGGCCGCCGGTCGTAAAATACGTAGCCAAATCATGTGACAACATGTTTGTAACATGTTGTGCTGACCCCACTTAGAGTAGGATAAGGGCAGGAATGATGATATATTAAGTACTAATAAGACCCATTCTGTGAACCAGTGAACAAAACATTTTTGGGCATTAGCCGATCTAAATAGTTATTTAAAAGTGTGTACAACAGAATGTAAATTATTGCTATTAGTTATAGAGAGCTTTCTACGCTATTCTATTATTTATTCTAGATATCTCATTTATAGGTGTAAGTGTACTTAGAAAATGGATACATAAATTTCATAAAAATCGGTCAAGCCATTTCGTTATGGCAACTAAAATTGCATTCTTCTTACTTATTACTGTCTTGTACAGGGTAGAAGTGCACCTATATCCACACATCCTTATCATCTAAGTAATCTTCAGCAGTAAAGTAGTAGGCCTTCTGTGTCCGCCTCTTTTTAACAGTGCTTTTAAACTGCTGTAACGGCATGGCCAAAATTGATTTCGGAATTTTATTATAGAATCTTAAACCCAAACCCACAAACGATTTACATACTTTTGCTAGGCGCAAAGCAGGAGTCGCAAGCTTATGTCGGTTCCTACTTTGTCTATTATATACATCGTTTTTATAATTCTTTATATTTTTATGTACAAAAATTACATTGTTTGAAATATACTGTGAAGCAAATGTAAGCATACCTATTTCCTTAAACTTCTCTCGCAGGGAATCACGCGGACTTAAATTGTAGATGCCACATATGGCTCTTTTTGCGGTTGGTGTTTATATATTTCTGGACATATAAAGCAAGGTCACATAAGGTATCATTCTGTTTCACTGCTCCTTGTAATAATATCTTTTTATAATCATATCTCACCCATGAACCCTTTTTCAATTGTCGTCAACATTTTCGCCCTAATTAGTGTAGTGTTGAAGTAATCGTATCATCATCATCCTCCTGCCCTTATCTCACTCTAAGTGCGGTAAGCGCAACATGTTACAAATATACTGTCACATGATTGGGCTACATATTTTACGACCTGCTGCCTGCATGATGTTAACATACCTTAGTCGTATTTTATGATACCCCTCGGTAAGAACGAGGATGGTCTATTCTACCCAACCGGTTACCACAAGGTGGGTCAACTTACCTTAGTCGCCTTTTACGATACCTCGGTAAGAAATGAGGGTGGTCTATTCTACTCAGCCGGATACCACGCGGAATAGGAAGTAATAGAAATGACAAGGAACAAAAAAAATCGCATCGTTCGCGTAGTGTAAATATATCGATTAATACAAGCGAATCATACAAACGGCAACGAGCAACTTTTTTACAATGAACTCTATTTAAACAGCGATAAAGGCGTACTGTTTTTCTAAATGAACAACATATGTGTGATATGTGAAAATTAAAACCACGGGGGTGTAATGTCCGCTTCTCACGCGAGAGGTGAAACGGGGTCGGCGGGGGAGAAATTTTAACTAGTTGCCGTTTATGGTGATTTTATTGCTTTTTTGTAAACACGTCGAAAATTTATGATGTCAGGGTTACAGGAGGAATTTTAATCAACAGTATATGTTTTGGCTATAAAATTGTTGCTGGTTGGACTGAATAATTAGGGCACGGAGTTCATATAATTGAGTAGCAGCCACAAATTGGATTTGCTGATGCTCAGTACATTTTCGACTCCAACTCTCGTAATATTTTGGTGCGCTGTAAGTTATGTTTGCGATAGCTTTTAAGATATTAATTATAATTGTACTGTGTTAAGTATTATAGAATTTTCAAGATGAGAGTACGTATTTTTTTGTACGATCCATTGTTATAAACTAAACACAAAAATCAGTTCAGTATATTCAGACTGACAGACAGACCTATAGAATCTACCGTGTTGCGAAGCTGAAGTGGCGACGGGCGGGGCACATAGTGCGGAGAACCGATGGGCGCTGGGGTCTTAAGGTGCTGGAATGACGACCCCGCACCGGAAAGCGCAGCGTCGGTAGACCCCCTACGAGGTGGACAGACGACCTCAAAAAGGTCGCAGGGAGCCACTAGATTCAGTGTGGCGATCCCATGAAGAGGCCTATGTTCAGCAGTGGATGTCCATCGGCTGACGAAGAAGAAGAAGACAGACAGACGCAATGGAAGCATTTATAAAATAAAAGTATGTTAACAAGCATGTTCTTATTGAGATGAATCATTACTTAGATGATTTGGATACGCAATAAAACGAAACTCTAGAGTCGCTCAGCGGGCGATGAAAATTGCTGTGATCGCCTTTACGATGAATGATTAAATCATAAATTAAGTATCTGTATTAAAGGGATTATTTTAGTCCAAGTGATAGTGACGGGAGGACATTTGAATCCTCAAATCGTCTATAGGTTCCCTCCGGTGCGATGGATTCACCCGAAAGTCTTGGCTTTGTAAATCCGCTTTGCTTCTAGCGCCTCACAATCTCCTTTAGAAAGGAAACTGTCCACAGTTCATCACTCTTCATAGTCAAAGCATTAATATATTTTTTAGCCCAACCACTTCTTAATATTGTATAAAATGCACATTTATTGATACGTTTATTGCAGTCGTCCGATTTCATAGCGCCTCCAAAATAAATAAAATGCAATGGCGCAATCGTAAGTCGCAACATATGGCCCGAGGATATTTTAGGGCTGCCTCTATTCTATATCAGATTTTCTCTCCAAATAAATATACAATGTTTTACGACTTTTGGTGCTAGTGCCCTACTCCCGGAGGTGCTTTATAAGGAATTATTTTCTCTAGAAATTGGTTTATGAATAGTTTTCGTAAGAGGCTTTGACTGTAACTTGTAGGCATTATCTTTGTACTCCTTAGTAATTTAGTGTAACTGTATAAAATATCCAAGGGATTTAAACAAAGGATATAACTTATATCTTTGTCACTTTAAAAAAAAAAACTTCGACTCTGTACCGCTTCCAACCATCTTGTATAAGTAGGTATATCAGTTTCTAATCAAGAATTTAAATATAAAATAAAGTAGCGGCCTGTTCCCACTGTTAGGAATAGGCCTCCTCTCTCCTTTTCTGGAGAGAAGGGTTGGAGCTAAGACCTACCACGCTGCTCTAATGCAGATCGGTAGGTTAGAGATATGCAGGTTTCCTCACGATGTTTTCCTTCGCCGAAAAGCGTGTGATAAATTGTAATTACCAATTAGACACATGAGTTTTAATAGGAAAAGTCATTGGTGCCTGCCCGGGTTTGAACTCGTGTTCCACCCGAAAGAGTCGCACAGTCTCACCGCTAAGCTATCACAGCAATTTAAACATATTTTACTTCATTTTTGAGTTACTTTCAGATCAATGTTAGTATTTGATTTAAATATTTTTTAAAATGAGAGAAGAAAACTAATATATGAGAATTTTTTTTAAACTTACTCTACGTTATGATTCATGTCCAGTCTAGAATGTTTTTTACGTTATTAATAAGTCCTTAAAATATATAAAGAAAACTTATTATTTACAACCCTGAGTGGACTGCAAAATGCAATCGCCTGAAAGCGCGTCTTGCGAATGGAAGCTAGATGGATGATTCTGAAGGAGCGATTTGGAATGTAACTTATGATTTTGGAATGGGATTCCTAGATGTTGGTTTGTCGACCGCTTCTACAATAATATTGATTACAAAGTATTAAAGGGAAACTTGATCTAGTACAAATTTCGATAATATTTTAAGACAAGCGACCTAAGAAAATTTACAATTTTTTACAGATTTAAAGGGACACCAATAAAAACTACTGATGACATTACGAAACAGATTATTTCACGTTTATGTTATTAATAGACTCAATCATTGTTAAAAGCCATATAAAAAACACTACTCAGTGAAAATTTCATGGTTTAATTTAAGTTTTTGATTGTGGAATAATTAGTCAAAACTCAATCAAAAAGATTAAATTGAGAGATTCTGAAGGGTCATCGTAAATTAGCTAACAATCAGCACAACAAACTACGTGCACGCGAAATAAAAATAAAAGGGAACTCGTTAGAACTTGTTAAATATAGGGCCGTGTGTACAAAGTTTTGGTCGAAACACTCAAAGTTTACGGTAACGGGCCCTTATCGAACGTAATCGGCGCTTTTCCATCGAAATTCTTTTCTGTTGGCACACAATTAGCTATGACGGTTCTTTGTAATGCGTCATGCTGTTATTGTATTGCCGCCGAGTGGTATCCGGCTGAGTAGAATAGACCACCCTAATTTCAAAGGACAATCAAATCAAAATCGAGTTACCTTTTTACAAGGTTCGACGTTTCGGCAATGTTGCATCCGTCACGAACTGACTGGAGCGCCGCGGCGTCTTCGTTCTCGAGTACTACAGTCATTATTTTGTTCATCTACCCTCACTTGAACCGCACAATCCACGTAAGGTCTCCACCCTTAACCACACCACACTGATATTATCTGCACGCGATATAGCTTGCAACGATTTCTTCCGCGAGTTATATATATTAATCACTGGATCCAAAGTCGTCGACAATCTGAAACCCTCTTCTCTGTTGAACGTTTGATGGTTTTTGATATCAACAGCTTCACGCGCCACTCTTGCATAATAGTGGGCATCAGTTAACAGGACTTTGGGATCATGAAGCTCAATCCAGTGATTGCTCCCTGAATTAAGCAGATGGTCTGCGATCGCTGATATCGTTGGCTGGTTATTTTTAATTGCAGCTTTGTGCTCTTTATTTGTATAATAATAAGTATGAATCGCGAAAGTTTAAAATTTACCAATCAAATCAAATTCAAAATATTCTTTACTCAAGTAAAAAAGTGCGTTTGAATCGTCAACTCTACTGCTGGTTCTAAAAGCCGTTCCTACCTAGAAGAGCCAGCGAAAAACTCGTCGGAGCTCTGTATTAAAATCGATTCTTATAACTAGTTACATTCTGTCATTACTATCTCGTGCAAGGTTGATGAGTAGCTATTTCCACGCATTCTTCTCATCTATGTAATCTTCAACAGTATAGTAGGCTTTCTGTATCTGCTTCCTTTTAAAATTTTAAGCGTCTCTTCGATTTGGCACGAATATAATTTTATTTAAACCATTTACAAACAAGCTAGTACGGCTGTGATAGCTTTGCGGTGAAACCGTGCGACTCTTTCGAGGGGGTGTCACGGGGCTTTCTGTATAAGCCTCCTTTTTATAGTTTTTTAAAGTTTCTGTAATGAAAAAGCTCACTATCACCATTTCAATGTTAAAACAATCGGTAAACTATTCTAAAGGATATAGAACCGACTATTATAAATGTGTTAAAAGTATTAAAAGGACCTATTTCAAGAAGTCTTTTGTGGCATATTGCTTAGCATAGCTTGGAAAAGTAAGAAAACACTAGCCTTGTTATTTATTATAATTCGCATCGTAATGTTATAGATGGCATTGAAATGAGGATTATATTATATTTAACTCAATTAAGCCTAATTTTTAGTGTGATATATGAATATGCTCTACTATTCGTGTGATGGGCAGATCCCTCGGTTCATACAATGGCCACGATGATTCCGTTTTCAGAAACATCCCAACTAACGAGTTACATAATGGCCAAGTAAACATTTATTTGACGGCGACAATGACCCAATTATACGACCCTATACCCGCGTTATGGTTATATAAAGGTCATGTCAAACACTATTCGACATGTTTACTGTGGATTAAGTAAACTTACACGTAAAATGTGATATGATATCCCGTCTAAGTCAAATATCAAACTTTACTAATATAAATAAATAAAGTAAGCAATTTAATACTTGTGTCATGGGTGACAGACAGCTGGTAGATATACTACATATATAAGTTTAAATACATACTTAAATACAAATACACACCCAGGCTCGAAGAACCAACAATTTGTTTATAGAAAATGTTGGCCCTCGGCGGGAATCGAACCCGCGACCCGCGGAGCTGAAGGCAGGGTCCACTACCCACAGCGCCAACGGGCCACTAATATAAATAAAATATAAACACAGTAAACCCTCCTATAACGCGTTTTCGCATTACGCGATTTTTCTCTGTCGTATAACGCGTGTTTTACCCCTTATAACACCGGGATTTTCCTATTTATACGTATTATAAATTTAAATTTGTATAATTAATATTGCCCGCGTGGAAATCAGTGAATTGAAAATTTGAACACAAAAGTTGTCATTGCAAGTTAACCATTATAGTTAGAGACATGCTGTCGAGGAATTTTTTGTAGTATTTTTATAGATCTACAATTCTGTAGTACATTACTTTAGTGTATCTCCTGTTTGACTTGTTTTTGAATCGTAAGAACATTGGCTAATTAGCATGCCTGTAAAGCCTGCCTCTTACTATCCCACTGCTGGGCATAGGCCTCCCTTTCTTCGATTTTTAGGAGGGTAGGATCGGAGCTAAGACCTATCATGCTGCTCCATTGCGGATTGGTAGGTACACATATCCCCAGAATTCTCTAGAGATATGCGGGTTTCCTCACGATGTTTTCCTTCACAGAAACGCGTGTGATAAATTGCAATTATCAATTAGACACATATGTTAATAGAAAAACTCAGTGGTGCCTGCCCGAGGTTTGAACCTGTGACTTTTTCACGGAGCTGAAGGCAGGGTCACTGCTAACTGCATCAACGGGCCAGTCAATTTATTCAATCATTGACAGTCTATTATTGGCTTGTCCATTTTTGCTACTAAGTCCACATCCTAGGGTAGATGCTCTTTATACCAGAAGACTACGCTTCCCAAGCCAAATTTATTATTCCACGGTAAACCTTATTTCGTGTCACGGAAAAAAATAATGACCAGTGCTAGTGATGACGTGCCAAAGGCCGTGACTCTTAATATCGCATTAAATGTGGACACCGAATTATTTACAGTGAGTTGCATTACTTGGCTTTTTTGTACCAAATTAGTATAACGACTATAATAAAGGTCTTTATTTTAATTATATATACGCTAGCTTTTATGTTTCACAATTACTTAATGTACTTTACGCATTGTATACTAAATTTCTTCTTTCAATTATTATAAACCAGCTGTGCCTGCTGGTTTCGCCCGCGTGGAAATCAGTGAATTGAAAATTTGAACACAAAAGTTGTTATTGTAAGTTAACCATTAAAGTTAGAGACATGCTGTCGAGGATTTTTTTGTAGTATTTTTATTCATCTACAATTCTCCAGTTCGTTACTTTAGTACAGAGTTCCCCAAACTTTTTTGTGTCGTAGACCCCTTGCCATGTTCTTCCGTGTTGGGTAGACCCCCTACTTACCTGATATTGATTTCCTGTAAATTTCTAACTGTAGTGAAGTTTAGCGTTAAAAACTTAATAAAAGCACGTGTTAATCTATACATTTATTAATTGAATTTAAATTAAAACTACTCAAAATAAAATTTTGTATCTGTTATGTAAAATATACGTAACATTAAATAAACATAAAAAAAACTATAAATAAAATGTATTGCGACCACAAAGCGAATACCGACATCCTACAACTTACACAATTTTATAAACATATATAATATTTTTTTTACTTCATAGGTACTTTTATAAATAATGTATATGTTTTGATATTATAAGATAGTATGATGTAAGTAAATAGGTACTATCAGTGTATGTGTTGAGATCCACTATCGTGGACCCCTTATTTCATTTCATGGACCCCCAATTTTTATTCTCTGACGTAGACCCCTTGCAGGTTGTCATAGACCCCTAGGGGTCGATATAGACCACTTTGGGAATCACAGCTTTAGTGTATCTCTATTGATTTAGATGGCGCACGTGACTAAACTTACAGCAGGCAAGTTTTTTAAAACTGCCTTTTAGTTAAAACCATCCAAAAATTCGTTCAGTAGATTTTGAGATACGGACAGCTTTTGAAGATTATATTTATAATAAGTGTAGATACGAATATACGATTATATACGTAATTTTTGAAGTGCAAAGATTTCGTACAGTATTATAAATAATAATAAATAAATAAATATATGGGACATTTACACACACGGTCGTCCGTCCCCAAAGTAAGTAACTTAATACTTGTGTTATGGGTGAGAGACAACTGGTAGATATACTATATATATAAGTTAAAATATATACTTAAATACAAATACACACCCAGGCTCTAAGAACCAATAATTTGTTTATAGAAAATATCGAGCGGAGCTGAAGGCAGGGTCACCACTCACTACGCCAACGGCCAGTATGTATTGCATTTATGTTATTGTAAATTTGCTCTGCTAATATCACGAATACGAATATGTGTATTAAATGCTTAAGCAGCAAGGATATGTATGTAAAGATATGAGGATATTATATCTTTGTAATACTTGAATGGCAAAAGTTTCGTACAGCATGACAGCGACTTTGATCGCTGGCGACTGGAAAATTGGAGTGTTAACGTGAATATTAACAGCGACTTAACGTCGCTTAAACTGTGGTTGTGCGATCGTCGCAATTGTATAAAATCTCTAGTCGCCAACGATATAATTGCTGTAGGGATGTAGTATATATGGCACGCTATGTCAATTCCGAAAAAAAAATTAAATGGCAGACTTCCGTAATTAATTATTCACGTGTGTTTGTACTGGAATTTATTGAACTTTACAGAACTTAATCATCACTGTGGATGATTAAAAACAAAGTTGCCTTTTCTAAAGACAATAAACAACGAAGCCCACTAGAACAGGTTTGATCGAAAGTCCGCAGAGCTCCATTCACATCTACTACCAAATGGACACTGAATGATCGCTTTAATGTGGACACGAAAGCTTAAAAGTCACTAGCGAGTCGAAGGCGATCAAAGTCGCTGTGTGAGTACTCAGCATAATCATTCTATCCAAAGAAGATAGGATGCGTTTGCCAAGCATTAAGATTGTAAAGGGTTGTTATTTTCGTACTTTACTCAATCGAATTATCCGTCATTACAGTAAAGCACATAGTTTTTATTAATCATCATCCTCCTGCCCTTATCCCACTCTAAGTTAGGGTGGCACAACATGTTGTCACATGATTCGGCTACGTATTGTACGGCCGGCCGCCTGCCTGACGTCAATTTATCTTTATGGTATTTTACGACACCTCGGTAAGAAAGGGGGTGGTCTATTCTACTCAACCTATAGCACACGGTGGGTCAACTTACCGTAGTTGCCTTTTACAATACCTCGGTAAGAAATGAAATTGGTCTATTCTACTAAACCAGATACCACACGGTGGGTCAACTTACCTTAGTCGCCTTTTGCGACACCTTGGTAAGAAATGAGGGTGGTCTATTCTACTCAGCCGGTTACCACATGGCACGTAGTTTTTAATAATCATGTGGTGTAAATTTTCATTATCTAAAATGTAGGTCAGTACAAGTCTGCTGGCAGAGCGCCTTGGTTATTCGATCGATAACCATGTCGGGCGATAATTAAAAAGATTATACGGATAATTACGATGCGAGCGAAATCTAGTCTAGAGCAGTGCATGCCTATGCATGAGTATATGCCTTCTTCGAAATATAGTTTGGGTTAAGGATCCGTTTCAGTCTGTTCTACGTTTTTGCATTCTTATTACTTTTGATGTAAAGTTACTTTAGCCCTAAAATCACGATATCTTTTCTTTTCTTTTCTAATGTACCAACTTTGTGCTATGCTTTAAAATTTCGCTTAACTCCATTGCATTTGCAAATGCTAAATGCTGATGGTAAATGAGTTTTCCTCAACTGGTTAACTGTAAAACTCTGAGCGGTAACAGTGTATTATATTCACTATAATTTTCTTCTTAGTCGAGGTCTTCATTGCTGAAGGTCGTGTCTAGACAGAATTATTACTGCGGATCACGTCATGCACTAAGGTTTTCCATGTTTGTCTGTCCTCGGCGGTCTTTAAAGCTTCGGTGATTGGCAGGCCTGTAAGTGTCTTTACTTGGTCCGACCAACGGGTAGGTGAGCGACAACGTGGTCTTTTCCCGTCGACCTGCCCAATAAATGTCAGCTTTTCGAGGCTTTCAGAGTTTTTGCGAGCAACGTGTCCGAAATATTTAAGGATACGCTGGAAGCAGACAGCGGACAGCCTAGTATTTATACCGAGCTCCTTTAGAATTGACAAATTGGTTCCGTGTGCAGTCCATGGTATCCGCAGCATCCTCCTATAATATATTTAAGTATAATATACTGACTTTTTATCTTTGCTCTATTGTCGTGGAGTCTATCTTCTGACGATGCTTCGGTTACGGCGCGAAACGATTGTTGACATCGTGAATGTGCGCAGTGCTTGTGTATTATTTAATTATTGGTTGTGGATAGTGCGTGAGTTTTAACGAATTCTGGATGCATCAGGTATGAAAATAAATACACTTTATATTGAGCATTATATATATTTTATTTTATCGCGGATTATAGCAAATTCGTATTTTCATTACATTTGTATCATGGACCTCTGCAATGTCTTATTCTATAAATTATACTGACAGTGTTAAAGAGATTAATTTTATAAAATTTATTTATTTCTCAATTTTCATTTAAGAATTTCGAGCTTTCTGTCAGATTCTTGACTGATTGCTGTAATGACTCATTATCATCATCATCATCATCATCATCCTGCCATCCTGGGGTTGGCACAGCATGTTATAAACGTGGTGTCACATGATTCGGCTATGCTTGACGTCAACATACGTTAGTCGCATTTTACGACACCTGGGTAAGAAATGAAGGTGGTCTTTTCTACTCAGCCGGATACCACACAGCGGGTCGTATTACCTTAGTCGCCCTTTACGACATCTCGTTAAGAAATGGGGGTGGTCTATTCTACTCAGCCAGATATCACACGGCATATTGCAATAATGACTATCCCTCTAAAATGAAAATAGCGCTCTTATGTACATTAAAAACTTAACATTCTTTTGAAATTTCATATTCGCTAAGTATATTTTCATTGAACGCTCATAAGGTACAATTGAGTCCCGAGACACTGGAGACCAAGTAGATATACTGGCTACCAGCTTATGAAAGCGATTCATCGTGGCAATTTCAACCTTACATCTACGAGATACGATCTAGCTTGTAGGTATTTGCACTTTGGTGGAAGTGGCACATTTGGCTGTGGACCAACTGAGACTCGCAATGTCGTGAGACAAATCGACAGAGAACAGATTCACGCCGCTACACCATGCGATACTTTTGATGGTGGTTTATGTTGGATAGGTGTTTGATTCCGGATATTTTTTTTATATAATTACACACTCGGTTATCTTTCTCCAGAGTAATGTACTTAATTATGTTATAGGTGACATACAATAAATCTGGTTTCATACAACTGGTAAAATTAATAATTTATAGAATTAGGCGTTACTTTGCAGAGATCCAGGTAAAATTAATATAAAAGGAGAGTGTCATACATCTTCGGGCCCAGACGTTACAGTATTAATTTTTATGTTGTAAGATAGAAATATATTTGTTATCTTAGGTCCAATAATTATTTTATTTAATTTCTATGGGGGAACTATATAATAAGAGTTATATATAGTCTTTGGTAAGCTGTGATAGCCCAATGGTGAGACCGTGCGACTCTCTAGAGACGAACATAGGTTCAAACCCGGGCAGGCACCAATGAGTTTTTCTATTAAAACTCATGTGTCTAATTCATAATTGCAATTTATCACACGCTTTTCGGTGAAGGAAAACATCGTGAGGAAACCTGCATATCACTAGAGAATTCTGTTGATATGTGTAACCTACCAATCCGCATTGGAGCAGCGTGGTAGGTCTTAGCTCCAACCCTTCTCTCCAGAAACGGAGAGAGGAGGCCTATTCCCAGCAGTGGGATATTAACAGGCCGCTACTTTACTATAGTCTTTGGTTATGGACAACTACAAGTACATGCTAAATACCAAAACAACATAATAAAAACGATAGGATTTGTGTTAAAAATATAACAACAAGCTATCATCGTTGAAGTAGAAGTTGACCATTCATTTTTTGTCGCCAGAAAAACAAACATTTCGAGAAACCACGTTCATAAGCTTAATGTATATTTTAGTTATTAGTCTATGGCAACATGTACTAAAAGATGATTCATAATTTATATTTATTGCAATATTTTTTTTATTTGAACCCACAAAGATTCATACGGCTAATGAAAAAAAAAATTTATTCATAACACCATTTTTCATATCTGGAAAGTAATTATTGTTAATAAAATGAAGCTAATACATTTTTTAACATAAATATTTTAAATTATTATGTTTACAAAAACGTAATAAAGAATCTTTATATATTTTTTATTCTATTCATACTAAAAACGCTGGAATCCAGTGTTAAGAAAGTAACAATTTGACAATAACACGTTCCGTTTAAAGCATTAACTACTTTAATACAATGATAAATATCATTATTAAATAAGTTTTCTAACATATTCCCATTGAAAGTTTATAATATTTATAGTGATATTTAAATCGAAAAAAAGTAAGAATTTTTTGATGTATGTGGGGTTTCTGTAACAATTAGGCCCAATTCTGGCGCCCTCCTTCTAAATAAATTTGTATTGTAAATATGTACGAACGCACTGTTTTAAGAAAATGTTGGCACTCGGCAGGCATCGAACCCGCTACCCGCAAGACTGAGCGAAGAGTTACTCGATACTTAAATGCACAAAAAGTAACAAAAAAAATCGGTCAAGACTAGAAGCGCCACCGAGAGCATAGAATACATTTGCAATTTCAAACAAAATATATATGCACACATAATACAGTATATGTTTGTGACAATTGAGATTAATTTTAATTACCTGACCATTAAGTCGCAATTTCAACTGGCGAACCTCGGACGCTTGATTCAGGTTCAAATCCTTATTTTTCCGGTACGTTACACATTTTTCACAATTACTTGGACGTTTTCATGTTAATCCATCTCTTTTGTCTCACGTTTGGGTTTCATTTGTACCCAAATTTCAGCATTGTCTTGGTTTTGTTTAAATTTTTACTGAATAAAGTAACCGCCTGCTAATATCTTAAATAGGTATTCTTACATTGGCTTCACAATATATTTTCAGCAATTTAATTTTTGTACATAGGAATATACATAGTTATAAAAAGATTGACGGTGTATATAATAGACAAAGTAGGAACCGACATCAGCTTGCGATTCCTGCTCTGCGCCTTGTAAAATTACGTATAGTACCCGGCAATAAATAATGCACATCGAGATTTAGAGGGAGTAAAAAGGCTAGATTTTCGTTTCGTTCTACACATCGATGTGCATTATTTAATGCCAGGTACTATATATAAGTCGTTTGTAAATTTGGGTATAAAATACTATAATAAAATTTCGCAATCTACTTTAACTTTCCACTACAGCTGTTTAAAAATACTATTAAAAAAATTAGACGATAACAATACGTACTTTAGCTAGTCTTAAACCCTGTACAAGACATTAATAACTATATGTAACTAGTGATAAGAATTATTCTTTGAAAAGAGCATCCACTGAGTTTCTTGCGGGCTCTTCTCGGTAGGAACAGCTTTCCGAACCAGCAGTGGAATTTGACGATTCAAAAGCACTTGTTTATAAGTCTATTTGAAGGTAGAATTTTTTGAATATCCCACAGCTGGGCATAAGTCCCCTCTCACTTATTTGGATAGAAAGATTGGAGTTTAGACATAAAACGCTATTCTAATTGTGGATTGGAATGTCACTAGATATATGCAGGTTGTCTCGCAATGTTTTCCTTCCAGAAAAAACTTTAGAGTGCCTAGAGTTCGAATCCGTTACTCTCACAAAATAATCTTGCAGTCTCACAGCTAAGTTAATCACAGTTTACATAAAAAAGATAAAGTCAAAGAGATAAAAATTATATTTAATAGAAACGATCGGCTTAAAAGAAGAATGTATTAAACAGTATTGCAACGGTAAATAGCTTGATAAAATCATTGGCATAAAAGACGATAGATAGTATTTGATGCATGATTCAAAATTTTCTTTAATTTGAAAAAAAATAATTTTTGGTTTGATAATAATGAGGACTGTATATTCTGTAAACATTGGTAAATCTGACCCAGCGTGTGATATCTGGCTGAGTAGAATAGACTCATTTCTTACCGAGGTGTCGTAAAAGGCGACTAAGGTAAGTTGATCCGCCGTGTGGTATCCGGCTGAATAGAATAGATCACCGTCATATCTTACCGAAGTGTCGTAAAGTGCGACTACGGTAAGTTGACGTCGGGCAGGCGGTCGATCGTAAAATAACTAGCTAAAACATGTTTTAGACATGTTGTTCCAACCCCATACTAGAGTGGGATAAGGGAAAGAGAATGATGATGATATTATATATACAAAATCTTATATGATCACATATTCATCGGATGCTGTATCAAAAACTGCGATTCCACAAGGACACAACTTTTCCACACAAATTTGTCCCGGTCGAGATAAACAAGCCCTCCCGGACGATACAGCGCGGTCGTCCCATGAATATAAACAGTAAAATTAGGAGGGGCGTATAATATGATATACAGCATACGCGGTTAATTTAATTCTACCCGCTTAGTTGGCCGGTTATCTAGGTTTTTGCGAACCGACGTAAAACTCGGTTGAAGCATGAACATTTTGTATGGAGGTAAGTTTAATTAAAATGAGTTAGGACCTTTGTAATTCATACTCTCCTACGGATCAGATTTTTTTGCTACTGACAGTTTCGAGTTAGCTTAAAGAGAAAATGATACAAAAGTAACGTTACTATGGTACTGTTGGGCTTGGCCTCTTCTTTCCGTTTTTGGAAAGAAGAGGCCATGATTGTAAAAAAGTTTTTAAAATTTACAAAGACGTAAAGACGTATTATTTAATTAAATAATTAAATTAAGAGATGAATTTAAGACGTATGACGATTTAAGACGATAAGATTTAACGTTTAATTTAAGAGATGAAAGCATCTCTTAAATTATGAGTCGATCTGTTATAGTCTACGCTTCTCGTAAACAAAATGTAAGGTCATTTTGAATGAATTGAATTGAAATTAAATATGCAAATAAGTTAAAAACAGAAACAGAACGTCACGTCAAAGCTATTTTCGTCTCTTCACGAAACGTCAACTAACGAGAAATCCCTATTTCTGTTAAATAGAGGCAAGGACTGACTGACATGCAACTGCGCCTCGCTCTTAAATATTTTTGTTCGCATCTATTTTCAACTTATCTTCCACATTAAGATTACTTGCTCATTTTTTTTGATTCATCTGACATTAATATTGCACAGTAATACAAAAATAGTACTAATTTCTTGTAAATAAATGTATGGGACACTTACACACACGGTCGCCAAAGTAAGTAACCTAATACTTGTGTTATGGGTGACGGACAACTGGTAGATATACTACATATATAATTTTAAATACATTCTTACATACAAATATACCCCCAGGCTCGAAGAACCAACAAATTGTTTATAGAAAATGTTATCTAATCTCTTGTCTAATAAAGACATCCTTAGTAGTAACAGCCTGTTACTATGCCCACTGCTGGACTAAGGCCTCCTTTCTCACTTTTTGGAGAGAAGGATTGGAGCTAAGACCTACCACGCGGCTCCAATTCGGATTGGTAGGTTACACATATCCCTAGAATTCTCTAGAGATATGTAGGTTTCCTCACGATGTTTTCCTTCACCGAAAAGCATCGAATAAATTGCAATTATCAATTAGACACATAAGTTTTTATTAGAAAAACTCATTGGTGCCTGCCCGGGTTTGAACTTATGTCGCCTCTAGAGAGTCGCAAGGTCTCACCGCTAGGCTGTACATCATTAGTAATCGAACGGCAAGTGCAAGCATATATTTATTGAACTAGAGCCATACTTCGGCCTATAAATGAAAGTGTCACAATGAATAATGCGTAGGAAGATGAATCTCGTAATCATCCTCCTGCCCTCATCCCACTCTAAGCGGATTTAACAGGATTTGACGGTTACGACCGGCCCCCTACCGGACGTCAACTTACTTTATTCGGCTGTTATGGCACCTCGGTAAGAAATGAGGGTGGTCTATTCTACTCAGCCGGATACCACATGGCGGGTCAACTCACCTTAGTCACCTTATACTGACCCGTTAGCGCAATGGGTAGTGACCTGCCTTCGGCTCCGCGGTTTGTGGTGTCGATTCTTGCCGAGGGCCAATATTTTCTAAGATCAATTTGTTGTGTATATTTGTATTTAAGTCATCATCATCATCATCTTGCCCTTATCCCACTATAAGTGGGGTCGGCACAACATGTTGGCACATGATTTGGCTATGTATTTTATAACCGGCCGCCTGCCTGACGTCAACTTGCCTTAGTCGCCTTTTACAATACCTCGGTAAGAATGAGGGTGGTCTACTCAGCCGCATATCACACGGCGGGTACGAGTATATTTGTATCTAATAATGTATTTAAAATTATATATATATAGTATATGTACCACAAGTATTAAGTTACTTACTTTACTTTGGGAACGGACGACCGTGTGTGTAAGTATCCCATATATTTATTTATTTTACGACACCTCGGTAAATGAGGGTAGTCTATTATACTCAGCTGGATACCACATTACATCTTATTTCTTTAGAGGTTATAAATAAGATATTTTATTATTCTGATCATCGCTCGAGCATCGGTCCTAATTCGATTACATCTCAAACAAAAGGAAGTCGCAATTTGTACAAATTTACAAATGAAATCTATCCGTGAGACAAAGAAGACGGATTAAAGCGAAAACGTCCAAGTAATTGTGAAAAATGCGAGCCGTTCCGTCGTAAATATAAAGATCCCAACCCGTTTTCCGGTGGCCGAGATTTACAAATTGAAATTTAAAGTTTATCACGAGGACATTAAATTTAGTAAAGTTTCTGGGTAAAGTTCTGTTTGCTCGAACTCACAAACTGATGCTGGGCATTTCTATCGGCCTTTTTGGTACCTTATCAAGTTTTAGAGAGTACTTGATAGAATTGGGACATTTCTCCTACATAACGATTGTAAGATATTGTGAGACTCATCGTAAACATAATTAGTAATTTATTAAGAAGAATCATACTTTGGCGTACAGCGGCTGATATTCTCGAAGTTTTTGGTGTACAAAAAAGCGCTATTCATGGTATTTATGATCATCATCATTCTCCTGCCCTTATCCCACTTTAAGTGGGGTCGGCACAATATGTTACAAACATATTGTTACAAGATTTGGCTACATATTTTACGACCGGCCGCCTGCCTGACGACAAAAACCTTAGTCGCCTTTTACGGCACCTCGGTAAGAAATGAGGGTGGTCTATTCTATGCAGCCGGATACCACACGGCACATACCTTAGTCGCCTCTTACGACACATCGGTAAGAAAGGAGGGTGGTCTATTCTATTCTGCCGGATACCACACGGCGTTTCGCGTATCCGTGGTATTTATGATATGAAACCTTATCTTAACCAATTTATTTTTTTATATTAAAATATAAAGATTTGTAAAACAATACGTGATGTATATTATACGCAAAGTAGGAATCGACATAAGCTTGCGGCTCCTGCTTTGCGCTTTGCAAAAGTACGTTAGTCGTTTGTGTATATATATAATACAATTCCGCAATCTATTTTAGCTTTTCCATTATAGCAGTTTCAAAACACTGTTAAAAAGAGACTGATGGATAAATCATACTATACTGTTTACGATTAGATGATAAGAATGCGTGTATGCGCAGCTACTCTTCGACCCTTTACAAGACAGCAATGACTAAATGTGACTAGTAATAAGAATTATATTTGAAAAGAGCAACTGTCGAGATTCTTTCTGGCTCTTCTCGGTAGGAACAGCTTTCCGAACCAGCAGTAGAGTTGACGATTTGAAAGCACTTGTTTACAAATCTACTTAAATAAAGAATATTTTCAATTTGATTTTTTTGGGGACAAATTTAGAGAATTAAAGTCTTAAATTTAGCTTAACAACTTATTAAATATTATATTCATATAAATATTCGGGTTGCTGGTAGAGGCGTCTTGGTGACTTGTCCTGCATGTGTAAGGTACGTGAATTTTGCCTGCTTCATATACTTACTTACATTGCATGAATTCGCTTAACCCACCCGGATTATAGCTAAGTAGTTCTGTCATAGTTTCTAAAAATTTTTTAATTGTTTTTCCGTTTTACTAGATTGAAATAATCCTAGGTGCAAAGCGAGTGCAGTCAAATAATTTGTGCGACACTCTTTACATAGAATATTTACACCGCTTTAATTTTAGTTCTGGAACGGACAGCTTTTACCGTTAAATATTCACAAAAGCTTCCGATAAATTGTTTTGTTTGTGAATACATTTCCCGATTAAATATATTTGGAGGAACATTTCCATATTCTATTATAAATTTATTATAAGCTAATGGTAATGGCATGAGCTGTGATAGCCCAGCGGTGAGACCGTGCGACTCTTTCAAGGGGAACATGAGTTCAAACCCGGGCAGGCCATGAGTTTTTATATTAGAATTCATGTGTCTAATTGATAATTGCAATTTATCACACGCTTTTCGGTGAAGGAAAACATCGTAAGGAAACCTGCATATCTCTAGAGAATTCTGGAGATATGTGTAACCTACCAATCTGCATTGGATCAGCGTAGTATGTCTTAGATCCAACCCTTCTAGTGAGGTCGCAACACCACGTTAGCGCCGATATACATAGGTGGGATTTTAAAAAGCCGCTCTTCCATCTAAATAAAAGATCTAGATTGATATTTTCTATGACTCTACTTACTGTAGGTTATATTCATTACAAAACCGCAGTCTAAGCTATGAATAACAATCAAGCTATTTAGCAATAAATATCGCGAGCAACTGTATTATAAATCAAACAACACTTAACCACTGCACTGGATTCCGGGATAAAGTTGGGACAGCCGCGTCCGGAATCAAGTCATAAGATGTAAGCAGAAATAAATATATTGTTAGATATTGTGTTAAATACGCTTATAAATATTCATATAATGATTATGTGTTTGTGTAATAGGAAATATAATAAATAGGATTAATTTAATAATTAGACGGAATTAGTCAAATGTCATTCATTAGTTGTTTCATAAAACGGTAACGGAAATGCATAGACAGAGGTTATAAATTAGACAGTTTGGCCTATTCTATTGGGCCTAGTCAATCTGCTGTTAGCGTTTAGTGTGTCTACAATAGTGAAGTGTAATAATATATGGTACAATTACAGACACGATCACTCGTCCTTAAAAAAGTAAAATACTCCAACTATTTAATTATAGATTATTTCAAAAGTAATAATAAAATTATTTTGCTATAATCTGCGATAGAGTAAATAGAAAATATATATAGTGTTAAATGTATAGTGAACTATCCGTATTTTCATAACCGATACATGCAGGATTCGTAAAAACACATGCACAAACCTCGACCACTTCCACCACAATACACAAGCACTACACACGTTCACTATCACAAACTCAACAATCGTTTCGCCCCGCAACCGAAGCATCATCTCCGAAGCATCTTTGCGATTTTGTCATGAAGTCTATCTCATGATCCTGAAATAATTTGTTTGTTAATTTTTTTATTGTACACAAAGTAAAAAAATACATTGTCCTGATTCTGATGAATGATCCAGAGAATCGAATAAACTTCATCGTTCATCTGTTAAGTAGGGTTTGAGTTAATCGCAAACTGACAGAAAGAAAAGCAGATGTACACAACACTTTCGAACTGTTCCGTTATGTACATATTACACTTTACGAAAAACGTTTTAAATCTCTCACTAGAGTCAGACATTTAACAAATGCAAAATTCCTGTGTACAATTTTAAAGTTAGCAAACACCAAAATGCTATACTTTGCCTTTTCACGTGTGGCCGGCGGAGTGTGGCTAAAACTCCCGCTTATTTTCACTTGAACCGCAGCGATCCGGATTCCTCCGCACGAAACTGGTTTAAACCGGTGCCAACTATTTCGAAAACTATACCCCTTTGATCGGGCATTTGGTGGCCACAATCCTCGGTTTATATCAAGCGAAGTACATATATAATTTTCTATTTATATATATCCAGCTTTTAATCACAAAAGTTTTAGCAAATTATTTTGATATTTATTGGTAAAGTTTATGAAATCACATTCCAAATGATACTAGAAAAGTATTATTTTATAATAAGAGAAAAGGGAGAAGTAATTTACTATTTACAAGTTTGAAATAAGCAGAATAATAACAAAGATTAAGATAGTATGGACATGTAATGAGGAGCGATGAAAATCATGTGGCAAAACGAGTGTTAAATATGAATGAGAACGGATATATTAGTAGAAGGCGTAATAAGAGAGATTTAAATTGTGTAAAGTATTACATGGATATAATTAAAATACAAATTCAAAATAGTCTTTCTTCAGAAAACAAGCGCTTTTGAATCGTCTACTTTACTGCTGGTTCGGAAACCTGTTCCTACCGAGAAGATCCAGTAAGAAACTCGGCGGTTGCTCTTTTTAAAATATAAATCTTAAAACTAGATACATTTATTTATTACTGTCTTGTACAGGGTAGAAGTACACATTCTGATCATCTAAGTAATCTTCAACAGTATAGTAGGCTTTCTGTATCAGCCTCTTTTTAACAGTGTTTTTAAACTGCTGTAACGGCATGGCCAAAATTGATTTCGGAATTTTATTATAGAATCTTAAACCCAAACCCACAAACGATTTACATACTTTTGCAAAGCGCAAAGCAGGAGTCGCAAGCTTATGTCGGTTCCTACTTTGTCTATTATATACATCGTTTTATAATTCTTTATATTTTTATGTACAAAAATTGCATTGTTTAAAATATACTATAAAAGGAGTTAACAAATGACTGGAAAGAATGGATGAAAACATGTTGTGCCGTGTACTTAGATTTAAATAAGGGTAGGATAAAGATGAAGTGTGAAATAAGCAGAATTATTATCGACACAAATTATAAAACAAAGTCCCGAAAAGTTATATATAAAGTCTGTATGTGATCTATTTTCTCGAAATCTACCGAACAAATTTAAGTGAAGTTTATACTTAAAGATAGTGTAATTCTTAAGGAAGGTTTAGGTGAATAGTACATAAAATTACGGTTACTTTCCCACGGAGTCGGGATTTACGCGGGGCTAACCTTGTGACACGCTTATTTCTACGCGGCCTGAGCTGCGGATGTAAAAATAAATGTCATTTACATTTAAGAACTTCGTATAAAGTATCAGCATGGTATCGCAAATAATCGTCTCAAATAATCGTCCCATTGACCATTTTCAGCAGTATATCTTACCTAGATACGGATATGAAAGCAACATCAAAACTAATAAGAGCAATTCGCCGGGGCCGTTATTGAAAATTGCAGCTGTATCGACTTTGCACTAACGTTATACGACGTCTTAATCTCTTTTGTACAGCTCGCGAGGAGAAATTGAAAAGTTTATATTAATAAAATTGGAAATTCTCGCGAGGCAATAGTCACTTATTTTCTCACTCATAAAGTAAAAAAAGTAAAGTAACGGCCTGTTACTATGCCCACTGCTGGGCTAAGGCCTCCTCTCTCCGTTTTCGGAGAGAAGGATTGGAGCTAAGACCTACCACGCTGCTCCAATGCGGATTGGTAGTTTACACATATCCTCTAGAGATATGTAGGTTTCCTCACGATGTTTTCCTTCACCGAAAAGCGTGTGATAAATTGCAATTATCAATTAGACACCATAAGTTTTAATAGAAAAACTCATTGGCGCCTGCCCGGGGTTTGAACTGATGTCGTCTCTAGAGAGTTGCACGGTCTCACCGCTAGGCTATCACAGCTTCTTTTCTCACTCATATTCATTTGCTATTCCTTATCCCGCTCTAAGTGGCGTTGGCACCTGTTTTTAACATGTTGTAATAATATTTCACGATTGGTCGATTGCCTGACGTCAACTCACATTAGTCGCCTTTTACGACACCTCGGTAAGAAATGAGGGCAATTTATTCTACTCAGCCGGATATCACACGGCGGGTTGACTTACCTTAGTCGCCTTTTACGACACCTTTGCTAGAAATGAGGGTGATCTATTCTACTAAGCCGGATACCATACGGCATGTTTTTAATATTCTAAAATAATATCAATCGATGCACGATTTAATGATTCAACGACCCTTAAGAAATTTGTAAACGCGTGTTAGGACAAAAATTTATAAAAAACTATGTCGCTTTAAAATTAACGTCGATTATCACCAAGAAATGAAACCATCAAGGCTGTTAAGCTCGATAATTGGGTAAGTGGACAGAATTGGGTTCCACTGCGGTCACGCGATACGTACACGCTTAAACCGAGTTCACACGGTTCGATTTTCACCGAGCAACATTGAAGTGCAAACAGTAAGGAGATTACTGGGAAAGGTAACAAATTTTGCAATACCAAAGCCTCTTGTTGCGAATGTTAAGTCTGGAATCGGGCTTTATGTACTGTTATTGTGTGGGTAGATTACAATTTGCTAACTGGTGAATGTTTTGGCTTGCTGACGGAGTATAACGAAGGAATCGTGATTATAGATTATGCGATTTTTATTACGATTTACTTTAAAATGCTTGGAACGTTTATATAAGCCTTTTAGAAATATTTGTTTCAAGTTTTATTCTGCTAAAATATCATACTTATTTTTATCAATTTAGTCTCTAAGTTAAAAGTATTATACTATTTCTATTATATTTTATTCCTGCTAGTTTCCTATAAACTGAAAGAAGCTTTTGACACACCTCGAAAGTAACGATCTTCTTTCAGACCAGCAATACGGGTTTAGAAGAAACCGATCAACTGGTGATCTTCTCGCGTATGTCACGCATATTTGGGGTGAGGCCATAGAGAGGAATGGTGAGGCCGTCGCAGTCTCATTGGACATCTCAAAGGCTTTCGACAGGGTTTGGCATGACAGTCTACTCGGTAAGCTGCCCGCTTATGGATTACCTCCCAACTTTTGCTTATGGATGGCGGATTTCCTGAGGAACCGATCGATACGAGTGGTTGTTGATGGTTGCTCGTCTGATTTAATGACTATTAATGCCGGTGTACCTCAGGGATCGGTTCTCTCTGCAACACTATTTCTGCTGCACATCAATGATTTGCTTCGGCCAGGTATCTTGAGATATGCCGATGACAGCACTGTTGTAGAGAGATACATACCCAATCCCAGATCGAGTAATGCTGAAATCAACCAGCAGAGGGAGGCCATGGTTGGACGATTGAATTCAACTCTACTGGCTGTATCTGAATGGGGCCATGCTAATCTAGTTGAGTTTAATCCCAGCAAGACACAGGCGTGTTTATTCACTGCCAAACGAAGTGTTTTCCATCTGCATCCTACTTTCCGGAATATATCTCTGCAATTAACCGACAGCTTAGAGCTCCTAGGCATGAAGTTCACTGCCACCTTGAACTTTGGACGATCTATTGAGATAAAAGCTAAGACTGCCGCGAAAAAACTCGGTATCCTAAACAAAGTGAAGCAGTACTTCACACCAGAACAAATCTTAACCTTATACCAGGCACAAGTCCGTTATTGTATGGAGTACTGCAGTCATCTTTGGGATGGGTCCGCTAAGTACCAACTTGAGGCACTTAACTCCGTAGATCGTCGCGCCAGAAGAATAATAGGCGACAGTGAGCTGGCTCAAAGGAGGCTCGCGACTCTAGACCACAGGCGTGCAGTCGCATCACTTTCTGTATTTTACAGGATATATTTCGGGGAGTGTGCCACAGATCTGTTTGATCTGATTCCTTCCTCGCCATTCTACTATCGTACCACCAGGCGCCGAGAAGGGCTCCACCGATATACAGTTAACATCCCAAAAATCCGCACTAAACGCTTTCGCTCGTCGTTTCTTATGCGTGCGGCCAAACTGTGGAACTCCCTTCCCGCATCTATCTTTCCGGACTCTTACGATCTGTCGAAATTCAAAAAAAGAGTGAATAGGCACTATAGTGGCAAGCGCAGTTCACCTTAGGCTACATCGTTCGCTTTCCATCAGGCGAGATCGTAGCCAGGCGCTAGCCTTTGATAATAAAAAAAAAAAAAAAAAACTGGCTAGCGTAATCCTTTAATTTAAAATACCAATAGTAGCATTATTAAGTCTCACGCGAAAACGCCATCATCTCTCATTGAAGTGCGTCTTGACTTTGTGTATTTAGTGCTTAGAGACATGGCGGAGTTTGCTGGATTACGGTTTGTGTGTTATGAGGGACATATGAAGCAAATCATGTTAGCTTTAATCCGCTATCTGTTGTCGCTGGTAACATTTTTCTGGGGTAAAGTAGCGGCCTGTTATTATCCCACTGCTGGGAATAGGCCTCCTCTCTCCGTTTCTGGAGAAAGGATTGGAGCCAAGACCTACCACGCTGCTCCAATGCGGATTGGTAGGTTACACATATCTCCAGAATTCTCTAGAGATGTGAAGGTTTCCTCACGATAATTTCCTTCACCGAAAAGCGTGTGATAAATTGCAATTATCAACTAGACACATGAGTTTAAATAGAAAATCTCATTGGTGCCTGCCCGTTTTGAACTCGTGTTCCCCTCGAAAGAGTCGCACGGTCTCGCCACTGGGCTATCACAGTTCTGGGGTATTTTGGATGAAATACTGGTAGCACTGCAGACGGCGCTATCTTGACGTACGCCATTTTGGAGTCTTCATGTTGCATTCGAGATGGCTGGAGTGGCATTCTGTATTCACCAGTGGTCGTAATACAAAGTGCTCAAAAAATTCTGGTGTTAGCGTGTCGTCGATAATTAATATATCATTCTCTCCACCCATCCGCTAACTAAACTTTCTTCACTGTCGTATTAAATGTATGTACTTAAATATGTCTTTCTTTTCATAGTATTTGGAACAAACCATAAAATTCTATCAATCTACTGTTGTCTAATTATTGTACAATACACAATAAATCACAGTAGGAGTTTAAACCTTGGGAAGGTATCAATGTATTTTCTATTTCAAC
The DNA here is from genome assembly GCA_947086505.1 of Morpho deidamia. Taxonomy (NCBI): domain Eukaryota; kingdom Metazoa; phylum Arthropoda; class Insecta; order Lepidoptera; family Nymphalidae; genus Morpho; species Morpho deidamia. Next base: position 2,354,910 of record CAMTZC010000025.1, read on the forward strand.
TTATGTGTCTAATTGATAATTGTCAGTAATCACATGCTATTTATTGCGTGAAGGAAAATATTGTAAGGAAACCTGCATAGAATTCTGGGGATATGTGTTATCTACCAATCCGCATTGAAGCAGCGTGGTAGGTCTTAGCTCCAACCCTTCTCTCCAAAAACAGAGAGAGAGAACCTATTCCCAGCAGTGGGATAATAACAGGTCGCTACTTTACCCCAGAAAAATGTTGCCAGCGACAACAGATAGCGGATTAAAGCTAACATGATTTGCTTCATATGTCCCTCATTACACACAATCCTTCTCTGCACTTTCTCCAAAAACGTGGAGTGGGGAGGCCTATTTCCTATAGGATTCTAACAAAATAAATAGATATAGATTTCAAATGTAAATTTTTTTTTACTGATATTCTAGCAATATATCAATAAATCATTCTATGTCAACAATAGTTATGCCAAGATATGAAAATCCGCTACGCTACCTTTACCCCATGTTAACATGCTGAAATAGCAATTACTTGAATCAAACTAATTTTATATTTATACCTACTTAATCTATAAAAGGTCATTAACATTTAAGTATATATCAAATTTATTTGCCTTTTGTACGAATTATATTATTAACAATTTCATTATAGGTATCAAAATACAAAACAAAGTCAACATAGCCCTTTAGCTAAATACAAAATGGCACTCTATCATGCTATTTTCCGTATAAATAATGTGGCGTGCTTTGATACATAAAAAAACTCGTTGTTTTTATCTTCCTTGTATTTACTTTAAATTTGTTCGGGTGAAAAAAATATTTTTTGAAATATAAACATAACACACGATAAGCTCTGATATAATATACTTCTGGCGTCTAGGTACTGTCTTCTTGAAGTTTTCTATCCGCTTTCTTAAGGGATAATTATAAAAGATAATTATCACGACAATTTAAAATCGGGGTACAAAGTCTAAAAATAAATTGGTGGAGCTCGTGATTCCTGTGTGACAACTCAGAGGAGTTTGCAACTAATTGGTTGGCCTCGGTATTTACTTCTTCAATAAAACTCCGCAAGCCATACCAGTCTACAGAAACGTTTAAATTAAGTGTCAGAAATATAAAAGTAATAATTATTTTGGTGGAATCCGCAATAAAGTAAATAAAAAATATATATAATACTAAATGTATAGTAGACTATTCGTTTTTTCATAACCGATACGGCAAGATTCGTAAAAACACATGCACAAACCTCCACCACCGCCATCACAATACACAAGCACTACACACGTTCGCTTCAAAGTTAAACTTTAAAGTTATTTATCTATTATATTTTAACCGGTGCAATGAGCTTTGCTTAGCTAAAAAAATTAACATATATATTGAATTTTAGGATGTTGAGTTTCCATACTGTTGAAATGGTAATTATGCCCCAAAAGACGTAGGTTACTAGGTCCAAGCTATTCAATTATAGCGGCACAAGAACGTGAACCATCTAAATCTTTTGAAGATGGCTTTATTCTACTTATAAAAAGAAGATGAAATGGCGGGTCACTAATTACTGCTGACACTGTGTTGTTTGTTTTATATTGTGTGGTGTCCGGCTGAGTAGAGTAGACCAACCTCATTTCTTATCGAGGCGTCGTAAAAGGCAATTAAAGTAAGTTGACCCACCGTGTTGTATCCGGTTGAGTAGAATAGACCACCCTCTTTCTTACTGAGGTGTCGTAAAATACGACTAAGGTAAGCTGACGTCAGGCAGGCGGCCGGTCGTAAAATACGTAGCCAAATGTGACAACATGTTTGCAACATGTTGTGCTGACGCGACTTAGAGTGGAATAAAGGCAGGAGGGTGATGACTGTGTTATTTGTTTTGAATTTTTTTGCAAATTTTGAAGACAGTTTTTTCTAATGCAAGCAGTATCGTAGTAGTCAACGTTTTTAACTAAGACTACTGTTAATTTCCACCAAAAAAACATGAATATAATTTTTTTAATACCGCAGTTTGGCTTACCATAACTTATAACCAGTTAATTACTGGGAAGTGAGAAGGTAACGAAACACAATTTATATTGTACTCAACAAACGGTAATTCTTGATATGTAAATGTAGGGAATAATTTAGTATTAAATAATCGTGTCTGAAAAAACCGGCGGTTGCGTGACCCTTCTTTGGCGTGGTGTATGGTTCAATATATAAGAGAAAGCGGTTTGATTTTCAATTGAGAATAATAAAAAATGATCAACAAACTGAAGATTAACCGCCAAATATAAAAAAGATATATAGTATATATTTGAATTTTATTAACTCACATCCGCGTCGGTAAACATACTTACAGACATACATATGTATACACAGACCAAATTCACACATTTGACACAATGTCACATGATCAAACTCACACACACACTACACATACGCGCACTTTCTTTTTATTCATATTTTAATTCAGTAATTTTATATTCTTCATCATCATCATTCTCCTGCCCTTATCCAACTCTAAGTGGAGTCAGTTATTACATTATTCAGCTAGGTATTTAGCAGGCCGCCTGCCTGACATCAATTTACCTGAGTCACGTTTTACTACACCTCAGTAAGAAATGAGGGTGTTCTATTCTACTCAGCCGGATACGGCGGATTACTCATAAACAATATTCATTTTATGGTTTTTATTTTTTAAGAATATGCATTTGCATACTATTTCAATGCCATCTTCGCGAAAAGATAGTCTTATTTAATTTTATAAGCCTTATAAAATTGTTGTAATGAAATAAATAAATATTAAGTTAATAAATAAATCCGTTATATTTAATCAGGGTTTTAATTTAAATCATTTCTTTTTATTAAAGTGACACTTTTACATATTATTGTTCATGTTGACATGAACAGTAATTATTGCATAATATATATGTTGATGAAAATAACGCAGACATCTAGTTTAAGCGATGGTAATTAGTTATTACCTATAGCTATTAGCTTAGTTGTAATATTATCTTTCAAGATTGTATTTAGATATGTAAATGAAATAATTCTAGCATTCGACATTCAACAGATTATTATTAATCGCATCGTTCCTAAAATAAGAGCAAACTTAATCTCCTGAAGTCCTTCCAACATACACTAAGTAAAAAGTTTCGAGTTTCCTCTAACTTGGGCCAATTTCCGTAACTCGTGACTGAACCCCTAGATTGGGTCTAAAAATTCCCGATAAACTACTCTCTTATTAACTAATTATTGTACGTGATTTGGATTTTCAAGATTGATTTGTACAATTGTTAGTCGAGTTACTATTGGTTATTGTGACTTGAATATAAAATTAATTCAAAATAATTGATTCGGTTAAAGTGGACTTGTGTAAACTTTTTTGGTAGATTATTTTTTTAGCCTCATGGATAGGACGTACTACATATTAAGTAGGAAATTCCATGACAATATAGATTTTAAAAAATCGAGACAATTATGGTGTAGACTACACCAAAAAGTAAAAAAAAATAACTTAAAAAAATTTAACTGGAGATAAATCATATTTTATCTCTAGTTAAATTTTTCGATCATCCATCCTCGTATGGATCGAGTCGTATCCTCGTATAGTCGACCGAATTGCTCTGACTACCTTAAGAAAGGGCTGCTTTTCATTAACATTTTACAAGATTATTAAAATTACACCAAAACAAAACCCGATAAAAGGAATTGATTCAATCAGTCGAAGGATTTATCAAAAACAAAGATACAATGAGATTGGACAGAAGAGAGAACCTGAAAATGAATGATCTTGCCGCAAAGCTGAAGAGGCATATAGTGTAATAAATGGAACCCAAACCCAAGCCACTGCATTTGCATCTTTCATTAGGATAGCAATAGATGACTTTAAAACGATTGTAGACAGCCACTTGATTAAAGAAAGCTAAACCCAATTTGGAGCGCCTTTAACGAATTCTTTGACAGAAAACTTCAGAACAGATAAACAACAGAAAACAGGTAAACTTTTTAAAACTTTATAATATATTGCCAGAAGATTTGAACGGTTTTTTCTTATGTGAAAATATGTCCTAAGTTATCTAAACAGATATGAGAGATCTGTTGTTTCTAAGGCATATACGAAGATCCTTTTAAAATTGAATCTTCAAAACGCCCGTCTGAAGCGTCGTGAAGGATTTTAAACCTTTTTTATGTGTTGTTCGCACGGAGTTTTGATGGTTATCGTGAAGCTGGTTTTTTACGCTGTATGAAATGTTCACTAGGGTTGAATTGAATTTGATGAGATATAAAAAAATATGCCTAAAGGTTCTTTTAGTGAAAAGACTTTTAGATCATCTTTGCCAGTATGGCAAGTGACAGTGAATAAATCAATTAAAAACAAAGATGTATTTCATTTTTTCTCATAAATTGTTTTTATTATTCAGAGGAATATTCCTCGTGGACATATAATATATATTAGTGATACAATCTTAAAGGAAACATTTATTACGATTGATAATAACTATTAACACTTTTGAGACGTAACATCTTATTCCTCATTCCAATAGCTAACTTAAGCTTTTAGTAGCGTCCCTAACCTACGGAGCTCTGGTAACTTGATTATCACAGTTTTGAACCTAGCGTAACTCCAACTCTAATGCACTTTACAGCATAATGGTATTTCGGGAAACAAATTGGGACAAATCTTTTATTTTACACCCTCGCAAATGTATGGTTATGAAATAACAATAAATCCATTTAACTGAAAAACAAGACAATGCTGTTACGTATCGAGTTTCTTATAGAGAAATAATATCTCTAAAAATTTTTGATGTATTTTTTAGATATAGACTATGAATATCTGATATTTTTTGTCTGCCACAACAAAGCCGCCTACAAGCGCTTTATTGAAATGTATATTAACTATCTCGGTAGACAACGAAAAACACAATAAAAAAGTTATTATTTTTATTTAGTGTTTGTTCACTCACTAAGATCTAATAATATCTCATTGCTATGACAGTTACTAATAATAATCAGAAATGTTATTAGTCTTTCAAAAGTCACACCGTAAGCGTAGAAAGGAATACCAGATGAACAGAAACAAAAAAATGCATTGGAAAGCGTTTCATACTATCTCATATAGAACACGTACGGCAATAACGACTGTAGTCATATCGTACAAATTGACAATGCCGCCATCGGTCCAAATACTCATTTTTATTATTCCTCGCCTACCGTTTAATTTTCTCTCCTCCAGTTATTGTTCGGTGTTCGAGCAGTTACTCTTTTTACTTGTTTTCATTGTAACATCGTTGACAATTAACTTTTATGGGACACTATGGCGCAATAAACGTAGCAAAGTGTACAATTTTTAGGACTTTTACAAGATATATTCAATTGAAAAATAATCTACATATATTATAGTGTGGTATCCGGCTGAATAAACGGCGACTAAGGTAAATCGAACCGCCGTGTGGTGTCAGGATGAGTAGAATAGACCACCCTAATTTTTTACCGAGGTGTCGTAAAACGCGACTAAGATAAGTTGACCCACCGTGTGGTATCCGGTTGAGTAGAATAACCACCCTCTTTCTTATCGAGGGGTCGTAAAATACGACTAAGGTAATTTGAGTCAGGCAGGCGTCCATAGAGTGCCACTTTTGAAGTTAGACATCAGAAATTTTGGATCTACGAGTAACTAAAAAAATATATATATAAGAAAACTTAATGTGGCAGATCAAAATCCACGTGAGCGAAGCCGCAGGTAAAAACTAGTGAAATATGTTTCCCCAACACACTGAATATATGCTCAGCTATTAAGGCAAGTTAATTTGCATAGTGAGGGTGCGCGATCTGTTTGTTTACAAGTACGTTAATTAGGTCAGTCCTTGATTGAGGCGATACTCGCAACTGTTATCACGTGGTGCAAATTATCCTGGAACATTAAGCGGCGGCACGCGCGTTTTGAAACCCATAATTAATGCTGACGCAGCGACGTCGTGTTGGCTTTTTCAATGTCTTTTTTAATACCTCTTTCCTACTGATAGAGTAAATACAGCGGTATTATAACAGTATAATTTCACAAGAATATCATTAAAGTAAGCTGCGAGACCGTGGGACTGTCCCGGGAGAGGGTCATAGGTTTAAAACCCGAGCAGGCAATAATGACTTTTTCCATACGCCTTTCGATGCAGGAAAACATCGTAAGGAAACCTGCATATCCCTGAACAATTCTAGGGATGTGTGTAACCTGCCAATTCGCATGGCAGCAGCATGGTAGGTCTTAGCTCTTCCAAAAAGGTAGAGAAGAAGAGAAAGGAGAATTCTCATATCCTTATCCGACTCTAAGTGGAGTAAACTCATGTGTCTAATTGATAATTGCAATTGATCACACGCTTTTCAGTGAAGGAAAACGTCGTGAGGAAATCTGCATATCTCTAGAGATTTCTGAAGATATGTGTAACCTACTAATCCGCATTGGAGCAGCGTGGTAGGTCTTAGCTCCAACCCTTCTCTCCAGAAATGGAGAAAGGAGGCCTATTCCAAGCAGTGATTCCTAGGATTGTAATAGGCCGCTCGCTACTTTACTTTTACTTTACTCATATCTCGAGCATACGATTCACCTTTGCTGAGATTGAACATATTTTCCATTGTTTTCTTCTCAAACGCCAGGTTAATGGCATAGTTCCAAGAAAATGGCTGGCAATAGTTTAGTTTCCTAATTACGCATATATTTCACATCATGGCTTACGGTAGAGCTATAAAACTGTCACTACCATTTAAGGTTAAAGTTATGGCGACATAAATATACAATGCACTCTTAAGAATGGTAGGATATTTTTTGGTAATTTAAGATTAAAGTTTTGGGATAAAATGTATTTTTAAATCTGAGCATAACAAGAAATTATCAAATGCATTCATTAAAAAAAATATGCCGTGTGGTATCCTGTATTGCAATTGTCCCGATTACAACATTACATGAAGTGATTCGCAACTATTATACATAATATGACTGGCCCGTTGGCGCAGTGGATAGCGACTCTGCCTTCAGAGCTCTGCGGGTCGCGAGTTCGATTCCCGGCGAGGCGAACATTTTCTATAAAAAATTTGTTGGTTCTTTCTGGTTTCGACCCTGGCTGTATATTTGTATTTAAGTATGTATTTAAAATTATATGTGTAGTGTATTTACCAGCTGTCCGTCACCCATAACACAAGTATTAGGTAACTTTGGGGACGGACGACCGTGTGTTTAAGTATATATTTATTTATTTATTTTATTTACATAAAAGCAAAAAAAATACTGATATCAAAAGGTAATTTAATATAATTGAATTAAACGATGCATAGTTAGTATTATTATACCGATATTTTTAAAACTGCATCCAGAAGGCGATGAAAGGAAAGGGACACGTACAAAAAAGCCAAAAAGGTCGTAGTGCATGGGACTTTCAGCCCACACTTAAGATAAGATAAGAAGGGTCTCTTTATGTGAGACGTGCGGATCAAGTGAAAGCCCTACAAATGTGATTTTTGAAAACGAAAACTGCTCTACACAATACGATGACAGCATAATTTAAATTAAGCATTAAAAAACTTAAGACAATATTTTATTAGAAACTAACTGTGCCAACAACGGCTTCGCCCGCGTGGAATTAAGTGGAAACTTTTCCGATTTTTCGAAATTTTGAACATAAAAGTACGATTAAATAAATAAATATATTTTTTATATTAAATAAAAAAAAATGTTTAACTCTAAAATGGTCACGAAACTTAATATGGCAGACCAAAGTCCTCGTGAGCGAAGCCGCAGGTAAAAGCTAGTGAAATATGTTTCCCCATCACACTGAATATATGCTTAGCTATTAAGGCAAATTAATTTGCATAGTGAGGGTGCGTGATCTGTTTGTTTACAAGTACGTTAATTAGGTCAGTCCTTGATTGAGGCGATACTCGCAACTGTTATCACGTGGTGCAAATTATCCTGGAACATTAAGCGGCGGCACGCGCGTTTTGAAACCCATAATTAATGCTGACGCAGCGACGTCGTGTTGACTTTTTCGATGTCTTTTTTAACTCTTTCCTACTGATAGAGTAAATACAGCGGTATAATAAGAGTATAATTTCACAAGAATATCATTAAAGTAAGCTGCGAGACCGTGGGACTGTCTCGGGAGAGGGTCATAGGTTTAAAACCCGAGCAGGCAATAATGACTTTTTCCATACGCCTTTCGATGTAGGAAAACATCGTAAGGAAACCTGTATATCCCTGAACAATTCTAGGGATGTGTGTAACCTGCCAATCCGCATTGCAGCAGCATGGTAGGTCTTAGCTCTTCCAAAAAGGTAAAGAAGAAGAGAAAGGAGAATTCTCCTATCCTTATCCGACTCTAAGTGGAGTCAGCATAATATTTTTCTCTTCCAATCTCTCCTATCATTCGTCAACTCTTGCACTAATCCTTTATATGGTTGTCAGACTTCATATATTTAATGATAATAATTACAGCGTAATATATTATATTTAAACTAATTTGACTGACCCGATGGCGCAGTGGTTAGTGACCCTGCTTTCAGACCCGCGGGTCGCGGGTTCGATTCCACCGAAGGCCAACATTTTGTATAAATAATTTGTTGGTTCTTCGAGCCTAGGTGTGTATTTGTATTTAAGTATGTATTTAACAATATATATAAAGTAAAGTAAAGTAGCGGCCTGTTACAATCCCACTGCTGGATAGGCCTCCTCTCTCTGTTTCTGGAGAGAAGGGTTGGAGCTAAGACCTACCACGCTGCTCCAATCCAGATTAATAGGTTACACATATCCCTAGAATTCTCTAGAGATATGCAGGTTTCCTCACGATGTTTTCCTTCACCGAAAAGCGTGTAATAAATTGCAATTATCAATTAGACACATAAGTTTTAATAGAAAAACTCATTGGTGCCTGCCCGGGGTTCGAACCCATGATCGTCTCTAGAGAGTCGCACGGTCTCACCGCTAGGCTATCAAAACTATATATGTAGTATATCTATCAGTTGTCCGTCAACCATAACACAAGTATTAAGTTACTTATTTTGGGGACGGGCGACGGTGTGTCCTATAAGTGTAAGTGTCCCATATGTTTATTTATTTGTTTAGGCTACATACAAAAATAAGTAAAGGTCTGATACATGCACCAATTATAGATGTTTACAGCATTGTTGAGACAGTTCACTGTTAATTACTACTATTAATAAAAAAAAAAACAATTTAAAAAAAAGAGAAAAAAAATAAAGAGTATCTTATCTAATATATAGACACCTATTTGTTATGGAGTTAGTTCAATCGGTTGCTGTCCGTGACGTAACTCACGAGGTTTTAGTTAAAAATCAGTTCTTCGACAGGAAGCAAATAATATTATGTTAAGTTTAGCGGCCATTCTGCATTAAGCTACATTTTTGATATTTTAAAATTGGTTTAGTTGTGTATATTTGTATATGTTATGATAGCACATTTGTAGAATAAACAATTTTTCAATTCACTTTACACAAGGCACTATAACAGAACCTTGCTATAATCCGCACGGGTTAAGTGAATGCATCGTAGAGCCTATCCTCCTGATGATGCTTCGGTTTCGGAGCTAAACGATCGTCGAGATTGCGGTGGTGGTTGTGTGTGCTGCTTGTGTGCATTGTTGCTGGTGGAGGCGCCTTGAGATGCGTGTGGGGACTTGTCCTGCATGTGTAAGGTGCGTAAATTTTGCCTGCTTCATATACATTAGCTTTGCATGCATTCGCTTAACCCGTGCGGAGTATAGCAAGGTAGTTCTATTATAGTGCTTGTAATATGGAATTCCGCAAAGCAACGCCTGCTTCTATAAATCATTTTACACAATCTAACCATTTCTTTTAACACCTAAGTCTAGTCACATATCCGTTCATATTTCACAGTTTACCAACATTAAAAAAAATAAATGTCTTTGTAAAAATAAATAAGTAAATCCAGTACAGTTCATATCTCGAGCTGTGGTAGCCCAGCGGTGAGACCGTGCGACTCTTTCGAGGGGAACACGAGTTCAAACCTGGGCAGGCACCAATGTTTCTATTAAAACTCATGTGTCTAATTGATAATTGCAATTTATCACACGCTTTTCGGTGAAGGAAAACATCGTAAGGAAACCTGCATATCTCTAGAGATTTCTGGAGATATGTGTAACCTACCAATCCGCATTGGAGCAGCGTGGTAGGTCTTAGCTCCAACCCTTCTCTCCAGAAATGGAGAAAGGAGGCCTATTCCAAGCAGTGATTCCTAGGATTGTAATAGGCCGCTCGCTACTTTACTTTTACTTTACTCATATCTCGAGCATACGATTCACCTTTGGTAAGATTGAACATATTTTCCATTGTTTTCTTCTCAAACGCCAGGTTAATGGCAAAGTTCCAAGAAAATGGCTGGCAATAGTTTAGTTTCCTAATTACGCATATATTTCACATCATGGCTTACGGTAGAGCTATAAAACTGTCACTACCATTTAAGGTTAAAGTTATGGCGACATAAATATACAATGCACTCTTAAGAATGGTAGGATATTTTTTGGTAATTTAAGATTAAAGTTTTGGGATAAAATGTATTTTTAAATCTGAGCATAACAAGAAATTATCAATTGCATTCATTAAAAAAAATATGCCGTGTGATATCCTGTATTGCAATTGTCCCGATTACAACACTACATGAAGTGATTCGCAACTATTATACATAATATGACTGGCCCGTTGGCGCAGTGGATAGCGACTCTGCCTTCAGAGCTCCGCGGGTCGCGAGTTCGATTCCCGGCGAGGCAAACATTTTCTATAAAAAATTGTTGGTTCTTTCTGGTTTCGACCCTGGCTGTATATTTGTATTTAAGTATGTATTTAAAGAAGCTGTGATAGCCTAGCGGTGAGACCGTGCGACTCTCTAGAGACGACATAGGTTCAAACCCCGGGCAGGCACCGATGAGTTTTTCTATTAAAAACTTATGTGTCTAATTGATAATTGCAATTTATCACACGCTTTTCGGTGAAGGAAAACATCGTGAGGAAACCTGCATATCTCTAGAGAATTCTCTAGGAATATGTGTAACCTACCAATCCGCATTGGAGCAGCGTGGTAGGTCTTAGCTCCAATCCTTCTTACCAAAAACGGAGAGAGGAGGCCTTAGCCCAGCAGTGGGCATAATAACAGGCAGTTACTTTACTACTTTACTATGTATTTAAAATTATATGTGTAGTGTATTTACCAGCTGTCCGTCACCCATAACACAAGTATTAGGTAACTTTGGGTGGGGACGACCGTGTGTGTAAGTATATATTTATTTATTTATTTTATTTACATAAAAGCAAAAAAAATACTGAAATCAAAAGGTAATTTAATATAATTGAATTAAACGATGCATAGTTAGTATTATTATACCGATATTTTTAAAACTGCATCCAGAAGGCGATGAAAGGAAAGGGACACGTACAAAAAAGCCAAAAAGGTCGTAGTGCATGGGACTTTCAGCCCACACTTAAGATAAGATAAGAAGGGTCTCTTTATGTGAGACGTGCGGATCAAGTGAAAGCCCTACAAATGTGATTTTTGAAAACGAAAACTGCTCTACACAATACGATGACAGCATAATTTAAATTAAGCATTAAAAAACTTAAGACAATATTTTATTAGAAACTAACTGTGCCAACAACGGCTTCGCCCGCGTGGAATTAAGTGGAAACTTTTCCGATTTTTCGAAATTTTGAACATAAAAGTAGTTATTGTAAGTTAACTGTGAGAGATAGAGACATACTATCGCGGAGTTTTTTGCAGTATTTTTATAGATCTACATTTCTCTACTACAGTACTTTAGCTTATCTCAGCTGGTTTACGCAGCGCATGTGACCAAAGCTCCCAGCAAGCAAGTTTTAAAACTGCGCGATCTTTTCAACACAATTTACACAATACTGATATGTAATTTTTACCTAAACCATCCGGAAGTATTGCAATATCCTTTGGTAAAAATCCGTACAAAAATCCGTTCAGTAGATTTTGAGAAAATCGTTTACATACAGACAGACAACTTTTTGGGACTTTGTTTTATAAAAAGTATAGATATAGATATTCAGAACATGTTAAGTCAATGCAAAAATTTGCTATTCTGAAAATCTACATACAATTGATTGATATGTAGGCTGTATGACGAAGTATCAGTCCGTTTGTCTCATTGCAAACCTTGTCTACTCTCGTTTCTTCCTGCCCACAACTTAACGAGGCCTTGACTAATGTATTTATGGTAATTTTTTTATAATTATTTATTAATACATTAGAAGAAAAAATATTTTTAAAAAATGTACAAAGGTCGACTTATCCCCTTGAGAGATATCTACCAGCTAGCTTACGACGTGAGACAACTTATAGTGAAGCAGTTTTGGTACGAAAATATTTAAAATTATGAAGTTTAATTACTCATTTATAAAATCATAACTCAAGAGAAAAGCGTATCAACAATATTAATATCAGAAGTGGAATCGAAAACACGCCCACAAATCCAACTTTGTACTTTTATAGATAAAATATATCCATAGAAAGGATATTGGTTAAGGAAATGACCGACAAATCAATGCATTACTACCATGGAATCACCTTGATTTTATTGGCAGTTTTACGGTGTTGTTGTGAGGTTGCATGTAAATTATGGCGTTGATATTGAATTATATATTTACAGTCCCATCATTGGCACAACTCCAAACTTAAGAACTTAATCATTTAGTCATCTTTGATCAAAATCTAAGTTTTACTCAAATATCCATAATAGCCATTGAAATACCGATAAGAGTTTATAAAATCACACGAGTTTTGAGTAGCTTAAAACTAAACCCATAATGTATAAAATAAAAATCTAATAAAAATTTGGCAACTTGGTATTTTTTAGCTCTTTAGAATATGTAGTTGTCATTTTTTTTTATTCATAATTAAATAAGCTTCGTATAACGCAATGTAAAATAAATGCAATATCAAATAAGAGATTTCTTTATTTGGTACGATAATCGATCTTCGAGCAATCTCCGTTTAAAGGTTAGTCCCAAGTGGGTCAAACTTTGATTAAAGTTTTAATGAGTTGCGCTCTATGTTAGTATTTATAGATCTGGTAAAGTTAAAGGAAATGACGACGTGACATATATCTTGAAAATTAGCAACAAAGTCTGCGTAACCTTTAGGTAAGGGCTGTTTGCCTATTTTCTACAATGTATTATTCGCAGGCTGTGCTTAAGGGACTTAGTGACTTTTTTGTGTGGTTTTTTTACTGTTGTTTTTTTGTTATGTGAAATTTTACCCAATAATTTTTGACATCCCTCGAACAATCACGAAGCGCTTTGCTTTGCTGATTTTCATATGCATAGCACAGGTATACTCTTTCAGCATTTACATTTTCACTAATAATAATATCTTAAAATAAAAGTGCGTAGGTATTTTCTAGATAAGCTCGTTCCATCTTAGACTGCAGAATCGCTTTTTATCAGAAACTATTCAATTACTTAAATTTAAAAAATGAAACGTAGGGAGTACTCGTGTACATGAGAACCGATATAATTTCCTTTAATTAAGTAAAGGAAATAAGCCATGTTGTATCCGGCTGAGTAGAATAGACTACCCTCATTTCTTACCGAGGTGTCGTAAAAGGTGACTAAGGTAAGTTGACCCACCGTGTGCTATCCGGGTAAGTAGAATAGACCACCCTCTCTTACCGAAGTAAAATTGGTTAAATTGGTAATAAGGTTTGTCGTAAAATACAACAAAGGTCAGTTGACGTCAGGCAGGCGGCTGGTCGTAAAATACGTAGCGTAGTAGTTACGCAGTAAATCATGTGAAAACATGTTTAGCCGACTTCACTTAGATTGGGATAAGGACAGGAGAACTATGATGATTGGAAATATAATTTCAGTTGGTAAAAAAGTAAAGATTATCACAACGAATGAGTGTGAAAAGGTAGCTAACAGCTACAAACTAGCAAAGCTAACAAAGTGCTACTTTTGTAGTATGAAATTTACTATTCAAACATATTATTTTTCAACATGATAATAACACACAATAACAGAAGAGAATATAATTGTAAATAATTTAGAACCAACGAAGAATTTTTAATAGTGTCGCCTAAGATATTCCGTAAGTTAGTATAGTTAGTATAAAATTTATCATAACAAGACTTAATTTATATTTATTATACCGTAAAAATCAACAGTTCTCTAAATTGTAAGTATAATAATTTGTAAGCAAACAATAATAAACAACATTCTAACAAGAATTAACAAATCACTTGATATACTCTTGCTGAGTTTTAAACATCAGATCCCAAAAAGCCATTCGATCATGGATAGGCCGACTGCCCGCAACAAGTTCATCACCAATATCTAAATAATGCATAGTATCCTTAGACACAGGAAGCCACTTTACAGGAATAAGTTCTGATAATTCAAACGTAGGATCCCTGAAATGTTGAAGATGAAAAGTACAATTGGCGATTCAAAAGCACTTGTTTTCAAGTTTACTTCAATAGAGAATAATTTGAATTTGTTAAAGATTCAGTAAAATTAAGAAAGGGATAATTTTATCTACAAAAGTACCAAATACCAATTAAATATAATTAATTTATCAAAATCAACTACAAACGCCTTTTAAATTAAAGGGAAAAAAATAATTTACAAAAATATCATTAGACCTGACATATTGTATGAATCAGAATGTTGAGCATTGAAAAAGGCAGCTGAAAGAAGAGTGCATGAAAATTAAATGAGCATGTTAATGTGGGTGTGCGGTGCCACAAAACTGAGTAAAAAATACGTAATAATTATATACGGGATAGTCTGAAAGTTGCGGCCATTATAGAAAAATCGAGTGGTATATATGAACGTGGATGGATATGTGACTATAGGAAAGCCGAATAAGATATGGTTGGTTTATGTGAAGTATATCCGTAAAAAAGAGTCGCACCTGAATTAATGAGTTATAGAAGAGAATGGAAGCGAAAAACATGTTGTGCCGACCCCACTTTGATTGGGATAAGGACAGCAGAGTGAGAGTAATGATAAAGTTTATTACATCATAGTAAAAAATATGGTACCCGTATTTCGCAAAATTAGTCCACAAAGTCGTCATTCTATCAATTGCCAACTGGTCTTTCGTTGTAGGTACAGATTCAAATGAAATGTCAAACAAATATCCAAGATCATCTGCATGCGAAGTCCCATTTACATGTTGAAGGTTGTATTGTTTCTTTGCAAAATTTCTATTTCCTTCATATGAAAAAATATAATAGTAAACCTCATTAATACCCTGTCCAACAAAATTTTCAACCTTTTTCAGTGTAGGAAATACAAAATTAAAATCCGAGCGAAAATTTGTAATTTGCCGCAGGATTTTCTCATCGCATTTATTTTTAAGTTTTTCATCTCCAATATAAAATTGTCTGACAATCATTTCAACAAATTCCTGGTGCTCGGTTGACCGAAAATTAAAAATAACATTCAAAATTTTGCCAAATATATTCCGACCTTCTACAAGATCTTGTAGTTCACAATGGACAGGCATCATCGATTCATCTGAAGTATTTCCAATCAGTATCGGTATATGCTTTGATTTCGGTAACAGTAATGTTTTGATATTGTTTGTTACAATTTGTTCCACGTTCTTAAATTTCTGTTCAAAACAAGGTAAGAAATGTATGTCTGCTTCAATTTGAGCCTTAATAAGTAACTTTGCATCAACTTTATTTAGATATTTAAGGGCAAGAACAGAATCGTCGGTTTCAAAACCGAGATGCCTTGCTAATTTAACAATACCTATTTTATTTGTTGTTTTAACATATAAAGGTTCGAAGGGGGGACTCATTAAAATAACTTTATTAAAAAGATTGTCGTCCAGTGTGAGGAATGCTTGAACAATAGCTGCCCCGGAACTGTGGCCGCAAAGTGTTATGTTATTAACATCTCCTCCAAAATATTCGGCATTTTTCTTAATCCATTTTAAAGCCAATAGTACATCTCTGTAAGCTTGGTTACCTGGCACTTGAGGAGTGTCTAAACATATTAATCCATATGGACCAATTCTATAGTTGACCGTTATTAAAATCACTTCATGTTTCATAAAATATTTTGGTCCGTAAAAAAAAGTTCCACCAAAACCAAATTCGAATTTGCCTCCGTGTATCCAAACTATAACCGAAAAGTTTTTATTTCTTGAATTAGGAACGTATATGTTCAGACGTAAGCAGTCTAAGCTACCAACAATTGTTTCGTTAAATTCTTCTAGTTGCGGACATATATTTGACTCATCATTAGCATCAAAAATATGATCAAAGTTTGGATATTCGAATGAAAACTAAAAATAATTAAATCATTTTAAAAAAAATTGTGAAAATCAAAGAAAAGTTTTTAAAATAAAATACGTTTTTAAAAAGGTTTATGGCAATAACATAATATAATTAACTTTTGTATTGTCTTACTCCGAAAGGATCGTCTAGGTGAACTTTTCCATAAGGCACTCCCAAAAACATGTTATATGTTTTATCTTCAGATTTTAAACCACGAATTAACCCCATTCCCGTCTTTACAATTAAGGGATCACTTGCCATCATATTTACTGTAGTAAAAAACAGTTACTGTACCATTTGTTTTTCCAATTTCACTTTATTACAACTTTAAGATAAGATAATAATAAAATTTATAGTTTTCGTGACACTTATGTGAGTTTTATTATTTAATAACAACGTTTTTTTAAAGTCGTGGGTTGTCAAAAGGTTTATTAAAACACAGCATTTAATTTCATTTCTGCATTCACTATAAAAGTATCCAATCAATTTTCGTTACAGATATGACTAGTAGTATTTTCAGACTATTATTTTTTTAACATACGATCGTCCATTTATGCCTTATTATGCCTTATTCTAAAAATTAGACCATATTTATGTAATTAGTATCATGTACAGTCGCAACGAAAATGCAGTATTAAGTAATACTGTTCTATATTTGGCACGAAGTTCTATCTTGCAATATCCCGCTCAAGGGTTATACATTCGAGTCCCGAGTGGGCCAAACTTTGATTAAAGTTATAATGAGCCGAGGTTGGAGTTTGTATTTATAGTGTCGCTTGAGTTACAGGAGACGACGAAGTGTCATATAATTGTGCATTTCATATAAGAAATTATATTTATTTTCACTTATCACATACATGTGATGATCGGCGAGTGGTATCCGGCTGAGTAGTATTCTACTCAGTGGTCTATTGACCACCCTAATTTCTTACCGAGATGTCGTAAAAGGAGACTAAGGTAAGTTGATCCGCCGTGTGGTATACGGCTGAGTATAATAGACTCCTCACATTTCTTGCAGAGATTTCGTAAAAGGATACTTAAGTTTAGACGTTGACCCGCCGTGTGGTATCCGGCTGAATATACTACCCTAATTTTTCTCTTATCGTTCATCAATACTGGAGCTACTCCTTGTATATGCGTCATACTTCACACTATCCAACCACACAGTAGTGTAAGTCACACAGTTCATATTTAATTCTCGCTCAGTCACGTGATTTTGATTGCTCTTCATTATATGTCCATACCATAATAATCTTGGCCTCCCAGTCTTTCCTATATAGGGCGCAATTTTAAGAATTTCCCGTTATATCCCACTCCTTAAGTCGTGTGCTCACTACTGTAAAGTTCAATAATTTTAGAACAATTTTTAGGACAAACGTTTTAACTTATAATTGTATTTTTGTTAAATAAACTAAATAGAAATCATTTGATTAATACTATAGATTATTGACTAATATTATAGATTATAAAAGGGAGTGACTAGGTGGAGTGGGGATAGTACGTTTTGTGAAGTGTTACAGTGAAGACGAAAGTAAATTGTAAAGTAGGTTGTGATAAATAATTTATAGAATTAGGCGTTACTTTGGGGAGATCCATAATACAAAAGTAATAATAAAATTATTTTGCTTTAATCCGTGATACAGTAAATAGAAAATATATATAGTGGACTATCCGTATTTTCATACCCGATACGTGCAGGATTCGTAAAAACACATGCACAAACCTCCACCACTTCCACCACAATACACGTTCACTATCACAAACTCAACAATTGTTTCGCCCCGCAACCGAAGCATCATCAGGAGACTATAGACTCCACGATAAAATCGCAAAGCTTGCGATTTTGTCCTGCAGTGGTGGTATTTCCTATTTACTGTATCGCGGATTATAGCAAAATAATTTTATTATTACTTTTATAGGTTGTATTACTTTGGGCGGCCGTTCGTACGCTACTGTGTAGTGCGTGATGTAAAATCGGGGAGATTCTCTTGGCAGAATAGTTGCAGTAGTTTCCCCTTGCCTTCTGCGCTGAGTTGTTCGGAGGTTATTTAATTTCTCCAGGTCCCCATAGCCTATTATGGTTCAGCCAGATCAGAGTTCGGGTTATCATATCCGCTAACCGATGTTCGGCGTTGTCAGCTAGTTTAGCACCACCCAGAGGATACGTGCTGGAAGGTAGATTCAGCGGACACGGGCGACTTCACCCCTCCCGCTATATACTGAAATTCCAATTATCTATGATATCCCAAAGTTGCTGCTAGCTCCCTGTTTTAATTCAACTCATACCGAACTTCGTCATATCTAACAAAAACGTCTGTCGTGTTTTTCCTATAAGCTGATTACGTAATAAGCCGATTAGCCTGAAAATACTCAGTCACGCTCGAAGACACGGAAACAAAATTGTTTGATTATCAACCTTAGTGTATTCTAAATAAGGTTTAATTTCTAAATCACTTGAAGCATTAAAATTGTATGGTGCTATAAGTGAAGTGTTGCTACTTTATTATAAGGTTGAGTATACTCAGGCTTTAAAACAAGCTGTTATTATTCAGATAAATAATAAAACTTTAACCTCCTTTTTTAACTTAAAGTCTTTGCAAAATGCAAATTCAAATCATGTGAGAACGGTCGTAAAATCATTCACATGATTTGGCTGCGTATTTTACGACCGTTCGCCTAGGTAAGTTGACATCAACTTACCTTAGTCGCTTTTTACGACATCTGGGTAAGAAATGAGACTATTAGGTCTATTCTACTCAGCCGGATACCACACGGGCAGTATATCTATCTTGAATAAAATAAAAAATTGAACGAATTTTGTTGAGATTTTCAAAAAGTGACAGACTGTTTGTCAACAAAGGCAAACAGTACACCGAAGTTTTAGAGTACTCTTTGTTAATGTTTTGGGTAAATTAGTTGAAATATTTCGATAAATTAAAATTAAAATATTAAAATTTTAAATCTTCAAGGATCAATTAGATTTAGTGAAGATACAAATCGTTTGGAATGTTGTTTTTACTGAGAAAAACCAGTAAGGGTCAATCTTCTAAATATTTTCAATTGTCATTATTCAACCCCAGTCTTGATCGAAACTGAAAGAATTTTCAATGCATTTTTATCATTCAAATTATATTATATAATATTGTTATTATATATTATAATATAATATTGTTTACACTTATTTTATACTTTTCTGTAGACTGTTGTAGAAGCGGATACCGAGACCAACGAACGAGTTGCTAACTCTGCTGAATTGCGACATAGGAATCTCAAGGTTATTGTGACTTGTATCTATGCCTAATGCGTTTCAGATATAATAAAAGGATGTATCGCAGATATACATATGTATATTGATTATTAATATATTACGATCTGTCTTTTCCACTACAGCAGTTTAAAAATACTATTAAAGGGCCTACTATTCTATTGAGGATTATATAGATGGTAAAAATGCGTGGATGTAGCTACTCCTCTACCCCGTACAAGATAGTAATGAGGAAATGTAACTAGTTATAAGAATTATATTTGAAAAGAGCAACCACCGAGTTTCTTGCTCGTTCTTCTCGGTAGGAACAGCTTTCCGAACCAGCGGTAGATGTTGACGATTCAAAAGCACTTGTTTACAAGTATACTTGAATAAAGCATATTTTTAACTTTGAATTTGAATATATCTCTTTTACAGGACTACAAAGAAGGAGGTGTTTGTATATTGTTTGTAAGTCATTTAAGGTAGGTATTCTGATTGAATTTAAATTTCCACTTATAGTTAATAGTAAGTAAGACATTGACATTCAAGGTTCATGTGGGAAATAATTAAATCGGTGTTATGCTACCTACTTTCATTACACTCGTGAGCGCGATTTAGATCCTTACCTTTTTGAATGGCATGTTTGACCTCTGTTAGTGAAATAGTGAAAGCAACTTGAAAGTTAAATATACTCTGAAATTCTGTTCGTGTTTGCGTGTACATCTTGGGCATCGTCGTAATGATATTGTCGTTGTGTCGAGTATTTATATTTATAGAATGCTAGTGTAGCTGTCTGACGCAGCTACTAATGAGATTTAAGAAGAATTTAAAAGAGGGCTATTACCTGCTTATGAAGGACCCTTCAACGTGCTAAAGTGAGACAGCAAGACTTTCACCGTACAGCTACCACAGCGATGAACGGCTGTCATATCAATCGCCTATACAGTCGATGACAGCACAGAGCAAAACCAACAAACACCGCTACCGAGCTGTCAGAATACATTTACGCGTACTAGCGCATGAACAGAATACCGCAAACTTAATAACAACGAAAACTACTCGTTACTTTCGTGTCGTCAAGCCTCCGGTAGGCTTTCGCTAGGGGAGGAGTAATGTAGCTGCCTGACACAGTTACTAATACCTATTACCTCAAAACCTCCACACTAGTAATAACGACTGGCCCGTTGCCGCAGTGGATGAATAAACGTGTCTCTAACGATAACATCTTGGCAATGAAGAATGACATTGACGAGCAAACGTTTACGACCATAGAGTTGTTATACTAGAGTTGGGAAGTCTGTCTGAAATATGCCCTCATACAATAAAGAGAAAGCAAGTGAGACTGTATCTATCTGTCTCTCTTTTTTATGTGTGATTAGACATACATAAGTACGAGTTTCATCTTCCTATGGCTCTACTCTAGTATAACAAATCTATATGTACGACGCGCACAGCGTCCGCTGCGACTCGCAACGGTCCGCAGCGAGTCCATTGCAAGACGCGACAGATTTTTCTTCCTATCGTCCATCCTGTATGGTATAGAGTCATCATCCTCCTGTCCTTATCCCGGTCTAAGTAGGGCCGGCACAACAAGTTTCTAACATGTTGTCCCAACTCTACTTAGAGTGGTATAAGAGCTGGAGGATGGTGTAATGATGAGTTATTTAGTTTACGACAAGAAGCATAGCTTCTTAATAAATTGTAAATTTATTATATTTTTTAAAATATGTATATAAAATTATAATTCAGATAACATTATCAAGAAAATGAAATACGAGGCCGTTGTTGTTACAAAGGTTAAAAACAAGACGCTGTAGCATTAAGATTTAATTTATCAGATCCCGTAGTTAAGGGAACCTTTTGTGAAATACGAGCCAGTTCTAGAGCTGTTAGAGTTTTATATCTTAAACCAACATCAAAGTAAACACTCCCCAAGAAATATAAAATTTTATTAAGCTCTTTACAGCGTATTTAAATTGATGTTGAGTTATATTTTGCAAGTTTTTTTTATTATTACTTAATTAGTATTATAATTTTGACTGGCCCGTTGGCGCTGTGGGTAGTGATCCTGCCTTCAAATCCGCGGGTCGCGGGTTCGATTGCCGCTGAGGGCCTACATTTTCTATAAACAAATTGTTAGTTCTTCGAGCCTGCGTATGTATTTGTATTTAAGTATGTATTTAAACTTAAATATGTAGTATATCTACCAGTTGTCTGTCACCTATAACACAAGTATTAAGTTACTTACTTTGGGGACGGACGACCGTGTGTATAAATGTCCCATATATTTATTATTTATTATTATAATTAGGAATCAATGTCAGCAGAATTATCTAGCAGTTGAAGTAAAAGAGTAAATAATTTATAGAATTAGGCGTTACTCTGCTGAGATCCATAATACAAAAGTAATAGTAAAATTACTTTGCTACAATCCGCGATAAAGTAAATAGGAAATATATAATGCTAAATGTTGAGTGGGCTATTCGTTTTCATGCCTGAAACATGCAGCATTCGTTAAAACATATGCACCAACCCTCCACCACCGCCACCACAATACACAAGCACTACACACGTTCACTATCACAAACTCAACAATCGTTTCGCCCCTAAACCGAAGCATCATCAGGAGATAGACTCCACGACTAAATGCTTTTCAATTTTGTGTAGTGCTTGTGTATTGTGGTGGCAGTGGTGGAGATTTGTGTATGTGTTTTAACGAATGCTGAATATTTCAGGTATGAAAACGAATAGTCCACTCAAAATTTAGCATTATATTTATTCCCTATTTACGTTATCGCGGATTATAGCAAAATAATTTTACCATTACTTTAGTGAGTGTTAAAGACACCCATAACTTGGAAGAGCAAGAAAACACTTGCTTTTTTTGATAGTTTGTAGCGTTATAGATGTCATTAAAATAAAAATTACAATGTATCTAAACTTAATTAGGACTCATTAAATAATTTATAGAATTAGGCGTTACTTTGCGGAGATCCATAATACATAAGTAATAATAAAATTATTTTGCTATAATCCGCGATACAGTAAATAGAAAATATATATAGTGTTAAATGTATAGTGTATTTTCATACCCGATACGTGCAGGATTCGTAAAAACACATGCACAAACCTGCGATTTTGTCGTGGAGTCTATCTCCTGATGATGCTTCGGTTGCGGGGCGAAACGATTGTTGAGTTTGTGATAGTGAACGTGTGTAGTGCTTGTGTATTGTGGTGGAAGTGGTGGAGGTTTGTGCATGTGTTTTTACGAATTCTGCACATATCGGGTATGAAAATACGGATAGTCCACTATACATTTAACACTATATATATTTTCTATTTACTGTATCGCGGGTTATAGCACAATAATTTTATTATTACTTTTGTAAGACTCATTAATTAAGATGCTATTTTGCTTTAAAGAGTAAAGTAACGGTGGTAGTAGTAGTGTACTGTCCCACAGCTGAGCAAAGCTCTTCTATCGTTTCGGCAATAGAGATTGGCTTAAACCTATCACATAGTTCCTATCACGTTTAGAATTGTCAAGAAAGATTTTTCTTCAATATGTCACCATGATTAATAGATGCTTCTATTAATAATGGCTTCTATTAATATTAGCAGGCGTTACTTAGCGGACGTCCATAGTACAGAACCTATAACTATAAAGTGTCTTGCTTGTGACAGTTGCTGGTGACGGCATTTTGTGATACATGTGGTGATTTGTCCCGCATGTGTAAGGTATGTGAATGTTGCCTGCTTCATAGACGTAGCATTACATAGATTCTCTTAACAAACGCGGATTACAGCAAAATAATTCTGTTATAGCTTCAATACTAGCACCTAATTCCTCGTAATCTGTATAATATTTATAAGACACTTTCATTTTGCGAGAATGGCATTGCTATATTATGAATTGTGTTGAACATGCTATCCCTATAGTCATAAAAATAAAAATAATAAAATTGAAATAATAATAAAAAAAATATTCTAATATGCTAATATAACGTGAATGTGTGGTTATGGTTGTGTGTGTATGTGCGATGGTTGTGTAAATCATGCCTAAGCGATTCTAAGCTAAAACCATAGTATCGGCCTGTTACTATCCTACTGCTGGGCATAGGCCTCCTCTCTCTGTTTTTTGGAGAGAAGGGATGGAGCTAAAACCTATCACGCTGCTCCAATGCGGATTGGTAGGTTACACAAATCCCTAGAATTCCTCAGGTTTCCTCTCGAAGTTTTCCTTCATCGAAAAGAGTGTGATAAATTGCAATTATCAATTAGACACGTGAGTTTTAATAAAAAAACTCATTGGTGCCCGCCTGAGGTTTGAACCCATGATCGTCTCTAGCGAGTCACACGGTCTCACCGCTGGGCTATCACAGCTTATACCATACCATATTCTAATTATAGGCAGTTTGATTTTACTGATTACAACAGAAAATAATAATATTATTTCTTTCGCCTACAGCTGACCTCAGCAGAGGCGGAGATGGTTCCTGAAGTTATTTTCATTTGTGATTGTTTTAACTACTTTGGAAAATATATCAACAATACTTGTTTCACAAATTGGCCCAAATCCAACAGGA
Organism: Morpho deidamia; assembly: GCA_947086505.1. Classification (NCBI taxonomy): domain Eukaryota; kingdom Metazoa; phylum Arthropoda; class Insecta; order Lepidoptera; family Nymphalidae; genus Morpho; species Morpho deidamia. Next base: position 2,379,035 of record CAMTZC010000025.1, read on the forward strand.
CACCCGTGAACATCGTGTGAACCCGGGGTGAGAAAGTGTCATTACTGCCGGATTATCCCTCCAGTTCGCGCCGCGGCTTCGCTATCAGGTTTCAATACGCTATCGATCGGTTCTATTCCGTAATTTAGATTAATTGGGTTCGATGGTGCAGCTTATACGTGCCGCGGATAATCTTGTACCGTTAGCACAGTAAATGTGGTAACAGCATTACACTATCGGCGATGATCGTTAATCGCCTATTAAATTCAAAATTCGAAATATGCTTTAATCAAGTAAACTTGTAAACAAGTGCTTTTGAATCTGCAACTCTACTGCTGGTTCGGAAAGCTGTTGCTACCGAGAAGAGCCAGCAAGAAACTCGGCGGTCAAAGTCATCATCATCATCCTCCTGCCCTTATTCCACTCTGAGTGGTGTCGGCACGACATGTTACAAACATGATGTAACACGATTCGGCTACGTATTTTACGACCGGCTGCCTGCCTGACGTCAACTTACCTTAGTCGTATTTTACGACCCCCTCGGTAAGAAAGAGGGTGATCTATTTTACTCAACCGGATACCACACGATGGGTCAACTTACCTTAGTCGCCTTTTACGACACCTCGGTAAGAAATGAGGGTGGTCTATTCTACTCAGCCGGATACCACACAGCTCTTGCTCTTTTCAAAGTATAATTCTTATTAATAGTCACATTCAGTCATTACTGTCTTGTACAGGGTTGAAGAGTAGCTATGTCCACGCATTCTTATTGTCCTCAGTAGAATAGTAAGCTTTCTGTGTCAGCTTCTTTTTAACAATGTTTTTAAACTGCAGTAATGGTGAGGCTAAAATTGATTGCGGAATTTTATTATAGAATCTTATACCCAAAGTCACAGACGATTTACATACTTTTGCAAGGCGGAAAGCAGGAGTCGCAAGCTTATTCGGTTCCTACTTTGTCTATTATATACATCATCTATCGTTTTATAATTCTTTATATATTTACGCAAAAAAATTAAATTGCTTAACATATACTGTGAAGCCAATTTAAGATTACCTATTTCCTTAAACTACTGCAAATATTGCAAACATTCATTAAATCGAATATCGACAGATTTTTTACAATGGTTGTCCGATTTATAACATAAAAATAAGTTAGAAGCTTTTATTTTAGCCCGTTATTAGTTTCACCGTAGAACATCATTCAATTTCATTTTCAACTATTATGTAAGCAAACCAGTACAATATATTTCATTGACTGTTACTATCAGTTAGAACCCATATCAATTATTGAAAGTGCACGAAAGAATATCCGAATTTGATCCAAAGTTGGATTTTGTCCAGTTCGCAGTCCTTTGATATAATATTGCCAAAAAGATCCAACTCGTTCATCCTTTTTTAATTTTCGACAAGTATATAAGTTGAACTGACTATCTGCCAATGCTCTTTTGGATAGAATTTAGTCTCAGGCAGAGATAATAAACTCTTTTTTTATTTTTAGAGTTCAATTCCTTTGCCAAATTGTCTGGTTTGATTACTTTATGTTCAAGAAGGTAAAAGTTTGTTGGAAAGTAAATATTGACTGTTATAAGCTTGTGTTAACGACTTTATATTTAAACTAAAAATACATATGGTAAATTTACAAAAAACTTCTATATCACGTATAACATGTTTTATTTATCTGTGTTAAAATTATTTTATATACAATAACATATTATATATAACATCGTCGCTGCGTACGATTCGAAAGAGTCACTGAAAATCAGCCTTGGTGACTTTGACCCCCGCTTGTAGTCCCAGGGGTGATACTTTTTGCGTGACCCCCATAATATTTGAATTTTTGTCTTTAGAATCTATTTAGCTTAGTTTATTTTCTTAACTATTTTATTTATTTATTTCCTTTTGTTTGTACTTTTAAAATGGTGTGACCTAATAAATTTATTTTTATTATTTTTATATATAACTTCAAAAGCCCGGGGATCGAACTTCATGATTTAATGAAGAACACTCTTGTCTCATACTCGTATTTCGGGCTAATTGCTAATATTATCGTCAATACCAAAGCTTTATTTATGTTCTCTAGAAATAACGAGGTCTCTCTACCTATAATAAAGCCAGGAAAAAAATACTTAATTAAAACTTTTAATTAAAAACACTGGGTATAATTGGATCCGTTGCGAAAGTAAAATTCGTTCGAACAACCATTGACATCAAAAAAGATTATAGGTTACTGGCATCATCGTATCCTCACACGTATTTTCCCATAGTGTCCCATAAAAGTTAATTCCAATGTTACCGGAAACAACATGTTCCACCGGAAATACTGGACTGCGGCCGGATGGAAATAAATGGCGAGAAATAAAAGTGAGTATTTTTGGATCTATGCTTTCGATTTGTCAAGATGTCGGTTTTTTCATTATTATTAAGAGATGTTCGCCATTAAGCATTAAATATGACTGTAAAGGTGGAATTCTGTTTAATGCAAATGTTTACTCTGGTCGACTCACTCAAGCAAACATTAAAAATGTGCACATTTGTGCGCGTACACTTGAAACAGTGGACTCGCATCGACGCGTACGCACTCGTTGTTCACGAACACAGTTTTGTTTCCGCTACTGACACGAAAACATTTGTTTGTACTCGCACATTTTTATTGAGAGGAGGAATGAAAAATATTAAGAATATATATTTTTTAAATGTCTAAAAATATATTGTAAATTTGTATATAATTAATAAGTGAAATATTAATAATAAAGATTATAAAATATTACATTTTCGCGCACCTGTGTGCTTCAATGTGCGCTTACACAAGTTACACATACCCCTCTAGACTGCTCAAGAGATATGGAGCCTTCCTCACGATGTTTTCCTACAGCGAAAATATATCGTAAATCATAGCTCGCATTAAATTTGACTGGCCCGTTGGCGCAGTGGGTAGTGACCCTGCTTTCAGCTCCGCGGGTCGCGCGTTCGATTTCCGTCGAGGGCTAACATTTCCTATAAACAATTTGTTGATTCTTCGAGCCTGGGTGTATATTTGTATTTAAGTATGTATTTAAGATTATATATGTAGTATATCTACCAGTTGTCCGTCACCCATAACACAAGTATTAAGTTACTTACTTTGGATCCCTACTACTATCGCGGACTTTTTTGTAGTTGTTTTATAGATCTACAATTCTCTAGTACATTACTTTAGCGGATCTTTGCTGGCTTACGCAGCGCACGTAACTAAAGTTCCCAGCAATTAAGTTTATTAACAACTGTGCGATCTCTTCAACACAATTTACATAATACCGATATGTACTGTTTACTTAAACCACCCGGAAGTATTTTACTATCTTTTGGTGAAAACCGTACAAAAATCCGTTCAGTAGATTTTGCGAAAATTGATTACATACAAACAAACAGCTTTTTCGGGACTTTGTTTTATAATAAGTATAGATTTATTTATTTGTTTTGCTGTGCCTAATTGCAGCTTACAATCGGAGCAAATTGATTAAGTCCGTACAAGTTAGCTCAATTTCTTTTGGAGTTATTTGAATTGGAATTGCGAATTAATACGCTTTTAAGCAACAAAAGGGCGTGCGGGGTTTTAAACCTTTCTTTATGAGTCATTCCAACAGTGTTTTATTTGATGTTCATCATAAACCCCGGGATTTAGGTTTATTCAGAATAAAATTAAGGGTTGAGAGTGTTTAGTGGGAGTACATTAAACAAGCTTTCTTGAAATATGTATGAAGAATAATCCTACTAGTCCTACTAATATTATAAATGCGAAAGTTTGTGAGTATGGATGGATGTTTGTTACTTTTTCACGAAAAAACTATTGAACGGATTTGAATTAAACTTAACAGTTACATATGTTTTGTTTTGGAATAACATATAGGCTACAATTTGTAATGATATAATGTAATACAACGATACATGTTACTAAAAACATAAAAAATCTATCCTCTGAGACCTATCCTGGCGTACGCTGCATAAACCAATGGACCTACACAAAGATGATGTACCATAGTATTGTTTGTCTTGAACAGTTCTAAATAAAAGTCCGCTACAGTATATGTGGACCTTTTATGTGGAAGCGACTATGACCAAAATTGTGAATCATAACTTTAATTAAATTTGATACTATTTTACAATGCACATTTTAGTATACTTATAAAACTGTTATAAAAATCATTACATTTGTCACTTTCAGTATTTTATGTAGATAAAGTTTGTCTTTCACACTAAGTAGTTTGGCCGAATAGTTTAAAAGTTATCACGATATGATTGAATTGAATGCAGTGCCATAGAGTGCTTAATATGCGCAGTGTTTTAATGTGGCAGATCAAATTCCACGCGAGCGAAGCCGCGGGCAAAAGCTTGTAATTTAATAATTATATGGAACACTTACACACACGGTCGTCCGTCCCCAAAGTAAGTAACTTAATACTTGTGTTATGGGTGATGGACAACTGGTAGATATACTACATATATAATTTTAAATACATACTTAAATACAAATATATCTAGGCTCGAAGAACCAACAATTTTTTGTAGAAAATGTTGGCCCTCGGCGGGAATCGAAATCGCGACCCGCGGGACTGAAATGGCCCTGTGCCACGTGCGCTAACGGGCCAATCAATGAATCCTTTACGTTTTTTATGTACACCGCCTAAAGTTAGTTAGTTTATGGAAGGGATCACAAACATTTTCAGTGTCTAACCGCATATGTGTTTCACGAGACCGACGCCACGTTTCCGCTACGAGGTGTTCTGGCACCTGGCCAAGTAGAATCTTCTGATTCCGGTTACCGCAAGAGATTATAGCATTTTAAACGACACGCCTAAAGTTTTAGCGAGATCAATAGTGCACGTTTTAGCAGCGTTTCATTTAAATAAGCGAATTGGCTCACTAGATACGAGTACAGTTGCTGCCATTTTTGTGCATAAGAATATACATGATTATGAAAAGATTGGCGTTGTATATCTATACTAATTATAAAGCGGAAGAGTTTGTTTGTTTGATTGTTTGAACGCGCCAATCTCAGGAACTACTCGATCGATTTGAAAGTTCTTTGTAAGTTGAGTTGAGTGTAAGTTAGTCCATTTATCGAGGAAGGCTATAGACTATATAACATCACGCTAAGATGAATAGGAGAGGAGCAGCAACAAAAAATATTGCGGAGACGACAAAATTTAAAGCTTTCTTTGTACTACAAAATTGTTCCCCTCTAAAACTTGTAAATAAAAGTCCGCCACAGCATATGTCTGGCTTTTAAGGTTGACCCACTTTAACCATAAGTAATATAAGTATTATGGTTTACTCAAATGATAAGACTGCAGTCCACGCGAACGAAGTTGCGTTTAAAAGCTACTAATAGATAAAGTAGGAATCGACTGAGCTTGTGGTTCCTGCTTTGCGCCTTGCAAAAGAACCTAAGCCGTTTGTGGGTTTGAGTATAAGATTCTATAATCAAATTCCGCAATCAATTTTAGCTTTGCCATCACAGCAGTTTAACAAAGGCTTATACAGAAAGCCTACTATAGTACTAAGGATTACTTAGACGATAAGAATACGTGGATATAGCTACTTTTCGACCCTGTACAAGACAGTAATGATTAAATGTCATAAGAATTATATTTTGAAAAGAGCACCCGCCGAGTTTCTTGCTGGGTCTTGGTAGGAACAGCTTTACGAACCAGCAGTAGAGTTAAATATTCCAAAGCACTTGTTTAGAAGTTTACTTGAATAAATAATATTATGAATGTGAATTTTAATATACTGAGATTATATGATATTATATTAATCAAATGACACAATTTCAATTTTACGTCTACTTTTATGTTCAAACACCCGTTATGTAGGACATAAACGATAAGAATGCGTGGATATTGTGACTCTCCTTCGAGCCTGTACATGACAGTATTGACTAGTTGTAACTGGTTATAAAAATTATATTTTGAAAAACTGTAATTTTTTGCTAGCTCTTTGCGGTAGGAACAGCTTTCCAAACCAGCAGTAGAGTTGACGATTCAAAAGCACTTGTTTATAACTTTTTCTGAACAATAAATATTTTAAATTTGAATTTAGATATGTTCCCGAAGAAAAAACTTGGAAATTTTACTCCATATAACATATTATGTACATAATAGAAAGATAATAAAATTTTTTATAGATAATGAACACTTTTCTACACGATTCTTAGTGGAGAAAAACATCGTGATAACACCAATCTACCGTGGAGCAGTAAGGTGGTTTCGAACTCCAATCCTTATGTTTAAAATGAAAATAGGCATTGGAGATAAGGAGAGAATGTGGCACTTAAGACCGTTACTTTACAATAATTAAGTTAAGAAAACATACTACAAAATATTATTAAAAAAAAAAAACAAAACTTGAAAAACCATTCATTCATTTATATACACTTGTTGAAAAAATAAAGGTATATTATAAGTACGTAAATCTTTCATACAATTATAATTTTGAAATACCTCTTTCAGAAACGACCTTTTGAGTGAATGATTACGAAAATGACCCGCTTCTTAGATTTTAATTGTCTAGTTAACGAGATTCCACTTCTGATCTTTAAGACTCGTTAGATGTAAATTACTTCGGTAAAATACTTATTATTTTAATACAGTTGTACCTTATTAATTCCCGTGAGTTCGACCTTACGAGTGTCCCTTTTCTAAATTAATAATTTAGCCCAGAAGGCCTACCATGAACTCTTATTGCGAATCAATTGAAGACGTAAACGACGACCGCGAATCGCTTTCTTTTCATACCATGAAGTGTGGGCTTGTAATGTTTGAACAGGATAACGTTATATGAACTATAGATGACTCTGTCTCTTTTACTCACATGTTCTAAGGACGAATTCCGAACGCTCATTCAGCAACGACTTAAAGTGTGCGACTTTAAGACGTCATGGTACGAAAAAGCAAATCAAGCTAATGTGGTATCCGGCTGAGTAGAATAGACCACTCTAATTTCTTACCGAGGTATCGTAAAAGGCGACTAAGGTAACTTTACCCACCATGTGGTATCTGGTAAAGCAGAATAGACCACCCTCTCTCTTACCGAAGAGTTGTAAAATACGACTAAGGAAGTCGACGTCAGACAGGTTGCCTATCGTAAAATTCATAGCCAAATCATGTGACAACATGTTTGTAACATGTTGTACCGACCCTACTTGGAGTGGGCAGGGCAGGAGGATGATGATTATATACGACATTTCAGCCCGGTATATAAACTTTGAGCTGTGATAGCCCAGCGGTGAGACCGTGCGACTCTTTCGAGGGGAACACGAGTTCAAACCCGGACAGGCACCAATGAGTTTTTCTATTAAAAAACTCACGTGTCTAATTGATAATTGCAATTTATCACACGCTTTTCGGTGAAGGAAAACATCGTGAGGAAACCTGCATATTTCTAGAGAATTCTGGAGATATGTGAAACCTACCAATCCGCATTGGAGCAGCGTGGTAGGTCTTAGCTCCAACCCTTCTCTCCAGAAACGGAGAGAGGAGGCCTATGCCCAGCAGTGGGATTGTAACAGGCTGCTACTTTACTTTTTTTTATATAAACTTTAATTATACCGAATTTTCACAATATTGGTGTAGTGCGAAAACATAACAGACAGACAAACTTCAACAATTATAATATTAGTATGCATTAACAAGATGTTCACGATACTAATAACAACGATCTGTCAGAATTTCATTAAGAAATAACAATTACTGATATATAACTTACATAGGAACCTCAAGATATCTTGGAGAGCGTAATTGAAAGCCAAATCCCTGTCAAACCCAAGCAATACTCGAGCGAAATTGTTCAAGCAGTACAATAACCCATTCTCGATTCGGCGTCCATTCTTGCCCTTCATTATTTGAATCCCGAATAGTTCCGACAATAGTCTAACATTTCCGCCCATGAGAAGGCCTATTACGCGAAAATACGGGTTTTCATTTCACCCAGAAAGGTTCGGGATACGGCATCGCATCTGTTACTAAGTCTATTCAAGAGATTATATTGCTCACTCTGTAATTGGATGAGCGATTTAAAATTAGTGCCTATTTACACCGCCATCCTGGCTCCTGCTTTGTGGTTCATAATTTCAAGACTCTCTTTGTTTATCTTAGATTTCTATGGACGCAGAGTTTTAGTTTATAATTTATCAAAAATATACAAATGATTTATGATATGCTTTTCTGGTCAAATCGAATCAAAATCATTTTTATTCAAGTAAGCCTTTGCAAGCACTTTGAATCGTCAAGGACTAACATGATTAATGAAGCTCCAAATGGTTCGGATTGTTGCTCTTACCGAGAAGAATCAGCAAGAATCAATCGACGGTCAAGCTTTTGGGCATTTTTGAGTCGACAATTTGTGAGCTACTCTGGCCAAAAAACACACAATTAGATAAAATTTTATTTTTGTCTACTCTTTATATATATTTTCTTTTTACTTTATCGCGGATTATAGCAAAATATTTTATTATTAATTTTGGAGATATTTAAAAAGATTGAATTATGCCAAAGTTATCTCATCACCCTCCTGCCCTTATCCCACTCTAAGAGGGGTCATCACAACATATTACAAACATGTTATCACATGATTTTGCTACATATTTCACGAAAGAGGGTGATCTATTCTACTAACCGGATACCACACGGTGGGTCAACTTACCTTAGCCGCCTTTTACGACACCTCGGTAAGAAATAAGGGTGGACTATTCTACTCAGCCGGATACCATACTATTCCAAAGTTATCTATTACGTACAAATGATCTGTAGATTCATTTAATGTGTCGTCGGTACCTGTATATTTTATGGCGACACAAGTAATGCCCGTCGGCTATATCGGTTGTCTAGTCTGTTAGCTTCCCTAATTCAAAGTCACATAGTTTGCTGGCGGTCGAGTTTGTTTGTTTGTGTTTGTAATTTACTGGATGCCGCCGCCTATTGATATACCTTTGCGTACTCGTATATTTTGTTTGTGCTGCCACTTCGCAAGTATTGCTACTGGGACGAGCAATTTTTTAAAATTGTTTTTTCTAGTTCTTACCTGTTTTATATTTTTGAACTATTTTCAAGTGACTTGCCAATATATTAGATAATTGGTATTCAAACTCAAAATATTCGTTATTCAAGTAAAATTGTAAACAAGTGCTTTTGAATCGTCAACATCTACTGCTGGTTCGGAAAGCTGTTCTTACCGATAAGAACCAGCAAGAAACTCGGCGGTTGATCTTTTCAAAGGATAATTCTTATTACTAGTTACATTTAGTTATTGATGTCTTGTACAGGGTCCAAGAGTAGCTATATCCACGCATTTTTATCGTCTAAATAATCCTCAACAATAAAGTAGGCTTTCTGTTCTGGCCTTTTTAACAGTGTTTTTAAACTGCTGTAATGGTGAAGTTAAAGTGAATTGCGGAATTTTATTATAGAATCTTATACCCAAACCCACAAACGACTTATGTACTTTTGCAAGGCGCAAAGCAGGAACCGCTTGTACAGGGTTGAAGAGAAGCTATATCCACGCATTCTAATCGTCTAGGTAATCTTCAATAGTATAATAGGCTTTCTGAATTAGCCTTTTATTAATAATTTAAATTTTTAAACTGCCGTAATGGTATAATTAAAGTAGATTGTGGAATTTTACTTTTTATTTTATTTTGTTACAACACTATTTATTGATTTTGGTCAGTTTTGTTTACATGTAAAGACAGTTTCCTCCTCCTTGAGTCGTGTGCTCACTACTGAGCATCGTGATGGTCCCGATCCCTTCTGCTGTGGATTAAGTGCCGCCAATTTTCCCGGTCGGCAGCGCTATGTATGGCCTCGCTCAGTCCGATGTCCAGATGTTCAGACACCTGATCCGTCCATCTTTTCGGGCTCCGACCCCTGGATCTCTTTCCGTCTACCTTCCCAGTGACCATGAGTTTCTCGAGGTTATCGCCAGGTTTTCTAGCTATATGTCCAAAATACTGAAGTATCCTCTGGAGACATATGCTTGAGAGTCTCTGCTTCACCTTCAGCTCACTGAGAATGGAGACGTTTGTTCTAAAGGCTGTCCAGGGGATACGCAACATGCGCCGCCAGCAGAACATTTCGAACGCATCGATTCGTTTTCTATCTGCTGCTTTTAGGGTCCAGGACTCAACGCCATATAAAAAGATCGGGAAGACTAAGGTTTTTACAATATGAATCTTTGTTTTTTTTAGCACATTGCGATCTTTCCATATTTTACGAAGTTGGCTCAGGGCCGATTTTGCCATGCCAATCCTGCGTCTGATTTCTGTTTCAGAGCCTCCCTTACTGGTAATGGTAGAGCCAAGGTAGACAAAATTGTCAACGGTTTCATACTGGCTTAGGGAGGTTCCTGCTTGCAGGATGCCGGTTCTATCTATTACCATGAGCTTTGTTTTGGCCTGGTTGATCTTGAGCCCCAGTTCCAGACTGACCACCTCCAAACGTTTCAGAATATCTGCCATTTCAGTATAAGAGGCTGCTATCAATGTGGTGTCATCAGCATATCGCAGATTAGAAATTCGCCTGCCAGCCACTGCTACACCGCCATCCCATCCTTCAAGGGCTTTGCGCATTATGTATTCGCCGTAGATGTTAAAGAGGATAGGTGAGATGATGCAGCCCTGTCGTACGCCTTTCCCAAATCTAAAGTCCGATGACCGTGCCGTACCCATTTCTAGTGACCCACGACTGGATAAATATAGGGATCGTATGAGGCGTATCAGATGCACGGGCACCCCCATCTCTTTTAACACGTTCCATAGGTGATCCCAGCTCACACAGTCGAAAGCTTTCTGGTAGTCTATGAAACACAATACCGCTGGGATGTTAAATTCATAGCACTTCTCCACTAGTGATCGAACATTGAATATTTGTTCTCTCGTGCCTTTCCCTTTGACAAATCCAGCCTGTTCTTGTGGGATTTGCCAGTCCAGGTAGTACCGTAGCCTACTGTTGATAATATGGAGTAGAACCTTACTAGTGTGCGAAATTAGGGCAATAGTTCTATAGTTTTCACACTTCTTAGTAGCACCTTTCTTGTGTAGAGGCAGAATCACTGAGTGGGTCCAGTCGGCAGGCCATTGACAGTCTCTCCAGATTGTGTTGCATAGTTCCATTAGCTTCGATGTTCCTTTATCTCCTAAGGCTTTGAGAGTTTCAGCTGTGATCTTGTCTACGCCAGGTGCTTTATGTCGCTGAAGTCTCTGTATAGCTGCTACAACTTCACTAAGCAGGATTTTTGGCTCGAGTTCTTCCGTGTTAACGGTCACATCCCAGTCTTCATCCTGACCACCCATGGATATCTCTCGACTATAAAGCTCGCTGCAGTATTCTTTCCACCGTTCAGCTACTTTTGCAACTTCATTGATAGTCTTTCCATCTCTGTCTTCTATCGACCACGAGTGAGTTTTAAATTGCCTTGTTATTAATCTCACTTTTTTGAAGAGATCAGCCGTTTGATATTTTTCGGCGTGTCTTTCTATTTCTGAACATATGTTCGAAAGGTAGCGGTTTTTATCACGCCTACAAAGTCTTTGTATGCGTTTGCTCAGATCCCTGTATTCTTCCTTGTTTGTGGCCGCATCACGTGTCTTCAGAGCTTTTCTAACCTCAATGACGTCCCAAGTTTCTTTACTTATCCAGCTTTTCTTGTAGCTTGGCGGTGTACGCTTTCGAGTTATGTCGTCCAAAGTTTTCATTATGTGGGTCTTAAAAAATAACCATTGTTGCTCTACGTTACCTGTCGCTGACTCATTGCAGCTCCCGACAACAACCTCACTTGTCTCTTTAAAAACTTCCGTTTCAGCCTTCGCGAGTCTTACTGCTTTTCTCACGTTTCTTTTCGCCGCTCGCAAACGAAGGCGTACTTCCGCGACAAGTAATTGATGATCACTGCCACAGTCAGCGCCCGGAAGCGTTTTAGCATTCATTATACTTGATCTCCATCGATGGTCAACCGTGATGTAATCAATTTGGTTACGATACCTATCTCCGGGTGATTTCCAGGTGTATAAGCGACGTTTGTGGTGTTGGAAGAACGAGTTTGTAATTGCAAGGTTGTTACTAATACAGAACTCCAGAAAACGTTCTCCTCGCTCATTCCTAGATCCGAGCCCATATGCGCCTACAGTTTGGCGAATGTGGTCATCTGCCTTGGTGTCACCTATTTTAGAATTCCAATCCCCTTGCACAAAAAGGATTTCTCGACGTGGTAATGCCTTGATCGTCTCATCGAGTGTTCCATAGAAATTATCTATGTCCTCTTCAGATGATGCTGCTGTTGGTGCATATACCTGGACTATGTTCATAGGGAGGGGGTTACATTTTATTTTGATGGTCATAATTCGGTCGTTGATAGCGTTATAACCCATGACACAGTTGTTTAGTTTATATGGGACCAGTATTGCTACACCATTTTTGCTTTCTCTTTCATGACCTGCAAAGTATAGAGTATTGCCGGCTTGAGTGACATAGTGACCCGACCCCTTGAGATGGGTTTCTGATAGTCCAAGTATAGAGACTTTTGGTGCATCCATTTCTTTCTCTACAATTTCTAGCTTTCCTGGTTGGACTAGGCCTCTGACGTTCCAAGTGCCAATGCGATGAAGTATGCGATTACGGAGTTTACCATATTGGCCATCAGTAGTATTTGCCGCCGCCTGAGCCAAAGACAGTTTATATGGAACGAAATATATGAACTACAAAGGTTTGAGTAAAACATTTTTAGTTTACAATGCGGTTTGAACAATTCGGGGGCAAAGTTTTCAAACGTATGTGAGATCACGCTTCAGGGAATGATCAAATCCGGCAAATGTATGCATAGGGCACTGCGAGAATATCTGACGAGAATCGATCATGATGGTATATCTATACTTATTATAAAACGAAGTCACCAAAATCCGTCTGTCTATATCTGATCGATTTTCTCAAAATCTACTGAAACGATTTTGTAAGGTTTACACTAAAATGAAGTGCATTTTTTCTGGATGGTGTAAGTTAATGCATTACCGTTTTAGGTAATTTTTTTTTAAAGAGATCGTGCGGTTGGGAAAAATCTCGCCTGTTGGGAGTTTTACTTGCGTGCGCCGCGTAAACCAGCAGAGATACACAAAAGTGATGAACTAGAGAATCGTAGATCTATAAAAATACTACACAAAAGTCCTCGACAGCATATCTCTATCTCTTATGGTTAACTCACTAGAACTACTTTTATGTTGGAAATTTCAATTCGGGAAAAAAATTGTGACATGACTGATTCTTACGCGGGTAATGCCGTTGGCAAAGCTAGTAAATGATATAATTTTATATCTGACCGTTATTATTTGCAGGCGCTTTTGAAGAAATATAATCTACTAATCATACCTGCGTACATCGGGTTATGCGTTTATAACTAAGTGTGTAAAAATCGGAAGACATAATTCTGATTATCTTCATTATCATTTATTATATCATTAGTGGTGGTGAAACCAGCGGGGCGGTTCTGCGATCCTATGTTCTCCCCTGCGGAGTTGCGGATCAGGCGTATAGTGCAAAAACAAATGATTTATAGAAGCAGGCGTTACTTTGCGGAATTCCATATTACAAGCAATATAACAGAAAACAGCAGTAATATAACAGCAGTACGATTTTTGTCGTGAAGCCTATCCTCCTGATGGTGCTTCGGTTTCGGGGCGAAACGATCGTCGAGATTGTGGTGGTGGGTGTGTGTGCTGCTTTTGTGTTCGTTGTTGCTGGTGAATTGCGCCTTGGGGTGCTTGTGGTGGCTGGTCCTACATGTATAAGGTGCGTAGATTTTGCCCGCTTCATACACATTGGCTTTGCATGCATTCACTTAACCCGTGCGGATTATAGCAAAGTAGTTAGTTCTGTTATATTGCTTGTAATATGGAATTCCGCAAAGTAACGCCTGCTTCTTAAGTCCTTTAAATCACAATCACATAACTAACCTTATGATTGGCATATATAAAAAGGCTGATAGACGTTTTATATCTGCCAATCATAAAGTTTATATATGCAAATGCGTATTATATATGCAAATTTCATCAATATAGGTCCAGCCGGTTCAAACTCTAAAAGCATAACAGACACACATACAATCACAATTATAATATTAACTAGTACTAATATCAAATATTCTAATGACCTATTGAGTTGCCGACGAAAGCATTTCTATCATGGAATATAAATAAAAAGTAACCTTATAACAAGTGAAAATTCTATAATCTTTGTCTTTATAATATATAATGAAATCATATGCTAATTAATTTTATTATAAATTTATGAGAGCTTCCTTGCAGTTTCAAGGCGGTATAATTCATAAAGTTAAGAGCTAAAAAGCATGAGCCATTTTTAGTTTTAATTAATTTCGAAATAAAAGTGCCTTTATTGCGGTTAACCAGCTTAGAGTATTCTTAAGATTCCTGGTAGATGAGATATCTCCACAAATTATTTCAGAATAGGCCTATTTTAAAGGTTATCCATCGCTTTAGGTATTCTTAGGACTACTTGTAGTTGAGATATCTCTACAAATTATTTCAGAATAGGTCCGTCTTAACTTGAGTAGTTAAAGATTTTTATTGATGTACATTGTACACGAAAATATTTAATAAAATCTAGTGAAGTGTGAATTATAAATAGTTTATAGAATTAGGCGTTATTTTGCGAACATCCATAATACAAAAGTAATAATAAAATTATTTTGCTATAATCCGCGATACAGTAAATAGAAAATATATATAGTGCTAAATGTATAGTGGACTATCCGTTTTTCATACCCGTTACATGCAGGATTCGTAAAAACACATGCACAAACCTCCACCACTGCCACACAAGCACTACACAGCGAAACGATTATTGAGTTTGTGATAGTGAACGTGTGTGTGTCCCATATATTTATATTTATTTATTTATTTATTCAAATCAAAATATTCTTTACTCAAGTAAACTTGTAAACAAGTACTTTTGAATCGTCAACATCTACTGCTGGTTCAGAAAGCTGTTCCTACCGAGAAGAACCAGCAAGAAACTCGGCGGTTGCTCTTTTCAAAGAATAATTCTTATTAAGTTACTTATAGTTATTGATGTCTTCTACAGGGTCGAAGAGTAGCTATATCAACGCATTCTCATCGTCTAAGTAGTCCTGAATAGTATAGTAGGCTTTCTGTATTAGACTTTTTTAATAGTGTTTTTAAACTGTTGTGATGGTAAAGTAGATTATACAATGCAAGTTAAATAAAAGGCTTTAAAAAATAATATCGCTAACAATTTGTTTAAGGGAAATCTTTTTCTTATTTCATATAAGCTAAGCTGCAGTAAAAGTTCGTACGTGATAAAAAGGCACGAGTTCGAAAAAGAATTTATCGCGGAATCAAGTCTGAGAAACTTAAGGCCGGAAGTGACAAACAAGAAAGTCGGAAACTTTGACTTTCGCCCCACTTGCCTTATGATGCTTGCGTCGGAATTTTACGGTTCCGTATTAGAAAATAACTACGTAAGTGGTTTGAAATGGGCAAACTTTTCCGCGGTTGGTTCAAATGAAGCTATTTTTTTCTTAAACTGTATATGGGATAACGGTATGTTATTTATTGCTTTTTAACGATTGCATATTATTGTATGTATTTCACACAATATTAGTAGACCCGCCGTGTGGTATCTGTTTGAGTAGAATAGACCACCCTCATTTATTACCGATCTATCGTAAAAGGCGACTAAGGAAAGTTGACAAATCGTGTAACAACATTTTTAAAACATCTTGTGGCTGACCCCATTTACGGATAAGGGCAAGAAATGATGATTTGCAGAGGTGGGGCACGATCTCTCCCTGCCCACCGTGGTTCGTGCCATGGTGGACAGGAAGGGATCGTGGGCAGCGATGGCCTCCTTCTGCTTGGATGGATGTTGTAAGGATGTTATCTCGCGGAAGTCCTGGGCATTCCGAACGGGGTTTATCGGACACCCTTCTTATAAGGTCCCCGAGGCGGTCGATGCATCTGGTGCTCGCGATGCATCGTCCAGTGGAGGGAGGGGCCACTTTTAGAGAGGCCCCGAACCAGAGGTGGCGCACTCTGGGGTTTAGAGTTGCTGATGCTGGGTGGGATCAAATAAGCTTGAGGAGCATACAGATCGTTTTAGTCGGTGCGAGTCCGACATAACCACCGCCTGTCCCCGTCGGGCGGTGGTACCCATAAGGGGTTTTTTCCTATATAAAAAAAGAAATGATGATTTAATATTGATAGATATGTAACCAAAGCATCAATTCAATCTATATCACTTGTCTAATAACCATAGAGAAGAGTTGATACTGTATCTGTTTCTCACTTATAGGCCTGCTTCGTGCCTATGTCTTCCCTACTCTAGTATTAATAACTCTATAGACTTTACTAAGTTCCCTGAATTTACATAAACAATATAAAATGTAGCTATCACGTTATTGGCTTCTTTTTCTTTATCTAAAAAAGTTATATTCATCGATTCCTTTATTCACACTGTAATTTAAAAACGTCTCTGCCGAGCGCCAATGTATATCAAAATATTATTAATTACGACGCTGAATTCAAAAATATTTATATTACCGGGTGTAAAATTCCTTGTTTCGATTCTACAGCGCATAAGGATTGCGTGATTGCGGCTTGAACTTTGAAAGCATCCAAACAATCACGAAGTAATTCGAAATGTAGGAACGGAGCACGCAAATCGAATGGTAAAAATTGAAAATAGCTTACTATTTCTTAAAATTATATTATAATTCTATGGATTTTTAACCCGTTGTGTAGGTAATAAAAGTTAGGAAATCTAGAATGTGAGTAATTTTCTACAAGTTGTAACCGCATCCGTTTAACTGGATATGAACGAATCACATCCAGTTAAATGTTGAAATAACCTCAATAAGATATTTTTTTCTTTTTTACGAAGGAAATATAGGTTTTTTTATTCTATATGGTTCATAAATAAAAAATCATCGATATAACTTTAACGAATTAGCCGTCAGAGTTTAATGACAAACCCGTTGACTGGCCCGTTGCCTTCAGCTCCGCGGGTCGCGGGTTCTATTTCCGCCGAGGACCAACACTTTCGATAAGCAATTTGCTGGTTCTTCAAGCCTGGGTGTATATTTGTATTTAAGGAAGTAATTAAAATTATATATGCAGTATATTTACCAGTTGTCCGTCACTCATAACACAAGTATTAAGTTACTTACTTTGGGGATGGAAGACCGTGAGTGTAAGTGTCCCATATATTTATCAATTTATTTATTTGTTTTGCTGTGCCTAATTGCAGCTTACAATCGGAGCAATGTCCGATATATTTATTAAAAAAAAAAACTTTATTTAAATAAAATAAAATACAAAATTGTTTATTGCTTTCACTTAAACTAAATGTTACATAATTACTGCCGGGGACCTCCTTTTAAGCAATAGATATTAGAGATCTTTGATTCTAAAAGTGCACGCCCCTCCACCAAATTACATTATTTTAATGTGTGAGAGAAAATATTGACTGTACTATTGTATATGTGTGCTCGCAGCAATTTCAAAGTTGACTCGACTCATGCGCGCACTTAAAGGTCAACTAATTGCTCGACTGGTATAAGTCAAACATTTATATGGCGGAGAATTCACGCTTTGTATGAGACAATACGTCTATTCTGTCACGCGTTCCTATCATTTGTGCACTGGTTGACCAACCAATCCGGTTACACGGGTCACAAGTAACGTTTGCATAAAAATAAAATTAATATTATATAATATTTATAATCAAATTTATGTTGAAAATTCTTTAGAATATAAAAGTAAGTTTTTAACGTTTCCCTGGAGTAATAGTAAGCGCTGTGGATTGTAAACGGGAAGTTCCGCATTCGAATCCTAGAAAAAACATATTAGTATATTTCTAAAATTTATCCCTGGTCTTGACTAGATAGATACTTCCGACGTACCCTTCTAACAAAGACGTACCACCAAGCGGTTTAGCATTCAGGTACGATGTCGTGTAAAAACCCTGAACGGTTACACGTTTAATCTCCAAACCCTTTTAAGAAACTTAAACTACATCAGCATCCATCAGGTGAATTTGCAATTAAGAGCTAGCTTGCCAACTTAATTTAATAAAGATCATATCATATATTCATTATGCAACTATTAGAATGATTAATAAAACGTAATGTACAGAAGTCTGTTCATTTATTTTATTAGAAAAAAAAGAAAAAAATTAAACCGCAA
This sequence comes from Morpho deidamia, assembly GCA_947086505.1. Lineage (NCBI taxonomy): Eukaryota > Metazoa > Arthropoda > Insecta > Lepidoptera > Nymphalidae > Morpho > Morpho deidamia. The sequence goes on from CAMTZC010000025.1 coordinate 2,397,258, forward strand.
TAAATATTTACTATTTTAACGCTATTCACTCACGTCGCTATCTTCAGATTCAGACTCGACATTAATTATAAATTCAAAAATTTTCATATATTCTATCTCAATATCATTCACATTTCGACACGTTTTTTCCCACATATTTCTATCAATCATGTCAATTCGTTCCTTAATTAAAGCAATGGCTTTAATGATGAAATAATGATAGATGCTAAGTTTTGCCCGTTTTTTTTCGTCACATAGTTTTATAAAATACTCCATATTTTTCTATTAAAGAAATTTTTTTTCTAAATATTATTTAAAATGAAAAATAAAAAATATTTATCCTCTTTTTTTATGACATGCTAACTGTACTTTTGGCAATAATCGATGCGTGCTCCCACTTTCGTGTCTGTCCGGCAACTGAGTAACCAATTAGAATAACAAGTTTGCGTGTATTTCGTCTGTACATAAGTTTTCTGTGTGAATAAAGACATTGGAGGGGCGTGCACTTTTAGAATGAAAGATCTCTACTTGTGCTAGGGATCCCCGCTCTTCCACATACAAGAAGTTCTAAGACTACTGTATAACTAATATTGTATGTCAGAAATATATAAATAAACAGTGGTGTGTGTGTGAGTGTGTGTGTTTGTGTGTGTGTGTGTGTGTGCATAAATGTGTTGTGTGTGTACGTGCAGGGATAGCTTTAGGAGATGTAGGGAACTTTATCCGAGTGTTTACTTTATTACTTTATTATATATCTTTTCTTAATTGAAAAAAGAAGTCATATTTATTTATTAACAAATGACTGAGTCTATTCTGTAAATCAGGCTTGTAGGATACAGCATATGGGTCCAATATCCGCTTGTATTTTCTCAGTTAATATATCTTCTAAACGACTATCTTTGCTGGCGTGTGCGGCGTAAGTGTAAATTATGTACACTCTTCACGGTTGCTTTAAAGTTTAAACTTAAACATTGTTAGTGCGGAAAAATGGCCTCTCTATATATATTAAGGATGTCTGGAGAAAAATCTTTTACGCCAGTATACTGGTTGTAACCAGAATATATTATATTCAAAGCCGTTTAAACGCGAATTTTTTCGCTTAATAATTAAACCGCGTCAAGAGATGGTGAGTTTAGACGGGCAACTATACAACCTTACTAATAGAGTAAGGTTATATAGTTCTCTCTTTCTTACCGAGGTGTTGTAAAAGGCGACTTAGTTAAGTCAACCCGCCGTGTGGTATCCGGCTGAGTAGAACAGACCACCTTCTTTCTTACCGAGGTGTCATAAAATACGACTAAGATGAGTTGACGTCAGGCAGGCGGCCGGTCGTAAAAAACATACCTAAATCATGTGACAACATGTTTGTAACATGTTGTGCCGACCCCACTTAGAGTGGGATAAGGGCAGGAGAATGATGATGATGGTCATCATCCTTATCATACTTAGAGTGGGATAAGGGTAGGAGCATAATGATTTTATCATTACTTTTGTGTTATGAATCTCTACAAAGTAACGCCTATTTCTATAGATTTTAAAATAAGATTTTAAGTGCTAAAACTGAACCTGACTCTCTTGAGAGATCCTCATTGCAGCAGTCATATACCATATTATACCAATATGAATTAGGAAAATATAAGAAAAGAAAAATCTGTGATAGCCTAGCGGAAACACCGTGCGACTTTCTAGAGACGACCATGGGTTCAAACCCCGAGTAGACACCAATGAGTTTTTCAATTAAAAAAAATTATGTGTCTAATTGTTAATTGCAATTTATCACACGCTTTTAGGTGAAGGAAAACATCGTGAGGAAACCTGCATATCTCTAGAGAATTCTAGGGATATGTGTCTGCCAATCTGCATTGGAGCAGCGTGGTAGGTCTTAGCCTTCAACCCTTCTCTCCAAAAACGGAGAGAGGAAGCCTTAGCCCAGCAGTGGGCATAGTATCAGGCCGTTACTTTACTTAACTTTACAAGAAAAGAAAACAATATATTCCAATAAAAGTCAAAGTCTTTTGAGCAAATAACAATCAAAGAGCAAATAAAACAAAGTATTCAGTAGAATAGGCACATTTTTATTACGGTCAGTGGAAACTCGCTGTTCATATAAAATCGACACAGCTAAATGGCATGTGCGACATTTATATGTAAGGCTGAGTTATTGTTGGACCCCCATTAAGTTATAGAGCAATAAAAGGTTTCCGGTTAATATCACGAAGCGATTTCCAAAAGGAAACCCACTGTCTCTTGCGTCGCTGAAGCCGTTATTTGATTTGTATCGCTGTATTAGTGCTGAATATTGGTTGGGTTGCAATTAAATTACGTTCAATACCATGAAAAACATGCCGTGTGGTATCTGGCTGAGTAGAATAGACCTCCATCATTTTCTTACCGAGGCGTCGTAAAAGGCGACTAAGGTAAGTCGACCCGCCGTGTGATATCCGGCTGAGTAGAACAGATCTCCATCATTTTCTTACCGAGGCGTCGTAAAAGGCGATTAAGGTTAGTCGACCTGTCCTGTGGTATCCGGCTGAGTAGAAGAGACCACCCTCTTTCTTACCGAGGGGTCGTTAAATACGACTAAGGTAAGTTGACGTCATGCAGCCGGCCGGTCGTAAAATACGTAGCCAAATCATATGACATCTTGATTGTAACATGTTGTGGCGACCCCACTTAGAGTGGGATAAGATTAGGAGGATAATGATTATAATATTATTCAAATTGAGAAAAAATTAACATAAATAGATTTGGAATCGTCACAAATATTTAGAACACTAGTTCAAAAGGTCCACACAAGAAACGTATACCGCTGTGAAACTCAAAGCTGTTCATAAAAGTTCACAAATCGTGCTCTAAACCGCAAAGTTTGGGACTTCACTTGGCTTTGAGATTCCAGATAACGTAGCCCTAACATGGCAAACTTTCGCCATCGCCGACAACTTTAATACGAGTTTCATTGGCATTCGACATAATCGTTATAAAATTACTAGACCCTATTCATCTGATGTTCACGCAGTGACGAGAAGCTTTGAGGCGGAAAAGTTTTTGTACTGTTAAAATAACAATCACAGGCTAGTTACCAATTAAAAAGCAGTTGTCACAAAAAAATCGAATTGGAATTTTGAACATAAAAGTAGTTATTGTGAGTTAACCGTAAGAGATAGAAACATGCTGTCGCGGATTCTTTTGTAGTATTTTTATAGATTCAATTCTCTAGTACATTATTTTAGCGTAACTCTGCTAGTTTACGCAGCGTACGCGACTAAACCTCCCAGCAAGCGTTTTAATAACTGCTCGATCTCTTCAATACAATTTACATTATACCGATATATACTACTACTATATACTAAACCATCCAGAAGTATTGCACTATCTTTTAGTGAAACCGTACAAAAATCCGTTCAGTCGATTTTGAGAAAATCGATTACATACAGAGAGACAGCTTTTTGGGACTTTGTTTTATAATAAGTATAGATATATATTGTTAGAAAGATGATATTGTTAGAATAGAGAAATAAAATAGTAAATGTACAAAGGCCGACTTATCTTTAAAAGGGATCTCTTCCAGTGAACCTTTATGGAACAGAAGGAAAAACGGTGAATAACGGGGAATAAATATAATCAACGGGTATTTTTAATCAAAAATTTCACAATTTCAATAAAACGTAAGCTTAATCAAACTCAACTTCTTCATTCTAAGGTATAAGTCGTTAGTAAGAGAAATCCCTTGTTTATTCTAATGGGATTTAATTTTCTATGTTAAGGCAATATTGCATCCAAATATCCGTATAGTAAGTGTAGTGAACATTTGAACGCTTAAAATATGATCATTCAATATTATGTTTTCTTCTCTTTCTATCTATCTAAGGGTTCATAAACAACAAACTGAATGGGACGCGAAAAAAAATCGAAACAACATATACGTAAACGACGTAAACCGCAGAAAGAAAATAAAAAGCTCAAATATAGCGACGTCTTGTTGGCTTTAATTGCACGTGAACATTCACCGAACGGCTCCGTTTAAGCAATAATAAAAATGAAAAGCTTTTCCATTGACAACGAAAATCGACTAGGACACGTGGCTCCCTTAGTGGGGGGGTAAATATCTCTGTGGAAATACAAAACACCTACCCTGCCCCCTGCGAAGCTTCGCGTTAACTTCAGTCGTACGCTGGCTGCGTCGCGGGCGGATGTGAACAGTCGAACCTCCGTCGAAGCCTGGACGTGTTCCGACGAACTTTACGTTACGTCACGATAGAGTTCAGTGTGGTTCTAGGTGTTCTTGGTGTAGTGCTCCGATGATTTTGATACAATGGTGTGTAGAGATAAACATTTTCGGCATCTGTGCGCCGTATTTGTATGGTTGCTCACCTGTTTTAACGGTAAGTGGGGTCGAATTGTACGCGAGGGTTGTGTTATGGTCCGGTGGTCACGGTTGCCTTCGTGTTTATTTAGGTTTCGCATTGTGACCGTTGGGGATTGCGTCTATTAATATATTCATATAATATTAATAGACGCAATTAATATTATATGAATATATTAATAGATTCAGTCCGCTTTGTCGCTACTTTGTATAAATAGACGATCTTCGCTCGCAGTAAATGTAACTTCGGTGTACTTTTCGATGCAAATTCTAACCCTTTTATATTTAAGCGATTTCGAAAACTATAATAAATATATTGTTTTGCAAATAAATGAAGAAGCTCTACTTTATATCTTAAATCTCTTATGTCTAATTTAACGTAAACTCTACAAAATCACAATTATTTTATGACTAATTGATATACATCACGTGTGATTGTTTTATATTTTTGGTTAATTCTAGAACTAATATGTTTCATATTGATTTTCTTTGGCTGTTTTTACTACTGAAATAACTTTAATGGTTAAAAAAAGCTTAAGCGTAATGTACAAAAAAATACATAGAGTTCAAATTTACTGTATCGAATTTTTATAGATAAAAGCTTACGACCGAGCTTTCTTTTGAGTGTCGCGACCTTTGCGGGTCGCAATTATTTTGTAATTTCATTGTATCATTAGACACCTTATTCCGAAGTTTTTTTGGATACAGAAATGTGAGAGTGAGTCAATTATATTAGTTTAGAATATAATTTTAATATAAATACTAGCTGACCCGGTTTTGCCATATAAATGATTTCCAGTGAATTTCTAGTGTACATTATAAATAAAATATAATTAATTAATCCAAAAAACAGAAAAATGTTAGGGATAAACAACCCTTATCAACTAGGGGTAAAAAGACAGTAGCCGATTCTCAGACGTACTGAATATGCATTTAAGATTTCATAAAAATCGGTCTAGTCGTTTCGGAGGACTAATAGTAGCATCGTGATACGAGATAAGATGATATGTACAAAGGTCCCAAAAATATATGATAAGGAATAGTTCAAATGAAGATATAATTACTGTTACATACATTTCAATTGCAATTAGTCGCGACGTTATTTTGTCTGCAAGTTTTTATCTTGTTATTGTAAAATATATGATTGTAATTTTATAAAAACAACATCAATTGACATAATTATAATTTTTTGAATATGAAATAAAATAATATATTATATGTTAAATGAATATTTTTCTCACTTAAATAAACTTAAGGTAAAAAATTGAAATTGTGAGCTTAGATTACTGTCTCATAAAAATAAATATATATTGCCTACTTTTAATAATGTTCATGGTAAATGAAATTACAAGTATATTGTTGCAAAAATCCTAAATGAGAGTCCAATTACATTACAAGGTATATCCGTAAAAAAACATATATTCATTAATAAGTTTAAAAGATATTTGCTTAAAACTAATAATATAAACCATATTATTTAATTGTATTAATATAATTTTGAAACACTGTAACTTCTACTTATATTTGATATTTTATTTCTTATAAACTTAAACATTAAACTCAAACTTTTTTATGTTTTCATTACTATTAGATTACTAGAAATAAAGCGAACTCCACACCTTCATATTGTTAGAGTATGTAATTGTAATTGCTAATAATATTTTGAATTAAGAATTTAAGAAAAGGAGATAATGAAGGTTTCTGTCTTGATATAAATTTAATTAATGTTAAATGAGATTTTATATAAATTACTGCTTATGTATTCATGAAGTTTATAAAACAAATTATATATTACTATTTTCTACGTGTAATAATTTATATTTTGTTTATAAAATGTTGTATTGACTAGTAAGATAGTGAAGAAAAAAACAAAAGATAGCGAAAATGCCAAGAAAAAAACAATTGAAAAAAAAAATATAAAGTCCAGACAGTTTGAAGTGCGTAGTTGATCTAGTAGTCGTAATAGAAATAAATATTGTAATGGTTATTGTTTAAAGTTATCTATTTGTGTATTAAATAACAAATATCTTAAAGAGTCTTTTAATACGAAGAAATTTCTAACAAATCCGAAGAGGGAATGAATCACGCGACCATTATAGGATAAGGCCATTCTAAACAGTACAGGTTTGAATTTGTTAATAAAATTGGATGACAGGTGAGTTTAACTTTTACTATGTTTTGCTCTTATTAATATTTTCTAAAAGAAAGAAAAAGAATGATGATTGTTAAATTAAATTAAATTATTGCGCCATGTTTTTAATTAATTATGAACAAATTATTGAAATATCTTTATATGTTTTAGATATATTTTTTTCTTGCCACGTGTTAATTACTTATCTCTTTAATTATACCACTAAGGTACTGTTTTTTTTTCTCATATGTCTTTTAGATATTGATGATGATTATTTGATAATATTATTTATTTATTTCTTTATTGTACAAACAAAAGGCGAATTAAAAAATTATTAACGAAGCCTAACTTGACATTGTCTGTAAATAATGTTCACAGCGGATTTAAAATAATCTAAATGGGTCGTATAAGGTCGACATCGCGATGCCGTTCGCGTTCCGAGAGAAGCTCAAAGTCGCCGCAGAGGCGCCGAAAGAGATCCGGGGCTCGACGGCTTCGTGAGAATCCTGACCGACGACGGTCGCGGTCACGATTGCTGTCGCAGCAATCTCGTACATATTATACCATGTTGCAGCGTAAGTCACAAGATCGAGGTACGTCAAAGCATTGTAATAGAAATAGGTTGATTCATTCATAACGATCAGAACTAAGAGAAAAACGAAGGCGCTCACTGAGTGACTCGCACTATACGACTTGTATTATCTATGATACGACTGTTGTGCCTCGGCAATCTCGGCATACAAATGATAATGAACATCAGGGTTGCCAACTCGATACAACCGGTGGATGCTAAATGACAATCTAGATAGTTGTGAAATCTCAAAAACAGTGCTTGTTTTAGTGAACATGAAAAAATCCACATTTACTGTAAATTTTTATTAGCAAATTTAAATAAAATATATCTCTATAAAAAGTGTCCTTTTACAAATTAATAAAGGTAAAGGTTATTTGGCTTCCCTATTCTAGTTAATAACTCTATGAATGTGAGAATCCCTTAATCAAGTATTGCTACGCTATTTTATTATTTACACTATTTTGTCATAGTCTACTTGGTGTTTCTACACTATGTTCAGCTCAGAAATAAATAATAAAACTAAAGCGTTATGATATTGCATGCGCGGTTTTATTTTTTTTGTTATTCAATAAAAATTGGATTGAAGTCAAAATAGTGCTAATTCTGGCACCGAAAGTGCTAAATTGACAACAATAATGAACATATATGTGAATCTTAACGCCTTAATAATTTTTGATAATCGCTTTGATAATTTTAAAGAGTTTAATAACAAACTTAAATCATCAGCCGAAAGAAATTTTCGATAAACGTCACTCCAAAGTATGAAGTTGAACACTTGCTGCGTTTAGGGCGACAAGTGGCAGCGACGGGACAGAGTAAAAAGCTTGTACTAAAATATCAAGGTTCTTATAAGATAACAGCTCTCGTAGATCATGATCGTTTTTCCTTTGACAAAAAAAAAGTAGATGCTTTTCTACTCTTGTAGCAATTGAATAAATTAGACCATGGCTTAACTTTATGACTTAACTTAAGACCAAATGTAAGTGGTGAATCTATTGGTAAATCTGACGAATAGGGCAGATTAACACGATTTATTTAACAATCATTTAAAGTTATAATATCGTTTACAATAATTTAAAATTCTTTTATATGCAATTTCATTTAATACTGATCTTTACAAGAATTATTCATGATTTATTTAATAATTATCATAACAATTAATGAATTCTCTTATTTTATTTTATTGATGTGTATATTATTTGCAGGAATTAATTGATGTTTAATTTAATCATATTGGTTACAAAAAGATACGTGTATAAATTATACAATACTTAAAAAAATATATATTTTATATGCAATTTCATATGATACTGATCTTTACAGGAATTAATTCATGATTTGTTTAATAATTATCATAACAATTAATGAATGCTCTTATTTTATTTAATTGACGTGTAAATTATTTACAGGAATTAATTTATGTTTAATGTAATCATATTGGTTACAAAAAGACACATGTATAATGCAATACTTTAAAAATATTTTTATACACAACAAGATATGATCATGATATTTACAGGAATTAATTAATGAATTATTTAATAATTATTATGACAGTTAATAATCTCTCTTATTTTCTTTAATCGGTATGAAAATTATTTACAGGAATTAATTTGTTTAATTTAATCATGTAAATTATATGGGGCTTGTTGCCAGATATTCTGGACAAACTGTATTGGACTCGTTGCCAGGTATTCAGGACGAAAGGGGCCTGTTGCTCGGTATTCGAGACATTTATGTAATTATTATAAAGTAGTAATCTTTAGAGTATTAAAAGGGTTTGGAATTCGAATTTAAAGAGTGTATATAATATGTTATTTAAAGTTGTTTGTATTAATTGTTTGTTTAAGTCTTCGTATAAGGACATACGATAGTATTTGGATAGTTTAAATATTGGATCCGTAAGTGAAAGTGAAATGGAAAGATTAAAACTATTGATTGATGAGTACCGTTATTGTTTTGCGTTGGATTTATCCGAGTTAGGTCACACTAGTACTTTAACATATATGCGTATACAGTTAAGTGATAAAAATCCAGTCGTCCTTATTGATCTCGTTACAAAGAGTGAGATGAAGTTAGGTAAATGACAGACGATCTATTGAAATACGAGATTATTAGAGAGTCGTCCTCGCGTTGTGCATCACCCGTTGTACTAATCAAAAAGAAAACAGGGGTAAGCGACTGTGCGTCGATTATCGCGCTTTAAGTAGGAAGACATTGCAAATTCTTCTGCTGTTTTTCAGTGGAGGATAAATTTGATGTCAGGAAATACTCGTTTTGATGCTGCATTGGCGTATATAGACGACGTTTTGGTGCCATTTAATCGTTTCGAACAGGGGATTCAGAGGCTTCGACTAATATTTGTTTATTTTAAATATTTGACACCCCGTGGGAATGGACCGATGATCAAAACGTGGATCGCTGCAGCAAGTGGACCCGGCAGCAGCGCAGCGGTCGTCACCCCGGCAAGCAGAGCAGCGGGCGGCACCAACAGCGGCCGGTATCCCAACGGCGAGCGCCACCGACGGACGGTAAAGCGCCGCCAGTAGCAGCAACGCTGACTGCGGCAACCAGAGACCGGCAGCAAGCACAAAGTGTGCGAGGTTTAAAGCACAAAGTGTGCAAAGTTTAGAGCACAAAGTGTGCGATTTTTAGAGCACAAAGTGTGCAATGTTTAGAGCACAAAGTGTGCGACGTTTAGAGCACAAAGTGTGCAATGTTTACAGCACAAAGTGTGCAAAGTTTAGAGCACAAAGTGTGCAATTTTTAGAGCACAAAGTGTGCGATGTTTAGAGCACAAAGTGTGCGACGTTTAGAGCACAAAGTGTGCAATGTTTAGAGCACAAAGTGTGCGACGTTTAGAGCACAAAGTTTGCAAAATATTATAATGTACAAAGTTTGTGATTTATTGTTATTATCAAAATGTTCTATTTTTTATAACGTTCATTTTGTAATCTCTGTATTTTATATTTAGCACAAAGTGTGCGAAGTTTAGAGCACAAAGTGTGTGATGATAAGAGCACAAAGTGTGAAATCTGATGTCTTATTATTACAAGATGATTTGACGAGATTGGTTGACTGGTGTAGGAAAAATAAAATGTTTCTTAATGTTGACAAGTGTTACTATATAAAATTTACACGTAATAAAAATAAGATTAAGTATGCATACTATGTAAATGACAGAAAGTTGACCGAAGTCGGTAATATTCGTGATTTGGGAGTTATCATTGATGGGAGTTTAAGTTTCAATTGTCATGTTGATAAAACATTGAATTTAGCCGATTTATTGGCTAAGGTTTTGTGCTTAGGTGTTTTAAAAAATTCAAGAGATGTTCAACTTTAATAAGACTATTTGATTGTTTCGTTCGTAGTAGGTTAGAATATTGTTGCACAGTCTGGGCACCTTATACTAAAGTTAATATTTTAAGGCTTGAAAAGGTACAGGTACGTTTTCTGCGCCACCTTACCTATAAATACAATATTAACATAAAAGGTTATGAAGAGAGGTTCAATTTTTTCAAGAGAAACAGTCTTGAAGAAAGAAGAAAGATTGCTGCAATTATGTTGCTATTTAAACTTTTTAATAATAATACAGATTGTCCTGAACTTTAGTCAAAATTCAAAATTAATATACCACGTAGTAATAATCCCCGATATCCCTGTAAGTTGTTCTACCATAGTGTTAAAAGAACTAACCTAGGTAAATACTCTCCTGTGCCACGACTACTATACTACTATAATACTTTGGCTGGACAGCAGTGCGATCTAGACATTTTCCACGATAATTATTTAGAATTTAAACGCAAAGTCACTGAAGTTGTTTCTTCTAAATTATAAAATAATAATTGAAAAAGTAATTTAATGTAAATTAGATAATATTCTTGTTATTTTTAATATAATTAATTATTGTGTTAATAATTACTTTATGACCTGACATTAAGACATTGACACTTTATATATTGACATTATTACATTTTACTGTAGATTTAAGTACGCATGACGAGATAACCTTTAAGTAATATAACATTTGTAAACGAATTCAGAATATGTAATTTTAAGAAAATGTCTAAAATGTGACTATTGTTGGTTGTCCATAAATAAATGAATGTTCAGTGCACAAAGTGTGCAATGTTTAGAGCATAAAGTGTGCGATGTTTAGTGCACAAAGTGTGCAATATTTAGAGCACAAAGTGTGTTAAGTTTTGAGCACAAAGTGTGTTAATTTTAGAGCAAAAAGTGTGCAAAGTTTAGAACACAAAGTGTGCAAATTATTATATAGTACAAAGCTTGTTATTTATTCTTGTTAACGAAATGTTCTACACCAATTGACGTAAGGTGTAATTTTATTATAACAAATATCACTATAGATACACGAGGGCGTGTAATGTTATCAGGATGGACGAGTTGTTAGAGTATGTAATTGTAATTGCTAATAATATTTTGAATTAAGAATTTAAGAAAAGGAGATAATGAAGGTTTCTGTCTTGATATAAATTTAATTAATGTTAAATGAGATTTTATATAAATTACTGCTTATGTATTCATGAAGTTTATAAAACAAATTATATATTACTATTTTCTACGTGTAATAATTTATATTTTGTTTATAAAATGTTGTATTGACTAGTAAGATAGTGAAGAAAAAAACAAAAGATAGCGAAAATGCCAAGAAAAAAACAATTGAAAAAAAAAATATAAAGTCCAGACAGTTTGAAGTGCGTAGTTGATCTAGTAGTCGTAATAGAAATAAATATTGTAATGGTTATTGTTTAAAGTTATCTATTTGTGTATTAAATAACAAATATCTTAAAGAGTCTTTTAATACGAAGAAATTTCTAACAATATAAACCCTTCGTGGTTATATAAGTCATAAATATTGTTCTTGGAAAATAAATAAAAAAAAATGTAATCTACGATTGTATAACACGACTCAACATTAAATTTTAGATTTCTTACTAAAGCAGTTAAAAATAAGTATCTAAAAGACTTACTACAGTTTAAAAAAATACAATCCAAAAGAGGCAGATACAAAAAGCCTTTTATAGTATTGAGAATTACAAAAATGATATCTTTTGAAATCTTGTTACAATAAAGAAGTGAGTATATCCGGTTTCTACACATTAACTATAAATGTGTTTCTCCAAGATAAAGATAATTCTCCGAACCAGCAGTATAAATGACGATTCAAAATTACTTTTTTTTTTCGTGGTCACGTGGTTAGTTATTACCGAAACGTCGACCCTTATATAAAGGTAACTCGATATATCGCGATGTGATCCGTATGTTCGTATAATTAATCATATAGGTAGGTACCAATATAGCGCGGATAGTGAAAAAATTTTCGTATTACAAAAAAGAGCTATACGTGGCATCTACAATTTAAGTCCGCGTGATTCCCTGCGAGAGAAGTTTAAGGAAATAGGTATTCTTACATTTGCTTCACAATATATTTTAAACAATGTAATTTTTGTACATAAAAATATAAAGAATTATAAAACGATAGGTGATGTATATAATAGACAAAGTAGGAACCGACATAAGCTTGCGACTCCTGCTTTGCGCCTTGCAAAAGTACGTAAATCGTTTGTGGGTATGGGTATAAGATTCTATAATAAAATTCCGAAATCAATTTTGGTCATGCCATTACAGCAGTTTAAAACCACTGTTAAAAAGAGGCTGATACAGAAAGCCTACTATACTGTTGAAGATTACTTAGATGATAAGGATGTGTGGATATAGGTGCACCTCTACCCTGTACAAGACAGTAATAAATAAATGTAATTAGTTCTAAGATTTATATTTTAAAAAGAGCAACCGCCGAGTTTCTTGCTGGCTCTTCTCGGTAGGAACAGCTTTCCGAACCAGCAGTAAAGTTGACGATTCAAAAGCACTTGTTTACAAGTTTACTTGAATAAAGAATATTTTGAATTTGAATTTGAATATAAAACATAATAAAATGGTTGAGCTGAAAAATGACATATGTCGGTGAATTTTCATTTAGGAAATTACGTGCAAAGTCACGTGCAGAAACTAAAAGATATAAGTAAAGTAAAGTAGCGGCCTGATACAATCCCACTGCTGGGAATAGGCCTCCTCTCTCCGATTCTGGAGAGAAGGGTTGGAGCTAAGACCTACCAAGCTGCTCCAATGCGGATTGATAGGTTACACATATCTCCAGGATTTTCTAGAGATATGCAGGTTTCCTCACGATGTTTTCCTTCACCGAAAAGCGTGTGATAAATCGCAATTATCAATTAGACACGTGAATTTAAATAGAAAAACTCATTGGTGCCTGCCCGGGTTTAAACTAGTGTTCCCCTCGAAAGAGTCGCACGGTCTCACCGCTGGGCTATCACAGCTAAAAGATATATAAATTATCAAACATATGTTTTGTTAAACAACTGAATATCAAATGAACTCATTTGTATCTTAACCTCCGATAGCGGAAAGTTCACCAATTTATCTAAAGAAAACATATAAATCACGTCAAAGCGATAACTTTGATAAGTCCGCCCGTAATCTGTATGCTGATAAGACATCTGATGGCACGAATGACATAAGATCAAGTACTTTATAACCAAAATTAATAATAAAAATATTTTGCTATAATCCGCGATAAAGTAAATAGAAAAATTATATAGTGCTAAATATAAAGGGACTATCCGTTTTCCGTCAAGACAATCCGACAAAATCGCAAAGCTTTGTTGTGGAGTCTAACTCCTGATGATGCTTTGGTTGCGGGGCGAAACGATTGTTGAGTTTGTGATAGTGAACGTGTGTAGTGCTTGTGTATTGTGGTGGCAGTGGTGGAGGTTTGTGCATGTGTTTTTACGAATCCTGCATGTATCGTGTATGTAAAAACGGATAGTCCACTATACATTTAGCACTATATATATTTTCTATTTACTGTATCGCTGATTTTATTATTACTTTTGAATAAACATTTTCTTGATTTAAAGATAGAGAATTTAAAAAAATCTTTAAAATTAAACAAAAGACATACATTATAATCCCATTAATTTCAATTAAGCTCGGCTAACATTTATAAAACGTGAAGCTATGCAAGGTGCCTCCAACTAATCACTTTGCGATAGTCGCAAATGATTGATTGCCGATAAAGTTAACCAGGAGAATATTATCACATTATTGACTGCTTTGAAACTTTGTAATGATGTTATTTAATTGAACCACTTTACTATATTGTGCCTTGGTGAAGATTATATTATTTTAAAATTAAAATTCTTGGAGTCATTTTATGTTAAGTTTTTTTGTAAAAAAGTTAATAAAAAAGGCTACTTCATTCGCTTTAATTTTAAATTAATCAGTTATCTGCTTTATGGGTTTTCCTGTTCTCGTGTGATAAGCGCAAATGTTACTATGAACTATAATTAGGAATTAGGAATTATTTACGCGAACAAAGTCGCGGCTACCGATATCTATACTTATTATAAAACAAAGTCCCCAGAGATGTCTATTTGTATGTGATCGATTTTCTCAAAATACACTGAACAGATTTTTATACGGTTTTTATTTAAAGGTAGTGCAATTCTTGAGGAAGGCTTAAATACACGCTTATTAGCACATTAAGGTTTCAATTAAATTGTATTGAAGAGATCGCGTCGTTGGATAAAAGCTAGCCTGGAAGCTTAATTCGCGTACGCCGCATTAACCAGCAGAGATACATTAAAGTAATGTACTAGAGAATTGTAGATCGATAAAAATACTACAAAAAAATCCACGGCAGCATGTCTCTATCTCTTATCGTTATTACACAAGAACTCTAAGTTCAAAATCTCAATTATATACACCGATTTTCACGCGGGCGAAACCGCCGCCACAGTTAGTCTATTCTAATTTACAAATGTGAAAGTCTGTATGACTGTCTTTCTATAAGGCTTTGAAGCTCATATGATTAAGCATTATCGATGAAATCAAAAATTTTACTTGGGAAACATTAAAATATTACCATAATCGTGATTGTTATTATGAAAAGCTTTTATTTTTTCAACTTGCTACGTATGTATATACTAGCAAAATTCCATCTTCACGTAGAAGATAGAATTTTGCACTGAATTTTGCAAGCACTACACTTGCGATTTTGCCGAGGAGTCTATCTCTTTATGATGCTTCGGTTGTGGGGCGAAACGATTGTTGAATTTGTGATAGTGAACGTGTGTAGTGCTTGTGTATTGTGGTGGCAGTGGAGGAGGTTCGTGCATGTATTTTTACGAATCCTGCATGTAACGGGCATGAAAAAACGAATAGTCCACTATACATTTAGCACTATATATATTTTCTATTTAGTTTATCGCGGATTACAGCAAAATAATATTTATTATTACTTTTGTATTATGGATCTCTGCAAAATAGCGTCTAATTCTATAAATTACTCTAAAGTGAACTCGATGAGTCTCAGTGTATTATATTAAAGTGATTCTAATCACTTTACTTAAAGATATCTGACAATACTGTAATTCTAAATGTTGAAATAGAAAAAGTGCTAGGAAAATTACTCGGGCGTTAAATAAACTTTTCTTCGGAAGCTACAACGTCAGTTCTTTTAGTGCTTTGTCTTTTAAAGTTACATGGCAAAGTGCTTTTATATAACAGCATGGGCGACACCTAATCTAGTGTTGTTTTTTGCTGCTTTCGTCATATAGGTAAATTAATGTCATGCCATTACAGCAGTTTAAAAACACTGTTAAAAAGAGGCTGATACAGAAAGCCTACTATACTGTTGAAGATTACTTAGATGATAAAGATGTGTGGATATAGGTGCACCTCTACCCTGTACAAGACAGTAATAAATAAATGTAACTAGTTCTAAGATTTATATTCTAATAAGAGCAACCGCCGAGTTTCTTGCTGGCTCTTCTCGGTAGGAACAGCTTTCCGAACCAGCAGTAAAGTTGACGATTCAAAAGCACTTGTTTACAAGTTTACCTTAATAAAGAATATTTTGAATTTGAAAAAAACATGTTGTCAAATGATTTGGCTATGTATTTTACGACCGGCCGCCTACCTGACTTCATTGGTAAATATTAATTAATGGCGAAAATTTTATGCAAATTTCACAAACCCCTCCCGAAATTTGAACCAGTGATCCGTGAAGTATGTATCTCAAATATCGAATCCCTCTCGCGCTTCCAGTAGGGTTGAGGAAACTCTTACTGCTGTTTCGGAAAGCTGTTCATACCGGGAGAACCAGCAAGAAACTCGGGGGTTGCTCTTTTTAGAATATAAATCTAAAAACTAGTTACATTTATTTATTACTGTCTTGTGCAGGATAGAAATGCACCTTTTGAATTAGAGTAAACTCACGAAATTGAAAATATCATGCAAACTTTCCCAGATTTTTTTCTATTAAAACGAAATTTGGGAGCTGATAACAATATTATGGCAACATCATCATTAGATTTACAAATTTTTGATTTTGATTTTGGTATTACAAAAATACTTTTCCAGACCATAATAAATCAATCGCAAGATTCTAAAAGCACTTACACTAAATATACTCTTGAATGTTACAATATTGCTAACGATGTACTTTGTACTAAATTCGGCTACTTTCGGCTTGGATTTATTTATAAAAAAAAATCTATTATGGTTTATGTATAAAGATGTTTATATCGTATATAAATCGTTACCCACTCCTATAAATATCCCTACTAATTTTATACATGCAAAAGTTTGTCTGTTCTTTTTTTATAACTAGGTTTCATATTATACAAAAACAAAAACTTTGAATATCAGCCACTCAATCCTCACAACATGACTTCATACGACATAATGCTATAAAAATGGAAAAAAAAGTTCTTCGTTTTCAATGTCACCTCATTGTCTAATGTTTCTAACAGCATATGCATAAATTAATCAATTGTTTTATTTATTATAATAGATTTTAAAAGAGTTTGAAATCATTAATTGTTCTTTTTACTCTCTTTTGCCTAAAAAACTTTTTATTTTTTTCTTGTTTTTAAAAATAAGATATGCATTGTCGGATGAAACCAATGTTGCCAAACTACATACTTAATAGATATTAAGTATATGTTATTATTTATTTTCCCTTCGAGTAGTCATTTTTATTACTCTTTATTCCATTTCGTTGTTTATATTTAAAATAGCAACTTTTCAAATAGTCAGAAATCTATAATTAACAATCGTTTTCTCACAAATCGAATTATTTTGAGAAAAGAAATATCGATTATTTATTTATCGATTTTCGGACAGGCAGTAACAGAGTTTTCCGTGTAGTTTTGATAAATTGTATCGGATTAGGATTTACGCCTTTTTATTCGTAAACAAACAAATTACTAAAACAGCAAGTCATGATTTAATAAGGCCTCCCGAAACAACGTTCAACTTTCTCCCTGTAATAATTTGAGCCGCAGATAAAATATTTACTCGGGGCGCACATACTGCCGTAGGAAATTCCTAAAACACAAGTTTACACACAAACACTTTAGTACACGAACAATAGATAAAACAAACCGACCCTTATTGTAAATTTGCGACGTGTCCAAAGTTTCCCAGGGCACGCGAAAATTTACGAAGTTATCTACTCAAAATGAGTTTACTTACGTCTTATCACAAAATGTGCCGTGATAGCCGATAGGGGAGACCGTGCGACTCTTTCGAAAGGGTTATGAGTTCAAACCCCGGGCAAGCACCAATGAGTCTTTCTATTAAAACTTATGTGTCTAATTGATAATTACTATTTATCGCACGCTTTTTGGTAAAGGAAAACATCGTTAGGATATATCCTATAATAACTCAATGAAAAAATCCCGTTTTTACCTTGGAAACAGGAAAATATTTCCGAAATCGAGGGTACTTTAAACCCTTGATTGTCATGAAAGTAGTTACAGGTAAAGCTTCTAATATTATATTCATAATTAATCGATCCAGCGTTTTTTAACGGTTTGCTCTAACGGCTTAACCCGATGGAATAGCCGAGCGCAAAAAAATCGTCTACGGTGTAAAATGTTGAGACTTAGCTCTACTAGAGTAGAGAAACGTCATCCTTAGGGTGCCTCCTCTCAGACCTCTGTTTAAGAGGCTGTATAGCGGAACAATGGTGGTATATTACTTATAATGTCGTCGTTAGAAAATAAAGTGCAGAAAGCAGAACTGTTGGAGCACGTGACTTTCTCCATGGCATTGTGGGTTCTAACCACGCGTCTACGAGGTACCGACCAGTTCATAAAATACAATTTTTGATGCGTATTACGTTTAAACAATGTTTTCCTTCAATTTAATATCAATTAGCCACATAACTTTGTATAAAAAAAACATTCGAAGGTTGTTCCCCTTGTTGGAACTCGTGACCCTTGGATAGAGTTACACGTTGCTTCAATCGACTATTCCTGAATACAAATACCGTATTATAAAACAACACCTTGAACAAATTTACACACAACACTTTCTCATAAACTTTATAGATTGTGTTTAGCCGATAACGTAACCAACTAGCTCGGAAAGTGCGATCATTTCCCATTTTTTTTAGTCGAAATAAAGCCATTTCCTGTTTATTGTCGCATAAATTCGATGCCGTGAAAGAATTAAGCGCTATTGTTAGAAACATTCGACACTTTAGTTTGTTGTTCGCATTTCACATAAATAGTTTGCCAACAAGATTAAAAGCAATGAATATAGAACAGCGAGTTCATTACGTAATGCTGTTCTAATAGGGATTGCATTCGAATTTACGAATACAATGCAACGCTTTTGTCAGTTTCAATGCCATTATAATAACGAGTGCGTAATGCAATCAACCCGAGTTATACCGAGATCGAAATATTTTTCGGATGCATTCGTAAAGTTATTATTAATCTGACAGTTACTTGACGTTGAACAAGTTACTTATTTTAACTTTTTCCGAATACAAAATATAAATAGATTAACGCAAATTGTTTCTTTTTAATTGAGGCTATATACCGGTATTATTAATAAACTAGTTAAGTAAATAAACGTTAAAAATAAACAATAAAGTTGGCGTGAGCGATGTCGCGTATAGCATATAATTAGAATAATGAATGTCAACATCATTGATTATTCTAATTTATATATGGTGTCGTGCGTGTGTGCGTGGTCAGTGTGTGTGTGTGTGTGTGGTCAGTGTGTGTGTGTGTGTGTGTGTGTGTGTGTGTGTGTAGGAATATTGAAAGATGAGGAAGATATGAGGAAGAATTATATATTTCCTGCATACTTTCTATTTTTATTTTATATGTTATAATATCATAACTTAACCACACATACAATTTGTTCTTACAGTGATAATAATTATGAGGATGTAAATGAATTTGTTTATTAATTTTATTATACAAAAAAGCCGATCTTGTTTCATACTGTTTAGTAGCAAATGCAGTTGTAACACAGTTGTATCTATCCACACTCATATTTAATACTCATTAGTTCACATGATTTTATTCCCTCCTCGTTATATGTCCATGCCGTCTTAATCTCAGACTTTTCGTCGTTTCTGTAATGGGCTCAACTTTCAGACTTTCCCGTTCACACTCATTTGGTATTTCTTACAGTCTTGTCACACCACACATTCACTTCAACAATTGTATCTCATTTGTATGCCCTCTTCTTTCATTCGTCTTTTTTCATTGCCCAACATTCTGAACCATACAATATAAAAGGTCATACGGCCGTGTTATTATTATATTAACTAACAGAAATTTATTAATAACTAATTGATTTTTATTTTACCTAAAACAGTGTATCAAATATAACTTGTACAATGTATCGATCTCTCTAGAGACCAATGTGTATGATTCATTTGCGAGCGTATCTCTTGAGAGTGGATCGCAATTAATCTATATCGGGATGCTGTAAAATCACTCGCCTTACATATTCACGTTCGTGTTACACCCAGATGCTTGTTTAATGCAGGTATATTTTTGATATTTGCATTTTATTGATAAGAACGTTTAGATTTGACAAAAGTAATAATACAATTGTTTAGCTATAATGCGCGATAAAGTAAATAGAAAATATATATTATGCTGAATGTTGAGTTAACTATACATTTTCTTACCTGAAACATGCAAGATACGAAAAAACACATGCACTATAAACCTCAACCAACGCCAACATGATACACAAGCACTACATACGTTCACTATCACAAACTCAACAATCGTTGCGTCCGTAAACCGAAGTATCATAAGGAGATAGACTCAATGACAAAATCCTCCGATTGCCTCTAAACTTTCATTCTGCTGCCCTTATCCCGCTCTAAGTGAGGTAGGCACAACGTGTTACAAACATGTTGTCAGATGATTCGGCTACGTTTTTTACGACCGGCCGCCTGCCTCACGTCAACTTACCTTAGTCGTATTATACGACCCCTCGGTAAGAAAGAGGGTAGTCTATTCTATTAACCGGATACCACACGGTGGGTCAACTTACCTTAGTCGCCTTTTACGACACCTCGGTAAGAAATGTGGGTGGTCTATTCTACTCAGCCGGATACCACACGGCGGGTAAATACATATAATAAAATGTAAATAAAAGGTTATAATTTGATTTTATTTTAAAGACATACAGACAAACATTAATTTTTATATACTATGATTTGTGAAAGGTATATTGAATTGTTTTTTAAAATTAATTCGTTTGTTTTTAGTTAGCTCGCAATATAGGTATGTGAAGATGACATCTTGCTAGTTAAATTTGACCCACTTGCTGGTGTTCTATTGAGCTGAAATTTTACATTTAGTTACGGGAGAACTTATAAAACGAACAATACAAGTATATATAACTTACAACTTAAAATTCTTAAAACCATAGTACCTAGATACATTAAACAAATAAACAAAGAAAATTATAATCAGTTATTTAAATACTGCAAAGTCCTGACAGTGCAGTCAAAAATTAAATTATCATTGCTTCAAGAATATTTTTCTTACTTAATAAACTTAAGATAAAAAATAGAAATTGTAAGCTTAGATTATTGTCACATAAAAATAAATATATATTGCCTACTTTTAATAATGTTCATGGTAAATGGAATTACAAGTATATTATTGAAAAATCCTAAATGAGTGTCCAATTACATTACAAGGTATATCCGTAAAAAAACATATATTCATTAATAAGTTTAAAAGATATTTGCTTAAAACTAATAAATATAAACCATTTTATTCAATTGTATTAATATAATTTTGAAACACTGTAACTTCTACTTATATTTGATATTTTATTTCTTATAAACTTAAACATTAAACTTAAACTTTTTATGTTTTCATTACTATTAGATTACTAGAAATAATGCGAACTCCACACCTTCACATAAACCCTGCGTGGTTTTCTAAAGGTGTGCTAATGTAGTAATATAAGTCAAAAAATATTTTTCTTGGAAAAATAAATAGAAAAAAAAACCATACTGTTTCAGTGATGACGATGCATGTTCATGATACGCATGGTCTGATGCTGCTACCAGGATTGGCTTCAGATGAGGGACCTGCTCAATGGTTAATAATAGGAATATATCAATTCTTTAAAAGCTTTTTTATCGTGTCTTCTATACAATATATTTAGTTCGCACTCGGTTTGACTTAAGAGTGTATCAAATACCACTTTGCATAATGCCGATCATCTAGAGACTGATGTTGTGTAATCAATTTGCGATCATATCCTCTGAGATTTAATCGCAATTAATCCATATCGTGATGCATGTAAAATTACTTCGCTTACATATTCATATCCCACCAGCTGCTGGGTATTAATGTCATGACATGAACTACTATGATATGTAATAAACATTGGAATGGAATAAATTATATATCTTGGTGCTTGCGAACAAGAGGTTTAATTACCTTGAATCATAACATCAGATAATTAAGAAAACGTCTTTGAAGCCTGTGTAAAACTAAAAACTTAAATTAGTTTTATAAATTAATATTTACATTTTTAATAGTTTTGCCTCTGGAAATTAGATGGCGCTGAGTTGTGCGGCGCTATGGAGTGTCAATTC
Organism: Morpho deidamia; assembly: GCA_947086505.1. Lineage (NCBI taxonomy): Eukaryota > Metazoa > Arthropoda > Insecta > Lepidoptera > Nymphalidae > Morpho > Morpho deidamia. The sequence goes on from CAMTZC010000025.1 coordinate 2,419,291, forward strand.
AAGAAACATATAACCTTGTATTGTGTTACGTTATTACCCCGGTGAAGCTTCTGCGCTCGCCCATCCAACTGGTGACGCTGTAAAAGCCATTAGGGCTAACAGCATTAGACACAATCGAAAAAAAAATACGTTATTAGAGTTAAAATGAATCTTAAATTGAGAGTAATATACGTGTTTCATAAACAAAATAGTTTCATTTCTAAAAAGCCGCTAACTAAAACTAAAAGACACTTCAAGAACGACGCTACTATCATATAACTACTCTTCAACCCTATCTATATAAGACTAAATCTAACTAGTTATAAGAATTATATTTTGAAAAGACTAAATTTCAGGTAATTAAAAAATTATAGAACTACGTACTTTTTATTAAAAAGTCACGTACACCGATAAAGTCATTCTGCTTTCTGTGGCTGTAACTAACTTTACAACGCTATGGTAATCTATCATTAATAGTATTATTTAGTATGTAATTTTTTTTAAATCCTCAATAAATAAAATAAATTAATTTTGATTTTATTTTGATTATCTGAGACGACCGACGTGTTAACCAAACACATGCTTACCAAACGATTAGGTCTAAATAAGAAAACAGTGACGCGGTTTGACGTGTCTTAAAATATTTAACGTTTATAAAAAGTCTCAACGACTTGGTCTTTCAACACTATAAAACGTTCAACAAAGTTTTTGTAAATATACTAAAGAAGTTGAATGAAAATGTTCTCCAGTGAACGAAGAAAGTGAGATAAGTTTGCTGACAGATAGTGACGATATATGGAGGGTCCGTAATTAAATCGCGTGGAATTTGTCAAGAGGAAATGAGTTCAGTTCTTGGAGAATTGTATTATGTTGTCTATAGAAACTTACAATTTTATATTAAAACTTGAAATTGATAAAACTTTAAAAATATGTAAAAAAAAAAAGTTAAGTAACAGCCTGTTATTATGCCCACTGCTGGGCCTTCTCTCTCCGTTTTGGAGAGAAGGATTGGAGCTAAGACCTACCACGCTGCTCAAATGCGGATTGGTAGGTTACACATATCCCTAGAATTCTCTAGAGATATACAGGTTTCCTCACGATGTTTTCCTTCACCGAAAAGCGTGTGATAAATTGCAATTATCAATTAGACAAATAAGTTTTAATAGAAAAACTCATTGGTGCCTGCCCGGGGTTCGAACCCATGATCGTCCCTAGAAAGTCACACGGTCTCACCGCTAGGCTGTTACAGCTTAAAAATATGTGAGGCACAAAAAATAAATAAGTTATCGATAACAATAATCAATTAAAGTAATTGTTAGTATAAATATAAAAAAGAAGGCATTGATCACGTAAATATTAAATAATAATTTTTATAATCTTCAAATGATTCGTGTCTATAGTAGATAGACTCGATGATAAGATCGCAAAGCTTTCCTACGCCTCGCGTTTCCATTTGCTAATTCTGATGATGCTTTGGTTAAAGAGCGAAAAAATTTTAAACATAAAAAAAAATTAATCAATCCAAAAAGATTTACAAATTATGAGTAATTAAGTAGGTAAAATGAGTGCATTGACTGTGTTATTTGTGGTAGTGCATGAGTTTTTACGAATTCTGCATATATCCGGTATGAGAACGCATACTACACTCTACATTTAACATTACATGTATTTTTTTTTATTGCAGATTATAGCAAAATAATATTTTCATTACTTTCGTATGATGGACCTCCACAAAGTAACAGTAACTCCTGATTCTAAAAAATATTTTAAATATAAACCAAATACAATTATTTATTTCCTCCTCCTCCTGCCCTTATCCCACTCTAAATGAGGTCGGCACAAAGTGTTATACACATGTTGTCACATAATTTGGCTACGTTTTTACGACCAGCCGCTTGCCTGACGTCAACTTACTAACATTACCTTAGTCGTATTTTACGACACCGTAAGAAATGAGGGTGGTCTATTCTACTCAGCCGGATACCACACGGCGGCAAATACAATATATACAAATATTTATTTATTTTATGTATCTATTGATTTCTTTAATGTACATACATATTGTTAGGATAGAGATAGAAAAAATAGCACATGTACAAAGGCAGACTTATCCCTAAAAGAAATCTCTTCTAGTCAACCCTTTAGTGACAGAAGGAAAAGGACATGAAGTGAAATACAGATAATGAAAATGGAAAAGAAGAAAAACAACGAAATGATTATTCCCGTGTGTATAAAATACGTGAAGATGTTAAGCCATTTACAGCCATTAACTACGCTAAAGTTCAGGTTTAAGCATACTCAATTATGCACTCCGGCCAAGAGACTCTTATGTCTAACAAAACTTTGTAAGTGTACTAACTTGATACACTCGTTGACCGGTGAGACACATTGTTCATAATGCGTAAGTTTCTACGGACATAGTTAGAGATTACGTTGTTTCCTTTGTCGGTGTCTTTGGTACGACTTTGGTTAATGAACTTTTGGACATAACTGAGTTGTTTGTAGACAGTCCAGGGAAGTCATGTCTTTCTGGAATCCTCGTTTGATCATCAGTCTACTTCGTATGAACAGACTTAATAATTAATGTAAATAACATAAATCCACATGAACCTAAACTTAAACTTTTACTTTACAAGATCGTAGAACGTCGAGAGACGAACTGCTTTGTATAAAATTTTGAATAATTATATTATATTGAGCCCCCTTATCTTTTAAGTAATGTTTTTATAAAATGTCACCGTTCTCAATCACGAAAGCAACTTCTATTTTATACTCCTAAAAGAAAAACGAAATATGCAGATAATACATTTCTTCATCGTGCATGCTACAGTCACAATAGTGTTTTTATAGACCTTGAATTGTTCAAAATATCTTTAAATAAATTAGGTGTCATACGATGAGTTTATTCCCTGCCTACTTGAAAGTTCTCAATATCTCATATTTCTTTTTCCTTTTTATCAAAAATGAAATTTAACTTGTCATCTGTATATGTTCCTTTTTTGTTTAAGTTTTTTATTGTGAAGACTTTATTGGTTTATGATCTGTTTTGATTCTCTTATAATTATATAACTGTATGTCTTTCTCATAAATAAATAAATAACAAAGATGGCCTGCTTTGTGAACACCTATTCTTTAGAAGATTGACTAGAGTCATATATGCGGAGGATTAACATCCAATAACGTTCACTGCTAGTCTAGCGATTTTGGCATAAGTTGTATATAAATTATGAGACCAATTCTATATATCCTTTTATATTCGTTACCAGGGTCAACTGTAGGAAACCAATTTTTCCTTTACACTATAGAAACTATAACAGAGATACTTTGCTATAATCCGCGTGTATTAAGGGGACCATTGCATGCATTCGCAGTACAGCTGGATGTTGGGTCGAAATTCAATTCATTTCAAATAGAAGAAGCAAGGGAAATTACCTTTGCTCAGGTATGAAGTACTATCAAGCTGCTCGCTTACGTAAAGTTTACCAAACACTTGAGGAAGTGCTGAAACGTTCAGCTACTTATTTAGCCGCTTACTACTCTTCGAAGTTTAGACATAAGTATACTCGATTATGCACTCCAGACAAGAGACTCTAGTGTGTAACAAAACTTAAGTAGGTAAACTCTTAGTAACCGGTGAGACATTGTTGATAATGCGTAAGTTTCTTGGAAAGCTGACGCCAAAATAGGCTCTCTTTGTTCGCTGATTGACTTTCATTGAAGTAGTGTGCATCATAACAGGATTTGAGACATGTACTCGATAGAAGTTAGATGTGGCAAGGTTAACTAACTTTTATAGTTTGCGAACGGTTGATGTAGAAGAAATTTTTGCTTTTTAATATTATTCTTTACTAGCTATGCCAGTGGCTTCGCTCGCGTGAAAATTAGCGGGTCACAAATTTTAAACATAAAAGTAGTTATTGTGAGTTAACCATAAGGGATAGAGACATGCTATTGCGGACTTATTTGTAGTAGTTTCAAAGATCTACACTTCTCTACTACATTACTTTAGCATATCTCTGCTGGTTTACGCAGCGCACGCGACTAAAGCTCCCAGCAAGCAAATTTTTTAACAACTGCGCGATCTCTTTAGCACCATTTACACAATACCGATATGTTTTATTTGCCATCCGGAAGCATTGCACTATATTTTGGTGAAAACCGTACGAAAATCCGTTCAGTAGATTTTGAGGAAATCGATTACCTACAGACTAGCTTTTAGGGACTTTGTTTTATAATAAATAAAGATTGCACTATTAAGATAAAAGTATAAAAGGCGGATTTAACACTAAATTAAGCGTTCTCTACCAGTCAACCTTAGGGTTCAACAGAAAATTTAAAACAATTAACAAACAGAAGAATGAAAGTGATGATGTGCGTAAATATTTACAGAAATGAAATTCAATAAGGTGTAGTGACGTGCCTAAGCAAATGATAAATAAATAAATGGATAAAAATAAAAATAAAATAATACATAAATATATGTATATTTATGTATTATTTTATTTTTATTTTTCAATTCTACAATTCTCTTAGAATTGTAGAATTTGAAGTTTACCATATAATACATAAGATATATACTAAAAAGAAAAAAAGCGGTATAAAAATACACATAGCGATTTAGATAGAAAAGAATCTTATTATTAGCAATATAACAGAACTAACTACTTTGCTATAATCCGCACGGGTTAAGTGAATGCATGCAAAGCCAATGTGTATGAAGCAGGCAAAATCTACGCACCTTATACATGCAGGACCAGCCACCACATGCACCCCAAGGCGCAATTCACCAGCAACAACGCACACAAAAGCAGCACACACACCCACCACCACAATCTCGACGATCGTTTCGCCCCGAAACCGAAGCATTATCAGGAGGATAGACAAAAATCGGCAGTACTAATAATAGTAATTTGGCAGTACGATTTTTGTCGTGGAGCCTATCCTCCTGATGATGCTTCGGTTTCGGGGCGAAACGATCGTCGAGATTGTGGTGGTGGGTGTGTGTGCTGCTTTTGTGTGCGTTGTTGCTGGTGAATTGCGCCTTGGGGTGCATGTGGTGGCTTGTCCTGCATGTATAAGGTGCGTAGATTTTGCCTGCTTCATACACATTGGCTTTGCATGCATTCACTTAACCCGTGCGGGTTATAGCAAAGTAGTTAGTTCTGTTATATTGCTTGTAATATGGAATTCCGCAAAGTAACGCCTGCTTCTATAAATCATTAATCTTATTATTTGTTACAGATTATCAATAAGGTGTTTTTAGACATTTGATTTAAAAGTAAAACGACTAGATGATTTTTTGAAACAATTAGGAGAAGGCTCTCTATATTACATAGATTTTCTTAGGAAACGCGGATTATAGCAAAATAATTCTATCATTACTTTTGTACAATTTGAGAATAGAAAAAATAAGGTTGTTTTTTTTTAAGAACACGCCCGATAAACGTGATTTATACAACGTTATCACCCGTACCGTTCCGGACGTCAGCTCGCCTTCCGGACCATACCCGAACAAACATATCGGGTTCGGTTAATCGGAGGCATTATAGCGAGAACCGTTTGCTTACCATCAAACAAGCCACTACAACCCCTCTTGCAACGGACTAAAGAAATACAATCCTGTGACAGAGCAATAAATTTGAAATATGTCACAAATATTGAAAGGGCTGAGAGTTATAGAGCACAGGTAACAGGGACTTGGGTCACGCCAACTTAAGCGTTTCAGTATCCTTAAAAATAAAGTGTTTTTATCTCTGCTCCCGCAAAATAAAGCGAAATTTTCATCCTGGATGTTTTAACCTGTGTTACCCTGTATAATACTAATATTTTTTTTTGCCCTTACTTACACTTTAATTAGGTCAAAATTGATATGCCTATTGATAAAATCTGGAAATACATTGTGGGTCTAAGTAATATATCATAAAGGTTTAAAGGTTATAAACCTTTAAACTTAAATTAAGATACATTATATGTTTTTGCTCTCGTGATGTTTATGTGAACATCTATGTATATTATATTATTATATACATCACATATATGAAGTGAATTTATGATAACATATAAAATTTATTAATAAGTTGATACATTATTAAATTCGGCTGAGTAGAATAGAGCAACCAAATTTCTTATCGAGGTGCCGTAAAAAGCGATTAAGGTAAGTCGACACGCCGTGTAGTATCCGGCTGAGTAGAATAGACCACCCTCATTTCTTACCGAGGTGTCGTAAAAGGCGTCTAAGGTAAGTTGACCCTCCGTGTGGTATGCGGTTGAATAGAATAGACCACCCTCTTTCTTACCGAGGGGTACGAAAAATACGAATAAGGTAAGTTGACGTCAGGCAGGCGGCCGGTCGTAAAATACATAGCCAAATCATGTGACAATATGTTAGTAACATGTTGTGCCGACCCCAATTAGAGGGGGATAAGGGCAGGAGAATGATGATGAAGTTATAAATAATGATATAAGTAACAAGTAAAAATAAGTAATAAATAAAAAATAAAATGAATAAAAATAAAGCAAGTAAAAAAACATTATTAGTAAAATAAGGGTAAGTAGAATAGTATCCGGCTAAGTAGAAACTTAGCCGGATACTACACGGTGGGTCAACTTATCTTAGTCGCCCCTTACGACACCTCGGTAAGAAATGAGGGTGGTCTATTCTACTTAGCCGGATACCACACGGTGGGTCAACTTACCTTATTCGCCTTTTACGACACCTCGGTAAGAAATGTGGGTGGTCTATTCTACTGAGCCGGATACCACACGGCGGAATTATTATTTATAACTTATTTTTACTTATTACTTATTTTACTTTATGGTACATAAATAAATATCAGGGTCTGAAATATCTACGCAGATTTTGTTAAAAACATTTGATTCACCAAATTAGCTGATTCGAAGTTTCCCGATAGTAACCCATCCCCAATATATCAGGTACGGTTAATGGGGTGAACGTTATGCCGGAACATTCAGCTTTTAGCTAGATTACTCTAGCTACGGTAAGTGCCGTTGTCATTTCGTGGGACATATCAGTAATTTTGTTGATATCCCTCATTTAACAAAGACTGATTCTACTGCTATACCTTTCTTTTTAAATAAAAAGAATAAAGACTTTATTTATTTATAACCACAAAGAGATAAATTATGGAACCTTTCGTTCAAGCGGCAATCCATTATGTAATGTTATCATTGCTTTTTTTATATAAAGTTAAAGGTATTTTTTTTTTTATTATTAGTAGAATAATTATATTAATAATGATTTAGTAAACCCAAATTTTTTTCACACTTGTTTCTTATTCTATCCTAGACCCCTAAACTAGGAAAAACTTCCCATAACTTAACTATTAACATTTTACTTATTTATATCGGTAAATTTATAGCGTAAAAACTTTTGTATGTATATATTGAACTATTACTTATACAAGAATTTATATAATAAAATTTAATTTAATTATTGTTTGTGTAAATATTTCAAATATATATAAGCTAAAATATATAAGTATATAAGCTGTGCCAGCGGCATCGTCCGCAAATCAGTGTGCAATCACACAATTTTTTTTATAAATTGAAATTTTGGACATAAAAGTAGTTATAGTGAATTAGCCATAAATTAAATTATATTATATTATAGGTAAATTTAATATTTAAATTTCAAATTCAAATTCAAAATATTCTTTATTCAAATAAACTTGTAAACAAGTGCTTTTGAATCGTCAATACTACTACTGGTTCGGAAAGCTGTTCCTACCGAGATGAACCAGCAAGAAACTCGGCGGTTGCTCTTTTCAAACAATAATTCTTATCACTAGTTACATATAGTTATTAAAGTCTTGTACAAGGTTGAAGAAGATAGAGACATGCTGTCACGACTTTTTTATAGAAATATTGTTGATCTACAATTCTCTGGTACATTACTTCTGTGTATCTATGCTGGTTTTGTTACAACTGCTTGACCTTTTCAACACAATTTAGATAACACCATAAAGTACTACTAACTTAAACCTTCCTCAATAATTGCCCTATATTTTATTAAAAACCGTACAACAATCAGTTTAGTAGATTTCGAGAAAATCGACCACATACAGACGGACAGCTTTTGAGGACTCAAGAAGATTTCAATATCATGTTTCATAGTGATAAGATTTAATGAAAATAGACAAGTTTTAATATATATATATATTATATATAGGTGTTCCGCACAAACGTGCGGGCGGATGAAACAACCTCCGAGACCTGGGCCCGTCGTCTCGGCGTCTCAACCTACCTTATGCGGCCGTCAGCTGTATGCGGTCCGGCCTCATGAATCACTGCGTGTATACGTGTACGTGTGTTTATGCGCTTATATGTACTTGGCCAATTCCCGAACCCGTTGGCTCGCCTCAGCAGTCTTCCACGGACACGTACTGTCTATTTCTCCCGGAGTATACACTTCACTATATCGGTTAAATAACACAAATAACACCCGGTGTGCACACAACCTTCGTAAGGGCACACGTTATTGAATCATCCCTATATAGGGAAATAGTAACCCAACGCGCACTTAAACCGCGGACGGTCGCGTCTTCTCAAACGCTTCACTAATTAAACGCGTCACTAAATCTAAGAACCACACAACCACACAACCACACACCCAAAACGCATAATTACACGTGTGCGTTATACCATAAAGTCGTATACAGGCGTACGCGCGTCCTGTCTTTATAGTATCCGAAACATTACTAAGTGTAAGACGCGACCGGCGGCAATCGAATGCCCAAAGGTCCGGTCCGGTCCTTTGGGCCGGAATCCGGCCGGTCGCGCCGTGCGCGCGCGCCAATTTGTACAAAACAATAGGTTTTCTGGGTTATAATACATAATACTTTAGATTGTAATTATTTGAGATTTATTATTAATGAAGGCGGAGTAAGGTTCCTACAAAGATGAACTTTCCTCGGTAATAAGAATTACAATAAGAAGTTATTTCTTTTTCTTTAAATGTTCATACGAGCGACCTTATGGGTGTTTTTAATATCATTAAGGAATATAAACTGTTCCACTCGACGAACGTATAATGTCCATTGTCCCGAATATACATCAAAAGGTTCAATTTTACCGAAAAGCGTCGTACTATTTTATAACTGCACAATGCGTTCCACAAAATGTTCGCACTCATCGCTAATGTACGATACGTCAAATGAGAACGGCGGTCGGTTGCTAACTGATTTATTATATAACTTACACTACACCTAGGTTTTCACTGTTTTATTCAACCATTAAATGTTTTATTCAACCGTATAATATAATATAACTAAAATTTCAATAAAGGATATTAGTTTTTCAGATTCACAACTTACGAGTATATCTGTGCTTGATTTGTAGAGGATAGAAGTAATATTTAAAATTTTAAATAATTTATACAATTAGGCGTCACTTTGCGGAGATCCATAATACAAAAGTAATAATAAAATTATTTTGCTATAATCCGCGATACAGTAAATAGAAAATATATATAGTGTTAGATGTATAGTGGACTATCCGTATTTTCATACCCGATATGTGCAGGATTCGTAAAAACACATGCACAAACCTCCACCACTTCCACCACAATACACAAGCACTACACACGTTCACTATCACAAACTCAACAATCGTTTCGCCCCGCACCGAAGCATCATCAGGAGATAGACTCCACGACAAAATCGCAAAGCTCTATTTACTGTATCGCGGATTATAACAAAATAATTTTATTATTACTTTTGTAATATTTAGAAGTTAAGTGAAAGTATATTTCGTAATAATCCATAGTTAAAAGATTACAGCTTAGGATTATTAAGACAGCGATGTATCGTTACGGCGGTAACCGCTTCATCAAGTAATGAAATCGAGTCAGCAATATAATATCACGTATGCAATGACATTGGCGTTCACCAGACCTGTAGTAATCTAGCTAAAAGCAGCTATATGTTCTGACTTATATTTCATTCCATTAACCATGACCGGTATATAATACTAAAGATTATCGTAGAAAATTCGCGCTATATTTAAACTATCTGTACTGGTATTATAAATGCAAAAGATTGACTGTGTCTTTCTGTATGCAAACAGGCATACAGAAAGATAGTATTACGCTTTCACGTCTAATCCTTTAGAATTTAGTCTAATAGGAAAGAAATTTGGCATGATTAATTTTATATACTTGTCTTACATATGGTCCGCCGTGTGGTATCCGACTGAGTAGAAAAGACCACCCTCATTTCTTAGGTGAGGTAAAAGGCGACTGAGGTAAGTTGGCGTCAGGCAGGCGGCCGGTCGTAAAATACCTAGCCAAATCATGTTACAACATGTTTGATACATTTTGTGCCGACCCCACTTAGAGTGGGATAAGGGCAGGAGAATGATGATGACTGGTCTTATATATAGAAGGCAAAGAACTCGGTTTTCCTTCGGAAACCGGAAAGATTAATATAGTACACGATTAAGTTTATTTTAACACTAAAGTAGACGGGAACAAAATTTTGGTTATTACTATTTATAAAAATTCTACGGCCTGATTGTATTAGCGAGAATAATACGCTTGTCAAGAGTTAATTATCTGGCATTTGTTCCCTGCTGCTACCTTTATGAAGTCTTTAGTCTATCAGCAATGTATTTACCGATACGGAGTCAACAACTTTAACCTTCAACTTCCATCGGTTATTACCGCGTTTAGCCAGCACATCAACGGTTCATTCCACGACACGTTCCATACGTACGTCTTTGGTTCCAGTCCATTTATACTTCTACTTCTGAAGTCTCTTCTAGGGATCTCTACAGTACAAGATCTGATGCCGCTAGCATTTAGCAGTTTCCTTTTTGAGGTCGAAAATCCACCCCGTAGAAAGTCCACCAATGCTGCTTTTAGCGATGTCACCATTCTAGCACTTTATGACCGCAAAGGCTATAGGTTCTTCGTTCAATATACACCCTTGGCGACTGGCTATATGAGTAACTTTTGGTGCTACGAATCTCATTCCTAGTGGGATGATGAGATAATCCAAGTAAAGTGCGCTCTATCGCCTACTGAGTGATTCTGATTTCTTATAAGGCTTATATAATTAGGCGTTACTTTGCGGAGATTTATTATTACTTATTTTCTTATAAGGCCTATTTATACAAATGCAACATTCATTCATTGTCCTCACACTATCTCGTTATATGGCAGTCTGCTTTCCTAATCATGCGTAATTATATTTCTCTACAGTATGTCTTCTTCGCAAAATCCTAAATGCCTCACTACATAACAAATACATTAAACCACTTCAACTCCGAGTCGAGGATAATGCTCGAAGAAATATATTCCACTAGGGCCAATAAATTTAACCGTAATGTCCGTTCATTTCAATATACAGTTTTTTTGGTTTTACATCTTTCTTTACCTTTTTATATTTGCAAAAATAGGAGTTAACGCATAACTTTGGTGTATTCTCTAGGCAATCCTGATAAGGTCTGATTATTGTATGTATTGATATTGCCTAATAGTTAACTCGGAATTAAATAAATTCAAGTATTAGTTTGCTATCAAAAACTTTGTTTGCATTAATAATATAGATTTTTGTGTGTAAATAAAAAATGGGAAATTTTTTGCCTTTGTATCCATTTATTATTTAATTTTAATTTACATTGCCCCGATCCCTACCAGTAGCGGCTCTGGACTTTGAAGAGCGCCTCTTCCTGGTAATAAGGCCACTTTAAACAGTTTCTAAACCCGTTGTCTTTCATCCATAACACAGGAATTAAGTTTGGGTTGGGTTAACCTTGGGGATAGATGCGTATGTAATTCATCAGTCGTCTGCCCTTATCCCATCCTAAGTGGGCCGCCATGTTTTTGCTTCCAGTCAGCTATGACAGGAGTGTCATTAATCAATTCTGGCGCTCCTCCTTTTATATGCATGTCGTACTTCACACAATCCATCTCTTTTTCGGCCTCCCTCAAGTCACTATCCATCCACTTTCATATTTTCATTTCTCCTCTGAATTCAAATTCAAATTCAAAATATTATTTATTCAATTAATTTAAACTAATTTAATTCTGGTTCGGAAAGCTGTTCCTACCGAGAATGCCCAGCAGGAAACTCTGCAGTTGCTCTTTTTAAAATACAAATCTTATAATACCTCCGTGTGTTTTTTTACATGGAATAGGATGGCAAACGAGCATGTTCACCTCGGTTAATCACCACCGCTCACGACCTCTCGTAGAGCGAGTTAGTTGCCGTCCTTAAACAGGTGGAATTCACGCTTTCTGAAGGTACTTATGTCGTACCGATCCGGAATCGCTGCCAAAGGGACATCGTTCCATAAAATGGTGATGCGCGGTGTGTGTAATTGTCATCATACACATCGTCCATCCGTCATACATAAATCCGTTTTTGTGATTGCACCATATATTTAATTTGGATCATTTATTTGATACGAAAGCTGAAACATCCACCGGTGCGAGCAAATCTGTCGCATAAATGTTAGTTTACGATCTGTCGCGCAGCAGTGCGTGTGTTTACGGCACGTTATAAATAACAAGTAAAACAGATTCCGGCGACACGTGAAAGGGTATTTGTTCCCAAGTAATACTTGTTCCTGTATTTTACAGATGAAGACACATAATGGGTTATAAACGAAATAATATATTTATCATTCAGAAAATGTCTACTATATAAGTATATAGTAGATAGTAGACAGTAGTTAAGTTATTGCTTTTATTAACGACTAGCTGTTCCAGCGGCTTCGCCCGCGCGGAAATCAGCGTGTCAATTTTTTTTTTCTAGAATTCATATTTTAAACAAAAGTAGTTATTGTGAGTTAATCATAAGAGATAGAGACATGCTATCTCGGACTTTTTTGTAGTATTTTTATAGATCTACAACTCTCTAGTACATTACTTTAGCGTATCTCTGCTGGTTTATGCAGCGCACGCGACTAAAGCTCCAAGCAAGCAAGGTTTTTAACAACTGCACGATCTCTTCAACACAATTTACATATACCGATACGTACGATTTACCTAAACCATTCGGAAGTATTGCACTATCTTTTGGTGAAAACCGTAAAAAAACCCGTTTAGTAGATTTTGAGAAAATCGATTACATACAGACAGACAGCTTTTTGGGACTTTCTTATATAATAAGTATAGATGATCGCCTCTACGAAGCAGCCTCTACGCATCGCGTATGCCCAAGAGTGCGTTAGTAACAGCAGGCCTACCATGAACTCTTATTGCGACTCAATTGAAGACGTAAACTAAATTGTTTTGCATTTTCATACCACGACGTCTTAAAGACGCACACTTTAAGTCGTTGCCGAATGAGCGTTCGGAATTCGTCCTAAGAACATGTAAGTAAAAGAGACAGAGTCATCTATAGTTCATATAACGTTGTCTTTTTCAAATACACTTCATGGTACGAAAAGAAAGCGGTTGGGTTTAGGTACAGACTTTGAATTGAATCGTTATCTAAAAGTTCATGGTAGGCCTACTGGCCGTTATTTTACTACTTCACTTGGGCACGTAAATATGGATCATCAGTATATCATACTAAAACTTTCAATGAGGAGAGCAAATCTGTCGCAATAATGTTAGTTTACGAGCTGTCGTGCGACAGTGCGTGTGTTTGCGGCCCGTTATAAATAACAAGTGAAACAGAGTCGGTCGACACGTAAGAGGTGTTATTTATTTGCATGTTATGCGTGTTTCTGTATTTCACAGTTGAATTCACATTATTTTATTTTATATAATACTCCCGGTTTAATGTTCCATGTTATTGTTTAAAAATATAACACTCCCGAATAATTTATAGAATTAGGCGTTACTTTGCGGAGATCCATAATACAAAAGTAATAGTAAAATAATTTTACTATTACTTTTGTATTGTACTATGATCCACGAAGTAAATAGAATATATATATGTATTTAATTATGTATTTCAAATTATATATGTAATCTATTTACCAGTTGTCCGTCATCCATAACACAAGTTGCTTACTTTGGGGATGGACGACCGTGTCTGTAGGTATTCCATATATTTAATATTTTATATCAACCTGCATCTCTGAAGAATTCTTGAGATATGAATAACCTATAAATCCATATCATCGAGGTATTTGTGGAGGGTGGCCCAGCGCGAAGCGTCTGGTGTGTGCCACGAGTGCGGCGCCGAGTTTGATACGGCGCTGCACACGCTCGTGGACGCACCCAGCTTGGGCGGTTCAGCGGGCGAAGCTCGTGGCAGAGGTGGGGCACGATCTCTCCCTGCCCACTGTGATTCGTGCCATGGTGGATAGGGAGGATCGTGGGCAGCGATGGCCTCCTTCTGCGAGGATGTTATCTTGCGGAAGGAGGCGGCGGGACGAATCCGGGAAGTCGAGTCTTTGTATCCGATCCGCCGCAGGCGAGCGGGGAGCAGACGACTCGCCGAAGTCCGTCGCATGCCGCTCTAACGGGGACCTTCTGGGCATTCCGAACGGGGTTTATCGGACGCTCTTCTAAATAGGTCCCCAAGGCGGTTGATGCATCTGGTGCTCTCGATGCATCGATCAGCGGAGAGAGGGGCCACTTTTAGAGAGACCCGACCCAGAGGTGGCGCACTTTGGGGCCCAGAGTTGCTGCTGGCGGGGATGGGGGTAATGTGTCCAACGGCACCCTGTCCCCGCCACCAGCAGCGTGGTGGAGCACTGTCAGGTTTTTAGTCGGTGAGAGTCCGACATACCCGCCGCTCGTCCCCGTCGGGCGGTGACGACCCATAATGGGTTTTCCTGACATAAAAAAAAAATAAAAAATAAAAATAAATCCATATCAAAGCTACTTGCTTTCATACTATTAACCCCAATCCTTTTCTCTATTATGAGAGAGGAAGGAAGAATTGAAAAGAATTGTATAACCAAATATAATTTAACTCAGATTTGCTTTCATTGTATATTATTATCAAACTCCTTTAATGTTCTTAAGTCCACAAACAACACAATGATATGAAATTGCGCTATTGTCCTCTGAACTGAACGTGGAAAATAATTTCGCAAACATAAATTCCGTGATACTTTATTACTTTATTAACGTTTATAACGTTTCAATGCATTTTTAAAAACTTGTTAAAAATAAATATCGAATTTTTAAATTTTTAAGCATCGTTGTCCATTTTTTAGGATGATTAAAAAATGTTAAACTCTTATTGGGAGTCAATTGAAGACGTAAACTAAATTGTTTTGCATTTTCATACCATGACGTCTTAAAGACGCACACTTTAAGTCGTTGCCGAATGAGCGTTTGGAATGCGTCCTAAAAACATGTGAGTAAAAGAGACAGAGTTATCTATTGTTCATATAACGATATCCTTTTCAAACATTACGACCCCAATGCAATCCACATTTCATGGCATGAAAAGAAAGCGGTGGGGTTTAGGTTCTCAGTTTGAATTGAATTGTTTTCTAAAAGTTCATGGTAGGCTTACTGATCGAAAATTTGTATGACGGAGGGAGAGTAGCACGCCGGCGCGGCGTAGGAAAGTATCCTCTCTCTTTCTACGCAAAAACGCATGCTTGCGCCTGTTGTTTCGTTAGTTAGTTATTGCGCGCGTGTGTTTGTGTTGTACTTTTAATGTAAAATCATTGTCATAGCTCTGAATTGTACTGTACTGTACTTTTATACTGATAAACTAGTTCGTACAAAATTATTCCCTTACCAAAACAAAAAAATGCACAACGTTACTATTCAAGTTTACACTTGTGCTGGCACTCACGGAGTGCAACTTATTGGTAAATTTTATTATATTTGAAATGATAATATTAATTTCTTCATTCATAAATTGTTAACCCGGGGAAAAATTCCAATTAAATATAATATTAATAGTAGTAAGTAACTCATGTCCGGAGTACGGTTTACGTTTTGATCACAGGTGATCGTCCAAAAACGCATAAACCATTAGAGAAAGTGTAAACAAATTACCAAAACATAAAATATCACTTCAGGATACGAGTGAAATACCGTAAACATTCACATCAACGGTACAAACGGATGCAGCGGTCATTAGTACAACATAACACCCCAAAGCCGGACCTTTTGTTCAGGGAGAGCTCATTAAAACCAACGCGTCACGGTTCGTCCTATGTAAACAGATAGCTGGTTTTTACTAAGTACCTTTGGGGTTCTTGGGACATTGGATATTCCTGTGTCTGCTGTTTAAAACACGGGTGTACGTGCGCCTTATTACTAACCGGCTAGCCGAATGCGTAATTCAGTCCCAATAAATCAACTTAACAGCGTGTTTCAACGATTTTTAAATTTGAACAATCGTGGTTAGTAAAGTAAAAGTAAAGTAGCAGCCTGTTACAATCCCACTGCTGGGCATAGGCCTCCTCTCTCCGTTTCTGGAGAGAAGGGTTTGAGCTAAGACCTACCACGCTGCTCCAATGCGGATTGGTAGGTTACACATATCTCCAAAATTCTCTAGAGATATGCAGGTTTCCTCACGATGTTTTCCTTCACCGAAAAGCGTGTAATAAATCGCAATTATCAATTAGACACATGAGTTAAATAGAAAAACTCATTGGTGCCTGCCCGGATTTGAACTCGTGTTCCCCTCGAAAGAGTCGCACGGTCTCACCGCTGGGCTATCACAGCTCTTCGTGAGTAGTATTCATAGTTAATATATAATAACCGGCTATATTCACGTCTAATTTTATCGGATTAGCCCGACTGGTTTCGAACCCGTCCGGGGTACTTATTCATGAGCTCTTTACAAGACGTTATCGCGGTGGGAACTGCGTGCAGCAGCTATCAGCTATTTTTATATCTTTTCTTATATATACTACCTGTGCCAGCAACTTCGCCCGCGTTGAAATCAGCGTGTTAATTTTTTTCTACAATTCAAATTTTAAAACATAAAGTAGTTATTGGGCGTTAACTATAAGAGATCGAGACACGCTATCGCGGAAGTCTTTTTATAATGCGCGATCTCTCAACACAATTTACATAATACCGATATGTACTATTTATTTTAACCATCCAGAAGTATTGCTATCTTTTGGTGAAAACCGTACAAAAATCCGTTCAGTAGATTTTGAGAAAATCGATTACATACAGACAGACAGCTTTTCCGGACTTTGTTTTATAATAAATATAGATATAAGAATCTGAATTTCGGAAACGGGTCCAACGATTTTATTTTCATATTTAGGGGTTGATAAGTCGAATATTTTGAATTTGAATTGAATTTGAATTTGATCATCATCGACGAACATCCCCTTTTTCAGGTATTAAAAACTGCTATAAAATAAATTGAATACAAAGGTTAAAGGTTAAAGTTTGCCGTTATTGTAATAGCTCAGTAGGGAACCTGAACTAGAGAAGTGAAATTACCACAGATCGAGTCCCAGATAACACCTGCCCTTGTTTTTGCATTATTTTATATCTTAAAAAAAATTACTGAGCAAGACTCACCCAAGTACTTTTTATTTAGGTAAATTTAATATTTAAATTTCAAATTCAAAATATTCTTTATTCAAGTAAACTTGTTAAAAAGTGCTTTTGAATCGTCAACTTTACTGCTGGTTCGGAGAGCTGTTCCTACCGAGAAGAAACAGCAAGAAACTCGGCGGTTGCTCTTTTTAAAATATAAATCTTAAAACTAGTTACATTTAGTTATTACTGTCTTATACAGGTCTTATGCACCTATATCCACACATCCTTATCATCTAAGTAATCTTCAACAGTATAGTAGGCTTTCTGTATCAGCCTCTTTTTAATAGTGTTTTTAAACTGCGGTAATGGCATGGCCAAAATTGATTTCGGAATTTTATTATAGAATCTTATACCCAAACCCGTTTGTGGGTTTACGTAGGGTGGATTTACGTACTTTTGCTAGGCGCAAAGCAGGAGTCGCAAGCTTATGTCGGTTCCTACTTTGTCTATTATATACTTCACCTATCGTTTTATAATTATTTATATTTTTATGTGCAAAAATAAAATTGTTTAAAATATATAATAATAGAAAACAATAAGCTCGCTCACCTATATAACCAACGAATATAAAATATCCCACAAAATATTTCGAATGATAGAACTAGGCTTGTTGAGAATATACGGAATGGTACACAGAAAACTGGGTCACCACTCAACTGGCGACCATTTTATATAACCCTTTATGAAAACAAGAGTTCATGCAAAACTCAACGGCACTCGTTTTACTAGATTTTCATTTCCGAACCGCGGTTTTTCTATTCATACACGAAAAATTGCTTGAATGTACGCCGTTATATCAAACATCAAAAAGGGAAAAACATATCCGGCAGATTTTAAGTTATAAATATAATCCATACTAATGTTGTAAATGTAAAAGTAGGTCTGTCTGTTACGTTTTCACCAATCTAATCTAATCTAAGGTAGGGGACGCCTGTCGGTACAGGGCGGGTGGTCAGCTCCAATTCTGGACTATTCCACCCATTTCCCCTCATGTTGGGACAAGGGTCTCACTGTTGTCCCGACAGTGTCACCTGCTCAAACCTACCAGTTGCTCTTACAAACCTTATGATATCCCTGAAGGGGATATTTGTTAGGTCTTCTTCTTCAATTTCATCCTTACCTAGTATCTCCCATCTTACCAGCGAGTACATAGGGCACTCAGCCATAAGGTGGAGACTCGTTTCTTCTTCTCCACACTCTGGGCACGCTGCATCTTCTTTTATTCTCATTATTGACAGGTGTCTGTTTAACAGGCAGTGCCCCGTAGTAATGCCTGTTATGATTGCCACATTTTCCCTGTTGTGAGACATTAGCTGTCTTGTTTTCTTAATGTCGAAAGATTTGAGAAACAGCTTTGATTGTCGGAACGTTGTGTTTCTCCATCTTTTACTCGATTCTATTTCTATTCTTTTATCTATAACGCGCTTTATTATCGTGTTTCCAATTGGGAGGAAAGGTTCTGGGCCAACAAATGTTTGACTCGCTCCTTTTCTTGCCAATTCGTCGGCTTTTTCATTCCCTGCATGCCCATGGTGTCCTGGGACCCATGCAATCGTTACTTCTCCAATTTCAGCTAGTCCGTTTAGTTCTTGTTTGCATTCCTTTACGATAGCTGAAGTTGTTTCTATACGGTCAAGTGCTTTTAATGCGGCTTGACTGTCACTATAGATGACTATATTGTGTACTGGTGCCGTTAGTGTTTCTTTCAATTTCCTGGCGCACTCCATGATAGCCATCATTTCGGCCTGGAAAACGCTTGTATATTTACCCAGATTTATAACCTGGTGTAAATTTGGCAAGGTGCTGTAAACAATGCCAGCTCCTGCCAGCTTCGTGGATTCACGTCTAGATCCGTCCGTATAGCAGATGGTTTGACGGTTGTTACTATCATTTACTTCCCAGTCTTCCTTGACTCCTATGTGTATTCTATATTTCTTATCGAAGATTTTCTGTTTCTTGATCAGGTCACTTCTCTTGACGACCATCGACAGATTATCTCCGTAGATCTTCTCTATTTCAGTATGACCTTTATCCATAAAGTTTCCCTTCCACTGTTGGAATACTTTCATCTTATACCATTGTTCTATTGCTTTCCTTTTGGCTGCTAGATCCAGAGGATATAATCCTAACAAAACCTCTAGCGCAGCGGAAGGGGTAGTTCGCACTGCACCTGTGATCATTAGTGTTGCTATCCTCTGTACCTTTGTTAAGTCTTTACTATTGACTCCGATCTTGGCTCTATGCCACCAAATCGAAGCGCCATAGAGTATTCTGGGTAATATAATAGCCGTATAAATCCATTTAATTATTTTAGGCTTCATACCCCAGGTCCTTCCTACTGCTCTTCTACATTGCATAAGCGCTATTTTTGCTTTATTGCATTGTTCTTTAATGTGAGTTCTAAACCTAAGGGTTTTATCCAGTGTGATCCCTAGGTACTTTATTTCTTTCAACAACTGAATCTCGACTCCGTTTATATTGAGTGGATTGAAGTTCGCTATTTTCTTTTTGTTAGTAAAGAGAACTAGTTTGGTTTTCATAGGATTTAGGTTTAGTCCCCTTTCCTGACACCATCTTAATGTTATTTTAATGCTATTACTCAAAATGTTCCTTATAGTGCTCAGGTCTCTCCCGGTTACTAAGAGGATACCGTCATCTGAGTATGCTTGCATGTAAGTCTTCATTTCATTAATTTCCCTAACTAATGAATCTAGAAGGAGACACCATAAAAGAGGTGAAAGACATCCTCCTTGGGGAAAGCCTCTGGTTGATTTTATTATGTGTGTTACTCCGCTTAACTCCACCGAGATAGAACGATGCTCTAGCATGTTCATTATCCAGCGGCCTACTTCATCAGATATACCTTCTCTACAAATAGAGTTTCTAATAGCATTACGGTTTGCTTTGTCAAAAGCACCTTCTATGTCAAAGAAGCAACCCAATGCAAGCTCTTTATTGCTTAAAGTTCTTTCTATTCTTACCACTAGATTATGGAGAGCTGTCTCTGTTGACTTGCCCCCCATATATGCATGTTGATTTTCATGTAGTGGTAGATTACTTAGTTCTATATTAGTTCTTATATGGGTGTCCATCACTTTTTCCATTGTTTTTAGAATGAAGGAGGACAAGCTAATACACCGAAATGACTTCGGTTCTTGGTAGGTTTTCTTCCCTGGTTTTGGAATAAACACTGCTTTTACTTTCCTCCAGCTCGTTGGTACATAACCCCATGCCAAGCTAGCCTTGAAGAGTGCTATCATATTTCCTTTAATGTATTTATATGCTACCTGTAGCATTTTTGGGAGTATTTCGTCAGGTCCCGCCGCTTTATATGGTGCAAAGGACATAATACTCCACTTGATCTGTTCTTCTAATATGATATTTCCCGGATCCGACCAATAGTAATTGGTGTTTGGTAATATCTCTTCTTCCTTGATTTCTTTACATTCTGGAAAATGTGCTTCTGTCATCTTAGTTAGTATAATTTTGGGATCTGATATTATCGAATCCTTGTCTTTAATACTACCTAGTCTACAAGATTTGTCTTTTGCCAATATACGCATAAGGCGGGCTGCTTCGGGGTATTCTTTAATCCCGTTGCAGTACGCTTGCCAGCCATTTCTGGATTCTTTCCTACACTTCTTTCGGAATTCCGACCTGTTCTTTCTATATTCCGCCCAGCTCAATTCATCGCCTCTTTTAAGGGCAATTCTTTGGGATTTGCGTACTTTCTTCCTAAGTCTTTTCAGTTCATTGTTCCACCACGGTTGACCCTTGCCTGGTGCTAACTCTCTTAGTGGACAAGTGCTCATAAAGGCAGCTTTAAGTGCTGTGCTTAGTTCCATTGCGCCTTCCTCTAACTCCTCTATAGAGTTATAGGAAGTGTGTTTGGGTCTCCATTCACTCATTAAGGACTCGAAGTTGTCCCAATTGGTCTTTTTTGCATTTCTTATGCGAAATTTATCAATTTTGCTGTCTATGTGGAAGGTGATTCTACGATGATCGGAAAACGGGTCTTTTCGATCCACCTTCCAATCTTTAATGTACTTGACGATATCTTCTGATGCTAGAGTAATGTCTAACACTTCTTTCCTTGTACTTGTAACGAATGTTGGTTCATTACCAATGTTCATTATCTCGAGATTATTACTTAAAATAAATTCTAACAAAATTTCCCCTTTCCTATTTGTGTTTGTACTACCCCACACCTCGTTGTGTGAGTTAGCATCACAACCTATCATAAAGGAAATTCTCTTACCTCTGTATTTGTTGACAGTCTCTTCCAGCTCCCTAGTTGGCGGTGTGAAGTCGGTCTCGCTAGGAATGTAGGCCGACATAAACGCCATTCTAACTTTTTTGTCCTCATCTAGTGGAATTACAGCTTCCACCGTTACTAAGTCTCTGTAACAGTCTATTTCAATTAGTCCTAAGTTTCTGATCCTGCTACTGGTATAGATACATGTTCTGGGGTCAGACTCACCATTGCTACAATAGGTCAGGTCTCCCCCTAAACAACCCATACCGACCACACGTTTGTTCACGACGTACGGTTCTTGTAGCAGGGCCACGTCTATTTGCTTGCTAATCACATAGTCGCAGAGTTCGCTTGTGGCTTCCCTGCAGTGATGCAAGTTTAACTGAAGGATCTTTAGTGTCTGTGTTGAGTGTTTTAGTGTGTGTTTTTGTTGTTTATGTTTTTTGGGTGTGAATGTGAATGTGGGTGTTGTGTCGTGTGTGTACTCTGTTGCTTGCCAATACATAATGATGCTTCGCATAGCTTCGAGCACCCGCTGTGAGGCAGGGCGCTCAAGAAGCCAACAAGGCATCAGTTATGTATCGGTCTCTATAACAGTTAGCGTGCTGTGGTGGTACCAGCGGCTTCGACTATTCCATACATGGATGTCGTGGCGGGGGGGTACTAGGGGCCCCGCCAGACGCTCCGATGAGTGGATTCATCGTGCCAGCCGGTTCCAACACACGAGCATCGCTACTGGCTCTGTTATGTACAGAGTTTGGGTCGGTGTCAACTTGGCTCTGTGCTTCATGGTCTTGTTTTGGTCTTTGTTTTGGGTTTAAATACCTAACTTGTACTTGTGTAGCTTGATAAAAGAGCCACACCAGTCCTTCACGAAAATGGATGTTCGTCTCCCGAGGAACCCCCACAATCAGACGCTCCCCTAGAGGTAGCGGCTCTCTGACTATGAGGTTCCACTCAGGTAACCTTAACTCTGTCCTATTGCGATTTTGACCCCTGAGCAGTAGAAGAGGATCAGTTGCTCTTCTGCTGCCCGGGATCCAAATCGCGACCCTTCCACGGTCCCTTCTCGTTGCCCTTATCGAGACGCCGTTGTAAAGTCCGAAGTCGCACTCCAACAGCCAATCCCTCGATAGCTCGGTGGCTGGTGTCACAAGAAAGAATCCTTCTGCCACCAGCCCCGAGGTTGCGAAGTTTAGCTTGGCGCTATCGACTTCCTCCACAACAGCCGCCTCGATAAGATCAGCTAATCTGTCCCTAATATAAGTTGCTAGGCTTTCATCGACCGGCATTCCGTCTGCACGATGGATGGCAACAGCGAGATCACTTTGCTCTTTTGCAGTGCAACGTGGTCCCGCCACAGCCCCCCGATTGCGACGCTTTGCCGGTCGCTGATCACTCGGTCCTTCCTCAGGGTCTGTCCCCTGCCTTTTCGTTTTCAGCGGTCTGGAGGTCCTTAACTCTCCAACCCCCGATGAGGTTTCCCCCATCGCAGATCGGGAAGTCGAAGGCTCTTCCGACACAGCCAGTTGTCTTCTTAGTTTCTTTGCTCTATTTCTACGCTTTTTGGATGCGACCAACTTGAACCCACACCCACACCGGGGGGCATAGGCGTCGGCGACCTCAAGAGGTCCTCTTCTTCCCTCAGATGGAGGGTTCTAGACAATGCATCGTGAAGGCTCACAGTAGAGCCCCCAGGATGCACTAAAGAAGGCGAAAAATTGCCCCCCCCAGAATACGAGGAGCAGCCTGAGGCTGGTGCTCGGACCATAGTCGGAGCAGCAGCCTCAGGGAGGGATTCTCCAGCAGAGCTGGTACCCTCCTGGGGTAGTTTATTCTTTTTTTCCGCGTTCATGTTCGTTGGCAGGTGAGAAAGGAATTTATGGGGGAATGGATTGGATTGAGAAGGATTATGGGGTAGAGGACGGGGATAGCGGACGTGCGTGGTTACGTGGGAAACCGTAGCCCCGCACCGCCAGACCATACTTGCTATTGCAGCCTGAGGTAAAAAAATGGATGTGTGATCTCATTGACTACAACATTGCCCGGGAGATGCGACGCGGACGCGTATGGTTCGACTTATGACAGTGCCCTGTAGCTCAGCTCACACACCTGAGCGTGGCGACTGCCATCTACCCCCCACGTTTTCACCAAACTGGAACTAAAGTATAAATCCACCTATCTATACTTATACTTACTTCAAATTCTTTAAATTCCGCAAAATCTGTCAGTGTGTGTTTGCGAAAATCCGCTATTTTGCGGTTTTACTCAAAGATGCAACTCTTGCGGAAGGTTAAGATGTACATTACAGTTACATTAATGTAAAGAAAATATTACAGTTCTAGCGTATTGTATTTATGTACCTATGAATACCTTCTGTTAAAAATATGAGTGTCCCAAGGTAGAAATATTTTATGTTTTATTAAAGAAGTGAGGTTATGTAAACTGATTGAGTAATCCATCAAAAAACGGAAAAATAAGTAAATAGACATTAGCTGACAAGTAAGTGTGCATAATATAAAAACTCTTACCTCAAAATATTGCATTTGCAACACCGATGAAAATAGAATAAGAAAAAAAAATTTTAGCGAAATTTTGCCAATGCGCAAGTACCTTACGTGAACACTCAAAATGGACGACTTTTTCGAATGCGACCGAGACATCGGACAAATACACTGCGTGGTTCGCTTGTGGCGCTTTTAGCACAAAATTTAAAGTGAATCTATCTAGGGACATCGATAGAACAAGGTACAAGGTGTCCCAAGGTACAAGGATCTCCCCTATAGCTTCATTTATTTATATATAATTGATTCTTGCTAATTCAAAAGTGCTTGTAAAAAGCTTGATTCATTAAAGATTGTTTTTTATTTGATTGGTTACGTCAGCATAATAATAAATATATAGTCTACGACGAACTTATAAGGTAAAAAATGCAAATCACATTTATGCACCAACATCGTAAACACGTGATAGTGATCTCTGGATCCATTAATCTACATACACGTCAGATATTGTGTATACATGATGGATTGCAAAGGTCAGACAGACACGTGACTGGTAACCTACTTGCTATATATATATTAACTAGTTATAACGGTGAATTTTTTGTCAAGTGTAAATACTATTACAAATTACATATCATCATCATTCTCCTGCCCTTATCCCACTCTAAGTGTCACATGATTTGGCTACGTATTTTACGACCGGCCGCCTGCCTGACGTCAACTTACCTTAGTCGCCTTTTACGACACCTCGGTAAGAATTGTGGGTGGTCTATTCTATGCAGCCGGATACCACACGGCACACACCTTAGTCGCTTCTTACGACACCTCGGTAAGAAAGGAGAGTGGTCTATTCTATTCTGCCGGATACCACACGGCGTTACAAATTACATACTGATTTAAAAATAAAAAACTTTATTAAAATTTCATGTCTCTACTATTAACCTTTTAGTATTTCCCTCGTCTGGAGCCAATCCTGGCAGCAGCATCAGGTCACTTATAAATATGCATTGTCATCGGGACTAGATCAGTCAGCTCAATCGGACACCGGGTCAAATTAAAAAAAAGCTTCAAGACAAACCCTTTTCAACACCTTCTAATAAACCGTTTTTACGAGTTTCAGAAGCAAAAGCGCAAATTTTTCTGTCCTCTATATTAGCCTTGTAGCCAAGCTTTTATCAAAAACTGCCTCACCTGTTTACACAAATGTGTGTTTGGGATATCTTCCTTTAACAGGGCCACAAATAAGACCGCGATAGAATACGAGTATATCTATCTTTAGGGATAATTACTATACTTATACTATAAGCTGTGATAGCCTAGCGGTGGGACCGTGCTTCTCTTTCAAGGGGAACACGAGTTCAAACCCGGGCAGGAACCAATGAGTTTTTCTATTTCACGCTTTTCGGTGAAGGAAAACTTCGTGAGGAAACCTGCATATCTCTAGAGAATTATGGCGATATGTGTAACCTACCAATCCGCATTGGAACAGCGTGCTAGGTCTTAGCTCCAACCTTTCTCTCCAGAAACGGAGAGAGGAGGCCTATTCCCAGCAGTGGGATTGTAACAGGCCGCTACTTTACTATACTTGCTATATAGGCGTATATATCTTATACTTTAAAACTATACTTATTTAATAGCTATGCGTAATGGTGTATTTGTAGATCTATATGGATGTATAGATCTGGAGAATGATAATTACATCATCCTCCTGCTCTTATCCCTCTCTAAGTGGGGTCGGCACAACATGATACAAACATGTCACATGATTTGGCTATGTATTTTAAGACGGGCCGTCTGCCTTACCTTAGTCGTTTTTTACGATCCGTAAGAAAGAAGGTGGTCTATCCTACTCAACCGAATACCACACGGCGGGTCGACCTATAGTATCCGGTAATAAAAAATGCACATCGAGGCTTAGAGAAAGACAATCGGCTAATTCTGCTTCATAAAGCATTGTCTCTTCATAAACCCGTGCGAAACGTCACATACTAACTGAGTGACAGTGACAGCGCTCTACGAAACCGAACTAGGCGGCTGTTTCGTTCTAAACATCGATGTGCATTATTTAATGCCGGTTACTATAACTTAGTCGCCTTTTACGACAACGCAGTCGAAATGAGGGTGGTCTTTGCTACTCAGCTGGATACCACACAGCATACTCTCTTGATCCATATCGACTTAAATACGTTGTATACCATAAGCATTTCATGCCCAATATCATGATCCCTTATACATTTGGGCGAGGAAACGGCGAAAACGGACACAGCAACGCGTAGCAGGGTATGCTATCACGGCTATTATGTTCAATGTTACTTCCTTATATTCTCCTTTATTGAAATCCCTTTTGAGTTCGCTTTTAATATATTCAAAGGTAATCAAAACAAACCCTTAACATGCACCGCCTTTGTACGCGAACAAACATTTTAATCTTTTAATACTGCGTAAAAAGTAATATTTAATGCGCCCTTTATCGCAGTTAGTACGTTGAATGGCTCACATGTTATTAAGGCTCAACATTAAAATGTGTTCCGTGATAATGGCGTAATAAATATGAAGCTGTTCTCAAATGATGTTTTGTGAAACGTCCGGCATGCAACATAACAAATTCGCCGTGTTTCGCCACGCGTTTTATAAACATTATAAAGAGCGGTGTAAAATAATTACTCAGTTTTTATACGTTGATTGTGCGTATAGTTTAAAAGAATTTACATTGTAAGATAGAATAGATTACTGTCTACTGGCTGGTTTAACTAATCTTGCATTTACGAATTACTTAGTTTAACACTACCTTTTTTGGTTTTTTGGGTTTTTTCTTGATTCAGAGAAACATGAAATTTCAAAAAGCTTTTAGTTAGCTTGCATTGTATCTAAGTTCCTATGTACAGGTTAAATTTACAAGTTAAATTTAATGTTCGATTGATGATGATTCGGTGTTCGATTGAGCTGAAATTTTGCATACTTATCCAGTCCCGATGACGATGCATGTTTATGATAAACATGGCCTGATGCTGCTGCCAGGATTGGCGCCAGACGATTGGACTCTTTAACGATTAACAGTAGGGACATGAAATTTAGCAAAAAGCATTTTTTGTCGGAATACAACAGAAATTATTGTTTCCTATACTAACTGTATTCGCATCTTCGCTACCGAATGAATAACTACGTCACAAAGTCATTCCTGCTTAGATCTCGACTCCGCAGAAATTCCAAGATAAAAAGTAGTCTATATGTCGCTTCACAACCTCCTCTATCTTCCAGTGATAGTTCCATCAAAATTTTACCGTTCCGGAGTATGTACTATTAACTTAAACCCTTCTTCAAAAATTGCACTATAATATTATAAATAGCTACAACAATCCGTTAAGTAGATTTTGAGAACATCGATAACATACAGACAGACAGCTTTTGGGGACTTTGTTTTATAATAAGTATAGATCAAATTTAGATATCACGTATAAACAAGAGGATATTATATTTATATATTTATATATTATGTACTATCACATAATATCAGAAACTCAACAATCGTTTCACCCCGCAACCGAAGCATTATCAGGAGATAGACTCCACGACAAAACCTAAAGCTTGGCAAAATAGTTTTATTATTACTTTTGAAAGAGAAAGCAACTGAGAGTGTATCAGCAGGCCTACCATGAACTCTTATTGCGACTCAATTGAAGAATACACTCTCATTTTTTTCTCTTTCAAAATTTTAATCAAATTTATTTTTTATTTGTGATTAGACAAAACCAAGTAAACGAATTTCATCTTCCCTCTCATTATTAAAGGCCTGTCTATTGCTCCCTTACTCTATTATAATAACACGGTAACAAAACTATCACGTGACACATGTCGTAACATGTCATATGTCACGAGTTTTAGTACGTAAAAAATAAACCTAAAAAACTACGTTAAATATTACGACTTCTTTCCTAAGCTTGCGATAAAATTCTGTCCAACATTATTGCAAACACTACCACGTAATACGTTCGGTAAGAAAATAATATTTTCTTAAGTAATATTGTTGGCTGAAACAATTTAATATTTTTTTATCGTGAGTATTGTTCGCGGTGTTATTTCAATGAAAATGGGAACACTGTTATAGTTGAAACTAGGTTTTGCCATTACTATTTCTGGATTGACTTATCAACATGCCCACAAAGTACTGTCTACTTTAGATAAATCATTAGTGATTAATATATATTCAAATTCAAAATATTATTTATTCAAATAAACTCGTAAACAAGTGCTTTTTAATTGTCAATTCTACTGCTAGTTCGGAAAGCTGTTCCTACCGAGAAGAACCAGCAAGAAACTCGGCGGTTGCTCTTTTTAAAATATAATTCTCATAACTACGAGTAGTTACATCATATCTAGTACAGGGTAGAGTAGCTATATCCACACTTTCATATCATCTTAGTTTTCCTCAACAGTATAGTAGGCTTTCTGTATCAGCCTCTTTTTAACAGTGTTTTTAAAGTGTTGTAATGGCAAGGCTAAAATTGATTGCGCAATCAATTTTAGCCTTGCCATTACAGCATATTACAGCAAATTTTAGAATCTTATACCCAAACCCACAAACGACTTATAGTACCCGGCATTAAATAATGCACATCGATGTTTACAACGAAACAGCCGGCCAGTTCGGTTTCGTAGAGCGCTGTCTCTGTCACACACGGGTTCGTCGTCTGTGCGATAGAGAGATGCTCTATGAAGCAGAATCTAGCCGATTTCGCTCTCTAAGCCTCGATGTGCATTATTTATTGCCGGGTACTATACGTAGTTTTGCAAGACGCAAGGCAGGAGCCGTAAGCTTATGTCGGTTCCTACTTTGTTATATACATAACCTAACGTTTTATATTTCTTTATAGACATTGATGGCAATATAATATATTGTATACAATACAATATAGTATATATAACAAGTCAAGTTTAAAAAGGTTTCAAAAATATTTCGTGTCTTTACTGTTAACCTTTGAGGAGTTCCCTCGTCCGATATTCAAATACTAATCCATACTTTTATGCTTAATATAAAACAAAATCCCCAAAAGCTGTCTGTATGCATATTATCGATATTTTCAAAATCAACTGAACGGATTTCTGTACGATTTTTACTAAAAGATAGATAATATAATAGTATTAAATAATAATAACACTTACTTACACACACGGTCGTCCGTCCCCAAAGTAATTAACTTAATACTTGTGTCATGGGTGACGGATAACTGGTAGATATACTACAAATATAAGTTTAAATACATACTTAAATACAAATACACACCCAGGCTCGAAGAACAGACAAATTGTTAATAGAAAATGTTGGCAGATACTATAGCAGAACTACTTTGCTATAATCCGCGCGGGTGGGATGTATGTGTTGACTTGTCCTGCACGTGTAAGGTACGTGAATTTTGCCTGCTTCATACACATTAGCTTTGCATGCATTCGCTTAACCCGCGCGGATTATAGCAAAGTAGTTCTGTTATAGTTTCTGTAATATGGAAGTCCACAAAGTAACGCCTGCTTCAATAAATCATTTGAGTAAGTTGGCCCTCGGCGGTATCGAAAGTGCAAACCGCGGAGCTGAAGGTGAAGTCACTACCCACTGCGCAAACGGGCCAGTCAAATGTGAAATATATGTATTAAAGATTATTAAAAATAATTTAATATAATAAAAGATAAATTGCATTTGTGCCGCGGTCATAGCTTGTGTATAAATTCGCAATTATGCCAGACTGTCTTGCTTTTATGGCAGATCATCTACGGCAACTAAAGCAATCTAAATCCACCATAAGAATTTACATTGTTTCCATATTTACATGTAAAAGTTTCTGTTCCTAAATGAGGTCTTATTACACTAACGTATAATTAGGCTAAGATTTACACGCACCGACAACAATCTAACCTTAATATTAAAAAGAAAACGGCCATACGTTCTTTGGACTAAATAAATCATAAATTTAATTAACTGTCTATAGAATAGAGTCCCTGGACAAAAGTAATAATAAAATTATTTTTCTATAATCCGCGATACATGTTTCGCGGATTATAGCAAAATAATTTTATTATTACTTTAGTATTATGGATCTCCGCAAATTAACGCCTAATGCTATAAATTATTTAAAGTCCTTGGAGTTAAATCCGTAGAGTTTGGAACGGCCTAGTTATGACACCAATTTGAGATAAAAAGGAAATGATAAGAAAAGTTCTTTTTAGCAAAAACATTATTCGTTTTTAATACAGCAACTTAAATAGTAGTTAATTTACGAATAAATATGCTTTGAGGTTTAAAAAGGTGCGTACAATATAAGCTGAATAATATTCAATAACACGGGTCAAAACCCCACAGGCAATATTGGGATTTTCTATTAAAACTTATATGCTAATTGATATTTCGCCTCGATTATGATGATTGATTGAATGATTATTCAATTGACGATGAATAAAAGAACAATTAAAATGTATGTAGAATTAAATTTTGTAAGGCGCTTGTTTCTTTAGCAACATCCATACTAATATTGTCCCATATAATTATTATTATGTATCACAAATATAAAAGTCTCTTTCGCCTAAATCGACAGCAAAATCCGTGCAGCCCATTGATTCTTGTATACCGCCAAAATGAAATGTTGACCATGCCGCCATATTGATGCTTTCTACCGCTAAAAGCGAAATAAACCGTAGCAGTTATTCTTCAGTATCTTTTGATACAGTAGAAGTGTACAAATCGTAATTATTATTGATTTTTATGTAATTGCGTTTACCGAATACTCTTCCAACGTATTAAACGTGAAAGCTTAAAAGACCGACAGAGAGACTTTCGCATTTATAATGTTACGCATATGCGAAAAGTTTTCATGATGCATATATACAGTTCCAATTGGAAGGGGAAGTTTACGAATATGCAAAAAGTTCGTAAAGTATATAGAGTCAAGTTATTCATAGAGTTCAAATTCGCTTGACGCTAATTCTCTGGAACATTCACGTTGTTTACGAATCGTGTTCCGTAACCGCGCTACGACTCGCGAACAGTCGCGAACATTCTCGAAGTTGGTTCGTTCGATATATAAGCGGTCGTATAGTAAGAGCAAATTAAGAAGTGAAAATAAAAGTGAAATAATAGGGATATCAGCTTTATTATTGGACTGCATAGTGACTATAATTACTAACTATGTAGTGAAAAGCGGAATAAAGACTTTTTAACGATGTCTCGTTCAGTCCAGGTATTCATTCAAATCCACGAAGCCCTGGACGAAATAATAATATTAGTATGGAATATGAAACAATATCTTAATTGAACACGATCTAACGTCAGCTTTAACCCAGTTCTGAGCAATAACAAATATCAAACACGCTAACCTATTCCGGCAAGTCAAACACTACCACCCACTTGTATAACTTGAACATGAGATAAGGTAAACGCTTCCAGTAAAGTTAGTTTAGCTGTGTCGTAGATTACTTATCTTGTTCCTTAACAATTACATAAGGAGCTTGAATTAAAATTTAAATGAGACCGTAACATATTCTTTTTATTTTAATTTGATGGCATAGCTTTGAGTATTATATTTGCGTAGATTCTTATCAACTTAGATGACTTAAGTGAATTGAAAAACTTTGCAATATCTGCGATGAATTTTTTTTGAAATTTATGTAGACTTCAAGATTTTGATAAATAATGTTCCATAAGTTATAATGTTGGCAAAGAAACGCATTTAAATTTTCTTAATGCAGAGAAATAAAGAATTCATTGACCAAACCCTAGGTCGTTGTTCCTGTGGATATCACAAACATAAACAAATAATAAAAAAGAGGCAACCAAGATATCAGCAATTAAATATAGATTGTATAGCGTCTAAATATCTTTGAAATCACTTCATACGAATTTTTTTTAATGGCGTATGTTATAGCAATACAATAAAATTTGGAATTCGTTAAGCGACCATAATTCAAAGTTATTCCACGGTAATGACCTCACATTACAGTGGAATATTGAGTAGGCATTACCCAAATAGGCCCGATATCCTCTTAGCTGAAGTACGGTCAAGCGAGGGGTTCTTTATAACAGATTGAAAAACAAATTTCGTACATCATCTTCAGATATTTGATTTATAATATGCCTATTAATATATGTAGAAAAAAGGACTATATTCTTAGTGAGGAATTTAAAGAAATAGGCATCATGACAGTACTTTCATGACCATACTTTAATATACTAGTTGTGCAAAAATATTAATAAAAGTTAATACTGTGCGATCCTTTTGAGAGTGACAGGAGTTCAAACCAACGGCAGGGACCAAAAAGTTTTTCTATTTAAAAAAAAATGTTTCTAATAGATAATTGCAATATATCAAACGCTTTTCGGTAAAAGAAAACATCGTGAGGTAATCTGCATAACTCTAGAGAATTTTTGGGATATGTGTAACCTACCAATCCGCTTTGGAACAGCGTGGTAGGTCTTAGCTCCAACCCTTCTCTCTACAGAGAGAGGAGGTTAGGTTAAGAGATACTTTTTACTTTTATACATTAAAAATAGTGTTACAATGACAGAAAGACTAGATAACTTTAAGCATTAGTTAATAAAATATATACATTGGTGTCATAAAAAAAGGTAAGGAAAATTTCTAGATCGAAAAATACTTGTGATTCAAATAGGGGCCCATCATTAAACATTAAATCGAGGTAAACAATTTAAGCCCTTGTAAAAGGCAATCAGAATTAATCTGAATTTTGATAACGACATTAATATAGAAGGGTTTTAACGGAATCCCGAAATAGCGGTAAAGATAACAAAACTCCTGTTTTAATGTGGTACTACGGACACATCCGGCCTTTGTCCCCGCGTTTACGGCTGGATGCTTCCAACTTCCACTGTTCCGGACTTTTTGACCAGACATTGTACAATTTCTACTGTTCTATTTTTTCGACTTAATAAATGACCTTTGATATTGCAGAATTTAGTATGAGGGCAACTGAAGTACGAGTGAGACGA
Source organism: Morpho deidamia (assembly GCA_947086505.1). Lineage (NCBI taxonomy): Eukaryota > Metazoa > Arthropoda > Insecta > Lepidoptera > Nymphalidae > Morpho > Morpho deidamia. Next base: position 2,452,473 of record CAMTZC010000025.1, read on the forward strand.
AGTTAGCTGGCAATATTTTGAATTTAGACTTTTGTGAGTGGGAAAATTCACGAGTTTATTTTATCATTCCCTATTTTTTTATTGCCTCACAATCTTCCGTAAAACTGACAAAATAATAAAATGATATCAATAAATATGGGACACTTACACAGACGGTAGTCCGACCCCAAAGTAAGTAACTTAAGACTTGTGTATGGATGACGGACAACTGGTAGATATATTACATATATAATTTTAATTACAAATATACACCCAGGCTTGAAGAACCAACAATTTTTATAATATTTTTTATTGACAATTATTATTTTTTATCTCAAACTAGAATTGATGAAACTATAACAGAACCACTTTGCTATAATGCTAAATGCATTAGGATTTTGTCGTGGAGCCTATCCTCCTGATGATGCTTCGGTTTCGGGGCGAAACGATCGTAGAGATTTCGGTGGTGGTTGTGTGTACCGCTTGTATGCATTGTTGCTGGTGGAGGCCTCTTGGGATGCATATGGTGACTTGTCCTGAATATGTAAGGTAATTGCCTGCTTCATATACTGAGCAACAAGCGGATTATAGCAAAGTAGTTCTGATATAGTTTCTGTAATATGGAATCCCGCAAAGTAGTGCCTGCTTCTATAAATGACATAAAATAATACGACAACCACACAATATAAATCATAATTACTGCTATAATCAAAATGAATACGTCACACACATACAGTGGAATTTTAAAGCAAAAGGAATTAAATTTTATCCCGTCAAATTGTATTTTGATGACAATGCTTAATGACGCGTAATATCACAAGCGCGTGTTTGGCTTTTTACTGAAATTCGATTACAGTAATAATAACAATGGGATGCGATATGTTATATATACATTAGCATTGCAAGCATTCGCCTAACCCGCGCGGATTATAGTAAAGTAGTTCTGTTATAGGTAATATAGAATTTAATATGGAATTCAGCAAAGTAACGGCTCCTTCTATAAATCATTTAATTGACGATTCAAAGTTTACAAGTTTATTTAAATGATGAGAAGATGAATTTTTCGGTTGGCCCGCACGAACAGATATATATAGGAACAAGAGTTTCCCGAAAAAGCAATAAAGTTAACGCTATCCCAGTTTTAATGTGGTACAGCAAATAGACACACACGTCCGGCCTTTTTCCCGGCAATGGCCGCGTTCACGGTTGGATGATCCCCACTTCCACTGTTCCCGACTTTTCGGGCGTTTTACACGATGTACTGTTTTTCCGAGTTAGTTTTTGACCAAACGCTACTCGTATATCACTTTGTGAATATATATGAACAGCAGGCCTACAATGAACTTTTAGAAAACGAGTCATTTCAAAGTCAGTACCAAAACCTAAACCCAACCGCTTTCTTTTCGTACCATGAAGTGTGTTTGAAAAGGACAACGTTATATGAAGTATAACCTTTGAAAGGTTCACAATAAATATTGAGAAGGAAGATGAAATTCGTTTACTTTACTACGTTTTGTCTAATCACAGATAAAAAGAGATCTGATTAAAATTTTGAAAGAGAAAGCAAATGAGACTGTATCAGCAGACCTACCATGAACTCTTATTGCGAGTCAATTGAAAACGTAAACGACGACCGCAAACCGCTTTCTTTTCATACCATGAAGTGTGAATTGCATTGGGCTCGTAGAGTTTGAAAAGGATAACGTTATATGAAATATAGATAACTCTGTCTTTACACAAATGTTTTTAGGAAGCATTCCGAACGCTCATTCAGCAATGACTTAAAGTGTGCGTCTTTAAGACGTCATGGTATGAAAAAGTAAAACAATTTAGTTTAAGTCTTCAATTGAGTCGCAATAAGAGTTCATGGTAGGCCTGCAGATCTACGCGCGCTGGGATATAAAGTAACTTAACGACTTATTAAAGATCGAACTAGTTAAATAAAACGCAATGATAAAGTTACTGCCGTGTGGTATCCGGTTAGTAGAATAGACCACCCTCCTTTCTTACGGATGTGTCGTAAAAGGCGACTAAGGTAAGTTGACCTACCGTGTTGTATACGGTTTAGTAGAATAGATCACTTTCTTTCTTACCGAGGTGTCGTAAAATACGACTAAGATAAGTTGACATGAGACAGGCGACCAGTCGTAAAATACGCAGCTCACGTAGGTCACTTCAATTCTAAGTTTGCGATATATATACCGTAACTATATACGGAAGTTTCAGGAAAACTTCTACCGGTTAGCCTTGGAAATAACACGAATGAGTAATGGGTGCATTAGATGGTATAAATTAAAAATTTAATTACATGTCCAAAGTTCAACCGATTCCACAGAGTAACTTAGACCAGCAGTTACAATTTTAATAGAATATATAAAGCTTGGCTTGGTATAAATTTTCATGAATGACTAAGAAATACTTTTTTATATTAATTTTGTTTTAATAATATTTTCTGCATCGACCCTTGTAAGCAAAATATTTCGAATCACTATCAATCAATCTTTTTATGATCAATGGGGTAAGCCCAAGTTAAAATAATTCTTACTCATTTTGAAAAAATATTAATACCCATGACTTAGTTCGCACCAAATTAGCCGTTTAGGCACACCTATAATGCAATATGTGTTTTTTCCTTTTCCGGAAATAAAAACGGGAATTATTTTTATCCTTTAGGTTACCCTGTTGAATTCATCATCATCCTCCTGTCCTTATCCCGCTCTAAGTGACATCGGCACAACATCTTACAAACATGTTGTCACATGATTTGGCTACGTATATTATGCCCAGCCGGCTGCCTGACGTCAAGTTACCTTAGTCGTATTTTACAACCCCTCGGTAAGAAATGAAGGTGGTCTATTTTACTCAGACGGATATCACACGGCGGGTCGACTTACCTTAGTCGCCTTTTACGACACCTCGGTAAGAAAATGAGGGTGGTCTATTCTACTCAGCCGGATGCCACACGGCAGAAGTTTATATAAGCATGGTTACATAAGCTTTAAAGTAGTAAAGTAAAGTAGCGGCCTGTTACAATCCCACTGCTGGGAATAGGCCTCCTGTCTCCGGTTCTGGAGAGAAGGGTTATAGCTAAGACCTACCACGCTGTTCCAATGCGGATTGGTAAGATACACATATCTCCAGAATTCTCCAGAGATATGCAGGTTTCCTCACGATGTTTTCCTTCACCGAAAAGCGTGTGATAAATTGCAATTATCAATTAGACACATGAGTTTTAATAGAAAAACTCATTGGTGCCTGCCCGGGTTTGAACTCGTGTTCCCCTCGAAAGAGTCGCACAGTCTCACCGCTGGGATATCTCAGCTCTCATAGTATGTATTTTATACATACATATAAGTTGGCTTTAATTGTGGCAAATTTTATCGTTATTAGTCAAGCGGATTACATGTGAACACGTACGAAGCAGATATAAAGAAATTTAGCATTTCGGATTTATGATATTAGTATGGATTTATTCTACGGTCAGTTTTGTAATAAATTTCGTTATTTGTATGTACTAATTGGTTAGTCTCCGCGGGGCTAATTGTGTTTAAACTCCAGCTTTGCTCCAGTAATTAAACATTTCAAGTAGCAGTACTAGAATTTATTTGTGCCTCGGTTTTTCTTTATGTTTATTTATCGAACAGCGTTTATTATTTTATTTATATACTAGCAAAGCCCGCGGTTTTATATACTGATCTCGTGGTAGTAGAAAGTTGACTTAGTTAGACTACAGACTTATTTTTGTAAATTGAAAGTTTGGTCCCGGGACTTATCAATAGTTAGGGCAAAGGAAATTTCATAGGCACACAAATACACTACAATTGTTATGGCATTATTTTCTTTATATTGACATTTTTAAATTCGTTACATCTTTTGATTGGAACGTCCGATTTTAGTAATTAAAAAATATTTTACAGGTATTAAAACAGCTTTTAATAAAATATCATTTAGTGGGATAAGGATTAATACGGAGATGTAAATATTATGGTTTGATTATTGTCATCACTTTTATCAACTTTTACAATGTAGAAAGTAGTTATATTGGTAAAATTTTAATAGTTAGACATATGGTACCACGGATTTTTTGTAGATATTGGTACGTTTTATAACAATGTAGAACATTTTTTGTTCTATCATCAATAGTTTCTCGCTTCTCTTCCTTGTGGAAACTCAAAACTGATTCTTTGTGCGACAAAGGATCCCTCTTGTAACCTGAAGAGGAAATTAATATTTTTATCAATTTGACTCCACGGTCACGGATCTCAACTGCAAACGGCACACACATATAACTCTCGATGAGAGATGCATACTTTGGAGTTAACATTTTAACAATTATGTACTCTATTTTTATTCGTGTTTCCGAAACTCGAAAGAAACTGAGATTATTTTACCCCTCATTTTAGCCCGGTATATATAAGATAGATACAGTCTTTCCAAATTTCATCAATATTAATTCACATAATTGAGCGTTACTTCACAGAAATCCATAATATAAAATTAACAATAATATTATTTTGCTATGATCTAGAATAAACTTCCAAAATAATAATACAATTGGGCATTTGCCTCCTCCCTCCGTTTTTGGAGAGAACGGAGCTAAGACCCACGTTACTAAAATACGGATTAGTAGGTTACACGTATCCCCAGAATTCTTTAGAGATATGGAGGCTTCATGACGATTTTTTCCTTCGCCGAAAATCGTGTGATAAATTGCTAATACCAATTACACACATGACCGTCTTTATTTGACAGAAATTCATTCATCCTCATTTTTGCCTGCCCGGGGTTTGAATACGTGATCTCTTCGAAAGAATCGAACTGTCTCACCGCTGGGCTATCACAGCGTGTAATTTTCATCAATATTGCTCAAGGTGCTGTCACAGACAGAAAATCTTTCGCGTTTTTAATATTGTTATGAACATGCAAAAAGAGTTCGTGATGTATGTGTCATAGAGTTGCTTACCGCTGATCGTCTGAGACACGCACGTTGTTTACAATTCGTTTTCCGAATACCCACCACGACTTGCGAATAATCAAGAAGCAGAACATTCTCGAATGGTTCGTTCACTATATAAACGGTCGTTTCGCGCGTCTCGGCATTCAGTTTGTACATAGCGATCGAGAACAAATTAAGAAGCGAAAGTAAAAGTGAAATAATAGTGGCCTCGGCTTTATTACTTGACAACGGAATGCAGAGTTATTGTAAGTACTAATTTTATAATGAAAAGATTATTAAATTGTTTCACCGAATCACCAGGTATTTTAATCCAAGACCACGGATCCCTTTACGTAACAATAGTATGGATTTGATTGGAAGTCTTTTGTAAACAAAATGTTGGCTTACACTCGACCAATGTCAATGTTTAAGTCTCTGTAGCAAAGCTTATTTACTCTGTGGCCACGGCTGCAATAGATTCCATTATTTATGTGTACCAATTGGTAACTCTCGCTAGAGGTAATTGGGTTTAAACATCGGCTATTTAGCTTTGATAATTACGTGCTTGCTGCTCTAGCCGTTGAATTTATTTTATGACAAGGTTAAAAATTTATGCTCTATTTTAAATCCCACAGATTTAGATTAAATGAATAGTAAATGCCTGACTGAAAAGTTTTTAGAAGTAGGCGTTACTGTGTGGAATTCTATCGTACAAACGTTATGATAGAATATTTTGCTATAATATACGTTTGTTAAGAAAACCTATGTAACCCAAACTCATTTTGTCGCAGAGCCTATCTTCCGATCACGCTAGATTAGGTTCATTTTGCTTTCAGTAAATGTTTTCTTACTTCTCATTTCTTACTTCAATTAAAAGTTTGAGATTATTTTTGAATTTAACTAAAAGTTAATTCGGGAAAATTAAATCTAGAAAGTAAAACACACGTTTCTGCAAAACGTAAAGTATTGAAATAATTTAAAGTATATTTTAAGAAGGGTTATTTTAAGTAACAAAAAATTTAATCTGCCATTAAAAATAATAATAATGAGAAAAAATTGCCGTGTGTTATCAGAGTAGAATAGACCACCCTCATTTCTCACCGAGGCGTCGTAAAAGGCGACTAAGGTAAGTTGACCCACCGTGTGGTATCCGGTTCAGTAGAATAGACCACCCTCTTTCTTACCGAGTGGTCGTAAAATACGACTAAGCTAAGTTGACTTCAGGCTGGCGGCAGGTCATAAAATACGTAGCCAAATCATGTAACAGCATGTTTCTAACATGTTGTGCCGACCCCACTTAGAGTGGGATAAGGGCAGGAATCCTCCTGCCCTTATCCCACTCTAAGTGGGATGAGGATGATGAAAAAAATAATAAAAATATGTCACTGCTTATTTGGTAACGTAAATTTTTATTAATTTTCTCATGTAAATAGAAATCCCTATTACTAAGAATATAACTTCTTAGAGACTTATGGAAACTGCCTAGTAAACCATAATATTATCTTTGTTGGATGTAAGCCAAACTAGGCTACTTGTGGGCAAGTGTTACACCTTGCTGAATAATGGATGAGGCCTTGATAAATGTACTCAAAGACCAGACGGTACAGTTGACGTTGTTTTTTTATCTGTCACTGTCACAAAATGTGTAATTTAAACATTTCAAAGACACATCGCAATTTTAGCATAAAAGTTATCTAACTCAAAACTAGGCTTAATACACTGTAATCCTCAATGCCATAGGCTAAACTATTTAAAAAAACTATTACAATATATTCTTGCTCTACCGAGCTATAGGACTCTTTACCGCTCACGACTTTTATAGGCACTACGCTATGCTTTGCAATTTATTATAAAACAACGTTTTTGAATTAGGTCGCTTTAATACTAATCGTGAGACATATTTTCTTATTACTTAATTATTCCATATTCATGTTATGAATGTCAAAGTCTGTTTTCATAGCTGTTGACACTGGATCGATTGCTGCGATTGAGTCTGTTTGTCTAATATTATAAATAGCAAAGATTTCTATGATTATGTGTATGTATGTATGTTTGTAATGTTTTCACGCAAAAAACTACTGGACGATTTCAAAAATTCTTTCACCATCGGAAAGCTGTTTGTTCTTTGAGCAACATAGACTATATAACATTTTCTAAGAAAATGGGGATCCCTAATAAAATTGTAATAAGGTGTGAAAAATTAAGTCGTAAGAATCTTTCATCGCGTTCGCTGCAGAAACTATTGATGATAGAACAAAAGTACAACAGTATTATAGACCAAATCAATATCCACGAAAAGGTCTACTTTTTTATATTGTAAAAGTCGATAAAAGTGCCGACAATAATCAAACCATTTTATTCATATCTCCGTATTAATCCTTATCCTATTAAATGATATTTTATTAAAACTGTTTCAATACCTGTAAAATACTTTTTATATTATTAAAATCGGACATTCCAATCAAAAGATATTACGAATTAAAAACGTCAATGCAAAGGAAATATTGCTATAACATATTCATTCTAGCGACCATTATAACAGAACCTGCTACATTTTGCTATATATTGGTATCCTTATTCCAAGAATACCAATGATACCCATTTTTAAAATTAAATAATGTACAAAATAAATCTATAGTCCGACTTCGTAGACTTTCCACTACTACGAGATCGGTATGGACGCGGGTAAAACCACGGGGCATTGCTAGTATTAACATAAATGTTGGCAATAGACAGTCAGTGCCATCTTTTAAGATCGACTAGCAACTCGAGCGCTACATCGATCATTTTGCTATTAAGTACTTGTTGTTATATTCAGCCATTACTTTTGCAATTACCTTAAGAGAAAACACGAGGATTTTCTTTATGCATTATAAATACTTTAATGACCAAACTCTTCATTGTTCATCCTATGGAAATTACAAATAATATTTAAGTCATCATTCTGCCCCACTCTAAGTCAGAACAACATGTTATAAATATGTTGTCACATGATTTGGCTACGTTTTTACGACCGGCCGCCTGCCTGACGTCAACTTACCTTAGTCGTATTTTACGACACCTCGGTAAGAAGTGAGGGTGGTCTATTCTAGCAGCCGGATACCACACGGCATATACCTTAGTCGCCTTTTACGACACCCCGGCAAGAAATGAAGGTGGTCTATTTTACTCAGCCGGTTACCACACGGCGGTACAAGTAATATTTAAGTAATTATTTAAAGTTGCCTCTCACTTAGATAAATATACAAGTCAATATAAAAAAAGCTTTTCAGAAAAATTTCATAACGTTGATGATTCGGAAATACTTTGGAAGAAAACTTTCTTAGTTTTTTGTAAAGATGATTTATGGCGAAATATTGCTAAATTACACACTTATCTCCAAAACTAACTCGCTAAATTCTATATCCTCAACTTGACTGACCTCGACCTTATGTATTTCAGCTTACGTAAGCGGAATACTAAACTAAGTTACGAAACTTGTTCGCTATAAACGCTAAAACCGGCGATAAGAAGTTGCTCAGTACAAAGCTCTATTATCGTACGAGAGTTAAGCAAAAACTCTCTCAAAGTTAAAGTGTATTTTAATGTTACTTTTTATAACTTTTATATTAAAACTCTAGTTATATTATTTGATTTCCATAACTATGTTTTAGTTTAAGTTCTAAATATTAAGTAAATAATTAATATATAATCAAAAAATACCGCCGTGTGGTATCCGGTAGAATAGAATAGACCACCCTCCTTTCTTAGCGAGGTGTGGTAAGAAGCGATTAAGGTATGTGCTGTGTGGTATCCGGCTGCAAAGAATAGACCACCCTCACTTCTTACCGAGGTGTCGTAAAAGGCGACTAAGGTAAGTTTACGTCAGGCAGGCGGTCGGTCGTAAAATACGTAGCCAAATCATATGACAACATGTTTGTAACATGTTGTGCCGACCCCACTCAGAGTGCGATAAGGAGAATGATGATGATGTCCGGCTGGGTAGAATAGACCACTCTCATTTCTCACCAAGGTGTCGTAAAAGGTGAATAAGATAAGTTGACGTCAAGCAAACGGCCGATCCTAAAATAACTAGCCAAATTGTTAAAAAACATGTTTAAAACATGTTGTTAAATAACAGGACAGAGCAGGGCAAGCGAATGATGATTATATAATCTTTATATATATCTATACTTATTATAAAAACAAAGTCCCCAAAAGTCGGTCAGTATGTGATCGTTTTTTTTTCAAAATCTACCGAATGGATTATTTACTGTACTTACTTAAAGATAGTGCAACTGTTATGGAAGGTTTAGTTTAATAGAAAATTACGGTTTTATGTCAATTGTGTTGAAGAGATTTCGCAGTTTTTTTTTTTTTATTTATTTATAACAAATATATACAAGTTATATCTATCTTGAATTACTTACACGCTACTACTATACTATTTCGCAGTTTAAATAAATCTCGTTTGCTTTGAATTTTCGTAGCGTGCGCCGCGTAAACCAAAAGAGATACAATAAAGTATTAGCTCGAGAAATGTAGAGAGATCAACACTAAGGAGATTTACCAAAAAAGTCCGCGACAGCACGTCTCTAACTCTTACGGTTAACTCACAACAACTACTTTTATGTTCACATTTCAATCTATTCTTACAAGTACTATAAACCAAAACCCCCAAAAGCTATGTCTCTGTCTGTATGCTACCGATTTTCTAAAAATCTACTTAACGGATTTATATACGGTTAATAGTAAAAGATAGTGTGATTTTTAAGGGAAACTCAGTTCAGCAGCCTATGCTATTCGAAAGATAAGACAGTTTACAGACGTCGAAACAGCAAAACTAGTTTATTTTGCTTACTTCCATAGCATTATGTCTTATGGAATAATGTTATGGGGTAAATGTGCTGATATTGATAAAATTTTTGTATTGCAAAAAAGAGCCATACGTGGCATTTATAATTTAAATTCGCGTGAGTCCCTGCGAGAGAAGTTTAAGGAAACAGGTATTCTTACGTTGGCTTCACAGTATATTTTTAGCAATTTGATTTTTGTGCATAAAAACATACATAATTATAAAAAGATTGGCGATGTATATAATAGACAAAGTAGGAACCGACATAAGCTTGCGGCTCCTGCTTTGCGCCTTGTAAGAGTACGTAAGTCGTTTGTGGGTTTGGGTATAAGATTCTATAACATAATTCCACAATCAATTTTAACTTTGCCATTACAGCAATTTAAAAATACTGTTAAAAAGAGGCTGATACAGAAAGCCTATTATACCGTGGAGGCTTACATTGATGATAGGAATGCGTGGATATAGCTGCTCTTTGACCTTGCGCAGGATAGCTATGACAAAATGTAATTAGTATTAAGAATCTTCTTTTTTAAAAGAGCTCCACCGAGTTTCTTGCTGGCTCTTCTCGGTAGGACGGCTTTCCGAACCAGCAGTAAAGTTGACGATTCAAAAGCACTTGTTTACAAGTTTACTTGAATAAAGAATATTTTGAATTTGAATAAGGAAGGTTTTAGTTAATAGAACATTACGGTTTACGAGTATGTAAGTCGACTGAAACACTTATTCATGACACACTGATTTCCACACGGACGAAGCCGCGAGCAAAGCTTGTATATTTATAAGCTATTAATTTAGTCTTGACAATCCCTATGTGAGTAATAAGCCGTTGTCATTAATAACAACGCTCTGAGATCCTCTCAATTAAACTATTCCAACAATATAGCCACGATCCTATTTCTTCAGTAAGCTACAAGCCTACACTAAGATACTTCCGCGTCGTTTACTGAGAAGTTCTCTCGCGTGAGTTTAATTAATAGATTAACGGAAAGAGGGTTATCTGTTGAGCGTATACTTGAATATTTAATATGTTAATTAAAGAAAGCTTCTGACCCATTGATCGCCTGGTACTAATTATGCGGTGATGTTTACTAAGAAGTTGTCGAACGTGATTTTAATTATATAATTTATGTGTTTTTTTTTTATTTAAATAAATAGATTGGATAGGAAGAGTAGTTTACTTTACTTGAATATGTTAAAATTAAAGAAAGTTGCTCCTTCTAATAGATTAACGTTAATAGATTAACATAAATAGGGATGGATTAGTTAGTTAACTAGCTAGCCTAGATATACTTTGTATTACGATTTAAGAAAGTTGCTCCTTCTGATCCATGATTGCCTGGTATTAATTATGCGATGTATATCATATATAGTTACATATAGATTTTGTGGTTTTTGATTAATAAAATTTTATTTCCATGCGATCAATCCACCTACATATATTACAACATAGTCTCCCGTCGCGTCTATAAGTCTGTCTTGCTGTTCAGGATGAACTCGAAAAGTTCTAAACGGATTTTCATGCGGAAGAGTGTGTTTCACAAGAAAGTTTTAAAATGATACGATTTTGAGTAAATTGTGTTTAAATATAAAATTGTGGAATATTTCGAAAAAGTTAACGCTTCAGGGTATGTTTGTTATATGCTCTAAAAATTAATCTTTTTTCTTTTATAATTTATTCACGAGATTTCTCATTTCAAAAGCCTCATACCAACTTCTAACTTTAAACTTTATGAATACCGTACTTCCCATAAAAAGTTTCATCCCCCTTTACCTCCTTGAGTAATTAATTTCCGCCGCTGCCTTTTATTCATAAACAGAAACCTTAACACGAATTTCAATGTTTCTCACTTCTAAAATGACTAACTTTCAACAACTTTCTTCACTTATTAAACCTCTTTAGGGGACAAATTTCCAAAAACCTTTTCTAAATGCTCCCTTATGTTATATAAAGGACTCGTACGTGAAAATTTTGTATATCTCGTTTAGGCTTTCTGTTGACAGAACGCCAGTTTCAAAGTTTTCTCGAGTGAATTTGAAAAGTTTATTTTTAGTAGACTTATGTTCATAAAAAGTCATACTATATACGATAATTAAAAAAAGGGAATTCAAAAAATCTTTAAATAAAATTTTTATGTCCGTACTGTTAACCGTCGAGGAGTTCTCTCGTCTGGAGCTAATCCTGGCTTTCAGCTCAATCAGACCCCAGAAAGTAGGTCAAATTTAACTTGCAAGATTCCACTTTTACATACATACACGGCAAATTGAGCAAAACCTTTTAAAGAGGGGTTTAAGAGGGGCTAAAAGCTATAAGAGTACCAATGACTCGAATTATAACGCTAATTTTAAATTTTTACGGAATTTAAATTAATTATTATTATGAATGTGTTGTGTTTTGTATTAGTAAATACATCAGCCAAAAATATATAAAAAATAATAATTATTAAAAAAAAAAGCTGAAAATCAGCGTTGCAGTCGTTATTATATACTGCAACTCATTGCTGAGGTGGCTGGCCTTTGATCACGTTGTTTGTGTGCGATTTATAACTTTTGTACTCTTTTTTTTTTAAGTGGTCAATAAAACTTTATTTATTTATATTGCCCACTTAACAAGATCCATATCGTTTCCCTTTAAATTAATTTGAAATGTCAACAGACCAAATAACACTACGTTTGCTTGTGAAGACTTATGAATGAACTTGGTCGCTGACTATGGAACTTTTGAGGACAGAGTCGATCAGCGAGCAATAGTCGTGTATGCTTGGTGCATCTTTACGTGATCAAATCAAGATCGAACAGATTTATAGACATACAAATATCAATAAAGTTCATTGTCGCGAAATTGAAGTGCCAATAGACGATATTGTAAGAGAAACGATTCAGCATCTACCTCTAAGCTTCCTTAAAGTCTTTTTTAAAAGCTCTTATTCAACAAAGCTTTTATGTGAAGGTGGGATCTTGCAAGTTAAATTTGACCCACTTAATCTAGTTCCGATGACAATGCATATTTATGATAAGCATGTCCTGATACTGCTGCCAGATTTGGCTCCAGACGAGGGAACTCCTCAACGGTTAACAGTAGGGATGTAAAATTTTGTTACATGCTTTTTTAACCTGACTTGTTAAAACTATTTTTTCTAACTATAACATTTAAAAGTGTAAAATGAATTACCTTTTGAAATGCAAATGGATTAATTAAGTTTGTTTTTAGAAAAGTCGTGCCGAGTATCGAATGTATCTCTATACTTAAATAAGCTTCGAGTCGAGTTAAATTTACATATTTCATCATAAAAATCTACTGTTATTTATGCAGACAATAAATGACTAAGTAATATAAAGCTTGAGATTATCATAAATATCAGGTTCACCTATTTATGCTGCGTGTATTTAATCTAATTTCGATCGGTTTTCAATTATGGGTCACGCGATTTTTATCTAAAACATCTCTTTAAATGTTAAGTAACACCTTGTTAGTAACTAAGGTAGGGGGCCTTTGCCCGTTGTAGCAGGAACTGTACTAAGGTCCTTCAACCTTTCAATTAAAATTTGACAGGCTACATACCGCGATCGTTTGGAAAGGAAGGTGAAATTGGAAATTGAAAAGCACTCGTTTACAAGTTTACTTGAATAAAGAATATTTTGAAAAATCATTTTTTTTGCATTGAAATACGTAGTTTCCGTTTTAAATAAATGCAATACGAACTGTCATCAGCCGTCACAATTGAAGCTGAGCGGATTTAAAACAAAACGAGATAAAATTAAAACTGGAGCGTATGTTTAATCGAGAATCAATACTAAAGGAGCGAGATACGTCACGAATTGACGCGACGGCATTTGTATAGAGGCCTTGCTTATTAAAATGGTTATTTTTAAATATATTTAACTTCTGGCAAAAGCGGTATAAATCCATCAAGAAGTTTTCGCATAAATTCAAACCACGAATCTCAGGAGCGCAAAAAAGCGCACAGATATCTTTTAACGCAAAGCGGAGACTGGCTCAGAATTGCATTCACTTGAAAATGCGTCCGCGTTTTTAATAGAAAATGGAGGAAAACTAGAGATTCCTTTTTATAAATTTGAGATGATCGCGGAAGGATATATTACAAGAATGTAATCTGTAATTTGGAATAACCACTGATCAGATACAAATCTTCTTAATATGTAAAACTGAATTTGTCTGTGTGTCTTTTATGGACTTCGAAACGGCTGGACCGCTTTTAAAATCGGTCCAACCTTTTTGTGTTGCCTCAAAATTTCATGAAATTTTTAGGCATCCCTGAGTAACCTGTTAAGTTTTGTTCTGTTTCGAGGGGAATTCAAAACGAGACTAAGCAATAGCAAAGCGTCTCCGGATAATTAGTTGATAATAAAAATGTGTGCAAATTATATTTGTATTTTTTTGCAAAAAAAAATTAAAGACATTGTAAGTATTACTTTTTTGTGACAAAATTCATATTAGCAATTAATTTTCGTTATATATATATCTTCTATACAATGCTAAAGTTATATGAATGCTAAATATAAGATTTTGGTCAGAATTAATTAATGTCATGTGGTATTCGGCTGAGCAGACCACCATCATTTCTCACCGAGGTGTGGTAAGAGGTGACTGTGGTAAGTCGATCCGCCGTGTGATATTGGGTTGAGTAGAATAGACCACCCTCATTTTTTACCGAGGTATCGTAAAAGGCGGTTCATGTAAATTGATCCACCGTGTGATATCCGGTTGAGTAAAATAGACCACACTCTTTCTTACCGTGAAATACGACTAAGGTAAGTTGTCGTCAGGCAGGCGGCCGGTCTTAAAATACATAGCCAAATCATGTGACAACATGTTTGTAACATGTTGTGCCAATCCCGCTTAGAGTGGGATAAGGGCAGGAGGTCGATGGTCAGAATTAATATTTTTTTGTAAATTGAATTATTTTCTACTACAAAACACAGGAGTAGGTACTTTAAAAATAATATAATTATTTTGAGGTATGAAACTCTCAACCGTTCTCAAGATAAAGTGCTGAAGTTAAGCCACGTGTTCGCTTAACGCTAAACCCTCGCTGCGTTTGGTATAATTTATGAAATTTGAAAACCGCTGCTATAATTAAAAAATTTTGCTTTTATTATCTTCCGGTGTTTTCGTGTTTCCATATATTTTTTCCCAGTATAATTTAACGAATACTCTCATACATAACTCTCAAGGCCTTATTCCAAATAAACATATACGTCCGTAATTTTATATACAAATATATATCCGTATTCCGAATATATATAAAAATATAAAATTTTCTCTTATGGGATGCTGATGCTAGTTTTATACACTTACAACACTGTAATTGTAGAAATAAAACTTTTAACTATGAAATTAATACCAATTATAAATTATAATCCAAAATGATTTATAATAATATCGAACATTCCAGTCATTACAAAAAGTAAAATATTTCTAAACTCATACTCAAAATATTATTTATTCAAGTAGACTGTTTACAGTACTTTTGAATCGTCAAATGTTTTCAAAAAGCTTTACCACTAAATAACAATACGCCTGTAATAATAATAATAAAAAAAATAAAGTAGCGGCCTGTTACAATCCCACTGCTGGGAATAGGCCTACTCTCTCCGTTTCTGGAGAGAACGGTTGGAGCTAAGACCTACCACGCTGCTCCAGTGCGGATTGGTAGGTTACACATATCTCCAGAATTCTATAAAGATATGCAGATTTCCTCACGATGTTTTCTTTCATCGAACAGCGTGTTATTAATTGCAATTATCAATTAGACACATGAATTTTAATAGAAAAACTCATCGGTGCCTGCCTGGGTTTGTTCTCGTGTTCCCCCCGAAAGAGTCGCACGGTGTCACCGCTGGGCTATTACAGTTCGCTTACTTTTGTAAACCGATCTCATTTAACACTACAGTAATTAATACAAATTAGATTCACCTAAATTATACGCCTGTAATATTTTTTTCCATCCAATTTTTATCATAAGTTTATATTCTAAATTAAATTGAAGTAAAAGCTTTCATACCAGAGAACCCTGAAGCAAATCTCAACACAATTACAAACTGATCTCATTTATCACGAAACGAGTACTTAACACTACAGTAATTACAGAAATTAAATTCTCCCTAAATCACAATACCGCCATTCATAAACGATTTACAGATGTTGCTAGACACAAAATTACATTCGCATTAAAATCAGGCGTGTTTTATCGTTTCGTGTGGCAATAATGCTTCTCATTACATTATTTTATTTACAAGTCAGCTTCGTGCCTTCGAAAGTCCTGAATTGCGTGTGAAATTACAGTAATATCGCCATGTTTGTTATGATATCGGGGACATTTTTGAACATTGTATTTCGTTTATCTATTAGAAAATTTATTTATCGTATATCTTTATATAATGCCACCGTGTGGTATCCGGCCGAGAAGAATAGACTACCTTTCATCTCTCACCGAGGTGTCGTAAAATGCGACTAAGATAAGTTGACCTCAGGCAGGTGGCCGATCGTAAAATACATTGCTAAATCAAGTGACAACATGTTTGTAACATATTGTGTCGACCCCACTTAGAGTGGGATCAGGCCAGGAGGATGATGTATATCTTTATAATAATGCACTAAAGGCAAATCATAGATTTTGTGAAAGCTCAGTTTAGATGTTCATATACCTGATAGCGCGCAACACCCTTCTATTAAATTATTTATAGAATTTAGCGAGTCAGGAGAGTCAGATTCATTTTTAGCACGTAAAATCCTATTATAAAATCTATAGAAATAGGCGTTACTTTGCGGAGATCCATAATATAAAAGTAATAATGAAACTATTTTGCTATAATCCGCTATTAAGTAAATAGAAAATATAATATTGTTTTGTATAAATTGACGCGCGACGCGGCGCGACCGGCCGGATCAACGACCTTTGGGCATTCGTTCGCCGCCGGTCGCGTCCGACATTTAGTAACGTTTTGGATTACGATAAGACAGGACGCGCGCGCGCCTGTATACGACTTTATTGTATAACGCACACGCGTAATTATGCATTTTGGGTGTGGTTTTTAGATTTAGTGACGCGTTCATTCAGTGAAGCGTTTTGAGAAGACGCGACCGTCCGCGGTTTTAGTGCGCGTTCGGGTTAATGTTCTCCGATATAGGGACGATTCAATAACGTGTGACCTTACGAAGGTTGTGTGCACACCGCGTGTTATTTGTGTTATTTAACCGATATAGTGAAGTGTATACTCCGGGACAAATAGACAGTACGTGTCAGTGGAAGACTGCTGAGGCGAGCCAACGGGTTCGGGAATCGGCCGAGTACATACAAGCACACACAAACACGTACACATATACACGCAGTGATTCATGAGGCCGGACCGCATACAGCTGACGGCCGCATAAGGTAGGTTGAGACGCCGAGACGACGGGCCCAGGTCTCGGAGGTTGTTTCATCCGCCCGCACGTTTGTGCGGAACAAATATATATCATTATAAATGAGTGGACAATCCGTTTTCATTCGCGGATCTGATACGTGCATAATTCGTAAAACCACATACACAAACCTCCAACAGCGCCACCACAATACACCAACACTATTGACCTCCACCATCACAAACTCAACAATCGTTTCGCCCCGCAACTGAAGCATTATCAGGATCACTGGCCCAGAACTCAGGCGTTGCCTTAGGTCGTTACAAAAACGCATGTTTAAATTTCACAATCGCAAAAAATCGAGTTAAGACCCTACTTAAAAAAATGTACTTAAATATTAGCCTAAAAACAATTGATTCTTATTGAATTATCAGCTTGAAACCTGGAACATATGTTATAAGAAAGCATTCACTCACGAAATTATTATATTTTATTTTGTTAGTACGAGTACTCCTGAGAGTAAAAAGGACATTCTTTCTTTTATGTTCGAGTGACAGGCACAAATGATTCGTCCTACACGTCATGTCAGTATTGTCAGCCTAAACATGAAGTGTGTGACGTGTACGTAATTACTTAGCGATGTATCGAACTGTCATGCCTTGTCGTTTTCTTTAACATAAATCTGCTATAAAACGTATTTGTATGTTAGTAAAATCTTAAGTTGTCTAAAATCTAAAACTATATTAAATTGTGTAATATTTGATTTATAGAAGCAGGCGTTACTTTGCGGAATTCCATACTACAAGCAATATAACAGAACTAACTACTTTGCTATAATCCGCACGGGTTAAGTGAATGCATGTAAAGCCAATGTGTATGAAGCAGGCAAAATCTACGTACCTTATCAAAAAATTTACAGTACAATTTTTGTCGTGGAGCCTATCCTCCTGATGATGCTTCGGTTTCGGGGCGAAACGATCGTCGAGATTGTGGTGGTGGGTGTGTGTGCTGCTTTTGTGTGCGTCGTTGCTGTTGAATTGCGCCTTGGGGTGCATGTGGTGGCTTGTCCTGCATGGATAAGGTACGTAGATTTTGCCTGCTTCATACACATTGGCTTTGCATGCATTCACCTAACCCGTGCGGATTATAGCAAAGTAGTTAGTTCTGTTATATTGCTTTTATAATATTTCTTAGAATTGTGATATGTGAGTCTGTCATGTTGTTCATTCATTCTCCTGCCCTTATCCCACTCTAAGTGGGGTCGGCACAAAATATTACAAACATGTTGTTACATGATTTGGCTACGTATTTTACGACCAGCCGCGTGCTTAGGCAGGCGTCAGCGTCAACTTACTTTAGTCGTCTTTTACGACACCTCGGTAAGAAATGAGGTTGGTCTATTATATGCAGCCGGATACAACACGGCAAATACCTTAGTCGCCTCTTACGACACCTCGGTAAGAAAGGAGGGTGGTCTATTCTATTATGCCGGATACCACACGGCGTTAGTCTGTCATGTTGTCATTTTTTTTATTATGATTCAAATTCTGATCAACAACAATGTATTTCTAAGCATGATGTTTCCGCTATAAATAGGTTAGCAAAAGACATCTAAAATGTTACAATAATTAAATTATAAATTAATATATTCACTGTTGGTTGTATGTATATCTAAATAAATAAAGTTCTAAAAAAGGATTTCAATGAATAAATCTACTAAAATTGATGAGTGCTTAATACTACTACAAAAGTGTATTATTTAATTTATCGTGAGTAAATTCAAATACAAATTCAAAATATTCTTTATTCAAGTAAACTTGTAAACAAGTGCTTTTGAATCGTCAACTTTACTGCTGGTTCGGAAAGCTGTTCCTACCGAGAAGAACCAGCAAGAAACTCGACGGTTGCTCTTTTTAAAATATAAATCTTAAAACTAGTTACATTTATTTATTACTGTCTTGTACAGGGTAGAAGTGCACTTATATCCACACATCCTTATCATCTAAGAGTAGTATTGATGTACCTATGTAACCCGGGCTATACTCACGTGTTTTTCTATCGGGTTAGCCTGAGTTTAGTTGAGTATCATCAAGTATATTTGCACATAAATGTTTTATATTTGCAAAATCCATTTTTCACTTTTTTACATGTGTCTAAAAGTCATTTGGAATAATGGAATTAATTTCATTGCTTTTTAATTACTGATATTTCAGACATTATTTTTTCGAGTCGCATATTTTTGAGCATGAGCAATGTTTATAAACGTCCACGAACGCGTATCTTTCGCATAGAACATTATTGGTCATATGCTAGTTTCTGTCACGTTGTTCTATCACTTTGTTACAGAGTGACATCTAATTTTTCATGCGTATCATCTTATATATAAAATTCTCGTGTGACAATGTTTGTTACCATACGGCCATACCAAACAGCTTGACCGATTTATCTGAAATTTTAAATGCATATTCAGTAGATTCGAGAAGCGTCCACTATCTACTTTTCATACCCTAAGTGATAAGGGTTGTCTACCCCTTATGTTTTTTTTTATTTTTTTGTAATATACGCCAGAAATTCCCTAGAAATAATTGTTGTTGTTTATGGCAAAAATTTTACCATAAACAACGTTTGTCCGGTCAGCTAGTCTATACTTATAAAACAAAGTGCCTAAAAGCTGTCTGTCTGTATGTAATCGATTTTCTCTAAATCTACTAAACAGAATTTTGTGCGGTTTAGTCTAAAAGGTAGTGCAATTCTTCCGGAAGCTTTTAGGTTAAAAGTACATTACAGTTTTATGTCAATATTGTTGACGAGGTCCAGCCGTCGTACAAAAATCGGCCGCTGGGATGTTTAGTCGCCTGCGCTGCGTAAACCAGCAGAGTTACGCTAAAGCAATGTACTCAAGAATTGTAGATATATTAAAATACTACAAAAAAAGTCTAAATAGCATGTTTCTATCTCTTATGGTTGACTCGCAATAATTACTTTTATGTTCAAAATTTCTGATTTCTACGTGGGCAAATGCTTGGATTAATATTAAATGAAATTAGTTGAAGAGAAGATAAATCAAGTAGGAAGAAATGCGCCTATTGACTTGTCAAAATTTATCTAATTAAAATTTTGCGTTCAATGACATCCCCAATAAATAATTAAAAATTAATAGTCTCTAACGTCACGTCAGCGTCGTCACCCCGAACGTGAAGTGTGTTCCGTTGGAGTATGACGTGTACGTAATTACTTAGCGACGTATCGCACAGTCATGCCTTGTCATTTTCGCTAACACTACCAAGTCAGTTAAGGGGAGGAAATGGATCGCTCGAAAATGTAAAGTGATTGTGGAGTCGAGATTTAGGCCAGTACAGACTTACTGAATATTGCTTTCCATATGGAATTTGTGTAGTGAGTAACGGCCATATACTATATCTCTAATGGGCCCCTCTCCGTTTTGGAGAAAAGGTTTGAGTTTAGATGGAGAACGCTACTTCAATGGGGATTTTACACCCACTATGCTACTAGTTTTGCTACCTTAGATAGAGGGCTAATAATCGATTCGTTGATGGAGCCAGAAGGATTGATCGACCACCTAGAGTATGTACCACATGTAGAGTATGTACATCTTGAACAACCGAAGTCAAAGCTTGGATATACAACGCTATTCAAATGGGAGATTGGAATTCTTACTAGCAGTAACCTCTGAATTTGGACTTATATTTAATTCTTATATAACTTTATAGAAGTGTTGATGCTGAGATTAACCAGTGAGGTAAGTTAAGTAAGCTCGGATTGGTAAGTTATATACCCCGAAAGTTTTCTGGAGATATGCAGGTTACCTTCACCGAAAAGAGTTTGATAAATTGAAATTTTCAGAGAGGCATAAGTTTTACCAGAAAGAAAAACTCATCGGTGCTTGGCCGGAGATTTAATCTATGACCACTGGGCTATCACAGCTCATTTGTATAAATTTTTTGATTTTAACTACAAAAATTGGTTAAAAAGGCTCGACGGTCCAAAATAACATGAAAGGTATTGCAAATAAAGTTAAAGGATTTGTTTCAGCGGATTAGCCCTGAAAACGTAACAAACATACATTTAGACAGACAGACATTTACATTTATAATATTAATATAGATAAGAGCAGCGTTGTGACTGTATTCTTTGTCACATGTAGAGAGGTGAAGTCTTTGCACAGTACAATTTTCATATTATTTATATGCAAATACGTTACTGTGAACATAACATGCCTCCTATAATCGATAAAAGTTTATAATATTTCTTATTCTGTATTTAATGGCTAATCTACTGTGATACAGTTATTACAAGTACAGAGATCAGCGTGTTCCTACGTAAGATGACTTATGAAAATGTTCACTAAATTCTGTTCTCCTGTTGAAATATATAGATAACTTTTGGTCTTAAATGAATATATATATTTTTTTTAATGTACGATTTTTCTATAAAAGACAATGAAAATTTGTAATTGGAATAAATCATGTTTGTATAAACGAATTTTATGCTTATTATTATTATTTATTGATTTATTATTTTATGATTATTATTATTTATTTATTATAATTTATTTATTATTTGATGCTTCTGCGCTCGCCCACCCTCCAGGTGACGCTGTCAAAGCCTTCAAGGCTAACAGAATTAGTCAGTTTCCAAAAAAAACACTAGTGCCAATTTGCTGCACCTTCTCTAAAGTGTTCAAATAATGCGAATGATATAAAGTGAAGTCTTAAATTCAGAGGACCTAGTTGTGGGAAAGTTTGTTTTCAACAAATTAATTACACACTCCAACGTTTTTTGGAGGTTCCTTTTTTTTGTTAAAACTGGAATACTCATTCCAATTTATCTAGTTCCAGGTATCAAGTTGTCTGAAATAGTTCGTGGACATTTCCAACAAACTCATGACTAAAAGTTTCGCATGAAACTGAACAAATGAACTAACTAAAAGCTACTAGTGAAATCTAAGCCATTTCTAGACAATGTAAAAAGTTTTTATTTCTTAAGCCTAGAATACTTAACGGTTGCTTGGGCTATTTGGTTTTGATTGATATTTTTAAAAGCTTCTATTTTAACTGCCGTGTATGTAAGTAAAGGTGCAAATCTTGCGAGTTTAATTTGACTTACATGTCCGGTCGAGCTGAAATTTTACATACTAGTAGAGCCTAGTCCAGTTCCGATGACAATGCGTGTTTATGATAAGCATGACCTGATGCTGCCATTATTGGCTCCATACGAGCTAACTCCTCAACGGTTATCAGTAGCATTAATTTTATAAAGGCTGTTTTAACTTAACTTTTTCTATAATTATTCACCGTATCCCTTTTAATATATTGGCATCCGTTATTACATTAAGGACAAGGTATTCTCGTGGAATACAGTTTGAATACAGCGGCTCGTTTTATTCTTAAATTTTGTTTAAATTAAATGTAAGAGATATGTGTATATGTAAAGCATGTTACAAAATTGAAGATTATTTGGATGATAAAAAGGCCATATGAAAAAATTTGAAAATCCTACAGTCTACAGAAAGATTAAAACTAAGTGTAAAAAATATGCTTATACGTAAAGCATATTACAAAATTGTAGATGGGTATGATAAGAATGCCTGGATTTGAATATCCGTTCAGCTTCATACAAGACTACGTTTTGATAATATAAAATTGAAAATGTTTGAAAGACTGACCGCCGAGTTTCTTGCTGGTTCTTCTCGGTAAGAGTAACATTCCCAACTAATTTTAGCTTCAAGAATCATATTGATCCTTCACGATTCAAAAGTGCTCGAAACGTGTTTACTTTAATAAAGGATATTTTGATTTGACTGAGTGTACCAGGTGTACTAAAATTCAGTAAGTAAATATAAAAATGTGAAACTATTAGCATACATAAAACTATATTCTATTACTAAATCTGATGGATATAAAACTTTTTAAGGAAAGATAGCTTAAAAAGCACTTAACCAACATTGAATTTATAAGAATAGAGTAATATTCTCTTCAGGAACAGCACAAAAGCCTTAACAGCTAAAACAATGAAGTACAAACCCTATTCAGTAGCATTATATAATGTGACGTGATGGCCTATTAATGTAGCACTGCGGAAAATGGGAGCGCCGTGAAAAAGAATAAAGTTTATACTGCAATAACACAATTTAAAGAATTAACCGTCACTTTACCCTTCGTAGTAAAAGATGTAGTCGTAAAAAGCTGTGATAGCCCAGTGGCTAAACCGAACACAAGTCCATACCCGGGCAGGCACCAATGAGTTTTCTATTAAAACTCATGTGTCTAATTTATAATTGCAATTTATCACACGCTTTTCGGTGAAGGAAAACATCGTGTGAAAACCTGCATATCTCTAGAGAATTCTGGAGATATGTGTAACTTATCAATCCGCATTGGAGCAGCTACCACGTTATTATTATTATTATTATTATACTTTTACGCGTCGTAGTATCCGACTGATTAGTATAGACCACTCTCATTTCTTACCGAGCTGGCGCAAAAGGCGGCATAGATAAGATGACCCGCCGTGTGGTCTTGGCCTGAGAAGAATAGACGACCCACATTTCTTACCGAGGTGTCGTAAAAGGCATAAGGTAAGTTGACCTGCAGTGTGATATCCGGCTGAGCAGAATAGATCACCCTCATATCTAACCGAGATATCGTAAAAGGAGACTAAAGTAAATTTGCCCGCCTTGTGGTATCCAGCTGAGTAGAATAGACCGCCCTCATTTCGTACTGGTGTCGTAAAAGTCAACTAAGGTAAGTTGACGTCAGGCGGTTGTAAAAAACTAGCCTAAACATGTAACGACGTTTTTGAAACATGTTGTGACAGAGTGGGATAAGGGCAGAAGAATCATCACTGTCCCGTCTCCTCGTTATCATGCGGCGTCACTATACGGATTTGCATAATACAAAGATAATTGTAATATCATATAGCTTTAATCTGCTATATGAGAAAATATAAGTAATCCTAAATGTAGAGTGTATCATATGTGATTCGCGAAATGCATGAACGCTTTGCCATTCTGTCGTGGAGTCTACGATGATGCTTCGGTTACGGTGCGAATCGATATTGAGATTGTGATAGTGAATGTGTGCAGTGATAGTTTAGTGTGGTGGTGGTGGTTTGTAGTGCATAAATTTTACAAATTCTGCATATATAAGGTATGAAAATGGATAATACACTACATTAAGTATCTACACCATCTTCATCTCGAACTTCTAGTTCTTTCTATAAAATATGTTCTAGAATAGATTATTATACTTTACTTTATTTTCTATACTTACTTATTATATTGGACTGGCCCGTTGGCGCAGTGGGTGGTGACCCTGCCTTCAGCGCCGTGGGTCGCGGGTTCGATTCCCGCCGAGAGCCAACATTTTCTATAAACAATTTGTTGGTTCTTCGAGCCTGGGTGTGTATTTGTATTTAAAATGTAGTATATCTACCAGTTGTCCGTCACCCATAACACAAGTATTAAGCTTATATTGGGTACAGACCACCGTGTGTGTAAGTGTTCCATATATTTATTTATTATTCATATATATAAATACGATAATCAAAGCTGTGATAGCCCAGTGGTGAGACCGTGCGACTCTCTAGAGACGAACATAGGTTCAAACCCGGGCAGGCACCAATGAGTTTTTCTATTAAAACTCATGTGTCTAATTCATAATTGCAATTTATCACACGCTTTTCGGTGAAGGAAAACATCGTGAGGAAACCTGCATATCTCTAGAGAATTCTGGAGATATGTGTAACCTGCCAATCCGCATTGGAGCAGCGTGGTAGGTCTTAGCTCCAACCCTTCTCTCCAGAAACGGAGAGAGGAGGCCTATTCCCAGCAGTGGGATATTAACAGGCTGTTACTTTACTTTTTTTTTAAATACGATAAATTTACGACTTACCGTTGAGGTCATATTTTTAAATTAAGTTTCTATTATAACTTCAGCAAGCTATGAAATAAAGTAACAGATTTCAAGAGTTCAAGTACTTAATATTTTTAATTATAAAACTAGTTCAAACAGTGGTAGCAAACAATGAAACAGCTGAGAGCAAATAAAAAGTTACATAATAAAACCACGATAAGTTGCTTTTGTTGTATTGTGTTGAGGAAAGGTCGACTGTCAACATTTCAGTACACCGTGGCGTCACAGATCATGCTGATAGGGTGAAAATATTAGTGACAGATTATGTAGTATAAGTTAGGAGAAACTAGCGATTTAACTTACATAACTTCTGTGATTTCATCTGAAAAATTGTCTCAAAAATCAAATCAAAATAATCATCATCATTCTCCTGCCCTTATCCCACTCTAAGTGGGCACAACATGTTACAAACATGGTGTCACATGATTTGGCTACGTATTTTACGACCGGCCGCCTGCCTGACATCAACTTACCTTAGTTACCTTTTACGACACCCTGGTAAGAAATGAGGGTGGTCTATTCTACGCAGCCGCTTACCACACGGCACTTGCCTTAGTCGCCTCTTACGACATCTCGATAATAAAGAGGGTGGTCTATTCTATTCTGCCGGATACCACACGGCAACAAATCAAAATAATCTTAATGTCATTAAGCCATTTCAGGTACTTCTGAATCATCAACCATCAATATGATTAATGAACTACAACTGGTTCGGAATGTTGCTCTTACCGAGAAGAACCAGCAAGGAATTTGGCAGTCAATCTTTTGAATATTTTCAATTATACATCATTAATAACTAGCAGTGATAGCCCAGCAGAGAGGACCCTGTGACTCTCTACAGACGATCATGGGTTCAAACCCGGGCAGACACCAATGAGTTTTATATTAAAACTTATGTGTCTAATTGATAATTGCAATTTATCACACGCTTTCCGGTGAAGGAAAACATCGTGAGGGAACCTGCATATCTCTAGAGAGTTCTGGGGATATGTGCAACCTACCAATCCGCATTGGAGCAGCGTGGTAGGTCTTAGCTCAAACTCTTCTCTCCAAAAACGGAGAGAGGAGCCCTTAGCCCAGCTGTGGGCATAGTAACAGGCCGTGACTTTACTTTACTTCCATTATTAATCTACATTAGTAAACCACTGTCTTGTATGAAGTTGAAAGGATTTTCAAATCCAGGCATTTTTATCATCCAAAAATTATTTAATTCTGTAATATGCTTTACGTATAAGCATATTTCTTACTAAGTTCAAACCTTTCTGTAGACTGGTCTAGTATGGATTCTGGAATCTCGCACGGTCTCACCGCTGGGCTATCACAGCTTCAATAAAATAAGGTATCGATTACAATAATTGATTAAAGCAAACGAATGCGATTTTGTCGTGGAGTCTACCTCGGATGCTTCGTATGCGGGGCGAAATAATTGTTGAGTTTGTATTAGTGAACGTGTGTAGCGCTTGTGTATTGTGGTGGCGGTGGTGGAGGTTTGTGCATGTGTTTTTACGAATCCTGCATGTATCGGGTAAGAAAAAACGTAGAGTCGACTGACTATACATTAAAGTAGTAAAGTAGCAGCCTGTCACAATCCCACTGCTGAGAATAGGCCTCCTCTCTTCGTTTCTGGAGAGAAGGGTTGGAGCTAAGACCTACCACGCTGCTCCAATGCGGATTGGTAGGTTACACATATCTCCAGAATTCTCTAGAGATATGCAGATTTCCTCACGATGTTTTCTTTCACCGAAAAGCGTGTGATAAATTGCAATTATCAATTAGACACATGAGTTTTAATCGAAAAAGTCATTGGTGCCTGCCCGGGTTTGTACTTGTGCTTCCCTCGAAAGAGTCGCACGGTCTCACCGCTGGGCTATCACAGCTATATTCTGACTATACATTAATATATTATATATTAAAGACTATACATTAATTAGTAATATTTTCGAATTGCTTTATCGCGGATTATAGCAAAATAATTTTATTACTAATTTTGTTTAACATATAACGAGATACTAACCTGGGTTTGAGACATTTTAAAAATCAACCATATCTTGGTGTGTCAATCTAGGAGTGAAATTGTTTCTGCAGTACTTCATACAAAATTGAACTCGTCAAAATTAAACAGTCAGGATTTGTTCGAGCGGAAAACTCCTTGTATAAACTGATTTCATTTTTGTTTCAGTTTTTTTTATTTGATTGTTATGATTATTATCTTATCGGCGAACAAAATAATTGCGACAATGCCGGCCTTTTGACATCCTTAATCTGTTCGCAACAAAGAACTCGACAAATTGGTTTAAGTATATCAAAGACGGAGTACAATAAAAATGAAATGAATTCTACCAGAATTTTTTTCATTTCATACTTACTCCTACACAAAAATAATTGCTTGTAAATGTTTACTCGTCTAAAAAATTATTTGATAAAAAAACATTTTAGCTGCTATTGTAAAATAGCTTTTGAGTTATACTATATTGAATGTTTCTTTCGCTGGTGTCAGCCTTAACGGCTTTTACAGCGTTACCGGGTGGGACGGGCGAGTGCAGAAGCATCGTCGATGTTGGGAAATGTAGAGAGTAGAGTGCAGAAGCTCTACTAGCGTCGGGAACGTCGCCCTAACGGTGCCTCCTTTGAGGCCGGACCACGGCTTAGGGCGTCGCGTAGTGGAGGACTGATGGTATGACTTTGATTAGTCATTGCGACGTCGGAAGGGTGGCGAGAAAGAGTGGTGTGTGTTTTACGTGTTTCTGTGTTTTCGATCGTTATTTGATCATCAGGGTCATATAGGACGCTTTTTGTTGATTGATTTACTGATTACGGGTAAAGGGGAAATTTGTCCCAATTTGTTACCGCCTTCACAGTACAGTTAGTAAGTAGTTAGCAAGGCTCTGGTGACAGACCTTTTTTAGCCCAAGCAGACAGAACTTTTTTGGACAAAAATCTAAATCTATCTGTGTATGTATATAAAAAAACTAATTATGGTTCCTTACTTTTTCTTTAAATTGCAACCTTGATCATAAATCTAACCTTGTTGTTTAAATTCTAATCTTGATCGTATCATCCATACTAATAGAATAAACTTAAGAGTATGTCTGTCATCAGGCCGTTACGCGATCACGGCTAAATTACTATGTAGGGTTTAGTACGATTGAAGCTTAATAAACCGGACTAACAAATAGAGTAAAAAATACATTTTTTTCTTTGGGAACACGAAAAACACAATTTACATGAATGAGGGTGTTTGAACACTTAGTAGTAGTAGTTGTAATAGCCTATTACTATGCCCACTGCTGGGCTAAGGCCTCCTCTCTCCGTTTTTGGAGAAAAGGGTTGGAGCTAAGACCTACCACGCTGCTCCAATGCGGATTGGTAGGTTACACATATCCCTGGAACTCTCTTGAGATATGCAGGTTTCCTCACGATGTTTGCTTCACCGAAAAGCGTGTGATAAATTGCAATTATCAATTAGACACATGAGTTTTAATAGAAAACTCATTGGTGCCTGCCCGGGGTTTGAACCTATGTCGTCTCTAGAGAGTCGCATGGTCTCATCGCTAGGCTATCACAGCTTAATTTGAACACTTAATTTGACGCAAACGAAGCCACGGGTACTGCGTTTCTATATATCTAAGCATATTTAAAAATATAATCCTTAAACAGATACAATATCGCCCAACTTTCCCAAATTAACATTAAAGCTATTATAATTTTCAAACTGGAAATGGGTTTTCCGACACCTTTAATTCCACAAAGGGGTTCGTTTTAACTGCGTCATGAAGCCCATTAAAACTTTGAGATGGAGACATGAAAAATGAAAAAACACCTTTTCCACCGCGATCTCTTGGCCTTATCATGCACGTGACTTGCTTCAAGTAAACCAACTTATGACTCCTAGTTTAGAGGTTAAACTATTTAGCACAGAAGTAAAATACCCATAGTGCTTAAGCCTAAATGTACGTACTATGCTTATACGTAAACCATATTACACGATTGAAGATTATTTGAATGATAAAATGCGTGGATTTGAAAACCGTTTCAGCTTCATACATGACTGCAGTTAAATAAATAAATAAATTATACGAGAAACTTACACACGCGTTTGTCCATCCCCAGAATAAGTAACTTAATACCTGTGTTATGGGTGACGGACAACTGGTAAATATATTACGTATTTAATTTTAAATACATACTTTAATACAAATACACACCCAGGCTCAAAGAACCAACAAATTGTTTATAGAAAATAGTTAATAGTAAAGCGGGAATTGAACCCGTGACACGTGGAGCTGAAGGCAGGGTCACTACCCACTGCGCCAACGGGCCAGTCAAATAATGTAAATTTAAAATGTTTAAAAGATTGACCGCCGAGTTTCTTGCTGGTTCTTCTTGGTAAGAGCAACATTCCGAACCAGTATAGCTTCATTAAATCTAATTGATCCTTGACGATTCAAAGGTGCTTGTAATAGCTTACTTGAATAAAGATTATTTTGATTTGATTTGATTTGATTTGATAGGGTTATTTTACTAGAGTGGGGAGGCAAGCCTTAAGTGAGTCTATCGATAAAAAAGAGAAAGCAATTGAGACTTATTATCCCTCTCTCTTTTTTTTATGTGTGATAAGACAAATGTATGATTTTGATCTACCCTCTCATTTGTTGCGACACTCCCAATAACAGGCCTGCCTGTGAATCGCCTACTCTAACAACTCCATGAAAAGATACATGTACAAGGTTAATAGAGAGTATAATAGAGTAATGACTAAATGTAATTAGTTATAAGAATTATAATTGAAAAGAGCAACCGCCGAATTTATTGCTGGCTCTTCTCGGTAGGAATAGCTTTCCGAACCAGCAGTTTAGTTGACGGTTCAAAAGCATTTTTGTTACTATACTTGAATAAAGAATATTTTGAATTTGAAAATACCAATAGTTTTCTCAGAGAAATGGACTAATAAAGAGATGGACTTTCCTTTAACAGGCTCTATTGAAAACGTTGGGTTACAAAGGTAATTAAAATATATATTTGCCTATTGTTCATTGTTGGATAATATTAAAATTTAAGCTGGTTAATTTCCAACAATTCCAATTTCGCGTAGACTGTTGATGGTAAATTTAAAAAACTTCGATTTGCAATTGAGAAAATACGGAAGTGTATAATATTTCTTAATTCATGATCGATTTTCGTCTAACAGTGATCGCAATATGCAGGCATGACAGAAATTCATTATTAAATCAGTATTAAACAAGAGATTGTCTAGTATAGCTTGCTTCGTTTATTTGCCTGTTTGTTTATGTGTGTGTGTTAAATCCGATATCAGAAGTGGGATTATGTTTAAGTATCGGCCTGTTATAATCCGCTCCTAGGCATATGCTTCCTCTCTCCTTATATGGAGAGAAGGGTTGGAGCTCAGACCACTTCACTGCCCCAATGCGGACACATAACCCAGGACCTTTCCAGAAATATGCAGGTTTGCTCGTGTGACAAAGCGTATGATAAATTGCAAATATCAATATATTTTCCTGCTGCGTGTGTTTTATTCCAGCAAGTACATTCCCGTTAAATGTTGGTTATTTGTTTTTAATACACCGCCCGAAATACCTTTCCTTTTTGTGTCAAAGCTTAGCCGGAAGGGATCCTTTATTGAAATAAATTCGCCTTTGTACATTAACTTTATTAATTACGTTCATGAAACATTGCTTTATACAAATAGACATTAAAAAACATATTTGATTCGTCAGTAAACTGTGATAGCCAAGCTATGGGACTTTGCGACTCTTTCGAGGGGGTCATGCGTTCAAACCTCGGTGAGGTACCAATACCAGTTTTCTATTAAAACATGTGACTTATTGATTTTTTTTATTTATTTAATTGATAAACTTGCGTATATCTAAAGAATTTTGGGGATATGTGTAACCTACCAATCCGCATTCAAGTAACGTAGTGGGTCTTAACTCTAACTCTTCTATCCAAAAACGGAGAATAGGTTTGAAATGAGTTTTAAATTGATCAGGTTAATGAGAACAGATTAAATTATACATTAAGCATTACATATATTTCCTATTTGCTTTACGCGGATTATAACAAAATTAAAATTACTTTTTTATTATCCAAATCCTCAAAGTAACCCTTCAAAAAATTACCCATAAGTAGCATTAAAACCCGTATGGAAACGAAAATTTTCAGTTCGAAAATGAAAATCGTATAAAATAATGCAACAAACACAAGCACGCCATGCCATTTACTGAGCAAATTCAACATAAGCTGACTTACATTTTTACAATTGTTACAAATTCCACATAATCTTATAAAACGTTCTCACGCGATACGAAACCCCGTTGCACGGAGTAAGCCATGAAAAATAATCATGCATGCAACGTTAAGTAACGCTAAGAGGTTAATTTGAATATGGCTTAACTGTTGCACGTTGCTTGGCATTCGAGTTGCATTTTTAAATATGCGGGTAGACGTATACAACTTTTTATTTATTTAATTTTGTAACGTTAAAGTTGTTACGTAAAAGACAATTAAATATACGCCGCGCATACGCCGACTGCAACGAGTATTTGATTTAATAATTGAATCTATGGTTTATTTAGGAATTAATAATTTTTTATGAGCTGTGATAGCCCAGCGGTGAGACCGTGAGACTCTTTCGAGGGGAACACGAGTTCAAACCCGGCCAATGAGTTTTTCTATTAAAACTCATGTGTCTAATTGGTAATTGCAATTTATCACACGCTTTTCGGTGAAGGAAAACATCGTGAGGGAACCTGTATATCTCTAGAGAATTCTGGATATATGTGTAACCTACCAATCCGCATTGGAGCAGCGTGGTAGGTCTTAGCTCTAACCCTTCTCTCCAGAAACGGAGAGAGGAGGCCTATTCCCAGCAGTGGGATGGCAACTGGTCGCTACTTTACTTTTACTTAATTATTATTTATTATTTATTGTCTTTTAATTTTATTTAGGTATATTTATTTAAATTTTTAAATATATAAATTTACAACATTACAATTTTTTTTATTAATTTAATAATTACACGCCCGCGTGGAAATCAGTGTTTAGCGTGTAAAAGTCGCTTGAGTCTCGGCAGGACTGGTTCTATTGCCCCCATCTATACTACCATCGACACCGATTTGTTAATACTCCCACTAAAAATTGTTGTTAAACGACCTCTTCAACTCAATTTACACATAACCTTATATACTATTAACTTAAACCTTCCTCAAGAATCTTTTAGTAAAAACCGTACAAAAATCCGTTTATTAGATTTTGAGAAAATCGATCGCATACCGACTGACATCTTTAGGGACTATGTCTCATAATAAGTATATATGTTTTAGAATAAGTATAGACACACAAACAGAGTCGTGTCGGAGAAGTACAAAATAAACTATATAGAATAGGAAAAAGTAATATAGTAGATAATTGAGGGTATTATGACATTAAATTGACTCGAACAAAGTCGTGGGTACCTTTAGTCTATACATATTGTAAAACAAAGTCCCTAAAATCTGTCTGTTTATAATTGATTTACTCAAAAGTTCACTGAACGGATTTTTCTACAGATTTTATTAAAAGATTTTTCAAAGTCTGCGATACCATATGTATTATGTAACTATTATAGTTATGACAATATAACAACTTTTTTACATTGTAAAAGTTGATAAAATTGCCGACAATAATTGAACCATTTTATTCATATCTCTTTATTATTCCTTATACCATTAAATAATATTTTATTAAAAACTGTTTCAATACCTGTAAAATACTTTTTAAATTATTAAAATCCGCAATCCCCATCGAAAGATATTATAATTTAAGAATGTAGATCGAAAGAAAATAATGTCATACCAAATTCATTATAGCGACCGTTATAGCAGGGCCTGCATTTGGTGAGTTAGCTCTTATTCCAAGAATACTAATGATACCCATCTTTATTAATTAAATAATCTACAAAATAAATATAGTCCGACTTTCCAGTATAACGAGATCGATACGGGTGAAATTTCATAATAAAATATTGAGTTTCATAACACATAGCCGAAGTCAAATCCAAACACATTTCAACATTGTTTAATCTCCAATAACATTATTTAAATAAGAATCTCGCTGGAATATGTTTGCATTAGTGTCTAAGTCCGGATATCAAGTCACAGTATGTACTGTGTACAAATAGAATTCGCAATATCAGACAAAAGATTCAATGGCCGGCCTCGGGCTTGTCGTTTCAAAGAACGGATGGGAACTCGTTAAGTTCGACGAGTGAATGTCCTCTGCGAATTTTATTGCCGATCTGCCATTCCTTATATAATATTGCTAACACATGATTTATAGAAGCAGGCGTTACTTTGCGGAATTCCGTATTACAGGCTCTATAACAGAACTACCTCGCTATAATCCGCACGGGTTAAGCGAATGCATGCAAAGCTAATGTGTATGAAGCAGGCAAAATTTTCGCACCTTGTACATGCAGGACTAGCCACCACACGCACCCAAAGGCTCCTCCAACAGCAACAAAGCACACAAGCAGCACACACAACCACCACCACAACAATGTAGACGATCGTTCCGCTCTGAAACCAAAGCATCATCAGGAGGATAGGCTCCACGACAAAATCGCAATGCATTACGAGATTGTTGTGGTGGTGGTTGTGTGTGCTGCTTGTGTGCTTTGTTGCTAACACAGTTTAATGTTGTTCACTTTTGATTCAAATCAAATCATTCTTTATTCAAATAATTTATCGAAGTAGCCATTGTTTTGCGGAAATCCATAGTACAAAAGTTATGATAGAATTATATTGATACGATCCGTGTTTGTTAAGCAAATCTTCGCAATGTTAAGTGTAGGAAGCAAACAACGTTCACATACCTTATACATGCTGGATTAGGTACCACACATATCACAAGGCACCGCCACCAAAAACCACCAACACGTATGATTTTTACGGGAAAACTAATTCGTGCCTGCCTGGGGTGTGAACCCGTGACCTGCTTGAAAGAGTCGCACGGTCTCACCGCTGGGCTATCACATACTTATCTTTTTTCCATATTGGCGAAGTTAAAGACGTTCCTATAAGGGGCGTGACTTGGAGTGGGAAAAATCGATTGTTTATTAACCGATTTTTCTTCAAATAAATCGATTTTCTGATTATTTAAAGATTTTCCATTTTAATATAATAATTAATTACAATACAACTAATAAAGTGGACAAGTGCGAATAAAAAATAAAATTCGCTGTTTGCGAAATTCGATTAGAATGTGTAGTTAGGATTAGGATAGGATATAGGATAGGGTTTATATTCATATCCTATCTTATAAAATAAAAAATGAGAAACAGAGGGTTAATAATTAATAAATTTAATTAAATAAAAAATTAAAGATTGCAATGTTTAGAAAATCGATTCTTTACTATCGATTATTTTTTAACATCCCTACTCCCTATTCTGTAAATTCGAGTAAAACTCTACTAATGAGAATTGAAGAGTCAAATCCTTACGGCACTCAGCCGCCCGAACACGAAAAGCTTCTTAGTAGAGGGTATTAAGCTCTATAAAGTTTCTAGGTATACATCTAACAACTAATATTGCCGATGCAAAAGTTTGTCTGTCTGGCTGTCTGTTACGGTATCACGAAAGATCTTATCCATGGTGCTACATAAAGTTTACGATAAAATTTAAAGTTATCTGAGTGAAAATGAAGAATTACTTTAACTGCAGTTTCCTTAGTCGACTTAATGATTTAATGACAGCGTTAACTTGTATCATCATAATATTACAACGTATAAACGTTGTAAAAAAAATTAAAAAAATTGTCCATCATCATTCTCCTGCCCTTATCCCACTCTAACTGGGGTCGGCACAACATGTCACGTGATTTGGCTACGTATTTTACGACCGCCCACCTGCCTGACGTAAACTTATCTTAGTAGCCTTTTACGACACTTCGGTAAGAAATGAGGGTGGCCTATTCTATGCAGCAGGATACCACAGGGCACATACCTTAGTCGCCTCTTACGACACCTCGGTAAGAAAGGAGGATGGTCTATTCTATGCCGGATACCACATATATATATATATATATATATATATTAGTTGTGGACAAACCTTATCACTTAGGGGTATAAAAAAAGATAGGAGCCGATTCTCAGACCTAATGAGTATGCGTATAAAATTTTATATAAATTAAATAAAAATCGGTATGCCGTGTGGTATCCAGGTGAGTAGAATAGATCATCCTCATTTCTTACTAAGATGTAGTAAAAGGCGACTAAGGTAAGTTGACCTACCGTGTGGTAACCGGTTGCGTAGAATAGACCACCCTCATTTCTTACCGAGGTGTTGTAAAAAGCGTCTAAGGTAAGTTGAAGTCAGGCAGGCGGCCGGTCGTAAAATACGTAGCCAAATCATGTGACAGCATTTTCATTACATGTTGTGCCGAAGCCACTTTAAGTGGAAACTAGGGCAGGAGGATGATGATTATTTATTTATTTATTAGATAAGATACACCAACGATACAATATAAATGCATTAACCATTATACTTATATTAATTCTTATACTACTATATTTATCCATTAAAGGCGTATTCAGCATTGTCTTATAATGTTAGCTCTTAAATATATATTAAATTAGGTACATCATCAAATAAAAGCATCAAGTCTAAATTGAATAAAAATTTGACAAAAAGTTAAAACTAAAACTATGTCGAAAGGTGTAGTAATAATAAAAATAATAATGAAAATTGCCTAAAAAACTAATATATATTCCTAAAGCTAGTAAAAGTATCGTGAAAAATGACAATGTCATGGTGGGTCATACTATTGTAAGTATTGCTAATTCTATTAATAGGAGAAAATTTGGCTAAATTACTTTTGGAAGAACTAAGTGAAAAAGATTTCTTAAGAGTATATCTAGGAGGACGGGAAGGGACATTCACGTTGATCTGATGCAGCAAATCGGAAGAGTCTACCAAATTATGAACAATTTTGAATAGGATTATTAGATCACTCATGAGTCTACGTTTCTCTAACGAGTTCATCTTAAAGTGTCTCGTAGTCTGCTCGATACGGGCAAGAGTTATCCTTAAAGGCTAGGTATCTCGTGAAAGAACGTTGGACATTTTCTATTCTAGCAATTTGGCTTTTATAGTGAGGGTTCCATACCGGGACTGCATACTCAAGAATGCTACGTGCCAGTGCGTTGAATATCGCTATTATACTCTGGTTATTATCATAAAAATCGGTCAAGCCGTTCCGGAGGAGTGTGTTAACTAACATTGTGACTCGAAAATCCCCAAACGCTGTTCTGTATGTGTGTCTCAAAATCTATTTTAATTGTTTATTTATGTACTATCAAAAAGTAAAAAAAACATTATTAATTAAAAAAAATTATACAAAGGTCAACTTATTCCTTAAAATCTACTGAACGATTGTGACGAATTCGATTTTTGTTCGGTTCTAACTAAAAGATATTGCGATTCTCGGCGAAGGTTTACGTTAATGGTACATTTTCCGGAAGTGCTAAACCGATTTTAATGGGACTTTCACGGGAAAATAGTGGAGGTTTTGGAGTAATTTAAAGGCTCGTAGAATTCTATCCTATCCTTAAATCATAGAGTCCACGCTGTGTCGAAATTTACGCGGGGAAAACTCAATGACATATTAATTTGGATAAAGCTAGTAGTAATCTATACTTATTATAAAACGAATCGATTTTCTCAAAATCTACTGAACGAATCTTTCTACGATTTTCACCAAAAGATAGTGAAATACTTCCGAATGGTTTAGGTAAATAGTACATATCGATAATATGTAAATTGTGTTGAAGAGATCGAGCAGTTGTTAAAAAATTTACTTGCTGGGAGCTTTAGTCGCGTGCGCTGCGTAAACCAACAGAGTTACGTTAAAGTGATGTACTAGAGAATTGTAGATCTATAAAAATATTACAAAAAAGTCAGTGATAGCATGTCTCTATCTCTTACGGTTAACTCACAATAACTACTATTATGATCAAAATTGCAATTAAATACACTAATTTATACGCGGGCGAAGCCGCAAGCACAGCTAGTGTTATATATAAAATAAAATCACCGTTGTAACTATTGTCTACTCTTTACCCTGAATTTGCAAAAGCCGAAGTTTCAAGAGTAGAAACAACTTGTAAACCTACCCACGAAAACCATTTTCATTTTTATTAGAAATAATAAATAGTATCTGAGAAGCGGGGTTATAAATTTATTTGTCTTGGCTGGGAGTCAAAGCTACAGTCAATGCTATAATAAACGTGCACTACCTGATATAAAGTTCAAATAAGCTATTATTATCTGAAAGACGATAAGATAAGATCTAGATTCGCCTAACTGGTTTCTATACAGAATATACTCGAGCCGTATAACAACGAAATAGAACGACCACACGTTTTATCGCTACATCAGGACTCATTTCAGATAATAACCATATTACTAAGAAATAAGTTCCATTTAGTTACGATTATTTAGAAACAGCTATATGCTATGATAGTTTAGCGGTAAGACCGACTTTGAGGGGGGTCAGGGTTCAAATCCCGGGCTGCCACCAATGAGTTTTTCTATTAAAACTTATGTGTCTAATTGATGATTACAATTTATCACACGCGTTTCGGTGAAGAACAATATCATTGCATATCTCTGAGATTTGTGGAGATATATGTAACCAACCAACTTGCAAGCAGCGAGGTGGATATTGGCTTCAACTCTCCTCTCAAAAAACGTAGAGAAAAAGTTTATAACCAGCAGTGGAATAGTATTAGGCCGTTACTCTACTTATAATGCGAAGCTACACGTAGAGCTCACGGGCGTTACAATATGACGTTATAGAAATCTTAAATAGGTATATAATACACATAACTAGGCGTTACTTTGCGGAGATCCATAAAAGTGGTGATGATATTATTTTGCATGCATATTATAATCAGCAGCAAAATAGTGTCAACATTCCTTTTAACATGTTTATAGATACAAAACTATATAAAATCTAGAAAAAAGTACCAATTATATTTAACCCAATTAACTATTAAACTGGTATTGGCACTTTTCACTATTCTTTTTTTTTTAATCGCAGCTTGCGTCAAAACTTGTTAAAACTCACTTGTACTTGAAATATTACCAATTTTCAAAAAGTAGTAGAGTGAAAGTTACTTTAATAAATACTATAGAGACTTATTGATGCAAGTTATACTTAAATACTAATATTACTACTTGATACAAAATTTCACATTAAATGTAACTACGCGTAGTTTCGAAACAAGGACACATCAGATTTCATAGGAAACCCAGTTTGAATATCCACAGCTCATAAACAAATGGAGGCAAAAGCAATCATGCAAATAAGGTATCTTTGTTACCATTGCAAATACACTGCAGATTTACAAAGGGACCAATTCATATGCCGATCGTTTGATTATGCATTGCTATTTGATAGGATAAATAGTGGTTTATCACGAAAAGCAACTTCGGTACGAGCAATTTACCGTAACGAATAACGAAATTGACTTATGTATAATGTAATGTTGAAAGTTAACAGAATATATAAATATTAATTATATGAATAAATTCAAATTTAAATTATCCTTTATCCAAGTAAACTTGTAAACAAGTTCATCCACTAATTAAATAGTTACATTTTAATTAATTCAAATAATCATCTATTCTATCATTCATTTTTCAATTTTAATCTATGCACAGTGTTTCGTTATTTTTCTTTTTCTTCCTTCCTTTTTTTCATAATCTCATACTCTGTTTGTGGGTGGGAAATTCAGAAGAAGAGTTGACAGCATTTAAATTTATTTGTCTCTAAAAGATTCACACAGTAACTCGAACAGAATTCATTAAAACAGTTGTAATAACGATTATTCGCCTGGATTTCCCAATTGTATGGCGATTAATAAAAACAAGTGCTTTTGAATCGTCTTCTCTACGACTAGTTCGGAAAGCTGTTCTTTGCACTATGTTGCAAAGCTACGGCAAAGTGGCATGCTCGTATCTACAGCGATAGCAACATTGTCAACACTTTTTGGTAGCTGACAGGAATGGTTAAAATCACCGGGAGTTCACAACATTGTAAATAGTTTAGGAGCAGCTAGATACAATAGGCGGAATGCTTCGGAGTTGCTAAAACGTCGTGTTAAAAAGTACTCAGAAATTAAAATACTTATTTTATTAAATTATTTTAGAATTCGCATTGGCTAATGCTGAAAAATTGGTGAATACAGTAAAAATTCATAATGAAATAGTAAAACCAGAAGAATTGGCTGTCTTTGGTGACCTTGGATGTAAAGCTGCAATGGGGACCCCATATAACGAATCTTTGTGTTAAACTTAGTTCCGCTTCTTATGCCGTTAGGAAGATTAGGTAATTAGCTGATATTGAAACAGCAAGACTTGTCTATTTTTCTTATTTTCATAGCATTATGGCGTACAGGATCTTGCTGTGGGACAAGGCAACTGATATCCAAAAAATATTTGTGTTACAAAAGCTGACTCGCTTCGTGATAAATTTAAAGAATTTAATTATAAACATCGATGTGCATTATTTAATGCCGGGTACTATACGTTGATCGTTTGTAGGCTTCGGTATACTTTTTATAATAAAATTCCTCAATCTATTTTGGACTTGCCTTTACACAAGTTCAAAAAGCAATTAAAGAGACTCTCATTCATAAAGCTTCTTATACTGTTGAGGACTATTTTAATGATAAGAAAGCTTGGAATTAAATTGCGACCAGCTACGCACTAGATGATATTATATTCTATTTTTGTTAACAATTACAAATAAAATATTGTAATATTTATTTTTAAAAAGAGTGACCGCCGAGTTTCTTGCTGCTTCTTTTCGGTTAGAGCACGTCGGTTCGAGGTCGTAGCTTCATTTTAATTTTAATTTGACGATTCAAAAGTGCTTGTAAAGCCCAATTTGAATAAAACTCATTTGAATTTTGAATTTTATCTTGAGAACGGAAGACAGTGTGTGTAATTTCTCTATATATTTATTTTTATTTCGTGTAGTGAAAAAACCAGAGTTTTTAAATCTCCCAGATCAGTACTGGAATATTAAATATTAATCAGTATACAAAAAATAACATACAACGGCAATAGGAACGTAATGTACGGAAAATAAACGGAGTTATCTTGTTACTGTAATTTATTACAAATGTTCCAATATTCATGTTTATGACACGGTTTTATGTTATCCGGCCGGATAAAACAATTATGTATGCTTTTACGGTTTTATTTGGAGTGCGTGGGTTTAAATCCGATTGCGTCATGACATTTTAACACGTAATTAGTATTTATTACTGAAATCATTAAGCTGTGATAGCCCAGCGGTGAGACCGTGCGACTCTTACGAGTGGAATACGAGTTCAAACCCGGGCAGGCACCAATGAGTTTTTCTATTAAAACTTATGTGTCTAATTGATAATTGCAATTTATCA
The DNA here is from genome assembly GCA_947086505.1 of Morpho deidamia. Taxonomy (NCBI): domain Eukaryota; kingdom Metazoa; phylum Arthropoda; class Insecta; order Lepidoptera; family Nymphalidae; genus Morpho; species Morpho deidamia. The sequence goes on from CAMTZC010000025.1 coordinate 2,492,988, forward strand.
CACGCTTTTCGGTGAAGGAAAACATCGTGAGGAAACCTGCATATCTCTAGAGAATTCTGGAGATATGTGTAACCTACCAATCCGCATTGGAGCAGCGTGGGAAGTATTAGCTCCAATCCTTCTCTTCAGAAACGGAGAGAAGAGGCCTATTCCCAGCAGTGGGATTGTAAGAGGCCGCTACTTACTGAAATCATTATCGTTATTGCACCGGTTTAGAATGTAACATACTTTGCCAGCGTATATCATTATGTCACAAGATTTTTCCCGAATTCAAATTTGAACATATAAGTAATTATTATGATAATTTATAGAATAAGCCGTTACTTTGCATCCATAATACAAATGTAATTATAAAATTATTTTGCTATAATCCGCGATACAGTAAATAGAAAATATATATAGTGTTAAATGTATAGTGGACTATCCATTTTTTCATACCCGATACATGCAAAACATGACTTTGAGATTTTGTCGTGGAGTCTATCTCCTGATGATGCTTCGGTTGCGGGGCGAAACGATTGTTGAGTTTGTGATAGTGAACGTGTGTAGTGCTTGTGTATTGTGGTGGCAGAGGTGGAGGGTTGTGCATGTGTTTTTACGAATCCTGCATGTAACGGGTATGAAAAAACGGATAGTCCACTATATATATTTTCTATTTACTGTATCGCGGATTATAGCAAAATAATTTTATTATTACTTTTGTAATTATTGTGAGTTAACCATAAGACACAGAGACATGCTATCGTGGACTTTTTTGTAGTATTTTAGTATATCTAAAATTTTCTATTTTAGTTTACGAGTATCTCTACTGTATTACGCGGCGCACGAGTTTTTTTTTGCAACTGCGTGATCTCCTCAACACAATTTACATAAAAACGTTATGTCTTATTAACTTAAACTTCCCGGAAAAAAGCTGTGATAGCCCAGCGGTGAGACCGTGTGATTCTCTAGAAACGATCATGGGTTCAAACCCCGAGCAGGCACCAATGAGTTTTTCTATTAAAAATTATGTGTCTGATTGATAATTTAAATTTATCACACGATTTTCGGTGAAGGAAAACATTGTGGGGAAACCTGCATATCTCTAGAAAATTCTAGGGATATGTGTAACCTACGAATCCGAATTGGAGCAGCGTGGTAGGTTTTAGCTCCAACCCATCTCTCCAAAAAACGGAAAGGCCTATACCCAACAGTGGGATGTAACAGGCCGTTACTTCTTCTACTTACTTCTTCCCGGAAAATTGTACTACCGTACAAAATCGGTTAAGTAGTTTTTGAGAAAATTGATCACGTACAGACAGCTTTTGAGGACTTTGTTTTATAATAAGTATAGAAATGTCTACATCATCATTCTCCTGCCCTTATCCCACTCTAAGTGGGGTCGGCACAACATGTTACACATGTTGTCACATGATTTGGCTATGTATTTTACGACCGGCCGCCTGCCTGACGTCAACTTACCTTAGTCGCCTCTTACGACACCTCGATAAGAAAGGAGGGTGGTCTATTCTATGCAGCCGGATACCACACGGCAGATACCTTAGTCGCCTCTTACGACACCTCGGTAAGAAAGGAGGGTGGTCTATTCTATTCTGCCGGATACATATAGAAATGATAAAGAAATGTCTACATAAATATTAATTTATTAATCTTGCAAACTGGGGAGGTCGCTTATTTAAGATGCTACATTGGTGGACGCTCGCACTTTCTTCAAAGATCTATTTAGAACGCTCATAGACTGGCCCGTTGGCGCAGTGGGTAGTGACCCTGGCTTCAGCGCCGGGTTCGATTCCCGCCGAGGATCAACATTTTCTATAAACAATTTGTTGGTTCTTCGAGCCTGGGTGTATATTTGTATTTAAGTATGTATTTAAAATTATATATGTAGTATATTTACCAGTTGTCCGTCACCCATAACACAAGTATTAAGTTACGTACTTTGGGGACGGACGACCGTGTGTGTAAATGTCCCATATATTTATTTATTTATTATTTACAGAGCATATTATTGTACCCGAGAACTACTAGCTAGCAACTGTTTTGGGAAAATGGATTCGCGATTTCGCTTTTGACTAAAAACTTTTCAATTTTGAAATTTAGCAAAGTTAATTCTGCTTCATCTATAAAAATATTATTTCATAATTATTTATAGAATAAAATATTATTTCATAAAATTTTCTTTAGATGAAGATATTATTTTATAATATTTTTAGAAATAAATAGGCAACATATTTCGGACTTTTGATATGACTTCAGGATTTTAAGCGTTGTTAAAGTAAAGAGTGGCAATAAAAAAAATACGGCAAAGGAAAAATGTCTTTTGTTTAAATAAGCAAAAAGTGCAAATAGATAATAACAAAGTCAAATGCAAGCGGAACGGGGCCGAGGGCATTTCGAGATCACAAGAAAATTACATGCCGCGTAGTTCTTACACTTTGGCCTAAGTCACGAGAGAAGCCGTAATTCAAATTGTGAAACGAAAAATTCAAATTATATAGATATATTATATAGATAATAATAGATAATATTATAATAAGAATATTAATTCGAGTTCATGAAAAATAAGGCATTCATGCAGGAACAAAATTATTACAGATACTTTTAGAGTTGCTAAATTTCAAAGGCGTCTATATAAATATTTTCCTTTATTTTATATACACATAAAGATTATCTACATAAATACATAAAAACTGAATTGCTGTTTGTTAGTCCCGCTAAAACTCGAGAATGGCTGGACCGATTTGGCTGATGTTTGTCTTCAATTATTTGTGGGAATCCAGGGAAGATTTAAAAGGCATTTAATAAAAAAATCCTTAGAAACAGGGATGTTCTATTATCATTAATTTTCGATGATCATCGAAAGAAAATAAAGCATCGATGTTTTCAAATCGATTTTGCATTTTTTAAAACATCGTTACATCTATTCTTGGATCCTAATGGAGTGTGTCTGTCTGTAACGTTTTCACAGTCAATCCGCTGAACCAATATCGATGAAATTTGGCGCAATTCGTGCTTATACACTGAAGTAACATATAGGCTTTAAAAATCCTGTCTTTTTAACAGGAAAATCAGAAGATTGAGAAACGCCTTCTATTATAAATATCTCAAGTTTCGAATAGAAGAATTATTGTAATAGAAATTGCAATTTAATCCCCCCTGATCGACCTGAATTTTGTGATAGAGATATTTGCAGGGTAAGAGAGTGAGTAGTTAATGTTTATTTCAGCACTAAAGTCCACGTAGACGAAGTTGCGGGTTAAATCTAGTATTATATATAGAAATACACAGTAAAGATTTTATGAATTCAAGCCTCCCAAACAAGTTGCATTTCTGAAAACTACAGCACATAGATACGCTGTGTTGGTTTAAATCTTTAAATTTAAGATTATGAAAGAGAAGAATTATATAACTTAGAGTCTAAATTAAGGGAAGAAAGAAAACAAGGAAGCACGACTTCTTTCTATTATGCTGCCTTATTTCTGTCACTGGCAGAGAAGTATGAAAAAGCTTCTGAGTATATTAATAGCTTTTTGAAAATGATGCGTCATATAAAACATACATGATGGCATATTGTCCTAAATAAAGTTAAGGTAACGTCTTGTTATTATTCCACTGCTGGGCATAGGCCTCCTATCTCTGGTATTGAAGGGCAGGGTCAGAGCTAAGACAAGGCTGCTCCAATGTGTACTGATAGGTAGCGCATATCCCCTGAAAACTCTATGAGAAAAATGTAGATTTTGCTACGCTGTACCCTCTTCGCCGAAAGTCATGTGATAGATTTTAAATCTATTAGACACACAGTTTTTAACAAAAAAAATCATTGAGACCTGCAGGCCTACCATTAACTCTAATTGCGACTCAATTGAGGTAAACGACGACCGCTTTCTTTTCGTACCATGAAGTGTGAATTGCATTGGGTTCGTAATGTTTGAAAAGGACAACGTTATATGAACTATATATAACTCTGTCTCTTTTACTCACATGTTCTTAGGACGAGTTCCGAACGCTCATTCGGCAACGACTTAAAGTGTGCGTGTTTAAGATGTCATGGTATGACAAAGCAAAACAATATCGTTTACGTCTTCAATTGAGTCGCAATAAGAGTTCATGATAGGTCTGCTGCACGGGGTTTAAGTCTGTGACCGCCTCAAAAGATTATCACTGTCTCATCACTAGGCTTTCAGAGCTTATCTCTCTCTCTCATCAAAGACGTCCACTGTTGGACAAAGATCTCTTCCATGGACTCCCACGCTAAACCATCTTGTGCCGCCTGGATCCAGCGGCACCCTGCGAACTTTTTGAGGTCATCTGTCCATCTAGTCGGGGTACTTCCTACGCCACGTCTTCCGGTGCGGGGTCGTCACTCTAGCATCTAGCAAAACCCAACGTCCATCGGTTTTTCGAACTATGTACCCCGCCCATTGCCACTTCAGTTTTGAAACCTGTTGAGCTATGGCCGTCACTTTGGTCCCTCTACGGATCTCCTCATTTCCGATCACGTAGAGAACAGCTCTCTCCTTAGCCTGTTGAGCGACTCTGAGCTTTCTTATGAGGCCAATAGTTAGCGACTAAGTTCACAGCTTATAGGTTTTTCTAAATAGTAGTAACTAAATGTGATTTCTTTCATATAGATGAGCGCGGAAGGCACTGCTATGAACGGATACCGCTGCTCGGATCTCTTTATATCTCATAAATTGCACCAAACCCTTATATCTTTGTAAGTTACTCGAGGACGGAATGACCTACATTCGCTCGTTTTCATCTCACAGAAACAACGATATTTTTGTTTAGTAAAGCGCTACTTTGTTCCGGATCCGCGTTCACGCTTTTAATTAATTAAAACAGAAATCATTTTGCCAAAGCGTTACTTGAGCGTATCATACATTGCAAACAAAGCGGCTTTTAAGCGAGAACAGCTTAAGAATATAATTTACGAGAGCAAAATGTAAGAATATTAAATGATTCGCTCTTTGAACATTTAGTAGGGAAGTAGATATAATTTTTTATCTTTTAATCTGAATATGTACTAGACGGACTCGATTAACGGTTTCTAAAATGTTTACTGCCAATATTGACCAGATATTTCTGAATTGAAGAAACAGAATCAGATATGACCGTTGGCGCAGTGGGTAGTGACACTGCCTTCAGCTCCGCGGATCGAGGGTTCGATTCCCGCCGAGGGCCAACATTTTCTATAAACAATTTGTTGCTTCTTCGAGCCTGGGTGTGTATTTGTATGTATTTAAAATTATATATGTAGTCTATCTACCAGTTGTCCGTCACCCATAACACAAGTATTGAGTTACTTACTTTGGGGACGGACGACCGTGTGTGTAAATATCCCATATATTTTTTTATGATGGTTGTCCGTTGTGTTAAGAATTGAAGGAATGCGAAATGAGTATATAAGGGAATGTTGGGAAAATTAAATAAACGATTTTTAAAAATATGTTTTAAGTTAAAAAATATATTTTACTAGCTATGCCAGCGGCTTCGCCCGCGTCGAAATCAGTTGTCACAAAAAAATCCAAATTATAATTTTGAACTTAAAAGTAGTTATTGTGAGTTAACCGTAAGAGATACAAACTTGTTATTCTGGACTTTTTTATAGTATTTTTATAGATCTATAATTCTCTAGTACGTTACTTTAGCTTATCTCTGCTGGTTTAAGCGGCGCACGCGAATAAAGCTCCCAGCATGCAAGTTTTTTAACAACTGCTCGATCTCTTCAACACAATTTACATAATACTGATATGTATTTACCTAAGCCATCCGGAAGTATTACAATATTATTTTGTGAAAACCGTATAAAAATCCGTTCAGTAGATTTGCAGAAAATCGATTACATACAGACAGACAGATTTTTGGGACTTTGTTTTATTATCTTCTTCTTCTTCTTCTTCAGCCGATGGACGTCCACTGCTGGACATAGGCCTCTTCATGGGATCGCCACACCACACGATCTTGCGCTGCCTGGATCCAGTGGCTCCCTGCGACCTTTTTGAGGTCGTCTGTCCATCTCGTAGGGGGTCTACCGACGCTGCGCTTTCCGGCGCGGGGTCGCCATTCCAGCACCTTAAGACCCCAGCGCCCATCGATTCTCCGAACTATGTGCCCCGCCCAGCGCCACTTCAGCTTCGCGACACGCTGAGCTATGTCGGTGACTCTAGTTCTTTTTTTTACGGATCTCCTCATTTCTGATTTGATCTCGTAGAGACACTCCGAGCATAGCTCGCACCATCGCCCGCTGAGCGACTCTGAGCTTTCTTATAAGGCCCATAATGAGCGACCACGTTTCGGATCTGTAGGTCATCACTGGCAACACGCACTGTTCGAAGATCCTGGTCTTCAGACACTGAGATATTTCGGACGTAAAGATCTCGCGTAGCTTCCCGAACGCTGCCCATCCGAGTTGGATTCGGCGGCTAACCTCTTTCTCGAAATTGGACCTACCCAGCTGGACCGTATGTCCCAGGTATATGTACTCGTCTACAATTTCGAGTGCAGAGTTCTCAACGATGACCGGGTGGAGCGGAACATGTGAGTTTGACATGATTTTCGTCTTACTCATGTTCATTTTAAGGCCCACCTGCTGAGATGTCGAGCATTGCAAGGTCCTCCAGACAGCCTGCCATAACGACTATGTCGTCGGCAAATCTAAGGTGAGTGATGTACTCACCGTTGATGTTGATGCCGTATCCGTTCCAATCCAAAAGCTTAAAGACATCTTCCAATACAGCGGTAAAAAGCTTCGGAGAGATGACATCTCCCTGTCACACCTCCCTGTCACATCTCCCTGTCACACCTCGCCGCATTTGGATTGGTCTCGTAATTTTCTCTTGGATACGGACAGACATTGTGGCGTTTTCATACAAACACTTCAACACTTGGACGTACCGATAGTCGATTCGGCATCTCTGGAGCGATCTTAACACAGCCCATGTTTCCACCGAATCAAAGGCCTTCTCATAGTCCACAAACGCCAAGCAAAGTGGCTGGTTATACTCCTCGGTTTTCTGTATAACCTGCCGCAGCGTGAATATGTGGTCTATGGTACTGTACCCTTTTCGGAAACCGGCTTGTTCGGGATGCTGGAAGTCGTCGAACCTACGAGCGAGACGATTCGTTATGACTCTCGAGAACAACTTATAAACATGATTCAGCAGCGCGATGGGTCTATAATTCTTCAATAAGGTGTTATCACCTTTCTTGAAGAAGAGAACCACCACGCCCCTATACCATGCTTCCGGCATAGTGCCTTCGTGAATGACGGAATTGAACAATCGCTGAAAGACTTTAAGTACCGGTTTACCACCCGCCTTCAGGAGTTCGGTAGTGATTCCGTCATCACCTGGAGCCTTATTGTTCTTAAGTTGTTTGAGAGCCATACTAATCTCGTATAGGCTGACGTCCAGAATATCTTCGGTATAGTGTCGGGTCAACTTGGCTCTTGGGTCTTTTGCCAAATTGACAACAGGCTGTTGTGTTGAGGTGTATAACTGCCCATAGAACCTCTCAACCTCTCTCAAAATCTCAGGACGAGATGAAATGACACTACCAGTATCGGTCTTCAATCGCGTTAACTGCCTCTGCCCAATAGACAGATCTCTTGCGAACACTTTTGAGCCCCTGTTACGCTCAATAGTACCTCGAATGTATTCGGTGTTGAAGTGTCGCAGGTCGCATTTCTGCGCCTTAGAAATCTGTCTATTGATCAGACGGTAGCGTGTCGCGTCTACAGAAGACTGTAGCCTCATTACGTTCCTCTCATCCATGAGTCTGGGTCGAGAATTTACTGGTTCTCTTACGGTGCGTCTTATAAAATTTGGACCCCACCGTATGGACAGTTTCCACCAGCCTGTTGTTTACATCTTCCACAGTAGCGCAGTCAGCTAGGCAGTCAAAACGATTCATCAGCTCGAGTTGGAAGTTCTCGGGGTTTTAGATATGAGCTCGAGTTGGTCGGAGCGTAGACTTCACCAGTCCGGATCTTTCCAGCTGTACGCATATATTCAATGTGCCTCTAACCAGACGGTGATCGCTCTCGGTTTTCACAGTATTGATCACAGAGACATCATTGAATATATGACGCCTGGTCGACATGATGAAGTCAATCTCGTTTCTCGTGGAACCGTCGGGACTTATCCAGGTCCATTTTCGATGCGGCCGTTTCTTGAAGAAAGAATTCATCATGTAGAGGTCCTCTCTCTCCAAGAAATCGGCCAGCATCTGACCCCTGTAGTTCCGTTGCCCGTAACCAAATTGCCCTACTCTCACCTCTGTGCCGCTTCGCCTGCCCAGTTTTGCGTTGAAATCCCCCATAACAACAGTGTAGAAGGTTTTGGAGGCATGCATGGCTCTAGATAAATCCTCATACATGGCCTCTACCTCCTCGTCTGGATGTGCCGATGTCGGTGCGTAAACCTGTATAACCTTCAGCGAATACCGTTTGGTAATTCTGAGTATAAGGAACGCGACCCTGCTCGTCACACTCTCGATTTGAACAATGTTGTTTACAAGGGACTTGTGGACGAGAAACCCGATACCACTCTGGGACTGTTGTTCTACCTCCCGGTAGTAAAGCAAGTTGCCGGATTTTAGGATCATCGTATCCTCCCCCTCTCTTCGGACTTTAGATAATCCTATCACGTCCCACCGCAACTTGCTTACTGTTTCTTCCAGCTCGAGTATCTTTTCGTCTTCCCTCAAAGTGCATGCGTTGTACGTTGCCAGGTCCAGTCGTCGGGGCTGGCAGCGGAATCTCTTCCGGAGATTCTTAACACCCCCTGCCCCACCGTTACCCGAACCGCTGCCATAGCTGGGAATAGCGGGGCTGCCGGGAACTAGGGGCTGTGGCTTATTGTTTTTATCCATGAAGGGTATTGCCAATAATCACCACGCTTGGCATGCGGGTTGGTGATCGCAGTGCTGACCGTTTTGCACCGACAGTGCTGCTGCCCACTGTCGGTCTGGTATTTAGGCCAGCAAAATGGAATGGTTATACCACCATTTATCAGTCGCCAGAGCCTCGTCGGTTGATCTGCAGGGTGCACCGCGTGCAGGTGAGGTTGACAATTGAGGAGACTGACTGGGACGAGCCTCCCCCTTACACCCCTTTGTTTTATGATAATCTTTTATATTTCCCCCACAAATCATAACAAATTTAATATCGTAAAAAAAAGAACAAGTAAAATTAATAAACGACAAAGTCAAGCGGGCAAAGATTTACGAGGGAACTCTCGAAAGCGAGTTGAAAATAAATTTCGCAACTAAAATTCTGCAGATCGAACTCCAGACATTCGAGTATAATAACAACTGTATCCGATACAGAAGTTGCTCTGTTGGATTTATTGAATTCAAAACTATTTGCGGGAATTCAAATGGTTCAATTGGCCGAAAAGTCTACAGAGAATAGCATGAACTTGATATTGCTAGACCATTGTTGGGGATATTGAATTTCATGAGATATTTTGCCGTTCGAGTGATGGAATTGTGGAATATTTAGTTCATATATTGTAATTCTTGCAAAACCTAATTCATGAGTCGCGATGTCTAATCGATATTTTAATCGAATTAAAAAAGATGTCTGTACAAACAGACAGAAATAATATTTTAATTATTTTAGCTTTGCTATCACAGTTTTAAATAACTATTAAAGAGGCTGATACAGAATGTCACAAAACTGTTGAGGATTACATAGACGATAACAATACGTGGATATAGCTATTCTTTGACCCTGTAGAAGATGACTATATGTAACTGTTTCAAAGAAATGTATTTTGAAAGGAGCAACCGCCGAGTTTCTAGCCGGCTCTTCTCGGTAGGAACAGCTTTCCGAACCAACAGTAGAGATGACGATTCAAAAGCACTTTTTTACAAGTTATATTTTGAATTTGAATTTGACCGACATAGGCTTGCGATTAACAAAACTACCTAGTTACGTCACCACCTGGCATCCATACCGTACAGGTAAACGCAACATCAGCGTATTAAGGGTGGTCCGATGTTGCGCAAGCGAAGGAACATGGTGTGATGTTCCACAGGTGCGATCATTCGATTCGAGCATCTGCCTCTGCTCAGTCGTGGTAATTAATTGTAATATTTTTAATTAGATTTTAATAAATATATAATTTTAATTAAAAACAATAAAATCTTGTTTTTTAAAAAATAATTTGACGTTCCCGAGTATTAAACTGGCGCAGCCGGAGCGGATTATTTTCCAAAAATTGTTGAAAAAATAACATAGGAAATAATCTGGAACCAAATAAATAAATAAGTTTAGTCAAAAGTGGTGTCAATAAAGAATTAAGAAGATGCAGCTGGTCGGTTGGTGAGTAGAACTTTTCACCTTCCTTTTCCTTTCATTTTCTTTTGTTATTTTGAGATAGGACTTCTCTCACTATAACGTTATTTGGTTTTCTTATATTTTTAATATTTTTATTGTGAAAATTTGAAATAGTGTTTTAAGCGTATATAAGTGTAGAGTATTAAAGAAAATATACGTATAAAATTCTGCGTATAGTAATTTTGATAGGTAAAGTAATAAAAGTAATTTTTAATCATTTAATCGTAAACAATTTTTTATAACAGATTTTATATTTTTATTTTTTGTTAGTTTAAAAGGTTATTTTATAATGGAGCAAGTAAGATTAATTCCTAACGAAATTTTAAAATTAATCCCACTCTTTGATGGAGACAAAAGGCATTTAAATTTATTCCTTCGGAAATGCCTGTATATAATAGAAAGATTCCAAGGTAGCGACACACAAAACCAGTATGTAATGCACAGTATTACAAGTAGGTTAGTGGACAAAGCCGCGGCGCTTATTAGCGAACGCGAAGATGTAACATCGTGGACGGAATTTAAAGAGCTCCTAGTACAGCATTTTGGTGATCCACGCAGCGAGGAATGCATTGCTATAGAACTAGAAAATTTAAAAATTAATTCAGGCGAAAGTTATCTAGATTTCTGTAATAGAATTCAATCAGTACGTTCAGTGCTAATATCAAAAGTCAACCAAATGGTAGATGAGGATATTAAACAAAGTAAAATTATTATTTATAATAATACAGCGTTAAATGTCTTTCTTTACAATTTGCCAGAAAATATGGTTAGAATTGTGCGACTAAAAACTCCAAAATCATTGGAGTCAGCATTAAGCGTAGTTTTAGAGGAGGTTAATTTCCTCGAACAATATCAGCGGCGTAGTAAACCTCCACAAGCAACAACAAAACCAGCAAATCAAATATATTTTAAAAGTCAGAACGAGTTTAAACCCCCAATTAAATATAACAACAACCCTATGCCGATATATCAAGCTAACCAGCCACCTCAATTTAAATTCGGAATACCCCATTCAAACCAAAAACCCCACATGCCTACGGGATACAAACCAAATTTATCCCCATTTAAATTCGGGATTCCGAGAGGACCGCACATACCACCACCTAGGGTGAACCCACAATATGGACACCGCCCGGTACCACAATTAGGGTACCGACCACCATTAAACAATAGCTATCGACCCCCAATGCAATTCGGCTACAGACCTAATTTCCACCAAAATGTACAAAACGATGCATCCATGCGTACTGCTATATCGCGCAAACCGAGTTTTCCGGTAAACGAAATTTACGCGCAGGATTACGACCAAAACTACTACGATGACGACAGTCATTACTACTCAGAGACTATGTATTATCCTGAATATGAGCCAGGCTACGAATATTACATGACTAATGACGCAGACGAGACGGAAGAACAGACGAAAAACCTACCCTCGGGTGACCTCGACAGTGAAAACCAGAATGAAAATTTTTCAGTAAAAGCCTCAGAAATACAGAATACATAGAACTTAATTGCGACACCAATCTAAAATTACCGTTTATATATATACCTGAAATAAATGCGAAATTTATGATAGACACCGGGAGCACACGATCTTTCATTAGCCCGAAAAAAGCTTATAAATATTTCAGCGCGTATATATATAATGAACCGTTCGAAGTAAAAAGCACGCATGCTACGAGCGCACATAACGAAGTAATTGAAATACCATTGATGCCGACTTTTAACTGTAGAGAACTTCAAAAATTTTATGTATATAACGTAGATCCAAAATATGACGGATTAATAGGTAATGACCTCTTAAAAAAAATAGACGCAGTAATTGATTTAAAATATAAAATATTACGAACAAAAACTTCTAATATTCCCATAATTTACAATGACGCGGAGTACATCCTTGAATTACCACCGCGTTCCGAATTAAGAGTATCCCTACCAACAAATCAATATTCGGGTGATGCTATTATAAATTTTACCGAATTTTGCCAGGGCATCAGGATGCCGAGCGCGTTAGTTAAATGCGTTAACGGCTACGCAAAGACAATAATTCAAAATACATTAGATAAAAACATGACTTTAACTGTGACCGCACCTTTCGAAGTGACTCAGTATAATAGTATAGAATGTCAAACAAATTATATAAATAATGAGGACGATTTAGGAAACACACAGTTATTATTAGAAAACTTAAACAAACTACGACTAGACCACATGAACGAGGAGGAAAAGAACAAAATTTACACACTTTGTAGCGAGTATAAAGACATATTTTACTGTGACCAATTACCATTGACTTTTACTAATGACGTAAAACATTTTATTAGGACGAAAAACGAGGACCCTATTTATATTAAGCCATATAGACAAGCGCCCGCACAGACCGACGAAATAAAGAGACAGGTCGAAAAACTTTTAGACAATAACGTAATTCAGGAATCCTATTCACCCTGGAGTGCACCCGTTCATCTTGTACCTAAGAAAATGGATGCCTCTGGAGAACAAAAATACAGGATGGTCATTGACTATAGGCGACTGAATGAAATTACCATTGACGACAAATACCCCCTACCTAACATTACCGACTTATTTGACAAATTAGGTAAAAGCGTATACTTTTCGACGTTAGACCTAGCGAGTGGTTATCATCAGATTGAGATCAACGAAGCTGACCGTCAGAAAACCGCCTTCAGCACACAGTCAGGACATTTCGAATTTCTAAGAATGCCCTTCGGACTGAAAACCGCCCCCGCTACGTTCCAACGGACTATGGACAATGTACTCAGAGGATTGCAGGGTATACACTGCATGGTTTACCTAGACGACATAATAATATTTTCAGCCAGCTTACAAGAACACATTGACAGTTTAAGGACCGTTTTTGACAGACTACGTAACACGAACCTGAAAGTTCAGCTCGACAAATCTGAATTTTTACGAAAAGAGGTGTTGTACTTAGGACATACTATTACGAAAAACGGACTGAAACCAAACGACGACAAAATAAAAGCTGTCTTAAACTTCCCCCTACCGAAAACTACCACTGAAATAAAAAGTTTTCTCGGACTCATAGGCTATTACAGACGATTTATTAAGGATTTCGCGCGTATAACACAACCCCTATCTAATTGTTTAAAAAAACGTAATAAAATAATAATCGACGAAAAATATATAGAGTCTTTTCAAAAGTGCAAAGAGCTTTTGACGAATGCACCCCTTTTGAAATACCCTGATTCTGAAAAACCATACGTATTAACGACAGACGCGTCGAATGTTGCACTCGGAGCAGTGTTGTCGCAAGGCCCTATCGGTAGCGATCACCCTATTGCATACGCAAGCAGAACCCTGAGTGATACAGAGTCGCGATATAGTACAATAGAGCGAGAATTATTGGCTATAGTCTGGGCTGTTAAGCACTTTCGCCCCTATCTTTATGGTCGAAAATTTACAATCTATACAGACCACCGCCCATTAGCTTGGTTATATTCCCTTAAGGAGCCTAACAGTAAACTTACGCGTTGGCGTCTCCGCTTACAGGAGCACGATTTCGAAGTCGTGTATAAAAAAGGGAAGCAAAACACAAATGCAGACGCGTTATCCCGCATCAAGTTAAATGCATTAGACTCAACAGACGATGCTTCTATGATTGGTAACGTTGACGAAAAAGAATCCCGACTTCAGGACCATTTACATGACGTGACTGACGACATCCTGAAATTAGTAACAAGAAATGACTCTGACGATTCTGAAGCCATGACCATTTCTTCTGAAACAACGTCATTGTGCAGAAGAATATCCGACATTGAGCCTAGGAACTGCGTTCCTTCAATACCTAGCGGCGATACTATTCATTCTAATATAGACATGGATGGTTCAGGTATTCCCATTATGCACGATGCAATAGACACCAAATCAAACCAAATTTTAATATTTTCATGGTTCAAAGACGAGCTACAGGTACAGGATCATTCTCATTCTAAAATGAAAATCCTTCATGTATTTTTACCCCTAAATAATATTGATTTAATTAAACAGTTTCTAAAAGAGTACATTAGGCCCAAAATTAAATACTATATTCATTTTGAAAACGATCAATTTAGAAAAGATTTTAATACGACAATTATAAATTTATTCCAAAAGGACACTGTAAAAATAAAAGAATGTACAGAAAGGGTAATTTTTATAGAAAATGAAGATGAGCAGAAAGATATTACTTTAAAATATCACCAAGGAAAATCTTGCCACCGTGGTATTAGGGAAACAATGACGCGTATTAAAAGAAATTATTTCTGGCATAATATGCAGGAAACAATATCTGCATTAATTAATGCCTGCGAATTATGTCGTAAAATGAAATATGATAGGAACCCCATTAAACCTATGTTACAATTAACACAGACACAAGATGCCCCATTTCAGGAAATTTTCATAGATATTTTCAGTATAGAAGGAAAATATTATTTAACTCTCGTTGATGCCTTCAGCAAACTAGGACAAGCTATCGAAATAAGTAATCGTTCGACACCGGAGGTAGTTCGTGCCTTAATTAAGTATTTCTCTTTATATGGAGTACCTAGGAAAATAACGTCCGACCCTGGTACTGAATTCAATAACGAACTTATGAGAGAACTGACAAATATGTATAAAATTCAATTACATATAACAACCCCTAATAACCCTAACTCGACTAGTATAGTAGAACGATTTCATTCTACAATTATAGAGATTTATCGATTAGCAAAATATGAACACAAGTTTACAGACGCAGCTTCCGTTATGACATATTCTATAATGGCATATAATCATACTATTCATAGCACGACAGAGTTGACACCCTTTGAAGTAGTATTTGGACACACCGATTCAAATAGTTTATTTGACGTCGATTTCCAAAAATCATATATACAACAACTACTTAAAGACCATGCAAAGCGTACAAAATACTTATATCAACATATTTCCGATAAAACACAAAGTAAAAAGTATAAGGCACAACAAAGAAAGGGAGGCGAAAAAGAAATAGACTTAGAGGTAGGAAAAACGGCATTCATGAAAACAATTAATACGCGAAAAAGTAAAGACAAACCCCGTTATCAAAAGGTAACAATTAGTGGCGAAATAAATCGGAACGTCGTCCCGGTAAAAGTAGGCGTTAGAAAAACAAATGCCCCTATTAAAAATATAAAACGACCTCCGCAGGTGGTGTATAATCGTCCTGACAGCAGCGAAGTACGGCCAGGGCCTTCAACTTCAAAAACTTGACGGTAACCCTGGTCTGTTACCCGTTAGAAAGGGTAGCGCTTTTAAACAACGGGATAAATGGATAATTGTTAAGATAATGGACTTAAATAGTTTGTCTAGTGACTTAGAATATAATATTAATAAATATAACGAGTTTAATAAATTAATCGACGTGAATAAACCATATTTATACGAATTTAGTAGCATAAAAATACAAGCGGATTATCTTAGAGATATTTGCACTGAAAAATTTCGACAAATTGTTCCCACAAAAAAGTTTAAAAGAGGCCTATTCAACCCTTTAGGCTCGTTTGTAAAATCTATTACAGGTAATTTAGACAATGAAGATGCGTTACACTATGATAGAATGATCAATAATTTGCAAGGTAAACAAAATTTAATAAATGAGAAAATTACGTTGATTACCAAAATGTTCAATTATCAGACTAATAATACAGAATCATTATATAATAATTCATTAATTTTAAATCAACGCTTAAAGAGGATTGAAAGAATGCTAAAAGATTATTCCACAAAAGAAAATAGTTCTATCTATTCTACGTATGTTGTAGGAATGTATAATACATTCATAAATAATTTCAGATCTATTTACATATTATTAAACGAAATTGAAACCGCGTTAGCTTTTAGCAAAATTTCAGTTCTTCACCAATCTATAATAAATTCCACTGAATTATTGCACATGCTGTTAAACATAGAAAAGGTTAATTGCTTAGTATATCCTGTTATAGAGAGTAATTTAGTTAAGTTGGAAAGGACAATATCTATTAAGGCATTTGTAAAAGAAAGCCAAATTACGTTCATATTAGAGATACCACTTACAAATAATAATACGTATAATTACTATAAAATTTATTCATTACCTATTTTTAACATTGCAAAGAACGTAACTTCTATAATTATTCCTGAATATCCCTTCCTCATGGTGAAAGGTTCGGAGTACTTACCGACCGCGTCACCGTGTCAGCAAATTTCCGATGACAACCAGTTCCTGTGCACTGAAAAAGATGTGGTACCTTATCCGAAAGAAACCTGCGTAGAACAACTGATGAAATTCCAACCTGATTTACCTCTCTGCATACAAAGAACCGTTAAAATAGAGAATGTGAAAGTTCAACGAGTATCACCTATATCCTGGATAATATACTCTCAGGATCAAAAGGTACTTACATATAAATGTAACAATGAAGTAACCAAAACCTACATATTTGGAACTTATATAATCCACATTGATCCCGGATGTGAAGCATCCCTAGAGAATTACCACTTATATAATTTACACCACTATTTTGAGAAATACAATTATAAAACAACCCCAATGGTTATTCTACCTAAACTGAAAATTACTAGCCCATTTTCCGAGGTTAATCCGATTGACATCAAGGGAGTAAATTTCGACGATATTAAGCGACTCTCTATAATTTTGGAAATGAAAACTTTCAGTGAAAGTGATAGTGAAAAATATGAAAACCACGTTATAAGTATTCACAGTGTTAGTGCAGCGACGTTAGTTTTATATTTACTTGTATTTCTTGTATGTGTTATTTTCAGCTATTGTAAATTAACAGATAAGTTTCAAAATATTCGAAACCCTCCGATTTCTAATAGCTCAGATGGTTTCGAACTTAAGGAGGGAGGAGTTACGTCACCACCTGGCATCCATACCGTACAGGTAAACGCAACATCAGCGTATTAAGGGTGGTCCGATGTTGCGCAAGCGAAGGAACATGGTGTGATGTTCCACAGGTGCGATCATTCGATTCGAGCATCTGCCTCTGCTCAGTCGTGGTAATTAATTGTAATATTTTTAATTAGATTTTAATAAATATATAATTTTAATTAAAAACAATAAAATCTTGTTTTTTAAAAAATAATTTGACGTTCCCGAGTATTAAACTACCTTAAAAATGTGTAGTATACAATTCCACGATCAATTTTAGCTGTAGCATTATTGCAATTTTTTGAACCAGCAATAGAGTTAGTGAATCAATACAGACTGCCTATAATACCGACCTTGTCTAGGATAGCAATGAAGAAATATAATTAGATATAATAGTCATATTTTGAGTATTGATTCAACAGCACTAGTTTACTTGAAAATAATTTGAATTGGAATATGGTCATATAATATTAGCTAGATGAAGCTACAAAACGAGCAATGACAATAAAATAGCGGTAAGGAAACGGCGTTCATTATGAGATTGAGATAATTTCTCCTGTGGCATTTCCTTGTCGTCCTGACTCCATTATCTGTCGAGATAAATACCGCGGTAATGAGGAAAAATTCTTTTATAGTGTCTTAATTAAAAACAGTACCTCCTTGTTATTGCTTTAATAATTTTCGAAATAAAATTCAATGGTCTCTTATCTTACTATCATTTATAATTGTCTGATATCATTAACTTCAATTATTTTGCTCGTAACTTGAAGGATGTACAATATTTTAAGACAATAGTTGTTTAGTGAATTGCGTGGGTCTTTTTGATTTTATAAAATACTAGCCGTGCCCGCAGCTTCACTTGTGTCGATATCAATGTATCATAAAGTGATTCCTGCGTAAATTCTGACCACGTGCGAAATTAAATTTAATATATTATCAACCAAAACCTTCCGCAACAATTTTTCTATTTTTAATAAAAACCCGAAAAAAATCCTTCAGTAGATTTTGAGAAAATCGATAACATTCAGACAGACAGCTTTTAACGATTTTGTTTGTAATATGTATAGATTTAAAAAATATATATTTTACGTAGGTAATTTTATCATACTTTTGGCTTGCATTGGAACTGTTCAAATATGAAATGACCATGTTCTTCACACTAGCCAACGTGCTCAACATGTCACGCAGCAATAAAAAACTAGTTAAAAAAATTTTTCTTCGGAAACAGAAAAATGCATGAAAAAGGATTTTCTAATACTTAGGATGTATATAATAGAGAAAGTAGGAACCGACATACGATTCTATACTAAAATCCCGAAATCCGAAATCAATTTTGGCCATGCCATTACAGCAGTTTAAAAACACTGTTAAAAAGAGGCTGATACAGAAAGTCTACTATACTGTTGAAGATTACTTCAATGATAAGGATGTGTGGATATAGCTGCACTTCTACCCTGTGTAAGACAGTTATTACTAAATGTAATACTAGTTTTAAGAATTATGTTTTGAAAAGAGCAACCGCCGATTTTTTTGCTGGTTCTTCTCGGTAGGAACAGCTTTCCGAACCAGCAGTAAAGTCGACGATTCAAAAGCACTTCTTTAGAAGTTTACTTGAATAAATAATATTTTGAATTTGAATTTGAATATGATGAAGTGATCGAAATCGTGGTTTCTGGTATTCAATAAGAACCATGTATTAAGCCACACGAGGTTAATCTTAAATCATACTTAGGTCTTTTAATATTAAAGAGACAAGCAAAAAAAGAAAAATCTTAAATAAATAAAATCACACTGACAACGCCGTAAGTAAAAACAGCCAATTTGCATGATTCAGTTAATTGGCGCGTAAAAAAAAACCGGGACAACGTTAAAATTTAAATTTCCGTGTAAAAATTGGGTCGAAATTTAAATAATAACGTCCGACACGATAAATGACAGAGTAAAAGTGCGATCGTTACTGTCAGATGCATGCAGCCCTGGTAAAGAAAACCCGTTATTAATAGCCGAGGGGCGCCTCCAGGGGTTCCTCTGGGAAATAATATATCGTGACCTTTTGCTACTACGGGCACTTGGAAATATGGGGCGAAGTAGGGTCGTAGCCGCTCGAATTGCGGTGCTCCCAAATCTCTTGTTCGTAAGAAAGCTGAAAGTATTCAGAACTGTCTGATTGCTCGGCCTATTGTTCATTGTTTCTTGGAATAAATGCCCTGTATATTTACGCGCATTAAATGCCTAATAGACTGGATGAAGAAGGATTAGGAATCGTCTTAAATGCTACCTCTTTTGTTTTTGTGCGTACGCTTTATTGGCAAATTAATTACGTATTTTTGTGGTTATGTATCTAACATTCATTGAAGATTTATTTGATTTCAATTAATTCAGATTGCCTATAATGAATAAATCTTTGTAATGTATTCTTCTTATAAATATCACCAGCCCACTGCCACATAAGCTTTCTAATCCATTGGGATCCGCCGGATAACTTTGTTCCACATACAATCCTCCAGAGAAACTTCGAAAATATCTCCATTGCTCACTGTGGACTAGTTTGTTGGACTAGTCGTAGTCACAGTCGATGATAGCACAATAATAGTATCACTATTTTTTTTTATAATGGACATCCAGCAACCAAAACATAATTCAATAAATTATTTATAAATCCATTAGTAAGATATATCTCACAATAATGAGTTTGTGAGTGAGAATGTATATATTGAAGTAAAACAAAGTCAACGCTATATAAAAATTAATCAACTTAAAGATTAGATATTTGCATTAGTAGAAAGATAACACAGCACTCTAGGCTTCTAAGACGCTGTGACGAAAAATGGAAACAAAATCGACAAAAGGACGCATAATGAAAATAGGCCACATAATGACAAAAGGAGGCGTAATGAAAATAGGACACACGATGATAAAAGGACGCATAATGGCTAAAGACACAGCGGAGCGTAAAGCGTCCGTTCTGTATGACTAACATTCCATTATTCTTCTTCATTGACACATTTCGCCAATATTAACGATCTCGGTGTGTTCATCGTAATATCGAAATTAAGGACAAAGTTGCACATTGCGCTCATCTATACTTATTATAAAACAAAGTCCCAAAAAGCTGTCTGTCTGTACGTAATCGATTTTGTCAAAATCTACTGAACGGATTTTTGGAGGGTTTTCACCAAAAGATAGTGTAATACTTCCGGATGGTTTAAGTAAATAGTGCATATCGGTATTATGTAAATTGTGTTAAAGAGATCGCGCAGTTGTCAAAAAACTTGATTTCTGGGAGCTTTAGTCGCGTGCGCTGCGTAAACCAGCAGAGATACGCTAAAGTAATGTACTAGAGAATTGTAGATCTATAAAAATTCAACAAAAAAGTCCGCAATAGGATGTCTCTATCACTTATGGTTAACTCACTATAACTAATTTTATGTTTAAAATTTAAATTATGGAAAAAAATTGTGACACGTTCATTTCCACGCGGGCGAAGCCGCTGGCAAGGTTAGTAGAGTATAAGTAGGAAGGCTGACATTTTTTAAATCTATACATTTTGTAAAACAAAGACCTCAAAAGTTATTTGCCTATATGTGAACGTTTTTCTCAAAATCTACTGAATGACTTTTCGGACAGTTTTACAAAGCGATAGTGTTATTCTTGAGCAAGGTTTAGGTTAATAATAATCAGTTCCTTCTCTCTCTATTTGTCTTAGCTAATTTACATAAGATGCTAAACAGATTTTGGTAGGACTTACATTAGAAGATAAAAGATTTTGTAGATTAACATATAGGCTACTTTTATCATAAAACTCCCGTGCGGTTGGGATTTTTGCCAGCATAACTTTATGACAATTAATTTTCAAGCGGCATAGGTAATTTATATATGTTTAAAATATGTCAAATAAAATAATATTTGTTTACATTGCCTTTTATATTTATGCATAAAGAGGTGTAAGTGATGAGGTAATTTTTTATTGTTTCCTGGAATCTAAGGCCTTTTTCCAATAACAGCAATCCTTTCATATTTCGACGTTTCAGACGTTTCTGTAGAAAATTGTTTATTTTTGTATAGTAAGCCCAATAAAGTTTTACGTTAGATATACAATATTTGGTATTGGGTACGTTTTATTGTTTGCACTTTGATCCTGAATGATTTCGTATCAGAAAAATGGTACAAAAGGAATGGTGTAGCATTTGGTAATTCGTACGATGACCCGGTTTCTGGGCAAAACGTGCGTCGGGGGCTTAATAGTTGGCGATTTATACGGTGGCGTGTGGACATTGGCAACAGTATTTCGTGATTGTGAATTTGTAGCTGAATACAGATTACTTTTGCTGAATAACCACTGGCCTATTTGACAGAACCCTTTATACGAACAGTCCTCAAGAGCCATAAATATAAAACGCCATTTTGAATACACGTTCCAGCGTATTGCGTTGCAAAGCGATGCAATCAAATCACATCGGTGTTGCTTTAATTTTTCAATAGGAGTAAATGAAGATTTGAACTGTATAAGATATCCCTACTAAAATACGCAAGTTTTTGTCCCTATCTATATGACTGCTTACCTGTCCCCTTTCTCGGGGTCGGATAAGAATCGGCCAGAGCAAAAGTGATTAAATTTAGTGCAATTAAAAGTATTAACATATATCAAGCTGATATATAATATTTAATTGGAGGTATTTTTATATTTAGGTTGACAAAGTCACTAGAACATGATTTGTCATATCTTCTACATATTTATATCATAGCCAGAACTTTAGAAGTGTTACTTCCGCGGTTTTTGGTATTAAATCAACTTACAAATTCTTATACAATGTCATAGAATTAAAACTAATTCTTGATATAGAACTTGACGCATGTATAGGTTTTATCTAAAAGTTAAGGGATAGCAAAACTGAATTCGCACGTACTGTAGAAGGAAGAAGAATTCAGTATAACAAATTGTGTATGTAATTGTAAATTTTTCCCGCGCCTACATTTACCCTTGGCCGTTGACAGAATTAAATATAAATAGCAACGAAGGGTCGCTGAGGGTACAGTATTAAAAAGTAAAATAGCACAAGGACTCCAAGATATCGGCATTTTAGAAAGTTATTTCCAGTCTAGGCGTATTGTAAATGGTATAAATTTAACCTTTTTTTTTTATCAGCGACAGTAATTACGTTTGCATCTACATGTGAAATAATACTTCTTTGCTATTGAAACCAAAATACCGTAATATTTATGGCATTTCAATCACTGAAAGATGAAGAAAAGAAAGTAGATGTATTATAGAAAATAGGTGATCAGATTGATCCATTAAGTAAAAAGTTTTTAATTCAATTGAAATATAATACCATCCACACAAAACGCTCTCACGCATGACATGCATAGTCATAGAAATAATCGTAAAAACTTTCTAAATAATTTTTATCTCAATTTATATATCGCAAATCATTCTTCATTGTTTCTTATGACTCTGATGAAGGATGTAGATGAAATGAATAAAAGATGACAAAATGGTGAGCCAATATGTGAGCTGAATTATGTAGACTTGCAACGTTCAGGGAAAATATGCCTCAAATTCAGTTGTCAATTTAACGCAATAGTGTCATAAAATTGTAAGCAAACTGATTTTGTAAATAGTTTTAATCTAATTCTAATAAAAATCGATAAGAGACTTTCTATAGCATCAATCACTTGATGCTACAAGCAAGGCCGTCGCCAGAATTTCATACAGGGGAGAAGGGCAGGAAATCCTCGACTATTAGTTTATTATATATTTTTTCATTTTTAATAGATAGTGGAACCATAGGAGTGTCGATGTCCCTAAATGAGGTTGGATTAAAGATCTTATGCAAGCCTTATAAAGTGTCACTATGTTGCAAGTTGTCAGTTTCCCAGTATTTTAGTTTTCAGTGTAATGGGGGGCAGCTGCCCCCCCTTGCCCGTACCTTGTTACGCCCATGGCTAGAAGAAATTACAAACATTTTTTTTACAATTAATTTATGCTCGTATTCTTAATTATTTTGAATAAAGTTATTAAAATTATATCCAAACAATATGAATACTCGCATATATGCCAAATAAAACTATTATTTTCGAGCGACAAAGCATTGTGCTGCACTCGTGCCCTTTATTTTCGCGTCGAGAACGCAATCCTCTAAAGAGCTATGCTGAAATCCTATACTATAGCATCAAGGGCTTACATGCATGCCTTATCTCCTTCAACAGCCGCTCTAATCTCAACCCGAGCCTTTACTACCAGATTTGTCATGGCACGGATACCGTTAAATTGCCAGTAAACATACACATTGCGTGTTGTAAACCATTCTGATAACACACGCAAAGTGCACGGTGGGTAATGTATGCGCGCTGCCATCTAAAGGAAATATTGCCGGCGTTGCCGTTCCTATATTAAGCCGACCTAGCATTGTCTACCCGGAATATAATGCGAGGGTTTATTTGGCACATTTGCATAATATCAGACTTGGGAGTTACTACGGATTATTCCTGAAGTCATGCTAATGTTAGATTAAAGGAAATGTTAGAATGGTTTGGAAAATCTTGTAAATTGTTAAATGTGCAAAATCTTTAAATTCTTCATCTACACTGAAACCTAAGGTAGATGACCTGATCTTTCGAAAAGTAATGGTCGAAGCTAAGCTACCTTTTTACTTTTGTAGTGTATTTATTTTTTGTTATTTTATTTTATCTATTTTAAGGTTTACCAGCGATTATTATATGGATTTTAGCTAAGATACATGATTAGTTTAATTAATACAATGACTATGTAAAATCGTATTAAGGTAAACACGACTTGCGATTTATATAAAATAAGAATAAAATAACATAACATTCTTTATTTAATGTGTAGCGACCGGCTTTACTCATGTCTTATTTTATGGATGAAACCGACTAATTTTAAGTCCATACGGAGCTCTTATTTATAAGCTTTTTGCGCTAGGCTCATCCGATAAAATGAGACGTGAGTATAGCCAGTATTATAGTGCAATATTAGTTGACTTATAAGAGAATGTCGTAACATTTTAAAAGTCCACAGCTCCGTGATGTAGCAGTACGACAAAACGTACCTTCACTTTGTGTCGTCAAGAACTGACAAATGGACAACTTAGAAAATGAAATACAATTTGAAGAGGACATACATTGTATATAAAATATTATTTGAAGAATAGTCGAAATACGAAGAATCCTTACTAGAAAATAAGAAATGCCGCTGTATTTTTCTGAGCACTTGACACGCGAGACACAATCACGTTCTAACAATGGTTCATACAAACCACACACAATCTGACTATTCCCGACTACTGACCGTAAGATTTATCCAAATGTGACGTTCACCTCGTTAGTGGGGATGAGACTTTGAGTGCTCTTGGGATCCGCTTTGAGAGACCTAAGTGGACGTGCATGTAATATTTTATTTCAGCTTTATATTGCTATTGTACTGAAGTATAATTGAGCACGAAGCAGATATACTAAACGGCTGAATACATCTGAATCTACATAATTATAAAAAGATTGGCGATGTATATAATAGACAAAGTAGGAACCGACATAAGCTTGCGGCTCCTGCTTTGCGCCTTGTAAGAGTACGTAAGTCGTTTGTGGGTTTGGGTATAAGATTCTATAACAAAATTCCACAATCAATTTTAACTTTGCCATTACAGCAATTTAAAAATACTGTTAAAAAGAGGCTGATACAGAAAGCCTATTATACCGTGGAGGCTTACATTGATGATAAGAATGCGTGGATATAGTTGCTCTTTGACCTTATGCAGGATAGCTATGACAAAATGTAATTAGTATTAAGAATCTCCTTTTTTAAAAGAGCTCCACCGAGTTTCTTGCTGGCTCTTCTCGGTAGGAACAGCTTTCCGAACCAGCAGTAAAGTTGACGATTCAAAAGCACTTGTTTACAAGTTTACTTGAATAAAGAATATTTTGAATTTGAATTTGAATTTGAATATGAATTTGAATTGAAATTTCAAAACGAATACAACCGTGAAATGCCTTCACAGTTTTGTTTTTGTTCATTTTAATATTCATCGTCAACCATTTGTTGATTCTATTTTATATTTTCGATTAATGGACGAAATGTTATTTCGAATCGAGATTTAATATTTTATCACGACTTTGACGAATTGTCAGTGCAATCACGTTTAGTTGACAAACGGTTCAAAAATACACTTTCATTTTGTTCGACGCTCAAATCTATTTTTACTTTATCAATCGACTGACGAAATTAAAATGAGACTCCAGTTTTTGGGTGCAGCTGCTTTTAATCAGAAACGAAGATCAATTCAAATCAGGTTTCAACAGAATTTACTCGCAATATAAAACATTAAAACTTTTGAAAAATAAATAGCTGATGTAGATGTTATGCGCGTTTGTAATTTAAAAAAGAAGAATTTGTAAAGATTATTTAATGCTGTAGTCAATAAGTTTTAATTTTGTTAACATCTATTTGTATTATGTACAATTTATGTTATCAAAATATTAACATGCCGTCAGATTTTGTTATCAACTAATTCATTTATCCACTTAATCAATCTCATTGCGAAGGATGAGTAAATTCACTTTTGGTGGATTTTTTATAGCCTTCTTTTCTACATATTGTTTAAATTAAAACTATTATGTTTAATAGTACAATTTTTATATTTTTTCAAGTCTATTTCGCTTCTTTGCTCTAAAATATAAGACATACCTAAATCTGTCTTCGTGACTCTTTTTCTTTTTCTTTAAATAAAATTAACCGCAATGTGCCACATAATATATACTTTTTGACCAATATCATCTTTATGAAAATCATTTGACCAAATACTTGATTTTCTTTTAAGAAAAGATATCTTTTTACAAATTTATCAATCTCCAATATTGCGACGTTGTTGATATCTATCTCTATTACTTAGAATCTATTATATTTAAGATTAAATTTTGCCAAATTGATTCTTAGGTTTTGATTAATATTAATCTGTTTACAACACCAAGGGAGTTCTGTTGTCGTTTTGACCTTGGCACCGGATTGCCCCATTATTATTGACGCCTCCATTAATGCGCTGTCAGTCACGTGGAATTGTTTTTGTTTATCAAAGTAAAACACAAATTTATAAATCATTGCTGTTTATGATAAATTCCATGTCCGCCTTACCTTCATTTATAATTCAGTTTAGTTTTCCCAGCTAAGTATAGCTGTAGTAGATTCAATCGATTTTGTGTTACCTTTGAACGAAAAATCGTGCCGTTAGCATAATATATTTGCTATTGGTAGCCACTGTTAATATAAAACATCTCATTATTCTTCTATGCCCTGTTTCGTTGACATGTATTCCATATTCATCAGTGACAACTGTTTAATGACGTGTGAACGTTAATTAGTGAAAGAGGGCATATTTGTAAATCTACAAATTTATTTTGAGGTTCAAGAATTCAATTATTAGAGTTAAATCTAAGCTACTGCAAGTTAAATATTTTGAATCACGGAAAAATGGTTTAGGAATGCTTTATGTATACAATAAGAAGATTATTAAAATTATTATTCTTTTCATTTAACAGATAGATGGCTACTATTAGAAATATGTACTCTTCAAGAGATTATTACATAGTATTGTATTTTCATTTTTATATATTATTTATTCATTATTACATAGTATTATGTACTTTTTAATGATGATGTGTTTGTTCCTGTATATAATGTGCTTATAGCGAAGTTGTGATCATTCATTTTTTAATTTGCTCTTTAGATAACAAAAATAAGTTAATTACCACTGAAATTCTCTTACATTGGCTGATCAGTTTGAGATTTTGTAGTCGAAAACTCCTAAATATTTTATGAGGTTTCGTGTTATTTGAATAGAAAATCTTAAACTGAAATTGCCCGAAAGCAAGAGAACAACAATAGATTGTTCTTGTTATTGTTTTAAAGATAACCAAACTTTAGTCGGGTGAAAGTTTCGCCGACATTGTAACTAAGTTCGGTCTAAACAATGGAATCTCGCTTGTTACAGGACTCAACGCTGTGAAGATAGTGAAAATAGTGGTGCCAGAAATAATACAGTACGGGGTTCAGGACGCTGTGATATTAGACTGTGATTACACGTACGGTAACAATACAACAGGGTTGGTAGTCAAATGGTTCTTCAAGAACAAAGCTCGGCCTGTGTATCAATGGATTGCGACGCAGAAACCACAGGACATGGGCATACTGAGAGGTCGGGTCGACCTAACGTATAGAGCGTCGAATGATCCATTAAAAATGCATAGGGCCCTGCGTATAGTGAAACCCAATACGGACATTTCGGGCGATTATACTTGTGTTGTATCGACATTTATGGAAGAGGACTCGAGGACGAAGCAAATGATTGTTTTCGGTGAGTGGATTTTTTATTGCTCTTCAATATTTTATGTCTTAGTGCCCCAGATAACTGACCTGATGTCGTAAGCGCGAACCTATTACGTGACGCTATTAAATTACGAATAATGCTTCACTAAGATTAAACAGTCAGAAATATTTACGTATAAGGTTTTTTTGTAGATCCAATGGGAATTAATAGTGACAAAAACAAGTCGTGTTAACTAACATATTTGTTGTTCTGAGCATTGCTATGTTCAAGTATATTTTTTTTCAATATTGCGAATTGTTTACTTGTTTTATTTTTATTTGTTGTTTCTTCGTTATTTTAATTGGTTAGCTAATCTTATAGGTATTTGTTTCACACGTAAGATAAGTAGTGAACCTAAATCATATGCATATAATAAATAAAATAGACATAAAACTTAAATACATTATTAGGCAATTAAAATTATTAAATCAACAAATTATCGTCTACTAAATTACACAGCACGCTTTGTAAACTTACCAAAGGAATCAACTATCTCCAGAAAGCTTTTTAAATGTTTACTTCATTATTGAGATTAATTGTGTTGAAATTACGCACCTACTGCCTACTTTGTAAGTTTGCATATGTTCAATGTACTGATTGCATGGAAGAGATCACTGTCTTAGCGATGAGCCCGCCAATTATACAATATTTTTCTTGTTTATATTTTTACGTTTTTTTTCTTTTTGATTATTTTAGAAGAAGATAAAATGTAGGGGGTAAATACGAGGATAGTGAAAAAAATTTTGTATTACAAAAAAGTCATACGTGGCATCTACAATTTAAGTCCGCGTAATTCCCTGCGAAATTACATTTTCTTCACAGTATATTTTAACCAATGTAATTTTTGTACATAAAAATATAAAGAATTATAAAACGATAGGTGATAATAGACAAAGTAGGAACCGACGTAAGCTTGTGACTCCTGCTTTGCGCCTAGCAAAAGTACGTAAATCATTTATAGGTTTGGGTGTAAGATTCTATAATTAAATTCAGAAACCAATTTTGGCCATGCCGTTACAGTAATTTAAAAACTCTGTTAAAAAGAGGCTGATACAGAAAGCCTACTACACTGTTGAAGATTACTTAGATGATAAGGATGTGTGGATATAGCTGCACTTTACCCTGTGCAAGACAGTAAAAACTAAATGTAACTAATTTTAAGATTTATGTTTTAAAAAGAGCAACCGCCGAGTTTCTTGCTGGTTTTTCTCTGTCGGAACAGCTTTCCGAACCAGCAGTAAAGATGTCGATTCAAAAGCACTTGTTTACAAGTTTACTTAAGTTTATTTTGAATTTGATCCAGTGCTGTTTATTTATTATAGCTATTATATTTTTATACTTAAAATATATATATGGATATATGTACTTACTTTTATTTATTTTTATTTTTTTAAATATATTAGTATATATGTTACGTACACCCCTTTTAGAGATTTCTATTCATTATTCATTAAGCTTGGGTTGCCTGGAAGAGATTGCTACTTAGCAATAAGGTCGACCATTGTACGGCTTAATCATGTATAAAAAAATGATCTTATGTTCAACATCTCATTTCATTGTATAATAGGATTATGGCGTATAATAAAGTATATTCTATTCTATTCTATTCTATTCTGTTGTACAATAAATAATATTTGTATTGTATTGTAAATTGGTTTGATTAGACATAAACTCAACAGGATTCAATATGAAATTCATAATTTAACTGACCCAAAAGTCGATGTCCACAATGATAACCCTTTCGCTCCATTTCGAAGCCTTATAGCTGCTTCGGGAGTAAAAAGATGGCGAACGGATAACAGATGCTGGCATAAATACAAGTTGCTTAGCTCCTCAAAATACAAGCTGACGCGGAAAACGATATTCGTAAAAAACACGCTCTCAAGCTAGATACTGGAAGTAACGAAAAATAAAAAAGCAATGCAAGCACTTTTGAAATGTCAAGGATCAATGATATTTAATGAAGCTACTACTGGTTCGGAATGTTGCCCTTACCGAGAAGATCGGCGGTCAATCTTTAAAACATTTGAATATACACATTATTTAACCGCAGTCTTGTTTGACACTGAAAGGATTTACAAATCCAAGCATTTTTTTCGTTCAAATAATCTTCAAATGTGTAATATGTTTTACGTATATTACACAATCGAAGATTAGTTAAATATGAATTGCAGAATTTTATCGTAGCGAGTACTGAGACCAACGATTGAGTTGTTAACTCTACTGAGTCGCGACGTAGAAATCACAAGCTTTTTGTAACCTGTGGTATAACTATGATATACATCGAATTGTATTCGATATTTAACATATTTTATGCACTGGCTATGAGAGGAACTGAGAGAAAAAATGTGCCCGCGCACTGCTCTCTTTTGCTCTTACATTCTGATATAGACAACAAGACTGCACTGTCTTAGATACTTCTAAGAAACGTTAGCTATGATAAAAGAAAATGAGTGCTCGCATCTCTGTCCTTCACCTACAGTAATGTACGAAACTCTGTCTTTCTATCTTCACTAAGTTATATATCTCTCTCGCTATCCGTTCGCCTCGCCCAATCGCACTTCTCGTACGATTCAACACGCGTTGAATTTAAACTATCCTTAGTAATATTCATAAATAATGTTGAGAGACCGGCCATATTACATCTTATTTTATCTGATGAGCCCTTTCAAGCCCATACGGGGCTCTTCATGAACTCTATACGCGGCGTTCCGATGACGAAGGCTAAAGTAACGACCAGGACTTTATACAAGACGCGCGACTACCGCCTCAACTGCCCCTCCCCCTCGTACCAGCCGCTCACGAGTCACCCCCAGCGAGCTGCTACATACAGTTCCCGCCGCAATAACGCCGCGTAAAGAGCTCATGAATAAGAGGCTAAGAGGCGTATAGGCTTGAAACTAGACGGGCTCATCCGATAAAATAAGACTTGAGTATAGCTCTCAACATTATTTATGAATATTACTAAGGATAGTTTAAATTCAACGAGTGTTGAATCGTACGAGAAGTGCGATTGGGCGAGGCGAACGGATAGCGAGAGAGATATATAACTTAGTGAAGATAGAAAGACAGAGTTTCGTACATTACTGTAGGTGAAGGACAGAGATGTGAGCACTCATTTTCTTTTATCATAGCTAACGTTTCTTAGAAGTATCTAAGACAGTGCAGTCTTGTTGTCTACATCAGAATGTAAGAGCAAAAGAGAGAAGTGCGCGGGCACATTTTTTCTCTCAGTTCCTCTCATAGCCAGTGCATAAAATATGTTAAATATCGAATACAATTCGATGTATATCATAGTTATACCACAGGTTACAAAAAGCTTGTGATTTCTACGTCGCGACTCAGTAGAGTTAACAACTCATTCGTTGGTCTCAGTACTCGCTACGATAAAATTCCGCAATTCATATTTAACTAATCTTCGATTGTGTAATATACGTAAACTCTCTCTCTCTCAACATTAATCATCACGCATTCACCAGTTTACGCCCCAAGTCAAGGGTGCGTAAAGAAAAATTACTCAAAGAAATATTAACGCTTGAACCGTTTCAATTGGACCACGTTACATTTGTAGACGACGGTCGTAGGTACGTGTCATGTGGGAAGTAAACGTTTTACGAGAAGCTAGCCAACGAAATATGAAATTCACGCTACCTCCATACATCGATGTGTATGTGTTGCGACTTGTCACACACCATGTTAGTACGACATTGAAGTAACCTATTTCTAAACTCGGAACCTTTTGCTCTAGATATATGGATAGTTTGGACAAATTTTTGATTTGCAGACTAATTATACACTTGTAAGCTGTGATAGCCTAGTGGTGAGGTTATTTTGCTTACTTCCATAGCATTATGTCTTATGGAATATTGTTATGGGGTAAATGCGCCGAAAACCAAGCTGTGATAGCCCCGCGGTGAGACCGTGCGACTCTTACGAAACGAATATGAGTTCAAACCCGGGCAGGCACCAATCAGTTTTTCTATTAAAACTTATGTGTCTAATTGATAATTGCAATTTATCACAAGCTTTTCAGTGAAGGAAAACATCGTGAGGAAACCTGCATATCTCAAGAGAATTCTAGGGATATGTGTAACCTACCAATCCGCATTGGGGCAGCGTGGTAGGTCTTAGCTCCGATCCTTCTCTGCAAAAACGGAGAGAGGAAGCCTATTTCCCGCAGTGGAATATAAACAGGCCGTTACTTTACTTTACTTTTATACACTTGTTGCAACCAGTTCGAATCGTTTAATTACCTGATATACTTTTCCATCTAGTGGAAAGTTTATCACTGGATTTTCCGGTGCTTGAGTCACCATTCTACAACCAAAGGATCCCCATAAGTTTTTATAAGACAATGTAGAATATTAGATATTCTACAAAAAATATAAGAATATGTCTGTGTACACCATAGCATAATAATTTCGTAATGTTATTCGGTATAAATATATATACCGAATTCGTTATAAATATATCCGCCGTATGGTATCCGGCTGAGTAGAATAGACCACCCTCATTTCTTACCGAGGTGTGGTAAAAGGCGACTAAGGTAAGTTGACGTCAGGCAAGCGGCCGGTCGTAAAATACATAACTAAATCATTTGACAACATGTTTGTAACATGTTGTAATGTAGATTTTTTTTTGTTCTATCATCAATACGGCACACCGCACCATAGCGCACGTGATGAATATGATTTTTTTGACTAATTTTTCACATCATAATACATTTTTATTATAGATCCCTAATTTTTAAATGTAATATAGCCTATGTTGGTCCTTTTTTACAATTTTACACAAATTTACCATACCCCTTTCAGTGAAGGAAAACATCGTGAGGGCACCTGCATATCTCTGGAGAATTCTAGGGATATGTGTAACCTACCAATCCGCATTGGAGCAGCGTGGTAGGTCTTAGCGCCAATCCTTCTCTCCAAAAGAGAGAGGAGGCCTATATCCATCAGTGGGATAGTATCAGGCCATGACTTGTCAAACCATTATTGATAAAATTAAAATACGAAGATCGGAAATATTATGTATAACTCTGGCTTCCATCTAACAGAAAGTTTGTGACAGTTTCAAGATTTATGTAGGTATTTTTATCGTCGAGAAAACATCGCTGCGGTAGAGCGGATACCAACAAATCACTTATTTCTGATGATATATATTGGGATCTTAATCTTAAGGGAGTTCACCCTGATTTGTTTCACTTAATAGTTCAATACCACGATTTTTCTATATAAGTTAAGTAACGGCCTGTTACCATCTATATGTATCGGTCTCCTCTCTCCGTTTTTGGAGAGAAGAATTGGAGCTAAGACCTACCACGCTACACTAATTCAGTTTACCCATATCCCTAGAATGCTTTGGAGTTTCTGCAGGTTTTCTCAAGATGTGTCCTTTAGCGAAAAACATATGATAAATTGCAATTATCAATTAAACATTTAAGTGTTAATAGAAAAACTCATTGCTGTCTGCCCGGGGATTTGAACACTTGACCCTTTCGAGACTTCGCGGATCATATCTCTGTTGGTTCAAGCGGCGCACGCGACTAAATCTGTCAGAAGGCGCGATTATTTACAAATTCAACCTCTTCAACACAATTTACATGAAACCGTAATGTTCTATTAACCTTAAAATTTCGTAAGAACAGAGCACAGCTTTTGGGTGATTTGTAATCGCGACTTTATTATTTAATCCATGTTATTATAACCGTCTTCGTCCTCCTGGCCTTATCTCACTCCAAGTGGGGTCGGCATAACATGTTACAAACATGTTGGCTTATGATTTGGCTACGTATTCTACGAGCGGCCGCCTGCCTGACGTCAACTTAGACGCCTTTTATAATACCTCGGTAAGAAATGAGGGTGGTCTATTCTATGCAGCAGAATACCACACGGCATCCATGTTATTATAACCATAATTATTATTTAATTTGAAAACTTCTTTAGCGGCATTGTGCACTTTGATGTCGGCGGCGGCATCTATGTTAGTGCATCTACGGCGCTTAGCTGGGTAGCTTATCGGCGTCCGTAGTAACTTTGTCGCGTAATTAAATTAAATTCAAGATATCTCACTATACTTTTATTTTATTGAAAGTCGGAGTTTAACTTAATAATAATCTAGAAACTATAACAGTACTACTTTGCCATAATCCGCGCGGGTTAAGCGAATGCATGCAAAGCTAATGTGTATGAAGCGATCGTCATTACGATTATGTCATGGAGCATGTGTGCATTGTTGCTGGTAGAGGCGTGGTGGAAAGTATGTGGTCACTTGTCCTGCATGTGTAAGGTACGTGAGTTTTGCCTGCTTCATACACATTAGCTTTGCATGCATTCGCTCAACCCGCGCGGATTATATATAGCAAAGGAGTTCTGTTATAGTTTCTGTAATATGGAATTCCGCAAAGTAGCGCCTGCTTCTATAAATCATTTAATAATAATCGTCACATAGCAACCAACGATTTAGCAAACAGCCTTTTTCTTATTTATGCTACTTACAATCGATTTAATTACTACTTTCGCAATATACAAGTATTTACTCAAATTTTCACTTCTTCCGGCGCTCCCGGAATGCAGACCGTTTATTTTTTAAATAAATATTAAAATCTTACAAATATGAATAAATAAATAAATATATGGGACATTTACACAAACGGTCGTCCGTCCCCAAAGTAAGTAACTTAATACTTGTGTTATGGGTGACGGACAGCTGGTAGATATACTACATATATAAGTTTAAATACATACTTAGATACAAATATACAACCAGGCACGAAGAACCAACAATTTGTTTATAGAAAATGTTGGCCCTCGGCGGGAATCGAATCCGCGACCCGCGGAGCTAAAGGCAGGGTCACTACCCAAAGGCCAACGGGCCAGTATAATCTTATATCTTCATCACTTAATTTATCTTATAAAGCAAAACAAAGTAAAATATCCGTAAAATCTTTGGATCAATCAAAAGTTGATATTGAAGTTGAAGAATTGCCAAAAATGTAACTCTTTAAATATAAGTCGAATCAAAGAGATCTTTAAAGATTATTATAAAAGTTTCTCATTTGAAAGGGTTAAGGAATTTGCTTTAATGTTCTTTTTATACAGCCGGCACGAAATTTGACCCTTTGAACATTATAAAAGTTTTTGTTGATTGATATTTATAATAGGAGTTACATAATTTAAGTTAACTTACATAATATTTTTTCCATTACCTGAAACGAAAGAAAGGCTATTTATATAGTATTCTACAATATGCGTTATTTGAGATCATGTGACCCTAAAGGCGTCACGAATTCAAATCATGTAGTTTAAAAAACTATACTTAATATAATTAAATGGCCCCTTGGCGTAGGTTTCAGCCTGCTTTTAGCACCATGGGTAGTGTAGTAACCCACTACGAGAGAGAGTATTAAGGACCAACATTCTCTACGAATAATATGTCGATTCTTCGAGACTGGGTGTATATTTGTATTTAAATCATCATTTTTCTGCCCTTATCCCACTCTAAGTGGGGTCGGCACAACATTTTACGAACATGTTGTCACATGATTTGGCTATTATTTTACGACCGGCCGCCTGCCTGACGTCAACTTACCTTTATCGCCTTTTACAACACCTCGGTAAGAAATGAGAGTGGTCTATTCTTTGCAGCCGGATACCACACGGCATTTACCTTAGTCGTCTCCTACGACACCTCGGTAAGAAAGGAGAGTGGTCTATTCTATTCTGCCGGATACCACACGGCGTTACAAATTACATACTGATTTTAAAAAAAAGCTTTATTAAAATTTCATGTCTCTACTGTTAACCTTTAACCGTTAAGGAGGGTGGTCTAAATGATCGAATGATCGAATGATCGGGATGATTTGAGTTTTTGTACCACTAAATACTACTGGTACCCGTTACTTCGTTCACGTCGACTTAGGGCTAAAATAACCTCAATTATATTTTTTCCCGTTCCAGAAGGATAAACGGGAATTTTTGAATCCTATATTCTAGCCACATAAATAAGCTTCAAGTACATCAAAATTTACCAATATTACCTCAACGGTTTAAGAACACAAACATAAAAAAATAGACAAACTTATGCATTAATTATATAAGTATATTTGATATATTATCAAAAAGCTTTCACATTTCGAATCTTCTTAAGTCAGTAAAGTTAAAAGCTTCATAGCTTTGACATTGACACGATCGTGAAGTCTATGTTACGTGCTTTAGCATATTATTGAATAATTTTGCCGACGAATTTGCCGAGTCTCGATGAATATTTCTGAAGTACTAAATTAATCTAAAGTTGCTATGAGAAATCTACTCATCTCAAAATTAAGAGCATAGCTCTTAATTTTGAGTATAGTCACCATACCCAGACGACGTGAGTTCGAATTCCTTAGTATTGTCTAATTTTAATATACATAGTTAACAATTCAAAAATAATCATTATATTATGTATGCCTATCCAACAAATTCAAATTCAAAATATACTTTATTCAATTATACTTGTAAATAATAATGTGTCCCTTCCACTAAATCAATGTATGCAGGAAACTCAATAGTATGTCGACTTCTAAGAAACTATAATCTCAATTATACCCAGGTCGATATATTTAGTAATTCAAAGGAATGTTTTAAGAAAAAAACAATTTCGATACTATTCAGAATATGTAACACTTTAATAAAATATATAGATAAATTGAAGCCTTTCCACGCATAGCATAAACATGCACTCAACCATGCGCACACACTTCTCCATACATGCAACACATCTACACACACCTACACACACTTCTCTGCCGTCCTTATTATATTGATAATATTGTTAGCAAAATAAAAATCCGTAATTGGCTGTAAGTTAAACTAAGTAATATTTTGTAAATTAATATAAGAGCTGTGGATTTTGTTAAAGTAAATAAATAAATAAATAAGTGCTTTTGAACCGTCAACTTTACTGCTGGTTCGGAAAGCTGTTTCTACCGAGAAGAGCCAGCAAGAACTTCGGTGGTTGCTCTTTTCAAAATAATCCTCATGACTTGTTACATTTATTCATTACAATCTCGTACAGGGCAAAGGCTTTACCCATGCATTCTTATCATCAACACATAAAAAGCTTATTATATTATTTACTGCGAAACTGGTTGCAAATGAAATGAAAAGCTTTCTTGTCATTATTACATTATAATGTAAAATCCTGGCCATTTTTATCATCTCAATAATCTTCAATTGTGTAATATGCTTTAGTTATACGCATATTTCTCACACTCAATTTTAACCTTTTTTTGACTGAGTGGTTAGAGGTACGTACCGCCAATAAAACTGTTAGCATCACCATGTGTCTAAATGACTATAGCAGTCATCAGAACATAGCGTACAAGGTTATCACAGTTAAATTACACCCAACAATATTTTATCTCTTTACCACAAAATATTAACAGACATAAACGGTATCATTAACATAAGTAACGGGCGACATTTAGAAGTCACATTTCCCCAAATTTCCTCATTAGCTCTAATGTTCCGAAATAACTTACTCTGATCCCATTTCCTCTTTCCTCTTCGGTTCGGAGGTTTGATGGTAAAACGATTATAGTGCCCAGTTTAACATGTTAGAACTTTTGATACTTTAAAGACTGAATGACTGAATAAAAATAAAGAATCAACTTTAAGAATATAGATAATTTTAAATACTCGTAGATTGGCGATGTATATAATAGACAAAGTAAGAATCGACATAACCTTGCAGTCCCTGCATTGTGCCTTGCAAAGGTAAATAAGTCGTTTGTGGGTTTAGGTATAACATTCTATAATAAAATTCCGCAATCGATTTTAGCTTTGCCATTGTAGCAGTTCAAAAACACTAAAAAAAGGCTAATACAGAAAGCCTACTATACTGTTTCGGATTACTTAGACGATAAGAATGCGTGGATATAGCTACTCCTCTACGCTGTACAAAATAGTAATAAACAAATGTAACTATTTTTAAATTTAAACTATCGTGAGTAGTATTCATAGTTAATAACGATACCGGCTATACTCACGTCTAATTTTATCGGATTAGCCCGACTAGTTTCGAACCCGTCCGGGGCACTTATGTAACTATTTATAAGAATTATATTTGAAAAGAGCAACCACCGAGTTTCTTCCTGGTTCTTCTCGATAGGAACAGCTTTCGGAACCAGCAGTAGATGTTGACGATTCAAGGGCACTTGTTTACAATTTTACTTGAATAAAGAATATTTATCAGTGGCATAATAGACTACACTGAGTTTTAATAATTGCGAATCAGGTATATCTTTTATCCGACGTACTTGATATATAATTCACAATAAGTTTCTGTCCAATTTATAGAATTAGGTGTTTCGTTGCGGAATTCCATATTATAAAACTAATACTGTAGACCGCGATTACAGGAATTATATGTAATGCTTCTATATTTATAATTACCCGTTTTCATACAGGATTCGAAAACGCGCGCACTTGAAGTCATGATAATATGATTTTGCTTTAATTAGCAATTAGAGACATTCTATGTAATGTTACAGAGAGAAGTTTCCCAAACGTTTTCATACTTTATATTCAAATTTTTCAAATTCAAAATATTGTTTATTCAAAAAAAAAAGTGCTTTTGAATCGTCAACATCCACTGCTGGTTCGGAAAGCTGTTCCTACCGAGAAGAACCAGCAAGAAACTCGGCGGTTGCTCTTTTCCAACAATTATTCTTATCACTAGTTACATATAGTTATAAATGTCTTGTACAGGGTTGAAGAGAAGCTATATCCACGCATTCTTATCTTCCAGGTAATCCTCAATAGTATAATAGGCTTTCTGAATTAGCCTTTTTTTAATAGTATTTTTAAACTGCTGTAAAGGTAAAGTTAGTGTAGATTGTGGAATTTTATTATAGAATCTTATACCCAAACCCACAAACGAATTACGAACTTTTGCAAGGCGCAAAGCAGGAACCGCAAGCTTATGTCGGTTCCTACTTTTTCTATTATATACGTCGCCAATCCTTTTATAATTATTTATATTCATACGTACAAAAATTAAATTACTAAAAGTATACTGTGAAGCTAATGTAACAATACCTGTTTCCTTGAACTTCTCTCGCAGGGAATCGCGTGAATTTAAATTGTAAATGCCACGTATGGCTCTTTTTTGTAACACAAAAATTTTTTCAATGTCCGCGCATTTACCCCATAACAATATTCCGTAAGACATAATATTATGGAAGTAAGCAAAATAAACAAGTTTTGCTGTTTCAACGTCTGTAAGCCGCCTTATCTTTCGGACAGCGTAAGCCGCTGAACTGAGTTTCCCAGCGAGAGTTGTTATACATGTAGTACTCTAATGCCAATTGTGCCGCAATTCGAAAATGGACTCGACACGAGTTTAGCCCTTTCGTTCCGGCCCATTTCAATGCAATGATAGATTCTGGTTCTAAATTTAACGAAAAATACAAATTCTTCTACCCAAAACCTATCATGAAAGTTTCTTAAATGAACACATATATTTATAGAATTACGCGTTACTTTGCGGATATCCATAAATCAAAAGTAATAATGTACTCATTACGCACGGTATAAATTTGATAAAAACAAATTTATTTTATACTTGAAGGAAAGTTTAAAAAGACATATATATAGCAGGATAAATTTTGCATCTGAGTACCTATACGATGTCCTCAAAGCCCACATCCGGTATTAAACAACTTCACATATTTCATTTGACTCCTTTTTAACCCGCCTTACTAATGATAATTAATAAAATAAATATGCCGCTACACGATGTTGGAATAACATTCCTCCGCCTATTCGAGATTCACGTTCCAAAATTGCATTTGAGAATAAATTAAAAATATTTATAATTAATAAACAAATTGAATATCAAAACTTTACAGTGGAGACATCTATTCTATAAAGCGGCATATTATTACATTCTCTTATTCATAATTATTATTACTCACGTATTATTTTATTATATATATATTTCACCTTCGTAAAGCTTTTATATCATATAAATTGTACACTGTTA
The DNA here is from genome assembly GCA_947086505.1 of Morpho deidamia. NCBI lineage: Eukaryota > Metazoa > Arthropoda > Insecta > Lepidoptera > Nymphalidae > Morpho > Morpho deidamia. The sequence goes on from CAMTZC010000025.1 coordinate 2,532,658, forward strand.
TTTATTTATTATTTTATATAATATACACATATATATATACCGTTACACTAATGCCATACATTGCCATTTCGGGTTACTGCTGAAAATCAGCGCCTAGGTAGGACATACGCTAAGCTGTATCCTATTCGGTATGGTGTTACAGACAGGTATGTCACATTAGTTTAAGTATCTGTTTGTAACACCATATCCGAATAAATGATTATTATTATTATTATTAATTAACGTCCTTTGTTTTAGTACCAGAGACAAACTTCCGTCTGATCCAAAACAAGACCGACGATGACACGGTGAACGTCATCTGTGCAGCGGACGGAGCATTTCCTGCGCCGAACCTCACGCTAGCCACGCCGGAAAGGTAAGAAAAAACCAACACGGTCATTACAAACCAGCTTGTTAGTTCTTTTCGGCAAAAAACTCGCAAATTTTAGCTTATTGTTTTCATAGGTCTTCGCATGTATGAAACATTAACAAACAACTAAAGTAATAATAAATTATTTTGCTTTAATCTGCGATAAAGTAAATAGAAACTATATAGTGTTAAATGCATAGTGGACATCCGTTTTTTCATACCCGATACATGCAGGATTTGGAAAAATCTCAAACTTGCACAAACCTCCACCACCGCCACCACAATACACAAGCACTACACTCGTTCACTATCACAAACTCAACAATCGTTTCGCCCCGCAACTTAAGCATCATCAGGAGTTAGACTCGACGACAAAATCGCAAAGTTTCAAAAATCAATTTAGATAGAAAATGAAACTGTTGCCCGCGAGTTCTCGCCGCGGTAACGCCGTATAAAAGCTCATGAATAAGGGCCTCCGGATGGGCTTGAAACTAGTCGGGCTAACCCGATAAATAGGACGTAAGTATAGCCGTTTTCTATGAAATCACTAAGATTAAACTTGTGTATAAATAAATGTAAAAAATCATACCTGTCAAATAATTTTTATTTTAAACACGATATATTGTCAAATTCTACCCATAACCGTCATATATTGGTTTCCAGTAATTCAGAATTGAATACAATAAAAAATCAGTTGAAAACGGATTTTAGTATATTAAGCGGTCGCTTTTATTGAACTACCGTCACAGATAATTTTTGTTCATTAAACATAATTGAATTTATGGTTTGTAACGTAAAATCGATTTTATTGTTTAACCCTGTATCAGAATTGTGTATATTATATGTAATTTCATTCACTTTTAGTACTATTTAATAGTTAGGGCAATATAAACTTTTTAACGATAGTTGATGTATATAATAGACAAAATAGGAACCGATATAAGCTTGCGGCTCCTGCTTTGCGCCTAGAAAAAGTACGTAAATCGTTTGTGGGTTTGGGTATAAGATTCTATAATAAAATTCCGAAATCAATTTTGGTCTTGCCATTACAGCAGTTTAAAAACACTGTTAAAAAGGGGCTGATACAGAAAGCCTACTTACTGTTAAGGATTACTTAATAAGAATGCGTGGAATTAGCTAATTTTTGAGTGATAAGAATTTATAAATTGAAAAGAGCAACCGCCGAGTTTCTAGCTGGCTCTTCTCGGTAGGAACAGCTTTCCGAACCAGCGGTAGAGTTGACGATTCAAAAGCACTTGTTTACAAGTTTACTTGAATAAAGAATATTTTGAATTTGAATTTCAACTTCCATTATGCGCCTTAGAGTGAATGAAAATATAGTAAGGAAAGCTGAAGCCATCTCCACAGAGCAGTTGTGGGGTATGTATGTGTAAGCTACCAAACTGATTCGGAGCAGCGGTGTAGGTCTAAACTGCAACCTTCTTATAACCCTCTAAGAATAGAATACAGCCTCAGTTAAACCGTAAGGTTTTGGATAATGAACATTAGGTCCATGCTACTGCGTTCAGGACGAAAGCCTAAAGATTTTGGAAAATGTTGGCCCTCGGCGGGAATAGAAGATGCGACCAACGGTCTAGTCTAACAAGCACCTTGAAAATGTATTATGATTACTATTATCACTGTTATCAGTAATCAATATATTGTTAAACTTCTCTATTGTAGTCACATTAACTGCTAACACCGACTTATTAAAAAAAGTCTAACGGGCTTAACTTCTATTGCTTTGTTGTGTGCATTTCGGTTTCCGTTCTTAATATTTTATATCTGTAAGAGGTCACTTTTGGTGATAACACCGCCCTTGTCCTGTTTGTTCTCTTTTCTCTTGTTTTTTGTTTACTGTTTACTTGGTGTGCAATAAAGAGTTATTTATTATTTATTATTATTATTTTATGAAACAGCTAATGACATTTGACTACTACTACTTCTACTATTTGGCTAATTTGTAGAATAAGTATTTCGGGGAACCCCGCTTATTTGAATTAGTACCTAGTTGTTTATTCGGTCCCGCCTCGTGGATGCGTCTTTGAATTTGAGTCGGACTACGCGTCCGCGGACGAGGTGGTACATGTCTCAATTGTTTAACGTTTCGGTTAAGTTTCGGCAAGATGTTTAAGTTGAATAGTGTCGCTGTTTAAAAGTTTGTAGTGTAATAGTTTTGTTCTTTAAGTCATTTATAGTATACGAAGTACTGCCCAAACTATTTCATTTATTTCGGAATACCGAACCCCAGGTAATTATGTCACTCACCGTAAATTGTGAAGTGATATTACAACCCTACGTGACAGGCGCCTATCGTGCTATTAGGCTGCGCTACGTGACAAAATACATTTGACCGTCTCCAACTAATTATTAAATTAATCCTATTAATCATACTTCCTATAACACACTCACGTAATCGTTATGAGTATTTATAAGCATTTTTAACACAATATCTCTATTACTTAAATTTAGATACCCAGCATTCAATATTCAATACCAAGATATACATTATTTATGTACGTCATTGATATTTATTCGAGTAGTTTCCGAGCTCGTTCGGGGATTGACCTCTTTCTCCAAATTGGACGTAACCAGCTAGACCGTTAATAATTGCAACGATTTTTTTTTCTGCACTTGAAAATTTATAGCGGTTGCTTTTAAGACTACAAAGTTTCCAAAAGCGACTTCAATTGTTTCCTTGCCCTAAATGAAAAGCTTTATAGTTTATTACACCAAGACATAAGACCATTTATAGTACGCGGCAATAAATAATGCACATCGAGGTTTAGAGTGAGAAATCGGTTAGATTCTGCCTCATAGAGCATTGTCTCTGTCGCACAGACTGACGAACCCGTGCGAAACGTCACATGCTAACTGTGTGACAGTGACAGCGCTCTACGAAACCGAACTGGCCTGCTGTTTCTTTCTAAACATCGATGTTCATTATTTAATGCCGGGTACTATACTAGAAATGGACTTATGATGCACAACCCTCAATCAATGTCCTGCCCTTATCCTACTCTCAGTGGGTTTAGCACAACATATTACAAACATGTTGTCACATGATTTGGCTTATTACGTATTTGAGACCGGCCTGACGTCAACTTACCTTAGACGCCTTTTACGACACTTTGGTAAGAAATGAGGATGGTCTATTCTATGCAGCCGGATACCACACGGCACATACCTTAGTCGCACCTTACGACACCTCGGTAAGAAATGAGGGTGGTCTATTCTATGCAGCCGGATACCACACGGCACATACCTTAGTCGCCTCTTACGACACCTCGGTAAGAAATGAGGGTGGTCTATTCTATGCAGCCAGATACCACACGGCACATACCTTACATGCACAAGTTGCACAAGTCTATTTTAAAAAAAAACATGACATTAATAGTTAACTAGAGGTATCCGCGACTTTGTTAGCACCAACTTATGCGTTTTAGAACTTTCTTTAATGCAATATGTCGCCCTATACGAAATACAAAGTGACATTTCCCATATATACGTGTAGGAAATGTGACTTTGTTCTTGGGATAGGGGGGTGAATTGTGTTTTTTCTCTATTCACGAAAGTTACAACATACCGAAATTGTTATCTCATAAAGTAAAAAAATCAATCCGTTTTCGAAAAAAAAACACTTTAATTAATATTGAATAAAGTATAAAAAAAGTATTTTTATAATATTGGTTCAGAGAGTTCATAATATTTATTTATTTGGACATCCAGTAGTTGTTACATATAAAACTTACATTAAAAAAAATAGAAACAAAAAATAGTTTTATATATATAATTTTATATAAACTTATGAAGGTCACTGCATGCACCAAAAAATTACTAAACAATATAAACGTAAAAAAAAATACATAAAAACTTTAAACATAGAACTCAATATGTAGAAAAATAAAATAATCCGATAAACAAAACGAAGAATTAAGTTAAGCACTAAGACGATCCATCTCATCGCATTAATCTCCTCTTAACAATCTTACTGTTACTTTACTTAAGTTACTTTAATGCTTACTTTACTGAATATTAGTAAAGTGTCGTTAAAAATATCCACTTCTTGGCAGATGAATGAGATTTAAGTGATTTACAATAAAAATTTGAATGCTCTATAAATTTATAAGTAACTTGGCAACGTTTTGAAGACAGAGATTAAATCCGGTCGCTTTCACCACCTGGTGCCATCTGCCAACTTTCTTGTACCTTTAAAATATGCTTGCTCCGCATCTTCGGGATCCTTTATCTTTAATAAAATGTCCTAAATGCGCCATTTCGCAAGGGAAAAAGGGAAATAAAAATCTACCGATCTCGGCCTTGTTTTTTCGAGAAATTAATAATCCAAGTGGAATATAACCCAACCGATAGAATTTCGTTTATGCCTTAGCTTAACGGGACTTTTCCTATAAAATCGATTCGCAGTAATGTAAGAATGGAGGGCAAAAAAGATTTGTAAAAATAATTGTTGGGCATGTTTTATAAAGAGACCTCTTCAAATACGGGCAATCAATTTCGTTCCAAGCACGATATATCCGAAAATACTTCGCTTAGGCTAATTGCTTTGAATCGTAAGTGGTTTTACTGGGAAGGCACTTATCGTTGAGGGATTTTCGTGAACGTAGTCCGAATTTCATATCTAATTTTGATTATAAATGCTCGACTTGTTATATTACAACAGTTAGTATGCAGATAACACTGACTGGCCTAAAAATAATTCAGTATAGGTTTCGAAGCAAACATTTTTTTATCAGCGCAAGGGCATTTAGGCTCTCAACCGGCTTTGGGTCTCTTATTTAAAATACTTCATAACAAGACATTAAAACTGTTCAAGATTATTTCATATTATTACTCATATAGTAATATTCTACATGACTCTCTTATCGACACCATCGTTCTCGTATTATTAACGATAAGTAAACGTACTTTATTCGATTATTGTAATCGATAACTTATTTTATTTGTGCCGGACACATTTTTAACGATTTTTCACTTTCCAGAATGCAAATTGCTCTAATATTTTCATATTTATTTTTATTTTCATATTACAATTGGACCCAAAAGTCTCTCTCTTTAAGGCCTTATGCCCATGCTTCATGCCTAGTCTTAGAAGGTTCTTCTACCTTTTCTTCTTTTTAACCGATAAATTTCCTAATTATAGAATTAAGCGTTACTTTGCAGCGATCCATAATACAAAAGAAAATAATAAAAATTATTTTACTACAATACGCGATACGGTAAATAGAAAATATATATAGTGCTAAATGTATAATGGACTATCCGTTTTTTCATACCCAATACATGCAAAATTCGTAAAAACACATGCAAAAAGCTCCACCACAGCCACCACAACATACAAGCACTACACACGTTCACTATCACAAACTCAACAATCGTTTCGTACCGCAACCGAAGCATCATCAGGAGATAGAGTCCACGAAAAAATTTCGATTTGCGATTTTGTCGAATTCTGCATGTATCGGGTATGAAAAAACAGATAGTCCACTATACATTTAACACTATATATTTTTTCTATTTACTGTATCGCGGATTATAGCAGAATATTTTTTATTATTACTTTCGATAAATTTCCACTGCTCAAATTAAAAGGTCTTTTAAAGAAATCTCCACACCACACGATTTGGAACTGTTTGGATCTGATTTCTTCTAATCTCATTTGTTATTGCAGGAGGCTTGATGGCGTTTGGCACAACCTCAAACTGATAAATGGGAGGTACTCTGCTGTGGCGTCTGTCACTCTTCAAGATGCTGATCTACCATCGCCTGCTGAGTTTATTTGCACATTGCGTATACCACTCGCCAAGTATGCAGTGAGGAAAGAAGCTATTTACTACCCGGGTAGGTTGTTTTAAATTATATAACGACCTTTTAAATCTACTAAGGAGAGGAGATTGAAACCAAAAGACTTAGACAGGACATTCATTCAAAGAGATCTAGTTCCAAAATCGTATTTGAGCAACTTGTTTTGGAGTAACCTTTATACGAGTTTAAAAAAGCTCTTAAAATATACTTGTTATCAAAGCCTAGATTTAAATTAGAGTCAGCTACGCACTAGATTACCCTTAGCTTCGCGGGTCCTGGGTTTCATTTCACCGAGGGCTAAGATTTTCTATAATGATTCTTCGATTATGTATTTAAGTATCTATTTAAAATATATATGTATATATTTACCAGATGTCTGTCACCCATAACAGAAGTATTATTTCTTATTTTGGCGACTGATTACCGTGTATGTAATGTTCCCATATATTTATTTATTTATATTTATTACTACTAGCTGTGCCAGCGGCTTTGGTCGACGCGGATATCAGTGTGTCACAAAATTTTCACTGAATTTAAATTTTGAACATAAGTATAAAAGCATAAGTATAACCATAAAAGTAGTTATTTGCAGTTTACCATAACAGATAGATACATGCCGTCGCAGACTTTTTTGTAGTATTTTTGTATATCTACAATTCTCTAGTACATTACTTTAGTGTATCTTCGCTGGTTTACGGGGCGCGCACAAGTTAAGCTCCCAGTAGGCGAGTTTACAACCGCATGACATCTTCAACACAATTTAAATAAAGCGATAATGTTATAGTACATTAATTAATTAACCTAAGCCGAAGAAGAACTGTACTATCTTTTAGTAAAAACCGTATAAAAAACCGTTTAGTACATTTTGAGAAAATCGATCACAAACAGACAGAGGCTTTTGAGGTCTTTGTTATATAATAAAATAGGTAATAAGCATACATTTTTCAAGTGAGCAAATTAACGAGTCGTTACATCTGTCACGAAACAAGGACTTTGTCCACGGCAATATTCATTTTCACTTCGCAAAAGCTCGCGCAGTACGCAGTGCGGAAAAACGCTGTCTACTATCCGGGTCAGTTATTTTATATTTCATTATAACAAAGCATATTTAGTTTTGCATTCATTTCGCTCACGAGTCCGCGAAGTGACGCTGTTAAATTGTAATTAACGTGGGAAAATATTTATGGACCCCTACGAGTATGCATATTGAAGTTATACACGTTATTTCTACGTGAAGAAACACCAAGATATTTGTGCCGCTCAAAACTAACTATAAGCTCGAAATAGAAAAAAAATACGTCGTTTTAGTCCATTTTAGACGTTTAAAGTACATTTTACAATTGCAATTATAAGAAATGAGAAGTAAAAGTTTTCTTCTGAAAGAAGAATCATAACTCTGGCGAAGAAGTTAGAATGCAGAATATGTTAAATTAAAAAAAAGTATATTTTAGACAGTATAGATTTTTTAAATGTTTCTGTATACGCTCTAATGGTAGTATGCAACCGCATATAGTAACCGGCAATAAATAATGCGCTTTGAGACTTAGAGAGAGAAATCGGCTAGATTCTGCTTCTAGAGCATTGTCTCTGTCGCACAGACTGACGAACCCGTGTGTGACAGTGACAGCGCTCTACGAAACCGAACTGGACGGCTGTTTCGTTGTAAACATCGATGTGCATTATTTAATGCCGGGTACTATGCTTCATTTGAATAAAGTACACAATACGAAAAGAAAAGGATACTTTCGAAATTCCACAAAACAAAGTAATGATTTATTATTGTAATGATTTTATTTGCTACAATTTCCGTTTTCAAAACGTGAATAAACAAAATAATTCTATATTTTTTATCTACAAGCTTTGCCTATCAGTTCTAAAATCCTTTCTGATCCCTACGCTGCTGACGCTGTCAGAAGTAAAACTCTTAGCATTTCTAAAAAAATACGACAGCGTGAGAAATTAATGTATTCATTCCTATGAATACATTAATTTAAAAATTAATTTATAAATACATTAAGGGTAAAGAGCAGGAGCTCTTGTGCTCACTTTACCCTTTAAAGTTTGGAAGCACTTCCGGGTATTTTCCTTCTCATTATTTAATCATGGTTATAACGAAGTATAGAAATAATACGAATAACTTTGAGATTGAGTAAAACCGTGCTACCTGTTTGGGCTAGTTACATTCTTTCCCTAGTCCCTATATCCTTCTTACTCATCCCCGGCCAACCTCACCAAAGGAAAACACAATAGACTGCAGTCATCTTCAAGCTGTCATTACACATTAATCGCTGTGAGAGCTATCACTGCACGCGCCTTAATTATAATATTTTCGCATCCATTTCGTATCATATGTGTTACTATTATTTCAATATATCACGTTTGTGTGAACGACTTTTATCGGAGATATCAACGAACTAACTTTGCATTGACACTGGCGGGCCCGACCAGCGAAAGTGAGTGTGGAAGTGACATTAGCGATGTGTCTTTTACGGACATCCTAAGGACACGCTGTAAAACCTGAAGTCTGACAGCATCTTATTCAGTTAGGTGGTTGGGATCCCATGTTTTTCTTTATACCCGGGATCCTTTTATGGAACCCCTTTTTACCCTCCACTACCAATTAAAAAAAACTACCACAGCGTAAGAAATGATAGTATTCATGTAAGCCTTTTAGCTTCTATCCGTAGGGATAAGAAGTCATTGAGGCTATTGTATTTTGTAGTAATTCAATCATGATTGAGTAAATCATGAGTGACAGCGTGCTACTCGTACCAATTCAAAAATAAAAAATTCTCACAGCGTGAGAAATAAGTGTATTCATAATTTTTTATCATAATTAAAAACAAGATGTTAATAATAATTGCGGCCGTTAGTGTAACTGCGGACATTACGTTTAACAGAAATGATTGGACGTCGAGTATAATTTCCCTTTTTTTCTGTTAACACCAGATTTCGACTCGCAAACCGTGGAGGGGATAAAGCGCCGACATAAACAGAAAGCTGTTTATTTATTTAAAACAAGCAATTTAACCGTTTTATAAGTCCGCGATGTCGTTAAAGCGACGGCGGGCCTGAAAAGAATAAGGGAATATATTTTGAGGTAGGCAGGAGAAATAACAATTTTGCGGGATAATTTTCGGGTGGGCCATTTAAGCTTTTTATCAGCGGAAAGTTTGTGTGCACAGCTATCTAAACTGGGGATGGGGGACATTTGCCGCAGCGTTCATCTTGCATAATTTTGTGCTTCGTTAACTCCATTGTTGGTAAAAAAATATTTAATAGAATAGTAAGGGACGGTGGTGCCTTTTAATAGGGGCGAAATGCGATCTGTGGTATGTGGTATTTACCGAACTAGAAGATACTAAGTTTCAGTAAGCTTAATTCTAAATTTTGACAATACTAGCCTACCCAAGAACACGTTGCTGTCTCTATTTTTGACTAATTAACATCTCTATATGTAACATAACTTACAGTAACACGGTTTACGTATTTTCCTCACTGGAATAATAAGCCACTAGTACTTTGCTTCGCGCTATGGTAATGCTTTTATAATTACATAAGAAATTCAAATACAAAGTGTTCGCTGGATAGACATCACTCAATTATTTCCTTGGGTTCGATGTGCATCCTATTGGAACACTAAGCCTAGGCGACATTGAAAACGGTGCTTCTTCCCGAACATCCATTGTTGAAATACTCTGAAGGGATACTCCGCGTCCGCGATACTCTCTGTATAAGTAAAAATAAACTACTATTCTGTCACTTGTACGTATTCTTTTCCCCGTCCGTACGTCCGTCCGGTTCGAAGTGTTACATATATAGTATACTATATGATCTCTCGAAAAATGATCCGCATGAAGAATTGACTTCTACAAAATCATTTAAATCGAATGCCTTGTCAGTTATCTCTTACTGCAATATTAAACTACTTAAATTTAATATTTTACTGGAGAATTTTAGCATACTTATATACTGCGTATTAATAAACAAAGTCCCCACGTCGTCTGTATGTCTGATCGCAATAAACTCAAAAGTACTAAATGGATTTTCGACAATAGACGGAGTGATTCAGAACAAAGGTTATTATTAAAGTTTTGTATAGATTAGTTATACCCGCCGTGTAGTATCCGGCTACGTAGAATAGACCACCCTCATTTCTTACCGAGGTGTGGCAAAAGGCGACTAAGGTAAGTTGATATCAGGCAGACAGCTGGTCGCAAAATACGTAGCCGCGAATCACGTGACAACATGTTTGTAACATGTTGCGCCGACCCCCCTTAGAGTGGGATAAGGGCAGGACGATGATGATAGATTAGTTATACATGGTTTGAGAACGAATTGAGATTCCTACACTCAGCATAATGATTTTCTTAAATAACGCGGATTACAGAAAAATAATTCATTTGTTGTGTACTATGGAATGACGCGAAGTAACATCTAATCTTATAAATTTTTAAATAGCATCTTTTATAAATTAATTTGTTCCCCAGGACCTATCAGCACTACTCCTGAAATGCCGACGGCAGCGGACATGCAACTCGCAGCAGCCGTAGGGTCTAAAGGTAAAACATTTTTATTTTATATTATATATGTTAATGACATTTTAAGATAAAGATGCATTAAGTCTTCAGTTTGTTGATAATTCATTTGCTGTAACCAAAATAATGATAAAATTTTAGCTATGGCTGCACGTTTAAGTAATGGATAGATATTCAAATGTTAAATGATAACATTATCAATTATCATTATCCAATCAGAAACAGGAAACAGCTGAAACATGGACGCGAACCGAGCATTTTTTTTAATTGAGTTCTGTTTCAAGGGGACGGCGTAGGGGTCCCTACCTGGGGCGCAGTCTCTCCTTGTCCACCGTAACGTGAAACATCGGTGGGAAGGGAGCGATCGCGGGCATGTTGGCCTCGTTTTACCCGTTTGTTCTGGATCCAATCTGCTGCTGGCAAGTCCAGGTGGTAGCGACTTGCCCAAGCTCATCTTTTGACGCCCTGAGGGGGATCTTCGGGAGTTCCGAACGGGGTATATCGGATGCCTAGCTTACAGGCCCCGAGGCGGTCGGTGCATCTGGCTCGCCCGATGCACCGGTTAGCGGAGGGGGACTTATTTTTCGAGGCGTCCCTGCCCAGAGGAGGTGGTCTCTGGGATCAGAGCTGTTGGCGGGGATAGGGGCAATGTGTGTAACGAACCTTGTTCTCGCCATCGGCAGCGTGGTGGAGCACAAAGGTGGTTTTAGTCGGTGCGAGTCCGACATAACCGCCGCCTGTCCCCGTCGGGCGGCGGTTATGTCGGACTCGCACCGACCGGTACCCATAAGGGGTTTTTTCATAAAAAAGGGTCATCTTGCGACCCCTAGGGGTGGCGGGGTACGGGTCTCGTGGCGAACCTCCTTGCCCAGGTCACCTCGGTGACCTGAGGGATGTCTAGTTCGGTGGGGGGTCTGGGAGTGGTAGCTCCCAGACCGCGGTGTCTTGATTGGTGGGGTCTTGTACAGTGTTAAAGTCATATCCAGATGGTGTATAGACCTATCCAGAGCAAGAAAACACCAACTTTATATAGTTCATAGCGTGATGTCATAGATGGCATTGAAATTAGGAATTCAATGTCTCTAACTTAAGACTAATTTTGAATTAGGTCAGATTATTACTAAACCTGCAATATATTATTACAGACCATAAAATAACTCGAGCAACAATTTTAAGTGAAGGTTGAAGGTATTCTCTAGCGTGAAAATACAATCTCAGTTAACGTAAAAAGAATATTGGATCTAAGTTAAAATACAAAAGTAAATTAATATTCTCTCTCGATCTAATTTCACTAAATTATTCTCTCAATATAACATTATTCAAATGTAACGATTTTCCCATTATAATATTCAAATTGAACGAATTCTCGATTGATTTATATGATTTATAGAATCAGGCGTTACTTTGCGGAACTCCATATTACAGAAACTATAACAGAACTCATCATCCTGACCTTATCCCACTCTAAGTGAGGTCGGCACAACATGTTACAAACATGTTGTCACATGATTTGGCTACATATTTTACGACCGGCCGCCTGCCTGACGTCAATTTAACTTAGTCGCCTTTTACGACACCTCGGTAAGAAATGAGGGTGGTCTATTCTATGCAGCCGGATACCACACGGCACTTACCTTAGTCGCCTCTTATGACACCTCGGTAAGAAAGGAGGGTGGTCTATTCTATTTTGCCGGATACCACACTGCGAAAGCTATAACAGAACTACTTTGCTATAATTCGTATGTGTTAAGCGAATGTGTGTGATGCTAAGTGTATGAAGCAGGCGAAATTCACGTACCTTACAACATGCAGCTCAAGTCACCACACGTATCCCAAGACGCCTCCACCAGCAACAATGCACACAAGCAATACACACAACCACCACCAAAATCGTTACGATCGTTTCGCGATTTTTAAAGGTTTTATTTAACTTACCGTGTATGTATTTAAAGGTGGAATTTTTCAAGTTAAATTTTACCCACTTCCCACTTTCAGTGGTTGAGCTGAAATTTTACATACTGATTCAGTCCTGATGACAATGCATGTTTATCATAAGTATGACCTGATGCTGCCAGGATTGGCTCCAGACGAGTGAGCGCCTCATCGGCTAACAGTAGAGACATAAAATTTTGTTAATAGCTTTTTTAAATTTACTTGTTAAATTCAATTCATTTTAAAATCATTTTTAAAATGGTCTCCTTTGCAGATAGTATCAAACTTTTACGACTATTGAAAATAGTACTTTTAAGATCTTTAATTTTTACTTCGTGGTCGCTGACTATAGGTGTCATAAGAAATTTCAAAGTCACTCGATGGTGATGGAGCAAGCTATACTCGGAGTACCTCTACATGATCAAATAAGAAACTAAAATCCGAAAATAAGAAAAAAGAAAATCTTAAAAGAACCAGAGTTACTAATATAGCTCAGGGTGTCTCGAAGTGGAAGTGGCAATGGGTGGAGCACATAGTGTGGACAGCCGATGGATCATCCTACTATTCGAATTACTACATTAAAATAAGCTTCTAATTAAAATCATCCCGAGCACAGATAAAACTAAAAAGAACTCAAAGGGTTGGACATCGAAAGTGCCGGCAGAAGTGAAAATATGAATATTAAAGTTGTATATTTTTGCTACTTTTAAATGGTTAGGGAATTTATCACGAATTGCTTTAATTATCAGTACAAAAGTAAGATATGATTTTAATTCATTGCAGTATCGTACAAAAACATGACAAATTATTTCACACAAGCACCCCGCGGCGCCTAAACGAAACAGCAGGCGTAGGCATACATTTTTGCCAAAAAGAAATAGGGGGGATACCTCGTCTCCTACGCCGCGCTGGTGGCCTACTCTCCCTTCCTCTAAGAAATTTTCGATCAAGTCACGTGTCCTGACGCGAATTTAACATTATTTACCTATCACAAAAAGTGCCAAACGCCGCTTAATCTAAAAAGAAATTTCATCTTATGTCACAGGCATAAGTTGAAATTTCTTTTCTTCAGTTGCACCAAGTCTTCATAATACAAAATAAATAGTGTCCTCGTATAAAACAAACGTATTATTAACACATAAAAAAGCGATCCTATAGAAATTTTTAAAGTATATTTATTGTGTACGAACATAGTGAATAAATTAAATTTATTACTAAAACTAATCCATAATAATGAGAAAATGTGTGGAATAATTAAGTATACATTTCAACCAAGGATCATTTATTCATCAAATTTACCCCCTATCATTAACGAGTAGACGGGGCGGTTTCAAAACTCTTCGTAAATATTTGATGTTGAATCCAACACCCTTTGTTTTCTCAAACCGATCCAACTGTGTCGACTTTGTGTAACCAATTAATGCAGTAATCAAAGTTAATAAAATAAAAAGAAGAAATAAAAGATATAAATAAATAATTATTAATATAATAATGTACTACATATACAACACAACGTGTATCAAATGAATCGGAAGTTCAAATTAGTTCCTAAATAAAAGGGCACACCCAATCATTTGAGGTTAATATAACCCACTAGCGCTAGGCTAATTTTGGAACTCAAATGGTATGGGACTGCTACGCTATTTGATTGAAAGTTGAATCGTCCAAGACGATTCATCGAGATAGAACTTAAAAAAACCTTCCAAGTACTCAAAAATGATTTCCAGAACTGAATCAAACAAGCAAGTATACAAAAAAAAACTAGATATGAAAGTAGATAGCATCATATGAAAGAAAAACAAGAAGATCAAAGCAATTTCAAAGCATTTTCAAATTGACATTTATGTGTGTGTTTATATGAAATTGTATGAATATTGACTTGTGTTGTATGAATGATTATAGCAAGGGCTCAAACACGCACTAACACATGTTAGTGCGTGTTAGTGATATCACTACACGTCCATCCAGTGGCTTTGGTGTTACTAACGTGGTGCGCTTGAGACCATGTAAGGTTTCCTTTCTTCTTCTTAGGGTGCCATCTTCTTGCGAAGTTCGGCGATCATTAAGGCAATCTGAACTTTTGATACCGCGACTCGAAATAAAGAACGGGTGCTTTTGCCAAGCAACTAGCGAAGGTTTTTTAACCAGGATGTTCTCCTTCGTCCTACACTTCGCCTTCACTGAATTTTTCCTTGTACGATCAGTTACAGCAATTTATATTTGGGATTTCTCATAATATGGCAGAAATATTCTAGTTTCCTTTTTTTAATAGAATATAAAATTTCTACTTTTTTCTTTAGCCTACTTAATACTGTGACGTTGTTTATTTTATCTCTCCAGGATATCCTTAACATTCTCCTTTATACCCGCATTTCGAAGGATTCCATTTTTTGCACATTGACTCTGTGACAGTCCACGCTACGACGCCATACAAGAGAATGGACAAAACATAACATCGTGCTATGTTCAGCTTTTTATTGCACAAAAGTGACTTTAGACTAAAGAAAGCGTTACGGGCTAATCCTATGCGACATCTAATTTCCAGGCCGTGGTCCCCTTTATCATCAACCCAGGATCCTAAATATTTGTATTTGCTAACTTTTTGTAATGCCTTATTACAACTAAATAGAGTGGGGTTAGCGGGTGATATTTTACAAATAGTCATGAATTTGGTTTTCTTGATATTGATATTGAGACCATACATGGCGCTAACAGACTGAACACTATTTAAGGTTTCCTTTGCACAGTAGTTTTAGTGTGTTCATGTATGAGTCTATTCATGTGTTTGTCCTTTATATAAATATACAAGGTAAGAATCACATATCTCAACCCATGTACATATCAATGAGATATAAGAAACAGTCACAAAAGAGAACTTGGTTCTTCTGGGCATGATCATGTGAATGGATATCGAAATCGTAGCTATAGGCCAATTTTAAAAGTGTTCTAATTCATTTCAACAAAATTCTGTACAGCAAATAGCTCAAATTATTACTTGTTGATGTAGATTTATATTAATTTACAATCGAATACTAAATGTAAATAATTTCAGTGAATTATTCACCTTACATATTCAACACGGAAGATAATTAGTATTCATCAAATATGCTCTCAATCGGAACTAGGTAAATACGGATCGTTTGGTTTCAAATTTTCTATGAATATTTGATTGACTACGCTTCCTTTTGACTTCTCAAAATATATAACATTCTACAACACACAAATTTGTTATGCATTCCATAAATTGATAACTAATCGTGTGGTGTTGCTGTGACACTTGTCGCAATTTTCAGGTTGGAAAGGTTGTTACAATTTGCCAATTAATATTTTAAATTGTTTATAAAGATTCTTCTTCTTCTTGTACCTCTCCGACTAGCGAAGGTTAGCCTTCAGTGCTTGAAATGCTTCCCTATCTCTCGTGAGGCTAAAAAGCTGGGCTGCGCTCGTGACTGCAGTCCATTCCCGTGTATTGCGCAACCAGGATTTTCTCTTGCGAACGATACGTCTTTTGCCTGCAACTTTGCCCATCATAATAAGTTGCAGGAGTCCATACTGTTCGTGTCTAAGTACATGGCCCCAGGTATGCAACTTTCTTCTTTTTGATGTTTGTCCATAGTTCGCGCTTACATGACATACGCCGCAAGACCTCTTCATTTGTTACCTTTTCTGTCCATTTAATTTTGAACATGCGTCGATAGGCTCACATCTCAAATGCTTCTATACGCATACGTAATAAGCTTATGTGTATTTAAAGACATATGATTAATAGAATAATCTTTTTCTGATTCTTTTTCTTTTTAAGGTTAAAATAAATCTAGTTCGAAAGTTTATTGACAATAAAACAACAGTCGAATTTCAATAGTCATTCAAAGATGATCATTAAAATTTTGGTCTGCATGACAGTTTCTCATGCAAAGATTTTATTCTGTGTAATGGCGAAACAGTGTCTCGAATATAATGTAATACAGCTTAGTAACCTTATCGTCTATTTGACGGTAAATTAAACAATTGCTAAGAAAGCTTTATGCCTTAAGAGGGATTCGGAAGTATATACAACAACATGGTGTATAATCTTGTTATTCATATTTTCAATTGGGTAAAAGGTTTTATAGTGCAATTGGAATTAGCAAACTTTTACCTTGCGCTTTTCCATTATAAGCCAAAAGCGCCTTTATAAGAAAATATTACGGCGTTCTAAGAGCCAAAACTTTAAAAATAAAATCTAATTCAAGGAAAGCTAAAATTATACGCCAGACATTAAAAACATAAAAGACTAACGGCAAGATAAATAAAAGCAAATAAATATTCAATAGCTATTGAAAACAACACTAACCCCTCTGTTTACTCAGGCCCTTCAGACGCTGTCTATTTTATTTTACCAATTAGTTCACTAATTAAAGAGCTCGAAGATTAAATTTCACCGTCGCAGCCTTAGGGCAGTATCAGAATATAAAATGTTTTTCTAAATTCGATCTTTTAGTACTATCGTACGATTAGCGTTCTTATAGACATAATG
This sequence comes from Morpho deidamia, assembly GCA_947086505.1. NCBI lineage: Eukaryota > Metazoa > Arthropoda > Insecta > Lepidoptera > Nymphalidae > Morpho > Morpho deidamia. The sequence continues at coordinate 2,549,816 of CAMTZC010000025.1, forward strand.
TCGTATTAACAAATAATTAAGAGACAGTCTAATCTTAGATAGTGGTATACTATCTAAGATTAGAATTCTATATATATTGGACTTTCAAATGTATTTTAAAATAGTGAATAGAGCATACCCTGCCGTGTGGTATCCGGCTGAGTAGAAAAGACCACCCTGATTTCTTACCTAGGCATCGCAAAAGGCGACTAAGGTAAGTTGACGTCAGGCAGCGGCAGGTCGTAAAATAAATAGCGAAAACATTTAACAATATATTTAAAACATTTTGAACCGGAGCGGGCGTTTTGTGCTTAAATTTAATTATTTAGTTACCCGAATTGTTTACTATTTTTGTATCCACACACAAACCATGATGTTACAATTGTCCGTACTAGTACTTGTCCCACGTATCAATCGTCAGAAAACGTACTAGTACGTGTCCCGCTCCCAAGTATCATTCATCAGAAAACGTACTAGTACGTGTCCCGCTCCCAAGTATCAATCGTCAGAAAACATACTAGTACGTGTCCCGCTCCCAAGTATCAATCGTCAGAAAACGTACTAGTACGTGCTTCGCATACAATCTGTTGATAGATCATAACAAAAGTTTTACCATGCAATTTTTTTAATTTAAAATAATCCTCTGCCAATTATTATAAAATATAAATAGTTTCTCAGTCAATATATCTTTACGAACAAAGTTTTCTGTTCAACAATATATGCTATTCAAACACAAGTTTGGTTGGAAAATAGTCGTCAGTAAAGAGAAACGGTCCATATTCTCAAAGCACACTCATTTTTGCTCGATCAAGCACGAAGGAGATTTGTAAATATACATAGTAGCAAAAGTTTCATATTTCCTTTTGTTTCAGGAGCGAATTTTTACACTGCACTGTCTACGGTCCTGCTGCCTGCTTTAGCTCAATTACTGGTATCGTAATCGTCGATGTAAAATTTAATATTGAGGTAATAACACGCAAAAATAAACAAACATATGTATTAAATTGAAACCGGCAATGCCACTTCGCATCATGGAAATTAAAAACTTCAACGATGCACCGCAATAAATAGTTTAATTTTTATTTGGAGAGAAAAGTGACTTGGACTCACCACGCTGTCCCAATGAGGATTTTCTGACGTTGAGAGTTTTACTACATCGAAAAGCGTTATTAATCAGTAGTAGTCATAAGTTTTCAGTAAAAATCTCAACGATTTTTTACCTCATGCCCTTAATTCCCACATTCGGCTATTAGAGCTTTTTAATTCACGAATTAACATATAAATACGTAGTACAGAAAACCGATAAGAGTTGAGTTCTAAAAGTGATACAGTGGCGACCCCACATTGGAAAACGCAGTATCAGTAGACCCCTTGCAAGGACTGACGGCACTAAAAAAATCGCGGGGTGTCGCTGATTTCAGTGTGTGGTGTGGAGATCCCGTGAAGAGACCTACTAGCATATCAGGACCGTCTATTGGTTGTTGAAGAAGAAAGTATATTTTTTTTAGGAAAACCCATTATTGGACCCCCCACCTGAAAGAGACGAGCGGCGGTCGGGGCCTCTCTAAAAATTGGCCCCTCCCTCCGCTAAACACACTAAATTCATATACCGCGTCGGGGACTTTTCAGATAGGCGAGCGAGAAGAAGAAGGTATAAATTGACCTTAATTTACATTCTATTGTTTCAGATTTTTCACCCACAAGAAACCAATGAAAACAATGTAATTATTCGCGTCTAAGTCTTTTACATCTCTAGTCATGTAATGTCCAAAGTTACACCAAAACTTGCGAAGTGTTCAAGCATTTTCTCTCACTTAAAGTATAGCTTTTGTGTAATACGATACCCGCTAAGATGTGTTAAGTGATTAATATAAATTGTAGGTAATTACAAAATTGTACAGCTCTATGACGTGAATTTTCATATTATTAAATATTTTTCTTAAAAAAAACACAACTGTAAATAGCGACCTCTATTTAAATTGTATAAATGATGTTGTAGATAGTTCTTTATGGGCCTAAGGTAAGACGTTTTTTAATTCGACATTTAATCGAATCATAATATTGCCATTTAGTAAAAATAAATAAATATTATTTTGTACATCATATACGCCGTGTGGTATCCGGCAGAATAGAATAGACCACCCTCCTTTCTTACCGAGGTGTCGTAAGAGGCGACTAAGGTAAATGCCGTGTGGTATCCGGCGGCATATAATAGACCACCCTCTTTTCTTACCGAGGTGTCGTAAGAGGCGACTAAGGTAAATGCCGTGTGGTATCCGGCGGCATATAATAGACCACCCTCTTTTCTTACCGAGGTGTCGTAAGAGGCGACTAAGGTAAATGCCGTGTGGTATCCGGCGGCATATAATAGACCACCCTCTTTTCTTACCGAGGTGTCGTAAGAGGCGACTAAGGTAAATGCCGTGTGGTATCCGGCGGCATATAATAGACCACCCTCTTTTCTTACCGAGGTGTCGTAAGAGGCGACTAAGGTAAATGCCGTGTGGTATCCGGCGGCATATAATAGACCACCCTCTTTTCTTACCGAGGTGTCGTAAGAGGCGACTAAGCTAAGTTGACGACAGTCAGGCGGCCGGTCGTAAAATACGTAGCCAAATCATGTGACAACATGTTTGTAACATGTTGTGCCGATCCCACTTAGAGTGGGATAAGGGCAGGAGAATGATGATGATGATGATTTTGTACATCATATAATATTATTTCTTATATACTATAATTATCAATCTAGATATGATGAATATAATTTAGTACAATTTTTAGAAGCTTTTTATAATTTATGAACGATTTTAAATACGCGAAAACTGAGTTGTACAATACGTTTCATTAGACATTAAACACATGCCAGTATATTATGAGTACATAACGAATATATATAATTTATTAAGGATTTTTAATTCGCTAATTCTTATACATTGTGTATAACACAGTGTTGTGTCTAGTTGGAAAACGTCTACAAATATTGTTGTTAGTTAGTTTCATTAGTTGTAATTTGTTTCACCAAAGTTATACCAAATTTGAACGCAAACGAATTGTGAATTCATTATTATGTCTGAAATTACTGTTTTGTGTTTGGAAAAGTTGTCTATGTCTAATAAATCTAAGCCTAAGCTTATTGGAAATAACAAAGCGTGATGCAAAAAGCCGCGCGCACATTAGGGCTGGCTAGTATTAAAACAATTGTACTTGATTCAATAAATAGTACTTTTTTTTTAATTACAAAGATTTTTGCCAATGATCACAATGATAAATTTTTCAAGGTTTAATTCCTTTGGGTTCCCAAGTTGATTAAACGCCGAATTTATCCCGAAAAACTACCATCGTTGCGTTTTTACATACGAGGTTGACTAATGACCTCAAAGAGGTCTAAAAAGTTCGCTGGATCCACGCGGCATTGGGTCGTCTGATCTTGTACCTCATGGGTGAGAAGAAGGAATATTTTAATACTTAAAATGATTAAGATGTTGCCATTCCATTATACTATACTATATAAAATTGTTACATTGAATACCCCATGTACAAATTTTGCATGAATGATTTTTCGGCTAAAACTTATGTGCCTCGTTGATACTTAAATTTTATCTCACTTTTTCGGCAAAGAAAAACATTGTAACGAAACCTGCTAGAGAATTCCTATTATATGTGTAAACTTATTTTATTCTCATTGAAGAGCCATGGCCTATCCAACTTCCGACTCTTCTCCTTGGTATTGAGCAGGCTTATGTCCAAACTGTGGAATATGAAATGTCCGCTACTTTACTTTATAACTGAACTTAAGATAGTTTTTTTTTATTTGAAATTATATTGGATTGTTTATCGCGATACATCCCACCTAATGTGCGTCGAGCTTTAGCTTTTAATTAAATTGTAAACGATACCACCAATCTGAATGTTGACCAAATGCAGAGAGTTCCGTACTAACAGTTAAACTTAATATATCTTTATGATGATGATATATTAATTTATATGAACTATAACTAAAAATTCGATTGATGCTTTATATTTTAAAATAAGCGTAATTTAAATAAATATATTTTTCACACCATTGTTATGATTTTGACTTTGTATTGTATAACTGTCGCCTTAGTTAAACGAAAAATACTTTAGCGTCAGTTGCTTGTGTTGTTATGATATCGTGATGCAATAAATAAATATGACAGTGTTATCAGTTAATATTAAAGGCTGTAAAATTCATGTGCTTACCTACTTTAAACTTATAATTTATTCTGTTAAACTTATTACAAAATTCATTCCTTTAATTTCAAAAATAGGTTGCTAAAGAATGATGCGAAGAATTTTACAGGAAGCGTCACCTATTGTCGATCATGAGTAACGACGCGGATGATTAAATCAATATTTTAATTAGTATGTATATTTATATTAATAAATCTACTCTTACTTGTACGGAACTCTTAAATTGTTTATCTAGGTACGATATCCGTACCCGTATATATAATATAAAACTCTGTTCTGTTATTTTATAAGGAAGGTTACCTTCTTGGACAGGGTATCGTTTTTCATTTTATAAATTTTTGTTTTAACGTAATTTACAATTATGAATTTATGGACAATATTATGTAAATCTAAATTTAGATTTAGCCCTTATTCGTGATAATAGTTGTGACCAATTGTTTTTATAGTCCTAATATTGTGTTAAGTTTTACGACTAAATCACCTTTAGTAAATTTAGTAAATAAACAAGACAGTTCTGTAAAGTAATTTTAGCTGTAACCATATTCCTATATTGTTATTACGCAAAGTAAAAGACATCGTGAACTTATTTCTTTCAATGTACACTAAAATTCTTACTCAAAATATTTTACAAATAAAAAAGAGCATTAATTCTATTTTGCTTGAAAAGCCAAATTTTTCCGTCGCTTTTAGAAAAAAAAAAATTTGTATATTTAAAGCTATGCATTTAGTTTCGGCATTTTATGAAAAGCATTTTATTAGTTTTATGTAGACCCGTGTGGTATCCGACAGATTAGAATAGACCACCCTCCTTTCTTACCGAAGTGTCGTAAGAGGCGACTAAGGTCAGTGTCGTGTGGTATCCGGCTGCGTAGAATATACCACCCTCATTTCTTACCGAGGTGTCGTAAGAGGCGACTAAGGTAAGTTTACGTCAGGCAGGCGGCCGGTCGTAAAATAAGTAGCCGAATTATGTGACAACATGTTTATAACATGTTGTGCCGACCCCATTTATAGTGGGATAAGGGCAGGAGAATGATGATTTGATTAGTTTTACGTTGAGTTACACATTGTTCGGAAAGTTTAAAGTAATTGTAAACATTTATTTATCACCGATATAACATTAAACTTTTAGTTAAACGAAAAGAGTAATTACGTAATTCAGTTACCAAAAGGCATTTTAGTATAACATTAGCTAAGTTTTATATATATTTGTAAAACATTTATTTTGGTGTTAACATCAGCTTAACCTACAATTAATAACCAACCTGACCTTATTCATTTTATTCAAATAAATAAATATATGGCACACTTACACACGCGGTCGTCCGTCCCCAAAGTAAGTCACTTAATACTTGTGTTATGGGTGACGGATAACTGGTAAGCACACTACATATATAATTTCAAATACATACTTAGATACAAATATACACCCAGGCTCGAAGAAACAACAAATTGTTTATAGAAAATGGCGTTCGGCGGGAATCAAACCCGCGACCCGCGGAACTAATTGAAGGCAACGTCACTACCCACTACACCAACGGGCCAGTCACCCTTAAAAAGACATATAGTTCAGATCAAAGTTAGTCCAATGTAAGGTAATTTACTCAGCTCTGAGCTATCTGAAGATAAAAACATATGCCATTTAAGATTTCTATTATCTAATTCATTCTTATATAATGTCTGTTTAAATTAAATAAAAAATACAATAATTAATTATAACCGGTTTTTTTATCGACTCAATTTATTATATTCAACTATGAAAAAAGATAACAGCTCAAATTCATCTAAGTTGTACAGTAAGCTGTATAATAAAATACTTATCTCTTTAAATTCGCTAAATCAAAATGAAACGGAGTACGAATATTATATTTAATTTATTAAAAGGTTGTCCATCTCGAACTGTAAAAAGGTACAGTAAATCAATTTTAGCTCAAATTCACGCTAAACTCTAATATTGTAACGTAATGAAGTCAAACACATAGTTACATACTGTTATTTCTTCTTAGACCTATTTAAGACTCTAATTAAATTCTCTAATATAAAATGTAATCTATAAGGGGCGAAACGATAACTCATAGCAAACTCTTATTGCCGGGGTTCATGACGTCACCGCAGTGACGTCACTCTCTATGCACGTCCTATCTTGTTTACTAATGACGTGTACAGCGGGACGATACCGGGCTAATCCCAGCGTACTCTGCGCTCTAAGTAATTCTCTTAGCCAGGGTAAAAACCCTGGAAGTGGCCTCCAATCTCCCCTTATAGCCACCCCTTTCCACTCACAATTCTCTCACTGATCTTCCTTTCTTGAGCCCCAGTGCGGAATATATATCTCTCTCTCTCCTTTGACACTGATCTGACCCCTCTTTTAGGCTACAGTGCATAAGTACTGTCTTAGAGAATAGAGAGGTCTCTATTCTCTAAGACAGTACTTTACGATATACACCAAAGGTGAGATGCTGTAACTAACATACACTGCTTATGATAATAGTTCAAACTACTCACCTAAATTCTCTCGCGATCACACAACGATGTTCACTACACTAATGCGGTACACGGCATGCGTCAAATGGCGCCCGCCGCTTCGTACTTTTACGATTCCTACCCTCTTCATTATAAATATTTTATTTTACTATTTTTCTACCCACAAGTACTTGTAATATTATGTTTCATAAAGTTAATTTTGCCTACAATTCGTGATATTTCACGACAATAGGCTTCTATGTCCCTTTTGAGCTCTATTCACTTAGTAGAGAGTTTAATAAACCTCCATTTTACGATTTACAAGTCCAATAATCCAACACTTGAAGATCCCAAAGTCCACTGTAACTTCGCATACTATGCATCCCATCCAAATAAATTTCAGCATAAAGCAATAACGCTAATTGTTACTCTACGTATCTCCAAAAAAAACGTACCGCCGTGTGGTAACCGACTGGAATAGACTACACTCAATTCTTACCGAGGTGTCGTAAAAAGCGACTAAGATAAGTTGACCCACCGTGTGGTATCCGGTTGAGTAGCATAGACCACCCTCTACCTTACCGAGGCGTCGTAAAATACGACTAAGGTAAGTTGACGTCAGGCAGGCGGCCGGTAGTATAATACGGAGCCAAATCATGTGACAACATGTTTGTAACATGTTGTGCCGATACCGCTTAGACCACTCTAAGCGGTATCGGCATCCCACCGCATGGTTATCCCACGATAAGGGCAGGAGGATGATGATTCAACACAATCAAAAAAACACGGTACATCTACATCTAATCTCAACACTATCGATACTATTCGTATATTCAAGATAATTTCAATATATTTAAATCCCAGAGCATCTAATAATCGTGTCAAGTCTACATCTAGAACTCGATTGACCGCTATACCAACCGTCCTCTCAAAATGAACTCTGCTGTACGAATCGCACTTTCTATTAATACATAACCACAAATGTCCAATGTGTTATTATTGTGTATCTTGAAAAAATAAATAAATAGAAAACAACAAATAAAAAGAAAAAATAACCACTAGTTAAAACGAAATGAAATACAATTGTGTTGTGAACTTAAATCATATATTTTAATATTTATTTGCTAAAGCGGCAAAAAAGGCACGTCAGCTCAACAATAGCTTAATGTCAATAAAGTTTCACAGTCAGCTCTGTTTTTCAAATAAAGCCCAAAATAATTTAAAATTGTATACTGTTCAATTGGAATCGCTTTTTAAGTGTAATGCCAACATTTTCAGCGCCAACGAAATTGATAGTTTGTTTATTTATGAAATCGCATTTATATTTATAATAGAGAAGTATTTAAATCCTATCAAATGTTTACCCATTCAAATTCTCAATTAATACAAACTTAGTATTAAAGTGACCTAATTCAAAAAAAAATGTTTTATGGCAAAATTGCAATAAAGCGTAGCGCCTAAAAAACTCGTAAGCGATAAAGAGATCCAATAACAACAAACAATCGATTTCTGTACAAGAATCAACTTTAAATTCAATTCAAAATTCAATTCAAAATATTCTTTATTCAAGTAAAACTTTAATATTTATTTTCATTGAAATAGTCGTAATGAACGCCATCTTTGTTACATAATTAACTATTCGTTTTGGCGATATTTTAATCGATACCTTATTTGCCAATTATATTATTAAAGACTTTTCCGTTGCCAAATTGCAAATTGTGCAATTATATTTCGAAACACAAAATATATCGCTTATATCGCTTTTTAAATCATACATCAACCTATAATAATTGGGCTCAAAAGGTCCCGTTTTCTTTGTCTCCAAAACGCCATTTACCTTCCTATTATGCTTAATTCACGGGTACTAACAATTTTTTTATAATAATTACTAAAAGTAATTTAAGGTAATTACATCTTGATTTTTCGGTTTTGATCTTAACTTTTATTTCTTCATGAGTAAGGGCCCCTTGTAAATATTTGTACGGAATTCTATTAGCTTAAGGTGTATCATGTATTTTCATTTTTGTTATTGTATGTGAAAGTAAACACATTTTCGCTGTGCATATTGCCGTTTATGGATAAGATCCAGTCAAGACATTTTGTGAGGTTTCTTAAAATAAATGAAACAGTCGTTGTGCGTGTGAAGTTTTATTTTGTACCTTTTCACTATATAATAAATATCACTCACTGTGACTCACTCGCCGTGTGGTATCCGGCAGAATAGAATAGACCACCCTCCTTTATTACCGAGGTGTCCTAAGAGTTGACTAGGGTATGTGCCGTGTGGTATCCGGCAGCATAGAATAGACCACCCTCATTTTTTACCGAGGTGTCGTAAAAGGCGACTAAGGTGAGTTGACGTCAGGCATGCGGCCGGTCGTATAATACATAACCAAATCATATGACAACATGTTTGTGACATGTTGTGTCGGCCATACTTAGAGTGGGATAAGGGCAGGAGGATGATGATGACTCACTGTGACTCACGAAAATATTCTTGTTTTTTTGGAAAAAAAATTCTAGCAATAAGACCTTTATAATTCCTTTTTTACAATTAACCAATACAGATCTATTTTGAAATATATGTATAATTATTGAATTGGATAAATGTCTTATTACTATTAAAAAAAACCAATATTATCCCTCCATAAACGATTGCTGTACTTTCAACATACCTTAGTGTGCGAATATTTGTCATGATATTCACTCTCTAATAGCTGAGTATATGGGAAAACTACCCCAACGGTCCTCCATCCCCATAGTTACTTAATACTTAACTTAAGCATCTGATAAATTGCCCGTATCAATTAGACACAAGTGATAAAAGATTAACTTATTGTTGCCTGACCGGGGTTTGAATCCATGCCTAATAAATTATATGCATATTGATTAAAAGTTCCACATATATTGTTCAAAGTTGCTAACGATTCATTTTTATACAATAAATATATGAAATAATTACACACAGTCGTCTGTCCCCAAAGTAACTTAATACTTGTGTTATGGGTGACAGACAACTGGTAAATCATCATCCTCCTGCCCTTATCCCACTCTAAGCGGGGTCGACACAACATGTTACAAACATGTTGGCAAATGATTTGGCTACGTATTTTACGATCGGCCGCCTGCCTGACGTCAACTTACCTTAGTCGCCTTTTACGACACATCGGTAAGAAATGAGGGTGGTCTATTCTACGCAGCTGGATAGCACAACTGGTAAATATACACATATAATATGGAAACAAATACTTAAATTCTTACTACTACTTACTACTTACTGTGCAAGGTTCGAAACGCTCGAAGAACGAACAAGTATTTGCCATTGGCTGGAATCGAACCCGCGACCCACGGGTCCGCTAGTTCTTCTCGGTACGAGCAAACTTCTGAATCAGTGATAATTTCTTTTAAAATATTTGAAATTGAAAACTACTGAAAACAGTTTACTTGAATAAAGAATATTTTAAATTTGTAAGACAGGGTCACTGCCATATTATTAAACCTTTCGGAATATTAAAGAAGCTTGAGAATGTTTCATTTGAAACAGAATAAATTTTATCTTACCAAAACTCAGAAGTCTTTAAAACTTTCATAATAAACCTCATAGTCAATGAAATATATCATTTGATAATAAAGATAGATAAATTTTCTAAAAGATTGTTATCAAAAGTAAAAGAGCCGTAAGACGTGATAACCAAGCCTAAATCAATTTCACGGGTATCTTTCATCTAATTGCTAGACAATGATCTCTGAAATAGACGCGATGGGGATGCGAGGGTTAATCTGGTAAATTAAGCGTTTATCACACCTGAATTGTTTCTTTAAGGTTTCATTTTATTTGAACATTATCATTTCTGAGTCACAAATTATGGTTTTTCTTTCGAATTTTCAATGTACTAACAATATGAGAGAAGGTGGAAATTAATTTTATATAAGAGATTGTGTGTGTTATAAGAAAATCTGATAGAGCCCTATGCGAACGTGATGCTTTTGAAGAAGTTTACTATGGGTTAGTAGCATTTTACCCTTCTAGCTTTAAATAGAGTCATTCATTTAAGTAGAGCCATATATATGGCGTAAAAAATCGATTTATTATATAAATATATGGGACACTTACACACACGGTCGTCCGTCCCCAAAGTAAGTAACTAAATACTTGTGTAATATATAAAACTATTTTATTTATTAATTCTCCTGCCCATATCCCACTCTCATTGGGGTCGGCACAACATGTTTTAAACATGCTGTTACTTTTTCTAGCTAGTTACGTATGTAGTAGACGTCAACACACCTTAGTCGCCTTTTACAACAGCTCGATAAGAAATGAGGGTGGTCTATTCTACTTAGCCGGATGCGGTTACCGGATATCAACGTTAATAATATGCGAAATTATTATTTAAGTTAAATTTATGTTATTTTATTTTACATAAAAATGCTCCAATAACTTTTTTTTCATTTTATTTGAAGAGTTCTTTCAGTTAATATCCGTATTGAAAATATTGATAAACCATTTTTTGTTGGTGGTCATTTTGAATTTACTACTATTGATTATAAGAAGTAAAACTGTGAGACCGTGCGACCCTCTTGGGAGGGTCACAGGTACAAACCCGAGCAGGCACCAAAGAGTTTTTCTGTTTAAATTTGTGTCTAATAGACAATTGTAATTCACACGCTTTTTGAAGGAAAACTTCGTAAACCTGTAGAGGTATATCTACATATCTGGGGGATATATCTCTAGATAATTTCTGGGGATATGTGTAACCTACGAATCTGCATTGGAGCAGTGCGGTGGGTTTCAGCTCCAACCATTCTCTCCAAAAAAAGAGACAGAAGGCTGAAACCCAGCAGTGTGTAAGTGACAGGCCGTTTCTTTACTTTTTTACGGAGCTCAAGCTTTATAAAACCGATTGAAAAAGGATCCCTTTACAAATAAATTTGTAACCTGAAAGGAAACGTAAATAAATACGTAAAAATATACACGTAAAAACGGAAAGCACTGCCATTTCAGCTTGTTAATGCCTTTAGCTGAGTGTCCACTCAACTATGTGGTTCGTTATACTAAAGTGGTAAATGCTTAAGTCCAGTTACAGCGGACGAAAAATTGATGTCAAGCACTCAAAACTTCCATTCGCACTTGACCGGTTCCACCTAAATTAAATTGTCTTCGCCAACCTCAATAATGAATCTAATGCGATTGTAAATGCTGCCAAATCTCGATAGAGCGTTAGTTTTGCCAAATGCAGTACGTGACAACGTTTACAGTGTTATAGTTTTCAAGTGGATGTAATTTGCAATAGGATATAAGAAAGGATTTGGAATTTACATAATGACCGATACGTAAGATTTGAAGTACGGATTTGTCTATCAATAATTTTAGTTCTTAGTTCTGCTATTCTTTAAAAAATTGCGATGTTTTCGTGATTTTCGTGGATTCTAACCAGCAAGCCTACCATGGAACTCGTCCTAAGAACATGTGAGTAATGGAGACAGAGTTATCTATAGTTCATATAACGTTATCCTTTTCAAACATTACGACCCCAATGCAATTCACACTTCATGGTACGAAAAGAAAGCGGTTCGCGGTCGTCGTTTACGTCTTCAATTGAGTCGCAATAAGAGTAGGTAGGCCTGCAGAAGATGAAATGAAATTAGATGTTTTTATTTCCATTAAATGTTACATGGGAATATCCTAACTTAAATTTAAATAACATTTACTCAAAGCCCCCAAACTAGGTAAACCTGTATTTTGGGTGGCTAGAGTTTGCCTTGAATTTTATAAATATACGTTATTGCAAAACGTTACATGTTATCTATAATCAACATTGAAACGAGCAAAATTTATATTCTATTTTGATTTTGATTTTGATTTTTGATTGTATATTGTTGTGTTATTGATGTGGTTGCAAGAGTTTCACGATTTCTGCATATATCAGGTATGAAAACGGATTCACTCTACATTCAGCATTACATATGTATATCTTAGATATCTTTTATCGCGAATTATAACTAAATAATCTTTTCATTACTTTTGTGTTATCGAATTCCTTTTCCTTAAAATATTGACTTATTTAAACTAAGGTTTAAATTAAGCATAAGAAATACACTGATATGTAAAAAAATGCTTGGACTTTAAAATCCTCCTAGCTTCGTACAAAACTTTTGAATTTACAGCTTTAATTATGCCAAATTGCAGCAATATAAGCCCAGCGAATTAAAAGCTTAACAAACAGACTGTCAAAATTGTCGTATTTAAATATTAGTATCGATTATTACTTTTTTTGTATTATGGAACTCTACAAAGTCATTCAAATTCGATATATTCTTTATTCAAGTAAATTGTAAACAAGTCCTTTTGAATAGTAAACTCTACCGCTGGTTCGGAAAGCTGTTCCTACCGTGAAGAGCCAGCAAGAAACTCGGCGGTTGCTCTTTTCAAAGTATAAATTATTACCACTATTTACATTAACTAATTACTGTCTTTTACATGGTCGAAGAGTAGCTTTGTCCACGCATTCTTATCGTCTGATTAATCCTTAACAGTAGGCTTTATGTATTAGCCTTTTTTTGATAGTGTTATTAAACTACTGCAATGGCAAAGCTAAAATCGATTGTGGGATTTTATTACAGAATCTTCTACCCAAACCCACAAACGAGTTATAGTACGCGGCAATAAATAATGCACATCGAGGCTTAGAGAGAGAAATCGGCAAGGTCCTGCTTCATAGAGCATTGTCTCTGTCGCACAGAGTGACGAGCCCGTGTGTGACGGTAACAGCGCTCTACGAAACTGAACTGGCCGGCTGTTTCGTTCTAAACATCGATGTGCATTATTTAATGCCGGGTACTATACGTACTTTTGTAAGGCGCAAAGTAGGTACAAGCTTATGTCGGTTATTCCTTTGTCTATTATATTCATCGCCAGTAGAACTAGTACTTGGTACTTGCCAAGGGATTTTGATCCCACGACCTATAGTATGCACATCAAGGCTTAGAGAGAGAAATCGGCTAGAGCATTGTCCCTGTCGTACAGACAGACGAACCCGTGTGAAACATCGCATAATAACTGAGTGACAGTGACAACGCACTACGAAACCGAACTTGCCGGGTGTTTCGTTCTAAACATCGATGTGCATTATATCATGCCCGGTATTATACATATGTGATCCAAAAATACCAAAAAAAGCCTTTATAGTACCATAGAATAGGTAAAAGATATATATAGAGCGAAATAAACGAATTAGTAAGTCCCAATCTATCGTCGACCATAAGCTCTCGGATTAGAAAACAATATTGGATACATCACCTTTTTGGTTTGGTCTTGAATAATAGATAACCTGACGTGCCTCTAGTCGAATTACCAAAGTAAATTATTGAACACACCCCAGCAGAAACGAATAAATCTATTTTGTTGTCTATTCACCTCATTATTCGAGTTAACTTTTTTCACGTGTGATTCTAGGTCAAATTTCACTGTCGATAAATCTATACATTCAATAGGCAACACAAGTAAAATGTACGATCAGTTATCGACCTATTTGCAGAGATATGTAGACTGTATTAGACTGGCCCGTTGGCGCAGTGGATAGTAAACCTGCCTTCAGCTCCGCGGGTCGCGGATTCGATTCCGCCGATGGCCAACATTTTCTATTATCAATATATTGGTTCTTCGAGCCTGGGTGTAATTTAAGGATGCATTTAAAATAATATATATTTAGTATATTTACCAGTGGTCCAGGAGGGTCGACCGTGTGAGTAAGTGTCCCATATATTTATTTATTTTATTTATGTAGATTACTCTTCACCGTGAATCAAACTCAAAATGTAAATTTAATGTAAAATTGAAAATGCTTAAAAGATTGACCGGCGGGTTTCTTGCTAGTTCTTCTTTGTAAGAGCAACATTCCGAACCAGTTGTAGCTTCATTAATCATATTGATCCTTGACGATTCAAAAGTGCTTGAAAGGGCTTATTTGAAGAAAGATTATTTTGATTACATACACAATGATCGAGATCAGTAATTAAAAGGATCTTTTTCACAACGCATTTTGCAATTTATCCCCCATTCACCTCTTGGAGAGCACGTTTAGCTAATAGGCCCGTTTTTATCACGAACCTGTGCATACATTTTTATCTTTATTTGAAAGAAATATAAATTCGAAGAAATATAAATAAATAAACCAAATTGACCAAAATATATATAATGTAATGTAAAAGTATTAGTGAATCAAGTCACAAATATATTTTTTTATCCGCAAAGTAAGGTGAAATTTATTTTATTATATACTGCCAGTTAACTAATAAAAAGTGTGAAAGTATAGACCGTATTTACACTGTTTATAGCTGTTTACAGTTATCTGTTTATATAATATCATACAAGTTTAGTAAACAGAGCTTAACAAAGTACAGAAATTCTGTGATCTATTTTGTCGTCTGCCATAATTAAAATAGGTATATTGAATCAGGTCTAAAAGCGTCACTGAGTTTGATACAAGAACATTCTACTTAAGATTCTGGAGGGTATTTACTAAAACGTGAGTGGAGCTTTCGCACTCACCTCCGAACAAAGATGTAGAGAACAATACTGAGCGTCAAATTGTAATCATTTTAATAACAGTATAATGCAAACATGTGCGTAAAATGCTGGAAGATAGTTTATAGAATTAGGCGTTACTTTGCGGAGATCCATAATACTAATAATAAAATTATTTTGCTATAATCCGCTATACAGTAAAAAGAAAATATATATAGTGCTAAATGTATAGTGGACTATACGTTTTTTCATACGCGTTACATGCAGGATTCGTAAAAACACATGCACAAACCTCCACCACTGTTACCACAATACACAAGCACAACACACGTTCACTATCACAAACTCAACAACAAAACTGCAACAAACTCAACAAAACTCAACAAAATCGCAAAAGGCCTTGCGATTTTATCGTGGAGTCTATCTCCTGATGATGCTTCGGTTGCGGGGCGAAACGATTGTTATTGTTAATAATGTAGCAGACCAAATTCCACGCGAGCGAAGCCGCGGGCCAAACCTAGTAAATTTATAAGTAAGTAAACAAAAGTAATTTGCAAAAGGTTTTCGAAGGAACAAAGAGTAAATCATATGGTTATATATAAAAAGGAAGCACTTTTAAAACCACCATATGAAAATAAAATTAACTTCTGAAAGTCAATTTTCCTTTTTATGATAACATTTTGACAGAAATAACTGTCACATCTAGACAAGAGGAGACTCTTCGTCAGGACGTCTCATTTGTTTTGCACGGCGCACATAATAACACGATCAAAACGTATGAGAATTTTGACAGCGCGACGTGACGTGAAAACTTGAGCCGAATGAGTTTCGTTCGTCCTTCGAACTGGATCAAAGTCCTTACAGTGACAGTAGACTGTTTCCGAGGTCAGTTTAATTTGCTTATAGCTCATGTGAGAAGATATGGCTACATTTATTTCTATGTGAAAAACATATTTAAAATAACACCTCACAATAAAAACACATTGGACATTTGTGGTTATGTATTAAAAGAAAGTGCGATTCGTAAAGCAGATATCACTTTGAGAGGACGGTTGGTATAGCGATCAATCGAGTTCCAAATGTAGACTTGACACGATTATTAGATGCTCTGGGATTTAAAGATATTGAAATTATCTTGAATATACAAATAGTATCGATAGTGTTGAGATTAGATATAGATGTACCGTGCTTCTTTGATTGTGATGATCCTCCTGCCCTTATCCCACTCTAAGTGAGGTCAGCAAAACATGTGACAAACATGTTGTCACATGTTTTGGCTTGTTTGGATTTGGCTTTTACGACCGGCCGCCTGCCTGACGTCAACTTACCTTAGTAGTATTTTACGACCCCTCGGTAAGAAAGAGGGTGGTCTATTCTACTCAACCGGATACCATACGGTAGGTCAACTTACCTTAGTCTCCTTCTAAGACACCTCGGTAAGAAATGAGAGTGGTCTATTCTCCTCAGCCGGATGATGATGTAGTTAAGAAAAAATTTAATGGAATATTTAACCCAGTCTTGGATATAGTGAAATTAAAGTATACAAAATTCTGTAGACAAAGACTTATGACAGGCGCTGACATTTTAAGAGGGCCTTACTTAAATCGCCGTACCCTCGTTCATAAAGGTTAAAAGATAAGTGTCAATACTTATTATAACATTTTGCCTATAGGATTTAATTTGAGCCTTTGTTTACTTAACGTATTAATTTTTTTCCAAAATATTTGTCGGTGAAATAATCGAGTTAAATATTTATGTGGTTAAGAAGCTATTTACTACAGCATTAAAACTGTAACGCGCAAACGTTGCTTTTATTGCACGTTGAGAAAATTCAGCAGTCGTATATTTGGGATCCGTTTTGTCTGAACGTTGACTTGATACGACTATAAGTTACTCTAGGTGAACGTAAAGTTAATTTTTCTATGTAAGCGTCGATTTAAATACAAAATTAGAATAACGCCGCATTAATAATTTTAATTCTTTTTCTGTTTTCTTTTTTTTTACTAATATTAAGAGCACTCTCTGTAATATGGGTATTTTCTGTTGTTCAATCCGTTTTCACTGTATTTTCCACGGGGATTTCCTATTCTAGTCTTAATCATTTATACCCAAAATTTCCTTCAAGGAATTAAAAATACTGAACTCAAATGGATCGATAACACACAGACATGTTTCGCCAGAGAGATTTTAACTAGTAGTAATAAGTAGTAGTACTAGTAGTAATAGTATCGCGGATTATAGCAAAATAATTTTATTATTACTTTTGTATTATGGATCTCCGCAAAGTAACGCCCAATTCTATAAATTATTTAGAGAGATTTTCGTATTTAAAATATATGTATGAATATAAGATATTTTTTTTGTAAAATTCACTACGTTTATATACAGGTTCTTGAATTAGGTTAGATAACTATTTACTGACGTAATGTACATTAATATCAGTTTGATAATCATTACGGTGAGATGAACCGATTATTCAGTGAATCAATCATCATGAGCTATCTCTGTTTGATATACTCGTGTGCTTATCGCCTCGCAATTTAAATAAACAGCCCACTTTCATATAAATATTGAAGTATATATAATAATTTGATTGTACACTTTAATAAATTGAATTACAATAGTAAATATGCCGTGTGGTATCTGGCTGCATAGAATAGACTACCCTCTTTTCTAACCGAGGTGTCGTAAAAGGCGACTAAGGTAAGTTGACATCAGGCAGGCGGCCGGTCGTAAAATACGCAGCCAAATCAAGTGACAATATGTTTGTAACATGTTGTGCTGACCCCACTTAGTAAATATGCCACACTGGTAAAAAAACAATCGACCTGTTACTATCTCACTACTGGACAAAGGCAGGCCTCTTCGTTTTTAGAGAGAGGGACTATTAATCACAGAATATCACATTGTTTCTATCTAAAAAAAATGCATAAATTACTACATGTCAGAATTTTTAAATCCATTTTGTTTCATTAAGATAACTCATCATCCTTCTGTCCTTATCCCACGCTAAGTGGGGTCGGCACAAGATGTTAAAAACATGTTGTCACATGTTTCGGCTACGTATTTTACGACCGGCCGCCTGCCTGACGACAACTAACCTTAGTCGCCTTTTACCACACCTCGGTAAGAAATGAGGGTGGTCTATTCTACTCAGCCGGATACCACACCGGCGGTTTAATTAATTAAGATAACTATGAAATTTATATTTTAAACCCACTAGCTAATTAATCTGCCTTAACCCCACTCTAAGTGGGGTCGGCGGTAACATGTTTTTCGCTTCCAACCTCTTCTGTCATAAAACTCTGGCGCTATATGCATTTTATACATCAGACGATCCAAACATTTCTTTTTCAAACTCCCTATAGTCACATATCCATCAACATTCACATTTAAGACTCGGTTGGTCACATCATTTCTGGCGCTAATCCTTTTATATGCATGTCATACTTCACACAATCCAACTATCCCTTTTTCGGCCTTCCTGCTAGTCAATATCCATCAACATTCACATTTAAGACTCGTTTGGTCACATAATTTTCATCCCTACTTATTACATGTCCAAGTGGTGTCATTCTAAGAAGATATAAGTTAATTGATGATTAATAAACCAATAACTTTAACCTTCTTCGATACTTATGAGTTACACTTTTCAGAAAGAAAAGAAAATATCATGTCTGCATGTCTCTAACGATTCTTGGGATATGTGTAATCTAATATACTTATACGAGCATTGTAGCGGATTAAGGTCCAAAAAGGTTGCTCCTTTTTGATGCTCCAAAGAGTATTGAGCTAGAGAGAACTAGTAACAGGCCCTCACTTTATTTTTTTTCGCCTTCACATGACTTTTATTCTTAATTCATCACTTTTAAAATTTATTTTTTAATTACTCTATCAATAACGAGTTTAAGCCTCCAATATTGCATCAGATAATAAATTGTATTGATGTCTGAATAATGACATCGCATAATGTTTTCTGTCAACCAATCGATCAGCCAATCTCGTGAGGGTTGATATATGCTTAACGCGCCTCATTACCATGAAAGCGGGCCGTTATTATAATTATAGTAATCGAATTTCGAGAAGAATGATTATTTTAATATACGTTGTAACTATTATTGTTATGCATCTGTATAGTACGCGACAATAAATAATGCACATCGAGGCTTAGAGAGAGAAAGAAGCTTCATATAGCATTGTCTCTGTCGCACAGATTTACGAACCCGGGTGACATACTGTCACACGCGTGACATACTCACTGAGTGACAGTGACAGCGCTCTACGAAACCGAACTGGACGGATTTTTCGTTCTAAACATCGATATGTACTTACCATACGTATAGGACGCGGCAATAAATAATGCATATCGAGGCTTAAAGAGAGAAATCGGCTAGATTCTGCTTCATAGAGCATTATCTCTGTTGCACAGACTGACGAACCCGTGTGTGACAGTGACAGTGCTCTACGAAATCGAACTGGACGGCTGTTTCGTTCTAAACATCGATATGTACTTACCATAAGTATAGGACGCGGCAATAAATAATGCACATCGAGGCTTAGAGAGAGAAATTGGATAGATTCTGCTTCATAGAGCATTGTCTCTGTCGCAACTACTGACGAACCCGTGCGAAACGTCACATACTAACTGAATGATAGTGATAGCGCTATACGAAACCGAACTGGCCGGCTGTTTCGTTCTAAACATCGATGTGCATTATTTAATGCCGATTAAGTACTATATTTAAACTTTGTAAATGTAAATAAAATTTCAATGTGGATTGAATGAGAACCGAATTTTTTGTTTTCAAAAGTACTAGAGGATTCTCGAAATAATATGATTCGATATAAAAGCTAATATTTCTAGTGAAAAACAGGTTCAAGCAAACTATTCTTGTTACAGCTACGATAGCCAACGGAAAGGTCATGTTACTTTACCCAGGGGTCACAGGTAAGGCACTAATGAGTTTTACTATTAAAACTTATGTGCCTAATTAATATTTGCAATTTTTTCGTGAAGGAAATCTCTGGACAATACGTATTAGAGCAGCGTGATAACCTCCAGCCCTTCTGTCCAAAATGGAGAGAGTAGGCCCATGCTTAGTAGTGAGATAATAATAAATAAAGTAGTTGTGTAAAATATTACTAGTAAGAAATAATAATGACATCGGCTTATTATTGCGAAACGGATCGCATAGTGATTTTAATAAAATTTTCTTAACGAGTAACGGGATATTTTTATCATAGTCCACGAACTGTACGTAAAAATATAATATCCTTTACGTAATAATAGAATAGGAAGAAAAGCAAGCAAGCATCACAGAATCCTCTAACTTGCTAATCTCTTTAACAGTTCTTTGCGCAACAATTGAAAATGAAAAAGAAGAATATTGGAAATGTCGACTGAAAAATTACCCTGAAAAATTAACACCCCAGAAGCCTATATGAATTCACATACTACACAGAAAGCTGTGTCTATATTAAAATTCCGTAATCAATTTTAGCTTTGCCATAACAGCAGTTTAAAAAAACTGTTAAAAAGCGGCTTATACAGAAAGGCTACTATACTGTTGAGGATTAATTAGATTATAAAAATGCGTGGTTAAAGCTACTCTCAAACCATGTACAAGACAGCAATGACTAAATGTAAATAAGTGTAGTAATAAGACTTGTTTTGAAAAGGGCAGCCGCCGAGTTTATTGTTGGCTCGGTAGTAACAGCTTTCCGAACCAGCAGTAGAGTTGACGACTTAAAAGCACTTGTTCACTACTTGTTTACTTGAATTAAAAAGATTTTGAATTTGAATTTTATTTATGTATCTGACGTATTTATGGTATTCCTTCTATAGGGCAAGGTAAAAGACAAAAAGGAAGTGCTGATAGTGAACCTTCAGTAATGGTGTGGCATTGCAAGAAGAAAAATCCATATATATATAGGTGTACAAACACCCAAGGTCTTCACGTAGTCATTTGACTTGACTTAGACACATCGTGAATAAAAAAACCTTGATAGTTAGATAATAGATGGCGTTTTTCAATGCCATTCTATTACTGTTGAATTTACAGGATTTCTATAGCCTATACCCCGGTGTAGGGGTGTTACCCCGGTGTATAAGGAAAAATTATGCCAAATTTTATCGATATTGGCCTATTGATATTATTTGTCATCACGTGTGGTACGACACATAAAACCTGTTGTGATGTGATCTCTAAGGAATCATATGCAAACCTACTGTAGCGGATATAATTTGTACAGCGAGTAATAAAACACGTGTGGATTCTTGAGTGTGGCGGCGTGCGCGCGCTATCGTGCCGGCGAGCGAAGTGACCGTTACGGCTCGGGTGGGGCGCTTTTATACACGCGTAGCGCTTGCACTCGCACTATCTTTATTTAACAATAACTATTTACAAAGGTTCTTAGTCTAGCAACTTACGTAAACGCCTTATAACTATTACATATGTCTTATTAACTAACTTAACCATTTACGAATAAAAGACGATTACTCTAAATGTTTATTCTTAAATACTCTATTCTACAACCTATCTTATTAATTAATCTTTATTATTATGTACAAAATGGAGAAATAGTTAGTATTAAATGCAAAACGGAGAAATCGTCGTCTACATTCCCCCCTCCGTGCGAGAGTGCTTCGAGCACTAACTCGATGCTGCTGACGGCGATTTGGATATCACTACCAGCTTCGGAGTAGACCTCTTGAGGATTCCGGCAGCGGAGGTTTTGCATAGTGGCGTTGTCCGGTGCCGTATCTTGGGGCGATGGTAGAAAGGTACTCTCTTAGCCATCTTTTCCAAAAATGATCGGTCAGGCGCTGTACGGCGCTTCCAGGTGGCAGATCCGATCAATTCATGAGCGTTGAATTCGCCAAATAGTTGCGTACCGCTCGATCGTCCGATTAAGAAATGGTTCGGCGTGAGGCTTTCTTCCTCTTCTAGTTCCATTGAAACGTCGGTGAGTGGACGAGAATTAATTGGATGTTCCGCTTCTAACAACAAGGTGAGAAGTATTTCTTCGCGAGGGTGTCTCGTCGCGAGGATGGCGGAGAGCGCGATTTTGACAGACCGCACCAACCGTTCCCATGCTCCTCCCATGTGTGGTGCTCCAGGAGAGATGAATTTCCATTTTATGCCTCTAAGTTCTTTATTGGCGCCTACGAAGTTGGTGTCGTTATCGCTGTATATGATTGTGGGAGTGCCTCTGCGGGCTATCATGCGTCTTAACGTGAGCAACATGCTATCGGCTGATAGCAACGTGGCCATTTCGAGGTGTACGGCTCTGTTTTTTATGTAAATCGCTGAACATGGAGATGAAGTTGCCCCAAATATTAAGGTCTTCATCCTATATTCTCGCGGTTCTGTGTCGGAGTCATTTTTCCACAAAAAACGAAGATTGTCTTTATCTTCATCACGTATCTGAACGCGTAGGAACATTTCCTTAATATCTGCCGCTATAGCTATGGGACCTTGCTGGAATCTTGTCAATACGCCGAAAAGCGATTGCAGCAGATCGGGCCCAGGCAGCAAGGCGTCGTTCAGGCTTTTACCATTCGTGCGCTCGGCTGCGTCGAACACTAATCTCATTTTTTGTTTTTGAGGGTGTACGACGGCAAAATGTGGCAGGTACCGTGTTCTAGTAGAGGTGGGATGACTGTTCGCCAATTCAGCGTAGCCACTCTTTAATAAATTTTCTATTTGCTCAGTGTATTTGGCTTTAAATCTTTCGTCCTTGGTTAATTTTTTCATAATACCAGCTAGGCGGCGAACTGCGCTGTTTCTGTTTGATGGTAAAAAACTTCGCCACAATAGGCCGCATTCGAATTTCCCTTCGGGGAGTCGTCTCGTGGTATTCTCTAATAACATCAGCGGTCTTTGTTCGGGGTCATTCATCGGCTTTTTGGGTGCTATTCCCAACGAGTCTAATTCGAAGTGTGATTTGATCAGATTTTCTATTTCACTTTCATTGCTTTGTCGTATGTGGTTTATAAACAACACGGGTTTCGTCGTGTAAGTCTTGCAACCGTGCAATATCCATCCAAGCCGTGTGAATGAAGCCACTGGTCGGTTCGGTTCACCGGTTTTCAGTTTTCTCGAAACAATCAGATGCCAATTGTCTTGGCCTATTAGGAGAGAAGGTCGTGTTTCTTCGTATAATAACTGATCTTCGATGTCGACTAGATGAGGGCAGTTCTCGATGTCTGCCATCTTGATCGATTGTGATGCCAAATTTAAGTGTTGTATGGTGTACGCTTTCATGTGTGCGTACTCTCTTCCAAACATACCTCTAATTTGCAGCTTCAAACATCTCGATTGTCCCGTCTCTATCTTGTGACCGCTAACGCCCTCTATCGAGAGATCGTGTCGCGATCCCGTGGCGCCTAATTGATCGGCCACTTCTTCTAGTAGTAGCGTGACGGTCGAGCCCTCGTCTAACAAGGCCGAGACGGTTGCTGTGCCGTTCGGTCCGCTTAATTCGACCGGCACGATCTTTAGGTAGGATCTCGACGTGCCCACATGGTTCACGGAAACGATTTTGTTCTGCTCAATATTTTCTTCGGTGGTTGCATGGAGCATAGCATGATGGTTTCTAGAGCAGCCGTCTTTGCCACAACGTTTAGATCTGCATGCTTGGTTGCGGTGATTTGTTTTAAGGCACTTGAAACACACTTTTAACTTTTTCACTATCACCCACCTCTGCTCCACGGATTCCTTGGTGAACTGTGCGCAACCATCCAGTTCATGTTCACTTTTGCACAACAAACACTTTTTCTTTTCTTTTCGTATGACACTTAATACGATATTCTTTTCAGTTTCAAATTCGTCGTTATCACTATCATCTGATCCCGATTCCGCGCTGCTACATTTATCGTGTTTAGCAGCGTGTACTTTTGCGTTTCGAAATGATCTTCTGAACGGTTCTGATTTTACGCGTGGTGAGGGTTGAGTGTCGTATGTCCCAAACTGGTCCGCGATCGTGTTCAAGAACTTTGACAGTGCGACCAACACCGGTTCCTCTTCTCTAGTGGATCGGTATTCATACCATCTAAACTTTACTAGCATGTTCATTTTATCGATGATCTTTTCGGCTATGTCGTTCGAGTACAAGTAATCTACTCTATTCATTTGCCGTATTGCGTTTACGCTGTTGCTTACACTCGTAGCGAATACACCTATGCCCTTTATATCGTGTGACATAGGTGGTATTCTTTCTAGTAAAGCCACCTCGCTTTTAACTAAGTGAGTGGGTCTTCCAAATCTTCTTGCCAATGTTTCTAGTATCTCTACAGTATTTGTATTTGTGTATAATAGAGATCTTACGGCTTCTCTCGCCTGTCCCTGTAGGGATCTTCTCAGGCGAGCTATATTCTCGATTTCACTAAAATACGACTTCGTGTCTTTGTACGTTGCGTTAAACGCAATCCAATCTCTCGGGTTGCCGTCAAAATACGGTAATTCACTAATGTACCTTGGCGGAGCTTTCATTGTGTTTTCTTTGGAGCCATTTATGGCGGCTATTAGGGCGGACGTAAGTTCGCATAGTCCATTGTTCTCACCCGGCCCGGTGCCTTTTGTACTTTGCTGTGGCGGCGGCGATGTTTCGATCCATTCGGATACCGGTTCGTTATCTTCGTCACTCAGGTCCGAATGATCGGCGTCTAGGCGTAATAATTCCAGTTTTGTTCGCGCTAGAGCTGCTGCGGCCTCGGCTCGTTCTAGCTCCAAACGCGCCTGTAATTCTGCGCGCCGGCTAATTGAACTGCGTGACCCCGTTGTCCTCTTTTCTGTCGCCGCCGGTGCAGTCGGTTCGGTGCACGTGGTGTTTCCTGTACCCGTGATGCTTTCCGGGCATGTTGTGTTTTCTGAGCACGTGGTGTTTTCTGGGAGCGTGGTGTTGTCCGGGCATGTGTTATTTTCGGTGCTTGTACCGACGCTCTCTTCATTCAGCGACTTCTTGCTTCGCGTTCTTATGGTACTCATCTTGAGTTCTTTTCCTTCTTATTTCCCTATCTTTCCCTAGCGGCCCTAACAATCTCGTTCGAGGGCCCGGAGGGACACGCTCTCCCGAGGATGGAGATTTAGGATAAGAAAGGTAGGAGTCGCCCGCCAGAGGGCACCGTGTGAAATTAGAGTGCTCGGGTATCGAGAGGAACGCTCAACACCTTCGGCGTGCCCACCAGGAGGCCACTAAATCACACGAGCCTTATCGGCGCGACCGGACTGGTACAGACTAACAGCCTCGAAAAAGGCTAGCTGGCGGTGTCGTCCGTTACACCACTTCCGCCTCAAGAGGGCGTTCACTCACTGTCCACCGTTTGACACCGTTAGGTGGTGGGCAAGTGAGCCGCGGCGAACCGCTTTGTGTGCCTTCGGGCACGGAATGACTTCGTACTTGCCGACGAGTTCTTGAAGCGATCTTCGGTAGTGCTTTCACGGTCCGATTCGTCGGTGGCCTGCCGCGTGAACGATTCGTCGAACAATGCTTCTCAGGGCTTCCCGTTGCACTTGTGAGATTCCTCTTCTTTATTTCTTCGATAGCTTCCTTAATCTTGAACGCCAAATTCTTGTAATCCGGAATCGAAGGACCAAACACTGTAGCGGATATAATTTGTACAGCGAGTAATAAAACACGTGTGGATTCTTGAGTGTGGCGGCGTGCGCGCGCTATCGTGCCGGCGAGCGAAGTGACCGTTACGGCTCGGGTGGGGCGCTTTTATACACGCGTAGCGCTTGCACTCGCACTATCTTTATTTAACAATAACTATTTACAAAGGTTCTTAGTCTAGCAACTTACGTAAACGCCTTATAACTATTACATATGTCTTATTAACTAACTTAACCATTTACGAATAAAAGACGATTACTCTAAATGTTTATTCTTAAATACTCTATTCTACAACCTATCTTATTAATTAATCTTTATTATTATGTACAAAATGGAGAAATAGTTAGTATTAAATGCAAAACGGAGAAATCGTCGTCTACACCTACGATATATGTGCCACTACGCGTGGTACCGACTACAACAACTTACTGTTATGTGATATCCGAGGAGTCATGTACAGTTTTAGCTCCGTGCTATTATATTTTCCACTACACGTGGTGACAACGAACGTATGTGTTTGAAGCAGGCAAAATTGCAATCGTAATAGCATAATAATTTTATCGTGGAGCCTATCCTCCTGAAGATGCTTCGGTTTCGGGGCGAAACGATCATAGAGATTTTGAAGGTGGTTATGTGTATTGCTTGTGTGCATTGTTGCTGGTGGAGGCGTCTTGGAATGCATGTGTAAAGTACGTGAATTTTGCCTGCTTCATACACTTAGCATTACATACATTCGCTTTACACACGCGGATTACAGCAAAGTAGTTATAGTATCTGTAATATGGAATTCCGCAAAGTAACGCCTGCTTCATAAATCATATAAAATAAGACGACAATCACACAATATAAATCATAATTACTGCTATAATCAAAATGAATACGTCGCACACGTACAATGGAATTTTAAAGCAAAATGAATTAAATTTTATCTCGTCAAATTGTATTTTGATGACAATGCTTAATGATGCGTAATATCACAAGCGCGTGTTTGGCTTTTTCATGAAATTCGATTACAGCAATAATAACAATGTGATGCGATATGTTAATGATTTGTAGTAATTATATCGTTACGTAAAGTAAAAGTTATGTATATTATTTAAATAAATAAACGTGACACACACATAGTCATCCGTCGCCGAAGTAAGTAACTTAATACTTGTGTTATGGGTGACGGACAACAGATATATACATATTTTGACTGGCCCGTTGGCGCAGTGGGTGACCGTCCCTTCAGCTACGCGGGCCGCTGGTTCGATTCCCGCCAAGAGCCAACATTTTCTATAGACAATTTGTTGGTTCTTCGAGTCTGAGTATTTGTATCTAAGTATGTATTTAAAATTATATATGTACTATATCTACCAGTTGTCCGTCACCTATAACACAAGTATTAAGTTACTCTCTTTGGGGATGGACACCGTGTGTAAGTGTCCGATATATTATTATTATTATATATAAAAAGTAAAGTAACGGCCTGTTACCATCCCACTGCTGGGTATAGGTCTCCTCTCTCCGTTTTTTGGAGAGAAGGGTTGGAGCTAAGACCTACCACGCTGCTACTAGCGGATTGGTAGGTTGCACATATCCCTAGAATTCTCTAGAGATATAAAAGTTTCCTCGCGATGTTTCCCTTCACCGAAAAGCGTGTGATAAATTGCAATTATCAATTAGATACATAAATTTTAATAGGAAAACTCATTGGTGCCTGTCCGAGGTTTGAACCCATGATCGTCTCTAGAAAGTCGCACGGTCCCACCGCTGGGCTATCATAGCTTAAAAAAAATACTTGTGGCACTCGGAGACTGCCGCGGTAAAGCTATTGCATAGCATTTTTTATCAACTTATGCAATTACAATTATATATTTATTTTATTTACGCAGTTTTTTTTCTTTTTTCTTTGATATTAATTCAAGTTACACTTTGAGTGTGGTGACCGATAATAAAACAATTTTTTTTCTTTTATTAAATAAATGAGATGTTAATATTGTTCAAAATATTTTTATTATCTTTCAATACATGTCGGTTTTAACGGTAGTTTTCCAAAACAACCAATGCCACCTAAAGGCGGGTTGCTGAACTAAAGAGACAAGCGTGATATTTCAAAAGTCATTAACCCGTTAACTGGCGTGTGCGCCCCGGGGCGCACAGATCGCTACTAAAAAGTATCACCGCTGTGCCGGTCGGAGTGGGGGGTGTTAGGTTTTTTCGTTACGGAATTTCTGGATTCGGTCTCCACGCTCAAGGCCCGCGATAGAAGCTATGCAATAGCTTAAAAAAATGTTTTTTAAGGTGTGACAGCCCAGCTGTGTATATAAATAAATAAAATATATATACATATAATATAATTTAAATAGACTACACTCAGGCTCAACCAAAAAATTGTTTATAGAAAATGTTGGCCCTCGGCGGTAATCGAACCCGACATCCGCGAAGCTGGCTGAAGGCAGGGACACTGCCTTTGCTAATGGGCATAATCACACTATTCGTCCTAAAGCGTCATAACATAAATCCTTTGATACAGACCGCGTACCTCCGAAGTTTAATTTAAATGGGAACGGCACCAATTATAACTTGGAATTACTTTTAACAAAAGAGGCAATTTGGACTTGTATGATTAATATATTTCAACAACATAACAATACGTTGTGTGTGTGGTTACAGGTAAACAGAAATTCTCTTATGCTGGGTACGCATGCAGCGACTTTGATCACCGGCGACTCGCTAGCGACTTTTAAGCTTTTGCGTCAATGCTATAGCGATAGTTCATTGACCTGCTGGGCATAAACTAACGGCCCGATACAATCCCTGCAATGCATAGACCTCGTCTCTCCGTTTCTGGAGAGAAGGGTTGGAGCTAAGCCTACCAGGCTGCTGCAATGCAGATTGGTAGGTTACACATATCTCCAGAATTCTCTAGAGATATGCAGGTTTCCTCACGATGTTTTCCTTCACCGAAATGCGAATTAATTGCAATCATGAATTCTACACATAAGTTTTAATAGAAAAACGCAGTGGTGCCTGCCTGGGTTTGAACTCGTGTTCCCCTCGAAAGAGTCGCACGGTCTCAGCGCTGGGCAATCACAGCGAATTTTCGATAAACTTCTGTTTTAATTGTCATGGCATTAGAAAGGTAAATTTGCTTTAAATCATTCACAATGCCAAAAAATTTTTGTAAAGTTCAATAAATTGCAGACTTATGTGAATAATTACGAAAGTCCGCCATTTTTTAGGGATTCGACATTAAATAGCGGCGTGCCATACATACTAGGTGCACGCAGCAGCGAAATCGCTTGCTACCAGCGATTGTATATAATTGCGGCAATCGGGTCGCCGCAATTGTAGCGATGTTAAGTTGCTGTTAATATTCACGTCCACACTCCAATTTACCAGTCGCCAGCGAGTCGCCGGCGACCAAAGTCGCTATCATACCCTACTTTAGGCTCAAAAAGTTTAAAACGACTTAAATATTCAATAGCGCTTATATTAAAGTAGAAGACGTCGTGTATTAGCTTAAATGTTAAAATTCAGATACAGTTATTGTCCTGTTCCGAAAGAAAACGGGTTTTCATATCAGACATATCGTTATTAATTTTTGTTGTTATTATTGCATGTTAATAACTAATTAGCATCATCATTCTCCTGCCCTTCAACTGACCTTAGTCGTCTTTTACGACACCTCGGTAAGAAATGAGGGTGGTCTATTCTATGCAGCCGGATACCACACGGCACATACTTTAGTCGCCTCTTACGACACCTCGGTAAGAAAGGAGGGTGGTCTATATTATATTCTGCCGGATACCACACGGCACATACCTTAGTCGCCTCTTACGACACCTCGGTAAGAAATGAGGGGGGTCTATTCTATGCAGCCGGGGACCCCACGGCACATACCTTAGTCGCTTCTTACGACACCTCGGTAAGAAATGAGGGTGGTCTATTCTATGCAGCCGGATACCACACGGCATTTACCATAGTCACCTCTTACGACACTTCGGTAAGAAATGAGGGTGGTATATTCTATGCAGCCGGATACCACACGGCATTTACCTTAGTCGCCTCTTACGACACCTCGGTAAGAAATGCGGGTGGTCTATTCTATGCAGCCGGATACCACACGGCCATACCTTAGTCGCCTCTTACGACACCTCGGTAAGAAAGGAGGATGGTCTATTCTATTCTGCCGGATACCACACGGCGTGTTAATAACTAATCAGCATTTGTAGAAAAAATCTACGGGTTGCACTCCGGGAGTGCGAGCAGAAGTGACAACTTGAATATTGGCGTTGTGCATTTGGAATGGTTAGGGAATAATTTTGCACGAATTGCTTTAATTGTCAGTATGAAAAAACTATCATTATGTGGTAAAATACAATATTCATTATTATATCGCGCTCTATCGTACTCAAACATAACGCATTCGCGCAAGTGTACGCGCAGTAGAAAGAGGGGCGATAAACTTCTCCTACGCGGCGACGGCGGTCTACTCTCCCACGGTGTTACGAATTTTTAATCAGGTTACATGTGCTGACTCGAGGTTGGCTTTTTTATCCCATAACAAAAAGTTCATAATGCCTTATTAAAGTTCGAATTATATATTTTTTTATTTTACTATTTGAGTTACTTTACTGTAGGTTGTTACTCACGGTACAGGGCGACTTATTGAGTGAATAATAGGTACCTGGAAAAAATGAATTATGTATTACTTTATTTAAATTTAAGTAGAATTATTTGAATGGCATGAAATAAATTATTATACAATTTGCATTATATTTTAAATTTGTATATTTTAAATTGTGGTATCTGGCTGAGCAAAATAGACCACCCTCATTTCTTACCAAGGTGTCGTAAAAGGCGGTTAAGGTAAGGCGACCCGCCGTGTGGTATCCGGCATAGCAGATTAGACCACCCTACTTTCTTACCTAGGTGTCGTAAAAGGCGGTTAAGGTAAAGCGACCCGCCGTATGGTATCCGGCTGAGCAGAATAGACCACCCTCATTTCTTACCGAGGTGTTGCATAAAGCGACTAAGGTAAGTTGACTCACTGTGTGGTATCGGGTTGCGTAAAATAGACCACGCTCTTTCTTACCGAGGGGTCGTAAAATACGACTAAGGTTAGTTGCGTCACGTATTTAGTGAATTGTGTATTCACGAGGTATGCAATTATACAGTTCTAACGAATACTTGAACAGACATTCATTACACGTTACCATTAACAGCTATTTAAAAACTCCATAAAAAAGCTCCTATTATTATCCTTCTTTATCGCCTGGAAAGCCTCCTATACTATTGAGGATTACTAAGACGATAAGAATACGTGGACAGAGCTACTCTTCCACCCTGTACAACACAGTAATGACTAAATGTAACTAGTTATAACTAGTGAATTATGCTTTGAAAAATGCAACCGCCAAGTTTCTTGCTGTAATACCTTTCCAACCCAGCAGTAGAGTTGTCGATTCAAAAGCACTTGTTTACAAGTTTACTTGAATAAATAATATTTTGAATTGAAACGAATTAACTCTTTTTCCATTAAGATTAAAGTTTATGATGTTCTTATTGAAGTTTTACATCTTTGATAATATTTATTTGGATGGCTGAATATTGCTTATTTTAACAGTCACTGAATTAACTATCAGCATATATTATGAGGTCCCTTTATGTATTCAGTATGTCAGACATTATGCTTCATATGCATAAAGTAATCCGACATTAACAGTCATTTGATATTCAGAGATATAACGGAGACATTACCTTAATTATGTTATAAATAAACATAACATTAATATTATTTACGACTCTACGTAATATATGAATAAGGGGTAACAATAATTATATCAGGACAATGTCCTATCCTTGCCTGAAGTATAAACATAAAATTGCTCTTATTGCTTTGCTTTTTTGAAACATTATTTAAACCGTTTAAAATGTTCTAACAAAGGGGTTGTCACGATGTTATAACACAACTTATATATAGTTTTCATTTTGTATTCTAAATTTTATTTAGAATCCTAAAAGACAAAAAAGTCAGGTCTGAACAAAAGTGACCTAACCACTGCCACAAATAGACCGAACCTCGGTAACCCATACTGCACAGGGTGAAGTCAGTTATTTAAATTAAAACTCCTGAGCAGCTGATTTAGAATGACTTTCTCATAAACCTTGCTAAGAGTTGGTGTATTGTGTTCACTTTGATGTATTAATATACTAAGTTGTATGAATATAGCACAGGCTCAAACACGCACTACAAGTAACAACATGTCACTACACGTCCACTCTAACCAAAGGGCTCTCGTGTACTAATCGTGTGAGCGCTTGAGACAGTGTAATGTTTCTTTGTACATAAGTGTTAGTGTGAGGATGTTTATGTATGTTTCTTGTATATGAATACACAAGGTAAGATACACACATGTCAACCCACATACGGAATCAACAGTTGGCAAGATTGTGATGGGCCTGTAATTGTTAGGGTCGCTTTTATTACCAGATTTAAAGAGTGTTAGAGAGTTTACTATATTTCAATAAGTTTGGAAACATCCCTGTGTCCGCCGTGTGGTATCCGCCCGAGTAGAATAAGCTCTCATTTCTTAGCGAGTTGTCGTAAAAGGCGACTAAGGTAAGTTGACGTCATGCAGGCGGCCGGTCGTAAAATACGTAGCCAAATCATGTGACAACATGTTACAACAAGTTGTGCCGACCCCACTCAGAATGGGATAAGGACAGGAGGATGATGATGGAAAATACCAGAGTATACGGACTTAATCAGGGCGATAATTTCAATAATATTATTAATTCTTTAACTGACATTCCCCATAAATCTGTTATTTTATTATGTATTTAAAGTTATAAAAGTTTTGAGAATATCATTTAGGGTATTGTGTTCAAATTTGAAGTTAACCCTGCACTCCGTGATGCTCTAATTAAACATGCTGTTTTAGCAGGAGATGAACATCGTAGCATCAGCTAATTTTGTTAAAACTATTCAAATTGCTCAATACAACTGCTTTCCAAGTACACTCTACCATCAAATTCAAATTAAAAATTCAGAATATTCTTTATTCGAGTAAACTTGTAAACAAGTGCTTTTGAATCGTCAACATCTACTGCTGGTTCGGATAGCTGTTCCCACCAGCAAGAAACTCGGCGGTTGCGGCGGCGGTATCTTAAATTCTATCAAGTGGTTAAAAATATATAATATATATATTCGTAGTTTTACGAGATGATATATTGTTTTCCAGTTATTAAATGAAAAATTAATTGATTAGAATAAAACTATTCACATTCGATTACAAAGGGGAAACATGGGTTATAATGTGTAAGTCTGGTTCTTTAATTGAACTAAACGTTAATAAAAGTAACACGTAATTTGTTTTAACTGACACATAACATACTCACTAACTTTTATTGAAATATCATTGTTATTTTAACTCGTAACACAACATAATTCATATTAGAAAACAAATGAAATGGGCTTAAGATACCGCGATGTCATATATCATAGGGAAATAACAAATTTTTAAACACTATTTCTTCCGCTTAGCGTGTTCCCAGTATTTAATCCGACTTCGCCTATTATTTTAAATCATACACGCTATAGTTTTCATACGGAAAGACTAACATTTATAACTGTTACTGATAGTGTCTTGGAGGGAAATTTCTATACCTATAGCTGTGAGGTGCTATGGAGTATGTTAATTTATAGGCACATCCTTCTTGTTTGAATGGCCCGTTGGCGTAGTTGGTTGGTTGGTTTCAGTTCCGCGGTTCCAGGTTCAACATGTGATATAAAACAATTTGTTATTCAAAAGTAATAATAAAATTATTTTGCTATAATCCACGATACAGTGAATAGAAAATATATAAAGTGCTAAATCGCACAACAAACGGCAAAATCGCAAAGCTAAAGTGGAGTCTATCTCCTGATGGTGCTTCGGTTGCGGGGTGAAACGATTGTTAAGTCTGTGATAGTGAACGTGTGTAGTGCTTGTATATTGTGGTGGAAGTGGTGGAGGTAAGTGCATGTGTTTGCCCAATGAGCGTTCAGAATACGTCCTAAAAACATTTGAGTTAAAGAGACAGAGTTATCTATAGTTCATATAATGTTATCCTTTTCAAACACACTTCATGGTACTAAAAGAAAGCAGTTAGGTCTAGGTACTGACTTTGAATTGAATTGAATCTAAAAGTTCATGAGGCCCTGTAGGTATCATGAACTTTTGAGCCACAAATAGATCGACCCTCGGTAATCCATACTCCACAGGGTGAAGTCAGTTATTTAAATTAAAATTCCTGAGCAGCTGATTTAGAATGACTTTCTCATATACCTTGCTAAGAGTTGGCAAGATCGAAATGGGTCTGTAATTGTTAGGGTCGCTTTTATCACCAGATTTAAAGATTGGGATCAATTTACTATATTTCATTAAGTTTGGAAACATCCCTGTGTCCGCCGTGCGGTATCCGGCTGAGTAGAATAGAACACCCCCATTTCTTACCGAGATGTCGTAAAAGGCGACTAAGTAAGTTGACCCACCGTGTGGTATCCGGTCAAGTAAAATAGATCATCCTCTTTCATACCAAGGGGTCGTAAAATACGACTAAGTTAAGTTGACGTCAGGAAGGCGGGCGATCGTAAAATACGTAGCCAAGTCATGTGACATGTTTGTAGCATTGTGCCGCCCCAGTTAGAGTGGGATAAGGGCAGGAGGATGATAATTAATATATAATTGTTTACAAATCCAAATTTACAGTGTAACTGTATTTAAATCAAAACTCTCGCTGACCACCATACTTCAAATATGGCGATCGATAATTATTTCTTCATAAAACTATATTCACCTAAGTACAGCGTACCCTCGTTCAAAACAAGTCATTCCAGCAACACAACGGAAAACGTATTATTCACTCTTCTCACTTCATTTGTTCGTGTGACATACAAATTGTATTCGTGAGCTTGAATTATAACGTTACGAGGTGACGTCTTGAATGCGAATCATAATTGCGCATTTAACATGTTTTGAGGGTTGTACTAAACCGTATACATATTATTTTAAATGCGGATATATGATTCACTAATATAAAGCAATCATAGTTTTATATAACGCTTTAGTTAGGTGTCAGTGAGAATGCAGTTATATGGTCTCCATATGAAACTAAATATAGTATCATATAGGAGCGCATTCAGAATAAGTTTGTTAGATATATTTACTTGTGATCGTATGGAGTTTAACCATACTATCCAATAACGTATCCAACCTTATTAAATGCGCGGATAGTGAAAAAATTTTTGTATTACAAAAAAGAGCCATACGTGGCATCTACAATTTAAATCCGCGTGATTCCCTGCGAGAGAAGTTTAAGGAAACAGGTATTCTAACATTTGCTTCACAGTATATTTTAAATAACGTAATTTTTGTACATATAAATATAAAGAATTATAAAACGATAGGTGATGTATATAATAGACAAAGTAGGAACCGACATAAGCTTGCGACTCCTGCTTTGCGCCTAGCAAAAGTACGTAAATCGTTTGTGGGTTTGGGTATAAGATTCTATAATAAAATTCCGAAATCAATTTTGGTCATGCCATTACAGCAGTTTAAAACCACTGTTAAAAAGAGGCTGATACAGAAAGCCTACTATACTGTTGAAGATTACTTAGATGATAAGGATGTGTGGATATAGGTGCACTTCTACCCTGTACAAGACAGTAATAAATAAATGTAACTAGTTCTAAGATTTATTTTAAAAAGAGCAACCGCCGAGTTTCTTGCTGGCTCTTCTCGGCAGGAACAGCTTTCCGAACCAGCAGTAAAGTTGACGATTCAAAAGCACTTGTTGACAAGTTTACTTGAATAAAGAATATTTTGATTTGATTTGATTTGATATTTAAACTCAAAATATTCTTTATTCAAGTAGACTGTTTACAGTACTTTTGAATCGTCAATTGTTTTCAAGAAGCTACCACTGATTCGGAAGTTTGCTCCTACCGAGAAGAACCAGCAAGAAACTCGGCGGCCATTTT
Organism: Morpho deidamia; assembly: GCA_947086505.1. NCBI lineage: Eukaryota > Metazoa > Arthropoda > Insecta > Lepidoptera > Nymphalidae > Morpho > Morpho deidamia. The sequence goes on from CAMTZC010000025.1 coordinate 2,585,626, forward strand.
TTTAAATATTTTATTTTACAATTTGTTGATGGTTACAAATTAAACGTTGTAGCTTGGTGTGTAGCTGACTGCAGTTATTCGTCTTAGGTATGGTCGGATATAACTAGTTAAGGGTAAGGAAAGAACTCGCCCTTGTTATTTGCTCAATTCAAATAATAAGAGGCTAAACACATAATGCCTATATACTACAACATATCCGGCTGCATTTCCCAGACAGGTACGTCTGGTGGAGGCGCAGACCGCCATTGGTGGTTCCTCGCGGCCGCATAAACCTGATGAAGCAGGCACACCCACGTGCTATGCATACTATTAATATATGTGCCGTAATAATAGATGTTATTTTTATATGGTATAAGTTATTATTAATTAAGATATGCTACACTGTTGTATGCTGTGATAACCGAGCGGTGAGACCGTGCGACTCTTTCAAGGGGAACACGAGTTCAAACCCAGGCAGGCACCAATGAGTTTTTCTATAAAAACTCATGTGTCTAATTGATAATTGCAATTTATCACACGCTTTTCGGTGAAGGAAAACATCGTGAGGAAACCTGCATATCTCTAGAGAATTCTGGAGATATGTGTAACCTACCAATCCGCATTGGAGCAGCGTGGTAGATCTTAGCTCCACTCTTCTCTCCAAAAACGGAGAGAGGAGGCCTATGCCCAGCAGTGCGATTGTAACAGGCCGCTACTTTACTCTTTTTACACTGTTGTATTATGTTTCCTTGTAATAATAGTGGTAAGGTAATAAATAAAATAAAAAAAAGGTTTGTGATTCTTTCAGCTCCAAGTAAAATCGATTTTTGATACATTTAAAGGTAATGTAACAACGATCAATCAAAGTTGCGACTTGTATGTACACACTTTCACTGTATTAAAAGACATTTAGAAATGGCCGGCTATTGCTTATATTGAGGCATCACCTCTCTTGGTCTCTCTCGATTGTTGTGACTAGGCTTTGGCTATGCTTGACTGGCGCATCATACGGAGTTGCGTTACATATAGGTAAAGGAATAGATAAAATCCTAATGAGTGATATTGGCTACTTATTAGGTCGGTATTAAAGTCAGCATCGATTTCTGTCTGTGTCTGCGGCGAGGACGATGTCGCGTCCACAAACAAGTTATAAACTATTCAATAGTAAACTAATCACTGTGGAATATATCAATAATTTTGAATTCTCCTTTACTAATAACCGTAACTTAATATGAGATATTTCATATCTTATCTATATTCTAAGCAAGAAAGCCTTAGGTCATCTGCGAAATCAGCGGGCTGTAAGGCAACGAAGAAAGCAAAAGTGATAATAAAATAAAATTATTTGCTATAATCCGCGATACAGTAAATAGAAATTATTTATAGTGCTAAATATATAGTGGACTATCCGTTTTTCATACCCGATACATGCGGGATTCGTAAAAACATATGCACAAACCTCCACCACTTCCACAGTGAACGTTACACACGTTTATATGATTCACTAATATAAAGCAATCATAGTTTTAAATAACGCTTTAGTTAGGTGTCAGTGAGAATGCAGCTATATAGTCTTCATATAGCTGTGTGTATTGTACACAAGCACTACACACGTTCACTATCACAAACTTAACAATCGTTTCGGGCCGCAACGTATAGATAGACTCCACGTCAAAATCGCAAAAGAAGAAAGATCAGTCAAAATAACGATAAAAAAATTCGTTCATCACCAAAAACCGATCCCCCTTCTAAATAATAACATCGAAGATCGAAGAGGACAAACGAAACGACCTAAAGATTTCTATCAAATCATTTTGCCCAGAGATAAATCTCTCTCATATTATTATGATCGGGAAGTGGAACAAGGGTGTAAAGGATCCATACAAGAAACCCACGAGTGTGGATAAATTGCATTAAATCTGTTGCTCGTGTAGCGGAAAATTCACCTGTCTCTTGACAATTTGCCGATGAAATTGCTTGAAGGAATTTCACTGACACAGCATTAACACTTTTACTTTATTTTTTACAAGCTGAATTATTACAGCTAATTTTAAAGAAACATGGAGTGTACGAAAGTAAGGAGATAACTCACATTGTAATGTTTCAAATTAAGCAATATCAACCTCTTAAAAGACGATTAGAATTTATGATTTTGATTTGCTTTTTGAATATGTATTATTGGAACTTAATTAAAAGACACATGAAAAACAAAACAGACAGGTATAGATAAATCTATAAATGTTTTACCGTGTTTTACCGTTTACGGTGTATGCCGTGTGGTATCCGGCTGAGTACAATAGACCACCCTCATTTCTTACCGAGTTGTCGTCAAAGGCGAATAAGGCAAGTTAACCCGCGGCGTGGTATCCGGTTGAGTAGAATAGACCACCCTCTTTCTGACTGAGGGGTCGTGAAATACGAGTAAGATAAGTTGACGTCAGGAAGGCGGCCGGTCGTAAAATACGTAGCCAAATCAGGAGGATGATGATGTTTTACTTGAAATATTCGAATGAAATTGTATTAACACTATTGCTTTCTTTTAAGATGAATTATTGCAGCTAATTTTAAAGAAACGTAGAGCACATAAAAGTAAAGCGTCAGCCAAATACTTTGTTTATGAAATTGCTTGAAGGAGATTGACTGATAACATTCAAGATAAATTATTGCAGCTAAATTTGTTAAAAGAAAATTTAAGAACAAAAAAAGGTTTATGTTTAAATTGACACTAAAAAATCTAGCAATAATTTGACTACTGATAACATGATGATACCGCAATGACCTAATGATGTCTTCATTCACCTTGCAGATTTAAAAAAAATATATCAAAATTTATAGTAGTAGGGGAAGAACCAGTAGAGTAAAAAAAACAAAGACTATATCAGTAAACCAGCACAAGATAAACTGGAGGTCGAAGCAGTTTAAACATTATATTGTCCGCTTAATGAGTAAGTCTAAATGATGTAACAAACTCAATACGAGAGTATTTACATCAAAGTTCCATCCATTGAACAATATTGCCACAAATGTATTGATTAAATAAATAGAGTTATTAAAAGGGACTTCAATCAAAGTCTTACAAGCAAATAGCTATAATAAGTACAGATATTAAAAATTTAGGAAATTTCTAAAGTACCAATGAAAAGACTGATTCAATCAGTGATACCGTTTTCACAATCACAACGTTTACAGCTTAAAAGCAGGACGATAAGGTAGATAAGTAGCCTTTAGTAACACGGTTTGAACAAAATTCCATTCACGAAAATTTCCAATTCGCGAAAATTTTCCGCTACCTCTCATAAGTTATTCGGCACAAACGTATCGAATACACCGATAAGGCTCGGAGCGCCGATGAAGCGGCTAATTCAATCAGAGATATCTATTCAAAGATCCAATTTACGTAAGAGACTCTGCGAGTTGGGAATCGCTACTTACCCATCCATTTCAGAAATAGTGCAAATGATAGCTGTTATATAAAATTAGTAAAGTGAATTTAGTTTTCCTGACTGGAATTTCGTTACGAAGCCTGGAACGTTGAATGTGCTTTAAAAGTTTTGCATTAAAGCCTTGTTTCTTTTAAACAGGGCTTAAGCTACACATATTCTTCAAATTTCCTCTTACTGATAATTCCATGATTAATTCTATATTACATATGATCGTAATTTAGTAGTACTCGTTCAAAATTATTAAATTATCCAAATTCTTTTATTCTATACATTGTTGAAATTATTCTCACAAAACAATTAAAGACAAAGTTGGAGTTTAATTAAAATGAATTTTCTGCGTATTTTTTTTTTAATTTGTATTATCTTCTTCTCCTCTTTGTCAACCGATGAGTCCACTGTCCACATAAATTTCTTCACGGGATCTCCAAAAAACATTGTCTTGTGCCGCTTGATACCAGCGCCTCCCCTTTTTTTTGTATTATACTCATTTTATTTATTTTTATGGTGTACAATAAAATTACAATTCATTCATTCATTCTTTCAGTTTTCATTCATTTATTCATTCGTTATTCATTCATTCATCATTTCAATCATTCATTCATACATAAATTCATTAAGTAAATACTTTCTGTACGAAATGATGTTGTGTTAAGAGCAAATAGAAGGAAACATGGAAGTGTTGATATCCGAATATATTTTTAACTCTGGCGCTACTCTTTTTATATACTTTACACAATCCAACCATAACTTTTAGGCCATCTTAACCAACTTTTTTTTTAATTGTTTATATTTAAAATTGGTTTAAATTCACAACCTTAGACTCTTGTTGTGTTAATTAAGTCCGTTAATTAAGTTTCAAGACAAAAAGCAGAACTAGATTTTGCGCTTGAGATAACATTTTTAAGTACCAGTAAATATTCAAGGTATTTAAATTAAGTGTTTAGTTTAGTACAAACAGTGTTGATATCTTTGGACCGTGACATTTGAATATTTCTAGACATTGTGATATCGTAAGAAGAATATATGAAAATGATTATGCTCAATTTTGATAAGTAAAAATTATCTTGGCTTAAATTGTAGCATTGTTTTCTATAGTTAGGTTTTCAGATCATATAGTAAAAGCATATATATGTACTTTGTTCTGGGTTTTAGAAATATATATGGTTACAAATATGTAGGTGCTTTATCTTTGTACGCAGCTGAATTCCCGTTAAAATTACTAAATCTGGTTAAGACCAAAGGTCTGTTTTATTAAAATATATCTCAAGAATAAGTTTTTTTCAATCAAATTAAAAGAGATATAAGGCATATTAAAGTGTTACACGTATGCGTTGTTTTTATATTATAATTTCTACATAAATTGAAACCTGTTTGGAATTATTAGTGTATAGTACGCGGCAATAAATAATGGACATCGAGGCTCAGAAAGAGAAATCGGCTAGATTTTGCTTCGTAGAGTATTGCTCTGTCGCACAGACTGACGAACTCGTGTGTGACAGTGACAGCGCTCTACGAAACCGAATTGGCCGGCTGTTTCGTTCAAAGTTCTCGATGTGCATTATTTATTGCCGGGTACTATACCTGTTTTTATTTATCTATCACAAATAATTTTATGATAACAGGATAGTAATTTGATTTTATGACGATCATTACTTCGATCAATGATGCTCCATCATAACTACTTATCATCTAATAAATGGACGTAATCCCAAAATCTATCCAACCACCAATCCATCCAAATTTTATCGTCAAGTCATGTTCTATTTACTACCTACTTTTTTGCACTTATATTTACTAAATCGGCGGTAAAACTTTTAATAATTTTCAATTTTACAATATAAAACCGCAATATGAAGCTGAAAGGATTTTCAAATCCAGGCATTTTATCATCCAAATAATCTTCAATTGAGTAATATGTTTTACGTATAAGCATATTCGTTACGCTTAATTTAAACCTTTCTGTAGACTGGTCTATTTGAATTTAATAGAATTTTATAGTACCTACAAAAAAAAAGTATTTTCATTGCGCTGGTCGAGAGTATTAGCGATAGATTCTTTCCGCGTCTATCGTTCGCGTTGATGCGGTTTAAAGCCTCGTTGCACTCTCATTGATTCGAACTATTCCGATTGCGCTTCTAATTTGATCGATTTCATCGCTAAAGTTTTTATGTTACAGTAATAAGATAAGTTTTATATTCACTATTGATTCAAAGAGGTTTGTTTTCTGGTAGAGTTTCTTACTTTGAAATTGTTTCTTTTCATTTGTAACATTTAATAGTAAAGCTTTATTATTTTGCTAAGACTTCAGCGTACCATAGAACGGTAAATTCTGAGAAATAAATCTGTAAATTTCAGATTATTGGAAAACTGACGTATTCACGACATTTTTTGATATAATGACTATTTTTTTAATAAGCTGTGATAGCCTAGCGGTGAAATAAGCTGTGATAGCCTAGCGGTGAGACCGTGCGACTCTCTAGAGACGACATAGGTTCAAACCCGGGCAGGCACCAATGAGTTTTTCTATTAAAACTTATGTTTCTAATTGATAATTGCAATTTATCACACGCTTTTCGGTGAAGGAAAACATCGTGAGGAAACCTGCATATCTCTAGAGAATTCTAGGGATATGTGTAACCTACCAATCCGCATGGAGCTGCGTGGTAGGTCTTAGCTCCATCCCTTCTCTCCAAAAAACGGAGAGAAGAGGCCTTCGCCCAACAGCGGGCATATCAACAGGCTGTTACTTTTTAATTTTTTTTAGGTTTCTGTGTTCTTTATTATATTCACAATTAAAACACATATTTATTAACTTTAAAGGGATAATTTAAATTATATGGGTATCAAGCAAATTTGTGTTACAAGAATAACCAAAGTAACAATGAAGGACATAACATAGTAAATATAGTTATAGTGGAAACTTGACATTAGCAGACCAAATGCTGTAAAGTCCCAGAAATCGAGTCGGTATATATGACCTCAAAAAGTCACTGGATTCAATCGACACAACATACTACATCAAATGAAGCCACTAAGCATTTAAAATTGTATTTTCGAACAAAATAAATATAATTTGGCTTTATTAGCAACGGCTGACTGACATTGCACGGCGCGCTTGTTTGAAAAGCAGGAGAAAAGAAAAACATTATTGATTTGTCTCACTCGTTATCGCATTATAGTTTTTAGGTCAAGGTTGAAACGGTGTGGGTACGGTCATTTATCTAAATAAAATGTATTTCATTTGTTTTTAAACGTAAAAAAAATTCTGTGGCCAAAATATTTCACTCAATTAACTGATTTATTTTAGGTAGTGTAGATAAAGTAGTAAAGTAAAGTAGCAGCCTGTTACCAATCCCACTGCTGGAATAGGCCTCCTCTCTCCATTTCTGAAAAGAAGGGTTGGAACTAAGACCTACGACGCTGCTCCAATGCGGATTGGTAGGTTACACATATCTCCAGAATTCTCTAGAGATATGCAGGTTTCCTCACGATGTTTTCCTTCACCGAAAAGCGTGTGATAAATTGTAATTATCAATTAGACACATGAGTTTTAATAGAAAAGCTCATTGGTGCCTGCCCGGGTTCGAACTCGTGTTCCCCTCGAAAGAGTCGCACGGTCTCACCGCTGGGCTATCACAGGTCAGTGTAGATAACTAAAATTAATATGGTCGGTACCGCCTGTATAATAAAGCAGCTGTAATCATTATTCTCCTGCCCTTATCCCACTCTAAGTGGGGTCGGCACAACATGTTACAAACATGTTGTCACGTGATTTGGCTACGTATTTTACGGCCGCTTGCCTGACGTTAGTCACCTTAGTCGTAGTGACCTTAATCGCCTTTTACGACACCTCGGTAAAAAATAAGGGTACTCTATTCTATGCAGCCGGATACCACATGGCACATACCTTAGTCGCCTCTCACGACACCTCGGTAAGAACGGAGGGTGGTCTATTCTATGCAGCCGGATACCACACGGCACATACCTTAGTCGCCTCTCACGACACCTCGGTAAGAACGGAGGGTGGTCTATTCTATGCAGCCGGATACCACACGGCACATACCTTAGTCGCCTCTCACGACACCTCGGTATGAACGGAGGGTGGTCTATTCTATGCAGCCGGATACCACACGGCACATACCTTAGTCGCATCTCACGACACCTCGGTAAGAACGGAGGGTGGTCTATTCTATGCAGCCGGATACCACACGGCACATACCTTAGTCGCCTCTTACGACATCTCGGTAAGAAATGAGGGTGGTCTATTCTATGCAGCCGGATACCACACGGCACATACCTTAGTCGCCTCTCACGACACCACGGTAAGAACGGAGGGTGGTCTATTCTATTCTGCCGGATACTGTATTGCCGGATACGGTAATAACAGAAATAAATCTTGGCTAGGTTATTAATTTTGTAGTATAAAATACAAAAATATGTTATTCATTTTACATACAGACTTAAAAAGCTTTTTATTATACCGTGAATATTAATAAAAAGGGTTTCATTGTATATATGCGGAGCAATTATGCTTTCTTTAAACTACCCGTACAATCTTGCCAGAATCTTGCAAGATAACGTTCTCTTTTGTTGCAAGAACAGCATCTTTGAAATGTGCATTTGTGCCAAAAACTTCACGCTTTATTGCATCCATTTCATTGGTTCGTTAGTTCAATTACTTAAGAAATTGAATCAGATTATTAGGGTATTTTATCGGTATTATATCGAAACTTTAAATTCAAATTCAAATTCAAAATATTTTTTATACAAGTAAACTTGTAAACAAGTGCTTTTGAATCGCCAACATCTACTGCTGGTTCGGAAAGCTTCCAAGCTTCCTACCAAGAAGAACAAGCAAGAAACTCGGCTGTTGCTCTTTTCAAACAATAATTCTTATCACTAGTTACATATAGTTATTAATGTCTTGTACAGGGTTGAAGAGAAGCTTTATCCACGCATTCTTATCGTCTAGGTAATCTTCAATAGTATAATAGGCTTTCTGAATTAGCCTTTTTTAATAGTAATTTTATTTTATTTATACTTTATAACAAAGTAAAGTAATGGTAACTACATAAAGTAACAGAGTGTTACTATTCCACTGCTGGGCATAGGACTCCTCTCTCCGTTTTTTGATTAAGATTGCGGCTAGGACCTACCACGCTGCTCCAATGCAGATTGGTAGTTTACACATATCCTCAGAATTGTATTTTTCACAAAAGATGTTTATATCCTTTTCTATGAAATAACTTCTTTCTTCTTCTTCTCTCTCTATTCTAATCTTTTTAAATAAAAGAGGGAAGGAAAGTTATTTATTTTCGCCCAATAATTGACTTTCAACTATATTATCGATTAAATAATTTTAGAAAATTAATTTTATCAACCGGATTTTAACTGAGTTCAGTTGACAGCACGATCAATATGGTTTTCCGCATCTCATTTACGTCTCAACGGTAAGAAGACTAACGAAGACGTTTACAGGGAACTGTAGATAAACCTGAACCTGTGTTCAACCTGAAGTTCTGTCTGGTGGCAGAATAAGCACCTACGTATATCCTTTGTAACCGATCTCTGATATTTAAGCATTATTTTCTTCTTGGTCTAAGAAGATAAAAGATTTCGCTGCCACAAAAACACTGAAATTCTTGTAGGGAGATGGCATTAGCAGCGAACTGCAAGCATCATAATAGATTGGAAAATGGCAGATACTTGGCCTAGAGAGAGGTGGATAGCCGCTATTCCAAAAGAAGAAGAAGGTGTCTGTTCAAAGATATATCGTCGTCACTAACATACTGTGTAATAACGTTCACAATAAATTCATTTCCATTCATTCATTATTTCTTACATTCATTCACTAAAGTCTTTTGTGTGGCTAATGCAATAAAAAGCGCTCAGCGTTTACAGAATAACGAGGTAGGACCATATCTCCAGTCATTCTCCGGGTCAATATATCACGATTTAATGATCTGGAAGTGAATTATATAGATTCTGTGGCCACATTGTCCTTATAATTTATTTGTAGGTCGATTTGAACGGATCGTCTTTTTTTCTTATCTTGTATTTTTTTTAGAATTTATCTGCTAATATTTAATTGAGCTGCGAAGATATTGTTATTGCTTGGTTTGTTAGAAAAAGTATGCACTATTTTTTTCTAACAAATTCGTACTTTCATTCATTCAACAATTTACTAAGTCAACTCGGGGCCGTAATAGTTTGTAAAGTAACGGCTTCTTTTTATCCCACAGCTGGGCATAGAACTCCCTGCTCCGTTTTTGGTGAGAAAGGTGAGAGCTAAGACATTGCATATATTCCCTGAATTCTCTAGAGATATGCAAGTTTCTCCATATTGTTTTCCAAAAAGTGTGTGATAAATTGCAATGCAATTATTGATTAGACACAATTCAAGTAAACTTGTAAACAAGTGCTTTTGAATCGTCAACTTTACTGCTGGTTCGGAAAGCTGTTCCTACCGAGAAGAACCAGCAAGAAACTCGGCGGTTGATCTTTTTAAAATATAAATCTTAGAACTAGTTGCATTTATTTATTACTGTCTTGTACAGGGTAGAAGTAGGCTTTCTGTATCAGCCTCTTTTTAAGAGTGGTTTTAAACTGCTGTAATGGCATGGCTAAAATTGATTTCGGAATTTTATTATAGAATCTTATACCCATACCCACAAACGATTTATGCTAGGCGCAAAGCAGGAGTCGCAAGCTTATGTCGGTTCCTACTTTGTCTATTATATACATCACCTATCGTTTTATAATTCTTTATATTTTTATGTACAAAAATTACATTGTTTAAAAAATTACTGTGAAGCAAATGTAAGAATACCTATTTCCTTACACTTCTCTTGCAGGGAATCACGCGGACTTAAATTGTAGATGCCACGTATGGCTCTTTTTTGTAATACGAAAATTTTTTTACTATCCGCGCATTTACCCCACGGCAATATTCCATAAGACATAATGCTATGGAAGTAAGCAAAATAAACAAGTTTTGCTGTTTCGACATCTGTAAATTGTCTTATCTTTCGAACAGCGTAGGCTACTGAACTAAGTCTCCCTGCAAGAGTTTTTATGTGTGTGCTCCATTAGAGTTTTGAATCTAAGAAAAAGTCATTATGTAGACTAGAAAAACTCATTGCCTGCCCGAAGTTTGGAACCCGTGACTCTCAAAATAGTCACACGATCTCACCGCTGGGCTATCACGGCTCATGGTACATATAATGGCTTGTATATTTATGTAGTTGACATCTTACTATCTTATATAAACCTCCTCCTTGATTTCTTACAAGAAAAGTAATAATAAAAAAATAACGAATATTATCAAAGTATTATTGATCTCTTTTTGGTATATAATATATACCAAAAATACAAATATAACTAAATAACTGCCTGTTATTATCCTACTGCTAGGCATAGGCCTTCTATCTCCTTTTTTTTTAGAGAAGGGGTAGAGCTAACGATATATAAGCTATCGCGGTGCTCCAACCCAGATTGGTAGGTTACACATATCCTCAAAATACTCTAGAGATATGCAGGTTCCCTCACGATGTTTCCTTCACCGAAAAGCGTGTGATATTAATTGCAATTATCAATTAGACACATAAGTTTAAGCAGAAAAACTCATAGGTGCCTGCCATAGTTCGAACCCGTGACGCATTCGAAGGACTCGCACGATCTCACCGCTGGGCTATTACAGCTTCTGCTAGCTCAGTTTTTAAACAAAGTAATTCAATAGTTTATCGTTTCAGAGATTTTTAGAGACGTAGTAAGTCTGGTTGATTAATTATGTACCCTCTGAAATTGAGATGCGCATTGCGTCTTTGGAACCCTTTTTCCTCATTCATCAAAAACTAAACAATACTTAATTAGTAAAAACAGATTGTTTTCTAAAGTAGCGGCCTGTTACAATCCCACTGCTGGGAATAGGCCTATTCTCTCCTTTTCTGGAGAGATGGGTTGGAGTTAAGACCTACCACGCTGCTGCAATGCCGATTGGTAGGTTACTCATATCTCCAGAATTCTCTAGAGATATGCAGGTTTCCTCATGATGTTTTCCTTTACCGAAAAGCATGTGATAAATTGCAATTAGCAATTAGACACATGAGTTTTAATAGAAAAACTCATTAGTGCCTGCCCGGGTCTGAACTTGTGTTCCCCTCGTAAGAGTCGCACGGTCTCACCGCTGGGCTATCACAGCTTTTTATTCTTTCCTAATTGTCCCTTTTCCATACTGACTTTTATTGCCTTCAATAGCAAAGATTTCAAAAATTGTTCGTTAAAAAAATTTAATCTTGCATGAAGATGCAAGATAGATACCTAATATAGGACACAGACCAAGTAATTTTAGATCTAGTTACACATTGATGCATACATATACACATACGCCACCCATGGGAGTCTCAAACTTTTTCATAAATTTTTCGGTTCTTGACTTTATTCGAATACGACTTTCTTACCACTTTGCTCACAAACAAATCTGTATATAAACTGTTAACAAATCTAATTGACGACAAAGTGGAACGACAAATCTGTGAAACGATGAAATAAAATAAAAAAATATTAATGTAAGCTTTTGCGAGCACTTCTAAATCATCAATCAAATCAATCAATGCATTATAATATATTGTGTAATATGCTTGCGTCAAAAAATATTCCAATCACTTAATTTTAACCTCCCTGTAGGTAAGTGTAACGTATGGTATGTGGCAGATAGTTTTATACATAAAAAAAAAGTAAAGTAAAGTACCAGCCTGTTACAGTCCCACTGCTGGGAATAGGCCTCTTCTCTCCGTTTCTGGAGAGAAGGGTTGGAGCTAAGACCTACCACGCTGCTCCAATGCGGATTGGTAGGTTACACATATCTCCAGAATTCTCTAGAGATATGCAGGTTTCCTCACGATGTTTTCCTTCACCGAAAAGCGTGTGATAAATTGCAATTAACAATTAGACACATGAGTGTTAATAGAAAAACTCATTGGTGCCTGCCCGGGTTTGAACTCGTGTTCCCCTCGAAAGAGTCGCACGGTCTCACCGCTGGGCTATCACAGCTCACAGTTTTATACATAGTTTAAATTTAAAATCGGTTGTTCAGCTCACAAAACTCTCTAGACTACCTACATAGTCTCTATTCCGATTATGGCGACGTAACTCCAGCTATTATACTTTATTCCCCACTAAAAGCGTTCACATTCCCCATAATAACCCCATCACTATCAAATGAATAGTACTCTTGAAAATGTTTCTCAAGCAAACCATATTACCACGCATTAAAGTTGAAATTCGTATAGCAAACGGTCGTCACTTCCCGAATAATATCAGAATTATCCGATTTGCGAATCCAATAATCAATTCCAAAGCAATATAGGCTTTCAATGCAACCGAAATAATTATAAAACTGTTCTACTTCTTTCATAGTTGAGGCTGTTATGCTTTGGAATAAACTTTATTGTTCTTCTCTTTTTATAAAATAGCAATAAAAATCTATTGTCTTTTATTTTATTTTATTTAAAAATACCTAGGATTGTGCCAGAATTTCATACATCTTTGGGCCTAGACGTTACAGTATTAATTTTTGTGTTGTAAGATAGACTTAGGATTATTATTATTTTATTTCATTTCTATGGCGGAACTATAAAATAATAGTTATAGTCTGAGGTTATGTACAACCACAAGTACATGCTAAATACCATAATAACATATTAAAAACGATTGGATTTGTAATAATATACCAATAAGCTATCATCATTGAAGCAAAAGTTGATCATACATGTTTTTGTCGTCAGAAAAACAGAAACGAGAAAACACGTTCATAAGCGTAACATATATTTATATTTACTAGTCTATGGCAACATCTACTAAAAGATGACTTGACTTGACATATATTGTAATATTTTTTTATTTGATGCCATGATTAATCTCTTAATGTCGTAAGCCATACAGCCACTGAAAACAATATTTTATTCTAAACACCGTTTTTAATATCTAGAAAATAATTATTGTTAATAAAATGAAGCTAATATATTTTTTAAATGAAAATTTTAAATTATTGTTTTTCCAAAAACGTAATTAATAAATCTTTATATAATTTTTGGTGTATTTATACTAAAAACGCTGGAATCCAGCGCTGTATAGGCAATTTAAAAGTAACAAGTTGAAATTTGATACGTTCCGTTTAAGGCTACTACTACTTTAGTACCATTATAAATATCATTTTTAAATAAGTTTTCTAACATATTCCCATTGAAAGTTTATAATATTTATAGTGATATTTAAACAGAAAAAAATAATTTTTTTTTATGTATGTGGGGTTTCTGTAACAATTAGGCCCAATTTTAGCAGTCTTCTTCAATACTAATTACACTTTAAACAACTAAAAACTAAGTGGTATCTCATTTATTGATAATAATATCTTAAAATGAACATTAAATAAGATTCATTTATTTATTATTAAATCTACATATATTAGAGCTTTATTACCTTAATGGCTTTCATAAGACTGTTACTCAGGTCGTTTAAATTTGACAGCCTATTTGATGACGTCTATCGACGTTTAGCTCATGGAAGTGACAAAGTCCGCATAATATAAACAGTTAAGGCTTTAAGTCTCTGACCCTTCATAGAATATTTAAAGTACATGATAATTGAAAGTAAATGGCATCAAACAGTTCCACACATCTGTACTTATTATATAACTAGCAATGTCCCGCGGTTTCACTCGCGTTCCTCGTGGAATGGCTACTCGGTCCGACTAAAGATTTATTTTTCTAAATTAAAAGTTTTGCGGTGTGGTATCTGGCAGAAAAGAATATTTTCCACCCTCCTTTCTTACCGAGCTGTCTTAAGAGGTGACTAAGGTAAATAGACTTTTTAACGGTTAAGGTAAATAAAGTTTTAACTGGAAATTGAATTCTTTTAAGATGTACAGCTATATCCGTGGGTATCATTGATATCCTTGGAATAAGAGTTATCTCACCGAGATTTTGGTGGTGGTTGTATGTATTGCTTATGTGCATTGTTTCTGGTAGAGACATCTTGGGATACATGTGGTGACTTGTCCTGTATGTTTAAGGTATGTGAATTTTTCCTGCTTTATACACTTAGCGAGCTGTGACAGACTAGCGGTGAGACCGTGCGATTCTTTCAAGGGGAACACGAGTTCAAACCCGGGCAGGCACCAATGAGTTTTTCTATTAAAACTCATGTGTCTAATTGGTAATTGCAATTTATCAAACGCTTTTCGGTGAAGGAAAACATCGTGAGGAAACCTGCATATCTCTAGAGAATTCTGGAAATATGTGTAACCTACCAATCCGCATTGGAGCAGCGTCGTAGGTAAGACCTACGACGCTCCAACCCTTCTCTCCAGAAACGGAAAGAGGCCTATTCCCAGCAGTGGAATTGTAACAGGCCGCTACTTTCTATACACTTAGCATTACATACATTCTCTTAACAAACGCGGATTATAGCAAATTATAGCTTCTATAATATATATTCACTTCAGGTTCAACGTACATTATAATAAAAATATGAACATGGAAAAGATTTTATCAATTGAGAGCATTTAATATGCTCTACATACCTCAATTTTTTAGGACTCTCCTCAGACATTCAGGGGGTCGGATGGCGTTTGCATTATTAAGGAGCTTCTCTTTCAATGTCACACCCACTTTTTATTTTATTCGAGGGTTGAATAAAAAAGTTCGGTGTATTGGGAATACTGACTTTAGTTAAGATAAAATGGAACTGCATTATCTTTTAGAGAAATTATGATAGAACTCGGTTTGCCCGCGGCTTCGCTCGCAAGGAATTTGGTCTGCCACATTAAGTTTCGTGTCAGATCGAAATATTTTTTACTTAATACAAAAAAATGTATATTTATTTAGTTACTCGTACATCCAATATTATAGATGTCTAACTTCAAAACAAAAGGATTGCATACAATTTGGATCGCAATCATTTTATCATCAATAGTTTGACTGGCTCGTTGGCGCTGTGGGTAGTGATCCTGTCTTCAGCTCCGTGGGTTGCGCGTTCGATTCCCGCCGAGAAACCAACATTTTCTATAAACAAATTGTTGGTTCTTCGAGCCTGGGTGTGTATTTGTATTTAAGTATGTATTTAAACTTATATATGTAGTATATCTACCAGTTGTCCGTCACCCATAACACAAGTACTAAGATACTAACTTTGGGGACGGACGACCGTGTGTGTCAATGTCCCATATATTTATTTATTTATATATTTATTTATTTATAGTTTCCGCGATGAAAAATTTTTATGACTAAATTTTTCACACCTTATTACAATTTTATTAGGGATCCCTATTTTGTTAAAAATGTTATATAGCCTATGTTGCTCAGTACAGAAGCAGCTTTCCAATGTTGAAAGAATTTTTGAAAACGGTCTAGTAGTTTTTGCTTGAAAACATTAAAAATATATTACACATAAATAAAAACATACAACTCTTTCCTCTTTATTAGTATAGATTGAATATAAAAAACGAAAGGAGAAGATAATTTTGTTTGACACAAAGCTATCATATAAAATAGTACTATCAAAATAAAATTCTACAAGCAAAGATAAAACAAACTTACCTTGTGAATGTTGATGAATAATACCTAAAACAGTGGAATCAAATACGATAAAAGTTTATTTCACCGTACCCCCATTGTACTCCCATCCAATAATAACTTTTTCTAATCAATTTATCCTTATGTTATGGGATAACTTTATTGTATGATTCGATCTATCCGGGAAAGTTTCTCACATAAAATAAATGAGTCACGGTTTTCCGGTTTTTTTATATGGAGAAACATTATCATTAAACCTCCACGTCTGTTTCAATGAACCTTTTCGAAAATTATGATATTTGAGGTAAGGACAAAAACAATTCAAGTTGAATAGACAACATAATTTTTTCTCCCTACTGTTACCTATGAAGTAAGGTCTTGACCTGAGCTGTGATAGCCCAGCGGTGAGACCGTGCGACTCTTTCGAGGGGAACACGAACAATTTATCACACGCTTTTCGGTGAAAAAAAAACATCGTGAGGAAACCTGCATATCTCTAGAGAATTCTGGATATATGTGTAACCTACCAATCAGCGTTGGAGCAGCGTGGTAGGTCTTAGCTCCAATCCTTCTCTCCAGAAACGGAGAGAGGAGGCCTATTCCTAGCAGTGTGTTTGTAACAGGCCGCTACTTTACTGTTAACCATTGAGGAGTTCCCTCATCTGGAGCCAATCCTAGCAGCATCAGGTCATGCTAAGTTTTAACATCCATCGTCATCGGGTTTGGATCAGTATGTAAAATTTCAGCTCAATCGGACACCGGGAAGTGGGTGAAATTTAACTTGCAAGATTCCACCTTTACATACTGTAAGGGGTAATTACAAGAGGTCGCTGCTATCGTCCGTATCACGATGGCTGTCGATGAATAACGATGGCGTTGTCAAGGCAACGCCTAACAACGAATAGTGGTTGCCATGGAGGCGGAATAACAAGAAGTCATCTTGTGTGATGTAACGCGTGGTTTGGGTTATTGTATTAATTGCGAATAAGGAACAAGTGGAATTATAGATTCAGGATTCATTAATACTCACTTCTGAACATTCTTTAACAGTACATACAGGGCAAATTAAATAAAATCTTTTAATAACTGAGTTGGTATGTTATTTTAACCACAAACCTAACTAATGCCTACACTTCAGTATTGTCGGTGATCGTTAAGCGTGTGATCGTCGATAATCGGCACAATAATTCCAAGTGTCCACACGATTGTCAGTATTATCCTACGATGCTTATCACCAAGCGATTGCCTTTGATGAGTGTATTTATAGAATTAGACTTCATTTTGCGGAGATCCATAATACAAAAGTAATAATAAAAATATTCTGCTACAATCCGCGATAAAGTAAATATATATAATGCTAAATGTAGAGTGGACTATTCGTTGTCATACCTGAAACATTCAGCGTTCGTTAAAACACATGCACAAACCTCCACCACTGCCACCACAATACACAAGCACAACACACGTTCACTATTACAAGCTCAACAATCGTTTCGCCCCGCAGCCGAAGCATCATCAGGAGATAGACTCCAGAGTTTTGTTGAGTTGAGTTGAGTTTATGATAGTGAACGTGTGTAGTGTTTGTGTATTGTGGTGGCATTGGTGGAGGTTTGTGCATGTGTTTTTACGAATCCTGCATGTATCGGGTATGAAAAAACGGATAGTCCACTATACATTTAGCACTATATATATTTTCTATTTACTGTATCGCGGATTGTAGCAAAATAATTTTATTATTACTTTTGTTTGATGAGTGTCTACGATGATACAAGTACAATGGAGGACGCCTTCTACACGATCGAACGTAATCGTTCTGCCGAATATATAGAGGAATCATAATACACTGACTGGCCCGTTGGCGCAGTGGGTAGTGATCCTGCGTTCAGCTCCTCGGGTCGCGGGTTCGATTCCCGCCGAGGGCTAACATTTTCTATAAACAAATTGTTGGTTCTTCGAGCCTGGGTGTATATCTGTAAATAAGTATGTATTTAAAATTATATATGTAGTATATGTACCAGTTGTCGGTCACCCATAACACAAGTATTAAGTTACTTACTTTGGGGACGGATGACCGTGTGTGTAAGTGTCCCATATATTTATTATTATTTATTATTATAATACAACGCTAATCGCTATCATGGGCAAATCAACACAATATGCACACTTTTACAAGTACCCGTACTTTATTTTGATATTAAAAAAAATTGTTTTCACTTCTAGATATAAAACGCAATATTAATAACATACGGTAAATATTATAAAATCCTTGTTTACAAACTGATATTTACTTAAGCATATGTTCGTGTGTAAACAGCAAAATAAACAGTGTTTTACGTTTTCACAGAATTTATGAGTTTTGTCATATAACATTAAGAAATAAAATATTAGTATTTCAAGTATACTATTCGCTAACATATGCTATGTTAAGGTAAATATGGAGTGATATGTTTATATGCTCCAAAACCTCCGTACAAGAAATAGAAACATTGAGTTAACTGATAAATTGATTATTTTTTCGGTACTGTAATTCGTCGAATGCCTATTCGACACATTCAACATACAAGACACTGTCTCTGAGAGCCACAAGTGCTAAAGGTTCGTATTGCTAGAAAATCTTCCCGTTCCCCTTGAATCTACCCCTTCTTAATCCTTTAACGAAATCTACATACAACGATGACACGTTTAATAGAAAGTGTGGAAGTTATTTGTCTTCTTTGTCCTTCTTAATCAACTGATAGACGTGCTGGACATAGGTTCTTTCAGACTTTCTCGAGTCTTTTGTTCCGCTTGGATCCAGCGGCTGCCCACGACTTTGTTAAGGTCGTCACTCCACCTCGTAGGGGGTTTACCCAAATGCCCATCGATTTTCCGTATTCCTCACATACTTGTAGTAAGGAGATGTTAATTTTTATGTGTTCCATATAACTGCTAACAAGTATTTTTGCATCGAATAGTGCTATCCACTATACTAGATATAAATCAGCGAATCCGATCCTTTTCCCGACGGATACTGGCAGATGCAAACAAAACTGAACGTATGCATTTTAAAATGCGCCGACTCGTATAGCCGTATTGGAGTTTTCGTGATATTTTTAGGGAAATGTTCGCAGTCTGAAATCTGGACTGGACTTGATTTAAAGCGTAGTTTGAACTAACAAAAAAGAGCAAAAATTAAACGTGTATTGCCTTACATGTAAAGTAAAAAGTAAAGTAGCCGCCTGTTACAATCCCACTCCTGGGAATAGGCCTGCTCTGTCCGTTTCTGGAGAGAAGGGTTGGAGCTAAGAACTACCACGCTGCTCCAACGCTGATTGGTAGGTTACACATATCACCAGGATTCTCTAGAGATATGCAGGTTTCCTCACGATGTTTTTCTTCACCGAAAAGCGTGTGATAAATAGTAATTATCAATTAGACACATGAGTTTTAATAGAAAAACTCATAAGTGCCTGCCCGGGCTTGAACTCGTGTTCCCCTCGAAAGAGTCGCACGGCCTCACCGCTGGGCTATTACAGCTCTTACATATTACTTATAAATTCATCGATGAAATTCAAATTTAAAATATTCTTTATTCATTTTCTTGCCTGTTTCCAGTATTTTTGAACCATCAAATGTTTTAAAAAAGCTACTGATTTGGAAGTTTATCTACCGAGAAGAACCAGCAAGAAATATCCCCTGGTAAAAATTACACGGTCGAAACGTTCAGCTATCACGTGTCCTTTACTAAACCATCTTGAAACATTCCGTCTAATCGTCGTTCGAGTATCACAAAATCCAAATTCTATTGCCTCCTCTATCATAGCTCAAATTTCCATGCGATCGCTTATTGGATTTAGTATTCAAATAAAAGTTTATTATCCTCAGAGCGTTCATTGTTTGCCAAACGATTTTCAACCTTGATGCATTAAAGTATAGCTTATTAGATAAAAATTATCAAGAGCCCTTTTCATGTCTCGACAATGGCGAGCCTATTATGACAATTGAAGAAGGTGGAATGGGGAATTAATATCTTAGGAAATCTTGTCGTAATTCTAATAAAGTTCAAGAAGGCATTGGATGAACATCATGGGCCCAATAAATTCTAGAGAGTAAATAGATAGAAAATACTGCTATGAACACTAGTTCGTAGAATTAAGTTGAACTTAAGGCTATATTGTGATATCTTTCACGCTTATTTAGGGTTTGGTAATTACATATTTTAACATTACTAGTGGATTTCCTTAGCTTTGCTTGGTACATCCAGCGACCAGGTGTGAAAGTCGAGCTTACAATTATATAATTTTATTTATGGGATATCAAAATGTTTATTTATATTGTATAGGATCATAACCTATGAATTCTTAACAAATTATTCTTTGCGATATCCCAACATGCTAAGGTTCCATCGTCACCGATCTGCTTCCTTTCACGGTAGTTTCAAACATAATGCCACCGAATGTTGGAACAATCTGCCACCACGAATACGTAATATTACTTCTTAACTACTTTGAGACTGAAATTTAAGGCACACCTTCTTAGTTTGCAAATTTTGTCTTAGTTATTCTACTTACTTTTACCGTTTCTTTTTTTTTATAAATTATTTAAACTAACTTCTCAGCCATGTCAATGTTTTCTTTTTTGTATTCAGTACTTAGTATATGTTCGTTTATATAAGTTTTTTTATTATTTTTATCATTTTAATTTTTTGTTGAATGTTGTCTACTCTATTATCTGTTGTCATCTAAGCTACAGCTGAAAATTGGTGCCGAGTATCATTGCTCATGATACTATTATTAATAGATATAAAACTATCCCATCCCTTAAGTTGGGCCAAAAAAACTTCTTAGAAAATTTCATTGAAATCGGAACAATAGCTATGAAGATCAGCGTAACGCACATCGTGTCATGAGATTTTTATATATAGAGGCACATACATCGCAAGATTTCCTAAAAGTCACAAGGTCGAAAATCGTGTGACGAATAGGGCACTATCGTTCATTCCTAAGACAATAGACAATTATCCCTATAGTAAATCCAATGAGCGATTGGATGGGATTATGAGCTTTGATAGCAATTGAGATATCAATAAAATTAGTGCTCTGTGGTGCTTGAAATGACGATAGCCTTGTAATGGTACAATGTATTGTACAAATGGGTTAGGTTGTTACAAGATTTCGGGAATGGGCTTGTATATTATTGTATGGAACATGGATGGTTTCGAATGTAAAAAAATCAAGGACAAGAAAAAGTTTTGATACTCAATCCCAATGAATTCTCCCAATGAAAGAGTCCCATTATAGGCATATTCGTAAATCAAATATTAAAATTAAAAAGTATGATTGTTTCAACTTCAGAGAGTCTGGGATCTTTCATTTTTTTACTTTTAAGCTGCTTATAATATGGAAAATGAGGTTCACGAGTAAGTGACATAATTTCTTTAAAAACTGAACTTCATTGAAATGTCACACACTTAGTATTAAAGTGACCTAAATCACTTAGGCTTACAAGTTACTTTACTTACGTGTCTCTTTAATAGTCGCGGGTTTTGTAGGCGCTACGTTGTGCTTTATTACAATTGAGCACAAACCAACTTTTTTGTGACCAATTTACTACTTTAATACAAAGCGTGCAAAGTCTCGTTCTGAACGTCGACTCACATAGTTGTTAGCTTTCTCACAGGGCTAGTGAGGTTTACAGGAAGTATCTAATGTTGAACAGGTATACTGAAGATATTTTTTTTTAACGTAATGGGTGTGACGAACTATAGCTATCGATTTATCATACAAGATTTTATAACTTATAGTTGAATCTAGTATAGGTAGACTTTGAGGTATAATTGTCGTAGATTATGTCACTGTTCAACTAAAGTAATATTTCCTATTAGATTATTGATGATAATGATAACGATGTCACTATTAGTCAGTCATCAATATCTCGTTCATTCATCGGTACGTATGTCGATTGGTTAGAAACATTAGTTTTATCCTTACACCACGACCTAGCACAGTTATGGTTTATTTTTAAAAAACCATTACAAATATTAAGAAAACATACATACATTCTCCTGCCCTTATCCCACTCTAAGTGGGGTCGGCACAACAAGTTATAAACATGTTGTCACATGATTTGGCTACGTATTTTACGACCGGCCGCCTACCTGACGTCAACTTACCTTAGTCGTCTTTTAAGACACCTCGTAAGAAATGAGGGTGATCTATTCTGTGCAGCCGGATACCACACGGCACATACCTTAGTTGCCTCTTACGACACCTCGGTAAGAAAGGAGGGTGGTCTATTCTATTCTGCCGGATACCACACGGCGTTACAAATATTAACAAAAAACTCGTATTTAATTGGCTTTTCTTCATAATTTTAACTAACAATTGCAGAATATATGATAAATCAATAAACAAATTTCACGTTTATGCTAATAATGATAGTGCTCATATTCGTGTGCATAATTTAAAAATAACAAAACGCGGTCGTGCCTACAGATACAGTAATTAGCAATCTTACCGCAGCTGGCTGTGGTCGCCTTTAATTAGGGTTGTATTTAGCCTCCAGTTTCATAAACCGAATGTTTTAATCAATGCTAACTTTGTTACACACTAGCTGGAAAAAGCTTTCTTCTTATCTTTAAGCTCTTTAAGCCAAAACTTCACGATCTTGTCTCTTTACTTTTTTACAGTATATAATACCATATAAAGCGAGCTGCAATTTTATCAAATTTAATTAACACTTGTATCACCGTGTGGTATCCGGCTGCATAGTATAGACAACCCTCCTTTCTTACCGAGGTGTCGTAAGAGGCGTCTAAGGTATGTGCCGTGTGGTATCCGGCTGCATAGAATAGACCACCCTCATTTCTTACCGAGGTGTCGTAAAAGGCGACTAAGGTAAGTTGACGTAAGGCAGGCGGCCGGTCGTAAAATACACAGCCAAATCATGTGACAACATGTTGTGTCGACCCCACTTAGAGTGGGATAAGGGCAGGAGAATGATGATTAATTACTGCTTGTACTGCGGTTAAGCTTTTGAAAGTCGACTTTATCGTTAATGATAGAAGGACTTACGCATATTCATGCATTACTTCTTCTTCTTCTTCTTCAGCCGATGGACGTCCACTGCTGGACATAGGCCTCTTCATGGGATCGCCACACCACACGATCTTGCGCTGCCTGGATCCAGTGGCTCCCTGCGACCTTTTTGAGGTCGTCTGTCCACCTCGTAGGGGGTCTACCGACGCTGCGCTTTCCGGTGCGGGGTCGCCATTCCAGCACCTTAAGACCCCAGCGCCCATCGGTTCTTCGCACTATGTGCCCCGCCCAGCGCCACTTCAGCTTCGCGACACGTTGAGCTATGTCGGTGACTTTAGTTCTTCTACGGATCTCCTCATTTCTGATTTGATCTCGTAGAGACACTCCGAGCATAGCTCGCTCCATCGCCCGCTGAGCGACTCTGAGCTTTCTTATAAGGCCCATAGTGAGCGACCACGTTTCAGATTTATACTAATATAGTGCATTACTATATTAGTATAAATATGAAAAAGGAATGTACCTACCTCCTTTTTTGGAGAAAAGCGTTGGAGGTAAAGCCCACCACGCTCCGATGCGGATTGCTAGGTTACACATATACCCTGGATTCTTTAGAGTTATGAAGGCTTCCTGACAATTTTTCCTTCACCGAAAAGCGTATGATAAATTGCTAATATCAATTAGACACACATGAGACAGTTTAAATAGAAAAACTCATTGGTGCCTGCCCAGGGTTTGATCCCGTTGCACCGTCAAAGAGTCCCACGGTCTCAATGCTAGACTCTCACAGCTTAGTATAATAAAAATAAATATCTTACAATTACACATACGGATGGATCCTAAAGTAAGTCATTTATTGCCTAAAATATAGATGATAGACAACTAGTAAATTTCTATACTTATTATGAAACAAAGTCCCAAAACGCTGTCTGTCTGTATGTAATCGATTTTCTCAAAATCTACGAAACGGATCTTTGTACGGTTTTCACCAAACGATTGTACAATACTTCTGTAAATTGTAAATTGTGTTGAAGAGATCGCGCAGTTGTTAAAAAACTTGCTTGCTGGGAGCTTTAGTCGCAAACCAGCAGAGATACGCTAAAGTAATGTAGTAGAGAATTGTAGAGCTATAAAACTACTACAAAAAAGTCCGAGATAGCATGTCTCTATCTCTTATCGTTAACTCACAATAACTACTTTTATGTTTAAAATTGAATTCTAGAAAAAAATTGTGACACGCTGATTTCCACGCGGGCGAAGCCACTGGCACAGCTAGTATACATATATTTTTAAAAGTTACACCCAATAAATATACAGCCAAACGAACAAAAAAAATTTTTTTAGGAAATCTTAGCCCCCAGCGGGAAACGAACCTGTTACCCGTGGAGCTGAAGGCAGGGTCACTGTCGCCTGCGACAACGGGCAAGGGCGGATATAATTTTCAGAACTATAATATTCAATAGTTATTGAAAAAATTTAAAAGACTTTAACATTCCTCCACAACCTAAGTTAGCACAATTTTATATTTCTTTACATCCGCGGTAAATCTTCTTTGACGGCAAATTTCTCACAGACATTTATCGTAAGCAAGAATCAATGGATATGGAAACCCTTTGAGGTCAGACGAGGGACCGTGCCCGGATAAATCGACTCCCATTAGACTGAATGATGAGGCGAACCAGTCCGGTCCGTGGTAATAGTGCCTATACATAAATATCGGAGCGCAGCTGATCGACATATTAGATGGTTTAATTTAGGTGTTTAAGTAACCGTAACTAAAACGTAACTGCGAAATAAAGATATAGTCTCAACCCTTGATAATGTCAAAGTCAAAGGACCAAAGATAAATTACAAATAATCAAGAGTTCAAATTACAACCAGAGAGAGATTTGGGATTGACCAAAATTCTCGTGATTCATTACTTCTGTTCGTCACACATTTATTTATAAACAATTTTTCCTACATTTTAAAAACAACAAAAAAGAACAACAAAAAAAACATTTTTTTTAAATATAATAAAGTCAGGAATCACGGGGAGTGATGAAGGATCCATACTCTCGGTAGTTAGGGATACAGAGTGAGAACCTCCTAACAATACGTGCCGTCTATAGCGATACTGCCTTCTGTATTTTTGTACATAAAAATATAAAGAATTATAAAACGATAGGTGATGTGTATAATAGACAAAGTAGGAACCGACATAAGCTTGGCCCCTGCTTTGCGCCTAGTATAAGATTCAATAATAAAATTCTGCAATCAACTTTAGCCTTGCCATTACAGCAGTTTAAAAACACTGTTAAAAAGGGGCTGATACAGAAAGCCTACTGTACTATTGAGGATTACTTAGATGATCAGAATGTGTGCTACTCTACCCTGTACAAGACAGTAATGACTCATGTAACTAGTTATAAGAATTATATTTTAAAAAGAGCAATCGCTGAGTTTCTTGCTGGCTCTTCTCGGTAGGAATAGCTTAAACAGCAGTAGAGTTGACGGTTCAGAAAGCACGTGTTTACAAGTTTACTTAAATAAAGAATATTTTGAATTTGAATTTGAATATCCTACGTTTGATCCAGCAACTAAATGAGATCCTCTTGAGAGGTCGTGGCTCTTCGCGATAAGACCATTAACCGATACAACAATCGGAACAATTATTGTTGAGTCGATAGACCACATGACGTTTATCTCATGAGCTAAGAAAATTTGTTAATTTTTATTTATTTCTGTATTATTGTTCCGTACAGGTAACATTTTACTTTTCAAGGTTGGCACCTCTGTCAGCACACCAATGGTATGGCTCGGTCGTACTGGATTGGTGGGTTACTTCCGAGAACGCCACTAGCGCCGCAACAGGCGACCTATATTTGTTTCCTGACCGCTCAGAGTGTATAAGGTATGAGATCGAATAGTACACTCTACATCTAGCATTACATAATATATTTTCGTATATCGCGGTTTATAGTAAAATAATATTTTCATTACTTTTTTATAACTCTTAAATGAATCTTTTATGTATTTTTTATTAGTTACTAACAAAATTATGTCGTAGGTAGTCATTTTTATAATATTAAAAGTGAAATTATCCCTATTTTATACAATAACATAATTTTAACCGAAGCATTGTTTCGTTAGAAGCGTTTAATAAAGTTTGCAAACTTTATTAACCCTTTTACTTTAGAAGTTTTCTATTTTCTGGGTATCAAATGTCGTTAGCAGAGAATTGATGGAGTTTTTACTTATTTCTCAACTCTTTCTTCAAGCAAAAACTTTTGATACCTTTTTCAGGCACTTTTTTGAGATGAAGATTATACTGTTTATCTTTGAGTTAGATCTCGTTTTCAGGTCAACCGATTACAAGGTTACGCAGATTCAAACGCATAGCTTTTGGCGCGCAACGTTATACATAAGTTGATAGAATATTTGGTAATATATAGCAACATAATTTTGTCATAACTTTTATACTATAGTAACGTGTACTTCTATAATTTTTTTTTTTTATTTATAACAAATATATACAAGTTATATCTATCTTAAATTACTTACACGCTACTACTATACAAATCATGCCCACGTGGAATGGTCCCAAGAATGCTGGCAGCGTTTCCGCGTTGAATCGCTAAGCTGATTCTTTGTGCGAAAAAGGAGCCAGCCCTCTTGTCAACCGAAGAGGCGATCAACCGAGGTGTTATAACGGATAAAAAAATTTTTGCACTTTGGCTCCATGGCCCTAGGGTCTCAACTGCAAACGGCACAAATATATAACTCTCAATGAGAGATGCATACTTTCGCCACTTGCCGGATTCGGCCATTTCCGCCGCAGCACCAGGTCTGGACGCCGTTTCCCTGATATGGGACGAGGCTAACGTATCAACGCATGTTGCGTCCCACATTAGGGTCCGTCCCCGTTCCCAAGGAACCAGCGTCAGACCGTCTGGTCTCTTGCCATCATCCCGACATATCCTGGAAGGCTCGAGAAGAGCAGGAATGTCGATGGTGGCAAGAGCTTTTTTGATGGTATCATAATTTTTTAAAGTTGTGGAACTATCCCTAAATTTACCTTATGTCACATGTATTTTTTACAGATATTTTTTCACGCTTATCTAAAAACGTATCTACCGTGTATAGAAATAGTTTGATGAATTACATGTTTACTACTTGTTTCTGAAAGAAAAACGAAAATTTTCTTATCCTATATACTGAACCAGTTGTATAAGCCACAATCGTACCAAGTTGGTCCAATATTGGTCCCATATGTTAGACTTGGGTTTCTTTTTAAATTATTTTATTGGGTATTATTTCTCATTTTTTTAATAATTAAAATTGTCCAATATTATGATAAAATTCTCAAAATTGCCAAACTGTTCATTTTTATTTTTTATGATTTAAGAATAAAAACTTAAATTTTCCTTTATTCTTTCAACTTGCTTTTGTTATTAAGTTTTAGCGGAAACTTTATTGACATTGGTATAGAACTATTTTTTCGTTAATTTTGTAATATTTTGTGCTTTATGTTTTTATATATTTACTGATACTATAAATGCGAAAGTCTGTCGGTCTGTCTTTAACGTTTACACGGCCAATCCGCAGAACCAATATCGATGAAATTTGGCAGAATTATTACTTATACACCGGGGTAACTTATAGTCTACAAAAATCCTGTATGACAAGAATAGTATGACATTAAAAACGCCATCTATTATCAACTTATCAAATACTTTTTATTCGCAATCTGTCATAGTCAAGTTAAATATGTATTTTCAGAAGTAGGTTCTACATTAAGTCGAAAAAGATATTTTAAGAAAGTTTCTATATATTTCGGTTTCTGTTTACTGGATAAATTTAACTGTGCTATTTTAATATAAATATGTATTTCATCCTTACTTACCTTACTGGATCAATCTGATTTTTGAGATGGAGATATTTTTAGTTTTGGAGAGTCATAGAGGCTACTATTTATTTCAAGACTACAGTTCACGCGATCGAAGTTGCGGGTTCAAGCTAAAGTAGTGAATAAATAAATAAAGACGGACTTTCGCATCTATAATATTACTTATACAATTTATAAGGACGCGAACGTAGTCGCGGGTTAAAACTTGTTGCTTACTAATTCCAAATCAATACCCTATGAACTTCCACTCGGCTAACGAACCTATAGATTCGGTAAAGCATAAAGTTTTCTGGCACGAACGAACAACTGTGGTATTGTTGCACCAAAGAATGCAGCGTTTCCTTTTAGACTTTCGGCGAAAATTAAAACTATTCTGGCAAGATACTGCGAATAGTTCAACGGCGAGCGTGACCGTTTCTGATATTTATTACACTTGGTTCTCTTACGTTTTAGGCGGTGATAAATTCGATACTTTTTCTATTAGTTTGAGTTAGAAAAAGAAACAGATTAATAGAAAAATTATACCGTCTTCTTATTTATTTATTTTTTTATTCGGATCTTCAACAGCATTACACGATAAATCATCCAACATATATCCCATATATTTTAAATTAAATATGTAGTACCAATTACAGAAGAACACATCATTCTTAGTTACAAAGTCACAAATTATAAAGCTAAAAATAAACAATAGAGAATAATGAAAACAGAAAAAAAGGAGAAAACAACAACATTAAGGCTCAACTGTTATAACTATGAAATTAAAATTTTTAACATTTTTACATGGACGATGAAAGCCCATCGCAGCCAATATCCGGCGATAATATGTCCTTTGTGCAGATATCGTATAAGCGCGAGATATTGGGGTATTCTGCCCCAGTTTCGTTCTAGAAAACTTGGTCTTAAAGAACGGACATGGAATGCGAGGAGGTTTTCGAGGTATGTTAATACTAAATCTACTTAACAGTTCAGTAGCATCTATTTTTCCATTGAATGGGGAAATTTCATGTAAAGTATAGATTTTCGGATAGCCAGTGACTTCATTTTTAAGTATTTAAGCTTGTGTTTGTACGATTAAAAAATTTGATGGTTTAGATCTAAATATTAAATGCTTTACTAGTCTCTTTTGAACACGTTCGATACTATCAATATGGACTTTGTAATTTCTCTTTCTTCAGTATGAGTAGTCAATGGAAAGACCCTCTTGTTACGTGTTTGGATTGGTAATCCTTTTCCCATCGTAACTTCTTATAAAGATATCCAGCAGGCCTACCTCTTATTGCGACTTAATTGAAGACGTAAACGACGACCGCGAACCGCTTTCTTTTCGTACCATGAAGTGTGAATTGCATTGGAGTCGTAATGTTTGAAAAGGATAGCGTTATATGAATTACAAATAACTCTGTCTCTTTTACTCACATGTTTTTAGGACGAATTCCAAACGCACATTCGGCAACGACTTAAAGTGTGCGTCTTTAAGACGTCACGGTATGAAAAAGCAAAGCAATTTCGTTTACGTTTTCACAATAAGAGTTCATGGTAGGCCTGCTGGTGCTTGATTTTGAATGATCTCGCATGTTAAGCGAATGAAGGGGCTTATTATAGCAAAGTAGTTCTGTTATGATTTCTGTAATATGGAATTCCGCAAAGTGATGCTTCTATAAATCATTTAAGCAATAACAATTTAATTTTTGACTGCACTGTCAGGACTTTGCATTATTTAACATATTTAGTAACTACATATTTATATACAAGAATAGCTCATTTAAAGATACTACATTTCTTAGCCAGCGAATATTTACTTTGTAATAAGATATGATGTCTTGAGAGAATGTAACTTTACCGTTTGCATATTTATGAACCGTCACTCTCATGTTACTAAATGTAACAGACAAGTTGAAAATTAAGTGCTCTTTTGTTTTAATTTTAAACTAAGATCGGCAATTACTCTTAGTTATTTTTAAATTTGAAGTATCGTTCGTAGTATTCAGAGTTTATGTATAGAAACTAGCTATACGCACGTCATATTCTATCGGGTTAGCCCAAATACTGTCAAGCTTTCGTGAACAGTTACCGCCACGGTAACGCCGTGTAAAGAGCTTAATCATAAGTGCCCCGGATGGACTCGAATCTAGTCGGGTTAACTCGATAGAATAAGTTGTGAATATATCCGGGTATTAAAAAAAATACATTCAGCCAAAGCCTAGTGAAGGCCTAGTGGTGAGATCGTGTGACTCTCTATACAAGATCATGGGTTCAAACCCTGGGCAGGTACCAATGAGTTTTTCTATTAAAACTCATGTGTTTAATTGATAATTGCAATTTATCACATGCTTCTCGTTGAAGGAAAATATCTCGAGGAAACCTGCATATCTCTAATCCTTCCTAACCTGCATAGCTCCAATCCTTCTCTCCAAAAAGGGGGAGAGGAGGCCTAAGCCCAGCAGTGGGATAGTACCAGGCTTTTACTTTACGTTTTACATTTAGCCATTTTTGTGTAATCAAAGTAAAAACCATAAAAGGTTTAACATGTCATTTAAATGCAATTATTTATTCCTGCAAAGTTTAAAAGATATAATATTGATTCTGAGATGAATACAGAAATTGAGATAAATCCCACAAAAGGCTGACTAATCATTGTTTAGTAAGCAATTTAAATTTCATGAATCTTAAACTTGAAATTGTTAGCAACATGCAGCGATTTCTGCCATCATAATTCTGATGTATGGATTATAGCAGATATTCTAAATCGACTATCGATTGTGTTTTAATCCTATTATCTTGCTGCGATGCGTTAAGTTGTCTATGATGGAATTTGAGGTGCTTCAAAGGAGAAGATTTGGAATTTGATTCCAAAGCACTTTTGAAAAAATTGGAAAATTTTAATTAACTTTAATTAAAACAAGTTGTGATAGCCCAGCGGTGAGACCGTGTGACTCTTTCGGGGGAATACGAAGTCAAACCCGGGCACGCACCAACTTCTATTAAAGCTCATGTGTCTAATTGATAATTGCAATTAATCACACGCTTTTCGGTGAAGGAAAGCATCGTGAGAAAACCTGCATATCTCTAGAGAATTCTGTTGATATGTGTAACCTACCAATCCGCATTGGAGCAGCGTGGTAAGTCTTAGCTCCAACCCTTCTCTCTAGAAACGGAGAGAGGAAGCCTATTCCCAGCAGTGGGATTGTAACAGGCCGCTACTTTACTTTTTTACTTAAATCTCTGTACTTGTAAGTTTCTACGCAGGTAGCCTCAGGCACGATCCATAACTACATACAAAATAAAACGGCCGGTGACTAATCCACAGCTGAGCATATGCCTCCTCTCACCGTTTCTGCCGACCATAGGATTTCGTGGCGGTCTATACATCTGGTGCACCCGATGCATTGTCCAACAGAAGGAGGGATCACTATACAGAAGGCCTTCTATACTGTTGAGGACTACTTAGATGATAAGAATGCGTTGAAGTGGCTACTCTCCGACCCTGTATAAGACAGCAACGACTAAAGGCAACTAGTAATAAGAATATTGTTTTGAAAAGCGCAACCACAGAGTTTCTTTCTGGTTCTTCTTGGTACAAGCGGCTTTCCGAATCAGCAGTAGATTTGACGATTCAAAAGCACTTGTTTATAAGTATGCCTGAATAAAGAATATTTCGAATTCGAATTTGTATTGACCACAACGGTTACTTAATGCCTGAATATGCAAACTATTACTGATATCTGAATATTGAGAATATGCAAATTATTTACCCGTAACTTTATTATGCACTTCCAGGCATTTCTCATCCTATCAGATAAAGGAAGTGACCTGGATCTTCGAGGGGCCTGAAATGCAATTAGTACCGTCGCTTCTGCGCGTCTAGTTAAATGTTATTTTGCTCTAAAGCTGCCTTGTAAATCTGCATAATGGTTTTGAAAACGTTTCAATTTAAATTAAACAAAAATATGTATTGAATTTCACGATGTCCTTAAAATACGTCCTTTGATCAATTAGCTAGAACTAAGATCTGAGAAAATTAAACCTGAGCTTTAGTTTAGTAATTCGTAAGATCTTCTATGAAAGTTTGTACAAATCAATTAGCAATATATGTGTGTGTGTGTAAATAATATTTACTCGTTCACATGTGTGTGAGAGGAACAGTGATAAAACCTCTGTGTTTTTTTCAACCTGGTTTGCTGAAATCTGAAAGTTAGTAAGCCAAAGATAATTGTTCGAAAATAGAAGAATTCATCATCTCCTGCCCTTATCCCACTGTAAGTGAGGTCGGCACATGTGTTAATAACAAGTAATAATAACAAGTAATAATAAAAGCTATCGCTTTAATCCGTTTTAATTTATTATAATCGGCAATAAATTTATCGCGGATTGTAGCAAAATATTTTACTTATACTTTTGTATTATGGATCACCGCAAATTAACGCCTTATTTTATAAATCATGTTTTAATCATGATGTGATGTGATTTCGCCAGTATTTTACGACCGGTCGCTTGCCTGGCGGCAACTTACATGAGTCTTATCAAGATATCGTAAAAGTTTGCGATATCTTGATAAGAAATGAGACTGGTCTATTCTACTCAACCGCATACCACACGGCGGGTCAACTTACCTTCGACGCCTTTTACGATACATTGGTAAGAAATGAGGATGGTCTAAAACGACCTGTGTGCTCCACCACGCTGCCGATGGCAAAGACAGGGTATCGTTATACACATTGCCCCATCCCCGCCGACAGCTCTAATCCTAGAGAACACCTCCTCTGGGTAGGGACCCCTCGAAAGGGAAGTCCCCCTCCGCGAACCGGTGCATCGGGAGTACCAGATGCACCGACCACCTCGGGGATCTGTAAGCCAGGCGTCCGATATACCCCGTTCGGAACGCCCAAAGGTCCCCTGTCAGGATGGCAGACCATGGGCTTAGGCAAGGCTACCACCTCGACTCGCCATCAGCAGATTGGATCCAGAACAAAAGTTCCCGGAACCGCTCCACCGCCTCGTTCCAGAAGTAGCCCATTGCTGCCCGAAATCGCTCCCTGCCCACCGATGTATGAAAACCCATGTATGCCAAAACTGTCATTGACTTAGCATCAGCAAACTTAATGATTTCGCGACTTTTTTGCAACGATAAGAAAACTATAAGGATATATCACGTCGTCAACAAATATCATACGTTAACAAATGATAGTGGCGAGCATTTTTACGACGTTCCTCTTTCTCATCTATCAGCAAACAGATATTTCACGATATATCCCAAATATTTCCATATCGAAAAATGGGCTGGATCGCGGCATAATGTATTTTGAGGTTTACGTAAATCTCTTCCTTTGTGACAGTAATACGTCCGGGAGGGATACTTTTGTTTCGTTTCGGGTCCCGATTGAGCGTTCACTCGCTTATTTATGGGAATTGAATATTTGTCATCCAATTTTTGTGGTTTGGACGTCTCGAAAATTCACTCGAAGACGATCCAATCTCTTTGGTAAGTCCTGACAAAGTATAATGTTTATTGGGAAATTCAATTCTGTAACGTTTATTAAATTTGCCTCGAGCAAAAAATTAATTGGGATTTTTAGATATTTGAACAGTTATGGGAGTTAAAAAATATTAATAATACAGGTTCTTGAAGTGGAGTAGACTCTAGTTCTAGTCTAGACTCTTCTCTAGTTCTAGATAAGAATAGACCACCCTCATTTCTTACCAAGGTGTCGTAAGAGACGACTAAGGTAAGTCGACCCGCCGTGTGGTATCCGGCTGAGTTGAATAGACCACCCTCATTTCCTAACGAGGTGTCGTAAAAGGCGACTAAGGTAAGTTGACGTCAGGCAGGCGGCCAGTAGCAGAATTCGTAGCTAAATCATATGAAAACATGTTTGTAACATGTTGTTCCGATCCCACTTAGAATTGGATAAGGGCAGGAGGATGTGACTGACATTGCAACGGGCGAGTCATAAGTTTTAAGATTATACTTCTGTTTTCATGAGATATAAAGGTTACTGTTTTACATTGTATTTAACTAAATCAAATGTTGAAAGCCATTTATTATTAAAATAATTAAACAACTTCGGTATGTATAGTCTAATATTTAACGGGTAAAGTAAAACCGAGATTAAAACTTCCCTTCTCGCTCCATGCTTCATTAAAACAGCCTTGTATACAATATTAAAACTTGCCTATAAATTTTTAATAAAGTTTTGTATCTCCGTTCTCTTAATGCTCTCGTTAATCTGTAGTTAAAGTTCCTTGCTTTATGAGTATACTAGATGTAATCGCGGCTCATTTGTATCACGTTAATAGTTAAAATACCCTCAAATATGTTAGGTTTTTCTTTTTGTTAGAAAAGCGGGAAGTTTTTATTCTATATGCTAACCTACTTCTATCAAATTTCATCAGTATTGCTCTATAGTTAGCTTATGTTTTAAATTATTTATTTTGGTGATTTTTAGAGTTTAGGTTTTTTTTTATATCAACACTTTTATCACCTAGTGAGACATCATACGACACAATGTAAATATAAAATATTAGCAGAATTCAGTTTGTCGTAATAAAACGGAATTTTAGAAACAACTCAGATTACATAAAAACGTAACTACCCACCTAAACCTTACCGAAAAATAGCCCCATATTTTAGTAAAAACCGTACGAAAATCTGTTCAGTAGATTTCGAGAAAATCGATCACATACAAACAAATAGCTTTTGTGGAATTTGTTTTATTAAAAGTATAGATAATGAGCCCTAATTGTAGCTGGTGACAAAAATACAAGGCTGTTCTATTACTTCATCTTTAAAGGTTAATAATTTACGAGCCGGGGATTTTAAGCAAAAATGTCGTTTTAATTATTCTTAAATAAATTGAAGATCACGACCCTGGCTTTTGTCTGTTATGACTGTTTAAATAGTAAATTAAGTTTATCTTACATTTTTATCACGCAAATTCCGATTTCCGCTCCCTATCTACAAAATCTTCAAAGTTGCAATATTATAATTCCTTTAGCCTTTGGTTTTATTCCAAAACAACAAATTCAATTTATGAATCTAAACGTATACAATTTCCGTAAAAGCTTTGCATTAAAAACAATTCCGACAGCCATTTTATAGTTTTGAAAACTGGTCACGGATCGCTGATGCAGACTTTTGAATAAGAATATTTCTTTAGCCTCCTCCGACACTCGGTTGCATTTCTTGATTGGGTCCATTTATAAGTGATGAGCGATCTGTTTCAGAAGAAGTAGTAATTCTGTTTCTTAATTCTGATGAAATCAAATCTTTATTTAAATACGCTTTTGCGATCAGTTTTGACTCATCAAGGGTCAATTCGATGTTAAAAATTTGAATTGTTGCTGTTTCCTTATTTTACGTAAGCTGCAGTCTTAAGAAGCTGATAGGGTTTTGAAGTCAAAGCATTTTATCCTTACATCCTCCTCTTCGCGTCGGTGTCCTCAATGTTGAGGTCGTGAATCCCTTCCACGGATTAAATTTTTACGGAAAATGTTATCCTCATATATTATTTTAAGTCCCCCATTGCATCCACCTGTCTGGTTTTTGAGGTTATCCCTAAAAACTACGAAACGGAAGATCATGGATTTTATACACTGCCACTGATAGAATTTAGCTTTTGAAAATGAGTCGACAAAGTTTTCGATGAATGATTTACTAAATTCTTGTACAAATTAGTAGAAATGTGACGACAATTGTTGAAGTTTTTGGAGAAAATTAACCTGAGAGTTTACTTCAAAAACGCTGCTGAATATTCCGTTCATGATGTAACAAATCAATGTATAACAAATCAATGTAATGGCAAGATACTATAATTTAGAAATTTTCCTTAAAACCCCGGATCCTGGTTGGTTATTTATAATCTTTTTAACTTTTCATAGTAAAGACCAAAGGCATCGAACAGTGCATGTTGCAAGTGATGACATCATCATCAACATTATGAATATTTTCGCCCCATAACCGCAGCATCATCAGGAGATAGAGTCCACGAAAAAATCGCTTCTGAGATAGTATAATGTTGTGTTATTGGAGGCGGATAGTGCATGAGTTTTAACTCTGCATGTATCAGGTATCAGAACGAGTTGTACACTCTATATGGCTTTGAAACTTGGTCGCTAACTTTGGTCCTCACAGCAAAGCTTAGAGTCGCTCAACGGGCTATGGAGAGAGCTATGTTCAGAGTGTCTCTACGTTATCAATCAGAAATGAGGAGATTCGTAGAAGGACCAAAGTTAGGACATAGCTCAACGAGTCGCAAAGCTTAAGTGGCAATGGGAGGGTTTACTACATAGTTCGAAGAACTGATGGACATTGGGGTCTCAAGGTGCTAGAGTGGTGACCCCGCACCAGAAAACTAGTGTGGGCAGTACCCCTTACTAGATGAACAGACGACCTCAAAAAGTACGCGGGGAGCTGCTGGATCCAGTTGGCAGGAGATCGTGTAGCGTGAAAGTCCTTGGAAGAGACCTATGTCCAGCAGTAGACGTGCATTGGTTGATGAGAGAGAGAACTTTTCATAATTTATTCATTATACTTTATTTTTAATGGCCGTGAAAGTTCAGACAGACAAATAGAAAGACTTTCGCATTTATACATGTCAATACTCGGTACAAAAACTCGCTTAGTTCTTTCCTCTTGGATCCGCGTATTACCATAACATGGCCAGGTGTGGGCGAATAACTGAGTCGTCGCAATGCGGCATAAGGGATCTTATATTCATAATATTATTGTAGCAGCGCTACCTGGGCACGGCGAGGAATCAAAATCGCACTCGGACACTTCCGTTTTAAATTTATATCTTTGGCTGCATCCTTTTCCGTATTTTTAGTGCGGGATTAATACTTGCATAAAGTAACAAAACAAAGTTTCTTCTTTCATTTCGAAGAAAAGGTTTGAGTTTAGATGAAGAATACTACTCCAATGGGAATTGGCCCCCGCCTTGGTTTGAGATCTTATAATCAATTCGTTGATGACCCTAAAAGGATTTATCGACCACCTCGAGTATGTACCACCATCGTGGACAACCGATTCTCTAAAAGATATATGCTAAAGAGCTATGAGCTTGGATTTACAACGCTATTCAAATCGGAGTTTAGAATTCCTACTAGCAGCTACCTCTGGATTTGGACTTATATTCAATTCGTTGTCCCTCATTCATTAAAATATGCCCTACTAAGCAGCTAGCTTGTTAGAGTCGATGGCAGACAGACTTCTGTCAGCTCAGTGGGTCGTGGGTTCGTTTCTCGCCGACGGCCAATATTTTCAAAAACAGTTGTTCACTTCTTCTAGTCTAGGTGCGTATACGTATTCAAGTATTTATTAAAAAATTAAATAAGTGAGTGTTTACTACCTGTCAGTTGCCATCCATAACACAAGTATTAAGTTAATTAATGCTTGTGTTGTGTGTGTAAGAATCCCATATATTTATTTAAAGTAACAGCCTGTTATTATGCCCACTGCTGGGCTAAGGCCTCCTCTCTCCGTTTTTGGAGAGAAGGATTGGAGCTAAGACCTACCACGCTGCTCCAATGCGGAATGGTAGGTTACCCATATCTCTAGATTCTCTAGAGATATGCAGGTTTCCTCACGATGTTTTCCTTCACCGAGAAGCGTGTGATAAATTGCAATTATCAATTAAACACATAAGTTTTTAATAGAAAAACTCGTTGGTGCCTGCCCGGGGTTTGAACCTATGTCGTCTCTAGAGAGTCGCACGGTCTCACCACTAGGCTATCACAGCTATATATATATATATTTATTTATTTAACATCAATCAAAAATGGTCAATTTCAGACTTACTTACTTAAGAGGTTATAGCTAACTATTTTTTATATTTTGCTATCATTTTACGGCACAAAAAAGCTGTAATATCCAGTTGGCAGATTTTCAAATACCAAGTTGGTACCTGACCAATAAGAGTTTCTGATAATTTTTTTATTGCCTGATTGATATTTATTTACAGCTTTGAACAGCTGAATTTTATTAAGGAAAGAGCTCACTAACTTTTGGTACCTATTGTCATCATACATTCTTTTAAGATCTGATCAAGCTGAGTTTTAGAAGTAGTATTTAAATATCTGTCCGAAATAAAGTGTTGGAATTGAAATTACCTTGAAGGCAGGAGTCGCCGTCGCTAATTCGATTCCGGGCCGCTTCTAAGATTTAGGTCAACTACCTGTAAATAGAATAAGAAGTGGCTTTCAAAGTGCAATCTAGTTACATCCTTATGTAAAACAGTTAATGGAAAGAAATATCGCACTTTTAGTATCAAAATTAAAAAAAAATAAAGTGAGGGTCTGTTATTAACCTACTTTTGTCTGTTATTACCTATTACCATTTTTGAAGGGAAGAATTGGTGTTAGAGCTACCACCCAGAATTGTCTAAAGATATGCAGATTTACTCACGATGTTTTCCTTCACCAAAAAGCGTGTGAAATTGCAAGTTTATAACAGAGAAACACATAGAACCCGGGTCTGAATCCTCTTGAGAAACCCGCATGATTTTACCACTGGGCTATCAAAGCTAGATTCAAAATTAGACTGTAACCACATACGTCTGGTTTTAAATAATTAATTAAATTAGTAAAATTAGTTACTTTACGGAGATCTATAATACAAAAGTAATAATTAAATCATTTTGCTACAATCCGCGATAAAGAAAATAGAAAAAATATATAATGCTAAATGTTTATTGGACTATCTGTTTTTGCCTACCCGATACATATATGTGTGTGAATAAGTTACTGCAGTCTGCACTGTCTCACGTTAGATGATAATACAATCAAAGACTATGCCAGTAAAAAATCGTTTTTTTAACACAAGTACTAAAAAAGTTAAGTAAAAAACATACACGCCATCTATCGGAAAATAGCAAGAACTCTTGGCAACTAATAGATTTATACGAATAATTCTTTATGTGTTACTGTTGTAGTCCGATAGATCGCGTTGACCGATCGATTTGTATTGAGTTTATAAAGATATGGCAATGTGGGATGACTGACTGAAAAGTGCGGGGAGATTAGTAGCGCCATTTGACGTTGTCGTGATTTGTGCCCGGAGTTGACAAGTTGTTGAAAAAGATTAAATGGACCGACTATATAGCAAAATTTGCTTCTTGTTTATTGAATAAGTGTATCTAGGTATTCGGTTGAATAGATTAGCCACCCTCATTTCTTACCGAGGTGTCGTAAAAGGCGACTAAGGTAAGTTGATCTACCACGTGCTATCCGGCTAAGTAGTATAGACCACCCTCTTTCTTACCGAGAGGTCATAAAATACGACTAAGGTAAGTTGACGCCGGGCAGGCGGCTGGTCGTAAACTACGTACTCAAATCATGTGACAACATGTTTCTAACATGTTGTGTCGACCCCACTTAGAGTGGCATAAGGGCAGGAGGATGATTAGAAAATAAATAAAAAACTGTATAAACTGTTACAATAAGGCGGCCTTTCGCTAATAAGCGATTTCTTCCAAGCAACCTTTTGGCTATTAATACCGGAAAATATAGGTAGATGGTGTTTTATAAGATGGGCATACACAAATAATACATAAACAGCAAAAATATGCGTATATTACAGTACGTACATACATCTGATACATCTAATCGAGCTGTGATAGCCCAGCGGTGAGACCGTGCGACTCTTTCAAGGGGAACACGAGTTCAAACCCGGGCAGGCACCAATGGGTTTTTCTATTAAAACTCATCTGTCTAATTGATAATTGCAATTCATCACACGCTTTTCGGTGAAGGAAAACATCGTGAACCTACGTGTGTAACCTACCAATCTACATTGGAGCAGCGTGGTAGGTCTTAGCTCCAACCCTTCTCTCCAGAAACAAGGAGAGGAGGCCTATTCCCAGCAGTGGGATTGTAACAGGCTGATACTTTACATACATCTAATAAATAATATAGGAATGTTCTGTCTGTTTACAGTGACCAAATTTCATAGACATTTCGATAGAATGAGCATTTTCTTTTATGTTAATCGGCCTTGAGATAAAAACAAATAAAAATACTTAAACAACAGTAGGCCTACCATGAACTTTTAGAAAACGATTCAAGTCAAAGTCAGTACCTAAACTCAACCGCTTTCTTTTCGTACCATGAAGTGTGGATTGCATTG
This sequence comes from Morpho deidamia, assembly GCA_947086505.1. NCBI lineage: Eukaryota > Metazoa > Arthropoda > Insecta > Lepidoptera > Nymphalidae > Morpho > Morpho deidamia. Next base: position 2,625,642 of record CAMTZC010000025.1, read on the forward strand.
GGGTCAAAATGTTTGAAAAGGAAAACGTTATATAAAATATAGATAACTCTGTCTCTTTTACTCAAATGTTTTAAAGACGCAATCCGAACAATCATTCGGCAATAACTTAAAGTCTTTGAGACGTCATGGTATGAAGAAGCAAAACAATTTAGTTAACGTCTTCAATTGAGTCGTAATAAGAGTTCATGGTAGGCCTGCTGATAGGAATAGTAAATATACTCTTGAGACTTAAGCGGTCATTGATACAGAATCAAAACTGTTTCCCAAACAGCAATATCAGTTCCCATTTCGTACATTATGCACCCGATTTCACTTACTCCCTCCATTCTACGGTATCGGCAAACACAGTTTAAAATGAATTTCGTTCCAAGTGGCCGTGTTCTGGAATACAATATTTGTTTATTTGCACAACCTTTTAAACCGGCATTCATATTTTGAAGCAAAGTTTTCTCAATCATTTTTTACTAGACATTCAAAGGATTGGTATATTTTATATAATACTACATGTGCTTGCGGTTTCGCACACTCGGAAACCACTGTATTTATTTTAAAATTTGAAACATAAAAGTAGTTATCGTGAGTTCACCGTAAGAAATAGAGACATGTTGTTGCAGACTTTTTGTAGTATTTTGTAGATCTACAATTCTGTAGTACGTAACTATAGTGTATCTCTGTTGGTTTACGCGGCGCACGTATAATGTTCCCAACAGGCAACAACACGTGACTTCTTCAACACAATTTACATAAAACGGTAATGCACTATAAACCTTTACCAGAAGGAGTGGACTACCTTTGAGTAAAAACTGTACAAAAATCGGTCACATACAGTTGTTTTATAATAAGTATAGATATACTAGAACTCCGCCATTGCCGGTCCCAAGCCCGGATGCAAAAGGAGGAGGGTTAGTCAGGGAAAGACTTAACCCGGCCGTAAAACAGTCAACGCCGAGTATCGGGCGGCGGTTAACTAACCTGACAACTTCGAACCCACCTAAGGCTCGAAGCGGCTACAGGAGCCATGAGGAGTTAAATTACCTCTTAAAGTCTGAGAGTGGAAGGACGCGGGAACCCACCACTTAAATATTTTTCCCAAGAAAACCCCCTAACAATGGAAAGATCACAAATGAATAGCGACTTGTCATGCAATCCGAATAACACTCGGCGCTATCCAGTTTCCGGGCTGGCTAGTGTGAAATGAATTACCGAAGCTCCCCATGAGGTGTCTCGTCAGGCCTCAGAAGGGAGAGATGCTTCTGACGAGAAATTCGTAAATAAGATCTCAATACGTGCCCATCATCGTATTGGAACCTGGAACGTAAGAGGTTTGATTAAAACAGGTAAACTCTGCATTGTAGAAGAAGAAATGAAATGCCACAATCTAGGTGTCCTAGGCATCAGCAAAACGCATATGCGCGGAAATGGCCACTTTTCCACACCAGCTGGGAATACTCTTTACTTTTCTGGTGCTGAATCAACGAGTACTCATGGTGTTGGCATCCTAGTTCCGCCAAAAATCAATAATTCCGTTCTTGGATACAACCCGATTTCGGACAGAATTATATCTCTGAAGCTGAGTTGCAAACCGTGTAACGTAAATATTATCCAAATTTATACACCGACGTCGCAAGCTACAGAAGATGAAATCGAAGGGTTTTACGGATTGCTAGAAGACACTCTCAATAAAATTCCGAATCGTGCAATCAGTCTCGTAGTTGGAGATTTCAATGCCAAGGTTGGAAATACTTCAGCTGATGATCATATTCGACAGCATGTGGGTAAATACGGCCTAGGCGAAAGAAATGAGCGAGGTGAGCGTCTGCTAAACTTCTGTGTAGAAAGAAACTTAAGCATATTAAACACCAGCTTTCAACACCATCCCAGACGGCTCTACACATGGTAGTCTCCAGGTGACCGCTACCGTAATCAGATTGATTATATGCTCATAAATTGTCGTTGGAAGTCATCTGTCAGTAATACAAAGACATTTCCCGGAGCGGAATGCGGCTCCGACCACAATCTGCTTGTATCGGAATTTTCTCTTCGTTCTCGTCGTCTACAACAGAAGTCCGTCCAACTAGACATTTCAGAACGATCAGTTTTTCAAAGTTCAATCGAAATAAAACTATCTAAGAACCCTCCCTCATTGGAAAAAGATGCAAATTCACAATGGACCCATCTTAAGAGTCATATAAATGAAGCCTTGGATGAAGTAACATCTGTCAGAAAACCGGTGTGCAAAAAGAAAAACTACATCACTAAATTTACTTGGGATCTCATACAACAGAGAAAAGATCTGAAAACAAATGGATTACATAACCCCAAAACTGCACAAATGTACTCAGCACTTTGCAAAACCATAGACGCACAATGTAGATCTGATAAAAACAATTACATTGAGGGCATCTGCAAAGAGATTGAGAAGCACTCGAAGAAAATGCAAACTACAGACCTTTTCAAAAAAGTCCATTTGTTGGCAAAGCAGTTTAAACCATTAACTTGGGTCGTAGAAGACACAAATGACCAAGTTTTATAGGAACTAGATAAAATAGCTGCACGCTGGAGAGATTATTGTGAAGAACTCTACAAAGACCCTGAAGGTATAAACTCAAATACCATGCAAACGGACTGGACCTCTCTCGATTTTGAACCTGATATCCTTCGCACCGAAGTCAATGCTGCACTAAAGTTGCTTAAGCCTAAAAAAGCCCCTGGACTTGATATGATAACTTCTGAAGTCCTTCAATCCATGGGTGATAAAGGTATCGACGTACTGCATATGATTTGCAACAACATCTGGCGCACGGGCAAGTGGCCCGAAGACTGGACTAAATCTGCTATAATTCCCCTACACAAAAAAGGGTCTACGAGAAAATGCGACAATTATAGAACACTCTCGCTGATGTCGCACGCTAGTAAAATCATGCTTCACGTCATTAATAATCGCATTAGACACTTTTTGGATTGGCAGATACCCGAGGAACAGGCAGGTTTTGTCAACGGTAGAGGCACTCGGGAATATATTTTAAATATCAGGCAGCTCATCACGAGAAAACCTATGAGTTTGATGCCCCCTTTATCATGTGTTTCGTGGATTATAGCAAAGCTTTCGACAATGTGAACTGGGTCGATCTTTGGAATGTTTTAGCGGAGCTAGGCGTACCACAGCATTTGGTTGCCCTCCTTGAGGTCCTATAACTTAAAAGTCACGGGGTTGCAAAAATTAACAACACTATTTCTGAACCCTTTAGATTCGGCAAAGGCGTGAGGCAAGGCTGTATTTTGTCTCCCGTCCTATTCAACGCATATGGAGAGTATATTATAAAAAGAATTATGGATGGATGGGAAGGAGGAGTTAGTGTCGGTGGCTTCAAGATGACCAACCTACGATACGCGGACGATACTACTCTTTTTGCTGCTTCAGAAAACGACATGGTACGCCTTTTGAACCGGGTTGAACAGATAAGTGGTGAACTAGGCCTGAAGATTAACAGGGACAAAACCAAACTGATGGTCGTTGACCGTAGTAATAAACTGGAGCTCACTGGAATATTAAACCTTGATAAAGTAGATAGTTTTATTTATCTGGGCTCCAGTATCTCAAACACCGGCTCATGTGAAGCGGAAATCCGGACAAGAATTGGTATGACCAAGCGAGCCATGAGCCAGCTGAAGGGAATATGGAAGGATAGAAATATCAGGAATGCCACAAAACAAAAACTCGTGCGGACATTGGTATTTTCCATATTCCTATACGGCGTTGAAACGTGGACGCTACGAGCAAGTGACCGTAGACGCGTAGATGCCTTCGAGATGTGGTGTTGGAGGAGAATGTTGCGCATCCCCTGGACTGCCAAACGAACAAATGTATCGATACTCAAGGAACTAAACGTCTCAACTAGGCTTTCAACCATCTGCCTGCAACGAGTCTTTGAGTATTTAGGACATATTGCGCGAAAAAGTGGTGAAACCTTGTAAAACCTTGAAAAAATTGTGGTCACCGGCAAAATCCAGGGGCTGAGACCACGAGGGCGAAGTCCAATGCGCTGGACAGATCAAATCCGCACCACTCTCGATAGTAGCATGTATGATGCCATCCACGCTGCGAACAACAGACCCCGTTGGCGCAACATAGTTCGCACCAAAGTGATCCGAGGTGGGGGTCACGACCCTCAGCATTGAGGAGAACGACTCGAGGAGGAGATATACTAGATTTTGTAACGTTCAGGCCTTATACAGTAAAAAAATTATGAAGTATTAAATTCAAGTGTAGTCTTTTATTAACCTTGATAATCCAAAGATGAAATCCGTATTCTTAACAGGTTATCACGGATTTAAGCCAATTGTTACGTGCCTAATAGATATTTGCAATTTATTATGCTTTTTTGGGTGAAGCAAAACATTGTAAAGAATGCGTAACCTTCCTGGGATGTGTAAACCCAACAATACGCATTCAGCAGTAGCCCCCAAAAAACAAAACTGTATACTATAGCCTCATTTTCTTAGCCGCGCAATTTTTTTTTATTATTCCGAATTCCTGATCACGATATTTCCTTTTTGTTGAAATAAAATTTTACGAGTGGTTATCGCAAATAAACACTGAAGTAAATGAAATACGACCGCAAATATATCCACCGCGGTATATCATGTATCGAAACTGTGGGTCACGGATATAGATTAGTACTAGATGTGATTAGGTGATCGAAGGACTATTGCGTGTACATGCGAGGTACGCTCCAATTATTATTTGCTGAAACGAATATGTATTTTAGCAAATGTATTTATGTATTTAAAAAAATAGCAAATTATTAGTATTACAATTAAATAAAATATAAATTTAGCGGCGAAAGTATGCATATCTCAACGACAGTTATATATGTATTTGTGCCGTTCGCACTTGTAACCAACATTTGAGCCTTGGAACCAAAGTGCAAATGCAAAGTGGCAAAAAATTATATCCGTTTTAACATCTCGGTTAATAACTTCTAATGACAAGAGGGCTGGCTGCTTTTTCGCACAAAAGCTTAGCGATTCAACGCGGAAAAGCTGCCAGCATTCTTGGGATCATTCCGTGTGGGCATGATTTGTATAGAACTAGCGTGTAGGTAATTTGAGATAGATATAACTTGTACATTTTCGTTGTAAATAAAAAAAGTTCTATAGTCGAAAAAATCATAAATATCAAGACTTAATTAATTAAATGATAACAACTGTGAAACTTGAATACCGTTTATCCGATTGGTACATTCTGGAAATTCTCTTATCATATGTAGGTAACAATAATATTATGAACGGTGAAATCTCTGATGAATTTCATTATTATATAAATATTAATTAAAAACATCTTAATGAAAAATCGGATTTTAACATTTAAATCCTTCGATACGATTGCGTGCTATTATTTCTTTCAATCAAATTTTTTGACTATAAATAAAAAAATAAGAAATAAATATGAAAGTCTCTTTGCCCGTTACATTTTCACGGGTAATCCGTTGAAACCATATCGATGATATTCGGTACAGTCGAATCTTGTAAGATTTCATGTCCAATATGAACCTGGTATACATACCAGGTTCAAGGACAACATCCCATTCTTCCCACAGTATATAATTGAGCTTCAATATTCTATATTATTTTACACTTCTTTGCTATTTTTACACTTATTTACCAACTTGCGGTTACACCTCGTGTAGGTTTTTTATGACCGCTTCGAAGACTTAATCCAACTGGACGTCCGTATTTTGTTCGGCACGCCTGAGGGTAGCCTTTAGGGCAGTAATTGAATGGACTTCGGCGAGTCTGCACCTAGCTCAGCTGCTGTTGTTCAGATTCAAGAACAACAACAAGAATTAATAAAACCCAGTGCCATATCCAGTCTATTTAAGTCCATGGTTAAATACGACATCGTATTCGTCACGTCCCTCGGTCCATATCCGCAGGGAGCACCAGGAGACATTCTTAAATTTTCATACCGAACACATTCCATTTGCGATGTGCGGGCGAAAAGTGAAAACGCGAAATTGAAAGAATTCCTCACGGAAGGAAATGTATTTCTTGGAATTTTCGGAGGCAAATATGTTTCAACAATATACAATATAGACTTAAATCGACAAATGTACTATCAATATTAATTCATCATCATCATCCTCCTGCCCTAATCCCACTCTAAGCGGGGTCGGCACAACATATTACAAACATGTTGTCTGCGTACCTGACGTCAACTTACCTTAGTCGTATTTTACTACCCGTCGGTAAGAAAGAGGGTGGTCTATTCTACTCAACCAGATACCACACGGCTTGTCGACTTACCTTAGTCGCCTTTTACGGATAGCAAGTACGGACAGCTGGGCATAGGCCTCCTCTCTCAATTTTTGGAGAGTAGAATTGGAGCTAAGACCTTCCACGGTACTCCAATGCGGATTGGTAGGTTGCACATATCCCAAGAATCTTTTAGAGATATGCAGATTTCTTCACGATGTTTTCCTTCGCCGAAAAGCGTGTGATAAATTACCAATAAGTTTTAATAGAAAAACTCAGTGGTGCCTGCCTGGGGTTTGAACCTATGATCGTCTCTATTGAGCCGCACGGTCTCACCGCTGAACTATCAAAGCTTATAATAGCTGCGCAAAGGAAATATTATCTTCGGATAATGGCTGCGATGGGCTTTCATCGTTTTTTTTTATTCTCCTGCCCTTATCCCACTCTAAGTGGGGTCGGCACAACATATTATAAACATGTTGTCACATGATTTGGCTAGGTATTTTACGACCGGCCGCCTGCCTGACGTCAATGGTCTTTCGTAGTTTATGAAAAATAATAAGTAATATTTGAGCCTTAATGTATTTTTTTTATTTTTTTTATTATTATCTTGGTTTTAATTTTTAGGTTTATAATTGTAACCTTGTTATTAATAATAATATGATCTCCTTTAACTGGTATTACATAATTAATTTAAAAGTATATGGGATATTCGTTGGATGATATATTATGTAATGCTGTTGGAGATCCGAATCTATACTAATTATAAATCAAAGTCCCAAAAAGCTATCTGTCTGTATGTAATCGATTTACTCAAAATCTACTGAACGGATTTTTGTACGGTTTTCACCAAACGGTAGTGCAATACTTCCGGATGGTTTAAATAAATAGTATATATCGTTATTATATAATTTATGTTGAAGAGATCGCGCAGTTGTTAAAAAACTTTCTTGCTGGGAGTTTTAGTCGCGTGCGCTGCGTAAACCAGTAGAGATACGCTAAAGTAATATAGTAGCGAATTGTAGATATATAAAAATATTACAAAAATTCCGCGATAGCGTGTCTCTATCTCTCACGGATAAGTCACAATAACTACTTTTATGTTCAAAATTTCGAAAATTCGAGAAAATTTTCGTAAAATGCTAAATTACACGCGGGCGAAGCCGTTGCGGGAACAGCTAGTAAATAAAAAAATAAATTTCTGAAGAAAAGAAAAGAAAGTAAGAGTTGATGAAATTTCATACAATTCTGACATAACCTCTCAGAAGTTTAAAGACCCGATAAAATAAAGAAAAAAAAAGTTTTTATACCGGGCTAACATATATTAATAATAAACATTCTGTCCCTTTAGGAACACGAAAAAATAAAGTAAGATTTATGTAAATAAAATCGACGTTGAACAAGGGTTAAGGGTTAATTAACTAACAGTTAATTAAATTCACACAGAATTTTATGAGATTTACATAAAGAACCGTCTAAAGACATTCACAACCAAGCCATCCGTAACCACCAGTTTCACATCTAATGTGTTTCAAAAGACGTCTAAACACTCGAATAAGAATGCAAAATTCAACTTATTATAAAGGAAACCCCCGTTAACGTCGACAAAGTGCGTTCTGGAGTACCTTTTGATAGCCCTTCCACGTCACGTAGGAATAAAGGTAGACTGTCGGTTTGCCATTCAGCAATTTTTGCAAAAATTTAATGTACAGCTTTAGAAGAAAATAGAATTATTGTTAATGGTATGGCTGTGCTCTTTTATAATACCAGAGTGGTTTGTTTTTATTATTCGTTCTTCACACTGCTTCGTTTGAGGGTGTAAGCGAGCGTGTTCGCGTAATTGTGAGGATTTGTAGACACAAATGTACTTTAGATTTAGATTTAAAAAAAGCGTCTGAAAAGGGTCTTAATGCGATATTCAGGAATTTTAAGGTCGGATCCTTGCGCCTTGAATTTATAACATTTATGTGGCCTAAACACGAATAAGTTTTAAGCGAATGAAATGCCAGTCACATTCGAAGGCGTTTTTCGTAACCGAAGTATAAAAAATTAAAAAAATAAACGTAATACCGCAAATAATCTTTCTGTATACAATCGTTGCCAAACAATTTTCAATATTGCCATTTGTATCGCTTCGATATCGCTTTCAATTCAAATTCAGAACTAACCAAAGACGTTATAAATCGATAGTCTCTTATTCAGAATCTGAAAGACTTTTGCGGAGGCACTCAAGATCACGTCTAAGCATGCGAACACGCGTTTCAAGGCCTCGGTCAAATCAAGTCCGCGCGCGCGTTTCAAGGCCTCGTTTCAAGACTACGCTCAACCTTGTTACGCGAATGTTCTGAGATATTCTCGATCTGCACATTTTAACAGTGCGATAAGAAGAGATTATATAACTAAAGAATTTTGAACGAAATAAGACATTAATTTTGTTTGAGAACTTTTCCAAAATGTATAAAGTTTTCGAGAAACTACGTTCCAAAGTTTAAATTAAAAAGTATGCTGCGATATCCCCGCCATCAGTTCTTTATACTTAATTCCTTACAAGTCATTTACCTTCTCGAAAGAAGTAGTTTGTTAATTAAAATATTGCAGATGGAAAAGTTGGCAATGTATGTGATGAAGTTGGTGATAAGACGCCATGTTTAAAATGATATTTGTTTAAAAAATAAAAATAATAACTCTCGTATGTATTATCAGGTCATCATCATTCTCTTACTCTTATCCCACTCTAAGGCTTACATTCTACTCTATCATTCATTAACTCTGCTGCCACTCCTTTTATATTCATTATTCTTCACTCCATCCATCTTTTTTTCAGCCCCCCTCTAGCCTTACTTCCATAGTCCATCCACATTCATATTTAAAATTCTTAATTTTTAAGATTTTGTTTTAATCTACATACTCTCGTATGTAGTCTAAAAAGTAAAGTAACGGCCTGTTACAAGCCCACTTGTTGGGCATAGGCCTCCTTTTTCCTTTCTGGAGAGAAGGGTTGGAGCTAAGACCCACCCAGCTGCTTTGTTGCTCTATTTTTTTTTATTACACTTCACTACTGTAGACACACTAAACACTAACAGCAGACTGACTAGAATAGGCTCAAGTGGCTTATTTATAACCTCTGTTCTTTGCATTTCCGTTTCCCTTTTATGAAACAACTAGTGAATGACATTTGACTACTTCCGTCTCCAACAAATTGTTAAATTAATCTTATTTAGTCTATTACCTATTACACAATCGTTATATGAATTTATGAGTATTTATAAGCATATTTAACACAATATCTAACATCTTACAAAATCACGGCTCTTAAACTATAACACATGTTACATATAAATCCAGAATTATCTAGAGATATGCCGGTTTCCTCAGGATGTTTTCCTTCACTGAAAAACGTGTTATAATTTGCAATTATGATTAGACACGTAAGTTTTAATAGGAAAACTCATCGGTGCCTGCGCGGGGTTCGAACTTGTGACACCTTCGAAAGAGTCGCACGCTATCACCAATGGGCTATCATAGCTGTTCGTATCATCATCTTCCTGCCCTTATCCCACTCTGAGTGGAGTCGGCACAACATGTTACAAACATGTTGTCACATGATTTGGCTACGTATTTTACGACCAGCCGCCTGCCTGACGTCAACTTACCTTAGTCGACTTTTACGACCCCTCGGTAAGAAATGAGGTTGGTCTATTCTACTAAACCGTATACCACAGCTGTTCGTATGTAGTATTAAAACAAAATCCTAAATGAGCAAGCCTCAAACAAAAAGATTTTGTACTACTGGTGATGTTGTTCATTGTTCTCGGGAACAAGTACATTCCTTTAATTAATAGACATGTCAAAAGGATACGCAATGGGAAAACATGACAGAAAAAATATCAGTTCGTAAAATGACAAATGAGCTTAGCTTCTGTTGTGGTCAACGCGATATTTTATTTTATGTTGGAATGAGCAAAGTTAGTATCCCTCAGGCCTGATATAATTTGGACTTTTTAAAACTAATAAATAACAAAAATTAACTTGAGTCTCTGACAAGGAAGATTTTCATAGAAAATATGCTGTGGACAATGTGCTACAGGTAGTAGTATCTAGTGATACGTGTGGCAATTTTACATGTATAAGGTATGAGAACGGTTTTGCTTCCTATACTTAGCATTACATAGATTTTCTTAACAAACGCGAATTAGAGCAAAATAATTCATAACTTTTATTTATACTTCTATAGGAACATTTTCATTTATACCATGCAACATTTTATTGATCCGTAATGATAACGAATAAGCAATATAACAGAACTAACTACTTTGCTGTGGATTGTAATCCGCACGGGTTAAGCGAATGCATACAAAGCCAATGTGTATGAAGCAGGCAAAATCTACGCACCTTATACATGCAGGACAAGCCACCACATGCACCTCCAAGGCGCATTCACCAGCAACAACGCACACAAAAGCAGCACACACACCCACCACCACAATCTCGACGATCGTTTCGCCCCGAAACCGAAGCATCATCAGGAGGATAGGCTCCACGATAACGAATAGGTAAAACAATTAGGTATATTTTTGCGGGTATAAAAGAAATAATAATATTATTTAGATATAGGTATATCCACGATAAAAATCAATAAAATCCGCGATAATTGTTTTGTATTATGAATCTCCGCAAGTAACGACTACTTTTTTTTAAATTAATTGAGGGTATTTTAAAACTGAATTCGATGTGAGCAAAGTTGCGAGCATCACTAGTTGTATCTCTATACTTAAAACTGGTCATGCCCGCAACTGCTTATATCTTATGTCATGGAAGGGAAGGAAACAAAAATAACCATCAACTTCCTGATAAAAGGAACAATACCGACAATTCCTTCCCGCGGAAAAATAAAAATAAATCCCTCCCCTTTTCATTTAATTTCTGTTTTGCTCCACAACTCTCGCTTGTTGCTTTTGTTGTGTGATTTATTAAGTAACCGGAACGAAACATTAAACATTTTATTAAAGGATTACAAAAAACTGCAGATACTGTTTCATGAATGTAATTCGGATATAAGTTACTTGTATGTAAGTAATCCAAGTTCTATATAACAGTAATAAATACATATAAATAGTATAAATACTTATGTAAAGATATAAAAATATATGAAAATATTATTTTTCTAAAATCCGCGATAAAAGTTATACCTAACTTGCTTGCCTGTCGGGTTCACCCCGTGGAAATCAGTGTTTTTAATTAACATGTTGAACATAAAAATTGTAATTCTGAGTTAACCATAAGAGATAGGGACATGATATCCCGAACTTTTTTGTAGGTTTATTATAGATCTACAATTCTCTAATACATTACTTTAGTGTATCTTTGTTAGTTTACGCGGAGCAAGTAACTAAGGATCCACCAGGCGAGCTGTTTTACAACTACGCGCCCTCTTAAACACAACGCCACAATTTACATGAAACCGTCATGTATTTTTCACTTAAACCTTCCGAAAGAATTGCACTAGCGTTTAGTAAAAACCGTACAAACATCCGATTTTGAGAAAATTTCGATCACATACACACACTTTTGGGGACTTTGACAGACAGCTTTTCGGGACTTTGTTTTCTAATAAGTATAGATGCTAAATGTACTGTATACTATTCAAATTCAAATTCAAATTGAAAATCAAAATATTCTTTATTCAAGTAAACTTGTGCTTTTGAATCGTCACCATCTACTGCTGGTTCGGAAAGTTGTTGCTGCCAAGAAGAACCAGCAAGAAACTCGGCGGTTGCTCTTTTTAAACAATAATTCTTATCACTAGTTACATATAGTCTTGTACATGGTTGAAGAGAAGCTATATCCACGCATGCTTATCGTCTAAGTAATCCACAATAGTATAGTAGGGTTTCTGTATTAGTCTTTTTTATAGTGTTTTTAAACTGCTATAATGGTAAAGTTAAAGTAGAATGCGGAATTTTATTATAGAATCTTATACCCAAACCCACAAACGACTGATGTATTTTAGCAAAGTGCAAAGCAGGAACCGCAAGCTTATGTCGGTTCCTACTTTGTCTATTATAGACATCGCCTATCCAATTTTTATAATTATGTATATTCTTATGTACAAAATTCGTTCGCATACCTGATATTTGCCGAATTCATAAAGCTAGCTTGGAATTTTTTATTTCGCTTTTAACTAAGGGAACCCTTTTAAATGCTTACCACGATACTGGTATAGAATTTTGTACAAAATTTATTTGTATTTTCTGTATTACCTTCAATGTTTTATGTCTTGTACGGGGTACTCCATAAATAACGGGAAACAATAGCGATATGGGTATTGCATACAGATGAAATATGAATAAAATGCAAAGTACATTTATGTTTTTGTTCTTTCGCTTCATGACAGCTGTGATAGCCCAGCGGTGAGACCGTGCGAATCTTTTAAGGGTGTCACGAGTTCACCCCGGGCAGGCACCAATGAGTTTTTCTATTAAAAATTATGTAATTGATAATTGGAATTCATACACGCTTTTCGGTGAACGTTCAACGAGAAAGTTTTCCTAAGTTTTCTCGATATTTTGAGGCTTTATATGTGAAATTGCATTTGGATTCAATGGGTCGAAATACGTACCCATAGGTCAGTCAAATGCACTTTCCACTTTTTTTATGCGCCGGTCTTTTTGATATTACGGATCATAAATTGTGTTCAAATAATAACTTGAATATGATAAAGTCTATCGTAACAAGGACGTTCAATCAAGGGTAGGAAATACCACAAAAAAATATTGATATGTAATTTGACAAATGAGTTCGGTTCTTGTTGTTTCTGACCGTATAGTTTATTTTGTGACAGACAGTCGGAAATTTGTCAAAGTCCCCGCGGGCAACTTCGGTTTATGCGTATATCATGTTTTAGGCCTACACAAGAAACAACAGCTGTAACAAATTGCTTAAATTGTTGCATAAAAGGGATATTCAATAACTTGAAAAATGGAACATGGGGTAATCTTTCTTTTTTTGTCACTAAGTTTCTTTATACAACTTTCAAATTCAATTTAATAATAATAATAATAATAATAAGATTTATTCAGCCAAAAATACATACACAGTCTTAAATATTCTTCTAGTTACATCGACTTTTTTACCATAATTTAACAATTTAAAGAACTGTTAAAGTATTTAGTTGAAAGGTCGTCGCCTCAGCATTAAGCTGCAGTGCCGACTACAGCGCTGATTTTCAGTCGAGACCCTTTAAGATCATTTCACGGCCCAGTCTATAAAAATATTTTTATTCAAGTTGAGTGTGTCAGTAGTTTTGAATCGTCAAATGTTTTAAAAGAAGCTACCACTGTTCCGGAAGTTTGCTCCTACCGAGAAGAAACAGCAAGTAATCCAGCGGATAATCTTTTAAAATTTTATTGATACAAGTTAATCAACAATTAAATACAGTGTAGCTGGCTGCAGTTAAGATATGATTCTATCACTCAGATAACCCTAATTATTTATTAAGCTTGTACTTGTATAGTAAGCTTTATGTAGCAGCATCGTTTTAAGATAATTTCTAAACTTGGGTAAAGGCAAGTCTAGAAATTGTCGAGGTATTTTATTATAAAAACGTGTATCGAGATGGAAAAGTGGTTTTCGGATCTTTTGCATTTATCTTTTTTTTTTTATCTTTTTATTTTTAAAAATTATTCACCTATTAGCTGTGCCCAAGGCTTTTCCGCATTCGTTACAGTGTGTCAGAAAGTTGGTTACGTAAATCCCGACCCTGCTGGAATTCTCTGATAAAAAGTAGCCTTGTATGTTGTTCCACAACCCCCTCTACATTCCGCTGAAAGTACCATCAGGATTAGCCCTTGCGGAAAATGTACTATCAAAATAAATCTTCCTAAAAATCTGCCTTATTTGTTAGTAAAAATTGTATAAAAATCTGTAGAGTAGATTTTGAGAAAGTAAGATACATACAGAGAGACAGGTTATAAGGACTTTCTTTAATAACATGTATAGATTTTTTTCTTATATTATATACTAACAATACGTGCGGCTTCGCACTAAAAATTATTGTACAACGACCCGTTCAACTCAATTTACATAAAACCGTTATGTAGTTATGTACTATTAACCTTTCGGAGGAATTGCACTACCTTTAAATAAAAACCGTACCAAAATTCGCTCAGTAGATTTTGAGAAAATCGATTACATACAGACAGATTTTGGGACTTTATTTTATAATAAGTATAGATTACTTATGCCGTGTGGTATCCGGCTGAGTAGAATGGACCACCCTCATTTCTCACCGAGGTGTCGTAAAATACAACTAAGGTAAGTTGACTGAAGGCAGGCGGCCGGTCGTAAAATATGTAGCCGATTCATGTGACAATGTATTTATAACATGTGACACCACTAAGAGTGGGATAAGGGCAAGAGGATGATATTATATATTACTTAAAACTGCGATAGCTCAGCGGTGAGACCGCGTGACTCTTTCGAGGGGGTTATGGGTTCAAACACCGAGCACCAATGAGTTTCGCTGTTAAAACTTATGCGTCTAATTGATAATTACAATTTATCACACTTAGATCCAATTCCTCTAGCCTCATCTCTCCAAAAACGGTGAGAGGAGGTCTTTGCACATCAGTGGGATAATAGAAGGCCGTTACTTTTATCTTTCTTATCAACCACTTTACCTTTTAAGAAAAGATGAAATTCTGTCCATTGATTTTGTTGCGAACAAATAGATTTGCAGACAGACGCTGGTGTGGTCTTTGTTTAGTAATATGAAATTATTTTGGAAAAATACGACGCAATATCGAATGAATGTGAAGCAAGCAATAGCTCTGCGGCACAAAGTGTAAAAATTCACACATTCCCTTAATGTCGCTTCAACCTCTAGACTAAAAAAAATATATAAACAAATTTCACACATAAATGCACCGCACAAACGCGTTCGCGCGAATATTTCGCGAAAACTCTTTGAGGAGGTCTGAGGAGTGAAATTCTTTCGACTTCGTGTTTTCACTTTTCGCAAATGGAAGGTGCGCTGTGAAAATTTAAGAATATGTTTGTAGCACCCCGCGGACCGAGCGACGTGACGAATATAATGTCATACTTTCCTTGGAAACAAAATTTGTATTCTAGATATAGGTTATATAGGAGTGCCTTTGTTATAAATAAATAAATACAAGGTAGTACCAATTATACGATATTAATTTTAATTTTAGTTGTGTAGACAGCACCCTATATGAGAAAATCAGTTAATTCAGCGAAGTATTTTACGTTTTTTAAATATAAACACAATTTATAGAGATCAACAACCGTACCCTATTATGACATACGAAACGAAAAATAACCTACAAACTAAATAGTGCGAGGGAGATGTGGATTCATTAATGTTGTATCGTCGGTATCACCCTGTATATGGAACTTGTGCACAGACGTCCGTCCGTCTGTATGTAAACGAAATATTTGTGTTATAGTTTACATAACTAAAATAAATATTAAGTCTAATATTGACTCATTGCATTAAGAGACAGTAAATCTATCTTCAGCTTTGAAGGTCGCAATAATAGTTGATATTGTTATTATAGTAAAAAATATGATTAATAATAGTTAGTAATTTACAAAATAATAATTGAGTTTATAATAATCGATGATATTATTATCAGGATTTAATTATGCATATTAAAAATCGATTGTAGTAATTACTCTCTTTTTCTATGTTTTTTTATTTTAGATAAGATATGCGTTGTTGAATGAAATGAATGTAGCGAAACAAAAAAAAAATTGAATTTTGCAAGCAACACATTTGTATTATTTCTTATTAATTCAATTAATATTTATCACTAATTAATTATTAATATCGTCTTAGTATTTGAATATGACATACAAAAAATCTATTAATTTTCAGTTAAACGATTTTTACTAATTAGTAAATGTGAAAAGTATAAAGATTAATTGATAATACATTACATAAAGTCAACGATTTACAGAATAATCATCTGATAGTTAATATTTATTACTATATTAAATCTACTATCCAGAACAATTTGTGTTATTGAACGACATAGCACATAACACTTTCAAAAACTAATAGGACCGTTCTTATGCAGGAACGGTTACCGCTTGAACTCAGAATGAATTTTTTGTTTTTTTTTTCGGACACTAACTAATGCTGTTAGCCTTGAAGGCTTTGACAGCGTCACCGAGAGGGCGGGCGAGCGCAGAAGTATCGCCGGGAGAATGAATTTAGCTCTGTTATACTATATATACTTTGAAAAAAGCACAACGATACCTTGAATTTTTTCTGTAGCGCCATCTAGAACGAAATTTGGCGAAAAAAGACAATGTTTAAAGAAACAAAATAGACGACGCTAGTAGTATACAATAAGTGTAGAACATCTTTTGGTAAAAATTTGAATCGATTGTTAATTTATTAATTTTTTATTGAGATAATTCATACTGTAAGTCGAGAAAACATTAAAAATAAATTTATTTTAACATTACATTGCTTATTACCTTAATATTTATCTAGTCTATACAATAATATGGTATAAAATCATTTTAAATTTTACGAACATGAAACTAGTCAAATAGAATGTAAATATTTATATAGTAAAAATGATTACATGAATTGCTTCTATTACAAAGTTGAGCATATTATGAAATTCCAAGGTAATACAATAATACTATAGTAAATGCGAAAAAGAAAATAAATAAACGACAAACAAATAGGGTGTTGTCAATTTAAAATTATGATTTAGGGTATCCTCTAGGCGCGCCTTTAACCATGGTTTTAAGGGTTGCAAAGGACCTGGGCGCCGCACATTGGGGCGCCTTTTGATAATTGGAATTTGGGCCAGAGCTTTTACATTGCAGTTAGCGGTGACCTTTGATGAGACAAAGGAATTAAGATCCGATTCCGTTCATACTTTTCCTTACGACAGCCGAAAAACCAAGATATAAAGTACTGAACAGATTAATTTTCTTATAAGGTATGGCAATTCTTATACTGTAAAGTGTGTTATGCTTTGGAACTCTATTCCGGCAGATATTCGTCATTCTGAAACGGTGAACGCTTTTAAGTCGTTTGAAAAACTACAATTTATCTATTTGTTAGTATTATTATGTATTATGCTATAGGAATATGTATTAAAGTATGTATTCTGTATAGTATATGTGTAGTATTAGTATTCAAATTTGTGTTATATATTATACTAAATGTATATATAAGAATAAAACTTCTTTATATTATGTGTATCGCACCAACCTTTTGTTCTAATGTCTGTAACTTACGGGTTGTCTGTAAGAGATTTGACAGGCCCGTTGGCGCAGTGGCTAGTGACCTTACCTTCAGCTCCGTGGGAGGCGGGTTCGATTCCCGCCGAGGGCCAACATTTTCTTCAAACAATTTGTTGGTTCTTCGTACCTGGGTGTGTATTTCTATTTAAGTATTTAAAACTATATATGTTTATATTTACCAGTTGTCCGTCACCCATAACACAAGTATTAAGTTACTTACTTTGGGGATGGACGACCGTGTGTGTAAGTGTCCCATATAAAAAAAGAGATCGCTGTAGGCGATAAGACCGCCCTTTGGCTAGAATATATGTATTTATTTTTTCTGTTAATGTATTCAAAAAGAATCAATAAATAAATAAACAAATTTAGATATTTAGTGTATCTCGTGAAGAGAAGAGTAATTACTGCTTCGGTATTTTTGGCGTACTTATTTAAAATATTGTTCTGGAAGATTTCATTGGGCATGCGCTGACGAAATAAACTGATCAAATTCATATGAACCTGGTTTACACAGCGAACACGAGCGAACAGCTGATCCGATTTCGATAATTATTTTTTTGTTACTTATTGTCAGGAGGTTCTTATAAAAAAAAAGTTTAGCTTAAAATTTCGAGTACAACGTCTATCGGGTCAGCTAATCTTAATGTAAAATGATGAATTTGTTTTTTGTATGTTTTTTTTAGACTCAGATAATCTCTATAATGACGCAGCAGATGTTATTGTACAGTTTGGTACCGATCGGAGCACTTTTTAAAATGTTGAGTTCTGTTTTGAAGGGAATTCGCAACCGGACTGAACCACAGCAACGCGTGGCCAGACAGCTCGTACACAATAAATATTATAAAATATCGCGTTATAACATACAAAACACCCTCGGGAAAGGAGCTTGTTAGTTAAAATGTATCATGTATAACAGATCGCTTCGCACACAGAAATAACTTTTATAAAACCGTATGAATAGTTTTGCATTTGAACGGACACAGCTATTTTTGTGCAATAAGTTGGGATAAAATATTTAAAAAAAAAAATGTAAAGGCTTATTACAACCCCAAACAATAAAAGATTTCAAGATACCCGCCACGCTATTGCAGTACCAATTTGCAGGTTACACATAACATAAGGGTTCTTAAAGTAGCAGATTCGCAATTCTTACCTTCTTTTACAACATCCATAGTGTATTGTTAATATCAATGAAGAATTTAAATGATTTATAGAAGCAGGCGATACGGATGCGAGTCCTGGACCATAAAAGAGGATCTCAGGAAACGTATAGAAGCATTCGAAATGTGGTCATACAGACGTTTGATGTCTATATCATGGACTCAAAAAGTAACCAATGAGGACGTTCTACGGCGAGTTGGACAAAAACGCAAACTTTTCCCAATCATCAAACAACGCAAAGTATACCTGGGTCACGTACTCAGGCATCGACGATACGAATTATTGCAGCTGATAATGATGGGAAAAGTTGCTGGAAAGAGGAGACCTGGTCGTAGAAGGAAATCTTGGTTACGAAACATCGGGGAATGGACGGGCATTAAGAGCGCTCCCGAACTCTTCCATTTAGCTATAAATAGGAAGGCATATGCAGAGCTGACTGCCAACCTTCACTAGTTGGAGAGGCACCTAAAGAAGAAGATAGAAGCAGGCGTTACTTTGCGGAATTCCATATTACAATCACTATAACAGAACTACCTCGCTATAATCCGCACGGGTTAAGCGAATGCATGCAAAGCTAATGTGTATGAATCATTACGATTTTGTCGTGGAGCCTATCCTCCGGATGATGCTTCGGTTTCGGGGTGAAACGATCGTCGAGATTGTTGTGGTGGTGGGTGTGTGTGCTGCTTGTGTGCTTTGTTACTGGTGGAGGAGCCTTGGGCTGCGTGTGGTGGCTTGTCCTGCATGTGTAAGGTTCGTAAATTTTGCCTGCTTCATACACATTAGCTTTGCATGCATTCGCTTAACCCGTGCGGATTATAGCAAGGTAGTTCTGTTATAGTGCCTTTAAAATGAAGAATTTAATTGATTAATAATATCAAATTAATCAATAAATAATATCGATTTAATTAATAATATTAAACCATTTATTTCAAACAGTGTTGATATGAAATATTGTATATCAAACATTTTTGATATACAATATTTAACAAACTTTATGATTAATGTCGTAATTACACTTTAAATGTCACCAACAGCAACCAAACTAAGCTTAGCTTGTATACTTGAGTTCTAGTGCCTCCCATTATCATATGTACTGATATCTTGACTATAAAAAAATCATCATCATCCTCCTGCCCTTATCCCACTTTAAGTGGGTCGGCACAACATGTTACAAACATGTTGTCACATGATTTGACTGCGTATTTTACGACCGGCCGCCTGCCTGACGTCAACTTACCTTAGTCGTATTTTGCGACGCCTCGGTAAGAAAGAGGGTGGTCTATTCTGCTTAACCGGATTACACACGGTGGGTCAACTTACCTCAGTCGCCTTTTACGACACCTCGGTAAGAAATGAGGGTGGTCTATTCTAATCAGCCGGATACCACACAGCATGGCTATAAAAAAAATATAAAACAATATTAAACTCTTATTGTACTTGTATTTTGTACTAGTTCGCCTGAACAACTTGAATAGCAAATACAATTAGGTTTGAGTACGCCTATATTAAGTATAAGGCGATTGTTTAGTTTTTGACTTTATTTACTTGTCTTGCTCACCCATATGTGAATATAGCCCTATTAAACAATACAAGACAATATTTCATTTGTGTGGAAATAGTGGTCTGGCCACGCGTTGCTGTGGCTCATTCTGATTTCGATTCTATATCTAAACAGAACATTGACAGCGCTTTGCAATTTTGTCGTGGAGTCTATCTTCTGATGATGCTTCGGTTGCGGGGCGAAACCATTGTTGAGTTTGTGATAGTGAACGTGTGTAGTTCTTGTGTATTGTGGTGGCAGTGGTGGGGGTTTGTGCATGTGTTTTTACGAATCCTGCTTGTATCGGGTATGAAAAAACGGATAGTCCACTATATACTTAGCACTAGATATATTTTATATTTACTGTATCGCGGATTATAGCAAAATAATTTTATTATTACTTTTGTATTGACAGTTCAAGAAACATTTAAATGTTGCAGAATTATCCGCTAAATGAATATTATGATTTCATTAAAATTGGTCCAAAGGTTTCGGAATCGATAAGGAAGATACATAAACATTAAATACTGTACATATAGTTTAGCTTGCACGATATCACATTATTTGACACCAAACGTTGTTTATAAAAGATTGCTTACAGCAATAAGACCACCTTTGCACGGCTTAAATTTACTTTAAACCATTTTTTTTTAATATTATTACCATGTATGATAAAAAAGTAAGTAAAATAAAGTAACGTACTGTTACTATGTCTATTGCTGGACTAAGGCCTCCTCTCTCCGTTTTTGGAGAGAAGGATTGGAGCTAAAACCTACCACGCTGCTCCAATGTGGATTGGTTGGTTACACATATCCCTAGAATTCTCTAGAGATATGCAGGTTTCCTCACGATGTTTTCCTTCGCCTGTATGATAATGCAACAAGAATTAAATAATACTTTCTCTTTTATATACATATGTATAGAAAATAGAAGATGATTTCTTAAAAAACGCGAGTTGAAACAATCCCTTTTATTCTAAAAGCCATGGTTACTTAATAAACTTGGAAAAGTTTAACTAGGATAATGCATTACAGGGATGGAATGTATGCATTATTATAATGACCCGCTACTTACAGTCGTATTCCATTATTGGAAATAGCATTAAGTATTCAAATAGTCTATTACATTGAGAAATGTTTTGTTCGTATGTACATATTTGTTTCATGTTAGATTTAAATTATTTTGTATTCTATTTAACTTTTATAATTCGATTAAGCCGTGTGGTATCCGGCAGAATAGAATAGACCATCCTCCTTTTTTACCAAGGTGCCGTAAGAGGCGACTAAGGTAAATGCCGTGTGGTATCCGGCTGCATAGAATAGACCACCCTCATTTCTTACCGAGTTGTCGTAAGAGGCGACTAAGGTAAGTTGACGTCAGGCAGGCGGCCGGTCGTGAAATACGTAGCCAAATCATATGACAGCATGTTTGCAACATTTTGTGCCGACCCCACTTAGAGTGGGATAAGGGCAGGAGGATGATCATCATCCTCAGATGATAAAATCGATTAAAAGGTAAAACTTCATTCCTACGTTATGTTGCAATGCGGGGAGGAAAGCAAGATTTTTTTAGTATAAAATAAGAAATACGAAATGTCTGTTAAGTCTTCATAGATCATTAAAAAAAGAGAGATTGAGACCATTGCAATAAAAATCTCAGAAGATCTCGCTTTTCTATGGAAAAAGTTTCTTTATTTGTTAGAAATGCACAGCTATTATTAAGACTATATAACTATAAATATAAAAATCTTATCACAAGCCACTTAGGATTATATTTTTTAAACTACACAGTAACTAGTAAACTGTGGACTGAGTCAAACTATATGATTAATTAAAATAAAGCAGAAAATCAACAAAACATAAAGGTAAACTAGTATGGAAGATACATTCTTATTATTTTTAAATTAAAGTTAACTTACCTAACTTAGTCGACTTACCTAAGTCGCCGTTTACGACACCTCGGTAAGAAATGAGGGTGGTCTATTCTACTCAGCTAGATACCACACGGTGGGTCAACTTACCTTAGTCGCCTTTTACACCTCGGTAAGAAATGAGGATGATCTATTTTATTCAGCTTGACACCACGCGGTTGGTCGACTTAGCTTAATCACCTTTTACGACACCTCGGTAAGAAATGAGGGTGGTCTATTCTAATGGTCTATTCTAATACTGCAACCCAATATAACGGTAGGTATGAAATGTAATACTCAAAATTCTGTATGTAGATCACTAAACCGACCCGTTTCCGACTAAGTGACTTATAGCTTCCATCCCGAAGCTAATCTTAAAGCCTTTCGTTAATTTATCATGAACGTAAATTCACGGTGAAATTCCCGCTAACTATTACATACAAACAGTGGAATATTCTAGTTTAATTAACGTGACAACGTAGTCAACATTGCCTATTATTGCCTTGCTTATCACTTTCATTTAAACGCAACATCGTCGCATGGACTGCAGTATTATTATTTGAGTATGATTTAATAACTTTCACCGTTTACTTAGCGCACGCAAGGAAAGCTTTAAATTTTTCCGTTTCAACAATATATTTTTTATTGCTGCTCCTCTCCTATTCATATTAGCGTGATGGTATAGTCTATAGCCTCGGGAAATGGACTATCTTAACATTAGAGATATTAGATTAGATTAGAGAGAGAGATTAGATTAGAGAGATTAGCGCGTTCAAACAATCAAACAAACAAACTCTTCAGCTTTATATATTAGTATAGATATTCCCTTATTTAACACATTGATTCCCTGCGAGTTTAAGGAAGCGATTTAATTTTTATACATAAATATAAAGAATTATAAAACAACAGGTTCTCAACCAAAATCTCGACGATCGTTTTGCTCCGAAACCGAAGCATCATCAGGAGGATAGGCTCCACGACAAAATCGCAATGCGGTGGTGGTTGTGTGTGCTGATGCTGGTGGAGGCGCCTTGGGGTGCGTGTGGTGACTTGTCCTGTACATACATTCAACTGTGTTAGCAACAAAAGCACACAAGCAGCACACACAACCACCACCACAACAATTTCGCAATGCATTACGATTTTGTCGTGGAGCCTATCCTCCTGATGATGCTTCGGTTTCAGAGCGAAACGATCGTCTAGATTGTTGTGGTGATGGTTGTGTGTGCTGCTTGTGTGCTTTGTTGCTGTTGAAGGAGCCTTGGGGTGCGTGTGGTGGCTAGTCCTGCACGTGTAAGGTGCGTAAATTTTGCCTGCTTCATACACATTAGCTTTGCATGCATTCACTTAACCCGTGCGGATTATAGCAAGGTAATTCTGTTATAGTGCCTGCAATATGGAATTCCGCAAAGTAACGCCTGCGTCTATAAATCATTTAATAAGAAATGTGTTTTGAAAAGAGAAATTGCCGAGTTTCTTGCTACCTCTTCTCGGTAGGAACAACTTTCCTAACCATCAGTAGAGTTAACGATTCAAAAGCACTAATCCTGTATGTATAAGGTATTTTGCTTCCTATATTTAGTGTTACATATTTCCTAACAAATACGTGGATTACAGCTCAATAATTCTATTATTACTTTGGAAACATGTATACATAACTATACATTATATACATATACATAGCAGAGGATTTCTGCGTGATTTATTACCATTATTCTGCTGCTAATCTTCAACCCTTTGACTCATGTGTCACGCAAAATACAGTTGTATTTGAATGAGAAATTTCTGGAAACTATTAAATTTACTAACGGCTAGTGGAATATTTAAGTCTAATGAACATGTTTCAACTTTGATTAAATGAATAATGTATCTAGTTTGTTAAAACATTGATTTTCTAATGCAAACACACTTCATCTCTCATTTTGCCATTTTAGTTTTGTAGCCTTCATTAATCTGTTTGTTCGTCTATAATTACTATAAAACAACGTCCTTTAAACCTGTCTATCTGTATATGATCGATTTTCTCAAAATCTACTAACCGAATTTTCTTACGTTTTTTACTAAGAAATAGTGCAATTCTTCTGAAATGCTAATTTATAATAAAATATGGTTTTATTGTGTTAAAGATGTCGCGGTATTGTAAAAAAATTCGCCTGCCGGGGGCTTTAGTTGCGTGTGCCTTATAAACCGATATATACTAAAGTAACGTACTAGAGAGTTTTAGATCTACAAACATACTACGAAAAAGTGCGAGTGCATGTCTCTATCGCTTATGGTTAACTCACAATGACCATTTTCGTGTTTTAAATATTTACAGTGACGACTCCGCACGCACCGTAGGTCTTTAAATAAATGTATAAATGTGTAAATAAAAATAAATATATATAGAACTTTTTCTGGCCCTCGGTGGAAAATGAACCCGCGACCCGTGGAGCTGAGGGCAGGGTCAAGTGATGGTGATATCGTGCGATTCTCTCGAGAGGGTCACGGGTTCACATTCGGACCGATAAGTTTGTCTGTTAAAACTTATGTGTCTAATTTTTAAAAACAATTTAGGAAGAAAAACATCGCGAAGAAAGCTATATTATTCTATAGTAACAAGGGAATCAAATCTTGCATAATGACCGATATATATAGATATCGATTCTCAAGAAGTAAACTCCAAAAGTTTTACTCGTGAAAAAACATTCACAAACACATCATTATCGTAATGTAACTAACTTTTGCTCTTACCGTAAATAAAAAGTTTATACAATATATGATAAAAATCAGTGTTTTTCCCCCGTAAATCCCAACCCCACGAAAATTCTAAGATAAACAATAGCTTACATAGTTTTTTGAATTTAAAGTATCGTGAGTATTCATAATTAATGTATATAAACCGGCTATACTCAAGTTGTTCTTGAGTTGCCATTGTAAAATGTATTAAACATATAATAAAATGGCTCTCAGTATGCTGCGAGCCTCGCTCGAGAATCGCTCTCCCAGCTTACACCCCCGACGATGCTTCCGCGCTCGCCCACTTTCTCGGTGACGCTGTTAAAGCTAATAAGGCTAATAGCGTTAGTTAGTGTTCGAAAAAAAAATGTCGAGTACGGTTCGACAAATTAGTACGGTGGTATCCTAGATCAAGATACAAGGGTGCTTTTAGGGGTGGATACTATAGGGGTATAACTAATTATACCCCTATAGTATCCACCCAGTTTAATAGTGCAATCCCTAACACAAGTCTGTCTTATTTTATCGAATTATCTTCGGCGGTTGTCGAAGCGGGAACTGCCAGTTCCCGCATAAACAGCTCATAATGTATAAGAGCCCCGTTTGAGCTTGAAAGTATTTGGGCATATCCGATAAAATAAAACGTTAGTATTGCCGGTTCCTATACATTAATTAAGCCTACATGGTGCCCCACAACCTATATTCCTCTATCTTTCAGTGAAAGTCTGATCAAAATCGATCTATCCGTTCCGGGAAATGAACTATTAACTTCAATATTTAGATCAAGTCTTTTAAGAAAACCGTACAAAAATGCGTTCAGTAGATTGATGAGAAAATCGATCACAAACAGATAGATAGATCTGCAGAAGAAAAGGAGAGAGATAGATAGAGAGAGAGATGAACTATAAAACCATTTTGTATTACAATAAAAAGAGTAAAAGTAAAAAAGTAAAGTAACAGCCTGTTACTATGCCCACTGCTGGGCTAAGGCCTCCTCTCTCCGTTTTTGGAGAGAAGGATTGGAGCTAAGACCTACCACGCTGCTCCAATGCGGATTGGTAGGTTACACATATCCCTAGATTCTCTAGAGATATGCAGGTTTCCTCACGATGTTTTCCTGCACCGAAAAGCGTGTGATAAATTGCAATTATCAATTAGACACATAAGTTTTAATAGAAAAACTCATAGGTGCCTACCCGGGGTTTGAACCTATATCGTCTCTAGAGAGGCGCACGGTCTCACCGCTAGGCTATTACAGCTTAAAAAATAAAAAAAGTGAATAAACGATATTAAGACTAAAAGTAAAAATGAAACAAAACGACTTTTTAGATACAAAAGTAATAATAAAATTATTTTGCTATATACCCGTTTTTTTACGAATCCTGCATGTAACGGGTATGAAAAAACGTATAGTCCACTATACATTTAGCACTATATATGTTTTCTATTTACTGTATCGCGGATTATAGCAAAATAATTTTATTATTACTTTTGTATTATGGATCTCCGCAAAGTAACGCCTAATTCTATAGACTTTTTAGATGTTTACTTAAAAGCTCTCATACATATTGTTTAAATAGACCCAATTTAAAGTTTCACAAATATAACGATGTTATCTCTATAAAGTAATTTTGTTAGTCCGGATGGCCGTGCAAACGCAGAATTGTGAGAACGCAAATAAATGCATCGCTAACAAGCACCATTCAAGAGAAACAGATGGAACTTTGAGCTCCCAATACACTACTATAATAAATAATATTAATTTACACTTTGTATACTTATCAAGAATGCCGTGTGGTATCCGGCTGAGTAGAATAGACCACCCTCATTTCTTACCGAGGTGTCGTTCAAAGGGGACTAAGTTAGTTGACCCGCCATCTGGTATCTGGCTGAGAAGAATAGACCACCCTCTTTCTTACCGAGGTGTCGTAAAATACGACTAAGTTGACGTGAGCAGTTATTTTAAACTGCTGTAATTGCAAAGTTAAATTTGATTTTGACATAGACATAAAATTGATAGACTGACCCGTTCAATTCCCGCCGAGGACCAATATATTCTATAAACAATTTGCTGGTTCTTCGAGCCTGGGTGTATATTTGTATTTACAAGTATGTATTTAAAATTATATATGTAGTATATCAACCAGTTGTCCGTCACCCATAACACAAGTATTAAGATACTTACCTCGGGGACAGACGAACGTGTGTGTAAGTGTCCCATATATATTTATATTTTGATTGCGGAATTTTATTAGAGAATCTTATACCCACACAATCCACAAACGATTTACATTCTTTCACTAAGCGTAAAGCAGGAGCCGCAAGCCTTTATCGGTTTCTACTTTGTCTATTATATACATCGACATTTTCTATATAACTCTGTATATTTTTAGAAGCTTTTATTTATCTTGCCGTACCTATGTGTGTGTGAAGGTGGAATCTTGCAAGTCAACTTCCCGGTGTCCGATTGAGCCAAAATTTTACAGGCCAGTCCAGTACACACAACGCATGTTTATGATAAACATGACCTAATTCTTTCCAGGAGTGGCTCCAGACGTGGGAACTCCTCAACGGTTAACAGTAGGGACATGAGATTTTGTGAAAAGTTATGGACGATAACAATATTGCTTAAAATATACTTTGAAGCATGATAACGAATTTTAATTAAATAGAAATTTTTAAAATTATCATATTACTTAACCTCAAATCTCAGCTAAACTTATGCTTGCAGAGAATTTGTGATGTTAAATGCACTGTGAAAATGGGATCAGCTCTTCTAACCGAGCTCTCATGTCTTCAGGATTTCGTTTCAGGCAAAGCACTAATTACTAGAAGCATAATATAGTATTAAGAAATTAAATCTTTTAAAATTGTGAGACGCTGCTGAATGTTGAGCATTAAGGACTTAATCCATCAAAGCTTTTGCAAATCTCATTTGAGTGAAGCAGAAACTCTATTAACTTTATAAATGGCAAATTTTGTATTTCTAAATGTTTGTTTTTCAGATATGCAAAACAATGCAAGGGGTGTAAGGAGGAGGCTCGTCCCAATCAGTCTCCTTAATTGTCAACCTCACCTGCACGTGGTGCACCCTGCAGATTTACCAACGAGGCTCTGGCGACCGACAAATGGCGGTATAACCATTCAAATAGCTGACTTAAATATTACCAGACCGACAGTGGGCAGCAGCACTGTCGGTGCGACATGGTCAGCACTGCGATCACCAACCCGCATGCCAAGCGTGGTGATTATTGGCAATAACCTTCATGGATAAACACAAGAAACCACAGCCCCTAGTTCCCGGCAGCCCCGCTATTCCCAGCTCTGGCAGCGGTTCGGGTAACGGCGGGGCAGGGGGTGTCAAGAATCTCCGGCAGAGATTCCGCTGCCAACCCCGACGACTTGACCTGGCAACATATAACGCACGCACTTTGAGGGAAGACGAAAAGATAATCGAGCTGGAAGAAACAGTAAACAAGTTGCGATGGGATGTCATAGGATTATCGGAAGTCCGAAGAGAGGGGGAGGACACGATGATTCTAAAATCCGGCAACCTGTTTTACTACCGGGAGGGCGACCAACAGTCCCAAGGTGGTATCGGGTTTCTCGTCCACAAGTCCCTTGTCAACAACATTGTTGAAGTCGAGAGTGTGTCGAGCAGGGTCGCGTTCCTTATACTCAGAATTACCAAACGGTATTCGCTGAAGGTCATACAGGTTTACGCACCGACATCGGCACATCCAGAGGAAGAGGTGGAGGCCATGTATGAGGATATATCTAGAGCCATGCATGCCTCTAAAACCTTCTACACTGTTGTGATGGGGGATTTCAACGCAAAGCTGGGCACGCGAAGCGGCACAGAGGTGAGAGTGGGGAAATTTGGATACGGGCAACGGAACCACAGGGGCCAGATGCTGGCCGATTTCTTGGAGAGGGAGGACCTCTATATGATGAATTCTTTCTTCAAGAAACGGCCGCATCGAAAATGGACCTGGATTAGTCCCGACGGTTCCACGAGAAACGAGATCGACTTCATTATGTCAACCAGGCGTCATATATTCAATGATGTCTCTGTGATCAACACCGTAAAGACGGGGAGCGATCACCGCTTGGTCAGAGGCTCATTGAATATATGCGTACAGCTGGAAAGGTCCAGACTAGTGAAGTCTACGCTCCGACCAACTCGAGCTCATATTCAAAACCCTGAGAATTTCCAACTCGAGCTGATGAACCGTTTTGATCGCCTAGCTGACTGCGTTTCTGTGGACGATGTAAACAACAGGTTGGTGGAAACTGTCCATACGGTGGGGTCAACATTTTATAAGACACACCGTAAGAGAACCAAAAAATTCTCGACCCAGACTCTCAAGCTCATGGATGAGAGGAACGAAATGAGGCTACAATCTTCAGTGGACGCGACGCGCTACCGTCTGATCAATAAACAGATCTCTAAGGCTCAGAAATGTGACCTGCGACACTTCAACACCGAATACATTCGTGATACCATTGAGCGTAACAGGGGCTCAAAAGTGTTCGCAAGAGATCTGTCTATTGGGCAGAGGCAGCTGACGCGATTGAAGACCGATACTGGTAGTATCATTTCATCTCGTCCTGAGATTTTGAGAGAGGTTGAGAGGTTCTATGGGCAGTTATACACCTCAACACAACAGCCTGCTGTCAATTTGGCAAAAGATCCACGAGCCAAGTTGACCCGACACTATACCGAAGATATCCCGGACGTCAGCCTATACGAGATTAGTATGGCTCTGAAACAACTCAAGAACAACAAGGCTCCAGGTGACGACGGAATCACAACCGAACTCCTGAAGGCGGGTGGTAAACCGGTACTTAAAGTCCTTCAGCGACTGTTCAATTCCGTCATTCACGATGGTACTATGCCGGAAGCATGGTACAGGAGCGTGGTGGTTCTTTTCTTCAAGAAAGGAGATAACGCCTTATTGAAGAATTATAGACCCATCGCGCTGCTGAATCATGTTTATAAGTTGTTTTCGAGAGTCATAACGAATCGTCTCGCTCGTAGGTTCGACGACTTCCAGCCTCCCGAACAAGCCGGTTTCCGAAAAGGCTATAGTACCATAGACCACATATTCACGCTGCGGCAGGTTATACAGAAGACCGAGGAGTATAACCAGCCACTTTGCTTGGCGTTTGTGGACTATGAGAAGGCCTTTGATTCGGTGGAAACATGGGCTGTGTTAAGATCGCTCCAGAGATGCCGAATCGACTATCGGTACGTCCAAGTGCTGAGGTGTTTGTATGAAAACGCCACAATGTCTGTCCGTATCCAAGACAAAACTACGAGACCAATCCAAATGCGGCGAGGTGTGCGACAGGGAGATGTCATCTCCCCGAAGCTGTTTACCGCTGCATTGGAGGATGTCTTTAAGCTTTTGGATTGGAACGGATACGGCATCAACATCAACGGCGAGTACATCACTCACCTTAGATTTGCCGACGACATAGTCGTTATGGCAGAGTCTCTGGAGGACCTTAACACAATGCTCGACGACCTCAGCAGAGTATCTCAACAGGTGGGCCTCAAAATGAACATGAGTAAGACAAAAATTATGTCAAACTCGCATGTTCCGCGCCACCCGGTCATCGTTGAGAACTCTGCACTCGAAATTGTAGACGAATATATATACCTGGGACATACGGTCCAGCTAGGTAGGTCCAATTTTGAGAAAGAGGTTAGTCGCCAAATCCAACTCGGATGGGCAGCGTTCGGGAAGCTACGCGAGATCTTTTCGTCCAAGATACCTCAGTGCTTGAAGACCAAGGTCTTCGAACAGTGCGTGTTGCCAGTTATAACCTATGGATCCGAAACGTGGTCGCTGACTATGGGCCTCATAAGAAAGCTCAGAGCCACTCAGCGGGCGATGGAGCGAGCTATGCTCGGGGTTTCTCTACGTGATCAAATCAGAAATGATGAGATCCGTAGAAGAACTAGAGTCACCGACATAGCTCAGCGTGTCGCGAAGCTGAAGTGGCGATGGGCGGGGCACATAGTGCGGAGAACCGATGGACGTTGGGGTCTCAAGGTGTTGGAATGGCGACCCCACACCGGAAAGCGCAGCGTCGGCAGACCCCCAACGAGGTGGACAGACGACCTCAAAAAGGTCGCGGGGAGCCGCTGGATCCAAGCGGCGCAAGATCGTATGGTGTGGAGATCCCGCGAAGAGACCTACGTCCAGCAGTGGACGTCCATCGGTTGACGAAGAAGAAGAAGAAGAAAACAATGCAACATAATCGGATTGAATTTAAGACACCGCGTTTATAAATATATAGAGTACTTTAACACGCAACTTCTTTCGCATTAAGGGCTTGAACACAAAACTGCGATAAGACGCAATTGCGGAATTTTAACGCGACGTATTTTTTACGCTCGTTCGTACGAGTCGTTAATCTTAAAAGCTAGCCAAATGCTGTCGCGGACTTTTATTAAGAACTTTTAGAGGGGAACAATTTTGTAACACATAATTTTTTAATAACTTTCACCGCTTACTTAGCGCACGCAAGGAAAGCTTTAAATTTTGACGTTTTCGCAATATTTTTTATTGCTGCTCCACTCCTTTTCATCTTTATACTTAAAGAATTTTTCAAATCTGTCCAGTAGTTCTTGAGATTAGCGCGTTCAAACA
This sequence comes from Morpho deidamia, assembly GCA_947086505.1. Taxonomy (NCBI): domain Eukaryota; kingdom Metazoa; phylum Arthropoda; class Insecta; order Lepidoptera; family Nymphalidae; genus Morpho; species Morpho deidamia. Next base: position 2,657,179 of record CAMTZC010000025.1, read on the forward strand.
ATCAATCAAACAAACACAATTCTTATTTTTATATATTAGTATAGATTAGTATGTATATATTCACAGTTTTGAATAATTGAGAAAGTTATAATTAATATTTGAAAGCAATAACGTATTTGAGGAGTCAAAATTAGTTTCAGAGTCTATTCGCCGTTCCTTTGAGCGAACCCGCACAAGGGATGAATGCGAGGTACATTTGTTGTTCTTGTTCTATAAAAGCTGTATTCACCATGACTAGAACAATAACTTTGCTCTGTTTTGTATAACACTTAAATATACAAAGCGAGTAATACTAACAACCTTTACCAATTTCTCTTTGTATGAGGGGACAAGATATTAATACAAAATTAATAATAAAATGATTTTGCTATAATTAGCGTAAAGTCCTTTACCGCATGTATCCGTTTTTCATACCCGATACATGCAGGATTCATAAAAACACATGCATAAACCTTCACCACCACCACCACAATACACAAGTACAACACACGTTCACTATCACAAACGCAACAATCGTTTCGCCCCGCAATTGAAGCATCAACAGGAAATAGACTCCACAAAAATATCGCAAATCTTTGCGATTTTGTCGTGGAGTCTATCTCCTCCGTGTATCGGGTATGAAAAAACGGATATTCCACTATGCATTTAGCATTATATATATTTTCTATTACTTTATCGCGGATTATAGCAAAATAATTTTATTATCACTTTTGTATTATGGATCTCTGCCTAGTAGTAACGCCCAATACTAATACTTTATCTGTCTGTTGGTTAAACAGCTATTCCATTGGACATATATGTATTGTTTATAACGGTGAAAAAGCTATCTAAACCTTTTGAGATATAAGAAATGTATATTGTGATCAATTCTCTCTTATAGATCCGCAGAAAATTCCGCGACGATATATCTAACTTATAACATTTAGGTTAAGTAACGATTTGTTAGTATCTCACTGCTTGGCAAAGTCATCTCTCCTTTTTGGGAGAGGTTTGGTGTTTAGATCTACCACGCTTCTCCAATGCGGATTGATAGGTTACACATATCCCCAGAATTCTCTAGAGATATGTAGTTTGCCCCGCGACGTTTCCCATTACCACAAAACGTTTGATAAGTTACAAATATCAATTAGAAACATACGTTTTAACATAAAAAACTCATTGGTGCCTCATTTTGTTTAATTTTTTATGTTTTTTTAAGTTAACATATGACTATAATTGTTAAAACTAACAAAAATAGACAAGCAAAAAGTACCTTTAATCAAAAATACTGCCAATCACTTCATAACAAATCATTTTTATTCCTCTTTTGCAGGTTTGAAAAGTCACATATAGTACCCGGCAATAAATAATGCACATCGAGAACTTAGAACGAAACAACCGGCCAATTCGGTTTCGTAGAGCGCTGTCAATGTCGCACACGGGTTCGTCAGTCTGTGCGACAGAGACAATGCTCTATGAAGCAGAATCTAACCGGTTGCTCTCTCTGAGCCTCGATGTGCATTATTTATTTCCGCGTAATATACAATACTGTACCTATTTAGAAAGCTATGTATCAACCAACATACATTAATTACTCTACTAAGTTTACTTTACTGTAACAGTTTACCTTGGTAAGAACCTCACTGAACACGAGTTAAAAATCCTTTTAACTGACTACACGATTGTAAATTCAATGTAGTACTTCGTCGTAAAAGATTGCAATATTTTAAATTTCTTAGTGATATCAAGTCTACCTTTGACCCGCCGTTTCCTTTACATGTAACATTTTAGTACCGACAAGCTTTAATACCTTTTCCACAATGAAGACGATGTTTCCCGACACAAAGCCTTTTGTGAAACAGAAATAGGTTGCATTTATTCCTGACTTGAATAAGAGCTATTACACGCTACTTGAAGCTGAAACAGCTAAAAGTTACCGGAAATGGTCAGTTTATTTAAAAATGTTACAATTGTAGCTTCTATCCGCAATTTCGTTTTAATTATCAATAGTAATAAAATTAACTTACAGTTAACCCAGTCTATAACAGTGTCTCAAATATAAATACTTTAAATATGAAATAAGCTCTATTTTATTTATAAGTTCATTTAAAAAATATATATGACCCATCGACAAAGGATATATAGATTTGACATATGCTTATTACATTAGCAGATTGACCTACGTTATTATCCTTAAAAATAAAAATCAATAAATAAGTACATCTGGCTACTTTACGTAGATTTTTTTTTCAAAATAAACTGACTACAATTCGGTGGTTTATGGTAAGACTTTTTAAAAACCGATTTTAAATATTTTCCAATGTTCAAATTTTGTCAGGAAAATGTTTTATTTGTGTCAAATTTAAAATAAAAAATTCATACTTTTCATTTTTACATTAGTGCACTTTGGAACAACTGGAAATAATTAAACACAACAATGGCACCGTAATTGACAGAGGTCGACGTCTCTAGTTTGAGTTGTACTCGTGTTCGAAGGCAAAATAAATAAGGGTTTAACTAATTACTTTATAACTCTGCTTGCTTAGTGATGTGTTATTTTACGATTTTTTCGTGTCATCTATCCCCTGATGATGCTTCGGTTACGGGGCGAAACGATAATTGAGATTGTGGTAATTAATGTGTGCATAACTGATGTGATGTGATGATGTATGTTTGTAATGCTTGCATTTTACGAATCCTGCGTTTATAAGGTATGAAGCACACTCTAAATTTAAGTATTTTCTCTAATCAGATTATAGGTACTCTGTAAACTGATTCTAAAATAATGAAGTCCCTTTCTTCATTCACTCATGACCTTGTAAGTACCTTTTAGGATATGTAATACCAAATCCGCTGCCCCAATACGTTACTTTAATATTGTCCCGATAATAGATCCCTCTCCACAAATCAAATCCTCTATAACGATACACTATATATTTTGTTATTGAACGCAGGTAAATCTATTAGAAGATTACGTCCCTTACCGATGTAGAGGGCATATTCATCACGGCTTTAACGTGCTTAGAGCTGATTTTTTTCATCCCGATATACCGATAATAGTTTAGTGATCTGATATGAGGTTTTTCGGTAAATTTGGATTGAAATACCTTTTACTGGACTATGATTGGTTTGTGGACCCATAACGTGTCCATTGAGAAATCATTTTGGCGAAGAGATCGTAATTTTTATATCAAACTGTAAGTGTATAACAATTTTTTTTTAACATGCAATCCTTGGAAAATAGTATAGACCGCCCTTAGTTCTTACCGAGGTGTCCTAAAAGGCGACTGGGGTAAGTTGACGTTAGGCAGGCGGCCGGTCGTAACATACGTAGCCAAATCATGGGACAACATGTTTGTGGCATGTTTCGCCGACCCCACTTAGAGTGGGATAAGGGCAGGAGAAAGATGCAATCCTTGGAAAGTCGTACAATAGAACTTGATTAGATTTTTTTTTATTTAAATTTTTTTAATAATAAAGATGACTGCTCTGCACTCCTCGAATACTTTAAATTACGAGTACCAACGCGATACCCAAGAACACCATTAAATAACCGTATTTTCCCCATCGTTTTACAATTTTGGGCGCTAATTCACCAATCCCCAGAATAATAAAATTTACAATCAAATTAATCCGCCGGATAGATTCAATGTTTCCTTGCATCTTTTTAGAAATTAAATCCATCAAAATCTTAGCTTACTTATTTAAGAATTTATTTTGGTACTTTAGTCAATGTAAGTTACATTTAAGTAGTTTTAGGTTACTTTTGCATGTGGTGTTCACTTTTATTTAGTTTAACATTTAGAAAAGTTTTATAGTACAATAGAATATGCATTTAAAAGCTGTTGGTAAACCTAATAAATAAATTTAAAAAAAATGATCTGCCTTCTTGTTGTGGAGTCTATCTCCTGATGTTACTTAGGTTGCGGGCTGAAATGATTGTTGAATTTGTGATAGTTAACACTTGAAGTGCTATTTGCTGAAGAGTCTGTTTGTTTGTTGGATTGTTTGAACGCGCTAATCTCAGGAACTACTGGACCGATTTGAAAAAATATTTGAGTGTAAGATAGTCCATTTATCGAGAAAAGCTATTAATTATATAGCATCACGCTAAGATGAAAAGGAGAGGAGCAGCAATAAAAAATATTGCAAATACGGCAAATTTAAAGCTTTCCTTGCGTGCGCTAAGTAAACGGTGAGAGGTTATTCAAAATTATGTATTACAAAATTGTTCCCCTCTAAAAGTCCTAAATGAAAGTCCGCGACAGCAAATGTCTAGCTTTTAGGGTTAATCCATTTTAACCATAATTAATATAAGTATTACGGTTTAATCAAATAATAAGACTGCAGTCCACGCGAACGAAGTTGCGTTTAAAGACCAGTTAAATATAACGGAACATATTATTATTCAGACACTTTAACAGAACTAATTTGCTATAATCCGCATGAGTTAAGCGAATGTATGTAAAGCTAATGTACACGTACACATCATACATGAAGCAGGCAAAATTCACGTACCTTACACATGCAGGACAAGGAAACAAATACACGATTGTCGATTTGACGAGATTTTGGTGGTGGTTGCATAGTGGTGTATTGCTTGTATGCATTGTTGCTGGTGGAGGCGTCTTCGGATGAATGTGGTGACTTGTCGTGCATGTGTAAGGTACGTGAATTTTGCCTGCTTCATAAAAGTAGCAGCCTGTTACAATCCCACTACTGGGTATAGGCCTCCTCTCTCCGTTTCTGGAGAGAAGGGTCGGAGCTAAGACCTACCACGCTGCTCCAATACGGATTGGTAAGTTACACATATCTCCAGAATTCTAGAGATATGAAGGTTCCTCACGATGTTTTCCTTCACCGAAAAGCGTGTGATAAATTGCAATTATCAATTAGACATATGAGTTTTAATAGAAAAACTCATTGGTGCCTTCACTTCCTCAGCCTGCTTTACACACTTTAGTTTGCATCCATTCGCTTAACCCGTGCGGATTATAGCAAAGTAGTTCTATTATAGTGTCTGTAATAAGGAATTCCGCAAAGTAAAGCCTGCTTTTATAAATAATATTATTATTCGTTTAATTCAATATTTACGAATGACTAATTTTAAAATATATCCGCAAAGCGGCACTCTGAAACACGGACGTAATGGCGACGCACATCCATTATGGTAAAAGCTTGGTGTTGGAATACACTGGCTCCTTGTAGCGTTTCGCCTCATTTTTCTTGTGTAACCACAGATGAAGTTTTAATGGAAAAGTTGCTTATATTTTATGTTTAGGCGCTCGGTTAAAACAGATGAAGTTCGCCGAACAATCGAGTGAGGCATTTTTGACTATGTATTTATTTTCCAATGTTTTTAATTATGATTATTTTTTCAATGTATGCCGTGTGGTATCCGGCCGGTTCTTACCGAGGTGTCGTAAAAGGCGACTAAGGTAAGTTGACCCACCTTGTGGTATCCAGCTGAGTAGAATAGACCACCCTCATTTTTTGCCGTGCTGTCTTAAAAGGCGACTAAGGTAAGTTGACCCACCTTGTGTTATCCGGTTGAGTAGAATTGACCACCTTCATTTTTTGCCGTGGTGTCGTAAAAGGCGACTAAGTTAAGTTGACCCGCCATGTGTTATCTGGTTGAGTAGAATTGACCACCTTCATTTTTTGCCGTGGTGTCGTAAAAAGCGACTAAGTTAAGTTGACCCGCCGTGTGGTATCCAGCTGAGTAAAATAGACCACCCTTAATTTTTACCGAGGTGTCGTAAAAGGCGACTAAGTTAAGTTGACCCAAGTGTGGTATCCAGCTGAGTAGTATAGACCACCCTCATTTTTTACCGGGGTGGCGTAAAAGGCGACTGAGGTAAGTCGACCCGCCGTATGATATCTGGCTGAGTAGAATAGACCACCCTCATTTTTTACCGGGGTGTCGTAAAAGGCGACTAAGTTAAGTTGACCCAAGTGTGGTATCCAGCTGAGTAGAATTGACCACCCTCATTTTTTACCGAGGTGTCGTAAAAGGCGACTAAGTTAAGTTGACCCGCCATGTGTTATCCGGTTGAGTAGAATTGACCACCTTCATTTTTTGCTGTGGTGTCGTAAAAAGCGACTAAGTTAAGTTGACCCGCCGTGTGGTATCCAGCTGAGTAAAATAGACCACCCTTAATTTTTACCGAGGTGTCGTAAAAGGCGACTAAGTTAAGTTGACCCAAGTGTGGTATCCAGCTGAGTAGTATAGACCACCCTCATTTTTTACCGGGGTGGCGTAAAAGGCGACTGAGGTAAGTCGACCCGCCGTATGATATCTGGCTGAGTAGAATAGACCACCCTCATTTTTTACCGGGGTGTCGTAAAAGGCGACTAAGTTAAGTTGACCCAAGTGTGGTATCCATCTGAGTAGAATAGACCACCCTCATTTTTTACCGGGGTGTCATAAAAGGCGACTGAGGTAAGTCGACCCGCCGTATGGTATCTAGCTGAGTAGAATAGACCACCCTCATTTTTACCGGGGTGTCGTAAAAGGTGACTGAGGTAAGTCGACCCGCCGTATGGTATCTGGCTGAGTAGAATAGACCACCCTCTTTCTTACCGAGGGGTCGTAAAATACGACTAAGCTAAGTTGACGTCAGGCAGGCGGCGGGTCGTAAAATACGTAGCCAAATCATGTGATAAAATGTTTGTAGCATGTTGTGCCGACCCCACATAGAGTGGGATAAGGGCAGGAGGATCATGATGATGCTGTATTTATTTTTTAATGTATGGGGGTCGCAGTGTTGATGATAATGAGGTTTATTACTAACACAAAATGCTTCGCCACATCTGACTGTTGTTATGTCTGTTCGTGATAAACTCAACAGGATTTGATTTTCATATTATTTTTACAAATAGAACGATTTATGAGCAAGTTTTCAGTGTATAACTTGTGTTTATGTGTATTTGTAAAATATTAAAAGTTATTTAATCCTTATAAACTCCAATATCTATTCTAGTTATCTTAAGTATTTTATGCCTTACGATCCTTCTTACCATATAATTTAAATGAGTATTCTGGGAGTTATTGCAAAATGACAACTAATGCGCGCGAATTCAACGACGGGTTTGCTAAATTCCCTTCTACCTAAACAATACTTTAGCGACTCGCTTGTGAATACATAAAATAACGTCGAACAAGACGACTCTGACTGACTTTTTCTGACTAGTATTTAACTAGAAAAAATTGGGAAAGGAAATTGAATCTTTGAAAAAAGGGGACATGTTTAAAAAAGATAGTTGATATTACACAATCGCCTCGTTTAGATAGAATCAGCGACAAAATAGCCAAAAATTAACGGAAGAGGTTTGGTACAATTTAGGGCTATCATATAAGAACAAATATCCTATTTCGTTTTCAAGAAAAAGAAAATAAATAAATATATGGGACACTTACACACACGGTCGTCCGTCCCCAAAGTAAGTAAGTTAATACTTGTGTTATGGGTTACAGACAACTGGTAATATCCTACATATATAATTTAATAATAAACACATAATTAAATACAAATGTATCGAGATAATAATATAATAGCTCGAAGAACGAACAAATTGTTTATAGAAAATGTTGACCCCGCGACCCGCGGAGCTGAAGGCAGAGTCACTAGCCACTGCGCCAACGGACCAGTCAAAAATCCATCCAGAAAAAGAAATACCATAATATTCTATAAGATACAATTAATCTAGGGTATATGAACACTTAATGCGAGCGTAGTTACGGGTATAGCTTGTTTGAAATAAAACGAAGATAGCAACACTGTGACGAATATTTTTTAAAATATCCCGTTGAAATGTTTTCAATGATAACAGGCGCATATTTCAAAGGCCCCGTCAACTGATGGTGTCGGTGATAAAACCTTGAAACGTTGAAAACATCAAGTAATACTATATCATTGTCACTAGCTGCACTGCAACGACGCTTCAACTATATATAGTGTACGATAAAATGATACATTTGCTTGTTAGAACGCATTCTGTGAAACACACTCTTTCAGTTTACTACGTTACGAATGGAAAGAAAATCATTGAGCTTATCTTGGAACTTTCATACTTTAGATCTTTCTGCAAAATAGACCTTGGCGATATATATTTTTAGAACATCATGATATTGTGCCCCTGTTAAATCAGTCGGATACTTTCTGATGTCATTTAGTGGGGTTACGCTTTCTAGAAGAGGAGTGTTATTCCAACATTTGTGCTCAATTCATTTACTCGTTAGAACAAATTCTCTGAAGCGTAAGTAAAGTAAAGTAAAGTAACGGCCTGTTACTATGCCCACTGCTGGGCTAAGGCTTCCTGTCTCCGTTATTGGAGACCACGAGATTACCACGCTACTCCAATGCGGCTTGGTAGGTTACACATATCCCTAGAATTCCGTAAAGATATGCAGGTTTCCTCACGATGTTTTCCTTCACCGAAAAGCGTGTGATAAATTGCAATTATCAATTAGACACATAAGTTTTAATAGAAAAACTCATTGGTGCCAGCCGGGGATTTGAACCCATGTCGTCTTTAGAGAGTCGCACGGTCTCACCGCTAGGCTATCACAGCTTAAAGCTCTGAAGCGTACTCATTTCTTTTCTGTTCTATTGTACGAATCGAGAAAAAAATATTAGGCTTATCGTGGATTTTTTTAACTTTAGATCCTTGTGCAAAATAGACCTTGGCGATATACATTTTAAGGACACCATGATCTTGTGCCCTTGTTAATTCTGGCAGATACTTTCTGAGGTCACTTAGCGGAGCGTTTTCTAGAGGAGAGCGTTATTCCAACGTTTGGTTTCAATACATTTGTTTGTTATAAAGCAGTCTCTGAAGCATATTCGTTTTATTTGTAGCGTAGTATATTACAAATCGGGAGATAATCTTGGACTTTATCGTGGATTTTGAAACATTAGATTATCGTTCAAAAAAGACCTTGGCGACGTGTGGTTTTACGATTACATGATCTTGTGCCCTTCTTAATTTAGCAGCTTGACACTTTGTACGGTCACCTAGCGACGGTGTATCATGGGCACACTTTGTTCTCAACACGATTGCTTCTTAGAATGGCCTCTCTGAAACACTAGTTGCATTTGTTGCGTACGAACAAATGGAGATAACGTCATTGATTTATCGAGGATCTTTGAAAACTTAGGTCCTTGACCAAAATAAACTTTAGCGATATATGTTTTTAGAATAAAATGACCTTGTGCGCTTCTTAATTAACTTATAGCGACCTTGCGATCTAACCTAACCTTAATACAACAGTAACGTCTCCATAGTTCCTTTGTTAAGGACTTATAGCAACAGATCCTGACAACTCACTCCGAATCTCCCTCAAATTTGTCGTATAATTTATTTTCCCTTTCATTTCTGAGACCTTTACGAATTATTAAGCCTTCGACGCAACAAAAGGTTTTATATGCGAACCTGACATCATTTTCAAGTTAATTTAACACGTTTCAATTTCATTCATGTTGTAATCTGTTAGATCTAGATTTAATTTTCTTGATCAACTAATCGCTCGCTTTGCTATTTTGTCATGGAGTCTATCTCCTGATGGTGCTTTGTTACGGGGCGAAACGATTGTTAACTTTGTGGTAGTGAACGGTTGCAGTGGTGGAAGTTTGTGCATGTGTTTTTACGAATTCTCTATGCATCAGGTATTAAAATTCTATTTTTTGGCTGGCCCGTTGGCGCAGTGGTTAGTGACCCTACCTTCAGCTCCACGGGTCGCGGTTTCAATTCCCGCCGAGGGCCAACATTTTGTTTAAAACAATTTGTTGCTTCTTCGAGCCTGGGTGTATATTTGTATTTAAGTATGTATTTTAAATTATTTATATAGTATATCTACCAGTTGTCCGCCACCCATAACACAAGTAATGAGTTACTTACTTTGGGGACGGACGACCGTGTGTGTAAGTGTCCCATATATTTATATATTTACTTATTCGCGGATTATAGCAAAATAATTTCATTATTGCCATTACATTATGGATCTCCGCAAAGTAACGCCTAATTCTATAAATTATGCAAAGATTATATTTATTTTTATGATCGCGGTATATAAATTGTACATCGGCACAAAGTCTTTTGATGTTGTGAGTGGCACTCGGGTGCGTCTGGCGGAGATGAAAGTTGTTGCACTTCAAACTACGATTCGCTTTTACACCTTGGAGTAGGTAGTTAGTACATCCAGACGATTTGCCGACAAAGTTGTGTTCCTTTAGGACTTTCTTCCAATTAAAAGTATAACGCGCTTTTTAATTGGTCCTATTTTTTAATTCATCCCTCGCTTTGGGTGGACTTTAATTTACTTCTTAATTAACATTCCCGTTAATATTATTAAAGTGAAAGTCTGTCTGTTTTGCCTTTAGAGCTAATCCAATGCAGTATTGTATAACACACCGATGTGTGTAATAGACAAAGTAGAAACCGACATAAGCTTGCGGCTCCTGCTTTGCGCCTTGCAAAAGTAAGTAATTTTATTATAGAATCTTATATCCAAACCCACAAAGGATTTAAGTAAATCGTTTGTGGGTTTGGATATAAGATTCTATAATAAAATTCCGCAATCAATTTTAGCCTTGACATTACAGCAGTTTAATAACGCTGTTGAAAAGAGGCTGATACAGAGAGCCTAGTATACTGTTGAGGATTACTTAGATGAGAAGAATATGTGGATATAGCTGAACTTCTACCCTGTACAAGACAGTGATGATTGAATGTAACTAGTTATAGGAATATTGCTTGCTCTTCTCGGTCGTAACAGCTTGCCGAACCAGCACTAGAGTTGACGATTCGTAAGCACTCGTTTACATGTTTACTTGCATAAACAATTTGAAATTTGGATTGTCGCCGGCCGTTTCTTATGACGCCAGGGGGGCTCGAATGAATCGTAACATTTCGAGTCTGAAATTTAACACGACAATAGAATAGACACAGTAATAATACTTTACTATATAACTACATTGCAGCCATTGGACTCCCAATGAATGGAAAAAAAAATGCTGGAATATAAACTGTTTTTTCACAAAAGATTGACTTTACCTCAGTCCCGCGCTGACGGGATGAGTTATTGCGACATTGACGTATTGCGTGGCAAAGTGTGAACGTTTTACGCGCAAACTTCTATATATATTTCATAATGTCACTTAGTAAGAAACAAAATTATCTCAAATAAAGATGGATGTCACAAGCGCCTTATTACTTCAAAGGTCTATTAATCTAGTTTGAAGACTTTTGTTAGCTGAGTTTTATTATTTATAAGGGTAAATCCAGTAAACTCTAGTGGGCCCCGAATATCAACCTAATTTGCTTGACCTGCTAGGAAACCGAATATAGTATAACGTTTTGCATTACGATAAGACAGGACGTGCGCGCGCATGTACGATATGCGCCCTGTATACGATCTTATTGTAAACGCACACGCGTAATTATGCGTTTGGGGTGTGGTTTTAGATAGTATTTTAGATAGTACCACGACTGTATTGACTTTTGATATTGATATAAGTATTTAGTGACGCGGTCAATTTGTGAAGCGTTTCGATTACTATAAAGATAAGACGCGACCGCGACGCGGTTTGAGTACGCGTTGGGATCAATGTTCGCCGATATGGGGCGATTCAATAACGTGTGACCTTACGAAGGTTGTGTGCACACCGGGTGTTATTTGTGTTATTTAACCGCGTTAGTGAAGTGTATACGCCGGGAGAAATAGACAGTACGTGTCCGTGGAAGATTGCTGAGGCGAGCCAACGAGTTCGGGAATCGGCCAAGTACATACAAGCGCACACACACACGTACACATATACACGCAGTTATTCATGAGGCCGGACCGCATACAGCTGACCGCCGCATAAGGTAGGTTGAGACGCCGAAATTGCCAGGTTTCGGAGGGTGTTTCATCCGCCCGCACGTTTGTGCGGAACAATACATAGTATATATTCGCTTTGCTAGCAGGTGTCGAATAATTCTACTCGTATGGAAAAATATCAATATGTGTAAGATAAAATTTGATGTATATCATAGAATATGAGAGGTCACAGAAAGCTTGTGATTCCTGTGTCGTGACCCAGCAGGGTTAGCAACTCATTCGTTGGTCTGGTTCTACAATAATACTCCGCAATCTATATTAGAGCATACAGAAAGGTTTAAATTACCTAAATGTAAGAAATATGCTTATACGTCTAGGATATTACATAAAAGGATTATTTGCATGATAAAAATGCCTGGATTTGATAATTCAGCTTCATACCAGACTGCAGTTTAATAATCTAAAATTGAAAATATTTAAAAGATTGACCGCCGAGTTTCATGGATCTTATTGGTACCTGACGATTCAAAAACGATCGAAAATATTATTTGAATTTAAACTCTCGTGAGTGGTATTCATTTTTAATGTTGAGAGACCGGCTATACTCACGTCTTATTTTAACGTTTCAAGCCCATACGGGGCTCTTATTCATGAGCTCTGTACGCGGCGTTATCGCGGCGAGAACTGGCGGCGTTCCCGCCGTATAATATTGAATTAAGATTACTTTAATTTTAGTTTCTTCAGATCACTGATGATGTTAGAACGCCCTTGCTATCATCGCATTTCATAATATCGATGTTGCTTATGCACTCACCCATCTCGCTAAGTGACGCTGTGAAACAATATGGCAGTATAGTATCAAAAAAATACCGTCAAGTACCCTGAAACTATTTATGTTCAACATAGTTTACAGAATAAGGCGTTACTTTGCGGAGATCTATAATACAAGATAAAATTAGTTTGCTATGACCTAGGACAAAGTAAATCGAAAATATATAGACGCAAAGCCTTGCGATTTTGTCGTGGATTCTATCTCCTGATGATGCTTCGGTTGCGGGGTGAAACGATTATTGAGTTTGTGATAGTGAACGTGTGTAGTGCTTGTGTATTGTGGTGGAAGTGGTGGAGGTTTGTGCATGTGTTGCTACGAATCCTGCACGTATCAGGTATGATAAAACGGATAGGAGTTCAATCTTTATAGCGGAATATAGCAAAATAATTATTACTTTCAACATAATTCGTAAATCAGTAATTTCAAGAGACATATTCGGGATTTTTTTAATCTACGACGATAATAAAATTCAAAGAAAACTCTCACACAAACTGAACAAGAGAATTATTCAAGTTCATAATACATACAGCTTATCTTATACTTGCGAGGGAGTTCAAAGAAATCTTTGATGTTTAATCAATCTTTGAAAATAAACAAGGATATAATACGAACGAAGATTTTCACTTTTATGACGTGGCTCTCTCATTTTTTATAAGGAAAGCGGATAAGTATGATGAAAGCGTGATTACATACAAGCTATATCCGCGATTTCGTTTGCCTCTATTTATTTGTTTAATAAGTTTTTTTTGTATGTAACTTAATGAATTCTTATGCTTGAGAAACATAGAACCAGCGTTCCTAGCCATCGAGAAAGATATTAAATTTTCTGTGAATTTTTCGAAACAGTATAGAAAAATCAGAAGAAGTGCATAATTAAGAATCTCACAAAATTCAAATTCAAATTCAAAATATTATTTATTCAAGTAAACTTGTAAACAAATGCTTTTGAATCGTCAACATCTACTGCTGGTTTGGAAAGCAGTTCCTACTGAGAAGAACCAGCAAGAACATGGCGGTTGCTCTTTTCAAACAATAATTCTTATCACTAGTTACATATAGTTATTAATGTCTTGTACAGGGTTGAAGAGAAGCTATATCCACGCATTCTTATCGTCTAGGTAATCTTCAATAGTATAATAGGCTTTCTGAATTAGCCTTTTTTTAATAGTATTTTTGAACTTCTGTAATGGTAGAGTTAAAGTAGATTGTGGAATTTTATTATAGAAAACCCACAAACGAATTACGAACTTTTGCAAGGCGCAAAGCAGGAACTGCAAGCTTATGTCGGTTCCTACTTTGTCTATTATATACATCGCCAATCCTTTTATAATTATTTATATTCATATGTACAAAGATTAAATTACTAAAAATAAACTGTGAAGCCAATGTAAGAATACCTGTTTCCTTGAACTTCTCTCGCAGGGAATCGCGCGAATTTAATTAGCTTAGCACACTACCTAAAAGCCTATGAGGGCATCTAATAGCCTCGGCATGAGGCAGATGCCCCCTTCTACCATACAAACCACACCAGTTTGTTTCTATTAGAGATGTGACTTTGAGTGGAAGAAATCGATTAATGAAAAATCAATTTTTCTCCCTTCAAAATAAATCGATTTTTATAAAATTGATTAACCGGATTTGATTATACATAATCGAATTTGTTAAAACTACTTGAATTATTTTTTACATTTCTACTTATTACCTACAATATAAGACTGACTAAAGTTTACTAGGTTCTAGTACGATTATACAGTAACGTAGAATCGCAAAGTTCGATTAATATGTTTAGTTTGGCTAAATTGGTTTAAGCTAACGCATATTTTATCTTAAAAAAACAAGAAAAAACAGAGTAGGTATAAAAATAAGGGTATATAATATAATCGGTTTTTAAAAAAGCGTTTTACAATGATTACAAAACCATAATTATAAAATAATCTTTGAATTTAAACTATCGTGATTCGTATTCGTAAGTATTTATCTTTATTTCATAAGTATTATTGGTATTAATAACTCGGGCTCATCCGATAAAATAAGACGTGAGTATAGCCGGTCTCTAAACATTAATCATAAAATAATTGATTGATATAAAATCGATTATTTTTCATATCCATAGTTTCTATATCTTGTGCCTTCGTATCATAGCTCATACGGTAATAAAGATGATTGAAAATCCAGCAAATATTAGTATATATAGATTGAATGAATTCATATTTTCATGTCTATTTTTAGGAAAATTAAAGTGGGGCGCGCCCTAAACACCCATTGTGTTTCGAGACGACATAGAAGTGGCCGCTTAACATCAAAGCATTTTCACTTTGAAGGCGCGAATGTGCGATGCATATCTGCGAGAACAGGTTCATCCCATACACATTTAGTTCACACGTTAGAGGGTCACGTGAGCTCTTATCGCGAACCAGCAGGCCTACCATGAACTTTTGAAAACGATTCAATTCAAAATCAGTACCTAAACTCAACTCTTTTCGTGCCATGAAGTGTGGATTGCATTGGTATCGTAATGTCTGAAACGGAAAACGTTATATGAACTATGGATAAGTCTGTCTCTTTCACTCAAATGTTTTAGGGCGAATTCCGAACGGTTCGTTCGGCAACGACTTAAAGTTTGCGTCTACAAAACATCATGTATGAAAAAGCAAAACAATTTAGTTTACGTCTTCAATTAAGTCGCAATACGAGGTCATGGTAGGCCTGTAGCTCATATAGCTTGCATAGGTTGCATAAGTGTGTGTTTGAAATAAAAAAAGTAGAAAGTATGTTGAGGATTAACATATTTTTTTTTGAAAAGGAGGAAATGTTATTAGTATGGGTCGAAACAGAAAAAAACATGGGAACATCTAAATTTGAGACGAGAGGGAATGAGATTTTTGGAAAATGAGGGCCAGAGGTCAGTGGATAGAGTAGGAGCAGAATAGGTATTAGGATAGATTCTAAATAAATAGGAGATCATAAACCTTATACTGATATTATATACTTAAAATGTATTATTTCAAATTTCATCTCGTCACAATCGGTCAGACTGTGATAGCCCAGCTGTGGGACCGTGCAAGTCTTTCAATGGAGTCACTGGCACGAATGAGTTATCAATATCAGTGTGGTGTGCAAAGGTTTTATGTGGGTTGCGCGATTCAAGTGAGGGTAGTTGGTGAAAATGACTGTAGTACTCGGGAACGAAGACGCCGCGGTGCTCTAGTCAGTTCGTGACCACGTCGGATGCAACTCTGCCGAAACGTCGAACCTTAGACAAAGGTATCTTGATTTAGTCGCGATGCGATCCGTATTTTTACATATTGATAACCAACGAGTTTATCTGTTAAAACTTATGTGTCTAATTAATATTTGGAATTTATCACATGCTTTTCGGTGAAGGAAACGCCATGAGGAAACCTACATATCCCCAGAGAAATCTGGGGACACGTGTAATCCATAAATCCGTACTGGAACAGTTTAGTGAGTCTTAGATCCTGTCCCTTCTCTCTAAAAACGGAGGAAGGAAACCTATACCTCGTAATGAGATAGTAAAATACAAGAATGATTTTATGTGTTAAAACTTATCTGTGTTCTTAATACTTGGAATTTATCATACGCTTTTCGGTGAAACAAAACCTCGTGAGGTTAGAAAGGTTTCTTCACGAGGTTTATGTATGCAGTATGCAGGTGCATATCCCTAGAGAATTCTGGAGACATACGTAATCTACGAGTCCGTTCTGGAACACCTTAGTGGGTCTTAGATACAAATCTTTTCTCCAAAAACGGAGAAAGGAACCTCGTAATGAGATAGTAAAAAGATTTGATGTAATAGCAACGTAAAAGCCTGATTTCAAAATACAGTGACTTCTTGTAGGGTTTCCCCACATTTTTCTTAGGTAGCCAGAGACAAAGTTTTAATGGAATCGCTGAGCGAAAAGTTGCAATTCGATAGAAGCGTCGAGCTGTGAGCAATATAATAGTGCAAGATTTTGTCTTTGCTATATTTTTGTCCGGATCAAATAGAAGTTTTGTTTGCATTAATTTTTTTTTCAGTTAGTAAAGTGGAACACCATGACGTTTTAGCCAACAAGAGCCCGGCATAAATAAAATAACGGGCGGTATTTTGCCCATGATTTGCAATACCCATGAGGGGTTTTCTCATGTAAGAAAAAAGTGTATTATTAAATTCACGTGAACGAAGTCGCGTGTACATCTATACTTATTATAAAACAATGTCCCAAAATGCTGTCTGTCTGTATGTAATCGATTTTCTCAAAGTCTACTGAATGGATTTTTATACGGTTTTCATCAAAAGCTAGTGCATACTTCCGGATGGTTTCATATAGAACATATCGGTATTATGTAAATTGTGTTGAAAAGATTGCGCAGTTGTGGGAAAACTTGCTTGCTTGGAGCTTTAGTCGCGTGCGCTGTGTAAACCAGCAGAGATACGCTAAAGTAATGTACTAGAGAATTGTAGATCTATAAAAATACTACAAAAAAGTCCGCAACAGCATGTCTCTTTTATGATTAACTCACATAACTACTTTTATGTTTGAAATTTGAATTCTAGCAAAAAATTTTGACATGCTGATTTTAACGCGGACGAAGCCGCTGGCACAGCTAGTTTTATATAAATTCAAAGTCAAAATAATTTTTATTCAAGTAAACTTGTAAACAAGTGCTTTTGAAACGCAACTCTACTGCTGGCTCGGAAAACTGTTCCTACCGAGAAGAGCCAGCAAGAAACTCGGCGGTTGCTCTTTTCGAAACATAATTCTTATTACTAGTTACATTTAGTCATTGCTGTCTTGTACAGTGGAAGAGTAGCTATAACCGTGTGGTTGCGTATTCTTATTATCTAAGTAATCCTCAATAGTATAGTAGGCTTTCTGTATCAGCCTCTTTTTAACAGTGTTTTTAAACTGCTGTAATGACAAATAATACAGTTCCGTAAAATTGATTACGGTACTGAATTATGACTGGCCCGTTGGCGCAGTGGGTAGTGACCCTACCTACAGCTCCGCGGGTCGTGGGTTCGATTCCCGCCGAGGGCTAATAACATTTTCAAAAAAAATTGTAGGTTCTTCGAGCCTGCGTGTATACTTGTATTTAAGTATGTATTAAAAATTATATATGTAGTATATCTACCAGTTATCCGTCACCCATAACACAAGTATTTTTACTTTGGGGACGGACGACCGTGTGTGTAAGTGTCCCATATATTTATTTATTCGCGAATCCTATACCCAAACCCACAAACGACTTAAGTACTTTTGCGAGGCGCAAAGCAGGAACCACAAGATTATGTCGGTTCCTACTTTGTCTATTATATGTATATTAAATATACTAACAACTACATGGTATTATATATATTAACAATGTATATTATATTAACAAGTCAAAAGATTAAAACACACAACTAAAACGAGGTCGCAACCTAATCAAACAAATGCAAAATTAAAACGGATTTATATTCACAGAATCCCATCACAGAGTTTATGGATCGTCGCACTCTATCAAAAGTAAACCTGAGATCAAATCTCATCGATAGCGTCGACACTCGACAGGCATAATCTTTCAATTACGAATTCAAGACCCATCCATTCCAATTAACTTTCATATTGATCTTGGAATCGCTTTCGGTTATACTGGATTTAATAAAAAATTTCAATGGTCCTTACTATATCGCAACAAATCAGAACAAATCAGACCTATATAGTGTTTGATTTTGGTCTGGTTTGAAGTCTGGTGTATCGTAATTCGAAAGTAACGACACTATTTTATTATTTTGCTATAATCCGTGATTAGAAAAAAAATCTAAATTTAGAGTGTGGTATCTGGCTGAGTAGCATGGACCACCCTGATTTCATACCGAGGTTTCGTAAAAGGAGACTAAGGTAAGTTGACCCGCCGTTTGGTATCCGGAGGAGTAGTATAGACCGTCTGCATTTTTCATCGAGGTGTCGTAAAAGGCGACTAAGGTAAGTTGACCCGACGTTTAGTATCCGGCAGAGTAGTATTAACCGTCTTCATTTTTATCGAGTTGTCGTAAAAAGCGACTAGGGTAAGTTGACCTGTCGTTTGGTATCCGGTAGAGTAGTATAGACCGTGTTTATTTTTTACCGAGGGGTCCTAAAAAGCGACTAAGGTATTTTGTGCCGCCGTGTGCTATCCGGCTGAGTAGCATAGACCGTCCTCATTTCTTACCGAGGTGTAGTAAAAAGCGACTAAGGTAAGTTGACCCGTCGTTTGGTATCCGGCAGAGTCGTATACACCGTCTACATTTTTTATTAAGGTGTCGTAAAAGGCGACTAAGGTAAGTTGACCCGCCGTTTGGTATCCGACAGAGTAGTTTAGATCGTCCTCATTTCTTACCGAGGTGTAGTTAAAGTGACTAAGGTAAGTTGACCTTCCATGTGGTATCCGGCTAAGTGGAATAGACCGTCCTCATTTCTTACCGAGGTGTCATAAAAGGTGACTAACGTAAGTTGACCCGCTGAGTGGTATCCGGCTAAGTAGAATAGTCTAACCTCATTTCCTATCGAGGGGTCGTAAAAGGTAGCTCAAGTAAGTTAGCGTTAAGCAGGCGGCCGCTCTTAAAATACCTAGCCAAATCGTATCACGATATGTTTGCAACCTGGTGTCTCGAACCTTTACAACTTTCTCCACCTCCTTGCATCGATTGCCCAATAATGGGGGGACGTGACTCCATAATTCACATTCTGTTCTTGTGGAAGGTCTTCCAACTTTTCCTGCTTTCGGCCACGTGGATGCCCTTGGAGACTGTCGTATTGAGTGTGGTACGATCTGATCTGACCAGCACATAGGACCACGTCCTTTGGGTCTCTTTCCATCAAACCTTGCCGGTAACAAAAAGCTTCTGGAAGTCGTCGCCTAGCTTGCAAACAATGTGGTCAAAGAACTCGAAGACCGTCCGTAGGCATATATTCGAAAGTCATTTTATGTTACAACTTTACGTAACATAAAATTTAATACAATACAATTTCCTTTCTTTTTTTATTATTAAAATTGTGTAACTCGACGCTTGATTCCTATATGAGCGTTCAATTAGAAAGAACCTTTTAACCTAATTACGCGTAAATGAGACGAAGTGGATAAATGATGTTCGATCGACTCCCCAGTGATTACTTAGTGCAAACAGCGGATGAATAAAGTGCTCTATCGGTGAGAGGAAATATCTTTAAATAAACCAAGATTTTGCTATGGCCTTTCTATTAATAGTATTACAATTCAAACTGAAAATTAGCGTTATTCACTTTCAAAGTTCTTCACTTTTCAAGACTTTTCTATAAAACAGTTTTACGTCTCGTTCGGAAAATAGTTTCTTTTGAGAAAACTGCTAGTCACCTACCACCCACTACCTTAGTCGCCTTTTATTGACATATAAGCCAGTCAGCCAGTCTACTCAGCCAGATACCACACGGCGGGTCGACTTACCTTAGTTGCCTTTTACGTTACCTCGGTAAGAAATGAGGGTGGTCTATTCTACTCAGCCGCATAGCACACGGTTAGATTTGTTTAGCTATATTTAAAGAATTATAAGATAAGACTGAGTTAATACATTCTACCTTAAGCATAAAGCATTTATTTTATGGCGACTTTAGTAAAATGATATTTTAGCTACTTATGTGCTATGCAATTGACTCAAGGAACTTTACGGTTATAAATTTACGCTTTATCCCTTTAAGTACAATGACATAGACTATATACTACTATACACTACATACTACATACTATATACTACAGCTCTCGCAGGGAAACTCAGTTCAGCAGCCTATGCTATTCGAAAGATAAGACAGTTTACAGACGTCGAAACAGCAAAACTAGTTTATTTTGCTTACTTCCATAGCATTATGTCTTATGGAATAATGTTATGGGGTAAATGTGCTGATATTGAGAAAATTTTTGTATTGCAAAAAAGAGCCATACGTGGCATTTATAATTTGAATTCGCGTGAGTCCCTGCGAGAGAAGTTTAAGGAAACAGGTATTCTTACGTTAGCTTCACAGTATATTTTTAGCAATTTGATTTTTGTGTATAAAAATATACATAATTATAAAAAGATTGGCGATGTATATAATAGACAAAGTAGGAACCGACATAAGCTTGCGGCTCCTGCTTTGCGCCTTGTAAGAGTACGTAAGTCGTTTGTGGGTTTGGGTATAAGATTCTATAACAAAATTCCACAATCAATTTTAACTTTGCCATTACAGCAATTTAAAAATACTGTTAAAAAGAGGCTGATACAGAAAGCCTATTATAACGTGGAGGCTTACATTGATGATAAGAATGCGTGGATATAGCTGCTCTTTGACCTTGCGCAGGATAGCTATGACAAAATGTAATTAGTATTAAGAATCTTCTTTTTTAAAAGAGCTCCACCGAGTTTCTTGCTGGCTCTTCTCGGTAGGACGGCTTTCCGAACCAGCAGTAAAGTTGACGATTCAAAAGCACTTGTTTACAAGTTTACTTGAATAAAGAATATTTTGAATTTGAATTTGAATATATTTTAAGAATTTTAAGATGAGACTGAGTCAATACATTCTACCCTAAGCATAAAAATAGATTTATCTTATTACGGACTGTAGAAGTGTGCTAGGCAATTCACTCAAGGAACTTTACGGGTTGAAATTTACGCTTAAGTTCAATGACATAGACTATATAATATTCTACATAGTAAGCGGAACCTTAAATCCGTTGAAAGCCATACGTCAATGTCAACTTTATTCATTATTCAACGCGTCAGTTCGGAAATCTGAGGTAGAGTCAATCTTTTGTACGCTTTTACTTGTATCTGTATGATAGATATAAAAAAAGTAATAAAAATAAATCAGCTCGGAACCCTCCTACATTTAATGGGCAAACTGAATCATAATTGAAATAACTAATATAAAAATATTTAAAAACATAAAAGTACTATACAAATCATGCCCACGTGGCCTCGAAAATGATAGCATTGTTTCCACGTTGAATTACTAATTTAATCAGGGAGTTGATGTCAGTTAGGTGCATTTATCTATAGTGTATATCTTTCTTTAATTCAAAACATTTCTATACAGCAGTTTTACGTCTCGTTCGGAAAATAGTTCCTTTTGAGAAAACTCTAGTCACCTAGCACCCACTACCTTAGTCGCCTTTTATGTCCGGTAAGAAATGAGGGCCGTCTATTTTACTCAGCTGGATACCACACGACGGACACCACAGTTTGTTTAATTGTATCGACATTATATTCTGTTCAAAGTGGCCCAAGTAACTCTCAGCTGGGCTTGCAGTGACGGGATATGGGATAGAATTGTTTGCTATCATCGACGATTTTAGAAAATTTTGTTAAATGCTAAATGTAAGGTGCATAACCTCTTCAATACACTAAAATAGGATCAAACCATATTACATTCAATAGGCCACTCTTAAAGTTCGTTTCACCCTGGAACCTAAACATTATGAGAAGATAGCCTGTACACCAAAATCGTTTATAAAAGTTGTTCTTTACTTTCCGAAAAATACGGAAAAGTAGAAAGCCTACTTCTTTAAATTCTTTCATGGTATATCTTGAAAGTTTTGATGGTTTAATAAATTTAATTATAGAAACTTTACATATATTATATGGGGTTGTTTACTACGTGCAAGAACATCAAATTATACGCGATTAAATTCTAAGTTTTCAAAGCGTTAACTTTTGTTTTTGTTTAAACCGAACTTAATTCAGCGTTCGAAATAACTTATAGCAATATATTACTGTTGCTATGAAGTTTTGCAAAATGCAAATGAGTGCGGTGCACAAACAGCATCGTGCAACAATATATGCTTTTAATTATTATATATTATAAATGTAAACATTGACTCAGCTAAATTTTCTCGTATATTTTCTGTATTAGGATTTTAAAAGAGAAAAGGCACCGTACCAATACCTATTATATAGACTGTATTTGATTTTTATTAAAAAAAATCCAAATATGTCTAATGTATTTATTTAGTTATTTAACTATATCTAATTTGGAAATATAGGGAATTGTATGTCGTCGATTATTTGCCTTTTCAGGTGATAAAATTGCTGACTCGATTTCGCACAAAGAATTACTTCAACGCTGAAACGCAGTAAGAATTTAACAACCATTCTTGTCAGCTATTTTGAGTAGAACCGAGCAACCGATTTTAAAAAATAAAAATTTTCACATATTATTTTTGAAAAAAACTACAGATATTGACTAACTAAAAAATAACACTTACCATTCGTAACTCACGGCGCTGTTCTAATACCTTTTCGTTCTAAACCTTAGACCGAAAAAAACCCAAATTTGGATCAATTATCTTAAGAATCGCTCCTTTAGACATCATTCTCCTGCCCTTATCCCACTCTAAGTGGGGTCGGCTCAACGTGTTACAAACATGACACATGATTTGGGTACGTATTATACGACCGGCCGCCTGTCTGACGTCAACTTACCTTAGTCGCCTTTTACGACACCTCGGTAAGAAATGAGGGTGGTCTATTCTATGCAGCCGGATACCACACGGCACATACCTTAGTCGCCTCTTACGACACCTCGGTAAGAAATAAGGGTGGTCTATTCTATGCAGCCGGATACCACACGGCACATACCTTAGTCGCCTCTTACGACACCTCAGTAAGAAATGAGGGTGGTCTATTCTATGCAGCCAGATACCACACGGCACAAGAATCGCTCCTTTAGACATTTATTGAAAAATTGAGTAAACTATATGTTCAAGCCGACAGGGAGACAAAGTAGACAAAAGACCAACCAATCCCAAAATTAAAGAGAATCTATACTTATTATAAAACAAAGTCCCAAAAGCTGTCTGTCTGTATGTAATAGATTTTCTAAAAATCTACTGAACGGACCTTTGTGCGGTTTTAATCAAAAGATTGTGCATTACTTTCGGATCGTTTAAGTAAATAGTACATATCGGTGTTATGTAAATTGTGTTGAAGAGATCGCGCAGTTGTTAAAAAACTTGCTTGCTGGAAACTTCAGTCGCGTGCGCTGCGTAAACCAGCAGAGATACGCTAAAGTAATGTGCTAGAGAATTGTAGATCTATAAAAATACTACCAAATAGTCCGCCATAGCATATCTCTATCTCTTATAGTTTACTCACAATAACAACTTTTACGTTCAATTTTTCAATTAAATACACCGATTTCCACGTGAGCGGAGCCGCAAGCTAGTATAGTAATAAAGTAATAATATATAGGATACTGAAGTGGTTTCCCGTAATATACTAGGGTTTTGATGTGCTTACACTCGACCTTTGTTAAGTTTGGCGGCGAAAGAATTTTAGAAGGGTCTCCCTAAGTAGCCCTTGAGATCAAAGGGAAAAATGCTGTGTCGCATGACACTGGAATTCTATACATAGCATTGCACGGGATCATGTCTGTAAACTAAACTTTATGCCTGCTTTTGCTATCAGCGATGATCGTGTGATTGTCAAGAATTGGAACGATCATCAAGCAATACGATCAACCGTAAAATCATACGTTACATATAATCATACGTACTTTTCTCACTCAGCTATTCTTTATGATGCATTTCCGCAAAACCGACAATTCCCGGGATATATGCGATCGCAGGCGATCATAGTTGATGATTGTTGAGTACAGTCAAGTATGCCATCGCGAGTACAGCTATAAACGCTATAAGATCTAAACAATCGTACTCTCCATTTTCGAGATAATCTTTGATCGTGATTGTCTTTAATCGACACGATCATCGTGCAAGTGTCCATCCGTCCGTATTATCATACGATACATTCAATCATATGCCTGCTCCTCATGATCAGCGATGATCGTTGATCGTGTAATCGTCTACAGTCAGAATAATCAACGTTCAATTGTCTACACCGGCATCCATATTGTCATACGATTTATACAATCATATGTATCACCAACTATTCTCTTTGATGCGTGTACGAAAAACGACAATTCCCGGATTGTAGGCGATCACAGACGATGATTGTTGATTACAATCAAGTATGATTGAAGTAGAGGGCTACTTCAATCGTAGTTAAGCGCCGATTATGACGAGGAGCCATCAAGCGTTCTGTATTTATAAATAGAATAACGGTACCAATAGCATCTCTCTAACTGATAATTAAGGCCGTAATAGTAAACTAATCAACGTTCTAATTGTTAATTACGCATTATCAATATTAAGCGAAGATATTTAGTGTGTATTGTGTGTAATATTAAGCCAAATTACGTCTTTAATTACGAATAATGTTCGATAATACGTGTAGTGAATTCCGGACGCTTGAGCTCAATGTGAGAACTCCTTACAATATGAATTATGAGGAAATAAATTATTTGTTTTGCTAGATACTTCTATGTTTTATATATTGTTGTGACTGGTAACATTTCTTTTGTTTGTTTTTATATGCGTTGTTTTTTTGGCTTTTATTCTGTTTAGTGTTTGTAAAAATCCTTCTTTTTGTTCTGTTCTTCTCTTTTGAGAGGTTATAATTCAGTTCTATTCAAATTATTTTGCGTCTTAAGGAACTGTGATTTTTTATGCAACTTTAAATTATTATGCTCGTTTAAGAAAAAAAACCTATATTAATTACAGATCTAGGAATTACTTTGCGGACTTCCGATAACCCGCGATTCGAATGTATAGCATCTATAGCATATATCACGTCTTATAGCAATTTTTTTTGTATGTTTAATCATTTATTTATTTTATTAATTTATTGTACATACATATTCTTAGAAAAGAGAAAGAGAAAGGATAAAAAGCACATGTAAAAGGGATCTCTTCCAGTTAAATGTTGAGTGACTGAAGGAAAAGGACAAGAAGTGAAATATGATAGTGAGATAATGAAAATAGAAAGGAAGAAAAAGAAAAATAACGAAAAACTATATACATATATTAATATTTGCACATTATACACAAAAGATAACAAAGGTGCAATATAGATAACAGTAATTATTTAATCATTTCTCCTGCCCTTATCCCACTCTAAGTGGGATCGGCACAACATGTTACAAACATGTTGTCACATGATTTGGCTACGTATTTTACGACCGGCCGCCTGCCTGACGTCAACTTACCTTAATCGCCTTTTACGACACCTCGGTAAGAAATGAGGGTGGTCTATTCTATTCAGTCTGATACCACACGGCATAACAATAATTATTTAAATTTAATTCATAAACTAATTATTATAAATTAAGTAGATGAATGAATATGCTACTAATCTATAATTACTTGAGACAATTTTTTTTTTTGTTGTGATTTAAAAGCCGATAGGGAAGCAGATTTGCGGATTGATACTGCTAAATCAATACACAGCTCTCAATCATAATAATATATAACCCATTGCCCTAGTGACACTACTCTCCAGATCTGAGACACTTTAATTACTCTCGGCTTTTACGCCGTGAGTCAAGTACAGGAGATATCAGTGAATTGTATCGACCAATATTTTTAGGCCTATCATATGTCGCAACTTATAAACTATACTAGGTGCAGAATTCCGCGGCACTCTTCAATTATCACCCAAACAGGGGGGGCATTAATTAAATTTTGCAATACTGCAAGCTTTTCGCTTTAGCTTTAGTCTGACGGCTAAGCGGGCAGAAAATATAGCAGTAGAAATAACCCTATAAAGGATGATGCACTGTGCCAAATGTGATGTGTGCCAAAGCCATTATTAGAAAGTCTAATTTATTAAGCGGCACTCTTTTTATTAAAAAACTTCTAATTATAAAAAATCTAATTTCAAATGTGTTTTCAAAAACTGTATTCATATAGTAAAGTTGAAATTCTAAACCAAAACAATCGATTAATAAAAATTCAAGTATTTTTTTTTGTAACGATTGACGGAATACATTGTATTGTAACTGACTAGATTGAATTATTTATTAAATTAGCTTTCAAATTCAAACAAGTTCATAACGCACGAACATCCTAGTAATAAGTAAAGTAATGTAAAGGATGGAACCTGAATATGCCTGGAGAATTTCTGGGTTTTACCTACAAAATCACGTTGACTATTAGCCTTTTTTCCAAATATACATAACATAGGAGGCTTATTCCTAACAGTGGGGTTGTAACACACTGTTACACCTAATAGAAAACTATAATAAACAGAGGAAACACGTTATTTTTTACCTGATATAGTATATATCGTTGGAGAGGGTAAACCGTAAAAGCATAACAGATAGAGAGAGCCTCCTAAACTAAACTAATTGTAAATGTAAATTAAGTTTTATTGAAGCGGCAATATGCAATTGTTAAACGTTAAACGTTAATTGTTTTTTATAGCATTAAATCTTTAAAGATAAATATATCTTCGCTTTAGGAGTCTGACAGTAACCTCAGTCTGTTTTATATAAAAGGGGAAAGGGTGCTTAATAAACTGGGCGTGTCATTTCAGGGCTGAATTGCTTTTTGTGTAACAGAATTTTGACATCCCCATTCGGATTTTAATTAACCGAGGAAACAGATTTGGTCAACTGATAACTTTGTTTTGTCATCGTCCGCCATTTGTATTATTGCGTGAATTTCATTTCAGAAAATACGAATTGAAACGAAAGTGGTGATAACATTTTAATATTATATTTTCATTATATAATGCAACGCACTAATTAGAAAATTTCCTTTATCCTACGAATATTATCAAGCGTGTACTTGCCTCTCTGTCTCTCCGAGTGTGTGTGCGAGTGTTTGAGTGCGTGCGGGTGTGTGTTTTTAACATATCAACGGCTAAAAGAATACTTACTAAATTTTGCGTACTATTAGGTTTAGACTTTGAATAACATATAGGCTTCTTTTCGTTCCAGTAAAACTTTTCGTTCCAGATAAAATCAAATTTTATTTAAATAAATTTAAAAAAAGGGCAAAACCAGATCGCTGGTTTTAGTTTACTTAACAAATAAATAATAATAATATGGGACAGTTACACACACGGTCGTCCGACCCCAAAGTAAGTAACTTAATTCTCGTGTTGTGTGTTACGGACAACTGGTAAATATACTAGATATATAATTTTAAATATATACTTAAATATAAATATACACCCAGGCTCGAAGAACCAATAAATTAAAAAAAAACTTCACGATGGTTTCACAAGACCCCCTCTTTTTTGTCCTGAACTGTAAATTTAAGTTTTATACGATATTTAATAGTATTTATGGTTTATGAGATGTGTTCTATTACAGGCTACGTTGTAATATGGCTATCGCTATAAATAAGGCCGTACGCCCGTTTTATGGCCCGCATAAATCACACTGTGATTCCTCAAATTATTTATTACGAAACCTGTTTCCGCTGCTATTGTGTTTAAATCAAACTTGAAATCTATTGTTATTTGTTGTAACCAATCATTTTTCATATCAAATCGGAGTTCTAATTCAAATACAAATTCAAAATA
Source organism: Morpho deidamia (assembly GCA_947086505.1). Taxonomy (NCBI): domain Eukaryota; kingdom Metazoa; phylum Arthropoda; class Insecta; order Lepidoptera; family Nymphalidae; genus Morpho; species Morpho deidamia. The sequence continues at coordinate 2,685,208 of CAMTZC010000025.1, forward strand.
TTCTATGTTCAAGAAATCTTTTAATTTACTTTTTTCGTCTGTATTCCTTTCTACATTCATTTTCATGGTTTTTGATTTTAATTAATTAGTCAATTTAACTTATTTTTGATGTCGATTCCAGATTAAGCTTGTCGTTGTACACATATTATATATTTTATTTCACTTTTGTATTTTGTGTGTGCAATAAAGAGACTACAAGAAAAGTGTAAACAAACAACAATAAACTCAAAATATTCTTTAATCAATTAAACAAGAGGATTTGAATTTTGGTTATGTATAGCCAAATAAGACTATATAAATTTAACACCTGGAGCTGCAAAAATTGCCGAATCCGACAAGCGACGAAAGTATGCATCTCTCATCGACAGTTATATATTTGTGCTGTTGGCAGTTGATACCCTAGGCCCTTGGAGTCAAAGTGCAAAGAAAATATTCGTTTTAACAATTCGGTTAATGGCCTCTTCATATGACAAGAGGGCTGGCTCCTTTTTCGCACAAAGAGTGAGGCAACTTAGCGATTCAACGTAGAAACGCTGCTAGCATTCTTGGGACCATTCCACGTGAGCATGATTTGTATAGAACTAGCGTGTAAGTAATTTAAACATAGACATAACTTGTACATTTCTGTTGTAAAAAAAAGGATTACATTAAGTAGATATAAATTTAATGAAACATTTTTGTAAACAAACTGATCCGAGCGAAATGTGCTTAACGAAAAGTCGTTCACAAAATTACATCACGAAGTAACATGAATAAAAGATATACTCTTATATTCATTTCGCTAGGACGAAATTTTAGCGATTCCCAATTAGTTCCTTATTGATTCGAAAATCTCTCGAGCCCAGTAGAGCCTCTCCATTTTAATGAAACCTTACTTTAGTTACACGAATACCATTAAGTTTCCCTAGGAATTCAAATAAATATTTATAGCACCCGCGGCAAAAGAATGGTATTTCATCAAACCTATTCTGTTCATTCAAATATGTTACTTGTGTTTTTGGTCTAAAGATAAAAATTGCTTGAATCTTTTAAGCTTTTCTGATGTGACATGAGGTGTAGGTAATTGCACAGGCCGAAGCAGAAATTTATTTGTTTTCGTCCGCATAGTTTGTTTATTTACCGGTAAGTCAAGTTTGGTACGATGACATTGATTTATACGCGTGCTTTCGACGTTGTTTTTGAATTTGTTTACTGAATTTACAAGGAATTAATAAATTCCTTGGAAGTACAGGTTACATTTTATCGGCGAAACTTATAGTAGCTTCAGTACCAGAGTAATGAATGAAATAGAATAGTGTACACTATAGTGTACACACTACTGGTAAATATATAAATATATATGGGAATGGCCAACTGTATATGTAATTGTCGTATACATTTATTAAAACGGATAAGACATTTTGCATTTAGCATTACATAGATTTTCGGAAATCGCAAAATATTATATGCTAGCAATGCCAGCGGCTTCGCCCTCGTGGAAATGAGCGTGTCACAATTTTTTTTAGAATTGAAATTTTAAACATAAAAACAGTTATTGAGAGTTAACAATAAGAGATAGAGATGCTATCTTTGACTTTTTTGTAGTGTTTTTATAGATCTACAATTCTTTGGTACATTACTTTAGCGTATCTCTGCTGGTTTGCGCATCGCACGCGACTAAAGCTCCCAGCAAGCTAGTATTTTAACAACTGCGCGATCTCTTCAACACAATTTACATAATACCAATATGTACAATATATCAAAACCCATTAGAAAGTATTGCACTATCTTTTGGTGAAAACCATAAATCCGTTCAGTAAATTTTGAGAAAATCGATTACATACACACATACAGTTTTTTGAAACTTTATAATAAGTATAGATATCGCATAAACCGTATGGAATTCTGTAGAACAAAAGTTACAATCGAATTATTTTTGTATAGGTAATCCGAGCATTTTTATTTATCGCGAATTATATCAAATTTTTATCGCGATACGGGTTAACAGTATATATATAATAAGAATGAATCGCGAAAGTTTAAAGTATACTATAGCAAATTAATTCTATCATTACTTTTTAATTTACTCAGCTAATAAGTGATATTTACATTTATTATAAATATATTTTATTGTATTTATTATATTTATTTTGTTTACTATAATATTATTTTATATCACTTTTAATTTAATTTTTGTTTGTTAGGTACTATTCATGTTCGCGCCTACTGTGTGCTCTTCGATTGCTATATTTGGTGAGTGTAATCAGGATAGACAGACAACCGCAAAAATTTCTCCACACCGAATAATCAAAGGACACTGACCTTTCACTGAGCTTCTCTGTAGAGTATGGCCTGCACGCCGCTCCGGCCGGAGTATATCAATGCCACTTTTATTCGTGGAATCACTAATGTTATTGTTTTTCTGTTTTAGTAATTAACACAACCACCGAATCCTTAATATTTCGTGTATATTTATAAAAAAGTCCACCCAACACTGATATACACAATAATTCACAGCGATTGCCGAGTTTACCGTGTTGCGTCACATTTTTTGATTACCTACCCACACCGCCTCAGGTGCAGCAAGTCCCGACTACCCTCAGCGGAAAAAATTGCCCGAACAATTAAATACGTTTCATTTTTATTTTTATTATTTAATATTTACTTTTTTTATAATTTAAGACTGGTTAGCTAGATTCCGATTCCGGAATATAATTATAATTTAATAATAATAATTCACTGCGATTGTCGAGTTCGCCGTGTCGCGCGGCCGACCGATCTCTCTTTGTTTTCTTGTGACATTTTTTAATTACCTACCCACACCGCCTCAAGTGCAGCAAGCCCCGAATACCCTCAGCGGAAAAATTGCCTAGAAAATTAAATACATTTCATTTTCATTTTAATTGCTTAATATTTACTAATTTTTAATTTAAGACTGGTTAGTTGTATTCCGATTCCGGAATGAGCCCGATGTTGCACACTTGTGATGTTTTTTTATCAATTTAATATAATTTAAATATGAGCAAAAAATATTACAAACTTTTTATTAACATACTTTTTTGTAGAATTACTTAACTTATCCCAAAATTAAGATAATCATATTTTATGTCAAATTACCGTCATAAAATACAATACAACAGCAATTTGGCCCCTAAATATCCATTTCCATATTAGCCGATAACGTAATGGAATTTAAACGAGAATTCGGCAGTTCGGCTTTAATTTCTTTCTCCCGCCCAAAATAAAAGGGAGTTTATTAGAATCGATAAAGGGCACTTCCGTAAACGACTTTACATCGGAAATTCTGTTGCCCAATTTAATTTCTTCAGCCTTGAACGTGTCTGAACGTGTTTTGTTGTAATTTTAGGCACTCTATGAAAATCAGCGCTGCAATACTTTAGTAAAAGTAGCCTTTTAGTATCCCATTAGTGGGCAAAGACTTTAGGCAAGGAAAAACAAATTCTTAATAATAACTACTGTTACGTGAGATAATTCCAAAATCGTAAATCTTGTTGTTACATCCATTTACTTATTTTTAAACTTAGTATTTTGTGAAAAGTGTAATATGTATCTTACCTTATCTTATCTTATCTAATTTCGGGGACACCTGTCGGTACAGGACGGGTGGTCAGCTCTAATACTGGACTATTCCACCCATTTCCCCTTGTTGGGACAAGGGTTTCACTGTTGTCCCGACAGTGTCACCTGCTCTAACCTACCTGTTGCTTTCACAAACCTTATAATATCCCTAAGGAGATATTTGTTAGGTCATCAGCTTCAATTTCGTCCTTACCTAATATCTCCCATCTTACCAGCGAATACATGGGGCACTCAGCCATAAGGTGGAGACTGAGTGTAATATGTAATGTAACCTGTTACTATCCCACAGCTGGGACACCTCTCTCCGTTTTTTGGAGAGAACGGTTGGAGCTAAGACCTACCACGCTGCTCCAATGCGGATTGGTAGGTTACACATATCCCCAGAATTCTTTAGAGGCATGCAGGTTTTCTCATGATGTTTTCCTTCACCGAAAAGGGTGTGATAAAATGCAATTATCAATAAGCCACATAAGTTTTAATAGAAAAGCTCAATGGTACCTGTCCGTTTGAACCTATGATCGGCTCTAGAGACACGGTCTCACCGCTGTGCTATGAAAGCTTATGTGAAAAAGTATGAAAATATTTTAAAATATCTATTTCTAAATCATAAATAAATCTAAAATATTTTAAAGTATCTGGCATAATAATCGTAAGGGCTTATTTTTAGAACCCTTCAAGTCTTGAATTTAAATTTAAGTGCCTTCTCCGAAAATTTATTTACTTATTTGTTATTCTTATATTTTATCTTTTAAGTATAAAATAATGTTAATTTATTCAAACATTATTTAAATAGCTATTGTCCGCGGCGTCGGCGTCGTCCCTCTTTCTTACCGAGGGATCGATACAATTAAGGTAAGTTGACGTCGGGTAGGCGGCCGGTCGTAAAATACGTAGCCAAATCATGTGACAACATGTTTGTAACATGTTGTGCCGACCCCACTTAGAGTGGGATAAGAGCAGAATGATGATCATGTCCGCGGCGTCGGATATGATGTTGAGATAAATAAGTGTATCTCCAGCCTTTAAAATAAAAACGCTTTTTTTCCGTTTAGCTATAAAATAATAATAGTATTGCTTTAAAACTCTGGTAATCATTAATACGTACTATGAGATTCGTGCGGATTAAAATTCAAATTCAATCTAGTAAAATACCGGGAAGAGCCACTGTTCCTACCGGGAAAAGCCAGTAAGAAACTTAGCGATTGCTCTTTTAAAAATATAATTCGTATAACTAGTTTAGTTATTACTATTTATTACCGGGGCGAAGAGGATTGCGGAATTTTATTATAGAGTGTTATGCCCAAACCCACAAACGACTTGTGGTATGCGGCAATAAATAATGCACATCGAGGCTTAGAGAGAGAAATCGGCTAGTTCTGCTTCATAGAGCATTGTCTCTGTCGTACAGACTGACGAACCCGTGTGCAACGTCACATACTAACTGAGTGACAGTGACAGCGCTCTACGAAACCGAACTGGCCGGCTGTTTCGTTTTATACATCGATGTGCATTATTTTATGCTGGGTACTATATATACTTTTGGAAGGCGAAAAGTATATTACGGTTACTACTTTGTCTATTACATTCGATACATCGCCAATTTTGTTGTATAACTATGTATATTCTTATGCACAATATTTTGAAAAATATAAGTAATATATAAGCGAGAGCGAGTGTGCTGCCGACCTTTAAAAAGATGGAAAATACGCTTTTTGAAGGTATTTATGTCGTACCGATCCGGAAACGCTGCTAGAGGGAGATTATTCCATAAAATGGTGGTGCGCGGAAATAAATTATTAGAAAACCGCACTGTAGTGGATCGCCACGCATCCAGATGGTAAGGATGATATGGTAACCTGTGACGTACAGTGCGGTTATGGAATTTGGCGGCAGGAATCAGGTCGTGTAGCTCACTGGCACACTCCCCATGAAAGATGCGGTAGAAATCGCACAGTGAAGATACGTCTCTACGCATCGCCAAAGAGTCTAGCTGTTTGCTGATCACCTGGTCCCCGATAATTCGAGCTGCTTCTGCGCTGTATGCGATCGGACATACTCTCACACTAAATATTTAAGGATTGTTACTGATGCCTAAATGAATAATAACATCTAAAATTTAAATGAATCACTGTATAATATGCGCAGTAAATAAAACCGCTAAGAATTATGCTAATGCTTGAATAATTTAAAAAATCTATCTCTGTTCGCAGGTCCAAGATAAAAGTACCGTCAACAGAGACGAGGGGGGAGGCAAAACTGTGGAAATAAGCCAGCAGCTACTGTCCCGCTGTAAACAGTGCTTATCTCATACAACCAGACGATCTGGATGATGCACCTTTCACATTAATGGACTACGATATAAGGCTGAACATATTTTTGCGCAATTATGCTGTGTGGTATCCGGCTGAGTAGAATAGACCACCCTCTTTTCTTACCGAGGTATCGTAAGAGGAGACTAAGGTAAGTTGACTCGCCGTGTGGTATCCGGCTGAGTAGAATAGACAACCTGTTCGGAATAGATACGCGCACGCGGGGAGGGGGCTTTTACGCGTTCCTTCATGCGTTCGGCCTGAGCAGTTAGTGACGTTTTGGTCATCAATATGACGTCACATTCTTCAAGGTAAGCTAACGACGAGGTGCCATGGGCCCGCCTCGTGATTACCAGGTTACCAGGCCGCACGCGTGTGCGGCACTTAACACAACCCTCATTTCTTATCGAGGTGTCGTAAAAGGCGATTCAGGTGAGTTAACCAACCGTGTGATATCCGGCTGTGTAGAATAAACCACCCTCTTTCTTGCCGAGGGATCGTAAAATACGACTAAGGTAACTTGACGGCAGGCAGGCAGCCGGTCGTAAATTACGTAGCCAAAACATGTGACGACATGTTTTTAACATGTTGGTCCGACCCCACTTTGAGTGGGACAAGGGCAGGAGGATAATGATATTATTTCGCAATTCTTGTGGCACGTCTAAGGAACTCCTTGTATTGGGTATTATCTATATATAGCCTTTCCTCATTATATTTCTTTCCCTTCTTTTGTACACTTTTTAAACGAATAATGTTTTTCTAACATTTTTCATGGTACATAAAAAATATTAATAAATAAATATTACTAGTGACCGAGCTAGTCCTTCTTTTATTCATCATTAATTATTTCATTGTTCAAATCTTATTCAATTATTTTTAGACTGTCAAGTGACAGTGGCTCGGCCCTCAACTCAAGGTCGCGGATTCGAATCTCGCCGTTGGATTTTCTAACAACAATTAATTCTTCAAGTCATGGTTAATCTATGGAAATGTATGTGAATTTATGTGAGGCTGTATAAATAGCTCCACAATAAACAAACACTACACATTCGCCATACGTTTTGCACCGCAATCAAGCATCATCAGTTACAATTATAGAAAATAACTTTATTATTACTTTTGGAACATTTTTTTATAAGGGGTATTCTTATAAACGATTCTTAAAAACTAATTCTAATAAGAACAAACTCGGTATTTAAACAAAGAAATTGTTAGTTCAAAGAATTGCTTTACGAAAACCCATTCCGGTCAGTGCGCCACATCCAGAATTTAGCTTTGTTAGAATTTAAAAATTTCCCGATGCCAAGAAAAAGCAGTAAACTATTTAATTATCGCGAGATCGGAACGTTATCGGCCTGAATTTTGTGAAATAAGTCACTTTTGTATTTTCTGTTTGTTCAACGATATAAAATTGTACAAATTTTTGCGAATACAATGCTGAAACGGTCGCTTTTATTTCTGTTACGGAATTTGATGTTATTTTATTTTAATTGTAGCTTTAACATTTAAGGATATTATTCTTATTATAAAACAAAGTCCCCAAATGCTGTTTTTATGTGATCGATTTTTGTACGGTTTTTAACTAAAAGATTTTTTAAGTTTAGGTTCGTAACGGTTTTATGTAAATTCCGTTGAAGAGGTCGCGAAGTTGTAAAAAAATATGCTTTAGTCGCATGCGCCGCGTAAGCCATCAGAGATACATTAAAGTAATGTACTAGGAATTTGTAGATCTACAAAAATTCTACAAAAAAGTCCGCGACAGCATATATCTATCTTATACTATATCTTTTAAAGTGAGATTCGAGAGGTTTTATATAGAAAAATATAAAACCTATTTCTTTAATTTACAGACTTGACTTTGGCACGTCGTGAATAAAAAATTTGACAGGTCGATAATAGAATGGCGTTTTTCAATGTCATCCTATCCCTGTAGAATTAACAGGATTTCTATAGCCTATATGTGGGTAACATATAGGTTATAAAAATCCTGCTAATTAAGGATTAAAGAATCCTGCTAATTAAGGATTAATTGTGCCAAACTTCATCTACATAGGTTCAGCGGATTCGCGGCAAAAATATATTTTTTTAAAGGCAAGCGCCTGGCTGCGATCTCGCCTGATGGAAAGCGAAAGATGTAACCTAAGGTGGACCGCACTTGCCGATGTAGTGCCTATTCACGCTTTTTTTTAATTAAGTTAAATCGTAAGAATCCGGGAAGATAGAGGCAGGAAGCGAATTCTACGCTTTGGCTGTACGCATCAGGAACGTAACAGACGGACAGACGTATTGATTAATTTTTTTTTCATTGTAAAATAGTATAAAGTAGTTCAGTGTTATAGTAATAGTCCTTTTAAATCTGTTCGACTGTTTCACCAGGACGCGCGCGTAGATAGCGCGAGTTGGGTTTAGCGGAAACTGTCAAGAGACTTACACTGAATGACGTGACGTTTGAAATTAAAACGTTCCCCAGAAACTGGCGGACAATTGTGTTGTTGGTACATTGTTTCGTTTCCTACTCGAGGTTCATTAGAGTTACACAGAATTCATTATTGTCGTTATTTTTCTGTTATTTTATAAAGAGGTCTGCTAGTATCACATTTCTAGTAATAGCCCCTTTTTTATTTTGTAGAAAAGTATTGAACCTTTAGATTAGACTAGCCAAACTATTTAGCCATGTTATATATATAACCAAATTATGTTAAAGTTATCCCAGTAATTTTCTACAGGTCCCTAAAGATATTTTTATTCACTGAAAGTACTGGCTCACTTATAAGTGACCCGTAAGATACTTATGAGTCATCACCATGCGCTTTACAGTGAAGAAAAACCTGGAGAGACCAACGTATTATCAGAGAATTTATGGGATATTTATAACTTGGTTATTCGTATTGGAACAATGCAGGTTTTTACTGGCCCTTTAAAGCTAGAGTGAATATAAATTTTCTAGGCTTGCGCGTTCCACCTTAGACTGCATCATTGCTTACCATCAGACATGATTACAGTCAAGCGCTCATCTATAAACAATAAGAAAAAGAAATAGGATGATAAATATAAGATGGTACATAAAAAGTTCAGGTTCAAGGTTAAGCTGTGATAGCCCAGCGGTGACACCGTGCGACTCTTTCGAGGGGAACACGAGTTCAAACCCGGGCAGGCACCAATGAGTTTTTCTCTTAAAACTCATGTGTCTAATTGGTAATTGCAATTTATCACACGCTTTTCGGTGAAGGAAAACATCGCGAGGAAACCTGCATATCTCCAGAGAATTCTGGAGATATGTGTAACCTACCAATACGCATTGGAGCAGCGTAGGTCTTAGCTCCAACCTTTCTCTCCACAAACGGAGAGAGGAAGCCTATTCCCAGCAGTGGGATTGTAAGAGGCCGCTACTTTTACATAAAAGGTTTATACGTTATCTATTACATAGCAAAAGCTCGCAATTCTTGCATCGATTAAGTTGTCTAAACTTTTTAAGGGCACAAAAAGCTGTGTTAACATTTCTGAACTTAATAAGGCTCACAATCTCGAATAATTGCGCTATCACGGTTTTAAAAAATATATCTCACGCTTATATATTAAAGTGACTTAATTCATAATTAGCATTGAGTTAGATACATTGTAATAATAATTTCAGTGCCATCTACGGTTATTATGCTACGCACTATTTAAAAATTTAAAGTTCTCTTGCTCTTCCAAGTTATGGGTTTCTTTAACTCACGAGTTTTGTAGGCGCTACGCAATTGCAATTTGCCATATAACAACTTTTTTGAATTAGGTCACTTTAATTGCGTGCGATATATTTACTCGAAATTGCTCTTAGCACCTTACAAAACAATTCCAATATTCTTATAGGGAGGTAATAAGTATAGCTAACGGTATCTCAAATTTCCTTTCCGGATACCTTCTTTTTTTGTGAAATGGAATAAATTAATTTTCTTACAGAGTTCGCTACCCGGGACACCGTTAGTAAATACAAAGTCAATTTGGTGTTTAAAAATTCATAAAGGAATTTATGTGAAGATTTTATTTTATATGTTTTAGGTACTTAGTTCTGAAGTGCTTTTATTATTATTATTAAATTTAACCCACTTTCCGGTGTCCAATTGAACTGAAATTTTACATACTGATCCAGTTTTGATGCATGATTATAACAAGTATGCACTGATACTGCTGTTAGGATTATCTCCTGAGAGTTTTTCTGTTAAAATTTTATATCTAATTGATATTTGTAACTTATCGCTTGCTTTTCGGTGAAGGAATACATCATGAGGAAACCTGCATGTCTCTAGAGAATTATAGGAATGTGTGTAACCCACCAATCCGCAATGGAGCAGCGTGGTGGATCTTAGCTCCAACCCTTCTGTACAAAAAAAGACAGGAGTCCTATGCCCAGGAGTGGCATAACTAACTTTATTTTACCTTCAAACATCTTTTAGTCTACAAAAATTTTAAGGAATCGGCAAATGGAATTGAGTTTCCATATTCCCAGTCGGAATTTAGAGACCCTCCCACGGGCCTCGAGGGCACGTGACTAAACGAAATATGTTGGAAGGAATTTCAAAAATATTCCCATTTCGCCAGTAGAAGTTTCTTTATGAATTTTTAAACGCAAAATTGACTTTGTATACCCTTATCTTATTTCCGGGCAGAAAAATCTTTAAGTGTATTAATTTATTCAATTTTATAAAATAAAGTTACCAAAGAGTCCTTTGTTTTTTTTTCTTCACATTATACAAATTGTTATTTTTGGCTTTTTATTGTCGTTACATTGAACGAATGGATTTCGGTAAGGGACTTTAACGAATATACGCAAAATGCATGCAAAAATTTATGATGGAATTATTTTGCTATAATCCGCTTTTGTAAAGAAAATGTATGTTTTGTTAAGTGTCAAGACAAATCGTTCTCATAAAATTCAAAATTCAATATTCGTTTTCAGAGGTTTCTAATATACCAGAATATCTAAATCTATCTATCTATCAAATTGAAATTCAAAATATTCTTCATTCAAGTACACTTGTAAACAAGTGCTTTTAAATCGTCAACTCTACAGCTGTTCCTACCGAGAAGAGTCAGCAAGAAATTCGGCGAGTGCTCTTTTCAAATATAATCCATATAACTAGTTACATTTAGTCATAACTATCTTGTACAGGGTAGAGGAGTAGCTATATCCACGCATTCTTATCATCTATATAGTCATCAATAGTATAGTAGGAAATCTATATCAGTCTCCATTTAACAGTGTTTTTAAACTGCTGTAATGGCAAAGATAAAATTGATTGCGGAATTTTATTATATAATCTTATACCCAAACCCACAAACGACTTACGTACTTTTGCCTACCTTATACATCTAGGATTAATTACCGTACATATCACAAAAAAACCATCACCAGCAACACACTACACAAGCGCAAGCCCCATAACCAAAGCATAGCATAAAAAAATAATTAGGGCAAAAAAAATGCTTCGATTACCGGGTGAAACGATCTTAGAGATTGTCGTAGTGAATGTGTGTAGTGCATGTGTAATGTGTTGTTAAAATTAATAATTTATTTTTTTGACTGGCCCGTTGGCGCTGTTTGTAGTGACCCTGCCTTCAGCTCCGCGGGTCGCGGGCTCGATTCCCGCCGATGGCCAACATTTTCTATAAATAAATTGTTGTTTCTTCGAGCCTGAGTGTGTATTTGTATTTAAGTATGTATTTAAACTTATATATGTAGTATATCTACCAGTTGTCCGTCACCCATATCACAAGTATTAAGTTACTGGCTTTGGGGACGGACGACCGTGTGTGTGAATGTCCCACATATTTATTTATTTATTTTTCGTTAAACAAATAAGGATTACAATATCAAGGTTAGGACACTCTTTTAAGTGTAACAAAATGTTGTGGGTGGTGTTTTGTGATACGTGCGGTAACTTATCCTTCTGTATGAGGTTTTGAGGCGAACAGTATTTGCTTCCTACTTAGCATTCATTACATAGATTTTATTAGCAAATGCGGATTATAGAAAAATACTTTGTAATTCTATTGCTACTTTGTAATTCCGCTACGAATACTTACTAGCGTAGCAAAGTAGTACTCCGTAAATGTAAACTAACTCGTTCACATTTGAAGTGTCATTAATCGTAATAACAGTAAATCGTGATGTAAACTAAACCGTTTATACAAACTAACAAGTTCCAGTTGCCCATTTGAGAATTCGAACCGGACAACTTGGATATCGTAAACAACTTGTTTAGTTCACTAATACTCTCAGATTACAAATTTTATGGAGGTTTATTTACCGGATCCGGAATTGAACTAAAATAGATTTGAATTATCGGAATGGGTGGTGTGATAATGTAAAAACGATGTATGAGTTTTGATTCAAATTCCGGAAATCTGAATTTCCGATTGAATTCACAACAGCGAATTCGACTTAGAGTTGGATTAGTTTAATTCTACTGTTATAACAATGATAATTTACGTATTAAGTTCTAGCAGATTCGTGTAAGTTTCTATTGTTAAATATGTATCTGACTTTTCCTCTACTAATATTTTGTCAAAAACTTCTAAGATATTAATTGAAATTATAGGGTTTAATGAACCACAGTGTTAAGCGTGAAATGGTTACGGTGAGTTACAAATCTAATTGAGAAGGTAATTTCCTACCTATTGTTTGATGATGACTCAAACGAAAGCATCTTCGATGAAAACTTTCGGGCAGCTAGATTTTTCTTAACAACACATTTTGTCATATTTTAACTAATTTATAAAAATTCTCAGCAAACTATACACAAAAATCTTCCTTGCACGCAATCTATTAATGTAAACTCTAAGTACTGTTCAGTGATTCCTTGTATACAAAACAAGTCGGCGGCATCAACCAAATCTTTAGCGAATATTAGATAGAATAACCTGCCAATCTGTAAGAAATTTTGGAGGTCTTATTATTTATCCTTCTTTTCTGAAGTACATAGTAATGTTACTATCAAAATCAAAATTAAAATAATCTTTATTCAAGTAGGCTTTTTACAAGCACCTTTGAATCGTCAAGGATCAATAATTAGATTTAATAACCTACACTGCTTCGGAATGTTGCTCTTACCGAGAAGAACCAGCAAGAAACTCGGCTGTCAATCTTTTAAACATTTAAATTTACATTATTTATTTGCTTGTTTTTTTTTCTTCTCACCATCAGTAGTGTGGTAGAAAATCAGGTTTCTACTCGCTCAGAGATATACCTTCAGCTCGTTCCCATCGGGCGGAACGACCTAAAATGGGTTTTCCTCAGAAAAAAGATGGGAGCTTAGCACTAGTTCTACAACTACATAGCTCTGATATAAAGAGATCTATCTGTAAAAAGGAAAAAAATGGCTTTACAATCGTCTAAACCCAGCCTTACTACATAAAAGAAAACAATCCACCGTTCAGCTTCACGTCATTCACGATGTTACCTCGAACACTAATGTTCCTATTGCCATTTATATTTCTCCACAATAACATAATTCATATGTTCAAAACTCTAGCGGACCTCAAACACCAATATAAAAAGATAGAGAATGATGAATTCAGCACATCGGACGTGCTTGTTGGGAAAGCGATGGATTTTATTTATTCCAATAAGACTATGATGAATTTAATAGCCAGAGAACTTTGGAATGTCGGGTCTAAAGCTATTGACAGGATCGTTGAAATGAAGGGTAAGTCGAATTAAAAGACGATTTTATTTCAACTAGGTATACCGGATATATATGATATATAGGAAATATGTCATAAAATGTTTCCCTACTTGTAATTTTTGAACATAAAAGGACCTAGTTATTGTGAGTTATTCATAAAAGATAGAAATATGCTATTGCAGGCTTTTTGTAGTATATTTGTAAATATACTATTCTTTAGTACATTACTTTACTATATCTCTGCTAGTTTAGCGGCGAACGCGAGTAAAGCTCAATAAAAAGTTTCAATAAAATTTTCAAAAAACGGTAGTGTTCTATTGACATAAACTTTCGGTAGAATTTCACTTACCTTTTAGTAAAAACCGTACAAAAATCAATTCAGTAGATTTTTAGAAAATCGATCTCATACATATGGACAACTTTTGGGGACTTTGTTTTACAATAAGATACGAGTAGATAGACGTTTTGGTATTAGAATATCATCCATTCTAATGGATCATCCTCATAAACGGCGATTACAAATGATTAACAGCGAGCACAATCGCATCGAGGGCATGCTCTGCACCCGCCAATCAATGTATTCATAGACATTGATTTGATTGAGTTTACGATTGCTAAAAGCCCGGGAATTATCAGTTTTTCGGATTAAAAGGGGATTGCGACGTGATACGTATGATCATATGTTATAATAATACCGACGATCGTGTGAACTATTGCACGATGATCATGCTGATTACAGAGGATCACACGATCAACGATATACTATAGTGAGGTGCAAGCAGGTAAAAAGAGCTATACGTAGCATTTACAATTTAAATTCGCGCGATTCCCTGCGAGAGAAGTTCAAGGAAACAGGTATTCTTACTTTTGCTTCACAGTATATATTTAGCAATTTTATTTTTGTAAATAAGGAGATACATAATTATAAAAAAATTGGCGATGTATATGATAGACAAAGTAGGAACCGATATAAGCTTGCGGTTCCTGCTTTGCGCCTTGCAAAAGTACATAAGGCGTTTGTAGGTTTGGGTATGAGATTAAATAAATAAATAAAACTAAAAACACTATTTAAAAAAGGCTAATACAGAAAGCCTACTATACTATTGAGGATTACTTAGACGATAAGAATGCGTGGATATAGCTACTCTTCCACCCTGTACAATACATTAATAACTATATGTAACTAGTAGTAAGAATTATTCTTTGAAAAGAGCAACCGCCGAGTTACATGCTGGTTTTTTTGAATCTGCAGTAGATGTTGACGATTCAAAAGCACTTGTTTACAAGTTTATTTGAATAAAGCATATTTGAATCTAAATTTGAATTTGAATATTATATTTATAAAATTTTTAGCTTTTATTGATTTAAAAGTTTTATTATGTTTAACTTATCCATGTATAAACTTGTTCTAATTTCATACTTTCTTTTCTTTCAGAGAGAACGTAGACAACATGGCTTAAATGTAAAGGTCAAACAAGAAATAGAAACGCATCATAAAACAACAAATGTGGAATTTATCACGAAAATAATTATGAAATTCTAGATATTTATTCGTTCTAAAATAATATATTTTAAATTATTTATACAAGTTTTCATTGGCTTGTTACACGATTCCCTATATCCTTCTCCCTCCCATCATAAACTGCTAGTACGCATCTGACGCTGTAATTAGTATTGTATTGTAGCGTTATTGCACGCGCCTTAATTATAATATTTTCATAAACGCCTACGTCACACGCTTAACTATTATTCAATAAATCACTTTTATGTGATCCCCTTTTATGGGGGATATCAGCAAACTATCTGTGCATTGATTTTGGCGGACCCGATCAGTGGGAGTGAGTGTGGAAGTGATATTGGTGATAGTGATTGTGGTGATGTGTCCTTTACGAACATCCTAAGGAAACGCTGTGAAACCGGAAGCATTGATGTTATCCAGGTAGGTGGTTGACGTTCTCCATATACCCGGGGTCCTTTTATGAAACCTCTATTTTTTGATCCTGATCGAGCCGAACGAACTAGCCCTTACCGGACGCTTATTTTTTATACTACGGTCCATAGTTAACGCGTATTTTATAAAATAAAAAACGCATAACATTTATTATATATTTTATAAGCACGCATCTAGATTGTTCTTCCTCATTATGCGAAGAATTTATTATTATTATTACTTATAACCCAACGCTATGCTTTAATATAAATATATAAGTAAAAATTTTATAGTTTTAGGGTTAAATGCCAATTAAAAAGCGTTTTCAATATACTAGAATGTTCTGGCATACATATCGCACACAACATTGAATGTACTATTTAATGGCTGGGGTGTTCTTACTTTAAATTATAAATTTAAGAATATAATCAGAAAAATTTTTCTCGTATACTGATATGGTGTTAAAATGTATGTACTAAAATCGGTATTTACACTAAAATTGAATAAAGTATTCAATTTTAGTGTAAATACCGTTTCGTTCGTTTGTCAAACTAAAACAAGGTAGGTAGCACATAATTCCCCATCGAATGAATGAATATCGATATTCGATTACAGCCGTTATTCGTATATATTTAAGAGCTGAATCGGATCGGAGATCGGTAAATATAAAAGTAAAAAAAGTAAAGTAGCGGCCTGTTACAATCCCACTGCTGGGAATAGGCCTCCTCTCTCCGTTTCTGGAGAGAAGGGTTGGAGATAAGACCTACCACGCTGCTCCAATGCGGATTGGTAGGTTACACATATCTCCAGAATTCTGGCCATTCCAAAATGTTGGCCCTCGGCGGTAATCGAACCCGCGACCCGCGGAGCTCGAGGTACTACCCACTGCGCCAACGTACCAAAGTATCGAAGTATTTTTCTGTCTGTTACATTTTCACGGTTAAGTCACTGTAATTATATATATGAAACATTGTAATTTTTATATTAACCTCTTAAGTGACTATGACGGATACATACGTCAGCAACATATACATTACAAAACGCCTAAGACGAATATAAAAATATCAAAAATATTACATTTGTTAACATAGTATCTCAATAAATATGACCTAAAAGTATACTCATTTAATTTTTATAACTCTACGCCCAAGACGTATATATACGCTAGCGAATAACAAAGCTCCCCGCTGTGAAGCGCATCTCGTTTAACGAAATAAACCACTCAAGAGTTTAAATTCACATCTATACATATTATAAAACAAAGTCCGAAAAAGCTGTCTGTCTGTATGTAATAGATTTTTTCAAAATCTACTGAACGGATTTTTTTATAGTTTCACCGAAAGATAGTGAAATACTTCCGGATGGTTTAGGTAAATAGTACATATCTGTATTATGTAAATTATATTGTAGAGATCGCGCAGTTGTTAAAAAACTTGCTTCATAAGAACTTTAGTCGCGTGCGCTGAAGAAACCAGCAAGTACCCTAAAGTAATGTACTAAAGAATTGTAGATACTACAAAAAAGTCCGAGATAGCAAGTCTCTATCTCTTATGGTTAACTCACAATAACTACTTTAATGTTTAAAATTTGAATTCTAGAAAAAATTTGTGACAATCTGATTACCACGCTGGCGAAGCCGCTGGCACAGCTAGTAAAGGATAAAACATCCGTAAAACGTAGTATTACAGGTTCAACGCTACTATAAGCTTTAAATCCATCAATACAATACTGTACTCGGAATTATACGTGCACTAAGACACCCTCGACCTACGTTTCTTCCTGTTACCAAGCATCGTTCGGAGGTATCCAGTAGTAGTTCAGAGATCGGCAACTTGCGGCTCGTAAGCCTCACGCGGATGCCGATATAAAGTTAAAGCTTTGCTCTATAAGCAAGAAAATGCTAAAGCAATTAAAATACAATATATTTTTTTTAAGACTAGGCGATCTTTTAAAAAAAATTATAGAAATAGGCGTTACCCTGCGGAGATCAATAACACAAAATTTATAAAATCATTTTGCTAATATCCGCGATTAAGTAAATATAATATGTATAAAATAAATAAAATAATATATATAATGCTAAATGTAGTGTGGACTATCCGTTTTCATACTTTAGCTTTTTTTAATTTTATTATTGAAAAGAAATAAATAAAACTGTCCAATCAAAACCC
Source organism: Morpho deidamia (assembly GCA_947086505.1). Classification (NCBI taxonomy): domain Eukaryota; kingdom Metazoa; phylum Arthropoda; class Insecta; order Lepidoptera; family Nymphalidae; genus Morpho; species Morpho deidamia. The sequence goes on from CAMTZC010000025.1 coordinate 2,702,864, forward strand.
TGTCTTTAAATCATTCTAAATCAATAATTTATCGTTGGCTCCACAATCTATCATACGAAGAATCAGAATATCTTCCTAAATTACAAATTTGATGTAAAATTTTAATGATATATTTTCTGTCACTAATCGTTTAACATAAGTAGGTTGTAACTCTTATACTTTATAATAAATTTAACGTCTGGCGTAACATGACTACAGATTGCGTGTGATATATGATATATTTACAAAATAGTTTTCTGTAATAATGTTATAATGAAAGTCTGTTTGTCTGTAGCGATTAATTAGTTGGAGCGAATTTGCTGAAATTTAATATGTTTTAAACTTATAAATTTCCGTTTTGTTCCTGGATAACAAATAACTGAGAGTAATTTAACACTCAAATTAACATGAACGAAGTCACAGGTATTATTTTCAAACTATATTAGCGTCAAAAAAAATTCAGTCGCCCCGTTGAAAGCTGGAAAATTTTGTACATTATCACTGTTTAGTCTTAAAAAGTTGCTGCTACCACTGGTCTAGTTTATGACACGAAGGCTTAAGTAAGGCGCAATGGTTGCTTCTTACTGATCCTAGATAGAATACTTTGTATGGAACGTCATATAAATCTTTAAAAGCAAATTATCGTTACGAATGCGGTTTCATCGAAGATATATATCATATTTTGATAGAATGCGTGCGGAGCGAGGAACTTAGGAATAAATTTAGGTTAAAATTAGGATTAAGCTTTGATTATGCCACTTGTAATAGGATTTTGGCATCTCCATATTCAAGAGAAGCGAAGTTGCTCTACAATTTGGTGAAAGTAGACATAAGTCGTAGAAATTAAGGTTAGTTTGTAGTCGCTATGGCTGTGGCATTTTCCGTTTGTAATACACCCTAAAATAAAGATTAAAAAAATTAGCGTGATATACCTTTCTTACCATAACAAGTCTGAAAAGAATTCATGATTTATATTATAAACACAAAAGCTTGTCTGTCTGTTGAGCTGTCGTAGCATTAAGAATATCGATGCATGCAAGCGGTGGGAGGGGCCACTGTTTAGAGAGGCCCCGACCTGGAGGTGGCGCTCTCCGGGGTACAAAGTTGCTGCTGGCGGGGATGGGGGCAATGTCTTCAACGGTACCCTGTCCCCGCCACCAGCAGCGTGGTGGAGCATTGTCAGGTTTTTAGTCGGTGAGAGTCCGATACCGCCGCTACCCAACCAATTCCCACCGCTCGTCCCCGTCGGGCGGTGATGAACCATAATGGGTTTTACTGACATAAAAAAAAGAAAAAAAGCATAATGAATAAAGAGCCAGCTTTTCCTCCTGGAATAAGATCAAAATATATAGTACAATTGAAGGTAGGCTTAACTTGAAGCAAACGTAATTGTAAGACACCCTCAATTAATCTTCCACTTCTTGTCTAAATATTGAATCTTTTTATCTTTTAATCCTAAGGGCGATCAAATTTTTAGCTAAGAATAAATATAGATAACATAACTAAAGTTTGATACTAAATAATCACGTCACTTTGCCATATTGTCGTCGTACCCATCTCCTGATGTGTTTCCTGATGTTAGGGGACGAACTATTTATAATAATAATAATATAGTTTATTTGACATAAAGCCTAATACAAACATTTCTTAACTTATAAAAGATTTCTAATTTTTGGCTTGTATTAAATTGCTTCTAAAACAATGGTGACCCTTACTTTCAAGCTAGGATAAACCTGTGTTTTGAAAGTCAGTGGTTCAGCTCGGACATAGACAATGGCAACGGCATTTCTTGTATAATTAAACATTATTAGTGAGACTTGCATGCTATATAAAAATATGTATATATATATGTGTGTATATAAATATGTATAGTGGGTGTGTGTCAATTTGAATGTATGTGTGAACGAAAAAAAGGTCTCAGATAACTATTGAGATTGTGATAGGAAATGTGTGCTGTGCATAGTTTTTTTACGAAAACTACATGTGTCATGTTTAGGAGAGGATAGTGCAAACTACTTTTACATATATTTTAATTTCTCGTAGTATCTATTTATTACAGGCACTATGATATATTTTAATTAAAATAGATTGTCCTGAGTGCAACTGTACATATGTAGGTCAGACTGGCCGAAATTTTGCAATTCGAATCCGAGAACATATGGCTGCATTTAGAAATAATAAACCACAAAATTTTAATTTTGCAAAACATTTGCCTGAAAGCGGTCATAAAGTACCTAATGACCACTCGTTTCATATTCTTCATACTTGTGATAAGGGACTCCGACTCAATATGGTAAAACAACTTGAGATAATAAAAAATAACAATGGCCACTTAATTAACGAGCAAGTAGATGTCTCCAATTCCGTTTTGCTACATGTGTTCGGAGGGGAGGTTAGTGGCGGGGGTTAAACTATTTAAGACTGCTTGTATGGGTGGCGCGGTTACGATTTTGTCGTGATGCCTATCCTCCTGATGATGATCCTTCGGTTTCGCAGCGAAACGATTGTCTAGATTGTTGTGGTGGTGGGTGTGTATGCTGCTTGTGTGCTTTTTTGCTGGTGCCTTGGGAGCTTTGAGGAGCCTTGGGCTACGTATGATGGCTTGTCCTGCATATATAAGGTTTGTAAATTTTGCCTGCTTCACACACATTAGCTTTGCATGCATTCGCTTAACCCGTGCGGAATATAGCAAGGTAGTTCTATTATAGTGCTTTTAATTCTATTGTCATAACAATGATAATTTACGTATTAAGTACTAGCAGATTCGTGTAAGTTTCTATTGTTAAATATGTATCTGACTTTCCCTCTACTAATATTTTGTCGAAAACTTCTAAGATATTAATTTAAATTATAGGGTTTAAAGAACCACAGTGTTAAGCGTGAAATGGTAGAGGTAGTTTTTGTTATAGTGCCCGTAATATGGAATTCCGCAAAGTAACGCCTGCTTCTATAAATCATCTACTTATTAATTTTTAATCGGACAGACCACACTGTTATAACCCATCGCTTTCAAACATATAATAATCACATCCGTTATCAACTGGCTCGATAACTTCATCAATAAATTAAGATATATTCACACGCGTCACACAATATATCGTATGGTATTGAATAATGGAGGGAATATAATCGCTGAAAATTGCGAGAACGTAGCCATTGTGCGAAACGCCATTCGAATAGCAATTGATATTCATATGTTGTTTCCCAGTTTCATAATAGCGCAGAAAGATGTCCATTTAGATACAAAACAAACATACATATGAATCATGAAACAAATGATATTTTAACTGAGCAAGAACATATCGAGTTATTTATATATTGTCCTACTACAATTTCATTTTCGAATGGCAGTGACGATGCCTTCAAGTCTGGTGGTCACAGGTTCGATGTATATGATTTTAAGTACAAACTTAAATACAAATATACGCCCAGGTTCGAAGAACCAACAAATTGTTTATAGAAAATGTTGGCTCTCGGCGGGAATCGAACCTGCGACCCGTGGAGCTGAAGGCAGGGTCACTACCCACTGCACCAAAGGGTCAGTCAATGTGTGGTTAATAGCTAGTTAGTAAGTAGTTGTTGATGAAGAGAGTCAAAGGTAATCGAGAGATTCTAACGGCGCAAAATTTTGCGATGTACTAATCCCTTGGGGAATCCATATCCGACACTGGAAAGCAATCGTTTAATTAAAAAAAGGTAAATACATCTTCACCATCATTATAAAGCTGTGATAGCCCAGCGCTGAGACCATGTGACGCTCTAGAGACGATCATGGGTTCAAACCCGGGCAAGCACCGATGAGTTCTTCTATTAAAACTTATGTGTCTAATTGATAATTACAATTTATCACACGCTTTTTGGTGAAGGAAAACATCGTGAGGAAACCTGCACATCTCTAGAGAATTCTAGGGATATGTTTAACCTACCAATCCGCATTGGAGCAGTGTGGTACCTTTTAGCTCCAACTCTTCTCTCCAAAAAACGGAGAGAGGAGGCCTATGCCTAGCAGGGGGATAGTAACAGGCCGTTACTTTTACTTTTAAATATCATGATTCTCCTGCCCTTATCCCACTCTAAGTGGGGTCGGCACAACATGTTACAAACATGTTGTCACATGATTTGGCTACGTATTTACGACCGGCCGCCTGCCTGACGTTAACTTACCTTAATCGCCTCTTACGACAGCTCAGTAAGAAATGAGGGTGGTCTATTCTATGCAGCCGGATATTACACGGAACTTACCTTAGTCGCCTCTTACGACAGCTCGGTACGAAAGGAGGGTGGTCTAATCTATTCTTCCCGATGCCACACGGCGTACTTATACTTTTAAATACATAAAATATATACAAGAGAAGCTTAACGGTAATTAAAATGTATGCGCACTACTAGATAATCATGCGTATACATTGTCGTAATAAACACATTAAAATAACGGGGGCAATCCAAAAGTTGCCGCGCTGGAGTTAATACTTAGGCACGTAGCCAAATTAAAACAGCAAAGTTATGGATGCGACACTGTAAAGAATTTAAGCACAGTACAATGTATTATTTAACTTTTTCAACATCTCTACTGCAACTTAATTTGTGCAAGCTAGATTAACGTGTTCACTAATGTGAAAGGAAACTTGTTTATTTTTTGCTCTTAAGAAGCAGGCGTTGCTTTGCGAAATTCCATATTACAGAAACTATAACAGAACTCATCCTCCTGTCCTTACACACTTTAAGTGGGGTCGGTACAACATGTTACAAACATGCTTTCACATGATTTGGCTGCGTATTTTACGACCGGTCGCCTGCCTGACATCTACTTACCTTAGTCGCCTTTTACGACACCTCAGTAAGAAAGAGGGTGGTCTATTTTACTCAAGCGGGTACCACACGGTGGATCAACTTACCTTAGTCGCCTTTTACGATACCTCGGTAAGAAATGAGAGTGGTCTAGTCGTTATCAGTTCCTGCCGCGATAGCGCTGCTCATGAATAAGAGCCCCGTATGGGCTTGAAACTAGTCGGGCTCATCCTATAAAATAAAACGTGAGTAAAGCCGGTCTCTAAACATCAATTATGAATACGACTCACGATAGTTTAACTTCAAAAATTTCATACATTCTCTTAACACACGCGGATTAAAGCAAAGTAGTTCTGTTATAGTTTTATTTTTTGCTCTATTTGTGTGAATGTTTTAGATCTGTGACCACACGCCAATTGTATTTTAGCAGCATTTTTTTACTGGTTTAATTCATGAGAGATAGTTTGTAAATGCAGTTGTTTTTAACAACATATTTTTTAGTAGAAAATTTAATCCCACAATCTTTATATATTTGTAATTTAATTTACGACTACGCATCTATAGAAATGTTGAGTTATAGTTTGTTCATAAGAAATTTTAAAATACAAACACCACTCAACAGATGGTGTTATTAAATATATATATTGTAATATAATGTATTGTAATATAATGTACTGTAATATAATATATTGTAATATAATGAATTGTATGTATCTATACGACAAATATCGGGGTTTCTTTTTTTTTCTTGTTTCGCGATTACGTTATTGTATTTTATTTTCCTTTTTAATTTATACTATTGTAGTGTTGAGGTGTGTTGACGAATAAAGATTTTTTATTTATTTAAATAATGTAAAGCCGTTTACTAAAAAGAAGTTAATTAAAATTCAAGAAACCTTGTGAAGCCTTGTGAATCACGAATGGTGTCTTTAACTACATTATCACTTTCTATAAAATGTAATGGTTAAATATATAACCACGGTAAACAAAAATAGATTTCTATTATATTAGGTATGTGCATGCATATTTTGTGTTGTATTTTTAATTGTAATTTTTTATTTTTTCTGTATAAAAATTTCATATTTCAATTTCTCATATCTTTATTTATTACGTCAGGCTCATATTAAAACTTTACTTTATTAATTATCATAATAAGATAATACTATAGACCCTTTCTTTAGTTCTATATGATTTGATGCAAATAGATTTCGTCTCCGTGTCTAGTTGAATTCAAAAAATATTCCATCCTAAATCTGAACAATGACTAAAAGAGTAAAAAGTGCTATTAAAAGCACTACTGCGTCATGTTTTGCTAACATGATGTGAACAATAGGAAGAGAAGAAAATGTTACCAATTCATATCCTGTTCGAGAGTAATAAAGCAAAAACGAACCAAAGGCACAATTAGTGTATAAGAGACTAGAAAACCAAGAGGAGGTAAACCATTTATATGAAATTGAAAAATAACGAGATAGATATAAATAATTAACAGAACAAGATAAGATATTTAAAATAATGATTCCGACGTTAGGGGTTATATTAATTCTTAGCGTTACTTATTTGGTAGTAGACACACAAAGACCTGCTCTAAGAGAAGATGATCCTCCGCCATCAAGAGACTACAGGCCTTCAAAATGGATAGCAAATAGTGCATTAGATGTTTGGTACGGCAACAAAAGCATGATAGATGTGTTTTCAAGAGAATTTAATGATATAATAAATAAAATTGCATTGAGACCAAGTAAGTAACTTTCTCTATGTAAAGACTACCTTTTAACTTTCTTAATATTTATTTAAGTCATAATAGTTCCAAAATTTTTTAGCTGACGATGGGCATCATTAAATTTCTCAAAGTATTCAAGGGCGATAAAGTAAGTGATCTTTCAAGTACCCTTACGTTATAAAATCAGAATCATGGAGACTCAAAGTTAACGGTATATTTATTTATTTATTTATTTAGCAACACACAACAGATATGACAACATTGTAATACAAAAACTTAATACTATGACAAATATACCTTATTTATTGCCTATCCAACTTGTGCGCCGACAACATGCTTAAATATTATTGTGTGTTAGTATCTTAACTTATTAATAATTAATAATTACTTAGTTATTATAGAATATTAGTTAGAGTTAAAGTTAGTTTTAAAAGGATTGCAATAATTTATATATAATTTATATACAATAATTTATGTATAGATCATCGTGAACAAAACTAAAGTAGATCCTAATAATTTTTAATTGGGAGTGGCGCTCCGCATTTTTTCTTAAAACGAGTATATAAAGCTACTCAGCTACTACGCATGTATGCATTCAAAAGTATTTTTTTTAATATTTCACTCAATTTTGGAAGTCATATAATTTCTTTAACAATTTTATTTAATTCCAGTGCGTGCGGCAGACAATAAAAGAGAAAGATTAAATTCCACTGAAAACATTAACTAAAAGAGATCAAGTAAAACGCACGAAGAATTGAATGAAACGATATTTATAGCATAATTTTTGATAAATTTGGTATGATTAATAACTCTTTTTACTCACAATGTAGGTATTTTCATTTATTTGCGAGAACCTTGACAAGTAAGAATCTATTACTTTAATATGTGAATCAATTGAAAACCAGAAAGAATATATATTCACGTAATTTATTGAAACCTCCTGGATCCAGCACAGCAACCACATTAGGTAACTGTAAAAATTGTGAAGGTTTACACGTCAAGAGATTATAAAATAAAAAAATATTTTTCAGCCATGGTTGTTAAAAATCTTTAGAAATGTCAGGTTATAGATCTTGTTCACTCACATACAAATGATTTGTCTTCACATTGACGCAATACCTTAATATTGCTTTTGCATCTTTTCCTTTGTAATACAGATCCTTAATTAAAGAAAATCTTAAGGCCCCTTCATTTCAAGCCACAAAGGGAATCCTCAAAGATGAGCCAGATTCGAAGAGAATGACGTATTAGAAGCCACAAATTCTTCCTTTTTGGCAACTAATAAATAATTTTCACGTCCCCCAATCTCTTTGGGGTGCACCGCTTTGATGTTTAAAAAGCCACTTCATAAGTGTACGCACTCCAGTCGCTTGATTAGAAGGCAGTTAGGGTGGAGCATAGGGCGTCGGGGTTTTTCACAAATGAATTTTTGAACATTTAAAAAAAAATATTAAGCAATAGTTACACTAAATACGCGTTAGTAAACAGAAATACTTATCCATACTTAAACTAGCTACTTGCATGGCAGGTAAACAAGGAATTAGAGACGCTATTATCTGGGTATTCCAAATAAGGCTCAATCTTTTCTAATAAATACCATACTGTTGATTAAATACTCATCTCCTAAAAAAAGAGTCTACTTTATCAAAATTCTTAAAATAATTTGGCCGCTTTCGTTATACTTTTGATCTTTGAGATCTATTCACGTCATAAATAGTGTCAATAGTTTCTAAATTCTAAAATAATAAATTCTAAAATCAAAAAGTATCACTGTCCATTTTCGTCTTGTAATTTCTCTTATAGTTGTGTGTTAGTTTACTGGGGTCGAGAGTCAACTCCTCAAATTTAAGTGGTTTTTTTATACAGGAAGCCCTTATGGGTACCTCCGCCCGAAGGAGACAGGCGGCGGCTATGTCGGACTCGCACCGACTGAAACGACCTGTGTGCTCCATCACGCTGCCGATGGGAAGGACAAAGTATTGTTGTACACATTGCCCCCATCCCCGCCGACAGCTCTGATCCCAGAGAACACCTCCTCTGGGTAGGGAACCCTCGAAAAAAAGTCCCCCTCCGCTAACCGGTGCATCGGGAGCACCAGATGCACCGAACGCCTCGAGGTCCTGTAATCCAGGCTTCCGATTTTCCCCGTTCGGAACGCATGAAGGTCCCCGCCATCTATAGAAGACTCCACCCACCCCCGTCGGAGTCTCCGGCCCATCCAGATTGCTTTCTGCTGATCAGAGGGCCAACTGGTTTAGCCACCCCACAGTGGTCCGTTCGCCAAGCCTAAAGAATACTCAAGTATGTATTATATTTGAGTATTCCAAAGGCCTGCCCAGGGTGCGCCACGAGGAGGCCGACCGACTTTGGCACCCCCTCAAATTTAAGAGTCCCCTAAGCAATTTAGTGACCCCTAAATGTTGGTGAAACGCAAACAGTCCCCTAAATATAGATAAAGGTCTCTTAAATTGTCGGGGATGTCGGTGAAATCGGGCATAATACTTCTAATGCTATGATTTCAGAAAGTCCGAAATTTCTACGAGCTTAGATAGGAATGCATAAAGTAACTAAAAATATTGTTTTAAGGTTATAAAAATGATAGAGATGTTTGAATTTTAATTGCAAACAGTTATATGTTATATTGTACGCACAATTTGTACATACTCGCGTCGTTTCGATCACGATTTGCCATTGACGTAACTTCACTAGAATCGCAAACAAGATAGTTCCGTGTTTAGCCAGTTATGAGTAAATGTGACTTACCAAACCACATTAAAATAATTCTGTCGTGTTTCAATATTGTTGGTCGTGTAATTTGATGAACAGCCTCGATATTTTATATAGAACAGCGAATTTGCATAACTAATTAAAGCCAATAAGAATGCGTTTTCAAACTAAACTTGCATAAATCATGATGGTGAACTTTATTTTTCCCATTATTATTGGCTCACTCAACCAGTACTACCAAAAAGCGAAATTATTTACTTTTTTTTCAAATTGAACATACCTATGTCCACTTTTGGCATACACTGAGTGCATTTCAGTTAATAACAATCCTTATAACATTTTATTGTGACGGTTCCAACCTTACATACATTTTGGCAGAGTTATGTACTGAAGCGGTAGTATTGTAACAGTCCAGCCCTACAGTCTTGTCAAAAATAAATAATTTTTAAAATTTCGAGATTTCAGCAAATAAGCGTTTGTTTGTCACGCAATTACATTTTTTCGCATCTGTAATTGATGCTCTAACCATAAAGCATAAAAAAAGAAAAGGTCAAATTTTCATCATTTTGACCGAAAGTCGCGACATCCGCCGTTTTCTAGTAAGAGAGCGGGCGGAGCGCGGAGCGCATAAGTGACCTATACGGACACTTATAAAGTATTGAACTAATGTTGTTGTAGATGTGTACTGGGGCGATACACAATAATAGTTGAGGTTTTACCACGACTATTTCAAATATAAAAATTAATAACAAATACACATCTAAGTGCCCGCTCTCGTATAATGGCTCAAGATGCAAGATCGTGCCGATCTTTGGAGAGGCTGTGATTGTGACCTGGCCATTAAAGTGTAAGCGATGGTTACATCGCTTACCTCACCTCGAACGATTATAGTGTCTGAATGTTACTCGGCGGAGGAAACTTTGCTGAGTAGTGATTGGCACTGTACCGAATCATGCTCTGGCGGGTACTGGTGGAAGATTTGAGGTTTAGGCCGGCAGTGATTTCGGTCATTGCTGTGTGCCTGGCCCAAAAGTCTACGCCAGGCTGCATCTTATTGAGGCTGGGTCTAGGCCCGTGGTTGACTTTGGTTGCTGCGGTGTGCCTTTATTCGGTTTTGATTTGACACAGCCAGAGTTACGTAGGGCGTGTGCCTTTGTGATACGGATTGAGTTAGGCCGGTGGTGATTTCGGTCGTTGCCGTGTGCCTTACTCGACTTTTGGACGCTTAGGCCGCCTGAAGTAGTGCCGGTACAATGTGGTAGCTGAAATGTTACTGTTTGATGAATGGGCATCGGAAACGTTGTTCTTAGTCTCTCAGTAGTGATGGAACCACGACCGAATGTTGCTGGGCGTTGCGGAAGCTAGCCTTTACGTCTGAAATGGCGACAATGGGTAACCTAGCTAGTCAACGTATTGTGCTACGATGCTGAAGTGATATGCCGCGGCAGTGATGGATCGCTATGGACTTTGTTCATAGTAGCGCATGGAACGTGTGATGTATCCATGGCTGCACAAGAGCTGTGACACTCACATGGGAAATGTTGCTTGTTGCCAAATGACTCGTCCTTTTTGGGACGCCCCCTTAGCTTAGTTAATGATACCACGAATGACCATTATAGCATGGCCATTAGTTTTAGAGCCGCTGGTCGGGTCTTTATTAACAAGGCTGCGGACTAGCTTTAGACAGTGTGGCCTGCATATCTCATACTTTACGTGGCTTGCCACGTAACATTTTTTTACATTGCTTGTTCTTGTATTGGTGGAGCGTTGAGCTTGGTGCGCATCTCGTAATCGAGTGCCTCTGTGTGTGAATCCACTATATGGTTTTGGGTATTTATAAGTTTTATGGCATTCATGTAATGCTTTATACACGACATTATTATTGAATATTATTCCGCTGCGGTGGAACACAATTACTATATTACATCTAAACGCGGAACACACCGCTAAAGTTGCCTTGCAACATGTGCTATTTAGTTTTAAGATGATTTCCACTATGTGGAATTTATACGTTTTATACGTATTATACTGTATGTGGTATTTACCATGGAACGCACCGTTGCAATGTGTGCTGGCGACATACGCCCTACTGTATATGAGAATTGGTAATTTATTATCAATATTACCAGGCTTTGTGCCTTTGGCTTATGCCTTATTTTATAGCTCCGGCTATTTATTATTTGGGCTTCGGTCCTCGATTATATACCAGGCACTCGTGCCTATTATGTCGACGGTGGTTTTGTTGACACTCCGACAATAATGGGTTTAACCCATCATCTAACGCCGCAGGCGCACTATAAACAGGGACCCCACCTATGGGGGGGGAGCTCATATGTATGGGCGGAGCTCACCGTTGGTAGCGGGTGAGGAGCTACTGACCACCTATCCCTTTTTATGTTTTTCTTAATGAAAGACTTAAATATCGGGAATGGTGCCATTATTCCAAGCTAATCTTCGGAAAGGCTTAATATTTCATGGGGTTTATATTATCACAATCTTCAGTCCCTTCTGATGGCTAAACGATCCAATATTCATATTAATATTACATAAACTGATTATTTCACACTGATGACAAACAATCGTTTTATGCTATTACATTGATATTCGATACTTAAAGTTCTCTGACGAGCAAGCTGATATAAACTAAGAATGTAGAGCCTGACGGCTTGTTATAAGTTAGAGAATATGATATATCTTAATATTATTATTATAAAAGTATAATGTGACATTATTTTATTTTATCTAAGATTTTATTTGACTCCTTTAATTGATGGACACTCGGCCTCTGACGCTCTAAAAGAATTTGAATTATTACAAATCACAACGTAGTACGGGTCCTAGCCACTTAGACGAATCACGAGCCAATATATGTTTAAAGTGCTAGCGCCTGCGGGCGTGTTTTACGCATTTCGACGCTTGAGCGCGAGCGCTCTAGCGATATTTAAGAAGGTTAAATATTATTAAGTCGAACGAAGGAGGATATAGTTACATTATGTTTAAAATAAAATTTTTAGCACTGTGGTAAGATAGGGGACTCGGAATAGAAAGTCTTAGCTGCCATTAATGCTACTAATATTTAATGATGCCCGTCATCGTCCATTTTAGAGACATTTTGTTTTGCTCTCAACGTCTTATTATGCATTAAATATTCAAGAATTCAACCAGAACAAAAGACGTACGTCGCCATCTCTCATTTTCAAATTGTAAATATTTTACTTTGTTTCCAGCTCGAAATTTAAATGCATATTTTATAATTTGAATCTGAAAACTGAAATGAATTGAAAAACTGTAGCAACGTTGTATTTTGTTGATTATAAATTACCAACAGTCTCTGTTTCATTTGAGCTTTTTGTTGTATCAAATTAGTGTTCTACATTCAGTACTTTCTTTTTTCTTTGAGGACTTTATTCTATTTAAAAAAATTAATTTTCATTATCAACATAAAAATAATAATTTTGAAGTCCATTTTGGATTAATTTGATTTTTTTCTATTTTTTTACGTCGTTATTTAAATGGTGAAAATGCCGCCTAATCATTCCAATATTTTTTTTACAATTGATATGGTAGAATCAACGCCTACATCATGTAGGTTAATGTTATACATGACTTCAATAATGCTCACTTTCAATTCGGACGCGTTACCAATTAATAATGGTCGGACTTTAATAATGACTAATAATTCGGACGCGTTACCAATTTTAAGGATTCTAAAGTTTTCGCAATATTTTTGCCAATCCGTGCCATAAAATTTGCATTTGAAATCTTAATTCTGTGTTTAGATCACATCTATTTCCAATTACAATCTATACTATCTATACTAATATTATAAAGAGGAAAGATTTGTATGTTTGATTGTATGTGTGTATGTTTGTAATGTTTTCACGCAAAAACTATAGGACCGATTTCAAAATTTTTTTCACCATTGGAAAGTTGCTTCTACACTGAGCAACATAGGCTATATTACATTTAAAAAAAAAATAGGGATAGTAATAGGGGTAATAAGTTGTGAAAAATTTAGTCGTAAACATCTTTCATTGCGTGCGCTGCGGAAACTATTAAGGATATGACAAAAAAAAAGGTTTACAGTATTATAGAACATATCAATATCCACAAAAAAGTCCGCGATACCATGTGTCTAAATATTATAGTTATACCGATATAACTACTTTTTCACATTGTAAAAGTTGATAAAATTTCCGACATTAATTAAACTATTTTATTCATATCTCTGTATGAATCCTTAACCCATTAAATAATATTGTATTAAAAACTATTTCAATATCTGTAAAATACTTTTTAAATTATTAAAATCCGACATCCCAATCAAACGATATTACGAATTTAAGAATATAAATCGAAAGAAAATAATGTCATAACAAATTCATTGTAGCGACCGTTATAGCAGGACCTGCATTTGGTAAGTTAGGTCTTATTCCAAGAATATTAATGATACCCATTTTTTTATAATTAAATAATTTACAAATAAATCTATAGTCCGACTTCGTAGAGTTTCCACTACCACGAGATGATATGGACGCGGGTGAAACCGCGGGGCATTGCTAGTTATAGATAAAGAGAAAGAAAATTTTTGCACCATATGCTTTTACATAATCTAGGATAAAATGTTTTTTTTGAGTTAGATCACGTTATACGTTAAGATTTAAAAGTCCCTTTTCCGACTGCATTCAAGAAATTTAACGGCATCATGAACGCAGCTTAATTTGAATGCTACTGAAGTGGGCCGGCGATTCGAGCAGGTTTTTTGACGCAAAGCGAGGACGGAACCTTAATGAGCACACTTGACGACAAAGCCAAGTAGCAATTTTGTTTGACATCTGAATCAAGGGAGATTTTTATCGATGATCAATCGCTGTTGTATCGGAGTTAGAATCTTTAGTCAGTTTTTCAGAAACTTCTCGATTTTTAGTAGACGGCGTACACGGTTGCCTTTGTAAATAACGGTAATTGAATTCAGGGAGCATTTTGGATTTTCTACAGTATTTTTAACTTACAGATGACTCTTTAATCTGCCAAAGGGTACTGATATTAATCAGCCTAACACAGTGTTTCCCATGATCAGGCCCACACCCCACAGGGGAGCAATCCGTAAATAGACTCGACATGAGTTAAGCGCTTTTTCTCCTTGCCATTTAAACGCAATGCTAGATTTCGATGGTAAGTTTGACGGAAAAAGCAAATTCCTCTTCCTAGAACTATTATTAAGGTATTAAGCTGTTGAATTGTTAAGCTGTTGAATTGACTCTCATCTATCTGCCTACGGAGAGTGCTTGAGTTTTTTGGTCACATCGCTCGACTACCTCGAGCAACTCATGGTTACGGCAAGATTGACGGCAGAAGACCCCGAGGACGCAGCCCAATTCGGTGGACTGATCAAATCCGCACTGCCTTGGACGCAAATCTGCACGTTGCTATTCGAAGGCAAGGGACAAATGGAGAGCAACAGTCCAATAGATGATCACTCGGCACTAGGGATCACGACCCTCAGCAATGGGGATAAGATGCGAGGAGGAGGAAGCTGTTGAATGATTTACCAGTGTCAAACCGTATCTCTCTCCCATCGACATTTAAGTGACAGGCTAGAAAATATTTGTCTCAAGTAATTATATCTTTATTCATCTACTTATTTAACAAAAATTAGTTCATTAATTAAATAGTTATATTTACTATTATCTATATTGAATCTTTTGTTTATCTTTTGTGTTACCTCGACTACAAATATTAATCTAGGTAAATAGTTTTTCGTTATTTTACTTTTTCTTTCTTTCGTATATTACCCGTATTTCACTTCTTCTCTCTTTCCTTCTGTTACTCAAAGTTTGACTGGAAGAGATCCCTTTAAGAGTGTCCGCCTTTGTACATGTGCTATTTCATTTTGTATCTCTTTTCTAACAATATGTACAATAAAGAAATAAATTAATAAATAACTTTCTTAAGTGAACAACTAAGAACTCTGTATACTTTTGTTAATGAGGAGGGCGCAACATAATTTTTACTTCTACCGAATCACCGTTTCTATTGTATTGGGTCCTATCTATTGTTCCTAATAAACTTTATGATTATTAAGTAGCGTTATTATTATTAATTCAATTTTTAATATTGGAATTTTAGAAAGGCAAAGTCGGAGCACGGTACAAAAAGGTTGGGAAACACTGACCTGAAATTTATTTTTACAATTGTATTTAGAGACGTATAACAGTGTCAAATTTGAATTTTTGAAACCGGCGGCTCGACGTTCCGTTCATCCTATGATGCAGAATTGCTTGAACATAAAGCCATTCTTTTAAATATGATTGTTTATATTATTTTTCAAAATATATACATTAGCTTTTACACCTCACACTTACTAATAATTTAAACCGTCTTAGCTAGACTTTATTCTGAAAAGAAAAACAATTGAAGCTATTAAGTTTAGTATATCATAATATATTACCGCTTATTTTGTCTTCAATATAATGCGAAATAAGAAGGACATATATAATATGCCACAAAGCTAAGTTAATCCTGTTATTATCTTCATGATCATTATTTAACAAGTTAGACTGTATTTCGCTACAACTCCACATAATTAATCCTATCTATTGACTGCTCATTGGCGCTGTGGGTAGTGACCATGCCTTAAACTCCGCGGGTCGCGAGTTCGATTCCCGCCGAGGGCCAACATTTTCTATAAAAAAATTGTTGGTTCTTCGAGCCTGGGTGTATATTTGTATTTAAGTATGTATTTAAACTTATATATGTAGTATATCTACCAGTTGTCCGTCACCCATAACACAAGTATAATATTAAGTTACTTACTTTGGGGACGGACGACAGTGTGTGTAAATGTCCCATATATTTATTATTTATTTATTTATTTATCTTACTATACTATCTTAACATAGATAAGTACTTTGACGTCATCAGTTGACGGTCCAGTAGTCAAATCATTTACATAATCATCATTCTTTTGCCATTATTCCACTTTAAGTGAAGCCGGCACAACGTGTTTTATGCATGTTGTTAGATGATTTGGCTAGTTATTTGTCTGCCTGCCTGACGAAAACTTACCTTAGTCGCCTTTTACGACACCTCGGTAAGAAATGAGCGTGGTCTATTCTACTCAGCCGGATACTACACGGCGGGTCAACTTACCTTAGTCAAGTTTTAGGACACCTCGGTAAGAAATGAAGGTGGCCTATTCTAAATAATTTATAGAATTAGATCCATAATACAAAAGTAATAATAAAATTATTTTGCTATAATCAGATGCAGTAAATAGAAAATAATATATTTAAGATTTTTGCAAAAATCTTTGCGATTTTGTCGTGGAGTCTATCTCCTGATGATGATTCGGTTGCGGGGCCAAACGATTGTTGAGTTTGTGATAGTGAACGTGTGTAGTGCTTGTGTATTGTGGTGGAAGTGGTGGAGTTTTGTGCATGTGTTTTTACGAATCCTGCATGTATCGGGTATGAAAAAACGGGCAGTCCATTATAAATTCAACACTATATATATTTTCTATTTACTGTATCGCGGATTATAGCAAAATAATTTTATTATTACTTTTGTGGTCTATTCTACTCAGCCGGATAACTCACTGTGGATAATCAAAATGAAAATGTTTTATTTCGTTAACATGCATATTACATTCTTGCAAATTGAAATTGAGATCTCCTTTTGAGTATGAATTATAAAGGTTAGATATTACATAGTACTACTTAATCGACACATGCTTTATATTTATATCTTATATTTGTTATTGTGTGCGTGTGTGTGTTTTTGTATTTGCGTCTGTGTGAGTGGGTGTGCGCGTGTGTTTGCGTGCGTGCTGTGTGCATGTACGTTTTTGATTGTTACGATTTTTAGATATATGGTTTATGTATGTAGGTAGGTTTAAAAATGATCGTTTATAGATATATGATTATTATTGTATGATCAAAATAATATAATAATAATCGATTTATAGAAGCAGGCGTTACTTTGCGGAATTCCATATTACAAGCAATATAACAGAACTAACTACTTTCAATGATGGAGATTGTGGTGGTGGGTATGTGTGCTGCTTTTGTGTGCGTTGTTGCTGGTGAATTGCGCCTTGGGGTGCATGTGGTGGCTTGTCCTGCACGTATAAGGTGCGTAGATTTTGCCTGCTCCATACACATTGGCTTTGCATGCATTCGCTTAACCCGTGCGGATTATAGCAAAGTAGTTAGTTCTGTTATATTGCTTATAATAATAATCATATATCAATAATCGCTTCCGTTCTATACTAGCGGCAAATAATGTGGTAAAACATTTTCCGCCGCCATTTTGCCCCAATAGAAATGGTTGTGCTATGTTCTAAACGCTGAAAGGAATCAGAGTTGGTAGCGTTGGCAATAGCTTACTTTTATTTTAGTGTTATTGCGGGAACATCGGAGCTTGGGTGCGCCACCTGCGCTTGATACTAATGTAAACATACAGTACAAAATCTTAACGTTTTCTAAAAATGCTTAAACTTTTTTATTATTAAATATAAAAGCGACTTCGCCCGCGTGGAAATCAGCGTGTCACAATTTTTTTCTGGAATTCATATTTTAAACATAAAAGTAGTTATTGTGAGTTAACCATAAGATATAGAGACATACTGTCGCGGACTTTTTTGTAATATTTTTATAGATCTACAATTCTCTATTACATTACTTTAGCGTATCTCTGCTGGTTTACGCAACGCACACGACTAAAGCTCCCAGCAAGCGGGTTTTTTACCAACTGTGCGATCTCTTCAACACAATTTGCATAATAGCGATATGTACTATTTACCTAAACCGGAAGTATTGCACTATGTTTTGGTGATAACCGTACAAAAATCCGTTTAGTAGATTTTGAGAAAATCGATTACATATAAACAGACAGCTTTTTGGGACTTTGTTTTATAATAACTATAGATTCTCAGGGTTATTAAGTCAAAGAATATTTTATTTTTGGTATTTACAAACAGAAAGTAACAATCGATAATTTTTTTTCACTATCATTATAAACAAACTTATTTATTGTATTTATTTTTTAAATAATAAGTATACAACATAATACCTAAATAAATGGTTAAGGTAAATTTAAACTGTACAAAGGTGGTATTGATATTATTGCTTAAAGGAATCTTATTATTACATAAGAATGAGAGAAGGTGCTGATTAGATTAAATAGATTTATTTATTTATTGTACAAACATAAAAATAGAATTATAAGAAAGAAAAACAAATACCACATGCACAAAGGCGGACTTATCCCTAAAAGGGATTTCTACCAGCCAACCTTTGAGTGACAGAAAGAAAATGACAAGAAGTGAAATATGGATAATGAAAAAAGGAAGGAAGAAAAAGAAAAATAACGAAACACTATATACATAGATTAATGTTGAAAAATGATGCAATATAGATAATAGTGACTATTTGAATTAATTAAAATAAAACGATTTAATTAGTGATTTAATTTAAGATTTAAATAGCCGACAAAAAATATTGCTCAAAAAATATTTATATCTGAGCCTCGTACACTGCATAGTAAACAATAACAGGTAATAGAAGGTAACGAAGGTAAAATAATGATACATATAATATACCCCGTCCCACAACTCCAGTCTTTATTTTATGTAACCCTATAATGTTTATGTTAATGAGTTATAGGTTAGGTCTAATTATTCTAACAGTACATATAAAATATTGCGTGGGAAAACAAGTTGTTGTGCTTAGCGTTTAACGTAAAAAGATTCATAATATGATAAAATGTTAAGTTGCAAATGTTGTCACTCAACATTTATAATCAAGAAAACAAAAATGATTTGTAGTGTATTTATTTTATATGATCTGTTGTGCGTTTTTATCTGCTCGCACGCAACACACATTACATATTGATGAAATACGTATAAACCAATAGAAAAAATAACAATGGTTTGTTTCTTAATAGATCTCAGTTTATTAGGGGAGAAATTGTTCGTTCACTGCATAAGACTGGCTCGTTGGTACAGTGGGTAGTGACCCTGCTTCAGCTCGATTTACGCCGAGGGCCAACATTTTCTATAAACAATTCGTTGCTTCTTCGAGCTTGAATGTATATTTGTGTTTAAGTATGTATTTAAAATTATATTTGTAGTATATTTATCAGTTCACCGTAACCAATTACACAAGTATTAGATTATTGTGGGGATGGATGATCGTGTATGTCCCATATATTCATTTATTTATTTGAAGCTAACCAAAATTGTGATCTTGCACATTACGTGAATCAAAAAAAATGTATTTTAGGAATTAATGTAATTTAATTTCTAATAACAACAGTTGAAACTGTTGTTCGTTGAAATATCGAGCCGTATGTTGGCACAATGACGAGCTACTGAGCAGTGTTTCTCTGCAGCTTTGTAACACGCACTGGGGACATAAACTTGGGATTTTTGCGGCCTCATCTAATGCAATGGTGTGTATTGCTCGGCTTTTATTTTGCTGTTGGTTTTAATAACTGTCTGAACAGCAAGGAGCTTAATTTCTCACTAGCTCTAAAAACAATGAGACCATTTCTTTTCTTTTTTAGAAAAGAGATGCATTCGACCGGAACAGGCTTACCATGAACTTTTAGAAAACGATTCAATTCAAAGTCATTACCTAAACTCAACCGCTTTCTTTTCGTACCATGAAGTGTGGATTGCATTGGGGTCGTAATGTTTGAAAAGGATAACGTTATATGAATTATAGATAACCCTTTCTTTTTTACTCAAATGTTTTCGGACGCATTCCGAACGTTCATTCGGCAACGACTGAAAGTGTGCGACTTTAAGACGTAATTGTATGAAAAACCAAAACAATTCAGTTTACATCTTCAATTGAATCACAATAACAGTTCGTATTACATACGAAATGGAATAGGGTACGGTCATTTACCCTTCTATATCGTTTATCTTTTATTCAAAATGTAAAACAATTCCTGTGGCTAAATAAAAGTAAAGTAAAGTAAAGTAGCAGCCTGTTACAATCCCACTGCTGGGCATAGGCCTCCTCTCTCCGTTTCTGGAGAGAAGGGTTGGAGCTAAGACCTACCACGCTGCTCCAATGCGGATTGGTAGGTTACACATATCTCCAGAATTCTCTAGAGATATGCAGGTTTCCTCACGATGTTTTCCTTCACCGAAAAGCGTGTGATAAATTGAAATTATCAATTAGACACAGAAGTTTTTTAATAGAAAAACTCATTGGTGCCTGCCCGGGGTTTGAACCCATGTCATCTCTAGGGAGTCGCACGGTCTCACCGCTAGGCTATCACAGCTTATGTGGCTAAATAACTTCACTAAATTAACTGATTTTTTGTTATGTACGCTGTTAAGGTATGAAGGTATGAAATTAAAATTAATGTCGTATGGTCCGTACCATTTTGTATATGAATGTCTACATACACCAAAGATATGTCGTCACGGACAAAATTAACAAAACAATATGGTCGAGCGATGGGAGATTATAAACTTCCCGGTTACGAAGATTAATCATTACCGGGACTTCAAAGGATGATGTTTCATGAGAGGAACAATGCGGTGACACGGGACACTGATCCTACTCCTTTATTACAATGATGTTTCCCGAATGTTCTGTATTTGCCACCCTTAGAACAATTAATAACAACGCTCGAACGTTGGTTTAATTTGTGATGCGACTCGAGCCCTGTTTTTACTCGAATTACAGAAGTCGCTGTCGGAGGACTCAAGAAAACCCAAAATTACTAAAACTAATTTATTTCTATATAAACAAACTAATTACAAACTAAAAATGCGTCTATCCTAGCTCGATGCTAAGGAAAGAATGTCTTCAAAAGTTCAAAGTTCAAATTAAATAACTATTTCTAAGGGCCGGCGGCAACATATCCGATTACAATGATTTGCCGCACGGCGACGGTTTCCTATGGTCCAGTTACGCCGACGATGTAAATATCCGACGTGGACCCATTATTTATTATAACACCACTATAGAGCACCATTGTTACTATTATAACACTCGAGTCACTCGAGTGAATTTTTTAAACTCGTAAAAGTAAAAGTAAAGTAAAGTAACAGCCTGTTACTATGCCCACTGCTGGGCTAAGGCCTCCTCTCTCCGTTTTTGGAGAGAAGGATTGGAGCTAAGACCTACCGCGCTGCTCCAATGCGGATTGGTAGGTTACACATATCCCTAGAATTCTCTAGAGATATGCAGGTTTCCTCACGATGTTTTCCTTCACCGAAAAGCGTGTGATAAATTGCAATTATCAATTAGACACATAAGTTTTAATAGAAAAACCCATTGGTGTCTGCCCGGGGATTTGAACCCATGTCGTCTCTAGAGAGTCGCACGGTCTCACCGCTAGGCTATCACAGCTTCTGTTTAAACTCGTATTCGATTGAAAAAAATATTAGTTGTGTCTCTATGCCCACGAGTGACCGAGTCAACTCGACGGGTCTAGTTCATTGATCATTCGATTGCTACTAGATGACCGATATCACTTCGCTAGTCTATTTTACTAATCTTTGCCGCGCCGTATGAACCTAAAATGTTATATATGCTATATCTATATTCATAGCAATTAAATTTTTGTGTATATATATACATAATTATAAAAAGATTGGCAATGTATATAATAGATAAAGTAGGAACCGACATAAGCTTGCGGTTCCTGCTTTGCGCCTTGCAAAAGTACGTAAGTCGTTTGTGGGTTTGGGTATATGATTCTATAATAAAATTCCGCAATCCATTTTAACTTTTAACCATTTTAACCAGTGCAGCAGTTTATAAACACTATTTAAAAAAGGCTAATACAGTAAGCATACTATACTATTGAGGATTACTTAGACGATAAGAATGCGTGGACATAACTACTCTTCAACCCTGTACAAGACATTAATAACTGTATGTAACTAGTAATAAGAATTATTCTTTGAAAAAAACAACCGTCGCGTTACTTGGTGGTTCTTCTCGGTAGGAACAGCTTTCCGAATCAGCACTAGATGTTGACGATTCAAAAGCACTTGTTTACTAGTTTACTCGAATAAAGAATATTATGAATTTGAATTTGATGCGAGTTTTGAAATTTTATAAAAGTGCACAATGCCTTTAGAGAAGTTTTCACTTCAACAACAGCTTAGTACTATCTAAATAATTCAAAGACATATTATTTGATCCATATAGTCGCTATAGGGCCAATTCTTATTTAGATAACATATGTATATACTTATTGTTTCAACAGTTAATGGGCACATCATTAATAATTTTCACGCACTTGCGCGCTTACGAGTACATACTCGTATTTTATTACTCTGCTTACATAAGCAGAGTAATAAAATATTAATGTATGGACCAGAATTGTTAGTCATGTTCCAATTACTGACCTTTTAGTGTTTTCTGTATGGTATAATTTTAGTAAACTTTGTTATTTAATGTACAGTACAAATTGCCATAGAATATAATCGATTAAATTATACGCTGAGTGAAAACTTTGTGCCCCTTTTAAAATATTTGATATAGTAATTGTAGTAAATATGAGATTTCACCATTCTCCTACCCTTCTCCCACTCTAAGTGGGGTCGGCACAACATTCTTTAAACCTTTTACTGCATAATTTGGCTAGGTATTTACGACCGGCCGCCTACATGATGGCAACTTACCTTAGTCGTATTTTACGACTCCTTGGTAAGAAATAAGAGTGGTCTATTCTACTCAGCCGGATCCCACACGGCGGGTCGACTGACCTTAGACGCCTTTTACGACACCTCAATAAGAAATAAGGGGGGTTCTATTCGACTCAGCCGGATACCACACGGCATAAAATTGAACTAAGCTAATCCTGAATCCAATGCCAAATACCTAAATTCGGGAATACCTATTAAGTATTATTAGTAAGTGTAGCGCGAACTCAGCGGATCTCAAATTTCCGAATTAGATTCAACGTATAACCAGTCGCTAATTAATACGCAACCCTGTAAGACATATCCAAAAAAATTTATCTTCACCTGCCATCTTTAATTTCGCTCCACATCAAAAGAAGTAACAACAACCAAATAGTACCTACTCCACAGTAAGTTTGAGATTTGGCATCATTATAATGTACATACGAAAAGACTGAACGTATACAATACATTTACAATGCAGACGAAGAAAAGATGAAAAAACAATACATCAACAAAAGATAAACCTACGGTTATAACTTATTATGCAACAGGTCAACCAAGTATAGACACATTTCACATTCCGTAGGTTGCTAGGGATCTGTGAAATCTGCTTAGTAGTTTTTTGTAGATGTTGGAAGGGTGTCTAATGTTCTTCGAACACCCATTTTCTTACTAGTTAAACCCTAATTTTACTAGAAGGCAGCAAATAACGAAATCACTAAGCCTTGTCCTGCTTTGAGAAAAAGACTTTCAAAACATAAATGCAAATCATACAAACAACATTTATACATCGATTATTGTGATTTCGTGTGTCCTTCCCAGTGTGTGTGAAATCGATGAATAATCTAAGTAGGACATATATAAAGTCTAGTGAATTTTAAACGATTGTGCATTCATTATCAATAAGTTACACTTTTCTTGTTACTTTTTTGCCAAAAACAATGTCTATGACATATACCGTCGTGTGGTATCCGGCTGATTAGAATATACCCTCATTTCTTACCGAGGTGTCGTAAAAAACGACTAAGGTAAGTTGACGTAAGCCAGGCGGCCGGTCGTAAAATACGTAGCCAAATAATGACATGTTTGTAACATGTTGTGCCGACCCCACTTAGAGTGGGATAAGGGCAGGAGGATGATGAATCTCTGATATATAAAAATACATTAATACACCTTTCGAAAACCACGCAGGGTTTATATGAAGGTGTCCGAATATAAACAGCATTTAAATTTTTAATGGTTACATATGTTGAAAATTATTTTAAATCGTGTTTCCAAACTAATTCTAAATCATCAGAATGTGATGAAAATTTTCAAGTTTTCTATGAAATTTAATGTGAAAACTTAGATCACATATTATTAACATATTTCTATAAAGTGTAACCCAACGGTGCGCCGTATGTAAGCCAGCTAAGCCAGCTTTAGCCAGCCAAGTCAGCTAAGCGAGCCATGACAGTTAAGGGCGATAACTGTCATCCAAACCCGTGCCTTCCCCACCCCCAAGAGAGGGGATTCATTCAATATAAGCTGACGCACGCCATCGTTAGACATCTTTTAACACAGTATTCGTGTTTAAGTCGTTACTATGTTTGACATTTATTTCATCAACGTTACAAAAGTTATGAAAGCAATAGCCAATTTTATTACATCAGTACTACATAAAAAGTCATATATAATAATAATAAAAAAAAAATTTATATATATCAGAATTCATTTGGTGGATCTAATAGACTAATAGAATAGTGTAGCCAAGTCAGATTCGTAAAAATACATTGGTCTGAATTTAAAACTATAGAACTTTATTATAAAATACAGTAAATAAAAAGAAATACTGCATTTTTACAGTAAATAATACACTATAGTTTTTAAAAATCACATTATTTTATGAAAGGTACTGTATATTATTGTATACAAGGTCCCCCATAATCACTTTTATGAGTAAACATTAAATAAATTAATACTATAACAATAATAACTAATATTTACGAAAAGTTAAACACGTTAATAGTATCATATTATTATTCCACATTTCAAAAGTAGTCCACAGTAAACAAAGAATATAAGATATACATATTTTTACGTTTTGTCAAGTAATAATTATGGTCAAGAAGTAGCGTCGACATAATTATTAGGGGGATTTCCCGTTATACCTCTACGGCTTACCATGGTTAGGGACCATACGTTTCCTTTAACGTGGATATTTTGTTAACATTACTAGTGTTTTTCATACACTGTATTTTTTTAATACAGTAAAAACAGTAAAATTACAGTGAATTTACTGTAATAAAAGTGCACCTGGCAACACTTAAATAGACCCAGTGCATCCGTTGGTGTTACTCCAACGGTGCGACCGACGACGTAGTGTTAAGTAAATTAATTGCAACTTTATGCAAAAATCATTGTATCGTTAGTTTGGAACGCTGTGATTCACATTTCACTGAGAAGAACTAGCAAGAAACTCAGTGAGAGCTCTTCTCAGGAATATTATATTGGGCATATATAGATCAGTATCTTTTGGTGTGCGACATGCAGCGCACACCAAAAGAGACTGCGCGATGTCTGCCGTCGCGTCGCCTTATATACAGGCTGTTACGGCTTGGAGGGGATAGACTCCTTACTGCGAAATGTAACAAATACATAAATTTCAATAAAATAAATTATTCATTGTTTCTGTTTGTCTAGTCAATGTCAGACGCGAAATAAAGTGTCGTTTACATTGCACCTACTTTGATTATGCCTTGTGTTAAAAATATTGACGGTAAAACAAATAAAGAGGTATATGATAGATACCCTTAGACTATAGAATTATTTTGCTATAATCCACGTTTGTTAAGAGAATATATGTAATGCTAAGTGTATGAAGCAGGCAGCGTTTACATACCCTATAACTGCAGTACCAGTCACCACGCGTATCACAAAACGCCAACACCAGCAACACTCCACACAAGCACTACACACACTCACTAGAACAATCTCCCAAATCGTAATGAGATTTTGCATCGCATGTCGTGGTTGCTCTGGTTTACCTGGGCGAACCAATCATAGATCCGCTGCTAAACAACAGAAACACTTGCTAAAATATATGTATTCAGCTTCGCCCGCGTGTAAATGAGTGTGTCACAAAGCTTTCTCCTTGAAATCATGACTCGCGAGTAGACCTACAATAAAAAAAGCCTTCATGTTGCTCCATAACCTATTGTATCTTCATGTGAAAGTTCAACATCGGATGAGCCGTTTCAAAGAATGGACTATTAATCTAAATCATCCTCAATAATTGCACTATCTTTTAGTAATAACCTATAATAAATTCGTGCAGTAGATTTTGAGAGAATCGATCACGTATAAACAAAAAGCTTTTGGAGACTTTGTTTTATGAAATATATAGATATATATAATACTTAAATGTCGACATATATATGTTTAACCAATCGTCAAATACTATTTAACCGGTTTAATACACCTAGAGCTCCATTTAAAGCCCACGATATAAGTCCTTTCTCATATAGCAAGCGTACAAAATATAGTGTAATCCAAAACCCTTATATTTCTTGATTATACCCTCCAAGAGTCTGTTCAGGACCGTTCCTTAGCGAAAGATTCCGCACTCGCCATTAATGCCAAGTGCTTGGAAGGACTTTGTACTTAGTGGAATAAGGAACTGTAATATATGAGCCTATTTGATCTGTATAAAACTACGTAGTATTTTTTTTTACGAAATCAGTTTCTCATGTTTATATTAAACTTAATCTAGTGACTGGAAGGTTATTAAGCAAATAATGCCTGTACTTAGGGCTTCCATCCATCCTTACCTCTATATATGTTCATGTAATGTATGTACATGTAATATAAACATTCGAATTTAAGAAATAAAAATATGTTAACATCTATAAGTGTGTGTGTGTGTGTGTGTGTTTGCGTGCGTAGGTGTGTGTGCATGTGTGTGTGATATGTAGGTTTCCTCTCGATGTTTTCCATCACTGAAAAGCGTGTAATAAGTTGCAATTATCAATTAGACACTTACTAAGTTTTAATAGAGAAGATTATTGGTACCTGCTGGGGGTTTGAACTCGTAAATTCTTCGAAAGAGAATAGAATTATATTGCTATAATCCACGCTTCTTAAGAAAATCTATGTAATACATACGTAGGAAGCAAGGACTGTTCTTATAACTTATACATGCGGGATTGGTTACCGCACGTATTACGTCAATATTACAAAGATTTGCGGTTTTGTCGTGATGTTGCTTTGATTAAGGGGCAAAATGAATGTTGAGATTGTCGTAGTGAATGTGTGTAGTGCTTCTGTAGTGTGATGTGTATGATGGTGTTTTGAGCTGCTGATATCAAATAGACGCTACTTTGTAAGTAGCAGTTTATATATTTACCTCTTTTAAGAAAGTTTAATTAAACAGCTAGTGGCTACTCTTCATAATCGACGATTACAAACGATTATGAGCTGTAGTCACCAAAGATCGTCTATGATCGCCTACGTTCGTCTACAACCTGAGAATTGTCGGTTTTTCTGACACTCATCAAAGGGAATCGCTTGGTGATACGCATTATCGTATGTATCTTATTATAATACGTAGATGTATCTTATTATTATACGAACGTCTGAACACTTGCACGATGATTGTGCGATCACATAATCGACGAACATCACCGATAGTGAAGTGCGGGCATAAAGGAGCGCAATCGCTGTCGCACATAATTGGTAATATCCAATGCAACAATAATTTAATAAATTATTTATAAGATTTATTAAATTATTATTTATATAATTTATTAAATTATGTAAATAATTTAGTAAGTGCCGTGTGCTATCCGGCTGAGTAGAATAGGCCACCCTCATTTCTTACCGAGGTGCCGTAAAAGGCGACTGAGGTAAGTTGACGTCAGGCAGGCGGCCGGTCGATAAAAACGTAGCCAAACCATATCACAACTTGGTTAAAACATGTTGTGCCAACCACATTTAAATTGGGATAAGGACAGGAGAATGATGATAAATAATTTAATATGTAATTAATTTTGCTACTAGCACTTGACTTGGCCCTATGACCATGGAGCCAAAGTGCAATTTTTTTATCCATTTTAACACCTCAGTCTGGGGCTCAACATGTGACTCCAATATTGAAATAATTCAAAGAACGCAGAATTTTATCCTCAAACAAACCAACGCCATGGTTCTTGCGAATATCCGAGCTTCATGATAACTTAAAGATAAATACTGTCAAACAGGAAATTGAAAAACACTATTATTCATACACAAAAAGATTTGGAAATCATCTAAGTCATTTAGCGCAATTGACACTGCCACAGACTATTCGCCGTTTGAAAAGACGCCACATACTAGACGGCTGACACATGGAGTTCTTCCATTGGGGTTGTTATCACCACCACCACATCTGTTCATAGTCTGTCGACTGATTGCATCATAATCACAGAAAAAAGAAAACAAAACAATTTAACACCTCGGTTAATTGCCTCCTCAAGTGACAAGAGAGCTGGCTTAGGCTTTTACGCACGAATCAGCTTAGCGATTCAACGCAGAAACGCGGCCAGCATTCTTGGGACCATTACACGTGGGCATGATTTGTATAGAACTAGCCTGTAAGTAATTTAAGATAGACATAACGTGTAAATAAAAAAAAATAGTTAAATATTAAATGTTGTAAATAAAAAAAAATAGTTAAATATTTCAATATTATTTAATTGATTTAGATTAATAAGCATTCATTTGACAAAAATTTAAGCTACCATTCCTTCCAGATACTTCCCTTTAAGTTTAATTTGTAACTGTTTATTAACAGTTTCGTTATTTAATTCAAAGGTTTCTCAAGACGCTGTAGCAAAGCCATTTCATTCGTTCTTAATCAACCTTACCCAATTAAATTGGATTAATGGACAGCTATCCTGTAATCAATTTCCTCTGTACAAGGGTGTTTACAACAAATAGGACACTTGTAAAGTTTGCATTAATATTTTAAGATTTCCGAATAACAGAAGCAACTATGGATTTACAAGCTTTTACCCGCGACTTCGTCCGCTCGGAACATAGTCCTTGAATAAACAGTAGTTTCAGTATTATACATTATAATAGCTCAGCTAAATTTATACAGTAAACAGAAATCAAAATATATAAAATCTTCTTAGATCTGACTCGTCTTTGATGCATAGTGAATCAAAAAAACTTTGATAGGTTGATAATAGATAGCGTTTTTAAATGACCTCCTGTAAAAATCCTGTAGAATTAACAGGATTTCTATAGCCTATATGTTATTCCGGTATATAAGGAATAATTGAGCTAAATTTTAGCGGATTTGCTGTGAAAGAGTAACAGACATCCATCCATACTCACAAATAGTATTTATAAT
Organism: Morpho deidamia; assembly: GCA_947086505.1. Taxonomy (NCBI): domain Eukaryota; kingdom Metazoa; phylum Arthropoda; class Insecta; order Lepidoptera; family Nymphalidae; genus Morpho; species Morpho deidamia. The sequence goes on from CAMTZC010000025.1 coordinate 2,732,114, forward strand.
ATTAGTAGGATTTTGCTATTCTCCGCGATGACCTACTTCTTATGTACTATGGAATTCCGTAATTCTAAGTCCTATTTTATAACGCTGTATAAAGAGGCCATGTACAAGGGCCCTGCATGGACTCGAAACTAGTTGGGCTAACCCGATAGTATAAGACGTGAATACAGCCGTTTCTTATACATAAAATATAAATAATACTCACGATACTTTAAGTTCAAAAAGCTCCGTAATTTTAATTGTATTAGATTATCTGATGTAACATAATATCAGTCCTTTATATAGTCACTCTGTGATATTGTAGTATTATAGTATATTTAATATTTCCCATCGATTTCTAGAAAAGAATAAAATACCTGGGTGTTTGGGTTCTTAAAGTAGGCAAATTACATCATTATGTATTAATAATATTTATATTAATTTGCTTCAAATTCAAAACCCTTTTTAGACATGTTTACATTTATGTAAGTACCTAAAGCTACGAAGTATGATATTAAATCTATCTTTTAAATCAAACGTTAGTTAATATCATCACAAAGATTGTGAATGTAATACGCAAGTACTTAAATGCTAATTGTACGCTAGATTCAATAATCCTATACTCGTTGACTGCCACATTAGGAGCCTTTGATTAATCCACACCCCCGATTATGATATTTAAAGCTCACACATTAAATGAGACATTCCCGTGAACTTTATCGGTACATATGTCACTTTGACACGTCTGCGGTGGTCATACTTGAACCCTATCCAAACACCGACAGGTTTGGCAACGGAACACGCGGATTAATTTCCTGCTGACCCCGACGTGATTGGTAAAGCCTACAAATACGGGTTAGGCTCTAAAAGCGCCTAAAACTGCCTTGAATGTTTAATATCGGCCCTATGTGAGGATGCACTCCAAAAATCATGCTTTAGTTATTGATATCACAGCACTAAAGTGAATAAATTTGGTTGTCGTAAATAAAATAATTTTAGGCATATGTGTAACCTACCAATCCGCATTGGAGTAGCGTGGTAGGTCTTAGTTCCAACCCTTCTCTGCAAAAAATTGAGAGAGGAGACCTTAGCCCAGCAGTGGGCATAGTAACAACCGTTACTTTACTTTTTTTACTTTAAATAACAGAAACTAAAGATGCCGTGTGGTATCCGGCTAAGTAGAATAGACCAACCTCTTTTCTTACCGAGGTGTTGTAAGAGGCGACTAAGGTAGGTCGACTCACCGTGTGGTATCCGGCTGAGTAGAATAGACCACCCTCATTTCTTACCGAGGTGTCGTAAAATACGACTAAAGTAAGATGACGTCAGGTAGACGGCCGGTCATAAAATACGTGGCCAAATCATGTGACAACATGTTTGTAACATGTGACAACATGTTTGTAACATGTGACAACATGTTTGTAACATGTGACAACATGTTTGTAACATGTTGTCACACTTAGAGTGGGATAAAGGCATGAGGATGAGGATGATGATGACTTTAGTATCTGGCGGTTACGTTTTTTGAGTCAATAAATTATTACTAAATAAATAAATAATAAATTATTCCCTTTATTTTTCGTAATCCTAACTTTTTATTTTTAAATTTTGTTAATTATAAAAAGAAAAGTTTTGTATTACAAAAAAGAGCCATACGTGGCATCTACAATTTAAGTCCACGTGATTCCCTGCGAGAGAAGTTAAAGGAAATAGGTATTCTAACATTTGCTTCACAATATATTTTAAATAACGTAATTTTTGTACATAAAAATATAAAAAATTATAAAACGATAGGTGATGTATATAATAGACAAAGTAGGAACCGACATATTCAAATTCAAATTCAAAATATTCTTTATTCAAGTAAACTTGTAAACAAGTGCTTTTGAATCGTCAACATCTACTGCTGGTTCGGAAAGCTGTTCCTACCGAGAAGAGCCAGCAAGAAACTCGGCGGTTGCTCTTTTTAAAATATAAATCTTAGATCTAGTTACATTTATTTATTACTGTCTTGTACAGGGTAGAAGTGCACCTATATCCACACATCCTTATCATCTAAGTAATCTTCAACAGTATAGTAGGCTTTCCGTATCAGCCTCTTTTTAACAGTGTTTTTAAACTGCTGTAATGGCATGACCAAAATTGATTTCGGAATTTTATTATAGAATCTTATACCCATACAAACGATTTATGTACTTTTGCTAGGGGCAAAGCAGGAGTCGCAAACTTATGTCGGTTCCTACTTTGTCTATTATATACATCACCTATCGTTTTATAATTCTTTATATTTTTATGTACAAAAATTACGTTATTTAAAATATATTGTGAAGCAAATGTTAGAATACCTATTTCCCTAAACTTCTCTCGCAGGGAATCTCTCTCGCATAAGCTTGCGGCTCCTGCTTTGCGCCTGGCAAAATTACGTAAATCGTATATGGGTTTGGGTATAAGATTCTACAATAAAATTCCGCAATTCAATACAATAAAATTGTACTTTAACTTTGCCATTACAGCAATTAAAAAACACTGTAAAAAAGGGTGATACAGAAAGCCTACTACTATACTATTGATGATTATATAGATGATAAAAATGCGTGGATATAGCTACTCCTCTACCCTGCACAAGATAGTAATAGCCAAATGTAGCTAGTTATAAGAATTTTATTTCAAAAAAGCAACCACTGAGTTTCTTGCTAGCTCTTCTCGGTAGGAACAGCTTTCCGAACCAGCAATAGATTTTGACGATTCAAAAGCACTTGTTTACAAGTTTACTTGAATAAAGAATATTTTGAATTGGAATTATTTTAGTCAATAAGTTTACTATACCGTTTTGGTTTACTATTCCGTAGAGAAAAAGAACTCTCCTTATTTTGTCGTTATCTTCAATTTTATTTTGTATCATGTATTGATTGACATTTTAATTAAAATTCAGAATTAATATAACTCCAAGTAACTTCGTTATTTGAAAAGTTTCGGTTCATTTGTGATAAACAGAAATAACTTTTCTAATTATCGTACAGTAAATTATTCTAATTATATTGATTATCAAGGCAGTTGTCAAACGTATTTGCAAATATTTTTTCTTCCAAATATATTAAAAAGGTTTTTTCTTTTTTTTCACGTTCCGACGGGGTGAAACATGTTTTCTTTATATTGTTTACCAACTTTTAATATCCCTATCCTATCTCCTGATGATATATCGGTAAGGCAGCGAAACGATCATATGTGGCAGTGAATGTGTGTGGTGCTTGTGTGGTGTGTTGCTAGTGGTCGCGTTTTGTTATACGTGTAGTAACTAATCCTGTATGTGTAAGGTATGGGATTGTTGTCTGCTTCCTACATTTAGCATTGCATAGATCTTCTTAACAAACGCGGATTAAGTTAAAGTTATTCTATATATAATTCTATATTCTTCTGTAGGTATAGAATATCGCTAAATAACCCCTACTTCTATAAATAAGCAGTCAATATTAATTTTTATTGTAATTGAACAATACAAACAATTACTAATTACTTCAGTATAGGACTTCAGGACTTGCATTTTACATTTTTTACAAAATATATATCCATGTAACTAAATCCGTGTCTTTTTCAGGTCTTTTAAGAATATAAGGTAGCAGTCGTAGATTTTGTTTTTAAGTGATATAAGCTATTTATTTTAATTGTCATGAACAGGAAATCGTGGGCAGAAACCAGTTATTTCTGTAATTTAATTAAGGCGCTGAACAGAGCCAAATAGGCTGACTTTAAACACGTTTTTAACAAAAGCTATAGGGATGACGATTAAAAGAAAAATATATGTTAATATACATCATATTTCAGAGAGAATGTAAGATTTCAAAACATGATTACGATACTTTTTTTCGATAAAAAAAATTGGTAAATAGACCTCTGATTTTTACTTTGATCGTAAATATCTCTAATATTTATCAATAAATATTGGTAAAATTAATAAGACTAATAGATCATTATAATATAAAGAGAATGTAAGATTTAAATTTTGAATTAATTAAGATATTTCATTCAAATTAAATATTTTTTAGAAAATAGCAAAACTGAAACGAGTCATCGTCTCGCTTCTCTTTTACATCTACGAATATAGACAGTGACCGCTGAGGCGCGCTGCTATACGGACGTGTGGCGCTAGCTGCCGCCTTTTGTGACTATTCCTTGTTTATAATATGTCCTTTTTTAGGTGTTTAGTTATAGTTTCAGCATACTTAGTTTTATAAGATTAATTAGACATAAGTTTTTTAAATAAATTGTACAAAAAAAGTTTGGATAAAATAGTGTACACCTACAATGGGTGTTAAAAAATTAATTTTGTCGCTACGCCGTCGCAGAAATTGTGGGCGTGGCTTATATGCCGAAATCTGAATTTGCGCCAGCTCTGTTCAGCGCCTTAAGTTGCCTATAATTGTTAAATAATACGAGATATTGTACAGCGCCATCTGTTACTGATTTGTCAAAATAATACATAACAATGGTTCTTATAACATTCCTACTAACTATACGCATTAGGCCATTTTTGAGCTAGCGACATCTAAGATAAATAAGTACATAAGATTAAAGTTTCATTACATATTTGTTTCAATAAATTTATATGGTCTAGTAATATTTGTTAATAATAATATAGTAAAAAGAAAAATTTAAATTTTATAAAAATTCAAACTTTGAATACAGTGACATCTAGCATAAAACGATTACACTAAATTGTAATACACCTCAAGAAACGAAACTTCTTAACGTAGTTTGCTTATTTTACGCTAGATGTTGCTGTTGTAAAATATTTTTATTATGCATATTGTTTATAACAATTTTATTTGTTTCTTATTACTGTTATTCAATAAAAATTGTTTTTTATTTTTCCGTCTTTTTGTATAAAACCTACGGCCTCTATGAACGTTCAGAAACTTTGTTTATTCCTATCTAATAACCGCGACAGAGAGCAAGCACATTGTTTTGTGTAGAGGTTTTGAAAATTTTCGCTGGATGACGCATAAAAGCTTATAAAAAAAGTGCAAGCACGTTGCTATAATTTATTGACTTCACAATTTTTTTATCTTGCAGTTGTTTGCTTCTCTTTCTCCTTTTGGAACCAATGGATGTCCACTCCTGGACATAGGTCTCCTAAAGGGATCTTCACAGCTTCATCTTGTGCCGCTTGGATCCCTTGTTATCCTTCCACTCCCCACCACTTTTTTGAGGTCGTCAGTCCACAGTACATTTGCAGTTGTAATTTTTGTTCCAAATTGTTGTTGTGAAATTGAGGGAGATTGGATATTATTTAACTTAAATAACAACCCATTCACGTTCTTATAATTTTTTTATGTATCAATTATTTAAGATAAAAACAAGTCATGTAAATCTTAATTATCTCATCACTCATCCCACACCACCAACAATCTCTACACCAAAATTCACATTGATCCAAAAGTAATCAAGATTACAGAAAAATAATTTTACTATTACTTTTGTATTATGGATCTCTGCAAAGTAACGCGGTAAGTAACGTGTGGTATCCGGCCGAATAGACCTCATTTCTTACCTAGGCGTCGTAAAATGCAACTAAGGTAAGTTGACCCACCGTGTGATATCCGGTTGAGTAGAATAGACCACCCTCTTTCTTACCGAGGGATCGTAAAATATCACTAAGGTAAGTTGACGCCAGGCCATTTTACGATCGCCCGCCTGGGCGATCGTAAAATGCCAAATCATGTGACAATATGTTTGTAACGTGTTGTGCCGACCCCACTTAGAGTGGGATAAGGGCAGGAGGATGATGATTGATATACATTAGTTATTATGGCGTTAAAATAAATGAAATCGCTGCGGTGTGAAGTTTCGACTGCGTGACTATTCAACTGAGTCCGTGAAAACTATTTCCTTAATAATTTTTATTCACAGTGGAGAAAGATGAAATAATTATAAGACTTGTATAAATCAAAATAATTCCTGTTAAATGTGAAAAGAGAAACTTTTGCTTTAATTAAAATAGGATTTAAGAATTCGCTACTATGGCATAAAATTAGATTACATTATAAAAACCATCAATCCGCATAGAAAAACCATAGTGGTTTAAAGCTCCTCTTCTTCTTTCCGCCCCTTTTCCCATTATTTGGGGTCGGCCCTCCTCGTTTTCCTGCGCCAGGTCCAGCGATCCTGGGTTGTCTCCTCACTCAACTGGGCTTGCTTCAAGTATTTTAGTATCGTGTGGAAAAACCATAGTGGTTTAAAGCTCCTATTCTGGAAAAAAGAGAGGAGGTGGGCCCCAACAGTGGGATAGTAAAACGCTACTACATTTTTTTCATTTTCTATTCTATATTCTGAAATATTACTCAACAATTGGGCTTTCAAAGCGTTTTTTGAGGCAAAAAAGTCGAAATTCACAACACGCTCTTAGCATTCCGAAAAGGGGAACAATTTGTAATCAAACGTTCCTTTCGTCGAATAAATTAAAAGTTTCTTGTAATGAATAAAATTAGTCGATGTTGTCGATTTGGAATTGTTAGGATGAACATGCCTTTTGATTATAGAAAAGATCATGTCGTAGATTCCCAAACTGTGGTAAGCGTACTCCTGGGGGTACCAGAATTTCATTGGGGGTTCCCTGAAAACTATATTGGTAATTCAGAAAAACTGAAATTAAAGCGGTTAACTTATTCGAACATTATTATAATGCACAAGCATACATCTTGTCCAATATACGTGACATCGATCACGTCGATTTAATTGTTAAGAAACTCCCAATGTAATATAACGTACTATGTATGTAGGGGATCATCTCACATACCCTTGAGGGTAGGTGGGGTACGGGCCTCGAGGCGAACCTCTTTGCCCGGGCCAGTCCTCGCAGGCTGATGGCCTGGACTATGTTCGGGCCGTAGGCCCAGGTCACATAAGTGACCTAAGGGATATCTGGTTCTGGGGGTCTGGGAGTGGTAGCTCCCTGATTAGTATTTACCTCACTGGAATAACAGATGGCGCCACGATTACTCTGCTTCGCTCTATAGTAGTGCTTTTCTAATTACATAACAAGTACCCATACAAAATGCTCGCTGGATTATCGCCTACCAATCTCTTTGTTCAAATTAATCCTTCTAGAACAATCAAGTCTAAGCGAAATTATAAACGGTGCATATTCCGGTAAATCCATACTTGGAATGCTGTGAAGGACCCGTTAGCGATGCTCCCCGTACAATTCTCAATGAAATCACTATCGTGTCATTTGTATGTGATACTCTTCCCCGGTTCAACGCGTTATACCAATTATATATTATTTTATTCCGATACTCAAAGAAAAAACGGGTTTTTTTATATTATATGTCTTTTAATGTAAGACTGATATATTATATAAATAAATAAAAAAATATATGGGATACTTACACACACGGTCGTCCATCCCCAAAGTATGTAACCTAATACTTGTGTTATGGGTGACGGACAACTAGTAAATATACTACTTATATAATTTTAAATACATACTTAAATACAAATATCCAGGCTCGAAGAACCAACAAATTGTTTATAGAAAATGTTGGCTCTTAGCGGAATTAAATATATATATATATATATATTTAATTGCATCGAATTTTATCAAAATCGCTCAAAGATAGTAATAGATATACAGATTATCATATTTATAATAATACTATGGGTTTTGTGAACGTTTTAATTTAATTGACATAAGTGAAGTTATAAAAGTTTTTAATAAAATTTTATGTCCCTTAACCGCTGAGGAGTTCCCTCGTCTCGAACCTCGTCTGGCAGCAGCATCAGATCATGCTTATCATAAAATGCATTGTCATCGGGACTGTACCAGTATGTGAAATTTCAGCTCACTCGGACACCTGAAAGTGATTAAAATCTAACTTGCAAGATTCCACCTTCATATACATACACGGCAAGTTAAATAAAACCTTATAATAATAACTTCAAAGTTAAGATTGACAATAATCAGGACAAAAACCTTGACACACAATTTCAAGAGTGGATAAGGAGAGGCGAAATGATACATTAAAAGATTTCTTTAGATATGAAGAAAAAAGTTGAGAGCCAATGGTCAAGAATTAAGAATAATTTCAAAGAGCTACAAAAATATATGTTGTTAAATTGCCCTCGCCTCGAAGAACTCATTATAGATAAACCTAAAATAGCAAGAATAATAGAAATAAATCAACTGAAAAAAAACCTTTTGAAGAACGCCTAATCGGTTCTGCAAAAGCGTTTAATAAAGACACTCAATATAAAAATTAAACGAGACACCTGTAATTTGAAGGTAAATGACAGCTAGACAGATATAAGGCTGCTAAGCTAAGATTGAAAAAGGTCCAAAGATTGTACTATAAATTTTGTTCGCGACTACACGTTGGATAAGTGGGGTTTATTTCTGAAGATTTGGGTGAAGTTCATCCCAAGTTTGCTTGGAGTCGGGGAATGTAGGGACGTCAATATGTTCTTATCGATATCGACAAAGTTTCACGAAAATTTGGACCAAAGTTTACCTTGTTATTAGAAAAAATAAATAAGAAATAAAGAAACAATTCGTAATGTGTTCGCGTTAACTTAAGTATTGAAACATTTGCATTTATATAAAATTAATAGTTTTTCTTCTTCTGAAGGGAAATCGAGATATCATATCGTATATGTTAGGTTGTTGTGGAACCTCTAATAGTGACAAAATTTTACAGTATAGGTTCAGCGTATAAGACGTCCAAGCGTAACAAACTAACGGACGCATGAACAGACAGACAGATATGCGAATTTATGGTATTAATATGGTTTATATTATATTTATATGTATGTTCGATTCATCTTTATCTCACACATATTTGAAACACATTCAACAAAAGCTTTCAATTTTAATCTTAAAGAGTTAAAATGATAATTTTTAATTACTATTATGAAACCATTTAATATATATTGTATTTGAGTTTTTTGCACCTTTTGAAGATCTAATACTTAGAGACTGGACTGAATTAGGGAGAGAATAGACTGGTTCGTTGGCGCAGTTGGCAGTTACCCTGCCTTCAGCTCCAAGGGTCGCGGGTTCGATTTCCGCTGATGGCCAACAATTTCTATAAACAATTTGTTGGTGTTATCATATTTGTCAATAAATTCATTATATAAATAAAAAACTTATCTCATAAAATTTTGCTACAAAGAACACAAACTCAGTAAGTTATTGACATCACCTTTTTTGATATAATGTTGATATTCTTTTTTTTCATTATCCATTCATTACCAGTTTTTCATTATCTAATTATTTTATAAGTTTTTATTAATATATAAGTCGATAAACAGTTGATACTACAAAGTAACATCACTGCTCAAACCTCGAGGTAAGTTCGACAAGTTGCCTTCTTTCACTAAAATATGTAGCGACACGATATTGAAAAGTTTTTGCCGATTCAGTGTACTTATCTTACCAACTTGAACCCAAACTGTTACAGGTACGTTAAGGTGAAGATTTACTAGACCTCAAATAATTACGCCCACTTTGAATTCAAGGTCAAAGAGAATAGAGCAAAAACATCTAACATTATCACTGAAATTTATATCTATCTAATATCTAGCTTTTATCCGGAACTTCATTCGCGTGGATCTCGGAATAAACAGAAGCTTTTGTCACTCTCCAATCCTGCAAACATAACAAAAATCAGATCGATCCAGAAATTAATAAATTTTAACTATATGTTTCTTAATTTAATTTGATTTGTGGAAATTCGGATTCTTCTGCCTAAATTTATCCGCCGCCTTATAGGAGCCATATATATTAAGTCACAAGGAAACAACCCTTTTTTAATTTTAAAGAAATTTGTGGCTTTTAGATATAGTAATATTATAGATACCACACGGCGGGCCAACTAACCTTAGTCTAAAACTACAATTTCGTTACTTTTATCTGTAAAAAATTAATCATATTGATATTGGCAAAGCGTTGATGCCATATTTAATAACAATTTTTGTTACTACAGTTTAAGTCAATAGTTATTAGATTATTTAAAACTTCGTACAGTTATAACCCGAAATACTAGACTGTAGTTCAATAATTAAATCCTTCGTTCAACGTTGAAACTCTTAGGATAATTTAAATCTAAAATAATTGGCAATTACACTAGATACAGCGGTGATCTTTGTTCTATACGTTGCAAGCACAGCTTCCGTTAAGCCTTTTAAGCTGGATTATATTGTCAGTACACAGCATAGAACAGGCTGTGGCTTTTCACGAAAATAGAGATAGTCATCAGCTATTAACACTACAGCATCACTTGGTCCATTCAGTATTTTGATCCTACTATGAATTTTTATGGGATCCATTTCAGTTTGCTAGTTTTTAGTTTGGAGAAGTTACTAATATTTTGGCTGTATACGAATATGATAAATGAGGAAATCTTCCTGCATTTTTTCTGAGAAGTTATGTTAGAATTATTTTGGTATAATCAGCGTTTGCTAGGGTAATCTTATAATTTACGACAAAATCTTAATTTATTATCTATATTGTCTGTAATACATACTTGCACTGATTTCAAAGTTGAAGCCAAGTGTGTTTATAAAATATTGTGCTTTGTGGTGTTTTTAATACAGCATCATCCTCCTGCCCTTATCCCACTCTAAGTGGGTCGGCACAACATGTTACAAACATGTTGTCACATGATTTGGGTACGTATTATGTACGACCTGCTGCCTGCCTGACTTCAACTTTCGTATTTACGACCCCTCGGTAAGAAAGAGGGTGGTCTATTCTACTCGACCGGATACCACATGGCGGGCGGACTTACCTGAGACGCCTTCTACGTTTCTATGATTTTAATATTTCACGCGTTTAATAAAAATATACTAGAGTCCGATTGCGGCTCGTTGATACCTCTAGGAATTTAAAATAGTGAAATTTGTAATATTCGTAATGAAATAAATGATCTGTATTATTCAGGACATGCAGTTTTGCTGAATAGTCGCACTCACGTTGTTCCTTGTAAGATTCAGCGACAATGTACAGTTGGATATTGTATTCAGGTAAACGCTATTGTGGAGGAAAATATCTTATTGTTCCTTAGATAATTGTTGCAAGTCATTCGGCGCTAACTAATGGATACTGCATTGTCTGTGCCAGTAGATCCAGTTAAATATATTCAAGTGCATTTATAGTTCCTCGATATATTATATTGTTCAAATTTAAGTATAGGAAATGATTAATTTGATTATTCTTAGTATATCAACACACGGAACACGAGTTCAAATCCGGGCAGGCGCCAATGAGTTTTTCTATTAAAACTCATGTGTCTAATTGGTAATTGCAATTTATCACACGCTTTTCGGTGAAGGAAAACATCGTGAGGAAACCAGCATATCTCTAGAGAATTCTGGAGATATATGTAACCTACCAATCCGCATTGGAGCAGCGTGGTAGGTCTTAGCTCCAACCTTTCTCTCCAGAAACGGAGAGAGGAGGCCTATTCCCAGCAGTGGGATTGTAACAGGCCGCTACTTTACTACTTTACTACTTAGTATATCAAATCTGGCGTTGCGGGTTAAAGTCTGTAAACGAAAGAAATTTGTAGATTAAAGCGATGCTCGTATTGGGCGCATTAACCACCATCTAAAAAGCTTTTGAATATCGAATTTCCAACTTCCGTAATTCAAATTCAAATTCAAAATATTATTTAAGGAAACTTGTAAACGAGTATATTTTGAATCGTCCACTATGGTTCGGAAAGCTATTCCTACCGAGAAGAGAAATTCGCTGGTTGCGCTTTTCAAGATATGATTGTTATTACTAGCTACGTTTCGTCTTGTGCAGGGTCGAACAATAGATATGGCAACGCTTTCTTATCATCCACGTAATCTTCAACAGTCTAGTAGGTTTTCTGTATTAGTCTCCTTTTAACATAACAGTGTTTTTGAAACTTGTGTGGTGACAAAGCTAAAATTGCACAAACGTCTTACGTTCTTTTGCAAGGCGTAAAGCAGGAGCTGCAAGCTTATGCCGTACTTTGTCTATTTATATACAGCAGCTGGTTTTCTCAATCGGTATTCTTGACATGACAGTTTTTTTTATTTCACGTCGACAGGTTGGTTATCTTAAATTTAAGAAGAGTATATAGAGGTTAGAGTACTAGGTCAATACTAGGTATTAGGATAACATAGTCCTGGATAGAACAATGCTATCTGCAGTTTCAAAGCAATGCAATATCCATTAGTTAGTACGGATACATTTAGCAACAATAGTCTTAGGAACAATGAGACAAATGCGTGATAGAAGTAACAGAACGTTGTAGGGTCAAAACACAAAACTACGATGTAAGGTCGCATCGTAAGTAATTGCGAATTGGTCGCATCGCTAATTCTTAATCTTTTGCTATTCTACGGATTTTGTAATTCCATTCATTTCGAAAAGCTGAAGTGACTATTGTATATGATAACGAAATCGATATGTTTTGGTATTCCAAGGTGTTCAAATAACACATGGTACAAACACAGTCTTACAAAAATAAGCCGTATAATATGATAATATGTACCTAAGAGCTTCTTTGTTTTTCAAAGAAAGAAATAAAACCTTTCTTTCTGACGTCAATTAAATAAAGAATAAAAACAAAATAAAACAAATAAATTACAATGGCGTGGTGTGTAGTTACAAAATTGATAACTACACGGCTTTTGTGGCTGCCATCATGTTATTCACGGACATCAGCAGCATATCTGCTGCTGATGTCAGTGAATGACTGATACAAATAAATCAACATTTTTGTCATTTTCCTGCCCTTATACTGCACCAAGTGGGGTCGGTACAGCTCGTTTTCAACGTTGTTAGACGATTTGGCTAGTTATTTAACGACCGGCTGCGTGCCTGACTGCAATTTACCTTAGTCGCCTTTTACGATACCTTGGTAAGAAAGAGGGTGGTCTATTACTCAGCCGGATATCATACTGCGAATTGAACTAAAAATTAAGAATTGAATAATATTATATTAATAAATTAAACTGCTAAACAAATTTAAATTAAATTAATTATATGCATATATGGTATTATTTGCGCGGCAAAGAATACGCCGTGAGACGTCAAAATCGCATCGCAGTAATCTGCAATACTTTTCTACGATGCGACTCCGTGCGTATTTTTGTGTTTTGATCCATAGTCGCTCGCTGTCATTGAACTTCTTTAAGGATGAGTAAACTTTTACTGAGTAAAATTTCTCCAAAGTTCTGAGTGATACTTCGTTACGCTCACTTCGTTTTCCTTGCTCGAGTACGAGGCGTTCTCATGAATATTTAAGAGCCTTGCGAATGAGTGAAGTAGTTATCGATAGCATATGATTAGACATTAAAAGTTGACCTAGAATTAAATTCGTTTCTCAAAATTACGATTACTATGCATACACGCGACTTTGTTACTTTTCAAGTTGTCCATTTAAATACTAGTAATGATGCTACATGCTACGTTCCCTTCTCCCGTAAAAAAATTGGATATATATTTTTTATTTGTAACAAATTTCATCAATATTCGTCCTTCGGATTATCCGTGAAAGAGTAACGGACCGACGGACAAACTTTCGCATTTATAATTTCACAAGGGAATTTCAGAAATCAGTGTCATAAGGGCTTCCTTAGTTCCGTAATTTTTATAAAACTGTAATGTAACTTAAACGTAAAAATGTAACTTAAACCAACTTAAACCTTCCTCAAGAATTGCACTACCTTTTAGTAAAAACTGTACAAACATCCGCTCAGTCGATTTTGAAAAAAACGAACACATGCATACGATGGATTGGCGATTTTATTACTTGTGTATGTTGTGACTATATGTTTAGAAGTACGGATTGACGCTTTTAGTTAATATCTAAATGTTAAACGATTTAAAAAAAAATTTTGCTCACTTGGTTTAGTATCCGCCATATATATATCTCAAGATATAACAAAATTCAACCCCCGATAGACCTCTAAACTTGTTTTCTTAAAATGTTATGTGAAATAATTCCTACCATTCCGGTTCAAAAAGATCTTTTATAAGGCCTTGGCAAACATTCGACGGGTGTTTGCATCGCTCAAAGTATTCTGGAGATGTTCCACAAAGGACTTGAAAGTCTTTCAGACTTCGCACAGAAAATCCAACTTACCTTTTTACCTATAAAGAAGTTGATAAAAATTTCTTACTCCCTCAAAAATGATCGTTAATGTTGGGAATAAGTTGATCGCTTCTAAAATAAAAGAAAATTTTACTATAAAAATTCTTCCATGTAACAAATATTAGTAATTTTTTTAGTCTAAGACACTATCAAAGATATGGGGATTTGAATTTTATGGGAAGTTGCGGATTAATAGTAAACTTATTTTTTAAAGTAAGTTTTTTCGGAATTCGATAATACAATAGTAATAAAAGTAATAATTATTAATTTGCATCTTAAATTAAAATTGAAATATAGTTCACTCATTCTTTTATTCACAAATTAAATTACATTTTTAAATACTATTACTATAATTATAATATATTTTATTATTATTATTATTATTATTATTATTATTATTATTTATGTATTATTACCGTAATGTACTGTTACGGACATACGAAAAGAGTTCGAAATGCATATGTAATAAAGTTCAAATTGGAAGGGGAAAGTTTACGAACGTGTAAAAAGTGTTCGTAAGCTGTATGTCATAGAGTTCAAATTCGCTTAACGCTAATTCTCTTAACCAAAAGGTGTTTACAAAAGATTTGTTTAGGATCACCCCAAGGTCTCGTGAACGTTCTCGAACATCATTTCGTTTGATCTCGTATATGCAGACGTATCATGCACCTCAACATTCAGTTTGCGAATAGCGATCAAGAGCGACTAAACAAGCGAAAATAAAAGTGAAATAATGGTGACCTCGGCATTCTTATTGGACAACGGACTGTATAGAGACTGTAAGTACTAAGTTTGTAGTAAAATATTGAATAAAGTGTTTTTACGAGTCATCACGTATTTTTATTCAAATCCACGAATCTTTATATAACAGTACTAGTAATATAAGCCTTCCGGAAGTTAACCTTATAGTTAAAACCGTAAACTTCACTAGATATTGAGAAAATGGATCATACAGAAAGACATCTTATAGGGACTTTGTTTTATAAAATGTATAGATTGATGAAAAAAATAATTTGTTTTATCTGTGTGTTCAGTGATAGTATAATAATTGCAAAGCGCTAAGTCGAGTTGTCCAATCAAAATTGACCTCCAGTTATTAATTGGGTATTAACCAATATTGGCTGTTCAATTATCAATCGCGGAATGTTTCCGGATATTTTGTTAGACCGCCACAATGAACTGACTGTATCCGGATCAAACCAATTTAATCCGGTCACCTTATTTATATTGTAAAATCAACATTTCAATTAAAAACAACATTATTTAATACCCAATAAATATAGTTTATACAACCAAAAACACAGGGTTGGATTAAAGATAATAAATGAATAAAAATGATTTGTAACTATAATTACTTTTCACTTTTTAAATGCGATTGATTACTAGTTTTTTTTATTTTATTTTGAGACTTAGAGTATACATTGTAACGTAAATACGTACATTTATTTATTTTATATTTATTTCAACGTATATATGTATAGTTTATTATTTAAAATAAAATTATTTTTTGGGAGCATATATCAGCAAGTGTTGGGTCCGAGCGCACGCTGCACAGCCTACTTCGCTGCTTGGCAAAGCCAGGGCAGTACCTAGCGCATCCTACCATCTTAAGAATTAATTGCATTGACGGGCAGTAGACTCCCGCGGCCCAGAATAAATTTGGGAATTAATAAAGTGAAAACGACGACTTACCAAATCAATAATTTGGTGAGTCCTCGTTTTCACTTACTCCCAACGTCACACTGGCGCCCAACGTGGGGCCGTTACGTTACGTTACAACATATCTATAGACAAGTTTAAATTAAGTGTAAGAAATATGCTTATACGTAAAGCATATTACACAACTGAATATTATTTGAATGGTAAAAAATGCTCGGAGTTAAAATCCTTTCAGCTTCAAACAAGACTGCGGTTAAATGGTGTAAATAGAAAATGTTTAAGAGTTTCTAGCTGGTTCGTCTCGGTAAGAGCAAAAATCCGAATGACGATTCGAAAGTGTTTGCAAAAGCTTATTTGAATAAAGATTATTTAGATTTGATTTGATTGGATACCTTAAATAGTAGCCCAATATATTATTTACGCGTCAACCGTAATAAATCACATCATTATTGATCTAGTAGATAACACAGATGATAGATAGACAGTCAAGTGTTTGTAAAAGTTGTACTATTGTAAAGTAAAAGTTGTACTATTGTATTGTAATAAATAAAATCATTTTATTTCGACCTACTAAAGGCCAAAACAACATTAATTTACAAAAATATTGTGTTAGTATTAAAACAAAAACTTAAGCCTACTTGTTAGTAATCTATACTTATTATAAAACAAAGTCCCAATAAGCTGTCTGTCTGTATGTAATCGATTTTCTCAAAATCTTCTGAACGGATTGTTGTACGGTTTTTACTAAAAGATACACAGAAGTGCAATACTTCCGGGTGGTTTAAGTGAATAGTATATATCGGTATTATGTAAATTGTGTTGAAGAGTTCGAGCTGTAGTTATTAAACTTGCTCGGTGGGAGCTTTAGTCGCATGCGCTGCGTAAACCAGCAGAGATACGCTAAAGGAATGTTCTACAGAATTGTAGATATAAAAAAATACTATAATAAAGTCACAATAACTACATGTATGTTTAAAATTTGAATTCTACAAAAAAATTGTGACATGCTGATTTCGCAGGCAAAGCCGCTGGTACAGCTAGTAATCTATAATATTAATCTTACCTAGTATTAATCCTAAAACGAGATCGATTTGCCAGCATATGCACCATTGCACAATGATTGTGGATAATCGATCCTGTCAGCAAACGCTCTCAAAACGCCGTTGGAGCTTGCCCTGTGTACAGCAAGGATGTGCACCGCTTATGCAACGTCATATAAAAACAATCCACGCGTGATTTTTTTGTCAGGAAAACCCATTATGGGTCGTCATTTCCCGATGGGGACGAGTTGCGGGTATGTCGGACTTTCACCAATTAAAAACCTGACAATGCTCCACCACGCTGCTGGTGGCGGGGACAGGTTACCATTGGACAGATTATCCCCATTCCTGGCAGCAGCAACTCTGAGACCCAGAGGTGGTCGGGGCTTCTCTAAAAGTGACCCCTCCCTCCGCTGATTGATGCATCGAGAGCACCAGATGCATCGACCACCTTGGAGACCGTTTTAGAAGAGCGTCCGATAAACCCCGTTCGGTTCGCCCTTTAAGGCGACGGGCTTAAAGGGGACCTTTCCGAACGCGATCGTCGGATCCAAGGACTTGACTTCCCGGATCCGCCCCGCCGCCTCCTTCCGCGAGATAACATCCTTGCAGAAAGAGGCCATCGCAGCCCACGATCCCTCCCTGTCCACCATGGCACGAACAACGGTGGGCAAGGAGAGATCGTGAATCCACGCGTGCTGCGGCGAAATTTCCTAACGCAATACAAAATCGGGGCAGCCCCATCAGCATCCTCAAGGCATTATTAGATAAAGAGTAAAAGACACATACAGAAGTGAAAGAGACATACAGAAGAAGAAGAAGAAAAGTATACACTCTGAAGAGGGGTGGTTTTATTGAAACTGAGCAGCGAGCGAATCTGCCGATGATCATATTTGAAATGTTAAATGTGCCCGGTTACAATTATCCCGGTATCAATTCTATCATATTATTTCGTCTATATATCTAGCGTGTTAGTCGTGTAAGTTTAACAGACAGACTGATTATAATAGAGATAGATAGACAGACAGACACAGAGATTAATATCGATCTCATTACATTGACGTTGGCAATATCTTACAATATGATGAGTTAAAAAAACACTTTTACCATTTCGCTTTCTTGGTTTACAATTGTGGCTCAAAGATACACCTGTAAAATCGTATTGCAAAGGACGAATTTATTGTGTAAGAGACCAAAGTATTTGCAATAAAGGAGACTTAACAATGTGACACAAAGGTTTTGATGTTACACTTTGGACTCTTTCATGCTATCAACTTGCAAACAAAGCGGAGGGGATACTGGGATAAAAATAAGATTTTCCTCAGCGTTATCGAGATAAAATGAAGATTTTTCTTAGTTGAAGGGGTCTTTCTCGACGATTAAAATAAGTAATCCTTTTTTGGAGGCTGAAACAAATGTTTTTTTTTCTTGAGTCGTATTTTTAGTTAAATCGCAAGACTTGGAATTAAAATTGCTGAAGCTGTACTTTCGCAAAAGATGGGCGAATGTGCATTATATCGACTATCATTATCCGAGGCTACATTAAGCGCTTTCCGTTTTCCTATCTATATAAATATAGTCATAGTTCATGTACGACTCTGAATTGACTATTGCTAAACAAAGAGCATTTAAAGTTGGAACTTTTATTACAGTTGCAATTAATTAATTAATTTAAAAGTAAACGTTTCCAACTCCAGTTTGCTACACGCGTTTGGAGGCAAAATCAATGGTGGTGGTGGAACTATTTGTATATAAGACTGCTTGATTGGGCGTGGCGGTGTGGCGTATTAAAACTTTGTTGAGATATTTTTGTAGTGAATGTGTGTAGTGCTTGTATGGTGGGTTGTTGGTGGCGGCGTTTTGTGACATGTATGGCAATAAATAATTCACAACTAAGCCACGGTATCTTCAAATATTGCCTATATAATATATATTCAAGATCTTTAAGAACTTTATTTATTCCAATCATGTATCAGAACTATGGCAATCCAATATGCCCTGTAACCCTCAAAGCGTTATAAAGGACACTAAGATATCCCATACGAATGATAATCTTAAAAAAACGAACCTCCTCCGGTTATTGGACGATAAAATATTTGAATTCGATGGAATTCGAATAAATTCAGTGACTTTGGGTTCCGTATGTTACGTTAAATTTGACTGAAGACACTTTTTATATTTTTTTTTAATTTAAAAACAAATTACATCAAACACTTTAAAGTTTACTTTCTTCATATCCATAACCCTTGCCGAATTGTCTGTATATTGCATAGTCCTCTAAACTATTACTTATGTGATTACACATAAATTATTAACTTATACATAAAACAAACCAAATCAAAACAAAGTATTCTTAATAATGAGTTAGTTTAGATGGAGTAAAACAAAAGGGAAATACTTTATTGACATTATGTTTTAGTCATAGTAATGGTTTTTAGTAAGAGATGTCAACTTGACGGCAAAAAATTGATTAGAGTTATTATACTAGAATAGGGGAGCCAAGGAAGGCCAGTAAGTGAGAGTACCACAATGAATAATGAGAGGGAAGATACTCATATACTTTATCTTTGTCTAATCACACATAAAAAAAGACAGATACTGTCTTATTTGCATTTTCTTTATTTCTCGTTATTGTTAAATGGCATATTTTAAGCTGGCTTTCCTCCTGTACAATAATAACTCTATGACAAATAGACTGTTATAAAAAATGTTTGAAGGAAGAAGTGACACCTTTTTGTTTTGAGAGGTATTAACAATTTTATAAATTAGAGAAAGAAGTCATATCACATATGATAAGGTTGTATGTATTAGGTGTAAGCACATTACATAAGCAATTATAACTACGCCTTTTCACTGTGACGTGAATGAAAACTTCACACCGATAAATAGTGATGGAAGACCGCTCCTTTAGTATAGAGATGACTCCAAAAAATGTTGCCAGAATACTTTAGATACAAGCAGCACAAAAACATATGGCATGGTAATCCCTGAAAAACTTATGTTCAGCAATGAAAGCCCTTCAATTCAAGATGAAAATAAATACTAGAAAAAGAGTATAATTAAACAAATAATAATCTATCTATCCTATATATAATATAAAAAAACCTTGATATAATGATAATAGATGATTCTTGATGTAATTGAATTTACAGGTCTATTAATTTACTATATATCTGTTACCCGGGTGTATAATTGTGCTAAATTTCATCGATATTGGTTCAGCGGATTCGCTGTTAAAAAGTAACAGACAGACATGCAGACCAACTTTCGCATTTATAATATTAGCAAGGATATAACATAAATCTCATAAGGAATTCACAATTCCCTTTGTATCATAAGAAAACTAATCAACACAATATGTTATCATAAATAAATCACATGGACTACGTGAGTGCATTACAGAACTCCATTTCCCCATGGATATTGAGTTGTAAAAAATACGTCCCCAGTAAACACGGCCGTATTCACCTCACGTTCGAATCAAGCCCATAAGAGATGTTCACCCTGGTTTCAATGTCGACGTTTAAGAGTTTTTTTCCCACTGAATACGATATACTGTATACCGGATACCGTAACGAAATATACAAAGCTCAACCGCGACCTTTCGCTCTTTAATTTTAGACGTGGACCGCTTTGGGACGCGCGTGACGGTTATACGGGTGCCTATTTTCTGAACCCTTCTATATAATACCGATGTTACATGTCGTACGCTCAACATAGTTGGCTTCATTCCTTGAGATAAAAAAGCTTTATGTATAAGTTGCCTAACGGTAAGACCGTGAAACTTTCTGAAAAGGGTCACGGGTTCTAAACCCGGCTAGACATCAATTAGATTTTTGACAGAAAAAATGCATCGACTGGCGAAGATGAAGTCCCAGTTTTCTAAGCCACATTCCCAACGATGTGATGACTAGTCAAGTCACAGTCATATCATAAGCCATATAGTACTCGTCAACCTCAGCTAAGATCCGCGTTCATAGGCATGACCTTTAGGACCATTTTCCCAGATCAAACCTTGAACATCTGATTTGTATCGAGAGTATTCGTATCTTGAGACTATAAAAATATTTGAGGAAGTCTTGAAAAGATTATAAGAATTATATTTATCGTAGAAAGTTGCTGTTCTTTTTCTTGATTTTAAAGTGAAGTTGTATCCTAAAATACAGTATAAATCAATGCCGAAATCTTCCATATGGTATTGTGTAATTTTTCACCTATATCTGTCGTTCAAATTTTACGCCTTGTATAATGTTGCAATTGACATCAGCATTGGTACGCGGTGTACCTTTTCTCAATGTCAATAAAGTATGTAGTTACTCACGGTTCAATGCATTTTAATCCAAATAAAGGGGTTAGAAGTTAAAAAAAACCTGTCATATTGTATCTAAATCTAAAAGTATTTACATGGAAACCATCAAAGTTGATGTCGTTGATGAAGTTGATGTACGCAAAGAATATATATAATAGAATATATAAAATGAAATAAACTGAATAGTTTTTACTTGTCAATCGCGGATATTGTGTAATTTGGGGTACACTGGACACACCCATTCAGAACCAGCGAAATTTATAAAGGTCCTTCGAAAGCATAACAACATATTTCTGCACCACATAACATTATTCGATCTTTGATCTTTTTTGTTTAGTAGCATACAAAGTGTTTTATTGTTTTGAATAATATTTTTTGTTACATGCAACTCCTTGATTGGTTAGGATATCTTAAATTTATGGCACTTATTTAATTAGAGTAAGAGTTTATAATGTTTAGGTTTTAGCAGAGATCTATAGTAATTGATATTGTAGAATATGTCGAGTATAAATCAATTATACAACTCTGACTTTCTAAGACTACATTAATTTAATTTTATAACGAAGTTCGGCTAAGTCGACGTAGTACGCATGCCATTGCCCGAATAAGGCACGGCTTGATATTAGACATAAAAGTCACCATCAAAATTTGATTGAACATCTTTGTGAAACTAATGATAACTCTACCACAACCAAGAAGTAATCAATGAAAGAGTGTTCACTGAAATTTAACTGAAAACTAGTAAACAAGCGCTTTTAAATCGTCAACTCTACTGCTGGTTGGGAAAGCTGTTCCAAGAGCCAGCTAGAAATTCGGCGGTTGCTCTTTTCAAAATAATACTTATAAATAGTTGCATTTAGTCATCATTACCACATGGTTGAACAGTAGCTATATCCATGCATTTTTATCGTCTAAGCACTCGCTTCACTTGACTATTTCTTGAATACTAACAGAATATACCCCAAAACTTGATTAAGCAGTTTAGATGCTGTGCCGAAGCTCATTGCTGAGATCTCGTCGCTGGTCCTACAATTTCATGAACTTTATGTTCCCAACAAACAAGGCAGCCGCCAGTTAGAAGATTTACGCACAATCACGGATAATCCCATCCCCTAATAAAACACGCCAGACATATTATACGACCGCGGGATATAAGGCCGCTTAATAGAGACAAATCTTGCAAATAATATACGTTGTGTTTTTTTAGGTACACTTACAGACAGTTTCTTGCTGGCTCTTCTCGGTAGGAACAGCTTTCCGAACCAGCAGTAAAGTTGACGATTCAAAAGCACTTGTTTACAAGTTTACTTGAATAAAAAATATTTTGAATTTGAATTTGACACGGTCGTCCGTCCCCATGGTAAGTAAATAGTTGTATTATGAAAAAGTAATAATGTAATTATTTTCCTGTAACTAGTAAACTCTTATTAGATTAGAGATTAAGTAAACTCTTGTCTTGTTTCTGGAGAGAGTTGGAGCTAAGACTACTAACAGGCTGGTCCTATGCGGATTGGTTGGTTACACATATTTCCAGAATTCTCTTCTAGAATTCTGTAGAGATTTCTATCTGAGAAGATATGTAGGTTTCCTCAGGATGTTTTCCTTTACAGAAAAGCGTGTACTAAATTATAATCTAACTAGCCTTGCCAGCGGCTTTGCCCGCGTGGAAATCAGGGTGTAACATTTTTTTTCTAGAATTCAAATTTTAAACATAAAAGTAGTTATTGTGAGTTAACCATAAAAGATAGAGACATGCTACTGACTTTTTTGTAGTAGTTTTATAGATCTACAATTCTCTAGTATATTACTTTAGCTTATCTCTGCTAGTTCACGCAGCGCACGCGACTAAAGCTCCTAGCAAGCATGTTTTTTACAACTGCGCGATCTCTTCAACACAATTTACATAATATCGATATGTACTATTTACCTAAACCATCCGGAAGTATTGCACAATCTTTTGGTGAAAACCGCACAAAGATCCGTTCAGTAGATTTTGAGAAAATCGATTACATACAGACAGACAGCTTTTTGAGACTTTGTTTTATAATAAGTATAGAAAAGTTAAAGAATGTTTTTTGTTGTCAAAAAATAGTGAATTCGTCCACAAGAAAATTCTGTATTCAACTGTTTTCTAATTTTAACAAACGTTCAAATGTATTCGTATAAACGAACCATTACAAGCACGCGTTAGTTTTAAATGGACTTCTAATTGACTCGACATGCGGTTTTAAAGGTACTTAATAATGTACTGAACTGGAAACCGCAAGGCAGAAACTATGTTTTTAAATTTAAGTGTTTTCAGTTTGAATGTAATTAGTATAATAGCAGTCGGTTGCATATTTTCTTGTGTATCGTTTTTGATTTTAACAAACTTTGATTTTATTTACAGACTCAAAGCCTAATTTGCGGAAATTCACATTACCAATGTAATAATAACTTCATTTTGCAAAATTCGCGTTAAAAGAAAATTTATATAATGCAGAACGTGGCATGAACAATCCTTTTTTATAATTTACTAGAAATATGTGCGACTTCACCCGCGTGCAATTCAGTGTTTAGCATATTATAGACTAACTCTCTGACACCCTACACCGCTTTTTATACGTATTCCCCCCTCTTAACTACAACCGACACGGTTTGT
The DNA here is from genome assembly GCA_947086505.1 of Morpho deidamia. Lineage (NCBI taxonomy): Eukaryota > Metazoa > Arthropoda > Insecta > Lepidoptera > Nymphalidae > Morpho > Morpho deidamia. The sequence continues at coordinate 2,755,862 of CAMTZC010000025.1, forward strand.
TACTACACCCACTAAAAATTGTTGTAAAACGACCTCTTTAACTCAATTTACATGAAACCGTTATGTCCTATTCCTTTCCTTTCGGAGGAATTGCACTTTTATTAAAAACCCTACATATATTGCACATCTTTTAGTAAAAACCCTACTAAAATCCGTTCAGTAGATTTTGAGAAAATCGATTACATACAGACAGACAGGTTTGGGGACTTTATTTTATATAAGTATAGATTCATGCTAAATTCAAGCACTTGAATCTTGAACCTTAAAAGGTTCCCGAGGTGGTCGATGTATCTGGTCCCGATGCATTGATCGATCGATTAGCGGAGGGAGGGGCCACTTTTAATGACCCCCCCCCAGAGGTAGGACACTCTGGGGTTCAGAGCTTCTCTTGGGGGATGAGGTTATATGTCCAACGGTATCCTGTCTCCGCCATCAGTAGCATGGTGGAGCACTTAAATTAGTCGGTGCGAGCCCGTCCGACCCATAAGGGGTTTTATTGCTCATTAAATAAAACTTTAAACACTACCCCTTCCCTAACACGATCTTAACAATCGTTTCGCCCCGTAACCAAAGCCTTATCAAAAAATATACTTCATGCATCTTACGATATATGCCATCGCATACGTTTCTGTAGACAGAAGACGTTCCTGTACAAAAGAAAAAACTTTATATCAAATTGTTATGTCATTCATCGGGTTTGCCAAACGGATTAGGTTGTGTTTTGTATAATAGAACACAAACAGTTTGACTTTGTCTAATATTTTTAACAATAAAGCCATAATTCAACCAATTCACACAAAACCTTCACAAATCGTATATAACATTTCTTATGTATTGGACTATTGGAGACTGACCGACATGCGTGGCGGTGGAATTGATTGTTTGATGTAGTGATGTATTTCAATATGATTGAATTCGACTCTGGAATGGGCTAGCATGTACGGTAAAAAATTCTCAGTTAATATACAGAAGCTGGCCTATACTGACGTCTTATTGGGTTAGCCCGACTAGTTTATAGCCTATCCAGTGTACTTATCATAAGCTCTTAACAAGGCGTTGTTTTCACTTAGTAAAGAACACCGTACATAATTAATAATTCTTTATTATTTGAGTAAAATGGACGAAATACAGCGTGCTTGAAATATTTTCAACGTTTTTAAAATAGTCCCAAGATAATACTTTAAGTTATTCTCTCTGAAACTGCTGTATATCGACTCAAGCGACGCCTAGTTTTAATGGAACCGAAAATATCTGAAAGCATTCTACAGGCTTAAAATGAAAGCGCTAGGCAATTGACGGCCTGGAGTGTTAATTGCTGATTCCTATCTTAGTTTTCGTGAGGCAACATAGAATGCATATACTGGTAGAAACGGGATTAAGTAAACCGCATACTTGAACACTGTGGCATACAGCCACAAATAATTCATAGGCAAAACTATAGCTGACATGTTGTATAGTTTTAAATAACTAGTACGTGAGATCATCATCATCCTCTTGCCCTTTTGGCTACATATTTTACGACCGGCCGCCTGTCTGACGTCAACTTACCTTAGTCTTATCCTACGACCCCTCGATAAGAAAGAGGGTGGTCTATTCTACTCAACCGGATACCACACGGCGGAACTAGTACGTGAGATATTAATAAATAATCCATTACTAATAAACTAGCTGGCCCGGTAAACGTTGTTTTTCCATATAAATTATAACAGGTTTTACTTGACTTTATGTGTCAAAGTCAAGTAAAATTATATAAGAAAACTTGGATTTCATTTGTGACTAGCTACGCACTAGATTATTTTGTAATTTTTGATTTGTGAACGATTATATATTATTCAAATATTTATTTTTGAAAAGAGTAACCGTCGAGTTTCTTGCTGGTTCTTCTCGGTTAGAGCACCTTTTCGAACCAGTCGTAGTTTCATTGTAATTTGACATTCAAAAGTGCTTGTAAAGGCCAATTCGAATAAAGAATTATTTGAATTTTAATTAGGTATTTGTAATGCTCCGAGTAGGAGAAATAATTACTAAATATTTTTGAAATTTTCTTAGTATATCTTTGTCAATTTCTTTTTTTAGTGAAATAAATAATACGAGCTGTGATATCCCAGCGGCGAGACCGTACGACGCTTTAAAGGGGTCACGAGTTTAAATCCCGGGCAAGCACCAATGAGTTTTCTATTTAAACATTTGTGTCTAATTGCTAATTGCCATTTACCGCTTGCTTTTCGGTAAAGGAAAAAATCGTGAGGAAACATGCATAAAAAAAAGTAAAGTAACAGCCTGTTACTATGCCCACTGCTGGACTAAGGCCTCCTCTCTCCGTTATTGGAGAGAAGGATTGGAGCTAAGACCTATACCACGCTGCTCCAATGCGGATTGGTAGGTTACATATATCGCTAGAATTCTCTAGAGATATGCAGGTTTCCTCACGATGTTTTCCTTCACCGAAAAGCGTGTGATAAATTGCAATTATCAATTAGACACATAAGTTTTAATAGAAAAAACTCATTGGTGCCTGCCCGGGGTTTGAACCTATGTCGTCTCTAGAGAGTCGCACGGTCTCACCGCTAGGCTATCACAGCTTCAGGCTAGGCTTCACAGAAACATGCATCTCTAGAGAATTTAGGGATATGTGTAACCTACCAATCCTCATTGGAGCAGCGTGGTGGATCATAGCTTCAAACCTCTACAAAAATGTAGAGATCTATGGCCGACCAGCGGAAAAATTTTGTTTTTTATTTATTAAGTGATAAAAGATTTATAACCATAAAATCAAAGTGTTTATAATTCAGCTTAGTGCGGTTTTATCCAGTTACTTCCGGTTTTAACCGATACGCTGTTAAACACATATAATTAATTCTCGATTGGACCTTAATTGAAATGGAAATACTGAATTACTATCCAGTAAAATTGAACAGTATATTTTGATAACTGACAACGTTTCTGGCGACTTCGATTACTGATATTATAGGAAAATTATAGAACTTACTGATTTGTTACATCAATTATTAATAATAAATAAATGAAAAAGTAACTTGATAATTGTGTTATGAGTGACTGACGACTCTTAAATATATACTGATATATTTTTTCATACACCCATATTAGCCCGATATATAAGTTTCTATTGCACCAAATTTCATCAATATTGCTTCAGCCAACCATGAAAGCGTAACAGATGTGGCCTGCTGCACGTAAACTAAATTTTTTTTGCTTTTTCATACCATGACGTCTTAAAGACGCACACTTTAAGTCGTTGCCGAATGAGCGTTCGGAATTCGTCCTAAAAACATTAGAGTAAAAGAGACAGAGTTATCTATAGTTCATATAACGTTTTCCATTAACGTTAACCATTCTTTACGGGACACCTGTATATAGATTAAAGGTTAATATTAATAAATTTTATTATGTAGTTTAGTGATTTGTATCTGGTAGTCTGAAAATTCAATGAATTCTGATATCGTATCTTAATTGAAATGGTAATATCGGATTGTTACACGACGAAATTAAATATGAAATTTTGTAAATTGATCTTTTAATAAGGATTATTACTGAAATTATATTAAAATGGCAAGCTTATTCGGATTTAAGTTTCAGTGACATAATCCACAGTAATGTATTACTGAGAGTTTTTTTTATTTGCTTTTCTATAATTTCCGATTCATTCAATTTAAAATCTAGAGTATTATAATTTTGTTATGAAGTTAATCACATAAATATGCAGAATTTGGAATAATAATAATACAGGAATGACGAGTGAACGTTATTAGAAACATTACAACCACCATTTATTGGACAAATTGCTTAATTACCTAATATAAAAATAAAAAGATCTGTATCATTTTTTTTTACTTCAGCCCAATTTCCAATTTATGAAAGTATTTTTTTAATATATTTTTTTTAATTGCACATGTGATTCTCATTTCGACGTTAACGGAGTATTCATTCTAAGGTATTATTTTCTTTGAAGAAGAAATATCGAAATTTCTACGTAACAAATGGTAATGGACTTTTTATTAAAGCTGTTAAGAGACAAGCTCCAATGAGGTTTCAATAAAGACTTTTCAAAGAGGAAGCAAAGTATGTACTCAGCATTAGAAAATAAAAAGCCACTATTTTAGTATAATAAAGTATGACAGAGAAATTTAAATACAAATCCTCATAATGAGATTCCTAACGAAATATTGCCCCGGTCAAAAAAAGGATCCATAATATTATTTACACAGAGTTCATAAACAAATTCATGCACTCAGATATAGTTCTTACTTGTAATGAAAAAAGGGTTATATTTAATGTAACATATAAAAATTAGGTACTGTTGCGGACTGTACATATGCGACAATGCCTATCATCCTCCCCTTTCGTGTAACAACCGGCGTTTAGAAGCTATAAGGGTATCATATACCCTTAATGGAGTATGCAATTACCGGGTAATCGTTATTACGTGCAATAACTTGAATGTTTTACCGATTTTATTAAAGTTTATATAACTCTTTCGTATATGATTGGAGCAGTTCCTTTTTATATGTTAATGCGAGGGTTTCCATGGGTTTATTGGGAGTGTAAGTATAAAAACCGATTTTTGTGGCGAAAATAATATGGCCTCTCCACACAACATGGTCTTTTGCCGCGTCGAATCAGCAATCAGTCTACTGAAGCAACGTTATCTGATTTGGGGTCGCTCTTGAAGTACCTTAAGAAACCCCCTCGCCCACTGGTTCTTCATACAAATATATCTAAATGGAGCACACTGTATAGGAAGGCAATAGTTCTCAAATAAAAGCATCAAAAACGAGTTAATAGCTAAGATAGCTTAGCTTAACTTTTGATTCCTAGCAGTAACAAGCGATTGGCAGATTCAACAAAAATATTGAACTCTAGATACTAATATTATTTATACAAAAGTACAGCGTGTCCTAGAATTAAGATAACGAATCAGCGGAGTCTCCCCTCAATTTCTCTGTCTCTCGCGCTTAGTAAAAAATGACCACAATTCTGTAAATAAGTTTTTGTATAAAGCTCTTTAAGGCTTAAAGTATTGCCCTGTTCCTATTCCACCGCTGGGCGCAGGTTGGACCTTCGAGCCCCCACGTGCCAATGCAGATTGGTATTTTACTCATATTCCAGAAATCCTCAATAATATGCAAATTTCACGCCCTTTACCTTCAAAAAGCGGATGATATATTGTTAATTAGAGTTAGGCCTATTTTTTTCATGAAAAACTCATTCGTACGTGTCCCTTAGAAAAGTCCTTATAGATGGCTTCAAATTTCGAAAAATATTTGGCGAAAACTCATTGGTACTTGAAACACGCAAACTATTTATAGAAATAATATATAATAAAATTTGCATGTCAGATATATGACTAAACATGTTGCTAATAATATCTTGTTACGCCTTTTGTTACTATTTTTTGGCAAATAAATTTATTTGAATTTGAATTTGAAAGTGTGTCAGTGCTTGTCCTTCCGAAAAGTCCTTATAAAAGACACACATTGGTGATTATGGCCTTATGAAAGTTATTATAGAAAACTCATCGATGCTTGATGTACTTAGAAAAGTCTTTATTGAGAACTTATCACGAAAAAAATCTTTAGCGAGAAGTTGGTATCTGAACTACAAAAATTATTTATAGAAAGAATCATCATCAGTGCTTACCTTTTAGAGAAGTCTTTATTGAAAACTCATTGGTGCTTACCTTTTAGAAAAGTCTTTATTGAAACTCATTGGTGCTTATCTTTTAGAAAAGTCTTTATTGAAAACTCATTGGTGCTTGACCCTTAGAAAAGTCTTAATAGAAAATTCATTGGTGCCTAACCCTTAAAAAAATCTTTATAGAAAACTCATTGGTGCTTGTCGGAGTGCTGCAGAGTCAAATTATAGTCGTAATAGTAAGAGCCCAATGTCGATCGGCAATTACTAAAGTAGTAGGGAAATTTGTGTTACTAGTCACGACTCAGTCGCAATAGTATCTTTATATTTGATCACTTTGTACAGGACTCGGTGCGATGAACGGACGTATATTTGGCTGACAGCCAATTACTGGCTGTTTTCCCGACATGCACCTCTTTTGTGCACTTTAAACCGTATCTGAGTTTATGAGGTTCCAGATAAGGTATTGTTAGTATTTTGGCTTGCCCTACTTATAACAGTCATAAATTCATATTGATGTTAATATTACAGATGTTTAAGTCTGCCTGTTTGTCTATCTATCTGTTACGATTTCACAGTTTATCTGATGGACCAAAATTGATAAAACTTAGTACGATTGATATCTATATAGCGCACTAACATATAGAATGAAATTTTTCCTGGTTTACTTTCTGGAAAAGAGAAAAACCCAAAGTTCATAAAGTAATTAGTAAATTAGTAAAGTAGCGGCCTGTTATAATCCCACTGCTGGGAATAGGCCTCCTCTCTCCGTTTCTGGAGAGATGGGTTAGAGCTAAGACCTACCACGCTGCTCCAATGCGGATTGGTAGGTTACAACTACCTCCAGAATTCTCTAGAGATATGCAGATTTCCTCACAATGTTTTCCTTCACCGAAAAGCGTGTGATAAATTGCAAATAGCAATTAGACACATCAGTTTTAATAGAAAAACTCATTGGTGCGGGTTTGAGCTCGTGTTCCCCTCGAGAGAGTCGCTCGGTCTCACCGCTGGGCTATCACAGCTCCGAACGCACCAGCTTTTAACGCTTAAATCAATGTAAAAGAAGTTACAGCTGCAGCAAATAAGTAAAGCAAGAATTCCTCTTATTTATCTCGTTCAACCATGAATAAATAAATAAAGGTTAAAAAAATAAGAAAAAAAAATGTTTTTTTTACCATAATGCAGCATGTAATAAAGTACCTACATAATATACATTCACAACAGGAATACCACAAGCCACTGGGTATAAGCCAAGAACATGATCATTTATTGCGCCTGTAATACTCAAAACTATGACAAGTAGAAAATAGTATTTAAGAAACAATAAATCTAGATATTCCCGCCATGTGGTATCCGGCTGAGTAGAATGGATCACCCTCTTTGACATCTGACGTCAAGTAGGCAGCCAGTCGTAAAATACGTGACAACATGTTTGTAGCATGTTGTGCCGACTCCATGTAGAGTGGGATAAGGGCAGGAGGATGATGAATAAATCTTACCTAGATCCAAGTAAAAAGTCCTGGCCAAATGGAAAAGGGCAAAGCTGTAATAAAGGTCCTTTAAACCACAATCAAATTTTAAAGAAGTTTTTAAGTTTAAAAACTTCTTTAAAATATTAATTGACAAGTTGTGTACTACGTTGTGTTTAAATACCTTCATTTATTTAGAATTTATCTTTTAAGAGCTGTGATAGTCAAGCGATGTGACCGTGCGACTCTTTCGAGGGGTCACAGGTTCAAACCCAAGGCAGGCATCAATGAGTTTTTGTGTCTAATTAGTAATTGCAATTTATCACACGCTTTTCCTTGTGAAGGAAAACATTGTAAGGAAACTTGCATGTCTCCAGAGAATCCTCGAGATATGTGTCACCTACTTATCCGTATTGGTACAGAGTGGTAAGTCTTAGCTCTACCCCTAACCTTCTTTCCAAAAACGGTGGGAAGAGACCTATGCCCAGCTGTGGGATAGAAAGAGGCCGTTACTTGCTTATTATTTCTTATTTGCGCTGGAAAAGGAGATCTCGGTCAACTTTGAGAGTACCAAAATATTACTAACGGTAAAATGATTTATCCGAGAACATTGAACAGACAGATGGACAGACTTTCACATTTATAATATTAGTATAGATGTAGAATTTATTACCAGATCGATTCTACCACTAATTCGGAACGCTTTTATCCAATGAGAAGAGCTGATAAGAAACTTTTACTTTGGTTACTCTTATCACGAATAACAATTATGTAAGGTTACAAGCAATATAACAGAACTAAGTTGCTGGTGGAGGCGCCTTGGGGTGCATGTGGTGGCTTGTCCTGCATGTGTAAGGTGCGTAGATTTTGCCTGCTTCATACACATTGGCTTTGCATGCATTCGCTTAACCTGTGCGGATTATAGCAAAGTGGTTAGTTCTGTTATATTGCATGTAATATGGAATTCCGCAAAGTAACGCCTGCTTCTATAAATCAATTATGTAAGGTTACATTATAACAACTCGAAAACAATGTAGGTAGGTAGACGCGGGTCTACCTGAACAATATTAGAACGACACAGTAGCACTTATTAAACCTGCTTGTTTAACCAAGACAGGTAATATCACGGATCTTAACGTGAGTGTTTGATAATCGTACAAGTCAAACTTTACAGCTAGACTCCAAGTGATGAAACGATCTAGCCGCGTAAGCGTCTAATAGCCGTATGAGTCAAGTTGCTATACAACCAGACTGCTTTCGATGTTTCGAGCTCCGCCTTTTATAAACAATTCTCGCTCCAAAACCAAAGGTCACCAAACCCGCTCTGGTATCGGTCACGTGATCACAGTGCTGCCACTATGAAAAAAATAAAGAAATAACACTTGACTATTTACATGGATGGATTTTTATGGCGGTTAGGCGAAACCTCTAAGTATAGATTGATAGGTTAAATTTCTCAAGCTTATTGTTAAAATGATAAATATTTTAAGTAGATAATACGTTATAACAATTTTCTACAATACTTCACATTCAAAGAATTTCAATGTTCCATTGTTCGTTTGTAAAAGAAAAATGAAATAGCTTGCAATTTATAAATCGCTTTCACTGTATTATTCGGGTCTTTATTTTATTGAAAGGTAACGGAGAAATTCTGAGAGATTCTTTTAGTAAAAGGAATAATAACAATCTCTTTATCTTGTATACTGCAAGAAAAACTCTGTACCCAGTCTTGACTGCGTGAATTGAGGAATGTGTGATTAGAATAGATTATTATTATATTAGAGTAATACTAGAGTACGGGGACCTTCGGGCGTTCCGAACGGAGAACATCGGACGCCTGGTTGACAGTCCCTGAGGTGGTCGGAGCATCTGGTGCTCCCGATGCACCGGTTAGCGGAAGGGGTCTTCTATTTCAAGGGATCCCTACCCAGAGGAGATGCTTTCTGGGATAAGAGCTGTCGGGGGGGATGGGGGCAATGTGTATAACGATACCTTGTCCTTGCCATCGGCAGCGTGGTGGAGCACACAGGTCGTTTTAGTCGGTGCGAGTCCGACATAACTGCCGCCTATCCCCGTCGAGCGGCGGTACCCATAAGGAGTTTTTTCCTGTATAAAAAAAAGAGTAATAAATAAAGAAAAAGCAAAGGAGACTCATTTTCTCGCTCTCCTTTTTATTTGTTTTAAATAAGTGTTTTAATGAAATTTTGAAAATAAAAGTAGTTATTGTGAGTTAACCATAAGAGATAAAGATATGGTGTGGTTGACTTTTTGGTAGTATTTTTGTAGATCCATATAATTTCTAGTGCATTACTTTAGTGTATATCAGTTTGTTTACGTAGTGAACGCAACTGAACCTCCGAGAATGCAAGACCTCATTGCATAAAACCGTCATACACTATTACTTAAACTTTCTAAAGTCGGTTCAGTAGATTTTGAGAAAATCGATTATATACAGACAAAGCTTGAAGCTTGCATTTTTGAAGGGTTTGTTAAATTGTGTACATACCACCCTTACAATGACTTGTTACAAGATGCTAAAGTCTACAATTTGGCCCGATATCATTTAATTAGTTCTTGTCATAGTGAAGAAAGAGCAAAAGTTACAAATTCTGCTATTAAAGTTGAACTTAGCCCATTACAAAGTTAAATAAAAAGTTTTAATTTATTTTAATTAACAAAACACCCTCACATCTATTTCCTCAGCATCTCTGGTCACGGGTGTGCAAAAAAATTTCAATCGCATTATCGCATTACATTTATAAATCAACTAGAAATAGGTGCGGCTTCGCCCGCGTGAAATTCAGCGTTCAGCATGTTATACTCGCTCGAGTCTCAGCACGACACTGGCTCTCTGTATACACTACACCGCTTTTTATACCTATTCCCCCCTCTAAACTACAATCGCCACCAGTTTGATACTACCCCCACTAAAAATTGTCGTAAAACGACCTCTTCAACTCAATTTACATAAAACCGTTATGTACTATTAACTTAAACCTTTCGGAGGAATTGCACTACCTTTTAGTAAAAACCGTGCTAAAATCCGTTCAGTAGATTTTGAGAAAATCGATTACATACAGACAGACGGGTTTGGGGACTTTATTTTATAATAAGTATAGATAATAAAATCTTGTCACTGAGAACGTTATTTGCTTTATCGTTGAATTGTTTGTTGCCGTTGTTTGTTCGAAAGTCGAATATTTTCTTTAGTTCCAAGAGAATCCTTTGATACGTTCAATTTCCAATAATTTCATATCCCAGAGGCATTCAAGTGAACAATAATATCACACGGAATATTGAAGTAGGTTGACGCTTTATGATTGGATCGTTCTTTTTATACAAAGCTTTTACATACCAGTATTGACTAAATATTAAATAAATTCAGCAACCCATACTAGACTTGTCTACAAAAAGGTTTAAATTACGTGTAATTACGTGAAATATGCTTATAACTAAAGAATAGTACAACATAGAACATTATATGAATGATAAAAATTTCTTGGTTTAAAAATCTTTTCAGCTTCGTACAAGACTGCGGTTTAATAATGTAAATTGAAAATAGTTAATAAAGATACCGGCTATACTCACGTCTAATTTTATCGGATTAGCCCGACTAGTTTCGAACCCGTCCGGGGCACTTATTCATGAGCTCTTTACATGACGTTATCGCGGCGGGAAGTGATAAGTGCCTCGGACGGGTTCGAAACTAGTCGGGCTAATTCGATAAAATTAGACGTGAGTATAGCCGGTATCTTTATTAACTATGAATACTACTCACGATAGTTTAAAAATAAATTAAAAATGTTTAAATTGACCGCCGAGTTTCTTGCTGGTTCTTCTCGGTAAGGGCAACATTCCGAATCAGTTGTAGCTGCATTAATCATATTCATCATTGACGATTCAAAAGTGCTACCAAGAGCTTATTTGAATAAATATTATTTTGATTTGATTTAGCTAGATTTGGAAAGCTTACATCTGGAAGTCAATAAATCAGTGCAGAAATTGTATTTAAATAAATTACATACGCTGGCAATGGGTCTTATAACATAGTCTAGAATACCTCAGCGGGCTATGGAGCGGATATGTGGAGTATGCCTGCGTGATCGAATCAGAAAAGTAGAAATCCATTGAAGTACGAATCTTATCGATATTATAAAGATGAAGTTGCAATTTTGGGGCATATACTTACAAGAATCGATGTTTATTGGGATCTAAAATTATTAAATTATTATAGAATGGTTGATAGAGGCGACCAACTAGGTGGACTTCGGATCCGAAGAAGGTTAGAGAGAGCTACTGAATCCAAGTGGATGGTGTATCGTGCTTTTCTTTAAAAAAACATGAATGAGAAAGTCCATCTAACTATAAAAAAGAAGAAACACTTTATATGCATGTAAGGTTGCAGCGTGTTAGAGACCCAGGAACCTACAAATTTAATATAGAAAATCATGTGCTTGATTGCTTTACAAATAAATCACTTAACGAAAGCAAGCATTGGTATGAGACCCGTATCATCATCATCATTCTCCTGCCCTTATCCCAGTCTAAGTAGGGTCGGCACAACATGTTACAAACATGTTGTCACATGATTCGGCTAAGTATTTTGCGACCGGCCGCCTGCCTGACGTCAACTTACCTTAGTCGCCTCTTACGACACCTCGGTAAGAAAGGAGGGTGGTCTATTCTATTCTGCCGGATACCACACGGCTACGGTATGAGACCCGTATATATCCCTATAAAATACCTGTGTTACGTAATACGATCAAAATAGACAGACAGCCTTAACCCAAAAGTGGACAAATAGCTTTTACTTATAAACATTTATACTTTCTCCAATTATAAAATCAAAAAAATTGTAGTTTTGTACTGTTAAGTTTAACGTGAAAAAAATAAAAGAAGGCTTTATCGTTGTGGTGACATAAATCTCTGATAGCATGCATGAAAGGTGCATGTCAGGTCAGCCAGTACCCATCCACTGGCAGCCATCCAAAAATGTCCCCATTCATTCGGCCGTGTCATGCTCTAAGCGGTCGTCTGTGAAGATATCAGGTAGTTTTAGTATTTTATGTATAACAACATTTTCAAACGACATAAATGTTGCCGATGGATTATATAAGGCACATAAAGTTATTTGCGTTGCACAAAGCAACGAAGTATAGTACATTCGTTCGTGTATTTCGTACATTTAATTAAAAAAACACCATTATCATCCTCTTGCCCTTATCCCTCTCTAAGCGGGGTCAACAACATGTTACAAATATGTTGTCATATGATTTGGCTACGTATTTTACGACCGGCCGCCTGTCTGAAGTCAACTTACCTTAGTTGTATTTTACGACCTCTCGGTAAGAAAGAGGGTGATCTATTCTACTCAAACGGATATCACACAGTGGGTCAACTCACCTTAGTCGCCTTTTACGACACCTCGGTAAGAAATGAGGGTAGTCTATTCTACTCAGCCGGATACCACACAGCCTTAAAAAAATAATAATAAAACACCAACAACAATATATCCGTAAAATTAATGTTATGAACAAAAGTGCATATTAGGTTACACTGCTGGCCAAAAAGCAATATTAATTAATTAATGTAATTTATTAATAAGTCTCCTTCAGACTAAAAATGAGTCAATACAAATAGCATAATGGCATTTTTGCCTTCCTAATAAGTATTCCCAATCTTTGACAAAATGTAAATAAAAACTAAAAAAAAGTGAAAGTGGCTTTGTGCACATTATGGTGACATAAATCTCTAATGTTTTTATAAGAGCAAATTATAAGGTGCATGTCAGGTCAGCCAATATCCCTTAACTGGCAGCCATCCAAAAATAGCCAATTTCATTGTGCCACATAAGCGGTGATTTTAGCAGGTAGTAATATTTTCGTTTTCAATTTTAATTTATGATATATTCACATAAATTTTGCTAGCGAGTTATTAAAGTTCGATGAAGGTCTTCATATAGATCATTTAGACTAAACTTATGGTATTAAGGCGGTGAGTTAAAAGAACTATTATATTGGAAACCTACTTTTGAAAGTGTTTAATTTTATACCAAAAAAAACCTGAAATCTGACTAACCAACGTTTTGATATCATAAATCTCTACAAAACCGATAGCATGTATAAAAAGTGCATGTCAGGTCAGCCAGTATACGTAAATTGGCAGCCATCCAAAAAACGCTCTATTCACTGAGCCATACATATATCTAATTGGTTACATGTAAAATATCTTATATTCAAATTCTCGATAAAAAGAGATGGGTAGAACTAAACATGTAGAACTAAACGAAGATTTCTTTCTATTATTTGACATATTCTAAACAGTTTTTTTTATACTGATACAAAAAATTCGATAGTTCGATCTCAATTGGAGCTTTTTTGGGTCTTATCAAAGATTTAAACCCCGGAAAAATATCAAGATATTAAACTTATTTCCCTTAATTACATTTCTAATTCAACGTGCGTTTTAAGGTAAATAAAATAAATGCAAGGATATTTTATTAAAGCTTAGAATATTTCCGAGTCTGCATTGGGAAAGTTATATATATAGTGCTAAATGTATAGTCGACCATCCGTTTATTCATACCCGATACATGCAGGATTCACAAGCCACAAGCCACAATACACAAGCACTACACACGCTCACTATCGCAAACTCAACAATCGACTCCACGACAAAGCTTTACGATTTTGTCGTGGAGTCTATCATGATGCTTCGGTTGCGGTGCGAAACGATTGTTGAGTATATGATAGTGAGCGTGTGTAGTGCTTGTGTATTGTGGTGGTAGTGGTGGAGGTTTGTGCATATGTTTTTACGAATCCTGCATGTATCGGGTATGAAAAAACGGATAGTCCACTATACATTTAGCACTCTATATATTTTCTATTTATTGTATCGCGGATTATAGCAAAATGATTTTATTATTACTATCGTATTATGGATCTCCGCAAAGTAACGCCTAATTCTATAAATTATTTAAAGTAATTTTATTTATTTATTCTTTTTGCACTGTACAAAGGTACATTGGTCGTTAGATATTAAATTATGGCAAGCGTGCAAAGGCGGTCTTATCGCTAAAGCGATCTCTTACAGGTAACATTTGGTTAGAGGAGAATACTATGAGAACCTTTAAATAATTGATACTAAAATTCGTCCGTGTAACAAAACCTTGTATGTATTCCTTGCACTTTCAATACACGCTGTAAAAGTTTGGGGCCATTATTCAACTTTATCTAACCACTAATATCGCCAACCGTACTAGCGCCTAGAGTCACATATCTTTCCATGTAATACAGATTTATTGTTACCTCCTCAGGGCAGACCTACACGACATTTATTACGGCGTAAAAGGATTATACTCGTTACAAACTTCGTACTTATGGTGTTGGAGTAATTAATTTTCTACCTTCCAACGGATAAACGGTTGTCTATCTCATATGATAACTGTTGAATATGATCTCTTCAAGGAATTCGCACGGCTCTTATCACTAACCTTCGTACAAAAGTAATGAAAATATTTTGCTATAATTCGTGATAAAAGAAAATATATTTGATGCTACATGTGGAGTGTAGCATCCGATCTCATACATGATACATGAGGATTTCTTAAATAATCATTCATTACCTATCACCAATAACACAAAAATACACAAGCATTGCACATATTAACTACCACAATATTAACAATCGTTTCGCCCCGTAACCGAAGATTGCTTGCTTGCACGGGAGTTGGTAGGTTTTGAGTTTTTACGAACGATTGTTGAGATTGTGTTGAGAAGTGTCGTTAAAGGCGACTAGGGACATTAACTAGGTAAAACATGTTGTGCCGACCCCACTTAGAGTAGTATAAGGGCAGGAGAATGATTACTATTAGTATCGATCCATCTTGTGCTTTCAGTGCAGAAAAGGTGGCTCTAAGCTCTGCCAAGAATATTTAGCCCAACTGTGGGGTGGTAACATGCCACTATTTTGCTCTATTTACTTCTGCTACGTCATAGGTATGGCCAAAAGCTTAGACACTGCAGGCTTGCATGTAATCCAACGCTGCAATAACGACAATTGTCCCTCTTAAACCCGGTAATAGGCAATTACTCTTCACTTAAACCATTATAAGATGTGGAGCGCAGATTGTACTAGCGATTCAGAATTCGCCAAGCTCTACAAATTTATCGTACCTCAATAATGAAATTAGTATTTTAAGTCAAAATTAAAGTAGGTATTTAATGACATCCATTCGATATTAGTTATATTATTATTACAAAAGTGGTGTTTTTTATGCATAAAATATACGGAATTATAAAAAAAATTGGCGATGTATATTATATATAAAATAGGAATCGACATACGCTTGCATGCAGAACATGCTTTAAGCCTTGCAAAAGTATGTAAATTGTTTGTGGGTTTGGGTATGTTGTGAATATAGCTGCTCTTCGACCCTGTACAAGATAGTATTGACTAAATGTAACTATTTTTAAGAAATATTGTGAAAAGAGCAACCGTCGAGTTTTTTTCTGGCTCTTTTTGTTAGGAAGAGCATTCCAAATCGACAATAGAGTTGACAATTTAAAAGCACTCGTTTACAAAAGTTTACTTAAGAAAAGAATAAATTAAATTTGATAATAATTAACGTAGATTATCACTAAATAATTAAAATTTGGTTTTGCCTAAATAATTAAATCTGGGTAGTTAGATTTCAGCCTTGTAAAATATACGCAAGAATATATGGAAAATTTAAATTTATGAAAACTCGAAACGTTCTAAAACTTTTTGACTATATTTTTAACCCCAATGAATAGGATAGAACTAATTCACTTTACTTTTACATAATTTAGATCCTTTTAGCAGTTAATTTCAAGCAAACGAAGACGGCTTCGTAAAGTCATCATATTCCAGTTGGATTAACAGGATTTCTTCAGTTTTTATATTACCCCTGTGTATAAACATTTATTGTATCAAATTTTATCGATATTGGTTTAGCTGATTTGCCGTGAAAACGTAACAGACAGACTTTCGCATTTACTTTTCGTATTACTTACTTTTGTTGTAATATAAGTATATTATACCCTCGAGGGTATATTATACCCACGAGGGTATAATATACCCACGAGGGTATAATATACCCACGAGCGTATGATATACTTATGCTGTACTGCCTTTTATGTTACTTACTACGTCTTAGTGTTCTAAAAGAATTCAGGAACAAAGATCTTTGAAGTTACAGATTAGGATGAGAACAATGAGACAGACGCTACAAAAGATTTTCTGAAAATTTTATTGTACTCATTAACTACGTTCTATAATGCAGTAGGTATTCTAGGCACTAAGACTGAATTTCATCCATAATTTTTAAGCGTTTATTAGTGTTCTAGCTTTTAAGCGCAACTTTGATCGCGTGGACTCTAGTCTAATTATTTGAGTAAACCATAACACATATTAATTATGGTTAAAGTGGGTTTATCTTAAAAGCTAGACATATGCTTACGCGGACTTTTATTAAGAACTTTTACAGGGGAACAATTTTGTAGTACATGATTTTTTAATAACTTTCACCGTTTACTTACGCAAAGAAAGCTTTAAATTTTGCCCTTTTCATAATATTTTTTATTGCTGCTCCTCTCCTATTCATCTTAGCGTGATGACATATAGCCTATAACCTTCCTCGATAAATGGACTATCTTACACTCAAAGAATTTTTTAAATCAGTCCAGTAGTTTCTGAGATTGGCACGTTCAAATAATCAATCAATCATACAAACAAACAAACTTTTCAGCTTTTATATTATGCTTTATATATTATGCTCATCTCCATGCTCATCTATTCAGATGAGCATGGCGATGAGCATGGAAAGGTCTTCAATCTGTCACTAGTATTGCTGGAAAAACGCCTCCTTTTTCCTTCATTTTTACAGAAATTAGAGTCTTTAGAATCATTTTAAACTCTTCATATTTTTCGATTACAATTGATAGGTTGCAAATCAGGCGTATAGAATCAAAGATGGTTACGTCCACAACGCAAATTTTTTCAGAAAAAAATAAAAACGTTTTTTTCAATTATTAGCAACTATTCTAATGTAAAGTATTATTTTATGTACGCAGAATATAATATATTAAGGAATTATATGCTTTTTGTCACTGCTAATTCAATACTTTTTAGTAAAAACTTAAATTTAAGATGGACTTTCCCAGTTTTGTTTCTAAGTCTTGGACTTAACTATGTTTGTAACCAAATGTTTAGGACTTTCCTATTTTTGTTTCCAACTCTCAATAGGGGGACGGATTTAGGAATTTACCTATTAGAAAACAAAAGATAGTCATCAACTTGTAGTGTAGGTAATAAAAGTCAGTTAATAATAATTTGTATTCCTATTTATAATCAACATCTAAAAATTGCAATATAAGTCCGTAATGCTGAATTTTTGTAAAAAGCTTCATACAACATTCGCAACATTTTTGATGTGTCAAGATTGCACTGAATTTTTTTGCCGCTATGTGAGCATTGAGGGAGTTTTGGCAACAATTTTGCCCAGTACCTGAAATATTTTCAAGCTTAATTGGTATCATTATTAATTACGTTTCAGTTCAATAAATAGGCACCCTTTCAGTCCGACCCTGGAAACTACCTGTTTTTTTTTGCGATGTTTTTCTTTCATTTAAGTGGTTGTGCTGTCCGTTTTCTGGCTTCATTTTTGTTGAGTCCTGACGTGTGGCTATCCATCTCTTCAAAATACCACAATTATTCTACAAATTAACAGTTTGTCTCATTTAAATATAATAAAATACGAGAACGCGAACTCAACAAAAAAGTATTACAACGCCAAGGGCAGATATGACAGTTTTTAGTCAAATAGAGCCTTCGTATTGGTCGAAATGGACTTTACGCGGTTTGGAACTCAATTCGCTTGGGACTTTACTAGGTTTGTTTCTGAAGTCAATTTTCAATTTCAAAAAACAGTTGGACTTTATCAGAATTAGTAACAAATAATTAATTGGGGTAAATATAGACACGGAAAAGATTGTGCTGCCATTTAAATCTTAATTTTGAAATTTTGTGGACTTAACCATCTTTGTTTCTATACGCCTGAAATATACTATCATCGTCCTCCTGGCGTTATCCCTCTCTAAGTGGGGTTGGCACACTGTTATGAACACGTTGTGATATGATTTAGCTACGTATTTTACGAACGGCCGCCTGCCTGACGTCATTTACCTTAGACGTATTTTACGACCCCTCGGTAAGAAAGAGGGTGGTCTATTCTACTCAACCAGATACCACACGGTAGGACAACTTATCTTTGTCGCCTTTTACGACATCTCGGTAAGAAATGAGGTTAGTCTAGTCTACTCAGCCGGATACCACGCGGCATAGGTTGCAAATATACCAAGAATTCAAATTTAAAACAAGTTGTTACTCATAAATATAAAGTTCAAGATTTTTTATTTATTATATTTCACCTCAGCAACATATTAGGTCCTTACATATGAAATTGGCGTTTTGTCGTACTGGCCACTTTGATCTCAAATATTACCTTTATGGTTAGGAATTCCAAATTCAAATTCATACAGCTATTTACTCATGCATTTGTGTTTCAAACCCCCTAATTCATTTGGTTTTTCTTCTTTTGTTTTTTGCTTTGTGTCACTCTGTTTACAAAATGGAAAACATGAAATATCGCGTTATTTACGAGTATGAGTTCCACCGTGGCACCAGTGCTGCAGAAACGGCTCGATGGATTAATGATGTGTATGGTGACGGTGTCGCAAAAGAAAACACAGTGCGTTTTTGGTTCCAACGTTTTCGTTCTGGAAATTTCGACCTGCAGAACAAGCCTCGTGGACGGCCGGAGACCAAAGTTGATAATGAAGAATTGAAGGCTATTGTGGAAGCGGATCCATCGCAAACCACGTCCGAGTTAGCTGCAGGCTCCGGTGTTAGTGATAAAACTATTCTAATCCACTTGAAGCAAATTGGGAAGGTGAAAAAGCTTGAAAGGTGGGTACCTCACGAATTGAGTGAAGCAAACCGACAAACGCGCGTCGACTGCTGCGTTACGTTAGTCAACCGGCACAATAATGAAGGAATTTTAAATCGAATCATTACCTGTGATGAAAAGTAGATCCTCTACGATAATCGGAAGCGCTCATTGCAATGGCTGAACCCTGGCGAACTAGCCAAATCCTGCCCTAAGCGAAAATTGACTAAAAAAAAGTTGCTTGTAAGTGTTTGGTGGACTAGTGCCGGTGTCGTTCACTACAGCTTTCTTAAATCTGGCCAGAGGATTACGGCAGATATCTATTGTCAGCAACTGCAAACCATGATGGAAAAGCTAGCTGCTAAACAACCGAGGCTGGTCAATTGCTCTAGGCCACTGCTGCTTCAGGACAACGCTAGACCACACACTGCACAACAGACGGCTACCAAATCAGAGGAGCTTCAATTAAAATGTCTTAGACATCCACCGTACTCTCCGGACCTTGCTCCAATAGATTACCATTTTTTTCGCAATTTGGATAACTACTGGCAAGGAAAAAAATTCAACTCCGATGAGGCAGTCCAAACCGCCTTCAAAGATTTTATTGATTCCCGCCCGAATGGTTTTTTTAGTAAGGGGATCAATGAACTACCTATGAGATGGCAAAAGTGCATAAATAGCAATGGTACATACTTTGATTAATTAAATATATTTCATTAAAAAAAAACGACTTTATGTTCCTCCCATAGAAAACGCCAATTTCATATGTAAGGACCTAATATTAACCCTACGGATCCGGAACGTGGTCGCTCACTATGGGCCTTATAGGAAAGCTCAGAGTCACTCAGCGGGCGATGGAGTGAGCTATGCTCGGAGTGTTTCTACGAGATCAAATCAGGGATGAGGAGATCTAACTAAGGAACTAGAGTCAGACACGCTGAGCTATGTGCTCAGCGTGTCGCGAAGCTGAAGTGGCGCTGGGCGGGGCACCTAGTGCGGAGAACCGATGGGCGCTGGGGTCTTAAGGTGCTGGAATGGCGACCCCGCACCGGAAAGCGCAACGTCGGTAGACCCCCTACGAGGTGGACAGACGACCTCAAAAAGGTCGCAGGGAGCCACTGGATCCAGGCGGCGCAAGATCGTGTGGTGTGGCGATCCCATGAAGAGGCCTATGTCCAGCAGTGGACGTCCATCGGCTGACGAAGAACATATTAACTGGGTTAAATAAGTGCTAGTTTTTTTTTTGGACACTTGATTGAAGAGGTGATGTTTTTCCGTTTGTATATACCAGATGTTAAAACGTTTAAGGATCTTGCTATAAGTAAATAATAATTTAGATTAACACAATGCATTTCCATCTGTCAGGACTGAGCCTCCCACAATAGTCCAAGGAACAATAAGATATTATGGAATAGTTTCTCCTGAACATTGTATTCAGCTGCACATTGTCCCTGGCGTTAATTGCGCGAATGGCTTAACTTTTTATTCAGCAAAATTTCGCAAACTTCTAAGTGATACTTAAGTTTGCTCGGCTCGTTTTCGCTAGTCGGGTTTGAAGCGTTCTCATACATATTTAAGGAGTGTGCGAATTGGTGATGTAATTTAGCGGAATGAATATTAGAAGGTGAGTTCCTTTAATTCGAGTCTCAAAGGTTTGGTTGGCGTAATTATATTAATTCATTGGGAAATTTAGGTGAAAATATTAATTAGTAAACAATATATATATGACTTTTTTATATAAGTTTATAACAATATATATAAGTTTTTTTTTACTTGCTCGTTGGTGCAAGTGGTAGTGATACTGCTTTCACAGATCGCAGGTTCAATTTCCGTCGATGGCCAACATTTTATAATATATAATTTGTTGATTCCACCGTGTGGTATCCGGCTAAATAGAATAGACCACCGTCATTTCTTAACGAGGTGTCGTAAAAGGCGACTAAGGTAAGTTGACGTCAGGCAGGCGGCCGGTCGTAAAATGAGTAGTCAAATCATTTGACAACATGTTTGTAACATGTTGTGCCGACCCCGCTTAGAGTGGGATATGGCAGGAGAATGATAATAATTTGTCGATTCTTTGGCTCTGGTCGTATTTATGTATTTACGTATTAAAAATTACATATGTATAAATATACCAATTTTCTGCCATAACACAAGAATTAAGTTACTTATTTTGTGTATGGATGATCGTGCGTATAATTATAAATTATTAGTTTCGGGTACATACCACGGTAATTTGTTTTGATTAGCCGATATTTCGACCCAGTTGCATAGATCGTGGTCACGACGGAACTTGAGTTCCGATGAGTTCCGTCGTGACCACGATCCATGCAACTGGGTCGAAATATCGGCTAATCAAAACAAATTACCGTGGTATGTACCCGAAACTAATAATTTATAATTATGTCTTCAAACCACGAATATTCAAGTATAAAATCGTGCGTATAATGTCATATATATTTATTTATTTAAGATAAATTAATATATAAACAACTTTTTCATCTTACAAAAGTAATACAATTATTTTGCTTTAATCGCCGTTACCGAATATTCATAATTTGTTTTGAGCCACAGCTTTCTTTTGAAGTTGATATCCGCTATTCATCACACGATTCTCGGTGAATGAAAACATCATGAGGAAATCTGCCTATGTCTAGAAAATTCTGGGAATATTTGTAACTGACCAATCCGCATTGTAGCTGCATAATGCATAGTGCTGCATAACATCAGGGGAGACCTATGCTTGGCAGTTGGATAACTGGCCGTAACTAAACTTTTACTGAGAGGAGTCCCGTATACTCCAATTTCTCGGACATGTTTCAAAATGAAGCAACCAGTCCATGGAACGTCTCTTTGTTTTGGAAAAAGTGGAAGGCACTATACCGTGCAGAAGGTCGCTCATGTGATGATCAGATTAGACCAAATCTGATGATCAAAAACCGGGAAAAATGGTGAGAAATTGTGAACCGCGTAATGTAACTACAGCTCTTTCCAAAAAAGCTTCTTGAGTGTCATCACGACCGTTCTGTCAAGAGTGTTACGACTGAAAAGAAGAAGAGGCCTTGTCCAAAACTGGACTTAAATTGGTTTAGTCATTTGACCGACAAAAAAGTTGTGTACGAATTTTCGACCTTCATTTTTAGACTATGTTATTTATATGACAGACAGACATTTATTGGTGACGAAAAAATTTTGATTTTTCAAAATTGAATTTGTGCAGATGGTGTTCACTAGACGTTTGAGGAAAAGCTATAAGGACAATGCATTGCATTTAATAAAATACCTATCACGATCAGAACACTTCTAAGAATAAACACAGCCACGAGATAATGCAATTTCCATTAGTTAGCGCTGAATCATTTGCAACAATAGTCCATAGAACAAAGAGCCGTTTTACCCTACAATAGCTTTTCCTGAATATTGTGTTCAACTGTACTTTGTCCCCACCCCTAATACGAATGGTTCAACTTTTACTTAGTAAAATTTCGTCAAGTTCCGAGTTACAAGTGCGCTGAGTACTTCTTCCTTACTGTAGTTTGAAGCGTTCTCATACATAATTAAGGGATATGCTACTCGTTTCTACACTAAAATTCCGCAATCCATATTAGTGTAATTTTTAATATATATAAAAAAGTAAAGTAACGGCCTTTTACTATTCCACTGCTGGGCTAAAGCCTCTTCTCTCCGTTTTTTGGAGAGAAGGGTTGGAGCTAAGACCTACCACTCTGCGCCAATGCGTATTTGTAGGTTACACATATCCCTAAAATTCTCTAGACATATGCAGGTTTCCTCACGATGTTTACCTTCACCGAAAAGCGTGTTATAAATTGAAAATACTAATTAGAATACTAAGTTTTAAAAGAAAAACTCATTGGTGGCTGCTCGTGGTTAGAACCCATGATCATCTCTAGAGAGTCGCACGGTCTCAACGCTAGGCTATTTTACAGATTTTTATAATGTATATTGTTTTTTAAATAAAAGTTTTCAGCCGTGTGGTATCCGGCTGAGTAGAATAGACCATCCTCAATTCTTACCGAGGTGTCGTAAAAGGCGATTAAGGCAAGTTGACTCACCGTGTGGTATCTGGTTGAGTAGAATATACCACCCTTTTTCTTACCGAGGGGTCGTATAATACGACTAAGGTAAGTTGACGTCAGGCAGGCGGCCGGTCGTAAAATATGTAGCCAAATCATGTGACAACATGTTTATAACCTCTTATCCTAGATAAGGGCCGGAGGATGATAATTGGTTTTTAAATAATTATATATTTAGGTCACAAATTATACATTTCATTTGTGACATCCTCTGTTTTAAGAGGGCACAAAAATTATTTAACGATGCCATTTCAGAACCACTTAAGGGCTTAATTAAAAGTGACGTTGCCCTGAGTACTTCAGGGGCTTCTGGTATCCCAATTACTCTACTTGGCAAAATACCAAAAGCCTTTTGCAGTCCGCAAACTTTTGTAAACTTTCCAAATATAAAAATAGGGTAGAGCATTGTTAGCTTTGCTAACAATAAAGTTAATTTTGTGCCTATTTTGTTATTCGTAAACAGGCACCGTGAACAGTGCGTGTTGCCAGTGATGACCTACGGATCTGAAACGTGGTCGCTGACTATGGACCTCATAAGAAATCTCAGAATCAACAGGCGATGGAGCGGGATATGCTCGGAGTATCTCAACGTACTCAATTCAGAAATGAGGAGATCTGTTGAAGAACTAGAGTCACCGATATAGCTCAGCGGGAACCGTTGGGCGTTGGGGTCTTAAGATTTTGGAATGGCGAACCCGAACTGGTAAAAGAAGCGTCGATAGATCTCCCACGTGATGGACTGACGACCTCAAGAAGGTCGTTGGCAGGTGCTAGATCCACAGGATCGTGTTTTATGGAGATTGTTCAGCAGGTGACGTCTATATATTGAGAAGAATTTTTTTTTCGAACGGACTGTATGCTGTTAGCCCTAATGGCTTTTACAGCGTCACCAGGCGGGACGGGCGAGCGCAGAAGCATCGCCAAGTATTGAGAAGAAAGAGAAATATGCACCTAAATAAGAATATACTGTATAAGAATTCATATTTTTGACTGGCCCGTTGGCTAATGTTGCAATAACCCCGGCTTCAGCTCTCGGATCGTGGTTTGATTCGGAGTCCCCCAAATCATGAAGTTTGTATATAAGACTGTTTGGTTGGGTGGTGTGGCGCATTACTATTTTGTCATGGAGACTATCCTCCTGATGATCCCTCGGTAACTGGTATTAGATAAGATTGCCGTAGTGAATGTGTGTAGTGCTTGTGTGATGTATTGTTGGTGGCGGCATTTTATGGTACGTGTGGTACCGTTTCACGTGGTGAACAATGCTCACATAACCTTACACATACAGTATAAGTTATGTGTACACAATAAGGTATGGTTTTTGTGCATGTACTCATATTACGATCTGTAGCACATCGAATACCTCCCGTGCAGTTCTACAGTCCTAGTACTTTTAGGTCGGACAGAAACGATTCGTAATTTTTCCGACGCCAGAAAAACCGGTTTCTGAGTCAAACAAATATACCATTTAATACGGACATAACAACACCTCCTGCTCCATTAGTTAAACCACGGAATAAGCGTAAGCGACCAGATGAAATCTTTCCGATCCCTCAGATTTTCTCATACCTGATACATGCAGAATTCAGTATTCATGCACTACCCACTACCAATCACACAACAATACACAACACTGCACACATTCACCACCACACGCTCAACAATCGCTTTGCGCCGTAACAAAAGCATCATTAGGAGATTGACTGGATTATAGCAAAATGATATTTTTATTACTTTTTAAGTTCTACACATAAAAAGTAAAGTAAAGTAACAGCCTGTTACTATGCCCACTGCTGGGCTAAGGCCTCCTCTCTCCGTTTTGGAGAGAAGGATTGTAGCTAAGACCTACCACGCTGCTCCAATGTGGATTGATTGGTTTCAAATTCTGAAAAGGCACCAATTAGTTTTTCTGTTAGAGACAATTATGTGGCTAATTGTTATTTAAAGTTACTACCCGGCTGTTGGGCATAGGTCTCCTCTCTCCGTTTTTAAGAGAAGGATTGGAGTTAAGACCTAGCACGCTGCTCCAATGCGTATTGGTAGGTTACACATATCCCTAGAATTCTATAGAGATATGCAGGTTTCCTCACGATGTTTTCCTTCACCGAAAAGCGTGCGATAAATTGCAATTATCAATTAAACACATAAGTTTTAATAGAAAAACTCATTGGTGCCTGCCCGGGGTTTGAACCTTTGTCGTCTCTAGAGAGTCGCACGGTCTCACCGCTAGGCTTTTTTTTTTTTTTTTTTACAGGAAAAAACCCCTTATGGGTACCACCGCCCGACGGGGACAGGCGGTGGTTATGTCGGACTCGCACCGACTAAAACAACCTGTATGCTCCCCACGCTGCTGGTGGCGGGTGCAGGGTACCTTATTTGACCCCACCCCCGCCAGCAGCAACTCTAAACCCCAGAGTGCGCCACCTCTGGGTCGGGGCCTCTCTAAAAGTGGCCCCTCCCTCCGCTGGACGATGCATCGGGAGCACCAGATGCATCGACCGCCTCGGGGACCTTATAAGGAGGGCGTCCGACAAACCCCGTTCGGAACGCCCACGAGGTCCCCGTTAGAGCGGCATGCGACGGACTTCGGCGAGTCGCCTGCGCCCCGCTCGCCTGCGGCGGATCGGATCCAAAGACTCGACTTCCCGGATCCGTCCCGCCGCCTCCTTCCGCAAGATAACATCCTCGCAGAAGGAGGCCATCGCTGCCCACGATCCCTCCCTGTCCACCATGGCACGAACCACAGTGGGCAGGGAGAGATCGTGCCCCACCTCTGCCACGAGCTTCGCCCGCTGAACCGCCCAAGCCGGGCAGTCTGCGAGCGTGTGCAGCGCCGTATCAAACTCAGCGCCGCACTCGTGGCACACACCAGATGCTTCGCACTGGGCCACCCTCCACAGATACCTCCCGAAACAACCATGCCCGGAAAGTACTTGTGTCAGGCGGAAGGTGAGGACCCCATGCCTCCTGGCGACCCAGCCCTGGAGAATGGGCTGGATGGCCGAAATCGTCCAGCCTCCTGCACTGGGCGATTCCAGCCGCCGCCTCCATTGGCAGAGGAGCTTCTCCTGAGCTGCCCTCCGCCAGTCCACCTCTACCACCGCCAAGTCTCCCCCCGATGAACGGGCTTCAACTCTACGGCGGTAGGCCTGAGCGAGCACCTTGGCCTCCAGGTCCCAGGGAGGGGACCCAGCCAAGGCGCAGGCCGCCTCGCCGGAAATGGTCCGGTAGCCCCGCACGAGTCTGATCGCCATGATCCTCTGCGCCCCGCGCAGCAAGGGCAGGGACCCGGCAGTCAGCCGCTCCGCCCACACGGGAGCGCCGTACAGGGCCATAGAGCGGACCACTCCGGCATAAAGACGCCGGCAGCCTGCATTAGGCCCCCCCAAATTCGGGAGGAGCCTACTCAGGGCTCCGGCGGTCGCCGTTAACTTGGGGGCGAGCCGCCGGAAGTGGGCTTCAAACGTCCATCGGCTGTCGAGGAGCAATCCCAGGTACTGTAGAGTACCCGAGATTTCGATGGACGTCCCGCCCACTACCAACCGGGAACCCACTGGGGGCGCCTTCCGAGGCCTGTGGAAACAGATGGCCTGGGATTTCTCCAAAGCCACCCCCAGTCCCAACCGGCGAATCCGGGCCACGACGTGAGCGGTGGCCGCGGTCGCCAGCACACGGGCTTCCCGGTGGGTGCCTGCGCGAGCAGTCACGAGGGTGTCGTCCGCGTAGCAGAACAGACGCACCCCCGGAAGCATTTTCCCACGCAGCACCCAGTCGTAGCCGATGTTCCACAGGAGGGGGCCTAGAACCGACCCCTGCGGAACACCGCACGACATCCTCCGCTCCTTCCACCCACCCCCAGCCGTCGGATACCTGACAGCGCGGTCAGCCAGATAATTACCGACAACACGCTGCAGGTACATGGGGATGCGGTGGAAGCGTAGGGCCTCCTTGATCACTTCCCAGGGCAATGTGTTGAAAGCGTTAGCGATGTCCAACGACACCGCCAACACAACCTCGCCCCTGGTTGTCGCCTCCTCCGCCAGAAGTTTTACACCCTCGATGCAGTCAAGGGTGGACCTGCCCTGGCGGAATCCGCATTGGAGACGACTGAGGTCGGGCCCTACCTCTTGTAGGTGCTGGACTATGCGGGAAGCTATTATGCGTTCGAGCAGCTTCCCCGCCTCGTCCAACAAAACGATGGGCCGATACGCGGAGGGTGTATCGGCCGGTCTACCCTCCTTCCTGAGCAGGACCAGTTTCCCCGTTTTCCACCTACGGGGAAAGAGGCCCTGCTCGAGGCAGGCACTGTACGTCGCCCTGAGTCCAGACTCCAACGGACCCAGGGCAAGAGCCAAGGCGCGCCCGTGTATGCCGTCAGGGCCAGGAGCGGTGTTTTTCGCCTTCATACGACTCACCGCCCCGGCTAACTCCCACTCCGACACCAACGGCACACCCGACACAGTGGCATCCTCTTCCTCGAGAGGCGCCATACGAGGCGGATCCACCTCAGCTGCTTGCGGGAACAGGGCTTCCACCACGGATTCTAGGAAATCCGGCCGAAGGCTCTCAGTGAGGGGGGGGGCGCGGGCACGAAGTTTCCTCCGCGCCGCTTTGTACAACCTCCCCCACGGATCCCGACTAAGCTCTTCGGCCATTTCCCTGTGGGCCCTGTCCTTGGCCTCGGCGATGGCCGCCCGTAAAGTGGCACGGGCAGCCCTATAGGCCTCATAACGGCGCCTCTCCTCCTCGACATCACGTCGCCTACGACGCCTGCATCGGGCATACTGGTACCGCACAGCTCTACACTGATCACGCAGCTGCGCCAGCTCCTCCGACCACCAGTATACCCCGCATGCTGGCCCTGTGCTTCGCACCCTCGGCATGCTGGCATCGCAGACGAGCGACATCCGCCGCTGGAAATCCTCGACTTCCGCGGCAACATCCTCCCCCGTGGACCCAGCGGCCCACGCCTGGACGATTGCGGCCTCAACGAGGAACTCGGCATCCATCTTCTTGACGGACCACCGAGGACCGTCATCTCTTCGCGACCGAGGGGATATGGGAGTGGGAGTACGGCGTGCAGACACCTCGAACCATATGTAGCGATGGTCCGAGAGTGATTCCGTACCCACTAATACCTCCCAATTCCTGACACATGGTGACATGGCGGCGTCGACAAAGGTAACGTCAACTTTGGAGCCGCCATTCCAACGCACGCATGTGTCAGCCGTCCCCCGGTTCATGACGGCCATGCCAGCTGAGGCCAACCAACCCTCCAGGAACCTTCCCCTAACGTCCGTGACCGGAGAGCCCCATGCAGCGGATTTCGCGTTGAGATCTCCGGCCAGGACCACTTTGCCGGGGCGCAGCCTATTCACCAAATCTCCGACTTCAGCCATAAAAAGCTCGAAGTCGGAGAACGATCTATTTGGTGAAAAGTATGCCCCGATTACAGATACGTCTCCAATTTTGGCAGAGACGTATCCACGTCCCCTCACCACACGTTCCAGGGCTGGGGAGCCGACGGCAGCCCTGGACGCGATAGCCACGTCTCTATTTCGGTCTCCGACCCACTCCTCGCCTGACGGAACGAAAAGTGGTTCGGAGATCACTGCCACATGCACCAAGCGCTCCGCCAAGGTCTGGAATATGAGGTCCTGGGCCCGGGTGGAGCGCATTATATTCGCCTGGAGGAATCGTATTGAGGCCATCAATTAATGATCTCCATTGGATCCTCCATAACCCGGCTCGTAGAAGGCTGAACCGGGCCGGTGGCAGGTGGTGAGGGGACCCTCGGGCCATCACCCCCCCTTCCTCTCCTCTTTGGAGCAGATGGTGCCTTACACTGCCCGCTCCCCGCCCTATGGTCGGCTTTCAATCCCGCTCGCTCACAGCTCCCGCAATGCGGAGCTGCCGAGCAGGATTGGGCCTTATGGCCTGTTTGACCGCAGCGATAGCATTCACCACTGCGGTCAATGGCCGACGAACACTCGGCCCTCAGGTGCCCCTTTTCAAGGCACCTGTAACATCTTTGTGGGCGGGCCTCAAGCAGCTGAACTCGAGCCGAGACCCAGCCCACCAGGAGCCTGCCACCCGCCACCAACTTCTTGGCCACCGCGACAGGGACTCTGAGCCAGAGAGAACCCAGAGCATTTTCTGTCCTGCGAATCACCCCGGTCTGAATATCTTGAGTGGAGCACTCCGCGACCCGGGTGATGGCGGTAACCACATCTCCTTCGGTGGTGGCATCGTCCAGGCCCACAATGCGTATTTCAGCACTTTTTGTGGGCGTGGACACTCGTACCGCTGGCTCGCTAGAGAAAAACTCCCTGAGCCGACCAGCCAGGGCACTCGCCTTCTCTGCCTTCTCGGGCCCGGAAATTTGATACATTCGGGCCCCCGTCGCCGCTCTCTTCAGACGCATGCCGACACCCAACCCCAGGTCGTCGATATTCACACACCGATAAGCCCTGGCCAGTATGTCGCCATACGTCAGGCCTTTCTCAGCGGCCTCCTCACCCAAGGTTACCACGACTGCAGCTGAACTTGGGGTTTTGAGTTTGTTCTTTCTCCCTTGTTTCGGCTGCACTTTGTTAGTAGTGGTGACCGCAGGACCATCTTTCTTTTCTAGCGCCAGCTTCTTTTTGGTGCCCTTCCTTGCCACCACATTCCACCCCTCGCTCATAGAAGCTGGGGCTGGTGGCAGCGGGCGAGGCTCAGGTCGCGGCTCTTTTGTGGTAGCCTTTGCCTTCTTTTTCCCCTTCTTCTTTTTCTTCGGTTGGCTGGTCCCCTCACTGCTAACAGAACCTGGATCAACCACCCGAATAAAAGGTTTCTTCAGAGGCTCTGGAAGACCTTGCGACCTTGAAGCAACCACAGAATTGTCTTTGTCCATGTCCGGCACCCCTTTCTTTTTTCCGGACAAAGCTTTGGTCTTAACCAATCCTTCCCGATTCTTATCTGAGGCCAGTGGTGGCCTCAGCCTTACCTCAGGAGGCAATCGAGTCTCCATGGCCTCAAACCTGGCCGTGACCATATTCCGAAGGCTGGCCACCTCTTCCTCCATGGTCCGACCTCCTGCAACCGGCTTTTTATGAAGGTTGACTTGAGCCGCTGCACTATTCGGGACATCTCCCTTAGGCACTCCATGGGAAGAGATCACAGGGATCATCTCCTTGAGAGTGGACACCTCTCTGGACCGGTTACTGACCATCAAAGCTAGCCGGGCGTTTTCGGCTTTAAGGATTTTGATTTCCTCTGTCTCTGTGCGCTCAGCTAGGACTCCTGCGATCTCCTCCAATTTCCGGGCAACTTGATTAAGGGTGCCCCGACACTTACCACTAATGTTGCGTGACTTCCCCACTGTCGCCTTCATCTCCTTGACATTTTGTAAGAGCTCATCACAAATCTGTGATGAGCAAAGAGTCGTGATTGTAGTTCCTGCTTGGCTTCCGGAGACCTTACGGAATCCTTCAACAATTTTTTTCTTTTCCGTTGCAGCAGCCGACCGTCTTGTCGACCTGCTACTAGGCGAAGAATCGCTATCACTATCAGCGTCTCCAAAAAGCATGTGACGTTGAAATTCGTCACGTGCCTCCCTTAGACCCACCTGCGCTCCTCGTACATATGTCTTAGTCCGGGATTTTCTATTAGCCTTTTTGGCCCCTGCATCTTCATCAGAGTCTGAAAAACTCCCACTCACACTTCTAGGACGTTTTTGGGGCTTAGTGCCCGATTTCGTCTTCGTCAGGTCCTCCATACTGACACTGCAACCCAGATCAGATGTCCTATTTCGACTCCTTTCCGAGCCAGAGCTCGCACTGCGAGCATCAGCCACCTTCTTTAGATTACGCGCGGGATTGCGCCGTAACTCTTTGCACGTACCAGCGGAAACTCCAGCTAAGCCGGTCTCGGTCCCACCGATACCCCCTCCTATCTCCTCCGAAGCATTGGTTGCCCCCCCAGATACAGTGGGGCGACCGAGGCCAGTATCACACGGCACCCGAAAAATAAGATTCGCGGAATGCGGTGAAACACTAGTCTCGGTGAGGGATTCCCCGGGTGACCCGGGACCCTCCTGGGTAGTCGAACACGCTAGTTTATCCATTGCTTCATATTTGTTTTGTAGGTTGTGTTTACCCTATCGACCAGACTCCCTCTGGCCATGCATCCCATCGGCAGGCAAAACCTTGGGATTGGGTGAGGCCCTCGCGACTGGATTACCCCCCAGCCACTCATCTCCTCGGCGAGCCCCAAAACCTTGAGATTAGGGGTAATTTTTTAGAGAGGTTTTCTTCCTCGCGGTCCCTCCCCTCAAATGAGAAGAGCGGCCCCCGATTCCGCACTAACTTGCGGAATTACGGTTCGCCCGACGTGGCTCCCGAATTAAGAGCCAAAAGCCTACCGACCATGAAAAAACATAGCCGGAATGGCTCGCCGCGCATCGTGGGCGTCTCCGCCCCCCACGGGTAATTTTTTATAGAGGTTTTCTTCCTCGCGACCCGAAGGCCCCCGTTCCCGTTGTCGGGCTTACGGGCTCCGCCAGTCCGTCCGCCAGGCCCCTGGAATACATATAATATTCAAGAGACCTGCCCAGGGTGCGCCACGAGGAGGCCGACCGACACTGGCACCCCCACCGCTAGGCTACCACAGCCCTTTCTATACGTCACCTTAAGCTATTGTACGGCCTAACTTCAGACCAACCTTAAGATGGCTTCTTCAATGCTAGTAGAGCGCTATAACCTCATTTCAAACCCTCGACGAAGCTTCGGCGCTTGCCCACCCCACCCGGTGACTCTGTCAACATTGAGGCTAACAGAATCAGCTCAAAAATAACTGCTTATCAAATTATAGTAAAACTAGCTGTGCCAGCGGCTTCGCACACGTGGAAATAAGCGTGTCAAAAAAATACTCGAAAATAAAATTTTAATAGTTACATATAAAATGTAACTATTAAAATTTTACATGATTTTACATGAATTCACTCGCGAACGTACGTACGATAACAATCGTTTTTTAGCATCCTGCATTGTTTTTGTTAGAAAAGTTATTTAAAAAGTCCATCTATTATACAAAATTAATTCATCGTAAAGTGCTTGTAACAAGCTTGTGATTCGTGTTTAATTTACAAATATCGGCTCAGTGGATCGTAAGTAATACAAATTTTAATTACTTGAAAAATATGTTGGTCATTACAATATCTTGACCTACGACAACTCGCAGTCGCTCCGCATCTACGTCACATCAGCGTTTTATGCAGCATATTTAACTCCAGATAAGTTAATAATTCGATTTCATATTACAAACGATTATATTTGTAATAAAACTGTATCAGGATAATAAAATGAATACGAAAACATCTCTTAAAGAATGTGCTGGATGTTCTCGTGAACTGACAAATGCCGAGCAACTTAAATGCTCCAAATGTGGAATTAAATACCATTTTAAATGCGTTTTTACAAGTAACAAAAAGTTTAAGGAGCTCTCCACGGAACTTATTGCCAGTTGGGTGTGCCCGTCGTGCAGATCTAAGCAACCCAAAGGAGACATTACTAAAACCCCTGTTCGTGGAGCAGTCGATGTTTCGCATGGAGCTAGTGGCATGTCTAATGTAACTTTTAGACGCACCCAACTTGCTTCTGAAACTCAACATCTGGAATCGTTAACCCTCGAAAATATCAAACAATGGATACATGAAGAAATGGAAAAACTTTTAACTAGTGTGGAAAAAAACATCACGAAAACCATTGAACGCAAAACAAAAGAAATGTTTAAGGAATTAGTGACATAAAGGACTCTGTGCGCTTTCTGAATAATCAATATGAGGACTTTAAAGAGGAACTAAAGGATACCCTCATACAAGTCAGGAACCTACGGGAAGAAAATGAGCAGCTGAAATTAATTGTAAAGGACATTGGCAGCAGGTTAGACGTCATGGAGCAAAATTCTAGAGTGAATAATGTAGAAATACAGTGTGTTCCCGAATTTAAAACGGAAAATCTACCTAATCTGATCCAGCAAATTGCAAAAACAACAGGAAGTTGCATATCAGATGCAGATATTCACAAATGCACCAGAATAGCCAAACTAAACCGGGAAAATACACGTCCTAGGTCAATTATCGTCAAGTTCTCTAGCCCACGTATTCGAGACACATTTTTATCAGGAGTTTTTAAATTTAACAATAGAAACAAAGATGACAAGCTTAATACAGGTCATGTGGGAATAGGCGGAGAAAAGAAACCAATCTACGTAGTTTAGCACTTAACACCAATGCAGAAAAAATTACAGGCTGCGACCAGAGAGACAGCTAAAAAATTGGGTTTTAAATTTGTGTGGATAAAGAATGGACGTGTATTTTTAAGAAAAGCAGAAAATACTGAACACATACTGATACGCAACATAGAACAGTTGGAACAATTATAAACGCAATCTTTCTTAATTTTAAGTTGTTTATTATCAATTTAATCGTTTTTTTTTTGTAGTATACTGTTAAAAATGCATAGTTTAAAAATATATTACCAAAATGTTCGAGGTATTCGCAGCAAAACTCACGATGTTAAACTTAATATTCTAGGTAACGATTATGACGTCATCATATTCACCGAGACATGGCTAAATAGTAGCGTATATGATAACGAGTTTATTGATAATCGCTACACAGTGTATAGGAAAGATAGGGAACAAAATGACGCAAATAAAATAAAAAACGGAGGAGGTGTCCTTATAGCAGTCAAAACTAAATTGAAATCCTGTCGTATGTCTCAGTGGGAAAGTAACTGTGAAGATTTATGGGTTACCATAGATATAATTGTACGCAATAAAATGAGTCGTGTCGCTATATGTTCGGTATACCTGCCACCACCAGTTAAAAAAAATGATCTAGAATATTTTCTGTCACACACATCTAACGTAATGAATGAATCTGAGCATGTCCTTCTAGCCGGCGATTTTAACATGAGCGGAATATCTTGGTCCAAGACTCCCGTTGTTCCTTATTTATCTCCCTCTTGTAGTTGCACCCTTGGAACAATTTTTTTGGATTTTATGGAAGAACAACACCTCAATCAGTACAACTCCGTATTTAATATGAATGACAGATTGCTAGACTTGACACTATCTAATTCCATGCATCTTATAATCGACAAAAGTCTTAATCCTATTACCGTTGTTGATAATCATCAACCTCCTCTAATTATATTGCTAAAAGTTGATAAAACAGATGTCCTTTTTGAACAGCCCACAGAAAGGCACAATTTTTACAAAGCAGACTTTACAGCTATAAATGAGGATATAAATAACACTCAATGGTTAGAACTGTTCAAAAACTGTGATAATGTCGACGCCATGGTGAAAATTTTTTATGATATTTTAAATTCCATAATCGAAAAACATGTGCCAAAAACTAAACAAAAAAGTCATAAATTTCCTGTTTGGTACAATAGTAAACTTATTGCTATGTTAAAACAAAAAAACAAATACCGATTAAAACTTAAAACATATAATAATCCTTTAGATAAACATAAATTCGAATTATTGAGAGAAAACTGTCATAATCTAATTAAAAGCTGTTATAATAGGTATATAGAAACTATAGAATGTAACTTAGCAAAAAATCCTAAATATTTTTGGACACACTTAAAAAATATTAGACAATCCCCAAATACCTATCCGTGTAAAATGGTTTTCCGTGACAAAATAAGTTCAAATGCTTCAGATGCTTGTAACATGTTCGCTGAATTCTTTGCTTCAGTATACAGTAAAGATCCTCCTTGTCAAAAGTTTGTCACACAAGCAGCCTCAGGCAATAATCTTTGTTGCGTCTATATCACTATAAAAGAAGTTATGCAGAAACTCAAAAGTTTAGATACAAAGAAAGGCCTCGGTCCCGACAATATCCCACCTTTGTTAATTGTTAAATGCGCTAACTCTCTTTCGCTGCCTCTCAATATCATTTATAACAAATCACTGCAAACAGGTGTTTTTCCAGATATCTGGAAGATCGCAAGAATTGTCCCTATTCATAAGAGTGGTGGTCGAGACAAAATTACAAACTATAGACCAATATCTATGTTATCGGTTTTTGCGAAAACCTTTGAATCTTTATTGCACCCTATACTATTATATCATGTTCAACACTTACTTTCAGATAACCAGCATGGCTTTATCCGAGGCCGGTCCACAATAACAAATCTATCTAATTTTCTAACTTATGTGTCCGACTCTGTGGATTCTCGTGTGCAAGTCGACACCATTTACACAGATTTATCAAAAGCTTTCGATAAAGTGAACCATGAGCTTCTAATATCCAAACTTTCAGCTTTTGGTTTTGGAGGAGCACTGGTGAATTGGTTATCGTCATATCTTCTTGGTAGATCTTCCTATGTGGTAGTTAAGGGTTATTCGTCACAAATTTTTTTTGCATCATCAGGCGTTCCACAGGGTTCTATACTAGGGCCACTGCTGTTTAACATCTTCATAAACGACATAAGTGATATAATTAAGAACTCAAAGTGCTTCATTTTTGCGGATGACCTTAAAATTGCGAAACAAGTTCAAATTCAAATTCAAATTCAAATAAGTCTTTATTCAAATTGGCCTATTACAAGCACTTTTGAATCGTCAAATTAAAATTAAATTGAAGCTACAACTGGTTCGGAAAGGTGCTCTAACCGAGAAGAATCAGCAAGAAACTCGGCGGTCACTCTTTTAAAAAATAAAAAGTACAGTTTTGTATTAACTATTGTTAACAAACTTAGATTATAATATCGTCTAGTACATAGCTGGTCGCAATTTAGTTCCAAGCTTTCTTATCATTGACATAGTCTTCAACATTATAGTAAGCTTTATTAATGAGAGTCTCTTTAATTGCTTTTTTGAACTTGTGTAAAGGCAAGTCCAAAATTGATTGAGGAATTTTATTATAAAAAAGTATACCGAAGCCCACAAACGATCTACGTACTTTCTGAAGCCTTAGCCTTGGTATTATTAATTTATTTCGGTTCCTAGTTTGCCTATTACTAATATCGCTTTTTTTATTAAAAAGATGTATATTTTGTTTCACAAACACTATATTATTATAAATGTATTGTGAAGCTACAGTAAGAATACCTATTTCTTTAAATTTATCACGAAGCGAGTCACGTGGTTTCATATTATAAATCGCACGAACAGCTCGCTTTTGTAAAACAAATATTTTTTGGATATCAGCTGCTTTACCCCATAGCAAGATACCGTATGCCATGATGCTATGAAAATAAGAAAAATAGACAAGTCTTGCTGTTTCAATATCAGCTAATTGCCTAATCTTCCTAATGGCATAAGCAGCGGAGCTAAGTTTACCACAAAGATTCGTTATATGGGGTCCCCATTGCAGCTTTACATCCAAGGTAACTCCCAGAAAAACAGCTAATTCTTCTGTTTTTACTACTTCATTATTAATTTTTACTGTATGTACTAATTTTTCAGCATTAGGCAATGCGAATTCTAAACACTTAGTCTTATTTGTATTTAATATCAAATTATTTATTGCAAACCAATGCGATACCTGTGACAAGGCCCAGTTCACATCGTCAACTTTCGTTTTTGTTTTGTCAATCTTAAATAATAATGATGTGTCATCTGCGAAAAGTACTACGTCACAAATATTGTTAACATAAAATGGCAAATCATTTATATATATTAAAAACAGGAAGGGACCGAGAATAGAGCCTTGGGGCACACCCATTTTCGTGATTGAACCGGATGACTTTACATTATTTACACATACTTTTTGAATTCTATTACTAAGATATGAGGCAATTAGGTTTAGTGCAGTACCTTTTACCCCATAATGGCTTAGTTTTCGCAAGAGAGTCTCATGCTGAACACAATCAAATGCCTTTGATAGGTCACAGAAAACACCTAGGGCGTTCTGGAACTTCTCCCAAGCATTAAAAACATGTTTCATTAATCTTGCACCCGCATCTGTTGTGGATCTACCCTTTGTAAAACCATACTGCTCAGAATGAAGTAATTTATTCGAATTGGAATGATCGAGCAGTTGATTAAGCATGATTTTTTCAAAGATTTTACTAAAAGCTGGTAGTATTGAAATTGGTCTGTAATTGTTTGGATCTTTTTTATCTCCAGATTTAAACAGAGGAACTAATTTACTATGTTTCATGAGATCTGGAAATATACCTGAATCTACAGTTTTATTGAAAATTTGAGCTAAATGAGACGCAAGGACATCAATGATATTCTGAATTGTCCGTACTGACATTCCCCATAAGTCTTCCGTTTTTTTTAATTGAATTGTTTGGAAGCTTTTTATAAAATCATATGGGGTAATATGTTTAAAATTAAAGACAACGCCACATACAGTGACGCTCTTTTGTAAAAGATTAAGTGCTATTGTTGGCGAGGAATTAATATATTTAGTAGTAGTAATTGGTATGTCTCGAAAAAAACTTTCAAATGTGCGGGCTACTTCTAAATTGGAAGTAATAATTTTGTTACCGATGCTAAGTTCAAGATTATCATTGTAATTGTGTTGAATTTTATTTTTACCAATTTCATCGTTTAAAATATTCCACGTCGCTTTTATTTTATTTTCAGAAGTAGCGATCTTCCTTTTTATATATAAAGACTTTGCTTGTAAGCAAACAGTTTTAAATAATTTTGAATATTTTTTTACATAATCGGTGAATATGGGGGTTCGATTGAACTGTTTTTGTGCATACAAGTCAAACAAGTTATTCCTGCTTTTGTAAATGCCAACTGTTGCCCAGTCACTGAACTTTAGATTTGGTGATATTTTTTTTTCCACAACTTTAAAGACACGGTTAAATTCAAGGTTAATTAAGCTAAAGAGAGAATTATAAAGTTCATCCGGATCATTCTGTGTAGCATTAATTGTGGGTAGTTTAGCTAAGATATTATCTTTAAAGGTATTCATTTTTTTAGTAGTAACAGGTCTTAATTGAATTATTTTCTTAAGCCTTTGTTCAAGGCCAGGAACTGATATTTTCTGTCCACTATGATCTGATCTTAAGCTATTTATAATTGATTTAAGTAAGATTTTACAATTGCAAAATATATTATCAAGGCAAGTAGCTGAAGTTGCAGTTATTCTAGTAGGTTCATTAAAAACATTATCCAGGTTAAAACACCTGAATAGGTTAAGTAATTTACATCTTTTAGCACTCTTCACTAAAATGTCTACATTGAAATCACCGCAAATTAAGATTTTTTTAGATGAATTACTTATCTTCTTAAGTACTTCCTCCATAACTTCTTCAAATACATTAAAATCGCCTGAGGGCGGCCGGTAAACGCAAACAACAAGATATTGCTCCAGCTCAACACTAGACAGCTCAACAGTGTGTTCTACAGAGAGACCCAAAATGTCATTTCTTTTTTTATAATGTATATTGTCCCGGTCTTTCTGGAGAAAGCACTGGATACTGCATAATCCTTAATATTTAACAATAATTGCGAACTATTAAGCCAGTGCTCAGTTATGCACATAACATGAATGTTAAATTTTTTTTAAAATAATTCTAATTCGAATTCTTTGCCAGATAATCCTTGTAAGTTCTGGTGTACTAAATTCATTTGACAAGGCTTATCTGTTGTCCTTATTTCTAGTTTAAACTAGTATTATCACAACCAAGATTAATACTAGGAATAATACAAGTACTACTACTAGTACAGGAGTCAAAAATAGAAATATTAGTACTATTAGTACAGTTAACATAAGAATCAAAAGAATTAGTTACACATGTAACTTTATCGTTTATATGGTATGCTAACAATGTAGCTATATGTCTTTTAACTTTAAAAGGTAGATACATAGTATCCCTTGTCAATTTAAAAGAAGTAATAAATTGATTACTATCGAAGTAAACGATTGCCTGACCATGACGGCGTGTCAAATTATAAATTAATAAGTTTAACTTATAAATGTGTTTGTTTTGTTTTGTTGTAAGTGTGTTCGAAATCACAACGATGCTTTACTACTACAGGAAGATCTCAGCCGAATAGTTAATTGGTGCTCGTGTAATGGTATGATCTTAAATCCCGATAAATGTTCATTTATTCGATTTTCACGAAATCGTGTCAGGATCGATACTAAATATACCATTCATAAAAACCTGATTCAGGAAAATGCGTTTGTTCGTGATTTGGGTATCACACAAAAGCTCCCAGCAAGCAAGTTTTTTAACAACTGCGCGAACTGTTCAACACAATTTACATAATACTGATATGTAATATTTATTTAAACCATCCGGAAGTATTGCAGTATCTTTTGGTGAAAATTATACAAAAATCCGTTTAGTAGATTTTGAGAAAATCGACTACATACAGACAGGCAGCTTTTTGGGACTTTGTTTTATAATAAGTATAGATAGATAAAAGAAACCACAAATAAAAAAGATTAAAAGTAAAATTAATTCTCCGGGCTTGCAACATCTTCACAAGAGTTAATACGACTGTTCCGTGTGATACAGTTAAGACTTAAGTAAAACATACAGACGGAAGCTCCTTATTTATTACGTACATTAATATTTTGCCGGAGTGCAGACGCTGTGTAATTATTTTGTTTGCGCATTAACTACGAGGCGGGTGTGAGTAACGACTCTACGAATGTGAGATCTCTTAAAAACACTCTAGCAGTATTTTTATTGTCTTATTTATGGATCCTACAGCGATTTTATCTCACCATCGAGCGACGGTAAGTCTTAAAATGATCCGATTTTGATTCGATTCGATTCAAAAGTGCTTGTAAATTATTGTTGTAGTGAATATGTGCAGTTCCTATGAAATATAGTGGTCGGTGGAACAAAAGTCAAACAGAGTAACGACTTAAACTGTACCAATAGTACTTATGTGAGGAAATAAATTTGATTAACTTCTCTATATTTTGAACTAATCCGAAATTTCATTCTCGTCAATTTTAGTGTGTAAACCACCCTTAGTTATTTCCTTTATTGTTTTGCCTATACCGAAGGAAGACGGGATTTTTGTACTTTATATTTTAGCCTGCTTTCATCATTCTCCTGCCCTTATCCCACTCTAAGTGGGGTACCGGAAACATGTCATAAACATGTCATATGATTTAGCTACGTACTTTACGACTGGCCGTCTGCCTGACGTCAACTTACCTTAGTTGCCTTTTATGACACCCCGGTAAGAAAGAGGGTGGTCTATTCTACACAACCGGATACCACACGGCATATGTTAGACTACTATATAATCTTCAATTTTACCAAGTTTTGTTTATAGTACACTACATACAGTACACCGAGAGACAGACAGAGAAGCTCTCGCATTTATAAAATTAGTACGTATTCACGCCAACTTAAGCGTTTAAGTACTTCCAACAATACAATGTGTATTTACTCATATTTTTGAAAGAAACTGAGCCTGCGGTCTCGCTTCTATGGAAATTAGTATATTTAATTGCAATTTTGAACATGAAAACAGTTATTGTGGGTCAATAAGAGATAAAGACATGCAGTCGCGGACTTTTTTGTAGTATTTTGTAAGATCTATAATTCTCTAAAACATTACTTTTGTGTAACTTTGCTGGTTCACGCGGCACACGCGACTTAAGTTCCCAGCAGGCAACTTTGTTCAACATATTATACATAAAACCGTAATTTACTATCGCTTATATTATTTTTTGTCGTTATAACTTACATTAATCTAGTAGGGTATGCATGTATATTTGTTATATTTATCTTATTTATGTATAAGTAGTATATTTGCAGTATCCCACACTCCTGCAAAGCTGTGATAGCCTAGCGGTGAGACCGTGCGACTCTCTAGAGACGACATAGGCTCAAACCCCGGAGCAGGCACCAATGAGTTTTTCTATTAAAACTGATGTGTCTAATTGATAATTGCAATTTATCACACGCTTTTCGGTGAAGGAAAACATCGTGAGGAAACCTGCATATCTCTAGAGAATTCTAGGGATATGTGTAACCTACCAATCCGCATTGGAGCAGCGTGGTAGGTCTTAGCTCCAATCCTTCTCTCCAATAACGGAGAGAGGAGGCCTTAGCCCAGCAGTGGGCATAGTAACAGGCTGTTACTTTACTTTACTTTTTTTTACTCCTGCAAATTGGTGCTTGATAAAGGTGGCCTGTAAGAGATTGCTCATAGCAATAAGGCCGCCTTTACGCGCCTCAAATGTAAAATGTCTATTATGTTTATCTCATCTGGTGTATCTGTGTCATTGTTGGAATGTGCAATAAAGTTTTATATTTAAATAAATAAAATACTATTAACTTGAACCTTCTGGAAGAATTGCATTATCTTTATTAAAAACAGTACAACAAATAATAAATAAATAAATATATGGGACATTTACACACACGGTCGTCCGTCCCCAAAGTAAGTAACTTAATACTTGTGTTATGGGTGACGGACAACTGGTAGATATACTACGTATATGTTTAAATACATACTTAAATACAAATACACACCCAGGCTCCAAGAACCAACAATTTGTTTATAGAAAATGTTGGCCCTCGGCGGGAATCGAACCCGCGACCCGCGGAGCTGTAGGCAGGGTCACTACCCACGGCGCTAA
Source organism: Morpho deidamia (assembly GCA_947086505.1). Lineage (NCBI taxonomy): Eukaryota > Metazoa > Arthropoda > Insecta > Lepidoptera > Nymphalidae > Morpho > Morpho deidamia. Next base: position 2,797,628 of record CAMTZC010000025.1, read on the forward strand.
CGGGCCAGTCAGTAATCTGTTCAGTCGATTTTGTCAAAATCAATCATATACCGATAAGTATAGATTTAGATAGGTGACACCCTGGTATATAAACCTTAATTGTGCTCGATTTCAACAATATTGGTACAGCTGAATATACGTAAAAGCCGTTATTAGAAAGAAAACCAGACAAAAGGCAACAAGTATTAACAAGTATGAATTATTGCGAAGTAGTTTCCTTGTTTCTTGTAACTATTACTATTATTAGAGTAAACGTTAACCGTTGAAACATCACTCGACCGCAGTTGGCTTACGTGTAATCCTAAAAGGGTAATATTTTAACAGAAAATAGCTGCCTCCCCCGGGTAAGCACTCAAGTGTTTACCGGTGCCATTTACCCTGTAGACGGTAGTGTTTCGACCACAGTAACACTATATATTAAAATACAAGGCCGTCAAATCATAGTTTATGAATACCATAGGGGTTTTACACTTTAATATAATGGGTTCGCAATTCTAAACTATAATCTGCTAAACTTATCCAGAAGTATAACGTGATTTGTCTAAATAAATAAAAAATACATTCCAAAGGACTAGCTGTATTTAAATAATGCACTAAATAATTAAAAAGAAAACCATGTCTTAGTTTCATGTCTTTACGTATCAATCTTTTCAAATATTTTTAATTATTTATTTTTTAATATAAACCATTATTTTTTAAGACTATACCAAGGTAGCTAAGGAAACTTTAATAGAGACCGTAACATTATCTAATATCTGGTATTTAGCAATTCCAAGTTAATATTTCTATCACTATGTTGCTAAAATTTTATTTTCCCAACACCTAATCTTATATATCTTCCAACAAGAATATTTTAAAATGTTCTATCGCTCGATCAAAAATTAAATTCAAGATGTGTCCTAGTTAAAAAGACAAGAAAATGTGTCAGGTTGTCAATTATTTAGGAATATGATTAATAGATTTTTATCTATTCTAACACCTCGGTTGATTGCTTCTTCGGCACTCTTGTCACCAAGAGTGCTGGCTCCTTTATCGCACAAAGAATAAGCTTAGCTTAGGACCATTCCACGTAGACATGATTTGTAAATTGATTTTGAACTGGCAAATTGACAAATCTGGCAAATATTCTTTTTTAAAATAGTATTTTTGTTTATTTTCGATTCTATAGAATATAATTATATATTATTATTATATAATTATTATATATTAATATTATTATTATAAAATTCCACAATCAACTTTAACTTTATCATTACAGTAATTTAAAAACACTGCTAAAAAGGCTAATACAGAAATGCCTACTATACAATTGAGGATTACTTAGACGATAAGAATGCGTGGATATAGCTACTCGTCGACCCTGTAAAAGTAAAAAAAGACATTAATAACTATATGTAGTTACTAGTTAGTTAATAAGAATTATTCTTTGAAAAGAGCAACCGCCGAGTTTCTTGCTGGTACTTCTCGGTACGAACAGCTTTCCGAACTAGTAGTAGATGTTGACTATTCAAAAGCACTTGTTTACAAGTTTACTTGAATAAAGAATAATTTGAATTTGACATCTTTACAGGACGAAAACATGATTATTATTGGCTTAAAATTGAGATAGGACATAGTCGTTATTTCTAGCGTGTAATTTAAGATAAACATAACATGTACATTTTTGCGATATAATGCTTCTGTTCGCCCGTTACTTGCACTGCAATAATAACCAATGCTGTATAAGGCGTGAACTGCCGTCACGTCCCCAACGCTACGTGAGAGGTAAACTTACTCGAAATTGTATTAAGATCGCACACCGGGTTGTATATTTTAAAATTATCTGGTACGTTCATATTGTGCTGTGGGAATCTGACTAAACATGGTTATGAATATTCGGCAAATAGTGAATTTCCCACTTGGATTTAAATTCAAATCTAACATATTCTTAAAGTAGGTTTTTACAAGTATTTGGAACTAGTCAAATTATAATGAAGCTACCACCGATTCAGAAAAACGCTCTTACCGAGAAGAACCAGCAAGACACGGCGGTCATTCTTTTCAAAAATAAATATTACAATATTGTATTTGTAATTGTTAACAAACAAAAATTACAATATAATCTAGATCTAGTACGTAGCTGGCTGGTAGCAATTTTATTCCAAGCTTTCCATAAACAGTATAATAAGTTTTATGAATATGTGTCTCTTTAATTGTTTTTTTCAACTTGTGTAAACGCATGCCCACAATTGATTTACAAATCTATGCTTATTATAAAACGAAGTCCCAAAAAGCTGTCTGTCTGTATGTAATCAAAATCTATTTGAACGGATTTTTGTACGGTTTTCACCAAAAGATGAGACAAAAGTGCAATACTTCCGGATGGTTTAGTTAAATAGTACATATCAGTATTATATAAATTGTGTTAAAGAGATCGCGCAGTTGTTAAAAAACTTGCTTGCTGAACTTGAGTCGCTTGCGCTACGTAAACCAGCAGAGTTACGCTAAAGTAATGTAATAGAGAATTGTAGATCTATACAAGTACTACAAAAAAGTCCGCTACAGCATGTCTCTATCTCTCACGGTTAACTCACAATAACTACTTTTATGATTTATAGCAGCAGGCTACTTTGCGGAATTCCATATTACAGGCACTATAACAGAACAGAATCTGCGCGGATTATAGCAAGGTAGTTCTGTTATAGTGCCTGTAACTACTTTTATGTTCAAAATTTCGGAAAGTTTCGTAAATCACCAAATTCCACGCCTATTACTAATTTCCTATTAATACTAATACTATTGATCTATATAGCCCATTTATGTGGATTCAACATACAGCAAGAGTTTGCTTAAGCTGAAAGCTAAGCGGCAAATAGCCTGCAATTCATGTTCGGCTGAGGAAATCTTTATAACGGTCTGGCGAGGCACGTTCCTGAACCCGTTTGATGTAAACGGAACAGGATCTAATATGTTGTACAAACGTCTTATATTCTTTTTATGTAAGGAATAAAGATAAACCTTACTTTCTAACTTTATCCATACAATTATTAAATTTCTGCATTTTCTTTTTTAAGTTTACTACTTAAGAATCGTTTTTCATACGATTTATTGTAGTTGTAACTTGGTGGTTCAATTCGAAACTGGACTAACCTAACTAAACCTAGTTAGGTTTCAGTTATTAACTAATTAATTAACTAATTTTATATATTTTACTAATTAATTAAGTTTTCTTAAGTACACAATGCAATTTTTTAATATTAAAAGTTATGTATGTCATATAGACAGAAGATACATGGAAGCTGTGATAGACCAGCGGTTACACCGTGCGAAACCATGAGTTTTTCTATTAAAAAAAACCTTTGATAATTGCAAATTATCACAGACTTCAGTGAATGAAAACCATCGTGAGGAAGCAAATAATTAATGGCAAAATAAATCTTAAACTTTGTAAAGTTTGGTTACAAGCGGACCATGCCCAAGTTATTTTGGATAGAAAATTAAATAACCCTGGCAGGCACCAAAGGGTTTTTTCTATTTAAATTTGTTTTGAATGTGCCTAATTGATAATTGCAATTTATCACATGCTTTGGATGTAGGAAAACATCGTGAGAAACCTGCATATCAGTAGAAAATTATAGGGATATGTGTAACCTACAAATCAGCATTGGAGCAGCGTGGTACGTCTTAGTTCCAATCCATCTCTCCATAAATTTAGAGAGAAGGCCTATACCCAGAAGTGGGATAGTAACTGGCCGTTACTTTACTTTTTTATTTTACATAGGTTGGCATAAGAATTTTAGAATAAGAGAAATTTAAGAATAGAATGGCTAAATGGGATATGAGACAAAACGTTGGAAGACACTGAGTTAAACCAAATGACAAGTTGATTTATAGAAGCAGGCATTACATTGCGGATTCCATATTACAGAACTACTTTACTATAATTCGCGTGGGTTAAGCGAATGCACGCAAAGCTAATGTGTATGAAGCAGGCAAAATCCACGTACCTTACACATGCAGGACAAGTCGCCACATGCATCCCAAGACGCCTCCACCAGCAACAATGCAAACAAGCAATACACACAACCACCACCAAAATCCCGAAACCGAAGCATCACCAGGAGGATAGGCCGCACTTGTCTGTCCTGCATGTGTAAGGTACGTAGATTTTGCCTGCTTCATACACATTAGCTTTGCATGCATTTGCTTAACTGGCGCGGATTATAGTAGTTCTGTTATAGTTTCGGCAAATGACTAGTGCCTATTAACAATGTTGACCTCACCATATCTAAGAAAATACTACATACTCCGTTATTCATCCTCCTATCCTTATGCCACTCCAAGCGGGCTCGGCACAACATGTTTCAAACATATTGTCAAATGATTGGGCTACGTACTTTACGACCGGCCGCCTGCCTGACGTCAACCTTAGTCGTCTTTTACGACACCTCGGCAAGAAATGATGGTGGTCTATTCTACTCAGCCAGATACCACACGGCGGTACATACTCCGTTATGAAACAATAAAATTGCATTAATATATACACGCAATATGAGAACGAAGCGAGCGTTCGCATTTTTATGAAGTTCAATTTAGTTTAGTTTTATAGGAGTTCTTTTATTCATATTCCTCATAACTTTGAAGCAAGGGTTATCAAATGAAGGTTGGATTTCTCAGTTGCAAACTCTTAGAAAAGAAGGGGTGTTGTCATGGGATTTTGTTATATTGCTTTGTATCTTTATTTTTTTTGTTTGAAAGTACGATGTTTCATATCAATGAAACATCACACTTTCGAACACAGGCACGCATTAAAAAAAGGAATGTGACAAAGAGCAGCCCGTTTTTGAAATAGCTCTCTTAAATTTACTTATAAGCTAGTATAGCTTAAATTACTTATACATGAGGAATGGTCCCAAGAATGCAGAGTTTCCGGATTGGAAAACGTTTTAACGTCAAGACCTCTCGTCACCTGAAGAGGCTATTAACCGAGATTATAACGGATGTCTTTTTTTGAGTAGATACTGGATTTTGAATTTGGCAAGTAAGAATTATTTTTAATCTGATACTTATTTCACGCTATCCTAAGATTAAAAAAACCCTCAACACTCCAATATATGTTTTTTCCCTGTTACCGTAAAACAAGCGGGATTATTTAAAGATTCATATTACGCTATTAAATAAACTTAAATTGTTTCAAATTTCATCACTATTGGTCAAATGGATTAGTAAAAACATAACAGACAGACATTGTATTTATGATATTAGTATGGATATTATATTTAATCTTTTACAGTTATAATTATTTACGTTAATTATAAATATAAAGAATAAGGAAATTCCGTCAGTAACCCCCATTACAAACTGTTTTTCAACTGCTCGTTAACCGTTGGGACATCACTCGACCGCAGTTGGCGTACGTGTAACTCTAAAAGGGTAATATTTTAACTGAAAATAGCTTGTACCCTCAGGCGAGCACTCAAGTATTTACCGGCGCCATTAACTCCGTAGATAGTATTGCTTGGACCACGGCGATATTTGAGGAGGGACTTCTTTACTTGACTACTAATCCAAGTGCTAAGACTGTCTTAAGACAGTTATGTGGCATCAGTTTTAGGTTTATAAGTAACAATTAAAACTAATGTCTTACATCAATCCTTAATAAGTCAAAGCAGACATAACATAACAATGCCACCATTAAGCATAACAATTGCACCCTCATTAACGAGCAGATAAATGTCTCTAGTTCAAGCTTGTTGCACGTGTTCCGAGGTAAATAAAGGGTGGGGATAAACCAAGTACTATTTAACAACGTTTGTTTGGATAACACTTCACTTTGCGACTTTGTCGTGGAGTCTATCTCCTGATGATGCTTCGGTTGCGGGGCGAAACGATTGTTGAGTTTGTGATAGTGAACCTGTGTAGTGCTTGTGTATTGTGGTGGAAGTGGTGGAGGTTTGTGCATGTGTTTTTACGAATCCTGCACGTATCGGGTATGAAAATACTGATAGTCCACTATACATTAAACACTATATATATTTTCTATTTACTGTATCGCGGATTATAGCACAATAATTTTATTATTACTTTTGTATTATGGATCTCCGCAAAGTAACGCCTAATTCTATAAATTATATAAATGACCGTAGTTGTTGCATTGCTACGACGCTACGATACTGTGAAAAATCGCATATTTTTCCTTTTTTTACACTAGATTGTATTATATAATAATAGGTTGCAACAGATGACATCAGGCGCAAACCTGTTACCAATAAAACAGGTTTTATCTTTGCTATGCAAACGAATCGTTTATAATCTCTAAGAAACGTGCAGACGGGACCTTAAATATAGGAATGCATGGAATTTCGTGTTACCTTTATACCAAAAGTATCTGAGCACGTTTAAACTTATTCAGTGTCAGGTATCAGGGTTCATAAAAAGTAATTTATAAGGTAAAACGTATAAAGAGACCTTTTTTGTACGAAAATTTGGTTCAGATATTTTGATAGCGTGCTTGTGAATTTCCGCATTTCCTTACTAAAAGTAGTTTGTATTTACCTTAGTGACGAATGTAAAACATTTAATTGTGTAAAAAAAATTAACGGATTGCATTCCGGGAGTACCGGAATAAGTGAAAACGTGAATATTAACGTTGTGCATTTTTAATATTTTGAAATGGTTAGAGAATAACTATGCACGAATTGCTTTAATTACCTGTATGTACTATCATTTATGTGGTAAAATACAATATTTCTATATTGCGCTATCGTACATGACACATGCGTGCAAGCGCCCGTCACCGCCCAAACATAAAAGCAAGCGCAAATATACATTTTTGTCACACAGTAGAAAGGGAGGGAGATACTTCCTCTTCTACGCCGCGCCGGTGGTATACTCTCCCTCCGTGCTGAATTTTCAATCAGGTCGTGTATCCTGACGCAAGTTTAAATATTTTTACCAATCACAAAAAGTGCACAACGCCGTTAAATAAGTTTTCACTTTTAAAATATCAGAATTGCTATTGTGTACTACCGGTACGCTAGCTACACTACACAACTCACTAAGACAATCTCATAAATTGTTGTTGTGCGGTCATGTTAGAAACAATTGCAGATAACTCTTAACGCGCAATATAACTTTATAACCCTTTTCGATAAGTAATGACCATTTCTACAAGTTAAAACGTTATCATTATTTTTGAATCCACACCTTATAGAATTGATCTATGTTGACACAATTGAAATCCGTATGCCAGGGTTTAAATTGAATCAATTTCCACTTGTTACGTCTTCCGAAAACTGTGTAGTGCAGTTGACAGTGACATATGAAACGAGCTCCTGCATAGAAAATAATTAAAACTTTGATAGTGTTTTAGCTTTGATTGTACAAAGTTTTAACAATATGTCCCTAGTGGATTAGCCATAAAAGCGTAACATATAGAAAGACACACAGACCGATAGACTTTCACTTTTATCTGTACTTAATCTAAAACAATATCTCCAAAAGCTATTGGTATGTGATCGATTTCCTCAAAATCTACTCAACGGATTCTAGTACGGTTTTTCCTAAAAGATAGTGTAATATAATAAAGGAAATAGGTAAGGATTCACTTAGACCTATACCTAAAATAGTGTTAGTGATCCTAGGAAGGTTTAGGTTAATAGTGCAATAACGTTAGATGTAAATAGTGTTGAAGAAATTGCATGGTTGTAAAATAATTTTGCCTGCTAGGACATTTACTCCCGTGCGCCGCGTTAATCAGCAGAGGTTCACTAAAGTAATATACTAGAGAATTGTAGATCCACAAAAATACTACAAAAAAGTTTTGAATAGCATGTCTCTTTCTCTTATGGTTAACTCATAATATTCAAATTTCAAATTCAAATTTAAAATATTCTTTATTCAAGTAAACTTGTAAACAAGTGCCTTTGAATCGTCAACTTTACTGCTGGTTCGGAAAGCTGTTCCTACCGAGAAGAACCAGCAAGAAACTCGGCGGTTGCTCTTTTTTAAAATATAAATCTTAGAATTAGTTACATTTATTTACTGTCTTGTACAGGGTAGAAGTAAAGGAAGAAGAATCTTCAACAGTATGTTGGCTTTCTGTATCAGCATCTTTTTAACAGTGGTTTTAAACTACTGTAATGGCATGGCCAAAATTGATTTCGGAATTTTATTATAAAATCTTATACCCATACCCACAAACGATTTACGTACTTTTGCTAGGCGCAAAGCAGGAGTCGCAAGCTATGTTGGTTCCTACTTTGTCTATTATATACATTCTATTAATAACTTCTTTTATGTTCAAAATTTCAATTCGGGAAAAATTTTGCTACACATCTTCACGCGGGTGAATTCGCAAGCAAGTATAATATAAGTAAGTTAAGGGATAGGTCATAGTCAAATGTGTTTTGTTATTTCTTATTTTTCTTCATTTCTCTTCCCATGTTATTTCTCTTCATCACTGTCAGATTCTGATCTTTTTTATTATGTCTACACTCGGTGATCAGGTCACCTCAACAGTCACTACTAGCAACCACTATTTTTTGGAGATTATGGTCTAGCAATGAGACTAAAGTAGGTAATATTTAAGCGATTCTAGTTCAAGCTTGTTGCACGTGTTCAGAGGTAATAAAGGGTGGGGATGAACCAAGTACTATATAACAATGCTTGTTTGGATAAAGCTTTGCTTTGCGATTTTGTCGTGGAGTCTATCCACTATCCTGATGATGCTTCGGTTGCGGGGCGAAACGATTGTTGAGTTTGTGATAGTGATGTTTAGTGCTTGTGTATTGTGGTGGAAGTGGTGGAGGTTCGTGCATGTGTTTTTACGAATCCTGCATGTATCGGGTATGAAAATACGGATAGTCCACTATACATTTATCACTATTATAGCAAAATAATTTTATTATTACTTTTGTAATATTTAAGCGCTTTACGAGTACTATAAAACCAAAACTAAACTAACAAAACAAAAGAAACTTGACAATATTCCGGGAAACTGTTATTATCCTATTATATTTAAAGCGTGTTCTAAGTACGTGACTCAATTTTTTGGCTGAAATTGGTATGCGATTCCGTGAACAATATTTTCCATTTAAACTCAACAAAACCTAATACTGAGGATTGGGAAGAAGTTATTCAGGTTTTGTCCAAAAAAATATTTGAATAATCAATTTTTCGATTCCCTGACAATATCTCCTTGGATACAGATAGGAATCTCAAAGGTTACAGCTTTTAATATACGTTACTACGTTAATTCAGGTTACATCTACTCGAGGAATATACAGCTTTTATTAGGACGTTTTCCTTTACCATAAACATTAATTGTAAATATCGTTTAAGCTCGTTTTTACAGAAAACTAATAAGTGCCAGCCTAGGATTAGAACACACGAGCTTTTGGTATAACTTTGAGCTTGTACGCTTTGTCTATTTGGTCATAGCATTTTTGCCTGTTGATGATATTTCGTCCCGAGGAAATTGAACACCATGTTTCCGTCATAGTAAAGTAGCGGCTTGTTACAATCCCACTGCTGGGAATAAGCCTCCTCTCTCCGTTTCTGGAGGGAAGGGTTGGAGCTAAGACCTACCACTCTGCTCCAATACGGATTGGTAGGTTACACATATCTCCAGAATTCTCTAGAGATATGAAGGTTTCCTCACGATGTTTTCCTTCACCGAAAAGCGTGTGTTAAATTGCAATTACCAATTAGACACATGAGTTTTTAATAGAAAAATTCATTGGTGCCTGCCCAGGTTTGAACTCGTATTCCCCTCGAGAGAGTCGCACGGTCTCACCGCTAGGCTATCACAGCTCTCCGTCATAGTATTTTCTAGTAAATTCTTGATCCTAAAATCCAAGTTTAGCCTACGACTTCTAAGCATATTCCACCTTTTTATGAACTTAATGAATTATAACACTTCAATTTAGGTAAACGAATTAAAAACGCGATAAAAAATAGGCGTTAAAAATGTTTTAATATTGTACAATAATCAATTTTTTTTTAGTGGAAACTTTACTACTGATACAAACTTTATTTAATATAAGAATTCATATTCTCATAGAACCATTGCTTATTTAAGAAAAAAAAATTTATATATATTAATAAAAAATAATAATATATACTAAATTTAATTTACTTTTTGTTTTTATTATCGTTATACAGGCTAGGCTAATAGTTTGCGGTTATCTTTATTAGATCTGATTTAAAATTTATTGTCCTCTGAGCATGTTATCATCGGCAAGATGAAGTTTAAAAAAGAAATGCGACTCATGTTATCACACCACAAAGAGACCGTGGAAACTTTCCTAAAGTATCAGTTCTATTCATGTTATTTCTCTAACTAAACTGACTTTCCATCATAAGGGTAGCGTGTCAGTATTAGAGGATTTTTTTATAGCTGGAGGGATCTAGCCTAACATGTTCTCCGAAGCTTGTGGAGCTTCTAATCTTGGCATTTCGCTAATTCAGCGATACTTTCAGCATATTTATATAACAACATATTAATAGTTCTGACTATAATTCTTGATTGAAAGTTGTTTATATGAAACATATTTAAGATTTTATAGTAATAGTAATAATCTTTATTTGTAGATATGGGTACAATATGATCTTAAAATTAATTAAACACAGCCATAAACTGTCATAAGTGGCGTGCAAATGTCAAACAATAAAAATCTACTTAGTTATAGAATATAAGTATGATGTTAATTTAAAAAAAAATGTCAGTCAAATTTACTTTACATCATCAGTAATATTAAACATGCCAACAAAATTGATAAATAATGTTTAAAGAAGCAATAAAAAAAGTAATATTATTGACTAAAAAATATTTTATAGTATATTTTATTAAAATTATTTTCTTAATGATATTCATTTATTAGCTTCATTGCTAGCTGCTATATAAAAACCTTTACTTTATTGCTAATAACCGCCGAATGGTATCATCCATCCATCAGACCACCCTCATTTCTGAACAAGGTGTCGTAAAAGGCAAGTTGACGCGCCGTGTGGTATCCGGCTGAGTAGAATAGACCACCCTAATAATTGGGGCTCACTTTGGATGATAAACTCCAATGGGGCACCCATATATCTGTCCTCGCAGGAAGACTTAGTTCCGCCGCTTACGCTGTTAGAAAAATCAGACATTTAACCGATGTTGAAACAGCGCGACTTGTTTATTTTGCTTATTTCCATAGCATTATGTCATATGGAATAATGTTGTGGGGTAAAGCGGCCGATATAGAAAAGATCTTTGTTGCCCAAAAAAGAGCCATACGGGCTATCTATAATATGAAGCAACGTGAGTCCCTTCGCGAAAAGTTCCAAGAAATAGGCATACTGACTGTAGCATCACAATATATATATAGTAATATTCTATTTGTGCGGAAAAATATAAGTACATATAAAACAAAATTTGATGTATATCATAGACATACGAGAGGTCACAAACAGCTTACGATACCTGCGTCGCGACTCAGCAGAGTAAGCAACTCTTTTGTTGGTCTCGCTATTCGCTTCTATAATAAAATTCCTCAATCCATCCTAGACCAGTGTACAGAAAGATTTCAATCAAGTGTAAAAAATATGCTTATACGTAAAGCATATTACAAAATTGAAGATTATTTGGATGATAAGAAAGCCTGGATTTGAAAATCCTTTCAGCTTCATACATGACAGCGGTTTAATAATGTATAATAGAAAATATTTAAAAGATTGACCGGCGAGTTTCTTGCTGGTTCTTCTCGGTAAGAGCAACATTCCGAACCAGTTGTAGCTTCATTAATCATATTGATGCTTGACGATTCAAAAGTGCCTGAAATGGTTTATTTGAATAAAGATTATTTTGATTTGATTTGATTTGAATAATATAGATAAAAATAGGTTGTCAGTAACGGATCGCTGTCTTATCTCCGGATTCTGCTAAAAATAGTTTATGATTAACCGTTATTTAAAGGACCACCGCCTTTCTGTAGCACTGCGCTCTCCCCGTCTTTATTGGATCGTATTGAGCCTCTGTGAAATGTGTGGAATTGCCAACAGTGGGATGCAAGACAAACTTTCCGAACGAGTTTCTCAGAAGCGGTCGGTAAGAAAACTAAACAGTTCCTCAGTCGCATTGAAGTGCCATCATACTGGATGAAATGTGGAGGGAAACTACGTTTGAAATATTAAGTGACTGTTCAACTTATAAATTGAGTGTGCGTTGGAAGAAACACAAACGTCACAAGATTTAATTGAAATGAGATTCATTCAATGTAATAATGTTTTTCAAATTTGTAAATCAGCTAAATGCGTTGCCATTCACGATGGGAACAACAGACCCCGTTGACGCAACATAGTTCGTACCAAAGTGATCCGTGGAGGGGGTCACGACTCTCAGCGTTGAGGAGAACGACTCGAGGAGGAATTGCGTAGCCTTATTGCTGTACTGATGATTGCAAATATTGCGTGCATGTAAAAATGACTCACGTCGGTAAATCGATGTGTGACTAACCTAATAAACCGTCAAGGCTTATTCATAAATATTTGTTTTCCTCTGTGTCTCGGAGAGAACTTAAAACCGTCTATTATTATACCGTCTATTATACGTTATTATTTTCAATAAAAATCATCGAGCAGGCTTTATTCTATCCCTTTATCCATACTTACCGTTGTCAGCATCAACAATTTCGCTAAACTAATGAAAATAAACAGTAAGCCCCTTTTGATATTTATTTCTGACTTGAAAAGCTTTGTGTAAGACACTTGTGGAGGGATGCCATATCGTAGCCGTGGAAATGGAGTCTGTTCCACGCGGCTGCCGGTATGAACTGTTTGAATACGTAGAAGAACGTGTTCAGAATCCAGCTGTATCTGATGATGTGCAAGCTGTGGTTCAGGAGTGGAAATGATATCTGTAATCAAACAATTATAATTAGAAAATTGGGCTTAATTGAGTTAGATTGTAATCGCTTATCCTTATTTCAATGCTTTCAATTTCATATGGTTACGTTAGTAGTTGTTTTTTTTTCCGAACTGAGTGTATGCTGCTAGCTTTTACAGTGTCACCGAACGGGACGGGCGAGCGCATAAGCATCGTCAAGTAGTAGTTGTTCTAGAACCTCTTGTCTTGTATGGGGAAGAGCCGGGATCCCTAGCACAAGTAATATCCTTTGTTTAAAAGGAGGCCCCAGCAGTAATTATGTTACTTTTAGAATTAAGTGAAAGCAATAAACAATTAGTAGTATCGTGCAGCAGTAATTAGTAGCACAAGTAGTATCGTGTTATGGCATAAATTTAATTTTAAATAATATAAAGTTGCGTATTTAATAATATTTTGCGCTATTTAGTGTTATTATATTTTAATTCTAAGAACGAAATTGCAGCTAACTCTACAAACATAAAAAAAATAGTACAGTCAACTGAAAATAGTTTTTTTTACATTCGCGAAATAGTTGTTATGGTTTAACAGCTACTCGGAATATAATTTCAATTGCGACTATTGAATTCTGAAGGCATGTCGCTATTCTGTCAAATCTACGAATATGTTACAGTTGAGAAGGTCACTAAAATTATAAGGGTTTAGCACTAGCATTAACGTTAAAAGCCTCTGGTCAAGGGTTTGGCCTTTAATTAAGACCCTGAATCTCGACTAGATTTATGAAGGCTGTCGCTCATAGCTATATGTTCCAGTTAATACGTCCCTTGCGATATCCTAACTTTAGTGAATGTGTAATCTTCAATTTCATTTAAAAAGCTGTGATATCCCTGCTTTGAGACCGTGTGATTCTTATGAGTGGGTCACGGGTTCAAATTCCGTTCAATTAGTTTTTGTGCAACAGATTATGTGCCTAATTGTTATTTATCTAAAGGCAAACATCATGCGCAATCCTGCATATATCTAGGGAATTCTGGGGATATAACCTACCTATTTGCATTGGACTAGCCTGGTAGTTCTTAGCTTCAACCCTTCTCTTCAATAGCGGAGAGAAGAGACTTAAACCCAACGATGGGATAATAAAAGACCGTTACTTTTTTACCTTTATCTCCATTTATTTAATGAAATTCATGAAAGAATTAAAGTTTTGTTTGGTGATGTTGTCAATTATTTATTATGATTGTGTAAGTGTAACATCACAAGTTAAAAATTTTAGGTTGTGTTTTACTAACGAACACTCATCGAAACATCGCCGGTCAGGCTTGATTTTTCGCTAGTCCGTCGCCTGCGTGATGACTAATCAGTCGTATAACTATGAGCCAACTGCAAGGATGGCGATCTCAAAGTTCACCTCTGATTCCGAATGGCATACGATCATCTGTAGTGTAAAAATCTTGAAGAATTCTATTTTCTAAAGAGTTGAAAAAAGGAATAATAGAATTGTTTTGCTGTAATCTGCATTTGTTTAAAAAATGTACGTAATCCCTAGTGTAAGAAGCACAATCCGTTTCCATACTTTATACATCCAGGATTAGTAACCGCACGTACCACAAAATATCACTAGCAACACTATGCAAGTATTACACACATTCACTATGGCGATCTTTACCATCGTTTCCCCCCTAACCGAAAAAATTATTAAGGCTATCATATAGGCTCCATGACAAAATCACAATTCGCCAAAGTAACGCCTCCTACTATAAATTATATCCAGCGGACATCCATCAGTTGAATTGTTGGCGATATTAAATTTATTTTAGCTAATAGTCATGTTCCTTAAATTACCATTATCATGATAAATTCAATTAAAACAAAGCTAAAATAAGCCTGAAATTTTCAACTCAAACATAACAAAAGAAGTTACACATACGATGTACAAAATGTTATTATTCAAAGCAAATGTTGGAGTTAATGTGAAAATTACTTGGAAGTTATATTGTTTAATATTAATTTTGCAACCAGTTATGGATGCTAATGCAACATAAACATTATGTACTTGTAACACGGTTTCGCATGTATTTTCCTCATTAAAATAACAGAAGGCGCCACTAGTATTTTACCCAGTGCTCTAGTGTTGTGCTTTTGTAGTTATATAGTGCATACAAAATGTTGATTAATTCCTTTGGTTTAAAGTGCATCCTGCAACACTAAACCTAAGCGAAACTAAACAGTGCATCTTCCTGTAAGTTCAGGACATCTTGCAGTACACGTCTGTAAGCCCTCATTGCGAATGCTTCTAGATATCCTTTTAACATCAAAACAGTTTAGTCGTTATCTATCGAAAATCTGTATAACAGAGAGTATTGAACTCAACCATGCTTACGTGAATTAAAATACATATTTACATACGACAAACAAACGTATTCAGGTGTAATTGAACGGCAAACTGCGAACAGGGCAACTAAAACAATTACTATTTGTGACAGCCCCTACGATAGGTGTCGATTGTTAATTAATTATTCATATAATTACGAGTTACATTTAAATACGAAGGTAGATAAAAGCTATGCAAGATAAAAAATATAGTAAATTATGTAAAAATGTAAGAGAGAGATAGAAATCTTCTTCTTCTTTCTCAACCGAAGTCTCTTCATGGGATCTCCACAAAACACAACTTTATGCCGCTTGAATCCAGCGACTCCCTGCGACTTTTTTCAGATCATCATTCCATTGCGTTTTGCGGTGCGGGGTCGACATTCCAATACCTTAAGACCCCGCAATGTGCCCTTGACATCTGCGACAACTCTCTTTTCTCTTATTTCTCAACCTATAGACTTGCACTAGTAAATTGAGGTATTTTCAAGTGATCTTCATAAAACACGAGTCTTTATCGCTTGTACCAACTGCTGGAGCCACGACCCGAGGGCTGAAAGCGGTGTTACTGCAACCTCCGCCAACGGGCCAGTCAAAAATATGAATTCTTACACAGTATATTCTTCTTTAGGTTCTTTAGGTGAACATAGGTTTCTTCCCATGATCTCCATAAAATATGACCCTGTGCCGCTTGAATGCAAGGGTACCCCACGATGTTTTTAAAGTCGTCAGTCCATCGCGTAGGGGGTCTACCGACGCCGCATTTTACGGTGCGCGTCGCCATTCCAACACCATGAGACCCCAACGCCCACCGGTTTTCCGCACTATGTGCCCCTGCCATCTCCACTTTAGCTTCGCGACACGCTGAGCTATATCGGTGATCGGTGTTCTTTTACGGATCTCCTCATTACTGATTTGATCACGTAGAGATACTCGTATGTACTCCAAGCATAGCCTGCTTTATCGCCCGCTTAGCGACTCTAATATCACTGACAACACGCGCTATTCGAAGACTTTGACAGATAGACATGCTTTCGAATTAGGTATTAATATTAGCATAGATGAACGAGACGTATAGTACCCATTAAACCTTTTTACACATTTTAAACTATTATCCGAACTTTCTATGCTCATTTTAGAAAGAAAAATACTTATAAGAAATACTTTCTGGAATCTAATTTAACGAGAAAACAACTGCTTAAGAACCGCCTTTGATTGTATCCGGCAACAGTTTTTCCAATTTTCTCACGACAATACAGGTCGCAGAAAAAAAAAATATTAAATAGTTTCTTCAGTTATTTGTCGAACTTGAATCTGAACTATTTTTATTTATTAAAACATTGAATTAAAAAGTATATGAAACTTATAGTTAAAAGTATAAAGTATAGTAGCCTGTTACTATTTCACTGTTGGGCATAGGCGTCCCCTCATTTTTGACAGAAGGGTTGAGGCTAAGACCTACCACGCTGCTCCAATGCGGATTGGTAGGTTACACATATCCCTTAAATTCTCTAGAAATATGCAGGTTTCCTCACGACGTTTTCCTTCACCGAAAAGCGTGTGATAAATTGCAATTATATATTAGACACATAAGTTTTAACAGAAAAACTCATTGGTGGCTGTCCGGGGTTTAAACCCGGGACTGCGTGAAAAAATCACACCGTCTCAATGCTGGGCTATCACAGTTATAAAAATATGCAACGAATTTTATTTTATTAAATAGCATTTAAATTAAGTGGTATAAATAGATTAAACAGTTGTAAATTAAAATATTTACAAACTGTTATTGGTATCATAAAAAAGGGTTAAAACTAACAGATATGGACGGTCTTTGTAAATAGCTTCCATATTTCAGTCAAAGTTTTTAGCTCTATAGCAACCAAATAATTGGTATAAAAAATTCAAAGCTTTTTAATGAAAAAAAGCATTTACTTCTTAATCAGCGAAGTCACGGAAGCTGCTAATTCTCTACAAAAGCCAGTTCCACTGAAACAATTGCTAAGACGGGGCAAGTTCAGTCTTTGATTAAACTAAGACTGCGCTCTACTTCGTCTAAATTAACTGGAATATTTAATAGTTCCTACAAGGTACGTTGCTTCTTATTGCTGAACACTATTCGATTAATTTTTTTATCTTATGTATAATTTAAATTGGAAAAGCTTAAGTGAATAGTACAGTCACCTTATGAAAGTAGTAAGTCATTTTAATCAATAAAATAATTTAGTATGGGCTACTGTCATGGGTTTAAACCGAAGGCGGCCGATAGGTTTGGAACCGTTAAAACTAATTGATAATTGCAATTTGTCATACGCTTTTCGGCGGAAACATTGTATGGAAACCTGCACACGCGTATCTCTAGAGAATTCTGGGGATATACATGGTGATGCAATCTACATTGGAACAGCGTGTTAGGTCTTAGCCCCAACCTTTCGTTCCAAAAGCGAAGAGCATATGCTCACAAGTGGGTGTTCAGAACCAGACCTTTACTTTTTTTACGTTTATGGTCTATAGGAAAGTCGGTCAAAAATAATGGTTAAATACTTAAAGCCTGGTATGAGTTGCAGTCAAACTGTTTTGAAAGAAAAGTAAAATGATGTACCGTGGATCTTAAGATGAAACCTAATTTTCCTTGTAAAGATGATCTACGTGATGCAGATGTGCTGTTATCGATAAAATGACAGAAATGAACTCTGAATTTGTACTCTTCAAAAAAAACCTTAAGTAACTATTAAAATTCAAACTAACAGTGAAATATCACCTGACATGCATTTACTCAACCACATTCAACATTCTCCTGCCCTTATCCCACTCCAAGTGGGGTCGGAACAATATGGTTCAAACATGTTGTCGTATGATTATGCTACGTATTTTACGACCAGCCGTCTGACTGACGTCAACTTACCTTAGTCGCCTTTTACGACATCTCGGTAAGAAAAGAGGGTGGTCTAAGCCGGATATGCATTTCCTCAACCATAGATACTATAATAGTATATTTCACCCTATTAAAAAAGATATTAAATAAAATAGAAGACGCAAGAATATATTTCTTTGTTCAAATTGTTTATTTAGTTTGAAAGTTATAATATAAGACATTGACCATGCCAACCAATCTCGCACTTATAATTTTTTCTATAATGGGCGCAACTGTTAGACTTCCCCTAATATGAGTATATTAAAGGACTCATATTGTATCAAATTGTCACACCACACATCCACCATAACATTCTCATCTGATTTGAATGCACCTTTCTTTTATCCTTTTCTTTTATTGCCCAACATTCTTATACGTACAACACGTCAGGTTTTACGATTGTTTTATAAATTTTCCTCTCAAATTTAAGCGGCATTCGGGGTCGCATATTGATCCCGTAACCTGTTGCCTCTTCATACATCCTGCATTCCTTCTGTCACATCGCGATCTATTTCACAGTTCTTCTGCAAAAGCAAATTAAGGTACCGAAATTGGAGCAGACTGACATCGTATTTCCACCAATTCATATAAATAATTACAATATAACAAAAATATTCCTCAAAACCTTCTTAATGAACATAAAACAAATCATTATAATAAGTATTAGGCGCATCTAGTATTTCTATATCGTTGTAGAAATGCATTTTGTACGCGGACCACGTAGATGCACTAGCAACGGTTCGGGGTAAATAAATTCCACGATTTGCGGTTGGAAGGTTTCCAGGGCGGTGTTGTAGAGTTGGTGTGTTCAGACCTACAGGCCTGGTAAGCTGTTACTGTGGTAGTTTGATATGAGCTCTAAAATACTAGCGTTTACCCGTGGTTTTGTTATGCAGAACGGTTTATGGGAAATAAATTATTGTTTTATTGTAATTACACTTTCAAGTTTTTAAAAATCTATTATTTGGAATTTTGAATTCGAATTGGAATTCAATTATGTCTCGCCCGTTGCAGGTGGCAGTCCCTGCTTTCAGCTCGGTCGTGGGTTCAATTCCCGCCGATTGCCAACATTTTCTGAAAACAATTTCTTGGTTCTTCGTTCTTGAGTGGGATAACACAAGTATTAAGTTACTTTGGGAACAGACGACCGTTTGTAATTGTCGCATATTTATTTATTTATTTTATTTTATATCTACACTAGCTTTTACCCGCGACTTCGTCCGCGTAGTCCTGTAATACTCAGTAGCATTTAACGCTATCCAACTCTGCAAATATCTCCATCGCAAAAATTAGATCGATCCGAGGGGTTAAATAGCAGTTCCTATTGCATTTATTACGCTACTTGAAAGTCCATATTAAATTTGATTTCCTTCATGCCATTACTGTTATTTAGCAAAGATATTATATAATAGATTTGAGGTAAATTGTTCTATACGCGAATGCTTATCATGTATATTTCTTGGAAGTGCCATTTTCGTATTGAGATAATAATTTATAAATTCATTCATATATTCAAAGACATTGCTATGTACTATGATAATCCAAATTAAATAATGTAGTCATGTCAGTTTATCAGGATAATCAACAGCTTCTGTTTGAAACACTATCTTCCTCTCCCTGTTTCTCTATCTCCCTTTGTCGCTGTTCACTCATCTCTCTCTTTCTCTTTAGAAACAGTTCTTGAATTAGACATACATGGATTTTGTATGAAATTAAGTTTCTATGTATCAACGAATGAGGAGTGCTGGTCATAGACTACTTTAAGGGATCACCTTACGATAGAGTCTCAAACTTAATGAATACTGATGAAATCGGAAAGGCGTCGTAATCTGATTTTGCCTGTATTGGGGTATCTGGACACCACTTTTTCAGTGTTGGGTTGCCATTTTAGCAACTTCAACGGTATTTCAAACAGTTACCCGCTTGTAAACACTTCATCGTCGCAACCAGTTGGATTATCAATCACTTTGGTTCTTCTACGGGAAGAGCTCAAAGAGTCTTCAATACTATTTCCTGACCCGAATTTTGAGATGTCTTATGAGACCAATTATTAGCGATCTGGTTTCAGATCCAAATTTATTCAATAGCAACACGCACTATTCAAAGATATTCGTATTCAAGTTCCAAGAAATTTTGGATAGAAGATTTCGCGTTATTTTTACACTCACAACGCCACAAATCGCGCAACGCGCAAACATATTTGGTAGATAAATTGCATGATAGCAAACACCATAAAACCGTATGTGACCAGTACATCAAATATAACAGCCGCATAATTGTCAGTGATGATAAAACAAAAGTCAGCAAAAACTAATATTTGTACAGCGGGTACAGCAGATAATGCTGTTAATAAATGAACCGCGCCATTGTCCCGTTGAATAATACATTCCCATTGTAAAGATTATTTATGTTTCCACCATGGTCGGTCACGATGCTAGTTTCAGCAATAACCGGGCGATCATTAATTTCAATTGAATTATGAAGTTCTCCAACTTAGCACCAGTTTAATTTTAAGCGCAATGTTTCAGCCACTTCCTCTACCTGCATTTGCATTATTACAAGGAGCTTCTCTCGGTCCTATTTTATTAACATTTCGTATTCCGTTTGCTGTATAAGTCTTATCCGTTCCGTTTTCTGTATGTAATAAACAATAACTTCAGTGTAATAGAATTTTACTATGCTAATAATAGTCCTATAATGATTTAAAATTACTCCTAATTTAACGAAATGTAATCTAATTTCTATATTACTGTAACTTAGAATACTTTTTTTGCTTACGGCGTGTCAAATTGCGGATTGCCACATATCAAATTTATCAGAGCTTGGACGAGTAATCTAATTTGAGAAACAAACATTTTTGAAATCAAACCCATTGAAGGCTGAACGTTATTTTTTGACGGATGAAAGGGATAACTTGATATGCGTTTTTATGTTCGCTTTATGCGAAATAGTTTTTAAAAATCATTCTATATCTACTGCTCCTATATAAAGTATTCAAATGAACTCGTAATAATAAAACAGAATAAGAGAACCATTTGAGTCATTTCTTCAATCTAAATGTTTTAATCGCCAATTCGATGCCTGGCGTCAGTTATACGAAATCGTTAAGTCGCACTAAGACGTTTCAAACCTCAACTTCGAGGCCAAATTGCCCCGTTTATATGGAACTTCCCTAAAACTAACTTTACTTCCTAAAATTAATTCACGAGACCCGCCATTGTGCTGAACAATTTAATTTTCTTCAACCCGTCATACGTTTTGCGAGTTCCGTACTTCGTCGTTTGATTTTTTGGAACTAGTTTCAACTGTTTATAAATCATTAGGATTACTATGAAATGCCTTAAGTCGTTTCAGAAGTTCTTGCCTTTTTGCATTTTGCAGAATTATGTAACTGAAGAATGAGATGAATTTTTACTGTCTATAAAAAGAGTTATATATTTCTAGTTAGTAATATTCATTACAATTTTTTATGACAACTAATATAACCTTTACAAGGAAAATAGCGATTTTCCTGTAGCGAAAACTTACTGGCACGTTGGCGCAGTGGGTACTTACCCCGCACTCAGCTCCGCGGGTCACGGGTTCGATTCCCGTCGAGGGCCAACATTTTCTATAAAACAATTTGTTGGTCCTTCGAGCCTGGGTATATTTAAGGATGTATTTAAAATTATATATGTAGTATATTTACCAGTTGTCCGTAACTAATACAACTAACACAAGTATTAAGTTACTTACTTTGGGGATGGATGATCGTGTGTGTAAGTGTCCCATATATTTATTTATTTATTTATGTATAATAAACTATAAACGACATACACTCGCACACACCCAAGCTCGCAGATACACACACATACGCACAAGCTGGCAGATAAATGTACACACACACATGCGTACATTTTGAAGCGCTCGTGTAAAATACATAATTAGGCTTCTTGATATTACCAGACTTCACGTCTAATATCACTTCACAATATGCAGGCAAAGGATCTCAAAGCGATAAAAGGGAAGAGGATTTTAAATTTTAATTGCGAACTTATTTATTTGTACGGTTGCCTCTAAGCGTACAGCTTAAGTTCCTCTAAAGGAAGGCTAATTAAAAGATCGTTAAACTAGCAGCAAACACACGAATATATTTTATGTTAAGTATTTCTTGTGGCTATTATTTTTTATACCATTCAGATATCTCGTATATCCTTCTACACTAACTAGTCTTTTTTTTAAACCTGAAAAAACCCCTTATGGGTACCACCGCCCGACGGGGACGGGCGGTGGTTATGTCGGACTCGCACCGACTAAAACGACCTGTATGCTTCACCACGCTACTGACAGCAGGGGCAGGGTACCTTATTTGACCCCATCCCCTCCAGCAGCCACTCTGATCCCAGAGACAGCAACTCTGATCCCAGAGTTGCAGTCCTCCTCTGGGTGGGACCTCTCAAAAGAGAAGCCCCCCTCTGCTAACCGGTGCATCGGGAGCACCAGATGCACCGGGGACCTGAAGGCCAGGCTTCAGATAAACCCCGTTCGAAGCGCCCGAAAGGTCCCCTATCAGGGCGGCAGACGATGGGCTTAGGCAAGTCTTCACCCGGACTCGCCAGCAGCAGATTGGTCCAGAACACGAGATCCCGGAACCGCTCCGCCGCCTCCCTCCGCCATAGAGGAAGGATCGCTGCGTGCAATCGCTCCCTGCCCACCGTGCCTAACTAGTCTATACTTATAAAACAAAGTCCCTAAAGCTGTCTGTATATGATCGATTTTCTCAAAATCTGCTGCACGGATTTTCGTATGGTCTTTTTACTAAAAGATACTGCAATTCTTCCGAAAGGTTTAGGTGAATAGTGCATTACGGTATTATTGAAATTGTGTTGGAGAGGTCGCGCAGTTGTAAAAAACTCGGCTCATTGGAAGTTTTAGACGCATGCGCCACGTAGACCAACAGAGATATACTTAAATAATGTACTAGAGAATTGTAGATCTATAAAAATATTACAAAAAAGTCTACAACAGCATGTCCCTATCTCTTATGGTTAACTCAAAATAACTACTTCTGTGTTCAAAATTTCAATTAACAATACGCATTTCCACGCAGGCGAAGACGCAAGCATATCTAGTTTATGAATAACTTAATTCAAGATATCACTAACAAAATATACAATCAAACACCCTAATAGTCAGTGGATTATAATTCGGTATCCCTTCCTATATAATACCAAACGGCTTAGTTGAACTTAATAGAAGAGGAGTTAACCACATTAAACCATAAATTGATAGAACAATTAATTGACCGGAGCTCGGGCCGATTGAAGTTCAAGTTGAACAGGAATTAAACTAAACCTCACTACATATTTAGATATATACCGCTTCATTACAAAACTAGCGGGCCACGTATTGCTGTGACTCAATGTGCTTACGGTTAGCCCAAGAAACAGAACTGTCATTAACTTTTGAAAAAAATGCTCTGATAGCCACCAAATTTTACAAGATTATTAAAATCTAAGGTTTTTCTATAAAAACTCATGTGTCTAATTGATAATTGCAATTTATCACACGCTTTTCGGTGAAGGAAAACATCGTGAGGAAACCTGCATAACTCTAGAGAATTCTGGAGATATGTGTAACCTACCAATCCGCATTGAAGCAACGTGGTAGGTCTTAGCTCCAACCCTTCTCTCCAGAAACGGAGAGAGGAGGTCTATTCCCAACAGTGGGATTGTAACAGGCCGCTACTTTACTTTACTTTTTTTACTATGTTACTGCTCTCACCCATCCCATCCAGTCGTTGTCAAAGCCATTTAGAATAAAAGCACAAGCTCGCAGATAAAAACACACGTATAAACTTGCGCCTACAGCTCCGTGAGCCGGGGATCCGATTTCCGCCCACGGCCAATATTTTCTATAAACAATTCGTTGGTTCATCGAGTCTGTATATAAGTATTTAAATATGTATTTAAAACTATATATGTATATATTTATCAGTTGTTTGGTACCATAACAAAAGTATTAAATTTCATACTTTACTAGTTTTAAAACTATATAATATGTAATTGTCCCATATATAATTTATAGAATTACTACGTTAGGCGTTACTTTGCGGAGATCCATAATACAAATGTAATAATAGCATTATTTTTCTAGTATTCGCGATAAAGTAAATAGAAAATACATATAATGTTAAATGTATAGTGGTCTTTCCGTTTTTCATACCCGATACATGCAGGAATCGTAAAAAAACACATGCACAAACATCCACAACCGCCACCGTGATACATAAGCACTACACACGTTCACTGTCACAAACTCCACCGTAACCGAAGCATCAGGAT
Organism: Morpho deidamia; assembly: GCA_947086505.1. Taxonomy (NCBI): domain Eukaryota; kingdom Metazoa; phylum Arthropoda; class Insecta; order Lepidoptera; family Nymphalidae; genus Morpho; species Morpho deidamia. Next base: position 2,822,073 of record CAMTZC010000025.1, read on the forward strand.
TTCGGATCCGATTCAGGATCATTTAGATTATGGCGGATTCATAATCATCATCCTCCTGCCCTGATCCCACTCTAAGCGGAGTCTGCACAACATTTTGTCAAATGGCTACGTTTTTTACGACCGACCGCCTGCCTGACGTCAACTTACCTTAGTCACCTTTAACGACAACTCGGTAAGAAATGAGGGTGGTCTATTCTACTCAGCCGGATACCACACGGCGGAGTTTTTGGCGAATTATATCAAAATAATTTTATTATTACTTTTGTCCCATATATTTTTTTTTATTGTTGATCCATTAAAACACTTCTTTGAAGACTCCAGACTACCTTGTAGGGGTTTTTAATAGCTTGCGTCTTACAATAGGGCGTCGAGTCCGTATTTTTATTCCATGCAAAGGCTAAAAGGAAGCTCAATTATCTCAGCGCTCCCCGCAAGCAATTTATCTCCGTATAAAATAGCCAATGAAGGCAGTTACGTTCTACCACTTAGTTAATCCAAGCTACGGCGCTCATAAATACAAGGGTGTGGTACGAGCGAGTGGTATGGTTAACATAAAGTCATTTAAAAGAACTCTTCTGTCTACTGGGGAAAGGACAATTTCATTTCAGGTGATGAATTGAAGGTAAGCCCCTTTTTTTAATGAGGAAACCATGCATTCCGCCTTTGCGATTTCGTCGTGGAGTCTATCCCCTGATGATGCTTCGGTTGCGGGGCGAAACGATTGTTGAGTTTGTGATATTGAACGTGTGTAGTGCTTAAGTATTGTGGTGGCAGTGGTGGAGGTTTCACTATACATTTAGCACTTTATATATTTTCTATTTACTGTATCGCGGCTTATATAAAAATATTTTTTATTATTTCTTTTGTATTATGGATCTCCACAAAGTAACGTCTAATTCTATAAATTATTTACTCCTACCGGCTAAAACCTCATGGTTTTCCACCTTGCTGCTTGGTGACGAGGGCACAGGAATACTGAAAGCATCACATCTACATCCTCATCAGCAGCTTGCTCCTACTAAACTTGTAACGCCTGGAGATCCCTGTACCACAACCGACGCATTGGAAATACTTAAATGCTTCGGCCACCTCTAGAAATGTTTCCTCCAGCCAGAGCGGCCTACTTCTGCGAGATTACATATTCGCAGAAGTAGGCCAATAAGATCTAGCATATACTCCAATACTGATTGTGATTATTGTTTTAGGCGTCCTCCGAAAGAAATATGAAATAGGAACAAATATTTTAATGGTTCAATTCATAAGCACCTGCCCGTAGTTGGAATCGCGACCCCTTTGGTAAAAGTGACATGATTTTATTGTTTTGGCTAGGTTTATGAATCTAGAATCAGAATCTCTTCAGCTACTCACATAGCAGAATGGTAAGTAGATTTAGACGCTACCACTGGTATGGAATGCTTCTCTTACCGAAAGAACCAACCAACAACCAAACACTACAACCTATGTTGTTATTGTTGAATAAATCTTCGGCTATAACCTTCTATCCTAAAACGCAGGGAGGAGGATTTCGCAGGAGTTGGACAGGACGTTACGTTACACGAATATCTTTTAGTCCACATCTATTTCTGTGTTTGTATTAATTAGTAATCTAGTTAATGTAACGGCCTGTTACTATTTCACTGCTTGGTATAGACCTCCTTTCTCCGTTTTTGGAGAGAAAGATTTGAGCTAAAACCTACCACGTTGCTTGGATGTGGATTGGTAGGTAATACATATCCCTTGAATTATCTAGAGATATGCAGGTTTCCTCAAAATGTTTTCCTTCACCGAAAAGCGTGTGATTATTTGCAATTATCATATAATTTAATAGAATTATAATTGGCAACGTCTCACATAACCCTTTCAATCTGCTCTTCATAAAGCAAACTATATTCATCTAGCTTTTTTTTCACAGTTGCGACAGCAAGAGATCTTATTCGGCTCTCGATGTATGAAGTGTGAATTATTCATGGAATATTTTACTTCAGTTTGCGACTCGAAATCATGTATGTTTAAGAGACGTTGAGTACGAAGGTTCGATTTGCACGAGTAAACTCACTTTTGTGCGAAAATTACACTTTTAAAATTTAACGTTCGCTGTTGAAATTTTGCTCTCAAACCGTGTAACTATTATGCTACTTTCTCATTTAGAAATGAAAAGTTTTCTTTACAGTTTTCCCATATTTTTATTTGGCCAAAGTTTTACACAGCTTTTAACTTTGTAGCGCAGGTATGCAAAAATGTAAAAGACCAAGTAAAGTAGTAAAAACTTCCATAATGGATCTCTTGCAAGGCTTAGTTAAAAATGTATTTAATAATTTTTGTTACCAGCTAGTAGAGTAGAGTAGTAATTTACATTTACTTTAAAACGTCCCAGTGAAACTAAATTTGATATTACTATTCAGTTAGTATTTTTAAATGCTTCTACTTAAAAAGAACTAGACTATCGCATTACTGGAAAAAAAGCTTTTATTTTTCATTGAAACTATCAAAGCAAAAACGTTCCTGTAAAACTGAAGTTAGTTACCATACTGCTCCGAAACGGCTTGATCGATTTTCATGAAATTTTCAATGCATATTCAGTAGATCTGAGAATCGGCGACTATCTATTTTTCATACTCTTAAGTGATAAGGGTTGTCTACATCTAACATTTTTTTTTGGACAAAATTTTAATTTTTTCTAAAGTAACACACTAAAAATTCCCTGGAAATAATTTATGTGGCAAAACATAGTTTGCTAGTAGTATATAAAAGTTGGTTGAATAGCGGCCTGTGTATATCCTAGAAAAGGGCTAAACCCAATTTTTGGACAGAAGGAGCAGTTCCCGCCGCGATAACCGTATAAAGAGTTCAAGAATAAGAACCACGGCCTCAAAACTAGTTAGAGTTAACCCGATAGTATACGACGAGTATATATTTGGTTTCGATAAATAAATTGTGAATACTACTCATAGTTTTAATTTAGACAAAAAGGATTTGTTTCGACACACCACACAAATCATCTAAGTCATCAATTTTGCGATATCACATACCTAACACGTATAAATTTTTATTCCTTGCCTGGTTTGAAAAGCCTTGTGTTTTAAAAATTTGTTAATATTCTTAAATAAAATTAAAGGCTTGGACCACGAATACTTGACTGGTAAAGTTAAACCAACTCGAGTTTTGCCATTCTGATAAATTCAGTTAGATAAGTTAGTAAGTTAGACTGTTTTCAGTACTTTTGAATCGTCAAATGTTTTTCTAGAAGCTACCACTGATTCAGAATTTGCTCGTACCGAGAAGTACCAGCAAGAAATTCGGCAGATATTTTTTTTAACTATTGTTACGTACAGGGGTTCGTGGATTTGGATGAAAATACCTGGTGACTCGTTAAAAACACTTTAATCAACTTTTTATTACAAACTTTCTACTTACAGTCTCTATTTAGTCCGTTATCCAATAAAAATGCCGAGGTCACTACTATTTCACTTTTATTTTCGCTTGTTTATTCGCTCTTGATTGCTATTCGCAAACTGAATCTTGAGGTGCACAATACCTCTGCTTATAAACCGAACGAACCGCCGTTCGAGAACATTCGCGAGACCTTGGGGAGCTCGTAAACAAATCTTTTGTAAACACTTTTTGGTAAACAAGCCGAATGTTCAGGCGAATAGTCATTAAGCGAATTTGAACTCTATGACTGGTAGATTAAGAACTCTTTTTGAATGTTCGTAAACTGCCACCGCCATATTCGAATTCGAATGACATACGCATTACGAACTCTTTTCGCATGGTCGTAAGACTATTTTCTTTTTCAATTTGATTGATGGTCACAAATTAGTTGTTGCAGCTTGGTACGTAGCTAACTGCACTTAAGATATTATATAATCATATAATATAATAGGTAGTCATAAAGTTTAAATGACATTATTATCTAAGCCATAAAATTGCCTTATTGCATGATTTGGTTTTTGAATTGAGACTTCAACAAAGTCAATTACTCCTTAGAGATTTTTATAACAGGCTTTCTTATTACAATTTATAACGGACCTAAAGTTACAAGGTCTATTTTATGCTTTTTGATCCATGGGCGATAAATTTTACGAATCCCACTTAGGAGAGTTATGACTTCGGAGTGATATTTTTAATACAATTGATATTTTAATGGCCTATTCTTCTTCTTCTTTTGGTAGTAGCGGCTGTGCAGGTCCGCAAGGCCCAGTATCACTTTGACCATCGCTGATCTATTGTGATCGCCACTGCTTACAGTTCGCTGCCAATACCGGTATCCTCTAGGAATTCCAGGATCTTCTTGGCAGCGAAATTTTTAACCTCCGTCGGGCGTAAGATATGCGACCCTAGGAGAAAATGTCGGCGGTGAACCAGCGCAGGGCAGTCACAGAGGATATGCATGGGTGTTGCCTCCGCCTCTAGGCAGAGTCTGCAAGATCCTGTGTCTGACAACTTCAGGTTTAACATGTGTATATTTAGTCCACAGTGCCCTGTAAGCGCCCTCGCTTGGTCTTATTATAATGGTCTATTATAATGCATTAAAAAAATATATTTTTCTTAAAAATATGTTAAAAAGAAAATATCAGTCTTTTTTGGTTGTTAATAATATGTACAAACTGTTCGTTTTATAAACACTGATATTTAAATCTTAAAAGAGACGTTACGCCGTGTGGTATCCGGCAGAATAGAATAGACCACCCTCCTTTCTTACCGAGGTGTCGTAAGAGGCGACTAAGGTATGTGCGTAACAATGCACACAAGCAATACACACAACCACTACCAAAATCACGATCATTTCGCCCCGAAACCAAAGCACCATCAGGAGGAGAGGCTCCTCGACAAAATCATAATACTAATGCTAATGTAAGATAAAGATGTTATGGTGATGTAATGAGGAGGAATGAAAATCATGAGACCAAACGAGTGTTTAATATGAATTTGGATGAATATTTGACTAGAGGGAGGCCTAAAAAGAGATGGTTAGATTGTTCCAAGTATGACACGCGTATAAAAGAAGTTGCGCCAGTTTTGATGAATGATGAATTAAAGGGAAAGTTGTGCCGACCCCACTTAGAGTGGGATAAGGGCAGTAGTATGATGATTCCTTGAAAATGCTTTAACTGGTAAGAGCCAGTAAGAACCTCAGCGGTTGCTCTTTTCAAAATATACTTAATATACTTTTATAACTGACTTCATTTCGTCATTTCTTTATTGTTTTTATCGTCAATAGGATACTAGGCTTTCTGTATCAGCTTTGTAATAGTTTTTTTATAGTGCTACAATATTAAAACTATATTCGTACGGTATTGAAAAGTATGCATGTTCTGAAGATTTAATCTTCAAAAACATTCAGCCGTATGATGGAATTTTGACGCTTCGAATAATATCGAAGATAAGCGACCTCTACAAAGTTACGGGTCAATGAATCACTGTCTCAAGGATACCATTTCTGATTTCAACGAAATTCTGTAGGGAATTATTGTTCACACATATTTTCTTAAATCTAGAACGATATTTTAATATTAAGAAGTATCCAATTACAGGTTAACTAACTATGCTCGCGGCGTCGCCCGCATAGAAATCAGTATGACACAATATTTTTTTCACGTAAATTCCAAGAGAAATCTAGAGTAAAAAGCTTATATTTTGCCCCAGAAGGACTGCATGCATTTTCAAAAGTGAACCATCACCAGAGACACACTTAAAATTGAAAAAAAAACACTCTATATCCGATTCAAAGTCCGGACCTCCTGTAGTTAAACCATCACACCAATCACTGTGTCACGGAGCTCAATTGAGTTAGACGAGTTTTAACGTCCATTTAAATAATAAATTTAATTAAAACTTATCCAATAAAGCATGTGATAGGCAAAAACAAACTAACTTAAATAGAGGCGGGGCAGACGAGACAAGTTTTAATGATGGTTGGGAATTGTTTAAAGTTTTAAGGGTTTTAGGGCATCGTAATTGGAAGCGCTCTAAATTATTAGTCCACAAACATTTTGATATTTTTTTTAGGGTTCAGTGACACAAGATTGAAAAGGTCACTGCTCAGTGATGCAGAATTTATTTACCTTAAAAACAACAGCGGCAATAGCTAAATAAAGTGGGATGCGATACAAAAAAAATTGATTTGAATTTCATCCTTGAATACGATGAAATTCTTACTAGAGCTAGTTTGCTGTTTTAATAATTCTCTAATAAAGCTCATTAATAATTCTGTCTCAATTTATTGAAATAATGTATACGTTGCGATAATTCGTAGCAGAAATTGATTTGATTTGATTTGCTATAATCCACGTATTTTGCTTCACGGAGTAAAACAAAATAATTTTAGCTGTGCCATAACAGTAGTCGAATAAACTTTTAAAAGAATCCTGATGAAGATAACCTAATATACTATTGATAATAAATTATAAGAATGCATGGATGTAACTACTCTTTTACCTTGTGCAAGATAGAAATAACCAAATATACTCGTAACTAGTTACAGTTATAAGATTTTGAAAAAAGCATCCGCCAAGCTTCTTGCTGGTTCTGCTCGATAATTTTCAAAACCACCAGTAGAGTTGACAACTCACTATATAACTCCTCTTCTTTTTCCTGTCCTTATCCCACTCTAAGTGGGGTTGTCAGTGGGGGCACAACATGTTTTTCTCTTCCATTCTCTCTTATCATTCGTCAACTCTGACAATACTCTTTTTATATGCATATCATACTTCACACAAACCAACCATCTCTTTTTAGGCCTCCCTCTAGTCACATTCACGAATCACTGTATAACTAAATAACAATAACTTGTTTACAAGTTTACTTGAATAGAGAATTGTAATTTTGTATTTCAATATCATTCCTTTTATTCTGTTTTATTTTTAGTTTTCATTATTGATGATCAATAAAAAATTACCGCATTTGATTGATATCAAAAAAGTCTGATTTCTGCCTTCGTTGATTTTATTATGTGTAACTAAATTTGTCTCCCGAAAAACAAATACAAGCATTACACTTGCACAACGGAAACGGTGCCAAGATTTCTCTGTCCTTTTATATTTATTTTTCGGAAATAGGGCACAGAAATCATTTGGCTTTGGCATCAGAGGAGTGGGCAGCTCACAACACGTTCTACTTTAATGAACCGTGTTTGCTCGCTTCAGACTTACTTTGAAATGGTGGAAAATTCACTGTTAGCTGAAATCTTTTCAAAACCTTTTACGTGTCATAATGGGATGTCTGTAATCTATTACTGTAATATGTACCAATCCACAATGGAGCAACGCGGTAGGTTTTTTTTAGGAATTGGAATATATATTACGGTAGCTTGTTATGGTCGCATATTAAACATGACCACATGCCGCACGCTTAGTAAAATAGACCACCCTCATTCCTTACCGAGGTGTCGTAAAATGCGACTAAGGTAAGTTGATCCGCCGTGTGGTATCTGGCTGAGTAGAATAGACCTCCCTATTTTTTACCAAGTTGTTGTAAAAGGCGACTAAGGATAGTTGGCGGCCTGTAAAATAACTAGCCACTATACCATATGTTCAATTATTGTAGTTTTATCATTTTAACTATTTTATTAACTTTATAAAAGTGCCGACAATAACCAAACCATATTCTTAATACCTCTGTATTAATCCTTATTCTGTTGAATGATATCTTACTAAAAAAACCTTTCAATACCTGTGAAATACTTTTTAAATTATATAAATAGGACATTCTATTCAAAAGATATAACGAATTTAAAAACTTAACTTTCCGCTAACACCAGATCGGTATCTACGCGATTGAAACCGCAGGGCATTACTAGCTGAAAAATAATTGAAAGCTAATATGTCGATCAATTTATAAAACCATTCATAAAGTTTCATGTGTGAAGTATAGCTTTGAGTTATGTGTTCAATTTGAGGCCTATTTTCATCAGCTCATTTGGAGTGGGGAAAGTTTTAAATTAAATCAATTTCTCACTCGGCGGGTTTATTCGATACTCAACTATTTGGTCTTCGTAGCGAGTAATACGTTATATGAAATTACTTACATTATTAATGTTAGTGAAAGTGGTGCTAGAAATTTATATTATTTATTTATTAATTATTATTTATGTACAATGAAATACGTTAGAAACACAAAGAGAAGCCTACATAGGTCAAGTTATTCCTTTGTCAAACATCTGTGCCAGCTAACGCACGAAGTGAGACGATTTATAGTGAAGCAATATTGGTAGGCAAATGTATTGTTACATACACAAATACTAATTTAATGCTTCAACTTTACGCTTCAGCTTCAAATTGGTATCAATTCAAGTAATAACCATAAACTTTTTCCATAAACTGAACTTAATTTGTTCGTCGGTTATGAATAGAAAAATTAAAGTATTAGTGACGTCATCTTACCGTAGTCGCCTTTTACGACACCTCGGCAAGAAATGAGGGTGGTCTATTCTACTCAGCGGATACAAAACGGCGGGTCAACTTAACTTAGTCGCTTTTTACGACGCCTTGGTAACAAATGTAGGTGGTCTATTCTACTCTGCTGGATACCATACGGCAGCATTCAATTTTTAATTATAAAGATTACACTACATTCCATTTTATTACTCGGCCGGCCTGATTTATTTATCAAGTTAAAATCAAGATTTAATATTTTACGTGACCGTAACCAGCGTCACGTCGATGCCATTAACGTAGCAGTTTTATTTTGTTGCTGCTTTGGTTGCTAAATTTATGAAAAGATCAAGAGACCTGTATATTTCGCAATTAGAGCAGTAAAAAAAACTATTAAAATAAGTCTGACAGAAACTTTTTTTCTATTGTAGATTACATAAATGATAAGAATGCATCGATAAAGCTACTTATTAATTTTAATGTTATTTTTTATTTAATTTTAATATTTTTGAATGTATTTAATGAACAAGAGACTGTATATTTTGCAGACTGACAGAAAGTCTTCTTTACTATTGGGGATTACATAGACGACAAGAATGCGTAGATATATAGCCTTCTCTATTCAGCCTTGTACAAGATAGTAGTACAAAGATGTAACTAGTTTTAAGAAATATATTAAAAAAAGACCACTCACCGAGGCTCTTGCTGGCTCTTCTTGGTAGGAGCAGTTTTCCGAACCAGCAGCAGATTCCAAATTCCACCAAATTGAGTTGACTATTAAAATCTATGATATATGCAATGTATCACACTTTCATTGTGAAGGAAATCTTCGATGTATATCTCTAGAGAATTCTGGGGATATTTGAAACCTACCAATTCACATTGGAGTAGCGTGGTGCCCTAAGATCCGACCTTTCTCCCCAAAAAGGAGGCAGGAGACCTGTGCAAAGCATAGTATTAGTCGCCCAGGGATAGTTACATGCCGTTAGTAGTATAAAGTAAATAAAGTATAAAGCAAATCATGCCCACGTGGAAAGGGTCCCAAAAATACTGGCAGCGTTTCTGCGTTGAATCGCTATGCTGATTCTTTATGCGAAAAAGGAGCCAGCCCTCTTAACACCTAAAGGGGCAATCAACAGAGGTTTTAAAACGGATAAAAATTTCTGAAAGTAAATTGAATATGCTGGTTTGCAATACGCAGTATTTCTACAATATTCCTCGTTCGATTTCCTTCTGATATTCGATTCCGATATGTCGATTTCAGTTACGAGTGATTAAATTTTTACAATTATATATAATATATGTACACTGTAATATTAAAAACTGTACTGTTAGAGCAAGAATATAGAAAAACTTTCCAAGTTATTATGAACGTAATAGAAGAATTTTTTATCCTGCCGCAAAGTTTTGCCCTATCTTAGTCTAGATAACGTAAATTAAAAGTTACCACTATGCCCGCCTTGCGGTTATTAAATTAACTTCATCATCTGTTTCTTAAGCTTTCGTAAAACCTAATTTAACTAAATTTTAACAAGTTGAAATAAGGCTTTGACCTTTTTTAACTTGCTGCCTAATAACTTTATTTCAATTTCGGTGGACATTAACAAAGGTCTTTTAAATAATTTGCTTTATTATTTTAAAAGACTTTTGTATTAGAATTAGGCGTAACTTTGCAGAGTTCCATAATACAAAAATTAATGAATTAGCATTGCTTTTATTTCAAAATAAGATAACGAGTCCCCGATCACCACATACCTACAGACACAGAGAATGTATTATTTGCTTATTTTATCAGCGCAGTTTTATTTTGCAGCGATCCCAAGCGTACTCGCTAACGAACCAACAGATGCGGTTCTGCTATTTGGACAACATTCACTGAAACGGCGGCAACTGCGAAAATATGAAATATAAAATGTACTAGCAATTTATGAAAATATTTACTAGCTATTTGCACACTGGCTGCGCTCGAAGGTTTTATCCGTGGCTGTTAAGGTACCAAGTAATAGATTGACATTGCCGCCGTGTGGTACCCGGCTGAGTAGAATAGACCAACTTTATTTCTTACCGAGAGGTTGTAAAAGGCGACTTATGTAAGTTGACACGCCGTGTGGTCTCCGACTACGTAGAATAGAACACCCTCACGTCTTAAGGAGGTGTCGTAAAAGGTGACTAAGGTACGTTGACCCGCAGTTTGGCATCCGACTGAGTAGAATAGACCTCCCTATTTATTACCGAGGGGTTGTAAAAGGCGACTTATGCAAGTTGACACGCCGTGTGGTATCCGGCTGATTAGATTAGAACACTCATGTCTTACGGAGGTATCGTAAAAGGCGACTAAGATAAGTTGACCCGACATGTGGTATCCGGCTGAGTAGAATAGACCATCCTCATTTCTAGCCAAGGTGTCGAAAAAGACAACTACGGTAAGTTGACGTCAGGCACAACATATAGGCACAAAATGTCTTAAACATTTTGTCAAGTACAGCACAAAGGTGTTTTAATTTTTCTATTGATAACTGAGTACTTTATAAAAAGGAAAAGCAGTTTGTATTTGCCGACGGAGCATCATGTCCTAATCATCATCTTGAGAACCAAATATCCAACCGCCTTGCAGCGATTGCCACACCAATGTTTCACCGGATGTTTGATTTCTTAATTTTATTACGATCTGTCATCATCCTCCCGTCCTTATCCCACTCTGAGTGGGGTCACAACATGTTTATAGCATGATGTTACGAACAAGTTGTCACATGATTTGGCTACGTATTTTACGACCGGCCGCCTGCCTGACGTCAACTTACCTTAGTCGTATTTTACGACCTCTCGGTAAGAAAGAGGTTGCTCTATTATATTCAACCGGATACCATACAGTGTGTCAACTTACCTTAGTCGCCTTTTACGACACCTCGGTAAGAAATGAGGGTGGTCTATTCTACTCAGCCGGATACCACACGGCGGGTCAACTTACCTTAGTCGCCTTTTACGACACCTCGGTAAGAAATGAGGGTGGTCTATTCTACTCAGCCGGATACCACACGGCTAATTTGATTACGATCTGTCTTGTGAGAAAAATAAAAAGGTTTCAGAATGTAACTAAGAGAAGAATAGGTAATCGGAATGAATATACCCGAGCAGTTAACAGTTAGCGAAGTAGTTTGAGCTAGAAATTGATTGAGTTGTAAAGTTCCGGTTGCGCGAGACTGACGGCAATCACAGCTAGGTCCGACGTAACTTTTAAGCTATTAAGCGCATTATTTACAGCGTGCTTTGTAAATTTTCAACTTTTCCAATTTGATCTCATTGGAAATATTTAGATTGGAAAATTTTCAAATAAGAAATACAACAAGATATTCTTATTAAGCATAATTAAAATTCATAACTTTGATATTTGCGTACCAAAACTGTTTTACTATAAATTGTCTCACCTCGTAGGTTAGCTGGCAGAGATTTCTGTCGAAGGAATAAATTGTACAATTGTACAAAAGTACAATTGTGAACACATACACTATAGTTAGTTCAGAAGTTATGGCGTTATTCCAAAATTATGTGATCCTTTTCAAACGCAAATCCACACTGAAGGAAGCAGAGTTGTTTTACTTATTTAAAGTTGCGGGCTGTCCCTTCTGTATTCCACTTGAAAAAAATCCTTCTATCTCCTTTTGGAAAGAAAAATTTGGAGTGTACCACACTGCTCCAACTGGAACCTCCTTATGTTATTCTATGTGTTAACTGCTAAACAAAAATTGAACATTAACGGAGTCAGTATTTACTAAAAAATCAGAAATACTCACTACAAAATTACCTTTGAGACTAAGCAACTGATCTATATATTTTGCGTGATAAGAATTCTGAAATATAAAAAAATCTCACGTATAAGCTGTATGTGCCTAAGAAGGTATAAATATGAAATCCTACTTGAATTTAGGGAATGGAATTCACGTTTCTATTCCCGATAGGGTGTGTGACACGCTTGCAAGATTTAGGATCTGCGTCGTAGATAAATGTATAGAGCATTTATGGATTAAACTTTGTACTAGAGATATTAATATTGGAAATGAGAAAATGTGTTTGTGTTTTTTGACAGCTGAACGCAGCAACGGAACAGTGTTTTTTGTTTCAACTTTACTGAAGAGCTAATAAGTATATTTTAAACTTTGCGATTTCTACTTATTGTTGTATAAGCACGTACGTAATCCATATTTTTCAGCTCAAGTGGGGGTAGGAAAGAAATTAACGACTGTAGTAGTACTGCAGAACGAATACAAGGCGATAATTTAGCCAGTTTGTCTACTAGCGAATTCTAACTTTGAGAAATATGACGTTCACCAGAATTCACTTATAACAGTGGCTTCCACGTACATCGCTTCTAGTTCGACCCACCAAAAATATCGGCATCCAAAAAGCGTCTTGCATGACTCTGACGATCAAACAACGATCGCAAAGATAAACACAAATTATACACGCATACAGCGTCTTCTAAGCTGCGATAGCCCAGCGGTAAGACCGTGTGACTCTCTAGAGACGATCATGGGTTCAAACCTCGGGCAGGCACCAATGTTTTCTATTAAAACTTATGTGTCTAATTGATAATTGCAATTTATCACACGCTTTGCGGTGAAGGAAAACATCGTGAGGTAACCTGCATATCTCTAGAGAATTCTAGGGATATGTGTAACCTACCAATCCGCATTGGAGTAGCGTGGTAGGTTTTAGCTCCAAACCTTCTCTCCAAAAAACGAGGAGAGGCGGCCTTTGCCCAGCAACGGGATAGTAACAGGCCGTTATAGAGCGTCTTCGCCCATGAAGACGGCCGGACGGACCGTCAATTTTTTAAATTTTTGACGTCACACGCTTCACACTCCGAACGGCGTGATAACTAATCAAACTCACACTAAACAGAAAAAAACGATCTTATCGAATCTTGATACAATCCGCATGTCTGTGTTTATATACCTAACTAGCAATGCCCCGCGGTTTCACCCGCATCCATACCGATCTCGTGGTAGTAGGAAGTCTACGAAGTCGGACTATAGATTTATTTAATTATAAAAAATGGTTATCATTAGTATTCTTGGAATAAAAGCTCTCTCACCAAACGCAGGCCCTGCTATAACGGTCTCTATAGTGAATTTGTTATGGCATCATTTTCTTTCGATTTATATTCTTAAATTTGTAATATCTTTTGATTGGGATGTCGGATTTTAATAATTTAAAAAGTTTTTTACAGGTATTGAAATAGTTTTTATTAAATAATGGGATAAGGATTAATACAGAGACACGAATAAAATAGTTTGATTATTGTCGGCAATTTTATCAACTTTTACAATGTAAAAAAGTATTTGTATTAGTATTGTTTTGAATAAAATGACTCGCCCGCCGGAGGGGCGAGCGACGCGAGCGGGGACGTTTAGGCATTGGATTGCTACTAGAGCGGCCGACCGCTAGTTACCTTTCAAACACGACAGGAAGAAGCCGCGTGCGCATATTCACGGCATTCCTTTATAACGCACACGTGTAATTTTGCGTTTCGGGTGTTATTCTCAGATTTAATGACCCGTTTAGCCAGTGAAGTGTTTGATAAGACGCGACCGTCCACGGTTTTGGTGCGCGTTGGATACTATTCCCCGATATAGGGACGACTCAATAACGTGTGACCTTACGAAGGTTGTGTGCACACCGGGTGTTATTCAGCCGATATAGTGAAGTGTATACTCAGGGAGAAACAGACATTACGTGTCCGTGGAAGAGTGCAGAGGTGAGCCAACGGTTTCGGGAATCGGCCAAGTACATACAAACACACACACACACGTACACATATACACGCAGTGACTCATGAGGCCGGACCACATACATCTAACGGCCGCATAAGGTAGGTTGAAACGCCGGGACGGCGGGCCCAGGTCCCGGTGGTTGTTTCATCCGTCCGCACATTTGCGCGGAACAAGTATATTGGTATAACTATGATAGACATATGTTATCGCAGACTTTTTTGTGGATACGTTCTACTGTACAAAATTTTTTTTTCTATCCTCAATAGTTTCCGCAGCGCACGCGATGAAAGATGTTTACGACTAAATTTTTCACAATTTATTACAATTTTATTAAGGATCCCTATTTTTTTTTAATATGGCATATAACCTAGGTTGCTCAGTGAAATAGCAGCTTTCCAATGGTGAAAGAGTTTTTGAAATCGGTCCAGTTGTTTTTGCGTGAAAACATTACAAACATACACACATACAAAAAAACATACAAATCTTTCCTCTTTATAATATTAGTACAGATATAGATTAGGGTATTGTATGAAACATTCGCCTTTAAAAATTATATCAAAAAGTGAAACTGTGTAAGAGATTATTTTTGTCTTTTTAACAGCTATTCAGTTCAGAAGCCACTTACAAAATGTTTCGAACATTTATTTTCTATATGCGACCACTACAAAGCAAACGTAGCACAAAAGCTCTAGTGCAGTGAACTAAACCAAGCTGTTTTAGTCGTTGAAGCGATCAGCCGTGATTTGAAGTTGATTCTGTTATAAAAAATAGGTATTTCCTTGTTCCAGTTATAGATGGTCCTAAAATGTTATATTGAGACAAAAGTAATAATAAAATTATTTTGCTATAATCCGCGATACAGTAAATAGAAAATATATATAGTGCTAAATGTATAGTGGACTATCCGTTTTTTCATACTCGATACATGCATGATTCGTAAAAAACATGCACAAACCTCCACCACCGCCACCACAATACTCAAGCGCTACACACGTTTACTACTACAAACTCAAGAATCGTTTCGCCCTGCAACCGAAGCATCGTCAGGAGATAGACTCCACGACAAAATCGCAAAGCGAATAGCGATAGCAATATAATTTTATTATTGATTTTGTATTATGGATCTCCGCAAAGTAACGCCTATAAATTAACTGTTATAGTGAGCTTTAACTCTGGCTTAATTAATTTAATGCTGGCTTATTGAAATTCTTAGCTGCTAAACAATCTTATTTTTAATTTTTAGAATTAGGCGTAACTTTGCGGAGATCCATAATACGAAAGCAATCATAAAATTATTTTGCTATAATCGCTCGCGAAAAATTTATCGCATATTAATGCAAAATGTTTTTAATATTAATTTTGAAATGGTATAGGCTATCACAACCAGGGCATGCTGCAATGAACGTTTTGCTTTCTTTCAATTTCGTATACAGTTAATATATTCCAATAATAAATGACAATACGAGAACTTATTACAGGAGCGATTCCGATTCATTATAATGTTAATTACAGTTCATTTACCTTCACTCAATTTATAGTCAGCAATGCATTATTAATTTACGCATCGAGCTTTTGTGCTGGTGTAATTTGTGCGGATATTTACTGAGTTCATATTTGCGTTATAACACTGAATGGTGTCAAATTGAGCCTTATTAATATTGAAGGAGAATATAAAGAGGAAAAACAACTATGTCTATAAAAACAATATTTAGATATAAGCATTCCTAGAGGAAAGCTTAATTCAACAGTAAACGTTTATTTTTATTTATTTATTTCTTTATTGTACATACATAATGTTAGAATAGAGACAAAAAGCACATGTATAAAGGCGGACTTATCCCTAAAAGGGATCTCTTTGAACTAACCTTTAAGTGATAGACGAAAAAGGACAGGAAGTAATCATCATTCTCCTGCCCTTATCCCACTCTAAGTGGGGTCGGCGCAACATGTTACAAACATGTTGTCGAATGATTTGGCTACGTATTTTACGACCGGCCGCCTGCCTGACGTCAACTTACTTTAGTTGCCTTTTACGACACATCGGTAAGAAATGAGGGTGGTCTATTATTTATTTATTTATATTTATATTTTATAATTATATTTATATTTATATTTATATTTATATTTATATTTATATTTATATTTATATTTATATTTATTTCTGCCGGATACCACACGGCAAGGACAAAAAGTGAAATATGGATAATGAAAATAGAAAGGGGGAAAAAGAAAAATAACGAGAAACTACATACATATATTAATATTAATAATATATTAATTTGCACAGTACATAAAAAAGATGGAATAAAGATTTAAAAAAATATTTAAATTAGAGATTGTGGTGGTGGGTGTGTGTGCTGCTTTTGTGTGCGGTGTTGCTGGTGAATTGCGCCTTGGGGTGCATGTGGTGACTGGTCCTGCATGTATAAGGTGCGTAGATTTTGCCTGCTTCATACACATTAGCTTTGCATGCATTCACTTAACCCGTGCGGATTATAGCAAAGTAGTTAGTTCTGTTGTATTGCTTGTAATATGGAATTCCGCAAAGTAACGCCTGCTTCTATAAATCATATATTTAAATTAACTAAAATTTACCTATTTAATTTATTTAATATTTCTATTGTAATATTATTTACTAATTTTGATAAAATAAGTAGATGAATGAAGATGCTCCTATATTTAATTTAAATTACTTGAGACATATATTTTCTAGTCTGTGACTTAAATGCTTCATTATTTTCCTTAACCTCGACGGTTTCGTAGCAAGGTACACTTCTTACAGATTAGGTTATCGATTGACAATTTTAAAGCATTGAAAGGAGAGTGCCAGAATTTCATACATCTTTGGGCCCAGACGTTACAGTATTAATTTTTGTATTGTAAGATAGAAAAATATTTGTTATCTTAGGATCAATTATTATTTTATTTAATTTCTTTGGGGGAACTATAAAATAAAAGTTATAATCTGAGGTTATGGACAAGTACAAGTACATGCTAAATACCATAAGAACATAATAAAAACGATAGGATTGGTGATAAAAATATAACAATAAGCTATCTTCATTGAAGTAAAAGTTGATCATTCATTTTTTTGTCTTCAGAAAAACAAACATTTCGAGAAAACACGTTCATATATTTTAGTTACTAGTCTATGGCAACATGTACTAAAAGATGACTAATAATTGACATACTAAAACGCTAGAATCCAGCGCTGTTTAGGCAATTAAAAAGGTAATAAGTTGACAAAGATACGTTCCGTTTAAGGCACTAACTACTTTAATACCATTATAAATATCATTATTAAATAAGTTTTCTAACATATTTCCATTGAAAGTTTATAATATTTATAGTGATATTTAAACAGAAAAAAACTAAGAATTTTTTGATGTATGTGGAGTTTCTGTAACATTTAGGCCTAATTCTGGCACTCTCTTTTCAAATTTCTTTCATAATAAAAATCTCGTGCATAAATAAGGACAATATCAATCCAACGACTTATATTGTCTCGCTGAACTCCAATAAAAATCTACTTGAGTGTATCGCGCATCCAAATCCCGTAAGGCACTTTGTGACACACTTCAGTGATATGGAAAATTGAGTGAAACACGTGATTGATGGGAGGGGAACACGAGCGTTAAAAACTTCTCTAGTGCAGATATATGTTACAACGAACTGCGCTTCCCGATATTATGGCTTACATTTTTATTTAATACTTACGGCTTTTAATTTTATTCACATTGAAATACTGAATTCGTAGCCGTGTGGTATCCGGCAGAATAGAATAGAGCACCCTCCTTTCTTACCGAGGTGTCGCAAGAGGCTACTAACGTAAATGCCGTGTTGTATATGGCTGCAAAGCATAGATCACCTTCATTTCTTACTGAGGTGTCGTAAAAGGCGACTAAGGCAAGTTGACGTCAGGCAGGCGGCCGGTCGTAAAATACGTAGCCAAATCATATGACAACATGTTTGTAACATGTTATGCCGACCCCACTTAGAGTGGGATAAGAGCAGGAGAATGATGACTTACGACTTTAATAAATGGCAAAAGTATGCGGCGTCTCTTGTCGAAAGTTATATATTTGTGACGTTTGCTGTTTGGACCCTAAGGTCATGGAATCAAAATGCAGAAAAATCTTATTCGTTATAAGATCTTAGTTAATTGCCTCTTTAGGCGAGAGCTGGTCATAGACAGACAGATACATAACCAGAATTTTGCATTTATAAGATTAATTGGTTACAAATTGTCATCTATACTTATTATGAAACAACATCCCAAAAAGCTGTCTGTCTGTATGTAATCGATTTTCTCAAAATCTACTGAACGGATTTTTTAACGATTTTCATCAAAAGATAGTGCAATACTTCCGAATGGTTTAGGTAAATAGTACATATCAATATTATGTAAATTGTGTTGGAGAATATCGCGCAGTTGTTAAAAAACTTACTTGCTGGAAGCTTTAGTCGCGTGCGCTGGGTAAACCAGAAGAGATACGCTAAAGTAATGTAGTAGAGAATTGCAGATCTATAAAAATACTACAAAAAAGTTGGCGACAGCATGTCTCTATCTCTCAAGTCTCTATCACTCACAATAACTGAACTTTTATGTTTAAAATTTCGAAAATTCGGAAAATGTTTCATAAATCACTGAATGACGAAGCCGTTGGTGGCACAGCTAGCTTATAATAAACTACCAAAAGTATTAACGAGTAATTTTATAACAAAACAATACGGAACTCAGCCAACCCCATCAAAATTTCCAGCGTGAAACACTAAATCAAACTTCAGAAGCAAACATTGTGCGAGAACAAATATCATTACCCTTTAAAATCAGTGAAAGTCAGAGGGCAATTTTCAATCCTAAATAAATCTATCAAAATCAATATCACCCACAGTGGAACGGTTATTGAAATGCTAATAGGCTATTAACTTTTAGCCCCTCAATAATACTTGTCCCGCAGCTTCCACTATTGCCCAACTTCTCCGGTACAAAGCAATTAAAACTTAGTCCCATTTATCTCTTCGATTTCAATTTGGTTTTTGCTAATCCCACGGCTTACAGTCCTAGTTTGGTATGTTCTTCTCTTAAGTTTTTGTCTTGACATCTGTTGACTTATGTCTACATACTTTCGAGGAAGACAAGATTTAAAAAACACATCAACAAAGGATTTATTTTCTTCTTATTAACTATAACTTAACCATTACATCAGTTAAAAACACTTTTAAAAAAAGGCTAATATCTGTGTTAGCCTTTTTTAAAAAGTGTTTTTAAAAAAGCCTACTATACTATTGAGGATTACTTAGACAATACGAATGCGTGGATATAGCTACTCTTCGACCCTGTACAAGACATCAATAACTATATGTAACTAGTAATAAGAATTCTTCTTTGAAAAGAGCAACCGCTGAGTTTCTTGCTGGTTCTTCTCGGTAGGAACAGCTTTCGATTCAAAAGTACGTGTTTACAAGTTTACTTGAATAAAGAATATTTTGAATTTGAATTTATTGATTAACGTAAAGAACAGGCCAGTCAAGTCACAGAGCAGGAGCCACAAGTTTATGTCGGTTCCTACACTGTCTATTATATACATCACCTATTGATTTATAATTCTTTATATTTTTATTTATAAAAATTATATTGCTTAAAATATAAAATATTGAGATCCCTTGAAAGTCTTTGACGCCCATCGGTTAAAGAAGAAGAAATAGTTAATAATTATTGTAGAAGTATTTTTAAAAGAAAGCTTGCCTTCGCCTTTGTCCACAGACCGAAAGCTAGATAAGTTCTATTTGCTAGGAGCACCAGTCTTTTGAAGAGCTTGCGCGAGTTAAAAATAAACAGCTTTAAACACTTTATAAAAGAACAGGAACATTTTATTTTCCCCTTTTAAAATGTCGTCTTGTACAGAAAAGTAAAGATAATAGCTTATGTGAGAAGGATCTAAGCTGCTTTGTAGTTGAAGTAAAAATCACTTTACTTTTAGATAAATCCAGTTTTCTTCAGCACTATTCGTGTATTCAGTATTTCAAAATGTGATTTAAGGATTCGTGTTTTTTGTGATAGGTAAAATATGACGCGTCGGGACACGTGACCTGATAAATAATTCGTAAGACGGAGGGAGAGTAGTACCAGTGCGGCGTAGGAGAAATAGTATCCCCCGCTCTTTCTAACGTGCGGCTAAAATAAGACTGCAATGAAAGTTGATTTTTCTGTAAGATAAGGAAACTAATTTTAATAGTTCTGAAGTGTTACATTTTTAATGTAATATAAATTGTCTTTTAAATGATAGTACTTTATACCGATAATTAAAATTATTCCCTAATCATTCCAAAATATCTAAAATGGCACCACATTACTATTCAAGTTTTCACTTCCGTAGTGCAAGCCGTTGTATTTTTTATTAAAAATTTTACCGTCAATTTAACGGAATAGAATTTACTCATCAAACATGAAACGTTAAAGAAATTGAATGTGACGTAAGCAGTCCATTTGCGTGACGTCAGCCGAGTAGCTGTATACCATGTTTCGACTGAAAGTGCTGAATGTTTGCAGAAAATTTTAAGGGAACGTCGCTCCCAAAATGTTTACTGCTTACATTTGTTTTCCTGGAGTGTCGAATTTTATTTGTAAAGGCGAAGTACGATGTTTTATAAAGTAAAATAACGGCCGGTTATTATTCCACTGTCTACGCCTACTTTCTCCGTTTTTGTAGAAAAGTGCTGCAGCCTAGACTTACCGTGCTGCTCTAATGTTTATTTATTTATTTTTTTATTGTACATACATAATAATATAAAAATGAAAGAAAAAAAAATAACTTACGTACGTACAAAGGAAACATTGTATACATAGATTAATGTTGAAAAATGTTGCAATATAGATAATAGTGATTATTTGGATTTATTAAAATTTTAAATATTTAATTTATAAATTATTTTTGGTTAAATAAGTAGATTATGTTGATTGGTAGGTTACACATATCCTTAGAATTCTGTAACTATATGCAGGTTACAAGCAATATAACAGAACTAACTACTTTGCTATAATCCGCACGGGTTAGGTGAATGCATGCAAAGCCAATGTGTATGAAGCAGGCAAAATCTACGTACCTTATACATGCAGGACAAGCCACCACATGCACCCCAAGGCACAATTCACCAGCAACAACGCACACAAAAGCAGCACACACACCCACCACCACAATCTCGACGATCGTTTCGCCCCGAAACCGAAGCATCATCAGGAGGATCTGTTATATTGCTTGTAATATGGAATTCCGCAAAGTAACTCCTGCTTCTATAAATCATATGCAGGCTACTTCAAGATGTCTTCCTTCACCAAAGCGTGAAAAGCGAAAAGCGTTTGATAAATTGCAAATATCAATTAGGAACATAACTTTAATTATAAAAACTTATGGATGCCGGCGCAGGATTGTGCCACTCGAGGGTGTTACCTACGAGACACAGCGTTTCTTAGAAAGTTTGTTACTTACTTAGACTTGTTATCTATACTTATTATAAAACAAAGTCCCAAATAGCTGTCTGTATGTAATCGGATTTTTGTATGGTTTTCACCTAAAGATAGTGCAATACTTCCGGATGGTTTAGGTAAATTGTACACATTGTTATTATGTAAATTGTGTTGAAGAGATCGCGCAGTTGTTAAAAAACTTGCTCGCTGGGAGCTTTAGTCGTGCGCTGCGTTAATCAGCAGAGATACACTAAAGTACTGTACTAAATAATTGTAGACCTATAAAAATACCACAAAAAAGTCCGCGATAGCATGTCTTTCTATCTGTTATGGTTAACTCACAATAACTACTTTTATGTTTAAAATTTGAATTCTAGAAAAAAATTCTGACACGCTGCAAGCTAGTAAAAGATAAAATAAATCCCGCTTTTGCTTTGGAGAGGGGAAATATCGCTAAATACAAGGTTGAGGGTATATAAATACTAAAGTTGACGTGAAAGTATGAATGTACTTTACCAATATTTACATATATATTTTAAAGACATATAGCGCTGGTATATTGAATATTATTGCGGTTCACGTATCCCACATGCCTGAGGCCGGCTGTATTAATTAATTGATATTACTGCAGAGATATTTAAACTAGTACCTACTGTTATTACTAATGTTTGGAAGATTCCGGCGTAAACAATAGTGGCAACCTATTTGCAAAATAAACCCCAACTATAATTTATAGAATTAGGCGTTACTTTGTTACTTTTTTGGAGTCTATCTCCTGATGATGCTTCGGTTGCGGGGCGAACCGATTGTTGAGTTTGTGATAGTGAACGTGTGTAGTGCTTGTGTATTGCGGTGGCAGTGGTGGAGGTTTGTGCATGTGTTTTTACGAATCCTGCACGTATCGGGTATGAAAATACGGATAGTCCACTATACATTTAACACTATATATATTTTCTATTTACTGTATCGCGGGTTATAGCAAAATAATTATATTATTACTTTTGTTTTTAAATCCCAACTATACTTTAGTTATTATATTCTGAATCATTTTTCGCCCCAAAGGAAAGGATTTTTTTATTCTATAAAACTCGCTTAGTATTAAAGTGAACAAAAACTATGTTCTATGACAAATCGTAATAAAGCGTAGCGCTTACAAATCTCTTAACTGTTACAGTGACCCATAACTTGGAAGAGCAAGAAAACACTAGCTCTTTATTAGTTCGTGGCCTGATGACATAGATGGCATTGAAATAAGAATTTAAATGTATCTAACGCTATTAAGACTAATTTTGAATACGATCACTTACCCTCCTTTCTTACCGAGGTGTCGTAAGAGGCGACTAAGGTAAGTTGACGTGAGGCAGGCGGCCGGTCGTAAAATACATAGCCAAATCATGCGAAAACATGTTTGTAACATGTTTTGCCGACCCCACTTAGAGTGGGATAAGGGAAGGAGAATGATGATTTCTAATCAAATCAAATCAAATCAAAATATTCTTTATTCAAGTAAACTTGTAAACAAGTGCTTTTGAATCGTCAACTTTACTGCTGGTTCGGAAAGCTGTTCCTGCCGAGAAGAGCCAGCAAGAAACTCGGCGGTTGCTCTTTTTAAAATATAAATCTTAGAACTAGTTACATTTATTTATTACTGTCTTGTACAGGGTAGAAGTGCACCTATATCCACACATCCTTATCATCTAAGTAATTTTGAATACGGTCACTTAATTTCATTAATATTACTGCAGTGGAATAGTCTTGAAAGTATAACAGACAGACAGACATATATAAATATGAGTAACCGAAATGTTTATACGCGCATACCTTCCAAACTACTAAACCAAATTTGATAAATCTTTTTTGTGTTCGCTGTTGCCAGGTTTTATTTGTAAAAAATAGCTAAAAAATGTTAAATATATAATAAATAGGTTTCATTTCCATATATTTCTTTCTATGCAGAAAAATCGATAAGCGTTTAAAATAAAAGTCTAAAGCAAAACAAGTTTTTATGAACATTTTTATTTATTATTGTATTTTTATTTATAGAAAACTACCAATTTAGAAAGTTTATTATTACCCAACCAATAGAAAATATAAGAAAAATAAAGTCGCTCAAATATTCTAACTGTAAACTACGTTCGTAGTGGCAGAAATTGATTGAATTTAAAACTTATCGTACTTGTGGAAGCTGTCTGGGCAACAGAGTTAGTTTCAAATCTAGCTCAGATCGCTAGACAATACTCTATCTACTGTTCGATTTACTTTGATTCAATGTATAAGTTAGCGGTAGCTTATTTCCTGATTTTAAGCAGGATTATATAAAAGATGCCGTGTGGTATCCGGCTGAGTAGAATAGACCAACCTCATTTCTTACTGAGGCGTCGTAAAAGGCGACTAAGGTAAGTCGGCCCTCCGTATGGTATTCAGCTGCGTAGAATAGACCACCCTCATTAGTAACTCAGTGACTAAGGTAAGTTGATTTCAGTCAGGCGGCCGGTCGTAAAATACGTAGCCATATCATGTGACAAAATGTTTATAACATGTTGTGCTGACCCCACTTAGAGTGGGATAAGGGCAGGAGGATGATGATGAGCTAGAAACATGCATCCTTATATTGGCTTCACAGGATATTTTTAGCAATTTAATATTTGTGTTTAAGAATATATATACATAATTATAAAAAGATTGGCGATGGCGATTGATTCCGCAATCGATTTGAATTTGTCATTATAGCTGTTTAAAAACACTATTAGAAGCCAATACAGGAAGCCTATTATACTATTGAGAATTACTTAGACGATAAGAATGCGCGGGCAGAGCTTTGTCCGTTCACAACACAGTCAGGACAAAATATAACTAGTAATAAGAATTTTACTTTCGAAAGAGCAACCGCTGAGTTTTGAATAGCATTCCCTCCAAAAATGGAGAGCGGAGAAATATGCCTAGCATTGGGATAATAAACATGTAGCTACTTTTACCTGTCAATAACTCAAAAATTATAAATTAACGAATTTGGGCTCAATTAATGGAATAATTAAGTTTCCTTATACTTAACTCTAATCGAATTTGACAAAAAAAGTCGCATACGAAACAGGTTTTAGTGCCCATGTCCCATAGTTCCAATGCTGGCGAACTTTCTTGGCACAAAGCAATTAAAACTTGGGCCGTTCATCTCATCGATTTTGCGCTTAGTTTTTGCTAATCGGTACGGTTTACATTACAAGTTTTAATTGCTGTGTATTTGTAGACTAAAATTCATCTGGAATTTCAGACATAGAATGTTTGATTAGGTTAAAACTATGTACACGAGTTATATTTGTTAGTAATTTTATTTCAAAGTACTGAAAATATATTTTTGTTCTAA
Organism: Morpho deidamia; assembly: GCA_947086505.1. Taxonomy (NCBI): domain Eukaryota; kingdom Metazoa; phylum Arthropoda; class Insecta; order Lepidoptera; family Nymphalidae; genus Morpho; species Morpho deidamia. The sequence goes on from CAMTZC010000025.1 coordinate 2,847,045, forward strand.
TCCAGTATAAAAGAAAATATATTTAATGCTAAATGTAGAGTGTATTATCCGTTCTCATACTCGATATATGCATAATTGATAAAAACTCACAACACAACAATCACAAGTACTGCACACATTCAATGACACAATCTCACAATTCGTTTCGCCCGAAACCGACGCATCGTCCGGAGATAGACTTCACCATAAATCGTGGATTTTTTTGTGTAGTCGCAAAGCTTTGAGATTTTAAACGTCCATGAAATATCACTATATACATAAAAAAAGTTCTGTAGCAGCAATCTGCATTCACAATATGAGGTAAAAAACATATTTTGTTATTGCTGGTTCATAATTTGAATTTTTAATTATTCATAAATTTATTATGGGCGAGTTTCAATCACTGGGCGACCACTAGTAATTATGAATCTGTAAAACAATTATTTCCATAAAATAAAAGATTCCATAAAGTAATGGCTTCTATAAAATAGAGCACAGATAGTTTAAAATTGTTATGAATATGTGATTTCAGCGCACCGCTTCCTCAATTCAAAAGTGCATTATTATGTAAGGAAGGCGTGCCTTGCATCTTGATGAGGCTGTGAAAAGAAAGTTTCATCACAGCATTTTTAATGACGTTACCTAACGTTTTTTCAGAGTAGATGTAAAAATTTTGCTCTGGATTCACGTAATTTCACTTAGAATACGTTCGATAAAGAAATGAATGTAACAATAGAAGTGTTTTTAATATTTTCCTTGCTACAAAATGCAAAAGCAAAATCAGGATAAAGTTTAATTTATAAGAAATTGCTTAGCTTGTAATTCATATGAAAATTTGAAGTCCATTTTAAACCAACTGCAAAAATATTCGAAACTAAACTTTGAGAACGTGAAATCGTTGAATCTCATTATGGTAATATCGAGACGTACTGCTAAAGATAATACACCGTATTTTAAGGAGGGCCTTCACCTCAGTAAACTGATATTTTATAAGAGATATCTCGATAGCTGTGCATACAATGGATGTGAAAATTTCGGAATTCCATAGTACAGAATTTATATTATAAATATTCCGCAAAATAACGCCTGCTTCTGTAAATCATTTTAAAAGTATTTTATGCTAGTAATTGTTTATGGGTTACGGGTATGCGATTATATAATATCATTTTATTATCAATTTTAAAAAAGTAACATAGTATTTAGTAAGTTGTATAGCTGTGATAGCCTAGCGGTAAGACCGTGCGACTCTCTAGAGACGACATAGGTTCAAACCCGGGCAGGCACCAATGAGTTTTTCTATTAAAACTTATGTGTCTTATTGATAATTGCAATTTATCACACGCTTTTCGGTGAAGGAAAACATCGTGAGAAAACCTGCATATCTCTAGAGAATCTAGGGATATGTGTAACCTACCAATCCGCATTGGAGCAGCGTGGTAGGTCTTAGCTTCAATCCTTCTCACCAAAAACGGAGAGAGGAGGTCTTAGCCCAGCAGTGGGCATAGTAACAGGCTGTTACTTTACTTTCTTTTTTAACAAAGTAATGAAATTGAGCACTAAGCAAAAGTTCACAAATTTATTAACAAAGAAAGATTTGAAATGTAACGCGATCAAGCTACCTAAACCTATGCCAGGCTAGTCAAGCCAGCTAAGCCAGCTGAGCGAGTCAAGACAGCTGAGCGCGATAACTGTCAGGCACAGGCATCGCACCGCCTCAGATACTTTCATAACGCCAATATGAAATTTAGTTACGTCAACCATACCATATTGTCTGTCCATACCACCAAGAGAGGCGATGCATTCAATATTTACCGTCGCTAGCTATTATTAGACGTCTTTTGATACAGTAAATGTGTCTCAATCGTTACTCTGCCTGACTTTTATTTCATCACCGTTACAGAAGCTGTAAATGTATAATAATTCAGCTCTATATACAAGATAAGATACGGAAAAAGGAAAACTAATCTAAATAACTCATCTATTTCTCTAATATCTAGTACATAGTTCTGAAAAGGATTCATCTCAGTATTAGCTAAATGTCAAAATTAGACATTCAGCACTGATTTTCAGATTCACACAATCCAACCGTCTCTTTTTAGGCCTCCCTCTAGTCACATATCCATCCACATTCGTTTATTCACATGATTTTCATCCCTCATCATTACATGTCCATACCATCCCAATCTTGCACCTCTCGTCTTTTCTATAATGGGTGCAACTTTGAGACTTCCCCTTATATACTTATTTTTTATTTTATCCAATCTTGTCACACCACACATCCATCTTAACATCCTCATCTTATTTTCATGCACTCTTCTTTCATCCATCTTTTTCATTGCCCAACATTCTGATCCATACATTACGACAGGTCTTCACCGTTTTATAAATTTTCCCCTTAAGTTGATCACATATAGTTTCTGAGACCTATCGCCAATTCACCCATCCTACATTCATTCTATTTCTTACATCGCGATCTATTTCACCGTTCTTCTGGAAAAGTATAAATATTTATACATTAAAACTAACCTAATCCTCTTAAGCTTAAGTTATAGTAGTTTATGATACTGTACATAACTTGGTCTTATAACACTCGTGTGACACTATAAAAAAACTCGCCTGCGGCTCGTTTTTTTGAACCACACTCGTGTTATAAGACCAAGTTATGTACAGTATCATACACTACTTTATCTACTCTAATACTATAATAATTAAAACGTACGTTTCCATTCCATGAACTCGTGGTAACATTTAATATAGTTGCTCCTAGATTTCGTCGGCAACAGGTTCACGGTCATGTTTGACGCAGCTTTCAGAATATCTGGTGGTGTACAATTACCGCTATCCCCGCTCTCAGACATGTTTTTACACAAAAACTTATTTTTTTACAAACAAAACTAGACTTCGTTTAAATATTGAAAAGATTTTTTAAATGTCATATATTGGCGCCAAGGCGCAAACATCGATTGCGCATGCGTATTGCGTCGCCGCGGACCCATTCATTGAAAACTTTTTTTAAAGTAGAGGTTCAACCTCCTTGGCCCAGCTGGAAGTTGTATAAGTGTATCGTTATGATTAAAAAGTTACATTATGATACAGCTGTCCATACAAGACCTGTATCGTAATGAAACTATATAATTTTTAATTTTTGTTCTGTACGTAATGTTTGTCATAATAATTTTGTTTTCAGTTTTATAATCTTTGTATTATAGTATCAGAGTAGATAAAGATACATATCATTCAACAGTATAATAACTTGATATTTTTATTAATAAGATTTTACTTTTATTTACAACAAAAACGTACAAGTTATGTCTATCTTAAATTACTTACACACTAGTATTATACAAATCATGCCCAAGTGGAATAGGGAGCGTTTCCGCGTTGCATCGCTAAGCTGATTCTTTATGCGAAAAAGAAGCCAGCCCTTTTATTTACTTGAATTGAAAATTGGTTAATTGATACACATGTTACACGAGATTACAAAATGGGAAGTTCCTCTTTTACCACTTCCGCTCTCAAAGGTGTCTCGAAAACCGTATAAACTTAAACTTGCACCCTTTAAATCTTAAACAGCGCTAAGAAACTCAGCTAAAGTGAATACGGCTCAAGTATCCAAAGTTTCGCACGTAATTCACCAAATGTAAGAGCTCAGTTGATACATTCATTTACGATCCGTTTAACACTTCCATTTCTTTAGTATTAAAAACAAATATTGTTGAGTACATGTGGTAATTTCCGTACCATGGCATCAATAATAATAAAAAGTTCAAAAGGTACACTTTCATGGCAAGCATTAATAGGTTTACGTTTAGTAAACCTTTAGCAATTTTTTAAATTTAATCTTTATATATAAGAATATACATAATTATAAAAAGATTCGCGATGTATATAATAGATAAAGTAGTGACCGACATAAGATTGCGGTTTCTGCCTTGCGCCTTGTACGTAAGTCGTTTGTGGGTTTGGGTATAATATTCTATTAAAAAGCGGAGATTAAAGAAGAAAAAGTAGATTGCGGAGTAAAATTCCGCAATCTACTTCCACATTATCATTACAGTTTAAAAATTATTTAAAAAAAGGCGTACTGTACTATTGAGTTTATCTTAGACGATAAGTATGCGTAAATATAGCTACCCTTCGACCCTGTACAAGACATTAATAACTATATGTAACTAGTAATAAGAATTATTCTTTGAAAAGAGCAACCGCCGAGTTTTTTGCTTACTCTTCTCGGTAGGAACAGCTTTCCGAACCAGCAGTAGATGTTGACGATTCAAAAGCACTTGTTTACAAGTTTACTTGAACGAAGAATATTTTGAATTTGAATTTTAATTAAAAAATTAAGTCATATGATGTCTTGGTGGAGTTATTCAGACCCAGCAAACAATTTTATAATACTTGTATTCATTGTATTTGCCACTAAAACCAAAATTAAATTCTAATTTTCCAATCATCCAAATCGTCGGATTTGAGGGTTTATTCCGTATTAGAGGACTATTTAGTTACAATACTATTCGGAAAGCGAATAATCAAATTAATCAGCTATGAGAGCGTAAAATCGTATTGAACGCTAAATTGTAATAAGCATTAATATGCTTTCGGTGGAAATGTTTTATAGTAAATATTAGCTATTAAACGCAACTTCGTTCGCGTGGACTGCAGTCTTATTATTTGTCTATTATGAAAAATTTTATAGCAATCCGTTTAGTAGTTTTTGAGTTTGTCGCGAACAGAGATAGAAACGGTGGGGGACTTTATTTTATATTATTTAATACTCTTTATCATATATCTATTATAATATTTATATTCATTTAATTTTTTACTCGACGTGCAAGCGCTATATTATACTATTATATTTTGTCATTTTTAAAGTGACGAGATTTTTTTAATGATAATGATTTTTGAATGAAAATTTTAAAACGATAGATTTAAATGAACGGAAAAAAAATATTTTATATTTATTTGAGAAACAAAGAACGGTTATGCTACTATATAAATATTTAAACATAAATGTAGCATACATAGCATATATTTCTATAATCTTTTTTATTCTATTTGTAAAGTAAAAGTAATATGTATTGTCATCATCATCATTTCCTTCCCTTAACCCACTCTAAGCGCAACATGTTTTAAACAGGTTGTTACATGTTTTGGCTAATTACTTTACCAGCCGCCTGCCAAATGTCAACTTACCTTAATCGTCTTTTACGACACTTCGAAAAGTAATATGTATTGTATTTCAGTACAATAAACTTTTTCTTTTACGACTTCTTAGTTAATGGCAAAGTGGCTTACCAATCCTTGACTGGCACTTCATGACCGGGTCCACAGGTCCCAGTTTTTTAAATACATACATTCTCCTGCCCTTATCCCACTCTAAGTGGGGTCGGAACAACATGTTTCAAACATGTTGTCACATGATTTGGCTGCGCATTTTACGACCGGCCGCCTGCCTGACGTCAACTTTCACGAGTCGCCTTTTACGACACCTTGGTAAGAAATGAGGATGGTCTATTCTATGCAGCCGGATAACACACGGCACATACCTTAGTCGCCTCTTACGACACCTCGGAAAGAAAGGAGGGTGGTCTATTCTATTCTGCCGGATACCACACGGCGTGGGTGCTAGTTTTTTAAATATTTTTTTATTTATATTGAATTTTTTAAGTAATATACTGCCGACGAACTGCTTAGCAGTTTGGCAGAATAAATCTGTAAGCGAAACATGTATTTAATTATAAGTAAGATAAAAAAATAAAATGAATAGCGAGCAAAATTTGAAGTGACAAGTCTTTGGTCTTTGAAATATTGAAGACACACAGAAAAGTGTTTAAAAAAGAAATACACTAATGGGTGCAAAACGGAACAAATCATCCGCGACTGTAGCGTGTCATTTCCACAACTTACTTTCGAGTAAAATGTAAAATAAGCATAAACGCGACTTAAATATTCCGTGAACAGCCACACATAATGCTCGGTGCTCGTAAACAAAATATAAAACAGTTGTATCCAGAGTACTTGAAGTGAACAATGTACATTTAATATTACATTTATAAGAAGCGTGTGAATTTTTACTCGTTTTCTTTTGTCACCGTAAAAGTGTTTTATAAGAAAATTGTCAGGTTGAGATTATCTGTTTCATTTGTTATTAGATAGGGAATAACTTAACAACGCTAAACCAGCCAGTCAGGCGGCCGGTCGTAAAATACATAGCCAAATCATGTGACGACATGTTCATAAAATGTTGTGCCGACCCCACTTAAAGTGGGATAAAGGCAGGAGAATGATGATGATGACAGTTCAGTAAAGGGTCTTTGAAGGAATTTGGAGAATAAACCAACCTACTTACCCAAAAATTTATTTGGCATATAATCGTAAATATTAATTAAGCAAATTTAGAATGTGCAAAATGTTATATTTTGCACATTCTCACAACCATTGATTGATATTTACATATTAGAATTGCATGCAGATTCGCTCGGTCTAAATCAGTGTATTTAATTTTGAATATAAAAGTTATTATTATGAGTTTTTTTAAATATAAATGGGACATTTACACACACGGTGGTCCGTCCCCAAAGTAACTTAATACTTGTGTTATGACTGACGAACAACTGGTACATATACTCCATATATAATTTTAAATACATACTTAAATACAAATATACACCCAGGCTCTAAGAACTAACTAAATTGTTTATAGAAAATGTTGGCCCTCGGAGGGAATCGAACCCGCGACCCGCGGCGCTGAAGGCAGGATCACTACCCACTGCGCAAACGGGACAGCCAAGTTAACCATAAGAGCAAGAGATATACTGTCGCGGACTTTTTGTTGTAATTTTGTAGATTTACAATTCTTTAGTACATTGATTTTGTGTATCTCTGTTGGTATATGCGGCGTTTGCGACTAAACCTTCCAATGGGAGATTTTTTTTTACAACTTTGCAACCTCTTCAACACAGTTTACATAAAACTGTAATGTATTTACTAAAACCTTCTCGAAAAGTTGCATTACGTTTCAGTGAGAACTACAAAAATCCTCCGGTAGATTTTGTGAAAATCAATCATATACAGACAGACTGCATTTGGGGACTTTATTTTATACATTTGCACAAATAAAAACAAATGAAATAAAAAAAAATGAATGATTGTTATTGATTCGAGGTCCCGGTATGGTGGCGCAATGTTGTTCCAACATTTTGTTGTTACAAATTCAAAACTTCCATGAAGAGCAACAGTGTTATGCCGTGCTAGATACAATCTAGTGGCGGAGGCTTTACTGCCATAGTCATGTGGCCATTTAAATGTAATGCAAATATGTGGAGCGATCATATACTAAGCAACACTGAAAACCAGAGTAGCAAATCCTTACTTCCTTACTAATATTATAAATGTGAAAGTTTGTTTGTCTGTGTGTCTGTTACGTTTTCACGGCGAATCCGCTGAATCAATGTCGTTGAAATTTGGCACAATTATTCCCTATACACCGGGGTAGAGCATAGGCTATAAAAATCCTGTAAATTCAATAGGAATAGGGTGACATTAAAAACGCAATCTAGCGTTTTCCTTCCTTCCTTATGTCAAGGTTTATCTCACGATGTGTCAAAGTCAAGTTGTTAGTTAAAGAAATAGGTTTTATATAGAAGACCCGATAACCTCTCACATTAAAAGATATAGATCAACAAAAAGTTTTACAATGTTTTCCAGAGACAATATATACTGAATTTAATGTTAGTAAATTTTTAATAAGTTTAATACTAATTGCAATTTAATCACCCGGATCGATCTGATTTTTGTGATAGAGATATTTCCAAAGTTTGTAAGTGACAAAAGCTACTGTTTATTCCAAGACTCAACGGTTCACGTGAACGAAGTCGCGGGTAAAACCTTAGATATATTTAGTTTGATTTTCCATACTCAGATACAACATTATTCCGAACTCATTCTGTACAACTTTTATCGTGGGAATAATATGGGAAGCGACTTCGGTAACAAATGACGAAGTTATACAAACTTTTAATCAAATACTGTACTCCGTATTACTTGCGATGGAAGCTTTAGGAGAGATTATCTTAACATTATTGTATAAGTTTGAAAAGTATTGATTGGTTGCGAACTATTTGATTGATATTCTTAGAAAAATCCAATCAAGTCAAAGACCACATATGCTCTCATATGCTTGAAGATTTGGAAGTCCACTAATCCGCTCCAATATGAATTGGCTAGTTACATTAACCCAGGAATTTTCCAGTGAGAACAGCTAAAGTTGTATAGTGAACTTGCATAGAGACGAAGATTTGCGAGGCGTTGCTCGTAAGATTTGCGAGTGAATATACTTGAGAAACAAGATCGAATATATTTTCGTAACTACTTAATAATTGCTATTCGTTAATAATAAAAGCTGTGATAACCCAGCGGTGAGACAGTGCGACTCTTTCGAGGGGAACACGAGTTCAACCCGGGCAGGCACCAATGAGTTTTACTATTAAAACTCATGTATCTAATCGATAATTGCAATTATTCACACGCTTTTCGGTGAAGGATAACATCATGAGGAAACCTGCATATTTCTAGAGAATTCTCGAGATATGTGTAACCTACCAATCCGCATTGGAGCAGCGTGGTAGGTCTTAGCTCCAACCCTTCTCTCCAGAAACGGAGAGAGGAGACCTATTCCCACCAGTGGGTTATTAACAGGCTGCTACTTTAATAATTACTGCGAATGTTGGTGAATTTATTGTTATATTGTCCTACTTTTGTGGGTACAAAACACAATATTTTGATATTGAAGCTTGTCTTATAATAATAGTTTAAGGTCTTGCAACCGCCGAGTTTCTTGCTGGCTCTTCTGGGTTGGAACAGCCGAACCAGCAGTAGATGTTGACAATTCAAAAGCACTTGTTTACAAGTTTACTTAAATAAAGAATATTTTGAATTTGAATTTGAAATCACTTGAAATAATTCAACAATGTAAAAAATATAAAGATCTAAAGATTTCTAGGGTTATCCCCTTCAATAAAAGTGGCACAATACGGCCTTGCAATATAACATGAATTGATAAATTATTCTTATTATTACGGCTTTTGAACAACTCACAAAGTTCGCAGTAAAGCAATTTATGCTCGTTTTACATTCACAAAGGAAATGGATCCATTATGTGCTGTAGTCGTTTCAATTTTCATTTATTCCCAATAAGTATTCATAAGTTGATGGAGAGATTCATGTGTGATATCCGTCTAATAAAGATATTAACGGCCTCTTAGTATCCCACTGCTGGGCATAAGCCTATAGCTATGACCTACGAGTACGACCTACGCTGCTCTAATGGGGATTGTAGGTTACACATATCAATAGAATTCTCTAAAGATATGCAAGTTCGATGTTTTCTCTCACCGAAAAACGTATTATAAATTGCTATTATCGATTTGCCGTTATTATTTTATTCTTTTGTTGGTGAAATACTCCCACAAAAACATTAGCAGACTTTTAAATATATGTTGTAAAAATTTACTCCGCTGAGTAGGATAGACCACCCTCATTTCTTACCGAGGTGTCGTAAAAGTCGACTAAGGAAAGTTGACGTCAGGCAGGCGGTCGGTCGTAAAATACGTAGCCAAATCATTTGACAACATGTTTGTAACATGTTGTGCCGACCCCGCTTAGAGTGGGATAAGGACAAGAGGATGATGATGATGATGATGTTGTTGAAATTTACTATTGAATCTAGTACAGGCATGTGTTGTATTGTTATAAAACTATTATTATAAAACTGTTGGTTTAATATAAAACTAACTGTGCTAGATGAACTTCGCTTAGAAGTCAGTGTTTTAATTGAAATTCTGAACATTAAATGTTATTGTGTGTTAACCATAAGAGATAAAAACATGATGTCACAAAGTTTTTGTAATATTTTTGTAGATCTACAAGTCTCTCGTACATAACCTTCCGGTAGAATTACGTCACCTTTGAGTACAAAACGTAGAAAAATCTGCTCAGTAGATTTTGAAATAATCGATCGCATGCATACAGGTTTTGGAGACTTTGTTTCATAACAAGTATATTAATACTAATGCTTTTCTCATGTTTCCATAGCCATATTATGATGAATAGATAGCTTCGCTAAATTACTTTACCGGCGACCTGAGGTAAAATTTAGCAGTGACTAAAGTTAGAACAAAATCTGTGCCAATTTTAACACAATCAATTTCCGTTTACCAACCGCATATCAATCTGTAGACCATTTGCGAGGCAAATAATCGCACCACTGCTTCAAAAACTTTAGTAAATTTCGCGCCAAAATGGTTTTATATAGGCTGTTACCCGCACTCGGCTTGCGGACTTTAGGCCTTTATGGGGAGCTCATAAAAATGATAAATCACATAAGCTATGTGTTCTTTACATTGTAAGGCGGTTTAGTTGAGGAAATATTTCGTTTTTTATCGTACAGTTTCAGTATGGGCCACGTTATTTGAATTCATGTTATTGCCCTCAGTTTTTCCTTATTTTTCAAGTATAAAGTTTACTAATTTGAAAACAGTTTTCTATATAAAAACAGCAGCATTTGACCTTTAATCAATATTGTGCTAAAGCGTTACCAAGAAAAAGAAATTTTAGTTCGAGACAAAGCAAAAGGCTTAAATTATTCAAATTCAAATTATTCTTCATTCAAGTAAACTTGTAAACAAGTGCTTTTGAATCGTCAACTCTACCGCTGGTTCGGAAAGCTGTTCCTACCGTAAAGAACCAGCAAGAAACTTGGCAGTTGCTCTTTTCTCTTCTTCTTCTCTCTTATACCTAAACCCACAAACGCACAAAAAAAAACACAAACGACTTATGTACTTTTGCAAGACGCAATAAGGGGCCAATAAGAAACTCGGCGGATGCACTTTACAAAATATAATAATACTACTTATATTGAGTCATTAATGTCTTGTACAGAGTCAAAGAATAGCTATATCGACGCATTCTTATCACTTAATTAATCATTAACAGAATAGGCTTTCTGTAAGAGAATTTCTGCAATCTCGTCATGACACTGTATCTCTAGAAACGAGAAAAAAGCAAAACCTGTATGATTCACAGATATTTTAAGAGTATTATATATAGTTAATTAACGAGCAACTAAATGTATCTAATTCCGTTTTGCTACATGTGTTTGGAGGGGAGGGTATTGGTGGGAGTTGAACTATTTAAGATTGCTTGTATGGGTAGCGTGGCGCAGTACGATTTTTGTCGTGGAGCCTATCCTCCTGATGATGCTTCGGTTTCGGGGCGAAATGATCGTCGAGATTGTGGTGGTGGGTGTGTGTGCTGCTTTTGTGTGCGTTGTTGCTGGTGAATTGCGCCTTGGGGTGCATGTGGTGGCTGGTCCTGCATGTATAAGGGGCGTAGATTTTGCCTGCTTCATACACATTGGCTTTGCATGCATTCACTTAACCCGTGCGGATTATAGCAAAGTAGTTAGTTCTGTTATATTGCTTAAGAGTATTATTTTCAGTACAATTTTCTAGCTGAAATATAAGCCAATATCGAAAGGGAAACATTTTCTTACATTCATGTATATGTAAATGCGTTGGCTGTATCAAATAAGTACGCGACGCCGTATGAGGAATCAAATATCCGCTTCACATCTCAGCACGATGCTTTTAGACCAAGAAATGTCCATATACAGCGGAAAGCGGTAGTCATATCGGCGACCCGGGAAACACATAATACCGATATTTTCGATAGAGATATAAAATACGTTGACTCTGGTATAAAATCGGGCGCTGAGGCATTTTAAAAGTTTATTGCTCTAGATTTATTTAACGGACGACGGAGTTTACTATTCGAACAGTGTATTATTTTGTTAGTGGAAATGACTTTTACTTTACTGAAATTTATCGATCTATATTGTAAAAGTAATGAAACAAAAATCAAGTAATGTTTTTAAGGTTACATCTGTAGATCAACTAGTAAATTTACTTGATCTTATTGATTTTTTTTAAACTAAGTCCAATATACGAGTGGGCATAGTAGGGCTCTCTCAGTTTTTTGGAGAGAAGGACTGGAGCCAAGACCTACCACACTGCTCCAATGCGGATTGCTAGGTTACACATATTCCCAGAATTCTCTGGAGATATGAAAAGTTTCCTCACGATGATTTCCTTCACTGAAAAGCACGTAATAAATTGCAATTATTAATTACACATATAATTTTAAAGAAAAACTTATTTGTTCCTGCCCGGGGTTTACAACCCGTGATCCCTCGAAAGAGTCGCAGGGTCTAACTGCTGGGGTATCACAGCTTATAAGAATAATAAGAAGCAAAATGTAACGATAATATTAAAAAACAAAATTTAAAAAAATTAAACAGCCATAATTTTCTATATACAATTTAAAAAATCGTAATTTTTATATCATTGTTATTTATTATTAGCATTGTTATTCTTATCATCTATACTTATTATAAAACAAAGCCCAAAAAAGCTTTCTAAAAGTAAAAGTGGCGGCCTGTTTCAATCCCACTGCTGGGCTAAGGCCTCCTCTATCCGTTTCTGGAGAGAAGAGTTGAAGCTAAGACCTACCACATTGCTCCAATGCAGATTGGTAGGTTACACATATCCCCAGAATTCTCTAGAGGTATGCAGGTTTTCTCTCGATGTTTTCCTTCACCGAAAAGCGTGTGATTAATTGTAATTATCAATTAGACACATGAGTTTTAGTAGAAAAACTCATTGGTGCCTGCCCGGGTTTGAACTCGTGTTCCCCTCGAAAGAGTCGCACAGTCTCACCGCTGGGCTATCACAGCTCATAATTTTTTTTTTTGAAAAAGCTGTCTGTCTATATGTAATCGATTTTCTCAAAATCTACTGAACAGATTATTGTACGCTTTTCACCAAAAGATAGTGCAATACTTTCGGATGGTTTAGGTAAATAATAAATATCGTTATTATGTACATTAGGTTGAAGAGATCGCGCATTTGTTAAAAACTTGCTTGCTGAGAGCTTTAGTCGCGTGCGCTGCGTAAACCAGACAGATGTAATACTGAATAATTTCAGCGTCCCTCTAATGGTTATTTAAGTTTTGTTATGACAAAGCTAAAACTGGTTGTGGAATTTTATTATAAAATCCTTTACAAAGCTCTATTACTGCCGTGTGAATTTTAAACGATCCAACGAGACTGCTCGCAGATTTAGCTGCACTTGCTTTCAGAGTCAACAACAGAGTCTGGTTTTGTTATTCCAGTGCGCTATAACGAGACGTTGTCTAAGCTAAAACTCATTTGCGTATGACAATATGCCCCTACTTGATATAATAATGAAAACATTCGATTATGTTCACGAATCAAGAAGTACCCAACTTATCGGCTAGCACCAGAATAGCAATGTCATTTAGAAAAAGAGAAAGAAAAATATTTATTTATGTATTTACTTATCTATACTTATTATAAAACAAAGTCCCAAAAAGATGTCTGTCTGTATGTAATCGATTTTCTCAAAATCTACTGAACGGATTTCTGTATGGTTACCACCAAAAGATAGTGCAATACTTCCGGATGGTTTAGGTAAATAGTGCATTACGGTTTTATGTACCTAAATTATTTTGAAAAGATCGCACGGTTGTAAAAAAAACCTTGGACTTTTTCTCGCTTGCGCCGCGGATATCAGCAGAGATATACTAAAGTAATGTACTAAGGAATTATAGATGTCCAAAAATTCTCCAAAAAATTACGCGATACCATGGCTCTATCTCTTATGATTAATTTAATATCTGCTTTATGTTTGAAATTTCAATTCAGATAATTTTTACGACACATGATAAAAATGCCAGGAATCAACTACATACTCACCGATTTCCTGGACTGGTCTTATTCCCGAACCAGCAGTTAAGTTTACGGTTCAAAAATACATTGGTTTTTCTTTATACGAAACTGACAAGAAGACTGCTGGTCCTTCCAGTGACACTGAGCAATATAAGCGGTCGCAGGAGCATCGCCGCGGTTGCAAAACAAAGAAGCAAAACAGATAAACTCTACAAGCGTCGAATAACTTTTTCCTAAGCTTGAATCTGACTCAATCCGACACTTAGGGAAAGATAGGTAGTTTTACTAGTTTTTAATAGAAATTTTGGCAAGAGTTGATAAGAAGCCCAGGTTTAAAAATTTTTTTAGAAAATTTCCTTCACCTAAAAGCGTGTGATAAATTGACAATAACAATTAGGCACATAAGTTTTAATAGAACTCATTGGCCCGGGGTTTAATCCTACAACTTCCCCGAAAGAATCACACGGTCTTAATAGGTAAGATAAACGTTCGGTTATAACGTGGTGGTTTTTAAAAATAAAATTCTGTACCTACCTCCCACATACCTCAAAAAGGGAGCCCTTTTTTTACTTTATACATCATAATCCTCCTGCCCTTATCTAAGTGGGGTTGGCACAGCATGTTACAAACATGTAACGGCAACCTGCTTGACGTCAACTTACCGTAGTCGTATTTTACGACCCCTCGGTAGAAAAAAGGGTGGTCTGTTCAGCCCATCCGGATACCACACCGTGGGTCGACTAAGTCGCCTTTTACGAAACCTCAGTTAGAAATAAGGGATTTTTTAAATATTATACAATATAAATTTTACAACCTAATTTGGATACTTCAGACTCGTTATAAAAAACTTGTAGAGGTTTAAGCATAACGTGAATGCGTTCGCCTGCTCGCAGAAATATATGTGTATTTAGAATACTAGTGTCCCTAAATAATATAACTTGAGCATATATTTTCTTTTTTATTGGTACCAATAACTTATTTAGTATAATGTCTGGCATTTTATTGAGATTATCAGGCTACATAATATATTCCCATGTTCTTTTGGCATTGTTGTTTGTGGTTAAGGATTTTACTAATTACCTTAAACCACTTGATCTCAAAATGCTATTGTATTCACTCACAATGATCGACATATTTAGAATTCGATTTATTATTGCACGAAATAGATGCAAATAATGTTGTCATACGTAAATTAGCCCCGATTGTGACTGCATTATCTCGTCGATGCAGCGCTCTGAAATAACATTGCCGCTGTCCGTTTGTTGACATTGAAAACAAGTAAGCAAGTGACTAAATCTACACTGTTTCGTTTTGTCTCAAAGCAAATATAGATTGTGTTTGTGCATTTGAAATCCATACTAGTATTATAAAATGCGAAAGTCGCTGTATTACGCTCTCACGGCCAATCCGCCGGAATATCCATCCATCCATCCATCAGCTTATCGCAGTCCACTGCTGGACATAGGCCTCCCTATATCTGCGCCAGACATCCCGCTTCTCCGCAATGCGCATCCAGCTGGCCCCAACAACCTTTTTGATGTCGTCGGTCCAGCGAGACGGAGGATGCCCTACACTGCGTTTGCCAAGACGCGATCTCCACTCCAGGACTCTTTTGCTCCATCGACCATCAGTCCTGCGACAGACGTGACCAGCCCACTGCCACTTCAGCTTGCTTATTCTGGTAGCTACGTCGGTTACTTTGGTTCTCTCGCGGATAATCTCATTTCTGATTTTATCTTTAAGAGATACTCCGAGCATAGCTCGCTCCATAGCACGGAATATAAAGAATATAAATTCGATACAAATTAACGCTATATAATAACACTAACTGTGCTTACGGCTTCGCCCTCGTAGAAATGTATGTCACAGAGTTTTCCCGCTCTGTCTATCTAGCTGGATTTTAATCCTTCCTCAGAATTGCACTACCTTTTGGTAAAAACCCGTAAAAAAATCCTTATTTAATTTTTTCTTTATTGTAGATACATCATAATATAAAAAAGAAAGAAATAAAAAATGGCACATTTACAAAGGCGAACTTATGCCTAAAAGGAATCTCTTCCAGTCGATCTTTGAGTAATAGAAAGAAAAGGGCAAGAAGTGAAATATGGATAATAAAAAAAAGGAAGAAAAAGAAAAATAACAAAGCCCTATATACAATATATACAAATATTATCAATATTATCAATATATACAAATAATAATATTGAAAAGTGATGCAATATATTAGGTCCTTACATATGAAATTGGCGTTTTGTCGTACTGGCCACTTTGATCTCAAATATTACCTTTATGGTTAGGAATTCCAAATTCAAATTCATACAGCTATTTACTCATGCATTTGTGTTTCAAACCCCCTAATTCATCTGTTTTTTCTTCTTTTGTTTTTTTCTTTGTGTCATCACTTTGTGTCAAAAAAGTTGCTTGTAAGTGTTTGGTGGACTAGTGCTGGTGTCGTTCACTACAGCTTTCTTAAATCTGGCCAGACGATTACGGCAGATATCTATTGTCAGCAACTGCAAACCATGATGGAAAAGCTAGCTGCTAAACAACCGAGGCTGGTCAATCGCTCTAGGCCACTGCTGCTTGAGGACAACGCTAGACCACACACTGCACAACAGACGGCTACCAAATCAGAGGAGCTTCAATTAGAATGTCTTAGACATCCACCGTACTCTCCGGACCTTGCTCCAACAGATTACCATTTTTTTCGCAATTTGGATAACTACTTGCAAGGAAAAAAATTCAACTCCGATGGGGCAGTCCAAACCGCCTTCAAAGATTGTACTCTTGTACTCTGTACTCTGAGGTGCACTATCCTACCTGCTTTCTTATCAGCAGCTCCATAACGAATAAGGTTGCCTGGAAGAAATCGCTGGTTAGCGATAAGGCCGCCTTATTGTACCTGTCTTTGTGTGTTAATATCTGTAATTTTTATTTTTTTGTGTGTACAATAAAGAGTATTCTTCTTCAAAGATTTTATTGATTCCCGCCCGAATGGTTTTTTTAGTAAGGGGATCAATGAACTACCTATGAGATGGCAAAAGTGCATACATAGCAATGGTACATACTTTGATTAATTAAATATATTTCATTAAAAAAAAAGACTTTATTTTCCTCCCATAGAAAACGCCAATTTCATATTTAAGGACCTAATAGATAATAGTGATTATTAGAATTTATTAAAATTTAACTATTTAATTTATAAATTATTTTTGGTAAAATAAGTAGATGATGTAGATGCTACTAAATTTAATTTAAATTACTTGAGACAAATCCTATCAGTAGATTTTGAGAAAATCGATCAAATACAGGCATACAGCTTTTAGGGACTGTTTTATAATATGTATAGATAGATATAGGATAAGAAATTCCCAACTCACTTCTGGGAATAGGAAAAAATCAAAATAGTAATAGTATTGTTTTTTTCTTTGGCGTTGGAATATTATCAATCACGTGATTAAAGATATTTTAACAGTGAAGTCTATGCGAACTATGTTGTGGGTTGTTTATTATAAAAATCATCATTATCCTGCCCTTATTACACTCAAAGCGGGCACGGCACAATATGATATTCCGTTACCATACACTCCTTTCAGTCGTCAACTCTGGCGTTACTCCTTTTATATAAAAGTCATGCCGTCATACTTCCCTCAATCGAACCATCTATTTCTAGGCTTCTTTCTATTCACATATCCATCCTCATTCGCACTTAACACTCGTTTGGTCACATGATTTTCATCCCTTCATTACGTGTGCATAGATCATCATTATCTTGGACTTCTCGTCTTTGCTAGAATAAGCGTAACTGTCAGACTTCCCTTATTATAATAAAACCATTTTAAAAATTCTTTTTTTTGGAAATTTTGTCTTGAAAACTATTTTTGAATTACCACTAGTAATTTATACAAAAGGTTATTAAAATTATTATTTTGTTATAATTCGCGATGAAAGAAGTGTACTATCCGTTCTCATACCAGATAAAAAAAGGTGATTGCTTTGTGATTTAGTCGTGGAGTCTATCTCCTGACGATGATTCCGTTTCGAGGCAGAACAATTTTGAGATTGTGGTGGTGCAGTGCTTTTGTATGGTTGTGTTATTGATGGCGGGTAGTTCATGATTTTACAAATTCTGCATGTATCAGGTACGACAACGGATAATTTACTCTAAATTTAGCATTACATGTATTTTCTTTTATTGCGGATTATAGCAAAATAATATTTACATTACTTTTTGTATTATGGACCTCCGCAAAGTAACGCCTAATTCTATAAATTATTTAATTTATAATACTCGTATATTGTGTGCCGTTTACAAATATTTTATACAATACAATAGAGAATAAATTTACTTGTGTATAAAATACATCGTGAAATTACTTTCGCACAGTTAAATTGCCGGTTAAAACACTTGCATTTATTATAAACCTGTTTGTTCTAGCTTGCTTTTAGGCAAACTAGGTTAAGTGCTAAACTTTGGACATTTATTAAAGGTACCCCCGTTGTTTTGAACTCTCTGTGATATTGTGGGAGTAGTTTTGATGGTATAATTATAATTATTTATGAGTCCCATCAGATATATTAAAGTTTATGATAATAATGTTTAATTATCAAATGACGACGGGTGAAATATAAATTTCATACTTTAAAAGACAAGTGCTGTTGTTGAAAGGGAGACTTTTTTATTTTTACTTCAATCGTATTTAGTCTAACGGAATAAGGTTATGGGGTAAATGTACATTTTGAAATTCTTCATTTTTTTATTAATTGGTTACGTAATTTTCCGGTTCATGGTGTATTTTATTAATTAAAATTCGCATTTAATTCATAGTAGTTAGTATGTTTATGGATAGTTAGTTATATTATGTTTAATGTAGTATGATACAAAAACCGTGTTACATTCTGTTACTCAAAGGTTGACTGGAAGTGATACCTTTTAGGGATAATCCTTACGGAATACCTCTTTTGAACATTTGCCACTTTTGTTCTGTTTTCATTTCTAACCGGCTGAGTAGAATAGACCTACCTCATTTCTTACCGAGGTGTCGAAAAAGGCGACTAAAGTAAGTTGACGGCAGGAAGGCGGCCGGTCGTAAAATACGTTGCCAAATCATGTGACAACATATTTGTAACGTGTTGTGCTGGCCCCGCTTAGAGTGGGATAAGGGCAGGAGGATGTTCTGTTTTCATTTCTAAATATATGTGTGTACAATAAACAAAGAAAGAAAGAAATAAATAAAAAATGTACCGTAGGAGTAATAATGCGCATTATTGCGTTGTTCTATCACAGGAAATTTTTTACATCCTAAATATGGTGGGGAAATGTAAATAGTTTCATATGTATTAAAAATTAACGAATCGATTTTCGATCGATTCATTTAATTCTCGCTATAGGACCACCATTAGAAATGCTTTTGAACTTAAAAGTAGGAACTTGAATTAATTAAGACGACAAAGTAATAGGTTTCTAATAATAAAAGTATAAGCTTTGAGAAAAGCTTCAAACTAATAAAATTAGCAAATATTTTAAACTGGGTGCAGATAGTTCGTAAATAATGATTGACAGTAAAAAAATTGAGAGATTAAATTCTACATAAATTTGAAGTTCATCATCATTTTCCTACTCTTATCCCATTCTAAGTGGGATCGGCACAACTTGTTTTAAACGTGTTATTACTTGATTTGACTAGTTATTTACGACCGGCCGCCTGCCTGACGTCAACTTACCTTAGTCACCCTTTATGACACCTCGGTAAGAAATGAAGGTGGTCTGTTCTATGCAGCCGGATACCACAAGGCGATTAAATTTAAACTTTATTATTTTTTATCACAAATTATTCAATACAATTGCGACGTGTTATGTTAAATAATATTATATTAGCTTATCGACTGGACCACGGCTTATTTTATAGCGAAAACTCAAAAATCTGTTCGTTAAGCTTGTTGATTCACTTACCGTCGTTTTAAAATATAATGTTACGGACATTTAATATAAGACAAGGCATTAATTAAAAGATGAAAACTTTTAATGAAATTTCCGGTGTTTCAAGTTGAAGTAACAAGATTAAATAATTTATTAATTTAATACTTGTAATATTCTTACTCTATTAGTAAACTTTTGAAAGGAACTGTCAGATTATACAATTATATAATGTAAAGCTCTGATAGCCCAGCGGTGAGACTGTGCGACTCTTTCGAGGGGAACAAGAGTTCAAACCCGGGCAGGCACCAATGAGTTTTTCTATTAAAACTCATGTGTCTAATTGATAATTGCAATTTATCACACGCTTTGCGGTGATGGAAAACATCGTGAGGAAACCTGCATATCTCTAGAGAATTTTGGAGATATGTGTAACCTACCAATCCGCATTGGAGCAGCGTGGTAGGTATTAGCTCCAACCCTTCTCTCCAGAAGCGGAGAGAGGAGGCCTATTCCCAGCAGTGGGATTGTAACAGGCCGCTACTTTACTTTTTACTTTTATGATGTAAAGTTTACTTTACTTGTAAAGTATTTACTGTTTATTTTTCAGTTAGAGACCCTTTTTATTGAGTTAGTAAAACTTTTTTTAAGTGTAATAAAAAAAAGTAGTAATAAAACATATAAAACTGTCTACTACACAATGATATTAAAGACAATTAAGTTTTTTAACCAATCCAAAGCAACAGGCTTGATAACTTATAGGCAAATAGATGTTGTTTTTCCCCTCTAAACCCTCTAAAACCTGCACAAAAGGGCGTTAAGAAAAGACTGAAATCTTTCAAATCCCAAACGTTTTTGATATATCGCATCGAGAATAAAGGACCTAAACGTTTCTTTAATACGTGATTAGAATTGTAAGGGGCTTTTTAATTACTGTAAGTCGATTTCTTTTGAATATTCAGTAGACGACAGACTTAATTCAGAAACGGCGTAATCAGCTTCAGGCGACGTTTTAATGTCTTTTTAACTCGCTTTTGTTTTATTTCCTACCGTTTATCATTCTTAAAGCAAACTAAACTCAGTATAGTTAAGTAGAATGGTTAGTGCGTGTCTGTAGTAACAATTTTTGGATCGTAATCTTAGTGAGCGCGCAAAATGATGAAAGGAAAAATAAACTCGCAGTTACGGGTAGCAACATGTATTCATACACGTAACTTCGTATTCCAAATAAAACCCGCTCTTTCTCGAAACTCGAGTGAACAGACAAACACGTTTCATTGAATAAACGTTAGGATCCAGAGACGTATCGCCGCCGGCATGTGGGGGTTTTACAAGTTGCTCAGCTTGAATTGCTTGATGAGTTACGCTCAAAATTTGTGTTTGTGTCGTAAAATGATTGCTTCATTTATTTCTTGTATAGGAATGTTGAGAGTTTTATTCTACCCGAGCTATTATAATTGATTCAGCTGTATTTTGTTATGGAACATCTATGATAGCTGAACGGTAAAACAGTATGATTATTTTAAGGGGTCTAGGTTTAAGTCCTAGGCAGGCACCGATAAGTTTTTTTGTTAAAACTTATGTCTAATTGATAAATGCATCACACGCTTTTCGGTGAAGGAAAAACAACGTGAGGAAACCTGTATATCTCTAGAGAATTCTGGGGATATGTATAACCTACAAATCCGCATTGGAGCAGCGATGTAGGTCTTAGCTCCAACCATTTCCTCCAGAAACGGAGACAAGAGGCCTGTGCCAAGCAGTGTGGTGGGACAAGCCGTTTGTGGGAAAAGTCGTTACTTTTACCCAGGCTCGAAGAAGCAACAAATTGTTTATAGAAAATATTGACTTTAGTGGGAATCAAGCCCGCGATCCGTGGAGCTAAACGCAAAGCCACTGTCAACTGCATCAATGGGCTAGTCATTATATCATATTTTGCATTCTGTAATGAATGAAGAATGATTATAGAAAATAATATTATTACTACTTTTTTATTATGCATCTTGGTAAAGTAACGCTTATTCTATTTATTATTTAAAAGATTTATAATTACTTATAATTGCACTACATTACATAGCTTCATATATAATGAAATCAAAATAATCTTTATTCAAATAAGCTCTTTCAAACACTTTTGAACTGTCAAGGATCAATATGATTAATGAAGCTACAACTGTTTGGTAATGCTGCTCTTACACGTGTCATGTATGAAGCTGAAAGGATTTTCAAATCCAGGCATTTTTATTATCCAGTTAATATTTAATTTTGGAATATGCTTGACGTATAAGCATATTTATTACGCTTGATTTAAACCTTTCTGTAGACTGGTCTAGTAAATTCAGAAGAAGGCTTCAGAATAAAATTAATAATTACTTATAATTGCACTACATTTCGTAGATTCACAAGAAGGCTTCAGACTAAAATTTAATATTAGGGCCGTATAACGTTCTCGTATCGTTTTAGTTAACCAAGATAAATTGAATTTTGTCCGCACATAATTCAGACGCTCATTCGGAACGCTTTGAGACCCGCTAGTTAACAACCCTCCATATACCTGTGAAAACTCTCACATAACTTTATTATTGAGTTAAAACTTGCGATGCTCCCCGTCAAATTGGTAGGTCTAGCTTTTATACTGTATAAAATTGTCTATCTACTTATTTTACAAGCTGTGATAACCAAACAATGAAATCACGTGCCTCTTTTTCTAGGCAGTCATGGGGTCAAACCCCGGGCAAGCACCAATGTTTTTCCAAAAGTAATAATAAATTTATTTTGCTATAACCCGCGATACAGTAAATAGAAAATATATATAGTGTTAAATGTATAGTGGACTATCAGTATCTGTAGTATTAGTAGTAGCGTGTAAGTAATTTAAGATAGATATAACTTGTACATTTTTATCGTATAATATATGATAAAATGAATGTTTAAATTTTGTTTACATTTTGCGAATTTCTTTAAAAAAAAAAGGTTCCGAAAGCTTTTAAAATAATTTAATGTCCCTATTGTTAGCCGTTGAGGAGGTCCCAAGTCTAGAGTCAATCTTGGCTGCAACGTCACATGCATATATCATCATGCTTATCACAAACACGCATTGTCTTCAAGACTGCACAAATATGTAAAATTTCTGGTCAATCGGACATCGGGAAGGGGTTCAAATTCAACTTCTATATTACCATCGCATACATAGACGGCAAGTTTAAAGCGTTTAATCTATACTTATTAGAAAACAAAGTCCCAAAAAGCTGTCTGTATGTAATCGATTTTCTCTAAATCTTCTGAACGGATTTTTGTACGGTTAGATAGATAGTGCATTACGTCCGGATGGTTTAAATAAATAGTACATATCGGTATGTAAATGGTGTTGAAGAGATCGCGCAGTTGTTAAATAACTTGGTTGCTGTGAGATTTAGTTGCGTGCGCTGCGTAAACCAGCAGAGTTACGCTAAAGTAATGTACTAGAGAATTGTAGATCTATAAAAATACTAAAAAACAGTCCGCGATAGCATATTTCTATCTCTTACGGTTAACTCACAATAACTACTTTTATGTTCAAAATTTCAACTTGGAATTTTTTTTGTGACAACTGATTTCAAAGCGGGCGAAGCCGTTGGCACATCTAGTTATCGAATAATAATGAAGCTATCACTGGTTTCGAAAAGTGCTCTTACTGAGAATAATCAACAAGAAACCAGGCGGTCACTCTTGTCAAAAAAATAGTTACAACAAAAATAGATATCGATCAAATAAGCTTGTATTGTAATCTAGTCAATAGAATTTGTGATTAGTATGCACCTTATATCACAAGTTCTATTAACAAAAAGTATAAAATATAAATATATGGGAAAAATTTAGTTAAGTTTCTCAAATTTCTGTTGTTAACTAAAAATGTGGTAAGAATTGAAAAGAAATCGGCTTTTCTTATCTCGTAACAGTAATACTTTTAAGGCCACCATTAATTTTCCTTTCAGTTGCCTCTATAGATAAAACGAAAGATTTCAAAGTAATTAGGATCTTAGCAGCTATGAATTTATACATACACTTTGAATTTTTTTTACCGTTTTCTTTTGAAAACAGTTAAAAATGTTATCACTCCTTATAAACATTGATAAATAATATAAATAATTTATCAATTGCTATGAAAAGGTAAAAGTGAATTTTCTCCCCCCCCATTTATCTTTACGTGAATCTTTTAGGCAAGCTCATTTTAGAGATGCAGAGTGCATCATTGCTTACCATATATAATTACAGCTAAGCGCTCGCTTACTGCACATTAAAAAAAGTGAACTTTAGTAGAAGTTCTAGAAGGCGAAATCTCTTACCAGTTGTCAGAAACATTGAAAATGAAAAGAAGTAGAAGTGCTCGTATTAAACGGACAACTACAGCGTATTTTGTTTGATAAAAGAACGGTATAATGCCCGTACAGAATCGTGAATGGACCTACAAAATCACAACAAATCTATTTCGACTATAAAATCGTTGGAAACGAATACTGAGGGACTTTTGTGAAGGCATCCGCTTCAATAGATGTGAATTTAAAAAAAAAACGTCCGCTGAAGTTTGCTCATTGTTTGCCTTTTCGGTAATTATTTTTCTTATGCCATTAAATATATTCCTGCTGTAAAAGCGGGGATTTAAATGTTAAGGCTAATCTACACGAGATATTAACAATTTATCAGCCATGTTTCCGTTAAAGTTTCATTTTACAATTTCATAATGAGAATTCTTGGGATATGCATAAACTACCATCTTCAAAGGTTAGTTATATTTGTCCAGAAATGGGACAGTCAATGTTCTTTACAACAAATTATAGTAAGGAAAGTAATAATTACGCATTACGCAGCGCACGCAACTAAATCTCACAGCAACCAAGTTATTTAACAACTGCGCGATCTCTTCATCACCATTTACACACCGATATGTACTATTTATTTAAACCATCCGGACGTAATGCACTATCTTTTGGTGCAAACCGTACAAAAATCCGTTCAGAAGATTTAGAGAAAATCGATTACATACAGACAGCTTTTTGGGACTTTGTTTTCTAATAAGTATAGATTAAACGCTTTAAAATTGCCGTCTATGTATGCGATGGTAATATAGAAGTTGAATTTGAACCCCTTCCCGATGTCCGATTGACCAGAAATTTTACATATTTGTCCAGTCTTGAAGACAATGCGTGTTTGTGATAAGCATTACGTGACGTTGCAGCCAAGATTGACTCTAGACTTGGGACCTCCTCAACGGCTAACAATAGGGACATGAAATTATTTTAAAAGCTTTCGGAACCTTTTTTTTTTCAAAGAAATTCGCAAAATGTAAGCGAAATTTAAACATTCATTTTATCATATATTATACGATAAAAAAGGTATATCTATCTTAAATTACTTACACGCTAGTACTATACAAATCATGCCCACGTGGAATGCTCTCAAGAATGCTGGCAGCGTTTCCGCGTTGAATCGCTAAGCTGATTCTTTGTGAGAAAAAGGAGCCAGCCCTCTTGTCACCCGAAGAGGCGATGAACCGAGGTGTTAAAACGGATAAAAAAAATTTGCACTTCGGAACTTAATTTGTTCATTTACTTGTTCACTCAAAGCTGTTTTGAATAAAGATTATTTTTGATAGGAATTAACCATATACTATTATAGTAGATTCATTTAAATTCAAAGCAGACGTTTACGGAACTCCATAGTACAGCAGCTATAACAGAATTATTTTGAATTTGTAAACGCGGATTATAGCAAAATAATTCTGTTATAGCTACTGTACTCACATTACTTAGTAGTACAGTACAGTACAGTAGCAGCCTGTTACAATCCCACTGCTGGGAATATGCCTCCTCTCTCCGTTTCTGGAGGGAAGGGTTGGAGCTAAGACTTACCACGCTGCTCCAATGAGGATTGGTAGGTTACACATATCTCCAGAGTTCTCTAGAAATATGCAGGTTTCCTTACGATGTTTTCCTTCACCGAAAAGCGTGTGATAAATTACAATTATCAATTAGACACATGAGTTTTAATAGAAAAACTCATTGGTGCGTGCCTGGGTTTGAACTCGTGTTCCCCTCGTAAGAGTCGCACGGTCTCACCGCTTTTAACAACAATACTATCATTACTTACGTTATATTAATTATGTGAAGCTCTTAGCCACCTAAAAGCAAATGAGGTTAACAGCTTTATAACAAATGCAATGTGTTTAGCCGCCAGTTTAATTGGACAAATGTAATTTCACGTTGCACTCAAACCATAGTAATATCTACAATTTTTAATTATAACTTTACTGGTTCATTCTAGAATATGATATCAGTTCCAGCATTACTAGCTACTCATCTTCTACATTTAACTTACTATAGTGGTACCCGTGACTTTATTAGCGTTAACTGAAGCGATTAACCACTGGTACTATAACAAATCTACCTCGCTATAATCCGCACGGGTTAAGCGAATGCATGCAAAGCTAATGTGTATGAAGCAGGCAAAATTTACGAACCTTACACATGCAGGACAAGCCACCACACCACACGCACCCGAACGCTCCTCCACCAGCAACAAAGCACACAAGCAGCACACACACCCACCAACACAACAATCTCGACGATCGTTTCGCTCCGAAACCGAAGCATCATCAGGAGGAAAGGCTCCACGACAAAATCGTAATGCGCCGCGCCGCCCATACAAGCAGTCTTAAATAGTTCAACCCTCACCACTACCCTCCTCTCCGAACACATGTAGCAAAACGGAATTGGAGACATTTACTTGCTCGTTAATTAAGTGGCCATTGTTATTTTTTACATATTAGCTTTGCATGCATTCGCTTAACCCGTGCGGATTATAGCGAGGTAGTTTTGTTATAGTGCCTGTAATATGGAATTTCGCAAAGTAAAGCCTGCTTCTATAAATCGTTTAACCACTTTTATATTATAAACTAGCTGACCCGGCGAACTTCGTACCGCCTAACAGTCATGATGTCGTGTCACCTTTTAGCTGAACTCATTAAGGCTTTGATGAACGTAATACAATGATACGTAATAAATATTACGGCGTATTGCTGTATCGGAAGCGACCGGTGGACTGAAATAGGCGGAAAAAAATACAGACAAAATTTTGTTCACCCTTTATATATTCCATCATTCTCCTGCCCTTATCTCATTCTAAGTGGGGTCGGCAAAGCATGTTACAAAAATTTTGTTACATGATTTGTCTACGTATTTTACGACCGGCCGCCTGCCTGACGTCAACTTACCTTAGTCGCCTTTTACGACACCTCGGTAAGAATTGTGGGTGGTCTATTCTATGCAGCCGGATACCACACGGCACATACCTTAGTCGCCCCTTACGACACCTCGGTAAGAAATGAGGGTGGTCTATTCTATGCAGCCGGATACCACACGGCACATACCTTAGTCGCCTCTTACGACACCTCGGTAAGAACGGAGGGTGGTCTATTCTATTCTGCCGGATACCACACGGCGTTGTTCACTCTTTATAAATTGTTTACACAAAATACATTTCTTAATGCCTGTATAAATGTCTATCATTGCCTACAGTATTTGACAGGATGGACAAGAGTTAACATTTGAACAACATTTAGGGAAAATTATTCACCTTTAATATTTATGTATTCGTCTATTTTTCATTGTTTTTAAGATGTATAACGGAGACAAATCAACGAATCAAAAACCATGAAAATTGGTCCAGCAGATCTCGAGTTATAACAAACCCGACTTTGTTTTATATACGAATAATATTTATATTTATTTCTCTCCTCTTTTATGTATTTAGTATAGTCTTGTTTGATTAGTATTTCAGTTAAGTTAGATAAGAAATTTAATTGTGTCGAATTTCATCATTGTTGGTCCTGCGGATTTTTCACGAAAGCGTATCAGACGAACAAATAGACAGTTAAAAAAATATTATTCATATATGCACGTTACACGGTACACGTTAAAAACAGAAACAAGTATTAGCGGTCCACTTTGAAAAACCACATATACATCTGTCGGGAACGTTAAACAAAAGTAATGATGAAATGATTTTGATAGAGTCCACGATAAATTAAATAGAAAATAAACTATTGTTTTTTCCGTACCCGATACATGTAGGATTCAAGTATATGCACGAACCTCCACAACCGCCGCCGCAATATACGAGCACTACACACTTTTTAATTGAAATTTCGAACATAACGGTAGTGATTGTGAGTTAACTACGAGATATAGAGACGGTTGTCATCGATTTTTGTGTAGTATTTTAGTAGATCTACAATTCTCTAGTCAGTTACTATGTTGTATCTTTCTTGCTTTACCCGGCGCATACGAGTAAAGCTCTCACCGGGCGAGTTTTTTTTACTACTACGCGACCTCTTCAACACAATTTACAAACCGTAAAGAGCTATTAACCTAAACCTTCCGGAAGAATTGTTATATCTTTTAGTAAAAACCGTAAAAGCTTAGCTTTTCGGTACTTTGTTTTATAATAATAATAATAATGGTAAATATATTACACTTACACACACGGTCGTCCGTCCCCAAAGTAAGTTAATACTTGTGTTATGGGTGACTGACAACTGGTAGATATACTACATATTTAATTTTAAATACATAATTAAATACAAATATACACCCAGGCTCGAAGAACCAACAATTTTTTTATAGAAAATGTTGGCCCTCGGCGGGAATCGAACCCGCGACCCGCGGAGCTGAAGACAGGGTCACTAACTTATAGATAAATAGAAAACATTTTTCAAGCAACTATTTGTATTTATTTAACCTATGTTTTCACAACAAGCCTTTGTATCTAATTATATTCTATTTTACGAAACTCGAATTCTGATCAAATAAATCTAATCGCTCTGTTGTTATCATGTTCGTACAAAACAAATAAACAAAACTCTCAATTCTCCATAAAATATTTGCACAGGCAAATGAGAACCAAAATAAATATGTTTACAGTAGCTCTTATTTCTGATTTATCTTTCATTCAAAACATAGAAAATACACGATAACTTGGTAATCCATAATTATGTGCGATTGTGTTTACCGAGTTTATTGGAATTTTTATAATATCATGTACCGTATAGAACGCTATAGGCTAGCTGCTTAACTCAGACTTCGCTTGCGTTGCCTTTCACGTACTTCCTCGGCGCCCTTGTACCCAGCAGGCGAGGTTTGAGTTAAACGGCGGTTTATAGTCATATATTTACTGTTTAATTCTCTTTTCTTTAAATTTATTTTCCGCACACACACAAATATCCCCCCATTGCAATCTGTTAAAAACCCTCCCCTATCGCTCTCACATTTGAAAGTTTTTTTCGAGACATACCAATTACTACTACTAAATATATTAATTCCTCGCCAACAATAGCACTTAATCTTTTACAAAAGAGCGTCACTGTATGTGGCGTTGTCTTTAATTTTAAACATATTACCCCATATGATGTTATAAAAAGCTTCCAAACAATTCAATTAAAAAAAACGGAAGACTTATGGGGAATGTCAGTACGGACAATTCAGAATATCATTGATGTCCTTGCGTCTCATTTAGCTCAAATTTTCAATAAAACTGTAGATTCAGGTATATTTCCAGATCTCATGAAACATAGTAAATTAGTTCCTCTGTTTAAATCTGGAGATAAAAAAGATCCAAACAATTACAGACCAATTTCAATACTACCAGCTTTTAGTAAAATCTTTGAAAAAATCATGCTTAATCAACTGCTCGATCATTTCAATTCGAATAAATTACTTCATTCTGAGCAGTATGGTTTTACAAAGGGTAGATCCACAACAGATGCGGGTGCAAGATTAATGAAACATGTTTTTAATGCTTGGGAGAAGTTCCAGAACGCCCTAGGTGTTTTCTGTGACCTATCAAAGGCATTTGATTGTGTTCAGCATGAGACTCTCTTGCGAAAACTAAGCCATTATGGGGTAAAAGGTACTGCACTAAACCTAATTGCCTCATATCTTAGTAATAGAATTCAAAAAGTATGTGTCAATAATGTAAAGTCATCCGGTTCAATCACGAAAATGGGTGTGCCCCAAGGCTCTATTCTCGGTCCCTTCCTGTTTTTAATATATATAAATGATTTGCCATTTTATGTTAACAATATTTGTGACGTAGTACTTTTCGCAGATGACACATCATTATTATTTAAGATTGACAAAACAAAAACGAAAGTTGACGATGTGAACAGGGCCTTGTCACAGGTATCGCATTGGTTTGCAATAAATAATTTGATATTAAATACAAATAAGACTAAGTGTTTAGAATTCGCATTGCCTAATGCTGAAAAAT
Organism: Morpho deidamia; assembly: GCA_947086505.1. Lineage (NCBI taxonomy): Eukaryota > Metazoa > Arthropoda > Insecta > Lepidoptera > Nymphalidae > Morpho > Morpho deidamia. The sequence goes on from CAMTZC010000025.1 coordinate 2,877,048, forward strand.
TAGTACATACAGTAAAAATTAATAATGAAGTAGTAAAAACAGAAGAATTAGCTGTTTTTCTGGGAGTTACCTTGGATGTAAAGCTGCAATGGGGACCCCATATAACGAATCTTTGTGGTAAACTTAGCTCCGCTGCTTATGCCATTAGGAAGATTAGGCAATTAGCTGATATTGAAACAGCAAGACTTGTCTATTTTTCTTATTTTCATAGCATCATGGCATACGGTATCTTGCTATGGGGTAAAGCAGCTGATATCCAAAAAATATTTGTTTTACAAAAGCGAGCTGTTCGTGCGATTTATAATATGAAACCACGTGACTCGCTTCGTGATAAATTTAAAGAAATAGGTATTCTTACTGTAGCTTCACAATACATTTATAATAATATAGTGTTTGTGAAACAAAATATACATCTTTTTAATAAAAAAAGCGATATTAGTAATAGGCAAACTAGGAACCGAAATAAATTAATAATACCAAGGCTAAGGCTTCAGAAAGTACGTAGATCGTTTGTGGGCTTCGGTATACTTTTTTATAATAAAATTCCTCAATCAATTTTGGACTTGCCTTTACACAAGTTCAAAAAAGCAATTAAAGAGACTCTCATTAATAAAGCTTACTATAATGTTGAAGACTATGTCAATGATAAGAAAGCTTGGAACTAAATTGCGACCAGCTATGTACTAGACGATATTATAATCTAAGTTTGTTAACAATACTCAATACAAAACTGTACTATTTATTTTTTAAAAGAGTGACCGCCGAGTTTCTTGCTGGTTCTTCTCGGTTAGAGCACCTTTCCGAACCAGTTGTAGCTTCAATTTAATTTTAATTTGACGATTCAAAAGTGCTTGTAATAGGCCAATTTGAATAAAGACTTATTTGAATTTGAATTTGAATCTCTTGCCATAGTTCGGAAACATTCCTTCATGAATTAGAATTTAGAAACGTCAAATGAGTCTATGGGAGTTTGTAAAATCCAGTATGTGCCTCAAGTGATTAAACTGTGATAGCCCGAAAATGAGACCGTGCGACTCCTTCGAGGGTGCCACGGGCTTAAATCCCGGGCCCAATAAGCTTTTCTATTAAAAATGTGTCCAATTGATGATATATGCAATTTATCACGCGTTTTTTGGTGAAGGAAAATATCGTGATTTGTGTAGCCTACCGATGTAGCGTGGTAGATCTTAGCTTCAACCGATTTTTCGAAAAACGGGAATGGATTTCCCATATACCCAGCAGTGGGATAGTAACAGGCAGTTACTTTTGCAACTAATCAACTAGAATTCTCTGAGTGTTCAATTGAAGACGTAAACGAAATTGTTTTGCTTTTTCATACCATAACGACTTAAAGACGCACACTTTAAATCGTTACCGAATGAGCGTTCGGAATTCGTCCTAAGAACATCTGAGTAAAAGAGACAGAATTACCTATAGTTTATATAACGTTATCCTTTTCAAATATTACGACCCCAATGCAATTCACACTTCATGGTACAAAAAGAAAGCGGTTAGCGGTCGTCGTTTACGTCTTCAATTGAGTCGCAATAAGAGTTCATGGTAGGCCTGCAGCAAATTATATATATTTGCATATTTTACACTTCTCAAATTTTCTATAAGAGGAGCAACTTTCAAACTAGCCCTAATAGTAATTTCGTATTTGGTGAAATCAAGTCAAACCACAAATCCACCTTCAATTCTTATCTCATGTGTGCCCTTCTTTCATTCGTCTTTTACAAGTTTCTGATTCCACAATAATTTCAAAGGCTTTTATGGAAAGTAAAGTAGTAGTTAAAAGGTTCAATCCGTTGATTTTTGTTGAGGAAAATTGCTAGTTCGTTGATATTTCTAATATTATGTCCCATAGGTCACATCGAATGTCAATTTTCCTTGTATGAACATTTCGTGGCTCAATAGCATCGACAGCGGATATTTGATTTTTTTTGCACGGTATTCCAAGTTATTTGATGCGGGCAACGCGTTTATGGTATATAAGGTAATAAGAAACGGCTGGTTAGTTTGATACAAAAATAAAAGTGTGATCGTTTATTTGTCACGATATAAGAATTTGGAATGATGAGTACGTTGGTAGTAGTTGTAAATATGCTGCCAATAAATCCTCGAATAAAATACGGCCGCTATTACGTGACTTCCAAAGTGAACGTCTGAACTGATACTGAAGGAAAAAATAGTTGAGAGGCAGAAACAATTTCAAGATTGTGAGGCAGATATTTTTTTACTTTAAATCTACCATTATTTAGCTAGCGGGGGTTAAGACAGCTGTATAAGCCATAAAATCAAATTACTATGTTAAAATTATGTGTTTCGCCTGTTATAAAATTTATTTATGCTTTGAAACTTTGGGGTTATATTTTTGTATTAAGTTTTTTTAATTTACACTAACCTGCTATGCATGTAAACTAATCTGCTGGATGAATTCTGGTAAAATGTATAATTAAACCTTATACAACGGATAAAATTCCCGGAAATATGATAAAAACCATATTAAGTTATTGGTGCTTTAACGCTTATGTTGGTGCGAATGAAGTCGCCGGTATCTCTAGTATAACATAAATATTACTTTGTATCTCAGCAAGGACATCAAAGTACGTGACCAAACCGGCCGCACGCCAGATACTGGTGCGTAATTTAATCGCTTTTCGTGAAATTTCGGCCATTACACAGGATTTGCTGCAGTGTTGCCAGGATTTGTGGAGATATAAAACGTAGTTGTAATATTTCGATGTAATCTGTTATGGTTTTTATCGATGATAAGTTTATGGCTTCTTTTTCGATAACGCTCATTATTTTCTAGATTTAATATTGACACATCTTCTTGTTGAGAGAGTAAGTCCATTTTTATATTATGAATGCGAAAGTCTGTGTGGTGGTCGTAAAATTTAATTATACCATCTTTAAATTAACTACAGGGTAATTGAGACCTTTTATTAAGCATAACAATGCCTGTATCAGAAGATCTCATAGCAATTAGAGGATGTCATGTTTTTTTGCTATTTGTATAACATCTATATATTTATATAACTTAATTTATCAATGCTTGTTTTTGTATGTGTTGTTACGTGTGTGTATGCGTGTTTGTGTGTGGGTGTGTATGTATGCAATTTTAATTACATTAAATGTGTAAAATACTAATGAAACACTAATGACATAATTTAAACTCATGAAGCGTGTAACCGGTAAATGTATGATTAAATATTCACGTTTTCTTTACGGGAAAAGGAAATGTGTGTGTATGTGGTTGTGATTATTGTGTGTTTGTGAGTGTCCAATTTTAATGTGTCTATTGAAAATAGATTAATGAAATTTGACACAATATAAACTCGTGAACCAACGGTAACAAGTAAGATATAATATAAGCTCTTTCCTTTTCCCAACAAGTTTGCAATATTCCCAGTGCCCGAACTGGGAATATTGCATTCTTGGCTGGTTTAGTAGTCATTATTTAATACACCTGCACTATGGGCCTTATAAGAAACCTCACAATCGCTCGAAAGAGATATGCTCGTAATATGCTACGCGATCCGAAAGACCAAAGATAATATAGCTAAACGGGTTGCTTAGCTGAAGTTGCAATTGACTGGGCACATAGTTCGAAGAACCGATGGTAGTTGGGGTCTCAAGGTGGTAGAGGCATGTATTGCCTCTACCACCTTGAGACCCCAACTACACTGTAAGTGTAGGCATACCATACTAGGTGGTCAAAAAAAGCCAGTAGATCCAAGATCCAGGCGGTATACGATCGTGTAGAATGAAAGACCTTTTAAGAGAGCTTTGTCTTGTCTTGGTTGAAGTGATAGGGAGATAGAGAATGTTAACCAGACTGGGACTAATTAGTGCTAAATAGTGGTTTTTCCAAAAGTCACAAACCGGCATACTTAAAATAATATTGCATTCACCTCACAGTCTAAGCTTCATTTAATTGCATTTCTTACGTAGATAAAATGAGGGCATAGATGCAATGACCTGTAATGGAACGATTTCAAAAGTAATTACGAAGATTTGAAGTGGAAAATTTTCTTTTCTTAGTTTAATTTGAAATTTTTTTCAGCAGTATTTTTTCCGTTGCTAACTCTGTTCTTCAGTATTATCAATTTGCAATATTTTCATCTAATCAAATAAAATATTATTATTTACTTAAATTAAATCTAATGCTTTGTTTACTACAAATGTTACGTTATGTTATGTCATCTAACGTTATAACTTTTTTTCATTTAAAATCATACAGAAGAGGGCAAGTTTTTTGAATGAATTACATTATTAAATACTTTTTTAAGCCAGTCTTTACCGAATATACCTTAATATTGTGTGTAATAAAGAGTGTCTTACCTTGTCTTACTTTCAATTTATGTCTGTCAATATCTAATTCTAATATTTTGATTCAATTGAAATCAATTGGTTTGACTAGTTCGTTGGCGCAGTTGACAGTGACCCTGTCTTCAGCTCTCCGGGCTGCGGGTTCGATTGCCGCCAGTTTCTATAAAGAATTTACTGGTCCTTCAAGCCTGGGTATATATAATTTATGTTTGTATTTAAAATCTATATATGTGTAGATCTACCAGCTTTCGATCAATACACAATTACATGCACTATAACAAAACTACTTCGCTATAATCCGCACGGGTTAAGCGAATGCATGCAAAGCCAATGTGTATGAAGCAGGCAAAATCTATGAACCTTATACATGCAGGACAATTGGCTTTGCATGCATTCGCTTAACCCGTGCGGATTATAGCGAAGTAGTTTTGTTATAGTGCATGTAATATTGAATTCCGCAAAGTAACGCCTGCTTTTATAAATTAATACACAATTTTTAAGTTAACTTACTAGGAACAGATGACTGTGTGTTTTTCCCATATATTATATTCAAAAACAAAATTGTTTTAACACTTGTTGATATGCAAAGTGAGAGAGCCTATTTTAGTATGTAAAAATAAGGTAAAACGAGGACAGCTGATGTAATCTCTAGCAATAACTACCCTCTTCGGGTTTGGAATTTTAATATCGTCCCACAATATGACGGTATCTTTAATATCGTTATAATTTGACAGGATAATTTGATATTGCGATAACACTTGCGGTGATAAGTTTTGTAGGTTTGGATTTAATCTTTGAAATATTTATTTATATATATTTAATGTCATTTTAAGATTAACTGAGACATTTTCCAAGGATGGCATTGCGATAGTATAAAACTGTGTTGCTTATGCCATCCTCACAGTCGAAAATAATTAAATTAATATAATATAAACAAAAAATTACAATAAAGAAAGTGTGTATGTGTGTGAGTGAGTGTGGTGATGTGCTAATATGTTGAATGTGTGAGTCTGGTGTGTGATGAAACGGAAAGTACTGTTTGTATGTGTACGGATGTTATAGTAAAATAAAAGTAATGATAATATTATTTTGCTAAAATCAAACGAAAAATGCATGTAATGCTAAATTGTAGAGTGTATTGTCTGTTTTCATACATATACGTGTGAGAATTAATTTTGTTACTTTGATCCAGTATTTTTATTTAAAATAACTTTATTTCATTAAAATATAAAAATCGCGAGAAATTTGCCCTAACACAGTATCTAATTTAATTAAAATTTATGATTCACAATTTTGGTCATAGTGGCTTCCACATAAAAGATAGATATATGCTGTCGCGGACTTTTATTTAGAACTATTAAAGACAAACAATACTACGATACATCATCTTTGTGTAACTCTTAATGGTTTAGGCAGCGTACGTCGAGATAGCTCTCAGAGGCCAATTTTTTCCGACTCTATTGACATGTATTGTTACATTACATAAAATCATTACAAATTGTAACCTATATGTTATTCCGATGTTATCCGATCCGACCTATATAACTGTAAAGTTTAATCTAAATCCGTTCAATTATTTTTTTCGTGAAAGAATAACAAACATCCATCCATACTCACAAACTTTCGCATTTATAATATTAGTAGGATATCATCAGTTTTTATGTTGCAATAACTTAGACAATTCAGATGTTAATAATTCAACTTGAAAGCACTTGTTGGTTCAACGCGGGATTAAGCTTAAGGCGTCGACTTGGGCGGATGGATATACGGGATTCAAGATGGACATCTGACATAACCTCAGCTTAATAACAATTTGCTTGAATTAGGAATTTTGATATTTGCTCGGTTTCGCTCCCTGTAATATTATTTAATTTATTCAACATAACCGTTTTTTGGCTTCTTTCATTTGCTTGCCTCTCTTTTGAATTAAATTTAATTATTTTCTTTTTACCGGATAAAGGTATTACGTAATTATAATTAGCAAATATACTGTTTACTAAGGTTTCACAGAGGTCTTATTAATGTTTTCGCTGTAACGGCCTGTTACCAAACCCACTGCTCAGCTAAGGCCTCCTCTCTCCGTTTTTGGAGAGAAAAATTGGACCTGAGATCTATCAAGCTGCTCTAATGCGGATTGGTAGGTTACATATATCATTAGAATTCTATAATTGAGATATACACGTTTCCCCACAATGTTTTCCTTCACCAAAACGCGTGTGATAAATTGCAATTATCGATTGGACACTTAAGTTTTAACCCATGATCGTCTCGAGAGAGTCGCACAGTGTTACCGCTAGGCTATCACAGCTTATAGTAATTACTGGCAACATCTTATATATATATATATCTAGTATTACATCAAAACTGTGATATATATATATATATATATATATATATATATATATATATATATTTATATATATATATATATATATATATATATATATATATCACAGTTTTGATCTAATACTTACCTGGCATAAAGCGAGCACGATCGTGAAGAGGCATACTCAGCTGCACTCGTCAATCATAGTCTATGATTGCCTTCAATGGCCTACAACATGGGAGGGATGTTAAAGAGAGGCTGATAAAGAAAGCCTTCTTCTATAATATTGAAGATAACATCGATGACTGGAATGTGTGGATATAGCTGCTTTTCGACAATGTACAAGAGAATAATGATTAAATGTAAGTAGTTATAATAATGTTTTTGGAAAGAGCAACTGCCGAGTTTCTTACTGGCTTTTCTCGGTAGGAATAGCAGATCCAGCGGTACAGTTTATGATTCAAAAGCACCTGTTTACAGGTTTACTTGAATAAAGAATATTTTGAATTTGAAATTGAATTCAATTAGGCAGTTTTTTTAGAACTCATAGACCTACCATTGTATTTTATTATTATTATTTAAATGATGGTGCATGATCCGGTTGATCCTGCACCATCTTGCAGCCATAATAGCGTTTACTTGCGAAAATTCTCATTACACTTCTCCATTCTTCTCTTACGATTTCAAGATTAAATCGCTGGATTGATGAAATTGTTTGTGTGCAATAAAGGCTCATACACCAGGCCAACATATGGTATACAAAAAAAAAACACTTTCTTACGCGAACAGTGAAACGTGCAGTATGTTTTCGAACGTGCAATAAGTGCAGCATTTGTTGAGGGTACGTGAACGCTTAATTTGGCGGGAACAACGTTGCCGGCACCGCTAGTTATTTAAAAACAAAATAGTAAAGTAAAGTAAGTAAAAGCGCTTTTAATATTTTAATAATAACTAGCACAAAGCAGCGAAATAATCGAAAATAATAACGCCGAAATTCCGATCGCCTTATACAAGTTGTTAATATTTGGAATTATTCAGTAGAATATTAACAAGCTTACAAAGATATTAAAGGCACCTTTAAATTCGGGCCAATATTAAAATTCCCGACTCAAGTACCCTGTTATTGCCTCAGGGGTTACATCAGCTGTCCTCCTCGACACTCGTTAAGTTATTCCCACTGGATGAACTTTGGAGCCTTGAGTGTAATCGCACTTGAATAAACAAGTATTTCCTACTAACTATTAACCTAAAACTATTATTACCTTTTTAACGGATTCTTTAATTTGTGTCTCATTAGAATCCAAACATATTATAAAGCAAAGTCTTGTAAGCAATCTACTTAACGAATTTATTTACGGTTGGTTGGGCTAGTTACACTATTTCCCTTGACCCTTCTCCCTCACACTCGGCCAACCCTTTACAGAAGGAAAAGAGCACGCAACACGCTGCTGTCAACTACAAGCGGCTAGTACGAATTAGACGTCGTAAGAAGCATCATCGCACGCGCCCTTATTAGAACATTTTAATTTCGCATACGCATACGGCATATGCTAAACCACTATTTAATGAATAACTTTACGCGAACGCCTTTTATGGTTGGATATCTGTGCATTAACCCTGGCGGGCCCGACCAGTAAAAAGTGAGTGCGAGGACACGCGGGGAAAACCTGAAGTTCATGTCAGCATCTCATCCAGGTAGGTGGTTGGTCTCCCTCGTTTACCATACCCGGGGTCCCTTCTATGGAACCCCTTTATACCCCCTTCAACGGTTTTTAGTTAAAAATAGTACATTTTTTGAGGAAGGTTTAAATTAATAGAAAACTCTCTGGAACGGAAGATAGAGGAGGCTGTGTAGAAAAATACAGCTTACTTATTACGTAGAAATCGGGGTCGGTATTTACGCGGGAAAACCTTTGTGTAATCACTGATTCCACGGGTCAAGCCGTGTACACAGCTAGTATATTATATCTACAGTTATTATAAAACAAAGTCCCAATAAGCTGTCTGTTTGTATGTAATCGATTTTCTCAAAATCTACTGAACGGATTTTTGTACGGTTTGCACCAAAAGATAGTGCTATACTTCCGGATGGTTTAGGTAAATAATACATATCGATATTATTTAAATTGTGTTGAAGAGATCGCGCAGTTGTTAAATCTTGCTTGCTGGGAGTTTTAGTCGCGTGCGCTGCGTAAACTAGCAGAGATAAGCTAAATTAATGTAGTATAGAATTATTGATCTATAAAAATACAACAAAAAAGTCCGCGATAGCATGTGTCTATCTCTCACGGTTAACTCACAATAACTACTTTTATGTTCAAAATTTCGAAAATTCGGGAAAAGTTTCTTAAATCACTGAATTCCACGCGGGCAAAGTTGTTATTGACACAGCTAGTTTTATATAAAAGTAAGATAAAAACATTTTTAGCCATACTAGCTGATCCGGCACACGTTCTTTTGGCATATAATATTAAATTTCACTATTGTAGACACACTAAACGCTTACAGCAGACTGACTGGAATGGACTCAACTGGCTTATTTATAACCTCTGTTTTTTGCATTTCCGTTTCCCTTTTATAAAACAACTAATATATGACATTTGACTACATCCGTCTCCAACAAATTATTAAATTAATCCTATTACACAAAATTCCTATTACACAATCACATAATCGTTATATGAATTTATGAGTATTTATAAGCATATTTAACACAATGTCTAACAGTAAATTATTTCTAGGGAATTTGTTGTGTATATTATAAAAAAAAAGTCCAAAAAATAAAAAAGAATGTTAACAACCCTTTCCAATTAGTGTTAGGTAAAATAGATAGTAGCTGATTCTCAGACCTACTGAATATGCATATCAAATTTTATAAAGGTCGGTCAAGTCGTTTCGGAGGAGTAATATATGAGTGATATATGACTAGAGGTAGGTGATAAAAGAGATGTATGGATTGTATGAACTATGATATGGAAATAAAAGGAATAGCGCCAGAGTTGAAGAATGACAGAAGAAAATGGAAGATGAAAATATCTTGTGCCGACCCCACTAAGAGTGGGTGTAAGGGTAGAAGAATGATGATAATGATAAGGCAACTTTTTAAAGATGCCTTAATTTTTGCTTCATTCAGTATTGATTCTCTTATTCTGTGAGAAAATATTTTTTATTTAACAATCATATGTATATACCTCATAACCCGCAATTAACGAAAATCTGTGTTATGCTTATTATAAAATCACACATCATCACCCTTCTGCCCTTATCCCACTCTAAGTAGGGTCGGTACACATGTTACAAACATGTTGACACACGATTTGACAGCGTATTTTACTTCCGGTCGCCTGCCTGACGTCAACTTACTTTAGTCGTATTTTACGACCACGGTCGACGACCCTCTTTCTTAGAAAAAGGGTCGGCGATTCTACTCAGACGGATACCACACAGCGGGTCGACTTACCTTAGTTGCCACCTCGGTATGAAATAAGGGTGGTCTATTCTACTCAGCCGGATACCACACGGCATTATAGATCACACTATCCTTTTGATTTATACTCGTTTTGCATAGTATTATCCAAATGTAATACATTTTTATATAAATAATTTTGATTAATTTACATCATCAGAGAAACATTTTATATACAGTTATTTATTAAAGAAAAACATGTTTATAAATAAACATTTCCCTCATAATCCACGAGCAAAAGATTTAACATATCGTAAGTAGGTAAGCAAATTTGGCAAATTCGAGTTCAAATTTCGTATAAAATCCAATTTCATCTACAAATTAATATAAAAGCAAGCAGAGCGGAATAAAATGCAGATTCAAGCTTTAATTATGACTCAGGCAAAACCGGCTGATATTAAAATCGATTTAGAAAATTACAGGCGCCGTCAAACGCGAGCAGTCGATTTATTTACAAACGAAGAAACTTCCCCTGACGCGGAAAAGGCGAAATTATTTACTAGGCACCATTTCCTCTCAAAGACTTATTATCTTTGGAGATATGTACGTTCGTTTACACGACAATTAATTATGTATCTTTCGTACTTGTCTTTATTTTGATTTGAAGTAATCAAATGTATTTACATATTTTGCATACATACGGGTTTCTCGTGTCTAAACGGGTAATTTTGATATTGGTAGATAGATTATACATCGGGAAGTCTTATAAATTTATTTCGTTAATATTTGGCTATTACGGCGCTTGAAAGGCGAGTCGACAGTAGTACGTTAGTAGTAGAACGGGGCGAGAAAAGTCTGGGAAGAAATTTCGCTCAAATCTTATCTAACATCTACAGTAACTTCAATTCATTAAATGTGTACAGTAACTATACGCAGTAAAAGGCGACTAAGGTAAATTGACCCACCATCTGGTATCTGGTTGAGTACAATGACCACCCTCTTTCTTACCGTGGGGTCGTAAAATACGACTAAGGTAAGTTGACGCCAGGCGGGCGGCCGGTCGTAAAATATGTAGAAAATAATAGAAAATACCAAATTACCAATTGTTTGATTGTGCCAATTCCACTTAAAGTGGGATAGGGGCAGGAGGTTGATGTGTATAGTAACTATACGACTATGCCAATTACTGAAGTATTTTTTTGAAGTTGTTCAATCCAAAGCGTTAATATTGTGAAATTGGATAATCTTATTTATTAACTTGGTCTTCCATAAGCCGTCTTTACTTTTTCCGATTCTAACACTATATGTAATCATATCTCCAATTCAGTATTGTAAGGATCAATGTCACGTCTATCTTCCGCTTACTCTCTGATTCTTTCACCTTTAGCGTTCATGTGTTACTAGATATCCGATGCCTTAATATTATTACGGTGGTTTGTATGTTTTAAGGTTCATTATACTTTTCTTTGTTGTGAAGATGTTTTGAAAGCAAAGGTAATATTAATTTCAATTGATCTGTTTTTTTAATTGTTTTGTATTATTTTTAAAAATATTTCTGTATACCTAGTAATGTTACTCTCATTTTACACTGTAATGCTCATACTTCATGTATGAAAGATTTAAAGCCCCAAAAACGTCAGGCCGCAAATTTATAATGTGCTTTTCATATGCCCTATAATATTTAATTACATTTAATTTTCTTAATGGTATCCGGTTGAGTAGAATAGACCACCCTCTTTCTTACCGAGGCGTCGTAAAATACGACTAAGGTAAGATGACGTCAGGCAGGCGGCCGGTCGTAAATACGCAGCCAAATCATGTGACAACATGTTTGTTACATGTTGTGCTGACCCCACTTAGAGTGGGATAAGGGCAGAAATGATGATGATTCAATTTTTTAAATCTACGTATGTTTTAAATGAATTTTAGTTTGTTCAACAACAATTTTATCTGTCATGACACCATTTCCATTTTTGCAAAGGGTAGAATAGTTGTATCATTGCAGTTCCATCTCGATAAGTGGTTATGTCAGGTGAATTTCTAATTTATTGAGTTTGACTTAGACGCATTCATTTTTGAAATGATGCATCTATTCTTTAATTTTTCTATGATATAACCTTGAGAGCTGACGTTTTACTAGACATCCGCGGCCTTAATGCGATTACGCTGTCTCGGATATTACTTGTCAAAGGTTCACGAGCCCCTTCTTTGTTTTAGACGATTTTTTATGGCCTCTAATTTGTGACTAATGATGGCTTTAATATACGTTTACTATAACAAATACCTACACAGTACATACCTTACTTTATGAGTTAAATCGACAAATATAAAACATATTAAAAAAAAGATATGGTCTATATTAAAGGCGATTTTTTTACACTTTGGATTGCACACACGAATTTAAAATATTCTTCATGTCATTTCTTACGTCTCACTTAAGTGGCGTGGTTTTGGGGTTCATTTATAATTCACACCTGAAAATCACTTGAAAAGAGATCTCTTTTTTTCATTAATTATTGTTGTCAAAAGGTTGAGGAGACAACTTCTTACCAGTTATATACAAAGAGACTATACTTCGCCTATTTTTCGCCTGGTTTTGTATGAGCCAGAGTCACGGATAAAAATATTAAATACAATTTTGATAATTGTTGTAGTTCACTATGCTTGTTAAATAATCATGTAATTTCTCTATTTTTGACATTTTATATTTACATACATCCTAAAGAGCAACCACAACAGAATCTCTAGACCATATCTAGACAAAGATCGATATCAAAGCCAAACTCTCTATCAAAGTCAGTTGCAAAATTTCATTTATAAATCAGCGCTTAGAATAATTAGTGTAAATGAATTCGCATGCAAGTAAGATAGCGTGAAACTGTCCAAGATAACGGTTTAACTGCGAAACACAGTTTGCACCGAATACCTTATGTGTCGTAATGCGGAAAGTTTAACCATAGAACGCCATAACGGGCACCAAGGCGAGCTATTACGTTATTATTAAGTTGGAACTTTATTAATTTAATGTTTACTAACTATGCAAGCACTTTGGTATGCAATTTATACTAGTGTATACCTAGTTTAATGAAGTGTGGGCTTTTGTACAACTATGACGTTTAATAAGAGTATGCGACTCTTTCGAGGAGGTCACGGGTTCAAATCCCAGCACAGGGCAGGCAACAATTAGTTTTTCTGTCAAAATGTATGTATCTAATTGATGTTTACAATTTATCACACGTGTAAGGATTCCACCACATTCATACATACTTACATACATACATACGCGCTATCACAAATATATAATGATGAGAATAAAATCCCGCAATCGATTTTATCTTTGGCACTACAGCAGGTTAAAAGCGCTGTTAAAGGGAGTCAATACAAAAAGCCTACTATACTATTGAGGATTACATAGATGATAAAAAATGCGTGGATATAGCTACTCATCTACCCTGTACAAGATAGTAATAACTAAATATAATTAGTTATAAGAATTTTATTAGAAAAGAGCAACCGCCGAGTTTCTTGCTGGCTCTTCTCGGTAGGAACAGCTTTCCGAACCAGCAGTAGATTTTGACGATTTAAAAGCACTTGTTTACAAGTTTACTTAAATAAAGAATATTTTGAATTTGAATTCTCAACACAAACATACGAGTACATCCGCGGTATAGAATATACTTGCATACCATATCTGGTACTACTGCAATGTACTCACCCTTTCCGCTGCATTTGAAACCAATTGCTTGAGTCGCCCTGCCATAAGCTGAAAGAAGCGTGTTGACTAATTCGCGATTGTTTTCCCTACATTAGTTCTTTTATCTGCTTGTGTATTGTACTACTTACCGTTTACATCTTCTTCTGAACTTTTTGTGTGCTTCTTATGCGTGTGGACTTTTTATTGGTGTATATTTCTTCTCTTCTATTCTCGTCATTCACTACTCACACCACCACAACACGCTTTTCATTAAATCAGAAAATCAGAAATTAGATAGTTCCTTTGGTTTGTACCCATTATCCTATTTTCCCATTTTCTTTTGGTTTCTTAAAACTCGGGTTAGAATTTTTTAAATCTTACATAAACTCTCTCTGACGCAGTAAATCGTCTGAATCTATTACTTGCACTTTATCTAAAAAGCTCAAGTGTACTGCAGTTAGCAAGATATTTTAAAGCAAACGTCCATCTCGTGCTTTGTTATAATAAATCAAGCTTTAAACGGTCCAGTTATTTCAACTTTTACGTCCATATATTTATTATATTGTGTATTTGTAATTTGTAATTTGTAATTTGTCTTTAGGTTTACAGACTTGCCTAGGCTTCTTTTCTAAGCACTGAATTCTGCGTTAAATAAAGTTGCGGGCAAATATACATACTCTATATATTTTAGTGATGGTAATCTACTTATAATGTAGGGTACAACACGAAACGTTCAATGCGGGTAGGCATAGATAAAAAAAATTGTAAGAAAAGTACAAATCTCGAAAACTTCAATGAGAATATCACAATATTAATTTATTCAATGGACAACCAACAATAGTTATTTAATTATTTACTTAAAATTACTTATTCTGAACGCATTATAAATATTCTATTTTTTATAGGTTATCTCGTCTTTCGTAAAAATAATCAAAGCTACCGTACAATAATAATGTCAATAATATAATATACAATGTCAATGCGAAGTCATAAAATAATAATTAACAAAATTTAATCCCATTATATAGTATAAATAGCAATATAGTATTAAAGTGACCTAACTAAAAAAAGTTGTTTTTGAGGTAAATTTTAATAAAGCGAAACGTAGAACTCGTGAGTTTTAAAGAGAAACTTCCCATAACTGTGGAAAGTGCGTGGCATGATGTCATAGATGGCATTGAAAAAGGATTACAATGTGTCTGACTCAATTAAGACTAATTTTGAATTGGGTCTCTTTAATAATAAGTGTGCGATATACACTTGATTCACGTCCTACAGCACACACCATACACTGATTCTTTTTTAAACATGATATATTATCAACAATATCAATTTAGGCGACAAAGCATCTTATAGTCGTATGGAGTTATCGTTTCAGAATAATGGTTAATTCAATACGGCAAGCACGTGTGTGTGTCTGTATGTATGGTATGTAATAGTTGTGTATGATTGTGTTAGTGAGTGTGTGTCAATGTGTGTGCATGTGTGAACGAAAAAAGGTCTCAGATAATAATCATTTCAGTCTCAGAACAGTTTAGTGACGACAGTCAGGACTTTACGGAATTTTTGCAATTAAACTTATTCTTTTTATGAATATCTAACATGTTGTTAAGTTTATTGTAAATTTTGGAGTGTCACAGAAGCCATAGGCTAATATTGTAAAAGTTAATACATAATTGACTCGAATCCTGCACATTCATTCAAATTCGAATTCAAAATATTCTTCATTCAAGTAAACTTGTATACAAGTGATTTTGAATCGTCAAAATCTACATTTGACTGATCTCAAAATTATCCCTTTTTTTCTTAAACGATTTACGAGATTGATTTTTACTTTATACACTTTACCAACACCCTTTGTTCACTCAATACAGGAAAGTTCGTAACCAAGTTTTCATCTCCCTTTCGCTTCATATAGCTCATAACGAAGTTAAACATTTCTAAGTGTTGAACCGTTCACAGAAAACTTATAGTTCATATTGAAATTGTGAAGAAACTTTAAGCTGAGCAGCGAGAAATTGAAAGACTGTTAGATATGCAATTTTCAGTTTTGCACTTGAAACTTCGCTTACATAGGAAATGATAGTTCGCAGACTGTCGCATTTTTTATCGTTATTAAGGATTTTTATTGCAAATCCAACAAATTACATTTTTAATACATGTTATATGCAAATCTATGTCGAAACATGTCCAATAGCTTTGTTGACACGGTTTTGAAAATTTTGATATAGAGTTATTAATACTGTAGTAGGTTAGTCATAGGCAAATTTTAAATTCAAAATATTCTTTATTCAATTAAACTTGCAAGCAAGTGTTTTTGAATATGAGTAATTCTATTAAAATTTATGTGTCTAATTGATAATTGCACACGCTTTTTGGTGAAGGAAAACATCGTGTGGAAACTTGCATATCTCTAGAGATTTCTGAAGATATGTGTAACCTATTAAAAAAATTATATTTAATAGTAAAATTTTAATATCACTATTATTTATATTGCAAATCACTACTATCTATATTGCATCATTTTTCAACATTGATCTATGTATATAGTGTTTCGTAACTTTTCTTTGTCTTCCTTTCTTTTTTCATTATCCATATTTCACTTCTTGACCTTTTCTTTCTGTTACTCAAAGGATGACTGAAAAATATCCCGTTTAGGGATAAGTCCGCGTTTGTACATATGCTATTTTGTTTCCTTCTTTCTTTTTTTATGTTCTTCTGTATGTGCAATAAATAAATGAACCTACTTATCCGCATTGGAGCAGCGTGTTAAGTCAGCTCCAACACTTCTCTCCGGAAACGGAGAGAGGAGGCCTATTCCCAGCAATGGGACTGTAATAGACCGCTACTTTACTTTTTTACTTTTTAAAATTAACTATTGCAAGATCAAAGGTTTCATATTCAAATACCTTTTTCTTTTACTTCATAACAATGTCACCGTGAACACTTATTTTCCTCCGAGTTGTAATAAAAAAATATCATCTTGTTCTCTTAAATTTTTTTTCATTAGCGAATAAAAATAACCTCGCCTCGCAAAAAACAGAGTTCCTTAGAAATGATAATGATAGTAATAAAATTGCGATTAGGGTGGAATGCCCAAAATTTATTTCGACCACGTTCTGTAATAAAACGAGCACCGCACCGCTATTTTTAAGGCTTAAACACACTGACAAAAACTATGATAAATAACAAGGAATTTAACGTATTACGTTTTAGACAGGCGCAAAGATCAGAATGACTTCATCGTAGTATGTACGAGGTGAAATATCAAAATCATGTACATATACTAATGTATCACGTACAATTGAGCGCTTAAATTCATCATCCTCCTGCCCTTATCCCACTCTAAGTGGAGTCGGCACAACATGTTACAAACATGTTGTCACAAGATTTGGCTACGTATTTTATGACCGGCCGCCTGTCTGACGTTAAGTTACCTTAGTCGCCTCTTACGACAACTTGGTATGAAATGAGGGTGGTCTATTCTAATCAGTCGGATACCACACGGCGGAATTGAACACTTAAAATAAGTATTTATTGTGCTTGTAATTAGTTATGGTAGCGATTTCGTGAAAAGATTTGAGATTTCTCAAATCCACGTGAATTGTAATTTACCTAAAGCTCAAAGCGTTTTCAAGAATTACACTGTATTTTAGTATAAACAGTACAAAAAGTAGATTATTACAGACATACCCATTCATATTTGTTGTGTATGTATTAGAGACGATGACCATGTGTGCGTTTATACCTATAAAGGTAACGGGATGACGCAAAAAAGCGCATTACAATCGCTGTTTTAATTCGCTTCATATCAAGAACACTATACTTAATCGTAGTACGTTTTAGATTAATCTATCCGCGTGTGGTAACCGGCCGAGTAGAATAGACCACCGTAATTTCTTCGTGTCTTAGATGGCGACTAAGGCAAATGATCTGCCGCTGAGTTGACGTCAGGCCGATCGTAAAATAACTAGCCAAATCAAATAACAACATGTTAAAAACATGTTGTACCGACTACACTTAGAGTGGGATAAGGGAAAGAGAATGAATGTCTTAGACAAACCGATAGTGTTAGTTTAGCGTAGTAAGGTCAAAAGACAAGATGCAGATTTTGACCTTGATGTAGTATATATTAGAAAGTTTCAAATATAAAAAATTACCTAGTAGTGTCTGACTAAGTACATTCAAACTCGGCTAGGAAATAGGAAACCAGTAAAAGTAAATTGATTGAAATTCTAACTTTGGCATCTGATCTAATATGATCTTTGCTGAATATTTTACAATTTCGCTAGGTTTTCATATACAATGAAATTTTGCATTATTTTTTTGATATGTCCGTGACTTTTCTTTTTAGCAATTAAATTTTGAATACATAAAACATAAAGAATTACAAAAAAATAGGTGATGTATATAACAGACAAAGTAGCTTATATTAAAGTAGCGACATAAACTTGTGGCTCCTGCTTTGAGCCTTGCAAAAGTACGTAAGTCATTTGTGGTTTTAGGTATAAGTTCTATAATAAAATTCCGCAATCAATTTTATCTTTGCCATTACAGCAGTTTCAAAACACTGTTAAAGGGAGGCTGATACAGAAAGCTTGCTACACTATTGAGGATTATATAGATGATAAGAATGCTTGGATCTAGTTACTCTTCTACCCTGTACAAGATAGTAATGACAAAATGTAACTAGATATAAGAATTATATTTGACAAGACACACCGCCGAGTTTCTTGCTGGCTGTTCTCGGTAGGAACAGCTTTCCGAACCAGTAGTAGAGTTGACCACTCAAAGCACTTGCTTACAAGTTTACTTAAATAAAGAATATTTTGAATTTGAATTTGAAATAATAATAAATCATTCATTCTCTTGTCTTTATCCCACTCTGAGTGGGGTCGATACAACATGTTTTTCTCTTCCATCTTTTCTTTTTATTTGACAACTATTTTAATAAATATTGTAAAAAAAAATTGTACTTTCATCGCAATATCATATATTACTTAAGTAATGAGAAAAAAAATTCTTGTATATGGTAAAAATGGTGTATACGGTAATAATAAAAAAAACGCTTCTGAAAATATTTTCGCAAGGAAAACAAAATGTAACCTGCTTAAACAGTAAAAGGAGAGGCCTCAAATTTGCAACAATGCCCTATCTTATAAAATATCATTAACCCTATAATATGAAAAACGTAGGTTAATATAGAATACATAATAGGAACTGTTTTATTCTGTTGATTTTTTTTTGTTTTTATGTATTTTTTCACCCTGTCTTCACGCAATTGTTACATTAGGTTAGATAAAGTTAAATCCCACCCTTGCCCTTACCCTAGCTATCGTTGCCTCAAATGCAAAAACCTACATAGAACGTTGTTCATCAAAATTACAATTTATCATTTCTGTAAATTAAGCTGTGATAGTCCTGCTGTCAGACAGCATTCATCAGTATTCGTCTGAGTAGAATAAACCACCCTGATTTCTATCCGAGGTGTCGTAACAGGGGACTAAAGTAAGTTGATCCGCCGTGTGGTTTCCGGATGAGTAGATAGACTAGCGACACTTACTGTGATGTCGTACAGGGCGACTAAGGTAGATTGACATCAGGCAGGCGGACAGTCGTAAAATACTTACCCAACTCATGTAACAACATGTTTGGAACATGTGCCGTCCCCTCTTAATGGGATAAGGGCAGGAGAATGATGATGATCGTTTAAATTATTATTTTAATAAAACTATTTAATTTTATGTACGTTTAAGTTTAGCAATAAATATTTACCATTCTATAGTACCACTCGCCGACCGGAGTCTAATGACCAATTTAGCGTTTATGAAGTGCAAATTCACTGTCATACTGAGAGACGGGACATTATAATACCCAATTCGAGCTTCAAAAAGAATATAAATGGGCCACGCACCTGCTGTACGCGTTCAGCCTCTTTTCGTCTTTTTAATTTTGTGTTTTCCTGCTGAGAGTTATTTAGCGATATTCATTTAGCGAACTTTAAAGTTTCTTAGTTGTTTATTATAGTAGTATATTATATTATAGACTAGCTGTGTCAGCGGCTTCGCCCGCCTGGATATCAGCGTGTCACAATTTTTTTCTAGAGTACAAATTTTAAACATAAAAGTAGTTATTGTGAGTTAGCCATAAGAGATAGAGACATGCTATTGTCGACTTTTTTATAGTATTTTTATAGATCTACAATTTTTAAAGTACATTACTTAAGCGTAACTCTGCTGGTTTACGCACCGCACGCGACTAAAGCTTCGAGCAAGCAAGTTTTTTAACAGCTTCGCGATCTCTTCAGCACAATTGCCATGCTACTAATATGTATTATTTACCTAAGCCATCAGGAAGTATTGCAGTAGTATCTTTTGGTGAAAACCGTACAAAATCCACTCAGTAGATTTTGCGAAAATCGATTACATACAGACTGACAGCTTTTTGGGAATTTGTTTTATAATTAGTATAGATAGATAGATAAAAACTTTATTGTATACAAAATTAAACAAAAAAATTCAGTTATTCATCAACAACAAGAGACTTAAATAATGCGAACGAAAGGCGGCCAAATTACTAGTTAGTTACCACTTCCAGGCAACCCCTTCGGAGAGACACAGTTAAAAAGACACGGGCAGGTGCAACTACTTGATTAATTCTCAAAAACTATATATCTAATGTATAATAATAATAAACATAACATAATAAAACATAGATAAACAATATAGTAATATGAATAGAGATATAGATGACAGTAATAATAATAAATTAACCGGACACGAAATTAGATTTAACTCGGTTCTTAAAAATAGACAGTGTCTGGGCCCTACTAATATCAGGTGGCAGTTTATTATATGATTATTATACATTATTAGTTGTACCGCTATTTTTAACGGAATTTATTGATATGTATTTGCTTAGTAAACTGAGCTTTTTACGAGAAAGTCATATGTTCGCAACATTTTTTTATGTCATCCCCTGGTATCTGTTTATATACGGTTCTCCGTATTTACACATAAGGGTAGAAGATCCCTTTATTCAAATCGAATCACGTCTCGTCCTATAAAACGGTCGTATACTCTTAGCTGAGATTTTCCGAATCCGATCCTTCGTTTACGTCGATTCGCGTGTCAACATCGTTTATTCGTTCACGTGAACGGTGAAAATGAGTACGTTGTGTGCTTTGCGGATTCGGACGTCGATTCTCGTTAACGGCCCTGATTGTTTTTGCTATTATCGATTCCAAGCGGGTTTTGTGTATCTCATTGTATGTTGAAGCGATCGTTTAGTTCAACACTTTAAATAGACAATTACATTTACAATTTCGTTATGTTACTGTTTCAAAATATCAAAGGGGATGATAAAAGTAACGGCCTGTTACTATCCCACTGCTGGGCATAGGCCTCCTCTTTCGGCTATAGGAGAGAACGATTAAAGCTATGACCTACCACGCTGCTCCAATGCGGATTGGTACCTTACACATATTTTCAGAATTCTCTGGAGATATGCAGATTTCCTGACAATGTTTTCCTTCACTGAAAATTGACCCGCTGTCATAAATGTAAATTATCATTTATAGAATTAGGCGTTACTTTGGTGGCAGTAGTGGAGGTTTGTGCATGTGCTTTTACGAATCCTGCATGTAACAGGTATGAAAACACGGAAAGTCCACTATACATTTAACACTATAATAACGACAACAATATTTTTCCATTAGACTTATTCAATAAATAAGAAGCAATTTTCCAAAAGTCAACTCATTTAATCTTTTTCAACAACTCAACACACAATGACAGCGACAATGTTTTTTTTTTTACTGGCCAACTATATGAAGGAGGTTGTATTTAAAACACATCGTAACAGTATATATATCTTCATTTTACTGTATCGCGTATTATAGCAAAATAATTTTATTATTACTTTTGTATACTGAATTCATTGAAAATCACAGTTTAATCTTAAAATAGTTCACTTCATTTCCATGCTCCGCAGATAGTACGCAAAAAGGAAAACAGTTGAGAATTCCAACCAAGCGGCTATCTGTGAATCTCAAATCAAAAGGGAAAACCGCAGCACCAATTCCCTCAAAGGGCAGCGAGTAATGCAAGCTGAGGAATGGTATGATTACCTCCGATTATTATACAAGCTAAGAAAGGCCCTGAGTATACAAGTATAGCGTCTTTTCTTTCTCAATGCGTACGTCCTGCAATGTTTACAGGGTGCTCCACGCTACGCACACTCCATTTCCAGTTGATATGAAAACTGTGAGGTTAGCTTGAATGGATGTTTACACTCCTGGACGCTGAAAGAAGCTGAACTAAGTTGTTTTCATCGATATAGCGCTTTCTAAGCGCTTTTATACTTCTTCAAACCGTTTTATTACTTACTAAAAGTTATGATAGATTGAAGCGACATATAGCGAGAAATACTCGTAGTAATTTTTGTAATGCCGTGTGGTATCCGGCAGAATAGAATAGATCACCCTCCTTTCTTACCGAGGTGTCGTAAGAGGCGACTCAGGTATATGCCGTGTGGTATCCGGCTGCATAGAATAGACCACCCTCATTTCTTACCGAGGTGTCGTAAAAGGCGACTAAGGTGAGTTGACGTCAGGCAGGCAGCCGGTCGTGGAATGCGTAGCCAAATCATGTGACAACATGTTTGTAACATGTTGTGCCGATCCCACTTAGAGTGGGATAAGAGCAGGAGAATGATGATGACTCGTAGCAATTTTCGTAGTCATTATAAAGGTCTGTTATTTTAGCTTTCACAGCTTATCCAAAGAAACAATATTGATGAAATTTAATACAGTTAAAGCTCATACACTGGATTAGTATATGACATATAGGATAAAAAATCCCGCTCTTACCCGTAAAATTAAAAATTGAAGAACACCTATATTCAGTTTGTCTTGAATTGTTTACCTTTTTTATTATTTCACACTTATCATATTTATAAGCTACTTGTGAAGTGTGTTGACATAAATAAAATTATTTTCGTTCTTTCTTTCTTTCATGAAAGACGTTACTCTCGATTGGTCTTGCTTATTTAATACTCTAAATAGAAAAATATATCTTTAACACGCTTACCTTGTAGTATATTTATGACAACTGATGAAATTTATTACAACTAAAGGGTTAACAAACAGGATAAAAAATCTCGTATTTCATTTAAAAAAAAAAATTTAATGACAATATATGTGGGAATGGAACGTTAAGAGAATACATGGAACGGAATGCAGGTGAGTGTGACAGCGAGATGGTATGACAGGAGGGAGGAGAAAGGAACGACGTAAGACGAAGTGCGGACAGGAAAGTGTTGAGGCAATTAAAATAAAGTTTAATACGAGCTACGGTGTTTTAATTTATCTCGGAAGCTCAAAAATTACATATATATAACTTAGTCATATATTTATATTATAATTATATTGATTTACTCCTGAGCGTCCCGAACACAGTATGGTTCAAATAGACACGTATCTAGATTTTGTTAAAGCTTTTTCTACCTTTTAATAGCTTTATGTACATACGTAATATATCTATGTTGTGAATATCATACTATAAATAAAATTTCCTGATCGGCAACATATACACAAGATAGCCGCAATTTTGAAATTGTGTCTAAACCAATGACTTTTATAACAATTTGTATGTCTTATAGTAGAAAACAAAAGGTTTATTTTTCTGGAGCGTTGGATTTAGTTAAGATTATGAATCGAACCGCAACGTCTGAATAGAGCAATTCTTAAAATTGCAACAGCTGGCAACCGTTGTTACGAGCAATTCTAGCGATAAGCGAACTTCTTGGTATTATTATGGAAGCTTGTATCCTATATAGGGAGATTATATATAATAAAATCGTACCGGAAAAAATGACACTTGTGAGTACTTTCGTTTCAAAAAACAAAAAGGCGTGTTAAGTTGTTAGTCATTAATAATGTGGGAATAATGTGGCGAATTTACAATATTGATGAATTCTAGGGATATGTGTTACCTGCCAATCCGCATTTGAGAAATTTTTCTCTCCTAAAAACGGAGAGGCCTATTCCCAGCAGTGGAATAATAACAGGCCGTTACTTTCTATATATATCTGCTTGTTGTGCACACCAGCTATTTATATTTCATATAAATACCTAGTATATAGTTAAAAACAAACAAGGTTCCAAAATAAGCTCATGACGCCACGGAAAAGTTTGTAAATCGTTTGTGGGCTTCAGTTTTGTTTATATAACAAAACTTCGAATTAAATTTAACACGTATTTACACTAACTTAAAATAGCTGTTAAAGTTATACAGCAGCTTATTACAGAATTAGGGATTGTTTGAGTTACGAATAAAATAATCGTATTCTTGTTTTTAGTCTCGATTTAGAGATGCGTGTTGAATGCCATGCCTCAAAGCATCGTTTAAATTTTTTCTACATACACAAGTATGTACGCTCGCCGAAATAAAAACAAGGTTTTTTCATCTGACACTGTTAGACACAAGCCCCAATGGACTTGTATTATATTTATTTGCATCTTAAATACATCCAATCCTACTATTATAAATGCGAAAGTTTGTGAGTATGGATGGATGTTTCTTACTCTTTCAAGAAAAAACTATTGGACGGATTCGGATGAAACTTTACAGTTATATAGGTTTTACATCGGAATAAGAGATAGGCTGGAATAACAATTTGTAATTATTTTATGTAATATAACGCTACATTTCAAGAAATTTCAATAAAGTCGGGAAAAATCTGGCCTCTGAGAGTCATCTTTGCGTACGCTGCCTAAACCATTAGAGTTGTACAAAGATGATGTACCGTAGTATTATTTGTCATGAATAGTTCTAAATAAAAGTCCGCGAGAGCATAAATCTACAATTTATGTGGAAGCCACTGTGACCACATTTGTGGATCACAAATTTAATTAGATACTAATTAACAATGCACATTTTAGTATTTTTATTAAACTCATGAAAATTAATACATTTGTCGTTTCAGTATTTCATGTAGATAAACTTTGTCTTTCACACTGAGTAATTTGGCCGAACAGTTTAAAAGTTATCACGATATGATTGACGTGAATGGACCGCCATAGAGTGCCTAATGTGCGCGGCGCGCGAAGATTGTCTGAAATCCGTCTGTCCGTTTTTAAGTTAGACATCTGCAATTTTGCATGTAGAAGTAACTGAATAAATATATATTTTTTTATATTAAATAAAAAAAGTTATTGAAATCTAAAATGATCTATCACGAAACCTAATGTGACAGACCAAATTCCACGCGAGCGAAGTCACGGGCAAAAGCTCGTACTACATGTTTGCCTGGTTAGAAATATTGCAAATATTGTCAATATAATCATTCTCCTACTCTTGTCGGTACGACTTGTTAATGGTGTTACATGGTTTGGCTAGGTATTTTACAGGCTGCCTGCCTGATGTTACTTTAATTGCCTTTTACGACACGTCGGTGAGAAATCTAGGTGGTATTTTCTACTTAGCGGGATACCACACGGCAAGTCAACTTACCTTAGTCCCCTTATACGAAACCTGGGTCAGAAATGAGAGCGGTCTATTCTGCTTAGCCAGATACCACACGGCGGGTCAAATTACTTTGATCACCTTTTACGACACTTTAGTTAGAAATGAGGGTGGTCTATTCTACTCAATCGGATATCATAACGGACACATCTTACATTACATGTATGAATAATACAAATTAAAATTTTTAAAAAACAAGCTGCCATATACAATAATAAATACAATATAATATATATACAATACAATATACATAAATAATATTAATTACAATATATTGAATATGATGAAATTATTAAGAGTAAATATTATTCAATATAGGGATAGTCGACCGTGTGTGTAAGTGTCCCATATATTTATTATTATTATTTATTAATAAATTAATAATATTCATTTCCAATTTCAGTGAACGTATGTCATATTAAAATAAATAAATTACGATTTAATATTTCTTTGCCATAGAATTGATGATAAAATATAAAAACTTTTTTGTGCCAGCCATTCCTTAATTTTGCTTTTGAAAGCGTTAATATGGTTTTCTTCGATTTTTTTCTTGATCCGAATGAATTTAATTTCATGTTTTCTACGTCATACTATTAGCCAATTAGATTCATCGGCTCTCTACGAACTTTTTGAGATTGCTCATTCATCTATTCGATGTTCAATATTGCAATATTTAATATAAATTCTCTATATTTTAACTCGTATTCAGAAAACATTTTTTTAAGGTAAATAGTTCATATTTACTGCAAACGTCAGATTTTGATAAAATTGCGCTGCGGACCGCAACGTTTGTAAGGCTCCTAATGGGGTAATTCAGGAAATTGGACCTACGACTGGCAACATCTGGTCTCTATTGTCCCCCGCAATCCTTATGATTACTGAACCGCTTAAGAGCACTGCTCTTAAATTTTCATTACACTTTGCTTCAATATTTTTTGAATTCTCAGTATGTCTATTGTCAAATTAACTTTATCCATACTAATATTGAGAGCTAACTAAGAGAGCTGTGATAGCCCAGCGGTGAAACTGTGCGACTCTTTCGAGGCGAACACGAGTTCAAACCCGGGCAGACACCAATGAGTTTTTCCATTAAAACTCACGTGTCTATTGCAATTTATCACAAGCTTTTCGGTGAAGGAAAAGATCGTGAGGAAACCTGCATATCTCTAGAGAATTCTGGAGATATATGTAACCTACCAATACGCAATGGAGCAGCGTGGTAGGTCTTAGCTCCAACCCTTCTCTCCAGAAACGGAGAGAGGAGGCCTATTCCCAGCAGTGGGATTGTAGCAGTCCGCTAGTTTAGTAGTTTTATACTTATAATATAAATGCGAAAGTTACTCTGTCTGTCTGTTACGTGTTCCGCTAAACCAATGAAATTTGGCACAACTTAACAAAGTTTTCATATTCATGATGTGTCATAGTCAAGGAAAATCTGTAATTTAAAGAAGATTTTATATAGCTTTGTTTGGCTTATGTTGAAAGAGATATTTTCAGTAAATTTTCATATGTTTTTGTTTCTGTTTACTGCATCATTTTGGCTGACTATGTATAATTGATGCCCGTAAAACTGGCTATTTTCTAAAATAAACAAACTATTAATTTTATAAATGCGAAAAGAAGTTTGTCAATTACGTTGATCGAATATAGATGGGATTTGATACAACTAAAGTTTGTATACTAGCGCAACATATAGGCTATAAAAATTCTCTTATTTCTTCAGAAACCGGGAAAAACACATATTGCATTATTTATGGAGCTTAAAGCTGGCCCGAACAAGGTTGTGGGTACCACTAGCTAATATATGAATTTACCATTGGAATTTGTTTTATGAAATCAACTCTATATTTTGCATGTAAAGATATAGACCAATTGTCACGTCAATCCCTTAGTTCTTCAAAATAAAGGTTCCGTGTATTGCTTGCTGCTTTTGGTTCAAAACTTTGGCCTAAGTCATTCTAATTCTACAGGTCTTTAGCGATTCCTATAGCGCAAAACTTTAAATCTACTCTTCCATCTTCTGCTGAGCGAATGCGACCTCTGTTACAATGCTAACACAATATATACAAGAAAATTGCAAGGGACACGCCATTATTCATCGCGCGAAGAAAATTTATACAACAAGTAGAATTTCATTTAAGCGTATACTTACACAGAGTCCGGCAGGCGGAACCTCTGCTCGGAGATAGCGCGTAGGAAAGCGGACGCCGGACCTGACGTACCATTTATTATATTGCTTCCTAGTCCATTTAAAAGATAGTTTACCCGTGTCTTCATTTTTCAAGCCTTTATGAAACATGTTTTCCTGTGCGCTTAAAAAATTTTAATATTAACATATTTATATGGGTATAAAAGTAAAGTACCGCCTGTTACCATGTGACTTTTATATTTTGGCATATGTTTCCTCTCTCCGTATAAGGAGAGAGGGTATATGCTTTAACCCACCATTCTGCTCTAGTGCACACTAGTAGGTTTTCACATATTCCCAGAATTCTCAAGATATATGCAGGTGTGATAAATTATAATAATAATATAGACATACAAGTTTTAACAGAAAAACTCATTGGCGCCCGGGGTTCGAACTGAATAGATTAATAATTATAATATAATTCTTGCTAAATAATCCAAATTTTCGTCTGCCTGTAAAATGAAAGAAAACATATCTATCAATCAAGTAGAACACCCTCCAAATCCGTGTAAAAAATATTAATATTATAAATGCGAAAGTCAGTCTGTTACGCTTTCATGGCTTATCGACTGGAGCAATGTTAATGAAAATTAGGTTTAACATATAAGAAAAAATAATATTACATTGTAGAAGGTAATTAAAGAATGAAATTGAAGCGAAGTTGCGGGTTCGCGGCTAGTTCTAGCAATACCACACGACGGATTAACTTACCTTAGTCGCCTTTTACGACATCTAGGTAAGAAATTATGATGGTCTATTTTACTCAGCCGGATACCACACCGCGGGTCAACTTACCTTAGTCGTTTTTTATGAAACCTAGGTAAGAAATGAGGTTAGTCTATTCTACTCAACCGGATGCCATACGGCGGGTCAACTTACCTTAGTCGCCTTTTACGATACTTCGGTAAAAATGGGGGTGGTCTATTTTACTCAGCCGGATATCGCACGGCTTACCTTACTTGCATTTTACTATATTACTATATACTTTTTATTAAATATGTTACTCGATTCGTCTTCCTTATCTGATATTGTAAGTAAAATAGCATGTCTTTCACACCCTCACCTCGCAGTATATTTATCACGATTTTCCAAGGTGTGACGTATCGTTAAAACTGTTTGTAGAACCCGATATTACACGCAATTTCCATCACGTGCGAATATTGTTTACGTTGAATAAACCAATTATTCTCAAGCGTTGCGTAAGATCAGTTCTTTGCCATATAAATGTATTGTTTATCATGATCTGCAGTATGATTGGTTATACTTTAATTTATAATGATTTATCGATCACTCCTACTTTGGTATCTTTAAAGTAAGACTTTATTATATTCATCATCCTCCTGCCCTTATCCCACTCTAAATGGGTTCGGCACAACATGTTATAAACATCTTATCACATGATTTGGCTACTTATTATACGACCGGCCGCCTACCTGACGTCAACTTACCTTAGTCGATTTTACGATCCCTGGTCAGAAAGAGGGTGGTCTATTCTAATCTTACGTAACTCTGCACGACAATGTTTGTTCTCTTACCCTTATCCCACTCGAAGTGGGGTCGGCACAACAAGTTTAGAGCACAGTGTTAATGATTTGGCTACGTATTTTACGTCAACTTACCTTAATGGTCTTTTACGACACCTCGGTTAGTAATGAGGGTGGTCTATTCCACTCAGCTGGATACCACACGGCGGATCAACTTACCTTATTCGTCTTCTACGTCACCTCGGTGAGTAATGAGGGTGGTCTATCCTACTTAGCGGTATACCACACAGCAGGTAACTCTAGAAGTCAGAAAAGAGAATAATGAAAGGAATATTTGAAAGCATAATACAGATAAGGTCCTGTGGTAAAAAAAAAGTAATATTAGCCCCTATTGTAAGCTCTTTTGCGACTGCACTGCCCAAAGCTTACGATTTTGTTTTATTTTATAAACATTGACATTTTCTTTTCAAAGTTTATGGTTTTGTTGGCATTGCCGGCGATGTAGATATCCTATATTCAAATTCAAATTCAAAATATTCTCTATTCAAGTAAACTTGTAAACAAGTGCTTTTGAATCGTCAACATCTACTGTTGGTTCCGAAAGCTGTTCCTACCGAGAAGAACTAGCAAGAAACTCGGCGGTTGCTCTTTTCAAACAATAATTCTTATCACTAGTTACCTATAGTTATTAATGTCTTGTACAGGATTGAAAAGAAGCTATATCCACGCATTCTTATCGTCTAGGTAATCTTCAATAGTATAATAGGCTTTCTGAATTAGCCTTTTTTAAATAGTATTTTTAAACTGCTGTAATGGTAAAGTTAATAAAGTTATTAGTTAGATATATATAATAAGTGAAAAAGACATTCGTTCGAGAATTAAATTCAATGCGTATGTGTTTTCTGAGCATACAAACGGGATAGATTGGAAGGAAGATTGAATATATCGAGTGTCTACATACCGTCCCTACATGGTCAAGCTGTCTGTCGATCACTTGTTCGTTAACGCCGTTTAAACAATGTTAATCGAAGGATTGCAAGGCATTGGATTGGATTGGAAGGCACTGTTGTAAGAAACGTCGTTATTGGTACAGTCTATCTATACATATTCCAAAAGAAAGTCATGTTAATTGATAAGATAAACTGGAGAAATATAAAGAAAAATAAATTGTTTTTAAACTATCGTGAGTGGTATTCATTTTTAATGTTTAGAGACCGTCTATACTCACATCTTATTTTATCGGATGAGCCCGACTAGTTTCAAGCCTATATGGGGCTCACATTCATGAGCTCTTAATGCGGCGTTATCGCTGGGGAACTGAGTTCAGTTATAGCCGGTCTGTAAAAAATTAATTTTGTAAAATAAATTGTCTTTTTTTACAGGAACAGCAAAAACACAAATTTTATAATCGGGAGGGTACTTAAGCGCTTACGTTGGCTAAAACGAAGTTTTGAGTTGGTTTTAACACAAGTTAAAAATGAAATTGTTATTTTCCTGCTGTAATTAGCCATATGTTAATCAAATCAAATCAAAATATTGTTTATTACAGGAAGATTTTTACAAGCACTTTTGCATCGTTAAGGATCAATTAGATTTATATGTATTAAAGTATGTAAGTATTAAAAATTATATAAGGATATAATTCATTATAGATAACAAAAACAATATGGGTATAGATGAGAAACTTTCAACATTCGAGTCGAGTAATGAGAGGAAACTTATCTTCCGTCACAAAGATGTCACTGCAACGTTATCGAAATAATCCAATAGATAGCGCTGTACTGCATAGGAAAATTAAAGCAAAAGGGTCATTCAGGTTAGGTTGATGATACCTGGATTGGACGCCGGTATTCTTTATTTTAAGTACGCCCGTTCCCAACAGAGCTGTCGTGATTATGTAAGAGACAGCGTAATTCACATTTCTCTTCTAAAGTATTTTTGACTTTGCGACGTCTATTAAGCTTTTGGATCAAACTCCCTTTATTTTTTCCTACTTATGATATGACATGGCGATTTTTATTACACCGGCATTTACCAGTCGTCCATCACCCATATCACAAGTACTAAGTTTCGTACTTTGGGGTCGGACGACCGTGTGCGTAAGTGTCCCATATATTTATTATTATTATTATTATTTATTTAATGAAGTGTTAAGTGATTCTGCGTTAAACGATGAAACGGAATCGAATCGCCGTTTTTCAAATTCAAATTTGACAGATTAGTAAGTTTTACATAAACAGTTGCGACTTGGCAAAGTTGAACAAAGTTGTTTATACGTCTCTCTATACTTTCGTAAAGTTCGCAATAAAAGTATTTGAAATCAATTCAAGCACGCTTTTCACTTGAAGATAAAGCTACAACTGGTTCGGAACGTTGCTCTTACCGAGCCAGCCGAACGAGCAAGAAACTTGGCGGTCAATCTTTTAAACATTGGAAAATTACCTTACACTTGTTTTGAAGCTGGATTTTTTAATCCAAGCATTTTTATATGACGTTTCTGTATTCGATTGAGAACTTAATCATTTTCGGCTAGCTTTTGTACAATGTCGTGCAGAAACCGATCAACAACACCATGTAACTAAATACGTTATATTGACTATACATTCTCGACTACAGTAAGCCAGTCTATCGAACGCCCAAACAGCTTACATCACTAATCTCTCCGCTTCACATAGACACCTATCAGACTAATCCCTTTTATGTTTGTTGCCATCTTTTACATATACACGTATTCTTACATTTGCTTCACAGTATATTTTTAGCAATAATTATTGATCATAAGAAGTATAAAGAATTATAAAATGATAGGTGATGTATATGGAGCAGAATCTAGCCGATTTCTCTCTCTAAGCCTCGATGTGCATTATTTATTTCCACGTACTATAAGTCGTTTGCGGGTTTGGGTATAAGATTATATAATAAAATTCCGCAATCAATTTTAGCTTTGCCATTACAGCAGTTTAAATCACTATTGAAAGAGGCTGATACTAAAAGCCTACTATACTGCTGAGGATTACTTAGATGATAAGAATGTGTGTTCGACCCTGTACAAAACAGTAATGACTAAATGTAACTAGTTCTAAGAATCATATTTTAAAGAGAGCAAGAAACGGCTTTCTTGCTGGCTCTTCTCGGTAGAAACCGCTTCACGAATCAGCATAATAGAGTTCAAAAGAAATTGTTTACAAGTTTACTTGAATAAAGAATATATTAAATTTCAATTTCAATTTTGTTATTTATAGAAGTAACGCCACTTTACGGAATTCTATAGTACGAAAGTTGTGACAGAATTATTTTTCTATAAATTTTTGAATAAAAATTAAATAATTATATTATTATTCAAAAATCAATGAAAGTATTATTGTTCTATAATCAGCGATAAAAAAATATAGTTATTGTAGAGTGTACTATCCGTTCTCATACCTGATACATGCAGAATTCGTAAAAACATGCATTACTCTTCGCCAATAACACAAGCACTGCACATATCAAAAGTTGATCGTTTTGAACACGTAATAAATAACATATCGATAATAATATAACAGAACAGCATGCCACATATTATCTCATAGTCGCATCGAGTCAACGTTCAAAACGAGATTGCCTTCTAAAAATAATTGAAATCATCTATCGCATAATAACTAAAAAAACTACCTTAAACAGCAACAAACCCGCTACGCTTTTTATATATGCTGACCAATGACATAATATAATAATGTACAATATATAATAATGTATCCATAATGAAGAAAAAGTATCTATACTTATTATAAAACAAAGTCCCAAAAAGCTGTCTGTATATAATAGATTTCACAAAATCTACTGACCGGATTTTTGTACGGTTTTCACCAAAAGATAGTGCTATATTTCCGGATGGTTCAGGTAAATACATATCGGTATTATGTAAATTATGTTGAAGAGATCACGCAGTTGTTAAAAAACTCGCTTGCTGGGAGCTTTAGTCTTAGTTAGCTTTTAAAATTTGAATTCTAGAACAAATTTGTGACACGCTGATTTCCATGCGGGCGAAGCCGCTGGCACAGCTAGTATACATATAATATCTCCTAATTAAAGGCTCCAAGCGTATTCCACGTATTCACGTCTCCACTTGTAAGTGCGTTATGAATGGGGCTTTCGAGAAATAAAGTTTTCATTAAACTCCTATAAGATAGTTGCAGCACCTAGCACGACCCGGGTAATGTCAGTACCGCGCAAGTAGTCTGTGTAGAACGGTGTAGTGAGCTCGCAAGTTTTACTCATGGCGTAATGTGTGTTTTAAATAATACGATGTAGCGGGTACATAAAAGTAAAAGTAAAGTAACAGCCTGTTACTATGCCCACTGCTGGGCTAAGGGCTCCTCTCTCCGTTTTTGGAGAGAAGGATTGGAGCTAAGACCTACCACGCTGCTCCAATGCGGATTGGTAGGTTACACATATCCCTAGGATTCTCTAGAGATATGCAGGCTTCCTCACGATGTTTTCCTTCACCGAAAAGCGTGTGATAAATTGCAATTATCAATTAGACACATAAGTTTTTAATAGAAAAACTCATTGGTGCCTGCCCGGGGTTTGAACCTATGTCGTCTCTAGAGAGTCGCACGGTCTCACCACTAGGCTATCACAGCGGATACATAGGTAATAATAAATATATAGTAGAATTACATACACGATAGTCCGTCCCCAAAGTAAATAACTTAATACTTGTTTTATTAGTGACAGATAACTGGTGAATGAATGCATATAATTTTTAAATAATTTATTAAGTTAAGTTGACTCACCGTGTGGTATCCAGTTGAATGGAATAGACCACCCTCATTTCTTACCGAGGTGTCGTAAAAGGCAACTAAGGTAAGTTGACGTCAGGCAGGTGACCGGTCGCAAAATACGTAGCCAAATCATGTGACAACATGTTTGTAACATGTCGTGCCGACCTTACTAAGAGTGAGATAAGGGCAGGAGGATGATGAATAATAATAAATACCTTAAGTTTTGCTTTCCCTAAGCGCTCTTCACTGTCTTACTCGAGATCATTTAGCTTTCAAGGGTTTCGGCTGTGGAATGATTTACCAGTCAGTATGAACCTGCAAATCTCCTTCCCTATCGGCATTTAAGTCACAGAAATATTTATCGCAATTATAAATTAGTAGAATCTTTATTTATCTACTTATTAAACATAAATTAATTTATAAATCAAATAGTTACACATTTACCATTATCTCTACAGCATTGTTTTTTATCTTTTGTGTTATCTCGAGTGCAAATATTCATCTAGGTACATAGTATTTTGTTATTTATCTTTTTATTTTTTTTATATCACACGTATTTCACTTCTTGTCTTTTTTCTTCTGTCAAAGTTGACTGGAAAAGATCCCTTTTAAGGATAAGTCCGCCTTTGTAATTTTTTTTTCTCTTTTCTAACAATGTGTATGTATGATAAATAATAAAATAAATAAATACATATGTATTTTTGAATTGAAACTGTCGTGAGTGGTATTCATAATTATTTTTTAAAGATAGGCTATACTCACGTCTTATTTTAACTCAGTTCCCGTCGCGATAACGCTGCATAAAGAGCTTATTTATAAGAGCTCCGTATGGGCTTGAAGCTAGTTGGGCTCATTCGATAAAATAAGTCGTGAGTATAGCCGGGGGTGTAAGGGGGAGGCTCGTCCCAGTCAGTCTCCTCAATTGTCAACCTCACTTGCACGCGGTGCACCCTGCAGATCAACCGACGAGGCTCTGGCGACCGATAAATGGCGGTATAACCATTACATTTTGCTGACCTTAAATACCAGACTGACAGTGGGCAGCAGCACTGTCGGTGCAAAATGGTCAGCACTGCGATCACCAACCCGCATGCCAAACGTGGTGATTATCGGCAAAACCTTCATGGCATCACAAAAGAAACCACAGCCCCTAGTTCCCGGCAGCTCCGCTATTCCCAGCTCTGGCAGCGGTTTGGGTAACGGCGGGGCAGGGGGTGTCAAGAATCTCCGGAAGAGATTCCGCTGCCAACCCCGACGACTGGACCTGGCAACGTACAACGCACGCACTTTGAGGGAAGACGAAAAGATACTCGAGCTGGAAGAAACAGTAAGCAAGTTGCGGTGGGATGTGATAGGATTATCCGAAGTCCGAAGAGAGGGGGAGGATACGATAATCCTAAAATCCGGCAACTTGCTTTACTACCGGGAGGGAGAGCAACAGTCCCAGGGTGGTATCGGGTTTCTCGTCCACAAGTCCCTTGTCAACAACATTGTTCAAGTCGAGAGTGTGTCGAGCAGGGTCGCGTTCCTTATACTCAGAATTACCGAACGGTATTCGCTGAAGGTCATACAGGTTTACGCACCGACATCGGCACATCCGGACGAGGAGGTAGAGGCTATGTATGAGAATTTATCTAGAGCCATGCATGCCTCGAAAACCTCCTACACTGTTGTGATGGGGGATTCCAACGCAAAGCTGGGCACGCGAAGCGGCACAGAGGTGAGAGTAGGGCAATTTGGATACGGGCAACGGAACCACAGGGGCCAGATGCTGGCCGATTTCTTGGAGAGAGAGGACCTCTACATGATGAATTCTTTCTTCAAGAAACGGCCGCATCGAAAATGGACCTGGATCAGTCCCGACGGTTCCACGAGAAACGAGATCGACTTCATCATGTCGACCAGGCGTCATATATTCAATGATGTCTCTGTGATCAACACCGTTGAGACCGGGAGTGATCACCGCATGGTTAGAGGCACATTGAATATATGCGTACAGCTGGAAAGATCCAGATTGGTGAAGTCTACGCTCCGACCAACTCGAGCTCATATCCAAAACCCCGAGAAGTTCCAACTCGAGCTAATGAACCGTTTCGATTGCCTAGCTAACTGCGCTTCTGTGGACGATGTAAACAGCAGGCTGGTGGAAACTGTCCATACGGTGGGGTCTAAATTTTATAAGACACACCGTAAAAGACCCAATAAATTCTCGACCCAGACTCTCAAGCTCATGGATGAGAGGAATGAAATGAGGCTACAGTCTTCAGTAGATGCGACGCGCTACCGTCTGATCAATAGACAGATTTCTAAGGCGCAGAAATGCGACCTGCGACACTTCAACACCGAGTTCATTCGAGAGACTATTGAGCGTAACAGGGGCTCAAAAGTGCTCGCAAGAGATCTATCTATTGGGCAGCGGCAGCTGACGCGATTGAAAACCGATAACAGTAGTATCATTTCATCTCGTCCTGAGATTTTGAGAGAGGTTGAGAGGTTCTATGGGCAGTTATACACGTCAACACAACAGCCTGTTGTCAATTTGGCAAAAGACCCAAGAGCCAAGTTGACCCGACACTACACCGAAGATATCCCGGACGTCAGCCTATACGAGATTAGTATGGCTCTCAAACAACTTAAGAACAACAAGGCTCCAGGTGATGACGGAATCACTACCGAACTCCTGAAGGCGGGTGGTAAACCGGTACTTAAAGTACTTCAGCGATTGTTCAATTCCGTCATTCACGAAGGCACTATGCCGGAAGCATGGTACAGGGGCGTGGTGGTTCTCTTCTTCAAGAAAGGTGATAACACCTTATTGAAGAATTATAGACCCATCACGCTGCTGAATCATGTTTATAAGCTGTTCTCGAGAGTCATAACGAATCATCTCGCTCGTAGGTTTGACGACTTCCAGCCTCCCGAACAAGCCGGTTTCCGAAAAAGGTATAGTACAATAGACCACATATTCACGCTGCGGCAGGTTATACAGAAAACCGAGGAGTATAACCAGCCACTTTGCTTGGCGTTTGTGGACTATGAGAAGGCCTTTGATTCGGTGGAAACATGGGCTGTGTTAAGATCGCTCCAGAGATGCCGAATCGACTATCGGTACGTCCAAGTGTTGAAGTGTTTGTATGAAAACGCCACAATGTCTGTCCGTATCCAAGACAAAACTACGAGACCAATCCAAATGCGGCGAGGGGTGCGACAGGGAGATGTCATCTCTCCGAAGCTGTTTACCGCTGCATTGGAGGATGTCTTTAAGCTTTTGGATTGGAACGGATACGGCATCAACATCAACGGCGAGTACATCACTCACCTTAGATTTGCCGACGACATAGTCGTTATGGCAGGTTGTCTGGAGGACCTTAACACAATGCTCGACGACCTCAGCAGAGTGTCTCAGCAGGTGGGCCTTAAAATGAACATGAGTAAGACGAAAATCATGTCAAACTCACATGTTCCGCTCCACCCGGTCATCGTTGAGAACTCTGCACTCGAAATTGTAGACGAGTACATATACCTGGGACATACGGTCCAGCTGGGTAGGTCCAATTTCGAGAAAGAGGTTAGCCGCCGAATCCAACTCGGATGGGCAGCGTTCGGGAAGCTACGCGAGATCTTTTCGTCCGAAATACCTCAGTGTCTGAAGACCAGGGTCTTCGAACAGTGCGTGTTGCCAGTGATGACCTACGGATCCGAAACGTGGTCGCTCACTATGGGCCTTATAAGAAAGCTCAAAGTCGCTCAGCGAGCGATGGAGCGAACTATGCTCGGAGTGTCTCTACGAGATCAAATCAGGAATGAGGAGATCCGTAGAAGAACTAAAGTCACCGACATAGCTCAGCGTGTCGCGAAGCTGAAGTGGCGATGGGCGGGGCACATAGTGCGGAGAACCGATGGGCGCTGGGGTCTTAAGGTGCTGGAATGGCGACCCCGCACCGGAAAGCGCAGCGTCGGTAGACCCCCTACGAGGTGGACAGACGACCTCAAAAAGGTCGCAGGGAGCCACTGGATCCAGGCGGCGCAAGATCGTGTGGTGTGGCGATCCCATGAAGAGGCCTATGTCCAGCAGTGGACGTCCATCGGCTGACGAAGAAGAAGAAGATAGCCGGTCTCTAAACATTAATTGTAAATACAGATGTACACCCAAATTCTAACAACCAACAAATTGTTTTAGGAATCAAGCTGCGGAGATGAAGGCAGAGTCACTGCTACCGGTGCCAACGGGTCAGGTAGGTTAATCAATAGATATCCATATTGATATAATGAATGCGAAAGAGTAACTTTTAACATATAGATCTAATTGTTTTTTTTAAATAAGCTAAGAAGCCTTAGAAGTCACATAAGATGTGTGTTTTAAAAAATGAAAGTCTTCAAACAAACCGTATTGCTTTTAATGATTAATGGATCTGTATCGTGGATGTTGAATATAGGCCTAGGAGGCATATATTACAAAGTTTTGAGTTTTTCAGCGGGCAATAGTGCGAGCTCTCTTTAAATGATAGAATTTAACACTGATCTTAACTTATTACATACTATCCCAACTTGATTTTTCCAATTAAAATGTCTATCAATATATAAAACCAAGTATTTATATTTGTCTACAAATTCTAATTTTTGGCAATAACATAAATTCTTATTGGCATGTATTCAATCATAATTATGCCCAATTATACTTACTTCACTCACTTTTGCCACTTGACACTTTTTGCCTTTAAATTATGCGGTGAGTAAATATACATGCATTTGGTCTTTTTTAAATTTATAATTATACCGTTGTCATGTGCCCATTTAATTACATTATCGTAATCTGACTGTACAATATCGCGTGATCCTACTATATCATACGAAGAAAATAAGAGACACATATCGTCTACGTACATAAATACTGGACATTTTTGTATAACATTAACTGTAACGCTGTTAACTAGCATTAAATATCCTAATGGTCAGCATTAAATATCCTAATGCTCGATGGACTAACGACCTCAAAAAATGGCGAGCCGCTAGATCCAAACGGCGCAAGATCGTGTTTTATGGAGATCATGCGAACAGACCTAAGTTCAGCAGTGGACGTCTATAGGTTTAGAAGAGAGAGAAAATGAGAGGGAAAGAGAGAAGAGGTAATAAAATGAAATATAATTTTCATGTCGCTTTATACTTGTACCATACACACAGTGTGACACAGTAAAGCTAATTGAAGGCGCCGCCAGCGCGGTGTCACAGTAGGTCGGATTACATATAGTAATCGGCTTACTCGCAAAACGCCAAGTTTTACCACCGACGGTTGACGTTAGTAGAAAAATAGAGGCAGTGATAAACGATTCGTTTTGACTCGCTGCTATATGTAACATTTATTTTTTACAATCCGTATCCGTGACCTAGTCGCGTCAACTTAAATATTAAAATATCTTTAAGTATCTATTGCGTAATTTTGTATACCATATGTAAGGCCATACAATTTTAGCAAATTTCATTAATCCTCCAGCCGATAACCTAGGAAAGCAGAAATGGTAGACTATAAAATTCATATCATTCGTATTTATAATAATGGAAATCAATGTGTCACAAAGTTGTTCCCGCGTAAATAATGAATCTTTCATTGATATTTTGAACATAAAAGTATAACTACGTTGTGAGTTAACTATAAGAGCTAGAGACATACTGTATAGAACTTTTTTGCTGTATAGGCCCTTTTCCTTGAGTTTGTGATCGTGAACGTGTGTAGAGCTTGTGTATTGTGGTGGCGGTGGTTGAGGTTTGTGCCTGCATTTTTACAAATCCTACATATTTCGGATGTGAAAAAACGGATAGTCAGCTGTACACTATACATTCAGCATTATATATATTTTCTATTTACTTTACTGTAGATTATAGTAAAATAATTTCATTATTGCTTTTGTATTATGGATCTCCACAAAGTAACGCCTAATTCTATGAATTGTTTTTAAATCATTAGCTTTTCTGCTGGTTCGGAAAACTGCTCCTACCGAGAAGTGCCTGCAAGAAACTCGGCGGTTGACTTTTTCAGTCAAAGATTGTCCGAAAGAAATATGAATAAATCTCATACTTTGTGATAAGTGTTTAAACTTTCTTCTATACTTTTCATCGGAATCAGTAATCATTAAACGCTATTTCCTACATGTTTTAGAACCAACATTTCATACAAATCAATTTATCAGACGTCAATATAAACGATATATTTCCTTATATTTCAGTGTTTTCAATAAATATAATATTCAGTATTGCCTCGTGTTTAAGATGAGAGGATTTTCCCGGAAAATATATACCAGTTTATTCGGAGTATCGTTCTGTTTATCGAAGAGTGTGCTTAACGAATTGCAAATATCGTTTAATTTTGATGTCTTTATACACTTAAATTTAAATATAAATTTTTCAATATTTTGTTTAAGTAGGCCACTTTGCATAATTACATAATACAAAATAATTCATTAAGAACATTTATGTAATACTAAGGAAGGAGTAATTCTAAGTGTAGGATGCAAAAACCATTCTCATACCTCATACATGCATAGTAAACGCAAGTATAACAAAACACCGCCACCATTAAAACTTTGGCAAAACTTTATAATTTTGTAATATTGACGTCCTAAGTTGAGACCATATTAAAACACAATGTATAGGTAGATTGAAAGACAAAAATTCCCGTATAGTTGTGTGACTCTAAAAACACTTAGACTATGTCCAGCACCTTCACCTTTAATTAATATTTCATCACTTAATCAGTGTTCTAGCATCAATTATCAACGCAATTCTAGATAGGAGATTCCTCTTGAACTAACAATCCAGTAGCTGCATCTCTATTCTTCATCATAAGCGTTGATTGATGATCATGTGATTTATAATCGGCACGATCATCATGCAAGTGTCAACGCGACAATTCGTATTATCATATGATACAAACGATCATACCAATCACCCTGCGATTCCTTAACACCCGCAATCTGGTGTCCGAAAAATCCCACAAATTTTCCGGGTTGTAGGCGATTGGAGGCGATCATAGACGATGATTGGCGACTACAGCAAATAATGCCCTCTAAACAATGGCAGACGCGCCTAAACGTTCGTAATCAACGATCATTAAGATGAGCCATTAAGGTGGAATTCCACCAGTGTGCAGAACTGTGCAGCACAGTGTGCGGCGGTTTACTCTGGTCGACTCACTCAAGCAAACAATAAATTGTGCGCGAATATTCTAAAAATGTTAGTGCACATCTTTAATGAGTGGACGAATGAAGGAAATACTAATAATTTTATAGAAAATGACTAAAAATATATTGTAAATTTGTATATAATTTAAAAATAAGTGAAATAATTATAAAGGTTATAACATATTTCTAAATGAACATGTTCGCGCACATGTGTGATGACAGAAACTAAACGCGATATCTGCTTAGTACGTGCAGTGCGCGAACTCTTTATACAACCTTTGTAAACAAATGTGCTGCTCACTATTTTGGTGGAATCGTACCTCTAAATAAACATTCGAAAATACAAAAATGTTCTCTAGTAATATTGAAGTAATTTGATCAAATTTTAATAATGTGTTTATATAAAGTAAAGTACCAGCCTGTTACAATCCCACTGCTGGGAATAGGCCTCTTCTCTCCGTTCCTGGAGAGAAGGGTTGGAGCTAAGACCTACCACGCTGCTCCAATGCGTATTGGTAGGTTACACATATCTCCAGAATTCTCTAGAGATATGCAGGTTTCATCACGATGTTTTCCTTCACCGAAAAGCGTGTGATAAATTGCAATTATCAATTAGACACATGAGTTTTAATAGAAAAACTCATTGGTGTCTGCCCGGGTTTGAACTCGTGTTCCCCTCGAAAGAGTCGCACGGTCTCACCGCTGGGCTATCACAGCTATTTGTGTTTATATATGTATGTTAAAATTTTATGAAGCAAAGGTAATTTACAGCGTATAAATATTATTAATTATGCAAGCAATTAGTAACTATAAATTTCCGAACTTTTAAAGTAATGTTCTCAACAGACAAAAACTGTCTTTTTCTTTCTTTTTATCGGACACGAGAGAAATCTTTGTGACGCCTAAATATTCGTAGTATTTTCATCAAAGCAACAAAGAAAAGAGTATTGTTGTAGCGTCTAGTCAGAGGTGCTCTTTTCGGAATGAAAAGAAAACACTGCGCTTCAGCATCAATTTCTCCGCACTCGGAAAAATTGAAAAGCCCACTTAGTAGGTGTTTCCGCTTAGGTGGAAGACTCAATCTTTATTCTTCTTACCTTTAATGTTTTTGTAGTATATTTAAATGAGCAATAAGTATTATGTATTTGCCCTTTTTAGTTTAAATGAGAATATAATAATAATGCTTCCCATCGCACGACAATTCTCACGCTGTGTATGAGAGTCAGTGACTTACAATGAGTCAGAACACGTCCACTCTCGCCCACGGCTTTGATGACACCAATGCGGTGCGTTTGAGACAGTGGAAGGTTTTTATTAAAAGCTTTTATTTAGCTTTCCTTATGTATATGAAAGTGGAATCTAGCAAATTAAATTTGACCCGCTGTCCGGTGTCGAATTAAGCTGAGATTTTACATACTGGTGCAGTCCTGATGGCAATGCATTTTTATGACGAGCATGAGCTGCTGTTGCTATCACGATTGACTGAAAACAAGGGAACTCCTGAGCCCATAGGCCCATGAAAATTTATTGAAAGCTTTTTTTGCCTTGTTATACAATAAATCTGGGTATTATTATAATTAAAATAAAATGTATTCCAATATAATCAATTGTATTCAATAGTGACCTAACGTGTGAGTATTAACAGAGTAGTGATTTTAAGTTGCCAAATAAAAAATGCTGAGATGCGGGAAATTAACAACACAAATGCGATTGAGTCCACGGACAGGGATTGATTTTTTAATTATTTAATAAAAGAAAAAATTATAAACACGCAATATTCTAGAAGATTTGTCCGGCATGCAAATAATAGGGTCAGTGAGACTATCATTTAATATTAAGATTGCAGATGTCTGCAAGTGCATAGCATCTGAAACCATGAATTAATTCACATATTACGGGCGGCAATTCGTCAAAACGTGAGAAAAGTACAAAAGAATATCCTTGCAAGAATATCTCAATAATACATAATAAAATAATATTTCATACGATCACCTTTATATTAATTAGCTTCCTTTCCTTACCGCTTTTATATTATTTAGCTGTTACTGTGCTAAAATATTTTATTGCAAACGAATGTAATCCTTATACCGTATACAGAACGGTCGATATTTCTCAATTATATTAAAACGAAGACGCAATTCCAAGTACAACTACAAAGTCAAATCTTCTGTCAATATTCTATCAACTCTGATAGCAGAATATACAACGTTTCTGAAACCAGGACGAGCGGAAGCATCACTGAGGAGCAAAGTGAATAGAACTTTACTGGAGACGGCTATCCTAGTCTTATGGCCAGACTATGGATAGCCACTATGTAACTTTAGGTGAAGAATAAGATACATATAATAAATTTAGAGCAAATAGAGGGTAGTAAATGTTTACGTTTCCGCGCTCGTTCGCCTAGAAGATAATGGATTATTAGTAATAATAAAACAGCCACCGTGACAATACGACTCGAGATACTTAGTTTAAACTTACTAACAGGGCGTTTTATGAAGCCAGTTTTTATCTTATCAGTTACAACTCGGGTAATATTATCAGGTCCAACGTGTTTATCGACTATTTTGCCTAAATTCATTTTGAAGGTGGTATGTTATATCTATGACTACTATAATATCTTCTATCTCATTTCTCTGATGTAAATTACATTATATGTGAAACATATTTTAAAAGACAATACTATTTTATAAAATACGTTGTGACAAAATGTCTCCGCCCGCATTTGATCTCATTCCCAAATAGCGGGGAATTACCAAGCTTTTATCACCGTGCCGTTTATTTTGAAACTTTTAGCAAAATACCGCGAACTATGTAGGTACTTGAATATTTAACGGTATTCGAGCGCGACGAATATTTTGCAAAAGTTTTCGTACAAAATTGTTTCATTTATCAAATGTGCAAACATATTCTTTATTTATATTTATTAAATATTTGAAATATAAACTTTCATGGCTAATATTCTTAATATAACTTAAACTTGTAAATGCTTATATGTGTCATGCGATATAAGGAGGAAAACTTTAAATGCTCCACCAGTGGACATAGCAAAGACTTATCAAGAATAAATATTAATATTCAAAATATTCTTTATTCAAGTAAACTTATAAGCAAGTGCTTTTGAATCGTTAACTCTACTGCTGGTTCGGAAAGCTGTATCTACCTAGATGAGCCAGCAATAACTCGGCGATTGCTCTAGTCAAAATAATACTTATAAATAGTTACATTTGGTCATTAATATATTGTACTCGTACACTGTAGAACACTAGTTAAATTCACGCGTTCTTACCATCTAAGTAATTCTAAACAGTACAAGCGTTCTGTATTAGCCTCCCCTTAACAGTATTTTTAAATGTATGTAATGACGAAACTAAAATTGATTGCGGAATTTTATTATAGAACTTTATAGCCAAACCTTATCTATCGTGTAAAAGTTACGGTATACCATTCTATACTAAAATC
The DNA here is from genome assembly GCA_947086505.1 of Morpho deidamia. NCBI lineage: Eukaryota > Metazoa > Arthropoda > Insecta > Lepidoptera > Nymphalidae > Morpho > Morpho deidamia. The sequence goes on from CAMTZC010000025.1 coordinate 2,921,406, forward strand.
CCACAGGTAATTATAGTTGTGCCTTAACATCATTCTAAAATAATTACGAATTCCTGTCTTCTGTCCCGCTCTCTCAGTATGTTACCTAAAGAGAAAGGGGGTTCTTTTATACTTTTACTAGATGTGCCAACAACGGGTTCGCCCGCGTGGAATTCAGTGATTTACGAAACTTTTCCCGAATTTTCGAAATTTCGATCATAAAATTAGTTATTGTGAGTTAACCGTGAGAGATAGAAACATGCTATTGCGGACTTTTTGTAGAAGTTTCATAGATCTACAATTCTCTAGTACATTACTTTAGCGTATCTCTGCTGGTTTACGCACTAAAGCTACCAGCAAGCAAGTTTTTTAACGACTGCGCGATCTCTTCAACACAATTTACATTATACTGATATGTATTATTTACCTAAACCATTCAGAAATATTGCACTATCTTTTGGTGAAAACAATACAAAAATCCGTTCAGTAGATTTTGAGAAAATCGATTACATACAGACAGCTTTTTGGGACTTTGTTTTATAATAAGTATAGATGTAAATTTCAATATCAATATCAAATTTTACTAATATTGCTTGTGATCATTAGCCATGAAAGCGTCGCAGAGAGACACACAGCCTTTAATATTTACAATATTGGTATTTACAATACAACGAATGAAACAATTCAATTCACGCGTCGGTGTAATTGAACGTTAAGGCGTACAAACAATAAAACGATTACGAGACACATAAAACTCGATTGAAATCGATAATAGCAAAAACAATCAGAATCGTTAACGAGAAAACGTCCGAATATCCGCAAAGTACACAAACTCATGTTCGCCGTTCAACGTTAAAACGAAATATTGGATTCGGGGAATCCCCGCTAAGAGTATGCAATCACGTTATTGGACTAATAACTGTAAAGAGTGATACAGATTATGAATCGAGCTTTAAAAGCTAGCGAATCGCGCTGGACTTCGGAAAAAATCGTGGTTGCGAAACAAAAATCAAATCAAAGTAAAGTGCACAAACAAGCACTTCTGAATCGTCAAGGATCAATTAGATTTAATAAACTACACTGGTTCGGAATGTTGCTCTTAGTGAGAAGAACTAGCAAGAAACTTTGCGGTCAATCTTTTAAAAATTTAAATATATATTTAATTGCAGTCTTGTTTGAAGCTGAAAGAGTTTTCAAATCGAAGCATTTTTATCATTCAAATAATCTTCAATTGTGTAATATGCCTTACGTATAAGCATAGTTCGTACACTTAATTTAAACTTTTCTGTAGATAAGTCTAATACAGATTGCGGAATTTTATTGTTAAAGCGAGTACCGAGGCCAACGAATGAGTTGCTAACTCTGCTGAGTCGCAGATGATTACAAGCTTTTTGTGACCTCTGATAAATCTTTATCACATACGTATATCAGACGCGAGTGGGCCGGAATTCCTTCCAGAATGGTTTCATCTTGTGAAGGACAGAGTGGCTTACAGTACGCTAACGACCAACCCTGGCACGACAAAATGAAGAATGAGTGCCGAATTAATTAATTAGCTTGCTTTAATTAATTAATTTATAATGAATTATTACTTTTTTTTATCTGTAATATATATTTTGACCAATAAATAGTTTCTTCTTATTTTACATTATTTCTTTTTATAACATTATCATCGACACGGCAGTTGTGCGTCGCTATGCCTGTCCATAAGGCCCGTAAGTGCGACTGAGAGGGCAACAGATTGAATATCTCATTAGCCCGCGGGCAGCGACTCTTTGATACTAGTATAATAATAAAATTCACGGGGTAAGACGAAGCGAAAATGTTTTGATATTATTTATTTATTTATTTATTTATTCTTTTATTGTACACCACACAAAAATTTACAACAAGATCGTAATACACTTTTTTAAATGTACAAACTGGCGGTCTTATCGCTACATAGCGATCTCTTCCAGACAACCAGGTCGGAGAAAGGACATAGCTTTGGATAATGGGTACGTGGTGTGTGATATGGAAAACTTATAAAAATATATACCTTACAAGTACATACTATATATATATATATATTTATATACTTATATGTACATACAAAAATATATAAAATAAACATACATATAATACATATACTCATATACATATAATATATATAGTGTCGTCTTACAGATGTGACAGCAAACACAGCGACAAGTTACTGAGATGGTAACATACTCATGGACAAATAGTGATCTTTAACAAGTTTCTTAAAAACCTCTAACGATCGGGATTGTCTTATCGGCAGAGGAAGTAAATTCCAGATTTTTATGGCCTGAACTGTAAAGGATTTGTTATAAAAAACGCTATTGTGCCGAGGCATTTTCAGTATTAGTTTTTGAGACAAACGTAAAGGTCTGGAATAATAAGATTCTAAGTAACTAAATTTTTCCTTGAGATAACAAGGAGTATTCGAATTAAATAACGCACAGTACAGAATAGAAAGTGTGTGCAAATTCCGGCGAAAACGAATTGGTAACCACTTGAGACGAGAACGAAATTCGGAAATATGATCATACTTGCGCAAACCAAATATGAATCTAATGAAAATATTTTGGAGCCTCTCAAGTTTATTCAGCTGGTCTTGGGTTAAATAAAGATAGCATGTGTCAGCGTAATCTAGAATAGGGAGTAGAAGAGTTTGTGCAAGCATAATTTTGGTGGGAATAGGAAGAAGATAGCGCAGTCGGCGTAATGAACTCATAGTCGCGAACGTTTTCCTACTAACTTCTTTTAACTGATGAGACCAACTTAATGTATTATCCATGAAAATACCTAAATTTTTAATTTTATCACAGTAGGGTACCGGATTACCGTCAAAGTATAGAGTTGGGATAGCGGACCAGTCAATTTTGGAAATCATACTACGGCTACCAATAACAATGGCCTGAGATTTTCCAGGATTTATATTAAGACCATAGGCAGTACTCCACTTTGATATTGAATCCAGATCGTTGTTTAGATTGGAGATAGCTGCAGTAAGACTTCCAAATGATGAGTGAGTATAAATTTGAACATCATCTGCATACATGTGATAGGGAGAAGAAATATTTTGTGTTATAGAGTTGATAAAAATAGAAAAGAGTAAAGGTGACAGCACACCGCCTTGAGGCACGCCGGCAGCAATATCACACCAGGTTGAACATTTTTCTTCCACCTGAATACACTGCCGGCGGCCTTGGAGATAACTCCGAAACCAGTCAACCGCTGCTGGAGATATGTTAAGAGATCGTAACATGCACAGTAACACATCATAGTCTACAGTGTTGAAAGCATTACTAAAATCCAGCAAAACTAACACCGTGAGTTGTTTATTGTCCATACCCCAACGAATATCGTCGGTGATCTTAATGAGGGCAGTTGCCGTGCTATGACCAGGACGGAAGCCAGATTGGAAGGGGTTCAGCAGATTATGTCTATTTAAAAATAGGCTTAATTGCTGGTAAATCAATTTTTCTAGGACCTTGGACAAGAAAGGTAAAATAGAAATTGGTCTGAAATCGGTATAAGTAACAGGATTAGCCTTTTTTGCTAAAGGAATAATTTGAGCAGACTTCCAGGCTTGAGGGAATTTACAGGAGGAGACGGAAGCATTTAAAATGTGGGTTATTACAGGAGTAATAATATCAATTATAGGAATGATCATACCACGGCTAATGCTATCACTACCGACGGCATTCGATGAAACGGACAACATGACCTTCTTAACATCACATGCAGTGAATTGGCTAAAAAAGAACGGAGGATATTTAGGTGTTGGTACTGTAGAAAGAGAACTAATGGTATCTAATTTGTTTGTAGAAGAAAACAACTTGGGAGATGTACAGAAAAACTGATTCAGTGATTCTATATCAATATTTGAAGGAATAGAACTAGCGTTTTTTTTACCAACTCCTAGGGTTTCAAGAAACTTCCAGACTTTGGACGTGTCGCCGTTCTCGACTGACGTGTGAATGTGGCGTCTTTGTGCATCCCTACACAATGTATTGCAGCGATTTCTAGCCCTAATATATTTCACGCGGTTGTCATCAGAAGCATTTGCCTTATATTTAGATTTCGCTAAATTCTTCTTACGGATTCTCTCTTTTAAATCATCATTCAACCAGGGTGCCGGCAGATGTTTAACTTTTACAGCCTTCACGGGGGCATGCACATCATAAAGTTGTACTAATAATGAATTAAATAGCTCTATCTTATTATCTACAGAATCTTCAGAGTTAATTATGGACCAGTCTATATGCCGTGCATCTTCACATAAACTAGTGACGTTCATCCCACCAAAATTACGTCGCAGAAGAATTTTATGTTTATGTTTAGGAGGACGTAATTTAAACGACAGAAAAACAAGATCATGATAAGAGAAAGCGTCAGCAGGATATTGTCCATGCTTAAAAACTAAATTAGGTGAAGATACCATAATTAGGTCAAGGAGTGAAGGAGTGCAATTAGGAAAATAATGGGTAGCAGAAGAGGGAAGCAAATGCATATTACAAGCATCAATAATAGAGACTAGTTTTCGGGATCGGTTGTCTCGTTTAAGCATACAAGTATTAAAATCACCCATTATTATCGTATGGTTGTACACGGGGACAAGAAGTTCTAAGAGATTTTCAAATGAAGAAAAATAATTCACTTGAAGAGATGGACTATAAAAAACACCAAGAAGAATTCTGGATTGGACCAGGTCCACCTCAATAAGTAAATGCTCAGCACAGTCCTCAGAAGTTGAACGACATGACGAATTAACTATTTTAAAAGGAATGTAAGATCTTATATAAATTGCCACGCCCCCACCACTTTTTGTTGTGCGATCATTACGTATGAGGTGGAATCCAGGCAAAGAATACGAAGTGGATGGTAAACACGGTTTGAGCCAAGACTCCGAAACAAGTATGGCATGAATATTAGGGGAATCAAATGACACAAGCAAATCAGGATAATGAGCCGGAATGCTTTGGGCGTTAATATGAATAACATTAAAATTCTTCACACAGTCTGAGAAACTAGAATTAAGGGCAACATTAAGTGAAAGAGGTGTTGTACTGTGGTAACTATTATCACTTAGTGTTTCATCACTTGATGAAAGAGACATAAATAAATCGCTACGTATGCTATCATTCGTGGACGACATTTTATAATAAATAAGAAATAATAATAACAATAATAAATAAATACCAATCTAACTACAATCAAAACAATAATAATATAAAACAAAAAAAAAGTAAAATAACTAGGTATCACCCAACATAGGTATGTCCTTTTCCCACCAGTTATAAGCAAGAGATAAAAATATAATAATAACTACAAATATTTGTTCAAAGTGAACTGTAAAACAAAGAAAAAGTTTTTAACAAAATTATTAAAACTAGACTTACAATAAAGGAAAGAAAAAAAAAGTTAAATAAAATTAAAACTTCATACAATCACATATAACTTACTAAGATAATATTTAAGCAAAAAAGTCACACGAAATGTAAATGCGCTAATAAACAAAAAAAATAAAATAATTAAAAATAATGAAATTATTCTTTAAAGAAAAAACTGTTTAATATAGGTCCTGTTGCAACAGAGTCACCTCAATATTATTTTATAGTATTAAATTATCAACATAAAATTTTATTTAAAGCCCTAAAGGACTAGATTCCATGGCATTGGCAATATATATTATTCTTCAAGGTCTTACTTAAATTATATGCTAGTAGTCTAAACTCTAAACTATAAAAGTTTGTAAACAAGATTACAAAAACAAAAGATAAGAGAGAAAGAAGAGTATTAATTGAAATTTTTACACTATTTAGTTTTAAATAACAAATAATTTTACTTATATGATATATATATGAATATATAACATAAATAGTTTTGACCAAAAAGAAATAGGAAAAAAGCAAGGACGGCGCTAAAAAAAAAAAAAAAAGAAGAAAACTAATATATGATAACTATGATGAATTAGAACAACAGGACCAAGTAGCTGTTACACAAAATAAGAAGATTATTAAACTAGTTAAAAATATAAACTATTTCCTAGCCGCCTTTTTTGCCCTGCTGGTAATCATCTTACTGTCCCTGGCTATAACAGTGGCAACTGTGGTTACTGGGGCCGCAGGTACTGTAGCAACAACCGGGTCTGGGATGGCATTCACCTCAGCTATGGAGGCGATACGATGTCTGGTGCCATCACATGTCAACACGGTAACATACCCATCCCTGGACCAGCAGTTGGAAACTCCAAACCGTTTTCTCGCTGCTATAAATGCCTCATGCCTGCTTCTCGTCAAGAACTCTGACAAAGTTACTCCACTACCCTTTAGATTAGTTTTAGCAAACCAGATTTTATTTCTGAAGGATAAATCTTTGAACTTAATGATCAAGGGACGAGGTTTGTCACCATTAGAGTTGCCTAAGTGACGACACAGTGTAATGGAATCCTGAGTTACTGACACTTTGAGATGCTCAGACAGGAATTTTGTAACACAGAGAGTGGCATCCTTCCCATTCACGGACAACCCATGCACCAACAGAAATTTCCGTCTAGACCTTGTCTCCATCTCATCCTGCTGCTTAGCCAGAAGCTGTAGTTGCAACTGTAAACTTTCAAGAGCATTCAGTACAAATGTTCTGAATGACAGAAATTGTGCGTTTATATTTGAGGTGGGACTTGCTGCAGGCATGGAATTCTTCAGATCCTTTTGGAATTCAGCCATTTTAGAATTAAAATGACCTGTAAGATCCTCCAAGGACTTCTTCAGTGACTCCATTTAAGTTAGAAGCAATGTGCACTGTTATAGGTTATAGTAATGTGAAACTAAAATGTAAGTAGTTAAAAACTCTGAACACACTATTTACTTATTATGCTGGTGGGTTAGGAACACAATTAGTTCATTTGTGATACTTAGAAAACCAATATAATTAAATTAATTAAATATTAAAATCTGAGAGCATAACAATATGTCTTGTCACTATCACACCTACCCACCAAAAAAAAATATTAAATATTATTTAAAATTTATAAGCCATATAAATATATATCATTCGCTAAACACAAGCTTCATCTCATTGGAGAAAACATATATATCCAAATTAAAATTAATCCTGGAATAATATTTCAACATTATATTTTTCAGAACAGCTTTGAACATAATTTTTTTCAGAAATAATGTATTTTCATTTAAGTTGACATCAAAGTATAGTCATTATATAAATGAATTGTAGTATTTTTTACAAGTTTTGAGTTGATATTTGTAAAGTAAAAGTTGAGTAGTAGAGTTAAGACCTGTTACTATATTATTCAGCATAGGGACTTCTCTCTGTTTCTGTAGAGAAGGCTTGGAGCTAAGGTCCAGCACGTTGTTCCAATGCAGATTGGTAGATTAGACATATCCCGAAAATTCTCTGGAGATATGCAGGTTTCTTCACAATATTTTCCATCACCGAACTTTGTAACCTTCAATTGAATGTTTTATATCCTCTATTATGTACTATGTATTTTTTCCTGTTCCTAAAAGGAAAATGCTATTGCTAATTCTATATGTTAGCCTGGTGTATGAGGTTTAATCGCACTATAATTTTATTACTATTGCTCCAGCAGATTACCCATGAACAGCCGTAATAGACGTACACACATTTATCATATGAGTACGGATATCTATCCATATATCTTAAAGTAAAGTATGGCCTGTTAACATACCACCGCTGGGCATAAGTCTTCTTTCACCGATTTAAGAGAGTAGGAATGGGACTGCGAACCACCTTGCTCCCCTAATACGGATTAATAGATTAGACATATCCCCAGAATTCTCTAGACATATGCAGGTTTCGGCACGATGTTTTTCTTTACCGAAAAGCGTGTGATAAATTGCAGCTATCAATTATACACAAGTTTAAATAGAAAAACGTAAGTAAGTAGTACGGTCTTATCGCTGAGCTATAGTCGTTTATCTTAGGGCCCCGTAAATTAATTCTTCACCATCCAAAAATCTGTCAGTAAAATTTTGTATGCTAATAAAACTTCAAATTACAATATTATGAACGTCGTTAAATTGAAGATAGCTGCTCTCCGCAGGAAGATAAAATTAATAAGACGAAAAGGAGGCTAAACGCGTAACGCAGGTGCGTGGCCCATTTATATTCTTTCCGAAGCTTAAATTGCGTATTATAATGTCCCGTCGCGCGGTATGACAGAATTTGCACTTCATAAGCATTAAATTGATCATTAGGCCCTCGTCGTCGAGTGCGATGGTAAAGTGGGAAACATTTATTATAATTATACCTTACTAGCGATGCCCAACGGTTTCACCCGCGTCCATACCGATCTCGTGGTAGTGGAAAGTCTACGAAGTCGGACTATACATTTATTTAATTATAAAAAGTGGGTATTATTTGTATTCTTGGAATAAGAGCTAACTCACCAATTGCAGGAACGGTTGCTACAATGAATTTGTTATGGCATTATTTTCTTTCAATTTACATTCTTAAATTAATAATATCTTTTGATTGGGATGTCGGACGCGATGTAAGATTTTTACGACTAAATTTTTCACACCTTATTACAATTTTATTAGGGATCCCTATTTTTTTTGAAGGTTACATAGTCTATGCCTATCAGTGAAGATGCAACTTTCCAATGGTGAAATACAAAACATTACAAACATACACACATACAAACAAACATACAAATCTTTCCTCTTTATAATATTTCCTCTTTATTATATAATAGATATAGGTACTCAGATCAAAAATCTGTCTAATGATTATCTCTCTCTCCTTTAAAGATTTCCACGGACACGCAATCTTCTACCTAAGTCGAACCGCCGTGTGGTATATCCGGCTGAGTAGAATAGACCATCTTCATTTATTACCGAGGTGTCGTAAAAGGCGACTAAGGTAAGTTGACGTCAGGCAGGCGGGGGGTCGTAAAATACGTAGCCAAATCATGTGACAACATGTCTGTAACTGTTGTGCCGACCCCACCCAGAGTGGGATAAGGGCAGGAGGATGATGACTCAGATCAAAAAAATGGTAGATGCAGCGCACTGAGTTAAAAATAAAAAGCCTTTCATTCGCTTAGTGTTCAAAAAGATAACAAGAATTTACGATTTAATTGTTGATGATGCTTCGGTTACGATTCGATTGTTGAGATTGTGTAAGTGAACGTGTGCAATGCTAGACATATAAGTTTTACATACATACTCAAATACGCCCAGAACCAACAACTTGTTTGTAGAAATAGTTGACCCTCGGTGGGAATCGAACCCGTGACCTGCGAAGCTGAAGGCAAGGTCACTACCCACTGCGCCAACAGGCCAGTACATATCTATATAATTTTACATACGTACTTATTTAATTTTAAATACATTCACACACATAATCGAAGAACCAGCAAATAGTGATAAGAAAATGTTGGCCCTCGGCGGAAATTGAACCCACGACCCGCAAGCTAAAGGCAGGGTCACTGCCACTTGCCAGCCATATGGTCTCTATGTTTAAAAATAAAACAAATATTTATATAGTACGATGATATGACGAAACAGTTGATAATATTGTGGAATGAAGTTATGCAGTGTTTCAGTGATGGTTTGTTATACATGTGTTTTGCCAATCCTGCTTCCTAAAGGTATAAAAACATATAGTACTCTTCTTTTAGTATTTCATTCATTTTCTGTAGTAGCGGATATATATAATATGTATTTGTATTATAGATCTCCAAAGTATCACATTATACTAGAAATTGGCTTAGTATTAATCACATACTATACGCAATACACTAACATGCGCTAATATTTGGCTTTATTATATTATAATATTTGTCCCGAGGAAAGTTATCTCAATACTGCGTCACCGAACTATGTAGGACTTTATTTTGCAAAAAGTGACAAAATATTTTTCATTTAGCTTTTAGTTGGAATATATTAACAGTATTTCACGCGAATCGCAATTTCATTACATTCACTCTACGGAAATGGATTTTTCCTCTCTTATTAAGAAATCTTTTCCTAATGAAAACGTATAATAAATTTTAAAAACATTTTCTTATTTTTCCATTTAATTAAACCTAAAAGGCTGAAATGGTAAAAGGAAATACGATACCTGCTTTCGATTTCGTAGCGTGATTGGTTAACGATTTTAAACATGAATATAATATCTGTAATGAAATAAATAATAAATCAAATTTGATTCATAGTAATGAAGGATAATTTAAACAATGCCTCGAATAGATGAGAAAATATAACATGTAAAAATCAGAATCCCTCTTTTTACCTGCATCATAATCGACCATAACTTGTCCTTACGTTTGCTGACGGTATAGCCGTTACGATACAGTATCTGATAACCTCAATATAAAGGTCGATGACCTCACAGGAGCTTACATGAGCATCCATGAAACGAAAATTATGGCCAACGCACATTCTTCACTCCGCTGGGTTATCTTTGAAATCTCAGAACTCAAAATTATAGACGAGTATTTAATACCTGCAACATTTGTTTTGGCTCGAACGTAAGAAACATATAATAGAATCTATATAATGGTGACTTTAGCTTATCGTAATGTGAAATGTATGTTTATATAATAATGAGTATGAGCTGCAAAAGTTTAAAAACTCCTATTCGCTAAGTAAGTCCAATTTACAGAGATCCCCTATTTCTTAATATAATCATATTAACTTCAAATTCAAATTCAATCCAAAATATTCTTTATTCAAGTAAACTTGTAAACAAGTGCTTTTGAATCATCAACTTTACTGCTGGTTTTGAAAGCTGTTCCTACCGAGAAGAGCCAGCAAGAAACTCGGCGGTTGCTCTTTTTAAAATATATATCTTAGAACTAGTTACATTTATTTATTACTGTCTTGTACAAGGTAGAAGTGCACCTATATCCACACATCCTTATCATCTAAGTAATCTTCAACAGTATAGTAGGCTTTCTGTATCAGCCTCTTTTTAACAGTGGTTTTAAACTGCTGTAATGGCATGGCCAAAATTGATTTCGGAATTTTATTATAGAATCTTATACCCAAACCCACAAACGATTTACGTACTTTTGCTAGGCGCAAAGCAGGAGTCGCAAGCTTATGTCGGTTCCTACTTTGTCTTTTTTGTATATTTTTATGTAGAAAAATTACATTGTTTAAAATATACTGTGAAGCAAATGTAAGAATTCCTATTTCCTTAAAAACAAAATTTAATAATATCTAGGAGTTCAATGTTTAAAAAAATTGAATATAAAGTCATTACTAAGACTGTTGAACATTTAAAACTAATAGTTTAGTCTTAATACAACCGTTAACCTGCGGCCATAATGTTTTCTATAAACCAATATTGAAATAAGATACGGGTCTTTCTAACGACCCTAATACTTTCAAGGGACATCGAGATTTCGAATCTTCGGCCATTCGCTTGATGAAACTGAAGGAATAAAATATAGTATAACCGTACCCTTATAATCACTGTAGTCTTTAGAAATTCAGAGATAAAACTCAAAGTAAAGTCATTTTCTTCAAAGAACCGACGAGAGATCGAGAGCAAAATACGGCACACCCTTTTCTCGGGTCAATCGCAATCGCTAAAGGTATGGGATTTATTTGCTACAAACCTTCGTTAGGCCTTTCTCATTGTATATGTCATTTTATTACTGTACCTTTTGTAATATTCTTTGTATAATTTGAATATTAATTATGTATTACACGCATTTAGATGTCAATGATATATAAATTCGCCTTCGCCGGAATATTCATATCCTCACCACGCTTTTTAAAACTCTTAATAGTTCTTCACCTCTTTATCTTCGTGAGCGCTTTCACATGGCTCCCCCTCGTGTAAGACCTGCACGCTCTTGCGTGGCAGTTAAATCATTGGCAGTGCCTTCTTATAAAACTATGTTTTTCTCTAAGTCTTTTACAGTCCTAGCATCCCGTCTTTGGAACTCTTTACCAGATAGCATCTTTAAAGACTCTCCTTCTTTGCACATTTTCAAACTTAGGCTAAAGCACTACCTTTCCTCGCTGTCATAACTTATATCTATGTAGGTTTATTATATTTTGTATTAGTATTAGTGTATTATCTTGTATTATATATATGTATTCTATTTTATGATTATAAGAAAGTAAGTTTATCCAAATTTAATTTATAATTGTTTTATAGTGTTTTTAATAATTTATCTTTTACTATTAATGTACCTATACTACGTTTTCACTTACTTTCAAACCACCAAGGGTCGCTGGCAGAGATCTCTTATAGAGATAAGTAATCAAGCAATATAACAGAACTAACTACTTTGCTATAATCCGCACGGGTTAAGTGAATGCATGCAAAGCCAATGTGTATGAAGCAGGCAAAATCTACGTACCTTATACATGCAGGACAAGCCACCACATGCACCCCAAGGCGCAATTCACCAGCAACAACGCACACAAAAGCAGCACACACACCCACCACCACAATCTCGACGATCGTTTCGCCCCGAAACCGAAGCATCATCAGGAGGATAGGCTCCACGACAAAAATCGTACTGCAAATATACAACATTTATAGCAAAGTAGTTAGTTCTGTTATATTGCTTGTAATATGGAATTCCGCAAAGTAACGCCTGCTTCTATGAATCATTTAAATCAGATAAGTAATCCTTTGTACTTGTTTTCTTTACCTATATTTTCTTATATATTTTAATTTTGGTACATAAATAATTATAAATACGAAAACTTGACACCGTTAGGATATTGAAGAAAAGTTCATACTAACCAGCCAGAAAGGCACTGGTGTTACTGCACAATTGTTTTTTGTAGTAAAGTTTTCACCAACGAATTTCACCAAGTTCAGATTATGCCAGTGTTTTAATCTAATATGAAATATCAACAAAGGTAAAATTGATTGTAGAATTTATTATAGAACCATCCATGTATCAAAATCAACAAACAATTTACCTACTACTGGATGGCATAAACCGGAAGCGGCAAGCTTATGTCAGATAAGGTTGTAAGGTGAGGGAGGAATAGAAAGCACCTTTTTATAAGGATACTTGGGCTCTCCAAAGGAACGAGATTTTTGGCCGTTCATTACAACTTTATCAATACCTGTCAATTTATTTTAACTCCATTAATAATAAATTTTAAGCTGGTTAACCTAAATATGCAGGATTTGTAGGAACATGTAAAACCTCCACCACCACCACCACAATACACAAGCACGACACACTTTCACTATCAGAAACTCAACAATCGTTTCGCCCCGCAACCGAAGCATCATCAGGAGATAGACTCCATCACAAAATCGCACAGGCTTTGCGATTTTGTCTTGGAGTTTACATTTGTTTTAACGAATTCTGCATGTTTCAGGTATGATAACGAATAGTCCATTATTCTCTACATTTAGTATTATATATATTTCCTATTTAGAGCCATGTGGTATCCGGCTGAGTAGAATAGACCACCCTCATTTTTTACCGAGGTTTCGTAAAAGGCGACTAAGGTAAGTTGACGTCAGGCAGGCGGCCGGTCGTAAAATACGTAGCTAAATCATTTGCCAACATGTTTGTAACGTGTTGTGCCGACCCCACTTAGAGTGAACTAAGGCCAGTAGGATGATGATATATTTCCTATTTACTTTATCGCGAATTATAACAAAATAATTTTATAATTACTTTTAAATTCATTATTATTTACTTCTATATTATACGAAATAATTATAAACTATAAGGGACCCCAAAATTGCGATATTGAGGTAATTTCTCTGATGAGACTCGTTCCATAATGTTAACGGGCAGTATGAATGGCGCCTTATAAACGTTGTACTCTTTAGAAATTCAGAGATAAAACTAAAAGTAAAGTCATTTCCTACGAAGGACCGATGCGAGATGGGGACGGAAATGGGACTCACCCTTTTATCGAGCCAATCGAAATAGCCAAAGAAATGAGATTTGTTCGCCGCATCCCTTACTTAGACCTTCCTCTAAAATTCGTCACATTTTGAGCTTAGTCAATATTTTTACTTATTAGATTGCATTAAAATGAATATTAAATATATGGGACACTTACACTCACCGTCGTCTATTTCCAAAGTAAATAACCTAATACTTGTGTTATGAGTGACGGACAACTGGTAAATATACTAGTGTTAGGAATGGAAATTCGCAACACGATAAACGCGTCCGATAGCAAGGGACTGGCATTTGGAGCGAAAATTGTGAATGAAACATGGAGCCCGCCATATTGAAGGCAGTCTTTTTGTAAAAATTTAACTAATACAGTTATTAGACCGTTACGCTGTTGGATCTCGTCATCATTTGGAGTCTTGCTGTAAAGCTAGACTTGTACGTCGTACTAACGAGGCCCTCCGAGCGTTCCGAACGGGGTTAATCGGACGCTCGCTGGAGTTAGGTCCTCAAGGCGGTCGATACATCTGGTGCTCCCGATGCATCAATTAGTGGAGGGAGGGGCCACTGCTTAGAGGGGCCCCGACCCGGAGGTGGCGCTCTCCGTGGTACAGAGCTGCTGCTGGTGGGCATGGGGGTAATGTGTCCAACGGTACCCTATCCCCGCCACTAGCAGCGTGGAGGAGCACTGTCAGGTTTTTAGTCGGTGCGAGGCCGACATACCCACCGCTCGTCCCCGTCGGGCGGTGATGACCCATAACGGGTTTTCCTGACATAAAAAAAGGCTTGTACGTCGTGTTTCATCTTGTCTTGGTTGGTTTCAACCAGCAGGTTCAATCTTGATATGTCGTACTACGCAACTAGTATCATTAATTACTGTGTCGTTTTAATGTTGGTTAGGTAGATCCGCGCCTACCTATATTGTGATCTATCCTCATACTCATTATTCGTGTTATGATTAACCACTGAATTTCTTGCCAGTTCTTCTCAGTGGAGAGTAGCGTTCCGAACTGGTGGTCATCATCCTGGTGATGGTGGAATCATCCTGGCATAATATTCCAAATTACATTAAACTTACCTGTCAATACTGTTCGATATTTTGTTGACTATGTGAGAAAGCTGAAATATTTAATTGAAACTCATGCCAATTCTAAGATATTATTATTTTCCTGCCCTTATCGCAATCTAAATGGGGTCGGCACAACATGTTTTGAACATGTTGTTACATGATTTGGCTAGGTATTTAACGACCGGCCGCCTGCCTGAGAGCTTATTTTAGTCGCTTTTTACGACACCTCGGTAAGAAATGAGGGTGGTCTATTCTACTTAGCCGGGTTCCATGGTGGATCATAAATAATAATAATACTTTATTTGCAAGAATGTTTAATTCCTAATTATTTTGGTGGTTATAAACATGATCTTCCGTGATCTTCATGATCTGTAATATTCAAGTATAGTGATAGTTCGCAAAATTAGTATAATACAATGGACGTCGTGCAGTAATTATTGCAGCTTCATTATATTTATGAAATGAAATAATGATTGGCAAGTCATATTACATATATTAATTGATGTCAGAATTCTATAAATGAACATTAGAAAATGTATTAGAGAAAAAAGGTAGATTCAGTCTTACGCATATGCACATTTTATAGTAATAAAAATAAATTTTATATTTTAAAGATTATATTTAAAGAAATCATATAATAATAAATATGTACATCATATGTTTTGTTATATTTGACTGACCCGTTTGCGTTGTTCGCAATGACCATGCCTTCAGCTCCGTAGATTGCGGGTTCCATTCCCGCCGAGGGCCAACAATTTCTATACACAATTTATTGATTGGATCTGGAAGTATAATATGTATTTAGGTACACATTAAAAAATATATATGTATGTGTTTACGCTTGGTCTGTCACCCATAACTCAAGTATTAAGTTACTTATTGGGGACAAACGACCGTGTGTTAAACCTTTGATGCTTACACAAACTTTACGATGATAAAAATATTATTTTTATTATTCTGTAATGTATGATTGTGTTCTTTAATACATTTATCTTATTTTATTCGGTTGCCCGTATCCAACTGAGCAGGCTTCTGAGTTTCTTGTCGATCAAGTAAATAAAATTGAGGCATTTTTTGCGACAACAATTCAGTAATGGAAACCAATAGCAAACATTGGTGAAGGAATAAAATAAACCGTTTAATAGTGTGTTTTTGCGAGCTGAATATATATTGTGTCTCTGAGTTTCGCCGAGAATAAGTGCTTAAATTATATTTGCAACCTATTTATGTTGTACAACGACGAAAATACCGTGACGGAATTCTTCGTATATGTCATCATCCTCGTGCCCTTATTCCACTCTAAGTTGGGTCTGCACAACATACTACAAACATGTCACATAATTTAGCGTTACGTATTTTTTACGTTTTGATTTACGTGTTTTACGACCGGCCGCCTGCCTGACGTCAACGTACCTTAGTCGTATTTTACGACACCTTGGTAAGAAACGAAGGTTTATTCTGCTCAACCGGATACCACACAGAGGGTCAACTTACCTTAGTCGCCTGTTACGATATCTCAGTGAGAAAGGAGGGTGGTCTAATCTACTCAGCCGGATACCACACGGCATTCTTCAAAATATGGTTTATCGCGACATATAGCTAAAGTGTCAACGGGGGGGGGGGGGGATCTAAGAAGTACTTTGTTCAGATCGCTTTCTAGCGTTTGGTAGGAAGAAAAAAGAAAATGAGTTTGATCCGAGTGCTCGATAGATTTCGTAATGTCTACAATATTAGAAAGCACAGGTTAATTACGCTGTCATCACTAAAGTTGCTAGAGCTCAACTGGGAACAGGTGTGCTTTAAGTTCAGATTTCCTGGAACGATTCCGTGTTTCATTAAGCAACCCGCACTAGGTCGCCCTGTACCGTGAGCATCAATCTTCCCAAAATACGAACGAAAAAACAATAATTATGAAAATAAAAATAACTTGTTAAAATTGCACCTTTTGTACATTTTAATAATGGGTCACTATAAAAATGCAATACAGCGCCAGCTAATGGAATATTATGCTAACGTTACAGTGACATCTCTGAGACGGATAAAAAACAGTCTCATCTCATTACTTTACTAAAATCATGTAGTTTCTTATCTTATCTATATCCTTTATAGTGTTTTACCAATGGTGTCAATGAGGGAGGCACATATAAAGTAGAATAAAGTCCCAAGTTAGTAGATGTTGACGATAAAAAAGCACTTGTTTACAAGTTTACTTGAATAAAGAATGTTTTGAATTTGAATTTGAGTTAAGGTCCCACGGTGATGGAGTAGTCACCTGGCAATGGTTAAGCATTTTTTTTAATAAATGACATTACATATCACAAACTTTATGTCCGTGCCCTTCTTTAGTTAAGCTTTATTTGTATCTTTAATTTACTTGTACTTATAAACGAAACTTACTCTAATGCAACAATGTTAGTACAATCAAAATTTTTAATTTATATAAAATTATAATAAATATTTTTATTAAATATATTTTTAAGCTATTGCATAGCTTCTATCGCGGGCCTTGAGCGTAGAGACCGAATCCAGAAATTCAGTTAACGAAAAAACCTAACACCCCCCCACTCCGACCGGCATAGCGGTGATACTTTTTAGTAGCGATCTGTGCGCCCCGGGACGCACACGCCAGTTGACGGGTTAATGACTTGTTGAAATATCACGCTTGTCTCTTTAGTTCAGCAACCCGCCTTTAGTTTAGTTATTGGTTGTATTGGAAAACTACAGTTAAAACCGACATGTATTGAAAGATAATAAAAATATTTTGAACAATATTAACATCTCATTTATTTAATAAAAGAAAAAAAATCGTTTTTTTATCGGTCACCACGCTCAAAGTGTAACTTGAATTAATATCAAAGAAAAAAGAAAAAAATTACTGCATAAATAAAATAAATATATAATTGTAACTGCATAAGTTGATAAAAAACGCTATGTATCTACTACAAATAATCTTTACAACTAAAGTAGTTAGAAACACTAACTTTACATATATAATTGCTGGGTGTCTTTTAATAACTTCGTTATTGTAATACTGGTTAAGCATTAGATCCCCCTCGTGGATGATCGAACTAAAAACGTGACAGGTAGCCAATTGGTCCTGATAGCACTAGATTATATAATATTAAAAAGCTTACATTCAGGCTTGTACTGCAGAATAAATTCGTATAAAAATACTGTTCTATTTTAAATATTTTTTCCGGGTTTATTAAGCGATGTGTTCAGGCACTAAAGGAGTTCTGAGTCTAAAATATTTGAGCTTAGCACGAATAGATCGATCTAGATACCGTTGGATTGGTTTGATGGATGAAGCGTGTATCGCTCCAATGAACCGTTGCTGAATTTTAAAAGATATATCGCACTTAATATGATCTGGAAGGCTAAAAGGAATTTCTATTTAGGTTATATTGAATTGCTATTGATATATATATCTGATGTTTATAGTTGTCTATGTGCCACAAGAAGGCCAAGTGTTTCTCAGCCAAAGGTGTGACCTATGATTGGAGGTTCGTAATCAAATCAGTAAAAAGAGAGATTCGTGCCGCTTTAGATTACCGCTAAGGTGCATGCACATAGGACGAGGAAATGGCCCTTGGAGTCCCTAGATGATGGAAAACATATTGGAAGACACCGTTGCGTTGATCACCTTTTTCCTTGGAGATAAGAATTAGAAATCTTACCCACTATACCGCTCTAATGTGGTTACACTGCAATGGCGTTATCAGGGCGAATGCATATTTCTTCGAGACATGGTGGCTGAACGGTGAGACCGAATAGCGTCATCGGGAGATGCTTAATTTAGCTAATCTCATTGTTTAGTAATCAAATACACATGAATGCACAAATATGAAATATAACTAAAAAAACCTGTCGATCAAAACATAGATTTTGCAAGCTCGAAAGCTCGTATTTTTGGCTAGCAAACATTTATCTTTCGCTTTAATGACTTTATATATGCATATTGTTTTAACGCATTACTGTCAATAGAGTTAACGTTTTCGACAAAAAAAATCCCGACCCAAAATCGGAAAGCAAAGCGGAATATTTGTAGAAAATTTGCTAACATTCTTTCAACAACTTAGTTATTATGCTTATGTAATTTTGGTTTGTGCTACGAAGATTTTGAACCATTGATAAAAGTGGTCTTCGATCGTGTATTGTGGAAATTGATGACACCTATTTCTGGCAGTGGATGTCCATCTGATGGCAGAGAGAAGGATAAAGAAGAAAAAATTGAGATATGATAAAGAGGCATTTTGATCTGAACTTACCCTGACCTTTTTTTGTCAGGAAGAACCCATAATGGGTCATCACCGTCCGACGGGGACGAGCGGCGGGTATGTCGGACTCGCACCGACTAAAAACCTGATAGTGCTCCACCACGCTGCTGGTGGCGGGGATAGGGTAATCGGTTACAGGGTTAGACACATTGCCCCCATCCTCACTAGCAGCAAATCTGAAACCCAGAGTGCGTCACCACTAGGTCGGGGCCTCTCTCAAAGTGGCCCCTCCCTCCATTAATCGATGCATCGGGAGCACCAGATGCATTGACCGCCTCGGGGAACTAACTCAAGCGAACGTCCGATAAACCCTGTTTAGAACGCTTGGAGGTCCCTGTTAGGGCAGCATGCGACGGACTTCGGCGAGTCGCCTACGCCCCGCTCGCCTGCGAACTTACCCTGACTTACCCTTACTTGAATCCTTACTAATTAAGATTCAATAAAAACTATTTTTAACTTTGCCTTCACAGCAGTTTAAAACTTTTAAAAAGAGGCTGATACCTAAAGCCTACTTACTATCCTATTGAGGATTACATCGATGATAAGAATGCGTTGATACAGCTACTTTTCGACCTTGTACAAGACAGTAATGTCTGCAAAGTAAAATGCAACTATTATATTTTGAAATAGCAACCGCAGAGTTTATTGTTGGCTCTTTTCGTAAGAAACAACTTTCCAAACCAGCAGCGGTTATGACGATTCAAAAGCAGATGTTTACAAGTTTACTTGAATAATAGAATTAGAATTTGAACGACTTTGTGGGTAGTTGTTAATAAAACATATATAACGGGTCGTATGATGCATCATGGTAATGCAAAAGTGAGGTACTATCAATCTTACTTTACTCTGAAAGTGCATTTGGTCGTTATAGCTGCAAGCGAGGTTCCTATGAGGTACCTCGTTACATTTAAAAGCCATGAACAACGTTATTTTTCATAAAAATGTACGTACAATCTATGGCATTTTGTATATATGTTTAGATACAAATCATTCACATTTGTTACATTCGCATTTGTTACAGAATTTATTATGGAGTTTTGCTATAATCCGCGGCAAAATCGTAATGTGTTTTACGATTCTGTCATGAAGCCTTTCCTCCTGATGATGATTCGGTTACGGGGTGAAACTATCGTAAAGATTGTCGTAGTGAGTGTGTGTAGTGCTTGTGTGGTGTGTTGCTGATGACGGCTTTTTGTAATTCGTGTGGTGACTAGTCCTGAATGTATAAGGTATGTGAACGTTTGCTTCCTATAATTAGCATTATATAGATTTTCTTAAACACCCTATTATAGCAAAGTAATTCTGTCATAACTTCTGTACAATGAAATTCCGCAAAGTAACGTCTTCTATAAATTATAGAAATTATCATACGTTACCTTAGATATAAGGTACACGTATATTCCAGAAGGCTTTTACGTCACAGGGTAAAACTAAATATGTTCGCGGTCGCTCTCTATTTGTCTTATTATGGGTATACACAATCATTCTAATTGATATTTGCAATTTATCATACGTATTTCAGTGAAGGAAAAGAAAACTTGCACATCTAAAGAGAATTCAGGGCAAATATGTAGCGTACTAATCAACATTGGAGCAGCGTGGATGCTTAGTTTCAACCCTTCTTCCATAAAACGGAGAATGCCTATGCCCAGCAGTGGGATAATACACCTCGTATTATCCCACGTTACATTACTTTTTCACTTTTAACCAATCATTAATTGCACAAACGTTGTGGTTTTTTTTACTGATACCTGTGACTTGTTCGCGTCGAATTAATTGTTAAAATACCTATTCTATTCTGTATTCTGTATTCTGTACTATTGTTTGCCTGTCAGAATTAATTTTTAAAATTCTATATACTATCTATTCCTGGAGGAAAAACGGCCTTTTTTATGTATTGTATTTTTCTCCAGCAAACTAGGCCTTAAGGGTTAACAGACAGAGAGGCTTTTGGATTTATATTAAAAAAAGTAAAGTAGCGGCCTTTTACAGTCCCACAGCTGGGAATAGGCCACCTCTCTTCGTTTCTGGAGAGAAGGGTTGGAGCTAAGACCTACCACGCTGCTCCAATGCGTATTGGTAGGTTACACATATCCCTAGAATTCTCTAGAGATATGCAGGTTTCCTCACGATGTTTTTTTTTCACCGAAAAGCATGTAATAAATTGCAATTATCAATTAGACACATGAGTTTTAATAGAAAAACTCATTGGTGCTTGTCCGGGTTTGAACTCGTGTTCCCCTCGAAAGAGTCGCACGGTTTCATCACTTGGCTATCACAGCTCCGGAATCCGGAGGATTTATAATATTAGTATAGAATAAAGATATAGATAAAAGTAAAAGGTGAAATTTATTAAAACTAAAATAAATAAATAAACAAGTTATTCTATTTTCCAAAATGTTCAATAAATGATAAATGATAAATAATATATAAATTTTATATTTAATATACCATAATTAGGTCTACTTTGGGCTTGAATGAATATTATTTGCTCAAATGATCCTTAACGCTATCAATGTCCTTTTATAAGACGATAATAAATGACATTATCTTAACAAACCGATCTTATATTGGATAATTCGCAAACCACGTTGATATTTTGCAGAATAAACTGATTTACCTCTAATATATTTTAAGACATCTATACCAATATTGTAATTGGGAAAATCCGTCTATCTGTTACGTTTTCACAGCTAATATGCTGGACCACTATTGAGAAAATTTAGCATAAATAAGGCTATTCATCGTTGTTACATACAGGACAAGCTAATTCCCGTTTTTATATTGGAAATAGGGAAAAAAACATGTTATATATCATTATTGAAGGTACTTAAACGCTTTAATTGGCGCGAACGAGAGACTATTAGTTAACAGTAAAAATTTCATACGTTCAGATGAATATGTACCAAATTTTGTAGCCAATTTAATTAAATAACTTTCCTTAAAATTTTATGAAATATGTTTTAATTGAACTATGTTTAATTAAATGGGAAAGTCTGTCTATCTTTCTGTTATGTTTTCCCGCTGAATGAATGAATCCGCTCAACCAATATCGATGAAATTCGGTAAAATTATTCCTTTTACACCAGTATAACATATAGGCTATAGAAGTCCTGTTAATTCAACAGGAATAAGATGACATTGAAAAAGTAACGAAAAACCATCAACCTATCAATTTTTTTTTATTCACGAAGTATCAAAAACAAGTGAACTCTGTAATTTAAAGCAGTTTCTATATCACGCTGTTTGTTTCACATCGAAAAAGTTATTTTAAGAAAATGTCCGTTTTGTTTATTGTATAAATTTAACCGACCAATTTTAATATATATTTCAAGTCAGACGTGTAATTTACTAAAATACCTATGCACTAGTAAAAACGATAAATTCCTCTCAGTTTTTCCGAATCGATCTGATTTTCGTGGTGCAGATATTTGCAGGGTTTGAGAGTGACAGAAGCTACTGTTTATTCCCAGAATAAAGTTCACGCGAACGAAGTTGCTGGTAAAAGCTAGTGCGTATATAAACTTGAAAAGAAACGTCAGTAAGCTTTAAAAGTCAGCCCTCAATCGAACAACAGACAGTGGGGCGAAAAATGTCGGAAATCTTGAGAGTTCCGATTGTTACTCAACAGCCTTCAATCTGTCTGAGTGCTCAGGCGGGCTGAGATTGGGCCGATGATCTGTACCTATAGAATTTATGCCTAACATATGTGTGGCGTTTTGAATAGAATATTATTCAAATGCGAGGAATCTTTTATATATATTCCTATATGGAATTGAACTTTGTACCGAAGTGAACAGACGGCCGCAAATTTTAGATTCGCTTTTGATATTAATTTAATACAAACAATCTTATTTAAAAATATCACCAATGAAATATTGAGCGCCTCTTAGAGATACTCGTGTTTTTGATTGAAGCTTTTCGATTTATCGTCCATTATAAATAATTTAAAAGTTATCCGAATAAAACTCGTCTCGTTCTTATTGATTTAATATTAATTCAAATAATAACGATTAAAATGTTAATTTTGGTTTTATCTTTAGCAGATTTAACCACGATTTCTACTACACGTTACTAAAAAGTATGTGAGTAAAGGCAATGTCTAAATGCCATTGTGTAAAAATGATTTTTACAAAATATCGCTAAAGTATAAAGTATAATTTACCTAACATTGCGCTATCCCAAAGGTTTTATCAATGCCTAATTTATTCAAAGCATCCTTATCATAGATCAATCTACGTACTGATAAGTTTATTTACGTCAAGTGAAGTCAATTTTTGTTTGGAATCTTTCATTAGTCTTTTCCATAGCGTTATTGAATGTATTTGAAATTATGCGAACTTTCTTTTTAAATCCGTTTAAGGTTAATATGAAACATTCGGGCAATATACAAATCATCCTTGTAATACCGACTACTGAGAAGGAAAAACCATTTATCTTATAGAAGTCTCAATATAATTAGTTTGTTAACATAAAAATTTGAATTTGAAATTGAATTTGTAACAGAGGTTTAAAAACATGAAAAAAATAAAGAGACAAAAAATGAATTTGTAATACGTGCAAAAATACCCATAGTATAATTCATACGTAACATTATTGAACTCAAAGTCTCAAGTACAATATTATTGTTCTTGTAAACCTAACTTTTGACATAAACTTTGGAATATAAATAAATTCAAAATGTTGCAAGCTAATAACTCTAACTTTGATATATGCTGCGAAAAACTTTACTGCGTTGTAAAATTTTGTTGAATATGTTATACGTGACAATATTCACAAATTGCGAAGGAACCTCTTTTTACTACTAATAGGGATGTGCTTGATTTTGTTTGCTCGCTAGATGATAAAAATAAGGAAAGGAAGGGAGGTAATGTCACGATCAAAATAAATCTTATGAAAAAATCAAAAGAACATTTCCTCTAACTTAATAGGTAGTGGAACTTAGATCTTGAAGTTAATGAACTTTTTTCAAATTCAAATAAGTCTTTATTCAAATTGGCCTATTACAAGCACTTTTGAATCGTCAAATTAAAATTAAATTGAAGCTACAACTGGTTCGGAAAGGTGCTCTAACCGAGAAGAACCAGCAAGAAACTCGGCGGTCACTCTTTTAAAAAATAAATAGTACAGTTTTGTATTGACTATTGTTGACAAACTTAGATTATAATATCGTCTAGTACATAGCTGGTCGCAATTTAGTTCCAAGCTTTCTTATCATTGACATAGTCTTCAACATTATAGTAAGCTTTACTTAAACAAATTACCAGGGCAAAAAGACATAACTCTGACAAACAAAGAAGCAATAGGAGACAAAACTACCCAATACTTCCCCCTTTTAAGGGAAAAGACAACAAAGACAACAAGGATATTAATTGCTTAAAACTTTTATTACTAAGTGAAATTATAAAACAAGAAATAGAAATACGTAAATACTCATATTTCGTTCAAGGTATTTCTAAAAATTTATAACCACTATAACGAGATCAGTAAATGGATTAAACTTACGATTTCAATTCATAGAATATACAAATATAACTCAAAGAAAACGGATTAAATTATGAAATATATCTTGAAGAATAAGTGGTGTAAGAATTATTATTTTACAATGAAAGATTTAAAGCTAATCAGACGTGCAACACTTTCGAGGTGTCATGGGTTCAAACTCTGGGCACCAATAAGTTTTTCTTTTAAAACTTATGTGTCTAATTCGTAATTTCAATTTATAACACGCTTTCCAGTGAAGGAAATCATCCCAAGGAAACCTACCTGTAACTGTCTCTAAAGAATTCTAGGGATATGTGTAACCTACCAATCTGCATTGGAGCAGCGTGGTAGGTCTTAGCTCCAATCCTTCTGTCCAATAACGGAGAGAGGGGGCCAGCAGTAGGATAGTAGATAGATTTTAGAGTCACGTGGAAAAGAGACCGATAATCGAAAAGCCCGGGAAATGAACCGAAATCAAAAGAAACTATTTCTTTTTATAGTCACATTACTCACGTTACGCTCAAGATATCGATGATCAGCAGTCCATCGGTTGAAACAATCAAAACTAGAGTATGTTTACGTAAATTTTCTATTTTCTATTTTACAAATATATTACAATATTACAACGTTAGCTGCTCACAGCAATATTGTCATTACCAGGCTCATATGATTGTCGTACAAACATAAATTAATTATTTCCCTATACCCCTATTGTTAGTTAAATTAGAGTATTGTATAAGGTACTATAATGGTTTGTAATAAATGTTAAAATATACTCTATCGCTTAACAACTAAGGTTGCTTTCACAATATTTAATAGGATCCCATTTGAATACCGATTATTTTATACGCAAGGTAAATCGTAAGTCTGGTTATATTAGGTCGTGGAATAGCGACGGTCATTACACGGCGAATCGACATGGAAGGGGCGTGTGTCTACTAAATTGTTGATAGTAATATATGAAGAGGACGTTGTTATAGATTACTTGCAAATGTAACTCCTGTTTGGTAAGGTAGTTTTGTGGAATTTGTGAAATTGAATCTAGCCTTTATTCTTCTTGCGTTGTTCACTTGACTTACGAGGTTGACGTTTGCTAAGCAAATTTTAGTAAGTGGATGCGGAAATTAAAGACAAATTCAGTTTGATCTGCTGGAGAGAAATTGGCAAAAACTAGATCACAGGACTTCACGGTTTTTACTCAGTGGTAGTGGTAGCGTTTCGAACCGAGTTACATGGGCGGCGCGACACAGACTGCGCGACACTACTGTGCACTTTACGAGCTGCGTGGCACTGGCTGCGCGACACGACTGTGCGTTTACGAACTGCGTGACACTGACAGCGCGACACGACTGTGCATTTATGAGCTACGCGACAGGAATGCACGACGCAGACTGTGCGATACGATTCCGCAGCTTATTAACTACGCGACATAAACTGCGCGACACGGACAGCTTGACACGGACTGCGCGACACAGACTGCACGACACTATTGTGCGCTTCACGAACTACGCGACACGAACTGCTTGACACATACTGCGCGACACGACTGTGTGCTTTACGATTTGCGTGACACGAACTGCGTGACACAGACTGCACGACACATACTGCGCGACACGACTGTGTGCTTTACGATCTACGCGACACGAACTGCGTTACACAGACTGCGCGACACATACTGCGCGACACAACTGTATGCTCTACGATCTACGCAACACGTACTGCGTGACACAGACTGCGCGACACGACTGTGTGCTTTACGATCTACGCAACACGTACTGCGTGACACAGACTGCGCGACACGACTGTGTGCTTTACGATCTACGCGACACGAACTGCGTGACACAAACTGCGCTACACATACTGCGCGACACGACTGACGATTCTATGATTTTCTTCTCCTAGTGTGATTTCCTTATTTCCATATTTCAACTACTACTACCTTAGTAACGTCGCCACTAAATATATTTTTTTGGAAATTTTTATGTACATCATGCCATTTCGGAAATAGGCCACATAGTTTTTCTTCTGACATTTCTATTTTACATATAATAAATGACGTTGTACATTATTTACTTTATAGGATAATTTTAACATTTCCTAAATAAAATAACTTTTATTTACTCTGCGTTGAAATAAATTTAAATTTGTAGCAGCTGGTATTATTTAAATATAAAATTATAAGCTGATTTTGAGTTTGCGTGTCACGAAACGATAAGAGAGAATAAAATAGACGCCCTCTTTAGATGTAAAGCTGAATTTGTACTGGTACAAGTTGATAAATAATTTAAGAAACTAATTAATATTTAATTTCAGCCTTCATTTATTTATACAATGTTAGATTTTTGTTAAGGTTCTCAAAAAATAAAAAGTTACTTTTATTGATCAACAAAATTTATTTCTAATATTTCAAAACAGTTATACTCATGTAGTAAATATTAGGCTAAGAAGTTAGAAATTATCCGGTGTTTATAAATACACTGTTTTTGCGGTGTTATCTTGGTTGAAACTGATGATAATTATGTACTTATTTTTAATTATTGGGTACAACTATAACGACCCTGAAGTACGAAATTTTTTCATTGTGCCTAGGAACATATATTTCTATTTAGAGTAAACATTAAGTATAAAATCGTTAAAACATTTCATACTTCGGTATGAAATTGCCTTAATCATTTGTGAAATTGTAAAGGATATTTCATTATTATAATTGCAGCCGCAAATCGCTTTATATTCGAAACATTTATACGTGTAGTGGTATCTAAGCGTAATTTTATTTTTGCAATGAAAACTTTATTAAAGGATTCATGAATTTTAACTATTCAGTTACGACTTCCAGCGTAGAAGTAAAATAAATTTTATTGTAATTTCAACGAAGTAATTGCCAATGAGAATTAAGGGACATAAAAAAAGTCCATTACACGGCTATTTCAAAAGATTTAGTGCTAAAAATAATTGAAAATTACCATAATCTTTACTGGGTGCTAGCGGTACTTAACAGCCCTCGAAAATTCATTTTATGCAAATTAAAGCAATGCCTTCTTGTTATGATTAATAATGTCTGAAAGACTCGGCCCTCAGCCCTTTGTGAATGGAAATCGAAAGATTATTTCGTTATTTTAAAATATGTTTTAAAAATTCTTAACATCTTGTTTACTCTTGACTCTTGCCGACATAAAAAAAATGTTGCGAAAATTTAATCAATAAAGTCAATAGTTTAACAAATAATACATCTGAATTTTCTTTATAAAACACTCTGTCTGTTGGTGTATCGTGTGGTGTGGAGATCCCGTGAAGAGACTTATGTCTAGAAGGAGAAGTAAAAAATGGTGCATTTTACATTCATGAAAATCCATTTAGGCTTTTAAGTTTATCACGAACACACAGACGAAGGATTTTGTATTATAATATACTGGCTATGCTTGCGGCTTAGCCCACGTGGAAATCAGCGTATATAATAAAAACTTTAAAAATAAAAGTCGTTATTATGAGTTAACTGTAATAGACAGAGACACGTTGTCACCAATTCTTTGAAGTGTTTTTGTAGATCTACAACTCTCTAGTACATTATTTAAGTGTATCGTTGCGAGTATGACTGCAACTGCGCTACCTCTTCAGCACAATTTACATAAAACCTTAGTACACTATTAATCGAAGCCTTCCGGAAAAATTGCACTACCTTTTAGTAAAAACCTTACAACAATCCGTTTAGTACATTTCGGGAAAATCGATCATATATTTCGGGGACTTTATAATTATATTAATTATAAGTATAAATTAATAGAAACTATTAAAAACAAAATTAGTTGTTGTAAGTAAACAATAAGAAATAAAGACACGCGGTCGCGGGCTTTTTTGTAGTATTTGGTAGATCTACAACTCTCCATTACATTACTTTAGTGTGTCTTTGTTGGTTTACGCGGCGCACCTAACTGAAGCTACAAGCAGGTGACTTTTTTTATAACTGCAACTCTCCAACAAATTTACTTAAAACCGTAATGCACTATTAACTTTAATATCCCGTAAGAATTGCACCTCTTCTTCTTTTAAAACCGTATAATAATCCGTTCAGTAGATTTTTTTAGAAAATCAGACACAGACAGACACACAATGATAGACATAAGACAATGATAGTGATGAACGTTTGAAATAGTCCTTTTTATATTTACCTTTATAAAAGAACCTTGATGAATAAATCAAACGTTATGAGATTTTTTATCAACGACGATACTTAAGCTAGAGATCAAGTGGTGGCACTCAACAGAATGCTTAGTTCAGCATCTACTGAATGCATAATGCGGTCGTGATGGAACTGTCAATTTCTAAGACCAGTAAATGAAAGTGACTTCGCTCGCAGTATGAATTATAATAATATTTCAGCTTTCAAACTGACGCTAGTAGACGGCTTAAAATGCTGGCATCTTGGAACTTTCTCTGGTACTTAAAATTTTATTCCATACTAATGGTGCCCGTAACTACAGTACCCGGCATTAAATATTGCACATCGATATTTAGAACGAAACAGCCGGCCAGTTCGGTTTCGTAGAGCACTGTCACTGTCACTCAGTTAGTATGTGACGTTTCACACGGGCTCGTCAGTCCGTGCGACAGAGACAATGCTCTATGAAGCAGAACCGATCTTCTCTCTCTAAGTCTCGATGTGCATTATTTATTGCCGTATACATTCGCGACGATTTGGTGCCAAAATTATTTGTGATATTGTTTTTTCATTATCCCCTTTTTTAGACTGTACAAACAAAATACAAAACTACCAGTCATCGCCATCTATCGGACTATAACTGGTACACGTAAAGATTATTTAAAAAGATCTATTAATTTGTTAAGAGATTTAGCTATTGTCCACTAGATGGCGTGCTGTAAGCATTAATTACAATTATATTGTGCTACGAAGACTATTTTGTAGATGTATGAAGCTTTTGTATATTTTGTATCTAAATTTACTTCTAAATGGCATTGAACCATCTACCGTGAGACAGTACAAGAACTCCAGGCAGTAACTCTTAGACAGTATTTGCTATGTTACGTATCTCTTGTCTGATGAAGACTTAAATTTGAATAAATATTGATTTTCAATAGGTAACAGTAATTTACTTCTTATATAAAACTAGCTTTGGCTGCGCTTTGGCCCGCGTGGACATCACTGTATATTTTGAATATAAAAGTACTTATTGCGAGTTAACTATAACAGATAGAGACATGCTGTCTTGTACTTTTTTGTAGTATTTTTGTAGAATTAATTAATTATTCTTTATATAATTATTCTTGAGTACATTACTTTAGTGGATCTCTGTTTGCTTGCGCGGCGTACGCGAGAAAAGCTCCCAACAGGCGAGTTTTTAACAACTGTGAAACCTTTTCAACCATAATGTACAATTATCCTAACCTTTCAGAAAAACCTTTAATTCTTTGTTCAGTAGTTTTTGAGAAAATCGATCACATGCAGACGGACAGCTGTTTTATAATAAGTAGCAAAGCTCTCCAATGTCAGAAATTGAGTGTAGTAAAGTACAGTTTGGCCTGTTACTATCCCACTGCTGGGCATGGGCCTCCTCTCTCCCTTTCTGCAGAGAAGGGTTGGAGCTAAGACCCACCACGCTGCTTCAATGCGGATTGGTAGGTTACGCAAATCCCCAGATTTCTCTAGAGATATGCAGGTTTCGCACGATGTTTTCCTTCGTCCAAAGCGTGTGATAAATTACAATTATCAATTAGACACATAAATTTAAAGAGAAAACTCATTAGTGCCTGCCCAGGGTTCGAACTCGCCGTTTGAAACCGTTAAGCTATCACAGCTTAAAATACACTACAGTAATTAAGCGTAAAATACACGCAAATTAAAGAAGAAAGTAGTTGTTGAGAGACAACTACTTTCTTATCTATTTATTTTTTCTTTGACTGAACTAAATTGGTATCATTTATGCCCATTATTAAATAGTTAACGCCGCCGTGTGGTATCCGGCTGAGTAGGATAGACCACCCTCATTTCTAACCGAGGTATCGTAAAAGACGACTAAGGTAAGTCGACCCACCGTGTGGTATCCGGTTGAGTAGAATAGACCACCATATTTCGTACCGAGGGGTCGTAAAATACGACTAAGGTAAGTTGCCGTCAGGCAGGCAGCTGGTCGTAAAATACGTAGCCAAATCATGTGACAATATGTTTGTAACATGTTGTGCCGACCCTGCTTATTGTAGGATGATGATATTCTAAATATTTAACACAGGTTTTATTCTATCTGACATGGTAGTAATGCTATTTAAATAAATAAATAATCGTAGATTTTTATTTGGGTTATTTAATTTTCTATCCAAAATAACTCGGGCATGGTCCGCTTGTAACCAAACTCGACAAAGTTTAAGATTTATTTCGCCATTAATTATTTGCTTGCCCGGAGACAGAACGTAATTATTTCGAGAGTGAAATCCTACGCTCTAAGAAACCGACGTATTTAAAATTTATTTCACTCCCCGCTATTATTTATGCGGAACGATTTAATTTTGACGACAACAGCTTCTTAACATTGGGGACGAGGCAATAGATTCTGGGGGGGATTAATTTTATTAGGATTCCGATCTGTGAACCCGCCGCGGGAAGTGTCCACTTTCGGTTAATACTCGGTGAATCAAATACTGTATTACAGTATAACTATCAGAACGATGTATAGTGAATTTTCTTGTTACGTAGTTGTTGAAATTTATTGAAGAAAGTTTATTTTTTATCTGTCTCTCTGTTACGCGATCACAGCTAATCCACTGGTCCCAAATTGATTAAAATTTAGCACAATTAAAGCTTATACAACGGGCTATCATATAGGAAAAAAATTGGTTTTCTCTCGGGAACAACGAAAAAAACATATCAAACTAATGAGGGTATTTGGTTAATATTAAATAACAATAGGTACCCGCGACTTCGTTCGCGACAGTACTGATAGTGAGTAACAAAGATAATTCACTGTCAATCAAATCAAAATCAAAATAATCTTTATTTAAGTAGGCTTTTTACAAGCACTTTCGAATCGTCAATGAAATGTTAAATGTTAAAGGAAAACATCTTAGAGGAAATTGCATGTGTCTAGATAAATCCTAAAGCATGTTTCCGACTTATCTGCAATTTATTGGGTATAAGAAGATATATATGATAGTAAAGTACTGCTACCTAACCTAATGAAAAAAAAGACAAAATTATAAAAAATAAGGACCATAAAAAATTAATGCGTTTTAAAAAATTCCTTATAAGACATGAATTTTGCTGTATCAAAATTTTTGCAAATTGTAACTATAACAAATAATGAAAAAACTATCGACGCTAATTAAATGAGACTATGTAACTATTGACTAGACTAGACTATGTAACTAAAGGGATGCCTAAAGAAAGATGGTTG
Source organism: Morpho deidamia (assembly GCA_947086505.1). Classification (NCBI taxonomy): domain Eukaryota; kingdom Metazoa; phylum Arthropoda; class Insecta; order Lepidoptera; family Nymphalidae; genus Morpho; species Morpho deidamia. Next base: position 2,953,509 of record CAMTZC010000025.1, read on the forward strand.
GATTGTAGAAGTATGAAATTCATGTAAAGAATTTTCTCTTTATTTAAACATGGAAAAGAAAAACATGGTATGCCGACTCTACTTAGAGGAGGATAAAGACAGGAAACTATAAAATCGATGCTAATAAAATAAATACATAATGAACACATGAATACCAAATAAATGATGAACAAATGATTAATAAAGATGATTCTACCTTTGCTTGAAGACAAAATATGATTAAATGGGAAAGAACAGAATGCAAATTATACTAACCTTCGTGGCGCTTAAACACATTCAAATAAACAACAACCTGAACTTAAATGAATGAAAAGACTTGATTGGTGATGCGATCTAAGAGCATGGAAAAAAGTAAAGGATAAAATAATCTGTAGAAATAAAATTGATTAAGTCAGGGCCAACAATTCACTCCAGAATCTAATAACCCATGGATCAAATTTAGCAACACTTATTTGTCCATTCATACGAAATCACGAAAATCTTCACATATTTTTGACTAAACTTCTTTTAAAACAGCAGATAAAACTCTAATTTTAACAAATTTTCACAACTTGAATTGTTCCGAAGTAACTTTTAATTTTTCTTATCTCCCCAATAGCAGAAATGAATACGATTTAACGTATATTTTGTGAGAAAATACCCGTTTAGTTCACGCTTAGCTGCCTCGAACAGTTTGAGTGCTTGCGGAAACTATGTAGCCTTATGTTTGATTCAACTTTTTCCTCAACTCTTCGTATTGTAATGTATAAATGAAAAAGGTTTTTTCGGTACTTTTCAAACAATTTACGAATGTTTTTATTTTATGTATTTTTAGTTTTATTTACACTTGACACCATAAAACTTATCTATTCGCTAACGCTCTAACGATTTAGTAGATTTATATGAAATTTTGCCCATCCTATACCCCTACCTATAGCCATCATACTTTTTATATAATCTTTAAGTTTAAAATTCATCTCCAACGTATATATTTAAGTATTTATTTAAAATTGAATATGTATATATTTACCAGTTGCCTGTCACCTATAAAACAGGTAATAATAATAATTATAAACTTTATTTCTTTTCATGCTTAAATTAATTACAGGGTTTTGAGACCTAGTAAACATGATAATGTCTGTATCAGAAGAATCTGTATAATGACGCTGTTATAGAGCGCTATAACAATAATGAAATTATAAGCTTACGTAGTTTTTATAACTATTCGTATATCATTTGTAGATCTATAATATTTATATTTTTATAGTTATCTATACTTATTGTTGTATTTTTTGTTACTTATTGTGTGTATGTGTTTGAATTGTATGCGAATTGAATTGTATATTTGAATGGGATCGTGTGAGTGTATGGTTATGCGTGTGTGTATTAATTCAATTAGAAAGTATAATTAGTTTTAGTTACGTGCCGTGTGGTATCCGGCAGAATAGAATAGACAACCCTCCTTTCTTACCGAGGTGTCGTAAGAGGCGACTAAGGTATGTGCCGTGTGGTATCCGGCTACATAGAATAGACCACCCTCATTTCTTACCGAGGTGTCGTAAAAGGCGACTAAGGTAGATTGACGTCGGGCTAGCGGCCGGTCGGGGAATACGTAGCCGGGTCATATGACAACATGTATGTAACATGTTGTGCCATGTACCCCACTTAGAGTGGGTAAGGGCAGGAGGATGATGAGGATGATGAATTAGTTTTAGTTACATTTGGTGTTGAGTTACTTCGTGACGGACTACCTTGTGTGATTGTAATATATTTAATATTTTATATTTTGAAAGGTTCAATTTGTCGTCTAGTTGAATTATCGACAATTTTATGAGACCATAACTAAATTACCGTGTCGTAAATAGTTAAGGTTTCAGTTTGATGTACTACTGCTATCAAGTCTCCGCTAATTGGCAGGAAAGCTCATCTCGGCGGACATTGATATATTTGACAGCGAGGCGATAACAGTGATTGGGGTTGCTAGCAAAAACTTTTATATAGATCTATAAAACGATGATAAAATTATTGATTTGAACTGTAGGAAAACAGGCTGGGGAATTTAATTATACCTTAATTGAAATGTAAATAAGTTATATTAACTAGGCAATGAATTTGACTCATATCAGAGAGTGGTCTATCTGTTTTCATACCTGATACATGCACCAATCGTAAAAACACATGTACTACAAACCTTCACTATCGCCACCACAATACACAAGCACTACACACGTTCACTATCAAAGGCGCAACAATCGTTTCGCCCCGCAACCGCATCATCAGCATATAGGCTCCAAGACACTTTTATATTGCGATTTGCTATTTCCAAAATCAATAGCATTTGCTATTTTCAAAATCAATAGCAATAACAAAATCGTTTGATTATTACTTTTATGTTGTAGATCTCCACAAAGCAACGCCTAATTCTTTAAATTATTCGAATGTTATCATTACTTTATTTACAACAAAAATGTATAGGTTATGTCTATCTAAAATTATTTACATGCTAGTACTATACAAATCATGCCCACGTGGAAGGGTCCCCAGAATGCTGGCAGCGTTTCCACGTTGAATCGCTAAGCTGATTCTTTGTGCTAAAAAGGAGCCAGCATATATCATGAAGCTGTGGTAGCCTAGCGGTGAGACCGTGCGACCCTCTAGAGATGACATAAGTGCAAACCCCGGGCAGGCACCAAGGAGTTTTTCTATTAAAACTTATGTGTCTAATTAATAATTGCAATTTATCACACGCTTTTCGGTGAAGGAAAACGTCGTTAGGAAACCTGCATATCTCTAGAGAATTCTAGGGATATGTGTAACCTACTAATCCGCATTGGAGCAGCGTGGTAGGTCTTAGCTCCAATCCTTCTCTCCAAAAACGGAGAGAGGAGGCCCACTAGGGGGCATAGTAACAAGCTGTTACTTTACTTTACTTTACTATATATCACCAGGCAAGATGAGGGCGATTTTTTTTTTCAAAAAATGACAGAAATGCTGTTGCCCGAGTGACTTCTACTGAGTAACTGGTAGACTTGCGCGAGCGCCTCTTTGTGGGAGGAAAATAATGATACCGAGTCTCGGAAGAAACACACATCTTTGGAAGGGTCTACATATGGCAAAATGACTTTATAATACTAAGTGTTGCCAAATGTCGCCAGCATAACAAAAATAAAATTTACAAATAGAAAATACTATTTGTAAAAAGTAATAAAGTAAGTAGATATTAACTTTTCAGGGTCTCACCGACTAAAACGACCTGAGGACTGCTGGTGGCTGAGCTAAGGTAACGTTGACAACATTGCCACCAACCAAGCTAGCAGCAACTCTGAACCTGACCCAGAAAGCACCAGGTCTGGTTTGGGGTCTCTCTAAAAGTGGCCCCTTCTTCCCCTAATCGATGCAAGGACCATAACACCTATAGCTACTTCATGTCATGTGACGTTCGTATCCAGCGGACTAAAATTATTTTTGCTGTTACAAGATCTCTTATGAAAGCATAAATGGCTTTAAAGGGATCATAGAGCGCTGGTTTATCATAATTGCATCTAAGTCTTAAAAAAAATTGATCCATTAAAAATGATCTATTTATCACCAACATATACAGCCATGGCTGCAACTCAACAAAATTCTAAACAAAATTGGGCACCGTGAAATTGGTGGACATTCATTTTAAATTTTTCGCCATCAAATTCCACGCCCGAGTTACTCCGAATCTGTTGGTCCAACCCAGAGCGATATATCACGGTGTTTTTGACAAACACTATTGTATTTCTGACGGGGTAACTTGTTTCGTTTGCTCTTGGACTATCTGGGACCCACATCTGTTTATATGTACCGCACAAAAAGAGTATTTCATTCCGAATACTTGCATAGTTTGTAATTGTGTTCTATTTAAATTCGTTTAAAACAACTTTTTTTCGATTTGTTTGTTTTTTCTTCTTTATAACAGATTATTATCATTCTCCCGCCATTATCCAAAGTGGGGTCGGCACAACTTGTTTTTCCCTTCCATTCTCTCCCATCATTTGTCAACTCTGGCGCTACACCTTTTGTATGCATGTCATATTTTATACAATCCACCCATCTCTTTTTAGGCCCTTGAATAGATTACATGTGTTATAAAAGAATATATAGAATATAAAAAGGTTATTAACAAATTTTTTGTGTGGTATCCGGCTGCATAGAATACACCACCCTCATTTGTTACAGAGGTGTCGTAAAAAGCGACTAAGGTAAGTTGACGTCAGGCAACCGGGCGGCCGGTCGTAAAATACGCAGCCAAATCATGTGACAACATGTTGTGCCGATCCCACTTAGAATGGGATAAGGGCAGGAGGATGTTGATGAATTATTACAAAGTACCACCACCTCATCGCCAATATTCACTCTGGTTTGTTTATTATTTACATCAATTTATTTAAACGAATACTTGTGTTGAAAGCCAAGATGAGTAAAAATACAGCGTATGTAAATACGTATTTTTCATCTGATTATTAAAATTTTATTCCCTTGTTTTTTTTTATTATAAGGCTCTCGTTCCTTTTCCACTGTATGTATTATTTACACTTTCTCTTTCTTATACTTTGATAACTAAAAACATGTGACTGTATAATAAATATTAATATAAAATTATCGAAATATTTTTGGCTCAGCAGAACTGTGACAGCGAATCTTTTCACAGTATCAAAAGGCCTTTTGCAGGTTCTTCTTTTAATCCCCAAAACAGTACATAAAATACGCTACTACAGCGGTGCAGGCTAAAAGCAGATTACCATCAGTAATTAAAACGTAGATGCAATCATGACTCCCTGTGCCGCACGTCGGATGTTTGGGACACACTGTCATATGTAACGCCAACAAATTTCTGAAATTTATTTAAAAAGTGCTTGGAGTGCAAAGGCATACCTTTATATATATATATATATATATATATATATATATATATATATTGCATTAACTCTTTGCACTCCAAGCACTTTTAGTACGACGTTTAAGCAATTCCGGGGCACTTAGACTCCTAGGTTGAGAAAATCCATCTATATGAACTTTTCGTACTGTCCGGTACTCATCAGGTCAGCGAAGAAGCTGACTACGTCGCATATCTGGCAATTGCCTAGCTAGGATGCACCTAGGGTTTCGTAGAGGAAAAAAAAGCAAGGTACTAGTCGTTAAAACACTCATGAGATCGATGCCTCGTAGATTAGCATACATATATCATTAGATTGCAATTTCATATGCTCCTAAAGTATTTACAAAGTGCCGATGTATGGGCGATTTTAACTATGGTCATCTGCTACCCGAAAGTGTTTACAATGAGGCCACTGCTGTAGATGCTAGCGTGCGGTGTCGCTGCGGCAAAAAATTTATATGGCGACAACGGAGTGCATGGTAAAACAGAAAATTATTGTGATACGATCTCTTCATATTTTTGTCTTCATTTACATAAAACTTTAATTAATATTATTAAAATTAATAATTTATAATTAAATAATAATTTAATATTATTAATCTAAACCGACCCCAAGAATTGCACTACCTTTTAGTAAAAGCCGTACAAACATCCGTTCAGTAGATTTTGAGAAAGTCGATCACATGCAGGCAGACAACCTTTGGGGACTTAATAATATATAATAGTTATATTCAGTGTTTGCTCAAAACTTCAAAGAGTAATAATTTTTTCTTCGAAACCTAGGGTTGTTTTCTTTTTCATCTTAAACAGCTCTCCACATAATACATAATAATGATAAAAAATATATATAGTTCTATTTATAACTCTTGCTATATACATATATCATCATACTGGAATTGATTTTTCAATTGATTTAATGTTTCTACAGTTGTCGTTGTTCTATTCTGTTGGGAGAAATCTGCTTCCTTCTTTTTTTGCCTATTAATTGCCTAGCACGCGCTATCTGATACTTCTTGATGTCCTGTCTAATCTTTGTGAAGCAAAACAATTCACAATTCAACCTGAGAAGGTTTTTCAAATTGTTCGGCAATTTTCTTGTCCGTATGTACCCTACAAAATTCTATGGCGTATGAGTAAGACACGAAACGATTTCCCATAGAACTAAATTAAAGTCCTGGTTATAGTTTTTTGAGTCAACCAATAGATTTACTAGACAAAGGTCCGTTTTTTAGACTGACCATAATTAGATCTGGTTGTGAACACAGTAACTTCAACGTCAGCTTTTAAAGCAAACCTTACTATTACGCATTAAAAATAACAAAACAAACTGTTCGATCCTTATTAAAAGTCAATGTAGATATAGACGCCTATATGTTAAGCGGACCTTAGATATAAAAAAACATGTCATATGTCTTAGAGCCTATCTATGGGTTTTTCTTGTTTGATCAAATTTGTTGTTTCGCAAGATATTTGCACTGAATACTTGAGCACACGCTCACGTATGCATGCGCCTTGGTGCCTTTTATCACTGATGGTGTTCAATTAACACAAAAAAATCTTTCGACCTCGTTCTACGTTTACGTGAACCGCATGCTTGTCTGCCATCCTATTTCATAAAAAGTTATTATGCACACATAGGACATAACAAAGTGAAAGATGGATATTGAAATGTATATTTCGTTTTTTTGTTTGAGGATTCAATGTTTTAAAATTTAGTAAAGTTAAAAATTAAGCTTTAGTTTATGGCAAAAGGAGATGTAATTCAATACCATGATCATTGCATAGATGGGTGATAATAAAGTTCAATTTTAAAGGGGAAGTTTTAGTATTTTATTCGACTAATTTCAATGTCGTGTGTCACTTTAAGTTAGCTTTATTGTAACAAGATGCCTCTAGCACTTTTGGCACCATAAAAGCCGATACGCTTTCAAAGGACAGCTTCCCGGGAAGCCAAAAAGGTCCCAAAGCTGAACCTGTTACAAGGTTCTCGCAAAGGCTTTCTGCTTGCCAAAGTAGCTAATATCCCGTTTAGTCTGAAACGTGCGAATAAACCTTTTTCCCGTACTTTCTGGTTTTTGGTACATTTTTACGAAAGGGGAAAATTTAACTTTTTATACTTGTTTATAAGTAAAGAATCAAGATCTTGCTTTTTATTCAATACTCGTAGTAATAATTTATTCATGTCATAATTATTTTTTACGAGCTGTGATAGCCCAGTGGTGAGACCGTGCGACTCTTTCGATGTGGTCACGGGTTCAAACCCCGGGCAGGCACCAATAAGTTTTTCTATTAAAAACTTATGTGTCTAATTGATAATTGCAGTTTATTACACCCTCTTCGGTAAAGGAAAACATCATGAGGAAACCTGCATATTTCTAGAGAATTCTGGAGATATGTGTAACCTACCAATCCGCATTGGAGCAGCGTGGTAGGTCTTTATATAAGGATGCCATATGTTTTATTTGCAATATAGTTCAGTCGTTTGACACCTTCCCATTTATTAGTGGGCAAATGTTAATTCAAGTAAATTATCAATTTTTTTACGCTAATATTTTTATAATCTTTTTCTTTACCCTTTTTTTGTCAACGATAATGACGTTAGAAAAGCAGGCCTACCATAAACTCTTATTGCGAATCAATTGAAGACATAAACTAAATTGTTTTGCTTTTTCATACCATGACGTCTTGAAGATGCACACTTTAAGTCGTTGCCGAATGACCGTTCGGAATTCTTTCTAAGAACATGTAAGAGACAGAGTTATCTATAGTTCATATAACGTTCTCCTTTTCAAACATTACGACCTCAATGCAATTTACACTTCATGGTACAAAAAGAAAGCGGTTCGCAGTCGTCGTTTACGTCTTCAATTGAGTCGCAATAAGAGTTCATGGTAGGCCTGCAGAACGATGCTCCCGACTAGGACCGCTTAATATTTCATACATAATTTCCATTTTTTTCCACAACTTTTTTCCAAGTCCACCCCTTTTAATTTTTTCCTACAAAAATCAGAGGAAACCACTGGATTTTTTAATGTAAAACTGGTTTTCGTGAACTCATTATTTATGCACAAGTTACTTCAAGGGATCTACCCTTTGAAGTTTTCCTATGAGAATAGTATTTATATTTAATATTTGACCTCCGAGTTTCTTGCTGGCCCTTCTCGGTAGGAACAGCTTTCTGAACCAGTAGTAGAGCTAACGATAAAAAAACACTCGTTTATAAGTTTACTTAAATAAAGAAAATATTGAATATTTTTTATTTTTAATAATCATATACATTTCAAAAAATCTTCCAAAATTAATTAACTAAGTTATTTCTTACTTTGACTTCGGATATTCCTACGATTTGAATAAGGCATAGTTAAACCTCACTTTAGCTGTGTCCAGCGGTGGGACCGTGCGACTCTCTTGAGAACGTCACGCGTTCATTCACCCGGGTTAAGTTTTTTTGTTGTTAAATCTTAAGGAAAACATGGAGAGGGAACCTGTATATCCCTATGGAATTCTTGGTAGAGATCTTGCATTCTAAAAGTGCACGCCCCTCCAATGTCTTCACTCACACACAGAAAACTTATGTACAGACGAAATACACGCAAACTTGTTATTCTAATTGGTTACTCAGTTGCCGGACAGACACGAAAGTAGGAGCACGCATCGATCATTGCCAAAAGTACAGTTAGCATGTCATAAAAAAAGAGGATTAATATTTTTTATTTTTTTATTTTAAATAATAATTAGATAAATTTTTTCTTTAATAGAAAAATATAGAGAATTTTATAAAACTATGTGGCGAAAAAAACGGGCAAAACTTAACATCTATCATTATTTCATCATTAAAGCCATTGCTTTAATTAAGGAACAAATTGACATGATTGATAGAAATATGTGGGAAAATACGTGTCGAAATGTGAATGATATTGAGATAGAATGTATGAAAAATTTTGAATCTATAATTAATGTTGAGTCTGAATCTGAAGATAGCGACGTGAGTGAATAGCGTTAAAATAGTAAATATTTATTGCGGTTTAATTTTTTTCTTTTTTTACTAATAAAATAAATGAACAGACTTCTGTACATTACGTTTTATTAATCATTCTAATAGTTGCATAATGAATATATGATATGATCTTTATTAAATTAAGTTGGCAAGCTAGCTCTTGATTGCGAATTCACCTGATGGATGCCGATGTAGTTTAAGTTTCTTTAAAGGGTTTGGAGATTAAACGTGTAACCATTCAGGGTTTTTACACGACATCGTACCTGAATACTAAACCGCGTGGTGGTACGTCTTTGTTAGAAGGTTACATCGGAAGTATCTATCTAGTCAAGACCAGGGATAAATTTTAAAAATATACTAATATGTTTTTTCTAGGATTCGAATGCGGAACTTCCCGTTTACAATCCACAGCGCTTCCTATTACTCCAGGGAAACGTTACAAACTTACTTTTTATTCTAAAGAATTTTCAACATAAATTTGATTATAAATATTATATAATATTAATTTTATTTTTATGCAAACGTTACTTGCAACCCGTGTAACCGGATTGGTTGAAATTGCTGCGCGAACACATATAAGTACAGTCAATATTTTCTCTCACACATTAAAATAACGTAATTTGGTGGAGGGGCGTGCACTTTTAGAATGCAAGATCTCTATATATGTAAATCGTCAATCCGCATTGGAACAGCATGGTGTCTTAGATACATACGTTCTCTAGAAAAACGGAGAGCTGTTTATGCCCAGTGGGACATTAACCGGCCGTTTGCTTTTTACAGTAAATAGTTACTTTTTATAGTACTATGTGCACTACTAAAAAGTAAAGTAAAAATTTAAAAGTAAACTGGGTTAATATTACTAATTTGTGTTATTGGCCTTGAAAAGGGTAAATAGGGTTAAAGCCAATAAGAGAAAACGTTCTGAACATTCAACGCGACGTAATAACAATCTTAAGCAAACTAAGTGGGAATATCAATGATTCTTAAAGAGTTAATAAAGACAAAATTATATTTACTCCGGAATCCCTTCGTAGACATTATAACATTAAAGGAAACATAAATAAAAAAATATTTTCTTATTAAGGCAACTTTATAGCACGTACAAAAATATTGGATATTGATATGTTGACTAAATTAAATACATAAGGTTCTTTGTGTTATAAACGACATATTACACAGGAATATTTAGATGAATGGAATTGTTTCTCGTCATATGTGGATTGAGATACCGTACTATTAGTCCAAAATCCCAGGGCCCTCAGACATTACTCATCGTATTTTTGTTTCCTGCCGCGATAACGTCCTGTAAAGAGCTCATGAATAAGTGCCCCGGACGGGTTCGAAACTAGTCGGGCTAGTCCGATAAAATAAGACGTGAGTATAGCCGGTCTTTTTTATTAACTATTAACTCATCGTATTTTCTCAGAAATAAAACGTATACAATAACGTAGTTAGTATAGACTATGAGTGAGTAATGAGTGCCAGGGCTAAAGCATCATCCTCCTACCTTCATCCCACTCTATGTTGGGTCGACACAACAGTCTACAAACATGTTGTCACCTTAGTCGTATTTTACGACTCGGTAAGAAAGAGGGTGATCTATTCTACTAACCGGATTCCACACGGTGGGTCAACTTACCTTAATCACCTTTTACGACATCTCGGTAAGGAATGAGGGTGGTCTATTCTACTCAGTCAGATACGACACGGCATTGCCAGGAGCTAAAGTTAGGTAAAAATTGTACTTGCATTTCTTAAAGTCTCCTTACTGATTTTTGTGTATGTTTTACAAAATATTTTTAAAAAGTGATAACTAATACTGCCAGACTCATTTCAGTAGCAGAAATGTTTACCAGACACTTTAAAGTATACAAAAAGAGATATAACTTCATTACAAACTCAGCGTTGATTTTTAGATATAATACTCAGGAAAGTAACTCAATAATTTCCGTAAGCAGTTAGTCCCAGCGGAAGGGCTCAAAATCCCCCTGACACACTAACTCTTTATTACATATAAAACTTTAGAAGATATTATGATTAAAATTATAAACCACCAAAAAAATATTACCTCCGCGAGCCAGCGCTCTTTCCAAATATATGCAGGAAATACTTTGTGATTAGTACACTACTTTAAACGCTTGCAAAACCGAAGAATCAGCTAGTATATAATAAGTATATTATGTAATGAATTGGATAATTAAGCTTTATTTATGATGATCAATTTCTTAAATTTCAGTTGAAACTTATTCTATCATCTACAATTCTAACCTTTTCTATCATACAGGTGAGGTCTCAATATAAGTTGAGCGTAGCTTCTCTTATTACTTTAAGCAATTCAAAGTTTAGTATGATTATAAACTATTACTATTTCCAACTGGTAACAATTAACAAAAACATTACTATAAACTTTGTTTGAAAGTATAAAATAAGATTGCTATAAAAAATTTAACCTTTGTCAAGCTCTAAACTTCTTAGACGTATAGAACAGGGAGCAATAAAGTAAAAAGCACTTAGGATGTCTTAGAACAATTTGTAGTGCGAAAGTTTTGTTTCTTCCACGTAAAACCTGACCTATCCGAAGAAACTTTGGGCTACAGTTGTTTCAAGTCTTGAAATTTTATTGCGCTTTTTAAAATTACTTAACGAAAAAATATTTGTGTTTCATATTCGAACAATACATTATTATTTTTTTGAATACTAGCCACAGACAATTTTTTTTACGTCTATCTTAAATAACTTACACGCTAGTACTATACAAATTATGCCCGCGTGGACTGGTCCCCAGAATGCTGGTAGCGTTTCCGAGTTGAATCGCTAATTTAAATAAAATCAATTTAAATAATTCATCATCATCATCCTCCCTTATCCCACTCAAAGTGGGGTCGGCACAGCATGTTACAAACATGTTGTCACATGATTTGGCTACGTATTTTACGACCCCTCGGTCGAAGAATAAGAAAGAGGGTAGTTTATTTAAATATTTCATATATAATAAAATTTTACTTGACCCTTAGTGTTGAGAAAACTGGCGAAAACTTATTTAAATTCCAACTTTTATTTAATAGATTATTAAAAAAATAACAGGCACATATGTTTAAAAATATTTGCTAGGTTTCCAATTCTTACTATCGGGTAATATGGTAGATATTAAATTATGGTAGATCAAGGATTAAAGAACTTTTCAAGACTTATCCAATGCTATATTTCCTAGTTCCTAAGTTATTATATATTTAGTATTAACGTTACTGAACAAATTGTGAAATCTTTGTTTTTGCCGTTAAATCTTTTTAGTAGCACCTTATTTACTTAATCGTTGTCGTCGTTAGTGAAGATGCATTGAACTAACTCATATCAGTGACTTCCACATACGCGTCAGTTAGGTTCAACTAACGAAAATGTAGGCGCCCCAAAAGAGTATATGTGGCCCTTAAAATCTAATTACAATGGCCGTGACTTCCGTTACTTGACGTGACTTTTAAATACATCCAGACACCCAACTGAGTTGAGTAGTTACAGCATTCTGCCGTTCTCTATTCCTTCTTCTCTCTTCTTAGCACTTCTCCTCTGCGCTCTACTTAGCACATTTCGTAACCACAACGATGCTTCTGAACAAACCATTTTCTCCCAGCGGCGGCGTAAAAGATTAGTATTATTATACAATTACCTGTTGTCAAGAATTCCCGATCTGAATATATTTTATCATCATTCTCCTGCCCTTATCCCACTCTAAGTGAGGTCGGCACAACATGTTACAAACATGTTGTCACATGATTTGGCTACGTATTTTACGACCGGCCGCCTGCCTGACGTCAACTTACCTTAGTCGGCTTTTAGGACACCTCGGTAAGAAATGAGGGTGGTCTATTCTATGCAGCCGGATACCACACAGCACATACCTTAGTCGCCTCTTACGACACCTCGGTAAGAAAGGAGGGTGGTATATTCTATTCTCCCGGATACCACACGGCATATCTGAATATATTTTATGACAATAACAATAAGTTTAAAAATGCGATAAAAATAATCTAATAAGTCAATAACTTCTTATTTTTGTTTGCTATAGTATCTCATATTAGAATTTTTTTTGATTTTATTTTATGTTTTTATCAGTAGGAGCTTAGAGCCGCTGTTTTATATTATAAATTATAACATGTCATTATTACCTATAATTAGTGGTGCAATTGTAATATGAAAATGTATTTAAAAAAAGTGTTATTGTAATCACTGTTGTTAGTATAATAAATAAATAAATAAATAAAAGCTGTTAGGGTCGACAGATTATTTCGAAAAAAACTACAATTATAAGATGCAATTACGCTCTCTATTAGCAAATTCGTTTTTGAAATTACATAACACGTTCAGAAATTCAATTTCATTAACAAAAGCGAAACAGGCTACTAAACTCAGATGGAGTGGAACAAGGGTTAACCGCGCCGGAATCCGCAAACATTCAACGCAATCTATTGTACCGTTGGTACATTGCGAATATTTGTACTCGTTACTATATTAAACATCGAGTATGGGTAACAGCTGTGATAGCCCAGCAGTGAGACCGTGTGATTCTCTAGAGACGATCATGGGTTCAAACCCCAGGCAGGCACCAATGAGTATTTGTATTAATAAAATTATTTGTCAAATTGATATTTGCAATTTATCACACGCTTTTCAGTGAAGGAAAACATCGTAAAGAAACCTGCATATCTCTAGAGAGTTCTGGGAATATGTGTAACCTACCAACCCGCATTGGAGCAACGTGGTAGGTCTTAGCTCCAATCCGTATCTCCAAAAAAACGGAAAGAGGAGGCCTATGCGCAGCAGTGGGACAGTAACAGCCCGTTACTTTATATGTTACTTAAATTTTCAGAAATATTAATCGAGCAGATTAGCCGTGTAAACGTTAATTTAACTATACTTTTTAAATATATAACAGGGTTATTAACGATTAGTAATTGCAAAAATTAAATTTTTCGATTAAAATAATTTTGTGTTAATTCGCTATGCCTGGGTGTATTTTTGTATTTAAGTATTCAATAATATATGTAGTATATCTACCAGTTGTATGTCAACCATAACACATGGATTAAGTTACTTACTTCGGGGTCGGACGACCGTGTGTGTAAGTAACCTAATTCCTTACCCATTTTTAAATATTTCTAATTATAAAAACATTTAAAAATATAAAAAATTGTCGTCCGCCGGAAGCGGGGCAATATCCCGAGCTACCGCTGGTTAGGACTCCAGAGCTGAGGAACCTCCTCACAATACGTGCCGTTTTAAGCAATACTGCCCTCTGCATCCGACTCTTGATCCAACTATTAAGCAAACGCCTCTGAAGATGCTGGTTGAGGTGCTATATATTTATATCCATATGTACATTTATATCCATGTATTTATTATTATTTATTATTCTATTAGATGTTCGATCTCGGTAATATATTCTTCTTGAAATATTCTTGCTTATATTGACGTTAGAGGACTGAGTACTGTGACGGTTCCAACCTTACATACATTTTGGCAGAGTTATGTACTGAAGCGGTAGTATTGTAACAAGTCCAGCCCTACAGTCTTGTCAAAAATAAATAATTTTTAAAATTTCGAGATTTCAGCAAATAAGCGTTTGTTTGTCACGCAATTACATTTTTTCGCATCTGTAATTGATGCTCTAACCATAAAGCATAAAAAAAGAAAAGGTCAAATTTTCATCATTTTGACCGAAAGTCGCGACATCCGCCGTTTTCTAGTAAGAGAGCGGGCGGAGCGCGGAGCGCATAAGTGACCTATACGGACACTTATAAAGTATTGAACTAATGTTATTGTAGATGTGTACTGGGGCGATACACAATATTAGTTGAGATTTTACCTCAACTATTTCAAATATAAAAATTAATAACGAACACACATCTAAATGCCCGCATAATGGTTCAAGATGCAAGATCGTGCCGAACTTTGGAGAGGCTGTGAATGTGACTTGACCATTAGAGTGTAAGTGATTATTATATCGCTTACCTCACCTCGAACGATTATAGTGTCTGAATGTTACTCGGCGGAGGAAACTTTGCTGAGTAGTGATTGGCACTGTACCGAATCATGCTCTGGCGGGTACTGGTGGAAGATTTGAGGTTTAGGCCGGCAGTGATTTCGGTCATTGCTGTGTGCCTGGCCCAAAAGTCTACGCCAGGCTGCATCTTATTGAGGCTGGGTCTAGGCCCGTGGTTGACTTTGGTTGCTGCGGTGTGCCTTTATTCGGTTTTGATTTGACACAGCCAGAGTTACGTAGGGCGTGTGCCTTTGGGATACGGATTGAGTTAGGCCGGTGGTGATTTCGGTCGTTGCCGTGTGCCTTACTCGACTTTTGGACGCTTAGGCCGCCTGAAGTAGTGCCGGTACAATGTGGTAGCTGAAATGTTACTGTTTGATGAATGGACATCGGAAACGTTGTTCTTAGTCTCTCAGTAGTGACGGAACCACGACCGAATGTTGCTGGGCGTTGCGGAAGCTAGCCTTTACGTCTGAAATGGCGACAATGGGTAACCTAGCTAGTCAACGTATTGTGCTACGATGCTGAAGTGATACGCCGCGGCAGTGATGGATCGCTATGGACTTTGTTCATAGTAGCGCATGGAACGTGTGATGTATCCATGGCTGCACAAGAGCTGTGACACTCACATGGGAAATGTTGCTTGTTGCCAAATGACTCGTCCTTTTTGGGACGCCCCCTTAGCTTAGTTAATGATACCACGAATGACCATTATAGCATGGCCATTAGTTTTAGAGCCGCTGGTCGGGTCTTTATTAACAAGGCTGCGGACTAGCTTTAGACAGTGTGGCCTGCATATCTCATACTTTACGTGGCTTGCCACGTAACATTTTTTTACATTGCTTGTTCTTGTATTGGTGGAGCGTTGAGCTTGGTGCGCATCTCGCAATCGAGTGCCTCTGTGTGTGAATCCACTATATGGTTTTGGGTATTTATAAGTTTTATGGCATTCATGTAATGCTTTATACACGACATTATTATTGAATATTATTCCGCTGCGGTGGAACACAATTACTATATTACATCTAAACGCGGAACACACCGCTACAAGTTGCCTTGCAACATGTGCTATTTAGTTTTAAGATGATTTCCACTATGTGGAATTTATACGTTTTATACGTATTATACTGTATGTGGTATTTACCACGGAACGCACCGTTGCAATGTGTGCTGGCGACATACGCCCTACTGTATATGAGAACTGGTAATTTATTATCAATATTACCAGGCTTTGTGCCTTTGGCTTATGCCTTATTTTATAGCTCCGGCTATTTATTATTTGGACTTCGGTCCTCGATTATATACCAGGCACTCGTGCCTATTATGTCAACGGTGGTTTTGTTGACACTCCGACAATAATGGGTTTACCCCATCATCTAACGCCGCAGGCGCACTATAAACAGGGACCCCACCTATGGGGGGGAGCTCATATGTATGGGCGGAGCTCACCGTTGGTAGCGGGTGAGGAGCTACTGACCACCTATCCCTTTTTATGTTTTTCTTAATGAAAGACTTAAATATCGGGAATGGTGCCATTATTCCAAGCTAATCTTCGGAAAGGCTTAATATTTCATGAGGTTTATATTATCACAATCTTCAGTCCCTTCTGATGGCTAAACGATTCAATATTCATATTAATATTACATAAACTGATTATTTCACACTGATGACAAACAATCGTTTTATGCTATTACATTGATATTCGATACTTAAAGTTCTCTGACGAGCAAGCTGATATAAACTAAGAATGTAGAGCCTGACGGCTTGTTATAAGTTAGAGAATATGATATATCTTAATATTATTATTATAAAAGTATAATGTGATAGTAATCACATTATTTTATTTTATCTAAGATTTTATTTGACTCCTTTAATTGATGGACACTCGGCCTCTGACGCTCTAAAAGAATTTGAGTTATTACAAATCACAACGTAGTACGGGTCCTAGCCACTTAGACGAATCACGAGCCAATATATGTTTAAAGTGCTAGCGCCTGCGGGCGTGTTTTACGCATTTCGACGCTTGAGCGCGAGCGCTCTAGCGATATTTAAGAAGGTTAAATATTATTAAGTCGAACGAAGGAGGAGATAGTTACAGTACCTTCATTCATATTGTGTGTTACTGTGATAGAATATACATAATTATAAAACGATTGGCGATGTATGTAATAGACAAAGTAGGAACCGACATAAGAAGCTTGTGGTTCCTGCTTTGCGCCATGCTAAAGTACATAAGTCGTTCGTGGGTTTGGGTATAAGATTCTATAATAATTACAGCAGTTCAAAAACACTGGTAAAAGGATAATACAGAAGGCCTACTTACTATACTATTGAGGATTACTTAGACGATAAGATTGCGTGGATATAGCTACTCTTCGACCCTGTACAAGACATCAATAACTACGAGTATATGTAACTAGTAATAAGAATTATTCTTTGAAAAGAGGAACCTCCGAGTTTCTTGCTAGTTCTTCTCGCTAGAAACAGCTTTCCGAACCAGCAGTAGATGTCGAAGATTCAAAAGCACTTGTTTACAAGTTTAATTAAATAAAGAATATTTTGAATTTGAATTCGAATATTGTAAAATTTTAATTGGTCAGATTAACTACGCACATTCTATTACATATACTTATTGAATATCATTGTAAATGTTATTATTGTGACAATGTATCGTTCTCAAAATACAAATAAATAAATATCATCGCTATCGGTACAAATTGAACTCAACCAATTAGTTCGCTTCCAACTGAATAACCATTAATTTGCGGGTTGACTTATTCATGTAATAAAAAAAATTGGTTCTACATTGAACGACATGATAGGTGTATTGGTAATTTTTTTGTATACTGTTAAGGTAATGTATTAAAAAAGCACACGTAATGCTGACTTTGACTTATATTAAAGAATTAGCTCTCTTGGCGGTAGGTTAGCAACAACATAGCTGATACTCGTACCCACGGCTGATGTCACGTCCGTTACATTTTGGTAGTTGAGCTTTGGATTTGGGATAATTGATAGTTATAACGTTTATTAGTCGTGACTTGTTTTAGGCTATAGTTTGGCTAGCGTTGTATATGTCGAAGCTTTATAATCTTGAGTTTTTATAAATATTTTATCTTGGTAGACCAAGACCAATCACACTGATAATAAAATCACTCAACTGAGACTTCTTCGGAATTCTTCACTTCGTCGGGTCGTTATTAGTGCTCAAACATAGACGACAGAGCATCTAACAGTCGATTGAGTCTAAGTTTAGAAAAGGACTTTAATACCCACAACCTCCAACCTGAAGCTCTAAATCATTTCAATTCATGTGACAATGTGTTTGTAACATGTTGTGCCGACCCTACTTAGATTAGGATAAGGGCAGGAAGATGATGATGATACGCTTATATATCGGGCTAACATTCCGTTTTTATATATTCTATATTTTCTTTCCTCACCTATAATATACTATAACAGTCACATTAGGAATTTCAATAAATCGATATATTATTTAAAAAACATTTGAAGGAAAATATCTCAATGCAAAGTCTTTTGTAGTAAAATATCTTTTCTTCATAGTTTTTTTGCCAGTGGACCTCTTCGAGAAAAGAATCGAGAAGATTTTGATCGTGACCCTAACTGCCACGTTATAGAGGTTTTCAAAATACAACCCTTAAATGTATCAGTTGCCATACATTGCTTGAATGATGGTCATCTTCAAAAGATATTAAACCCAATAAAGAGTGTTAATAAGGTTGTCTTTTGTGTGTGTCCATTCCTTTTTTATTCAGTAAATATTTTGAACCATTTAAGCCTATCATACACGTTGCAGTTAATGTATATTTTACATAATACCACGCGTCAGTTATATTACTTATTATTATCACTCAACGTATATTATACTTATTTTTATATTTTTATTTAAAAAGTTTATTTTGTAAACAACAATTAAACAGTAAGATTTATACTATTATCTATAATGTTTTATAATTTTACTCGTTCTATTTATGTTAATATCACGTGAATTTTTTTATCTACACACATAATTTTGTTTTTTTTTTCTCCTATCCTAATCCCACCTAAGTGGAGTGGTCACAACATGGTTTTTGTCTTCCATTCTCTTCTATCATTCTCATCATCATCTCATTTTAGGTCTCCCTCTGCTCACATATCCGTGGCTATTTTTCTTTTTTTTCTTTTAATATTACTCGCATTTCATTTCTGTTTTATTCTTGCTGTCACTCAAAGGCGACTGTCGGGCGAACATCCTTCGCCCACCGAGGATATTGCAAGTAGCCTACAGGGTCCCGTATAGAGCCACGGCTTCTGAAAGGAGCTGGGCTGGTTGGAGTAACCAGCCCTTTCATCTTCACGCTCAATAGTCGCCAAAGTGAAAAGTGAGTGTGGAAAATAGCCCGACAAAAGAAGAAAGAAGTAGGTTGACTGGAAGAGTTCCCTTTTACGGCTAAGTCCGCCTTTATACAAGTTCTATTTATTTTTCTTTCTTAATATTTTCATTGTTCTTTTTATATACAGTGAAAATATTATTAAACAATTAATAAATAATTGGAATTTTAAGCAGGGGTAGCAGTTTTAAATTTGTTTTCGCTCCGTTCAATATATTGTTCGCTCGGTCTGCAATAACCTTAACTATGTCTTTGCCAATTGGCGTCCAAGCCTATTGTGTTGAATCTGTTCCATGATTGTTATTGTATTCCGTGGATTGTCCAATCTGCTATCTTCTATTTATTTTATGCTAAAGCGGACTTTTTTTGATTCCAAATACACAGCTGTAACTTTTTCTACAGTTATTTCTTTTAACTTTAGCACTTGACTACTCTATGTATAGTGTCATATTAATTACAGCTAGACAAATGTTCTGAGGAATGGATCAATCAATTATTCAGGTGCTATTATTTATATATAATATATATATTCTATACAAGGTGGTACAGACTATACGACATTAATTTTAGTTTTACACCTATGAACCCTACAAAAAACCAGTTAATTCAGTTAAGTATTTTAGCTACAGGAATTATTTTAAGTTTTTCAAAAAAATAAACACGATTTATAGAGATCAATTACCGTACAAGCCATTCTTACCTTGACCTAAATACGTAAATTATATATAGGTACGGTAAAACTAAACAGGTACTAGGGAGATACAACTATAATGTTATTGTTTCTACTGTTTTTTTTGTTTGTTGTTTAGTCAACCATTACTAACATATCCCAATTAAAGTATTATGTTTGAAAATACATTTTATTTTTAAACGATATTTAAGCAGGTTGAATTATGCCAAAGTCATCTTATAGGTTTAAGTGAACAGTGAATTAATTTAATGTCGTTCCATCGATACAACTCAGTAATATGTACAATATTAAAATCCACTTCTATATATTCTTCACAAAATTAAATTCCACAAGCTATTGTTATAATAGCGTTTATTTCTTTTAACTGATATCTGCCAACCTTAAGCCTATATAATCGCAGCGACGAGCTAAGTGCTATGTTTTCGCAAATGTTTACGGGAGCATTAGCAAACAGCTCTTTCTAACGTTGAAAAGATTCGTTGCAAAAGTTTTGCTTTTAACGAAAAGTTCCGAATAGCCTATGGTTCTGCGTTCCCCTTTTTTAGTTTCACGAGAACTTGTTAAAGTGTGAACAAAAAAAATACAACGTCCGATGAATAGAAGGCGCGAAAGTTTACTTTGAAATTTAAATCTTTGATGTAAGAAAGGAAATCTATTTTAAAATTGATAGAGAGCTAATTATGAATTGCTAATGAAAATATTTTTGATGAAGAATTTGATGAAGAAAGAAAAGAAGAAGAATAATTCTTGCTATCAAGAGCTATCGTGCGGAGAACCGATGGAATGGATTGATCAAACATAACTTGAAAGATTCCTTCTCATACATACACGGCAAATGAAATAGACTAGACATGACGTAAGATTTTGGAATGTGGAATATTGCAAACATTGATGTCAGAATAATTATTTATGCAAACCATGTTGCTGCGCCAATTTTACGAGCAAGGCATTCAAGTTAGTCCGAGGATAAACGAAACAAGTTACGCCGTCAGAAACACAATAGTGTTTGTCAAAATGTCATGATGTATAGAACCAACTTCGGACTGCTACAGTAGATCTACTGGCCATTGTATAAAGGCGCGTGAAATGAAACGATATTCTGGTTGAGTTGCACTTCCGTAGTTACGGTTGCCAGATTTTATATAGATTTATTTTCGATGGATAGTTGACATTAACAATTAATACTGTTAAAAAATTTGTTTTTTTTTTTCATTTTATACGTAGATATATCCATACTAATATTATTAATGCGAAAGTCTTTCGGTCTGTCCATCTTTCTGTTCCACTTCTAATCTGCTGGACTAATATTGATAAGTGTGGCACTATTGAAATTTATACACCAGACTAAGATGTAGGATGAAAAATCGTTATTATTATAAATTGCATTATTGAGGGCACCTAAACGCTTAAACGCTAAACACTACAAATTCATAGAACCATATAGACGTGACAGACGTTCTTGATATATTAGCGAAGAATCTGAAGGATAACCCTCAAACCCCTTGTCTAAACCGATATTTATACAACCACGCCCCTAGGTAGCATCTCGGTTTCTTAACAGGTTCTGAGAATATAAGATTTTTAGTCAATACGTTCTCATTATTGACAGCGTCACAATTTATTCGTTTGAAGAGTTGTTTGGGTTTAAGCCTAGAATACAACGTAGGCTAATTTTTATCGCAATAAAGGAAAATTCATGTTTCCAGATAAAAAAACCCTGATTATTGTGTCCACAGGAGTGCTAAATATAAAAGTACGAGGATATATGACTGGAATACTACGTAGGCTAATTTTTACCCCAATAAAGGGAAATTCATGTTTCCAGAGAAAAAAACAAACCTGATTATTGCGTCCACAGAAGTGCTAAATATGAAAGTACGAGGATATATGGCTAGAGGAAGGCGAAAAAAGAGATGTATGGATTGTGTAATGTATCACATGTATATAAAGAGAATAGCGCCAGGGTTAACTATGATAGAAGAGACTGAAAGAAAAAATATGTTGTGCTATTTACAATGGGATATGGCAGGAGACAGATTATTTTATCTATAATGATGGTTTTCTTTATACCACCTGGATGGACAGCGACTCACTACATTTCGTTTCTCCAACAACTTTACGCGAACTAGCAAGTTATGGAGTGATCTTTCTTTAGCAGTGTTCCATTATCACAACGACATGTGTAACTTCATAAAACGCACATTTTATCATTTTGAAGGTCGGAAACGCATTCTGCGTTGTTGGCGGTTATTGGTTTAAGTAGCCCGCTCGATTGTACCTGCAATATAACTCCTCAGTGCTTTACACAAAAATAAACTTGATTTTGCCTTTAAAAAGGTACAGGTTACCACTTCCTCTCATCCCTCTTCTTTAATAAACTTTTCACCACGCGTAAAACTATGCAGTGCAACTGGGAAACAATAATGTTTAATTATAGAATTTCCGGTGCCGCGTAGGTAAGTAGTTTGCACAATTTCGAGTTTTCAGGCCGAGTGGTTTTGCATGTTGCACGTGAGTGGGTTTCGTTGGAATGGATGCCACTCGGGGGCTCGTAAATCTTAAAATGGCGACGGGTCGTCCCTGGACACCCGTCTTTGAATGTTCATTGTATAGAATAATTGTTACGTTCAACTTTATGTCGATGCGTGTAAGGTTCCGTTTATTGTGTAGCTGTTGGGACAATGGTTAGTAAAGATCTGACTGTAATTGACGCCACGTTAACAAGGTTCTGTTGCAGGGAATCCTTTATTAATTTAATTTAACCCTTGACAATATCTATAGATATTTGTATACGCAACTTCGTTCATCCATCCGTTCATATCACCGTCGACTTCAGTTTTAGAATACCCTAAATTATATACTGATTTTCCTATTCAATTATTATACTTCTTCATATTCCTTCGTTTATGGACGTTATTCCAAGCAACAAGAAACTTTTTAATGAGGTTTTATATCCAGTGACCAAGTTTCAGACGTATAAGTCATCATTTGAACACATTTAATAAAGAATCATTATCACTTCTTTTACCACTCTAAGTAGGGTCGACACAATGTTTTCATTTTCCTATCTCCTCTATCATTCGTCAATTCTGGTGCTACAAATTTTATATGCATATCATTCTTCACACAATTCATACATATTTTTTTATATTTAAAACTCTATTAAACAAATTTTAATTTTAAATTAATCAAACCTTTTCTATTCATTTCCTTATTGTTAAGAAGTCAGAAATAGTGATGTGATTAGGAGGGAGCAACAAAATAAAGTAATATTCGCGCTGTTTTCGTGGCCTTAATAGCAATATCGCATGTGAAGTGGATGGCTTTCTTTAAACCACCTGGATGGACAGCGACTCACTACATTTCGTTTCTCCAACAACTTTACGCGAACTAGCAAGTTATGGAGTGATCTTTCTTTAGCAGTGTTCCATTATCACAACGACATGTGTAACTTCATAAAACGCACATTTTATCATTTTGAAGGTCGGAAACGCATTCTGCGTTGATGGCGGTTATTGGTTTAAGTAGCCCGCTCGATTGTACCTGCAATATAACTCCTCAGTGCTTTACACAAAAATAAACTTGATTTTGCCTTTAAAAAGGTACAGGTTACCACTTCCTCTCATCCCTCTTCTTTAATAAACTTTTCACCACGCGTAAAACTATGCAGTGCAACTGGGAAACAATAATGTTTAATTATAGAATTTCCGGTGCCGCGTAGGTAAGTAGTTTGCACAATTTCGAGTTTTCAGGCCGAGTGGTTTTGCATGTTGCACGTGAGTGGGTTTCGTTGGAATGGATGCCACTCGGGGGCTCGTAAATCTTAAAATGGCGACGGGTCGTCCCTGGACACCCGTCTTTGAATGTTCATTGTATAGAATAATTGTTACGTTCAACTTTATGTCGATGCGTGTAAGGTTCCGTTTATTGTGTAGCTGTTGGGACAATGGTTAGTAAAGATCTGACTGTAATTGACGCCACGTTAACAAGGTTCTGTTGCAGGGAATCCTTTATTAATTTAATTTAACCCTTGACAATATCTATAGATATTTGTATACGCAACTTCGTTCATCCATCCGTTCATATCACCGTCGACTTCAGTTTTAGAATACCCTAAATTATATACTGATTTTCCTATTCAATTATTATACTTCTTCATATTCCTTCGTTTATGGACGTTATTCCAAGCAACAAGAAACTTTTTAATGAGGTTTTATATCCAGTGACCAAGTTTCAGACGTATAAGTCATCATTTGAACACATTTAATAAAGAATCATTATCACTTCTTTTACCACTCTAAGTAGGGTCGACACAATGTTTTCATTTTCCTATCTCCTCTATCATTCGTCAATTCTGGTGCTACAAATTTTATATGCATATCATTCTTCACACAATTCATACATATTTTTTTATATTTAAAACTCTATTAAACAAATTTTAATTTTAAATTAATCAAACCTTTTCTATTCATTTCCTTATTGTTAAGAAGTCAGAAATAGTGATGTGATTAGGAGGGAGCAACAAAATAAAGTAATATTCGCGCTGTTTTCGTGGCCTTAATAGCAATATCGCATGTGAAGTGGATGGCTTTCTTTAAACAGCTCAAAGTCATTTGGCGCAGCGTGAAAATTAGCACCACATAATAATTTAATAGTAGGTTCTCTGGATATGAAAGTATTATCAATTAATTAGTTACAAGAATAGCATGTACAAAATTTCTCCACGGTGAATTTCGCACTACAGACAGACTCCTCTCCTCTCATAACTATGAATAATGAATTCGATTAACTTCTAAATAGTGTTATAAGTAAAAAAGTTTACTTAAACTTTCTAGTTTTCCGATATATTTAAATCAAATTTTCTTTTTACCAAACTATTAAAAGGATATAAAAGGGTCCTTTTGCATCTAAATAACGTTGTATATCATTAATTAACTTTGTAGCATTGACGGCAGTTCACTGGATCAATATTAAATTCGTTTATTTATTTAGATTATATATTATATTGCATTTATATCAGGATAACATTCGCATTATTTTCTTTTACATTCCTTCGGAAATGATTAGCGAAATTGAACTTGTATCTCCTAAAAAATTTGAAATTACCTATGGCATTTGATGCGGTGTAAAATTTGCAATGAATCGAACACAAAGCTGTAGTTTTCCGCGGGCGATGAAATCGTTTGAGTAACACCCAGATAAAAGTGAACAAAACGAGGCATTTTCCGCAAAAAGAAGCGTTAATCCGCATTCAATTCTATCACGAGTGAGACGAGAATAGTTAAGCGTTGTTTTGCTACCGAATACGTTCGACTTATTGAACTGATGAAACCAAATGATGAAAATACTATACTACTGTTTTACTATAAATTGTCCACTTCGTAGGTTAGCTGGTAGAGATCTCTGTCAAAGGGATAAGATGACCTTAGTACTCTGTTTTTTTTTATTAATAATGTTTTTCTTACGTTTTTTATGGTTACATAAAAAAAATACATATCATTCTCCCTCCCTTATCCCACTCTAATTGGGCAACCCCAATTGAGCCAACGCTCATAGTACTTCCTCGTTCTACTCTTCACATTTTACACTCTCGATGATGCTTTTGCGATCCAACTTCCTATATAGAGAAAAAAATATATGATAATGAATTACTACCCTTTCTCCGCAAATTCGATTCCAATCGTTTCAATACGCCTTTTTATTTCGTATTCGGTTTCCCGAGAATCCACTCGGCGCACAATACCCTCAGCGGACTCACTCATGTAACGAAATCCTAATAAAATTAATCCTCAAAAGAATCTATCGCCTCATCCCCGTTCAACGTTAAAAAGCTATTGTCGTCAGAATTAAATCCGCATAAAAAAAAGCCGGGCGTGAAATAAATTTTAGATGCGTCGCGTCGGTTACTTCGAGCATAGGATTTAACTCTCAACGATATAATTACGTTGTCTCCGGGCAAGCAAATAATTAATAGCGGAAATAAATCTCAAAGTTTTCGTGAGTTTTGGTTATTTGCATTATTTATAATGGTTACTTCTGGAGTTTAAACTCCTGTAAGTCGTATTAAGAAGGTTCGGCTGTAAATTTCATACGCAGATGGAGTAAGCAGATGTTCATTTATTTAAAACAGGTATACATTAATGTTTCTTACTTAAATGTGTTTTATGTCATTTCTGTATTTGTAGTTTTTTTAACTCAAAAGTAAAATTTCGTTCTTCTTAATTCCTTCTTAATTCTTACTCAATGGCTTTTCATAAACTGAATCCCGGCGCGCGATATGAATGCTTATATAGTAAGCGGAACATTCGAAAATGTTCTGTGTCTCGATTACTCGCGAGACATGACGAGGATGCGGATCACGATTCCTAAACAACCTGAATGTTCCTCACAAATTAGCGTCAAGCGACTTTAATCTCTATGACATATACGTTACGTGCTCTTTTTCCATGTCTGTAACAATATTAATAGTCTTAGCCACGACATTGTTCACGTCAATTTTTTTCAAAAATAAAATTTCGTGCACTGTTTTTAATTGGTAATATATATTCAAATATTCAACAAATAAATAATTAAAAGTTCGATTCTAAATATTCTTCTGCAATTTTTAATTTACTATTACAAGTACATTCGTAACTTCATTTTGTATCACTGTGATTTTAATAGGAAAAACCAGCAAGAAGCACGGCAGTCGATCTTTACAAAAAATATTTTATCTGTCAGAAACCTTAAAATATGATTTATTCTGTGCAAGCTTTCTTATCATTTGCATACTCTTCAATAGTACACAGGTTCACTCATAAGTGTTTTTAACAAATACGATATTGCACTATAAAAACATAAACAGATGCGTACAAATGATTTTCGAACTTTCTGTAGTCATAATCTAGGTTTCATTATATGAATATTTTGTCCCACAAATACTATACATGTATTATGAATCTACATATAAATGAGGAGCTATTCAAATCATGTGTTCAAACAAGTGTTAAATATCGATGTCGATGAATATGTTACCAGAAGGTCGTCAAAAAAGCGATGGTTGGGATGTATAAAGACATGTATATAAAAAGAGTAGTGTCAGTGCTGACGGCTCCATTTAGTGGGGGTAAGGACAGGTTATTGCGATTCAGTGCTAATTGCAGTTGTCCGGGAGGTTGTTTTAGTCCGTGCGTGTCGTGTTATCCTCCCTGGATGAAATAGGCAGGATAATTATGTTGATGATGATGATGATGCCGTGAAGCGACATCAAGAATACCTGTTAATTTATTGAGAGATCATGTCATATTATAAACACACGTCCAGCTCTTTTTTGAATTACATACATTATTGGAATATAAGCTGCTTTACACCATTACAATATACCGTAGGACATAAGATTATAATAATAAGACAGACTCCGCTACAGAAGTAAGGTATACCTTCTATTTCTCGTTATATCAATAAAGATCTCTAATGCATATTTTGATATTGACATTACCGGCACGATCTCATTATGAATTCAGAGGAGTTGGTGTACTAAGCACGGCGGTGAGAGTTGCCACTCGATCCCTAACTTAACTTTTACGTCATCGATAAAAAATACCTTATTATTTTCATATTAGTTTATACGTTATCATTACATCAATATTTCTATTATTTTCATCATGTATGTATTTTAGTAAATTTAAGTAAAAAACTGTGACAGCCCAGCAGTGAGACCGTGCAACTCTCTAGAGACGATCATGGGTACAAACCCCGGGCAGGCACCACCGAGTTTTTCAATAAAACTTATGTGTCTAATTGATAAGTGCAATTTGTTAGACGCTTTTCGGTAAAGGGTAAAACATCGCGGGGAAACCTGCATATGTCCAGAGTATTCTGGGGATAGGTGTCACTTACACTTCCACAAAGAATCATCTTAGCGATTCAACGCGGAAACGCTGTCAAGTACCGTTGGGACCATTCCATAATAGCATGATTTGTATAAAAGAAGCGTGTAATTTAAGATGGAAAAGTGGAAAATAAAAAAATCTCATATGAAAATCGCATATGCCAGATGATCAATTTTTATTAAAATATGCAGCGATAAAACATTGTATTGCTTCGATAAGATTCCCAAAAGTTTTAGGACTTTGTAACTTTAATTAATTACTGCATGTTTTAGAGTCGAGACCCAAGTTTGTTATTGAAGTTTTGAACTTCGCATCTAAGAAACCCATCTCATTTGAACATAATATAGTTGATGTTAGGTTTGAATATTAAGCATTTGTAGTCTTATTTAATGAGCTAAGACTAAAGGTATGCAAATATATTACAAATAAAGAACTTAACATTAATTTGTAAAGTTTATTGCAAATTACAGATGACGTATAATCGTCGCATATTCAAAATATCGTTTATTCAAGTAAACTTGTAAACAAGTGCTTTTGAATCGTTAACTCTAGTGCTCGTTCGGTAAGCTGTTTTTACAGGGAAGAGCCAGCGAGAAACTCGGTGGATGCTCTTTTCAAATATAATTCTTATAACAAGTTACATTCCATCATTACTATCTTGTACAGGATAGAGAAGCTGTGATAGCCCAGAGGTGAAACCGTGTGACTCTTTCGAGGGGAACACGAGTTCAACCCCGGGCGGGCACTAATGAGTATTTCTATTAAAACTCATGTGTCTAATTGATAATTGCAATTAATCACACGCTTTTCGGTGAAGGAAAACATCGTGAGAAAACCTGCATATCTCTAGAGAGTCCTGGAGATATGTGTAACCTACCAATCCGCATTGGAGCAGCGTGGTAGGTCTTAGCTCCAACCCTTCTCTCCAGAAGTATGTATAAATATATATATATATTTAATATGCATTATTAAATTACATGTTTATTTATTATTATATAATTTTTAAGTATACTTTTATATTATTATTGTTATAATTATGTTTCTAAAAATAAATATATAATGTCTATTGTACTTCATAAAAAAAAAAAAACAAATTAAAAACAAAAATGATCAACCTGTACTTAGCCTTCCCCTCCATGCTCACCCGTTATCGCTAGGAAGATCGAGTGCGATTAGTCATTCTTTCTCACTCGGGCAGTATCATCAATAAAATCACTGACTTATATTAGTTTTACTAAGGATTAGTATTATACAACAACGCACCTGTACAATTGTAAGCAAACCAACGATGATGTTGCGGTGTACAGAAAAACTAGTTATAAGTTTATGCTATGCCGTTTTTAACATTGTAATACCATTTAAGATTTTGTTTAATAAATAAAAAATAAAAAAAAAAGAAACGGAGAGAGGTGGCTTATTCCCAGCAGTGGGATTGTAACAGGCCGCTACTTTTTACTTTTTTACTTACAGGATAGAGGAGCAAAAGGAGGCCATTGCGTCCCAAGACCTACTGCTGTCTACCACAGATTTATTAAAGAGAGAGATCGAGAAGAGAGGTCGTAAATCTTTTCATCCATCTAGCAGGGAATTTACTATTATTTTATCATTTTCCTACTCTCATCCTACTCTTAGTTTGGTCAGCACAATTTGTCTTCATCTCCCATTCTCTTCATTTAGTTGAGTTGAGTTGAGTTTTTATCTACTTTTCTTCTTTTTTATATTGTTTTTTTTTATTTGAAATAAATTATTGTTAAATTGTGTACAATAAAGTTATACAAAAATATCAACAACAACAACTGCGTTTTTATCGCGACATCTTCACTACTTTGTCATTGACGTCCAATATGTGCCAAACCTTTAGATCCCAAATCTGCTAACATTTCGGATGATCTTACTAATTTATAAAACTTTCATTACATTTCAAAATAAATATGTACGTTAACTTTAAAATAACTGATTATTACGTCGCATCAATTTATTTGCGTTAACAGATTAATTCAATTTGGCAGATTAAAATTTCATCCTTATATCAGCACTTGATGATATTGATATTGCCACAGCTATTCCAATCTTCATCACGAGCGCGAATTCCGCGGTGAATTTTATAACATGAAAACGCTAACCTAATTTACGAGCTACTCCCGAGTTTCTCTTGCTTAACGTTATTTTCTTGGATGCGAAAGTCTTAGTTCATTATTTTGCCCGCGATAACTTTAAAATAAATATTTGGCAAACACTTTTATGATGCTAAAAGAATTGATAGCGGCATCGCCAAAAATAATTTAGAAAGCATTGATTTGTTGCAAGCGTCTAGATGTAATTTCCAAATCAAAAACGGGTTAATATGTAGGGTTAAAGAAAAATTTACAAACCTTACACATGCAGGACAAGTTACCACACGTATCCCAAGATGCCTCCACCAAAAACAATACACACAACCACTACCAAAATCTCTACGAACGTAAAACAGATGTAGGAAAATGAAATTCGTTTTGCTACATGTGTTTGAAGGGGAGGACAATAGTGGTGGTTGAACTATTTATGACTGCTGGCATGGGTGGCGTGGCGCAGTACAATGATGATACTTCGGTTTCAGGGCGAAATGATCGTAGAGATTTTGGTGGTAGTTGTGTGTATTGTTGCTGGTGATATCTTGGGATATGTGTGGTGACTTGTCCTGCATGTGTATGTGAATTTTGCCTGCTGCATTTTACTAAGAATTACATACATTCTCTGAACACATGCGGATTAAAGCAAAGCTTTGATGTAGTTTCTGTAGCGTGGTGTTTACAAAACTCGTGAGTGTTAAATAAAACCATAACTGAACAGAGCAAGAAAACACTAGCTTTTTTTTAATAGTTCGTTCGTTGGACACTCAAGAATTATAATAGTAATTATCGCTAATAATAAGCATGAAAAGTATTATATTTCAGATTCATTTACATTGCGATTAATATGAAATATTCGAAATTTCCTGAAATCTTCACTTCGTACTGTTTTTTTAGTTTAGATTATTATTTATTAAACACATTTAAATTTGACATCATTTTGTCTTAACGTAGTGTCACAACCATTATTAAAGCCAAGATAGGAATAGTCAATGTTAGACGCGGGGGAAACCCCGCGGTGAACTTTCATACTAACCTAATTTACGAGCTCCCGCGAAAGTTTTCCTTGCTTACCATTATTTTCTTAGTAGCGAAGTTTTAGTTCATTATTTTAAGAGCGGTTGGGTTTAAAAACAAGCTTTATTGAAAACGTTTAGAAGAAACAAAAGTAATAATAAAATTATTTTGTTATAATCCGCGATACGGTAATTAGAAAATATATATAGTGCTAAATGTATAGTGAACTATCTATCCGTTTTTTCATACCCGGAGGAGAGAGACAGGAGGTAGACGTCGCGGATTTCGCGGATTATATCAAAATAATTATATTATTACTTTTGTATTATGGATCTCCGCAAAGTAACGCCTAATTCTATAAATTGTTTAGAAGAAACTCAATATAAAAATATTGATATATTATATACATGATTTCGTTAGCTGTGATAGCATAGCGGTTAGAGCGCGTGATTGTTACCACTATCGTTAATGATTTTATATTAACCTTGATCTTTTTTTTGCGTTTTATCATGCTTTTACATTACCTAAAGCAAAATATAATAAAAACTGCATAGTCATTTCTCAAAAATTGGTAAAACAAAGAATCAACGGTTGGCATTGCTGGCAGAAGTGAAAACTTGAATATTGACGTTGCGCATTTATTTATATTTTCGAATGGTAAGGGAATAATTGCGACATAAATAGCTTAATTATCGAAATAAAAATACTATCATTTCTGTGGTAACTACAATATTCATTTATCGCGCTATCGTACAAAAACATGGTCGCACAAACACCCGGCGCCGCCTAGATATAAAATAAATAGGGGTACATAAAGTAAACAATACTTTTATTGCTACTACGCACATAAGTGGTGTTACACAGTCTTGATTTAACTGAAACACTACGTCATGTTCCCGTTGAACGAGTACAATTATCTTTCTGCCCTCACTTGATCGTACTAATTCACTAAAGGTCCCTTTAGTGTATTATGACGATTTGATATTATTGATTTAATCATAAATTAATAGTAACATGTCTTTATGTCTGTCTATTACGTTATACCGAGCTATATAGATAAATTAGGTGCAATTGCAGTTTAAATATCAGACTAATATAGAATAAAAAAATCAGTTTTCTTTCGTAAATTTCAAGGGAGGTTTAAGGGGGAGGATATTTAGCACTAAAATTTATGGAAAAAAAGTAGCTGGTACCACCTTTAAAAAAGAAATCAATACGTTCCTGCATTGAGATGTAAAAGTGGTACAAATAATTACGATATTAGTATGGATGAATCGAGATCACATTCTTGTTTTGTCATTGAATAGTGTTCAGCAATATTGCAGATATTTAATTGAATTCATTCAAGTCTTGACCTATCCTCTAATGGAATTCTAAACAAGGTCGAAGCTACAGAGTCTAGTCTTGGAAACTGGTAACTTAAGCACAAACTTGTATAAATGATTCATTCAATAATGCGCTGCGACGTAAACTGAAGCCAGCAAATGCTTTAGCTTATACTCTTACTGTTGTGTATCTAAACTAGTATAATATATTGCAAGCTCAAACTCAAACTCAACATATTCTTTATTCAAGTAGACTGTTTACAGTACTTTTAAATCGTCAAATGTTTTCAAGAAGCTACCACTGATTCGGAAGTTTGCTCCTACCGAGAAGAACCAGTAAGAAACTCAGCGGCCATTTTTTTTTAAATAAAAGCCAAGGGCAACTGTAGCGTCTAAATTTTATTTTTAATTTAACAGGGAAATGCGAGTTTTTGTTTGAGCATTATACGATGTTATGTACATAACTGCGTGTGCCGCTAAATACACGTGAAAACGTTCGCGGCATTTTTAACTAAAATCAACAGAATTTTCTTCTATAGTACAATTATTTTATTTACTTACTGTAACTTTTACATATAAAATTGTATGTTATAATTATTAATCATGCAGAATTTCCACTTATGGATGAAGGAAGTGGAAAATTCAATGACAATGAGAACAAAATATATAAATACAAAAGAGGTACAAACTAAATTAAACAAAAATAAAACTAAACTAACCTAAAAAGCTTTTTAAGCTGTGATAGCCCAGCGGTAAGACCATGCTCCTCTATAGAGACGATAGGTTAAGGTTAGGATAAGCCCTGGGCAGGCACCAATGAGTATTTCTATTAAAACCTATGTGTCTAATTAATAATTGCAATTTATCACATACTTTTCGGTGAAGGAATACGTCGTGAGGAAACCTGCATATGTCTGGATCTTTCTATGAATATGTATAACCTACCAATCCGCATTGGAGCAGCGTGGTAGGTCTTAGCTCCAATCCTTCTCTCCAAAAACGGAGAGAGGAGGCCTATGCCCAACTGTGAGAAAGTAACAGGTCGTTACTTTACTTAATTTTGTTGCGTTAGGTCCATACAAAAAACAGTTAAATACTTACAAGTAAACAGTTCATTTTTGAATTTATAAGTATTATTTTATAAATTTTCTATGACTCTTAAAAGTCTGTATTTAAATAGGTGTATTCAATTGTATTATAGGATGGTGATTGAGGTATAAAAGTATATAAGGGTATAAAGGCAATCTCTTGATGTTAAAACATTCTGTTGTTGACAACAAACTGGGTATACCGATAATATAATATGTCGGTATACTTCTCATGCTGGCACCTATATATTGCAGTATCTCTTTAAACACACTTCAAAGACAGACTACAAAATATTTGTGTTTTATAGAAAATTCCTAATAGAAGAGTTTTGCTTGATATTTTTTTAATATAAAAAAGTTGCAATATGAATAAAGTAAATAAAGACTAGTGATATCTGGACTTGAGCATGATTTTATTCGCTTCGTCCTAACTGAGCTGTTATAACTTTGCAAGTAGCAGCGTAGTTAGTTTGTTTTCTAATAATATGGGAGCAGTTTTCCTGTGCCTGAAAACAGGGATAAAACGAAATTATTTAAAAAACCTAGCTAGATCGATTTAGCGCCCTCGAAACCCTTAACATATCCTCATATAATAAGTATACAAGAATAGCTCATTTAAAGATATAGAGACAAGCAAAAGAATCGGCTCTTCCATTTACTATATTATTACGTACAGGGGTTCGTGGATTTACATGAAAATACCTGGTGACTCGTTAAAAAGACTTTATTCAACTTTTTACTATAAACTTGCTACTTACAGTCTGTTGTCCAATAAGAATGCCAAGGTCACTACTATTTCACTTTTATTTTTACTTGTTTATTCCCTCTTGATCGCTATTCGCAAACTGAATCTCGGAGCGCACGATACGTCTGCTTATATATCGAACGAACCGATTTCAAGAACATTGGCGAGACCTTGGAAAGATCGTAAACAAGTCTTTTGTAAACATTTTTTGATAAACACGTCGAATGTTTAGAGAATTAGCGTTAAGCGTATTTGAACTCTATGACATAGAGATTACGAAACCTTTTCGCATGTTCGTAATATCATCCACATTCTTGATACAAAAACAACACAAATCCTTGTTAACTATAAAAAAAATCATGAAATAATACAGAACTCTGCTTTCCCGGGCAATATAACATTCTTAATTAAAGCAGGGGCCCCTGTAATTTGTCCGTGAGCCGGCCATATTTCCCAGGCCCTATTTAGGCACTCTGCATTAGCATAACGCTGCATTACCTCGACGCTCGCCACTCCCGTGAATGATATTACGTCCGTACGTACGTGCATTCAGTACAAAGGCTTTGACAAAACCAGTGATGGCTTAATATAAAGTCATACCTACTCACTATTCAAAACATACTAAATTAAACAAACATTAATAATACGACAGTCTGTCAGTAACGTTTTAAGTCTGTTACTGTCAAATCTTATATGCCATGTGGTATCCGGCTGAGTAGAATATATATAATATATAGAATACAGACCACCCTCAATTCCTACTGACTAGTCGTAAATGGTGACCATGGTAAGTCGGACCGCCGTGTGGTATCCGGCTGAGTAGAATATATCACCCTCATTTCTAACTGAGGTGTAGTAAAAGGTGACTAAGGTATGTTGACCCCCCGTGTGGTATCCGGTTGAGTAAAATAGACCAACTTCTTTTTACCAAGGGGTCGTAAAATACTACTAAGGTAAGTTGACGTCAGGAAGGCGGCCAGTCGTAATGTAACGCAGCCAAAACGAATCAAAATATTCTTTATTCACGTAGACTCTTTCGAGCACTTTCCCACCGTCAAGAATCAACATGAGTAATGAAGCTACAGCTAGTTCGGAATGTTGAGAAATTGAATCATGTGACAACATATTTGTAACATGTTGTGATGATCCCACTTAGAGTGGGATAATGGCAGGAGGATGATGACCATCAAATCTTATATACTACTAGCGATTGCCACTCGTCGCTGTGTCCTAGTCTAGAGTCGATTTGGCCTTGCAACAAACGGTCATTGACCTCCGAAAAAATGCTACGACCCCCAACCAAATATTACAGGATTATCCACTGGATTATTTTAAAGATTGACTGAAAATTTCATTAAAATCGGTTCAGCAGTTTCTGAGTCTATAAGGAAAAAATACACATACAAATTCTTTTTTATATTTATATTTTATACTAACATATAGTATAAAAAAAATATTATTTCACTTATTTTATTGTAAAAGGCACCGTCAATAGACGATAGATAGATGGAGGGGTCCATTACGTGAACGGACAACCTCATGCTTGTAGGGAGCTGCTAGACGTAAGCGGCACGAGGTTAGGTGCGTTTAGATCCCTTGAAATATCCAAATAAGAAGAATATCAAGTAATAAAACGATGATAAATATAAAATTTATTTAAATGGATTCAAGGAAAACAATTTGATCAATTCATTCGTGTAGTGTTCACTTGTATTGTATTAATATAGACTAATGTATGAATATATTGCACGGACTCAAACATGCACTAACAACTAACAATACTACAGGTTCACTCTCACTTAAGGTTCTCGTGTCACTGACGTGTGTGCGTTTGAGACAATGTAATGTTTCCTTTATACATTATTATTAGTATGAGTACATTCATGTATGTATTACATGTATGTATATTTTATATAAATATACAAGGTAAGATACACACATCTCAAAAGTAGCACAACTTATGAACTTTATTATTATGCTAAATGTTTTCTCCTATTGAAATAAACGCTCACTTATACAAAATATCTGTGAATTTTACATCAATTTTCGGATAAATTACAACGCAATTAGGCCATTTGAATTCATCTCTGCAATGTCAATATAATCAAAGGCGTAATGCGCCGCTGTAACAGCAATTAGCACGCCGCGCTTTGACTGTAGAATTTGTTCAGCCGACTCTAAATTATCGTCAATCATGCTTTGGAGCTTTAAAAACTCGCCGGGTGCTGAAAATGAAATATATTTACATCTAGTTGTCCCAGCATTTTCATTTTTCAGATTTAATGCTAAACTACCCTCAATTCATTATCAACATCTTTTAAACATTATTACGTGATGTGGCTAGTTATTTTAACACTGCTGCTTGGCTGGGGTCAACTTACCTTAGTCGCCATTTACAATACCTCAGGAAGAAATGAGAGTTGTCTATTCTACTCAGCCGGATAACACACTATTTGAAAAAACGAAAGTGCCAATAATACATTGCATTTGTTTTCTATGGTTATTCTTCTGCAATCGTCCCTCATTACTGAGGGTCGTGGTCAAACTGAAAACTTCCTTCGTATAACCTGCCTCCTGCTCCTTGCAGGAGCACTATTACTTATTTTACTAAAATTGGTTTTGGCCTGATACTACACTGCGGGTCAACTTACCTTAGTCGCCTTTTATGACACGTCGATAAGGAATGAGGGTGGTCTATATTCTACTCATCCGGATACCACACGGTGAGCCAACTTACCTTAATTGCCTTTTACGACACGTCGGTTAGGAATGAGGGTGGTGTATTCTACTTAGCCCCATATCACATGGCGGGTCAACTTAGCTTAGTCTCCTTTTACGACACCTATGTAAGGAATGAGGGTGGCCTATTCTACTCAGCCGGATACCACACGGCACGTAATTCTTCTTAATGTGGAAATGCGTATTGAATGATGAAAATGGACTAGAAAAACAATTTTTTAATACGACAAAAAGGTTAACACACAAAATTAATAAACCGGATACGTTAAGGGAAATTATCGCTCGTCCCGGAAGTAATATTAAATCACCGCCCACATCAGATAAATTAAAGTCGGAACGTATAAGACTTTCATATAGACGTGTAACTTATGGCGTCGGGATATGAATTAATCCCATAAGAGGCGATATTGCAAAAGTTTCGCGCGGATTATTATTTTACCCCCTTTATTGCTACTTTATGAAGGTTTTATTATGTGAAGAGATGTTATGTGTGGCTTTGTTAAGGATTAGGATCAATTATATTGGACTTACTCCTTTTATTAGCCCCGCAACTTTGCTGATCATACGGAGTTTTTCCTTATTAGGATTTCGTTGCGTTGGTTCTTTGTTGAATTTTATATTTGTACTTTTGGCATAAAATGTTTTTATACTATACTAGAGTTGTGATAGTCAAAAGGTAGGACTGTGTGCACCTCTCCAGGGGCATTGCAGGTGAAAAACCCTGGTACATAACAATGAGTTTTCCTCTTAGAATAGTAAAAAAACACAGCCTTCCAGAGCTTGACCAACGATCCCTTGAAAAAGGTCACATGGTCGCACAAATTAAAAAAGTAAGCAATATTTAACATGACATATAATGTGGGTTTCCTTATACATTTTCTGTACACTAAAAAGCGTGTAATAAATTGTAAATATACATACATTTTTATAAAAAAAGCCATTGAAGCTTGCCCGCAATTTAAACTCCCGATCTCTTTTATTATGCCACGCCCTTGTTTTTCTAAATTTAAACTATCGTGAGTAGTATTCATAGTTGATATATAGGTCTCGAATTCACTAAATAATCTTGCATCGAATGCTCTGCGTGATATTTAAAATATGGAATCATAAAAAATATCAAGCAAGTTATATTTAATCCAGATAAAAAAATGACAACGCAGGAAAAGGAAATATAATTTAATCATAAAAAATATATATTTTCGCTACATAGTGTCAAATAAATTTATGCCGCGAACAGAATGCACAAACTAAAAATTGTCCACGGAAGCGGTACAGCGAGGTAATGCAGCGGGAAATTCATCTGAATAAATAGATCTTGCGAAATATGAAAAGTGCACGGTTAAATTAAACCGACTCCGGTCTAATATAAATGGTAATACTGGACGAAACAATTTGTCGTTACCGCATTCTACGCAATTTCGTGATTCCATGTGTCTTGATAAAGAGGATTTGTGTGGAAATGTAAACAAGCCGCCTCCTGTTGATGTAGAACATATTCGTCGAAATGAGATGAGTTTTTCTCTTGTACTTTGCTAATATAATTTATTAGCTCTCAAGTGGCGTACTTATCTTGGATATCTGACATTGTAAAATGAAATAGATTTTACACCATCATTATCCTGCCATTCGGAATTTGTCCCAAGAACATGTGAGTAAAAGAGACAGAGTTATCTATAGTTCATATATCGTTATCCTTTTTAAACATTACGACTCCAATGCAATTCACACTTCATGGTACGAAAAGAAAGCGGTTCGCGGTCGTCGTTTACGTCTTCAATTGAGTCGCAATAAGAGTTCATGATCTGTGAAGGAAAGCATCGTGAGGAAACCTTCATATCTCTAGAGAATTCGGGAGATATGTGTAACCTACCAATCCGCATTGGAGCAGCGTGGTAGGCCTTAGCTCAAACTCTTCTCTCCAGAAACGGAGAGAGGAGGCCTATTCCCAGCAGTGGGATCACAACAGGCCGCTACTTTAAGAGTTCATGGTAGACCTGAAAGAGCTCACCGCTGAGCTATCACGGCTTTATACAACTTATATAAATAAATACTATTCGTTTGAAAAAAAGAAAAGAAAATGCCAATTCAAACGTTTTCAAATCCTAACCTATTTGATTATCCCTTGGCTCGGACCGTTCTACTTTTTGCATCACTACACTTCGGGAAAAAAAGCTGAATATTTGCGGAGGTCAGGCACGGCGGGCAAATAAAGGGAATCAGTTTCGCTGTCCCCACAGACGTGGGCTGAATCTAGTCGTCTGCTAATTCTATATTTATATAAGAATTTTCACTACGTTTCTTTATCTACTGTCTTAGAGTGTTTGCGGCTCATTGTATTTATCCAAAAAGATGTCATAACCCTGCGGTGAGACCGTGTTACTTTTTCCAGAGGATCACGGTTTCAAACCTTGGGCAGGCGTTAAATTAATTTTTGTAATCAAAATGTGCCTAATTAATATAAGCAATTATTAACAAGTTTTTCGGTGAAAGAAAACATCGTGAGAAAACCTGCATATCTCTAGAGAATCTGGGGATGAGTGTAACCTACCAATCCGCATTGCATCAGTGTGGTGGGTAATAGCTCCAATCATTCTCTCCAAAACGGAGAAAGGAGGCCTATGTCCAGCGATGGGACATTAAGAGGCCGTTGATTTTTCTTTTTATATCAATTAAGCCTTATTTTTAATTAGGTCACTTTAAGTCACGGTAAGTTACATAAATTTTCTTTAACTGCAGATTATAGCAAAATAATTATCATTATTTTTATAATATGGAACACCGAAAAGTAACGACAATGAGATATTGATCAGATGTTGATAAATGATGGAACATATGGGCTAGAATCTTGCATAATGATACCTACGTATTAAACAAAATATCTTTTTATCTCTGGAAACACCAGTATCTTAGGTTTGCGAATCTTTATTGCCATTTTTACTTGAACTTCTAAGAATTCCATTCACGATTATAAAAACGGCATTTTAAGTAAAAAGGCAAAGGCAAATATTTTTATTGAACACAAAATTTTACTTTACATTTATGAGTTTTTTATATTGAAACTTATGGTTTTATATTCGAAGGCCCAGGTTAAATTGTAATTTTTTTTTCTGAGTGAAAACTTTCGCATTGCTTGTTCTTTCCCGACATTTAAAGTAATTGAATCATCATGCTCGGGTTGATGATGTTGAATTGAGTTGACTTCTAGCAGAGTAATTGTAATAACATGGATTCATGTTAAAAAGATTGTTTTACTTTGTTACTCCTTATTTGTTTTTTATTTCTAGTAGTGCTTGTCATAATAAAGTAGTCATGAAACAAACAAAACACAGTGCATGGTTAGAATTTTTTATTGGTTATAATTAGGTTTGGTATACCTTAAAACGCAAACTTTTCCCAATCATCAAACGTACTCAGGCAAGGCTATACCAGGCTGGTATATATAGGCTGGTAGCTACACCAGCTATTGTAACTGATAACTGACGGAAAAGTTGTTAGGAAGAGGAGATCTACAGGTCTACCACGAACTCTTATTGCGACTCAATTGAAGACGTAAACGACGATCGCGAACCGCTTTTTTTTTCATACCATGAGGTGTGAATTGCATTGGGGTCGTAATGTTTGAAAATGATAACGTTATATGAACTATAGATAACTCTGTCTCTTTTACTCACATGTTCTTAGGACGCATTTCGAACGCTGGACAACGACTTAAAGTGTGCGTCTTTAAGACGTCATCGTATGAAAAAGCAAAACAATTTAGTTTACGTCTTCAAATGAGTCGCAATAAGAGTTCAGAAGGGAAACCTTGTTATCTTGCGGAAGGAGGCGGCGGGACGGATCCGGAAAGTCGAGTCTTTGGACCCGATCCGCCGCAGGCGAGCGGGGCGCAGGCGACTCGCCGATGTCCGTCGCATGCCGCCCTAATGGGGACCTCCAAGCGCTCCGAACGGGGTTAATCGGACGCTCGCTGGAGTTAGGTCCCCGAGGCGGTCGATGCATCTGGTGCTCCCGATGCGTCGATTAGCGAAAGGAGGGGCCACTGCTTAGAGAGGCCCCGACCCGGAGGTGGCGCTCTCCGGGGTACAGAGCTGCTGCTGGCGGGGATGGGGGTAATGTGTCCAACGATACCCTATCCCCGCCACTAGCAGCGTGGAGGAGCACTGTCAGGTTTTTAGTCGGTGCGAGTCCGACATACCCACCGCTCGTCCCCGTCGGGCGGTGATGACCCATAACATAAGGTTTTCCTGACATAAAAAAAAAGAGTTCATGGTAGGCCTGCTGGTCGTAGAAAGAATTCTTGGTTAAGAAACATTCGGGATTGAGCGGAAATTAAGAGTGTTCCCTAACTCCCGAGACTCCCGTCTGGCCACGAATAGGAAGGCATATCTGACTGCCAACCTTCATTAGTCGGAGAAGCACGCAAAGAAGAAGATACCTAATTATTCTTATATTGTCATGTTAACACATAGTAAAAAAAGTTTAGCAAAAAGAATTACTACTTTTTTCGTCAAATTTGGCACCTGAATCTAGCATCATCATCATCCTCCTGCCCTTATCCCACTCTAAGTGGGGTCAGCACAACATGTTAACATGTTGTCACATGATTTGGCTACGTATTTTTCGACCGACCGCCTGCCTGACGTCAACTTACCTTAGTCGTACTTAACGACCCCTCAGTAAGAAAGAGGGTGGTCTATTCTACTCTACTGGATACCACATGGTAGGTCAACTTACCTTAGTCGCCTTTTACGACACCTCGGTAAGGAATGAGGATGATCTATTCTACTCAGTCGGATACCACACAGCGGGTCGACTTACCTTAGTCGCCTTTTACGACACCTCGGTAAGAAATGAGGGTGGTCTATTCTACTTAGCCGGATACCACACGGCGGTGGCACCTGAATCTAGCATTGCATTTAAATGGCCCGGACCGAAAGGGTTTTATAGTACCCGGCATTAAATAATGCACATTGATGTTTAGAATGAAACAGCCGGCCAGTTCAGTTTCGTATAGCGCTGTCACTGTCACTCAGTTAGTATGTGACGTTTCACACGGGTTCGTCAGTCTGTGCGACAGAGACAATGCTCTATGAAACAGAATCTAGCCGATTTCTTTCTCTAAGCGTCGATGTGCATTATTTATTGCCGCGTATTATACTTGTGTTGAGTCTATAGTCAACAGTGAAATTGTCCCCCTATGCAGCGTGGGACCCACGTTAAGAAACATGTATCTAGAGTATTTAATAATATCAACATCCTTTTGCAAATGACTTTGATTATAATTTTGCGATTCCACTATTTGTCCAATATATTATATCAAATTGAATATTATTATTGATTTGATAAATAAAATTGATCCAATATATCCAATGTGTGGATCAGGGAAAACTTAATTTGTGAGCCGCGGTGAAGGGTGTGCTCGGCTTATATGTAGTTGACATTGACAAGGGTACCAGAGTTGTTAATATTAATTGAACACGTCTTACTGATGAATAAAGAACCAAAAGTGTTAAGCTATTTCTAATAAATGTGTTCGTCTTAAACTCTCTCTTCTCAACCTATAGACGTCCACTGCTGAACAAAGATCGCTTCTCATGATCTTCATAAAACATGATATAGTGTTGCTTCGATTCAGCGACTCTCCGCAACCTTTCTGAGGTCATGAGTCTATTGCGTGGTCGGTTTGCCGACGCTGTGTTTTTCAGTGCAGAATCGCCATTCCATCTTAAAACCCTAACGCCCATCGGTTCTCCGCACTATGTGCCCCACCCATCGACATTTCAGGCTCGCGACACGCTGAGTTAAGTAAGTGACTTTGATCTACGGATCTCCTCATTTCTGATTTCATCACGTAAATACCGGATGTAAGGCGGAAGCTCGTTCCATTCTGTCTCCCCAATTCTCAACTTCACCTGCAGGTGGTGTACCTTGCAGATAAAACAACAAGGCTCTGGCGATAATGGCGGTATAACCTATAGCTGACCCAAATACTACTGACCGACAGTGGGCAGTAGCATTGTGGGTGCGACATGATCAGCACTGCGATCACCAACCCGCATGCCAAGCGTGGTGATTACAGGCATAAACCTTTCATGGTCACACAAAATATGAAAATGACCTATTTAATAAAAATTTCATTCAAATAAGAATTCATTGTAAATAGCCAAATCTATTGCGAATTAATTATAGCTGGCATATTCGGTCATTTGACAATTCAATGTAATATGAAACAAATTCAATAGACGCGCTTAGTCAACATATTTTCCGTGTATGATATTTCACACACATGCAAATTATTAACTCATAGAGTTATCATATTAGGGTAGGGGAGCTTTAAGCAGGCCTGTAAGTAAGAGTCACGAAACAATAATAACAGGGAAGATGAAACGTATTTTCGTTTTAATCACACATAATAAACAGAGACAGTAGGATACTTTTTATGTTGTTTTTGCTCTTTATTTATTTTAAGTCTTTCTTTCTAAATAATATGTTCCCTGCATCTATCTTTCCTGTAGTAGGTACTGTGTGGAAAAGCACGTCATTGTGGCTTTTCACTTTACTTTGCAGTGTAAGATAGAGGACCTTATATTGCATCAGCTACTTACCCTCAAACAATTTCCACCAACCCTTAAAAAAAATTCGAGTTATTCAAATAAGTGAGCGAGCACCAAATACTATTTATATATTATGTTTTCACGATCGATCACAGCTTTGAAAAACTTCTCTCATTACAAAACATTTTTATTCCAGTAACATTTTTCAGTACATTTTTAGACTTAAACTTACCCAGACTTTTAAGATATAGTTCTCTTGGAGTGTAAATAATTCCTCATTTCTGAGATAAGAGTGACTTTTACTGTATATATTTCAAACTTATCTAATTTAAACGCTAGCCTGCTTAGTCCTTTTAATTCCGATGTTCTTAATTAAATAACAACTCTCTGTATAATCCAACATCTAAAAATCCTGTCTTGTGTCTGATACCGGAGAATTAAGAGGCGAATATAAGCCAGTACTAATATTTCTTACTTACTTTCGATTTACTTATTCTTAAGATACCTTACTTAGTCTTTAGATTTTAAGACAAACATACAAAATTTCCGAATTATATACAAGGTAAACCTGCAACTTTTTACTGTATTGTAATGGTTTATAACTATCCCACTGCTGAGCATAGGCCTCCTCTCCTTTCTCGGAGAAAAGGGTTGGACACCCACCATGCTGCTTCAATAATGATTGGTAGGTAGGTGCATATCCCAGGAATAATACAGAGATATGCAGATTTCCACAAGATGTTTTCCTTGTGTGATAAATTGCAATTATCAATTGGGCAAACAAGTTAATAAAAAACTCATTGGTGATCTGATTGGTGATTGGTGAAAACTCATTAATGACCTCACCATTCGGCTATCACGCCTTTTAACAGCTTTAATATCAACTTTACAATTATTGACTACTACTAATTGTAGCCACGACTT
The DNA here is from genome assembly GCA_947086505.1 of Morpho deidamia. Lineage (NCBI taxonomy): Eukaryota > Metazoa > Arthropoda > Insecta > Lepidoptera > Nymphalidae > Morpho > Morpho deidamia. The sequence continues at coordinate 2,997,881 of CAMTZC010000025.1, forward strand.
CTATCATTTTAACTGTACTTTTGTTTTGTTTAGCCCCTGAAAGTTAAAAAATTTTCAATTCTATATTTTGGCTATCTATATAACCTTTAATCTTATCAAATTTTGTCGAAATTGATCCAGTGGATTAGCCGTAAAAGCGTTATAGATAGATTAACAGATATACAACCATTATTTCTCTTTTATGTAACTAATTTTAGAAATAATTGGTTTAGTGTGAAATAAGGACAGATATGTGTTTCCTATAAATTCAGATTAGGGCAGCGCCCATCGCGCTTTGTATCTTCTAAAGAGTTTCTATCTCTTTTAAATCAAAAAGGAGAGATTTGGCTTTTGCCTATAAATGTGTAGATTACAAACCGCTACCGACTTTATTTATCTTGATCGCTTGACTTTTGGCAGAACGGTCGTCAGTTTGGATTTGGTGTCGCGCTTCACAAACCCAAGCAATTCTTCGTACCGAACTTTTACTTTGCTATAATTTATACTACATAACTTTCAGAAACATATTACTGAAAATGCAGGGATACTGTGATAATATACGAGACCGATTCACGTCTCCATTTTCGCAGTAATTTCACCGCTGTATGTAAGAACATTACAACGGAACAGAAACCCGTTGATGGATTATGTTCCATCAACTCAAGGTTAGCCATTGTTAGCTATAGGCACGTCTTGTTTGTGTTGCGCTATATCTTCGTAGAACCACTCGTAGTTGAGCCCTATATACGATCACGCAAATATAACACCAATTACGTAACACAAGAGGATAAAACAATGTGAACAGTAAGTCTGTTCCTGGATACATTGTGTGCACTGTACTTTGTGTCATGTTCGATTACCAAGATGGACGACACAGTCCAAAGATAAGCCCGTATGTAATGTACTAATCGTGTTAATAGTTTTGGGTACTATACTATCATAGTCTCATGCTTAGTTATAGTTATTACTGTGTAATGTAGCCTTATGCGTGCTGCAAACCGAGAGCTAAGCTACTCTGATGCTAAACTAACCTACTCCGATGCTAAACTAAGCCAGCTTAGCAAAACTAATCTAAGACAAACTAAAAATATGGCCCGCGTACACCAAGAATTTAGCAAAAGCTCAATCAATGTTGCAAAGTTCAATTCGACGGACGAAAGTAGTGCTGGATAAGCGAGAGGGGCTTATCTTAGTTCATGTAGCTGCTCATCCACAAACACAACTAACTTAGTTTCGCACATTTTAGTTAGCTCACATACCTTAGATAGCTTAGTTTGCAGTCTGCACCCAAGTATGAAAAACTCCGTTAGTAATGCGAGCTAAACAAAACTTTGCTTAGCACTTGGCCTGCAACCCGCTTTAGGGACGACTTAGCAGCAAAGAAACAATTGGAAGTCATTAATTCGATTTATAGATGGCCAATCGAAAAAGTAAAGTCAAATGAACTTGTATAAGTTTACCTCCCTCTAAGCTCTCAGGTAGTTTTAAAGCGATCATATTCTACGATAAGCTCATGATTAAGGTTCTTTTGTTGAAAAGGTACTGATGTACTTTAAAATATGTCCTGTCTCTCAGAAATATTTTAATTTTGTAATATATTTACACAAGAATCATTTAATTAAGAAATAATGCACTTTGTTTTTCTGCTCTTCTAATGACGTCAATAAACGTGTGACGAATGAAATAGTCAACCTTTTTTGTGTATAGTTAAAATCAACTATACACAAATATAACATTAGACATCATTAGAGATAAACATCGTTACTGGACCTCGTTTCGGACTGGACATCGTTTCGATATTCAATGAAACAAAATAATGGAAATTAAAAATTACCTGAGTTTATTATATTGAAAACTATAATTACATGTTATAAATTACTTACTTTACTTTAAAAAAACTTATGACACTTTCAAAAGACTCAACGGAGAGACTTTCAAGAACAGAAAAAAACCTTCACACTAGCTTTTATAGGCAAACGCAGGTAATCTTTTCCCCGACCGATAATACTACTAATGAAATATATCTGAGGGTTGCCATTGCACCGACATACTGTAAATAGTATACTATTTAGTAGATCCAAATAAAAAGCATTCACGACAGGTTTAATTAAAAAAAAAACTTTATGCTTCGGATTGTATAATGTATAGATAGTCATTCGATAGAGCGATAAAAACGAGACTTGATACCGTAATTTATTCATGAAATAAAGCAATAAAAATTGGCATAGTTTCACTTTTATTACTATATATAACATTTTTATACCTTGTATCGAGATGGGGTTTTATGGGTGATGCCAAGTAAGTCTTTTTGATTTGGTAAAAGGTGAAAGGTGCCTTATACGATGGTTGTGAATAAAGATTTTATTCATATTAAAAAAAAATCAATTGATTTCCGTTAAATAACATCAATCTAATAATATAAAATACTTTGCCGTTTGCCTTTCTTCAGTTTTTCAGAAGCTAGTTCAGAAATTAGCGAAATTTTATACTAATATTATCTATCCGGGTCGAAGAACCAAACATATGCCGAAAAGAGAATAGAATGTTACCTAACTTAGAAATAAAATTACAAAAGAGTACTCATCAGTTAAGACAATTGCCACGTTACTTCAAATCAAAACGTGGTCTTTGGGTACTTTCTAGGAAAACATTACAAGCTTTACCCGTGACTTCGTTCGTAAAATGTTAGAGTATCGTCAATTATACACTATGTCATTCTTTCCTGTTTCTAAACGAACAACGAGATTTTTTTTATCCCATGTCACGTTTAACGTTACCTATTGTTAAACCGAACAAAGAAAACAAAGAAAGTAAGTTAACAGTTTATATATATTTTTTTATAAAGTTTAAGATCAGGGTCGTAGGTCGGTTACGAGGTTACGGTAGAATGAGATGGTCGCTCAAGAAGTGTACTCTCCTGTACTTTGTACGCAGGGCTGTGCATCCGCAGCACGGTAGTCGGTCAGCTCTCAATCAGTCGCAGAGATGGTGTACAGGTAGCAGCACGGTAGTAGTGGGAGAATGCCGGTTCTGGCTTTCTTCCCAGTCCCGGTACTCGGCAAGGCTACAGTCAGCTCCGGTCTCAGTGGCTTAAGAAGGGATCACCAGCCTCGAGGGAGTTCCTGAAGTAATAGATACTAGTTGATTGATGCCTCATATTTCGGACAGTCCGTTACAATACGCTAGGTGGCAGGCCTACATATAATAAGCACAGGAAGAGGTACACGGGATCTATAACTACGAGAATACGTTATAACAACTATGACAAATAAGTTTAAGATCACTATAAGTACGATTATATATGTATATATAAGAATAATTTAAAATAATTAAAGAATGAATTCTACAAAACAACAATAAACAATGATTTAAAATTAATACTACTACACATAATTTTGAATAGGAATAATTGCATCACTCCGATTCAAAATTTAACGAAAAAAGGCAGTGACAAGTATGAATAATGAAACAGATGATTTTCACATTAACTATATACAATAGAAATTAAAATAATTTGCACAACTTACCCAGTACGGGAATAGAACAGACTTTAGATCAAGTATTCAGTCCAAAAAATAAGATTATTATAAGTTTTAGGAGAGGATTCACTTTAACACCTGATTAGGCTGAGACGTAACTGTCAAGTAAGTCGCCTTCACATCCAATCTCGCGGACGATGTCCACTGAATCACCCGTGCGGGTCAACGTCCTCCCGTCGCAGCCCTTTGGTCAGTTAGCTTTAGAGTTAAATAGATGATTTATCATCTATTTAACTCAAAGCGCGCGCGTATTTGAATTAACAGTGTTACACCCATACATTAGTATTTTTTTTATCCCATACATTAGTCCCTAGCTGTGATAGCACCAGTATATCAGTGGTGAGACCGTGCGACACTAGAGACGAACATGGGTTCAAACCCGGGCAGACACCAATGAGTTTTTAAAAAACTTATCTCTAATTGATATTTGCAGTTTATCACACGCTTTTCGGTGAAGGAAAACATAGTCAGGAGAGGAGAAAAAAACCTGCGTGTCTTTAGAGAATTCTAGGGATATGTGTAACCTACCTACCAATCCGCAATGGAGCAGCGTGGTAGGTCGAAGCTCCAATCCTTCTCTCCAAAAAACGGAGTGAGGAGCCCGATTCCCAGCTGTGGGATGATATTAACAGGCCGTTACTTTACATTAGTCCGTAATATAACCCAAAATAAAAAGAGACGCTGTGATGGCCCAGCGGTGAGATCCCGCGACCCTTTGAAAAGATCACGAGTTCAAACACGGGGCAGGCACCAATGAGTTTTTTCTATTAAAAGTTTCATTGATAATTGTAAATGTCACACGCTATTCAATCGATATTTCTGGGGATATGTGTAACCAACCAATCCACTTTGAGGCAGCTTGTGGGTGTTAGCCACCGCCCTTCTCTACAGAAACGTGAGAAGAGGCCCAGCAGTGGGTTAGTAACTAGCCGCTACTTTACCTTACTTTTAAAAGCTAAAATTGTAAAAACATATCCATACATCCTTCATTCATATTGCTGTAACGGATTATAAAGTGTAACAGACAGACAGGACATCAATAAAGATACCATCGTGCAAGCCCCTTATATTGGCAAACAAGTAAATCAACTAGTTCCAATCGCTAATTCATTCCTCAGCTAACATTCGAAATCAATTTGGCTCACGATTGTGTACACGTGTATAACGATTTAGCTTGATCGATTTCGAACGAAATGGTTTTAGCTTGAGTATGTATCAATTACATATTATGTAACACCATACTAGCCTATACAGGGCATGACTACATCTAGATTATTATGTTTATTCTCACTAATATTATAAATGCGAAAATCTTTCTATCTGTTACGTTTTCAAGGCCAATCCGCTGAAACAATATCTATGAAATCTGGCACAATTAATCCTTATCACCGGACTAACATATAGGCTATAGGAATCCTGTTAATTCAACAGGAATAGGATGACATTAAAAAACGCTATCAGCATAATAAGTGTTTTTAATTAACATTGTATCAATGTATAGGATTTTGTTTGTGTTATTAGTTCATTATCTGGAATCGAGTCCTTTAAGGCCAAGTCACATCAGTAATTTAAAAGAGTTTCCATTTAAGAGGTTCACATTGTTCGGCTCACATCGAAAGAGTTTTAAAAAGTTTTTATATGTTTTGCTCATTAACAGTAATACCATGAAGGAAACCAAATTTAATATTGACGTTTCGATTAGCGGAATCACTAGGAACTGAAATTTAACCCCCCGTTCGATCTGATATTATGATGGAGATATTTGAAGAGTCGGAATGTGACAAAAGCTACTGTTCCAGGACTACAGTCCACGCAAATGAACCCGCGGTAAAAAGTTAGTTAATATGCATATGCCTTATTGTACCCGAGAAAACAGATAAATACCAAGAATCTGGGTTGATTCGGAATGGTAATGTTATGAACCCAATTAAACTGCTATCTAAATGCGAGCAAAATGGACACTACGATTGGACTATGACCTAAAAATATTATATCGTCAAATTTCTAATTTAATAATAATAGGAAGAGATCAATTTATGTGATAATAGACATGGTATTGAGTGCGAAGAATTGACGGGCGTATGCGTACTAAGTTTTTTGGAATATTACCTATAATTAGATGCCGCGATTAGCACTAATTAACATAATTTTTTCTTAACATAATTTGTTTTAAATTTCTTTATTCAGAAGCTATGTAAAAGTAAAATATCTTAGTAAAATATAATAGCGACACCGTATAGTATTAAATAATGTATCTCAATAAAATAAAGCATGTAATGTACCAATGACCCACTATGCCTGAGGGAATGCCAGATGCGTATTTTCCCATCTATAAAGAGTATTGTGAGCTTACCGAACGTTTTATTTTTTACATACTCAATGAAAGTAAGGTATATTTAAAAAATGATTCTTTTTATCCATATACTAGATATGCAGGGGCGTTTATATATGTGGAAATAAATAACACAACATTTTTCGTGACCCCGCAGTAAAAAAAGTAGCCTAAATGTTACTTAACAACCTCCTCTACCTTTTTAGTAAAAGTTCCATCCAAATCCGGTTTAGCTGTTCCAGAGAATGTACTGTTTATTTAAACCTTCCTCAATAATTGCACTATCTTTTAGTAAAAACCGTACAAATATCAGTCCAATAGATCTTGTGAACATTGATTATATACAGACAAACACTTTTTCGGGACTTTGTCCTTTCCTATCCTACTTCCTACTTTAATTAATTAATATTATAAATGCGTAAGTTTGTGAGTATGGATGTATGATTGTTAGTCTTTCACAGTGAATCCGCTGAGCCAATATCAATGAAATTTGGCACAATTATTCCTTATACAGGATTTCTACAGCATATATGTTATATGCTCCGGGGTAACATATAGGCTATAGAAATCCTGTTAATTCTACAGGGATAGAATGACATTGAAAAGCGCCATCTATTATCAACCTATCCAAGTTTTATTCACGATGTGTCAAAGTCAAGTCAAATCTGTAGTAATTTATATGGGAAAACAACGTTTTTCGGATCAGGCACTTTCCAAATAAGCTTTATAGGATACCAGATCCTATAAAGCTTATTTGGAAAGTGTACGGAAATTCTAAACGTAAAAACCAAACTACACAACGTATAAACACCACTTGTGAGGCATTATACTATTAACGTTCACGCTTGGTAGCGTTTCAAACGAACCCGCAGCCGGCAAACAACCTACATTCAAACACTAATTTGTTTCAAAACTAACATACGAAAACAATTTGGATCACGTTAGTGTACCTGTATAAAATAGCTCCAATACAGTTTGAGTGAAATTCGTATAGAATACGCTCAATTTAAAAGCTTTCGATGTTTCTCTATGAACTTTCTACTTTCGTTTAAAGCAAACCGCCCGCAAGAATGTGAAATGTGCGACAAAGTACAGCGTACAAAATCCACGATACAAAATTGAATGAATCCACTGATCATTTGTACGTAATAGATACCTTTGACATAATTCGATCTCCTTAAATATCGTTTAAAATATGTATTTTCGAACCAAATAAATATATCTTAATTGAGATCTGCCATTGTTAGTAATAGTTGACTTTGCGTGCCTTACTCATTCAAAAAAACAGGAAAAAACAATGAGATTATTGTTTTCTCTCCCTCGCAGCAGTACTATTCAGTTTTTGGGTCAAGGTTTTTTTAGTTTCGTATGTCATAATATAAGGTACGGTCATTAATCTCTATAAATCGTGTTGAATTAAAAACCCGTTTAATAATCCGTGTGGCTAAAATACCTCGCTAAATTCATTGATTTTTTTATGTGGGGTGCTGAGGTTTGTGAGTAACTAAAATTAAAATGAATGTCGTATGCACAGTATCACCCCTGTATGGAAATAGTGCAAATTAAATTGTAAAGTAAAAAATTGCTTCAACGCGGATTCACATATCCTAAGAATATATATTTTTTTGCAACCGCGCAACCTTTTGAACACAATTTATATAAATTTTTTATAAAAACCGTACAAAAATCCATTGAGAAAACCGATCACATACAAAACAGACAGCTTTTGGTGACTTATTTTATAATAAGTATAGAAAAATAATATTAGTACTTAGATTTCACTGTAATTCGCAATTATTGTATCTGAATAGAAATATTCAATTTCACTCTAAAAAGAGAGACGCTTTTAATATTCCCAAGCGTCGGATTTCAAATGTAAATGAACTATTTTTTTTCTTGAAAAATGACGGTATTATTTCAATATTGGGACACTCTATTCTTCTTCAGCGTAACACCAAAGGAGGAATGATAAAATTTCTTAGTAATTTATTTGCGCCTTTGAACTGTACTGACGACGAACGTTCAAACCAAATAAAAATTTACTTCCCTCCTGCGACTCGCAACCAAATGAGGTTCCCGTAATAAACATAATTTGGCAAGAAATTTCTTTGTTTCAAAAACAAACAAAGAATTTTCTCATCAACTTGTATTTGTTTCATGAAAAATCGTATCTTGCCTTTTGGCGGGATTTTTCTCTGGAGACGAAAAAAAATTACTTTCTACTTTGATATATAAATTAATACAAAACTCGTTGCTTAAGATACATAATATCATTATAGAAATATTATACAATATCTTCCTACGGGGCCAGGCGGCCGATATAACTTTTGAGAGAAAGCTCCTTAATTTGCCTGGTATAAATTATCACATAAGAAATCGCATTTACGACTTTCTTCCGAATTATGGCCAACTAACTGTGCACGCGGCATAGCCGGCGTAGAAATCAGTGTCTTCTTCTTTCTCCTACCCTTATCCCACTCTAAGTGGGGTCGGTACTACATGTTTTTCTCTTCCATTCCCTTCTATCATTCGTCAACTCTGGCGCTACTCCTTTTATATGCATGTCATACTTCACACAGTCCAACCATCTCTTTTTAGGCCTTCCTCTAGTCACATATCCATCCACATTCATACTCAACACTCGTTTGATCACATGACTTTCATCCCTCCTCATTACATGTCCATACCATCCCAATCTTGCACCTCTCATCTTTTCTATAATGGGCGCAACTTTCAGACTTCCCCTTATATACTCATTTCTTATTTTATCAAGTCTTGTCACACCACACATCCACCTTAACATCCTCATCTCATTTGCATGTACTCTTCTTTCATCCATCTTTTTCATTGCCCAAGAAATCAGTGTGTCACAAAATATTTTCTTTAATTTTGCAACATAAAAGTAGTTATTGCGAGTTGAACTATAAGTGATATTGACACGTAGCATGTCTCTGTCTACGGTTCAACTTTTTAGAAGTATTTATGTAGATCTACAGTTCTCTATTACATAACTTTAGTGTATTTCTGCTGGTTTACGCGGCGCACGCGATGAAATAAAATAAACATACAAATATATGCGACATTTACACACACGGTCGTCCGTCTCCGAAGTAAGCAACTTTATACTTGTGTTATGGGTGACGGACAACTGGTACAGACATACAGGCTTTTGGGGATATTGTTTTATAATATACTGGATTTCGCCCGAGTGGAATTCAATGATTTACGAAACTTTTCCCGAATTTTCGAAATTTTTAACATAAAAGTGTTATTGTGAGTTAACCGTGAGAGATAGAGACATAGCATTGCGAACTATTTTGTAGTATTTTTATAGATCTACAATTCTCTACTACATTACTTTAACGTATCTCTGCTGGTTTACGCAGCGCACGCGACTAAAGCTAGTTTTTTAACAACTCGATCGCGCGAGCTCGTCGACACAATTAACATAATACCGATATGTACTATTTACCTAAACCATCCGGAAGTATTGCACTATCTTATGGTGAAAACCATACAAAAATCTGTTCAGTAGATTTTGAGAAATCAATTACATACAGACAGACAGCTTAGTTTTATAATAAGTATAGATATTTAAATATATATCAATCTCAAAAGCATACATTAATTCTTTAATTTTTGCATCGAGTTCGAAATGTTTTTGCGTTCATACTCTCAACAAATCCTGTGTAATGAAGAGATTACCAAAGGTGCTATTGTGAGGTTAAGTCTTGATTACATGAAATCCCTTCTAAGATCGTATTATACAGTGTTGTAGGGAGCCCCGTTTTCGAGAATTTTTTGTATGACTATATATCCTGTACAATTTTTTTAAACTACTACCCTGTCTTAAAATGTAATAAAAATATAATAGAAATGGCACTGATCGACACAAATAAAATATCATACTAGTATTTAGTCTGTGCAAAAGAGAAGTACCCATATATACGGTAAATGTTTAATTATAATTTTATCCCTACACTGCTTCTATATTCAAACATGATTGTTATTTTACGGTGGTATTTTACGTTTATGAAATAAATAGATAAAATTGTTTGTTTTGTTCTTTGACAGATTGAAAAAAAGACCTGCCCACGGTCTTCAAACTCAAATTTGAAACATTCTTTATTCAAGTATACTTGTAAACAAGTACTTTTGAATCGTCAACTCTACATCCTACTCTATTTACAATAACTCTATGATGTTTATTCTAAAATGATTATCATCTGTCGATTAGGTATCGCTCGCTTAGTATTAAGCAAAGACTACAGTGTACATATTGAAATAAGGTGACCTTGTTCAAAGTTGTTTTGTAGCGAATTGCAAGAAAGCGTAGCGTAACGCCCCAAAAACTCGAGTGTGAAAGAAACCCATAACTTGGAAGAGCAAGCAAACACTAGCTATATTTTAATAATTATAGATATCTATCTATAATTATTAAAATTATTAAAATCTTATTTCAATGCTATCTATCTAGATAGCATTGAAATAAGATTTCCAATGTATCTAGTTCAATTAAGACTAATTTCAAATTCGGTCAGTTGACAAAATAGAAATAATTTTTAATTATTTATTTTATCTTATTATTTTATGTTTATAATGTCGTGTGGTATCCGGCTGAGTAGAATAGACTACCCTCGTTTCTTACCTAGGTGTCGTAAAATGCGACTAAGGTAAGTTGACCCACCGTGTGATATCCGGTTGAGTACAATAGAGTACCCTCTTTCTTACCGAAGGGTCGTAAAATACAACTTAGGTAAGTTAACGTCAGGCAGGCAGTCGGTTGTAAAATACGTACCCAAATCATTTCAGAACATGTTTGCAAAATGTTGGGCTGACCCCATTAAGAGTGGTATAAAAGCAGGAGGATGATGATGATTGTTTTATTTTTATACTAGTTATCTTCTAACATAAATGTTATGTGTAACGCTCGGACCATTTCGAAAAAAATCAATGAAGTTATATTAGAAAAAAAAAACCACCCGTGACTATGACCACTCCGGTAAAAGTTTACGCCTAACAACACATTATCATGAATGTTAGTAGTTTTTGATTCGCAAAACCTTTTCAGCTCACTTTTAATGGCCACCTAAGCGTATCACATGAGAATAATTAGGATTGTTTAATTTTCCCAACTTGATGTACAAAGCTTTTGTTTTAACCCTCGAATACGTTAGATGACTTCATTATGTTAATTGATCCTCGGGAGGTTTACTCTTATGTTTCATTTTCTTTGTCCCAAAGTTACGAGCGGATTTGGTATGATTGAGGTTTCATTTAAAGTATATTTAAAATGTACTTTGATGCTGTTTTTGGTTGACAGCAATGTCGCTTTGAAATGGCAGAAATAAGCAGGGATTATATAGGCTTTCCAATCATTTACAGAAACTAACTGAAAGCCTAACAGAACTTTGCTATAAATAATTTAGCTACGTATTTTACGACCGGCTGCCTGCCTGACGTCAACTTAGCTTACTCGTATTTTACGATCCCCTCGGTAAGAAAGAGAATGGTCTATTCTACTCAACCGGACACCACACGGTGGGTCAATTCCCCTTAGTCGCCTTCTACGACACTTCGGTAAGAAATGAGGCTGGTCTATTCTACGCAGCCGGATACCACACGAAGGATCGATTTACCTTAGTCGCCTTTTACGACACCTCGATAAGAAATGGGAGTGGTCTATTCTACTCAGTCGAATACCACACGGCGTAAGCAGAGAAGTTAATATAATAGTAAAAATGTAGTAGTAGAAATATGGCCAGAATTTATTGTGGCAATAATGAGACCCAATTGTAATATTACTTGAACAGCGATGCAATATACTTGAAGATGAAAATGATGTATTCAAAATATGGTATGGATTTTTACAAAGCGTCACACAATGTGCGTATCAGCTAAGTGACTTTTCATGTTTAAGCCTTCCGAAGCCTAAACGTTGAAGATGTAATCAATTTCTTTCGCGCAGATGTTTCCCGCCCTTATTGAATCCTTTAACAATATCATATTAGGGATTTCATTCCGGCATTATAATATCGTTATAAACACGTTTTGCGTCAAAGGTTCGTGTTGCTTATAAGTGAAATGAAACGCGTTTAACATAATCCTTAACTGCGTATATTTTGCGACCTCGCTAACATCCTTGCTTACTTGCATTTTAAATGCGAAAGTCTGACTATCACGTTTTCACGGCCAATCCGCCGAAACAATATCGATGAAATTTGGCACAATTATTCCTTATACACCCGGGTAAGATATAGGCTATAAAAATCTTGTAATCCTGTATTATCATTATATAAAGGTTTAATTAAAATATCTAGCAAACAGAAACCATAATATATAAAAACTTTCTTAAAATAACTCTTTCGACATAAGCCAAACAACTTCATATGAAATTTTCTTTGAATTACAGATTTGTCTTGACTTTAACACATCGTGAATATAAACACTTTGTTAAGTTGATAATAGATGTAATTTTTCAATGTCATCCTATTCCTGTTGAATTGACAGGATTTTTAAGTCTATATTTTAACCCAGTGCATAAGTAATACTTGTGCCAAATTTCATCGATATAAGTTCAGCGGATTAGCCGTAAAAACGTAACAGAAAGACAGAAAGATATTTTCACACTTATAATATAAGAAATAAACATTATCATTGATTGGCTGAGTAGAAACTCAGCCGGATCCCGACGGATCACCCTCATTTCTTACCGAGGTGTCGTAAAATACGACTAAGGTAAGAAAAATACGTAGCCAAATCATGTGACATATGTTTGTAACATGTTGCGCCGACCCAAATTAGAGTGAGATAAAGGCAGGAGGATGATGAAACATTAATATTGATACTTGCGTAGTGTGTTTATTTCACGGGTTATAAATCTAAGTAAATACTCATATACACGCTTTAAATTGTTGTAACGTATAGCGATACACACCGAGCGATTATAAATCGTTCCATGTGCGTAGGCACACCGCGAACGTGGAATCATACATTTCGTTCCGTCATGTAGCCATACGTCACTGTTTAAAATAATATTTTACACCTTACACCGAAACTGCGCCCAGGTTTTCCAGAATGAGCACATTTCTCAACTCACGTGTGTTTTGCCTGATGTTCTGTTTCGTATAAATCATTTTAACTCAAACCAACGTTCGGCGTTTTGTACACGTTAACCCATTTTGTAATGGCGGAAGATAAATAATAAATATGAAATATTATGACTCTTTAGCAACCTGAATGTATCAATATGCTTTTAGAAATGGATATTAGAGTAAGCAAATGAATTGTGTTTTAAAGTGATAAGATTTATTATTTCACCTTTTATAAGATCTGCAGTGTGTATTTAGTTTTTAAAAATCGAAAAAGACTGCACGAAATAATTAAAAAGCAACACAGGTTAACTGATGTCCCCATAAAGGAGGAGGAGAATCTTTAGATTACGGACTGTCCATTATTGATTGGTATCTTTAATTCTATCACTATCAAATGACCCGAGATGTCCACACAATACGATCTTTTACTTGGATCATGCATCTGCTACCTTTTTGATATCGTCCGTACTGTTAGACCATCCATTTTGGTTTATATATAAAGAAAAACACAAACAGAACTAATAAAATGTTGTAATTTTATAAAATATATCTTTATATTTAATCTGAACACTACTGGTACTTAGATTACTTTTGCGCGAAACCCTTGTAGCGGGTTGGAGCCGGAGTATACGGTCACTAGTCTATTGCTGAAGCCAGCCGGCAGGAGTAACCGGGTTCGTAGCTGGGCAGCAAGTCAACTAGATCACAAGAACTGACTGAATTTGGAAAAAAGTATGAGTTTTATAGGCTTATATTGCTGATTGACACTTTATCTTGACCTCAATTGGGAAACAATAAGTCAGTGATATATGCCCATCTTGAATAGGGTTGTAACTGTTCGATATCGTGTATAGATCTGATATATCTCAACTACGTTTGCTCTGATCACTGGTAGTAGCAGGATATCTCAAAGTGGCCCATCCCTTCGCTATTCGATGCATTGAGTGCATCAGGGATCATCAATATATCTGATTAATTCTTGCATGTATAAGGTATGAGAACGCTGTCAGCTTCCTACACTTAGCATTACATAGATTTTCTTAAAATTTTTATCAAAATAACTCTATCATAATTTTTGAAACTACAAATAGGTTATAGAAAATGTTGGCCTTCGTCGGGGACCAAACTAGAGACCCTCGCGGCGCTTAAGGCAGGGTCACTGCCGACTGCGCCAATAGTCCATTTAAGAATTAGATATGCAGCTTTTCTTACTAAGACTGATATTAAGTCAAAGTAATCAATTGGAATTATATGTTTCGAAAATTCTGCAAATCTGAACCACAAGAGTGATGTATATAAGTAGGCACTGACATAAGCTTGCAGATCCTGCTTTGCGACGAACAAAAGTACGTAAGTCGTTTGCGGGTTCGGGGATTCTATAATAGAATTTCGCAACCACTTCTAGCTTCGCCATTACAGCAGTTAAAAAACACTGTTAAAAAGAGGCTGATACATAATGCATACTATTCCCCGAGGCGGTCGGTGCATCTGGTGCTCACGATGCACCGGTTAGCGAAGGGGGGCTTCTCTTTTGAGGGGTCCCCATCCAGAGGAGGACAGCAGCTCTGGGATCAGAGTTGCTGCTGGTGGGGATGAGGTCAAATAAGGTACCCTGCCCCTGCCGTCATTAGCGTGGTGGAGCATACAAGTCGTTTTAGTCGGTACGAGTCCGACATAACCATCGCCCGTCCCCGTCGGGCGGTGGTACCCATAAGGGGTTTTTTCTGTTAAAAAAAAAAAATAATAATAATAATGCATACTATACTTTTAAGGATTAGTTAGATGATAATATTGTGTGAATATAGCTACACTTTTACCCTGTACAAAATATTAATGACTAATTTTAACTAATTATAAGAAATATATTGCAAAAAGAGCAACCGACGGGTTTGTTGCTGGTTCCTTACAGTAGGAACAGCTTTCCGAACCAGCAGTAGAGTTGACGATTCAAAAGCACTTGTTTACAAGTTTACTTGAACAAATAATTGAGTTCGAATTTGAATTTGAAAACCTATCAATGGATATACACAGAAAATATCCGGAATTCATAACTCTGACTGGAAATTTACGGAAGGCGATTGAGATGCTATCTATCAAGCCGGCGAGACCCGATACCAATGATAAGCAATCTGACCATTGGAACACAAAACTACGTAGTTGGCAGACTACTTCGACTTTGAACTTTATTTATATACCGATAAGACGAAACAAATACCCTATGTGGCATTTCAGTCAACGTCCGGTTTGATTGCAATCCGACTTATAGCTTTTTTTATCACGCAATCACAACTGTGGTGCCTCGCAAACAGGCGCCCAGATTTTGATTGCCTTTGACGTTTTACACAATTATTGGAATTACCATTTATAGGCTAACTGTTAAAGAAATAAGAAATTAATCTACGCTGTACCTAATCAAAGTTTTAAATTTAATATAACGTGATTATTCATAGTTAATGTATAAAAACCGGCTATACTCACTCCTTATTTTAGCATCGCGCGCTCGCGTGCTGCTGCATGCAATTCCCGCCGCGATAATGTCGTGTAAAGGTCCTATCAATAAGTGCCCCGAATGGGCTTTAAACTAGTCGGGCTAACCCCGCTAACTAAAGCCGGTTTATAATAAAAGTAATAACAAATTTATTTTGCCATAATCTGCGATAAATTATTTTATTTAAAATTATAGCAATATAATTTTACTTCTATTTTCGTATTATGGATCTCCGCAAAGTACGAACGCCTTATTCTATAAATTAGCTAAGAGCAGACCTAATATTGGTATCGAAACCCGGTAACCCGTGTTTTTCAACAAAAATTCCATGTCATCTCTCTAACATGGCACGATGCCTATAAAAGCATTGAAAGTTGCACAAGTTACGTTTAAAAGCGCTGTTAAAGGGAGGCTGATGCAAAAAAAGCCTAGTATATTATTGAGGATTATATAAATGATATAATGCGTGGATATAGCTACTCCTCTACCCTGTACAAGATAGTAATAATCAAATGTAAATAGTTATAAGAATTTAATTTAAAAAGAGCAACCGCCGAGTTTCTTGCTGGCTCTTCTCGGTAGGAACAGCTTTCCGAACCAGCGGTAGATTTTGACGATTCAAAAGCACTTGTTTACAAGTTTACTTGAATAAAGAATATTTTGAATTTGAATGCCAAAGGTTAATGTAAGGGAATGATCACCACACTGAAACTCAACCATTATAAATTGCAATAGTCATCATTTTCCTATCCTTTTTTCCACTTAAGTGGGGTTGACACAACATGTTTTTCTTTCATGCATGTCATACTTCACACAATCAATCCATCTTTTTTTAACCTCGCTCTTGTCACATATCCATCCACATTCATATTTACCATTTAGACAATTTTCATTCCTCCATTATATGTCCATATCATCTTTTTAAATATATTCCATATTTACCCGGTTAGGGCGTTGCCAATATTGTAGACACGGCTTACATTATATATTAGTTCCTTACATATGAAATTGGCGTTTTGTCGTACTGGCCACTTTGATCTCAAATATTACCTTTATGGTTAGGAATTCCAAATTCAAATTCATACAGCTATTTACTCATGCATTTGTGTTTCAAACCCCCTAATTCATTTGTTTTTTCTTCTTTTGTTTTTTTCTTTGTGTCACTCTGTTTACAAAATGGAAAACATGAAATATCGCGTTATTTACGAGTATGAGTTCCACCGTGGCACCAGTGCTACAGAAACGGCTCGAAGGATTAATGATGTGTATGGTGACGGTGTCGCAAAAGAAAACGCAGTGCGTTTTTGGTTCCAACGTTTTCGTTCTGGAAATTTCGACCTGCAGAACAAGCCTCGTGGACGGCCGGAGACCAAAGTTGATAATGAAGAATTGAAGGCTATTGTGGAAGCGGATCCATCGCAAACCACGTCCGAGTTAGCTGCAGGCTCCGGTGTTAGTGATAAAACTATTCTAATCCACTTGAAGCAAATTGGGAAGGTGAAAAAGCTTGAAAGGTGGGTACCTCATGAATTGAGTGAAGCAAACCGACAAACGCGCGTCGACTGCTGCGTTACGTTACTCAACCGGCACAATAATGAAGGAATTTTAAATCGAATCATTACCTGTGATGAAAAATGGATCCTCTACAATAATCGGAAGCGCTCATCGCAATGGCTGAACCCTGGCGAACCAGCCAAATCCTGCCCTAAGCGAAAATTGCCTAAAAAAAAGTTGCTTGTAAGTGTTTGGTGGACTAGTGCCGGTGTCGTTCACTACAGCTTTCTTAAATCTGGCCAGACGATTACGGCAGATATCTATTGTCAGCAACTGCAAACCATGATGGAAAAGCTAGCTGCTAAACAACCGAGGCTGGTCAATCGCTCTAGGCCACTGCTGCTTCAGGACAACGCTAGACCACACACTGCACAACAGACGGCTACCAAATCAGAGGAGCTTCAATAAGAATGTCTTAGACATCCACCGTACTCTCCGGACCTTGCTCCCAAAGATTACCATTTTTTTCGCAATTTGGATAACTACTTGCAAGGAAAAAAATTCAACTCCGATGGGGCAGTCCAAACCACCTTCAAAGATTTTATTGATTCCCGCCCGAATGGTTTTTTTAGTAAGGGGATCAATGAACTACCTATGAGATGGCAAAAGTGCATACATAGCAACGGTATATACTTTGATTAATTAAATATATTTCATTAAAAAAAAACGACTTTATGTTCCTCCCATAGAAAACGCCAATTTCATATGTAAGGACCTAATATATAGGGGAAGTATGTACAAAATGACATATAGTTTCGTTTTTGTATCATAACTTTTTATTAGTAGGTCATAGCTCATCCATATCTAACGTCAATCAACTTTGGTCCTTGAATTATCTAAACTAATAAACATTTTCAGGAAAAACTCAATAGAAAATAATTATTAAATTAAAAAAATAAATAAAACATTTGATTGACAAAGTTTTCTAAAAAAAAGCTATTTAGTTTGAAGATAAGTGTTTGAAGAACGAAACAAATGCTACATAAATGGATTTAATAGCAAAAAGAAATCTGAATTATTTGAATAGAAACATTGTCAAATAGAAATAGAAGTAACTGGTGTCACCTGCGACAAGAGGATGCCGGTCAAACTTAAGGGATTAATTTACAAAAATATGATAAGACCAGTCCTCATGTATGGCAGAAAACATGGACCGTAACCCAGAAGGACGTACATACCATTCAAGTTGCCGAAATGAAGATGCTGAGGTGGATGTGCGGCGTAACGAGGCTCGATAAAATCCGCAATGAGTACGTGCGAGGAAGCCTAGGAGTGCGCGATATCGCCGACAAGATGCAGGAGAGTAGGCTGCGATGGTATGGACACGTCAAGAGAAAGCCACCTGACTACGTCGGAAATTTAGCACTACAGCTTTCCATCCCGGGTCAAAGACCGGTAGGAAGACCCAGAACAAGATGGAAAGAAGTAGTGCTAAAGGACAAGAGTGCATGCAAAGTTACCGACGACGATGTCCATGACCGAGCGAAGTGGAAGAGAAGTGTTAGGAAGGCTGACCCCACCACCATGTGGGATGCATAGCTGGGAAGAGAGAGAGAGATTGTCAATATGAAAAAACTCGTAACGAGTGAATACCTATCATCGGCAATAACATCAAGGCAAATGAAATGGATGTGCTTAAAATGTGACAGAGTATAGAGTGCCTTTACGTCCACGTAGTGCCACTGGCAGTTTTGTATTGAAGTGCGCTAAATTAATAATAACCTATGTAATTTTGTACATATGTCATTTTGTAAGTATTTCTCCTATAGACAATTACAATTATTATAAATTAATAAATCAAAATATTCAGTTTTTACAAAAGTATTATTCGGTTTATACGAATATTATGAATAATTTCAATGTAATGTCATTTACTTAAGAGAAAAATAAAATAATCATATTAATAACATTACATCAAATTAATAATATCCCATTCTTTATCTATTAATTTTATTTTTTTGTGAAAAATATATCATATTGAAATTATTATTATATATGTCATGGAGTGGATTACTAATTAACATTAGTAACCCACTGAATTTATGTCACATTACTTAAGTATGCTTAATTGCTAAAAAATTCCGACAGATTATAAAAACTTTGTTCTCCCTACCATTCTTTTATTATATATTATAGATTTTAATGGATCTAAAACGACAAAAATCGTACTGCAGTACGATTTTTGTCGTGAAGCCTATCCTCCTGATGATGCTTCGGTTTCGGGGCGAAACGATCGTCGAGATTGTGGTGGTGGGTGTGTGTGCTGCTTTTGTGTTCGTTGTTGCTGGTGAATTGAGCCTTGGGGTGCATGTGGTGGCTGGTCCTGCATGTATAAGGTGCGTAGATTTTGCCTGCTTCATACACATTGGCTTTGCATGCATTCACTTAACCCATGCAGATTATAGCAAAGTAGTTGGTTCTGTTATATTGCTTGTAATATGGAATTCCGCAAAGTAACGCCTGCTTCTATAAAGCATTTAAAATAGATCTAAAATATGGTCTGTTTCTGACAATTTCTAAATTATATTTTAGGAGCTGCAGTTGTCCAGTGTAGTTGCATGTCGCGTTTGAGAGGTCGTACGAGCTCCTTATAATATTTTTGAAAGTATTTTCTTACAAACAGCGCGGTTTACATAATATACAAGTTAGGACAAAATTCGCTTATCTTTAAATTGCGATCTGCAATTCTCTCGTCGTTTTATATAATCAAGTACACGAATTATTATCTTAATCTTGCAATAAATTGCAATAGAAATGGTTAAAATAGTAAGTAATTAATTACATACGTCAAGTCATGGTTTAGGCTCGGCCCAGTAATTAAATAAAGATGACAAGCGAACAGTTAACACACTTTCAGTTGTCGGTTTAAATTAAATATGGTCATGTTCAACAAATTGTTCCCGCGACTTTGTTTTCATGAATTTAAGTTCGACATGACTGTGATTATTACATTTTCCTGTGATCGGTGAAAAAAAAACTGGAACTTCATATTGCAGGTATTAACTTTATACGTAAGCGTTGATTAAACAAAATTTCATAAATATTAGTTAAACAGATTTGTCATAAAAGCCTATTAAATGAAAAAGGACAGATATATACAGCAACCAGCCGGATGCACCACCAGTAGGCTAACCTAACCCAACCGCTTTCTTTTCGTACCATGAAGTGTGGATTGTAATGTTTGAAAAGGATAACGTTATGTGAACTATAGATAACTCTGTCTCTTTTACTCACATGATTTAAGGACGCATTCTGGACGCTCATTCGGCAACGACTTAAAGTGTGCGTCTTTAAGACGTCATGGTATGAAAAAGCAAAACAATTTTGTTTACGTCTTCAAATGAGTCGCAATAAGAGTTCATGGTAGACCTGCTGGTTTCAACTGTGTTGCAAATTTTATTTTTCAAACTTATACTTTTATAATGATGAATAATACCCTTTATAATGATAATTGGTAAGCTAATAAGAATTACTCACTCAATTACAGTTTTCCCGTGAAAACCTGAAAAAAAAATTGTAATTGAAATACATTTTTAACTTGAAGATAATTTCGGATACTCGCATACCGTTAAGTTAATAATAATTACGTTACAAATACCCAAAAGCCAGCAAAAAAGCAAACAATCTATATAATAATATAATAGTCTAGTAAAATATCGACCTGAAGATTGCTGATTGACTGATTTTGGAAAACAGAAAAAGTGACGATGAGGCTATGTATATTCTGCGTATACTTCTATGTCAAAGCTTTAATAAACATTTAAGTAACTCGAACACGATATCTACTCTACAAAAATCATACAAAATTATTGTAAAAGGTTTGTTGCCTTTTTTTTCATATAAAAATCATCTTTAGTAATACCTGAATAAAATAAACAAATACAGAGGGAGCAATTTCTCTTTTACACTTACACCAAATTAAACCAGACAGTTAATGGTAACGGTCCTTATTCTAGTAATTGGAAGGGACAAAAGAATAGTTAACGCAGTACTGGGCGACACTTACAATGAATCGTAACAGCTATTGCGTCTAAGGTTTCTTTCTGTATTATACATGTATTGCGTCGTTAACTACTGGACATTTTAACATAATTCGTCTTAATTATGGATGTCAAGTTTTCTTGTATATTAGGTATCCTATAAAAGGAAACTTATAGTACCACCGTAAAATACTATAATACTTGCTTTTGACTTTGAAAATTCGCAATTATCTCTACTTTTATAGTTTATAGAACTAGGCGTTATTTATATCCATAATACAAAATTAATAATAAAATTATTTTGCTTTTAAACACGATAAATTAAACATAAAATATATATAGTATTCGTTAAAACATAAGCACAAACCTCCACCACCGCCACCACAATACACAAGCACTACACACGTTCACTATCACAAGCTCAACAATCGTTTCGCCCTGCATTAACTTCACAACCTGTAACTTACACGTTGTGAAGTTAAGATTAATGAAATCCTCCTTTTCACAGAATATATATCTAATATGTATAATATCTTATTAAATAACTACCTTTACATATCGCCATATCATATTTACAAACCTAATTCAGTTATTACTAATAATATATATAATCATATCACAATAATTCACATAATCTAAAGAATTAAGTCTATGAAAGTCGCTGGGAATATGTTAAATCTAAATTATAAAGGACACGTATATAAAAGTCTTTAGAGACCATTATTGCAAAAAATTACAATTTGCGATTCACACTTAACACAGTTTAATGTCCAATTATTCCGTGTGATGGTAAAATGAAGTACCTTTGAAGTTGAACAAAGTGTGTTGTGCTATTAATAATAAACTGCCCGGTGCATCACCCTCTGAGGAATACCGCTCGTGCGGTCTTCCGAGTTATTACAAAGTCGGACAGAAAATTGATAAATTATAAAATAGAAATATGAAAAATAGAAAAACAATTACGTACGTTACCTAGCATGTGCATAATTATAGCGTATCTCTATTACCAGATGTAATGTTTATATAGCATGCTATTTTGAATGGCGTTTTTATTGAATATGTAATATTTTTAGTATACAGATATAATATTAATATAAATTTATATTAATATTATATCTGTATACTAAAAATATTACATACCTATAATTATAGGTATTAAATATCCTGTTTTTGGTTTTCATTTATGAGTTTTCAATGTTCAAAATATTCAGGCAATTCAAAATGAAGAATATGATATATTCAGAAAGAACAAAGTAGACTGACACGGCTAAGACGGCTAGCGGAAAAGTTAAGGATTTCTAAAGAAGTTAACTATTTCAATATTCAATGATGATGAATTGAGAAAATTCCTATATCTTAAATTTACGCAACGCTATCTATGGCTTGACCCTTTCTGACCTAATGTATTAATTTTAGGTCAGCAAAATTTTAAAGAAAAAAATTAAGCCATTTGTGTAACTATTTTTATCAAAATTATTTACATTCTGACTGAAGCTGCAAATTAGCTATATTTAAAACGACCATGAAAGTTCTTTCAAAACGTCAGCTCTTATTTAATTGCTCTTGACGAGAAGAAAGAAACTGTAACCAATTTTTTTTAAAATTTATACCTAATATCACTGTATTAGGTATAAATTTTAACATATCTAAATTTGAATCTTTTTCAAAATTTATACATAAATATGGTCGACTTTGTAATTTATGGTGTAACCCAAAATGAATGTCGCCTTCGGGACCATAAATCCTTTTATATTAAAACTGGTATGACACTGGCTAAAGATATAAGGTCAAAATAATGAAGACATAGGTGATCTTTAGTTTAGAGGATTTGCAGTTCATATGGCCATTTTAAAGGTAAATTCATGAATCTATCTGCCAAGAATCCATTGAAGAGAAAATTCTTGATAGAATCAACGCATAAAATGAAAAGTTTTTAAACTTCTTATACTGTGTACTCTGATAGTACGTGTATAGTATTGTGTTTAGTTCCTTATTTTTAATTTTTATTACCTATATTTTATTTTATATCCGTTCAATAATTTCAATAATTACAAAACCTCTCTTTATTCATTTTAGCTATTATTTTTAAAACTCATTCTTAGCTAAGTAAGCTCTTGCTTTTTCGTACTTCTTTTTAAACCGTAGTATTTATTTTATTACTATGAGATAAGGCCTCGTCTGAGAGAAGCAAATTATGCAAATTGTATCGGCCTACAGGTCTTAGGTAAAGTAAAAAGTAAGTAAACTAACGGCCTGTTACTATGCCAACTGCTGGGCTAAGGCCTCCTCTCTCCGTTTTTGAGAGAAGGATTGGAGCCAAAACCTACCACGCTGCTCCAATGCGGATTGGTAGGTTACACATATCCCTAGAGTTCTCTAGTGATATGCAAGTTTCCTCACGATGTTTTCCTTCACCGAAAAGTGTGTGATAAATTGCAATTATCAATTAGACACATAAGTTTTTTAATAGAAAAACTCATTGGTGCCTGCCCGGGGTTTGAACCCATGTCGTCTCTAAAGAGTCGCACGGTCTCACCGCTAGACTAACACAGCTTCTTGCCCCGGTAGTACTAATTAACTCTTTAAATGTTATAATTGCTTTTAAAAGTTTTCCAGTTTTATTTAAGCGATTAAAATTCTTTTTATGAAGATCTCATTTTAATCATAATTAGATGAACGAAATATTAGGAATGTTTAATTAGTATAAATTATTGAATTTAAAAATTATTTGCGCGCATTATTTCATAACCTAAAAGCATATGTATATGTATACAAAATGCAAAAATATTCTATAAATAATTCATGCAATCAAAGTTATATGAGAAAACATTGAAATCTAAGTGAAAATGACAACAATAAAAGATAATTGCCACATTTCAATAAACGACTTTAGCTTCTGTAAAAACATTTAAAATTTTATTTCCGTGTTCAAATGAGAAATGTTTTTCTTTTACGCCAATTTTCATTAAATTTATCATGAAGTTATTTGCATGAAATATTAAAGAACATTTTTAGTTTTTAATTTAAAGCAATTTTTAGATAAGCGATTAAAAATGTATACAGTACAGTTTCAATTAACTGATAAAATAGGTTGTTTTAATTTTGTATTATAGTAATGTAATGGCAATGATGAAGATTTTGAGTGTTATTCATACTGTACCTTATCTGCTGGGCCAATATTGTTGAAATTTGTTACAATTATAGCTAACGGGGTAACATATATGATAAAAGATTGCGTTGTCCTTTCGGCAACAAGTATTTTATTCTTGGATGTACTTAAACGTTCACTTTTGTTTTGGTACCAGTATTTAGTAATTAATATTGTTTGAACCGTAATAAACAGACAGAAAAGACTCACATTTTAATATGAGTGTGAATAGTAATCGATATTAAAGTTTTTAGTATGCCCTAAACCACTGTTTCCCATCCTTTTTTGTGCCACGCCCCGACCTTAAAATTCTTTTGCCTTCCTATGTAACATACATTAATTTTAATATCTCGACAATAAAATTCCGCAATCCATACTAGATCAGTCTAAAGAAAGGTTTAAAAAAAGTTTAAGAAATATGCTTATACATAAACCATATTACAAAATTGAAGACTTTTGAATGATAGAAATGCATAGATTTGAAAATCCTTTCAAATTCATACAAGACTGCAGTTTAATACTGTGAAATTGAAAATGTTTAAAAGATTGACCGCTGAGTTTCTTTCTAGTTCTTCTCGGTAAGAGCAACATTCCAAACCAATTCTAGCTTCATTACTCATATTGATCCTTGACGATTCAAAAGTGTTCGAAAGAGCTATTTGAATAAAGATTAATTTGGTTTGATTTAATTTAAAAATATTAAATAATTGAATTGTTAACTAAAGAAACTTAAATGATTTTAAGAATTTTCTACGGTAAATTTGTTACTGAAGTCTAGAATTGCATTTGAATGACTCTGAGCGGGGGCGGATTTAGCTCGTCTATAGCCCTTCGATAGCCTTAATAATCAAATTCTCCCCCCCCCCCCCTGTAGTGCGTGGGTTCCAGTTTTGGGAAACACTGCTCTTAAGTATATTCTTTCAAAACAAATCAAGAACAATAGTTTCACAAGTTATCCGAGAATATCCGGTTATGTGGTTATTTTATTAACGTATCTGACGTTTATCGGAGCGCAGATATCCACCGAATATGGACGGACGAACATAAATTGATACAGGAATAGCACGTCCGGGAAGCGTCAGCTGTGAACGTACCTTTATTACATTAGACACGAATACTGCGAGGCACAAGACATGTCAGGATCAGTTGTAACATCCGAATTACAGATATCTATATCAGAGATACAGAATGGCAAATAAACCTTCGTTTGTTTTTTTAGAGCTGTGATAGCCCAGCGGTGAGACCGTGCGACTCTTTCTAGAGGCACACGTGTTCAAACCCGGGCAGGCACTAATGAGTTTTTCTATTAAAACTCATGTGTCTAAGTGATAATTGCAATTAATCACACGCTTTTCGGTGAAGGAAAAAATCGTGAGGAAACCTGCATATCTCTAGAGAATTCTGGAGATATGTGTAACCAACCGATCCGCACTGGAGCAGCGTGGTAGGTCTTAGCTCCAACCCTTCTCTCCAGAAACGAAGAGAGGAGGCCTATTCCCAGCAGTGGAATTGTAACAGGCCGTAAAAGTAGCAACTTTACCGGCAGATTGTAACAGGCCGCTACTTTACTTTACTTTTGCTTTTAACGTTTTGTTTTTACAAAAGTTAAGATATGACATCGCGATTGCTGCAATGCGATTTTGTCGTAGAGGAAGCATCATTAGGAGATAGTGCTGGTGAAATCATCGTTGACATTGTCGTAGTGAATTGTGTGGTGTATTGTTGGTGGTGGTTTCTTGTGATACGTGCGATAGCTAATCTTATAAATATTTAAAAAAAAGTACATAGATATGGTGTTTTAAAACTAAAGTAGAATAGAAGAAAACGTAGGGAAAACTAGTTTGGAATAAATGTTAGTCATAATTCAGTATGTAAAGTAGCCGACCGTATCTACGAAACAACTTCATTACACTTTATTACTATATTAAGGGTCTCAAAGTGTAATATATAAGGGACGCTTCAAATATTTACTCACAGACCCTACAAGACCTTTATCAGGTTTGCTCTTGACACTTATATCTCTATAAATTAGTTTTTGCGACACAAAAAATGTTTGCTTAAGTTCGGAGAGTTTTTTATTTTAAATATTTCATATTTGTTCAATTTGATTCTGTAGGAATTATAACTATTTTCTGTCGATGATACGAACCTGGATTTAAATATATTTATTTTTAACTTTTACTTTTCTTTTGTTTTATTATAAAGTCACTAGAGTTGGATATATGACAATAGCTTTTACCTGCGACTTCGTCCGAATGGACCGTAGTCCTGGAATAAACAGTAGCTTCAGTATTATACATTATAATAGCTCAGTTAAATTTATGCAGTAAACAGAAATCAAAATATATAAAAACTTCTTCTAAAAATAACACCTTCGACGTAAGCTAAACAACGTGATAAAGAACCTCCTTTTAATTACAGTTTGACTCGTCTTTGATACATAGTGAATTAAAAAACTTTGATAGGTTAATAACAGATGGCGTTTTTAAATGTCCTCCTGTAAAAATCCTGTTAAACCAACAGGGTTTCTATAGCCTATATGTTATTCCGGTATATAAGGAATAATTGAGCTAAATTTCATCGATATTGGTTCAGCGGATTCGCTGTGAAAGAGTAACAAACATCCATCCATACTCACAAACAATCGCATTTATAATATTATATTAGTAAGATAAGATAAGATAAGATAGGATAAGACAAGATAAGATAAGATAAGACTAGGCTACGAATTGATCTTTTGTTGTTAGCTTCAACGTCTCGTAGATGGAGTAAATATATTTTATCTATAACTTATAATTCAATAACGGGTTCAAATTTCAATGTATATTGAACGTCTTCAATATTTATTCACAAACCCTTCATGTGTTTTATCAAGTTTTTTTATTGACATTTATGTAACAGAGACTAAAAATGTTGAAATAGGAAATAGTCAAATGACAGTCTGTGTTGTTGTTAATACCGGAAGTGAAGTTTCTGAGTGATTAATAGCGAGGGACTTTTGATGTGAGTGGCGACTGCCTTAAATAGTTAAACTTGAGGTAATTAGAGAGATTCTGTTGAAATTCTATCGAGATTCTGTCGATTGTCGTCGTGAACGTATTTTCTAGTAAAAGTATATTTTAAGTTGATTAGTGAAGTCAAGCTGTAAGCGAATAGTGAATTAATACAAGTTTAAGTGAGAAAGTGAAGATGTTACGACGCAAGACCTTCTGGACTCGTTTTACTTATATGACTTAGTATTTTAGTTAATAACTAAAAGGATCCAAGAGTTCCTCTCTGTATAAACCAATATACAAACGTCATATTCTTGCAAATTTTATACCTTTGATCTTTTTTTGTATATTTAAAATTTTAATTTAGGATCCAACATTTTTATGAAATTTAGTAGAGGATTTTGTGCACAATGAATCGATCTATCTAGATTATATTTTTAGAAAATGTTATTTCTTTCAGTTTGAAGCAATTAAAAAACTACAATATTATAATACAAAGGTTAATTTCTCTATCAAATGCAATGATATAAAAGCTCGGTTGAGTAATCAGTAGGTTCCAAATTAAAATCGGTTAGAATACAGATGTTGCATATCCGATCTTTTTTCTCTTTTATCAAGTTCCGTTTTTTGTGAAAAAAAACGTTATTGGCATAACCGCTTCTAGTTCATATATAAGTCTACCTGAATAGACAAAGATAAATTGAATTAATACATTCTTATTAGTGAAATGTTCTTGCTAATATATATTTATATTAGAACACCCGCAGTTAATATTTTATACTTAAGACATGAAACCTTAAAGTTCAGGTGACGCTAAGAGTTTCTGGTTGTTTTAATAAAAATCTCCAACTCCGCACACTCTCATATTTATTTTACATAGTTTCTACCATATTCCGTTTCTAAGAACAGGATGAAACACACGGATAACGTTTCCTTTTAAAACGTCGCGTTTATAATTGAATTTCAAAATACTGTTTAAAAATTGCCGCACCATTTTTTTTACGTTGCTTTTACGTAATTTTGTAATGGACCCCTTATTTTTAGATGTTTTATGAGTTCTTATACGATGGTGCCTAAGTTGATTCACGTTTACCTATAAAATATAACTTACAATTATCAAGTACCTGTATGACCGAGCCTTGCTTTGAAATTGTTTTTTTAGAATTAAAAAGTGCAATTAAAGAAAGGGCAGGTGATATCTGCAGTGACTGACTGCACTAACGCAATCTGCGGTATTTTCAAATTAGTCCGCTCTTTACCCAGCTATTACAACTTAAAAATAACAGCAAAATAACCTCTGTATTCAATTTATATTTGAACAGATTTTTAATGTCTGAAAACAGGGTAATCGACATTTTTTTCGAAATTCAGATTATGCATATATTAAATGTATGTATATATACAGACTTTGTATATACTATGTATAATAATTTCGGAATTTTATTGTGAAATCTTATACCCAAACCCATAAACGATTTGCGCACTTTTGCTAGGCGTAAAGCAGGTGCCGCAAGCTTATGTCGGTTCCTACTTTGTCTATTATATACGTCACATTACATTGTTTAAAATATACTGTGAAGCAAATGTAAGAGTACCTATTTCCTTAAACGTCTCTCGCATGGAATCACGCGGACTTAATTTTAGATGCCACGTATGGGTCTTTTTTGTATTTTGTATTAATTGTTTAATATGCTTTGCGTCAAAAGCAATTTCTTACACATAATGTAAACATCTCAGATTTGTCTCCTCTATTTAAGTCGGTTCAACAATTATAAGAACCCGTGTGTAGGCTGAGTCGAAGTAAATAGCGGGTATTTAAAATTTAATTCTCTTCATGCCGGCTGGTATAATTTTATTAGCGGCAGACTGTTTCACGAGGCTATAAAGATGACAAATGTACTGGGGGCGCCGGTCGAAGCGATAATCTGGATATTTCCACTTCGAACCGGTTTGAACCGGTACTAAAAAACTATTATTCAAACTAGATCAAAGTAATATCTGGCTATGGTTTTTATTTTTATTGTATCTATCGGAATTTTTTATTCGTATACATTAATTAAACAACGTCCCCAAGAGTACGGGTCTGTCGGTATGTAAAGGATTTTCTTTAAATCTATTGAATGGATTTTTGTACAGTCACGACATTTATTAATAATTATTTAATAGGATAGTCAAAAGTATTATCGTTTTGAAAATAGTTTAACATTAAATTAAACTATTTGTCTTTGTATTACGTATTTAACTTTGTAATTTTTGTATTACGTATTAAACTCTCGGTAAAGAGGGTGGTCTTTTCTACTCAGCCGGATATCACACTCACAAAACTCTAACTATAGATAATCATAATTAGTAAGTTGCATGTCTTTATTAGGCAAATTGATGATAACCCTAATAATTTTGCAGCGTATCGTCAATTGCGTTGCGCAATGCGGAGAGTACAGCGCAAAAGGTTTACTATCGTAGTAAAACGTCGTGCTAAGAGGACATCAAAAACCGTGGTCCTAACAAGTCCCTAACACGAGGGCTGGACCATGGCTTAAGGTTACGTGTAGTGGAGGGCTGGTATTATGACTGTGTCGTCACGCTATCGGGAGTGTCGCGAAAGTCATGGCTGAGTGATGTCAAAAAACTGATCGGCGAAAACACTGTGTGCGAACAATGTGTGTCTGTGTTAGCGTTTTCTATTTGATCGTCACAGACATATAGGAGGCTTTATAGAGGCTATATATGTGGTGAGAATATATGATTAAGAGTATTTGGACAATTGAGCACGTGAATGTAGTCAAGGGTATTGCTTGTTAAAATGGAATATATGTCGTTGAAATACAATATTTTAAGACACACATCCATCATCATCATCTATTAAAATCAAGTAAAATCTTACGAAAATCGGAAGTAGTTTGCAAATATATTCACGCTTGTGTGAATATATTTGCAAAGTCCATTCAAGTACGTCACACGCTCAAGTTGCTGAATGTCATAGTGAATAAGGGTGTATGGTGAACAACTCAATAAATATCATGAGGTTTCTGGTATAACAAGGCGAATAATATATGTACATCGACACAACTGGAGCCTTGTTATCGGATTCTCTACATAACATCGGCTTATTGTCGACCCAAAGAACTTATGAGCATAAAATATGTTCCGTTTCCATATAATTCATCTTTCTCGTAACATTTGTTAGTGTGTCTAGAGCAGTATTTACTGTAAATCGTAATAGCAAAGGGGTTGGGGGTTTAAACCTTGTACTTGATTAATATATTTAAATATCATTCATTCTGTACCTTTAATTTGTTGGTTACTTTGGGAGATTTGATGCGTGATGTATACCAAGAAAACACTACGTTATAGTCTATAACGTAGTGTTGTTACTACTAGTTTGTATTACAAAAAAAAGAGCCATACGTGGCATCTACAATTTAAGTCCGCGTGATTCCCTGCGAGAGAAGTTAAAGGAAATAGGTATTCCTACATTGGCTTCACAGTATATTTTAAACATTATAATTTTTGTACATGAAAATATAAAGAATCATAAAACGATAGGTGATGTATATAATAGACAAAGTAGGAACAGACATAAGCTTACGGCACCTGCTTTGCGCCTAGCAAAAGTGCGTAAATCGCTTATGGGTTTGGGTATAAGATTCTATAAAAAAATTTCGAAATCAAGGAAGGGTCACTGCCCACTGCGCCAATGTGCCAGTCAATTTATTAACTTTACTTTATCTAGAAGTCAGTATAATCCTGCTTTTGAAAAATTTCCAAAGATTTCTTAATGTCATGAGTCCAAATAATTAAGATTGTTTAATCTGGAATCATACTTTAAAAGCCTTTGTATTATCTCGAATACGTTGACAGTCTCGTTATATTAATTGATCCCCGAGAGGTTACACCGTCCCTAATGTTACATTTTCTTTGTTCAGTCAAATCTCTAATGAAAGAGACAACCCTTGATTAATATTTTACCAATTTTTTAATTTGATAAGAATAGAGCTTCTTGGGAAAAGAAAGGGAATAAATTGTAGATATCTTACATTTTATAGCATCAGTTTTCTTTTAAATTGTAACAACAATTTTTAATGAGGGTACACGATAAAAAACAAACTTCCGTGGCTTGGGGTAAAAAAATGTGGTGGAGTTGTTAAAGAATCCGTCTATTTTTAGGTGGTGTGAAGAGCTAATGTGTGTTGTGGGGATAGTATGTATCTTGCCAAGTCAGATAAACGCCACCATCATCATCCTCCTGCCCTTATACCACTCTAAGGGTGGTCGGCACTACATATGAAACATCTTGTCACGTGATTTGGCAACATATTTTACGACCGGCCGCGTATCTGACGTCAACTTACCTAAGTCGTATTCTTTCGTATGTTACAACCCTTCGGTAAGAAAGATGGTGGTCTATTGTACTCAATCGGATACCACACGGTGGGTCAACTCAAATAGACGTCAACATGGTAACAAATTTGGCATGCGATAAAAGTATTTGAGTTAAATTAACCACGTAGTTTTAATATCAGACGTTTTTATGACTTGATTCTTCGTAATATAAATTACGAAGAAGTAAACGAAACCGTGTGGTATCTGGCTGAGTAGAATAGAGCACCCTCATTTCTTACCGAGGTGTCGTAAAAGACTATTTAAGTAAGTTGACATCAGGCAGGCGGCCGGTCTTAAAATACTTAGCAAAATCATGTGACAACGTGTATATAGCATGTTGTGCCGACCCCATTTAGAGTGGATAGGGGCAGGAAAATGATGAAGAGGTAAATAATATAAATTCCAGTTATGACTTGTACAACTTTTAGTGTATCATAAGACGTCCAGAATCTAAATATTACCACATTAAGGGGAGATGTGCGAGGATTATCGCTTAAATACAAAAACCATCTTCGCAATCATCTCAATAACTTGACCAATCAGCTCCTGGAAGAGAAATTTCCCAGGAAGCTTAAAAAATTCTATTCTCGATTTAGGCAAACAAGGAATCTTAATGAAGTTTGACCGATAAAAAAAACATTTAACAAATTTGCTCATAGTCCTATGACTGATCGTAGATGAATCTTATAACAAAAAGATACATCCAGAAGTTGCTGGCTATAGCTTATATTGAAGCATCCTCTTTCTTGGTGTTAGGTGAGCGACAATATGGCCGAACAGCCGAAATCACATCTGAAATCACAGCCGAAATCGCTCAAAATGAAGAGCGGTAAAGAAGCATCAAAGGTTTCGCACGGCTTTGGCTGACAGTTATGTCCTCACTGTAATAGCCTGGCTTTGGGTTTGGTTTGGCTGGTGCAGCATATGACAAAGCGAAACAAGTAATTTTAAACTGATGAAGTATTGCTTTATTCGAGATGAAGAATTATTCAAGTAAATAAATGATTATTAATTATTTAACTCATTAATATAAAAACACATCAATGTGATATCCTTATACGTAAAGTATATTACAAAATTGAAGATTATTTGGATGATAAAAATACCTGGATTTGAAAATCTTTTCAGCTTCATACAAGAGCGCGGTTTAATAATGTATAATTGAAAATATTTGAAAGCTTGACCGCCAAGTTTCTTGCTAGTTCTCGGCAACAGCAACATTCCGAACCAGTTGTAGCTTCGTTAATCAGATTGATGCTTGACGACCCAAAAGTGCCTTGCTTTATTTGAATAAAGACTACTTTGATTTGATTTGATGTAAATATCGCTTACTTGGATATTCAGAAAACTAGGTCGGCTCCTAAATAAGCAAACGGCAGCGCCAAATCATTAAAGCGAGACAGAATATACAGGAATAACCCAGGTTTTACCGCTTCGTATTTCACAGATGATAAAGCTAACGATTGGTATGCAACCGCCTGCGAATAAATTATAAAACCGCTGGAATGCTTGATGAGTTGATGCGCTAATGCGGTTCTGGGAGTTTAATATAACAAAAATTAATATGTAGGAAATTTAAAAAAAGCAATAGTGAAAGCCCAACGCACCCTGTGCTTCTCCCGAGAGATGTAGGTTCAAACCCAAGCAGGTACTACAGAGTTTTTCTATTTAAAACTTATGTTCTTAATCTATGCTTAAATAAATAAATAAATGGGACACTTACACACACGGTTATTCCGTTCCCAAAGTAAGTAACTGAATACTTGTGTTAAGGGTGACGGACAACTGGTAGATATACTACATATATAATTTTAAATAGATACTTAAATACAAAAATACACTCGAAGATGCAAAAATTTTTTTATAGAAAATGTTGGCCCTTGGCTGGAATCGAACCCGCGACCCGCGCAACTGAAGACAGGATCACTACCCACTGCGCCAATGGGCCAGTCATACTTGCAATTTATTACGCGCTTTCCGCTGAAGAAAAACATGGAGAATTCCTGGAATATGTGTAACCTACTAAATCTCATGGTAGGTCAAAACTTCAACTCTTTCCTTCAAAAGGTGACAGGGTTCTATAGGTTTTCTATATACTATGGGGCATAGTAATAGGCCGTAACTCTACTTTGTATAAAAATGGACATACAAAGATTCCTCTCTGTATGCATGAACCCCTGATGCATCGTTCAGTGCAGAGAGGCCACTTTTAAAGAAGCCCCGATCCAGAGGTAGCGCACTCTGGGGTTTACAGTTACACTAGCACAGTGTTGAAGCACATAGATTTTTTTAGTCGTTGCAAGTCCGACATAACCGCCGCCTGTAGATACCCGTCGGGCACCAGTACCCATATAGGGTTTTTTCTGTCTAAAGGAGAGAAAAGATCTATCTACTTGTAACCAGATGCAAGTGTTTGTAAGCTGGTTTACCTTTTCGTCACCATACAATATCATCAGATATAGAAAGAGACTTACTACTTCCCATTTTAAACAGCGGTCTGACCCTAACATTGCAGCTAAAGTAACGCACCCAGAGTTCACTGGCTTGAACATGTCAAGAGTACGGGAGAGACTTAAGACTTGATAAAGATTAAATGTAAAACATGATATTGACAAAATTTAAATACAAAGTTATTATTAAGTTATATAAAGCCAATAAAATTTTAAAAACTTTATAGTGTAAATAGTTCATTGCATTGAAAATAAAAAATTATGAACGTTCTATCGGTATCATATACAGATTGACTAACTTGGCATGAGGTAATATGAAAACTTTACTGATTATTTAAGCGTTTTTTAAAAATAATGTCGAATAATTTGACATCGTTATCATATTGAGAATATTCTCGACACAGTTGTCACCCTTTAGTAATATATACAATTAATTTAATTGTGTGCATAATTAACAAAACAAAGGCTGAAGCCAAGAAAAACCAAATCGTTATCTCGAACATCAAGGATTTGATTAATTGCCTGACGGTATCAAGCACAACTCCTCAAGGCTTAATTATTCATACCGCTGATAGATATTATCACACCGATCGAAAGTTCCAACGTTATACATTTAAGTAAGACATTTCACACTTATGAATCATTAGTATTCTTTTAAATAATTTAGTAAGTCCGCCGTGTGGTATCCGGCTGAGTAGAATAGACCACCCTCTTTCTTACCAAGGGGTCATAAAATACGACTAAGGGAAGTTGACGTCAGGCTGGCGTAAAATACGTAGCAAAATCATGTGACAACATGTTTGTAACCCCACTTAAAGTGGGATAAAGGCAGGAGATGATGGCTTGAATTTTTCCAAATATCCGTAGATATTTAGAGCTTGTATGATATATACTTTGAGTTAAAATACATTTCCGGAATGAAGTCTGCGTGTTGTAGACGGCTTTAAATAAGACATGGCTACTTTAATTTTCTCACCAGTAGTTGGCAGTAATAAAAAAAATGTCTTCTTTTAAATACATATTATATTCATTTATACATTTATCATAAATGTTTTCATATTTCTAAGCACTCTTAATTATTTAAGTTAGTTAAAAATGTAATTTGCGGCTAGCAAATTATGCGTCAATCAAACAACGTGTACCGTAATCATCAAGGCAATCAAAAAAGCAATCATTTGGTAGTTAATGACGCTAAATTAAAATTTACCTAAATTATTAAGAATAAACCTTTCAGAATAAGTTAAAGTATACTTTCGACCAACTTGTAACTGCCATTATTGAAACGTTCAAAATGTCAGAGAGTGGAACAAACTGTAAATAAGGGTTTTTTGTTTGTTTTAAGGGTTTTACGGTATCATTACTGAATTTTATATTAAGTATAATGAAAAGACCCGATCTGATAATGTTACTTATTTCTGTAGGTGTTACTGATTGACAAATAATCATTGAATTTTGTCACTCAGACTTAATGTTTTACTTATAGTTATAATTCCATTTTAATAATAACCGATATCGTTACGAAATTCTACTTTGCTCTAAGGTTTTGGTCTATAATACGATGTGATATATAGACACATAGCTTACTAACTATGTTATAGTTGGTCGGCTATCTGTATATTGTACTGAAACTTGGTAAAATCCTTTCTAGTTATAATTTTTTTATACTGGTTTCATCAAACTTTACATAATAGATTTTGAACTTTCGCGATTCACACTTATTATTATACTCATATATATACATACGAGTCACATAGCGATATTTTTATCATTATCGCGATCTATATATGTTTATATAATATTAAGTTTTAAACAGTTTATAAAAAGTAAAATAATATTTAATTAATACTAGCTGTACCAGTGGCTTCACCTGCATGGAAAATAGTGTCACAAAATGATTCCCGACATAAAATTTTGAACATTAAAATAGTTATTATGAGTTAACCATAAGAGTGAGAGACATACTGATCTGGACTTTTATGTAGTATTTTTTGTAGATCTACAATTCTCTGTTACATTATCTAAATGTAAGTCTGTCGGTTTATGCGGCGTACGCGACTAAGGCTCACGGCAGGCTGTTTTGTTTACTACTGCGCGACCTCTTCAACACAATTTGCTTAAAACCGTTATGTACTATTAACCTAAAACATCCAGAAAAAAAAATTACCTTCTAGTAAAAATCGTACAAAATCTGTACTGAAGACTTAGAGACAATCGATCGCAGACAGACAGACTGCTACTTTGTTTTATGATAAATATGACATTCATTAGAGTATAATAAATATTTTCAAAATATATAAACAAATTATTTAACATATATCGGCGTGTGACATTATAATTGGAACCTCACCTTTAACAAAAGTCTTAAGAATGAACTTAACTAATTCGTCGGAAATATTAAATGACTTTCAGATTACAAGCCGCTTTTAATTTTACTTCTATTAATCGTTCTCATTTATTTCTCATTATGCTTTATAATAGCTATTTTTGTTATTTAGGTTTGAATTGTATTTATTGAGAGATAAATAATATTTTAAAGGTTAAATGTTTTATTATCATTATTAGTTTAGAAGTGAAGTAGGTTCTACTTCACTTCCAAATATTAATCATTATTAGTTTAGAAGTGAAGTAGAACCTCCAAATATTAATTTGCCTGTTACCTTTACGCAGCTGCATCTTAATAACGCGTCATAGTTGATTTCATGAGATATGCAGTTTTCTACACGATGTTCAAAGCTTGTTATAATATCAATATGATAAAGACAACAATAATAATAACGATGTAGCACTCATGCATTAAAGCCATCGAAGTTTTCTTTCTTTTTTCTATGGTTTTGTATATACTAAAACTGAATATCAACGGATGCCAGTAAAATTAGTAACAAGCTGTCCGTGACAAGTTACTCTATGGAGGGGGTCATGCCCCTCAGTATTGATGACATCAACGTCAGGAGGAGAGGATAATTAGTAAAAAGGCTTAATGCTAAAATCACCAATCACCTACCAATTACTAGCATAACATTTTTTTATATGATTTATAGAAGCAGGCGTTACTTTGCGGAATTCCATATTACAAGCAATACAACAGAACTAACTACTTTGCTATAATCCGCACGGGTTAAGTGAATGCATGCAAAGCCAATGTGTATGAAGCAGGCAAAATCTACGCACCTTATACATGCAGGACCAGTCACCACATGCACCCCAAGGCGCAATTCACCAGCAACAACGCACACAAAAGCAGCACACACACCCACCACCACAATCTCGACGATCGTTTCGCCCCGAAACCGAAGCATCATCAGGAGGATAGGCTCCACGACAAAAATCGTACTGCGCCGCACTACCCATACAAGCAGTCTTAAATAGTTAACCCCCACCAATACCCTCCCCTCCGAACACATGTAGCAAAAACTTAATTAACGAGCAAGTAAATGTATCTAATTCCGTTTTGCTACATGTGTTCGGAGGGGAGGGTATTGGTGGGGGTTAACTATTTAAGACTGCTTGTATGGGTAGTGCGGCGCAGTACGATTTTTGTCGTGGAGCCTATCCTCCTGATGATGCTTCGGTTTCGGGGCGAAACGATCGTCGAGATTGTGGTGGTGGGTGTGTGTGCTGCTTTTGTGTGCGTTGTTGCTGGTGAATTGCGCCTTGGGGTGCATGTGGTGACTGGTCCTGCATGTATAAGGTGCGTAGATTTTGCCTGCTTCATACACATTGGCTTTGCATGCATTCACTTAACCCGTGCGGATTATAGCAAAGTAGTTAGTTCTGTTGTATTGCTTGTAACATTTTTTTATATTTTTTTTAATATATATGGGACATTTACACACACGGTCGTCCGTCCCCAAAGTAAGTAACTTAATACTTGTGTTATGGGTGACGGACAACTGGTAATATACTACATATATAAGTTTAAATACATATTTAAATACAAATACACACCCAGGCTCGAAGAACCAACAATTTGTTTATAGAAAATGTTGGCCCTCGGCGGGAATCGAACCCGCGAACCGCGGAGCTGAAGGCAGGGTCACTACCCACAGCGCCAACAAGCCAGTCAAGATATCATCATCATACTCCTACACTTATTCCAGTTTGAATGGTTAAGGCACCACATTATCTTCTATTTTCTTCTATCGTCTGTTAATTTAGGGGCGATACTCCTTTTATATGCATGCTATAATTCACACAATTCAACTCTTTTCCGATAACGTTCTAGTCACATATCCATCCAAATTCATATTTAACACTGGTTTGATACATTAGAGACATAAGTTTAGTACCCGGCAATAAATAATGCTCATCGAAGCTTAGAGAGAGAAAATCGGCTCTATCTGCTTCATAGACCATAGTCTCTATCCCACAGACTGACGAACCTGTGTGAAAAGTCACATACTAAATGAGTGACAGTGACAGCGCTCTACGAAGCTATTTCGTTCTAAACATCGACGTGGATTATTTAATGTCGGGTACTATAAGTAAACTATGGTGTAGTTAATCCATGACAACTGTCATGTTTGACAGCACTCTTTAGCAAACCGGCCTTCTACGTGCAATACGTGTTCCCTTACAATAAATATAAAATATTTCGTTTATTAACCTCTATAAACGCGAAGTTTATTTAAAACGCTAAGCGCAGTTTTACCAGGTCACATTATTTTCGTCCCTCCTCATTATATGTTCATACTATCCTAATCTTACATTTCTCCTCTTTTCTTTAATATATTTCTATACTACTAGCATAACCTTTATGAGCAGCAAATAACAATACAAGAGAACCATCAATATATATGTATAGACGAACGAATACGACATTACAAATTCAATTTAGTTGAGTAAAATTTAACGTACCTTTATAAATTGCCTTTTCATCTTTGTGTTTGATATATTTGCCTCCATCCTTCGAATATCCTTTCCTCTAATGGAGTCCGAAATAGCATGAGTCGCTACTTTCGTTCATGCCATTTGCAAAATTACCTGTCACATTTCATCACGGAACTGAACTCATAAATTACGAAAGAATTGTACCTCTGCGGATTGGTTCAACTAACACACGAATATGCCGTGAAAGGAATATCGATAATGCCTCTATAATCAGTTTCGATACTTTCTTTATAATTATTTAGAAAGTTAGTTACGTTGCCGAATTACCAAGACACAAATTTAGTACACAAGGTGATATATTGTTAAATATATTGCGAACCCGAAGCTGAAGTAGCGATAAGCGAGGCACATAGTGCGGAGGACCGAAGGACGTTACGAATCTTAAGATGTTAGAATTGCAACCCCGCACCGGAAAACGCAGCGTCCCCGTCGGGCGGTGACGACCCATAATGGGTTTTCATGACATAAAAAAATTAATTGTGTAACTTTTAGAATTAAGTGAAAGCAATAAACAATTTTTTATTTTATTTATTTTTAAAATTTCATCAATATCACTCCAGTGGATTCATCGTGAAAAGGTATTAGATATTTTCAAATTAGACATCTTAAAATAAAGTAAAGTCAAGTCGCCTTTTACAATCCCACTGCTGGGAATAGGCCTCCTCTCTCCGTTTCTGGAGAGAAGAGTTGGACCTACCACGCTGCTCCAATGCGGATTGGTAGGTTACACATATCTCCAGAATTCTCTAGAGATATGCAGGTTTGCTCACGATGTTTTCCTTCACCGGAAAGCGTGTGATAAATTGCAATTATCAATTAGACACATGAGTTTTTATAGAAAAACTCATTGGTGCCTGCCCGGGTTTGAACTCGTGTTCCCCTCGAAAGAGTCGCACGGTGTCACCGCTGGGCTATCACAGCTTACAATCTATCGATCTATAACAGATCTATTTCTGAGTTGTTTTTAGTCTTTAAACGACCGTTTATTTCATAATCAAAGAGTTAATCGTATTTATGGTATAAAATAGTGAGTAATTAATTACAGCCAAGTCATGGTTTGGGCTCAGCCTATATTAGCTTGTAATTAAATAAGTGACCAGTGACACCATTGCTGTCAGTTAAAATTAATTATTTTCATGTACAATGATACAAGGTTAGGAGTGTGAGGAAGAAAACACTCTCAGTCTGCTTTGCTAATTACTATTCTGACTTAAATCTGATGCTGACGATTCAATCACACAGTAGATAAAGCTCTAGACAAGATTTGGGAAGCGTATTTGATTGATATTTAGAAAGTCGAATCGCGTCAATATTTCGCAGACGATGAATGTTGATGTTGAGATAAGCTTTCACGTTTTTTTTTAAGTATGGCCTCTAATTATACTACTCTTGAGCATTGGTCTACTCTCCGTTTTGAGAAAGAAAGGGTGGAAAGAATGGAAGCTAAGAGCCAACACGCTGCTGTAATGCGAATTGGTAGGTTACACATAACCCTAGAGTTCTTTAGATATGCAAGTTTCCTTACGATGTTTCTCTTTAAGATTGCAAATATTAAGTAGATACATTAGTTTTAACAGAAAAACTCATAACCCACCTGGGGTTCAAACGCATAACCCCAATGACTCATAACATAAAGACATGGATTAATTAGAATAATTCTACCCTTGTAGATGTGGAAGGCGTTTGTATAATAATTGAAATTATGTTACTAATAGTTCGGAATATAGTTATCCACCAAGAAGATGGCAACAATCATATCTCCCAAAACACTAATTTCTTAAAATATTCACCACTCTTCCGCCAAGGAAGGGTCTAATATTATAACGCCTATTCTTATCAGCTTGGAAGTTGCGTAAAGCTCCTTTTGTTTCGCTTAGCTTGCACGAGGGAATAATGAACGGTTAATGTTATAACGGCGTTAAGTAAACTTTTGATACGAAACGAGAATAAATATAAGTAATATCTTGCCTCATTAGGGGTTCTTAGCAAAATGGTGCAGAACCGTACAGTTAACTGTTGTATAACAGACAATTATTACAGAAAAAGATGGTTAAAATAAACTTGGACTGTCACCAAACAAAACTTAACACAGTTGAATATTGAGTTTTTTGGAATTTTGTCACTATAAGGGCTGCTACTACCCTGTACAATCTTTAGTTGATAGAATTCGATTTATAGATTTAATTGATTGATGTAGTGCGTCACTTAGTTGAAAGTTTATCGATTACAATTTGGTAATTATAGTTGATATTATTTATAATGATGTGATAGTATTTTGATAATGATTTGATAGGGTGAGCACGCGCGGCCGCTAATATCGAACTGATTTCAAATTTATGCGATATTAAAAATATGGCGTAAATAGCGATGTTGCAAATGTACTTGTTAGCCCGTACAGTCTTAAAGTCAACGTATGTTTGGTTACAGAGCAAAATGAACAATTTTCTGTGTAAGTGTATGCAGTTATTAAATTTTATCAGCAGTGATTAAATTATTTGTTGCCCACAAATAAAACATATCATCATCATTCTCCTGCCCTTATCCCACTCTAAGCCGGATACCACACCCAAAAATAATACAATATATTTATATATTGATGCAATTTATTGGTTTCGATCAAAATTTAAATTAAAATTATTTCAAAAATAGCTCTTATTAAATAACTTTTACCGAGAAGGACCAGCAAGAATGTCGGCTGTCACTTTTCAATGATTTTAACTTATATGATAAATAACTATGTAACAAATGAAAGTCTTACGATCTAATTTAGTCGTTATCTAGTTGCAAATCAAAACCAACCTTTCTTATCATTCACATAGTCATCATAAGCTTTGTCAATTAGCCTATTTTGAATTGCTTTTCAGAATGTAGTAGATGTGTCATGTTATCTC
Source organism: Morpho deidamia (assembly GCA_947086505.1). Lineage (NCBI taxonomy): Eukaryota > Metazoa > Arthropoda > Insecta > Lepidoptera > Nymphalidae > Morpho > Morpho deidamia. The sequence continues at coordinate 3,039,599 of CAMTZC010000025.1, forward strand.
ACGTCTTTTTTTATTGGGTTAGCCCAACTAGTTTGAAGCCCATACGGGGCCGTTATTCACGAGCTCTTCACATGACTAATTTATAGATTTTTGCGATTTTGTCGTGGAGTCTATCTCCTGATGATGCTTCGGTTGCGGGGCGAAACGATTGTTGAGTTTGTGATAGTGAACCTGTGTAGTGCTTGTGTATTGTGGTGGAAGTGGTGGCGGTTTGTGCATGTGTTTTTACGAATCCTGCACGTATCGGGTATGAAAATACTGATAGTCCATTATACATTAAACACTATATATATTTTCTATTTACTGTATCGCGGATTATAGCAAAATAATTTTATTATTACTTTTTTCTTTACATGACGTTGTCGTGGCGTAAATTGAATTAAATTTAACTTGTGTAAAGGTGAGTCAAAAACAGATTGTAAAATTTTATTGTAAAGTGTTTAAATTGAGCCCAGACGAAAAGGAGTCTTAATTCGATCAGGTTAAACAGATTTACCCAGTTACATGACGTGATCCATATTGTTTACCTACGTTAGTTTAGGAATTAACGTTTGAATTGGGGATGTTTGCTGTGGGAACAAAACGAGATTCAATGTAATAATTATATCGAATTGAATGTTGAAATACCGAATTTCTTGTACAAATATTGTGTTTTATATTATACATAATTAAATACATTCTATTATACATAAATAAATACATGCTAATATACAGCACGGCTTTTATACGCTATCCTATATTGCTTTAGGCTAAAGTTTTCTAATAATAGGCCTCAAAAATGATGATCTAAGGCTCAGAAACCTGTTTAGTGTAGACTGGGCGTAATAAAAAAAACTCCATCAATGATAGAAACTGCATTCAAATCATAACGGTTAATATGATAGTAGAGTCATAAATCTTGTCTCACATGAATTTGTTAACATCCCCAATTACAGAATTTTCTTAACAAACGCGGATTGTAACAAAAAAAATTGTCGCTACTTTTGTTTTGTTGGAATACCGACAACTAGTGCTATCTTTTAAAAATTGCATAAATTACTACTTTCTCCTACCCTTATCCCACTTAAAGTGGAGTCGGGGTGGGGGTACAACATGTTTTCCTCTTCCATTCTTTTCTATCATTCGTCAACTCTGGCGCTACTCCTTTTATATGCATGTCATACTTCACATAATCTAACCATCTCTTTTTAGGCCTCCCTCTGGTCACATGTCCATCCACATTCACACTCAACACTCGTTTGGTCACATGATTTTCATCCCTCCTCCACATGTCCATACCATCCCAATCTTGCACCTCTCGTCTTTTCTATAATGGGTGCAACTTTCAGACTTCCCCTTATATACTCATTTCTTATTTTATCCAATCTTGTCACACCACACATCCACCTTAACATTCTCATCTCATTTGGATGCACTCTTCTTTACTGTCTTTTTCATTGCCCAACATTCTGATCCATACATTACGACAGGTCTTATGACTGATTTATAAATTTTCCTTTTAAGTTTAATTTGAAATTTAAAATTGCATAAACATCATTTTTCAAAATTTGAACTTTATAAATGTACTAGCAAAGCCCCGCGGTTTCACCCGCGTCCATACAGATCTCGTGGTAGTGGAAAGTCTACGAAGTCGGACTATAGATTTATTTTGTAGATTATTTAATTATAAAAAATGGGTATCATTAGTATTCTTGGAATAAGTGTTGCTCAGTGAATATGCAGCTTTCCAATGGTGAAAGAATTTTTGAAATCGGTCCAGTAGTTTTTGCTTGAAAACGTAACAAACATACATACATACAAACAAACAAACAAACAAACAAACAAACAAACAAACAAACAAACAAACAATCATACAAATCTTTCCTCTTTATAATATTAGTATAGATGCATGCTGGCAAACAAAACGGACATTTTTAAAAACTGCTATGATTCATATTAAGTTTCGAATAATTTCCTGCCCTAGTGTTTTCCATGCAAACGGTTATCAAAATCATCAAATCAAATCTAGAAATAAATTTCATTCATTTCAGTCATTGTGTTATCGAATATTTTCATCTTTACATAACAAAATGGAAAAATATTGATGATATCGTGTTATTTCTCTTATAACTTTGATGTCCCTTATTTCTTTTGTCAAAAGCACAATGCTATGTTCAGGTTCATAAACATTTTTTACAATCACAATAAAATCCAAAAGTTATGTCCGCCATTCCCACATTCTAATCAATTTAAAATGTAAAATTGGACGCTTGGGTACGCTTCGTGATATTTTGTCAATGAGAAACTTGCCTTTGTTATTTGATGATTCGATAAGATAAAGCTCTGTGTTTTTTTTCTCAAACATTTCACAATACCCTACAACATTAAATAAATAAAGATAACTGTTCTAATATTATATTAGAATATACTAATATTCTTTTTACAAATTTTATAATGACAACTGTGCTGCTTAGTAACTATTTGCGAATATTAATATTAAGAACGGGGCTAAATGATTGTTTTTCAATAAACTAATTTAGTTTTTCATACTAGCGTGCAAGTATTTTAAGATATACATAAGTTGTACATCTTTTGTTAATATATAGAAACCGGCTTTACTCACGTCTAATTTTATCGGGTTGGCCCGACTAGTTTCGAGTTATTCATGAATTCGTGCCCCGGATGGGCTCGAAACTAGTCGGGCAAACCCGATAAAATTTAACGTGAGTATAGCCGGTATCTTTTTATTAACTATGAATACTACTCACGAGCCGAGTAGTATTCATAGCATGAGCTGTGATAGCCCAGCGTTGACACCGTGCGACTGTTTCGAGGGGAACACGAGTTCAAACCCAGGCAGATACCCAATGAGTTTTTCTATTAAAACTCATGTGTCTAATTGATAATTGCAATTAATCACACGCTTTTCGGTGAAACATCGTGAGGAAACCTGCATATCTCTAGACAATTCTGTTGATATGTGTAACCTACCAATCCGCATTGGAGCAGCGTGGTAGGTCTTAGCTCCAACCCTTATCTCCAGAAAAGGAGAGAAGGCCTATTCCCAGCAGTGGGATTGTAACAGGTCGCTACTTTACTACTCACGATAGTTTGAAAAAATTGTAAAAAATGTACATTTTTTGTTTTAAAAGAACATACTTTCTTAGGTATTCTTAATATAGCCGATATCATTCGCTTACCCTTATCCCCCTCTAAGTGGAGTCGGCACAATATGTCTTAGTCTTCCATTCTCCTCTATCATTGGTCAACTTTGGTGCCATTCTTCACACAATCCATCCATCTTTTTTTCGGTCTCCCTCTAGTCATACATCCATCTACATTCATATTTAAGACTCTTTTGGTTACGTTATAAATAATTGAGTATTGCCTCCTGTATTGCTTATTAGTTTACATACATTTAAGATTAAATGGTTATCCGTTTAGACTGTACATTTTATGTGCACTTGCAGGTTCTTCGTGCATGCAGTTTGCCAGTAATTAGACGCGCACAATTAGCATGTTTATAAAGTTTGATGCTTTATCGTATTACTAGCTGTGCCAACGGCTTCGCCCGCGTGAAATTTAGTGATTTAGGAAACTTTTTCCCTAATATTCGAAATTTCGCACCTAAAAGTAGTTATTGTGAGTTAACCGTGAGAGACATGCTATTGCGGCTTTTTTGTAGTATTTTTATAGATCTACAATTCTCTAGTACATCACTCATCAGCGTATCTGTGCTGGTTTACGCAGCGCACCAAAGCTACCAAAGCTCCCAGCAAGCAAGTCTTTTAACAAATGCGCGATCTCTTCATCACAATTTACATAATACCGATATGTACTATTTATCTAAACTATACGGAAGTATTTCACTATCTTTTGGTGAAAATCGTACAAAAATCCGTTCAGTAGATTCCGAGAAAATCGATTACATACAGACAGACAGCTTTTTGAGACTTTGTTTTATATTAAGTATAGATAGATATTAGTGCAATATTTGTTGCCGAACTATTTCATAAATAAATAAAAATGATTTTCATCCCTCCTCATTACATGTACCATTAACATAATCTCGCTAACATGATCATCTTTTCTATAATGGGCGCTACTTTCAAACTTCCTCTAATATACTCATCATAGAATATTAAGCAAGAGATCTTGGGTGTATCTATGGGTATATTTTATCAAAAACAACACGATATGTAATACCATATCCACTTGTTACCGTGAACAGATGTTTATACGAAAAGTTTTGATTACGAAACCAACTGTTGTGAAAACGAGTGGACCGATGTATTGTCGTGTAATATACGCGGGACTCGCCATATTTACTGCGCAACGTTTATTGAAAAGGAAAACTTCTCTCATAGTTCCTGATGAGAAATCCTCGGACCCAGATGTTTTGCTTTAACTCGTTGTGATTATATTTGTGAAGTTATTTCATTTAGAGGTTCTCAAAATAACATAAAACTTATGAGACATATAATACGTGATATGTTTGTGATTATTTTATTTATGAAGCAAATGTTGTATACAATTTTTTATTAATTAACTATAATATAAATTGAACATTGAAGTTTTCTATTGCATATTCACCTAAGAGACCAAGACGGCAAGAGACCAGACGGTCTGACGCTGGTTCCTTGGGAACGGGGACGGGCCCTAGTGTGGGACGCAACATGCGTTGATACGTTAGTCTCATCCCATATCAGGGAAACGTTGTAAAGACCTGGAGCTGCGGCGGAAATGGTCGAATCCGGCAAGCGGCGAAAGTATGCATCTCTCGTTGAGAGTTATATATTTGTGCCGTTTGCAGTTGAGACCCTAGGGCCATGGAGCCAAAGTGCAAAAAAATAAATTATCCGTTTGAACACCTCGGTTGATCGCCTCTTCGGGTGACAAGAGGGCTGGCTCCTTTTTCGCACAAAGAACCAGCTTAGCGATTCAACGCGGAAACGCTGCCAGCATTCTTGGGACCATTCCACGTGGGCATGATTTGTATAGTAGTAGCGTGTAAGTAATTTAAGATAGATATAACTTGTACATATTAGATCTTCCATAATATGTTTAGAATTTTGTACACCGTCTTTCTCTGGATTACTGTATCTAATGAATATTCAAGCGGTAATGTTGTGACGTAGCATAATTTTCGATGCAAAACCTAACTAGGTAACCTAGTCTACCTTATACATACAGCTTCAGTTTTGCCCTGAAATAATGAATTCATTTTATGCCGTGCAGTAAATATACGGGTGTTTTCCTTAGCAAGATAATCTTATACAGGCTAAACATTATCTTAGTTGTAATAATTTGTGTCGAAATAGCAAAGGTAGGGTAAGGTTTGTTATGTTTCTTAACCATTTAAAATTATTCAAGTTTTACATTAAATATAAATATATGGGACACTCACACACGCGGTCGGCTATGTGCGGCTCGGTGCGGCTACTTTGTAATGATTTTTGTAATATAATCTGGTCTCCGATACATGTCAATAAAATCTGGCCTCTGAGAGCTCTCTTGGCGAACGCTGCCTAAACCATTGGAGTTACACAAAGATGATGCACCGTAGTATTGGTTGTGTTGAAGTCCGCGACAACAGTGGAAGCCACTGTGACCAAAATTTTGAATCATAAAGTTAATTAAATTAAATACTATTTTACAATGTATATTTTAGTATATTTATCAAATTCTTATAAAAATCGATACATTTTTCGCTTTCAGTATTTCATAAAGATAAACTTTGTATTTTACATTAAGTAATTTGGCCGAATAGTTTAAAAGTTATCACGATATGATTGACTTAAATGGAGCGCTATAGAGTGGCTAAAATGCGCGGCGCGCGAAAATTGTATGCAATCCTTTTGTTTTGAAGTTAGAAATCTAAAATTTTAGATGTACGAATAACTAAATAAATATATATTTTTTATATTAAGTAAAAAAAATATTTAAATCTGAAATGATCTGTCACGAAACTTAATGTGGCAGACCAAATTCCACGCAAGCGAAGCCGAGGGCAAAACCTAGTTAATGCATAAATAAATTAATAAACAGGTACAAAAAATCAAGCTATTCAATTCTATTGAAATTCAAGTAGTCCATACGTATCAGAAATAATTGTGTATCAATTTACTTAATAACCACTGACTAAATCAATTTGATTCATTGGATAGATTCAAACCTTTCACACAAATTGGTATTACATACAATATTTTAAATTTATGAGTTATCGCCATAAGACCTGCTCGTGCAATGGAAGAAAGTGAACTTACGGTTAACTTGAAACCATATTTATGGTTTCGATATTGTTTCGGTTACTATCATCATGTTTCCCAAGCATCAAGTAGCATACGATATTTGTTAAGAATTACATCTGCATTGATTTTCTCAATTGCTCTATCTGTCACAGTGTTATATTATAATAACATATCCGGGCTATTGGGATATTATGGGACTCTCGCCCAATACGTTGTTCACATTTTCTGTTCTTTTTATACTGGGGATGAATATTTAATGGAATACTGCAGCTTTAATATTTTACTTGATAATAAAAGAAGAAAGAAGCTTTATTCAAAGTTGAAAGTATTCCTTAAGAGCTTCATGATTTTCGTGATTCTTGTCAATTTGTGTTTGACAACTATCTTGGTTTGCTTCGTGGCTCAGACCTTCAGTTGGTCTTTATATATAAGAGGCATTTTGAATTTTGCGACTAATATAGGACGCATTAATGTCGTATTAGTGTTTGGATTGTTATATTGTCGAGTCAAAATATTCTGCGAAAATGCGCGTGAAGAGATTACGAAGAATGACGCATTTGTATTTGATAAGTATGTGAGAATTTACATCGAGATCAAAAGTACGTTGCAAAAAACAGATTTTCCTATCAAATTACTGGTAATTAATTAATTATAATTTTAATTTAGAAAATATTAGATGGTATTTTTTGATTTTATATAATTATTAATTTATCAATTTATACATATACCAGGCACATACGATTTGGCTAGGTAGGTCCAATTTGAGAAAGAAGTTACTCGCCGAATCCAACTCGGATGGGTGGCGTATGGGCAGCTACGCGAGATCTTTTCGTCCACGATATCTCAGAGGCGAAATTGTAACAGGGTATTGACAGTGTTTACATACCGACCCAAACGTGGCCGCTTACTATGAGCCTCATAAGCTCAGGGTCACCGGGCGATGGAGTGAGCTATGCTCGTATTATCTCTACGTGATCAAATAAAAAAATGAGGAGATCCGTAGATGAACCAAAGTCATTGACATAGCTCAGCGTGTCTCGAAGCTCAAGTGGCGATGGGGGGAGCACATAGTGCGGAGAACCGATGGCGTTGGTCTTAAGGAGCTGGAATGGCGGCCTTGCACCGGAATACGCAGCGTCGGTAGACCCCCTGCGAGTTGGACAGACGATGTCGAAAAACTCGCGGAAAGCCGCTGGATCCAGGCGGTTGTGGGTTCGTTGATTGTTTAATGTGGCGATCCCGTGAAGAGGCTCATGTCCAGCAGTGGACGTCCATCGGTCGAGAAACATTTATCGAGAGGGGTTGGTGATTGATGCATTGTTAAAACCAACATCTCATTTTTCGCCGACGTTAATTTCATGGTATATTGCTTTTATAAAACTGATATCTACTCTAGTTAAATTGGAATAAAATAAAAATATATATATATGGGACATTTACACACTCGGTCGTCCGTCCCGTAATTAAGTAACTTAATACTTGTGTTATGGGTGACGGACAACTGGTAGATATACTACATATATAAAAGTTTAAATACATACTTAAATAAAAATACACACCCAGACTTGATGAACCAACAATTTGTTTATAGAAAATATTGGCGGGAATCGAACTCGCGACCCGCGGAGATGAAGGCAGGGTCACTACGCCCAGCGCCAACGGGCCAGTCATGCCGGGAATGCCACCCTGATGCAGTTATTTATAAAATCTAAAAGTAATACGTCTTTAACCACAGTCCGTTTCGATAACAAGCGGTTCAAGAAATGGATCACAGTTAAAGACATGGATCCTGATTTAAGATATGGAAATTCTGAATTTATTATCTTTAATTACAATAAATGATGATGTAATACAAAAAGTACTTATCATGGTTTTTTTTAGGACAATTTAATATAACTAACAAAGAATGCCTTTGTTTGTTCTGAAATTTTTCGAAATTATTAACGGTTTTTTTAATTGGTTGTCTCATGAAAATTCGGGTCGTAGTAGTTTTGTCTATTAGACTAGACAATAACGATTTTGTATCTTGAAATATAACTTTTTTTTAATCAATGTGATTTCATTTGCAGGTATTTATACATCTCCTAATCATTTTTGTCAACACAAATTTGCAGCATACATTGGTAAGACAACTTAAAACTTACTTATTAATATAAATAAAAGGGTTTGAACTTCGGGCTCATAGATTTTTTTTCCGCAGATTACTAAAAATACCATTAGTTCTGTAAGTCTATCAATCATAACCACGCTATTTAGCCTGATCGCATTCTTTCCTGCCGTTGTTATGGAACTCATCTCTGAAGAAATAGATACCTTAAAAATATTTGTGGTCGACAAAATGATCAGATCTGTCAGTAAGTAACAACTGCTTCTAACCAATAGTTTGCTTGACAGAAGATTTTAATTTTAGGCCTTTTATAATCTATGGAATGATATTAATTACAAGATGTATCTGTACTGGTTTAAATATTAATTTTTCTTCCATTTAAGACACAGGTTATGAGTTAATTGTATATAGTGTTTATTCCTGATTCTTTGCGTATTGTGTAAACCAAACAAGACTTATTAGAACAGGGCTTGTGGTGTAAGTGTTTACTTATATTTTTGGAGTATAGACTAGGGATGTTACGAAGCTCCGACTTCGGTTCCGAGAGGTCGGAACCTCCGATTGAATTCACACCTCCTACTCCGACTCCGGCTCCATAAATTTTAGTCGTAGGTATAACGAAGGTGAAATTGTCATTCTGTAGCGTTTTCCCCCCATACCCTTCGTACATATCTATATATTTCATCATATTTGTAAATTAATATTATTTAAATGCGGTTAGAGCGCTCGCGCTCCACCACTGAAATACATAAAACAAGCGCATAAGCGCTAGCGCTTTTAAATTTATATATTTGGCACGTGATTCGTCTAGTTGGTTAGGACCCATTTAACGTTGTGATTGTAATAACTCAAATCCTTTTAGAGCGTCAGAGACCACAGATTCATCAGATTAGAGCAGTAAAATAAACATAAATTATTATTAGTTATTGCACAATAATCGCACGACCCATAAACAGGTTATATATGTTCAATACATGAACCGATCCCATATATTTATTACATGAACGCATCCTATATATTCATTACACGAACAGATCCCATATATTTAATACATGAACAGATTCTATATACTTATTGCACGAACCGATTCCATATCTTTATTACATGAATATATTCTTTATGTTCGATACATATATGTTTATTACACGAATCGAACCCATGACATATAATAATAAAAAATGCTGAACATTCAGAAGGTTGAATGTTCTTTATTGTAATATTTCATAAATAGCCATCAGCGAGGACATATTAGTTTAGATATTTTATATTTATTTATATATTTGTTTGCCATCAGTATGGGCCATAAAGTTATATAATTAATAACTGACATAATGTATTTTAAAGCCAACAGAAGGATCACTCGAGTAACATACTGTAAGTCTCCTTAAACCATCCCGATGGGAAGTTCAAGATAATGGGAAGATGAAGATAATTTTTGAAGCCATCAGAAAGATCATTCACTCGATCTAACACCTAACCCTTAAACAACTCCGTAGAGCAGTTTAAGTAATGTGGTATCCCTCTCCCGTCTTTTATATTCTTCCGATATGGAAAAAAAATATAAAGAGAGAAGAGATAGTCAGTAGCTCCTCACCCGCTACCAACGGTGAGCTCCGTCCATAGGATATGAGCCCCCCCCCCGTAGGGTTAGGGTATGTAATTTATAGTGCGCCTGTGCCCTTGAGCACAGGTTATTTATAATATGTTTTATAAACACCCGTCATTGCTCTTAAAGAGAATGGGGCAAATAATAAATGAGGACCGTAGTCCAACATAAGGCACGTGCGCCCGGGTTTAATACTAGGACCTAAGTCCAAACTTTATTTCAGCCGTAGCTGTTGAGTTGGCGTTAGCCATAATTGTTTTGATGAGGCTTAAAGCTTTTTATTGTGATGAGGCCCAAAGCCATTGTTGATATAAATCAACGAATTCTTATAATAAGACAGTGCATCTTGCCAATAGCAAGCATTTCAAGCGGTACGTTCCGCGTTCGTTGTCACCACGTGTAGTGGAAAACATAATAGCACGAAGCTAAAACTGTTGTACATGACTCCTCGGATATCACATAACAGTAAATTGTTGTAATCGTTGGCACCACGCGTAGTGGTACATATGTATATTGTAGGTTTGCATATGACTCCATAGAGTTCACATAATAGCAGGTTTTGTATTCGTTGATACCACACGTAGTGGCATAAATTGTAGGTTTGCACATGACTCCTCAGAGATCACATAACAGCAAGTTTTGTTTCGTACCACACGTGGTGGCAAATATTATATTTATAAATTCATTACTCCGTAGAGCGTTAGCGTTATATTTTTATATTTCAATTATTTGCATTTATAGTGCTAGCACTATTGTGTTAAATAGTTATATTTATAACAAAATGTGTCGACGCCCGCTTGTACTGCGTCCTTCTGGCTTATAGCACCTTCGGCATACAAGAATTAGTTATTTATTTGTTACACGTAGCAAGCTACGTAAGATAGAGATATAGCACAGGCAACACTTTCTAAAGCTAGTCCGCAATCTTGTTAGTAAAGACCCGACCAGCGGCCCTATGACATGCTATAATGTCGTAAACATTCGTGGTATCACTGACACTAAGCTATGGGGAAGCCCTCAGAAGGACTATCACACGTCACATGTAGGTTTTACCCCGCACGCTCCATGCAAAACTATGAACAAAGTCCACAGTTCGGTTCCATCACTGCTATGACATCGCTTCGGCTAGTAAACTAGACTCCACAACATCTAGCAACATTCGGTCGTGATTTCGGCACTACTGAAAGACAACAGACATCGTTTCCAACGCCAAATCATCAATCAGTAACATTTAAGAAACCACATTGTACCAGCACTACTTCTGGAGTCCTAGGCGTCCAAAGATCAAACAAGGCTTCACAGTAGAGATCGGAGATCAATACCGGCCTAAAATTCAATCCGTATCACCCAAAACTCACCAAAGTAACTCTAGCTGCTCTGTATCAAGACGGAAGACCATCATGATATTCACAGCCTGGAGCAGACCGAGGCGAGGCTCGCTACAACGACCGAAATCATTGCAGGCCTGAAACCGTCAATCCGACACCAGTACTCACCAGAGTCTAATTCGGTACAGTGCCCAGCACCACTCAGCGAAGTCACCCTCACCAAGTTATATTCAGGCACTATAAAGCGTTCGAGAATAATAATAAACTTGTAACATGTAATAAAATATTACATTAATTATTTGTGAGATAAAAGACCGAAGTCTCTCACAACACCGTTCAGGCAAGCCGAAGCTTTAAATATATGCTAGGGATCATGGCGCTACCCTGTACCTGGTACGGGAAACGTTAGCCTTCGCCTTTCAGCCGCTCGGCTGCAGCGCTCCCGGCAACGTCCGCCAGACATCCACCCACATCTATTTCCCGCGACTGTCGTGACGTTCGGTCGCAATGGAAAATTTTAGTATGGAAAATTGGAAATGTATGGGGAAAATTTTGAAAAAAATATTTTCATGAAAAATTTACAGATATGTAACGGGTATCGAAAACCCATTCTGAAAACCCATATAACATGACAAACAAATATTTTATATATATATACATTCCTTAACATACTACCGCTTCAGTACATAACTCTGCCAAAATGTATGTAAGGTTGGAACCGTCACAATTCGAATTCGGACAGAACGCGCAGCTACAAGTTGTAACTTGTTGCCCGGGGGTATCGCCCCTCGCATGCGCAACTCTCGTTCATTTGTGTATTTTCAGTATCAATGTTTAGACGCACTTAAGTATTCAATTATTTAAATCTCCGCCTCCGATTCCGACTTCGGCTCTGATAATTCAAATATGAAATCTCCGGTTCCGGTAAACCCACCTCCGTAACATCCCTAGTATAGACTGGTGTTGTATGAATAAATCACTGGCTCAAACACGGACTAACAGTATATCATATCATTTATATTCATAAAATGTATTTTAAAAATTAGCTAAAACCCTATCCACTAACTCACTACAATATTTATTGCCGTATTGAAATATTTGTATTAAAATTGAATAAATATTTGAGTGGGAAAAACTTGACAGACTTTTCCTTCATAAGGGTCAGGAGGAGAATCATGAGGTTCTTTCACGAAAACGAATGGTTCCTAGAAGTGTAAAAGGTTGAAGACCTCTGACATGGATCATAAGAATGAGTGTATATAGCCTCTCTCTCGAATAAAGAATATTTTGAATTTGAAAATTACGGACCTGCGCAAAGTAGCGCCTAATTCTCTGAAATTTTCTTTTCCAGATGATAAGCGGCGTAACGAATTGCGACAGTTCAGCCAGTGCTTAGACCAGCAACCAATGAACTATATTATATGGCGAGCATTTAATTTGAACATTAGTATGGTGTTGAAATACATGTCTCTTTTAGCTACGTACACAATTTGCATAGTATACGTGTGTGCGATTGACAAAAGTCCAGCAATCGAAAGCAACTCTACCACTGTTCATCATAATTGAGGCTATATATCCAATCTAATTGAACGTTTTGAAGCCGTTAAATCGATTGAATTTCGAATGTTTTAAATATTTTATGTGCTATTTATTTATTTATTTATTTAGGAACAACCAGTGGCAGTTACATTAAAACATTATATTAAAGTAGGCTCACCACGAAAGGCATTAAATGCACTGCCTTTAGGTGTCACAGCATGCACATCATTTTATATAAGGACAACAGAACTACTTAATCTAAATGTAAAACTACGGCTCCAACAGCTGGAGATTAAGAATTATATTTTAATTTTAGTATATTCTTAGAAGTGGCAGGAATTCTACTTAAATATTTTAGCTTTCTCACATAGTCAACAAAGATAAACGTACAGCTTCAACACATGGAACAGACCAAACAAGTATTAACAGGTCAAGTCAATTACAACAAATACAACAGGTGAAGTTAATATAATATTGAAATTATTATGCCAGGACGATTCTACCACCAGTTCGGAACGCTACTATCCACTGAGAAGAACTGGCAAGAAACTCAGTGGTTACTCTTATCTTAATATTAACTATTCGAGGTTAGATTCTAATAACAAAGAACACTCAATGTAGGTAGGCAGACGCGGGTCTACTTGAAGAATATTAGAATGACACAGCAACACTAATTAAACCTGCTTGTTTAACCAAGACAGGTTGTAACACGATCTGAGCACGTTGGTGTTTTATAATCGTACAAGTCTAGCTTTACAGCAAAACTCCAAATAACGACGAGATCCAGCAGCGTAACGGTCTAATAACCTAATTACCGTGTTAGTTAACTTTTACAGCAAAATTGCCTTCAATATGGCGGGCTCTATGGCTCATTCACAAATTTCGCTCCAAAAGCAAGTCCCTTCCTTGCTATCGGGCACGAGATTATCGTGTTGCGAATATCAACAATATTTTACCTCGCTGTGTGGTTATGGTAACACATAATCTATACTAATACGAGCTGACATGATTGTTTTCAAATATGAATTATTTGTAGGGAATTTCTAATGTAGGTACAATATAATTTTTTTTTTAAATGTAAGGGGCAACCCACTTAGGGGTATGAAAAATAAATAGCCAATTCTCAGATCCACTGAAAATGCATATAAAATTACATAAAAATCAAGCCGAAAAATCAAATCTGGCTCGTTGGTGCAGTGGGTAGTGACCCTGCCTTAAGATCTGCGGGTCGTGGGTTCGATTCCCAACGAGGGCCAAAATTTTGTAGCCTAGGTGTATATTTGTATTTAAAATTATATATGTATGGTGTATTTACCAGTTATCCGTCACCCTTAATATAAGAATTAAGTTCCTTACTTTGGGGATAGACAACCGTGTGTGTCAAAAAAGAAAGATTGAAAATCAAAAAAATTCGGAGTATGGCTACTTTGTGACACAAAAATTTTATGTATTTTTATGTATCCGCCGCGTGATATCCGGTTGAGTAGAATAGACCACCCTATTTCTTACCGAGGTGTCGTAAAACGCGACTAAGGTAAGTTGACGTCAGGCAGGCGGTCGGTCGTAAAATGCATGGCCAAATCATGTGACAACATGTTGTGCCGATCCCACTTATAGTAGGATAAGGGCAGGATGATGATAACGAAAATTTTATGTATAAGTTAAGTAGATTATATATTCTATCCCAGTGTCTCTCTGTCTGTTATAATTTCACAGGTTTGAAGCTAATTTTTTTTGTACTATTTAAGCTTATTTAACCATTTTTTTCCTTTAGGGACAATTAAATAACAGTACACAATTGAGGGTATTTTAACACTTAAGTAAACGCAAACAAAGATAAAAACAAATTTATTTATATATTCATCTTCACAAGCAACTAATTTCGTTTGGACGTGAGCTGCTCATATGCTTTTTCATCTTTTTCTTTTGGGAGCTTAGGAGCTTTGGGATAGGGAGATTGGGAGCTTTTTTGTATTGTTCGATTCTATGTAAATTGTGATTAAACATATATTTTAATTCAGTCTTGTTATTTAAATCTATGTTCTATGTTTGTGAATGAAATTTTATCACAACTGAAAACATAGTTTGTGGTTTTTTTAGAGCTATAATATTTATGTGAGAGGTCACAAAAAGCTTATTATTGGGAAGCTTCATACCTCCGTCGCGACTCAGCAGAGTAAGCAAATCATTTGTTAGTCTCGCTATTCTGTTCTATAATAAAATTCCTCAATCCAGTCTAGACCAGTCTACAGAAAGATTCAAACTAAGTGTAAAAAATTATGCTTATACGTAAAGCATATTACAAAATTGAAGGTTATTTGGATGATAAGAATGCCAGGATTTGAATATCCTTTCAGCTTCATACAACACAGCGGTTTAATAATGTATAATTAAAAATATTTAAAAGATTGACCTCCGAGTTTCTTGCTGGTTCTTCTCGGTAAGAGAAACATTCCGAACCAGTTGTAGCTTCATTAATCATATTGATGCTTGACAATTCTAAAGAGCCTAAAATGGCTTATTTGAATAAAGATTATTTTGATTTGATTTGATTAGAAAGGTCATCGCGATAGTTACTTTATATAGCGAAAACTGCTGTTTTGCAATGAGTCTTCTTTGAAATGTAGAATCGATACGACTATTCAATGTTCCATCGTCTAAAAACTAGTTGAAAAACTGGGTCAAATGCTAATATATTGAAAAATGAAGAATTAACAGAATGAAATAGTCTTTTTAACGAGTTGGCACTGTAGTTTTCTGCCCACTCATATTGGAAAGATGGTGGTAAGGCAATCAACGAGAGCAACTATTGAGTATCGCGGCAGTGCTTTTCAGTGAATAACATAATTCAGAACTAGTGATAGAAATGTTTCGCTCAATGTTCAATCAAATTTTGCCTACAACGTGACTGCTGGAACATACATAGATTCGTTTACTAAAAACTGCTTGTCCATTTTAATTAAGTGCATTTTAGTTATAAAAAAAGCAGACAACCCATAATAATAATGAATACCTGCATCTACTATGTAAGCGTTGGTGATTTACATTTTCTCAAAACCTGATAAAATTTTGAAGCACCAATAAGTTTAACGTGCTCTTTAAAATAATTAAAAACTAATTATATAGGTCACGATCGATGTATTCCATGTTTCGACGAAGCTCTTTTCTCTGTATTTTTGTATTCAAAAATGCGTCATGATCCGGCTGCACATAGGATTGTACAAGACATTACAAGTTAATGTAATGTTGCCAGCGAGTAGCAGAAATTGAAACACGCAGAAATCGCCTTAGAAATTTTTTCAATTTATTTATAAATTGGTAAAATATGGAGCAAAGTCTCCTAATAGGAGCAAAGAAAATTTATAAGTTATTTTTTTATAATAACAGAGATACATTTATGATTTCTCAAAAATTTTAATGATTCGTATTCGTATTCCAAAATTACCGCAAAAGTATATGATATTTACGATTGTATTCCTTTTTAAAATATAAGGGTGAACATTATTTATACCTATTATCGATTTAATAGTTACTTCCATTATCGTGTAGGCCATATCTTGACGTAAAATATTATCAAATATACTACAAAGTAACATTGAAATTTTATTTCATTTCATTGAAATGAAATAAAATTGCCAAATAATTGATGGTTGATACATCGATCAGATAGACGTCAAATAAAGACACTCTAATAAATTACATCATTTCAATTCAATAATCTTTTTTATCAACTGTACTATTGTTCCTTATTACCTACAATGTTGAATTATGTCACTATTTGCTATTTAAGTTAAGGGATATAAGGGATTTGAGATTAATCCTTCAGCTAAACCTATAACTACGATTGATTCAGATTACTGCAATTTCTTATGTCCATTTCTAAATTCAAATTCAAATTCAAAATATTCTTTATTCAAGTAAACTTGTAAACAAGTGCTTTTGAATTGTCGAAATCTTCCGCTGGTTCGGACTGTTCCTACCGAGAAGAGCCAGCAAGAAACTCGGTGTTTGCTCTTATCAAATAGAATTCTTATAACTAGTTACATTTGCTTATTACTATCTTGTACAGGGTAGAGAAGTAGCTATATCCGCGCATTTTAATCATCTACATATTCCTCAATAGTATAGAAGGCTTTTTGTATTAGCTTCCCTTTAACAGCGCTTTTAAACTGCTGTAGTGGCAAAGATAAAATCGATTGCGGGATTTTATTATAGAATCTTATACCCAAACCCACAAATGACTTATTTACTTTTGCAAGGCGCAAAGCAGGAACCGCAAGCTTATGTCGGTTCCTACTTTGCCTATTACGTACATCGCCAATACTTTTATAATTATGGATATTTTTATGCACAAACATTAGATTGCTAAAAATATATCTTCAAAATATATGTAATTAATATTAATCCATCGCTTACTAGAGCGTTTGTCTTTGTCTGCCTAGTCAATATGGACTCCACACTGGTAATAAATTAAATACTATTTCAAACGATAATATAGATATTACAGACTATTAAAAAGCTTTTTTTTAAAGTACTTTTATTTAAAATATTCCAGATTCTCTCTTCCCTTTCTGTCTCGTCAAACAATCTATAGACCTTCACTGTTGACATATGTCTCATCAATCATTTGACAGGCGCTTTCACTCCACAATATCTTATGCTGCCTGGATTCAGGGGCTCCCAGGATATTTTTGAGGTCATTTGTCCACCTAGTAGGGAGTCTGCCTACGCTGCGTTTTTCGATACGGAGCTACCACTCCAGCTATGTTCATAAATTTGGTCCTCCTACGTGTCTCCTCATTTCAAATTTGATCACTCAGAGATACTCCGAGCATAGCCCTTTCCATCGCCCACTGAGTTACTCTGAAGTTTTCTAAGAGACCCATAGTTTAAGCAAGTTTAGAGTTTTAGAGTTATATGGCTGCACTGGCAAAACACACTGTTCAAAGACTTTAGTCTTCAGGCATTTCAGGAATATTGGGGGAAACGATCTCGCGCAACTTCAAGAACCCTACCCATCCGAGTTGGACTCGGCGATCGACCTTTTTCTCCAAATCAGACCTACCTAATCGGACCGTATGTCCCGAGTACAGAATTCTCAACACTGAGTGGAGCGAAACATGTAAGTTTACAGACATAACCTAGGAATTAATATTGTAGTACAATATGATCAATTTTAACAAAATTTCAAGTTGCCAGGATTGGCTCCAGACGAGGGAACTCCTCAAAGGAGTTCCCTCGTCTGGAGCCAATCCTGGCAGTAGCATCAGGTCATGCTTATCATAAACATATATTGTCATCAGGACTGGACCAATATATATAGCAGCTCAATCGGACACCGGGAAGTGGCTCAAATTTAACTTGAAAGATTCCACCTTCATATAAATACATCGCAAGTTAAACAGGCGTATCAAATTCATCATGATAAGTACCTATATAAAAATAATTGTACACCAATTTACTAAATAACCCAAGGCAATTTGATTCATTGGATAGATTCAGACCTTTTTAACTAATTAATATTTCAAATATTTTTATTTTATTAGATATCGTCGTAGGGCCCGCCTGTCCAATGACAGAAAGTGAATTTATGGTTAACTTAAAACCAATTTTATGGTGTCGATTTTTTTTCGGTTACTATCATCATGTTTCCCACGTATCAAGTAACATACGATATTTGTTAAGAATAACGTCTATATTAATTTTCTTAATCTTTCTATCTGTCACAGTGCTTCATTATCATAACATATTCGGGCTAATAATATATTTCGGAAATGTCGCTCAATACATTTTTCATATATTCTGTTCGTTTTATACTGGGGATGAGTATTTGATCGAATACTCTAACTTCAATTCTTTACTTGATGATAAAAGAAGAAAGAAACTCTATTACAAGTTGCAAATATTTATTTTGAGCTTCATGATTGTCATGTTTCTTGCCAATTTGTGTTCGATGTTTTTATATGCTTACAAAATGACTAATGACGTAGATTGGTCTATATGTATGAAATTTATTTTGAGTCTCGGAATAAACATCGGACGTATCTCTGTATTGTTAGTATTTGGATTGTTTTATTGTCGGGTCAGCATATTCTGCAGAAACGTACGTAAAGAAGTTTCGAAGAATAATTCATTTGAATGTAATAAATATGTGAAAATTTATTTTGAGATCAAAAGTTCATTGAAAAGGACGGATTTTCCTATTAAATTACTGGTAATTTACCTGCACTTTTAATTTTAAAATATGTATTTTTTTTAATTAATTCCTTTTCTTATTAAATAAAGAGACTTAACGCACTATTGAAAAATTTCAAATTGGAATACCACCCATTTGTTAGGAATCTGAGTATTGAGACTTTAATCGGGTACCATTAATATTTAGATTGTAATTATTTTATCACGAAATTGATTTAATTTACAGATATCTATACATCTGCTCTATACATTTTTGAATGCAAATAAGCAACATGCATTGGTAAGACAACTTATAACTTTCTTCATCAATATTTCTGATATATCATCGAAAATAGGGCTTGAATTTTAGATGCATTAAGCTCATAGTAAATATATCTGTTTACACAGGCTGCAGACTATTCAATAATAAACATAAGCATATCCATCACAACTACGTTTTTTAACCTGATCGTATTCTTTCCTGCCGTTGTTATGGAATTAATTTCTGAAGAAATAGATACTTTAAAAATATTTGTGGTCGATAAAATGATCAGATCCGTCGGTAAGTATTTACGAGTTTTATACTATATTTGACAAAATAAAGATTTTTTATTTTACACGTACAATTTTTTTTTCAGATGATAAACAACGTAACGAATTGCGCCAGTTTAGCCAGTGTTTAAACCAACAACCAATGAACTACATCATATGGCGTGCCTTTAATTTGAACACTCACATGGTGTTGAAATACATGGCTCTTTTAGCTACGTACACAATTTGCGTAGTATACGTGCGTGGGATTGACAAAAATGCACTAGTCGGAAACTCTACCACTGTTCATAATAATTAAGGCTTTATTGTCGTGTATCTAATCGAATTGAACGTTTTGAAGCATTTAAAAACATCTGTTTCAAGTTGTTTTACCTCGTTCAATAGTGTCTGTAGATTTCATTAGAGTTCATTATATGCCTGAGTTTTATGGACTATAATTTGATTCTTTATGGTATTCCACCTCGATGTTTGGTTATTGGAACACATAATCAATAGTAAAACTATGAGTTTCAATTCTGTCATGATTTTTTTTCAGGCTTTACAACGAAATTTTGTATAATTTAATTTTATTAACCTGGCTACCATATAGGATAGAAAACCTTTTTTTTCCTTCATGGGCAACGAAAAATATAGTAAATAAATTAGAGTATTTTAACAACTAAGTTAGCGTTAACAGAATTAAAAATAATGTTTTTATATATTCACCTTCACAAGCAGAAGATGTTTACATCATTTCTTTTCAACGTGAGTTGCTCAGATGCTTTTTTTTCTTTTTCCGACGGATTGGGGGCTTTTTAATAAACATATATTTGTCATTCAGTCTTGTTATTTTAATCTTAGTTCTACTTCCCTGGGAACTTCTAGTTCCCACTCTTAGTGGGGTCGGCACAACATGTTACAAACATGTTGTCACATGATTTGGCTACGTATTTTACGACCGGCCGCCTGCCTGACGTCAACTTACCTTAATCGTATTATACGACACCTCGGTAAGAAAGAGGGTAGTCTATTCTACTCAACCGGATACCACACGGTGGGTCAACTCACTTTAGTCGCCTTTTACGACACCTCAGTAAGAAATGAGGTTGGTCTATTCTACTCTTTCTAAGAAAAAATAAAAGAAAAGTCAAAGTGACAAGTCGATAATTTTGCACCTCCGCTTTATAAATTTATATTTTTATTTGATAGTACAGTTATTCTTGAAACTATTGAAATACCTAAATTGCTAATGACAATATAATACTAATTATTTTTTCTCCTTCTAAAAATAAACCATCAAAATAAACTTTAAACGGAATACCTATGTGACATTCAATGAAACATGACATAAAAATTGCAATACCGATTAAAATGAATAATTGAGCTTTACAGGCCATAAAGGAAGATAATAATGTAATGTAATATTAACTCATTGAACTACGAAGTTATAAGCCAATAATATCGTAAGTTATCGTATTCAATGGACTGGATTCTCTTCTTTTCTTTTTACGATGATAAAATACATATGAATAAAAGTAAAGTGGAACTCAGTGATAATTGTCAAATTTGGATTCCAGTGATCTTTTATACTTTTACGTTTTGTGTTATATCTACAAACGTTTATAGTTACGTCGTGGCACCAATTCAACGTACGAGGTTTTTGGCAGTTATGGCAATATGTCATTGGATGCTGTGCGTTGTGATCAATGTTCCCAACCCCGATATTTCAAGAATACAAAGGGCCTTAACATTCATAAAAGTAAAGTTCATAACCAATCAAAATCCATATCAAATGTCCATTTTAACTTTTCCACCAGCCTTTCCCAGTCCCCATGCATTACATCTGACCCGTTATGGAAACAACTGAGTAAATATAAAGACAATATACCTATCATAAAGCGAATTCCACGCGGATCACGATTCACAGTAGCATCTTCACTCAAACAAACAATAGATATTGTCTTAAAAAAAAATAATTCTCGGAGTTGGGAACATTTGCTCACTTTTGCCTACCGTATTCTTCACGTTGATAAAGGTCCAAGTCTTTCCCTTAATCAAAAAATAAAAAACAATTGTATAAATACCATTAATTTGAGAGATGTTTTTAGTACTTCCTTACCACAACGGAAACAAATAAAATTTAATAAATTAATCGAAAACAAAATAAGTGATGGCGATATTAAGGGAGCGGCTCGACTATTATTCTCTAATGACACTATTGCCCCTGAAACAGCAGAAACCTTGGAAGCACTGCGCATCAAACATCCATCAAGCTCTTCATCATCATCAAGTTTTTCAAATTCATTGACTAACACTTCATCTTTCCAGGCCACTACAGACGACGTGCTGGGGGCTGTAATGTCATTTCGAAATGGTTCTTCTGCCGGCCTCGATGGTTTGTCTCCACAGCATTTTAAGGATTTGGTTTATGGTACAAATGGCGATGCCGGCAGGAGCCTTTTAACTTCTCTTACAGCCTTGGTGAACCTAATGTTATCCGGAGGAATACCACCTGAAATTACTTCAATATTATATGGGGCTAGATTATGTGCTCTAAAGAAAAAAGATGGTGGTATTCGCCCAATAGCAGTAGGTTCAACAATCAGGCGCGTCGTTTCAAAAATTTGTGGTAAGAAAATTCTGCCCATAATTTCACAACAATTTCAACCATATCCGATAGGTTTTGGGTGTAAAGGGGGTTGTGAAGCAGCTGTTCATGCTGCTCGCACTTATCTTCTTAACTCTCGAGAGGAGATATTACTTAAAATTGACGTTGAAAATGCATTCAATTCAATAGATCGCAATGTTCTTCTGTCGGAAGTTAAAGATAAAATACCACAACTTTTTCCATATATTTCGCAGTGCTACCAAGATCCGTCCAATTTAGTTTACAAAGGTGATGTTTTGAGTTCTGCTGTTGGCTGTCAACAAGGAGACCCGCTAGGACCAGCAATTTTTAGTTTGGCTATTCACCCTATAATTTCAGAACTAAATTCAAAATTTAATGTTTGATATCTAGACGATGGGACCTTAGGTGGCGAAGTGGAGACCGTTTTAGCTGATTTAAAAAATATTATAAGTAGTTTCGCCCATATTGGATTGAAATTAAATTCTGCTAAATGCGAATTATATATACCAAATTCTTTGTCGGATAAAACCCCAATTATTGAAAAATTTAATACTTTGGCACCTGGTATCAAAATTTTGAATGACGAGTCCCTTCGTCTACTAGGAGCTCCCGTCCTAGAAGCCTCTGTTACTCCTTTCATAAATCAACAAATTTCGAAATTTAGTGATAATTCTGATCGCTTATACGAAATTAATACTCATATGGCTCTTACTATCATTCGGTCTTGTTTGTTCGTCCCAAAATTTATCTATGTGTTACGTTGCTCACCTATTTGGAAATTTGACGCCCTCTTAGAAAATTTGGATAACTTCTTAAAAAATGTACTTGTGCAAAATATCGAGTGTTTCATTACCAGCATTTCTTTCTTCTGTTTACAGTACGCACACTTTGTACGGCAAAATAATATCCTCGTCAACAGGATTCGTTGAGGTGTCGTATTTGTCGGAGGCGAGAAATGCTTGGTCCGTTGCTTGTCCCAGCCAAGTACCAGTATCTTTGACTTGTCAAAAACAGTGGGATGATATTTTAAGCAATGATATATATAATAGCTTGTTACAACATGCTGAGAGCAAAAAAGATGTTGCTCGACTCCGTGCTGTTTTTGCCAAGGAATCAGGATACTGGCTTCATGCTCTCCCATCCACAAACCTGGGTACTCTTTTAGACCATACCGCTCTAACACTGGCAGTTGGTCTACGACTTGGCGCCACGATAAATCAAAGTCATCGATGCCATTGCGGTGAGTTTGTTGATACGTATGGACACCATGGCCTCTCTTGTTCGAAAAGTGCTGGTCGTCATTCTCGCCATAGCAATTTAAATGAGATCATACGGAAGTCTCTTGCCACCGTTAACGTGCCCGCTATTTTGGAACCAAATGGTTTGGCTCGTAGCGATGGCAAGAGACCTGATGGTATGACTCTCATTCCTTGGAAATTGGGGAGGTCACTTGTTTGGGATGCTACATGTGTAGACACCTTAGCAGCATCCCATATTCAAGGGACCTCTACTATGGCGGGAGCGGCAGCTAGCAGCGCAGAACATGCCAAAAGGCGCAAATATGAAGACATAGACAGAAGCTTCATTTTTGTGCCTTTTGGTGTAGAGACCTTGGGTCCATGGGGCCCGGACGCTCATACCTTCTTTGATGAGCTATCGAGAAGGCTCGTAGAGCGTACCGGGGACCCGAGAGCTGGCAGCTACCTTGGCCAACGAATAAGTTTGGCCATTCAAAGGGGTAACGCTGCCAGTATTTTGGGAACTTTACCCCACTGCAGTGGAATCGACGGTTTTGATTTAGTGTAAATAGATGTAAATATGTATATATAATATTTGTTTTGTTTTGTTTTAAAAAATTTATACTGAAAAATAAATAAATGTGTACCAAACTTAACAGTAATGTAACATTCTATGCAATATCAATTTGATCTACTGCATAGATTAAAACCGTTCCAACAAATCAGTTTTTATTACTTGTTCGGGGTCTATTTTTACCGTCGAAGGACCTACCTGTAAAATGGCAGACAGTGAATTCATATTTAATTTAAAACAACATTTATGGTTTCGATATTTTTTTGGTTACTATCACAATGTTTCCGAAGTTACAAATAGCATAAGATACATGCTAAAAATTACGTCTGTATTAATTTCATTAGTTATTTTCTACATTAGTGTACATTATTTTCAAAGTGCTTTTGGCCTTATCGGAGTTCTTGGTTCTTTGATCCAATATATAATTTATATTCTTTGTTCCCTCTATACCGGAGACAAATATTTAATAGAATACTGTAGCTTCAGTTCTTTACTTGATGATAAACGGAGAAAGACACTGTATTCTATAATAAATAAACTTCTTATAGTCTTCTGGATGTCTGTTTTGCTGGTTCATTTATCTTTGATATATTTTTTTATTTACAAGGCATACAGTAATTGGAATTGGTTCGTATGCTTAAGAGGTATTCTGGGTCTCGCATTAAACGCAGGACGTATATCTATATTAATAGTGTTCGCATTATTGTATTGTCGCGTCCACCTATTCTGCAAAAACGTGCGTCGTGAATATTTAAACAACGTTGTGTTTGTCTGTGATAAATATATGACCATCTACATTCAGATCAAAAGTTCCTTGCAGAAAACAGATTTCCCTATCAAATTACTGGTAATTAATTAGTCATTTTTTTTATTAATTCTTATTGTTCAACCGATTGATGTTCACTTAGATCTTTTATAGGAATTTTAACGCCAAACGATCACGCCCTTTGACCTTTTCGTCGTCGTCTAAGGGGGGGTCTTTCTATTTTAATGTGTAGTAGATCGCTTATGATTCTAGTTTGAAGTATTTCACTTTTTGTTATACATTTGTTTGTACTATAATTTTGTCTTTTTTACATACATGTGATACTTAATTTTATCTGAAAAAAAGTTTTTATACTCAAAATGATGAATTTAATTTTCAGATGTCCATACATCTTATATATGTATTTGAGAATACAGACATGGAACTAAATTATCGAATGGTAAGAGATAACACAGCAATTGCTTTTTAATAAATACTAACACTACATTACATCTTACAATATTTTCCATAAGAAATGTAGGATTAAATAAAAGACTAATGTTAAAAGACGAATGAATGCTGTATGTAAAATGATTATGTTTTTGAACGACAGCGTGTGCGAGTGAGAGAAGCAGTGTGAAAGCGAGATATGAGGATGTATGCAAGATGGCGCTCTCTTGGGCCGGCTCACCTAAACGAGTAAGACGCGTAAATCGACAATAAAATAATTAAGATGTTAAAAGAGTTTTTTTCGCAAGACACCACTCCCACAGAAATTAAAACGAAAATATTGAAAGAAAATTGAAATGAAAGTTATTTAACGAAATTTAATGATCTTATTTTAAAGTATAGAGTGTGATAATTTTTAGTATGTTGATGTTATAACTTTTATCATTTAAAAGAGTTATCTCTATACTATAAAAATGAATCGTTGAATGTGTTGCTCGTCAGCTCCTCGCCGTACGACACCTCGGTAAGAAATGAGGGTGATCTATTCTACTCAGCCGTATACCACACAACACCTTATCGTATATTGACGCACCTTATCATTTTAAGTTCGGTTTGCTATAAAAGGTGGTTCTTTAACTTGAAATTTTCCTTCTTGGTCATGGTTAATATTTTTTCGTACAGGTTGAGGGATTTTATTCCACGTGTATAATATGCATATATTTTGTATTTAACTCAATCGTATTCTTCCCTGCACTTATTATGGAACTGGTTTCTGAAGATATTTCCACTTTGAAAATATTTATAAGCGACAAAATGATCAGATGTGTTGGTAAGCATTTATGTATTATAATTTAATTTGTTATTATCATTATTTGCGCGGTAATAATTAATTTGTTTTTTTTCAGATAGCAAACAGCGTGAAGAATTGCGGCAGTTCTGCCAATGCTTAAATGAACAACCAATAACTTACATCATATACCGTGCCTTTCATATAAACATCAGTTTGGTATTTAAGTATGTGTCTCTTATAACTACATACACAATGTGCAAGGCAAACATGAGTGCATACGAAAAAAGCCCTTCGATCGCAACAAATACCACCGCTATGTACAACAATTGAATTGATATCGTTTTGTTGCGAAAAGTTTACGCTACGCAGATGACACGCAACGCAGGAAGAAATTACTTAAAAGGATTGATTTAATAATATTTTAATTCACTTTGAAGGAAACAAATGAAATAACACGGCTATGTTATCTAGGTTTATTAAAATCAAATCAAACTAATCTTTATCAATAAGCTTTTTCAAGCACTTTTGAATTGTCAAGGATCAGTATGATTAATTTAGTTCTAACTGGTTCGGAATGTTACTCGGAATGGAACTCTTTGGAAATGCGTAGAAACGTATCATCACTGTGCGTGTTCTATCGCATTTTCCACGGAGAGTGTTCCATTGAACTATATGACCTGATTCCTGCTGCCAAATTCCATAACCGCACTGTACGTCACAGGTTAAAATATCATCCTCACCATCTGGATGCGTGGCGATACACTACAGTGCGGTTTTCAATTAATTTCATTCCACGCACTACCATTTTATGGAACGATCTCCCTATGGCAGCGTTTCTGGATCGGTACGACATAAGTACCTTCAAAAAGCGTGTATTCCACCATTTAAAAGGACGGCAACACACTCGCTCTGCGAGAGGTCATGGGCGGCGGTGAACCGCATGCTCGTTTGTCATCGAGCATGCGGTTCACCTATTCCATAAAAAAAAATGTTGCTGGGCACACCTATAAAAGCCTGTTACAATCCCACTGCTGGGAATAGGCCTCCTCTCTCCATTTCTGAAGAGAAGGGTTGGAGCTAAGACCTACCCCGCTCCTCCAATGCGGATTGGTAGGTTACACATATCTCCAGAATTCTCTAGAGATATGCAGGTCTCCTCACAATGTTTTCCTTCACCGAAGAACGTGCGATAAATTGCAATTATCAATTAGACACATGAGTTTTAATAGAAAAACTCATTGGTGCCTGCCCGGGTTTGAACTCGTGTTCCCCTCGAAAGAGTCGCACGGTCTCATCGCTGGGCTATCACAGCACACCTATAACTGTATATAATTTGGATGACTGCATATTCTTAATGCACGCTCTTCTACGATTCTATTGTGATGGTCAGATACAATGAGATTAAACGCTTTTGGGATTATTATGCTTAGCTTTAATAGAGACCTTAAAACATTACAAATTAACCTCACTTTAGCACTCTTTTTATCTATATGTTTGTGAGTGTGTCAATATTAAAACTATAGTATCGGGCATTAAACAATGTACATCGATGTTTAGAACGAAACACCCGGCCAATTCGGTTTCGTAGAGCGCTGTCACTTTCACACACGGGTTCGTCAGTCTGTGCAACAGAGACAATGCTCTATGAAACAGATTCTAGCCGATTTTCTCTCTCTGAGCCTCGATGTGCATTATTTATTGCCGTGTACTATACTTGCCTTTTTATCTACATGAACAATTAGATAATTTAATTATCTTCGATCTTTATATGTCACTTAGCACAACCTTATTAATTTGTTAATTATTGTAATTTTATGTGTATTATAATGTAATTTGTTATGTAATAAAGAGTGTTCAAACTTTTCTATTTTTTTAACCTATTTCAGTCATATTATAATCAAGCAAAGAGTAAGAGTTAATTAGAATATTAGCATATTTTGACTATAATCGAATCGATCAAAAATCTTATGAACTAATCAATTTAATAATTGACTAAATATTTAGACCTTTCATATGAGATATCACAATGTGGAGTGTTGACTCAAAAACTTCAGAGGCTTTCACTTAATAGTTGGAGTGGGATGCAGAAATAGTGCTTGAAACGGTACGTATTGTGAGGATGTTCTTCCCTCTGGAGTCCAAACCACCGGTAGCTCGGGATATTGCCCTGCTTCCGGCGGATGACAATCTATCTATACTTATTACAAAACTAAGTCCCAAAAAGCTGTCTCCCGTATGTAATAGATTTTCTCAAAATCTACTGAACGGATTTTTGTACGGTTTTTACCAAAATATAGTGCAATACTTCTGAATGGTTTAGGTATATATTACATCTCGGTATTATGTAAATTGTGTTGAAGAGATCGCGCAGTTGTTAAAAAAAAATGCTTGCTGGGAGCTTTAGTCGCTGTCACAGCTAGTTTTTATATTTTTAGATGTTTTCTTAATTATTTTGTTATTTATAATTAGAAATATTTATAAATTTAAAGAGTTAGGTTAAAGAAAAATCAATGAATCTTATCGAATAATAACTTATACATCGATTATAGGCGATAGAGTCTGTGAGACTTGTCGAAGACATTCCTCTACAGCTGTCCAAGGAACAGACGATATGCAACCTGAGCAACAGAATGCAAAAGCAGCCTGTGAAGGCATTTGTGTTTTACTAACATTAATAATAAATCGATCTTGAACAGTTAAGGGACTCTTTAATAACATTATATCAAGAGCTAACAATACGTAAAATTCAAATACAGTTATAATTTACGTTAATGGTTCAGACCCTTACATTGTTCTACGTTGTAACAAAGTCTTATCCATGTCCTTGACAAAGTACTCCCGAAAATATGTCCTTGACAAGAACATAATAACAGAATAGACCTTATCGCGATAAGTATAGTATGTTCTATATTATTTTTAGTATTATTACTATTTAATTTAAATTTACTAAGACCCTAAGTAAAGAGAAGTTTCATTCTATTATAGTCATCTACTTAATCGTTAATATAAAATGATATATGACCACCGCGTGATAACAGACTGAGTAGAATAGACTACCCTCATTCCTTACCTAGGCGTCGTAAAAAGCGACTTCTTTTTCTTTGAACAGGAAAAAAACCCCTTTTACGTACCACCGCCCGACGGGGACGGGCGGTTGTTATGTCGGACTCGAACCGACTAAAACGACCATGCTATGCTCCACCACGCTACTGATGGCGGGGGCAGGGTACCTGAGCCTATTGACAAAGCAGCAACTCTGATCCCAGAGTAACCTCCTCTGGGTGGGGACCCCTCAAAAAAGAAGCCAACTAAGGTACGTGTGGTATCCGGCCGAGTAGAATAGACCACGGTCTTACCGAGGTGTAGTAAAAGGCGACTAAGGTAATGTTTTAAACATGTTGGCACATAATTTGGCTGTGTTTTTTACGACCGGCCTCTTGCCTGACGTCAACTTACCTTAGTCGCCTTTTACGACCTCTCGGTAAGAAATGAGGGTGGTCTATTCTACTCAGCCGGATACCACACGGCGATGCTTCTGTTATCTTAACTAATTAAGATTATTTAAACTATCATGATTTACTTACTGTACATTGTAGAACTCAAGAGTACATAATTATTCATGACATTATCATGTAATCATTAAGTAGTCATATCATGTTGTCCTTCTGCTATTGGAAAATAAAAGGGATATAATATTAGTTATTAAAATAGAAACAAAATTACACATTTAATGAGGTATGGTGCCGATATCAGATACACGTCGACCACTTTGATAAATTAATTCCGTTCCAATGACCAACCTTTTTTTTTAACTACAAGCATAATTTAGAATATTCGTCGAAAAGTAATTTCGGTATTTCTATTTTATTATCGACCAATATCGATATTTCCCCCTGCTATGCGTTTCCTTCGAATATTTTTGTACACTTTTTACTAAACGAGTGCAATTCTTGGAGAAGGTTTAGATTAATCTATACTTATTATAAAACAAAGTCCCAAAAAGCTGTCTGTCTGTACGTAATCGATTTTCTCAAAATCTACTGAACGGTTTTTGTGTGATTTTCTCCAAAAGTGCAATACTTCCGGATGGTGTAAGTAAATAGTACATATCGGTATTATGTACATTGTGATTAAGAGATTAAGAGTTTATGCGTAAACCAGCAGAGATACGCTGAAGTAGTGTAGTAGAGAATTGTAGATCTATAAAAATACTACAAAAAAGTCCGCTGTAGCATGTCTCTAACTCTCACGGTTAACTCACAATAACTACTTTTATGCTCGAAATTTCTAAAATTCGGGAAAAGTTTCATAAATTACTGAATTCTACGCGGGCGAAGCCGTTGTTGGCACAGCTAGTAGTATATAATACAAGAACGGTCGGGATGTATACGGGACAAACTTTGCGTTTTCCACACAAGCAAAACCACCGGTATATAGATAAACGTTCCATTTAACATTATCTTTTAAATTAGCATATACTACTTTTATGAAATTAGTTGTTTTTTATAATACTACATATCTTATCTTATCTTATGTATTATTTGGTAAACCTCAAATTTATCAATTCTACCGTCCTCTTACCATACATATAGTAAAGTAACGACCTGTTACTATGCCCACTGCTGAGCTAAGGCCTCCTCTTTTCAATTTTTTTGGAGAGAAGAATTGGAGCTAAGACCTACCACGCTGCTCCAATGCGGATTGGTAGGTTACACATACCCCTAGAATTCTTTAGAGATATGCAGGTTTCCTCACTATGTTTTCCTTCACCGAAAAGCGTGTGATAAATTGCAATTATCAATTAGACACATAAGTTTTTAATAGAAAATCTCATTGGTGCCCGGGGTTTCAACCTATGATTGTCTCTAGAGAGTCACGCGGTCTCACCGTTAGGCTATCACAGCTTACTTTTAATTAATTAAATAATTAAATTAATTCTTAATTATTTTCATTTTATTCTTATCCATTTATTTATTTACCATTTGCTTAGGCACGTTGCTATTCTTTATTGATTTTCATTACTGTAATTATTTACACCTGTCATTACTTTTCTTCTTCTGTTTGCTTACCGCACTTATTACGATTTTCCGTTACCTAAGTGTTAAGTCCGTCTTTTGTATTTTTATATTCTAATAGTGCAATAAAGTATTCAAAAAAATCTTATACTGATTTTTATATGTGCCAATCTACTTAAAGTTTTGTTTGGAAAGTAATACATTAGTGTAGATCGGACTTAACGTTGATCAAGGCTTCACGTGCAATGATTTTTGAAAACAACACGCAATACCTATATTATTCCATATACATAATTATTACGTACTACAATGTAATAAATTTTATTTGTTCTTCAATTTAAAAGATTTTATTTTAAATAACAATGCCGTTTTAATTTACCTGCCAAATATTTTTTACCATGTAATTTTGTTTTTTTTTGTTTTTTTCTTTAAATTTTTTTATAACAAATATGTACAAGTCATATCTAACTTAAATTACTTACACGCTTCTACTAAACAAATTATGCCCACGTAGAATGGTCCCAAGAATGCTGGCAGCGTTTCCGCGTTGAATCGCTAAGCTGATTCTTTGTGCGAAAAAGGAGCCAGCCCTCTTGTCACCCGAAGAGGCGATCAACCGAGGTGTTAAAATGGATAAAAAAAAATTGCACTTTGGCTCGATGGCCCTAGGGTCTCAACTGCAAACGGCACAAATATATAACTCTCAACGAAAGATGCATACTTTCGCCGCTTGCCGAATTCGGCCATTTCCGCCGCAGCTCCAGGTCTTTACACCGTTTCCCTGATATGGGACGAGGCTAACATATCAACGCATGTTGCGTCCCACATCAAGGCCCGTCCCCGTTCCCAAGGAACCAGCGTCAGACCGTCTGGTCTCTTGCCATCATCCCGACATATCCCGGAAGGCTCGAGAAGAGCAGGAATGTCGATGGTGGCAAGAGCTCTTTTGATGGTGTCATTAAGAGAACCAAACTTAACTATGTAGGTAATTGGTACTGTGATAGTATGAAGTTTGCAATTAATTAATATGCCGGGTAGTCTCAATCGCATATCTCCTCTGTCTGTGCCATCTTTAACTCATTAACGTGACTGTTAATAAATTATTAAAAATAATCAAAAAATGCCAGTGCTAAAGAAGCTGAACTAAACTCAGTGTTAATTGATATCAATTTTTAACAACAGCCCTCATTAAAGAAGTTAAAAAATTTAAAGTAACCAACCTTTTATTCCTCCCTCCTCCCTGTGACCTTCGAGATAAAATAAAATAAACCGGTGATAGTTCTGAAAAATTAAAGTTTGGGAAACTTATAGAAGTATAAAAATTATTTGTTTATTATCGCATAGTCGCATTTTAGGTAATTTTCGATTTTCACGTACTTGAAAAAGATTATGCATTATACTGCAGATAATACAAATTCAATACTCCCAAAAGTTTTAGTTTTTGCCATATTTACCTACTTCGACATAACTTCCACTCTAAGATCATTTCAAGGACTTAAAATTTGATTTTAAGTTTAACTGACTCACTGATATTTACTGTATTTGTTCCGGTTGAGAACAAGTGTTTAGAATTTCCGTAAACAGTTAACCAAATATAATCTGTTATTGTAAGTTGGCTTAGGACCCGCAAATACACGCTGCTTTGACGTCAAACACAGTGCACATTTCGAAAGGCAGTATTTAAGCACACAGAGTTTGAATACAAAATTCGGATATTTGCAAAAGATGTATTGAATGATGTGGAAAAATTCCAAAAATTTCGATAAGAAACAAACAATAGACCCGAGTTCATATTCAGATAAATAGTTTCCATTTCGAATCGAAACGCAGTGACCCAAATGTCAATCTAGATAACATATGTTGTTTCGAGCCATTTCAAATTTGTATCTTACGTGACAGTAAAAATAATATATACATATATAAAACCCGTAAAAACGCGACTTGATAACTTATATGCAGCGTAGATCTATATAATTATTCCAACGTTATTTTTATTATGAAGGTTCAATAAGATATTGTGACTCATGTTCCTACTACATAGAAGACTCTTTAATCCCGCGCCCGCGTAGAAATCAGTGTATTTAATTGAAATTTTGAACATTATTGTTAGTCAACGATAAGTGATAAATATATTATATCACGTATTTTTTTTGAACTTTTGTAGATCTACAGCTCTCTAGTGTATTATTTTAGTGTACACCTCTGTTGGTTTACGCAGCGCATGCGACTAAAACTCCCAGCGAGCAAGTATTTTTTACTACTGCGTGCCTCTCATACCTCTGCAACTAAATTTACAGAAATCCGTAATGTATTATTAATTAAAACCTTTCGGAAGAATTGCATCTTTTTTTAGTATAAACAGTACAAAAATCCATTGAGTAGATTTTGAGTAAATTCAGATCACATACAGAAAGACAGCTTTTTTTATAATAACTATAGATGATGATTGTAAAAACTAAGAAATTATTAAAATTAAAAATATATATATGTCTACTATTTTTTTATTATTCTATTCTATCTATTCTAAACCAGAAAAAAATATTTTGCTTTTTCGCAAAGCGATTTTGCGATTTTGTCGTGGAGTCTAATCTCCTGATGATGCTTCAGTTTCGGAGCGAAACGATTGTTGAGTTTGAGATAGTGAATGTGTGTAGTGCTTGCGTATTGTGGTTGCGGTGGTGGAGGTTTGTAGTGCATTTTTATCTGTTTTAACACCTCGGTTAATTGCCCCTTCAGGTGACAAGAAGGCTGGCTCCTTTTTGGCACAAAGAATCGGCTAAGAGATTTAACGTGGAAACGCTGCCAGCATTCTTGGGGCCATTCCACATGGGCATGATTTAGATAGTACTAGCGTGTAAGTAATTTAGGATAGACATAACTAGTACATTTTATAGTAAAATAACTTTATTATTAATTTTGTATTTTAGATCTCCGCAAAGTAACGCCTAATTCTATATATTATTTAAGTTAGAACATAAACTTACAGCGCCAAAATCCTCTAAAACTATTGTCAAAACAGTAACCGATCCTAAAATATAAGTAGGTAAGCAAATGCTTTAATATTTCACAAAGTTTGTTGTTTATTTACTTTTGCGTAACTCGAGAAAATATAAACAACATAAACTTTCACAACTGTCTTGTTACGGGCTATTTTGTGACAAATTTGTTCCCATTGTGCTGCCTTTACTCTTTATAATAATATATTTCGTCTAGTGGACGCCAAATATTTCCTTTTACGTTATAGTTAAAAGAAGTTATTTAGTTAGAAAAATGCTCCATACAAGGGTTTCACAATCTCCTTTTGTGTTCACAATTCAAATATCTATACTTATTATAAAACTCCTAAAATTATTGCGACTCAATTGAAGACGTAAACGAAATTGTTTTGGTTTTTTCATACCATGACGTCTTAAAGACGCACACACTTTAAGTCTTTGCCGAATGAGCGTTCGGAATTCGTCCTAAGAACATGTGAGTAAAAGAGACAGAGTTATCTATAGTTCATATAACGTTATCCTTTTCAAACATTACGACCCCGATGCAATTCACACTTCTTGGTACGAAAAGAAAGCGGTTCGCCGTCGTCGTTTACGTCTTCAATTGAGTCGCAATAAGAGTTCATGGTAGGCCTGCTGGAAGTATTTCTCGCGTGTGCCGCGTAAATAAGTAGAAATACATTAAAGATATGTACGAGAGAATTATACATTTATGAAAATTACGATTTTGTCGTGGAGCCTATCCTCCTGATGATGCTTCGGTTTCTGGGCGAAACGATCGTCGAGATTTTGGTGGTGGTTGTGTGTATTGCTTGTGTGCATTGTTGCTGGTGGAGGCGCCTTGGGATGCATGTGGTGACTTGTACTGCATGTGTAAGGTGCGTGAGTTATGCCTGCATCATACACATTAGCTTTGCATGCATTCGCTTTACCCGTGCGTGCAAGGTAATTCTGTTATATTGTCTGTAATGTGGAATTCCGCAAAGTGACGCCTGCTTCTATAAATCAATACTACATAAATGTCCGTGATAACATGTCTCTATCACACACAATTTTAAGTACAAACTACTTTTAAATACAAAATTTCATTTCCAGATAAATTTTGTGACACATTTTCAAGCGGGGGAAGCCACGAGCACAGCTAGTCATATTATATAAACAAATCAAATAATTTGAATTTTAAACAAATTTTAAACCACACAAGTAGTTCATCGTAATTCTACTGCCCTTATACCACTCTAAGTGGGGTCGGCTCAACATGTTATAAGCATGTTGTCACATGATTCAGCTACGTATTTTACGGTCGGCCATCTGCCTGACGTCAACTTAACTTAGTCGTATTTTACGACATTTCGGTAAGAAAAGGGTGGTCTATTCTACTCAACCGGATATCACACAGTGGTTCAACTTACCTTAGCCGCCTTTTACGATACTTCGGTAAGAAATAAGGGTGGTCTATTCTACTCAGCCGGATACCATACGGCATCACGCCAGTAGTTCATATTAATTAATAAAAGCTTTAATGTAACTTGCCGTGTATACATATATATGTATGTGAAGGTGGAATCTTGCGAGCTAAATTTGAACCACTTCCCGGTGTCGATTGAGCTGAAATTTTACATACTGCGCCAGTACCGATGACAATGCATGTTTATGATATGCATGACCTGCTGCTGCTCGCTGGATTAGCTCCAGACGAGGGAACTCCTCAACGGTTAACAGTAGGGACATGAAATTTTGTTAAAAGTCTTTTTTTTAATTTAATTGTAAGTATAACTTATACTTGGACACCTTGACATTGGCAAAGGGTTTCAGATACCATTTCCGACTTCTCTGTACCGATTTCTATCTACCGAAAGTTAATATCACGAACAGTTATCAAAATATGATGCGAACTTGGGAAAACTTAAGAAATTTGCATAAAGGACAAGAGATCAAATTCACATTGGTTTCACCAAGTTATAATCGCAGAAGCATATAATTGCGATCATTCGGGCATTCCACATTAACGATGATCGAAACAATGGAAGTAATAAGGAATGATTATTGAAAAAAATCATAGTCTTTAGGATTGTAACTTCTTCTATGATCACACCTATACTAATGGCGATTGAAGTGAGATATTTCAATCAACGAATATCCATAAACAAATTTACAATCTGTGATATTTTTGTATACTTTTAACATAACATATTTTGCATAACAATGTTCTTTGTCATATTTCTCCCAACTTTGCAAAAGTTCTATCTTTCTTCGGGTTTTTTTTAAAGATTAATTAACTTTTAAATACTGAGAAAACGCTTTTTCAAATAATAAAGTAATCTAAGTAAAAGAAAAAATAATTACTCCACACTAAAGGTCAAATACTATAGTAGCAAGTAATTAAATTCTTCCTATTAATTCTAAGTAAATACTAGTGAAACGTTCATTAATATTGTATAAAATCGCCACAAAATGGTTCGCCTTACATTAATGAGTTTTAGATCAGCTTTCAAATTCTACCTTTAAAGAACAATATAATTTTTCAGTATTGTTTACGCTTTTAATTTGCAGTTTATAATAAATTCTTAGGCGAAAAGGCAAGTTTCTGTGAAGATGAGTTTTTAACTGGTTTGACACACTTAATAAACAGTAAAACATGTTTTAAATTAAAAATTTGCCTTATTTTTTTACTATATGATATACTTTGTTTCCATCAACTTAAGCATTTAAAAACTATGTGATTTGTTATTTAATATACGAATAATTCACGATTTCTTTCCTATTCCTGGAGGAAAAACAAAACTAATTTAAATCTACACTAGCTGTGCCAACAACGGCTCCGCCCGCTTGGTATTCAGTAATTTACGAAACTATTCCCGAATTTTCGAAATTTTAAATATAAAAGTAGTTATTGTGAGTTAACCATGAGAGATAGAGACATGCTAACGCAGACTTTTTTGTAGTATTTTTATAGATCTACAATTCTCTAGTACATTACTTTAGCGTATCGCTGCTCGTTTACGCAGCGCACGCGAGTAAAGCTCCCAGCAAGCAAGTTTTTTAACAACTGCGCGGTCTCTTCAACACAATCTACATTATACCGACACGTACTATTAACCTGAGCCATCTGGAAGTATTGCATTATCTTTTGGTGAAAACTGTACAAAAGTCCATTCAGTAGATTTTGAGCAAATCGATTACATACAGACAGATATCTTTTTGGGACTTTGTTTTATAATAAGTATAGATGTCAGCCCGATATACAAGTTTAAATTGTCTAAGATTCCATCAATATTAATCCATCAGATTAGTTGTGCACAGGCAACCGGACGAATAGACAGACAAATTTTCTCATTAATAATATTACTTTCGAATAATTCAATTACAAATATTTTACATAACGTTTTACCTTATGGTATTTAGCGCGGCGTTACAGAAATTTGATTTGAAACTTTGTTTAGGATCTTTGATGCGGCAGAGCGGTATATTATATTAGTAGGAAGTAGGATTAGTAGGATATATACGGTCCCAATGTGACACGCAACATGCGTTGATACGTTAGCCTCGTCCCATATCAGGGAAACAGCGACAAGACCTGGAGCTGCGGCGGAAATGGCCGAATCCGGCAAGCGGCGAAAGTATGCATCTCTCGTTGAGAGTTATATATTTGTGCCGTTTGCAGTTGAGACCCTAGGGCCATGGAGCCAAAGTGCAAAAATTTTTTATTCGTTTCAACACCGCGGTTTATTGCCTCTTCAGGTGACAAGAGGACTGGGTCATTTTTCGCACATAGCTTAGCGATTCAACGCGGAAACGCTGCCAGAATTCTTGAGACCATTCCACGGGGGCATGTTTTGTACAGTACTAGCGTGTAAGTAATTTAAGATTTTTGTTGTTAATAAAAAAATATATATGAACCGTGGACATGACGAAACTGAGATATGAGATGAGAAATACTGAAAAATAAATACCACGGAAACTGTGGATAGAACTAAAATTAAATATTTGATGATTATGTCTTCAAGGCAAGAAGTACGCAATTATTGTCTATTAAAATGACTGAAGATGATTTTATATATAAAGGTACAAAATTATGCTAACCATATTCGAATACAAAGTAACGTTACAAA
Source organism: Morpho deidamia (assembly GCA_947086505.1). Taxonomy (NCBI): domain Eukaryota; kingdom Metazoa; phylum Arthropoda; class Insecta; order Lepidoptera; family Nymphalidae; genus Morpho; species Morpho deidamia. The sequence continues at coordinate 3,077,663 of CAMTZC010000025.1, forward strand.
CGCTATTTATTGGATATATTGGACGGTATACGATTAGATTTATTGGATAGATTAAACTCCACTTCAACAAATAAGTTCTAAACACGTTTCGTACATTATTTTATTTAGTTGTGCTTTTAAAATGGCGGACAGTGAAAGTACAGTTTTAAATATAAAACCATATTTAATATTTAGATTTTTTCTTGGTTATTATCATAATGTTTTAAATTCAAGAAATAAGATCAAACGCTTTATGCTTAAGCTTGCTTCTACATTGATTTGTTTGATAATTTTATCTTTTGGTACACTTTGCAAAGAAAGAATATTCGGCGCGATCGGATTAATTGCAAGTGTGGCACAATATATAATATATTTTGTATTTTCATTTTATACCGAAGATGAATATTTGATGGAATACTTTTGCTTTAACTATTTAGTTGATGATCGAAAAAGGAAAAAACTATATGCCAAGTTTAAAACCTTTATAATAAGTTTCATTATCGTTATGTTCATAACTAATTTTATATTATACATATCACAGTTATTCGGTGTCAAAATTCAGCTTTGTAATGGACGCTGGTACATCTACTTCATAGGCTTTATCCGATTTGGAATGTACATGGGACGTTTGCCTATAATATTAGTGTTTGGGTTATTGTATTGCCGTGTCAATATATTCTGCACGAGAGTTCGACGGAGGATTTCTAATAACAACGCGTTGTTACTGAACGAGTACATCAAAATTTATATTTTGATCAAGACTTTGCTACAGAAGATAAATACTCCTATTAAATTGATGGTAATCAAATTGAATTTTTATCCAATTATCATTCGTTCTGTTCTCAATTTCCTATCTCAAATTTAATATTCATTTGCAGCTATTCGTAAATTTGGTATTTGTATTCGTGGACTCATCAAACATGCTTTACATATTGGTAAGTGTCGATACTATTTTCTCAAAAAACGTATGTCATTTTAATAATAATAATAAATCATGAAAATAAGGGATAAAGCTTCATCAATATGATTCCAAAAACATTGAGTCCGATTGCATCTGACAGTCATTTCATCATTGGAGTGTGATAAAGGAACTTTTATCACACTCCAAGTGGGGTCGCCACAACATGTTGTTAGATGATTTGGCTAGTTATTTTACAACCGCCGCCTGTCTGACGTCATCTAACTTTAGTCGCCTTTTACGACACCTCGGTAAGAAACGACGGTGGTCTATTCTACTCAGCCGGATACCACACGGCGGGTCAATTTACCTTAGTCGCATTTTACGATACCTCGGTAAGAAAAGATACCATCTGACGGTCACAATAGAACTGAAAGAGCGTGGCTTAATAGTGTACTGTAATCCAAATCAGCTACATTTATAGATGTGCCTCAAGAACGATTACTCCTTGATGATCCTTTTCAAATTCTAGTATACCAGTATAAAAATTCCTTCCTTCCTGATAATAATTTTATTTTAAGATATAAGTAGAAATTATAATAAATGTGGAGTTAAATTGTGCTTCGATCTTTTGTGTTTTAGGAAAGTTTATCTAATTAGAGATTTTTTATTGACCGCGGTTTGGTGCGTTCAACACTGCCTTGATCGACAAGGCGCTCTTTCGCACTCCTCGTTTCTTTGCGAGACGTGGCTGAAGTTTTTTAAATTATGGCTTACTTGTTTAATTGTAGGAAAACGAGTTCTTTGACATTGGTTATATTAGTTAATGTGTCATCCATGACACAAGTATTAAGTTACTAACTTTGGGAATGGACAGCTGTGTTTGTAATTGTCCAACATATTTATCTATCTGGGACTTTAAACTAAAGTTTATTGTTAAGCTTAATTTCATAAATAAATAAATATATGGGACACATATAAAATATAAATGTCCCACATATTTATTTATTATTTATTATTTATTTACTTACACACTCGGTCGCCCGTCCCCAAAGTAAGTAACTTAGTACATGTGTTATGGGTGACGGAAAACTGGAGAATATACTACGTAATTAATTACGTATATAAATACATACTTAAATACAAATACATACCCAGGCTTTTAGAACCAACAAATTTTTTATAGAAAATGTTGGCGGGTTGTCTTCGGCGGGAATCAAACCCGCGACCCGCGGAGCTGAATGTAGGGTCACTACCAACAGCGCCAACGGGTCAGTCAATATGCCCAGTCAGTTTATTAGTAAATATGATAAGGGTACGACTTATGATGCTCTATATACCTTAAATGCTCATGCATTTACTCTAGTGTAGTTTTATGTTTTCCACATGAAAAAAAGTTATTGATTTAAATCAATTCACCAAAATTTACTAAGAAAAGTGTCGTGCAATGAAATTTAATTAATCGCGCTAATGTAACTTTAGTAACCCTTTTATTAATCCTTAGATAACCAGATTTTCAATAACTCTAATGATCGTATCGCTTATGAATTTGTTGTGTAACTCGATGATACTATTCCCATCGTTTGCTATGGAACTATGTTCTGAAGAAATTGATAACATGAAAATATTTATATGCGATAAGATGATCAGATCTGTCGGTAAGTATTAGTTTAATAAATTACGTTTTGGTAATCGAAATAATTATAGATAGTAGTTTTATAAATATATTTTAAACACATTTACACGTGTATAATATTCGATGCTGAATCACGTGATTTGCGAGGTGAAATAACAGCAACCGGAGATATATGGTGTATGCAGGTCGAGATGTGTGTATATAACCTTGTATATTTATATACAAGATACATACGTGTAATACATAAATGAATATACTCACACTAACTGCCTCTAATACTAATTTATAAAGGAAACATTACACTGCCTCATAGTGCACCACGTCAGTAACACGACAGTCTTGGTGAGGGTGGACGTGTAGTGACATATTGTTACTATTTAGTGCGTATTTGAGCCTATATTCATAAAACATAAGTCTATATTAATATAATACAAGTGAACAGATACATCACATATGGGAATATCTGATACATTGAAACGAGGAATTGTTGTATATATAATCTGTATTTTGAAAACGGCTTCGACGATTCGAGAAATTTAGCATGTATGGGGTTTTAGGGACGAAAAATCATCTAGGTAGGTTTCGTTTTTAGAAAACGACGTTTTATCCTTGTTTTCAGGCAATAAAAAACTTCTTAAATATTATTCGAATACGAAGGTTAACATCGCTGGAATTTGTAAAGTTATAATACTCATAGCTCAGGTAGGTAATCGGGTGATTCCGACATCAGGAGACCCAGTGGTCCAGATATTACCACTTCTTTATTAGCGCATGCAATATGTATCTAAATACATGAATTAACGGCCTGTTACTATCCCACTGGTGGGGTATGGGCTTCCTCTCCCCGCTTTTGGAGATAAGGATTGGAGCTAAGATCTACAACGCTGCTCCAATGCGGATTGGTAGGTTACACATATCCCTAGAATTCTTAAGACATATGCGGGTTTTCTCACGATGTTTTCCTTTACCGAAAAGCGTGTGTTAAATTGCAATTATCAATTAGACACATAAGTTTTAATAGAAAAACTAATTGGCGCCTGCCCGGGGTTAGAACCCATGATCGTCTGTATAGAGTCGAAAGCTCTCACCGCTGAGCTATCACAGCTCAAAGTATAGTACGCGGCAATAAATAATGCACATCGAGGCTTAGAGAGACTAATCAGCTAGATTCTGCTTCATAGAGCATTGTCTGTCGCACAGACTGACGAACCCGTGGGAAACGTCACATACTAACTGAGTGACAGTGACAGCGCTCTACGAAACCGAACTGGGAGGCTGTTTCGTTTTAAACATTGATGTGCATTATTTAGTGCCGGGTACTATACATATACAAGTATCTTTAAAAAAATTTAACAAATCTTGGTGATAAAGACATCTTTATTAATTATGTACAAATTTTTGTTTCAGATGAAAGACGGCGTGACGAACTGCGTCAGTTTTTGGAAACTTTAAACCAGGAACCAATGACCTATGTTATATGGCGATCATTCCAAATCGACGCAAGTTTGCTACTTAGCTATTTGTCTCTTATAGTCACACACGTAGTCTGTTTATTACAATTGAATGTTACGAACAATTAAAATCCATTCGCCAGAAATTCTACCGAAGTTTATACAAATTGATATGTCATAATATGTTGACGCAACAAAACAAAAAGTCTAAGCTTATGACATTCGTAATCTAAGTATAATTACAAAATTAAATGTTAAAATTATTAATTTTTCGATAAAGAAAACATAATAAGTGAAAATGTCCTATATATTTATTTATTTAATTACACCTATACATGAAGTAACATACCTAATGTTACATACAGGGCTTCGTGGACTCGGATAAAAATACTTGATAACTCGTTAAAAAAACTTTATACAGCTTTTCACTACAATATTAGTACAATTATTATACAGTCCGTTGTCCAATAATAAACCCAAAGTCACTATTATTTCACTTTTTCTATCGCTTTTAAATTCGTTCTTGATCGCAATTCACAAAATGAATCCCGAGACGCGTGATACGATCGCTTATATAGAGAACAAACCGTTCCAGAATGTTCTATTTAATGATTGGCGGCTCGCAAGTGGTAGCGGGAATAGGGAAATGATTCGTAAACAACGTGAATGTTCCAGACGTTTAGTGGAAAATGACTTTGAACACACATTAGGACCTCGTTTTGCATGTAACAGTATATTTAATAAAATGTGTCCATTATTTATTTGATAAATCTTCATTTACTATTAACAATATTATGTAATTGAATGATATATTATAGATACGGTATTGCGATCTTTATTATAACTGTAAATTTGATTAATATCAAGACGAAATATTTATGCGCGACAATGGAAACGATTTTATTAGTAAGTAAGTAAGTAGCGGCCTCTTACAATCCCGCTGCTGGGAATAGGTCTCCTCTCTCCGTTTCTGGAGAGAAGGGTTTGACCTAAGACCTACCACGCTGCTCCAATGCGGTTTAGTAGGTTACACATATCTCCAGAATTTTCTAGAGATATGCAGGTTTTCTCACGATGTTTTCCTTCACCGAAAAGCGTGTGATAAATTGCAATTATCAATTAGACACTTGAATTTTAATAGAAAGGCTCAATGGTGCCTGCTCGGGTTTGAACTCGTGTTCTCCTCGTATGAATCGCACGGTCTCATCGTTGGGCTATCACAGCTCCAACTGCCGACTTTATTAATTTACATTTAATAATTTTATAATTATTTAATAATTGTATGATTATTAAATGTAAATATGCGTTTCTCAAGCTTGAGGAAGGCAACAACTTAATTCTTCATTCCTTTTTGGTCATATGATTGAATACACGTTTGCATTAACTTATCGTCCGTATAATTGAATAACTTACAAGCGTTTTGTAGAGTATATTACACATACTGATATTAACTGCGCTCGATTCAGCTTAACTTTCTTTCTTCTTTTGTGAGTTAAACTAGTACATCACTGGGCTTCATGTCTTAACAATCTGTTCTTTTTTGTTCCTATATAAAGTTTTCATTCTTTTCTAATAGTACATAAGTTGACAAGGTCTTGGGATCGTGACCATTTATTCAGTTAATGTTGCCTAAATTAAGCATATTCATAGTAATTTAGCTAAAAATCAATTTTTTGTTTTTTTTTTCAATTGTTTAAATTGTATTGTGCGTGTTTAGAGGAAGATTATCCTCCAGCTCTTCAAACACATATAGGAGTCAGGGCTACACAGCGGGCGAACTTAATATCTTGTATAAGTTCCAAAGAAAGTACTTCCCTGGCTTCGTGTATCAGACATATTTTTAAAGCTCTCATGTGCTGTAGTGGCAAAATTCAAAAATCACGTGTTTTGGACTAAATGTTGAAACGTGTAAATGTTGAAATAGACATTATTTTCGGTAGCAATACCAGCAAAACTCATAATTCAATATTAGGTCGTTTGTTTAAGCAAAGTAAAGATTTTTTTAAGCACTTTCCTTAGCAATGAAAATTTTATGAGCAATATAATAATATAGTGAGTTAATATAGTTAATTTTGAGTGTATTAAATAAATACGTATAATAAATATTCGTTTTATTTTTACCATACAGAATTGTGTAAATTTTTTACACTGTTAAAGAATAATCATTTTAATGGGTAGTTTGAAATACAATATTTTTATATTATTCTGTACACACCTATAAAATAAGACTCTTAATGAATGATGTGTCGGTAGCTAAAGCTGAAGCTTTCAAGAATATTGGTAATATGGTAAATATATGAAAAGCAAAATAAAGGTAAAATACAGTCTTGATGAAGTCGTGAACCTATGATTGAGAGATACTTCTCTCAATCATAGGTCATTTAACACACGTCATCGTATCCGGATACTTAATTGATTGGCCGACTGCTTTGCTTATAGGATGGTAGTTATCTAAGGTTAAAGCGTCTCCAGCAAGACTTTTTTTTAAATAAGGAAAACCCATTATGGGTCATAACCGCCCGATGGGGACGAGCGGTGGGTATGTCGGACTCTCACCGACTAAAAACCTGACAGTGCTTCACCACGCTGCTGGTGGCGGGGACAGGGTACCGTTGGACGCATTGCCCCCATCCTCGCCAGCAGTAACTCTGTACCCCGGAGAGCGCCATCTCCGGGTCGGGGCCACTCTAAACAGTGGCCCCTCCCACCGCTAATTGATGCTTTGAGAGCACCAGATGCATCGAGCACCTCGCGGACCTACTCCAAGTGGGCGTCCGTTACCCCGTTCGGAACGCCCAAGGTCCCCGTTAGGGCGGCATACGACGAACTTCGGCGAGTCGTCTTCGCCCCGCTCGCCTGGGGCGGATTGGATCCAAGGACTCGACTTCCCGAATCTGCCCCGCCGCCTCCTTCCGCAAGATAACATTCTCGTAGAAGGAGGCCATCAGTGCCCACGATCTCTTCCTGTCCACCATGGCACGAACCACGGTGGGCAGGGATAGATCGTGCCCCACCTCTGCCACTAGCTCCGCCCGCTGAATCGCCCAAGCTGGGCAGTTTGCGAGCGTGTACAGCGCCATACCAAACTCTGCACCGCACTCGTGGTAATTACCAGACGCTTTGTGCTGAGCCACCTTCCATAGATACCTCCCGAAACAACCACGTCCGGAAAGCACCTGCGTCAGACGGAAGGTGAGAACCCCATGCCTTCTGGTGACCCAGCCCCGGAGAATGGACTAAATGGCCGAATTCATCCAAACTCCTGCACTGGGTGATTCCAGCCGCCGCCTCCATTGGCGAAGGAGCTCCTCCTGAGCTGCCTTCCGCTAATCCAACCCTACCGCCGCAGAGTCACCCTCCGATGAACGAGGTTCAACTCTACGGCGGTAGGCCTGAACAAGCACCTTGGCTTCAAGGTCCCACGGAGGAGGCCCAGCCAAGGCGCAGGCCACCTCATACTGATTGTTCTTTGTATATAGGAGATAACTATTTTATTAACTACTGTAGCAGAAACTACAACAGAACTACTTTGCTATGATCGACGTGTGTTAAGCGAATGTATGTAATGCTAAGTGTACACGTATCCCAAGACGCCTCCACCAGCAACAATGCACACAAGCAATACACATAACCATCTCCAAAATCTCTACAATCGTTTCGCCCCGCAACCGAAGCATCATCAGGAGATAGACTTACCGACAAAATCGCAAAGACAAAATTGTCGTGTCATATAAGTAATTTTATTGTTATTTTTGTCTTATAACTAGTTTAGTCATCTTGTATAGGGTCGAAAAGTAGTAGCATATAATAAAAACTTCGACAACTTACGTGATCGAAAAGTATGCTTGACTTTCACGAAGGTTTTACGTGACAGTGGAAATCCCAAGGGGTGTTGCTGATTTTGTTTCCATGATGTTTTCGTCGATCAGGGGTTATATAACTTTTCATTATACCTTTCGCAGTGAAAATAGAACCCGTGCAGTATACACGTGCGTGACCTATTTTTCTAGAGTAGATTTATATGCTTTATGCCGAGTCGTTAATGGTCTTACTGAGCGTGCGACTCTCTCGAGGGAGTCACGGGTTCAAATCCCGTATATACGAAATAGATGCCGATACTCCCCACGCTTTTTTAAAAAAGGACAAAAATAAACATTCCTGAATAGACCTAATAATCGTTTTCATATCAACCGAAGATGATTTTAAATTTTAGTCTTATATAGCTAGTTTTAGTACTTACTTTCGTGCGAAGTTCCTAAGCTAATAAGCTGCAATAGGGACACAAATCAAAAAAAACACGTGATTTCGTGATTGTGTAAATATTAAAATACACACAGCAGCAATACTGGCAGAACTGCTTAATCAAGAATCAGTAGTAGTTAGCAGTTCACTTTGTACGTCCCGACTGCTGAAATATTAAATCAGGGATTGCATAAGAGAGACATGCAGCATAATTATTCATAAAGTTAAAGAAAATAGTTAAATTTAAATAATTTATAGAATTAGGCGTTACTTTGCGGATCCATAATACAAAAGTAATACTAGATTTATTTTGCTATTACTTTATTATTACAAAAGTACAGTACAGTACAGTAAAGTACAGTTACATAAAGTAATAGTAAAATTGTACCGGATAAGTATAAACTAACTAATTAACTAGATGAATTGGAATTAGGCGATCGTTTTATAACTCTTTTGTTGTAAGCCACATCTCAACAACACCATAAAACAATACTTGTTATATTCGGAATCGCGCAGCTATCGGCTGGCTAGACGGGGCAGGGCCCGAGGCCCCCTACTTCAGAGGGCCTCTCGGACTTTGTTTTACAAACTTTAGAGTACACTAGTAAAAATGCCTACCACATCTGTAATATAAAATATAAGGTTCTTAAAAGACCTACATTAAAAACTTATTTTGCTGGAAATCAGTATTTAACGCAGTCCGCTCGTATTTACAATAATATTAGGTCCTTACATATGAAATTGGCGTTTTCTATGGGAGGAACATTAAGTCGTTTTTTTTAAATGAAATATATTTAATTAATCAAAGTATGTACCATTGCTATGTATGCACTTTTGCCATCTCATAGGTAGTTCATTGATCCCCTTACTAAAAAAACCATTCGGGCGGGAATCAATAAAATCTTTGAAGGCGGTTTGGACTGCCCCATCGGAGTTGAATTTTTTTCCTTGCAAGTAGTTATCCAAATTGCGAAAAAAATGGTAATCTGTTGGAGCAAGGTCCGGAGAGTACGGTGGATGTCTAAGACATTCTAATTGAAGCTCCTCTGATTTAGTAGCCGTTTGTTGTGCAGTGTGTGGTCTAGCGTTGTCCTGAAGCAGCAGTGGCCTAGAGCGATTGACCAGCCTCGGTTGTTTAGCAGCTAGCTTTTCCATCATGGTTTGCAGTTGCTGACAATAGATATCTGCCGTAATCGTCTGGCCAGATTTAAGAAAGCTGTAGTGAACGACACCGGCACTAGTCCACCAAACACTTACAAGCAAATTTTTTTTAGGCAATTTTCGCTTAGGGCAGGATTTGGCTGGTTCGCCAGGGTTCAGCCATTGCGATGAGCGCTTCCGATTATCGTAGAGGATCCACTTTTCATCACAGGTAATGATTCGATTTAAAATTCCTTCATTATTGTGCCGGTTGAGTAACGTAACGCAGCAGTCGACGCGCGTTTGTCGGTTTGCTTCACTCAATTCATGAGGTACCCACCTTTCAAGCTTTTTCACTTTCCCAATTTGCTTCAAGTGGATTAGAATAGTTTTATCACTAACACCGGAGCCTGCAGCTAACTCGGACGTGGTTTGCGATGGATCCGCTTCCACTATAGCCTTCAATTCTTCATTATCAACTTTGGTCTCCAGCCATCCACGAGGCTTGTTCTGCAGGTCGAAATTTCCAACGAAAACGTTGGAACCAAAAACGCACTGTGTTTTCTTTTGCGAAACCGTCACCATACACATCATTAATCCTTCGAGCCGTTTCTGCAGCACTGGTGCCACGGTGGAACTCATACTCGTAAATAACGCGATATTTCATGTTTTCCATTTTATAAACAGAGTGACACAAAGAAAAAAACAAAAGAAGAAAAAACCAATGAATTAGGGGGTTTGAAACACAAATGCATGAGTAAATAGCTGTATGAATTTGAATTTGGAATTCCTAACCATAAAGGTAATATTTGAGATCAAAGTGGCCAGTACGACAAAACGCCAATTTCATATGTAAGGACCTAATATTAATAAATCTCTTAATATCTACCTGATGACATATCATGAGTGCAAAAAAGTCTTGACTGAATGGTTAAAGACACAAGATTATGATTAGATAGAATCGATAATGAAACATTAAAACGAATATAATAAATGTTTTTTCTTTCTTTCTTTTCTTTCTTTTCTAAAACTAATCATGATAAATAAAACATACTAAAGGATGCGCTCGTACATATTACACACAGCTACACACACGCACGCGAACACATACTGATCCATGCACGCAGGTACATGCATCAGTGGACTCATTTATTCTTAATGGTTATGTGCTATTACTTAGATATGGAAGAGCGGGACCTTCTGACACGAGTATACTTTACACTAGAAGATTCCAACCTTTGTACAGTAATGAAGAACTTTGTTAATGAATAAATGAATTTTTAATTTTTTTTTTTAATATATATGTCGCAGTCATGGCAATCATCATTGAAAATAGAACGCACAGCGGCGACACATTGTGAACAGCGAGTTCGTGAGATGAAGACAGATGCGTGTCATGGCGGAGTTGTCAATTGTTAAGAAGTTTATAAAGTCGAAGAAAAAGCTGTTGTAGTTCTCTCATATGCACGATACCCCATATCACACCCACTAATGGCTTAGAATAATGATGCCCACGACTATGATGGATTCGATATATACATATTATAAAACTAAAAACTTTTAAACATAGTGAGTCAAACTATATCTATACTTATTAAAACAAAGTCCTCAAAAGGTGTCTGTATTTGATCGATTTGCTAATAATTTATAGAACAGATTTTCGTACGGTTTTTACTGAAAGATAGTGCAATTTTTGAGGATGGGTTAGCTTAACAGTACCTAAAAGTGTTATGATATTGACTGAGATACACCGGGTAAACCCGCGAGCATAGCTGGTATATTATAAATAAACCAGATTTCAAGAACGCGACTTTAAACCAAACAAACAATCTGAAATAGTTTAGTTGGGACCCTAATTTATTTTTGGTCCAGGGCCCTTGGTTAACTAGCTACGTTATTGTATAATCATTAAGTGAAATTATTATTTGATTTACACTTAAATGAAGTTTTGATTGGCCCGTTGGCTCAGTGGGTACTGACCCTGGCTTCAGCTCCGCGGGGCGCGGGTTCGATTCCCGTCTAGGGCCAACATTTTCTATAAACAATTTGTTGGTTCTTCGAGCCTGGGTGTATATTTGTATTTAAGTATGTATTTAAAATTATATATGTAATTTATCTACCCCGCCGTGTGGTATCCAGCTGAGTAGACCACCCTCATTTCTTACCGAGGTGTTGTAAAAGCGACTAAGGTAAGTTGACGTCGGGCTGGCGGCCGGTCGTAAAATATATAGCCAAATCATTTTACTACATGTTTGTAACATGTTGTGCCGACCTCGCTTAGAGTGGGATAAGGGCAGGAGGATGATGATAATATGTAGTATATCTACCAAATGTCCGTCACTCATAACACAAGTATTAAGTTACTTACTTTTGGGATGGACGATCGTGTGTGTAAGTGAAATACGCAACTGAATTTTAAGACTTAAAATGTCGCGTAGAAGAAGTGTTTACTGATATTTTATGTAAATATAAACAAAGGTAAATATTATTCATATTCATGTTTACTGGAATAAGATATATTTACATGTAAGCTTTATTCGTTTTGAGTCTAAGAAAATAAATTGCTAACAGTTAAACATTGCCAATATATTCCGATGCTTGTTTCACTGTCAACTATTGACTGTTCTATTATGTTACGATATTGCTAATCCATTTAGCAAACAACAGGGAGAAAGTGGGGTTTAGGGGGTGTACTTTTGTCTCTTCTAATCCCTGCACGTTTTTGAAATGAGCGCTGTGTTTGACGCTCAAACATCGCGCCATTGACGTCTAAAAGGAAGCTGACTGAAGCTGAGTAGATGTGGAGTACGTTTGCTGAATTGAAAGCTCCAAAAACGGTTAGTATTACTTAGCTACGTTCCCACTAAGCTCATACAGACAGGTTTATAAATGATTTACAAAAGTCGAGAAATGGCAATAAACAATACTTATAGTATTGCAACGATTCAAATTTTAGCAAATTTTTCACTTGTCGACTCTAAATTATAGTAACGGCGTGTTACTCCCAATTAATCCCATTGCCGTGCCTTTATTCGACGGCGGGTCGACTTACTTTAGTCGCCTTACGACACCTCGGTAAGGAATGAGGGTGGTCTATCCTACTCAGCCGGATACCACAAGGCATATTTCTTATTAGTAATACTGATCAAAGTTTATAAGGGACATTCTCCTGCCCTTATCCCAGTCTAAGTAGGGTCGGCACAGCATGTTTAAGCATGTTGTAAAATTATTTGGCTAATTATTTTACGACCGACCGCCTGCCTGACGTCAACTTTCCTTAGTCGCCTTTTACGACACCTCGGTAAGAAATGAGGGTGGTCTATTTTACTTTGCCGGATACCACACGGCGAAAAGTTTATAAGGGACAATTGTGTAGGTATAAATGGATCAAATGATATATTTTGTGCCGCATAAAATTTATTGGTATTCATTGTTAAAATAATGATGCTGCCAGTATCGGAAAGGTCTTGTAATGACAATAAGTCGAAAAAACTATAATTTAAATCGGCTCCGATTCTTTGTATTAATAAGGGAACACAAAACGCTGAATACATCTCATAAGGACGTTTCAATATCATAAAGATCCAATTATTGTTTGGAATCCAGACATTGATGTACTGACAATTTGAGATTTCTTTTATATATTTTTTGCGAGCGAATAAAAGAATGTACGATTCCTTATTAAGAATCAAATAACATACAAAAATGTATTAATATGAAATTTCATTATACACTAATAGTAAGAGCTCCTGCACTAGGTGTTAAAGTGTGCCCCGCTCATCCATCAAGACAAGTAAATTCAGCAATTAGCTTATAGGTACAACTAAATATTATATACTAACTTGATAATTCAATTTAATATCAATACTTATTATAAAACAAAGTCCTCAAAAGCTGTCTGTCTGTATGTAATCGATTTTCTCAAAATCTACTGAACGGATTTTTGTATGGTTTTCAACAAAAGAGAGCTAATACTTCCGGATGGTTTAGATAAATAGTACATATCGGTATGATGTAAATTGTGTTGAGGAGTTCTTAAAAAACTTGCTCACTGGGAGCTTTAGTCGCGTGCGCTGCGTAAACCAGCAGAAATACGCTAAAGTAACGTACTAGAGAAAAGTAGATCTTTAAAACTACTACAAAAAAAATTGCAATAGCATGTATCTATCTCTTGTGGTTAACTCACAATAACTACTTTTATGATTAAAACTTGAATTCTAGAAAAAAATTGTGACACGCTGATTTCCTCGCGGTCGAAGCCGCTGGCACAGCTAGTTAAAACTAAAGTTAAAGTTTTCTTCAATAATATGTATTTTTTATATTTATATTGTATTTTTTAATAATATCTAATAATATGTATACTTAATTATAAAACAAAGTCCCCAAAAGATTGGAGTAGATGTGAGTAAACAACAACGTTGTTGTTTTCTCTCCCTCGCACCACATACATTTAATTTTTGGCAAAGGTTATTTTTCGTGATGTGAGGTGTGGTGTGTAAATAACTAAAAGAAAACTTTTTGTCGTATGACCCGTATCACTCTGTATATATTTCGCCATTGAAGTATCGTTGGAAATGCATAAAGAGAACTTATATCTATGTCCAGCAGTGGACTTATAATTTTGCGTACTTGTTATAAAAATATCCTTCTCCTTTAGTCGTGTGCTCACAACTGAGTATCGTGATGGTCCCGATCCGTTCTATTGTGAATTGCCTCCAATTTTCCCCGTCGACAGCACTACATAGTCACGCTCAGTCTGGAGACCAGATGCTCATACACCTGATCCGTCCACCTTTTCGGACTCCAACCCCTGGATCTCTTCCCGTGACTGTTCTCGAGGTTATCGCTAGGTTTTCTAGCTTTATGTCGAAATACTGTAGTATTCTCTGTAAACATATGCTCGATGCTCTCCTTCACTTTCAGCTCACAATAAAAATAAACTCGAGATTTATTACGTTCAAAAGAATGCTATAAAGAATGCTACGAAGAATGCTACGTTTACGCTTTTGTGTATTATTACTGTTAAGAACATGTGAAAAGAGTTCGTAATGTGTATGTCATAGAATTCAAATTGGATGGTAGCAGTGTTACGAACATGCGAAAAGAGTCCGTAATGCATATGTCATAAAGTTCAAATTGGACGGGGCAGTTTACAGCATGCAAAAAGGGTTCGTAAACTTTATGTCATAGAGTTCAAATCCGCTTAACGCTAATTCTCTGGAACATTCGGCGTGTTTATCAAAACATGTTTACAAAAGACTTGTTTACAATCTTTCCAAGGTCTCGCGAATGTTTTCGAAATCGGTTCGTACGATATATAAGCAGACGTATCGTGCACCTTGACATTCAGTTTGCAAATAGCAATTAAGAGCGAATAAACAAGTGAAAATAAAAATACGAAATAGTAGTGGCCTCGGCATTCTTATTGGACAACGGACTGTATAGAGACTGTAAGTAGTAAATTTGTAGTAAAAAGTTGAAAAAAGTGTTTTTAACGAGTCACCAGATATTTTCATCCAAATCTACGACCCACTTTACGTAACATTATTATAGTATACGTTTATCCATAAAACTGTTTCCAGCGAAATTATATTGCTAAGGCGGCGTTCAGTGATTAAAATGACTAATGTGCAAAGCTTTGAGTAAAATAGAAGTAATTTTTGAAGTCCCAAATAATGTGTTATGTGTATGTTGTAAAACATTCGTGACTCAAGCAATTACTAGCTCCTGAATTTGTTTGTATCAAAATAATTTAGAGAATATGAAAATGTATCCGCTTACATTTCCATATACTCTAAACGGTACATAGTACTTTATCGTAATTAGTAATATTCAAAATATTCTTCTTTATAACTATAAAATAATTTTGACAAAAAAAGGTTTTAATAATTATATTAATGATTTATAGAAGCAGGCGTTACTTTGCGGAATTCCATATTACAAGCAATATAACAGAACTAACTACTTTGCTATAATCCGCACGTGTTAAGTGAATGCATGCAAAGCCAATGTGTATGAAGCAGGCAAAATCTACGCACCTTATACATGCAGGACCAGTCACCACATGCACTCCAAGGCGCAATTCACCAGCAACAACGCACACAAAAGCAGCACACACACCCACCACCACAATCTCGACGATCGCTTCGCCCTGAAACCGAAGCATCATCAGGAGATTTTTCGTACGATTTTATGTATCAGTACGATTTTTGTCGTAGAGCCTATTCTCCTGATGATGCTTCGGTTTCGGTTTCGGTTAAAACTTTTAAAACCTTAAATAATAAGATAACAGGAGACCTTTGGGGAATGTCAGTGAAATTATTAAAAAATATTATAGAAATAATTGCGCCATATCTAGCTAAAGTTTTTAATGATTCAGTAGATTCAGGTGTTTTTCCGAACTTAATGAAACACAGTAAGCTAGTACCTCTTTATAAAGCAGGTGATAAGAGTGATCCAAATAATTATAGACCTATTTCTGTTCTACCAACGCTTAGTAAAATATTTGAAAAGATTATGCTCGACCAACTTGTATGTTACTTTAATCTTAACAACTTCTTACATTCAGAGCAATATGGTTTTACTAAGGGTCGGTCAACTACAGATGCTGGTGCAAGACTCTTAAGACTCTTAAGACATATATTTGAAGCTTGGCAGAATTCACAAAATGCTATAGGCATTTTTTGTGATTTATCTAAGGCGTTTGATTGCGTTGAACATAAGACCCTTCTTTTAAAATTAAGTTATTACGGTGTAAATGATAACTCGCTTGGTCTTATTTCCTCTTATCTTAGCGATAGATTACAAAAGGTATGCATTAATGATGTTAGGTCATCTGGATCGTTTAATGATATGGGTGTCCCACAGGGGTCAATCCTTGGTCCTTTTCTGTTTTTAGTATACATAAATGATTTAGCATATTGTGTTCAAAATATTTGTGATATTGTGTTGTTTGCAGATGATACCTCTTTTATTTTTAAAGTAGATCGAGATAAAGACAATTTTGACGATGTAAACAGTGCTCTATCTCAGATATCAAATTGGTTTTCAGTAAATAATTTACTTTTAAATGCAAATAAAACCAAATGTCTGCAATTCGTGTTACCAAACGTAATTAGGTCAGACATAAAGTTAGAGATTAATAAACAGATACTAAAGATAGAAAATACAACTAAATTTTTGGGGCTCACTTTGGATGATAAACTCCAATGGGGCACCCATATATCTGTCCTCGCAGGAAGACTTAGTTCCGCCGCTTACGCTGTTAGAAAAATCAGATATTTAACCGATGTTGAAACAGCGCGACTTGTTTATTTTGCTTATTTCCATAGCATTATGTCATATGGAATAATGCTGTGGGGTAAAGCGGCCGATATAGAAAAAATTTTTGTTGCCCAAAAAAGAGCCATACGGGCTATCTATAATATGAAGCAACGTGAGTCCCTTCGCGAAAAGTTCCAAGAAATAGGCATACTGACTGTAGCATCACAATATATATATAGTAATATTCTATTTGTGCGGAAAAATATAAGTACATATAAAACAAAATTTGATGTATATCATAGACATACGAGAGGTCACAAACAGCTTGCGATACCTGCGTCGCGACTCAGCAGAGTTAGCAACTCATTTGTTGGTCTCGCTATTCGCTTCTATAATAAAATTCCTCAATCCATTCTAGACCAATGTACAGAAAGATTTCAATCAAGTGTAAAAAATATGCTTATACGTAAAGCATATTACAAAATTGAAGATTATTTGGATGATATGAAAGCCTGGATTTGAAAATCCTTTCAGCTTCATACAAGACAGCGGTTTAATAATGTATAATTGAAAATATTTAAAAGATTGACCGCCGAGTTTCTTGCTGGTTCTTCTCGGTAAGAGCAACATTCCGAACCAGTTGTAGCTTCATTAATCATATTGATGCTTGACGATTCAAAAGTGCCTGAAATGGTTTATTTGAGTAAAGATTATTTTGATTTTGATTTTGATTTTTCGGGGCGAAGCGATCGTCGAGATTGTGGTGCTGGGTGTGTGTGCTGCTTTTGTGTGCGTTGTTGCTGGTGAATTGCGCCTTGGGGTGCATGTGGTGGCTGGTCCGGCATGTATAAGGTGCGTAGATTTTGCCTGCTTCATACACATTGGCTTTGCATGCATTCACTTAACACGTGCGGATTATAGCAAAGTAGTTAGTTCTGTTATATTGCTTGTAATTATATTAATTCTTTATTTACTCAAATACACGCATAAAGTAGTTTACAAGAGATATTATGGAATCAGCATATTTGACCATTAAATACTACGCAAATTCTAAATAAATGTTTATAAAAAATTAAATTAAAAGAAAATATTTATGATACAAGTAGTAGTTTTTAACTATAAAAAAAATCAAAAATATGTCAAGATGAAAAATATAAAAAAATAATTAAAATTAATAATTTATCTTTTAATAATAATTATCCACAATAATAATAAATAAAGAAATAAGTGGTTACTAAAAACAAAGTCAATAAATGTCATTATAAAAATATAAATATCACTCAAAACGTGTTGTATATGGTTTAGTAGAATAGATCAACCTCATTTCTTACCGTGTTGTCGTGAAGGCGACTAAGGTAAGTTAACGTCAGACTGGCGCCCGGTCGTAAAATAACAAGTCACTTCAACTAACAACATGTTTTAAACTTGTCGTGCCGTCTTGCCCCTATTACAGTGGGATAAGGCCAGGAGAACGATGAGAATTATTTTAACAGAATGACTTAACCCCAGTTAGGACCATTGGCATTCACTGAGGAGAAATAAATAAGAAAGCAAGCAACTCAATGGTATACTTTATCAGTAATAGTAATTATTTAATGGTAAATTAGTTCGAATCCAATTTTACTAACCACGACAAGCTATAACACGATCTAGATAGGTGAGCGTCTATTAATCGTCCTAGTCAACGTTTAGAACTTTCTAGAAATTACGCTATCATCAATAGCGTAAATTCTAAAATATTTCGTAGATTATTTTAAGTATCAAAAAGCGATAATCCTCGCCAGACGTCGTTACCCAAATTATTGCCAAATCATTGAGCTTTCACCAATATGTTACATCGAGTGTGTATCTCAAATAACTTTACCGTTTCAATAGATTTAACTTTGCCACCTGAGTATTGGCAATATAACTGTAGCATCTGATATATAAGTTGAATATTATTATAGAGAAAACACGTAATATTATAGCAAAATAATTTTATTATTACTTTTATCTACTCTGATACTATAATACAAAGATTATAAAACTGAAAACAAAATTCTTATGACAAACATTACGTACAGAACAAAAATAAAAAATTAAAAAGTTTCATTACGATACAGGTCTTGTATGGACACCTGTATCATAATGTAACTTTTTAATCATAACGATACACTTATACAACTTCCAGCTGGACCAAGGAGGTTAAACCTCTACCTTAAAAAAAAGGTTTCAATGAATGGGTCCGCGGCGACGCAACAGGCATGCGCAATCGATGTTTGCGCCTTGGCGCCAATACATGAAATTTTAAAAATCTTTTCTATATTTAAACAAAGTTTAGTTTTGTTTGTAAAAAAATAAGTATTTGTGTAAAAACATGTCTGAGAGCGGGGATAGTGGTAATTGTACACCACCAGATATTCTGAAAGCTGCGTCAAACATGACCGTGAACCTGTTGCCGACGAAATCTAGGAGCAACTATATTAAATGTTACCACGAGTCCATGGAATGGAAACGTACGTTTTACGTATTATAGTATGAGAGTAGATAAAGTAGTGTATGATACTGTACATAACTTGGTCTTATAACACTCGTGTGATACTATAAAAAAACTCCGCGAAGTAACGCATAATTCTAAATTAAATTAATATAAAAGTAAATACTGTGTATAAATTTAAGTACTGTATATATGTATGTATCCATTATCATGTATAAATATTTAAATATGTATTAGTGTATAATTATTATAATATGTATTACTATGTAAATATTCTTATGTATTTACGTTTATTAATACTTTGTGCACCGTCCTATATACTCCTAGTTTTAGTTTCTCTTAAGACAGGTTGCCTGTCAGAGATTGCTTTTAGTGATAAAGTAATAAAAGTGAATAGCCGCCTTTGCACTATTTATAATTTTTAAGATTTTTGTAAATTTATTTTGTTTCTTTTTTTTCTATTTGTGCAATAAAGTATTTTATTCTTATTTTTTTTATTATTCCAAATATTATATGATTAATTATTTGTTTACAAGTTTACTCGAATGAAGAATAAATTGATTTCATAAAATTATATAGTCCTATAGTATAACAGAAGTATTTATTATATTATTTTATATTTACAAACCGCGATATAAGTAAGTAGATCGCGATATGCTCAATTCAGAGTTCATGTAAAAAACAGGCGCTGCAAACAAAACAGTATACTAGCTCTGCACAAATTCACGATCACAATTTCAACAATAGTTTCGACTCCACGACAGGGCTGCAAGGCTTTTCTGTGCAATTATCGTGGTGATGGTCATAATACATTGATTTCATTCTTGTTTTGAGAAATTATGACCAATTTCCCGTTTATCTATATTTTAAGTTAATTCGGCTTACTTTATACAAATAAGTAAAAGTAAAAAGTAAAGTATCGGCCTGTTACAATCCCACTGCTGGGCATAAGGCCTCCTCTCTCCGTTTCTGGAGAGAAGGGTTGGAGCTAAGACCTACCACGTTGCTCAAATGCGGATTTGTAGGTTACACATATCTCCAGAATTTCTAAAGATATGCAGGTTTCCTCACGATGCTTTTCTTCACCGAAAAGCGTGTGATAAATTGCAATTATCAATTAGACACATGATTTTAAATAGAAAAACTCATTGGTGCCTGCCAGAGTTTGAACTCGTGTTCCCCTCGAAAGAGTCGCACGGTTACACCGCTGGGCTATCACAGCTCAACATACAAATAAGTACTACATACATACTTACTCTAAGTGGGGTCGGCACAATATGTTAACAAAAAATGTTGTCACACGATTTGGCTAGGTATTTTACGATCGGCCGCCTGGCTGACGTCAACTTATCTTAATCGCCTCTTACGACACCTCGGTAAGAAATGAGGGTGGTCAATTCTAGTCAGCCGGATACCACACGGCAAATACAAATAAGTACTATTATGTCAAAAAGGGTAATAACAATAACCTACATCGTAACAAACATCTCATTTGTATTGCTACAATAAAACACTGCGATTTGAATCTCCATACTAATTTCAAGGTAGCGTCATGACCAGTGGAATAAATTACACTATAAACGTAGGTCGTGTTGTGTTTTCATTAAAAAGTGTGATAAATCAGTGTTTTTCTTGTTTTGGGTCTTGCCTTGCAACTGTGTAAAAGACACGGACAAAAAAGTTTTTAGCTGTATTTACAAGAAATAAATTTGAGCCCTATGCAGGTACTATTTGAAATTTCATTTGTTTATTACTAGCCTACCCAGCCATACTTTGCTTCAGCACAAGCTGTTTTCGAATTGCTCTTTGTAATAAATAATAAATAAATATATGGGAAACTTACACACACGGTCATCCGACCCCTAAGTAAGTAAGTAAGTTACTTAATACTTGTGTTATGGGTGACGAACAGCTGGTAGATATACTACTTATATAATTTTAAATACATAGTAAAGTAACGGCCTGTTACTATGCCCACTGCTGGGCTAAGGCCTCCTCTCTCCGTTTTTGGAGAGAAGGATTGGAGCTAAGACCTATCACGCTGCTCCAATGCGGATTGGTAGGTCACATATATCCCGAGAATTCTGTAGAGATATGCAGGTTTCCTCAAGATGTTTTCCTTCACCGAAAAGCGTGTGATAAATTGCAATTATCAATTAGACACATGAATTTTAATAGTTAATAAGTTAATAAGTTTTTTAATAGAAAATCTCATTGGTGCCGGTGCCCGGTGCTCCGGGGATTAAATCCATGACCGTCTCCAGAGAGTCGCACGGTCTCACCGCTAGGCTATCGCAGCTTCATTTTTAAATACAATTATACACCCAGGCTTCAAGAACCAACAAATTGTTTAAAGAAATGTTGGCCCTCGGCAGTAATCGAACCCGCGACCCGCGGAGCTGAAAGCAGGGTCACTACCCATTGCGCCAACGGGCCAGTCAAATGTAAGTAATGAAAGTAAAGTCTCATCACTTTTGTATTATGGACCTCCGCAAAGTAACGCGTAATTCTATAAATAATTCCTCTTACCTAAAATGTTGAACTCTATCACCGCCATCACAATGAACAAGCAGACTTCCACTATAACAAACTCAACAACGTTTCTCCCCGTAACCGAAGCATCATCAGGAGAAAGACGCCACGACAAAATCGCAAAACGACGCATCACCCAGGCAAGCATAGTTTTTTTTTTTTTTTTTACAATTCTTTCACCTCTGACATGATGATCAGAGACTTTGTTATTACGTTATTAGTTTTATTGGCAATATTATAAGTGCTACCATAAACCTTATTATAATTTCTATTACTATGTTAAACTTTCACAGACAAGACATCTTTTGTTGCTTTCTTAATCCTAATTATATATAATTTTAAAATTCTTTGAATCGTTTTACAATCATTTTATTTACACTATTTACAATATCTATTCTTATATCTAGAATACAATTTTTTATTTTATTTTTTATTTTTTTATTTTTTTTATTGTCACATTCATAATTATACATTTTTTTGATCTTTCATTAATTTTTGTTATTTTTATTTACATTATTTACAATTTTTACACAATATCTAAGAAAGCTATCTCTATATTTTGTATCTGAAATCAGGACTGTCATATTCGATGCGTCTATTCTTATATCTAGTTCGGTTTCTAGATCGAGACGTGCAGCACCGTAGATTGGGCACTCAGTTAAGATGTGTATGACATCTTCAGGTACACCAGGCTCGCAGGCGCATGATGGATCGTTCTTTCGTTTAAAACGATGCAGGTATTCACTAAATCCACCATGACCTGTAAGAATCTGGGTTAATTGTTGCCCAAGGTCCAACTACATGACGACTTTGTATGCCGTAACCACATCTGGCAGGAAGAGTTTGGTAACTGAGGCGTCGTACTCGATTTGTACCTTCGGTTCCATTCATCAACAGATTCCAACCTTAGTTGTTTCTTGATGAATGATACCGGGCATTGATCATAGTCAGACTTCTTTTTTAGCTTTAATGCCGCCTCTTTGGCCAATTGGTCAGCCCTCTCATTCCCTTCATGCCCTGCATGAGCCTTAATCCAGTATAATGAAACTAATTTATTCTGCGTACTGCATGTAGCTAGGTTTTCCTGTATTTCTTGGACTAAGGGATGAAAGGAATAGTGACCAGATACCGACTCGAGTGCGGCTTTAGAGTCACTATAAATACCAATCGAATGCTTTTCACTTTTGATTGCCAGAGTGGTCGCTCGGCATAAGGCCAGTAATTCGGCTTGATATACCGTGCAGTACGAATCCAGCTTGAACTTTTGTGTAACTGTTTCCACAGAGTCAGTCCACATAGATATAGCTGCTCCCACTTTCTCCTCTATTCGACTTCCATCGATATAGATTCGCACTGCATGGTCGATCTGCTCTTGATCATCCGATTCCGCGTAACTAATCGCCACACGCTTCGCAGGGTGCTTTATTAATTCGGGCCTTATTTTGCGTTCGACTTCCCTATCCTTTTGTCTAGCAAGAGATATTCCTCTTTTGGCCTCATATAGGGAGGTCGCTTCCTGGATTCGTATGTCAAGAGGAAGTATCCCTGCCAGTGTCAACGCGGAGTTGAGCGAAACCGTTCGGTAAGCTTTGATGATCTTTTGTGCAAAACTCCTTTGAAGCCCATCCAATTTTTTCCGCACGCCCAGCTTTTTGGATGCTGGCGCACACGCGCAGGATGCGTACAGAATTATCGGCTCCACCACCGCCATGTAGATCGTCCTGATTACTGACGGATGGAGGCCCCAACTCGTTTTGGCAGCTTTGGATAGTTGTTTATAAATACCATACACTTTTTTACATTGTTCGTCGATGTGCTTATTGAAGGTGAGCTTGTTATCTATAATCAACCCCAAGATTTTAATATCTTCCGACATGCCAACAGCCACTCCCCCCATAATCAGGTGCGGTTTATCGTATTTTAGTTTCCTTGTCAGAAGCATTGCTTTTGTTTTGTGTGGTGCAAAGTGTAACTTGTTGCGCTCTCACCATTCACGAACATAGGCAAGAGTGTCATTGGCACGCCTCGAGATATCCGCGCCGATCTCCCCTCGAAAGATGAGGACAATATCATCCGCAAAAGCCTGACAATATTCTCCCCGGGCCTCCAATCCTCTCAGCGAGGAATCCAGGAGAAGGTTCCACAGTGTGGGTCCACCTATCGAACCCTGCACGCATCCTTTCTCCGTTTTCCGACTTATTTCAGCTCCGGCGTATCTTACCTTAACCGCACGATCATCGAGGTAGCTACTCATCATTCGTCTTAAGTTGATTGGACATTTTTTCTCCGCCAGTCGGACTTTAAGCATGGGCCACCAAGCGTTGTCAAAGGCGCCCTCTATGTCCAGAGACACCACGACGACTATTTCCTTGCTTTCGAGTCCATCGTTGATGGTTTTTGACAAGGTCATAGGCATCCTCAGTGCTTTTTTGTGGCGTAAATCCGTACTGGCGGGTGCTGAGTACTGGCTGTATATACCATTTAATTCTATTGATGAGCAGCTTTTCCAAGGTCTTTCCCAGTATCGGCAGCAGCCCGATCGGTCGGTAAGATTTCGGAACCGTATAGTCATCCTTGCCCGGTTTCCGCAGAATGACCACGGTCGCCGCCTTCCAAGCCTTAGGGAAGTATCCAAGGTCCAGGCACTTATTAGCTATCGCTAAATATGTTTCTGGACCCTGAACGATGACTTGGCGACAAATATCCGCTGTGAAACCATCTGCACCGGGGACTTTTTTCGGTTTGAACGTTTTGGACACCATTTCCACTTCGTTCAATGTAAACGGTGGATCCGCAACTTCGTGGCAAGCATAGTTATATACTAATTGTTCAACCCACATGATTTTTTTTTCCATTGTTATTTTTAACGATGTAACGATACGCCGTGTGGTATCCGACATAAAATAGAACACCCTCCATTCTCACCGAGGTGTCGTAAGAGGCGACTAAGGTATGTGCCGTGTGGTATCCGGCAGAATAGAATAGATCAACCTCCATTCTCACCGAGGTGTCGTAAAAGGCGACTAAGGTATGTGCCGTGTGGTATCTGGCTGCATAGTATAGACCACCCTCATTTCTTACCGAGGTGTCGTAAAAGGCGACTACGGTTGACGTTAGGCAGGTGGCCGGTTGTAAAATACGTAGCCAAATCGTGTGACAACATGTTTGTAACATTTTGTGCCGACCAGACTTAGAGTGGGATAAGGGCAGGAGAATGATGATGATGAATGTTATTTTTAACGATCTCAAGTTGCTCCAGTAGTTGTGTTTGTGATAGTGAACGTGTTTAGTGCTTGTGTATTGTGGTTGCGGTAGTGAAAGTTTGTGCATATGTTTTTAGGAATTCTGCATGTATCAGTATGAAAACGCATATTCCACTCTACATTTATCATTATATATTTTTTTTACTTACTTAATCGCGGATTATATAGCCTATAAAACTGTTCTTTGAATGAACATCCTTAACAAGTCTACACAGATGTAAAAAAAACCTACGTTCTAAATGGAACGTCCAGATCTTAGCACTCAGGCCATTAGGGCTTTTGAAAAACGTTCGGGGCGTGCAACTCTAGTGAGTTATCAAGTGGTTTGCTGAATAAAAGCAATTACACGTGAGAGGCATTTTTGTTAGTGTATTCGACGTTACAAACTATTATTCTGTTTCAACCAATGAAAGTCTAGTCTAGACTAGTAATAGGTTTCTTCAATTCGTTGAAATCAACGCCATGCAATCTTAGGCACTAAAATCCGCCAAACTTTAAAACTTTAATAGATCTTCTTAATAGATTGGATGTCCTAATCTTTCATTGCAGTTTCAGCATTCCAACACCTCAACTTCCTTAGTTATTTTAGTGACACATTAAAAGGCTGTGCAATTTTGTCGTGCTGTCTATCTCTTGATGATACTTCGGTTGCTGGGCGAAACGATTGTTTTGTTTGTGATAGCGAATGTGTGTAGTGCTTGTGTGTGATAGCGGTGGTGGAAGTTTGTGCATGTGTTCTTACGAATCCTGTATGAAATATGAAAACGTATAGTCTAAATTTAACATTATATATATATATATCCTATTTGCTTTATAGCGGATTATAGGAAAATAATTTTATTATTACTTTTTTATATAAAAAGGACATGAAATTTAGAGCAAAATAAACATTAATCCTAACTACTACAATACGAAACTAGGCAAGACATTTTCATCCGACATAACTTGGAGACCCTAAGTATTGAAATTGACCTATGGAGTCGAAATTATATCGCTTATGAAAAAGAAATGAAATAAACTAGAAATGCCCTAGTTATAATTTATATGGCAAAACAACGTTTTCCGGGTCAGCTAGTTTCAATATATTTTTATTCGAGATTAAATTAACTGAAGATTGTCTGTAAGGGGTCAGTAACTAAAACAACTTAGTCTGTGTCAAGAGTAAGTAATTTTGTTATTCTTACCCTATTTCGTTTAAATTATACAAAGTAAAATCTTGTTCTAGCAATCTTTGTTTAATCTTTGAGTTAAATTAATTGCCTAATGAATTATTTAAAAAAGTATAAGGTGTTAATTTATACTAATAATATAAATGTTAGTCAGTTGGTCTGTTACGCTTTAGCGTCTGGAGCAATATTAATAGAAGTTAGTGTAATTATAATAATCAATGATAAAAAATATATGGGAAATTTACACACACGACTGTCCGTCCTGAAACTAAGTAACTAAATTGAACGTCAAATACAGCTAATTTATACGAAAAATAAATTCTCATGACGTCATAATTCAGCTAACAGTGGTTCTTCTGTAAAATGCGTGCTTGAATTCCTTTAAAATACTTTTGATTGCGGATTTTACAAAAGTATAGAGACTTTACAAAAGTATAGTTAGTATAGTATAGAGACTTTACAGAGATTTTACAAAAGTAAAACAGTGTTGCTAAAAATTAAAAATTTGCTAATCTCTCAGATTGAATTTGAATTTTGAAAAAGGGTGGTTCGACATTCAGTTTCATTGTTTGGAGTTGGAGGCTTCCACTTCTAACGGAAGAAGATTTTAGATATAAGGCTCATATGATAAGATCTCAGAGAAATCTCAAGAATCGTTTCTATATAAATTATCGATTAGATATTTAAAAAACTTGTTAGATGTAATACATTGAAAATTTAGTAAACCAATTTCGAATATTAAACTTATTAGTTAATATTGCGTTAAGTTGTCAAAATACCGAGAATACGTAATAATTAAAATTATCAGAACAATTTTAGTATCATTTCAAAATGCTGTCATCCACCGAAAATAAATGGAAATAATTCGACGGATTCTCTTATCATTAATATAATATTTAGACGTGGGTAGATTGTTTTAAGCTTAGATCACTCAGAAAGACGTGATTCCTGCTGAGTAAAATACATTATTTCATTTGATGGCTGCAATGTAACTTAAGTGCAACAGACGCGATCTATTTCAAACAAATTTCTTGTTGTGTACTGTACAACATTCTAGACAAAGAACCCAGTATAAAACCGAATATTTATTTTTAATGCATCAGAATTAACAATTATAACTTGTACATCGAATACCGACGCTTGTTAAACGAAGGTGAAGCAAGGCAGCTAATTGCTTAACTTACCTAATTAAAATTACTTCCCGTGAGCCTCTCAGCTGTTTCGCATTCAAATAGTTTTAACGTATTAAATTCTATTGTGCTCGATGTTCAAATAAAGGGAGTATCAAACAATTATACTAAATTAACTGTGCATGTGGCTTCGCCCGCGTAGAAATGTATGTCTCAAATATGTATTTCAGTAAATTTATATAAAACTGTAACTTAAACCTTTCTGTAAAATTGTACTATCTTTTAAAAAGAACCGTATAATAAGCCTTTCATTACTTAGATGGTGTGAATGCGTGGTTATAGCAACTCTCCGACCTAAGACAGCAATGACTAAATGTTATTAGTAATAAAAATTATGTTCTGAAAAGAGCAACCGCTGAGTTTCTTGCTGGCTCTAGGAACAGCTTTCCGAACCAGCAGTGGAGTTGACGATTCAAAAGCACTAGTTTACAAGCTGAATTAAATAATTTTAATTTGAATATGAGCTAAATAAAAATGATAAAACGTTCAGGTAGGATTTTTAAATATCAGCGGCTTGGTTCAAGTTGACTTCAATATTAAAATACCTTCAATTGTGTTCTATAGTTTTTCATATTTCCACGACAACCTAGAATTATATATTATCGTTATAGTATAGTACAACATAACCTTTCGGTTATGTTGTACGATAGCCCAGTATATAAGCTGCAATTGTACAAAATTTATCAATAAAATTTTCCACTGGGGATTAGATACGGCCCGCCATGTGGTATCCGACGGAGTAGAATAGACAACTCTCATTTCTTACTGAGGTGTCTTAAAAGGCGACTCAGGTAAGGTGACCCGCCGCGCCGTAAGGTATCCGGCTGAGTAGAATAGACAACCCTCATTTCTTACTGAGGTACAAAAGTAATACGAGTACTTTTGTATTATGGATCTCCGCAAAGTAACGCCTAATTCTATAAATTATTCTTACTGAGGTGTCTTAAAAGGCGACAAAGGTAAGGTGACCCGCCGCGCCGTGAGGTATCCGGCTGAGTAGAATAGACAACCCTCATTTCTTACTGAGGTACAAAAGTAATACGAGTACTTTTGTATTATGGATCTCCGCAAAGTAACGCCTAATTCTATAAATTATTCTTACTGAGGTGTCTTAAAAGGCGACTAAGGTAAGGTGACCCGCCGCGCCGTGAGGTATCCGGCTGAGTAGAATAGACAACCCTCATTTCTTACTGAAGTGTCTTAAAAGGCGACTAAGGTAGGTTGACCCGCCGCGCCGTGAGGTATCCGGCTGAATAGAATAGACAACCCTCATTTCTTACCGAGGTGTTGTAAAAGGCGACATAGGTAAATTAACATCAGGCAGACGGCCGATCGTAAAATAAACCACCAAAACATGTAAAAAAATGTTTAAAACTTGTTGTGCCGACGCCAGTTAAAATGAGGGCATGAATATGATGATGATGATTTAATTAAACCAGGATTCAATTCTTGGGCTATCACAGCTCTATGCTATTTAAAGCTATGATAGACCAGTACTGAGACCGTACGACTCTTTCGAGGTGGTCACGAATTCAAATCCCGGGCAGGCACCAATGTTTTTTCTATTAAAACAAATGTCTAATTGATAATTGCAATTTATTACAAGCTTTTCGGTGAAGAAAAAATCGTGAGGAAACCTGCATATTTCTAGAGTTTGTAGCCCTTCGATCTTAGCTCCAACCCTTCTCTCCGAAAACGTAGAAAGGAGGCCTATGCCCAGCAATGGGATAGTAACAGGCCGTTACTTTACTTGTTACTTTTAAATTCTTGGCTTTTCTTACTTGTACCTCAGTAATCTTATCACTACATAATTCAATCGTAATGTGTTTAATATATGTATTTAACATCTGCGTCCTCTGATAATTATCCCCTACATAGTTACTTAACACCAATTGTAGTGTCAAATGCTTTTGACCGCGCGTGACACATCGTGGTCAAGTGGTCACCTGCATGTTTTATTAAAGGATCAAGAGCAAATTACTAGACGACGGTAGACGAACCTTTATGCGTCAACGGCCCGTTTTGTCAAATATTTGATAACATAATAGGCAGACATAAAAAATTTTTACTTTGTGATAATTGGAATATTAATTAAATATCAGTCGACGCAAAATATAACGATATTTTTATTACTTTAGTTTTAAACTAGCAAAGCCCCGCGGTTTCACCCGCGTCCATACAGATCTCGTGGTAGTGGAAAGTCTACGAAATCGGACTATAGATTTATTTTGTAGATTATTTAATTATAAAAAATGGGTATCATTAGTATTCTTGGAATAAGACTTAACTCACCAAGTGCAGGCCCTGCTATAACGGTAGGTTAGGTTTGTTATGGCATTATTTGATTTCGATTTACATTCTTAAATTCGTAAAATCTTTTGATTGGGATGTCGGATTTTAATAATTTAAAAAGTATTTTACAGGTATTGAAACAGTTATTCATAAAATATCATTTAATGGGATAAGGATTAATACAGAGATATGAATAAAATGGTTTGATTATTGTCGGCACTTTTACCAACTTTTACAATGTAAAAAGTAGTTATATTGGCATAACTATAATAGTTAGACATATGGTATCGCGGACTTTTTTGTGGATTTTTATTGATACGTTCTATAATACTGTAGAACATTTTTTTGTTCTATCATCAATAGTTTCCGCAGCGCACGCGATGATAGATGTTTACGACTAAATTTTTACCAAGTTATTACAATTTTATTAGGGATCCCTATTTTTTTTGAAAATGACATATAGCCTATGTTGCTCAGTGAAAAAGCAGCTTTCCATTTGTTTTTGGGACAGTTGTCAGGCCAAATTAAAAGAAAAAACTTGTCTAGACATGCAAGCGAATTTCATTCGAAATATGCAACGCTAATTGCTCGTAATTGGTAAAATTATTCGCACAGTTATTTTAGTATGGTGCATGATAATAAGATATTGCACAAACTATAGTCACTTTATTAATGTATCTTCTGTATGTAAAGAATCTTCTATTGTGTATTGTGCTTTAAGCATAGTTTGTACTCTTAATTTAAACTTTTCTTTAGATAAGTTTCATATGGATTTAATGAATTAATTCCGTAAATCGACGCAATCAAATCAATCGACAAATTGATAATTGCAATTTATCATACTCTTTTCGGCGGAGAAAAATATCTATAAAATATATATTTTTCTATAAAAAAAATCTAAATAATATAAGATATGCATCTTATATAATCTTATCTTAATTTTTTGTGTATAATGTTATAAATATCATAATGATTATTTAATTTACCTTACTTATAGCATTTTATTTTTATCCTTGGTTGTATTATTAAGGATGCCTCAAAGATTAATTGACTTCGGTTCAATGTGCTTGTTATATTCTATATAATCTAAATTCTAAATCTAAAAAAATTAATGTTATGTTTCTTTGGTTTGTTTTTCTTTTATGTATTTGTGTGCAATAAAGAGTATTAACATTTTATTCTATTCTATCTTTTGAGAATTCTTGGGATATGTGAATTCAACTCGTGGAAAGTCTTAGCTTCAATCCATCTCTCCAAAAACGAAAAGAAGAGATCTTTACCCAGCCGTGGGTTATTCACAGGCCGTTACTTCTTTTATAATCGCCCATAATATGAATAAAATGGCTATGATTATGTAATTGAGTTAACTCAAAGTTTAAGGGACATGAGTAAAATTTTGAAGACGTCTTGATAGCTGCGGGCTTTCTTACTGTGACGTGACAAGTAAAGGGTTGTAGAACTTTTCGACATGTTTTAACATTTTATGACATTAATTTGATTAGACGAGGAAGCTGGATAAGGTAAGGGTGTACGTATGAAGTTCTATACCGTACAAAATACAAAAGAAAATAAAATATTGTTTTACTATAATTCGCGGTAAAAGAAAAAATATATTTATTTATTAAAGGGAATATATCTCCATAACCGAAGCATCGTCAGGAGACACACTCCATGGCAAAATCCAAAGCGATTTTGGGTTTTCACAAAGTAGTTTGTGAAAGTTTATGTAATATCAGTTTATGTATCAATAACTATATATAACAAGTAATAAGAATTATTGTTTGAAAAGAGCAACCGCCGAGTTTCTTGCTGGTTCTTACGTAGGTACAGTTTTCCGAACCAGTAGTAGATGTTGACGATTCAAAAGCACTTGTTTACAAGTTTACTTGAATAACGAATATTTGAATTTAGTAAAGTAAAGTAAAGTAGCAGCCTGTTACTATCCCACTGCTGGGAATAGGCCTCCTCTCTCCGTTTCTGGAGAGAGGGATTGGAGCTAAGACCTACCACGCTGCTCCAACGCGGATTGGTAGGTTACACATATCAACCGAAATCTCTAGAGTTATGCAGGTTTCCTCACGATGTTTTCCTTCACCGAAAAGCGTGTGATAAAGTGCAATTATCAATTAGACACATAAGTTTTAATAGAAAAACTCAATGGTGCCTGCCCGGGTTTGAACTCGTGTTCCCCTCGAAAGAGTCGCACGGTCTCGCCGCTGGGCTATCACAGCTCATTTTGAATTTGAATTTACTTAAAAGTACCACTCAAACCCCTCAACTAAAATTTAAACCGCTTCATCTTATCTCATTTCTGCAAAATAAAAAGAAAATAATGCTGAATCAAATGTCAATGCGTCGAAATGCGAATCCCATTTTGAAATAGACAAAGAGTGGAATAAAAGCTTGAAATAAGCAGAATCGCAATCTATTGTTGCAATAAGTGGTTATTATACATCGTCGGTATCTAGTTGAATGAGCGAATAACTAATTGCAGCTTCCATTCTATTACGACCAATTAGACTAGCATTGTTAACATAACAATGTAACATCGTGTTTATTATTTGAACATTCTGATATATTGACGAGTCGATCTCATAGTGTGTTTAATAACTGAGCAACTAATAGATAATGCGAAAATCGACCTGCTGCACTTTTATGATTAATCCGCTGGAACCATTTTGATGTAATTTTATAGAAGTAAAGCTCTTATACCGATGAGATTTGGAAAAAATACCTTCATGAAATCTTTTATTCGACTTATATGTACAGCAGGTACTATGAACTCTTATTGCGACTCAATTGAAAACGTAAACTGAATTGTTTTGCTTTCTAATACCATGACGTCTTAAAGACGCACACTTTAAGCCGTTGCGGAATGAGTGTTCGGAATGATTCCTAAAATATGTGAGTAAAAGAGACAGAGTTATCTATAGTTCATATAACGTTATCCTTTTCAAACATTACGACCCCAATGCAATAAACACTTCATGGTACGAAAAGAAAACGGTTTGTTTTAGGTACTGACTTTGAATTGAATCGTTATCTAAAAGTTCATGGTAGGCCTACAGTTATCTGAAGGTGGAATCTTGCAAGTTAAATTTAACCCACTTTCAGGTGTCCGTAACAGGCGAAATTTTACATACTGATCAAATCCAGATCACAATTAATATTATTATAAACACGATTTCATGCTGCTGCTAGGTTTAACTCCAGATGAGGGAACTCATCAATAGTTAATAGTAAGGACATAAAACTTTACTTTTTAAGTCGACTTGTTTTCTCTGAGAACAGAAGATTCTCTATTATCTGGTATTAGAGGAAATCTATATAATGCTCAATGTAGACTGTATCCGTTTTTGCATTATACATTTACGATTGTCACTACAAACGTTCTAAACGTTGACTTGTACATTTAGTAGACGCTCACGTGTCAAGATCGTTTTATAGCTTGTCGTGGTAAAAAAATCAGGTTTGAACTAATTTGGTAATTACTGACCCTACAATGATTGTTAGGTAGATTTGCACCGTACTCGTAAAGTTTCAAAAGTACTCGCAAAATTACATTATGGCATATGAATGTATTGCATATATCATAGTAGCACTAACTTTTAAGAAATGCTGTATAATTGTAAGAATAAGAAAAATATTGAATTCGTGTACCGGAATTGATCGGAGCAAGTTCATAATTATTCACAGTTATCTCGATGCAGACGGTGCATACTAATTCATCTTTTAGTTACTTTGGCAAATTTGCAGAGTTTCTGCTCCCGCTATTATAAATTCA
Organism: Morpho deidamia; assembly: GCA_947086505.1. Taxonomy (NCBI): domain Eukaryota; kingdom Metazoa; phylum Arthropoda; class Insecta; order Lepidoptera; family Nymphalidae; genus Morpho; species Morpho deidamia. The sequence continues at coordinate 3,110,978 of CAMTZC010000025.1, forward strand.
ATTTACATTAAGCGTGGAATATTGTATAGAACATAGAGAATTGCAAGTACGAGGGTGATGACTTTGTCATCTAGTATCTAAATACTAAATATAAAGGTGTAACACAAAATAAAAGTGCAACACAAAAGGTTAGACTTATCAATCCTTTCTATCCAATTTTCAAACGGCCATTGCGCCACCATATAGATGACAGAGCATCTAATAGTCATATCGAATCAATATTTAAAACTAGACTGAGTTCAAGTAATAAATTATGTCTCCGTTTATTCCAAAGCTGTGATAGCCCAGCGGTAAAACTGTGCGACGCTTTGAAGGAGGTGACGGTTTCAAAACCTATGCAGGTACCAATGAGTTTTCTGTTTAAACTTATGTGTTTAACTGATAATTATGAGGAGGTGGAGACATCGTGATGAGCTCTGCATATCTCTAGAAAACATTGGAACAGCGTGGTAGGTACGAGCTCCAACCACTTCTTTCTAAAAACGGAAAGGAGACTTAAGCCCAACAGTGGGATGGGACAGCAACAGGGGGTAACTTGATTATTTTATTAAACACAAAATTATTTTATTTTATAATAAGACTATTTTACGAAAGAAAACAACAGAGAGAAGTATGAATAGTCCATAGTAATAGTAATGAATTTATAATCTGGCACGGCTCACTATGGGCCTTATAAGAAAGCTCAGTCACTCAGCGGGCGATAGAGCGAGCTATGCTCGGAGTGTCTTTACGAGACCAAATAAAGAATGAGGAGATCCGTAGAAGAACTAGAGTCACCGACATAGTTTAGCGTGTCGCGAAGCTGAAGTGGCGCTGGGCGGGGCGCATAGTGCGGAGGACCGATGGGCGCTGGGGTCTTAAGGTGCTGGAATGGCGACCCCGCACCGGAAAGCACAGCGTCGGTAGACCCCCTACGAGGTGGACAGACGACCTCAGAAAGGTCGCAGGGAGCCACTGGATCCAGGCGGCGCAAGATCGTGTGGTGTGGCGATCCCATGAAGAGGCCTATGTCCAGCAGTGGATGCCCATCGGCTGACGAAAAAAAATCTGGCACGGTAATAGCAACGAAAAAACTTTCTGTTCACGCTTTTATAGTAGAAATTAGTGACATACTCATCATTCTCCTGCCCTTTATCTCACTCCAACCATGGTTAGAACATTATGTTTCAGTCTGTCATTCTCTCCTATCATTTGTCAACTCTTTTAATTTTATTTTAATAATAATTACGTATTAAACATAGGTCTTTTCAAGTGTTCTACTACTACTATAAAGTCCAAGGCCTCATAAAAAATATACAATTATTGTCAGATTGCAATTAAAATTATTTTATTACCCTAATAATGGTTTACCCGATATCGGTCGACATTTAAGATCCTTTTAGAATAGTTTAACGGAAAATGATGGCATTTGAAGGATTGTGCGGAGGAACAAATTGTACGCAGAGTTACGATAAAAAGTTAACTTTATTTTGTACACAACAATTAAACAGCAAAATTTATACTATTATCTGCATTGTAATGTCATACTTGTTCTATTTATTTTATATCGCATGAAAATTTTTATCTACATACATAATTTTTAGTTTCTTTTTTACTACTACCCTTATCCCTCCTAGGTGGGGTCGGAACAATATGGTTTTTCTCTTCCATTCTCTTCTATCATTCGTCAACTCTGGCGATACTCCTTTTATATGCATGTAATACTTCACAAAATCCCAGCATCTCTTTTTCGGTCTCCCTATAGTCACATATCTATCCACATTTATATTCTACATACGTGTAGTCACTTGATTTCATCTCTCTTCGTTATATGTCCATATCATCCTAGTCTTGCACTTCTCGTCTCTTCTATAATAGGTGCAACTTTCAGACTTATCTATTAATTACTTTAACTGTATATTAAAATTAGGAGCTCCTGAGCGGTAAGAGATCGTTTGTGAGCGAAAGTCTTGAAGACGCTATGGCCAGCTGCAAAGTCTGTCACTGAATGGTCAGGCAAATAGAATTCTCGAATAGTAATTAGAAACCGGAATTAGTATACATTCACTATATTGAGATAGCTCTAGGTATTACTGGAACTTCCAATTAATTATAGACAATGAATTACATTCCGATGTTGAACGTGAATTTCGCACGCGTACGTTCAAGTTCTAATCCAAGGCAATTATGATAACTATGCTATTATTAACCCATTTATTATCGTTGGCAACATCAGCACTGGATATTTAAAATAAATACTGGTAGCACTTAAACAATCATCACCTTGGAGCCTTTCTAAGTTTATAAAAACTAGCTGTCCGACCAAGCGTTGCTGCGGCTCAGTCGAATTTCGAATTCTCCTCGGAACAGAACTCAACAGTTAGAAAAAATTGCTCCGATCTCCTCCAAACTTTAAATAATCATACGCTAAGTAATTTTAAAGATTGTCGGAAAATTTGATCAAAATCGATCCAGCCGTTTCAGAGTGTATAAAGGACAGAAAAAAAACTTTTTATATATTAATACTAGAGTTGTTACAGCACTCCTCGATTATTTACTTTTGATTTATTCCGATTCCTGAAGAAAAAAGTATTTTATTTATTCTATTTATTAAATATACCGGTATACATCGTTCAGTCAAAGCAAATTTAAACTCATATACCGCTTATAGGTATATAAAAGTATAACATACTTTCAAATAAAGATTAATTTGATTTGATTTACAATCTTAAGGACTTCACTAATTATTGCACTTATTCGTATAAAAATGAATTCAATATTCAAATATACAATATTACATAAACCATTGACTTGCATTTATGGAGAACAACAAGGCGCTATGTAGTAACTATATGCAATCGTACAACCACAAAGTAATTATTAAGTTAACACAACATTGTCACAGAGTACGCGTAACGGTATACAAAAATACTTTATGCATCCCTGACATCAGGTATACAACATTCATTCATAGAGTCATAACACCAAGAGTTAGAAAATCATAGGCAGCGTCCAAAAAATAATATAGAGGGAAGATGAAATACCCATAGTTATCTTTGTCTTATCACATATTAAATAGAGAGACAGAAAGGTAGCTTATTTTGCTCTCACTTTGATTTCGATGGTTACATTATAGAACCGCTATTCCATAGTTGCGTTGGTTCGTGGATTTGGACGGAAAAGCCTGGTGACTCGTTAAAACACTTTATTCAGATCGATGCAGTCAGTCGTCCAATAACAAAGCCGAGATCACTATAATTTTAGTTTTTATTTCGCTTCTTAATTCGCTCTTGATCGATAATCGCAACCGAACTGAACGTCGAGGCGCACGATATGTCCGCTTATATACGAAACGAACCGATGACGACAATGTTCGCAAACGTTCGCGTGTCCTAGCAGAGATACCGAATACGATTCGTAAACAAAGTCAATGTTCTAGAGAATTATCGTCAATCGAATTTTAACTCTATGACATACAGTTTACGAACTCTTTTCACATGTTGGAACACTATTATAAATAACTCAATGTGGTTTCCTTGGTGCATTCTAGATATTTGTGATTGAAGAATTATTCATATTAATTATACTTTAGGTGAAAAATTAAAAGTAATGATTTAGTTAAAGGTGTAATAAAAAATAATTGAAGACTTGAAATCGAGTTTTTTTTGATAAATTTTCGCGTGTTCCTTGTTTTTTTTAATAAAGGGTATATGGTATGTCAGTTGTATCACTTCGTTCGTCATAACTTTAAAAATGTCTTGAATTATATTTATTGCTTTTCCGAAAAAATTACGAAAACCGGGAGTTTTTTATCATTTATGTTAGCCCGATTTATAAGTTTCAGGTGTACCAAAATTAAACTTTATTGCTCCATGAAATAAGCCTTGAAAGCGTAACAGACAGAAAGACAGACAAAGTTTAGCATGTATTACAAGCTTAAAAAAGTGAAGTAACGGACTTTTACAATCTCCACTGCTGGGCATAGGCCTCCTCGCTCCGTTTCTGGAGAGAAGGATTGGAGCTAAGACCTACCAAGCTGCTCCGAAGCGGATTGGTAGGTAACACATATCCCAAGAATTCTCTAGAAATATGCAGGTTTCCTCACGATGTTTTGAACACGTCACCCCCTCGAAAGAATAGCACGGTGTCGGCCTATCTCCGCTCTGTTATAAGCATAGGTTAAAGATTTACTAAATTTGTATTTGAGCTCACACCGCTCTGTTATAAGCATAGATTAAAGATTTACTGAATAAGAATTGTTATACTGTTATTTTTTAGCTACGTATAGGTCGAGTTGATACCTAGTTATTTACTGTGAACTCGGATTCATTATTCAAGTTGAATGTGTTTATACATGCAAAAGCATTTGTAGAACACGAATTATGCAGGTGTCAATATGAGGGTGAAGTCTCTCGCTGGGAAAGTTTTATTGAAACACACAATATTACATGTTTCATTTATATAAAATCTGACTTAAAACACTACATGACATAGCATCTAGTATCTATATTAAGTGCACGTTTATTTATGTCTTAATGAAGCTGGTTGTTTGTCTAATATTGGTATATTTCACATGTGGGTGTTTAGTATACTCGTATTTTTCATCTATTATGAACACCGAGGAATTGGTCTTTGTTTACAATAAAAAAATATGAGCCGAGTTATTAGTCTGACTCTAAAAATAGTTAATTATTAAATAGTTAATTTGGCCATCTGAAAGATTCTTCGTATAAATGACACTCTGAAAACGAGCAGTGATTTAAGACTATATTCTTAAGCCACTAAAGCATTTTGGACGTAAAACTTTCGCGAAGGTTTTAAAAAATATCTTTATTGAATCTTGTGTCGCGCATTACATAGATGAAGCAACCCTGATGAAGCAAAATTTTGTATGTGTTTAAGTTTGCGCGACTTTATGAGTGTGTCTATGTGTAAACATATGTGCATGGGTGTGTGTGTGTGTGTGTGTTAGACCTTGTGCGTGTGTATTCATGTGTGCGTGTACCAAAATGTAAAAGTATATATCAGTAAATTCCTCCTAGTAAAATACAGTATGTTAACATAGTTTAGCGTATTAAATACTACGCAGGTGAATCTCGTCGAGTCGAATACCAACGCGGTTGCAATTAACACCTAATTTACATCCATCACCGAACGCGATAATCTAGGCGACATTCAGTTTTACCTTTATAGTAATTTCAATAAAAGGATCCTCAAAAGTTATCGTCATTGATCATTAAATTTCATGTTATTAAATGTAGTTGATTTAGCCCTTGATGCTATTATTTGCTCGGTTTTATTTAAGTATTATAATTCATTTAATAATGAAGAGGGATGAAAATCATGTGACTAAACGATATGTGACTAGAGGGGGGCTGGAAAGAGATGGTTGGGTTGTGTATAATATGATATGGTTGTAAAAGGAGTAGTGCCAGAGTTTAGTTAATAATATGAGAGAATGGAAGGCGAACATGCTATGCCAACCCCACTTTTAGTGGGATATTGGCAAGAAAATGAACGAATTACATTTAAACGCACAAGTAAATATAACTATTAGTCACTTGTTAGTTATTTTTTGGTTCAAATAATTGGAATGAACTTCCCACTCACGCCCTTGTCAGTTTCCATATACTCTGTCTGAACCATATTTAACAATCAAAATCTATACTAATATAAAAAATGCGAAGTCTGTCTTACGGTTTCATGTTTATTCTTCCGTTGGATTAATTTTGATGAAATTTGATAGAATTGAAAGCTCCTCCTATCTAGTGTGTAGTATAAAAAGTTATACCAAGTTTTTATCGGGAATAAAAATAAATATAATTAAGGGTACTTCAACGTTGTTGATGCAGGTAAAATTAATCTTATATACATATAATATATAAATATATGCGCATCTTAAAAAAAACTTCTAAGCCCAGTTATTAATAATATTAATCTTTGCGATTTTGTCGTGGAGTCTATCTCCTGATGATGTTTCGGTTGCGGGGCAAAACGATTGTTCAGTTTGTGATAGTGAACGTGTGTAGTGCTTGTGTATTGTGGTGGTGTGGAGGTTTGTGCATGCGTTTTTACGAATCCTGGATGTAACGGGTGTGAAAAACGAATAGTCCACTATACATTTAGCACTATATATATATTCTATTTACTGTATCGCGGATTATAGCAAAATAATTTTATTATTACTTTTGTAATAAATAGGTAATTTTCTATCAAACTGAATGATAGTTTCTTAATTATATAAAATTTATAAAAAATATATATTTTTACGTCATAAATTCAATGATTTTTCGTAGTCTCCCGACTACGAAAAATCATTGAATTTATGGATAATAAGGAAACGCTCTATTGAATTATATTATTAATCATTCATAACGTGGTTCAATTTGAAATAATTAAAATAAGTAAACCTTTTAATAAGTAAACCTACATACATATACAGAACAGAATTCTTTGGAGTTGTTGAGAGGCCGATCCACATTGGAGAAGGTTCTTTCTATTCTATTCAAGAAAAGAGGCAGTCTTTGCACAGTAATAGACTATTAATTTTTTTTATATATTTATCATTATTAAAAAAATTCAAAGTAGATCTTACAATATTATTATTTCATTATGTTGTGTTCAAATACATTTAATAGCATATTATTTTCTTATTTCTTTGATATATTGATTTTAAAATTTATTTTAATGTGTTGTTATGTTAATTTTCTTAGTAATCAACAGTGATAATATGAACTGTAGTAGTGTGTGTGTGGCGCAGTGGAAGCGTACTGGGCCCATAACCCAGAGGTCCGTGGATCGAAACCACGCTCTGCTAAAATCAGTATTTGTAACATTTTGATGCGTTGTGTAATATTTTCTAAGTAATTAATAGTGAATAATAGACTGTAGTATTTGTGTAGATCTATCACAAGCAGAGTGGCGCAGTGGAAGCGTGCTGGCCCATAACCCAGAGGTCTGTGGATCGAAACCACGCTCTGCTAGAATCAACATTTCAAAGCTTGTGCAAATATAGTAGCATAACGGCAAAGTCGCGGCCATCAGCCTGTTTATAATAAGCAATAAGGCGCATCATACGACCGGATTAGACCGGGCGGGTTAGCTTAGGTCAATACAATTAACCATAATTGCTACAAGCAGGGCGTATTAAGCTCTCACTTTTACAATAACGTGCGCGTTATCTCGCTGTGCCGCCGTGTGTATCGAGTGCCTAACGTTGTGATTTTGTGATATCGTTCGGATTTCCTTGCTACGTTTGTGGTAGGTACTGAATATATCTTTCATAAAACTAAGAATAAAATTTATATAGCTAATTTTCGTAGCATAGTATTTGGAAACTTTATTTCAGATTAAGTTGGCCATTAACATTTTTGTTTATTGATTTATTCAAACGAGATAAAATTTTAAAAGAATATAACCATGAACAGCAAAACTGACTGGACCATAGTAAATTAAAAGTTATTGATGGCTATTATATTAAGGCTAAGGCTTCAGAAAGTACGTAGATCGTTTGTGGGCTTCGGTATACTTTTTTATAATAAAATTCCTCAATCAATTCTGGACTTGCCTTTACACAAGTTCAAAAAAGCAATTAAAGAGACTCTCATTAATAAAGCTTACTATAATGTTGAAGACTATGTCAATGATAAGAAAGCTTGGAACTAAATTGCGACCAGCTATGTACTAGACGATATTATAATCTAAGTTTGTTAACAATAGTCAATACAAAACTGTAATATTTTTTTTTTTAAAGAGTTGACCGCCGAGTTTCTTGCTGGTTCTTCTCGGTTAGAGCACCTTTCCGAACCAGTTGTAGCTTCAATTTAATTTTAATTTGACGATTCAAAAGTGCTTGTAATAGGCCAATTTGAATAAAGACTTATTTGAATTTGAATTTGAATTTGATAAAACATAGTGTTTTCATTATTTTGCGAATATTAGAAAAGTTAAAGTTGTAAAACAAACTAAATTTTTTAAATTAATATTAATTAGTCCGGCGATAACGCAGCATAAAGAGCTCATGGATAATGGCCCCGTATGTGCTTGAAACTATTCGGGGTCATTCGATAAAATAAGACGTGAGTATAGCCGGTCTCTGAACGCTAATTATGAATGCAACTCACGATAGTTTAAATTAAAAAAATACAGTTTTTGTTACTATAATTCCCTAATGTTGATTTTAGAATATTATTTAAATAAGCTTTTGTACGCTAAGGAATAAAATGAAAAGATAATAAAAAAATAATTACATAATTTGATTTGTAATGTAAACATAACATAACGATGTGTTGTATGATGATGATAAAATATACATTTTTCCTTAAATCTCATGGAAATAGTAAACTCATGAGTGAGTATTTAACTTTATCTGTTTTGTCGTTTTTTTGACGTAATTTGATAATGGTTATTATTATTTTCCTTTAGCCTGTGTGGCGCAAATCACTCTGCTAATATCACGTAAAATGGCAAAACACAAGTACGCCATGTGGTATCCGGCATAGAACAGACCACCCTCTTTTCTTGCCGAGGTGACTAAGGTAAATTGACGTCAAGCAGGCGGCCGGTCGTAAAATACGTAGCCAAATCATGTGACAATATGTTGTCCCCACCCCAGTTAGAATGGGATAAGGGCAAGAAAATGATGATGACACAAGTAATTAAAGAATTTGATATTTGCTTCGAAGAGAATGCACTAATGAACTAAGTACCTATAATAGTAGAAAATTCATACAATTATGAAAAGAAATAAAATAAAGGATATACCGAAAATAGTTACGCATTCAACTTATTGTCTGCAAAAAAAGTTATCAATTCTGAAAAACATACATAAATGCCAAAAAAATATTTGAGATCGACAAATAATTGGTCCATCACATTTTCCCTTTGACACATTGTCACGTTAACTGACAGATGAAATTTCAATCGTATTAGTGTGTGAGCACTCTAAGGTTCTCTTTTTTTATGGATCATGAAGAAAAAGTGTTAAAATTTATGTCAGATATAACACACGTGAGCAAATTTATACTAGTTTCAGAAAATATTAAATTAATCGTCACGAAACCTTATAGTAGTTGAATGGTATGGATCATTGGTAGTAGGTAGTAGTGGATTTGATTGATTTCTTACACTTTATCGTTTCAAACTGTCTTTATAATAGCAATGGTAGACGACGAAGCATCTAATAGTCGTTTCAAGTCCGCGTATAGAACGGATTTGACTTCCATGCATATCATCAAAGCAATCCCGCTGCTATTAAATAAATCGAAATACGTAAAAATAAATAACTAACAAAAAAGCCAAATATCATTTGGCCTGTACGCAAGGTAAGCTTCAAATTTTGCCGTTTTCGAAATATTTTTTTATTACTGCTCCTCTCCTATTCATCTTACCGTGATGTTATAATATAGTCTATAGCCTTCTTCGAGAAATGGACTATAAAATTTTTTTTTTTATGAAATACGATGGCAAACGAGCATGCGGTTCACCTAAAGTAATTACCGCCGCCCAAAACCTCTCGCAGAGCGAGTGTGTTGCCGTCCTTTTAAATGGTGGAATACACGCTTTTTGAAGGTACTTATGTCGTACCGATCCGGAAACGCTGCCATAGGGATATAGATAGTCCATTTCTCGAAAAAAAGAAAGAAGAAGATCACTCAACGAATTTTTCAAATCGGTTTAATAGTTCCTGAGATTAGCGCGATCAAACAATCAAACAAACTCATAGCAAGCTTTATATATCAGTATATCAATAAAAAAATAGTCAACGTCAAGAAAATTAATGGCAAACGTGGGTGTAGGAAAAACCGTTGTCACTAAAAAAAGATTAAACCTTTGTCAAAACTATCTTCGTAAGCGCAAATTGAGTTTTCGCATTTCCTCTGTGACGTCTTGTGACATGTTCTGACATAAGAAATTAGAGTCATATACCAAACCAAGTTTGCACATTACCGGTTGGCTTCACATGTTATGATGTTATTTTAAGGTTCATTTTCTATATCTATATCTATACTAATATTATAAAGAGGAAAGATTTGCATGTTTGTTTGTAATGTTTCACACAAAAAACTACTGGACCGCTGATTTCAAATTCATTGTAGCGACCGTTATAGCAGGGCCTGCATTCGATAAGTTAGGTCTACTAAGGATACCCATTTTTTATAATTAAAAAATCTACAAATAAATCTATAGTCTGACTTCGTAGACTTACCACTATCACGAGATCGGTATGGACGCGGGTGAAACGGCGGGGTATTTCTAGTTTTATATAATTTAACTGCACAATATATTTTTTATTGCAGAATTTAAAACATATAAAGAAGCGTAAGCATAAGCGTTCTACCAGTTAACTTTAGGGTCAAACGGAAAATTTACTTTATCTTTCTTTTATTTCTTCAACAGATACATTTCCTGTTAGACACAGGTTTATCAAATGTATCTCCACACCACACGATCTTATGCCGCTGAAATTTGTGGCTCCCCGCAAGTTTTTTGATGTCATCAGTCCATTCATTCCCATGTCATTGAGGGATTTTGACCAACAGTGCTTTTTTTTTGTAAGGAGTAAATATTTTAGTGTCTCAGGAACCCATCGCCTATAGGTTTTTGGTACTTTGCGCGAATCACTTGAGCTGCATGAATGAATTTTGGTACACTCTGAACTTTATTTTGGCCATATCGGCCAAAATTTGGATACAATTTTTAAAATTTGGACGCACTGTTCAAAGACTTTGGTCTTCAGGCATTAATAAGGTATGCTTTAATGCTACCAATTTTAATTAGTCTTCGGATGCAACTCAGATGGGCAGACTTGAATCTTGGTTTGAAAATTTTATAGGGTTTCGACTCCTAGTAAGTATTACGTAGTAATGAAAAAGAGGATTTCTAATCTGTAAGAGCAAAAGACTTTGGCACCGTAAATCATTATAAATTAATCATAAGTTACTGTGAAAAATTATATTGTTCGTTAAATATTGTAAGTTTTAATGACAATTTGAAAATAAAAAAATAATAATTGGAAAAACAAAATTCGGAAGCTCGGTCTTATTCTAACCATAAATTTATAGAATAATTCTTAGAACAAACCCATTTAAAACTCGTCATCATGTCACAGTGTGAGCGGTATCCGGAAATCCTTAATGGAATTTAATTTTTGCTTTCCCCAACGTTGATTGATGTAACGCTGGTCTCTAATCCCATTGTGGATTCCCGCTCTGGAATAAGATTCGTACAAAAGTTCCCTATAAGTTAATTTAAGTCAAAGTCTTTTTATTCTTTGCTAAAAGAAAATTGCTTATTTTACTTTGTCCAAACTTAAATGCGAGTTGTTATGTAAAATATTAAGGTTAATACGCGAGAAACGTGGTGTGGGGATGTCAGCTTAGAGTGGTCTTGTTCGGCAAATAAGTGTTCGTTGTTTTCTTTCCCTTATTTTTGATATTGCTGACATTAATAAGCTATTTACAATAATAGAAAGCTCTGTAAATATTTTGTGGCAAACATTTTGCTTTTGTGATTCAGAAAGTCCTACGGTCTGATTCTATTAAGACGGCTTATAGCAAAACATCTTTTAAATGTATTTTATCATCATCATTCTCCTACCCTTATCCCACTCTAAGTAGGGTCGGCACAACATGTTACAAACATGTTGTCACAGGATTTAGCGATGCATTTTACGACCGGCCTCCTGCCTGACGTCAACTTACTTTAGTCGCCTTTTACCTCGGTAAGAAAGGATGGTGGTCTATTATATTCTGCCAGACGCCACACGGAGTTTTTAAATGTACTTTATCTGTACATAAAACGTATGAATATGAGATAAAATTGTGTCTTTTAATGTGTTTTTTATAGTATAAGATATAAAAATTTCTAAATAACTTTTATATTCCTAGATACTGTTGTTAGGAAAAAAGTAAGGACAGAAGGCGTTGTAAAGGCGAAATTAAATTGAAATTTAATCGAATTTCCATCATTTAAAATTGATGAACGACATGCTTTAATGAAAATGTGTCATATATATGAAGTTAATTCATTATGGGTATTTTGATTGTCTACTATTCACATATAAAGAGGATTCAAAGTACAAATCTGCACATTTTTAAGTTAATAACGAAGAGCGGTTCTTTGAACAGCGGTCATTATCTTTTGGAAGACAACCTCACCAAACCTTATCTTGATATGACTTTTATAGGCTAACCGTTTAACTCAGATTCCACCTAGAACGGAAGCTGAGGTAGGTGCAAGCAGCGAGCGCCCGTAGCGTGATAGAAGAAGTGACCAGCGCAGGCCAGCAGGCCTACCATGAACTCTTACTGCGACTCAATTGGAGACGTAAACTAAATTGTTTTACTTTTTCATACCATGACGTCTTAAAGACGTACACTTTAGGTTGTTGAATTCGTCTTAAGAACATGTGAGTAAAAGAAACAGAGTTATCTATAGTTCATATAACGTTATCCTTTTCAAACATTACGACCCTAAAGCAATCCACACTTCATGGTAAGAAAAGAAAGCGGTTCGCGGTCGTTGTTTACGTCTTCAATTACGTATAAGAGTTCATGGTAGGCTTGCAGGTCTGAGTTAAACGGTTAGCCTATAGATGTTTTGACGTCTACGTTGTGGTTACGATATTTGTCTTGTTTAAGTAATTTAAATCAGTCTGTATCAAAGTATAAAAGTTTCATCAATATTCCCTGCTGTTAACAAAGAGTGTAAAATACATAGTGTAAAGTTACATAACTTAAATTATCAGTGAAGTACCATATCAGAACATTTATATACCGGTAATGGTAGGCTCCACACATGCGGGTTGACTATAATGTTTTGTTCGACGCCCATTGTCAGAGCATTGTTACGGTGAGCCTAATGAAGTCGAAATATCGATATGGCTACACAATGCGAGCTTATCTTTGCAGATTTGTTAAGCTAAGCATTCTAGTGGGTTCGGTTTCGCATTATGCCATTGATGTCTTTGAGGGTTTGTTTCATAAGTTCATTATCTAAAAATCTTGGCACACTTTTAGATAATGAAAGTTTTAGAGTGGCTTTGGGTCTCAGATTGGGAACCACATTGTGCCTTAAGCACAGATGTCCATGTGGAAAAGAGGTAGACAGTTTTGGCATACATGGGCTTTCATGCCATAGGAGCTCTGGTAGGCTTTTCCGCCATGGTTCTCTTAATGACACCATCAAAAGAGCTCTTGCCAAATTCGAAATTCCTGCTCTTCTCGAGCCTTCCGGGATATGTCGGGATGATGGCAAGAGACCAGACGGTCTGACGCTGATTCCTTGGGAACGGGGACGGGCCCTAATGTGGGACGCAACATGCGTTGATACGTTAGCCTCGTCCCATATCAGGGAAACGGCGTCCAGACCTGGAGCTGCGGCGGAAATGGCCGAATCCGGCAAGCGGCGAAAGTATGCATCTCTCGTTGAGAGTTATATATTTGTGTCGTTTGCAGTTGAGACCCTAGGGCCATGGAGCCAAAGTGCAAAAAAATTTTTATCCTTTTTAACACCTCGGTTGATCGCCTCTTCGGGTGACAAGAGGGCTGGCTCCTTTTTCGCACAAAGAATCAGCTTAGCGATTCAACGCGGAAACGCTGCCATCATTCTTGGGACCATTCCACGTGGGCATGATTTGTATAGTAGTAGCGTGTAAGTAATTTAAGATAGATATAAGTTGTATATATTTGTTATAAATAAAATAAAAAAAAACATTTAAAGCGGACGAAATCGCGGGTTTGGTTAAGTAGATAGATATATTTTAATAATTTATATTTTTATTGTAAAGGAAAATTATTTCAAAATTATTTTGAATTTAAACGCAAACTCACTGAACGTGTATCTGCACCGTAGGTGAAATTATAAACAGTAATGAAATTTAAATTTAATAAAATAAATGTTATTTTAATAACTTAGTTGTAATTTAATATTATGAGATAAAATTATGGTAATTATTAATTTATGAGTTCCCATTGATGTTATTATTGACAGTATATACATTAGCTTAATTATTTTTAGACTAATTTTAAGTAAATAATAAAATGTATCTATTGATGGTTGTCCATTGAATTAAGTAAATAAATTGTTGATATGAGCGCCAAATGAAGTAATGTTGCAATATTAAAGTGACAAATATCTAGCAGTAGCTATTATTATACAAGTATAACAAAGCTATGACTCCACAAGAAAGCTCAGAATTGCCAAGCGGCGATGGAGCGAGTTATGCTTGAAGCTAGAAGAGGAGGTATACGTGATCATATCAGAAATGAGGAGATCCGTAGAAGAACCAAAGTCACCGACATAGCTAAGTGTAAGTAATACATCATATAAGTGTATGTAATTAATATGCTTTGCGCTGCTTTGCGCCTTGCAAAAGTAAATAAGTCATTTGTGGGTTTGGGTATAAGATTCTATGATATAATACCGCAATAGATTTTATTTTTGCAACAGTTTAAAAGCGCTGTTAAAGGGAGGCTGATACAAAAAGCCTAATATACTTTTGAGGAATATATAGATGATAAAAAAGCGTGGATATAGCTACTCCTCTACCCTGTACAAGATAGTAATAACCAAACGTAACTAGTTATAAGAATTTTATTTGAAAAGAGCAACCGTCGATTTCCTAGCTGGCTCTTCTCGGTAGAAACAGCTTTCCGAACCAGCGGTAGATTTTGACGATTCAAGAGCACTTGTTTACAAGTTTACTTGAATAGAGAATATTTTGAATTTGAATATATCATATAGTGTGTATGTAAGTGGCTATGGAGGGGGCACATAGCGCGGAGAACTGATGGATCTTGGAATCTGAAGGTGGTGGAATGGCGACGCCACATTGGGAAAGGCAGCGTCGGTAGACCGCTACGAAGTTGACTTATGACCTCAAACGCTAGGGGAGCTGCTGGATCCAACCGGCTAAAGATCTTGTGGTGTGGAAATCCCCTGATGAGATAGGTCTCATCAGAGGTAGGGGTAGTGATGTAGGCATCACTATCAAGTCAACTATCTAGCAGTTCTATCAGACGTTAGAAAAATGGTAATTTAATATACTATATTATAGTATCTCCTATTCGCAATCCCTTTATATTAGTGAAAAGAACCGATGAATGTATTCTACATTCAGTGTAACATATTTTTAACTGCAGATTCTTCCTAATCAACCAACGAGTATAGGAATCCACTTTTGATTTAAAGGTTTTTTTGGAATTCCTTTTACTCCTTGCGGCGAAGGAAAACTTCGTCAGGAAATTCATATAGAAATTTGCCGATAGTTCCTGTGATAAATATGTGTGACCTGTTGTTATACGTATTAATAAAGCATGTTGGGTTTTACCTCCCATTCTTCTTAGGAGAGATACGGTGTTTGCACAGCAGTGGAATAATAAAGTCGTTTATTTAAAGTCAGACATTAAAGTTATTCTAGCCGCCGTGTGGTTGAGTCCGGTTGAGTAGAATAGACCACCCTCATTTCTTACCGAGGTGTCGTAAAATGCGACTAAGGTAAGTTGACGTCAGGCGGGCGGCCGGTCGTAAAATATCTAGCCAAATCATGTTACAACATGTTTAATACATGTTGTGCCGACCCGACTAAGAGTGGAATAAGGGCAGGAGAATGAAAAATGATGATGATGATAGGAAAGTTATTCTAAAACTTTAGGTCTTATCTTCTTATATAATGAACTTAAACGACAGTGACACCTCACCTCATATGAATCTTGCACCTAATTTCCATATGCCCGAATAAATACGTTTGATGAAAATGACATAATACAAATTTGAAACTCTTGACTTATTACGCCGGGAAAACTTGTGGAAAAACTCTAGTTCACGCGCTTGTAGAGAACGATTTTCATATTTTGTCGCTTCCACGCCGCGAGTTTTGACACTTAATCATAAAGTACACAATTGTTGGCCATCTACCGCGAAATTTACTTTGCGAAAACTTTTGAGAAACAAAAGTGAAATCTTTTAGACACCGTGAAGATATTCTTGAAGAATAATAAGTTGCCGAGGACCAACATTTTCTACAAATGAATGTATTTAAGTATGTATTTTAAACTATATATAAATATATCTACCAGTTGTCCGTCACCCATAACACAAGTATTAAGTAACTTTGGGGATGGACGACCGCGTGTGTAAGTGTTACATATATATTTATTTATATAATATTCTCTCATCGTTTGAAACATATTTCAGATAAACGTTTTGATAATATTACAACGTTATGAAAACGAACTGAATTTTGCCAGGAGTATGAACAAAAATATCAAATATTATTAATATCTCGCAATATTAATTTTATCGTGTTTTAATAGCAAACATTCCATTAGCGTACAATATTTTAGCGTATACAAAACCTTAATTAGAGACCAGCTCGCATCGAAATTACAGCTAATATAAAACAAACTTTGCACATAAATTTATAATTTTCCTGCTTCTACAACCCATGAGAGTGCGAACATTGCTTTCAATTTGCATCTTTCTAAAGTCTTTTAATAAAGATTGAACAGGTTTATTAGACCTTTGAGGTCATGAGTGTGACGTCATGGGTTCAAATTTTTAGCCCCGAGTTTATGTAAAATTTATTCATCTAGTACTTTTTTGTAAAGTGGAATACACTCTACTATTCAAACCTAATAGGAAATTAAAGGAACTTTACATTTTTAAACCTTTATTCTTCAGAATCTATCCGAATTAAATGCTGCTATCTCCCTAACTACTTACTATCTATGTATCTATTCAACCAACAAACTCTCTATTTCCTAAAATCTCATACCCCTTCCTTGTCCCAAATTTCAATTGTCCCCTTTTCGTGATAAGACGTATTGATCCTTCTTAATATATTCTCCATGCAGATGAAATCAGCTCTAAAATAATATCAAGAATTTTCTATTGTAGAAAGCGCTAAAATTTATATAAAACGTGATGTATGTGGAATTATTAATTTCATACACTTATTTCATATAAGCTGTATCTGCAACTTCCTTCAAATCAAGTAATAAGTGAGAAAACCCTTAATTGTGCATTAAATTAACTATTGCTTCCAACTGTACGGAGAGCATAGCCGACGGGTTAACAGCATTCTAAATATGGATCCGATAAACCGTTGAAGATGAACCGTTTATAATATCGCTTAGGCTTACTGTTCCAGCAGGATGCACTTTTAACCGCAGGAATTGGTTATATTGGTTGGTATTGGTTGGCGATGTCGATCCAAAAAACATGTTTTTTCGGACACAAACTAATACTGTTAGCCCTAATGGCTTTTACAGCGTCACCGAGAGAGTGGGCAAGTGCAGAAGCATCGTCGAGGGTGTGAGAGCGACTATATTTTGCCATCCTCCCGACGAGCGGGAAAAATAACTTTTTGAATGGGGACTGCTTATGTAACTACTAATACACCTCTATAGCCCGCAGTAAAGTACTGGTGGCGCCATCTGTTATTGCAGTCAGGAAAATACATGAGTTATGTTGTGTTACAGACTCCCCCCTGTCCACTGAGACATCCCGACGAGTAGGAAAGGATTAAAGCTGTTTTCTTGGACGCCTAGATCACTTTGTATAGATGGTATACATGGGTTATGTTGTGTTACACTATGAATTTCTTTGCTATTGCCGGTAGAAATTAAAAAGTCTATTGTTTTAATGTTAGCCCGGCATGTGAGATTCATAATCATTCTCCAGTCCTTATCTCAATCTTAGTGGGTTCGGCACATGTTTTAGACATGTTTTTAAATGATTTAGGTAGTTATTTTACACTTGCCTGCCTGAAATCAACTTACCTTAATCGCCTTTGACGACACACGGGTAAGAAATGAGGGTGGTCTAATCTACTCAACCGGATATAAGATTCAATTGTAGAAATTTTGACACTTAACCTAACAGATTAACGAAAGAGAACTGTGAGTCAGACTTTAGACTTCAATGATATTAGTATGGATTAATACACTATCACATAAATGATTGAATTCATCAATATGGTTTCAGTACGAGTATAAGGGCTTTTTCATGTAAGCGCCACCATAATTTGACGGTGATGGGAATCAAGGGTGTAGTTATTTATACATTAACTCTCCATTTACAAACTTTTATGAACTTACTTCGTTTAATTAGTATATATTTCCGATTCAAAATTGGACTACTATTAACAAATATATATATGGGACAGTTGCACACACGGCCGTTCATCCCTAAGTATCTTAATACTTGTGTTACGGTTGACAGACAACTGGTAAATTCATTTGAAACACATAAATACACTCAGACTCAAAGTACCAACAAACTGTATATAGACAATGTTGGTTCCTGGCATAAATTCAACACCCAACCCACGGACCTGAAGGCAGACACGGGTTAGATTGCAATTCTTATTGCAATGATTATCGTTACTCGAAACTTCACCATGAACTGTATATTTATATATACAGGTTGGTAACAATGGTATGAAATTATTTTTAAGTCTAGTCACCAACATACATCAGCACCCTACATAAAAAACAGTTTATTCAGCGAAGTATTTTAGCCACA
This sequence comes from Morpho deidamia, assembly GCA_947086505.1. NCBI lineage: Eukaryota > Metazoa > Arthropoda > Insecta > Lepidoptera > Nymphalidae > Morpho > Morpho deidamia. Next base: position 3,129,485 of record CAMTZC010000025.1, read on the forward strand.
GCAGTTATTTAAGATTTTTCAAAATAAAAAACGATTTATGGAGATCAACTACCGTACCCTACTACGACACAGGAAACGAAAAATAACCTTGACCCAAAAACTAAATATTATGGTGAGTGAAAACAACAATGTTATTGTTTTCTCCTGTTTTTTGAACAAGCGCGCCACGCCAGTTAAGTAAACGCTTACCAAAGATTGCCAGATCTAAATTAAATTATATTTTTTGTTTATTAATTATCTATTATCTATTACGTACAAATGATTAGTGTATTCATATAATGTCGTATCGTTGGTACCATCCTGTATACACAGACAAAATAGACAACTTGAAATTATCGTCAAGAATTTTAAGCATGATCGCTGGTTTATGTACAAAAATGTAAAGCCCTAATAAATCAGTCTTAAGACAAAAGTAATAATAAAATTATTCTGCTATATATAACCTCCACCACCGCCACCATAATACACAAGCACTACACACGTTCACTATCACAAAATCAACAATCGTCGCGACAAAATCGTAAAGCTTTGCGATTTTGTCGCGGAGCCTATCTCCTGATGATGCTTCGGTTGTGGGGCGAAACGATTGTTGAGTTTGTGATAGTGAACGTGTATAGTGCTTGTATATTGTGGTGGCTTTGTGGAGGTGTGCACATGTCTTTTTACGAATCCTGCATGTATCGGGTATGACAACGTACAGTCTACTCTACATTTAGCATTAAATATATTTTCTATTTACTTTATCGATTTTATCTTTACAGAAGTTTAAAAACGCCGTTAAAGGGAGGCTGATACAGGAAGCCTATACTATTCATATACTACTATACTATTGAGGATTATATAGATGATAAAAATACGTGGATATAGCTACTCCTGTACCCTGTACAAGATAGTAATAACCAAATGCAACTAATTATAAGAATTTTATTTGAAAAGAGTGACCACCGAGTTTCTTGCTGGTTCTTCTCAATAGAAACAGCTTTCCGAACCAGCAGTAGATTTTGACGATTCAAAAGCACTTGTTTACAAGTTTACTTGAATAAAGAATATTTTGAATTTGAATTTAAATTTGTCGCGGATTATAGAAAAATAATTTTATTATTACTTTTATATTACGGGTCGTCGCAAAGCAAAGCTCAATGCTAAAAATTATTCAGTCTTAAGGGTTAGAAATAGATCAATTTTCATTTCTAACGTGATTGAAACGAATCGAAAGTACCCAAGTGGGACACATCGTTAGGTTCAACTTTCTTTTAAAAATTGAAGGTAATGTATGCAAATGAGTCTAACTTTATTCCCTTCGAGCTATTAGAGATACTTTGACCGTTTGATAAGTAATTCGGGACAAGACCAACTCCTCATTGGGTTACGACTCCGAAGTAATATGCAGATCTCTTTAATGTAATAAACATTTCAGAATTTACAGCGTCCCTTTTAAGGATAACAGGAGTAAATGTTTCACTCCGTCTTTATTAAGCTCATTTCGTCATATCGCAGGGTATTTCAGTTAAGATAGACTGGAAAATACTTATCTTATAATTTTAAAATGTCATTTAATTTATTCAAAGCTGCCGTGCGGTATCCGGCTGAGTAGAATAGACTACCCTATACTATTAGGTCCTTACATATGAAATTGGCGTTTTCTATGTGAGGAACATAAAGTCGTTTTTTTTTAAATGAAATATATTTAATTAATCAAAGTATGTACCATTGCTATGTATGCACTTTTGCCATCTCATAGGTAGTTCATTGATCCCCTTACTAAAAAAACCATTCGGGCGGGAATCAATAAAATCTTTGAAGGCGGTTTGGACTGCCCCATCGGAGTTGAATTTTTTTCCTTGCAAGTAGTTATCCAAATTGCGAAAAAAATGGTAATCTGTTGGAGCAAGGTCCGGAGAGTACGGTGGATGTCTAAGACATTCTAATTGAAGCTCCTCTGATTTGGTAGCCGTCTGTTGTGCAGTGTGTGGTCTAGCGTTGTCTTGAAGCAGCAGTGGCCTAGAGCGATTCACCAGCCTCGGTTGTTTAGCAGCTAGCTTTTCCATCATGGTTTGCAGTTGCTGACAATAGATATCTGCCGTAATCGTCTGGCCAGATTTAAGAAAGCTGTAGTGAACGACACCGGCACTAGTCCACCAAACACTTACAAGCAACTTTTTTTTAGTCAATTTTCGCTTAGGGCAGGATTTGGCTGGTTCGCCAGGGTTCAGCCATTGCGATGAGCGCTTCCGATTATCGTAGAGGATTCACTTTTCATCACAAGTAATGATTCGATTTAAAATTCCTTCATTATTGTGCCGGTTGAGTAACGTAACGCAGCAGTCGACGCGCATTTGTCGGTTTGCTTCACTCAATTCATGAGGTACCCACCTTTCAAGCTTTTTCACCTTCCCAATTTGCTTCAAATGGATTAGAATAGTTTTATCACTAACACCGGAGCCTGCAGCTAACTCGGACGTGGTTTGCGATGGATCCGCTTCCACAATAGCCTTCAATTCTTCATTATCAACTTTGGTCTTCGGCCGTCCACGAGGCTTGTTCTGTAGGTCGAAATTTCCAGAACGAAAACGTTGGAACCAAAAACGCACTGTGTTTTCTTTTGCGACACCGTCACCATACACATCATTAATCCTTCGAGCCGTTTCTGCAGCACTGGTGCCACGGTGGAACTCATACTCGTAAATAACGCGATATTTCATGTTATCCATTTTGTAAACAGAGTGACACAAAGAAAAAAACAAAAGAAGAAAAAACAGATGAATTAGGGGGTTTGAAACACAAATGCATGAGTAAATAGCTGTATGAATTTGAATTTGGAATTCCTAACCATAAAGGTAATATTTGAGATCAAAGTGGCCAGTACGACAAAACGCCAATTTCATATGTAAGGACCTAATATAAGGTACGGACTATAAGGTAAGTGGACGTCAGGCAGGTGGCCGATCGTAAAATACGTAGCCGGCCCCACTTAGAGTGGGGTAGGGGGAGTAGATAAGGGTAGGAGTATGATGATCTTCCTTAGTTTATAGTACAAAAAATTCTATATAAAAATTTACTTCAACTATGATCCATAATATATTAAATTCCTCGTCACTTCACTATCAGGAACGCACCTGCGTCACACCTTGAAAATAGGTGAGGCGTACATAATTCGATATTTTCTTGAAGGCTAAATTTTGTGATGAAATTCAAAACGTTTTATATATTGCCGATTATAATACATTCTAATATTTAACGCCAAAATTAATCTCTTTACACTACTACATGCATTATCTTTCATTATTGACTGGCCTGTTGGCTCAGTGGGTAATGACCCTACCTTCGGCTTTACGAACCCAATGCAATGCACTACACAATGAAAAGAAAGCGGTTTGCGGTCGTCGCTTACGCCTTCAATTGAGTCGCAATAAGAGTTTATGGTTGGCCTGCAGTTGTCCATCAACCATAACACAAGTATTAAGTTACTTACTTTGGGGACGGACAACCGTGTGTGTATGTGTCCTATATATTTATTTATTTATTTTGTTATCCCCTTTTATATTTCCTCTAGAATTTGTCAGAAACTATTCCTGCACTCTTTTTACAAAGATATCCTTCCCTTCATTATTACAAGTTTAAATTATCCCCCCTTTTTGCGATATAAAAGAAGAAGCAGTAGAGTTAACGAATGATAGGAGAGAATGCAAGAGAAAATATATTGTGCCGACCCCACTTAGAGTGGGATAAGGGCAGGAGGTTGATGAGGATATATGCGTGAACGCAGTCGCGCGAGAAACTTAGTGACAAAAATCCTATAAATCCTTCTATAAATCCTATAAAACATAGATGTCTCTTTGCCATAGCTTGCTGAATATCTTTCAGCATTTTTATCACCTTCTTTGGTATCCAATACCCTGGAAGTACTGCCCTTACACAAATTATGTAATGCTGCATACAAATATCCGCTCTTGACCCAGATCCATGCAATACTGGACATTTCAATACCTAAATTATTTATTAAGCAGAACCGCGCTCTACTCCCCCTTGTATTGTCGGCCACGCCTAAACCGGACAAATGACATATTATTAATTTGTACGGTCATTACAAAAAATGTCATAGTATTATCATTTACTTTTGTCACTAAATAATTTATAGAATCAGGCGTTACGCTGCGGAGATCCATAATACAAAAGTAATAGTAAAATTATTCTTCTATAATCCGCGTTAAATTTAATCCTACTAATATTACAAAAGTAATAATAAAATTATTTTGCTATAATCTGCGATACAGTAAATAGAAAATATATATAGTGCTAAATGTATAGTGGAGTATACGTTTTTTCATACCCGTTACATGCAGGATTCGTAAAAACACATGCACAAACCTCCACCACTTCCACCATAATACACCAGCACTACACACGTTCACTATCACAAACTCAAGGAGATAGGCTTATAGCAAAATAATTTTATTATCACTTTTGTATTATGGATTTCCGCAAAGTAACGCCTAATTCTATAAATTACCTACTAATATTATAAATGCGTAAGGTATGTGAATTTTGCTTGCTTCATACACTTAGCATTACATACATTCTCTTAACAAACGCGGAATGTAGCAAAATAATTATATTATAGCTTCCAAACATTTATGCGATATCTATACTTATTATAAAACAAAGTCCCTAAAAGCTGTTTGTATGAAATCGATTTTTTCAAAATTTACTAAACGGTTTTTATACAGTTTTCATCAAAAGATAGTGCAATACTTGCGGATGGTTTAGTTAAATAGTATTTATCGGTATTATGTAAATTGTGTCGAAGAGATCGCGCAGTTATTAATAAACTTGCTTGCTGACAGTTTTAGTCGCGTGCGCTGCATAAACCAGCAGAGATACGCTAAAGTAATGTACTACAGAATTGTAGATCTATAAAACTACTACAACAAAGTCTAGGACAGCATATCTCTATCTCTTATGGTTAACTCTCAATAACTACTTTTATGTTTAAATTTTGAATTCTAGAAAAAAATTGAGTCACGCTGATTTCCACACGGGCGAAGCCGCTGGCACAGTTTTATATAATTCAATCAGAAATAAGAAAGTTATTCGAAAGCGTTAAAAAGTGGTTCAAAGGTAGCGGTCGTTAGTCCTTTGTAGGTTTGGGTATGATTCTGAAATAATTTACGCAATCGATTTTAGTTTTCCCATACAGCAGTTTAAAAATAACTATTAAAACGAAGTGGATACAGAAAGCCTACTTATACTGTTGAGGATTATATAGATGATAAAAATGCGTAGATATAGCTACTCTTTAACCTGTACAAGACAGTAATGACTTGATGTTACTATTAAAAAGCATTATATTTTGAAACTAGAAACTGCCGAGTTTTTTGCTGGCTCTTCTCAGTAGGACCAGCGTTCCGAACCAGCAGTAGAGTTGACGATTCAAAAGCACTTGTTTACAAGTTTTCTTGAATAAAACATATTTTGAATTTAAATTAAAAATTTCAAGTGTATCACAGTAAATTTACTGAGAATTGCTTATATACCGTTGTCATTTGTCAGACCATACCACGCGATTATTAATAAAGCCTTTACTATACGATGTTGACCAGAATAATATGACATCATTATTTTGATTAGATTGAAGCATTCCTTTTCTAAAGATGCTAGGATCAGCACGTAACAAACTGTAATATAAATATTAATGAAAATTCCATTGTCGTTCAGTTCACTTACTCGTAAAACTATGGTATAAATTCCAAGGAATCTCTCTTATATTAATTTTAAAAGGGCTATATATTTTTACGAGATGTCGTAAATGGCGACTAAGGTAAGTTGACGTCAGGGACGTCGGTCGGTAATTATTCAACATATCACAAAAAAGGTAACAAACCCAGTGAATGTTAGATCGCAATTTAAATCCAAGCTGTCTTAATATTTGCATTGTATTTTATAGAATGAGGCGATCTTCAATTATATTCGCAAACATTACTGAATGACTTGCCCAATGCGGTTACTGGTGTTAATAAAGATCTGGCTTCAATTTCTGAATGGAGTAGACAATACGGTTTAAAAGTAAATCCGAGAAAATCCCAAGCTATAATTATTGGCAGCCCAGGCATGGTCGCTAGAATTGAGTGGAACTGTCTTCCGCCAATTTGTTTTGATGGTATAGTTATTCCGTACAGCACAACAGTTAAAAATTTAGGTATTTATTTTGATGCAACGTTCACATGGTCTGTACAAATGACAGAAGTCAGTAAAAAACTGTTTGCTGCATTGAGCTCCCTTCGTCGTTTGAGTGCCTACTCCTACTAAAATTATGTTGGCGCAATCCCTATTACTACCTATCCTCGACTACGCTGACGCAAGCTATCCTGACTTAACCGAGACACAAATAAATAAACTTGAGCGTCTTCAAAATGTTGCTATTATTTGGTTTACGCAAGTATAATCATATTTCCGAATTTCGTATGAAGCTCAAGTGGTTACCCATTCGCTTTCGCCGGAATCTTGATATTGACTCTCTTCTGTACTGTGTGTTATTCCACCCTACGACTCCTGCTTACCTAAAAGTAAAATTTCAGTTTCTGGGATTGCAAAGTAGCAAGGGGTCCAGATCTGCTGAAAACCTTACGCTTAAAATGCCGAAGCAGCACACAAAGTTTTATGCCAGGTCATTTACAGTGAAGGCGGTGAACTTATGGAATGCGTTACCGGTAAATATTCGGAAGGCTAAAACAATACACAAGTTTAAACTAGAAGTCAAGGATTTTTATCTTTCGCTTTGCTGTTGATGCTACTTATTTTATTTAGTTTATTATTTATATGTGTTTAGTATATTTATGTATGTTTATTTTCATATATGTATATGTATAATATTTTATTTATATACTTATATATATATATTGAATTTAGTATAGTATATAACTATTTATGTATTTTAATTAAATATTAGTATGTAAGTTTATGCACTTCCTACCCGACTTCATATTCAAATTCTATCACCGAGGTTGTCTGGTAGAAATCGCTGCTTAGCGATAAGACCGCCTCTTTGTACAAGTTATCTAGTTATAAGTTGACTTTGTATTTTCTTTGTTTTTGTTGTGCAACAAAGTATATTAAATAAATAAATAAATAAATAAATGAGGCATTACTTCGCGGAAATGCATAATACAAAATTAATGAAATTATTATTGTGCTATAATTCGTGATAAACGAAAATATATGTAATGCTTAATGTAGATCATACCATCCGTTCTCATACCTGATACATGCAGAATTCGTAAATACTCATATCCACTACCAATAACACAACAATAGACAGGGACTACACACGTTCACTATCACAATCTTAACAAACGTTTCGCTCCGCAACCGGTTCCGGGGTGCGGTATTTGGAAACCATAGTTATGAAGATATGTTCGCCGCGTGGTATCCGGCTGATTAGAGAATAGACCACCCTCTTCTTCTTCTTCTTCTTCTTCTAGGAGAAGCGGCTATGCAGGGCCTGAGGGCCCAGTATCATTTTGACCATTACTGATCAATTGTGATCGCCACTGCTTACAATTCGCCACCACCCTCATTTCTTACCGAGGTGTCGTAAAAGGCGACTAAGAGAGGTTGACCTACCGTGTGGTATCCGGTTAAGCAGAATAGACCATGCTCTTTCTTACCGAGGGTTCGTAAAATACCACTAAGATAAGTTGACGTCAGGCAGGCGGCTGGTCGTAAAATACGCAGCCAAATCATGTGATAACATGTTTGTAACATGTTGTGCCGACCCCACTTAGAGTGAAATAAGGGCAGGAGGATGATGATGACGATTCTGTAGTACATTACTTGTGTGTATCTGTGCTGGTTTACGCTGTGCACGCGAGTAAAGCACCCAGCGGTAAAGTTTTTTTACAACCGCGCGACCTCTTTAACACAATTAATATAAGACCATAACATAAGAGAATTATGTACTATTAACCTAAACCTTACGGCAGAATAGCAGTACAAAAGTAATAATAAATTATTTTGCTATAATCCGCGATACAGTAAATAGAAAATATATATAGTGTTAAATGTATAGTGGACTATCAGTATAATTGTATATAATTTTCATACCCGATACGTGCAGGATTCGTAAAAACACATGCACAAACCTCCATCACTTCTATTTATTTATTATTTATTTATTTATGTACCACAACTTAATCAATAAATTTTATAACAAAAACAATGTAAACAAAGGAAAGCTTATCGCTATAAGCGATCTCTTCCAGCAGCCCTAAGAGTGTTGGGAAACATATTGGAATGGTATACTTCTACCACAATACACAAGCACTACACACGTTCACTATCGCAAACTCAACAATCGTTTCGCCCCGCAACCGGAGCATCACCAGGAGATAGACTTCTCGACAAAATCGCAAAGCGAAGCAATAGCCAGACAAGCATGGTTATATAGTACTTGGTTCATCCCCACCCTTTATTTTACCTCTGAACACGTGCAACAAGCTTGAACCAGAAACATTTATCTGCTCGTTAATGAGGGTGCCATTGTTATGCTTAATGATTTCTAATTGTTCCAAAATATTTAATTTCAAGCTTTTTCCACATAATAGCAGTAGTAACAGCACAGTAAAAACTGTGCAAAAATCGTTCAGTATATTTTGAGTAAATTGATCACATACAAATAGACAACTTTTAGGTACTCTGTTTTAGAATTAATAAGTGTAGATCAATTATTTACTTAAGCTATATTCTAGCTATAAGACAATATCACGGGAATCACGATTTTCTATTTAAAAAAACTCGTTTGTCTAATTTATATACAATAATCTGAACTGAATGAACTTCAACTTAAATGTTAAATTACCATCAATTATGTACTATGTGTTGATCCTGTTTCTGAAAAAAATGGTTTTCTATCACATATTTTTCTACTATCTTATAAACGGCTGAGCTTTTTAACAAAAGTAAAAATAAAATTATTTTGCTACAATCCGCGATACATTGTAGCAAAATAATTTTATTATTGCTTTTGTATTATGGATCTCCGCAAAGTAACGCCTAATTCTATAAAAAAAAAATTTAACAGTAAGTTTCGGACACATATATCATATGATAACTTGGCTTATCGATTCCTATTGTCTTCACCTATATATGGAAAATAGTATACACTGCAGTTATGGCACAGGCTCTTGGCGCAGATGACAGTGATCCTGCCTTCGGGTCGCGGGTTCGATTCCCGAGAACCAACATTTTCTATTTAGAATTTTTTTGGTTCTTCGAGTATGGGTGTATTTAAGTATATATTTAAAACTATATATGTATATATTTACCAATTGTCTCTCACCCATAGCACAAGTATTAAGTAAGTTATTTTTATATCTTTGTACCAAGTTTTAATAGCAAATTAAAAATGTCTAAAATTTATTTTGTCGCCAAACTTTGTAGACGAACTTGGGAGTACTTGAAAGAAGTTAGTAAAATAAAATGAAGACTAAATCCATACTAAATTAATTCGCATCGTATGTCTGTCTATTACGCCTTCTAGCTAATCTAGTGGAACAATATTAGTGACATTTTGTTTTAGCTTATATAAGGAAATAACCTATCGAATAAAAAGTACCTGTTTTGTTCGAGAACAGGAACAAAACACATTTCATATAAATGAAGGCATTTTAATAAATAAATTAGGGCAAACGATCGGTACAGCTTTTATACCTTAATTCGCGGTAAGAAAAACATCTTGATCAATGTAATGGCAAATGGAACGGAAACTGAATTTGAGATCTAGTATAAAAAAAAATCTACAAGGGCGAGTACAGAAGCATAGTTGTAGGTGCAAAATACCGAGAATACAGCGCTTACGTCATTTTAAGACCGAGTCTATCACAATAATGATATGACGTAAGTGAGAAGTTCTAATAGTGTCCCATTAAAAAAAAAGATAATTACAACGAATTTATCTCAAAAACTTTTTTTGTATTCAAAAATATACGTTGTCGCCTGATGAACGGCTATTAAGTAAATTTACAACGAAATAATTCAAATTATGTTTCAACTCACGCCACCTTCTAATTAAGGATAAGATTTGAAAAAATATGTGTTTTTGTTTATCCAAAAATATTTGACAGATATAAGTTAAGTAACGCCAATTAAGTATTTTTATTTTTATATATAAGCTGTGATAGTCCAGCGGTGAGACCGTCTGACTCTCTAGAGACGATCGTGGGTTCAAAGCCCAGGCAGGCACCAATGAGTTTTGCTATTGAAAATCATGTGTCTAATTGAAAATTGCAATTTATCACACGCTTTTAGGTGTAGGTAAACATCGTGAGGAAACCAGCATATCTCTAGTGAATTCTGGGGTTATGTCTAACCTACCAATCCGCATTGGAGCAGTGTGGTAGGTCTTAGCTCCAACCCTTCTCTCCAGAAACGGAGAGAGGAGGCCTATTCCCATCAGTGGGATTGTAAAAGGCCGCTACTATTGTTTTATTTTTTTTATATATATGAGGAACAGAACAGACTGATATAGTTTGACTACACTATATATTGCACGCCTAAGGCCTAGGCCACTATTGGGTTATCTATGAATACACTACATTTATCCGAAAGCGATTAGTTACGATTGGGTGCAATCATTCAATTACCGGTTGAACTAATACAACTGAAATAAAAATTAGGAATTAAGATATATAGGAAATAATTAGAAAAGAAAATACAGTGAAATATTTTAAAAATTGTAAACTAGAAAAGGCATATTAAAGTAAACAATAGATAAGTATGGGACATAGTAAAATAATAAAAAAGCCAAATTAGTGGTAAACAGAAAGGCAGCAAATCTTTCGAATATAATCCTAGAACAAAAAAAAAAATAGAAATTGTTAATTTTTTTTATATAATATAAAATAATAATATGTATATGGAAATTTGATAAGAAATTGGAAACATTAAATTGTAATAATAAAATAGCAACATGTAATAATAAATAGTTGAAATGTAACACATAATGAAAATATATAACGAAATTGTATCAATATAAACAGTAAATAAAATGGTAATAACCTATTGTAACTAAAAAATTGTAATACCCATTCAGGGTAAAATCTTCTTATATATATATAACAAATAAAGTCGTCTCATAAAGGCTCTGATCATGTTAGAGGTAGTTGGAAAAAAAAAAGAACTAATACAACTACGAGTAAGTGCAATTTTTTAATGCTTGTTACACTTTACAAATCTTTTCTTTATTGTAAAATAGGAGCTATCCCACAGCTGGGCTAAGGTATGGTCCCCATTCTAGTATGAAGCATACAATACTGATCTCTCCAAAGATCGCTATTTCCCAGCACGCATCATCCTCCTGTCCTCATCCCAATCTAAATGAGGTCTGCACAACATGTTACAAAACTGCCTGACCGGCCGCCTGCCTGACGTCAACTTACCTTAATCAAATTTTACGACCCCCTCGAAAGAAAGAGGATAGTCTATTCTACTCAATCGGATTCCACAAGGTGGGTCAACATAGCTTAGTCGCCTTTTACGACACCTCGGTAACAAACGAGGGTGGTCTATTCTACACAGCTGGATACCACATGGCACTTTGTTATTTCCTTCAGTGAGATTATAAAAGACCTAAAGTTTGTTAAACCTTTGACATATAAAAAACGAAGTCACAAAAATTATAGTTCAAGCTTCTCTTATAGTGGAAATATCGAAAACCGATCACTCAACTCACTAAATTAATTATTTCATACAATATATACATAGAGAAATATTGGAAATGAAATTTCACGCCTCAAACCGGTAGAGTTAATGCCATTAACGTCTCATATTTATTCAACGCAGAAACAAATACACACAGAAATAACAGCTACAGAAATGTGTTACTACGATAATTAATTTCATATTCTAACTATATCGATCTTCACTAGTGACGCACTTTACACATTTATTAATATTAATATTATAAAGGTGAAAGACGCTTGTTACGATGTACGGATAATCCACTAGATCAATATCGAAAAAACTTCGCACAATTAAACATACTACACCAAGGAAACATATTTATACTGAGTATAAAACAAAGTCCCCAAAAGCTCTGTATGTGATCAATTTTTTCCAAATCTACTGAACGGATTTTTGTACGGTGTTTACTAAGCATTTCCTTAGGATGGTTTACTTAGTAATACATTCTCCGAATCGACTTAACAGATTTTGGTGGAACTTTCAGTGGGAAATAGAGGCTAAGGAGAAGGTTGTTGCTCCTTTTAATCCTAAATATCCCACGTGTTTGGGTTTTAATAGGAATAACTTTGTGACCTTACAACACTTTGTAACACTTTATCCTACTAGCTATGGATATAAAATTTCATATTTTCTTTCGGGAACAGCACAAACGTATTGTTGAGGATACCTAAACGATCAAATTGATACGAACGAAGTTGCGGCCGCTACTGGTACTTTGCAAAAAGCTTTCTTAAGTTATTTTCTTTTCCAAACTGTTTCCTTTGTGAGGTAGGTTCTTCCACATTTAGTTTCTGAACTAGCAGCAAAGTTCTAGTTAGACACATATTGAATAATATCCCTTTTGTATGTTCTATATGGTCTATCTTTAATGGTTGAAAGTGCATTAACTTGCAAATTTTGCAGAAAATTGCAGTTAAAATGCAATTTTAAAAAGCTCTTATTTACATTTAATATATAGATACCGGTTTACTCCCGTCTAATTTTATCGGGTTAGCCGGGAAATGATTCCCACTGCGATAACGTGGTGTAAGGAGCTCATGAATAAGTGCCTCGGATTTTCTCGAAAATAGTCGGGCTAGCCCGATAAAATTAGACGAGAGTGTAACCGGTGTCTACATATTAACTATGAATACTACTCACGATGGTTTAAAATTTTTTTTAATGCTTTTATTTAACTTGCCGTGTATGTATATGAATGTGGAAACCGAAATTTTAACTTGACTTGTTTAATTAAAAATAGTACTGCCTAGAGAGATTTTTTATAAGGGCCAAAATGTAGAAACAGACTGCTGTGGGCAGGTGGCAATGAATTTTTTTATTAAGCTTATGTGCCTTATTGAGATTTGAAATTTATCACACGCTTATAAGTAAAGGGAAGCATCTTGAGAAAACCTCTCTTTTCTCTTTCTGGACATATGTAAACTGCCAATCCGCATTTGAGCAACGAAGTGATCAAAGCTTTAACTCGTCTCTCTAAAAGTAAGATAGAGGCCTATACCCAGCAGTCGGGTATTAACAGTTACTTTTTTCAAGTTTGAGATAAAATCTTATCATATCTCAAAAGATAATCAAGAGTTTTACACCTGTTTTATATACTCGCAACTGCATTCTGTTTTCATAAAATAAATACAAGTCTTTACAACTAACTTTATAACTTTGTACAGTTAAAGGCTTATGCTTTCGCGCAAATTAATTGCACACGATATTTATATAGACGGGAAATTCCATAAGAGAAGTCGACTTAAGTTCCCGGCGTCCAAGACACCAAACCAAATATTTTATTAAGAGGGTCGTTTAATACAGGAGGGTAGAAAAGTTGATATATTAATTAACTAGTGAAATAAGTCCGCCAGGCCGAAGAGTCACTCCGTTTCACGCAGGCGCAATAAGGATCTGTTAAGATACGCCCTAAGGTAGTTTGTACTCGGCATTCGGGTAACGCGCACGGCGTACGCCCTGCACTTCTCAAACTGCGATGTTTTATTCCCACACGAATAAAAAAAATCGAACTGTTATGGATACGGATGAAAGTTCTCGTGTACGCAAACAAGTAATGTTAGTCGGTTTTTATTAGGTTTATCCAGTTTTTAGTGTGTTTTTAAACTATTCGGGTTATGTCAATAAGTTTTTCGGGATTCACTCGCTGTGTCATATGAAGTGGTCGTGTTGTGTGCCGGATGATGGACGAGGAAAGTTTATCTCAGTTCACGGTGAGTTGGTATTTTTCAATTCGAATATCGTTGACCATTTTTAGATTTCCCACATCATAACTCAATGTTGTAGATGAAAGTAAAAGTGGTAAATATTTTGAATTGAAATTTATGTCACCGTATAATCTCACAATTTTTATTAGCTGCCTATATTTTTTATTTCATTATTTTATAATCTTAATATAAAACAGTTATCGTCTGAAACTCTTATAACTTTGAAAGGCAAATAAACTTTATCGAAACTTTTTAACAAAATATTTTCGTTTCTTGAAATCTTATCAACATTTTTATGATACGAAAAAAGTTTTAATAATTCTTCAAACTTTTCCGATATTGAACATTCCATTTAATACAAATTCATGCTAAAGGTAGCCGAGGGAAAACATAAATATAGCTGCGTTAATTCTAAAAATGTTGTAAAACTTTTTATTAAATTATTCTTCTCAAAGTTCCCGAACAGATTTCTTTTTTATAAACGATTACGGATTTGGGGAAATGTTTTTAATGAAAGTTCTGGTGAAAGTTTTATACGCAAATTACAGGGAATAACGTTCGCTTCAAGGTTGAATCGTCCAGTCGTATTAGAAGAGAATCTGATAAGATTATAATCTACCCTCATTACCATTTAGATACTTTTTTCTGCTTGAAATAGCTGAACGGTTAGTAACAATTAAAATGAAGTCATTAATCATAAAATGGGACAAATATATTAACTACCAATGGCTGAGACACGCGGTTATTTTTTAATTGTTTTATGCCAGAATCTTACCTTTTGAAGTAAATAGGGATCAGTGACTTTGTTCACGCCAACTTAAGCCTTTAAGTATGCTAGCATTCAATAATAAAAATATGATTTTTCCTTTTCCATGAGGATTATTTATTTCATGTTTTACACCAGTATATAAAGTTTAATTGACAGTTTGCATCAATATGGGACCAGTGGGTTAGCCTTGAAACCGTAACAGAAAGACAGTTTTTTCGCATCGCCGAACAAACATTTGTTATAAAGTAAAAACAAATTTATTTAGATATATGTAGCTTGACGCATATATCAAATACAAGCCTAATAAAGGTCTCGTAGGGTTTGGGAGTAAATATTTGAAGCGTCCTATATTACTAAAGTTTAGATCCTTAATAAAGATATAACATGTAATAAAGTTGTTAACTAAAAATAGTTACTTTACATAAATTATGACTTACAATTATGCCAAAATGGTTTTACCCGTGTAATGTTTATATCAAATTTAATTTTTAAACACCCTTGACTTTTTATTACGGACTTCCACATATATGGATGTGGTGTTAAAATAAAAGTAAAAATAGTTCCATATCAAGTGCAATAGTCAAAGGCAGAAATTATTCCGCAAGAAAACTTTTGTAGGCCACAGAATTGTTGCTGAGAGCGCGGTTAGTCAGATACACATCTGAACTTTCCTACAATTTTTTTAAATATTGCTAACTGTGCCTATGGCTTAGCCCGCGTGGTAAAATTTGCGTGATAAAGTTTTTCTTATTTGAATTTACGTAAAAGCGTATGTGCACTGTTAACTTAAACCTTCCTCAATAATCACACTATCTTTTAGTAAGAACCTAACAAAAAACCGTTCAGTAGATTTTGAGAAAATCGATCTTGTACAGACAGCTTTTGGGACAGCTTCATAATATGTAAAGATATTTTAATATATTTTTTGTTTTCGTATTTCTATAGTATATTAATTATGACAACACTGTCTCATGGATTTATTGTAAAATAGAAAAAAGATTGTATTTCTTTGATAAGAACGGGATTTTCGTAATACTTATGCTATTGTAGTTTTTTATAGAAGTTTTATAGCAATACACTGTTTTCAATTGAATATAATACCTATACGGCCTGTTACTATCCCACTGTTGGGCATAGGCCTGTTACTATCCCACTGTTAAGCACAGGCCTCTTCTCTCCGTTCTTTGGAGAAAAGAATTCGAGTTAAGACCTACCACGCTGCTCCAATGCAGATTGGTAGGTTACACATATCATTAGAATTCTCTAGAGATATGCAGGTTTCCTCACGATGTTTTCCTGCACCGAAAATATCGATATGATATCAATTCGACACATAAGTTTTAACCGAAAAACTCACTGTTACCTGCCCAGGGTTTGAACCCGTGACTCCTCGGAAGGGTTTCACCGCTGGGCTATCACAGCTTCTATTATATCTGTATACATACATACAAATATTCGTAGATTTAAATACAATAAATAAATAATAAATAAATGGGACACACACACGGTCGTCCGTCGCCAAAGTAAGTAACTTAATACTTGTGTTATGGGTGCCGGACAACTGGTAGATATATTACATATATAATTTTAAATACATACTTAAAAACAAATATACACCCAGGCTCGAAAAACCAACAAATTTGATAGAAAATGTTGACCCGCGGTAAATCGAACCCGCGTCCCGCGGAGCTGAAGGGTCACTACCCACTGCGCCAACGGCCCAGTCTATATTGTCTATATAGTCTAAAGTAGTAAAGTAGCGGCCTGTTACAATCCCACTGCTGGGAATAGGCCTCCTCTCTCAATTTCTGCTCCAATGCGGATTGGTAGGTTACACATATCTCCAGAATTCTCTAGAGATATGCAGATTTCCTCACGACGTTTTCCTTCACCGAAAAGCGTGTGATAAATTGCAATTATCAATTAGACACATGAGTTTTAATAGAAAAGCTCATTGGTGCCTGCCCGGTTTTGAACTCGTGTTCCCCTCGAAGGAGTCGCATGGTCTCACCGCTGGGCTATTACAGCTCTGTATATAGTCTAACTATGTGTAAATACTGAAATATTAAACATAAAGAAAGACAAAAGTTATATATGCGAGTGTTACACAATCAACTAGCTGAAATGGGAAATTTTTTGCGCTTTGAAAAAGTCGACACTTTTATGAACAATGGAAGCTTATTATTATATTCTGACACAAGTAGTTTGACGGGAAAAAAGCGTGAATTCCTCACATTTACTAGCACTATTTTCTGGAACTTATGTGACTTAAATCCCAGGCCTATATATTTTTAAAACTGTGACAAGTGATTCATGAATGTAATCGATGATTTGACAAGGCTTTATCGACCAACTATTAGTAGTGAAGCCATTTGTATCTAGAATAAAATACAAATTAAACTATTCATTACGCGCTTTGTATTAGTTTTTTTAAAATTTAAACATTAGTGAGTAGTAATCATTGTTAATATTTAGAAACCGGCTATACTCACGCCTTATTCTATCGGGCTGGCCCGACTAGTTTCGAGCCCGTTCGGCGCACAGTTCCCGCCTTCATTCAGTTCATCCTGCATGCATTCCCGGCGCAATAACGTCTTGTAAAGAACTCATGAATAAGTGTTCCGGATGGGCTCAAAACTAGTCGGACTAATCCGATAGAATAAGATGTGGATATAGCCGGTTTCTATACATTATAAAGGTTGAAGGTTGGCTGGGAGATAATGCTTAAGGCATTAAGCCCACCTTTTGTGCAATTATTTGTATATGCATATATTGTAGTTGCTCAATAAAGTTTAATAATAATAATTATATTAGTTTCTTATGTGTGTTTGTTTGTGTGTATGTAATCGACTTGTTTGAACTCAAATTTTGAACGGATAGATTTTGTTCAAATTTTATTATTTATATAGTACTCATTTGTTCAATATAATACGAAAGAAATTTCCTACAGACAACCGTTGATGAACTTGTTGCATATATAGGAAAATTAAAAAATATCCCACTCTATGTGGGGTCAGCACAACATGTTTTAAACATGTCACATGATTTCGCTACGTATTTTATGACCAGCCGCTTGCCTGACGTCAAATTACCTTAGTCACGTTTTACGACACCTAGTTAAGAAATGAGGGTGGTCTATTCTACTCAGCCGGATACCGATATAATATATATTTTATAATAATACAAAACATAATACATAACCATATATAAATATATAAATAAATATATAAATACTTTTTACATTTACTAAGACTCGAAGATAATACAATATAAATTACTAGCTGTGCCAGCGGCTTCGCCCGTGTGGAAATCTGCATGTCACAATTTTTTTCTAAAATTCAAACTTTAAACATAAAAGTAGTTATTGTGAGTTAACCATAAAAGATAGAGACATGTTGTTGCAAACTTTTTTGTAGTAGTTTTATAGATCTACAATTCTCTAGTACATTACTTTAGCGTATCTCTGCTGGTTTATTTATTTATTTATTTTACGCAGCGCACGCGACTAAGCTCCAGAGAGCAAGTTTTTTAACAACTGCGCGATCTCTACAACACAATTTACATAATACCGATATGTACTATTTACTTCAACCACCCGGAAGTATTGCACAATCTTTTGGTGAAAACTGTACAAAGATCCGTTCAGTAGATTTTGAGAAAATCGATTACATACAGACGGACAGCTTTTTAGGACTTTGTTTTATAATAAATATAGATTAGTGGTGGTAATGGTCAAATGTGGGTCAAAGCTACAATCCTCCAATGAAACCTCTTATCCAGCAGTAGGATAATAATGATGATTCTTCGCTTTATTGATAGTAAACTTAAATAGAACTTTTATCTTTCACGTTTCATTATTGAAAACAAAACTAAAACTATCCAATCATGTCAAGGCAAGTTTATTGGTTCGCGTGTTACGAATCACTCAGTTATATTTGAAATTCAAATGCAAACGTTATTATCAGATTTACGACTATCGAAATATTCAAGAGAACTAAATAAATACTTTCAACGCTTCGGTGAATTTTGGTACCTCAGTTTTCATATACTTTAAAAATTAAAATTATAATACTGTAAACATCATCCCACACTAAGCTGTGTCGGTACAAAAAGTTACAAATATGTTGTCACATGATTTGGCTACGTATTTTACGACCGGCCGCCTGACTGACGTCAACTTACCTTGGTCGTATTTTACGACACCCTCGGTAAGAAAGAGGGTGGTATATTATATTCAGCCGGATACCATACGGCAATATCTATTTATCACTTACCGTGCAATATTATATTACACAGATATAACAAAGATGAATAGGAGATGGATAGTATCTGTTTGTACCAGCATATCCGAATAAATGATGATGATGATTATTATTATTATTATTATGATAGTTCATCCATAGCCGTGTGGTATCCGGCCGCTTAGAATAGACCACCCTCATTTCTTACCGAGGTGTCGTAAAAGGCGACTAAGGTAAGTAGAACGTCAGGCAGGCGGCCGGTCGTAAAATACGTGGCCAAATCACATCACAATATGAGTAAAACATGTTGTGCCGACCCCACTTAGAGTGGGATAAGATCAGGAGAATGATGAGTTCAACAATGTTAAAGCTATATTTGTAGGTCCACGTAATGTATCATACGATTTGCGTGTAGGTGGTACCAATTGCGGTGTTGTTGTAAACTGCACGCAACTTAAGCTGAACAAAATAGTTTTATTTATTCTAAAAAATATGCCGAACTATGTGATGGTTCAAGCGATATAATTGCAAAGTATCCTTTCGACTAAATCGTGGTAGGTACATCAACTTTGTAACGTGCAACAATTTAGATTCAATAGAACTATTTCTATTATATCTTTTTTACAATTGTACTCATCATTCATCATTCTCATCATTCTCCTGCCCTTATACCACATTAAATGTCGGGACAACATGTTACAAACATGTTGTTACAAGATTTGGCTACGACTACGACCGGTCGCCTACCTGTCTCAACTCACTTTAATCGCCTTTTACGACACCTCGGTAAGAAATGATCTATTCTACTCAGTCGCATACCATGGCGGAATTGTACTCATCATTCTTAGCCTCATATGTTCATAATTTCTGCCAGATGCGTCTTTTCTTCGCTATAAAATAATATGAAACTTGAATCCAATACCCTACCCAAGTACCCTCATCATTCTCCTACCCGTATCCCACTTTAAGTGGGGTCAGCACAACATGTTACAGACATGTTGTCATATGATTTGGCTACGTATTTTATGACCGGCCGCCTGCCTGACGTCAACTGACCTTAGTTGCCTGTATCGTAACGTCGGTAAGAAATGAGGGTGGTCTATTCTATGCAACCGAATACCACACAGCATTTACCTTAGTCGCCCCTTACGACATCTCGGTAAGAAAGGAGGGTGGTCTATTCTATTCTGCCGGATACCACACGGCACACCTACCCAAGTACCCTATCGACTATTTTTACGAAAGTGTATAAGTAAACTATTTTTATTTGTACTCCTCACACATATTGAAGAGAGTGGGTATGAAAACTCAAATAGAGCAATGACTTCTTACTAGCGTAAGAAAACACTTAAAGGTTTAACCACGACATAAGTCGACATGTAGTAGAGGGTTGTTGAAATATGCCTAAAAATGCAACTAAAGGGACTTTACAAGAAGATTAAAATGCTCAAGCAGTGTGGCTTTACCATTAAATCTTCGTTATTCAATTAGATAATTTTGTTTTAAACTTTATAATAAAGTATTAAAAACAAATCAAACATATTACTTCTTGAATAAATTTTAAACAGGTAATAAAAAACAATCGCAACTGATATCATCATTAAATTGGTATAGTATTCTAACCAAGGCATCATTACGCAAACAACAAACAAGTCTTTTAAATCTCATGACGGCAAGTTCAATATCATCTAGCAATTGATGATACAAGAGCTCTAAATAGATAACAATTAAAATGAAAGAATTCAGTCGTCGATTGCACTTGACCCGCATATCCTTTTGATTGGTAATAATTTAAACAGCGTTTACATCGCGACATTTTTTTACAGAAACTGTTAAAATTGTTTTTGGAGTTAAAGTATATTAAAAACAAATTAATCTCTTTTTTGGGGGAAATATTCAGATTATAATAATGTCCGTTCCAGGCAAAAATTAGTTAACAAGGCGAAAACGCTCATTTTTCAGGACAGCCATAAATAGGATAACGTTTAAGGGAGTAATTAAAATATTCACGTTCGTATGTGCGACATGAGACTTCGCCTTCACTGAAATATTAACCATATATTTTTTTATTTTTATATATTTTTATATTTTTAGCAATTTGATTTTTGTGCATAAAAATATACATAATTATAAAAAGATTGGCGATGTATATAATAGACAAAGTAGGAACCGACATAAGCTTGCGGCTCCTGCTTTGCGCCTTGTAAGAGTACGTAAGTCGTTTGTGGGTTTGGGTATAAGATTCTATAACAAAATTCCACAATCAATTTTAACTTTGCCATTACAGCAATTTAAAAATACTGTTAAAAAGAGGCTGATACAGAAAGCCTATTATACCGTGGAGGCTTACATTGATGATAAGAATGCGTGGATATAGCTGCTCTTTGACCTTGTGCAGGATAGCTATGACAAAATATAATTAGTATTAAGAATCTTCTTTTTTAAAAGAGCTCCACCGAGTTTCTTGCTGGCTCTTCTCGGTAGGACGGCTTTCCGAACCAGCAGTAAAGTTGACGATTCAAAAGCACTTGTTTACAAGTTTACTTGAATAAAGAATATTTTGAATTTGAATTTGAATTTGAATACAAGACAATCCTAATGCCTATTATGAGTAAACACAAAAACGATGTAAATGGACTTATCAAAATATTCACAACTGGTACGGATATATGTACCTACATATATCCGTACCAGATGTACCGTAAAAAGATAATGTACCTACATTATATTATCCGGTCAGTCATTTATTACATTTTATTTTCTGATTTAGGTAAAAAAAATATAGATAGTGTAAAAAATGTAGGTGAAAATTGAAAATAATGTAAATGAAATTAAATCAGTGACATTATATATATGTTTAATCTTATACTCTTAAAAAATGTTGGTCTTTGCGTTTTGGTCAAGCACAACCGATAGAGATCAGTTTTTGGATTTAGTCTTTTCAAAGGATTCTCAAATTGTGACATAAATTTTATAAGACCAAAACTGACTTTATGAAGTCTATTATTAAATTACTAACAATTGTAATTTGGTTAAATTTAACTCAGTTTAAACCGAAACGAACATTTATTTTCGACATTAGTGCCGCAGTTTAAACGGAGTTTGAGTCTCGAGTCATATGCAGCACATATTAAGCAATTTGTCTCGGATGTTGTCACCAAATGGCCGTTAACGGTGTAACCGAGGACTGCACAGCGAGATAGAAACTTACTCGTTTGCAACGAACGTCTTAAACGTAGTGCCGTTTAAGATAAATAATAATAATAGTTTAAGAAAATAGGTTTCTCTTTAAGACATTGCAAATTGTAGTTTCAACTAATTGTTTGCATAACTATAAGTTTGAAATATTTTACGTATTTATTAATAAAACTTTCAACATAATTTTAAGCGTCAAAATTGTATGAAATGAACTTAAAATATTTACTTATTGGATCGTTTGAGGCAATGTTGTCAACGACAAAATCGCAAAGCGAAGCATTATCCAAACAAGCATTGTTATATAGTAATCGGTTCAACCCCACCATTTCTTTTATTTTACCTCTGAACACGTGCAACAAGCCTGAACTTGAAACGTTTATCTGATCGTTAAAAATCCCTCTATTGCTTGTGGGGTTAAAAAGGGATATGATTTAGTTTTGCCAGCTTTAAATCATAAATTAAATTAAATAAAGAACAATAGAAGCCAGATTGTTAATTGCGTGAAATAAATAAGGAAATGAAGATCATTATGTCTTTTCTATCATTCGTTAACTCTGGCGCCACTCCTTTTATAAGTCATCTCCTACACACAATCCATCCATCCTTTCTCCATCTCCTCTAGTCATATAACTATCCAAATTTATGTTTAGAACTCTTTTCGTCACATGATTTTCATCCTTTATTATTATATGTTCATACCAACCTGATGTCAAAATAGAAGATATGATACGTTAGCACTATTTTCAAATACCTTCGCAAAACGTGTCGTGATGTGGACTAGAAGAATAATTCGGATTAACTATTTCGATGACGTAAACGT
Source organism: Morpho deidamia (assembly GCA_947086505.1). Taxonomy (NCBI): domain Eukaryota; kingdom Metazoa; phylum Arthropoda; class Insecta; order Lepidoptera; family Nymphalidae; genus Morpho; species Morpho deidamia. Next base: position 3,152,453 of record CAMTZC010000025.1, read on the forward strand.
TTCAACGGTGTCATTTTCGAGTCGGCAAACTATCGCCTAGACATCATATATCAAAGTGCGTGACTGGCGGATATTACGTCTCGCAACATTACTGTGACAGATTGACAAAAAATATCTATATAACGACAAATGTTTGATACATGTATGCTAGGTTCTGAAAAGTCTTTGTCTGGCCTAGAAATTTAATAAATACTTTCAGTACCTACTTTATATACTCTATAGATATTTGAGAGTTGCGAGGTTATTTTACGAATACCGCGAAATGTTCTATACATAATGAAGATACCCATATTAAATTTTTCCCTTAGTCTCTTACGACCTAGCGTATTGTCGAAAGTCTCGGGTTCTATTAAAATATGAGATGCAAATATATATTTTCCAAATTGTTGTTTCTAATATTTTTTGATCGAAGACCGTTTCCACTGTGACTATTTTTCGCCTTAACAGCAAAGATGGCAAACTATCAAGGGCTCTACGCCTTCCAGGTTTTAGCATTTCTATTGTTAACTGAATCGTCACTAACTAACTATCAGGTGAGGTAACATTGAAATATTATAAATCTTTCTGTTTGTCTGTCTGTCTGTCTTTCTGTCTGTCTGTTACGTTTTCACGGCGAATCCGCTAAACCAATATCGATGAACTTTGGCACAATTATTCCTTATATACCGGAATAACACATAAGCTATAGAAATCGTGTTAATTCAAAAGAAATAGGATGACATTAAAAAAGGCCATCTAGTATCAACCTATGAAAGTTTTTTATTGACTATGTGTCAAAGCGACGTCAATTTTATTGTTTCAGAAAAAGGTTTTATATTACTTACCAGGCCGTTACGTCAAAAGAGGTATTTAAAGAAAGTTTTGATATATTTCGGTTTCTGTTCATTGAATAAATTTATCTAAGTTATTACAATTGTACTTAATGTAAGTAAAATGAGTTATTTACTAATACTAATTCTAAAAAAAACGGAGAGAGGTGACCTATGCCCAGCAGTTAGTGTTACTTTTTTTATTAAAGGAATTAAAATACTTAAGTTGGCTACAAAAGAGGTCGCGGGTAAGACTAATCTTAAAATAAAATAAATGATATACTTTTCACCATACTTTCTCTTTTAAAAGAGATCAGTTTAGAAAGAAGATATTTCTATTGACTATTCATCGCGTAACTTTTAACTTTTGAACAGTAAGTATAGAATTTGAAAGTAGTACCGATCTCGTGAGTAAAACTCTTCTATTAAGTTTGCAATACAATGTGTGGTATTCTAGGACTTCTCAATAGCGATTTTCGAGTCGAGAAACTATCTTCAGACGCTATACATCAAATTGCGTGACACGTATATGTAACGTATTGTCATTATGGCGACAGATTGACAGACGATGTCACGTAATGACGAATGTTTGACACATTTAACTTCGGTCATGACAACTTTCTGTCTGACCTAGAAATTTAATGGGTACTTTTATTGCTTTTTACATTCCATCGAAGTATACCAAAGTTATTAGGCTAAATGAACTCGTAACACGGAACGTTCTAAATGTGTTCGTCCAGGATGATCGCAATAATTCTATTCTATGTTATCCATTTTTACTTAGCGTACCCATTTTCCTATTACATATAATAAGAAGGGACGAAAATCATGTGACCAAACGAGTGTTAAATGTGAATTTGGATAGATATGTGGCTAGAGGGAGGCCTAAAAATAGACGGTTAGACTGTTTAAAGTCATCATCATTCTCCAGCCCTTAACACAACATTTTACATATATGTTGTCACATGACTTGGCTACGTATTTTAGGACCGGCCGCCTGCCTGACATTAACTTACCTTAGTCATATTTTACGACCCCTCGGTAAGAAAGAGGGTGGTCTATTCTACTCAGCTGGATACCACACGGTTGGTCAACTTACCATTATGTAGGGTTAGTAGTAAAAGTACAGTTGTTCTAATTATGACATACATATAAAAGGACTAACTAGCGCGTTGTAAAATGATAGGAGAGAATGAAAGGGAAAAAATGTTGTGCCGACGCCACATGTGCTGTGGGTTAAAAGGCAGCAGAATGATGAATGCGCCATTTTTCTAATATTTGATGAAGAATTATTTTTCATTGAAATCCGATATGAAGTGATTTATTAGAATTGAATTTCAAAATAATATTTCGATTAACTTTAACAAGCACTTTTAATTCAATAAATTGCCCTTATCGGACAACAAATTCACATTTCCTATATTTATTTATGGGGGGTGTGACTTTGTTCTTCGGATATGGTTAAATTGTAATAAAGGTAGCTTAGAAGCTTATACCGGTAAGGTGATCTTATGGAGAAGAACCAAACCGAATCTCAACGTTCACACACAAATTACCAGTGGAAAGCTAGGCAGGCATAAGCCTGCAGGTTTTTTCTTGATTTTTTCCTCCACTATAATATAATATACCGTACATATCGCTCTACTTTTTAGAAAGACGTAGTGCGTTATGCACTTTATTTACCGTTGACTTGAATACAAAAGTCCTAAATTATAATCACTCCCTGTTCCGTTTTTGCCTTCTTTATCAGCAATTCATATTAAACCACTCTACAGATAGGTTTATGATAAAAACGACTGGATTTGAGAGTCCTTTCAGCTTCTACAAAACTGCGCTTTAATAATGTATAAAAAAACAAAAGTAATAATAAAATTATTTTGCTATAATCAGCGATACAGTAAATATAAAATATATATAGTGTTAAATGTGTAGTGGACTATCCGTATTTCCATACCCGATACGTGCAAGATTCGTAAAAACACATGCACAAACCTCCACCACTTCCACCACAATACACAAGCACTACACACGTTCACTATCACAAACTCAACAATCGTTTCGCCCCGCAACCGAGGCATCATCAGGAGATAAGACTCGACGACAAAATCGCAAATCGTATTATGGATCTCCGCAAAGTAACGTCTAATTCTATAAATTATTTAATAATGTATGTTGAAAATGTTTCAAAGCTGACCGCCGAGTTTCTTGCTGGTGCTTCTCGATAAAAGCAACATTCCGAACCACTTGTAGGTTATATATAAATCGTATTAATCCTTGACGATTCATGAGTACTTGAAAAAGCTGTGAACAAAGATTATTTTGCTTTAATTATTTTCAAAAGGTATATTACTTATATAATGTTATATTCTTTTCAGTCTTATATATTTCCCTCTTCTTTATTAAATCATCGAACCTAAAACGAATACTTAAAAGATGAATGCGATTTATCTCGGTGAATTGTTTATAATTCCTAACTGCAGCTGTTAGTGGTGCAGCGTTCATCCGGTAAGCTCGGTGAATCAATGTTGACTTTGTGGAAAAAGCTTCTTATCTTGAAGGAAAATACATTTCAATTAAAGAGAAAAGATGAATGAAGAACAAAGTACTTTGACTTTGTAAAATACCTCTGTAAATAAAACGAATAATTGGCACTACTTGTATAAGCCATGTCTGAACAGTCTGAAGGATTTGCGGGTTTGTAACACTGAACTTCTTTATTTTCGGTAAGAAAGGAGGGCGGTCTATTCTATTCTGCCGGATACCACACGACGTCGGAGATTTATAATACTATATTTGGTTGGCTATAATCTGTGATAAAGTAAATAGAAAATATATATGATGCTAAAGGTAAAGTGAACTATCAAATGTTTTTATCTAACAAATTATTTTGTTAAGAAAACGTTGACCCTCGGCGAGAATCGAAATCGAGACGCATATAGCTGAATGCAGGGTCACTTGGAAGTGACCCTGCATTCAACAGGCCAGTCGAATTGTTTAATTACAAATATAGTCAAATTATTAATAACCAAATATACATTATTATATAAATGTGGTTAATGAAAAAACATCATGTGCTTGGATTACTTTTGTTGCATAAGCTGATACAAGTCAAATTTAAGAGGAAAAAAGTTAAAATGGCGGTAGAAATCTTTAAAAGATAAATGTAATGTAGACCGGTTTGTTTGAGGAACCATTAATAAACGTTACCGCGGCATTAATCCGTTAATCTCGATCAACCCTTGTAGATGACTTCCTGGAGTTTCACGATTTCTTTTACAACTGAAAAGCAGCCAACGCTAACGAAGAGTATAACGTATTACTTTCACGATTAATAACATAACCTTCTCATTACGCGTTAAGATGGCATTTGAAAATTATTAAACTTAAAATTATTTCGAACTTAGATTACGAGAGGTATCAATTTCAAATTATCTATATTATTTATGATAGAATTATTTTGCTTAAATTTGTATTTCTTTAGAAAATCTATGTAATACTAAGTATAGGGAGTTCACATACCTCATATATGCGGGATTAGTTACCGCTCGTATTACAATACAGCGACACCTATAACACACTCCAAAAGCAATAGGACAATCTCTATGATCTTTTCGCCCCATAACTATAGTATCATTAGGAGATAGGCTCCACGATAAAATCGCAATGCCAATTTGTAATCTGCCTACTTTACCAACCTAAACACCAAGCTGTTTTATACCTTTTCAATAAAAAGAAGGAGAATATTAAATATCACGTTACATCATTTAATTTCATATCAACTTAAATACGCTGGTTTTTTATGTCAGGAAAACAGACCCATTATGGATAAAATATGGACTAAAAATCGGACAGTGTTCTGCGACGCTGCTGGTAGCGGGGATATTGTGTACCGTTGGACACATTGACCCCTTCCCCTCCTGCTCTATACCCCGGAGAGCGTCACCGCCGGATCGGGGCCTCTTTAAACAGTGGCCCCTCCTGCCGCTTATCGATGCGTCGGGAGTACAAAACGCATTGGCCACCACGGGGAATAACTTCAGCGAATGACTTCTGATAGACCCCGTTCGGATTACTTGGAGATCCCCTTTAAGGTGGCATGCGACGCACTTAGCCGAGTAACCTGCGCCCCGCACGCCCGCAGCAGATCGAAACCAAGGCCCAGACTTTCCGAGTCCGCTTTGCCGCCTCATTTCGCGACATAATGTCCTCGTATAAGGAAGGAGACCATCGCTGCCCACGATCCCTCCCTGTCTGCCATGGCACCAATCACGTTGGATAGGGAGAGATCATGCCTCACCCCTGCCACAAGCTTCGCCCCCTGGGCTGTCCAAACTGAGCAGAATCTGTCAGCATGTGCCGTATTAAACTCGGCGCCGCACTCGTGGCACTCACCAGACGCTTCGCGCCGAGCCACCAGACATATTAAAAATACGTTGGTTACCTTAAAAATTTCACTTTACAAATACAAATAAAAAAAGCTTTATTTGTGACGTTATACATACAGAAAAAAAGAAAGACCAATACAAAGAAATATAACAAATTAAAAAAAAACAAAAACACAGGATATTAAAAGTAAGAAATAATATACTAAATACAACAGGTCACAAAATGGTAGACCACTCAGCATTAAGCTAGGGCTGGGACCCTAACACTGATTTTCAGTGGCTACCATTATGCGAAAACGGAAAGAAAGTGACAGCATAGAACAATACTGAAGTAGAAAAAATATATATATTATTACTTATATATACAGACATATAACATAGAACAATACTGGTAAAGAACATATTAATAATGAAGAAAATTCAACTTATAGAAATTTATCAGGCGCCGCATTTCAAGGCAAACTAAAAAAAGGTATCCGAAATTAGGTGCCCGAATGTAGGTCTTAATGTGAAATATAATGTGAACACTGCTTTTGTAACTCAAACATGAAATCTTTATATTGGTTTTTAAATACTTGTTTGGACTGCAGATTACGCATAGGCGGTGGAATATAATTCCAGCATTTTGTTGCTGTGTATTTAAAGCTGCCCTGAAATGCGGCACTTTTGTGCGTCGGATAGAGCAACTTATACGACGTAGATCTCAATTGATGACCTGTACTTTAACTTAATAACTTTTGTTTTACCATAAGATAATATGCTCAACCACTCGTGTAAGGTTGTAAAACGAGTTGCTAGTTTCATTATAAAAAGAAATTGCTCTCGTTTCTTTAATTGGACTTGTTGGAGTTAAAAAGTTCAGGTGACGGCGTAAATCTTCCAAAGATAAACGCGACTTAGACCGTGTTATCTGAATGAGCCATTAATAATTCCTGAATGCAGCTGTTAGTGTCGCAGCGTTCATCCTTTAATCTCAATGAACCCTCTTGTTGACTTTGTGGAGCCTTTTCATGAAAAATTTATGCATAAGTTTTTCTTTAATTAAAAACACTACTAAAGTTTCCTACTGTAAGGCTATATAGCAATAGTTCGAATTACCTGTTGCTATATTACATGTGGGTACAGGCCTCTAATCTCGTTTTTGAAGAGAAAGGTGAGCTTGGACTCAAATTCAAATTCAAATTATTCTTTATTCAAGTAAACTTGTAAACAAGTGCTTTTGAATCGTCAACTTTACTGCTGGTTCAGAAAGCTGTTCCGAGAAGAACCAGCAAGAAACTCGGCGGTTGCTCTTTTTAAAATATAAATCTTAGAACTAGTTACATTTATTTATAACTGTCTTGTAAAGGGTAGAAGTGCACCTGATATAGGTGCACATCCTTTGCCATCTAAGTAATTTTCAATAGTATAGTAGGCTTTCTGTATCAGCCTCTTTTTAACAGTGGTTTTAAACTGCTGTAATGGCATGGCCAAAATTGATTTCGGAATTTTATTATAGAATCTTATACCCTTACCCACAAACGATTAACGTACTTTTGCTAGGCGCAAAGCAGGAGTCGCAAGCTCATGTCGGTTTCTACTTTGTCTATTATATACATCTCCTATCGTTTTATAATTCTTTATATTTTTATGTCCAAAAATTACATTGTTTAAAATATACTGTGAAGCAAATGTAAGAATACCTATTTCCTTAAACTTCTCTCGCAGGGAACCACGCGGACTTCAATTGTAAATGCCACGTATGGCTCTTTTTTGTTATACGAAAATTTTTTTACTTTCCGAAATTCAAAAAGCAGATATTGGTAGGTTACAAATATCCCCGAATTCAGAGAAATGCAGGTTTCGTGCGTGTGACCAATTTTAAATACCAAATAGACACATAAGTTTTAACAGGAAAACTCATTAAGGTTTGGTAAACCTTTTTACACAATATTGAAATGTGATTCTTACCTAGTTGTCTGGACCAGATCGCTACGTAGCGATAAACTGCCAGATTGTATTATTACTCCCTCTTATCTTGTATGATTCTCTTCTCTCATCTGTTTTTACATGTCGTCTACAATAAAAGCATAAATAAACAAGCTTTTACCCGCGACTTCGTCCGCGTGGACCGTAGTCCTTGAATAAGCAGGAGCTTCAGTATTATACATTACAATAACTCAGTTAAGTTTATACAGTAAGGAGAAATCAAAATATATAAAAACTGCTCCTAAAAGTAACCCCTTCAACGTAAATTGAACAACGTGATAAAGAACCTTCTTTTAATTAAAGATTTGACTCGTATGAATAGTAGATAATTAAAAAACTTTGATAGGTTGATAATAGATGGTGTTTTTAAATGTCCTCCTGTAAAAATCCTGTAAAATTAACAGGATTTCTATAGCCTATATGTTATTCCGGTATATAAGGAATAATTGAGCTAAATTTCATCGATATTGGTTCAGCGGAATCGCTGTGAAAGTGTAACAAACATCCATCCATACTCACAAACATTCGCATTTATAATATTAGTAAGAAGTAAGATAAGATAAGATAAGATAAGATAGAATTAACAAATGAGAAGATCCATCAAAAGATCCAACTAACAAGCAAGCTTAACTTATATTGCTAGCAAATACCGTTCGCATCATTCTTAATTTCTATGATATTCTATTAAAGTAAGAAAAATTAAAAATAATAAAAGAAATCCTTAAGGACTAAAAAAATCACAAAATACTTAATTGGGGATAGTTTCACGCTTAAGTTGGTAGAAACTATAACAGTTTTAGTTTCTTTAATATGAAAAATATAGTACAACAAAGTAACGCCTGCTTCTATAAACCTTAGCTTAAGTTAGTGCAAACGAAGTCGCAGGTACAAATTATATCCTTATGTACACAGTGACTTCTAACAAAACAATTTCCTTTTTCTTTTAAAGTATTATTTTATACCCGTCCATTGATCAAACTTTCATCAACAAAAACGTCACTGGCTTGGGTTTTGTTTAATCACAACTCGTTGCTCAAATAATTAATCCGTCAAACGGCAACAAGGCGCCCGCATAGCAAGGGTTGCTTACCAAAATTTCAATTTCCTGTCCCTTTGCTACAAGAGCGACCCCACTTTTGATCTGCCGATAATTTTATGTACAATTTTAATCAAGCTGATATTAACAGCACTCCGCGACCGTCAGTCGGAATAAAATTTTCAGACAAAATGGGCTGCTCTCGCCCGTCGGTTACATCGACGTTGTTTCTATTTGAAAAGGGACGTTGAAGTGTCATATAAAGTAAATGGGGGTGTTGTAAATCTGGGTCATCGAGCACTTCAAAGTTTACGGGTTATGCCTCGAAATCTGAGGGTTTTATATATTCTACGGGTACCCTGGAAATGTTATTAAACCTTTTTCATACGAGGAAATGCGTTATAAATATATTGTGCGATCGTCTTAATCGATATACGTTCACAATAAGACTTTAATAAGAATTACTAGAAGGATCCGCGTTTCATTCACGCCAACTTAAGAATTTAAGTACCCTCAACATGGCAATATGTGTTTATTTCCTGTTTGCCCTGTTTTTTTTTCTGTATTCCATGTGGTACCCGGGTGAGTAGAATAAGCGACCCTCATTTTTACTGAGGTGTCGTAAAAGGCGACTAAGTTAGGTTGACCCAGAGTATGGTATCCGGTTGAGTAGAATAGACCACCCTCATTCTTACCGAGGTGTCTTAAAATACGACTAAGGTAAATTGACGTCAGGCAGGTGTCCGGTCGTAAAAAAATAGCCAAATCATGTGACAACATGTTTGTAACGTGTTGTGCCGGCCCCACTTAGAGTGGGATAAGGGCTGGAGGATGATGATGATGATTCCTGTTTCCGAGAATTTTTCTAACCCATATATAACCCCGATTTATAAGCGATATAATTAATTTAATGATTATAGCTTCAATTATTGAATTCAATAGATTGAGTTATATTGTCAAATAATAGGTGCTAAACATACAAACGACAAACCTATTGCCTTCATTCTGAGGGTAACTTCTGAATAATTATTTGATCGAAATTATCTCGACGCTGAAATCCACACACGCAGTAGCTAATATTATGCATCTCTCTTACTCTATCTCCCTCTTACTCTCTCTCTCTTACTCTCTCTCTCTCTCTTACTCTCTCTCTCTCTCGCTCTGGCTCTCTCTCCAGGCGTTACTTCGTTACAGATAGTCGTGGTCCTGGATTGATTCTATCCGAGTGGATCATTTGTATCCACAAGCTCCTATTAGCGGTCGTTGTTGCTACTAATAAAATTTGCAGGACATGCAGGACCGGCGCAGCTCGTCAGACCATCTAGTAGGTGAGCGGCCTTTAGGTATTTTACTTACCTAGTGCTGCTGGTACATATTATTTCTCCAAAGCAACGTGTCGACGCCACGCGATGTCTCACAGGTACCCGAGGAGGCGTTTAAAACATATGGAGTTTATAATATATGTAGGAATATAATTGATACTAATATTGTAAATGCGAAAGTCTGCCTGTCCTTATGTCTCTCCGTCTTAACGTTTTCGCGGCTAATTTGTAAGATGGAACAATTTTAATGAAATTTGACACAATTAAGCTTATATACCGGGGTATCATGTACAATAAATATAGTATATATTGGTCCATTACCGATAACAATGATGAACATGTTTATGATAAGCATGACCTGATGCCTCTGCCAGGATTGACCCCGGCGATCGAACTCCTCAAAACCTCAGCGTTTAATAGTAGGGAACATGAAATTTTGTTTAAAACTTTTTTAACTTAATTTTTTCGTAATACACTAACCGGCTTTTATTAAAAGATTCTTAGGGAAGTTCTTAGTTATAGGCATATTTTCCGGAACCACTAAATTTTTATGGAACTTTCACTGGAAGATAGAGGTTTTGGTAGAACATATAGGCAAATTTTATACTAGAATTACTCCTGTAAGTACAGTATTTACATGGGATAAACTGAACCGATTTGCACGCGGTTAATGCTGCAGGAACAGCTAGTAAATAATAGTCCGTCCCGAGTGTATATTAAATGTAATAATATATATTAAACGTACAATAAGTGATGATTAAATTTTTCTGCTATATTCCGCGATAAAAGTTTTATTTATGGAATAATAATGATAAAAAAATATAGAGTTTCTTTCGGCAAAAGGGAAGAACTACATTATACGGTTTAACTTTGTTAGATACAAAAATTAGAAGAAATGAAAGGAAGGAGTGTTTAAAAAAATTACTTTTTTACCACCCCTTTTTTCGCTGAAATAACGTTAGGTTCATTTTATCACGTCAAGCAATATTTTTACAAGGCGTACATACACCGTCTTCATGCGAGAGGCAGTGAAGACAATTTATTCTTCAATATCAATCTTATACATACTGATGGAAAAACATAATTCAATTTGGCTGCTTTTTTCGTACCCTGGTTTTGGGTCCCAGCGCGATTTGTAATATAAAACGAAGATTTTGTTTTAACTCAAGGGAGACGTATAAAAACTGATTTTCTTAAATTTTTATACTTATTACGAGTATAAACTAAAAATAATATTTGTTTAAGTAGACCGTACTTTATCTGACTGTTCGTACTTCTTGTTCAGTAATCGTCAAAGGTTTTTCAAGAACTTACCACCGCTTTGGAAATTTGCTCCTACCAAGAAGAACCAGAAAGAAACTCGGCGACTAATTTTTTTTAAATTTTTAAGGTAATTGCTAAACTTGTGTAAAGGCAAGTATATAGTATATTAAGATGACATTAAATATTGAATATACATTTAACTGTATTATAATGTGTCATGTTGTATCCGGCTGAGTAGAATAGATCACTTCTTACCAAGGTCTCGTAAAAGGAGACTAAGGTAAGTTGACCCGAGGTGTTGTATCCGGCTGAGTAGAATAGACCACCCTCATTTCTTACCGAGGTGTCGTAAAAGGTGACTAAGGTAAGTACCGTGTTATATCTGGCTGAGTAGAACAGACCACTCTCATTTCTTACAAAGGTCTCGTAAAAGGCGACTAATTTAAGTTAGTCCGCCGTGTGGTATCCGGCTGAGTAGAACAGACCACCCCCATTTCTTACCGAGGTGACGTAATATACGACTAAGTTAAGTACCGCATGGGTTCCGGCTGAGTAGAACAGATCAGCCTCATATCTTAGTATGGTGCCTTAAAAGGCGACTAAGGTAAGTTATTAGGCAGTCCGCCGACAGTAAAACAACAAGCCAAAACATTATGATTAAAACATGTAGTGCCAACCCCACTTACAGTGGGATAAGGGCAGCAGAAATGATGATGATATCGATAAAATATAAATTTTCGTCATCAAAATCATCACCAGATAGTGCATATTTTATATGTAAACACTTTAAATATATTTAGCACAATATTTTAGAATGGGTTGAAATCGATTATATGTTAAATACTTTTAAATAAAACAGATATCCGGTTAATTTTTCTTAAAACAATTCAAGCATAACAGAGTTTGTCCCTAAATCCAGTTAGGATTTTTTTTTAATTTTTTGACACAATATAAAGGAGCTAGGCGTTGCTACGCGGTTTTATTTACCATGCAAGGTGATGAAAAAATAATGAGTCTTAACCAAACAGAGCAAAAAAAAACGATAACTATTCATTTATCTTGACTGCAAAGTCCAGACTTGAAAGCTGTCTTCATATTTCTCTGCTGCTAAAAAAGTCTTGAAACCATTTAATCCGATTTAATCCATTACAACGTATTTGTCTCGTCATGGCTCCGTTATGTATGATAGGAGCATAATGATATATTTATGGATGAGCAACATGCTTAAAGTATAAAGTAAGTATAAAAAAAAAGAGTTATACGTGGCATCTACAATTTAAGTCCGCGTGATTCCCTGCGAGAGAAGTTTAAGGAAACAGGTATTCTAACATTTGCTTCACAGTATATTTTAAATAACATAATTTTTGTATATAAACATATAAAGAATTATAAAACGATAGGTGATGTATATAATAGACAAAGTAGGAACCGACATAAGCTTGCGACTCCTGCTTTGCGCCTAGCAAAAGTACGTAAATCGTTTGTGGGTTTGGGTATAAGATTCTATAATAAAATTCCGAAATCAATTTTGGTCATGCCATTACAGCAGTTTAAAAACACTGTTAAAAAGAGGCTGATACAGAAAGCCTACTATACTGTTGAAGATTACTTAGATGATAAGGATGTGTGGATATAGGTGCACTTTTACCCTGTACAAGACAGTAATAAATAAATGTAACTAGTTCTAAGATTTATATTTTAAAAAGAGCAACCGCCGAGTTTCTTGTTGGCTCTTCTCGGCAGGAACAGCTTTCCGAACCAGCAGTAAAGTTGACGATTCAAAAGCACTTGTTTACAAGTTTACTTGAATAAAGAATATTTTGATTTTGATTTTTGATTTATACCTTATTCATCAATAGATTATCACAGCGACGGAAAATTGTGGGTCAATCGAGTATAGTGCCCTTCAATAAATAATGCACATCCAGAACTTAGAACAAAACAGCCGGCCAATTCGGATTCGTAGAGCGCTGTCACTGTCACACACGGGTTCGTCAGTCTGTGCGACAGAGACAATGTTCTATGAAGCAGAATCTAGCCGATTTCTCTCTCTGAGCCTCCATGTGCATTATTTATTGCCGCGTACTATACTTATACAAAATACAACAATAAAGCTGTATCGACCATTGTATTCCACATCAAACTCCTAAACAGCCGCCGCAAAAGCAAACTCTGCAAAAAACATAGCAAATTGTACCACGAATCGAAATTGCGCCGGATATTGGCGTATTTCCAAGCCTATTTTCTCTGGCTGTGTAACGTGATGCAAAATTATTCAAATTTTACACGACGTGATTCCATCCATCGAATTCGGGATGATCTAATTATTTATTCTATTGCCAAAAATGGACGGTGATTATTTTGGCCGGAATAGGCAAACGTTTTGTCACCTTTGTAAATATTTATAAAGGATCCGAAAGAAATTAGGGATGATTAGGGAAAAACAACACGAAAATCACAAAAGGAATGATAAATTTCTTGATCTCATTTTATTTTTCTAAAAAGGCCATTTTATAAAACGATATAAAGAATAATATCTACTAGGGCAAAAATAGAAGTGTTTACTACTTAAAGTAGCATGAATCCATAAATATAATAAAACTGAGTCCCCTAAAGTTGTCTGTCTGTATATTATCGATATTTAAAAGCATTTATTTAACTTGCCGTGTATATACATACAAGTGAAGGTGGAATCTTGAAAGTTAAATTTCAATCATTTCCTGGTGTCCGATTCAGCTGAAATTTTATATACTGGTCCATTCCTGATGATAATACATGTTTATGATAAGCGTGACCTGTTGCTGCTGCCAGAATTGACCCCGGCGATCGAACTCCTCAAAACCTCAACGTTTAACAGTAGGGAACATGAAATTTTGTTTAAAACTTTTTTAACTTAATTTTTTCATAATACACTCACCGTGTTTATGTACGGCTTTTATTAAAAGATTCTTGGGGAAATTCTAAGTTATAAGCATATTTTCCGGAACCACTAAAGCGATTTTTATGGGACTTCACTGGAAGATAGAGGAGGTTTTGGCAGAACATATAGACAAATTTTATACTAGAATTCCTGTAAGAACGGTATTTACATGGGATAAACTGAAAATCGATTTCCACGCGGTTAATGCTGCAGGAACAGCTAGTAAATAATAGTCAGCCCCGAGTGTATATTAAATGATTAAATTTTTCTGCTTTATTTCGCGATAAAAGTTTTATTTATGGAATAATAATAATTTTAAAAAATCAATTGCCTTTTAGTTGAACGAAATGAAGTTCTTCTTATTACTCCTAACATTCTATACTTTCTGTGTTTGCTTAACTATTTCCTAACAATAAATTTATTAATACAGTTAACAATGGTAAATGTTAGGAATAAATGGCTGCTGTATCGCGATGACCCTTACGGACAGACGAGACGGGAAAAGATTTGTACATACAAGTGACACGGAAGTATGTTTATTGCCACTTGTACGGAGAGCATCGCGGACGGGTCCTTCGCGGCATTCCAAGTATGGAAGTGCCGGAAGATGCACCATTTACAATATCGCTTATGCTTAGTGCTCCAGCAGGATGCACTTTGAGCCTAAGGAATTGTTAGGCGATGTCGATCCCAATGAACATTTTGTATGGGGACGTTTTATATAATTACCAAAGTACTTCGATACCGCGGAGCAAAGTACTAGTAGCATCGTCTGTTATGAAATTACTGTACTAGTACGTTATGTGTTACTAGTACGTTATGTTACACTGCTGAATATTTTTCTAAATTTCTGATTCTAACTTAATGGAACCTCCTAATAATGTTATAATAATGATGGCCAATAAAAAAAAATCAGTAATTGTTTCTTATACCTTTTACAGCGCAATTCTGTATGGTTTCTTTTTATCTAAGTTATCTATGATTAAGTTTTAAACTAAGTTTTTCATTACCATATCGAATAAGAGTTTCAAAACAAAATTCCATGAAAAACAACTTCAGGTAACGATCGTCCAATTTGTGGGCGTAAAAGTATTTTTCTTGCCGATAACCTTTTCCCCGCTATGTTTTTAACGATATAGTCTAATTATAATTTTTACCTTCATCTTACAATCAGTTCATTTGAGAGTTATATTATTAAAATAGTTTTCGATAATTGATACTATAAACTCTTTTTTTTAAATACAATAATCATTTTCATGAATTATATTTTAGGCAAAAGTTTTGATGGATTTGCTATAAACCGCGTTGGTTAAGAGAAACTAAAATGCTAAGTGTAGAAAACAAGAATTTCCACACACTATACGTATCACAACATATACAAGCATTACACACATTTACTGGAAAATCTCAATAATTGTTTCGTCCTGTAACCGAAGCATCATCAAGAAATACACACCACTACAACATCGCAAAGCGAAGCAAGCAGTATTATATTTCGCAAATTATTATATTACACAATTTGTTTTATAAACAATTTGTGGGTTCTTCGAGATCGGGTGTGTATTTGTATTTAGATATGAATTTTAAATTATATATAAAGTATATCTACCAGTTGTCTGTCACCCATGACACAAGTATTAAGTTACTTACTTTGGGTCGAACGACCGTGTAGTGTAAATTTAGTCAGTGAGAATGCAACCGTGTTCTTGACCAAAGTTAATAAAACTCTAATATAATTTTCCTCTTGTTTCAGACCTGGACTATACCATTGGGCCGACGTTCCCGACCAAATCGGAGATTGAAATCGTGCAGCATAAATAGATATTAAAAACTAATGTTATTGGGAGATTAAGCGCGATGCGCCCCGTGTGGTATACGGAACGGACTCTTTTGGCGTTTCTAATGATCGCAATGTCCACATCGCCGTCAGCGACGCAGAGTACAATTATCGCAGGTAAATTTTGATATTGGAAATTTATTTATTTATTTATTACTATTTACGCCAGCGGCTTCACTCACGTCAAAATCACTTGTCACAAAAAATTTCCAAATTGAAATTTTGAACATAAAAGTAGTTTTGTGAGTTAACCGTAACAGATAAGACATGGTATCGCGGACTATTTTCTAGAATTTTTATAGATCTTCAATTCTCTAGTTAAAATTATAAAATTTACTAATTTAAAATATACAATTTACTTCTGTTCACTTCCTTTGTTGTTAGCTTTTAGTGGAAACTTTGTAGGCATCTGTATAAAAAACTGAAGATTTATGTAAAACGTGTTATCTTACGCTGTATGTTTCTCAATCTATACTTTTTATAAAACAAAGTCCCAAAAAGCTGTCTGTATGTAATCGATTTTCTCAAAATCTATTGAACGGGTTTTTGTACGGTTTTCACCAAAAGATAGTGCAATACTTCCGGGTGGTTAAGGTAAATAGTACATATCGGTATTATGTAAATTGTGTTGAAGAGATCGCGCAGTTTTTAAAAAACTTGCTTCCTGGTGGCTTAGTCGCACGCGCTGCGTAAACCAGCAGAGATACGCTTAAGTAATGTACTAGAGAATTGTAAATCTATAAAAATACTACAAAAAAAGTCTGCGACAGCATGTCGCATCGCTCACAGTTAATTTACAATAACTGTTTTTATATTTAAAATTCCATACAGGTGAAACCGCAGGAACAGCTATTATTTAAGGGTAGTATTAATTAAGGGTTTGCGAATTTGTCGCGAAATTTATCTCTGGAAAGTATTTTTCTCTCTTTAATCAGAAGTGGGATAACATTTCCCAACCGTATGTTATTTCGTACAAATACGTTTCCCAATAAAAATATCATGAAAAATAAATAAGTTTCCCGATACAAATTCAAATTCCCGAAAGTTTGACGGTAACGTTTTTCTCCAAAGCTATTCATACAATCTGTAACATCACATAATACACGGCCGGACACAACATGCTCTGAATTCCAAATGAATTGAAACAAAGCACCGAGTTCCGCCTTTGCTACGATCTCGAAAGTTTTATTAATACGCATGTCAGTTGTGTGCTTGTATTATCATTTCGGTGAAAAAGTGCCGGTGCTTTTAACTAGATCTTGTATTTTAAACCATATTCCCTTCGATATAGAGTTCAGTATACATTTGAGAGATTGTTTGCAATTTTCTATGGCGTAACTTTTGAGGCGTCATCACGCGCTCAGTTGTTTCGTGTTATGATGAGGAATATTTATTATTAACGTAACCCCTTTATAAGCAGCGACTTTTATTAAATAAGGCAACCCTATATTAAGTTAAAACGACAGTTACCTTAATCCTCTTTCAGGGAGAACGAACTTCAATCCACCATGCTGTTTAGGTGCGCTTTCTCACGAATTCATCATTTTATTTTATCTTCGCCGTAAAATGTAGTAGTAATAATGTAAAATAGTGACCAGTTACTATCCCTAAGCTGGTTTGGATGAAAATGCTTTGAACTATCATTCTTCTTAAATACGGATTAGCGGGTTATATTTACATCCATTTTCCGTAGTTAGTGAAATTCATCAGAATTCCATATATTATAACTAGTATTACCCGCTACTTCAAGTACTCACTTACTTCAAGTAAGTATTAAGTGTTCAAGTACCCTTAATAATACGTGTTTAATATAATATACTATTTTTTCAATAGAAAAACGGAATTATTTTATTACTTATTACCTGTGCTTGCATGAAAATCAAATTTTGAACAAAACAGTTTTAGAAATTTTGAACATAAAAGTAGTTATTGTGAGCTAACCATAAGAGATAGAGACATGCTAATGCAGACCTTTTTGTAGTATTCTACAATTCTCTAGTACATTACTTTAGCGTATCTCTGCTGGTTTACGCAGCGCACGCGACTTAAGCTCCCAGCAAACAAGCTTTTTAACAACTGCGTGATCTCTTCAACACAATTTACATAAAACTGTAATGTACTATTAACTTAAACCTTTTTGAAGTATTGCACTATCTTTGAGTAAAAACCGTACAACAATCCGTTCAGTAGATTTTGAGAAAATCGATTACATACAGACAGACAGCTTTTGGGGACTTTGATTTATAAGTATAGATTTAATTCCACTTCATTAATATTGTTCCCGCGGATTAGTCGTAATAGTGTAATAGTGTGTGTGTGTAGACAGACTTTTGACCGGGTAGATAACGTTCAATGTGGGCCTTCAATTCTATATTTACATCACAACAAATCGTTTCCGCAAACGCCGAAAAGCTATTTACTATTATCGCCTTTAATTTGTTCACTTTAAAATGCACCCTGCATCTTTTACCGAAGCGAATCGATTTGGGTGTTTATTTTCTATTAAAAATACATAATATTTTATCTGCAGTGCATAAAGCACTTCGGGACGACAAGCGCAGCGTACCTGTTCAATTTATGGCCTTGTATTTCCAAACATACCGCGGTATACCTAAAATAAATTCTATTACAGAACAAATTAATATCGTCTATGAAACTGAGAAACGTTATCGTTGGTTTATATTTTGTATATTGTACACACAAAAATTTAAATTAATGTAAAAGTGATAAAAAAATATATAATCGTTTTTGCTTGTTTTAACATCTTTAAAAGTAAAGTGCATTGACGGCCTTTTACTATCCCATGAGCATAAGCTGAAACAGCAGCACTCCTATTTTAAAGATAAGGCAAAAGTAATAATAAGAATTATTTTGCTATAATCCGTGATACAGTAAATAGAAAATATATATAGTGTTAAATGTAGATACGGATAGTCCATAACCGTTTTTTCATACTCGATATATGCAGGATTCGTAAAAACACATGCACAAACCTCCATCACTGCCACCACAATACACAAGCACTACACACGTTCACTATCACAAACTCAACATTCGTTTCGCCCCGCAACCGAAGCATCATCAGGAGATAGACATTACGACAAAATCGCAAAGCAGGGCTTTGGTGGAGGTTTGTGCATGTGTTTTTACGAATCTTCCATGTAATTGTAATGAAAAAACGGTTAGTCCACTATACATTTAGCACTATATGTATTTTCAATTTACTGTATCGCGGATTATAACAAAATAATTTTTATTATTACTTTTGTATTATGGATCTCCGCAAAGTGACGCTTAATTCTATAAATTATTTAGAGAATAAGTGTTGAGGTTTAAACACTACGCAGCCTAAATGTGGATAAGCAAGTTACACATATACCCAGAACTCTTTAGAAATATGCAGGTTAGATCACGGGTCGTAAAATATGACTTAGGTAAGTTGACGTCAGGCAGGCGGCCGGTCATAAAATACGTAGCCAAATTATGTGACAACATGTAACATGTTGTGCCGACACCACATAGAGTGGGATAAGGGCAAGCTGATGATGATGCAGGTTACATCAAGATGTTTTTTATAGCCGAAAGTGTGTGACAAATTGCAGTTATCAAAATCAAACCAAATCAAAATAAGCTCTCTCAAAAACTTTTGCATCCTCAAGAATCAATACGATTCATGAAGCTATAACTGGTTCGGAAAGTTGCAATTACCGATAAGAACCAGCAAGAAACTAGGCGGTCTATCTTTAAACATTTTCAATCTTACATTTTAAAACCGTTCTTGTATGAATCTGAAACGCTTTTTAAAGCCATACATTTTTATTATTTAGATATTGTTTAATTTTGTAATGTTTTACATATATGTTTGGTCTAGTATAGGTTGCAGAATTTGTAGAGGCAAATACCGACAACAGCGAATATGTTGCAAACTCTGCGAGTCACAAAGGGAGGTATCACAGACTCTCATAAGTCTATGATATACATAAAATTTTGTGTGATACATATGGATATTTTTCCGTACGAATTATCGATTATTTAACATGTATATCTTTCAGTAACGCCGTGTGCTATCTGACTGAGTAGAATAGACAACACTCATTTCTTACCAAGGTGTCGTAAAAGGCGACTAAGGTAAGTCGACTCGCCATGTAGCGTCCGGCTGAGTAGAATGACAACCCTCATTTCTTACGAAGGCGTCGTAAAAGGCGACTAAAGTAAGTTGACTCACCGTTTGAGTAGAAAAGACCACCCTCTTTCAAACTGAGGAGTCGTAAAATACGTCTAAAGTAAATTGACGTTAGTCAAGCGGCCGGTCGTAAAATATGTAGCGAAATCATGTGACAACATGCTGTAACATATGGTGCCGACCCCATTTAGAGTGGGATAAGGGCAGGATGATGAACATCTATATTAGTTAGTAATACATTATAGGCGGTTTAAATTACAAATTACAAATACAAACACTAGTACAAATTCTAGGCATCTAAGATGTTCTCTTAGGATGATATTGTGTTAATAATACTTCTAAAATCATTTCAATTCTATACTAAATTCAATTTACGGACGCTAATATATACGATGTAAAAAACAGGTGTTTACGTAACTAATAGAACAGGCAGCTAATATTTTAAATTCACAATACATTTCTAGGAACTAGTGTGACTTTTTTTATTTACGTCGAGCTTTATAACTACAGCGGTGCTCAACATTAGGGGTTAGCACGCGATGTATCGGTATAATGACCACTGACTACGAACAACTTGTCTGTGTATCACCTAACTCTTCTACTGCGTGAGTCATACATATTTTCCGTTTATTTTATTCTTTTGAATGAAAGCGAATAGACGGAGACTACAAAAACGATTAGCGTAATCTTCAGATATATTTCTAAGCGACTCTGAGTAAGTAAAGGGTTGGTTTCTCTTTCTTATAGCGAATTGTTTTCCATATTTAGTTGTATTCTGACGATCATTTATTAACTGGGGGCATTTAGAGTTTACCTCAAATAGCATACAGGACAGTTTATACAGTATCTTACCGAGGTTTTTATTATCTTTCCACGGTTACCTATAGATAGCTCGTCATACTTATTTAAAGATTATTTTTGTGTGTCATCATGCTCCTGCCCTTATCCCACTTTAAGTGGGGTTGGCTCAACACGTTGTTAACAAGTTGTCGCAAAATTTGGCTACGTATTTTACGACCGACCGCCTGCCTGACGTCAACTTACCTTAGGCGTATTTTACGACACGCTAAGAAAGATGGTGGTCTATTCTATTCAGCTGGATACCACATAGCGAGTCAACTTACCTCAGTCGCCTTTACAACACCTCGGTAAGAAATAAGGGTAGTCTATTCTACTCAGCCGAATACTACACGGGAGGTCGTAAAAAATATACAGACTATTATTTATTTCAGGTATAGCCGATATTTTAATGAAAGTATTCGGATCACTAAAATAAAAATATCATTGTTATATCGGAAGATTGAAATTTTTACCAATTTTTTCTTGTAAATATTGTAAAATATGATCAGGGAAGTTCATATTTTACTAATTGGTATCTGGTTTGCTCATTACGTGGAAGTCGGTTGCGCCGCTTTGCATAAAAATGGGAACCTTGCCAAATACAGTTAAATTTTAAGTCACAGAGGCAAATTAGGGCAGCGGCGACAATAATGCAAACCATTACAGTGTTTGTTACATGTTAAATGGTTAAAAATTACATAATTTTTACCTTTGCATATGATAAAACTGGCTGTGCCCGCGGCTGCCCCCCCTGGCCTAAATTCTAAGATAAAAAGTATATGTTGCTCCAAAACCTCCTCTATCTTTCAGTGAAAGCCGATCTGGAGAATGTATTAATAATTAAGACCTTTCCCATGACTATCGTTTATTAAAAACCGTACGAAAATCATACAGACATACATACAGACAGTTTTTGGGAACGTTGTTTTAATAATGACAAATATTTAAAGATTTAAACTTTAATACACGCTTTCGATAATACCTATTAAGTTGTGACTTTCTCAATTCTTTAACAAAAAGATATATAATATTAATGATATGATATGAAATTTCGTACCCGCCTTTAAGTAGCCTCAATGCGTTATGCGTTTTGTCCTTGTTGATAAAATAATTTTCTTTATGATGTATGAAAACCCGGTTTATATTCTTTATCTATGCCAAATTCTATTAACGTCCAGTAAATGTCCACCTTAGGCATTATGTTATAAAAAAAAAGAATCTGAAATTTAGACTAAATATATGTTATTACTTATCCCCTAACACAATGTGGTGTGTATAACCAGAACCGAATGAACGTTGATCACGTTGATAGAAACTTATGCGGTTTCCGATTCGTGATATCCGATAGTTACGAGTATCTCCCAAAGTTCATTACTGGTAGCATTATGCCTGCCATCAAAATCCTTCTAATACCTTGTAAGTCGCAAAATATGACCCAACGTTACCTAATATAGATTTCTTTTTGCACCGACATTTCTTTTCCTCCAAATAAATCCACCTTTCTCTGACCAAATTGGATTATTTCCCACTGTGCGGTTAAATACTGAATGGTGCTATTGGTGTTTTTTCGCAGCCCGTCGCGGGTTTTTCTGTTGACGCTCGCAATATTTTGTTGGGGCCAACTCTAAAAAACATATTTTACGGCGCCGCCTTAACTACCTCGAGGGATATTGATCCTTTCTGGTGAATAGGGACTTATTAAGTGATACTTCCTCTGAAAATACTGCTATGTAAATAAATAAATTGAATGGCCCGTTGGCGCAGTGGGTAGTGACCTCAGCTCTGCGACTCGCGGGTTAGATTCGCGCCGAGGGCCAACATTTTCTATAAGCAATTTGTTGGTTCTTCGAGTCTGGGTGTATATTTGTATTTATAATCTACCAGTTTTCCGTCACCCATAACACAAGTATTAAGTTACTTACCTTGTGACGACCGTGTGTGTAAGTGTCCCATATATTTAAATTTACCATTTATAAACATCATGAGGAAACCTGCATATCTCTAGAGAATTCTGTTGATATGTGTAACCTACCAATCCGCATTGAAGTAGCGTGGTAGGTCTTAGCTCCAAACCTTCTCTCCAGAAACGGAGAGAAGGGGCCTATTCCCAGCAGTGGGATTGTAACAGTATAATATTTATATTTGTATAAATATGCGAGCGTAACTAGGTTCGTGTTAAGTTTTAATATACCATGAATTTTGTAATGTTTTCTCCTATTACTAAAAAACGCTCTTCTTGTTGTCTGCCCCGGTTTTGAACTCGTGACTCTCTTAAGAGTTTTACGGCCTAACCACTGGGCTATTATAGCTTTTTAAGAGGAAAAATCACATGTATATACCCTTATACAGAATAATGTACATACATCGGATGTAAAGAAACAAAAATAAGTCTTTGTCAATAAATCTGGGGAAATGATTACAGTACATATAAAGGAGATTTAATTCCGTGAAAGCTTTGTTTATATTTGTTTTGGAAGATGTAAGGATACAGAGAACGGGGACGCTCTTATCGCTGGAATCTCTAAGGACGGGTGAGGCTGGGAGTCAGTTTCATCTTAATTAAAGACAGTCTAGATCTACACTGTATTTAATTTAATTGAAGTAACATGTTAACTCGTCCGTTGGCGCAAGTGCGACGCTGCCTTCAGCTCGGGGGCGTCGAGGGTTCGATTCCTAGGGTCAACAGTTTCCAAATATATTTTTTTGGCTCTTCGAATCTGTATGTATTTATGTATTTACTTTAAAATATATAAGTAACATATATACCTGTTGTCCGCACCTATAACAAGTATTAAGTTACTCAGGGATAGACGAAAAGCAGAACGTGTTTATTTTGCTTACTTTCATAGCATTATGTCTTATGGAATTTTGTTATGGGGTAAATGCGCGGATAGTGAAAAATTTTTTGTATAACAAAAAAGAGCCATACGTGGCATCTACAATTTAAGTCCGCGTGATTACCTGCGAGAGAAGTTTAAGGAAATAGGTATTCTTACATTTGCTTACAGTATATTTTAAACAATGTAATTTTTGTACATAAAAATATAAAGAATTATAAAATGGTGGGTGATGTATATAATAGACAAAATAGGAACCGACATAAGCTTGCGACTCCTGCTTTGCGCCTAGCAAAAGTACGTAAATCGTTTATAGGTTTGGGTATAAGATTCTATAATAAAATTCCGAAATCAATTTTGGCCATGCCATTACAGCAGTTTAAAAACTGTTAAGAAGAGGCTGATACAGAAAGCCTACTATACTGTTGAAGATTACTTAGATGTGTGGATATAGGTGCACTTCTACCCTGTACAAGACAGTAATAACTAAATGTAACTAGTTTTCAGATTTATATATTAAAAGAGCGACCACCGAGTTTCTTGCTGGTTCTTCTCGGTAGGAACAGCTTTCCTAACCTAAGTTGACGATTCAAAAGCATTTGTTTACAAATTTACTTGAATAAATAATATTTTGAATTTGAATTTGAATTGATGACCGTGTAACTGTCATGTCGTGACTGTCGTGTAACTGTAACTTCTCATACATTTATTTTATTCATGTTTTCAATAACATAGGATGTTATGCAATGAAGTAGTATTTTTTAAATGGAGTATCCTCGATTTTTAAACGTTCCTAGCGTGATGTCATAGATCACATAGAAATAAGGATAACAATGTATTTCTCCTCAGTTAAACCTAATTTTGAATTAGGTCACTTCAATACTAAGCATACGATACCTATATCCTCAATCCTTCAATAAAAAATTATTTAATAACAAAATTGATAAAATGTATTCTTAACTGTCAGATATTTTAAGCCGAATCTTGCTATTTCATATTTTATGAAATAAGCCAAAAACCACCAAACAAACCGCATGCAAACCGTATTTAATGTCAATACATTAAATACGGTTTGTTTGTTTGTTTGTAACATCTTAAGGGACCAAATGGAAATTAATATAAATTGATAAAAAAAAACAGCAACATACGTGCAATGCGGGCATATTCCTGAATCGGAAACTCTTCCAGCCAACCATTCTTCAAAAAAAAATAAGTTAAATTAATTAAAATACTGAAAAGATAAAATTTTATTATAGTATATACTATAGATACAATAATAATAATATAACAAATATAATAACATAATAAATACAATAAAAAGTATTTATAATAAAGTATTAATATCACTTATTTGCTGAGTAACTTGCTTTTTATTACTTATTTCTACTGCCCCTTAACTAAGTACACCTTGTTATAAACATCTTCTATAGAAACTACAAATCTACCAAATTACGGGAGTTTGCCATGAAGGGATAAGACAAGAATCCAAAAATTCATTGGACAATAAATGGTTTATAAATTGGTTCGAAATCTCCAATGCGCTCCGAAGCCACAGCAATAACAAAATATCGTTGCTACATTGTCGTTGATTGCTATCGCTTAAACATTAAGATTTCCATCAAGTACACAACAATGTTGTTCTAACACACGACAAGTAAAAACTTTATTACCCTTTAATGGAACACACACTCTTTTCAACAGTTTATTTGTTCTCTTATTATATTTTTACACATATTTCACTACAACTTTTTCTCTCAATCACCGTAATGATTTAACCTCAAATATCAATGTATACCATAATAATTACTTTATTTGTCGCAAATCAATAGATGCTTTATGTTTGTGTATGTACTTGTTATAATACTTTGATGATTATTATATCATCATCGTCCTCCTGCCCTTATCCTACTCTAAGCGGGGTTACAACATGTTGCACATAGAGTAGGATAAGGGCAGGAGGATGATTATGATATCTTTAATGTATAAAGTAGTGGCCTGTTACAATCCCACTGATGGGCATAGGCCTCCTCTCTCCGTTTCTGGAGAGAAAGGTTGGAGCTAAGACCTACAACACTGCTCCAATGCGGATTGGTAGGTTACACATATCTCCAGAATTATCTAGAGATATGCAGGTTTCCTTACGATGTTTTCCTTCACCGAAAAGCGTGTGATAAATAGCAATTATCAATTAGACACATGAGTTTTAATAGAAAAACTCATTGGTGCCTGCCCGGGTTTGAACTCGTGTTCCCCTTGAAAAAGTCTTAAATGTATAGTAAACGTAAACGTATTTATAGCTGCCCTGAAAAATTTGCGTTTTGGGAACTATTAAGTTATTCACGGCTGGTACGGATATGTCGCAATATACAAATACTAAATGGGGGAATTCGCTTCATTCTAATTTCTATTAGAATTCTATTAGAATTTCGCAAAATATAGAAGACTTACCTATACAATGGTTTAAATTAAGTGTAAGAAATACGCGTTTACATAAAGCATATTATAGAATTAAAAATTATATGAATGATAAAAATTGGGTTAGAAAATCCGCACAACATCTTACAAGAGTTAAGTTTAATTATTTCAAAATGTAAATTAAAAAATAATTAATTGCCGCCAAGTTTCTTAGTGGTTCTTTTCGGTAAATCTGATTTGATTTAATACATTAACAATAATATCTTGCAAAGGGATTCTTTGTCATAGTTTCAGTGACTTTCACTGTTGGATATAGGTCAAGGGATTTCCACGCAAAACTCTATTGTGCCGTTTGAATACAGCGCCCTGTTTGAAGTTGCCTTTTCAACACTAGGTCTAAGATCGCTCTAATATTTTGGGACGCTAAAATTTGTAGATCAAAGGGTTATGGAGTAACGGTTTGCTTGAAATCAAAGTCGAATCGATATATCTACAGAGTATTAAGTATTTTATTTATAACAAATATATACAAGTTATATCTATCTTAAATTACTTACACGCTACTACTATACAAATCATGCCCACGTGGAATGGTCCCAAGAATGCTGGCAGCGTTTCCGCGTTGAATCGCTAAGCTGATTCTTTGTGCGAAAAAGGAGCCAGCCCTCTTGTCACCCGAAGAGGCGATCAACCGCGGTGTTAAAACGGATAAAAAAAATTTTGCACTTTGGCTCCATGGCCCTAGGGTCTCAACTGCAAACGGCACAAATATATAACTCTCAACGAGAGATGCATACTTTCGCCGCTTGCCGGATTCGGCCATTTCCGCCGCAGCTCCAGGTCTGGACGCCGTTTCCCTGATATGGGACGAGGCTAACGTATCAACGCATATTGCGTCCCACATTAGGGCCCGTCCCCATTCCCAAGGAACCAGCGTCAGACCGTCTGGTCTCTTGCCATCATCCCGACATATCCCGGAAGGCTCGAGAAGAGCAGGAATGTCGATGGTGGCAAGAGCTCTTTTGATGGTGTCATTAAGAGAACCATGGCGGAAAAGCCTACCAGAGCTCCTATGGCATGAAAGCCCGTGTATGCCAAAACTGCCTACCTCTTTTCCACATGGACCTCTGTGCTTAAGGCACAATGTGGTTCCCAATCTGAGACCCAAAGCCACTCTAAAACTTACTACTCTACAGAGTGCAATATATCTTATACGATAAAACATTAAATGAATCTACTGATCATTTATACATAATAGATAACTTTAGTATAATTCATTAATTAACTTTTAAAAAATTGTTTGTAATTAGTTAAGGTTGACACCTTTATTTTTAACAAAAATAGCTTTTATATAATGCCAAAAGACTAATTAAAATATTCAACTCTAAACCAAAAGCAAATATTAGAAATACTTTGTTATCTAAGTTTCGATTTTACTCAGACCAAATAATACGCGTCGCACTTCCAAATAAAGATATAAATCTATTAGAAGACAAAGATGTGCTTGAGTGCAACTTGAAATAAAAATAAACGAAAGAAGAATTTTCATTTGTATTTATTCTTTCTTGGTCCACAATAAAAAAAAAATGGAATTACTATCAAATGAAAGTCCAACATTTTAAATCCGATATACCATCAAATATTTATGCGAGGATAAAAATCTTGATGTGTATAGATACAAAATATCAAAATGTTGATTTTGTCTCTACTATAGTAGTGCTTCTTGCTTCCTACTATCAGCGATTTCAAATTTTATGAAGCTCTCCAAATTTATAATAAAATATTCACTTTGATCTAAAGCTTTGAGCTAAGCATAATTAATGCTCTTCATTAGATACAACTGACCTCAAACTGAGCTTGAAAACGTTTAAAAATTAGTTTAGATGGGCCCTAACCTGTTTTTGCCCCAGGGTCTTTATTACCGCCACTAAGTGTTAATATAGTATAGTCAACGTTCACAAATCCTATATATATATATATATATATATATATATATATATATATATATATATATATATATACTAATATATAAAGCTGAACAGTTTGTTTGTTTGATTGCTTAATTGATTGATTGCTTGAACGCCCTAATCTCAGAAACTACTGGACCGATTTGAAAAATTATTTGAGTGTAAGATAGTCCATTTATCGTGGAAGGCTATAGGCTATATACCATCACGCTAAGATCAATAGGAGAGAAGCAGCAATAAAATTTTTTTCGAAAACAGCAAAATTTAAAGCTTTCCTTGCGTGCGCTACGTAAACGGTGAAATTTATTGGAAAATAATGTATTACAAAAAATTTTCCTTCTAAAAGTTCTAAATAAAAGTCCACGACAAGATATGTCTAGCTTATGAGGTTAACCCGCTTTAACCATAATTAATATAGGTGTTACGGGTTACTCAAATAATAAGACTGCAGTCCACGCGAACGAAGTTGCGCCTAAAAGCTAGTATTATATAAAAAACAGATAATATAGATTATAGATTTTCTCTAATCGCGGTTTTTCGTAAAACAATATAAACGTTACTTTTGTATTATGAATCTTCGCAGAGTAATGCTAAATCTTATGAAGCCTGTTATTACATTATCATTTACCATTTAGTTGGGTTGAATAAGAATATCTTGTCATTACCATTAAGAATAGATACCATATTACTTTAATAGAAAAATTAAATAAAACATATGTTACAAAAGCATTTCTGGATGTCCGCAAGCAAAAGTATTATTTATCTAATCAAACCCAATTCCTGCAGCGTTACTGCTAAGACAAGCACTGACAGACTAACTCCTTACATTTATCATCGGCCTATGTATATTATTATTATATAACAATCATTTTATAAAGATCCATGTGCGCCACCGGAAGTAGGTAGACTATGACACATTACGCGCGTTAGTGGTATTCAACACATATTTACAATTTGACAATGACTTCAATTGCTATTATGATTATAAGTATTATATATGTATGTTTATTTTACATATTTATTTATGTATGTATATGTTATATTTTATATGTGCATGTGTAAGTATTATATTGTTTCTTGGTAGCTTACACCACACCTACCTTGTATCCATAGGTATGTCCTCTTACCTAGCTGGTTGTATGGTAGAGATCGCTATGTAGCGATAAGACCGCCAGGTTGTGCAACCTTATTTTATTTAATTATAGTGCTTATGTATTTTTGTGGTGTGCAATAAAAGCTTTATCATTCATTCATTGATTCATTCATTCATTCATCACTCATTCATTTATTCATATTTATAGCGAATTCCTTGATAATAGTTTAATTGCATGACAAAGTTACTATGGATGCCGTTATTGAAAACAGCAGGCGCAGGCAAAAATATACATCAAAGCGCGGTAGAAAGAGAGGGATACTTCCTCTCTTACGCCACACCGGCGCCATACTCTCCTTCCGTCTTACAAATTTTCATGTTTATCATTTTTAACGTTCCTAAAAAGTGCACAACGCCACTAAAGAAGTTTTCACTTCAAAAACATTTCTCTTTAACTTTTATTAAATTGTACATTCCACGTTGCGATGTGATTTCTTTTAAACTCTGCTTGTCTAGAGATATTTTTCTGAAAACAAAGGCGCTGTACGTTGTTAAACTTTTACAAGACAATAGATTAATCTTTTAAGTGTAATGTTTTCCAGCTGTTTCAGTGTTATTGTTTCGCTTTCTTCAAATCGATCCGGCTTATATCTATTTGTAGATAATTTATAGAATTAGGCGTTACTTTGCGGAAATCCATAATACAAAAGTAATAATAAAATTATTTTGCTATAATCCGCTATACAGTAAATAGAAAATATATATAGTGCTAAATGTATAGTGAACTATCCGTTTTTTCATACCCGTTACATGCAGGATTCATAAAAATACATGCACAAACCTCCACCACCGCCACCACAATACACAAGCACTACACACGTTCACTATCACAAACTCCACGAACGATTTTGTCGTGGAGTCTATCTCCTGATGATGCTTCGGTTGCGGGGCGAAACGATTGTTGAGTTTATGATAGTGAACGTGTGTAGTGCTTGTGTACTGTGGTGGCAGTGGTGGAGGTTATAATAATATAATAATAAATCTTTATTTGCAGAATATGGGTACCATAAATGATCTTAAAAATAATTAAACACAGCCATAAACTGCCATAAGTGGCGTGCAAATGTCAGACAATAAAAATCTACTTTGTTATACAATATAATTTTGATGTCATATAATTTAAAAATAATAATAAAAAAAAATGTCAATCAAATTTACTAAACATGTCAAGAGGAACATGTCATGTAAGAATTCGTTAATATCAAAATATTTCTATTGTTCCAAAAGATAATTAAATAGTATAGGTTTGTGCATGTGTTTTTACGAATCTCGCATGTATCGGGTATGAAAAAACGGATATTTTCTATTTACTGTATCGCGGATTATAGCAAAATAATTTTTATTATTACTTATCTAGTTTTTATTAATTGATGAGAAATTTGTGACAGATTATTGGTAATGATATCATCGACACAATATATTGATTAATGGCAGAATCGATGGTGCGAATTCGTTAGTAATCTGATCGCAGCTTTGCTCAAGCGTAAAGGGGAGCGGCCATTATAGAAATATACACAAAAGAGGTCACCGATTTAAACCTACAAATATTTGATTGATATTTACAATCCTTATACAGTTTTCTATGAAGGGAAACATCATTAACAGGCCCCGATATTTCTACAGAATTCCTTTACTTGGTTGCAATACACATTGGAACACGTGATATATGATTCTAATACTTTTCTTTAAAAAAAAACCTAATATTTTGAACAGTTATGAGATAGTAACATGGAACCACTTTTTAAGTACCAATATTGAAAACGGATTGAAAAAGAATACCTATTTCCTTAAGTTTCTCTCGCAGGGAATCACGCGGACTTTAATTGTAAATGCCACATATGGCTCTTTTTTGTCATACAAAAGTTGTATCAGTATCCGCACATTTATCCCAATACAACGTTCCATAAGACAAAATGTTATGGAAGTAAGCAAAATAAGAAGTTTTGCTCTTTCTGTGTCTGTAAACTGTCTTATCTTTGGAACAGCGTAGGCCGCTGAACTAAGTTAAATAGATAATACACTATATAGGATACAAAGGTTGTTAATCGAGAAAACTAATGCTCACGTTGTTGAATTAATTCAAAATGTAATTTCGTTAAAAATAAAGCGCCATTCTAAAAGGTTACGACTTATTCGAGGCCCAGTTATTTTACAAAACAAGCTAATTTATTAGGATTTCGTATTGTTCTTAGGCATCTGGTGTACTTAATGCAAATTCTGTAATACCAATTTCGTGTTTGAAGTTTAATTCGTATTATTGTTGTACAAACAATGGAGCAGCTGGGTGTTTCTTCAGTTTTTGAAGTCGAGAAAAGTAAAAAAATTTCAATTTCAATTTACAAAACTTATATACGTCATTCAATCTGAATGAATCCAAATTTAAATATTGACATTTTTCATCTCTCCTTCTCTCAATTTAAATTAACAATTAGAAATTTAATAAATAATGAGTAATTCAGGTAATTTTCGTATATTATTTTTCATGCACTTAATTAAGTTAATTATGTGCTATACCATTGTTTATATGTATTTATCTACTCTGATACTATAATACAAAGATTATAAGACTGAAAACAAAATTCTTATAACAAACAATACGTACAGAACAAAAATAAAAAATTAAAAAGTTTCATTACGATACAGGTCTTGTATGGACACCTGTATCATAATGTAACTTTTTAATCATAACGATACACCTTAAAAAAAAGGTTTCAATGAATGGGTTCGCGGCGACGCAACACGCATCCGCAATCGATGTTTGCGCCTTGGCGCCAATATATGACATTTAAAAATCTTTTCAATATTTAAACGAAATTTAGTTTTGTTTGTAAAAAAAATAGTTTTTGTGTAAAAACATGTCTGAGAGCGGGGATAGTGGTAATTGTACACCACCAGATATTCTGAAAGCTGCGTCAAACATGACCGTGAACCTGTTGCCGACGAAATCTAGGAGCAACTATATTAAATGTTACCACGAGTTCATGGAATGGAAACGTACGTTTTACGTATTATAGTATGAGAGTAGATAAAGTAGTGTATGATACTGTACATAACTTGGTCTTATAACACGAGTGTGGTTTAAAAAAACGAGCCGCAGGCGAGTTTTTTTATAGTGTCACACGAGTGTTATTATGCAACAGTATCATACCCTTATTATGCAACAGTATCATAAACTACTATTTTAGTCATAGTAAACTGATAATGATTTGTTATTTTTTAATTGTTCAAATTCAAATTCAAAATATTCTTTATTCAAGTAAACTTGTAAACAAGTGCTTTTGAATCGTCAACTTTACTGCTGGTTCGGAAAGCCGTCCTACCGAGAAGAGCCAGCAAGAAACTCGGTGGAGCTCTTTTAAAAAAGAAGATTCTTAATACTAATTACATTTTGTCATAGCTATCCTGCACAAGGTCAAAGAGCAGCTATATCCACGCATTCTTATCATCAATGTAAGCCTCCACGGTATAATAGGCTTTCTGTATCAGCCTCTTTTTAACAGTATTTTTAAATTGCTGTAATGGCAAAGTTAAAATTGATTGTGGAATTTTGTTATAGAATCTTATACCCAAACCCACAAACGACTTACGTACTCTTACAAGGCGCAAAGCAGGAGCCGCAAGCTTATGTCGGTTCCTACTTTGTCTATTATATACATCGCCAATCTTTTTATAATTATGTATATTTTTATGCACAAAAATCAAATTGCTAAAAATATACTGTGAAGCTAACGTAAGAATACCTGTTTCCTTAAACTTATCTCGCAGGGACTCACGCGAATTCAAATTATAAATGCCACGTATGGCTCTTTTTTGCAATACAAAAATTTTCTCAATATCAGCACATTTACCCCATAACATTATTCCATAAGACATAATGCTATGGAAGTAAGCAAAATAAACTAGTTTTGCTGTTTCGACGTCTGTAAACTGTCTTATCTTTCGAATAGCATAGGCTGCTGAACTGAGTTTCCTGAAATTGTATTTTACTTATAGTTTTGTAACACTGTATGTTTCCAAAATATTTAAATAAATAAACAAATTAATTAATAAAGTTTAAATTTACTAAAGAAAATTATTTATTTGCTGGACATGAGATGAGATCTACAGATCACACGATGCTGTGCCGCTTGAATCCGCGATCTTTTTAAATCTATACATTTTTTTTCCAAAGAAAAATGTACAACTTCGTCTATCTTAAGTTACTTACACGCTAATACTATACAAATCATGCCCACGTGTAAAGGTCCCAAGAATGCTGGCAGCGTTTCCGCGTTGAATCGCTAAGCTGATTCTTTGTGCGAAAAAAGACTCTTGTCACCTTCATTTTATCACACAAAGTCCCCGAATCTGTATGTGATCGATTGTTCTCAAAATCTACCAAACGGATTTTTGCACGGCTTTTAATAAAAGATAGTTCCTTGAGGAAGGTTTGGGTATAATGAAATATTCTCCGGAATGGCTCGACCGATCTTGATAGGAACTTCTCTGGGAGATAGAGGAGTTTGTGGAGCAACATATACATAAAATATCGCCCGGTAAGTCAGTGACATTATTTGGAACATCAACGCTCTACGTAAATTAATGTCCACAATTTTAATTAGCGATCTTTGTAATTCGCACATTTTAACACGTTCAAAACAAGCAGTAAAATTTTACTTCGCAAACAATTTTCTTTATTGGAATAATTCTGTTTAGTAAAACGTTTTTTAAGGCAGAAATAAGTCACGTTCCGTGATCAAACGTTTTTAAGCTCTTTAAAACCACTGTTAACATTGGTATATTTTCCGGTGAACGAATGAAATATTTTTAGTGTACACTACGAAGGAATTAAATGAACACTTTCGACAATACCGCTTGAAATTGTTTCCGGGGCGAAAACATTCCACCGAGAGTGACATTCTCTCTCCACGCTTCTCTAATAAATCTCCGTGAAGCATGTAAGTGTTTCGCGGTATTATTATGTGGTTTCGGCTCACAGCGATAAGCGATAAAACTATTTAACGACGAGTAGGATTAGCTTAAAGGAAATCCACGACACACAAGAGAAATTTTAGCGGTAGTCGCAATTTTGCGGTTCTTGCTTTAGTACACTTGACTTCTCACATTCTTTTACATTTTTTAAATAAATTAATAACTAGTGTAAGATGCGCCTTTAGGAAATAAATATGGTAAATAATTACAAGCAATATAACAGAACTAACTACTTTGCTATAATCCGCACGGGTTAAGTGAATGCATGCCAAGCCAATGTGTATGAAGCAGGCAAAATCTACGCACCTTATACATGCAGGACCAGCCACCACATGCACCCCAAGGCGCAATTCACCAGCAACAACGCACACAAAAGCAGCACACACACCCACCACCACAATCTCGACGATCGTTTCGCCCCGAAACCGAAGCATCATCAGGAGGTTAGGCTCCACGACAAAAATCGTACTGCGCCGCGCTACCCATACAAGCAATCTTCAATAGTTCAACTCCCACCAATACCCTCCCCTCCAAACACATGTAGCAAAACGGAATTAGATACATTTACTTGCTCGTTAATTAAGTGACCATTGTTATTTTTTATTATCTCAAGCTGCTCTAACGTATTGAGTCGGAGTCCCTTATCACAAGTGTGGAGAATATTAAATGAATGGTCATTAGGCACTTTATGACCGCTTTCTAGCAAATGTTTTGCAAAATTAGAATTTTGTGGTTTATTATTCCTAAACGCAGCCATATGTTCCCGGAATCGAACCGCAAAACTTCGGCCAGTCTGACCCACATATGTACCGTTGCACTCAGGACAATCTATTTTATAAACCCCAGATTTTTACCCTTATCTAATATATCTTTATTTTTACACAACATTTATAGATTTTTGCTTTACTTTGCAAATATCCGTAGTACAAAAGTAATAATGAAATTATCTCGCTATAATCAGCGATATATGTATGTATAGAGTAATATATAAAGCTGAAGAGTTTGTTTGTTTGTTTGATTGTTTGTTTATTTATTTCATTATTTGAACGCGCTAATCTCAATTATAATAATTTAATTCTTTGAGTGTAAGATAGTCCATTCATCGAGGAAGGCTATAGACTATATAATATCTAAGATGAATAGGAAAGGAGCAGCAATAAAAAATATTGCGAGACGGCCTAATTTAAAGCTTTCCTTGCGTGCCCTAAGTAAACGGTAAAAGTTATTCAAAAATCATGTACTACAAAATTGTTCCCCTCTAACAGTTCTAAATAAAATTCCGCGACAGCTTATGTCTAGCTTTTAAGGTTGACCCACTTTTACAACAATTAATATAAGCATAACGATTTACTCAAATAATAAGACAGCAGTGCACGCGAACGAAGTTGCGTTTAAAAGCTAGTTTTCTATACTAAATCGCGGATAATAACAAAATAATCTCACAATAAATACGGTGTTTAGCTCACTTTAAACAGTTCACAAAACTATTGTGGCTTATCAATGAGTTAATGATTAAGTTATAATTTATAGAATTAAGTGTTAATTGCGGAGTTCGATAATTCATTATATTTTTTATTTTGATTATTAGGTTCATATCGCGTGCAAGTACGGATTACCCTTGAAAAATATATGAAGAAAAACTTTAGAATGAGATAATTTATAGAATTAGGCGTTACTTTGCAGAGATCCAAATACAAAAGTAATAATAAAATTATTTTGCTATAATCCGGGATACAGTAAATATAAAATATATATAGTGTTAAATGTATAGTGGACTATCCGTATTTTCATACCCGATACGTGCAGGATTCGTAAAAACACATGCACAAACCTCCACCACTTCCACCACACAAGCACTACACACGTTCACTATCACTACACACGTTCACTATCACTACACACGTTCACTATCACAAATTCAACAATCGTTACGCCCCGCAACCGAAGCATCATCAGGATAGTGGATAGACTCCACGACAAAATCGCAAAGCTTTTGAATGAGACTTGCCCGAATGTAAAGCTCACTCACGCGAAGTTCAATCTTAACATACTAGTTTAACATAGTTGTATGATGTCATTTCTCTGAACAATACAGATCTCTTCTATGTTATCAAGTTCTTGTTTCATTTTATCACGGCCTGCTACCTTCTTTGGCACTCAAGCAATACAAAAACTATCAATATTGCATTATACAAATATGGCGTAGTGCGTAGTGACCCTGCCTTCAGCTCCGCGGGTCGCGGGTTCGATTCCCGCCGAGGGCCAACATTTTCTATAAAAATATTGTTGGTTCTTCGAGCCTGGTTGTACATTTGTATTTAAAATTATATATGCAGTAGATATACTGCACATATAATATACAGTTGTCCGTCACCCATAAACAAGTATTAAGTTACTTACTTTGGGGACGGAACAACCGTGTCTGTAAGTGTCCCATATATTTATATTTATTTATTATTATCGGCCTAATTCTAAAAAACTGTCGAAAAAAGATCGTCCTTGTAAAGTATTTAACCAAAAGTAACGATTACTATTAAGTTCCTGAAGTAACTAAAGCTCGTAAAGTAAATATCAGTTGAATATAAAGTTTTTAAAAGAAAACTCATATGTCATATATAAACAACTCACCCGGATCTGAAACTACGAACCCTTCCATTACGGCTATATGCAGTATTAAAACTGAATTTTATAATTCTTGACAATTTCTTCATAACATACAATCGAGTTTAATATGCATAGACGCACAGTATTCGCTTATTAATATTAATATATCTACTTATACTCAACATGTATTATGTATTCAACGTTGTAATCTAATTTCTGCTCCCTAATATATCTTCAAGTTCCACATATTTCGTATTACACAGGGTTGTCACTATTCAGAAAGCTCGGAAAAATACTTTTATGAAATAAGTAGTCAATATTGGCATTTTCTACATCGCAATACTGTAATTACATTGTTCATAAAGTTGAATGCAAATACTCAGACTTGGGTAAGGAATTTTATTTCGAAATATTAAATTGTAAGACGTTACTTGCCGCAGCGCTCTCTATGTAAGGTTACCTTATAAAAATTGAATTTTCGATACAGAGGATGATATTGGTATTATTGAATTCGCTAATAAGTTTTATTGAAATAATATTAAAATATTATTTCAATACTAACATTAGAAAAGCCATGCTGGCCTCTCAACAATTGGGAATTATCAATAGAGCTAGATAGTATATTAAGCCAGCACACAGACTAGCGCTTTATTTATTTTATTTTTATTATTGTTATTTATTTTTTTCACAAAACTGATATACCATTGAAGATATCAAATATTCAAAGCGCTTTAGTATTTTTTTTATAGTTATTATTTTTTTATTTAGTTCACAAAACTGACATACAATTGAAGATATCAAATATTCAATATAAGTTTTCACTTACAATAATTGATGTCTTCTTGATGTGAACCTAGCATGCTAACAGAGTACCAGACATATTAAACTAAAGTCACCATCATTCTCCTGCCCTTATACCACTCTAAATGGGGTCGGCACAACATGTTACAAATATGTTGTCGTATGATTTGGCTACATACTTTACGACCGTCCGCCTGCCTGACGTCAACTTACCTTAGTCGCCTTTTACGACACCTCGGTAAGAAATGAGTATATTCTATTCTATGCAGCCGGATACCACACGGCATTTACCTTAGTCGTCTCTTACGACACCTCGGTAAGAAAGGAGGGTGGTCTATTCTATTCTGCCGGATACCGCACGGCTAACATATTAAACTAAAGTATTATTTTACAAAATATTATTTATATTATAAAAAGTGAAACTCGTAAACTTTTTTAAATTTTTTAACTTAAATAAATCAATATATAGATCAACAGCGCCTTTACCCTTTATGGTATTAACAGCGTCATGGAAGATATCTATATCACCACGAGCTGCATTCGCAATTGACAACATACGATACACGGGACTATGCTGGCCAAGTATACCTTATAACTGTCATTTATGATTTAAAACCCAAACACGATTTATTCTACTCGAGGAAGGAAAATAATAGTTAACTTACTTGGTAGTAAGTTCGTTAAGTACTCGGCTCGATTTTCTGGATTTATAGCGAAATATAATTAAACATCTTAGTCCTAAGCTTAAGAAAGGTCGTAAAGAAATAAGATGAACAAAGTATTTTTCTTTGCCCTCTGGAGACTTTAGTTGAATAATTCATCCGTGAAGAGTTGCATTGTGCAAAAGTGAGATTTTCTGTTGTAGATGATAATTTTCAATGTTTTCCTTCTATTCATAAATCTTTTCTAGGTTATTCTAATGAAATATCTTGTGCAGAAAAGCTTAATTAAAAATATGAATGGTTTAACTTACTTCTACGTAGCCTTTAAAGACGCTTTTAGCTATTGCATTAGGAATTTTTAATTAAATTGGAAGCAAAATGAACACTAATACTAGCTGATTTTAATGAATATACGGTATTAGTGTATTTCTTACGTTAATGAGCGGAAACTTTTGTCATAATTAAATTATCAAAAGATCTTAACCTTCAAAGCAAATATTCAGCATCTGTGAGTTCATCTTAACGAATTGATCTTTATTGTTAAACACAATGTATAGGACCCGGCAATAAATAATGCACATCGAGATCTTGGGACGAAATAGCCAGCCAATTCGGTTTCGTAGAACACTGTCGCTGTCACACACGGGTTCGTCATCTGTGTGACAGAGACAATGCTCTATGAAGCAGAATCTAGCCGATTTCTCTCTCTGAGCCTCAATGTACATTATTTATTACCGCGTACTATATGTTGGTTTCCCTACAAAGAATTTTGCTGGTAAGTCTAGGAAACAAGTAAATCAGGTACATATAAAGATTTTGCATTTTTGTTCTAATACAAACAAGAGTTAGTAACCGCCGTTGGTATCCGACTGAGTGGAATGGACCATCCACAGGCTGGCAGGTTGACGTCAGGCAGGCGGCCGGTCCTAAATTATTTAGCCAAATCATTTGACAACATGTTTAAAACATGTTGCGCCGACCCCACTTAGAGTGGGATAACGACAGGAGAATGATGACATGCAATATCTAGTAAACATTAATAATATGTTTATAATAACTCACTTCACTTATCTATCTATACTTATTATAAAACAAAGTCCCAAAGAGCTGTCTGTCTGTATGTAATCGATTTTCTCAAAATCTACTGAACGGATTTTTGTACGGTTGTCACCAAAAGATAGTGCAGTACTTGCGGATGTTTTAGGTATATAGTACATATTATGTAGTATGTATATAGTATGTATATAGTACATATCATGTATTAGTAAGTATTATGTATATTGTGTTGAAGAGATCGCACAGTTGTTAAAAAACTGTCTTGCTGGGAGCTTTAGTCGCGTGCGCTGCGTAAACCAGCAGAGATACGCTAAATGTAGATCTATAAAACTGCTACAAAAAAGTCCGCGATAGCATGTCTCCATATCTTATGGTTAACTCACAATAACTACTAAATAACTACTAACTACTAAATAAAAAAATTAAATATATTCACTTCAATGACAAAATAAATATAAAAATATTTTGTGTAAATGTAGAGAGCACATATCTCTTTACTATGTTGGGATGGTCTTTATGATTTTCTATCAGAATATAGTAGCTGTGATAGGACGTTATTATTTTGTCTTAACCAAAGGAACTAGCAGTAGGTAGCCACGACTAATTGGTAAAACATAGCCTAGGAAATTTTTAGAACTATGCAGTGCTTAATTCAGAAAAAAGCACGTAATAAACTTTATACTATCATTATAATAAGCATTTTTTGACCTTAGCAATTGGATTTAGTTCTGCTGAATTCATTATCACAGGCAGTCATAAAACCATTGTTATACTATAATGTTATAATATAATGTAATGTTTCTATAATGTTATAATATAATATAATAAAATTCCGAAATCAATTTTGGCCATGCCATTACAGCAGTTTAAAACCACTGTTAAAAAGAGGCTGATACAGAAAGCCTACTATACTGTTGAAGATTACTTAGATGATAAGGATGTGTGGATATAGGTGCACCTCTACCCTGTACAAGACAGTAATAAATAAATGTAACTAGTTCTAAGATTTATATTTTAAAAAGAGCAACCGCCGAGTTTCTTGCTGGCTCTTCTCGGTAGGAACAGCTTTCCGAACCAGCAGTAAAGTTGACGATTCAAAAGCACTTGTTTACAAGTTTACTTGAATAAAGAATATTTTGAATTTGAATTTGAATTTTGAATTTGAATTTGAATTTATTAAGACTTAAATTTTGAGTATCAAAATCTCAATTTTGCAGAATTGAATTAGTGACAGCCCTATCCATTTGTATCAAATTTACGTAATCCGTAGTATAGTGTAGACACAAAAACAGGTGCCCGAGTATGGCTTCAGATTTAATTGTTAGCTCGAGTGTACCTTTATTAATGTTAGAGGGTGGTGTAGAATAAAACATTTATAATGCCAGAGACGAAAAATGTTTTAGAACAAAATGTGACTCGAGCGTGTACTACTTTGTAATATGAAAGTTTTATATAATAAATGCACGTTGGAATGATTTTTATACAACATTTTTGAATGAATTTGGGCATAATTAAAATACATCTAACGGTTAAGATGTTGTTACTTTATACATAACCTACCTAAACGAAATATCTTTGTAGCCACTCATCAATATTTATCTGTTGTTTACATTAACAAAATTAAAGTTTTTTTAATAATATAACATTACGATTTACGGGAAGGGCGCTGTATAGAGTGATACAGAGAAACCTAGTTCGGAGACAGAGGTCTTAAATATGTAAAGACAAAAAATTGTAAAGTTAATATTTTTTAACAAAAAAATCAATTGAATATTGCTGTAAAACAAATGCAACTAGAAACCTCAGCATTAGGTTTTAAATTTCACGGTTACGATTATGTTCGATAGATCTAAGATCCGTCCAACATTTGTCATTTAAATAATTACATATATGAGTATAGGGAGGTATGTTTGTGCAAACTGTATTTGCTCAATGACATATCCTTTCTGTGTCTACTCATAATTTTGTCCACATCACGACGTTTTAAGCTGAGTTTCGGTCGCACAAGAAACAAACTCACGTTTTTGCCACGGAATGCCTATAAATAACTACCGTTTTAATTAAAAAAGAATGCTTCAAGTTTCTTGTTCGAGACAAAATGTGCTTAATTGTTTTTTTTTTCAACGGTCGATAATCACGGCGGCCCCGGCTTGAAGGATTTCCTCATTAATTTTAAACTGGGTTGCGTAGAACGATGGTAGCCTTTGAGAAAATCTTTTACGATGCCTTAGAAAATATTGCGCATGGTGACATATATAAAAAAACCTCGTACTTGGAATTCAATGAATCTTCATCATAACATTTTGTGTGATGATTTAGATAGGTATTTTAGGACCAACCGCCTGCCTAACGTCAACTTACCTTAGTCGCCTTTTACGACACCTCGGTACGAAATGAGTGTGGTATGTTCTACTCAGCAGCATACCACACGGCGGACTCAAGAAAATAATCATATTAGAAAATCAGCAGAGACGACTGACTCTATTTTTGTATCGTATTTATTAAGTTATTAGAAGACACACAAAACAGACCTCCACGAAAATAATTTAAACTGAATTTCAAAACTATACATTCTACAAAATAATATATATGGGCAGAGGAATAAAGGCTAGTTTTGTAATATCAAAAACAAGAGAAAAACAAAAAAAATATAAGAAAATTTCTAAATATAATCAACGTATAACAATTTCTTTTGAAGATAATACAATTATTGTTTATTTTGTTTTTTTTTTACTGGCCCGTTGGCGCAGTTTGCAGTGACACTGCCTTCAGCTCCGCGGGTCTCGGGTTCGTTTCTCGCCGAGGGCCAACATTTTCTATAAACAATTCGTTGGTTCTTCGAGCCTGGGTGTATATTTGTATTTAAGTATGTATTTAAAATTATATATGTAGTATATGTACCAGTTGTCCTGTGTGTAAGTGTCCCATATTTATTTGTTTAAATTTCATATTAAGAGCAACGTATACACACATCTTACACGTAGTTTTTTGCTCAGTTTATTGGTTGTTTGTGTTAATATTATAGTTATTAAATAAATAAGGTCCAAAGAAAATGTAGGAGACTTCGTTCATTTTAACTTTAGAATTTTCCTATTCCCAAAGGAAAAACACGAAATATTAATCACGATAAAAAATGACAGTATATTTACAAACGCATCGAGACAACATTCAGATTTTAAAACGGCAGACTTCTAGGCTATTTAAACTCGCTTGAAATTCCTACTTCTTAAAGAATAAAACAATAACTTAAATATAATTTACGCCCCAGATGTATAGCGACAATGTATATTCATAGCTTGATATATTCAGGTTTCTAACGCAGCTTTCTATTTCAATAAACTTTGCACTGCAAATTTAATTTACTTTTAACCTAGATGTTAAAGTTCCATCAACGTAAAAAGATCTTAGAAATTGGCCTTGAATATCTCTAATTGGAGTGTTTATATTTAAAAAATGAGGCTAATTGAAAATTAAAATATCTTTCCAATTACCGCTATTCAATTTCTTAGTAAGCTTTAGTCTATTGATGGACTCAAATTGGAAAGAAATACTTAAAAGGAACGTGGAAGATATTAAAAGATTACGTAATTAACGTCTGATATTTTCTGTAAATAATTATATCGTTACATTGATTTTGTTTTTAAATACATACATTACTACTAATTTAATGAGGAAATTCGAGTCTAATGCATTTAATCTAAACATTAGTTAAAGATAGAGCCACCGTGTTAGCCTAATAGTAACAACACGTGATCTGGACGTCAGTGGTTTTAAACTACTAAAAAATAATAGAAGAAATTGCGAGTACATAACGAGCATATGCACACAAACACACACAAGTACATAGACACAACATAAAAACACAAACAACGCGTCGCGTAATAAGCACTAAGTTGTTTGATTAATATTATATTGAGCAATTATATATTTTATTATTATTATATTTTATATGTATTTTGTATAAATTCTGTATAAAGTAAAGTAAAAGTTAAGTAAGTTTTACTTTACTTTCCTTTATATAT
The DNA here is from genome assembly GCA_947086505.1 of Morpho deidamia. Taxonomy (NCBI): domain Eukaryota; kingdom Metazoa; phylum Arthropoda; class Insecta; order Lepidoptera; family Nymphalidae; genus Morpho; species Morpho deidamia. The sequence continues at coordinate 3,195,504 of CAMTZC010000025.1, forward strand.
TCTGTATGTTTTGGTTAAATGAAGTTAATACTACAAGAAGTTATATCCTTTAAAGTAACTTCCCTAGGGTCTTCCTATTTTCTCTATTTTCTATTTCAGAGGAGAGCAAAAAATGTCACAGCCAAACAGGTCCTAGAAGTTCTGTTAGACTTAGCTATTAGTGAACGCTAGAGTTCAAAAAACTTCAAAAAGGTCGTACAAACCGCTACTCCCAGAAGAAGAATAAAAACGTCACTAAGGTCCACACCGTTGTCGTTTTTAAATAAAAACTGTCAACAAATGACTTTCGTTTCCTTTATTTTATCTTTGAGTATATTACTTCTAATCGAATATATCCAGTAGTCTCTTAGCTGAGTAATAGTGGGCGGGCTTTAGCTGGCGTATTTTTGACCGTCACTTGGTATCTTTTGGTCAACCGCAATCAATCCATCTTAGTCATCATGCGTCCTGCCCATTCCCAATTGCGCCTTATAAGTGTGTCAACAGTTACCCTGACTTAGGTTTTGTACTATATATGTAAGTAACTTGCAAAATGATTAACAGAGGTCACATGTGTTAATCGTAGCATATCAAAAAAGAGACGTTTCCATATACAGGCGATTTATTACTTCTGTTTGTTACCGCGTAAAGTAAAATTGTCTGATCAAAGTAAGTCATTGCTGATAAATTACCATTCTTATTTGCGTCCTTTGAATGTGAAAATTGTTGCATAATTGACATGATTTAGTTCCATAAATCGTATATTAAAATTGCACATGTAGTGTATTATTAATAAGATCATCGAAATAAATAAGCTGACATAAGAACATTTTCACTTTGGCTTTGGTCTTTAAATGAGGGAGCCTAAAGTTTCGCATCTGTAGAGAGATCTGCTGAATAATATTGGATTTGATTGATTTAGTTAAAAATATAATTGTGTACTTAATTTAACATTATCTGAAAATCTCATTAAAAGTTATCAAACTTTAATTAATTATTTAAAGTAATTATATTAAATTTGCCCACCTCTCACGTGTCAACAGTGTACGATCAAAAGCATTATCCATTTAGGTATCGGATTTTTTTTACATATTGAAAGAAAGTTAAAACAGCGGCCTTGTCTAATATCTTCCTTATAAACGCCTTCTCTCAATTTTTGTCGTCAACGAAACACGCGTGATATATCGTAAATATATATCTCTTTAATTTTTAAAGAAAACTCTTTCTGGGCATCTAGGCCGCGACAGAAAAAATTAAGACCAAGTATAAATAAGTTTATTTTTACTTTATGTTGAGATATACCCACTGCAATTACAACAACAACAGAACTAATTTAATGTGTAAGAACGGCCGCACAAAGTAATACAACCTACCTTTCAATTCCAACTATATATATTTATTTCTCAGGATATTAACAAGTTACAATTTACTTTGGTCTTCACTGTAACACTTTACAAAACGTACTGTCCCCGCTCCACCTGGTAACGTCCCTTTTAAAATCTATAATATTAGTCACATGATTTTTATTTAGTTTATTTAACAAAAATACAATCATAAATTAAAACGTTTGTACTAAAAATTGTTCTTAAATTATTGAACCTTACAAATGAAACACTTGGACAGGGACCGTTACAATCACTTATTACAGGTATATACAGTTTATATTTGATAATAACTATTTTGTTAAGGTTTTCAGCTTTACCCTAGACATTTTTATTTTATCTTTTATTTTAATTTTATGCATGACTGTAAACAATAAACAATATTTATCTATCTAGGCATCACAATTAGTGAGTTGGTACCTTTTGCAATAACCGGATCCAATTAATTTCATCGGGGGACTGTTCGTTTTGTTTACGTTACTTTTACTCTTTTTTATGTACCCCCAAGGCAATAACGCCATCGGGTTTCCCTGTAAGCTGATAATTAACGTTATTACCCTGTGACGCATTATCACAACCCCTTTTAAAGGCATGCCCATTAACAACATTCAGAGGGTGAAAAAAATTGTATAAACACTCTCCAAAGTTGTAATACCGCGATGAGTTCACGTTTCTTTCGTTTAATATTGTCTATTAACTGATTTTATATAAATTTTAGCTTACGAACGTTTCTTTACGCCTTCGATGAGTTTACATTTCTTTGTTGTTTGATTAATGTCGTTCTTTAAAATGAGCTAAGAGAATATTTAAGAATTTATTCCATCAAACATATAAATGTTTATTATATCATTCTGCATTTAAATGGAATGACTGGCCTTTTGTTGGCTAGTGAAGTTAGCTAACGCAAAAATAGTAAAAGAATTCCCCTCGCTAATAAAAATAGGTGTTCCCCGTAAACGCCTATTTTAATCAACAAGTTGTTATTGCAACAAAAGAACATTTACAATGTCAATCAAGACACAATGGAAAGTTCTAGAGCGGAAAAGATTCAGTAAAGCAATGTCCACAACAATAGTACAAGAAATCTTTCATTTTCTAACCTCAATAGCTTTTGTTTTCTTATTGTTAAACGTTTAAGAACATTAGCTCTGATTACCATTTAATCTTTATTATTATACTTTATTATACTTTAAATATTTGCATGCGTCTTTTTGCCAGGAAAAATTTGCTAAACACTAACCCGAACTAAGCACGAGAGGTTTTTTTACCGTGCGTTAAAAATACGTCGAAATGAAACAAATGGGTATCCAGGTATCTGTTCACACGACAGCGCATTTAAAACGCGACGTATTTTTACCGTGCAGTGTTCCATTTTAGGCGTTAGGTCGTAGTGTGTTAAGCCATACGAAACTTTTCATAACGCCTATTGCGGAATTTTAACGCGACGTAATTTAACGTGATAAACGCCCGTGCGAACGAGGCGTTAACAAAAATATTAGTTAAACAGCTTATGAAATAAGGTCAAATAATACGCCTGAATGCTTCTTGGATTATTAATTTCAACTATTTACGGAAAATTTTTGATTTGAATGAAGAGAAGTATACATTGGCTCCTGGCACAAAGAATCAGCTTAGTGATTCAATGCGGAAACGCTGCCAGCATTCTTGGGACCAATCCACGTGGGCATGATTTATATAGTAGGTACTAGCGCGTAGGTAATTTAAGATAGACATAACTTGTATATTATTAGCAATATAACAGAACTAACTATTTTGCTATAATCCGCACGGGTTAAGTGAATGCATGCAAAGCCAATGTGTATGAAGCAGGCAAAATCTACGCACCTTATACATGCAGGACCAGCCACCACATGCACCCCAAGGCGCAATTCACCAGCAACAACGCACACAAAAGCAGCACACACACCCACCACCACAATCTCGACGATCGTTTCGATAAAAAACGTTTTACTAAACAGAATTATTCCAATAAAGAAAATTGTTTGCGAAGTAAAATGTGCGAATTACAAAGATCGCTAATTAAAATTGTGGACATTAAATGATTTATAGAAGCAGGCGTTACTTTGCGGAATTCCATATTACAAGCAATATAACAGAACTAACTACTTTGCTATAATCCGCACGGGTTAAGTGAATGCATGCAAAGCCAATGTGTATGAAGCAGGCAAAATCTACGCACCTTATACATGCAGGAACAGCCACCACATGCACCCCAAGGCGCAATTCACCAGCAACAACGAACACAAAAGCACAAAGCAAGAACAAAGTGTGTGTGTGTGCTGCTTAAATAGTTAATTAGTAAGTTAGTTAGTTAGTTAACTAAGACTGCTTGTATGGGTAGCGCGGCGCAGTACCGCAGTATTTTTGTCGTGGTGCCTATCCTCCTGATGATGCTTCGGTTTCGGGGCGAAACGATCGTCGAGATTGTGGTGGTGGGTGTGTGTGCTGCTTTTGTGTGCGTTGTTGCTGGTGAATTGCGCCTTGGGGTGCATGTGGTGGCTGGTCCTGCATGTATAAGGTGCGTAGATTTTGCCTGCTTCATACACATTGGCTTTGCATGCATTCACTTAACCCGTGCGGATTATAGCAAAGTAGTTAGTTCTGTTATATTGCTTGTAATATGGAATTCCGCAAAGTAACGCCTGCTTCTATAAATCATTGTATATTATTTTTGTATAGAAATGTTAAACATATAATTTTTTTCTAAACGTATATTGGCACTATTTCCAAACCACATATATATTTTACCACCCTCTTTTCTTACCAAGGTGTCGTAAAAGGCGACTTAGGTAAGCTGATGTCAGGCAGGTCGCCGGTCGTAAAATACATTGGCAAATCATGTGACAACATGTTTGTAACATGTTGTGCCGACCCCACTCATAATGGGATAAGGGCAGGATGATGATGATGATTGGCACTATTGCCAAAGTAAACTAATACACTAAAAATCCTTTATAAGGTAAAATATATAAATCCTCACAGGTGCTTCATTTGCAATGAAAATCTCTGTTGGATTAAAAAGGGTTCCGAGGCTAGTTATTAATAGATCGCAACAATGGCAAAGCCTTATTATCCTTTAGTGCCTACCCTCTATTAGAATCTTTTATGTCTCTTTATAGAGGGCAATGAACCTTAGGTAGGGCAACAAGTTTTTTGTATCGATTACGTTAGTCTTACCTCAATGGGCGAGTTGAGTTACGCAAGCTAGATAGTATGGATGTCACTGAACTTACTAGGCATCCTGAAGAACGCTGATGGCTGAGCGGTGAGATCATTTCTCACTAGAAGATACTAATAGATCTTTACGGTTCTACTCTCCGCATTTCAATACTTTCTTTTTACAGTTATCTGACATTATCAGTCTTTTTTTACTCATTTGTTTTTGTTATCATAACTGGCCCGTTGGCGCGGTGGGTAATGATCTTGGCTCCGCGGGTCGCGGGCTCGATTCCCGCCGAGGGCCAACATTTTCTACAAACTATTTGTTGGTTCTTCGATCCTGGATGTATATTTGTATTTAAGTATGTATTTAAAATTATATATGTAGTAGATCTACCAGTTGTCCGTCATCCATAACGCAAGTATTAAGTTACTTACTTTGGGGATGGCTAACCCTGTGTGTAAATATATATATATATTTATATTTATTTATAAATACATATATATATATATATATATATATATATTTATTTATATTATTTATCACAGTTTTTTTTGTTTTTATCACCCTGAGATATTCTGGTCGTTGTTTCTATTTTACTTTACTAGTATTTTTCAGATTTATTAAATAAGAACCTACTGTGTACTTTTAATTTTCGAACCTTTACTATCTATTTCTTATCTTATCCTAGCTTATATTGTATTACCAACACTAGTTTGTACTATTCTCATGCCCCACATAATTTTCGGTCCACTTATGTAGAAAATTTTAAGAAATATTTTCATAAATCACTATTTGAAATTATAAAAGTTATTGCTTCTCTACTCAGGGAAGTGCCTATTTGTATTTCAAAACTATTTCTTTGTTTCGCAAATCTCTTACAGTCTACATTTTCGGACACTTGATTCTTTTTGTCTAACTATCTCAGCTTTAGTGATTGGATAGACTTTTGGGTTGATTCAATCGGCTTAATAATCCTAGGGTGTTGAAATCAGAGATCGTTGTCCAGGAGTTAAAATCCCTTAATTATAAAGTGCTTAAGTGCTTCTGTAGTTAAAAAACTGTTGATATTAAGAGAACATATTAATGAAGCAAAGTGATAGTAAATAGTAAAGTGAAGTAATATTAGGTCCAGTGGGAAATCAACAAACAACTTTTATTCCTATCCTTTTGATGTATCAGATAAATTCAAGGACATATTCCTCATATCTTACTTGTTTTACGAAGGTTACTTCTGCCCTACAGGGAATCCAGAAAAATATGATGTATATTTTTAGGTCCAATGAAAATTAAAGTTTTGGGTTTTAAAATTCCAGCATAGTGATAATGAAAGTAAGCGAAAACCGCCTAGAACTGAGCTCTACTTTTTTGTTAAATAATTTCTCAAAATTTAAAATTCTGTAATTACAATTTTGTATCACAGAAAGTACTAGCTGAGAAGTCAGGGTAGTTAACAGAAATTTTGCACATAAAAGTAGTTATTGTAAGTTAACCATAAGAGATAGAGACATGCTGTTGCAACCCTTTTTTGTTGTATTTTTATAGATTTACAATTCTCTAGTACATGACTTTAGTGTACCTCTGCTGGTTTACGCGGTGCACGCGACTAAAGCCCTCAGCAGGCGAGTTTTTCCGCCACGCGACCTCTCAAACATAAAACTTGTATACATAACACCGTAATATACTGTTAAATTAAACCTTTCTGAAGAATTGCAATATATTTTAGTCATCATAGTTCTCCTGCCCTTATCTCACTCTAAGTGGGGTCGGCACAACATGTTACAAACATGTTGTCACATGATTTGGCTACGTATTTTATAACCGGCCGCCTGCCTGACGTCAACTTACCTTAGTCGTCTTTTACGACACCTCGGTAAGAAATGAGGGTGGTCTATTCTATTCAGCCGGATACCACACAACATATACCTTAATCGACTCTTGCGACACCTCGGTAACAAAGGAGGATGATCTATTCTATGCCGGACACACGGCGTTGCAATATATTTAAGTGCAAACTGTAATAAAAACTAAAAGTCGACTACAGACTTTTACAGGCTTTTGGACTTTGTTTTGTAATAAGTATAGATACCATTGTGAAGAATAAATCACATTCATATTTTACGCCGATATTTTCCATTTCTGTATTCTTAATGCTAAAAGCCGATGTAACTGTGACATGGAAGTAAGGGCTACCCGTCACACCCTAGTCACACCCATTTCCCGATTTCATTTTTGGATGCCATTTTAGTTTTTCGTTTCAACATATGTTATGATTTACAAGGCTCATGTTTGAACCAGTTTATGACGAGTGTATCGTTGAAATTATTCCATGAATAGAACAAAAATATTTTTTCAATCCTATTTTACCGTATACTAAGATTGTTTATAGGGTTGATACACAATCGCACTTTGCAGTATATTAGAGTACCGTCTTGTAGTATCTGGCTGAGTAGTGATCTATTCTTGACCGAACCCTCATTTCTAGCCAAGGTGTTGTAAAAGGCGACTAAGGTAAGTTGACAAACCCTGCATGTATCAAGTATGAGAACAGATAGTTCACTCTAAATTTAGCATTAAATATATTTTCTGTTTACTTTATCGCGGATCATAGCAGAATAATTTTCTTATTACTTTTGTATTATGGATCTCCGTAAAGTAACGTCCACCACTGTATGGTATCCGGCTGAGTAGAATAGACCATCCTCATTTCTTACCGAGGTGTCGTAAAAAGCGAATAAAGTAAATGGACGTCAAGTAGGCAGCCGGTCGTAAAATAAATAGTTCTAGTAAAGTAAACAAACATATATAGTATTATTGAGGGTACTTAAAGTTAACGCGAATTAAGTCGCGTGTATCACTAGTATTTTATAATACGATTCTATAAAATCCACGGTGCATTACTTTTAAGGGTAATTACTAGACTTAACGCTGTTTAGGTTTACCTCTGTATTGGAAATCGTTTTTGCGGAAGCAATCGATAGAGATCGGTTAACCATTTTCTCGCTAGCAGTAATCCGAATAAGCGATACTATCCTAGTTCGGTTACAGATAGATGTAATTGTTTTATCGCGGTAAATTGAGTGGTAAAGTTAATGAGGTGCAAGAATTTTTCATTAGGTTTAGAACAGAAAATCCTTTAATAGCATATGTTATATTATATACGTAAAGTTACATCATATTATATCATTTATATAATTTATAGAATTAGGCGTTACTTTGCGATTTTGTAGTGGAGTCTATCTCTTGATGATGCTCCGGTTTTTTGAGGTTGTGATAGTGAATGTGTGTAATGCTGCGGTGAAGGTCTATGCATGTGTTTTCATGAATCCTGTATGTACCGGGTATGGAACCGGATAGTCAGCTCTACACTTAAGCATTATATATGTTTTCTACTTTATCGCGGATTATAGCAAAATAATTTTATTATTACTTATTAGGTCCTTACATATGAAATTGGCGTTTTCTATGGGAGGAACATAAAATCGTTTTTTTTTTAATGAAATATTTTTAATTAATCAAAGTATGTACCATTGCTATGTATGCACTTTTGCCATCTCATAGGTAGTTCATTGATCCCCTTACTAAAAAAACCATTCGGGCGGGAATCAATAAAATCTTTGAAGGCGGTTTGGACTGCCCCATCGGAGTTGAATTTTTTTCCTTGCAAGTAGTTATGCAAATTGCGAAAAAAACGGTAATCTGTTGGAGCAAGGTCCGGAGAGTACGGTGGATGTCTAAGACATTCTAATTGAAGCTCCTCTGATTTGGTAGCCGTCTGTTGTGCAGTGTGTGGTCTAGCGTTGTCCTGAAGCAGCAGTGGCCTAGAGCGATTGACCAGCCTCGGTTGTTTAGCAGCTAGCTTTTCCATCATGGTTTGCAGTTGCTGACAATAGATATCTGCCGTAATCGTCTGGCCAGATTTAAGAAAGCTGTAGTGAACGACACCGGCACTAGTCCACCAAACACTTACAAGCAACTTTTTTTTAGTCAATTTTTGCTTAGGGCAGGATTTGGCTGGTTCGCCAGGGTTCAGCCATTGCGATGAGCGCTTCCGATTATCGTAGAGGATCCACTTTTCATCACAGGTAATGATTCGATTTAAAATTCCTTCATTATTGTGCCGGTTGAGTAACGTAACGCAGCAGTCGACGCGCGTTTTTCGGTTTGCTTCACTCAATTCATGAGGTACCCACCTTTCAAGCTTTTTCACCTTCCCAATTTGCTTCAAGTGGATTAGAATAGTTTTATCACTAACACCGGAGCCTGCAGCTAACTCGGACGTGGTTTGCGATGGATCCGCTTCCACAATAGCCTTCAATTCTTCATTATCAACTTTGGTCTCCGGCCGTCCACGAGACTTGTTCTGCAGGTCGAAATTTCCATAACGAAAACGTTGGAACCAAAAACGCACGGTGTTTTCTTTTGCGACACCGTCACCATACACATCATTAATCCTTCGAGCCGTTTCTGCAGCACTGGTGCCACGGTGGAACTCATACTCGTAAATAACGCGATATTTCATGTTTTCCATTTTGTAAACAGAGTGACACAAAGAAAAAAACAAAAGAAGAAAAAACAAATAAATTAGGGGGTTTGAAACACAAATGCATGAGTAAATAGCTGTATGAATTTGAATTGGGAATTCCTAACCATGAAGGTAATATTTGAGATCAAAGTGGCCAGTACGACAAAACGCCAATTTCATATGTAAGGACCTAATATGATATAAAACCGTAAGCTCATTCGTTTTTATGTTTCACAGTTGTTTTTGTATTCTCATTTATTTGAAAATAAAATATTCCAGATGAGTATTTATTTATTTATTCAATGTAAATGTTCTATTAATAAAAGGTTATCTCGTCATACGTTATAATAATTAAAGCTACAGTAAAATGTAATAATGTCAATATACAATGTTAATGTCTTAATGTCAAGTCATAAACTAATAACTAACACAATCACTATTATTTTTAATTAATTATATTATAAATAACAAGAATATTATCTAATTTAGTTTAAAACACTTTTTCAAGTATTATTATTATTATTATTTTTTATTTATTTTTTCATCATTATCATGAGTATCATTATTCTCCTGCCCTTATTCCGCTCTAAGTGGGGTCGGCACAACATGCTTTTCTCTTTCATTCTCTCCTATCATTCGTCAACTCTGGACCTACTCCCTTTTTAAGCCTTCCGTGAGTCAAATATCCGTCCACATTAATATTTAACAGTCACACATATTCAAGACGAATAATATACTATTTAATTATTTTTTGATAGCCCAGCGGTGAAACCGTGCGACTATTTCGAGAGTTTCACGAGTTCAAACCCCGGCAAGCACCGATGAGTTGTTCTATTAAAACTTATGTGTCTAACCTTTATATCTGTAGAGAATTCTGGGGAAATGTGTGATGGGTAATCCACATTTCAGCAGCTCGGTGGGTCTAAGCTCCAACCCTTCTCTCCAAAAACCGCAATGCGCATTTTATTGAATTACGTTGTTATGGAGCCTATCCTCCTGATGATGCTTCGGTTTTGGAGCGAAACGATCTTCGAGATTTTGGTGGTGGGTGTGTGTGCTGCTTGTGTGCATTGTTGCTGGTGGAGGCGTCTTGGGGTGCGTGTGGTGACTTGTCTTGCATGTGTAAGTTGCGTAAATTTTGCCTGCTTCATTCATGCATTAGCTTTGCATGCATTCGCTTAACCCGTGCGGATTTATTTATTTATTTATTTACTACTAAAAGATATCAAATACAAACATAATTCATAAGTATGACAGAAATTCAGTGTACATTTGCGTTTTTTATCGTATGTAGAAACACGCTGACCTTTGTACTAGTAACAACTGTATCACAGTAGGTCAGCCATCCTCGTCCACAGTGAATCAAAATTTAAAAATGCAATAAATAATTTATGAAATGTGGGTAGATAAAAATCTTGATCGTGAGATACTGATCAGTAAGTATTAATGATATATCACATTATATCTACTCACATTCCATTTATACTTACAGTACCGGTGAAAAATTTAGAGCAATGTTTAACTTTATTCTATTTTTAGATTAACAATTTTTGATACTGTAAAATAAACTAAAAACTAGTTGGCAAATTAGAAATTATTATAGCAAGGTAGTTCTGTTATAGTGCCTGTAATTGATGATCCATTACCAGAATATTCTACTTACATGCAATTATTATTATATAAAGACTAAGACTGCTAAATCCTTATATAACTAAACGGGTCATATCGCGACAATATCGAATTACCTGACTGTTTGTCAGTTCGTGACCACGGTGGATGCAACTCTACCGAAACGTCGAACCTTGTATAAAGGTAATTCAATTTTGTCGCGATGTGACCCATTTAGTTATATAATAATTAGTTTGTTATTATAATAATTAGTATGTACTTTTAAAGATGTGTGGATATAGGTGCACCTCTTGTTATTACTTGCACTACTGTACAAGATGTACAGGGTAGAAGTGCAAGTAATAACTAAATGTAACTAGTTTTAAGATTTATATTTTAAAAAGAGCAACCGCCGTGTTTCTTGCTGGTTCTTCTCGGTAGGAACAGCTTTCCGAATCAGCAGTAAAGTTGACGACTCAAAAGCACTTGTTTACAAGTTTACTTTAATAAAGAATATTTTGAATTTGAATTTGAATATGAATCGCGAAAGTTTAAAATATACCACTGTACAATCCATCTGTTATGTCATATAATGTCTGGATCAATATATATGCAAATTTGTACAACTAAAACTTTAAAGTTGAACCGGGCGAAAAATTAGGATAATTAAATTTCAGTTTTTGCGTCGAGAGCAGAAAAGACATATCATAAATTTTGGGTATTTTAACACTTCAGGTGACGCGAACAAATCACAAGTGCACCAATTCCAACCCTTAAAAGATTTTTTCAAATTCAACAGATCAGTTATTCTATATTAGAAATATAGATTTGTTGTAAAAGTAATCTATTTAATTAAAAAGATCCTTTACACAGTAAGATATATTGTGAAAAAGGAATTAAAGCTACAATTATCAAATAAATCTCAAGGTATTCTTTATTTGAGCAAAATGTAGAAACAGTAAACTAAAAACGCTGAAAGGTATTGTGAGTATTGAGAGCCCAAAGGATATAAATCTTAGCCCCTGTCAAAGAGAATCGCCAAAGGTTTTGTGTTTTTTCAATAGGATCGTAGACAAATATTTGCGAACACAATAAAATAAAACATGTGAGATTTTACACGAGGGATTATTTTTTTTTCAATAACTGAGAGAATAGAAAACTCAGGGAAGGCAACACTACGTTGTTTTATAGAGTAGGTATATACTACCTGTGCTTGCGGCTTCGCCCGCGTGGAAATCCGTGTATTTAATTGAATTTTTCAACATAAAAGTAGTTTTTCCAAGTTAACTATAACCGATAGAGATATGCTGTCGCGGACTTTTTTGCCTTACTTTAGTAGATCTACAATTCTGTAGTACATTACTTTTATGTATCTCTATCGGTTTACGTGGCACACGGCACGAGGTTGTTTACAATTGCGCAGTCTTTTCAACATAATTTTCAATAAAATGTAATGTCATACAGACAGACAACTTTTGAGGACTTTATTTTATAATAAGCGTAGATACTCTTTCTTAATAAAAATTCCGACTGTATTATTATAATAGTAAACTACGGGAAAGCCAAAATTGAGATATACTATTGTTTTTACAAAATCACTTTTCTCAAGTTCGAAAATTTGCGCCGCTATTTCGTTTACAAACAGGAAAAATATCAGAAATATAGCTGAGTCTCTGTTATAATTAGTATGTATTCCTATATATACAGAAGCGATTTAATAAAATAATTGGCTTTAACACATTGGCTTTGCATGCATTCACCCGTGCGTGCAAAGTAGTTGGTTCTGTTATATTGCTTGTAATATGGAATTCCGCAAAGTAACGCCTGCTTTTATAAATCATTTAAAATAATTGATTGAATGAACCCATATTTTTGCAAAACACAAATTGTTACAAAAATGTTTTTTTTTAATAAATAGTTATAAATATATGTGTAAGTACACATTGTCCATCCCTAAAGTAAGTATCTTAATACTTGTGTTATGGGTGACGGACAACTGGTAGATATACTACATATATAATTTTAAATACATACTTAAATACAATACACACCTAGGAGAACCAACAAATTGTTGATAGAAAATGTTGGCACGGAATCGAACGACGGGAATCGAACCCGCGATCTGCGGAGGTGAAGGCAGGGTCACTACCCACTGCGCCAACGGGCCAGTCAAGATTGGCTTTCAAAATATTGTGGCAGTGTGGTGATTGAAATATTTTTGATAAATAAACAATTCATTTACAAAGCTAAAAGTTATATCAATACTAAATTACTTATACCATAAAAATCATGCCCAGGTGGAACAGTCCCAAGGCTACTGGCAGTGTTTCCGCCTTTTACTCCTTTTGTATTAAAAAATCGAGAGTCCGCTAGACATTCAAGGGTTCGGTGCTCAATCTTTTTATTCCGTACTTGAGATCGCTATCGGAAATTTAGATTCTGCAAACAATTTCCGTTGTCCGTTAACTCGACGCGTCTCGTTGAATTTGAAATGAAGAAAAATCAGAGCGTCGAACTTCGAGTAACTATAAGTTTTCTATTAAACATTACGTCGTAAAGTAAAGTAAAGTATAGTGGCCTGTTACAATCCCACTGCTGGGAATAGGCCTCCTCTCTCCGTTTCTTGAGAGAAGGGTTGGAGCTAAGACCTATCACGCTGCTCCAATGCCGATTGGTAGGTTACACATATCTCCAGAATTCTCTAGAGATAAATTGCAACTATTAATTGGACACATAAGTTTGACAGAAAAACTCATTGTTGCCTGCCAACCCGTGACTCCTCGAAAGAGCCACACGGTCTCAACGCAGGGTTATACACACAAACGTACGCAGCTTTTTAAGTCAACTTGATATGCTTCATTCAAATTGTAAAGAATAAACAGATTAATATGTGAAAATACGGGTCAAATCGCGACAAAATCGAGTTACCTTTTTATGAGGTTCGATGTGTCGGCAGAGTTGCATCCGCCATGGTCACGAACTGACTGGTAAAGGTAACTTAATTTTGCCGCAATGTGACCCGTATTTTCACTTATTAATAAGTATGAATCGCGAAAGTTTAAAATCTACGAATAAACAGATCCTAAAATTTAGGAAATTTTTAACACAGATGAATCCTTTATGCCTAGTTGATATTTACAAGTCTAAAGCGATTTATTGTGAATTAAATCTATTTAAGAGAGTTCTACGAGACTATATAAATCCTCGTGTTAAATATATAAACACTTTAATCAACGTTAGTGCTGTTTAAACGTTTATAAATTCAATTACTCGCGTTTAACTTGATCAAAGCTTGTACGCTTCCTTTTAAGTAAAAAATGTATTATTTACAAAGCCCGCTCTAATACAATGCGTTAACCCTATACTTATTGTTCCATTTTATCTTTTTGTAGCGGAAAATCGCTCCTTTTATATTGAAAATATGTTTGCGCTTGTACGGTATTATATAAGATGGTGAAAAATAAATCAATGTATACTTCAAGAGTATATAATTGGGAAAAATTAAATGACGTTTGCTGTGCGTTAGTTAGTCAAATGGTATATTCAAATTCAAAATATTATATTATTATTATTCAAGTAAACTTGTAAACAAGTGCTTATGAATCGTCAACATTTAGTGCTGCTTCGGAAAAAAAAGCTGTTCCTACCGAGAAGAGCCAGCAAGAAACTCGGCGCTTGCTCTTTTCAAAGAATAATTCTTATTACTAGTTACATATAGTTATTAATGTCTTGTACAGGGTCGGAGAGTAGGTATATCCACGCATTCTTATCGTCTAAGTAATACTCAATAGTACAGTAGGCTTTCTTTATTAGCCTTTTTTTTAATGGGGGCTTATGTTAAGAAGGATATTTGCTTTAAATAGTCGTATAGATGAAAGTCAGCTGCGAAATTCTAAACGTGGTCTGGATACTGTTGCCAGATGCTCTAACGTTTCGTTTCTATGCAGTCACGCAGTGTTTGATTTATCTTACTTAAGCAAACTGATAACGTCTTGACGTATCGTAATTCACAAACAGGTTTTATATAGTGCTCTCAGGTATAGTATATCTCTATGCTTACACACATTTGGTGTTTAAAATTTTTCCCTATACAATTATTATTTTCTTCTTACATGTAAAATGAATGATTGTCTGTATGCCACTAATACTATTTTCCGAAACAGCTCGACTGATTTTAATCAAACTTTAGAATGACTTACTGCAAAGTTTGATGATGGCGGAGCATATTTTTTTTACTCTTGAGTTTTATTTTTATGGGGAATTCCAAGCCTGACTGAGTCATAGTCACGCGTAGCCACGCGTTAGTTTCCAAAAAAGCATAACCAAAAACTGAAGTTCATGTGTGCAGAGATTTTGTATTGCATATATCCAAATGGCCCGTTGGCGCAGTGGGTAGTGACCTTGCCTACAGCTCCGCGGGTCGCGGGTTCGATTTCCGCCGAGGGCCAACATTTTCTATAAACTAATTGTTGGTTCTTCGAACCTGGGTGTGTATTTGTATTTAAGTATGTATTTAAACTTATATATGTAGTATATCTACCAGTTGTCCGTCACCCATAACACAAGTATTAAGTTACTTTGGGGACGGACGACCGTGTGTGTAAATGTCCCATATATTTATTTATTATTTATTTATTATCCAGCCGTCTGAGAGTTGGCTGACTTAGACCGGCTCAGCCGCACACCAGCCTCCTATGTAGCGACGGTCACCCCTAAAGAGCTTTAAAATAATAATAATAAAGAGCTGTGATAGCTCAGCGGTGAGACCGTGCGACTCTTTCGAGGGGAACACGAGTTCAAACCCGGGCAGGCACCAATGAGTTTTTCTATTAAAACTCATGTGTCTAATTGATGATTTAAAACACACGCCTTTCGGTGAACGAAAACATCGTGAGTTAACCTGCATATCTCTAGAGAATTCTGGAGATATGTGTAACTCACCAGTCCGCATTGGAGCAGCGTGGTAGGTCGTAGCCATAGTCATATCCATAAGCCATAGTCCATCCCTTCTCTCCAGAAACGGAGAAAGGAGGCCTATTCCCAGCTGTGGGATTGTAACAGGCCGCTACTTTACTTACTTTTTTTATTGCATATAAAACTATGCAAATATAAATAATGATATTAATGTCACAGTTAAAAATTAATTAATTATTAATTGAGGTTCTATGTCAACTTACTTTCTAGACTGGCTTAGAGCTGAGAAACGTATTATGGAAAATTAATAATAACAGTACTTAGTCTGCATTGCACCAAATGCCAGTTAAGGTTGTTTAGTGAGTTAATCTGGTGAATCCACTTGGCTTGCACTTTCATTTAAATTGCAACAGGTCAAATTTATGTGATACAATTTCTGTCAATGCACTGTGATATCCGGCTGAGTAGAATAGACTCATTTCTTACCGAGGTGTAGTAAAGGTGACTAAGGTAAGTGACGTCAGGCAGGCGGCTGGTAAAATACCTAGCCAAATCATATTACATGTTTGGAACATACTGCGCTGAACCCATTTAGAGTGGAATAAGGGCAGGAGATTGATTATGAATGGGAATAAGTTATAAATATATGATGAAAAACTGTAAAAAAACTATACTACTTCGGAAAGGCGTTCTTACTGATAAACATCTGCAGTAAATTCGCCGGCTACGCTCTACAAAAAAAAAAAATGAAATAATAACAAAAAAATCTCAAACCAAAAAGCAAAGAAATTCGTCTGGTATGTAATAACTTATTACTAACTTAATACATATTATTAAACAAAGTCCCCTGAAGCTGTCTGTTTGTATGTGATAGATTATCTTAAAATCTACGGAAAGGATTTTGTACAGATTTTACTAATAGGTAGTGCCATTCTTCTGAAAGGGTATAGTATTTATTAATTACAAAAAAAAAAGATATGTGCGTGAAAATATTTTATATAATATTTTGTAAAAACTTATCCCTAAAAGGGAACTTTTCCACCCAATACGGTTTTATGTAAATTGTGTTGGAGATACGTTGGAGATAAGTTGTTGATTTACACGGTGCACGCGCACCGTGTAAATCAACAATCAACAACTTCAAAAAAGTCTGCAAGAGCATGTCTCTATCTCTTATGGTTAACTCGCAATAAATACTTTTATGTTGATTTTTTTAAACTAAATACATTGATACCTACGCGGGCGAAGACGCGGGCGCAACTAGCTTTCGTATAAAATACTACAAAATCGACGCGTGTTTTTTTTAATGAGCGTACACCCTTTACAGGCTACGTAGTCAATAATTTCTGGTTCGGTTAACCATACAAATTTGTGTTGTAGAGCGAAAACAATGAACGCGCAGTGGAAATATATTTTTGATTTTGATAATATTATTGAATTATTTTTCATATTATTAAAACGAAAGTGTGTGTGTGTGTGTGTGTGTGTGTGTGTGGGTATGTGTGTGTGTGAGTGTGTGATATGTACATTTGTGTTTGCGATTGTTCACCTAAGCATGTAGGTGGCAGCTATGAATGAATTCGAGAGTACCTTATGTTTATCGAAGTGCAACTTCGAGAAATACTTAAACTGATAAGCTAGGGTCGGGAGGTCAACGTTCGGGTGAGCCACGTGTAATCAATGACCGTTCACATTTAAGTCACGTGTTCTTAAAATAATCTAAAAAATAGTTACTGTGTTTTCGCGAATAGCTGAATTGTTTTTACTTGTTAACTTTTTGAAGATTAGTTTTTTTCAAAAGTAATATCCTCCTGCCCTTATCTCACTCTAAGTGGGGTCGGCACACCATGTTACAACATGTTGTCACATGATTTGGCTACGTTTTTTACGACCGGCCGCCTGCCTGACGCAAACTTACGTTAGTCGTATTTTACGACTTCTCGGTAAGTATGAGGGTGGTCTATTCAACTGGATACCACACGATGGGTCAACTTACCTTAGTCGCCTTTTACGATACCTCGGTAATTAATGAGGGTGATCTATTCTACTCAGCCGGATACCACATGGCATTTTTTATTCAAAAGTAATGATTTGAAATTATTTTTCTATAATCCGACATTAAGTCGATAGAAATCGCAATGCTTTGCGATTTTGTCGTGGAGTCTATCTTTTGATGAGGCTTCGGTTGCGGATCGAAACGATTGTTGGATTTGTGATAATGAACGTGTGTAGTGCTTGTGTATCTTGGTAGCGACGTGCTGTGCTCTTTTAACTTAATCGCATATTATAGCAATAAAAACCTAATTACTTCTGTATTCTCTGCAAAATAACGCCTGATTACATAAATTACTAAAAGTAGGTGCGGCCTCGCCCGCGCGAAATTCAGTGTTTACATGTTATAGTCGCTCGAGTCTTGGCATGAGACTGGCTCTCTGATACCCTACACCACTTTTTATACCTATTCCCCCCTCTAAACTACAATCGACACCGATTTGTTACTACCCCCACTAAAAATTGTTGTAAAACGACCTCTTCAACTCAATTTACATGAAACGGTCATGTGCTATTAACTTAAACCTTTCGGAGGAATTGCACTATCTTTTAATAAGAACCCTAGTAAAATCCGTTCAGTAGATTTTGAGAAAATCGATTACATACAGACAGACAGCTCCAAAGCTGTATGTCTGTATGTAATCGATATAAATAAAGTCCCCAAAGACTTTATTTAATAAGTATAGATGTGTTTTATTTTTTGTTAGCTTGTAGCGGTTACATTTGTAAGCGTCTTACCTGTAAAAAGTATGAGAA
Source organism: Morpho deidamia (assembly GCA_947086505.1). Classification (NCBI taxonomy): domain Eukaryota; kingdom Metazoa; phylum Arthropoda; class Insecta; order Lepidoptera; family Nymphalidae; genus Morpho; species Morpho deidamia. Next base: position 3,213,901 of record CAMTZC010000025.1, read on the forward strand.
AATAGGATTAATTTATGCTATCCAACCGAAATCTTTTCATCATTGTTACATTAGAAAACTAATTGGATTAAGCGCTTTTATAAGGCGCTCCTTTGAAAAATAAATAGGCTTACGTGAAATGAAGCGTGAACGCCTAAAAGCTCTGAGCTTGATATTTCATAACGTAAAGAATCGTGTAAATAAGGTCTATTGTATAAAGCGATCTTATTTTAAGAATATTACGTTCCATTTTTTGTACAGATTTTATATTCTTTCTTCACTTTTTCACAAAATAAAATACGAAATCCTTTCAAACTTTAAAGTATCGGGCTGTCGCAATCCTTGTCAAAACTACAGACGGTCAAAGACCACCTTACAGAGAGAAGGATTGGACTTAGACTCACAACGCTGCTCGAATGCGGATTGGTGGATTAGCCATATCCCAGAAATTATCTAGATATATGATTTTTCTTTAATTAATCTCAATTAGGTATACAACTTTTTCATAGAAAGTTAATTGGTGCATTGTTCATCTATCACTCAATTTTACTTAACACGTCATTATTATTGGTCTAACCGACGAAAATTTCAACACACCAAAGATCTAGGCAACAGAGCAACTTATAGTAGTATTGAGCTCATTCTCAGTAAGAGACTAACTGAATGTGTCTACCTTTATTATTACCTAATAAGCCATTTCATTTTCGGTAATAAACACGATTACCTAAAAATGTCATTGTCCTTTCCCGGTTCCGTCTAATTTAATTTCTTCGAATGTTTTTTTTTCCATTTATAATTTTGATGCGTTTCCTGTTTGATTATTCATTAATTCAACCATTCAAATATATCATCGGAATAACTTCAAATACTTAGAAAATCTGATTGAAGCAAGTTGTAAGCTGAGTATAGATTCATAGCAACTTTAAGCGGCAAATGGTGCAATGCAGACTAAAGACTGGCTTTTAATTAATTCCCCGCGACTAGCACTTATTTCTGTTCCAGCGTCACCAAAAACATAACGATGCAGCGGAAATTAGACCCTCTATTGCATACATAAAGCTCATTTTCCTATAAGAGTTAAAGGCTTTTAATGTGAATCTAAGTGTCATTGATATGAAGGACCACGCAGTTGCAATGATGAATAGTCCACGCAAAAATTAAATACGTAATTACTTACGATGGAGCGTGCGCGACATATTTGTTAAGGTCGATTTATTTAAAGTTAATATTGTAGCATAATAATTTAACTTAATTGGATACTATTCGGCCAGGGGTTGCTGTAGCCCAGTGTGGTTTCGAGTTCCCCGTAAAACAAAACTGTAATTGACTATTGAAAAAAAAACAGGCTTCGATCGCTACCAAACGTTACAGGATTATCCGTTCGGCCAATCCAAAGATTGTCTGAAAATTTCGTCAAAGTCGGTCCAGCCGTTTCAGAATCATCCATTTGTTTCTTTTATATATACGTACCCGAATAAGTACATATAGTACGCGGCAATAAATAACGCACATCGAGGCTCAGAGAGAGATGTCGGCTAGATTCTGCTTCATAGAGCATTGTCTCTGTCGCACAGACTGACGAAACCGTGTGTGACAGTGACAGCGCTCTACGAAACCTAATCGGCCGGCTGTTTCGTTTTAAGTTCTCGATGTGCATTATTTATTGCCGGATACTATACATATTTATGTCTTTCACTTTTTTATCTTTTTAACTTTATTTCGTAATTGGATTCCAGGTCAAACCTTGACAAAAATAATACAAAAAAAATATTTTGTGCACAAACTTTTAAGTAATTGTTACCAATAAAGATAAAAATCTAGCTAAACTAACTAGCCCATAAAATTTAACCAGCATTAAATAACCCAGTGACCGGCAAAATACTCGTAGCTTTGAACCTAATGTTTTACAATCAACATCGGATCTAGACCGCCGTAAATAAAACAAAATAAACATAGCACCCAATCACCCTTACAATAAAGATTATTTTGCAACAATGAACAGAATGAAGTTAAATTTCCTTACTTACCGTTCCGTAACACTTGTAATGTGACTCTCACCCACTTCAAGAAGTCGTAATACTGCTGAGGAAAATTAAAGCTGGAGTAGAATTATATTATTATAGTTTCTATGTACGTAATAATAAGAATCAAAATCCATAATTTCGTATGTTCTAAAATTAATACTTTCTTTATTTTCCAAGTTGTTGGTTGAAATGTATTTTTTGGAATTTGTTACATATTTATAGTTACGAGTATTTGGGGACAAATTATAGCTATGTATGAGTAATTATACAATTATAATGTAATAGCTGAACTAATTAAGCCCATTAAGTTAAACGTTTGTATTTTATATTTTGTTTTTTCTTTTACCGTTTTGTTTTAGATCAATTCTCATTTATGATAGCTCGTTATTTGTACTAGTTGAAGGTTGACTAACTATTAAATTTAAATACTAGTAAATTTTGATTACATTTTTAATAAATATTCGTCGTTTTTATCAAAGTATATAAATAGTTGAATCAATTCGTCTATAAGTTTACGGTTAAAGACTATATTCTATCGCTAATTATGCCAGTCACTCAGCATGCATAGAAAAGTTTATGAAAAAAATGAAATGAAATGAAAAAATGTATTCAGATCTATATACAAGATAAGATACTAAACTAAAAAGAGGAAAACTAATCTAAATAACCAATCTAATATCTAGTACATAGCTCTGAACAGGCTTCATCTCAGTATTAGCTGAATGTTATAAAATATTAAAACTAACCTAATCCACTATATCTACTTATTAACATACAGTCTCCTTATATTCTAAATATTAATATATTACTATTACTATATACTATACATATTACCGTTATTATTTTATTATTGTTAATGATTATAGGATTATAACATACTTAAACACTAAAAAGAAAAAAAACAAATACTACTTACAATAAATACATGCATGCATTCTACTGATTTAGAGAAAGGAATATCTATTTAATATATCGGACGTTTAGTAATAAAGTGACCTAATTAAAAAACAGTTGTTTGTGACAAATTAAAATAAAGCGTAACGTATAGCCTACAAAACTCGTGAGTGTTTAAGAGAACTTGGAAGAGTAAGAAAACACTTGGCATGAAATGGCATTAAAATGTATTTAACTCAATAAAACCAATTTTGAATTAGGTCACTTTAATTTTAGACGTGCGATGTATTTTCTTTTGCTTTACCTAATACTAGCTGATCCGGCAAACTTCGTGCCGCCTATCAGTCAATGAATGGTGTGTTACCTTTTAGCTGACCTAATTTAGGCTTTGATGTTATACAATGACACAAAATAAATTTCTGAACGCTCGCGTAAATGTTAATCTTTTGTCATTATTTTTGTAAGCACGCAAAAATATTTGAGGAACTTCTATGTATCTGCTTAATGCACTTTTCAACCTGTTTACTCGATTAAAAAAATACAGACAATAGTTTATTCACCCTTTTTAAAAAGTGTACACTTAATACATTTATGAACGCATGCATAAATGTAAATCATTATTTACAGTACCCGACAGGATGACAACAAATGTTTGACAGATACGAAACAAATGAACATTAATTTATTTTCATTATTATGTATTCGCCGATTATTCACTGTTTTTTAAGATGTATTCTGCTATTCTGGGCGGAGACAAATCCAACGAATCAAAAACCATGAAAATTGGTCCAGCAGATCTTGAGTTTTGAGTGCTGTAACAAACCCGACTTTGTTTTATATATATAAATATACTGAAAGGGAACAGACCAGAGATTTAAGTAAACACTGACTCAAATACAAAAAAAATCATTAACTTTTGTTATAAATAAATGAATAAATACCAATAAATAATTTTTATATGTCTTATCACGGATTATTAAATTAAAAATTATGAAATGAACTATAAAGAAATATGGAGGTAAAGTAGCGTGTACAATGATGGAAATTGAATGGAATATCGTCGAAAATATATCGACGCTTGGCCATACAAATTCCATTGTTAACAATTGCAAAATTAGTAGACCCCTCGGTGAAATAACATAAGTGCAATTTGGCAAGTTGGCTTCAAACCCGAATATGGGCGCGGTTCATTGGCGTCGATATACGAGTACGTAACGAAATACAATGTTACGTAAATTTATTACGTGAATGTAAGGTTGTATATACAGCTTTATCTTATTAGTCTTAATATTGTCAATATTTAATATTCAAAATGAAATTATGCTTGACTGGCTTTTATCCGCAACTTCTCGCGTAGATCGTGTAGACTTTAAATAAAAAGTAGCTTCTGTCACTCTTCAACTCTGAAATATCTCCATCACAAAAATAGCTCAATTAAATTTACCTAATAAACAATAACTAAAATATATAAAAACTTTCTTAAAAAAAACTTTTTCGGCGATAGGCAAACAGCGTAATATTGAACCATCTTCTTTAATTTACAGATTAACTTTGACACATAGAGAATGAAACAACCTTGATATATTGATAATGATGGCGTTTCTCAATGATATCCTATTCGTGTTGAATTAACAGGATTAATTAATAGTCTATAAGAGTATGTTACTCCGGAATATCAGGAATAGTAGTGCCAACTTTCATCTATATTAAGCGGATTTGCCGTGAAAATGTAACAGACAGACAGACCAACTTTTTATGTTACTAATATTTTTAATATTAGGAAGGATTTAAATTGGCTTTTAAAAACATTTTTGACTCGTCAAATATACACAAAAGGTACCTACCACTATTTCAGAAACGTGCTTTATTGTGAAGAACCAAACAGAAACTCGGCATCTTACTTCTTACTAATATTATAAATGCGAAAGTTTGTGAGTATGGATGGAAGTTTGTTACTCTTTCACGAAAAAACTACTGGACGGATTTGGATAAAACTTTACAGTTATATAGATAATACATCGGATCAATTTGTAATGATTTTATTTAATATAACGAGAGCTATCTCGGCGTACGCTGCCTAAACCATTGGAGTTACACAAAGATGATGTACCGTAGTATTGTTTGTCTTGAATAGTTCTAAATAAAAGTCCGCGACAGCATAGATCTACCTTTTATGTGCAAGCCACTATGACTTCGCGGGTTTATTCAAAATCATTTACAGTTCATGCAGTTAAACTATGGAATGAATTACCTGTTTCAATCCGTAAGTCGCCTTCCTTGTCTTCCTTCAAAAGAGGTTTAAAAAAACACTACGGGCTCGATTGGTAACATAACTCGTGAGATGAGCTGCATATGATGTATACATATACATCATATTTTCTTTTATACGTATACACATATAATATGTATATCAAAATAATAAAATATTTTATATCTTTTTATTTTTGTAGTTATATATCTTCTATATTTTTTTTTCTCTCTTCTTTTGTATTTTTGTATGAACTTGTATTTTTGTACACTTATCGTTTGTTTCTTGTATATGCTGCAAACGCTACTCATAAAATTTTACTCTTCTTTCAGTTTCTCAAAGGTTGGCTGGAAGAGATCCCTTTATGGGATAAGTCCGCCTTTGTAAGCTTTTTTATATATTTGTATCATTTTAATTTTCTACTGTGTAATAATTATTTGTAAAATTGTGTACAATAAAGATATATACAACAAAAACAACCAAAATTGTGAATCATAAATTTAATTAAATTAGACTGTGGCAAACCAAAGTCCATGCAAGCGAAGCCCATGCAAAAACTAGTTTAATATAAATTTTATATTATTTTTTACGAACTGTGTATATTGAATTTGAAAGCGTAAGGCCTACAAAACTCATACTCATAACTTGGAAGAGCAAGAAAACATTAGCTTTTTTAAAAGTTCGTAGCCTGATGTTATAGATGGTATTGAAATAAGGATTAAAATGTATCCAATTCAATTAAGACTAATTTTAGAATTCGGTATATTTAATTTACTATTTAACACTAAGGATGCTGTATGCTGTAAGCCCTAACGGCTTTTATAGCGACGCCAGGTAGGAATTTTGAACGCTACTGCATCGTCAAGATTGCTAAATGCGTAAAGTACAACGCAGAAGGAATATCGTCCTAAGTGCAGGCCACAGCCTAGGGCAACGTGTAGCCGAGAGCTGATGGTAAAATCTTTTAAATTAAAAATTGTCTTCGATTGTTTCATCATCATCCTCCTGCTCTTATGCTACTCTAACTAGGGTCGACACAATACATGTTACAAACATGTCGTCACATGATTTGGCTACGTATTTTACGACCGGCCGCCCGCCTGACGTCAACTTACCTTAGTCGTCTTTTACGACCCCTCGGTAAGAAAAAGGGTGGTCTATTCTACTCAACCGGATACCACACGGTGTGTTCGTATGTTTTTGTTTACGAAATAGGATAACATGAATTTGAATTTATTAAAAATGTTTAGTACTATTGCATTTTTATTTTAACAATGTTTCTCTTATATATTTCATTCCAATACATTAAAGAAATTCGATATTCTCAGTGTTAACGACTAACATGAGATAAAACTAAAGCAAAAGGGTTCAATACACTCTAAATTATATTTGTGGTTGTTATTTAAGTTTTTTGATTTATAAAAGTAATCTTTTTTTTCATCTTCAACAGTACGATATCTAAAATGGTTTTCATTCGAACTGAAAAATTATTATCGCAAAATCCAGCATACCTCGTTAACCTTTTGAAGTACCTCATTATCTAGTTTCTGAAGCTTGTACTTGTATTTTGCTTGTTTATTTGCAAACCATTATTACGGCGCTTGAGTACTTGCGATGTGATTTTGCTTTACAAATTTATCAATAAAGGAAAAAAGGAATATTAAATGCACGATCTTAAAATTCATCTCAATATTTGATAATTACTTAGCTCGCGCGTATATATGGTCACTTAACTATTCTACACTTAATTTTTTTGCTAAGCTTTTATCATAATCGAAGCTAGTATTTACTTTAGAAATGCATCACTTCAATACCTTCAGCTCCGGGGGTCGCAGTTTCCATTCTCGCCGAGGACAAACAATTTCTAAAAAAAACATTTATTAGTCCTTTGTCTGGTTGTATTTAAGTATCATCTTTAAAAGTTTTTTGTAACAGATTGCGATAAAGCGTAGCTTGGCGTCTACGAATCTCGTGAGATACTCAGAACTTGAAGAACAATAAAACACTTCAAGTCAAGTCAATTAAGCCCAATTCTGAATTAGGTCACTTTAGTACTAAAAGGCGCTTTGTATATTTAGCAGTTGTCAGTTGTCCATAACACAAGTACAAAGATACGTACTTTAGGAACGCACGACGGTTTATGCTACTGTTCCATATATTTTTTATGCAAAATTCCTTATTGCTTTTCTCATCTGGGCCCGAAAAGAGTAGAAAATTTAAACTTCTAAATTTAATTGAGTTTTATGATATTTACTATTGACGATTTACTCTTTGGTATAAAACTCTAAGGAAGCCATCTCTGGAGAGTTCTTGGAATATGTACATCATTCTTCTGTCTTTAACCCCCTCTAAGTGGGTCGACACAACATCTTTTTCTCTTCCATTCTGTCCTATCATTCTGTGTGTCATACCTCTGGCACTAATCCATTTACATGAATGTCATACTTTACACAATCCAACCATCTCTTTTTAGGCCTCCCTCTAGTCACATATTTATCCGCATTCAGGTTTAACACTCGTTTAGTCACATGATTTTCATCCCTCCTTAGTAGATGTCCATACCATCCTAATCTTGCACTTCTCGTCTTTTGTTTAATAGGTGACTCATTTCAACTTCCCCTTAGTCCTCATATATACCTTAACATTCTCATCTCATTTACATGCACTCTTCTTTCATCCGTCTCTTTCATTGCCCAACATTCTGATCCATACAATACGATAGATCTTATGACCGTTTTATAAATCTTTCCCTCAACTTTAGAGGCATTCGAAGGTCACATATTCTTCCTGAAACCTGCTGTCACTTCATCCACCTGCATTCATTTTTTTACCCATATCTCGGTCTATTTCACCGTCGTTTTGAAAAGGCGAACCAAGGTACCGGAAATCAGGATCTTGAAAATGAAATCAGAAATCGAATTCTTGGGATATGTGTAATCTACTTATAATTTACGGCCGGTAAATTACTAACTTTAACATTTTTGCATCATTAGATTACCCCAAAAGGGTTACGGAGTACAAATGCAGTGGCTGTGTTTAAAATACCAAATCATAGATTTTAGTAAAGCGAACCATAAATAAATAAAAAATGGGTCAAAGATATAATGGTTAAAAAATATTTTTTACCTTGTTCTTTGAAACATGAACTAAACATCCTTCACCTAGATAATTATAACCCACCAACTAATGACTATGTTCGATGCACGGCTAAACCCTAAGGCCCTCTAATCAAAACTCCTTGTGAGTTTATCGATTTATACATTCTTTAAAGGTTTTTTTTTATAAGGTAATTGTCAATAACATGTAATATAGATAGAATCATTTAAATGTGTCAATCAATAAAGTTTTTTAAATTCTCAATAAGTTAAAAACGTCTACAAAGAGAGCAGTAAGGATTAATGCAAAACCATCATAACTTTATGTCTATCGTGCGAAGCCATTATACTTGACATCAGAAATTTGGCACCAGATCATAATGTTTGTATCGAAGATGATAGTCAAAGACTACAGTGTACATATGTTAGTTCAATCATCAGCATCTTGCTTATTGGGTTAAAAAGCGCTATATTGGGAGGTTTTTTCTGTTTCTTTCCTATCTCTTCTTCTGAATCGTATTATACAACTTTACTATAGAATCGTGCAATCAGTTTGATATTTTTAATACCCGCAATTTCACCCGTATAACTTCCTTTCATTTAATAAACTCTAATGCTTGATTGAAGTTCCTTGCCTAAATTTTTTATCATCCATGAAGATTTATTCTTAAAATATAATTCGAAATATATTGTAATATAACTTATTCTAAAACTCTTAGACCGGCGCTGGTAGGATAGGGTAGGAGAACTGCTGTATTGTAGACCATAAGACTTCAACAGCATAAGGGCTTGTTTTAAGTAGATACAGCACCTCCATGCCTACATTTGAGAACGTCTGTCTACCTTTACAAGTATTTTGAGTGGACTTGATAACAAAATTAGAGAATTCCAATGTCAAAACATAAAACTCAACATTGGGATCACTAGAAATGAGGCAATTCAGTACAATAGAGCAACATCTGGATTGCTTGTCATTTTTGTGGAAAGACATAAAGCTAATCTTTTTGGACTCAATGTGTTAGTTCTAGTTTATTTGGTAAAACAACTGAAAAAACATCTAGCTCTTTATATAATAAGTGTAAATATGAAATTTGTATGTAAAGTAATGCAAATAATTACGAAGATACAACCAGGCGTAGTGCTATAAATATTAAATGTAATAGCATTTCTGGTTAACAAAGGCACTTTTCGTATTCACAATTACTCGGATAGGACAATAATTATTTATCATTTTATTGAGTAGCGGTAAAGGCAATCGAATTTACGAAGGTTGACGATTCAAATTCTTAATTCGAATCCATTTCTTAATTCAAGGGATCTACCTTCTTTCCTACTATTACTCTGCCTAGTAAGTTTATAACCAACACCAATGTGATAATTATGTGATTATGATCGAGACATATTTTATATCACATGGATTTATAAAAGGGTGAATTAAAATTACACCCAAAATTAAGAAGATTATCTCTTTTGTTATCAATCTGTCAAATACAAATTGTTAGTTACTGAAGTCTGTTAAAACTAGCTGAACAAAAACTTTCAACATTGCTTTGCTGTCATTCATAGGAAATGGTTCTGGAATGAGGTGCTTAAATATGAGCCACAATAAAAATTTCCGAATCGATAAGCGATTTAAAAAGCGTGTCATGTTCACTCAGAACATCCGTCCTTTGCATCAAAGTTTAAAATGATGAGATTCGACTCAAATACTACGTGCGTAGCTGATAAAGTTGCTGTTTTGGAATTATATAATACAACAGGAATAATACAAAAATATTCCATAAATTGCAACACAATTTACCGCGTCTTTAATAGAGAGTAATTTCTTTGATAATGGAATATTTTAACGTTGAATGTGTGAATTTATTCGTCTCACACATTTGTTTATGATTATTGGTATTAAAAAATGAATGCGAAATAAACACACCTTTATACGGATGACCTTCCACGTTGTGTTCATAAAACATTTTACATGCACGCTATACTCGCATTTCCTGGAATATATTTACTGCCTTTAATTGCCTTAACAGTATTAAGGGTTGTATACATTAGTATAGAAAGTGTTTGACCTTGACGCGACATCGATATGAAGGTTAACATGATGTATAAAAAGTGCAGAGTCGGTTTAGGATTAGAAGGAGTTCGTGGCTCCCTTTTGCGAGGGCGGTATCTTGTGGAAGGTGGCGCCGTACTGAATCTGAGTATCGAGTACTTTAGGTTGATCCACCGTAGATCAGGTAGCAGAGAGAATTGGACACCACGTTAAAGTAGGTCCCCAAACCGATTGAGACTTCTGGTATTTTCGAAGAATTGTTCAGCGGAGGGAGAAGTCTTTGCTTAGAGAGGTCGTGTAGGCCTACCATGCACTCTTAGAAAACGATTAATTTCAAAGTCAGTGCCTAAGCCCAACCACTTTCTTTTCGCAGTTATACGAACTATATATCACTCTCTTTTACTCATATGTTTTTAGGATAAATTCCGAACGTTCTTTCGGCAATGACTTAAAGTGGGCGTCTTTAAGACGTCACAAGCAAAAAAATTTAGTTGGCGTCTTCAATTGAGTCGCAATAAGAGTTCAAGATAGGCCTGCTGTTAGAGAAAGTAATTACAAGATTAGCCTATCCTCCAACACCAGTGGTTTGATGGGACACTATCAGGCGTTTTATCAGGAGTTTGACATGTGGTACCGATAAGAGGATTTACTGATACAACAGAAAGGAAGTAAGGAACCATTGATTGAGCGCTGAATTAGTAGATTCAGTGCTCTAACTGGAGATAGCAAAATAATGTTTTCAATGCATTGGTCGTGTAAAAGGGGGTCTTCTAGTTTATATGCTAAACCAGGAATAGAATTTTTTGGAAACTGTTGAACAGGCTGCAGATGCGGTGCGTTCAGTAATCTCGTGCCTTCACCATCAGGCAATACGGTGGCGAGATTATGAGTTTAAGGCCGGTAATAGTCCGACATAACTGCATGACTTCCTCTCAGTGGATTACAATACATAAAAATGTTAAAAAATATCTAAGAACTTTTTTATATGAAGACAGTTTATAAACCGTCTTCCTATTTCAGAGGCCTATCCATTCCCCTGCCCTTGTCCCACTCTAAGTGGGGTAGGCACGATGTTTAAAATACACTGTTACATGTATTTGGCAGATCTTTTAGGACAGACCACCTGCCTGACGTCAATTTACCTTAGTCGCCTTTTACGACACCTCTGTAAGAAATGAGGGTAGTCTATTTTACTCAGCCGGATACCACACGGCGAGTCAATTTACCTTAGTCACCTTTTACGATACCTCGGTAAGAAATGAGCGTAGTCTATTTTACTTAGCAGGATAGCACACGGCACTTGTTTCAGACATCATTAGCGCTTATAATAAGATTGATTAATAAATTTAGTTAAGCCGATTGTTAAAAAAATAATTGAACTCAACTGGGAATGAAAACCAAGCTTTTAGTTTGTAAGTCGAACAATAACCCTGTGTCAAAGGGTGTCTAAAAATCGAGCCATCTAAAACACAATCGACCGCCGTTATTTTTAAAGGTGACAAATATCGGATCACAAAGCTTTTCAACCCTCGTCAGAGCACGATGGCGAGGAACAAAGCATGAAAAAGATTAAATTCATCGAAAAAACGTAAAGTAAACCCTTTATTTTATTACATTTAAGCTTCAAATAAAAATATTTTTGGTGTCTTTTTTACCGAAACATGAGTATAATCAATTCAGAAAAAGTCAAATGACTTGACCAAAGGATTGCAGGTTCAAACCCTGTGTAGGTAACAAGTTATCTTTAAAAAATAGTTGCCTGAATGATATTTCCAAATTACCAAGCGCTTTTTGGCCAAAAAAAGCTCTGTAGGGATACATATTGTTGCAGACACGGCACCTGTAAACATAAAATAAATATATTTAAAAAAATTTAATGTATAAATAGATATAAAATAGAATAAATATTATTACTTACCAATACTTACATGTAACGCCATCTGTTGGTATATTAAAGAACTAAGTAGATAATGTAGTAGATAATACAAGGCAGATTAAATATAATTTTGTTCATAAAACGTCAATCATAGACGTCCGCAATCTGCCACAATGCCCTTTGTAGTCGGTCTCCATACGTTTAGCCTGTTAGACGCACAATCGAAGTTATAGCAATCTGTGTTTTATTTCATCAAAATCGAAGAAATCACGCACCATCCCCTTCTCCTGGCTCCATCCGGCACATTCTGGTTCTTCGAGCCGGACCAAGTAAGGAGAATATCGTGTGATTTTCGTGAATAATGTTCACCACGCCGCCGCGACACAATGTGTTGAGACCACGTCGCACATTAAAGAAAGATCGCGTGGAAAATATTAAAGGTGAGTTTCGTGATATAAAATCGGACCTTGTAGAAACGTCCAAACCAGAGATTCAGCTACCACCGCGTCCCAAGACCGATGCCAGTCCACGGTCAAGCATAAATATGGCTGACCGCAGTAAAATTTCTGAAACGTCGTCAGTAAAACTAATAAAGCAACAGGAACTAGAAGCTGTACGAGCTAAAGCTGTATATTACGACAAAGTTTTGAAAGACCTGGAAGCGAAAAATAAGTGTTGCAAAAGTAATTTAAAAAGTGAATCCCAGAACCACTCTCCTGTTCAATCAGAAGGAACGGCAGGAAACAGAGTGGAAGAATGGCTCGAGCGAAGCCATCATGAGCGGTGCAGCGCGTCTCGACAGCCACCCGCGGCCCCGGCTCCAGTCAGCGCGCCGCCGGCCGACACGGTGCACGAGTTAGCGCACGCATTAAAAGATGTCATTATTACAGCGCGCGGAGAGGTAAACGATACATTGCTTACGCGTTTATCAACATCAAAAGACTTACCTTTTTATTCTGGAGACCCGTTAGAGTGGCTGCAGTATAAAGAGGCTTACTACGAGTCTACCAGACTGTGTAAATACACAGATAATGAAAATCTATGGAGATTAAGAAAAAGTCTACGCGGGGAGGCTAAAGAGACTGTGTCCTCCCTACTTATCGGTAATACATCTCCTTTAGAAATTGTTGAAGCCTTAGAATTACGGTATGGCCGGCCGGAGATTATAATTTTTAGAATTACAAAAGAAATTAAAAAATTACAGCCATTACCGCCAAATTATTATAATGAAATAATCAACTTCGCAATTAAAATAAAAAACTATGTAGCTGCTGTAAAAGCTATAAAGCAAACAGATTATTTAAGAAGTCCAGAGTTAATTACAGCAGTAATTTCAAAGTGCCCTAACAGCTTGATTACAAAGTGGGCAGATTATTTCCACGTACACAGCATATCGCAGAAAGCGAGATTAGAATTGTTTGCAGACTTTTTATATAAAGAAGCAACGAATACAGCTGAGGCTGGCTTAAGCCACATTCACAGCCAAGCAGAGTATAAGCGAAAACCCGAAGAACGCAAAATGGCCGTACAGTCCATCCTACTAAACGATGCGGGCAACCCCAAGTGCATATTTTGCCGGGGAAGTGAGCACACTCTGCCGGAATGCAAGCGGTTTAAGCGAGCACTACGTCGAGACAGATGGAGGTTCGTGCGCGAGAAACGCTTGTGTTTTAAATGCTTAGTGGCACGGCACGACAAGGAAACATGTCCAGCGGAGAGGTGTGACGTTGACGACTGCGGGCAGGCCCATCACCGCCTGCTGCACTGGAACGTGAGAGCCCCTCAGGAAACCGTGAGTGATGTGAAAAGTGATAGTGCTATAAAAAATGCCAGTGAAGTGTTATCGCGTCAAAGTCCCCCACACACCGAAACTGTCGCTATGACAAATAATTCGTTATGTGTTTTGCTCAAAGTAGTACCTATAGACATTTATGGACCTTTAGGTATTGTAAGTACATATGCGCTACTTGATGACGGAGCGACCGTCTCCCTTATATCGTCGTCTATTGCAGATGCAGTAGGTATTACAGGTCAACAGACCACAATGCGCTTGCGCGGCGCATTTAATTCTGAGCTTAATTGTAATTGTGAAATAATAACCTGTAAAATTAGCAATAAAGAAAATGTTAAATTTAAGTTTAGTGCTAGAAAAATATCTGAATTAGACTTACCTTTGCAGAAACTAGCTACCTTTGATACTGTGAAATATTGTTATTTAAATGAAATGAATAATTTTATACCATGTTGTACCGAAGTAAAACCTGAGGTGTTAATAGGTCAGGATAATTATAACTTAATTGTGCCTTTAAAAACGTTAACAGGTCGTAAAAACCAGCCTGCAGCAACTTTGACACCGCTTGGGTGGTGTGTTCATGGTGTAGTGTCAGCACATTCTTGTATCCCTAGGTCTGACCTCGCGCTGACTATATCAACGAGTGCAGGTGTTCCGTACGCTACTGCTACTTCTGCCGCCATCAATAAGCAGGAGTATTCTGAGACGGAACTATTCGAACTGGTACGTCAATCATTTACCTTTGAGTCTTTAGGTGTTCATAACAGGCCTCGAGAGAATCCTGACGACAAGCGAGCAGTCGCTATCCTGGAAAAAACTTCTAGATTAATCGGTCAACATTGGGAGGTAGGTTTACCCTGGAAGTCTAGTAACCCTCTGCCGGATTCCTTCTTCAACGCACACAGAAGGTTGAAATTGGTAGAAAACAAAATCAATTCTAATTTGGAGTACGGTAAGCGATACCGTGAACGTATAAACCATTTATTTGAAAATAATTACGCACGGGAGATGAATGACCCGGAACCTGGAAATCGAACCTGGTACTTACCGCACTTTGGAGTCGACAACCCTAATAAGAAAAAACTTCGAATTGTTTTCGATGCAGCGGCAACGTCTGAAGGTAAATCCCTTAATGACTACTTGCTTCAAGGACCCGACCTGCTGGAATCTCTGTTGGGAATAATGTTTAGATTTCGGGAGGGCTCTGTAGCCTTGATGGGAGATATAAAAGATATGTTCTTGTGTATAAAAATAAAGGAAGAGGATCAAAAGGCTCTGCAGTTTTTATGGAGAAGCGATTCATCAAAACCGGTAAAAAAGTATGCTATGACGTCATTGATTTTCGGAGCTAATTGCTCGCCTTTCATAGCTCAATATGTTAAAAACAGAAACGCTCAGAGATTTCAAGATTTGATGCCTGACGCAGTGAATGCTATATTAAAATCACATTACATGGACGATTATATAGATTCCGTGAATGACGTCACCTTCGCAAGAAAAATGGTTCAAGAAATTTCTTATATTCACCAACAAGGAGGTTTTGAAATGAGAAATTGGATAAGTAATATACCTGAAGCATTAGATAACATGCCACAAGAGATTTTAAGTGACAAGACTGTACAGTTCAGTATAAATAATCAACCGGAACGAACACTTGGTCTACTTTGGTTCCCGGCAACTGACGTCTTATCAATAGATTTATCGCTAAAGAAAATCCCGCGCGATATTTTAAATTTTACTAGAAGACCTACCAAACGTGAAATGTTAAGAATAATTATGTCAATATTGGATATTCATGGATTTCTCAGCCCATTTACAGTAAAAGGTAAAATATTATTACGAGAAACATGGAGGAAAAATATGAAATGGGACGAAACATTAAGTGATGATTTGTATACTTTGTTTCACGCGTGGATAGTGCAACTGCACGGAATAAACACCTTGAAGATACCCCGGTGGTACTTTCACCGCACTGAACGCAAAGGCGCCAAAACGTTATGCGCGAGCGAGATAGCACTAGAATTACATTTATTTTGTGACGCGTCCCCGAGCGCGTATGCAGCTGTCGCTTATTGGAGGAATACGTATCGCGACGGACGAGTTACAGTATCGTTCATTGCAAGCAAGTGCAAAGTAGCTCCTATAAAACCGGTTTCTGTGCCGCGGCTCGAACTTCAGGCCGCGTTATTGTCATGTCGTTTAGCTAACGTAATTAAACATGAACATCGCATAAAACCCACTGCAACTTACTTCTGGACGGATTCTACAACTGTTTTACATTGGATTAGAAATGAAACAAGAAAATATTCAGTTTTTATTGCAAATAGATTGGGTGAAATTGACGAATTAAGTTCGAAGACAGAGTGGCATTATATTTCAACGCGTAATAATATTGCCGACTTAGCGACCAAGTGCAATAAATATAATCTTCACGCTACGTGTGAGTGGTTCCGTGGACCTAATTTTCTGCACGAAGACTCCGCCACTTGGACTCCTGAACCTGAAAAGGAAAAAATGAAAATTAATGAGGACAATTTAGAAATGATTAACACAATTTTAATAAATAAAAGCGATTTCTTACCTGTACCTGACCCAATGAGATTTTCGTCGTGGCTTCGCCTGAAAAGAAGCACTGCTAGAATTTTACAATTTATAGAAAAGTGTAAAAGAAAACCAGCCGCATTAAATGTTGAGTTGCTGAAAAAAGCTGAACACATTTTGATAAGATTTTCACAGCAGCAGTCATTTCAAATCGAACTGAAAATGCTTCAAGAAAATAAAAGTATACCTCGAGACAGTCGACTGCGTGCGCTTACACCTGTGATCGACGAAAATGGATTACTGCGAGTGGGTGGAAGAATTAATGCCGCTAAGGAAGTAAACCCTGAGCTGAAGCAACCCGTTATACTTGACGGCCGACACCCTGTGAGCAGGCTAATTGTTAAATTTTATCATGAATCAGCTGCACATGGAAGCACAGAAATGATAGTTAATGAACTTCGTCAAAAATATTGGTTGCTTAATATGAGACCAACAGTGCGAAGTGTCGCAGCGAAATGTATGTTTTGTCGCATGAGAAGAGCGCGCCCGACGCCACCGCGATTAGGTGATCTGCCTGAAGACAGATTGAGCCATCACCAGAGGCCCTTCACTATTTGTGGAGTAGATTTATTTGGACCAATGGAAGTTACTATTGGAAGACAGAGATCTCGAAGATATGGAGTGCTATTTACCTGTATGACAGTCCGAGCTATACATATCGAAATGGTTTCATCCCTTACAGCTGACTCGATGATAATGGCGCTTCGCAGAATGGCATCACGTCGTGGATGGCCGCATAAAATACTATCTGATAATGGAACTAATATGCGGGGTGCTGAAACAGAATTATAAAAGGCCAAAAGGTAAAGTCGTGAATGTTTATCCCGGTTCAGACGGACGTGTCAGGGTTCTTGACTTAAAGACTAAGTCAGGTGTCCTGAAACGACCGGCCGCTCGAGTTGCACTGCTGTTGGGTAGTGAGTGTCGCGATCACGACACTGGGGGGGAGAATGTTGCAGACACGGCACCTGTAAACATAAAATAAATATATTTAAAAAAATTTAATGTATAAATAGATATAAAATAGAATAAATATTATTACTTACCAATACTTACATGTAACGCCATCTGTTGGTATATTAAAGAACTAAGTAGATAATGTAGTAGATAATACAAGGCAGATTAAATATAATTTTGTTCATAAAACGTCAATCATAGACGTCCGCAATCTGCCACAATGCCCTTTGTAGTCGGTCTCCATAGGTTTAGCCTGTTAGACGCACAATCGAAGTTATAGCAATCTGTGTTTTATTTCATCAAAATCAAAGAAATCACGCACCATCCCCTTCTCCTGGCTCCATCCGACACACATATCTCTGAAATATTCCCCTAATTCAAAATAGCAGAGTGGTAGCTCCTTCAAAAACCTGAAACTGTTATCCAGCACTTTATATACAAAAAGAATAAAAAGAAAAAGAATAAAAAAATATAAAGAATTTTCTTTAAATAGTGGAAGAAAATTCGTCTGGAAAAAACTTCCGTATGGAAGTCAGTCCCTTTCAGAACGGGGGCTCGATATGACTATTAGACGCTCGATACTATCTCGTACCTCTTGACCATTATGTCAAGGTGAACGTAAAATTTGTTTAAGAGATGGCGTATATCCATTGAAAGTGAAAATTCTCATATTTGTAATTCATTTCTATCTACTAAAGTGTCTATATAGAACAGGACTCTACTGATGTATAAATGTGACTATGTATTGAATTTTTCCGAATAGTTTCGATTCCAACTGGGATCCTATGCTTTTATCCTATAGCTTTGTTGCGTCGAAAAAGCCAGTATCGTCTCGTATTTTCTTGTTTCTTATAATTGTTTATATAGCTACTAGTCAAAAATATTTATAATTTTATGTTATTTCAAAATTATTCAGAAAAACTTGATGGATATCTTGTTAGACTTACATTATAAATACTATAAAATACACTACAATCTATCTAACAGTAGTATTATTAATAGGTAACGAAGGCATGAACAAGGAACGCATATGGTATTTACCTTAAAAATATTGTTCGGTGCATTAGCACTCAACACACGATGGCATAAATATGGACGCGTGCGCCGCCGCACTCAGTCTGAGACCACCTTGAGCAACGCGCGTCCCCGAATTTATATTTAGCATTAGCATAATTAATTTTATCGTTTATCAGCATTTACTTTAGGACCACTTCTTCTCCAAATAAATATATTTAAAAGCAAAAATTTAAATCTATACAGTTTACAACTATTACAACATTGTAAGGTTAATTATTTTATTATATTCTAAAATAAGCTGTGATAGTGATAACCCAGCGGTGAGACCGTGCAATTCTCTAGAGACGATCATGGGTTCAAACCCCGGGCATGAAAAGGGCTTTTTCTAGTAAAACTTAGTCTAATTGATAATTGCAATTTATTACACGCTTTTCGGTGAAGGACAAACATCGTGAAAGAACCTACATATCTCTAGAGAATTCTGGGGATATGTGTAACCTACCAATCCGCATTGCAGCAGCGTGGTAGGTCCAATGCTTCTCTCCAAAAGTGGAGAGAGGAAGCCTTATGCCCAGCAGTGGGATAATAATTGTCCGTTACTTTTTTATTCTAAAAATGCGTTACTCCAGGCTTTAGCGTGTATTAAATTGATTGCGTCTGATCGGCCGATAGCAGCGGCAAAAAATGAGTGAACAAAATGCTACATATTAAAAGGAACGATGCAATATCAGCGTCGATTGTTAATGTTCAATGGCTGTAAAGTAGCCATCGATTACCCATACTACTCGTTATAAGTACTCGTATTACATATATAAAAAGGCTCGAGTGCATTGAATTATTTCATGTCCATTTGTCTTCTGAAAGCTTGAAACACCTTTTAAAATTTGTGCACGTAATACCTTCTTCGACAATAAAGCATTGTTACTTTTATAGTTTTTTAACCGATTCTATGATAAGTAAGGTCAGTTTAACAAAAAAGTTTTAAAATAGACGGAGCCTCGCATTTTCGGCCCAGTATGAGCTTGGAACTAGTCGAGCTCACCCGATAGAAACGGATGCCGTGTGGTATCGGGTTGAGTAGAATAGACCACCCTCATTTTTTACCAACGTGTCGTAAAAGGCGACTAAGGTAAGTTGACCCACCGTGTCGTATCCGGTTAGAGTTTAATTAGGTTAGAGTAGAATAGACCACCCTCTCTTACCGACGGGATCGTTAAATACGATAAAGGTAAGTTGAAGTCAGGCAGGCGGCCGGTCGTAAAATACGTAGCCAAATCATGTGACAACATGTTTGTAACATGTTCTGCCGACCCCACTTAGAGTGGGATAAAGGCAGGAGGATGATGATGATGAAACGATAGAAATGGATTGACCGATTGCTATTGAATATTATAAGCATGTTCAGTAGGTCTAAGAATCGGCTTCTATCTATTTTTCATACCCCTAAATGATAAGGGTGATCAAACCCTAATATTTTTTTTATTTTTTGGACAAATTATTTTTTTTAATGTCCACTCGAAATTCTCTAGAAATAATTTATATGGCAAAACAACGCTTGCCCGTTCAGCTAGTAAACTAAATCATCATTATCATCATGATGATGATGATCTACTCTAAGTGGGGTCGGCATAAAATGTTACAAACATGTTGTCACATGATTCGGCTACGTATTTTACGACCGACCGCCTGCCTGACGTCAACTTACCTTATTCGCCTTTTACAACAGCTCGGTAAGAAATGAGGGTGGTCTATTCTACTGTACAGGATATCACACAGCGGGTTGACTTCTTTAGTTTAATAGATATTAACATGAATTCACGTTGTAGAACTAGAAACTGGACTCTTAAATTAAAAAGCTCAAAAGTTTTACGGCGCTAAAAATATTTTTCAATATTCTTCATAAAAAAAAGTTATCCGTTCTGAGTATACACGCATATACCACTCAATAAGTACCCCGGTTCTTTCAGGTTAATGTGGGTCAACGTGGATAAGCGTGTATTAAAAATTCTAAATTAGGATGTCTACGTCGGCCATTGTACAGGATGGTCCTAAATGAGATTTTCAAATATAATTACACGTGACATGAAACGGCAGGGGTTTCATAATTCGGAATGGCTCGCAGGTCGCTTAGTATGTACCAACTGGGAAATATGAATATAAACACTCATTTCGCATGGCATTATATATCTCGAAACAGAACCGAATAGAATACTCTTTCGTAAAACGTCGTACCGCCTACCAGTCAATGAATGGTGTGTTACCTTTTAGTTGACCTAATTTAGGCTTTGAAGAACGTAATACAATGACACAAAATAAAATTCTGAACGCACGCGTAAATGTTAATCATTTGTCATTATTTCTGTACGCACGCATAAATATTTGAGGAACTATGTATCTGCTTTATGCATTATTCAACTTTTTTAATTGATTAAAAAAAAATACAGACAATAGTTTATTCACCCTTTTTAAAAAGTTTACACAAAATACATTTATGAACGCATGCATAAATATCAATCATTACTTACAATATACGACAGGATTACAACAAATGTTTGACAGATACGAAACGAATGAACATTTATTTTCATAATTATGTATTCGTCGATTTTTCATTGTTTTTAAGATGTAATCTGCTATTTAGGGCGAAGATAAATCCAACGAATCAAAAACCATGAAAATTGGTCCAGCAAATCTCGAGTTATAAGTGTTGTAACAAACAAACCGACTTCGTTTTATATATATGTATAACAAAAATTACAGGCATAATAGACTGGAACAAATATAGGTACAATAAGGCGGCCTTATCGCTAATTAGCGAATTCTCCCAGGCAACCTTAGGCTCTATGGAGCTATTTAATAAAATACCTGGTAGGAAAGTGAACCAGAGAGTATATATAGAGATAATAATACAATTCTACACTATATATTTCACTATGAAATATACTTCAATCAAATATACACAAAAAGTAAACAAACAGCTATATACAATAGTAATAATAAAAATTATTTTGCTATAATCCACGATACAGTAAATAGAAAATATATATAGCGCTAAATGTATAGTGGACTATCCGTTTTTTTCATACCCGATACATGCAGGAGTCGTAAAAACACATGCACAAACCTCCACCACTTCCACCACAATACGAAAGCACTACACACGTTCACTACCACAAACTCAATAATCGTTATGCCTCGCAACCGAAGCAGGGTATTATATTTAGCACGGATTATAGCAAAATATTATTTGGTATTACTTTTGTTTTTTTTTGATTTGCGCAAAGTAACGCCTAATTCTATAAAATACCTATATTATGCATAAATAACAACATATGATATAAATATAAATATATGTATATAATAAGAAGGTATAAAAAACATAACAAATAAATTAAATAACTGTATTTAAGTGTCGTCAATTCAGGTTGATAGCGCAAGATAATGCTTATTTACTAATCTCTTAAAGATATTTACCGATTTAGCTTGTCTTATTGTGTCTTATAGAGGCAGTGTATGTGCACAAGAACACAGTAGTTTTAAAAAATGCTTCGACCACAAAACTTTACAGGATCACCCGCTGGATTATTGTAAAGATTATCTAAAAATTTTATTAAAATCGGTCCAGCCGTTTTGAACTCTATAACATACAGACAAACATTCATTTTGTTTATATATGTACGTAACGATTTTATTATGTGGAACTACATGCACTCGAAAATTGCATGTCCAAAGCGCGTTAGCTGCCGGTGTAAAGTACAGTGCTAATGTTCTTATCCATTTCGATAAAGGGGGTATAATTTTCATGTAACGTAAAATACGAACATGACCGTCGGGCCGCTAAATAAATTATTCAGACGGTCTAGAACAACACATTTATTTATCAGTGTTTGAAGGTAAATATCGAATTACAGCGGTTTTACACCGATTCGTATTTACAGATACAAAAATGTTATAATAGATTTTAATAAGTCAAAATTTTAATAAGTAATGTTAGTAGTTTTTAATATAAACTATCCTGAGTGGTATTCATAGTTAGTGTATAGAAACCGGCTGTAATCACGTCTTTTTTTTATGTGAGCTTGAATAGTTTCAGGCCCATATGGGCTTCAGTTCCCGCCGCGACAATCTCGCATAAAAAACTCATGATCAAAGGCTCCGGATGGGCTTGAATCTATAGGCTAATCGTGTAACTTACACCTGCGGGGTATAAGAGCGTGGAGGTAGGACGAGAAGTCGTCGGGGTAATATAGGAAAAGAATCGTACTTCGCAGGCGAAGTCTGAGTTCAACGGTTAGCATATGTTCGGGCTCACTAAAAAAAATAAAACGTGAGTATAATCGCTTTCTATACATTTACAATGTTAGAATTATTTTGGAATAAATTTTTTTGAACGAGATTACAGAAAAAGTACAAAAAAAACTGGTTTTCACTTTGCAAAAGGAAAAAACCAGGCGTTTTAATCGACGATGTTCATTGAAATAATAAAAATAATCTAATAAAATAATCTAATAATAATATTTAAATAAACTACTCAAAGCCAGTTCATTGCCGCTGTGACCAGCATTTTTTTCAAGTATAGGTTAAGGACACTTTCCGCCGTGTTGTATCTAGCTGAGTAGAATAGACGACCGTCATTTCTTACCGACGTGTCGTAAAAGCGACTACGGTGAGTTGACCCACCGTGTGGTATCCGGTTGAGAAAAATACAGCAAAATAGAGCAAATTTCTTACCGAAGGGTCGTAAAATACAACTAAGGAAAGTTGACGTCAGGCAGGCGGCCGGTCGTAAAATACGTAGCCAAATCATGTGACAACATGTTGTGCCGACCCCACTTAGAGTGGGATAAGTGCAGGATGATGAGGTTAAGGGCACTTTCGTGAAAACAAATTAATTCGACCAGTGGTGATAAGTAAACCCCCATGCAGCTCCCGCAATTCAGGGGAGCTGTATGTCTAGCGGCGCAATCCGGGGTGATGAAAATTGAGAAAATCTTAATATAATAGGTAAAAATGCATTCCAATTTCACCACGTTCCTGTTTAATTCGACAAGTATTATTGTTTTCATTATAATGAACTATAAAGTTATTTAGTAAAATACGTGGAGATTGAAAAGGGGTGGAGGGCTGGTGGAGATTAAACACTAGGTTACTGGAGGAGGGCACTGAATCATACAATTGGTGGTATAAAAATATCCAAGTATTCCCAGGAAACAATTTGAAATCTCTCACATGAATTAAGTCATGGCGTCTGTTAGACAAATAAAGCGAGCAATAAATCCTGATTTCTCAAAGTTTGTTAAGAACAAGTTCGGAGGTCGTTAGCAAACTAACAAGTCACGGCTTATTCTTAGTTTATTTAGTAATGATTGTGAGGAAGACTGTTTTCAGTTTTATTTATATAACATCTTAAACTAATGTTTCTGGTTAATAAATTAGTTTACTTCTATAGAATAGATTATTTTTATAAGATTTTCTGTATGGAAATTGTATGAGAACTGAAATTGTTAGAAGCGTTAACTAAAACGGGTTATTTTTACCTCTGTCACACATACAAAAACAGAGATTTAAGAAACATTAACAGTTAACTACCATATACCACACTACTATTCGTATACAGACATAAAACAAATAACTATTATTACCCAGTAAACCCCGGACGGACAGACGGACGGATAGTAAATCTTATATTTATACTGAGAGTATCGTGTCCTTCACAGCATTCCAAGTATGGATATACCGGAAGATGCACCGTTTACCGTTTCAATTAGGTGTAGTGTTCCAACACGGAATTGCAAAGGAATTAATAGGCGATGTCGACGAACATTTTGTATGGGGACTTCTCGTATAACTACAAAAGCCACACTATAGCGCGGAATAGTATACTAATAGCGCCATCTGTTTTCCAGTGAGAAAAATACATACGTAAAACCATGTTACGTTATGTTACACTGTGTTACAGAAACAGATTATCGTTTTTAAATGACCCTAAATTTAATCCTAACCTAAATTGTGCAATTACGACAATTTTCAATGTTAATTTAGAATTTTTTGCTATTGCATACTCTAATATAATCATAGTTGAGCTAACTCTTTACATATTTCATTTTTGCTGATTGTAGCATATTACAACTACAGTTACTCACCAGGTTGCAACGATTAAGACGTAATCAATTAATTAAATTGTACTTTTTTTTCAACTGTACATATATCTATAACGTCGCCGAGTTTTGGTCTGAATTTTTACGTCCAAGTAGTATAATATAAATACTTATATTCGCTTAAGAAATGTGACAGCCAAATTTCGAAGTCTGGAGAAAGAGTGGTCGTATGAACGTATTTATACATTAAACCTAACCATGATGTACGCATTCACAACTTTGGTACTAAGCTTTCTGTCCGCCGACTCCCATATTACGAAGGTCTTATGCGGCTTTACGAGTCTTAAGCTCATACGAAGCCTGCGTCAACGCTTCTTGTCAGACAGTAGGAATTGTTATTAAATTTTTAGTAAAATTCCACAGCTTCATTTTTATTTACTAATATTATAAAAAAAATTATTTACTGATATTTCCTGAACCGTTAAATTCAAATTTAAATTCAAATTCAAAATATTCTTTATTCAAGTAAACTTGTAAACAAGTGCTTTTGAATCGTCAACTTTACTGCTGGTTCGGAAAACTGTTCCTATCGAGAAGAGCCAGAAAGAAACTCGGCGGTTGCTCTTTTTAAAATATAAATCTTAGAACTAGTTACATTTATTTATTACTGTCTTGTACAGGGTAGAAGTGCACCTATATCCACACATCCTTATCATCTAAGTAATCTTCAACAGTATAGTAGGCTTTCTGTATCAGCCTCTTTTTAACAGTGGTTTTAAACTGCTGTAATGGCATGGCCAAAAAATTAATTTTCCTTTTTTTTTAACAGAATAAAAATATAAACTCATTTGTAGCGAAAGGAAAAGGTGGAGAGCGGATATTGTAGCATAGAGATCTGAAGATAGCAGTAGCGAGTGGTGACGGGCGGAGAGATGCAGTGCGGCGCAGAGAGGAGGGGTGTGGAGAGGAGAGTAGTAGCCACATTTGATGTAGTCGCGATTTGCGGTCGTGACGTGTTATTAAAAAGAATAAATTGATTGACTTTTGAGAAAATTGCTTCTAATTTATTGATTAAGTATAAAGAATAATTATCGTTGTTATAAATTATGAAGTATTTTTGATATATCCCTTTATTTAGAGCTTTAATTAACTTCAAACTTTAAACAATTGAGCACATAAATCTACGAGAAATGGTAATGAACTGTTCATTATATTTACGGTTATAAAATAATATAGAAACGTTAGCGTAGATTATTACGAAAGTATAACGAGAATAATAAAATTCCCCAAATCGTGCTTAACGCGACATTAATAATCGTGCGAGTCGATTTACTTGTTTATTACTTAGTTAAAATTATAACTCATAAATCAAGGTGCGAGTAGGTTTTATATGGTGATTATGTTTTATGAAATATTTTCTAGGGTACCTTAATCTAAAGATAAAAACGGATTTCTCACAATTTTACATCAGTATCATCATCATTCATCATCATTCTCCTGCCCTTATCGCACTCTTAGTGGGGTCGGCACAACATGTTACAAACATGTTGTCACATGATTTGGCTATGTATTTTACGACCGCCCGCCTGCCTGACGTCAACTTACCTTAGTCGCCTTTTATGACACCTCGGTAAGAAAGGAGGGTGGTCTATTCTATGCAGCCGGATACCACACCGCACATACCTTAGTCGCCTCTTACGACACCTCGGTAAGAAAGGAGGGTGGTCTATTCTATTCTGCCGGATACCACACGGCGTTACATCAGTATATAACAATCATTTTTATTAGAAATTACAGCATTAAACTTGCATGTCTCTAGAGAATTCTGTTATATGTAACCCAACAGTCAATATTGGGGCAATGTACGTCTATGTGGTTGCTATTACCTTAGCGATTTTGTTATGGAGTATATCTCTTAGTGATAATTCAATTACGGGATGAAACTATTGTTCAGATTGTGACAGTAAATGCGTGCAGTACTAGTGCTATGCGGAGGGCCATAAAAAAAAGTAATGATAATGTTATAATGTTTTGCTGTAATCGACGATAAGACCCACACACTTTTGCATCTTTGCTAATTTCAATAATTTGGCCCCGTAACCGAAGAATCACCAGGACATAGACTCCATGACAAAATCGCAAAGCGACGAACCCAAGCCAGCATAGCATATATTTGTTTGTTCAACCACGATTTATTTTGCCTCCGACCACGTGCAGCAATTTGGAACTATGTACTCGTATATATGTATGTATGCTGTTTGTTAATCAAGGTGCCATTGTAATAGTTAATTATTTTTAATTGCACTACAATGTTAAGTCGGAGGCTATTATCATTAAAGCCTTGTCACCACTGCATTTCAAACCCCACCATTTATTATTATTTAATTCAGTTTTAGAAGTAAGGAACTCGGTTGGTAAGTGTACAAAAACAGGTGTTATTTTGATATTCATACTTTGTAAGGTAGCTGTGAATATCAAAATACAAAAACCATTATCGAAAGACTCTCTAGCCACGACCCAGATTCACAATCCCTTTTATATCCACAGACGCCTATCGAACGGCCGAGTTTCGGGCGATATTGTGTTTTGGTAATACTTGAAAATATACGAAGATTTCAATAACTCGAGCTGACAAAATAGGCCATTATGCCTTCACAGAATTTCTTACAATAGAAAATTATATCTATTTTTATCATAAACCTTTGACTTGGGTCGCTTTGACTTTTGGATTACAACACGTTTCATTATGAATTATTATTGTATAGTTTTTTGTATTATCCGTCGTGTGGTATCCGGCTGAGTAGAATAGACCACACTCATTTCTTACCGAGGTGTCGTAAAAGGCGACTAAGGTAAGTTGACCCACCGTGTGGTATTCGGTTAAGTAGAATAGACCACACTCTTTTTTACCGAGGGGTCGTAAAATACGACTAAGGTAAGTTGACGTCAGGCAGGCGACCGGTCATAAAATACGTAGACAAATCATGTGACAACATGTTCGTAACATCATGTTATAAACATGTTGCGCAGACAGCACTCAGAGTGGGATAACGACAGGAGGATGATGATGATGAGTTTTTTAGTATTATATACTATATAGTTTTTTGGAATTTTTTTTCTCATATCGCATGCTTTTTATTAAAGTGACCTAATAAAAAAATTAGGGCAACATTAAATAAAGCGTAGTGTAGAGCTTAGAAAACTTGTGGGTATTAAAGACTCCCATATTTGTAAGAGTAATAAAACGCTAGTCTTTTAAATGGTTCGTAGCGTGATGTTATAGATGGCATTGAAATAAGGACTACAGTATATAGCTCAATTAAGCCTATTTTGAATTCGGTCTATTTAATAATAATCGTGCGATATACATATTGTATTATTAAAGTTAATTTTATGAAATGAAATTTTTATTAAAGTAACTATACAAATGCATTTATACAATAGCAACGAAGACACTGCAAAAGTAAAAACTGCGCTGCATAGAGTTAAAATATACTTAATCTTACACTATGTGACTTTCCCATTACGGTAAGAATAACTAAATTTTTCTGTCCAATATGTTAGCCCGGTAAGTTTTCGTTGTCTAATTTCATTTTTTCTATATTCAGCGGTTTGGCCGTTAAAACGTAACAAACAGACAGACTAACAGTTAGTCAAACTGACGGAAAGACTTTCCTTAGTATAGTATTAGAATAAGTATTAGACTAAGTATTAGAATATAAAATTCACTCTAATCTTTGATAATGTCAGGCATTTTATTTGAAGCCTGTCTGGTTCATAATACCCACGTATATATAGTAATAGCACCGAGCTTTCTGTCCGTCAGCCCTCATACGTAGAGATTATGTGGCATTGCGAGTGTAATCCATATCTACTGCAAACCCCGCGTCAACGGTTTTTGTAAACAATGCTTTCGTTGCGAGCACGAACACTAAGCGGCTCGGGATTTTATTGTCGGAGTCTTTTTTTTTTCTAGAAATGTCTCTGAAAATCCATACTTAATAGTATATGAACGTTGGCTTTTCTGTTTGTAACGATATCACGGTAAATCCGCTAGACCAATGTTGATGAAATTTAGTAAAATTAAAGTTTAATCGCAGGGGTAACATGTATCCATGTTGTCCCAACAAAAATACCTGATATGCAATGTTTTGAATTATTAAGGGTACTCAAATTTTTAAGTTGGTGCTAATGAAGTTACGGGTATTTTTTTCGAACTGACTGTATGCTGTTAGTCCTAACGGCTTTTACAGTGTCGCCGGGCGGGACAGGCGAGCGCAGAAGCATTGCCAAGTTACGGGTATTAAAAGTAATAATTATGATGCATTATTGCTTAGGTTTAGATAAAGATTTTGATTTGTTCATTTTATAAATATATGTATTGCGTTTTACTTATTTAGGTCTATTTATTTTTAAACACAATTATTATTTCCGAATGAGCAAAGTGAAAAAAATATAGAAAGAATGTCTTGTTTTGTTATTGTGTCCAATGTAATACATTACCAATCTTTTTTGCCCTATTGTTTTCTCTAGTATGATATTAAATACATGTGATATAAAAATAATATATGTTATTATGTTTATATTAACTATAAATGTAAAATAACTATAGGATTATATCAGTTATGTAGTACATATATTGTATATTGTTATTGCTGTTCTCGAAAGAAACTTTTCTTTTTCTTTATGCAAGCCCAGTATTTTAGCTTCAATCGCACCAAATCTAATCAAAATTGCGACAGCCGTTAAAGCGTAATACAGGCTTTCACATTTATAATATTATTATGGATAAATCAATACATCTAATCTCTACCAATTGCCTGCAAAATCAGGCAATATTATGTTATAAGGTTCCCACGGGAATAATTAGTCAATCGTCTTTGATTAATCAAATACCCACTTCAAATCGAGAATTCCCAGGGGGCGTTTGTAATCGAAAATGTACACTGTTTGGTAATTCTAGAACATCGTATTTCCTTTATTGGATTAAGCGATGATAGGTAATCTATTTCCAATTATCACGTCTAACACTAGATACCAGTACATGTGACCTGGTGATCTACGAACAGATACACGTAGGTAATTGATTGATTAAAAGTATAAACAATTTCAATTTAATGTTGCTTTATTATATTGCTCGGGCGGAGTACTTAAGTTAAGAAGGCTTAACAGACAAATCTACAGATTTTCACTTTAGTAATATTAGTCTAGATTTGTTGGTAAATATTTGGATATGCTATCGAGCTCTTATCAATTTATCAGTATGATTAATCAATCATATCGTCATATCTAAGTCTATTAAGCATATGTAAAGTAAAGTAACAGCTTGTTAATATCCCACTGCTGGGCTAAGGCCTCCTCACTCCGTTTTTTTAAAGAGAAAGATTGGAGCTAAGACCTACCGCGCTGCTCCAATGCGGATTGGTAGGTTACACACATTGGTGGATTCTAGGGATATGTCCCTAGAATTCTCTAGTGATATGCAGGTTTTCTAACTTCTTTGTTTTCCTTCACCGAAAAGCGTGTGATAAATTGCAATTATCAATTAGACACATGAGTTTTAAAAGAAAAACTCATTGGAGCCTGCCCGGGTTTGAACCCTTGTTCGTCTCTAGAGAGTCGCACAGTCTCACCGGGCTATCACAACTCATTAAGCACAACCTTAGCAATAATTATAGAATTATACATTACATTGTGGAGGTCCATAATACAAAAGTGATGAGAGTATTATTTTGCTATAATCCGCGATAAAATAAAAAAAGGAATGCTAAATGTAGAGTGTAGTAACCGATCTATTACCTGATACTCGTGCATGCAGAATTTGTAAACACTAATGCACTATCCGCACGATAACTCGACAATACATAAGCACTGCATATATTCACTGCCACAATTTTAACAATAGTTTCGCCCCGTAACCGATATTGCAAAGTAACGCCTAATTCTATAAATTACTTTAATTTTCAAACTATTTTATCATTTTCCTGCATTTATTACACTCCTAAGTTACTTTATACAAATAAGTACTACATACATACATTCTCCTGCCCTTATCCCACTCTAAGTGGGGTCGGCACAATATGCTAACAAAACATGTTGTCACATGATTTGGCTGCCTGACGTCAACTTTCCTTGGTCGCCTTTTACGACACCTCGGTAAGAAATGAAGGTGGTTTATTCTACTCAGCCGGATTCCATACGATGGGTCAACTTACCTTAGTCGCCTTTTACGACACCTCAGAAAGAAATGAGGGTGGTCTATTCTATTCAGCAGGATACCACACGGCGGAAGCAAACTATTTTCATTTCTGATTTATGCACTTATATTTGTGTAATAAATGATTGTTTTTGGAATACATTCGTTTGTGACACTAATTAATTGATTATTTCGTTTTTATTTTTATACTGTCATAGCCCCATGAGGGTGCCGTAATAATTAATTATAAACTGTGTAATTAGGTCAAGGAAAGTAGGTAAGTTTATGTAGGTTAATGTAAAATCATAATAAAACTGGGTAAAATAATTTTTTGAAACTTGATAATATGTTGGCCAGGTATGTTAATTGTTCTGTATTATTTAATCTAAGAATTTATATGCATAGATATAATACCTAATTTTCGCAACTCAACAATCGTTTCGCCCCGCAACAAGCATCATCGGAAGATAATCACGATAAAATCCTGCATGTATCGGGTATAGTTCACTCTACATTTAGCATAGTAAATTTTTTCTATTTACTTTATCGCGAATTATATATAGCAAAAAAAATTTATTACTTTTGTATTATGGATCTCCGCAAAGTAACGCCCACCGCCGTGTGGAAACCGGCTGAGTAGAATAGACCACCCTCATTTTTTAACGAGGTGTTGTAAAAGTGGTCTAAGGTGTGTTGACCTGCCCTGTGGTATCCAACTCAGTAGAATAGACCACCCTCTTTCTTAGCGAGGTGTCGTAAGAGGCTAAGGTAAGTTGACGTCAGGCAGGCGTGAAATACCGAGCCAAATCGTGTGACAACATGTTGTGCCCCACTTAGAGTGGGATAAGGGCAGGAGAATGATGCAAAGTAGCGCTTAATTCAGTCACTAATTATTAAAAGGGAAGTTTTTAAATGCTGTAAGTATGATGTATAGCTAAAGGAGAGTTTTAAAGTTACCGAAAGTATTTAAGTATAAGAGGGTTGTTATGTGAAAGGGAAGCAATAAATATGGTGGAGCAAACTCAACTGTAACTTGGTGTAAGTTGTATTTGCGTTTAATAAGGACTTTTCTTAAATTTTTTGTAGTATCATCTCGAATTGTGTTTTCAATATGAAAAAGTTTTTTAATAAATAACGGATCCGATGGCCGGTTTCTAACGGATTTGGAACGTATTTTACCACAATCTCATTACTGTGAAAGCTTCAACACCGCTCCAACACAACCAGAATTTCTAATTTACACTCGGATGAAGTTGGGTTGATTGAAATTTTTTATACACTTTATTTTTCGAAATTTTTTAAAAGTTTAATGCATACGAACTGCTGCTTCCAATTAATATAACAGTGTGACCGTTTTTAGATCGCTTTTTTGTTCAACTAACTAAATAGATTATATGGTAATAAAAAATACGTGATAATTGGCGTATGATTTTAACTCGTGGATTTTTTTGTTTGCCAACTAATGTATGTATGACAGATAACTACGAGTACTTAAAATTTCCTTCATTCTTCATTAAATGAAATCAAATCAAAATAATCTCTATTCAACTAAGTTCTTTCAAGCATTTTTGAATCTTCAAGGAAAATTAATGAAGCTACAGCTGGTTCGGAATGTTGCTCTTACCGAGAAGAACCAGCGAGATACACGTCGGTAAATCTTTTAAACATCTTCAATTTTGCATAATTAAACCACAGTCTTGTATGAAACTGAAAGGATTTTCCAGATATTTTTATCAACCAATCTCTTAATAGTCAATTTCGTAATATGCTTTACGTATAAGCATATCTCTTACATTTGATTTAAACGTTTCTGTAGACTGGTCTAGTATGGATTGCGGAACTTTAATGTAAAAGCGATGATGATGAGACCAACAAATGAGTTGCTAACTCTGCTGAGTCGTGACACAGGAATCACCAGCTTATTGTGACCTCTTGTATATACGAGATAGATATCTATTCTATACATCAAATTGCCGTACGAATACATTATCTTGAAATATACTTCATTTATTGTTAAGCCTATATCTGCATAGAGCGTGATAGCCGATTGGGGTAACATCTGACTCTGACCAGGTGGCCACGAGTTCAAAACCCGAATAGGCACTTTCACAGCTAATCCGCTGGACCAATATTGATAAAATTAGGCCTAATTAAAGATTTTTTGTGAGCCCGGCGCTCACATATAGGAAAAAAATTTGTATTTTTCCTGAAATAGGGAAGTAAACACATAATGCATTATTGTGGGTACCTAAACGATCAAGATGTTTTAAATCCTTATGTGCATATTTCATGAAATGTATATGTGTCTATAGGCGAACCGTTTAACTCAGTCCCAGCGTGTGCGTTACT
Organism: Morpho deidamia; assembly: GCA_947086505.1. Taxonomy (NCBI): domain Eukaryota; kingdom Metazoa; phylum Arthropoda; class Insecta; order Lepidoptera; family Nymphalidae; genus Morpho; species Morpho deidamia. The sequence continues at coordinate 3,247,080 of CAMTZC010000025.1, forward strand.
CCGCTGCATTACCTCCGCGCCATTGTACCCCGCATATTGTTGTACAAAGAGATGGAAAAGTTTTGCCTAGTAGTAGAAAATAAAAAAAATTGATTGCGTATGGTTGTATATAATTTTAAGGTGATTAAAATGCGTTACGTCAAACGCAACTAAGTGTATCGTGCTCAAAATAGATTCAATGAAGTAGACATTTCCTTCGTCACAACCCCTTTGTCAGTTTACTCGCTACATTAAATATAACTAGGGGATTTTCCTCAGGAATATACCTACGTATTTAGAAAGTTATTCGTTCATTCGTGCCGTGAAATAGTAGTTTTAGCCCTATGATATAGTTACAAAAGGCAGCGATTTTAGATTTAGTTGCATCTCGGAGGGCGAAATTATATTCACATATGTCATATTAATATTATATTACAAATAGAAAAATTTATTTGTCTATTACGCCGTAAGCTCTTATGTAAGTTAACCTGCCTACCCGGCTGGGTAGAATAGACCACCCTCATTTCTTACTGAGGTGTCGTAAAAAGCGACTAAGGTAAGTTTACGTCAGAAAGGCGGCCGGTCGTAAAATGACTAGCCCATACATATAATAACATGCTTAGAACATCCCCACTTTGAGCGAGAGAAGGGCAACAGAATAATAACTAAGAACTGTTAGTTTGTGACTACTACTACCTACCTACCTACCTACCTACTCCTACTAATATTATAAATGCAAAAGTTTCTCAGTATGGATGTATGTTTGTTACTCTTTCACGGCCAATCCGTTGAACCAATATCGATGAAATTAAAATTATTCCTTATACACCGGGGTAATACATATAAGCTATAGAAATCCTGTTGATTACAGGAATAGGATGACATTGAAGAGTCATCTATTATCAACCTATCAAAGTTTGTGTTTCACGATGTGTCAAAAGTCAAAGCAATTCTATAGTAATTTGGAAGATAATGAGGAGTATGATGAGTGATCTTTCTTCGTTCCAGGCAGTCCGTTATCATCTGTCACGGGGACAGTCACCAGAGTTTCGTCAGTCATTGGCGGCGAGGCGGATCTGCCTTGCGACTCACGACCTCCACAACGCAATGATAGCTTACTACTCGTCGTATGGTACAGGGATGACAATCCTGTTTACAGGTATGCTGGTACATCTATCAAATATTGTTACACTTAACTCTTTGTTACACTTCACTATTGTAGACACATTGAAGCTGATACTAGACTGACTAGAATAGGCCCAACTGGCTATAACCTTTGTTGTTTGCATTCCCGTTTCCGTTTTATGAAACAAATGACATTTGACTACTTTCGTCTCCTACAAATTATTAAATTATTCCTATTATTTGTGTTTCTTATTACATAATCACATAATGATAAATGTATTTGAGAGTATTTATAAGCATATTTAACACAATATATAACAATATGTCGATGCCTTTGCCAATTATTAATCACCTTTCTAGCAACCTTTACAGCAACGATTGTATTGTGTAATAATGCAGGCAATCAGGGAGACGTTAGAAGTTACGGTTTTGTTAAGTTATTCGGTCTAAAAAATTAGAAATTTATTTATTTTCTATTTGTTAAATTATTATAAAACAATGTTATAAAATAGCAAACAATTTTTTTACGCACAAACAGATTTTGAATAGTGTCTACGTATTTCTTTTGCCACGATCTGTATCCTCAAATAAAATAGTGATTTCTTTCAAAGAAAATCTAGTCAGCTGAAAGTTATGTTTAGTGGGCTGTTGGAAATTGAAATTACAAGTCCAGATATGGTTCGCACGCTCCTATGATTCGTCAATAGTCGGTTATTTTGTATTGAATAACCAGTGGTGCGGAACGTTGCTCTGGCCAAAAATAAATCACCTAAAAAACGGCAAACGGTGTTTTAAACGTTTCTGGGACATAACAGTTTTGTTGATGTAATATTATATCGAACCTTTTTTATTTTCTCAAAATACCATCTCCTACCAAAGGGTTTCAATAAGATAAATTTCTACTTACAACACTTAAAATTCAAATTTAAACTAAAAATATTATTTATTCAAATAAACTTGTAAACAAGTGCTTTTGAAACTTCAACATCTACTGCTGGTCCGGAAAACTGTTCCTACCGAGAAGAACCAGCATCAAACTCGGCGTTTGTTCTTTTCAAAGAATAATTCTTATTACTAGTTACATATAGTTATTGATGTTTTGTACAGGGTCGAAGAGTAGCTATATCCACGCATTCTTATCGTCTAAGTAATCCACATTAGTATAGTAGGCTTCCTGTATAAGCTTTTTTAAAAGTGTTTTTAAATTGCTGTAATGGTAAAGTTAAAGTAGATTGCGGAATTTTATTATAGAATCTATACCCAAACCCACAAACGACTTATATACTTTTGCAACGTGCGAAACACTTGTACTTTGTCTATTATATACACTGCAAATCTTTCAATAATTATATATTTCGTATGTACAAAAATTAAATTGCTGAAAACATCCTGTGAATCCAATATTTATAGAATACCTGTTTCCTTGAACTTCTCTCGCAGGTAATCGCGAGAATTGAAATTGTAAATGTCGCGTATGGCTCTTTTTTGGAAATAAATACCCTTCTCATATTCCGTTTCATTTGGATTTTGAATTATTAATTCTACGGAAAGGCCTGCTGGCACAAGTTGCAGGGACACTGCCCTCAGCTCCAGAGGTGTCGCGGGTTTGATTCTCGCTAAGGTCAAATATTTTTTTGGTTTTACCAGGTGAATTTATTAAATGAGGTAAAAATTATACATGTACGCTAGTACATGTATAATAATGGCACAGCTATGTGCCAGCGAATGAAATCAGTGCGTCACAAAATTCTCCCGAATTAAAATTTTCCACATAAAAGTAGTTTTTGTGAGTAGAGATAAGAGATAGAGACATATGTTGTAGATTTTTTTGTAGTATTTTTATAGATCTACAATTCTCTAGTACATTACTTTCGTGTATTTCGTCTACTGGTTTACGCGGCGCACACATAAAACTTCGAGTTTTTTTTACAACCATGCGACCTTCATCACAATTAAAATAAAACGTTAATATACTATTAACCTAAACCATCCGGAAGAATTGCACTATCTTTTAGCAAAAACCCTATAAAAATTGGTTAAGTAAATTTTTTAATTTTTAGAAAATCGGTCACACACAGACAGCTTTTAGGAACTTTATTTTATTTTACCGGTCTATTTAACCGGTTTCTACCGGTTTTTGTCATAACAAAGTCTCTAATATGTAGAAATTATTATAGATAGTAATTCGACATTCACGTCGCAGGCCCTCTGAACGACATATTTACACATTTTCAACACAGTTTCAACTATTGAAATGTTAAGAAGAAGTCCGACTTGTAAAACGTTAAGTCATCTAAGTAATATATTCCTCAGTTCACAAAGTTTTGTTTTTTAACATAGAATTATGTTCAGCGTTAAGTGCCACCGTCTGTACAAGACAATGGCGTTATAAATAGCTTCCTCAAGCTCCCTAAGCCGTGTAGAGTAGAAGAAATGCTCTTTTTGCTATCTTGAACGATGTTTACTGAGATATTGCTTCACTGGATGCGAGACAAAGATTTAGTTTTTATATAAAGTGGGCTGCGTTGGCTTTACGTCACTGCAAGTTCTCGCATTTTGGCGACATTTATGAAAAATATAAATTTATCTATTCACCAGGTGTTGTGATTATTGTGATATTACTATTTGAAGCTTATATTGTGTGCATCGTGTTGTCTTTACTTTTGGGTACTATTAAATTTGAACTTTTGCAACTAGTTCTTTTACAAAATTACAATACATCTTTATGCTGTATTTATAAAGAAATATCTTTGCTTTATATACAAACTAGCGGTAACAGCGATTTTGTTTGCGCCAAATTATACGTTTATGTACCTTAAATAATGATATAAGTGTTTTATCCATGTTCCCAGAAGAAAACTGAGATTTTTATTTTATATATTACCGCAGTGAAAAGGCTTTAATTGTGCCTAATTTCATCAATGATGTTCCAAAAGATTAACTACGAAAACGTATAAAACAAACGATTGGAAGACTTTCACAAATATTATAAAAAGTAAAAAACAAAAATACATATATCAATATTTACATATGAACATTCAATAAAAACCATCGAACCCACAGCTATAAGGAAAGGTGCCCATTACGCTGGTGTTACCTCTTTGTACTTTGCACTACTTCTTCATAAATTCAACACCAACTATCATATCCATTCATAAAAGTAGTGGCCTGTAATCCCACTGCTGGGAATAGGCCTCCTCTCTCCGTTTCTGGAGAGAAGGGTTGGAGCTAAGACCTTCCACGCTGCTCCAATGTGAATTGATAGGTTACACATATCCCCAGAATTTTCTAGAGATATGCAGGTTTCCTCACGATGTTTTCCTTCACCGAAAAGCGTGTGATAACTTGCAATTATCAATTAGACACATGAGTTTTAATAGAAGAACTCATTGGTGCCTGCCCAGGTTTGAACCCGTGTTCCCCTCGTAAGAGTCGCACGGTCTCACCGCTGGGCTATCACAGATTTTCCATACTTATTATATAACAATGTCCCAAAAAGCTGTCTGTTTGTATGTAATCGATTTTCTCAAAATCTACCAAACGGATTTTTGTACGGTTTGCACCAAAAGATGTGCAATACTTCCGGACGGTTTAGATAAATAGTACATATCGGTATTTTGTATGTTGTGTTTAATAGATCGCGCAGTTGTTAAAAAACTTGCTTGCTGAGAGCTTTAGTCGCGTGCGCTGCGTAAACCAGCAGAGATACGCTTAATTAATGCACGTCACTATCTCTTACGGTTAAGTCACAATAACTACTTTTATGTTCAAAAGTTCAAAAATTCGGGAAAAGTTTCGTTAAACGCTGAATTCCACGCGGGCGAAGCCGTTGTAGGTACAGCTAGTAATACGTTGATACGAATGTTACGAAAAAGTAACTCCCAAAGCGATGAGAGCTACATATGTTCTCGCTGACAAATAACGAAAACAAGAAAAAAAAAAGATACGTCCAATATTATGAACCTCTACAAAGGGTCGACCCTTTTATATTCAACTGTCCAAAACTCACGTAGCATAAAATTTTCCGCTATAAGCTTTGTACACAAGCGATATATTATTTCTGTTCACTTTCTACACGGACATTGCTTGCATAAAAATGGCTAATAAGCGGCAGTTTTTCGGGTTATATTTGGTAAACTTTCGGGACCTTTTTTATATACAGGTTTGAGGTGAACTAAGGATCATGTTTCTTTCTTGTGTTATTTTTTATAACGGACATAAGATTTATCGTATTGCTATGGATCAGAATGTTGGGCAATGAAAAAGAAGATTGAAAAAAGAGTGCTTGCATTTGATGACAATGTTGGGATGGATATGTGCTGTGACAACATTAAGTGAAATACGAAATGAGTAGATTAAGGGAAGATGAGAAACGTTAAGTGGTAGTAGATAAAACAGAGGCAACATTTTAACCAGAAACTTTTATACCTTTTATGCCCCGAGACAGGGATAGCTGGACTTTCATGCAAAAGTTTGTGTCGGAGATAATGAGAGAGAAAGAAAGTGAGGAATGGGCAAGAAACGCCAAGAATATACACCGGCTACGGTGAAGCAATGCCGAAAGGTGGTCCCGCCTTAGAAGGGGCAGAAAATGAGAAGGTGTTTTAGTCTACGGGATTCAGATACTAACCTGTGGAAAAGTCTGCAGAAAGTCCGTAAAGGATTTACCCTCCTCTAGAAAAAAAAGATTAAGGGAAGACTGAAAGTTGCACCCATTATAGAAAAGACGAGCAGTGCAAGATTAAGATGGTTGAACATAATATAATGAGGAGTAGCGCCAGAGTTGATGAATAATAGGAGAGAATAGAAGAGAAAACATGTTTTCTCAAATGTGTAAATGTTCGCACATTTGCCGACACAACATGTCGGCACAACATAAGGGCAGGAGAATGATGATTTTATTGCTTTATTTCAAAGATTCGGTAAATGTTAAACAGTTTCTGAGGCACGAACACTGCCTATGAACTTTAAAGTTTAAGTATGGAACAGATGTTATCTTATCATTGTAACTATATTGAATTACTTTGTATAGAAACCGATTTAACCCACGTAGTAAAGGAATCGATCAGTTTTCTCGACTAGTTTTAATTTATGATGATTATATAAGGTCTATATACATAGAATACGAATTAAAATCACGTTTGACTGAATTCAAAAACGATATATAGTACTTTATATAATAAAGGTGGAGTCTTATTCGTTATGCGTAACTGTAAAGAAAAATATAAGCATAATCTGTAGCAAAAATTTATGGAATACATACATCAACCACGCTGCGACACCCGAACGGTGTCACCGTGTGTATCTCTCTGGAAGGTCAAAGGTTCAAACCCCAGGCAGACACAAATAGTTTTTATGAAACTTATATGCCTAATTAATATTTGCAATTTATCACACGTTTTTCGGTGAAGGAAAACATCGTGAGGAAACCTGCAGATCTCTGGAGAATTTAAGATGTATTTATAACCTACCAATCCGAATTGGAGTAGCATCGTGGGTCTAAGCTTTTTTTCCAAAAAAACCCTAGGTGAGATAGATAGAGATAGATTAATTAGATTCGCTAACACAACTCAATAAGTCGAGATACATAGTTTAATGTAATGATGCAAGAGCAACCATAGATGGATACCCTTTGTAATAAAAAAAAAGTAGGAGCCATGATTTTATTTTTCTCCTGCCCTTATCCCACTCTAAGTGGGGTCGGCACATCATGTTGTAAACATGCTGTCATATGATTTGGCTACGTATTTTACGACTGGCCGCCTGTCTGACGTAAACTTACCTTAGTCGCTTTTTACGACACTTCAGTAAGAAATGAGTGTGGTCTATTCTACCCAGGAGGGTCGGCAGGTCAACTTACATGCCATGATTTTAATTTAGTCAAACATATTAGTATGTACTCAAAAGTATCACTGATAAAAAAATCTACAGGAGGATAAAAATTAGTACGATATTCATCACAATCTGTTGCTTAATTGTGACTTACGACTTCGATACCTTATATCCCAGGATTTAGTAGGATTATTTCATTTCCAAATGTAGGTAACGTAGATTCATATATCAACCTTTACCTTTACTTTTGTAAAGTAAGATAAATGAGCGTTATATTGATTTCTTGCGAGATATATCCGTCCGGTTAATCTGAGAGGCTTCTAAGTAACTTATTTGCTACTTCTAACTTCTTTTCAACTTAAAAACAGTATTGTATATCATCATCCTCCTACCTTTATCCCATTCTACGAGGATTCGGCACAGTATGCTATAAACAGTTTGTCCCGTGATTTGGCTACGTATTTTACGACCGGCCGCCTGCCTGACGTCAACTTACCTTAGTCGTATTTTATGACACCTCGGTAAGATAGAAGGGTGGTCTATTCTACTCAACCGGATACCACACGGTGGGTCAACTTATCTTAGTCGCCTCTTACGACACCTCGATAATAAATGAGGGTGATCTATTCTACTCAACCGGATACCACACGGTATGTCAACTTACCTTAGTCGTCTTTTACGACACCTCGGTAATAATAAGGGTGGTCTATTCTATTCAACCGGATACCACACGGTGTGTCAACTCACCTTAGTCGCCTGAAAACAGTATTGTAAGTTCTGTGTAGTAAAACCATTGCCTTTTAAGTCTTGATAATAAACACATATGCGCAATTATCTCATACTATTTAAAATTAAGCATTAAATTCTCAGTTTACTGCCCTGCGCCTGCCCCGCCCTGTTTTAAATGGCATTCATAAAATATTTGACTGACCATAAAACTGTAACTGGCATATTATTGCCTTCGTGTCATATTATATACTTGAAAACACGTCGGTCTTGCCAGGTATTAAGTTTATATTGTTATACAAGACGTGATGACCGAATTGTGAGAGTACATGACAAAATCAACCTTCAGCGAGTTCAAACTTCGAAAATCACAGTATTGTTTTTTAATACTAGTGGTTAGTAGAATATTATTTGCTTGATGTCGAAGGAAAACATCACGTGAAAACGTTAATATCACTAGCAAGCCTTATGGTGAAGAATAACATTGTTAACGTTCATTGTTAAAATGAATAACGTTCCTAACAAAATCATTGACGCAGTACAAAAGTAAAGTAAAGTAGCAGCCTGTTACAATCCCACTGCTGGGAATAGGTCTCCTCTCTCCGTTTCTGGAGAGAAGGGTTGGAGCTAAGACCTACCACGCTGCTCCAATGCGGATTGGTAGGTCACTCATATCCCTAGAATTCACATATCACCAGAGTTCTCATCGTGAGGAAACCTGCATATTAAAGATATGCAGGTTTCCTCACGATGTTTTCCTTCACCGAAAAGCGTGTGATAAATTGCAATTACCAATTAGACACATGAGTTTTAATAGAAAAACTCATTGGTGCCTGCCCTTGTTTGAACTCGTGTTCCCCTCGTAAGAGTCGCACCGCTGGGCTATCACAGCTCTGACGCAGTACAGTGAGAAGAAATTACCAACCTATACTAAAATGAACTTTGTTTATCAATGAGTAAGTAACAAGGCGCTATTTTTAAGTTCTTATCTGAATAGAATCACAGTTATACAGTAAAGCTTAGAAGTGGCATCTTATAAGTTATAGAGTTGTATACTGTATGACACTAGAATGTACATATATACAGCCAGTGGGAAAGTCGTATTAATTTTTACTTGTTACCAATTGGAACGATACAGTGCTTATGAAAATATTAATAATTAGTTGTGCTTGCAGCTGCGCCCGCGTGAAAATAAGTGTATTTAATTGAAATTTTGAACATAAAGTATAAGTGTATATTGTGAGTTAACCATAAGAGATAGAGACAGGCTGTTACAGAATTTTTTGTAGTTTTTTTTGTAGATCTGCTAGTACATTATTTTCAAGTTCAAATTCAAATGAGTATTTATTCAAATTGGCCTTTACAAGCACTTTTGAATAGTCAAATTAAAATTAAAATGAAGCTACGACCGGTTCGGAAAGGTGCTTTAGTGTATATCTATCATCTCTATCTCTCTTTAGTGTATCTCTATCTTCTTTACCTCTCTTTAGTGTATCTCTATCTTCTCTATCTCTCTTTAGTGTATCGCGGCGCACGCGACTAAAGCTCCCCGCAGGCAAGGTTTTTTTTACAGGTAGAGATTTGAATATAAAATGAGATTTAAATTGGCGTCTATCTACTACAAGTTTATTTCAGAACTTTACCGATTTAGATACGAATCAGTTATTACATAAGTTTGTACTAGAGTTCTTTTTTAAGCGCATTCTATCTTAACGCGGACAAACATTACCATTCGGAGTGCTTACAAATAATAAAAAAAATACTTACTTATAATTAAGTATAAATAATGCCAACTTTTAAAAGAGTCTTTTTTTTAAGACAGAAATCAAAGAGCATGCTAAATTAAGAACTCAAAATTGTCTTCTTTTTTATTAAATATTAAATACATATGTATTATATACAGCAATAAACAGATTTTCTCTGACTACGAATTCTTAGTGACCTCGGTAGGGCAGCAATCACGTCCTATCTTCAAATCCAAGTATAAAATAGAATTAATATTTTCAAATTGTTGTCTCTAGTCTGATCAAGTAATAGGTCCTTATGACCGTAATTACGACATTACCAGCAAAGCCAGACAGCAAAAAATATAATTCTGATATCTTTGAAAGTACATAGTTAAATCGTTATGGATTTAAACTTTTCTATCGCTTGTTAAAAAATTTAAAAAAATTACTTACCGTAAGCTGTGATAGCCTAGTGGTGAGACCGTGCGACTCTATAGAGACGACATAGGTTCAAACCCGGGCAGGCACCAATGAGTTTTTCAATTAAAACTTATGTGTCTAATTGATATTTGCAATTTATCACACGCTTTTCGGTGAAGGAAAACATCGTGAGGAAACCTGCATATCTCTAGAGAATTCTCTAGGGATATGTGTAACCTACCAATCCGCATTGGAGCAGCGTGGTAGGTCTTAGCTCCAATCCTTCTCTCCAAAAACGGAGAGAGGAGGCCTTAGCCCAGCAGTGGGCATAGTAACAGGCTGTTACTTTACTTTTACTTTACTTTTACTTACCGTAAGCTTAGATAGAGAAAACCTGTAACAACATTAAGTTAGTTTACAAGTTTGAAAATACAAGGTCACCAGAAGGCGAGCAATTTCGATTCCGGTTTGATTTATTTAAATAAAGAACAAATATTAACATAGTAATATTGATAAAAATATTTTAACTTTGTAGAAACTTATATCTTTGTTACACAAAATTATCCAGTCACGGCTTTTAACTCCTGTTTAAATACAAACTGGGTTCCCACAGAAATGTTTCGTGAAATGGAAGGAAAGTTGTTTGTATCGTCTGCACAAATTTCAAATGTCGCCAGTTTCGAAATAAATCCGAAACTCATTTGGGTTGAGTACAAAAAACTATGATTGCGATGCATTGAACCTTTATTTTGCTGACATAAAGTTTGTTGTTTGCAGGCGAGTAATGTAAAGAGAAATAATTACAAACTCGCGAACTCAGTGCGCGTCATTTATAACATTTTGCATGGCATTCTGTAATATAATTTTTATAGGGCTGCCACTCTTTGTTTTGAAGTATATTCTGATTTCGTTTTTATAATATAAAATAATACAATATAATGATCGAGAGAATAGTATCGAGAGAATAAAGTGGCGACAGGTCTCAGGGACAGTATGTGACCCCCGAATGCCCCTTAAACTTAAAGGGAAAATTTATAAATCGGTCATAAGACCTGTCGTAATGTATGGATCAGAAAGTTGGGCAATGAAGAAGATGGATGAAAGAAGAGTGCATGCAAATGAGATGAGAATGTTAAGGTGGATGTGTGGTGTGACAAGATTGGATAAAATAAGAAATGAGTATATAAGGGGAAGTATGAAAGTTGCGCCCATTGTAGAAAAGATGAGAGGTTCAAGATTGGGATGGTATGGACATGTAATGAGGAGGGATGAAAATCATGTGACTAAACGAGTGTTGGATATGAATGTGGATGGATATGTGACTAGAGGGAGGCCTAAAAAGAGATGGTTGGAATGTGTGAAGTATGACATGCATATAAAAGGAGTAGCGCCAGAGTTGACGAATGATAGAAGAGAATGGAAGAGGAAAACATGTTGTACCGACCTCACTTAGAGTGGGATAAGGGTAGGAGAAAGAAGAATGATCGAGAGAATAGTCATGCCGTGGAGGCTTTATCTCTCTTTAAAAAGCAATGGTCAATTAGTAGAAACACAAATATAACAAACCTGAAAATAATCTACTTATCATGATAAGTATATAACTTTAAGGAAAAAATCTACTTTTCCAGCCATAACTTTTTAAATGAACACACGAACTCAGCGATTTAAGTAACTAGTATGTGAATTTTTTGTGTACTCATTCATCTTCTCTATATTATTTTGCATTTTATAAAATTCCATGATATATTAAGGCTGTTAAGGACGGTTAAATTGTAACTTATGTCTTGTGACTGGATACCTGGTGCTTGTAAGTCTTTGGTATTGTGTTTATTTATGCTTGCTTCACGATGTACTTTATTAAATTAGATAAAATGGTTTAGCGTAGTGTCGCAGCCGAGCGGCAATTTTAATGTTTATTTTGTTCATAAGAAGTTTATCTAATGTCAATACTGATACAATTTATTTATTTATTTGATACACCAACGATATATTATAGATAAATTAACAATTAACACTTAAATTCAATCTATGTAGTTCCATTATAGTTATCTTTTACAGGCGTATTCAGCATTGAAATATTCAACCTTTATTCATTATTAACCAATATTCGAGAGCTTTAAGCGTTTTTGTAATTTAAAAGTAAATAAAAACTATGATTCTGGGAAATGGCACATTATTATTATTATTGTGCCTGCTTTATAAAAACAGTTTTATATGTATTTAAGATAATATTATTACAGGCTGTAGCAATCCTATCGCTAAAGGCAAGTGCATATACGCTGTCTAAATGTTGTACTCGACATAAGTAGGAAGTGTAATAAAATGTTAGAATAAAATTATTTTGCTTCACGTTCTGAGAGAAATGTAATCTCTTTGTAGTAAACATCATGTCGTATTAGAAAAAAATACTGTCATTTCAATAAAACTTTTAGATGTTTACTATTCAAACATTTTAATTTTATTTATCAATAGAGTAAAAAAGTAAAGTAACAGCCTGTTACTATGCCTCACGATGTTTTCGTTCACCGAAAAGCGTGTGATAAATTGCAATTATCAATTAGACACATAAGTTTTAATAGAAAAACTCATTGGTGCCTGCCCGGGTTTGAACCCGTGTTCCCCTCGTAAGAGTCGCACTGTCTCACCGCTGGGCTATCACAGCTTTTTCATACCTACTACATTAATATAATGCAAATCGTAGGACGTATCTATCTTTATTTTATTTCACAATTGTTTCGCTATCTATATAAATATTTAAACAGGTACGTTGAACTTTTCTATTCTGAATTTTGATATTGACGTATATTTCACGGCAATTTAAATTCGTCTAGACAGTAAATGATCTCATAGCTTTTTATCACGCTAAATTTAACCATGATATTTATTTGAAGTGAATATAAATGGATACTTATCTGTATTTGACATATAAGATTTTTTTCTAAATACATTATTTTTTTATTCTCTCTAAACCACTACCACAGACATCCTATACTCATTGCAGTCCTCGCTTCAACCAACCAACTTACAACCCAACGCTGAACATTCAGTTGATATTTGAAAAACATATAAAGAGTAAAAGTAAAAAAAAAACTAAACAAAGTACATCGTATGCTTCTTTAGTCTTTAGAAAAGCTACTATTCGTTTATTCATTCAAGGAAGTCGCACAAGACTTTCAATATGACGACATTTTTCTCCCTGGAGAAAAATGTCGTCCCTACATAAGAAGTCCAAATGACTTATTATATACTTATATTATAGTTATATACTTTAAACAAATTCTTCGTTGTCCTACAAATTCTTTTGGTTCAAATGCATCCTGCTGGAATACTAATCTTAAGCGAAACTTTAAATATTGCATTCTGCCGCGTTACTGTTTGTATAAGTGAAAATATACTAACGTCCTGTCTCTTGGACGTATTCTTTCCCCGTCCGTACGTCTGTCCGGTTCAACGTGTTAAATATCTATTTTATATAAATAAAAATATATATAAATTTATATAATAAATAATTTATAAATTTATTTTAAATATATATCAAATAATTATAAAAATTTACTATCTGACCAGGCAAACGTTGTTTTGCCATATAAATTATTTTTAGAGAATTTCTTGCAAATTATAAAATAAAAAAAAACCGAAAAATAAAAACGTTAGAGGTGGACAACCCCTACCATTTAGTGGTATGAAAAATAGATAGTAGCCGATTTTTAACCCAAATAAATTTGTATATAAAATTTCATAAAAATCGGTCAAGTCGTTTATATATCGAGTATAGTAATTAACATCGTAATACGAGAACAATTTAAATAAGCTATAATTTAGTGGATCAAAAAACATTTAGAACTTTTGATTTCTCATTAAACTTATATAACAAGACTTTTAAGGTTGATATTAATATATTTTGCAATTATTAAAGTTTCAACATAAGTTTAACAATCAAAAAGTTAAAAAAAATACGTGTGGCAGTCGGAGACTGCCGCGGTAAAGCTATTGCATAGCATTTTTTATCAACTTATGCAGCTACAAGCAATACAACAGAACTAACTACTTTGCTATAATCCGCACGGGTTAAGTGAATGCATGCAAAGCCAATGTGTATGAAGCAGACAAAATCTACGCACCTTATACATGCAGGACCAGTCACCACATGCACCCCAAGGCGCAATTCACCAGCAACAACGCACACAAAAGCAGCACACACACCCACCACCACAATCTCGACGATCGTGTAGCAAAACGGAATTAGATACGCTACATGTGTTCGGAGGGGAGGGTATTGGTGGGGGTTAACTATTTAAGACTGCTTGTATGGGTAGTGCGGCGCAGTACGATTTTTGTCGTGGAGCCTATCCTCCTGATGATGCTTCGGTTTCGGGGCGAAACGATCGTCGAGATTGTGGTGGTGGGTGTGTGTGCTGCTTTTGTGTGCGTTGTTGCTGGTGAATTGCGCCTTGGGGTGCATGTGGTGACTGGTCCTGCATGTATAAGGTGCGTAGATTTTGCCTGCTTCATACACATTGGCTTTGCATGCATTCACTTAACCCGTGCGGATTATAGCAAAGTAGTTAGTTCTGTTGTATTGCTTGTAATATGGAATTCCGCAAAGTAACGCCTGCTTCTATAAATCATTTATGCAGCTACAATTATATATTTATTTTATTATTATTTTATTCACTGTACGTAGATGATAAAAAATTCCTATACACCTATATACTTTCTCACAAACAGCTGATTACTGTAGTTTTCCAATACAATCAATGCCACCTAAAGGCGGGTTGCTGAACTAAAGAGACAAGCGTGATATTTCAAAAAGTCATTAACCCGTCAACTGGCGTGTGCGCCCCGGGGCGCACAGATCGCTATTAAAAAGTATCACCGCTGAGCCGGTCGGAGTGGGGGGTGTTAGGTTTTTTCGTTACGGAATTTCTGGATTCGGTCTCCACGCTCATTGCCCGCTATAGAAGCTATGCAATAGCTTAATAATATAGTGACATCGGTTCAGGCGCGTATTAAGTGATAATATAAAAACTTAACGGAGATAATACTACCGCATTTTCAAAACCAATATTAAAATATTCTTTCTTAAAATAGACTATTACAACTACGTTTTAAAAGTATTCGTAATGATCAGTAAATGACAACTACCTTACTTTCAAATAATGCCTTCTCATCTAGTGCATTAATGTTACTAAAAACTGTTGTTACTGAGAAGGACACGTTGGGTCTTTGGCCGATGGTTCGTCCAAATGAACAAAACTTCTATCAGCGAGCGTTGTAATAGCTATCGGTAATCGCACATTACCTGTAAATTTTACTGTTTTCCCTGATGCACAGGACAACCGCACTCTTCTGGGCATAGACATCCTAGAAATAAAGTGGTTATTGATATTATTCTCATCCCTCCGCAGAGAAGCTGGAATTTTGTAGATTGTCATATTCAAAAGTTTTATTTTCTGAAAACTAAAATTGACAACACAGAATTAGCAACAACACCAATAAAATAAATTGATTTCCTGGAAAAAAAGGGAAGACAAAGATGACACAAATAGTTTAGAAATCCAAAATTTCCTAAAATGGCCAAGAGAACTTGATATGCTCTCACCCATACCAGGAACGCGTCCAGACTATGAAATATCTACACCACATGAACGGGAATGGAAGCTGTTATAGAATGGAAGCCTCCAGGAACGGGACGTCCCCGTCAGCCCACTCGGAAGCTAAATTCATTGTAGAAGCATTAACGGTATTAGTAATGTACTTACCTGTTCTGAAAAATATTTCGTTTCCGGAGTCGCACATACGTTTACAAATAAAGGAACTTATTCGGACAACACTAGATACAGTTTTGTTTTAGCAGGGCAGCTAAAAAAAAATTCTCTATGGAGCGTTTATATTACAGCCATTACATGTTCAAAGGATATTTCTTCAGTACAGACCATTACTTGTTTATATAACGTGTTCTAGTCTCAGAGCCGAACTAAAGAATTAACGTTATAGTATAAAAAGTTTCAGAATTATTACAATGTCATGATGTCATCGTGTCATTGTCATTATGTAGAGTGTGTGGGTGAGTGTCTGTTGTGTGGGTGTATGTTAGTGTGTTTTGTGTGTATAGGAGTGAGTGCGTTATAGTTTTTTTTTTAATTTAAATAATAAAATGAAATTATAACAAGAAATATAAACCAAACATCAAAAAGATTCGTCTGTCATGCAGTAGCTAGTTTAGAACTCAATTTTATTTTAAATTGAGTTCTTATAGGTGCACCTCAAGCTAGTTTTGAATTCATTTCATGCGTTAATGTAAAGAAAAATAGTTTCGATTATGGCAATAATATATTTTTAGATACAAATTACACAAATTTAAGATGTTTGTAACTTTTCAAAGTAATTTCACACAAATTGGACAGAACGAATTAGAAAATACATTTATTATTTTACTTAATAAGTGATTTATTCAGATTTTTGTATTGTGCATTGTAAATTATGCGACAATAAATATACAAGGCACAATATTAACATTGAAATGTGATCTCGAATATCCATTATTTTGAAATATTAATTTCATTCTATTAAAAATATAAAGCTATTTAGAATAATAAGAAAAATATAAAGGTAACTTTATATGGTTATTTAAATTAATTCGGAAAAAACAATCTTTTATTTGCTTAGATGTTACAGCTATCTCTTAAACTATACACGGTGTGTTACGTCATTACCACATAATAGGCAAGAAGTAAAACTTCGTAAGTGCCCGTACGTTAACCAAATCCTTATGGTTGAATTGGTTGGTGTAGAATGATCTTATTACGAAATTAAGAGAACATCATGAAAAAAAACTTAAGTTTACCTTTTGTAGCCTTATACATATTTGTATTACAAAAACTTTTTCATATATTATACAAATGTGCTAAAAAATACTATTTATGATTTAAACGATTGTTAGAAAGCTGATTTCATAAAAAATATCATCATTACATATAATAAAATAAAATTCACCATCTGTATGTCTATCTGTTTGCGATTGACAAAAATTACTACTGAATTTTAAGCGACGACCAATGGACAGAGCGACATCAAGAAGAAAAAAGATTAAAGAAATTTTAAGTGTATAATTCATGTTTTGTGAAAATTAGTTGAAATATTACGATAATTGTTAAAATAGTCTCAAAAAGTTTATCCTCTTGGAAGCTTTAATTAGAAACGCTGCCTAATTCGTTTGAGATATAACAAAATAATGTATGATGCTGTTGTTTACCTCTAAAAGGTTTACAAAAAGATCCTAAATCAAGCTTTTCGTGTTCAATATTATGTTTACGTCGCATGCACGAATTTCATACATGTAGATACACAGATCATACTCACGATACAACGTCATCAGATGATGATGAAGACCAGAGCGACAAAGAATACATTGAAAGCCGCGCGATCACCGCCGCTAGCTTCTCAAGGCCGCTAACGTGTCGCGCCCAGCGAGCTGCTTTATGCGGTTCCCGCCGCGTTAGAGCCATATGAAGTGCTCAAGAATAAGGGTCCAGATGTGCTCGAAATTAGTCGGACTTACCAGATAGAATAAGACGCGAGTAAAGCCGGTTGGGACTCGGTAATGGTAAACTCTTGCGAGATTCATCTGACTGATGCCAAATTAGACCAGCTTGGCACAACTGGCTTCCCTCGAGACCGAGGACCCCCCGAGGTTGAAGCTGTGATAGCCTAGCGGTGAGACCGTGCGACTCTCTAGAGACGACATAGGTTCAAACCCCGGGCAGGCACCAATGAGTTTTCTATTAAAACTTATGTGTCTAATTGATAATTGCAATTTATCACACGCTTTTCGGTGAAGGAAAACATCGTGAGGAAACCTGCATATCTCTAGAGAATTCTAGGGATATGTGTAACCTACCAATCCGCATTGGAGCAGCGTGGTAGGTCTTAGCTCCAATCCTTCTCTCCAATAACGGAGAGAGGAGGCCTTAGCCCAGCAGTGGGCATAGTAACAGGCTGTTACTACTTACTTACTAAAGCCGGTTACTGCAAAAGTAATAATCCAAACTATTTTACTATAATCCGCGATACAGTAAATAGAAAATATATATATCGCTAAATGTATAGATACATGCAGGATTTGTTAAAACACATGCACAAACCTCCACCACTGCCACCACAATACACAAGCACTACACATGTACACTATCACAAACTCAACAATCGTTTCGCCCCGCAACAGAAGCATTATCAGGAGATAAAGTCCACTACAAAATCGCAGAGCTTTGTGATTTTGTCGTATCGCGGATTATAGCAAAATAACTTTATTATTACTTTTGTATTATGGATCTTCGCAAAGTAACGCCTTATTCTATAAATTACCGGTTACTACACTTAAACTATGAACTGTACGATAGGTTCAATTCAAAAATATCTAAGAAGTTAGCTATATAGTTATAAATAAAAACGCGTGCCAAAATATAAGGAGATAGAAAGGCGTTAACAGACATTGAACCGCGAGGCCGGGTCTGCTAGTACATAATATTATTACAGAGACTATAACTAGTTGTGAAAGATCCACCGACTTTCTAAGTCGTACCCAATTTTCGCATCCGCTTAGGGTCTCAGGTAGCCTATCAAAATTTCACGCCACGACCATCCCTTTGGTAATTGATTGCGGTAGAAATACATATTAAGCATTAATGCCCGCTCTTAGGATCCCATATTTATCAATCATTCTCAATTCTGGTCCCGGTGTAATTTATTTTATTACTTTGCAAGGGTCGGAACAATACTCACGAATCTCTGTTAAAATCGGGCGAGATTTCCGAGGACTAAGCCTTGGGCGATGCTATTCATATAAGCTATGTTCTCTTCAGCATTTTCGGATCTTATTTATAATTATTATTATGGAGGCTTATGAAAGGCCCGCTAGAGTATAATCAATTTTGACAAAAGATGCTAAAGGGATGACCCATTTCGTGTAGCTCGGGGAGGAATTATCGTGGTAACATTAAGGTTATTACTTTAGGACTCGAGCGGCTAATAATTATTTTCATTTAATTGAGACGTTTAATATGATAAATATGAAGCATTACAGTTCTTAGGATTACAATTATTATTTACTTTACTACTACTAGTATTCCGAAGGAGAAATTTTGTGTGTGTGTGTACTGCTTTGCTATTTCAATGACTTTTAAATCGGTTGATATAAGTATACGTAACTCTTAACACAGATACTTTTGATTTCTGGACAATCATTGATCCAGAAGAGGGCAAAAATAAATCTTTGTCTTGATTAAGTTCATTCCGTCTTAATTCTTAAGCAAATTCAAAAAAGCCTGTTACTATCCCACTACTGGGCATAGGCCCCCTCTCTTTGGAGAGAAGGATTGGAGCTAAAACCTACCACGCTGCTCCAATGCGGATTGGTAGGTTACACATCTCCCTAGAATTCTCTAGAGATATGCAGGTTTCCTCACGATGTTTGCCTTCACCGAAAAGCGTGTGATAAATTGTAAATATCAATTAGACACACAAGTTTTAATAGAAAGCATTTACTCGGTCAAATCAAATCAAAACAATCTTCATTGAAGTAAGTAAGCTTTTTTACAAGCACTTTTGAAACGTCAAGTATCAATTAGATGTAATAAAGCTACAACTGGTTCGGAACGTTTTATTTAAATTTTTTTTAATACAGGAAAAAACCCCTTATGGGTACCACTTATATTATTCGGACTCGCACCGACTAAAACGACCTGTATGCTCCACCACGCTACTGACGGCAGGAGCAGGGTACCTTATTTGACTCCATCCCCACTAGCAGCAACTCTGATCCCAGAGACAGCAACTCTGTTCCCAGAGTTGCTGTCCTCCTCTGGGTGGGAACCCCTCAAAAGAGAAGCCCCCCTCCGCTAACCGGTGCATCGGGAGCACCAGATGCACCGACCGCCTCGGGGACCTGTAGGCCGGGCGTCCGATAAGCCCCGTTCGAAGCGCCCGAAAGGTCCCCTGTCAGGGCGGCAGACGATGGATGGGCTTAGGCAAGTCGCTACACCCGGACTCGCCAGCAGCAGATTGGTCCAGAACATGAGATCCCGGAACCGCTCCGCCGCCTCCCTCCGCCATAGAGCAGAAGGAGGCACGTTGCTCTTACCGAGAAGAACCAGCCAAAACTCGTCGTTCAAACTTGTAAATATTAAAAATTTTCATTACGGGTTCACCAAATAAATAAATTAATAAAAAATAAATAAATATATGGGACATTTACACACACGGTCGTCCGTCCCCAAAGTAAGTAACTTAATACTTGTGTTATGGGTGACGGACTACTGGTAGATATACTACATATATAAGTTTAAATACATACTTAAATACAAATACACACCCAGGCTCGAAGAACCAACAATTTAAGGAACACTATTTTATCTATATATTTCTTGTATTATTCTTATCCTATTAAAACTAAATACTAACAACTGAATTAACTGTATTTATTATACGTATATGTGTTGTGTATATATATATATATATTTACGTTTTTTTTTTATTTATAACAAATATATACAAGTTATATCTATCTTAAATTACTTACACGCTACTACTATCCAAATCATGCCCACGTGGAATGGTCCCAAGAATGTTGGCAGCGTTTCCGCGTTGAATCGCTAAGCTAATTCTTTGTGCGAAAAAGGAGCCAGCCCTCTTATCACCCGAAGAGGCGATCAACCGAGGTGTTAAAACGGATAAAAATTTTTTTGCACTTTGGCTCCATGGCCCTAGGGTCTCAACTGCAAACGTCACAAATATATAACTCTCAACGAGAGATGCATACTTTCGCCGCTTGCCGGATTCGGCCATTTCAGCCGCAGCTCCAGGTCTGGACGCCGTTTCCCTGATATGGGACGAGGCTAACGTATCAACGCATGTTGCGTCCCACATTAGGGCCCGTCCCCGTTCCCAAGGAACCAGCGTCAGACCGTCTGGTCTCTTGCCATCATCCCGACATATCCCGGAAGGCTCGAGAAGAGCAGGAATGTCGATGATGGCAAGAGCTCTTTTGATGGTGTCATTAAGAGAACCATGGCGGAAAAGCCTACAAGAGCTCCTATGGCATGAAAGCCCGTGTATGCCAAAACTGTCTACCTCTTTTCCACATGGACATCTGTGCTTAAGGCACAATGTGGTTCCCAATCTGAGACCCAAAGCCACTCTAAAACTTTCATTATATAAAAGTGTGCCAAGATTTTTAGACGGGAGAGCATGAAGCCAATAACCTGATTCTTTTTCTGATAAGGCTAGAAGCCTAGCTCGGTCACGGTCACTCGAAAGATTTTGTATCAAATTTTTATGTGTAAGCTGAACCAATGGCACATCCCAAAGTTTTTGAGTGGTACATTCCTTTGGGATATCATCATTGGGACAGCTAATTTTCCAACTATCTAAAGCCTCTGTTGCATAGGACAAAGAAAAAAAATTTGATTGTAAAATTTCAGAACTAAGTTTTTTAATACTATGGACAGAGGCCAGAAATGCTGGAAGAGCAACACTTGAAATTTTCCTCACGCCGATGCCACCAAATTTGACCGGCAAAGTAGCCTGATTCCAAGAGTTATCGTCAAAATACAAATTCAAAATTTATTTCTAATGTATTTTTTAAAGTGGCATCTATATTATCGAGCAAACCAGGATATTTCCAAATTGGGCTTGCACGCAGTACATACGTAAATTTAGGTACAAAAAGACAAAATTTTAAAATCATAAATGCAATGTGGGAATTTAGTATGCCCAATTTGTCTGTATTGTCTGAAAGCATTTTTTGTTTACTGTCTAAAAAAGGTTGTATACCCTCATCTAAAAGAGGAGCACCTAGGAGGCAAAGCATACTTTTATGCACTATTTTAATGTTAGGGGCAATTTCATTAAACAATTTCGTGGCCGCTAAATTTTCCAGAGTCAGTTTGTCAGTAAAAAAAACTTCACATTTCGAAAAATTTAGTTCGAAACCTATTTTGCAAAATTCTTGCTTAACATGGTTAAGATCTTTTAAAACATCGTCCACGTTACCTCCTAATGTTCCATCATCTAAATACCATATCTTAAATTTAGATTTTAAATTTAAAATATGTTTATGAATCCCTAGACTGAATAGGGCTGGACCTAGAGGATCCCCCTGCTGAACACCTACATTAGACTTAACAGTATTATCGCCAAAGAATAATTTGGAAGGAAAGTTATAGCATTGCCAAACATATGGATAGATTTCGGGCAACTGTGTTGATACTTCGCTAAGCAGAGTTGCCCTATCCAATGAATTAAAAGCATTCTTTACGTCAATTTTCAGCAGTACTTCCGCCTCGCCAGACGTTAAGAAAAAAAAAAAATATATATGTATATATATATATATATACAAGGTAATATACAAACATCTCAACCCACATACACTACAGTGGTGTAAAAGCTTTCATTGTGCCGAATTTCAAACATAAGTAAATTTATATAG
This sequence comes from Morpho deidamia, assembly GCA_947086505.1. NCBI lineage: Eukaryota > Metazoa > Arthropoda > Insecta > Lepidoptera > Nymphalidae > Morpho > Morpho deidamia. The sequence goes on from CAMTZC010000025.1 coordinate 3,269,373, forward strand.
GTACATATTTGATATAAAACGAAAAGTACATTCAGAGTAATATTACCGAACCAAAAGTTCGGCCGCAATACTTATTTAAATATATACTCTTCAGCGAAGGTTTTAATAATTCCGAGCTTAAATTCATCGTAACAGCCCGTTCGAGGCCGCAGGTGCAAACTTGCCGAAATGAGCAAATTAAATGTAATGTGTGTGCACGTGTATAATTTTTAACATGAATAGCGAATTTTGTGTTTAACTGAAATAAAAGCGTTATAGGGTTACTCATATTAATGAGAGGCATTAAGGTGAGCGTGGTGAGGCGAAATGGCCTAGTTGCTTCAGCGAATTTCAGATTATTGCGTTGTTACAAACAGAGCTCGGGGCGTTTTATGTGACCAAAAGGTTTTAAATATAAATGTGGATGGATGTGTGACTAGAAGGAGGACGAAATACAGATGGATGGATTATGAGAAGAATGATAGACATGAAATAGGGGTAGCAACAGATTCGACGAATGATGAATGGAAGAAGAAAATATATTATTGCGGACCCCAATTCGAGTGGGATAAGGATAAGGGAAGGATATTAACGTATTCTGGTTAATCTTGCTTTGCTTTTGAATCATGACTACAATGTGAATCCTTTTTAACTTATGTACGTACTGTTTGTTATAAACCCTATTCAACATGGGCATATACAATTGGAGGCAATATAAAGTATCAGCAATATAGGCCTATAATATCAATACATTTTCAAAATTCGTGTAGTTCTTGTGCTCTAGTCGACTTGGTGCCCAGCTACGGACCCGGTTCAGCTGGCTTCAGCAATAGACTAGTGATCATATACCGGCTCCAACCCGCTACAAGGGTTTCGCGCAAAAGTAGTCCAAGTACCAGTAGTGTTTAGATTAAAATAAAGTAATATTTTTTATTACGCAATTAAAGTTAATAAGTTCAGTTTGTGTTTTTATTTTTTTATAAACCAAACTGGACGGTCTAACACTACGTTAGTTAAGGTATTAACTTAACTTAGCTTAACTAACATAGGCATTCTATGCTCAATTTAATAATCCCTTACTGCATACAATTAAAACAATATTTCGGGAGTTAATCGCAAAATTAAAACTCTGGCCGGCATAATAAATTCCAGTTAGTTTTTAGAACTGAGGAAGTATATGCCGTTATGCCTAATGGTTTTTACAGTGGCATCTTGGACAGGTGAGTGCAGAAGCATCGTGGAGGTTGTGAAAAGACGACGACGTGAAGGATGGCTGGTAGTATGACTGTTATTAGTCATCACGCCGCCGGAAGTTATTTGTGACCATCGCCTTCGCCCATTTACACCTACAAAACCACTTTGCTAGTAATCATATATGGTAAAATATGATTTTTACACAATGCTCCTGCATATATCCTTACACAACCCTTTTACGTTACGCGGACTTTTGTTTCGAAACCACTTAAAAAGAGTGATTGGTCAAAATTAAATTTCCGGAATATCGTTGAGATGGGAAATTTCTTAATGGATCATCTTATATGTAGATATTTTATACAAAGTCTAGTTATTTCAGCGTTACTGTAATTATTGAATTATCTTATAATAAATATAAAATTCGCGTGTCACAATATTAGTTAACATGAGTATGTTACTCCGAAACGACTTGACAGATTTTAATAGGATTTTATATGCATATCTAATAGGTCTTCGAATCGCCTACTATCTATTTTTCACAATCCTAAGTATTAAGGATTTCCACCCCAATTTTTTTTTCAATTACTTTATAATCCACAACAACATACACACATAACACACACACACAGAGACACACACACATACGCTGTAATTTAAAAGCGATTCTATATTGTTATGTTACTTTACGCTATAAATAAGTTATCTTTTCATAATTATTATACACTTCCCTGTGTTATGGAAGAGCGAGACCTTCTGACACAAGTATTTTCTATGCTTACTAGGTTTAAATCTGTATTTTTTGAAACGATTTATTGTAATGAAATAAATATTTTTGTATTTTGTATGGTATACACTAGAAATTACCTAAAAATTAATTAATATCCGATCAGCTAGTATCTATTATATAACAATTTATATATCTACACAAATTTTACTCGCGATTTTGTTTTAGCCAACATTAAATTTAAAATTACAACTCTGCAACCTTTTTGAGGTCGTCATTCCGTGTCGTAGGGGTCTGTCTACTAACACTGCATTTTTACCAATAACGTACCTATCAATTTTTCCTGTTCCTAAAAAAAACGAATTTGTTGACCTTTATGCTGGCATATAAGGTTCAATTGTAACCAAATTTCATCAATATCGCTGTAGAGAATTAGCGTACGCCTTCGCCCACTTTTTTAAGGTTCCGATTTGAGACATTTATCACGATTCGTAGTAAATTAGACTCTTCTTTCTAACGAAAAAACATTAAATACAATGTAAATAATTGTCAATCTGTTACTAACAATAGTATTTGACGGTAATCAGTGAAGCCATAGTGGGATACACAGTTATACGTATTGCGATGTTTATTGCGTTGTTCAAAATTTGAAAAAGGTATATTCAGTTTTCGAAATTCTGTATCGATTGTTTGAGAAATGTAATTATGGCTGAATATTAAGTTTGTGAGATCTTTACAAAGGGTAGTGATTTCGAGTTGTCAGCGCGATTTGTTTATTTTGATTATTTCCACAGCATTATGTCATACGGAATAGTGTTGTGGGTCAAAGCGGCCGATATAGCAAAGGTTTTTATTTCTCAAAAAAGAGCCATACGGACTATCTATAATATGAAGCAACGTGAGTCCCTTCGCGAAAAGTTCAAAGAACCCTTTGTACATCTTTTGTAGACCTTTGTACACTTTTTTTTATTAATAATGCTTTTCTTCCGTTTTTAAGGTAATAAATAAATAATATAAAATGAATAAATAACATTAATTTTTATAACCTTACCGCGTAAATTTAAATTTGGTTTAGTAAAAATATACTTGTATATTTAAACTCATTGTTGATTCAAAACAATTGCAAACGCAGTGAATTTGATGAAATTTAATGTAATTAAAACCTGCATTTGCAACTTCATGATAACATTGGGTGACAAAATAAAATTCATTTCAAGCCGCAACGTGCCTACGTCAGTGAATTCATTTAAAATTCAAATTCATTTTGCAAATGTTATTAAAAAAAAAATTTTTATTAAATAAAATTAATCGTATCTTTGAACACCCGAATAATTCATATATTACGATTTTTTTCATAGACAAAGTAGGAACCGACACAAGCTTGCGGTTCCTGCATTGCGTCTTACAAATGTACAGAAGCCGTTTGTGAGTTTGGGTTAGGTTAGGATAGAAAAATTCCGCAATTGATTTTAGCTTTGCCATTTCAGCAGTATAATAAGACTATCAAAAAAAGGCTAATACAGAAAGCCTACTATACTGTTGAGGATTACTTATGACGATAAGAATGTGTGAACATAGCTACTGTTTGACCCTGTACAATACAGTAATGTCTAAATGTAATAAGCATAATACTAGAGTTTACGATTCAAAAGCACTCGCTTACAAGTTTTCATAATATAAGGGTAATAAAGAAATTATTTTACTGCGGATTATCCGCAACTAGCTTTATTGCTGTGTGTATTATTTGTTGCTTGTTAAGAAGTTTTTACACGTGTTCAGAGGTAAAATAAATTATGCATACTGCATGTATAAGGTATGAAAATTGATAGGACATTATAAATATGTTCTATCTACCAAATCGCGGATTATAGCAAAATATTTCCATTATTGTGATTGTATTATATTTCTCCGCAAAGTAACGCCCAATTCTATAAATTATTTAATAATGATGAAACGACTTACCAACAGTTTTATTTAACATACATATACCCAGGTTGATATACTTATAAACACGAAATTGCTATACAAAATATACCATGATATAATAGATCCCACCATAAGTTACCCTATATCCTGAATAATGCACAACCGGGTAGAGCTTTAAAAATGGCCGACACGGGATTCCCGTATTACACAAGCTTTATATTATACACGTTCATTTTATACGTGCTCGTGATTTGATTTAGTTGGTGAGATGTGAGAATTTAACTTGACACGACAATTTTGCATTTTGTCTCCAAGGATATGCGGCTTTGAGAAGTGTTTTTACGCGCTATGCGAATATTTCTACTCGATTTATTTGGCTTTGTACTTCTTAATCTATACCTATACTTATTATGAATACTGTTACGTACAGGGATGAAAATACCTGGTGACTCGTTAAAAACACTTTATTTTACTTTTTACTACAAACTTACTACTTACAGTCTCTATACAGTCCGTTGTCCAATAAGAATGCAGAGGTCATTACTATTTCACTTTCAATTTTCACTTGTTTTTTCGCTCTTGATAGCTATTCACAAACTGAATGTCGAGGCGCACGATACGTCTGCTTATATATCGAACGAACCGATTTCGAGAACATTCGAGAGACCTTGGAAAAATTGTAAACAAGTCTTTTGTAAACATGTTTTTGATAAACACGTCGTGTTTGCGTTAAACATGCGTTAAGCGAATTTGAACTCTATGGCATATACTTTACCCTTTTTACATGTTCGTAACACTGCCACCGTCCAATTCGAATTCTATGACATAGACATTACGAACTCTTTTCGCATGTTCGTAACAATGCAAAGTCTCCAAGAGCTGTCTTTGTGTAGTATGTGATCGATTTAATAAAAATCTACTGAACGGTTTTTGCACGGTTTTTACTGAAAGATAGTGGTTCTTCTGGAACATTTAGGTTACTTATACATTACGACTTTTACGTATATTGTGTTAGAGGTCACGCAGTTGTTAAAAATTCGCTTGCATGCGCCGCGTGAACAACAGATATATACACTAAAGTAATGTGATAATGAGATACATAATAACATATGCATGGGTGACAGTTAAATATATAAATATTTAGTTTTAAATACATATATACACAACCAGCCTCGAAAAATCAACAAATTTTTGATAAAAAATGTTGGCACTCTGAAATCGCGAAATCGAAAATGTGACCATTGGAGCTGAAGGCAGGGACACTGCTAACTGTGCTAACGGGCCAGCCAATATAGTTGTTAACACCCATGATGCCAATTGTCTACCTTACATTATATTATTTGTAAGGTTCGTATTTCGTATTCGTATAATTTCATTTGCCAGTACTACTTGCAAATAAATTTATAAAGAAATAGTATTCCGCCGTGTGGTATCCGGCTGAGTAGAATAGACCACCCTCATTTCTTACCGAGGTGTCGTTAAAGGCGACAAAGGTAAGTTGACGTCAGTCAGGCGGCCGGTCGTAAAATACGTATCCAAATCATGTGAAAACATGATTGTAGCATGTTGTGCCGACCCCACTTAGAGTGGGATAAGGGGAGGATTGATGAAATAAATAAAAAGTATTAAAGTCAAACGCTAGATTTTCAACAAGTTAAACTTTAGGTACAAAGATATCAGAAATTTTTTAATGAAGCTAGTCAGTGCGAACATTTACAATCGATTTGGGTCCGTTTTACAAGATTAGGTCCGTCCAGACCAATTACACAGTGATCCCCACGACTAAAGAGATAATATAATCTGTGGAGCTTACGTGGAATTAGTACGTTATTAGCTTTAATTTACTTGAGTATTTTTTTAATGTTCTTTGAGATCATAACGTTTTTCTCCGTAGTAGTTACGAAAAAACACAAATTAGGCTTTACACATACAATAGATCTTTGTTTATAAGTTCACCGAAAATATAGGCGTCCAAAAAGCGTCCTGCAGGCCTACCATGAACTCTTATTGCGACTCAATTGAAGACGTAAACGAAATTGTTTTGCTTTTTCAAACCGCAAACGTGTAAAAAACGCACACTTTAAGTCGTTGCCGAATGAGCGTTCGGGATGCGTCCTAAGAACATGTGAGTAAAAGAGACAGAGTTATCTATAGTTCATATAACGTTATCCTTTTCAAACATTACGACCCCAATGCAATTCACACTTCATGGTACGAAAAGAAAGCGGTTTGCGGTCTTCAATTGAGTCGCAATAAAAGTTCATGGTAGGCCTGATGTATCACCCTGACGATCAAATAACGATCGCAAACACAGAAACACGTAATACACACACGTAGAGTCTTCGCCGGCGAAGACGAGGTCCCAGTTTTCTGACGTCGGTCGGTCGTGGCTTCTCGCCACCCTTCCGACGTCGCAATGACTAATCAAAGTCATACCATCAGCCCTCCACTACGCGTCACCCTAAGCCGTGGTCCGGCCTCACAGGAGGCATCCTTAGGACGACGTTCCCCGACTTTAGTAGAGCTTCTGCGCTCTACTCTCTGCATTTCGCAACTTTGACGATGCTTCTGTGCTAACCCGTCCCGCCCCGTGACGCTATAGAAGTCATTAGGGCTGAAAGCATACAGTGAGTTAAAAAAAAATGTTGTATAAGATACATACGATAGAATTCCACCGACGTGAATCTTTAATACCTAACCCTTTGGCATGTTCACGATATTTCTATAATATAATATTGAAGTAAAAAATTAAATCTAACGTGAGTTTCTTCTACGGTCCACATATTTATAATCACGGCAGACAAAATTGAACCTTTACGCAAAGTGTTTCGAACGTAAATAATTTACATTAACACCATTTTTGAAGTATCCAATGTATATGAAGTGGAACCAAAAACATTGTATTTTACGAGTTCACAACGTATCAGAGTTCACAAGCGATTTATTTATAAGTTAAGATAAGAATGAGTGAGCATCTTGAATTTTTGCCAACAAAATATTATAAAGAAACATTGGCAGTATCTCGCGGCAGTATAAATCACTGTTACACCGATATTGACAGAAAGTAAAGCGTTATATCTGACGATATTCAACATTTATTCCGTTAAAGTTAAATTGATTTGAGTGGGCTAAAATACATATTAGACACGTCTATTACTAAAATTTATGTGTGTAATAATGGTAGATAATATATTATATACTATTATACGCACCTATAACGTGTCACATTTGCTTTTATCGATAGTGCAATTGCAAATCGGGTAAGATCTTCGCAGACATTCCACGACAAATTACTTAATTAACTTAATAGCTTAGTCGACTGCCACAAGTCGAAAACATATGTAATAATTACGAGTTCTGTTATTATTTTAAATTCTTGCGTGTAAATAATAGGCGAAGATAATACTAATAATACAATACGACTAGGCCTAAGACTTAAAAATAAAATCTTAATCAGGAAATCTGTAAAGACTTTCTTGTCTTAACTATTATTCTACTGCTTATTTTAACTACCAATCAACTGTTAATCTGGTTCAATTAATAAAGATACTGAGAAGATTGCAATACTAAGCTATGAGATGACCCTTGCACCAATTTCACGCATTATAACCAAGCGTGCATAACTTAACATGTCCAAACGCACGCTTTTAGGGCAATCAAAAAATAAGCTAACTTTTAGTATACGTCTAAGAAAGTTATTTAAATATTCACAAGTTTGAATTTGCGATATGAATTATTGACTTGACTGAGATATTCACCGTACAATTTAGGTAATCTCAATGCCTAACATGATTAAACGTATACAAAGACGTAAGTCGACTTACCAAAATATTCACGCGTGGTACGGATATAATATCCGAAATAAATAATAATAAATATATGGGACACTTCCACACACGGTCATCTATCGTCAAAGTAAGTAACTTAATAGTTGTGTTATGGATGACGGAAAACTGGAAAATATATAATTTTAAATATATATTTAAATACAAATACACATCCAGGCTCGAAGAACCAACAGATTGTTTATACAAAAGTAATAATAACATTATTTTGCTATAATCCGCGATACAGTAAATAGAAAATATATATAGTGTTAAATGTATAGTGGACTATCTATAATATAACTATCCGTATTTTCATACTCGATACGTGCAGGATTCGTAAAAACATGCACAAACCTCCACCACTTCCACCACAATATACAAGCACTACACACGTTCACTATCAGTACAAGTACGGATAGTCCACTATACATTTAACACTATTTTCTATTTACTGTATCGCGGATTATAGCAAAATATTTTTATTATTACTTTTGTATTATGGATCTCCGCAAAGTAACGTCTAATTCTATAAACTGTTTATAGAAAATGTTGGCCCTCAGCAGGTATCGAACCCACGACCCGCGGAGCTGAAGGAAAGGTCACACCTACTGCGCTAACGAGCCAGTCAATGAGTTTTAGGTGATCCTTAAGGCTATTAAAGCTACACGGAGACGCTGCGTATCAAAGCATGTAGTATGTACGCAAAAAAAAATGTCAGTGCACACGCAATAACGTTTTCATATACAACCATGATGCCACATGCATCGTGTAAAGCGCCTCCTCATAAAATAAACCTTACAAGTTCTCTCACAACGGATAACATTAAAACTTCTGAAACGTATATAAACACTGAAATTTACATTTCATTAACAATAATGTTCGTTGTAATTTGTTCAGAATCATCAACTGTCATTATGGCAGCTCATTATTATTTATGTAGTTGAAAATGCATATTTAAATGTAACGTCGTCAAATATATCGCATAATTGAACAGCTAATAATTTATCATCCTCATATCATCATGTATGAAATCGATAATTAAAACTTATAGTGCCATTTGGAATAGGAAACTTGTTTATTTGTTACATTTGACACTGTTCCTTAAATTTTTAACGAGGCAGGTGTTGCCTTTTGACAGCGCAGTTTTTATTTTTGCAGTTTCCTTGTTGCTCTTGGACAAGTGCAAATGCAATGTTCTTGTGTTAAATTTCATGTCATTTCAATTTGACTTAATCTCAGACCAAAAAAATAGAGTATGGATGTTAAAAATCAATAAAATAAAATTTAAAAATATTTTTGGTTATAATCCACGATAAAAAGGATTTATCGTGTTTATTATATTTACTTTTGTATAATTGACCACCGTAAAGTAATGCCTTATTCTATCATTCAGCAACTTAAACAATATAGGGCTTAGGATTTTAGTAAAATGATTCGTATTGTGGTGAGACGGATGTGGGAATTCGTAGAAAGTTTTTGTACCGAGTTTTTGTTAAAGCATCTCAAATATCCTTATATATGTATATAATAATAAGAGATGCAACTTATAATCAGTCGCTAATTAATACGCAAACTTGTAAGACGTATCCATAATAAATTTATCTTCACCTGCCTTCTTTAATTACGCTCTACGATAAAAGAAGTAACATCAACATCAACCAAACTACAACAACAACGCCACACTGGTGACCCCACAAAAGAACACAAGCACACGAAAACAGAAAATGACTTCTCAGCGACTCAAATCAGCAGATCAGCGAATATTGTGGAGACTATTCAGCTCATGCAGGTAGCTGAAATACAACCTTCTACTTCTCGAGATAATAATTCCATACTATTGGGGATTGCCAAATTAAACCTAAGAATAGTGTGGCGTTGTTGTTGTGGTTTGGTTGATGTTGATGTTACTTCTTTTATTGTGGAGCGAAATTAAAGAAGGCAGGTGAAGATAAATTTATTATGGATACGTCTTACAAGTTTGCGTATTAATTAGCAACTGGTTATAAGTTGCATCTATTATTATTGCAATACGGATATTTGAGATGCGCTGACTACGCGGTACAGTTTTCACTCATTTTTCATTTGAATCGGATTGGACAAACCGCAAATCTTTGATCAAGAAAATAATATTAACACCTGAATAAAAGTTGACGCTATTGAAATACTTTGTTCCACGCTATCGAAGTGCTTTCGTAATCATATAAGACGTCCCCATACAAAATGATCGGGGATCCATACATCGCCTACCAATTCCTAAGGTTTAACTTTAGTGCATCCTACTGGAACACTAAGCCTTAGTGACATTGTAAACGGTGCATCTTCCAGTACATCCATATTTGGAATGCTGTGAAGGACCCTTGCGCGGTATTAACTGTATAAGTAAATAAAGTACTTTTACATATTCTTTCCCCGCCTGTACGTCCGTCCGGTTCGACGTGTTACACAACATATTTAAAAGCGTTTATTATAACTTGCCTATGTGAAGGTGGAATCTTGAAAGTTAAATTTGTCCCGGTGTCATTAAACTAAAACTTTACTTAATGGTCCAGTCTCTATGACAATGCATGTTTATGATAAACATGATGATACTGCTGCCAGAATTGGCTTCAGACGTGGGATGTCCTCTAAGGTTAACAGTAGGGACATGAAATTCTTTAACCAAAATTTTTTAATTTACTTTTAATTTTCTGCTTATATATAACCTAACGTTGCTGCAGACGATAAGTTAGTCGAAAATTGCGATATATGTTTAGTCGATAATTAGATCTCAGGATCATATGTAAGTTATACCTACTAATATTATAAATGCGAAAGTTTGTGAATATTGATGGATGTTTGTTACTCTTTCACGAAAAAATTATTGGACGGATTTGGATAAAACTTTGCAGTTATATAGGTTATATATCGGAATAACATATAGGCTACAATTTGTAATGATTTTATGTAATATAACGATACATGTCAATAAAGTCAGATAAAATCTGGCCTCTGATAGCTATCTTACAGCTACACAAAGATGATGTACGGTAGTATTGTTTGTCTTGAATAGTTCTAAATAAAAGTCCGCGACAGCATATATCTACCTTTTATGTGGAAGCCACTATAACCAAAATTGTGAATCATAAAGTTAATTAAACTAGATACTATTTTACAATGCATATTTTAGTATACTTATCAAATTTATCAAAATCAATACATTAGTCACTTTCAGTATTACATGTTGATAAACTTTGTGTTTTACGCTACGTAATTTGGCCGAATAGTTTAAAAGTTATCACGATATGATTTACTTAAATGGAGCGCTTTCGAGTGCCTAATAAGCGCGGCGCGCGAATATTGTATGGAATCCTTTTGATTTGAAGTTAGACATCTAAAATTTAGCATGTACGAGTAGCTCAATAAATATATATCTTTTAATATTAACAAATAATTAAAAAATTAAATGATTGTCGCGAAACAATGTGGCAGACCAAATTCCACGCGATCGAAGCCGCGGGCAAAACATATTAGTATGTATACCGTAAAGCTTGTTCATTATAGAGATCCTAAGCCGACGATTTTTAAGGCTCAATGTGGGTTCACATTATTCAGGACATGGACTAACGTATGATGCGCCTTTATATAGATACGGTGCTTTGTCGAAGTAATTTTGCGTACTTGATGTTTTAATGTCGCGATTTTTCTACGAAACCCAGCTTTGTAAGCCAAGATGCCCCTCGATGTATCCACACATAAGAAATTAATCATGCTACCCTTATCCGCCTTTAATTGGGGCGGCATAACATGTTTTAAACATGTTGTTATATATTTTTGTTATTTTACGACCGGCCGCCTCCCAGACCTCAAATAACCTTAGTCAACTTTTACGACACCTCGGTAAGGAATGAGGGTGGTCTATTCTACTCAACCGGATACCACATGGTGGGTCAACTTACCTCAGACGCCTTTTACGACATCTCGGTAAGGAATGAGGGTGGTCTATTCTACTCAACCGGATACCACACGGTGGGTCAACTTACCTCAGTCGCCTTTTACGACACCTCGGTAAGGAATCAGGGTGGTCTATTGCGATTTTCGTTGCGGACTCTATCTCCTGACGATGTTTCGGTTACGGGGCGATACAATTGTTGAGATTGTGCTAGTGAATGTGTGAAGTACTTGTGTAGTGTTGTATTATTGACGGCTAATGCATGAGTTTTAGAAAGTCTGCATGTATGGGTATGACAACGGATAGTACACTCTACATTTAGCATTACATACATAACAATAATAATAATCATTTATTCGGATATGGTGTTACAAACAGATACTTAAACTAATGTGACATACCTGTCTGTAACACCATGCTGAATAGGATACAGCGCAGCGTATGTCCTACCTAGGAGCTGATTTTCAGCAGTACCTCGCGATGGCAAAGTATGGGATTAGTGTATATATACATATATTATATAAAATAATGAATAAATAACAGTGTACAATTTATATGATATAAAAGCTTTACGAAGGTATAATATAATAAAATAATACGTGAATAATAATAATTATGAATAAATAATTTATAGAATTAGGCGTTACTTTGCGTAGATCCATTTGCTATAATCCGCGATACAGTAAATAGAAAATATATAAAGTGCCAAATGTATAGTGGGCTATCAGTTTTTTTCATACCCGATACATGCAGGATTCGTAAAAACACATGCACAAACCTCCACCACTGCCACCACAATACACAAGCGACAAAATCGCAAAGCTTTGCGATAATGTCGTGAAGTCATCTCCTGATGATGCTTCGGTTGCGGGGTGAAACGATTGTTGAGTTTGTGAACGCGTGTAGTGCTTGTGTATTGTGGTGGAGGTTTGTGCATGTGTTTTCATGAATCCTGCATGTAACGGGTATGAAAAAACGGATAATCCACTATACATTTAGCAGTACATTTATTTATTTTATTTATATATATTTTCTTTTTACTGTATCTCGGATTATAGCAAAATAATTTTATTATTACTTTTAAATTATGAATAAGAGGATGTAATAATATACATAATTGTCTTATAGCGCGGATTATAGCAAAAAAATCCTTACTTTAATCGGGAAAACAATATTTAGCATGGGGTTACTTGAGTTATCGGCGTGCTAAATTTTCTCTACGAATCAGAAATAAATTGGATCCAGTTTAAATACCGTAACAAGCGCAATTAATCGCCAAATTATTAACAGGTAACCGCGACTCGTTAAATCCCCGCTTCACACACGAAGCTTATCAAAAATTTATATCGCCTCGAAAAATTTCCTTATTTCCGTTGCGCACCACTACAAAAATATTTCGAGTGTACAATATTTAGATTTCAGTAAAATATTTTAAAGTACTAAAATGGTACTGCAAAGAACTTTAATATTTCGGATATGTATCTGTTTACTTATTCCAATTCAAATTTAAAATATTATTTTATCAAGAAAGCTTGTAAACAAATGCTTGTATGCTTAAGCGTTAATAAAACGAAATTTCATAAATAATTGTTTAATGAATTTGTCATAAAAGCCTAATAAACTTTAAAAGACAGATAGCCCTATCCAAAGAATAAATTCAAAAGTAATAATAAAATTAATTTGCTATAATCCGTGATACAGTAAATAGAAAATATTTATAGTGTTAAATATATAGTGGACGATCTGTATTTTCATACCCGATACGTGCAGGATTCGTAAAAACACATGCACAAACCTCCACCACTTCCCCCACAATACACAAGCACTACACACGTTCACTATCACAAACTCAACAATCGTTTCGCCCCGCAACCGAAGCATCATCAGGAGATAGACTCCACGACAAAATCGCAAAGCTTCAAATTCAAAATTTTATTTATTTAAGTAAACTTGTAAACAAGTGCTTTTGAATCGTCAACTCTAGGTTCGGAAAGTCAGCAAGAAACTCGGCGGTTGCTCTTTTAAAAATAATTCTTATTACTAGTTACATTAAGTCATTTCTGTATTGTACAGGATCGAAGAGTAGCTATAACCACGCATTCTTTTCATCTACTATTCGCAACTTTTCCCTTTGATAGAGTTTTCTGCCAGTTATGAAGTGAGGCAATTTATAGTAAAACAGTTTTGGTACGCAAATATCAAAAATTATGAAGTTATTGAAATTTTAAACCTTCGCGATTCATACTTATTATTATGCATTATAAATACTGACTGACTGTAAGTCAGTTCGTGACCACGATGGACGCAACTCTGCCGAAACGTCGAACATTGTAAAAAGGTAACTCGATTTTGACGCGATGTGACCCTTTTATTTATATAATAATATGAAGTTAGATTTACTTATAGTACAGATACATAATTTGAAAAAAAGAAAAGAAATAAAGCCTTCCATCCATACTTACTAATATTATATATATGCGTTAGTCTGTATGTTTAAATATGATAACTATAACGTAATCATATTTGATGCCGTGTGGTATCTAGACCACCTTCATTTCTTACCGAGGTGTCGTAAAAGGCGACTAAGGTAAGCCGAACCGCCGTGTGGTATCCGATAGAATAGAATAGACCACCCTCTTTCTTACCGAGAGGTCGTAAAATACGACTAAGATAAGTTGACGTCAGGCAGGCAGCTGGTCGTAAAATACTTAGCCAAATGATATGACAATATGTTTATAACATGTTGTGCCGACCCCACTAGAGTGGGATAAGGGCAGGAGGATGATGATGATGATGAACGTTATGATATTTGATATATTTAAAACTTACTTACTTTTTATACGGCTAACATATAAAGCAAAATTTCCGTTTTTACTTCGGACACAAGAAGTAACAGTCCATTAGTCTATTACGATTAAACCGTTAGATAAATAATGATAAAGTCTGGTACATTTAAAACTTTTATACTGGACTATCCCTTCCGACGCCGCAATGACTAATCTAAGTCATACCATCAGCCCTCCACTACACGTCGCCCTAAGCCGTGGTCCGGCCTCACAGGAGGCACCCTCAGGACGACGTTCCCCGACGCTAGTAGAGCTTCTGCGCTCTACTCTCTGCATTTCGCAACCTCGACGATGCTTCTGCGCTCGCCCGTCTCGCCCGGTGACGCTGTAAAAGCCATTAGGGCTAAAAGCATGCAGTCAGTTAGAAAAAAAAATACTGGACTAAAGTAGAGAACAAAAAATTCCCGATTTTATGAAACAACATCAAGTACTTGCATGATTTAGGGTAGCTTACTTAGCTAGGATAGGTTATCTTGTGCTTATGCGATAAAAGTGGGGGGTTCTATTAAATTATCTTTATACTGGTTATGACAGTGGTTCCGTCTAGTCGTTAGTTTATACGCATTATCAGTATTAATATTAAGTATCAATTCAAATGTTAAATATTCTAAAGAAAATAACATACTCTTTATTTCAAAGAAATATAATTATACAAGTGCTTAAAATAAATATTGAATTTAATGATTGTTTTCTAAATTTCATTATTTAGGTACTAAAGTATCGATACTTCTAATCAATGAATGGAGAATTAAATGAATAAAATCGGTTTTCGGATCTCAGTTCCAATTATAGCCCAATGGGCACCCACTTTGTGACGTCACAGCGTCATTGTATATATTTTTTAATTGTGTCTTTTATAAGATAAGCCGTGTGGTATCCGGGAGAATAGAATAGACCACCCTCCTTTTTTACCGAGGTGTCGTAAGAAGCGACTAAGGTAAGTGCCGTGTGATATCCGGCTGAGTAGAATAGACCACCCTCCTTTTTTACCGAGGTGTCGTAAGAGGCGACTAAGGTAAGTGCCGTGTGATATCCGGCTGAGTAGAATAGATCACCCTCCTTTTTTACCGAGGTGTCGTAAGAGGCGACTAAGGTAAGTGCCGTGTGGTATCCAGTTGCATAGAATAGATCACCCTCATTTCTTACCGAGGTGTCGTAAAAGGGGACCAAGGTAAGTTGACGTCAGGCAGACGGCCCGTCGTAAAATACGTAGCCAATACATGTGAAAACAACATGTTTGTAACATGTTGTGCCGACCCCTACTTAGAGTGGGATAAGGGTAGGAGAATGATGAATGGTGATGTGTCTTTTATAAGACATACCTTTTATAAGTGGTGTAAATGATGACCAAAGTTTTCTTTCCAAATATATATGGCAGCTTATTTTAATTACTAACAAGCACTAACCTCGTGACCACTACCCACTAACTAATCAAATGAAATGTTACTAAATTCAGCTCGGCCCAATGAACAGTAATCCATCAAACCATTTCGGCAGGCTTCATGCATAATGAAACTCAACACGGACTGTTAGCCTTCAATGACTTACGTATTCCATTTTGGGGGAATAAACTATCAAAGTATGTTAATTTTGGTTACATTTAGGAAGTTGTTATAGCGCAGTAAGGAAGCAGCTAAATCAGAAGTGAAATTACTCCAGTTCTTGTCCCATATATAACCTGCTCTAGGGTCTTTTTTATCGCATTTTTAAAAAAATACGGAGAAAGGGTCAGTCACCCGGGTACCAAATATAATATAACTATCCCACTCTTGGTAAAAAAAACCGTCTTACCAATCAATATTGAAGCTTTTTCAATATCAATAGTTGGACTGGCCCGTCGGCGCAGTGGGTAGTTACCCTGCCTTCAGATCCGCGGGTCGCGGGTTCGGTTTCCGCCGAGGGTCAACATTTTCTGAAAACAATTTGTTGGTTCTTCGAGCCTGGGGTGTGTATTTGTATTTAAGTATGTATCAAAAATTATATATGTAGTATATTTACCAGTTGTCTGTCACCCATAACACAAGTATCAAGTTACTTACTTTGGGGATGAACGACCGTGTGTGTAAATGTCCCATATATTTATTTATTTATTAATTTATAGTAATAGTAGCGCTAAAACAGATTACTGAAATTCGCACTCATAATCCCCAGTGTGAGCTGTGATAGCCCAGTGGTGAGACCGTTGCAATTTATCACACGCTTTTCGGTGAAGGAAAACATCGTGAGGAAACCTACATAGCTCTAGAGAATTCTGGAGATATGTGTAACCTACCAATCCGCATTGAAGTAGGGTGATAGGTCTTGGCTCCAACCCTTCTCTCCAGAAACGGAGAAAGGAGGCCTATTCCCAGCATTGGGATTGTAACAGGCCGCTACTTTACAACTTACTACTACTACTAATCCCCAGTGTTATGATCAACGGGCCAAAAATTTCCCAAATCAGTCATAACAGTTACCGCTGTTCATTCCGTTTCCCCCGTTTCCTGATATCAACGTTGTCTAAAGGACTTAGCAACCCTAAATATACCTCCGAGCTTCCTAAATTGAGTGTAATATTATCTTCGTATAAAGAAAAATACTTTTTTCCCAGACGCGGCAGGAAGTTGATATCGTGTAAAAGAAATAAAAGCAAAAATGAGGTGAATATTTCACCACAAAAAATGCAAAAAATATTTAATCCTTAAGCCGTGTAACTCCCCATTTGGGCAGGATTTCTGGTTTTTGGCGACTGCTTGTGAGAGATAATTTTTATTTTGTGTACTCACATATACTTTTGCTTATTACTTATTTTTGTATAAGGTTTAAATTTTTATGCTAAAGTCTCTTATCTGAATCTAATTTTCGGTTAAGTAGTTATCTTATCTTCAGCTAAGGTACCTGGCATGAAAGCTGGATCTGAGCTTTAAAAAAGAATTATATCATTTATTCTATATAATTTAAATTCAATTGAAATTAGCTCATTTCAATATAATTTATTCGATTACCTAAATTTTCAGTTATATCACACGATATACCGTGTGGTACCCGGCTGAATAGAATAGACCACCCTCATTTCTTACCAAGGCGTTGTAAAAGGCGACTAAGGTAAGTCGACCCGCTGTGTGGTATCCGGCTGAGTAGAATAGACCAGACCACCCTCATTTCTTACCGAGGTGTCGTAAAAAGCGACTAAGGTAAGTTGACCCACCGTGTGGTATCGGATTGAATAAAATAGACCACCCTCTTTCTTACCGAGGTGTTGTAAAATACGACTATAGTAAGTTGACGTCAGGCAGGCGGCCGGTCGTAAAATACGTAGCCGAATAATGTGACAACATGTTTATAACATGTTGTGCCGACTCCACTTAAAGTGGGATAAGGGCATGAGGATAATATATCGCTTAAGTTCGATGTTCTTGTTTCTAAAGAGAAATAAATATCTTTGTAAACTAATACTATCGTTATACCAATTTAGATAAAGAACTGTTAAAACTAACTGCTGGTCTAAAACTTGTTCTCTTCATTAGAAAAAGAATATGAGATAATACCAACCATGGTATTCCAATGTAGAAAGTAAGGAATGTGTAAATACCCAAGAAATTCTCTATCAAGTATCACCGTCCAGCCACAACGGCACACGCCCTTTTAAATGCTACATAATGTCATAAATAAAGAGTTTGGTGTCATACACTTGTGGAAGCAGCAATATATGATAAAACTTAGGGTTCCGATGGAAAGATTTCAGAGTTTACACACCGAGCCAACTTCTATAATTTGCTTCGAGCTACTCGTATTTATCGAAAGTTTTGCAACTTTCAAGTTTAACCGATGAAAGATATTGGAAACAAGAATGAAAGATAAATATATATAACGAAACAGCGACCATAAAATGAACGTCAAATGTTGTACTTTACAGGGATTTTTCCAACTTTATTTTGTAACTTTGTTCATTTAAAACTCGGTGAAGGCGGAAGATAAAAATTAGGTTGAATTTCTTGTTGATGCAATTGTAACAGTTTTTAAGTAAAACGTGCTAGATGGCTTAAAAGTAAAATAAAAGCGGTGATTCCTTTACAGTATTAAATCGGTCGTACACATTTTTTATGTCATCAATGAATTAGCAGATTTTGTAAGGGAACTTTATCTATATTTTTTATACAAATAACACAAGTTTAGAAAATATCATAGTATGATACTAATAAATAAAACTTAGTATATTATTGAAGCTTTTTGAGTGATTCAGCTACGCACCAGGGGGAAACGATAAACAGTTAAACAGTCAAATTAATTAAATAATGATTAATTTAATGAATATCCGCCGAGTTTCTTGCTGTTTTTTCTAGTTAGGAGCAGAAACCTAAGCAGTGGTATCATCTTTGATATTATCTGACGATTCAAATGTACTGGAAACAGTCAACTAAACATGCGTTGATACATTGGCCTCGTCCCATATCAAAGAAACGGCGTCAAGACCTGGAGCTGCGGCGAAAATGGCCGAATCCGGCAAGCGGAGAAGGTATGCATCTCTTATTGAGAGTTATATATTTTATGCCGTTGTAGTTGAGACCCTAGGGCCATGGAGTTAAAGTGCATAAAATAATTTATCCGTCTCAACACCTCGGTTGATCACCTCTTTGGGTGACAAGAGGGCTGGCTCCTTTTTCGCACAAAAAATCAGCTTAGCGATTCAACGCGGAAACGCTGCCAGCATTCTTGGGACCATTCCACGTGGGCATGATTTGTTTGTATTAGCGTGTAAGTAATTTTAGACATAACTTGTACATTTCTATTGTAAATAAAGAAAGGTCTACTTAAATATAATGAATTTGAACTTTAATTCACTAAAGTATTCAAAAAATAATGTTGCTCTTGCTCCTAAAAAATAAGGTTTAGTAAAGCGTTTCTATATTTGCAGAGTGGCTAAATATGTTTGGTCTGGCTTCATGCAGTCAAAAATTTTCTTTGCGTCGATGCTGGACGCTTGTTTTTCTTTCTCAAATGTTTCCAATAAGCAGAAAAGTTTGAAGAAACCTAACCCTTAAACTGTGTAAAACTGTTCAAACATACAAATCCAGTTAACTTTGTTCTTTTTACATATATAAAAGCAAATTATTTAAATTTGTTTTATACCGCCTTAATTTGAAAGATGCGATATTACTTTTTTTATAAAATTAAAAATATTTTGTATTCAAGTAAACTTGTAAAAAAGTGATTTCGAATCGCCCGCTTTACTGCTTTTTCGGAAAGCTGTTCCTACCGAGAAGAACCAGCAAGAAACTCGGCGGTTGCTCTTTTTAAAATATACTTCTTATACCTAGTTACATTTAGCCATTACTGTCTTGTACAGGGTAGTAGTGCTGCTATAACCACACATTGTTATCATCCAAATAATCCTCTATTATATTAAAATCTATTGAAGTTTTTAATGGCTCCAAATGACTTTTGATATACTAAATGTATACTCGCTTATAATGATATTGAGGTATTTATATATTATAGCTTCCGTCAAACATAAGATTAATAATCTGATACCTAATTTTAAACGAAATATTGCGTTTTTTAAATTTAAACTATCGTGAGTGGTAAAAAAAAAGTAAAGTAGCGGCCCGTTACAATCCCACTGCTGGGAATAGGTCTCCTCTCTCCGTTTCTGGAGAGAAGGGTTGGAGCTAAGACCTACCACGCTGCTCCAATGCGGATTGGTGGGTTACACATATCTCCAGAATTCTCTAGAGATATACAGGTTTTGTCGCGGTATCGATTATATGCGGTATCGATGTTTTCATTCACCGAAAAGCGTCTGATAAATTGCAATTACCAATTAGACACATGAGTTTTAATAGAAAAACTCATTGGTGCCTGCCCGGGTTTGAACTCGTATTCCCCTCAAAAGAGTCGCACGGTCTCACCGCTAGGCTATCACAGCTCCCAGCTCGTGAGTGGTATTGATAATTAATGTTTGAAGACAGGCTATACTCATGTCTTGTTATCGCGGAGGGAACTTATAACGCCATGATATCGCCGCGTAAAGAGCTCATGAATAAGAGCCTCGTATGGGCTTTAAACTAGTCGGGCTCATCCCATAAAATAAGAAGCCGGTCTCTAAACATTAATTAGTAATATTGCGTATTCAGAATTTTTGTTCCGTAATCATAAAATAAAACAAGGATTCAGTGATAATGACAGTCCTTAAAAGATGGTACAAAGTTTCGTTTAGCCATAAAAAAATCAGTTACATTTTCCCTTTCAGAATATTGTAAGGCCGTACTTTAACTGTGAATCATTAAAATATTTAATTGCAATGGCCTTATTCCAAGAGCCCCGGCATTATTCTGACTGACTCGTATCATTATGAATGCCAGTTGTTTTGTCAATTTGTCCACGTTATGCAATCACGGCTTCGTTTTGATGCTTAAATATAAAGCCATAGAGAATGTACTGGATAATAATATTTGCAATTAACGAAAAGTGCACAATACATTGTACCCGTAGCTCGTGAATAACGGCACTGTTTTTGAGAAACGAAGAGGAATAAGCTGACACTACAATATCTGCAGTGAAAAAATTAAGTTAAGTAAGAGTGATTTATAGAAGCAGGCGTTACTTTGCGGAATTCCATATTACAAGCAATATAACAGAACTAACTACTTTGCTATAATCCGCACGGGTTAAGTGAATGCATGCAAAGCCAATGGGTATGAAGCAGGCAAAATCTACGCACCTTATACATGCAGGACAAGCCACCACATGCACCCCAAGGCGCAATTCACCAGCAACAACGAACACAAAAGCAGCACACACACCCACCACCACAATCTCGACGATCGTTTCGCCCCGAAACCGAAGCATCATCAGGAGGATAGGCTTCACGACAAAAATCGTACTGCAGTACGACTTGTTAAGTAAGAGTGTGAGTCTGTCTCTATCTCTTTCTCTCTTTTTCTCCCTCTCTATAAATAA
Source organism: Morpho deidamia (assembly GCA_947086505.1). Lineage (NCBI taxonomy): Eukaryota > Metazoa > Arthropoda > Insecta > Lepidoptera > Nymphalidae > Morpho > Morpho deidamia. The sequence continues at coordinate 3,290,736 of CAMTZC010000025.1, forward strand.
ATAAATAAATATATGGGACACTTACAGACACGGTCGTCTGACCCTAAAGTAAGTAGCTTAATACTTGTGTTATGGGTGACGGACAACTGTAAAAATATATATATTTAAATACATACTTAAATATACCCAGGCTCGAGGAACCAACAAATTGTTTATAGAAAGTGTGGGCCCTCGGGAATCGAACTCGCGACCCGTGGAGCTGAAGGCAGGGTCACTACCCGCAGCGCCAACGGGCCAGTCAAATGTTAATGTGTAGCGTGTGTATGTTTGTGCAAGTATGCGTTGAATTAATAAAAAAAATATATAAACATAAGATACAGAGCAAGCAATCTTAGGCAACAATATTAATAACGTAATATATTAAACATAATTTTCGTAAGTAAGGAATTCTGGGAAATATATGTAATTTATAGAAGCAGGCGTAACTTTGCGGAATTCCATATTACAAGCAATATAACAGAACTAACTACTTTGCTATAATCCGCACGGGTTAAGTGAATGCATGCAAAGCCAATGTGTATGAAGCAGGCAAAATCTACGCACCTTATACATGCAGGACCAGCCACCACATGCACCCCAAGGCGCAATTCACCAGCAACAACGAACACAAAAGCAGCACACACACCCACCACCACAATCTCGACGATCGTTTCGCCCCGAAACCGAAGCATCATCAGGAGGATAGGCTTCACGACAAAAATCGTACTGCAAAATTACGTACGACAAAAATATATGTAGTTAAATATTTTTAAACCCTATATAAAATCTGCAAATTATAGTAAAAACAAATTACTTTGGCTGAACAAGCTCAAAACAATTAATTTGTCCGCGCAGTTACGTCTCACGCGATCTGATTTCCTAGTTCAAAAATTAATCGACCAGTTTATTTGAAATGGCAGGTCACCGAGTTGTGTTCGTGCAATTGTAATTTCATATTGTAATGTACCATTAAACCCGGTTTAGCTTCTCTGAGGCTCAATCTTGAATTAGATGTTTTGACGGTGAACTTTGCAATTCTACCATGGAGTTTATAGCAAGTCAATGTGATGCCACCAGATATGAAAGCGTAACAGATAGACACTGTCACATTTATGTCACAATAACGTCTAGATAATTCTTAGTTACAAATTATCAAAGTTAAACTGAATGATTTCGATGTTATATATACAGAGTGGTACCGACCATACAAAATTAAGTTTAATTTTAGGTACCTACACAGCTCAGCACCATACGTAAAAAAAAACTGTTAATTTAGTGAAGTATTTTAGACGCAGGAATTATTTTACAGTTTCTTTTAAATATACACGATTTATAGAGATCAATTACCGTACCTTATCACGGCCATTCCAACCTTGACCAAACAATAATGTTGTTCCTTTCTCCTGCTTTTTCAACCAAACGCGCCGCGCCAGGTCATTCAACCATTACTAACAAAGCCAGATCTCAAATTATATTTAGTTTCTTCGAAAATTAATTTATTTTAAAACGATATTTAAAAGATTGAATTATGTCAAAGTTATCTTATTTAATTTTATTTATTTATTTAAAAACAAATTACATCTAACACTTTACACTTTACTTTCTTCATATCCTATTAAGCCTTGCCGACTTGTCTGGATATTGCACATTCCTCTAAACTATTACTTATCTGAATACACATAAAATATTACCTTATACATAAAACAAACCCAATCAAAACAAAGTATTCTTAATAATAAGTTGAATAAATTAAATAATTACTTAAAATAAACTTAAATAATAAGTTAGTGCGGGTTACGAACGAAGATAACGAACGATTAGTGGATTTACTTAATGTCGTATCGTCGATACCATTCTGTTTATATAAGTCCTTTTCTATGGCACACACAGCACAATCAAAAAAATCCAATGACATTGTTCCAAATATAAGCTTTTAAAAAGATGTTCATTTCAAAAGCTTATAAAACAACAAAAACCTTTAATCAGCGTAAACGTCGCGCGAACATTTGTGTTTTAGTTTCCACGGTTCCAACAAAAATCCCTTATTTAGCCAATATCTTGACATCAGTCATTCCGCGTCGTGTTCCAATGAAACAGATAGTATTGAAGCGGACTCCATTGTAGCGTTTATTAAGGACGAATGATGTAATTGAATAGAAATGTCAAATTTGCAAGTGAAATTTTGTATTCTGTATAAAGTTGCGTCGAGCGGAGCGGAAGTTACACCTCAATTTCCTTGTAACATTATTCCATAAAGCCATTCAATTTGTTGTAATTGAATTAAGAATATTTTGTAAGCGTCACGATACTAAAGTTTAGAGTTGGGTTAACTTGTTTGAATAATTGTCGAGGAGTTGTGCTTTTCAAGTTATCGTGATGGACTGAATTCACGCATATTGTTGATTTGATTGGGCGTTCGTAATTCCGAAGTTATTTACATATTTAACAATCAAAATTTTAATATTCTGTTACGTTTACAATTGATTCTAAACCTAATTTATTCCATAAGCTCAATTTATTTTCTAAATAAAATACAATTCTATCGAATTCGAATTATATAGGAAAAATACAGACCATAATATGGCTTAAAAAAGTAATTATATTAAATTAAAATCATCATTTATTCTCCTGCCCTTATCCGACACTAAGTGGGGGTCGGAACAACGTGTTATAAACATGTTGTCACATGATTTGGCTAGATATTTTACGACCGGCCTGCCTGACGTCAACTTACCTTTGTCTCCTTCTACGGTAAGAAAGAGGGTTGTCTATTCTATTCTACTCAGTCGGATACCACACGGCGGGTTAACTTAACTAAGTCACCTTTTAAGACACCTCGGTAAGAAATGAGGGTGGTCAATTCTCAACCAAAACACAAAAAGTGACAAATAGTCAAATGAAAAATTACTAGTATAAAATCACAAATATCACAAAATTATATCAACTCTCGTTTATAAAGCAAACAGATAATTTCAATCGCAACGGAATAATTCAGTATTCACATTGCAAACCAACTCGCTGCAAATGTTTCATACCGAATCTGAAAGCGCTCATATTGTGGTAAGGCACTGTATTGAGCAAAGTTCACACGCCATTTTGTAAATGCTATTTGAATTTATCTCTGCTAGTTGGCGGGAATTTGATCAAGGTGTGATTATTATATAACCCTACATTTAAAAAGATATGACATCCTTACGGATATAATAATAATAATAATTAATAACAGACCTTTCTTATGAGATAACCACCATGTGCAATGTTGACTCAACCATAGTTGTTCCAATTGTTATTCCGGTTAACGGTCTGATTGCGAAGAGTCTCGTCCAACATCTTCAGAGGCGTTTGATTAATAGTTGGATGATCAAGAGTCGGATGCAGAAGGCAGTATTACTTGAAACGGCACGTATTGTTAGGAGGTTCCTCACTCTGGAACCCTTGCCACCGGTAGCTCGGGATAGCCTCGCTTCCGGGACAGCAATTTTTAAATTTTTTAAATTTTGTTTGAATTATTTTAATTTTTATAATTAGAAATATTTAAAGATATAAAGAGTTATGTTAAAGAAAAATAAATAATAAAATAAATATATGGGACAATTATTATATTTCCTATAATGTATTTAAGTATGTTGCCGTGTGGTATCCGGCTGAGTAGAATAGACCACCCTCATTTCTTACCGAGGTGTCGTAAAAGGCAACTAAGGTAAGTTGACGTCAGGCAGGCGGCCGGTCGTAAAATACCTAGCCAAATCATGTTACAACATGTTTTGTGCATGTTTTGACGACCCCACTTAGAGTGGGATAAGGGCAGGACAATGATGAGAATGATGATGTATTTAAGTATGTATTTAAAATTATACAAATAGTATATTTAGAAGTTGTATGTCACTCATACAAGCGGTGAGACCGTGCGATTATGCAGCTGTGATAGCCTAGCGGTGAGACCGTGCGACTCTCTAGAGACGACATAGGTTCAAACCCGGGCAGACACCAATGGGTTTTTCTATTAAAACTTATGTGTCTAATTGATAATTGCAATTTATCACACGCTTTTCGGTGAAGGAAAACATCGTGAGGAAACCTGCATATCTCTAGAGAATTCTAGGGATATGTGTAACCTACCAATCCGCATTGGAGCAGCGTGGTAGGTCTTAGCTCCAATCCTTCTCTCCAAAAACGGAGAGAGGAGGCCTTAGCCCAGCAGTGGGCATAGTAACAGGCTGTTACTTTACTTTACTTTACTTATGTCACTCATAATACAAGTATTAAGTTACTTACTTTGGGGACCGAAGACCGTGTGTGAAAATGTCCCATATATATTTTTTTACAACCTGGGAATTGAATTTCATACCCTCTGGGTAGGTCCCATCGTTTGGTTATTACGGGTTTTAGTTTTTTATCAGTTTAAACAGTATTTATACTGAGCGTAATTTACAGTAATTAATTAATCTATATCATTTTACAATTATCCAATTTCGGTTATTTTCGTTATACCAACAGTTTATAGTTTGAGCCGAAATTATTTTCTCGCCAATTAGTCCAATTTGTGGTTTAAATTCCAAAGTAGTTAACCTATTTGTAATGGATTCGACCACTAATTGGGCATTATTTGACGTAGAGAAAAAAATATTTATTAATAAAAAATATACGCATATAGCCGGAGTGATTAGTGCGTCCGTAGATAATGTGGAAGGAAATAGGGCACCTTACTGGATTTACCCGGACCTACCCAAGCAACGTCAAAACACCGAAGTTCCATATCACATACACGCTAATGAGCTCGGTCATAAACTGGCAAAACAGTAGTGTCTAAATAAGACCAAAATCTACAGTAAGCAGGACGATGTTACAGGGCATCTTATATTAAATGACACTGGTTTCAAAATGGCAACCTCCACTATAAACTAACTCAAACGAGAATCAATTATCATTGTAAATTTAAATTAAGTAATGCGTTTTGAAAATTTCCTACTTTGTAATATATGTATGATATATATATTTTTTGCATTGCTCTTTAAAATATTTAGGCATTTGCACTATCTTATTACTGGAGTTTCTAAATTCGTTTTTTATTTTCGAAATTTTCGTCTCCAGACTGGCCTGGTAGGAGGGTATTTAGTTTGTTGCTACTATCTTCTTTTTTTTTGTTGAGCTGTTTTCTGCTCTTAATCGTAGTCCCGCGACCATTGTGCATAAGGGCAAGGGAGTTGTCAAGCCAACCAACGATAATTATTTTCGGAGTTTCGAAAAAAAATAATGGTCATATTATTTTGTCCTTTTCTGCTATAAGAGGAAATCTTTATAATGCTTAACGTAGAATCTGCTTTTAAACATTATGTGTGCATATTTCTCTATTTTCTGATGATGCTTCGTTTACGGGGCGAAAAGATAGGTTAAGATTTTTGTAGCGAATGTAAGCAGTACTTGTGTACTACCATATTACACTTTTGCATTTAATATCAGTATGAATTGCATTAGTGATCAAAATCAAAATCAAAATAATCTTTGCTCAAGTAAGCTTTCACAAACATTTTTGAATCGTCAAAGATCAATTAAGCTATAACTGGAATGTTGCTCTTACCGAAAAGAACCAGCAAGAAACTCGGCGGTCAGCCTTTTAAGCATTTCAAATTCACATTATTTAACTGCAGTCTTGTTTGAAGCTGAGAGGGTACTTAAATCCAAGCATTTTTATCTTTCAAATAAGCTTTAATTGTACTTTACGTATAAGCATATTTCTTTCTCCTACCCTTATCCCACTCTAAGTGGGGTCGGCACAACATGTTTTTCTCTTCCATTCTCTTCTATCATTCGTCAACTCTGGCGCTACTCCTTTTATATGCATGTCATACTTCACACAATCCAGCCATTTCTTTTTAGGCCTCCCTCTGGTCACATATCTATCCACATTCATACTCAACACACGTTTAGTCACATGATTTTCTCCCTCCTCATTACATGTCCATACCATCCCAAGCTTGCACCTCTCGTCTTTTCTATAATGAGCGCAACTTAGAGATTTCCCCTTATATACTCATTTCTTATTTTATCCAATCTTGTCACACCACACATCCATCTTAAAATTCTCATCTCATTTGCATGCACTCTTCTTTCATCCGTCTATCTTCTTTCATCAACTATTCGTCATGGAGATTAACTTGTAAAAGCAATATGAAAAGACCTTATAAGTTTAACATACTGTAATTGATTTGATTTGATTGAGTTTATAAGCAATTTATCACTGACGGTGACGTTGAAAACAGCCATTCCTTAATGGAAATTTATTCATAGCGCCCGAACCCATAAGCAACTTAAGGTTACTTACCAGCCGATGGTAGTAATAGGGAAAATAAGTAATTAACATAATAATTAGCGCAAAGGGGTATTCGTATTAGTTTAAATTATGTTGCAAATTAGGTTTTATGAAAAATAATAGTCATAAACATAAAACATAAAAACAATCTCTTTCTAGAAGCGTAACTTAAACGTGGATCTTTTAGTTTATATTTGTATTTATTTCGCTTCTCATAAAATTCCTTACTAAGGAGGCTTATATACCAAGAGTTAAGGAGTAATCTACAAATTTTTTGTCTTTCTAATTGACTATCAACATTTGAGTAATATAATGGGTGTAAGCTTAAAAGGAGTTTTTAATTTATACTTATATCGCATTAACTGAAAAAAAAATTTTACTCAACTCCGCCTCAGTTTCATCTGCAGTTCCCATGAAGTCTTTAAATAACTCCATAACTTCCCTTCTCTTATCTTTCACTCGGCAATACGACCCTGTTAATTTTTATCTTAAATTGGTCCGTATAACTTATCTTTGGCCCTTCTTCTCCGTACTTCCCTTTAATTTTGTTATCAGTAACATTTTTGGTAAAATTTTATATCTTATTTCAATAGGTTATTTCGAAAGATTTTTATTGCGTAACAAAACTTCAGTAATTGAGATTTTAGTACAGCTTCAAGTAATTACTACAATTATGTAAGTTAGTATGAATTGTTTACATACGCAAAACAAATGAAAAATTATAGAAATTATTTACCTTATAATAAAATCTAAATTATACCATAAAACAAACAGAAATGACCAATGAATATATTGCATTACATTATTAAATCAAATGTAATAAACACAAACGATTGATAACTTTATTCATATATACTGGGCAAACAAACCTTTCAGACATAGTAGTCCTATTTTAGAATACATCATGCATATTGCCAGTGCATCTAACAAGGTTTGTTTAAATGGAACGTATGTAAGCGGTTTAAGGGAGCAACGCATGCCTGCACAGATTTATCAGTAGCCGTCCAAATATTCCGGTTTTAGATCAAATATATGGAACTACGGTGCAACTTTGACGTGGGCTGCTTTATCGACTTCTGTTTGAATTGCAAAAATTTAAATCTGGTTATTGATTTTCAATCTAAAATAAAAGTCTACTATACTATTGAGGATAAAATAAGATATAAATGATAACATTGCGTTCATTCAACTTTGAACAAAATAACAATGACGTAATAGAGTATTGAATCTTCTCTCCAGTAGGAGAGAAAATTCAAAAGAACTTGTTTACATGTTTACCTTTTTACATTATTATTATTGGTAAAATATATAAAAGCTATGTCTATCTTGAATTACTTACACGCTAGTACTATACAAATCATGCCCACGTGGAATGGTCCCAAGAACGCTGGCAGCGTTTCCATATTAAATGGCTAAGCGGATACTTAGTGCAAAAAAGGAAATGGATTACTTGAATAGAAAATACTCTGAATTAGAATTAGCTTGTTAATATTATTATTGACTAATAGGCGAGCGCAATCATGCCTGATGGAAAGCGATGATATAGTCTAAGATGGAGCTCGCTTGCCTATTAGATGCCTATCCACTATTACTTTAATATACCGATATAAAATGACTTGAAAAATATATGCCGCGATATGCTTACAACGTCTCATGCTTGCTGTCCATAAGTAGCTTTTGATAAGTCGCCTTCAAAACATTTGCTTTGCTTATGTTGATGTCATATTTGATACAAAAAAAATAGAATTATGTTGCTATAAGGACGTTTGAATTGACATATTCGACTGGATCACCCAAATACTGCTGGATAATTTCCATTCTAGTCCAAAATATTAAGATGGTTCAGAACAGAAAACTTAGATGAAATCCGAACAGTCAGTTGCGAAGGCCAAGAACTGTAGGTCGGTGAGTCATCAGAGTTAGATAATAATAAATCACCCGAGTTAAATATATAAATTGTAAACGCCGATCCACTTAATCTACAACTGGTGTTACAAAACCATCAATGTAATTTGATTATAATGGAGATGAAACGATTTTAGTTGAAGTTGTCTTTTAGGTAGTTATGCTTCTTTCTAATGATTCTGTCTGATGAACTGTAATAGTCTTGGATTTCGAAGTATTAAGAAGTTATAAACAAGTTGTCAAATGATTCGGCCACATATTTTAAGACCAGCCGCCTGCTTGACGTGAACTTAGCTTAATCGTATTTTACGACACCTTGGTAAGAAAGAGTGTGGTCTATTCTAATCAATCGTATACCACATGGTGGGTCAACTTACCTTAGTCGCCTTTTACGACACCTCGGACACTGCTGCTTTTGCTCATTTGGTAATGATCATGTGTAACATAGGATCATTCCGGGTTCATCTAATATTGGGTGAACCAACAATCAAATCAGTATAAGAATTTGATGACTTGCATATTGAACTAAGGCGCATGGAAATCAGCAGTACGAGAAAAGTCACACGCCTATGCAGTCACTGCATGATGTATGGGGATGCAACGATGAATTTTTACCACGCTTGCAAATCATTCGTCAAGACTGCTCTTGCGATTCTTAGTATATGTGCAAACTGTAGTTTGCTGTCTGTGTATTACCGTAGTAAGTTCCTGAGCCCTTAATATGATCCATACGCCCTTTGATGATTCAGTTTATACCTAATGTATACATTACGAATAGATTTATCAAATCATGTGCGATCGAGTTCCTCGTGACATCTGACATGGAGTCACATACCCGATGTTTCAACAAAATTAAATATGTAAATTGTTAACGCGTACCGCAATAATTGCCGTCCGGCATAAATCAATGTAATCTAATTGCAATGGACACGAAATAAATTCACTCAGATAATATTATCTGGCGCTGGACGTAATTGACGTAGGGTTTAAAACGAATTGTGTCTGGTTTGTATCCCCGTTATGTTGACGATATGTTTTTGTCATTTACCGGGATTTATGAAATACGAATGTGAGATTGTTAAGTCCCAAAATTATATCAGTGGAATGTTACATATATTTTTTCGTGTTTTGCATTTACTATTGTATTGTATTGCTATGGTAAAACAATATCATCTATACTTATTATAAAACAAAGTCCCAAAAATCTTTCTGTCTGTATATAATCGATTTTCTCAAAATCCACTGTACGAATTTTTGTACGGTTTTCACCAAAAGATAGTGCGATACTTCCGGATGAATTGTACATGACGGTATTACGTAAATTGTGTTGAAGAAATCGCACAGTTGTTAAAAATCTTGCTTGCTGAGAGCGGTAGTCGCGTGCGCTGCGTAAACCAGCAAAGATACGCTAAATTAATATGGTAGAAAATTGTAGATCTATAAAAATGCTACAAAAAGGTCCACGACAGCATGTCTCTATCTCTTACGGTTAACTCACAATAATTACTTTTATGTTCAAAGTTCAAAAATTCGGTAGTTTCGTAAATCTTTGAATTCAACGCGGGCGAAGCCTTTGTTGGCACAGCTAGTGTATTATACTTAACATCATATAAAAATCGTTATGTACTTATTTCAAAATAACCGACTTGTAATATCACATTCAAAAAAACAACGGCAATTCTATAATTAGGCTGGAGTTCAGGATATTTTGCAATAAAATTTCAAATCTAAATAGATGTCATCATCCGAATTTTAATACCCGTATTCATTATAGTATAGATGTATGCAAATGGAATAAATTGTCTGACCGAGTGTATTTAATTGACGCGGGGATTGATACGGATTTGTGTTTCGTTCTCTTTGCATACTGATGTAACGCTTAATAAAAATTCTGAACTTAATCTAAACTTTAATCGTATAAAAAGGGTTGATTCGCTAAACTAGCCGAAAACATGCAAATCGAATTGAAATCGGAATACGATATTTGCAATCGGATATTCATCAACATAATCTAATTGTAATGGGGGATGAAATAAATTCTCTCGGATAATTATATCTGGCGGAATATGTTGAAAAGATGAAATCGGATTTGTATCTGTCGATTTGCATATTGATCTAATGTTTTGATATTTACCTATACGAGTGCTAAGTATAGATTTAACTGAGTAAAATATACCATTCTATTTTATTGTAAGGCTCACGACGATGAAATACTCCTTACTTCTATCTATAACTTATTTGTATAACTTCTTTTTATGAACACTTGAATTAATGAATCTAAAGAGTAGAATTATTTTACTGAGTTAGCTTAAAATGTGTCCATCGCAAAATAAAGGCAAAACAAATGATCTGTCTCTCTTTTTTATGTGTGATTAGACAGAGATAAATATGAGTCTCTTATTTTCCTTCTCGTATTATATGTTAGACACTCGCTTGCAGGCCTGTTACCTCCTGCTCTATTTATATAGAGGTGATGCAGATGGTCCGGAAATATTTCCTTTACTAAATTTTATTGCCGTGTGGTATTTGGTTAAGCAGAATAGACCACCCTCATTTCTCACCGAGGTGTCGTAAAGGCGACTAATGTAAGTGCCGTGTGGTATTCGGTTGATTAGAATAGACTACCCTCATTTCTTACCGATGTGTCGTAAAAGGCGACTAAGATAAGTTGACGTCAGGCAGGCGGCCGGTCGTAAAATACATAGCCAAATCATGTAACAACATGTTTATAACATGTTGTGCCGACCACATGTAAAGTGGGATAAGGGCAGGGGAGTAGTAATTACTGTGGTAACTGTGCTAATTGTATATCTAACTTTCTTTTGTTCTTCGTCAGATATCAACTTTATTTGTTTATTTAATTCCAAGAAAGATCACATTTCCCTAACACCTTCACTTATAATAACCTTGTAAATGAAAGGTTGTAAAGTTATAAAATGAATAAGTTAGTTAACCGTTAACTTTTCAATTACATGCACCTATAAAATTTTCCTTTTAAATGCAATTGTATTATATATACATAATATACATATCACGAGTTTTATATACCCTGTTATGTACGATCTTTTTGCTGAATAATGGGACGGGAAAGCAGTATAATAAAGGAGTACCAAATTGCTTGTTGTCAAAGGGCTCGGCAGTCCCTTGGCTAACTTTTTAAGCAAACATCGCCTTACCGTGCCTTTTAACTTACAATCGTATATACATTTATGTACAGTCTTATTTGTCATAATAATTTATACACAGCGATCTTGTACTCACAGCTTGAGTAGTATATATTGTGTTGTTAACTAGTTTCTATTTACGACTTCGTTTGGGTGGATTTCAATACTTAAATACGTAAAACTTAAATAACTAAATGTAATGATATGTCTGTTCGCGCCTACTGCATGTCCTTCGATAGCCACAGTTGGTGAGTGTAATCAGTCATCATGAGAGTGTAATCAATAGGCAGAGAACCGGCAATTTCTCTACCTCGAATAATCAAAGGATACCTTTCACTGCAGGGTCCACGTCGCTCCGGTCGGAGTATATCAAAGCCACTTTTATTCGTGGAATTACAAATATAATAGTTCTTCTGTTTTAGTACACACATTAGCTTACACAGCCACCGATTTATGTTTAATATTCCGTGTATATTTATAATAAATGTCCACCGAACACCGATATTAACAATAATTTACACTGAGTACCGATTCACCCAGTTGCGCGGCCGACCGATCTCTCTTTGTTTTCTTGTGACATTTTTGTGCTACCTACCCGCACCGCCTCAGGTGCAGTAAACCCCGATTACCCTCGGCGGAAAAAATTGCCCGAACAATGTCGATTTAGGTTTCAGGTAAATTATAGTCGATTTTATTAAAACCAACTTGCAGAAATCCCCTTAGAAGATTTATAAATGAATTAGGTGCGTTGACAAAAGGTTAAAAATATATTTCTTATATCAAAAAACGTACCTTTAAAAAGTCGGATATGAAACATTGAACCTCAGACTTGGGTATTTACATTTCGGAGCCACTCGATTACGTAATTTTACCTTTCCAAATGACACCGAAATTAACCCTTCGTATTCTAATTATATTTTATCAATTTTTCTTTGCCTGATATCATGAATAAAATGATATTATCGAAAAAACCTAGCTAGAACAATAAATGTTTTCGAATCCCCTGCGTGATAAATTTCATGAAAATCGTTGGAGCCGTTTCCGGAATTCAGATTATATACATTTATATAAAAATATTGCTTTTAAACGTTTTATATAAGAAGAATATTTCTAAATTTATCTGCAATGCAGATACAAAAAATAAGTGACAAATACTTAATTTGTATTCCCTCAGGAGAGGCCCTTTCGTTATTCTTATTTATTTAGGATGCGATAGGACTGGCATATCCTTGACGGATAAAAGGACCTAAAAGAATTAGATACAAAAGTGGATGAAAAAACATGCGAATATTTTTTTACGTATAGAGTTAAGTGTATTCTACTTTATTTTTCAATACTTAATAATTTAACTTAATAATAAAATTTAATAATAAAACTAATAATTTTACTGCAATAATTTCAGCTTCATCCGCGTCATTGTCCTTTTACAGTGTTTTTAAAATTAACTACTATGAGGAAAATTTATTGCCTACTTTATTGTTAGTTCCTTTTGGTAATATGTGGAATATCTTCATTATAAATGAAAAGAATTTATCCAGTTTTTTATATGTATACTGTAGTGTATGTGAATATGAATAGAAGTTTTGATGGAAGGTAGATTTATAATAAAGGAGGTTCTGTCGTCTCATGCCTGCACACCGCGCGTTATAGTAGTGGGGCGAGGGAAGAGAATTACTCACTTTCACTACGACCACGGGTGAGGACGGACGCGCGTGCGGTGTGTGAAGCAGAGAGCCGATATAACGCTGTTGGGTGGAAGTACGAACAGTACATTGGCGACGAGTCTGTGAGTACTGTTGTAAATTTATTTCAATTGTGATACTATGGAAAAACTGTCACGTTTAGTAGTAGCTAAACGCGAAAAAAAAAAGAAGATGACGGTAACAGTAAAATGGAAATATTATACTTGGAAATTAAATAATAAGTAACTTACATAACGGTGTAGAAAAATTTGAAATATTTTATATATATTCAGAGCAGGTTGAACGTGTTGAATTTGTTATGTTAATGTCGTAGAGGTCAATTTTGTTATTGTTATTTGAACGCGGTAACGACAATCGCTGGGACATTTTTTATTGTAGTGTTTGTGTGCGGAGTGTTCTATAAGATATGCTCATAAAAATAATAAAATTGTTAAATTAGTTTCATAAACTATAAATAAGTGCATATACTTTTTATAATATTACTAGCTGACTAGGCAAGCGTTGTTTTGCCGTGTGAGTTGTTTCTGGGAGATTTCTAGTGTACATTATATATGTATATACTGAGAGTGAGATTTGATTACTGAGAGTGCAAATTAAGTTTAATGAAAATCGGTTTTTATATATACGAAAATGTCACTTTAATTATATTCAGTGATATATCAGTCGTGTATAAATAAATATGCACGTATATACATATATAAATACATAATTAATGTGTCGATACGATAATAATATATGATTAATAAATAATTGTAGAAATAGTGAATGATAGAGTAATAGAAAATCTTGAGATGAATGATGCTTATCTCTAGATGAATTGTTTGATAAATTCGGGGAAGTTGGTCAGGAACGGATGATGCCGTTACTTGATGTAAAGTTAAATGATCGAAAAGTTGTTCAAGAACGGATGATGCCGTTACTTGATGTAAAGTTTGATGATTGAGTAGTTTGATAAATTCGGGGAAGTTGGTCAGGAACTGATGATGCCGTTACTTGATGTAAAGTTAAATGATTTAAAAAGTTGTTCAAGAACGGGTGATGCCGTTACTTGATATTAAGTTTGATGATTGAACAAGTTGTTCAGTAACGGATGATGCCGTTACTTGATGTAAAGTTTGATGATTGAGGAAGTAAGTTGAGAACGGGTGATGCCGTTACTTGATATTAAGTTTGATGACTGAAGAAGTTGTTCAAGAACGGATAATACCGTTACTTGATGTAAAGTTTGGTGATTGAGCAAGTAAGTCAAGAACGGGTGATGCCGTTACTTGATATTAGGTTTGATGACTGAAGAAGTTGTTCAAGAACGGATGATGCCGTTACTTGACATAAGGTCGTAATACTCTTAATTTATGTGAAGTTTGATGATTAAATAAGCTGTTTAATAACGGATAATAAACGGATAATTATTAATAATGTTAATTTATGTGACGGTAGATTTAGATTTAGGTAGATTTATGTGAAGAAGTTGTTAAAGGACGGTTCACAAACGTTTCTTGATGGGAAGTTGGATGGAAGTTTGATGATGTAGGAAGCATGTCAAGGACGAATGACGACCGTCTCTTGATGGAAGTTGAATGGTGATTGAGGAAGCATGTCAAGAAAAATAACGTTTCTTGAAATAACATAGTTTGCTGTCCCTGGTAAATTTGGCAAATCTTACAGTGGAAAAAGTCGGATGCGAAGGAAATTTTAATTTGTTATGTACGACATTGAATATGGAAAAGGAGTGGGGATATTTACTTAGAAGCTGCCACCACGCCTGCTCAAAAGAGAGTGCATATTTTGCATTGGGGTAGGTCGGAATAACAAGTATTTTACAATATTCCCGATACGCACTAAACTAACAATTCCGAAGCTGAAACTCTCATCTTCATGATTAGAATGATGTGTTGATGACTAAGAAATAAGATGAATATTTAATGAACCAGTATATTTGAATGAAATAGTAAAATATTTGAAAGACACGCATTTCGACAAGAGAAACAGGAAGAAAAGCAGAAATTTCAGAAATTCATTGTTCGGTCATGACAATAAGTTGTTAAATATTTAACTTCTAGACCAAATTGCTGAAAATGTAGCTCAGACAGTAGAAAAAATTATAAATTAAAATCAAATGAGATACCGACGATTGAAGACCTCATTAATGGCCGAAGCTTATTCATTGAAGGTTATAAACAAATGACTTTGTTTTTAAAGATAAAATAACCAGGATATGAGCCTCTGCTCAGAAGAAGAAGAGACAACCGGAAATGTAAATCAGAAAATAATAAAAAGACATTTCAATTGTGGTAGTTGCAAAAAACTTAACATTTGATGAGAAATGACCATGATAAAATCTATGCGAAATGAAGAAAGTCAGACACTTTAAACTGCAGTATAATCGCCTATAGAAAAAGATAGATGACACGGTGCAAGCACAGAAGACTCATTCCAATTCCCTTATAGGAAAAGATGAATACTATAATCAATTAAGTCCTTCAGAAAGATAACAGTGTAAAAGTAGATGGCCTTTTAGACTGGATCTCACTTACAGTGCCTATCTTAAAAGACAACTGTGGTATCCGATTTTGTGTTAATATGAGATGAGCAAATTCAACAATTCGAAACGAAAATCACTCTGCCTACGATAGAAGAATTAGACTAAGATTAGAAAGGTTGCTAAAATTCGAGATCCGTAACGACCTTTAAATCCACCACAGGACTTTATCAAAAAAAAACGAATGTTGTCTGGTAGAATCCTCTGAATTTGAGAAATTGAAGACGTGATCAATTTATTGAAGACATTCTTATGTTCAGAAAAGACCAAATAGAACATGACGCTAAACTGAAAAAGGTCATTGAAGTTTTACAGGTAATGAAGGTTGTGTTGAGAAAAGGAAAATGTATCTGAAGGTTCCTAGACCACAAACTTGCAAAACAGAAAATAAAATCATTAGAAAATATCTGAATACTGAATATCTATTCAAAAGCTGAAAGCCTCGATAAGCATCACAGATTTATTAACCTTCCTGGGATTAATAAATTAAGATGGTAAATGAATTCCTGACTTAGCCATGAAAACAGATCCCTTAAAAGAAGTGATCTGTCAGAAAATTGGAATAGAAAATTGGACTTAGAAATCAAAGTTTTTAGCGGTAGAGCGATAGTAGATTTTACAATACAATTCCGCAATCTATATTAGACTTATCTACAGAAAAGTTTAAATTAATTGTATATGTTTACACGTAAGGCATATTACACAATTGAAGATTATTTGAATGATAAAAATCCTTTCAGCTTAAAACAAGACTGAAAATAATTAAAGTAAATTTAAATGTTTAAAAGATTGACTGCCATGTTTCGTGCTGGTTTTTCTCGGTAAGAGCAACATTTCGAACAAGTGTAGCTTAATAAATCTAATTGATCCTTGACGATTCAAAAGTGCTTGTAAAAAAGCCTACTTGAATAAAGATTATTTAGACTTAATTTTATAAATTACAAATGAACTTGCTATTATGAAGGAAACTTTTTAAGAGACACTAAAATAGTTATATCTAAGGGATTGTGAGACAGAGAATTATTGACAGCACATGAGGGCCATCCCGGTATTGTGGCCATGAATGAAAAGTTTGGCGGCTCGAGGATGTTACCCATAAAACTGATGACATGGGTATTCGTGATAACAGGGAATTAAAAGAAAAAGGAAACAGTACGCAAACGGGAAAAAAAAGCGAATAATAGAAATTTAGGATCAAGAGATAAGTGTTTATTTGGGATACAAATAAGGAAAATAAACTAGGTGCAATCTTTGAATACATCGAATAGACAGCTAAACTACGATTGGGAGGTGACATAGAGATTGAAAGTGACGAAACTGGACAATAGTTGAGACGAAATATTTTACACGAAAAAAGGAAGAGGAAGAATGGAAGGTAATAAATGGCCAAGAGATGCAGGCAACGACAACAAGGAAAATAAGGAGGAATGAAGGACGAATGGAATGCAGGAGTGCCGGAAGATGTATGAGGCAACCGAAGTGTGGGAAAAAGGAGAATACAGATGAGTGAGGCATTTAGTGATATCTAATATTAAAATAGATGTGAAAGAAGCAATTAGAAAATGAGGTCCAGATAAATATAATACTTAGCTAAAAGAAGTATAAGTGAAAGGAATATATTTAGTTAGTGAGAAGCGAAGGAAGAATGGAGTTAGGAAAATGAGTGAACTACTTAGTTGTAGGATTCGTGATTTTTAGACTTCAGAAACGAAGATGTGTTATGGTGATTGATCAATGATGTAATAAAATGTTTTAAATGATAACCACTGATCTACTGAAAATAAACTTATTTTAATTAAAATAAAGGAGAGATGTAGTGTATGTGAATATGAATAGAAGTTTTGATGGAAGGTAGATTTATAATAAAGGAGGTTCTGTCGTCTCATGCCTGCACACCGCGCGTTATAGTAGTGGGGCGAGGGAAGAGAATTACTCACTTTCACTACGACCACGGGTGAGGACGGACACGCGTGCGGTGTGTGAAGCAGAGAGCCGATATAACGCTGTCGGGTGGAAGTACGAACAGTACATATACCAACGGCGGTTTTATACGACCTTATCGTATATTTCGTATGTTGCGCTTAGTATAAATTAACGAGTTGATTGGGAGATATCCTTGCTAATATTATAAATGCGAAAGTCTGTCTGTCTGTCGGTTACGTTTTCACAGCGGAACCAATATCGATAAAATTTGACACAATTATTATTACACACTGGGGTAACATATACGCTATAGAAATCCTGTTAATACAACGCTATTTTCGTTGAATTCATTGACATTGATAAACGCCATCTATTATCAATCTATGAGAGTTTTTTATTTTTTATTCACGATGTGTCAAAGTCAAGTCTCAGCAGTGTGGTATCCGGCTGACTAGAATAGACCACCCTCTTTTCTTACCGCGGTGTCGTAAGAGGCGACTAAGGTAAGTCGACCCGCCGTGTGATAACCGGCTGAGTAGAATAGACCACCCTCATTTCTTACTGAGGTGTCGTAAAAGGCGACTAAGGTGAGTTGACCCACCGTGTGGTATCCGGTTGAATAGAATAGACCACCCTCTTTCTTACCGAGGGGTCGTAAAATACGACTAACGTAAGTTGACGTCAGGCAGGCGGCCGGTCGTAGAATACGCAGTCAAATCATGTGACAACATGTTTGTAGCATGTTGTGCCGACCCCACTAAGAGTGGGATAAGGGCAGGACGGTGATGATGTGTCAAAGTCAAGTCTATAAGTTAAAGGAATAGCTTTTATATAGAAGACCCGATGGTGATAAGATGATCATCATCATCCTCCTTCCCTTACTCTACCCAAAGTGGGGTAAGCTCAACATGTTACAAACATGTTGTCGCATGATTTGGCTGCGTATTTTGCGACAAGACGGCGGCCGATGGTGATAAGATATATATAGTACATATAAGATTGGTTTTACAATTTTTTTAATGATTTTATTGCAGTTTTTTCCAGAGCAAATGATTTATACCGATATAATGTTCACGTTTCGCGTAGCGGAATCATTGTAATAGTAATTGCAATTTATTCCCCGGATTGATCTGATTTTTGTGATGAAGATATTTCCAAGGTTGATGAGTAACAGAACCTACTGTATATTCTAAGACTCCAGGGTCTACGTGAACGAAGTCGTGGATATAAAAAAAGTAAAGTAAAGTAACAGTCTGTTTATATCCCACTGCTGGGAATAGGCCTCGTCTCTCCGTTTTTTGGAGAGCAGGATTGGAGCTAAGACCTACCACGCTGCTCCAATGCGGATTGGTAGGTTACACATGTCCCTAAAATTCTCCTGAGATATGCAGGTTTCCTCACGATGTTTTCCTTCAACAAAAAGCGTGTGATAAATTGCAAATATCAATTAAACACATAAGTTTTTAATAGAAAAACTCATTGGTGCCTGCCCGGGTTTGAACCCATTTTCGTCTCTGAAGAGTAGCACGGTCTCACCACTAGGCAATCACAGCTTCCGCGGGTATAAGCTAGTTATAAATATATGGCACACTTACGGACACGGTCGTCCGGCCCCAAAGTAACTTAACATGTGTGTCATGGATGACAGATAACTGGTAAATATATGGTAAAGGATATTACCACTTTTGCCAACGGGCCACTCAATATATCTTGGAAGTGAAGTCGGACTCTATTTAAGTGTATGTTATATGGAAGAACTGTAGACGATGTTAATATCTTTGTTGCAGCTATGACACTCGAGTGTCAGGACCGACTGGGCACTGGTCGGATGATATGTTCGGCGAGCGAGCGAGATGGATCGGCCAGCCCGCTACCACGCTTCACGTCCGCGACGTGCAGTCGCGCGACCGAGCGGTATACAGATGTCGCGTCGACTTCCAAGTGTCACCGACGAGGAATTACCGGATCGCACTCGATGTTATCGGTCAGTAATTTATTTTTAATTGAAAACTTCTTTAGCGGCGTTGTGCACTTTTTGTGATGGTTAAAAAGTGTTAATATCGCGTCAGGACACGTGACCTGCAGGCCTACCATGAACTAGCATTATGTCTTATGGAATAATGTTATGGGGTAAATGCGCTGATATTGAGAAAATTTTTGTATTGCAAAAAAGAGCCATTCGTGGCATTTATAATTTGAATTCGCGTGAGTCCCTGCGAGAGAAGTTTAAGGAAACAGGTATTCTTACGTTAGCTTCACAGTATATTTTTAGCAATTTGATTTTTGTGCATAAAAATATACATAATTATAAAAAGATTGGCGATGTATATAATAGACAAAGTAGGAACCGACAAAAGCTTGCGGCTCCTGCTTTGCGCCTTGTAAGAGTACGTAAGTCGTTTGTGGGTTTGGGTATAAGATTCTATAACAAAATTCCACAATCAATTTTAACTTTGCCATTACAGCAATTTAAAAGTACTGTTAAAAAGAGGCTGATACAGAAAGCCTATTATACCGTGGAGGCTTACATTGATGATAAGAATGCGTGGATATAGCTGCTCTTTGACCTTGCGCAGGATAGCTATGACAAAATGTAATTAGTATTAAGAATCTTCTTTTTTAAAAGAGCTCCACCGAGTTTCTTGCTGGCTCTTCTTGGTAGGACGGCTTTCCGAACCAGCAGTAAAGTTGACGATTCAAAAGCACTTGTTTACAAGTTTACTTGAATAAAGAATATTTTGAATTTGAAAGAATATTTTGAATTTGAATTTGAACTCTTATTGCGACTCAATTGAAGACGTAAACAACGACCGCGAACTGCTTTCTTTTCGTACCATGAAGTGTTAATTGCATTGGGGTCGTAATGTTTGTAAAGGATAACGTTAAAACAAAAGTAATAATAAAATTATTTTGCTATAATCCGCGATACAGTAAATAGAAAATATATATAGTGTTAAATGTATAGTGGACTATCAGTATTTTCATACCCGATACGTGCAGGATTCGTAAAAACACATGCACAAACCTCCACCACTTCCACCACAATATACAAGCACTACACACGTTCACTATCACAAACTCAACAATCGTTTCGCCCCGCAACCGAAACATCATCAGGAGATAGACTCGACGACAAAATCGCAAAGCGAAGCGTTATCCAGACAAGCATTGCAATTTACATAATACCGATATGTACTATTTACCTAAACTATCCGGAAGTATTGCACTATCTTACATATATTGATATATATCTATAGTGTAGAATTGTATCATTATCTTTATATACTCTGTGGTACACTTTCCTACCAGTTATTTTATTAAACAGCTCCATAACGCCTAAGGTTGTCTGGTAGAAATTGCTGGTTAGCGATAAGGCCGCCTTATTGTACCTGTATTTGTTCCTGTCTATTAATGCCTGTAATTTTTCTTATGTGTACAATACAGAGTATTCTATCTATCTATCTTTTGGTGAAAACCGTACAAAAATCCGTTAGATTTAGATCCGTTTAGATTTTGAGAAAATCGATTACATACAGACTACTTTTTTTAGACTTTGTTTTACAATAAATATAGATGTTGACTCTCAGCGGGAATCGAACTCGCGGCTCGCGGGGCTGAAGGCACAGTCACTGTCAACGGCCCAGTCGATAACATCCATTAGTTGAAACCTAGAACAAGATAAAAAACAAAAACTTCGAAAGTGATAAATCTTAAAGAGCTGAAAAAAGGGGTCAACTTAAAAATAAAGGAATATTGGATTCAACTGCTGACATAGCTTTCGGGCACGACGATTAATGTATTAATTTGGCCTTTTGTAAGCTAACGCTTTCGCTATTCGACCGTGTCCTTTAGTAGCAAACTAGAATAATTAAACAGAAAGTTATTTAAAAAAGAAGTAAATTAGTAAATGAACAGTTTCTTTGTTCTTTAAAAATATTTGAATTTGTATAAAAAGGCACTTGTATTCAGTTGGAATACTTAAAAAGAGACAAAAAGTAAATTAGTAGATAACTAATTTCTTTGTTCGTAAAAATGCTGTAATTTAATTTAAAGGCATTATTATTTACTATTTTACAAAACATTTTATATTAAATAACCTAAGCCACATATATCGCAAGTATTATTATATTATTTAGTATTAGTATTCAAGTGACCGAATTAAAAAAAAATGTTGGTGGCAGATCGCAAAATGTTAAAAAAAAACAATAACTTGGTAGAGCAAGAAAACACTAGCCTTTTTTAGTTCGCAGCGTAATGTCATATGTAGATGGCAGTTATATCAAGATTACTATGTATCTAACTCAATCAAGCCTAATTTTGAATACTGTCTTTACTAACTAACTACTTTAATACTAACCGTACGATATATACATACAATTTTTATGAATATAAGTCTTTTATAGAAGAGGGCGTTACTTTCGGATTTCTAACTTTAAAAGTAATATTAATAGTGAAAGTATAATAATAGCATTATTTAATTTTACTTTTTTAAATATACATTAATAATACTATTTGTTTTATTTTTTTGACAAATTGTTGATTTGCAATATCAATGAATCAAATCCAAAAGTACTCTCTAAATAATGCATCGGATTTACCTTTTCCGTAAAGTGCATGATGACTTATCAATTCCGAACATTCTTTATACAAATTCTTAGTCACGGGGTTTGAACACTCGAACCCATGGGAAATTGTACGTATTTCACCAGAGTACACCTGGGATAACTACAGAATACAGGAAAAATATGCTACATTATAATGAAAACAATAAGGAGATCACCCTCTTCATTCCGGTGTGTTAAAAACTTTCAAGGTAACAAGACGCAACGAAGTTTTTGAGTAGGGCCAGCAAAAAATTAGGTCAACTTGAAAATTATTATTACTTTGTCATAAAGCTTCATTTTCTATATGTTTACCTGCACAGGGATGGAAAAGTAAAAGACCATAAAGTGGCATTTTTTTATGGTACTTTATATAACGGACCATTATTGATATAGGAATATTGATTACGTTAGTCGCGTAAACTGCAAAAGTAATGATAAATTTATTTGGCTATAATCCGTGTTTGTTAAGAATATTTGTGATCGCTGATTGTAAAGATGCGCCATGATACATTTATTCTAATACTATAAATGTTTTCTTAATGTTTTTCTTATCTTGAATATATTCCGGTATCATCATTCTCCTCATCATGTTTTAAACATGTTGCTACAAGTTTTGGCTAGTTATTTTACGACCGGCTACCTGTCTGACAAGTTACCTTTTACGAAACCTCGGTAAAAATGAGGGTGGTCTATTCTACTCGGCCGATTACCACTCGGCAATATAAAATAGCAATATAAAAGCTTGAAAATCAGTCGCAGAGTCTTGCATTTACAATATTGGTATTGATTATCGGCTTTTCCGACTATGTAATATACAATTTCTATACATACGAAAATTTTATATTGCATTTCTTAAGCTACATATCGATAGCGATAAATCATATAGAAATGCATAAAACGGCGGTCATATATCACCAGTAATACTCCCTTGACTTGGTTGCTTCCTTGCCAAGATTTCCAATTTAAGTTTAAAGCAAATATTTGTAGCAGTGCCAAACTTTTTGACTTAAACGAGAATCGCACAGTATATTTGTTTATTGTGTTTAAGTTTTTAGTTCTTCAAAAACTGCAAGCAAAACTGTTGCAGCACTGGACCTATAAATAATTTGTTGAGTAAAAGTCTCTCTAAGTTTATCTCCACCATGGCCTAGTTATCTGTTAGGTTCGGAGCCACTGGCATTCTACGAATGCCAAATAGTGATACAAACATTAAGCTAATCAAAGGCAATCAAAAACTCGACGTTCCCCGACGCTAGTAGAGCTTCTGCGCTCTATTCTTTGCATTTCGCAACCTCGACGATGCTTCTGCTCTCGCCCGTCCCGCCCGGTGACGCTGTAAAAGCCGTTATGGCTAACAACATACAGTCAGTTCGAAAAAAAATCAAAAACTGTCTGCTTAGTGGTTATTGTAGAAAAATCTGTACGAATGTCTATATTTTACAAGAATTTTAAACTTTTGTCACTAATTAATCATTCATCATCCTCCTGTCCTTATCTCACTCTAAGTGGGGTCGGCGCAACTTGTTTTAAGCATGTTGTAAAAGGATTTGGCTAGGTATTTTACGACCGGCCGCCTGCCTGACGTCAACTTACCTTAGTCGCCTTTTACGACAACTCGGTAAGAAATTAGGGTGGTCTATTCTACTCAGCCGGATACCACACGGCGGTCACTAATTAATACCAATTAATAATTTATTCTTAATAAAGTAAAGTAAAATATCGGCCTATTACAATCTCACTGTTGGGGATAGCCCTCTTCTCTTCTCTTCTGTTGAAAAAGGTTTGAGCGACCACGCTGCTCCAATGCGGACTGCTAGATTACACATATCCCTTGAATTCTCTAGAGATATGCAAGTTTAGTCACGATATTTTCCTTCAGCGTGTGATAAATTGCAATTATATATTAGACCATAAATTTTAGTAAAAAATCTCATTGGTGCTTGGCCGGGGTATGAACTTGTGACCCCCTTCGAAAATTCGCACGGTCTCACAGCTGGGCTATTGCACCTCAGTTTGTAAGTAATTAAATCAGTAGTTCGTATATAAAAAAATTATTAACGGAAAAATTCAAAGAAAAACATAGCAGATTTCCATTATCTATACAGGACGTGTAACTTGTGTAGTTTAGACGATCGAAGAACTTGTCAATAAAAAGTTTTAATAATCCTTACCCTCCTAAAAGCAACATAAAAGTTTTATATCAGCAAACGCTTTTGTTCCTTTTTTGGACGTATTCTTATGGTATAAGAAATAAAGAAGTAAATTGGCCCTCCAATAAATTTGGCGTGGACATAGCTCACCGTACTGTTGATTAAGTTCTAAATTACTAACCTCTACAAGATATTCTCTCTATTTGAGCTTATCGTACAAATTGATGTAACAAAATCTGATAAAATAACAATCATATATAATAACATAAAAAAAGTAAAGTAACAGTCTGTTGCTGTGCCCACTGCTGGGCGAAGGCCTCTTCTCTCCGTTTTCGAAGAGAAGGATTGGAGCCAAGACCTACCACGCTGATCCAATGCGGATTGGTAGGTTACACATATCCCTGGAATTCTCTAGAGATATGCAGGTTTCCTCACGATGTTTTCCTTCACCGAAAAGCGTGTGATAAATTGCAATTATCAATTAGACACATAAGTTTTAATAGAAAAACTCATTGGTGCCTGCCCGGGGTTTGAACCTATGTCGTCTCTAGAGAGTCGCACGGTCTCACCGCTAGGCTATCACAGCTCCTATATATAATAACATAGGTTTAATAAATTATAAAATGAGGAAAGAACGTTACTTTGCGGAGATCTATGAGAAGACAATATTGTTTTGCTAAAATTATCGATTAAAGAAACTCTACATATTATGCTACATCTAATGCTAAATGTGTAGAGTACTTACTATACTATGTATGGTACTACAAAGCTCCAGCAACATCACAAACTACACTGAAACTGCAAACATTGACACCTCAACAGACTTCTTTATGCAATTTTTATTATTCAAGCAATTTATTTTTTAGTACATAAAAATATAAGGAATTTTAAAACGATAGGTAATGTATATTAATAGACAAAGTAGGAACCGACATAAGCTTGCGGCTCCTGCTTTGCGCCTTGCAAAAGTACGTAAATCGTTTATCTGTTTGGGTACAAGATTCTATAATAAAATTCCGAAATCAATTGTAACCTTGCCCATTACAGCAGTTTGAAAACACTGTTAAAAAGAGGCCGATATAGAAAGCCTACTATACTGTTGAGGATTAATTAGATGATAAGGATGTGTGGATATAGCTGCACTTCTACCCTGTACAAGACAGTAATGACCAAATGTAACTTATAATATAAATATAATGTAAGTTATAAGATTTATATCTCAAAAAGAAATAACCGCCGAGTTTCTTGCTGGCTCTTCTCGGTAGGAACAGCTTTCCGAACCAGCAGTAAAGTTGACGATTCAAAAGCAATTGTTTATAAGTTTACTTGAATAAAGAATATTTTGAATATGATTCTGTTGTGAAGTCAATATCTAATCGATTTTTGATATTGGTACCAGGTATTTGTAGTCCTATTGCAGTATGATAATGCTGAATTTTACTTTAAGTTATGACAAAGAGTAGGGAGTATTATTCATTAAGTATTATATACATATCATCTAAGATTACGTACACATTAATATTATAGTTGCTAATAAGATAATTTCGCCGAATAAATAAATCTCAAGTCAAATGATTGAAGTCATCTTACTAAATCGGAGTGACGTCGTCAAGATACGCATCGAAAATGTGTAATATACAGTTTCGTCTGTCAATAGATACTTTACAACAATATATAAGCATCTAAGGTACTTCCTAATTGCTTTAAATTGCAAAATTTTAATGTCATAATTGTGAACAGATGTATAATGAATTAAAAATATATAAAGTCATGTTTGTGATGGTTTAAGAATGCAAAATAATACAATGCCTAGAGCTATTATATTATTAGCATATTCCCATAAATTGTGTGATAGTAATCTCGACCATTTGGTAAATTAATCAAAATTAATTGGTAATAATTCATTGATGAAATCACAGATTCCACTACCGCGGCATTTACATGAACAGCTCAAAACGGTGTGCCATTAGTTTGATTATCTACTTAATTATCAAGAATCTATGTTTTTATAATTTGGATACCTAATTAGATAAATTATTCGTGGCTAGACAGTATAATAAGAATAGGTTATTTTTACATACAATACAATCTGGTTTCATTTTGTTTTGTTGTGAATAAATAGCGTGGATAAGATTATTTTTATAGTAATAGCAAAAATAGCTTTGTTTGGCATTCTTTAATATCTTTACGGATTTCGTTAAATTTTTTGGTAGAGTTTTAAAGGAGTAGTATCCGGCTGAGTACATAGACCACACTCATTTCTTCCCGAGGTGTCCTACAAGGTGACCAAGGTAAGTTGACCCGCCGTGTTGTATCCGGCTGAGTAGAATAAACCACCCTCTTTCTTACCTGCATGCAGGAAACCTGCATACCTCCAGAGAATTCTAGGGACATGTGTAACCTACCAAGGAATGTCGCAAAGTGAGGGATGTCTTAATATGATTAATGAATCTACAACTGGTTCGGAACGTTGCTCTTACTGAGAAGAACCAGCAAGAAAATCAGGCAGTCGACCTTTAAATGTTTTCATCCATACATTATTACACCGCTGTCATCTATGAAGTTGAAAGAATTTTCACGTTCAGGCATTTTTTACGTCCAAATAATCATTGATTTCGTAATATGCTTTACGTATAAGCGTATTTCTTATAGACCAACACCATTTCTTTCCGAGATGTCGTAAGAGGCGACTAGGTAAGTTGACCCACCGTGTGGTATCCGGTTGAGTAGACTAGACCACAAAAAAATCGACTAGAAATCGATATAGAAGACTTGTCAAGATCATTATCAAACGGCTAATATGACGAAAGCAATATCCTTTTGTCTTTCCGTACAAAGCTGACCTGAGGAAGTTACTTAGGAATGGCAATTCATAGTTACTAATACAAAGTATATGCAGACTGTTCTCATTGATTAAGTTCAAGGAAAGAATATAAAAATTAAGTACTTAATTAACTAAGTGTTTGACAAATTGTGAGCCACGAAGATATAACATTTACGTTTTTTATTTAGCAAGTATATTTTATTGGCTGGAGGTAAAAATATTCAAGTAACTTTTGTACTCTCATCACATAAAAAGGTTTCACTTCAAAATTTATGAGGACATGCATCGAGATATCTCGATATACTCTGAAACCGTATCAGACGTTTCGCGCAATAAAATTTTAATTTTCAAGTTGACCTACATTTTTATAGCCCTCGATCGAACTGAAATCATCTTTCTACCCTCAAAGTTTACAAGGATACCGGGATAAAAGAGGGTCAACTTTATTGCTTTCTTTTGTTTTATCGCGATCGCGCTGCACAATACTGTTCGGTTGGTTATTGTTTTTTTTTTTTCACTTCCTTTTAATTGTGTACAAATTTATATTAAAATTTACAAGCTTTAGACATTTATTAGTAGTAAACAAAGACATTATAAAACTGAAAGGTTTAAATTAAGTCTAAGAAATATGCCTGCCCTTGTCACACTCTAAGTGGGGTCGGCACAACACATTACAAACGTGTTTTCACGTTATTTGGCTACGTATTTTACGACTGGCCGCCTGCCTTTTTCGACCGATTTTCGACCCGATTTTTTCGTGGTCTATTCTTCTCAATCGGATACCACACGGTGGGTCAACTTACCTAGTCGCCTCTTACATCTCGGAAAGAAATGGTGGTGGTCTATAAGAAATACGCTTATACGTAAAGCATATTACAAAATTAATGTTTATTTGGACGTTAAAAATGCCTGGATTTGAAAATCCTTCCAACTTCATAGAAGACAGCGGTGTAATAATGAATAGATGAAAACACTTAAAAGGCCGAGTACCGATTTTCTTGCTGGTTCTTCTCAGTAAGAGCAACACTCCGAACCAGTTGTAGTTTCATTAATTATATTAAGACATCACTCACTTTGCGACATCCCTTGGTAGGTTACACATGTCCCTAGAATTCTCTAGAGGTATGCAGGTTTCCTCACGATGTTTTCCTTCACCGAAAAGCATTTAATAAATTGCAATTATCAAATTAGACACGACGTTTTTTAATAGAACAACTCATTGGTGCCTGCCCGAGGTTTGAACCCATGATCGTTTCTAGAGTCACAAGGTCTCACCGCTGGGCTATCACAGCTTAACCACATTATACGCGCTCAAAATTAGTGGTGGCAATGAAAATTACGCAACACCTATAAAACCATAAAATTTCCGACGTTGTTAAGGAATTACGGCCGCGTCGGAATTTCGTGTCGATGTAGGGATAAAACCGGTGGAAGTTTTAGCGTGTGTTATCGCGATCCTCACGTGAGCCTCGGATTTTATCTTTGTCGCTCGAATACCGACTCTGGCTGTTAACATGTTTCGCAGTTGTAGTAAAAAATTAATGAAAAAAATAAGCTCTATACTGAACTTTCAAGTTTCTGATCTATTAAGATGTTTAAGATCGTTGCAATTCGCTTTTACTTTACAACTTTGGCACAGAAGCAATCATTTGCTTTTTAATTTTAAATTGGAAGAGTTGGCAGGCGAACTACTAAGTCAAATGAGTATTAGATGATGCACGGTGTTCAACGGGACATTTGTATGACTTATCGATATCGATTTTCACGCAATATCGATTTTAATAAATCGATAACAATCGACAATTGTAATTTTATTTATAACTTTATCATATTTAGGCATATTAAGACATCGAAGTCATTTTATTAGATATTTTAAAATTAACGATATCAGCCATATTTGAAGTTTTAGACGTAATTTTAATTTCCACAAGTTTTTCATAGTTCATATTTTTACAAAACCTGCCATTTGGTACTCTCAATACTAAAACACGTGGTTACTTTTGCTGCAGGGACTTTGTATTATTAGATGTTAGAATAGTTTAATAAAAGTTCCAATGCTATATAATATGTCTGCGAGTGTGAAATACAGATTATATGGTAACGTAAAAGTTAGGAATACAATCAGTATTTCACACCTTCAACAAAGCTTCTGCGTTTACCCGTTCTTTCTGGTATCTGAATTCGTCTAATACCATCGTTAACATCATACGAATAATTTGAAAACAAAGTACATTTGCATTTCAACACTTAAGTCATCACAAAGGATGACACAGGTACCACCAGGATTACAAAAATATTCATTATTTCCTGTTAGTTATTTTATTACATGACAAAATATATAAGCCTTCGAGGGATTTGCATAACTTTATACACTCTACCAACAGAAATGCCTTCTCCAAAAAAAGGATAATACCTTTCCCAAAGCATAAGGTTACGAAGCTATCTCGATAGCCGACCGACCGACGCGTAAATTTAAATCTTTATCCTCATGAAATCAACAGGAAAGTTTTACGACTAATGTCGGTGAAATGTTACCTTTCGCTTTCAATAAATTTTATCGTGAGCCATCTATAAACAGTGGTACCTCGATGTACGAGTGTTTTGAGAATCAAGCCGCCGAGCGAGCGATATTTTACTTTGAGATCGAGTCAAATTAAAATAATCTGTTTTCAAATTAGCTCTTTCAAGCACTTTAGTATGTTCGAGGATCAATATGATTAATGAAGCTACAACTCTTTCGACCAGCAAGAAAATTTGCGGTCAATCCTTTAAACATATAAAGTACTAAACCACACTCTTTTATGAAGCTGCACATCAATGATATGTACAGAGCTCAGAATGAAGGAGTTGAAAAAAAGTATAGCGCCAGCTAAGCGTTTAAGTTTCAATTCTAAGTTTTTAAGGTTTCTAAGTTTTAAGATTTCAATTTCTAAGCTCCGGACCTCTCTCCATGAAAATATGGAGAAACTTCTGATGGTGTGGATGACAGGGCAGCTTCAAGGAGGAACCTTACCTTATCACAAAGCATCATCATCATCCCCCTGCCCTTATCTCACTCTAAGTAGGGTCGGCACAACATGTTACAAACATGTTGTTGTCGCATGATTTGGCTGCGTATTTAACGACCGTCCGCCTGCCTGACGTCAGCTTACATTAGTCGTATTTTACGACACTTCGGTAAAAAAGAGTCTACTCTACTCAACCTGATGGTGGATCAACATCCACCGTGTGGTATAAGTATGGTGGGGTAAGTTGTTACCCTAGCCGCTTTTTACGACACCTAGGTACGAAATGAGGGTGGTTTATTCTACTCAGCCGGATACAAAGCATCATATATGAAAAAGCACGAGCTATTTACATTTTTCTTATTCAAAACTAAGTTGGTGTTCTGGGAGCTGGAACGGATAAATGAAATTTCAATTAATTGAATCTTTATTTGATGGAGATAATTGCTTTGATATACGAGTAATTTTACATACGAGCAATAAACTCGTCTTTCGAGGTACCACAGAAAATGATAAATTATTAGTAAGTAAGTAACGGCCTGTTACTATCCGACTGCTGGGCATAAGCCTCCTCTCTCCGTCTTTGGAGAGATGGGTTGGAGCTAAGACCTACCACGCTGCTCCAATGGGGATTGGTAGGTTACACATATCCCTAGAATTCTCTAGAGATATGCAGGTTTCCTCACGATGTTTTCCTTCACCGAACAACGTGTTATAAATTGCAATTATCAATTAGACACATAAGTTTTAATAGAAAAACTCATTGGTGCCTGCCCGTGGTTTGGAACCTGTGATCGTCTCTAGAGAGTTACACGGTCTCACCGCTTGGCTATCAGAGCTTATTAGTACTATGGATTAAAATTAACTTTACTGTTCCGATATAACTTGACCTCGTTGCTCGTTGTTTTTTAGAGGAGCACGTTCCCGTAATTACGTTGGTGACACGTGAGCTCGTGGTCCCCTTTGCTTTGTATCCGATAATGAAGGTGTCGGTTTAAAGAGGCACACGTACTCGTATCTCGAGTGTCATTTACATAGAATTTTACTAGGTTTGTTTCGTGAGATTTATATTAAACTTGAGCTCAAAATATACATAATTTTAAATATATTTCTGACAGTGACCCTGCCTTCCTATATGTAGATCGCGGTTTCGATTCCCGTCGAGGGCCAACATTTATTAAATACAATTTGCTGGTTCTTTGATTCCGGATGTATATATGTATTTAAGTGAAGTGAAATGAAGTAACGGCCTGTTACCATTTCACTGCTGGGCATGGGCCTCCTTTCTCCTTTTTTGGAGAGAAGGATTGGAGCTAAGACCTACCACGCTGCTCCAATGCGGATTGGCAGATTACACATATCCCTTGAATGTTCTAGAGATATGCAGGTTCCTCACGAAGTTTTCCCCCATCGAAAAGCGTGTAATAAATTGCAGTTAATAATTTGAGACAAAAGTAATAAAAAAACTCATATCACAGCTTGTATTTATGTATGTATTTGAAATTATATACGTCCTGATATTTTTACCAGCTGTCTGTGTACATTTAGTTATTACTATGAAATTCAAATTCAAAAAATTATTTGTTCAAGTAAACTTGTTAACATGTGCTTTTGAGTCGTCAACATCTACTGCTGATTCGGAAAGCTGTTCCTACCGAGAAGAGCCAGCGAGAAACTTTGCGGTTGCTCTTTTCAGAGAATAATTCTTATTACTAGTTACAATGGTTATTAATGTCTTGTATAGGGTCGATAATTATATAATTATATAAGTAGCTATCTATATCCACACATTCTTATCGTCTAAGGAATCCTCAATAGTATAGTAGGTTTTCTGTATTAGCCTTTTTTAAATATTATTTTCAAACTGCTGTAATGGTAAACTTAAAGTAGATTGCAGAATTTTATGTACTTATGTACTTTTGCAAGGCTTATCTTGTCGTGAGTCGAATAATAGCTGTATCCACGCATTATTGTAATCTATATAATCCTCAACAGTTTAGTAGGCTTTCATGCTTTCTTTTAATAGTTAGTTTCAACTCCCGTAATAGCAACGCTAAAATTGATTGCGGAATTTTAATATAGAATCTTAAACCCATATTCCTGTATATTACCTTTTTATTAATATCAAAGAATATGTTTACTCAACATACATCCATTTTATATAATATGTACAGTGAAAATAGGTCACACGATTTGCGAAACACTGTATTATACGCAAAACAATTTACGAGCTGTTATTCGCGTCTGCTTATGAGGGAAATAAAATGCTAGGCAGTTTACTGCAGATCTACTGAGCCGTGTTTATGTTAAGTGTCATATACTAAAGTCCCTTCGGCGGAAGTGCTTTAGCATACGATATTTAATGTAAACAAACTGGAGTGGTTGACGATGCTTTGGCTTTTCTTTAATATGATTTAAGTGTGTGTATAACATATATGTAGATGCCTGCGTAGAAATATGTATATGGCAAAGTTTTTCCCACGTAAATCCTGAACTATGATAAAAAGTCTATCTTCCAGTGAAAGTTTGGTCGAAATCAGTTTTGCCGTTCTAGATAACCTGTTGATAAAACTTCCACAAAGAATTGTACTATCTTTTAGTAGAAAATGGATAAAATGCGTTCAGTAGATTTTGAGAAAATCTTTCACATATAGATAGATAGCTTTCGGGGATTTTGTTTTATAAAAATTATAGATATAAATAAATAATACATAAATAAATATATGGGACACTTACACACACGGTCGTCCGTCACCAAAGCAAGTAACTTAATACTTGCGTTATAGGTGATGGACAACTGGTAAATATACTACATATATAATTTTAAATACATACTTAAATACAAATACACACCCACGCTCGAAGAACCAATAAATTGTTTGTAGAAAATGCTGCCCCTCGGCGGGAATCGAACACGCGATAGATATGTACCGGAATTGATGATATTGAAATATGAAATATTAATTGCTGTGTCTCCTACTTGTTGTTGCTTCTAGTTGTTCTATTATCTTGTTTAGTCAGAGTGGGGTTGGCACAACATGTTATTATCTGCCATTCTCTCATAACAATTCTGGCACTACTTCTATATGCAATTTATACTGCATACAATACGTCTATCGCTTTATCGGCCTCTGTTTAGTCACATTCATATCTTCCTAACGAAGAAAATTATTAGGAAAATTGCCAAGGAGAGTTGTCATCAGGTAGGCTCGTCGTAAAATACTTTGCTAAATCATATTGCATTCTGTTTTGTACAAACATTTATATATTATCTGCCATCATTCAGTGATCAAATCATTTAGTCTAAGATTTAAAAGTTAGTTTGTATTCCGGGAAAAAACTAACAAGAACTGCATTCAGAACCGCAAATTTGCAAACCCCGTACTAATTACATTTACAGTTAATTTGATTCTCAGTATATTTATTTTTTAACGGTTAACGGTATAAGTTTAACAACTACTCTTCAGTTCTAGTTGAACGAAGCTAGTAAATAAATTGGAAGCTCGTAGTAGAAATGTGAGTTAACTGAATTATTGTAGCGAAAATTTTTTAATATTCAATTTTCTGGCTCACCGCGTATCGTTTATAAAATGCCTCTGTGTAATATTGTTCCTAAAAATATCGTATGAAATATGAAAAAATTATATTTCATATTATAGTCTTTTTTCCTAAAATAGGGCTGTATTTAATATTAATTAATAAATGCTTTGCTTTACTCTAGACATGAGAAATAACTGTCCTTAAATAATTTATAGAATTAGGCGTTATTTTGCGGAGATCCATAATACAAAAGTAATAATAAAATTATTTTGCTATAATCCGCGATACAGTAAATAGAAAATATATATAGTGCTAAATGTATAGTGGACTATACGTTTTTTCATACCCGTTACATGCAGGATTCGTAAAAAACATATGCACAAACCTCCACCACTTCCACCACAATACACAAGCACTACACAGGTTCACTATCACAAACTCAACAATCGTTTCGCCCCGCAACCGAAGCATCTTCAGGAGATAGACTCCACGACAAAATCGCAAAGCGAAGCGTTATGCACACAAGCATTGATATATAGTAATCGGTTCATCCCCACCTTTACCTCTGAACACGTGCAACAAGCTTGAACTTGAAGCATTTATCTGATCGTTAATGAGGGTGCCATTGTTATGCTTAATGATTTCTAATTGTTCCAAAATATTCAATTTTAAGCTTTTTTCACAGGTGTGCAGTATTTCGAAACAATGGTCATTAGGAACTTTATGACCGCTTTCTAACAAATGTTTCGCGAAATGTGAATTTAGTGGCTTATTATTCCTGAAAGCGGCCATATGTTCTTTAAAACGGGTTTCGAAATTACGACCAGTCTGACCCACATATGTATCATTGCATTCAGGACATTTTATTTTGTAAACACCACTCTTTTTTGGGATTTCTAATTTATCTTTATTATTGCATAATATATTTTTTAAAGAGTTATTACTTTCAAAACCTAATTTAATATTTGACTTTGTTTTAAATATAGCTAAAATTCGTTCTGACAATGTTCCAAAATAGGTCAAACTGGCTTTGTACTTATTATCTTTGTTATGTGGCACCGCATAGAAGTGTTTTGCCAATTGCCACTTCTGTTTGTTTTTTAAAATATTTTGTACTAATTGCTCATCGTAGCCATTGGAATGCGCCATCTGCTTGATTATTTGCAGCTCATTGTTAAAATTCTTTTCCGAAAGAGAAAAAATATATTATGCAATAATAAAGATAAATTAGAAAGCCCGAAAAAGAGTGGTGTTTACAAAATAAAATGTCCTGAATGCAATGATACATATGTGGGTCAGACTGGTCGTAATTTCGAAACCCGTTTTAAAGAACATATGGCCGCTTTCAGGAATAATAAGCCACTAAATTCACATTTCGCGAAACATTTGTTAGAAAGCGGTCATTAAGTTCCTAATGACCATTGTTTCGAAATACTGCACACCTGCGAAAAAAGCTTAAAATTGAATATTTTGGAACAATTAGAAATCATTAAGCATAACAATGGCACCCTCATTAACGATCAGATAAATGCTTCAAGTTCAAGCTTGTTGCACGTGTTCAGAGGTAAAGGTGGGGATGAACCGATTACTATATATCAATGCTTGTTTGCATAACGCTTCGCTTTGCGATTTTGTCGTGGAGTCTATCTCCTGAAGATGCTTCGGTTGCGGGGCGAAACGATTGTTGAGTTTGTGATAGTGAACCTGTGTAGTGCTTGTGTATTGTGGTGGAAGTGGTGGAGGTTTGTGCATATGTTTTTTACGAATCCTGCATGTAACGGGTATGAAAAAACGTATAGTCCACTATACATTTAGCATTATATATATTTTCTATTTACTGTATCGCGGATTATAGCAAAATAATTTTATTATGACTTTTGAAATAACTGTCCATTATCGTGACTGTCTCTGTCATAATTTAAAATGCACTAAGCTAGATTACGTCGCTGTAGGTTCTCTTAAACTCATGCGTTATACAAGCGTGGCACGATGTGCGGTCAATTCGCTTTAACTTGCGTTTATACATAAGAGTATATTTGTCCCTATACAGAGAAGTTATTGTCAAGAGTATAATTTGACTATACCTGGCATAAAGCACGAGGGCAAATAAAAGCGTACCTCGACTGATGCCACGGTCTGGCACCTTCAACGATATTAAATATGATCAAAGGTTGTGTATACCCATAACATAAATGTCCAAAATACTGCAATATTTATGAAATGTAATATAATTAAAGTTTCATATGTTGCACACATACATGTCAAGTGCAAAAAAATCTTAATTTTCTACTGGTAACTCGTATTGAGGGTATATAAACACTAAAATTGACGTGAATACCGTCGTGGGTATAAATTATAAATACTATACATATCTGATGTTTTGATATTGGACTAGATGTAGGTAACAGCAAGCTTCGATGCATTATCTTTCTATAACGTAACCAACAGCGCAATTTATATCGCGACGCACAAGTCTAGATGACCTCTATTCTATATGAATAGATGGGTTTACAGAAGGCAACTATCATGTCCATTCTTTTCTTTCTGTAACGATTTACACTTTTTTACTTAGAATTAAATAGAGTAATTAGTAAATAAATAAATAAAATAGATTAGTTGTCAGTATACTTTGAAAAGGAATAATTTAAAATATTATACATATATGACTGGCCCGTTAGCGCAGTGAGTAGTGACCCCGCCTTCAGCTCCGCGGGTCGCGGTCGATTCCCGCCGAGGGCCAAAATTTTCTATAAAAAAAATCGATTGTTCTTCGGGCCTGGCTGTATATTTGTATTTAAGTATGTATTTAAAATTATATATGTAGTATATTACATATATATAATTTTTAGTTTGTAGTATATTAAGCTGTGATAGCCTAGCGGTGAGACCGTGCGACTCTCTAGAGACGACATAGGTTCAAACCTGGGCAGGCACCAATAGGTTTTTCTATTAAAACTTATGTGTCTAATTGATAATTGCAATTTATCACACGCTTTTCGGTGAAGGAAAACATCGTGAGGAAACCTACATATCTCTAGAGAATTCTAGGGATATGTGTAACCTACCAATCCGCATTGGAACAGCGTGGTAGGTCTTAGCTCCAATCCTTCTCTCCAAAAACGGAGAGAGGAGGCCTTAGCCCAGCAGTGGGCATAGTAACAGACTGTTACTTTATGTAGT
Source organism: Morpho deidamia (assembly GCA_947086505.1). Lineage (NCBI taxonomy): Eukaryota > Metazoa > Arthropoda > Insecta > Lepidoptera > Nymphalidae > Morpho > Morpho deidamia. The sequence continues at coordinate 3,327,562 of CAMTZC010000025.1, forward strand.
ATATTTACCAGTTGTCCGTCGCCCACAACACAAGTATTAAGTTACTTACTTTGGGGACGGACGACCGTGTATGTAAGTGTGCCATATATATATTTATTTTAATTATATCAATCACAAGAACGTATACGTAAAGACGATTATTTGTAGAGAACTTAGACCGTTGTTCCTCAAATAAATGTAACAGAAAACAGAACATACAGTTAGCACGTAATTTTACAGCACAAAACAATGCATGTGAGGCAGGTGTTCATTCTAGGATACGATATCATTGTTATGTGAAACGGCTCCCGGAGTAGAAAAGCAACCGATTATTGCCCAGTTTGCTCTGAATACGTATGTAAGCCCATTGTTCCAACTTTTGTAACCACTACTGAAGTCGGCATAGACTATTGTCATTCTTTCATATTTATGTAGTTGTAGGGATATGTTAAGAAATAAATAATTTATATTACACGATTATTCATTATCATAATCGATTTTCTAAACATCACAATCGTTTTTTGAAAAATCTTTTATATTAATTAAGCTCTTTTTATTCTTTTTTACTATCTTCTCTTGTCTTTTAAGATAAGATATTCGTTGTTGGATGTAACCATTGTAGTCAAACTGAACATTTTAATCAAAATTCGCAATCATTGAATTTATGTTATTTTTATCTACTTATTAGCTGTGCCCGTGGCTTCGCCCACGTGGAAATCCGCGAGAATTTAAGCACAATATACTACTAATTAACTATAGTACGCGGCATTAAATAATGCACATCGATGTTTAGAACGCAACAGCCGGCCAGTTCGGTTTCGTAGAGCGCTGTCACTGTCACTCAGTTAGTATGTAACGTTTCACACGGGTTCGTCAGTCTGTGCGACAGAGAAAATGCTCTATGAAGCAGAATCTAGCTGATTTCTTTCTCTAAGTCTCGATGTGCATTATTTATTGCCACTTTAAGAATGTGTGTAATATAGTTAGTGTGTTTATTTGGTCAAGTCACTTTAATATTGTTCTAGATAAAAGATACTAGAATAGGAGTTTCAAGGATATAACCCAACGAAAAATCATAATTGCGATGGGTAAAAACATAGCTTATATAAAATAGCTTATAGCATATATATTAGAGCTTATGTATAAGAACTTTCGCACTTTCGAGATTATTATTATCTCTTATTATAATCTTTAAGCTAGATTACGTCGCTGTAGGTTCTCTTAAACTCATGCGTTATACAAGCGTGGCACGATGTGCGGTCAATTCGCTTTAACTTGCGTTTATACATAAGAGTATATTTGTCCCTATACAGAGAAGTTATTGTCAAGAGTATAATTTGACTATACCTGGCATAAAGCACGAGGGCAAATAAAAGCGTACCTCGACTGATGCCACGGTCTGGCACCTTCAACGATATTAAATATGATCAAAGGTTGTGTATACCCATAACATAAATGTCCAAAATACTGCAATATTTATGAAATGTAATATAATTAAAGTTTCATATGTTGCACACATACATGTCAAGTGCAAAAAAATCTTAATTTTCTACTGGTAACTCGTATTGAGGGTATATAAACACTAAAATTGACGTGAATACCGTCGTGGGTATAAATTATAAATACTATACATATCTGATGTTTTGATATTGGACTAGATGTAGGTAACAGCAAGCTTCGATGCATTATCTTTCTATAACGTAACCAACAGCGCAATTTATATCGCGACGCACAAGTCTAGATGACCTCTATTCTATATGAATAGATGGGTTTACAGAAGGCAACTATCATGTCCATTCTTTTCTTTCTGTAACGATTTACACTTTTTTACTTAGAATTAAATAGAGTAATTAGTAAATAAATAAATAAAATAGATTAGTTGTCAGTATACTTTGAAAAGGAATAATTTAAAATATTATACATATATGACTGGCCCGTTAGCGCAGTGAGTAGTGACCCCGCCTTCAGCTCCGCGGGTCGCGGTCGATTCCCGCCGAGGGCCAAAATTTTCTATAAAAAAAATCGATTGTTCTTCGGGCCTGGCTGTATATTTGTATTTAAGTATGTATTTAAAATTATATATGTAGTATATTACATATATATAATTTTTAGTTTGTAGTATATTAAGCTGTGATAGCCTAGCGGTGAGACCGTGCGACTCTCTAGAGACGACATAGGTTCAAACCTGGGCAGGCACCAATAGGTTTTTCTATTAAAACTTATGTGTCTAATTGATAATTGCAATTTATCACACGCTTTTCGGTGAAGGAAAACATCGTGAGGAAACCTACATATCTCTAGAGAATTCTAGGGATATGTGTAACCTACCAATCCGCATTGGAACAGCGTGGTAGGTCTTAGCTCCAATCCTTCTCTCCAAAAACGGAGAGAGGAGGCCTTAGCCCAGCAGTGGGCATAGTAACAGACTGTTACTTTATGTAGTATATTTACCAGTTGTCCGTCGCCCACAACACAAGTATTAAGTTACTTACTTTGGGGACGGACGACCGTGTATGTAAGTGTGCCATATATATATTTATTTTAATTATATCAATCACAAGAACGTATACGTAAAGACGATTATTTGTAGAGAACTTAGACCGTTGTTCCTCAAATAAATGTAACAGAAAACAGAACATACAGTTAGCACGTAATTTTACAGCACAAAACAATGCATGTGAGGCAGGTGTTCATTCTAGGATACGATATCATTGTTATGTGAAACGGCTCCCGGAGTAGAAAAGCAACCGATTATTGCCCAGTTTGCTCTGAATACGTATGTAAGCCCATTGTTCCAACTTTTGTAACCACTACTGAAGTCGGCATAGACTATTGTCATTCTTTCATATTTATGTAGTTGTAGGGATATGTTAAGAAATAAATAATTTATATTACACGATTATTCATTATCATAATCGATTTTCTAAACATCACAATCGTTTTTTGAAAAATCTTTTATATTAATTAAGCTCTTTTTATTCTTTTTTACTATCTTCTCTTGTCTTTTAAGATAAGATATTCGTTGTTGGATGTAACCATTGTAGTCAAACTGAACATTTTAATCAAAATTCGCAATCATTGAATTTATGTTATTTTTATCTACTTATTAGCTGTGCCCGTGGCTTCGCCCACGTGGAAATCCGCGAGAATTTAAGCACAATATACTACTAATTAACTATAGTACGCGGCATTAAATAATGCACATCGATGTTTAGAACGCAACAGCCGGCCAGTTCGGTTTCGTAGAGCGCTGTCACTGTCACTCAGTTAGTATGTAACGTTTCACACGGGTTCGTCAGTCTGTGCGACAGAGAAAATGCTCTATGAAGCAGAATCTAGCTGATTTCTTTCTCTAAGTCTCGATGTGCATTATTTATTGCCACGTACTATACTATCAAAAATCTTCCTCAAGAATTGCATTATCTTTTAATGAAAACGATACAAAAATCTGTGCTGTTTGATCTTGAGGAAATCTATAACATACAGACAGATAGGTTTACGGGAATTTGTTTTATAATACGAGTATGTATAGATTTATTATTATTGAAAAAAGCAACTTTTCAAATAGTGAAAAATATCGATTTTCAATAATTATTTTTTTTACAAATTATTTCAAAGGGAGAAAAATAGATTATTTAACAGTCAATTTTCTCCACTCCAAATTACATCCCTATCTATGATAGATGTGTGCGTAAGAGGTCTATCTCCTGCCTTTGGTGCCTGCCCGGGATTTAAACTCACCGCTAGATTATCACAGCTTGATGTTAGGTGGGGTGCAAGAGTATTATGATCTTTTTTAAACATAGATGTTTTCGTACAGTTTGTGACTAATATTGTATTATTAATATTTGTATGTACATTTACAACAACTCTGAAGTATATGGCAATAAAGTCAGTTATGATCATCATCATTCTCTTGCCCTTATTCCACTCTAAGTGGGGTCGGCGCAACATGTTACAAACATGTTGTCATATGATTTGGCTACGTATTTTACGACCGGCCGCCTGCCTGACGTCAACTTACCTTAGTCGCCTTTTACGACACCTCGGTAAGAAATGAGGGTGGTCTATTCTATGCAGCCGGATACCACACGGCACAAAGTCATCATGATCAATCAGTCGTTTTGTTCACAACAACCATATAACTTTAATTTTAAAAATAAATTTAATATTTCATTAATTCTTCACTTTAAATAAGTGTTCCGTTGCATTCAAACTTATTTATTTAAAACACGTTTTACTCTCGATTGCGAGAGCATCACTAGATCTCTAGAGCTTTTGAACGTGGGGCAACTAAACTAACTCTCTAACTCAAATATTTGTTCTTTATCTCTGATTTCCTATTTTATAGAGTTCAAATTAAACAATTTAAGGAACAGTATATATGTAATCAATGGAGTGCATTTGTTGAACTCTCAAATGGAGGATAGGTTTTATAAATGATTTAAAATTATTTTATTATAGACAAATAAATATCAAACTAATTTAGAGCTCCATTTATATCTGGTCGAGGCAATAGTAGTGGATTTTTAGTAACTCCTATATTTTATATATTTATCCTCCTATATTTCTATTTTGTAGCGTGAGAAATTTAAAATGTTAATTTGCAGAAAATAATTGAAATTTTAATCGTTTTGCGTGGCGTTCTTTTATGTAAATGACTTTACTAAGACCTTTATGATTAAATTGACCCTAAGCTCCTATAATATTGCATTTATGTCGAAGATGTAAAGATAAAAATAAATATATATATATATATATATATATATATGGGACACTTGCATCCATCCCCAAAGTTAGTAACTTAATTCTTGTGTCATGGGTGACGGGCAACTGCTAAATATACCACATATATAATTTTAAATACATACTTAAATACAAATAAACACCCGGGCTCGAAAAACCACCAAATTGTTTATAGAAAATGTGGCTCTCGGCCGGAATCGAAACCAAGACCAGAAAGCAGAGTCACTACCCACTGCGCCAACGGGCAAGCCAATATAGGTTTGCTTTGAGCCTAATTTATTACTGAAAAGAGCTTTTAATAAATTTATATCCAGAAAGACAGTGCGTGCAAAGTCAGCTGACGAAAATCTCAAGTTAAGAAAAAAAAAATTTTATTCATTTCATTTCACAATATTTTAAAATACATACGAGTTTGAGAACTCCTTTTAAGTATGAAAATACTTGTGTTAGCAGTTCTCACTCCTCCATAACTACATACTAATATACAAACTTTTATAGGTAAGGTTACATCCTACTAATATTATAAACACGAAAGTTTGTGAGTATGGATGGATGTTTGTTACTGTTTCAAGAAGAAACATGTGTCATATGATTTGGCTACGTATTTTACGACCGGCCGCCTGCCTGACGTCAACTTACCTTAGTCGCCTTTTACGACACCTTTGTAAGAAAGGATTGTGTGTGCCGGATACCACACGGCGATGAACTGAGAAATATATACGCACTTATTAAAACTAGAATTATTATGAAATTAAATGGTATTTTTATTGTCCCTCTTACTTCTGGTTTACCTTATGAACGAAAGAATGATTCAGAAGACAATGGCGATCATAATTATATGACAAGGCAAAAGAGGTTTATTCATATCGCTGAACCTAAGAGTTGTATCAAGATAAATATTGATGGCGCGAGTCATATTAAATTAGCACATAGTTCTTGGGCTTCCGTTCGATTTCCGTCGAGGGCCAACATTTTCTAAATACAATGTGTTGATTCTTCAAGTCTGGATGTATTAATGTTTTTAAGTATGTCATAATTCCCCTGCCCTTATCTTCTTTTGTGCCCTTATCTTCTTTTAATAAATAATAAATAATAAATATATGGGACATTTACACACACGGTCGTCCGTCCCCAAAGTAATTAACTTAATACTTGTGTTATGTGTGACGGACAACTGGTAGATATACTACATATATAAGTTTAAATACATACTTAAATACAAATACACAACCAGGCTCGAAGAACCAACAATTTGTTTATAGAAAATGTTGGCCCTCGGCGGGAATCGAACCCGCGACCCGCGGAGCTGAAGGCAGGGTCACTACCCACAACGCCAACGAGCCAGTTTGTGCCCTTATCTTCTTTTGTGCCCTTATCTTCTTTTCCTTATATACTAAGTGGGATCGGTACAACATGTTTTAAACATTTTGGCTAGGTATTTTACGACCGACTGCCTGCCGGACGTCAAGTTACCTTAACCACCTTTTACGACACCGCGGTAAGAAATGAGGATGGTCTATTTTACTCAGTTGGATACCACACGACAATTATGTATTTAAGTAATTATTTATAATTATATATGTATATATTTAACAGTTGCCTGTCACACACAACACAAGTTAAGTTACTTATAGGGGACGGACGACCGTGTGTGTAATTGTCTCATATATTTATTATTATTATTTATTATTGTGTAACATACAGTAAAAATGTTGGGATAGGAAATAGTCAAACGACAGTCTGTGTTTTTGTTAATGCTGGAAGTGGCGTTCTTGATTGATCAATATCGAGGTTAGGGACTTTTAGGTGAGTGGGCCTTAAATAGTGAAACTTGACGTAATTAGAGAGGTTCTGTCGAGATTCTAGAGTCTGTCGATTGTCGTTGTGAACGTAATTTCTAGCAAAAGTGTATTTTTGAGTCAATTAGTGAAGTCAAGCTGAAAGCGAATAGTGGATTAATAGAACTATAATAGTGAGAAAGTGAAGATGTTACGACTTAAGACCTTCTAGATTCGTTTTAATTCTAAACTTATTATGTTGGTTTTTTTAAGTCACTTTTGAGCTTGAAGAATACAAACCAACAGTTGAGAACAACGATATGATATTTACCAATACAGAACACGAGAATTGTAAAACTTTACCGTTCTTAATACCGTTTAATTCAAGAGTAAAACAATTTAGAAAAATCAAACATTTCACTCAGTTCACCAATGCACGTAATAAAATTATCCAATTTATCAAACGCGAAGCCGGCAAACCCATTAACCGAGCACGAGGCAACTTTAATCCAGGTGAAAGAATAATTTGTAAGCGTTTTGCTACTGTCGAGAGCGGTAATTATAGCCTATTTTCTAGAGAACAACAGAAAATTCTGAGCGAAACCTCCTCCGCGCCATCCATTACATGACTGGAATTTTTAACAATGAAATTTATTTTTAAATACAATGCATTCCTTTTCTTGAAACTTATATTTTTTTAATGTCCATCTTCATTTATTTTATTTTAAAATGGAAACGTCATCATCCTCCTGCCCTTATCCTAATCCAAGCGAGATCGTCACAACATGTTATTGACATGTTGTCACATGATTCGGCTGCGTATTTTACGATCGGCCGCCTGCCTGACGTCAACTTACCACAGTCGTATTTTACGACACCTCGGTAAGAAAGAGGGTGGTCTATTCTACTCAACCGAATACCACACGGTGGGTCAACTCACCTTGGTTGCCTTTTACGACACTTCGGTAAGAAATGAGGGTGGTCTATTCTACTCAACCGGATACCACACGGAATATTTATTTCAAAATAATAATAATAATAATCTCATGGTGTGAAAGTTCTAATATATAAGCTATAAGCTATGTTTTTACCCATCGCAATTATGATTTCCCGTTGGGTTATGTCCTTAAAACTCCTATTCTAGTATCTTCTATCTAGAACAATATTATAGTGATTTGACCAAATAAATACACTAACTATACTACACACATTCTTAAAAAATGAAATTTAGTAAAATTCTTGAATATTTGAATTCTTGAGTATCTTATTCAATAAAAAATAATCCTAACGACGGCATCACAAATAAAGGACGTCTTGACCCAAATATCTTTTTGGATTTGATTCTTTTGATAAATCAACAAACATTGCTTAATTTGCATAACAAATACAACTCCTTGATTATTCCGCAGAGCTCCCTACAAAGCCGGTGATCTTCGACGAATTCGGCAAAGAAGTTACAGAAATCGCCGGCCCTTACAACGAGGGGGGTGACTTCAAACTTATTTGCTCCGTTAATGGCGGTGAGTACGATAAAATAAAATCTAATTGAGCTAAATATAAAATTTAAGTTACTATCCCAATGCTAGGCGTATGCCACCTCGCACCGTTTCTGGAGAAAGGGTTGGAGGCAAACCTATAACGCTGCATCAAAGCGGAATACGAGCGGTTACACATATCCCAAGAATTTTTTAAAAATATACAGGCTTAAGCTGTGATAGCTCAGCGGTGAGAGCGTTTGACTCTTTAGAGACGATCAAGGGTTGAAACCTTGGGTAGGCACCAATGAGTTTTTCTATTAAAACTTATGTGTTTTTCGGTGAAGGAAAACATCGTGAGAAAACCAGCATATCTCTAGAGAATTCTAAGGATATGAGTGACCTACCAATCCGCATTGGAGCAGTGCGGTAGGTTGTAGCTCTAATCCTTCTCTCCAAAAACGGAAAGAGGAGGCCTATGCCCAGCAGTGGGATAGTAACAGGCCGTTAGTTTTACTTTTACTTTTACGCAGGTTTGTTCACGATGTTTTCCTTAATCGAAAAGCGTATGATAAATTGCAATTATGAATTACACACATAAGTTTTCCTCCTCGAAAGAGCCGCTCGGTCTTACCATTGGGCTTGAAATACAGCCTAAATTAATATTTTAACTACAGCTTAAATTAATATTTTATATACATACTAATAATGCTAGAATATCATAATATCATAGTCTAAAATAAAGAATATCATATATATACTAATAATCTATATTGATTATTGATTTGTCTGTATCTATATTGATGAAACTTTGTACAATTAAAGCTTATATACCGAAGTTACATATAGGCTAAAATTTCACGTTTTTCCTTTAAGAACTAAAAAAACATATAGTTTAATATGCAGTTCGCTTTAACAGTCAAAGCGAACGTACTTGAGGGTACAACTAGAAGTAAATACGAAAGTCTGTCTATCTGTTACGTTATCACAGCTAATCCACTGGGACCATATTAATAAAATTTGGCACACAATTAAAGCTCATACACCGAGGTATATTACTCAACAAATAATCTTCATAAGAAAACACTTGCATTATCAAAGGTACTTAAACTGTGAAGTTGACGCGAATGAAGTGGTTGGTACCACTAATTTTATCATACATTTAATAATCGAAAATAAATATATCTTTTTTCAAACTTAGGCCATTTTCATCTTTGGCGTTCTATGGGGTACTCGCCCCATAATTTTCCCAAACTTCCTGTAGTACCAAAGATTCATTCATGTTCCCACTAAAGGGACTGAACAAAGGGAATAAATTATCGATTTACTAGGTATTACTTTCGGCTTACGTAATCCGTCAATCAGGTTGATACAAGGCATCGATTAAGTTTTTATTACGCCTGAATTTTTATTGTTCCAATTATTTTATCTCAATTTCAATTGGAATATATGAATGTGGGCATTCGGTTTCAATTTTATTGTATAATTCAATAATGGCCAACGGTTTGGAAGGTGATTTATTATCATTCAGTGATCACATTACCTTTATTATTTTAATAATGTTGTCCACCTTTCATTTACTTTAAATTAAAAATTTACACTAATCTAATCAATAGAAGATTATTTCACTTTGCGGAATGACATGGCACAAAAGTTATGATAGAATTAGTAGATAGTATTATGTTATTTAATTTGGGGATGGACGACCGTGTGTGTAAGTGTCCCATATATTTATTGTTTATTATTTTTCTATAGTCCGCGTCTGTTAAAAAAAAACTATGAAATTAGTTAAATGTATGTATGAATTTTTTATTGTGTAGGTAGGTTTAATTTAAGATAATGTTAGTTTAATGGTAAACCGGTTAATAAGGATTACAAGATGTCGAAATAATTCTTTATTTTTTCAGAAATTCAAAAAAATTTGTTTCTAATGAAGGCTATTGACAAAGTTTAGTATCGTTGCTAAACTTTAAGAAAAAAATTTAAATACATCAATAATAAATGGTCAAATTATGGTTATCCATAGGTTATTAAAATATTTGTGTTTAATTTATACTTAAAGTTTATCCTAAAATTTAATTTGGCATAGATGTTTTGCTCTAAATTAAACTGTTACAACATTGTGCACAAATTCAATCTACAATGGTTTACAACACATTTTCCGCAGCTTAACTTCTAATTCTGTATTACTTACGCATCAAATTTTCTAATAAGGCAACCCTACACCTCGAGTACAATGGCTTCACGGCGATACAGTACTGTCAACGTTGGGCGTGGGAGAACTACAGCCTGCAGGAAGCAGCAGGTCATTGACCCTGTCCATCTCAAACGCGACGAGGGCGCACTTATCCTCAGTGTACACGTGTACAGCGGACAACACAATACTATCTCCACCTCAGCGCACCTCCGTACGAGTAGATCTATATTGTAAGTATTTTTTATATACACTGCCTGAATTTCATACATATATAATATTTTTTGTGTTGTTATATAGTATATTAATAATAAATAATATGTTATGTGAGTATCAATTATTAAATGATTTATAGAAGCAGGCGTTACTTTGCGGAATTCCATATTACAAGCAATATAACAGAACTAACTACTTTGCTATAATCCGCACGGGTTAAGTGAATGTATGCAAAGCCAATGTGTATGGAGCAGGCAAAATCTACGCACCTTATACATGCAGGACCAGCCACCACATGCACCCCAAGGCGCAATTCACCAGCAACAACGAACACAAAAGCAGCACACACACCCACCACAACAATCGTACTGATTTTTGTCGTGAAGCCTATCCTCCTGATGATGCTTCGGTTTCGGGGCGAAACGATCGTCGAGATTGTTGTGGTGGGTGTGTGTGCTGCTTTTGTGTTCGTTGTTGCTGGTGAATTGCGCCTTGGGGTGCGTGTGGTGGCTGGTCCTGCATGTATAAGGTGCGTAGATTTTGCCTGCTTCATACACATTGGCTTTGCATGCATTCACTTAACCCGTGCGGATTATAGCAAAGTAGTTAGTTCTGTTATATTGCTTGTATCAATTATTATTTTATTTAATTTCTATGGGGGAACTATAAAACGGATTATATTTTAAGCTTTTGTACACCACAATGACATATTGAAATCGGTAGGATTTGTGGTGAATATATAACAATAGGATATCATCATTGAAGTCAAAGTTGATAATTTTCTTTTTGACATCAGAAGAACAGAGGTTTCGAGATTACATATCTAGAAGCGCAACCAGTATTGTAATTAGTAATTACGAAAAGAATCATACGAGTAGATTACTAACTAAAATAGAAAGAAAAGAAAATATTTTCTAAAACCTTTTTTAATTCGAGAACGTTATTATCTATACTTATTATAAAACAAAGTCACAAAAAGCTGTCTGTCTGTATGTAATCAATTTTATCAAAATCTACTGAACCGATTTTGAACGGTGTTTACCAAAAGATAGTGAAATACTTCCGAATGGTTTAGGTAAATAGGTATGTAAATTGTATTGAAGAGATTGCGCAGTTGTTAAAACTTGCTTGATGAGAGCTTTAGTTGCGCTGCAGAAACCAGCAGAGATACGCTAAAGTAATGTACTAGAGAATTGTATACCGAAAAAAATACTACAAAAAAGTCCGCGATAGCAAGTCTCTCTTATGGTTAACTCACAATAACATTTTAATGTTTAAAATTTGAATTCTAGGAAAATTTTGTGTCACGCTAATTACAACGCGGGCGAAGCCGCTGGCACAGCTAGTTGTTAATAAAATGAAGCTAATATACTTTCAGATACGTCTTTAAATTATTGTGTTCACAAAAACGATTTATTATTATGATGCCAGAACTATCTCATAGATGTGTTCTCTAGTACGATTTCCTTCACATAAAAGTTCGCTATAAATTGTAAATATTTGCAAACTTAATTTCAGCTAAAACAGGTGTGTTGAAAAGAGTTCTAATAATAAACGGAATGTGTCATCGCTTTAGAAAAAAATACTAAACCTGGAGTTTATCCATATATTGTTTTTACGAAACGTATATTCCGAAAATTGTTCAAAATAGATCATTCTATATAGATAAATGCCGAATAGTTTCATTGCTTTATTCCGTCTAGACAAAAACATCGGCTTTCCATTACCTGGATCTGAAACACCTCCCGGCAGTATACATTCATTAAGCGCCTAATGCGTCCCAGATTTCGAAGCATTATGCTCTTTAAAAAATGAACCCGCCGTTCCATTGTTCGAAATAATCCTAGTTTGTGAGTTACCTAAAATTTATCTTTTTATAGTAGAAAGCTCGGTACATTACCAGTAAGCAACTGTATCGATATTGACTGTCTACTTATGACTCTTATTCTATTATATTTTTGATATAAAAAATCATTTTGTAACATAGTGATTTCCTTATGTTATTTTATGAAAAACTAACATATGCCTTAGCTATTACTGTAGGATTTTTTTAATTATTTAGATTTCATTTTTAGTATTAAAATTTTGTGGTTGTCGGTTTTATGTGTCTTATAATCCACATTTACTATAATATATATGTAGAAACGCGAATAGAATAACTGCTTGTTGGAATCAACCAAGACAAGTTGAATCTATTCGTGCGAGCGTTTAATAATGGTACAAGTGTCGTTTACCATGAAACACCCAGTAATGAAACGACCTAACCGCGTAAGCGTTTAATAATCGCATGAGTCAAGTTTTACAACAAGACTGGCTTAGCTAGGGCAAGCTTGATCCTTATAGGAGTCACAAACGAACCCTACTACGTGGCTAGAGTACTAGGTATAAAAAACTAAAGAGATAATATTTGACTCCTACCGTTCTCTATAGTAAAATCCCTATTCCTAGCAAAATTATAGATGGCGTTACTGAAACGCCGTCATATAATATTATATATTGTATGCGAAAGTATGTTTGTTTCTGTATTTTGCTTTCAAGGCTAATTGACAGGAGCAATATTGGTAGCATTTGGTACAATTTAAATTCATATACCGGGCTAACATATATGCTGAAAACACGGGAACACAAAAAAAGGGAATAAGGGACAAGAAACCTTTTGCATTATTGAGGACATTTAGACGCTTAAGTTAGCGCGAACGAAGAATATTTTGATTTCAACTTAAACAACAAAGCATTAGGTGTACGAAATTGATACTGATGTAATTTAAAACTTATCCCCAGAAAATGTCTGGATTCAATGAAACAATAAAAGGTTTCCTACAGGGCGACTGTTTAAATATCGAGTTACTTTAGAGTCCCTGACTTTCTATGTCTGCACAGCTCTACGTAAAGTTTAGGGTACACCAAAGCTAACTCCGCTTAAGTAGTAGGTTTATCTATACTAATATATAAAGAGGAAAGATTTGTATGTTTGGGTGTATGTGTGTATGTTTTTAAAAATTTCACGCAAAAACTACTGAACCGATTTAAAAAATTCTTTCACCATTCAAAAGCTGCTTCTTTACTGAGTAACAACGGCTATATAGAATTTACAAAAAAAAATAGGGATACCTAACAAAAATGTAATAAGGTGTAAAAAATTAAGTCGTAAAAATTTTTTATCGCGTGCGCTGCGGAAACCATTGATGATAGAACAAAAAAAATGTTCTACATTATTATAAAACGTATCAATATCTACAAAAAAATCCGCGACACCATATGTATGTATAACTATTATAGTTATGCCAATATAACTACTTCTTTACATTGTAAAAGTTGATAAAAGTGGCGACAATAATCAAACTATAACATTTACATATCCGTATTAATCCTTATCTCACTAAATGATAATTTATTAAAAACTGTTTCAATACCTGTAAAATAAATTATTAAAATCGGACATTCCAATCAAAGGATGCAACTAAATTGAAAATGTTAATATAAAGTAAATAATGCCAAAATAATTGTAGCGTATTATTGTATTTGTGTATCTATGAATACCTTCCGTTAAAAATTTCTTTTGCCTTAACTATTGTTAAGTCCCAGGACCAAACTTTCAATTTACAAAAATAAGTCTGACTTAGTAAACTTTCCATTACCACGAGATCGGTATGTACGCGGGTGAAACCGCGGGGCATTGCTAGTATGACAAAAAAGTTGCTTATACACGCCTCAGTTAGCTTTTTGTTAAATTATAAGCCTAACTGTGCACAATAAAAGGATAAGTGTACGAGGCCCCAATAAGTATGTGATAACTTTGATCGCCCGGTTAAAATGATGTCAAACAACATGACTTCAGAGAACAGATCTCTGTAGTCATGTTGTTATATATTATATATAACAGTAGTATACATCACACATAACAGTAATTCACTAAATGATCACTTTCATCCCACTTCTGATATTGCAGTATGTAAGATGGAGGTTTGAGTTTAAACGTCTGTAGGCATACATCAAAGAGAAATAATAGACAACAATATTATGGAACTGATTTTCTGTATTTTGGATAGATGCTATATTTTGCGATAAGATTTAAACTAGAATAATACTAAAATAATTTAAAAATAACATAATAATAAAATTACTGATTAGATTTAGAAATATTAGAATAATAATAAAATTATATATATGCAACTTAGATTTTCGATTGTATTCTGATGCCGTATTAAATATAACTTATGAAGTGATAAGAATAATAGTTGAAGTTAATTTTTTTTATTTTCAGGAGGATCAAACTGTTTTTTTAATTCAACATACCTTTTTGAATATATGCATTATATGAGTATGTAACCTCTTATATAATCGTATGAATTTTACTCGTAAAATACTAGTCCAAAATAATCCAAAAGATGAAAAATTACGAATACCAATTTCCTTTCACATCACTCGACGAATTTCATAAAAATACAGCTAGAGCTTTTCACGAAAATTCTATTTCGCAAAGCACTTGGAAGGCAAACATTTGCAACGTTGCAATTTTCTCGCCGTCCGTACACAAGTTGCACCTGTAATGTCTGTTGTGTGATTTCTGCGAATAAATATACCAACAATTGGAATAAAATAAATAACTGTAATTTTAAACGGTATAGTTATGGCAGCAATTCGCAATCAATTTTATCTTTGCCATTACAGCTGTTTAAAAAATTGTTAAAGGGAGGCTGATACAGACAGCATACTCACTGTTCACATCATACACACCATCCACACATTCTTATCATCTAAGCAATCCTCAACAGTACAGTAGTAGGCTTTCTGTATCAGCTTCTTTTTCAGTGTTTTTAAATTGTTGTAATGGCATGGCCAAAATTGATTGCGGAATTTTATTATAGAATCTTATATCCAAACCCATAAACAATTTACGTACTTTTGCAAAGCAGGAGTCGCAAGCTTATGTCAGTTCCTACTTTGTCTATTATAAACATCACCTATCGTTTTATAATTCTTTATATTTTTATGTACAAAAATTAAATTGTTTATCTACTCTGATACTATAATAAAAAGATTATAAAACTGAAAACAAAATTCTTATGACAAACATTACGTACAGAACAAAAATTAAAAATTAAAAAGTTTCTTTACGATACAGGTCTTGTATGGACACCTGTATCATAATGTAGCTTTTTAATCATAACGATACACCTTAAAAAGAAGGTTTCAATGAATGGGTCCGCGGCGACGCAACACGCATGCGCAATCCATGTTTGCGCCTTGGCGCTAATATATGACATTTAAAAAATCTCTTCAATATTTAAACGAAGTTTAGTTTTGTTTGTAAAAAATAAGTTTTTGTGTAAAAACATGTCTGAGAGCGGGGATAGTGGTAATTGTACACCACCAGATATTTTGAAAGCTACGTCAAACATGACCGTGAACCTGTTGCCGACGATATCTAGGAGCAACTATAATTAATGTTACCACGAGTTCATGGAATGGAATGTACGTTTTACGTATTATAGTATGAGAGTAGATAAAGTAGTGTATGATACTGTACATAACTTGGTCTTATAACACTCGTGTGACACTCTAAACCCTTATGATGCAACAGTATCATAAACTACTATTAAAATATTCTGTGTTCAAATGTAAGAAATAAAAGTGAAGTACTAAAAGTACTAAAAGTTCATGGTACGGTACAAGGTCACGTGTCCTCAAGCGAGTTTACCTTTTTTACCGATTTCAAAAAGTGCACAACTTCACTAAAGAAGTTTACACTTCAAAAACATTTTAAATTCATAATTAAGATTAGAAAGAGAACAATTTTAATGATATTAAAATAGAGGCTTAATAAAATATAAAAGTAATATTCCTGTTACAGAATTTAAAAACACAATCACAGACGCCTAATTAAAGTTTAGCTTTTTATTCCTTTGTGCCCATTAATACAACTGGATGAACTCGCAAACTGTATTTAAAGTGGCAAAAAAATTAAATTCTCACACAAGATTCCAGTAGAAAACTACTTTGTTGAAATAATATAAGTGAAGTCTGTTTGTTCAACTTGATTTTAATGATAATGAGTAGTAAAATTAAATGTGAGGAAGTAAAATTAAATGTGAAGAATTGAATGTGAGGAATAGAATGAATGCAGGATGGATGAAGTGGCGACAGGTCTCAGGCACAATATGTGACCCCCGAATGCCCCCTAAACTAAAGGGAAAAATTTACACATCGGTCATAAGACCTGTCGTAATGTATAGATCAGAATGTTGGGCAATGAAAAAGATGGATGAAAGAAGAGTACATGCAAATGAGATGAGGATGTTAAGGTGGATGTGTGGTGTGACGAGACTTGATAAAATAAGAAATGAGTATATAAGGGGAAGTCTGAAAGTTGCGCTCATTATAGAAAAGATGAGAGGTGCAAGATTGGGATGGTATGGACATGTAATGAGGAGGGATGAAAATCATGTGATCAAACGAGTGTTGAGTATGAATGTGGATGGATATGTGACTAGAGGAAGGCCTAAAAAGAGATGGTTGGACTGTGTGAAGTATGACATGCATATAAAAGGAGTAGCGCCAGAGTTGACGAATGATAGAAGAGAATGGAAGAGGAAAACATGTTGTACCGACCCCACTTAGAGTGGGATAAGGGTAGGAGAAAGAAAGAAGAAAGAAGAGTAGTAAAATTAAAATTAATTCTTCAAGTTTATTATAATTGAAAACAAACCTTTGTATAATCGATGCTGTATGAAAGTTTTATTATTAATTAATCATTTTATTTTATAAGAATTAAAGTCATAAATGCAAAGTTTTACAAAATAAGTTAGAATCTTTTTAAATTGAGCTAAATTTATTTAATTTTATTTACATTGCAACTAAAATTTTACTCGATGTCTAAATTTACTGGTAGATATACTAGATATATAATTACATATAATTATATATAATTACACACCCGAGCTCGAAGAACCAACACCAAAGATTGTTTATAGAAAATGTTGGCCTTCGGCGGGATTGAACCCGCGACCCGCGAACTTCGCTAACGGGCCAGTCAAAAAATTAAACACTATATAGATAATATCGTAATATATATTTTTTAATTTTCGATTTTTTTTTATTTATATGATATTTGGGAATTTCTGTTTTTTTTATTTAGCAACGCACATCACATATTCCAATCGAATTGTGAAAATAAAAAAAGTTTTAAAACTATGTATTATAAAACTTATAAAGGCGTTACTTTGGGAAATTCCATAGTACTAAAGTTATGGTAAAATTACTTAGCTATAATACGCGTATGGGAAGAAAATCCATATAATGCTAAGTGTAGGGGGCAAAACCGTTCAAATGTAGGATTAGTTACCGCACGTATCACAAGACACCACCACCAACAGAATACTACACAAGCACTTCACATATTCACTACGTCAATATCAACAATCGTTTCACCCGACCGAAGCATCGTCATGAGATCGGATTCTCGACAAAATTAAAATGCGATTGCGATTTTGCTTTTTGTTCTTAACAAACGTTGATTATAGCAGAATAATTTTATTATAACTTAAAAATAATCGACATGTTTTTGCACTTGTGATTTAGGACGATGGATATTGCTTACGATGCCGATGAAAAGCTTAGAAAAAAAGTTAAGGTGGAATTCTACCAGTGTGCAGAACTGTGCAGCACTGTGAATGCACAGTGTGAGGCACAAATGTCTACTTTGGTGGACTCACTCAAGCAAATATTAACAAATTCACACACAACTTCACATCTATGCACATTTGTGCGCGTACACTTGAAACAGTGGACTCGCGTTCACGCGTACGCACTCGTTGTTCACGAACTCAGTGTTGCTTCCGCTACTGGATTGAAAGCATTAGTTTGTACGCGCACATCTTTAATAAAGAGTGGATGAATGAAAGTAATATCAAGAATAATTTTATAGAAAACGTCTAAAAATATATTGTAAATTAAAAATAAGTGAAATAATAATAAAGTGCGCTTACACAAGTTACACACAACATTGCCGGCGGAGACAGAAGCTAAACGCGATATCAGCTTTGTACGTGCAGTGCGAGAACTTTGTACACAATCTTTGTAAACAAATGTGCTGCACAATATTTTGGTGGAATCCTACCTTTATACTAACAGTTGTTTTCTTTCCCAGTGAGGCCGCTCTCCGTCGAAATCCTGTCAAGAGAGCAACCTTTGTCAGTGGGCAGACAAGCGGAGATCTGGTGTAAATCTACTGGAGCGAGACCACCCGCTATAGTCACTTGGTGGCTCGGTGGAAAACTCCTAGATTCAATTACTAAAGAACAGGTAATAACTTAATATTGTTACTGGGTTTGGGTATAAGATTGTATAATAAAATTCCGCAATCAACTTTGCCATTACAGCAGTTTAAAAACACTGTTAAAAAGAGGCTGATACACAAAGCCTAATATACTGTTGAGGATAACCTAGATGATAAGACTACGTGGATATAACTACGCTTCATCAAGACAATAGAGGACAACACAAGATAGGGTGTAATGATTAATTTTAATAAGAATTATGTTTTAAATACAGCATCCGCCGAATTTCTCGTCGGCTCTTCTCGGTAGAAACAGCTTTCCTAACCAGCAGTAGAGTTGATGATTCA
Organism: Morpho deidamia; assembly: GCA_947086505.1. NCBI lineage: Eukaryota > Metazoa > Arthropoda > Insecta > Lepidoptera > Nymphalidae > Morpho > Morpho deidamia. Next base: position 3,346,576 of record CAMTZC010000025.1, read on the forward strand.
AAAGCACTTGTTAACAAGTTTACTTGAATAAATACTCTTTTGAATTTGAATTTATTTATTTATTCTTTTTATGTTTATTTAATTTATTTTATTGATATTTTATCTTAAAAATAAACCAATCTCATTTCTTACCGAGGTGTCGTGAAATGCGACTTAGGTATGTTAATGTCAGGCAAGCGGGCGGTCGTAAAATACCTAGCCAAATCGAATAACAACTTGTTTAAAACATGTTGTGCCGACCCCTCTTAGAGTGGGATAAGGAGGATGTATGTATGATACTTTATCTTAGCCTAGTCTCGTCTCGATGGTTTTAGTTTCCTAGAATGTAATATCTTCCCACGGGAAAAATATTCATTTCCGATGTAAATAATACGAGTTTTAGCTCGCAAATGCCGCAACCGTAGAAGGTATATTCACATTTTCTATTTTATTCAATTTGCTTTTTAAAATAATATAGAAGTAAAAAGATAAAAGAAATTATGAGATTATCGTAAATTTAATGACTAATCCACTAGAGCAATATTTATGAAATTCGTTATAATTACAGCTTATATAGCTCATGAGTATAATATTATTTAAAAAACCGATTGTTCTTCGAGAATCGGCATAAAAAACATCCATATCTATAATAATTATAAAAAAAAAGTCTCGAAAGACTGTCTGTTTGTATGTGATCGATTTTCTCAAATTCTACTGAACGGATTTTTGTACTATTTTTACTAAAAGTTAGTGCAATTCTTCCGAAAGCTTTATTTTAATAGAGCATTAATTAGGATTTATGTAAAATGTAAATTGTGTTGAAGATCTCGCAGAGTTGTAAAAAAAACTCGCCTACTTTGAGCTTTAGTTGCGTGCGCCGCGTATACTAACAGAGATACACTAAAATGTACTAATGAGTTGTGGATCTCTTAAAAATACTACAAAAAAGTTTGCGACAAGATATCTCTATCTCTTATGGTTATATCACAATAACTACCTTGATGTTAAAAATTTTAATTAAATACATGTAACATAACGTACTAGTAACACGGTTTACGTATTTTTCTCACTGGACTAACAGATCTATTTTTTTAAAGGGCTTGTTCAATTCTGAACATGTCTAACTAACAGATGGCGCTACTAGTACTTTGCTTCGAGTTATAGAAATGCTTTCGTAATTATATAAGAAGTCCCCATACAAAATGTTCGTGTATCGACATCGCCTAACTATTCCAAAGGTTTTAATGTGCATCCTACTGGAACTCTACACCTATGCGACATTGTAAACGGTTCATCTTCTGGTACATCCATACTTGAAATGCTGTGAAGGACCCGTCCGCGATATTCTCTGTATAAACTATAAGTAAAGAAACTACTAACCTGTCACTTGTACGTATTTTTCCCCCGTCCGTACATCCGTCTGGCTCGACGCGTTACATACACTAATTTCCAAGCGGTCGAGAAGCCATGGTTTCAATTATTTTGTAATAATTTTTTGAGCGCATGAAAATTTTGTTTTTGTTTGTACAAAATAACTAAATTTGACAATAAATTTAAATTACAAATTTCTAACCGTCAAATGAAACACCAAAGATCCCGTAAAGCCTCGGCACCCGGTTAAGCGTTAACACCCCTTAATTAATTTCACCTAGTGTGTTACCGATTCACCCTTGGCTTAACTTGTTAAACGGACGGTTAATATACTGGCGCTGTATCCGAACTGTACTTACTGGGGGTAGTTAAATGCTTCAAACTGAAAATATATTAGAAGGAAGCTTAATTTCAATGAAAATTATAAGACGATTAGAATATTGGTAATTTGTTTCGTATACAATTGTACTAGTCTTAACACTTTAAATCACCTTACCGAACATTTTGAAAGCAAAGAAACAAAATCTGTTTACATGGGAATCTCTTTGTAAGCATATTTTTACAATGCATAGAATCGGATAAAATTTTAGGATTATTCATTGTTACCTGGTGTGTAGTAAACTAAAACCGCCGAAATTTTTTAAGTCGAAACATTTAATGCTTCTAGCGTAATCTGAAGTTATATTGTCACAAAAAAAATTGGCATATCAAATTGAGGAGGAATTTTTACCATTTTTAAACCAATAAAACAGAACTTTAAAAATCAAAATATTCTTTATTTCACTGAAATTATAAATGCAACGAAAGGCTATTTTTTACACTACAAAGATTTCCCAATATTCCACATGTTGGAAAATCTTTGCATTTACCCCCTAACAATATTCTGCAATGGCAGTAGAAAACTTAAAGCTCTCTGTTGTCTGTATTCGATTTTATACAACAATGATTGTCCCACTTATCTTAAATCAGACTTCCAAATTCTTTCATCCATGAGAAATCGTGATCTCCGCTCATTTTATCTCCTTAAGCTTTCCACTCCTCATCATCGCACTACTTTTTTGTCAGAATCATTCACTTCGCTAGCCTTAAATAGCCTTCCTGATTCTATTAAAAAATCAATCTAATCGTCTTACTTTTAAATCAAATTTCAAAAAACACCTCATTGATAATCTGTAACAAATAATAATATTCTTTTTATTTAAATCGCTATGTGTATTTTTATACCGCCATTTTCCTGTTTAGTATATCATCTTTTCTCTTATGTTATGTATTATTTGATAAACTTCAAATTTTACAATTCCCTTACCATCACATATTCATGTATTATATTATTTTTATTTTTATCCATTTATTTATTTATCATTTACTTAGGAGTGTCTCCTCACCTGATTGACTTTCATTTCTGTAAAAATTTACGCCTATCATCACTTTTGTTTTTCTGTTTGCTTACTGCACCTATTTACATTTTCCGTTTAACCCTAAGGTTGACTGGTAGGGAACGCTTAATTTAGTGTTAAGTTCGCCTTTAGTACTTTTATCTTAATAGTTCAACAAAGAATTAAAATAAAAATAAAAAATAAAAATATTCCTGCTATGGAAGTAAGCAACAAGCAAGACCACGTAGGCCGCTGAACTGAGTTTCGCTGGGAGAGTTATGTCACTGTGATTTGATATTGAGCAATAAAATTTGTTAGTTTGTAATAATGATTGAATGATGAATTATAAATTCACAGGAATTAGAGTATCGAAATGAGACCTTGTCGATGTTGCGGTGGACACCACTTAAAGAGCATAATGGGAAGGTGCTGTCTTGCAGGGCGGAACACCCGAAGTTCAATATAACGACGATAGAGAGCAAATTGCCTCTCAACATATACTGTGAGTTATATTTATTACCAAAGTTAATTCATAAAAATAAATAGTGAATCTATATTACTATATTTTAAAATTAAAGGTGGAATGAAAATTTTCAATATCCTCACTCCATGCTATATACATGAAATTTTGGGGTGGACTATTTTACCGATATCCTGAATTCACAAAGCCCCGTTCACTTTTATATTTGCAAATATTCGTGTTTTGCGTCGTGATGCCCAAAATGTTCCCTTTTAGAATAAAATATTTAAAAACATTCCGAGATTAGTACGCATGACGGTGAGTTTTAAATATTTTCTGACTAAATTCATCATTAGAAAAACCAAGTAGTATTTGAATCAACCAAATTGTTACAGTAACTAAATTTTAGAAATAGTAGCTAGATTAATTGAATTGAACATTTAACTAAGTTTTTTTGATTTTCTACAAAATAATTCAAAAATAGCCGCGTCCAGATACTACAGATATAAAATCTTTAAAAAATAGCAACCTGTATTTAGTAAACAAGTTTTAGATATATTCTAAACTTACGAAAAGGTGTTTCTAAATCAACGTTTACAAAGAGCTCTATATTCCATACTGAAAGATTATTTGAGAACATCACAATGTTAGTTTTTGCCGAAATAAATCATGACAACATTTAGGCATATATTCTCAAAATAAATTAATCGAGTCTCACATTTCGTTTATCACTTCTTAACACCCACTAAAAATTATACATTTTAACGAAGTTATTTAATACAACACAGATATATACTTACAATAGAGTGAATAAATATATTTCAATCAAAAACTATTAAACAAGACATTACATTTCACTATCACAGTAACTTGTAGATATTTTAAACACAATCTTAAAAATTTTGTAAAAAAAACATGTTATATCCCAGAACAAATAATATCTTGAAAAAACCATAATCTTTGAAGGAGCACAGTGAAAGGAAATAAATAATATTATTTTTAAAAAAACGCCAAGATCCTGTTGTATAGAAGATATGTTGGGGAAAAAAATAAATCTAAAATCCACGTATTCTCCCTGTTCTTTTTTTTTTAATTTTAAGTTACTCTTCGTGTTTTATAATAATTAAACTCATTCTATTAATATTAGTAAATTAATTCTTAAAGGTTTAAACTATTGTGCATGCGTTCATGCAAATGAAATGTTTAATTTTAATTATCATGTATCTCATCTTATCATGTAAGTGAACAGTGTAAGTTTTGGAGAAATAAATTGTCTGTAACCCAAACAAATTGTTTCGAAAAGGGAAAGACGTCACACGGTCGTTGCCTGTCTAAATGAAAGGAAATCCATACCGGTGGTATCGTTTAATAGAGTCCGCCCTTCAATTACTTTGTTAATCGACGGGCTTCGTTGGCATTTGTCTTCGCTTCGCCCGCCGCCCATAGCAATCAGATGGAAAATTGATACGTTCAATTTACGCCTTCGATACCACCTGGGGGCTTTTAAATGTGTCTATAAAAAGAGCTTTAAGTGAGTGATGGAAGTCCTATAGTAGTGTTGGAATGAGTGATTGAAACGCTTCAAGTTTTGCATCGATTGCACGTCTGCAGTTAGAAACCTGCAATAATTAAGAGATTAACTTGGGTACGGGGTTGTTTAACAAACGTCTATTATGGCGAAATAATCATTGCTTTTGTAATCGTTTTTACATTTGTATTTAATATTTTTTATTTTGTAAACGAAATAGATGTCTGAATAATTTATAGAATTAGCCGTTACTTTGCATAATAAGTATAATTTTTTTTTCAAAAATTCAAATACAATAGATAACTCGAGAATTAAACCCTCTCAAACTACATTTACATATACAATTTTTTTTCTATATTCCGCGATAAAGTAGATAGAAAATATATGTAGTGCTAAATGTATGTAAAACGGATATACCACTGTATATCCGTTTTTTCATACCCGATGCAGGATTCGTAAAAACACGTGCACAAACCTCCACTACAATATACAAGCACTACATACACGTTCATTATCACAAACTCAACAATCATTTCGCCCCGCAACCGAAGCATCTTTAGGAGATAGACTCCACGACAAAATCGCAAAGCTTTGCGATTCCTAATTAACTATTCCACTATGCATTTAGCACTATATATATTTTCTATTTACTTTATCGCGGATTATAGAAAAATAATTTTATTACTACTTTTGGAATAGATGTCCTTTTTTTCGATTTGACGATATGTTGTAGCCCTTGCAGGATTACGTTACTTCGAGAAACGGATAAGCAAGAAGTGCTATTGAGGGTGTAAAACGCGGAGTGTAGATCGCAGAAGCATATACAAGCTTGGGGGAAGTAGTCCCAAGGGTCCCTTTGTGGAATCGGACCTCCGTTTAAGGAAATATGTACTGGACGTGTAGTGGTATGATTGTGATAAGTGCACACAACTTTGTAAGTGGATTGACTTGACGTGCTTAACGTGCTTTCTAAGGTATTGAAATTACTTGGCAACGATGACATTGAAAAAAAATTCTTCTAATATTACTTGTAAATCTTCATAATCGGTGTCCAAATTATTTTGAGGTCTAAATCTACGGTTTATTTTAATGATATTTTTGATATTTTTAAAAAATAATATATGAGAATAGAAACAAAATAAATTTACTACAATTACGTTAGTAATAGCAGCCTGTTACAATCCCACTGCTGGGCATGGGCCTCCTCTCTCCGTTTCTGGAGAGAAGGGTTGGAGCTAAGACCTATCACGCTGCTCCAATGCGGATTGGTAGGTTACACATATCTCCAGAATTCTCTAGAGATATGCAGGTTTCCTAACGATGTTTTCCTTGACCGAAAAGCGTGTGATAAATTGCAATTACCAATTAGACACTTGAGTTTTAACAGAAAAACTCATTGGTGCCTGCCCAGGTTTGAACTCGTGTTTCCCCACGAAAGAGTCGCACGGTCTCACCGCTGGGCTATCACAGCTCTGTTACGTTAGTACAAGTTATATAATATATTTCATTTACATAGCATGACTTGCCATTTCTGTTCGTATTCTAAAAATCTAAATGTATAATAGACAATTTTGTTTGTAACAATATTTGCGCCGTATTTTTCGTTGCGCAGGTGCCAATATTTTCATCCGTTCAGAAACAGGAAAGTGCTTTATTTTGTTATAATATATACCAAATTTCTCAGACAACAATGAAACTTTCGCAACGTCAAATATATTCGGTATAACAAAGGTGGTATTTGGTAAAGAAAATGCAGCTGTATTCCACATGAAACAGAATGAATTATTCAACAGATGTTCCGGTTGCCACAATGCACCTTGGCGCCAAAATGAACCCCAACGATATCGAAGAGGGCGACGATGTTTACTTCGGATGCGAAGTCGATGCCAACCCGCCCGCGTACAAAGTGGTGTGGGAACACAACGTAAGTTCGATCTTATGGCGCTTTTGTATTTTATCGAGTTATTTCGATATATAAAGTCATATAAACGCGTTATGTTTCTAGCTTAGTATATCTGTGAAAGAATATAAGTAAGACGATTGACCTCCGAATTTCTTGCTTCTTCTTGATAAGAGCAACATTCCGAATCAATCAAATAAATTACGGAAGACAGCGTCAGAAAAAACAGTTCTCACCGCATATTATGGTTTTGTTTATTCTTCTTTGAGTTATGGATTGTTAATATGGGGTAATTCAGTCGAGGTCGAAAGAGCTTTTATTGCCCAAAAAAAATGTATACGTGCAATATGCGGTAAAGCTCCCTATGACTCATGTCGGCCTCTTTTTAAAAAACTAGGAATTCTAACACTTCCAAACATGTACATTTTTGAAGTAGCTACATTTGTCAGGCAAAACCTTCTTTATTTCAAAAAAGCTAATTATCAATTTTCACGAAGTGCTAGTCATAAAAAATTATTTGTATACCAAAAGAAGCCAAATACATCTTTGTATCTAAAAAACTGTGGAGCCATGTGTGTAAAAATATTCAATGCCCTTCCTAAAACTTTCATAAATTTGCCAACGAAAAAATTTAAAATTGACTTAAAACAATGGTTGTCAAATAACCCATTTTATTCTGTTAAAGAATTTCTTGACAGATAATATTTATAAAGTACATTGATGCTATATTGTGACATTTTCCCAATCTACGAAATAATAAATATTGTGACATTAGTTTAATTAATATAATACATTAAGAAATCATAAATAAAATAATTTTTTTTATTAAGACTGAATTTGTATGCCAGAAATGGCTGAATATATGTTGTAAAATGTACCAAATTTTGATAACTGTACTGACATATATTTAATACAAATAAATATATTATTATTATTATTATTATTAATGGTAGCTTCATTAATCACATTGATCCCTGACTATTCAAAATGCTTGAGAAAGCTTATTTAAATTAAGATTATTTTGATTTGATTTCATTTGATTTTTCCATCAATCCAGTTATATTAAAATTTTGTACGAGTTGTTTGTCACCCATAACACAAGTATTAAGTTACTTAAGCGATGGACGAACGTGTGTGTAATTGTCCCATATATATTTATTTATTAGTAAAACTTTGAATTTTAACGGAATATTTGAGTGATAAACCTCCGCTTTAAATCTAGTGTGACTACCACTAAGGGGCTAGACTACCTAAAAAAGTCACAGCGTTCGCTAGATCTCTTAGATCTAGAGCAAGAGCGCTAGAGCAAAGGTCTGTATTATGTTTTTGAAAAATATATAAACAAGCTTGAATTATTTTATACGATCCTAATATATGTTATGCGTAATTACGAAATTTTCAGATATTACATTTAAGTGAAAAGAAAACTGATATACTTTCACACAATTTTGGACCCAATATGTATGAGATATAAGACGATAAAAATTGGGGGCCAATTACCAATTTTTTATTATTTAATTATTACTAAAAATTTGGCTGGTTTATATGAAAGTAGAGTTACAATAGATTTAGTTAAAATGAGGTTCTTATAAGTTAAAAAGCTGATTTTTGGAGTATGACAGATATTTTTTTAACATAGACAAAGCAGCATAAATCGATTTTTAAACAAGAATCATCTTCAACTTCTTTCTATATTATATAAAAATTTTAACATTAACAAAATTAAAACATTTTTAACTGTTAAAGATGATTTTATATTATTAAATAAATAAATAAATATATGGGACATTTACACACACGGTCGTCAGTCCCTAAAGTAAGTAGCTTAATACTTGTGTTATGGGTGACGGACAACTGGTAGATATACTACACATATAAGTTTAAATACTGGTTAAATACAAATACACACCCAGGCTCGAAGAACTAACAATTTGTTAATAGAAATTGTTGGCCCTCGGCGGTAATCGAACCCGCGACCCGCGGAGCTGAAGGCAGGGTCACTACCCACAGCGCAAAGGGGTATTACAATAAAAATAATTATTTAATAATTATTATTTAGTAATAGTCACGTAATAAAATAAATAATAAAAATAAACGCCTTCTTTGTTATATTTCAAACTATTCGTTTACTTGAATCTATTGTTATAATTGACAATATTTGCGACAATTTTAAAAGAGCTTCCAATATCCAGATTTTAATATTTGCTAATTTTTTTTATGTTTCGAACACAAAAATATTAGGTCCTTACATATGAAATTGGCGTTTTGTCGTACTGGCCACTTTGATCTCAAATATTACCTTTATGGTTAGGAATTCCAAATCCAAATTCATACAGCTATTTACTCATGCATTTGTGTTTCAAACCCCTTAATTCATTTGTTTTTTCTTCTTTTGTTTTTTTCTTTGTGTCACTCTGTTTACAAAATGGAAAACATGAAATATCGCGTTATTTACGAGTATGAGTTCCACCGTGGCACCAGTGCTGCAGAAACGGCTCGAAGGATTAATGATGTGTATGGTGACGGTGTCGCAAAAGAAAACACAGTGCGTTTTTGGTTCCAACGTTTTCGTTCTGGAAATTTCGACCTGCAGAACAAGCCTCGTGGACGGCCGGAGACCAAAGTTAATAATGAAGAATTGAAGGCTATTGTGGAAGCGGGTCCATCGCAAACCACGTCCGAGTTAGCTGCAGGCTCCGGTGTTAGTGATAAAACTATTCTAATCCACTTGAAGCAAATTGGGAAGGTGAAAAAGCTTGAAAGGTGGGTACCTCATGAATTGAGTGAAGCAAACCGACAAACGCGCGTCGACTGCTGCGTTACGTTACTCAACCGGCACAATAATGAAGGAATTTTAAATCGAATCATTACCTGTGATGAAAAGTGGATCCTCTACGATAATCGGAAGCGCTCATCGCAATGGCTGAACCCTGGCGAACCAGCCAAATCCTGCCCTAAGCAAAAATTAACTAAAAAAAGTTGCTTGTAAGTGTTTGGTGGACTAGTGCCGGTGTCGTTCACTACAGCTTTCTTAAATCTGGCCAGACGATTACGGCAGATATCTATTGTCAGCAACTGCAAACCATGATGGAAAAGCTAGCTGCTAAACAACCGAGGCTGGTCAATCGCTCTAGGCCACTGCTGCTTCAGGACAACGCTAGACCACACACTGCACAACAGACGGCTACCAAATCAGAGGAGCTTCAATTAGAATGTCTTAGATATCCACCGTACTCTCCGTACCTTGCTCCAACAGATTACCATTTTTTTCGCAATTTAGATAACTACTTGCAAGGAAAAAAATTCAACTCCGATGGGGCAGTCCAAACCGCCTTCAAAGATTTTATTGATTCCCGCCCGAATGGTTTTTTTAGTAACGGGATCAATGAACTACCTATGAGATGGCAAAAGTGCATACATAGCAATGGTACACACTTTGATTAATTAAATATGTTTTATTAAAAAAAAAACGACTTTATGTTCCTCCCATAGAAAACGCCAATTTCATATGTAAGGACCTAATATACCACTTTCTTCGAGCCATAGAAAAATCCCCGTTTCCTTTAATATTTAAAACGATGTTGTGCTGAAGCGTGCGTGTCTATTAAATGGCAGGCCTCAATATCGTTCGTTAGCAGTCTCAGTATTGTCACTGATTGTTCATTCCACAGGGAGTTCTCCTTCAACACAATCCATCCAACGGCGTGATCCTCACAGGGAATACGAATCTAGCACTCCGGAATGTGTCGAGACACCAAGCCGGTATATACACTTGCACGGCGTCGAACGTCGAAGGCGATGGCAAGTCGCCTCCCTTGAGGATGCAAGTTGTTTGTAAGTTTGTATATTGCCTTCCATATATTGCGTCCAACTTTTTGTTACTCGTGTACTATCTCCGCTTACTATCTCCGCCGTGTGGTATCCGACTGAATAGAATAGACCACCCTCATTTCTTACTGACGTGTCGTAAAAGGCGACTAAGGTAAGTCGACCCTCGGTGTGGTATCCGGCTGCACAGAATAGACCACACTCATTTCTTACCGAGGTGTCGTAAAAGGCGACTACGGTGAGTTGACCCACCATGTGATATCCGGTTGAGTAGAATAGAACACCCTCATTTCTTACCAAGTTGTCGTAAAATAAGGTAAGTTGAACCACCGTGTGGTAACCGGCTGGGTAGAATAGACCACCCTAGTTTCTTACCGAGGTATAGTAAAAGGCAACTAAGGTAAGTCGACCCGCCGTGTGGTATCCGGCTGAGTAGAATAGACCACCCGTATTTCTTACCGAGGGGTCGTAAAATACGACTAAGGTAAGTTGACGTCAGGCAGGCGGCCGGACGTAAAGTACGTAGCCAAATCATACTGACAACATCTTTATAACATGTTGTGCTGACCCCACTTAGAGTGGGCTAAGGGCAAAAGGATAATGACTAGTATACTTTACTATCTCTACTTAAACTGACAGTGTATTGAGTAAAATTTTAGTTTGTAACAGAATTAGTTATTTAAGTAATGTTCTGTTGTTTAACATATTTGATACTAATGGTACTTGTGAATTCGGCTGACCCGTTGGCGCAGTGGTTAGTCACCCTTCCACCAGCTCCGCGGTTCGTGGGTTCGATTCCCACCGAGGCCCAACATTTTCTATAAACAATTTGTTGATTAATTTATGGAATTAGGCGTTACATTGCGGAGATCCTTGATACAAAAGTAACAATAAAATTATTTTGCTATAATCCGTGATAAAGTAATACGCGCGGACTTTAATTCTAAATGCCACGTATGGCTCTCTTTTATAATACAAGAGAAGAGGAGAGACACTACAAGGTTTGCAAGTAACGCAAGTAATTTCTGAGAGACCCATCTCAATTACTCTTATAAGTAATTGAGAGCTCAAAATGAGAGTCATCGGCAATATACCATATTTAATGGCTCAGATTATCGGTTCAAATTCGATTTCTGAAGCAAAAAGTGAAATCAGAGTCATTAGTTAAATGGCCTTGTAATATTATCTTCTTGATTGACACTTTATACCAAACTGCAATAGTCAAGAACGTACGGTAGACATTTAACTTATAAATAAAAAAAACCTGATATAGTGTTAGTAGACCGTCATTTTTTCTAGCCGTGTGGTATCCGGCAGAATAGAATAGACCACCCTCATTTCTGACTGAGGTGTCGTAAAAGGCGACTAAGGTAAGTTGACGTCAGGCAGGCGGCCGGCCGTAAAATACGTAGATAAATCATACGACAACATGTTCGTAACATGTGCCGACCACACTTAGAGTGGGTTAAAGACAGGAGAACGATGATGAAAGGATGAAAATACCAGAGAGTTATACTAAAATGGAAGCCAGTATGAAATGTGGCCTATTACAATCAAGAGGAAGCAAATCTATCAGTCTCTCTTTTGTATGTGTGACTAGACAAGGATTCTCAATAGAATAGCTGTGAGGTACTGAGGGCGAAATGATTTATCTTCGAAAATAAACTTTTTTAATTTACGGTTACTAATCGCAAATTATAGCAATATTATAGTATTATATTTCTATTTGGACGAGCTGTAATAGCCCTGTGGTGGAAGTGAGACCGTGCGACTCTTTCGAAGAGGTCACGGGTTCAAACCCCGGGCAAGCACCAATGAGTTTTCATATTCAAACTTATAAACTTAAAAAATTATGTGTCTAATTGATAATTGAAGTTTATCACACGCTCTTCGGTAAAGGAAAACATCGTGAGGAAATCTGCATATCTCTAGAGAATCCTAGGGATAAGTGTAACCTACCAATCCGCATTGGAGCAGCGTGGTAGGTCTTAGCTCCAATCCTTCTATTCAGAAACGGATAGACGAGGCGCTATGCCCAGCAGTAGGACTGTAACGGGCCGTTACTTTACTTTTTTATATGTTTTTGGAAAGTGACGCCTAATTCTATAATTTTTTGTATTTTCTGTAATTGACTGGCCCGTTGGCGCTGTGGATGGTGACCCTGCCCGCTCCGCGGGTCGCGGGTTCGATTCCCGCCGAGGGCCAACATTTTCTATAAACAAAATTGTTGGTTCTTCGAGCCTGGGTGTGTATTTGTATTTAAGTATGTATTTCAAATTATATATGTAGTATATCTACCAGTTGTCCGTCACCCATAACACAAGTATTAAGTTACTTTGGGGACGGACGACCGTGTGTGTAAATGTCCCATATATTTATTTATTTATTTATATTTAAATTACTGAAGTAAATGTAGTAATAGAAAAGAGACGGTCTATGTATAATATGGCCCATTGCCACGATAAGCCACCCAATCGGAACGTAAATAGCATGACGTCAATTCCATTGACTGGCATAATGACTAAGATTATTATACCCGATTTGGTTCGTACGCACAAAGGTGGAGCAATCTTGATCCGTTAAATCAATTAGAAGCCCGAACAATTCACGCGACTGATGGGATAAATTTAGACATCTCCCCGTATAGATTACACGTCCTTTGATGTAATATTGTAATCATTACGTCTCATCACAACGCATTTGGTAAATGGAAATACCGAGGAATAAAGACCGACTAGATAAGCAAAATAACGTTGAATAAAGCGGAATAAAGCATTGTAAATCGGAGTTATCCAAAGGTTACCAAAGTAAGCTAATGGTATCAAATCACATATAAAAAATAAACTGAGTTATGATTTAAAAGTACTAGTTCCGGAGTTTTTTTAATAAAGGAAATCAATTTGATTTTAAATTAATTGATTTCAATACTGTAGTACACAATTTTTCTGGCATTTAATATATTTACGTAATGAAACAGGTTTCAAATGAAAAAAATAAATTAAGTGTCGAACATAAATTCATCAACAGAAAACGACACAAGCACGCGTGATCTATACCCGGCTATATTGAATTTGGTATATTTTTATTTGGTGTAAATTGTGATTTGTATCACTAATATTTTTTTGAACATGCACATTTGAAATATCTAAATTTAATTTTAAAACATTCTTTATTCAAGGAAACTTGTAAACAAGTGGTCTTGCAACATCAATCAATTCAACATCTACTGCTGGTACCAGCAAGAAACTCTTCGGTTGCTCTTTTCTAGTTACATATAGTTATTAATGTCTTGTACAGTGTCGAAGAGTAGCTATATCCACGCATTCTTATCGTCTGAGTAATCCTCAATAGTATAGTAAGCATATTTATACTTATTATAAAACAAAGAGCCCAAATGCTGTCTGTCTGTCGTATGTGATCATTTTTTTCAAAATCTACAGAACAAATGTTTGTACGGTTTTTATTCAAAGATCGTGTAATTCTAATTCTTCCGGAAGGTTTACGTTAACACTACTTTAACGTTTTATATAAATTATGTTGAAAAGGTCGCGTGGTTGTAAAAAAAACTCGCCGCGCCGCGCCGTTTAAACAAGCCCCTGCTTGTTTACACTAACGCTTGGTTATACACTAAATTAATGTACTGATAAATTGTAGATGTACAAAAGTACTAAAAAAAAGTATGGGAGAGCAGATTTCTATCTATCTCTATCTGGTTTTTTTTCCGCTTACTTCTAACATAATCAGAGACATTTTCTGCTTTTATTTAATTTTACATATTTTTTAAGTGTTTAGGGCAATAAATGGGTCGCTGAAAGTTTCTTTGCAAATCTTAGTTGCTAGTTACAATGCAGGTAGTTTAACATACTTTTCTTTATTTTCTTTTTATTGCATTTATATCTATATATCTCATATGGTTAAGTCACAATAACTACTTTTATGTTAAAAAATAAATGTTTTAATGCGGTCAAAAATTTTTGCCACACTGCAGGCCTACCATGAACTCTTATTGCGACTCAATTGAAGACGTAAATGACGATCGCGAACCGCTTTCTTTTCGTACCATGAAGTGTGAATTGCATTGGGGTCGCAATGTTTGAAAAGGATAACGTTATATGAACTATAGATAACTCTGTCTGTTTTACTCACATGTTCTTAGGACGAATTCTGAACGCTCATTCGGCAACGATTTAAAGTGTGCGTCTTTTAGACGTTATGGTATGAAAAAGCAAAACAATTTCGTTTACGTCTTCAATTGAGCCGCAATAAGAGTTCATGGTAGGCCTGCTGATCTCCACGTGGGCGTAGCCGCTGTATTATGTAAACTTTTTCTTAAACTGATGTAGGTAGGAATGTCGCGAAAATGATTGGTATCATACTAACATTAGGGAAGTCACTTGGAGTAAAAAAAAGCTATGACTAAATTATAATTTTTTCTTCCTTCAAAATAAATCCATGTGTAAGAAAAAAATATTTAATTCTATTCGAAAAATTGATTTTAGAAAAGCAATACAAGTATAAAAATACTAATTAAAGTGGACTTGTACGAAAAATAAATGACATAGATGCGCTGTTTGTGAAATTCGTTTAAAATGTATATTGGCTAAATAGGTTTATTCTAACTACTAAGAAATAAGAGACTAAGATAAATAAAATAATTAATACAATCGGTTTTTAAAGATAAGATTCTAATTTTATAAATCGATTTTATTTATTTGCGTATTTTATTTTTATTTTTATAAAATAACTGATTAATACAAAAATCGATATTCTTTTATATCCCTCAATTATATTAAAAATTCCTGAAGTATATCTGTTTGTATCACGGCTAATATGCTGGATATTAAAAAATTAAGTTTAATTAAATTAAATCAAAGCTTATAAGGTCTGATAATCATCTTCATTCTCCTGCCCTTATCCCACTCTAAGTAGGATCGGCACAACATGTTACAAACATGTTGTCAGATGATTTGGCTACGTATTTTACGACCGGCCGCCTGCCTGACGTCAACTTACTTTAGTCGCCTTTTACGACACCTCGGTAAGAAATGAGGGTAGTCCAATCTATTCTGCCGGATGCCACACGGCGTCTTATAAGTTCTGATAATATCAGATAAAAATTCCGTTTTTCTTGCGGGAAGAGGGATATATAACAGGGAACACTAATTAGCATTTCTGAGAATACTGAAACGTTTAACTTGAATACAACAAAATTTAAGTAAATGCAATTTATTTTCCCGGTTTCCCAAAAGGCTGTTTTATCCTGTATGTTACCGGTATACAAGCGTTAATTGTGCCAAATTAATTGGTGCAGCGGATAACAAATGAAACCGTAAAATACAATGAAACTCTGTCTTTAAATCATTCAAAGTCAATAATTTATCGTTGCCTCCACAATCTTTCATACGAAGAATCAGAATATATTCATAAATTACAGATTTGATGACAAATTTGAATGATATATTTTCTGTAACTGATCGTTTAACATAAGTAAGTTGTAACTCTTACACTTTATAATAAATTTAACGTCTGGCGTAACATGACTACAGATTTCGCGCGGTATATATGATATATTTACAAATAGTTTTCAGTAATAGTTTGTTTTCTTTAGCTAGAGCATTTAGATAAGGTCTTCAAGCAGCGCATGTTTTTAATTTAGTCTGGAAATTCAGCTGACCTCCACGATACAGGCTAGACCTAGTGTGGAGACCACAATTACTGTTTACTAATTACATATGGTAAATTTAAACATTGTAACTTAATTAAGATGAAAATGATTTTAGTAAATAAACATTTCTGTCTTTCTTTCATACAGACAATAGAATAGAATAGTATGGAATCGTTAAATTTTTATATTAGTTCAAAAAATTTTCCTTTTATAATCAATGTACCTTTTTCGCAGACAGGCCTTTATGTCGGAAGAGAGAGATAAAAATGATCGGTGCAGCCTTACAAGAGCCATCAAAGGTGGAATGCGATGTCGACGCTTTCCCAGCGCCCGATACGTTCGAGTGGACACTCAACAATTCTGCCGGCTCCATCAAAGTTGACCCCGTGAGTATTCTTCAGAATATCTTCCGATCAATTTTAGATTAATCTCCTTATATTTGGCTCCGCGACACATTCGTATCGACGGCATTACTTTTTTGTCGTAGTGCCTAATCTACTGATGATGCTTCGGTTACGAGGCGAAACGATCGTAGAGATCGTGGTAGTGAGTGTGTGTAGTGCTTGTGTGTTGTGTTGTTGGTGGCGGAGTTTTGTGACTCGTGTCTTGAGTTGTCCTGTATGTGTGAGGTATGCGAACATTGCCTGCTTCCTACACTTAGCATTACATAGATTCCGTCTAGAATATGTCTTTGTCATTGAATAATTCTGTCTTTATTTGTTATAGAATAATTATGTTATAACTTCCTACCTAATTAAGCTTCTGTTACCTTTATATAGTACATGATATTTGTACAAAATTGCAATATAAAATTTGTTTACTTTTCGTTTACCATGTATCTATGGGACGGTTCCCATATGAATCCAATATGAATATGGTAAACATACAACTAGACAACTCGTCTACGGAATAAATTCAAAATAAACAATAATAATTAAACATACCAAATACACCTTTTAATTGTACTGGAAAAATGTGGCTCAAAAATGGTTATTACGAACACAATGAAAACATAATGCCCCTTAATTATATTAATTGAGGGCTGTTTTTATAAAACCTCGTAAGGCACCTTGTAAAGTAATTTGAACAGGTCTATTATTATATTGGAAAGCGTTCTTGTGTTTGGGTAATTAAGTTTTTTTTCCAATATTCAAATACAATTTGAATTTAACCCTCTGAAACTATGTAAACGAATATTTAGTTTACAATGTTAAATTTGTTCGAAACATAGCTCAAAGCATTGGGTCTGTTAATATGTAACATCGGCTCTACATAGGAATGACAAATGATAAGCAACATGAACTAATTCAAAGGAATCACTGTGTTTAAGCGCCACCAGATTATCTGGAAAGATGTCGAAGATATGGAATTCAGTCACTCGATTCTAGGTATCCATCCGATATCCGTGCAATATCTTTGTGGTCTTTATCTACATAGCGGAGGAAAGGGTTAACCAACACGTTTTTAGTTGATGCGCTATCAGTTGATCATTCCATTTGCATTGCTAATCATCACTTTAGCTTCTTCTTCTGTCGGATTCTTCATTAGTAAAGGTCGTGTCCTAAATGAAAGTCCTTCATAGTTCTTACAATCTTCTTCCATTTCTCCCGGTTTTCGGCCTTTCTTAGGGCGGATATTACGGAGAGACCAGTAAGTGCGGCCACTTGGTCACACCAGCGGCTAGGTGATCGGCCGCTGGGTCGTTTTCCTTCGTTCTTGCCCACTACTATCAAATTGTCAAGGTTATCTGGTTGATGGCGAGCAATGTGACCAAAGTATCCCAGGATTCGTTGGTAGCAGATTGTTGATAGGCGAACCTTAACTTTTAATTGAGCCAGTATAGACTTATTGGTCCTCTCGACCACTTCACTTCACTTCTTGATCACTTTAGCTACAAAACTGAAAATATATGTAAATGCACCTGCATTCTGGGATGGAAAACTTAATAGGATAGGCACGGATCTAACGAAGTAACATTTGAATAGTTCGACACTAAGCTCGAATAACATAAATCGGATAATAATTACATATTGAGTATCAGTTGTAACATCGACGAAAAACTATGGACAAAATATATGAGGGAATCGAAAGTTTATGCATCTTTTAGACCTCAGATTTTTCTGAAAAATAAGAGAGTCTGCATGGTAAAAACACTTTCTTTAGTTAGTTATGCTAAAAGTCTCAAAAGGTCCCTTCGACGTCGCGAACTTCCTTATTCCGTGATACTGCCCTCGAGCGTAAGAAATTATTGAGTAGCGGACACGCTTTGTTTCGTGAAATGAACGTAGTATACAATTGGGTTATATATTATTCAAAGTCATCGTATAAAGACATACATTTTTGTGTTGAAAATATTGAAAGGTATTTGGTCCTAAATAACATTTTATACTGGCTGTATCTCGCGATTTTTGCTCGCTTCAATTTGGTATCATATACAATTAATAATGATTAAAATCCCATAGAAATGTATATATACAAGTAGGGAAAACAGCATAAAAAGGAAGCAAATTTTCTATCTGTCTAGAGAGACAGAACTGAGAGATAAACAAGAGTGTTTATCTCTCAGTTCAGCTGATCGAAAACGGCAAAAATAAGACAGTTTATTTTACTTACTGTCACAGCATTATGTCTTATATAATATTGCTATGGGGTAAATGCGCGGATAATGAAAAAAATGTATTACCAAAAAGCCACACGTGGCATTTACAATTTAAGTCCGCGTGATTCCTTGTGAGAGAAGTTTAAGGAAATAGGTATTCTTACATTTGCTTCACAGTATTTAAATACTGTGAAGCCAATGTAAAGCAGCAACAATTAATTGTTGTACCTACATAAAAATATAAAGATTTATAAAACTATAGGTGATATATAATAGACAAAGTAGGAACCGACTAAACTTGCGGCTCCTGATTTGCGCCTTGCAAAAATACTTAAGTCGTCTGTGAATTTAGGTTATTCTATAATAAAATTCAGAAATCAATTTTAGCTTTGCCAATACAGCAATTTCAAAAAACTGTTAAAGGCAGGCTGATACAAAAGCCTACAAGTACTGTTGAGGATTCATATTCATAAATGATAAGAATCCGTGGATAAAGCCAGTGTTCGACCCTCTGTACAAGATAGTAGTAAATAAATATAAGTTGGTTTAAGATTTATTTTGAAAAGCAACCACCGATTTTGTTGCTGGCTCTTCTTGGTAGGAACAGCTTCCCAAAACAGCAGTAGAGTTGATTCGATCTATTCAAAAGCACCTGTTTATAAGTTATTTGAATAAAAAGTATTTTGATTGAATTGATTTTTTTGTGGGATTGGGAATTATTTTAGATGTTAGCCCAGTACACAAGCTTAAATCATATGAAATTTTATAAATATCGCACTAGATAATTCGTGAAAACAAAATAAACAGACAGACCAGAGAAAAACCTCACGTATCTACTCTAATTGTGATGGCAACATTAAAAAAGGCTCGCGTAAGGGAAGGTTAAGGTTAGGTTAGGTTCTTGCAAGCATTTACGTGTAAAGATTATATATATAAGGAATAGGTATATTTACTATTCTGTTTCCAGATCTTTATCCATCCTCTCTTCCGTTCTCTCCTATCATTCGTCAACTGTGGCGCTACTGCTTTTATATGCATATCATACTTCAAACAATAACAAAAATGGCAAAAGCAAAGCAGGAAAACAAAACATTTATCTTCGTCACAACGACAAAAAAGAATCTCAATCTTTTAGAAGTGGTTAATTTTTTTCAAGACAGAAAAATTAGCGCGACAAAAGTTCTAAAAAACGTAATTAATTTCCATCAAAGAGGGAAAGCTTCATTTAACGTTTAACCTCGTGGCAAAAAAAATTAAGAGCCTTTCGTGAACATTTACTCGACGATACCTAACTATTGACTCTTATAATTAAATTGTTTAGGAGTTTCCCTTTGACGACCGTTTGTCTCTTATGTAAAGATGTAAACGGAGACCAGGGATCGCAAACTTGAATCTATTTGAACAAATATGTATAGTTTTAATTTATTCTGAAATTGCATGTCATATTTTTGTGACTTGAACTAATTTATTCACTGCTGAACATAAGTCTGTTCTAGAGACCTTTACTTCAAATAAACTGTTTTGAGCCACCTTTTACGCCATCTGCCTAGGGTTTACTATTTTTTTTGTTTTTAGTGCAAGAGTTTACGACGAAGTTAAATATCATTAAATTGTTAACACTAGACATACCAGACAATTTCAATTTCAATTCCTACTAATTCCTCTAAAATTCCTACTATATTACACTTTTTTTTTCAGAAATGAACTTATGACTTTTGTAGCTATAATTAGAGAGTACGTTTTATAAACTTAATTAATATTGTTCAACTTTATTTTTGTCATTTTCAAGAGTAAATTATACTCATAACGTAAATTATATACATAACTAGAAACTACAAGAAGCCTGTTTTTTATGTACCAGTCATTTTGACTGGTTTGGAAGAAATAGGTATATTCAAATCGCTGATATATCTAGTGTTAACTAGTATAACCACCGTCATTTTAGTGTCACAACCCGTTGAGATATTTATTCAAGCTTAATATTAAGCTTCGTCTAAAAATTTTGACGTCTGATTTCATTATGCAGAGATTTTAAACACGCCTGTTCCTATCGCTCGCCGAACGGATCTGAGCTTTTTTAAGAGACCTTATTTTAGAATTTAGTTTTAAATATGTCTCTATCTGAAGCTTACCTACAACATAACGACATAACGCTAGTTACGCTTTGTTTATGGTTTTCAATAATCCTGTATGTATCAGGTATTAAAAAGGGATAGTCCACTCTAAATTTGGTATTATATATATTCTGTCTACTTCATCGCCGATTATAGCAAAGTAATTTTATTATAACTTTTGTATTATGGATCTCCGCAAAGTAACTGATTCTCTAAATTAAATAAATAAACCATAGATTTTAATTATAAAAAAGTATAAGAAAATTTTGAGTCTTTTTCAATAAATTTTATACGAAAGTATCTTTTTTATGAGCTAATATAGTTACGACGCGTGCCACTTGTGGAACACACACCAAAGGTTCTCTATCCCTGATCTAGATGATAGGGTCGTCTTTTCTGCGACGGCACTCTCGAAAGAAAATAAAAAAGTTACACGTAATAAAAAGAGGGCACATTTCCCGACGTACCTACTTTATGGCTTAGCATTACAACTACTTAACGCCTTTTAGTGTTTTTATGAGAGACAAATGAAAAACTACTTTGACTACTTCGCCTTATCCAATATTTTAATCTACCATAAGTTGTCGTGTATGTTCAATATTTTAATACCGACATGTTTGAAACACACAAGTGTAATAAAGAGATCGATGGTTGATGATAAAACTTAGGTTAAACAACTTAATTGAATAATTGACGTTTATAAAATAGACTAGGTTTTGCCCGCGGCTTTTCTTGCGTGAAATTTGGTCTGCCACATTAAATTTCGTGACAATTATTTAATATTTAATATTTGTTTTTACTTAATTTTTAAAAAATATATTTATTGAGTTACTTGTACATGCTAATTTTAGATGTCTCACTTCAAGCAAAAGGATTCGATACAATATTTGCGCGCCGCGCATATTAGGCACTCGATGGCGCTCCATTTAAGTAAATCATATCGTGATAACTTTTAAACTATTCGACCAAATTACTGTATTGTTAAATTAAAATTAAAATAAATTACTGTATCAAATTAATGTATTGATTTTTATAAGAGTTTTGATAAATATACTAAAACATGCATTGTAAAATAGTATCTTATTTAATTAACTTTATGCGTACGTAGCTCTCAGAGGCCAAAATTTTTGCCAACTTTATCGACATGTATCGTTATATTACAAAAAATCATTACAAATTGTAACCTATATGTTATTCCGATATATAACCTATATAATTGCAAAGTTTTAACCGAATCCCTCCAATAGTTTTTTCGTGAAGGAGTAGAAAACATCCCATCTATACTCACAAACTTTCGCATTTATAATATTAGTAGGATATTAGTAGGATTAATCAAACACTTTCCTTTTTGTGTTTGTACCAAAATTTTACTCTTCAACAGGATCGCTTCACAGTGGACGCGAAGCAAAGTAAATCAGTGTTGACCTACATCCCAGTATCCGATATAGACTATGGGACGTTATCGTGTCGGGCGACCAATCTAGCCGGGCAGCAAATATCGCCCTGTGTCTACACGTTGCTACCAGCGACGAGGCCTGATCCACCTTCCAACTGCTCAGTCTACAACCTCACGGACGACTCGTTAGATTTAACGTGTCTTGCAGGTACTTTATTTCATTATAATTGCATTATTTTATAGCACTGTGTATTTTCAAGGATTTGAAATGACGACCCCGCACCGGAAAACGTAGTGTTGGTAGACCCCCGTACGTGATGGAAGGACGACCTCAAAAAGGTCGCGGGGAGCCGCTGGATGCAAGCGGCCAAAAGATCGTGTTTTGAGATCCCATGAAGAGACTTATCTCCAGCAGTACACGTCGGTTGAGATAGAAGAGAAGAAGAAGAAAATTTTATAGCACCTGTATCTGAGAGAAAGACTTGAAAAATTGAATTAAATGTTACGAGCAATATAAAACATTCGTGGCCTTGATAATCACGAAGATGATGAAATCGCTCCATCTGAAGAATAAAGTTGTTTATGTATATACATGGAATATGTAACTTTATTCAGCCAGTGCTGATATGCTATTCTATCTATCGCGAGTCTAAAAAGAGCTAATGATGATGAACGATGATTTGTTTTTATCATCGATTATCATTACTATTGATATTATTGTGATATAAAAAAAAACTACAATAGTCTTATATATTTACTTAGAATACGTATTTATAAAATAAGAAATTTATAGAAAAGAAGAAACCTCAACTCTAATTAGAGTTGAATAAGGGCAGAAAGATGATGAGTTAGGTATAGGGCAACTGGCGTTTGAATGTATATAACTGTCGGCACTATTTGTGGTTTTTTGCGTAAATTGGATGTTATCATATCATGTTTTATTATTGAAATTGTATGTTCCCTATTTGCAAAATATCTAGTTATTCGTCGAAAGAATATCTGAAGACCATGTCATTGTAGGATTTAAAAATGTAAGGATAGTATGTTGCAGTTTTCCTCAGCATTTCTCATGGATTTTTACCTTAAACATTTAGTGCTTTGTGATAACTATCCTTTGTCACTACGATTCTTTATATCAATAGGTTACGAAGGAGGTCTCCAGTGTATATATATAGCAGAAGTGTGGGCTAATGAAGGTTTAGTGACTAACTCGACAAATGGCGCCACCGTATGGAACCTCAGAAGACTTGGTGCCAAAAGACATCTGAAGATAGTGGTGTACGCTGCAAATGCTCGGGGAAGATCTGAGCATATTACCTTTACTGTGGAAACTGCTCCAAGATTATCACCTCGAACAGGTACTTTTACATTCTGGAACTCAAAATATTCTTCCAAAGTAGACTTTTTTCAGTACTTTTGAATCGTCAAATGTTTTTCAAGCAGCTACTACTGATTCGGAACTTCTCCTACCGATTAATGTTTACAAATTAATAGTTTCAGCTTGGTGCGTAGCTGACTGGAGTTAAGATATGCTACTATCACTCAAATAATCCTCAACTTTATAGTAAGCTTTATGTAGCAACATCGTTTTAAGATTATTTCTAAACTTGTTGAAATATTCTTCTACAGTATCTATATAGTAAGGAGCAAAACTGAAAACAAAAACGACATTTCGGCACATATAATTCTTTATTCGATATTTGAATGTATGATATGAAAAAAAACAAAATATAGTTCAGGAAAATCAAAATAATTAACGAAATAATGCTGACATCACAAATCTTAAGTTTGATTTAAGATGCTCTAAGATGTGCTTTTTGTACTAAGGAAACTTAATATGTATGCTTTTTCTTAAATCCACCACGCTATAAGAATTGGTAGGTTACACATATCCCCCGAATTCTCCAAAGATATGCAGGTTTCAAAACCGAAAAACGTGTGATCTATTGGAAATATCAATTAAAACATCAATTTTAACAGAAACACACTTTGGTTATCTACCGGTTATTCTATCTTAATCCATGGGGGTATGTTTTGTGCTATGACCTATACGAGTATCTCTTTATAATTACTGGAATAATCAAGAAATTACCAATACATTTTGTTTCCAGCTAAACCAAAATTGTAAAACAAACGAATGTTCCGCAAAATTATTTCGAGTAAAGTTGAGCTCGAATGTTTTTAGCAAACGTACATTACAATTGTTGAATCTAGTTATGCTAGGGAAAAGAAACAACGGTTAAAGCGAAACACTTTCAAAATTTCGCCGACCATGAACGTACTTCTAAAAAGTTATCCTGAAAGCAAATGCAACCGCAAAATAACGACAAAACTAGGGAAAAATTAAACTTTTTCTACGCTCCAGTTTTGTTGAACGTAAACTTAGTTTAATTAAACATTTGATTATAAAAATTAATCATAAAATTTTTGTACGTATAGTTGCTCTATTTCCTTTTGAAACTACTAATTTTTATTTGTTTCGGAGTTAGGTAATACCATATAACTTATCAAAATATCTTTTCTCTTCAAATAGTTGCCGAGTCTATCTTCACGAAAGCCAACTCATTGGTATATAAACATAGTTTCCGTCCATCTAAAACAAAAACAACCAAAATACATACATAAAATATCTTCACATAACTACTATCTAAATAACACACATTTGGTGATTTTGCCTATTAGATCAGTTAGTTGTAACAGAATATAAATATTCCGACACAGAAAATATTGTTTATCAATGATTGACATAAAGCAAAGTTAGTTCTGTTGTTTAATTCCTTCCCCATTCATTTTATACGTAGTGTCAATACAATATTGTAATTTTGCAGGTAAATTATTCCAAACGTTCTCAATATTTTTTTCATTGCACATTAATTCTAATTGAATCATTTATTCGGTACGCGCCTCGCAAGTATTACCGTTGGCTGAAAGTAAAGACACTTCTATCGCCATGAAAACGGCAATTTGGCTAAAATTCAGGTGTCAATTTGGGAGCTTAATCGAGTTGTGATGAGAATGTGATACTAACATTACAATATCCAACTTATTTAGGTTGAATACAAGGGGTTAGTTTGCTAAAGCGACAGTTATACAAGTTATTAGATATACGACTAGCCTGGAATTGAAATTTGAACATCTCTTGCAATGGGATTGTGTTAAACGAAACTTTAAAGTTTATAAGATTGAAGATACAAAAGTAATAATAAAATTATTTTGCTATAATCCGCAATATATCGATGTATCGCGGATTATAGCAAAATAATTTTATTATTACTTTTGTATTATGGATCTCCGCAAAGTAACGCCTTATTGTATAAATTATATAAAAGATTGAAGATATAAAGATTGTAAAACTTTAAAAAAACTTTAAGGCTTCGCAGTATATTTTTAGTAATTTTTTTTTTTTTATAAGTCTTTATTCAAATTGGCCTATTACAAGCACTTTTGAATCGTCAAATTAAGCTACAACTGGTTCGGAAAGGTGCTCTAACCGAGAAGAACCAGCAAGAAACTCGGCGGTCACTCTTTTAAAAAATAAATATTACAGTTTTGTATTGACTATTGTTAACAAACTTAGATTATAATATCGTCTAGTACATAGCTGGTCGCAATTTAGTTCCAAGCTTTCTTATCATTGACATAGTCTTCAACATTATAGTAAGCTTTATTAATGAGAGTCTCTTTAATTGCTTTTTTGAACTTGTGTAAAGGCAAGTCCAAAATTGATTGAGGAATTTTATTATAAAAAAGTATACCGAAGCCCACAAACGATCTACGTACTTTCTGAAGCCTTAGCCTTGGTATTATTAATTTATTTCGGTTCCTAGTTTGCCTATTACTATTTAATTTTTGTACATAAGAATATACATAAACATAAAAAGTAATAGTCCTTTAATACATTACTCAGACTTTGTTCTAAAGTAGAAATGAACGTTATAATATTTTAATTATAATTCTACGAGAGTATGAAGTTAATTGCAAGTTTTCGTTAAGTCTCGTGTCAGACCTTAAGCTGAAGTTTAGCTAATAAGTAAAATAATATATTGAAATAATAGTTTTGACTCTAAGGTATTTATTTGTTTTTTACGAGTAGTCTTTGTTATGAGTTACTCAGATAGACTCACGATAATAATTAATCATAAACAAGAAACTCGTAGAAGCTGTGATAGCCCAGCGGTGAGACCGTGCGACTCTTCCGAGGGAAATACAAACCCGGGCAGGCACCAATAAGTTTTTCTATTAAAACTCATGTGTCTAATTGATAATTGCAATTTATCACACGCTTTTCGGTGAAGGAAAACTAGTGAGGGATCCTGCATATGTCTAGAGAATTCTGGAGATATGTGTAACCTACCAATCCACATTGGAGCAGCGTGGTAGGTCTTAGCTACAACCCTTCTCTCCAGAAACGGAGAGAGGTGGCCTATTCCCAGCAGTGGGAATGTACCAGACCGCTACTTTAAGAACCGCGTGCGGTTTCAAGTAACTAAGCATAACTAATGAAATTTTTATTACTTAACCTTTAACTAGTTAAATTTTTACATAGCATGTATTTTTGAGTGAGTATGTAAGAATTTTGAATGATAAAATCTTTCTATCTGTATTTAAAATTTATTTCTGTATGGTATCCGGCTGAGTAGAATAGACCACCCTCATTTCTTACTGAGGTGTCGTAAAAGACGACTAAGGTAAGTCGACCCGCCGTGTGGTGTCCGGCTGAGTAGAATAGAACACCCTCATTTCTTACTGAGATGTCGTAAAAGACGACTAAGGTAAGTCGACCCGCCATGTGGTGTCCGGCTGAGTAGAATAGACCTCCCTCATTTCTTACTGAGGTGTCGTAAAAGACGACTAAGGTAAGTCGACCCGCCGTGTGGTGTCCGGCTGAGTAGAATAGACCACCCTCATTTCTTACTGAGGTGTCGTAAAAGACGACTAAGGTAAGTCGACCCGCCGTGTGGTGTCCGGCTGAGTAGAATAGACCACCCTCATTTCTTACCGAGGTGTCGTAAAAGACGACTAAGGTAAGTCGACCCGCCGTTTGGTGTCCGGCTGAGTAGAATAGACCACCCTCATTTCTTACTGAGGTGTCGTAAAAGGCGATTAAGGTAAGTCGGCCCGCCGTGTGGTATCCGGCAGAGTAGAATAGACCACCCTCATTTCTTACTGAGGTGTCGTAAAAGACGACTAAGGTAAGTCGACCCGCCGTGTGGTGTCCGGCTGAGTAGAATAGAACACCCTCATTTCTTACTGAGGTGTCGTAAAAGACGACTAAGGTAAGTCGTCCCGCCGTGTGGTATCCGGCAGAGTAGAATAGACCACCCTCATTTCTTACTGAGGTGTCGTAAAAGACGACTAAGGTAAGTCGACCCGCCGTGTGGTGTCCGGCTGAGTAGAATAGAACACCCTCATTTCTTACTGAGGTGTCGTAAAAGGCGACTGAGGTAAGTCGACCCGCCATGTGGTGTCCGGCTGAGTAGAATAGACCTCCCTCATTTCTTACCGAGGGGTCGTAAAAGGCGACTAAGGTACGTTGACCTCAGGCAGGCAGCCGGTCGTGGGAAAAGTAGCCAAAACTTGTGACAACATATTTGTAATATGTTGCGCCGACCCCACTTAGAGTGGGATAAGGGCAGGAGGGTAATGCTTATTTAACTTCTTCAAATAATGGTGGTATACATATAGAATAAGTTTATATTTAAATTATTTGTTCACAGAAGCTCAGGAAGCATGGGAGGTGAACTGGGCGGTGGGCGGAGTACTTGGAGCTGCTCTCACTGTAGCCATAATCTTATGTCTAGCACTCATTGCGACGAGATTACGCCCAAGATCTAGAGATTATGAAGGTGTTTTTTTGCAATTATGAATATTATTTTCTCATTTTCACAGGGATATAACTGTTTGCCTTTGAGTCTGTTGCTGACGCTCTGGTTGTAGATTGATGAAAATTTCGAAACTATCTTAATGAATGTGTGCTGAGCTAGTGCAGTGTTTTATTAGCGATGGTTTGTTTTTACATCCGTTTTTCAAATCTTGCGTGTGTTAAGTATGAAAACGAATATTGTGCTTTACAATTAATTTTACAAGGATTTTCGTTTATTTTTGTTTATGGAAAAATAATATAAAAGTAATAATAAAAATTGATTTGCTATAATACATGTATCGCGGATTATAGCAAAATATTTTTTATTATTACTTATGTATGGATCTCCGCAAAGTAACGTCTAATTCTATAAATTATATGAAAAATAATATTTTTTAATTTTTTATTTTATTTATTAGGCCATCAACAATATATACATTAAATACGTTTAAGATTATACACGATACAATAAAATGTTTTGACTAAATGCTATATTAATTAAAGATGGCAACATGCACAACAATACTAAACAGTAATTCATTGATCAAATGAATCAATGAGTCAAAACATCATTTGATTACTACAAACGTAGTAATCAAATGGTGGGTAAGTATACACTTATCAGACTTACGATGATATGGAGTATACAATTAGCAAAAACTAGTAACAATAGGACTGATTAAATTTGATTTAATAAAATGATTATATGGTCTACGTTTCTGAAAAAAAAATTTGGTGTGAAAATGCCATAAAGACGCTCATCCAATAATCAAGGTCAATAAGTTAAAAAGTATAACAAAGGATAGAAAATAATATCGTAGAAAAAGTTCCTAACACGACGCTTATTTACAGTGACGATGCAATCAACGAAGAATCAAAAGGCGTCCCTACAGAAACGGAGTTCCCCCGACGACCGTAATCCGGACCTCATCCCTCTCAGTAAAGGTATTTAAATATTTTGACAATATTACTGAACTTCATCAATAAATCGGTATCATCATCATCCTGACCTTATCCCACTTTAAGTGGGGTCGGCTTCATCAATAAATCGGTATGATAAATTATTTAATGCACGGTGTATCATATGGTCATTAGGGTTCAGTTACTTAGTGAGCTTCGCTACAAATATTTCACTACTAATTAGTGCAGTGACATTATCATACGCGACGAGTTTAATTTTACACTCAATAATCTGTAATATTATATTTTTTTTACTTTTCAGTTCTTATATATTATTTTATAATTAAAGAAAAGTAGTATCTTGTAATTTAAATATAAATAAATAAATATATGGGACACTTACACACTCGGTCGTCCATCTCCAAAGTATCTTAATACTTGTGTTATGGGTGACAGACAACTGGTAAATATACTACATATATAATTTTAAATATATACTTATATACAAATATACACCCAGGTTCGAAGAACCCACAAATTGTTTTTAGAAAATGATGACCCTTGGCGGGAATCGAACCCGCGACCCGCGGAGCTGAAGATAGGGTCACTATCCACTGCGCCAACGGTCCAGTGGGCTTTTGCTCGGCTCGGGCAAATTTATTTTTCGACAAAGGTCTATTCTTTTCCGAGAGAAGCGTTGAAGCTTTAAAAATTCTCTGAAGGAGTAATCTACATAAATCTACATAAGGATTTTCTCACTTTATTTTCCATTACTGAAAAACACATGATAAATTGTATATATCAATTGGCAACATTTTTTTCTGATAGAAAACCTAATTAATGCCTGCAGGGATTGAACTCGAGACCTCCTAATCAAAGTCATACTCCAAAGGCAAAACGTACCAGTACGTATCCCGCGCTTACGTATCAATCGTCAGAAAACGTACTATGTAGTACGAGTCCCGCGCTAAAGCATCAATCGTCAGAAAACGTACTAGTACGCGTCCCGTGCTCAAGCATCAATCGTCAGAAAACGTACAAGTACGCGTCCCGCTGTAAAGTACTAATCGTCAGAAAACTTACTAGTAAATATCCCGGGCTCAAGAAAACGTATGAACTACATATCTTACATACGATTTGTTAATTGCATGCAGTTTTATTTGAACAAATTGATATGATAATAATGTAAATAAAAATAATGTATGGAAGCTGTTAAATGACGCGAATACTATTTATTCGCTATCGAATATCGTAAGGATTCTTTAAATAAATTGATTTGAATTTCTTCCAGCGAGCAATCTAAGTTGAATTGATTCACGGGTCATTTCTTTTTATAGAGCTTCAGTATAAACGGTCCACTTGTTAAGATAAGATCATATCATTAAGCGTAATGGAAACTCAAATGAGCGTGTCCTTACATGAAAATCCCGGAGGCTTTCTTTCGCAATCACGGACATCCCATTTACTTTTGCTAAGCCTGTAGCCATTAAATGTGAGAAGTTATAGTATTGCTACGTTAAAAATTGTGGACTTTAATCAGTAGAGCTGTAAAAAGTACCAGCCTGTTACAACCCCACTGCTGGGAATAGGCCTCTTCTCTCCGTTTCTGGAGAGAAGGGTTGGAGCTAAGACCTACCACGCTGCTCCAATGCGGATTGGTAGGTTACACATATCTCCAGAATTCTCTAGAGATACGCAGGTTTCCTCACGATGTTTTCCTTCACCGAAAAGCGTGTGATAAATTGCAATTATCAATTAGACACATGAGTTTTAATAGAAAAACTCATTGGTGCCTGCCCTGGTTTGAACTCGTGTTCCCCTCGAAAGAGTCGCACGGTCTCACCGCTGGGCTATCACAGCTATTGTAGAGTGTAGAGCTGTACTAAATCATAATTCAGACTATTTATTTTTACTACATCTGGTATTTGAAATATTTTAGAATTATTTAAGCAGTTTTAGGTCTAGGTACGATAAAGTAAAAATTGTTTGAAAATGTATTTCTACAGTAATTGAGGCGGGCTAAATTTAGAAATACTAATATAAGAAACTAATATTTTTATACATAAAATTCCGCAATCTACTTTAACTTTACCATTACAGCAGTTTAAAGACACTTAAAAAAAGGCTAATACAGAAAGCCTACTTTTCTATTGACGATTAGAATGCGTGGATATAGCTACCCTGTACAATACAATAATAACTAGTAACTAAATAACTAGTAATAAGAATTATTCTTTCGAAAGAGCAAGCCGAGTTTGTTGCTGGTTCTTCTCGGTAGGAGCAGCTCTCCGAACCGGCAGTAGATGTTGACAATTCAAAAGCACTTGTTTACAAGTTTACTTGAATAAAGAATATTTTGATTTTGAATTTGAATTTGATATTACTGTATCCTTGATATTACATTTACCCAACAGTTTAATTTTAAAAACAGTTAAAGTTTAAATATTTCTACAGTAATAATGATAGCCTTAAATCAATATTTACTCACTTTGGAATTTCTGTTAGTAACCACTAAAGGTTCTAACCAAAATGAACAAACGTCTTATTCAATATATTGTCGTATTTATAGCTATTGTCATTCCATTTCGTCTACGTAAATTAAGGTTTTTTTATCTTATCATATATATATACTGCAATCCGCAACCGCGACCTTATATGCGTCAACTTAAGTGTTAAAATATCCTCAATTTTTAACTATATGTCGTAGATTTTGATTATCGTATATGTAAGCGGGCAGGCACTGGATCTAAAGCATTATAAAAACTAATGATGTTGATCCTTTGAAGAAAACTATGTCGCTGTAGTAGATGCCTATCGGTTGAAGAAGAAAAAGTAAGCCCGGCGTATAAAAGGTTATATGCAACTAAAGGCAGTTGTATCAAATATCATCAATATTACTCCAGCAAATTAAACGTGAAAGCTTAAAAGACCGACTTTTGCATTTGTAAAGTTATTTATTTTATGTGTAATAAAGGATTAAATATATGTAGAACGACTTAGAAACCTTTACAGTGCATTTATTTTACAAAAGTAATTTATATGCCGCTTACACGTTATAGCATTGTTACACGCTCGCTTTTACTTTGTATTGCAGCACCGTTTTGAGGTTATATGGAAAAAATATCTAGTCATTTTAATTTTTGTAGTTCATTCTAATGCATTCAACCAGCAATCCAGAGAACAAATTTAATTTTCCTGTTTGCAGTGCAATTTAAATACTGGCATATACAAAATAAAAGTAACGGCCCGTTACCATCCCACTGCTAGGTACAGGCCTCCTCTCTCTGTTTTTGGAGGGGTTGGAGCTAAGACCTACCACGCTGCTCCAATGTGGAGTGGAAGGTTACATTATTCTTCTTCTTCTTCTTCAGCCGATGGACGTCCACTGCTGGACATAGGCCTCTTCATGGGATCGCCACACCACACGATCTTGCGCTGCCTGGATCCAGTGGCTCCCTGCGACCTTTTTGAGGTCGTCTGTCCACCTCGTAGGGGGTCTACCGACGCTGCGCTTTCCGGTGCGGGGTCGCCATTCCAGCACCTTAAGACCCCAGCGCCCATCGGTTCTCCGCACTATGTGCCCCGCCCAGCGCCACTTCAGCTTCGCGACACGCTGAGCTATGTCGGTGACTCTAGTTCTTCTACGGATCTCCTCATTCCTGATTTGATCTCGTAGAGACACTCCGAGCATAGCTCGCTCCATCGCCCGCTGAGCGACTCTGAGCTTTCTTATAAGGCCCATAGTGAGCGACCACGTTTCAGATCCGTAGGTCATCACTGGCAACACGCACTGTTCGAAGACCCTGGTCTTCAGACACTGAGGTATTTCGGACGTAAAGATCTCGCGTAGCTTCCCGAACGCTGCCCATCCGAGTTGGATTCGGCGGCTAACCTCGTTCTCGAAATTGGACCTACCCAGCTGGACCGTATGTCCCAGGTATATGTACTCGTCTACAATTTCGAGTGCAGAGTTCTCAACAATGACCGGGTGGAGCGGAACATGTGAGTTTGACATGATTTTCGGGGGTGTAAGGGGGAGGCTCGTCCCAGTCAGTCTCCTCAATTGTCAACCTCACCTGCACGCGGTGCACCCTGCAGATCAACCGACGAGGCTCTGGCGACCGATAAATGGCGGTATAACCATTCCATTTTGCTGGCCTAAATACCAGACCGACAGTGGGCAGCAGCACTGTCGGTGCAAAACGGTCAGCACTGCGATCACCAATCCGCATGCCAAGCGTGGTGATTATTGGCAAAATAACCTTCATGGATAAAAACAATAAGCCACAGCCCCTAGTTCCCGGCAGCCCCGCTATTCCCAGCTCTGGCAGCGGTTCGGGTAACGGTGGGGCAGGGGGTGTTAAGAATCTCCGGAAGAGATTCCGCTGCCAACCCCGACGACTGGACCTGGCAACGTACAACGCACGCACTTTGAGGGAAGACGAAAAGATACTCGAGCTGGAAGAAACAGTAAGCAAGTTGCGGTGGGACGTGATAGGATTATCTGAAGTCCGAAGAGAGGGGGAGGAGACGATGATCCTAAAATCCGGCAACTTGCTTTACTACCGGGAGGGAGAACAACAGTCCCAGGGTGGTATCGGGTTTCTCGTCCACAAGTCCCTTGTAAACAACATTGTTCAAGTCGAGAGTGTGTCGAGCAGGGTCGCGTTCCTTATACTCAGAATTACCAAACGGTATTCGCTGAAGGTCATACAGGTTTACGCACCGACATCGGCACATCGAGACGAAGAGGTGGAGGCCATGTATGAGGATATATCTAGAGCCATGCATGCCTCCAAAACCTTCTACACTGTTGTTATGGGGGATTTCAACGCAAAACTGGGCAGGCGAAGCGGCACAGAGGTGAGAGTAGGGCAATTTGGATACGGGCAACGGAACCACAGGGGTCAGATGCTGGCCGATTTCTTGGAGAGAGAGGACCTCTACATGATGAATTCTTTCTTCAAGAAACGGCCGCATCGAAAATGGACCTGGATAAGTCCCGACGGTTCCACGAGAAACGAGATTGACTTCATCATGTCGACCAGGCGTCATATATTCAATGATGTCTCTGTGATCAATACTGTGAAAACCGGGAGCGATCACCGTCTGGTTAGAGGCACATTGAATATATGCGTACAGCTGGAAAGATCCGGACTGGTGAAGTCTACGCTCCGACCAACTCGAGCTCATATCCAAAACCCCGAGAACTTCCAACTCGAGCTGATGAATCGTTTTGACTGCCTAGCTGACTGCGCTACTGTGGACGATGTAAACAACAGGCTGGTGGAAACTGTCCATACGGTGGGGTCCAAATTTTATAAGACACACCGTAAGAGAACCAGTAAATTCTCGACCCAGACTCTCAAACTCATGGATGAGAGGAACGAAATGAGGCTACAGTCTTCTGTAGACGCGACACGCTACCGTCTGATCAATAGACAGATTTCTAAGGCGCAGAAATGCGACCTGCGACACTTCAACACCGAATACATTCGAGGTACTATTGAGCGTAACAGGGGCTCAAAAGTGTTCGCAAGAGATCTGTCTATTGGGCAGAGGCAGTTAACGCGATTGAAGACCGATACTGGTAGTATCATTTCATCTCGTCCTGAGATTTTGAGAGAGGTTGAGAGGTTCTATGGGCAGTTATACACCTCAACACAACAGCCTGTTGTCAATTTGGCAAAAGACCCAAGAGCCAAGTTGACCCGACACTATACCGAAGATATCCCGGACGTCAGCCTATACGAGATTAGTATGGCTCTCAAACAACTTAAGAACAACAAGGCTCCAGGTGATGACGGAATCACTACCGAACTCCTGAAGGCGGGTGGTAAACCGGTACTTAAAGTCCTTCAGCGATTGTTCAATTCCGTCATTCACGAAGGCACTATGCCGGAAGCATGGTACAGGGGCGTGGTGGTTCTCTTCTTCAAGAAAGGTGATAACACCTTATTGAAGAATTATAGACCCATCGCGCTGCTGAATCATGTTTATAAGTTGTTCTCGAGAGTCATAACGAATCGTCTCGCTCGTAGGTTCGACGACTTCCAGCCTCCCGAACAAGCCGGTTTCCGAAAAGGGTACAGTACCATAGACCACATATTCACGCTGCGGCAGGTTATACAGAAAACCGAGGAGTATAACCAGCCACTTTGCTTGGCGTTTGTGGACTATGAGAAGGCCTTTGATTCGGTGGAAACATGGGCTGTGTTAAGATCGCTCCAGAGATGCCGAATCGACTATCGGTACGTCCAAGTGTTGAAGTGTTTGTATGAAAACGCCACAATGTCTGTCCGTATCCAAGACAAAACTACGAGACCAATCCAAATGCGGCGAGGTGTGCGACAGGGAGATGTCATCTCCCCGAAGCTGTTTACCGCTGCATTGGAAGATGTCTTTAAGCTTTTGGATTGGAACGGATACGGCATCAACATCAACGGCGAGTACATCACTCACCTTAGATTTGCCGACGACATAGTCGTTATGGCAGGCTGTCTGGAGGACCTTAACGCAATGCTCGACGACCTCAGCAGAGTATCTCAACAGGTGGGCCTTAAAATGAACATGAGTTACATTATTAGGTTCTTATTATTTTGAAATGACCATATGCTGCTAGTCAAAGACATTGCCATTATAACAGGCTGAGACGGGCACGCGCATAAGCATCTCGAGAGGTGGAGTGTATTAAACTAAAGTATCTGATAACTTTGTGCTAAGGACATCACATGTGAGGATGGGCAATTACTTATTCCTTACTTTGAAATAATTTCAATGATATCCTATCAAATGATAGAAAAGTATTTGTTTGGTTAAAATAAATGATTTTTGTAAAAAGTAAAAACGTAATAATGTTTATCTATAGTAATATTTTAAATTCGAAAGTCTATCTTCCATGTCTTTGATTTTACTTACGTTTAATCCGCTGGACCAATATTGACGAAATTTGGCACATTAAAGGTAATATGAGAATATTGCCGTGTGGTATCCGGCAGAGTAGAATAGACCGGTCTAATTTCTTACCGAGGTGTTGTAAAAGGCAACTAAGGTAAGTCGATCTGCCGTGTGGTATCCGGCTGAGTAGAATAGACCACCCTCATTTCTTACTGAGGTGTTGTAAAAGGCAACTAAGGTAAGTCGACCCTCCGTGTGGTATCCGGCTGAGTAGAATAGACCACCCTCTTTCTTACTGAGGGATTGTAAAATACGACTACGGTAAGTTGACATTAGGCAGGCGACCGGTTGTAAAATACGTATCCAAATAATTTTACAACACGCTTAAACATGTTGTGCCGACCCCACTTAGAGTGGGATAAGGGCAGGAGGATGATGATGAAAGATAATATGAGAGTAACATACATAGATGAAAAAAATCATTTTTTCCTTTAGAGCCAAGAAAATATATTAAAAGTATTTAGACGCTTTAGTTGATGTTGTTGACGTTGCGAGCAAAATTAGTTTTAAATATATAATAAATAGTTTAAAAATTATCATTACTAATACTTCAAGGTTAATTAAAGAGAAAAGTAATCTATGTTCATTGTAGTTGAATGTTATACGCGTCAACTTTAAATTGTAAATGAAATAATTGAAATGTGCATATTTCAATTAGATTTCAAAAATAAATTGAATCACCACACTTAATTGAACTGGAAATGAATAAATTTCATATATTAACTATATATGAAATTTATTCCAAGTTCGATAATGATGTCACTCAAATGTTCTGATGCAAGCAGAAAATTATACCGCAATATACTTCCTATGAAATCGGGAAAACATAATCTGACATGCAAATTGCATGTGCAATTTATTTCCCGATATCATTGATACGGTATCAATTATATCTGGGTAGATTACGATGATCTCAAACTAACTGTTATAATTTATGGTACGCGACTTTTACGGGCTGTACTTTTATGTCACTCTGCCTTCCGCCTCCAAGATGTTACTTGACCCATGCATCCTACCACTGGACCTATGTGAAAATTTAATGTAAGATAGTCCATTTACCGAGGAAGGCTATAGACTATATAGCATCGGGCTAAGAAGAATATGAGAGGAGCAGCAATAAAAAATATTACTAAAACGGCAAAATTTAAAGCTTTCCTTGTGTGCGATAAGTAAACAGTAAGAGTTATTCAAAAATCAAGTAGTACAAAATTGTTCCCCTCTCATCATCATCCTCCTGCCCTTATCCCACTCTAAGCGGGATCGGCACAACATGTTACAAACATATTGACACATGTTTTGAATACGTATTTTACGACCGGCCGCCTGTCTAATGTCAACTTACCTTAGTCGCCTTTTACGACACCTCGGTAAGTAATGAGGGTGGTCTATTCTACTCAGCCGGATACCACACGGCAGTAAATTGTTCCCCTCTAAAAGTTCTAAATAAAATTCCACGATAGCATATGTCTAACTTTTAAAATTAACCCACTTTAATCATAATTAATATAAGTATTACGGTTTATTAAAATAATAAGATCGTCCACGCGAACGAAGTTGCGTTTGAAAGCTAGTAGATATCTAAAGTGGAAGTATTGTCACAAACAAATATCACTTTCGCAGTTACCATCTAAAAATGATTTGATAATAGGGGCCAGAGACCAGCAGGCCTACCATGAACTCTTATGGCGACTCAATTGAAGACGTAAAATATAGTACCCGGCATTAAATAATGCACATCGATGTTTAGAACGAAACAGCCGGCCAGTTCGGTTTCGTAGACCGCTGTCACTGTTACACACGGGTTCGGCAGTCAGTGGCGACAGAGACAGTGCTCTATGAAGCTAGCCGACTCTAGCCGATTTTCTCTCTCTCAGTCTCGATGTGCATTATTTATTGCCGGTACTATAGATTGTTTAGCTTTTTCATACCATGACGTCTTAAAGACGCACACTTTATGTCATTGCCGAATGAGCGTTCGGAATTCGTTCTAAGAACATGCGACTAAAAGAGACAGAGTTATCTATAGTTCATATAACGTTATCAAAATTCAAATTCAAATTCGAAATATTCTTTATTCAAGTAAACTTGTAAACAAGTGCTTTTGAATCGTCAACTTTACTGCTGGTTCGGAAAGCCGTCCTACCGAGAAGAGCCAGCAAGAAACTCGGTGGAGCTCTTTTAAAAAAGAAGATTCTTAATACTAATTACATTTTGTCATAGCTATACTGCACAAGGTCAAAGAGCAGCTATATCCACGCATTCTTATCACCAATGTAAGCCTCCACGGTATAATAGGCTTTCTGTATCAGCCTCTTTTTAACAGTATTTTTAAATTGCTATAATGGCAAAGTTAAAATTGATTGTGCATTTTGTTATAGAATCTTATACCCAAACCCACAAACGACTTACGTACTCTTACAAGGCGCAAAGCAGGAGCCGCAAGCTTATGTCGGTTCCTACTTTGTCTATTATATACATCGCCAATCTTTTTATAATTATGTATATTTTTATGCACAAAAATCAAATTGCTAAAAATATACTGTGAAGCTAACGTAAGAATACCTGTTTCTTTAAACTTCTCTCGCACTCACGCGAATTCAAATTATAAATGTCACGTATGGCTCTTTTTTGCAATACAAAAATTTTCTCAATATCAGCGCATTTACCCCATAACATTATTCCATAAGACATAATGCTATCCTCATCATATCGTTTTCAAACATTACAACCCCAATGCAATTCACACTTCATGGTAAGAAAAGAAAGCGGTTCGCGGTCGTCGTTTACGTCTTTGAGTCGCAATAAGAGTTCATGGTAGGTCTGCAGAGCACATTTGTCGATCGATGATCTCCCCGAAGGCACGCTTTTGAATGAGTAATTATTTCAGCCGCCATAACGAGTCACGTCATTGAGCAATTT
This sequence comes from Morpho deidamia, assembly GCA_947086505.1. Taxonomy (NCBI): domain Eukaryota; kingdom Metazoa; phylum Arthropoda; class Insecta; order Lepidoptera; family Nymphalidae; genus Morpho; species Morpho deidamia. The sequence continues at coordinate 3,385,431 of CAMTZC010000025.1, forward strand.
AAAAGTTTTTCCGCAGTCTTTCATGCAAATGCTATTTTATTTTGTATTGTTATTACTACTTTATTAAGCCGACCCCTTATTCGCAAGGACGAAGCTTTATACTTTTTTAATTGCTTGTTAGTGGACATGGATTTCTTCATTATAAATTCGAGAAATTAGTTCATCGTATTTGTTAAGAGTAAAATAGTTTCTTAAAGAGCGTGACGTAAGCTATGGTATTAGTTATTAAATATTCGCAAATAAAATTACATAGCTAATAAGTAAAGAGTATACTAATTAAAATGAGCATGTTCTATAGATTTGTCTTAAAATCATATTTGTATTGAAATACTTGTAACAAGTCGGGAGTTTAATTATATGATTTAAAGATGTTTAAAAGATTAGCCGAGGTTCATGTCAGTAAGGGCAAGATTCCGAAACTTCAGCTTTTCCATTACATCAGTTCAAAAACCAAAAAAAAGTGTTAAAAAGAGGCTGATTCCTACTATACTGTTGAGGATTACTTAGATGATAAAAATGCGTGGTTATAGCTACTTTTCGACCCTGTACAAGACAGCAATGACTAAATGTACCTTCACCGAAAAGCGTGTGATAAATTGCAATTATCAATGAGACACATGAGTTTTAATAGAAAAACTCATTGGTGCCTGCCCAGGTTTGAACTCGTGTTCCCTTTGAAAGAGTCGCACGGTCTCACCGCTGGGCTATCACAGCTCTGTATAAATATTATTAAATAAAATAATATTAACACTAAATTCTAAAACAGAGAATAAACAAAAAGAACATCCAAACTTTGTCATTTAATAATATCGAGTCAAGCGCAAAAGCGAAACATTCTGCTCGGCTAATAAACAAAGTTTCAAAGACAATGACAGAGTAACAAGCCAATAAAGTCGGTTCGCAAAATGTTAAATTAGAATGCAATTTAAGAATCAGCATCTGTCAGAAACAGTTTAAAAATATAAATACTTTCTTGATTTTTGTTTGATATAAAAAATATTTGCTTGAAAATTTTTTTTTAAATTAAATACTCGTTATATACGTTGTTGAAATAGTGAATAATCTACTTTTATAATAGTCATTATAAGATGCGACGCCGATATGATACAATAAAATAAAGATTTAAATAGTTTTATGAGTTTTGTCTGCAGCTATTTGAACCCGCTTTTCCTCGGTAATAGTCACACGGTATCATAGTTCTGCCATAACAGTTTATTTTTTTATCAAAGCAACATATTCCTACTCTTTCCTATACTACATATTTTTTTTGTACCAAATAGTAAATTATTGCCTACTAGTCTGGGCGTACGCATCTCTCCGTATTAGGAGAGAAGGGTTAGAGCTAAGAGTTACTACGCTGCTCCAATGCGGATTGGTAGGTTACACATATTCCCAAAATTCTTTAGAGATATGCAGGTTTCCTCACAATGTTTTCCTAAACCGAAAAGTGTGCAATAAATTGCAGATATAAATAAGACACATAAGTTTTAACAGAAAAATTAATTGGCGTCTGCCAGGAGTTTGAACTCATGACACCCTCGAAAGAATCGCCGATCTCATCGCAAGCCTAACACAACTTCAAATTTAATGTATCAATTATATCCTAATAACTATAAAGACCTACGTAAAAGTCGCTTTATGGATCTAATAAATGGTAATTCAGTAGATAGAAAACTCAGTGGTGTACAGGGTTTGAACCTGCGACTTCCTTGAGAAACACTGGATAGTATCGCCATTCGGCTATCACGGCTATTTGGTGTAGAGCTAGACAATGTTAAGAAAAGGAAAAATTAAAGAAGTATTCCTACCGTTATACAGTTGATTATTGACAACCGACTATCGTTTACTTGTACAGTGTAATGTCTTATATTAAAAAAAAATGAAATTTTGGGTAAGCAGTTAGCAAACAATCTCGTAGCTGATATCTTAAAGATTGTTCTGATGTAACGTCCTTCAACAAGACCCTAAAAACTAAAAATATTAATCATGAGGAAAAACTAAGTGAAAGAATAAATCTGAGAAATACGTCAGCATAAACAAAAGAGCATATAAGTTTTCCTTAAAGTTTCACAAAGGCAATTACAGTTGATTCAATTTAAAGCAAAACTATACGAAAACTGCATCCAACTCTTGAGCTAATGGATGAAGTAATTTGTTCAGCTAATAAGCAAAGTTTTGAACTCAGCGACAGCGATAAAACAATTGATTTAAAAATTCCAGTGCAATTTGTCTAACATCTGTTACGCGTATGTCGCATGCGTTTGCGTAACGAATGCGTTTTTGAAATTCAGCATAGCACCAAAATGTTATTTATAGTTAGTTGAGATGAATTTCCACTCTCTAGTGCTGTCATGGGTGAATTCGTTAATAACGTTATTTTTTCTCTAAAGAATAAACGAGATGGGCTTTCGGGGCTTAATTAAATAATTGAAATGAGTATTGAAATAATAATGTTAAATAGACTAAAATGAAATAACTGTTAGACAAATTTATCTTTAAAAAAAACCAGTAATTACGGATGATTCATGAAATTTCCACATAAAATTACATCAAAAACACAATTATTCGTATAATGATTGTTCTGTTTCATTCTTTTTTTTGCTACGTTTTGAGTTTTAACCCCCTTTTCCAAATAAAATATGCGTAGACTTCCAAATGATTCTGAGCGATTGTATAGAGTATTTATGTTTTAGGACCTTTTTAAATTTTTTGTAAGTTTTAACCTTCGTACTGACTACATAATTTACTATATACTTCCAAAATAATTATTAATTTTAATGTTGCCAGAGATTATGTCAGTATACCCAATGAGAGGTGAATAATTGCCACCAAACATGCTAAAACCCATCAATGAGGATTTGAATATTTAGTGTATATAACTTTGTTTTTTTTGCACAGGGATTGATTGTCCGCCGGACCCACCGCAATATTCAATGGTGGTAGCAAAGTCGGAACCAAAAAATTCCACCAGCTCACAAAGTTTGGCTCGCACCCAATCACCGACATCACCTGTCTCATCTAACACGCAACACGAGTTACCGGTAAGAGGACCAATGTATTGTATGAATAATATGTTAAAAATGCAAGACAATTGAGTGTCAAACTAGAGTTATAGCAGCGTATCCTCGCCCCTTGAGAATGCCACAGAAGCTTACTCAAGCGACCAATCGACGCCTTCCTTGCCATACAGTCAATTTCATAGGTCAATACTGGCAGTGATGTCATTGCTTTCCGTCATCTTTTTTAATTTAATTAAGTACTATTGCAAAAACCGATGATGAGATTTTAAAAGAAACGGATTGGAGATATGTCTGCTATGACATTGAACAGCCAAGTTGGTACTAAACTTTTTTCAATTTATTCTATTTTTACGTATTCACACCATAAATCACATCGATTTGTTGTTACGTTCCAACATGAAAGAACAAGAAACAAACCTTCATTCTTTCTTAATATACTTATTTAAATATGGATACATTTTCTGCATAAATTTTATACATATATAAAATTCTCGTGCCATAGTTTTAATTACCAAACTCCTCCGAAAAGGTTTGAACGATTGTTGTGATATTATATATGCATATTTAGTACATCTGAGAATCGGGTAATACCGGCTATTATTTCGTTACCCTGATATTGTCCACCCCTTACTTTTAATTTTTTGTTCAATTTTTTATGGAACATTTACACTGGAACTTTCGTAGAAATAATTTATATGGCAAAACAACGTTATAGTAACTTTATAAAAAGTGACACCTACGATTCTATTGGCGTTAGCTTTAGTGTTAAAATACCTTTAATTATATACTATATTAATATTTCCTATTTTTAAAGGGAAAAAGGGAATTTTTGTATCCATCATGCTAGCCCGGTTAATTAGCTTCAGTCGTACCAAACTTCATCACTATTTCCTTAACAGAAAGATATGAAGGAGGCAGATATACTTTCGCAATTATAAAACTATTGTGGATTATTTTGATTCATAAAATAAAATAGCAAAATCAGAATTAACCGTAGACTTTTGTTTGGTATAGACAAAATTTAGCATATCAAACAGACATCTAAGGCGTCATCAGAATAGAATTGTTGCAAATTCACAGTACTGCGTTAGGGGAGGCAAGCGTCTATTCGTGAAACGATCTCGAGTGGAGGGTCGTATTGTGTATTGTACTGTACATATGCGTCGCTTGACTTTCCATCGTTGTTTAGTTTCCAGAACATTTATTATTTTATATCCGTGGTTTCATAACCGGGCGTTTATACTAAGGTGAAAAGCCCATATTTTCCAAATCTTTCACTTATTATCAGAAATAATTTCGACGTTTGCGAATAAAAGCAAAAAAAAGTATGGTAAGTTGACCCGCTGTACGGCATCCAGCTGAATAGAATAGACTGCCCTCATTTACCTAGGTGTCCTAAGAGGCGGCTAATGTAAGTTGACGCAGGCAAGCAATAATTTTGGCATTTATTATTGTTGTTGATGTAGTAAACGAAAATTGTAACGTATTGCTACCGTTTCGATTTTTCCGTGGATTTTCCGAGTTCCAACATGCTTTACAGATTTGAGTTGGACAATATATGATTAAATAATATATGGAATCTCATTCAATAATATCTGATAAGAAGGAGACCTAAATAGAGATGGTAGGATTGAATTATGGCATAAATATAAAAAGAGTAGCCCGTAGGAGAAAAACATGTTGTCCCGGCCCCACTTAGAGGGGGATATGAACAGGAGAATAATGTAATTTAATTCCGATTCGTTTTTTGCTTTTTATAGTTTTATTTTTCAGTTTATCGAATTATTTACAAATAATACACATTTTTAAAAGCTTTTATTTAAATACAAAAATAAATGCAGGTTAAATTTGACCCATTTCCCGGTGTCCGATTAAGCTGAAATTTTACACCCTGCTCCAGTTCCGATGCATGCTTATGATAACAATGACTTGATACTGCTGCCAGGATTGGCTCCAAACGAGGGGACTCCTCAACGGTTAGCGGACATGCAATTTTAATAAAAGATAAAAAAGCTTTATAACTTGACTTGTTTAAATATAATTTATGTTCGTTTAATTAGTGAATAGCTATTTATAAAATTGATTACAAATAACTTTTAATTCAAACTAATATAATACTACCTAGCTGTGCTAACGGCTTCAACCGCGTCGAAATCAGTTGTCACAAAAAAAATCCAAATTGAAATTTTGAACAATAAAAATAGTTATTGTGAGTCAACCGAAAGAGATAGAAACATGCTATTGCGGACTGTTTTGTAGTATTTATATAGATCTACAATTCTCTACTGCGTTACTTTAACGTAACTCTGCTAGTTTGCGCAGCGCACGCGATTAAAGCTCCCACCAAGCAAGTTTTTTTTTAACAACTCGAAGAGATCGAGTTGTTAACATTTGTTAACACAATTTACATACTCTTATTACAGATATATTTTATTTACCTAAACCATTCAGAAGTATTGCACTATCTTTTGGTGAAAACCATAAAAAAATCCGCTCAGTAGCTTTTTGGGACTTTATTTTATAATAAGTATAGAAGTGCAAAATCATCTATCCGACGGTCCATTTTTCTGTCTGTTTGTCGGTTACGCTTTCATGAATGATTCGCTGGAGCAATGAAATCTGGTCTAACGCATTAGATACAAATTCCCATTTCTCCTTCAGGGAAAGGAGAATTAAGTTTTGTTAATAATATGCTAGTCTAAAGTCAAAAATTAGTTTATAGAATATCTAGTGGTTTAGCGCATTGAGTCCGGCTTACAAAGAAATATTTCTTTTACCGTTGCGTTTGTTTCGTTTTACATATTTAGTTAACAGCAAGTGGCTTCAACTTCTTGGAATACTGATGCAGAATTTACATAAATATTTCATTCCCGTTAACGTTTATTTCTTTCTTCTTTAGCTACTTGTAGGGAATGTTCGTATACGGTTGCACATTCTAAGTTTATGTTAAGTTTAAATTTATTCAGTTCTATTTACGTACTTAATTAATAGCTATCGAAAAAGTTATTTTCTAATTTTGTTTTAGTTTCAGCTTCTTTTACTTGTGCATCAATTTTCAGAGAAGTTTGAGCTTTCAGGACTTTGTGTTAATGTGAATTGGGATGAAAATATCCCAACAATATTGAAACAAGACTGATCTCTATTTCGTTACTGATAATGCATATATCTTAGTTCCACTAAAGACATCAGAGATGATATGAGATTATATGAACTTGTCTCTGCAATTTTTCTTATCAAAATCGGAGATTTCATCTTATACTCCTCTTCTCTCACTTCTTCTTATAGTCCTTTTGAGTCTACGTTTGAAAAAAAAAACGATTTTCATTCACATAAGGCTGCTGTTACAAGGCTTCTTCACTGGCTTGAAAACCCTATTTCGCTTTTAAACATACACACTTACTAACTTTTGCTTTCATAATATTAAATTAACATCGACTTGTTAATCTTTAAAGGAGTAATCGTTATTAAATATAGCTAACTAGCTTTTACCCGCGACTTCGTCCGCGTGGACCGTAGTCCTGTCATACTCAGTAGCTTTTATCGTTATCCAACCCTGCAAATATCTCCATCACAAAAATTAGATCGATCCGGGGGGTTAAATAGCAGTTCCTATTGCATTTATCCTACTCGAAAGTCCATATTGAATTTGATTCCCTTCATGACATTACTGTTATTTAGCAAAGATATTAATTTGCACTGAAAAATTCGAACAAAATTATAAAAAATACACAATAACGGAGACTAACGGACTTTTTAAGGGGGTTTTGAGTTTTTCCTAAAACACATTTTAACACCAAAACACATCGATGCTTGTTTAGATAAAATAGTAAAGTAAAGTAACGGCCTGGTACTATCACGGTACTGCTGGGCATAGACCTCCTCTCTCCGTTTTTTTCGGGAGAGAAGGGTTGAAAAACCTAACCATATATACCTTCATACATATTTTTTTATATAAAATAATTCTCTTGAACCAATATCGATGAAACTGGCGGATTGGCCGTGAAAACGACATAGACAGACAGAAAGACAGACAGACTTTCGCATTTATAATATTAGTAAGGATTAGTAATGATTTGCTTTCTTTATATCTAAATGTTGATTCAATTGTTTCGCTATTTTCAATGATATAATAATACAACAAACAGTCTTACCAATAAAATTTGTTGATTATAGTTAAATACATAAATGTTTAAAACATATTTTGTTCAAGCTAACTTTCTAAAGCATAAATTCATAAATTGATAGGGAAAATAGAAATTCGGCGCTTGCGAAATCCTAAGTAATAATAATTTTTCCAAACTTGCTCGCTTATAAAATTTTGTTTGACAAAAATTTGAAGGAATTATGTTTTACATATAAAGAAGGACTCCAAGTTTAGCGTAACTTTTAAGATTCACATGCAAAATGATTTTTAAAGATTTTAACGTACCATTTGTTAAGAGAATTTACTATATTGTTGTTATCAAAAAGATTTGATAAGAGATTATTACATTCAACAAGAGACCCAAGACGATAAAGGCAGACTAATAATTTTTTGACGATGAAGCAATTTATCATCATCCTCCTGCCCTTATCCCACTCTTAGTGGGGTCGGCACAACATATTACAAACATATTGTCATATAATTTGGCTACGTATTTTACGACCGGCCGCCTGCCTGACGTCAACTTACCTTAGTCGTATTTTACGATCCCCCAGTAAGAAAGAGGGTGGTCTATTCTGCTCAACCGGACACCCCACGGCGGGTCAACTTACCTTAGTCGCCTTTTACGACACCTCGGTAAGAAATGAGGGTGGTCTACTCTACTCAGCCGGATACCACACGGCGGAATAAAGCAATTTATATCTGTCGATTTCTTTTGTGACAAGTAAATCGCTTACTTTTAATCTAAGGACTGAATTGTAACTCGACACATTCAATTCATTTACAGTTAATATTAACCAAGCACGTTCCGAGAGAAGTACTGAAGCTGTGAATTCAAAACACAATTTCAGCGAAAACAAACAAATATTTCTTGATTCGCGTTTGTTTTGTTTTGCATATTTAGTTGGCAGTCAATAATTTCAATTTGTTGGTGCCGACGTCAAATTTACATAACATGATTCCATTACATCTAGGCGTTCCTATCTTTGTTTAGGTAGCTTGATCGTAAGTTTTTTTGATTACTTATACAATACTATAACATAATTATAAAAAAGATTGGCTATGTATGTAATTAACAAAGTAGGAACCGACATAAGCTTGCGGTTTCTGCTTTGCGCCTTGCAAAAGCACATAAGTCGTTTGTGGGTTTGGGTATAAGATTCTATAATAAAATTCCGCAATCTACTTTAACTTTACCATTACAGCAGTTTAAGAAACACTCATCGCCATTTCAGTTCATCGCAATATATGCAAAACTAAAAAACAATTATTAAAAAAATATAAACATTAATTAAATTTTGCACTAAACTACTTGCGTTAATAGTGAAATGTTTTGACGTTATGATAAAGCAATTACTTTTAACGACTTGACTTTGTACAGTTTGTTTTTACAGAGAGTATCCATTTTAAACAAGTTCATAGGTCTTTATTCAATAATGGTCAATAGATGTCAAATATATGAAGAAAAAAATTATATTCACTAATAATTAAAAACTACTTGTTTTATCGATGTATAAATAGTTATTAAAATATTTTCAAGTATAAGTGTATGTAATAAGTACTACGTTTCAGTTAAATGAAATTATACCTACAAAATTTGACTGGCCCGTTGGCGCTGTGAGTAGTGACCCTGCCTTCAGTTCCGCGGGTCGTGGGTTCGATTCCCGCCGAGGGCCAACATTTTCTATAAACAAATTGTTGGTTCTTCGAGCCTAGGTGTGTATTTGTATTTAAGTATGTATTTAAACTTATATATGTAGTATATCTACCAGTTGTCCGTCACCCATAACACAAGTATTAAGTTACTTACTTTGGGAACGGACGACCGTGTGTGTAAATGTCCCATATTTATTTATTTATTTATTTATTTATTTAAAAGTTACAATAATACTGTTTTGCTATAATTCCCCATAAAACATTATTGCGGCTTATATTAAAAATTTACTATATTAACTTTTGTATAATACACCTCAATAAAGTTACGCCTAATTGGATTATATATATATTTTTATAGATATTTTTCCAACTAAAAGCGGTTGACGCAACGCGGTAGACTGTGACAAGGCATTTGTTACAGGCTGTCGAATTTTTTGGGGGGATGTCAATCTTGTCGCATCGTTTTAAGCGATGATTATCGCACGCTGGATATAGGTCTTTATCTGTCGAACGATATTAATCTATGGATATTTTATATCAAGACTCAGTCGCTAAACAGGAATATTAAGTCCTAATCATAGTTTAGTAAACTGAATTATTAAGAAAGGGTCCATATAAGGCGATGGTGTTCTTATCTAAAGTAAAGTACTAGAGAATTTTAGACCTACAAAAATACTACAAAAAAGTCCGCGACGGCATGTTTCTCTTATAATCACAATAACTGCTTTTATGTTCAAAATTTCAATTTTGGAAAAAATTTGTGACACTGATTTCCACGCTGTTACACTTGTTTCATATCAAATGTCGTGCGTAAGGCTGCCTGTCCACCGGTGCGGAGCGAGGCCAAAGAGCGAAGAAACGTAGAAATATTAACCAATAGGATTGCACAAAATGTCCGCTTCTCTTCAGTCGACAGGAAGACAGGCAACCCTGCAACGGTGTTGCAGACTCTGCAATTTGGCATTTGTCAGGGTTTCATCAGCTATGAGTCTCCTGGCAGGTTGATCCACCGAGTCCAAAACATCCAACTGGTATTTGGCAGATCCTTCCCACAAATGGCAGCAGTACTCCATACACGATCTTACCTGAGCCTGGTACAATACAAGAAGTTGGTTCGGTATGAAGTACTGATTGACTTTGTTAAGGATGCCGATTTTCTTGGCAGCAGTTTTTGCTTTGGACTCTATTTATTTGGATACTGGATATTGGAATTTATTTGGATACCCAGTAGCTCGTAATATTTTAAAATTCATACAAAACTGGGAAGCGGTGCGGGGAAACGGAACGGGGAAACAGAGCGGGGAAACGGAGGGGGGGATACGGATTGGGACCTCAAAATGGCTAGTCGCGTGCTCGAGGCCTAGCTCCGAAGAGTGATAAAACAGTCTGCGACTCTGCTCCGCATTATCTCTTTACTCCGCTCCGCTCCCTCGCTCTGCTCCGATGGACAGGCACCCTAATGCTAGTAGCACTGAAAATGTATTAACATAAAATATTCATTCCAGAGCGACCGCAGCACTGTAAATGGAACTCTGAGGTCGCATCGAGAGGTCGTGACCACCCGTACTCCGCTGTTGGCAGCGCATCAAGAAAGTTGTGTTTAACGATTTTAGTGGCAATATGGCTTGCCACACGTTGCGACTTCAAAATATCTGGGAAATATATGTTACGTTTGTTTGACTCTAGAATTCGGTTTTACATTATATAGTACATATCTATTCTAAGTCATTGTTCACTTGTAGAATTCACAACAAACTCGGCTCTTAACGGCCCCCGATGCTCAAAACACAAATAATTAGGTCAATAACATAAAAAAACGTTCTCACCTTCAATGTGACATTGATGCGTTTTAAGGGTTTTTTGATTTTTAAATTTAAACTATCGTGAGTAGATTCATAGTTAATATATACACACCGACTATACTCACGTCTCATTTTATCGGGTTAGCCCGACTAGTTTCGAGCCCATCTGGAGCACTTATTCATGAGCTGTTTACACGACGTTATCGCGGCGGGGGTTTCTGATTATTCTGGGCTAATGAAGGCACGGTTGCATTAACTGACCTTTTATTTCCTTGTACCCTATACTCGTTTCAGTGGGTTGTCATTAAGTCAATCTTGAGACTCAAGCGACTATTAGATACTGATGTCTAGTGTCTTGCGGAGCCTAAATATAATGCGAAATGGTCAATTTTAACATCAACCACTATGCTTTTCAATCAAGGAATTTATTGTTGTAAAGTCTGTGAATATGGTAACAATTTCTGTAATAATGTGTACTTACACGCGACTACGTAATTAGTCTATGTTAAGTATAATTACTTAACATAGACTAATGTCTATGTTAAATCCAATGAAAGGAGAATTGTCTTCACGTGGGATGTTAATATAGTTACCATGGTAATATACTTTTTTCTGTACGCGAAATTATAAGGTCAACCTAGCAAGACTTCTTGTATCAAGCAAATATGGGCTTTGAGGATATCAATCTCGCAACAATACTGAATGTAGTAAAAAATTTATGCAAAACATCAGCTTGGAGTTTTAAAGTCGCAACGTCTCGTACGTTAGTATTTAAACGAAATGTAAATTAACCTTTATGTATATATAAAATATGTTGATGGCTGAAAGTCTAATATGATCTAAGAGTTTTTTATATAAGATAATTTAACTAGATTAATATTTAATGTATGAAGTAAATAAAATCAATTATAGTCATAAAAATTTGATTCTATATTATAAAATAATCTTTTCGAATAAATGTAAATTTGACCAATTTGTAAAAAGTGAAATTATGTCCTAAAATGCCGATGCAACGGAAAGAACTGTTTTGTTTTCTTGTAATTAATGTGATTTTAATGTAATTATATTATTTTAATTAACATAAATTATGAATGAAATAAAATAATAAAAACGAAATGTGTCCGTTTGTTTTTTTACAATCACCAATGCCTATATTGCAAGATGCAAAACTCGGAGTTTAAGAAACATGTTTCCAAATTAGAAATGAGATAGAAAAACGGGATCAACATTAACTTGAGTGAATACTTCATCTTTGACAGTGTGTTGTCACCAAATGGTTCAAGGAAATGATAGAGGCGTGGTAGTGCGTTTTGCAGAACAACCGCTGAAAACACAAATTATGGATCTTTGACTCCACTATTAAATAAATCTGCTAGCCAATTTTTTCGCGACCTTTTAAGGTCGTCAGTTCACCTTTACTCCTCGATGACCTTAAAAGGCTAAAAGGGAGCTGCTGAATCCGCGGTGGTCTCCGGCAGAGTAGAATAGACCACCCTCATATCTAACCGAGGTGTCGTAAAAGGCGTCTAAGGTAAGTTGGCCCACCGTGTGGTATTCGGTTGAGTAGAATAGACCACCCTCTTTCTTACCGAGGGGTCGTAAAATACCACTAAGGTAAGTTGACGTCATGCAGGTGGCCGCTCATAAAATACGTATTCAAATCATGTGACAATATGTTTGTAACATGTTGTGCTGACCCCACTTAGAGTGGGATAAGGGCAGGAGGATGATGATGAAGGGAGCTGCTGAATACAAGATCACAAGAACGTTAGGTATGGACATCCCATGAAGAGACCTATATCGAGTAATATATCGGTTCAGAAAGAAAAATAAAAACTTATATCTGGTATAGTTTTACTTAAACATTTAATTGACTTGAATACCGCAAATATCATCATTCATCATTCTCTTGCCCTTATCCCACTCTAAGTGGTGTCGGCACAACATGTTATAAACTTGTTGTTAAATGATTTGGCTAGGTTTTTTACGACCGCCCGCCTGCCTAACGTCAACTTCCTTAGTCGCCTTCTACGACGCCTCGGTAAGAAATAAGGGTGGTCTATTCTACTCAGCCGGATACCACAAGGCGAAAAATTTTATTACAATAATATGATTTATAAAAAATCTTATATTAATATTTTTTATACTAGAATGAAATATTTATGCTTCAAGTATCAAGAGCATTAACATTTCAGTGTATATAATAGATTCATCAGAGGCAGATCTGGTGATATACGGTTAAGAAATAAAAATATAAATAATTAGAAGCAGAAACGGACTGTTACCATCCCACAGATGGGCATAGGCCTCCTCTTTCCGATTTACGAGAGAAGAGTTGGAGCTATGACCTACCACGCTACTCCAATGCGGATTGCAAGATTACATATATCCCTAGAATTCTCTAGAGATATGCATGATCCCTCACGATGTTCTCCTTCGAAAAGCGTGTGATATATTGCAATTATCAATTAGACACATAAGTTCCTGCCCGGGGTTTGAACCCACGATCATCTCTAGAGAATCACACAATCTCACCTCTTAACTATCCACAGCTTCAAATGCTTGGAGGTATGACCCCTAAATTATAATAGCATTTGATTTAATCGAAAATAGTTAATCTTAGTGAATTTAACTGCCGTATTTTATACTGCCTGCAGCTCAATGGCCCATTTCCTACAAACAGTGTACATGAAACAATCTTCCTCCAGTTAATTGAAGCTCGCAACGTGCTTCATTCAAACACGCTTTGCTCCTTTGAGGCGTCATACGTCAGTAACTTTGAAACAACCTGTCTCTGTGTTAAAATATTACTAGAAAACTATATAAAATAGCTACAAATGAAATATTATATGTCGGAATGGAAACTTGTCAAATGACATTTGTTTAAAAAAAATCATACAACCGTGTAATATCTTAGTATATATTATGCTGCAATATAGACGACATAAGCACTGAGCAAAGGCCTCTGAAGCTGTGATAGCCCAGCGGTAAGACCGTGTGACTCTCTAGAGATCACGAGTTCAAACCCCGGGCAGGTACCAATGAGTTTTTGTATTAAAACTTATGTGACCATTTGATAATTGCAATTTATCACATGCTTTTCGGTGAAGGAAAACATCGTAAAGAAACCTGCATATCTTTAGAGAATACTAGGGATATGTGTAACCTACCAATCCGCATTGGAGCAGCGTGGTAGGTCTTAGCTGTAATCCTTCGATCCAAAAATAGAGAGAGCACCTATTCCCAGCAGTGGGATAGTAACAGGCCGCTACTTTACTTTCTTTTTCACAAGCCTCTGTGGTTTTTTAGTAAAGTTATTTAGTAAATTTAAACTTATTATGAAACTAACAGAATTATACTTAAGTAATACACTAAATAATTGTAGATCTACAAGAATACTACAAAAAAGTCCTGAACAGTATGTCTCTATCTGTTATCTACACAAAATAACTTCTGTCTTAAAAATATCAAGCAATTTTCGAGACTTTTTTCTTGTGCTCGGTATCAATCGTTATCTAAATAAATGCGTCGTTAGATCGGCCATCTATCTCTACTTATTATTAAAATCGTCCCCAAAATCGGAATTTATGCTGAGAAAACTATGTGACACACGGATTTCCACGCTGTCAAATTCGCGCCCATAGCTAATATTAGTAAAGATATATTCTAATAAGTAAAGTTTTACATTATTCATAATTTATACGATGAAAATATACAAGTAATATACTAGCACAATTATAAACACGATAGTCTATACAAATCATGCCCCACATGGAATGGTCTCAAGAATCCTGACAGAGTTTCCGCGTTGAAACGTTTAGCTGATTCTTTGAGCGAAAAGCAACCAACCGTCTTGACAGCTGAAGAGGGAATTAACCGAAATGATAGATTGGATAAAAATTGTTTGCACTTTGACTCCCTAGAACTAGGGTAAGTATAATAAGAACTAGTCTATTAAAGTTTGAACCCTTATTCGTTCCTTTAATTAGACTTAGATAAAATCAAATATTGTTTTGCAACAATGATATAAGTCGCGTTACCTATTCTGACCGATTCTATTGAATTCATCTTTCGCGTACCAAACTCTTAGTTCGCGATCAAAGAAAAATTCGGGTCATAAATAACGACACGGCCTTACCTAGTGCCATTGTGTCGGTGATGCAGGTCCGACGTATAAAACGTTTGTGTCCACGTCGGAGAGATGGCGAGGCGTTAAGACCATTTGTTAAGCATTCAATACCCGGCTATTTATCTCGCTGCTATTGACTGGGCCGTCCTCTATAAATGCGGCGCGATCCTCCAGCAATCTATCAACACTGTAATTCCCCGTTTGATCTATGTGTCAATAAGATCTATTGAATTTTTCACCTTTTTGTATATGCTAGTAAATTTTCTGATGAGTAAATACGAGCTCTATAGGTAACTATTTTCGTTAAAATCATCATATGTATACTCTTACGTTCTAAGCGTTTTAACTTTAATGATATTTACATCATTCTCTCGCACAAATCGCACATAAGTGGGGTCGGTACAACAAGTTGTAAATATGTTGTTGGACGTTGTTAGACAAAAAACAAAAACAAAAAAATAGACTATTTATTTTACGACCGGCCACCTGCCTGACGTCAACTTACCTTATTCGCCTTTTACGTCACCTCGGTAAGAAATGGGGTGGGTCTATTTTACTCAGCCTGATATCACATGCCAGATAAACTTACCTTAATCGCCTTTTACAACACCGCGGTAAGAAACGAGGGTGTTCGATTCTACTCAGCCCGATACCACACGGTGGATTTACTTTTAACCAATAGCCATCCAATATTTTAAATTTAAGATATTTAACGTAAGTCTCTACAAGAGATTACGAGTTAAAAGTCTTTTGCTGCTGAACCTAACGTCTTTATGCGATTTTTGAGAACTTCTTTTCAATTAACTACCCACCTGCTGTATATAGTGGTGCCTATATTCCATGTATGTACTCGTCTACAAATAGAACAATCATAATTAATTGACTCGTAATTAAGAAGGGTTACGTGTGTAAATGTTCGTTTTCAGAACAGCTAACACCTGTTGTTAATTCACTGAGTGACTGAGGTAAGTAATGCTTTATATCTGTCCAAGCTACGTAGATGCTGCCATTGCGAATTTTGCGCGATATGATCTTGTTCTCGTAACTATAAATAACTAGGATCCTAAGTGAAATTAACTAATGAATTTTTCAAATGGTATCAGTCAATTAATGGAACAGAATTATATCCTCAAACAAAATTTTTAACGTGCCACGGTTCTTGCGAATATCCGGGCTCTGTAATAACTTAAAGATAAATACTGTCAAACAGGAAATTGAAAAATACTACTGTTCATACACAAAAAGACTTGGAAATCATTCGAATCATTTGGCGGTGCAATTGACACTGCCACAGGCGATTCGCCGTTTGAAAAGACGCGACATACTTGACGGTTGACGCATGGAGTTCTTCCCATTTCGGTTGTTATCTCCGAATGATAATACCTACTGACAACACATCTGTTCATAGGCTGTCGAATAATGTAATGAGAACCACAGGAAAAAAAAATGATAACAATCAGTCGTTATGGTGGGTACTTAAAGTTAATTGTGTATATGCTATAAGTAACACGTTAACAATCGTCAATTTTAACATAAGGAAAAATTGACTTGTCACTTTGGAGTGATGCAATAGAAAAACCAATCAACTAAACTTTTTAATTTATTTGAAAGCTATTTTCCTGATGGTTATCTTGATGGAACAAAACCAAACAATTTTAGATCGTATAGAAATACATTTGTTCTGTGTTATTACATAAAAAATGGTTGTGTTCTATGTGTATGCTTATTTTTATTTGATGTATGTAACTGTGTGGATGTATGGATTTTAATTTTACAATGATAAAGATCAAAATCAGGAAATACATTGAAATTATCTTTTCTGTGAAAGCAATAATGTTTCTGAGACTGTTGTTTGATTGTTATAGTAATTTGTTTAGATCAAAACTATTTTGTTTCTTTTCAAGTTTATACTGTGCGATATATTTGATAATATCTGTTACCGTTACTGGTTCGGAGTTAATATTAGGTGTCACTAAACCATCATTGCATTTTACATCTGTTTGGCTACCAGAGTTTGTTGGGAACGTTGTTATATCATATCTGACCAAGGAGAAATCATTTTTGAAATTCTGCTCCAGATTGAAATATTTTGATGAGGCAGTTGGATTCAAAAAGTCTTTAAATATTAGTTTTTCCGCAGTGATTTGTTATATTGCTTTGTTAACGAAATATATAACTGAAGTTTTAAGTTATTGTTGCGAATATAGATTCTTCACGTTATGGCATATTATGTTGATATTTAATTTATCAACAAATTTAGCAAACCATATGGTACGATCAGCGTTATTTGAGCTGCTATGGTCTAGAATGAAATATATGGCATTTAGTCTACACACCCATTGCCTAATGTACAAATATACTAAGAATCAAAAAGTAATGCAATTAAATAATTTTTTGTTTCTATATAAACATTTCATGTGTGAGTTTAATTTGGCTAGCAAACCGATTAAGCCACTGGTAAGTTATTTTTTTTCTTTCGTTATTAATTAAATTATGATTTATTACCTTATACCTTTATACATTTTTAAGATGCTGTTTCATTTGTCATTTGGATTCGCGAAAATGATTTTCTACATTTATTACGGCATCACAATTTTCATCGAAGACGTATGTTTTTTATTTAATAATTTATTCACAATACTCATATTTTTTTATTAGTTGCATTGCAAGTTCTCAAGATATGATGATTAAATATTAATAATGAAATTCTGCAATCTACTTTAACTTTACCATTATTTCAGATAAAAATACTATTTAAAAAAGGCTAATACAGAAAGGCTACTATACTATTGAAAATTGCTTACGAGTAGACGATAAGAATGCGTGGATATAGGTACTCTTGGACCCTGTACAAGACATTAACTATATGTAACTAGTAATAAGAATTATTCTTTGAAAAGATCAACCGCCGAGTTCCTTGCTGGCTCTTCTCGGTAGGAACAGCTTTCCGAACCAGCAATAGATGTTGACGATTCAAAAGCACTTGTTTACAAGTAAACTTAAATAAAGAATATTTTGAATTTGAATTTTTGATCATTTAATTTTTTTTTAGCGCGCAATCTACATATTGATAAGTGTAACAGAAGAAGCGGTTTTCAGTTCTTTATTGTTGTGCTCATCGGCGTTGTTTGCGGAAATGGCTTTAAATGAGTTCGATAAAATAAAGGAAACCCTAAGTGATCTGCTACTTTTATATGGTGGTAACTATATTTTACTTAAGTATATTTCAAAAAGAAACAGGTTAGGGCATATTAACTACAGTATTTATAGTAAAGTAACGGCCTGTTACTTTTCCACCGGGGGTCATAGGCCTCCATTCTACGTTTTTAGATAGAAGGGTTGGAGCTAAGACCTACAACGCTGCTCCAAAGCGGATTGATTTATCTTTTATTTTGCGGTTTATCTTTATGTTTAAAATTAGGTACCTAATGTCTGATTGACAATCATTGACAATTATTAAATAAAAAGATCCATAAAAAGATTTTTTTTATTATCGCGAAAAAGAATAAAGAATATTACAAAAATAAGTGAGAAATGTATTTTAAAAACCAATAAGGTTTTTTGCGAAAAAATACTTAATTATAAGACATAATTAATAAAATTGAATGCTAACTAGAATTACTAATCATTTCATACAGAGGTGTCGTAAAATTCGACTAAGGTAAGTGGACGTCAGGCAGGCCTGTCGTAAAATACGTAGCCAAATCATATGACAACATTTTGTGCCGACCCCACTTAGAGTGGGATAAGGACAGGAGGATGATGACGAATTAGAATAACTAACTGTATCTACAAAATATACTTTTAATAACATTTATTTATTTTCAGATGAAGACCTACGTGAAATAGCACATGAAGCTTTGCTTTACATCGAAACACGTTCACCTAGATATACGGTCTGGCGCATATTTCCTATGGACATAAATTTACTAATTGGTCTTATAAACGTTTGTATTGCGTATATAATTATATTATTGCAATTTCAATATTAAAATTTATTAATCATAATATTTTTTTATACTAACTTTTTTTATTCAAAGCTTTTATTTCACTTGGAATATATATGAAGGCGGAATCTTGCAAGATACATTTGACCCACTTCCCGATACCTGATTGTAATGAAACTTTACATACTGATCCAGTTCTGATGACAATGCATGTTTATGATAGGTATGACCTGATGCTGCTGCCAGGATTGGCGCTAGATGAAGGAACTCCTCAACAGTTAACAGTAGGAACATGTAATTTACTTAAAAGCTTTTTTAAAAGCTTTCTAACTTGACTTGTTATTTTTTAGTTCCAAGTGGAGTTGTCGTATCAATATATCAATCCACATTCATATTTAACACTTTTGGTTACATTATTTGATTGTAAACTATCGTTAGTGGTATTCACAGTTAATGTATAGTAACCGGCTATACTCACGTCTTATTTTATCGTCCGACTAGTTTCAAGCCCATACGAGGCCTTAATTCATGAGCTCTTTACACCGCCGTATCGCAGCGTCAACGGTTCGCAGTTCACGCCGAAATATTATTTAACTGATTTGAAAATTATTCAAAAAGAAAATAGTTCTGTTTTGACTATCTAGTAAAAGATTGTGTTATTTTCTGATATATCATATTAGATAACGTATGAGCAAGAACTATAGAAACGCCATGCGCTCATTATAAAATTTAAATGATCGTATGGTTTCGACGTAACTAATAACCGACCAGCCCGTTGGTGCAGTGACTCTACCTTCAGCTCCACATCGCAGGTTCAATTCCCGCTGAAAGCCACCATTTTCTACAATACAATTTGTTGGTTCTTCGATTTAAGTATGTATTTAAAATTACATATGCATATATTTACCAGTTGCCTGTCACCCATAACATGAGTATTAAATTACTTACTTTACGGATGGACGACCATGTGTGTAAGTGTCCCATATATAAAAAAAACAAAGTGAAAGCATTACACGCGTTCTTTATCACAAACTCAACAATCGTTTCGCCTCGCAACGTGAAAACTATCAATTTTAGACCGGACTGGACACGGATGACCGTGTGTGTAAATGTCCCATATATTTATTTATTTATAAACTTATCTTGCAGTAAAATGTTTGTTGAATCTTCAATACTAGATTTAAAAACTACTCAGACCTAAAAACAGGTATGTTTTAACCTCTTATGTATACTTTATTGTCTACACGCACGTAGCCAATTGGATTCTTTTGAAGTCTATTAACAAAGCGTGCTTCTAAGGTAAGTGGGCTTACGCACACTTTCGACGACAAGTAACGCTGCGCCTCAACTTGCAGCAAGTGTTCGTCCTTTCAAAGTGCAGT
Organism: Morpho deidamia; assembly: GCA_947086505.1. Lineage (NCBI taxonomy): Eukaryota > Metazoa > Arthropoda > Insecta > Lepidoptera > Nymphalidae > Morpho > Morpho deidamia. Next base: position 3,405,511 of record CAMTZC010000025.1, read on the forward strand.
CTGTCTGTTGTCTACATTTTATGCTTTGTCGTCATCTGTTGCAACATGAATGAATTCTATTTTAAAAAAAATTCTTTATGGCTAAAGCAGCACTCGTCGTTTGAAACTACTGTCTGGATCTTATAATACAAGTATCTTTTTTTATATTCCACAGTAATTTCAGATCGTTTGAAGTGAAAATTTATTTAGCGGCGTTGTGAACTTTTTGTACCCGCGTGACTTGATCGAAAATTCTTAAGACGGAGGGGGAGTAGACCGCCGGCGCTGCGTAAGAGAGGAAGTATCCCTCTCTCTTTCTATCGCGCGGTAAAAATGTATGCCTACGCCTGCTGCTTCGTATAGGTGGCATAGCACGCTTGCGCGAATCGGATTGAATTGTAATATTTCTCAAGTGTTAGATTTTTAATATAACCTAAATTGTCATGTTTGAATACAATAGCGCAACGAATGAAAATTATATTTTACCAAATAAATGATAGTTCTTTCATACTGATAATTAATGAAATTTGTGCATGATTATTCCCAAACCATTCCAGAATATCAAAAATGTCCAACCTTAATATTTAAGTTTCCATTTCTGCCGGCACTGCATCAGGAGAATGGGCTCTGCGACAAAATCGTAATGCGATTATCATTCATCATTATTACAATTTTGTCGTGGAGCCTATCCTCCTGATAAACCTTCGGTTTCGGGACGAAACGATCGTAGAGATTTTGGTGGTATTGTGTGTATTGCTTGTGTGCATTGTTGCTGGTGGAGGCGTCTTGAGATACGTGTGGCGACTTGTCCTGCATGTGTAAGATACGCGAATTTTGCCTGCTTCATAGACTTAACATTGCATGCATTTGCTTAGCGCGGATTATAGCAAAGTAGTTCTGTTGTAGTTTCTGTATAGGACTTTCACAAAGCGGAGACACTATACCGCCTTATAAGTTATAATCCATTGGAAGAAGCCCATAGTTAAAAGAATTATTTTCCTTATGCCGTAGTCTATATTCGGTTAGTAAAGCTAAATCGAGTTTTCCTACGCTGTCTTAAGAAAAGTAATTAAATATAGTAACAAAGAAATATTTTAGAAAGGTGATGAATCGACCAAACGTCAAATTTGTAACGACTGCTGTCAAAGAATTTCAGAAAATAAAAAGGTAAAACAAACGATGATAAACGAGCCAAAAGAAACCCGTCGGTGACAATGACAGGTGTCTTCAGCTTTTGAGATTGACAAAGTTTTTATCTCTTAATAATGGAGAGACCAAAATTTTTATTATAAGTCAATTTATGAAAAAGTAGATATTATTATTGTGGAAAAAACGGTGATAGTATAAGGTGTATATATATATAATAATCTAGAAAAGAAAAGAAAAGCAACTGATACAAGTAACACGATTAAACCTTGTATAGTACCCGGCATTAAATAATGCACATCGATGTTTACAACGAAACAGCCGGCCAGTTTGGTTTCGTATAGCGCTGTCACTGTCACACTCGGGTTCGTCAGTCTGTGCGACAGAGACGATGCTCTATGAACCAGAATCTAGCCGATTTTTCTCTCTAAGCCTCAATGTGCATTATTTATTGCCGGCTACTATACGTATGTTCGTTACACCACTATTTACCCAGTCTAAATGTCCACAAACACCTGGATAGTTGTGACAAATTAAAAGTAATGAAATATATAGATTTTTTTTAATTTTTTTCATATTGATTGAACAAAAGTTATTAAAGGCCTTATTAATTGGTTCTGTGTAGCTACGCTAGAATACAGGTTGAAAGGCAATATTTACGTGTACAATTTATTGCACTAATTCCTTGTAAGCACTTCAAAAACTATTACTTAACTAAAATTCGACAAAACTAGTCATTTGTGTTTGCAATTCAATATGATAAAGAAATGTTTAACAATAGTATTTCAAGAAGTGATATCTTTGAAGGCAATTCTGTTTTTGAAGCTTGCATTTGGGTCTTATAGCGAAGTGTTCAGATCAAAATTGTTATGTATACTAGCAAAGCTTTATTGTATGGTACACGGTACATCTTATCTGATTTTTCTGATCTATTACTTGTCCACGGGCCCTACGGGACCGTCACGGCGTAATACGACAATAATGTTTACGCAAGTTATCGGAAACATTTTGATAACAGTATTTGCCAAAGATGACTTTCTCAAATTCTGCAAGGATATTGAAATAGTAGATCGAGCAATAGGAATCAAAAATAAAAACTTCAACGTTAATATCACTAAAGCATTTTTCTGTATTGGATTGCTAACGAAATATATTTCCGAGTATTTCACTATAAGAGGTGAAAAGAGATTTATGACGCTTATGCATATATTTATATTATGTATAATAACAGCAAATCACTTAAGTCATTTTACAAGATCAGCTTATTTTGAATTGATATGGCTTAGAATGAAGTACATTTCAACCAAACTGAAGAGACGTTGCAATCAACGAAATATTTCAGTTAGAGACAAAACGCTGATACTGCAAAAATTTTTGCTCACTTATAAAAGTTTACTCGCTATAGTGAGCTATATAGAAAATCCGTTTAAATTTTTGGTGAGTCCTCTTTAAATTTATCAATATTTCAGTACCATGTGCCACTATTAGCCCTCGTGTGGTACCCAGCTGAGTAGAATAGAGCACCCTCGTTTCTTAGTGAAGCGTAGTAAAAGGCGACTAAAGTAAGTTCATGTCGGGCAGGCGGCCGGTCAAACCTAGCCAAATCAAGTAAGTGCATGTTTAAAATATATTGTGTCCTGTCCAGAAAGACCTAGCCAACCCATTTAGGGTGTGATAAGGGCAGGAGAATGCTGATAATGGAATAGATACTCGTACTAGATCTATAAAAAAAACAGGATATATGTATATTATTTTAATTTCTCATGAAATATATTGCATTCATTCATTACGAAAGGATGAAGATTATTGTTACCTTTGGTGAGCGAGATTGGTGCGACGTCAAAACCAGAAAGTAATTTGAGATAATAATTGGAGTAGTAGTAGTAGACACATTGTCTATTTTTCCCTATCGTTCTACAAGTTAGGCACTAACTCTCCAATCTCCAGAATAAAAAAAAAATAAAATCAAATAACGAGCCCTGATAGCCCAGCGGTGAGACCATGCGACTCTTTCGAGGGGAACACGAGTTCAAACACCAAAGGCACCAAAGAGTTTTTCTATTAAAACTCATGTGTCTAATTGATAATTGCAATTTATTCATACGCTTTTCGGTGAAAGAAAACTAAGTGAGGAAACCTGCAAATCTCTAGAGAATTCTGGAGACATGTGTAACCTACAAATCCGCATTGGAACAGCGTGGTAAGTTCAACCTTTCTCTCCAGAAATGGAGAGAGGAGGCCTATTCCCAGCAATGGGATTGTAACAGATCGATAATTTATAATCAAATAAATCCTCCCCGATATATTCAGTGTCTTCCATAAAAATTCTTAACTTACTTAATAATTTAATTTGTTACTTCAGACACTTATAAGTTACATTTAAATAGTTTTAGGTTACATTGGCATGTGGTAATTGCCTTTAATGAGTTACATTTAGAATTAGTTTTATACAATTGAATATGTATTTGAAAGATGTAATTGTTAAAACTGTTGATAAACCGAATAAATAAAAAAAAAATTGTCTTTATCTATTGTATATCACTCTTACTTATAAGGAAAAAATGGGAGTCATATATCGGAGCTCAAAGTCGCATTTTTAATTTTAGATATTCTTCAACTTGATAATAACTTTTGGAAAAATAATCCTTCTTATACAGTATGGTATTGTGATATTTATCGAAGAGGTAAGTAAAAATAACATGTATAGTTTGATCTATGAAAATGCCTACCGTAAAGTTTAATTTACATTTTTTAATACATTTTTAACTCCCATAAGTTCGAAACTAATAACAAAATTATTTTGCTATAATCCGCGATAAAGTAAATAGTAAATATGCTAAATTCTAAATGTAGAATGGAAATCCATATTCATAGCCGATTTGTAAAAACACATGCACAAACCCCTACATCACCATAATGCACACACAGATACACGTAGACTTCGCGTTACGGGGCGAAACGATTGTTGAGTTTGTGATAGTGAGCGTGTGTAGTGCTTTCATATTTTATTTTATTTTAAAATAGTAAGTAATTAATAACATAAGTGTTTTCTTTCCGGTTATTAAAATTTTAAGGGTGCTGCCAAAATTACAATAAATCTACTATTCGAAGCAATAATAGCAACGGTTCTGATGTGCGCTTCGGCCATAGTAGCAGAGATGTTGCTAAATGAATACGACGGTATCAAGCAAACACTTGGAAACATACTATTATGCAGAAAAATAGGTATTTCTACTGAGCAATCTATTTTCAGATGAAATTTGAATAATAAGTAACATAAAAATAAATAAATTATTTTTTTTCGGTCTCGATAAAAGAAAAGAATGATAAACGACGACCGCGAACCGCTTTCTTTTCGTACCATGAAGTGTGAATTGCATTGGAGTCGTAATATTTAAAAGGATAACGTTATATGAACTATAGATAACTCTGTCTGTTTTACTCGTTGTTCTTAGGACGAATTCCGAACGCTCATTCGGCAACGACCTAAAGTGTGCATCTTTAAGACGCCATGGTATGAAAAAACAAAACAGTTTCGTTTACGTCTTCAATTGAGTCGCAATAAGAGTTTATGGTAGGCCTGTAGGTTGCTACATATGTTGTCTTTGTTTTATAATAAGTATAAACTAGCGACCCGCTCTGGTTTTGCATAGTAAAGACCGCAGTGCTAGGATGAGTGCATCAATCGAATCCCGTCATCTTTGTGAGACTCTCGCTTGAATTTAACTATCATTTTATATTAGTTTCTTAAATAATAATTTTTATTATAATCGGGCTTAAACCACATACACATATCAACAAATCATTTTTTCTATTCTTATTTGTTAAGGTTTAGTTTTAATTAACAACTGTGTATCACGGGAGGATGAATAAACGTTTTTATTTCAAAATGTGATTTATATCTCTTTCTGAATTTTTCTGCTTTTAACATTTATAGTTCAATTCTACTATTAGACGAACAATATTAGAATAGAATATCAGTATAGACAAATATATAGGTACTGTACCCGACACTAAATAATGCACATCGATGTTTAGAACGAAACAGCCGGCCAGTTTGGTTTCGTAGAGCGCTATCACTGTTACTCAGTTAGTATGTGACGTTTCACACGGGTTCGTCAGTCTGTGCGACAGAGACAATGCTCTATGAAGCAGAATCTAGCCGATTTTTCTCTCTAAGCATGTACATTATTATTGCCGCGTACTATACACTTTTTTGTTAATTATGGCTAAAAGTCCGTGATATGAAGTTGTTTTAATGTTAAGTATGAAAGCCCAAAGTAATTAAATTCAAAATAATTAATACTTAATTTATTTAAGAAGCTTTCTAATTACAGCCTAATGGCAATTACTTTATTTATCATTAGAAAGTTACTTAATAGTTGGTATTCTCATTTGCATGAATTTTATAGTATTTTTTTTTCTTGTTTTGTTTTATTTAAATACGGCGATAATGAAGTCATTAAAAGTAAAGTAACAGCCTGTTTTATGCCCACTGCTGGGCTAAGGCCTCCTCTCCGTTTTTGGAGAGAACGATTGGAGCTAAGACCTACCGCGCTGCTTCAATGCGGATTGGTAGGTTACACATATCCCTAGAGAATTCTCTAGAGATATGCAGGTTTCCTCACGATGTTTTCCTTCACCGAAAAGCGTGTGATAAATTGCAATTATCAATTAGACACATAAGTTTTAATAGAAAATCTCATTGGTGCCTGCCCGGGGTTTGAACCTATGTCGTCTCTAGAGAGTCGCACGGTCTCACCGTTAGGCTATCACAGCTTATTTATTACAGAACAGTAAAAATGTTATTATAATTTTTTTTTCAGATGACTGTCTTCGTGAAATAATCTACGATATATTAATATATATGGAGACGCGTCCACCGGAATATACAATTTGGCGGATATTGCCAATGGATATAACCTTGTTTATTGGCCTGGTTGACATATCTACGACTTACGTCATCGTCATATTGCAATTTCAATATTAAAAGAAAATTGGATAGGTCGTTAACACTTTCACGGCACCAGCCGTAGGTACTAACTAACCTAACCAAAACTAATGGTATCAACTGGGGACGCCAATTGGCGTCATATATGACATCGTGTAAAGGGCTTTATACGATTTTTATTTCTAAAGACACTAACTAATGCTGTTACCCTAACGGCATTTACAGAGTCAACGGGGGGATAGGCGAGCATAAAAGCATCGCCGGGTATGACTCGCAGCATTGCAAGAGCGTCACCTTTTGCTTTGCTTTTTGCTTTGCCCAATTGTTTTGCTTTTTCATACCATAACGACTTAAAGACGCAAACTTTAAGTCGTTGCCGAATGAGCGTTCGGAATTCGTCCTAAGAACATGTGTGTAAGTAAGTAAGTGTAAGAGACAGAGGTATCATAGGAGGACGTTATAGTTCATATAACGTTATCCTTTTCAAACATTACGACCCTAATGCAATTCACACTTCATGGTACGAAAAGAAAGCGGTTCGCGGTCGTCGTTTACGTCTTCAATTGAGTCACGATAAGAGTTCATGGTAGGCCTGCAGATCTCGGCTTTAATCGACGTGCTGTGGAGTACAGAATCGAACTTGGGGCTCTGACTTTGCATCTGGCTGCTTTTTACCCCTATTCCTCCTCTCAAAATACGAACGGAGCTGTTTTTTGCTTTAGTAAACTTAGTGAAGATTGTTGTAACAATTTGCTTTAATCGGCAATATGCTCAGTGTGTCACTAATGGGAAATCGATTAGCTATTACCTCATAACAGAGATATTATGTTATAAAGTGCGGGGAAATTGCCAACTGTCGTTATCTGCGCGTATTGATTATCGCTTTGATAACATCAATATATGAAGTTCATTTTCCTAACGCTGCTTTTCTAAGAGATCTGTATACTTACATAACTCTTCGTTCTGAAGAACCATTCTTTGCCAGATTTATTTTTACATTGAACCATAATGGTTTCCCGGTTAGAACTAGTTCATATCAGAAAGGTTATGAGAATTGAAAGTCCGGATAACTATTTCGTAACCATTGCCTTAAAAGTTATGGGTCATGTAAATTAGCGGCCTATTACTATCCCACAGCTGGGCGTACGCCTTCCTTCTCCATTTCTGGAGAGAAAGTTTGGAACTAGATCGATCTCTGAACTTGTTGATTTAACTTCATATAAACAATTTAAACTCGATGTTAACTCAAGTAAATCTCGAAATTCTAACTTTTTATAAAAGTGATTTAATGACGAAAGCTACTAAAAAACTAAATAATAAAAGAACTAGAAACTTTTAGAGCTTTTCATAAATTTTCAACCATTGGTATTGGAAACAGAAAATATTTTTTTCTGAAAGTATTTCAATAGAGCGATTCAAACTACTGTCAGCGTCATTATATTCATTTATCAATTGATTATGAATAGTTTAAACCAGTTTCCATCGTTAAAAACTCATGAGATACGCAAGGAGGCAAGTAAATTTAATTTTTATGGTAAAATTATAAACGCGTTAATCTATAAGGCCATTAACGATAGTTGGCAAGCTATCCTAGCTTCACAAATATGTCACTAATCGTTTTTATGTTATTAATACCGTACACTATTATTATTTCTTTAATATATTATTCAAAACATATGGAGCAAAAATTTAATATGAAATTACTTGGTAGATATTAGTATTCAAGATATCATATAACAGAAAAGTAAAGATTGTGAAAGCATAATACCGCAGTCGGTTTGTCTTTATTGTTGGAATATTACAATTATATTGGTTTCGGTAAATTTCACCGCTATCTACAAAGTTGTAGTAGCTCAGATGGGGTATCTGGCGGTTCCTAGACCAGAATACCATTATATTTTAACTTTCGCGATTCATACTGTTTATTACAAATACATACGGGTCACATCAGGTCGGATTGTGTGGTTCAAGTGAGGGTAGATGAAGAAAATAATGACTGTAATGTATGTAATGACGAAAACAAAGACGACGTTGCACCCCAGTCAGTTCGCGACCATGGTGGATGCGACTCTGATGAAATGTCGACCCTTATGCAAAGGTTACTCGATGTGACCAGTAAGTATGTATAATAATCAGAACACCCTTGTTCCAGTACAGATTTGTCCAAGCTGATTATTTTTCCCTTTTATTTCAAGTTTGACGTTTTGTGAGGAAAATTATTATCATCAGCTCTTAGTCAACGCATCTAATTCGTATCTAAGTTTATTTAAAAAAAAATACTTGTTCATCCTTGACACTGATACGCTGTTACGTTTCAAAAACAACAAGATATATAATTTATAGAATTAGGCGTTACTTTGCGGAGATCCATAATACAAAAGTAATAATAAAATTATTTTGATATAATATTTTATAGCAAGATAATTTTATTATTACTTTTGAACAAGATATATATTTAATATTTTTGTTATACAAAAACATGGAAATAATGAACAGAAAACTTTGTCTAATAGCAAATAAAGATGTTAGCTACATCCCAATATATTAAACCAACTTGACTAACAGCTTCTAATCGGTTTTCGATTAGTGGATCGATATGTGTACTTTGGTTAGAAGTTAATCTTCAAACGCTTGTAAAAGTTCCAACATTATTGGAGGTTAGATTACTTTTCTCACTAGTATTACTTTTGGCAACTGATAAGATATGTTAATGTGATTAACAATAGTCTATATTCATAGGATATAAGTAATTCATTAGAGCCAAACTGGAATATAGCAGTGTGGTCTGGTCACTATATCACACCACTCATATTCAAATCTTGGAGAATATACAAGCACGGTTTCTCAGAAGTATGGCTTAAAGAATCGGTCTCATCAAAGCACTAACATCGTAAGATAAGAGAAAAGGATATTTTAATGTAAACTCTCTGTGAAAGCGAAGAAACATATCAGGATTGTTTTTTTTTTGTATAAATTGATATCTGGCAACGTATCTACAACTATGATCTCTAAAATTAGATACTCTTTACCATCTCGATCTTCGCGCATGTAAAAGCTATTTGTGCTTCCTCGGGAGCGAACTCAAAGATTGCAGTAAAAACCAATTAACCGTATATGCAAACTATATAATGAAATCAGTAAAGGTTCTGAAATTGTCATTTTTGGTAATTATTATTTACACCTTCGATATAAGTTATTGCAATTCTTTAGAAACTAAATTAAAGCTCTAACTAGTATTCAGTATGCATTTTAACAGATATATTTATAAACAAATAAAATAAATTTCAATAATTGTAACAAGTTGCAACAATATTAATTATTAGTAAGTTAAGATGCAAACAGAAAATAATATTAAAGCATGCTGTCGGTGCACAATTTGGTTAGGCAATAAATCTAAACTTATTATAAAACTGTCTGTATGTAATCGATTTTCTCAAAATCTACTGAACAGATCTTTGTAAAGTTTTCATCAAAAGATTGTGCAATACTTTCGGATGGTTTAGGTATATAATACATATCGGTATTATGTAAATTGTGATGAAGAGAATGATAAAATTATTCTGCTACCAGCCACGATGAACACGAAGTTTTGAATCGTGGATTAGAGGAAAAGAAATGAAATAAATGGAACATAAGTACTTCTTTTTCAACCGATGGATGTCCACTGGCGAACATAAGTCTTCATGAGATCTCCACACAAAGATCTTATGTCGCTTGGATCCAGCAGCTCCCCGATACCTTCTTCCGACGCTCCATTTTCCGGTGCGAGGTCGCCATTCCAACACCTTAAGACCCTAGACATAAGTGTACAAGTAACTAACTAGTGGGGGGAATATAAGTAGCTAAATTGATACTTCTGCTATAGGTGACAAACTACTAGTGAATGAATACATATATAATTTTTAAATAAATACTGAAAAACATAAATAAAGCCAGAGTCCAGGAACGAAGAAATTTTTATTTAAAAATATTGGCCCTCGGGAGTCTAACCCGTGACCCATAGAGCTGAAGGCTGAAGTCTGGTAGATAATAATAATAAAAAAGTAAAGGAAATAAAGTAACGGCCTATTACAATCCCACTGCTTATAGGCCTCCTCCCTTCGTTTCTGGAGAGAAGTGTTGGAGCTAAGACCTACTACGCTGCTCCAATGCGGATTGGTAGGTTACACATATCTCCAGAAATCTCTATAGATATGCAGGTTTCCTCACGATATTTTCCTTCACCGAAAAGCGTGTGATAAATTGTAATTATCAATTATAGATTAAATAATAATAGAAGAATTGTATCATTACTTAGATTAGTTTTCATGATGACATAGTTATTTGATACTGAGTTCGCAAAACTGACGATGTTATTATGTAGCGAATTCAACTAGATGCGGTTAAATTGAAGGCAGTGGGGGCAAAACAACGGGTAATATAACCCGATGTTATTGAAATTCGCTATCACTAATTAGTTTCCAACAGTGACTGCACGTCACGTTCGGCTGATCACACTTTAAAGTTTGCCTAGGACTTTGAAACTAAGCTTTAGAATATATCGATCACATATTCAACATGGTTGAGATAGGTAGTCATAGTATCGTCTAAGAAAATATGTTATTCATGAAACTAAATAAAAAAATACATTTAGATCTGTAGTTTTACTTTCTATCTACTTTTATTGCTATCTCTCGGTCTGCTGAATTGCGGATTAATAGGTTTCAAATATCATAGGAATTCTCCAAAGATATTTTTGTTTCCTCATGATGTATTTTTCTGTCGAAGAGCTTTCGACAATCTATGTCAATGAAGACCAAAATCTTCTATTTCGAGTGCCAGTGATCTTAAACTTCCTATGTATGTGCCTAATAGAAAAATCAAGTCGCTCGCGCGTGGCGGAAGAAGCTAGACTTGTATTTCTGCATGATCAAATATAAAATTAAGGAGATCTGTAGACAAATCATATTTTTTGGATAATAAAGTATTTGGATAATAAACTCCTGGAGTTGTCACCCCTCTACTGGAAATATCAGTGAAGGGATGCTTAGTATCGGTGGACAGTAAAAGTAAAAAGTAAAGTATCGGTCTGATACTATCCCAACTCCTAGGCATAAGCCGTTCCGTTTTTCGAGAAAATGGTTGGAGCTAAGACCTACCACGCTGCTTTAATGCGGATTGGTAGGTTACACATATCCCCAGAAATGTTTAGAGATATACAATTTTCCTCCCGATGATTTCTTTCACCGAAAAGCGTGTGATAAATTTCAACTATCAGTTAGACACAAAAGTTTTAATAGAATAATAAAACTTATTGGTGCCTGCCCGGGGTTTGTACTCGTGACCTCCGTGAAAGAATCGCCGCAAGGCCATCAAAGCTTAGTTGGACAGAGGACCCTAAAAATATCACAGAGAGCCTATGGGTTCAGGTGTCAAGGGATTGTGTCAGGAAGATCACTTAAAGAGGCCTATGTTTAATAGTAACTAATCTATCTGTTGAGGAGAGAGAGAGAAATAAAGGGAGAAAGTGAGATGTTGATGTAGCTCATATATAGCTTCTATATAAAAACTGGTAGAGTCAGAGTTTATTTACCCAAATATTCTTATAAACGATCGACAAGTGCCACCAGTGCTTTTATATACAGTGATATAGTTCATTCCGTTCATTTCCGTTTCCACTACATCGCTCCGAACGCAAATAAATAATTCAAGCGCTTGATTCAAAAATGCTGTACCAGTATATCTGTGGTATATATAAATTCTACTTGTATCCCCGAAATCGATCGCGTCAACTTTAGTGTCAAAATGCCTGCGATTAAGCATTTTTTCTAGACGACTCGCTGAAGCCCGTCGTACGCCGCCCTAATAGAGACCTTTGGGCGTTCCGAACAGGGTTTATCAGACGCCCTATCTGAAAAGGTCCCCGAGGCGGTCGATGCGATGCAGGTCCTGATTATAGAAAAGACGAGAAGTGCAACATTAATATGGATATATAATGGAGGAGGAATAAAAATTTTGTGACCAAATGAGTTTATTATTAATGTGGATAGCTATGTGAGGCCTAAAAAGAGATGATTGCATTGTGAAGTAGCGCCAGCGTTGACGAATGATAGGAGAGAATGGAAGAAAAAAAAACATGTTATGCCGGCCCCACTTATAGTGGGATAAAGGCAAGAGAATGATGATAACTTTGCGCCGCATAAGTCCAACGTTACTTAGCAGGCATTAAAAACCATCCTATTATATTGAATATATATATTATATTCAAGTTAACTCGTAAACAAGTGCTTTTGAATCGTCAACTCTACTTCTAGTTCGGAGAGCTGTTCCTATCGACGAGACCCAGCAAGTAACTCGGCGGTTGCTCTTTCCAAAACAAAATTCTTATTCTAGTTATATTTAGTTAATACTATCTTGTACAGGTTCGAACAGTAGCTATATCCACGCATTCTTATTATCTAACTAATCCTCCATAATATAGAAAGAAGGCTTTATGTATCAGCCTCTTTTTATTATCTTTATTTATTTATATGGCTTACCAACTAGAAATCGTATATATTAATAAACTAATTTAAACATTCAATACATCCTCTTTTTTATGTTTCTAAATTACAGGTATGCAAACATTTATTTAACACTCAAACAATAATTGAATGGATTTTTTTTATAGCAGAAATATATACTTGAAAATTATAAAACTAAAATATAAAGTATTAGAATAAGTAATCCCAAAAAAGGTTAAAAATGAAGTAAAATTTAAAGTTTTTCAAAACATTTTGAAACATTATAATTTATCAAAATAGATATCGACTTTTTTTATTATTGTTAGTTCCACTAACTTTACAGTGTTTTTAAGCTGCTGTGATGGCAAATCTAAAATTGATTATTATAAGAATCCATACTAGTACTTGATAATAATTGCAATAATTGAAAACCTGACATTCTGTCCGTTAGGCTTCCACGACTATTCAGTTTAACCTATATAAATGAAATTTGGCACTATAAGAGCTTATAAACCGTATTAAAATATAGGAAAATATAAGGAAAACGTATTAAATTATAGAGTGTATTTAAACGCTTAAGTTGGCGCGTACAAAGTCACGGGTACCACTAGTCTTTACTAAAAATACATATAACAATATTTCTTGAGGCGTTTTTCTTTTATCGTGTTGTCATTAGGGGCCAAATTGACTCTGCATTCCCCGCAATTAATTCCCAAAAGAAGTTGAATTTTTTATACTTTGCTAAGTTTTATTAGCATAAACATTGCGTGCTGTTGGCTATGCGTGTTGTTAACAGAATGTTTAAATAGGCAATAAGTTCGTAGGGTTCTTAACGCCAATCCGTTTTAGTGAACACGTCGCCATTTGTAACCAACGACTGCATAGGCCCTTTGAAAGCCCATCAATCTTGGAGATTGCGAATGGATGTCGTAATCGTTTATAGTGACGATTCTAGAATATTCCGCATTTAACCTTTAGTTGAATAGGCCGTTGGCGCAGCGGGCAGTGACCCTGCCTTCAGCTCCGCGGGTCGCGTGTTCGATTCCCGCCGAGGGCCAACATTTTCTATAAATAATTGTTGGTTCTCCGAGCCTGGGTGTATAAAATTATATATGTAGTATATTTTTCAGTTCTCCGTCACCCAAAACACAAGTATTAAGTTACGTTGGTGATGGACGACCGTGTGTGTAAGTGTCCAATATTTACAAAAAAGATATCTGTTATTGAATTAAAAAAAATTAAGCTTTATACCAATAAGAAAGATTGAATTCATTCCCGTGTTTAGGTATAAAACCTCAAGCATATCAATCGGAAATGACGAGATTTTCATTTGCAAATCAGTTTTGGGCAACTTCGGAGTACTAACGAAACCTCCAAAGAAATAGGAAACATCACTCAGCGGACTTTTATTTTATATTTTTAATAATTTTTACCCTTAATTTTCTGTGTAAATGGTGGTAAGGTAGTTGTATGCTATGCACTAGGTATTTAAGATCTTGATATGAACTAATTTTGTAATATATATTTATTTTATCATATATTCTGAATTTCGTGAACGGCTAGGGGTTTCCGGAGGAGATAAATCGATTTAACTAGGTTTTATTTAAAAAAATGTTGTTTCATCCCGGCTTTCAGGCATTGCAAAACTGCTCAAATATGCATTAAATACAAAGGTTAATTTTTCTGTCATTTGTAAAGTTGCAATAGCTGTGGGGAACGAGCGAACTAAAGAAGTGAAAAGACCCCAATATCGAATCCCAGATACCCAGACTTTTTTCTTTTGTTTCATATTTTAAAAAACTACCGAGCGTGGAGCGTTCACGCCGTCACGTTCGTTTCGACAGGCCCTTAACATATAAATTAATGTATACATTTTTAAAGCTTATTATCTTTTAAGATTAGATATATCTAAAGTTTTATATGAATATGAAAAAATTTCATTCATATGTTCCTATCAATTATACATTTCCACGGGGAAAGCGGTGCGCGCCATAGTAAAGTAAGTAGTAGTATGAAATGGCCTCCTGAAAGCCGCCGCCCATCAATCTTGGACTAAAGCGAATGGACCCCAGCACTAGTTGCGAGTTGATAACGACCCGCCGTCAAGGTATTCTGTGTTAAGTTGAAATATATGAAATATACTTAGTTGATAATATATTTCGGGTTTCAAACCATTTCAAAACAGGGACGTTTAAAAAAATGCTATTTTAGTTTATCAAAAATTTTAATAAATAAATAAATCATTGGGACACTTACACACACGGTTGTCTGTCCCCAAAGTAAGTAACTTAATACTTGTGTTATGGGTGACGGACAACTGGTAGATATACTATATATATATATAATTTTAAATACATACTTAAATACAAATATACACCCAGGCTCGAAGAACCAACAAATTGTTTATAGAAAATGGCCCTCGGCGGGAATCTAACCTGCGACCCGCGAAACTAAAGGCAGGGTCACTACCCACTGCGCCAACTGGTCAGTCAATTTTCGACTCCTCTATTAACCATACGCTGTCTTGTCGCATAGATTCGAATCCAAAATATTATTTACTCAAGTAAAAGTTATTTTGTAAACAAGTGCTTTTGAATCGTCAACATGTACTGCTGGTTCGAAATGCAGTTCCTAACGAGAAGAACCAGCAGAAACTCGGCGGTTGCTCTTTTCAAAGAATAATTCTTAGTACTAGTTGCATAAAGTTATTAATGTACAGTGTAAGAGTAGCTATATCCACGCATTCTTATCGTCTAAAAAATCCTCAATAGTATAAGTAGGCTTTCTGTATTAACCTTTTTTAATAGTATTTTGCTGTAATGGTAAAGTTAAAGTTACATTATTCATAGAGGTATATTATTATACTAGAACAGGGTCGAGCAACCTTTTGATGACCATCAAACGATCGCTTATATATCTTTGTTAAATAAGTTTGCTCCGCAACTTAAGTTACTCATCGTAGAGAATATTAATATTAATTTATGAGAAAGGGTAGAAATGCAGCATACGTAAGTAAAGGCTATTATAAATCAAGGGTATAAGGTGGATATCCGTGCGATAAGACGAAGTTAGCAAGATAGTTGGAATTAGTTTGTAGGTTTGATCGGTAGTCGCCAAACTTGCCAACATGCTACCGGAGTTAGGGTATATAGAGACAAGTGAAAGTATAGACTCTATTAAAATATAACCTAATTAATTAGAAATTAACTAAAGCTGTTTCCTTATGTCTATATAAGTATATATTAAAGAAAAAGTATCTTTATATGTTCCTTAAATAATGCGAAATATATATAAGTACGTATTTAGAATAATAAGTGTATTATTTACCAGTTGTCTGTCACCAATGACACAAGTATTAATTACTTTAGGCACAGATAATCTACATCCGAATTAAGAATTAGAAGAAAGACTCCACGAAGTCGAAACGATTGTTAAGATTGTAATAGTGATCGTGTGTAGTGCTTGTGTATTGTGGTGGCGGTGGTGGAGGCTTGTTCATGTGTTTTAAGAATCCTGCATGTATCAGTTACGAAAACACTCTACATTTAGCATTATATATATTTCCTATTTACTTTATCGCGGATTAAAGAGACGTAAGTTTATTATTACTTTTAAATCATCATTTATTAATTTTACTCTTTATTGAGAAAATGTCAGAAATAGATGCTCTTTCTGCACCGATCCAACTGAATATTTACAAAAGTCTTTTAGTATGAGAAAATTATAGTATAAATAAATAATAAATAAGAGCTGTGTTAGATAGCCCAGCGGTGAGACCGTGCGACTCTTTCGAGGGGAACACGAGTTCAAAACCCGGGCAGGCACCAATGAGTTTTTCTATTAAAACTCATGTGTCTAATTGATAATTAGCAATTTATCACACGCTTTTCGGTGAAGGAAAATATCGTGAGGAAACTTGCATATCTCTAGAGACTTCTGGAGATATGTGTAACCTACCAATCCGCATTAGCAGCGTGGTAGGTCTTAGCTCCAACCCTTCTCTCCAGAAACGGAGAGAGGAGGCCTATTCCCAGCAGTGGGATTGTAACAGGCCACTACTTTATGAGAAAATTAATTAAAAGAAAGAAAATATAGATCATTATACTAAACTGTATAAATGTCCAAGGTTTTAGTGGTAGTACTGCAAGTAGCGTGTACCAATTTCACGGGGCGTTCGCCCAATCGCAGCTTGCGAAAACCGTAATTATGTTCACAAACATCAACTTGGGCATCTATTGCTTAGGAACTTAGTTCGCCGTGACGGTGTAATGATCTAATCGAGTGGTTATTCCTTCGCCATAGTTGTGGGACGTGTTTCCTGATTGCACTGACTGAATGTGCTGTTTCTTCTATGATATAGTTCTTTATGAATCATCATCATTCTCCTGCCCTTATCCCACTCCAAGTGGGGTCGGCACAACATGTTACAAACATGTTGTCACTTGATTTGGCTACGTATTTTACGATTGACCGACTGGCTGACGTCAACTTACCTTAGTCGCCTTTTACGACACCTCAGTAAGAAATGAGGGTGGTCTATTCTATGCAGCTGGATGCCACACGGCGAATAGTTCTTTGTAAATATTTTGAAAAAATATCTATGTATTCGACAGATGCAAAGGACAAGTTAAGGAATCTGTGGTTATGCGTATGTAGAGGACATTTCTAGCACGTCACTATAGACTAACCTTTAACTGAGTCCTTGGCTACGGAGTGTAAGGCGCGGAGGTAGGACGAGAGCAGGGACCGAGGTAGGTGCGTGGGGTCACCTCTTGTATATCACGATAAGAGCGCTGGCCTAACCCCTTGTATGCACAAGAGTTATTTTTACCGTGCGTAAAAATTCGTTGCAATGAAACAAATGGGTATCCAAGTATCTGCAGGCCTACCATGAAGTCTTATTACGACTCAATTGAAGACGTAAACTAAATTGTTTTACTGTTTCATATCATGACGTCTTAAAGACGCATACTTTAAGTCGTTGCCGAATGAGCTTTCGGAATGCCTCCTAAAACATGTGAGTAAAAGAGACAGAGTTATCTATAGTTCATATAACGTTATCCTTTTCAAACATTACGACCACAATGCAATCCACACTTCATGGTACGAAAAGAAAGCGGTTCGGTATAGGTATTGACTTTGAATCGAATCGTTATCTAAAAGTTCATGGTAGGCCTACTGTTCACACAACAGCGCATTTAAAACGCGACTTTTATCGCACAGTATTCCATTTTCGACGTTAGGCCGTTAAGCTGAATATACCATACGAAACTTCTTATTACGGATTTTTAACGCGACGTCTTTTTTATGCCCGTGTTAACGAGGCGTAAAGGATGAAACGCAGATAAGCAGGTGGACATAAGCAAATAAGAAATGACGTCTATATTACTCTCACTGATTTCGGACAAAACATTATGTACCGGAATTTTAATAAAATTAACGCACTATTATGTAGTGCCATGTGGCGATCTAAAGCCTCGAGCAAGACGCTTTAAATGTTAAGTGTTAAATAAATAAAAATAGAAGTTCCGTATATCCAAGTGACAATCTCATGTGCCTAATGACCATTCATTTCATATTCTCCACACTTGTGATAAGGGACTCCGACTCAATACGTTAGAGCAGCTTGAGATAATAAAAAATAACAATGGTCACTTAATTAACGAGCAAGTAAATGTATCTAATTCCGTTTTACTGCATGTGTTCGGAGGGGAGGGTATTGGTGGGAGTTGAACTATTTAAGACTGCTTGTATGGGTAGCGCGGCGCAGTACGATTTTTGTCGTGAAGCCTATCCTCCTGATGATGCTTCGGTTTCGGGGCGAAACGATCGTCGAGATTGTGGTGGTGGGTGTGTGTCCTGCTTTTGTGTTCGTTGTTGCTGGTGAATTGCGACTTGGGGTGCATGTGGTGGCTGGTCCTGCATGTATAAGGTGCGTAGATTTTGCCTGCTTCATACACATTGGCTTTGCATGCATTCACTTAACCCGTGCGGATTATAGCAAAGTAGTTAGTTCTGTTATATTGCTTGTAATATGGAATTCCGCAAAGTAACGCCTGCTTCTATAAATCATCATATGACTGTGTTGGTTTTATTTTATTAATATAATAGTTTACTAGATGGCATGCTCGTATGGCCGTGTGTTCGTAAAATGAAATATTTATGATGATAATAATAAACGAAAATAATAATTTGTGTTCAATCCGAACACACGCGTTCTTTCGCTGACAGAATTTAATTTTCAACCATACAAAATAATATTATGTAAGTCTAATATTGGTGTCGTAAAAGGCGACTAAAGTAAGTTGTATGATGATGTAAGTCTAATATTAAAAACTCATTTTACTTATCGACAACACTTGAAATATAAGCACAGGATTCTTTGCGATTTTGTCGTGGAGTCTATCTCTTGATGATGCTTCGGTTGCGGGGCGAAACGATTGATGAGTTTGTGATAGTGAACGTGTATAGTGCTTGTGTATTGTGGTGGCTGTGGTGGAGGTTTGTGCATGTGTTTTTACGAATCCTGCATGTAACGGGTATGAAAAAACGGATAGTCCACTATACATTTAGCACTATATATATTTTCTATTTACTGTATCGCGGTTATAGTCCGCGATACAGTAAATAGAAAATATTTTACTATTGCTTTTGCACAGGATTTTGGTTTTAATTTCAATTAAGTCTTTTATAGTCATGACATTGAGGTAACTGCGCGAGTCCTAAAACAGACGTATAAAATGTCGAGACAAATTTCCAAGTAAATTTCAAACAGGCAGTGTACCGGAGTGAGCACTGAGACGTAATTAAATTTAAGTTGCAAACTTTCCGCTACAAATACGCGGGGTATTTCTTGTCGCCGACTCCATTTGCCCAAGAGTCATGTTTTTGTTAAAGTTAAAATTATTATAAACATGTGAGAGTTCGTTTACAATAATACCGATTATATCTAGCCCAGCGGTGAGATCGTGCGACTGTTTCGAGGGGGTCATGAGTTCAAACCCCGGGCAGGCATCAATGATTTTTGTTTAAACTTATGTAACTAATAAAGTAGCAGTCTGTTACAATCCCACTGCTGGGCATAGCTAAGACCTACCACTCTGCTCCAAAGCGGATTCGTAGGTTACACATATCCCCAGGAAAGTTATGATAACATATTATAAAAAAACTTTTAACACAAATAATAATGTAGAACCTCTTTGTGATTACAAATAGAACCTTCTTGTTATAAATATTTCTTACCAATATAACAAGGCCCGATTTTATAATTTTGTAATAATACAACAGTCTTGAATATATTTTCGTCTAAACAACACGAACATTGTTAAAAAGCACCCGCTCATTTTCCGCGCCATTAGCAGTTACATGTTATCGTCTTATATTTCTTAGAACCCCACGCGTAATTATATTTCACTTAAAGAAACCTCGCTCGATGGATATAGGGGTAAGGAATTTCGACTTATTTTATTGGTTCGATTCGCGGATTTCTTCCACGATACGAGATTTAATATGTTTTCCCTTCAATGCGTAACTGTCGATATTAACACAGTTTTTTGCTTATAACAAATAAGTAGAATAAACCACCATTCTTACCGAGGTTTCGTAAAAGGCGACTAAGGTAAGTTGACGTCAGGCAGGCGGTCGATCGTAAAATGCTTAATCATGTAACATGTTTAAAGCATGTTATGCCGACCCCACTTAGACCCCACTATTCAAAAGTACTTGTTTACAAGTTTACTTGAAATAAAGAATATTTTGAATTTGAATTATAAAACAGGAGTGTGAATTGTTCCCTTGTCTATGTTAATTCTATATATCTCACCCATCCCTATTATTTTGATATCGATATGAAGAGCACCAGATGTTAAGTGTCATTATGGGTGATAGATAGTGGGGTGCGTCAGAGCACTCAGCCACCCCTGGCGTGCTTCAGACACAATCACTTTCACTTTTAAGCCTTTGTTACAGACACTCGTATCTCCTGACTGCACCTATGTACACTTTTACAGGATGATAGCGCTCATACAACGTAAATTTTAATTACCTACACAACTTAGCACCCTGTATAAAAAAAATTGATAATTCAGCGAAGTATTTTAGCCACGGGAATTATTTTACGGTTTTTAAAAATTAAACACGATTCATAGAGATCAAAGACCGTACCCTACGACACACGAATCGAAAAATAACCTTGACTGAAAAACAAAATAGTACTGATGCGCGGGAGATAAAACAACAGTATTATTGTTTTCGCCTGTTTATTTAACAAGCCAGGTCATTCAACCATAACTAACAAAGTCAGTCAATGAAATTATATTTATTTTGTTCGAAAAGTACATTTTTACAAACGATATTGAAGAAGATTGCATTTCGCCAAAGTTATCTATTGCGTACAAATGATCAGTCAATTCATTTAATACCGTGTCCCCGGTACCACCCTGTATATGCGAAATGTCGGCTATGTTTTGCATTCGTAGGTGTAAACGATGAATCTATTCATACAAATTGTATGATTTATATACATTCTCATAATAATCCTTGCAAACACTACAATTACAACTACATGTCACTGTGGCTAAGTCTGATTTCGACTAAGCCTCTACTAATATTTTGGTTTTCAAAATTTCTAATGTGTTGATGTGGTACTAAAATCCACTTCATATCATTATTTATCATCTATCTATACTTAATATAAAGCAAAGTCTCAAAAAGTCTGTATGTAATCGATTTTCTCAAAATCTACTGAACAGATTTTAGTACGGTTTTCACCAAAAGATAATGCAATACTTCCGGATGGATGGTTTAGGTAAATAGTACATATCGGTATTATGTAAATTGTGTTGAAGAGATCGAGTAGTTGTTAAAACTTGCTTGCTAGAAGCTTAAGTCGCGTGCGCTGCGTAAACCCGCTAAGATAAGCTTAAGTAATGTAGTAGAGAATTGTGAATCTACAAAAATACTACAAAAAAGTGCAAGTGCAAGTGCGATAGCATGTCTTTATCACTCACGATTAACTCACAATAACTACTTTTATGTCCAAATTTTGAATCTTCGGCAAAAGTTTCGTAAATCAGTGAATTCCACGCAGGCGAAGCCGTTGTTAGCACAACTAGTTATGTATATTATAAATCCAAAAGTCTGTATGTCTATAACGTTTTCATCGCGAATCTACTTGATAATTGACTGGCTCGTTGGCGCAGTTGGCAGTGACCCTGCCTTCAGCTCCGCGGGTTCGATTCCCGCCGAGTGTCAATTTTTTCTATAAACAATTTGTTGGTTCTTCGAGCTTGGGTGTATATTTGTATTTAAGTTGTTAATTTGTAACACGAGTTCAAACCCGGGCAGGCACCAATGAGTTTTTCTATTAAAACTCATGTGTCTAATTGATAATTGCAATTTATCACACGCTTTTCGGTGAAGGAAAGCATCGTGATCTACCAATCCGAATACCAAATACCAAAGCGATGGGGTTTGGGGGTTGTTTAAACCCTTTAAAATGTTCTGTGTAATTTTGCACAAACTTTGTGACCGTAATAATTTTTTATTCCGTGGAGATAAAAATCAACACGGCACAGATTTGGATTCCCCGCACTGAGAAGAACACCACAGTATTTATGAAAAAATTTTTTGATATTGTTTTTACATATTTTGGTATTAATTTTACATAAAAGTTTTTTACATATAAATAGTCACCAAAATTTTATTTTAAGTCCAAAAAATCTGAGATTTTGCACACACGTCCACTGTTTCGTTAGGCACAGGATAGCACTAGAAAATTTGGTGCTTATCGCGACAAATCGTGCGCCGCATGCGACTTTGTCTATAAATCCGGAGTAACTTTTCAGTTTTTCACTTGTAACTTGGCGAAAACTTAACCGACTTAATCACTTTGGTGTATTCACTCGTTTTTGCCACTAAAACTGATTTTTCAAGCTTTGTTTGGGTAGCCGCGGCACTTAACAGACGATTGTAACAGGCCGCTACTTTACTATGGATTTAAATGTACTGTCTGTAACCCATAACACAAGTAATATGTTACTTACTTTGGGGATAACTGACCATGTTTGCAAGTGTCCTCCATTTTTTGGTTCGGAAACGGAATAAAACACTTTTTGAATTATTAGGGTACTTACATGCTTCCGTTGGCAGGTACGTAGCTTCCGGTATCACTAGAATGAAACATAATTTAATTATTATTTATTTATATGATTTTATCTACTTAAAATAATGTTAGTGAAGTCAAATAAAAATGTAAACCTAAATTCAAGTGTGCAATATTTTAAACTTTTAAAATGCCAAAGTAAAATGTTACTACATAGAATTGGTCTGATGTAAGTCACCGCTAAACACGGCTCTACTAAAGGGTAAGACATTAAAAATTATACCAAAAGGTAAAGGTAAGCGAAAACAAAGGAAGTTACAATTAAATGTCGTTATTACTTATACTTTATAGTAGTTAATGCAGCCCCAGTCTTGTTAACAATTCATACAAGTTAAGTAGCATTCGAGCGATAGCCCAGTGGTGAGACCGTGTGACTATATAGAGACGATCATGGGTTCAAACCCCGGGCAAATCAATGAGTTTTTCTATTAAAACTTATATGTTTAATTGTTAATTGCAATTTATCACGCGCTTTTCGGTGAAGGAAAACATCGTGAGGAAACCTGCATATCTCTAGAGAATCCTAGGGATAAGTGTAACATACCAAAACGCATTGAAACAGCGTGGAAGAATTAAGCTCCAACCCTTCTCTCAAAAAAAAACGGAGAGAGGAGGCCTACGCCCATTAGTGGGATAGTAACAGGCCGTTACTTACTACTTACTAAGTAACATTCCTATTTTATATATTTTAAAGTAATATAACAGAACTAACTACTTTGCTATAATCCGCACGGGTTAAGTGAATGCATGCAAAGCCAATGAAGCAGGTATGAATGTATGAATGAATATGAGGAATGTATGAAGCAGGCAAAATCTACGCACCTTATACATGCAGGACAAGCCACCACATGCACCTCAAGGCGCAATTCACCAGCAACAACGAACACAAAAGCAGCACAGCAATGCAGTACGATTTTTGTCGTGAAGCCTATCCTCCTGATAATGCTTCGGTTTCGGGGCGAAACGATCGTCGGGATTGTGGTGGTGGGTGTGTGTGCTGCTTTTGTGTTCGTTGTTGCTGGTGAATTGCGCCTTGGGGTGCATGTGGTGGCTGGTCCTGCATGTATAAGGTGCGTAGATTTTGCCTGCTTCATACACATTGGCTTTGCATGCATTCACTTAACCCGTGCGGATTATAGCAAAGTAGTTAGTTCTGTTATATTGCTTGTAATATGGAATTCCGCAAAGTAACGCCTGCTTCTATAAATCATATTTTAAAGTTTATCTAGTCACTCTCTCTCTCTGTCTCCATACGTCACATTACTATCTCCCTCGTTCTCTCTCTTTCTATGTTTTTTTGCTTACTAAGTAACGTGTATATGATTAATTTTGGAATCGAAAAGTGATTGTCTTTATTTATTGAATTGACTACTTTCTATCTATTTTTGTGTATGTGTGGAGTTGTGTGTGTGTGTGTTTAGGACGCTTAGGTAGGTACATAATTATTATAGTTCGATTTGACTTAGAAAGCGTATTAGCGTATTAGTAAGCGTTGACGTCAGTCACGCGGTCAGCCCTAAAATAAAAGCCAAAAAATGTTAACTACATGTTTGAAATATGTTGTGCCGACCCCACTTAGAGTGGGATAAGGGCAGCAGAATGATGATAATAGGTTTTGCAATATTGCAAAATTGCAAGCATTAGCGGTATCGCCCATAGATTTTCTTAACAAACGCGGATTATAGTAAAATAATTCCATCATACTTTCGTATCATTACTTTTGTACTTTCTATTTATATTTATTATTCGAATATTTATAAAATTCTGATCTGATCGCTGAATCCATGAAATCCAACCTCAAGAACATCACCGGTCTCTTTATTAACATGAAAATTCTGATATAGTCGTGGGGAACAGCTTTGAAGACCCCAATAAAATTAAATGAGTAATTTTAAGAGGTCGAGAGGTCAAAGCCACAGGCTTGCCTGAATTCCCGCTGCTCTTTGCTCTTTACGTTAAACTCCTTGTGAGAACGGGTCTTGAAATATTTTTATTGAATTTAAGCTTTGAACGGCCAATATTACCTCTATTGAAGGGTTTAAGGATATAAAGGTTCGCAAATAATCTTTTAAAGGTAATTTTTTCGTATTTGCATATTATAAAATTCTATCATCATCATTCTCCTGCCCTTATCCCACTTCATTTGGGGTTGGCACAACATGTTACAAACATGCTGTCACATGATTTGACTACGTATTTTAGGACCGGCCGCCTGCCTGACGTCAACTTACCTTAGTAGCCTTTTACGACACCTCGGTAAGAAATGAGGGTGGTCCATTCTATGCAGCCGGATACCACCCGGCATTATAAAATTCTATCATATTTTCTGTATATTGCTTCACTTATATCCTTAGTAATTATTTACTTTACAGAACTGCCGACAAAATTGGAGTTAAATAAAGTTACATTATTTCATTAAGCACAGTTTTTGGTTACATACAATTTTCAAGTACAAATTCTTATACATCATAACTTCTGTACTATGAAATTCCAGAAAATAACGCCTACTACCATAAATTATTTGAAGCAGTATAATAACACTATTAGAATCAATTAAAATAATAATAATAAAAATACTTTATTGCACATTAAAACAAACTCATTCACGAAACTTAAAATTAAACAAGAAGTGCAAAGGCGGCCTTATCACTAATAGTGGTCTCTTACAGGCTACCTAAAGTAAAACTAAACAATAGAAATATAAATTAAACTAAGGTGCACAAAGTATTAATTTAGATAAATCAATACATTCTAACAACTACATACTAATACATAAAATAATAATAGCAAAAGAACTAATATATATCTATATTCAAATTCAAAATATTCTTTATTCAAGTAAACTTGTAAACAAGTGCTTTTGAATCGTCAACTTTACTGCTGGTTCGGAAAGCCGTCCTACCGAGAAGAGCCATCAAGAAACTCGGTGGAGCTCTTTTAAAAAAGAAGATTCTTAATACTAATTACATTTTGTCATAGCTATCCTGCACAAGGTCAAAGAGCAGCTATATCCACGCATTCTTATCATCAATGTAAGCCTCCACGGTATAATAGGCTTTCTGTATCAGCCTCTTTTTAACAGTATTTTTAAATTGCTGTAATGGCAAAGTTAAAATTGATTGTGGAATTTTGTTATAGAATCTTATACCCAAACCCACAAACGACTTACGTACTCTTACAAGGCGCAAAGCAGGAGCCGCAAGCTTATGTCGGTTCCTACTTTGTCTATTATATACATCGCCAATCTTTATATAATTATGTATATTTTTATGCACAAAAATCAAATTGCTAAAAATATACTGTGAAGCTAACGTAAGAATACCTGTTTCCTTAAACTTCTCTCGCAGGGACTCACGCGAATTCAAATTATAAATGCCACGTATGGCTCTTTTTTGCAATACAAAAATTTTCTCAATTTCAGCGCATTTACCCCATAACATTATTCCATAAGACATAATGCTATGGAAGTAAGCAAAATAAACTAGTTTTGCTGTTTCGACGTCTGTAAACTGTCTTATCTTTCGAATAGCATAGGCTGCTGAACTGAGTTATATACATACATATGTCATCTACCTACAAAAATAATAATAATAATGTACATACAAATATACTTGTAATAACGATAAATGTAATAAAGAAAACAGTGAGAATGAAGTGCACTCTTGATCTACGAAGATAATATATTACGTTGTCTGATTATGCACCGTTTAAATTACCGATATCGAATTAATACGGGACCGGCTGCGGGTAATGTTCTTTTGCACAGATTAGACGTTGCACAGAGCTAAACAAGGGGTAATATTAAATGATACCTATAATAAATGGTACCTATTTAAGTAATTTTATTATCAAAACATTTTTAACAGATCCATGTCGTGCATATTATATGAAGCAATATAACAGAACTAACTACTTTGCTATAATCCGCACGGGTTAAGTGAATGCATGCAAAGCCAATGTGTATGAAGCAGGCAAAATCTACGCACCTTATACATGCAGGACCAGCCACCACATGCACCCCAAGGCGCAATTCACCAGCAACAACGCACACAAAAGCAGCACACACACCCACCACCACAATCTCGACGATCGTTTCCCCCCGAAACCGAAGCATCATCAGGAGGATAGGCTCCACGACAAAAATCGTACTGCCAACTGCAGTACACATTGGCTTTGCATGCATTCACTTAACCCGTGCGGATTATAGCAAAGTAGTTAGTTCTGTTATATTGCTTGTAATATGGAATTCCGCAAAGTAACGCCTGCTTCTATAAATCATATTATATGAAATTGAAAAAAAAAGCTTTTTGCAACGGTAAGAAAATAATGGATTTTTAGAAAATACAATAATATTTTTGCTTAATCATAATTTATTCCTAATTTTTACTATCGTTTTAAGTTTTATACAGTAGTCTAAAATTGTTTTGTAGTTCTTACTTATTATAATTTCACTAACTTTCTTTTTCTCTATTTTGAAATCCAGGATTTGTTTGTCATTATCAGTGTTAAAACGCTCAATATAATTTGAAGGTAATTCGACTAATATATGCGGTACTGTTTCCGAAACGTTTACATCGCAGATGCACGATAGACTTCCTTTACAGTTGAAACGAGCCAAATATTCGGAGAATCCACCATGCCCTGTCATCAATTGCGTAAGTAACCCATTAATACCGATTTGTCGCACCATTCTGTATGCCACCTGTCTATCTATGTTATGTTTTCAAGGCCGATCCGTTGTATCGAGATTGATAACATTTACCATTAAAACTTACGTAGTTTTTATTGTGGGAACGGGGCAAAACATATATTTAGGATACTTAAACGGTTAACGTTAGCACTAAGGAAGTTACAGGTACCACTAAAACGCGATATATAAAAACTAATATAATAATAAAACAAATGACATTAAAATGTATAAAAAATTATGCGTATACAAAACTTATATGTTACAAATTTTTCCCAGAGCTACTCTCAAATAAAGTTTCCCAACTATTATTTAAATTGGAAGGCAGTTATTTATAAATACTGGCAGTGTGGGCATGATTTTCATACCTATAGTATACTAGCGTGTTAGTAATTAGGATAGATATTGTTATTGTAAATAAATAATACATATTTGAATAGATATTTCAATTTCGTAAAATATAAATTTTATCGAGCTATATTTTCTTAACCTTTCTACAGTTCCTTTCTCTGACCAATATCCTTTGAAACTGGTATGGAATTGATCTGCACAGCATACTCTTAGACAAGGCATCCTCTAATTTCATACTACTCTGTACCTTGAAGTACGGTTGGGAGCTCTTCCAGCAAGAGATCCTTGACTGCGGCCTGCGGTACGCTCCGGATTAATTCGACCGTTGCTTCGAGTACATGGCATAGTAACGGCAATTATAACCTTTTGTTTTGCTGCCTTGACTCAATTGTGACTAGTTGCAAATTTTTTGCGTACTTATATACAAGAGAAAAGCATATCATCATCATCTAACGTACCTTGTTTCAAGCAAAAAACGATCAAATGATAAACAAGGGCGTCGCCTTTCACGATACCTCGGTAAGAAATGAGGGTGGTCTATGCTACTCAGCCAGTACCACATGGCGGGCCAACTTACCTTAGTCGCCTTTTACGATACATTGGTAAGAAATGAGGGTTGTCTGTTCTATTCCGCCGGATACCACACGGCGGGTCAACTTGCTTTAGTCGCCTTTTACGATAGCTTGTTAAGAAATGAGGGTGGTCTATTCTACTAAGCCGGATAGGGTGAATTCAAATGACTTAAACTTAAATGACACCTTGGATGAGTTCATCAGTTCTATTAACTTCAGCTTCAGCTTGGCGGGCCCCAAATTAAATCCACCAAAATCCCAAAATCCTAAACGTATCCCCTTAGATTTTATTGAAACTTTCTACGAATATATTATTGAAATTTAACAAGTTAGTAGAATGTTTAACATATACTGCATTACACTAAGAAATTCCAGTTTTAGCTAGTGGTAAAATAACATGCCACGAAATTGTTTACACGCTGACTGAAATAATCGTATAGAGAAGGAATTCACTAAGAAATAGCAGCAAGCTTTAATGTAACATAAGATGCAACAAGTTCTACGCTTTATTACAATATAATTTATTAAACAATTAAGAACATATTCGAAAACTTTAAATATACAAATCATGCCCACGTGGAATGGTCCCAATAATGCTGGCAGCGTTTCCGCGTTGAATCGCTAAGCTGATTCTTTGTGCGAAAAAGGAGCCAGCCCTCTTGTCATCCGAAGAGGCGATAAACCGAGATGTTAAAATAGATAAAAAAAATTGCACTTTGACTCCATAGCCCTAGGGTTAACTGCAAACGGCACAAATATATAACTCACAATGAGAGATCATACTTCCGCTGCTTGCCGGATTCGGCCATTTCCTCCGCAGCTCCAATTCTTGACAACACTTATAACAACTTAAACAAAACTTGACTGGCCCGTTCAGTCGTTAGTGACCCTGCTTTCAGCTCCAAGGGTCGCGGGTTCGATTACCACTAAGGGCTAACATTTTTTATAAACAAAATTTTGGTTCTTCGAGTCTGGATGTATATTTGTATTTAAAGATGTATTTAATTGTATTTATAGTAGAGTGGTACCCACGGGGAGTTAAGAGAAAAAGGGGAAGGCCTCACCTAAGATGGGAGGACGATCTTAGAGTGATCGCAGGTCAGGAAGAATTTGAAACTTTCTGGAGGAGGCCTATGTCAAAGGGCAAACTGAAGATAAAATGTTAAATAAGTAAAAGATACGAATATTGTAAGAAAAAACACTTCAGATAATAAAGGCTAATATAATATAATAATGTATTTAAAATTATATACTCGTATGTAGTAATATCTAATATTTGTATTTAAGTATGTATTTAAAATAATATCTACCATCCGTCACCCATAACACAAGTATTAAGTTACTTACTTTGGGGAGAGACAACCGTGTGTAAGTGTCCCATATATTTATTTATTTATTTATTTATTATTTATTAAAAAAATATTAAAACACGATATAGTTACAGAGATACTTAATTTTTAATTATTCTTTCTTACGGCTTTATCACAAGTGGTTTTATCAACATTTGAGTTGAGAATATAAATTTCTGCCAGCTTAATTTTAAACTCAACAATATCATAGCCCCTGTGAGTCGTAAGCACTGTTAAACCTTAGAGAGTCTAGATTAAGGACATCAATTTGCGATACTAATTAAGATAAGACACGTACGATCGGCGCTCCGAGAGACAATGAAGAGGGTAGCGAGAGAAAGTACATTTATTTCACGTATTTAATTCTTTCTTTTAATTTTTTCCTCATCCTTGCCTTGCAATAAATAAAAAAGCAAGCTAGCTTCGTACGCTACTGTAACCAGAACTTGAATTCTGGCTTCCTCAACTTTCTTTCTTTTTTTTTAATTTAATTTAGGGACTTTTATACAATACGTCTAAGCCAGTCCCATTTTGGCAAATACCACACATAACCTAACAAAACAATTTCACTTTCAGTTCACTTTTTTTCAAAATGTCCACTTTGTTTTGTACGATGTATGAAGTGTAAATAATTGATGTCACGATTTTAAATATGAACGATATTGTTATGACCGCATAGACTACGAATCTACATACCACGAAGATGATAAATAAAATCCTAATAATAAGTAAAAGTATTTTTATTATAACCCAAGTCTAATCGAATCTGATTTTCCTACACAACATGTACTCTACATCGTTCGCAGTACAGAGAATCTTAATTAGTTGTCAAATGCACTAATAGCTAAGCTATAGACAGAACAAGCTGTAAACTTGAACGCGTTAATGCAACTCGATAAGTTTACGTTTTGGCACATGTATGCATATGTCGAAATTTTAAATACTTAAGTAATATTTGTATAATTGTATATATGTATAGCTGAAATGACCATAAAAAGTCTAGCTCTGCACGTTGATTCGATAGGACTATTAGGTGCGCTGTTGTCTCAGTCGCGGTCTGTGTTGACGATCTTAATATACAGTCTTCTCAGATTGTCATTGAATTCCTAAGTGTTACACAAGTAATGAAAATATATATTTTTTTGCTGCAATAAGTTTGAAATTCTAGTCGCGGATTATATGAGAATAATGTTAACATTATTTTATGGATCTTCGTAAAGTGACGCCTAATTCTATCAATTTCTTAATGTTACTTTTTGATATATATATTTTACTATCCCACTGTGTAGGTCATTTTTGTAAGGTACTTCTATGTCTGTTGTGATAGCCCAGCGGTAAGACCGTGCGACTCTTACGAGGGGAACACGAGTTCAAACCCGGGCAGGCATCAATGAGTTTTTCTATTAAAACTCATGTGCCTAATTGATAATTGCAATTTATCACACGCTTTTCGGTGAAGGAAAACATCGTGAGGAAACCTAAATACCTCTAGAGAATTCTGGAGATATGTGTAACCTACCATCCACATTGGAGCAGCGTGGTAGGTCTTAGTTCCAACCCTTCTCTCCAGAAACGGAAAGAGTAGGCCTATTCCCAGAAGTGGGATTGTAACAGGCCGCTACTTTTTATTACTTTTATGTCATATATTGTAAAGCTAATTCATTCGGTCCTTTACTTTCTAAATTGTCTTTTTATAACTTGCAACGAGTATTCCGGAATGATCGTGAAGTATTACATACTGTTTATAACCGTCTTGAGAGAAGTCATTTCCTTCTAAGTCGTTACAATGTTGTTTGAAGAGCGCTTTGACAAATTTCAGCTCATTCCGACCACTCTTGTTACTTTGTATTGTGACACTTCACTTTACTTGCGAAATTTGCAAGCCGTTGTTGGCGTAGCTAAGTGGCATGAGTCTACGGATATTGCTATGGTTTATGCTATGGTTTATACTACGCTTTTTTAAAAACAGGTACGCATCTTGAACGGCAAATTTGTGCTGATTTTATTTACCTATTTCACTTTATAATAAACATATCACAATGCTCAATGTTCTAAACAATATAAAAATTGTTTTAATAATATATTTTTATACTATTAAAACTGTTTTAGTAGCATTTCATCTATATTTTTCTTTATTGAAGAAAGCATATTCAGATTGTAACGCAAGTTAATTAAGCAAGTTAAGGTAATTTTATCTAAATCGATTAACTTAATATCTTCTATTGTAAAAAAATCTATACTTATTATAAAACAAAGTCCTTAAACTGTCCGTAATTGATCGATTTTCTAAAAAATTACTGAAAGGATTTTTGTACGGGTTTTATTATAAGATTATGCAATTTTTCAGGAAGATTTAGGTTAATACTAAATTACATTTTTATGTAAATGGAACTTAATTCAAAAAAATTTTGACACTGATTTTACACGAGCGCTCTAATATTTTAAAGAGGAAAGATTTGTATTGTTGTATGTGTGTATGGTATGTATGTTTTCGTGCAAAAACTACTGAATACTTATTTCAGAAATTCTTTCACCATTGGAGAGCTGCATCTCCACTAAGCAACAAAAAAAATAGAGATCCCTAAAAAAATATCATAATGTGTGAAAAAAATAGTTTTAATAAACTTTCAACTCAACTTTCACTGTGGAAACTATTGATGATAGAACAAAAAAAATGTTCTACACTATTATAAAACATATCAATATCTACAACAAAGTCTGCGACACCATATGTCTATCTATTATAGTTATTGCCACTATAAATACTTTTTTACATTGAAAAAGTTTATAAATGTGCCGATGATAATTAAACCATATTATTAATATCTCCACAATAGTCCTTATCCTATTCAATGATATTTAATTAAAAACTATTTCAATACCTATAAAATACTTTTAAAATTTTCAAAATCGAACATTCCAATGATACCCACGTATAAAGCAATACCTTTTAAAAGAATTCAATTTCCAGTTAAAACTTCTCTTGACTTAACGATTAATAAGTTTATTTATTTTATTTTTATTTTTTTGTAAAAGTAAGTAAGTAAGTAAGTAACAGCCTGTTACTATGCCCACTGCTGGGCTAAGGCCTCTTCTCTCCGTTTTTGGAGAGAAGGATTGGAGCTAAGACCTACCACGCTGCTCCAATGCGGATTGGCAGGTTACACATTTCCCTAGAATTCTCTAGAGATATGCAGGTTTCCTCACGATGTTTTCCTTCACCGAAAAGCGTGTGATAAATTGCAATTGTCCATTAGACACATAAGTTTTAATAGAAAAGCTCATTGGTGCCTTCCCGGGGTTTGAACCTATGTCGTCTCTAAAGAGTCGCACGATCTCACCGCTAGGCTATCACAGCTTATATCAATTATTAAGACTGTTTACTCTAAATATAAAAACTCTTAATCTAAGCCACTTAGGATTACATTATTTAAACTTACCAGGGTCAAATTATTAATCTACAAAAATAAATCTGTAGTCCGATTTAGTAGATTTTCCACTAATATGAGATCGGTATGTATGCGGATGAAACCGCGTGTCATTGCTAGTATGGTATATATTATAATCTGGTTTCACTTTACCTAAAATGACACATCGTAAAATGCCTTAGTAAAAAATTTAACACTGAATGATTTATAGAAGCAGGCGTTACTTTGCGGAATTCCATATTGTCCATATCGTACTGCAGTACGATTTTTGTCGTGGAGCCTATCCTCCTGATGATGCTTCGGTTTCGGGGCGAAACGATCGTCGAGATTGTGGTGGTGGGTGTGTGTGCTGCTTATGTGTGCGTTGTTGCTGGTGAATTGCGCCTTGGGTGCATGTGGTGGCTGGTCCTGCATGTATAAGGTGCGTAGATTTTGCCTGCTTCATACACATTGGCTTTGCATGCATTCGCTTAACCCGTGCGGATTATAGCAAAGTAGTTAGTTCTGTTATATTGCTTGTTATGTTATATTTTAACTTTGAATAAATCTAAAAAATAGTTCAAGTTTTTATATTTCTCAAACAGTTATTTTACTTTACTTGTACTTTCTGAGAAACAAATTCAGCAGCTTCAGCATTAGCACCCAAAATGTGTTCAAAGTTTTATTTATACGAGTAAACGCTCTCACTAAGCAAAAATCACGAAATCCCTCCTCAGAAATAAATAAATAATGTATGATGTAAACAAACCAATGTGTTAATTTATATACGAACAGTCAGCGTAATGGTAAGTAAATACATCTATCTGTACAAATGTAAAACAGGAAGCGGATTCACTCCGCAAACAGTCGGTATGAAACAATGTACGCATTGCGATGACGTAGTTCCGTAGTTCCTACATAGATTGCGCTGGTAACCAAAAAAGATGTATCTTTATGAATAATTAATTCTTTTTTTTTATAACATCAATCAGTTCAAGGAACATATATGTAAGTATTATCAAATAGTGTGTCAATTCAAATCGTGTTAAATTAAAAAATATAATTATTAAGTAAAATAAGAGATGTTTTTTTTTAATCCGAAGTACTATTTCACTAAGCTGTGATAGCCTAGCGGTGAGACCGTGCGACTCTTTAGAGACGACATAGGTTCAAACCCGGTCAGGCACCAATGAGTTTTTCTATTAAAACTTATGTGTCTAATTGATAATTGCAATTTATCACACGCTTTTCGGTGAAGGAAAACATCGTGAGGAAACTGCACATCTCTAGAGAATTCTGGAGATATGTGTAACCTACCAATCCGCATTGGAGCAGCGTGGTAGGTCTTAGCTCCAATCCTTCTCTCCAAAAACGGAGAGAAGAGGCCTTAGCCCAGCAGTGGGCATAGTAACAGGCTGTTAGTTTACTTACTTTACTTTTTACCATTTCACTCGTTTACAAGCGGTGTTACTAAAAACTTATAAACCACTAGCTTTTGCCCTCGGCTTCGCTCGTAGAATTTGGTCTGCCACATTAAGTTTCGTGACAGATCATTTTAAATATAAATAAAAAAAATAACTTGATATAAAAGAATATTATTTTATTTAGTTACTCGTACTTCTAAAATTTTTGATGTCTAACTTCAAAACTGACGGATTCCATACAATCTTCGCTCGCCGCGCATATTAGGCACTCTATGTCGCTCCATTAAAGTCAATTATATAGTAATAACTTTTAAACTATTCGGTTAAATTGACTGGCCCGTTGGCGCTGTAAGTAGTGACCCTGCCTTCAGCTCCGCGGGTTTGATTTCCGCCGGGGCCAACATTTTCTATAAACAAACTGTTGGTTCTTCGAGCCTGGGTGTGTATTTGTATTTAAGTATGTATTTAAACTTATATATGTAGTATATCTACCAGTTGTCCGTCACCCATAACACAAGCATTAAGTTGCTTACTTTGGGGACATATTACCCTGTGTGAATGTCCCGTATATTTATTTTATTTTATTTATTTTAAATAAGTGTGAAAGACAGAGTTTATCTATTGTTACGTGTTTTAAATACAACCTCCTTCATAGAGTTGGTCAGTAATAAAAATAAAAGCATTGTGGCTGTCATTATGTGTTGAGTTGTTGAAAGAGATTAAATGGGTTCACTTTTGGAAAATTGCTTCTTATTTATTGAATAAACTGAAGGAAAAATATTGTCGTCGTTATACTATATAAAATACTGAAAGCGCATGTTTTGATTTTTATAAGAGTTTGATAATTATACTAAAAATGTCCATTGTAAAATAGTATCCAACATAATTAAATTTATGATTTACAATTTTGGTTATAGTGGCATATGAAAAGTAGATATATGCTGTCGTGGACTTTTATTTAGAACTATTCAAGACAAACAATACTACGGTACATTATCTCTGTGTAACACCAAAGGTTTAGGCAGTGTTCGCCAAGATAGCTGTCAGAGGCCAGATTTTTTCCGACTTTATTGACGTATATACATATATCGTTATATTACATAAAATCATTACACGGTAGCCTTTATGTTATTCCGATGTTTAATCTATTGTTCTATAGAAATATGAAGCTTAGCACCTACCTTTCCTCTCCTACACCGCTTCAGGGCATTCAGCGGTTTAGGGGCTGGTTTTCTCCTATTTACACTATAACACATCCATAGGGTCCTTAGATCACAAGAGTGTCCAGGAAGTGTTGCACACACACACCCACTCACACGCATACACACTGAGATGTTAGAACAAAGGAATATAAGTAAATTTTGACAAAATCACTGGAGCGCGTACTAAATCGACCGGGCGGCTTGTCGATCCCGTGAGTTCTTTTGGACGCGAGAGGGCACGTCGGCGTCCGAATAGGAAATGTATTGAGATCAGCTAGCTTTTTTATCATTTTATTTTTTTGCTTTGGATTGGGAGATAAGCACTTGAACTTCATTTTCATAGAAGAAATAAATTTAGTACATTATCATAGCCTCCAAATTGTGTAATCGAAAAAGATTTTTAATTAATAAATTTTAATGTTGGGAAAAAACTGTTCCAGTACGGACCATGCTGTTCACCTTAAAATAACGTTATTCTTGTAACTGAATTATGTAAAGAAACAATTTTTAGATTAAGGAACGCTAATCTAATACTTAAGGATATGTCTTAAATACTAAGCAACGAAATAGTGAAATAGAAAAACTTTATTCAATTGGTAGGGGACAAATTTTGATAACATAACGTTTCATAACGTTGTTGTCCGCTTGCAAAATAATAGCTCACGTAATACCATCCTCGCCGTGGTGAAGAGTACGGACGCGAGCCAATCGCGCCTCGTACGCACGGGCGTAAAAAATACGTACCGTTAAAACTCCACATAGGCGTAATAAGAAGTATCGTATGGTATATTCGGCTTAACGCCCTACGCTTAACGTCTTAAATGGAACACTGCGCGATAAAAATACTTCGTGGTTTAAAAGCGCTGTCGTGTGAATAGATATCTGGATACCAATTTGTTTCATTTCGACGTATTTTTAACGCAAGGTAAAAAAACCTCTTGCTATCGAGGGATAACGCCCCATTGGCACGGGCGTAAAAAATACGTCGCTTCAAAATTCCGTAATAAATAAATAAATATATGGGACACTTACACGGTCGTCCATCCCAAAGTAAGTAACTTATTACTTGTGTTATGGGCGACGGACAACTGGTAAATATACTACATATATAATTTTAAATACATACTTAAATACAAATACACACCCAGGCTCGAAGAACCAAAAAATTGTTGATAGAAAATTTTGGCCCTCGGTGGGAATCGAACCCACGACCCGCTGCGCCTAGTCGCCTAACGGACTAGTCAATAGGCGTTATAAGAAGTTTCTTATGGTATATTCGGCTTAACGCCCTACGCCCTAACGCCTAAAATGGAACTATACCTTCACGCATAGGAACACCCTTAACACGAATCCACTTGGGACGCTGTTGAATTTCGTGTTGCTTAAGTAAAATTAGTTGATGTTTAGAATTGTACGGTTTTACACCCAGCATCGAAGACCACCCGCGTTCGCGTGGTTTCACTAGTTTTCTTGATTACGCAGTGGTGCGGAATATAATAAATACCACTGGTTAACAAGGAAACAACGACTAGTTCCATGTGATTAGAATTTACATGCTCTTGTGAGCACGCATGATGTGCAGATTTTAGTTGAGGACTGCGCTCTAATCGATATTCTAATTTGCGAAATTGACGAGAGATATATCGCGCGATTCTCCTAGATTTCGCATTGGGTTTGAACGGTAAAGCTACCACATACTGGCCAGACTTCTAGCGAGAAAAAGTGTGTTGATATAAATTTTCACAAATAGTCTAATTCAAGAGACCTTTGCTTCAGGCAAAGATTCAAGCTCCCGTTGTAGATTAATGTCATTGTCAAATGAGCTAACACACGCATGAATGTCATCGGAAAATGAGCTGAGACGAGCTCGGAGGGGTTGAATCGAAAGAAATATTACCGAATAACAAGAAGTCAAATACGCTATTCATGACTCTCGGCGTACCTGGTTAACCCAAAATTCATTTATTTAAATGTCCCATATATTTATTTATTTAAAATAATATTGTTTAATAAAATTTGGGATAGAAAATCAGGGTCCGCCAACATTAAATTTTTTGATATGAGTCCACTCGGTATGAGGTAATGGAACTGGGCAGCCTTGAAATAAGTTTATTTAATATTCAAGCATTCACTTGTGTCGAAGGATTAATTTTATTTCTAGGCGTAATGTTAAACCAGACTCTTCCCCGAGAGTGCACTGGTGTGTTATCCCCAATAAATCCAACTCTTGCGATAAACCCAAAGGCTGAACGCAAGCTTCAGTTATAAACTCAAACTCAACTCAAACTCAAAATATTCTTTATTCAAGTAGACTGTTTACAGTACTTTTAAATCGTCAATGTTTTCAAGAAGTTACCACTGATTCGGAAGTTTGCACCTACCGAGAAGAACCAGCAAGAAACTCGGCGGCCATTGTTTTTTGCAGCTTGGTGCGTAGCTGACTGCAGTTAAGATATGCTACTATCACTCAAATAATCTTAAATTGTATAGTAAGCTTTATGTAGTAGCATCGTTTTAAGATAATTTCTAAACTTGTGTAAAGGTAGCTTGGCATCCCGTATCTATAATACAGCGCACCGTACCGCGGTCAAGGTCGTGGATACGTACACTGTCACATTATTCGCGCGAACATTTGAAACTGGATACATACATTGTCGAGCGTCGTCGATAACAACACCGTATTCGTGCGAACATTTGAAACGATGGAACGCGCCGTGAAATCGTTAGTATTAGGTCCTTACATATGAAATTGTCGTTTTGTCGTACTGGCCACTTTGATCTCAAATATTACCTTTATGGTTAGGAATTCCAAATTCAAATTCATACAGCTATTTACTCATGCATTTGTGTTTCAAACCCCCTAATTCATTTGTTTTTTCTTCTTTTGTTTTTTTCTTTGTGTCACTCTGTTTACAAAATGGAAAACATGAAATATCGCGTTATTTACGAGTATGAGTTCCACCGTGGCACCAGTGCTGCAGAAACGGCTCGAAGGATTAATGATGTGTATGGTGACGGTGTCGCAAAAGAAAACACAGTGCGTTTTTGGTTCCAACGTTTTCGTTCTGGAAATTTCGACCTGCAGAACGAGCCTCGTGGACGGCCGGAGACCAAAGTTGATAATGAAGAATTGAAGGCTATTGTGGAAGCGGATCCATCGCAAACCACGTCCGAGTTAGCTGCAAGCTCCGGTGTTAGTGATAACACTATTCTAATCCACTTGAAGCAAATTGGGAAGGTGAAAAGGCTTGAAAGGTGGGTACCTCATGAATTGAGTGAAGCAAACCGACAAACGCGTGTTACGTCCACTCAGCGGTTGCCGCTTTCCCAGACTCCACTCGACACCGGAGGTGTAGTGTTCCACGCCTGGGAAAGAAACTTCGCGCCACCTCGCCTTTCCCTACCTAACTTCGGTGGGATCGGACGCATTTAGTATTTAAGATTTTAGCATAGTAATAGTATAAGAATAATTATAATTAACTGTAAATAAATAGATTTATTTGGATACTGAGTTTGTGTACCCAACAGTCGCCACCCATAATATAACTGGCGCAGTCTGGGTGCGGTACTTAACATCGAAACAGTATTTGTGGAAAAAATACGTCGCTTCGTGTTTGGTGCCGAAATAAGAACCTACGGAGGCTGACTGTTGGTGAAACCCACGTACGGATCTCGTTCATCCAAAAATCGATGAATACGCCGATCGTGATGTTTTTGTAAGTACACTACTCTGATAGTTTAGACACTATTCCTATGAATCCTATCCTAATTAAATATATAAAAAAATAATATAAAAATAATTAAAAAAAACGAAATTGCTAATTTAAGTAGAATAAGGAATAGGAATATAAGCGATCGCAAACTTGCATTGCGCAAATTAATGCGAATCGAAATTCTAGTTTAGATATAGATAATAGTATAGTATTAAATATGACCGCTCCTTCTCAGCCCACTTTAAATATGGAACAAATAGACTTATCTACCAAAAAAAAAAAATATAAAATTGTTCGACTCATGATTCATTAGTATCTAATAAAAATTCTCATATCTCGAACCGCAACGTAAACAGAGAGTCCGAGATGCAATATGAGCCGAATAAAGACGTGCACATACGCATTCCGCTTGCAAAGACAAAAAATCTTGCACCTCAGTTCACTCAAGATAAAGTAATTAATTAGGAACCAACTAATTCATATTTACAAATCTAAACATCGAGGACCTGTTGCAAAGTCTCGTTTGAAACGGTCAAAAAATAATAATATAATTGTTTCAAATACTTGAATTTCATTTTAGTTATATATGTTTTTTATTTTCATAAATCAACAAAAATTAAATAGAGCTCTTACTTTGGTCGTAAATACGACTTCTTAAGATAAAGAGCGATTAAAATACTTCACTCTGCTTGGGCAAATTTTCGTTATATTGACCTAAAAATGCACAAGACCTTCAGAGTTAAATTATTTAATAAATAAAATAAAAATATTGAATTGTTATATCAGCCTATTTTACTACTTATTTTATATGATTTTATTTTTAAATTTACCCCAAAATTTTCATAATTATTAAATTTCATTTAGATACCTTTTACCTTTTCCGACTTTGTCCTGTTCCCAATAAAGATGATAGGGTATTATTACCTCCTTCCTATATAGTTATTAACTTGAAAGAGTATGTGTACATGGAAGCTGAATGCTCGAAGTTT
Organism: Morpho deidamia; assembly: GCA_947086505.1. Taxonomy (NCBI): domain Eukaryota; kingdom Metazoa; phylum Arthropoda; class Insecta; order Lepidoptera; family Nymphalidae; genus Morpho; species Morpho deidamia. The sequence continues at coordinate 3,445,925 of CAMTZC010000025.1, forward strand.
AGTTCGACATATTATATTTTCGAAAACAAGCTGATGCATTATACTCGAACAAAATTTGACTGTATCAACAAATTAAAATATATACAGAAGATCAACCATTATTGCACATTGTCGTCTAGCCAACGCTATATTATTGCATTTCCAACTCGAACTCTAATTCCAACTAAAGTGCCACTATCTTGATATCAAATGCTGCAGGGCAGCTATCTCGTGCCAACACCACAATGCGACAGAAGCTGCCATCAGTGAAAAAGAACACCATACCGCAACATTTGGTGTTAACATTACTGCCACCAAATAGTTGCTTTTCTGGAAGGGGAGGTGTTACGTCCACTCAGCGGTTGCCGCTTTCCCAGACTCCACTCGACACCGGAGGTGTAGTGTTCCACGCCTGGGAAAGAAACTTCGCGCCACCTCGCCTTTCCCTACCTAACTTCGGTGGGATCGGACGCATTTAGTATTTAAGATTTTAGCATAGTAATAGTATAAGAATAATTATAATTAACTGTAAATAAATAGATTTATTTGGATACTGAGTTTGTGTACCCAACAGTCGCCACCCATAATATAACTCGCGCGTCGACTGCTGCGTTACGTTACTCAACCGGCACAATAATGAAGGAATTTTAGATCGAATCATTACCTGTGATGAAAGTGGATCCTCTACGATAATCGGAAGCGCTCATCGCAATGGCTGAACCCTGGCGAACCAGCCAAATCCTGCCCTGAGCGAAAATTGACTAAAAAAAAGTTGCTTGTAAGTGTTTGGTGGACTAGTGCCGGTGTCGTTCACTACAGCTTTCTTAAATCTGCCCAGACGATTACGGCAGATATCTATTGTCAGCAACTGCAAACCATGATGGAAAAGCTAGCTGCTAAACAACCGAGGCTGGTCAATCGCTCTAGGCCACTGCTGCTTCAGGACAACGCTAGACCACACACTGCACAACAGACGGCTACCAAATCAGAGGAGCTTCAATTAGTATGTCTTAGACATCCACCGTACTCTCCGGACCTTGCTCCAACAGATTACCATTTTTTTCGCAATTTGGATAACTACTTGCAAGGAAAAAAATTCAACTCCGATGGGGCAGTCCAAACCGCCTTCAAAGATTTTATTCATTCCCGCCCGAATGGTTTTTTTAGTAAGGGGATCAATGAACTACCTATGAGATGGCAAAAGTGCATACATAGCGATGGTACATACTTTGATTAATTAAATATATTTTATTTAAAAAAAAACGACTTTATGTTCCTCCCATAGAAAACGCCAATTTCATATGTAAGGACCTAATATTTAAAATTCGATCTAGATGTTTCGATGCAATTACTCGCTTATTGGCGTAATGAAACACTAAAACATCTAATGCAATTGAATAATTATCTTTTGTTATTAGAAGTGTTTTAATTAAATGGCAAAGTTGACAATTTAATTAACTAATAATTGCAATGGCAATGGCAATGGTAATGGCAAAGTTAGCATTTTAATTATATTAGACAGAGATTAGAAAACTGATTGATTGACGATGGAATATACTCATACGTCATTGCTCTTCATTCGATTAATTTTATTTACTTGCATTAAAATATTGAAATAACAATCATTAAAATCGTTTCTAATTTTAAGTTGTTCTTTTCAAAACAAAATACATTTATTAAGTCAAAGGACTTAAATTAATATTTTTTAAATTTTACTTTGTATTTCAGTAAATTGGCGATGTTGACTGGATAAGTGTGGAATTTGCGCACGAAACTGCGTTTCATCAGAAATAAGTTCCACTGTTATTTGAAACTCAAAAATAATTATCTTTTTCGTAAATGTCTATCGCTGGCGTCCGCCATTTTGTGTAACAAATATGATACCGCTTGGATTAAATTACGAAAAAAATATATTATATAAAAATATAATAATATACACACAAGCTGGAGGCATGAAATTCGTGACTGAGGACCAACAAGAAATAGGGGCTAGTTTTCTCCTATTTACACAATAACACGAAACATCCTTAGAGTTTTTAGTTCACAAGAGTGTCCAAGAATCAAGCAGCTGAAAGCAGCTGAGGTCCAGAGCAGATTTGTAGAATGGCAAGAGAAATTGGAGAGTTTTGGTTTAAAGATCAACCTGACCAAAACTGAACACATGCAGTGTGATTTCAGTGGTCTCTCCAATTTTTCTCCAATAACCAAAATTAAATGGTGTTGTTTTGCCAGTCTGCTCCGACTTCCGGTACCTTGGCTCGCTTCTACAGGAAAACGGTGAAATTGATCGCGATGTGAGGAATAGAATGAATGCAGGATAGATGAAGTGGCGACAGGTCTCAGGGACAGTATGTGACCCCCGAATGCCCCTTAAACTTAAAGGGAAAATTTATAAATCGGTCACAAGACCTGTCGTAATGTATGGATCAGAATGTTGGGCAATGAAAAAGATGGATGAAAGAAGAGTACATGCAAATGAGATGAGGATGTTAAGGTGGATGTGTGGTGTGACAAGACTTGATAAAATAAGAAATGAGTATATAAGGGGAAGTCTGAAAGTTGCGCCCATTATAGAAAAGATGAGAGGTGCAAGATTGGGATGGTATGGACATGTAATGAGGAGGGATGAAAATCATGTGACCAAACGAGTGTTGAGTATGAATGTGGATGGATATGTGACTAGAGGAAGGCCTAAAAAGAGATGGTTGGACTGTGTGAAGTATGACATGCATATAAAGGAGTAGCGCCAGAGTTAACGAATGATAGAAGAGAATGGAAGAGAAAAACATGTTGTATCGACCCCACTTAGAGTGGGATAAGGGTAGGAGAAAGAAAGAAAGAAAGAATTGGGAGAAAAGCACTAGAACTTCATTTTCATAGAAGAAATAAGTTTAGTACATTGTCATAGCCTCTTAATCGTGTAATCGAAGCAGATTTTTAATTATTAACATTTTCCATTGTTTAAGTATATTTATTAAGATTTTTACTTATTTATATTTGTTAGGAAATGTTTTAAAAATTTCATTGTTATTTTTAATACCTAATTAATTGCTGTGCCTACACCTTAAGGGTTGCAATTAAATTATATGTGTTACTTAGTATATAGATTATTATATTGGTCATTTGTAACCTGTTGTGTTAGCCTAAATTAAAAAAAAATTAATGTTGGAAAAACTGTTCTAAATCCGTCCAATAGTTTTTTTTGTGAAAGAGTAACAAACATCCACCCCTACTCACACACTTTTGCATTTATAATTTTAATAAGAAAAATTAGTAGGAAATAGGATTTTTAGAAGGTTTTTATGGTACATAAACGAATAATTAAATTGTATACCAAGCCTTGTATATTCACATACTTAAGACACGTTTCGAGCATCTGCCTGTAAGAAAAATCATGATACAAGCAATATAACAGAACTAACTACTTTGCTATAATCCGCAAGGGTTAAGCGAATGCATGCAAAGCCAATGTGTATGAAGCAGGCAAAATCTACGCACCTTATACATGCAGGACCAGCCACCACATGCACCCCAAGGCGCAATTCACCAGCAACAACGAACACAAAAGCAGCACACACACCCACCACCACAATCTCAAGACAATCGTTTCGCCCCGAAACCGAAGCATCATCAGGAGGATAGGCTTCACGACAAAAATCGTACTGCGCCGCGCTACCCATACAAGCAGTCTTAAATAGTTCAACTCCCACCAATACCCTCCCCTCCGAACACATGCAGTAAAACAGAATTAGATACATTTACTTGCTAATGGAGGGGATTGCAGGGCTTGAGGGGAGGGTATTGGTGGGAGTTGAACTATTTAAGACTGCTTGTATGGGTAGCGCGGCGCAGTACGATTTTTGTCGTGAAGCCTATCCTCCTGATGATGCTTCGGTTTCGGGGCGAAACGATTGTCTTGAGATTGTGGTGGTGGGTGTGTGTGCTGCTATTGTGTTCGTTGTTGCTGGTGAATTGCGCCTTGGGGTGCATGTGGTGGCTGGTCCTGCATGTATAAGGTGCGTAGATTTTGCCTGCTTCATACACATTGGCTTTGCATGCATTCGCTTAACCCTTGCGGATTATAGCAAAGTAGTTAGTTCTGTTATATTGCTTGTAATGATTATTCTACTTATTGCTCTTATTGGTAATGTTTTTATCATTGTAAATCAATTGCGATAATTCCCTAACTTATCCGGGCGGGACCGTACCCGGATATGGCTTATTTCCTATATCGAATGAGCGGCTAATTTGTTACAGATTAGCGTCGTTAGTCACAGGTAATAAATACACTGCTTCGTGATTTATTTGTCATCCGGGCGCGCGCACCAGATATTATCTATGGGGATGTTAATCACATTTATTTATGGGTTTTGAGTAAAAACCAATTGAGGTTAGTGTATAGAGCGGTTTATAGCATGAGGCTTGTAAATGTGAGAATTATTTGGTGGATTTTGAACTTTCGCGATTCATACTGATTATTATATAAACAAAGGGGTCACATAGCGAAAAAATCTAGTTACCCTTATATTAGGTTTCGGCAGAGTTGCATTCGCCGTGATCACGAACTAATTATCAGTGTGCAGTTATTTGTATTTATTTTATTAGTTTTTATTTTATTTAAGTAATTATTATTTGTTGGATTTTGAACAAAACAAAATACTAGTAAATATAGTATGTTATATATTGTATTACCACCATCATTTTGCCCTTAGAAACTTGTTAGTTTATTAGCAAAGTACAGGGTCTAACACTATTTGAAATGTGCGTAAGCTACCCTTTTACCCCACCGTGGGATAGTAATGAGCTACTACTTTTTTATACTCACATACTAGTTACACTATACTGATAAGATGCACAAGCATTTTCAGAAACTTTGATCTTTTTCTTAGATCCGATCTATCTTTATATGTTTAAAATTCATCAAAATCTGTACTCTGGTTGAGGCATTAAAACGATACAAACAGACAAGTACTTTCACATTTTAGATCAAATGTATAGAATACGGCGTTACTTTGCAATATCATTGTGCTGGAATCAAATACTGACATTATCAAATGCTGACAATATCATTTTGCTATAATCAAATAGAATCGCGGATTCGATTCCCACAGAAGGCCATTTTCTATATAAAAAAAATTTGTTGGTTCTTTGAGCCGTATATTTGTATTTAATTATGTATTTAAAATTAAGTATGTATATATTTACCAGTTGTCTGTCACCCATAGCACAAGTATGAACTTATTTACTTTTGTGTGTTGTAAGTGTCGTATTTATTAATTTATTAAATTTATTTTTAGTTAATGTGTAGACACCAGCTATACTCACGTCTAATTTTTTTCGGTTTAACCCGACTAGTGTCGAGCCCGGGGCACTTATTCATGAGCTCTCGTGAGTTGCTGGGGCGGCGGGTTGGTGGGAGGGTGACGGTTGGGACGCATACTGTGTCGGGTTCAAAACGGTCTATATATGAATCTGTAGTGTCAAAAATCGGTTTCCACGCCGGAGTTACTGTCCAACCACCAGCATCATCATCATCATCCTGACCTTATCCCACTATAAGTGGGGTCAGCACATGTTACAAACATTTTGTCACATGATTTTGCTGTGTATTTTACGACCGGTCGCCTGCCTGACGTCAACTTACCTTAGTCGCCTTTTACGCACCTCGGTAAGAAAATGAAGGTAGTCTATTCCACTCAGCCGGATACCACACGGCATTACTGTCCAACCACCATCTATCTCTGTTAAATTCAATGTCAATGGCTTCTCGTATTTTTGTTAGTACTAGATATTATTCCCTGTATAATACGGAAGCCTTGTCGAATCTGATATATGATTGGTACCCGAGCCTTGGGCATGCTCCACTATAGCCGTAACATTGGTGTCCATATTCTTGATACCACTTACCGTTGCCCGTTGGCGCAGTGGGTAGTGAATCTGCCTTCAGATCCATGGGTAGCGGGTTCGATTCCCGCCGAGGGCCAACATTTTCTATAAACAATTTGTTGGTTCTTCGAGCCTGGGTGTATATTTGTGTTTAAGTATGTATTTAAAATTATATATTTAGTATATTACCAGTTGTCTGTTACCCATAACACAAGTAACTTTGGGGACGGACGTTCGTGTGTGTGTCCCATATATATAAAAAAATTACTTTTATTTATTTTAATGATAAATTCTACGATTTTTATAGCAACCATTATCATTACTTTTGAAAGTTCAAATGGTTTTAAAACGATTCATCCTTAAATCAAGATAAATTATCAAGAGTTAATACTTATATATTTGAAGTAAGTTTAAAAAGAACTGGGTAGGCACTATAAATCTGATTCGAGTAGCAGTATTTCTAAAGGAGAACCGATGGCAGATATTTTAAGCGAAGTAAAATTATAGCCGTTACGTAAACCATTCAGAGAAATGGTTAAATTCATGTTCGAATAGTTCACATTAATTTAGTAAATAGTCGGGGTGGAAATAATTTCGTTTTATTCATTCATTTATTAGACTTCGAAAAGGAGAAGGAGAAATAGAGTTTTGCTGAACATTCTCGGTCTTCTACAGTATCTGCAGGCCTACAATGAACTCTTATTGCGACTCAATTGAAGACGTAAACTAAATTGTTTTGCTTTTTCATACCATGACGTCTTAAAGACGCACACTTTAAGTCGTTGCCGAATGAGCGTTCTTGTGTCTTTAAAGGCAAGCAAGGAAAGTTAACGTTAGAGACGTCGTTGAGATTGTGGTGGTAAATGTGTGCAGTGCTTGAGTATTGTTGTGTGATAGGTAGCGGGTAGTCCATGAGTTTTTAATTCTGCATGTATCGGGTATGAGAACAGATAGTACACATTACATTTAGAATTAAATATATTTTTCTTATATCGCGGATGATAGCAAAATAATATATTCATTAAGATTTATATAATGGTAGCCGTGTGGTATCCGGCAGTATAGAATAGACCACCCTCCTTTCTTACCGAGGTGTCGTAAAAGGTGACTAAGGTAAATGCCGTGTGGTGTCCGGCTGCATAGAATAAATAGATCATCCTCATTTTTTACCGAGGTGTCGTAAAAGGCGACTAAGGTAAGTTGACGTCAGGCAGGCGGCCGGTCGTAAAATACGTAGCCAAATCATATGACAACATGTTATAACATGTTGTGCCGACCCCACTTAGAGTAGGATAAGGGCAGAAGAATGATGAATGATGTTGACTTTTTGTATTATGGACCTCCGCAAAGTAACGCCTAATTCTATAAAGTATTATCAAAAAAAATTAAACGTATTTGCTTATCTATTACAGCATCACACACTTGTAAACTGAATATTTAGCTTTAAACACAACTTTTGTTCAGGGACAAGCATCGAAAAAAACTTAACAAAAACAAATTCGCGTGTACTACATAATTTATAAACAAACTTCCTCATCTGAGGGTTTTCTTGCAGATAATTTGTAAAGTAATCTGTTATGTCTTTCGAAGTTGACTGTAAGTTTTCGCTAAGTTATTAAACGATGTGTATCAGCAATACGAAACACACGTTTAACTTAACCGTGGCACTAGATATTAAATTAAATTTGCGTACATCCAAATATGAAATGTCGTCTTTGATAAATCGCTCAGGCATTTCCTCAAAGGATCTATTAAGATGGTAGGTCTATCATATATTTGATATAATAAGATATGATAAGCTAAAATAGTAAATAATTAATTCCGTTTTGATAGTTTAATTAGTTATTTGGAGTTAGTTCTGTAAATACTTGCCTCACTGTCTTTGTTAAGCTTTAACAATATTTTTTAATTAAAAGATTGCCAAAGTATTATTATTATTATAGTAGTATTATATTATTTTAATCTTAAAAATGAATATATTATCTTAAAAATAGTTATATATACATATTAATCTTAAAAATATTATTTTTAAGATTTTAATTGTAGAACTATTAATCGTGCCAAATTTCATCGATTGACGTGGATTCGCCATGAAAGCCTAACAGTCAAACAGACAGACAGACAGACAGACTTTTGTATCTATAATATTAGTAATATAATTATATGTAAGAAGAACCTAGTAGTTACAAAAAGTCGTAACTCTTTCTACTAGATTGCTAAATTAGATAAGACCGCCCTTTGCACGCCTTTTCCCTTGACTTTAATCGTCCATTTATGAACAAAAGTAACCAAGAAAAATAACCTATAAAACTAGCAACAAACTAGATTAAAATCTTTATAGTACACATAATTGTAAGAAATATAATGAAACAGCAGTAAAAAGTAAGGGAAAACCCCTTATATTTTCAATTCCTATATACTTTTATGATCAAAATATCCGTAATTGTTAAGTCTGAAGCTTAAGGATTTATAGGCTATTTTTGGTCCCAATTTCACAATGTACTTTTTGCGTAGAACGAAAGATATGAAATTTGTACCCACCACGTTGTTTCACCGTGGATAGGAAATGTATTCAGATATTTTCCTGCAACTTAAAGCGCCTGAAGTAACTCTTAAAAAATATGCAATGTTTTTTTAAGATGTTTTTCTTTACCGAAAAGTATATTAATTTATATATCAAAGTTTCTTGAGATTTGAACAAGTTACCTCTTGAAAGATTGACAATGTCTCATCATTCAGATGTCCGAACAAATCTATGAAAAAGAAGTTAATTAAAGTACCAGCCTGTTACCATACATTACCATCATTACCACCTGTTACCATACCATCTCATTGCTGCTTTGAAAGCATGGTGAGTCTAAGCTTTAATTTTTATCATTAGAAAGGAGGACATTGCCTAGCGTTGGGATGATAGAAAAAGGTCAATTTAATTAAAGTAGCACAATATCTTTTTGATAACTAAAATATCCAGTATATTTTGTAACTAAATAATTTATTATTTATTAAATAAACAAATTTTGTTTCATAAATTTCAATTCAGGCCACGTTCACAGTTTATTAAGAAAACTTAAATGCGAGATTCAGACTTAAAATTTCGCCGAGCACAAGATATAAAAGGCTACAGAGTAAGCGGAAGTGTCGTCGGAGTCAAGAGGCGACGGGAAATACTACATCCTGTTGTGGTTAACAACCTCCGCTGTTTGAAATTAACTGCCACTTCTCTAGGATTTTTCGGAGTCTCCTTAGATATTACTGAAAGGTTATATCATTCATATTACAATTTTTTACGCAAATATTTTCACATTTGCGTAAAAAAACTGTGATAACAATATTGTATAAGACAAAATTTGACATATATCATAGATATACGAGAAGTCACAAAATTATTTTGATTCCTGTGTCGCAACTTAGCATAGATAGCGACTCATTCGTTGGTCTCGGTATTCGCTTCAACAATAAAATTCCACAGTCCATACTAGACCAGTCTACAAAAGGTTTAAATTAACAATAAGAAATATTCTTGTACGTAAAGCATATTACACAATTGAAGCTTATTTGAATGATAAAAAATGCTTGTATTTGAATTTCTTTTCAGCTTCAAACAAGACTGTGACTAAATAATGTAAATTTAAAATGTTTAAAAGATTGACCGCCGAGTTTCTTACTGGTTCTTCCCGGTAAGTGCATCATTCCAAACCAGTTATAGCTTCATTAAATCTATTCATTGATCCTTGACGATTGAAAAGTGCTGGTAATTAGCTTACTTGAATAAAAAGTATTTTTATTTAGTTTATTTTAATATCTAAGTCTTCTATTGTGTTCAAGAATATGTCCGCACTGCTCAAAGACCTAGGGACTTATATAAAGACTCCAAACAATGTGTTTTGCCACAGACGACATGAAGGTCTGAAATTTAGTCGCTATGGACCTATTATTAAAACTATAGTCTTTATAAAAAAAATTCAGGGTCACTTAGTAGGAAATAGAAAGACTAATAGATAATCGGAATATTTCTGTTGGAACAAATGTAAAATAAGAAGATCAGCTCATGGATTTTTCGTAAAAAAAGTTTTTTTCTGAATCAGGAAAAAACGACATACCTAGTACATATTTGAGGAAACTTTAACATATAAGTTGTGGCGCACAAAATTGCGAGTACGCGTCGTGATCTGAAAGATACAGAACATGCTCACAATGTAATATAAAAAGCTTCAGATAAAAGTTTTCCAAGTATATGATATATTTTTTTAAAACATTCAATTTAAGTTTCAAGATATACAAGACTAGGAAACGAATTTCGTAAATAATTCTAGCTGTTTATTCTAAATTCAGTTTATACTAAAATCGTTGGAAATATACGCATTTATTTAACATAATAAATCGCCTATGATTACATTTACCAAAGAGACACACGAAGAAGTGCACGAATTGATATGTTTTATTTTGTTATCACTAGTATATCTATATAGCTAATATAATGGAAGTGATTAAAAGTTGCCCTTAACTTATACAATGACTTATGTTCACGGGTCAATCCAACAACTTATTTTACTATTTCTAACGATATGAAACACCTTCTCGTTTTCTATATAAATAGCGCTTCATTAAACTGTACATATAACAAACTCAATTGAAAGGTTTTGTCTTCATTCTAGTATGCTAACTAATAGTTGCAGGTGAAACTATTACTGTGTGTAGGTTGACAATTGAACTCAACCGTAATAGACTTTTCAGAGGCACTATATTGACATCTGTAAGAATGCTGGTGTATTAACATTCTATATAATATTAATATTCTATATAAATTCTATATAAGCCCGTGTATGCCAAAGCCCAGTTTTGGCATACACGGGCTTTCATGCCATAGGAGCTCTGGTAGGCTTTTCCGCCATGGTTCTCTTAATGACACCATCAAAAGAGCTCTTGCCACCATCGACATTCCTGCTCTTCTCGAGCCTTCCGGGATATGTCGGGATGATGGCAAGAGACCAGACGGTCTGACGCTGGTTCCTTGGGAACGGGGACGGGCCCTAATGTGGGACGCAACATGCGTTGATACGTTAGCCTCGTCCCATATCAGGGAAACGGCGTCCAGACCTGGAGCTGCGGCGGAAATGGCCGAATCCGGCAAGCGGCGAAAGTATGCATCTCTCGTTGAGAGTTATATATTTGTGCCGTTTGCAGTTGAGACCCTAGGGCCATGGAGCCAAAGTGCAAAAAATTTTTTATCCGTTTTAACACCTCGGTTGATCGCCTCTTCGGGTGACAAGAGGGCTGGCTCCTTTTTCGCACAAAGAATCAGCTTAGCGATTCAACGCGGAAACGCTGCCAGCATTCTTGGGACCATTCCACGTGGGCATGATTTGTATAGTAGTAGCGTGTAAGTAATTTAAGATAGATATAACTTGTATATATTTGTTATAAATAAAAAAATTAAGAAATTGTTGTATTTTAATTGCCACTTGCATTCTAAATTTTTATTAGTAATGGCAATGTCCAGAATTTTCTCCCGTATGTTTATGATAAAGTATATACCCGGCGACAACGCGTCCGGCGAAGCATTCTGTAAATATTTGAGCAATTCACATTTTACAACTTATAGCCATCCGGAGATGCTAGAATGTTCTATCGAATAGAACGGAATTCCTTAATTAGAAACATTTTAAGTACGAATATTACGATCGTTTAATTACTAAACTTCCATATCAAGGTTGGTACATAGCTTTAATGGAAATTATTACAGAAATAAATGAGTTGCTTTGAACACAGATTATAGTAAAATAATAATGTCTTGTTTGGTTGATATCACTTTCAAGATTTTATTTTAGAATACAATATGATTCTAATCTTAATTTGACTCGATTAATATTTAATTTATAAATTTTCACAAACTATGTATTTTTTCTAAACTATTATGGTACTCTAAGAGTGATATCGTTTGACCCTAAGAAGTCGCAGATACAAATCTCATTTATAAGTTTTCTAAAAACTTAAATGCTTTGATTGACATCGTCAATTTCCTTTTTTGAATAGTTTTATTATTTTCCTACATTAAATAGTGTGTCCTAATATTTTTCTTTTTGTAAAAACCCGTGTGGTTGTTGTTCAGCTGAGTGGAATAGACCACCCTCATTTCTTACCGAGGTGTCGTACGAGGCGACTAAGGTAAGTCGACCCGCCGTGTGGTATCCGGCTGAGTAGAATAAACCACCCTCATTTCTTACCGCGATGTCGTACAAGGCGACTAAGGTAAGTTGACGTCAGGCAGGCTGCCGGTCGTAAAATACGTAGCTAAATCGTGACAATGTGTTTGTAACATTTTGTGCCGACCCCACTTAGAGTAGAATAAGCGCAAGAGGATGATGATTTGTTGTAAATACCAAAAAATATACAAAGTAACTAAATAGCTGCGAGTTGAATTTTATTTCGACGCGTCAAACACCGCCTTGTAAATTTGTACAAGTTGGAAGTATTCGAGTGAATTTTAACACGCGACTGACGCCAGAGCAAACTAATTCCCTAGCTATAATTTAATTCAATTCCTTCAAGTTTAACGTGCAAATTTGTAATAGACGAGGCGAAATTGATTCCGACAGACAATATAATGGGCCGAATATAAATCTACATTAAGTAGGTTCACATTTTAGCTGGATTTCGGCTAAAATTTTCGGATAAAATCTCAAATTTTAAGAAGATGGTTATTTTTGGATAATTTATAGAGGTTGTTGAATTCCATAGTAAAAAAGATATGATAGAATTATTTTTCTTTAATCCGCGTTTGTTGAGAAAATCTATGTAATGCTAAGTGTGGGAAACAAAACCGTTCTCATACCTTATACATGCAGTATTAGTTACTGCACATCTAATGATACTAGACAACACCACGAACAGCGCACAACAGTTGCTAGTTCTATGCATTTGCCGTGAAGCCTATTTCCTAATGATGCTTCCGGTATGGGGAATTATTGTTGAGATTTTCGTATTGATTGTGTATAGGGCTTGTGTAGTGTGCTGTTGAAATGAAATTTTTTGAAATGAAATTTTTTATTGGAGAAACAATACAAATGCATTTATACAATGGCAACGAAGACACTGCAAAAGTAAAAACTGCGCTGCAGACGGCAACAGCTGCCTCCTTAAAATTTAATGACAAACAGTGTTCCAAACAAAGTATAACTAAACTAAATTATGTTAATGTTAAGGACTATTTTAATGTTTAATGGAAATTATTATTAAAGTTTATATTGCCTTATTTAATTTACGGTGTATTAGTGTGTGTGTGTGTGTGTGTGTGTGTGTATGTGTGTGTGTGTGTGCATGTGTATGTATGTGTGCGTTTTTCGTGAGTGTTTGACTATTTCTTTGTTATGTATGTGTGTTGAGTCAGTGAAAGGGTGGTAGCGAACGAAGAGTAAGTGAACAGATGACTTTAAAACGGTCGTTAGAAGTAGGGATGTTACGGAGGTGGGTTTACCGGAACCGGAGTCGGAACCGGAGTCGGAGGTGGAAGTTTCTACTTCCGCCTCCTTCATTATTAATTTAAAAATTGACCCATAAACTGTACTTAGACAATATGACCACCACAATTTAAATAACCATTGATACTGAAAAAAAAAAGGAACGAGAGTTGCGCGTCCGAGGGGAGATACCCCCGGGCAACAAGTTACAACTTGTAGCTGTCCGAATTCGAATGACAATATCACCTTCGTTATACCTCCGACTAAAATTTATCGGAGCCGGAGTCGGAGTCGGAACTGTGAATTCAATCAGAGGTTCCGACCTTTCGGAACCGAAGTCGGAGCTCCGTAACATCCCTAGTTGGAAGACATATTGATCAAAGCGGCACACGATGATTAAGCATCCCAATCCCTCTAAAAACATATGGCCGCTAATAAACGTATATTATTAGAAGAAGAAATAATAAATACTGTAATTGGTCAGTCTTTAAGTCTGTGTGTCTATGCGATACTTGTCTAAATCAGTCCAAAGGGCCAATTCTAATTTATGCGAGATGTCAATGCAATTAACATCAAACACTTCGTACGATCGGATTGGCGCATTTCAATTAGTGCTTTCAGTGTTGTCTTTTGAATAATGTATATGAGGAATTTGATTAAAATGCTTCTCAATGTGTATTTTACCTTAGAACCTTGTACAGTTGTTTGAATGAATTTTCGTCTTTTAATATTAATATAATTAATATTATTAGCTGTGACCGTGGTTTTGCTTGCTTGGAAATTAGTGTGACTCAGTGAGAGTCGAAAGAAAATCTAAAAGTTTAGCCGTTCCAGAAAATGTACTTTTAAAAAATTTTGAAAAGAATCTTTTATTGAAAACTTTACAAAAAACCGTGAATGTGTATATTACCTGATAATATTAACTTGACTAAAAAAAAATTTCTTTCTTTTTCCGACAAAAAACTTTTAACAAAATTTCTTGCCATCACTGTTAACTGTTGAGGGATTCATTTGTCTGGAGCCACTCCTGGCAGCAGTATCAGGTCATGTTTATAATGAACATACATTGTCTGCGAGACTGGACCAGTAGACCTACCACTCTTATTGCGACTCAATTGAAGACGTAAACGAAATTGTTTTGCTTTTTCATACAATGACGTCTTGAACGCACACTTTAAGTCGTTGCCGAATGACCGTTCGGAATGCGTCCTTAAAACATTTGAGTAAAAGAGACAGACACTTCATATAACGTTATCCTTTTCAAACATTACGACCCCAATGCAATCCACACTTCATGGTACGAAAAAAAGCGGTTGGGTTTAGGTACTGACTTTGAATTGAATCGTTTACTGAAAGTTTATGGTAGGCCTACTGTATGTAAAATTTTAGCTCAATCAGCAACCGGGAAATGGATCAATTTAAACTTGCAAGATTTCACTTTCACATGCAAACATTCCTACAAGGTCCGTTAAATACAAGCTTTTAAATATAAAATCATATCAAATAAAAATAATCATTATTCAAATAAAACATTTCAGGCACTTTTGAATCGTCAAGTATCAATATGATTAATGAAGCTACAACTAGTTCGGAATGTTGCTCTTACCGAGAAGAACCAACAAGAAACTCGGCGGTCAATCTTTTAAATATTTTCAATTATACATTATTAAACCGCTGTCTTGTATAAAGCTGAAAGGATTCTTAAATCCAGGCTTTTGTATTTTTCAAATAATCTTCAATTTTGTAATATGCTTTACGTATATGCATATTTTTAACACTTAGTTGGAATCTTTCTCTACACTAGTTAGTTTAGTTAGTTATTACTATAAAATTCAAATCCTCCCCTTTTCTAACAGGTTAGAAGTAATTTAAAGTCGCAGTTGAATCAATCAAGAAAATCGAAATAAGGAGCGAGTTCACTCAACCATCATTAAGCAATGATTAATTGCCATTGAAGAGTATCGTTCCGCGAAAGAGCTTTCTGTCTCAAACTTGTAACTATATCAAGTTGAAAGTGATATAAATCACTTTATTTCACTTTTTTTTTTTTTTTTTTATACAGGAAAAAACCCCTTATGGGTACCACCGCCCGACGGGGACAGGCGGTGGTTATGTCGGACTCGCACCGACTAAAACAACCTGTATGCTCCCCACGCTGCTGGTGGCGGGTGCAGGGTACCTTATTTGACCCCACCCCCGCCAGCAGCAACTCTAAACCCCAGAGTGCGCCACCTCTGGGTCGGGGCCTCTCTAAAAGTGGCCCCTCCCTCCGCTAGACGATGCATCGGGAGCACCAGATGCATCGACCGCCTCGGGGACCTTATAAGGAGGGCGTCCGACAAACCCCGTTCGGAACGCCCACGAGGTCCCCGTTAGGGCGGCATGCGACGGACTTCGGCGAGTCGCCTGCGCCCCGCTCGCCTGCGGCGGATCGGATCCAAAGACTCGACTTCCCGGATCCGTCCCGCCGCCTCCTTCCGCAAGATAACATCCTCGCAGAAGGAGGCCATCGCTGCCCACGATCCCTCCCTGTCCACCATGGCACGAACCACAGTGGGCAAGGAGAGATCGTGCCCCACCTCTGCCACGAGCTTCGCCCGCTGAACCGCCCAAGCTGGGCAGTCTGCGAGCGTGTGCAGCGCCGTATCAAACTCGGCGCCGCACTCGTGGCACACACCAGATGCTTCGCACTGGGCCACCCTCCACAGATACCTCCCGAAACAACCATGCCCGGAAAGTACCTGTGTCAGGCGGAAGGTGAGGACCCCATGCCTCCTGGCGACCCAGCCCTGGAGAATGGGCTGGATGGCCGAAATCGTCCAACCTCCTGCACTGGGCGATTCCAGCCGCCGCCTCCATTGGCAGAGGAGCTCCTCCTGAGCTGCCCTCCGCCAGTCCACCTCTACCACCGCCGAGTCTCCCCCCGATGAACGGGCTTCAACTCTACGGCGGTAGGCCTGAGCGAGCACCTTGGCCTCCAGGTCCCAGGGAGGGGACCCAGCCAAGGCGCAGGCCGCCTCGCTGGAAATGGTCCGGTAGCCCCGCACGAGTCTGATCGCCATGATCCTCTGCGCCCCGCGCAGCAGGGGCAGGGACCTGGCAGTCAGCCGCTCCGCCCACACGGGAGCGCCGTACAGGGCCATAGAGCGGACCACTCCGGCATAAAGACGCCGGCAGCCTGCATTTGGCCCCCCCAAATTCGGGAGGAGCCTGCTCAGGGCTCCGGCAGTCGCCGTTAACTTGGGGGCGAGCCGCCGGAAGTGGGCCTCGAACGTCCATCGGCTGTCGAGGAGCAATCCCAGGTACTGTAGAGTACCCGAGATTTCGATGGACGTCCCGCCCACCACCAACCGGGAACCCACTGGGGGCGCCTTCCGAGGCCTGTGGAAACAGATGGCCTGGGATTTCTCCAAAGCCACCCCCAGTCCCAACCGGCGAATCCGGGCCACGACGTGAGCGGTGGCCGCGGTCGCCAGCACACGGGCTTCCCGGTGAGTGCCTGCGCGAGCAGTCACGAGGGTGTCGTCCGCGTAGCAGAACAGACGCACCCCCGGAAGCATTTTCCCACGCAGCACCCAGTCGTAGCCGATGTTCCACAGGAGGGGGCCTAGAACCGACCCCTGTGGAACACCGCACGACATCCTCCGCTCCTTCCACCCACCCCCAGCCGTCGGATACCTGACAGCGCGGTCAGCCAGATAATTACCGACAACACGCTGCAGGTACATGGGGATGCGGTGAAAGCGTAGGGCCTCCTTGATCACTTCCCAGGGCAATGTGTTGAAAGCGTTAGCGATGTCCAACGACACCGCCAACATAACCTCGCCCCTGGTTGTCGCCTCCTCCGCCAGAAGTTTTACACCCTCGATACAGTCAAGGGTGGACCTGCCCTGGCGGAATCCGCATTGGAGACGACTGAGGTCGGGCCCTACCTCTTGTAGGTGCTGGACTATGCGGGAAGCTATTATGCGTTCGAGCAACTTTCCCGCCTCATCCAACAAAACGATGGGCCGATATGCGGAGGGTGTATCGGCCGGTCTACCCTCCTTCCTGAGCAGGACCAGTTTCCCCGTTTTCCACCTACGGGGAAAGAGGCCCCGCTCGAGGCAGGCACTGTACGTCGCCCTGAGTCCAGACTCCAACGGACCCAGGGCAAGAGCCAAGGCGCGCCCGTGTATACCGTCAGGGCCAGGAGCGGTGTTTTTCGCCTTCATACGACTCACCGCCCCGGCTAACTCCCACTCCGACACCAACGGCACACCCGACACAGTGGCATCCTCTTCCTCGAGAGGCGCCATACGAGGCGGATCCACCTCAGCTGCTTGCGGGAACAGGGCTTCCACCACGGATTCTAGGAAATCCGGCCGAAGGCTCTCAGTGAGGGGGGGGGCGCGGGCACGAAGTTTCCTCCGCGCCGCTTTGTACAACCTCCCCCACGGATCCCGACTAAGCTCTTCGGCCATTTCCCTGTGGGCCCTGTCCTTAGCCTCGGCGATGGCCGCCCGTAAAGTGGCACGGGCAGCTCTATAGTCCTCATAACGGCGCCTCTCCTCCTCGACGTCACGTCGCCTACGACGCCTGCATCGGGCATACTGGTAGCGCACAGCTCTACACTGATCACGCAGCTGCGCCAGCTCCTCCGACCACCAGTATACCCCGCATGCTGGCCCTGTGCTTCGCACCCTCGGCATGCTGGCATCGCAAACGAGGGACATCCGCCGCTGGAAATCCTCGACTTCCGCGGCAACATCCTCCCCCGTGGACCCAGCGGCCCACGCCTGGACGATTGCTGCCTCAACGAGGAACTCGGGATCCATCTTCTTGACGGACCACCGAGGACCGTCATCTCTTCGCGACCGAGGGGATATGGGAGTGGGAGTACGGCGTGCAGACACCTCGAACCATATGTAGCGATGGTCCGAGAGTGATTCCGTACCCACTAATACCTCCCAATTCCTGACACATGGTGACATGGCGGCGTCGACAAAGGTAACGTCAACTTTAGAGCCGCCATTCCAACGCACGCATGTGTCAGCCGTCCCCCGGTTCATGACGGCCATGCCAGCTGAGGCCAACCAACCCTCCAGGAACCTTCCCCTAACGTTCGTGACCGGAGAGCCCCATGCGGCGGATTTCGCGTTGAGATCTCCGGCCAGGACCACTTTGCCGGGGCGCAGCCTATTCACCAAATCTCCGACTTCAGCCATAAAAAGCTCGAAGTCGGAGAACGGTCTATTTGGTGAAAAGTATGCCCCGATTACAGATACGTCTCCAATTTTGGCAGAGACGTATCCACGTCCCCTCACCACACGTTCCAGGGCTGGGGAGCCGACGGCAGCCCTGGACGCGATAGCCACGTCTCTATTACGGTCTCCGACCCACTCCTCGCCCGACGGAACGAAAAGTGGTTCGGAGATCACTGCCACATGCACTAAGCGCTCCGCCAAGGTCTGGAATATGAGGTCCTGGGCCCGGGTGGAGCGCATTATATTCGCCTGGAGGAATCGTATTGAGGCCATCAATTAATGATCTCCATTGGATCCTCCATAACCCGGCTCGTAGAAGGCTGAACCTGGCCGGTGGCAGGTGGTGAGGGGACCCTCGGGCCATCACCCCCCCTTCCTCTCCTCTTTGGAGCAGATGGTGCCTTACACTGCCCGCTCCCCGCCCTATGGTCGGCCTTCAATCCCGCTCGCTCACAGCTCCCGCAATGCGGAGCTGCCGAGCAGGATTGGGCCTTATGGCCTGTTTGACCGCAGCGATAGCATTCGCCACTGCGGTCAGTGGCCGACGAACACTCGGCCCTCAGGTGCCCCTTTTCAAGGCACCTGTAACATCTTTGTGGGCGGGCCTCAAGCAGCTGAACTCGAGCCGAGACCCAGCCCACCAGGAGCCTGCCACTCGCCACCAACTTCTTGGCCACCGCGACAGGGACTCTGAGCCAGAGAGAACCCAGAGCATTTTCTGTCCTGCGAATCACCCCGGTCTGAATATCTTGAGTGGAGCACTCCGCGACCCGGGTGATGGCGGTAACCACATCTCCTTCGGTGGTGGCATCGTCCAGGCCCACAATGCGTATTTCAGCACTTTTTGTGGGCGTGGACACTCGTACCGCTGGCTCGCTAGAGAAAAACTCCCTGAGCCGACCAGCCAGGGCACTCGCCTTCTCTGCCTTCTCGGGCCCGGAAATTTGATACATTCGGGCCCCCGTCGCCGCTCTCTTCAGACGCATGCCGACACCCAACCCCAGGTCGTCGATATTCACACACCGATAAGCCCTGGCCAGTATGTCGCCATACGTCAGGCCTTTCTCAGCGGCCTCCTCACCCAAGGTTACCACGACTGCAGCTGAACTTGGGGTTTTGAGTATGTTCTTTCTCCCTTGTTTCGGCTGCACTTTGTTAGTGGTGGTGACCGCAGGACCATCTTTCTTTTCTAGCGCCAGCTTCTTTTTGGTGCCCTTCCTTGCCACCACATTCCACCCCTCGCTCATAGAAGCTGGGGCTGGTGGCAGCGGGCGAGGCTCAGGTCGCGGCTCTTTTGTGGCAGCCTTTGCCTTCTTTTTCCCCTTCTTCTTTTTCTTCGGTTGGCTGGTCCCCTCACTGCTAACAGAACCTGGATCAACCACCCGAATAAAAGGTTTCTTCAGAGGCTCTGAAAGACCTTGCGACCTTGAAGCAACCACAGAATTGTCTTTGTCCTTGTCCGGCACCCTTTTCTTTTTTCCGGACAGAGCTTTGGTCTTAACCAATCCTTCCCGATTCTTATCTGAGGCCAGTGGTGGCCTCAGCCTTACCTCAGGAGGCAATCGAGTCTCCATGGCCTCAAACCTGGCCGTGACCATATTCCGAAGGCTGACCACCTCTTCCTCCATGGTCCGACCTCCTGCAACCGGCTTTTTATGAAGGTTGGCTTGAGCCGCTGCACTATTCGGGACATCTCCCTTAGGCACTCCATGGGAAGAGATCACAGGGATCATCTCCTTGAGAGTGGACACCTCTCTGGACCGGTTACTGACCATCAAAGCTAGCCGGGCGTTTTCGGCTTTAAGGATTTTGATTTCCTCTGTCTCTGTGCGCTCAGCTAGGACTCCTGCGATCTCCTCCAATTTCCGGGCAACTTGATTAAGGGTGCCCCGACACTTACCACTAATGTTGCGTGACTTCCCCACTGTCGCCTTCATCTCCTTGACATTTTGTAAGAGCTCATCACAAATCTGTGATGAGCAAAGAGTCGTGATTGTAGTTCCTGCTTGGCTTCCGGAGACCTTACGGAATCCTTCAGCATTTTTTTTCTTTTCCGTTGCAGCAGCCGACCGTCTTGTCGACCCGCCACTAGGCGAAGAATCGCTATCACTATCAGCGTCTCCAAAAAGCATGTGACGTTGAAATTCGTCACGTGCCTCCCTTAGACCCACCTGGGCTCCTCGTACATTTGTCTTAGTCCGGGATTTTCTATTAGCCTTTTTGGCCCCTGCATCTTCATCAGAGTCTGAAAAACTCCCACTCACACTTCTAGGACGTTTTTGGGGCTTAATGCCCGATTTCGTCTTCGTCAGGTCCTCCATACTGACACTGCAACCCAGATCAGATGTCCTATTTCGACTCCTTTCCGAGCCAGAGCTCGCACTGCGAGCATCAGCCACCTTCTTTAGATTACGCGCGGGATTGCGCCGTAACTCTTTGCACGTACCAGCGGAAACTCCAGCTAAGCCGGTCTCGGTCCCACCGATACCCCCTCCTATCTCCTCCGAAGCATTGGTTGCCCCCCCAGATACAGTGGGGCGACCGAGGCCAGTATCACACGGCACCCGAAAAATAAGATTCGCGGAATGCGGTGAAACACTAGTCTCGGTGAGGGATTCCCCGGGTGACCCGGGACCCTCCTGGGTAGTCGAACACGCTAGTTTATCCATTGCTTCATATTTGTTTTGTAGGTTGTGTTTACCCTATCGACCAGACTCCCTCTGGCCATGCATCCCATCGGCAGGCAAATCCTTGGGATTGGGTGAGGCCCTCGCGACTGGATTACCCCCCAGCCACTCATCTCCTCGGCGAGCCCCAAAACCTTGAGATTAGGGGTAATTTTTTAGAGAGGTTTTCTTCCTCACGGTCCCTCCCCTCAAATGAGAAGAGCGGCCCCCGGTTCCGCACTAACTTGCGGAATTACGGTTCGCCCGACGTGGCTCCCGAATTGAGAGCCAAAAGCCTACCGACCATGATAAAACACAGCCGGAATGGCTCGCCGCGCATCGTGGGCGTTTCCGCCCCCCACGGGTAATTTTTTATAGAGGTTTTCTTCCTCGCGACCCGAAGGCCCCCGTTCCCGTTATCGGGCTTACGGGCTCCGCCAGTCCGTCCGCCAGGCCCCTGGAATACATATAATATTCAAGAGACCTGCCCAGGGTGCGCCACGAGGAGGCCGACCGACACTGGCACCCCACTTTATTTCACTAGGGTATCTTTATTTTAATGTGTGTTATAACTTTGTTAATTTAATGGTGATTTTATGTCTTAACCTAAAAATTAATTTATGAACTGTTGAACGTATATGTTTAAACGATTGGACTTTCTTAGGGTCAAATATCGAGCCTAGAACAGCTTTTGCTTATTTTGTGTTTATAGTGGTTATGTGTGTGTTCACTTGTGCAGGGTGCCACGGATACCTATAATAAAACAATATCCGCTGGAAAAATCACAAAAAAAGTAATTGCATCATGAAGTTACAAGGTGTTAAACGTAACATTCACACTGTTACAAAATATCAATTGTGACAGCCCTGTAAAACTACTAATACGCATTGTTTATTGTCAATTTTGTTATAACTAGCTGTGCTAGCGGCTTCGCCCGCGTGGAAATCAGAATGTCACAGAATTAACATTTTGAACATAAAAGTGATTATTGTGAGTTAACCGTAAGAGATAGGAACATGCTATTGCGGATTTTTTGTAGTATTTTTATAGATCTACAATTCTCTAGTACATTACTTTAGCGTAACTCTGCTGGTTTACGCAGCGCACGCGACTAAAGCTCCCAGCAAACAAGTTTTTTAACAACTGCGCGATCTCTTCAACACATTTTACATTGTACATGTACTTTATTTATGTACGGTATTTACCTAGTACTATTTACCTAAACCATCCGGAAGTATTTCGCTATCTTTTGGTGAAAACCGTAAAAAAATCCGTTCAGTAGATTTTGAAGAAATCGATTACATACAGACAGACAGCTTTTAGGGACTTTGTTTTATAATAAGTATAGATAATACAATACAACAGCCGCTAGCCGCTAGCCAGTTAGCCACTGCGCACAATGCAACGTCTCGATAAAAAAGGATTACAATTCGTATTACAAATACATACTAAATATCTAAATTCATTACTTTTGTTATTTTTGAATTTGAACGAACAGGTCCCTGACCGCTGCTCGCATTTCCCTTTGACTCAACCGAAAGAGGGACTTGAAAAAAGTATCGATAATAATCGATAATCTGTATTCGATACTTGTTAAGTACGAATATTGTTTGACAGGTATCGAATTAAATAAATTACCCACTAACTTCGCTTTCATGCTGAATTTTTTCGAAAAGTTACACACTGAGTCAGTAGCGTAGCGTGAACTAATGGAGACGTGGGTAAAGTCATTTCAGCGACGCCCCTCTAAGCTATTTCATCCTAAATTTATTGCTTATGCTATCGTTTATTTATTTGGTCGTTGGTTCAGCCAGTTAAATAAATACACAAAGATTTAAAGAATGTAACTAACACTTTCAATAACTTTAAAGCGATCCGGGGATTTTAAGATTCCTCGCCGGCCCTTTATGTACGCGGCAGTGGGCGAGAGGTTTCACTCTCACTTAGTTGCATCACTGTTCAAATTTGAAGTTCAAAATCGTTTGTTTCGTTGTAAATATTTATAATTTTACTCGTTCAATCATTCGCTTCTTCATTGTTGACCGTTTTTGTGCAGAATATATAGTTATTATATTTTTGATTTTTTGTTTCACTATTATTTGATTTATTATAATCTAAATGTACTAACTGTTATTCTGTGCTCTCTTGTATTCATTTTCATTATTATTCGTGTAGATACACGAATAATAATGAAAATGAATACAAACGGAGATCCGTTTCTATTCATTTTTAAGTCATTAGAGGAATACCGCCTAACAAAAATGAACTGTGGAAGTATTTTGGCAAAAATTAACTAGTATCGAATCAATATCGATCGAATCGAATCGAATTCTTTAATTAGGCTCATCCCTTATAACCTTGAACGTCAGCGACCGGCGTATTTGTGTCCTACTGTAGGGACCAGTTTGTTTTCATCTTTGTTTTGTGTTATAATGTTTGACTTTATAAGTAATTTAGTTGATTAATTAGATTGTTAGCTGCATTATTAAAAACCACTACCATAGTAAATAGCACAACAAATATTGGACAACTTACTTTTCATATTGAATCTTCTAATGTAAATGGTGTTATGTGTTCAGTGAAGTGATGGTGCGTAAGAATCCGGAGAAATGGTATGTACTACCTTCACATCATGTTCTTTTTATTTAAATCTGTGGGTACCAATTATTTTAGATATTTTGCTGACGTGCGTGCTTAACTCAAAATTTCAATTTTATTTCAACGTATAGTCAATACGAAAATGTTCCTGATGAATTTGTTGTAATTGAGGAATTATTGAATGAGTAGTAAAAATATTTTCTCTTTTTTAGTTTAGCTTATTAAATTATTTTTCAGTGTAGCTTATTAAATCTCAAAAGTGCTTGTAAAAAGCCTACTTGAATAAAGATTATTTTGATTTAATTTGATTTCATCCATGCATCAAGGGAGTTTCGTGTTACTGCGTATGACTTATTGCGCTTGAGACAGTGTATACTACTATAAATACTGTTACTAGCCCACTGCAAAAAAGTACAGAAAAAGTAAAATACATCCCAAATTCGAAAAAAGTATAATACACTTCAAATTTGTGTTTAACCTTTATTTTCATGTTTACATTAGGAGCAACTACGACGAGACTTCTGTTCGTATAAATTATTTAAATGGGCACCGGCGTGTATAGTAATTGAAATACGGTAAACAGTCTCTGTGATGCTAATTGTATGCTGCCGTCCATAAATCACTGTCAGACGATCAAGTGATGTTAATAATATGTAAGAATCGATTACTTTAGAAATTTTAGGATAATTTTTGACTACAAATTGATATTTGCACATATTGTTACCATATACAAATTGATATTTACAATGAAATATGTGCTTTCGATACAGTAAAATGCATAGATTTGAGGAAAAATGTTATTTTTATACATACATTATAGAACAATTAATCTATCACAGCAATATTAACAAAAGTGATAAGTGCATATAGTTAAAACGTGGTGCAGTGTTGTGATTAACTCTTTTCATACTTAACTAGTCCAAAAACTTGTGAACTTGTGTCAAATAATGTTTTACTACATCTGATAAAAACAATCGTTCATATTATAACAGGGTAGACAAATAATTAGTGTACATCACTTTCAAACCAACATCCAAAATAGCATACTTATCATTGAATTCGCCTAAAGCGGTAACTGAGTCGGTGGTGTATTCGGTAACGCGTCGGTTACCGCGACTAGCACTGAGTTCGAAACCTACGGCGAATAAGTTTTTCTATTTAAATTTTATTTTCAATTTTATAAAAATTTGAAATAAAATATTGAAAATGGTTGGAACTTGTGAGGCATGCAAAGGGCAAATCACCGTAACAGTAAAACGTATAAAATGCAATAATTGCAACTGCATGTACCACTCTGAGTGTGTAGGATTTACTAGTGACTCAACGTCTTTACGAACGCAATGGCAATGCCCTACTTGCGTGGCGGCTGCGCGCAAAGGCGGAGACAACAGTAACACACCAGTACGAGCAGAAAAAACGAGCAAAAACCTGCGCACGGCTTCTGATGCGCCCGATGACTCGACTTCAAAATATGACGACCCTGCGGACATCACCAAAAATATAAACCTATTTAGCCGTTTTGAGAAAATTCTAGACGCTAAATTAAAAACCATTAAATGCGAGATTGTTGAAGAGCTAAAGACTACCGTCTTCATGGAACTAAAAAATGACATAGCATCCCTGTCTTCAGAGTTTTCTCAGTTACAAGCCTCTTACAGTCAGTTGCAGACCGAAAACGACCTTCTCAAGAAAGACTTACACAAGCTTCAAGAACGTGTCACGGCGTCAGAAGATCAGCTTTCAGATCTACGTTCTCAGTTCGGCAGACAGCAGCAGCAGGCAAGAATCAACAATTTGGAAATAGTAGGGCTGCAACAAACTAGCAACGAATCTCCTACAGAAATATTAATAAAAGTCGCTCAGTACTCTGGAATCGAAATTAAACCCGATCAAATTGAATTTGCGCATCGTGTTCAACCCCAAAAAACTATTGTAGGAAGACCCAAACCTATAGTCGTGAAATTAAAGGACAGACTTTCTAAGGATACAATCCTTTCGGGCTTGAGGAGGAAAAGAGGAATTTGTACGAGAGATATAGGCATTGAGGGCATAGACAAAAAATTTTTCGTCAACGAGCACTTAACCCCTGAAAACAAGCACCTACTAAAGCTAACTAAGGAACTAGCTCGGGAAAAAGCCTACAAGTTTGTGTGGATTAGAAATTGCAGCATTTTTTTAAGAAAAAACGAACATTCACCTGCTATGAATATACGTACAGAAAAGGATCTTGCAAAGATAAAATAATCTCGTCCGAACTAGTTTATCCTATTGCAATTATATTTTATTATAGTTTTTAAGTTACAGATTGTTACTGTCATCTCTTGTAAATACTCACAACGCATTCTATACACACGTCGTACTCCACTTACAAAATCACGAACTCAAACCTTCCATTCAGTGCAGATACATTTCATAAAACCATCTAACAAACAAATTAAATTGTACAACTTATGTTATCCTCATTGCAAATTACCCGAGTTAACCATATCTCAATCCACTCTCAACCAGATTTTAAATACTTTAAATATAAATTTCCTCATTAATAAGTTTCTTATGAATAACACCTTCAAAAGCGAATTCCACGTCCATTGCTACGAACCACCAATATTAATATTATATTTTAACAATATTTTGGTATTCATTACATTTCTGCCGGCGCTAATTCAATAGCGATTATATACCAAAATGTACGTGGCCTTCGCACTAAAACGACCGAACTTCGGCAAAATATTTTAAATCATGACTACAGCTTAATTCTAATCACAGAATCATGGTTAGCGAGCAGTATTTATGATAACGAAATATGTGACGAGAGATACGATGTATTTCGGTGCGATAGGAATTCTGAAACTTCAAGGAAAAAGTTGGGTGGTGGAGTGTTATTATGTGCCTCAAAAAAATTATATGCTCGAAAACAAAATAATTTGATTTGTCAAGGAGTTGAATCCCTCTGGGTCACCATACCAGCAGAGTCTTTGAAAACCCAAGGTAGCCGTAATATACACATCGGGTTAATCTACCTACCACCAGACGACCTATTACCTGCTCGTCTTGATTCCATCTCTTCCTGTCTTGCTGAATTAGTCTCTAAGCATCCAAATGACCACATCATCCTAGCTGGTGACTTTAACCTTCCATATCTTACCTGGTCCGACTCTGGTCCGATTACAATAGTCAATAGAACTACAAAATGCATGTACTAAGTTTATTGATATATGTAATCTATCCGGCTTGAGACAACAGAATACAATTAGGAACAGTGCAAACAACATTCTAGATCTACTGTTCAGTGATATCGAATTTGATGTACTTCGAGGTACCAGCCCACTAATTTTTGAAGATAAGTACCACCCATGTTTAGAATTTGAGCTTGCCAACTTGCTTGTCCGTGGTACTACGCAGAAATCTAAAAGACGACTAAATTTTTATAAGGGGAACTATTTAAAGATAAACGATAAGCTATCAAGCATCAACTGGGATGAAGTGCTGACAGGTGAATCAATAAATAAGATAATTGAAATTTTCTGTTGTATTTTGAACGAAACTATACGTACTCACGTGCCGCTAAAGTCTAACTCTAGTCTTAACTTCCCTGTATGGTATTCCAAATCCTTAATCCATATCATAAAAGAAAAACAAAAAAAACATAAGAAATGGAAAGAAAACAAAAATCCTCGTGACTACGACGAATTTGCGCTATTAAGAACAAGACAAAAATTCATTCAAGCCAAATGCTTTTTGTCTTATACCCAACTTATGCAAAGTTCTATTCGCAAAGACCCTAAACTTCTTTTTTCTTACTCAAAATCCCTGAGGAACAGCAATAACGGATATCCCAGAAAGCTTACTCTAGGGTCAACTACCTATACAGACGAAACCACCGCATGCGCAGGTTTCAGTCAATATTTCGAGAATGTTTTCGTTAATCCGGCCGTTTCATATCCTGCATTAAATCTTCCAACCACGACTCATAACGAATTTATTAGTAAAATCATTATTGATGAAAATGAAGTACTCAAATTTTTAAAAACACTGAAAACCAATAAAGGCGCCGGTAGTGATGGTATTCCCCCAATATTTATTAAAAAGTGTGCAACTACTTTAGCCAAACCACTATCTATTATATTTAACCTCTCGATTAATGTTTTCTGTAGTTTCCCAGATACGTGGAAAGAGGCACTCATAGTACCTATTCACAAGAATGGAACAAAAACACGAATCGAGAACTACCGGCCCATATCTATCCTAAATGTGATGAGTAAAGTGTTCGAATCTATTGTTTATAGGCACGTAAATCCAGTCATTACCAGATCAATACCAAACGAGCAACATGGATTTATCAAAAATCGTTCCACTGTAACTAATATGGCAGTATTTACCGATTACGTATTGCAAAATATCGATAATAGACTCCAGATAGAGGTGATCTACACGGATTTCGAAAAAGCATTCGACCGAGTAGATCACATAATTTTACTTCGC
Source organism: Morpho deidamia (assembly GCA_947086505.1). Classification (NCBI taxonomy): domain Eukaryota; kingdom Metazoa; phylum Arthropoda; class Insecta; order Lepidoptera; family Nymphalidae; genus Morpho; species Morpho deidamia. The sequence continues at coordinate 3,474,239 of CAMTZC010000025.1, forward strand.
AAACTAGATGTATTAGGCATAAACGGAGATTTGCATCGATGGTTCATGTCATACATAAGAAATCGTATGCAGGCTGTTGTGATTGGCAGTGCCAAAAGTGATTATGTAACGGCGCCTTCAGGCGTTCCTCAAGGATCGATTCTAGGTCCTCTTTTATATAATGCCTATTTATTTGATATAGGGAGCTGCCTCAAATACGCACATTACTTGATGTTCGCAGATGACAAAAAAGTATTCTCCAGTGTACGTACTCTGGAAGATTGCTATAAGTTGCAAGAAGACCTGAATGCTTCAACGGAATATTATACTACGAATCGAATCTCTGTTAATACTAGTAAATGCCATCATATCTCCCTGAATCGTAAATTAAACCCAATATTGTACGATTATAAAATCAATGGTGTACAAATACCAAGAGTCAAGATGGTTAGAGATTTAGGGATCAAAATTGATACTAAGCTTTCCATGCATGAACACATCGATGCTGTGGCAGATAAAGCTTACAAGCAACTGGGCTTCGTAAAGCGAATCACTAGAAACTTTAACGATATAGAATGCATTAAAACACTATACTTTGTATATGTGCGCAGCTTGCTCGAGTATGCGTCTAACATCTGGTCACCTCAATACATTACGCACACCCAAAGGCTCGAATCTATACAACGGCAGTTCCTCAAATATCTAGCATTTAAAGAATTCAGAAAATTTAACAACTACGAGGAAGCCTGCGTGTACTATGCAATAGACTCCTTAGAACAAAGAAGAAGGCAGAATGATATGTTGTTATTACAGGCAATTCTAACTGGCAAAATTGACTGTCCTAATTTACTGTCTGCTTTTTCACTAAGTACCCCAACCTTAAGATCGCGGCACAAGCGTCTACTGAGTGTGCCCAAGTATAAAAGTAACTATGCTAAGAACTCCGTTATAACACGCCTAACCCGAATATACAACAATCTATATTCTAACTTGGATTTATTTCATCTGTCCAAAGCGCAGCTAAAAAAAGAGATCATCCAATGTCATCGTGATAAATAACAAGCACTCAGTCACACACACGCGCTCACACACACACACACACACACACACACACACACACACACACACACTGACACACTATAACTACGTTTGCACATACACGTGAATATTTTTGTTTTTATTTTTATTTACAATTTTTATTTCTAGTATTATCTTTATATCATCATCATCTTTATTCTGTTACTTAACATATCTATATTTTCCTTACCCTGTTAATGTAAATAATCTGTTTATAAATTTTGTAATCTTGTTATGGCCTTATTGTATAGTCTTAATTTTTTTTAATAAGTATTATCTGTAACGCTGTTGATTACGTAATAAATAAATAAATAAATAAATAAATAAATTTTATCCAATACTAGCTGTGTAGTAATCAGTGTTTTTAATTTGAATTTTGAAAGTAGTTACCGTAAGTTGACCATAAGAGATAGTGACATGCTGTCGCAAACTTTTTGTAGTGTTTTAGTTGATCTACAATTCCCTAGTACATTTAAGTGTATCTGTGTTGGTTTACGCGGCACACGCAACTAAAGCTCATAGCAGGCGAGTTTGAAATTCCCGCGAGAATTCTAATGTAACGTACTATTAACTTAAACCTTCGTCAATAATTGTATTATTTTTTAGTAAAAACAACACAAAAATCCGTTCAGTAAATTTTGAGAAAATCGATCACATACAGACAGACTTTTGGGGACTTTTTTTTATAATAAGTATAGATACAAGTTTCATCAATATTGCTCCAGCTTAACAAAGAGACTATCGAATTTTATATATAAATATGGATACACTCAACTAATCATAAAACATTAAAGAATCAAGTGCCTGTAAACTAATGTAATCTTAATATTCTTTTTCTAAAATCTGCAATAAAAGATAATATATATGACGCTAAATATAGAGTGTATTGGCTAAGTGGCTAAGTGGCGTAGAATTGGAGAGGCCTATGTCCAGCAGTGGACTGAAGTGGGCTGATGATGATGATAGAGTGTATTTTCCATAAAACGTTTTTGAATATAAAACACACACATTTAAAATCGGTAGAATAAAAAACAGTAAAGTAGCGTCTAATTCTTCAAATTGCCTGTAACCTGTTTAAAGAAGCAAACTTTAACAATTATCTAGGCGTTCCCGAACTAGTAACAGTGTAGGAGGTCGTACAGCAATAATATCTATGGGGCTGATAGTGATTTATTCGTGGGCGGGTAGGTGTGATGAGATTAACATCGAAGAGACCGTACGGCCGGCTTCGCGCATTTCAATTACCCCACCCAGCGTGGGCCCTCTGAATAATGTATGAAAGAACTTTGATTGAAATACTCTTGACGTGTATTGCTCTTGCTAACTTCATTGTTTAATCGACAAAATTGTATTACCATTGCTACAATTGAACAGGCATTTAAAAGACTGTTAATAATGTTACTGTAACTTAAATAGTTGTGGTAAAATTATTTCATTATGAAATTAGACAGCGCTTATAGATTACCTATTTTCCGTTCTATGCAAATTTGTTATAAATAGTTCTAGCAAGTAAGATAAACTGTAATAGCCCAGCAGTGAGATCGTGCGACTCTTTTGAGTACGTTTTTCTGATGAAATTTATGTGTCTCGTTAATAATTCTAATTACACTCTTTTCGGTTAAGGAAAACATCGTAATGTAACAAGCTGTGATAGCCTAGCGGTGAGACCGTGCGACTCTCTAGAGTCGACTCTAGAGTAGGTTCAAACCCCGGGCAGGCACCAATGAGTTTTTCTATTAAAACTTATGTGTCTTATTGATAATTGCAATTTATCACACGCTTTTCGGTGAAGGAAAACATCGTGAGGAAACCTGCATATCTCTAGAGAATTCTAGGGATATGTGTAACCTACCAATCCGCATTGGAGCAGCGTGGTAGGTCTTAGCTCCAAACCTTCTCTCCAAAAACGGAAAGAGGAGGCCTTAGCCCAACAGTGGGCATAGTAACAGGCCGCTACTACTACATAGGGTATGGACTACTATAGAGGTATAAATTAAGGCCTGTCGTGAATCTATTATAATTTTATGCATCAAACATAGTGTTTTTTATCCTTATTCGTTATAGAGAGCTTTGTTAGGCTACAATTATCATGGAATAAGTTGATTGTAAGGATATTATTTGTGCGTAATTTAACCTAGTAGAAGTAATTTCATTGATGAAAAAGTTTCCTTCTAGTAATGCTAGCATTAGTATGCTAGCATTACTAGAAGAAAACTTTTTGTACCACATATGTATGTGACTTTGCAGATATTAATAAATGCTCAGATTCTAACGCGTGATGTTCAAGACGTCGTTCGTATTTAAATACTTGAATCCATAGGATAATTGAGACAAAGTTCTCGGTACTGTTGAGATAGTAATCTGAAATCCCAAAAGTCCTAGGACTGTGAAAAATCATACAAGAAACAATTTTTTCAACCAATGGACGTCAGGCATAAGTCTGTCTAAGACTTATCTACAAGATTCTATGCTATTTTTGGATACAGGAGCCCCCGACGACCTCTTTGAGGTCACTATTCACCTCGTGGTTGTCATTTACACATCTAATAATTATCCTTACTGTGTACCCCAACCATATCTTCAGCTTCGCAACACGCTAGCTATAACGGTTATTTTGATTCTTGTCTCGTTATTAAGGCGCTGAACAGAGCTGGCGCAAATTCAGATTTCGGCATATAAGCCACGCCCACAATGTCTGCGACGGCGTAGCGACAAAATTAATTTTTTAACACCCATTGTAGGTGTACACTATTTTATCCAAACTTTTTTTGTACAATTTATTTAAAAAACTTATGTCTAATTAATCTTATAAAACTAAGTATGCTGAAACTATAACTAAACACCTAAAAAAAGACATATTATCAACAAGGAATAGTCACAAAAGGCGGCAGCTAGCGACACACGTCCGTATAGCAGCGCGCCTCAGCGATCACTGTCTATATTCGTAGATGTAAAAGAGAAGCGAGACGATGACTCGTTTCAGTTTTGCTATTTTCTAAAAAATATTTAATTTGAATGAAATATCTTAATTAATTCAAAATTTAAATCTTACATTCTCTTTATATTATAATGATTTATTATTCTTATTAATTTTACCAATTTTTGTTGATAAATATTAGAGATATTTACGATCAAAGTAAAAATCAGAGGTCTATTTACCAATTTTTTTTATCGAAAAAAAGTATCGTAATCATGTTTTGAAATCTTACATTCTCTCTGAGATATGATGTATATTAACATATATTTTTCTTTTAATCGTCATCCCTATAGCTTTTGTTAAAAACGTGTTTAAAGTCAGCCTATTTGGCTCTGTTCAGCGCCTTAATGATTTAACCTTATAGATATAGGCACGTAGCTAGTTTGATAAATCAAATACCAATTCAAATACAAAATATACTTCATTATTCATCAAGAAACCAGTAAAAAACGGCGAATACTCTTTAAAAAAATTAAACAATTTAATTAATTGATTACATGTTAATCTTTGTAGCCTGTTGCTTAGCTGACTGCAGTTAAAATACGTTACTATCAGTCAAATGTTCTAAAATTGTATAGTAAGCTTCATAGTAGCATCATTATCATCGTCCTGCCCGTATCACACTCTAAAGTGCGGTCGGCACAACACTTTATAAACATAATGTAATATTGTTATGATCATGCGAAAGAGTTCGTCATGCGTATGTCATAGAATTCAAATTGGACGTTGGCAGTTTTACGAACATGTGAAAAGAGTTCGTAAACTGTACCTCATAGAGTTCAAATTCGCTCGAACATTGGACGTGTATCAAAACATGTTTATCGGTAAACATGTTTACGATCGTTTCAAGGCTATCGAATGTTCTCGAAATCGGTTCATTCGATATATAAGCAGACGTATCGTGCGCCTCGAGATTCAGTTTGCGAATAGCGATCTAGAGCGAATAAACAAGTGAAAATAAAAATGAATAATTAGTGACCTCGGCATTATTGGACAACGAAGTGTATAGAGACTCTAAGTACTAAGTTTGTAGTTAAAAGTTGAATAAAGTGTTTTTAACGAGTCAAAGGGTATTTTTATCCAAATCCACGAACCCCTGTACGTGTAACAATATGATTTGGCTACGTATTTTACGACCGGCCGCTTGCATGACGTCAACTTACTTTAGTCGCATTTTACGGCCCTCGATAAGAAAGAGGGTGGTTTATTTTACTCAATCGGATACCGCACGGTTGGTCAACTTACCTTAGTCGCTTTTTACGACACCTCGGTAAGCAATGAGGGTAGTCTATTCTACTCAGCCGGATACCACACGGCGGTAAACTTTATAGTGGCTTTATCTTATTATAGTAAGTTAATAATCTCTAATTATAGTATCTTTTAAGATATTTTATAAACTTGTCTAAAGGCAAGTCTAGATGTTCTTGAGAAATTTTGTTATAAAAACTTGTGTCATGACAGACGTATCATTTCGGAATATTTTGAGACATACATATCACTAGTTTATGTCGGTTTCTAGTCTCTGTGATGTCCATTGTACCTACATCTATTTCAGTACTAATGATTAAAAAGCAAAAGGTATTTTTTATTTTCGTCTGTTTCGTTACTTTTCTGTCTATATTGAATTAGTCCTGTCCATTACAATTTTGAACGTTGAAAGTAAAGTAATTTAATCAAGCGGCGTAATTAGTTTGCATTGAAGTCAGTCACGTACTAAATTTACGTGAATATTTAAACTTTAAAATAAGATCGAATGTACGGATAAATATATTACAATTATTCACTGTTTATCAATTAAATATGTATCATTATTAAATTATTAAATAACATATACATAATATTATTAAATTTAAACTGATAGAATAATAAATGAGACCCCTTTTCAGAAAAATTTGAACAGTTAGAGATCATTGTAAATATTATCACAACTAACTTTTATAGTTCCTTATTAATAAATTAAGCAAGTTTTATTATATTTCATTAGATTTGAACAATTTGCTCAAGAACATTTGTAACATCTGATAAATTCATAAAGTCGAAAATTTATTAATAAGGGAGAATTTAAGAAAGACTATGTAAATGTTTGCAGGTTGTTAGTTGAAACTTGCGCGTGAAACTTCGTACGCGTCGACTTCATCGTTAAAATACCTTCAATTATAAATTACTAGCTATGCCAGTGGCTTCGTCCGCATGGAAATCAGTGTCATAAAAGTTTCCCGAATTGAAATTATGAACATAAAAGTATTTATTTTTATTGCGAGTTAACCATAATTGATAGAGACGCACTATCTTGGACTTTTTTGTAGTATTTATATATTCTCTAGTACATCACTCTTGTACATATCTGCTGGTTTACGCGGCACACGCACGGAAAGCACTTTAGACTCAAGTTTTATACACACTTGCGATTTCGTCAACACAATTTACATAAAACGGTAAAGTAACATTAACCTAAACCTTCCAAAAGAATTGCACTTTTATTAAAAACCGTACAAAGATCCATTTCGTAAATTTAGTGAAAATTTATCACATACGGCTGTATGACCGCTTTAGGATACTTTGTTTTATAATAAGTACAGAAGTATTTCTTCTTTTTCCCAAAGGAAAAATGTTTTTTTTAACCCGATATATAAGCTTCATATTTTATCAAATTTTATTTGATAAAAAAAGCTCTATATCGGATAGTGAACATCAGAAAGAAGAATGAAAAGGATATTATGCATGTAAAATGTATAAAAGATGACCAAGGAAAGATTTTGACAAATGATGAAGATATAAAAGGACGTTGGAAGGATTATTTTAAAAATTTAATGAATGAAGAGAACGATTGGAGCAGAAAGTTAGAAAATTTACCTATTAATTAGGTATAGTGAGAGAAGTGAATGAAGATGAAGTTAGAATAGCAGTGCAGGGTATGAAAAGTGGGAGAGCGATTGGGCCGGATGGCATACCGGCTGAAGCGTGGAAGTGCTTAAAAGGGGATGGATGGAAGTGGCTGACTTTATTCTTTAACAAGCTGTTACATGAAGAAGCAATCCCAGAAGAGTGGTCAACCAGTACGCTGGTACCCATTTTCAAGAATAAGGGGGATGTGCAAGAATGTAACAACTACCGAGGGATAAAGCTCATGTCACACAGTATGAAAATTTGGGAAAAAGTGATAGAGCGAAGAATGAGAGAAGAGTGTACGATAACGCAGAACCAGTTTGGTTTTATGCCAGGGCGGAGCACGACGGACGCTATTTTCGCCTTACGCCAGCTATGTGAGAAATATCGACATGCGCGTAAGGACCTGCACATGGTTTTTATTGACCTAGAAAAAGCGTATGATCGTGTTCCCCGTGAAGTTCTGTGGTGGATTTTGAAAGAAAAGAGCCTGCCTGGGAAGTATGTACGGATTGTATATTCCATGTATGCCAGAGCTAGTACTCATGTCCGGTCTGAAGCCGGAGTAACTGACAATTTCGATGTGTCTGTAGGCTTACACCAGGGATCGGCTTTAAGTCCCTTTTTATTTCTCTTATTGATGGATGCACTTACTGCTGATATTCAAGAGGAGGCTCCTTGGTGTATGCTATTTGCCGACGATATCGTGATTGTCGGTGAAAATGCAGCTGAGGTCCAGAGCAGATTTGTAGAATGGCAAGAGAAATTGGAGAGTTTTGGTTTAAAGATCAACCTGACCAAAACTGAACACATGCAGTGTGATTTCAGTGGTCTCTCCAATTTTTCTCCAATAACCTTAAATGGTGTTGTTTTGCCAGCCTGCTCCGACTTCCGGTACCTTGGTTCGCTTTTCCAAAAGAACGGTGAAATTGATCGCGATGTGAGGAATAGAATGAATGCAGGATGGATGAAGTGGCGACAGGTCTCAGGCACAATATGTGACCCCCGAATGCCCCCAAATTTACACATCGGTCATAAGACCTGTCGTAATGTATGGATCAGAATGTTGGGCAATGAAAAAGATGGATGAAAGAAGAGTACATGCAAATGAGATGAGGATGTTAAGGTGGATGTGTGGTGTGACAAGACTTGATAAAATAAGAAATGAGTATATAAGGGGAAGTCTGAAAGTTGCGCCCATTATAGAAAAGATGAGAGGTGCAAGATTGGGATGGTATGGACATGTAATGAGGAGGGATGAAAATCAGGTGACCAAACGAGTGTTGAGTATGAATGTGGATGGATATGTGACTAGAGGAAGGCCTAAAAAGAGATGGTTGGACTGTGTGAAGTATGACATGCATATAAAGGAGTAGCGCCAGATTTGACGAATGATAGAAGAGAATGGAAGAGAAAAACATGTTGTACCGACCCCACTTAGAGTGGGATAAGGGTAGGAGAAAGAAGAAAGAAGATTTTATCAAATTTTATTAGTATTACTGTAAGAATCGCGAATTTATTATCTGTATAAAAAAACTATTAACAAAATTCAATCTCGCAAAAACAATAAAACGTTAGCAATATACTTTAAAAAAGGTTACATCGGATATTTGGGTGCTCCAAACACGCCCCCAGTATCACGCTCGCAATACGTCCTAAATCCCTGAATCAGCGCGACATGCAACTTTCTCCTCTCGCTGACATAAAAGTGAGAATCAGACAACCAATTTCACATGAAGATAACTCTTGACCAACTTTAGTTTGTCATATTTTCGATACATATTTTTATGAACGCTCGTGTTATATACAAGCGATAAAATTGCTCCAAGTACAGGATTTTATGTTTGTGTCTAGCTGATCGAATAGACTAGACGCTAAAAATGAAGGAAAATCGTTTACGTATTGAGTTTTAACAATGTCATTTTTTAATTTATATCCTTACAATTTTATTCCTTTTATTATATTTTGGTTTTTATTAAATTTAGTTACTCCAATCTTGCTGTGATAGCCCAGCGGTAAGACCGTGCGACTCTTTCGAAGGAAGTTGCTAGTAGAATAACCTAGTTCAAACCCTAGGCATACACATAGGTGTATGCCTAGGGTTTGAACTAGGTTATTCAGAAAACTCATAGGAGTTTTCTGATACAAGTTATGTGTCTAATTGGTTATTGCCATTTATTGCACGCTTTTCGGTGAAGAAAAACATCGTGAGGAAACCTGCATATCTCTAGAAAATTCTGGTGATATGTGTAACCTACCAATCCGCATTGGAGCAGCGTGGTAGGTCTTAGCTCCAACCCTTCTCTCCTAAAACGGAGAAAGAAAGCCTATGCCCAGCTGTGGGACTGTAATAGGCCGTTACTTTACTCCAATCATGTGACTTGCTGTGTAATTGCTGTGACGCATATGAAGTAGGTCATCGTTTAACAAGTTCGCTGTAATATTATTATATATATTTGTCTGTATATTAATGTGTTAACATAGAAGCATAATGTTTTTTTCTTATTGCTTTAGTTCTTTCAATGTAAATTGTTCTATTTTAAATGTAAATTTCATAAGGCTCTCTCCATAAAAAGATTTTTTCAATATATCTGTATTTTCATCAAAACAACTTACTTTAAGACATAGATAGATAACAGAATCAACACCATATGCCGTCAGAGCAAGCGTAGTATTGCAAAGAAGTTTATTTTGAAGGCACCATTACGAATTTTAAGGAGAACCTTATGCCTATCAGTGGACTTTTTTGTTACATAACTTCAAAACTCCTAGTAAAATAAGATTTAGTTTTATACAAATTGTATTTCCCATTCTACAACCAACTTATAGCAATTCAAAGTAAAATAGAAAACAGTTTACGATATCGCTTCACAAATAAAAAACTATCGAATCTCGCAGCGTTGAGAATAAATCTTAAAGAAACGCCTTAAGTAGTTTCGAATGGTTGCAACACGAAGCAAGAAATCTCTGGGAGCGAACTAACTCAAATATCATTAAGAAATGATTAATTATTGTGCCAGTAAAGAAACGCATCGATCTTTTCCCGTACAAAGCTTAAAAAGTCTTAAGACCAAATTTGCTGATTATGTACGTATACAAAGATACTCTGAGTCGTTTTATCAAACTATCTATTACTCCGCGGTTTTATTGGGGATACTCTACTGCGTACAGAGTACTGCTAGTTACATTTAAACAGTATTTTTATTTGATTTAAAGAAACTTCTAAACAAGTGTTTTTGAATCTTCAACTCTACTGCGGCTTCGGAAAACTGTGCCTTGTTTTAAACTGATGTAACGGCAAAGCTAAAATTAATACATTCAAATTGACCTTTGTGATCATAGATTTTACCGCAGTAAAAATGGAACTATATAATATGGTAACACTGATTGTTACAAGGAGTCCAGAGGAGTAAAAGTTGGAACCTTGAGATTCCATAAAAACTGATGAATACTCTTAACTTATAAATCGAGTAAGTATAGTCCATTTTTTTAGAAACTTTTCGAACATCCTGAGAAAACGTAAATATCTGTAGATAAATTTTAAGATTTGGTAATAACTAATCCGCATTGGGGTAGAGGATCTAGCGTATCTTTTTCTCTATAAGAGAGAAAAAGCATGCGTCAAGCGGGAGATTAGGTTTTGGGAGTATACCAATATTTCCCTTCTGTCACAAAAAAATAATCTAACAAAGATTACCATTAAAATCTACGCAAAATACGCGGCAATAAATAATGCACATAGAGGAAAAGAGAAAGAAATCGGCTAGATTCTGCTTTATAGAGCATTGCCTCTGTCGCACAGACTGACGAACCCGTGTGAAACGTCACATACTAACTGAGTGACAGTGACAGCGCTCTACGAAACCGAACTGGCCGGCTGTTTCGTCGATATACATACATATACATAGACATCGATGTACATTATTTAATGCCGGGTACTATACAAAGTTGAAATATGCGAAATTTATTCTATCAGATACATTGAGTAAAATCTGCACACTTCATACTTAGAACAGTAAATTGCGCTATAAATTGTTTCCAGATATAATATTGTCTTAAAGGACAGTTATATTCAGTTAATTATGAAGGGCACTCACAAAATTCTAAATCATGCATAAGTAACCTTTGACCGACCTTTAGGAAAGGCGCACCAAATTTCAAAATTAAGATTTCCCATAGGACCGACCCTTATTTATTGTTAATTGAAATAAACTTGCCTTTAATCACATTAACATTTATCTTACATCACATTACAACAGTGTCTAGGAAGCTATGATAAATAAATTTGTCTTAAAAAATCAATTATTGTTAAACATAGGGTTAGATCACAATATATCAAGTGGCATTTAATTAGATTCGACTAGTTTTTACCCGCAACTGCGTTCGCGTGGACGTAGTCTTGGAATAAACTTCTTAGCTTCTGCTATTCTCCAACCCTGCAAATATCTCACATGATATAAAATCTCCTTTAAATTACAGATTTAACTTGACGGGACCCATAGTGAATTAAAAAACTTTGTTAGGTCGATAATAGATGGTGCTTTTTGATGACATGATATTCCTATAGTATTAACAAGATCTCTATAGTCCATATTGCTGTAGTATTAACAAGATGTAGTCCATATGTAATTTTGGTGTATAAAGAATAATTGTTCTAAATTTAATCGATATTGGTTCAGCTTATTCGTCGTGAAAGAGTAACAAATATACATTCCATACTCACAAACTTAAACACTTATAATATTAGAAGGATAGGATAGGATGTTTTGGCAGGGTTGCATTCGCCGTGGTCACGACTAGCGACTGCAGCGCCGTGTCGTCTTTGTTCCTGAGTACTACATTTATTATTTTCTAGTTAGAGCTGTGATAGCCCAGCGGTGAGACTGTGCGACTCTTTCGAGGGGAACACGAGTTCAAACCCGGGCAGGAACCAATGAGTTTTTCTATCAAAATTCATGTGTCTAATTGATAATTGCAATTTATCACATGCTTTTCGGTGAAGGCAAACATCGGAAACCTGCATATTTTTAGAGTGTAATATTTAATATGTGTAATATTTCCAGAATTCTCTACACATATCTAACGTACCAACCCGCATTGGAGCAGCGTGGTAGATCTTAGCTCCAACCCTTCTCTGCAGAAACAGAGAGAGGAGGCCTATTCCCAGCAGTGGGATTATAAAAGGCCGCTACTTAAAGTGAGGATATGGCATCAATCCACGTAAATATTACAAGCAATATAACAGAACTAACTACTTTGCTATAATCCGCACGGGTTAAGTGAATGCATGCAAAGCCAATGTGTATGAAGCAGGCAAAATCTACGCACCTTATACATGCAGGACCAGCCACCACATGCACCCCAAGGCACAATTCACCAGCAACAACGAACACAAAAGCAGCACACACACCCACCACCACAATCTCGACGATCGTTTCGCCCCGAAACCGAAGCATCATCAGGAGGATAGGCTTCACGACAAAAATCGTACTGCGATCACGTAAATATTCTAAAGTGAAAACCAGCCTTCAACGCATCTCTAATCCAGATTGGTTGATAGTTTACACGTATATCAAAAATTCTTCAGTAATATGTAAGGCTTGTAACTTGTTTGAATTTTTTGTGAGAAAAATAATTGAAAATTAAATATTAGCCATATTAAAAAATCGGTGAAAAACTTAATACCAAATAAATTGAATCGTCAAGTAAGACTTAAGACGTAATACTGAATAAATTACATTGCGAACAAACTTTGTTTAACTGAATATTTGAAGAAAATAATAAAAGTTAAAAGACAGAACGGTGAACGTTGGAACTTAACGCAATTAGGTTCACGTTTTCGTAATTCTTAAAAGTATTTGAGATATTTTTATTTATCCTTATTGCACTTCAGCCAATAGAAAGGTGAATACTCCGATTTGGAAAATAGACTTAATTATATTAAATTATATTTAAATTCGAAATATTCTTTATTTAAGTAAACGTGTAAGCAAACACTTTTGAATCATCGACTCTACCGCTGTTTCGGAAAGCTGTTCCTACCGAGAAGCGTCATCGAGAAACTCGATTGTTGCAGTTTTCAAATATTATTCTTATAACTAGTTATATTACGTCATTACTATTTTGTACAGGGCAGAGGAGTAACTGTATCCATGCATCCTTATCATCTATATAATCCTCAATAGTATCAGCCTCCCTTTAACAGTATATTAAAACTCCTGTAAAGCTAAAATTGATTGTGGAGTTTTATTATAAAATCTTATACCCAAACCCACAAACAACTTACGTACTTTTGCTCGTTTTTTACTACGTTGCAAGGCGCAAAGCAGGTGCCGCAAGCAAATGTCGGTGCCAACTTTATCTATTATATATATCGCCATGTTTTTAATAATTGTCTATATTCTTATGCATGATAATTAAATTACTAAAAATATACTGTGAAGTCAAAGTAAGAATAACTATTTCTTCAAACTTCTCTCGCAGGGAATCACGCGGAATTGATTGTAAATGTCCCGTAAGACTCTTTTTTGTAATATAAAAATTCTATCAATATCCCCGCATTTACCCCATAACAATATTCCATAAGACATAATGCTATGGAAGTAAGCAAAATAAACAAGTTTTGCTGTGTTGACGTTAGTAAAATTTCTTATCTTTAGAAAAGCGTAGGCTGCTGAACTAAGTTTCCCTGCATCGTACATGATCGTGTTGTGTATATATCTCTTGGAGAAATGTATTATATATCCAGCAGTAGACATCTATCTTTTGAAAAAGAAGAAGAATCAGTACATTTTTGTAAAAACATCAACATGCAGCTGGCTTCTTTATTGGGTTACTTATTAATGAAGCACCTGTTAAGAGCTCAATTGATGCAGTTCAAGTGTCGAGAGGATGGAGAGCTCTCAACTCGATACGGCGTCCAACATCAGTTGCACTCGCCCGTTTAATATTTATAAGTGTGCTGTGGAAAAACAAAAATTTTACTTTTACTATTAACTATTTCTTGTCAGTATTCACTTTGAAGGCATATTTAAATTGTACACATAATATGGCCCGCTATACTTTACTAATAAAATGATTTTAACTTTTCTGTAGTAATTTTCCAAAACAAAATTTTTTTTTAGTAATGATTTTATGAGTTTATTGCTTTTACAGATAATTTAATGCTTAATCATTCTTGTATATTATTTTTTGTACTATGACTTATAAAAATCTGTTTAGCTGTTTCAAATATTAAAAAAAAATGACCATACTAAAAATTATATTACGTTTGTGGTCTTTAGCGACAATGTCATTGCAAAAATTTTGCTATCTGCTAAAAGGTTCCATGGTTAAGGTTCTAAAATTTCTCTCCTGGCTCCAGGCCAGTGGATATTGAAGCTTCTAAGCTGTTTATCCGATATTTTCAAAAATTGATATATTCGATTATTAAAAAAACCTTCAAAGATTTTTACACTCACTGTAGTGTATTTGGGGGTGAGATGTTCGATTCAAATTCAAATTCGAATTCGAATGAATTCAACTGATTCTTTAGTCGAATTGGCCTTTTCAAGCACTTTTGAAACGTCAAATTAAAATTAAGATGAAGTTAAGACTTGTTCGGAAATGTGCTCTAACCGAGAAGAACCAGCAAAAACTCACGGTCACTCTTGTCAAAAATAAATATTACAATATTGTATTTGTAACTGTTAACAAACATAGATTATAATATCTAGTGCGTAGCTGGTCACAATTTAATTCCAAGCTTTCTAATCATTCACATAGTCCTCAACATCATAATAAGCTTTATTAATGAGAGTCTCTTTAATTACTTTTTTTGAACTTGTGTAAAGTCCAAAATAGATGCAGGAATTTTATTATTAAAAAAGGGTTCTGAAGCCCACAAACGATCTACGTACTTTCTGAAGCCGTAACCTTGGTATTAATTTATTTCGGTTCCTAGTTAGCCTTTTACTAATATAGCTTTTTTTATTAATGTATATTTTGTTTCACAAACACTATATTATCATAAATGTACTGTGAAGCTACAGTAAGAATACCTATTTATTTAAATTTATCACGAAGCGCGACACGTGGTTTAATATTATAAATCGCACATACGTATATATATTTACAGGACACACATAATGCTTGTATGACTATATATGCGTTATGTGTGTCTATTCTACTACATAAACCTACTAATACTAGTGTACAAAGGAAACCTTACACTGTCTCAAGCGCACCACGTCAGCAGCACCACAACCGCAGGCAATAGTCGACGTTGTTAGTGAGTACGAGTATAAGTACATATTTGAACCTATATGCTAAACTCATACAATACAAGTAAACTCATACACCACACTATATATATGAATAAAATATTTCGATAAAGACTTTGAATAACTTACATGGAAATACATCAACTTTGCACACACAAGGGACACAGACTTTGGTGTACTACAACAAATAAAAGACGTAAGGAACAATGTAAACTTGCAGATTAGACCAATTCACGAGCGAATGGCGATTAGAGTAACATATTGTATTAAGAAAACGCTAGGGTATTTAGGTGGCTTTGTGCCATCTCTTTCCTATAAATAGAGCATTCCACGCTTTTTATACAATACACTAATATATATGTGCTATAACAAAACAATGTTTATATTTTTTTAAACTTTATATATTTACTTATTTACTCTTATATGACTTTGATATTTCTTTCTATATGTATAACATCAATCTATACTTTATTACTTACTCTAAAAAAGGACTGCCTGTATGCGAAACGTTTAAGTTAATAGCGCATTACGGTTTCATATATTGTAAATTATATTGAAGAGGTCGCATAGTTGCAAAAAAACCCGCCGGGAGCATTATTCGCACCCCGCGTAAACAGAGATACACTATAGTAATGTACTAGAGAGTTGTAGGTCTAAAATAATACTACATAAAAGTCCGCGACAGCATGTGTCTATCTCTTATGATTAATTCACAATAAGACTTTGATGTTATAAGTTTTCAATAAATATACTGATTTCCACGCAGGCGTCGCTGCAAGTAAAGCAAGTGTATATTTAAATTGAGAGCGATTAAGTCTTAGCAATTGTTTGTATGTTTGAATAATGGAAGCAAAATAGTTGAATTAGAAATGCCCGAGCAATGTACAGACAGAATTGACTCTCGTAAGATATTTCTTACACTCATATGAATGTTTCTACAACAAACTTTTAAAACGAGAGAACTTCCTTTTGAACGCAACTTTGCCTACTTAAAGCTCAATATCGAAGCAAATGAAGGTACATAATACAAAAGTAATAATAAAATTATTTTGCTATATATTTTATTATTACTTTTGTATTATGGATCTCCGCAAAATTACCCCTAATTCTATAGAAGGTACATAACTTTAATGAAGGTACATAAAGATGCTCACAGTTCATTGCACATTTAACAATCTTTTTGTATTTATTCAGTTATCATATGTTTGTGATTAATGATGACATAATTGTGGTGATGATCATGTTATAATTTGTTATAATGATAATATGACCAGATTATGATTTAATAATTAACACTTTCAGCCTCTTATATCTTGTACCACAAAACAACAGTTCGGACAGAAGTTGTGTCAGCGTGTATGGTCTTTTCGCAAACACCATTTCTACAGCATCCGTAAAACTCAAACTCATGCTTGTGTTGATTTTATGCTGTTTACGCTTTTTCAATATTCTGGAATAAAATGAAATTTTTAATTTATACGTTATGAAAAAGTCCTAGCTAGTTTCAATATTTGGTAACTGTATTTCTAGAAAGGCACTTCTGTAATGAATTTTTAAAGCTGTTACATACTCCAATAGATTTTTTTTTTATGATATTGAGCACATACGTGGTGTCAAGAATATAAATACTATATTACACTTCACTACTGTAGACACACTAAATGCTAAAAGCAGTCTGACTAGATTAGCCTCAACTGGCTAATTTAGAACCTTTATTTATATTAGTTATTTATTTATTTATTTGACTACTTCAGTCTCTAAGGAATTATTAATTTAATCTTATTTATTATATTTCCTATTACACAATCACATAATCGTTTTTATAAGCATATTTAACACAATATCTAACAACTAATGGATAGCGGAATATCCTCATGATTTAGGTATCAGGTTTGATAAGGCTTTCCTATTATCCTGTGAAAAATTTCTAGTACCTAGAAAAATACTTGAGGCCATTAAAATTAGCCATCAACCGAATTTAATAAGAGGCTGTGGATGATTACCTTCCAGCATGGAAACCTATTTTTGACACTAGCAGTTCAAATAAAGATCGATTAGAAATTTAATAAGAAATTTCATCCATGCATCCAATGCCTATCCCCGAAGGCAAAGCGGTTTATTGTATTACGGTTTAGCGTATAATCAGTGAAAAAGTAAGAGACAGATTTTTCAAATTTATAATATTACTAGCTATGCCCACGGCTTCGCCTGCGTGTAAATCAATACGTCACATACTTTTGCCGGCGTAAATACCGACGGCGCAGGAATTGTTATGTAACGTACTATTAACTTAAACCTTGCTCAAGACCTACTTTATCTTTAAGTGAAAATTATACAAAAATCGGTTCAGTAGATTTTAAGATAATCAATCACATACATACAGACCGATTTTGGGCACGTTGCTTTTTAACTAACGGCTATACTGTTAGATATTGTGTTAAATACGCTTATAGATACTTATATATTCATATAACGATTATGTGTTTGTGTAATAGGAAATATAATAAATAAGATTAATTTAATAATTTGATGGAGACGGAAGTAGTCAAATGTCATTCATTAGTTGTTTCATAAAACGGAAACGGAAATGCAAACAACAGAGTTATAAATTAGTTAGTTGATTCTATTCTAGTCAGTCTGCTGTTAGTGTCTACAATATTGAAGTGTAACAATATGTGCGTCTCCGCCCGTGTGGAAATCAGTGTTTAGCATGTAATCGTCGCTAGAGTCTCGGCGGGAGACTGGCTGATAGTCTACACCGCTTTTTATACCTATTCCCCCCCTTTAAACTACAATCGACACCGGTTTGTCACTACCCCCACTGAAAATTGTTGTACGACCTCTCCAACTCAATTTACATAAAACCGTTATATACTATTAACTTCAACCCTTTCGAGGTATAGCACTAACTTTAAATGAAAAACCGTACAAAAATCCGTTCAGTAGATTTAGAGAAGATCGATAACATACAAGATACAGCTTTGGGTATAGTTTTATAGTAAATTATTGATGTAATTGAAATTATTATAATGTTGATCATCATAATCCTATCTAACATACCACTCTAAGCGGGGCGGCCCAACGTGTTACAAACATGTTTTCAGATGATTTTGCTACATATTTTACGACCCCCTGCCGACGTCACTTACGTTAGTAGTCATTTATGAATCTCGGTGAGAAAGAGAGTGGTCTATTCCACTCAACCGGATACCACATAGTAGGTCAACTTACCTTAGTCGCCTTTTACGACACATCGGTGAGAAATGGGGGTGGTCTATTCTACTGAACCGTATACCACACGGTGGGTCAATTTACCTTAGTCGCCTCTTACGACACCTCGGTGAGAAATGGGGGCGATCTATTCTACTCAGCCGGATACCACACGGCGGGTCAACTGACCTTAGTCGCATCTTACGACATCTTGGTGAGAAATGGGGGTGGTCTGTTCTACTCAGGTGGATACCACACATACCACATGTTTTGTTACGTTTTTTTATGGTACATAAACAAATAAATAAATTGTTGATGTTTAATAAAAACACCTATTTTCTATATCAATGTAAATAACGAACCGTAAGCTTGAAGTTTAGCAGTTATGAGGAAAACGAAAATATAAAAATCTAAACGACATTTTCAAATAGGGAAATTATGAAACCGCAGTGGATGCGAGAGTCCGAAGCTTTTGTTCGCCCGAGGGCATTGTTTGAACCTTTCAGATTTTAATTGGAAAATCAAACGAGTTAGGATTTCTGTGCTTTTTATTTATGTTCTTATGTTATTTTACTAAAACATATATGAGAGTTCAATATTAAACCTCTTCGGATCTCGATGGTTCATCATGTCCGTCGTTGGATTCTATAATAAGGGGTGACCTGGGTATAGGAGAAAGGGAATTCCAAGTAGTATTCGGCAGTTTTTATTTCAATTTACGTTGTTTTTATATCAATTTTATATTAATTCTGATTCGTGACAAGACGTATTTGATTATGGTATTTAGGGATATAATTGATCGATAGGTAATTGTTTCAAATCGTGGTCTATAAATCATGTGTACAAACCTAATACAAATTGAACGGTCAACGCCATCTATCGGACTACAACAGTAACACGTAAATAAATATTTGTATAAATTTATTAGTTGCCAAGAGTTTTTGCCCGATAGATGGCATATTGTCTGCAAACAATCTAATTGTATCGCGCTACGAAGAATATTTGGTAGATATATAAAGACTGGATACTTTTGCGTACTCGTACACTCTCTGTAAAACCCATTAGGGCTAACAGCAGTTGTTAGATTTAAAAAAAAATTTAAATCGACTTTTATCTGGCATAGTCCTTGATTGTTTTACCATTCAAAGTGCGACAGTGTAGAATCTTATACAGTGTGGTTTTTTTAATACAGTATGCAGTCGAAACCCCTTAAGTGATAACCCTGAAGTACGCCAATCGTTCATCAGTTTATCAATCGCCAGAACATTGCACACACAGACATACATACAGCCAGTGAAGACATTCCCACTTTCTTATGTCTAGCGGCTGGAGCGTCCAATTGCGACCGTTTCAACATTAGAACTTTTTCATAAGTGCGATTCTGCCCTCCACAGTGCGTTGCTTTAAGCCGAGGTCCTACTTTACCAGTATACTGCGAGCCTCGCTCGAGGCTCGAGCCTCACACACTTTTAAAACCCGGCAATGCTGCTGCGCTCGCCCCCCCCGCTCCTCTTGGTGTCGTTGTAAAAGCCGTTAGGGCCTACCAGTATTAGTAAGTGTCCGAAAAAATAGATTTAAACCCCGTAAAGTTCAGTCACTCTTCCGCCAACACGATTTTTAGTATACTAAATTATTCTTTCTAATATTTGTACTCGCTTCGGCAGTACATATACTATACTATACACATGTAACAATATTTTTCGTAAATCAATATATCCTCAAAAGCTGTCTGTCTGTATGTATTAGATTTTCTTATAATTTTCTGAACCGATTTTGTACGGTTTCAACTAAAAGGTCATGCAATTATACTGGAAGGTTAAGGGTAATAGTACAGTACTATTTTATGTAAATTATGTTTAAGATGTCGCGCGGTTGTAATAAAGTACCCTGCTGGGAGGTTTACTCGTGTGCGCCACCTAAACCAACAGTGATAGACTAAGTAATGTACTTTAGAATTGTAGATCTACAAACAATACTACAAAAGAGTCCATAGCAGCATGTTTCTATCTCTTATTTTTAAATCACAATGCTATGCAACTATAGTACGCGGAAATAAATAATGCACATCGAGAGTCAGAGAGAGAAATCGGCTAGATTCTGCTTCATAGAGCATTGTCTCTGTCGAATGGACTGACGAACCCGTGTGTGACAGTGACAGAGCTCTATGAAACCGAATCGGCCGGCTGTTTCGTTCTAAGTTCTCGATGTGCATTATTTATTGCCAAGTACTATACTTTTATGTTACTGAATTACGCATGCAAAGCCGCAAGCACAGCTTGTATAGTCCTGTATGACCCCGACGATCAAATAACGATCGCAAACACAGAAACACGTAATACACACACGTAGAGTCTTCGCCGGCGAAGACGAGGTCCCAGTTTTCTGACGTCGGTCGGTCGTGGCTTCTCGCCACCCTTCCGACGCCGCAATGACTAATCAAAGTCATACCATCAGCCCTCCACTGCGCGTCGCCCTTAGCCGTGGTCCGGCCTCACAGGAGGCACCCTTAGGACGACGTGCCCCGACGTTAGTAGAGCTTCTGCGCTCTACTCTCTGCATTTCGCAACCTTGGCGATGCGTCTGCGCTCACCCGTCCCGCCCGGTGACGCTGTAAAAGCCGTTACGGCTAACAGCATGCAGTCAGTTCTAAAAAAAGCTTATATAAATCGTATGAAACCCTTTTAAAGTAACTTCGTATCAAACTTTTGTGATATATTATGTTTAACTCAACATCTAAAAGTTAAGTGCAATGGTTTTGAATTTCGTGTGGGAACTGGGAAGAGGTTAAATCTCAAGAGAAACCCGGCATTATCGTCGTCCATACGTGAGTAGATACGAATTTATTCTGATTCATGCTAAAAGAAAATGTAGCAAGAAATAAGTATATATTCTCATGTCCGTTTGCCATATCTATCGCTCTTTTTTTGTATAACGAAGTTAAAATTAACTCTATCTAGTAAATGCTTTCCTAAAATTTACTTTTAATAAAATTTGTATACCTTCAGTATGAATGAGCTTTATATAGAAATTTAATCTTAAGGAGAGAAAATTTATAATACAACTAGCTGTCTGGCCACGCGTTGCTGTGGCTATTCTATTTTCGGATTCCTCCTTAAACAGAACACAACATTGAAAAAAAATGCTCCGAGTGCCACCAAACTTTACAGGATCATTTTAAAGATTGCCTCAAAATTTCATTTAAATCGGACCATCTCTTTCGGAGTCTTTAAAGAACATACAGACAAACATTCAGTTTATATATATTTTCCTGACTTAACTATTTAATTATGAGACTGTTCTTAAATTTTCTAATGTTCCGCTACACTTACAATGCTTTTTCTTTGAACGCGTGAACGAAATTTAAGCTTTAAAAATTTATATTAAAGAACAACGCAATATGTTGAATTCTTGCTCAACGTAAAAATTTAATTGAGGGAAATTGTGGAACTGTCAAAGACATTTTATACAGAAAGATTGACTTCTGGATTATTAATAACAAAGAATTTTTTTAATCTTACTAGTTTGTTCATTTTGTCATATGAAAAAAAGAAGTATAAATGCATTGCAACACTATAATAATATGATTCCTCAAACTTTTAAATTTAATTATTTATTCAGTATAGGCATGACTAATCCACCTGTTGCGATATTGTGAAACTTATTCACAATATCGCATAGATTAATACAAAATCTATTACGCCACAATAACTTTACATCGTTATTGTATTATCAGCTCACATAGTTAGCATAAATGATTGTTTCACCGCTTGTGTGGCCGCGCTTTATTTGTTTTGGCCTTTAATTCGATTTGCCAAAATTATAGACTAATATAAATTGCTCGGAAAATTTATCCTTTCCACTAAATTCATTGGATTGAATTACGGATTTCATTTATATGACTAATTGCTTAACGCAATTCAATAATAATGATAATACTGTAAATGTAGATAAACAATTATAAAGTATTCCGCTAAAAAATTACAATAATTATTATTTAAAAATACGGGTCATATTGAGTTATCTTTATATAAAAAAAAAATAGTATGAATCGGGAAATTTTAAAGTCTAACATTGCACACCGTTACGGGCAAGAGATTGCGTATAAAATAAAACGGAGTAGATTCGTAACCACGGTGGATGTAACTCTATCGAAATATCGAACCTTATATAAATGTAACTTTATTTTATCGCGAGTGACCCGTATGTTTACATAGTAATTAGTATGAATCGCAAAATTTTAAAGTCTACCATAACAATATTTTAAAAAACGTTTCAAATAATTTGTTTATTTTCTAAAATTATCGTTTACTAGGTGCACTAGCGGCTTCGCCCGCGTGGAAATCAGCGTGTCACTTTTAAACATAAAATAGTTATTGTGAGTTTACCATAAGAAATAGAGACATGCTATCCCGGACTTTTTTGTACTATTTTTATAGATCTTCAATTCTCTAGTACATTACTTAAGCGTATCTCTGCTGGTTTACGCAGCACACGCGACTAAAGCTTCCAACGCAAGTTTTTTAACAACTGCGCGATTTCTTAAACACAATTTACATTATATCGATATGTACTATTTACTTAAACCATCCGGAAGTATTGCACCATCTTTTAGTGAAAACCGTACAAAAATCCGTTTAGTAGATTTTGATAAAATCGATTACATACAGACAGCTTTTTGGGACTTTGTTTTATAATAAGTATAGATAAGTGATGAACATCTTAAACAGTTGTAACAAAATTATAGTTAATAACCTGTTAAATCACATCTCGTATAAACCTAAACATAACAGAAATAGCTAACCCATTTGAGTTTTCAATTAAAAGGTGAAAGGATAAAACAAAAGCCGTTGTCAGAACAAAGGCTCGAATGCTGGCATTCTCAGCGGTACCATAATTTCCTTATTTGCAGATGTCTAGGAGATTTTTCCTTATTTTTTATCGTTAACAAAACAAAGCAGAGAAAGAATAATGGTTTGGATATGCCGGTGTTTTGCAAAATGCAATATTCCTAAGTCATTTACTTTTAGACGTCTCTTGGGTTATTTAAAAAAAAAAGCAAAGTAACCGTCAACAGTCAACAGCCTGTTACTATGCCCACTGCTGGGCTAAGGCCTCCTCTCTCCGTTTTTGGAGAAAAGGATTAGAGCTAAGACCTTCCACGCTGCTCCAATGCGGAGTGGTAGGTTACACATATCCCTAGAATTCTCTAGAGATATGCAGGTTTCCTCACGACGTTTTCCTTCACCGAAAAGCGTGTGATAAATTGCAATTATCAATTAGACACATAAGTTTTTTAATAGAAAAAGTCATTGGTGCCTGCCCGGGGTTTGAACCTATGTCGCCTCTAGAGAGTCGCACGGTCTTACCGCTAGGCTATCACAGCTTATCACAGCTTGGGTTATTTATTTCATTGTAACAATTTAATGAAGACAAGTCACCAAGAGTATTATTTTGGATCGTTAGTTTTTATATACTTACAAGAATGGTTTGAAAAATTATTCGATTATGCGTTTGATTAAACAAATAGAAATACTTTAATAGGAATTTTGCTAAGAATTAGGAAAAGGTATGTAGCTTTACAATTATTATTAAATGTGTAACTATTAGAGAGATTAGTAAATTCGTAGTTACTATGGGTATATCTTCATGAAAAAAATAATAAAGTTGCTTAATTAAATTTGTTAAGTATTCTATAAATTAAAATTGAAATAAAAAATATTATTTGTTCCTGCAAATTTGGAAACAAGTACTTTTAATTCGTCAACTCGTAAATGCCAATATGGTTGCGAAAATTGCCTCTATCGATACGAGCCAGCAAGATCCGGCAAATATGTTAAAACTCCGCCGGTCGCGGGTTCGATTCCTGCCGAAGGCCAACATTTTCTATAAACAATTTGTTGGTTCTTCGAGCCTGGTTGTGTATTTGTATTTAAGTATGTATTTCAATTTATATAAGTAGTATATCTACCCGAGGTCCATCACCCATAACACAAGTATTAAGTTACTTTCTTTGGGGACGGACGACCGTGTGTGTAAGTGTCCCATATATTTATTTATTTCATTCAATTTCATTATATAGTTAAAGTGCCTCTCTTTGGAATACGAAGAGAAAAAAATTGAAAATAATAAGAAATACCAATGATTTCCTCTAGATTGAAATTGAAAATTATATTTAGCATTAACCTTCTCCGGCTCACTGTTCAAGAGCCATTGAAGCATGGAGCTAAGGGTCGTTGATTCGATGGCTTTCAATGCTATACCGATTACCGGTAATAATACTATTTGTGACCACTTATACCCTCTCGTCCATTTTATTCTGTTCCATTTTAATCTTTTTCCATAGTAATCCACTAAAGGTCCTAACGGCCTAATAGTTATTTTTGATTATAATAAAAATTGGTTTAAATTTTTGTAGGGATCATCTGCCATTGTCACATTTAAAACTGCAATAAGTAAGCCTGCAAAAATAATGATACATTAATGTCCAAAAGAAAAAAACTTGTTAATATAGTCTTTAACAAAATAATATGCTAACACAATAGTAATAATAAAATTATTTTGCTATAATCCGCGATACAGTAAATAGAAAAAATATATAGTGTTAAATGTATAGTGGACTATCCGTATTTTCATACCCGATACGTGCAGGATTCGTAAAAACACATGCACAAACCTACACCACTTCCACCACAATACACACGCACTACACACGTTCACTATTACAAACTCAACAATCGTTTCGCCCCGCAAAATATAATATGCCCTGGTTCTACATAAAGATGTTAATTTACAAAAATCAAAATTCAAACGAAATAATCTTTATCTAAATAATTCATTACACTTTTGAATCATCAAGGATCAATATGATTAATGAAGTTACATCTGGTTCGGAATGTTGCTCTTACCGAGAAGAACGAGCAAGAGAACTCGGAAAATCTTTAAAATATTTTCAACTATACATTATTAAACCACTGTCTTGTATAAAGCTGAAAGAATTTTTAAATCCAAGCATTTTTATCATCCAAATAATGTTCAATTTTGTAGTATGCTTTACGTATAAGCATATTTCTTAAACTTAGTTTACACCTTTCTGTAGACTGGTCTTGTTTGAATTGCGGAAATTATCATTGCAAAATATTCAAAAAGAATTATAAATATAGTCCTTATTAACCTCATATTATATATTATTATTCATTTCATATTCTCCACACTTGTGATAAGGGACTCCGACTCAATACGTTAGAGCAACTTGAGATAATAAAAAATAACAATGGTCACTTAATTAATGAGCAAGTAAGTGTATCTAATTCTGTTTTGCTACATGTGTTCGGAGGGGAGGGTATTGGTGGGAATTGAACTATTTAAGATTGCTTGTATGGGTAGCGCGGCGCATTACGATTTTTGTCGTGGAGCCTATCCTCCTGATGATGCTTCGGTTTCGGGGCGAAACGATCGTCGAGATTGTGGTGGTGGGTGTGTGTGCTGCTTTTGTGTGCGTTGTTGTTGGTGAATTGCGCCTTGGGGTCCATGTGGTGGCTTGTCCTGCATGTATAAGGTGCGTGGATTTTGCCTGCTTCATACACATTGGCTTTGCATGCATTCACTTAACCCGTGCGGATTATAGCAAAGTAGTTAGTTCTGTTATATTGCTTGTAATATGGAATTCCGCAAAGTAACGCTTGCTTCTATAAATCACTTATTAACCTCATTATTCATCGATTACCGAACACGTGACTGCTGTTTTATCGTCAAAATAATATATGGTTGTTGCATAAATATCGAAATGTATAATAATTTTCCCATTGTCAGGGGAAATCAAATGTGATCTCTATATTGAATAGGTTTTCCTCATATTTGCCTATTAATGAGGCCGTGAAAGCGAATTGTGTGAGGTCTCCACAATTGATATTGTTAAATTAGCTCATGGAAATGGCGACGTTTTGATCTAACGATCTATTGACAAATGTATGTAAATTTGAAATGTATGTAAAGAAAATATATAACGAACAATTTATAGCCGTGAATTTATTAGTATAGTCATTTTAGTAGTATAGTTTAATTGAAATAAATTTTACCTTACTTTTGAACACTCAAAATCATGCTACGTATTGTTTCCTGTTCTCCAAGAAGATCGTGAGGCGTAGAAATGCCTTGATAAGATCCGAGATCAAAAGTGACGTCCATACTTTCGAGAAGAGAAGAGGTATTATTTCTACGGAGTGACACTGCACTATCCTAATCAGAAATCACGGGTTCAAATCCTACCGGAGTTTATAAGTTTTCTATGTAAAGTTACTAATATGGTATGAGATTTCGTTAGCATCGACTCTAAAGTCTGTAAAGTCTGTAAAGTCGATGCGAACGAATTTTCTGTCCATGATTAAATAATGATTGTTTAATTTTATAATTTCAAAATTTATGACAATTATTAAGTTAAGTCTAAATATCTGGAGACCACTGAAAATCAGCAGTGAGGTTTAGGCTTCCATACTGAGTGGCCATCCATTTAGACCTTTCACACAGCTGTACAAGGTGTTTGTTATTTGAATTATATTCTTTAATACTAACAATTACTTTTAAGTATAAATAATAATTTATGTTATGTGAAAGGTGAATAAAGAAAAAATAAATCTTCTTCTTCAATTACAAATAAACTTTTTAGTTTACTCGAATGATGGCTGTCGGTACGAGTCTCATACGCGTTGTCACACCGTAC
Organism: Morpho deidamia; assembly: GCA_947086505.1. NCBI lineage: Eukaryota > Metazoa > Arthropoda > Insecta > Lepidoptera > Nymphalidae > Morpho > Morpho deidamia. Next base: position 3,501,345 of record CAMTZC010000025.1, read on the forward strand.
CACCCCCGTACCTTCGACGATTTTGAATTTTCGGCGTCTTTATCCTTCCCCCTGCCCCAAGACCTGGGAGCTATCCAGGAAGTGTCTTCATCAGATCCTTAGGCAGGTGGCATACTCCTATGACAGCTCGACGAATATTTCCCTTGGTTGTTCGTTCATCTAACACCGTTGCCACCCGGTTCTGGATAAAAAAGTGAAATAAAAGCCTGTTACTATCCCATTGCTGGGCGTAGGCCTCCTCTTTCCGTTTTTGGAGAGAAGGATTGGAGCTAAAGCCTACCACGCTGGTCCATTGCGGATTGGTAAGTTACGCATATCCCAAAAATTTTAGAGATATTCAGGTTTCCTCACGATGTTTTCCTTCACCGAAAAGCGCGTGACAAATAAATTTTAAATTCAAATTCAAATTCAAAATATTCTTTATTCAAGTAAACTTGTAAACAAGTGCTTTTGGGTCGTCAACTTTACTGATGGCTCGGAAAGCTGTTCCTACCGAGAAGAGCCAGCAAGAAACTCGGCGGTTGCTCTTTTTAAAATATAAATCTTAGAACTAGTTACATTTATTTATTACTGTCTTGTACAGGGTAGAAGTGCACCTATATCCACACATCCTTATCATCTAAGTAATCTTCAACAGTATAGTAGGCTTTCTGTATCAGCCTCTTTTTAACAGTGTTTTTAAACTGCTGTAATGGCATGACCAAAATTGATTTCGGAATTTTATTATAGAAACTTAACTCTATACTCAAACTACTCAAACGATTTACGTACTTTTGCTAGGCGCAAAGCAGGAGTCGCAAGCTTATGTCGGTTCCTACTTTGTCTATTATATACATCACCTATCGTTTTATAATTCTTTATATTTTTATGTACAAAAATTACGTTATTTAAAATATATTGTGAAGCAAATGTTAAAATACCTATTTCCTTAAACTTCTCTCGCAGGGAATCACGCAGACTTAAATTGTAGATGCCACGCCACGTATGGCTCTTTTTTGTAATACGAAAATTTTTTCACTATCCATAAGTTTTTAAGATAAAAACTCATTGGTGCCTGGCCGGGGTTTGATCCCATAATTGTCTCTAGTCATCTCAGCTAAGCTAATTGATAAGGTGGTCCTGGATAAAGCTTGTGTCCCATACGCAATTTTAATGGGGTGCGTATAAGGGTTCTTAATAACGGCGGGATCCCCTTCCAAAATCTTTCTTTACTTTGTTCAAAAGCTATCTAAATTTACTTTGGAATTAACGCTTATAAGATACACATACAACAGAAATCATAATGTATGCTTACATAGCCAAATATTGAAATAAATGTTCTTGTTATGTGAACAAAGTACCCAATTAACAAATCAGGCTATCATAACATTAACAATGACGACTATGGGCTGTTTGTTCGTTACAGCTCATATTTGCTTGTAAATGAACAATTATTGAATGATAAACTACATCAGTAACCGATCATTATTGTTGTTAAGTACGATTATGACTAATTCAGTACCTACTAACGACTATTCAAATAAATATGTAAAGAATATACACTATTTATGTTATCGTTGTCTATATGTGAAGGAAAATAAAGCTGTCAAGGTATAAATTTTGTCATGTCAATACAATAACTGACTGGCCCGTTGGCGCAGTGAGTCGCGGATTCGATTCCCGCCGAGGGCCCCCATTTTCTATAAATAATTTGTTGGTTCTTTGAGACTGGGTGTGTATTTGTATCTAAGTATGTATTTATATATGTAATATATCTCCCAGTTGTTCGTAAGCCATAATAAATTACTAAGTAATAAATTACCTACTTTGGAGTCGGATGACCGTGTGTGTAAGTGACCCATATATTTATTATTTATTATTAATATGGGAATAAATAATTTTACCGTATCTGTGTAATTAGTAGATCTCTTATCCTGTATTCAGGCATGGTCAGTAACGTGACCGATCCTACTTACGCATATAAATATACTTTTATATGCTAATATGCACGGTGCCTATATCCTAAAAAATCCTAAAATCGCAATTCAAATAAATAGTTTTCATAAATATCTGTAACACCTGTACATGATGAGATAGTTTTCATTACATTGTGTTAAATAAGGTTAGATGAACATGTTAATATAAATAAATAATATTAAGTAAATAACATTTACATACACACGACTGTCCGTCTCCAAAGTACATTAATACTTGTGTTATGGGTGACTGAAAACTGGTTATTGTATACATATATAGTTTTGAGTAAAACTTATATACATATACCAGACAAGAAGTAATAACCATTTTTGTTAATGTTGGCCTTCGGCGGAAATCGACTCCGAAGCCGAAGGCATGTCATACTGCCACCCGCGGGACAGTCATCATTTCAAAAAATGTTGTAAACAATGACAATTTATGTAATGTATTTTAACAGACCAAATTTCATACTCAAAAGGTTAGACTAGGTATTAATAATTTTAATCAAATTTTCAAGTGTCCATTTCACAACCATTTATATGACAGAGCATCTAATAGTCATATCGAATTAACGTTTAAAACTAGACTGACAAAGTGACAAATTTTGTACATGTTTATTACAAAGCTGTGATAGCCCAGCGGTGAGAACGAGCGGTTGTTTTGACGGAAAAAGGGGTCAAACCCCGTACTAATGAACTTCTCTGTTAAAACTTTTGTGTTTTATTGGTATTTGCATCATGAACACGTCGTTCGAAAACCTGCATATATCTAGAGAATTCTGGGGATATATGTAACCTACCAATCCGCATTGAAGCAGTGTGGTGGGCCATAAGGCCACAGCTGGAAAGAGGGGGGGGGATATAAATCCCCCCCCCCTCTTTCCAGCTGTGGGATATTAAGAGGCCGCTACTTTTACTCCTACTTTTAGTCCTCGAATAGCTATGGTAATAACGTTGAAATTTTTTATTTCGAGTGCACTGTCCCTATCAATTTATACGAATTTCAGATGAAGTCAGGGAATTTTTCTCAAAAATCCACACTCGAATAACAGTCCTGTCAGTTCAATCGCATTCATTTAATTTTCTTCTTTTACCAGTTGGCTGGTTTTGTTTATTTAACCTAACCTAGATTCTATTGTCTGCTATATTGCTGGGAACTGCAAGTATTTAGCTTCCTAGTTTAGTAAACTATTTTTACTTTATACTTTTCTTTTTATGTCGACATGATATACCTAATTTAGATCTATGAGTGCCAATCACGTGTTCAGGCTTCAAATTTTGTATATTAAGTTGCATAATTTTGAGAAATTTTGAAATGTAGCTTTTGTTTAGAAGACAGTAGGAAAGTACCAATGAGTTTTAATACTTACTTGTATAATTATACATATATTCCCAAAGTTTTTTGTACATATATGTACAGCTTATCCGTTGGTGCAATATTGATTAAATTTCATATGATTAATACTTATAATAGGCTGAGATATATATCTCGCCTTCAACATCTTCTGGACTCTGATCTCTTCACTGGATCTCCACACCATACGATGTTGTAACCGCTTGGATCCTGCGGCTCCCAGCGACCTTTTTGAGGTCAAAAGTCCACCTCCTATGTGGTCTACGGGAGCTGCGGTTTCCGGTGCGGGGTTTAGGGCCGCAAATTCCAATCGGTTCTCCGCACTATATTTCTGACTATATCGCTGATATATAGGTTTATGCCGCGTGGTATCCGGCAGAAAAGAATAGACCACCCTCTTTTCTTGCCGAGGTGTCGTAAGAGGCGACTAAGGTATGTGCCATGTGGAATCCGGCATAAAATAGACCACCCTCATTTCTTATCGAGGTGTCGTAAAAGGCGACTAAGGTAAGTGGACGTCAGGCAGGCGGCCGGTCGTAAAATACGTAGCCAAATCATGTGATAACATGTGTAACATGTTGTGCCGACCCCACTTAGAGTGGGATAAGGGCAGGAGAATGTATGTATCGCTGATATATAGGTTTAAGAAATCGCGATTTCATAACAGGAAAAAAACGTAAACGATATGTGTACCTACCAGTCCGCATTGGAGCAGCATGGTGAGTCTAAAATTCGGGCTGTCACGTGGGTAGGAATGTGTTTATCTACTAAGGCCTATGTCCCTAATTCGTGTTTGCTTTTTATCAGACGCTATTCAGTGAAGGAAAACATCTCTCGACAATTGCTGGGATATATGCAACCTAACAATCTGCATTGGGGAATCGTGATAGATGGCTTAACTTTTTTCATAAAAAATGAGAGAGCAGTCCTTGGCCCAGGAATGGGATAGCTACGTTAACAAAATTACGCGGTTGAAATTATTTCTTAATAAAACAAAATCAATAAGTCACAAAAGCTACAAATATATTTTTCAACAAAATGGCTGGAAATAGAGGCAGCAAAGAAATTGAATTGTGCTTCCTCGTATTGGAGACGACGTTTGTATTCTCTAGGGATACTCCTCGTACTTTTGTACTACTAGAGCGCTTAAGAGTATTTGTATATTATACCCTACTTATATATTCGGTAAAATAATCTTTTTTCATATAAAAACCTTTTTATGAAAAATTCCATAGAGATTGAAGACCACAAACTTAATGTCAGTGACCCTGATCTGAAACCTGATCGCTAGTATAAGAGATGACGAGATTTGTGGTATTACCGAAGTTTAATATTCAACGAGTAGCGAATCCCAAAAATTTGGTTAAAGATAGCAATTGAGGCACACAATCCAAAAATTAAAGGACCTTAGAGTTTTAATGCGTTAAACTTAATTAATTAGTTAATTCTATTGGTTACAGCAATTGAATTTTCAACGAACTGAAGACTTAATGCCAATGACTTAATGACTTTCCGTTTCATCACACACCACACTCACGAATTCAACATAGTACATGACCACACTCACCACACACTTTCTTTATTGTAATATTTTATTTTTGTTTTTATATTATTAATTTAATTATTTTTGTCTGTTTGGATGGATTACACGTATCGTAATCGTCCCCCATAAGTAAGACTCGATCTATAGCTTTTTCTTTCTTTTTTGACTTAACCGGGTGACGATCACTTGCTGAATAAAGTCTCTTCAGTATTGTTCTACGATAGACAATTGGTACCACTTGATGAGTCACTGGGAATATTTTGAGAGCAATTTATTTATTTATTATTGAATATTTTGATTGCAAAAGTAATAATAAAAAATATTTTGCTATATTCCGCGATACAGTAAATAGAAAATATATATAGTGCTAAATGTATGGACTATCCGTTTTTTCATACTTGATATTGTTTTCGATTTCTTAGCGATTTTGATGAGTACTTTTGTAATTTTCGCAAAGTAACGCCTAATTCTATAAATTAAAGTCTGTTTGCTTCATAGAGGGGTATATAGAAGCTATGTTTTCGGCTTCGGAGTTGTCGTTCAACGCTAGATTCTCCCCACTATTGTGTCCTACCCATTGCTCCTTTAGATTCACGACACTCAAAGCTATAGTCGCTATTTTTGGTTCTTCCACGGATCTTCTTTTCCTGGTTTGATTACTACAATAGCGGCCAACTTGCGGTTCAATATGTCATCATTGGCAAGCACTATTAGAAATTTGTGGTGTTCACGCGCAAGTGCGAAAAACTTTTGCAGTGCGTGGTTAATGTTTAGTTTCATAATGACCAAAAAGACATACATATCAAATATCGTTTCCTTTCTTGCCTTCTTGATAAGGCGTGTAGGGGAAGTACTATAATTTACATCAGTTTATCTTACCAAATCCTTTAACACCATTATTCTCCTGCCCTTATCCCACTCTAAGTGGAGTCGGCACAACATGTTGTCATATGATTCGGCTACGTATTTATGACTGGCCACTTACCTGACGCCAACTTACCTTAGTCGTATTTTACGACCCCTCGGTAAGAAAGAGGGTGGTCTATTCTACTCAACCGGATACCACACGGCGGGTCAACTTATCGCTTTTTAAGACACCTCGAAAAGAAATGAAGGTGGTCTATTCTACTCAGCCATATACCACACGGCACCCTGCAAAACCCTTAAACACCATGAAACTTAAAGAGAGATGTAACCAATTCGCCAGATACCTAGTTAAAATGGAGCAACAAATTTTCTTTTATTGCCGCCAATAGTTATATTATCGCAAAGGGCCATTCGATGAGCTGTCCAACTAGCCCATATTTCGCCACTAACGGCAGTACACTGGTATTGACCAAAACAGTGGAATTACACGTTATCATCATGGGAATCGATGCGTGGACCGCTATAAATACGGCTTTAATTCGGGCTAAGCTTCTATCGGGGCTGTATTAGGGTTGCCACAAGAGACGAATAAGAAACAACAAAATCCCTGAATAATTCTGGAGATATGTGTCGGTAGGTTAGGTAGGTAGGTTACTACCAATCCGCATTGGAGCAGCGTGGTAGGTGTTAGCTCCAACCCTTCTCTCCAGAAACGGAGAGAGGAGGCCTATTCCCAGCAGTGGAATTGTAACAGGGCGCTACTTTACTTTTTTTTACATAAAAAACTTAAAATTATGTTAGTACTTGACCTACGAGTTTGGTTTTGTAGAGCGCTGTCACGGTCACACACGGGTTCGTCAGTCTGTGCGACAGACTGACGAACATAGATACATAGATAGAATCTTGCCTCTCTCTACGCCTCGATGTGCATTATTTATTGCCTGGTACTATAGTTATTCGAATCATTGCTCAAAATAAAAATAAAAATTCCACTCAAAATAGCGCAGCAATGACTAACATATATGCAGTCCAGTCTGATTTACTTATTTATGTTCCACGTTAATATGTTTTTTGATTACATAACACGATAATGTTTTTTTTAAGATTGATTTTGTGGGAATATTTTATTATTATACTTATGTCAAATGAGAAACTATGAGCGGTGATAGGGCGATAAATAATTTGTTATTTTTTATTAAGACGTTTCGCCAACCCTATGTTGCCACGAATGGCGGATTTTATTACAAGCGTGGGACTAATAAACCGACATCAGTTTTATACCAAAGTTGCATCGGCGAAATAATTCAATATGTTTTGATAAGCTTACTAACAAATTTATGAAGTCCTTTTGGTAACTTATTGGTATTTGGGACATTTGAAATGTAAAATATATACGAAATGGCAGCGAACTCAACGTAGACAAAACTTATGTGCGATTCTTGTATCTATCATAAAATTTATAACAATACTACGAGTAGGAATATACACTTTTTTTTATATTAGAACATTTTTTTTATTTCATTTAAACAATAGCTCGAAAAAGTCATAAAATCCTTACTAAAATTATAAACGCGAAAGTTTGTCTGTGTGTCTGTCTGTTACGTTTTCACGGCCAATCGCTGAACCAATATCGATGAAATTTGGCACAATTTTTCCTTATACACCGGGGTAGCATATAGGCTATAGAAATCCTCTTAATTCAACAGGATGACTTTAAAAAACGCCATCTATTATCAACATAATAACTTTTTTATTCACAATGTATAAAAATGTTTTTGTTTTTATTATTATTAGCTAACGGCCTGGAATTGAGTCCTTTAAGACCAAGTCAAATCAGTAATTTAAAAGAGGTTTTATTTCAGAGGCTCACGTTGTTTGGTTTACATCGAAAGAGTTATTTAAAAAAAGTTTCTATATATTTTGGTTTCTATTTACGAGATAAATTTAACTGAGCTATTACAATGTAAGAATACGAAAAACTAAATGCGAAAGTCTGTCTGTCATTTTTACGTCGATTCAGCTGATACAATATCGACGAAATTTGGGACAATCAGTACTTATACCCCGGGGTAACATAAAGGCTTATTAATAGTAGGCAATAAAAAGTATTATATAAATGTTCTATAGATAATTTATAGGTACAAAAATTTGAATCTGCGAACGCCTAATTGAAGTGAACTTCTCGGATTCAAATTCCAGTTATTAAGTATACATAGAAATATAATATCTTATAACTTCAATAAAATATTGGAACCAAGTACCATAAATTGAAATAGCAATCGCGCCAGCTAAACCATTATACCTTTCAGCAGCAATATATTTCGAGTTTAAATTCCAGGTTGGCCATAATTTAAATCTATTTAAACACCTCGGAATCGAGATCAAGTGCTCCGAATTAAAAGCTTCTGCACCACACGAGCAAATAAATTTATTCTAATTGCTAGCCACATAGTCTTGTAGAAGACCATTAATTGCAGGGAAAAACAACGAACAGTTTGTATTGCGTCGCAGGAGGTGTCGGTAACTGCATTTTACGCCCGATACTAGTTGTTATTTGATTTAAATTTCAAATTCAAAAATCAAAATTTTCTTTATGCAAACACATGCAATTAATGCAACAAGTCCTTTTGAGTCGTCAACTCTACTGCTGGTTCGGAGAGCTGTACCTACTGAGAAAAGTCAGCAAAAAACTAAGCGGTTGCTTTTTTTAAATACAATTCTTAGTACTACATAGTAACAGTTAGTATAGTATAGTAGTTAGTATAGTATTATTATTATCGTGAACAGATTTATTCAGAGAAACGTCATTTCATGTCCATTTAAAGGGTTTGAGGACGTTGCCTTAAATAAAAGTCTAGACGTTAATACGAAAGTATTTTACGTCTAGGTTATAAATCTTTATCATCTTACGATGGTTTTAATAGATGCCTTTTGTTGGATTTGAAAATTATATCGTATTAAGATAGTTGTGATTGAAAAGCGTGTATAGTCTATAAAATTGTAATACAAAAGTATTAATAAAATTATTTTGCTATAATCCGCGATACAGTAAATAGAAAATATATATAGTGCTAAATGTATAGTGGACTATCCGTATTTTCATGTCCGATACGTGCAGGATTCGTAAAAACACATACACAAACCTCCACCACTTCCACGACAATACACAAGTACTACACACGTACACTATCACAAACTCAACAATCGTTTCGCCCCGCAACCGAAGCATCATCAGGAGATAGACTCCACGACAAAATCGCAAAGCATCGCAAGGATTATAGCAAAATAATTTTATTATTACTTTTGTATTATGGATCTCCGCAAAGTAACGCCTAATTCTATAAATTGTAATACATTAAATAAATTATATACAGAATATTTGGATCATTAGTTGTAGAATTTTTGATGTACGTTACAAAAAAAATGGCAAAAACAAATAAATTAGGGGTGGACAGCTCTTTACACTTAGGAGTATGAAAAATAGATAGTAGCCGATTTTCACACCTACTAAATATTCATACAAAATTTTATAAAAGTCGGCCAAGCCGTTACGGAGGAGAATGGTAACTAACATTGTGACACGAGAATTTTATATATAAGATTATCACTAACACTATGCACGCATAAATTTAAAGGTTGTATCTAAAATCTTTATTTTGAATTGAGCGACACATCCTTTTTCTCCTGTACTGGTTCATCATTGTTTAAGAGTATCTCTTTTTGTCTTTATTGGGTCTAGTAAGGTATTGACAAGGACAATGTGTAGGGTCCACCTAGTCGCTTGACAGAATTCAGGCCAGGTCAGATAAGGTATAAAAGTAACGGCCTGTTACTATCCCATTGCTGGGCATAGGCCTTTTCTCCGTTTCTGGACAGAAGGGTTGGGGAGCTAAGACCAACCACGCTGCTCCAGTGCGGATTGGTAGGTTACAAATATCCCCAGAGTACTCTAGAGATATGCAGGATTCCTAACGATATTTACCTTCACTGAAAAGCGTGTCATAAATTGCAATTATCAATTAGAAACATAAGTTTGGATAAAAAAACTCATTTACTCAAATGCCCGAGGTTTGAATCCGTGAACCTCTCGAAAGGGTCGCAAGGTTTCACAGGTCTATCACAGCTTCCAGGTAAACGATAGACAAAGTTAAACAAGACATGTTAAGACAAGTTTTTCAAATTTGAACCAACTAACTGTAAGGTCTCCGAATGCTACTATTCTTTTGCCTTTTGTTATGATTTAAGCTGATTGATCCATTAAGGGATAAAAAATTGAACTCGTCAGACAGTTTTGCCTAATAACTCACGTCAACGTTGCAAAAGCAATTATTTTCGCAAGTGCCGACAGACCGGCGGCTTGCAAAATAAATTACACCGGGAATATAGAATGGCCGTGTTCAGAAGTTATTAAAACTTCCTACAGTTTAAAGGTGTCCTAACCGCGGTTCAATTGCATTACTTTCGCTTCGTTTACAAAAGCTACTCTGAAGCTTATAGTTTATCCCCTTTGACTTAACGAAATGCTTTTAACTAAACCCATAATCATTTTAATTCTGTTCGGACTGACTTTGTTTAATTCAGGGTAAAACAAGATAGTAAACCTGGCACAGTGGCTATGTTTTCCGAGTCCATTATCTTGTATTTTGTTTCAATTCAAATCCTCATTTCTTACCAAGGTGTCGTAAAAGGCGACTAAGGTTAGTTGACGTTAGGCAAGTGGCCGGTCGTACATACGTAGCCGTTGCCGTGCGGGGTCCCGCTTAGAGTGGGATAAGGGCAGAAGGATGATGATGTTTCAATTAACTTAACTCGTATTTTTGCACTGTTCAAAGACTTTGCTAATCAATCTTTTTCTTAATAAAAGCCTCTGTGAACAAAAAGTATAAACTTTATTAACCTTATAACCTTTTTCATTTAACATTGTTCTAGAGTATCAAAGAACAGTCTTAATTAGAAAATAGCTATTCGTTTATGGAAGGTTACGGTCTAGCATAATACCTTAACCAATGCATTCTGACAAGATGCCTGAACTGGGGCAAGCAAATCTCTCCGTTAGTTTCCGTAACGTAATATTCGTGTTGGTGTCGAAGTTAATTATGAGATTATCTTATATCAGATGCCTACTGGTAACGTCCAATTTAACTAATGCACTTAGCTCGAACGTCCATGTGATTGAGCTAAGTGCAACTACATTGCAACTATATTTTTTATAAAAGTAATAAATAAATATCGTCGTCAGCCGATGGACGTCCACTGCTGGACATAGGCCTCTTCATGGGATCGCCACACCACACGATCTTGCGCCGCCTGGATCCAGTGGCTCCCTGCGACCTTTTTGAGGTCGTCTGTCCACCTCGTTGGGGGTCTACCGACGCTGCGCTTTCCGGTGCGGGGTCGCCATTCTAGCACCTTAAGACCCCAGCGCCCATCGGTTCTCCGCACTATGTGCCCCGCCCATCGCCACTTCAGCTTCGCGACACGCTGAGCTATGTCGGTGACTTTAGTTCTTCTACGGATCTCCTCATTTCTGATTTGATCTCGTAGAGACACTCCGAGCATAGCTCGCTCCATCGCCCGCTGAGCGACTCTGAGCTTTCTTATAAGGCCCATAGTGAGCGACCACGTTTCGGATCCGTAGGTTATCACTGGCAACACGCACTGTTCGAAGACCCTGGTCTTCAGACACTGAGGTATTTCGGACGAAAAGATCTCGCGTAGCTTCCCGAACGCTGCCCATCCGAGTTGGATTCGGCGGCTAACCTCTTTCTCGAAATTGGACCTACCCAGCTGGACCGTCTGTCCCAGGTATATATACTCGTCTACAATTTCGAGTGCAGAGTTCTCAACGATGACCGGGTGGAACGGAACATGTGAGTTTGACATGATTTTCGTCTTACTCATGTTCATTTTAAGGCCCACCTGTTGAGATACTCTGCTGAGGTCGTCGAGCATTGTGTTAAGGTCCTCCAGACAACCTGCCATAACGACTATGTCGTCGGCAAATCTAAGGTGAGTGATGTACTCGCCGTTGATGTTGATGCCGTATCCGTTCCAATCCAAAAGCTTAAAGACATCTTCCAATGCAGCGGTAAACAGCTTCGGGGAGATGACATCTCCCTGTCGCACACCTCGCCGCATTTGGATTGGTCTCGTAGTTTTGTCTTGGATACGGACAGACATTGTGGCGTTTTCATACAAACACTTCAACACTTGGACGTACCGATAGTCGATTCGGCATCTCTGGAGCGATCTTAACACAGCCCATGTTTCCACCGAATCAAAGGCCTTCTCATAGTCCACAAACGCCAAGCAAAGTGGCTGGTTATACTCCTCGGTTTTCTGTATAACCTGCCGCAGCGTGAATATGTGGTCTATGGTACTATACCCTTTTCGGAAACCGGCTTGTTTGGGAGGCTGGAAGTCGTCAAACCTACGAGCGAGACGATTCGTTATGACTCTCGAGAACAGCTTATAAACATGATTCAGCAGCGTGATGGGTCTATAATTCTTCAATAAGGTGTTATCACCTTTCTTGAAGAAGAGAACCACCACGCCCCTGAACCATGCTTCCGGCATAGTGCCTTCGTGAATGACGGAATTGAACAATCGCTGAAGGACTTTAAGTACCGGTTTACCACCCGCCTTCAGGAGTTCGGTAGTGATTCCGTCATCACCTGGAGCCTTGTTGTTCTTAAGTTGTTTGAGAGCCATACTAATCTCGTATAGGCTGACGTCCGGGATATCTTCGGTGTAGTGTCGGGTCAACTTGGCTCTTGGGTCTTTTGCCAAATTGACAACAGGCTGTTGTGTTGACGTGTATAACTGCCCATAGAACCTCTCAACCTCTCTCAAAATCTCAGGACGAGATGAAATGATACTACTGTTATCGGTTTTCAATCGCGTCAGCTGCCGCTGCCCAATAGATAGATCTCTTGCGAACACTTTTGAGCCCCTGTTACGCTCAATAGACTCTCTAATGAACTCTGTGTTGAAGTATCGCAGGTCGCATTTCTGCGCCTTAGAAATCTGTCTATTGATCAGACGGTAGCGCGTCGCATCTACTGAAGACCGTAGCCTCATTTCGTTCCTCTCATCCATGAGCTTGAGAGTCTGGGTCGAGAATTTATTGGGTCTTTTACGGTGTGTCTTATAAAATTTAGACCCCACCGTATGGACAGTTTCCACCAGCTTGTTGTTTACATCGTCCACAGAAGCGCAGTCAGCTAGGCAATCAAAACGGTTCATTAGCTCGAGTTGGAATTTCTCGGGGTTTTGGATATGAGCTCGAGTTGGTCGGAGCGTAGACTTCACCAGTCTGGATCTTTCCAGCTGTACGCATATATTCAATGTGCCTCTAACCATGCGGTGATCACTCCCGGTCTCAACGGTGTTGATCACAGAGACATCATTGAATATATGACGCCTGGTCGACATGATGAAGTCAATCTCGTTTCTCGTGGAACCGTCGGGACTGATCCAGGTCCATTTTCGATGCGGCCGCTTCTTGAAGAAAGAATTCATCATGTAGAGGTCCTCTCTCTCCAAGAAATCGGCCAGCATCTGGCCCCTGTGGTTCCGTTGCCCGTATCCAAATTGCCCTACTCTCACCTCTGTGCCGCTTCGCTTGCCCAGCTTTGCGTTGAAATCCCCCATCACAACAGTGTAGAAGGTTTTGGAGGCATGCATGGCTCTAGATAAATCCTCATACATGGCCTCTACCTCCTCGTCCGGATGTGCCGATGTCGGTGCGTAAACCTGTATGACCTTCAGCGAATACCGTTCGGTAATTCTGAGTATAAGGAACGCGACCCTGCTCGACACACTCTCGACTTGAACAATGTTGTTGACAAGGGACTTGTGGACGAGAAACCCGATACCACCCTGGGACTGTTGCTCTCCCTCCCGGTAGTAAAGCAAGTTGCCGGATTTTAGGATCATCGTATCCTCCCCCTCTCTTCGGACTTCGGATAATCCTATCACATCCCACCGCAACTTGCTTACTGTTTCTTCCAGCTCGAGTATCTTTTCGTCTTCCCTCAAAGTGCGTGCGTTGTACGTTGCCAGGTCCAGTCGTCGGGGTTGGCAGCGGAATCTCTTCCGGAGATTCTTGACACCCCCTGCCCCGCCGTTACCCAAACCGCTGCCAGAGCTGGGAATAGCGGAGCTGCCGGGAACTAGGGGCTGTGGTTTATGTTGTGATGCCATGAAGGTTTTGCCGATAATCACCACGCTTGGCATGCGGGTTGGTGATCGCAGTGCTGACCGTTTTGCACTGACAGTGCTGCTGCCCACTGTCAATCTGGTATTTAAGGTCAGCAAAATGAAATGGTTATACCGCCATTTATCGGTCGCCAGAGCCTCGTCGGTTGATCTGCAGGGTGCACCGCGTGCAGGTGAGGTTGACAATTGAGGAGACTGACTAGGACGAGCCTCCCCCTTACACCCTTAAATAAATATATGGGATAATTATACACGCGGTTTTCCTCAAATTTTGTAATTTAAGTACTTGCGCAGTACTAATAGGTGACAGACAAGTGATAAATATAAACTACTCATCATTCTCCTGCCCTAATCCCACTCTAAGTGGGGTCGGCACAGCATGTTGTAAACATGTTGTCATATGATTCGGCTACGAATTTTATGACCGGCCGCCTACCTGACTTCAACTTACCTTAGTCACCTTTTACGACACCTCGGTAAGAAAGAGGATGGTCTATTCTACTCAGCCGGATAGCGCACTGCGGGATAAATATAAACTACTTACTTATAATTTTAAAATAAGTACATAAATGAAACAAGATTTGAAGAATAAAATATTTTTTATATTCAAATTCAAATTCAAAATATTCTTTATTCAAGTAAACGTGTAAACAAGTGCTTTTGAATCATCAACATCTACTGCTGGTTCGGAAAGCTGCTCCTACCGAGAAGAACCAGCAAGAAACACGGCGGTTGCTCTTTTCAATAGTTACATATAGTTATTAATGTCTTGTACAGGGTTGAAGAGAAGCTATATTCACGCATTCTTATCGTCTAGGTAATCTTCAATAGTATAGTAGGCTTATAATAGAAACGCATCGTGATAAAATCGAGTTACCTTTGTATAGGTTTCGACATTTCCGCAGAGTTGCATCAACCAAGATCACGAACTGATTGGAGTTAAATCATAAACAATGTTGTTAAAGATAAAACCACGAGAGTCACGCTTCAGAAGACGTTTTGTGACGTCAGTATAGCTTCTGTGCTATTCTACCCAATATCCAAACGATAAGTTGTATAAGTCATAAGGCTTAAAAGCACGTTTTCAGATCGAAGAAAAATAAACTAAGCTAATCTATATACTCGTAATATATTTTTTATTTATCTACAGTAGCAATTCAGAGGTGAAAAACCCCGTGTTGTATTATTTCTCTATATTAAATACTTTATTGTGATTTATAGAAGCAGGCGTTACTTTGCGGAATTCCATATTACAAGCACTATAACAGAACTACTACATTACGATTTTTGTCGTGGAGCCTATCCTCCTGATGATGCTTCGGTTTCGGAGCGAAACGATCGTCGAGATTGTGGTGGTGGTTGTGTGTGCTGCTTGTGTGCATTGTTGCTTGTGGAGGCGCCTTGGGGTGAGTGTGATGGCTTGTCCTGCATGTATAAGATGCGTAAATTTTGCCTACTTCGAACACATTAGCTTTGCATGCATTCGCTTAACCCGTGCGGATTAAAGCAAGGTAGTTAGTTCTGTTATAGTACTTTATTGTCGTTGTCCTTTCCTACATTTTGTGAACCCATATAATCATACGCGTGTAATATTAAATATAATAATAAATAATTGTTATTAAAAATAAACACTTAGTTTTAATTAATAACTCACATTCAAGAATAACTAAAAATATATTACCCCGTATTTTACCCCTCAAATGCTATATATCGGAAAAATGTTCGATTACATATATTAATTAATTAGCATAAATTAATACGTAACAATGATAACTCAATGAACTGCAAAATTGTTTAAAATGTTTTATTGCCACTCGTTTAAATTCAGCGCGGGATGCTTTATTGTTTCAATAATTTATAGGTCGTAATAATTATTATGTTTATAACGTGGATAAAATATATATTATCCGTTAAATTTGTTGTTTGCGTATATAAATAATTTATAGGACAGTAAATTCTGTCCAGAATTGCCGTGTGGTATCCAGCTAAGTAGAATAGACCACCCTCTTTTCTTATCGAGGTGTCGCAAAAGGCGACTAAGGTAAGTTTGACCCGCCGTTTGATATCCGACTGGGTAGAATATATCTCCCTCATGACTTAGAATAGAATAGAATAGAATAGAAAAAACTTTATTTGATCCAACACCACGATATAAATATAAAATACAAGTATGTAAACTTACCACTAAATAAAATATAATCATAATAATCCAATAACAACATATAGATATATAATTTAAAAAAAAACTTACCTAGGTGTCGTAAATGGCGACTAACGTAAGTTGACGTCAGGCAGGCGGCCAGTCGTAAAATAACTAGTCGAAATATGCAACATTTTAAAACATGTTGTGCCGACCCCACCTAGATAAGGGCAGGAGAAAGAAAAGTAAATTCTGTCTAGAAATGCTTGTCTTTTTCCGTTCTCAAAGATTGACTGCAAGAGATCCCTTTTAGGGATTAAGTCCGCCTTTGTACGAAATGTAAGAAAAAATATTGTACTTTTTTCTTTCTCATTTCTAACTATATGTATGTACAATTAAGAAATAAATAAACGAATAAATATAAGCTTAAAGTAAAAAAATAAACAGATTATTTAAGTTAATTTCTTTTTACGATTCCGTAAGTTGTACACTTATATCTGACACGTCTCTCAAGCCACCGTATTATTCATATGAAAAAATCTAGGAGCCTTTTCTATTATGTTTATTAAGTGAAAAACGAAAAAGGAAATCCTTTCGCTATATCAAAGTATTTGCGAGGGCAACACCTATTCAATCTACCGATAAACTACTAAAAAGGAGCAAGGAAAACATAGGAACGAATGGGCCAATATTGCGGTTCTGCACAATCGTAAGGCGGCACACATGACGGTCGTAAAAAATGGGAATGGCATATTGAAATATTCCTCGCGTACCCTTTATCCAATTTTCCTGTAGCCCCTTGTGCAAGGGCCAAAATAAATCCGGTATTGCTATTGTTTCTAATCATACGTTTATTTTAGTGATATCATTTTCAAATCAGTAGAATAGACCACCCTCATTTCTTACCGAGGTGTCGTAAGAGTCGACTAAGGTAAGTCGACCCGCCATGTGGCATCCGGCTGAGTAGAATCGACCACCCTCATTTTTTACCGAGGTGTCGTAAATGGCGACTAAGGCAAGTTGACCCACCGTGTGGTATCCGGTTGAGTAGAATAGACCATCCTCTTTCTCACCGAGGGTTCATGTTTTTTAACATGTTGTGCCGACCCAAAGTAGCAGGAGAATGATGATCATTTTCAAATCAATAGTTATAATGTTAATACATATATGGGATATTTTAACACAAGATCGTCCGTCCCCAAAATTAGTAACTTTATAATTATAAATATATAAATATATGGGACATTTACACACACGGTCGTCAGTCCTCAAGGTAAGTAACTTAATACTTGTGTTATGGGTGACGGACAACTGGTAGATATACTACATATATAAGTTTAAATACTGGTTAAATACAAATACGCCCAGGCTCGAAGAACCAACAATTTGATTATAGAAAATGTTGGGCCTCGGTGGGAATCGAACCCGTGACCCGCGGAGCTGAAGGCAGGGTCACTACCCACAGCGCCAACGGGCCAGTCAATAATTGTGTTGTATGTGAGAAACAACTGGTAAATATACCGAAACCGAGTGTTTCCGTAAGTAGTCAAATTTCTTAAAAAATCTTTCTTTCAAAAATTTTTCGTTGGGTCCGAATTAGTATAGAAAAATATTACAGAGTGTATCCGCGACTTCCATCGGACCAACTTAAGCATTAAAGTACCAACAACTATGTACAATGTGGTATTTCACGTTATCGACAGAAAAATATTTTTTTTATTATATACCCTACTAATATATATTACTATAATATATAGGTGTATAAGCTTCTAATGCATCTTATGCCATCAATATTACTTGAGCGATTTATCCATGACAACATTAAACAAAGACCAACACAAGTTTATAATATAAAGTAAGGATTACCAATGAATAATATAAAAATTATGCAGATTAAAATAACTTTATATAGACCTGTGATAATACAGCTCTTAGTTTTCCCGCGACTTATTTATTTATTAGCAAAAAAATTTTATCCCAAATGTTAGTCTCGTATATTAGCTACTATTGTACGAAATTACATCAAAATTAGTCCACCGAAATTAGCTGTGTAAGCGTAAAAAAAAAACTTTCGCGTTTCGTAATATTTAGTACAGACTAGCGTGGAATTCAGCATGTCACATTTTTTTTCTAGAATTCAAATTTTAAACATAAAAGTAGTTATTGTGAGTTAACCATAAGAGATGAGACATACTATCGCAAACTTTTAGTAGTGATTTTATAGATCTACAATTCTCTAGTACAATACTTTAGCGTATCTCTGCTGGTTTACGCAGCGCACGCGAATAAAACTCCCACCAAGCAAGTTTTATAACAACTGCGCTATCTCTTCAACACAATTCACATAATACCGATATATACTATTTACCTAAACCATCCGGTAGTATTGCACTATCTTTTGGTCTAAACCAAAAAAAAATCCATTCAGTAAAATTTGAAAAAATCGATTACATACAGATAGACAGCTTTTTGGGACTTTGTTTTATAATAAGTATAGAAGACTACCAATATAAGAACAAAAAAAATTGTATTCGACTTTATACAGGTTTGTTATTATACAGTATGTTACATGCGGGCTCTTTTAATTACTGTCCAGTCCATGAATCATAAATTCTAATGGACTTTACTACCCACATTGCGGAACATAAATTGCATTTTAGGACATTAACTTTAACAACTCATCATGGGCCTGGAATGAACTAAAGAAAAGCTTTTATTATTCATATAAATTATCATATGTACGTTGTAAATGTCCGTGTAAATAACAACGACTTGACTCAACGAATTCAAGCAGGCCATTTAAAATTGTTGGGAATAGGCCTCCTCTCTCCGTTTTTTGGAGAGTAGGGTTGGAGCTAAGACCTATCACGCTGCTCCAATGCAGATTGGTAGGTAACACATATCCCTAGAATTCTCTAGAGCATATGCAGGTTTCCTCACGATGTTTTCCTTCACCGAAAAGCGTGTGATTAATTTAAATTAATACAATAAATTAATTTCGTTAAGGTTAGATCATCAGTGACGTATAGATCTCCTCTCATCGAATGGTTGAAGCTAAGATCAACGATGCTGCTCTAATGCGGATGGCAAATCCCGTTTTCTACGGGAACAGAATAAAATACATAGTACATAATTGATGGATTTTTAACGCTCATGTTGGTGAAAACTTTATTGCGATATGATTTATAGAAGCCCTTGTCCTGCATGTGTAAGGTACGTGAATTTTGCCTGCCTCATATACATTAGCTTTGCACGAATTTTCTTAACCCGCGCGGATTATAGCAGAGTAGTTCTATTCGATGCCCACAGGCGAGCGGGGCGCAGGCGACTCGCCGAAGTCCGCCGCATGCCGCCCTAACGGGGACCTCCGAGCGTTCCGAACGGGGTTTATCGGACGTTCGCTGGAGTTAGGTCCCTGAGGCGGTCGATGCATCTAGAGCTCCCGATGCATCGATTAGCGGAGGGAGGGGCCACTGCTTAGAGAGGCCCCGTCCCGGAGGTGGCGCTCTCCGGGGTACAGAGCTGCTGCTGGCGGGGATGGGGGCAATGTGTACAACGGTAGCCTGCCACCAGCAGCGTGGTGGAGCACTGTCAGGTTTTTAGTCGGTGAGAGTCCGACATACCCACCGCTCGTCCCCATCGGGCGGTGATGATCCATAATGGGTTTTCCTGATTAATGATTCATTTTGCTTTTTTTTTCAAATTTCATCTTTTTTATATTAAAAAAAAAGACAAACTAAAAATTGGTCACCCGGGTAGTTTTTATTAAATGGGTCAAAATTTGATATTAATTCAATTCAACATAGTCTTTACTTAAGTAAACTTGTTAACAAGTGCTTTTGAATCGTGAACTCTACTGCTGGGTGGGCTGGTCTTCCTACCGAGAAGAGCAAGTAACTCAGTGGTTACTCTTTTAAAAATATAATTCTTATAACTAGTTACATTTACTATCTTGTATAAGGTCAAAGTGTAGTGTATATTCACACATTCTTATCCTCTAATTAATCCTCAGCATAGTAGGTTTTCAATGGCAAAAGTTGATTGCGGCATTTTATTATACAATCTTATACCCTAACCCACAAATGATTTACGTACTTTTGCAAGGCGCAAAGCAGTAACCGCAAGCTTATGGCGATTCCTACTATATCTATACTATGTCTATTATATCATATATATGGTCGAGACTCCAGCGACTATTAGAAGCTGATACCTAGGTCGTGAGCTAAGCTACTGTGTCGTGTGCTGGCCTAATTTGTGGAATGGTATGCTGGTGTGTATCTTACCGAGCCAAAGTAGATTGCACCAAGCTCACAAATTTTTCCGAGCGTTATAGATGTTTTCTGATACATTTTTTATGTTATAACATGCCGTTGCGAATTAATTGTGAATTTCAAAAGCTGTTGTGTTTAAAGCAAACAATGCACACATTTGGTCCACTAATTTGAGGTCGCTCAACGAGCTATAGAGAGGACTATGCTCGGAGTTTCTTCTGAAGGATCGAATCCGCAACGAACTGATCCGACAGAACCAAAGTAATCGACATAGCCCAAAGGATTAGCTAGCTGAAGGGACAGTGGACTGGTCACATTTGTTGCAGAACCGACAAGCTCTAGAGTAGACATGTTCTCGACCTCTCCTTGCCCACCGTGGTTCGTGCCATGGTGGACAGAGAGGGGTAGTGGTCAGCGATTGCCTCCTTCATATCGTGTCATAGCACGTCATATCGCGGAACGAGGTGGCGGAGAGGGTCCGGGAAGTCAAGTCCTCGGAATCCGATCCGCCGCAGGCGAGTCGGGCGCAGGTGACTCGCAAAAGACCGTCACGTGCCGTCCTAACGGGGACCTTTTGGGCGTTCCAAACGGGGTTTATCGGACGCCCTCCTTATAAGGTTCCCGAGGCGAGGTTGCATCTGATGCCCCTGATGCATCATCCAGCGGAGGGTGGGGCCACTTTTATAGTGGCCCCGACCCAGCGGTGGCGCACTCTGGGGTTCAGAGTTGCTGCTGTTGGGGGTGGGGTTAACGGCTCTCAGGCACCCTATCCCCGCCATCAGCAGCGTGGTGAAGCATAAAGGTTGTTTTAGTCGGTGCAAGTCCGACATAACCACCGCCTGTCCCCGTCGGGCGGTGGTACCCATAAGGGGTTTTTTCCTGTATAAAAAAAGACGTGTTCTTGAGTGGAGACCGCGCCTTGGCAAACGCAGTGTAGGACGCCCTCCGGCTAGGTGAAGTGACGATATCCGCAGTAAGGCTGACAGCGGTTGGAAGCGAAGAGCTGAAGACCGAGCTCAGTGGCGTGCTATAGGAGAGACCTATGTCCAACAGTGGACCATAACATGTTGATGATGATGATGCACACATACCTAATAATAGCGCATTAATGTTTAACTTTTCAATCAATCTGACACGACGTGTTGTTACCCTTAATATTCTAAAATGCAATTTGCGCGCCGCAGCGGGGAGTGGAGTCCATTAGAATTTATGATATGGGCCAGACTGTAATTAAAAGAGCCCACAGAGGAATAACATACCGAACTACTGAGACCTTTGCTTGTTAAGTCTGTAGCCAATATAAATTGGAATAACCCGGGAATGTGTCCGCTTTAATTAAATATGATTCATTTTAATAATGTTGTATGCTCCTTTTTAGATATTAAAAAAAAACTGAATTTGAAACTGAGGTCTGATCTCAGTCTTGATTACCCAACAAGCATTACTCTCGTACTCTGATAAGAGAAAAATATTATGAGAAAACCATTCTTGATACTATATTTGTTTTCTCTTTACGGAAAGCGGAAAAGCTTGTAAGCTGTTAGCTTTTACAGCGATAGCTCTTTCTCATAAAAGACACATATAGTGAAAATCTCTTTTATTGGAAAATTATATAAACTTTACTTTTTTAGTTTACTAATTGTTTCTGCGATTCCGTTTACGTTCACTTTTCGCGTCGCATTTAATGATTAAATATCCCCAATTTTATACTATTTGTTTTTCCCAGTTCCCGAAGGAAAACGGGATTTGTTTATTTTAAATGTAAAAATGTGATGTAAAATAAAAAATCAGTTGTACCAAATTTCATCAATATACCTACTACTTGAGCGGATTAGCCGTGAAATTGTAACAGATATATAAACGGTCAGATTTTTGTATTTATAATACAACTAACTGTGCCAGCGTGCAAATCAGTGTCACAAAATTTTGAAATTGAAATTTTCAATTCTGACTGACCCTATTAGCTAGTGAAAGTATAAAATTTTTATTAAAGAGGGCATATTGTTTACAAAAAACATTAAAAAGACTTATCATATTGAAACCGTCCGATTGGTGGTTCCTTTTCGTCCAAGATACCTCAATGGCTGAAGACCAAAGTCTTCAAACAGTGCGTGTTACCAGAATGACATACGGATCCGAAACATGGTCAAATTCAAAAGATCAAAGTCACTTAGCGGGCGATGGAGCGAGCTATGGTTGGAGTATCTCTACATGATCGAATCAGATATGAGGAGATCCGTTGATGAACCAAAATCACCGCCATAGATCAGCCTGTCGCGAAGCTGAAGCGATGGGCGGGGCACGTAGTGCGGAGAACCGATGGGCGTTGGATCTCACATGTTGGAATGGCGATCTCGCACGGGAAAACGCAGTGTCTGTAGACCCCATAGGAGATGGGCTGACGACCTCAAAAAGGTGGAGGGGTGCAGCCAGATCCAAACGGCACAAGATTGCGTGTTGTGGAGATCACGTGAAGGGATCTTTGATTTGGCTTAAAACACATGTAAGCAAAACAAATTAGTTTACATTTTTGGTAGCTTTCACGGCCAGTAGTTTTGCACACGAAATAAACTTATCGTAATTACTACGAGAAGCTTTTAGCGACCTAAACACCAAAAGGGCGTAAGTTTCGTTAATTAAAACACGAAATAGACCTTGTCACGTTTACATAAAGCCGAATACGAATACGTCCTGATACGAAATCAATGTTTCTTGTAACGAAAGCCGACGACTGTTCTGCGGAGATATAAACGTTTAATGGCCGACTGCGGCAAAAACAACCACTAGTGCAACCGAGATTATAATATCGGAGTTTCAATTGCACAAGTTTGTACAAATAGCTATTTCACACCATCTTGATGCTGTTGCAATTAACAAAGAAGTTTGTTTTTACTAGTATACGGATAAACTTGTTAGAACTGTATTGTTGTGAATTGCGTATAAAGAAACATTGTGCGCATCTCCTTATTTATAACCAATGGAAGATTTGTATTAGACGAAGACGAAGATTATTTACATACATACGCTCGCGCTCATACACACAAACACACACAAGACCATGCACACACATGCACACTAACATACTAATTCATGCACGCACGTGAACACACACAAATACAAACACAAACATATGCACACTCATTTATTATGTTCTATTATCATCGTTATGTTCTATTATTAAGATATGGAAGAGCGGCACCTTCTGACACGAGTATACTTGACTTATCCACTAGAAGATTCAAACCAATCTTTGTATAGTAATGAAAAACTTTATTAATGAATAAATGATTTTTTTTTTATTTTTTGAAATTTTGAACAAAGTAGTTATTGTGAGTTGAACATAAGAGATAGAGATATGCTGTCGAATTTTTTGTAGTATCTTTCTCGATCTACAATTGTCTAGGACATTACTTTAATGTGTCTGTGTTTGTTGACGCGGTGCACGCGTCTGCTGGGAATAGGGAATTCTTTCGGTTTCTGGAAAGAAGGGATGGAGCTAAGACCTACGCTACTCCAATGTGGATTGGTAGGTTACACATATCCCCAGAATATTCTAGAGATATGTAAGGTTTCGTCACGATGTTTTCTTCCACTGAAAAAGCGTGAGATAAATTGCAATTATCAATAAGACACATAAGTTTTAATAGACAAACTCATGGGTGCCTCGCCGGTGTTTGAACTCGTGACCCCCTTCGCTGGGCTAACACAGCTCTACAATTAATCATACCTACAAATGATTATTTTAACAATTCTACCATTTGCCAAATATGTTATGATAGCAAATTAATATGCACAAATGGCTCTTATAAAAACAGCCGTTGCCGTTAGACCATTAGAAGTTGAACACTATACGCAAATGGACTTTTGAGCCCAAAATGTGCTCAGCATTTTCATGGAAGCATCTAATAAAATAGCAAAACATATTATTTGCCCGGATGTAATGTCCCATCCCTGCATGGTGCAAGCGCATTGGATTTATAAAGGCATTGTCTATTTTTGCACGGATTAAAGCCATACTTTGCAAAAAATATAGACAGTTTTCTGTGATAAATGTCTATATTATATGGTTTTTACTAAGGGTGACTGTGACCTCTCACCTTACATCCTTTTGCTTCGTCTTCCGCCGATAGACGTCAACTGCTGGACATAAAGACGTCTAATAATCGCTTTGCGATTTTGTCGTTGAGTCTATCTCCTGATGATGCTTCGGTTGCGGGGCGAAACAATTGTTGAGTTTGTGATAGTGCTTGTGTATTGCGGTGGCAGTGGTGGAGGTTTGTGCATGTGTTTTTACGAATCCCGTATGTAACGGTCGCCATTCCACAATCTGAAGACCCCAGCGTCCATCAGTTCTCCGCACTATGTGCCCCTACCCATCGCCAATTCAACGGCTTCACTTCACATCGCGACACGCTGAGCTATATCGGTGAATCTGGTTCTTCTAACCATCTTCTCATTTCTGATGACCTTAGGTACCTTTAAATTTAACATAAATATGACATTTAAAATATCGGTCTCAGGTTATGAGAAAGATCGTGATAGTATTGTTATAGAATCATATGGGATACAGAGCTTTAAAACAGGGTTTCCAGAGATTACAGCACAGATGCATCGTGGTGGTCATAAACCGACCTTAAAAAGTTCTATAATTTCTTCTATAACAATAAGTATGCAATAGTTTAAATTCTAGTACGTTGATGTCAAAGTAACGGCTTTTTTCTATCTGTTGGACATAGGCCTCCTTTATTTGTTTTTGGAGAAAAAGTTAAATGGTTTTTTTTATTAAAAACTTGTGTGTCTAATTGACAATTGCAATTTTTCACACGCTTTTCGGTGAAGAAAAACATCGCGAGGACAATTGCATATCTTTAGAGAATTTTATGAATATGTGTAACTTACTAATCTACATTGGAGCAGCGTGGTAGATCTTGGCTCCAATCCTTCTCTCCAAAACATGAAAAGAGAAGGCCTATGCCCAGCAGTGGGTTAGCGACAGGCCGCTACTTATTTATTTAAACAAATTTCAGAAAAATTCGTCGCATGTTTATTCACCGCGGCTACAATTCTACAAACGCAGATTATAATCGAATCATGGAGCTGAATTTGTTATTCAAATTTATCAGAGGAGGCAGTTAGAGGAATAATAGAATAATATTTACTTTGATTACTTCCCGAAACTTTCTTGACTAACTGTTATTGTAAACAATAAAGTCGTGTCTGAATTATCATTAGGATCTCCTTTATATTTACTCTCACATTCAGTTACTGGAATAGGTATAGCTTGATCTCGTGATTTATGCAAAGGTAACAAGATAAGTATATTTCGATATATCCACAAGATAATCCACAGACAATAAGTTATAAAATACCTTCATTTCCTACTATTTTGCTACTATATAAAATAGCTTGCCTATTAACTACTTTTTGCCATTAAACAAAATGCATAAGAACCCTGAGTTAATCACAGCTAAAGTCCATCATCATTCTCCTGCCCCATATCCCACTCTAAGTGGGGTCAGCCAAACATGTTACAAACATGTTGTTATACGATTTGACTACGTATTTTACGACCGGCCGCCTGCCTGACGTCAACTTACCTTAGTCGCCTTTTACGACACCTCGCGTAAGAAATGAGGGTGGTCTATTCTATGCAGCCGTACACAACACGGCATTTACCTTAATCGCCTTTTACGACACCTCGGTAAGAAAGCAGGGTGGTCCATTCTATTCTGCCGGATACCACACGGTTACACAGCTAAAGTCCATGTAGCTTTTATATCCAATGATTATATTAGTGGATATACAAGCTGTGTGGTGTCCGACTGAGTAGAATAGACCACCCACATTTCATACGGAAGTGTCGTAAAAGGCGACTAAGGTTAGTCGACCCCCGTGTGTTATCCGGCTGAATAAAAATGAACCACCCACGTTTCTTACCGAGGTATCGTAAGAAGCGACGATGGTAAATTGACCCACCGTGTGGTATCCGATTGAGTAGAATAGACCACCCTCTTTCTTACGGAGAGGTCGTAAAATACGACTAAGGAAAGTTGTCGTCAGGCAAGCGGCCGGTCGTAAAATACCTAGCCGAATCATGTTCTCACCACCGACTCTATTAGAGTGGGATAATGGTAGCAGAATGATGATGAACGAATCTCATTCGTTAGTAAATACAAATCAAATCAATAATAATCAAACTGTGAAATATATAAAATAATGATCAAGAGCAAGTAGCGAGCAAAGAGTGAACACATATCAGTTAAAATGCAAACAACAGCGTAGAACTCATCCACAAAACAAATGATGCCAATAATATATGGAACGCAACAAAGTGATACATTCCTGCGAAATAAAATATAAAAGTAATAAACAACCTCGCCGTAAAGCATCGCCGTTAGTCTACGTTAATCGCGGCCGTATCCCACCAGTGTCGACTAAGCCGAAGCGACATATTGGTGCATTAGACCCCGATGTATATCAACGACTAACGTACGTGGATTTGAGAAATTTATTCCCGCAACCATTTATGTGATAACGACTTTACCTTTACTGCATATATTCTTGTACAGGTAACCCTAATATAGCACAGTTTTGCTATAACACGATTCGTAAATTGCGGCAAACCTACTACAACGCTGGTTCCTATAATACGGTGTCGCTATAATCTATACTTATTATAAAACAAAGTCCCAAAAAGCTGTCTGTCTGTATGTAATCGATTTTGTCAAAATCTACTGAACGGATGTTTGTGCGATTATCACCAAAAGATAGTCCAATACTTCCGGATGGTTTAGATAAATAGTACATATCGGTATTATGTAAATTGTGTATCAGAGATCGCGCAGTTGTTTAAAAACTTGCTTTCTGGGAGCTTCAGTCGCGTGCGCTGCATAGACCAGCAGAGATAGGTTAAAGTGATGTACCATAGAATTGTAGATCTATAAAAACACTACAAAAAAGTCCGCGATAGCATGTCTCTGTCTCTTATAGTTAACTCACAATAACTACTTTTATATTTAAAATTTTAATTTAAGAAAAAAAATGTGACTCGTTGATATCCACGCGGGCGAAGCCGCTGGCTCGGCTAGTGTGATAATAAACTTCAAATTCTTTAAACATACTCGTACAGCACTGCATGTAGTTCGGACAATTTTTTCCGCTGAGGGTAGTCGGGGCTTGCTGCACCTTAGGCGGTGCGGGTAGGTGTTAAAAATGTCACAAGAAAAAGAAGAGATCGGTCGGCCGCGCAATACGATGAACTCGGCAGTCGCTGTGAATTTTTGTAAATATCGGTGTTCGGTATAATTTCGTATAAATAAACACAAAATTATAAGGATAATTCGGTGGCTGTGTAAATTAAAAATAGAGAAGAACAATAATGTTAGTGATTTTGCGAATATATAACTTTGGTATACGAAGAAGTCTCCCGTATAAGGTAAGTATCCTTTGATTATTCATTAGGTTGTCTGTCTATCCTAATTACTCTCACCAACTGTAGCTATCGAAGGGCACGCAGTAGGCCCGAACAATGTACTCCTGTAGACGTGGCGAGGCAACGTGCATCATGCAGGTTTTTAATATTTTTTGTATTATCTCTGAATCTCATATAACACGGTTTCACATTACCTTCTCACGGTTCTATTATTGTTTTTTATTGTTTGTTTTAGTATTTCTCCCACTACAACGACAATTGTGCGGAACTGGTTCCTCCAACCAACCAAGCTCGCAAACACGGCTCTTTTAAATATCTTAATGATTTTGGTGAGCCTGGGAGTTACCTGATAAAAGTATATTAATTAGTACTTACGTTACGGTTGAATGAGCAACTGATCAATGTGATTTTCGGTATGGAGATATATAAATGGCTGTTAAACGAAAAAATCGAATTTTTCTTCCAAAAACCTATTATTTAAGTTTCTTTAGTGAACAATTAAATTTTTGAATCTTAAAAGTTATGTCACTTAAATATTAAATACATTAATTACTACGGTAGTATTTACTAAACAAAAATATTAGTATAATTAGAAAAATCTACTCAGAAAATTAAAAATTCAGCATTGTTTGGATTTTAAAAATCAAAAAGGTGTTAATACGCTTAAATGTTTTGCTATTGAAATAATTGTTTTTACGCGATCAAAACAAAAAATATATATACCTACAAGCTAATATTAGTAACGCAACATTTTTTCACAGAAATAGCATTAATTTTCGTTTACAATTTCGTTATACCTATTGTATTAAGAATTCACCGTGAAAATAAATTAAGAATTTCCGTCGCAAAAGTTGGAATTTTGCAACTCAAGGAAAATAACTTAACGGGCAAATGAAGACGTATAAAATACGTCAACTTCTTTTTATTAAATTTCTGTTTATAACGGTTTTTTAAGTAACGTACATTTTTAATTTGTTATTGCGAAAAATCCGTAATATTTGAGTTTTGTTTAATTTGATACCATTTAGTTCAAATCGGAATATACTAAGTCAATAAATTATAAATACCGTTGAACCTATAATATTCTTTCGTGTACAATAAGACAGTCTTATTACTAACAAGTGTTTTTAGTAACAAGTGTGTTGTTTTTTCCAGGCAATCTATAGCCTAGGGATCAACTTAAGGAGAAAAGATAAATGGTGTCCGAGTTATATACATACCAAATATAATATTTTTAATTAAATCCATGTCATGTTTAAAAGCTTTTGACAAAATTTCATGTCCCTATTGTTAAATAATTTATAGAATTAGGCGTTACTTTGCGGAGATCCATAATACAAAAGTAATAATAAAATTATTTTGCTATAATCCGCTATACAGTTAATAGAAAATATATATAGTGCTAAATGTATAGTGGACTATCCGTTTTTTCATACCCGTTACATGCAGGATTCGTAAATACACATTCACCAACCTCCACCACTGCTGCCACAATACACAAGCACTACAGACGTTCACTATCACATACTCAACAATCGTTTGGCCCCGCAGCCGAAGCATAATCAGGAGAAAGTCTCCACGACAAAATCGCAAAGCTGTTAAGAAGTTTCCTTGTCTGGAGCCAATCCTAGCAGCCATCTAGACTGCCATTATGTAAAATTTCAATTGGACACCGGGAAGTAAGTCAAATTTAACTTGCAAAATTCCACCTTCACATACATACACAAGTTGGTTAAAAGCTTCCATTAATACTCTATTCTTTACTTCTATTAATATATTAATTATACTGACGATACGACATTAAATGAATCCACTGCTCACTTAAACGCATAGAGATAACTTTGGCGTAAATCTTCTTAAATATAGTTTAAAAAAAATGTATTTTCGAACAAAATGAATATAATTTAATTGATATCTGGCTAACAAGTAATAGTTGAATGACCTGGCGTGGCGCGGTTGTTTAAAATACAGGATAAAAAAATAACATTATAGTTCTGTCTCCTTCGCACTTATATGTTGTCTCTCGGTCAAGGTCAATGCATTACATACCCATTCATCAGGTCATTTACCCTTCTACATCATGTATCTTTTATTCAAAACGTAAAATAATTCCTGTGGCTAAATTATTGCACTAATTTAAATTAAAAAAAATTATGAAGGCTATTTAGGTGTGTAGGTACATGGAATAAATATTAATGTCGTACGGTCTGGTACCACCCTGTAATACAGACGCTTAATATATTCATAGATAAAATCCATAAGAATGCCTGCTTTAATAAATGATGTTTATTTTTGCATTAAGTGGAATAATTCTCAAAGTGCGGTGTGTGAAATATCTACGATACGGTCCCAGAGCGGCCATTGACCTCTGTACGGGATTACAGTCACGGTTACGAAGAAAAAAGATAAGTATTGGTTCCTAATGTCGGGGATACGCGCGGGACCCGGGGATAAAAAGGAGGACGTTACTTATCGGTTAATCGAGCCGTGGGTTTATAGGGGGATTCGTATTGTTTCAGTCATTTGTTTTTATTTCAATGCACTCCGTTAAGAGCGGGCTTTCGTAACTGAAAAAATATTTCTACAGCCATCGCGCGTTGAGAAAATTGTGAGTTATTTCGCTCTATTTAGGAAGTACAAAAATTCATAAGCACTTTGGGTAATGGAGATATTAATGGCTTAAACAATAGAATGACGTTTGAATTTTACTTTGTCACTTTAGGCTTTTTCACTTTAGAATGACGTTTGAATATTACTTTAAGACTTTAGGCGCCATGAGGAAGCTAAGAATCTTTCAGCGGTGATAGAGCACCTGAGGAATTCTGAGCTTGCACAGATAATCCAAGGCATAAGTGATCCAATCGGACGCGAAGAGACTAGTTCAGGATTGCAGGGAAATACACGTCATAAACCCATAAAAGACGTCACTTACCGTCGCAAGACGTAACTGTGAGCAAAAAATATCTCACACGCAAATTCACATCACATTATTAAAAGCCTTTATTCAACGTGCCGTGAAAGGTAGTTAGCTATGTGTAGGTGGAATCATGCAAGTTCAATTTGACCCACTTCCCGGTGTCCTATTGAGCTGAAATTTTACAGACTGGTCCAGTCCCGATGACAATGCATGTTTATGATAAGTATGATGCTGCTGCCTAGATTGGGTCCATACAAGGGGAGTCCCCAAAGATTTTGAATATGGATAAGAAATTTTGTAAATACTTTTTTAACTTGACTTGTTTTAACACTGCAATGTTAAATAAAAGTTAAGTAACGGCCTGTCACTATCACACTGTTGCGCATAGGCATCCTCTCACTGTTAGTTTTGAGAGAAGGCTTGGAGCTAAGATCGGAATGCCGGAATGCCGATTGGTGGGTGAACCATATGCTCAGGATTCTCTAGAGATATGCAGGTTTCCTTATGATGTTTTCCATCACCGAAAAGCGTGTGATAAATTGCAGTAATTAATTAAAATAAGTTTTAGCAGAAAATTCATTAAGTGCCTTACCTGAGTTTTAAACCCTGCATGGAGAGGTACACAAGGTGTTAATTTAAATTATCACAGTTTGTTATATAATTTTGTAAGTTTGATATAAAATTATGATGGAAAATAAAAGGTTGACCACATAGTATATAAAAACCAATAAATATATAAATAATTATATGGGACAATTACACACGCAGTCTTCCGTCCCCAAAGTAAGTAGGTGTGACAGACAATGGGTGATGGTAAGATTATAAATATTCCTTATTTGAAATAAATACATAAATACAACCAGATACAAGGAACAAACAGATTGTTTTTCGAAAATGTTTTTCTCGGCAGAAATATATAATAATAATATAATAATGGGACACTTACACACACGGTCGTCCGTCCCCAAAGTAAGTAACTTAATACTTGTGTTATGGGTGACGGACAACTGGTAGATATACTACATATATAATTTTAAATACATACTTAAATACAAATATACACCCAGGCTCGAAGAACCAACAAATTGTTTATAGAAAATGTTGGTCCTCGGCGGGAATCAAACCCGCGACCCGCGGAGCTGAAGGCAGGGTCACTACCGCGACCCACAAAGTGCCTAAAAAGCCACTTATGTGTTCATTATTCTTGTGTAGTCGGTTATAATAAGGTTATTCGTTTATCCATAATTCATAAAATAGAGGCATACACAGGGCACTGGGGCGCAAAGTAATTAACAATACGGTCAATCCAGATATAAGCTGAGGCAAAACAGAAACAAACTTTCATAGTGGACAAAACATTCTGATGAGTTCAAAATTAATACCGAAGCCACTAACGAACGGGCAGTTCACAACATTAAAACTGCGGTTGGATAAAGTAATGTTTAAATTTATAATTTCATAAAAGTAATAATAAAATTATTTTGCTATAATCCGTGATACAGTAAATAGATAATATATATAGTGCTAAATGTATAGTGGACTATCTAATATTTTTTCATACCCGTTACATGCAGGATTCGTAGAAACACATGCACAAACCTCCACCACTGCCACCACAATACATAAGCACTACACACGTTCACTAACACAAACTCAACAATCGTTTCGCCCCGCAACCGAAGCATCATCAGGATATAGACTCCACGACAAAATCGCAAAGCCAATCGTGAACCTCATAATTTAAAAAAATATTTACCGAAAAACAAAATCGCAAAGCATTTGCGATTTTGTTTTGATTTGCTTTGCGATGTAACTGGTATGTAAAAACGGATAGTCCACTATACATTTAGCACTATATATATTTTCTATTTACTGTATCGCGGATTATAGCAAAATAATTTTATTATTACTTTTGTATTATGGATCTCCGCAAAGTAACGCCTAATTCTATAAATTATTTATAATTTTATTATTATTTTAATGAATTCCGCCATGTGGTATCCGACTGAGTAGAATAGACCAGCCTCACTTCTTACCGAGATGTCGTAAAAGGCGACTAAGGTAAGTTGACCCACCGTGTGGTATCCGGTTGAGTAGAATAGATCACCCTCATTTCTTGCCGAGGTGTCGTAAGAGGCGACTAAGGTAAGTTGACGTCAGGCAGGCGGCCGGTCGTAAAATACTTAGCCAAATCATGTGACGGCCGACCCCACTTAGAGTGGAATAAAGGCAGGAAGATGACTAATTATTATTTTGTATTAATTATTAATGAATTAATATTTAATTTGTAGAATTAGGCGTTACTTTTCGATATCTATAACACAAGAGTAGTAATGAAATTATTTCCCTATAATCCGCGATTATAATATAGTCGCAAATATAATGGTTGATTATAGCAAAAAAAAAATACTTTTGAACATATATATATTTATTATTTTTATAAAAAATTATACATGTATATCTAACAGTTGTCCGTCACCCATAACATAAGTATTAAGTTACTTACTTTGGGGATGGACAATGGTGTGTGTAAATTCTTCATATAGTTAGTTATTTATTGATTAAAAAATATATATTCTTTTAAATTTACTCGTATGTGATAGTGGTGAGACCGTGCGAATCCCTCTGAAAGGTCATGGGTTCACACCCCGGTAGGCAAAAATGTTTTTTTCTGTTAAAATGTATGCATCCTCTTGATAACCGCAATTCATCTCAAATCAAACATCATGAGGAAACTTGCATATTCTAGAGAATTCTGGAGATTTTTGTAACCCACCAATGCGTCGGTATAAGCTCCAATTCTTCTCTCCAAAAATGGAGAGAGGAGACCTATGCCTAATATAGTAAAGTAGTAAAGTAGCGACCTGTTACAATCCCACTGCTGGGAATAGGCCTCCTCTCTCCGTTTCTAGAGAGAAGGGTTGGAGCTAAGACCTACCACGCTGCTCCAATGCGGATTGGTAGGTTACACATATCTCCAGAATTCTCTAGAAATATGCAGGTTTCCTCACGATGTTTTCCTTCACCGAAAAGCGTATGATAAATTTCAATTACCAATTAGACACATGAGTTTTTATAGAAAAACTCATTGGTGCCTGCCCGGGTTTAAACTCGTGTTCCCCTCGAAAGAGTCGCACGGTCTCACCGCTAGGCTATCACAGCTCTTGCCTAATATAAATAATGTGATAATAACAGGTCGTTCGTTACTTTACTTTTTTACTTTTCTAGCAAGATAATTTATAATCAAAGCACTTGTTTGCAAGTTTACTTGATTAAAGGAAATTTTGAATTTTCAATATTACTATCTTCAACGCTGATTAGTTGGAGATTAAACCGTCAAGACAATTTTGGCAACTGTCAATCTCGGTGATATAATAATATCACTGCTACAACAGTTGTAACAATATGAATTGATTGTATCTTGTAATCTTTTTAGTATGATGAGAGGTAACGATTTTTTCTAATTTGTATTAGTGAAATGGCCAATTATAGAAACTAAGAAGTGAGCCACCAATTTAACGCCACCTATCGACCACGTAAAAACCGACAACAGACCGTTTCGGCAATTAATTTTAATTGCGAAACTTACCGTCTGGAGCGTGGAAGCATTTTGGTACTTTCCACACTGTACTGAATTTCACCTGATACAGATGAAAAAATTATATTATACATAAAATTAGTTATTGTAAGTTAACTATAAGAGATAGAGACATGCTATGAAACAAATTTTTTAGCATTTTGTTAGATCTACAGTTCACTAGTACTTTAGAATATCTCTGCTGCTTTATGCGGTGCACGCAATTTTTTCAAAACTGTGCGATCTCTTCAAGACATTTTACATAAAATCGTAAACAGTTATCAACCTAAACCTTAGAAAAGATCTGCATTACCTTTTAGTAAAAACTACAAAAATCCGTGCAGTACATTTTGAAAAAATCGATCGGATACAGACAGACAGCTTTTTTTACTTTGGAGGACTTTGTTTTATAATATGTATAGATATAAATATATAATACGTTCCAAAAATTTTTAGTAAATGATCTTTTACAATGCAGCACTATTTTAGACTAAGTTCCCACTAATCATTTCATTATTATAAACATGATTTATTTCAAGCAATTATTTCAGTATTTGTTTCTTAAAATAATCTTTAAAAAAATTAATAAAACAAAAAAATATTTTTTATAAGAAATGACTAATAAAAGCTCGGTTGTATTAATAAGTACAGCTTTATTATAAGTTTTAAATAAGCAATTACTAATAATCAGTAAGGTTACAAATAATTTTATA
The DNA here is from genome assembly GCA_947086505.1 of Morpho deidamia. NCBI lineage: Eukaryota > Metazoa > Arthropoda > Insecta > Lepidoptera > Nymphalidae > Morpho > Morpho deidamia. Next base: position 3,536,334 of record CAMTZC010000025.1, read on the forward strand.
TCTAATGATCGAGAAAGCTCGATCATTAGATATAAAATTATTATTTATCTTTATAAAAAAACCTATTCAAGAGTAAATACTGTGATCTGACTGTGTATGTAACCCACCAACTTGTTATGATCCAGCATTTTAGGTCTACGTAGGGAATGTTCATTTTTAATAATAGAACCCTTATTTTAGACTAGAAAAGCCAGATTTCTTTTAATATACCATTATACATGTTAGGATTAATCCCCAATTATACATGTAAATATTAACACCCCATTATTTGATGTTAGACAACCAATACTTAGTGGAACACACCTTTGCATCGTACTCCGTATCGAACTGTGATAAATTGGAATTGTTTTGCCTCCATTACCACTGGCTTTAATTGTGAACTAGTATTTAATACGATATATTGCTGTACATTCCGAGTAATATTAATCCTATCGATAGGATATGGGATACATAATTAATATTACAAAATATCAATTAACATTGAATATCGGAATTTGGAACTATAATTTATAATACTTGTATTGTTTATCGAACAATATAAAGGAGCTAGTCGGCGCTACGCGGTTTCATTTACCATGCAAGGTATTGCAAAAAAGGAAGTGTTTTATTAACCAAAAAGGAATAACAAATTCGTAACCATTTCTTAATCTTGACTGCAAGGTCTAGACTTAAAAGTTGTCTTCTTGTCTTCTCTTCTTGTGGCGCAGACCATTCTAAACCTAAGAAAAGAGCAATCAGAATTGATTTCAAAAAAATATAGTTAAAAAATAATAATTGAATTTCTTGTACATGTTGACTTGAAAGAATGAAGACATCAGTCAAGTCTTCTTTTGACACATTTTTTATATTAATGTATAGAAATAGTTATAAATTGATTTATACGCATTAGTACATCTAAAATGAAACTTTACTCGTATATAAGGCAAACGTAAAATTTCGTATTGGCATGTACTTCACTTATCTTATCGTCAAAGCAGGTATCTTATTCTTCTCTTTCAAAATATGACTATTCGGACTTGAGATAGGCCTCTTAAATGGATTTTTTTCTAAATACTCTATCCTTTTTATGTATATTCTGTTGCTGCCAGGACAGGGAAAATCCGGCAGCAGAAAATCTGGCACCCAGAATGCGCCTTTTATTTTTTTTCACTCAAACCATGGCTATTTTCACATAAGTGAAAATAATGTAATATGCTGAGCAAATATGATATTATAGCTGTTTAATCACAAAGTTATAGAATTAGCGGAGATACATTGGTACCTCCGCTAAGTAAAGCCAATAATAACGCAATCATATTTTGAATTATGAAATACAAAATATTATTTTGTTATAATCCGTGATAAAAGAAAATATATGTACTTAAGGCTAAATTTAGAGTGTACTATTCGTTTGCATACCTGATATATGCAAAAATTTTAAAAACTCATGTATTACCCGGCGCAATACACAATAGACTATAGAATGGACCACCCTCGTTTCATACGGAAGTGTCGTAAAAGGCGACTAAGGTTAGTCGACCCCCATGTGTTATCCGGCTGAATAAAAATTAACCACCCACGTTTCTTACCGAGGTATCGTAAAAGGCGACTAAGATAAGTTGACCCAACGTATGGTATCCGGTTGAGTAGAATAGACCATCCTCTTTCTTACCGAAGGGTCGTAAAATACAACTAAGGTAAGTTGACGTCAGGCAGGCGGCCGGTCATAAAATACGTAGCCGAATCATGTGTCAATATATTTGTAACATGTCGTGCTAACCCCACTTAGAGTGGGGTAAGGGGAGGAGAATGAAGAATTTATTTTATTTACAAAATCGATTGAAACCTCAGATAAGTTTTAATAACGCAATTTGATTACCAATTTGACCTCGCTACGAACAAACTAGGTCTTCTTTAATCGGGAGTCGTAGTTTTTAGTCTTAATAATAAGAAGCCTATCAAAATTAAATTGGTTTCCAAACTTGTTCCGAGTTGGAAACAAAAAATTGGGAGAAAGTTTTGATTAAATTACGCGTGACCTCAGGTAAGTTGAAGCACTCAGTAAATATACAAACTCCAAGAAGTTAAGAGATATTATATCTGTTCGTATTATAATCCTTAGCTCTTCGATAGAGTAATAAAATTCATTACATGAAAGGTTTACAACTTTGTCCACATAAACTTAGGTACTCAGGTGCCCTCAATTATGAAATACTTCTTTATAAAATAAAGACTCTTTTATAACTCTTTTATTTATTTTTCTTAATACTAACTACTAAAGTAATAATAAAATTAGTTTGCTATAATCCACGATACAGTAAATAGAAAATATATATAAATGTATAGTGGACTATCCGTATTTTCATACCCGATACGTGCAGGATTCGTAAAAACTCATCCTATCTGAGTCTATCCTGATGATGCTTCGGTTGCGGGGCGAAACGATTGTTGAGTGTGTGATAGTGAACGTGTGTAATGCTTGTGTATTGTGGTGGAAGTGGTGGAGGATAGTGCATGTGTTTTTACAAATCCTGCACGTATCGGGTATGAAAATACAGATAGTCCACTATACATTTAACAGTATATATATTTTCTATTTACTGTATCGCGGATTATAGCAAACTAATTTTATTATTACTTTTGTATTATGGATCTCCGCAAAGTAACGCCTAATTCTATAAATTATTTAATACTAACTGTACCGCGTAGTCAGCGTATCTCAAATATCAGTAATAGAGACTACTTATAAGAGTCCTTATACTATATTATACCTTTAGTCTACATGACGTCATAAGTCCTGTTTCTACACATAGATTTTTGCATAATATTAGTACGAATAAGTTGTTTAAAATATTATTATAATCAAGAAATATTACCGCTTCCGTCACTTCTGTTTAATCAGTAAAAAGCTTTTTTTTCCCGCTTGGCATTTTCTACTGAGTTACTTTTAAATTCTTGTTATCTCAAAAAGTAGTATTCAATTCTAAGTTAGTGTCGTTATTGAAACCGCTCTAAGAGAAAGCTTGTTTTTTAATTTATTACTACTTCACTTTGAGCCCGTAAATATATAATAATGTACATAGTTTGCATTAAGGGCGTAGTTTTCTTATAACAATCTTATCTTATCTAATTTCGGGGCAGCCTGTCGGTACAGGAGGGGTAGTCAGCTCCAATACTGGACTATTCCACCCATTTCCCCTTGATGTGCTCTAGCCTACCTGTTGCTTTCACAAACCTTATAATATCCCTGAAGGAGATATTTGTTAGGTCATCAGCTTCAATTTCGTCCTTACCTAATATCTCCCATCTTACCAGCGAGTACATGGGGCACTCAGCCTCAGAGACTCGTTTCTTCTTCTCCACACTCTGGGCACGCTGAATCTTCTTTTATTCTCATTATTGACAAGTGTCAATATAACAATCTTTGGTGTTAAGCAATCACTTGCTTAACACTAAAGATGTTTTAAAATGTTTGCCTTGAAAGCAAAACAGTTTAAAATTTGTTTATTATAAGAGTCAACAATAGGATTCAAACTCCGGGCAGGTACAGATGAGTTTTCCTATACTTAGATCTAATCTGATTCATCTTGCTCCTGCTCTTATCCAAGTGGGGTCCAAGCTCTAAGTGGGGTCGGCACATGTTATAAACATGTTGTCACATGATTTGGTATGTATCTTACGACTGGTAGCCTGCTTGACGTCCACTTACTTTAGTCGTATTTAACGACACCTCGGTAAGAAACCAGGGAAAAGATAACATCCTGAGGAAACCTGCATATCTCTGAAACATTCCTGGTATATGTGTAACCTACTAATCCATTTTGAGCAGCTTGGTGGGTTAGCTCAAACTCCTCTCTTCAAACACGGAGAAAGGAGTTCGATGCCCAACAGTATGATACTAAAAGGCCGTTACTTTACTTTTCTTATTTAAGGTACTTAATGGTGGTGTTATGCAAAAGTAATAATAAAAATTATTTTGCTATAATCCGCGATACTATCACTAATACAAACTCACAGGAGTTTGTGATAGTGATCGTGTGTAGTGCTTGTGTAATGTGGTGGCAGTGGTATAGGTTTGTGCAAGTGTTTTTACGAATCCTGCATGTATCGGGTATGAATAAACGTATAGTTTAGCATACATTTAGCACTATATATATTGTCTATTTACTGAATCGCGGATTATAGCAAAGTAATTTTATTATTACTTTTGTATTATGGATCTCCGCAAAGTAACGCCTAATGCTATAAATTATAGTATAGTGGCTTACGTATCAAGTTTTCTTTATTCATGTGAATTTATAAACAAGTGCTTTTGAATCATCCACTTTACTTCTGGTTCGGAAAGCTGTTCCTACCGAGAAAAGCAACTCCGAGGTTGCTCTATTCAATAATAATTCTTAAAACTACTTACATTTAGTCATGACTATCTTGATATCAGGCTCCTTTTAAAAGGCTTATTAAGCTGCTGTGAAGGCAAAAATAAAATTGATTGCGATATACATTTATAATTATTAAATAAATACTTAAATACATACAGACACCAAGACTCGAAGAGACACTCATTTTTTTGATAGAAAATGTTGGCACACAGTGAAAATCGAACTCGCGACCTATAGAGCTCAAGGAAGAGTTATTGCCATCTACGCCAACGAGCCAATTGTTTTATATATATTAGTTACTATATATAATACTAGCAATGACAGCGGCTTCGCCCGCGTGGAAATTAGCGTGTCACAAATTTTGTTCTGGAATCCAAATTTTAAACCTAAAAGTAGTTATTGTGGGTTAACCATAAGAGATAGAGACATGCTATCCCGGCCTTTTTTGTAGTATTTTTGTATATCTACAATTCTCTTCTACATTACTTTACAATGTACATAATACCGATATGTACTATTTACTTAAACCACCCGAAAGTATTGCACTATCTTTTAGTGAAAACCGTACAAAAATTCCTTCAGTAGATTTTGAGAAACAGACATACAGACAGACAGCTTTTTGGGAAGTTGTTTTATAATAAGTATAGATAGTCAGAGTGGGTAAAATAAGAGCATTCAATTCATATTTAGTCACTTTTTGACCACTGCGCGTTCACTAGTACACTTTATAGCGCTTACAGCGTTTTCTTTTCACATACACCACTTACACTCTTTTTATGGGTCGCAAAAAAACACATTATTAATTTTACAAAAGCCAAAATCGTCTTGTTTAATCTAAATTGCCGTTTTTATTTTCACATTAAGGCCGGGATTCTGAGCTGATTTATAATGGTATTAATCAAGCTGAAATATCAGGCACGCCCAATTATCTCTTGTTGAATTTTACTGCTTTTATTTTCAGTTTCAGTCTCGCGTATTAAAAATTTTCCTAGTTTCTTACTACGGTATTGTTATGTATTTTATTAATGTCAAATTCTTAGAAAGTCTTATCACTAAAACGTCACCGGAATAAATTCTTTATTTAAATAAGCACGCAATTTGTTAACGTCAAATTATTTATTTCTTTATTGTACATACATATTTTGAGAAAAAAGGAAGAGAAAGAATAAATAGCACATGTACAAAGGCGGACTTATCCCTTAAAAGGCTCTGTTCCAGTCAACCTTTGAGTGACAGAAAGAAAAGGATAAGAAGTGAAATACTGATAATAAAAAAAGGAGATAACGAAAAACTATATACATAGATTAATATTTGCACATTATAGACAAAAGATAAAAATAAGATGCAATATAGATAAAAGTAATTATGTACGGGCTAACACGTACATTTGCAACATCGGCATTTACGCCATATTTTTAATATCACATAAATTTGAAATCAGTACGACGTTAGTACGTGCTCAACATATCAAATCAAAACAATTAATATCAATTTAAAAAATCTATCAATTAATTGTCACAGCTATCAATCTATCAACCGAAGATTGTACAGGTGAGTAGCAGCCCGTAGAAATTATTTAAATTGAACTATTTTATTTATAAATTAATTTGAAAAATAAGTAGACGAATGAAGATGCTACTAATTTATAATATTTATTGTAACGAAGCTTACGCTGGTTTTAAAACATCCTTATACCCACCAAGAACCAACTAGAAACTCCGTGGTCACTGTTATCAAAAAAATATTTTTATATGACAAATCATCATCATTCTTTTACAATTTTCCCACTCTAAGTGGGGTGGGCACAACTTGTTTATCTCTTCCATTCTCTCTTATTACTCGTCTATTCCGACGCTACACCTTTTATATTATAAATACTTACATACCAACATACATATACATATACATGTACCTCTTCTTATCTACCATTAAATAATGCACATCGATGTTTAGAACGAATTTCGAATTAGAATTTTTGTTGTTTATCACTAAAAATACTAGAAAGATCCACTTATATATAAATTTAGACAAACCAAAGTAATTCTATTCATTATTAACACTTTTTTTTGGATTAAATATTTGTACACGCAAATCCTGCAACGCAGTTAACTTCACGCGTAACGACGCGCACTGAAACACGAAACTTCGATTTTAATCCAATGTTAACAACATTGTATTCAAAAGTACCAAACCACGAGTCTCCGAAATTGAAATTGGGCTTGGATTGTCATTGAATTAAAATTGAGATTGGTTTCAAGAGTAGACCTCCATTTCGGCTTCGTAGAGCGCTGTCACTCTCACTCAGTTACTAAGTGACGTTTCACACGGGTCGTCAGTCTGTGCGACAGAGACAATGCTCTATGAAGCAGAATAGCCGATTTTCTCTCTTTAAGCCTCGGTGTGCATTATTTATACATACTTCCTCCCTCTTCCCTCTAGTTACATATCTATCCAGATTTATATTTGATACTCGTTTAGTCACATGATTTTTGTCTCTCCTCAATATATGTCCAACCATCTAGTCTTGCACTTCTCGTCTTTTTTATAATGAGCGACACTTTCAAACTTCCCCGTATATAATCATTTCGTTTTTTATTGTCTTGTCACATCCACTTTAACATTGTCATCTCATTTGCATGCACTTATCTTTCAACCGTATTTTTCATTGCTCAACATTCTGATCTATAGAATACGACAAATCCTATGACCGGTTTATAAATTTTTCCTCTTAACTTTATCAGGCATTCAGGGTCACATATTGTTCCCGATACCTACTCCGCTTTATCCATACTATGTGCATTCTTTTACCAACATCTTGGTCTATTTCACCGACCGATAAATATAAAAAAAAAATTCCTGCGTAGTTTTTTGTTATTAGTTTGCAGTATCATCGATTCCTTTTTTATATTACAAGAATATAAGCTTATCTTTCCATATTGTTGTAATCTAGAGCATCCATATTGTTTTACAAAGTATGGTAAAACCAAGCAGTCTGCAGAATTTAAGATATTCCTAAAAAAAAGAATCTAAGTTAGGAGTCAGATGTTCTCCCACTTCAACAGCTAAATTATTACTTTTTTCCTTGCAAAAGGGTTACGCAACAATATTGTAAGAAATAAATCAAAATTAAAATAAAATAACATACTGTTTTTATGTACGTCAAGGTTTTTCAAGCAAATATTTTCTCTTTCTAGACTAATCCATTTTCTTTTGTGCTAGACTAGTTCTATTTTATTCATGAATATAGTTCATGGCTTTCACAAATAAATAATATTTTCTAAGGAGTGTACTCGAGTGTAAAATCAGCATGTGGTGAACATGATAGACTAGAGACCGTGACGGTGCACGCACTGCGGTTGACGTCGCCATTTGTTCTCTGGTTTTGAGCTATTTCGTTGAGTTGATACGATTACGACACGATAAAAAATTACACTTAGAATTTTTTTAGTAATTAAATTCAGCATCGTTCATTCGATAGTTCAGAATATTATCAATATCAAAATCTGTAATATCGACAAAATCATAACAAATAATATTTACCTCAAAATATAGAGGCGGTTAGAATAATCATCTGCTCAAAAAGTTCGTGAGTACCCTAAAAAACCTAGACATAATGGCAATCAAATTAGTAATAATTATAAAAAGATTAATTAATTTAAAATATAAAAAAAACACTATGATCTTTATGGTCAACCACAAAACTTTAAGCACCATTTTGTTTGATGGTTATTGGAATAAAAGGTTACTTTCCTTATGTATTGTATTTATATTATTATATATTGTGTAATTTGAAATTGAAAGCATTTAATTCCTTGAGAAAAGGATTTCTGCACCAGACTGGAGGGACTGGAAGGAGAAGGAAGAGGCCTCTGTCCAGAAATGGACCAAAAAAGCCATACACCATGATGATGATGATGTAAAAACATACGATTTTTTTTAAAGATAGCATTATTTGAAGAGTTTAAAAAAACCCTTAGTCTTTGTTTGGTTTGATCGTGTGAATTGTCGCTCATTGGGGTTTTAAATTAAAAATTGCCACTCACTTTTCGGGTTTTTATTAAGCCATTGGAAAACATTTAAGTATTAAGTGGATTCATAATATATGTATAAGAAATCACTTTCAATCAAGAAACACTTTTCATTTTTTGTTTAAATGTAGATATAGAATAATAGATAATACAGAAGAATAAGAGAACAATAGAGATTTTTTTTACGGGATATATAAGAAGTAATCATTTGTTTCCTTTAATTGCATCAAAAAAATAAAATAAAGATCGTTTCATATGCTTTATATAAAATATCAATATTTTTAGTAAGTAAACGCAAATGTGTACTTATGTTTCATTATAAGTAGCTCGGGAGTGTAAACATATTAAATGTGTTGTAAAATGTATTTGAGTATAAACGCCTCACAATCTATGCGATTTAGAGGAGGTTGTACACCGCTTAGGTTGAGAATCACCATTTTTCCCTGTTACCAACAAAGGTGAGGCCTTGCGTAATATAACAGGGATTTCCCCTGATAGTGACAGATTATTCAGTGTTTCCATAAAAAGGAATGTTCCACTGCAATTTACATTGGAAAATATTGCATGAATTTTTTATATTTAAATTGCTCAGCGTGTTTTATGAGTGCGTTTTTATTTATATTCCTTCCCTGTGAAATTGTTCGATCTGAAAGGTAATTTTTGAAAGAGCTATATATCTCTTCAGTAAACAAATCAACGTTTTATCATAAATATAAATATTATATATTATTAGAAATATTAGATTCATACATAAAACTCACGCAAATTATCATTCTCCTGCCCTTATCCCACTCTAAGTGGGGTCAAATCATATGACAACATGTTACAAACATGTTGTCATATGATTTGGCTACGTATTTTACGACCGGCTGCCTGCCTGACGTCAACTTACCTTAGTCGCCTTTAACGACACCTCGATAAGAAATGAGGGTGGTCTATTCTATGCAGCCGGATACCACACGGCATTTACCTTAGTCGCCTCTTACGACACCTCGGTAAGAAATGAGGGTGGTCTATTCTATGCAGCCGGATACCACACGGCATTTACCTTAGTCGCCTCTTACGACACCTCGATAAGAAATGAGGGTGGTCTATTCTATGCCGGATACCACACGGCATTTACCTTAGTCGCCTCATACGACACCTCGGTAAGAATGGAGGGTTGTCTATTCTATTCTGCTGGATACCACACGGCTAATAAAACTCTCGCTATATAGTTATGAAATAAATTCTATAAACGACTTTTAAAATATGCAAAGCTGCTCAAATGACTTTCATCTCTTAACAGCTTTATTATATTATGCAACAGTTTTTTTTTATAAATAAGGCATTCTAGTAGCTCCTATCTCATTTTTATATTTTTAAGGATACTCAGATGAAATTGTGTTAAAATAACAAAAAATAATGAAACCTTATGATGACGATGATTTAGTCTTGTAGACAGCATCGTACGGAAAAAGTTAAATCGTTACTGTGGCGGTTTTTAATTAAGTGATATATTTTGAAGTGATAATATTTATATGCGCTATTCCGTCGTAGTATTCATGATAATAAGTTTTATAATTCAGTGACATAGTGTAAAACAATAAGCCTTAAAGTGACCTTATTATACTGACGTTCGGCTTAGTACATTAAACCAAAAAAATAATTAACATTTTAAAGTTTCGTCCTCGATGGTAAGATTGAAAACTACCACGGCCTGGTACTATACCCACTGTTAGGCATAAACCTTCTTTCTCCTTTATGGAGGGAAGCGTTGGAGTTTAGTTGGAGCACCGATGTGCAATTGGTAAACATATCCCCAGAATTCTCCGGACAATGCAGGTTTCCTTCCAATTTTTCCTTCACCGAAAGGTGAAGATAAATTGCAAAAATGAAATTTGATATAAGTTTTTACAAAAAAAAACTCATTGGTGAAACCGTGACCCCCTTGAAATAATCGCACCGTCTCACCGCTTGGATACCATAGCTTTGGAGTGACGCATATTTGGAGGAATTTTTGTGTTACCCAACTGAGAGTTTAACTAAGACATCTTATTTATATATTTTATTTGTTATTGTACATACATATCGTTAAAAAGGATAAAGAAAAGGAAAAATCGCACAAAGGGGGTCTTATCCCTAAAAAGTATTTCTTCCAGTCAACTTTTTAATAACAGAACGAAAAAGATAGGAAGTGAACTACTGGTGATATAGAAAGAAACAAAAAAAATAACGAAAAACGTATGTACCTAGATGAATATTTGACATCGAGATAACATAAAAGATAAAAAAATGATACAATATGGATATTAGTAAAAAAGTAAAGTAAAGTAACAGCCTGTTACTATGCCCAGTGCTGGGCTAAGGCCTCCTCTCTCCGTTTTTGGAAAGAAGGATTGGAGCTAAGACTTACCACGCTGTTCCAATGCGGATTGGTAGGTTACACATAAACCTAGAATTCTCTAGAGATATGCAGGTTTCCTCGCGATGTTTTCCTTCACCGAAAAGCGTGTGATAAATTGCAATTATCAATGAGACACATATGTTTTAAATAGAAAAACTCATTGGTGCCTGCCCGGGGTTTGAACCTATGTCGTCTCTAGAGAGTCGCATGGTCTTACCGCTAGGCTATCACAGCTTTGGATATAAGTATATTTAACTATTTAATTTATGAAATGATTTTTGTTGAAACGAATGAAATAGATGTGGTCATTTGTTCTTTTTGGTTTGTTTACCTAATTCAAAGACCAAATCCTCTTGAAACGTATTAATTCAGGGGTCGCTTGACAAATATTAATATTTTCAAGTTTCTTGGAGGGAGCGTCAATTAAGCCGCCAAGTTAGGAGTTCCCGTTATCTTTGTGTCACAGACGGCTTTATTTATTCAACATTGCAATTAACTTGAGTGTATTAGGATGTTTTAGTAATTGTTATATCATAAGATGGCATTTGTACAATTTGCATTAGGAAGCGTTGATCCTTTCTCATCTTAAAATTTAAAAGTATATTTATCTTTTTGTATTTCTTTCATGATGCTGTTGTAGTCAATCGGTGAGACCGTGTGCCTTTCTTTACAGGGGAAGGGGGCATGGGTTGAACCCTGGGCAGGCGCCTATGCCTAATTTTCAATTTATTACACGTTTTTCTAAAAGAAAACATCGTGAGAAGACCTGTATATACGAGTATCTAGAGATTTCTGGGGATATGTAGATACCAATCCTCATTGGGGAAGCGTGGTGAAGCTACAATAGTGGCCTGTTCCTATTCCTCTGCTGGTCAAAGGCCTCCTCTTCTCGTTTTTGGCGAGTAGGATTAATGCTAAGACCTACCACGCTGCTCCAATGTAGACTGATAGTTTAGACATATCCCTAGAATTTTCTAGAGATTCCAGGTTTCTTCACGATATTTTCCAACACCGAAAAGCGTGTGATTAATTGCAATTTTCAATTAGACACATGAGTTTTAATAGAAAAACTCATTGGTGCCTGAACGGGTTTGAACTCGTGTTACCCTCGAAAGAGTCGCACGGTCTCAGCGCTTGACTACCGTCTCTACATAGTAAGCTGGTATTACGGTCGTGCCGGTTTGATACGACGGTTCATTCAGATGACTGTAATTATAGTCGTATGTATTAGATTACAGTAAACTAACGATGTTGAAGATATGATATTATTTACACTTAAAAGTAATTGTTAGTATTAAAAAATATAATTAAAATAACAAACACCTTTTACAACAAACAAGTTTTAATAGAAATACTCATTGGTGCCTGCCCGCGGCGTGAATCCATGGTTCATCTAGAGATCGAACGGTCTCACCGCTGGGCTATCACAGCTTGCGACGCACAGTATGTTATGTACTTGCATCTTAAACGCATTATCGGCAATCTCGCAAGGATTAAGATCATTATAATAGCGTCTCAAATTATCTCCTGGTTTGTGGCTATATCCAAACTGCTGAATATTCACGTTGCAATTACATTAATGGCTACCACCGGCGCGTTTCGTTCCCTGAATCCGAAGACTGGCATTAACGAGGATTACGGGCCTCATTATTAGCGTCTCGCCTGATGTTTTCAATTTCTCTCGGCTATCTAATATCATGAAGACGCTTCGAGATAATCCCCGTAATTCCGTTCAGCTTGATGCAAACAAATGTGGTTTTGTAAGACGATAGTGTGATTGTACTTTACCGGGAATATTGTTAGAGTTACACAATGTTGATGAAATGAGTTGTTTCGAAGTTATTCAGGCATGTTCCTATATAAATTGAAATTTATAGTAAGTTAATATTATTTTAAACTAAATAATATTAACTTTGAAAACATTAAATTAAAATTAAGACTCAGCAAACTTTTTTGCTGTAAGCTTCCTCCGTTCTCCCACATTTTGGAGAGAAGGGTTGGAGCTAAAAACTACCACGCTCCTTCAATGCGGGTCGGTAGGTTACACATATTCCTAGAGATATGCAGGTTTCCTCACGATGTTTTCCTTCACCGAAAAGCGTGTGATAAATTGCTATTATCAATTAGACACATAAGTTTAAATAGAAAAAGTTATGGGTGCTTGCCCGGGGTTTGAACCTATGATCGTCTCTAGAGAGTCCCACGGTCTCACCACAAGGCTATCACAGCATTTTTGCTATTATCAGCGGTAAAAATTTAATATGATTTATATCACTATACTATTATTACTTTTGTATTATGGCACTCCGCAAAGTAATGTATAATTCTTTAAATTAGTAGCTTACCGGGCAAACTTTTTTTGTCATATAAATTATTTTTAAGTAATTTCTAGTGTACATTATACAAAATAATTTTTTTTTACTAAAAATTAAAAAATTCAACAATTTTTTTTCTATTTTGTTTTATTCCTTAAGTAATCGTATAGCTAATAATTGAATTGAAATTTTGAACATAAAAGTAATTATTGCAAGTTAAACATAAGAGATAGAGACATGCTGTCGCGTACTTTAATGTAGTATTTCTGTAGGTCTACATTTCTCTAGTACATTATTTTAGTATATTTCCACTGTGATAGCCCAGCGGTGAGACCTAGACAGGTGACTCTAGAAACGATCATAGATTTTAAACCCCGGGCAGGCACTAATGGGTTTTTCTATGAAAACTCATGTGTCTAATTGATAATTGCAATTTATCACACGCTTTTCAGTGACGGAAAACATCGTGAGGTTTACAGATTTCTGGAGATATGTGTAACCTACCAATCCGCATTGGAGCAGCGTGGTAGGTCTTAGCTCCAACCCTTCTCTCCAAAAAACGGAGAGAAGAGGCCTATGCTTAGAAGTGGGATAGTAACAGGCCGTTACTTTACTTACTTTTTTACAAACCGTACAAAAATCCGTTCAGTAGCTATTGAGAAAATCGATTACATACAGACAGACAGCTTTTGGGGACTTTGTTATCATCATCATAATCCTCCTGCCCTTATCCCACTCTAAGACGGCACAACATGGTACAAACATGGTGTCACATGATTTGGCTAGGTATTTTACGACCGGCCGCCTGCCTGACGTCAACTTACCTTAGTCGTATTTTACGACCCCTCGGTAAGAAAGAGGGTGGTCGATTCTACTTAGCCGGATACCACACGGCGGGTCGACTTACCTTAGTCGTCTTTTACGACACCGTGGTAAAAAAATGTGGATGGTCTATTCTACTGAGCCGGATACCACTCGGCGGGTCGACTTACCATAGTCGTCTTTTACGACACTTTGGTAAGAAAATGAGGGTGGTCTATTCTACTGTGCCGGATACCACAGGGCGGGTCTTCTTACCTTAGTCGTCTTTTACGACGCCTTGGTAAGAAAATGAGGGTGGTCTATTCTACTGAGCCGGATACCACACGGCGGGTCGACTTACCTTAGTCGTCTTTTCCGACACCTTAGTAAGAAAATGAGGGTGGTCTTTTCTACTGAGCCGGATACCACACGGTGGGTTTACTTACCTAATATAATAAGTATAGATGCAACTTCGAAACTAACCATATATAAATTCTAATCTTACCGGGCACCATTAGTAACAATTCCGACTTGTAGTAACTTCGGCACAATGCAATTATTCTTCGTACTAGTTGCGATCTCAATGCACCTTTGTTTTACTGATTGAGATTTATCGCTTACATTACTACTGAAACTCCATATTTTCTATACTAACATAATAAATGTGAAAGTCTGTTACTATGTCACGATCAAACCACCAATAATGATAAAATTCGGTACAAATGAAGTATACATTTAGTTTAATAACTCCGTTTTTGAATTTTGTAAGAGGAAGAAATACATTTTATGTATTTCGGAGTATACATATTTCCCATTCACCAAACAGGTTATAGGACTAAATGTAAAAATTATCACCCTATAAGTATTTTGTCCTGCATTGCAAAAATCTTTGAATTTCTAATCTATGATGTTATTTACAGTCATATCAAATCATTGATCTGTGAAGAACAGCAAGGTTGAATAATTATAATATATAATTGTATTATATTCCGCCGTGTGGTATCCGGCTGAGTAGAATAGACCACCCTCATTTCTTACCGAGGTGTCGTAAAAGGCGACTAAGGTAAGTTGACCCGCCGTGTGCTATCCGGTTGAGTAGAATAGACCACCCTCTTTCTTACCAAGGTGTCGTGAAATACGACTTAGATAAGTTGACGTCAGGCGGCCGGTCGTAAAATACGTAGCCGAATCATGTGACAACATGTTATTAACATCTTGTGCCGACCCCTCTTAAAGTGGGATAAGGGCAGCAGGATGATGATGATACAATTGTATTATATTATTATATGGGAGACTGCAGGGACTCCGAGCTACAGATTTTTCTAAGCTTACTTCAGAGTTCTCGCCAGAAAATTTGTTTGTAATACTATTTGCAAAATATATTTTTTTTTATTTTGTTTTATATTATAATATTTTGATTGTATATTATAATAATTTATTTATATATAAGACAATTAAAAGAATTTTATTTAAGCGAAAAAATTGTGTTGTTTCGTTTACCAAAGAAACGACAATTAAGTTTCTATTCTACTTCGCTTTATATATTCACTTCTATATCCATTTTGTTATTCCGTTGCTAAGTCCTTTTTTTCTGATTTTAATTTTCCTTTTGTCAGAGTCAAACCAAGATTCAAATTTCAAATATTAAAAAAGAATTTATATTCTTTACATATATATTTATGCTGTTCAATGATTTGGCTAGGTATTATACGACCGGCCGCCTACCTGACGTCAATTTCCTTAGTCGCCTCTTCGGTAAGAAATGAGGGTGGTCCGTGAATAGAATACTATTCAGCCGGATACCACATGGCGGTTATTATATTATCATAGTATATTGTAAAATATATAGTCACTGTCAATTATATTATTAAGATGGTAAATCATTGAAATCTATCTATACTTAGTATAAAACAAAGTACAAAAGTAATTATAAAATTATTTTGCTATAATCCGCGATACAGTAAATAGAAAATATATATAGTTTTAAATGTATAGTGGACTATCCGTATTTTCATACCCCATACGTGAAGGATTCGTAAAAACACATGCACAAACCTCCACCACTTCCACCACAATACACAAGCACTACACATATTATGGATCTCCAAAGTAACGCCTAATTCTATAAATTATATAAAACAAAGTACCAAAAACTGCCTGTCTGTATGTAATCGATTTTCTCAAAATCTACTGAACGGATTTTTGTATGGTTTTCACCAAAAGATGCAAGTGCAATACTTCCGGACGGTTTAGGTATATAGTATGTACTATATATCGATATTAAGTAAATTGTGTTGAAGAGAACGCGCAGTCGATAAAAAACTTGCTCGCTGAGAGCTTTGGTCGCGTGCGTTTCGTAACCCAGCAGAGATGTGCTAAAGTAATGTACTAGAGAATTGTAGATCTATAAAAATATACTACAGAAAAGTCCGCGATAGCATGTCTCTATCTTTTATGGTTAACTCACAGTAACTACTGTTTAAAACTTGAATTCAAGAAAAATGTTGTGACACGCGGGCGAAACCGCTGGCATTGCTATTCATAATAAACTTAGGTTAGTGAATGTAGAAAGAAAAATTTTATATGACCCAAGATAAATAGAAAAAATACAGTTATGGAATCTACACATTCAAATCTCTATAACTGTGGAACTCTGAACGAACCCAGAAATATTCTATTGTTTCCTGTACTGGAAAATCCGTACTAGAATTCTGAATTTCAGAAAATATGAAACTTTTCCAAAATTCGTGTCAGTTTTTTTATCTTAAAATAAAAATAGCTTAGACATGTATAGTATTTGTCCATTTATTTAATTTTTTTATTAAATACTAGTGACCCGCGACTGCGCTTGTGTAGACTTTAGTGTTAAAATAGCCTCTAGATAGTCGTCTTGAAAATTATAAATATAGATTATTATTAAAATTTTAAAAAATTTATAGTTAATGAATTTACGCAGTGCTTGTCCAGTATAATATTGTTAACTAATCCTGCATTCGTAATGTATGAGAGCAGATTTTACTTTCACTTACGTTTTATAGTTTTTTTTAAAATAAATACGGATAATTCAATCATTACTTTGTTCCTATCATTCCGCAGATTAACGCCTACTTGTATAATGTATGCTTTTAGCTGTTATCGTATTTATAGCGTCACGGATTTGCACGGATTACTAAATTGGATAAGAAAAAAGTAGATGGGGGGCATCTTTGAAACAGACGGAAAGTGACTACGAACATCTTTCTGTAATCTTAAGAGGTTAAATATTTGATTGCTGCCGAAAGTTAAATGTATTGGTTTATAGGAGCAGGCGTTACTTTGCGGAATTCCATATTACAAGCAATATAACAGAACTAACTGCTTTGCTATAATCCGCACGGGTTAAGCGAATGCATGCAAAGCCAATGTGTATGAAGCAGGCAAAATTTACGCACCTTATACATGCAGGACAAGCCACCACATGCACCCCCAAGGCGCATTCACCAGCAACAACGCACACAAAAGCAGCACACACACCCACCACCACAATCTCGACGATCGTTTCGCCCCGAAACCGAAGCATCATCAGGAGGATAGGCTCCACGACAAAAATCGTAATGCGATCCCATTACGATTGGTCTTATTACACTATCTTACAAGTTTTATGTAATTCCGTTTTGGTGTAGACAGATTTGTTACTATTGTTATATAACATGAATTATAATTGAGAATTTTATGTAGTATTGCTCAGCAGAAACACTTAATTTTATTTCTATCCAACCCGTTTTATTTTTCATTAAAACTAAATCAAATCACATGACCAAGCATATGTAATTTAAAATAAAAAGGAACTCTCTAATAGGCCGTATTAGAGAGTACTGAATCTCTATCACGAACGTTAGAAAACTGGAAGTTATCCAATTCCAAATTCGAGCAACCATTCCAGAAAATTGGCTTTCTTCGTATGCCCCTTAGTTCCAAGCTGCGTCATGATTAATGTTTCGCCATTGTTTATTAAATGTCTGAATAATTCGACTAAGAGTAAAGAGTTAGCGAAATGACATTATATTAAAAAGCGATAACTCTTTAATATTTGTTTGATTAATTTAATGGTACTTTGGAAGTTTACGATTTTGAACTTGTCAACGTTAGGACTGAAATGTTCTTTCATTCTAATTGTATTCTAAATAGGATTTGGGGGTTTATAACACCTTTACCACTTTTAGATATGCACTCATGTACTTTAAAAGCTATTTGTTTTATTTTATTAATAAAACGATGCCGTGTGGTATCCGGCTGAGTAGAATAAACCACCCTCATTACCTTACCGCGGTGTCGTAAAAGGTGACTAAGGTAAATCGACCCGCCTTGTGGTATCCGGCCGACTAGAATAGACCACCCTCTTTCTTACAGAGGTGTCGTAAAAGGTAACTAAGGTAAGTCGACCCGCCGTGTGGTATCCGGCCGAGTAGAATAGACCACCCTCTTACCGAGGGGTCGTAAAATACGACTAAGATAGACCTTTATAAGAGGAACTCACTCTACAACACTCTACAACATATTTAAAAAAAGTAACAGCCTGTTACTATGCCCACTGCTGGGCTAAGGCCTCCTCTCTCTGTTTTTCGAGAGAAGGATTGGAGCTAAGACCTACCACGCTGCTCCAATGCGGATTGGTAGGTTACACATATCCCTAGAATTCTTTAGAGATATGCAGGTTTCCTCACGATGTTTTCCTTCGCCGAAAAGCGTGTGATAAATTGCAATTATCAATTAGACACATAAGTTTTACTAGAAAAACCCATTGGTGTCTGCCCGGGTTTGAACCTATGTCGTCTCTAGAGAGTCGCACGGTCTCACCGCTAGGCTATCACAGCTTCACAACATATTTACTTTTTTTTAATTAATAAAGCTTACTCATATCCAGTCGTGTCCTATTCGATTCTTTCTACTGATGTATATATATTCAAAAAAGTGACACTCTAGGACAGAAAATAATAAAACCGAACTCCATAATTAAAAACATTCTTTAACGAATAAAATTTGAAAACGTGGTAAATAATATTCAGAAATTGTGGAGTACGTTACAAAAATACATTTTATAAATATAACAAAAGGAGTAAGGCAATTTTTCGCCATCACAGCTCTCCTGAGTGTAGCCAAATAAACGATGTTTGTTCACTGAGTTTGCAGCCAATCGCGTGCAATCAAAGCGACATATACTGATTGAAGCGTACCAGCTCGGTGGAATTACAGCTCATCGTGTAGCATTACGCTTTATTTGTAGCTAAATTTTGTTCATGTTCAACAGAAGACGAAACTTGAGTCTATTCTCTCAAGGGGGAATTTTAATTACCCGCGGTGAACTTAGGTGATGAACCGATGACTCTTTGTAAACTTGCGCTTTATTTGTACAATACTTCAATCATTTTGTAATATAGAGGGAAAACTAGGCAATGAATCGTTGATTTGTTTGCGACGGACTAATTATCAATAGTGGACAATCAAAGTGACATTTGACTGGCGCCAGTTGGCGCAGTGGGTCGTTACCCCTCAGCCTTCAGCTCCACGGGTCGCGGGTTCGATTACCGCCGATGGCCAACATTTTATAAATAATTTGATGGTTCTTCGAGCTTGGGTGTATATTTGTATTTAAGTTTTTTTTTTTTTATAGCGGCCCGTTTGGTGTCCAAAGCTGGACACCAAACGGGCCAAACTCCTCCACTCCTGACGGTCTTTTGCTTTCCTCATCCAATCGTGGCCTGCATGTCGTACGATGTCGTCCTTCCATCGTTTTGGCGGTCTACCACGCGGTCGAGTATGTGATCATGGTCGCCACTCCTGCAGTTTCCGCGTCCAACGACCCGTATTCATGCGAGCTATGTGTCCCGCCCATCTCCACCTGCTCTCAGCGATCACTGTGACTACGTCTTTGATCTTGGTCTTAGAGCGTATCCACAAGTTTGATTTCCTGTCGCGTATGGTTATGCCTAGCATTGCTCTTTCCATCGCTCTCTGGGCGACACGGAATTTCTCTGTAGATTGCTTGGTTAGAGTCATAGTCTCTGCACCATAGGTGAAAACAGGCAAGACACATTGCTCGAAGACTTTCTTTTTCAGGGCGATAGAAAGTTTTCCACGTAGGACTTTGCTATTAGCGCCAAACGCAGCCCATGCCTGAGCGATACGCCTTTCTACCTCTGCGGTTTGATTCAGGCTACCCAGTGTGATTTTATGCCCAAGGTAGATATATTCCGACACAATTTCAACTGGTAGGTGATATGAAGACACATTTGAAATGTTGGTCATGATTTTGGTTTTAGTGGGATTAACCTTGAGGCCTACTTTAGCGGATTCTCTCTGTAGGTCCTTAATCATAGCCAACATATCTCCTATGTCCTCGGAAAAGAGTACTAATATTGTATTTAAGTATGTATTTAAAATTATATATGTATATATTTACCAGTTGTCTGTCACCCATAATACAAGTAATAAATAGGTTACTTACTTTGGGGACGGATGGCAGTGTGTAAGTGTCCCATATATTATTATATATATTACTATAGTAATTGAAGGGGCAGGTACCCTTATTTATAATACATTATAATACAGGAGAGAAAAATTAACTCAGGCTGTTTTCTCAAGTGCAACAATTATTCGCGGTGAATTTTGGCTATTAACCGATGAATATTTTTCAACCGATAGATCATATTGTACATTACGCTTTATTTGTAGGATAATTTAGTTATTTCGCAGCATAAGGGGAAACCTTGACAGTATTGTAGATTCTAGATTTTATTTACCCACGGTGCATTCTTGCGCCGAATCGTTGATTTTTATGCGAAGGCTCAATTATTAATAGTGGACAATCAAATCGACAAAATTATATAATTTATACAATTAGGCGCTACTTTGCGGAGATCCACACAAAAGTAATAATAAAATTATTTTGCTATAATCCGCTATACAGTAAATAGAAAATATATAGTGCTAAATGTATAGTGGACTATCCCTTTTTTCATACCCGTTACATGCAGGATTCGTAAAAACACATGCACAAACTTCCACCACTGCCACCACAGTACACAAGCACTACACACGTTCACTATAACAAACTCAACAATCGTTTTGCCCCGCAACCGAAGTATCATCAGGAGATAGACTCCACGACAAAATCGCAAAGCCTTTGCGTGTGTTAATTATTGTAATTGAAGCGTAACAGTATTTCGCTGTATTTACAGCTGAATTCTGTTCATATTGTAATGCAGGAAGGAAACTTAACTCAGTCTGTTTTCTCAAGTGCTGATTTCAATTACTCACGGTAAATTTTGGCTGTTAACAGATGAATGTTTATCAACCGACATATTGTGCATTACGCTTTATTTGTCCGGAAATTCAGTAATTTCGTAATCCTAGATTTCATTTACCGACAGTGCAATGAATCGATGAATTTTTTACGACTGAATGTTAGAAAAATTACCAATAGTGAATAATCAAAGCGATAATATATGTAGCACATCAACTCGGTGGAATCACAGCTCATCGTGTACTCATCTCTTTATTTGTAGCAGGATTTATCCTATCTATTTTCCCAAGTGTATATTACTATTACCCCGCGGCTAATTCAGGCGATGAACCAATGAAAAAATCGCAAAAAAAATATGGTTTGAAGATCGAAACTAATGACGCAAATAGAATAAGACCTAATTACACAAATGGTATTTAAAGATGTTTAGTCAAAGGCTAATCTTTCAGTAATGGTTCGTTTTACAAATGTTCTTATATTATGAAAAATCCTTAACATATTTGATAATATATTGAAATGAAAGACAATTATTTTTATGCCTGCGAGCAGTCGGTGTTTCATGATCAGGTCGTCTTTTCTACCTTGTTTCGGTTACCCTAAAGCTATTATTTTTTCATTTGATTCATGCTTATATTTTATAATTATGTTTGGTTAACAATACTTCGCTATGTGGTGTCCTTCGTGTGGTGTGGCGATCCCATGAAGAGGCCTATGTCCAGCAGTGGACGTCCATCGGCTGACGAAGAAGAAGAAGAAGAAGAAGTGGTGTCCTTAATCTTCCCGTACGAACTGTGTAATAAAGATGTTTTGGGTTACGACTAGATCTGTGGTTAGCGATTAACGGGAGTGTGAAGATGTTAACAAAAACTTAAGAACCCGCTGTAGAATATTAATCCCGTAAGTATCTTATCCAGTTAAATAGCCTTCGTCTTCGTTTCTTATCATTACCCAGGGTTAAATATATATGGCGCTATACTAAATCTAAATCACCTGAGCAATATTGATGAAATTTGGTTAAATTAATGTTTATATAGATTTTATAGGCAAAATATATGTTTATAAAGTTACTGTATAGAAACCGGCTCTACTCACGTCGGGTGAGCCCGACTACTTGGTACTGCGACTGCGGCGGTAACTGAAGTTTATATAAATTCTATATTAACACACAATTAGAAATATTACATAATTGAGGGTATTTCGAAAGGAAATTTGAGACGAATGAAGTTATGTGTACGTATAAGTAATGAGCAGCATTCTGAGGTAACTTTTATGTCTCATTTTAGTGGAATGTGTTCATTTTGGACCCTTGAGAACACATAAGAAAATGTAACATTAATTTAGCGACTCCAAATACTGAGAAGGCAAGTATATTTGC
Organism: Morpho deidamia; assembly: GCA_947086505.1. Classification (NCBI taxonomy): domain Eukaryota; kingdom Metazoa; phylum Arthropoda; class Insecta; order Lepidoptera; family Nymphalidae; genus Morpho; species Morpho deidamia. The sequence goes on from CAMTZC010000025.1 coordinate 3,558,879, forward strand.
ATAGAGTAATTTTTCATAATTTAAGTAAGCCTAGGCAGAATTCCTAAAAAACTCATTGCATCAAAACAAACATCGCTCGCTTTGCAATTTTGTCGTAGAGTCGTTCTATTCACGATGCTTCGGTTACGGGGCAAAATGATTGTTGAGATTGTGGTGGTAAATCTGTGCAGTGCTTGTGTATTTTTATGTCATTGGTGGTGGGTAGTGCATGATATTTTCATTACTTTTGTATTATGACAATTTATCTTAAGAACATTATCTAGGTCTAACACAATGATGAAAGTTTGACTAAAAAGTACCACTATACGAATAAAAACATACTATATGGTTTGATATAATGTTTAGATTGAAATTTAATCATTGGTTTCAACGTTTTAATTGAAATTCATGAATTAAAATGGACTTGCTAAGCTGTCTGTGTTTCTTCGATTTCAATTTAATGTCGTCTCAATGTTTCCTTTCAATAATATTCTATTGTCAGATTAGAAAATCCTTATTCAAAAATATCTCTCAGTAAAGTAACAGCCTGTTACTATGCCTACTGCTGGGCTAAGGCCTCCTCTCTCCGTTTTTGGACAGAAGGTTCGGAGCTAAGACCTACCACGCTGCTCCAATGCGGATTGGTAGGTTACACATATCTGTAGAATTTTCTAGAGATATGCAGGTTTCCTCACGATGTTTTCCTGTAATAAATTGCAATTATCAATTAGACACATAAGTTTTTAATAGAAAAACTCATTGGTGCCTGCCCGGGATTTGAACCTATGTCTCTAGAGAGTCGCACGGTCTTACCGCTAGGCTATCACAGCTTATATCTCTCAGAACATTTCTATATCATAAAATTTAGTAATTTTCAAGACCAAATAAATGACCGACTACTAAGCATCGACAAATTGAGATTATTTTATCGTATGATTAAGAAACGTGATAAATTCGAAACCGATAGAACAAACTTGATTTAAACTTAACAGTAGTCAATCGTTATCAATCAATATTCATAATTTATTATTACGAGAGGGAAAATATATAGAAAGTAATAAACGAGAGATTTGTGATTTTCCAAAAGTTGCCATCATCAAAACTCAAGCATTTGTAAATTCTCTGACAAAACTTTTATATATTTTCATTGGTTTTTATGGTTTATTTTAAACTGTACAGTGAAAGAGCGTTATAAATTTTCATATCATATTAGGGATAATATAGGGACAATATTAGGGATATATTAGGGATAATAAATTTTCATATCTCTAATATTATTGAAAAGAGACGCAAATTTATGCTCTCCTTATTTCCCTCAAAAAAAATGCTATTGCGTAACGTAAGTTACTGATATTTTTATTTTTCTCGATTTAAAACCTACCAATGAAGGACTATGTTTCATGCCCTTACTTTTAATTATATACTCGTAAGTTTGCACCTAGTTGCAAAATTTCATTTAAGTACAAGCCAGACTGTAATTATTTTATATGTAAATGAGATGAGACCCTTATATGCGAGTTGCATTCACACTCGAATGCCGACCGTCAACATTAATTCAGCCAAGTGATAGCTCAGCTCTGAAGTAATCAGCGTTAATCGTCTCTTAAATCGGTTTGCCTTGGACACTAGAATAATATGTAGAGATTCTAGCTTTAATGAAAGTTTTAGACTGGTTCTCTAGTGATTACTTTCTCTAATTGCACAGTGAATTCCATAGTTGAAGTGGTGCACGAATGATATTGAAACGATCGCAAACTTTGCACATACTTATATACTACCACTAGGTGATCGAGCAAACATTGTTTGCCATATAAATTTATACATTATATTATTTCGAGGGGAACATGAGTTCAAACCCGGGCAGGCACCAATGAGTTTTGCTATTAAAACTCATGTGTCTAATTGATAATTGCCATTAATCATATGTTTTTCGGTGAAGGAAAACATCGCGAAGAAACCTGCATATCTCTAGAGAATTCTGGAGATATGTGTAACCTACCAATCCGCATTGGAGCAGCGTGTTAGGTCTTAGTTCCAACCTTTCTCTTCGGAAATGGAGAGAGGAGGCCTATTCCCAGCAGTGGGATTGTAACAGGCCGCTACTTTTTTACAAATTTTATAGTAGCATATATTATTCAAAAGAATAACTGAATTTTTTGACCCGCATTTTAACCCGGTATATCGGCTTTAAGTGTACAAATTTAATGGATGTTGCTAGAGCACATAAGCCGTTGAAGCGTAACAGCTCGGTCAAACATTTGGATTTTAATAATAATGCCAAAGAAGGTCATATCAGTTACTTAACAGCCTGAATAACTAACCAATGTATATCACGAATAAACTATGATTTTTTGTATGCGTTTGATAATTAATCAAGAACCTATATTCGTAATAAGAAATCGATTGTCACTTCAAAACAATAACAGACCACTGTTTCTGGTTACCAATGCCGATAAGATGGTACAATAGACACAAAAACAAGAGGCTTTCTTTTGTCTCACACAGACAATATGAAAAAGCTATAGCGAGAAAGCTCCGTAGGACTTCTGAAGGACAGATATTGTGATGTAAAATACGTAGATTGGTGTATTACTTACGCATTTTATCATTTTAATTCCAATCCAGCTGTTCACAATTGAAATGTCTTATATTGATATAAAAGGAATACTGATTATTTTTATGAATTCGAGTCTATACGAAACCGTAATGGAATAATTTTGCCACAATCTGTCTCATAGCTTTATTTGCTGACGTTGTAAGTGTTAGGAAAATTGTCAAGCATCTTTTCCTTATTACTTACATTGTAACACGCTTTACTCGCAACTTCGTTCAAGTTAACTTTGACTGAAAAGAAGCGTTGAACAAATTGTTGACCTTAATTTTTATCATGTTATTTAGTATATATTAATAGCATATTTTTATAGCATTTTCTTTGTTATAAAATTTCCCATTGAATACAATAAATCATTTTATAATAATAACTTACATTTATTGTTGGTGACGAAAACTTTTTGATTTTTCAAAATTGAATTTGTGCACATGTTACTCACTAGATATTTGAGGGCTAAATGTTAAAATACCCTTTATGAAATATGTTTTTTCTATTCTTTTTATTCTATATTTTTGTCCGATGTATTCGATCACGTAGATTTTTTGTTTACAATCCATCAATAGGCATACGGGAACTTACGCGAGATATTTTGTCGACAGCCACTCAAGTTCTGAAGACTTATTGAACATTATGATTAAAAAAAGGAAAGTATCGGCCTCTTACTGTCTCACTGCTGAGCATTGACCTCATCCTTCCCTATCTTCACCATTTGTATTCTTATTCAAGATGATATCGATCTATTCTTTTGTTAGGACGTGGAGGAAAGAGATAACAAATGGCTATTTACTATCCCACTGCTGGTATCGTAGGCATCCTCTCTCCTTTTATAGAGAGTAAGCTTGGAGCTAAGGCCATGCAACTCGAATGCGGATTGGTAGATTACACATATCTCTAGAATTCTCTTGACACTTGCAGCTTTCCTTACGATGTTTTCTTGCACCAGAAAGCGTGAGCTCTATCTAGGTTTGAATACGCGATTCTATCAAAAGAATCGCACAATCTCACCACTGGGCCATCACAGACTACATTATGATTAATTAATGATGTATTGTGGATCTGAAAGAATTTTCGCTGGCTATGAACCTCATTATTCGTGATAAATCATTGCACAACAATGAGTTTAATAGAAACAACATGTATTTTAACAAAGAAAAAAGTTTTATCATCATTCTCCTGTTCTTATCCCACTTCAGGTGGGGTCGGCACAGCATTTTTTAAAACGTCATATGATTTGGCTAGTTATTATACGATCGGCCGCCTGCCTGAGGTCAACTTTCCCTATTTGCATTATACAACACCTCGGTAAGAAATGAGGGTGGACAAAGTTTGATATCTTAGAATATTAGACAAGTATATTGCTTTTATAATGTCAAAAAAAATACCTGCGATTGTAGCGGCCTGTTACCGCTGGGCTAAGACCTCCTCTCTCCGTTTTTGGAGAGAAGAATTGGAGATAAGACCTACCACGCTTCTCCAATGCGGGTTGGTAGGTTACACATAACGCTAGAATTTTCTAGAGATATGCAGGTTTCCTCGCGATGTTTTCCTTCACCTAAAAGCGTGTTATAAATTGCAATTATCAATAAGACACATAAGTTTTAATAGAAAAACTCATAAGTGCCTGCCCGGGGTTTGAACCCATGTCGTATCTAGGTCTCACCGCTAGGCTATCACAGCTTTTTTAAGTTTTTGTTTGCTATCAATACCTGCGAAAGCCTCTGTATTTTTTGCAGTCGAGAATATCGTGAATAGGCTTTTAACTGTCGTCGATTTCCTCCGTATCCTGAGTGCAGGGCAAACTGTCCTTGTTACGTAGAACGGTCGTACGTATCAATTACCAAAAATGACTCCCGAGAGCTTCCATCGGAAAGGAAGTATAGGCTTTTGAATCGCTGGGCGTATTTTCCTTTAGGAAGTGATACTGGTATCGATTAATGGTTGAAATGACACGCCTCTAGCATATTTGGAGAAATCAGGGTATAAGCCGAAGACCAAAGCTCGATTAGTCAGAGCCCTAATTTTCCCGATCTTCCTCTATGGAGTAGAGACATGTAAGCCTACCATCAACTTTTAGAGAACGATTCAATTGCAATGCAATTCAAAGTCGGTACCTAAACTGAATCGCTTTCTTTTCGTACTATGAAGTGTGGCTAACTGAGTTGCATTTGGATCGCCCACCTTTTATATAAATAAGATTGCAAGAAGTACGTTTGCGATTCAATATAGGATTTAATTCGGCAACGACTTAAACTGTGCGTCTTTACAACGTCATGGTATGAAAATGTAAAACAATCCAGCTTAGGTCTTCAATTGAGTCGCAATAAGAGTTCATGGTAAACCTGCTAGACAATCCGCGCAAGGGAAAGAAATAGACAGAGAATAGATGCATTCGAAATGTGATGCTGGAGGTGTATGCTCGGAATACCCTGGACGGCTAAACGCACAAATGTATCTCTTTCTCAACTCGACATAAAAACCCGATTGCCTAGCGACTGTCCCACGCATACTCTCATATTTCGGTCACATAATGCAAAGTGGAGATGAGAATATTGAAAAGCTGGTCATTGTTAGCAACACATAAGCAAGAGACGACGAGGCCGGTCGCCAACACGATCGTGGTATCATATCAGGCGGTGAGGGCTAGTTTAAACCGGAATAAATGGAGGCAGATCGTGAGAAGGGCTCAGGTGACTACGATCCTCATTAATGAGGAACCGATTAAAGAAGAATGGTTGAAATATACACGCGACAGTAATATTTTAACGTATGTATATAATCTTTATATACGTAAAAGACGTAAAAAAATATAACGCATAAATCGACTCGCCTGCTGCCGCAAGATGGAGGAGGAGTAGAGGTGGCCTGTCTTAAGCTCAAGTGGTCGTGGATTTGATTATTGCAGGGGACCAACATTTTTTAATAACGATTTGCTTATTCCTCAAATTTTACAAAGTTTTACCGGCGGTTTTACCCGTCGTGTTGTAACCGGCTGCGTAGAATAGACCAACCTCTTCTATACCGAGATGTCGTAAAAGGCGACTAAGGTAAGTCGACCCTGCGTGTGGTATCAGGTTAAGTAGAATAGACCACCCTCTTTCTTATCGAAGGGGTCGTTAAATACGACTAAGGTAAGTTAACGATCCCTGATAGGCGGCTGGTCGTAGCCAAACATGAGACAACATATTTGTAACGTGTTGCGTCGGCCCCCACTCAGAGTGGGATAGGGGCAGGAGGATGATGAGTTTAACCCGTTATTTGTCACCCATAATATCCAAATCCTAATCCAGAACAATATTAAAACATCCAAACATAATTAGTGTACTAAAAACATATTCCTATAGAGTTTGGTAATGATCGGAGCACTTTTTTTTACTGATAATGATATTTTTGTTTCGCGGATTACTCGGAAAACTACTGAGCTACAGCAACACGTAAGGACCGTTAGTGGACAATTAATTTTCTACCTATGGATGCATATTATCATGAATATGTAAATCGTAAAATCAGGCAGTAATTAAGTCGTATTCGCGAATTTCATACTACATACTAGGATTACATACTAAGATTTGATTAAAGCAGATTAAGTAAGTGGTATTAATAAAATGATATATTAAAACTGGGTAGCAGTATAACAGAGTCCCTTTATTCAATAAACTAACTTCCGTGTGACATAATTTGTCCCATAGGAACTCTTTTACGACGGTAACATATGGCGTGACAAAATTATTTTTTTAATAACTGCAGGCTTACTTGTATATGGCATTAAGGCAGTGGTATTTAATTAGTCCATTTATAATACATTCCGATATATGTACGACGTTTTATATGAAAATTTCTCTTGTAATGTTCAGTATGGATGTGTGTAGATAGTATTTATGTTATTAAGACGAAAGGTATTGTGCGTATGTGTGTGATCTATTATGTCTTCTTTAACTTAGTATTAAATATATTTTTAATTCAACTTCATAATGATTTATAGATAGATTTCTCGAAAGTAAGGTAACCTCAAACCAGTTAGCGTAGATAGCGAGCCAAAGGGCCCTGGAGAAAAAATAAATAAGGGCCCCCTACTAAACTATTTAAAACCGTCCGTTCCGTATTCGTCGTGTTTTGAAATAGACGTACTCAAGATTTGTCATAATTCAGATTATTCGTACTATATATTCATCGTAATACAGTTGACTCCATAATAAAATTAAAAACCAAATACAAATTATATTAAATGATTATTGAGAATTTCTCTGTATTTATTCAAATAAACAACTGTTATTTAAGCACGATTCAATAGATTTTGAAGAAATTTTAATTAATTTAATTTATAGTATTTAAAGTAGGACCTGTAATATATAATGCCCAGCAGTGAGACCGTACGACTCTTCCGTGGTCACGTGATCAAACCCCGGGCAGACACCAATGAGTTTTTCTATTAAAACATATGTGTCTAATTGATAATTGCAATTTATCACACGCTTTTCGTTGAAGGAAAACTGCATATCTAGAGAATTCTCTGGGGATATGTGTAACCCTATGCCCAGCAGTGGGATTGTTTATAGTATGTAAATCAATATCACGGGCCCAGGGCACTGTCCTGTCTTACCCTCTTGTAGATATAACATTAATAGTGTACTAAAGGAAGAAAGCCACTCATTATCTCATTAATAAATATCCTTCTGATTGTTTGAAAGCCAATTATGCCGCTTTTCAACGGCAAAGAATACTTTTTCAGCCAATTAACGACAATAACAAACGATGATAGTTTATGTCTAGCTAAACGTATTCGTGCAAGTAAATTGAAGGGAAGAGGCCATCAATTACATATGCACACAGACCCGTAAGCCGGCACGCAACGCTCGCTACCACTCCAACCGTTGGCTAATTCGAGTGAAACCGGTTGAAGCGAGATATTAACGGATCGAACTGGCTATTACAAGATTTCTACCCGAATTTTCGATGCATTTTTGCGCTCGACCGAAGATCGTTTGATATGCATGCAGGTTTTGCTTCAATTATTCACCGCATCCGAAATGTAAACTGATTATGGGACGAATTTTGCGTTCGAGAATTCGTAATTTTTCCTGATAACGCTTAATATAGACGACGATATAAATAGTAAACGAAAACTTCCTTTATGAAAGTTCATTTCAACCGCCGTGTGGTATCCGGCTGAGTAGAATAGACCACCCTCATTTCTTACCGAGGTGTCGTAAATGGCGACTAAGGTAAGTTGACGTCAGGCAGGCGGCCGGTCGTAAAATACGTAGCCAAATCATTTGACAACATGTTTGTAACATGTTGTGCCGACCCCGCTTAGAGTGGAATAAGGGCAGGAGGTTGATGATGATGAAAAAGTTCATTTCAAATATGTTGGTAATACAAAAAGAAGTAAATTAATTCAAATATTTTCATTCAAGACAAGACAATTTTAATGTTGACGTCATTCAGGCGGCCGGTCGTACAATAACTACCTAAAACATGTTGTGCCGACCCCACTTAAGTGGGATAACGGCAGGAGAATGAATAAAATAAGCTTGTCATTATTGTGATTGCTTTCTAGGAACCTGAATAATACATATCCTGGGTAACCCCCCATTATATTAATATATATATTATACACCTTTGATCCCAGTTATATATTATCACAAACACTTAGTAAAAATACACATACATGCATTCTCCTGCCCTTATCCCACTCTAAGTGGTGTGGGGTTGTACCAACATGTTACAACATGTTGTCACATAATTTGGCGGTCACGGATTTTACGACCAACCGCCTGCTTGACGTCAACTTACCTTAGTCGCCTTTTACGACACCTCGGTAAGAAATGAGGGTGGTCTATTCTATGCAGACGGATACCACACGGCACATACCTTAGTCCCCTCTTACGGCACCTGGGTAAGAAAGGAGGGTGGTCTATTCTGTTCTGCCGGATACCACACGGCGTACAAACATTTAGTAAAAATGGTTGATGTAAAACTGTTAGAAGCTTATGACAATTTCTATTCTAGATGCAGTATCATGAATAATTGGTGCGCGGAGGTCAGACCGCAGTCGCTACGTGTAAAGGCTGCTTAGAATAGTAAGCAGGCCCTAGTCAAATCCCGGGAATATGTTAGTAAAAAAAATCAAGGACATTCATAATAGTTATAGGAATATTTGAAGTAGAAACTTTACCAAAACTGACATAAAAAAGTAATAAACCACGACGACTCTTTCATAACTTTTTACCGATATCAAAACTATGTCAACTACCGCATAAAATAATTTATAACTTGAGCAGAAGCAACTTTGTCACCGACCTTAAGTATTTCAACCCGTCTTTTGCACAAGTCAAACGAATATTCGATTTCGATTAAAGCCTGTCATAAAAGCCTGCGATGTAAACGCAGCGACAATTCCGCATCGCAAATGACGCTTCTAACTGATCCAATAAGTTGGCCCAGTGTATTTGCGTCAATTGTGCCAAATTTATGGATATTACTAAAGCAGATTAGCCGAGAATGCGTACACATCTATATGATTAATAATAAATAATAATAATAAATATATGGGACATTTACACACAAGGTCGTTCATCCCCAAAGTAAGTAACTTAATACTTGTGTTATGGGCGAGAGACAACCGGTGAATATATAAGTATATAGTTTTAAATACATACTTAAATACACATATACACCCAGACTCGAAGAACCAACAAATTCTAACTAGAAAATGCTGGTTCTCGGTGGGAATCGAACCCGCGACCCACGGAGCCGAAGGGTCACTGCCAACTGCACCAACGGGCCAGTTTGTAATAATGGTTAATGTAATTTATAGAATTAGGCGTTACTTTGCGGAGATCCATAATACAAAAGTAATAATAAAATTATTTTGCTATTACTTTTGTATGATGGTTAATGTACTTGAGACATGTGGGTAAAAAGTTTGCGACAGCATGTCTCTATCTCTTATGGTTTACTCACAATAACTACTTTATGTTCAATTTTAATTAAATACATTGATTTCCACGGGGGTGAAACCGCAGGCAGAGCTAGTAAAACAAAAGTAACTGGTATTGATTAGAATTTAACCCATTAATATGTTTATTTTAACCTCATTTTACGAAGGTGTAATAAAAGCATTAAGCGTTATATGCGTAGAAAAGGGGAAAGGCTGTCAATTAACTATGTTTTCCTGCGCTAGTAATAAACTAATCTATTTTATAGTTAAGGGGTAGTTACGGGTAACGAAAGGAACATATTATATATGAGGTAAAGTAAACAACATAAAGTGTTTTATGAAATTCTCTAGTCCTATCCTACTAATATTATAAATGCGATAGTTTGTGAGTATGGATGGATGTTTGTTACTCTTTCACGAAAAAACTATTGGACGGATTTGATGAACTTTACAGTTATATAGGTTATATATGTATATACATCGGAATAACATATAGGCTACTATCTGTAATGGTTTTATAAAATATAACGACACATATCAATAAAGTCGGAAAAAATCTGGCCTCTGAGAGCTATCTCGGCGTACGCTGCCTAAACCGTTAGAGTTACACAAAAATGATGTACCGTAGTATTGTTTATCTTTAATAGTTCTAAATAAAAGTCCGCGACAGCATATATCTATCTTTTATGTGGAAGCCACTATGACCAAAATTGTGAATCATAAATTTAATTAAATTAGATACTGTGGCATAATATTAATATTTCTCGTATTTTGGAATAAGAATAAAATCTTAATTTAAAAAAGTCATTCATATCACCTAACTTTTTGTCTTATAACAACTTCTAATTCGATATTATGAATATATTACTATTTTTTTTATAATACAAGCGATATTCGCGACATCGTTCGCATCAACCTAAGTATTAAGACACCCTTTATTATATACTGTATATTTTTCCTGTTTTCCAATTGTCTGCCACTTATAAACAAGTATTTAAATACTTACCTTACCTTGGGGACAGACGACCATGTGTGTAATTGTGTCATATATTTATATGTAGATATATAGATGTGAACTGGATTGAACAAACGAGACTAGCATATATTTCGTCTATATATAACGTTTCGTTTTCGGAGCTGTGATAGATAAACCGTGCGACTCTTCGAGGGGAACACGAATTCAAACCCGGGCAGGCACCAATGATTTTTTCTATTAAAACTCATGAGTCTAATTGATAATTGCAATTTATAACACGCTTTTCGGTGAAGGAAAACATCGTGAGGAAACCTGTATATCTCTAGAGAATTCTGGAGATATGTGTAACCTACCAATCCGCATTGGAGCAGCGTGGTAGGTCGCAGCTCCAACCCTTCTCTCCAGAAACGGAGAGAGGAGGCCTATTCCCAGCAGTGGGATTGTAACAGGCCGATACTTTTACTTTTATAACGTTCTCAAATTTATCACAGCTTTTGTATATTATCTTCTAACTGAATTGTCATCGCCTTTGAGAGAAAGTAAGCGTAATATTAGCAATTTTTTTATGTTACTTATGAACTGCGAGCCCCGAACAAAGTTCTTTTGTTTGTCAACAGATAAAATTTCCTCCTATAAATATAACGTTTCTAGGTTATCGTTACAATTTTCTTTAACAAAAAAAAGTTAAGGTAAAAAGGCACCTTTTTCCCTTTGTCCCGAGATCATTCTTTCAGTGCCCTCATAAACAAAGGCATAAACAAGAAACTCATCACGGTCTATGATGTCCTTAAATTTTCCACCTTTTAAGACTTTCAAGGAAGAGGGAATGAAAAATCTTATCGCAATCTTGATGATTCGTTGTAATCTTTCTTTTGTGAAACTTGTTTTTCTTTGTTCGCCCATACTCAATACAATAAACAAAATTCTTAATAAACATCTCGATCTAAATACTCTTAACATATCACGCAACTTCTTCAATAATTGGCGTCAATATTAATGTAAAAAAAATCCAAAAGTAATAATAAAAAATATTTTGCTATAATGCGCGATACAGTAAATAGAAAATATATAGTGCTAAATGTATGGTGGACTATCCGATACATGCAGGATAAAAACACATGCACAAAAGCTCCACCATTGCCAACGCCTAATTCTATAAATTATGCAAAAAAAATCTTTCTTTAAAAACATATCTTATATGAAAGAGACAGAGACAGAATAAGATGCCAATTCCAATAATGCAAAACCAAAGATGTTGGTACATTTTCTTTGTTTCCGCACTTGATCACAGTCCAGCGACCATTGCGTGTCAGGGTTGCTTGTTCTCAGTGTCTGAAGACCAGGGTCTTCGAACTGGCGGGTTGCCAGTGATGACCTACGGATCCGGAACGTGGTCGCTCACTATGGGCCTCATAAAAAAGCTCAAAGTCGCTCAGCGGGCGATGGAGGTAGCTATGCTCGGAGTGTCAAAAAAAAAAAATCAAAAAATAGAAATGAGGAGATCCGTAGAAGAACGAGTCACCGATGGGTGGGGCACATAGTGCGGAGAACCGATGGGCGCTGGGGTCTTCAGGTGCATGAATGGCGACGAGGTAGACAGACGACCCCAAAAAGGTCGCAGGGAGCCACTGGATCCAGGCGGCGCAAGATTGTGTGGTGTGAAAGATCAACTGCTGAGTTTCTTGCTGGATCTTTTCGGTAAGAACAGCTTCCGAACCAGAAGTAAAGATGACTATTCAAAAGCAATTGTTAACAAGTTTACTTGAGTAAAGAATATTTTGAATTTGAATTTGAATTTGACTGATTAATACTTTATTCTCTTCTACAATACAACTTATACAATATTAAAAGACAGTTATATACATAGTTTAACGGTGTCCGCATTCTCCAGGCATCAATAGTAGCAAAAGTTTTTGACTCAGCATTGCAGCAACCTGCAGTTATCCCTGAGCGCTGGTATTCTGTCTAAGCTACGAGCTAACTAAATCTAGTAATTCAAGGGAATATTTACGTACTTGATAGCTAAAATGATTAACTCGATCCTCGGTAGGAGACTGCACATCATATTAATATCTAGCTTATTAGCTATTACGCTGAGAATATGTTTTCCTTAACAAGCTGAAGTTTAATCTCCATATCTATCACTATTATTGGAGCTATATTGATAACTAGCAATGCCCCGCAGTTTCACCCGCGTCAATTCCGATCTCGTCGTAGCGGAAAGTATACGTAAGTAGAACTTTAGATTTATTTTGTGAATTTGGATGTGGACTTATTAATGGTTAAGACAAAGGAAGTTTAACTGGAAATTAAACTCTAATAAAAGGTATAGGTGTGTATATCCTTGGGTATAATTGGTATCCTTAGAATATATATGAGCTAGCTCACTAGTTGCAGGCCCTGTTAAATAACAACGGTCGGTCACAACTCGATTTTTCTGGCGTCCCAAACATTACGAAACGTTTCTGTCTGAGCTAAAAGTACCAGGACTGTTAAACGCCCCTTCGGTCTTCCGTCCAATAACTGAAGTAGCGTCGTTTCGTTCGCCCGCGTGGAAATCAGCGTGCCTCAATTTTTTCTAGAATTCAAATTTTAAACATAAAAGTACTTTATTGTGAGTTAACCATAAGAGACAGAGACATGGTATCGCGGACTTTTTTGGAGTAGCTTTATAGATCTACAATTCTCTAGTACATTTTTTAGCGTATCTCTGCTGGTTTACGCAGCGCACGCGACTAAATCTCCCAGCAAGCAAGTTTTTTAACAACTGCACGATCTCTTCAACACAATTTACACAATACCGATATATACTATTTACCTACACAATCCGAAAGTATTGCACTATCTTTTGGTGAAAATCGTTTAAAAATCCGTTTAGTAGATTTTGAGAAAATCGATTACATATAGACAGACAGCTTTTTGGGACTTTGTTTTATAATAAGTATATATTATAAAACAATTTTTAATTGCACAAATATAATTTTTTTGTACACACGTTTACACTTTGCAAAGGTTCGAGGGAAGAGCAAATTGCAATTAGTAATTAAAACAAATATATTGGATCGGAAGGAACCTTGTGGCTACGCTGAACGCGTAGTGTCGCCAGCGATTGACGCTTTACTTGCGATTCGCTTTACCCATGGCGTCGCAAGTCGCTGCTTAATGTAGCCGCCTTACACCCCATGAGTGATATACAGAGAGTCCGGTAATGAATGGATAACCCTGTAACACCTGATAGTGGATCTATTCACGACTCAGAATCAATTTAAATAATATAAATTTTCGAAATGGTACCAAAGTTATGAATGTTTTTTGAAAATCGTTGATTTTTTCACACAACTTGGCATTTCTGTTCGCTCCAAAATCAAACCCGCGCTCTGGTATCGGTCAGATGATCAGAGTGCTGTCACTATACAAAAACTAAAGAAATGAATTGTCTATTGCCATGAATACGACATATATATGTATATATAGTCGAATTTATGAAGAAAGAAAACAATATAATTTCTAATAAGCAAATTTATTATTCAAGAATTACACATATCTGCTTAAATTTACGATATGTCAAGAAGTCTTTAGAAAATCACTGAAATTATAAAATACATAGTCACTATACGACAACTTAATTTGTATATATTTCATCATATTGTTATAGAAAGAACATTCAATATTTACAATAATAGTACCAAATGAAATTAACAGCGACTCGCAAAAAATATTTTACAGTCATTAGTAATACATTTTAAACATCATTAAATTTAAATATTTAATAATTTACATTTAGAATTTTTCTATATACATTCATATAAGGAAACGGCAATAATTTTAGTGTCACAGTAGTTAATAGGTTATATAATTGATGTATAATATCCAAGATACAAAGTCCAATACAAATATCACATCGAAAACTATTCCAAGCATTGTCGAAAAACAATAAAATTTCGGTGAACTAAAAACATCTTATATGTATGTATTAAAGTTTATTTTTATTTAAATCAACGAATACATTTTACGTTATATCTAGCGTAATATATCAACGAACCAAAAATCGAGTATTTCTCGACCAAATTTAAAAGTCGATCGTAATATAAATACAAAAGGAGATTAGCGCCGTAGGTCTGTAAAATAGCCGAACTCTATTAAAAAAGTCTTACAATTTTTATAATGTATAAAATTGAAAAACCGTTAAATAAATTACAAGCAATACAACAGAACTAACTACTTTGCTATAATCCGCACGGGTTAAGTGAATGCATGCAAAGCCAATGTGTATGAAGCAGGCAAAATCGTACTGCAAACAGTATGATTTTTGTCGTGGAGCCTATCCTCCTGATGATGCTTCGGTTTCGGGGCGAAACGATCGTCGAGATTGTGGTGGTGGGTGTGTGTGCTGCTTTTGTGTGCGTTGTTGCTAGTGAATTGCGCCTTGGGGTGCATGTGGTGACTGGTCCTGCATGTATAAGGTGCGTAGATTTTGCCTGCTTCATACACATTGGCTTTGCATGCATTCACTTAACCCGTGCGGATTATAGCAAAGTAGTTAGTTCTGTTGTATTGCTTGTAATATGGAATTCCGCAAAGTAACGCCTGCTTCTATAAATCGTTAAATAAATTATATAAAAGAAAGTTTTGTCCATATCAGGATGTAAGATTTTTAAAGTTTTTAAATGCAAACGTCGGCATTCCTAACATATACGTTAGCCTGGCTGAAGACCTATTGATTGACAAGAGCTTATTTGTTGAGGGCCTGACTGAGTATCTTGGGTATTATATATTAACGGGTAATATTAACTTAAATAGATAACATTAACTATAATATTTACATTGTGTTCATATAGTTTTAATTAACATTAAATGTATTAAATTTCATAGCATCACAGTGAATTCATTTCATAATACAAGTATTTATAGTACAACTACACATTAGTGTAATAATATATTATATGCAATGGTTAATTTTATTCGGTGTCCTAAGGGCTTCTGAACAATAATTCCAATTATAATACTTAGTGCTGACATAATATTTATAAAGATAATAAACTGTAGCCCTTTTAAAAATACGATAAAAAGGTATGATATTTTTGTAAATATTACGATAAAATATAGAAAGAAGAGGACAAGGAAATATAATTGCTATGCATAGTTGCTTATTGTCTCTGTTTTCTTTGAAACAATTACTTTTACAATACAACTTACTTTAACAATTACAATTTGGGTCTCAGTTATGTTTTTTTTATTAATTTAAAAACAAATTTTATCTATATTTTATATAAATTTTAAATTAAATTTTTATAGGCCTTTTTTAAAGTACACTAAAAATAATATAAACTTTATAAAAATTGTAGTTAAGATTTTTTACAAATTAAAATATTTCGACTAATCTTATTGTATACAGTGAGTTTTTATTATATTATAATATAATTATGAGCATTTTTTTATATACATAGGTAATTTTCAATTAATATATTATATTCATTAATTTAGTTTAAAAATAAAAATAATTATACTATCCTATACGGGTTTATACAATTATGTCTATAATTTAATTTTATATTGAGAGAAACATTTTATTAAAATACACGTGAACAGTCTTGTAAGAGTTGGGAGTGCTATTATACTAAAATGTTACGTAAATAACCAATTAAAAATCGAAATATACTTAATTTCAAAATTCATACAAAAAGAAATATTTTTATTATATATATATTTATTTATATATTGTCAAGTATAAAATACACTTTCTTAATCACATTCCAAAAATTATTATCATATGCAAAAAATATTACTCGTTCCAATATCTTAACTATTTTAAAGTCAGTGTAAGTGATTTAATAGACAATTAAAAGCTTGAGGTTAAGACGTTATCTTTTTTTCGCTAAAATATATAAAAAGAGAATCTTTACTCTAGCCCGTTACATGAGAAAGCTTAAAGTCACTTAAAGGGCGATAGAAAGAGCCCTGCTTGTCATGTTATACGAAAAGCCGTAGTTTTCTACGGCTTTTCTACGACTAGAATACTAGTTATTACTAAAATAACCAAGTCGTCAAGCTGTAAAGTCAATCCACGGGCAAATAATACAAAATATTGAAGTTCGTTGGTATCCAAAGGCTATTGTGGTTATTGGCAAACCTCTACTAGGTGGATAAATCAATGAAAATAGGTGCAATGTTTTTAAGCAACATCAAACAGAGAGAGAAAAAGTGCGGGAAACGTAAAGAGACGGAAAAAAGAAGACAAAGAGAGAATCTGTGATCACACAAATCGAGTTCATGTATTGAAATGCAAAATTGGGCCCACTCTTGATGTTTGAGGTCAAATGCCAGCAGTCTGAAGCAAAATGTGTTCAAAGAAGTATATTTTCAATTGCAAGAAATAAATAATTCACTCGGTATTTCAAAATATTTGGTACGATATATTTTGAAAACTTTTATACCCGAATAATAACGGAAATACAGCTTCAGAAAACAATATACTGTATACGCTACTGCGTATACGGTACTGTGAAATCTCGGGACGCATTTTTGCAATACCGTGCTCATATTTTATTCATACGCTTGCAACACCTGATGCATATAATCCGTGGCAACTACGAGAAGAGTTTTTCTGTAGTTGTGGGTTATGAGAATTTATTTTATTAGAATGATTATTGCTAGAAAACACGCTAATTCTTTTATACGGATATGTATAAATTATACGGATATCTAAAATTACGCGTTACTTTGCTGAAATCCAAAATACTAAAGTAATAATAATATTATTTTGTTATAATCCGTGATTAAAGCAAATGGAAATATATCTCGTACTAAATGTAAGATAAATTCCTTTTCATTGCTAATAAATGCAGGAGTTGTAAAAGTGAATGCACTACAAACCTCCATCACCGCCACTGCAATGCACAAGCACAGCACACATTGACTATCACAAACTCAATAATAGTTTTGATCCGGAACCGTAGTATTATCAACATATAGACTCCCTGGCAAAATCACATTATAAGTATTGCAAGAACCTTTTGTTTATTTCTGACATTCGAGAACAATTCCTAGAGTTCTTGGTATAAAAAACGAATTTCAATAGCATTAATTATTATTGACACTGCAATCTATTCAAATCATAGAAATGTTAGACCACTTTGTTTATTGTAAACGCAATAGAAACACTTGTAATTTTTGAAAATAAACTAGCAACTATTTTGATAGCGTAAATGGAAGGTCAAGGCCTCGCATTACGGAAAAATTCGAGTGTGTTTTATAGACATGTCTTGCAGAGGCAAGACATTGTTTGCAATAGCTATGTTGGTTCAGCCTTGGTTCAACACAGATTCTAAAAGGCTACTTTTAAAGTTAACACTAAAAACGGGTAGCTTTGAAACAACGTCAAATATGCGTCCTAACAGTGTCTACGACGCGTCAATGCGACGCCGGGCTCATCTTTTATTCACACGCCATGCAACGCTTGACGTGCGTTGTCCGCAGCAACGATGCCTAGTGCTCTTGACATTTTTAATTTTTTTTAGAATGCGTTATATTTTTGCCTCTCGATTAATAAAACATCCTTTGTAACCTTAAAAAAACAATATACAGAAACTATAACACAACTACTTTGCTATAATCCGCGTGTGTTAAGCTAAGTGAAAGAAACAGGCAAAATTAACTTACCTTAAACTTACCGTAAACTTAACGTACCTTACTCCACCAAAATCTCTATCAAAACCTCGACGAAATTGTAATGCGCATTAAAATTTTGTCATGGAGCCCATCTTCCTGAGAATGCTTCGGTTTCGGGGTGAAACGATCCTAAAGATTTTGGTGGTGGTTGTGTATTGCTTGTGTGCATTGTGGTGACTTTTCTTGTATATGTGAGGTACGTGAATTTTGCCTGCTTCGTACACAGCGTTACATACATTCGCTTAACACAGGCGGATATAGCAAAGTAGTTCTGTTATAGTTTTTGTAATATGGAATTCCGCTTAATAACGCTTGCTTCTATAAATTAAATTTAAAATACTTCATCCTAACATACTCCATACGTATATTATATATGCAAACATCTGTCTCTTTAATTTTTTGTCTGATTCCAAATTGAAGATTTTACACCAGACTAACTATATCTATACTGATTATGAAACAGAGTCCCCAAAAGCTGTTTGTCTGTATGTAATCGATTTTCTCAAACTCTACAATCCGGATTTTTATACAGTTTTTACTAAACGATAGTATAATTCTACCGGAAGGTTCAGGTTGTTCATTCATTACCATTTTATATAAATTGTGTTGAAGAGATCGCGCGGCTGTCAAAAAACTCTCCTGCTAGGAGCTTTACCCGCGTCCGCCGCGTTAACCAGCAGAGACAGACTAAAGTAATGT
Organism: Morpho deidamia; assembly: GCA_947086505.1. Classification (NCBI taxonomy): domain Eukaryota; kingdom Metazoa; phylum Arthropoda; class Insecta; order Lepidoptera; family Nymphalidae; genus Morpho; species Morpho deidamia. Next base: position 3,577,749 of record CAMTZC010000025.1, read on the forward strand.
ACGAGATAATTGTAGATCCACAAAAATACTACAAAAAGTCCGCAATAGTATGTCTGTATGTCTTATAGTTAACTGACAATTACTACTTTGTCTAAAATTTCAATTGTTTAAGTATATAGAACACTCATTTCTACGCGGGCAAAGCTGTGGCACGGCTAGAAGGATATAAAAATACTGTTTTGCCCTTCGAGAACAGTAGCAAACAATATGCTGCATAATTGAGGGCATTTTAACACTAAGGTTGACGCGAATGAAGCCGCGATCATTACATTATACAAACTATACTTACGAAAAAAACTACAACATCAAATTTTATGAAATTTACTAAAAAACAATTATTATATAAAGAAGTATTTGGCGAAAGAATCTACATATATTATAAAACAAAGTCTCCGAAAACTGTCTGTCTGTATGGAAAATACTGCATAAACTACTATACTTTTGTGCTATCAAATAAAAAAATGAAAACTAATTGGTTTGTATTTTTAATGCTTAGAAAAACTTTGTGAAAGTTAGCCTCAAAAATGGGGACGAAAGTTAGGCATTTATTATTTCGATAAGTCCACCAAAGCTAACAAGTATTAGTCTTTATTGGGACGCTCATAAGGTTTGTTTTCGTTTAAAATTAATTTCCACGGTGACCCAATGCCTCAGAAAATGAATTTTCCAGATTGCCCATAGAGGTGCATTGCACTTCATGTTTGTTATTTGCTGTTTGAATTCAAAATGGCGAACTCCGTGCTCGCTTTGTGAACCTTTTCTTTATTGCTCAAAGAATTACAGGCGCTTTGAGCAACTGTTTCACAATTTCCAACTATCCGGCTAAAATACGTTAAAAAGTTTCATACAGTTAAAATTAGATGAAAGTTCGGAGAGCGGAAATTATGGTTGCAATTTTTAAAAGTTGCATTCTGTAGTCCAGAGCTTAGTTTACACTGCGACATAAATTGGCACACGTCTATGCTTTTATAAGTTTTATTCTTTGTTGCCAATAGTAAATAAACATAAAATTTAAAGAAGCTTCTTGGAAGAATCCTTTTTCTTGGCATATTATAATTATCATTATGTTTAAAAAATTATAATTAAAAAAAATACTCAAATTACCAATTGGGGAATTTCTAACTGAATAACTCGGTTAATTATTTCGCGTTTACGGGTCTATAGACTAATTTCACAATTCCCTTTCACAACAAGTATACCCATCCTCACATATCCATTATTGATAAAATAAAAAAAAATAGAAAATTGACATTACGCGTCTGCCATAATAGTATTATAACACAAGATAATTTTTTATTCCCATATATGTTCATTAGAAAATAAAGGACTGTATATATTTGACTCAGAACGCCACCTTACGTTTCATTTAAATTTTGAAATTAATTATTATAATATTGGATTCGTATACAATGTATTCAGAACATGTTTTTGGGATCGCAATATTCTTGTGTAAATGACAAATTAGAAACGTATATCTCTTTTATTTTCAACCGCCGTGTGGTATCCGGCTGAGTAGAATAGACCACCCCAATTTCCTACCGAGGTGTCGTAAAAGGTGACTAAGGTAAATTGACGTCAGGTAAGCGTCCGGTTATAAAACACCTAGCTAAATCATGTTACAACATGTTTAACATGTCGACCCCACTTAAAGTGGGATAAGGGCAGAAGAATGATGATCTCTTTTGTTTTCAAATCACGATAAACGTAAGATGTATTCCATAAGTCAATGTAAATTTTCTATTAATATAATAACTTGGATTTAATTAAACAACGTACACAAACAACAACAATTTTTAGATTTGTTATCTATCAAGCTTTGCCTTTGTCTCTAGAGTATAAATTGTTTCTCTCAATATAAATATTATATCTATTAAGGTATCGTCTAAACACAGCTTTCTTTTGTATTCGCCAATATGGAAGTTCTCGTCGTGACAACTTCTCTCCTCCTAGATAGCGTGCCACTCGTCACACTACGGCGATCATCCGCTAGTGTACCAATGCTCTAAAACAAAATCGATTTTGTAAAATTTTGTGACCAGTTTATAATTGTTCATATAAAATACGCGATTTCGTTACATCGTGGAAAAAGCTTAAGATTTATATATAAAGCAGTGATCAGTATTAATAAAAAAAATAATCTCACTAGACTCCATCTCTGTCTCTGATATTTGGAAATATAAAAAACTATATTCAAATTCAAATTCAAAGTATTCTTCATTCAAGTAAACTTGTTAACAAGTGCTTTTGAATCGTCAACTTTACTGCTGGTTCGGAAAACTGTTCCTATCGAGAAGAGCCAGCAAGAAACTCGGCGGTTGCTCTTTTTAAAATATAAATCTTAAAACTAGTTACATTTAGTTTTTAATGTCTCGTACAGGGTAGAAATGCAGCTATATCCACACATCCTTATCATCTAACTAATCTTCAACAGTATAGAAAGAAGGCTTTCTGTATCAGCCTCTTTTTAACAGTGTTTTTAAACTGTTGTAATGGCATGGCCAAAATTGATTTCGGAATTTTATTATAGGATCTTTTACCCAAACCCATAAACGATATACGTACTTATGATGGGCGCAAAGCAGGAGTCGCAAGCTTATTTCGGTTCCTACTTTGTCTATTATATACATCACCTATCGTTTTATAATTATTTATATTTTTATGTACTAAAATTACATTGCTTAAAATATACTGTGAAGCAAATGTAAGAATACCTATTTCCTTAAACTAACTATTCGCACTAATTAACTAACTAACTATATCACAGTATTAAAGTGACCGAATTCAAAATTAGGTTAAAGTATCTAACTCAATTAGATACTTTATTATACTTATTTCAATGCAATCTATGAAATAACGCTACAAAGTAGTAAAAAAATATTTTTTGCTTTTCTAAGTTATCTGTAACGAATTTTGTAGCCGCTTCGTTACGCTTTTTTTATACTTATACTAGAATTTCTTTACATGTATACATCGTTTAATCCATCCGATCTTTTATATTGTAAGTTTTTAAATTTATTTTATGTATAGTTTAATTTATTTTAAATTAATTATAGTGCAATTTAATTTAACTCAATTATAGTGCAATTTAATTTCAATTAATTGTAGTGCAATTTAATTTAAATTAATTTGTGTTGAATTTAGTTTCAATTAATTATTGGTAATTAAGCGGATCTCCTTCATTCCATCCTTCTCTCCAAAAACGGAGAGAGGAGGCCTTAGCCCAGCAGTGGGCATAGTAACAGGCTGTTACTTTAAGCGGATCTCGAGACAAATTTTTGGAATATAAGTGACCTGTCAATACTATCTTTATTTTAAGAGAGCAGCATTTTAAGAGCCCTGTGTCCAAAAATATAATAAATAAGAAAATGTAAGTAATATATGAGATAGTAACTGAGAGCTACATATTTACTCTATTCCATTGGTTGAAAGATTTTGTAAATAATGAAGGAGAGTATTTAAACAAACCTGAGCATCGGACATGGGGGTGTTTGGTGTGTGCGGCGTATGAGGGGTGGTAGATCGCTCATGTAAGCTGTGCACGCTTCTCGACGACTCCACTGGCGTTGAGGCGACAATTCCATAGGGAGGTGGTTCAGGCGGTCGCTCTGAATCTCGTGTGCAGTTAAAATCTAAATCAAAGAGTATTTTTTTTTGGTATTACGCATCTATGTAGGTATATCGTGTAATATACATACCTCCTATATTTATTTTTTATGATTGTTCAACATAGACATGCTGTTGTGGGCTTAAATTAAAAAAATATATACACAAAATCGAAATTACATATGAATGCTACGGTAAAATTTTCACATTATTTGATCACGACTCTTTGAGTTCCCGAACACTTAAAATTCATATACTTTATATACAGAATGAATCATTATTAACTTAAATACGTCATGTAGCTTAAACATTTAATTATTAACATTATGATCCATTACACCACATAACTTCAATCAATATGCCAAAATGTAATAAAATTGAAACAGACTAAGCCTCAACAACGCGTAGTTAGTTCTCTAGTATTGATATTCACTATATAGGAAAATATGAATAGTACTATAAAAAGTCAGATAAAAATATATCTCGCAGTTCTCGCTCGACGTATGGTTGGAATAATGGCTCCTCATTTGCAACGAACAAACAGACGTACTTACCTTTTCCGAGTGGCACTACATCTGGGTTCTTGTCGTCCGGCTGGAGGGGGGAATGGTTGTTCACCGCACCTTTGTATACTTTCATAGTTTGCATTGGAGCTGCAACATAATTCTTTGTTAATTTGCAAATAAGCTACATTATCCGTTCTAATTTATAGAATTAGGCGTTATTTTGCGAAGATGCATATTACGAAAGGAAAAAATCATATTATTTTGCTATAATCTGCAATAAAGTAAATCGAAATAAATGCTCACTGTAGAATATATTACTCGTAACATTTACCTGATCGTTAATCAGGGTGCCATTGTTATGTTTCATTATTTCTAATTGCTCTAAAACATTCATGTTTTTAAAAAAATGGTGCAGCTTGAATTAACTATAATTATGTTTTATTTTAATTTATAGAATTAGGCGTTACTTTGCGGAGATCCATAATACAAAAGTAATAATAAAATTATTTTGCTATAATCCGCGATACAGTAAATAGAAAATATATATAGTATTTAATGTATAGTGGACTATCAGTATTTTCATACCCGATACGTGCAGGATTCGTAAAAACGCAAAGTCTTTGAACAGACTTTGAAAATCGCAAAGTCTTTGAACAGACTTTGAAAAGACTTTGCGATTTTGTCGTGGAGTCTATCTCCTGATGATGCTTCGGTTGCGGGGCGAAACGATTGTTGAGTTTGTGATAGTGAACCTGTGTAGTGCTTGTGTATTGTGGTGGAAGTGGTGGAGGTTTGTGCATGTGTTTTTACGAATCCTGCACGTATCGGGTATGAAAATACTGATAGTCCACTATACATTAAACACTATATATATTTTCTATTTACTGTATCGCGGATTATAGCAAAATAATTTTATTATTACTTTTGTATAATTATGTTTGTTTGGATGACGCGTCGCGATTTTTTAATTATATTTTTAATAAATCATTTTTACATGTTTATATTATATGATTATGTCATGGAGTCTATCTCCTGATGATGCTTTGTTTGCGGTGCGAAACGATTGTTGAGTTTGTTAAAGTGAACGTGTGCGGTGTATTGTGATGGTGGTGAAGGACGTTTTTAGTGCATGCGTTTTTACGAATCCTGCATATACTACTGCATATACTGTTTGTTTTTTATATGTATATCAAATAAAAAATATATAAACTCTACATTTAGAGATACATATACTAAACTGTATGGTTTATCGCGGATTATAGCAAAATAATATCATTATTACTTTTGTATTATTCATACTATTAAATGCGAATTTCTGTCTCTGTATGTTAAGATTTGACGATTAATCTGCTGGGACAATTTTGATTAAATTTGGCATTACCCAAGTTTATATAACGGCTTAATATAAAGCATCAAAAATTTTCATTTTTCTGTTAGAAATAAAATAACAATTAGTTCATAGTCTATTTTAAGACTTTAGTTGAGGTGAACGTTGTCGCGGATATCACTTGTCTGATATACAAGTAAATAAGTAAAATTATTTGTAATAGTCCAGTATTGAACAAAGGTCTTTTCTCTTTCGATTCGACCAAACACTCCCGAAAGTAAAGATTTTGAGGCTTCTCGTAATCCAGAAATTCTTTTGAGACTGATTTTTTAAAGGGTAGCACCCTTCATTTAAAAATATAAGTTTTTTTCAAAAAGGTGTGAATGAAATCCGATATGTATTTTTCATATCAAGCCCCCATTATTAATATTGTGGAATTTACTCATCAAATTCAATGTATTTTATCCATCCATCCATCCATCCATCAGCCTAATGCAGTCCACTGCTGGACATAGGCCTCCCCATGTCTGCGCCAGACATCCCGCTTCTCCGCAATGCGCATCCAGCTGGCCCCAACAACCTTTTTGATGTCGTCGGTCCAGCGGGACGGAGGACGCCCTACGCTGCGTTTGCCAAGACGCGGTCTCCACTCCAGGACTCTTTTGCTCCAACGGCCATCAGTCCTGCGACAGACGTGACCAGCCCACTGCCACTTCAGCTTGCTTATTCTGCTAGCTACTTCGGTTACTTTGGTTCTCTCGCGGATAATCTCATTTCTGATCTTATCTTTGAGAGATACTCCGAGCATAGCTCGCTCCATAGCACGCTGAGCGACTTTAAACTTGCGGACTAGTCCCGCCGTCAGTGTCCACGTCTCGGCGCCATATGTTAACACAGGCAGGACGCATTGGTCGAAGACTTTGGTCTTCAGGCATTGCGGAATCTCGGACATGAAGACTTGACGAAGTTTGCCAAATGCTGCCCAGCCCAAGTGAATTCTCCTTTCAGCCTCCCTCTCGAAGTTGTGCCGGCCAAGTTGGATTGTCTGGCCTAGGTAGACGTAATCCTGCACGACCTCGAGAAGGATTCCATTCACAGATACTGGTGTTGGCACGACACGATCATTGAACATGACCTTGGTCTTGTCCAAGTTCATGCCAAGACCAACCAGCTGGGAGGCATCACTTAAGCCATTCAGCATTTCGCGCAAGTCCTCCAGCGTCTCTGCAAATATCACGATATCATCCGCGAAACGAAGGTGTGAGATGTATTCTCCATTTATATTGACGCCTCGTTCAGTCCAGTCCAGGGTTTTGAAGACGTCCTCCAACGCGTTGGTGAACAGTTTCGGGGATATTACGTCCCCCTGTCTCACCCCGCGCTGAAGGTGAATAGGTCTTGATCGCTGGTCCTGGATTTGAACGGTCATTGTTTAAACATTAATAATTTATTCGTCAAGTCTGGCGGCAAGACGATTCGTTATGACCCTCGAGAACAATTTGTAGACATGGCTCAAGAGCGATATTGGTCTGTAGTTTTTCAAAAGAGTTTTATCACCTCTTTTGAAAAATAAGATAACCACACTCCTAGACCATGCTTCCGGTGTAGTGCCTGTATGAATAACGGTATTAAAGAGCTCTGCTAAGGCTTTACGGATAGGATGCCCAGAAGCCTTTAGCAACTCCGCCGTAATCCCGTCATCACCTGGGGCTTTACCGTTTTTAAGTTGCTCGAGTGCCATACTAATCTCGCCACTCTCAACGTCCGGGATGTCTTCTGTATAATGGCGCGACAGTGGTGCTCGTGGATCATCGGTATCCCGGGTACTAGGCTTATGTGCACTCGACGAGTAAAGCAATCCGTAATATTTCTCGACCTCCTTCTGGATCTCAGAGCGACAGACAACTGTTCTGCCGTCCGCTGTTTTAAGCTTCGCGAGATGGCTTCTTCCTAAGGGTTTCTGAAAAACTTTCGACCCCCTATTCTGCTCAATAAGGGCTTCGATAGCTCTTGTATTTGAGCAGCGGAGGTCTCTGCGTACAAGTTTTCGTATCCTCTTAGAAAGGGCCCTCTGTTCTGGCGAAGCTACTTGAACGGACGGCATTTCACGTCTTTGTCTCATCAGATCCAGAGTTTCGGGAGAAAGTTTGGACTGCTTGCTTCGACTCGTCGGCGGAAAGTACTTTCGACCCAGTGTACATACCGTCTTCACCACGTTGTCGGTTATCTCGTTCACATTACTAGTGGTTTCCAGACAGTCGAATCGATTTTGGAGTTCCAATCGAAACTGCTCGGACGTACAGTGTATTTGGGGCAGCGTAGGTCGGAGGGTAGGCTTCATCATACGGGATCTTTCGGCCTTAAAACACATATTCAAAGTGCCTCGTACAAGTCGGTGATCGCTACCAGTATTAAACCTGTTGATCACTGAGACATCTCTAAATATGTGCTTCTTATCCGCCATGATAAAGTCTATCTCGTTCCTTGTCAAAGTATCGGGGCTTTGCCAAGTCCAACGTCTCTGGGGCTTTTTCTTGAAGAAAGAGTTCATCAAGAAGAGCCCTTGCATTTCGAGGAAATTGACTAGCATTTGCCCCCTTTGATTCCTGTGCCCCAATCCATGCGATCCGATTTTCGATTTGCCGCATCTTTGTATTCCCACTTTAGCGTTAAAGTCTCCCATAACAACGTTGTAGAAGGCCGAAGTAGTGCCATGCAGAGCTTGAGATATATCCTCATACATGGCTTCAACCTCTTCGTCAGAATGTGCCGAGGTCGGCGCATATACCTGTATCACTTTCAGGGAGTACCTGTCGGTGAGTTTAAGTACAAGGTACGCTACCCGGGTCGACACACTACTGAGTTCTACAACGTTGTTAATGAGAGTCTTGTGAACCAGAAAACCGACACCACCTTGGGAGACCTCATCGCCTTCACGGAAGTAGAGTAAGTGACCGGAATCTAGGGTAACTGTATCCTCACCCTCTCTTCGGACTTCAGATAACCCTAGAATACTCCAGTTTATACGACTTAACTCTACCTCTAGTTCGGTGAGGTGATGGTCCAGCCGTAACGTTCGTCCATTATACGTTGCCAAGTTGATCGTAGGTTGGCAGCCTACCGTAACCCGGTGATTCTTCGCACCCTCCACCCCACCGTTACCGCGACCGCTGCCGTAGTCGGGAATAGTGGGGCTGCCGGGAACTGAGGGCCGGAACTTTCTGGACACTTCCATATGGGGGTTGCTGCCCATAGTCACCACGCTGGGCAAACGGGTTGGTGACCGCAGAGCTGACGGATTCGACACTAGAGGCGCTGCTGCCCCCCTCTGGCCTGGGATTTTAAGTCGTCAGCTTAATTGGATGGTTATACCGCCATCAGTCGGTCGCCATAGCCTCGTCTGTTATCGGCAGGGGGCACCGCGTGCAGGTGAGGTTGACATTTGGGAGCACTGGTTGATATGCGTACTCCCCTTACCCCCCGTAAGGGGAGTACGCATATCAATGTATTTTATACGGGATTTTATAAATACAACCTTTTGCAATTTTAAAGCGAATACGCCGAAACCCTTCAGCAATGTTACCGACACACTTTAAAAAGAAACAATAAAAATTTCCTGTGACCTTTGAAGTTCTATACGAACCTAATATACGAGTACAAAGCGTAATATCCGGAGACTCGGAATTTTGACATTCTTTGTAGAAAGGTACATTTCAAATGTCACTTGATATTTCTTCATTTTAAAGTCGAGTGCTGAAATGCTTCCGGCCACTTTATGTTGTGTTTGTGCTATGTAACAGAAATATCATAAGGTGGATGTGTGTGTGAGTAATAAAATGCATCTTTTACCGTAGCATAAGCGTCTTTCATCTCAAAGTAAGTGAAATAAAAATTTCAAAGACAAGAAAGTTGCCTACTACATGGTAGATTTAAACCTTTCACATCACGCTTATTGCCTGTCTCTATATTTGCTATGCTTTCATAGCTATTTCGTGGGATTGAATTAATGGCAATTCAACGTCAGTTGCACTTCAACACCTTGCCTGATGTACCTCTAGTGTCAAAAGTACCCGTAACGTGTTCTACTTTAGGACTTATCAATATCAAGTGTCATTTAATGAGTAATTAAGACATTAATCATAAACATTTCGTTAAACATTGTTTAAACACAACTGTGTTTAAAGAATAGGTAAATAATTTCTGATTATAAGAATTTCTAAGTATTATAAATGTGTCATTTTTTGTTCCGCTTCACGCTTTACTAGACATGGTTAGAATAACTTTTAGTGTGTAGAGAAACATAAGCCTTTTTCAATTAGGTACTTGAAGTACACACAAAAGTTAGTTATACAATAGTAGTAATATATTTTATAGTACTTTCTCTGCTTCGTTTTACTTCATGTCATAAAATCGCAGCTGCTTCTGTATTATGATAGGTTTTCAAAAAAATATTTTCACTGATAAAATATTCAATGAATTCCAACGAACTCCAATTTCCGAACGAAGCCCAGAATCCTAATATATTATTTAGGTGACATAAATCGACACTAAGAAATGACATCACGTTATCGATATCGATTTTTCGTGTCGATATAATAAGATGGCTAGTTGACACGCTAAAAGTCAAAATTTGTGAATCATGCTATATCGTATTTTGGCACTGTTATTGCAGAAATATAGTCATAAACTATAAACGAGAATTTATCCTTTTTTAAAATAATGAATTTTCATGAAATTAAGTATGCATGGGGTTGGGACAATAAAACGGTCTAATTACGTTTCATATTTAGAAAAAGTCGTTTAATGCATGTTTACATGCAACGAAAACCAGCTATAAATAACTGATAAAATATCATTAGAATACGAAGGTAAATTTCGCTATCTACAAAGTTAGATTGGGAGCCCTTTATTAACCTATCTAATTCGTATCTAAGTATATCTTAAAAAAAGAATACCGAGCAAAGCAAAGTTATCCAGGCACTACATATATTCAAAGAAATGGCATAAATGTCGTGGTTTTTTGAATGACCATAGCTTTTTTATAATTAGGGTATATAATTAAATGATACGATTAGTCTGAGTGCGCTCAGGACGAACCCGCAGCTTGTCAGTTCTAAGATGCGTTCTAGAGGTGTAAGAGTAACTACAAAAAGCGTACCCGTATGTGTTCGTTACTACAACAAGTAGTACTCGTTACTATCGTATCGGCACTTTATTCGTTACTTTTGGTACCTGCTACTATAGCATTAAAGTATCGTCTCGAGTCGTATTCCAGTACGATATGATATCAGCGCGACATATTATTTACTTACTTGCATACCTAACTGCGTAAGGCGAATTTTTTCAATTTTTTTTTACAAAATCTTGATTTAATAAATAAAGTTAGAATTGTAGAATAATTAAAAGCACAAGTAAATTGTAGGCGGAGTCTACTGGATTTAGAAATGGATTAATTATTTTAACTGTGAGAAGAAAATAGATATTGTTCGCTTAGATTAAAATTTAACATAAAATATGATAAAAAAAATATTTTTAAGGGAGATTTCAAATAATTTAAAAATATTTATTTTAAGGGGCTTAATAAACAATTAAAAAACAAACATTGTTCTTCGTAAGGTACATTTAAATTCACCGACAGCACACATTCAAACCACAGATTAGGTACCGTATTATGTAGTTACTAATACGTACCGATACGAAAGGTGCGAGTAACGAGTAACGAATAGCATTCGTGAGTAACGACGAATAGTACTTCGACGTACCGAAGTACTCGGTACTAGATGACGCACCCGTTACTCAGTACCGAATCATACGGTTTGCTTACGGCTTTAATGCGCTCTATTGCGTTGTTTTTGACATTTAAAGGCTCTACAAATGACGAGCGTGTCGAGTTTCCCAAATTATTTATTATTTTTAGTAATTATTAATAAATGGTTCGTTATCTCCTTCGAAAGTCAATTCACGAATCTTATTAGCCGAGTTCTTTTTCCGATAACGATACATTCCACTCATTCTTCATGACTGGCCCGTTGGTGCAGTGGATAGTGATTGTACCTTCAGCTTCGCGGATCGTGGATTCTATCCCACCGAGGGCTAACATTTTCTATAAACAATTTGTTGGTTCTTCGAGCCTGGGTGTGTATTTGTATTTAAGTATGTATTTAAAATTATATATGTAGTATATCTACCAGTTGTCTGTCACCCATAACACTAGTATTAAATTACTTACTTTTGGACGACCGTGTGGTAAGTGTCCCTTATTTATATTTATATTTATTTATATTCAACACCTTGGTGGAGTACCAGAGTACTATAACTTCGTTTTTCGGAGCACGCTCAGACGAATGCGCGACTCATACGCCTATCTTAGAAGCCGTTGTAAAATTAAAACGAACACACACGAAACTATTAGGAAAGGGAAAGCAAAAACAGACGGTGCCAGTAAATAATAAGTTGAAATTTAATATAGCACTTTAAGTATTGAATTCAAAACATGATATTCCTCTTACGGTCCCGCGGGTATAGTGAAAACTTAATATAAATGTCGGCATTCGAGTGACGAAATGTCTGCAATATCTGTTGGAATGTAGAAGGATGTGAATCACATTTGAAATGCAGCTAAAACCGCTGTCGACTTGGAATCAAGACAGCGAGACATTGTAGTGCAGTTGGAAAATTTTATATTCAGTTCAATTCAGAATATTGTGTGAATGTGAACACTTGGCGATTGTTGGGAATTTGCACCCTTGTACAATACTGACATATTCTACATATATAGTAAAAATACATATATTCAATATTCATAAACTAACATGCATAAACACACGCTAATTGTGTGTATGTGTATGCGTGAATTTACAGATTTTAAACAGATTTTATAAAAAAAAAATTTAAGACGAACTAAATTCTGAATAAATAATAATAGAGTATTTTAGATCTAACAAATAAATACATAAAAAAAAAATGTTATTGTGACTTAACCATAAGAGATAGAGACATGCTGTTGCAGACTTTTTTGTAGTATTTTTGTAGATCTACAATTCTCTAGTACATAACTTTAGTGTATCTCTGCTGGTTTACGAGGCACACGTGAAAAGCTTTTCATAACAATTTACATACAATCGTAACGCGCGACTTTTTCATAACAATTTACATACAATGGTAATGTGCTATTAACCTAAACCTTCCTGAAAAATTGCACTATCTTTTAATCAAAATCCATTCAGTCGATTTTAGGAAAATCGATCACATACAGGCAGCTTTTGGGGACTTTGTTTTATAATAAGTATAGATAGATGTGAACTTATTAATGAAGGATAAGTAAGATAATAATCGATAGTAAATGTTTAGTACTAATTAGATGATAAATTCAAATTTAAATTCAAAATATTCTTTATTCATGTAATCTTGTAAACAAGTGTTTTTGAATCGTAAACTTTACTGCTGGTTCGGAAAGCTGTTCCCGCAACCCGCAAGAAACTCGGCGATTGCTCTTTTTAAAATATAAATCTTTAAACTAGTTACATTTATTTATTACTGTCTTGTACAGGGTAGAAGTACACCTATATCCACACATCCCTATCATCTAAGTAATCTTCAACAGTATAGTAGGCCTTCTGTATCAGCCTCTTTAATGTTAATGTAAACTTTTCTGTGCTTATTAAAATAAGAAAAGCTGCGTATATTGAAAAAAAATAGAATACAATGGATAATCATACAAAGAAGAAAACAAAGGACTCATGAAATTGGACGAAAAAAATAAATTACATAAATTGCAAAACTGCAGAATTTTTGTTTTTTAACATAAAACACCCAATGTTTTCCGAATGTACCTGCCCGATATACATCATCCCCAAACAGCTGTGTTTTAGCCAAAAAAATTTATCGCTGACAATTTTCGAATTTTTCACATTCGTATTGAGCATAAAAAACCTTCTTTTTTTGGATGTCGGCCAAAAGCTTTCGGATGTCCATGAGCAGCTTAACGCCCTGGTTTTATTTACGATAGGATTTAGAAGTCATCTTCATCCCGACTCAAGTTTTAATCCGTAGTCACCGCACCAAATCCTGAGCAACATTGATTAATACATCTTCCTTCTGGTGAATTACTTATCATTTGTTTCCCTTTTTTTGTGGTTTTTATTTTGAGACAAATAAAAATAAGGGACTCTTTGCCGTGTGGTATCCGGTTGAGTAGAATAAACCACCCTCGTTTCTTGCTGAGGTGTCGTAAAAGGCGACCAAGGTATGTCGAGCCGCCGTGTGGTATCCGGTTGAGTAGAATAGACCTCTTTCTTACCGAGGGGTCGTAAACTGCGACTAAGGTAAGTTGACGTCAGGTAGGCGGCCGGTCGTAAAATACGTTGCCAAATCATGTGACAACATGTTTGTAGCATGTTGTGCATGTAGCATGTTGTGTCCACTTAGAGTGGGCAGGAAGATGATGAAAAATAAGGGACCCTTATTATGCAAGATAAAAATCGCAAAAATTTTGTCGAGAACTCTGTCTCTTGAGCATGATACTGTTGCGAGATGGACCGTACTTTGTGAATATATTAGTCAATTTGTACGGTACCGAAGCAGAGTAATTGTGGAGATTATGTTTTGTATTATTAATTTATTCTGTCTATATAAACTATACTAGCTTTTAGGGTCAACTTCGTTCGCGTGGACTGCAGTCTTATTATTTGAGTAAACTTTAAAATCTATATTAATTATGGTTAAAGTGGGTTAACCTCAAAAGCTAGACATATCCTGTCGTGGACTTTTATTTAGAACTTTTAGAGGGTAACAATTTTGTAATACATGATTTTTCAATAACTTTCACCGTTTACGTAGCGCACGCAAGGAAAGCTTTAAATTATGCTGTTTTCGAAATATTTTTTATTGCTGCTCCTCTCCTATTGATCTTAGCGTGATGGTATATAGCCTATAGCCTTCCACGATAAATGGACTATCTTACACTCAATTAATTTTTCAAATCGGTCTAGTAGTTTCTGTGGTTAGCGCGTTTAAGCAATCAATCAATCAATTAAACAATCAAACAAACAAACTATTCAGCTTTATATATTAGTGTAGATAGCAGGGTATACTTTAATGAAAATGCCGAAAAACTAACTTCTACTTTATAAAAATCTCACCCAAATAACAGTATAAATAAAATCATGTTGTAATGAACCTTATAAAATTCTTATAAATTACTGATAGCCGAGATGGTCGAACGATAAGTGAGTTTGAAGGATTCAAACTTATGAGTATTTTAGTAAAACTTGTTTGTTTAATATGTATTAAGCTCAAAATTTTATTTAATTTATCATGCGATCTACAATTTACCATGTAATTAATGTCAATGTCAAATATAATAAATAAGCTATAAAATTAGGAGTTACTTTTAATAATTAATTTACCTTGATATAATCCGCGATACAGTAAATACAAAATATCGCAAAGTCTTGCGGACTTTGTTGTCGTGCTTCGATTGCGGGGCGATTGTTCAGTTTGTGATAGTGAACGTGTGCAGTGCTTGTATCATGGTGGCGGTGATGGAGGATTGTGCATGTGTTTTCACGACTCCTGCATAAATCGGGTATGAAAACGTATAATCCACTCTACATTTAGTATTATATATTTTTTTTCTTTACTTTATCGCGGATTAAAGCAAAATAATTTCATTATTACATTTTTTTATAGATATCATGAAAAAATATATCTCTAGCGAATTAATGAAATGTGTTTAAATCAATATCAATTTACTAAAATTTATTTGTTCTAAGCTCCAACCATGTGCTTCAAATAAAAGAGGTGTTCTTTTCCGTGGTATTGTAAAAGAAGGTTACTTAACTTCTATACTTATTATAAAATAAAGTCCCAAAAAGCTGTCTGTCTGTAATGGATTTTCTTAAAATCTACTGAATAGATTTTTGTACGGCTTTCACCAAAAGATAGTTCAATACTTCCGGATGGTTCAAGTAGATAGTAACCATCGCTATTATGTAAATCGTGCAGAAGAGGTCGTGCAGTTGTTAAAAAACTTGCTTGCTGGAAGCTTTAGTCGCGCGCGCTGCGTAAACCAGCATAGTTGCAATACTTCCGGATGATTTAGTTAAATAGTACATATCGGTATTATGTAAATTGTGTTGAAGAGTTTATAGAATTAGGCGTTACTTTGCGGAGATCTATACTACAAAAGTTTATAATATTATTACTTTTGTGTTGAAGAGATCGCGCAGTTGTCAAAAAAAAATTTGCTTGCTGGAAGCTTTAGTCGCGTGGGCTGCGTAAACCAGCAAAGATATGCTAAAGTAATGTACTAGAGAATTGTAGATATATATAAATACTACAAAAAAATCCGTGATAGCATGTCTCTATCTCTTATGCTTAACTCACAATAACTAATTTTATGTTTAAAATTTGAATTCTAGAAAAAAATTGTGACTACTGATTTCCACTGATTTCGACGCGGGTGAAGCCGCTGGCACAGCTAGTTTTTATATAAAACTCTATAACTCGAAGGTCGATATATAGAAGAACAAGATTGTACCTACAGAATATAAAGGAACACTTTTAATGCGTGTGCCCTAATAGAAACGTAGGAGATATTGGGTGATCCTTATCTAAGCTCTTCGCCCTTATGTCCCTTTTGAAACATCGAGGAACTCGTTGACGTAAATGAGGCGCTGAGTATTCCCCGTAGAAATCCTTAATGCCCCTTTTATGGCACAGACGAAAAAAACTGTAGATATACTTAAACAGGCTTTTTACCGATGGGTTTTTAGGAGACCTTTGAACGCGTAAAGGTGTTGAGCGTTTATTACTTAAATTCTTTATTTATAAAAACCTCATTTTTGCAGATGAGTGTTACATAAGGTTTTTAATTCCAGATCCCATATGTCTCAAATGTTATGAGTGAGGTAAAAATGAATGTGAATGGTATTTAAAATTTGTTAGAGTTTTTCGGCCAGGAAACTTGCGTATCTCTATCTTTAACCTTTTATACTTCTAGGAACCCTTCGAGCCTTTGATTTTCGTGAAGGAACCTAACGTTTTTCCTCGTGAACCTCGTAAAGAAAATATTTTTTTGCGGAACCTCTGTCACCGTTTCATGGAACCCTAGGTTTCCGCGTCGAAGATATGTGCAGCGAGCTTGTAGAACCGAAGTTTATTCGCTAATCATGAACCTCATAAGATTGCCCAAAATCATGTGTCAAAATCAAAATAAAGTTTGTCCTTTTTAAACATGTTACTTGTAATACCCGTAATGGGGTTCGCATTTGAGTAAGACGGTTAACGAGTTAACGAGTTAACAGAATTCATAACCAAGTCAAGCCTCGGTTTGAACGCAGACTCCTACAACTATTAGATGTCCTATAATCTAGCTCATGGTTTGTGGTGATTTTGGTCTTGTTTAGGTGGGTGTCATCGGCCATATATTAATCATGTATTGTTATGTGTAAAAAGGAAACTTGAATATTTCGGTCACATCATGAGAAATCCCAAATATGAATTATTACATATCTTCGTACGAAGAAAAATTCAGGAAAAACGAGCACAGGACGAAGGAAAACATCCTAACTGAGAAATATACGCCAGTGGTTTAAAAGCACCCGTTCTTTCTTTAGAGCCGCAGCATCGAAGTTAAGATTGCCGCAATGATCGCCGAACTTCGCAAGAAGAAGAAAAAGTATTGTTATATGATGGTTAGGCAGCTTCGCAACCACATTAGGTATTCTGTTTCCTTTTCATACACAACTACTTCTTTGCGGTTACGGGTTACGGGTTTGTCGGTTACGAGGCAAACCATTTTAGATTGTAGTAGTGAATGTGAGCAGTGTTTGTGTATTGATGTGTTATTGGCGGTAAACACATGTGTTTTTTTCACTTTTCTATTATAGATCTCCGCAAAGGAATTATCTATTTTACGGACTTAGATTGAGTCATTCGTAAAATTTCATTTTCAGCAAAAAGGTGCGTTTGCGTGGCGTCTTGTTACAAAAAAAATGTACACTGTAACCTTTGACTTACTGCTTTCATATTGTAAACGTCTGTGATGTCTTTGCACAGAAACAAATCACTGATTCGCTACTGACTACATGTAACTTTAAATGAACGTTATAATTACGCTTTCAGTGTAAGTTGCTAAAATTCAAACTAAAAACAATTTTCTAACTCCTTTCCTATGCAAACACGAAGGCGTTATTTAATTTCAAAGTTTCGACTTTGATTGCAGTATAATTTTCTAATTACAACGGGTGTCGACATCATTTGTATCCAAATTGCTTTGTCACTGTAGACGATGGTAATGGTGTCATAAAAATTCAAACTTTACCATTTACAAGTTTCGCCTAACCTATAGGTATTCCACACGCGAACTATAATGCATGTTTCGACTGTGAAACCACTAAAAGCCCACTATGAGATATTACTGTTCGCAATGGTTTTGCAAAATGCCTTTTGTATTTTAAACCTTTGCCTGGAAAAATGTATTGCACTTTCTATAATGAATTTTGCGTTGGTGTCGATAGGAAAAAAATGGGAGCGTGAATTGCAGTTTAGATCCGTGATTTGTTTTTCAAAATAATGCAGTCTTTCTCTTTTGAAAATGTGAGTTTTATTTTCCCACCGTTTCAGTATTAATGGTATGAAGGAGGCATTATTGGTGAGAAAACATGGAGGACGAATATAAATAATATTACTTTTAAGAATCGTATCGTAAATTATACTTTACATATGAGAGCCTTTACAAATATAAAGAGCTTCGCCCTTTTGTTAGCTTCAAACTTAGTTTTTGAAAATTCCTCTAATATTTTTTGATTTTCCCCATCATAGAGGACCAACGAAATTATATCCTATATTGACATGTAGAATAGAATATTTCATGAATATTGCTCACTAGACATGAATGCTGATGACCAGACAGACCTTGTGCGAGTATATAAAAGTAATGAAAATATTATTTTGCTATAATCCACGATAAAAAAAAATCATACAGAAGCACTGCGCACATCAGCTACCTTAATCTCAATTACCAATTAATCAACCAATCAAGCCATTGTTGAGATTGTAGTAGTGAATGTGTGCAGTGTTTGTGTATTGTTGTGTTATTGGCGGATAAAGGATGAGTTTTTAGGAATTCTGCATGTATCAGGCATGAGAACGTATAGTACACTCTAAATTTCGCATTGAATATTTTTGTTGATCGCGGATTATAGAAAAATAATATTTTAATTACTTTTCTATTATAGACCTCTGTAAAGTAACGCCTTTTTCTATAAATTACGAACTTAGATTCACTCGTGATATTTCATTTTCAGTCAAAAGGTGCGTCATAGCGTGGCGTCTTACACACGCACACACACACACACACTCACACACACACACTGACACAAACAAAACACACACACACAAAACACACACACACACACAAAACACACAACCGCCCCACCCAATACACTTGCGCGTGCATACGCATGGATGCACGCGCATCTCGTTCTTACTTCCATGTACGTTATTATACACGTATTTAGTAAAAAGTTGTAGTTGTTTATATACTCGGCTTTATATAATATCCACGGCACAGGTTTTACCTTAGTGTGGATTAATAATGATTAAATATATTTTTTCCTCTATTATGTATGTTCCGCACAAACGTGCGGGCGGATGAGACAACCTCCGAAACCTGGGCCCGCCGTCTCGGCGCCTCAACCTACCTTATGCGGCCGTCAGCTGTATGCGGTCCGGCCTCATGAATAACTGCGTGTATATGTGTACGTGTGTGTGTGTGCGCTTGTATGTACTTGGCCGATTCCTGAACCCGTTGGCTCGCCTCTGCAGTCTTCCACGGACACGTACTGTCTATTTCTCCCGGAGTATACACTTCACCAACGCGGTTAAGTAACACAAATAACACGCGGTGTGCACACAACCTTCGTAAGGTCACACGTTATTGAATCGTCCCATATCGGCGAACATTAACCCAACGCGTACTAAAACCGCGTCGCGGTCGCGTCTTATCTTTATAGTATTCGAAACGCTTCACTAATTGAACGCGTCACTAAATGTAAAAACCACACCCTTCAAATAAGATCGTATACAGGGCGCATATCGTACATGCGCGCGCGCGCGTCCTGTCTTATCGTAATACAAAACGTTACTAAAAACACTACTACTTTTTTATTTTACATGTCAAAATCTTGTATTTATGTGTATTTTTGTATTTCTGACTTGTTTAAAAAAAATAGAAAGACAATTTACTTACTGCCTTCGTATTGTAAAGGCCTGTGATGTCTTTTCCGCGCTACGAGCGCGAGGATGGCGACTGCAGCCAGGGTGCCAAGAGCGCCTGCGATGATACCAAGGGCCCAGCTCGTGTCTATGCTGCTATTGTAGCTGTTCTTTGCCTCTGTTCAAATAATTCTATAATTACACATTTTTCCAACATATTATTAGCTATTCATGCCTGCTAAGCTGTGATAGCCTAGCGGTGAGACCGTGCGACCCTCTAGAGACGACATAGGTTCAAACCCCGGGCAGGCACCAATGAGTTTTTCTATTTAAACTTATGTGTCTAATTGATAATTGCAATTTATCACACGTTTTTCGGTGAAGGAAAACATCGTGAGGAAACCTGCATATCTCTAGAGAATTCTCTAGGGATATGTGTAACCTACCAATCCGCATTGGAGCAGCGTGGTAGATCTTAGCTCCAATCCTTCTCTCCAAAAACGGAGAGAGGAGGCCTTAGCCCAGCAGTGGGCATAGTAACAGGCTGTTACTATGCCCGCAACAGCCACGTCAACTTTGCTGAAATACCTTCAATTATGTATTTATTGCCGGATTGATTATATGGATGATAAGAATGCTTGGACTCTTCAACCCTGAACACAAAGTAATGGCTAACAGCAAGAATATTTTTAATTTTGAATATATATTTACCAGTTGACTGTCAATCATAACACGAGTATTAAGTATCTTAAATAAGAAAAGTAAAATAACGGCCTGTTACTATCCTACTGCTGGGCATAGGACCCCCCTTTTGTGTTGGCAGACAGGGGTTTGAGCTAACTCACCAAGCTCTTCCAATATGGATTGGTAGGTTACGAATATACCAGGAATATTTCAGAGATATGTAGGTACGTCTTTGTTTGATGATTGATGATTGATGATTACGTGGATGTTTTCTTTTGCCGAAAGGCGTGATAAATTGCAATTATCAATTAGATTAAATTTGTGCCGTGTGGTATCTGGCTGAGTAGAATAAACCACCCTCATTTCTAATCGAGGTGTCGTAAACTAAGGTAAGTTGAAGTCAGGCAGGCGGCCGGTCGTAAAATATATAGCCAAATCATGTTACAACACAATGCAATGTTTTATCCTATTGGATAAAAACATTGCATTGCAATGTTTACAACAACTGCAATGTTTTTATCCTATTGGATAAAAACATTGCAGTTGTTACTTCAGGTAATACTATACTACGGTAGCCTCATATATATATACTTCTATTGCACTAAATATAATTAAAATTGGTCCTGCAAATTAGCCTTAAGAGAGTAAAAGACACACAGACTTTCGATAATACTGTTAATATAGGCTAGAATTCTGGCTACGCGTTGGTGTAGCTCAGTCTGCTTTAGATATCTTCTCACTTAACCTTTTTTATTGAAATAATAACTTTTATGACTCATTAAAATTATACAGTGTATAGGATCAAAATATTAAACATCAAATACGTAGAGCAAATTAACTTACTTGAGTTTATAAGAAATTTTATACATATAGCAGTTTTTGAACCTCCTAGCAAATTGGGTATAAGATTATCGTAATCGTAATCGATTTTAACGCTGTTATTACAACAATTTTAAAATACTATTAAAAAAGGTCTAATACAGAAAGCCTACTACTATGCTATTGAGAATTACTTAGACGATAAGAATCCGTGTATATAGCTACTCTACAATCCTGTACAAGACAGCAGTATATTTAGCAGTGTAAAAAAGAGCAACCGCCGAGTTCCTTGCTGGCTCTTCTAAGAACACCTTTCCGAAGCAGCAATAGAGTTGATGAATCAAAAGCACTTACAAGTTTACTCGTATAAAGAATATTATGAATTTTAAATTTGATTTGACTTTTACGGAAATTTTCAACAGTTATCCTAATATTTCAACAAATATAAACAAAGATTTAAATTACACACATAAACGGCCCTAAACAATCACGCTGTATTATGGAGCCAACTGCATTAAGACCGTTCAGTAGTTATAGTAGTTTTACGCGAGTAGAGTTAAATAAATAATAAATAAATATATGGGACACTTAACAAACACGGTCGTCCGTCCCCAAAGTAAGTAACTTAATAGTTGTGTTATGGGTGACAGACAACTGGTAGATATACTACATATATAATTATTAAATACATACTTAAATACAAATATACACCCAGGCTCGAAGAACCAACAAATTGTTTGTAAAAAATGTTGGCCCTTAGCGGGAATCGAACCCGCGACCTGTGGAGCTGAAGGCAGAGTTACTACCCACTGCGCCAACGAGCCTGTCAAATGCAAATGATGGGTCTTTGTCTGATATATATTATGTCATTACTTCTATTATAATGTATTGAATATTTATACCTGTATGTAAAGCCAGTCTTGAAAGTGTATGAACTCTTAGCGTAGAAACTTCTGATCTACCTCTTGCGTTGTTTGCGTAGAAAACTAATTGTAACGCCTTCCCTGATCCAAGTCCTTGAAGCTTCCATACTGGAGTAATTGTTGATACGTTCGCAATCAAACTACCGGCTTCCCATGCTTCCACGAAGTAAGTGGTTTGCAGACCACCATCGTAACCTGCATAATATAAACATCGAGGTACCTTATTCATTTATTGTACTAATATAAAAAAAGAAAACAAAGGACATGTACAAAAGCGGACTTATCCCTAAAAGGGATCTCTTCCAGTCAACCTTTGAGTAACAGAAAGAAAAGGACAAGTGAAATATGGATAATGAAAAAAGAAATGAAGAAAAAGAAAAATAACGAAACACTATATACATAGAATAATGTTGAAAAATGATGCAATATAGACAATAATAGTGATTATTTGAATTTATTAAAATTTAACAATTTAATTTATAAATTATTTTTGGTAAAATAAGTAGATGATGTAGATGCTACTAAATTTAATTTAAATGTCTTGAAAGAAATAGTCTGTGACTTAAATGCTGATAGGGAAGGAGATTTGCGGATTGATACAGGTAAATCATTCCACAGTTTTACACCTTGAAAGCTAAATGATCTCGAGTAAGTCAGTGTGGAGCATTTAGGGAAGGCAAGATCTAACGTATTTATAGATCTTAGCCGGCCACATCCGACAAGAAGTTGAGATGCTCTTTAAGATATATTGGAATTAAATGATTAAAGAGTACTTTATAAAGAAGTGATATGATATGTGAATTCCTTCTTCGGTACCTTTATATTAGGAAGCGACAGTTTGTGACCAAACACAAGCAACTCTGCCGAAACGTCGAACCTATTTTACAGTGAAGTGACTCTATGTTTAAATGAAAATAAGTATGAATGGAAATGTTATTATGTTATCTCGTTGAATATTTCTTGTAGGAGGCTTAATTGAGTTAGACACATAGTGATCCTTATTTCAATGTCATCACATTGCGTTGCGATCTATTAAAAAAAAACTAGTGTTTTCTTCCTCTTCCAAGTTATGTGTCTCTTTATTACTCACGAGTTTTGTGGGCGCTTCGCTACGCTTTATTGCAATTTGTCACAAACAGTTTTTTTGAATTAGGTCACTTTAATACAATGAGTGCGATATATGTATTCTACGAGTTCTTTATGAATACCCAGATTTTTTCAGGATGTGTTTGCACATTTGGAACATGCTGAATTATTGTAAATACCATTACAACAGTTTGAAAACACTGCTAAAAAGAGACTAACACAAAAAGCCTACTATACTGTTGAGAATTATTTAGATGATAGAATATAGTTTCACTTCGAACCTGTATAAGACAGTAATTACTAAATTTAATTAGTTGTAAGATTTATAATTTGAAAAGAGTAAGCGCCAAGCTTCTTCATGGCTCTTCCCGGTAGGAACTGCTTTCCGAACCAGCAGTAGAGTTGACGATTCAGTAGCACTTGTTTACAAGTTTAATTGAATAAAGAATAATTTGAATTAGAGTTTTGAATATAAATGAAAAAGTTTTAGTAGAAAATTCATCTCGTCTTCCCGGGGTTTGCGTCTGTGTATTTTTGGTTAAGGTGATGTTCCACTTGGCTTTAAGTTTTTGGTTAAGGATCTTGATGATTCCGACACGTCAAAATTTTTGTTTTGTATTGTTTTTATACTTTTTATGCTCCACAAGACTACTAATTTTAGTCATAATTATGATAGAGTATTCAAAACTAGCTACAAAACATGTACAAATGAGGATTGCATAAGCCATTAATGGCGATATATAAATTTTGTAGTGTAACTTTCTTACGAAGTGACATCATATGTTTCTTGGATAACATTGTATCCCATCTTAATGAAATAGAGCAACACATTTCAAAATTGTTTGAAGTGTTCTAAATTAAATTCATGCTCGCGGGGTTAAATTAATTAAGCTGTACAACAGTTAACATAGGTCAACATGCAACTGGGAATGCCAATACAGCTAGGGTCTTAACCCTTTAGTGTTAGTAGAGAGAGAGTTTATGTTACAGTGTAGTTTCTAATCACACTGTAAGCACAACGTACTGTACACATTTAAATGTATTCTTTGGAAAACAACTACTATTTAAAAAAACACGCAAATCTTAGGAGTAGAGCTAGAGTTGACGAATGATAGGAGATAATGACAGAAAAATATGTCGATGCCGAAAAGTGTGCCGATCCTACTTAGAGTGGGATAAGTGATGAGTATGATGTATTACTCTAAAGTAATAATAAAGTTATAAAAATAAAATTATATAATATCAGGAGATAGACTCCATGACAAAACTGCAAAATCGCTTTGCGATTTTGTCGTGGAGTCTATCTCCTGATGATGCTTTGGTTGCGGGGCGAAACGATTGTTGAGTTTGTGATAGTGAACGTGTGTACTGCTTGTGTATTGTGGCAATGGTGGAGGTTTGTGCATGTGTTTTTATGAATCCTGCATGTATCGGGTATGAAAAAACGGATAGTCCGCTAACATTTAGCACTATATATATTTTCTATTTACTGCATCGCGGATTATAGCAAAATAATTTTTATTATTACTTTTGTATTATGGATCTCCGCAAAGTAACGCCTAATTCTATAAATTATGATAGTATTAATAACACCCACTTGTGACGTCGTTAGTGATCAGAAGCCGCCGAAAATTTACCAGTTGTGATAGAATTAGTGGCTCTTTATTCCTTGCTTTGTCACGCCGCTTTAAATTTTAACGTTGGAATTGAGTTGTTTTGTAGAATTTTAGCTATTTTTATATACACATATTATGTGTTTGCGCGAAAATTGTTGCTTGCTTTTTCTTTTTCAATATATATATTAATAATAATAAATAATAATTGTTCCTATTGTTGTTTCGGTTAACGGTCTAATTGCGAAAAGCCTCAACCAACATCTTCAGAGGCTTTCGCTTAATAATTAGATCAAGAAGAGTCGGATATAGAGTCAAACTTCCTCACGTATTGTGAGGAAGTTTCTCACTCTAGTACCTACCTTAGCCCCCGTAGATTGGGATATTGCCCAGCTTCCGGCGGAAGACAATTTTTTATGTTTTTAAATGTTTTTCAATATTTTGTTTTTTTTTAATTAAAAATATTTAAAAATGTAAAAAGTATGTAAAGTGTAAAAAATGTAAAAAGAGAAAAATTATTTTATATAAAGCCTAATACATCTCTTAACTTATAAAAGATTTCTATATTTCGGCTTATATTAAGTTACAAATACTGACCCTTACTTTCAAGCTAGGATAAACCTGTGTTTTGAAAGTCAGTGGTTTGTTCGTAAATAAAACAATTGCAATGGTATTCCTTATAAAATTAGACATTATAAGTGAGACTTACATGCTATATGTTTTTTACGTATGGAACAGTTGTGTATGTGGGCGTATATGTGTGTTAGTGAGTGTATGTGTGAACGAAAAAAGATCTTAGTTAATAGATACACTCTTATGACGTTGTGGTGTGTACAAAAAAACTCTGTAGGTAGACTTACCGGCTAAACATCGGAGTTCAGCGGAATCATCGGTTAAATTTAAAGTAGAACAATTGATCGGTGGATCAGGTTTGACTGCTGGCAACAGGGTGTATCTGCAAGGCTCTATCTGCTGTCCTGCTAAGTTTGTGGCTCTGCAGGCGAGAGACCCGTAATCGGTTTCCACCGCTGGAGTGTAAGTGAGTATGGAACGGCCAGATTTCTCCACGGTGAACTTGCCCTGTTTGAACGATTACGAACATCAAATTTTATTAAACAATATCCTTTTACTGAAATGATTATGTATTAAGTAAAGATTGTATAGCATTGTTTATAATATTTCTCTTAATTATTTCAACCTCTTGATTCCTAAAATTAAGAATCAATCATGATCCGCGAATAAGCAATATTGCTGTTTTTTTATGAGCTGTACGCACAATACCGTTAGCATCAACTTATTAGTTGAAATACTCTCGATCATATACTGAGTTTTTTGCTTTTTTCCTGAGGAAAAATCCGTTTTTGCTCAATATATAGGGTTGGTATGTTAGCTTAAATTTAAAAATAATTCATCAATGGACAGAGGGACAGACTTACACATTTATATTATTGGTATAGATATAGTTAATATAAAGACACCAGCTATACTCACGTCTAATTTTATCGGGTTAGCCCGACTAGTTTTGAGCCCATCCGGGAAACTTATTAATGAGTTCTTTACACGACTTAATTGCCTAAACTAGTTGGGCTAACCCGATAAAATTAGACGTGAGTATAGCCGGTGTCTACTCATTAACTATGAATACTATTCACAATAGCTGTGATAGCCTAGCGATGAGACCGTGCGACTCTCTAGAGACAACACGGGTATAAACCCGGGCAGACACTAATGAGTTTTTCTATTAAAACTTATGTTTTTAATTGATAATTGCAATTTATCACACGCTTTTCGGTGAAGGAAAACATCGTGAGGAAACCTGCATATCTCTAAAGAATTCTAGGGATAAGTGTAACCTATCAATCCGCATTGGAGGAGCGTGGTAGATCTTAGCTCCAATCCTTTTCTCCTAAAACGGAGAGAGGAGGCGTTAGTCCAGCAGTGGGCATAGTAACAGGCCGTAGCTTTACTTTTTTTTATCACTCACAATAGTTCCATAATTAATTCCATAATAACACATTTTTCCAACATATTAGCTATTCATGCCCGTAACAGCCACGACAACTTTGCTGAAATACCTTCAATTATGTATTGTTTGCCGTGTGGTATACGGCTGAATAGAATAGACCACCAAGAAATGAGTTCTTACCGAGGTGTCGTAAAAGGCGACTAAAATAAGTTGACTTCAGGCAGGCGGCCAATCGTAAAATACGTAGCCAAATCATGTAACAACATGGTTAATACATGTTGTGCCGACCCCATTTAGAGTGGGATAACTGCAGGAGAATGACTACTATTGTTAGTAGTATAAATTAAAAAAAGGTATGGATATAAGTTCACAATATTATACAGTTTTACATACAGTGTAAGAAAATTTTAATTAGAAAAAGTCTCAAACAAATCAGGGCAATTGCCGGATCTGGGTGGCATAAATTAGTGTGGCGTGAAAATCCCTTGATGAGACATGTCCAGTAATGGACCTGCCTTAGAAGAAGAACTTATGGTTTGACTACCATCTTACCGTTTCAAGCTCCACCATCCCACCGCTGTTATTCAGGGTCCACTGAAAATTCTTAGGTATAGGGAAGGCGTCTACTTCACAGGTGACACGTGCCGCCTCGTTGATGGCCGCTCCCACTATTGCTGTCATGTTGTTCTTGCATACTGGTTTATCTGTAAAATATGATTAAGTTAAAAAAAACTTAATTAACCCTGCAAACGTCTAGTGAGCAACATGTGCACAAATTCAATTTTGAAAAATCAAAATGTTTTCGTCACCAATAATTAAATGCGAATTTTTATATCAAAGACATCATCATCATCCTCCTGCCCTTATCCCACTCTACGTGGGGGCGGCACAACAAGTTACAAACATGTTGTCATATGATTTGTTAATTTGTTAGCCTTAAGGTTGTTGTTTTCTCCTTTTTTTCTATGTTAATTATTCTCTAGTGTTTATTTTTAGGTTTATAATTTGTGACTTTGTGACTAAGAATGATGTGTTCTTCTATAATTGGTACTACATATTTAATTTATAACTATATGGGATATGTTGGATGATTTATCGTGTAATGCTGTTGAAGATCCGAATAAATAAATAAATAAATGATTTGGCTACGTATTTTACGTCCGGCCGCCTGCACTTCAACTTACCTAAGTCGCCTCTTACGACACCTCGGTAAGAAATGAGGGTGGTCTAATCTACTGTATTTTTTATTATCATCGCATTTA
The DNA here is from genome assembly GCA_947086505.1 of Morpho deidamia. NCBI lineage: Eukaryota > Metazoa > Arthropoda > Insecta > Lepidoptera > Nymphalidae > Morpho > Morpho deidamia. The sequence goes on from CAMTZC010000025.1 coordinate 3,605,758, forward strand.
CCCCTAACTGATAAATGCTATGACAATGAAAAATAAAAAAATGATAGGGTGGACAATACCTTTCTAGCCTATCATTGTTTTTTTAGTTTTTGGACAAAATTGATATTTTTTTATAATGTACACTAGAAATTCCCTAAAAATAACTTATATGGCAAAACAACGTTTGCACGGTCAGTTATTTATAAATTTCATATAGACAAGCGGTAATGGAATTACACAGCAACCAAATTACCACACAACGTATTAATGGGCCGTAAAAGCCGTAAATGCCTTCGATTCATTTAAGTAAACGCGCTTTACAACTTTTACGACTCCAAATGAAATAAACAGCTAACAATACATTTGCGCGTATTGTATGTAAATGAGCGACTTCCGATAATTAATTTTATTCCGATTTATCTTTTTCATAACGTTCTTTGTATTTTTTTTTATAGTTTAAAAGCAAATTTATCAGTCAGTTTGTGACAACGGTGGATGTAACTCTGCGCGGAACGTCAATCAATGTCGTACACAAAGGTAACTCGATTTTATCGCGATATGGATCACTAAAGTATAAAATCTACCATTGCAGACCGCTAAGGCCAGAAGGTTGCATAGAGTCAGTTTGTGACTACGGTGGATGCAACTCTACCTAAACGTCGAACCTTATATAAGGGTAAATCGATTTCGTTACCATGTGACCCGTATGTCTATATATTATCAAATTTATTAAGCCAACAAAGATGATTATTATTTATTTACAAATTCCGTAAATATACTCAGTAAAAATACGCTAAATTTACATTTACAATAATTGCCGTAAAATTCGTAAATGTTTTCATTTACGAAACGCTCTTTAAAACTATACGACTTCGGATAAAATAAATAATAATAATAATAATCTTTTATTGATTCAAACATACAATTTTGACATAATATATTGGAACCCTGGCCCCTAAACTAGAATAAACTGTGTTTCAGGAGCCAGTGCCCTCCCTTATTAATAAGTCATACAGTGTTTGTATTTGTTTTTTAATAACAAAATTTAAAACTATGTAGTTCTGAGTTATTTTTATTTATGATATATAATATGGGTGTATGTAAGTGTAAGTATATTTTTATTTATCGTGTGAGTTTGTGAGCGTGGGTTTGTGTGTTTGTGTGTGTGTGTGTGTGTGTGTTTGTGTGTCGATGCGTGCGTGCGTGTGTATATGTGCATGTGTGCGTGGGTGTGTCTATATAGTTACCGTAATATAAGCTTATGGTCAGGAATCAATTTAGTTAATAAGATTTTCAGTCGAGTTGTAGTCATAGATATTTAACCACTCTATTACTATTTTTTTTTTTCGCGTATTATGCTGATATGTGTGTTTGTGTAATTAACTATTGCAGGTTTCATAATTTTATATCCTCCCAGCTTAGGCTTTGACCTTTCCGGTAGGATTTCCCAATGAAAGCATATAAGAAAAATTTCTTGTGTAGAAATGCAATATTGTGTTATAAGTTCATTTAATCCAGTGAAGGGGCGTTTCGATGTCATTTTTAGGCTATTTTTAGGCTACCAAATAACTTACGCCCTCCGTACATAGCGCCATGGAACACTATACATATTGATGTAATTGTTATATGTAAATTCCGGACAAAAATATTAATAGTTAATTGGTTAGTGTTTTCCTAGTGTACCCACACATAAAGATCCCAATCTGGTGATCACGACGTGGTATAACTGACCCCCCCCCACGCGTCATCAATGCTCTTGGATGCTCTTACATCCAATAAAAAATTCTTGCACTTGGACTTGAATTACCCATTATAGAAACTATTGTCTCAATAAGAGCATAAGTAGTATTGATAAACACTATACTGTAACTTAAATAAACATAAAGAGCAAACGAACTGTAAAAAAGCGTAAACGGTTCCGATTTATTGAAGTAAACGCACTTTAAAACTTTTACGACTCCGGATGAAATACACGGCTATCAACACAATACATTTGCGTGCACGGTACCTTCCTATGAATTTAAATTACTAGGGGAAGAAAGTCTTACAAGTTTTTCTACCTCTTTCCACCTGCCAATATTTTATTTGTAAACTTTACGGATCGGATTCAATGAGCCGTTCGATCGTTGTGCTCTTAACAATAAAAATTTTATCAATACTTTTTGAGGCATTCGATTTTTTATCGATGCTAGTTTTTTCACTCGACCCATATCATCGTATAAACTGACGTCTGCGGTTGGACATTTGTATTGTATGGTTGTGAATTATATTTATTTATAAAAGTTTATCGTCCGTATGTTTGTGACAGCAAAACATATATCCCATAAGAAGGTGCAGTTGATACGTCTACAAAGTCCAAACTTAAAAGTAATGCGAAACCAAAATGACCGTATATTTTTATATACAAGGAAACCCCCTGATATATATTATTCAGGGTCTTTCAACCACCACCAAAATCTCGACAATTGTTTCACCCCGAAACCGAAGCAGGAGGAGGATAGGCTCCTTGACAAAATCATTTCTTTTCTCTAGTAGTAAGAATTATAATTTGAAAAGAGCAACCGCCGATTTTCTTGCTGGTTCTTCTCGGTAGGAACAGCTTTCCGAACAAGCAGTAGAGTTGACAATTCAAAAGCACATGTTTACAAGTTTACTTGAATAAAGAATATTTTGAATTCGAATTTGCATTTGAATTGTCAAACTTCGGTCGGTTGAATTCCGATTGGAGGTGGTGAATGACAGCATTAGAGCTGTCGTTGCGTGAAGCGTTCACACGCAAAGTAGGATTCAGAGCAAAATCCGCACACGTTAGAGATATCCGCTCCGGAACACGCGCGGATACCTGCAAGCTATGTGGTAGCTTTTATGATGGTTGATAGTTTTGTATAATCTATATTTATTATAAAACAAAGTCCCAAAAAGCTGTCTGTCTGTATGTAATCAATTTTCTCAAAATCTACTGAATGGATGTTTATACGGTTTTTACCAAAAGATAGTGCAATACTTCTGGAAGGTATAACTTTATAGTTAGTACATAGGTACTGACATATCGTTATTATGTAAATTGTGTTGAAGAGATCGCGCAGTTGTTAAGAAGCTTGCATGCTAAGAGTCGCGTGCGCTGCGTAAACTAGCAGAGATACGCTAAAGTAAAGTATAAGAGAACAATTCTCTTATACTTTACTTTAGCGTATCTCTGCTAGTTACTATGTATGAAAATACTACAAAAAAGTCCGCAATAGCATCTCTTTAACTCTTATGGTTAACTCACAATAACTACTTTTATGTTTAAAGTTATAATAATTAAAATTATTATATTTAATTCTAGAAAAAAATTGTGACACGCTGATTTCCACGCGGCCGAAACCGCTGGCACAGCTAGTACTAGATAACATACTAATTAGTAATTATAATGATCTGTGACTATTATAAACTTGTTTGTTTTCGAATATCTAGTGATCGCAATGAGATGAATGTGCAAGGGGTTTCTTAGGGACAGTCGCGTACAATCATTAAACGTGGCGTGAGTCTAGTCGCATTTTGTGCTGTTGTCACAATCCACGCGGGTGTATCGTATGGAGTACGGTAGTTCATCGCATTCGGTGCGGTTATCCGTCACACGGCGAATATTCATTCGTTGCACTAGGGGCTTAGATTTGTCACAGCTGCAATGCAGTTGTTTGATTCATGCGATACGGAACCATCGCACCGGCTGTAGTTGTCCTTCGCACGCGATGCGGTTGTTAGTCGCACGCGATGCGGTTGTTAGTCGCACGCGATGCGGTTGATAGTCGCACGCGATGCGGTTGTCAGTCGCACGCGATGCGGTTGTTAGTCACACGCGATGCATTTGTTAGTCACACGCGATGCGGTTGTTAGTGGCCCGCGATGCGGTTGTTAGTCGCACGCGATGCGGTTGATAGTCGCACGCGATGCGGTTGTCAGTCGCACGCGATGCGGTTGTTAGTCGCACGCGATGCATTTGTTAGTCACACGCGATGCGGTTGTTAGTGGCCCGCGATGCGGTTGATCGTCAAACGTATTGCGGTGACCCGTTTCACGCGGTTCAGACGTTGGAATCGTTGATTATGCATTGGAATTAACCATCGCATGTAAATGTACGGAAAGCGGGTGTGTACAATCGGTACATTGCCCGATTATGTGGCACCCGCTTAAGATAGTGTCTTAAAATTTTTAATAAACGCGTTTTTAATGTACGCGTGTGTTGCAAGCGTCCGATTAATGTAGCTATCTATGGTCCTTAATGTCACAGAGAGCGATGTCTGGTTACATATATATCAGAATTTCCCCCGAGGCACGGAGCAGTCCTTACAATGTTTTCCTTATCCGAAGAGCGTGTAATGAATTGTAAATATGAATTACGCGTATGATATTATTTATCTATTAAACTTGCGTAGATGAAGCTCAAAGAGTAAAATATTTTCACTCACTGTGTCGTTTCAATGCATGTAAGCCCAGTGTTTGTTATGAGTTATTTTTAAACTTGATTATGTCACCAATGGTGCAACTTAGCTCTATCAGTCATTTATGTCGGTATTTGTCATTGTTAATCAGTTATGAAATTTGATGATAAAAAAATTTCTTTCTTCAAATCTTTTAAATAATTTATAGAATTACGCGCTATTTTGCGGAGATCCATAATACGAAAGAAATATGTTAATATTTTTTTTAATAGCAAAGTTATTTCAACGTGGAGACTATTTTCTGATGATGTTTCGGTTGCGGGGCGAAACGATTGATGAGTTTGTTATAGTGAACGTGTGTAGTGTGGTGGAGGTTAGTGCATTTACGAATCATGCATTTGTCAGTTATGAAAACAGATAGTCTTCTCTACATTTAACATTATATATATTTTCAATTTACTTTACTGTGGATTATAGCAAAATTATTGCTTGTAAAAATCTATTTGGATTCAGTTAATTTTGAATTTTAACTAAAACAGTTTTCATTCAATTCAAATTCAAAATATTCTTTATTCAAGTAAACTTGTAAACAAGTGCCTTTGAAACGTCAACATCTACTGCTGGTTCGGAAAGCTGTTCCTACCGAGAAGAACCAGCAAGAAACTCGGCGGTTGCTCTTTTCAAACAATAATTCTTATCACTAGTTACATATAGTTATTAATGTCTTGTACAGGGATGAAGAGAAGCTATATCCACGCATTCTTATCGTCTAGGTAATGTTCAAGAGTATAATAGGCTTTCTGAATTAGCATTTTTTAAATAGTATTTTTAAACTGCTGTAATGGTAAAGTTAAAGTAGATTGTGGAATTTTGTTATAGAATCTTATACCCAAACCCACAGACGAATTACGAACTTTTGCAAGGCGCAAAGCAGGAACCGCAAGGTTATGTCGGTTTATCCAATCCTTTTATAATTAATTCATACGTACAAAAACATTTACTTTATATTGCTTTCGAAGTATTCACATATGCCACGGAGTTTGCCTCTAACTCTTAGTTGTAAAGCAATATACATTCATAATGATTTAGTATACAAGAGTTAGTCGTAGAAATTGTTATCCCAATATAACACAAAGCCCGGTAGTTGTGGAATTTCGTCCGGGTTTATGTAAATACATCGCGGAGTAACATCCAAGTTTCGATATACATTTGCATCTGAGTGCATATTACATTGATTCACCATGTAATCCTCTATGGAACGTGTTATTATCAATACATGAACATCAATCCCTCTTCCCGCTCAAGTCACTTGCAGAACATTGTGATGATATTATTTTATTCTTATGATAATAATAATAACTCTTTATTGCACATCAAATACAATAGTAATACAAAATAAAAGAAATAAAGAATAGAAACACATACAGAAGTGTAAAGGCGGTCTTATCACTAGGAGTGATCTCTTACAAGCAACCTCTACAGTCAGAAATAAAGAACAGAAAGGTTGAGAACGATGCACAAGACGGATACTACATAATATAGTTAATAAACGTACTGTTTATTATTTACATTTACGTTACATAAATAACATGAAATAATATATTTTAAACACATATGACGTTGTGTTTAAAATATAGTGACGTTGGATATCCCTCAGGCGAAGTGTCGTTACTGTGGCAGCGGGGCAGCCATCTTTTAACAAGGGATCGCCATGAAAAGAGCCTGCGTACCGCGTCTTCGACAAATCGCCATACAATTGGGAAATCCAGGCGAATAATCGTTATTTCAACTGTTTTAATTAATTCTGTTCAAGTTACTGTGTGAATCTTTTAGAGACAAATAATTATCAATGCTGTCAACTCTTCTTTTGAATATCCCACCCACAAACACAGCCCACAGAGTATGAAGACAACTACTATCTCTATAAATATATATACTTAAATATTACATAAATAAATATTAACTACATACATAGCATTATTTATATTTCAAATCAATATTTATTATTACCTATTTATAGACTAAGATAGAATTTTTAAGACGATATTTAAGGACGCCTAGCGATTTTCTTATGTTTATTTATTAGGATAACCAACAAGACTTACGCCATTAATACTATAAAATATTCTGTAAACTATGAGATTCAATGTAGTCTTAATGATAGGTCAGTACGGCATGCAATAGGGACGCGTACATTATTTAAAAATAATATTATACAAAATATAATACAATATTGTAAACTTGATTATTTCTTTAAAATTTAATGATTCCGATCTCTCCTTTTATAAAAGCTTTTCAACCTCTATAAGGTATAAGCTTATAAGGTTTTAGTTTATAAAGCTTTAAACTTATAAAGCTTTAAGCTTATAAAGCTTTTATTGCCGTGTATATACGAGTATGTGAAGGTGGAATCTTGCAAGTTAAATTTGACCTCTTCCCGGTGTTTGAGCTGAAATTTTACATTCTGATCCAGTCTCGATGACAATGCATGTTTATGATAAGCATGACCTGATGCTGCTGCCAGGATTGGCTCCAGACGAGGGAACTCCTCAACGGTTAACAGTAGGGACGTGAAATTTCCTTAAAGTTTTTTTTAAGTTGCTTCATATTTTCCCGGTCAGCAGCACGATGTATAGCCTCACTCAGGTTATCACAGGGTTTTCTGGAAATATGTCCCAAGTACTGCAGTACGTTCTGGAGACTGGAGTCATGGCTGGAGTGTCTGTTTTGCTTTCACTTAATGAGAATAGAGGCGTTGGCTCTAAATTGTCCAGGACATACGCAATATGCGACGCATCGATAATCAGATTTATATTCTACCCTAATAGATAGACGTTTATTTGTAAAAGTAGAGGATACTGTTAATTATATGAATTTGTTCAAAATTTCAATTCAAGAAAATGCCGTAGGGTTTTCTCAACAGATAAGCTGTAAGGATCCGAAATTTAATACAATCAAGATTTTAACGTTGCTTCCTACCTGACCGTACTTTTGCTCAAAACGTTATATACTTAAGGGTGATTGGACGCGTTTTTACTTTACTCTACTTATCTCTAATATTTGTCTACTAGACAAAAGATACAAAATACTTATATAAAATGAAAATTATTCTTTATAGGTTTAGAAATATTTGAAAACTTAACAAAATATTTTCGAAATTTTGGTACAGTTACATTTGTATGTATAATTTATATATATGATAGTAGTGTAAAATAAAAAATATGAAAAAGAATTAAGGGTATTTTAATACTTAAGTGGTCGTGAATAAAGTTGCGGGTTTACTTATAATAGTATAACTCTGTATACGTATAAACTAATTAGGTATGCTTTCGTGCGGGGCGCATCATAAAAAAAATATATATTTCAACGAATTCTTCGAAGTTTTATTTATTAAACACTAGAGCCTTATCTGAAAATATTTTAATTTTCTGCAAAGTTCTATAAAGAACAACAGAAAAGGGGAATTTGGGATAACGAAGGGAACGAGATTTTTGGAAAGACAGTTGGGTGGCTGGATATTTTAGTTCACAGGCTCAAACACGCAGTAATAGTATGTCACTACACGTCCGATCGCGCTCGTGGCCTTGGCGCAAACTGACGTGGTGCGCTATAGATTGTGAATGAATATTGATGTGTGTATGATATTTTTAAATTTAAACTATCGTGAGTAGTATTCATAGTTAATAACGATACCGGCTATACTCACGTCTAATTTTATCGGATTAGCCCGACTAGTTTCGAACCCGTCCGGGGTACTTATTCATGAGCTCTTGTTCCCGCCGCGATAACGTCGTGTAAAGAGCTCATGAATAAGTACCCCGGACGGGTTCGAAACTAGTCGGGCTAATCCGATAAAATTAGACGTGAGTATAGCCGGTATCGTTATTAACTGTGTATGATATGTCTGTGTCTATATATAAATATATATATCAGACCGTTTTGTTCATAATGTTGTAAATAGTGAAATTAGTGCCAAACTTTATATAAAAGTAAAAAAAAAACTTTATATACTTACAAATAATCTGTAAGCCGACAGGCGTCGATCTTCCGTCGCCCTCTACATTAGAGGCTATACAGACATATTTCCCTGCTTGCTCCCTCGACACACCCTGTAGGGCCAAATGCGCTGACCCCGCGATGACGCCGGCCCGCTGATTGTGCGTCATTACTTGACCCTGCCGGGTGAAGATTATTATAACATCCCTTTATAATTTTCAAATAATTTGCTTGGATGAAAATAGATAAAAACTACATTTCCTCCGAGGCCTTATCCATTGCAATTTAAATAGATATATTTAAACAGCTCAAGCTGTGATAGCCCAGCGGTGAGACCGTGCGACTCTTGCGAGGAGAACACGAGTTCAAAGACACCAATGAGTTTTTCTATTAAAAACTCATATGCCTTTTTGATGATTGCAATTTATCACACGCTTTTCGGTGAAGGAAAACATCGTGAGGAAACCTGCATATCTCTAGAGAATTCTGGCGATATGTGTAACCTACCAATCCGCATTGGATCAGAGTGGTAGGTCTGAGCTTCAACCCTTAAACGCAGAGAGGAGGCCTATTCCCAGCAGTGGGATTGCAACAGACCGCTACTTACTTTTACTTACTAAACAGCTCATTTATAGTATTAGCAAATAAAATATACAGATGCAATTTATAGCAGTAGGCATTGTAATTCCAAAATTATTTTTTTAGCTATAAACTACGATTAAAGAAAATCTGTTTCCTAAAAGTGTGCGTAAAACATCTACCAAACTATCTACGTTCATCATTCTGCCCTTCTCTCACTCTACGTATGGTCGTCACAACATATTTTTCTCTTTCATTCTCTCCTGTCATTCATTAACTCTGGCGCTACTCCTTTTATATGCATATCTAACGTCACACAATCCAATCTTCTCTTTTTCAGTTTTCCTCTATTTTTTCACAACGCAGACACTGTCTTTTAAAACATTCAAGACATAGCTTTCCAATAACGAAAGGTTTTCTGGAACGTAAATTGAAAAGATACGTTAATTAAAATAATCTTTATCCAAATAAGCTCTTTCAAGCACTTTTGAATCGTCAAGCATATGTATGATTAATGAAACTACAACTGGTTCGTAATGTTGCTCTTACTAAGAAGAACTAGCAAGAAACTCGGCGGCCAATCTCTTAAGCATTTTCAATTTCACATTATCAAAAGTTTTTTACGAAGCTGAAAGGATTTTCAAATCCAATCTTCAATTTTGTTATATGTTTTTCGTATAAGCATATATCTTACACATAATTTAAACCTTTCTGCAAACACTAAAGTACATCTTTACTTATTATAAAATAAAGTCCCCAAAGCTATCTGTCTGTATGTAATCGATTTTCTCAAAATCTACTGAACGGATTTTTGTACGGTTTTTACTAAAAGGTAGTGCAATTTCTCCGAAAGGTTTAAGTTAATAGGACGTAACCGTTTCACTCAAATTGAGTTGAAGAGGTCGTATACAACAATTTTTAGTGGGGGTAGTAACAAACCAGTGTCAATTGTAGTTTAGAGGGGGGGATAGGTATAAAAAGCGGTGTAGGGTATCAGAGAGTTAGTCTCATGCGAGACTCGAGCGACTATAAAATGCTAAACACTGAATTTCACGCGGGCGAAGCCGCACGTATTTCTAGTCCTTAATAAACTATCAAAGTAATGAAGAAGTTTTCATTGTACAAATACTCCTCCAATTATGAATATATATAAAGAAACTTTGTATTTATAATTTCAGTTTCATAAACATTAAATCCAATATCAGAACTAAATACAAGACAAATAATCGAATAAATGGTCCAAAGTCTTAATTAACTTTCATCTGTAGATGCCAATAGTGTAATAAAATTAAGTGAGAGACTGAGAAAGTAGGTTAATTATTAATTAATTTAGGGACATCGCACTGTGGCTGATATAAAGGACATGTATTGAAATGTAACATAAAAGTTTGCGAATGAGGAAAAGTTTCTTTAATACTCTATTTAATTTAATTAAGGGTCAGGCGGTTCACTTATCTTGAATGGACGATGTCTTTTCATTTTAGCATTATAAGTGTGACCGGGAAACATATTTTCAATTCAAGTATATGAAATATGTGTTGATTCCATAGATATACATATAACATATGGTAACTAACCGAGCCTTGCTCGGTAATTTTGTTTAAATATAAAAAATGCAATAAAAAAGAAAGGGCAGATGGTATCTGGGATATTTTCACAGTTTGCCCGTTCCCCACTGAGTAATTACAACTTTACAAATGACAGCAAAATTAACCTTTGTATTCAATAGATATTCTAGCAGTTTTTCAATGGCTAAAAACAAATATAAATGTTTTTTTTTCAAATTTAACCTCGTTAAATTGATTTAACACCCCCGACATACCAAGTTTTATGAAAATCTTTGGAGCCGTTTCCGAAATTCAGATTCTTTATATATATAAGATTAGCTCAATTAAAAATATAAGGTAATAATTATACTTGTATATTTATATGTTATATATTAACAAAAACATATTTGATTATTACCTTAATAATACATTTCCACTTCTTATAAAAATTGAGTAGAGAAATGAATTTAATCGGTTAAACAGTGGAGTATTTTGAAAATGTACTTTGATTCTTTAGGTAATAATGGCGTCTATTTTATTATAGTTTATTTTTTAATATTAAGCCGATAAAAAGAACGTTCCGTATACTCCATCTTTCTTTTTGTGTATCAGCGATCGTTGCAAAGATGTTGGTAGAACTTTCATAGATAGACTTGAAAAAGGATGCAGAAAGCTTTGGCTCAAAACCGTGCAGTAACTTCTTAAAAACTTATATCTAACAATTGCTTCAAAAAAAAACCATTTATCTGAGATAAAAAGAGAAATATCGCTCATAGGCTGCAATACTGGTACAACTCAAAAAAAAATTTAACCGATTTATCTTAAAACATGATTTTTTTGCGTTGTGTCACTCACTGTGTCATTGCAACCCATGAGCGATACACGCACACGCACACGCGCGCACACACACACACACACACACAGCAATACATTTTTCGGATAATATGTGCGTATATATAACAAGAATATATAAATATATTTACTTTTTTATTAGTTTGTTCTTGTTTTCCATTTCAATAAACTTTATACTAAATCAATAACAAAAACTAAACTAAACTGAAATAAAATGTAGTAGTTATACAAATTTTTAGAAATTAAGCTTATTAATAAATTTAACTTACATTATGTTCCCATACAATTTTGTAAGCCGGCGGGTTTGCACGTACTACGCATTCAAAGTACACGTCGTCGCCTTCTTCTATGTCGTTTGGATTTAATTTTGAACCCAGCTGGAGTACAACAATGGGGACATCTGTTAAAAAAATAAAAATTTAATGATACGCGTTCTGCAATCTAGTGATACGAAAGTAAATTTCAAATTTAAGAAACGGCTTGCAACAATCCTTTGCTTGGACAAAGTTCTTCTACTTCAGTTACCGCGCTTTGTTGTTTTTCTTTCCAAAAAGTGCACGTTGAATAAGAAACATCAGGGAAACCTAAATTTTTTGTAGATAAATCTACCTAAACTAATCTCAAACCGACCGCTTTATGAAGCAATAAACTGCGAAACACATATTCATCTAAAAATAATGATCAAAAATCCTAAGAAACCAACCGAAATCAAAAGCACGACGTTATTTTAAGATCAATATTTATCTCTGACGCGTATAGGAAAATTAATTGTAGGAGAATGAAATCTTGAAATGAGTAACATTCTTCTAACATTATAAAGGTGAAAGACTGTGAAAGTATGTGTGTTGTACAAAAGTGGGAGTTACAAGTAATTTTGGTTGAGCAGCTTTCGCAAGGACTTGTAAAGGTAATTTTCACAAAATCTACGCCAGGAATAATATGTAGTATGGGCTATTTGCAAATTTGGAAAAAACCATGATCTAAGACAAAATAAAAAACGCGATATCAGACTTAGAATTCTTTGTAAAAGTAGTCGTTACGATGTGAGTGAAATTGTGAAATATAGTTAGTTAGGTTATGAACAGACAGAACCTCTAGAAAGTCAACTGAGTGACATGCCCTAGTTTCACTTGTCGAGTCCCGTGGGTGTGCTCTGGACCGTTCTCAAAACGTAGATAAAACCGATATGATCTCGGCTAGAGAGCTGATGTGTCATTCAAAATGCCTGATCTCGAAATAAAACCTGAGGTCTCGAGAAGATTTATTAATTTATACTTGTTTCTATTGTTATCTTAAAGAAGTCTACCTGAATACTAACAGGCATTCTATATGATTTAGAAATAATAATATATCAGTATCGGCAATCGAAAAAAAAGGTGGCTGAAAAGAGACTTGCAACAGGAAAAGTCAATTCTTTGAACTAGCGACGTTGTTTGAATGGACTTCATTTTGAACGTTGATTCTATACAACTAATAGATATCCTGGTAGATTTTGATATTTGTCTTGGTTAGACATGTAGATATCTTTTCGATTGTCGTAACATTTGTTGACGTGATTGTAGACATCACAAAGTATCTGTAAATGTACTCCGACACTTATATATTTTATAAACAATTTGTTGGTTTTTCGAGCCTGGGTATATATTTGTATTTAAGTATGTATTTAAAATATAGCATATTTACTAGTTGCCCGTCACCACACAAATATTAAATTTCTTACTTCGGGGATGGACGGCCATGTGTGTAAGTGTCCCGTATATTTATTAATAAATTTAAGTGGTCTATTCTATTCAGCCGGATACCACACGGCGGTTTATGTCTATTTTTTTACTGGCCCGTTGGCGCTGTGGGTAGTGACCCTGCCTTTAGCTCCGCGGGTCGCGGGTTCGATTCCCGCCGAGAGCCAACATTTTCTATAAACAAATTGTTGGCTCTTCGAGCCTGGGTGTGTATTTGTATTTAAGTATGTATTTAAACTTATATATGTAGTATATCTACCAGTTGTCCGTCACCCATAACACAAGTATTAAGTTACTTACTTTGGGGATGGATGACCGTGTGTGTAAATGTCCCATATATTTATTATTTATTATTTATTTATTTTTATTATAAAAAAATGTTATTATTTACAGTGCAAGTTGAGTTTCATGCTGGTCTCGAGAGCGGAGTGCTCCAGTTTCGCGTGAGTTGCTCGACAGGTCAACACTCGACCGTCGTGCTCCATCCGCGGCGTCCATCTTAAGAATGACACCGTCTCGTTACGATCGTCGGAGTTCTACAACAATAAAAAAGATAAAAAATTAAAAAATCTTTGTTTTACCAAAACACATCTAAAGATAATTGGGTATAATTTATAGAATTAGGCGTTACTTCGCGGAGATCCATAATACAAAAGTAATAATAAAATTATTTTGCTATAATCCGCGATACAGTAAATAGAAAATATATATAGGGCTAAATGTATAGTGGACTATCCGTTTTCATACCCGTTACATGCAGGATTCGTAAAAACATGCACAAACCTCCACCACTGCCACCACAATACACAAGTACTACACACGTTCACTATCACAAACTCAACAATCGTTTCGCCCCGCAACCGAAGCATCATCAATTGATGATGCTTCGGTGGAGGTTTGTGTATGAAAATACGGATAGTCCACTATACATTTAACACTATATATATTTTCTATTTACTGTATCGCGGATTATAGCAAAATAATTTTATTATTACTTTTGTATAATTGGGTATATCCGTAGGAACTCACACTAAGTAATCCTGTGCTACGAGGTACTATCTTAAAAGGTAAGATTTAATATCACCATTTTTAAAATACGCTCGGTTTTTACTCATATGTTAATGTAAGCTTAAAAAAAGCCACTAAATTATATTAAATGCGACAAAATTCCTTCACTTCTGTCATAATTTAAATAGGTCAGCGAAAAATATATCTGTTTTAGCTTCTACAACATATTAGAAATAACTTTTCGATGTACTACGAAAATCATACTATACCAGAAATATGTACATACAGATATTATAAATGTGAAAGTCTGTCGCTATTTCACGGCTAATTGGATAGACCAATATTGATGAAATTTTCTACAATTCTTTTACAATAAAGAAATTCCTGGTTCTCCCCCGGGAATAAAAAAATTAGGGTATGTTAATACTGAATTAGACGTGCGAGTACCACTAGTGTGAATATATGTGAAATTTAATACAAGTAATTTAGAGACTGACTTCATTCGCGCCAACTTAAGCGTTAAAGTAATTTAACTTAACCCGTTTGCGGATCAACTTTTAAAGCACAACAGAAAAACTATCTGACTTTCGTATTTATAAGATTGTGGATTGGACGAAATATGTTAAGAGAATTTATTTTAGCAGCATATTGTACTTACTTTTTGAGGATCATCGACTACCATGGGCTTATCATCGAGCCACCAAGTGATGATAGCGGGTGGTCTGGACCCAACCGCTCTGCATGCCAGTTCAGCTTCCTGACCAACTGATATAGGGTGCTCTCGCGCTAGAATTTCCACCAGCAACGGTCGTACTGTCAAAAAAAACCGATGCTGTTAACTACTTCTTACTTACAAGTAGTTAGTATTTTGCTATAATATAAATAATGCGTTGACCTTAGTCCTGAAATAAACATTAACTTCTGTCCCCGCAACAAAGTGACACTCTACAAAACTTGCATCAGACCAATAATGTCCTATGCGAGCGTTACGTTCGCGCACGTTTCAAAGGTCAGATTGCTCAAGCTCCAAAGACTACAGAACCGATTCATGCGGACAGCCACTGGTTGTCCGTGGTTCATGCGGAACGTTGACCTCCATAGAGACCTCGAACTCCCTACCATTACTCGCCTTTTTAAACGCTTTTCGAAATCTTACTTCGAGAAATCTGAGGTACACCCGAACCCCCTTATTTCAGTTGCTTCCACCTACATTCCAGTTAGGTCTGACCACCGAAAATATAGGCGTCCAAAAAGCGTCCTATATGACCCGACGATCAAATAACGATCGCAAACACAGAAACACGTAATACACACACACAGCGTCTTCGCCGGCGAAGACGAGGTCCCAGTTTTCTGACGTCGGTCGGTCGTGGATTCTCGCCATCCTTCCGACGTCGCAATGACTAATCAAAGTCATACGATCTGCCCTCCACTACGCATCGCCCTAAGCCGTGGTCCGGCCTCACAGGAGGCACCCTTAGGACGACGTTCCCCGACTTAAGTAGAGCTTCTACGCTCTACTGTCTGCATTTCACAACCTCGGCGATGCTTCTGTGCTCGCCCGTCCCGCCTGGTGACGTTGTAAAAGCCATTAGGGCTAACAGCATACATTCAGTTCAAAAAAAAAGAGCAAGCGGCCTGTAGCGTAATACACACACGCTGTGTGTGTATTACGTGTATCTGTGTTGTGTATCGTGTATCGATGCATTAAGTATCTCAATGCATCAGTTATGAACGAAAGAGGTCTTGTTAAACAGGCCCTACAACTTTACATTGAGCTGCTACTGCTGATGAGGGTGCTCGTCTCCAGCCATGGATTCCACTACGAGGTTTTAGGCAGTAAAAGTTAACCATAACTGCAATACCACCCCTCGAGTATTGCAGTACTTATGAATATTTACCATATGCAAAACAAAAAAGGATGTAAAGTATTAGAAAATAAAATGAAAAAGCATGTAGTGTCAAACAGTGAAAAACCGTTGGTTGTACAGTGAGCTTTAAATCTCAAAAGCATGTCGGCTTTGACGTTGATGTGGGAATGTAATTAGTCCAAAGGCTTTTCCAACTGCATAAATCAGTGGTAATTGTAATCAGGCAGTCGTCGATTTGTTACGTCATTTATAACAATACGAAAATTATAACAACAGAACATGAAACCGTGCCATTACATCATAAATTGGGGTTGAAACAAAAACCCGCTAATGTCTTTCATTAACATTAGTTGATATTAAATGTTGCGGGACTGCGATGGTGTTGATTAAAAACGTATCGCATGCCGTAGAGTTGACTTACATTTGCGTGGATTGGAGGATATTAAAAAATTGAAAAAAAAATCCATTTAATAGAAGTAAAATTAGGTCGAGGATTGTGAAATCAAGGGCTATCGTGCCAACAGATGGGAATTTGGAAAGTGGGATGAATTCTGATATTAGATGACACGGTTTGTTACGGCTTTATGTGACTCTTTTCTTTTCACCTAGGAACCAACCCCCCAAGACGTTTAAGAACTCTAAGACTAATTGTTTGTTGTTGTTCCAGCCAACACTACTTTAGACTTTACTTTTTTCGCTCATTTACGTTGGTGTAGATTATTCTATGGATCCTCTCGTTTCTAATGCGACGTATAAGGGCATAGTTTCTCGCAGCTTCAGCAGCGTAGTTAGCAGCTTATCTTTGCCACTACGGCAGTTTAAAAACACTGTTAAAGGGAGGCTGATAAAGAAAGCCTACTATACTTTTGAGGATTATATAGATGATATAATAGCAACTCATCTACCTTGTATATAGTAATCACCAAATGTAACTAGTTATATGAATTATATTTGAAAAGAGCAACCACCGAGTATCTTTCTGGCACTTCTTGGTGGGAACAGCTTTCCGATCCAGCAGCAGAGTTGACGATTCAAAACTTGTTTACAAGTTTAGTTGAATAGATAATATTTTATATTTGAATTGGAGATATTTACTGTCAACGCGCAATACTCGAAGATACTGAGAGTGTTTATACGAAAAAATATCCTGTAAGAAAAACAATCATAAAACTATTTTGCTATAATCCTCAATTAAGTAAATAGAAAATATATTTATTGCTAAATGTGAAGTGGGCTATCCGTTTTCCTACCAAAAATTGGAGGTTTTGAAGAAAAATTTGACAATGGAATTGAATTCCAATGAAAATTTGTTTTGTGATATTATATTGAAACCTATAACGGTAGCTTTATCACCAGCTTGATATATCTTCATCGAGTTGGCGATAAAAAAAAGATTTCTTCCTATTGTCGCTATTTTCTCGTCAGATGAAACCTTAAGCCACCTTAAATAGACATATTTGGAGAAAATGGAGTCCCGGGAATTTACCAAAGTTATTGTTATCATAAAGTGAAAAATATTTCATACCATTTCTAGGTCATGGCATTATGCGGGAACAAAAGACTCACAAATAAAAACTAATGGCTCGCGGTGTGGTGAGGACAAAAGAAATCCGTAACCTGTCATCATAACAGGGCTGAGGTAAGCCGAGTCGCATCGTTTGATTAAGGTTTAGTGCGTGGGTTTACTTGGGCTTAACTCTGGCATCACAAGCTCATTTATTTAATATAATATAACGAAAAATTTTGTGGCTAAAGCGCAATCTATTTTGGCTCGGCAAAACACATACGATCACCATACCACAGCCCAGCACGCGACACGTTAGCTTAGCTCACTACCTATGTATCAGCATATAATAGTTGCTAGAGTCTCGGCTATAGATAATACACTATATAGGATATAGATGAGAAAGTCCTTTATTTTCGTCGAGTAATGAGAGGAAAGTATTTTACCTGCTGTCGCAAAGATATCACTGCAACGTTACCGTAATAATCCACTAGATGGCGCTGTACTGCATTCTTAAAGTGACCTAATAAAAACTATCAGCGTGACTGAGTTTTGCTAGATGTTTTTTTTAGAAAATATAAAAAGATAAAATTTGAAAAAAATGCAAAAACAGTCATTCTGATTAGGTTGATGATACATGGATGCGATTCTGGAAATCTGTATTATGAGTACGCATGTTCCCAACCGAGCTGTAGTAACTTTTTTAACGACAACGTAATTATTATTACATAATTTAAAAGCTCGTAAAAAATAAAGATTCCAATTAATCTACTATATTCATGATAAATTACAATTGACAATGTCTTATTTTTTTATTTTATTTTATTTATGCTATTTATTAGGCCATCAACAATATATACATTAAATACGTTTAAGATTATGCACGATTCAATAAAATGTTTTGACTAAATGCTATATTAATTAAAAATGGCAACAACATGCACAACAATACTAAAAATAGTAATTCATTGATCAAATGAATCAATTAATCAATCAAAGAATGTCTTGAAATTTTTGCAAAATCTGTATGTACTGAAATTGATAAGGAAGTTTAAAACCACTCTAAGTAAGTTAAAAAAGCTTTTTAAAAGGCTATTAACAAAAATTAATGTCCCTACTGTTAACTGTTGAGGAATTCCCTTGTATTGTACCAATCCATTAATATCAATATGCATTAGGTCATGTTTATCATAAACATGCATTCAAATTCAAATTCAAAATATTCTTTATTCAAGTAAACTTGTAAACAAGTGCTTTTGAATCGTCAACTTTACGTCAACTTTAAATCGTCATTGTCATTGAAATTGGACCAGTATGTAAAGTTTCAGCTCAATCGGACACCAGGAAGTGGGTCAAATTTAACTTGCTAGACACAACCTTCACGTTCAACCGTATACAATAAGTTCAACAAAAAATTTCAATTACGTGACAACTTTCTTTAAAGTTTTATATTCTTTCAAGAAAGCAGGTGACGTAAAAAAATCTATTGATAGTGCCGTAACATAAAACCCCTATATTCAATATTGTAACAGATCATACGAATATAATGAAGAATAATTTCCTACTATCGAGGAAATGGTGTAGCTTGGGAACAAAGAAGCTCACAAATAAAAACTAATGGTTTACCGTGAGGGACCGGCAAAAGAAATGCGTAAGCTGTCATACCGAAGTAATCCCAGATCATTCGTTTAATATAAGAAGATTCCCAAATTTACTGAGATTGCATTTCGTAATATTATTAAATGAAAGATAAAAAGATAAGATGATGTCAAGATTAAAATCCACCTGAAAATACCTGAACACTTTTATGATATAATTATTATATGAACTATTCTTACTCGTATTAATGACTAGACTATTTTCAGTTTTCATGAAATCTACAACTATTCTAGCAAAATAAATTTGTATACCAGAAGTTTGGTAACCCATTGTTACCCAACGTAGGGCCCACGAATCTATACGGGGACAATCGTTCTGTTTAATATCAACATAAATTTCACCTAGATACCGAGACATCTAATAAGATTATCTATTCAACGTTTAGAACCGAGCTTTACAAACGGAAACATCCATCAATAAAAGCAACAATTACAACAAAACTCAACTTCCACTACTAAGTAAATACACTGCAAATATCTTTATCATTAGCAGTTTTAACTTATAGATAAGTTAACAAAATGCTGTTATATTTACCAAGTATTAACCTCGTAAATGCTTTACGGAATAAGAGTAAAGTACACTTGAGTAAAATTGCAGTCACGTGTCGGTATAGAGGTAATTCTTTCAAGCGAAAAATTTCAGGAAATTGCATTTTTTTTTGTAGTCCACGTAACGAGCTGATGTAATTTTGTCGTTGCCAAACGTAGAGGAGTTTTATGAAAATATTTTCCAGATGCTTCTCATTCAACGAATTTTATTTATTTATTTCTTTTATTATTATTTAAAAATGTTAGAAAAACATTATTAAAAAATATAAAGTGTACATATGTCAGCTAATTCCCAATTTTCTCATGAAAACTGTGTTTGATAGAAAAGTCCAAGAGATACCGATGTTTACAAGTTCATAAATTCAAATAATTCTATATTCAAGATAGCTTTTACAAGCACTTTTGAGTTTGCAATGAATCCGGCCGGTAAGAAGGATCAGCAAGAAACTCGGCGGTCACTCTTTTCAAAAATAATTATTTCAATATTGTATAATCAAACGAATCAAAATTGCAACTTAATCTAGTGCGTAGCTGGTCGCAACCAATACAAGCTTTCTTATCACCGACATAATCTTCAACAGTAAAATAAGTGTAACTTTTCGTATATATGTACGAATTTAATCATATTTATGAATCAAACTTTTGGTCATAGTGGCTTCTACATAAAAGAAAGATATATACTGTCGTGGATTTTTATTAAGAACTATTCAAGAAAACAATACTACAGTACATCATCTTTGTGTAACTCCAATGGTTTAGGCAGCGTGCGCCAAGATAGCTCTCACAGGCCAGATTTTTTCCGACTTTATTAACATGTTTCGATATATTACATAAACTCATTACACACAAATGTAGCATATATGTTATTCTGATGTATAATCTATGGGACTGTAAAGTTTCATTCACATAGTTGTTCAATAGTTTTTTCATAAAAGAGTAACAAACATCCATCCATACTAACAAACATTTGCATTTATAATATTAGTAGGATAGGATATATTGTGAAAAAAAAGGCTAATTCAGAAAGCCTATTATTATTAGCCTATTATTACCTATTGAAGATTAATAACTATATGTAACTAGTGATAAGAATTATTCTTTGAAAAGAGCAACCGCCGAGTTTCTTGCCGGTTCTTCTCGGTAGGAACAGCTTTCCGAACCAGCAGTAGATGTTGACGATTCAAAAGCACTTGGTTACAAGTTTACTTGAATAAAGAATATTTTGAATTTAAATTTGAATTTGATGCTACAGTAAAATCAACAATATGGCTTAAGCGATAAGCTTTTATTAAAACATCAAATCAGAATTAAGTCTTGAAATATATTCTAGGTTGCTTAAACATACTGAGTGAATCCATATATAGCCAATGTATCTTATCATAATATATTTACTCGTAGCTTAGAATATCTGTCTCAGGAATTCTAAAATACACTTGAGGATATAATCGCATATTGCATATATACGATTCTATTCTCAGATGGCGATAAATTTTGCACTGAATGTATTATGTATGACAAAAATGTCCCCGCAATCTACAGTCTAGATTGCAATCTATTATAATATGCAATTCGAGCTTATTTCTATGCATGGGTAAAGTTTTTCCCCGATGTATTTGCTGTAGGTACGATCAATCAGGGCATGCATTGTTTTAATATGCAGAAGTGTTTTTCGAATAAGCTAAATAAGCTTCAGTCTTAACAATGTAAATTCTTAATAGTCATCATCCTCCTGCCCTTGTCCCACACTAAGTGGGGTCGGCACAACTTTTTACAAACATAGTGGCACGAGATTTGGCTACGTATTTTACGACCGGCCGCCTGCCTGACGTCAACTTACCTTAGTCGTATTTTACGACCCCTCGGTGAGAAAGAGGGTGGTCTATTTTACTCAATCGGATACCACACGGTGGGTCAACCTACCTTAGTCGCCTTTCACGACACCTCGGTAAAAAATGAGGGTGATCTATTCTACTCAGCCGGATACCACACGGCGGATCGTCTCACCTTAGTCGCCTTTTACGACACCTCGGTTAGAAAATGAGTGAGGGTGATCTATTCAGCCGGATACCACATGGCATAGTCAAAACTATGTGGACAATACTTACAATATAACTGTATTTGAACGTTGACCCGCAGTGGTGGCACCAACGCAGTGTTATCAGCCGTGCACGTGTACACAGCCTCGAAGTAAGCCCTGGTCAACCTTGGTATCCTGAGCTCGAGAAGACTGAGCTGGGTTTCATCTTCAACTGGGTCTAACTTTGCAACAACTTCGTCACCTCGTTTCCACCTCAATCGCGGCATTGGCTTTCCTGTAAAATAATTCTTGGTTAATATCTCAGGCTCGGCCGGCAACTTGGCCGCCACAGCTTCGAGAAGGAGGCTGAAAGGAGAATTAACTTGGGCTGGGCAGCATTTGGCAAATTTCGTCGTGTCTTCACGTCCGAAATTCCGTAATGCCTGAAAACCAAAGTTTTCGAGCAATGCGTCCTGCCTGTGTTGACATATGGCGTCGAGACGTGGACACTGACGGCGGGACTAGTCCGCAAGTTTAAAGTCACTCAGCGTGCTACGAAGCGAGCTATGCTCGGAGTATCTCTCAAGGGTAAAATCAGAAATGATATTATCCGCGAGAGAACCAAGGTAACCGACGTAGCTAGCAGAATAAGCAAGCTGAAGTGGCAGTGGGCTGGTCACGTTTGTCGCAGGACTGATGGCCGTTGGAGCAAAAGAGTCCTGGAGTGGAGACCGCGTCTTGGCAAACGCAGTGTAGGGCGTCCTCCGTCTCGCTGGACCGACGACATCAAAAAGGTTGTTGGGGCCAGCTGGATGCGCATTGCGGAAAAGCGGGATGTCTGGCGCAGATATGGGGAGGCCTATGTCCAGCAGTGGACTGAGATAGGCTGATGGATGGATGGATGGATGGATGTCCAGCAGTGGACCGCGATGGGCTGTTGGATGGATGAATATCTCAGATTGAAAAGAAAATGCATCCAAACACACACACACACACATACACACATAGGTGTTTATTTTTTTTTATTGAACGCATCGCATGTAGCACACAGTTAATCACTTTCTTAAGTTTAATTACAGTTAATTGCAAATCATTCGAGTGGTGACCTGTGACTAATAAATTTTTAATATTTTATTATTTAGTATTAAAGTATTTTGCCAAGCAATCATCATCCTCCTGCCCTTATCGCACTCTAAGTGGGATCGGATAAACATGTTAAAAACATGTTATCACATGATTTAACTACGTATTTTACGACCGGCCGCCTGCCTGACGTCAACTTACCTTAGTCGTATTATACGACTCCTTGGTAAGAAAGAGGGTGGTCTTTTCTACTCAACCGGATACCACACGGTGCATCTACATACCCCAGTCGCCTTTTACGACATCTCGGTAAGAAATGAGGGCGGTCACTTTCTACTCAGCCGGAAATCATACGGTGGGTCGACTTACCTTAGTCGCATTTTACGACACCTCGGTAAGAAACGAGGTTGGTCTATTCTACTAAGCCGGATACACGGCTTTATTTTGCCAAGCAATATGGTGAAGTATTTTTGAAAGATTTACTTTTCAATTTACGTGTTCGTCATAGTGTTAGGTATAAAAAAGTGCTGTATATATTTACTAGGTGTACAGCAACTTAAAATTTAATATATTCTCGATTTGATGTATTTCTGTATACCCAAAGTAAATAGTTAACATTTACTTAATCTATGTGTTAGTTATTTATAGAATAAGGCGTTACTTTGCGGAGATCCATAATACAGAAATAATAATAAAATTATTTTGCTATAATCCGCAAAGGCAAAATAATTTTATTATTACTTTTGTGCTATGTGTTAGTAATATAAGTTAACTATCCTGTCACTACTAAGGCTCCAGATTTGCACTCGCACTTCACACTCAAAAAAATATTGATGCTGGATTCTAAACTCACTTCTCACATCACATATCTTTCAAAATCTCAAATCTTTTTTTTAATTAAAGAAAAATGACAAACGTGAACTTCGCTGCTCTCTGACTTGTGAACTGTTACAAACAATAAAACAACAAAAACTCGACGCAGCTGTACGAATAAACGTGACTAAACTGTAGTCTTCCAGTCTTAGAGTTAATTGCTCTGATATTGATTCTTCTAATGATGTTTAATACTTATTTATTTATTTCTTTCTTTATTGCACATACAGAATGATATAAAAAAGAAAGAAGAAAAAGAAAGAAAAAAATAGCATCTGTACATAGGTGGACTTATCCCTTATTATTAAAAGGACAAGAAGTGATATATGGATAATGAAAAAAGGAAGGAAGAAAAGAAACTACGAAACACTATATACATAGATTAATGTTGAAAAATGATGCAATATAAATAAATACTTAATAATTATCAGGGATTCTGTGCTAGTCACAGAAAATAGCGGCCTTATTATCTTACAGCTGAGCATTAACCTTATTTATTACTATTTTCTTTAAATGAAAATGTTACAAAAAAACTGCCCATGTACAAATATATACTAAACCCTCAAAGGAATCTCTTCCAGGCAACCTTTTGGCAACAGAAGCAAAGAGAAAAATTTAATATAGAAAGAAAAACGAGATATATATATCTAGATAACAATTGCAAACGATATAGCATAAAAATTAAAAACCTGACTCTTTTTGCTTCCATGTAATAGTAGAGTATACATATAAGAAAGAAAAACCATAGTCCATCACACCATAAAACCACGACAAAATCGCGATGTTGAGTTTGTGATACTGAACGTATGTAGTGCTTGTGTATTTTGGTGGCGGTGGTAGAGGTTTGTGCATGTGTTTTTAAGAATTCTGCATGTATCGGGTGGTATCCGGCTGAGTAGAATAGACCACCCTCATTTCTTACCGAGGTGTCGTAAAAGGCAACTAAGGTAAGTTAATGTCAGACAGGCGGCCGGTCGTAAAATACGTAGCTAAATCAAGTGACTACATGTTTGTGACATGTGCCGACCCCACTTAGAGCGGGATTAGGGCAGGAGAATGAGTCAACTCTACATTTAGCATTATATATGTTTATCTCGGATTATAGCAACACAATTTTATTATTACTATTGCCAAAGTATTAATTTGAAGTAGTTCACGTTCCAGATTTCAAATATCTTAACACGCTCTATGGAATTCAGAATACAAGTATTCAGATACTATCTTACAAGTTCTACTGAAGCTCAAAGCTCAATCAATAGATAATAAAGCTACTGTTGCGAAATGTTGCTGTGGAATGTTCTAATACCCGTAATATTGTACGGAATGTTTTGAACTCTCAATTGCACTCCGAGCACTAGGCAAGTTAAATTTACCTGTAATAATTAAAGAATATATTTTTTTTTCCATCTGCAGTCATTATGTCCTGTGTAAGGATTTAAAATTGATAGTGTTTAAACATATTTTTTTATAACTATCGGAGTCTTTACTTATTATAAAACTATGAAAATATTGCCGATCTATATAAAAAACAAAGTAGGAACCGACATAAGCTTTATGTTCGTGTCTTGCGCCTTGCAAAAGTAAATAAGTCGATTGGGTTTGAGTATAAGATTTTTTTGTACATAAAAATATAAAGAATTATAAAACGATAGGTGATGTATATAATAGACAAAGTAGGAACCGACATAAGCTTGCGACTCCTGCTTTGCGCCTAGCAAAAGTACGTAAATCGTTTGTGGGTTTGGGTATAAGATTCTATAATAAAATTCCGAAATCAATTTTGGCCATGCCACTACAGCAACTGCTGTAGTGGCATGTTCCCTTTAACAGTGTTTTTAAACTTAAAAACACTGTTAAAGGGAGGCTGATACAAAAAAACCTATACTATTATGATTATATAGATGATAAAAATGTGGATATAGCTGCTCTAGTACCCTGTACAAGATAGTAATGACCAGATGCAACTAGTTATAAGAATTATATTTGAAAAGAGCAACCGGTAAAACGGTAGAAATAGTTTTTCGAACCAGCATTACAATTGACGATTAAAAAACACTTGTAAAAAAGTTTACTTGAATAAAGAATATTTTCAATTGAATATAACAAAATGCAAGTATAAAACAAGTGTCCTTTGTAGGTCAATTCTGAGGTATAATATTTTTAAATTAATCACAACGTATAGCAGGTCATGGCACGTTAACAAAAGGTCACAGTCTGCCGTTATTCAGATGCATTATAACACGAATAAAGGTAAAATTTTCCCTTCCATTATCACGAATACAGCAGAAGGAAGTTGTTCAAGCTAATTTTATATCTGACCTAGAAACTTTTTTAGGTGAAGAAATTAAATCGTTTTGTTTTATCGCTAGATATTCGGGGTTGACGTAAACCGTTTTTGTTTCTGTAATTTAGCGGTTAGATTGTCGGACTTCAAAAAGGTTCGAATAATTTTTTGTTAATTTGTCTGACGCCCTATAATTTAAATAACTCTGTATTTTTAATATTTTGTATTATACAGTGTTACCAATACCTTTATGTCACATTTTATTTCTCATGTAATAAATAATATATCACATATCACAATTTAACTAGATTACCAGTGACAATCTTACACTTCAAAAAGAAATTGTAATTAAAAGATGTTAGATAATCGCTGTTATAATCATTTATGTTTACCCTAGATAAGGTAAGTATAATTAATATTTAATATTTATTAATTTAATAATTATAAATCCATCCTAAATAAGGCTATAATGCATATAACTGTAACATTTACATGTATCTTATTCTACCAGTGCCTTAAAAAATCTACTTGGTCTAAACAGCGTCATTCCGATTTCTGACACCATAGTATCCACGTCTCAATCCCGTCTCTTCGTGCATTCTACTACTGTTTATTTTGAGTGAGAAACCTTAACATTTTATATGTTTAAAATCTGAATTTTTACTTTTACCAAAACCAAGCAGCGAAATTAGCAGAGGTCTTGTAAAATTTTGGACACAAAAACATAACCAAATTTATTTGTACTCTAATTTTACCTCCACTTACAACACAGGTAAGTTTCAAACTGGTGTCTTCTATATACGGCCCTGCTACGCCTATCACCTCCGTGTCGGACTCGTCGAATATTTTTGGTTTTTCCGGGAGTTCTGAAACAATATAAAACTTATTTTTATTTATTCAGCACAAATAACAAGACTTACATTCTATAAACAAAAAATACACTTAAAGCTATTTAAGTAAATGAAGTATGGATTGATTATATAAGAAGATTATATAAGAGAGAAGTTTAAGGAAACAGGTATTCTTACGTTAGCTTCACAGTATATTTTTAGCAATTTGATTTTTGTGCATAAAAATATACATAATTATAAAAAGATTGGCGATGTATATAATAGACAAAGTAGGAACCGACATAAGCTTGCGGCTCCTGCTTTGCGCCTTGTAAGAGTACGTAAGTCGTTTGTGGGTTTGGGTATAAGATTCTATAACAAAATTCCACAATCAATTTTAACTTTGCCATTACAGCAATTTAAAAATACTGTTAAAAAGAGGCTGATACAGAAAGCCTATTATACCGTGGAGGCTTACATTGATGATAAGAATGCGTGGATATAGCTGCTCTTTGACCTTGTGCAGGATAGCTATGACAAAAAGTAATTAGTATTAAGAATCTTCTTTTTTAAAAGAGCTCCACCGAGTTTCTTCCTGGCTCTTCTCGGTAGGACGGCTTTCCGAACCAGCAGTAAAGTTGACGATTCAAAAGCACTTGTTTACAAGTTTACTTGAATAAAGAATATTTTGAATTTGAATTTGAATTTGAATAACATACTAGCAATGACAGCGGCTTCGCCCGTGTGGAAATGAGCGTGTCACAATTTTGTTCTACAATTCAAATTTTAAACATAAAAATAGTTGTTGTGAGTTAACTATAAGACATAGAGACATGCTATTGTCATTTTTGTAGTATTTTAAGAGATCTACAATTCTCTAGTACATTACTTTAGCGTATCTCTGCTGATTTACGCAGCGCACGCAACTAAAGCTCCCAGCAAGCAAGTTTATTAAACAAATGCGCGATCTCTTTAACACAATTTACATAATACCGATATGTATTATTTACTTAAACCATCCGGAAGTATTGCACTATTTTTTGGTGAAAACCGTACAACAATCCGTTCACTAGATTTTGAGAAAATCAATTACATACAGACAGACAGCTTTATGGGACTCTGTCTTATAATAAGTATAGATTTTTACGAAATGAAATGAAAATAATATAATAATAATGAAAAAAGTAAGTGAAATAATGTACATGACATTATTTAACTTACAATTGTTGTTAAAATTTTGAATGACTAAGATTTTAGGATTTAATGAAATTAATGCATTTTTTATTGTTTGATTGTATTCAAGGGATTATCAAGTAAATATCTCAAAGTTTGAAATTTATATGGCTTTTCGTATTAAAAAATGTGGAGATTTATACAATATATCAGGTATTTGATTCTGATTTTCTTTAAGGTGTTATCATATGTTATATTATTCTAAAAGAGCGTGCAATTAAAAATCTATAAGGGTGGGTTTTCAATTATTTTCTATTCTTACCACGAAAAATTTCGTCAATGTTTTTTACAAAATTAATTTTACGGCATAGCCTAAATTAAGGTTGGAGAAATAATTCCTATAATATTGTAAATTGTAAGTAAAATTTACTGGCTACACCGTGTTATTTGTGTGTAAAAGTAATACAAATGTTTTTAAGTCTTGTTTTAGTTTGCCATTGGGTGTCACAATATAATATTACATACAATGGGACTTTGAAATTAACAAGAGCCTGACCCTCTCGTAATCTAAAATTAAGGCTTTTTATATGGAATATGTGAAGTGAGGTTGCGATATACTTAAATCTGACGAAATGCTAAGTACATATACTTAAAATAAAAATTGGTTGAATTGAATATTGTTAATTTTCTAGAAATGAACTTTATTGCATCTTGTTATTTTAATAGATAATGGCCTACCGCCACCGGTGCTAATCGACCGGTTCTTACTCTACTGGATTTTGCCAGATTCTATACAACACATTAAGATTGAAGTCATGATTGTCTCAGCTAGGAAAATCCCCAGAACTTTAATTTAAACTCCAAAGATTAATTTAAATTTAAACATAGTGTTTTATGTAGAGTGATGGGGATGACTTTAAAATACTCGAGTCCAGAAAGAAGCCTCTCAAATTCAAATTCAAATATTCTTCATACAAATAAACTTGTAAGAAAGTGCTTTTGAATATCTCACTCTCTCTTTGTAATATAACGTGTGCATTTCGATAGATATTTCTATCCGTCAAAGTGTCAATTTGTTTTGATGATCTTTGCAAATTTAATATCTAATCTAACAATAATATAGATTGAAGAAAAAATGAAAAAAACCATCATTATTCCCCAACTGTTTCCTTGTAAAATGTTTTATCCAATGCAAAACATGTTCGAGTGGTTTTCTTGAGTCTTAGTACTAAAGTTTATTGTTTTTAATGACTTCATCAGACTAAGTGCTTTAACGCTTGTTCGAAATGGAAGAATAAATTGAAGTTCGTCCTAGTATTTAACATTCTGTTTTGATAATATTATTCTTTTTTATATTACCAGTTTTTAAAGACTGTTTAAACGCCTTAGTTAAGCGACTATTTAATATCAAGCAAAAAAGTCTACGTTTTATCACCATATCAAAAAACTGTAGAATTCTTGTTAATTAATTCTCTACTAATAAGTAACACGCTATAGTTTTTATCATCGAGAGACAATTTTTATTTAACTCAGAATTAATGAAATGTGTTAAAATAAAACCAGAATATTGAGATTAAGATAAATTATTATATATATATCTTATATCGGTATTTATCTTAGTTCATCATCTCAGTTCTCAATATGGTACATTTTGCAGTAGCCGTTAAAATTTATAACCTGGACGAAAGGCAAAACTCAGTGTTGGCTATTAATAGAGATAAAAAACATAGATCACCTTTACCTATCCAGTACAAATTCATAGGAATACTTTTAGTACAATTCAAATTCAAATTCCAAATAGTCTTTATTCAAATAAACTTGTAAAATAGTGCTTTTGAATCGTCAACTCTACGGCTGGTTCGGAAAACTGTTCCTACGAAGAAGAAACAACAAAAAACTTCACAAATATAACTTACAAATAGTTACGTTTTGTCATCACTTTGTACTGCAGGCCTACCATGAACTCTCATTGCGACTCAATTGAAGACGTAAACGACGACCGCGAACCGCTTTCTTTTCGTATCATGAAGTGTGAATTGCATCGGGGTCGTAATGTTTGAAAAGGATAACGTTATATGAATTATAGATAACTCTGTCTCTCTTACTCACATGTTCTTAGGATGAATTCCGAACGCTCATTCGGCAACGACTTAAAGTGTGTATCTTTAAGACGTCATGGCATGAAAAAGCAAAACAATTTCGTTCACGTCTTCAATTGAGTCGCAATAAGAGTCCATGGTAGGCCTGCAGGATAGTGGAGTAGCTATATCCACGCATTCTTATCATCTATATAATCCTCCATAGTAAAGTAGCCTTTCTGTATCAGTCTGCCGTTAACAGTAACTCGGTATATACAGGTTTCATCAAGATAGATACATAGATAGATAAAACACTTTATTTCACACCAAAATAATACGTGTAAATAGTTAAAAGAAATATCGGTACAATAGGCGGCCTTATCGCTAAAACCGATCTCTTCCAGGCAACCTGAGTGGGTAGAGGATTTTATAAAAAATCAGCGGTGGGGGCGTACAAAATAATTAAGTACTAACTATATAAGATAAAATTCATGATAATTTTGCTTTGAATAGAATAGACCACCCTCCTTTCTTACCAAGGTGTCGTAAAAGGCGACTAAGGTAAGTTGACGTCAGGCAGGGGGCTGGTCGTAATATACGTAGTCAAATCACGTGACAACATGTTTAGCCATGTTGTGCCGACCCCACTTAGAGTGGAATAAGGGCAGGAGAATGATGAATGATGATGATTTGGTTTGAAATAGGTTGTTCCAACCGTCCAGACTTCGTAGCTTTAAAGAAAATAACAAATTACTTTTTATTGTCACGTATAAAGCGCAATATAAGGTACGTTAAACGTTCTGTTCTTAGTGTGATGAGACATCTCGTGATAAACTGGGGGCACACGAGGTGGGGACTCCGTAATTGAGTTACCCTACATTAAACTTTTTCCCCGGACCGTATATTGCTAAAATAAATGCCGTCCGGGACACAAATTACTTTCGGCCCAAAGCAATCTCATCATCGTTATTGTGATTTTTGAGATGGCGTTTTCCATTTGGGATATGATGAACTTTGTTTTAAAACATGTGTATTTTATGCTCGCAGCCACAAATTTTCGACGTAGTTTTAAATGTTTCACATTTTTTAGGCCAGCATGAAATAAAGTGAAAAAGTTTTGAATGTAACACAGAGAGATATGTGACAAGCAACATCTACACTAACGTATCAATGCGTTGTTGGTTTGTTTGTTTTTGACATCCCACAACGGAAATATGTGATTTTTTATAAAAAATTAATAAATAAATTTACACTTTACACACACGGTCATCCATCCCCAGAGGAAGTAATTTAATATAATACTTGTGTTATGAATGACGGACAACTGGTAAATATACTACATATATAATTTTAAATACATATTTACATGGAAATATATATCCAGGCTCGAAGAACTTACAAATTGTTTAATGAAAACGTTGGCCCTCGGCGGGCATCGACCCACTGCGCTAATAGACCAGGTATGCAGGTATATTTGAGCAAATAATGGAATAAAAGAAATCATAGACAATAGTATACCTTTAATTCTTAAAATACTCTTTATATCTGAATCATTTTGTAAATGTAGTTAAGTATATAATTGTACCTTTACCTTAACTTTAATTTTTACTTCCTTTATATATCACTCAAAACGGCCGATACTACTGTCCCGTTACTGATGAACCACAGTTTTATATATTTTAAAATTTTAATCTTTTTTTATTTATCTTTTGTAAAAATTATACCCGTACAGCCGCGCCAACAACGGCTTCGCAAAACTTCCCGAATTTTAAACGTAAAAGTAGTTATTGTGAGCTAACCTTAAGTGATAGAGACATGCTATCGCGGATTTTATCGTAGTATTTTTATAGATCTACAATTCTTTAGTACCTAACTTTAGAGTAGCTCTGCTAGTTTACGCAGCGCACGCGACTAAAGCTCCCAGCAAACAAGTTTTTTAACAACTTCTCGATCTCTTCAACACAATTTACATAATACCGATATGTACTATTTACTTAAACCATTCGGAAGTATTGCACAATCTTTTGGTGTAAACTGTACAAAAATCCGTTTTTTTGAGAATTTTGAGAAAATTGATTTGACAAATTTTGAGAAAATTGATTACATACAGATAGACAGCTTTTTGGGACTATGTTTTATATTATAATAAGTATAGATAAACTATTTAAAATTATTTCTTTTTATATTTTGATATGGCCAGAACGTTTAACTGTTTTTGACAAATTACACTACAGTGAATATTTTTTATTATTTATTATTACTTTTGTTTTACAGTGAATATTGTTGAATTAAAATGTTCACACAGTTTTTAGTTATGAACAATTTTTTACCAGGCAATGTTATCATAGGTTTTTATGATGGTCGAGATAAAATTTTGTTTTGAAATGCTCTATTAATTCCTATAGCTCTCGTTTAAATTTACGGCAACAGTTGTAAAATTTCATGTTTTGATTGTACCACATTTATCAGACCGATTTATTATATGGGAATAAAAAACATTTTTGTGATTTTTGTTTTTATTTTTTCATGTTTTGTATCCTCGCACCCTATCTAATTTGGTATAGCACTTCACACACAAAACACGTCCTTTTATATGCGAAATCACTGAACACGGAAGTGAGGTCCTCATTAATGTAAAAGGGGTTCGCTAAATTCACACACTGTAGAGTGTGTATTGTTCGATCCGGTATTCAATGTTCCACTCAACATTTTTTTTAATTTCTTGCACGTCTCCTCTTCATAACACTATGTCTACCCCTCGTGTGTACCCTTTTATTTTGGTTCATCCTCAAAAGATTTGTAAGCATTTATGTGCTCTGTAATATCCTAATATTATAAATGCGAAAGTTTGTGAGTGTGGACAGATGTTTGTTACTCTTTCACGAAAAAACTATTGGACGGACTTGAATGAAACTTTACAGTCATATAGATTATACATCGCAATAACATATAGCCTACAATTTGTTACAATTTTTTTACTTCTAAGAAATGATAGTTTTTGATGGTAATCAAAAACGAGACACTCAGAGCTGAGAGCAGGGTCAATGCTGCCTACAATGCGTTAGTCAACATAATTTCTTAGAAACGAAATTCAAATCAAAGCCTAAATTGAATAAAAAGCTTGCATTTTTTAGCGCCTATACTATAGTTAGATATTAATGCAACTTGCTGTTGAAATTTGCGTTGCGTTCATACCGGAAAACTAGAAAGGCCTCCACGAGGCAAATTTAAATACATCTGGAATAATAACTCCGTAATATATGTAGGGACTGTTATACACCGAGCGCTTCTGTGGCGATAACATGTATATCAAAAAAATACGAATTCGTATAACCTGAACAAAATAATTAAGTGAAATAATCTTTAACTGTAATTCTGAATTCGAAAATTTAAATTTAAATTTCTTAAAGGTATTCTTTATTTAAAAGTATTTGGCAGTACGATTTTTGTCGTGGAGGCTATCCTCCTGATGATGCTTCGGTTTCGGGGCGAAACGATCGTCGAGATTGTGGTGGTGGGTGTGTGTGCTGCTTTTGTGTGCGTTGTTGCTGGTGAATTGCGCCTTGGGGTGCATGTGGTGGCTGGTCCTGCATGTATAAGGTGCGTAGATTTTGCCTGCTTCATACACATTGGCTTTGCATGCATTCACTTAACCCGTGCGGATTATAGCAAAGTAGTTAGTTCTGTTATATTGCTTGTAATATGGAATTCCGCAAAGTAACGCCTGCTTCTATAAATCATATAAAATTATTTAAAAGTGATAAATATATTTATTTTAAAGTATGAAGTTACGGTTTTATATTCAAAAATAGTAACTTTAGGCACATTCTCGTATAAAAGCAAATGGATACCTCCATAAAATATTTGGCCCGCTGAATGGCCACATACATCGCTGGCGTCCGGCCAATTTGGACTTTATTACTGCTACCTACCTATATCAATCATTTTGCTATTTATTCCCCAGCTACGTTCGTTGCTTTATGTCGTAATGCAGTAGAAATTCTCTTAGAAATTCCAACGTACATTTTAACAAGTTTTAGCTTGTGGTACAATTATATTATTTAGATCAACAATGCAGCAAGTTAAAATGTCGCTGTGGAGTAAAACACGTAATAGCAATGATGTGTTTGTCAGACTTTTACATTTAATCTATCTTTTAATCAGTTTACGTCTTTTTAATAACTACTAGACTAGACTAGACACTTAAAATTTGGTACTTAGTTCGTAAATGGCTCTTGAATAAGCTAATATCAGAGTCGGTTAAATAATACTCGAACAACAAAAAGATTCAGATTGATGCATCGCTTTTTACAGAATAATTAACTATCGATCAACCTTTACGTGATAAGCAGTTATTTTTATAGAAATATTTTTAAAAATAAAAACTAAATTAAATTAATTTTTATTTTCATGCAAAGATTTTTAATTTTTTTTATAACAATAAAATAACTTTTTTAATAGTTATTAATATTCTTGTAGAGGTAGTATTATATTGTGTAGTTAAAATTTTGAATTAAGACTAGATGAGCCTTTTCGATAGAACTGTCACCTAAAGTATAAAAAACTAAATTTAAGTCACTTTTAAATTTAAAACACTTTTAAATTTTAATGAATATAATAGTAAATCATTAATAAAAATATCAAAAGCTCGTAGTGTAGTCACAGCTTTATTTTGTTGTTTTTAATTAAGAACAGGGTTAAACAAAATTGGTCGAATTACATTCAGAACTTTGTAATTACGCTCATTTGGGATATCAGGGTACTGTAAATTTTTGGCCCACATCTCGCTTGGGTTGTGTGTAATGGGTTCGGTTGCAAATTACACAAGTATTTTGTGTAATAATTCAGAACGTAATCATCTATTTATAGCTTGTATTCAAATATTAAGCTGTGATAGCCCAGCGGCGAGATCGTGCGACTGAGATAAAACTGACTTATTAAGATTAAACATACAATAATTGAAAATGGACTTTGTGTCTCAGGTGATATGAACAATTTTATCTCTATATTTAAGTTATTAAGAATTAAATGTACTTATAGCTAGCTTATACATACATGGAGCTGTGATAGCCTGGCGGTGAGACCGTGCGACCCTCTAGAGACGACATAGGTTCAAACCCCGGACATGCACCAATGAGTTTTTCTATTAAAACTCATTTGTCTAATTGATAATTGCAATTAATCACACGCTTTTCGGTCAAGGAAAATATCGTGAGGAAACCTGCATATCTCTAGAGAATCCTGGAGATATGAGTAACCTAGCAATCCGCATTGGAGGAGCGTGGTTGGTCTTAGCTCCAACCCTTCTCTCCAGAAACGGAGAGAGGAGCCCTATTCCCAGCAATGGGATTGTAACAGGCCGGTACATTTATCCATACATGTTACAAATGTGACAGTGTGTGGGCCCTTTTTGACGTCTAAATAATAATAATAAATAAATTAATGGGACACTTTCACGCACGGTTGTCCATCCCCAAAGTAAATAACTAAATGCTTGTGTTATGGGTGACGGACTACTGGTAAATATATACATATATAGTTTTAAATACATACTTAAATACAAATACACACCCTCGAAAAACCAACAAATTGTTTATAGAAAATATTGGCTCTCGGCGGGAATCGAACCCGCGACCCGCGGAGCTGAAGGCAGACCCACTGCGCAAAGGGGCCAGTCAACGTTTGAACGGAGAAGAGTCATAGAGATGTTAATGCTAGAGTAAGAAACAATAAATCATGAGAATATGAAATTTGTATATGTCGGCGCATTTCCATCGACACAGTCTTTATTCAAAATCAAAATAATCTTTATTCAAATAAACCATTTCAGGCACTTTTGAATCGTCAAGCATCAATATGATTAATGAAGCTACAACTGATTCGGAATGTTGCTCTTACCGAGAAGAACCAGCAAGAAACTCGGCGGTCAATCTATTAAATATTTTCAATTATACATTATTAAACCGCTGTCTTGTATGAAGCTGAAAGGATTTTCAAATCCAGGCTTTCTTATCAACTAAATAATCTTCAATTTTGTAATATGCTTTACGTATAAGCATATTTTTTACACTTGATTGGAATCTTTCTGTACACTGGTCTAGAATGGATTGAGGAATTTTATTATAGAAGCGAATAGCGAGACCAACAAATGAGTTGCTAACTCTGCTGAGTCACGACGCCGGTATCGCAAGCTGTTTGTGACCTCTCGTATGTCTATGATATACACAAAATTTTGTTTTATTCGTACTTATATTTTCCGTACAAATAAAATATTACTATATATATATTGTGAAGCTACAGTCAGTATGCCTATTTTATTACCTATTTTATTATCCATATTTACTTATTAGATGGATATAGAAAGAAACTTAAAGCAATAGAGATTCACTATTATTAATATCCCATCACTTTTTAAACCTTATTCGGGCAGAGAAACACCTTACACAACGACTCAATGTTAAAATGATGCCGATCTAAAGCAAACAGTCTTAAAAAATAAGCAACCAACGATCCCGCCATTTTCCCCTCTACGTCATAGTCTTACCACAGGTCTTTACTCAAGACGAGTGGCATGATTCAAAAGAACATTTAGTTACTGTTAAATTAATATTACATTAAACAAACAGATAAAGATAATTTTATGTTATTATAAATAATTTTATACAATAATAATATTTATCATGTGATTTATCATTTATTTATTATGTGATAGCCTAGCGGTGAGACCGTACGACTCTTTAGAGACGACATAGGTTCAAACCCCGGGCAGGCACCAATGAGTTTTTCTATTAAAACTTATGTGTCTAATTGATAATTGCAATTTATCACACGCTTTTCGGTGAAGGAAAACATCGTGAGGAAACCTGCATATCTCTAGAGAATTCTAGTGATATGTGTAACCTACCAATCCGCATTGGAGCAGCGTGGTAGGTCTTAGCTCCAATCCTTCTCTCCAAAAACGGAGAGAAGAGGCCTTAGCCCAGCAGTGGGCATAGTAACAGGCTGTTACTTTAATATTTATCATATAATATTTTCAATTTTTTATATTAATATAAAAAAAATTAAACATAAAATTGACTATACGTTTATTTTATCACGGAAAAGGCTAGCCGCCTATATATACTTTATCTTTGTCTAATCACATATAAAGTAGAGTGAATCAGTAAGTAACAGATCATCCTCATTTGTAAAAAATAATGAAAATATTATTTATTTATATATTTATTCAGAACCAACAGAACTATATGTATAATTAAATTAATTTGGTTCTATTTCATAGGGTTGCTAACAACATAGAAATTAAAATAAAGGTAATCACAGCGTGCTTAAAATGTATATTATTATGTTTATGTGAGTAATAATGATTTTGTGTAATAATTTAATTATATAGCACATAAAGTGTTTATATAGCGTCGTATTTCACAGACTCGTTTTAAAGAGGAAGAGAAGCTTAATATAAATGGTAATTTACACATTTTCACATGATTGGAACCGTGCGTCGTTCGGATCGTTGATTTATTGGCAATGTTCGCGCGACCGAAATATGATATGTAGTTAAAAGAATTACAAGAAAAATCCGCTTTTATGCTTAAGTTTAAATTTTAAAAGACTCATTCAGCTTTAGTTATATAGTAGTGACGAAAATTGTGACCAAACGAGTGTAAATTGTCGATTGATACGTGACTAGAGGGACGCCGACATATTAAAATTCCGCAATCTACATTACCATTACATATTATATATTATTTTACCTTTACAGCAGTTTAAAATACTATTAAAAAAAGGCTAATTCAGAAAGCCTATTATACTATTGAAGATTACCTAGACAATAAGAATGCGTGGATATAGCTTCTCTTCAACTCTGTACAAGACATTAATAACTATATGTAAGTGATAAGAATTATTGTTTGAAAAGAGCAACCGCCTAGTTTCTTGCTGGTTCTTCTCGGCAGGAACAGCTTTCCGAACCAGCAGTAGATGTTGACGATTCAAAAGCACTTGTTTACAAGTTTACTTGAATAAAGAATATTTTGAATTTGAATTTGAATATACGGATGGATTGTGCAAAGTATTACATGCATAATTTATAGAATTAGGCGTTGCTTTGCAGAGATCCATAAAACAAAACTAATAATTAAAATTAATTTGCTATAATCCGCGATATGTTGCAGATCATAGCAATATAATTTTACTATTACATGCATATTAAAGGAATATCGCCAGAATTGACAAATGATAGGAGAAAATGGAAGAGAAAAATATGTTGTGCCGACCCCACTTAAAGTCGAATAACGGCAGAAAATTGATGATGATTGAGCTATAGTTATGTATGATTTTGAGGTAATATATTATTATGTATTGATTGATGAGTTGATTCTTAGCTTCATATTAAAATGAAAAATAGGTGTTTTAAATGAACATATTACGCTATAAATAACTTGATAGCGATAATGGCTAAATGTTTAAAGGTCCTGAACGTTAAAGGTCGTGGGTTCAGGTCCGAGCACAAGCTCTATTTTCTATAAAAAGCTGTATATTTATATCTCATCAAGCACTTTAGAGTGGAAAAAAATATAGTTAGGAAATCTGCATATAGCTAAAAAAAATCTGGAATATGCGTGACCTGAAAATTCGTATTTGAAATAAGTCAGGACTCTAAAGTCTACTTGAGTTTACTTTATCGGAGAAAGAAAGATTTATCCAGAAGTGGAGAAGTAACGCAATTTTTTTATGTCATTTTTTAAAATATTCCACATGAAACATTTAAATCAAAACGTATTTTATAAAAAGATAGCGTTAGGAAATCTGCATCCGCCGTGTGTATCCTGCTGAGTAGAATAGACGACCCACATTTCTTACCGAGGTATCGTGAAAGGCGACTATGGTAAGTCGACCCGCCGTGTGGTATCCAGCTGAGTAGAAGAGACCACCCTCATTTCTTACCGAGGTGTCGTAAAAGGCGACTAAGGTAAATCGACCCACCGTGTGGTATCCGGCTGAGTAGAATAGACCATCCTCTTTTTACCGAGGGGCTGTAAAATACGACTAAGGTAAGTTGACGTCAGGCAGGCGGCCGGTCGTAAAATACGTAACCGAATCTTGTGCCACCATGTTTGTAACATGTTGTGCCCACCCCACTTAGTGGGATAAGGTTTACTAAGGTTTAATAAGGTTTACTTAGGAAGATGATGATGAGCGTTAGGAAATCTGCCTATTTCTGGAAAATTTCTGAGATATGCAAAGAGCAACGTGATGACTCTAAACTCTAGTTATGTTTACTGCTCTCTAAAGGAGAAAGAAGGATTTGTTGAGAAACGGAAAAGTAACGCAGATTTTTTATCTACTTATATTATTTCATTCGTTTGATTTAAATATTCCGAATTGAACATTAACCATTTAAATCGGAACGTATATTACCGATTTTAATGTAAAGAGACGCAGCCTTTAAATAAATTGTAATTTACATATTTACACGTGATTGGAAGCAGTCGTATATCTTTGCTGATTTATTGGAATTGCTCTTTAACTCAAATATGATATGTTTAAAACATGAATTATTAACATTTATCTACTGGATTCTGCCCGCGACTTCGTCTACGTGAACTTCAGAACTC
This sequence comes from Morpho deidamia, assembly GCA_947086505.1. Taxonomy (NCBI): domain Eukaryota; kingdom Metazoa; phylum Arthropoda; class Insecta; order Lepidoptera; family Nymphalidae; genus Morpho; species Morpho deidamia. The sequence continues at coordinate 3,645,416 of CAMTZC010000025.1, forward strand.
AGATAATGAATGAATGAATAACTTATTTCAATCTCTACTTTTTCAACTATCTCTGTACCAAATATCACACAAGTCAAATGCTCTGTTCGAACATGAAAAGAGGACAAAGAATAATTTTCTAATATTCAACATATTTACAGCCTAGTTTCGTGATAATCAATTTTTTGATCACGTCACAGTTCGTGCCCTTGTATTAAAAAAATACAGATTTTTTAAATTCAGTCTGACAAAAGCTCAAGGCAACAGATGCCTGTGTTCAAAAAATTAAAAGACGTTTTCAACTGTTAATAATTAATTATTAATTAAAGTTAATTATTAATTAAAGACAAGGTTTTGGTAACGCAACATATGACGATGATGGCCTGCATATTTTATTTTTACCTACCAAACCTTTAATTTGAGTTCTATGGCCCAACGGTAAAAGCTCATTACGACCCTTACGTGGAGAGTTTATTTTTTCGAAGTGACTGCATGTTGTTAGCCCTAACGGCTTTTACAGCGTCACCGGGCGAGACGGGCGAGCGCTGAAGCATCGCCGAGGTTGCGAAATGCAGAGATTAGAGTGCAGAAGCTCTACTAAGGTCGGGGAACGTCGTCCTAAGGGTGCCCTCCTGTGAGGCCGGACTACGGTTTAGGGCGACGCGTGGTGGAGGGCTGATGGTATGACTTTGATTAGTCATTGCGATGTCGGAAGGGTAGGAGGAGAGAGTTCATACCACGGTTGTATAACTAGGAGGTTTTTATAAAAAAAAACCATTGATGACATATGTCAATTTGTCTGGAAAAAATGTGGATTAAAAGAAATTTGCTTTAACAAATTAATTATTACAGCTAATTTAGCTGATTTATTTATAAGTGACCCCTATAGATATAACTATAACATAAAGTACAAACCGTTATTTGCATATAGAATAAAAAGCATACGGAGTTGACGGGAAGAATCTAAATAAAAACATATATCAGCGAGCTCGCATAAAATCGACGTCATTATTTTCCATAAAACTAAAAGAGTTTTAAGTTTCCCCGGGGCAATAAAACCCCTATTAAGCTGGCTTTTATCTTCAACAATAATAGAACATTTTATTGTCTATCCCTTTTTATTGCTGATGGCATATAAACACTTGACCACTGTCTGCGTTTGGGATTTGTAAAATAAATGGTGGTTTGATGCCATTAGAATTTTGATGGTGTAACAAAGCATAATTACATGTATGGGACAATTACGAATACGGTCATCCATCCGCTAGATAAGTAACTTAAAACTTGAGTTATGACGCAACACAACACATAATGTGACAAAAAACACTTAAATATATTCATTTATCATTTTAAATCATCATCATTTTTAGAAAATGTTAGCCTTCGGCGGAATCAAACCCAAGACCCGCGGAGCTGAGGGCAGAGTTACTGCTACCTGCGTCAACGGGCCAGTCAAATTAGTTGAATAGATAAGGTATGTAGTTTTGTTAGTAGTTAAACGCCTGTTAATAATTATACACGTTTGTTTATAAGTATGCCAATAATGCTGGTCTAAAAACTACAATGTTTTACGCAATTAGATTCTTTGTCAAAGAAGAGAAGAATAAAATATGATGGTTTACATTAATTAATGTAGATAATATCAAATTGTGTGCGACTTTCGAATCACCTCTTTGAATAAAAAAAAATTAATAAAGCACTTGATGATTACATAACAAATAACATAAATAGAAATCCTCCTGCCCTTATCCCACTCATAGTGGATTCGTCACATGTTACAAACATGTTGTCACATGATTTGGCTATGTATTTTAAGACCGGCCGCCTGCTTGACGTCAACTTACCTTAGTTGTATTTTACGACCCCTTGGTAAGAAAGTGGGTGGTCTACTTTACTTAACTGGATACCACACGGTGGGTCAACTTACCTTAGCCGCCTTTTACGACCCCTCGGTCAGAAATGAGGGTGGTCTATTCTACTTAGCCGGATCCCACACGGCATATAAATAGAAATAGGCATTTTTACAAATCAATTCATAATATTTAGTCGCAAATACTTCTTCGGTTGAATTATCGAGAGTTATTTTCTAAGTCCACCATACTTAATTATTTAGTTGAGTATAAAGAATTAATCTTCTGTATTTTTTAATACCAAAAGCATCGTAACTGTAATGTCGCCAGTAGGCGGTTTCATTTCAGCCTAAAACATTTATATGTGTCTGTCTGTCTGTATTTAAATCTGTGTAGTGTATGCGGGTTAAGATGTGTGTATCTTATCTTAAGACACATACATATAATACATACATGCATATACTCACACTTACTTTGTACTAATACTAATACATTAGTATTAGTACAAAGGAAACATTACAGTGTCTCAAACGTACACACGTCAGTAACACGAGAGCCCAAGTGAGAGTGGACGTGTGATATATTGTTACTTGTTAGTGCGTGTTTGAGCCTGTGATTCATACAACATTAGTCTATATTAATACAAAACAAGTGAACACTACAACCGGTATTATTATTTTTAAACCTAGTCTAAGAACAAGGTGCACTAACCTTGTTTTTTTATTCGTCATCACGTCAACACCATAGAGACTCAATTACGTACAAATAACAATTTCTTTTTCCATTTCTAAATAATCGGTTAGAAGCACTTCAAAGAACCGTATGGTAGACCGAGATAAAGTAATATTATGGGCACTCTGAATATTTTAGTGATTCAATTGACAATTCTTCGTTCAGCGATATTAAAATTTGATCATTCGGTCCGCGACAAGAAAACCCTCAAAATTGGACTGGTATTATAGCCATTCAAATTTAAATTATTATTCTTCACAAGTTTCTTCTGCGATTTCGTTCGCGTCGACTCTTGTATTAAAATAGCCTCCGTTATTTCGTATATTGTTATTTTCCTGTTTCCGAAGAAAAAAAATTGTTTTTTCATCATATTATATATATTTACTTCTACAGCTTCAATTATACTTTCATCAATAATGGTGCAGTGGATGATATAAATAGATAAAAGCGTAAGGAGGCACCCTTTTGACAACGTTCCTCGACGCTAGTAGAGCTTCTGCGCTCTACTCTCAGCATTTCGCAACCTCGACGATGCTTCTGCGCTCGCCCGTCCTGTCCGGTGACGTTGTAAAAGCCGTTAGGGCTAACAGCATACAGTCAGTTCAAAAAAAATATGATTGATCTGGGTATGAGAAGTAAGAATAAATTTCTGTAAATTTCTCTCAATGGAAATTAAGGTCTTTAATCATAAACAGCACTTATTGAACTGTTTTAAAATACAATTGTTTTGGATATGTGTTTAAATTTACTTAGTAACAGTATTACGTAAGACATAATTCTATGTTGAGTATAAAAACAAATACAGCTGTTTAGATGTCAGCTGTAGAATTTTCCAGACATTACTCAACGTTTTTATGTATTTATCTTTTCAAATACAAAAAAAAGGTCTCCAAATATAAGTCATTAAATTCATCTACCTAACATTAAACTTAAATCTCGAGGGCCGTTCTAGACCAAAGCAATCGCAAAATTTTATCAAAGGACCTTTTACATATTACTAATGTCTGAACTAGTTTGACAAAGAGTCGAGAGCTTTAGAAACTAACCTCCATGTGATTTTATTAATGTACGTGACGAAAAGCTTTGTATTTTTAAAGCACTTTAGAGTAGTACGGTTCAAAATGCTAGTGGAGTAAAAATCTATTATTATATACCCTAGAAAGTATTTATTCCAAAGAAAGTCCCCAAAACCTGTCTGCCTGTATGTGATCGATTTTCTCAAAATCTACTGAACAGATTTTTGTATGGTTTTTACTAGAAGGTAATTTAATCCTTCCTAAATAAATAGTATTAAAAAGGTCGCGCAGTTGTAAAAAAAATTAGCCTGCTGAGAGCTTTATTCGCGTGCGCTGCGTAAACCAACCGAGATACATTAAAGTAATGTATCTCGGTATTGTAACTAGAGATTTGTGGATCTACTAAAAAGTCCGCAAATGCGAAAAAAAAACAAATCCTAATAATATCCTACTAATATTATAAATGCGAAAGTTTGTGAGTATGGATGGATGTTTGTTACTCTTTCACGAAAAATCTACTGGATGGATTTGGATGAAACTTTACAGTTATATAGGTTATACATCAGAATAAAATATAAGCTACAATTTGTAATGATTTTATGTAATATAACGATACATGTCAATAAAGTCGGAAAAAATCTGGCCTCTGAGAGCTATCTTGGCGTGCGCTGCCAAAACCTTTGGAGTTACACAAAGATGCTGTATTGTAGTATTGTTTGTTTTGAATAGCATATATCTACCTTTTATGTGGAAGCCACTATGACCAAAATTGTGAATCATAAAGTTAATTAAATTATATACTATTTTACGATGCTTATTTTAGTATATTTATAAAATTCTTATAAAATTCAATACATTTGTCGCTTTCAGTGTTTCATGTAGATAAACTTTGTCTTTTACACTAAGTAATTTGGCCGAATAGTTTAAAAGTTATCACGATATGATTGATTTAAATTGAGCGCCATCGAATGCCTAATATGCGCGGCGCACGAAGATTGTATGGATTCCTTTTGTTTTTAAGTTAGACATCTGAAATTTCGGATGTAGGAGTAACTAAATAAATACAAGTATATTTTTTAATATAAAGTAAAAAATGAAACTCAATGTGGCAGACCAAATTCCACGCGAGTGAAGCCGCGGGCAAAACCTAGTTATTAATATTAACATCGGGTACAGATTACTTCACTCTTTGTCACAACACTAATGCGTTTTATTTTCTTTATTACACGGTATCCAATAATAAGAGTTAAAAATGTCACACAAACTCGGGAAAGAAAACAAAATAATATAAAATACTTTTATATTATTTTGCTTATAACAATGTTTCCCTAGTGCTTTATATTGTGCTTCAATAAACAGGTATTTGTGTTGCATATTTAAGAAGCCTTGCAAGTCTGCATCGAGATGGGAATATGAAATTGTCGCCAATAAATATTAAATGGAAGTTCTGTAGACGGCTTCGTAAGATGGGAGAATAAATAATGGTGGGTAGTTATTTAAATTTATACGCATAGCAAATGAGAAAATAAGCCGTTATGGTCTAACGCTGAAAGATAGTTACCAGAAAGTCGTGGGTTAAGATCTCGGTTATAACGTAAGTTTATTAAATATTACACTATCGTAGACACAGTAAACGCTAACACCAGACTCACTAGAATAGGCTCAACTGCCTTATTTATAACCTCTGTTGTTTGCATTTCCGTTGCCGTTTTATGAAACAAATAATGAATGACATTTGACTACTTCCGTCTCCAACGAATTATTAAATTAATCCTATTTATTATATTTCCTATTACACAATCACATATTCGTTATATGTATTTATGAATATTTATAAGCATATTTAACCCGATATCTAAAAACAATTTGCTGTTTCAGAGATATACAGGTGATCTTATACTTGTAGGTAAAGTATATCCCTTCATATTTCTTAAACATCCTAGGACTATGTGCAACCTGTTTATCTATTTTGGTAAAGTGTGTTAGTTGTAAGCTCTGTTTCTACTTCTGATAATAATTTATTCAAGTAGGTGTTACTTTGTGCTGTTCGATAATGCAATAAATCATGTATTATTTTGCTATAATCCGTGAATAGAGAAAATCTATGAATACTAGAGCTTGTCTAAGCTAAAACGACGCGCCCCACTCGAGCAAATTTAAAATATTTACGAAAAACACACATAAAAATTCAATTGTATTTTCACATCAACTAAAGAGTTTAAGTACCCCCAATGATGCAATATCGGTTGTTTGTTGTTAACGAAAAAAGGGGAATTTTTATCCTACATATTAACCCGGTGTATAAGCTTTAATTGTGCCAAATTTTATCAATATTTGTCAAGCATATTAACTGTGATAACGTTAATGATAGACAAACTTACGCATTTATAGTATTAGTATGAATTGACGAGTGAAATATTTAATTAACTTAACTAAATAACTAACTAAGCTAAACACGAAAGACAATAACTTACACACGAGTAGCCACAAACACACACACACACCAAGACGCGCAAACACACACACACACATACACACACACGCATGCACACGCACTCAATGCAGAATGGATTTAAGAATGTGTCCTAGGCAGGCGATGGCGTTCGTGGTACAGGTTATCTTAGTGCGAGCGCTTAAGCACTCCTTTTCATTAATCCCATCTTTAAATTAATGTATTTATATATATTGTTATAAAAAGAGTAAAAACAGTGTAATAGCTCATAAGATAATAAGAAATAAATAAATATAAATTAAAAATGAATATAAGTGTTGCTCGCTTACCCAACTTAGTCCGAACATTGTTCACGGAAAGGTCTTTTCACGACAGAATCTTTTGTAACTTCAACATACTCGAAGCTAAAAACTCTATTATAGTTGAATGTGCCGTCAATTACAGTTACAAAATACAATTAAGAAGTTGTTAGCTACACACAAGTATAAGTGTATGGTGACAAGGGTCTTGCCGAATAAAGATCTTTTCACAAAAAACTAATGGAACAGTGATTCAAGAGTCTAGAGGAAAAATCTTCCCTCTTTCGTCGTCAGCTCTTCAGCAAGTGATTGATTCGTTTTTAACTAAAAGGTTATTTATCAAGTTGAACATCTCGGATTCTTGTTCGAGGACGGCGATAAGCGGGGGATTAACATTATTCCGCGTTACAGTTAAATTATAGGCCTTTTCAAATGCCTATTTTAATCTAAACTTATTTCTACGCTTAAGTAAGTCAAGCGGTAGCCAGCTAGCTATAATTTATTTCATAAACAGTTATAACAATTTGTTTTATTATAACTATTATAAATAATTATAATAGTAGTTAATAAAAGTAGTTATTGTGAGTTAACCGTAAGCGATAGAAACATGATATCGCGGACTTTTTTGTAATATTTTTATAGATCTACAATTCTCTAGTACATTACTTTTGCGTAACTCTGCTGGTTTACGCAGCGCACGCGACTAAACCTCCCAGCAAGCATGTTTTTTAACAACTGCTCGATTTCTTCATCACAATTCACATAATACTGATATGTACTATTTACCTAATCTAAACGGAAGTATTGCAGTATCGGTTATTGAAAACCGTACAAAAATCCGTTCAGTAGATTTTGAGAAAATCGATTACATACGGACAGACAGCTTTTTGGAACTTTGTTTTTATAATAAGTATAGATTTTTACTTGGCGAAGAATAATACAATAGTAATAAGTAAATTATTTTTAAACTTAGTTTTGTATTAATGTACAATATTTATTCTATCCCAATTGCACTCGCAACTACGTTCACGTCAACTTAAGTGTTTAATTACCTTCATATATATTCTGAGTTATAAGTATTTGTTTTAGTCCTTAAAAAAAGACGTAAATCTTATAGGTTACCCCGTTATATCTACATTAATTGTACAGTTATATCTATTTTGGTGCACCGATTTAGGTAAGTGTTGCAGCCAGACAGACATATAGACAGTTAGATAGACTATAGAATTTATATTATTAAGTCGCCTTTTACGACACCTCGGTAAGAAATGAGGGCGATCTAATCTACTCAGCCGGATATCACACGGCGGGCACATCATTATGTACTAACTAAACTAAATGAAAAACTAAGGATCTGATATATTAAAAACAATTTAAAATAAGTGAGAGTTTTAAGTTATTGTAACAAAAAAACCTGTACACAATAATAAACAATAATAAAAATAGAACATTCTTTAAAGTAAATTATCAAGGAAGAATTTTTCTAAATTTAATCAAGAAGAATATAACTCAATCGAAAATCATTCTACTATTTCTGTACAAGTATATTTGCTGGCACACGTGCATTACGGACTTCTTTGACAAACTTTGACTTTGTATGTTTAGAAGAAGTAAATAAATCAATGAACAACTCGGAGATCTAGTGAAGAACTTTCGACTTGAGTTCAACGCCTGAATAGAGACAGCTTTAAGATTCCTTAAAACCAATGAGAATATCGATCAAGTAAAAAAAACCCTTTATTTACTTCGGAACTTGGCTTTTTTTTTACTTTAGTTTTACGCAGTTTATTTTTACTTTAGTTTTACGCACTCTATTTTTTTTACATCTATTGAAAGATAATATTGCCGATGGTGGTTAAAAGATAGATGTGTTATTAAATGGGTATGGAGCTAGTTTTTACAAAAATAATATGTAATATAATATCTAATAGTTTTAGTTTAAGGAAACAGGTATTCTAACATTTGCTTCACAGTATATTTTAAATAACGTAATTTTTGTATATAAAAATATAAAGAATTATAAAACGATAGGTGATGTATATAATAGATAAAGTAGGAACCGACATAAGCTTGCGACCTAGCAAAAGTACGTAAATCGTTTGTGGGTTTGGGTATAAAATTCTATAATAAAATTCCGAAATCAATTTTGGTCATGCCATTACAGCACTTTAAAAACACTGTTAAAAAGAGGCTGATACAAAAAGCCTACTATACTGTTGAAGATTACTTAGATGATAAGGATGTATGGATATATGTAGGTGCACTTCTACCCTGTACAAGACAGTAATAAATAAATGTAACTAGTTCTAAGATTTATATTTTGAAAAGAGCAACCGCCGAGTTTCTTGCTGGCTCTTCTCGGCAGGAACAGCTTTCCGAACCAGCAGGAAAGTTGACGATTCAAAAGCACTTGTTTACAAGTTTACTTGAATAAAGAATATTTTGATTTGATTTGATTTGAATAATAATAGTAATAATGCCTATTAATTAATGCGTAAAATAACTAGCCAACCGCTTAGAGTGCGATAAGAGCATGATAATGATGAATGCCTATTAATATGACGCTGAATGTGTGAAAGAGAGAGTGTATGTGTGTTTTTTATTGTCTCCAGGCCTACCATGAACTTTTAGATAAAGATTCAATTCAAAGTCAGTACCTAAACCGAACCGCTTTCTTTTCGTACCATGAAGTGTGAATTGCATTGGGGTCGTAATGTTAGAAAAGGATTACGTTATATGAACTATAGATAACTCTGTCTCTTTTACTTACATGTTTTTAGGACGCATTCCGAACACTCATTCGGTAACGGCTTAAAGTATACGTCTTTAAGACGTCATGGTATTAAAAAGCAAAACAATTTAGTTTACGTCTTCAATTGACTCGCAATAAGATATCTAATTAGATATAGAATAAGAATCGTAGGCCTGCTGGCCGGAGATGTCTGCGGAGGTTGCGGTTTCGACCCCTGCTGAGGGCCAAAATTTTCGAAAATCGATTTGTTGATTCTTCGGATCTAGGTGTATATATCTATTTACCGGTTCTCTGTTGCTAGTATTAAGTTACTTAGTGGACAGACAACCGTGTGCGTAACTGTTCCATAAAGGTATATAACAGCCTGTAAACTATCCCATTCTGGGAATAAGCCTCATATAGTTTTGGAGGACGCTCCTCAGACGTAATGGCAGGGTCACTGTCCCCTGCGCCAACGTCGAACATTAAAAAGATATTTCTAATCTATTGCTCACCTATTACGTGAAGCATGTACTTGAAGTTTCGAGTCGGCGACACTTTGAAGTCCGCCCGACAGCGGTACAGGGCGCGGTCGTTTGGAGAAACATTCCGGATGCGGAGCGAGGAGTGTGGTGTAGCGTGCCATCGAGCGCGACCCGTAAGAGATGAATCCCCCCAGTGTGCATCAGGCCCTTTTACACGCCCGTCGAAACTGCAAAAAATGGGGAAATATTTAGACTTTAGTATTAAAAAAGCAAATTTAGTGAGATTCCATTGCACTCTTTTTTGTAAAGAAGAGTTGGAAACTGTATTCCTTCCAGGGTTATTATGACCAATCAAACTCATACCATCAGCCCTCTAATACGCTTCGTCCTAAGCCATAGTCCGACTTCACAGGAGACAACCTTAAGACGACGTTCCCCGACACTAGTAGAGCGTCGGCGCTCTACTCGCTGCATTTTACAACCTTGATGATGCTTTTGCGCACGCCCGTCCCGCCCGGTGACGCTATAAAAGCTATTAGGGCTAATAGTATACAGGCAGCTCGAATAAAAAAGGAGATAAGACACCACGCTTATGTAAGTTTACTAACGATATTTTTCTTTACCGAGACATGTTTTCCTTCACAGAGAAGTGCAAGATAAATTGTAAATTTTAACTTGGGGTTTGAAGGTATCCTCTGTTAAGAGTCCTACGTACCTTAATCGACTATCACGACTCAATGTATTTGTAAGCATTATGTATCATAATTAATGTTGCAACGTTGTTGCGGATCCAGAAGATTGAAATTCTTGACTTTTCAGCTTTAAAATAATTCTAAGCCATAGAAAGTGACTTAGGAATTTGCATACGCAGATAATTTAATTATTTCTGTGTGCGAAGAGTTAATACGAATGAAGGAATTTTACGTATTATTTCTCTTAGTACGGTATTTGAAAGCTTGTATTTGCCAAAAAAAGCAAACCGCATTGAATTCGCATCGGATCGTTTCGCAATCGCATTCGTCTTGAGTCGCTTATCGGACGCTATCTAAGTAACTTGGGTGAACGTGATTTGAAGATTAATTCTTTTGAGGCTTGTATCTCGATGATGATCATTAATAGCTTAATAGGATAGAAGTATATCAGCGACCCAAAACTGCAATATCCAACAATAACGTCATGGTGGTATAATTTCTTTTCTATGAAATACAAAGTAATATTCTTTACTTTAACTACAAAAGCCTACAGCAGCCTATTTATCTCGACGGAATCTTATTCAAACACATCAAACAAAAATGGCAATTGCAAGGTATCATATTTTCCTTGAACCAAACACGATACATCCTGAGATAAATTGGAATTGAAACGAAAGCCTTGTTAGAAATCTCTACGGACAAAGCAACCCTGAAAACTTGAAAAGCATTTTCCTTCGATTAAAACAAGCGATAGTTATGGATTTATATGATTTAATGGAATATGCCTTCTATAAAATCTTACACATAACAGTCCAGAATTGATTTATATTTAAACATTTTCTTTGGGTATATCTCTCACCAATGATTGTTATATTACTTTTTTACTTTATTTTCTTGGTTTTGTTCAATAAAATATGATTACTACAATATAGCCCTAAAATCAGTCAGCAGGAAATAGAACGAGCTATCCGTTGAGTATTTCTAAGTTATCGATTCTAAATACTGAGTATGGTGTACGTGTTCACTTATATTGTATTAATACTCGTATAGACTTGTGCTGTATGGATATAGCACAAGCTGAAATACGCACTAACAAGTAACAGCAAGTGAGTACACTTCAGACGACTCGCCGAAGCCTGTCTGAATACGACGTTCCGTTTGGGCGTTCCGAACGGGGTTATCGGACGCTCTTCTAAATAGGTCCTCAAGACGGTTGATGCATCTGGTGCTCTTGATGCATCGAAGAGCGGAGGGTGGGGCCACTTTTAGAGAGGTGTCACCCCCAGAGTGTGTCACCTCTGGGTCCCTCTGGGGCTCAGAGTTGCTGCTGGCGGGATCGGGGTAATATGTCCAATGGTACCTGTCCCCGCCGCCAGGAGTTTTTAGTCAGTGAGAGTCCGACATACCCGCCGCTCGTCCCCGTCGGGCGGTGACGACCCATAATGGGCTTTCCTGACATAATAAAAAAGTGACTACACTTCAACTCTCATCAAGGAACTCTCGTACTACTGACATGGTGCGCTTGAGACAGTGTAACAATAAATAATAATAAATATATGGGACACTTACACACACGGTGGTCTGTCCCCAATGTAAGTAATTTAACACTTGTGTTACGGGTGACGGACAACTGGTTGATATACTACGTATATAATTTTAAATACATACTTAAATACAAATATACACCCAGGCTCGTAGATCCAACCAATTGTTTATAGAAAATGTTGGCCCTCGGCGGGAATCGAACCCGCGACCCGCGGAGCTGAAGGCAGGGTCACTACCCACTGCCCCAACGGGCCAGTAATGTTTTTGTGACTATACTCCGTGCCTACTAGGATGATGCGGGTGAGTTTCGTTAACGTTTCGTTTCTCTCTTAAAAATTGCCGCCATTTACATATGATATTTTTATATTTCAAAGTAATCATCAATTTAATTCAAATTATTTATTCTAGTAAACTTGTAAACAAGTGCTTTTGAATCGTCAAAACTTACTGCTGGTTCGGAAAGCTGTTCCTACGGTGAAGATCCAGCAAGAAACTCGGTGGTTGCTCTTTTCAAATAAAATTCTTATAGCTAGTTATTAATCCATTTGGTTATTAATCCCTTGTGCAGGGTAGAGGAGTGTCTTAATCCACGCATTTTATCATCTATATAATCCTCAATAGTATTGTAGGCTTTTTGTATCAGCCTCCCTTTAACAGCGTTATTAAACTGCTGTAGTGGTAAAGATAAAATCGATTGCGGGATTTTATTATATAATCTTACACCCAAACCTACAAATGATTTATTTACTTTTGCAGGGCTCACAGCAGGAACTGCAAGCTTATGTCGGTTCCTACTTTGTCTATTATATACATCGCCAATCTTTTTATAATTATGTATATTCTTATGTACAAAAATTAAATTAAATTCCATAACTTAAAATAAATACACAGCAACTATCCTTACGATTAGTCATCTTAATTGTATTTAGAAAGATGATATTGTTTTACGGATTTTTGAAAATGTCTTATGACTTGGACTCTTGTGTATTAAAAGGTAATTCCATAACTTAAATGCCTGTACAGCGAACGACTTACTAAAAAATATTGTTTTATGTTTAGACATTGTAAGCCTTCATTTGTACGATGAACGAGAACTTTAGAATGTTTGTAAAGAAATTAAAATTTTTCTTTTAAGTATGAAGCAGTGTCAATACGAAATAGCACATATATATTTACCAGTTGTAATACATATTTTAAATGTATAATGCTAAAGGCTTAACAAATACTGTACATTAGCCGTGTTGTATCTGGCAGAATCGAATAGACCACCCTCCTTTCTCACCGAGGTGTCGTAAGAGGCGACTGAGGTATATGCCGTGTGGTATCCGGCTGCATAGAATAGACAACCCTCAATTCTTACCGAGGTGTCGTAAAAGGCGACTAAGGTAAGTTGACGTCAGACAGGCGGCCGGTCGTAAAATACGTAGCCAAATCATGTGACAACATGTTTGTAACATGTTGTGCTGACCCCACTCAGAGTGGGATAAGGGCAGGAGAATGTTGATGATATTTTCCAGTTGTCTGTCACCCATAACACAAGTATTAAATTATTTACCTTGGGGACGGAGGACCGTGTGTGTAAGTGTCCCATATATTTATTATTATTTATTAAAAACCCGTTGTGTGGTATTCGGCTGAATAGAATAGACCACCCTCATTTCTGACCGAGGTGTCGTAAAAGGCGACTAAGGTAAGTTGACGTCAGGCAGGCGGACAATCGTAAAATACGTAGCCAAATCATGTGACAACATTTTAGTAACATGTTGCGCCGACCCCACTCAGAGTGGGATAAGGGCAGGAGGATACTGATATTATTTATTAAAAACAGATGGCAACAATTTACAGAATAAATGTATCGGTAATGTACGGTCAAAATTTTCAATAAATTTATAAAAACGACCAAAACGTCGGAATTCGTTGCGAACATAATTATCCGGAGCCATTTATATCCTTCAAAAGTTACCTTTGAAATTCGCATGAAGGCTCTATGCTCCGAAATGAAAACCGTTCTCACTCATAAATATTTCATAACTAAACGGGCTTACGGCGCCCTTCTAACGCGGGCGAAGTTCTTTGTACGGCTCGAAATGTAATGCTGTCACATTGAGATAAACTGGAGCCAATGATCGTGTATATTCCGCTTATGAATTTTGAATACATATTGAAGCTCCCACATCCATATGTAAGCTGCGAACACTCGACAAACAAGAGATCACTCGATCTGTGAGTGTAGCTTAAACAATAGAATTGTTTTGCATAACATTGTCAGCCCTATAACTCCTATAGAGTTAACATACTAGAGTAGAATAGACAGGCCTATAATCACTTACACACTGTAATCACATTAATAATGAGTGAGAATTTATAGAATTAGGCGTTACTTTGCGGAGATCCATAATACAAAAGTAATAATAAAAATTATTTTGCTATAATCCGCGATACAATAAATAGATAATATATATAGTGCTAAATGTATAGTGAACTATCCGTTTTTTTATACCCGATACATGCAGGACTCGTAAAAACACATGCACAAACCTCCACCACAATACACAAGCACTACACACGTTCACTATCACAAACTTTTTTACATTGTAAAAATTGCTAAAAGTGCTGACAATAATCAAACCATTTTATTCTAATCTCTGCATTAATTCCCATTAAATGATATTTTATTAAAAACTATTTTAATACCTGTAAAATACTTTTTAAATTATTAAAATCCGATATCCCAATCAAAAGATATTACGAATTTAAGAATGTAAGCCGAAAGCAAATAATGCCATAACAAATTCATTGTAGCGACCGTTATAGCAGGGCCTGCACTCGGTGAGTTAGCTCTTATTCCAAGAATACCAATGATTACCATTTTTTATAATTAAATAATCAACAAAATAAATCCATAGTCCGACTTAGTAGACTTTCCACTGCCACGTGAAACCGCTGAGCATTGCTAGTGTAATATAATCACGTATTATTTGGCCTTATAGTGTGATAGCCGTTATTGTGCATTTGGGATATTACCAAACATTTTCTGTGAAATGTTCACGTAGCGATGACGGATTATGACGAATTTATACAATATTGAGCATTACTCTTGCTCAATCGATCTTGATTGATGATGGTTTAGTAAATAACCACTAGTTACGGCCTCGTGTGACGTCTTATTTATCGAAATTGGGGTCGTTCATCATTTAAGAAAGGCCACTTTGAACAACCGATTCATATACTTTATCATTGACGGATTATGCGGTTGACAATCGTAACAACTACATATTATAAAACATTCTTTCTGTTCCAAGTGATGGGTGCTTCTAACACTTACGCGTTTTGTTACAATACAAGTGAACATCAAAATAGTATTCATTTTTTATGTATAGAAAACGGTAGCTCATGAATAAGGGCTCTGAGTAGGGCCAAAACTAGTCGGGTTAACCCGAATAAATAAGACCCTGTTCCCAAAAGAAACACTAGAACTCTTAAATCCTATATATTTCTAATACCCCGGTGTATAAGCTTTAATTATGCCATATATCATCAATATTGGTCCAGCAGATTAGCCGTGAAGGCGTAACGCATAAACAGAGTTTGGCATTTATATTATTAACTGGACTTATTATGTCGGTCACTACACTTAACAAATAAATATATCACTTAACAAATAAAATCAAACTTCAAAGAATGCTCTTAAACAGTGGCTCTCAACCTTTAGTGTGCCATGTCCCAAGTTTGTAATTATTATGCTCAATGTGTGCTATTCCATGCCGTGTGGTATCCGGCTGAGTAGAATAGACCACCCTCATTTCTTACCGAGGTGTCGTAAAAGGCGAATAAGGTAAGTTAACCAGCCGCGTGGTACCCAGTTGAGTAGAATAGACCACCCTCTTTCTTACCGAGTTGCAATAACGCTACGCATTTGCCAGAAAACAACTTTTTTGAATTAAATCACTTTAATACTATACGTGCGATATATATAGAACACTCTCACATACGGTCGTAGTGTGAAGTATAAAGGGGTTTTTAAAAAAAGTAGTTTCATCCATGTTTTCAGACATTGAAAAACTGCTAAGATATAAAATGAATACAAAGGTTAATTTTGCTGTCAATTTTAAAGTCATGGGAGCTCAATTGGTTAACGGACGGTCTAGATGAGGGAAAATACCCCGATTCGAGTCCCACCTGCCCCAATATTTTTTCATGTTTCATCTTTTTTATATCTTCTAAAAAAATACCCGGTATATAATCAATCACCCAGGTGACCATATACCAACCAGGTGACTATATATTTATATAATGTTATTACATATGAACTGACTTCGCATTTTATATTTGATTTAATTTGTTTTTATTTATATTACCCACTTTCATCGCTTCATTAAACTTCGCTATGTTTCAAAATTTTTCTTTCTGCTATGCATCTCCCAATATCCTTAAATTGTATACAACACTTTGAACACAAATTTGGCAAAAATATTTTTCTATGTATACGGAATGTCAAGTCTTTTGACATTTCCGTTCTCAAATTCTCCATTGTACTTACACGCGATAGTATAGTCACGCCATTCATTTGATAAATCCTCCCGTATAGGTGCTATTAGAAAGGCTACTATGCTGTTGAAAATTACTAAGATGATAAGGATGTGTGGATATAGCTGCACTTCTACCCTGTACAAGAAAGTAATAACTAAATGGAACTAGCTTTAAGATTTATATTTTAAAAAGAGCAACCGCCGAGTTTTTTTGCCGGCTCTTCTCGGTAGGAACAGCTTTCCGAACCAGCAGTAAAGTTGACGATTCAAAAGCACTTGTTTACTTGAATATATAATATTTTGAATTTGAATTTGAATATTTTCGAATATTTTTTTTTGTTAGAATTTTCGATTTCGAATTTGAGATAGCGGTTTGGTTCGATAAAACTAAAAGCTTCCTCTTTCCTCTACAGAAGAATATAGGTGGTAAACTGACAACAAGAGTTTAATATGGCTTTGTACATTGCATAAGTTTAATAGAACCTGGGTGACCTGAATCTTAGGGGGATTTTATTTTATAGAAAAAATTAAAAAGAAAGGGCAGGTGATATTTAGGACTCTTTCTGGGGTATTTTGACTTCTTTAGTCCGTTTGTTCCTCACTGACCTATCGAAACTTTACAAATGACAACAAAATTAGCTTGTATTCGATGCATGTTTTAGCAGTTTTTCTATGCCTGTAAACATGGATAAAACAATTTAAAAAACCATAAATTTAGGTAAATTAATTTAAACCCCCGGTAACGCCCTACATACTAAGTTTTATAAACATCACTGGAGCCGATTCCGAAATCAAATAACGTTTTTCTCCAACGCTGCTCTATGGCATTATGGATTGCACGTACTAATTGAGCACAGAATTAAAAAAATATATATTTACTTATTTATATTTTTTACTACTAACTATTTACTATCGTCAGTGGTATTTAATTTAATGTATAAAAACTTGGTCCTTGGGATTTCCCGCCACGATGAAAGCACATAAAGAGCTCATGAATAAGCGCTCCGTATAGGCTTGAAACTAGTCGGGCTCACCCGACTTAATAAGATGTGAGTAAAGCCGGTTTCTGTACATTTGCAATGAGCTGAAATTTGCACCAGCTAACTGTCTGTGTGACATGTGACTGGCACTCACAACGTTCAGACGCTTTTAAGAAGGATATAAAAAACTCGACACAACGTCAGAGAACACTTAAATAAATATTAATACACGTTATAATGCTCTGGATCCCGTCGAAACTAATTTGACGTCCACATGGGAAAGGTTATGAATATCAAATGTGCGCTTGAGCGATTTATAAAATATGCACACACATTCAGCTTATGATTGAGCCATGGAACGTGACTAGAATTGTCATGGGTAAAACAATATTCAAATTACAATTATTATTCTTAACTACCTGTCTAAGCGGCTTCACACACGACTTTGAAAGCGAAGACGAGGAACTGGGTTTCTGATGTTGGTTGGTCTAGAATTCTCACTATTATTTCGACAGTGTAATGGTTGAACACAATCTTTTTTTTTCGAAATGACTGTATGCTGTTAGCGCTAAAGACTTTTACAGCGTCACCGGGCGGGACGGGCGAGCGCAGAAGCTTCGCCGAGGTTGCGAAATGCAGAGAGTAGAGCGCAGAAGCTCTTACTAGCGTCGGGGATCGTCGTCTTAAGGGTAACTCCTGTGAGGCCGGACCACGGCTTAGGGCGATGCGTAGTGGAGGGCTGATGGTATGACTTTGATTAGTCATTGCGACCTCGGAAGGGTGACGACAAGCCACGACCGACCGACGTCAGAAAACTTTGACCTTGTCTTCACCGGCGAAGACGCTGCGTGTGTGTATTAAGTGTTTCTGTGTTTGCGATCGTTATTTGATCGTCGGTCATATAGGACGCTTTTTAGACGCCTATATTTTCGGTGGTCAGACCTAACTGGGATGTAGGTGGAAGCAACCGAAATAAGGGGGATCGGCGTACCTCAGATTTCTCGAAGTAAGACTTCGAAAAATGTTTAAAGAGGTAAGTAATGGTGGGGACATCGGGGTCTCTATGGAGGTCAACTTTCCGCATGAACTACGGACAACCAGTGGCTGTCCGCATGAATCGGTTTCCCAGAATTCTCTAGAGATATGCAGGTTTCCTCACGATGTTTTCCTTCACTGAAAAGCTTGTAAAAGTAACTGCCTGTTAATATCCCACTGCTGGGAATAGGCCTCCTCTCTCCGTTTTCTGAAGAGGAGGATTGGAGCTTAGACCTACCACGCTGCTCCAGTGCAGATTGGACACATATTCCTAGAATTCTCTAGAAATATGCAGGTTTCTTCACGATGTTTTCCTTCACCGAAAAAAGCGTGTGATAAATTGCAAATATCAATTAGACACATTAGTTGTAATAGAAAAACTCATTGGTGCCTGCCCGGGGTTTGAACCGATGATCGTCTTCTAAGAGTCACACGGTCCCACCGCTGGGCTATCACAGCTTTTGTATATAACATGTACATGATAAATATTTGCCGGAATTCCCAAAAGATAGTTTACGTTAACTAACCGAGGGAATATGAGCAAACAAGTCTTCAGCTAAATCGTTCTTTAGTATGCACAATGTGAAGGGGAGCTATTAATATTTGAGGGTCACGTTTGTGATATAAGTGGACGGTACATTTTTGATGTGTCGACAGGGACACACCGTTGGGTATTCGCGGGTTGTATCTAAAAACTGCGACCGGAGCTTATTACGCGCAAGTCCCTTTACTCATGCAAAACTAAACTCCAACGAGCTTTAAGTACGGTTACCATTTCTTTTTCTCACTTTTGAACTCTTTGACTCTTGTAAAGTAAAAGTATAAATACGAGAATCGACATAAAATTCCATAAATAAAAAGACTTTGATGACTGACTAATCAATACCTATTGAGGTAGTAATAACAATATAACGCGTGGATTAAAATATTCCATTTTTTCTTACCGATGTGTCGCAAAAGTCGACTAAGGTAACTTGACCTGCCGCGTGGTATCCGGCTGAGAGAATAGAATACCCTCATTTCTTGCCGAGGTATTGTAAAAGGCGACTAACTTAAGTTGACGTCAGGCGGCCTGTAGTAAAATGACTAGCCGAAACATATAATAACACGTTTAAAACATGTTGTGCCAATCCCACTTAAAGTGGGATAACGACGGAAAGATGATGTTAATGAATATATGAATAAGATGTGATAGCCTAGCGGTGAGAGCGTGTTACTCTCTAGAGACGATCACGAGTTCAAACCCTGGGTTGGTGCCTGACCAATGACTTTTTCTATAAAATCTTATGTGTCTAATTTATAATGACAATTTATCACACGCTTTTAGGTGAAGGGAAATATCATGAGGGAACCTGCATTTCTCTACAGAATTCTGGAGACTTAATTGCCGAAATTAGTCGGGCTAACCCGATAAAATTAGACGTTAGTATAGCCGGTGTGTCCTCATTCACTATGAATACTACTCATAATAGCTGTGATAGCCTAGCGGTGAGACCGTGCGACTCTCTAGAGACGACATGGGTTCAAATCCCGGGCAGGCACCAATAGTTTTTCTATTAAAACTTATGTGTCTAATTAAACTTGCAATTTATAACACGCTTTTCGGTGAAGGAAAACATCGTGAGGAAACCTGCATATCTCTAGAGAATTCTAGGGATATGTGTAACCTACCAATCCGCATTTGAGCAGCGTGATACGTCTTAGCTCTAATCCTTCTTTCCAGAAACGTAGAGAGGAGGCCTATTCCCAGCAGTGGGATAGTAACAGGCCGTTACATTACTTTACGAGATGAATATGTTGTAGCTTCATTAATCATATTTATGCTTGACGATTCAAAAGTGCCTGAAATGGGTTATTTGAATAAATATTATTTTGATTTCATTTGAAAAATAAAGCTTAGAGTTAGTATGAAATTATTATAATATTCAAATCAAATCTAAATAATCTTTATTCAAATAAACCAATTCAGGCACTTTTGAATCGTCAAGCATTTATACGATTAATGAAGCTACAACTTTAACTGCCTAAGACGTCGTACTTCACTACTGGCATAACTACTACTTGCTAATTACTATTTTAATTACTATACTAAAAAGTACCAAAAAGTATATCGATCCTGTTGTTTAACAACAACAAACTTTGTTGCTTCACGTGATCTGAAATAATATCCACTTTATACAAAACCACATTTTCTTAATTAAGGCAAAGATAACCTCACCTGATATTTTATTTCTCTATAAATTTTACGTCACACAAATATTAATCTTGAAACAATAGTTTAGAGTAGGTTTTCGTTTGACAAATACAAATCAGTTTACGGTTTACTGTGACGAGATTACTCGACTAAGTAGGCCAATCGTCAAATTTGTAGCCGTCCTTAAAACAAGCTTTATTAGTACATCTCTAGGAGTTCTATTACTCTGGTACAACTAAAACGTTTTCTGTATTTACTGAGCGAGTTTTTTCTTCATTTATCTCTTACAAACTGTAATTTGAGATAGTGGAACTCGTATCATAAATTAATTTCTTCATACTTATTATAAAACAAAATCCCAAAAAGCTGTCTGTCTGTACGTAACCGATGTTCTCAAAATGTAATGAACGGATTTTTGTACAGTTTTCACCAAAAGCTAGAGCAATACCTCCAAATGGTTTAGGTAAATAGTAAATATCAGTATTATGTAAATTGTGTTAAAGAGAATGAGGAGTTGTTAAAAAACTTGCTTGCTGTGAGCTTTAGTCGCGTGCGGTGCGTAAACCAGCAGAGTTACGCTAAAGTAATTTACAAGAGAATTGTAGATCTATAAAAATACTACAAAAAGTCCACAACAGCATGTCACTATCTCTTATGGTTAAAGCATTATAACTATTTTTATGTTTAAAATTTGAATTATGGAAAAAAAATTGTGACTCGCTGATTTCCACGCGGGCGAAGCCGCTGGCACAGCTAGTTAATAAAAGTGTTTGATAACAATCCTTCAATCCTTTACGTTTTCTATTGCCCTGGTGCAGTTTTACTTTTTATAAAGCAAACTTTGTCCTATAACCAACTAGACTTATTTCAAAATGGCTAAAATCGTATTATAAATGGACCGAACTCGTGTACCTTTGCCGCAAAATAAAATAATAAATATATTATTTTAAAAACTTCCAATCATGTAAAACACGGATGAGCCATTGGAAGTCTTTAATACAACTCGAAGTTAGAATTCACTTAACAATTTTACAGAAACTTCTCAAGGTATGGCACCTTACCGTTGTCCTGGTAAAAGAAATTGTTAATTGCGTTTGTTTTCACATTTTGCAAATCTTTTCCTTCATTAATGAAATAAAATTCATTTCAAATGTTTTTTTAAGTATTTAGTGTGGCAAATTTTAGAACTAGACAGAAATATACGTAAACTAGCTGTGCCAACAAAGGCTTCGCCCGCGTGGAATTCACTGATTTACGAAACTTTTTCCGATGTTTGGAAATTTTGAACATAAAAGTAGTTATTGTGAGTTAACTGTGAGAGATAGAGACATGCTATCACGGATTTTTTTGTAATATTTTCATATATCTTCAATACTCTAGTACATTACTTTAGCGACTATAGCTCCCAGCAAGCAAGTTTTTTAACAACTGCGCGATCTCTTCAACACAATTTACATAATACCGATATGTACTATTTACCTAAACCATCCGGAAGTATTGCACTATTTTTTGTTGAAATCCGTTCAGTAGATTTTGAGAAAATAAATTACATGCAGATTGTTTGACTTTGTTTTATAATAAGTATAGATATGACAATTTAATTACTTCTTGAAAAGAATTTCCTCCGAGTATCTTGAAGGTTACCTTCCGAATAAGTGATAGCTTCATTAAGATTACACGATTCAAAATTACCTTTTTCATAAGACTACTTCAATAAAAAATTTCTAGAATTCGAATTACAGCGGGTCTCTATGCACGCCAAATATCTTCTAGAGTCTTGTAAATAATATACAGACATCGAGACTCGGGAAATTGTATTAGTACGGATTACATTAGGCAAAAAATACCACAGTTGTATTAAACGATAACAAACTGTTCGCTGTCAATCAAGATTATTTTCATGCGGAAAATCTAAACGGACGTGATAAGAAAAAGAAATAGAAATGAAACAATTCCATTTTTTAAAGAAAAGTTCTAACAAATTCTTGTGCCTTTTATAAAGTAGATAAATGGACGTAAGCGTGTTTTCGATCCGAAACGTGGCTTCAGAATTCTCTAGAGATATGCAGGTTTCCTCATGATGTTTTCATTCATCGAAAAGGGTGCTACCAATAGCAATTGTGAAGAAGACATAAATTTTATTAGAATAACTCATTGTTGCGAATCCGGGGTCTAAACTAGTGACTCCTCTCGAAAGAGTTGCACGGTCTTACCGCTGGGCTATCACAGCTTTTCCTAGCAATAAATAAAGCAATAAAACGTATATAAAATATAATTATATGAATTAGCCAAAAAAAATACTGAATAAATTATAATAATAATAAATAAATAAATAATATACGAGACACCAACACGCACGGTCGTCCGTCCCCAAAGTAACTTAATACTTGTGTTATGGGTGACTGACAACTGGTAAATTTACTACATATGTAAATTTAAATACAAACTTAAATAAAAAAAACACACCCAGGCTCGAAGAATCAACAAATTCTTTGAAAGTGTTGGCCCTCGTTGGGAATCGAACCCGCGACCCGCAGAGCTGAAGGCAGGGTCACCACCCACTCCGCCAATAATATGATATATAAATAAATAAATAATAAAATAATGAATAAATAAATTAATTAAATGATAAATTAAGAAGAAGAAAACTGTAATAGCCCAGCGGTGAGACCGTACGACTCTTTCATGTAACGGGTTAAAACCCTTAAAACTTACATGTCTAATTGATGATTGCACTTTGTCACCCGCTTTTCGGCGAACCTGCGTATCTCTAGATAATTTTTGGGAATATGTTTTTTTATTATTTATTACATAAAATTTTAAATGATATTACAATATTCGATACGGCATAACATAAACTTATAACAAGTCTTTCTGTACACCGCGACATCGTTGGTTTACATATAATTTTACAGGTGCGTTGTTGTAAACAATATTAATCCTTAATACGCGTAGTATAAGTTAGTTATTTTTCACACATTGTAGCATCACAATATATATATAGTAATATTCTATTTGTGTGAAAAATATGAGTAAGTATAAAACAAAATTTGATGTATATCATAGACATACGAGAGGTCACAAACAGCTTGCGATACCTGCGTCGTGACTCAGCAGAGTTAGCAACTCATTTGTTGGTCTCGCTATTCGCTTCTATAATAAAATTCCTCAATCCATTCTAGACCAGTGTACAGAAAGATTCCAATTAAGTGTAAAAATATGCTTATACGTTAAGCATATTACAAAATTGAAGATTATTTGGATGATAAGAAAGCCTGGATATGAAAATCCTTATAGTTTCATACAAGACAGCGGTTTAATAATGTATAATTGAAAATATTTAATAGATTGACCGCCGAGTTTCTTGCTGGTTCTTCTCGGTAAGAGCAACATTCCGTTGTAGCTTCTTTAATCATATTGATGCTTGACGATTCAAAAGTGCCTGAAATGGTTTATTTGAATAAAGATTATTTTGATTGGTTGATTGATTGATTCGTGATGTGTAACCTACCTATCCACATTGGAGCAGCGTGGGAGATCTTAGCTCCAATCCTTCTCTCCAATAGAAGAGAGGAGGCCTATGCTCAGCACAGTAACAAGTGTAAATTAAGATAATAGATCGACATACACGACTCACCTGTAAATAGGCACGTCGTTCTTGTACCACACGACTAGAAGTAAGGCGTCTGGTGCCGGCGGTGAGCGACTGTCACAAGGTAATGTTGCGTCACCGCCCGCAACAGCTGACAAATTGACCGCGTCAAGCGACTCCGCCCACACACTCGGCCCTGGTCTAAGACCTGTGAAGAGATATAACTGTTAGTAATCTCTGGCATTTACATTATACGTAAATAAATAATATATTTATCATATATATAATATGATTTATAGAAGCAGGCGTTACTTTGCGGAATTCCATATTACAAGAAATACAACAGAACTACCTACTTTGCTATAATTCGCACGGGTTAAGTGAATGCATGCAAAGCCAATGTGTATGAAGCAGGCAAAATCTACGCACCTGCAAAGTAGTTAGTTCTGTTGTATTGCTTATATATATAATATGTTTTTGATTTATATTTACTATATATTATTTATATAAATATATATATTTATTAGTGTATAAGTTAGGATATTAGTAAAAGTAGCGGCCTGTTACAATCCCACTGCTGGGAATAGGCCTCCTCTCTCTGTTTCTGGAGAGAAGGGTTGGAGCTAAGACCTACCACACTGCTCCAATGCGGATTGGTAGGTTACACATATCTCCTAAATTCTCTAAAGATATGCAGGCTTCCTCACGATGTTTTCCTTCACCGAAAAGCGTGTGATAAATTTGCAATTATCAATTAGGACCTGCCCGGGTTCGAACTCGTGTTCACTTTGAAAGAGTCGCACGGTCTCACCGCTGGGCTATCACAGCTAGATATTAGTATAGTACGCGGCAATAAATAATGCACATCGAGGCTCATAGAGAAATCGACTAGATTCTGCTTTATAGAGAATTGTCTCTGTCGCACAGACTGACGAACCCGTGTGCGACAGTGACAGCGCTCTACGAAACCGAATTGTCCGGCTGTTTGGTTCTAAGTTCTCGATGTACATTATTTATTGCCGGGTACTATACCATAACTGTTCAACTATAAATTGTCTCACATCGTAGGTTAGCTGGTAGAGATCTCTGTCAAAGGGATAACTTGATCGTTGTACTCTGTTTTTTTTATTGATAATGTTTTTCTTACGTTTTTTTAAACAAATAAATAAATATCCGGGAACGTAAATCCTATCCTACTAATCACTAATATTATAAATGCGAAACTTTGTGAGTATGGATGAATGTTTGTTACTCTTTCACGAAAAATCTATTGGACGGATTTTGATGAAACTTTACAGTTATATAGGTTATACATCGGAATAAAATATAGGCTATTATTTGTAATGATTTTATGTAATATAAACGATACATGTCAGTAAAGTCAAATTTTTTTTATCTCTGACAGCTATCTTTTCGTACGCTGCCTAAACCACTGGAGTTACACAAATATGTATAGTACCCAGCAATAAAAATAATGCACATCGATGTTTACAACGAAACAGCCGGCCAGTTCGGTTTCGTAGAGCGCTGTCACTGTCAGACACGGGTTCGTCAGTCTGTACGACAGAGACAATGCTCTATAAAGCAGAACTAGCCGATTTCTTTATTTAAGCCTAGATTTGCATTATTTATTGTCGCGTACAATACCGTAGTATTGTTTGGCTTGAATAGTTCTAAATAAGTCTGCGAGGGCATATATTTACCTTTTATGTGGAAGCCACTATGACCAAAATTGTGAATCATACATTTAATTAAATTATATACTATTTTACAATGCATATTTTAGTATATTTATCAAACTCTTGTACTTATCTATATATAAAACAACCCAAAATCTGCTGGGAGCTTCAGTCGCGTGCGCCGCTTAAACCAGAAGAGATACACTAGCGTAATCTACTAGATAATTGTAGATCTACAAAATGTTACAAAAGTCAGCGACAGTATATCTCTATCTCTTATTGTAAAATTTCAATTTGGAAAAAACTGTGAAACACTGATTTTTACGTGAGAAAGCATAGCTAGTTAAATATATAAAATTAAGAGCTAGTTAAACATATTATATATTAAGCTCGATAATCAAAATTAATGGATATTTTATCCTATGATATCAATTAATTTTAATTCAGTCTTAACGCTTTTATTTAAAATAATTCTTACTGAAATATTGCGATATCGCTCTCTTACCTGGAGTAATATTAAGCTTAAATAAATACATTATTAAGCTGTGATAGCCCAGCGGTGACCGTGCCACTCTTACGATGGGAACACGAGTTCAAATCCGGGCAGGCACCAATAAGTTTTTATATCAAAACTCATGTGTCTAATTGATAATTGCAATTTATCACACGCTTTTCGGTGAAGGAAAACATCGTGAGGAAACCCGCATATCTCTATAGGATTCTAGGGATATGTCTAACCTACAAACCGCATTGGAGCAGCGTGGTAGGTCTTAGCTCCAACCCTTTCCAGAAACGGAGAGAGGAGGCCTATTTCCAGCAGTGTGATTGTAACAGGCCGCTACTTTACTTAAGCTTAAATCAAAATAAATCTAATAAAAGATAAAAAAAACCCGTCGTTCCTTTTTGGCACAGTAAAAACTTATATAGAATAACATAAGACATGATCAAAATTAAAGAGACCTTACTCAAAAAAGGCCTATAAATAAGCATATAAAGATATATATATCTTGACTCGTTGGCCCACTGCGCCAACTCTGCCTTCAGCTCCGTGGGTCGTGGGTTCGATTCCCGCCGAGGGCTAACATTTTGTATAAATAATTTGTTGGTTCTTCGGGCCTGGGTGTGTATATTTATTTAAATATGTAATTAAAACTATATATTTGTAGTATATCCACCAGTAGTCCATAACACAAGTATTAAGTCACTTACTTTGGGGACGGACGACCGTGTGTGCAAGTGTCCCATATATCTAATTATTTATTTATCTTCATGCACGATATTGGCTCGGTAATCCTCAGATTCCCTAGCGGAAATATCGTATAGGACATTAGTAGTATTTGTAAAGAGTAATAAGTAACAAAAAAGGAAAAGCAATAGATAATCTAGCGCCACCATTAAGTAGGGTAAAAAGTGGCCACTATAAATTCCGAACGTAAAGACAACAAGATAATACTGTAGTATTAGAACTGGCCGTAAATTAAAGCGAAGTAATAGAGCTTATGCGATTCCACAAAATTTAACGTTTCCAAGCACGTTAACAAGTTAACCGTTGAAAGTAGATTTTTCCAAATGAAACCAATTATCGAATAAACAATTCAATTCAAATTTATTTCATAATTTAAAAAAAAGTCATCACAGAATATAATGAGGATTCACATTAAAAGTTTTTATTAACAAATTGATCATTGATCTGGTTATCCTTTAAATTGGTTCGGTATATTTTTTATAATAATACTCCTCAATCTATTTTGGACTTGTCTTTCTTTACACAAGTTTAAAAAAGCAATAAAGGCACTCTCAATAATAAGGACTATATTAATGATATGAAACCTTGGAATCAAACTGCGACAGGCTAGGCACTATATAAAAGTAATAATAACATTATTTTGCTATAATCCGCGATACAGTAAATATTAAGCGAAGGCTTTGCGATTATGTCGTGGAGTCTATCTCCTGATGATGCTTCGGTTGCGGGGCGAAACGATTGTTGAGTTTATAATAGTGAACGTGTGTAGTGCTTGTGTATTGTGGTGGCAGTGGTGGAGTTTTGTGCTTGTTTTTAATGAAATAATGGATAGTATACATTTAGCACTATATATATTTTCTATTTACTGTGTCGCGGATTATAACAACATAATTTTATATTACTTTTGTACTATGGATCTCTGAAAAGTAACGCCTAATTCTATAAATTATCTATGCATTATATGATATTGGGATGTTTGTTAACAATTACAAATATAATATTTATTTTTGAAAAGAGTGATTGCCGAGTTTCTCGTTGGTTCTTCTCGGTTAGAGCACCTTTACGAACCAGTCGTAGCTTCATTTTAATTTTAATTGGACGACTCAAAAGTGCTTGTAAAGGTCAATTTGAATGAAGACCCATTTGAATTTGAATTTGAATGAAATTTTTGAAAGATTGTTAAAATTTAGGAAGGGAACAAGCTTTACTAATATTAGGATTTTTAGTATTATCACTAAAAATATTATCACTAATATTTTACTTATATTAGTGATAGTTTAACAACAAGTAATAGTGTAATTTGTAACTGCGTGTCAGTGTGTAAGAATGTCCGAGTGTTTGTATGTACAATGTAGAACAAAATATGGTAAAAGTTAATTTAGTACCGGTAGTAAATTTTCAATATCATCATATGTTTTATCTTTAATATAAGCAATTACTTTGTTTTCAAAGGACACATGGAAAATTATATATTATGTACAGGTAATATTGCGTCGAGCCTGTAATATAGATATTATCAAAATTTCTTTTAAACAGCGTACCATTTTTAACGATGCCAATGAGAAAGCAAATATACGTAAATGGCAGAAACGTTTTTTCTTAAAGTGAAAGACGAGCTAAAAATAAACAACGAAAGTGTCAGTCTCATTATAAAGGTATTTTTATTCTTTTGTCGTGTTATCCATTATAAGACAGACATTTTTCGTAGTGTTTTCCCGCAGATTTGTTAATTATTCAAACTTTAGAAGTTAGCTTAACATTACTTACCATCGTTTAATGTATTGTGAGTAGATTTAAAACACTGTTGCCGTATTTGAAAATGTAATTTTGGGTTTTTCAAATCGTATTGTTCTGTCAAAGAAAATTACTAGTAAGAGTATCTATCTATACTTATTATAAAACAAAGTCCCAAAAGGCTGTCTGTATGTAGTCGATTTTCTCAA
Organism: Morpho deidamia; assembly: GCA_947086505.1. Taxonomy (NCBI): domain Eukaryota; kingdom Metazoa; phylum Arthropoda; class Insecta; order Lepidoptera; family Nymphalidae; genus Morpho; species Morpho deidamia. Next base: position 3,674,395 of record CAMTZC010000025.1, read on the forward strand.
AATTTACTGAACGGATTTTTGTACGGTGTTCACCAAAAGATAGTCCAATACTTCCGGATGGTTTAGATAATTAAAACATATCGATATTATGTAAATTGTTTTAAAGAGATCGAGCACTTGTTAAAAAATTTGCTTGCTGGGAGGTTTAGTCGCGTGCGTTACGTATACCAGCAGTGTTACGCTAAAGTAATGTACTAGAGAATTGAGGATCTATAAAAATACTACAAAAAAGTCCGTGATAGCATGTTTCTATCTCTTACGGTTAACTTTCATTTATGTCAAAATGTCAATCTGATTTTTTTTTGTGACAACTGATTTCGACGCGGGCGAAGCCGCTGGCACAGCTAGTCTGATTATAGAAAAATAACGACCTGTCATGAACTCACCGCTGGGCGTAGGAATTTTAGGTCTTCATTTTCATAGTGTAGTTTAGTAGAGAATTTAAAATTTGAAACTTATTTTGCAAATTTAATATGCGAAAAATATATAGAGTAATGGACGAGTTAGAAAGCTGTTATAGCCTAGTAGTGAGACGTCAGTGCCTAAATAAAATTTGCAATTTTCACATCATTTCGGTGAAGGAAAACATCGAGAATAATTTAGATATATATAATAGAGATAGTAATTTGTTAATCAATATTAGTGAGGCTAATCTACTTCAAACCTTCTGTACAATAGCAAATATCTACGTCCATATATAGGGTTAGTAACAGGCTGTTTCTTTAATTGTAACTGTAACTTGTAACTTTTACTTATATGTCAAAGGTTTTAGTTTTTTATTTATATTTGGCAAATATCAATATTTTTATGATTCTATTATTGGAATCATAAAACTATTACATTATATAATACATGATTGTTCTGCCTCAGTAAGACTATTTTCTATTTTATTATCTTTAATCTTTTATAGGCATTAGGTTGCCGATAACTTTTATTTTGGTAGTGTATTATATTTTCTTTTATTAGACATTTTTTGGTCCAATCAGCAACCCTTCTCTCGAAAAAGGATAGAAGTCTATGGCCCTGCAGTGAGAGGTAACTTAAACAATAACTTTATGTCGTAAATTACGGAACAATGATTTGCCCACTTATAGATAAAGCTTTTTATGTTATATTATGAGTTCAACATAGCTTCACGATCAACAGAGAAACAGTGTGCGAAAGGCGAAGCTCGTTCAAAGAGCCTTAAGATCGGAAGATTAATAAGAACGACACTCTCAAAGTCCGTTGAAGCCGGTTCTTGGTTTAATGTCGTGTTGTGAAGAGAGGGTTGTCCTCGAGAACATAATCCATTACGGGTGTCGTGTCATCGTTTGGATAACCACAGCTGTCAGACGCGCAAGTGGATACCTCGTTGGTAACTTAGAACAAACTTGTCATCGGAATATTACGAAGGAAATTGTGATAGTAAATTTGTCAGCTATAACTCAGATTGAACAACTCATTTATTTTAATATAGATTTTTTTTCGAACTGACTGTATGCTGTAAGACCTAACGGCTATGATAGCGTTACTGGGCGGGACGGGCGTGCGCAGAAGCATCGTCGAGATTGCGAAATGCAGAGAGTAGAGCGCAGAAGCTCTACTAGAGTCGGGGAACGTCGTCCTAATTGTGTCTCCTATGATTCCAAATTATATAGAAGTATCTTGTATCTTGTTCCCTTGTTATTTTTGAACTAGATATTTTCATCGAAAACGGCGAAAGTATCTCTTATAGATGGTTGTATTGCATGTTTAATAGTAAAGTGGAAAAATTAGGCTTAATTGAGATAGTCCTCATTTCAATGCCATCTAGAACATCATGCTATGCACTATTAAAAAAACTAGTGGTTTATGGCTCTTCCAAGTATATGGTAACCCTTTAGTACTCACGGGTTTTGTAGGCGTTACAGTACGCTTGATTACACTTAGAAAACCACAAAACTACTTTTTTGAATAAGGCCGCTTTAATACTAAGCGATATATTTATGCCGTTTCCGGTTGATACCCAATGGTCATGGCGTCAAAGTACCCAAAAATTATTCTTCTCTGACACCTTGGTTTACCTCTTCATGAGACGAGAAGGCCGGCTTTGGCGAACAAAGAATCAGCTTAGTGATTCGACGCGGAAACGCTGCCAGCAAAATTAGTGCAAGCGGATTATAAGAAAATAATATAACCATTTGTTTTGTATAAAGAACCTCCGCAACGAAAATCGAATTCTATAAAAGTATAAAATGCGAGACTTAACACATTAGAGAAACTAGAAATAATAAAACATAAGAATGCCACACTAATTGATGAAGAGGTAAACGTTACTAGTTTACTACGGTTGTCTACACGTGTTCAGATGCAAAATAAACGGTGGGGGTTGAACTTATTACCTTTGAATTACCAATACCAATTTGGAATTCATTATCTTTGAATATTAGGAAATCGCCATCATTGGGAGTATTCAAAATTCGTGCCAAAGATCATTTTCTATGACAATGACTTCTATTGCTATTATGACGATAATAAGTATTATAAATGTATGTTTATTTTATATATTTCTTTATGTATGTATATGTTATATTTTATATGTTTATGTGTAAGTATTGTATTGTTTGTTGATAGCATACGCCACACCTACCTCGTATCCACATGTATCTCCTCTTACCTAGCTGGTTGTCTGGAAGAGATCGCTATGTAACGATAAGACCGCCATATTGTGCAACCTTATTTTTATTTAATTATAATGCTTATGTATTTTTGTGGTGTGCAATAAAAGTATTATCATTAATTAATACATCATTATATAACTCTACATGGGTAGTGCATCAAACAATTGAAACAATTGTTGAGATTGTGGCAGTGAATGCAGTGCTTGTGTATGGTTGTGTCGCACGAGTTTTTACAAATTCTTAAATTGTATACAACAGATGCTCGGTGCTGGAGTTATGGCAGCTCGTGACAGTATTTTCTGAATTAACATTAGCCGATGATCACGTTAACTATCCAAGAAACCGCTACGATTCCCGTGCGAAATCGTTCGCGAAATTTGAATCGTTCGTTCGCAGTGAATACCAAGCGTGATCGTGACAAACGACCCGATTAACAATCCGAGTCCCAGCGAAGGAGATGGTGCGAATAACGAGCCAATATATCAAAGGATTTTTCCCTACGCTGACGAGACTTTGAGCAATTCCCTATTTATTAATGAATTTAAGTGCAAAAACTGTACTGCCTTAACACCTTTTAATTTTTGCTGCAAGGCTTTGTGACCCACAAACCATTCATTCTAAAAAACGTAAAGTAACGGCCTGTTACTATGCCCACTGCTGGTTTTGGAGAGAAGGATTGGAGCTAAACCTACCACACTGCTCCAATGCGGATTGGTAGGTTGCACACATCAATAGAATTCCCTAGAGATATCCTCAGGATGTTTTCCTTCACCGAAAAGCTTGTGATAAATTGCAATTATCAATGAGACACATAAGTTTTAATGGAAGAACTCATTAGTGCTTGCCTGGAACTTTGCACCCATGTCGTCTCTAGAGAGTCGCACGGTCTCACCGCTAGGCTATCATAGTTTCATTCTAATAAATACTAGTATTATACGAAAACCTGTCTCTCTATTATGCTTTCACTAGCCGAGAACCCACGCAGAAATGTTGATAAAATTTGATAACGGGAAAAAATTCTTCTTAATTAAAGGTATTTTTATATTTACAATGACGCGAACGAAGTTACGGGTACCACTAGTATGGATATAATTAGACGTTACTTTGCAGAATTTCATAATAGAAAAGTAGAAAATCTTTTTTAAAAGAATATCTATGTAATATTAAAACTACGTAACATAACGTAACACGGTTTAGGTATGTATTTTTCTCACTGAAATAACAGATAGCGCTACTAGTATTTTACTCCGCGCTATCGTGGTATTTCGTGGTATTATCGTGGGACTTCTTATATAACTACGAAAGCATTTGCTTGTGTAGTTATATACGCTGTGTGTGTGTATATATATAAGCTGGTGCTTTTGTAGTTATATAAGAAGTCGCGATACAAAATGTTTATTTATCGATCATCATTCATCATCATTCTCCAGCCCTTATCCCACTCTAAGTGGAGTCGGCACAACATGTTACAAACATGTTGTCATATGATTTGGCAACGTATTTTGCGACCGGCCACCTGTCTAACGTCAACTTACCTTAGTCGCCTTTTACGACACCTCGGTAAAAAATGAGGGTGGTCTATTTTATGCAGCCGGATATCGGTCGGTCTTTATTAACATAAGAAATCATAATTAAAATCAAACTAATTAGGCATACTGTATAAGGAGTAGGTAAACGACGTTAATTTAATTTTAATAATTAATAAGAAAAGCACGTTTATGAAATTCGTAGATAATTGATAAAAGCATTATTTTAATTAGCAAATAAGGGATTTCGTTGGAATTTATCGCGAATTGTGTATGAATAGAGTACTTTTAGACGTGGTCCAGGCGGAACGTGACCGCGGCTTATGGAATTTAGCCACAATTTTGACTTCCATAAAATCTGTTTGTATCGCAAACGATTTATAATAAGTATGAAACGTGAATTTCGAAAACCTTCAAAGAAGAAGAAATCAGCAGATGATGCGCCAAGAACCATTAAAGATCTTGCTAATTCTTAAAAAAAATAGCTCTCATATTTTTTTGGCTTTTAAATAAATTAATTCTTGAAATTTTCTATATTCTTATATGAATCAAGCTGTGATGATGTAGCCCAGTGGCGACTTTTTTGAGGGGGTCACGAGTTCAAACCCCGAACAGAGACCAATGAGTTTTTTTTGTTCAAATTTATGTGTCTAATCTACAATTTTGACTGGCCCGTTGGCGCAGTTGGCAGTGACCCTGTCTTCGGCTCCATGGGTCGTGGGATCGATTCCCGCCGAGAACCATACATTTTCTATTTAGAATTTGTTGGTTCTTCGAGTCTGGGTGTATATATGTATTTAAGTATGTATTTAAAACTATATATGTATATATTTACCATTTTTGTCTCTTACCCATAACACAAGTATTAAGTTACTTACTTTGGGTTTGGACGACCGTGTGTGTAAATGTCCTATATATTTATTTATATTTATAATTTATCGAACACTTTTCAGTGAAGAAAAACATCGTGAGGACACCCGCATATCTCTAGAGAATTCTGGGGATATGTATAACCTACCAATCCGCATTCAAGCAGCGTGGTGATTCTTACTTCCAACCCTTCTCTCCAAAAACAGAAAGAGGATTCTCGCCCAGCTGTGGGATACAGTCTGTTACTTAAATTTTTCATCGGAATCGGAAATATTGACAAGATATTAGTGTAGTGGAAGTAGATCCTAAACTGACTATGATAGGCGCTTTAAATAGCTTCGTTATTTTTATTATAGTCAGTGTCGTTAGAAAAGTTGACTTATAGCGATTATCAGATGATCACGCGTCACGTTATGTTAGCCTTAGTTTTAGAGATAATAATATATTGGACATTTACCGGGCTTTAAGTAATAACTTGTCAGACAACTGGTACATATATATATTTATAATTTTTAATACAAATATACAGCCAGACTTAAAGAACGAACAAGTTGTTTATAGAAAATTTTGCCATTCGGTGGGAATCGAACCCGTTAGTAATAACTTGACAGACAACTGGTACATATATACATTTATAATTTTTAATACAAATATACAGCCAGACTTAAAGAACGAACAAGTTGTTTATAGAAAATTTTGCCATTCGGTGGGAATCGAACCCGTTACCCGCGGAGCAGGGTCATTGCCAATAACGCCAAAATGCTAGAGATGTGCACTATTATATTTTAATTTGGCTTTCCAGAGAAATGCATATTTTAAATATCCTTTTCCCAAAACTATATTGGAGCTCTGTTTTTATTTCAATATTAACCAATACAAATGTATTTCAGTAACGCGAAATCGGTTTTTTTATGGGCATAAATATATTTTGCTTTACTGACCAATTCATTTATATCACACACAATCAATCAGTTCCGAAACCCATTGCCATCAATTGTAATCTTAAAACAATTGTCTATCCATTCGCCTCCCGCGTCACGTTCCCGGAACAGTTGCTCCCAATGTTTGCTCGTAAAACTTCCTCGCACGCTACACTAACGCTTCGGAATTCTCTTGGATATGTGTTTTATGGAACCGGTCTCGGAAATAAAATTAAAACTTATTGTTCTTTCGAGACACTAAAACGTTGGGACAAAGTCTGTAAGTAGTTATAACTGTTGCGAAGGTAATGGGCGGTGTGAGAAAAGAATATAAATTTATTCAAAAGTGCTATACGGGTTTAAAGTTTACTTCATAAGTCTGTACAAAAATAATACATCTTTAGAATATTAAACAAAGAATTTAGAAGTTATGATAGAGTTATTTTGCTAATATCACACAACGTGTGTTGGTCTGTGTATCTTTGTTAACTTACTCAATCGCGATAGCGAGTAGGTTAAAAAAACTCGTGGTCACTTGTCCTACATGATTATATGAACGTTGCGTGCTTCATACACTTAGCATTACATACATTACATACTCTTAACAAACGCGGATTATAGCAAAATCATTCTATCATTCTATACTACAGAGTTCCGCAAAGTAACGCCTGATCCTATATATTAACAAAAATTTCATTACGACGATAAAAAAACTATTTTCATGTGAAGCTACTTATTCTATAATTATAAAGTTTTATTATAGAATTATATTAATATTATTCTATAGTAAAATTTATTAATTTTGGATATCACTGATATAAGCGATTTCGTCGTATTCTTTCGGCTGTACTTAAAGTAGACTTCGAAATATATATACGAAGTCAAACTTCGTTATGTAAATTCCACTCATTATGGAAAAGATGAGAAACGCTAACCTAATAGAATAAGTTACGATTATAGCGTCTACACATAAACTATAATTGGACTCATTTACAACATTGTCCTAGTAAAGTGATTATAAAATAGTAAATATCACATACCTACCGCACGTTTTTCAAAAAACTACAACTGATATTTGAATCCTTTATAATGATGCAATGTTCTAACACACCGCTCGTTTCAAAAAACTTCTACTGATATTTGAACCCTTGATAAGGATGCAATGTTCTAACTGACGCCATCAAGGGTTATGATATGAAAATCTTTGATGTATTTCGACATAAAAGAACGAATAAATTATCGAGCTGATATAAAACTTTTTCATAAGTCATATAAATTGTAACAACACCATACAAATCCCGTGAGTCAGCAACACGCTCGCTTTATATTTCCCTTAGCACCTACCGAAACTGTTTATAAAGTGCGATACCATCCAAAGATCGTGTTTTTTCTTCCCCCCTCATACGTGACGGGGGCTCAAGGAAAATTTGCGAAGAGCACGTAACGCCTGAATTGTTCAGGATCGATGACATGGGGGTATTTTTTAAATGGCTTTATTGCGCGAGTGACGCGTTTGACATTTTCTGTGATATTGATATTCCTTGTACATTGAAAGGACGATGATGGTCCCAAAAATTGGAAAGGGAATTACAAAATAATGCTTTACATACCGGGCGTGATGATCTCATATTCAGCGAGTGTTATTTTTAGTGATATACCCTATCAACCAATTATATATATTTCATTTATGAAAAGATATTGGCAAATAAGATCAGATAGAACTAATATATCGTTAATTAGATTTTAACGTAAAATACAACTCCTTTAAAAAATTATTTTCGTCTTGCTTAATATATTTGAACATGCTATCGTCGATTTTTAACCAAATTCTGAGGAAATAGTCTGTTTTGAACCTAACTGCCTTAAAGAGATTCAAGCTCACACCTTCGACTGGTCATATTTTTTGCATAAAACTCATTGTTCCAGGGATTGAACCCACGATTGTCTCTTGATAATCTCACGGTTTCACCTCTGGGCTATCATTGCTTTTAAAAAACCAACTTAGTATGAAATACCGGCTCATTCAGTTCGGCTTGTTCAATTATTTCATGATAACGATAAATTACAGAATTTGCGTCATACTAAAAGTCGTAGTACATGACTAAGTTTAGTAGAGTGGTCATAAATTTGATTTAATTAAAAAAACAGCAATTTTTAAAAAATATCCACATAATTATTAAGACATATCTACAATCAGCTTCTGTGTGATGGTACTGAGTAGAATATACCACCCTAATTTATTAACAAGGTGTTGTAAATGGCAACTAAATTCATTTAACCCGCCGTGTGATATCAGGCTGAATAGATTAGACCAGCCTTAGTCCTCACCTTGTATTCGTAAAAGGCGACTAAGGTAAGTTAACCCACCGTGTGGTATCAGGCTGAGTAGAATAGACCACCCTAATTTATTAACAAGGTGTTGAAAATGGCAACTAAGATCAGTTAACCCACCGTGTGGTATCAGGCTGAATAGATTAGACCAGTCTTAGTTCTTACCTTGTATTCGTAAAAGACGACTAAGGTAAGTTAACCCACCGTGTGGTATCCGGCTGACTGCAATAGACCATCCTCATTTCTTACCGAGGTGTTGTAAGGCAGCTAAGGTCAGTTAACCATACTTGTGGTATCAGGCTGAGTAGAATATACCAGCCGTGTTTCTTACAGAGGTGTCGTAAAAGGCAACTTAGGTCAATAATTTATAGAATTAGGCGTTACTTTACAGAGATCCATAATACAAAAGTAATAATAAAATTGTTTTGCTATAATAGTGGTGGAAGTGGTGGAGGTTTGTGCATGTGTTTTTACGAATCCTGCACGTATCGGGTATGAAAATACGGATAGTCCACTATACATCTGACACTATATATATATTTTCTATTTACTGTATCGCGGATTATAGCAAAACAATTTTATTATTACTTTTGCAACTTAGGTAAGTTGACGACAGGCAGACGGCCGGTCGTAAAATAACTAGCACATGTCGAGTGCACTTAGGGGGAGAAGGGCAGGCGAATGATGATCTATTTTTTAGAAAATGTTTTCCACATAATAATCAAGAAACACCAACAATCTCTAGAGCATAATAACAATGAATACAAAGGTAATGGCAAAAACAAAAGGTAAGGACATTTTTATTACACGTGAAACTACGAGCATACTAAGCTATATTTAAGTTACTAGACATTACCGGAAAATTTACCGCCGACATGCTTAAAGCTGACGTTTATCTTGTTTTGTGTAAGGCTTTTTATCGTAGGCCTTTGTACTGTAATCGTATTTACGGAGCTCAACAATTACATCGGATTCTATTGTTAGGAAGAAATCCTGCCTCCTTCGTTAATTCTCAATGATACTACGATAGACTGCCCTATTCAAGTCTATTTATGTATTAAAATTGGATCTACATTATATTTGCTTACCGTCAAAGTCAAACGGTTATATAGAAATATATGTTATATACATTTTATCAATTTTTAGTTTTCATTATAAAAAAAACTGTTAGGAGTGAAAAACACTTAGGGATACGAAAAATAGATAGTCTTAGCTGTGCCAGCGGCTTCACCCGCGTGGATATGAGCATGTCACAATTTTTTTCTAGAATTCAAATTTTAAATATAAAAGTAGTTATTGTGAGTTAACCATAAAAGAAGACATGCTATTGCGGACTTTTTGTAGTATTTTTATGGATCTACAATTCTCTAGTACATTACTTTAGCGTATCTCTGGCTGGCTTACGCATCGCACGCTCCCAGCAAGCAAGTTTTTTTAACAACTACTCGATCTCTTCAACATAATTTATATAATACTGATTGTACTATTTACCTAAACCATCTGGAAGTATTGCACCATCTTGTGGTGAGAACCGTACAAAATTCCGTTCAGTTTCGTTCCGAACCACGGACAACCAGTGGCTGTCCGCATGAATCGGTTCTGTAGTATTTTCTGCAGTAGGATAGTAACAAGCAAGTTGTTAACGCAAGCAATTAAACAACACCGTCTAACATACGATTATTAAAAGGAAAAGAATTAAAAAAGGATTTTAAACGCATTTAGTGTTGGTAGAATAAAATTAAAAAGAAATGTACATCAAATAGAGATTTTCAAGCTAACATCGAATCATACACTAGCCAACCAATGAATGATACTTATACTCCTAGGTAAAAAAGAAATACCTAACGTATGGTCAAGCACGTACGGATAAATATTACTTCTTTAATCAATATTGAGTCTTACGATCCAAGTTTTATGGTTTATATTGCCACAACGTTTCTTCTATATATTACCTTTAGCTGCTGTCTTTATAGCCATTCGCTTAGCTCTCTGGACGGTATAAAAATAAGCATTAATTCTCTTTGTACGGCTTGTGGGATGGCAGCAAGTTTAAATAAAATTTTAACCTCAGTACTAACGATGCGCTAATATTTACTGTGAAATAAGAAAGTGAAAGAATAATAGGTGAGAAAAAGATATTTGTAATTTGATAACGAAAAAGGTAAGGACTTGTTTTTATTTATTTTATTCATACTCTCAACTTACCTTAGTCGCCTTTTACGACACCTCGTTAAGTGACACCTGACACCTGAGAGTGGTCTATTCTACTCACCCGGATACCACACGGCGGGCCAACTTACCTTAGTCGCCTTATTCTTTACTTAATGTACCGCGATATTGTTCAAGTTTAGATGTCATAATACCCAATTAAATATGCTAATATAATACTCAACTAAATATGGTTTTTTCCATCAAAGGAAAGACAGGATTTTTATATCGTTTATGTTACCCCATTTTATGTAATTTTAAATCTCATTAAATTTCATCAATATCATTATTATGATATACAATTTGTCCATGTAGGGGTAGAAACTGATATAAAAATTAGGGGTAGAAACTGATATAAAAATTAGGGGTAGAAACTGATATAAACTTGCGGCCCTTGCTTTGCGCATTTTTACGATTATCAATTAGACACATAAGTTGTAATAGAAAAACTAGTGGTGTCTGCCCGGAGTTTGAACTCATGATCGTCTCTAGAGAGTCACACGGTCTTACCGTTGGGCTATCACAGCTTGCCAATTATAATATTGAGAATTAATAAATAAATAAATGGCGAAAATATTTCAATGCCGAAATGCCTACTATTTGTTAGTCTAGTACTAATAATAAGAATTGAACTTCCAAATTTCTTGATAGCTGTTTTTGATGGCAACAATTTTCCTAGCTAGCAAGAGAGTTCATGATTTAAGAGTAGTAAAGTAACAGTCTGTTACTAAGCCCACTGCTGGGCTAAGGCCTTCTCTCTCCATTTTTAGGTGAGAAGGATTGGAGCTAAGACCTACCACGCTGCTCCAATGCGGATTGGTAGGTTACCCATATCCCTAGAATTCTTTAGAGATATGCCGGTTTCCTCACGATGTTTTCCTTCACCGAAAAGCGTGTGACCAATTTCAATTATCAATTAGACACATGAGTTTTAATAGAAAAACTCATTGGTACCTGCCAGGGGTTTGAACCCATGATTGTCTCTAGAGAGTTACACGGTCTCACCGCTAGGCTATCACAGCTTCTATTAGTAAAGTACTTGTTTCCAAATTTATTCGAATAAAAAATGTTTTGTATTTGAAAGTTTAGAATCAAAATGTTGATACACAAACCGGCTCTTGTTTTTTCTGAGAATACATAAAGGATTTAAGGGACAATACGAATGAAACTAAGCGGCTTACTCGTGTCGCGTCCCGTTAGTAAAAAGGTGTATAACCCAAAATCCCGAGGGGCACGAATTGTTACTTTTTATCTTGGGACAGTGCTGCAATCACTCGGCTCAGTGAACGGGTTAATTAATGAAATCTATTAACTTCCCTCCACTCCTTAGGGGCGAGAATCGCTTGGTAGTTTTTTGCCTTGTCATCTATCCGTTTTCCAACTGGTCGGTGTCATTCTACTGTGATTGTGCGCTGAGAGCATTAAGCACATTCTGTGTGACACAGTGCTCGAAGTGAAAGCGATTATACTGCGTTTGCAAATCTCACTAACTTTAGTATGGATTGCAATGGAATTGATTTTGAATCTATTTAATAAAAGTAGTTTAAGCTCCATTATCGTCACAAAGCTGGGATTATGGGCATTAATGGAATTCGAACGGATAATTGTGTATTCAACTGCTTCACCGGTGATTAAAATTATTGCATCCTACTCATATTATACGATATTTTCTCTGTGTTACTCGGAAAAATCTGACGTTATCTCAAAATAATAATTAAATTATGAAATTGTTCGAAATGGACTCTACAAGAGAAAAACAGATGATAAATATATTTATTATATTTATTATTCTGACATTTCAGAATTATTTTTTATAAAATAATTCAATCGTCTAATAAAAATTATTACGTGGAAGCCGTGTTATTTCTAGTGAGGGAGATAAAACTGACTTATTAAGATTAAACATACAATAATTGAAAATGGACTTTGTGTCTCAGGTGATATGAACAATTTTATCTCTATATTTAAGTTATTAAGAATTAAATGTACTTATAGCTAGCTTATACATACATGGAGCTGTGATAGCCTGGCGGTGAGACCGTGCGACCCTCTAGAGACGACATAGGTTCAAACCCCGGGCATGCACCAATGAGTTTTTCTATTAAAACTTATGTGCCTAATTGATAATTGCAATTTATCACACGCTTTTCGGTGAAGGTAAACATCGTGAGGAAACCTGTATATCTCTAGAGATTCTATTGATATGTGTAACCTACCAATCCGTATTGGAGCAGCGTGGTAGGTCTTAGCTCCAATTCTTCTCTCCAATAACGGAGAGAGGAGGCCTTAGCCCAGCAGTGGGCATAGTAACAGGCTGTTACTTTATAGCTGGCTTAATAAATACAAGAAACGAAATAAAGACAAGAACAGAATCATAAACAGACAACATCGTAATAAAATATATAAAATATGGCCCAAGTTACCTTCCAGCCCTTTCTCCATACCAAAAAAACATATAATATATGCTTTATTAGGACGTGAAAAAAACGAAAAAAACAAATAATTAAAAAAATTGCTCAAATATATGCATGATATTGGTATGGATTATTTATATAACACCTTGTTGTTAAATTATTTCCTTGGATGTTTCAAATTGTTATACAGAACATAAATACGAGTATGTTACAAGATAATGAAATTAAATTTCACTAGAAAAAAACTCTTGGCTTAGAATCATTTCTTTGACAATTTCTTTCGTTTCAAGGTTTTTCATTCGTTAAGCCCTGATACATAAAATTAAATACTGGAAAAAAAAATTGCCGTATTTTATCGTATGTCAAAGGTAAAAATTCATTTAACAGATAAAGAAATAAGAAAATAATGACACGGGAACGTTCCCGTTTTTTTTTTTTTTGCTTTTTTATTTGTCATACGTATGACAAATAAAAAAGCTTTATAGAACCAACATTTCTATATAAATCTATCGTTCAATCTGGACATCGCATGCTATTTTGCATGATTTAAATTTATATACAAATAACGAGGCTTAGATAACTGATTACAATAAAACACAAACTAGTTTTAGTCACGTATACCCGAGTTAAATATCGCAGAGCATTGATGCGGCGTTGATATAAATATTCATGATAGAGCAGAATACGCGGCATGTTAATGTCCCAGCTTAAACGCTTACGCGATGGAGCAAGGCATAAGCTGACGCGAGTAAGATTTTCTTCTTAGTCATACACTCTTGATTGAGTCGTCGTGGTCATGTTGATGGTAGCAACAACGTGTTTTAATGATGCACCGCCATAATGTGAGTTAACCAGATAAATTGTCAAGTTAATTGAAAAAAAGTGGAATCAAATGCGTGAGTGAGTTTTATGTATGAGTTTTATTCTTATTTTGTACGTATATTTTGTATATTATTTTTGTCTACAAGGATTAACTTAAGTAATTTATTTACTTTATATACTTGGCATACTTACAGCAATACCAAAGTAAAATCTAATCCAACAAGACAACATAATTAAACTAAGTAAAAGCGCCAAATTTGTATCGTAAATTAGCACGTAAATTGATTTGATTTTTGATTTGCTTCTTTGTTAATAAAAATATTATTACAATATCTAAGTATTTACCTCATAACAGTCTTCCATAAGACATAATTTTATGGAGTAAGCAAATAAACATACCATACTATTAAACAGATAAGTAAATATACATAAATATATGTAAGATAATAATAATACATGATGTATTTGTAGATAATTTATGGGTAATCTACGAATCGCTAGCTGCTAATAGCTTGTGGTATTTCAAAATAAGGGTGGGGTAATACGACGTGTATTCGAGTGACACGGTACCGGCTGCTTTGAACCAGTAAGTACGTTCAGGAGTTACGCCCTGTGAGTTATATCAACTAGCATTGCGTTCAGTATTAGATACGTATCGCAAATAATTGACAAGAGCAGCCGTCATTACGCAAATTAATTATTGTATAACGTTAAATTTTCACAGAGATATTATACATGAGTAGAAAATCAAAATATTCTTTATTCAAGTAAACTTGTAAACAAGTGCTTTTGAATCGTCAACTTTACTGCTGGTTCGGAAAGCTGTTCCTGCCGAGAAGAGCCAGCAAGAAACTCGGCGGTTGCTCTTTTTTAAAATATAAATCTTAGAACTAGTTACATTTATTTATTACTGTCTTGTACAGGGTAGAAGTGCACCTATATCCACACATCCTTATCATCTAAGTAATCTTCAACAGTATAGTAGGCTTTCTGTATCAGCCTCTTTTTAACAGTGTTTTTAAACTGCTGTAATGGCATGACCAAAATTGATTTCGGAATTTTATTATAGAATTTTATACCCAAACCCACAAACGATTTACGTACTTTTGCTAGGCGCAAAGCAGGAGTCGCAAGCTTATGTCGGTTCCTACTTTGTCTATTATATACATCACCTATCGTTTTATAATTCTTTATATTTTTATGTACAAAAATTACGTTATTTAAAATATACTGTGAAGCAAATGTTAGAATACCTGTTTCCTTAAACTTCTCTCGCAGGGAATCACGCGGACTTAAATTGTAGATGCCACGTATGGCTCTTTTTTGTAATACGAAAATTTTTTCACTATCCGCGCATTTACCCCACAGCAATATTCCATAAGACATAATGCTAGAATATTATAACCTGATAGAGATATTATAACCTGTAAGTGAAAGTGTCACAATATTTTGTTTTCTGGAATAGGGTGGCAAACGAGCATGCGGTTCACCTGGAGTAATCACCGCCCCCCACGACCTCTCGCAGAGCGAGTGTGTTGCCGTCCTTTTAAATGGTGGAATAAACGTTTTTTGAAGGTACTTACGTCGTACTGATCCACAATGCTGCTATAGGGAGATCGTTCCATAAAAAGGTGGTGCGCGGAATGAAATTATTTAACAACCGCAATGTCATGGATTGCCACGCATCCACGCATCGATGGCGAGGATGATATTTTAAACTGTGACACACAGTGCAGTTATGGAATTCGTCAGCAGGAATCAAAGATAATAAGAGGGAAGATGAAACTCGTATACTACATCTTTGTCTAATAACACATAAGAAAGAGAGACAGATGTATCACTATTAACTATCATTTGTCAATACTAGCAACGAAACCATACTAAATATAATACTAACTATACGTTCACACGTTCTATACGTTCACGATACTAACCATACTAAATATACGTTCTAGGGAGTTTTTGCATTTAAACTTGCTAGATTCAATAAAAATACTACCATGTTTATTCTATCGCTGGAGTAATTAAGTAAATATTGAACTTTCATATGTTAGAGAGCGTTTGTGTAGCACATTGCGGTGTACAAAACCACAATATAGATGAAATATTTGGTGTACTATAAAGTGACTTTAGTATGTGTGAAGCGTTTTATGATTAAACCCATTTCTTTAACCAATATGAAATTCGGAAGACAGCTTCTTCATACTAATATAAAAAGTCCATCCAACTGTCTGGCTGTCCTTAACTTTCACGGCTAATCCGCTGGACCAATATTGATGGAATCTGGCACAATTAAACTTTATATACTCATCATCCTCCTGCCCATATCCCACTCTAAGCGGGGTCGGCACAACATGTTACAAACATGTCGTCAAATGATTTGACTAAGTATTC
This sequence comes from Morpho deidamia, assembly GCA_947086505.1. Classification (NCBI taxonomy): domain Eukaryota; kingdom Metazoa; phylum Arthropoda; class Insecta; order Lepidoptera; family Nymphalidae; genus Morpho; species Morpho deidamia. Next base: position 3,690,522 of record CAMTZC010000025.1, read on the forward strand.
TAGGACCGGCTGCCTGTCTTACGTCAACATACCTTAGTCGCCTTTTACGACACCTCGGTAAGAAATGAGTGGTCTATTCTACTCAGCCGAATACCACACTGCGGAATTAAATTTTAAATTCGTTTAGGAAAAAAAAGTTTAATGTCAAATTATTAATTAAACTTCACACACTTGCCGGTGAAGGAAAACATCTTGAAGAAAGGTTTCTTAGAGAAATTTTGGGATTCATTTAACCTACCAATCCGCATTGGAGCAGCGAGGTGGTTTCTCTCCAAAATCGCTGAGAGGAGGTCTATGCTCAGCAATGGAAAAGTAAAAGGCCATTACTTTTTATCCGGCGACTAATAGCAAACTAAAACATTATCAAAGCCAACCAAATTTCTCCTCAAAACAGCTTCTCAAACAAGTACAATTTTCATTGGATTAAGCTCAGGTAACCTTTATTAAGTTATGATGAAGTTAGCCTGAACTAGACTTTCAAGAAGTAAGGAGGAAAAGTTTCACCGAACTTACATTAGAGAGTTTCACAGCAAGTTCGCTTTTGAATGAATTCCATTTTATTGCTCGCTACTTCTCGTTCACATATGAATAAGTGGTAATTTAATGTTTAGATTTTTTTAATCAGTGCAATGCTGGGCACAGCGTTTAGAAAGTGTAAACGTTTTAAAACTACTCTCAATATATCAATAAAAAAAATCCCGCCGTGTGGTATCCGACTGAATAGAATAGACCACCCTCATTTCTTACCGAGGGTTCGTAAAAGGCGACTACGGTAAGTTGACCCACCGTGTGCTATCCGGTTGAGTAGAATAGCCTACCCTCTTTCTTACCAAGGGGTCGTAAAATACGACTAAGGTAAGCTGATATCAGGCAGGCGACCGGTCGTACAATACGTAGCCAAATCTTGTGCCACCATATTTGTAATATGTTGTGCCAAAATTCTAGACAAAATATTACTTCTCTCTAGTGTCAATAAATTGTATTATTCAATTCGTAATTGAATAATCATTACTTTCAATAGAACATCCGTAAGTTCAGCAACAGTTTTTTTGTTTGTCTATTATATACTTCGCTCGCAAGGAATTTGGTCTGTCACAGTATCTAATTTAATTAAATTTATGATTCACAATTTTGGTCATAGTGGCTTTCACATAAAAGATAGATATATGCTGTCGAGGACTTTTATTTAGAAATATTCAAGACAAACAATACTACGGTACATCATCTTTGTGTAACTCTAACGGTTTAGGCAGCGTATGCCGAGATAGCTCTCACAGGCCAGATTTTTTCCGACTTTATTGACATGTATCGTTATATTCCTTAAAATCATTACAAATTGTAGCCTATATGTTATTCCGATGTATAACCTAACTGTAAAGTTTCATCCAAATCCGTCGAATAGTTTTTCGTGAAAGAGTAACAAACATCCATCCATACTCACAAACTTTCGCATTTATAATATTAGTAGGATATTATATGTAAATTAAGCTTTAGATACACTATGGAACATATACATTTCCGAGTCAGAAAATGGTAAAAATAAATAAAATATAAAACTCTATTCGAATAAACTACACGATGATGACATTTAAAAGTTAATGCTTACAGAGCTTTTAGTGTCGATTACATTAAACAGCACTTTCAGAACATGTTTCATCTAGGATATACATTGTTGCAATCTTACTAATACAATATGACAAGATTTTGTCCGCGGCTTCGCTCGCTTGGAGTTTGGTCTGCCGCATTAAGTGAAGGATTATTTTAAATAAATATATATATTTGTACTTAATAGTAAAAAATAAATTTTATTTTGTTACTCGTACATCCAAAATTTCAGATGTCTAACTAAAAAACTGACGGATTCCATACAATCTCTTTTCCATACAATACAGTCGTCTTTATCTAGAATTCAAATTTTAAACATAAAAGTAGTTATTGTGAGTTAACCATAAGAGATAGAGACATGCTATTGCGGATTTTTTTGTAGTATTTTTATAGATCTACAATTCTCTAGTACATTACTTTAGCGTATCTCTGCTTGTTTAAGCAGCGCACGTGACTTAAGCTCCCAGCAAGCAAGTTTTTTAACAACTGCGCGATCTTTTTAACACAATTTACGTAATACCTAAATGTACTATTTACCTAAACCATCATCATAGATTTTAAGAAAATCAATTACATACAGATGCCTATCTGTATATAATTTGGATCTTTTTTTGGGGACTTTGTTTTCTAATAAGTATAGATTCTCATTAGTATACTGTTATATAAAAATATCATGTTTAGACAATATTTTATTTTTTAACCTTTAGAAATTTATTTCATAAATCCCAAAATATTGATATTTTATATCGGATAATCACGACACATCAACAGAGACAGTGTTGCCAGTTAATAAATTTAAAATTAGACAAGAAATAGAAGATGACTAATTGCATAAACAATAAATATATGTGTCGAATCTTTCGTTGTTTACTATAATAGATAAAGACGTTGTGGGAGTTAAACACTCGAGTATTTTAATTTTTTAACAATTATTTTTGTCATTTTATGCTGATTTCCGTACTCTAGTATAATAATTCTATGGGTGTAAACCCCTATACTTTTAAACCCCTATAATATTCTAGTGACTGCTGTAAATGTTTCGTTATAACTCGGATTATTTAATTTTATCTTCCTGTAGGTATAATATTATAATAGGTATTATGAAATTAGTATTCTGACAGCTAGTGAGATATTGGTATATGTCTATCATAGACTAATGTCTATGACCGATCTTGGTATGTCAATTTGCAAAAGTGACTATAGATAGTAAAAAAAATATTTATACATTTTCTGTAATTAACAGATAAATTTAACTTGCCTAGTGCTCTGAATGCATAAGAGAGTTCAAAACATTCCGTACAATATTACCAATAACAGAACATTCCAGAGCAACATTTCGAAACAGTAGCATTATTACCTATTGATTGAGCTTTGAGCTTCAATAGAACTAATTTATATAATTAGACTTTGTGGAGATCCATAATACAAAAGTAATAATAAAATTATTTTGCTATAATCCGCATAAAATTAATAGAAAATATATATATAGTGCTAAATGTATAGTGTACTATCCGTTTTTTCTTACTCGATACATGTAGAAATCTTAAAAACACATGCACAAACCTCAACCAACGCACAAAAATACAGGGGACTACACACGTTCACTATCACAAACTCAAGAATCGTTTCGCCCCGTTACCGAAGCATCATCAGGAGATACGACTCTACGAAAAAATCGCAAGGATTTACGATTTGTCATCGATAGTTATTTAGCGCTAAATATATTTTCTATTTACTTTATCGAGGATTATATTATATCCGGCTGAGGTGTCGTAAAAGGCGACTAAGGTAAGTTGACCCACCGTGTGATATCCAGTTGAGTAGAATAGACTACCCTCATTTCTTACTGAGGTGTCGTAAAAGGCGACTAAGGTAAGTTGACCCACCGTGTGAGATCCGGTTGAGTAAAATAAAGTAAAGTAACGGCCTTTTAATATCCCACTGCTGGGAATAGGCCTCCTCTCTCCGTTTTTTGGAAGGAAGGACTGAAGGACTAAGACCTATCACGCTGCTCCAATGCGGATTAGTAGGTTACACATATCACCAGAATTCTTTAGATATATGCAGGTTTCCTCACGATGTTTTCCTTCACCGAAAAGTGTGTGATAAATTGCAAATATCAAGTAGACACATAAGTTTTTAATATAAAAACTCATTGGTGCCTGCCCGGGTTTGAACCCATATTCGTCTCTAGAGAATCGCACGGTCTCACCACTGGCCTATCACAGCTTCAAATACACAGAGTAAAATAGACCACCCTGTTTCTTACCGAGGGGTCGTAAAATACTACTAAGGTAAGTTGACGTCAGGCAGGCGGCCGGTCGTAAAATACGTAGCCAAATCATATGACGAGATGTTTTAACATGTTGTGCCGACCCCACTTCGAGCGGGATAAGGGCAGGAGGATGACTTTATCGAGGATTATAGCAAAATAATTTTATTTTTACTTTTAATTAGAACTATTAACATGACGACCGAAAGAAAAACGAAGTCGGGAGAAATTAGGTACTAGACATGAATAAAAATCATCACATTTATTTGCAACAAGCCGCCGTACAACAAGTAATAAGCTTAATTAGATACGTCTACCAGAGTATTAAAGTGAAGCGTACAAAGACGTTAAGTTTACACGATTTTCCGTGACAATGCCCAGGGTGGTTGCGTGACTTGTATACAAAGGACCAGCCTGATGATACGCTTGTTTAAAAAATAATTCTTTATACCTCGCGATACACGTGCAGAATAAAACAGTTTGCAAACACAAAAGAAACGCTAATGAAAGGATATTTGTATTATCGTGTATCTAAAATTATTTTTGCGAATCACCAACCAAATTTATTAACCTAACAATCTCAATTACAAACACTAATATTCATTTTTAGGATTCTATTTTTTCATTATTCATATAGAAAATATAATTACAAAGGCTTGGAAAATTTTCGGTTTTGTCAAGCGAACCTGCCAAGACTTCAAAGACAAGAAGACTTACTTAATCTTTTAAATAATTTATAGAATTAGGCGTTACTTTGCGGAGATCCATAATACAAAAGTAATAATTAAATTATTTTGCTATAATCCGCGATACAGTAAATAGAAAATATATATAGTGCTAAATGTATAGTTACATGCAGAATTCGTAAAAAAACACGCACAAACCTCCAACACCGCCACCACAATACACAAGCACTACACACGTTTACTATCACAAACTCAACAATCGTTTCGCCCCGCAACCGAAGCATCATCAGGAGATACACTCCACGACAAGCTTTGCGATTTTGTCGTTTACTTTTGATTTGAGAGCTTAATTTGTAAACTATAATGCATACGTTACGAATTTTTAACATGCAATATTGCTTAGAGTTTCTGGATGGAACACATCACAAAAAAGATACCGGCAAGTTAATAGATGTATTTAATTTAATTTTGGCACTTCAATATTATTTAAATTAAATTTTAAAATCTAAAACTTTGCTTAGAGTTCCTTGACAACAAAAACAGCATATAATAGAAAGCGACGAATTAACGAAACTGAGAAGCCTTTGGATTATATCACAAAGACGAATGAGGTCAGTACTTGAAACGCGCGGCATATGCGAGCTTTAAACAAGTTAAGACCGAATATTGTAGGCGTTGAGATAAAGGGAGTCTTTTAAGGCGGCGCTCCACACATAACAATAATTTACCAATACGCAAAATTAAAAAAAAGTAAAAGGTAATATTAAAAACTATGAAAATCATCACTTTGCTGAAGGTATTTTAACAATAAAGTCGTCGCAAAATGGAGCTACGGGTATCACTATAATTAAAATTTTCAACATAACGTAATTATTATGAGTTAACCATAAGAGATAGAGACATGCTGTCGCAGACTTTTTGTAGCATTTTTGCAGATCTACAATTTTCTTTTAAATGAGTTTGGTGTATAAATATAAATATATCGGACATTTACACACACGGTCGTCCATCCCAAAGTAAGTAACTTAATACTTGTGTTATGGGTGACGGACAACTGGTAGATATACTACATATATAAGTTTAAATACATACTTAAATACAAAAACACACCCAGGCTCAAAGAACCAACAATTTGTTTATAGAAAATGTTGGCCCTCGGCGGGAATCGAACCCGCGTGAACTACCTTACAATAAAAACTGTACAAAATCCGTTAAGAAGATTTTGAGAAAATCGATTACATACAGACAGACAGATTGTGATTTATTATTATATAACAATGTCCCCACAACCTAATATATATATTAGTATAGATAAATTATACATATTAGTATAGATGTCATCATCATTCTCCAGCCCTTATTCCACTTTAAGTGGGGGCGACACAACGGGTTACAAACATGTTGTCACGTGATTTGGCTACCTACGTATTTTACGACCGCCTGCCTGACGTCAACTTATCTTAGTCGTCTTTTAAGACACCTCGGTAAGAAATGAGGGTGGTCTATTCTGTGCAGCCGGATACCATACGGCATTTACTTTAGTCGCCTCTTACAACACCTCGGTAAGAAAGGAGGATGGTCTATTCTATTCTGCCGGATACCACAGGGCTACTTAGTATAGATCTTAATAAAAAACAATTAGCAGTTATTTTAGCTGATTCGAAAATATATTCAAGCTGGATCTCTAACCTAAAGAAACTCGTGTGAACAAGATTATACGAATGAGGGACTTACGACGTCATTGTTATGCCCCGCGATATTTCCGCTAATGTCATAACGCGCAATTGTATAATTCCGGCTGAAAATTGCTCAGGGCATTTCTTACTCACTTAAATTGTGATTTGGGAATTTGAAATTCAGAGTACGAATAATTTGATTGTTCTACTTATTTGTTTGTGCGTGAGCGAACACATTCTGTCGGTGTAAACTTTTGTTATTGAATAATCTATACTTATTATAAAACTAAGTCCCAAAAAGTCTGTCTGTTTGTATGTGATCGATTTTCTCAAAATCTACTGAACAGATTTTCGTACAGTTTTCACTAAAAGATAGTGCAATACTTCCGGATGGCTTAGGTAAATATTACATATCATACATATTACAGCAGAGTTAGCAACTCATTTGTTGGTCTCGCTATTCGCTTCTATAATAAAATTCCTCAATCCATTCTAGACCAGTGTACAGAAAGATTCCAATCAAGTGTAAAAAATATGCTTATACGTAAAGCATATTACAAAATTGAAGATTATTTGGTTGATAAGAAAGCCTGGATTTGAAAATCCTTTCAGCTTCATACAAGACAGCGGTTTAATAATGTATAATTGAAAATATTTAAAAGATTGACCGCCGAGTTTCTTGCTGGTTCTTCTCGGTAAGAGCAACATTCCCAACCAGTTGTAGCTTCATTAATCATATTGATGCTTGACGATTCAAAAGTGCCTGAAATGGTTTATTTGAATAAAGATTATTTTGATTTGATTTGATTTGATTTGATATCGGTATTATGTAAAGCGTGTGAAAAAGATCGCGCAGTTGTTAAAAAACTTTCTTGCTGGGAGCCTAAGCCGCTTGCGCTGCGCAAACCAGCAGAGATACGCTAAAGTAATGTACTAGAGAATTGTAGATCTATAAAAATACTAAAAAAAAGTCCGAGATAGCATGTCTCTATCTCTTATGGTTAACTCACAATAACTACTTTTATGTTTGAAATTTGAATTCGAGAAAAAATTGCGACACGCTGATTTCCAGGCGGGCGAAGCCGCTGGCACAGCTAGCACATAATATTTTTCAACGATAATTCAAATATTTCCAATTTTATTTATTAACACTATACTGATGTTGTTATTGGTCCTGCATGTATAAGATATTTTAACGTTGTCTGCTACACTTAACGTTTTTAAAATTATATATGTAGTATATTTACCAGTTGTCCGTCACTCGTAACACAAGTATTAAGTCACTTACTTTGGGGATGGACGACCGTGTGTGTAAGTGTCCCGTATACATATATTTATTTAAAAAAATAAATAAATAAAGAAGTGTACATATGTATATATATCTCTAAGTGTCAAATGTGTGGTCACTTTTTTAGTGTCATGACTTTTTAAATAATTTAATGTATTTTTTGTACTACTTAAAAAAATGACATTCTGCATTCCTCTACGTCTGCATTAATAATAATAAATAATAATAATAATAAATAATTTATTTGCCAAATTGTGGGTACATAACATGGTATTACTTATCTCTAATTACCCTACACAATTGACCGTCATTAAACGGCGTGCAAATATTTAGAATATAATTATATTTACATTACATTCAGTTCATTAATAATTACATTTATTCATATTCAGTCAACATAACAATTACATATGTCATATTGAGATTAAATTGATATTATAATTATGTCCGTATAAGATTAAATTAACATTGAAAATTAATTAAAAATTAAAAATAAGATTATTGCATTATTGTGACAAATACAATTAACAAATTACAATTATAATATTAAATTCTTATCATATAATTAAAAATTAAGTTGGTATATTGTTATCATCGAGGTATTCGTTAACCGTGTAATAATTTTTTTTGTTTAATATTTCCATCATTGCTCGCTTAAATTTCAATAGCGGCAGATTTTTTATATAATCTGGGAGTTTATTATACAAAGTAATGGCCATACAGTATGAATTGTTTGAAAACACAGCTAACCGTTTTGCTGGTGCCCAGAGTTTACCTGGTGGATATGGCCTGCACCTCCTGTTTGGATATATATCATTTGATGTAGGAAATAAAATGGGATTTTTTTTAACAAAAAGCAATGCTTCGTATATATAAAGACACGGTAACGGTAAAATTTTATTCTCTCTAAACAATGGTTTGCAACTGTCCAAAATATCAGCTCGGCATATAGATCGTATACAAGCTTTCTGTTTAGTAAATGCTTTTAAGGCGTCTGTTGAATTTCCCCATAGTAAAATTCCGTATCGCAAAATCGACGATACGTGACCATGATAAGCTAGTAAGGCAGTTTTTTTATTGCTAATCTGTGATAGTTTTTTTAAAACATAAATGAATCTATCTATTTTCTTACACAGTTCTTCTATATGAGCTTTCCAGTTGAAAAACTTATCTAAAGTTAGCCCAAGGAATACGGTCGAATTAGATTTTTCAATAATATATGATCCATGCTTTATATTTAAATTTATTGGGTTAGAGTTAATTGTTTGAAATTGTATGTAATGAGTTTTAGTCATATTAATTTTGAGATTATTTTGATTTAACCACTGGACTACCGCTTCGAGTGTATTATTTGTTTGTTTTTCAAGGTTTTGTTTGTCTTTATTTTTAATTACAATTGTTGTATCATCAGCGTACATAAAACATTTATGGGAAACTATATCTGGAAGGTCATTTATATAAAGAAGGAACAGCAAAGGACCAAGAATACTTCCTTGTGGTACCCCATAAGGATTTCTATTCCTCTACCTAAACTTGGTAACAAGTGCTTTTGAATCGTCAACATCTATTGCTGGTTCGGAAAGCTGATCCTACCGAGAAGAACCAGCAAGAAACTCGGCGGTTGCTCTTTTTAAAATATAAATCTTATCACTAGTTAGTTACATATAGTTATTTATGTCTTGTACAGGGTTGAAGAGAAGCTATATCCACGCATATTGTCTAGGTAATCTTCATTAGGCTTTCTGAATTAGCCTTTTTTAAATAGTATTTTTAAACTGCTGTAATGGTCAAGTTAAAGTAGATTGTGGAATTTTATTATAGAATCTTATACCCAAACCCACAAACGAATTACGAACTTTTGCAAGGCGCAAAGCAAGAACCGCAAGCTTATGTCGGTTCCTACTTTGTCTATTATATACATCGCCATTCCTTTTATAATTATTCATATTCATATGTACAAAAATTAAATTACTAAAAATATACTGTGAAGCCAATGTAAGACTGTTTCCTTGAACTTCTCTCGCAGGAAATCGCGCGAATTTAAATTGTAAATGCTACGTATGGCTCTTTTTTGAATGAATAACCATGAATTTATGAATAACCAACTAGACTGAATTGAGACCATAAAAAAAATCTCAAACGATGATCGATTCCAAATATGTACAGTTTCAAGATTTGCTCGAATTATTAGCATGAAACAGTCGCGTCTTATAATTGGGGATGTTGTTTATACAACTGTATATGTATATTCTTAGTATTTGCTTTTGAATAATAGATCTTGTTGCTATTTGCCAAATAGCAACTGGCTCTATTTACAGTTGTGGCTGAAGGCGTTATGTTTGCGGTTAACGCGTGAAGTTGACTGCTAGGGTGTGTAAGTGGTTAAGGGGAGTAATATATAATCGGGAGTATGTTTACATGTTTGAAATGCTCTTAGTGTTGAATAATAAGATTTATTGGTATGCTTTTCGGAAATAGACCCTTCTCTTCACATTTGTGGTTGAAGGTAATGATAATGATATGTCGTTATAAAATGATATATACTGAAAGTTTACATAATTGATTTGAATAGACGATTGGAATTATTCTTGGTTTAAAAATATAATGACAAATTACTCTACGACAAGTCCCGGCGTCGTACGCGAAGTAATATACTTACTATATAACTATATACTATATATAATATACTTACTAAATGTTATGATATTATGCCAATACATTTCAACTTTTTTTAAAACAGACGGACTGAAGCGGTGAGAGATATTCAATAATCATTCTCCTGCCCTTATTCCACTCTAAGTGGGGTGGACACAACATGTGTTAACAAGATTGTCACGTGGTTTGGCTAGTTATTTTACGACCGGCCGCCTGCCTGAAGTCAATTTACCTTAATCGCCTTTTACGACACCTCGGTAAGAAAGAGGGTGGTCTATTCTATTCAACCGGATACCACACGGTGGATCATCTAACCTAAGTCGCCTTTTACGACACCTCGGTAAGAAATGAGGGTGGTCTATTCTATTTTGTGGGACACCACACAGCTATTTAGTATAGATGTCTTTAAAAAAAACAATAAGCAGTTATTTAAGCTGATTCATAATCGCCTTTTATGACAACCTCAGTAAGAAACGAGGTTTGATCTAGATGGTTTATTCTACTTAGCCGATACCACACGGTGGAGATTTTGTGTTTTAATATGTTATAATATATATTCGGGTAGATATCGTTTTCTTTGTTGATAGTGACATAAATTACCTGGTTACATCAATTTTTGTAAAAACGTCAGTCAACCACGATCCATCTAACATCATCAAATCAGCAAAACGACCATGAATTTATAATTGGAATTCGTTTGATTTTACAAAGCTATATTTCTAAAAGGTTCTACAAATATTATTCCAAAGTGGAAATAACTAGAGAGCGAAAATATATTATTTTACCGACTACCCACTTACAAATTAGCGTTATATTTCAAGGACTTATACTAATTTAAATTTCCGAAACTAGAATTTTGCTAACTATATTGGAGTTATTGAGTTTTAAATGAATATCTTCGTTAGTTTGTTAAAATGCTTTATGTGAATTTTATATCCTCTCGTCAAAACAAAAAAGTTGTTTTATCCTCTTTTTGAGCCCTTTCGTTTCATACGATCTTTGCGAACGCTGCCTAGTTGCGTGCCGTGCGCTCTGTGCAGATGGATGTTTTGTATGCATTGCACGCTCATGCGTCATTGAGCCCGATTCGATATCACTGTATGAACTTGTCAAACTTGTACACCAGCGTCTTTTCTGCTTTCCTTTTTTTAATATATTTATGAATTACTGTAGAGTAGGTTCTAAAAATGAGACACCAATCCCTGTGTATCCGTTTATTGTTATTTACAATGACCTGCCTAAGTCTCTACCTAGCATCAGAGACGACTGCGTAGGCTATCTATCTCTTAACATATAGTGTTTGACGAGCTAAGCTTAACAGTTCCTAGCTGTAGGCGAATTAGCAGACTGCAGGTGCTATCGTACTCAAAATCTAAACTCGACCGTACTGGTGAGTACTGCGACTGGATAGTCGCAGTACTCACCAGTACGACCTCACAAGTGGATACTTGTGAGGTCGCTAGCTAACTGTGGCGTAGCACATGATGTCGTACTTGAGACCGTACGGTTTGACGACATGTTCATTACATTACTATACAAGCAGCAGGTGCAATCTGCACGTTTCGCCTTGTCAGAGCTTTTCTACTGAAGAATACCATGCGTGGTTGTTTGTGTGCTCAGCTTGAGCATGTGACATTCAGGACGCATGTTTAAATGTACCATCGTATGCCTCAGATTGAGGCATGCATGACGAACTATTTGCAATACACGCCTTGCGATGTCTGTACGCACCTTTATATCCATTAAAATTGTACGAAATTTACCCATATTGCTCAAATGATTTCGACATACGAACTTAACAGTCTTTCACATTAATATTATCAATAAGGCCATGGATAGTTAGAATCATCATGGGAAATCTCTACTATAGGTTTATTGAAAAATAATATGAAAATTAAAGTAACGAGGCAAGTACCTGTCTAACACCATCTATTTTAATATCATAAACGTGAAAGCATGTCTGTCTGTTACGCTTTCACAGTTAATCTGTCTGACCTAATAAATTCGGTATAAATGAGACTTCTATAAAAGACAAAAGTAAACTAAGTCTGTTATTTTCCCACTACTGGGCCTCTCTTCGTTTTTGGAGAGAAGAGAAAAGAGAGAAGAAGAATTGGTAGGTTACAAATATCCAAGAAATACAAGATACGATTCAAAAGTGCTTGAAATAGCTTCAATGAAGATTATTTTGATTTGAGTTGATTTGACCATGCCTCTCCAATGCAAATTGCCAAGTATGTTACATATACCCCAGCATTTTCTAGACATATTCAAGGCCTCACGATGCTGCCCGTCGTCAAAAAGTATGTGATAAATTGCAATTATTAATTAGACACATAAGTCTTGATAAAAAAATTAATCACAGTTGTACTGTGTCACCGCTGAGATATCACAGCTGTTTCTATTATATTAATTTATTGGAATAAATAAATTTAAATTTTTTTAAGTAATCTCATTTCACGTGGCTTAAAAAAATATTATGCATAACAAATAAAAAAGGTTAATTACGAAACTTTACAGTGTAATCGGTACAAAGGCAAAGGGAAGTTTTTATCAGATTTCCAGTTCATCATTGGTGGTTATTTAATTTTCTTTTCATTTTATCCCTCACTGTTAATAGAACAAAGGATACGCCGTTAAAGTGGCGAGATAGGTATATATAAATCCGTCCAATTAAGGGAGGTTTTTATTAATGTCTAGAAAAAGGTAATAGCCGATCCTATCAGATCGTATAAGTATCAACAAACCTGTTTTGAAAGCTTTACGGAATACTTTATTACCGTATACTAAAATTTATGTAGCTTTTCAGATAACTGCAACTAGTTAAACATCCATACCAATAATTTATAGAAGCATGCGTTACTTTGCCCAACTCCATAGTATAGAAGTTATGATAGAATTATTTTTCTATAATCCGCGTTTGTTAAGAGAATCTATGTAATGCTAAGTGTAGGAAGCAGGCATCATTCATATACCTTATATATGCAGGATTAGTTACAACAACACACCACACAAGCACTAAACACATTCACTACGACAATCTCGTCGTCAGGATAGGCTCCACGACAAACTCGTAATGAAAAGTTCGTTTCGTATTCACAGCTCAAACACATTGTGATAGTATAAAAAAAACTAGTGGCACCCGCGACTTCGTGCAAAATACCCACAATTCATAATATGTCAAATGTTTTCCTGTTCTGTAAAGAAGTATATCCCTTAAGTTGGACCATAATACCCTCCTGTTCGTTGCGTCTTTAACTCAATACTGGGAGTCGTGACTACTTCATAAAAAAACATCTTTTCCTTGACAGTGGTGTTTCATAGGTGCCGTCTTTTGGCCACGTGGATGGACTCGGTGACTGCTGTTTAGAGATTGGTGAAGATGTGGTCTGACCAAGGCATAGGGCTAAGTTCTCTTGGTCTCTAGGCATCGACCTTACCCGTGGCGATAAGTTTCTGCAGGTCGTCGCCGGGCTTGCGAGCAATGTGGCCAAAGAACTCAAAAGTCCTCCGTAGGCATTCGTATGAAAGTCTCAGTTTCTTGTTGATTTTGAGTTTTTCGAGCACTGACTTATTTGTCCTAGGCGCAGTCCATGGGATGCGTAATAATTTCCTTCATCACCACATTTCGAATGCATCAACGCGTTTGCGGTCTGCCAGTTTTAGTCCATGTTTCTGCACCGTATAGAAATATGGACCGTAAGGTTTTTTATTTTTTTACAATATATAAAGATGTCAATCCGCTATTTAAGCTTCAATCGTACCGAATCACATCAATATCACTGCAGCTGTCATGCCGTGAAAGCATGATAGACAGATAGACTTTTGCATGTATATATAAGTATTGATTATAAGACATTCTGTGTCGCAGTGTACACAATTCCCTTTTCGAAGCCCCCAGGTGAAAGGTTTAAAGGCTTAGGTATACGAAACACGAAATGCAGGCTGTAAGACGACTCAATCTGTGAATGTAAATTTTAGGGATTCCGTGACTTCCGAATTATATTGTATAGACGATATTGAAGCGTGAATATTGAGTTGCTTTTGAGTATACCTTTTATATACACTAATGTAAAAAGTGGGTGTGCAATTAGAATATTGGAATATATTTTTTCTTTTTATATCTGAATATGAGCTGAGAAATCATGGTATATATAACTATTGGAATTTTATAGACACATAAAATTAGACGTTACTTTGCACTGATCCATTATACGAAAATAATAATGAAATCATTTTGCTATAATCCGCGATTAAGTAAATAGAAAATATATTTAATGCTAAATGTATATTGGACTAACTGTTTTCATACCTGATACATGCAGAATTTGTAAAAACACACGCATAAACCTCCACCAACAACAACACAAATACACAAGCACTACACACATGCACTATCACAAACCCAATCGTTTCACCCCGCTACCGAGGCCCCATCAGGACATGACTACACGACAAATCACAAATATGGCTTTGTGTTTTTACGAATCCTGCTCCTATCATATCAGATATGAAAACGGATAGTCCACCCTACATTTAGCTTCATATATATTTTATATTTATTTCGCGGATTAAAGCAAGATAATTACATTATTTAATTTATATAAGCAAAGGTTACTTTGAGGAATTCCATATTACAGAAGCTATAACATAACTACTTTCCAAATATTCGTGTGTGTTAAGCGAATGTATGTAATGCTAAGTGTATGAAGCAGGCAAGTATTCACGTACCTTACACATGCAGGTCAAGTCGCCACACGTATCCCAAAACGGCTCCACCAGCAACAAAATCAAATGTCAATGCATTACGATTACGATTTACGAGCCTATCCTCCTGATGATGCTTCGGTTTCGGGGCGAAACGATCTTAGAGATTTTAGTAGTGGTATTGTGTATTGCATGTGTGCAAGGTTGCTGGTGGAGGCATCTTGGGATGCATGTGGTGACTTGTCCTGCATGTGTAAGGTACGTGAATTCTTGCCTGCTTCACAAACGTAGAACTTTCATGCGCATAACACCCGCGGATTACAGCAAAGTTCGATAGTTTCTATAATTATATTATTACTTTTCGAATGTGATAGATTTATACCAACAACTTTTAGACAAGATTTAAACAGAGTTCATTTGATTAATCAGAAATCGGTTAATTAATGAATGACAAATTGATACAAGAATACACAATGCAGCGAACGGTACAGTTCAATCGACGCAAACAACAAATAATTCTATGCAATTACTCAAACTGTTAGTGCACGCTACAAACTTCGACAAGTTTGATCGAATTTGACATTCCACACCGAAGCAGGATTCTTGTCTCTATTCGAAAACTTACTAGAGAATTTCATAATAAATTTTGTCTGTCGAAACTATGTAGTATTTAAACTGTTCTGTGATTTACTAAATTATATGCTAACACAATTCACAAATGCTATATTGAGTACAATTTCGATATCTAATAAAAATACTTTATGAGAATGGGGTGGAAAATTTAAATTGTATAGGATATTAAAGCAATATAGTCTCAAGTAATTTATAGTATTAGACATTACTTTGCGAAGATCCTTAGTACAAAAGCAATAATAAAATTATCTTGATATAATCTGCGGTAAAGTAAATAGAAAGTATATATAATGCTAAATAATTGATGTAGAGAGACCGGCTATGCTCACGTCTTAGATGACGACGTGAGTATAGCCGGTCTCTCAACATTAATTATGAATACTACTCACGGTAGTTTAAATTTAAAAATAATGCTAAATAAATAAATATATGGGATATACACACGGAAGTCCGTCCCCAAAGTTAGTAACTTAATACTTGTGTCATGGGTAACAGACAACTGGTAATATACTACATATATAATTTAAAATACATACTTAAATACGAATACACACCCAGGGTCGAAGAACCAACAAATTGTTTATAGAAAATGTTAGTCCTTGGCGGGAATCGAACTCGCGACCCGCGGAGCTGAAGGTCACTACCCACTGCGCCAACGGGCCAGTAAATATATTGGACTATTCATTTTCATACCCGATGCGTGCAGGATTTGTGAAAACACATGCACCAACGCCACCACAATACACAAGCACTACACACATTCACTATCAAAAACTCAACAATCGTTTCGCCCAGCAGCCGAAGCATCATCAAGAGACTCATTATACCGTTATCGTCATAACGTCGATATCATCATAATTCGCGATAAAGTAAGTAGGAAGCGGTTCTTTACCCCGGAGCGCGACACCTTCGGGTCGGGGCCTCTCTAAACAGTGACCCTTCCCTCCACTCATGACCATAAGCGAATAAGAAAAAAATTACAAACTTATCGTTATTATCTTCATATTAAAACATGGCTTAACACACCGAATTTTATAAATAGACTTCGAATTAGGCCCGCAGATTCTCATCAGGCTTACAGAAACGTTAATGTTCGCCCAAAATATTTACCCCAAATACTCGCAAAGCAAAAGCAACTTAGCGATAAGTAGAAAATTAATCCTTAATATCATACTCAAAATTAGCAACGTTCGCCCGAATAAGTTGGCCTATCTTGTTGCCAAAATTCTGACTCAGCTTTTAGTGGCACTTTGTATTCGCTCCTTATAACTTCCACTACTTGGTGATTTCCTCGCCTCATATCTATACTTATTATAAAACAATGTCCCAAAAAACTGTTTGTCTGTATGTAAACAATTTTCTCAAAATCTACTAAACGTATTTTTGTACGGTTGTCACCTAAAGATAGTGCAATACTTCCGAATGGTTTATGTAAATAGTACATATCGGTATTATGTAAATTGTGTCGAAGAGATCGCCTGTTTATTAAAAAACCTGCTTGCTGGGAGCTTTAGTCGCGTGTGCTGCGTAAACCAGCAGAGATACGCTAAAGTAATGTACTTGAGAATTGTAGATCTATAAAAATACTACAAAAATTCCGCGACAGCATGTCTCTATCTCTCACGGTTAACTCACAATAAAAACTTTTATGTTCAAAATTTCGATCTGTGGAATATTTTAAAGGTATTCATATATAATCTTGTGCCACTTGAACTCTACGACTTTTTCCCCCATTTTGGCGATCTATTAGAGCAATTCAAAGTCTCTTACAATGCTTGGCAACTATAGGTAAACCGCTTAATTAATTCCTCACCTGCAGGCTACAAGGGCGCGGAAGTAGGACGAGAACTGAGACAAGGAAAGTGATATACAAAAGGCGATGACCCCCGCACCTACATCGGTCCCCGTTGTTGTCCTAATTCATAAATTCAAATTCAAATAATTACCTACCTTCGCGCACTTGTACCTCGCAAACGCGGACTCAGTTAAGCTGCATACCTATTGTAACAGACACTAAAAATGTTGGAATAGGAAATAGTCAAATGACGTTCTGTGTTGTCGTTAATACCGTAAGTGAGCTTCTTGAGTGATCAATAGCGAGGGTAGGGACTTTTTATGTGATTGGTGATTGCCTTAAATAGTGAAACTTAAGTTAATCAGGGAGATTCTGTCAAGATTCTGTCGATTATCGTCGTAAACGTATTTTCTAGTAAAAGTGTATTTTTGAGTTGATTAGTGAAGTCAAGCTGAAAGCGAATATTGAATTAATACGAGTTTAATAGTGAGAAAGTGAAGATGTTACTACCCAAGACCTTCTGGTCTCGTTTCACTATAGTCTAATATTTTGGAAAATCAAAGTTTTGCGAGATGAGTTATATCTGTAATTTTTACTGTTATATTGAGACGATATATTAAATTACAATTTACAATAATAAAGTAACTGCTAAAGAAATTATTATTATAGTAATTAAGAAAGTTGACCTGAAGCACAAAATCTGTTCCGGTAATTAGAAACCTGTAAATGTCCAAAAATATGGTATCATTTATTGTAACCTATCAAAGCTATCTTTGATCATAAAAGGTCACGTGAAACGATGTAATTAATGATACCACAGTCCCCATTAGCGTAATGACCGAGAACCAATAACGTATATTGAAAACGTAAAACTAGAAACGCATTATTGTTCCATTCATTCAGTTTCATTCATCAGCCACGCCTATAAATAAACCCATCACTGTCAATTGTCAGCGAAACCCCTCAGAAATGCAACATAGTAATTACTCACATGCGATAGAAATGATATAGCTATTAGAACTTTACACAACTTAAGTTCGTGTTTAGGTAAGTCTATTAATGATGCCAGTTTCATTACACGAACGATTACCGTCGATCAGCGAAAATATTGCAGATTTATTACACATGAATATATTATTGGGAATGAAATTTGGCAATACTATAATCACGTGGCTTATAGCAAGGAAGGGACCTGCTTTTGGAGCGATCTTCCTGCCCTTATCCCTCTCTAAGTGTCGTCGGCACAACATGTTACAAACATGTTGTCACATGATTTGGCTACGTATTTTACGACCGGCCGTCTGCCTGACGTCAACTTACCTTAGTCGTATTTTACGACCCCTCGGTAAGAAAGAGGGTAGTCTATTCTACTGAACCGGATACCACCCGGTGGGTCAAATTACCTTACTCGCCTTTTACGACACCTCGGTAAGAAATGAGGGTGGTCTATTTTACTCAGCCGGATACCACACGGCGGCTGCTTTTGGAGCGAAAATTGTGAAAAAAACATGGAGCCCACCATATTGAAGGCAGTCTTGTTGTAATACTCTACTCCTACGGTCATTAGCCGCTTACGCGGCTAGATCGTGTCATTACTTGGAGTTCTGTTGTAAACGAGACTTGTACGATTATTAAACGCTCCCGCGTTTAGATCGTGTTTCAACTTGTCTTGGTTGGTTTCAACCAGCACGATTATGCGTCGTTACTACGTAACTAGTATAATTAAATACTGTGTCATTTTAATATTCGTTAGGTAGATCCTCGAGTACCTAAATTAAGTGTTATTTGTTATTAGAATCTACCCTCATATTCGTGTGATTACTATAGTGATGTTTGATGTTGTTCGGACAGATCCGCACCTACCCACATTACGTTCCGTGTTATTAGAATCTAACCTCGAATATTTATTATTCGTGATAAGAGTAACCACTGATTTTCTTGCCAGTTCTTCTCAGTGGATAGTATGGTTCCGAACTGGTGGTAGAATCGTCCTGGCATAATGGTTCCAAATTATATGAGACTTAACCTGTCAATACTTGTTTGGCCATTAGCATTGGCCAAATTATTATGTGATTATTATATGAGAAAGCTACATACAATATTTAAGTGAAATACTTGCCACTTCTAATAATATTTTAATTTTTTGTTTTAGTGACTTTGAAGAACAAGTATACCTAAAAAAACCATTTTACATGATTTTATGCCCCAATTGTTAACTATTGTGGAGTTCTCTCATCTATATGTCACACCCCTGAACGATAAGGGTTGTCTATCTAATAAACCTAACATTTTTTTTATTTTTTGGCCAATTTTTATTTTACAATAGACACTGGAAATTCCCTGGAAATAATTTATACGACAAAATAATGTTTTCCTGATCAGCTAGTATATTATAATCGTTGACTTATAGGTAAAAGTAAAATATAAAGTAACAAACTTTTACTAACAGACCCTTGGTTTTGTAGAGAAGGTTCGGAACTAACTAACTAACTAGATTCACCACTCTACTTCAATGTTACTAGGAAATACATATTCCAGAATTCTCTAGAAAAATGCAGGTTTCCTTACGTGTGAGTAAAAAATTCGAAGCTCTAACAAACGGTTGTGTCAAGTGAAAGTCACAAGGTGCTAAACTGTACTGGTACCGACTGCTTACAAGTTCTAGTATAAATTTATGGGACCGTGACGTACCAACCATTCAACTCGTCACGCTATGAACAGGATTTACCCATCATTCGACACGACAACACCTACTAAATGTATATATCGGAACCTTAAATGCTAAAATGTAATTTATGTATCTAACTAGCAGTGCCAACAACGGCTGCGAAATTTTGAACATAAAAGTACTTATGATGAATTAACTGAGAGAGATAGAGACATGTTATTGAGGACTTTTTTGTAGTTCTTTTATAGATCTACAATTCTCTACTACATTACTTTATTGTTTCTCTGCTAGTTTACGCAGCGCACGCGACTTTAGCTCCCAGCAAGCAAGTTTTTTAACAACTGCTCGATCTCTTCAACACAATTTACATAATAACGATATGTACTATTTACCTAAACCATCCGGAAGTATTGCACTATCTTTTGGTGAAAAACGTACAAAATCCGTTCAGTAGATTTTGAGAAAATCGATTACATACAGACAGACAGCTTTTTGGGACTTTGTTTTCCCGCCCAATCTTAGGTAGATTAGGTAGATACCCCAACTATCTCTATCTATGCCTATCCTTGACAACACCTATTAAATGTCTGCGGAGGAATCACGGATAGACAGGTACTACGGGGACTTTTTGTTTTGCAAGTTCAGTTTAATAGCGGCAATGGAGTTTACGACTGAGTAACACATATTTTGTTTTGCATATATAAAGTCGATTAGAAAAATTATCATAATTAAAGTAGAATTATTTATTTAAATTACTTATCACAACTTGCTAATATAATAATTTTATATACAATATAATAACGTTAAGTCAAATCAATACACGAATCCCGATTAAAGTATAAGATATTATTTTGGATACTGAAATTTACCCCATAAAATTTCAATTGCTTATATCTATTATGTAGGTATATAATTTTATATCATAAGATAAATAAAGAATTTTTGTAAGTTTAGTAGTTTTGTAAGAATTAGTTGTAAGTTTAGTAATTAATAGGCGCCGTGTGGTATACGGCTGTATAGAATAGACCACCCTCCTTTCTTACCGAGGTGTCGTAAGAGGCGACTAAGGTAAGTGCCGTGTGGTATGCGGCTGCATAGAATACACCACCCTCATTTCTTACCACGGTCTCGTAAAAGGCGACTAAGGTAAGTTGACGTCACGCAGGCGGCAGGTCGTAAAATACGTAGCCAAATCATATGATGACATGTTTGTTACATGTTGTTCCGACCCCACTTGGAGCGGGATAAGGGCAGGGGAATGATTGTAATAATGAATATGTTGTTAAAAATCTTTTAAAAACACCTTTAAAACAAAATTTCGGGTCCCTACTTTGTACTTGCTACCGTTGAGGATTTCCCTCGTCTCGAGCCAATCCTGGCCGCAGCATCAGGGCATGCTTATCATAAACATGCATTGTCATCGAGATTGGACCAGTATATAAAATTTCAACTCAATCGGACACGGGCCAAATTTAACTTCTAAGATTCCACCTTCATATACATACACGGCGAGTTGGATAAAGGCTTTTAAAAATAGTCATTTTAGAGCAATAATGACCATTTAGACATTTAATGCATCTTCATTCTCCTGCCCTTATCCCACTCCAAGTGGGGTCGCTTTGGCTACGTATTTTACGACCGGCCGCCTGCCTGACGTTAACTTACTTTAGTCGTACTTTACGACCCCTCGGTAAGAAAGAATGCGGTCTATTCTACTCAACCGGATACCACACGGTGGGTCAAATTACCTTCGTCGCCTTTTACGACACCTCGGTAAGAAATGGGGGTGGTCTATTCTACTCAGCCGGATACCACACGGCATGTCGACTTACATTGGTCGCCTTTTATGACACCTAGGTAAGAAAGAGGGTGGTCTATTCTACTCAACCGGATACCACACGGCGTGTCGACTTACCTTGGTCGCCTTTTATGACACCTAGGTAAGAAAGAGGGTGGTCTATTCTACTCAACCGGATACCACACGGTGGGTCAACTAGCCTAAGTCGCCTTTTACGACACCTCGGTAAGAAATGAGGGTGGTCTATTCTACTTAGCCGGATACCATACGGCGGGTCTACCTACCTTAGTCGCCTTTTACGACACCTTGGTAAGAAATGAGGGTGGTCTATTCTACTCAGCCGGATACCACACGGCGGGCTGACTTACCTTAGTCGCCTTTTACGACACCTCGGTAAGAAATGAGGGTGGCTATTCTACTCAGCCGAATACCACACGGCGTGTCGACTTACCTTAGTCGCCTTTTACGACACCTCGGTAAGAAATGGGGGTGATCTATTCTATTCAGCCGGATACCACATGGCGGTTAGGCATGTAATAAAAATTACCGCAATATGTCTTTGACATGAAATAATTACTTACTTTTTAATTATTTCAAGATTATGTCAAATTTCATTAGAAATTCGAAAATAAATATCAATTAATGAGAAACAGGGAGAGATTTCGAATTGTGCGAATGATATCGTTATAATACAATTTCGTCTCCTTAGTCAATGTAACGACAAACGGAGAATAGACGGCGGCAACCGCAACTTGCTGTATAACAATTTGTCAATTAAAATTAATAAATACCCATCTGTTTGCTCGGCTTTCAATAAGGTTCAAAGGCTGCTTAGAAATCAATTACGTTCTTCACAATAGAACAATTAAAAATATATGTTTTATACTTTTCAATATTATAACATGTCTGAATTAAAATGGAACATTTAGAATATTAATGACTTGAAAAAATTGTTAACATAAATTCCTTATTTGTAAGACGTTATGAAAAAACTCTTACCGAGGTGTCGTAAAAAAAATAAGCTGTGATAGCCCAGTGGTGAGACCGTGCGACTCTCTAGAGACGAACATAGGTTCAAACCCGAGCAGGCACCAATGAGTTTTTCTATTAAAACTCATGTGTCTAATTCATAATTGCAATTTATCACACGCTTTTCGGTGCAGGAAAACATCGTGAGGAAACCTGCATATCACTAGAGAATTCTGGAGATATGTTAACCTACCAATCCGCATTGGAGCAGCGTGGTAGGTCTTAGCTCCTCCAACCCTTCTCTCCAGAAACGGAGAGAGGAGGCCTATTCCCAGCAGTGGGATATTAACAGGCTGTTACTTTTTTTTTACTATGAATAAATAAATAAAATAAAACAATCTTAATTTTATTGTGTTAAATGGATTATTATGAATAAATAAAGAATGGAAATGAATATTTTATTTACATTTTACGAATAAAAGCGTCCAATAAGAGAACATACAATATATTTACGTAATTAAAGTCCGTAAATCCGTGGTTTCGTATTCAATTTAATGTACATTATTGGCTTACATTAATTATAATTTTGATATCAGTAATTAGATAACATTTATAACCAATATTATAAATTAATAAATATTCTCTATTAATACCCTAATTGGGTATTACAATAATGTTCTAATAACTTACTGAAAATATCACAATTTTTCAAAATATCGTTGATTATATTAACGTAGCTGCCTTCAGTGTGAAAATCGTCGCTTTTTAATGCAAACGCGCCTGAGTAATAAAACCTAAATTATGAATATTACTCTTGATGCGTTTTAGTTTATTATTGTTTTAACTTTAGTGTATGTTATTTAATAATAATACATTTTTTGGTAATAATACGTGAGTAAGTAATTTTAAATTACTGCGGTATGCTTTCATTCATAGGTTCTAGAACTGATATATATCCATATAATTAAGGTCTGTTTAAAGGGCTAATAAATGACACAAATGCCTGAATGTTACAATGAATTCACTAAAGAAAGTTTATTTTTTATTGTCAACGATTACATAAATTTCGTATTAATCTTAAAGAAACTATAACATAACTACTTTGCTATAATCCGCGTGGGTTAAGCGAATGCATGCGATGCTAAGTGTATGAAGCAGGCAAAATTCACGTACCTAACACATGCAGGACAAGTCACCGTGCGTATCCCAAGACGCCTCCACCAGCAACAATGCACACAAGCAATACACACAACCATCACCAAAATCTCTAAGATCGTTTCGCCCCGAAACCGAAGCATCATGAGGAGGATAGGCTCCACGACAAAATCGTAATCATTACGATTTTATTACTAATACCCAACATCTGCATTTAAATCTATCTACTCGCGTTAATCTCTAAAACTACTGAACGGTCTTAATGCACTTGACCCCAAAAGACAGAGAGGTTCTTTAAGACCGTTTAAGTATGTAATTTATTAAAGCTTTGTGTATATTAGTTGAAATATTAGGGTAAGTGTTGAAAATTTCCGTAAAAAAAGTAGCGGCCTGTTACAATTCCACTGCTGGGAATAGGCCTCCTCTCTCTGTTTCTGGAGAGAAGGGTTGGAGCTAAGACCTACCACGCTGCTCCAATGCGGATTGGTAGGTTACACATATCTCCAGAATTCTCTAGAGATATGCAGGTTTTCCTTCACCGAAAAGCGAGTGATAAATTGCAATTATCAATTAGACACATGAGTTTTAAAAGAAAAACTCATTGGTGCCTGCCCGGGTTTGAACTCATGTTCCCCTCGAAAGAGTCGCACGGTCTCACCGCTGGGCTATCCAGCTCAAATTTCCGTCAAAGTCAAATCAAATAAAATATTCTTCATTCAAGAAATCTTGTAAGCAAGTGCTAAAGAGCTAGCCAGAAACTCGGCGGTTGCTCTTTTCACTAGTTCTTAGCACTAGTTACATTTAGTCATTAGTGACTTGAATTTGATTAGTAAACAAACTACCCAAAAAAATTAACAATATCAAGAAAGAAGCTGCACAGAGCTTAATATTTCTTATTACCTTCAGTTCAGTTAAAGTTATATCGCGGAAGAACGTCTACATAATTAAAGTTTACGTCAATAAAAACTTGGAGGAGCTTCGTAAGCGGTTAGGTTGGCCCTGGAACGCTTAAGTCCAAAAGTTCCATTATAATAGCTATATCAGGTTTAAAAGTTCACGTGCATGTCAGCGGAGAAAATTTTTACTGTGATGAATTTATTTATCAGTGTAGTTTATATGATACACTGGACCGGCGCAGCTGTATTTAGGTTCACCAATTCTAAATAATACGAAGAAAAGTAATGAAAATTTTACTTGTCTATAATCCGCGATAAAAGAAAGTAAAATGTAAGTAACGGCCTGTAACAATTCCACTGCTTAACGTAAACGCACATCAATGTAACGTGTTTTAAAATATAAAGATTAAGCACATAGCATACATATGTATGCTACTACTATAAAGTCGTTTAAAATCTATATACTAACTTTATACTTATTATATAACATAGTCCACAAAAGCTGTGTGTATGTGTGTGTGATCGATTTTCTCAAAATCTACTAAACCGATTTTTGTACGTTTTTACTTAAGGATAACCCGATTGTTCCGAAAGGTTCAGGTAAAAAGTACATTACGGTTTTATGTAAATCGTGTTGAAGATGTCACACACTAATAAAACATCTCGCCACCTGGGAGCTTTAGTCGCATGCGTCGCGTAAACCAACAGAGATACCCCAAAGTAATGTGAATTCTAGATAAGAGAGAATTTTAGATCTACTAAAATATTACAAAAAAAATTTCTTCCTCTAAGCCTCGATGTGTATTATTTATTGCCGCATACTACTTTTATGTTCAAAGTTTCAATTAAATACACTGATTTTCACGCGGGCAAAGGCGCAAGGACAGTTAGTTTATAAAAAAAGTTTAACAATAGTCCGAGTATAACTTTATTTCTATTGTAAGTGAAGTAAAAAGAACTAACATATTACCTAAGTAAAACGTGTTTAAAAGGAATGAACTCATAAAAAGTATTGAAAGAATAAATATTAGTCAAGAGCAAGAAAATACAAGATCTGGAGACTGGAACAATATGTATGCAAAGTTAAATGGCTAATTCACCCTTTCAAAGCATGTACTTGCGAACATTTGCGATACAAAAGTGCGCAGGCAGGAGAAACAAGTACAGACGAAGTCTGTCGGGAAAAGAAAACTGGAAAACGCAAAGGAAATGCAACAACTTTGCGAAATCATTCTTTGCTTTTTTATTTAAACCGACACGTTTCTTTCAATGGTTCTTGTTTAACAATGGTTGTTAGATTTATTTTATACATTGTTTTGTTACTCTTATTGTCTGGCCAGTTGGTGAAGTGGGTAATGACCCCGCCTTCAGCTTCGCGGGTCGCGAGTTTAGATTCCCGCCGAGGGTACACATTTTCTATAAATATTTTTTTTGTTCGAGCCTGGGTGTATATTTGTATTTAAGTAGGTATTCAAAAATGTATATGTAATATATCTACCACCGTAGTTGTCCGTCACACAAGTATTAAGTTACTTACTTTGGGAACGGACGACCGTGTGTGTAAGTGTTCCATATATTTATTATATTTATTTACTCTTTTCATTGCTGATGCGTTTTTAAGTGATTAAATCATAAAAGATGTTCCTCTTTGTTCGCGTCACCTTAAGTGTTCATATGCCCTCACTAGTATTTTAATCTCATCCCTACGGAAAAACGGGATTTTTTGTTTTATTATGCTAGCTCCAGTTAAGAATAAATCTCATCAATATTATTTTAGTAGATTAGCCGTGAAAGCATAACAGACAGATAGATCTATACCTATATTAGCATGCATAATTATTGATTCCAACGTCGCTACAATTACTTCTCATAAAAATTAGATATAGACATATTTTGAAAATTGAATGAATGAAATTTTCAAAATATGAAATGAAATTTAAAAACAAATTAAAAATTATAAATAATGTAACGAAAAGTGCTTAATAATATTGTTATAGTTTGGTATTTATTTGTTAGTATATTCAACCAGACCAGACTAGTCCGTACTGTGGTATTTTCAATATTCCTCTACGCATCGGAATCGTGGACGATTAGGGCAAAAGATCGCAAGAAAATTGACGCGTTTGAGATGTGGTGCTGAAGAAGGATGCTTCGCATACCATGGACCGCCAAGAGGACCAATAAGTCTATACTCAATTAAAAGTTAAGGTTCGCCTCTCAACAGTGTGCTACCAACGAATCCTGGGATACTTTGGTCACATTGCTCGCCGTCAACCAGATAACCTTGACAATTTGATAGTAGTGGGCAAGGTCGAAGGAAAACGACCCCGCGGCCGATCACCTAGTCGCTGGTGTGACCAAGTGACCGCACTTACTGGTTTTTCCGTAACATCTTCCTAACAGCCTTAAGAAAGGCCGAACACCGGGAGAAATGGAAGAAGATTGTAAGAACTATGAAGGACTTTTATTTAGGACACGACCTTCACTAATGAAGAATCCGACAGAAGAGAGATATTAAAAAAAGCACGCGTCGTACATTGGATGCCGTGGTAACGTATTGTTACACATGTTTCAAATACAGTCTCCTTGAAATAGTTTGGTAAATAATATAAAAAAACATTGTCGCCATCAATATGACAAGTTGTTGAAAAATAATAAAATAAGCTGGCTTTTGAGAAAATTGTTTCTAAATAATTTATAGAATTAGGCGTTACTTTGCGGAGATCCATAATACAAAAGTAATAATAAAATTATTTTTCTTTAATCCGCAATACAGTAAATAGAAAAAATATATAGTTCTAAATGTATAGCGAAGCATAGCAAAAAACGGATAGTCTACTATACATTTAGCACTATATATTTTTTCTATTTTCTGTATCGCGGATATATTGCGCAAAATATTTTTTATTATTACTTTTGTATTATGGATTTGCGGAGAGAGAGTAATGCCTAATTCTAAATTATTTCATTACTCAGTAGTCCAACAAAAGTCCTTTATCTGAATTCCTTTTTCCTTGGCTATAATGAGAAGTGTAGTGTTGACTGTACATTCTATCAGACTTTATGAAGTCGGCAATGCTTATTCAACGTTTATTTCTCATAAACCTATCAGATAGGTCGATGGGGATTAATTTTTCTTTATTCCACTGCTTGCTTAGTTGGCAAGGGGAACGAAAATATGTTGTTCTCTCTATTCCTACAGGGAGTTAGAAGCAGAGAGTAAATATTATTTCAGTGTACAAATGAGTAGGATAAATTGGAGAAAAGGTAGGCCCGTTAGGCTTCCCCATTCATTTAATAACGCTGTTTATCTTGGCACATTTCGGGTCTAATTGGGGATTGCCCTCTTTGTGTAACTTAGCGTTTAGCTTTAAACCGTGTTGGCTCTAGTTTTATTGAGACGACAGTTATAATAATTGACAAATATTGTCGGTAGTTTAAGGAATCTTTTTCTTTTACATAGTGACATTTTAAAAGTTATTTGTAAATCATCATGCGCTTTGATAGAACTTACTTATTTGACGCCATTTTTTATTAATATAGACATGTCATATTTATAATTAACGTAATATATTTTAAAAAATGACGATGGATATTCACGCAAGTAGGTTAAAATTTGTCGCAGTCTGCGAATTACAAATCCAAATGCAATATAATTTTTTCTATATATTGTTTAAGTGCTTTCAAGAATGTATGAAAAGATATGTTATCAAATGCAGCGCAGCTGTAGAAATCCGTTTCCCATCTTTATAGCTACTACGAGCATCGTACCGGGACACGACGAGTCCCTTGGCGCAACGGCTTTGCCTGTACGATGGTAGCTCTAACCACGGCCGAAGCCTACCACCTAGAAGGTTGCTCGTTTAGCACCAC
Source organism: Morpho deidamia (assembly GCA_947086505.1). Lineage (NCBI taxonomy): Eukaryota > Metazoa > Arthropoda > Insecta > Lepidoptera > Nymphalidae > Morpho > Morpho deidamia. Next base: position 3,719,198 of record CAMTZC010000025.1, read on the forward strand.
CTAGGGATCACGTGTAGGGTTATGAGGCTTGGAAACAAGATCCTGTATTTAGTTTAAGTCTACGGACGCGAGCAACTCCAACCCCCAAAAACAGATGCTAGATAGTTCTACCCTAAACATCTCTATCAATATATAACAATTCATCATCATCATTCTCCTGCCCTTACCTTGGGGTTGGCACAACATATTTTAGACATGTTGTTAGTTAATTTGGCTATTTATTCTATGGCCAGCCGCCTGCTTGACGGCACTTTCGTTAGTCTCCTTTTACTTGAAATGAGAGTTGCCTACTCCACTATATAATAATTATAAAAATATACTACCAAAAAAATCAGCAATCTATATTACCGTATTTCAAAGTGTATTATGCAAATTGAAAGATAAAGGGAATATTAGAATAAATCCATTTAAAGAAAAGGTTCGGACGTGCTTTTGATGTAATAAGTCGATTTAAATCCATGTATATGACCTAAAACAGACCGTAAATAGCCTAGATACAAGCTAAAAAGATTTCACTTAGGAATAATCTAAATATATTGTGATTTTGTCGTGGAGCCTATCCTCCTGATGATGCTACGGTTTCGGGGCGAAACGATCGTAGAGTTTTGGTGGTGGTTGTGTGTATTGCTTGTGTGCATTGTTGCTGGTGGAGGCGTGTTGGGATGCATATGGTGACTTGTTCCACATGTGTAAGGTACGTGAATTTCGCCTGCTTCATACACATTAGCTTTACATGCATTCACTTATCCCGCACGGATTATATCAAAGTAGTTCTGCTATAGTTTATGTCATATATAACACTCGTTTGGTCACATAATTTCCATCTCTCGTCACTACGATTTCATCATAATCTTGCACTTCTCATCTTTTCTATAACAAGTTAACTAATAAATGAATACATCAAATAATTTATAGAATTAGGCGTTAGTTTGCGGTGATCCATAATACAAAAGTAATAATAAAATTACTTTGCTATAATCCGCGATACAGTAAATAGAAAATATATATAGTGCTAAATGTATAGTGGACTATCTGTTTTTTTCCATACCCGTTACATGCAGGATTCGTAAAAACACATGCACAAACATCCACGCAAAGCTTTGCGATTTTGTGCTTGTGTATTGTTGTGGCAGTGGTGGAGGTTTGTGCATGTGTTTTTACGAATCCTGCATGTAACGGGTATGGAAAAAAACAGAATGTCCACTATACATTTAGCACTATATATAAATTTTCTATTTACTGTATTGCGGATTATAGCAAAATAATTTTATTATTACTTTTGAAGTATAAATGAATACATTAACGTTTTTCATTTATCAGAAACCATTAAATCCTCGCGTAATTACGAAATGCGAAATTTATATCGGCAAAATAACAGCCCCACTAATTTCACAGGAGGACGATCTTAAATTATCGCGGCACATTCGACTTTGCCCGAACGTCCCAATTCTCGAAAGCAATTTCGGTGTATTCGATGAACATTACACGCTCTGCGGTGATACTAGGCAATAAAACCTTTTAATGGGTCAAAGCAATTGGAAATCGTTTGTCCGTGATGATTTAACAGATACTTGAGCCATTGAAATTGTTGGATGTCCGCTTGTTGAGCTTTTGGATTAATTTGCCCAACGACCAACAGAGCATGACAATCATGAAATTCTGATACTAAAATAGGAATGTCAATTAGATTGTACGTAATATTATTTATATCCAGTATTAATGGATTTGATATGAAAATGGACTTTGTATCATGAAATTTATGACTGTTATAATAATGTTATTTTCGATAATATATTTCACTCTCTTTGTGATGATTTATGATGGAACAGTCACAACAAATAAAGAGTGCTTTGCGTGTAGTGGTAAGTGCTTGTTTACGAATAATAGATGATTGCTAAGTAACTGGTAGGTGTTGTCTGAAATTATTTGTAAAACATAAATTTAAAAGAATGATAACAATAACCTACAGGCTAGGTTTTATACAAAACCGTAGACGACAGTTCTCATCCAAGCTTTATTGTGCTCATATGAAAGTATCTTGAATTTGAAATAAATCAACATATCTGAGAAGTGAGTGATAAATACACTTTAAATAGATTACATGATGTGATACAATTTGATATAATTATCCCCTAATCTTGTATATATTGTGCCATTCATATAAATCTTTGTTTTACCTGTGAATGTGAACTTCCACAATATAGAACAAAACCATTGGATTTTAATTAAAAATAAGAAAAATATAGAAAATCTTCTATAAGCCAATGTTAATTAAATTGCATATTCGTACACGTGTAATCAATACTTAATATAAAACAACGTCCCCAAAGGCTGTCTGTCTGTCTATTTGTCTTCATTTTGCTCAGAATGTACTGAACGGATTTTTGTACGCCTTTTAATAAAAGATAGTGCAATTTTTGCGGAAGGTTTAGGTTTGTTAACTTTTTCTATTGAACTCTACGATTTCATGTAATTTCTGTTAAAGAGGTCACGTGGTTTTAAAACAACTTGTTTGTTGAGAGCTGTAGTTGCGTGCGCCGCGTGAACAACTAAAGTTTAGAACATTGAAGATCTACAAAGATCCGCGATAACATATCTCCGTGTCTTATAGTTACGGGTACCTAACAATAACTACTTTTAAATTCAAAATTTCAATTGAAAATATATCGCTATTTTCTTTTATTCAGTATCATTATCTAAATAAATGCATTCGTTAGCTTCATGATTTAAGATAGATCGAAATCGTCCATTACACCATATGAATCAAATAAATACTTTAGAAGATATTACATATTACCTCTGCAAGACCGCTCCATGCCATACCGCTGTTACTTGCTTACTGTTTAAGCAAAACAATATATCTACACCTAATATCACTGAATTTAATTTCACAAAAGTGTCAAGGGCATCACCGAATGCGGGTATCTAATAAAACTTATAACACACAGCGACCATAAATTTCTCTCTGTATATCCGACAAAAATCACGCACCTTTTTACCGCCGGCCTCAAGCGAAGTAGCTCTTTCTCATGCAAAATACATATACAACGCACGCAACCCCTTCGTTCCGATTTATTTTCAAAAGGAACAATGCGAAACAATAAAAATTCGCGTACGTGCGAACTCGACTCCTTATATCGCGTGACCTTCTGGATAATAAGTGACGGCTAGGTCGGGATTCAATTTATTGTTCTGTCATATTTCTTCTTTTTTTATTCCATTTCGCAAATATTTTTGCAGTTCGGGTTACGTCTGAAGGGGCGAGGAATAGTTAAAAGAAAAAACTTTTGAATGCGGAATGCTATTTTTAGTTAGGGCGTATTTTACAGGAAACCGTGAAAACAAAAAAAAATCAAAATCAAAATATTCCTAATTCAAGTAAACTTGTAAACAAGTGCTTTTGAATCGTCAACTTTACTGCTGGTTCGGAAAGCTGTTCCTGCCGAGAAGAGCCAGCAGGAAACTCGGCGGTTGCTCTTTTTAAAATATAAATCTTAGAACTAGTTACATTTATTTATTACTGTCTTGTACAGGGTAGAAGTGCACCTATATCCACACATCCTTATCATCTAAGTAATCTTCAACAGTATAGTAGGCTTTCTGTATCAGCTTCTTTTTAACAGTGTTTTTAAACTGCTGTAATGGCATGACCAAAATTGATTTCGGAATTTTATTATAGAATCTTATACCCAAACCCACAAACGATTTACGTACTTTTGCTAGGCGCAAAGCAGGAGTCGCAAGCTTATGTCGGATCCTACTTTGTCTATTATATACATCACCTATCGTTTTATAATTCTTTATATTTTTATATACAAAAATTACGTTATTTAAAATATACTGTGAAGCAAATGTAAGAATACCTGTTTCCTTAAACTTCTCTCGCAGGGAATCACGCGGACTTAAATTGTAGATGCCACGTATGGCTCTTTTTTGTAATACGAAAATTTTTTCACTATCCGCGCATTTACCCCACAGCAATATTCCATAAGACATAAGACTTGATTGAGAGCTTCGTAATGAGAGTGCGTGTATATGCGTGTAAATCTATACTTCTTCTTCTTCTTCTTCGTCAGCCGATGGACGTCCACTGCTGGACATAGGCCTCTTCATGGGATCGCCACACCACACGATCTTGCGCCGCCTGGATCCAGTGGCTCCCTGCGACCTTTTTGAGGTCGTCTGTCCACCTCGTAGGGGGTCTACCGACGCTGCGCTTTCCGGTGCGGGGTCGCCATTCCAGCACCTTAAGACCCCAGCGCCCATCGGTTCTCCGCACTATGTGCCCCGCCCATCGCCACTTCAGCTTCGCGACACGCTGAGCTATGTCGGTGACATGATTTTTGTCTTACTCATGTTCATTTCAAGGCCCACCTGCTGAGACACTCTGCTGAGGTCGTCGAGCATTGTGTTAAGGTCCTCCAGACAACCTGCCATAACGACTATGTCGTCGGCAAATCTAAGGTGAGTGATGTACTCGCCGTTGATGTTGATGCCGTATCCGTTCCAATCCAAAAGCTTAAAGACATCTTCCAATGCAGCGGTAAACAGCTTCGGGGAGATGACATCTCCCTGTCGCACACCTCGCCGCATGTGGATTGGTCTCGTAGTTTTGTCTTGGATACGGACAGACATTGTGGCGTTTTCATACAAACACTTCAACACTTGGACGTACCGATAGTCGATTCGGCATCTCTGGAGCGATCTTAACTTATACTTATCTATACTTATTATAAAACAAAGTACCCAAAAGCTGTCTGTCTGTATGTAATCGATTTTCTAAAAATCTACTGAACGGATTATTATAAGGTTTTCACTAAAATATAGTGTATTACTTCCCGATGGCTTAAATAAATAGTACATATCGGCATTATGTAAATTGTGTTGAAGAGAATGTGTTAAAAAACTTGCTTGCTGGGAGCTTTAGTGCGTGCGTTGCGTAAACCAGCAGAGATACGGTAAAGTAATGTACTAGAGAATTGTAGATCTTTACAACTACTGCAAAAAAATCCGCAATAGCATGTCTCTATCTCTTATGGTTAACTCACAATAACTACTTTCATGTTCCATTTTCGTTTAAAATTTGAATTAGACAAAAATTGTGACACGCTGATTTCCACGCGGGCGAAGCCGCTGGCATAGCTAGTACTATATATTTGTCGGAACTGACGCGCAAATTCTTATAACGCACATATTATAACTTGTTAAGACTTTGTTTTGAGCTGTACGATTTTTAAAATATGCTTATGAAGTGCAATTCTTGACAAAGGTTTAAGCTAGCAAATATTTTGGTAGTTAATCATGTCACGTATAATTTATAACAACATTACTTGGTACAGATGAGCAAACAGATCTTGTGACTGAGTTGGACAGTTACTCGTCTACTATTTAACGCAGGTTTAGTGAAGGCAAACCCGTTCTTGACTTGAGCTCATATCGCATTTAGACGGCGTATATTATTAACATATCCAAAATGACCTAACAAATACTTTTATACTCGTTCTAACAAAACAGTTTATTCCCAGTGTCCTGATATTAAATCCTTATGTACACATCATCATCATCATTCTCCTGCCCTTATCCCACTCTAAGTGGGGTCGACACAACATATTACAAACATGTTGTCACATGATTTAGCTACGTATTTTACGACCGGAAACCTGCCTGACGTCAACTTACCTTAGTCGCCTTTTACGACACCTCGATAAGAACGGAGGGTGGTCTATTCTATTCTGCCGGATACCACACGGCGAATTCTTATGTACACATATACCGTTTTAAACCCGTTGCTATTTGTTAGTAGACGGAAGATGCTCTAAGATGATCTGATCGGCAAAAAGGTGTAATTATTTAAGGTTTAATTATTACATATTTGAACAGTAAAATTGGTTAGTAACAAGACTGACCATTTTAATGCACGGGTATACATAGATTTCTTTTTATCTAGCTCGAAAAGAACGACGGATTGATTTTTATTATAGAGACAGTAGAAAGGCTAGAGACTGCTTTATAACTCTATGACCTACTTTATCGGTGTTGAAATCTACGAGATAAAATCGCAAGCAAAAGATAGTATATAATAAAACTGTCTCAGTGTTTATCCATATTTATGGATAACATCTGTATATAAGATATTACGATAGTAAAAAGAAGAATGTTACCGGCACATTGTGTTTAATTTATTACGTTGTAAAATCTAGGTACGAATGTAACTTCAGATGGGAATAATGTAAATCTTTGTGTTTATTAGTTAACTGGTTTTGATAATATACGATCCTTTCTGATTTGATACTGGATTTTTACATACATATAATCTGTGAATTTAAATTATCGTGAGTAGTACTCATAGTTCCCGCCGTGAAAATGCAGTGTAAATAGTTCATAAATAATAATAATAATAAATATATGGGACACTTACATATATTGGACTCTTACATATACGGTCGTGCATCCCCAAAGTAAGGAACCTAATACTTGTGTTATGGGTGACGGACAACCGGTAAATATACTACATATATAATTTAATTACATATTTAAAAACAAATACACACCCAAACTCTATGAACCAACAAATTGTTGACCTTGGGCGGGAATCGAACCCGCGACCCGCGGAGCTGAAGGCAGGGTCACTACCCACTGCGCCAAAGGTCCAGTTCATGTATAAGTGCCCCGGATGGGCTTAAAACTAGGCCGGTTAACCAAATCAAATAAGACGTGAGTAAAGCCGACTTCTATACATAAACTCATATTATGATTTTAAACTGTATGTTTATGATAAATCTAATTTTTTTATTGTATTTGATGCAGTTTGTACCAATAGACAGTGGATTTATGATGAATGTTATAATGTTCAAGTTTTGGATTCATTACTCGAACTTAAATAATTTTTGAAAATATCGGAAGTAATCAAGACATTTTATATGAAACCACCAATACAAGTGAAATACAACAGAACAATAAATGATGGGCTATTCTCAATAGTTTACTTTTAAAATCTATGATAGCATATATCTCTATTCCGTAGAATACTAAACAATGTAACTTATAAAATGTTTAAATACAAAACTGTAATAAGGAAACTATTTAAAATCATATAATATTCATTTCAAAGCATTTCATGTTTGAAATTGTAGTCCTTTACACCCAATTATTTAAAATAGGAGCTTAATAAAATAATAATAATATAAAAATAGTATTATTTAATAGTAAATTCGAGTTCTGACGGTTTGCTAATTTAATTGAAAGTTAGCTTATATTACTATGAATATATTTGCACTATTTCTTAATATATATACTTAATCTGATCTATACATTATTGTGACAGAGACATACTAAGGAAATACAGTACGGAGCCTACAGAACAACAATTTGAATATTAAAAGCGCAACACCTTATACCATATCAAAGCCGAAATACCGCTGAGCTCAAAGGCTCGCATTCTCGGCATCTGAGGCGAAATTCCAGCCGAGATTTATACATTGCCACCATTAACGTTGCAGTAGCTACAACTTTTCCTCCCACTTCTGATTTTTTTAACATATAAAAATGAAGCACGCTTAAATGATGGAAACAAAAAAGCCATTTAAGTTGCCATTTTGAAATCAGTTTTGCTATGAATGAAGACGTGATTATTAAAGGAGAGTGCCAGAATTTCATTCATCTTTGGGCCCAGACGTTACAGTATCAATTTTTGTGCTGTAAGATATAAAAAAAATTGTTTTCTTAGCATCAAATATTAATTTATTTTATTTCTATGGGGGATCTATAAAATAAGAGTTATAGTCTGAGGTTATGGATAACTACATGCTAAATACCATAATAACATAATAAAAATGATAGGATTTATGATAAAAATATAAAAATAAGCTAGAAGTAAATGTTGATAAATAATTTTTTTGTCGTCAGAAAAACAAACATTTCGAGAAAACATAGCAACACAAAAGCAAAAAAGAGAAAACAAGCGCATCGTATAATTTATTTATTAGTCTATGGCAACATGCACTAAAAGATGACTAATAATTGACATATATTGCAATATTTTTTTATTTGATCCCACAGAGATTAAGATTGTAAGCCATACAGCCCACGAAAAAAATATTTTTTTCATAACACCATTTTTAATATCTGGAAAGTAATTATAGTTAATAAGATGAACCTAATATATTTTTTACATAAATATTTATTAATTATCATGTTTACAAAAACGTAATTAAGGAATCTTTTTTTTTCGTCTATTTATACTAAACGCTGGAATCCAGCGCTGTTTAGGCAATTAAAAAAGTAACAAGTTGACAATATGCGCTACGTTTAAGGCATTAACTACTTTAACACCGTTATAAATATCATTATTAAATAAGTTTTCTAACATATTCCCATTGAAAGTTTATAATAATTATAGTGATATTTAAACAGAAAAAAACTAAGAATTTTTTGAAGTATGTGGGGTTTCTGTAACATTTAGGCCTAATTCTGGCATCCTCCTTTCCTATCGTAAAAGATATCTTACCGTATCGTATCCTAAGATCGAAGACCTAAAATTATGCTCAGTATTGACATTAGTTTTACTTAGACACGATAGAGTCTCGTCATATCGATACTGACCCAGTAGTAGAAGAATGCTTTTTATTTCATATTATTGAAGATTATTTATTACAAAAACAGTTTAACTGTCCTCGACTTTCGACAATCAAAGCTGTTTCTCAAATCTTTCGACATTAAGAAAACAAAACAGCTAATGTCTCACAGCTAGGAAAATGTGGCAATCATAACAGGCATTACTACAGGACACTGCCTGTTAAACAGACACCTGTCAATAATCAGAATAAAAGAAGACGCAGCGTGCCCAGAGCGTGGAGAAGAAGAAACGAGTCTCCACCTTATGGCTGAGTGCCCCATATACTCGCTGGTAAGATGGGAGATACTAGGTAAGGATGAAATTGAAGAAGAAGACCTAACAAATATCCCCTTTAGGGATATTATAAGGTTTGTAAGAGCAACAGGTAGGTTAGAGCAGGTGACACTGTCGGGATAACAGTGTGACCCTTGTCCCAACATGAGGGGAAATGGGTGGAATAGTCTAGAATTGGAGCTGACCACCCGCCCTGTACCGATAGGCGCCCCGACCTTAGATTAGATTAGATTAGATCCTCGACTTTAACACAATGAAGAAATGGAATGATTTTATAATAATTATATTTTGAAAAGATCAATAGCCGAATTTCTCACTGGCTCTTCTAAGTAAAAGCAATATACCGAAACAGTTCAGTTGTAAACTAAACGCATTTAATTATAAGTTTATGTTAATAATTGAATTAAATAACGTTGCTAGGCAACTTTTCTGAAAGCCTATGGGGTTTATTAAAATTTATAACACAAAATTTGCTAAGGAAAACGAAAACATAATTGCGTTAAAACATCAATGTTTATAAAACTCGAAAATTACAAATAGTAAATAAAGTAGTTTTTTTTTTACATAATATTTTTAATCAACTACGGTCACAATAATTTAAAGGCTTTGTTATTAATGTGACTGTTTGCTTCATATTTTATTCGAGGTTTCGCTTTTGTTTAAATTGAATTGTTCCCATTTGGGGGATTAAAATGTCTTGAACCGGGTGACCTATTAATTACGACACTCTAATCGTACCTCATTTGAATAAATTATAATAAAATACGAGAAAAGACTTCTTCGTAAACAAGTCCGTCTTCCTAAATGTATTCATACTATGCTTTGTTTAACGATGCTTAGGGCAGATAATCTTAAAAATTAAAACAAAAACTGATCTCTCAGTAGCGAAAAAGTTTAGTTATTTTTTTTTACACTTACACACACGGTCGTCCATCCCCAAAGTAAGTAACTTAATACTCGTGTTATGGGTGACAGACAAATGGTAAATATACTACATATATAATTTTAAATACATACTTAAATACAAATACACATCCAGGCTCGAAGAACCAACAGATTGTTTACAGAAAATGTTGGCCCTCGGCAGGAATCGAACCCACGACCCGTACACCTGAAGGCAGGGTCATTACCAACGGGCTAGTCAATATTAGAATCCCCATGTTACTCAAATGCAGATTGCCTCTCAAGAATGCTTCAACACTCGCCCGTTCTGCCCATTGACGCTGTAAATGCCGTTAGTACTCACACCATACTATGTATTGCAAAATCGCAACAAAAAATGCATACATCCACTGCTATAATAACTGGCACATATTCAAAACATAGTAATTAAAATTTTCACGTTGTTCCAATACTCTTCACGATGCTTCAACACTCGCTCGTTCTACATTTTACACATTTTATAGAAATTCTTGCACCACCATAATTTAACAATCGTTTCGTCCCGTAACCGAAAGCATCAGGGGATAGAAATTATATACGTTATAGTGCTGGCAAAATAAATAATGTGATGGTTAAATAATATAATTTTGCCCGTCTTTTTGCAACTTTGGTAATAATAAAGTGAGTATATTTTTATTACAACATAAATTTGTAAGAACCAGATAATAACGTGTAACGTCTACCACATAAGCTATGAGAACACCAATAGAAAACCATCTTTAAGCGTGCAAATTTATTTTAAACAAAATTTAACATTATTTAATATTTTATAAATAAAATTGAATTAATTAAACCGGAAGTTCAAGTTAGAATTCTCTCCTCGAAATATACTTTACTACAGTACTGAATCTAAAAAGTCATTACGGTTTTCATTTAGATACCTGGTTTTATAGGCTTTGCAAATTCATTCTATGTTCAGATCCTTCTAGGAATTTTTTATAGTTACAATAACAGGTGAGAGGACATTTTTATCACTCATCATTATTTACATTATGTATGGTATCCGACTAAGTAGAATAGACCACCCTCATTGGTTACCGAGGTGTCGTAAAAGGCAACTAAGGTGAGTTGACCCACCGTGTGGTATTCGGTTGAGTAGAATAGACCACCCTCTTTCTTACCGAGGGGTCGTAAAATACGATTAAGGTACGCAGGCGGCCGGTCGTAAATAGCCAAATCATGTAACATGTTTGTAACATGGTATACCGACCCCACGTAAAGTGTGATAAGTGTAGAAGGATGATGATGATCATTATTTACATTCTAAAAAGTCCTTATTATTTGAGTATTTAAAATACGTAAATCATATTCATATAGGTGTGTTGGAAGATTAACAGCTATACAATTAATAAATAAAATTCGTTTCATAAGGTGTCAGTGCCATTTATTTTTAATAAAAGTGGCGTTAGATTCATCACTGGCAGACCTACGTATCTGAGACGTGTTCGCTGACTATGGGCATCATAAGAAGGCTGAGAATCGCTCAGCGAGAGATAGAGCGGGCTATGCTCGTAGTTTCTCTACGTGATCAAATAAGAAATGAGAAGATCCGTAGAAGAACCAGAGTCACCGATATAGCTTGTCGCGAAGCTGAAGTGGCGGTGGGCGGGACACATAGTCCGGAGAACCGACGGGCGTTGGGGTCTCAAGGTGTTGGAATAGCGACCCCGCACCGGAAAACGCAGTATCGGTAGACCCCCTATGCGATGGACTGACGACGGCACAAGATCGTGTGTTGTGGAGATCCCATGAAGAGACTTATATCCAGCAGTGGACGTCTATCGGTTGACAAAGAAGAAGAGTAGCTGTTAGATTCGAGTATAGTACGCGGCAATAAATAATGCACATCGAGACTCAGAGAGAGCTGTCGGCTAGATTCTGCTTCATAGAGCATTGTCTCTGTCGCACAAACTGACGAACTTCTGTGTGACAGCGCTGGCGGGCTGTTTCGTTCTAAGTTCTCGATGTGCATCATTTATTGCCAGGTACTATACATATATTTTTACTTCTTTATTCATGAAGTTTATATGTATTCTCTTAGATAAATTAAAGGACCACATGCTCTTAGACTACAAAAGCACTAAGTAAGTAACACTCAGGTAATATTCAAGAAATACCTCGCAACGTCGTAAAAACCTTTACTTTAAAAATGCTATCAAAACTAGTCTTTAGCAGTAAACCCGGGCAATATGAGTAAATTTCATAAAATATATAACGTTATACGTGATAACGTTACTAAATTTACGGTTTACTTTAAAACCAGCTAATGCAGTGTGTAAGTAATTTAATACTTTTGTTATGGGTGTTAGACGAACAGTAAATACATACATATAAATACATAAATACACGCAGATTCGAAGAAGCTACAAATTGTTTTTCAGAAAATGACAGCCCTCAGCAGGAATCGAACCCGCATACAAATAAGTAGACGAAACATGTGAACCAGTGATCATATTCTCAAAGTCAATTCCGATTTCACACGGATTTAAAGACGTTAAGTTTGACAACGTCAATTTTGTAAATTGACGAAATTCTTAATTTTAATAAGACTTTCCATTAACACTTTGCTCAAGCCAAAAGTGGCAAGCAACAATCACGCTAATGAAAACACTCTGCTATAGCTACTTATAAATATACAACGAAAATCTACAATTAGTTTGAGACACACTGACGACAAAGTTGTACAACATTTAATTAATTGAATTAGGCGTTACGTTGCGGAGATCCATAATACAAAAGTAATACTAAAAAAGTAATAATAAAATTATTTTGCTATAATCCGCGATACAGTAAATAGAAAAAATATATAGTGCTAAATGTATAGTGGACTATACGTTTTTTCATACCCGTTACATGCAGGATTCGTAAAAACATATGCACAAACCTCCACCACTTCCACCACAATACACAAGCACTACACAGGTTCACTATCACAAACTCAACAATCGTTTCGCCCCGCAACCGAAGCATCATCAGGAGATAGACTCCACGACAAAATCTCAAAGCGAAGCGTTATGCAAACAAGCATTGTTATATAGTAATCGGTTCATCCCCACCTTTACCTCTGAACACGTGCAACAAGCTTGAACTTGAAACATTTATCTGATCGTTAATGAGGGTGCCATTGTTATGCTTAATGATTTCTAATTGTTCCAAAATATTCAATTTTAAGCTTTTTTCACAGGTGTGTAGTATTTCGAAACAATGGTTATTAGGAACTTTATGACCGCTTTCTAACAAATGTTTCGCGAAATGTGAATTTAGTGGCTTATTATTCCTGAAAGCGGCCATATGTTCTTTAAAACGGGTTTCGAAATTACGACCAGTCTGACCCACATATGTTGCATTCATTGCATTCATTCAAATTAATTTATTTATTTTACAAAATAAAATGTCCTGAATGCAATGATACATATGTGGGTCAGACTGGTCGTAATTTCGAATCCCGTTTTAAAGAACATATGGCCGCTTTCAGGAATAATAAGCCACTAAATTCACATTTCGCGAAACATTTGTTAGAAAGCGGTCATAAAGTTCCTAATGACCATTGTTTCGAAATACTACACACCTGTGAAAAAAGCTTAAAATTGCATATTTTGGAACAATTAGAAATCATTAAGCATAACAATGGCACCCTCATTAACGATCAGATAAATGTTTCAAGTTCAAGCTTGTTGCACGTGTTCAGAGGTAAAGGTGGGGATGAACCGATTACTATATAACAATGCTTGTTTGCATAACGCTTCGCTTTGCGATTTTGTCGTGGAGTCTATCTCCTGATGATGCTTCGGTTGCGGGGCGAAACGATTGTTGAGTTTGTGATAGTGAACCTGTGTAGTGCTTGTGTATTGTGGTGGAAGTGGTGGAGGTTTGTCCATATGTTTTTACGAATCCTGCATGTAACGGGTATGAAAAAACGTATAGTCCACTATACATTTAGCACTATATATTTTTTCTATTTACTGTATCGCGGATTATAGCAAAATAATTTTATTATTACTTTTGTATTATGGATCTCCGCAAAGTAACGCCTAATTCTATAAATTAGTAATAATAAATTTATTTTGTCCTTTAGCTAAATGTAACAGCGGACTATTCATTTTCATACTTGATACATGCATACTTCTCAAAAACACACGCTTTTAAGTTTTGCAATACCGCCACTGATTTCGTCGTGGACTCTATCTCCTGATGCTGCTTCAGTTGCGGGGCGAAACGATTGAGTTTGTGATAGTGAACGTGGTTAGTATTTGTGTATTATGGTAAAGGAGGTAAAGAGGTTTGAAAAGTGTATGCGTTTTTGGGAACTCTGCATGTATCAGATATGAAAAGGGATAGTTCACTCTACATTCAGCAGTATATCTTCATTGTCCTACCCTTATCCCACTCTAAGAGGGGTCGGCAAAACATGTTTTTCTCTTCCATTCTCTTCTATCATTCGAGAACTCTACATTCTCTATTTATTTTATCGCGGATTATAGCAAAATAATTTTTATATTACATTTATTGTACAACGTTTATTTGAAATAGTAAAATACATAGATAAAGTTATAGTAGTTTTCGGAAGCTAACATTAATTTGTTTGCCTATAGTATTTTCTTGTATGATAATGTAGTCAAAAAATCCTGAAGTTTTATTCTTTTGTTTAGGTCTTTAATGTTAATGCATATAAAATGACCTGAAATTGGCACTTTAATATACTAATCCTTAGTTTCGTATTATGAGCTTACAGTGCAATATCTTTTGTGTACTAGTATTTATATTTATTGTTTTATTAATAATCCTCGATTTATCGCCGATTATAGCAAAATAATATTTTATACTATTGAATAAGAGACCTTCTAAAACGTGTATTGTAATCTGTGATACGCGTGAGAGAATTTGGGAATATCTTAATAGTAGAATACCTAATTGTCTAGTCCTGAAACAAACACAAAATTAGAATAAAATAAATATTTATTGTTGAAATAAGAAGTTTACTATATACTAAGAAAACTTCTTCTTAAGAAAGCAGCAAGAATTTATTATACACGTTGTTCGTAAATACATTCAGCATTGCTCGTATTTACTCGCAGTAAGGATGTAGTGCAACAATCGCGCTAATGAAAGCAAGCTACGGTAGCTACTAGTAAATATTCAACGACAATCTACAATTAGATTGAGACACACAGCTGATTAAAACGCAAAGCATAGATTATTTTGTAAAGTATTCTTTTTTGTTTTAAATTAATTTT
Organism: Morpho deidamia; assembly: GCA_947086505.1. Classification (NCBI taxonomy): domain Eukaryota; kingdom Metazoa; phylum Arthropoda; class Insecta; order Lepidoptera; family Nymphalidae; genus Morpho; species Morpho deidamia. Next base: position 3,734,282 of record CAMTZC010000025.1, read on the forward strand.
TTTAATGTAATTTTAAATTAGTTTATATTAAATTAATAAAAATTAATGATAAAAAAATCTAGATATCATTAAATGATTTATAGAATTTTCTTTTAAAACTAACCAATCGCTTCGTAGTTTGTTGTGTAAAAATAAAGATACATTAGATAAGGGTAAAAAATCTGGGGTTTATAAAATAGATTGTCCTGAGTGCAACGGTACATATGTAGGTCAGACTGGCCGAAGTTTTGCGGTTCGATTCCGGGAACATATGGCTGCGTTTAGGAATAATAAACCACAAAATTCTAATTTTGCAAAACATTTGCTAGAAAGCGGTCATAAAGTGCCTAATGACCATTCATTTCATATTCTCCACACTTGTGATAAGGGACTCCGACTCAATACGTTAGAGCAACTTGAGATAATAAAAAATAACAATGGTCACTTAATTAACGAGCAAGTAAATGTATCTAATTCCGTTTTGCTGCATGTGTTCGGAGGGGAGGGTATTGGTGGGAGTTGAACTATTTAAGACTGCTTGTATGGGTAGCGCGGCGCAGTACGATTTTTGTCGTGAAGCCTATACTCCTGATGATGCTTCGGTTTCGTGGCGAAACGATCGTCGAGATTGTGGTGGTGGGTGTGTGTGCTGCTTTTGTGTTCGTTGTTGCTGGTGAATTGCGCCTTGGGGTGCATGTGGTGGCTGGTCCTGCATGTATAAGGTGCGTAGATTTTGCCTGCTTCATACACATTGGCTTTGCATGCATTCACTTAACCCGTGCGGATTATAGCAAAGTAGTTAGTTCTGTTATATTGCTTCTAGATATCATTAATTTTAGTCGATTGAAATTTGAATCCTCAAACTTCCAAGAATATATTTAATCTCTTAAATTTGTAAAATAAATTTCAGCATCTAATTCTAAGAAATAATAAAGTGGCCAGCCTGTATCTTTTCTATTTATTTATTTTTTAAATATTATTTATTTATATTTGAATTAGATGAATTAAAAATCTTATCTTATCTTATTTCGTGCTTTTATGTTGTCTATTTTTATCTATGGTAAAATTTTTGTTTGAATAGATTTTTAATGAGACGGTTAGGCTATTTACTTTAATTCTACCGTGACTTTTATGCGACCTTATGACTATCTTGTTTTGTTGGGTGTTGCTATTGTAAAGATTCAGGTCAAAGATCAGTAAGTGTTTTAATTATAATTACAGTTTTAAAACGAAATACATTTCAGATACGGAAAGAAGTCAAACAAAACTTTTTTGGTTCTTTAGTAATGGGCCTGTTTCGTGAGGGGATTCAGGGCTATCGTAGCATAGTTTGATATTGAAGTCAGTCTTCTTGTAAACGTTGACTCGTATATTATAAGACGTTTTGGCGCCTAGGCCTAAGTATTATTGGTTTTAGTCCAATATAAGGTTATATTTATCAGTAGTTCTTGTCGTTTGGCTGCTTGTAGTTATTGTGTGAAACGTCATGTGAATGTGATGTGCTGTTGTAGTTTATGATTGTTAGTTCTGAGTATTTGTGAGTTTTATCATTTGTATCAGTGTGTTTAGATTGGATTGTTTTAAAGAATGCGGTGTGTAGTTACATGCTAAATAATATTTAGTGGCCTTTACTGTGTTTGTTTACAGATCGGTGTCTACCCACATTTAACCGACTGCTTTATATGATTTATAGAAGCAGGCGTTACTTTGCGGAATTCCATATTACAAGCAATATAACAAAACTAACTACTTTGCTATAATCGGTACAGGTTAAGCGAATGCATGCAAAGCTAATGTGTATGAAGCAGGCAAAATCTACGCACCTTATACATGCAATTTGCATGCACGTTGCATGTATAAGGTGCGTAGATTTTGCCTGCTTCATACACATTAGCTTTGCATGCATTCGCTTAACCCGTGCGGATTATAGCAAAGTAGTTAGTTCTGTTATATTGTTATATTGTTCGATTGCTTTATTAAAGTCTATATGTGTCGAACAAAGATTCAATTTCTTGTCAGTTCTTCTGAGTAGCTGGCAGCATTCAAACTGATGGTACCTCCTCGTAAAAACACTGAAGTCACTTGTTACTTTAAAGTAATTGTAAATTTAAAACTAAATATTTAATATCTTCATTTAATTTAATTTAAATTAATAAACGTAAAATTCCTCGGTCATGGTTTTATGTATTTACTTTACTACGCAAAATAAAAGCAAATCAATTTAAAAGCTTGCAGATAAAAATGCACGCTTGAGAATAATAAAGTAGAGGTTAAAACAATTACTTAACCTTCTGGACTAAGACGTGAGTTTGTCGTAGAGACTTTCTCTTGAGAATGCTTAAGAAGCAAAGCGAAAATCTCGCTGAATGGAGCTAAATCAATTCGTTATTAGTAAAATGGACGAAAGCATTTATTAGCGTTAATAAAGTACTTTGGCGATTTAATTTAAATCAATTGATATAAATAAAACATTATTTGGTTTTCAAATTAATTTTCAGAGTACGGAGTGCAATTAAGTAAAATCGTTTTATATGAGGTTACATTGTTTTAGTTACATAGTTTTAGAAACTTGAGCATTAATTTGTTTTTTAATTTATAATGTTCAGAATAAATTAAAAATCGATCCTTAGCAGCACGCAAGTCGTCGTTTAATTGAGACCAGCCAGCCTTGACCCATGGCGCTTACTGCCCTATATTGACTCTCCAATATTATGGTAGATATCAAACTTTCGCGATTCGTACTAATTATTACTACTAATACGTACTAATATTATAAATCGCAACAAAATCGGTTTGCCTTTATACAAGGTTCGACGTTTCGGCAGAGTTGCATCCACCGTGGTCACGAACTGACTGGATCGCCACGGCGTCTTTGTTCCTAAGTAGTTGTCATTATTTTCGCTAACTACCCTCAAAATCCACATTAGGTCGCTTACACACCACACTGATATTATCCGCACGCGATATAGCGTGCAACAATTTCTTTTGCGAGTTGTATTTATTTGCTCTAAGATCGTTTTGCTCCGAAACCGAAGCATCATCAGGAGGATAGGCTCCACGACAAAATCGTACCGCAACTGCCGAACTCATTGCTGTTGGTGGCATCTTGGGATACGTACGCTGACTTGTCCTGCACGTGTAAGGTATGTGTATATTGCCTGTTTCATACAATTAGCATTACATACATTCTCTAAACAAACGCGGATTTTAGCAAAGTAGTTCTGTTACAGCTTTTTTAATATAGAATTCCGCAAAGTAATGCCGAAGCCTGCTTCAATAAATCACATACTATATAAGCTAGCACAGGCAAATTAAAGCAACAGAATGAGACGAGTTTCCCCATTGTATCTTTCACACAACTTAATAAATAATGTCAATCAACTTACCGTGTAAGTTGATTGACATTATTTATTATATATTCGCTCGTAAAATAAATCTGTATTTTATAATTATCTGTGGATATGCTATTGCGGCATGAGACTTATCGCTCGAAAATATGAATTTTATATACACTGCCCGACAACGACACCGGAGCTAAACCGACACGACATATTATTAAAAGCTTTTATCTTGCAAGTTAAATTCAACCCACTCCTAGGGGTCCGATTGAGCTGAAATTTTATATACTGGTATGGTCTCGATGACAATGCATGCTTATAATAAGCGGACCTGACGCTGCTGCTAGGATCGGCTCCAGACAAGGAAACTGCTAAACTGTTAACAGTAGGGATATGAAATTTTATGTTCCGGTCCAATCTCCATCACAGAGCACGTTTATGATAAGCATGATTAGATGCTGCGGTCAGGATTGGCTCCAACCGAGGAAACTGCTTAACGTTTATTAACAGTAGGTAGTAATTTTGTTAAAAGCGTTTGTAACTAGGCATATGACAACATATTAAAAACATGTTGTCATATGATTCGGCTACGTATTTTACGACCAGCCGACTGCCTGACGTCAACTTACCTTAGTCGCCTTTTACAACACCTCGGTAAGAAATGAGGGTGGTCTATTCTACTCAGTCGGATACCACACGGCGGGTCGACTTACCTTAGTCGCCTTTTACGACACCTCGGTAAGAATGAGAGTGGTCCATTCTACTCAGCCAGATACCACACGGCGGTGTTTTCTTTCTTTTAATATTATGATTTCCTATTTTCAACATAATGGCTCTTTAATGAATTGATTAATGAATCGAATTATTCGTCCTCATCTTAAGGTGTTGTAACCCTTTTGAAACCTTAGACAAATTAAATATTAACGCTGATATGAATAAATGAATAAATTAATATATTAATGAAATAATTAATCAAAGTTTAATGTGTATGTAAATATCTCACTGGTTTATCTATTACCTAGTTTTAAGGCTGATCCACTTAATAAAATTATAATCCAAAATTATTATACAATAAACTCACTAATAAACTATTTTTATCACTAACTTACAATAATGTATTATAAGGACTGGTGATGCATCCATTGGTTCATCACACAATTAAGGTGTAACGCACTGCAAACGTAACGCATTCAAAATATTTTTTAAGCGCTTTTGAATCGTCAACTTTACTGCTGGTTCGGAAAGCTTTTTCTACCGAGAAGAACCAGTAAGAAACTCGGCGGTTGCTCTTTTCAAAGAATAATTCTTATTACTACTTAAAATATAAATCTTTAAACTAGTTACATTTATTTATTAGGACTGTCTTGTACAGGGTAGAAGTGCACCTATATCCACACATCCTTATCATCTAAGTAATCTTCAACAGTATAGTAGGCGTTCTGTAAAATATACTGTGAAGCAAACGTAAGAATACCTATTTCCTTAAACTTCTCTCGCAGAGAATGGCGCGGACTTAAGTTGCAGATGCCACGTATGGCTCTTTTTTGTAATACGAATTTTTTTTCACTATCCGCGCATTTACCCTACAGCAATATTCCATAAGACATAATGCTATGGAAACAAGTTTTGCTGTTTCGACATCTGTATCTGCATTACAGCCGCACCCCATTGCAATTAAATCACAAGACAACGCAAAACACATGCCACTGTTAAAAACTCTTTGGAATTTTATTAATTTTAAATACTGTTTACAACACCTTATTGTAGGCGTTCTTAAACATAGCCCAGAAATAAAAACAGCTATTACTTTTTATTCAAAGTAATCGTATGCGTGTCGTAATCAGCCTCAACTTTATCGCGCACTGTAATAAAGTCCGTACTCATTTAATTACGCGGTACAAAGTAGGCCACCCGTTTTATTTTGCGTTGACACACAGCTTTGCTATAAGCCTTTATGAATGCTGGGACGTATACCGAACGTTACAGCCTGCACGTGGAGATATAACTTTTTTTTGTTTTATGGCAACATTTATTAAAGCCACGGTTATGTTGGAGTTTTATTTTTTACGCAGCGAAATAATGGTTTTACATGATGATCATTGATGTTACAAATAAAAAGTTAACTTGAACTGTACCTACGTGCGATACCTGCGTCGCGACTCAGCAGAGTTATCAACTCATTTGTTGGTCTCGCTATTCGCTTCTATAATAAAATTCCTCAATCCATTCTAGACCAGTGTACAGAAAGATTCCAATCAAGTGTAAAAAATATGCTTATACGTAAAGCATATTACAAAATTGAAGATTATTTGGTTGATAAGAAAGCCTGGATTTGAAAATCCTTACAGCTTCATACAAGACAGCGGTTTAATAATGTATAATTGAAAATATTTAAAAGATTGACCGCCGAGTTTCTTGCTGGTTCTTCTCGGTAAGAGCAACATTCCGAACCAGTTGTAGCTTCATTAATCATATTGATGCTTGACGATTCAAAAGTGCCTGAAATGGTTTATTTGAATAAAGATTATTTTGATTTGATTTGATTTTGTAACTGCGGGATTTTTTGATATCATTTAAGAATAGTCCATATCGACTAGCCCGTTGGCGCAGGTGTAAGTGACGCTGCTTTCGTCTCTAAGGCTCGCGGTTTCGATTCCCGCCGACGACAACATTCTCTTAAAAACAATTTGTTATTTTCTCGAATATTTACTTCAAATTATGAACAAAATCATTTAAAGCTTTTAGCGGCTCCCAGAATCCCATTAAATTTCACGTAGATAAAATTATATATGGTATCAGTCACGCGTAACACAAATTTTAGTTACTTACTTTGGGAAACGGATGACGTGTGTTTATTTTGCCCCATATATTTGTTATATACATTGAGAAGTAAAGTAAGTAAATTTAAAAACTTAAATTTTTAGTTATATTTCAGTTCAATTATCCAGCCATTGATAAGCATGTCGTCTGACGATTCGATACTCTGAAGCCTCAGACGGAAAGTATAATAAGAGATCTTCGTAATAGAACTTGTGAAGATAGGCTACGAACTTTTGATTTCAATTATTAATCATTATCATATATCTATACTAATACTATAAAGAGGAAAGATTTGTATGTTCGTATATGTGATTGTCCGCCATTGCCGGTCCCAAGCCTGGATGCAAAAGGAGGAGGGTTAGTCAGGGAAAGACTTAACCCGGCCGTAAAACAGTCAACGCCGAGTATCGGGCGGCGGTTAACTAACCTGACAACTTCGAACCCACCTAAGGCTCGAAGCGGCTACAGGAGCCGTGAGGAGTTAAATTACCTCTTAAAGTCTGAGAGTGGAAGGACGCGGGAACCCACCACTTAAATATTTTTCCCAAGAAAACCCCCTAACAATGGAAAGATCACAAATGAATAGCGACTTGTCATGCAATCCGACTAACGCTCGGCGCTACCCCGTTGGCGCAACATAGTTCGCACCAAAGTGATCCGTGGTGGGGGTCACGACCCTTAGCATTGAGGAGAACGACTCGAGGAGGATATGTGCATGTATGTTTGTAACGTTTTCACGCAATAACTACTGGACCAATTTTAAAAATTCTTTCACCATTGAAAGCTGCTCCTTTACTGAGCAACATAGGCTAAATGGCATATTACATTTAAAAAAAAATTGGGATCCCTAATAAAATTGTAATAAGGTATGAAAAGTTTAGTCATAAAAATCTTACAACAAATAGAACAAAAATTATTCTACATTATTATAAAACGTCAATATCTACAAAAAAGTCTGCGATACCATATCTATAACTATTATAGTAATTTCATATCTCCATATTATTCCTTATCCCAGTAAATGATATTTTATAAAATACTGTTTCAATACCTGTAAAATACTTTTTAAATTATTAAAATTGGACGTTCCAATCAAAAGATGTAACGAATTTAAAAATTACAATCTAAAAAAATAATGGGATGATCAATTCATTATAGCGACCTTTATAACAGGACCTGCAACTGATGAGTTATTATGAATTATATTCCAAGGATATAATGATACCCACGGATATAGCTATACCTTGTAAAGAATTCAATTTCCAGTTAACACTTTTGAATAAGAATCAGAGCCAAACTTATAATATACAAAAATAAATCTATAGTCCGACTTAGTAGACTTTCCACTACCACAAAATCGGTATGTGCGCGTGTGAAACCGCGGGGCATTGCTAGTAATATAAAAGTAAAAAAGTAAAGTAGCGGCCTGTTACAATCCCAATGTTGGGCATAGCCGTTCTCCGTTTCTGGAGCGAAGGGTTGGAGCTAAGACCTACCACGCTGCGGATTGGTAGGTTACACATATCTCCAGAATTCTCTGAGATATGCAGGTTTCCTCACGATGTTTTCCTTCACCAAAAAGCGTGTGATAAATTGCAATTATCAATTAGACCCATGAGTTTTAATAGAAAAACTCATTGGTGCCTGCCCGGGTTTGAACTCGTGTTCCCCTTGAAAGACTGGCACGGTCTCATCGCTGGGCTATCACAGCTCTGCTAGTAATATATATAATGAGAATTAAGGCGAATTTCACATCAAAATTTTATTATAAAACAGCTAAGTTTTAATAATGAAAGGAAACCGACTCCGCACTCTAAGATGGAAACTTTAATATGGCATACCATTTGTATATCTGTCTAATTCTGTAATTGTAAAATATAATTTTTGGAACTTACGATATCAATAAATTACTATCTATTAGGCAAAAGCACAACAACTTACTTTCCTTTAATTTAATAGGGAAGAAAACTATAAAACACTTTATTAATCAGAAATTTTTCATCGCAGAGAAAACAAAAAATAAAGTCACAAGGCAACAGTAATGACTATCAGATATAATGAGAAATAAGCCGCATTTCTCATCAAAGTTGTATTATAAAGCTACTGACCTGCTATATTAAAGCTGCCGATGAGCAAAGTCCACAGGGAAAGCACTCGGGTAGAGCTGGGGCGAGGCGAACACTCCATTTTATACTTCTTAATTATTTACTGCACTACACTGATTCTTGATTACATTTTCACGTTATTTTTCCGTTATGAAACCTGAAATTAATGAACATTGAATTAATTATTATATTTCCTTATACTTTGAAACTTTTTAATATTTTATTTTACGTAGAATATACGAGCACGTTGATTGCTATAAAAACAAAATTTAAATAATTACTTGCTATTTCATTAATTTTTTTCTCAATGCGATTCAGTGAAAATCAACTCCAAAGTCTACATATATCATAGATTATATTATCTTTGTTAATTATACGATTCATAAAAAAATAACGGCCTGTATATACCACTGCTGGTCTGCTATTTTTTTGGAGAGAACAGTTGGAGCTAAGACCGACCCAAGAGGATTTTTTAGGTTACACATATCCCCAGTATTGTTTAAAGATATGCAGGTTTCCTCACGATGTATTCTTTCACCGAGTAGCTTGTGATAGATTTCAATATATTCTTTCTCGGTATTCCTCTTCTCGGTAGGAGCAAACTTCCGAATCAGTGGTAACTTCTTGAAAACATTTGACGATTCAAAAGTACTACTTGAATAAATAATATTTTGAGTTTGAGTTTGAGTTTGAATTATCAATTAGACAGATAAATTTTAACAGAAAACTCATTGATGCCTGCCCGGGATTTGAAATCATCACCCGCTTTACAGGTTTATTTGTTATCCGCGGTAATCCAGGTGTGAGTAAAAATCTCCTTTGTATTTTGAAGAGAAGTATTGGAGAAACCCAAAAACCCAATCCCCGCCTTTTTCTGTTAAAACTGAAGTACCTAATTGATAAAGTACTTTATCACAAACTTTACCTGCATATCTCTAGAGAATGCTGCGGATATGTAAAAATGTAGCAGCCTGTTACAATCCCACTGCTGGGAATAGGCCTCCTCTCTCCATTTCTGAAGAAAAGGGTTGAAGCTAAGACCTACCACGCCGCTTCAATGCGGATTGGTAAGTTACACATATTTCCTGAATTCTATAGAGATATGCAGGTTTCCTCACGATGTTTTCCTTTACCGAAAAGCGTGTGATAAATTGCAATTATCGATTAGACACATGAGTTTTAATAGAAAAACTCATTGGTCCCTGCCCGGGTTTGAACTTGTGTTCCCCTCGAAAGAGTCGCACGATCTCACCGCTGGGCTATCACAGCTTCGGATTGTGCGGATATGTGTAACATATCAATCCATAATTTAGCATTGTGGTAGATCTTAACTCCAACGTTCTATCTAGAACAGTGGGATAGTAACAAGGCGTTACTGTACTTTTGTTATTTCTATTATCTTTACTTATTTCTTAAATACAATTCTATGTTCAGTGGAAGTAGGCAAATTATCAATAGCATTAATTTCCCTCGCGCCAATCGGATAATTCTGTGAAAACATCACGATATCACAGTCTTAATTGCCTGGTCTCAAATACAGCTGCTTATAATTTATGGCCTCCTTAATTTCACGATTTTGTAAGACCATTAACTCGACTTAATAGATAAGCTGAAGGCTGTCGGCAATCAATCTTCATATTTCCCGAACAACAACTGACAACGAGCATTCGTCTCGCTAAGTGCTACTAAAGATCCGATTTCTTTAGGAAATAATTAAATGGACGGCGCTTACTATATCTAATACAAAATTTAAGACTACACAAAAATATACATACACAGTCTTAATTTACTTTCTATATAATGTCTGTTATTGCTCTCTGTATGTAACCTGTTTATTTTGTGTTGTGTGCATGAATAAAGCTATTCTATTCTATTCTAGCTGTGCCAACAACGGCTTCGCCCGCGTGGAATTCAGCGATTTACGAAACTTTACCTAAATTTTCGAAATTTTTAACATTGATATTGTGAGTTACCAATAAGCGATAGAGACATGTTATCGGGACTTTTTGTAGTATTTTTATAGATATAAATTCTCTAGTACATTACTTCAGCGTCACTCTGCTGGTTTACGCAGCGCACACGACTAAAGCTGCCAGTAAGAAAGATTTTTAACGACTACTCGATCTCTTTAACACAATTTACATAATACCGATATGTACTATTAACTTAAATCATCCGGACGTATTGCACTATCTTTTGGTGAGAACCGTACAAACATCCGTTGAGTAGATTTTGAGAAAATTAATTACATACAGACAGATAGTTTTTTGGGACTTTGTTTTATAATAAGTATAGATAGATTTCTATATCGTCTGTGAACCGGCAATATGTTCTATCTCTAAAGCTTTGCGATTTTGTCGTGGAGTCTATCTCCTGATTATGCTAAATAAACATATTTAACGTCAACTATTTTTTTATGTCATAAAAATTATTGTGAATGTATTAATAATTACGTTTTTTCTTCTTCCTGAAAAGTTTTTAAAAATAAGATTCACAGTCATTTGATAGTCGATATACTATATTTTATAATGAATGGGCGTTATGTTATCTATAATTAATAGGTACATGAATGAACTTTAAGATTACGTCACAAGCATGTCGCTTCAGGCAATATGTTGTTGTTAAAATTTGTTTGGCCTAGTTTCCCAGACCTTCAAACCTGATAAGAAAATGTAACTCGCACTTTACATTATTGTATGTAATTTATCATCATCACCCTCCTGCCCTTATCCCACTCGAAGTGGGGTCGGCATAACATGTTACGAAACATGTTGTCACACAATTTGGCTACGTATTTTACTACCGGTCGCTTGCCTGACTTCAATTTCCCTTAGTCATATTTTGCGACCTCTCGGCAAGAAAGAGGGTTATCTATTGTATGTTATTAATGATTTCTATATTTTATTCTTTTTTCTATTTTTCTACCTTACTCTGTTTTCGTCCAAAAAAGTCTTTCTCTCTTCTTTTTTCCAAAACCCATTTCATTTCCATAACCGATTCTGGTCTATTAAAAATTGAAAGCATTATAAGGTTATAAGAAAAAATGCATCAGCGTTCATACGAACTAATTTTTAAGTAAGTTCATTTGTGTTTTAAAATTATATTTAAAAAAGACTTAATTAAACAAGAATATTGGCAGAATAAGGGCATAAGCTATTTTATAGTCATAAAAGGTGACAGGACAAGCGTTGTTTTGTCATAAAAATTATTTCTAAGGAATTTCTAGTGTACATTCAAATTCAAATGATTCTTTATTAAAATTGGTCTTTACAAGCACTTTTGAATCGTCAAATTAAAATTAAAATGAAGCTACGACTTGTTCGGAAAGGTGCTCTAACCGAGAAGAACCAGTAAGAAACTCGGCGACGAAATTAAAAAAAAACTACCAATAAGAGATTTAAAAAAAGTTTCAAGGGTGGACAACCCTAATCACTTAGGGGCATGAAAAAAAAATAGTTGCCGATTCTCAGACTTATTGAATATGCGTATAAAATTTCACAAAAATCGGTCAAGCCGTTTTGGAGTAGTATGGGAACTAACATCGTGACATTTTATATATATACGAGAATTTTATATATAAGAAGATAATGTAGATCTATGTAATATTGACATAAAAAGTAAGTGTTCCGGTGAAAAACAAATTTAGTTTAATTGTCCAAACCTTTTACGATAATAATACGAAAGCAGTACTTTAGGAGCGAAATTGGCTTATACCGCGGCCATCTTTAAAAAACGATTGTTATCGTTCCCTGGAAACCTCTGAGGCATCAAAGGCGTTTTTAGTGAACCAAATCTATATTAAAATAACACTCCCTTAACGTAATGACACTTTGGTAAAAAAACAAAGTTAATTTTATCTCATTTATTTTACCACGCGAGCTTTTCGATACGAAGTATTTTTAATAACCGAGATATCGTTGATACGCTGTTTTTAATTTACTAGAACGTGAAAAAAATTCCTTCAAGCAAAATAAATTATGGCCTGTGGTATGACGATATAAGCATTTAAATGTAATAAGATTTTTAAGGTATGTATAGTAGGAATGTGAATACATGTGAATTTTTTATAGTAATCGATTTTTCAAACATCGATAAAATTATTATTCTATAATCCGCGATAAAGTATATAGAATAATGTATATATATATATATATATATATATATATATATATAATTGGTATATATATATATAATAATGCTTAATGGAGGGGTGAAAATCATGTGTTGAGTATGAGTATGATAAGTGTGATGGATGGATATGTGACCAGAGGGAGGCCTAAAAAGAGATGGTTGGATTGTGTGAAGTATGACATGCATATAAAACGAGTAGCGCCAGAGTTGACGAATGATAGAAGAAAATGGAAGAGAAAAACATGTTGTGCCGACCCCACTTAGAGGTAGGACAAAGAAGATATATTGCTAAATGTAGAGTGGACTATCCCTTTTCATAACCGATACATGCAGGATTTTTAAAACCACATGCACAAACCGATTTAATCGAATTTCGCAAACAGCGCATCTGTTATTTTTATTTGTACTTGTCCACTTTAATGAGTCTTGAAATAGTCAGAAAAAAACCATTTTTCATAAGAGTTGATCGATTTATTCAACTTTCTATTCAACCTATATTGATAAAATTTGGGATATGAAAAAAGTACTATAAAATTTTCACTACTCTAAAGGTTCGACGTGCAGTTTCATCGCTTTCTGTTTTTTCCAGGATATATTTCGGAGTGTTCCACAAATCTATTTGATCTTATCCCTTCCTCACCGTTTTGCAATCGGACAACCAGACTTCGCAAGAGACTCCACCGCTATCCAATTAATGTCCCAAAAATGCGTACAAAGCGCTTCAGCTAATGTTTTCTGAGGCGCACAGCTAAAGTATGCAATTCCTTTCCTTCCCGGATTCCTACAATTTGCATAGCTTCAAACAAAGAGTGAATAGGCACTAAATTGGCAAGCACGGTCCATCTAAGACTGCATCTTTCGCTTTCCAGTAGGCATATGGCAGCCAGGCGCTAGCCTTATCGTATAAAAAACACATTCACGATCATTCTCCTGCAGTTATCCCACTCTAAATGGGGTCCGGCACTACATGTTTTGTCTAGTTATTTTATGTCCGGCCGCCTGCCTGTTGTCAATTTACCTAAGTCGCCTCGGTAAGAAATGAGGGTGATCTATTCTACTCTGCTGTACAAGACGAGTCAATTTACAATAGTCGCCTTTTACGACACTTCGAATACACGGTACACAATCGAATCGCATCGACTGGACGATACACACGGTTTATAAATTTACTAAACGGTAGAGTTTTAGTATAAAAGAACCGTAAAATAAATTGAATAGATGAAGATGAATAAGATGTATGAAAGTAAAAAAGACAGTTTCCAATGAAATTTTTATGAAAAGACTTTTGTAGTTCATTTAGAATTATAATACTTTGCACTGGTTGCAGTAATGCTGAGGTCGAAAGATTATATAATAAATTGCTTTTGTTTATATAATAAATTTAAAAAATTTTGTAGTAGCGTCTGATGTAAATAAAATGAATTAATAGTATAGATGAATAGAAAAAAATGCAAAAACATTAGCAAAAGAACAAAAAATGTTAGGAAACTTAGCTAGAGATAGCATTAAATAATTAGGAAGACAATAACCATAAAAATACAATTTATTTATTTGAATTTTATTTACTTTCACTGTAATTTATTCAAATAAAAATGCGCAAAACAAACGGCCTGTTAAATGAAGAAATATAAAGGGTTAAGTCAATTAGCGAAAACGGTGTAATAAATCAAAATAATTAATAAGATTAAGCTGTTATTGCACTGTAAGGGGCTTATTCTCGCAAAAATAAGTGTTAAGTTGATCTGCGGTTTGTAGGAAAATGTTAAACAAATTTTTAAATTTTATTACTTTATCTCGCTAAGTCTACAAATATATTTTATTATTTATTATAGCATAATTGAGAAATCATTTCTAGAATTTAAACTTACTACTTTTGCTGAACTCCATAATAAAAAAATCAGGAACATATTTTTCTATAAAATATTGTATTAATGAAAATATGTATTGCTAAATGTTAATTGTAGGATTCAACAAAAAAAACAAAACAAGGCAACAAAAGTGGTTGTTTCGTGTGGTGGTTGGTATAGGTGATACCAACCACCACACTAGCACTGCACACATTCACTACCACTGCCAAAATAAAAAGTGAATTTATGAATATAAATCAATACGGTATGATTTTGTTAATGATATTTACTTAATATCATAATCAAATCTTAATTAGATATTATATATAATTAAAATTTATAATTATAATTAGTGCTTGTTACCGGCTTTACTCGTCTTGACCCTTTATTTTTACACTGATTATTTTGTTGATGATTAAAAATTTATACGCGAATGAAATAGCCATCTAACGGTTCTTATCTATTTATATTTATAACCTCACTAAATAATATTTATTTACAACAAAAATGTACAAGTTATGTCTATCTTAAATTATTTACACGCTACTACTATACAAATCATGCCCTAATGGAATGGTCCCAAGAATGAATACTTACTTCCATAGCATTATGTCTTATGGAATAATGTTATGGGGTAAATGCGCTGATATTGAGAAAATTTTTGTATTGCAAAAGAGAGCCATACGTGGCATTTATAATTTGAGTCCGCGTGAGTCCCTGCGAGAGAAGTTTAAGGAAACAGGTATTCTTACGTTAGCTTCACAGTATATTTTTAGCAATTTGATTTTTGTGCATAAAAATATACATAATTATAAAAAGATTGGCGATGTATATAATAGACAAAGTAGGGACCGACATAAGCTTGCGGCTCCTGCTTTGCGCCTTGTAAGAGTACGTAAGTCTTTTGTGGGTTTGGGTATAAGATTCTATAACAAAATTCCACAATCAATTTTAACTTTGCCATTACAGCAATTTAAAAATACTGTTAAAAACAGGCTGATACAGAAAGCCTATTATACCGTGGAGGCTTACATTGATGATAAGAATGCGTGGATATAGCTGCTCTTTGACCTTGTGCAGGATAGCTATGACAAAATGTAATTAGTATTAAGAATCTTCTTTTTTAAAAGAGCTCCACCGAGTTTCTTGCTGGCTCTTCTCGGTAGGACGGCTTTCCGAACCAGCAATAGAGTCGACGATTCAAAAGCACTTGTTTACAAGTTTATTGAATAAAGAATATTTTGAATTTGAATTTGAATTTGAATGCTGGCAGCGTTTCCAAGTTGAATCGCTAAGCTGATTCTTTGTGCGAAAAAGAGCCAGCCCTTTTCTCACCCAAAGAGGCGATCAACGTCACTTAGTTATGAGAACTATTAAAGTCAGACTCTTTCTAAACGTGGATTCATTACAACTATTAGATCCCCTAGCATATACGCCGTGATATAATGTCTTGCTCAGATAATTCGGCACAATCTTATCAATTTACCATACTTAAAAGATTTGTGTTTGATGTTGTTTCAATTTTGGTAGAGTACGTTGGAGCGTACTGTTGACCGTCCAGTTTGGTTTATATATAAAGAAAAACACAAACTGAACTTATTAACTTTAATTTCGTAATAAAACAAAAATATTACTTTAATTTAATCTAAACACTACTGGTACTTGAACTACTTTTGCGCGAAACCCTTGTAGCGGATTGGAGCCGGAGTATATGGTCACTAGTCTATTGCTGAAGCCAGCCGGCAGGCAGGAACCGGGTCCGTAGCTGGGCAGCAAGTCGACTAGATCACAAGAACTGCTCGAATTTTGAAAATGTATTGATTTTATAGGCCTATATTGCGGATCGACGCTTTATATCGACCTCAATTGGGAAACAATAAGTTAGCAATATATGCCAATGTTGAATAGGGTTGTAACAATACGCTTGCATATTGTCTCTTTAACATATGCATGTAACAGTGTCACATTTTAGTCAAAATCCATGAGCCACAAACTTACTAATGTGAGTGTGACTGACTCAAAGACGACAAAATAATGGCAGCGAAAAATTTGAGCGCAATTTATTTTACCAAAAATCTAATAGCATAATATTAAGATGTTTATTACGTAGAAAATTGTCCCGAGGAACATTTTCCTAACAAAGTAGATCTTAAAATTTATATAAGGTGTTCCGCCTCTGAACATAGCTTCATTTTGTTGCTCCATTAAAATTTTCACTTAGGAAATCATAAACGCCTCGGCCATACCTATTATCCGAGGAACAAAGTACGTTATTGTACATTATGGGCATTGAATATAAAATAGCGGTCTGTGTTCCAAGTATTAACTTTTGTAATTTACTAGCGATCGTCCAGTTACATTATAAGTAAACAAATATGAAGTTCAAACATTTCTTATACCCCAAATGACTTTAGTTTTAGTCAAATTAAGTTCAATTTCATGAAAAATATTCTTCATTAAAATAAACTTCAAACGCCAACTCGATAACTAGAAAAAGTAAAGTAACGGCCTGTTACTATCCCACTGCTGGGCTTTAGCCTCCTCTTTGCCATTTTTGGAGAGAAGGGTTGGAGCTAAAACCACCACGCCCAATGCGGATTGGTAGGTTACACATATCCCTAGAATTCTTCAGAGATATGCAGGTGTCCTCACGATGTTTTCCTTCACCGAAAAGCATGTGATAAATTGCAATTATCGATTAGACACATAAGTTTTAATAGAAAAACTCACTGGTGCCTGCCCAAGGTTTGAACCCATGATCTTCTCTAGAGAGTCACACAGTTTTACCGCTGAAAAAACTTATGTTCCTAATTGATAATTGAAATTTATCACACGCTTTTCGGTGAAGAAAACCATCGTGAGAAAACCTGCATATCTCTAGAGAAATCTGGGGAAATATGTAACGTGGTAAAGCGTGGTAGATCTTAGCTCCAACCCTTCTCTCCAGAAATGGAGAGAGGAAGCCTATGCCGAGCAGTGGGATAGTAAAACTTTACTACAAAAAATAAAATCATTGAAGGTGCCCCGGGTTTGATCGCGACTCTTCACTGTAAAAGTAGCATGGCTATTACGACTTTGCTAACAACGTCATATAATTGTTATCGCGTAATATGAAGTATAAACACTAAAGGTTCGAATCATTCAAACTTACTTTGCGGGAACAGTATGGAGAATTTAAAAATTCAGGAAAAAGCGTCTCACCCTAACTGTGGCGTCTGGGTGCACTTAGCGGGTAGATTGGGTGTGATGGAAATACTTAATAAGTTCGAGAAACGGACGCTTTTAAGGCTTGTGGTTTTAAGATTATAAGAATCCAATGGAAGATAAATTTGGTAACTGTTAATAAACCTTTTTTTTCCTTCACAAAAAACCTTTTTTGTATTATAAATTATTGCTATATTTACCGTCATTCTAGTTAATGTAATTAACTTAAACTTTGCTCCTTATTCGAACTAATCGTTTAGTAACGATTAGTTCGAATATTATAATATTATATATAATATTATATATAAAGCCAGACTTTCCAATTTATAATATTAGTATATTATAAATCGGAAAGTCTGGCTTTCTGTCGGTAATCTGTTGATAAAATTTGGTACAATGAAAGCATATATTGATAGGGAAAAAGTCTGTTACTGATAAAGTTTTACACATTGCGTATACACGTTGAATAACAAAATCGTTACTATTTAACACTTTGTAGCTGATGTATGTATACGATGGATAAAGACTGCTGTTAAATTGTATGAAAACTTACACAATGCTTATTCAGGTAGCGATCCTTATTTAACAACTGTATACGTTATCAAAACGGTCGATTAGTTAGGCACTGTCTTTCATTCCAAATCAATTCGTAGCGATTATCAGAGGTACATATTATATATAAAAAACCTTTTTATTTATTTTAATGATATAAACTTACAAAAAATTAAAAAGTTCGATTACTTAAATCATCATTCTACCCTTATCCCACTATAACTGGGGTCGGCACAACATACCACAAACATGTTGTCACATGATTTGGCTACGTACTTTACGACCGGCCGCCTGCCTGACGTCAATTTACCCCAGTCGCCTTTTACGACATCTGGTTAAGAACTGAAAGTTGTTCTATTATATGCAGCCGGATACCACACGACACTTACCTTAGTCGCTTCTTATGACACTTCGGTGAAAAGGTGGTCTATTCTATTCTGCCGGATACTATACGGCGGTTATAGTCAATAACAGTTCTATAAATTTGAAGTAAGCAACAAAAGGAAGTTCAAAGTGTCTCACAAAAGCGTGCATAACACGAATAACTTGTGATTTCCCCTTTAAAGATATCGCTCTCAATTATACGAGTGAAACGGCAAAGAGATTGAACTTAGAACTTTTATCAGGCAATTCCAAGTGAATTCCGTTAAATTGATCTCGTATACATTTTTATAGGCTTCATCATGATATAATAATTTTTATTTTCTTATTTATTTATAATAACAAGGCAATTGAATTTTATAAACATACTTATTAAAAGTTTATGCCCGCGGCTTCGCTCGCTAGGAATTTTGTCTGTCACAGTATCAAATTTAATTAAATTTATGATTCACAATTTTGGTCATAGTGATTTCCACAAAAAAGATAGATATATGCTGTCGCAGACTTTTATTTAGAACTATTAAAGACAAACAATACTACGATACATCATCTTTGTGCAACTCTAATAGTTTAGGCAGCGTACGCCGAGATAGCTCTCAGAGGCCAGATTTTAGTCGACTTTATTAACATGTATCGTTATATTACATAAAATCATTATAAATAGTAGCCTATATTTTATTCCGATGTATATACATATATAACCTATATAACTGTGAAGTTCATCCAAATCCGTCAAATAGTTTTTTCGTGAAAGAGTAACAAACATCCATTTATACTCACAAACTTTCGGATTTATAATATTAGTAGGACAATTTTTCATAAATCAAGTTCTAGGTAAAACACTTTTTAAGGCGAGTACAGCATTTTCATAAGACGTTAAGTGCAAAATACTTTACATTAATAAAAAAAGGGGAAGATTATACAGTTTTCAGAGGAAATATTTTTGAAAAAACTACTGTAGTAGTAGTATGATTGAGCTTTATACTCGACTATTCAATTTACATTAAATTCTACGAATCTGGAATAGCAATTTGAATTTACCAATATCCATGCTGGCAGGTGAATTAGTAGAATTTACAGTCAGTTTTGAATTTAAATTTGAATTTGAATAGAAGATTTATAGAAGCAGGCGTTACTTTGCGGAATTCCATATTACAAGCAATATAACAGAACTTTGCTATAACTAACTACTTTGCTATAATCCGCACGGATTATAGCAAAGTAGTTAGTTCTGTTATATTGCTTGAATAGAAGAGTTGTCAAACAGGAGTCACTGATTTAAATTCTAGGAAGATCAATCAGTTTTAGCGTACGTGCCTAATCATATTCACAATACGCTTTTTGCAATGAAAGGACGCCGTAATAAAACCTGCATATCTTTTAGAAACTGGTATATTTGTAACCTGACACTACCCAAAGGTAGGTAAATATAAAAATAAATTCCAATTTCGAAGTGAAACATCGTGAGGAAACCTGTATGTCTCTGAACAATCCCGGGGTTTAGAAGTTACAAGCCATTACTTTACTTTGTATAGAACTGGATTGGCAAAATGTGTAAACTTTAAATTACCCAGACATTCCATAATCGCAAGGATCTGACGTTTGGTTTTTACTTCATGAAATAGACCACAAATATATAACATTCATTCATATTACCTCTTAGTTGAGCTTTAAGTGTCCTATCTTGTAACATAAAATTCTTAGATGCTTTTCTGAAAAGCTTCTATGAGACACTTGAATTGAGAAAACCAAGGAATTCATTTCTTCTTTCGTTCTATTATTATCGTAAAAAATAATAATCGTTTCTGATTAACATTGGTACATTGGTACAAGACTAATTTTCAAGATGTTTAGCCTTGGCTATATAAATATGTATTACGACAGAAAATTTTTGTACTTTCAATGGAAAATATATATTTATACTAGCTGTGCTTTTGGCTTCGCCCGCATCGAAGTCAGATTATTAACCTGCAATTCTGAACATAAAAGTAGTTATTCTGAGTTCACCATAAAAGATAGAGACATGTTGATGCAGATTTTCTTGTAGTATTTTTATAGATCGATCATTCTGTAGTACATTACTTTATCTCTGTTGGTTTACTCTGTGCACGCAACTAAAGCTAAAGCAGACAAGTTTTTTATAAACTGTAATGTACTAACTGTAAAATTAACTTTATCTTTTCAGATGTTACATTAACTTTTAGTAAAAATAGTAAAATTCCGTTCAGTACATTTTGAGAAAATTGTTTGCATACAGACAGACAGCTTTAGTAGACTTTGTTTTATAATAAGAATAGATAGATGCAATGTAAATATGACTGCATTCTCATTTTTGTATATAAGTTCAATTTAATATTTAAACTGCTTTAGCGTTACCAAGATTATGAAAATAATATCAACAAAAGATGACAAAAACAAACTAAAGTTTACGCAGTAAAAAATAAAAATTGGACACCTGTATAAAAGCTTTTTAGATAGAAAACACTGGGCCTTTCTTTTAGGTTTATCTCGAATTCAATCTCTTTATGGGTGACGGCTATCTGTGCATTTAATCCACTTTCTCTTTTTTATCTTAAGACAAGTAAAAAAGGGCAAAAGGTTGGCGTCTTTGTCCGCGCCGCTTGATAACAGGGTGACCTTTCGCCTCTGCGTTTATTAAACGTAAATGTACCTGGATAGAAAGCCATAACACAGATTTCATTAAATTCAATGGAGGATGGAGTAATTGGAATCCTCAGAGTTATTTTGTTTACATGTTACATCGCTTTTAGGCTACCTCGCACGTTTGAATTATTAATATCATAACGTTGAACTTCGTAAAAGCAAATTTGGTTTGATTTAAAGTGATTTGGAAATGTTGTGATATTATTGCTCTTCTCGGTAGGAACAGCTTTCCGAACCAGCGATAGATTTTGACGATTCAAAAGCACTTGTTTACAAGTTTACTTGAATAAAGAATATTTTGAATTTGAATATTATTGACTTATCAGTGTAATAAATATATAATTTTGTAGAATCTGGTCTTAGGATGCAAATTTTGATGGTAGAAAGCAAGATGATTTAAAAAAAATTAAACTATATCTTGTTTATAGGTAATGTATAGAAACCGGCTATGCTCCGTCTTGTTAAATCAGGTAAGCCCGACTAATTTCAATTCCATCCAGGGCTTTTATTCATGAGCGCTTTATACGGCGTTAGCGTGGCGGAAACTGAAACTGGTCGGGCTCACCCTATATAATATGTATAGCCGGTTTCTAATCATTAACCAACATCGTCATCATCATCCTCCTACCCTTATCTCACTCTAAGTGGCGTCGGCACAACATGCTACAAACATGTTTTCACATGATTTGACTACGTATTTTACGACCGGCCGCCTGCCTGATGTCAACTTACCTTAGTTGTATTTTACGACTTCTCGGTAAGAAATGAGGGTGGTCTATACTACTCAGCTGGTCTATTTATCCATTCATTAACCAACATCAAAATATTTAGTAGGGTATAGAAAATAAATGTAGGGAAGGAAGCGACTGTGATTGATGTATTCGTCGTTGACTTCTCGAGCAAGTCTTTTTTGCAAATCGTCATGTGCATCGCAAGATTAGGTCAGTACTGGTGTAGTGATGAAGTTAGAGGTTGTAATACAAATAATATTTAGTTTCGCACTAGTATTATTGAAAGACTACATTATGTGGGTCCAGTTAATATTATTCCAATCCGTTTATTTTCACTTATGTATTTCCCTCTACCCTTTACATTTCGCATCCTCAACGCTGATTATGGGACTCACCAGTTTCACCCGATGACGTTGTATAAAAAAAAGTGGAATTATAAATTTTAACAAAATCCCATATCGCAAATTTTGCAACAAAAATACACAAGTTACCATAAAAAGTGTCATTTAAAATTACATATCTTATTGTACATTGCAAAGAAAGAAACGTTACGAAATTGTCTCAAAGTTCTTATGTGTTCCCTTTAAGAATTTATTTCCAAGGTTTCATAATACAGCGATGAAATTCGTATCTTTATACCTCGATGAATTCAGGCAAACATTTGACGGTGGGGAAATTATTAAGGCAAGCTGCTCGAAATAATTTTCGTTCGCTAAAGTCGTATACATATGAATGATCCGTTTAGAATATCTAGTGACGTAAGCCGTGGGGAATAAACATTATATAACTATTGAAACAATTAATTAAGCGCAAACATTAACCAAGCAGTTTGAGTTTAGAAATAGGAACATCAGTGTGGCAATATTAATTAGTTTGTCTCTTGTCTAGTAGCACTTAGCAAGTTATGCAAATATAATGTAAAGGAGCTACCCCATAGTGATGTATGAAATGATTCGCTTATTTGTCTAGTCTTGGATTATAAATAGCCAGTATTTTCTTCTCGCTCACACTTAAAGATACAGCCGCTAAAAAGACATGAGTAAAGCAAATAGAAGACGCGACAATAAAGTACGAGTATGTTGTGATGGATATCTTAGTAGCAGAATAAAAATGGTTTCAGAATCTGGACCCACGTGCTAAAGAGGTACATAATGACGTTGGACGCGTTTTGAGGACGTCCAAACGTAGCTCCATTTTGACAATATAACATTGAGGAACTGATTATGGTTGGATATAGTTAATAAAGATACCGGCTATACTCAAGTGTAATTTTATTGGATAACCCGACTAGTTTCGAACCCGTCCGGGGCACTTATTCATGAGCTCTTTACACGAAGTTATCGCGGCGGGAACTGCGCCAGTTCCCGCCACAAGAAGTGAGAATAGCCGGTATCTTTATTAACTATGAATACTACTCACGATAGTTTAAATTTAAAAATGGTTGGGTATGTCGAGAGCAAGGGACTTCGAGGAAAATCACAAATTTGATGTTTAGATTATTTCAAAAGCACGCATAATTTATAAGGTATTTTCAGGACAAATAAAGTCTTTAAAGGACTTACTTAATCTCTAGACCTAGACACGCCATGAAAGTCCACCTAAAAAGAGAAACTAGTATTTTGCGCTAACGAAGATTAAAGTTATATAATACGAATAACTTAATAAACTAGCTGACTTCATACCGCCTAACAGTCAATTCTTTATTTTTTTTAAATACTTATTCTGCTATTCGGAACACCAGGTCAGCTAGTAAGATAAGAAAAGAAATAAGAAAGTTTCTTAGTCAACAATTACATTATGTCAAAGAATTAATATTATATTAATAATATTATAAAATATTATAAAAATTATATTATAAAAAGCTGTGATAGCCTAGCGGTGAGATCGTGCGACTCTTTCAAGGGGAACACGAGTTCGAATCCGGGCAGGCACCAATGAGTTTTTCTATTAAAACTCATGTGTCTAATTGATAATTGCAATTTAACAAACGCTTTTCGGTGAAGGAAAACATCGTGAGGAAACCTGCATATCTCTAGAGTATTCTAGGGATATGTGTAACCTACCAATCCGCATAGGAGCAGCGTGGTAGGTAGCTCAAATCCTTCTCTCCAAAAACGGAGAGAGGAGACCTTAGCCCAGCAGTGGGCATAGTAACAGGCTGTTACTTTACTTTTTTTTTAAATATTATAAAACACTTAAAGTTCTTTTTAATAGACACTAAAAATCACAATGAAAATTACAATTACAGATTTAATGTGTGTGATATGGAATTAAAGTTCAAATTGAAAAGTGTTGTTTTTAGACTTTTTCAGGAATTTTGTATTTATTTCTCTTTTAAATCCATCCATACTTCAAGGAATATCATAAAAAAAGAATTAGCGAAATCGGTTCTCTCGAGATTTAGGCTTAGCAACACATTCAGCGATTCATTTTTATATTAGAGATACTGATATGTGTACTCTACGTTACTATGAGCCGTGACGTAAGATGTTTGTCAATTAAGCTAGGACTGTAACGCAAATATAAGTTATACGCGATTCTCATACGAAAACGCGACTCGGCACCTGCGGTTGACAGCCCAATTAGTTGAAGCAGTGCCAAGAGCACTTTCTTGCATCCTTGTATTGATATTAACCTTTGACGTACGTAACTCGAGTCTGCTCTAGCGAAAGTGACATATTTTAATCTGGGCGATGTCAAAAATTGTGGATATGATCTGGCAAACATTAAATATGTAATCCAAAAGTAATAATAAAATGAATTTCCTATAATCCGCGATAAAGTAAGTAGAAAATATCATTATCATCCTCCTGCCCTTAGCCTACTATAAGTGGGGTCGGCATAACATGTTACAAACATGTTGTCACGTGATTTGGCTACGTATTTTACGTCAACTTACCTTAGTCGCCTTTTACGACACCTCGGTAAGAAATGAGTGTGGTCTATTCTATGCATGCGAATACAACACGGCACAAAGTAAGTAGAAAATATGTATAATGTTAAATGTAGAGTGGATTATCCGTTTTCGTACCCGATACATGCAGGGTTCGTTAAAACACATGCACAAACCTCCACAAACGCCACCACAATATACACTAACTACACACGTTCTATCACACACTCAAAAATCGTTTCGCCTCGCAACCGAAGCATCATAAAGCAAAGCAGCGGGGCGAAACGATTGTTAAGTTTGTGATAGTGAACGTGGTTAGTGCTAGTGCATTGTGGTGACGGTGGTGGAGGATTGTGCATGTGTTTTACGAATCCTTCATGTATTATGACAACGGATAGTTTCAACATTTAAGATTATATGTTTTTTCTATTTCCTTTATCGTAGATTATAGCAAAATAAATTTATTATTATTCTTTAATTACGGATTTCCGCAAAGTAACGTATATAGACCACCGCCACCACCATTTCTTACCAAGGTGTCGTAAAAGGCGACTAAGGTAAGTTGACCCACCATGTGGTATCCGGTTGAGTAGAATAGACCACCCTCTTTCTTACCGAGGGGTCGTAAAATACGACTAAGACAAGTTGATGATAAATCATGTTTATAACATGTTGTGCCGACCCCACTTCTAGTGGGATAAGGGTGATGAAGAAGATATATTCGTTGATGGAGAGGATTTCTTTGGTTTTGATTGTAAATCAAAATTTCTATGCCGGGTACTCACCCGGCACATAGAAACACTCGTTTGTATGCGGTATTTTTAAAGGTTAAAAATTATCAACTCAGTATTACGGCGGCTTGACTATTCTAAATACATGCCATTTCTGTGTAATTATAAGAAACTTTTTGTACAACGAAAAATATAGTGTAAAACAACCGACACTATTATCAAAATAATTGACCTACAATTACATCGATTGTTCTAGCTCTAGGTTAAATACAATATATAAAAATATCTTGTACAGTGACTCACATAAATATTCGGACACTAAGTTGGTTCGAATAAAAAGCTCAGTACAACGAATACTTATGGAGGAATCGGGTTTGTTTTTTTTAGTAATAAGACATTCCAAATTAATAGTAATATATATATTTCAATATAAATCCATATCTGTTTGTTGTAAAAAATTATAAAGGAATGAATGGAAAGGTATTTTTATCTATGATACTTTGATGATTTGATTGATGATCTTATTACTTGATAAAAAAA
Organism: Morpho deidamia; assembly: GCA_947086505.1. NCBI lineage: Eukaryota > Metazoa > Arthropoda > Insecta > Lepidoptera > Nymphalidae > Morpho > Morpho deidamia. The sequence goes on from CAMTZC010000025.1 coordinate 3,760,198, forward strand.
CCGCAAGTGTCCGAATATTTTCGTGAGTCACTGTATATATCGTAGTTATTGCAATTACAATTTCATAATTCAAAGATTTCTTAAGCAAGAGTGGTCTCTGTGTTCCTCCACTGCTGAGCAAAAGGTTGTCTCAAAGAATCTCCAAGCTTTGGGTGCCTCTCCAACTAGTGAAGGTTTGCAGTCAGCTCCGCATATGCCTTGCTATTCGTGGCCATATGGAAGAGTTCGGGAGCGTCTCATAATTTCCGGATGTTTCGTAACCAAGATTTCCTTCTACAACCAGGTCTCGTCTTCCCAGTGACTTTTTCTATCATTAACAGAAATAACCCGTATCGGCTATGCCTAAGTACGTGGCGTTTTGCGTTGTATAATACTTGGAAAAAGTTTGCGTTTTTGTCCTCATTGGTAACTTTTTGGGCCCACAATATAGACATCACATGTCTGTTTGCTCACATTTCGAATTCTTCTATACCTTTCCTGAGATCTTCTTTTACAGTCCAAGACTCACATCGGTATAGAAGTAGAGGCCAGATGTAACATTCTAAAAGACGTACACGAAGTGGAATTTTGATATTAGGGTAACTAAGTACCATTCTCATTTTTCCAAAGCCACTCCGGGCCGTTGCGACACGAATTCTAAAATCTTATGCTGCCTGAACCTGAGGTATGCCATATGTATATATTTTTACGAGAGCAGTAAAGAAAGTGCAAGAAACGAGGTTGAATTTTTACTGAATTTTGTGTGATATCCGGCTGAGTAATAGACCACCCTCATTTCTTACTGAGGTGTCGTAAAAGGCGACTAAGGTAAGTTGACCCACCGTGTGTTATCCGGTTGAGTAGAATAGACCATCCTCTTTCTTACCGAGGGGTCGTAAAGTACGACTAAGATAAGTTGACATCAGGCAAACAGCCGATCGTAAAATACGTAGCCAAATCATGTGACAACATGTTTGTAACATGTTGTACCGACCCCACTTAGAGTGGGATAAGGGCAGGAGGATGATGATGATAAAAAAAAGCTTTATCCTACTAATATTATAAATGCGAAAGTTTGTGAGTATGGATGGATGTTTGTTACTCTTTCACGAAAAATCTACTGGACGGATTTGGATGAAACTTTACAGTTATATAGGTTATACTTCAGAATAACATATAGGCTACAATTTGTAATGATTTTATGTAATATAACGATACATGTCAATAAAATCGGAAAAGATCTGGCCACTGAGAGCTATCTTGGCGTACGCTGCCTAAACCATTAGAGTTACAACACAAAGATGATGTACCGTAGTATTTATTTGTCTTTAATAGTTCTAAATAAAAGTCCGCGACAGCATATATCTATCTTTTATGTGGAAGCCACTATGACCAAAATTGTGAATCATAAATTTAATTAAATTAGATGCTGTGGCTGAAAAAATTCCTCGCGAGCGAAGCCGCGCGAAAAAACTAGTACATTATATATCGAATCTTATCCGAAAAACATCGGATAAGATTGTATTTATAAGGATTTTGTTTTTTTTTTGCGTTGTGGTCCAAATGATTCCTGTCGTAGAAAGCAAACAAAACATTGAATGCCTTTGATCCTTTTGATTCCTAACCCTTAAAGATTATGAGCCTTACAATCCCATCTCAATATCCGATCTTATTATAACAATTTTTTGCTTGCAGCCTCATCCGCTTTGTTTCGTCTTCCTTAACAAAGGCAGAATAAATACATATAAGATCCCTCGTTGTATTATCGTTAGGTTATTGTTAGGGCTGATTTTTTGAAGACACAAATGTAGCGACAAAGTTCATTTTCTTAAACTATTTCTTTTAAAATATTTTCTTTTTAAGTAAACTTTTAGGCGCATGCTCTTCTACTTTCTCTCTCTGCTTCAAGTTTGGAAAATGGCTCCTACGAAGCACGTGAAAAACTCGGCGATTAATATTTTCATGATATAATTATTACATGTAACATTCGCTAATAGCTTTTTTGTGAAAAAGTGTAATTTAGACGCATTTTTGTCATTTAAATAATCATCATCATTCTCCTGCCCTTATTCCACACTAAGTGAGGTCGGCACAACATGTTACAAACATGTTGTCATATGATTTGGCTACGTATTTTACGACCGGCCGCCTGCCTGACGTCATCTTAACTTAGTCGCCTTTTACGACACCTCGGTAAGAAATGAGGGTGGTCTATTCTATGCAGCCGGATACCACACGGCACAGACCTTAGTCGCCTCTTACGACACCTCGGTAAGAAAGGAGGATGGTCTATTCTATGCCGGATACCACACGGCGTGCGTGCTTTGAACTAATCTGAACCTTAAATTTGCGTTTTTCTGCGTGTTCCCTTGCTCTCGACTTTTCCAACCACAGTCAGTCCTCAATCTGATATTGTCAAAATGGTGTTACGTTTGGACGTTTGTCATTTAAATAATCATCTGTAGCAAATTTCACTTTCTAATAGAACATCCATTATTAAAAGCTTTTACCTAATTTGTCGTGTAGGTGTGTGAAGGTGGAATCTTGCAAGTTCAATTTGACCCACTTCCGGATGTCCGATTGAGCTGAAATTTCACATACTGCACCAGTCCTGATGCCAATGCATATTTATGATAAGCATGACCTGATGCTACTGTCAGAATTTGCTCCAGACGATGAACAATGGATGAACAGTGGAGCCTATCCTACTGATGATGCTTCAGTTTCGAGGCGAAACGATCGTCGAGATTTCGGTGGTGGTCGTGTGTATTGCTTGTGTGCATTGTTATTGGTGGAGGCATCTTGGGATGCATGTGGTGAATGTCCTTCATGTAAAAGGTACATGAAATTTGACTGCTTCATACACGCTAGTTTTGCATGCATTCGCTTAACCCGCGTGGATTATACCAAGGTGGTTCTGTTATACTTTCTGTAATATAAAATTCCGCAAAGTAACGCCTGCTTCAATAAATCATTCAAATAATCTTCAATTTTGTAATATGCATTACGTATAAGCATATCTTTTACATTTGATTTAAACCTTTCTGTAGACTGGTCTAGTATGGATTGCGGAATTTTATTGTAAAAGCGAATGCCGAGACCAACGAATGAGTGGCTAACTCTGCTGAGTTGCGACACAGGAATCAAAACCAATCACTGGCCAACTACACAATCAAAAGATGGTAAAGTAAAATGATTTGTACCTTTTTTGATTCAGACATAACATTTTTAGAAGTAGTCAAGAAGATGACAAAGTCTCTATCGTGGTATAATACATTCGTGATGAAAAATAATTTTGCCATAGAAAGCGATATTTTAATATCAATTCAACTCTATGTTCTTTTTTAATCGACTTTAAAATTCATTCAATTTTGTTAGAGACACGAACGGCGTGCGGAATGAAATATGCACGCTGCAAGCTCTTGTCAGACTTTGCCTGCTGCCGAAATTTCGATTGTTTGCCAACGTTGAAATGTTTTTGTAAATTTTGGAACAAATCTTGATAGCTAAAAATTAAGTATAGGTTCTTTTTTTAATCTTTTTCAAAAGTCAGGTATAAGATCAATATTAGTCTATTATTTTGATACAAAAACTAATATTGTTAAAATAAAAATCAAACAAAAATCTTTAACATAAGCCGTAATGTCTAAGAACAAGCTGTTTCCGTTTTATAAATAAGGTATGAAAACGAATTTTATCCCTGTCCCTTTTCCCAGCAACATAGATATTAAATGCTTCGGTTTGACAAATCATTGTGGCATGAATATTTTAAATTATATTACGTTTATTGTTAGCCAATATCTTTTTGCTACCTCGTATTAAAATAGCAATCATCATCCTAAATTTTTGCAAAATCCTACTCTCTCTATTTGCAGACAAAGATTGGACTTTAAAATCACCACGCTGCTCAATGTGGATTGGTACGTTACACATCTTTCAGCAATCTCCAAATATATTTTTCAGTTTTGCATATTACGTCGCGATGTTTTTATTCACCGTAAATTGCATAATAAATTATTATCTATACTAATATAATATACAAAGATGAAGAGTTTGTTTGTATGATTGATTGATTATTTGAACGCCCTAATCTCAGGAACTACTGGAACGATTTGAAAAATTCTTTCAGTGTAAGATAGAACATTTATCGAGGAAGGCTATAGGCTATGTACCATCACGCTTGGATGAATGGGAGAGGAGCAGCAATAAAAAATATTTCAAAAGTTGCAAAATTTAAAGCTCCTTGCGTGCGCTAAGTAAACGGTGAAAGTTATTAAAATCATGTATAACAAAATTGTTCCCCTCTAAAAGTTCTCGACAGAATATGTCTAGCTTTTAAGATTAACCCACTTTAAGCATAATTTGGATAGTTTACTCAAATAATAAGACTGCAGTCCACGCGAACGAAGTTCCGCTTAAAAGCTAGTTATAAATATAATAGTAAAATGTATTGGAAATATATGCATGGGATTATCAACACGCGACTTCTTAGTCAAAATCACGCGGTTTTATCTACAGGCTATCAATGTTTTGGCTGAGTGTCCTATTAACATTCCTAGTAATCCAGACAGCCTTACAGTTTTAGCACGGAATACACACACAAGTATAATTTATACAGAAAGCGCTAAATAATACGGTGAGATGGGGCACAGAAAAAGAGCTATCTACGGAATGCACGCAGACAAAACTGCCATTGTGTCATTCTCTAGACGGCGCAAACTTGAATCTCTCAAGTCGGCCGAGTTGAAAGAGAAACAATACCGTTTTCATCTGGCGCAAAGTATCTGGAAATTACTCTGGATCCTAAACTTACCTTAAACATGCTTGCAAATAGCGCATTTAAAAAATAGACCTATGGGCTCAATTCAGTTACAGTACGACCAATAGCGTGAGTGTCATAAGTTAATATTTTTTTTATCGTACATACACATTGTTAGATAAGAGACAGGAAAAAATAGCACATGTACAAGGGCGGACTAATCTCTAAAGAGATCCCTTCCAGTCAACCTTCGAGTCACAGAAGGAAAAAGACAAGAAGTGAAATACGTGTAATATAGGATGAAAGAAAAACAAAAATATCAAAAACTATGTACAAAGTTTATATTTGCAGTCGAGCAAAACACAAAAGATAAAAAAAATATGCAATATATAATCAATTTAACTACTTAATTTATAAACTATTTTTTGTTAAATACGTAGATGAATAAAGATGCTACTAATATACTTGAGACAAATATTTTTTAGTCTGTGTCTATTTCTAGTCATTTATTGAAAAGAGCAACCGCCGAGTTTCTTGCTGACTCTTTTCAGTAGGGACAGCTTTCTGAACCAGTGATAGAGATGACGATTCAAAAGCACTTATTTACAAGTTTACTTGAATTTTGAATTGAATAAAATTTTTAGAGAGAGATTTAGATTCAGAGAGAAAGAACATGTTTTTTCCGAAAACAAAACGAATAAAATTTAATGTTGTTTTAGTTAGATACAATATTTAAGATTCTGTTGAATTGTCTACCATTTGATGAATTAAAAGTTTAACGCCGAGCTTTAAAAGCTTGTGTATTTGTGTGAATTTTAAAGCTTCGGTTATTCAGTCACGGTCATTGTTCTGCGGATATTAAAATTCACAACGTACAATTGTATTCGGGTCGGCAATGGGATAGTTGCAAGCCGTCGCGTCTGTCGATTTGCTTGTTGCTAGAATATCAATTTTTTATTGTTTGTCCGAACGAAAATTTTTGATGGCTTTTGTTTACATTCAGACAACTTGCCATTCACAACTATATACGTCGCAAAATTCACAGCTTATGTTTCGTATAATAATAGGATTCACTTTTCTTTCTCTTGCTCTTATCCCGTTCGAAGTGCGGTCATTTCATTCTCTTCTATCATTTGTCTATGCGTGTCATACATCACACAATCCAACAATCTATTTTAAGTCCATAGTCACGTATCCATCCACATTGAACACTCGTTTGATCATATGATTTTCATTCCACCACCACTTTCATTCCACCTTAACGATGGGATTCACTATCTAGTCTTATTCCTTGTAATAAAAATATAGTAACGGTCTCTTATTATGCCACTGCTGGGAACAAGCCTCCTCTCTTCGTTATTGGAGAAAAGGGTTGAAGCTAGGAACCACTATGTATCTCCAATGCGGATTGGTAAGTCACACATATCCCCGGAATTCTCTAGATATATGCGCGTCTTCTTAATATAATGCATGTTTTCCTTCACTGAAAATCGTGTGTTAAACTGCTGTGATTAATTAGACACAAGTATTTATCAGAAAAACTCATTGGTGTCTAGAGAAAACTTTAAATTAAGTGGAAGAAATATTATGCTATATTCTATTATATGAATGATAGAAATGCTTAGATTTGAAAATCTTTTTAGCTTCATAAAGACTGCGTTTTAATAATAAAATTCGAAAATATTTAAAATAATGACCGCCGAGTTTCTTGCTGGTTTATTATCAACATTCCGAACCCGTAGTAGCTTCATTAAATGTAAGTGATTTTTGATGATTAAAAAGTGCTTGCATGAACTGCGAGCATGCGATATGAAACATGAGCTTACTTTAATGAACACCAATAGTCCTATCTACATTTAGCTATACTGCAATCTACATATTATATTATCTATTTACTGTATCGCGGATTAAAACAAAATAATTTTATTATCACTTTTATATTAACTCCGCAAAATAACGCATAAATCTATAAATTATTTTAATAAATTCAAATTATTTGGATTAGATTTAATTTTGCCCGGCGTTTGAACCGTCTCAAAAGTGCCACATGTTCTATCACAGATTATTCGATGGAATATTTGACTTCTATCATTTCTTTAAAACAGAAACCACGATCAATTTCAATAGGCTTAAAAAGTTTGGTGCAATATAAAAGTAAAAGGATCTTTCTAGATCCTTATAGTCGTTTAAGTATGTAAAATAGGCGTTATCTCCGTATTTCAATAGCTGTTCTTCGACGGTCAGCGTCTACTTTAATGGTAATTGCAAACAGAGAGGCCGGTATATGGTTTCAGATTGCGGGTAAAATCTGGAGTGCCGTTAAGAAAATAGCCGTACTGAATATTCAGGAGGCTAAACGCAGGGTTGGATCGCATGGCTTGTTTTCATTAACATGATTGGCTTGACCCGATTAAATTTCAACCGTGTATGCTAACCTTAATGAATACAGAGTCAAAGGTAAAGGGAATGTGAGGCAGTTTTCAGTATTAAACTTTCTTAGTACGAAAAGGCAGATGTTAAATTTTCTTCTCTTACTTATGTTGTGATAATAACTACAAGGATACAAAGAATTTTTGATGATTCAACAACTAGGTTGCGAGTTGTAGCTAAACTTTAACTTTATTTTGAAATATTAGTTCCTTACTAAATGATCGCTGACTATGGGCCTCATGAGAAAGCTCAGAGTCACTCAGCGAGCTATGGAGCGAGCTATGCTTATGTATCTCTACGTGATCAAATCAGGAATAAGGAGATCCGTAGAAGAACCAGAGTTACCGACATAGCTCATCGTGTAGCGAAGCTGAAGTGGCAATGGGCGGGGCACATTGTACGTAGAACCGATGGGCGTTGGGGTCCTAAGGTAGTAAGGTAAGGTAGTAAGGTAATAGGGTAGTAAGGTAGTCCTAAGTATTGGAAGACCCCCTACGAAGTGGACAGACGACCTCAAAAAGGTCGCGGGGAGCCGCTGGATACAAGCGGCACAGGACCGTGTGGTGTGGAGATCTCTTAAGGAAACCTATGTCCAGCAGTGGACGTCGATCGGTTGGACAAGAGAAAGAAGAAGAAGAATAAATGTTTTGCATTTTAATGTTTCTGTTAGCATATAAAGTCATTGTTATAAGTACGTCTCTTTTACTTCTTTTAGTTATAGTAACTAGTTATAAATAACATATTATTCTCGTCCGCTTGTCTCTGCCGCCCAAAAACGGATATGATGTCACTGAAAATCAGTGCCAAGGCCTAGCCTTAGCAAAAGCTGAGTGGCATACCGTTTCGCATGTCACACTTCCGTGCATGAATAATAGGGGGCGAGACAAAGGTCTCATAAGTATGAATATTTTTAATTTTTCCTTATTTTGCTTGTTCTCCCTATTTTTATTTTTATTTTTTTTACTTTTAGGTTTTAATTTTTTTTTGTGCATGAAAGTGTTTCGTGTGAATAAATGATGTTTGATTTGATTTGATTTGATAACCTTACTGTGAGAACGTGCGATTCTCTCAAATCACGGGTTCGAACCCACGCAGCACCAATGAGTATTTCTATAAAAACTTGTGTATCTAATTGATAATTGCAATCACACGTTTTTCGGTGAAGGAAAACATCGTAAGGAAACCTACATATCTATAGAGAATTCCATTCTAGCGCTATTATGAGAATTATTTCGTAGACGTACATTTTTTAAATGAAGTATTTTGAAATGCTTCACTCTATTGTTTAAAAAGAATCCATTTTTTTTTATTTCCAGGTTAAATCTAAAATTAATAATTTACTTAAAGCATTGTAACACATTGTCATTATGGCAATTTGGTCAATGACGGTATACAGAACGCGTTTATCGAGCGTGTTAATAATGAAAAGTAAATAAAAGTGTCCATAATTGTTGACTGTATGGAAAATTGCTTAAATTTTTCATTATAACGCGTTTTCATTTTGTGAAATGACCAGTCAGCTTTTTGGGCTTTTTGGGTTATCAAATTTACCGGCGGCTTTGTTGAGGCTTTAAACAGCTGGTACGGACGGCTTAATGAGCGATTGGCATTAATGAATTTTTGATACCATATTTTTATAGGGTGATAAAATTTTTAAAAATCCCTGTGTTAACTAAACGAGCTATACCTATAACGTCATTTGCGTAAATTTGTTTTAATATACCATCAGTTATGTATGTAAAACGAAAAAACGAGATTTTTTTAATGAAATAAAAGTACGGAAACTTCCTATTAGACACTTATACATAGTTGAAACTCACTCATTCACACATACATAAACACACACACATACACAAACTTCTACACGAATTACACTTATCATACCCAAAAACGACTTAGGTATTATTTGTATTTTTTGCTTTAGTATTATTTGTTATAATTTATAAATCTCGATACTTGATTGGAGCACCCAGCAATACGGTGCTTCACCTAGTACGAGGTCCTTGATAAATCTAAAGTTGTTTTTTTTTCATCTACGTTAGCTCAATACAGCTGGGCAAGAAAGCGTAACAGACAGACAGACTTTGCGGGAAATAGGAATTTACTATAATATAATATACATTTCCATTTCTATGTTCTTATATTTTAGATATATTATACAATTCAATACAGTGCAGTTCGTCCATAGTCGTCTATTCTAAATCTATACTAATATATAAAGCTAAAAGTTTGTTTGATTGATTGATTGTTTGAACGCGCTAATCTCAGGAACTACTGAACCGATTTGAAAAAAATCTTTTAGTGTAAGATAGTCTATTTATCTTGGAAGGATATGCTTTATACCATCACGCTAAGATGAGTAGGAGAGGAGTAGTAATAAAAAAATATTGCGAAAACGGTAAAATTTAAAGCTTTCTTTGCGTGCGCTAAGTAGACGGTGAAAATAATAAAAAAAATCATGTACCGAAGTAATAATAAAATTATTTTGCTATAATCCGCGATACAGTAAACAGAAAATATATATATAGTGCTAAATGTAAAATCGCAAAGCAAATCGCTTTGTGATTTTGTCGTGGAGTCTTTCTCCTGATGATGCTTCGGTTGCGGGGCGAAACGATTGTTGAGTTTGTGATAGTGAACGTGTGTAGTGCTTGTGTATTGTGGTGGCAGTGATGGAGGTTTAGGGCATGTGTTTACGAATTCTGCATGTAACGGGTATGAAAAAAACGGATAGTCCACTATACATTTAGCACTACATATATTTTCTATTTATTGTATCGCGGATTATAGCAAAATAATTTTATTATTACTTTTGTATTATGGATCTCCGCAAAGTAACGCCTAATTCTATAAATTATTTAAAAAAATCATGCACTACAAAATTGTTCCCATCTAAAAGACCTTAATTAAAGTCCACGACATCATATGTCTAGCTTTTAAGATTAACCCACTTTAACCATAATTAATATGTGTTATGGTTTACTTAAATAAGACTGCAGTCCACGCGAACGAAGTTGCGCTTAAAAGCTAGTTGAAAATTTGAAACTTTTGTTTCAAATTGAACTGCAATAAAAAATGAAAGTCGTTGTTACATTCAATACAGCGCTAATTTGCAATATGAACACCATCCAATTTATTCCAAATCCGAAAGTCATTTGAAACTTTTATTTCCAATTCAACTGCAATAAAAAAATGAAACTCATTATTACATTCAATACAGTGCTAACAATCCATGACGGGAAGTGTACAAACAGTACCAATTAACTTGTACAATATATTTTACTACATTTTCGCCTTTAATACAAGGTGTTAAGGGTAATTATTGCCTGTTTATTTATTAAAACTACTTAACAGCGAGCATTATTTCGTGTACGTGCTCGCAATCTCTCAAAGAGCACGCGACGAAAATCGTTCTAAGCAGAAAAAAGGGTTGCAGTTTAGTTTTTAAAGGAACTTGAGTAATTACACGACTACCTTTAACTATTTTTCTCACTCGGTACTTAATACAAGATTTAACATATCTCTATATCTATTTAAACATACTATTATATACATATTATTTTAACAAACCACGCACGGATTTTGCCAATAATTCATACCAATATATTTTTCAAAACTTATGGTCCAATTTCACTGACTAACCTGATGGCGCAGTGGGTTCGTTTCCCGAAAATCGAAAATCAGTCTGAAATCAAAACAGATAGCCGGACCAAGACTGCATTTATAATAATAAAGAAATTAGAGTAACGGCCTGTTACTATCCCACTACTGGTTATAGCTTTCCTCTCTCTTGGAAAAAAGGATTAGAGCTAAGACCCACCATACTGCTCCAATGCGGATTGGTAGGTTACACATCTACAGTATTCTCATTCGATTCATTTTTAATATAAGTATGGATAAATTTCAAAACTCCTCGAGGCAGTAGTGATCAAACTTTCTACTAAACTGTATTTTTAATACACCGTCGAAGTAGGTATGCTAAAGTAAACAGTTAAACGGAAAACTTTACCACTTAAATTGTCTTAACGTAGCGTTATAAGGCATCACGCCAAGAACGGGTTCTTTTAGATTTTGTAAACAATTCGAAGAACTTTATTTGAGGAAGCTAAGTGCAGTTTGAACTGAACACTTTTTCCGTAATGCAGATACAAAAATGTCAATCAAAAACTTTTTTTACATTAGTTGTCTTAAAAAAGAAGCGGGATATGCTTTTCTTTTGTGGTTTCACTAAGAAAATTCATGGTCTCTGACCGTCCTCTTTATATAGACTCAAAGCGGGTTTGCGTTTTTGTCGTGAAGTCTAATAAATGTGAGGAAAATAATTTTATTATTACTTTTGTATTGTGGGTCTCCGCAAGTAACGCCTGATTCTATAAATTGCATACATGATATACATTTTGTTAAGTTATCTTTAAAATTGCAAGTTCTGTAAGTATTTCAATATTTCACGCACTTTTAAAAATAAGTAAAGCCATATTATCCCACAGCTGGACAAAGCCTTCGTATCTCCTTTGGAAATGATTATTAGAGCAAAAATCTGTTACTCTCCAATCCAAATATCCTCACGATATTTTTGACACTGTCATAATAATGGCATGATGATTGGTAAATTTCGAAGCCAAACTAAAAAGAAATACTAGTATCAACTGCTCAAAGACACGAACCCAATTAAACGCTTTAATTATTAGGCCATCACGGTTATAAAGTCAATATAATAAAATTATTTTGTTGGAGTTATTCATCATCATCATCCTCATGCCCTTATCCCACTGGGCACAACATGTTACAGATATGTTATCACGTGATTTGGCTACGTATTTCGCGACCCGCCGCCTGCCTGACGTCAACTTACCTTAGTCTATTCTATTCAACCGGATACACACGGTGGGTCAACTTACTTCAGATGCCTTTTACGACACCTCGGTAAAAAATGAGGGTGGTCTATTGTATGGTATTAATTGTAAAATTACTCACTGATAAACTTGAGTTTATCAAATCCTTAAGGAAATCCAAATTAAAAGCGAATGCAAAACTTGCGAAATATAATTTAAAAACTCTTGTTGCAAAAAAGTTCTTTATATTCAACAATTACCTTAATTAGGGTTCTGCTACTTCATTTTTCATCGCATAATTTAAAAATTTAAATCACTTTTTTATAATTAGTAATAAACACAACAATGTTTGGGGTTTATGGGTTAGTACGGTTTTTATGACAGAAAGCGATTAAAGGCATTCAAGATTTTATGGTTTCTACATTATAGCTCTAATACAGGAATTTAGCATTTAATTTAAAACAAAATTTACAAGAATTTTATCTAGCACAATGTCCCATCGATAAATGCACTTCTACTTGTCTATGGGATTAAAGGTTCAAAATCCGGACAGGCATATATAACTTGTATTAAAATACTTATTATTAATTGATTCTTAAACTTTAGAACGCCTTACAATAAAGAAAATACATCTGTGGGATAAGAATTGACCGCTACTTTACTGCCCTGTATCATATACTTCCTTTTTCGGATATCTGATACGAATCTTTGATATAAATTGAAATGATATGAATATAAATTTACTTCGTCTTGTGGCATCCGGCCGAGTAGAATGGACTACCCTCATTTCTTACCTAGGTGTCGTAAAAGACGACTAAGGTAAGTTGACGTAAGCAGGCGGCCGGTTGTAATTCAAATCATGTTTAAAACATGTTGTGCCAATCTCACTTGAGTGCGATGAGGGCAAGAGAATAATGAACATAAATTTGAATTATTCGTAGTTTAAACAAGAATATGAGAAGAGTAAACGAGACCTTCTGCATATTCCACTGAATTCAAAAATCTTTGACATGGATATAAAAGTAAAAAGTAAAGTAGCGGCCTGTTACAATCTCACTGCTGGGAATAGGCCTCCTCCCTCCGTTTGTGGAGAGAATGGTTGGAGCTAAGACCTAGCACGCTGCTCCAATGCGGATTGGTAGTTTACACATATTTCCAGAATCAATTTCCTCACGATGTTTTGCCTTCACCGAAAAGCTTGTGATAAGTTGCAATTACCAGACACGTAAGTTTAAAATTCTGTTACGCAATATACGCAATGAATATTCCAATGAAACTTATGTGCCTAATTGATATTTACAATTTATCACACGTCTTACACAAATAGTCGTAAACTGTTGACATCTCTTTAACTGACGTCATCCATCAGTAGACGTCTTAAAAAGAAGAATAGAAATACTGTTATTATATTTTAGTTACAGCAACCTTCTCATATTTTACAACAAAGTAACAGGACGAAAATCTTTCATTATCATTAACGAGCGAACCATGATATTTTCTCGGCCGATCGCTAATATAGCTTGCGATAAAACAGGGTGAAATAAGGTTAAAGGCAAAAAAATACCTGCTTCACGTGAAAACACCCCGCATAAATAATGTGCACAGTAAACCCAATGTTTCGAATTTACTCCGTAATAAGATGTTGGCGAGAAAATGACCGTACATTTCCTAACGTTATATTGGTTGTTGGCAGAGCTTCAAGGCGTAGATAATTTTTTACTTATAGGATTTTTTAGCAGTATTTTAATATAAAAAGGAATGTAATAAATTAACGAGCGTCCGAGATGTTAGTAAATTTATTAAATTTCATGATTGTTCATAATAATGTGCCGTGAGGTGTCATAAAGGACAACTAAGGTAAGTTTACCCGCCGTAAGATATCCAGCTGAGTAGAATTGACCACCCTTATTTCCTATCGAGGTGTCGTAAAGGACGACTAAGGTAAGTTGACCCGCCGTGTGGTATCCGGCTGAGTAGAATTGGCAAAATTATGTAACCACTTAGAGTTGGGTAGGGGCAGGAGAATGATGATGATTATTCATAATGATATTATAAATGAGAATTTCTGTCTGCACGTCTCTTTGTTACGCTTTCACAGTCATATTGACGAAATTCTTTTAAATATTAATTTATATACCAGCCTAGTTTTTTGTTATTATTTTTGTTTTTTTATATCTTTTTTTTTTACACAAAGAACATAAGTGGGAAAAAAACTACTATAATCCAGCAGTTTGGCCATGCGAGTCGCACGGAGGAGTACTCTGGGCAAGTACCAAGACAGGAGTTTTTCTGTTAAAACTTATGTATCTAATAATTTCAATTTATCACAAGCTTTTCGGCGACATCAATGAAAACATCAAGGAAACCTGCATCTCTAGAGAATTCTGAGGATATGTGTAACTTATCAATCCACATCGAAACAGCGTGTTAGGTCTTAGCTACAATAATTCTATCAAAGTACGGAGAGAGGGGCATATAGCCCAGGAGTGGGAAAAAAGCAGGCCTACTACTCAATATTCTTAATTACTAAATAATTGAGGGTAGTTTAAAATTATGTTAATTATCTCTATCCCGTCATCTATCTCCATACCGAATGGGACATTGACCTGTCGCTACGTTAGGTCCCGAAAAAAGAAACTCATCCGCCGCCTTCATAAAATTAGTATTAATATAATCAACCTTATTCCTATTTCATCTTTTTCCAATTTACGCCATGTCTGTGAGAAATCTCATTTATTTTTACAGAAACACAATTCGATATCATTTAAGTTACGCGAATTTCAAAATGGTCGTAATTCTTGATGGAATGTGGCTTCTATAAATGGCGAGGGCAGAGAGCTGTCATTTTTCAGATGTACGAAATCTTTCCCCGGAATTTTACTCGTTTGTTGGAGGGACGGGTTATGAATTTCCAATACGTGTTTATGACGTGAAAATAGTGATTCACGAGGGCTTAGGAATAAATGAGGTTTCCCTGTTCACCTCAATATGTAATTTGACAAAATTGGTTCCTCCAAAATAAAGTTACAAAAAATAGTACTTGTTTTTAGTTGGGTTTACGGATGCTATTTAATGAATATCTTTTTTTTATAACTCTTTATTCTTGTCTCTCAATAATTACTAATATTTATGCCGTACGGTATCCGGCTGAGTAGAATAGACCACCCTCATTTCTTATCGAGGTATTGTAAAAGGCGACTTAGGTAAGTTGACCCACCGTGTGGTATCCGGTTGAGTAGAATAGACCACCCCTTTTCTTACCGAGGAGTCGTAAAATACGACTAAAGTAAGTTGACGTCAAGCAGGCGGCCGGTCGTAAAATACGTAACCAAATCATGTGACAACATGTTATAAACATGTTGTGCCGAACCCCAGTTAGAGTGGGATAAGGGCAGGAGGTTGATGATGTAAATGTAAACATTTGTTTGGCAGTTGTTATGATTTTATATAGAAGTTAGGAGCTTACTAAATTACCATTTTTTGTTATAATAAGACTCGAAATAAGACTTAGAAACATTTTTAGTTATGTATAGTTCTTAGCGCATAAATGGTTATATGTTTTTGTTGTTGTTATAAATAAATAAAAAAGTTCTTATTAGTATTTTTTTGTTGCTTTACGATTCGTATTAAGTCATTGTTACGAGATTACAATCTATACTTATTATAAAATAAAGCTGTCTGTCTGTATGTAATCGAATTTCTCAAAATCTACTGAACGAGTTTTAGTACGGTTTTTTCTAAAAGGTGCAATTCCTCCGAAAGGTTTAGGTTAATAGCACATAACCGTTTCATGTAAATTGAGTTGAAGAGGTCGTTTTACAACAATTTAAAGTAGGGGTAGTAACAAACCGGTGTTGACTGTAGTTTAGAGGGAAATAGGTATAAAAAGCGGTGTAGGGTATTAGAGACTCGAGCGACTATAAGATGCTAAACACTGAAATTCACGCGGGCGAAGCCGCACGTATTTCTAGTTGTAAATAAAATGGTCAATTATGAAATGTATTCACTCTGTCCACGGCTACAGTACGGAGAAGTCGGCAACATTGCGATTTCCGATGTCTATTTGAGACTTGAACACTTAAGAGTCCTAACGTTCAGTAGCTCTTTGCACTACCCTACAATTTGCAACTTCAGTTTTGATACTCAAATTTCAAACTCAGTGTTTTAATAAATATACGATATCGATATTTTAGAAACTAAGAACAATTCCGATTGTGTCGCACTTTATTATAGTTCACAGTAGAGAGTATGTATTATTTCCAGCTTAAGCTTGCGGCCTGGGGGAGTCTGGCGAGAATGTAACGTCCCATTATATTTCCAGTCACGGACCGAATAACGTTAAAGTTTTAAAATCGAAATCGATTTCTCCCGACCTGATTTGTGCCTTCCATTCACCTGTGGAACTCTATCGTCGAGAAAAGCTGCCAAGGCGTAATTCACGATTCGGTAAAAAGGATTTCCCCTCTGTGACATTTGTAATAACGAGATTTTTTTTCGGGGGAGAATTTATTCCGAACGGTAAATTTTAATGCAAAAGTTTAATGAAGTTGACGGTAAAGGAAATGATGATTTTCTATTCATGTTTTATGTTTTGCCCATTACGGTATTTTGTTTGTGAATGAATGCTTTATTTGCTTATAGAATATGAGAAAGTAAAATGTTTATTTAAAAGTTACATTATATAAAAAATCACAAAGAGAGTATCCGAACTCTGCTTCCATATACCGTGAAAGTTGAAGGGTCTAGACTCTGCTAGAGAATCAAATCAAATCAAAATAATCTTTATTCAAATAGGCTTTTATCAAGCACTTTTGAAACGTCAAGGATCAATTAGATTTAATAAGCTACACTGGTTCGGAATGTTGATCTTACCGAGAATGCTGCAGATATCCTTGATCGCTGGTATTCTGCCTAAATCAGGGGTACAATGTGCGAGATCATGACCTTTAGAGTTTCGTTTTAATACATTAAATAACTACATTACAATGAAATCAATTAATGAAAAGAATATATATTATAAAAAGTGATAAGATGAAACAAAAAGGAATCATCATCCTTATTCCACTATAAGTGGCGTCGGCACAACATGTACAAACATGTTGACACATGATTCGGCTATGTATTTTACGACCAGCCGCCTGCCTGACGTTAACTTACCTTAGTCGCCTTTTATGACAACTCGGTAAGAAATTGAGGGTGGTCTATTCTATTCGGCCGGATACCACACGGTGGATGAAACGAAAAGGAAATAATTTTAAAATTAACATTAATTTAATGAACAGTTTAATTAATTAATCGGGACTTTGTTTTATTATATGTATAGATAGATATTAATAAATTATGCGTACTAAATTAGTACTTATACTTAGTGAACAATACAATGATAAGAAAAAACTCATTAAACAAGTGGAAAGTCAAACAGATAGGCCGGAAAAGAGATTACTGCAAAAAGAACGTTTTCTTGAGGAATTTTTTAATTGATAATGTTTGTTTTACAAATTCGTTCTGCTTTTGTTTCAGGTATTTGCTTCTTTGTTAAAAGTTACAGATAAGCTGAGCGTTTCCTGTTTGAAAAAGGTTGGAATTGCGAATAAATTATTGAACAACGCTGTTGCGATTTCAGCTTTCTTAATTGTTGAAAACGAAAACGAGAGTGTGTGTTAGTAAATATATTTGATAGTTGCAATATCGTTGAATAGAGTAGAATGCGTGTTGAGTGCCTTTGCGGCTCTGTTGTGGAGTCTATCTTCTGATGAAGATGATGAGGATCGTTTCACCCTGTAATAGCATTATGGGGTGAATCGCTCGTTGAGAGTATTATAGGTTAATACGTTCTGTTTTATTTTAATACTTAGTGCGTCACAAAGCCTTACCCACGTATATCCCGACCTCACGGTTATTATAAGATAAAAAGAACTAAAAATATTATACTGTCGTATATTTTTGTTACATTTTGCTTATATGTTGCTCCACAGCCATCACTATCTTCCAGTGAAAGACCCATGACAATCGGATGAGCCGTTACGGAGAATGTACTATATACCTTAAACTTCCGCAAGAACTGAATTAACTTTTATTAAGGACCGTAGAAAAATCCGTTTAGTAGATTTAGATAAAATCGATCACTTACAAAAAAGTAGATTTTGAAGACTTAGTTTTTTAATAAGTATAGTTATTTTATAGACAGAATAATATGTAGATAGTCTTGACAAGTCCCTGACCGCTGGTGGGAGTGACCGTCTCTGTCTTTGGATATACGGGTCACAAGTTTGATTCCGGCCAAGAGAATTTTTACCAATTGTCCCATAAAACAAATATTGGGTTACTCACTTTGATGATGGACGACCGCGTGTGTGAATCTCCCATATATTTATATCGATAGATATGTATTACATAAGTTCATCACTACGATAGGTGTATCAGTATGACAGTTCTATGATTAACAAATGGATATAACATTAATACTCCACGCAGGGGAAAACTTTAGACGTTATCCAGCTGTGGCATCTGAGCGAGCAATACAACGCTATAGTGTGTTCAACTTTACTGAAATCATATATCTGTATACTTGAATTCAAATTATTCTTTTTTTAAGTTGGTTTGAATCATGAAATTATAATGAAGTTACCACTGTTTCGGGAAAATGCTCTTACCGAGAAGAACCAGCAAGAAACTTAGCGGTGACTCTTTTAAAAAATAATTATTTTGATATATAAATGTTTGACAAATGAAAAATTACTTTATTAGAATTCTTAGGAATTACCTACTTCTTATTTATTTAACTGACATATGTCCCATTTTCACCGTCTCCATCCATTATATTTTTAAGTAGCAATTTATAGGGCCGGTAGTAGAATCGATAATAAATAAATAAATAATAAATAAATATATGGGACATTTACACACACGGTCGGCCGTCGCCAAAGTAAGTAACTTAATACTTGTGTTATGGGTGACGGACAACTGGTAGATATACTATATATATATATGTATATATATATATATAAGTTTAAATACATAATTAAATACAAATACAAACTCAGGCTCGAAGAATCAACAATTATTTTAAAGAAAATGTTGGCCCTCGGCGGGAATCGAACCCGCGACCCGCGGAGCTAAAGGCAGGGTCACTACCCACAGCGCCAACGGGCCAGTTATGATGATTTAAAAGCATAGTTGAATAAACTAAATTTGAAGTTCTACTTTAGATATTTTATGCGAGCTTGATTTATGTTACTAAATTAAGTTTATATCCTCTAGCTTACAGCGGAAAATGTTGTGTACTTTTATACAAAACATGTATAAACTTGTTTCGTATGCGAAGATATTATAACAGCGCTGTTTCAAACTTATTTCATGTAATTATCTATTCGCACCCTGTGTTTATGTTAGAACTATAATGTGAACTAAATTGTGTAACAAACTTTCACATAATATAGAATAATAAGTGAAACTTTTCCCTTATTCTTAACAAATTATAACTTTCAAAAACTTTGGATAGTTAATATGTGTTTACCACTATAATAGCTGTGATAGCTTAGCGGTGAGACCGTGCCACTCTTTCGAGGGGAACACGAGTTCAAACCCGGGCAGGGACCACTGAGTTTTTCTATTAAAACTCATGTGTCTCATTGATAATTGCAATTTATCACACGCTTTTCTGTGATGGAAAACATCGTGAGGAAACCTGCATATCTCTTAAGAATTCTAGGAATATGTGTAACCTACCAATCCGCATTGGAGCAGCGTGGTAGGTCGCAGCTCCAACCCTTCTCTCCAGAAACGGAGAGAGGAGGCCCTATGCCCAGCAGTGGGTTTGTAACGGGTCGTTACTTTACTTTACTTTACTAAGAGAGTATAAGATTTAAATAATAATAATAACACGTCCTAGTATAAGCACTACCACCAATATTTAGAAGAGCATCTACTTGTATTATCGAGTCTGAATCCAGAAAAAGACTGACTTCAATACGCACAGCTCAGCTTCAATATTAATTAGTTGTGACTACGTTTTCTGCTTTTTAACAATCGAAGAAACACCGATACTAATTTGACTGCTGCCGATTCCGACAAATGCCTTACTTAGCCCAAATTTTTAAGACGGCTGAATGAAGTCTCAACTTTAAATCATACAATTTATAACAACATAAAAATATCACTTTAAACAAATCGAATAATGTAAAGTCGCTTAGTGAGACTATTTAAAACTTGCTTCTGTTTAAATAAAAAATATTTTGAATTTAGACTATCGTGAGTGGTATTCATTATTAATGTTGGGAGACCGGCTATACTCACGTCTTATTTTATCAGATGAGCCCGACTAGTTTCAAGCCCATACGGGGCTCTTATTCATGAGCTTTTTACGCGGCGATATCGCGGCGGGAACGCCGCGTAAAGAAGTCATGAATAAGAGCCCCGTATGGGCTTGAAACTAGTCGGGCTCATCCTACAAAATAAGACGTGAGTATAGCCGGTCTCTCAACATTCATAATTAAAAAATAGTTATGAAATGAACTAACTAATGCGGAAAAGATGTAATCGCGACTTTTAGATGTATCTACCTAAAATAGCAAGCTAAATCAGTAAACGTTATTAAGTCGTAATAAACGAACTCTAAATCCTTCCATATCTGAACCACATTAACTTCAAAATTTAGAGATTTTTCTTTACTTAATTCAAGTGCATTTTAAACTCAGTTGATTGAGCAAGTATAAAAACTCAATACTCAAGAGAGCGTAGTCAGTTTGGAATGACATTATTTTCGAAACTCCATTATACCCCTTGAAATTGGAAGCACGAGCTTTTCGCCTGCACCCGTTTATTTTAGCCGTCTATTTCAAACCTCAGAACTCATTTAAAACAAAGCGCAATTTTATTCAAGGTGAGCCAATAACAATGGCATGGTGGTAATAGAGAGCGGGTTCTTCATTGCACTAGCAGCTAAAAAGAGTTTCCAATAATGATAATCAATCTTAGAAGCATTTATTACTATAGGAAATTAATTAGACTTTTTTAAACCTTTGTGTCACCACCAAGGGTTATGTCAATATGGTTTGCAACAGAACGTCCACTCCCAAAAACGGCTTTCGTGGTAATGACCGTTGCGCTTGTACTAATGGATACACGGAACATTGTATGCATGTATTACATAAAATCGCGTGTATCATGGCTTTTGTCAAGATGACGTGCGCTATACTAGGCATCGCATCCATCTTAGCATTAATTTAGATAAAGTTTTAATATGGTTTTTAATATTTTAGGGCAAATTAACCTTTATGGACAACCAATAGAGAAGTGAATATTTTGCATGCTCAGTATTAAAGTGACCTAATTTTAAAAAGTTGTTTTGTGTCAAATTGCTATAAGCGTAGCGTAGCGACTTCAAAACTCGTGACTGCTAAGGAGGCTCATAAATTATAAGAGCAAGAAAACATAAGTTTTTAAAATAGTAGCGTGATGACATAGATGACATTGAAATAACGATTGCAATGTATCTACCTCAATTAAGCCTAATTAAGAATTCAGTTACTCAGTACTGAGCGTGCGATTTCAACTTTTAAAATTATTTAATGTAAGGTACATTAAAAAGCTTTTATAAAACGCTTAAAAATAGACTGTGATTTGAAATGTCCGAAAGTATTTTTTACCTAGACACAGGTCGATTTTTTTTTTTTTAATGTCAGGAAAATTTATCATGGGCCCTCACCACCCGACGGGGTATGTCGGACTCACACCGACTAAAAACCTGACGGTGCTCCACACGCTTAAAAACTTACGCTTATAAAACGCTTAAGTCATTTGAAATGTTTGAAAGTATTATTTTACCAAGATACAGTCTAGTTTTTTTTTTATGTCAGTAAAAATCTATTATAGGTCGTCACCACCCGCCGGGGACGAGCCTAAGAAATATGCATTTCTTACACTTAATTTAAACCTTTCTGTGATTGGTCAGATATTGATTGCGGTATTTTATTGTATAAGCTCAGAGGCGAATACCGAGACCGGCTAACTCTGCTGAGTCACGACACAGAAATCAAAAGCTTATTGTGACCTCTCGTAAGTCTATGATATACATCAAATTTTGTTTTATACATATGGATATTTTTTCATACGAATAGAATATTACTACATCTATACTTATTATAAAATAAAGACCCAAAAAAGCTGTCTGTCTGTATGTAATGAATTTTCTCAAATCTACTGAACGGATCTTTGTATAGTTTTCACTAAAGGATAGCGCAATACTTCCGAATGTTTTAGATAAATAGTATCGGTACATATCGGTATAATGTACATTATGTTAAAGAGATCACGTAGTTGTTAAAAACTTGCTTGCTGAGAGCTTTGATCACGTGCGCTGCGTAAACTAGCAGAGGTACGCTAAAATAATGTAGTAGAGAATTGTAGATCTATAAAAATACTATAAAAAAGTCCCCAATAGCATGTCTCTAACTCTTATGATTAACTCACACTAACTACTTTTATGTTTACAATTTGAATTCTACACTCAGCTAGTACATATATATTGTGACGCTACCAGAATGCCTATTTCTTTGAATTTCTCTCGAAGGGACTCACGACTCACTCCCGTCACTTCATATTATAGATAGCCCAGCCCGTATGGCTCTATTTTGAGCAACAAAAATCTTTTCTATTTCGGCCGCTAAATGAAAGGCTCGTTTTTTATTTCGAATCTAAAAAAAATCAAATAACCCCTCGTCGGCAGACTAAATGTAAAGTGCATACAGTGGAGTGTTGAGCGGTCGAGAACTGCTCCAGATCTCGTTAGCGGCGCGATTGTTAGCGACTGCGGGTTAATTACTTCGACGTTGAATGCTGAAATACGAAAGTAAAGATAATATTATTTTACTATAATCCGCGGTTAAATAAAATCTAAGTTTCGTTGAAATCACGCCTTATGCATATCGCAAAGTCTTGCTATTTCATTGTGAAGTCTACCTTCTGATGATGCTTCGGTTACGAGGCGAAAAGATCGTTGAGATTGTAGTAATGAATGTGTGCGATGAAGTTGTGTAGTTCGGTATTGGCGGTGCTGGTGTATAGTGCATATGGTTTGTAAAATCTCTAAGGTGCCTCACTCTACATAGTACAGTGAAAATCTACGTAATGCTAATTACGTAGATTTTCACTTATAGAGGATTATAGCAGAATATTTATATTACTTTTGTATTATAAATCTCTTCAAAATAACCCCTAATTAAAAAAATATGCTAAACACTTCCGAATTTTGTAGATTAATAGGAAAGTAAAGTTGAATTCAAATTTAAAATGTTTTCTATTTAAATAGCTTTAACAAGCTTTTTAAATCGTCTATACTGATGGTAGTGAAAATTGATTTTATCAACAACTCAAACAGAAACTCACCCGTTACTCTTTTGAAAATATGATTTTTACAATTAGTTATGTTTAATCAATTCATTTATATAACTCACACAATAGAATAAAAGGATATCTTTAAATTAAAGAAAATACGCAACCAGTTGTTAAGCATTCGATATTTAAAAACTATTTAAAAAAATATTAATGCTAATAACTTCAACAGTTTTTAAATTGAAATTATCGTGAGTAGTATTCATAATTTATGTATAGAAACCGGATATATTCACGTCAATTCATTCCGCCATAAGGCTTTGTAAAGAGCTCATGATAAAGTCCATGGATTGGCTCGAAATTAGTCTGTAAATAAATTAGAGTATAGCCTGTTTCTATACATAAACTTTGATAGTCCCATTAAAACTATAAATTGTTATCTAATAGTATAGCAAATACTACAAACAGAACACTCTCATCAAACTCGCTTTGTCTCCAAACCATATAAAGACATTCAAACGTCAAGATAGATTTCACAAATAATTCTTTCTTCGTTGTTTTAGTAATATCTATCTAATAATAAGTAAATAGATATAAATAAAAGTTATTAGAATCGCTCTCAGCCTAGAGTTAATATAGTTTGTTTCATTAGATCTCCAAAGTGCCATAAATCTACAGATATGAAATAAATCTTTTCC
Source organism: Morpho deidamia (assembly GCA_947086505.1). Classification (NCBI taxonomy): domain Eukaryota; kingdom Metazoa; phylum Arthropoda; class Insecta; order Lepidoptera; family Nymphalidae; genus Morpho; species Morpho deidamia. Next base: position 3,784,227 of record CAMTZC010000025.1, read on the forward strand.
AAGAAAAGCGCCATATTGATAATTGTGATTTATTTTTTCCGATAGTATTTTTTTTCACTGTTGTTAGTTCATTTGTTTTCTTTGTTTATATTTAAATTTAATACAAATGCCGTGTGGTATCCGGCTGAGTAGAATAAACCACCCTCATTTCTTACCGAGGTGTCGTAAAAGACGACTAAGGTGAGTTGACCCACCGTGTGGTATCCGGCAGCATAGAATAGACCACCTTCTTTCTTACCGAGGGGTGGTAAAATACGACTAAGGTAAGTTGACGTCAGGCAGGCGGCCGGTCGTAAAATACGTAGCCAAATCATATGACAATATGTTTATAACATGTTGTGCCGACCCCACGTAGAGTGGGATAAGGGCAGGAGGATTTAACACAAATAAAATTTAATACAAATAAAAAAAAATAACATAGAATAGATAGATAGAGATAAATAGAATAGACTACGCTCATTTCTTACAAGGCGACTAAAGTAAGTTAAAGTCGAGCAGGCGGCCGGTCGTAAAATACCTAGCACAAATCATATGACAACATGTTTATAACACGTTATAACGACCTCACTTAGAGTAGGATAAGGGCAGGAGAATGATGACAAATTAAAAAACAAATAATGGAGTTTCTATAGCGATAGTAAAATATTTCTTACTATTTTCAATCGGAATGGAGCAAATGATTGGAATGACGCAATTTGAATGATTAGAAATAAAATTAAATATATAAATATATAGGAGAATTACACACACTGTATTCCCTAAAATAAGTAACATTATACTTGTGCTATGGGTGAGAAACAACTGTTTATTTACACATATTTAATTTTCAATAAATATTTATTTACATATCTACACCCTGAATCGTAATCAAATTGTATTTAAATAAGTTTGTCTCTTGGCAGAAATCAAACCTGCGACCCGCGGAGCTGAAAGCAAAGTTGCTGCCTTAACGTGACAATAAGAAGGCCCATGAATATTATTATAAAAATAAGTACGGATACTATCAAAGATTTGAGACGATATAGGCGTAATGTGAAAGTGAGAAAAATTGATGATCAACACGTGACGCATGACGCTTCGTGACGTCAACAAACATTTTATTTTACCTTAGAGAGTATTGTGATATTATTGTAAGTGAAAAAGGTGTATGAAAAATAAATCCTATTATTTTTAGATAATATTTGCGAAACACAATAAACACTTATTGTCTTACTTTAATCACAAAACTTCAATTGTTACATATTACATTCTAAATTAGAGTTTTCAATATTTCAAGTTTCAGGACGGAATTATATTTTAATTGAGCGAAAACATCTGTCAATTTAGTCCGGTTCATACAAGCTTGTACTTACACCGTATAGAAGTTGCTATAAAAAAGTATTTTTCTTATAAGAACTTTCAGTAAAATCACTATTTATTAGTTAGTCTGTTAGCTAATATTCTAGTATTAAAAAAAGTAACGGTCTATTACTATCCCACTGCTGGGGCTAGGCATCCTTTCTCTCAGTTTATGGGAGAGAAGGTAAGACCTACCACGCTGCTCGAATGCGGTTTGGTAGGCAACAGATATTCCTAGAATTCTCTTGACACGTGCAGGTTTTCTCACGATGTTTTCCTTAACCTAGAAGCGTGTAATACATTGCAATATATCAATGAGACACATAAGTTTTAATAGAAAAAAACTTATTGGTGCCTGCCCAGGGTTTCCGCCAGAAACCCCTTGAAAGAGTCGCATGGTCTCACCGCTGGGCTATCACAGCTTCTAGTATTAATTTGAAGTATATTTTTTTTATAAATATGTACCATACACAACACATTTAAATGCGAAAACGTTTAGAAAACCAGTTAGTACGTTCATTTCATTCAAAAAGATCGAGTGGTCTACCCATTTGCGCGTTACGATTTTAAATTAAAACCCGGCCTGCCAAATACAGCAGGAAGTATAGGATATTGCTAACGTACAGGCAGAGGTCACGTAAACTTTTATTAATAAAAGATTTTGTAACTCCGAATACCTTGGAACATTTGAGCCAACTTGGGAATAATAAAAAAGTAAGGGAAATTGATGAGCACTGCGTGGCGTAGTATCTTGGCGCTTCGATGCCTTTATTATGCCTATGAGAATAATATATTTCATTATATATCACAGCATCTTAGAATTTTGTGTTTTGCTGATGTGCAACTACGTGATAATGCACCTCGTAGTAACCACTTTGTAAAATTGCATGACTGACTTTATGATGACATGATGACATTTAAAGATATAAAAATAAATTACCTTTTTTAAAATTATACAAACGAGCATTTGCATGTTTTATAGCTTTTATATGCATTGACACGCATCTTTGATCTTAAGCACGCACGTCTTCTTCTTCTGGGGGTCCGCTTTCCTACTCAGTTGCCTCCACTTTACCTGATCGACTCATTTCGGCATCCACAATTTCAAGCCAACGCTTTTTTGGACGGCTGCGCGATCTAGCTCCAGAGACCACCAAATTGAGACATCTCTGTCCGATGCAACCTTAGCGTGACACGATTTACCACGCAAGCCTCGTGCTGGGGTTTATATGACCAAACCATCAAAGTAGATATTTAAGGGCTTCCTGCAGCTTATCTCTGATGTGACGGATACTTAACATCCTTAAGCACGCACGTGTTAATATAGTACGCGGCAATAAATAATGCACATCGAAACTTAGAGAGAGAACATTGGCTAGATTCTCTTTCATAGAGCATTGTCTTTGTCGCACAGACTGAGGAACCCGGGTGAAACGTCACATACTAACTGAGTGACAGTGACAGCGCTCTACGAAACCGAACTGGCCGGCTGTTTCGTTCTTAACATCGATGTGCATTATTTAACGCCGGGTACTATACGTGAATAAACACGCATCCATCCAATTCCACACACTCATGCATGCAAACATATATAGATAGAGCTAAACAGAGTTAGATATGGTTGCTCGAATTCTTTTTGTGAACTGTAAAATCGTTCTTTCTCGAATCGTTTCTTTTTAGATTTTATTATTTCTATCAGCCAAACTTCGACTAAACCGGGGATATGTATAGCTACTTGATATAAGCAGCACAAAATCGCATGGTGTATGAAACTTAAAGAAATTCATGATATTGGTTTCTTGAATTAATTGAGAATGATTATAGAAGACAGAGGAAAATAATAAGCTTAAACCTCTAGAAGTCTGAGGTACCGGCATATAAATAATCATTTATTTACCATACTTGTATCTTGTGAAATATTAACGCTAACATTAGTTACGCCATCTGGTTTATATTTTGGTACTAAAAGCAAAATTTACTTACCTGTTGAAACATATTTACAAGTAACTAAGTTATCTTTTAATATAATAGGTGTGTCAACGCGTAAAATGAAATACGAACATAATATTTTGCAATCCCGTATGTGTACATTAACAGAATAACCACATTATATGAAATAACTTTATTTAAAGTACACGTTTGAGTGATATATGCGTTTAATTAAAATGAATTTAAGTATGAAATTTCATATTATCAAAATACCAAATTTTATCTGACCGTCACAGCGTAATAAAATATAAAATTAGTTAAAGATATTTGTTGCTCATGCATAAAATTTTTAATTATCACAAAAATTATTCAGAAATGAATTTTATACGAGTATGTATTAATAATGAGATTGACAACGGTTTAGTAGAAAAAAGAAGAAAGATGCCCAAGAATCTTAGACTGAACTATTCCATTGAGTACTGATATTATATGAAAATGCGTAGATTTTAAAAATTTCCGACCCAACACAATAAACAGTGACAAAATATAACTAGCTTTAGAAATTTTGCAAAGAACAACTGCCGATTTTTACCTCATTTCGTTAAGGCCAATTTTCTTTGCTAGCAGTAGAGTTGGCGGTTCAAAAGTACTTTTAAAAGATTATTCGGATAGAGAAAATTTGAATTCAAATTAGATCTTACAATTCAATATTTTTATTAAGATTCACCATAGACATATGACTGTTATATATAAATAGCTGACCGCACAAACGTAGTTTTGCCATGTAAATTATTTCTAGGGAATTTCTAGTGTACCTAACATTATAAAAAATATATATATTTTTGTCCATAAAATAGAAAAAAACGATAGGGGTGCGTCAACCCTATCATTTAGGGGTTTGAAAAATAGATAGTAGCCGATTCTCGGACCTAATGAATATGCATAAAAAATTTAAAAAAATCGGCCAAGCCGTTTCGGAGGAGAATGTTAACTAAACATTGTTACACGAGAATTTTATATATATAGAAAAAAGCCTTGGTTTAAATCATCATCATTCATCATTCTTCTGCCCTTATCTCACTCAAAGTGGGGTCGGCACAACATGTTACAAACATGTTGTCACATGATTTGGATACCTATTTCACGTCCGGCCGCCTGCCTGACGTCAACTTACCTTAGTCGCCTCTTACGACGCCTCGGTAAGAAAGGAGGGTGGTCTATTCTATTCTGCCAGATACCACACGGCGTAGCTATGGTTTAAATCCTTGATCTATTTTAAAACCTTAAGTTTATTTATTTTTCCAGTTTCATAACGTATTTGAATCGGATTAAAGAAAATAAACTGTCATGGTGTCTCGACTTTATCGCTTTTCAAAATTTTTCTCTAAGCTCTATTATAAATATAAAATTTGAAACTTTCTTATAAGATCTCTGTCTTTGCTAATATTCTGTTGGCGCTTGCTAGGTAAACATTTCCCCTGACTTTCAGCCGTTTGTTTGTCCGGGACCAATAGAATAACGTGACTGCGATGTACACATCAAATTTATTGAACATTAAAATATCTGACTGTGCTTTTCAACGTCTTACTATTATATATTATAGTATCCTATCCTAATCCTATATCTTAATCATCATCATCCAACTCTAAGCAGGGTCGGCACAACATGTTACTAACATGTCGTCACATGATTTGGCTATGTATTTTACGACCGACCGGCTGCAAACTAACCACTTACCCTGGAGTGTAAGTATGTAAGTATGTATTGTAAGGTAAGTTGGAACTTACCTTAGTCGCCTTTTACGACACCTCGGAAGAAAAAGAAATTGTCCTAAAAATAAGTTAATAATAAATAATATAAATAAGGTAAAAGCATCAAAAATCCCAAAAATATTTTGGACACTATTGGCCCGATTGTTTAGCTGTAAAAGCTGTAAACAGATAGACTTTGACATATATATCTTTGAATAGATACATACACTCGAACCAGTTTTATTTGCGAGTATTAAGCTCGTCAATTCCAATAATCAAATAGACTCGACTATCTACTATGTGTTTTTATCATGTTCCGAAGGAAAAACGATTTTTTTAAAGCTATTGCATAGCTTCTATCGCGGGCCTTGAGCTTGGGGACCGAATCCAGAAATTCCGTAACGAAAAAACCTAACTACCCTCACTTCGACCGGCACAGCGGTGATACTTTTTAGTAGCGATCTGTGCGCCCCGGGGCTCGCACGCCAGTTGACAGGTTAATGACTTTTGAAATATCACGCTTGTCTCTTTAGTTCAGCAACCCACCTTTAGGTGGCATTGGTTGTATTGGAAAACTACTGTTAAACCGACATGTATTGAAAGAAAATAAAAATATTTTGAACAATATTAACATCTCATTTATTTAATAAAAGAAAAAAAAATGTTTTTTTATCGGTCACCACGCTCAAAGTGTAACTTGAATTAATATAAAAAAAACAAAGAAAAAAGAAAAAAAAAACTGCATAAATAAAATAAATATATAATTGTAATTGCATAAGTTGATAAAAAATGCTATGCAATAGCTTTACCGCGGCAGTCTCCGAGTGCCACACGTATTTTACATATATATTAACCATCAATATAAGTATCAAATTTCGTTAATATTGCTCCAGTGGATTATCAAAATGTAACAGAGAGGTATACAGAATGTTGCGTTTATTATATGTTTATAGATAGCGTAAAACAATACCAAAAAGTTGTATCTGACTAATATACTATTCACAATTGGTTTCAGTTGCCGTTTAGGTACAATATCGTAGGTACAAGGTAAATATTTCTCCAGGCCTCCACTCGCCTATTTGTCCGGGTTCAATACTACGTGACTCTTTGGGAACTATCCAAAATATGGTGTGTGTGTTTGTTCCGAACCGGAACTGTGGCTTCGGATGCAATTGAACGTCGTTCACAGGCTTTGACTATGTTGCATGTTTGAATAAGACCATATATTGATAAAACAAAATATTTATTACGACAGATTTTTCGCGGTTGTATCAAACTTTATCTTTATATTATTGGCGTAAATAAAAATAGCCATAATTTTCAAAAGGTCCATTTCGATAATATTAAACTATTTACTATTACTAGTTAATACAAACTTCTACAAATAACCTGTGTGTCTAAGTGTATATTTGCAATTTATTTCACGCTTTTCGATGAAGGAAAACATCATGAGGAAACCTAAAAAAAGTAGTAAAGTAGCGGTCTGTTACAATCCCACTACTGGGAATAGGCCTCCTCCCCGCGTTTCTGGAGAGAAGGGTTGGAGCTAAGACCTACCACGCTGCTTTAATGCGGATTGGTAGGTTACACATATCGCCAGAATCCAGAATTCTCTAGAGATATGCAAGGAAAACTTCGTGAGGACGAAGTTTTCCTTCACCGAAAAGCGTGTGATAAATTGCAATTATCAATTAGACACATGAGTTTTAATAGAAAAACTCATTGGTGGCTGCCCGGGTTTGAACTCGTGTTCCCCTCGAAAGATTCGCACGGTCTCACCGCTGGGCTATCACAGCTCCACAACTACACAAGAAACCTACTTACCCGCAATGGAGCAGCGGAGCAGGTCTTAGCTTCAACCCTTCTTTTCTAAAACGGAGAGAGGAGACCTATGATGGTTTCGCTGATGGTAAGTGGTTATAAAGTGAGGTAAGGTATTTGTAGCTGTGTCAGGCACCTAGACCCTGCATCGGGATAGTAACAAACCATTACTTTTTTGACAAATTTCGAACCCTATTTATTACCGTAGAAATATTTGAGTAAAACAGGCAATATCGTTTGAATCTATAACGAGTAAAGTCATGAATTGGTACTATATAAAAAATCTTAATCAGAACAATAACATGAACTCTAAATTTTTGGTTTATAATATTTTTTTAACAATAAGATCTCTGATGCAGTATGTTCAAAATTATAAGAGGATATAACACTTACAAATTCATTAAGTTCTTCATTTATTTGAGATAACAACTCCAACCAAATTTTTAAAGCCCTTTGCCGTGTGGTATCCGGCTAGAGGTGTCATACAAGGCTTCTAAGGTAAGTTGACCCGCCGTATGGTATCCGGCTAAGAAGAATAGACCCCCACCTTATTTCATACTGATTATATGGCTGATAGTAAAATACGATGAGATTTTAAAAGACCTTTTAAATAAACACCTATAGACTTAAAAAAATTCAGCAAGATACTCAAACTTTTTACAAAATTTTTTAGGTTTAGATTGCTAGTGTAGATTTCGAAAACTTATGGTTTACTACTTTTAGATGTATAGCATTTTAAAACTATTTATACCTACATAATTTACCTACCTACATTCCAAGCAGTTTTATTGTTATTTGTAATGTGGTTTCGATTTCCGAAAAAAGCTAATTCTAAAAATAATCTGTTAATTTGATCGTTATCAAAACATTCCAAGGTAAAAAGTTTTGAACGAAGTTTGTTAATTACAAAGTGTCCAATCAAGCAACGAAACGTTTCAAAATAATTTAAATTTCCATGCAACAATACGTAACAATATTTCACAGATTTGTAAGCTGGAAACGAAAACTGCGCTTAAAGGAATCCCGCATATTTTATAAGGATAATGAGGCTTAAAGCGATCTTGCGAATATCGGCGGCTAAAGAACCGTAATATTACTCAATAAGATAAAATTTAAATATCCATACTAATATAATAAATGTGTAATTATATCTGTCTGTTGCGTTTTCACTGCTAATCCGCTAGACGAATATTCTAAGATAAATATTAAGTACCATGAAAAAAATTACTGTAAAGTATCCACCTAAATCAGTTTTCCAATTACCCGCATTCTATGTTACAATACATTCCGGAGCTATTTCATCATCATCATCATCATTCTCCTGCCCTTATCCCACTCTAAGTGGGGTCGGCACTACATGTTACAAACATTTTATCACATGATTTGGCTACGTGTTTTACGACCGGCCGCCTGCCTGACGTCAACTTACCTTAGTCGCCTTTTACGACAACTCGGTAAGAAATGAGGGTGGTCTATTCTTTTCAGCCGGATACCACCTATGTAAGGCACTATATATCTTTTAAATTAAGTTCCAGCGAATTAGCCGAGTAGAAGCATGACAGATTTTCGAATACTTAACATTAGTATGGAGATGAATGAGAAAAAAAACTAGAAACAGAAGAACAAAAGACGGAGGAATCAAACTTTGGGATAATGGAAGCTGTTCCTGAAATCTTTCCACTCAAAGAAAACTATACTACTAATGTCTAATGAGGACTGCACGATTCAGCGTACCCAGAGTGTGAAGAGCAAGAAGTAGGTAGATAAATATAAATAGAAGTAGGTATGATAAATATTCCCTTCAGGGATATCGTCAGGTTTGTTAAAACGACTGGTAGGTTAAAGCAGGTGACACTATCGACTGGCCCGTTGGTGCAGTGGGTAGTAACCCTGCCTTCAGCTCCGCGGGTTGGGGGATCGATTCCCGCCGAGGGCCAACATTTTCTGTAAACAATTTATTTGTTCTTCGAGCCTTGGTGTATATTTGTATTTTAGTATGTATTTAAAAGTATATATGTTATATGTTTACCAGTTGTCAAATCATTAGGTTGGTATGATTTTTTTTAATGGGAAATGTTTATTCGCCTCTGCAACAAACTTAAGCTTAACCGTATAAATATTATGCAGTTCGGACTTAGTACTTCGGAGGCAAAATATTTTGGAAAATATATTAACTTTAATTTCTTAGGTATCCGGCAGAATAGAACAGACCACCCTCCTTTCTTACCGAGGTGTCGTAAGAGGCGACTAAGGTAAATGACGTGTGGTATCCGGCTACATAGAATAGACCACCCTCATTTCTTACCGAGGTGTCGTGAAAGGCGACTAAGGTAAGTTGACGTCAGGCAGGCGGCCGGTTGTAAAATACGTAGCCAAATCATGTGACAACATGTTTGTAACAAATATTCTATACATTAAGAAGTGCAAAAGCTTCACTTATACCAAATTTCAACGATATTACTTCAGCTAATTTGATGTAAAACGTAACTGCCAGACAAACGGATATTCATATTTATAATATTAGTATAGATTAGTATAGATACGTAAATTGTCCGTAATTGTTTGGGCGAACTCTAATTCTGTGATATATACATATGAATTGAATGTACAAAGAAACCTGTTTCTCCATTATATGATTCAAAAGTACATTTCACTATCACTATATAAAAAATAAATATTACATATTATTAATGAACATCTTCCGTTACGTCTATCTGTTAGGGTATATATTCAATATACCCTACAACTTATAACATATAAGATAACTAGGAATAAGAAAACTAATCTATTTATTATTTCTGTATAATCTATTTTTCGTCTTAATTTAACGATAAGAATAGTTTAACCATATCTCTCAGTCGTCTTAGATTAATTTTAATGTTGTTACAGCTCTAATTAAAATACTACTAATTTTACTTGTTCAATGTACATTTTTAATTAATGTCAAGTATGTATTTTGTTAGTGATCTATAAATAAATAAATAAATGATTAAGCAAAGTCGTACTGAATGTGACTGTCGTTCATTTAAATTAACTTGTCGTTCAATTATTTTACAATTCAAAAGTAATAATAAAATTATTTTGCTATAATCCGCTATACAGTTAATAGATAATATATATAGTGTTAAACGTATAGTGAACTATCCGTTTTATTTCATACCCGATACGTGCAGGATTCGTAAAAACACATGCATAAACCTCCACCACTTCCACCACAATACACAAGCACTTCATACGTTCACTATCACAAACTCAACAATCGTTTCGACCCGCAACCGAAGCATCATCAGGAGATTGACTCTACAACAAAATCGCAAAGCACTTTTAACACTTTATATATTTTCTATTTAGTGTATCGCGGATTATAGCAAAATAATTTTATTATTACTTTTGTATTATGGATCTCCGCAAAGTAACGCCTAATTCTATAAATTATTTTACAATTGAAAAATGGCTGTGAAACATTTTGGTGGTTAAAACATAGCCAGGATACTGCACAATATACCGCGTCCCTGATGACGTTGGACGGGTAATTTGCTCGGTGCCATTCACTACGCATGCATCGATCAAGCTGATCAATTGGAAAAGCCTCTAAACGCTTCGAATCCCGTATCCGGGTTGAATCGCTTTGTTAAGATAAATCTAAAGTATACTGCTAACGTGTTTTTAATTTGACGAAATATATACAAGGTAAAAATTATCTAGATTCTATGCACTACCTATATACAGTGCATACACGCGTATTAGCCACAACCGCAAGATACCGAATTTTGTACCTAGAATCTAACTCAATCTTTAAAAAAAACGTAACTTAGTAGCTTAAGGCTGCTGGAAGAGATCGCTGACAGCGATAAGCTTTCCTTTGTACACATTGGTTTTGTTTTAAAATGTATTGATTAACTTGTGATACATAAATAAATAACTTAAACATAGAGTTATAATACGAGCGCGACTTCGCAATGTCATTAATAACTTCTTGACCTTCCACAATGGCAACGATGAAATGCAACTAGTTATAAGAATTATATTCTAAAAAGAGCTCCGTGCTGGCTTTTCTTGATAGGGATAATTTCCCGACCCGTAGTAGAGTTGACAAGTTTTATTTTGAATTCAAATATTTTTTTCCAAGGACTTCATTAACTAAACAAACAGAACCATTTAAAAAAATATTTCTTAATATACATCTTCAATGGTGTCAACACACACTTCTTGGGGCATGAAATTGAAAGACAAAAAGAAACTGCCGAATAATCCTATAAAAAACACAAGATAAAGTCTCGCTCTTAACTGTCCTCGGACTTAATTTCTTTGATATGACGCACAAGGTACTCTACGTCAACACGAGAGGCGACTAGATCTTGAACCTATCCGGAGAGAATAATGCCGATTGTCATTACTTTACGTCAGTTTCACGACGTTCGGCTTCCGTTGAAATATGATGTAGAGCTTATTTTCATTATGGAATCTTCGATACTCAAATTATCGATGAAAAATCATTAGTATTTTACAAGTTCAAATTCAAATTCAAATTCAAAACATTCTTTATTCAAGTGAACTTGTAAAAGTGCTTTTGAATCGTCAACATCTACTGCTGGTTCGGAAAACTGTTCCTACCGAGAAGAACCAGCAAGAAACTCGGTGGTTGCTCTTTTCAAAGAATAATTCTTATTACTAGTTACATATAGTTATTGATGTCTTGTACAGGGTCGCAGAGTAGCTATATCCACGCATTCTCATCGTCTAAGTATTCCTCAATAGTATAGTAGGCTTTCTGTATTTGCCTCTTTTTAATAGTGTTTTTAAATTGCGGTAATGGTAAAGTTAAATAAGAATAAGCATATCCTTTGATGTAATGGTACGTTACATCACTAGACGGACGTTGCGATACGCATCAAGGTAAAAACTAACCGCCTGTTTTTATCCAACAGCTGGGCTCCTTTTGGAGAGAAGGGTTGAAGTTTGGACCTATTTCATTGCTTCGTACACATTAAATAGATTTATAAGTACACATAATCCAGGAATACTTGACAAATATGCAGGTTACGATGTTTCCTTCACTTAAAAGACTTGTCATAAATTATAAATATAAGTTTTTAGTTGTTATATTGGTGTCTGTCCGGGCTGTGGATTGCCAATTAAAAAAATAACAGTAATTTCAAATCGTCAATAATATTTGAAAGAAAGAACGCTTATTGCATCCTCCCGTGATACACAGTTGTTAATTAAAACTAAACCTTAAAAAATAAGAATAGAACTATAATGTGCCGATAAAATGGAACACTAACATGTAAATAAGCTGGATACCATAAGAAGAAGAAAATGGCAAACCGTTCAGTATAAATTGAACGACAAATTCTGTCGTACAATATTGTTTTTCATAGTAGCCAGAAGCGACATAGTATTATTAAGGATACATAGTTATTTAAATCACAAATATTTTAATGTCGGGTACATATATTATGATTTCGGCGGCATTTTAGGATGGTGACTTGTCCTTAGGTAAGGTATGTGAACGTTGCGTTCTTACACTTAGCATAACAGATTCTCTTAACAAATGCGGATTATAACTAAATATGCTGTTATAGCTTCTGTAATAAAAACCTAAATTCTTAATCTTTTATGAATCTAAACCATTGGAATTGAACACAATACACGGGTAATTTTCTTCTTTATATTTCCCGTCCCTTCCTTCACTTAATTTTTCGACACGGCGGCGGTAGTACAATGTACTCGAGACGACAAATTACTTTCAGCTTCTCAGAAGGGAGTACTTAACGTCAAACGCCATTACGTGATGTCAATCTTGTGTTATTTGGCGCTCGTTCAAATAAAATTTTTGGGAGCTGTTTATCTTTACGACATCCAGACTCCGAACTTCCTTAGAAAAAAAGATTAAAGATCAGGGATAAGTTCTTGAAGGTAACCGACTTGTATTAAAAATTAATTTAAAAATAATTTGCCAAATATTCTATCCGTTCAAATGAAATGCAATGGTCGTGAGATATCCGGCTGAGTAGAGTAGACCAGCGTCATTTCTTACCGAGGAGGAGAGAGTAAAAGGTGACTAAGGTAAGGCAGGCAGGTGGCTGGTCGTAAAGTACCTAGACAAATCAGTAAACCATAAACCAAACAATACTTTAAAAAATTATAAATGTTAGATATTGTCAGATATCATACGGTGACTCGGTATAACGTGTATAATTGTTGTGTATAATATATTTTTCTATGAGAGAACGTTAGAATTATGAGTCGAATCCCGGCCGTAGCTAACACAAATATTGTAATATTAATGTACTTCAACAGCAGTCTCAAGTTTAAGTGGATTATTATGAAACGTACTCAGTATGCGATAGCTTAACCATTATATAGATTGACGTTTTGACACTGAAATGCCGTCAAATTCCATACTGGACGGATCTATTCGAGCCGTCGGGAGGCCTCACTGTCGATTACAGTCAGAGCCACAATGCTCATTTCGCAGCGAAATCAGGTGATGGAATTGGTCCAACAGAATAATCAAGCGTTAGACGTTGCGATTTCAATTGTACTGTTTCAATACATTCAGGAATAATGCACAAGTGTCGAGCTGTTGATCAAAAATTTAGGTATCACGTATATATTGAATGATAGAATATTAGTACAACTAATGAAAACAATTTATGAAATTATTTTCCATATCTACTTATCATTAAACAAAGTCCCTAAAAGCTGTCTGTATGTAATCGATTTTCTTAAAATCTACTGAACGGATTTTTATACGGTTTTCACCAAAAGATACTGCAATACTTCCGGATGGTTTAGGTAAATAGTACATACATATCGGTATTATGCAAATTGTGTTGAAGAGATCGCGCAGTTGTTAAAAAACATGCTTGCTGGGAGTTTTAATCGCGTGCACTGCGTAAACCAGCAGAGATACGCTAAAGTGATGTACTAGAGAATTGTAGATCTATAAAATCACTACAAAAAAGTCCGCAATAGCATGTATCTATCTGTTATCGTTCACTCACAATAACTACTTTTATGTTTAAAATTTGAATTCTAGAAAAAAATTGTGGCACGCTGTTTTCCATGCGGTCGAAGCCGCTGGCACAGCTAGTTAATAATAAAATTGTTCCTAAAAATTAATTATAATTATAAATTTATCCCACCGCTGGGCATACGGCCTCCTCTCTTCGTTTCTGAAGAGAAGGGTAGGAACTAAGACCTACCACGCTGCTCCAATGCAAATTGGTATATTACACATATCCCCAGAATTCTCAAGAGATATGTAGGTATTTTCACGATGTTTTCCTTCACCGAAAACCGTGTGATAAATTGATATAATCAATTAGACACGTAAGTTTTAATAGAAAAACTCATAGCACAGGGTTTGAACCCGAAAGAAAGATCCGCACGGTCTCACCGCTGGGCTATTATAACTTTTTTTTATGAGATATATATAAATATTAATTATAAATTGTTATTAATTCCTATGTCAGTATGGATATATTTATATAACATGTAATATATTTGAGATTTGGTTGCCGCGTCAGCAACACTCGTAATCCTATAAAATATCAAGTATACTTTTCAATAGAATGGCTGAAAACTGGTTTCAAAAATTGTTTCTACACATTTAATTTGAATTAATACATTTAACTGAAAGAAGAATTTAAATATATAACGCCTAATTTGATAAATTTTTATTGTACTTATACCAGCAGTTTTAGCATTTAGCGAAAAGTAGATAAAAACTGATGCGTCGGTTTAATGTCACATTGGTAAGCGCCTGAATATTTGTTAAATAACTTTCTCGTACGCTTCAAACTTTATCAGGCTAAACAAAAAGGATTCACAGTTTGAATCAAGTGAAATATTAAAACTTTCTCTGTCTGTAGACTAAAAACTAAATAAAAATATGACGTCTCTATTATCTTTTAATCTATTATCAAATTAAATGTTTATTGTCCTTAGACAATTTTACTTATGGAAAGTTCAGATGTTATATTCTCATCCAATCTTTAACCTACTTTTCTTTTCTACTTTGCCTTACTTTAATAGATTACGTTTTTCATGTCCAAACTGACTTGCCATCGCAATGCTTTGTGATTTGTCGTAGAATCTTTCTGATGCTTCGCTGAAGGTCGAATCGACTGAGATTGTAGTAATGAATGTGTGCAGCGTTAGTATATTGTTGTAGTGGCGGAGATTTATAGTGCAATTTAGGAATCCTGTATGTACATTACATATTTTTTCTTTTAACGCGATATTAATTTCAGTTTTTTACCTCTTCGTCTTGTTAATTTTCAAATGAACTAAATAATTTTGAAAAGCAAACGAAGCGACGTGATTCTTGATACAGGGAGAGTCCTGATTGTTGTTCGCTATTTCCTAAATTAACAGATAATAAAATTCCGAATGTTATTCAAAAATCGTATTGTAAAATGGAAACGTGCTCTTAAAGCTGGATAGAAATGGCCTGGCTCACGTAAAGATATTAGCGCCGAAATTGGCTGCACGTGCAATGTCTTCAACGTTGAGCGCTGGTAACTTATTTGTGGCTAAGCCCGGAGGTTGGGTGTACGTGCCTATCAGATAATTAGTGAGGCTGTTACGATCTTAAATGATTTCAATTTTCCTACACAATAATTTAAAAAAATTGAACGCGTCGAACGCAACCGGAGCATCATCAGGAGATAGACTCCACGACAAAATCGCAAAGGTTGCGGGGCGAAACGATTGTTGAGTTTGTGATAGTGAACGTGTGTAGTGCTTGTGTATTGTGGTGGCAGTGGTCGAGGTTTGTGCGTGTGTTTTTACGAATCCTGCATGTTACGGGTATGAAAAAATGGATAGTCCACTATACATTTAGCACTACATATATTTTCTATTTACTGTATCGCAGATTATAGCAAAAATAATTTTATTATTACTTTTGTATTATGTATCTCCGCAAAGTAACGCCTAATTCTATAAATTATATAAAAGACTATAAGTAAAAAGTAATCAAATTAAAAGGATGTCACTAAGACAAAGATTTGAAATCTAGCACACCAAATTAGATCAGGGTATTTATTATTAGATTATTATAAAACTACTTCAGTTTTATGTTGCATTTGTTAATTCATGTCTAACTTATATTCATTTAACGTTTTAATATTTATTTATTCTATAATTTAACCCCTTTTCATAAAATTGCGAAAGGAGGAGATTCCAGACAACGACATACAGTGATAAAAGTAGCGCCCTGTATCCCATAGCTGGGGATAGGCCTGCTCTCTCCTTAACTGTAGAGAAAAGTTGGAGCTAAGATCTACCACGCTGCTCCAATGCAGATTGGTAGGTTACACATATCCCAAGAATTCTCTAGAGATAACGGTTAACGGCTCTAGAGATAAAGGTTTCCTCACGATGTTTTCCTCCGAAAAGCGTGTGATAAACTGCAATTATCAATATCAATCATCAATTATCAATAAGACACATAAATTTGAATAGAAATACTCAGTGGTGCTTGCCTGGTGTTTGAAATCGTGACACCATCGAGTCGTATGGTCTCATTGCTGGGCTATCACAGTTTACGATCACACAGTAATGGTAGTCCCTTATTCCGCCTCCCGACCTTCAAAATGCTTGCATGTCTCACTCTTCAATGACTTTGGTTTTGCACCTTTTTTCAGTTTGAAGTTGTGTTTAAAATGCGAATGTTGAGGCGTATGTTTAAAGATGTGTCGCCGTTGCCCCTTCGAACAGTTTGAGTGCTTTGCAGTGCATAAACGTGTGCACTAAGCAATGTTTATAGTATGTGTTTACCAAACTCTAAAGTATTAACACGTTTGTGACGGGGCCTGAATTTACCAGCCGCACCGAGGGACGGCGCTGTTTTTCGTTGGTCGATCCCATCGGGCGGGCTGAGTCCCCAGTGGTACTTGAACCACCGTCGGCTCTTTTCCGTCCATTTGTGTGTAGCACCGGTGGTAGACACCGTCGCGAACGTGTAAGGTATACAGTATTTTAAGAAATCATGTGGAAGAAACGCGCTAAATTTGCCTCTTAAAACGCTCTTTAATTTTGGTACTTATGATCCCCTCTACCAGAGTGAACGCTGTCACACCTCCCCCCTTGATATTTTCCGCTTCTAATCACACGCGATCTAAACTTCCTTTAAAATTTCCATTATAATCTTTAATTTATCTTTTACAACGACTGTCTTGTGTTTGTTTGCAGAAAATCCTGCGATACTTTGGCCACATTGCCCGTAGGTCTAGCGACAATTTGGAACGACTGATGGTCACAGGGAAGGTGGAAAGTCAGAGACCCAGAGGTCGAAATCCGAAACGATGGTCAGACCAAATATCGAAACAACTGGATATACCCATCAGCACCGCACTGTACCGAGCTGCCGATCTCAACTCCTGGAAAAGGACAGTTGACAATTTCAACAAAGACGCAGCAACGAGAGAATGATTCTTTTTACTAAGAATCTTTATAATTTGATAAAGACGATCCTCAGCAATGAGAGAATGA
Source organism: Morpho deidamia (assembly GCA_947086505.1). Lineage (NCBI taxonomy): Eukaryota > Metazoa > Arthropoda > Insecta > Lepidoptera > Nymphalidae > Morpho > Morpho deidamia. The sequence goes on from CAMTZC010000025.1 coordinate 3,801,572, forward strand.
TTCGGAAGATTTTTTTACTAAACTACCACTTTTACCTATTCTGCATAGTATTGCGGCAAGCAATTGAATCTATTCAATTCATATTGCGTCGACGCCAACACCTCTCTGCTGAAAAGCTTATCCAAATTTTATCCAGATTGTTATGAGTCACGACAAAGGCTTTGCTGTAAGATTTTTCACCGTTATTTTCCCTGATATCACAAAGGAAATGCGCTTTCTTATTTCCTGAGCTGTTGCCTATGGCACTTTAATAAAAGTGGAATTATTCTCAAAAAATCATGTCGAGTTACCTAAATGGCTTGTAAGCTTCAACAGAATACATTCGCCAGCCCTTTTTGAGTGAAATTGATTGCCGGTGCTTCGTCAAAATAGGCTCATCTATCATTACCATTGGCACACTATTTCTGTACACAAAACGGTAAAACACATATATACATAAAATCAAAATCAAAATCAAAATGTTTATTTCATTAACTGTAGTACATTATTTCTTAGTTTGTGCTGGGGCCCTCTTTAAAGAAACAAATACTTGTGCCAGAGAACCCCGCTCTTTCTGTTCAAAGTCGACAATGAATTTATAGTTTAAAGTAAATAAAAATTATTGCAAAAGAAAAAAGAAAACACAAGAAAAAACAATTTTTACCATATGTGGTTAAGGGTGTATGTGTGTGTATATGTATGTGAGTACATAGGGTAGTGCCTGTGATTGTGTGTGTATAGATGTGTACATTGTTTAGGGGGTGCCTGTATGTTTGTGTGTATGGGATTTGTGAATGTATATTGATATAGCCCATGAGAGAAATTAAGTTTATTTTCTTTATTATTTTCTTCTCATTATTATTATTCATATAGATTTTATTGAATGGAAACATTTTACATAGCGAATACTACCTATGCAAAATGTTTTTTTACTATCAATATGGTTACATAGATAGCCGGCAAAGTTTATGTTAAAATTGAGCGTCACTTATCGTCCAAGTAAAGAATATATTATTTTGCTGTAATTCGCGATAATCGCGGATTTTAGCATAATTGTAAAATTAATAATAAATAAATCATCATTCTCCTGCCCTTATCCCACTCTAAGGGGGGGTCGGCACAACATGTTACAAACATGTTGTCACACGATTTGGCAACATATTTTACGACCGGCCGCCTGCCTGACGTCAACTAACCTTAGTCGCCTTTGACGACAGCTCGGTAAGAAATGAGGGTGGTCTATTCTATGCAGCCGGATACCACACGGCACATACCTTAGTCGCCTCTTACGACACCTCGGTAAGAAAGGAGGATGGTATATTCTATTCTGCCGGATACCACACGGCACATACCTTTGTCGCCTCTTACGACACCTCGGTAAGAAAGGAGGATGGTATATTCTATTCTGCCGGATACCACACGGCACATACCTTAGTCGCCTCTTACGACACATACCTTAGTCGCCTCTTACGACACCTCGGTAAGAAAGGAGGATGGTATATTCTATTCTGCCGGATACCACACGGCACATAGCTTTGTCGCCTCTTACGACACCTCCGTAAGAAAGGAGGATGGTATATTCTATTCTGCCGGATACCACACGGCACATACCTTTGTCGCCTCTTACGACACCTCGGTAAGAAAGGAGGATGGTATATTCTATTCTGCCGGATACCACACGGCACATACCTTAGTCGCCTCTTACGACACCTCGGTAAGAAAGGAGGATGGTATATTCTATTCTGCCGGATACCACACGGCACATAGCTTTGTCGCCTCTTACGACACCTCCGTAAGAAAGGAGGATGGTATATTCTATTTTGCCGGATACCACACGGCACATACCTTTGTCGCCTCTTACGACACCTCGGTAAGAAAGGAGGATGGTATATTCTATTCTGCCGGATACCACATGGCACATACCTTAGTCGCCTCTTACGACACCTCGGTAAGAAAGGAGGATGGTATATTCTATTCTGCCGGATACCACACGGCAAATACCTTAGTCGCCTCCTACGACACATCGGTAAGAAAGGAGGATGGTATATTCTATTCTGCCGGATACCATACGACATAATAATTAATTAATAATGACTATAATGACTAACTAAATGTGTTATGGTTAACGGACAATTGGTAGATATACCACATATATAATTTTAAATACATACTACATGCTGAAGGCAGAGTCACTACCCACTGCGCCAACGGGCATTATTATAAAGAGGAAAGATTTGTATGTTTGTGTGTATGTGTGTTTGTATGTTCGTAATGTTTTCACGCAAAAACTACTGGAACGTATTCAAAAATTCTTTCACCATTGGAAAGTTGCTTCAAGTTCAAGTTGAGCATACAGGCTGTATTACATTTTCAAAAAAAATAGAGGTCCTTAATAGAATTGTAATTGAAAAAGACGTGTGAAAAATTTAGTCGTAAAAATCATTTACCGCTTGCGCTGCGGAAACTATTGGGGATAGAACAAAAAAATGTTCTACAGTATTATAGAACGTATCAATATCCACAAAATACCGCGATACCATATGTCTTACTATAATACTTATGCCAATATAACTACTTTTATACATTGTAAAAGTTGACAAAAGTTAATTTGATTTATCTATCTAGTAATAAGGTTAGTGTGCTCTTTGATGCCCAGAATATATAACCTCCTAGAAATAGAACCTCGATACTGTCAAGAAAAAGGATATACAAATCGACCCAATGACGTACTACTAAAATCAGTCAGTCGCCCTCATAGACCGAAAGAAAATGAATTCACGCTATATAACACAGAAACTTCAATTTCAAATAGTTTAGTCGGTCAGACTTCTGACGTAATCAGCTTACAAAAGCTCTTAAGTAGTCACAAAGAGCAAAGCGACGACCACAAAACTTGTTAAGACAAAATGTATAGAAACGGTTGGCTTGATTAAGCTTGAACAAGAACTTTACAATTTTCATATTAACTCCTAAAATGATGGTAGACTTTTAAAAAAAGCAAAGTAACGGCCTGTTACTATTCCACTGCTGGGCATACTCTTTTCTCCGTTTCTGGAGAGAAGGGTTGGAGCTAAGACCTACCACGCTGCTCCAATGCGGATTGGTGGGTTATACACAACCCCAGAACTCTCTAGAGATATGCAGGTTTCCTCACGATGTTTTCCTTCACTGAAAAGCGTGCGACATATTGTAATTACGAATCAGACATATGAGTTTTATTAGAAAACTCATTGGTGCCTGCCCGGGGTTCGAACTTGTGAGTCACTCGAAAGAGTAATACGGTCTCACTGCTGGGCTATCACAGGTATGGTAGACTTAATTTTTATTAATTAGCAAATATATGAGTTAAAAATTTAAATTATATTACAAAAAAGTAAAAAAGACATCCAAAAGATAATATCATAAATTATGTTCTGTTAAACGCAATTGTGTACGGCAAACGCCATCAACTACATTGGTCGAGAGTTCGACGCTCGATGAGAGCCGACATTTTCTTATAACATTTTTTTGTTTTTTTAATCTAGTTATTTTTATGTATTTATTTAAAATTAGATATGTCTGAAACCCATAACACAAGTATTAAGTTACTACTTTTGGGCTTGGAAGACCGTTTTTATAATTATCTCATATATATTTATTCATCGTATACGCTTTATTACTGGGTAATGTTTGATAATTTAACGTATTTGCAGTTTAGAAAATTATGTAATTATATATCTTTTTTAAAACTGCTGAAAAGCGTTTCTAAAATTACTCGTCTCCAAGTTAGTTTGAAAATGTCGCGGCGGATGTGGTCTCGTGTCAAACTCACCCTAATTTCCCCTATCACATCCGCTGCCAAGTCAGTTCTGATATCTAACTTTTGCCACTACAGCTGTGAAAGTGTAGTACTTTGTTCTAACAGCGAAACTTGTATCCGTGACCAGCTCTATCAAATGTTCCATACCAATGTTACGAACAAAGGAATTTCTAATCCACCAGTACTATTTAAAAAGCGCTATAAAATACTAAAATAATAAATATACGGTTACACACATTCGACTGTCTAGCAATCGATAAATTTATACACATTTAATTACAAATACTCAAATACCAAAGTAGGGTTTGTTACAACACTTAGATCTGCTGTACCAATTCTCATGGTTTTTGATTCGTTGGATTTGTCTCTGCCCCGAATAGCAGAATACATCTTAAAAACAATTAAAAATCGACGAATACATAATTATGAAAATAAATAAATGTTCATTCGTTTCGTACCTGTCAAACATTTGTGTCATCCTGTCGAATACTGTAAGTAATGATTGGCCTTTTTTGCATGCGTTCAGAAATGTTTTTTGTGTAAATTTTTTAATAAGTGTGAATTTTCCGTTTTTTTTTAAACAATTATAAAGGTTGAAAAGTACATTAAGCAGATAGATAGAAGTTCCTCAAATATTTATGCGTGCGTACATAAATAATGACAAATTATTAACATTTACGCGAGTGTTCAGAAATTTATTTTGTGTCATTGTATTACGTTCATCAAAGCCCAAATTAGTTTAGCTAAAAGGTAACACACCATTCATTGACTGGTAGGCGGTACGAAGTTTGCCGGGTCAACTAGTACATATATAATCAGACAAAAATCTATCATTTCCTTTAAAAAATGTTGACCGTTGGTGGGAATAGAACCCGCGAACCGCGGGGCTGAAGACAAGGTCACTGTGCCAACTGGTACAGTGTGAATGAAGACGACAACAGTGATGTACCCAGACTTATTATCATTGGATCAATAGTAGATTTTAGCAGTATTAGTGCAATAAAGTTAGCATTGTGATAGAAAAAACAGCGTAGGAATATTTTAATCAAATCTCTAAATCAAAAAATCAAATGTTATTTTTAATAACGACACATTATAAAGTCAAAATAGATAACAGTTAAATAACACGAAAAATGTACAGAAATTTGACGTAAAGTAAAAATCTACTTTCAGCATTGAACGTTGATATGATATCAGCTTTCAACATACATAACAATTATCTGTTAAGGCAAATTATAAATAAGATTTAGAAATCGAATGTTAATCATATTTTTAAAATGTCCTAAGATCGATTTCCATTTCTTTTCATCCGACTAAATCTAAGGTTAGTGAAAGAGGATGACATTCTGCTACACCTTTTCAACGATGTAAATTAAGCTAATATACGCTACATAAACACTTCTTGATACTATCGCAGAGCAAGTTAGTTTGAAAGTGTCGTGGCGGATGTGGGCTGGTGTCAAACTCGCCCTAATTTCCCCTATCACATCCGTTGCCTCTGACTTAATATCTAACTCGTGCTACACAGACATTAAAGCGTTGTACAGTCAAACAAAATATTATAAGTCCACCAAAAAACCAAACCAAAGTTCTCTCAACGTAGAAACTGAATTTAAAACACCCTTCGCAAAAACTTACAAAAAATATAAATCTCAAACGATACATATTGTAACGTTTTCCCCCCCATACCCTTTGTACATATCTATATACTTCACTATATTTGTAAATTAAAAATATTTAAATGAGGTTAGAGCGCCCGCGCTCTAACCTCTACCACTGAAATACATAAAACAAGCGCATAAGCGCTAGCGCTTTTAAATTTATATATTTGGCACGTGATTCGTCTAGTTGGTTAGGACCCATTTAACGTTGTGATTGTAATAACTCAAATCCTTTTAGAGCGTCAGAGACCACAGATTCATCAGATTAGAGCAGTAAAATAAACATAAATTATTATTAGTTATTGCACAATAATCGCACGACCCATAAACAGGTTATATATGTTCAATACATGAACAGATCCCATATATTTATTACATGAACACATCCTATATATTCATTACACGAACGCATCCCATATATTTATTACATGAACAGATCCCTTATCTGTAAATACATGAATAGATTCTTTATGTTCGATACATATATATGTTTATTACACGAATCGAACCCATTATATATATGTATTAAAAAATACTGAACATTCAGAAGGTTGAATGTTCTTTATTGTAATATTTCATAAATAGCCATCAGAGAGGATATATTAATTTTGATATTTTATATTTAATTATATATTTGTTTGCCATCAGTATGGGTCATAAAGTTATGTCAATAATAACTGAAATAATGAATTTTAAAGCCAACAAAAGGATCACTCAGGTTACATAATGTAACTCTCCTTAAACCATCCCGATGGGAAGTTCAAGATAATGGAAAAATAGAGATAATTTTTGAAGCCATCAGAAAGATCATTCACTCGATCTAACACCTATCCCTTAAACAACTCCGTAGAGCAGTTTAAGTAATGTGGTATCCTTCTCCCGTCTTTTATATTCTTCGGATATGGAAAAATATAAAGAGAGAAGAGATAGTCAGTAGCTCCTCACCCGCTACCAACGGTGAGCTCCGTCCATAGGATATGAGCCCCCCCCCTGTAGGGTTAGGGTATGCAATTTATAGTGCGCCTGTGCCCTTGAGCACAGGTTATTTATAATATGTTTTATAAACACCCGTCATTGCTCTTAAAGAGAATGGGGTAAATAATAATAATAATAAATAAGGACCGTAGTCCAAGATAAGGCACGTGTGCCCGGGTTTAATACTAGGACCTAAGTCCAAATTTCATTTCAGCCGTAGCTGTTGAGTTGGCGTTAGCCATAATTGTTTTGATGAGGCTCAAAGCCATAATTGTTGATATAAATCAACCAATTCTTATAATAAGACAGTGCATCTTGCCAATAGCAAGCATTTCAAGCGGTACGTTCCGCGTTCGTTGTCACCACGTGTAGTGGAAAACACAATAGCACGAAGCTAAAACTGTACATGACTCCTCGGATATCACATAACAGTAAATTGTTGTAATCGTTGGCACCACGCGTAGTGGCACATATATTGAAGGTTTGCATATGACTCCGTAGAGATCACATAATAGCAGGTTTTGTATTCGTTGATACCACACGTAGTGGCATAAATTGTAGGTTTGCACATGACTCCTCAGAGATCACATAACAGCAAGTTTTGTTTCGTACCACACGTGGTGGCAAATAATATATTTTGTAATTCATTACTCCGTAGAGCGTTAGCGTTATATTTTTATATTTCAATCATTTGCATTTATAGTGCAAGCACTATTGTGTTAAATAGTTATATTTATAATAAAATGTGTCGACGCACGCTTGCGTTGAATTCTTTTGGCTTAAGCACCATCGGCATACAAGAATTAGTTATTTATTTGTTACACGTAGCAAGCTACGTAAGATAGAGATATAGCACAGGCAACACTTTCTAAAGCTAGTCCGCAATCTTGTTAGTAAAGACCCGACCAGCGGCCCTATGACATGCTATAATGTCGTAAACATTCGTGGTATCACTGACACTAAGCTATGGGGAAGCCCTCAGAAGGACTATCACACGTCACATGTAGGTTTTACCCCGCACGCTCCATGCAAAACTATGAACAAAGTCCACAGTTCGGTTCCATCACTGCTATGACATCGCTTCGGCTAGTAAACTAGACTCCACAACATCTAGCAACATTCGGTCGTGATTTCGGCACTACTGAAAGACAACAGACATCGTTTCCAACGCCAAATCATCAATCAGTAACATTTAAGAAACCACATTGTACCAGCACTACTTCTGGAGTCCTAGGCGTCCAAAGATCAAACAAGGCTTCACAGTAGAGATCGGAGATCAATACCGGCCTAAAATTCAATCCGTATCACCCGAAACTCACCAAAGTAACTCTAGCTGCTCTGTATCAAGACGGAAGACCATCAAGATATTCACAGCCTGGAGTAGACCGAGGCGAGGCTCGCTACAACGACCGAAATCATTGCAGGCCTGAAACCATCAATCCGACACCAGTACTCACCAGAGTCTAATTCGGTACAGTGCCCAGCACCACTCAGCGAAGTCACCCTCACCAAGTTATATTCAGGCACTATAAAGCGTTCGAGAATAATAATAAACTTGTAACATGTAATAAAATATTACATTAATTTTTTGTGAGATAAAAGACCGAAGTCTCTCACAACACCGTTCAGGCAAGCCGAAGCTTTAAATGTATGCTAGGGATCATGGCGCTACCCTGTACCTGGTACGGGAAACGTTAGCCTTCGCCTTTCAGCCGCTCGGCCGCAGCGCTCCCGGCAACGTCCGCCAGACATCCACCCACGTCTATTTCCCGCGACTGTCGTGACGTTCGGTCGCAATGGAAAATTTTAGTATGGAAAAATGAAAATGTATGGGAAAAATTTTGAAAAAATATTTTCATGAAAAATTTACAGATATGTAACGGGTATCGAAAACCAATTCTGAAAACCCATATAACATGACAAACAAATATTTTATATATATATACATTTGTTAACATACTATCGCTTCAGTACATAACTCTACCAATATGTATGTAAGGTTGGAACCGTCACATTCAACCCCCTAAATTCTATGCAGTTCCATCGGAATTGAATTTATATCTCGTCACTCTCAAGTTCTTTGATCAATTCATGTTTCGGTTTTCGCAAAAAAAAAAAAAATTACAATTATTTTTGTTTATTAAGTATTAATTAAATAATAAATACAAAGAAAACTTAAATCTTACTTTTAAACATAAAGTTTTTAAAGTTCAATCAATTAATTTCATATGCTATTCTTAAATAAAAAATACTTCAACATAGCCATATTTATTTGTTTATTCCTATTCTGATTTTATTTTCTTTTAATTGTGAAATTACAATCAATATTTCTTTAAATAAATTAATTATATAAACTTAAAATTCATTGATAATAACAGTAAAAATATCTGTACATTTTTACTACTACTTAAACCTAAGTTAATTTTCCCCATAAAACTGTATGTATAATTTATATATAAATATAGGAATCATTTGTAATATTTTGATAAATGAATGGCATTAAAATTTCCACGTAGAATTTTGGAATTAGGATTCATCAACGTATACACATTTTTAAATGGAATCGCCCCAACAACATAAGGTCCTTCATATAAATATTCAAATTTACTAATCTCTTTTTTCTCGGCATTCGAGCGGTTACTTCTTTTTAGTTTAACCCAATCACCGATTTGAAACTCTATTAAGTTATGATTTTTATCATATATTGTTCTCCTTGTCAAGCTTGCATTTCGAAGATTATCACAAGTTTGCTTTCGAATTTCCTCTAGAGACAATTCGATTTTTGGTATACTCAACACTTTATCAAATGATAAATTATTTCTCTGACCGTATACCACCTCATTTGGAGTAAATCTAGTACTATTATGATAAGTATTATTATACAATTCTTCGATTTTAGGTAACAACGTTACCCATGACTTATGATTTTGATGACAATATGTTCTAAAGAGTCTCCCCAACTCCTTATTAACTCTTTCTGTTGTGTTTGGACGAGGATTACGTACAGTAGTGTTAATTAGTTTAATACCGAGTTCTTTTAGTCCTGTTTTAAACAATTTACTTATAAATTGCGATCCATTGTCAGTCATAATGCTTTTTATTTTTATAATAGCGTTAAATTGTTTTATTTTTGTTAAGCACGTTTGTCCTGTAGCCTTTCGCAATGTATATAACTTAATCAATTTACTGAAAGAATCTTGTACCACTAATATATATGTATAGCCAAAATTACCAGGTGGTAATGGACCATACAAGTCTGCCATCACAATTTCTCCAATGGAAGATGTAATAATTGATTGACAAGGTCCTACATACTTTATATTATCACTTTTCGTCAGTTGGCATATGTGACATTTCCTTATAATTGTTTTGACTTCGTCAGTCAGTTTTTTCCAAAACATTCTGTCTCTAATATATTTAATTACTTTATACGCACCCTGGTGTCCCATTTCATTATGTACCTGATTCACTACGTCTTCACGCAATACTGCAGGCAAATAAACCACGTCTTTATGATTCGTATTAAAGTATATGATATCTCCTTTAAAAGATAGTCTCTTCTTATAACGATTGTTATATCCAGCAAGAATATCCTGTATTTCACTGTCTTCTTTTTGCAAAATTGGTAACCTTTTGAGTTGTACTAAAAGGTTTTTATTTTCTTTTCCAAGATACAATATTTCTAGCGATTTATTTTTATCCTCTTGCACTTTATATCCATTTGATGGGTACCTTGATAATATATCGGCGACCACATTACTTTTGCCATTAATATATTCGAAAGTATAATCAAATTGTTCTAAATAGAGTATCCATCGAGTAACTCTACTGTTAAAAAGATTCCATGTTTTTACAAAAAGTAACGACTTATGATCTGTCCGTATTGTGACTTTAGAGCCTCTCAGGTAAGTCTCAAATTTCTTCAAACAATTAATAACAGCATAAAATTCTTGCTCTGTTACTGTCCAATTCAATTCTGCATTTTTGAATGCTTTGCTATGAAAACTTAGAATTTTAATTGCCCCGTTATCTCCGATTTGGTACAAATAACCTGCAAACCCCACTCCAGATGAGTCTGTTTGTAAATAATATTGCCTGTGAAAATCAGGATGTTGAAGCTCCACAGTATTAATAAATTGTTTCTTTGTTAGTTCAAATGCAGTTTGTTCTTTTTCAGTCCATTTCCACACTTTGTCCTTTTTTAATAAATCATATAGAGGTATCATACATTCCGTATAATTAGGAATAAACCTTCTGTAAAAGTTGCATAACCCTAAAAAAGCTCGTAAATGCTTTATTTTTCTTGGAATTGGAAAGTTTTGGATGGCTTCGACCTTTTCCGGGTCTGTTCTTATGCCATGCGTTGATATAATAAACCCAAGCATTTTTACTTCCTTACATAAAAACTCACATTTTTCCAAATTACAAGTCATGCCTGTTTGTTCTAGTTTACTTAAAACTATGTTTATGTGTCTTATATGATTTTCTAAAGATCCAATAGTAAAAATTGCTAAATCATCTAGATAGTTTACACAAAATTCCCGGACTTCGGGCCCTAAAATTTTATCCATAGCACGACTAAAACTACCCACTGCAGTTTTAAGTCCTTGTGGTAATACATTATATACATATGATTTTCCATTGAACGAAAAACCTGTGTACTTTTTACTCTCGGCACTAATAGGAATTTGAAAATAGGCATTATTGAGGTCAATAATACTTATAAAATTACAACCGTGAAACGAATTTAAAACATCTAATTGCATCGGTGGTTTTTCAGTTTCAGCTATCATGAATTTATTGATTTCTCTCGCATCTAGTAAAACCCTTATTGAGCCATCACGCTTTAAGGTAAACGTAAGTGGGCTATTGTAAGGAGTTGAGGCTCTGGATATTATATTCATATTCTCTAGTTCCGTAAGTTTTTGTTCCATTCGAAGCCTATAAGCATAGGGAATTGGATATGATTTTTTCACAATAGGCTCCTCGTGTTCCATTTTTATCACATGTTCATAGCAATTACATCGACCGAGCTTATCGGTAAAAACATTTTTGTACTTATATAACATATTTATCAGTTTATTTTCTAAATCTTTACTAATTTCCATTCCCAACTTAATTATATTTTGATAATCGCTCAAATTATCACAGAAAAGCGCCATATTAGTAATTTTAGAACAATTGTTTATTAGGGGAATTGTATTTGTTGAATTTCCTACAGTAAACGTAATACACATATTATCTTTTTGAAGGTTAAATATTAATTCATTTTTCTTAATCCAATCAAAGCCCAAAATGACTGGCCGGGATAAGTTAGGTATAATAAGATATGCTATATCATAAAATATATTTCCTATTTGAGTGGGAACAATTACCATTTGTTGAATTTTTAAACTTTTTTGCCCTAAAGCTCCTTTTATTTGAGTGGGTTTAATTGGTAACTTTGATAGCTTACAATTTTTTAATTGAAGATACATATATTCAGAAATACAAGTTATATCGCTGCCAGTGTCAAGGAGAGCATCAACTTCGAAATTTAACAATTTAATATGTATTTCTGACCTTAATTGGTTTTTTGGATCTATTTCTTCACTATCCTCATATACATTTAGAACTTTATTTTCTAAAACAATTTTCGCAGCAGTCGACCTTGACATAAACAGCTCTACAACCCGTTCACAACACCGATTTTTTTCAAAACCAAGACCAGCTCTATCAATCTGTCCTTTACAAGTGACTGGTCTAAGTATTCCGCCTTTTTTTCCTAATTTTTGCCCCGGTAGCCATCCTGTTTGTAACATAATTCTTAATGCTTCGTCTCCTTTTTTAGTAGCTGAGACGGAGACGTATTTTTCAGCTACTAATAGTTTTGATGACTTTCAGAAGTTGCACTATTTTCTTGATTTTTGTTGATTTCTTGCTCCGAATCTGTTTTATCGCTATTAATATTATTACATTGAGTACCCTGAGGATAAAACTGACGTTTTGGATTATTTGTTGGTTTTTGCCAATTTTGTTTGTATGCCTGTTGGATCATATTTCTTTGCTCTCTTTGTTCCCTATTATGATATATCGTATCATTATTTTTTGATGTAATTCGCACCGCTGGAGTACATTCATCTTGTTTATTGATATCGTCAAGATGTCTAAGAAAATCCGTGGCTTCAAGTATGGTCTGACCCTTTGTTATTGCCCACATTTGTTGCACATTTTTAGGATAATGTCTTAGCATGTCAGACACTAATTGTTTCTCTGGTATCGAAAATGATAACATTTTTACTTGCGCTGTTAAATTCAAAAAGTGTCCGAGCATAGTAGGATGTATTGTTCTATCCCACTTGGCACATACAATGTCTCTTCTAATTTTGTTTTGCTCTGACTCTCCCCAATAAGTCACGAGGAAATCATTCCTGAAATCTTCTATTATGCTCCATCGCGGACTATATAATCTAGCCCAATCTCTAGCTTCACCTTCGAGACATTCATAAATCAAATCAAGTTCATTATTTTTATTAGGAATTTTCCGAATGTATGCTGTCAAATCCTCCAAAAAGGTTACCGGGTGGGTTTTTCCCTTGATAAATTTTGGTTTTTCGGCTGTTATGCTCATAATATTATAAATAGTTTTATCTGTAGCCACCGGAGTAATTGATGGAATGGGATCCGCTAATACTGGTCCAACTTGAGAAGGCTGCCTGATCTCTTTTTCTAATTTAAGAATTTTTTCTTCCATTGATCGACTAGTTCTTTGAAGTAATTTATAAATAACAGAAATTCCAGGACTCCTCCTAATGACTGGTTTAGTTTTAGAAAGTCTCCGAACCTTCTTCACTGGTTCTGTTTCCACCACATTCTCTTGAGAGTCTTTACTGGCGGGCAATTTCCTTTTCCTGCCCATCATTATAACTATTACTGACTTTTATTAACTATAGTCTGACGTTACACTTCACAATAGTTAGTGTACAAATTTTTCACTTTTAACAAGGTTATGCTCATTTATTTATTATTTTCTTTACCACGCCTCCATCTGAAAAGAATAAAGACGTTCAACCCCCAGATCCCAAGAATTTACCAATCTTAATAAACCTGTTAGCCTTGACAGTCTCTTTCCATTTCACGGACAGCAAATTGTAGGCTTTCGCCTACTTAATAAATTTATTTAAGCCGTTTTGACCATCCTGGTCACGGCACCAAATTGTAACGTTTTCCCCCCCATACCCTTTGTACATATCTATATACTTCACTATATTTGTAAATTAAAAATATTTAAATGAGGTTAGAGCGCCCGCGCTCTAACCTCTACCACTGAAATACATAAAACAAGCGCATAAGCGCTAGCGCTTTTAAATTTATATATTTGGCACGTGATTCGTCTAGTTGGTTAGGACCCATTTAACGTTGTGATTGTAATAACTCAAATCCTTTTAGAGCGTCAGAGACCACAGATTCATCAGATTAGAGCAGTAAAATAAACATAAATTATTATTAGTTATTGCACAATAATCGCACGACCCATAAACAGGTTATATATGTTCAATACATGAACAGATCCCATATATTTATTACATGAACACATCCTATATATTCATTACACGAACGCATCCCATATATTTATTACATGAACAGATCCCTTATCTGTAAATACATGAATAGATTCTTTATGTTCGATACATATATATGTTTATTACACGAATCGAACCCATTATATATATGTATTAAAAAATACTGAACATTCAGAAGGTTGAATGTTCTTTATTGTAATATTTCATAAATAGCCATCAGAGAGGATATATTAATTTTGATATTTTATATTTAATTATATATTTGTTTGCCATCAGTATGGGTCATAAAGTTATGTCAATAATAACTGAAATAATGAATTTTAAAGCCAACAAAAGGATCACTCAGGTTACATAATGTAACTCTCCTTAAACCATCCCGATGGGAAGTTCAAGATAATGGAAAAATAGAGATAATTTTTGAAGCCATCAGAAAGATCATTCACTCGATCTAACACCTATCCCTTAAACAACTCCGTAGAGCAGTTTAAGTAATGTGGTATCCTTCTCCCGTCTTTTATATTCTTCGGATATGGAAAAATATAAAGAGAGAAGAGATAGTCAGTAGCTCCTCACCCGCTACCAACGGTGAGCTCCGTCCATAGGATATGAGCCCCCCCCCTGTAGGGTTAGGGTATGCAATTTATAGTGCGCCTGTGCCCTTGAGCACAGGTTATTTATAATATGTTTTATAAACACCCGTCATTGCTCTTAAAGAGAATGGGGTAAATAATAATAATAATAAATAAGGACCGTAGTCCAAGATAAGGCACGTGTGCCCGGGTTTAATACTAGGACCTAAGTCCAAATTTCATTTCAGCCGTAGCTGTTGAGTTGGCGTTAGCCATAATTGTTTTGATGAGGCTCAAAGCCATAATTGTTGATATAAATCAACCAATTCTTATAATAAGACAGTGCATCTTGCCAATAGCAAGCATTTCAAGCGGTACGTTCCGCGTTCGTTGTCACCACGTGTAGTGGAAAACACAATAGCACGAAGCTAAAACTGTACATGACTCCTCGGATATCACATAACAGTAAATTGTTGTAATCGTTGGCACCACGCGTAGTGGCACATATATTGAAGGTTTGCATATGACTCCGTAGAGATCACATAATAGCAGGTTTTGTATTCGTTGATACCACACGTAGTGGCATAAATTGTAGGTTTGCACATGACTCCTCAGAGATCACATAACAGCAAGTTTTGTTTCGTACCACACGTGGTGGCAAATAATATATTTTGTAATTCATTACTCCGTAGAGCGTTAGCGTTATATTTTTATATTTCAATCATTTGCATTTATAGTGCAAGCACTATTGTGTTAAATAGTTATATTTATAATAAAATGTGTCGACGCACGCTTGCGTTGAATTCTTTTGGCTTAAGCACCATCGGCATACAAGAATTAGTTATTTATTTGTTACACGTAGCAAGCTACGTAAGATAGAGATATAGCACAGGCAACACTTTCTAAAGCTAGTCCGCAATCTTGTTAGTAAAGACCCGACCAGCGGCCCTATGACATGCTATAATGTCGTAAACATTCGTGGTATCACTGACACTAAGCTATGGGGAAGCCCTCAGAAGGACTATCACACGTCACATGTAGGTTTTACCCCGCACGCTCCATGCAAAACTATGAACAAAGTCCACAGTTCGGTTCCATCACTGCTATGACATCGCTTCGGCTAGTAAACTAGACTCCACAACATCTAGCAACATTCGGTCGTGATTTCGGCACTACTGAAAGACAACAGACATCGTTTCCAACGCCAAATCATCAATCAGTAACATTTAAGAAACCACATTGTACCAGCACTACTTCTGGAGTCCTAGGCGTCCAAAGATCAAACAAGGCTTCACAGTAGAGATCGGAGATCAATACCGGCCTAAAATTCAATCCGTATCACCCGAAACTCACCAAAGTAACTCTAGCTGCTCTGTATCAAGACGGAAGACCATCAAGATATTCACAGCCTGGAGTAGACCGAGGCGAGGCTCGCTACAACGACCGAAATCATTGCAGGCCTGAAACCATCAATCCGACACCAGTACTCACCAGAGTCTAATTCGGTACAGTGCCCAGCACCACTCAGCGAAGTCACCCTCACCAAGTTATATTCAGGCACTATAAAGCGTTCGAGAATAATAATAAACTTGTAACATGTAATAAAATATTACATTAATTTTTTGTGAGATAAAAGACCGAAGTCTCTCACAACACCGTTCAGGCAAGCCGAAGCTTTAAATGTATGCTAGGGATCATGGCGCTACCCTGTACCTGGTACGGGAAACGTTAGCCTTCGCCTTTCAGCCGCTCGGCCGCAGCGCTCCCGGCAACGTCCGCCAGACATCCACCCACGTCTATTTCCCGCGACTGTCGTGACGTTCGGTCGCAATGGAAAATTTTAGTATGGAAAAATGAAAATGTATGGGAAAAATTTTGAAAAAATATTTTCATGAAAAATTTACAGATATGTAACGGGTATCGAAAACCAATTCTGAAAACCCATATAACATGACAAACAAATATTTTATATATATATACATTTGTTAACATACTATCGCTTCAGTACATAACTCTACCAATATGTATGTAAGGTTGGAACCGTCACATTCAACCCCCTAAATTCTATGCAGTTCCATCGGAATTGAATTTATATCTCGTCACTCTCAAGTTCTTTGATCAATTCATGTTTCGGTTTTCGCAAAAAAAAAAAAAATTACAATTATTTTTGTTTATTAAGTATTAATTAAATAATAAATACAAAGAAAACTTAAATCTTACTTTTAAACATAAAGTTTTTAAAGTTCAATCAATTAATTTCATATGCTATTCTTAAATAAAAAATACTTCAACATAGCCATATTTATTTGTTTATTCCTATTCTGATTTTATTTTCTTTTAATTGTGAAATTACAATCAATATTTCTTTAAATAAATTAATTATATAAACTTAAAATTCATTGATAATAACAGTAAAAATATCTGTACATTTTTACTACTACTTAAACCTAAGTTAATTTTCCCCATAAAACTGTATGTATAATTTATATATAAATATAGGAATCATTTGTAATATTTTGATAAATGAATGGCATTAAAATTTCCACGTAGAATTTTGGAATTAGGATTCATCAACGTATACACATTTTTAAATGGAATCGCCCCAACAACATAAGGTCCTTCATATAAATATTCAAATTTACTAATCTCTTTTTTCTCGGCATTCGAGCGGTTACTTCTTTTTAGTTTAACCCAATCACCGATTTGAAACTCTATTAAGTTATGATTTTTATCATATATTGTTCTCCTTGTCAAGCTTGCATTTCGAAGATTATCACAAGTTTGCTTTCGAATTTCCTCTAGAGACAATTCGATTTTTGGTATACTCAACACTTTATCAAATGATAAATTATTTCTCTGACCGTATACCACCTCATTTGGAGTAAATCTAGTACTATTATGATAAGTATTATTATACAATTCTTCGATTTTAGGTAACAACGTTACCCATGACTTATGATTTTGATGACAATATGTTCTAAAGAGTCTCCCCAACTCCTTATTAACTCTTTCTGTTGTGTTTGGACGAGGATTACGTACAGTAGTGTTAATTAGTTTAATACCGAGTTCTTTTAGTCCTGTTTTAAACAATTTACTTATAAATTGCGATCCATTGTCAGTCATAATGCTT
The DNA here is from genome assembly GCA_947086505.1 of Morpho deidamia. Classification (NCBI taxonomy): domain Eukaryota; kingdom Metazoa; phylum Arthropoda; class Insecta; order Lepidoptera; family Nymphalidae; genus Morpho; species Morpho deidamia. The sequence continues at coordinate 3,819,247 of CAMTZC010000025.1, forward strand.
TTTATTTTTATAATAGCGTTAAATTGTTTTATTTTTGTTAAGCACGTTTGTCCTGTAGCCTTTCGCAATGTATATAACTTAATCAATTTACTGAAAGAATCTTGTACCACTAATATATATGTATAGCCAAAATTACCAGGTGGTAATGGACCATACAAGTCTGCCATCACAATTTCTCCAATGGAAGATGTAATAATTGATTGACAAGGTCCTACATACTTTATATTATCACTTTTCGTCAGTTGGCATATGTGACATTTCCTTATAATTGTTTTGACTTCGTCAGTCAGTTTTTTCCAAAACATTCTGTCTCTAATATATTTAATTACTTTATACGCACCCTGGTGTCCCATTTCATTATGTACCTGATTCACTACGTCTTCACGCAATACTGCAGGCAAATAAACCACGTCTTTATGATTCGTATTAAAGTATATGATATCTCCTTTAAAAGATAGTCTCTTCTTATAACGATTGTTATATCCAGCAAGAATATCCTGTATTTCACTGTCTTCTTTTTGCAAAATTGGTAACCTTTTGAGTTGTACTAAAAGGTTTTTATTTTCTTTTCCAAGATACAATATTTCTAGCGATTTATTTTTATCCTCTTGCACTTTATATCCATTTGATGGGTACCTTGATAATATATCGGCGACCACATTACTTTTGCCATTAATATATTCGAAAGTATAATCAAATTGTTCTAAATAGAGTATCCATCGAGTAACTCTACTGTTAAAAAGATTCCATGTTTTTACAAAAAGTAACGACTTATGATCTGTCCGTATTGTGACTTTAGAGCCTCTCAGGTAAGTCTCAAATTTCTTCAAACAATTAATAACAGCATAAAATTCTTGCTCTGTTACTGTCCAATTCAATTCTGCATTTTTGAATGCTTTGCTATGAAAACTTAGAATTTTAATTGCCCCGTTATCTCCGATTTGGTACAAATAACCTGCAAACCCCACTCCAGATGAGTCTGTTTGTAAATAATATTGCCTGTGAAAATCAGGATGTTGAAGCTCCACAGTATTAATAAATTGTTTCTTTGTTAGTTCAAATGCAGTTTGTTCTTTTTCAGTCCATTTCCACACTTTGTCCTTTTTTAATAAATCATATAGAGGTATCATACATTCCGTATAATTAGGAATAAACCTTCTGTAAAAGTTGCATAACCCTAAAAAAGCTCGTAAATGCTTTATTTTTCTTGGAATTGGAAAGTTTTGGATGGCTTCGACCTTTTCCGGGTCTGTTCTTATGCCATGCGTTGATATAATAAACCCAAGCATTTTTACTTCCTTACATAAAAACTCACATTTTTCCAAATTACAAGTCATGCCTGTTTGTTCTAGTTTACTTAAAACTATGTTTATGTGTCTTATATGATTTTCTAAAGATCCAATAGTAAAAATTGCTAAATCATCTAGATAGTTTACACAAAATTCCCGGACTTCGGGCCCTAAAATTTTATCCATAGCACGACTAAAACTACCCACTGCAGTTTTAAGTCCTTGTGGTAATACATTATATACATATGATTTTCCATTGAACGAAAAACCTGTGTACTTTTTACTCTCGGCACTAATAGGAATTTGAAAATAGGCATTATTGAGGTCAATAATACTTATAAAATTACAACCGTGAAACGAATTTAAAACATCTAATTGCATCGGTGGTTTTTCAGTTTCAGCTATCATGAATTTATTGATTTCTCTCGCATCTAGTAAAACCCTTATTGAGCCATCACGCTTTAAGGTAAACGTAAGTGGGCTATTGTAAGGAGTTGAGGCTCTGGATATTATATTCATATTCTCTAGTTCCGTAAGTTTTTGTTCCATTCGAAGCCTATAAGCATAGGGAATTGGATATGATTTTTTCACAATAGGCTCCTCGTGTTCCATTTTTATCACATGTTCATAGCAATTACATCGACCGAGCTTATCGGTAAAAACATTTTTGTACTTATATAACATATTTATCAGTTTATTTTCTAAATCTTTACTAATTTCCATTCCCAACTTAATTATATTTTGATAATCGCTCAAATTATCACAGAAAAGCGCCATATTAGTAATTTTAGAACAATTGTTTATTAGGGGAATTGTATTTGTTGAATTTCCTACAGTAAACGTAATACACATATTATCTTTTTGAAGGTTAAATATTAATTCATTTTTCTTAATCCAATCAAAGCCCAAAATGACTGGCCGGGATAAGTTAGGTATAATAAGATATGCTATATCATAAAATATATTTCCTATTTGAGTGGGAACAATTACCATTTGTTGAATTTTTAAACTTTTTTGCCCTAAAGCTCCTTTTATTTGAGTGGGTTTAATTGGTAACTTTGATAGCTTACAATTTTTTAATTGAAGATACATATATTCAGAAATACAAGTTATATCGCTGCCAGTGTCAAGGAGAGCATCAACTTCGAAATTTAACAATTTAATATGTATTTCTGACCTTAATTGGTTTTTTGGATCTATTTCTTCACTATCCTCATATACATTTAGAACTTTATTTTCTAAAACAATTTTCGCAGCAGTCGACCTTGACATAAACAGCTCTACAACCCGTTCACAACACCGATTTTTTTCAAAACCAAGACCAGCTCTATCAATCTGTCCTTTACAAGTGACTGGTCTAAGTATTCCGCCTTTTTTTCCTAATTTTTGCCCCGGTAGCCATCCTGTTTGTAACATAATTCTTAATGCTTCGTCTCCTTTTTTAGTAGCTGAGACGGAGACGTATTTTTCAGCTACTAATAGTTTTGATGACTTTCAGAAGTTGCACTATTTTCTTGATTTTTGTTGATTCTTGCTCCGAATCTGTTTTATCGCTATTAATATTATTACATTGAGTACCCTGAGGATAAAACTGACGTTTTGGATTATTTGTTGGTTTTTGCCAATTTTGTTTGTATGCCTGTTGGATCATATTTCTTTGCTCTCTTTGTTCCCTATTATGATATATCGTATCATTATTTTTTGATGTAATTCGCACCGCTGGAGTACATTCATCTTGTTTATTGATATCGTCAAGATGTCTAAGAAAATCCGTGGCTTCAAGTATGGTCTGACCCTTTGTTATTGCCCACATTTGTTGCACATTTTTAGGATAATGTCTTAGCATGTCAGACACTAATTGTTTCTCTGGTATCGAAAATGATAACATTTTTACTTGCGCTGTTAAATTCAAAAAGTGTCCGAGCATAGTAGGATGTATTGTTCTATCCCACTTGGCACATACAATGTCTCTTCTAATTTTGTTTTGCTCTGACTCTCCCCAATAAGTCACGAGGAAATCATTCCTGAAATCTTCTATTATGCTCCATCGCGGACTATATAATCTAGCCCAATCTCTAGCTTCACCTTCGAGACATTCATAAATCAAATCAAGTTCATTATTTTTATTAGGAATTTTCCGAATGTATGCTGTCAAATCCTCCAAAAAGGTTACCGGGTGGGTTTTTCCCTTGATAAATTTTGGTTTTTCGGCTGTTATGCTCATAATATTATAAATAGTTTTATCTGTAGCCACCGGAGTAATTGATGGAATGGGATCCGCTAATACTCTCTCTGGTTCAACTTGAGAAGGCTGCCTGATCTCTTTTTCTAATTTAAGAATTTTTTCTTCCATTGATCGACTAGTTCTTTGAAGTAATTTATAAATAACAGAAATTCCAGGACTCCTCCTAATGACTGGTTTAGTTTTAGAAAGTCTCCGAACCTTCTTCACTGGTTCTGTTTCCACCACATTCTCTTGAGAGTCTTTACTGGCGGGCAATTTCCTTTTCCTGCCCATCATTATAACTATTACTGACTTTTATTAACTATAGTCTGACGTTACACTTCACAATAGTTAGTGTACAAATTTTTCACTTTTAACAAGGTTATGCTCATTTATTTATTATTTTCTTTACCACGCCTCCATCTGAAAAGAATAAAGACGTTCAACCCCCAGATCCCAAGAATTTACCAATCTTAATAAACCTGTTAGCCTTGACAGTCTCTTTCCATTTCACGGACAGCAAATTGTAGGCTTTCGCCTACTTAATAAATTTATTTAAGCCGTTTTGACCATCCTGGTCACGGCACCAAATTGTAACGTTTTCCCCCCCATACCCTTTGTACATATCTATATACTTCACTATATTTGTAAATTAAAAATATTTAAATGAGGTTAGAGCGCCCGCGCTCTAACCTCTACCACTGAAATACATAAAACAAGCGCATAAGCGCTAGCGCTTTTAAATTTATATATTTGGCACGTGATTCGTCTAGTTGGTTAGGACCCATTTAACGTTGTGATTGTAATAACTCAAATCCTTTTAGAGCGTCAGAGACCACAGATTCATCAGATTAGAGCAGTAAAATAAACATAAATTATTATTAGTTATTGCACAATAATCGCACGACCCATAAACAGGTTATATATGTTCAATACATGAACAGATCCCATATATTTATTACATGAACACATCCTATATATTCATTACACGAACGCATCCCATATATTTATTACATGAACAGATCCCTTATCTGTAAATACATGAATAGATTCTTTATGTTCGATACATATATAAGTTTATTACACGAATCGAACCCATTATATATATGTATTAAAAAATACTGAACATTCAGAAGGTTGAATGTTCTTTATTGTAATATTTCATAAATAGCCATCAGAGAGGATATATTAATTTTGATATTTTATATTTAATTATATATTTGTTTGCCATCAGTATGGGTCATAAAGTTATGTCAATAATAACTGAAATAATGAATTTTAAAGCCAACAAAAGGATCACTCAGGTTACATAATGTAACTCTCCTTAAACCATCCCGATGGGAAGTTCAAGATAATGGAAAAATAGAGATAATTTTTGAAGCCATCAGAAAGATCATTCACTCGATCTAACACCTATCCCTTAAACAACTCCGTAGAGCAGTTTAAGTAATGTGGTATCCTTCTCCCGTCTTTTATATTCTTCGGATATGGAAAAATATAAAGAGAGAAGAGATAGTCAGTAGCTCCTCACCCGCTACCAACGGTGAGCTCCGTCCATAGGATATGAGCCCCCCCCCTGTAGGGTTAGGGTATGCAATTTATAGTGCGCCTGTGCCCTTGAGCACAGGTTATTTATAATATGTTTTATAAACACCCGTCATTGCTCTTAAAGAGAATGGGGTAAATAATAATAATAATAAATAAGGACCGTAGTCCAAGATAAGGCACGTGTGCCCGGGTTTAATACTAGGACCTAAGTCCAAATTTCATTTCAGCCGTAGCTGTTGAGTTGGCGTTAGCCATAATTGTTTTGATGAGGCTCAAAGCCATAATTGTTGATATAAATCAACCAATTCTTATAATAAGACAGTGCATCTTGCCAATAGCAAGCATTTCAAGCGGTACGTTCCGCGTTCGTTGTCACCACGTGTAGTGGAAAACACAATAGCACGAAGCTAAAACTGTACATGACTCCTCGGATATCACATAACAGTAAATTGTTGTAATCGTTGGCACCACGCGTAGTGGCACATATATTGAAGGTTTGCATATGACTCCGTAGAGATCACATAATAGCAGGTTTTGTATTCGTTGATACCACACGTAGTGGCATAAATTGTAGGTTTGCACATGACTCCTCAGAGATCACATAACAGCAAGTTTTGTTTCGTACCACACGTGGTGGCAAATAATATATTTTGTAATTCATTACTCCGTAGAGCGTTAGCGTTATATTTTTATATTTCAATCATTTGCATTTATAGTGCAAGCACTATTGTGTTAAATAGTTATATTTATAATAAAATGTGTCGACGCACGCTTGCGTTGAATTCTTTTGGCTTAAGCACCATCGGCATACAAGAATTAGTTATTTATTTGTTACACGTAGCAAGCTACGTAAGATAGAGATATAGCACAGGCAACACTTTCTAAAGCTAGTCCGCAATCTTGTTAGTAAAGACCCGACCAGCGGCCCTATGACATGCTATAATGTCGTAAACATTCGTGGTATCACTGACACTAAGCTATGGGGAAGCCCTCAGAAGGACTATCACACGTCACATGTAGGTTTTACCCCGCACGCTCCATGCAAAACTATGAACAAAGTCCACAGTTCGGTTCCATCACTGCTATGACATCGCTTCGGCTAGTAAACTAGACTCCACAACATCTAGCAACATTCGGTCGTGATTTCGGCACTACTGAAAGACAACAGACATCGTTTCCAACGCCAAATCATCAATCAGTAACATTTAAGAAACCACATTGTACCAGCACTACTTCTGGAGTCCTAGGCGTCCAAAGATCAAACAAGGCTTCACAGTAGAGATCGGAGATCAATACCGGCCTAAAATTCAATCCGTATCACCCGAAACTCACCAAAGTAACTCTAGCTGCTCTGTATCAAGACGGAAGACCATCAAGATATTCACAGCCTGGAGTAGACCGAGGCGAGGCTCGCTACAACGACCGAAATCATTGCAGGCCTGAAACCATCAATCCGACACCAGTACTCACCAGAGTCTAATTCGGTACAGTGCCCAGCACCACTCAGCGAAGTCACCCTCACCAAGTTATATTCAGGCACTATAAAGCGTTCGAGAATAATAATAAACTTGTAACATGTAATAAAATATTACATTAATTTTTTGTGAGATAAAAGACCGAAGTCTCTCACAACACCGTTCAGGCAAGCCGAAGCTTTAAATGTATGCTAGGGATCATGGCGCTACCCTGTACCTGGTACGGGAAACGTTAGCCTTCGCCTTTCAGCCGCTCGGCCGCAGCGCTCCCGGCAACGTCCGCCAGACATCCACCCACGTCTATTTCCCGCGACTGTCGTGACGTTCGGTCGCAATGGAAAATTTTAGTATGGAAAAATGAAAATGTATGGGAAAAATTTTGAAAAAATATTTTCATGAAAAATTTACAGATATGTAACGGGTATCGAAAACCAATTCTGAAAACCCATATAACATGACAAACAAATATTTTATATATATATACATTTGTTAACATACTATCGCTTCAGTACATAACTCTACCAATATGTATGTAAGGTTGGAACCGTCACAATATACCGCCACTGACCGTGGCTACCGTGACTTCGTTTGCCCTAATTTAAGCGTTTATGTACCCTCTTTTTGCAATATGTTTTATACCAGTTCTCGAAAGAAAAATGGGAATATTTATCCTATATGTTATTCTGGTATAAGCTTTAATTGAGCCAAATTAAAACATCATCGCCCAGTGGTATCGTCGTGAAATTGAAAGAGATAGACAGACTTTCACATTTACAATATCAGATGATAAATTTAAAATAAATTTAATCTGCAATGCTTTTGTTTTTTGTCCATAGGAAGTATATCCATCAATGCCTACTAATATATTGCATAGCTAGTGCTCGCAGCTTCGCTCCCCTAGAAAGAACTGTGTTGAAAAAATTTTCCTAATTAAATGTTTTAACATAAAAGTAGTTATTGCTAGTTAACCATAAAAGATAGAGACATGCTATCGCAGATTTTCTCGTAGTTTTTTTGTACATTTACAATTCTTAATACATTACTTTAGCGTATCTCTGCTGCTTTACGCGGCGCTCGCAAAATAATCTCCCTGCAGGCGAGTCTTAATAAAGTGATTTCCAAACTTTATGAACATAACATTTGAGATAATAAACATAACATATACATAACAGACACAAAGTACTGTGTATTTACTTTTTATGCTGCAACTTCAACATTTGTAAAGAATGTCACAAATCGCCGCGATACTATCACCGGAGGGAGTATTTAGTACCCGCAGTAAATGTATGCAAATACACTGCACCGCTATAATATATAAAACATTCACTCATAGAGATATCTAAAAAGACTAGGCTTGTTGGATGCTACTAGAATTAAGAAGTCTACTTTTTGGCTCGTACAACTACGCATTAGGCAGAAACGAATGAAAACAGTCTTTTTATTACATCCACCTTAAAATTTATGTCATACTAGAAATACGTGCGGCTTACGTAGGCGTACTGTGGCACTAGCCACAGTACGCCTACGTGCTAAATACTAATTTAGCACGTTATTGTCGCTCGAGTCTAGGCATGAGACTAGCTCTCTGATTCCCTGGTTTGTTACTACCTCCACTAAAAATTGTTGTAAAACGACCTCTTCAATTTACTCAACTCAATTTACATGAAAAAGTTATGTGCTATTAATCTAAACCTTTCGAAGGAATTGCAATACCTTTTAGGAAAAATCGTACTAAAATCCGTAGTAAGTAGATTTTGATAAAATCGATTACATACAGACAGCTTAGGGGACTTTATTTTATAATAGGCATAGATAACACAAAATTAATGCCGCTCCACCGCTGTAATATCGGAGAGTCCTCAAACGCTAGTGTGATAAAGGTCTTATGTTTTTGTTTTTTTTTACCGGAACGCGTGTTATCGGACATTTAGATTGTAACGGGTGTGTTAAGATTATCAGATATTGTGAATACGAAATTATATACCGTTTACGAAATTAAACGACCGACCAAGGTTCAGTCGAGGTGGGGAAAGTCATTGGCCTGAACCATTTACAGACCGCGCTACGTTAATTAACGTGTACCGCGAAACGCTTAACCTGCTACCGAGTAAACTGTATTTGAATTAAGATTATTATTTTGTTATTTAAGTACCTATAGAGTAAAGCAGCCATTACAAAAATTTGATGTCCCTACTGTTAACCGCTGAGGAGTTCCCTCGTCTGAAGCCAAACCTAGGAGCAGCATTAGTAGGCCTACCATGGACTTTTAGAAAACGATTCAAAGTCAGTACCTAAACCCAACCGCTTTCTTTTCGTACCATTAATACATTGGGGTGGTAATGTTTGAAAAGGATAACGTTATATGAACTACAGATAACTCTGTCTCTTATACTCATATGTTTTTAGGACGCATTCCCAACGCTCATTCGGCAACGACTTAAAGTGTGCGTCTTTAAGACGTCATGGTATTAAAAAGCAAAACAATTTAGTTTACGTCTTCAATTGAGTCTTAATAAGAGTTCATGGTAGGCCTGCAGGTCATGCTTATCACAAACATGCATTGTCATCAGGATTCGACCAGTATGTAAAATTTCAGCCCAATCGGACACCGATAAGAGGATCATTTAACTCGCAAGACTCTGTATATTGAAGGTCGTATATCTTTGTGTAATTGGCTGTGGGAAGTGCATTAGTTTTTACGAATTCTGCAGGTATGACTCTGTATGTATGGCTGTGATAGCCCAGCGGTGAGACCGTGCGACTCTTGCGAGGGGAACACGAGTTTAAACCCGGGCGAGCACCAATGAGCTTTTCTATTACAACTGGTGTGTCTAATTGCTAATTGCAATTTATCACACGCTTTTCGGTGAAGGAAAACATCGTGAGGAAACCTGCATATCTCTAGACAATTCTGGAGATATGTGTAACCTACCAATCCGCATGGGAGCAGCTCTTAGCTCCAACACTTCTTTCCAGAAACGGAGAGAGGAGGCCTATTCCCAACAGTGGGATTGTAACAGGCCGCTACCAGGTATGACAACGGATAGTATACCCTAAGTTTCATATATTTTCTTTTATCGCGGATTATAGCAAAATATTATATTTCAAATACAACCTCCTTTATATAGTTGGTCAACTATATAAAAAAAAACATTGTCATCGTATTACTGAAAAAGATTAAATAGGTTGACTTTCGAGAAAATTGCTTCTTATTTATTGAAAAACTCATCATCATCCTGCCCTTATCCCACTTTAAGTGGGGTTAGCACAACATGTCCCAAACATGTTGTTTCATGATTGTACTACGTATTTTACGACCGGCCGCCTGCCTGACGTCAAACTTGCCTTAGTCGCCTTTTACGACACTTCGGTAAGAAATGAGAGTGGTCTATTCTACTCAGCCGGATAACACACAGCGGTATTTACCGAATAAGTGTAAAGGAAAAATATCGCTGTTATAATTATTTTAATTACTTTTGGATTATTAGATCAACTAGAAACGGCTTTTTTAATAAATATATCTTTATACACGTAAAGGCTAAACTTTACCTCGAAAGAACTTGACAATTCCTGATAAATTTTATTAAAGCCTACATGAGTAAAAGCTGTGATAGCCCAGCGGTAAGACCGCGCGACTCTTACGAGGGGAACACGAGTTCAAACCCGGGCAGGCACCAATGTGTAAGCTTGCAGAAATAATAAACAGTATATTGAGTATATTCACTGTAATTCAACGGGTATAGTTTATAATTCACCACAATCCAACGAAAAGTGAGTAAGTACCACGCCCGGAACGTCATCTGTCAAAATTGTTTCCCGCCTCTTATGTAGTTCGGAAACGCACAGATAAAACTTATAAATATTAATTGGCAGCACTATCCACTCCCTTTCATTCGGCCAATTCTGACAAGTGACGCGTCCCCGCGTAGTTTTACATGATCATTATTCCTAATAAGTAGCTTAACATACACAAATATTTAGAAATAATAAAAACGAATTAAATGTAATACTAATACTAGTACGGTTTTATTTAATATTATTCATAATTTCTCTTACCTAATGTTATATAATAATATGATATTACATGTTTTACATAAATCTTCAAGTTTCTTTTCGTTATACAAATGCCATCAAAGTTTCCACTAAAAGCTAACACAAAAGAAGGTGAACAGTATAATATTTTGATTTTAACTTTTAAATGTTAATTTAAAAAACAAAACAAAGAGTATCCATAAAAAATACAGAAATTTACAGTTAGCCAATTTAGAGCATCGGCTCATTTAGCTTCATGCCCCCGTATAATATCGGCTCACTTTAATTTTATGCCCACGCATAACATCGGCTCATTTGATTTCATGCCCACGTATAACATCGGCTCATTTTAATTTTATGCCCACGTATAAACATCGGCTCATTTATTTTATGCCCACGTATAACATCGGCTCATTTTAATTTCATGCCCACGTATAAACATCGGCTCATTTTAATCTCATGCCCACGTATAAACATCGGCTCATCTTAATTTTATGCCCACGTATAAACATCGGCTCATCTTAATTTTATGCCCACGTATAACATCGGCTCATTTTAATTTCATGCCCACGTATAAACATCGGCTCATTTTAATCTCATGCCCACGTATAAACATCGGCTCATCTTAATTTTATGCCCACGTATAAACATCGGCTCATCTTAATTTTATGCCCACGTATAACATCGGCTCATTTTAATTTCATGCCCACGTATAAACATCGGCTCATTTTAATTTCATGCCCACGTATAAACATCGGCTCATTTTAATTTCATGCCCACGTATAAACATCGGCTCATTTTAATTTCATGCCCACGTATAAACATCGGCTCATCTTAATTTTATGCCCAGGTATAAACAACGGCTCATTTTAATTTTCCTTACATTGTCATTTACAACATTTCGCAACAAAACATGAATACATCACAGATTGACATGGACTCATAAACAATTATATTATCTGTTATAGTGCGCTAACATCAATACTCTCACATATTTAGAAGTAAATAATCACATCACACGATTCAATTAGCAGTCAATATATCAAGTTTTTATTTATTTATTTTTATTTTTTAATTTTTTATAAATGTTTCAGAACTAATCTCACATAACAGTAATGATGTAAATATATCACAAAATTTGTAGTAATTATTTATTGTAGGCTTATTTGATACACTATTAATTATTTACAACTTATACAACATTGATTTACAAAATAATAAACAAAATGAACTTTTATCTCTTCATTATACCTACACTCTTAATAATCTTATTATCTTATAATCTTATTATTTTTTTTCTTTAACACATTAGACAGGTATTTTAAAACCACAATTTCACACATTACACAGGTATAACACAATATAATTTTATAGATCAAACCAAATCAATTTTATATTCAAATTATCATCTTTATAATGTTATAGATTTAATAGTATATTTATTTAATACAGTAATAAGGTTTTCATCTTCAGTGTTATTTATTTTTGATTTACTGCTATCTTTTTATTATGTTATTTATATATTTATATATACATATCCATTATTATGTTACTAATTCCTTAATAACAGTATATAGAATTTTTACTACTTCTCTCAACACTATTTTAATCTAATTATTCTGATTCACTAGAGATGGGATCATTACCAAAAACTAACCAGGGATATATTTTGTCAACCGAATAAACACCAACATATATTTTACCCTTTTTTCGTGTAATGGCTGTATCTTGAACTTCGTACCGATCGTTATCAAAACATTTTGTAATCCTATAGGGTCCAGAACACTGCGGCACTAATTTACGGCTTTGCCCCGGGGCTGATATAACATCCTTTTGTATTCGTACCAAGTCACCTACCTTATATTTCTTAGCTTCTTTTCTAGTCCTGTCGAACCGAATTTTTTGTTTGCTTTGTTCACGACTATTATGTTCAACTACCTCGTTTCGTAAATCATCTAAATTTTTTTTATTATGCGCTTCTGAGACTACACTATTCATAATACTGTCACAAATACCGGTAGGAGCGAATCCAAATAACGTTTCTGCTGGCGTTTTACCCGTGCCTTTATTTATAGTGTTGTTTAATGACCATTGAACTTTTGGAATACAGATATCCCATTCATTTTCTGCCAATCCGTGATTAGAAGACGTGAGAGATTCGACCAACGTTCTATTATAACGCTCTATTTGACCGTTTGCCCGGGGAGACGCAACGGCATTTAAGATATGTTTAATACCTTTTCCCACAATAAATTTATTGAATTCTTTGCTTGTAAAGCTTGTGCCACGATCTGTTATTAGTCGTCGCGGAACTCCAAAAAGCGAGAAATATTCTTCAAACACGCGAACGCTCGTCTTACTTTTACAGTTCTTGACCGCTTTAATGAATATATATTTTGTGAAAGAGTCAATTATAGCCAAAACGTATTGATTTTTACTTTTGCTAATTGGAAATGGGCCACAATGATCTGCATGTAATGTATCAAATGGCTTGTTGACTTTTTCGATAGGATGGAGGAAACCTTCCTTAGGACCGCCTGGTATCTTATTGTGAGCACATTGCAAACAGGCTTTACAATATTTTTTTATAAATTTTCGCATGTTTTTAAACCAATACACTTTCTTTACTCTTTCGTATGTCTTTTCAAACCCAAAGTGACCATTATTGTCATGATTCATTCGCAGTATTTGCCATCTTACGGACTTCGGCACTACCCATAACAAGTTAATTTCATCGCCCTGTCTGGCTACCCTGTACAAGCGATCATTTTTAAGCGTGAAATTATTTTTAACTTCAACAACCTGATCACTATCCGTATCTTTTAATATTTCCATAATACGCTGTAATTCAGGATCTGCTGATTGTACCGTCTGTAACCAAGCTGCGTCATCATCTATAAGTAATACATCTATTATTTCGTGTATTTCTTTGTCAACTTTGTTTATCGGATTTCGGCTCAAGGCGTCTACATGTGCCATTCTTGATCCAGGGCGATACTCGATCGAGAAGTCGTATTCTTGCATCGAAATCCACCACCTTGCTACTCTAGGTACTAGATCACGTTTTGTCATAGTACTCCTAATCGCATTACAGTCCGTCACAGCTTTGAAATGCGTACCAAGCAGGTAAACCCTGAATTTTTGCAGAGCCGTTACTAACGCTAGCGTTTCAAGCTCGTATGAATGAAACTTCTGTTCTTCGGGTGACGTCTGCCTGCTGTAATAGGCTATAGGTTGACATTTTTCTTGTTTCTTTTGCATTAGAATTGCGCCCAATCCTATTTTACTTGCATCTGTATGCACTTCCATGCTAGCAGAGGGATCGTAAAGTCCCAAAATTGGTCTACTAATCAGTCTTTCTTTCAAGTTATTAAAGGCCTGCCTTTGTTCGTTATCGAATTTCCATGGCACGTTCTTTTTTGTTAGATTTGTTAAGGGACGGGCTATTACAGAAAAGTTTTTAACGAAGCGTCTAAAATAACTTGCCAGACCGACAAATTGTCGAACCTCATGCACATTTTTAGGTTCTGAGAAGTATCTAACTGCATTTATCTTTAAATTTCCAGGCCGTATTCCTTGAGATGAAATTTCGTATCCCAAATAATCAATATGTTCTTGAAAAAAGTAACACTTTTGTAAGTTCAGAGTAAGCCCTGAGTTTCGTAATAATTGAAAAATAATGTCTAATTTGGTCATTCCTTCCTGTATAGTTTTTGAAGCTATTAGTAAGTCATCCATATAAGCCAGCGCTACACCTTTTCCCATTCCCTTTAACATAGAATTAATAGCTCTCTGAAAGACACTAGGCGCATTTGCCAATCCAAATGGCATCCTGTTATACTCGAAGAGTCCATCCGGAGTAACAAACGCGGTCAAATGCTTACTAGTTTCCGCAACCGGGACCTGGTAGTAACCTGAAGCCAGATCAAGACTAGTAAAATAGCTATTACCACCTAACTTGTCCAATTGGTCTTCGATTCTGGGAAGCGGATATTTATCTTTGAGGGTCTTTCGGTTTAATGCACGGTAGTCAACGCAAAGCCTTTTTTCCCCGCTTTTCTTGTTAACCAGAATAACTGGGCTAGCGTAAGATGAAGTGCTTTCTCTAATGATGCCGTAGCCGAGTAATTCTTCAATAATATGGGATAATTGTTCGCGCTCCTTAAAGGACATCCTATACGGATTATAAACCACAGGAGTATTATCGTGCAGTTTTATTTCCAGTTCCGTTAACGTGGTTTTACCTAATTCAGATAAATTTAAAGCAAAACAGTCGCGAAACTTTAATAACAACTTATGAAAATTTTGTAACTCCTGTGCATTTAGATTCACACCTATTTTTATTTCATCTAACGGTAATGCCTGAACTTGTTTACAGTCTGTTACATCGGTAAATCCTACATAATTATTATTCACTTCTTCATAGGAACATCCTCTCGCTATCAAAAAATCTTTCTCAATTATTATGTCAGTTTTAGTCATATTGACGACCATCAAATAACCAGCACCTACGTCAAATCTGTATAATCCAGGAATCAGTAAGCATTCTGCATGATTTATTATTCTTTGTCCTCCAGTTATATATAAATTACCCGTAAAATCTGATTCCAAGTTTACAAAAATCGGGGCTGTACTTTGACCTTCTATAGTTGAATCTTTATTCACAAAAATCTTTAATTTAACTGTCTCACTACAGCAATCAACACATGGTGCTTCAAAAAATATAATCTCATTATTTGTTTTGTAAACCATAATGTTAGGCCTTTCGCTAAACGTCTGACCCAAGATTATTGGCACTTTCATATATTGGTCAGCCACAACAACTACTTCGATCTCAGCACTAACATTGCCTATTTCTATTAAAGCTATTTGTGTACCTATTGCCTGAACTGCAGAATTTCCAAACCCTTGTAAAATAGGCATATTCGTTTTTTGAGACCTCTCAGGTAATAATTCTTGCGCATCAGATTCCCTTATTAGCGTGCAACTGCTGCCCAGGTCAATATAAGCCTGTTTTTCAATACCATTAATTTTTATACTTTTATAATATTTGTCATTGGGGTTTCCATCAGAATTTTCAATACATAAAATTTTATGATTATTTGGTTCGCTTCTTACTGTTTCAGGCCTATCACTAGCGGTTTCTGTCATCGATGATGCCCTTTTTCTACAATCCTTTGTAAAATGTCCAAAACGATGACAAAATCCGCATTTCTTTTTTGGTTTTGAACAATTAGGGCTAATATGTCCAAGTTCTCCGCAATTAAAGCAGCGAATGGATTCATTCTTGACATTTTCAGTTAATGATGTATTTACCTTGATATTCTGTGGTTGAAAATAAAATGGAGTTTTTGGTCTATGTACTTCGGTCTGAGTTATCGTCTGGAGGTAGCATAATAATTTTTCAGGGTTGTCGAACATACAAGCCCCTGCCCCCATGCGAACGAACTTATCATCTATGCCATGGATCAAACATGCCACCGCTTTTGATCCTGTTATTTCACATTTGTTTAATAAAACCAACTTGTTGTAATAGTAATTGTCAAATGGCTGTCCTAATTTACAACGATATTTTAGCATTTTGGTAAGCGTGTCACCATAATTTTCGTTTGAGGGAAAAGCCCCTTTTAGTTTTATTACCCATTCTTCCCAAGAAAATAACATAGATGGCAGCCCTTGATACCATTTCTTAGCAAGGCCCATTAATTTAGGCAACGCGTAGTGGCAGGTTTGCCTGTCGTCCCAACTATATATTTTAGCACACTCTCCTACCTTATGAATCCACCATTCTATATTTTGATTATCATCTGAAGGATCGAATTCCGGTATGACATTAAAACTGGCAGTGATATTCGAAGAATAATTGTATGATGGTGGTAAAATTTGTGGCTCAGGTACGCTATTTTGATTACTAGTTGCACGTAATTCATTTGAATTGATAACAGGATTGCTAGTAACGTTTAATAAAGAATCACGCGGTAATTGATTTATGTTAGATATAGTACTGATAGGTGGAGGCGTTTGACCAACATCCTTCCTAAGTCTGGGTCGTTTTTCCGAACTATCACGGTATCGCTTATGACTACGTCGATTATGACTACGGCGCGGTCGAGAACGTTTATGTTTTCTTTTATTATAACGATTACGTTTATGCCATTCAGCTTTACTAGTGGATGATTCAGAAGTTGATGTCGAAGAATATGATACGCTACATCTATGATCGCGACGGCGTGATTTGTGTTTAAAACGAGACCGAGATTCCCTATTAGGAGTCATTATAAAATGAGGATAGACTAATCTAGTTAGTAAAAAAAAATATTTCTAAACAAGTAAAATAAATAAGTGTAAATACACTTTTAAATAACTACACACACAGCTAAATAACTTATACACTTATTTAACAGTAAGTTGAAAAATATAAACAAAAGAACTAATAATATCCCTATCGTTACACAGTACAGTTGTAATTAAATCAACGAAATCACTTTTAACTTTGTATACACGTCAAAGAGTTATTTATACGTGTCATAATAACTTCTCAATTTCTCTTCACTTAACACTTGCACCAAGTATAATATAAATTCACTGACCTTGGTTCCTTTAACTTAGTCCATTTGATTGCGAGTAGACCAACGAAGTAATAGAAAATAAGATCCGGCTGCGCTTAGCAACGTGGGTTTTTGCTCAATCCTTGCACAATGTTAATTATCTTGTTTATATCCCCTCTTCTGAAATTTGTAAGCTTGCAGAAATAATAAACAGTATATTGAGTATATTCACTGTAATTCAACGGGTATAGTTTATAATTCACCACAATCCAACGAAAAGTGAGTAAGTACCACGCCCGGAACGTCATCTGTCAAAATTGTTTCCCGCCTCTTATGTAGTTCGGAAACGCACAGATAAAACTTATAAATATTAATTGGCAGCACTATCCACTCCCTTTCAAATGAGTTTTTCTATTTAAACTCATGTGTCTAATTGATAATTGCAATTTATCACACGCTTTTCGGTTAAGGAAAACATCGTGAGGAAACCTGCATATCTCTAGAGAATTCTGGAGATATGTGTAACCTACCAATCCGCACTGGAGCAGCGTGGTAGGTCTTAGCTCCCCTTCTCCCCTTTCCCTTCCCTCCAGAAACGGAGAGAGGAGGCCTATTCCCAGCAGTGGGATTGTAACAGGCCGCTAGTTTTACTTTTTTTTTACATGAGTAAAATATATTGATTATTGTTCAGATTGTGACGGTATTTAATTGCGTCAGTGTTGAACACGTTGTACAACGGTGCGGCTGTAACATCACCCCAGTTAATAGATAAACCTTAAAAACAAAATTCATTTTTTTTTCTTTGTTACAATAAAATATAGTACCAATAATATTTTTAGTACAAATAAAATTTTCTCGAAAGGTTTTTTACACAATACAAAGAATATAAACATCAGGTGATAAATTATTATAAAAGCTGTATTGTACTCTATTTTGAGAGTATATTTTTATTTTAACACGTCCTAGATTTCTATCATTCATTCTCCTGCCCTTATCCCACCCTAAGTGAGGTCGGCACAACATGTTACAAACATGTTGTCACATGATTTGGCTACGTATTTTACGACCGGCCGCCTGCCTGACGTCAACTTACCTTAGTCGCCTTTTACGACACAGACACCGCGGTAAATAAGAGGGTGGTGTATTCTATGCAGCCGGATACCGCACGGCAGATACCTTAGTCGCCTCTTACGACACCTCGGTAAGAAAGGAGGGTGGTCTATTCTATTCTGCCGGATACCACACGGCGTAAAATAAAATCAACACATAAACCCTAAAAATGTATATAAAGATATATTTGCCCACAACTAAATGTATTTACCGTCCTTAGTAACGTGATTCGTTAACCAAAATTCATACATAATAGACACAAAACTACCATTATACCCGTAACAAAATAGCTATTGAAAATAATAAAATATTTCATAGATGAAAATCGTCCCTATATTTTACATAATAAAGCCGAAAATATGGCACACACACATCTTATCAAATTAATAATGAAAAATAATAGGGCATTTGCGGTTGTAGATTACTTCACGGAAAAAACGTTTTAATCTACAGAGCAGAAAAGGCTGTTTTTGCATGTAGATTAAATATAAGTATATCATTTTCAGTAGAGGCCGTAGTTTGGAGTACAGAGCAGTTAAGATTGTGCGATAACGTTTTAATATGAGCCGGAACTGCCAGGGTTGGCTCCAACAGACCACTAAAGGAAAAGCGCAATTTGTTTGATTTTTAAACAAAACCTTTTTGTCATTACCCTGATAAGTATAAAGTATGTAGAAGCTAAATGGAGACTATTATTTACAAGATAATAAACGGTAAATTATAGACCTTTATTTTACTAAATACTTTTACCGCTGAGGAAACTTTATATTAAGATGGTATATTGTGTACCATTAATGCCGTGTGGTATCAGGCATAAATAAGACCACCCTCCTTGCATACCGAGGTGTCGTAAGAGGCGACTAAGGTATGTGCCGTGTGGTATCCGGCTGCATAGAATGGACTACCCTCATTTCTTACCGAGGTGTCTTAAAAGATGACTAAGGTAAGTTGACGTCAGGCAGGCGGCCGGTCGTAA
Source organism: Morpho deidamia (assembly GCA_947086505.1). NCBI lineage: Eukaryota > Metazoa > Arthropoda > Insecta > Lepidoptera > Nymphalidae > Morpho > Morpho deidamia. The sequence goes on from CAMTZC010000025.1 coordinate 3,838,449, forward strand.
AATACGTAGTCAAATCATGTGACAACATGTTTCTAACATGTTGTGCCGACCCCACTTAGAGTGGGATAAGGGCAGGAGAATGATGGTATATTGTATACCATTTATCAAAATAAAAAGTTTACTTACGTCTCCTGAAACTTCCAGTTCCCCAAATTCTAATTCTAATTAAAAATATTAATTATTCAAGTGGACTGTTTGAGTACTTTTGAATCGACAATTTTTTTTTAAAGAAGCTCCTACTGATAAGTTAGTTTTCTCTTACTGAGAAGAACCAGCAAGAAACTTGGCAGATAATCTTTTAATATTTTTTTTCTTTAATAAAATTCCGCAATCTACTTTAACTTTACCATTAGAGCAGTTTAAATCACTATTTAAAAAAAGGCTAATACAGAAAGCCTACTATACTATTGAGGATTACTTAGACGATAAGAATGCGTGGATATAGCTACTCTTCGACCCTGTACAAGACATTAATAACTATATATACTAGTAATAAGAACTATTCTGTGACAAGAGCCACTGCCGAGTTTCTTGCTGGTTCTTCTCGGTAGGAACAGCTTTCCGTACCAGCAGTAGATGTTGACGATTCAAAAGCACTTATTTACAAGTTTACTTGAATAAAGAATATTTTGAATTTGAATTTGAATTTGAATTTGCAAAAAAAATATTTTTTTTTTATTCATTATGTCCCAGAAATTAAAGATGTCTATGCTATCTATACTTTTAGCTGGCATAAAGGAATTTCACATAATAATTATTGACAGTAAAAATCGATTACCATTAGAATTATTCCATCACCGAAAAAAAGTTCAGTTGCTTAAGAAAATGTGAATCAAAAGCGTTTTACCGCCATTAGTCTGTTGTCAGTAATCGATACATTGTGATGGAAATAATGCAACGCAGCAAGTGAAAATCGCTTGAACTTGATTTATTTATTTTTTATTTTGTCACTATATTTTACTTAAGTAATACAGAGGATACAGTGTTTTAAGTTTCATTTTGAGTAAAACTCTGAATGAATTTCGAATATCCCATTTACTAAGAACATTCACATCTTGAGAGGAAAGTGTCAACTTTAATTTACTATAAACATTGATTTTGGATGATGATTCATTTCCTCAGAAAACAAAGCAACTCTGGCCATGAAACCTTTAATTAAAGTCTGTAAACTGAAAGTCCTTTTAATAGGGTCCCTATTTTCTTAAATCTTACACTCAGATGCTATTAGTGGATTAAATAAGCTAGTTCGTTCTTTCTGACATAGTTTTTCTGCCATTTTCCTCTTGTTCGACGAAAACGTGGACACGCCTATGCCTATTTTTAAATTAACGCGACTCTACGTATATATCATATTTTGACACCATCATTAACGGGATATAAGGAAAGAATTTTTTGCCGAAAAATATGAATATACTGAACAAATATATCTAATCTTTATTAAAACAGAGTACATTTACGGAACAACACGGCGCAACGCAACACAAATAACACATAAGTGTATTATCCGGCTGAGTGTACGAATGTAATTTGGGAATGAAAAATGACTTTCGGGAGCGGTTGTTCGGCCCGTAGGAGTAAGCCATGAATATTTTGCACGGTTTAATGTGAAACTCATAAGTTTAGTCGAATTTGACATAGACATATTTACTGTATATTTCAACGGTCTCTGTAGCATAGAGATTGAAACAGATTTTGTATATATACTCTTTTGTTCTACTAACGAGAGTCGAGAGAAACTCATGAGTATAGTCAAATTAAAAGAGAAATATTGATTTTGCATATCAACGGACTCTTTTTCCAGCTGAGGAGAATAGAACACCCTCATTTCTTATCGAAGTGAAAAGTCTGTCTGTGTGTTACGTTTTCACAGCGAATCTACTGAACTAATATCGATGAAATTAGGCACAATTAATATATACCGGGGATTACCCCGGTACATATTAACTGTGTAATTGTAACAGGATTTCTATAGCATATATAATATAGATGTTAATTCACAATTCCTGTTAATACAGGAATAGGATGACATTTAAAAATGCCATCTATTATCTACAATCTATTACATATCAAAGTTTTTTAATTCACGATGTGTCAAAGTTGATTCGAATCCGTAATTATTCAGTTCTTATTAAAACGAGGTTCTTAATCACGTTATTTAGTTTATGTCTTAACACAATTTACGTTATACTGATATATAATATTTACGTAAACCATCCGGAAGTATTGCACTATATTAAAGTAAAAACCGTACAAAAATCCGTTCAGTAGATTTTGCGAAAATCGATTACATACAGACAGACCGCTTTTTGGGACTTTGTTTTATAATAAGTATAGATTTCAAAGCACGAAATATTTACAAGCTCGAATCCCACTCTGTATCACTTGAGACACACTACAAGTTTGAAGCCGAAGGCTTAGTAAAGTATATACGGTACAAGTATATTACCTTATATTAAGTACCGGCTTTCAATTTTGATCACTTATTTATTTCGTTACCTATTGTATGTACAATAACTTTTGTAAGTTAGTGGGTAAGTTGACCCACCGTGTGGTATTGGGCTAAGTAGAATAGACCACCCTCATTTCTTACCGAAGTGTCGTAAAAGGCGGTTAAGGTTAGCCCACCCACCGTGTGGTGTGCGGCTGAGTAGAATAGACGACCCTTTTTCTTACCGAGGAGTCGTAAAATACGACTAAGGTAAGTTGACCACAGACTACGTATTTTAAGACTGGCGTCTTAAAATACGTAGCCGTATCATGTGACAAGATGTTTATAACATGTTGTGTAGAACCCATTTAGAGTGGGATAAAGCAGAAGGATGATTTACGTATTCAAAAAATGTTGTTAATTTTAAAATTTTCTTGATAATTATAATGACTTATTTATAGAATTAGGTCCATAATACAAAATCATCACTCTCCTGCCCTTATCCCACTCTAAGTGGGGTCGCCACAACATGTTACAAACATGTTGTCACATGATTTGGCTACGTATTTTACGACCGGCCGCCTGCCCGACGTCAACTTACTTTAGTCGCCTCTCACGACACCTCGGTAAGAACGGAGGGTGGTCTATTCTATGCTGCCGGATACCACACGGCGTAGGTCCATAATACAAAAGTAATGAAAATATTATTATGGTATATATAATTCGCGGTAAAAGAAAATATATGTAATACTTGAGATTGTGGTAGTGGATGTGTGCAGTGCTCTTGTACAGTTGTGTTATTGGTGGTGGGTAGTTCATGGGTTTTTATGAATTTTGCATGTATCAGACATGAGAAAAGATAGTACATTCATATACATATATTTTTTAGAAATTATAAAAAAGAGGAAATTTGGAAAAGAAAAGAAAAGAGTCAGACGGATTAGGCTGATAATACATGTAATACATTCGATCCCGGAAACCTTTATTTGAATCCGCCCATTCCCAACTGAGCAGTAGTGACTTTAAATGACAGCGTAATTAACCTTTCTATTCTAAAATACTGTAGAAATTGCGACATCTATTAAGTTTTTGGATAAAACTCCCTTTATCCTCTTCCTGCTCGCTCAGAGATGGCGATCGCGGCAACCTTAAAAGTGTTTCTTAGAGAGATTCACTGGAGTCGTACGACACGTTACGAATAACACTTCTATCATTTGTGACTCTAAAATAACTCTATTTGTCCTTTGTTGCTAAATATTTATCATAACATTTTGTCATCGTACGCCATTTGCGTTAACCGCAACGCTCAGTTGACATACCGCAAAACATTTTAAAATGGTTATCATCCACAGCGAAATACTTTTACATATCAAATTAAATTAGATATTATTTTGTAATGTAGAATGGCATATTTGTAACAATTGTATACGTAGTTTGCATTATTAACTAAATAGATTAAATAATGATACTTTATTTAAAATTGTATTACAGACTTTTTCAGCATATAGATTATCTAATAAGAACGTCATCGTGTGTATATTCTTTTGTTCATAAAAGGTTAAACACTGGTTAAAATATAACAATATAACAAACAGAAATGGAGAAATATTGACAGATATAGAAAAAACAAAATTTACAGAGATTTCTACTGAGGCTGGCACTGAATAACAGACATTATTAAATGTAAATAGAATGTCTTTTGAATGAAAGTTATATATTATAATTTTTCCAAATTTAAATTTAGTACAATCGTTACATATAATACTTTATAATTTTAATAATTCAAATTCAAATTCAAAATATTTTTTATTCAAGTAAACTTGTAAATGAGTGCTTTTGAAACGTCAACATCTACTGTTGGTTCGGAAAGCTGTTCTTACCGAGAAGAACCAGCAACAAACTCGGTGGTTGCTCTTTTTAAAGAATAATTCTTATTACTAGTTACGTATAGTTATTGATGTCTTGTACATTCAGAAAGCCAACTATACTATTGAAGATTAATAAGACGATAAGAATGCGTGGATATAGCTACTCTTCAACACTGTACAAGACATCAATAACTATATGTAACTAGTAATAAGAATTATTCTTTAAAAAGAGCAACCGCCGAGTTTCTTACTGGTTTTTCTCGGTAAGAACAGCTTTCGGAACAAGCAGTAGATGTTGACGATTCAAAAGCACTTGTTTACAAAATTACTTGAATAAAGAATATTTTGAATTTGAATTTGTTGCAGAGGGCAGTATTACTTGAAACGGCACGTACTGTGAGGAAGTTTCTCACTCCTTAACCCTAGCCACCGGTAGCTTGCGGACGACGTTTTATTTTATGTTTTTGAACGTTTTTTATTAGTAGAAATATTTAAAAATATAAAAAGTAAAAAAAAAATAGTAATAAATTCTCTTAGCAACGTTCTTCTTTTTTTTTTTCTTTTTTTGCTAAATCGCCATTGATTGTTTAATGATTCCAGCCCATAGTTTAAAATTTCAATCACTCTCGGACCGCTTAATTTGTGCGTTGTTGGACCACGGTCACCTTTTCTCATAGAAAATGTATATATTCTGCCCCGGCACCAACGACTAAGCCAACACGGCCCGACAAAGCCTTTCAGCTTATCTTTAAGCTTTAACTCAGTTATTCGACATGACTTAAATCCTACATCCTTACAAAACCGCAGATTAAATTTAAACGGGATTGCCGTTTTAATCCCGATTGTGTTTCTTTAATTTAATCTTTCGGCATTAAAATTATGTAAACGATCAAGAAAACCAAACCTTACAGATTTTGGGAGGACAACATCTCAATTTAATTTAGTTATAAAATATTTTTTTTTATTATAACAAATATGTAAATTACTTACACGCTACTACTATACAAATCATGCCCACTTGGAATGGTCCCAAGAATGCTGGCAGCGTTTCCGCGTTGAATCGCTAAGCTGATTTTTTGTGCGAAAAAGGAGCCAGCCCTCTTGTCACCCGAAGAGACGATCAACCGAGGTGTTATAAATTGATTTAAATAATTTGACCACCGATATCTATAGTGTCTGTCATACAAAACTTCCATCCGAAAATTTTTTTAGACAAATTATTGAAGTCTTCTACTGCACAGTATACTTACTAAAGCATATTTTTCAAATATTCATTTGGAGAAATCAATTCGGAGATTTTTGTATATTTTGCAAGTCAGATATCACGTACATATATGTATTGAATTGGCATTAGTTACGTTTCATCTATTGTTTCTGAGAGTTAGTGTTCAATAACAGAGGAGATATTTGCATGTGATCAATATCGGGATCGCGGATTAATTAAGATGATATTTCTTTTATATGTGAGTTTTATACTTATAAGTCTTATTACTAAGCGTTGACTCCTGGCGACTATTAGGCGCTCACCCGTCTAAATCGTGTTATAGTTTGCAAAAAAGATTGTGTTGTAGGTTACTTGTTCGCTGTCGTGTAGTGTTAGTAAGTTCATTCCTACTCACTAGAATTCACTATTTCCATTTCCATCATCTACTTTCAATGATGTTCTGTATACAGAAACCGCTTATATATAGTGAATGTGAATTTTCTCGGCTTAGTTCGAATCTATTCAGCTTTTTAAAACTAATTATTAATTATTTTCACACTGTACTTTTATCGGAGTTCCAAAACTATACTCAGAAACAAATCAGGCAGGGTGGGGATGAATCAAGTACTATATAACCATGCTTGTGTGGCTATTGCTTCGCTTTGCGATTTTGTCGTGGAGTCTATCTCCTGATGATGCTTCGGTTGTGGGGCGAAACGATTGTTGAGTTTGTGATAGTAAACGTGTGTGGTGCTTGTGTATTGTGGTGGAAGTGGTGGAGGTGCATGTGTTTTTTAGAGTCCATCACGTATCGAGTATGAAAATATGGATAGTCCACTATACAATTAACACTATATATATTTTCTATTTACTGTATCGCGGTTTATAATTTTAAAATAATTTTATTATTACTTTTGTTTTAAATCAGGCAAAAAACCCGTCCGAAAATTATTTAATGACGCGAATATAATGTAACCATTATCTGTTTACATATATAGTTTTAAGTAATTAGAATCCATTATCCCTTACCGCAAACAAAATTTAATAAATAACAACGCAAAAGCTTTTTCCACGTAACTTTTTCTTCATACGCTCCGACCTTCATAAACGGTTAAACGTAAACTATAACTTTCAACATTAATCAACTGCCTAAAGTATTAAAGGATCCCGACAAACTTTGCAATAACTGGGACCGGCTTACCGTGTAAGACCCCCAGGTGGTGAAAACCTGTATAATATAAATATATTACATTATAATATTAGGCCTATCAGGTTTTTAAATCATGATTTTTGCCGTATTTGTTTGCTTTTATTGTTTGCTGAAAGATAGCGTCCTACTCCTTATAGATTAAAACTGCAGTACCCTCGTTTGTACAAATCACTTCAACCCCCTTCAAATAACCTCACCGTTGAACTTCAAGAAGAACTATCATGGTATTTGTAAGTAGATAATCGAATATCGAAGAAAATCGTTTGAAAATTATGATCAGGATAAAATATCATAAACAATTTCACATTTCGAATGTGAAAAGTTTAACTTCACTGCATATTTGACCATCGTCATCATCATTCTTCTACCCTTATGCCACTCTAAGTGGGGTCGGCACAACATGTCACAAACATGTTGTCACATGATTTGGCTGTGTATTTTACGACTGGCCGCCTGCCTAACGTGAACTTAGCTTAGTCGTATTTTACGACCCCTCGGTAAGAAATTGGGTGGTCTTTTCTACTTAACCGGATATCACACGGCCGGTTGACTTACCTTAATCGTCTTTTAAGACACCTCGGTATGAAATGAGGGTGTTCTACTCTACTCAGCCATATACCACACGGCATTTCACTGCATAGTTGATGTTTGAAGAATAAATGATTGAGTATTAGGAACATACTTGAGAAAATATGTTGAATAATAAATAAGCTTATTTTCAATATACAAAAGCTAAAATCATAGTCGGAAAATCACGAACACCTTAATATTTAGAATTATCAAGTATACGAGAGTATCAGATTCAAGTAGACATTTAATACCTAAAAAGGTATCATAAAAAGGATCGCAGGCATAATTTAATTTGTTTCAGTATATCCATTTTTTATTAAATTAATATTACCTGAATGGGTAACTCTAAAACGTGATACTTATGTGTATTCATTAAAATTTCAGAGTGTAGTGTGACTGGAATTTTATATTTATTTGTAGAAGCAAGAAATTTACGCAAACAAAATTACGTCGGGCTTCAGACCATTTTTGGTCATTCAGACTTTTTTGCTCCGAATGGGCAATTTAAGTGAGGGCAAAATTACGTATAGTACAAACTATAACAGTTGGCCCATCTGAAAAAAAATCATGAAACACTCTTAAGACTCTACCACAAACAAACCTTTTTTAATTTATTGAAGTAACCGTTACTTTAAGGAAGTATTTTTAAATTTAAGGAAATGTAAATAATTCTAATTTTTATAATTATAAATATAATTTTATTACACATCCGATGTTCTATGTAATGACATGTGTTCCCAATAATAGCCGTTTGGGAAGATTGAACATAACCAGTAACTGGATTGGAATATTATTATTAAAAATTTAAGTTTATACAGCTGTTTTTTCTATAAATAAAATCACAATAATTTCAAATAGCCTTTGTAGAGTAGAGCTTCTGCGGTCTACTCTCTGCATTTTGCAACCTCGACGATGCTACTGCGCTGACCGGTCCAGCCCAGTGACGCTGTAAAAGCCATTAGGGCTAACAGCATACAGTCAGTTCGAAAAAAGTCAAAAATTTTGCCTCTGTCAAAAATTAATTACATTTTAATTAATATAGGCGTTGCTTTTATATAGAACAAACTAGCAGCGGTCAATCTTTGAAACGTTTTTAATTGCAAGTACCAATACTTATACTATTTGATAACGTTTAAATCATCCTTCGTGTTTTTTGTATGATATATTGGTGCTGACCGAAAATCCAATCAATACATGCAGTGTTATCTTCAGAATATCGGCAAACAATAACGTCAACGGAATTAATTCCCCGCCCAAAACATTGTCCGGCAAAAACGTTTTCCGCGTCAAAATTTTCCGTTACAATTTTTCAGCTTAGTTGCGTGGTAAACAAAGGGATTTCATGAAAAACGACCTTTCATCTGTTTAAAACCGAACGATTTATTATTATAAGCTATATTTTATAGAAACGCCTGTTTTGGATATTGTAAAACGTTCAATTTATGTAATATAATCATTTACAAAAAAAAACAACCGGTGATTTTTAGGTTCCGTCTGAAGTTTAGCTGGCATTAATTTATGGAAATTGTTTTATAAAATTAGGAAGATACCTGAAATCAGTAACGTTAATTATTTTAGCTACAATTTTATGTTCAAAAAGACCACGTTCTCTTCTTCTTCATTGTTTCCTCACCGCTGAGGATCGTGACTCCATTTCACTTTGGCTACCAGCTGCTTCCATTGGTTTCGCTCAGCTGCCTGGTGAAATGCGCAACTGATTGGCACCTTAAGCTGTTCAGCAACCTGGTCTGACCATCTTTTAGGACTACGTCCTCGAGACCTTACCTCAATCTTCCCGGTTATCATTAGACGTTCCAGGTTATCAGTACCTCTGCGTGCAACGTGGCCAAAGTATCGAATAACACGTTGCAAGCAGACAGAAGACAGGCGCTGTGCATTGTTTAATTTCAGTTGAGACATTGGCGCGGTGGGCTGTCCATGGGATCCTAAGTATACAACGCCAACACCACATTTCAAAGGCGTCGACTCTGTGCCTATTAGCGGCTTTAGTGGTCCATGTTTCTGCACCATATAGGGCAATGGAAAAGACGAGTACGCACAAGATGTATTTTCGTTTTCTGCGTTATGTTTCTGTCTCCATACTTTGCACAGTCGAGTCATTGCTGTCTTTGCAATTCGCCTTTGTATTTCTGGTTCACGGCTACCCTTATTTGTTATTACGGAGCCAAGATATTGGAATTGGTCTACCGTCTCATATTTATGTATTTATGTATGTTAAGATTAATACACTTTAAATTTGAATCACTTTCCAGTGTCCGATTAAGCTGAAATTTTACATGCTGGTCATGCATGCATGTTGCATGCCCTGATTTTGCGGGCTGAATTGGCTCCAGACGATAGAACTCCTCAACAGTTAACAATATAGATAAAAATATTGTACAAAGCTTTTTTTTAAGTTTTTTTTTTACTTTTCTTGTTTCAATATTCTTTATAGAATTCGGCGTTACTTTGTGGAGGTCCATAATACAAAAATACAGAAAATATTATTCTGCTATAATCCGCGATAAAAGTATATGTAATGCTAAATGTAGAGTGTACTATCCGTTCTCATACCTGGTACAGGCAGGATGCGTAAAAATTCATGCACTACCCGCCACTAATAACACAACAATACACAAGCACTGCAGACATTCACTGCCACAATCTCCAAAATCGCATCGCCTTATGAAAATTAAAGATTTATAAACACGTTTTTTGTTCATATTATGATACTATAATATATGAAGGTAGAAATAAACAAAACGTTTTGACGACGTTTATGTGATATCCGTATGGAATATTGTTTTCACAATAATTGATCCTGTTGTTATTCCGGTCAATGGTCTTATAGCGAAGAGCCTCACCGCCTCAAGAAGCTCTCACTAATTGGATGGATGTCTAATCAAGGATAGTATATATAAGGCATTATTACTTTAGATAGCACATATAATGAAGAGGTTCCTTACTTTGGCATCCTGGGTTTAGATACTGTGTTTGTAAAAGAAAATTAAAACTTGATTATTATATACACTGTTATACAGGGTGCCCTGTATAACCTTGTAATGACTAATTTTAAATAAATTAATATAATATAAGAAAACTATGCACGCGTTAGACCGCCCCCAAAGTAACTACATTTTAGTGTTATAGTTGATATAAACTCGGTATTAATACGTAAGTCTGTCTGTCTGTCTGTTACGTTCACAGCCAATTTGCAGAACCAACATCGATGAAATTTGGCACAATTAATGCTTATACACCGGGGTAACATATATGTTATAGAAATCCTGTAAATCTACACGAATAGGATGATTTACAAAACGCCATCTATTATCATTATATCAAGGTTTTTTATTCATACTGTATCAAAGTCAAGTTTATAAGGTAGGGAAAAAGGAAATAGATAACCTCTCAGTTAAAAAGATATAGTATAAGAAAGGTTAAACAATTTTTTTATTGTTTTTTTACAATATTTTTTTGGGGCATATACAGAATTTAATGTTACTAAATTGGTAATAAATTTAAAAGTAATTGCAATTTAACCGCCGGATCGATCTGATTTTTGTGATGGAGATACGTTCTGAGCTACTGTTTATTCCGAGACTCAACGGTCCACGTGAACGAAGGCGCGGGTAAAAAAGCTATTACATGTATAATTTTGAAATAAATACTTAAATACATAAAAACAGCCTGTGAGAGCTGTAATAGCCCAGCGGTGAGACCGTACGACTCTTTCGAGGGGAACACGAGTTCAAACCCGGGCAGGCACCAATGAGTTTTTCTATTAAAACTCATGTGTCTAATTGATAATTGCAATTAATCACACGCTTTTCGGTGAAGGAAAACATCGTGAGGAAACCCGCATATCTCTATAGGATTCTAGGGATATGTGTAACCTACCAAACCGCATTGGAGCAGCGTGGTAGGTCTTAGCTCCAACCCTTTCCAGAAACGGAGAGAGGAGGCCTATTCCCAGCAGTGGGATTGTAACAGGCCGCTACTTTATTTTTTTTTACTTTATAAAAACAGCCATACTCAAAAGTATTAGCAATTAAACGATTTATATTTATTATGTCAAATAAGAAATATGTATATATCGAATATACATTGTAAGATTATTTAAGCAAGTACGACAACGTAAAAATTTATTATTTACAGTTTATGTTGGCTTCTTATTTAAAGAGAACCGTATTTCGGCATCACAGTTTACTCTAGTCTAACTTGACATAAACATTATTCTAGTATGTTTGTTATAATAGTCTATCTGTGTTACGATACGCTTTAACGATAAATACGCTGAAACGATATTCATGAGACTTGCCATAATTCGAGATTCCGAAGGAAAACAATGGTTTTCATTCTGGTTAAGAAAAAATATTTTAATTTAAATTTCAACTAACTTCTTTTATATATTACTAGATGTGCCAGCGGCATCGCCTGCGTGGAAATGATCGTGGCACAATATTATCTAGAATTAAAATTTTAAACATAAAAATAGGTATTGTGAGTTAACCATAAGAGATAGAGACATGCTATCTCGGACTTTTTTGTAGTATTTTAATAGATCTACAATTCTCAAGTACATTACTTTAGCGTAACTCTGCTGGTTTACGCGGCGCACGCGACAAAAGCTCCCAGCAAGCAAGTTTATTAACAACTGCTCGATCTCTTCAACACAATTTACATAACACTGATATGTACTATTTATCTAAGCCATCCGGAAGTATTTCACTATCTTTTGGTGAAAATCGTACAAAAATCCGTTCAGTAGATTTTGAGAAAATAGTTTACATGCATACAGACAGCTTTTTTTATAATAAGTATAGATAATTGAGGTTAAGTTGACTGCGAAAACGAAACAATGCCTAGTTTAAAAATATAATAAAGTACTTTTTTAAAGAAATAAAGTACAACATATACCATTACGCTATGTGATTAAAATACCCATGTCTCACAGGTTATATTTTGTTTTCTTTTGCGTGTGTAGAAATGAGGGCGTGCCGTGCATAGCGTATTTAAATTTATATCGATTTTCCTTTTCTCAATAATTATAGTAAAGTATTTTCATGCACGCGTGGTCACAACTTCGTGACCGTGGCAGATGTAACTTTACCGACACGTCGAACCGAATAAAGATATGTTCTTCAAATTATTTATAGAATTATTCGTAACGTTGCGGAGATCCATAATACGAAAGTAATAATAAAATTATGTTACTGTAATTCCCGATAAATCGCGGATGCATCGCGGATTATAGCAAAATATTTAATTTTTTTACTTAATATTTAATACTACCTGTGCCAGCGGCTTCGCCTGCGTAGAAACCTGCGAGTCACAATTTTTTTCTAGAATTCAAATTTTAAACATAAAAGTAATTGTGAGTTAACCATAAGAGATAGAGACATGCTATGGCGGACTTTTCGTAGTAGTTTTATAGATCTACAATACTCAAGTACATTACTTTAGCGTATCTTTGCTGGTTTACGCAGCGTACGCGACTAAAGCTCCCAGCAAGCAAGTTTTCTAACAACTGCGCGATCTCTTCAACACAATTTACATATTACCGATATGTACTTTATCTAAACAATCCGGAAGTATTGCACAATCTTTTGGTGAAAACCATACAAAGTTCCGTTCAGTAGATTTTGAGAAAATTGATTACATACAGACAGACAGCTTTTTGGGACTTTGTTTTATAATAGGTATAAATATTAAGAAAGATAATTTCTTCTTTTATTATGATACTAATGATACGAAAAAGTTGTAATAGCCCAGCAGTGAGATTATTTTGAGGAGTTCAAACCCCTAGCAATTTGGTAACAAATAATCATAATAAATAAATATATGGGACATTTACACTCACGGTCGTCCGACCTCAAAGTAAGTAACTGAATACTTGTGTTATGGGTGACGGACAGCTGATAAATATATTTCAGCATTATTTTAAATACATACTTAAATACAAATAAACACCCAGGCTTGAAGAACGAACAAATTGTTTATAGAAAATGTTGACCCACGGCGGGAATCGAACCCGCGACCCGCGGAGCTGAAGGCAGCGTCACTACCCACTGCGCCAACAGGGGTTTTTCCTTTAACACCTTTGTGTCTAATTGATATTTGGAATTTATCAAAAGCTTTCGATGAAGGAAAACTTCGTAGGGAAACCTGCAGGTAATTCTAGGATATCTGTAACTTAGCAATCCGCATTGAAACAGCGTGGTGAATCTTAACTCCAAATCTACTCTCCAAAAATAGAGAGAAGATGTCTGTGCCCAGCAGTGGGATGATAAGAGGCCGACCTTAGTGATACCCGCAACGTCGTTCGCGTTGACTTTATTGTTAAATTACCTCTATTATTTTCTAATCTTGATTATCGTGAGTGGTATTCATAGTTAATGTATAGAAACCGGCTATACCCACGTCCTATTTTAGTGGATGAGCCCGACTAGCTTAAGCCAATATGGGGTTCATATTCATGCGATAATCGGTGGTAACTGAGAGCTTATGAACAACGGCTTCAAACTAATTCGGCATAACCGATAAAATAAGGCATGAGTATAGCCGGTCTCTGAACATCATCGACCTCTATTGTTTCATTTTTTAAGGGAAAGCGTGAATTTTTGTTTACTGTCGAATCATCATCTTCCTGCCCTCATCCCACTTTTTTGACCGGCCGCCTGCCTGACGTCAACTTACCTTAGTCGCCTTTTACGACACCTCGGTAAGAAATGAGGGTGGCCTATTCTCCTCAGCCGGATACCACACGGCTGGTCGACTTACTTTAGTCGTCTATTACGACACCTCGGTAAGGAATAAGGGTGGTCTATTCTATTCAGCCGGATGCCACACTGCATACTTTATTTAATGTTTTATTTTCTGTCGAATATTGGCTTGAATTATACAGCATCAACAATACACAAGGTGCCACTACATTTAAGTGCTTCCCATCAAATTCAATTGACCTATTTCACTTAAAAGAAAAACTAAACTATTATATAAAATGAGTTAGAAAAGTCGATCATACGGTCAGTTTGCGTGTTCCTAGATTATGAGCACGCACGACATTTCAAGGGCGAATTACGTAATTATTTGATACAACTTTGCTTCTTATCACAATAACTTAAGAATGATTATTGCTTGATAGATTTTGATATTTGTGAAAATTAGGCGCGACTGGGACACTGTATCGAAGGTCAAATATAATGTCCCACTAAAATTGGGTTGAAAAATAACAACCATTAGTGTTTAATTTTTTAAATTACATGTTCTTATGAAGGTTAAAAGTTTAGAATTTATTTCACTACATTTTTCGGTCAATGTGTTTTACTAGATAGAAAATATTGAGATTTGTTTATTTAGAAAAGAATATGTAACTATGTTGTTATTTTTCGAAATACCTTTATTATCATAAATAAATAAATATAGGACAAATATATAGGACACTTAGACACGGTCGTCCGTCCCCAAAGTAACTTAATACTTGTTTTATGGGTGACGGACAACTGGTAAATATACTACATATATAATTTTAAATACATACTCACTTCCATTGCAGCTACGGGTCAATACATATATATATAGTAGTACATACATATAGAAACTATGAACGAATGAATTCCCGTCAACATTTTTTTAAACAATTTGTGGTTTCTTCGAGTTAGGGTATTTAAAATGATAAATGTATATATTTACCAATTGGCCGTCACCCCTAACACAAGTATTAAGTTACACTTTCGGGGTCAGATTACCGTGTGCGTTATGTTTAACTGAACCACATACCAACGGTCACGTGATAAACTTAGAACAGCGTGATTCCCTGCGAGAGAAGTTTAAGAAAAAAGGTGTTCTTACATCAGCTTTACAGTACACATAAGCACTCGTTTATAAGTTTACTTGAATAAAATAATATTTTGAATTTGAATTTATTAAAATCCAGGAAGAAGTACAAGAATTCTCATAATAAACTAGCTATACGTGGGGCTTTGCCCCCGTGAACATGACTGTTTAGCATGTAATAAACGCTCGAGTATCGGCAAGTGACTCGCTCCTTCATACCGCATACCTATTTCCCCCTCTAAACTACAATCGACATCGGTTTGTTACTACCCCCACTAAAAATTTCTTATAAAACGAACTCTTCAATTCAATTTACATAAAACCGTTATGTACTATGAACCTAAACCTTTCGGAGGGATTGCACTATACTTAGTAAAAACCGTACATAAATCCGTTCAGTACATTTAGAGAAAATCGATTACATACAGACAAACAGCTTTGAGGACTTTGTTTTATAAGTATAGATATAAACTCAAACTCAAAATATTATTTATTCAAGTAGACTGCTTACAGTACTTTTGAATCGTCAAATGTTTTCAGGAAGCTACCACTGATTCGGAAGTTTGCTCCTACCGAGAAGAACCAGCAAGAAACTCGGCGGCCATTGGTGCGTAGCTGACTGCAGTTAAGATATGCTACTATCACTTAAATAATCTTCAGTCGTATGGTAAGCTTTATGTAGCAGCATCGTTTTAAGATAATTTGTAAACTTATGTAAAGGCAACTAGATAATGTTGAGGAATTTTATTATAAATACGTGTACCAAGACCGACAAATGATTTTCGGCCATTTGGAGGCGCAACCTTGGCGTCATTAGTTTATTTCGGTTTCTAGTGTGTCTGTCATATCTATCACTATTCTTACTATACAAGTAAATATTTTTTCTTATAAATAGTATATTACTATAGATATATTGTGAAGCTACAGTCATGACGCCTATTTCTTTAAATTTCTCCCTTAAAGAATCACGAGGTTTCATATTATAAATATCACGAATATCAGCCGCTGTACCCCATAGCATGATTCCATATGACATAATGCTATGAAAATAGAAAAAATATATAACGTTTTGTTAATAAGTTTGGTCGAGCTTGCTCATTAGCCGTTCCTTAACCTCAAAGCACACAATAAAGAATCAAAATTTAGATACATCTGCGCAAGTAAGCCGATAAAGGGGTTTTTGATGGCACCGTAAATGGCCGTGTAATTTCCAAATGCGAATATAATTACAACGAATACGTGTGTATTGAATAATGTATTTGTGTATCCGGAACACGAAGCTTGCCTCTTTATTTCATTACCGTTTTGTTTTTGTTGAACGTAATGTTTGTTTTGTATTGTTTGTATGGAATTAGCAGGGCTCTATAGGTTGTCAAAGAATCACCGCGGAATAAAAGTAAAGTCAAAAGCATAGTCAAGGGCTTAAGCTCAGAAATGCTAATAACAATGTATAGAATTAGACGTTACTTTGCTGAAGTTTCATCATCATTCTCTTCCCCTTATCCCACTCTAAATGGGGTCGGCACAACATGTTACAAACATGTTGTCATATGATTTGGCTACATATTTTACGACCGGCCGCCTGCCTGACGTCAACTTTCCTTAGTCGCCTTTTACGACACCTCGGCTTACCGAGGCCGAAGAATTGAGGGTGGTCTATTCTATTCTGACGGATGCCACACGGCGGACTTTGCTGAAGTTTGTAATACAAAAGTTATGAAAATATTATTTTCCTGTAATCCGTGATAAAATACAAATATATGTACCTTAACAATGTAAGTAGCTTTTAGTAAAAATTTTACAAAAATTCGATCAGTAGATTTTGGAGAAATTTGAACACATACAAACAGACAGCTTTTGAGGAGGAGGACTTTGAGGATGTCGGTGCACCTCGTAGGACGTCTACTGACGCTATATGGGGTTAAGGCGGAGGTTTGTCCCAGTCAGTCTCCTCATTTGTTAACCTCACTTGCTCCAGTTGTATCTTGCAGGTAAACGGGGGCTTTGTTTTATAATATCTATAGAAGTCCCCAAAAACTGTCTGCCTGTATGTGACGGATGTTCTCAAAATCTACTAAACGGATAGTTAAAGTAAAGTAAAGTTTTTATATCCCACTGCGGGGAATAGGCCTCCTCTCTCCGTTTTTTGGAGAGAACGATTGGAGCTAAAACCTACCACGCTGCCCCAACGTGGATTGGTAGGTTACACATATCCCTAGAATTCTCTAGAGATATGCAGGTTTCCTCACGATGTTTTCCTTCACCGAAAAGCGTGTGATAAATCGCAAATATCAATTAGATACATAAGTTTTAATAGAAAAACTCATTGGTGCCTGCCCGGGTTTGAACCCATGACTCTAGAGAGTCGAACGGTGTCACCATTGGGCTAACACAGCTTACGGCTATGGCTATCACATCCGTTATCACAGCTGATCACTATTCGTTATCAGCTGTGACAACGGACAGTTGTTGTAGTTGTGTTGTTGTGTTGGAAAATATAGTGAAATTCTTGTTTTGATTTGTGTTTAGGTTAATATCGCATTACGGTTTTATGTTAATTCTTGTGTA
Source organism: Morpho deidamia (assembly GCA_947086505.1). NCBI lineage: Eukaryota > Metazoa > Arthropoda > Insecta > Lepidoptera > Nymphalidae > Morpho > Morpho deidamia. Next base: position 3,856,136 of record CAMTZC010000025.1, read on the forward strand.
AATTTGTTCTAGAGATTACACAGTATTAAAAAAACTCGCCTGCTGGAATCTTGAATCTCGAGCGCCGAGTAAACCAACAGAAATACACTAAAGTGTATACTAGAGAGTCGCACATCTACAAAAATACTACAAAAATCCTGTCTTATGGTTAACTCATAATAACTACATATATATTTATAATTATATAAATAAACGGGTCACATCGCGGCAAAATCGAGTTACCTTTTTACAAGGTTCGACGTTTCGCGGAGTTGCATCCGCCATGGTCTCGAACTGATTGGAGCGCCGCAGCGTCTTCGTTCCCGAGTACTACAGTCATTATTTTGTTCATCTACCCTCACTTGAACCGCACAATCCACATAATTAGAAATGGCAGGCATTTCACTTATATATTTCAGCTTTCTCACATAGTCAACAAAGACTAACGTACAACTACAACATATGGAACAGGCCAAACATGTATTAACAGGTTAAGTTTCATATAATTTGGAATTATTATGCCAGGACGATTCTACCACCAGTTCGGACCGCTACTATGCATTGAGAAGAACTTGCAAGAAACTCAGTGATCACTCTTATCGCGAATATTAACTATTCGAGGTTAGATTTTAATATCACGGTACGTAATGCGGGTAGGTGCGGATCTATCCGAACAACATCAAACACCACTATAGTAATCACACGAATATGAAGGTAGATTCTAATAAGAAATAACACAATCTAGGTAGGTAGACGCGGTCTACCGTAACAATTTTAGAACGGCTCAGTAACACTAATTACGTCTGTTTGTTCAACCAAGACAGGTTGTAACATGATCTAAACGCGGGAGCGTTTAATAATCGTATATTGCTATCATCCACGTGATTATAGCGTTGCCAACTTTCATTCCTAACAATATATATTTATAATTTTAATTCGGGAAAAAATTATGGCACTGATTTCGACGCGGGCGAAGTCGCTTATTCTCTATATATCAACGTCTTAGACATTTCAAACGGCTACTTATCGTCACCTTTCCCCTTACGAAGGGTTTAGTAATTAAAATTTGCATTTTAATTCCTCAAACAACCCTGACATCACGCTATTGAATATGTATGAAGGTTTTTGCTGCAATATGAAAAAATTCCTTGACCCCATTTCGAAATCAGTCCGCTTAATAATAACAGAAATAGAAAGAAAATTCAATTCCGTTGTACACCAACCGCATTTTTAATAAATTATTCAGATAAATATTTGAAACGAGAGATTACTGATTTTGCTTTTCAATTGATTCTTTTTTCATGTTAAAAAATTAATTTGCACTTGTAATGCATAAAAAAATCATTTTTTTATGTTATCTTGTCTAATTAAAAAAAAAAAAGTTTAGATCGATTAAAATTCTGATTCAGAAGTCTTGTATGATGTCAAATCAATACAAAAGTAATGGGGTAATATTTTGCTATAATCTGCGATTAAAGTGTAAAAAATATGCTTATACATAAAGCATATTACAAAATTGAAGATTATTTGGATGATAAGAAAGCCTGGATTTGAAAATCCTTTCAGCTTCATACAAGACAGCGGTTTAATAATGTATAATTGAAAATATTTAAAAGATTGACCGCCGAGTTTCTTGCTGGTTCTTCTCGGTAAGAGCAACATTCCGAACCAGTTGTAGCTTCATTAATCATATTCATTAGTCAAGCATCGCTTGACGATTCAAAAGTGCCTGAAATGGTTTATTTAAATAAATATTATTTTGATTTTAAAGAAAATATAAATAATAAATAAATATATGGGACATGTAAATGTCCGTGTGTGTAAACACACGGTCGTCCATCCCCAAAGTAAGTAACTTTATACTTGTGTTATGGGTAAGAGACAACTGGTAAATATATACATATATAGTTTTAAATACATACTTAAATACATATATACACCCAGACTCGAAGAACCAACAAATTCTAAATAGAAAATGTTGGTTCTCGGCGGGAATCGAACCCGCGACTCACAGAGCCGAAGACAGGGTCACTGCCAACTGCGCCAACGGACCAGTCAATATATATGTAATTGATATAATAATAAATTTAACTATCACCATTTATTTTACCTTCGTCAACGTGTAGCAAACTGTAACTCGTAATATTTATCTGTTCTTTAACTACATAACTCTGCTTGCTTGGGTAAAGAGTATTTATTTAAAGTACTTTAAAGAGTATTTATTTATTTAAAGGACGAATATTTAGAGATTTAGGGCATAGTATACCTAGATAATTTCTAAGATACTTATTCCAATTCTCACTAATGCATCGTACTTGATGTAAGCACTGTTTACTTCTCTCAAAGGAAATACAAGAAGTTTGCTTGATACTGACTCGATATTGGTAAAAGCTTGTATATTTGAAATGTTTCATTACAAGAAACTATCTTTCTATTAGTACATATATGTGTTATAATATGGTTATTAAATTACGTACGTTACATACATTGCTTCATTTTATTCATGTATATATTATAGACATATATTCGTAGTCATTAACTCGTTATGTAGACGAAACATCTATTTATAAGCATAAATTAAACAGGGTAGTCAATCGTCAAGAATTTGCACGGCAAAAACTTATAAGCAATTTGCGGTGTTTCGCGTGAACATATTAGACAAAATGAGAACTAAGAAAAAATGTGGGACGGCAACCTATTACATGCCTTGAAAAACTCCGCAATTTATTACAAAAAGCTATACATTTGAACTTTCAATTATAAGGTGAAATATTTAGTAAATAGGCGCCAAGCCATTATATTTACTTTTTATTTAAATATAATTGCTTTCCGAAGCTATAAGTATAGCCGGTTTCTATACACAAATTATTATTTAATAATCATCATCATCATCCTGCCCTTATCCCACTCTAAGTGGGGTCGGAAAAACATGTTAGAAATATGTTGTCACATGATTCGGCTGCGTATAGTACGACCGGCCGCCATGACGTCATCTTACCTTAGTCGTATGTTACGACCCCTCGGTAAGAAAGAGGTGGTCTATTCTACTAAGCCGGATACCACACGGCGGAAATTATGATTTAATAATCGACAACGATTTATATTAGCTTCTATATTTTACATAAATATTGAGGATTCTAAGTCATCCTAGACATTAAACATTACTGACTACATGAACTGAAAAGAAAATAGAATAATGCATTTCCTCCATAGTTTATTCTTACCGTTTTGAACTAAACCTTAACCATCATTGTAAATAATAAACAGAATAAATTACGAACACTACTATAGCAATGAAGTTATCTAGCGACCCGTTAATTGCGTTGGGTCCACCCATAGCCCAAAACAATTCTATTTTTGTTTAACATGTACAAATAACGGTTCAAAAACTTAATACTTCGTTTGATAAATGGAAATAGTACGTTTGTAAAACTTAATTAGATACTTATAGATATATAGATATATAATATAGAACTTATAGATGTGATTACACAGTTTTATACTAACGCAATGCCATCCTCGCAAAAAATGATGACGTCTTATTTAGTCTTAAAATGTTATAATAGTAGTTTATGATACTGTTGCATAATAAGGGTTCTTAAAACACGAGTGTGGTTTAAAAAAAACGAGCCGCAGGCGAGTTTTTTTATAGTGTCACACGAGTGTTATAAGACCAAGTTATGTACAGTATCATACACTACTTTATCTACTCTCATACTATAATAGGTAAAACGTACGTTTCCATTTCATGAACTCGTGGTAACATTTAATATAGTTGCTCCTAGATTTCGTCGGCAACAGGTTCACGGTCATGTTTGACGCAGCTTTCAGAATATCTGGTGGTATACAATTACCACTATCCCCGCTCTCAGACATGTTTTTACACAAAAACTTATTTTTTACAAACAAAACTAAACTTCGTTTAAATATTGAAGAGATTTTTTAAATGTCATATATTGGCGCCAAGGCGCAAACATCGATTGCGCATGCGTGTTGCGTCGCCGCGGACCCATTCAATGAAACCTTCTTTTTAAGGTGTATTGTTATGATTAAAAAGTTACATTATGATACAGGTGTCCATACAAGACCTGTATCCTAATGAAACTTTTTAATTTTTAATTTTTGTTCTGTACGTAATGTTTGTCATAAGAATTTTGTTTTCAGTTTTATAATCTTTGTATTAAAGTATCAGAGTAGATAAACATATATATAAATAAATAAACAAAAATAAACAAATAATTTACCGTCACAAGCAATATAACAGAACTACTTTGCTATAATCCGCACGGGCTAAGCGAATGCATGCAAAGCTAATGTGTATGAAGCAGGCAAAATTTACGCACCCTATACACGCAGGACAAGCCACCACAAACTAACGGAATAAATTAAGATGGTATGGTCACGTCACAAGAAGACCTGATGATTACATAGTAATTTTTACTATGTGATCATCAGGTCATAAGTCTCGCAATGCCTACAGGAAAAAGAGAAAGTGGAAGGCCACTGACTAACTGCTGTAATGGCGTGGCCAAAATTGATTTCGGAATTTTATTATAGAACTTTATACCCAAACCCGATAACGATTTACGTATTTTTGCTAGGCGCAAAGCAGGAGCCGCAAGCTAATGTCGGTTCCTACTTTCGCTAATATATATTTAAGATATTTATTGCATATGGAATTTAGGCCTTTAACAATTAATGAAAGTTACTTGAATAGGTCCAGACCTACCCGGTCTGGACCTATTCAAGTAACTTTTTATAACTTGTTACACTTCGATGGATCAATTATGAACAGACGAAGACAAGGGATGTGAAACAATAATCGATTTTAATATCATTGTATTATCATTGTAAAACTCGATTATATGCATTTTGCAGTCTTCCTTCTTTTTTTCCTCTTCTCTCTCTCCTTTTTTCTTGTCTTTTGAGATAAGAAATGCGCATTATAATTAGCTATTAATATTAAAATTTTCAAACAGTCAGAAAAAAACCGATTATTATATCGTTTTCTTGGGTTTGCGTAAATCTATTTCTTGTGAATTTAATTTTAATAATATAAATGGATATATTCAACGCCGTGTGGTATCCGGCAGAATAGAATAGACCACCCTACTTTCTTACTGAGGTGTCGTAATAGGCGACTAAGGTATTTGTCGTGTGGTATCCGGCTGCATAGAATAGACCACCCTCATTTCTTTACGAGGTATTGTAAAAGGCAACTAAGGTAAGTTGACGTCAGGCAGGCGGCCGGTCGTAAAATATTCAACCAAATCTTGTGACAACATGTTTGTAACATGTTGTGCCGACCCCACTTAGAGTGGGATAAGGGCAGGAGAATGATGAATGATGATGATGATAAATGGATATATTCACCAACACCCGAAGAACTAGCGAAGTGACGTTTTTTAGAAAATGTTGGCCCACGGCGCTAATCGAACCCGAGATCTTAGAAGTTAAAGGCACTGCAACCTGCGCCAACGGGAAATTCATTTAAACCAGTCAAGTATCGTAAGTTCTTCGAACTACATGCTTTGTCAATTTAAGCTTTCGAGTGCTTTCACTTTTTCACGTTAGAAGTAAAAATTAGAATTTTTGCGAGGACGGCAAATGTTCCACAAAAATAATATTCCTGTAAATCGAATTCGAACACGCTACATTGAAGTCGAAAATTGACCGCTCAAAACAATTGACGAGTTAATTACTTTTCAAATTGTTATTCTAATTTCCAATAGAAAAATATTTGACCTTAAATCATTGTTCTCATTTGTTTGACTTTCATCAGAGAATTATTGGATATTTAAGTCGTTTGTTTTAATGATTATTGTTTTTCTTTCTATTGATTACTTTCTTATATTATCTAATGAGATATCAGGAGATACTAAGAAATTTAATTTATTGGTAAACATGCCAAGCAACATAATTTTAGTACACTAGCCACTTTAAGCCGTTATCAGTTATATTAATAAAAAAACTTAAAACAGTTTAGATAAATATCTTACCCTGTACGCACCATGCAGCAAAAATGAAATCTTTTATCCAAAGTATAATTAAAACAATAAATTTTCTTTTTTTTGTCAAGTGCAGGTACTCAAGTTAATTTATACTACATTTCTCCTACTACAACATAAAGGCCGCTACATGATGACATAATAACATAGTATAAAAAAGTAAAGTTTATAACTTTATAGAATTAGGCGTTACTTTGCGGAGATCCATAATCGAAAATAATTTTACTATTACTTTTGTAAAGTAACGGCCTTATACTTTCCCACTACTGAAATAGGCCTCCCCTCTCCGTTGTTTGGAAAGAAGGGTTGGAGCTAAGACTTGCCAATGCGGATTGGTTGGTTACACATATCCCCTGAACGAACGACTAATAATAATAATGCCATAGGAGCTTTGGTAGGTAGGCTTTTCCGTCAAGGTTCTCTTAATGACACCATCAAAAGAGCTCTTGCCACCATCGACATTCCTGCTCTTCTCGAGCCTTCTGGGATATGTCGGGATGATGGCAAGAGACCAGACGGTCTGACGCTGGTTCCTTGGGAACGGGGATGGGCCCTAATGTGGAACGCAACATGCGTTGATTCGTTAGCCTCGTCCCATATCAGGGAAACGGTGTCAAGACCTGGAGCTGCGGCGGAAATGGCCGAATCCGATAAGCGGTGAAAGTACGCATCTCTCGTTGAGAGTTATAAATTTGTGCCGTTTGCAGTTGAGACCCTAGGGCCATGGAGCCAAAGTGCAAATTTTTTTTATCCGTTTTAACACCTCGGTTGATCGCCTCTTCGGGTGACAAGAGTGCTGGCTCCTTTTTCGCACAAAGAATCAGCTCAGCGATTCAACGCGCAAACGCTGCCATCATTCTTGGGACCATTCTACGTGGGCATGATTTGTATAGCAGTAGCGTGTAAGTAATTTAAGATAGATATAAATTGAACATATTTACCAAGACTAACTACGAATTTAATTAATTAAAAAATTTAAATCAAAGAAAATAATGCCATAACAAATTCTTTGTAGCGATCATTATAACAGCAACTTGTGAGTTAGCATTGTATTTTAAGGATACCAATGATACCAATAATGGGTATCATTTGTATACCCTATACCAATTAAAAGAATTCAATTTCCAGTAAAAACTTCGTTTACCTTGACTATTAATAGGTTCCAGAGCCAAACTTTCAATTTACAAAAATAAATCTATAGTCCGTCTTAATAGACTTTCGACTACCACGAGATCGGTATGTACGCGGGTGAAACCGCGGGTCATTGCTAGTATCCAATAAAATCCACGTCAGTCTCATATTTGTTATTTATCCCGAATCTACATTAACCTACACAGCAAGCAATAATACGCCCTCATCGTTGTTATCTGCTGCTGAATTATGTAAATCCGACTTTATTAATGTTGGATATAGGTGAAGGATCTGAAATTAATTGCACAACGTCTCAAAATATACCATTCCATCCTGATCCATTCAATTAAAATTCAACTTGAACTTTAATTATTTTTAAAAGACATTGTATGTATGTGTACTAGGAATCCTGCGAGTTTGACTCATTTCCTAATGTCCCCATGAGCTGAAATTTTATATACTGCAGGCCTACCAAGAACTCTTATTGCGACTCAATCGAAGACGTAAACGATGACCGCGAACCGCTTTTTTTCGTATCATGAAGTGTTAATTGCATTTGGGCCGTAATGTTTGAAGAATAACGTTATATGAAATATAGATAACTCTGCCTCTTTTACTCACACCTTCTTAGGACGAATTCCGAACGCTCAATCGGCAACGACTTAAAGTGTGCGTCTTTAAGACGTCATTGTATGAAAAAGCAAAACAATTTCGTTTACGTCTTCAATTGAGTTGCAATAAGAGTTCATGGTAGGCCTGCTGGTCCGGTTTCAATGACAATACATGTTTATGATAAGCCTGATCTTGCTTCTGCCAGGTTTGCTCTCAAAAGAGGGAGCTCCTCAACGGTTAACAGTAGGGACCTGTGATTTTGTTGAAAACTTTTTCTTATTGACATTACATCTTTTCTCTTCTGCAATGATAACGTAGTGATAATTCTTCTAGCATTTACCATTACCTTTCCCAACTTATAATAGGGATGTCATTAAATTGAGGTTTTACTAGTTAATTCTTCATCGTAGTTTAATCGGTTATCTACGACATAAGATTGCAGTTAGCCGAAAATTCATATACTCGCTGTTGTTAAGGTACTTAGGTGGAGTAAGAACAAGGCACAAGTATTAAAAAAAAACCTCAAAAAATTACCGAATCACTAACACAAACCGCACGACTAGTTATACCTTTGATGTAAGAATCCCACCAAATTCATACAATCCATACTGAATCTAAATGCGCAAGTCGGTCTGTGTGTTACACTAGCGCAAAATTTATAATATTTTATGTGACATCATGTGCCAAAAGAAAAGAAAATTATATTAAAATTAATTAACGATCAGTAATTATGAAACTGATTTATGAAACAGTTTGTTTAAAACATTTCTATTGAACCACGCTCCACGTGAATTTATATCATTATTTTCTTTCTATTCTTTATCAAAACTTATCTTGGCTTAAAAAACGATACCTTTCATATCAAAATAAAGTGGCAAAACTAATGCTGTTCATACTCGGAAAAATATTATTGATCGTATCGATCAATAATATAAGAAATGCGTATTTCCTGACATATAATTTGTAACGCTTACGTAATATAGGATATACATGCCTCACACGTCTTATTTATTATATAATAATAATAGGTTCTGTAAAAAAGTATTGTCAAACTGTCAAAGTAGAATTTGAAGCTTTAAAAAAAAATTGTATTCAAATAAATATTTATAATGGTATTAAAATTGACACAACATTTTAAATACTTGTATTTAAAATGTTGTTTATCAAGTTTTATCAAGACATAAAAACTTAATTTAATTTCATGATTAAAGTCATACATGTATACATTATTCAGAATATTTTGATAGTATTCTTGTCTTAATAATTAAAATATGTTTTATTTTAAATCTACATATTTAAATAAAAATTAATGTGTTATCACAACAACACATTCGAACACGAGTTCGAACCCGGGCAGGCACCAATGAGTTTTTCTATTAAAACTCATGTGTCTAATTGATAATTTCAATTTATCACACGCTTTTTGGTGAAGAATAGCATCGTGAGGAAACCTGCATATCTCTAAAGAATTCTGGAGATATGTGTAACCTACCAATCCGCATTGGAGCAGCGTGGTAGGTCTTAGCTCCAACCCTTCTCTTCAGAAATGGAGAGAGGAGGCCTATTCCCAGCAGTGGGATTGTAACAGGCTGCTACTTTACTTTACTTACTTTAATGTGTTATTCTTATGTTATTATACTATATTATTCATTCAATATTTTAATTATTAGTTCATTTACTTTCATCGCTTTAAGGAAAATAGAATTTATATTAATTCTATTTTATTTTTTTACCAGAAGTTATTATAACTTAGTAAACAACACACGTGTACATAATTACAATACGAGGTATTGTAATTAAAGTAATGTTTGTACTAAATTAATATTATATTTACCATAATGACCGTAATGTACCTCTAAGAAAAGTTTTAAAATCCACAAGTCCATTAGTCACTCAACCCACATCATATAAGTTAGAACTATTTTAGAACTTTATAAACTTTGGAACGCTATACACTCACGTACATTAAAGTTACGGTCCCAAAGTTACAGTTACAGTTAGTTCTAAGCTGCGATATAATTCCGCTGACAGGTGACGCGCGCGTATCTGCCGGTTAAACTGGCCGACACTGGTCAGAACACATTCAGAACTGACGGCTTTCGGCCAATTACTGAAGTTCTCACGCAAGCTTGTGTTAAAACCCTTACTGCGCATGCGTCAAGCCAATTGACACTAGCTTATACGTTACCGCTACAAGAGAATATTCATAAGTAAGTTTTTAGTTTTGTTTTGACTGATGTTCCTCTTGGGTGCACTGTGAGTGTGTTGCGCGGAGTTGTTCAAAGGAGGAATAATCCAATATTTGATACACGATTTTGCTTTTTAACGTATTGAAATGAATGTAGGCTGTTGTTTTTACATCATGAACTTGTTTGTCAGTTACATATACTGTAACGTCGTTACTGGTCGTGGTTCACCCCAGGAACCACGCCTGTTGTGAACCACGCCTGGGGTGAAACGCCTGGGGTGAACCACGCCTGGGGTGAAATACGCCTGGGGTTAACCACGCCTGGTTAACCGATTCATCTCTTCACGCCTGAGATACGACCCGACAGCGGCTGCGAGCCCCGACCAGGGAGTCGACCTGCAGGGTTCCAGAGTCGCTGCCAGGGAACGTCCCGACCTCGTGTGCCTACCGGAGCAGCAGACCAGGGCAGTACAACGGACACTATCCATTCGAATATATCTCGTGACGGGCTTGTAGAACCACGACCTTAATAAATTCGTTGTTCGCTTGGGTTTGGTGTTTAATTTTATTGCACCCAGACCATCGCGGTACAATACTTTAGCATTATATATTTTTATTATGTATAGATAAATGGCGCAATTGGCTTACGCCTACGGAGTGTCAAGGTACTTAGTTTTATACACAAAAAGTTGATTATGGCCCACCATAATCAACTTTTTGCGTATCGAGTAATTTCTAGAACACAAGTAACTTACTCTATTTATGAAATTTGGAGATATAACCCTTTCTAATGACGAAAAGAAGGTTTATAGAATAAGCGTTATTTTTGCTTTAATACTATGCTTTTAGGGACACAATGATATATAATTAATAACAAATTTTATATAAAAAAAATGATACTTTCATAACTTTTAAGACTATCAGAGGCTTTTGGTACGTATTCATTCAGTTATTTTATAGTCCTCTAGAAAATAAGCTTTGAAAAAAACCCTGCACACTGTACAATCAAAGATGATTTATACGATGTTAAGCTATACCATGTAAAAGCGTGTAATATTTTAAAGGATAGTCCTTTAAATATTTTAAAAATACGTATACGAATAATTATAACATACAAAATATCTGATATGGTGGGGTCAGTGCCCAGACAATGTATTCGTGGGAGTCCCGATCCCCAAAATAAAAGAAAGTGGACTGTATAGAAGGTTTTATGAATGCGGTTATACGGTACAAGCAAAAAAGGGAGTGTGCGCTCGCGTAGCGTGGTGTTGCGCGTCTGGCGGCCGGTCCGGCCCGCGTACGCCCCCCGCACGCTCCTAGCAGGGCGCCTACGCGTGGCCTTGGCTTGACCATACTCCCGGCGTTGAAGTGTCTTCAAAACTTCCAGAAGGCAGGGGGCATATTGTGTTGAAGGCCCTCCTGATAACTCCTTTTCTTGTCCGGATATCTGCCACCCGGGCGACGCCGTCGCTCCCCGGCAGCACTCGAACAACTCGTCCTAGAAGCCACATAAGAGGTGGGCAGCTCTTGTCCTTTATGACAACAAGTGTCCCTTCTTTTAGCAACCCTCTGGCGTGCTTCCACTTAGTCCTTTGCTGAAGCAGAATAACATATTCGTTAGAAAATCGACGCCAAAAATGTTGCTTCAGCAACTCGATTCGATTGAATCTTGCAAGAGATGAGATTCTGCTGCTGGTAATTTCAGGATGTGGCACTAATTTAAGAGATCGCCCTATAAGGAAATGAGCTGGGGTTAATGGACAAAGATCAGAAGGATCGTCAGACAAAGGAGTAATTGGACGGGAGTTTAAAATAGCCTCAATTTGTATCAGCAAAGTGTTCATCTCTTCGTAGTCTAAATAAGTTAAACCTAAAACCCGTTTCAAATGATGTTTGACGGATTTTACCGCGGATTCGCATAAACCTGAGAAATGTGGCGTGTACGCCGGAATAAATAAGAAATTTATACCCATCTCGTTCATATCTGCAGGTGAAATTTGGCCAAGAAGTTTAGACAACTCGTTAAACGCGCCAACGAATGTAGTTCCATTATCAGAATGGATTGTTTGAGGTTTACCTCTGCGAGCTGTAAATCTATTTAATGCGGCAACAAACGCCTCCTTCGTCAGGTCCGAAACAAGCTCCAAATGTATAGCCTTTGTCGCGAAACATACAAACACACAAATGTAAGATTTGATATGCTTACATCCTCTGCCCTTATGATTCGCAATCAACACTGGCCCGGCATAATCAACCCCTGTATCAAGAAAAGGAAATTCTAATTGTGCACGCTGTTCAGGTAAGTTACCCATTACAGGCTGAAGGGTTTTACCTTTCAATCTGCAACATCTAACACACGAGTGCACTGTGCGTTTAGCTAGGTTTTTTCCTCCTAAAGGCCAATAATTATGCCTAGCCGTCGCTAATAGTAACTGTGGGCCACAATGTAAATATTTTAAATGTAGCATTTTGAAGATTAGTATGCATAAAGGATGTTTACTACTCAATAGAACAGGATGTTTCATATTATAGTCGTATTTAGTATTATGGAGCCTTCCACCCACTCGAATAAGTTCGTTTTCATCAATGAAAGGCGAAAGAGAAGTTAGTCTATTTTTATTGGGCAAACCTTTCTTAGTGATAAGCAACAATCGCTCTTCTGGAAAAGAGTCCTTCTGAGCGGCCTTTAAGAGGACATTAGTGGCCATATTAATTTCATTAATTTTTATGTTACCGATTGTTTTCCTAGACTTTACGCGACAATTATTTATAAATCTAAGCATGAATGCAACGATACGTTGTAATTTGGAAAACACGGAACATCTACATATAAGATCGGAAATTATATTACCTTCTTCAGCAACAAGAAAGCATTTAACCATTTCTGGCAAGTCAGAAACGTATGCCTCGTGCTTGGGTTTATCTGGCCAATTAGATGGATCTAGTTTCAAAAACGCAGGTCCTGACCACCACAGAAAAGACTTTCCTAATATATCAGCACTCAAACCCCGTGAAGCGAGATCGGCGGGGTTTTCTTTGGAAGGCACATAGCGTATCTCATGTTCAGAGAAACCTTCCTGTATCTCAGAAACGCGATGACGTACAAATGATTTAAGTTGACTGGGAGAGGAACTAAGCCAGCCTAAAACGATTGTGGAATCAGACCACAATACACATTTACTAAATTGAAGGGTTAACGAATTTAAAATTTTAATCCCTAACCTTGTTCCCAAAAGCGCAGCGCATAGCTCCAAACGTGGAATTGTTGTCGCCTTTAAAGGCGCAACTTTACTTTTGGATGCTAAAAGGTTAACACTAACTGTACCATCATTAACCGAACATCTAATATATATGCATGCGCCATAAGCCTTTTCAGATGCGTCTGCAAATATATGCAGCTGCACGTCTGCAGGTGAATGACACACGACACATCTGGGAATGGTTAAATTATTTAATGAGAGTAATGATTTTGCAAAATCAGACCAAGCTCTATGTATGTGAGTTGGGACAGGTTCATCCCAATCACATTTGATTAACCATAACTGCTGCATTAATATTTTTGCCTCGACAATGCAAGGCGTAACAAGGCCGAGTGGGTCAAATACCTGAGCAATGTTAGATAAAATATGACGTTTACTTACAACATTATTTAAAGATAAATTAATTGAAAATAAAAGCGTGTCCGTAGAGCATTTCCAGTTTAAACCTAAGGTTTTGGAGAGATTTTCTCTACTGAGATCTACAGATCCAGATACATTTGACTCGCCAGAAACTGCCATTAATATATTTTGATTATTTGAATGCCATTTTCGTAAATTTAACTGTGCTGTGTTTAAAGTTTTACTTACTCCTTGACATAAAGTAACAGTTTCTTTTATAGTCCTATGTCCAGACAAAAAATCGTCGACATAAAAATCATGACAAATGGCACGCTTTACATCTGGATCAGTAGACTCGTGACCTAATTGAATAAGACACCTTGTAGCTAGGTAAGGTGCTGAAGCTGTACCATATGTGATAGTATTAAGTTGGTAGCTCTTAAGTGTATGAGAGGGATCGGCCCTCCATAAAATTTGTTGTAGTTTACGTTGTTGTTCGAAGATTTCGGTTTGACGAAACATCTTCTCCACGTCTGCAGTCACAACAAATGGATGTTGTCGGAAACGCAACAGAATCGATAGTAAATCGTCTTGTATCGTTGGTCCTACACGCAAAATATCATTAAGCGATTTTCCTGATGATGTGTCTGCAGACGCGTCAAAGACAACGCGCAACTTAGTTGTTGAACTAGATTCTCTCATGACTCCATGATGAGGCAAATAACATACTACTTCGTTACGTGAATTATTTTCTGTCATGTGACCAAGGTCTAGATATTCTTTCATAAAGTCTACATACAATTGTTTCATTTTAGGATCTCTATCTAACCTGCGCTCTAAAGATAAAAATCTACGCTTAGCTATATGATAAGAATCTCCCAAAACCTTAGGTGATTCTTTCAATGGCAAGGAAACAATAAAACGTCCATCTGGTTTGCGTTCCGTAGTCTTTATAAAATGCTCTTCACACGCACGTTCTTCTGCAGAAAAATTATGCCTAGGAGATATAGAATCTAATTCCCAAAAACGAGAAAGATCAAAATCCGCAGTTTGAGTTAACATGCATGTATGTTTGTCTTTTTTATCTAAATTATTATTATTTTGGATATCACCTGAGACAAGCCATCCCAGTTGCGTTTCAATAAGAATAGGTTTTTGTTTACCTAATTCGATGCGATTTGTGCCAATAACGCTCCAAAAAATATTTGCCCCAACTAAAATATCTATTGTGGCTGGAATATGGAAAGACGGATCGGCTAAGCAAATCCCCGATGGTATTTGTAAATCCTTTATTTTGATGTATTTAGAAGGCAGTAATGTAGTGATCTGAGGTATTATTATGCAATCAATGCTTGTTTTGTAGTCACTACCGTAAGACTCTAAAGTAAGCGAGCAGGAACGTGAGCTACTAAGAGATTGATTGTTGATACCTGACACCTTAGCATCTACTGAAGAAGTGTTAAGTTTTAGCTTACCACAAAGGTCCTGAGTTATAAAGTTTGCAGTACTTCCATTGTCAAGCAGGACTCTGGCAGCATGCGGATGACCGTAAATATCTAGTACTTTAACCCGGGCTGTGGAGAGTAAAACAGTTGAAGAATTGGTAGGAATTTTATTTATAGTTTTAGCCGACAGAGCAATATTCTCTACTTGAGATGCATGTGATTGTTCTGTATGCAATAAAGTATTATGTTTTTTATTGCAATATTTGCAATGTGATAGCCTACATTTCTGCACCGAATGGCCTGAACGAAGACAGTTAGTACAAACTGTTAATGATTTAGCTTTCTGTATTCGCGCTTCTACAGGTAGTGCTCTAAAGGTCTCGCAGTTATGTAACAAATGATCTTTAGCACATAGCGGACACAATTTACTTTTTGATTTGTCAGATGACACAATAAAACTTTTAGGTTTATTAATATTACTATCGGACTTCTCATGTTTAGAGGAGGAAGCACCTAAAGTTTCTAAAAGATCCGCTTTGTTCGTAATGAATTTTATAAAGATATCCAAAGTAGGAGAATCTTTTAAATTATTTCTATGAAATTCCCATTCCCTGTTTGTAATGCTGTCCAATTTCGATGATATAATATAAATAATTAATGTGTCCCAATGTTGGACTGGTTGACCTAAACTTGCTAACGCTCTAATATTTTTATTTGTTGTATCAACCAATGAACGTAGACCTACACTAGACTCCTTTTGTAACGAACTTATTTGAAAGAGTGAGTTTAAATGATGATTTTCAAGAAGACGCTTATTATCAAATCGTTCACATAGAATTTTCCACGCTGACTGATAATTATCTGAGCAAAAATCCAAACCTGATATCGTTAAAGCTGCATTCCCCTTAAGTGAAGCTCGCAAATAATGAAATTTATTTATAGGATCAATACTGTCGTCAGAATGAATTAATGAATTAAAGGTATCCCTGTAACCGAGCCAGTGCTGATAGTCACCCGTAAAATATGGCAAGTCTATTTTAGGAAGTTCAACAACCTTACGTTTGTGTGAGTGTGCCGGAGCATTGGGGCCTACCGCAACCATAGACTCATTCGAAGGAAGCGACTGCTTCGCATGGCTCTCGATCAAGGCACGACCCGCAGACACGAACGAGTAGTATTGCTTCTCAAACGCCTCCCGCTCTTTACACTCCTCCTCAGGTTTTTCAGTTAACTCCTCTAGCTCATTCTGTAAAGTGTCAAATTCGTCGTATAAGCTTTCGAATTTGTGTAAGCGTAACTGAAGCTCGATTTGATTTTGCAGTTCGCTAAGCGCATCGCTATTTGTGAATGATTTAATGTATGATCCAAAGCAAGTAAGCTTTCCTTTTATTACAGCGCGTTTTTTAATCAATAGTTTTATTTGTCGATCACTCATTCTGATTTGTTTACAGCAAAATTATCGCAATAATAATTAATAAAAATTGTAATTAATTGCATAGGCTAATATTTAAGCGTTTACTTAGTGCTCTAATCAATTTATATATTGTAAAATAAAATGCAACTGCTTGTGAAAATGAAATAGCAACTACCAAAAGACTAAATGGTTTGATCTATTATTTCAAAATACTATGAAAAATTTTTCAATCGCCTGTGAAAAAAATAATACATCAAGCATTATGCATAATCTCCTGACAATTTGAAATGTGCAACAAAATGGATTTCACGTAATTAGTATTTTAAAATATCAGGCGCTTTTTTGCTGCGTTTATTAGATAACAATCGTTGGACCGCGAGCGACCTATAACAGAAAACAAAATATAAACAAATGTTCTTTTTTAAGATTAAAACGAATTATGATAGTAATAGTGATAGAATGGAAGTTACAAACAAGCTATCGGTGATTTAAGCTACAATTTATATGTATGCTTTAAATATATGAAATAATGATTTTAATGGAATACGAAATAAACGATGAAATGTAATTTTAATAACGATTACTAGTTATTATGATTACTACGATATAGAATGCATAATTATTATTTGAACTACGCAGATAGACGCTATAAATTAAATGATAATTTTTACGCAACGTAGAACAAAAAAAGAATATCTATTGTATAATAATGACTACAATAGTGATTACTACAAAATGAGATGGATGATTACTACACTGATTGAAGCTGTGAATATGAGAATGATTTTAATGGTATGGAAGAAATGAATGGAAAGTAGATGTAATAAAGGAACGATCTCACGGTTTTAGGCACTATCCTTTTGATGTCTTGATGTCGTCGTCGAAAGTCTTGAAGACCGATACACGTGAACTTGATGTCTTTGTTCTTGCAAATTAGTGCACGGCGTTGACTTTGCAATAACCTCTGCTCGTACTACGACGTATTACCGATGCCGCCGCTCGTAAAATGGCCAAAGAAGGACCATATGGTGGGGTCAGTGCCCAGACAATGTATTCGTGGGAGTCCCGATCCCCAAAATAAAAGAAAGTGGACTGTATAGAAGGTTTTATGAATGCGGTTATACGGTACAAGCAAAAAAGGGAGTGTGCGCTCGCGTAGCGTGGTGTTGCGCGTCTGGCGGCCGGTCCGGCCCGCGTACGCCCCCCGCACGCTCCTAGCAGGGCGCCTACGCGTGGCCTTGGCTTGACCAGATAACTATAATATATTTCCCATTTATTTATAATACTATATTCATTTTTAAAAATACTATAAAATATTTGATCATAAAAATGTTACACTTTTTATTTTTGTGAGTATTTCAGCGGCATCATCATCCTCCTGCCCTTATCCCACTGTAAGTGGGGTCGGCACGGCATGCTAAAAACATGTCACATGATTCGTCTACGCACTTTACGACCGGCCGCCTGCCTGACGTCAACTTGCGTTAATTGTATTTTACGACCCCTCGAAAAGAAAGAGGGTGGTCTATTCTACTCAGCGGGATACCACACGGCTATTTTGTTCGGATGTCAGTATTTAAATATAATATAAAGTTTGGAAATATTATCTTAAATAAATATTAATAATATTTAACCCTTAATCTATCTATCCCTTTATTTATCTATCCAATCCTACTTTAAAAATGCTTACAATGAACAAAACTAAACACACTGTGTACTAATAACATAAGTAGCGTGTTTATTCAATCTGCCACCAGAGGAAAAAGTTTCCAACACACATTTTCCTTGATTAATTGGCTTGAACGCGACTAAAGCTCAGGATAAAGCGCTTTTCTCTTTGATAAAAAAACATCATCACATAAAATTTTAAATTGTTGCTTAGAATGAACACTAAAAGAAACTATGTTGCATGATAAATATATCAATGACCTACTTCTTTATTTTTAGACACAT
Source organism: Morpho deidamia (assembly GCA_947086505.1). Lineage (NCBI taxonomy): Eukaryota > Metazoa > Arthropoda > Insecta > Lepidoptera > Nymphalidae > Morpho > Morpho deidamia. The sequence goes on from CAMTZC010000025.1 coordinate 3,874,465, forward strand.
ATTCGGGAATTTTAAAAGCTTTAATTAGAGTAAACTTTTATATAATAAATACTTCTTGAGTTAATCTCAATAGTTTATAGAATTAGGCGTTACTTTGCGGAGATCCAAATACAAAAGTAATAATAAAAATTATTTTGCTATAATCCGCGATACAGTAAATAGAAAATATATATTGTGATAAATGTATAGTGAACTATCCGTTTTTTTTATACCCCATATATTCAGGATCCGTAAAAACACATTCAAAAACCTCCACCACTGCCACCAAAAATGGATAGTCCACTATACATTTAACACTATATATATATTTTCTATTTACTGCATCGCGGATTATAGCAAAATATTTTTTTTTATTATTCTTGGTAATCTGAATAGCACAAACAAATTAGTCCGTATAATATTTGTCGAATAATGGAAGTCGTTAGTCATATTGCGATACAGCCAAGTCAACTTTTTATTAGGTTAGGTATCGGCAGAGTTGCTTACGCCGTAGTTACAAGCTGACTCAAGGTGAGACGAAGAATGTGTCAATTCGGAAAGTTTCAGATCACGATTTTTTCCCGCCATATTAAGCGCTTAAGTGCTCTCAACAGTACAACACGAATTTTTCCTGTTCCCGAAAGAAAAATTTATCCTATATTTTGCTTCGGTATATATGCTTAAATTTTACCAAATGTCAATGGGTTTAGTTGATTAACAGTGACAGCATAACAAATAGATAGACAGATAAACTTTCGCATTAAAAATAATACCGCCGTATGATATCAGGGTAAGTAGAATAGTTCACCCTTATTTCTTACCGAGGTGTCGTAGAACGCGACAGAGGTATGTTGACACGCCGTGTGGTATCTGGCTGAGTAGAATAGACCACCCTTATTTCTTACCGAGGTGTCTTAAAAGGTGACAAAGGTAAGTTGCCATGCCGTGTTGTATCTGGATAAGTAGAATAGACCAACCTCGTTTCTTACCGCGGTGACGTAAAAGGTGACTAAGGTAAGTTGATACGCTGTGTGGTATTCGGCTGAGTAGAATGGACCACCCTGATTTCTTACTGAGGTGTCGTAAAAGGCGACTAAGTTAAATTGACGTCAGGCAAGCGGCCGGTCGTAAAATATCTAGGAGTATAAAAGTATAGGAGCTGTGATAGCCCAGCGGTGAGACCGTGGGACTCTTTCGAGAGGAAGACGGGTTCAAACCCGGGTAGGCACAAATGAGTTTTTCTATGAGTCTAATTGATAATTGCAATTAATCACACGCTTTTCGGTGAAGGAAAACATCGTGAGGAAACCTGCATATCTCTAGAGAATTCTGGAGATATGTGTAACCTACCAATCCGCATTGGAGCAGCGTGTTAGGTCTTAGCTCCAACCCTTCTCTCCAGAAACGGAGAGAGGAAGCTTATTCCCAGCAATAGGATTGTAACAGGCCGCTACTTTACTTTACTACTTTTATAAAAGTATAGATTTAAGGAATTAAACATCACTGCACAAAAACAATGACAAGGCCGGAGGATCCGGATTTTTATTTGTAGCAGATTGAGTCACCAAATCCTTTCTTGTTATTTTCACGGGAGACTAGCCGGGTGGATTCCATTAATGTCGGCTAACGACCGGACGCACTTCGGATTGGGGATTAAAAGGGTTGAGTGGTTTTGTACAATCATTCTGATAAAAGGGGTTGGATGTTGGAGCTCTCGGCGATTTAAAAGATGTCTCGCGCGAATTAATTTTAGCGCCGATGAACTAATAAGTGTCCGTGTTTTGTAAACCTCGTTGTGTTGTCGTGAAAGTTCTGTAATTGAATGTGACGGGGTATTAGGGTGTTTGGGCGTTCGAAACGGAATCCCGTTATCGGGTTTGCTTCATCGCTTTATTAGGGACAAGTTTATTGAAAGTTTGTTCAACAAACGAGTAATTTTCAATAAATCTTTTTTCATTTTATCACCCGTTATTTTTTTCCTTTATTGTTAATAATATATTACTTCAACAAATAAATCGAACTGTTACTTACACACACAGTTTGTCTCTAAACTTGATAGTAGTATTATGGATGACAGACAACTGGTATATATCATTTTTAAATACAAACTTCACTGTTTACACACCGTTGGTCCTCGTGAAGTACGCACAAAACACTGTATTTCGCCATTTAAAAACACACTACACAAGCAACACACTCGCACGCACACACACAAACACGTACACACTTATTTACTAAGAATAACATTTCATTCATTCTCATTATCTTTATTTTTTGGTTTATGTTAATATTGTTTACTTAACGAACAATTATTTGTAAAAAAACACTAATTGAATCCTCATATGGCCATAGTTTAAGTTATTTTAATATATAAAATAAGACCCTTGTCACGCTGTAGGATTAATACCCAATAAACAAATAAACTTAAATACAAAAATACACCCAGACTAGAAGAAACAATAAATTGTTTTTTTTGTAATACGGTTGCCAATTCAGCGGAAATTGAATCCGCGACCCGCGAACGTATCAGTCTTCTGCTTTAAATCTGCCACTTGTGACTATTAAAATGTCTAAAAAAGTAACGATAGCAAAACACTATTGAATATTGTAATAAATCCTTCTCTATTGAAATTGAAGTATGAGTTTCAATAGCTTATATATATTTTATATTTAATATAGAGTTTAATATGATTTAACGTATAACATGACTATATTTTTTTTAATTTATAACAAATATGTACAAGTTATATCTATCTTAAATTACTTACACGCTACTACGATACAAATCATGCCCACGTGGAATGGTCCCAAGAATGCTGGCAGCGTTTCCGCGTTGAATCGCTAAGCTGATTCTTTGTGCGAAAAAGGAGCCAGTCCTCTTGTCACCCGAAGAGGCGATCAACCGAGGTGTTAAAACGGATAAAAAATTTTTTGCACTTTGGCTCCATGGCCCTCGGGTCTCAACTGCAAACGGCACAAATATATAACTCTCAACGAGAGATGCATACTGTCGCCGCTTGCCGGATTCGGCCATTTCCGCCGCAGCTCCAGGTCTGGACGCCCTTTCCCTGATATGGGACGAGGCTAACGTATCAACGCATGTTGCGTCCCACATTAGGGCCTGTCCCCGTTCCCAAGGAACCAGCGTCAGACCGTCTGGTCTCTTGCCATCATCCCGACATATCCCGGAAGGCTCGAGAAGAGCAGGAATGTCGATGGTGGCAAGAGCTCTTTTGATGGTGTCATTAAGAGAACCATGGCGGAGAAGCCTACCAGAGCTCCTATGGCATGAAAGCCCGTGTATGCCAAAACTGTCTACCTCTTTTCCACATGGACATCTGTGCTTAAGGCACAATGTGGTTCCCAATCTGAGACCCAAAGCCACTCTAAAACTTTCATTGTCTAAAAGTTTGCCAAGATTTTTAGACGGAAGAGATTTTATATTATATATCAAATACCAATATTAAAAAAAGTATTTTTGTCCGCGTAAACGTGAATCAATGACGTCATTTCACAGATTCATTCTATGATTATTTTTGCACTCATGAATTATACGCTACGAAATTCGTAGCACCATAGTAACGCGCGCAGCACTGTAGAAGATAATTCATTACGATGTTAAACCTATCATGATACATAAGTTGTGAAGTCCTTAAACTCTTATTATAATTAAGGGGCTTAGAACTCCTTAGCCGGTACACTTTGTAAGATATGCTAATAATACTTAATCGTTCGTAGCACCCTAGTATGAGGACGGCTATGAACGTCGAAGCTAGCAAAAAATTAAATACACGCTATATTTTAACGAACTATTTTGTATCATTGTAATAAATTCTACTTGTACCTATAAATAGAATAATCAGTATTAAAAGTTTGTTAAATTTTTATTAACGGCTTTTATCATAGCAATTAAATACATATTATTATATTCCAAAGTAATGATAAAATCCTGTAGGTCCCTAGCTTCGCCCTTTAGTTACTCTGCGTACATTTCAATACTGAGTTAATATATATTTATCATAAAACAATGTCCAAAAAGCTGTATGTTTCCACGTCTATGCCTATATACTATATATACTCTATGACTCTCCCTCCATTCAACTATGACCATATCAAAGAATTATATATATTTCCATGCATTCTCGTTTTATAATATTAGTATGGATCCCTTACGATTAAGTTTCAGTGTATTGTAACCCTATAAACAATACTAGTATCAAAAACTGTTTACCATTTATATTACAGGCTTCCATGGCCCTTTGGTGTGACGTGACACTGGTCCTATACTAACAATTTACATTCGCGCGAGCTTTTTTCTGTAACAGCGAGATAAAAGGTATCCTGTTGACATTATAGATTGAATTTATGCTAAACATCGATGCAATTGTTTAGTTGTCAGACCGTGAGACAGTACAAACAAATAGAATTTTATATGATAACGATGGCATTTGTTATTTGATCAGTATTTTACATCAGAAACCTCATTTAGAGTATAAATGAGATTTGTCGTTAAGTAATTGCACATACTGGAATTTAAAATTTAAGTTACGTTATTTTTGTTAGCACATACTTTTATATACACACTCACATACGAACCCATTCACTCACTTAAAATAATTGTAAAATTAATTATAAATTCGCACTTTAATTTTAGCCCAATACAATTGATTAAGGGAAATTAGATCAAAATTTTCATAACACTGTATTTGATTTGACAGGAAATGACTTATTTTCTTAAATAAATTAATATGTGAAGCACTGCTGGGCATTGTTTTTACTTGAAGGACTAATTTTTTACCCCTTTTTTACCAAAATTACACTGAAGGAGTTCGAAATTAGGCCCCTAGAGTCCCCTATGCATCAACCTTTATCTAGTCTTACTGAATGTCAAACAATTAATGTTAAACTGTAGAATAAACTGCCCGTATCTTTACGTACCTATCTAAAACAATATCTTCATTTAAACTCAATATTTAAAAAAATGACTCAGTTAATAAGTGATATTTACGTTTTATTACAAATACTTTGAATTGTATTTATTATATTACTATATTTATTATAAATTTAATAATATTAATTAATTGTACTTAATATTTACTTTTTTTAATTTACGACTGGTTAGTTGGAAGAGATTCCGATTCCGGAATAAGCCCGCCGTTGCACGTTATATTGTTATTTTGTAAATCGTTTTTATATTAATGTAAATTTGTGCAATAAAGAGATTACAAACAAACAAACAATTATTTATTTATTTGTACTTTATCGTACACCATATTTTATAACAAACATTTCATTAAAACTAAATATAAAAATTATATACTGCATAAAAGGCGGCCTTATCGCTTTTCAGCGATTTCTTCCAGACAACCTTTAAATTAGAAAAACTGTAAAGCACAGAGCAGCATCTGATAATTTTATTACCAATGATCGACCGCTAATATTAACAGATATACTCGTACATCAATGTTATTTGCGACTATACACTCCAGTAATAAAATAAAACGAATAAGTTAGATATATCATAGTTAAGCAGAGATTTAAATCATAATCTCCATATGTACCGAAACGTTCTCATTGAATTTAAGATAGAGATCATATTGCGGTAAATTCTCTATCCCCTTCTATGCCACCGCAGATTTGCCTTAGTATTCAGAACATAGGAGCCTGTACTTGGAATATTCGAGTTGAATATACGGATTCCTTCCAGATTAGATGCTATTGCTGACGTTCTCTGCAAATTTGTTTACGTTGCTTGTCTACGGTGTTTGTTACGTGAATGAACGTGAATAACGAACTTTGTGAATACTATTTAGGGCTTTAATCAAATCAAAATCAAATCAAATCACTGTATTATTTCAGCCTACTAAGGGCCATAAGAACATTACGCTACAAAAATAGTGTGTTAGTATTAATACAAAAGCTTAATCCTAATTGTTAGTAATAAACTGTCATAATATCCTTACCGAGTATTAATCCTAAGACAAGATCGATTTGCCAGCATATGCACCATTGCGCAATGATTCAAATGCGGATCTATCCACAGACTGCTCGTATAATATTTTAGTATAATATATTTTTAACCGTATTTTTGTATGACGATGAAGATCTAAGATCGATGGTTGGTGGATGGAAAGGTTTGGAGGTCCAAGTTCTCCTTGGTTTTATTTAATAATCCTTTATAATATTATTAAGTGAACAAAAACATTGTCTGTATCGTAGTACATACTGTGTACCACATTTTTTAATTTATGTACGGCTCGCTTATTTGTATAACAATATCGTAGAATTCTAAGCTAAATATATTTCTTTATAGGTATATACCTTTTATTGAAAAAAATGAACTATTAACAGTTTTTTTAACTTTTCCTTGACTTATGTTTACACAGGTTACTTTCCGGTGAAAATATTTTTTGTTGTAGAACTACGGTAATATTTTTATTTATAAATCAAAATTTTATAAATTTCCGACTAGGGATACCATCAATTTCGAGATTGAATCGAATTTCCTGTTATTTGCGATTCTTCACCACTAAAACCCTCGATTTTTAACTTCTGTGCTTGTTGGCTCCTGGATCTTTATGGATTACTTACTAAAACAAATAATCGACTCTTACATTATTCTATAATAAGCTAATAATGATGTATATAAGAAAATATATCAAGTGTATTTTCCAGCACTACTCCGTGTGTTAAGCTTGGCTATTATTTGAGTTTAAAATATTGAAACGAGCCCAGATGGTCTTGGGTCGTAACATCTAGACTTTCTCAGTATTTCTCATTAACTAAACTTGTATTGATTCACTAATCGCTTTCAACTTGACTTCACTAATCGACTCAAAATTACACTTTAACTAGGAATCACGTTAACGACGACAATCGACAGACTCTCGACAGAATGTGAACAGAATCTCAACAGAATCTCAACGGAATCTCAACAGAATCTCTCTCATTAGGTCAAGTTTCACTATTTAAGGCAATCCCCACTCGCTACCCTACCCTCGCTATTGATCACTCAAGAACCTCGCTTCCGGTATTAACATCAAGGCAGACTTATATTTGACTATTTCCTATTCCGATATTTTTAGTGTCTGTTATAATATTTTATTTAATATTTATGTAGGACCCAAGGTTCGGCTATGGTTTGTAAGATTTTTAATTTTGTCGCTCGTTTGGCGACCTTTTTCATTTCACTCCACAAAATAAAAAAAATATATATCAACAATTTATTTTTTGTGTTACTTTTCCCTATATTGTTCCTTGTTTCTATGTTCCGTATTGATCTACTTATACCCCCATTATTTACATTGTTAAGAAATCAAAGTATTGTATTGTGTCTATAAAAATCAATGCACACAGACATTGTTAACAAACAATAAATAATGAGAGTTAAACTTATTGAGCCCCACTATGCACAATCTTGTATTAAGATTTGAACTTAGTAGAATATTCCATGCAACTTCAAGGTGCATGGAGGGCATAAAGCTTGTGTTTTCACTGCTTTACAACAATGAAACGAAGTTGTGGAATTTGTTAAACATAATTAAATCCGCTCCTGTTATTTGGAACGTTCCAGCAAATTTCTTGCTTCAGGACTCCAGTTACGTATAGAGTTCTAAGACAATTAAGTCTAAACAAAAGTAATAATGAAATTATTATGCCTAGACATAAATATGAGTCCACAACAAAATCGCAAAACATTTGAACAAAAAAAAACTTTGCGATTTCGTCAAAGTACGGCTTTATTCTATAAAATAATAATTACGTCTAAGGTACATACGAAAGTATAAAGTCTTTAATTGAGTCAAAAACATGCTTGGATTTGCGTATCGCATTCCAAATTACGTGAATAAACTGATGGCTATTTATTAATTATATTATGATAATCGAGTTTCTTCTTATTTAAAACACTCTTTCAATTTGTAATATTCAAAAAATATTAAATTAAAAAAAATTTTTTTTTAAACATACGATATATTTATTGTTTGAATGAATAAAACTCCTGAAAGTTTAAATTCTAAAATTATCACTTCACCTATACACATGACACAGTTGCCTTTTTTGAAAGGTTCAGTTTTGAAAGGTTAGAATTAACTTTTAAACTAAAAATGTCAAGCTTTTCGGTCACTTAACGCGAGGATGATCCTTTTAGATGTCAAATATAACTTTTATGTAAATTGAAACAAAAATCTGAATCTAAGCTTAAGTGGTACTAAAAGATATAGAATAATGTTCAAATATTTTTGAGACTTAAACCAAAAGGTCTTTTGAATCCTAAATGATTATTACACGTACAAATTTAACGATTTTGTACATTTAGAATTAGTTTAATACTATAATAATGACAGTCTCATTATTATAGTGATAAATGAATGCTGCTCTTTTATTCAGTTTGTTGTATTTTGTAGATTTTCTGGAATGAGAACATACCTTGTGAGAAAACTTTACCAAGAGTTAGTAGCTTCAGAGCATGTGACCATGAGTTTAATGGAAAATCTTATGTGCTTAATTGGAATACACAACTATTTCATAGCCCAGCAGCGACACCGTGAAATTCTGTAGAGGAAAACACGGATTCAAACCCCGGGCAAACACAAATGAGTTTTTCAAATAAAAACTTAAGTGTCTAATTGACAATTGCAACTTATCACATTCTTTTCCGTGATGAAAAACATAGTGAGGAAACCTGCATATCTCTAGAGAATTTACTAACAATCCGCATTGGAGCAGCGTGGTAGGTTTCAGCTTCAAATCTTTCCAAAAAACGGCGAGAGGCGGCCCTATGCCCAGCTGTGAGATAGTAACAGGCCGCTACTTCAACGGGGTTAAAATTAGTAAAAACATTGTCAGTAATATAATATTCCTGCGTAATTACTTTTATATATGTAACTTATCAATGTGTGATGAGTCCAAACTAGAATCGTTCTCTTTATGGATCGAGGAACCCTTCAGCGCCCAGTTAAATATCGAAAGTCATATTTTAGTTTTAACAGAAAACTACAAGTACTCTCTCTCTCTCCCTTGATTTGTTTTTCTCATACACACACGCGCGCACGCCTATACATACGCATACACACACAAAAAAAAATAGTATATAATATATATAATACACATAACAAGGTTTCTTTTAATTTATAGTAAGGTGCAAGCACACGTTTAATAAATAGTTTCTGTATGTCTCGACCAATCTCATTTAATTTTAATTGAAATTCAAAAAAAAATTATTCAAGTAAAATTGCTTTTGAAGTACTTTTGAATCATCAACTGTACTGCTGGTTCGGAAAGCTGTTCCGATTAGAGCCAGCAAGAAACTTTGCGGTTGCTTTTCGAAATATAATTCTTATTACAAAATGGTTACATTTAGTCATTTAATGAAAATCAAAAATATATTTGCTAGGTTTCAGAATTTGGCGAACATTATTGTTCTGCAAGAAACATCGCTAACAAATCACCTTTATGAAGTGCTGTTTCATCGTAAATTCACAACATTCCTTCAATATGAAGTTGTAGCAGGAATACTTGTTACTTTAAAATGACTGAGATCAATTTAACTGTTCAGAATATCTTACACAAAGGGATCACGAAACGCTTCTGCGCGAGCAATTTCTAATGGCTCACTGTCTTTTCAAGCTTCGTTTCTTTTGTTTTATTTTTGTCTACTTCCGACATCAAAACCTTTTATTTGATACTTTTTAATACTAATAAATTGGATTAAATTTACCTTAATCCCAACCACAAGATTGGTTACCCAATAATTTATATTTCTGTATGTTATATTATCACGAAAACCGCTTGACGATCAACCTTCAGGACTTTAAATTGTGCTTAAAAAATCCTATATCCATAGGAGACCATTTTAAGTCATGGCTAAAAAAGGGAGATCAAACTGTGAAATACATTAAAATCCTGGTAATAAAAGTTATATACAAGCTAATGTAAAGCTGGCCCGTTGGCGCAGGCTGTGACCCTGACTACAGGCTCTGCCGGTTGCGGGTTCGATTACCGCAAAGGGCCAACATTTTGTTAAATCAATTTGTTGGTTCTTCTGGGTGTATATATGTATTTAAAAGTATATATTCACCAGTTATCTGTCACCCACGTATTAAATTACTTATTTTGGGAACGGACTTCCTCTTGTATAAGTGTGTGCAATATTTATTTATTATTTATGTAATGTACGTAACACTATCCCGTTTATTTAATAACACTATATATTCAATACTATTTACTATTCTGTAACAGGTTAAATAAGCTATCCTTTAAATAAGAAGACCTAAAAAGCATTTCCCAGTATTCTAAAACCAAACCCCTTATCTTTCCTCCCGTTTATTATTGCAATACATACTAATAATATCCCAAGTCTGTTATAAAATAATATCAACAAATTTCATTTATATAATTTTAATTCCGCCTGTATTCGCGAAACTCGAGGCTGTTATTATGATTCCTTTTATATATAAAGGCGCTCAAAAACCAGAGCATTGGCAATAATCATTCTCATTTAAATGTAGCCTTACTTTCGCTGTAAGGTACCGTAATATGCCTTTCATTTCGTTATTATCTCTCTCAACGTCTTATTTACAAGGGAGGGTAACGCATTAAAATAAGCATTTATTATAGCGTGTTTATTTACTTGGCGAGGTAAAGTTTGTTTCGGTGAAAATGTTCTATTTCTCTCAGAAGTTTTAAGGTTTGCATCCTGGTTTAGGCTACTAATTTTTCAATGCCCTATTCAATGCCCTTCCTAAACATTTTATAAATTTGCTAGCAATTTTTTTTTTTTAATTGAATAAAACGATTGCGATTCCCGCACATTTTCTATAATCAATTTGTTGGTTCTTCGAGCCTGGGTGTGTATTTGTATTTAAGTATGTATTTAAACTTATATATGTAGTATATCTACCAGTTGTCCGTGGAGACGGATGACCGTGTGTGTAAATGTGTGTAAAAACAAAATGGCTGTCGAATAACCCTTAATATGTTTATCTGACAAAGTAGATCAGCTGTTGCTGTTGATCGGTGAACTATTTTATTTAAACCTTAAAGTATACTTCAAAGTAAGAGAGGTAAGCACTGCTGATCGAGTGGCTTAGCGCAAGACAAACGAGCTGAAAGGCTATTCAGATGGCGTTGCCTCGCAAACTGCCCCGGATAAAGCTTTATAACCAATGATTCAATGTTGCTATCTACTGAAAAACCATTTTCAAGAGTAATTTAAATGTTAAATTTTACAAAAGTAATAATAAAATTATTTTGCTATAATCCGCGATACAGTAAATAGAAAATATATATAGTGTTAAATGTATAGTGGACTATCCTTATTTTCATACCCGATACGTGCAGGATTCGTAAAAACACATGGCAAACCTCCACCACTTCCACCACAATACACAAGCGCTACACACGTTCACTATCACTAACTCAACAATCGTTTCGCCCCGCAACCGGAGCATCATCAGGAGATAGACTCCACGACAAAATCGCAAAACTTTGCGATTTTATCGCACTTAACACTATATATATATTTTCTATTTACTGTATCGCGGATTATGGCAAAATAATTTTATTATTACTTTTGTAATATGGATCTCCGCCAAGTAACGCCTAATTCTATAAATTTGTTAAATTTTAATATGACGCTGCTCGATTTAATGTAAACCTTTTATTGTAGTGTATGGAAATTTGAACGAAGAGGTTATTTAAAGGAAGATAAAGTGTAACTCACCTTTCTGCGAGATTATATCTTCTTCGGGGATCCTCTTTTTTATAGTTCAATCCATAGGCGCGTTAGCGATTTCAAGCTTTGTGAGATTTTAAATGTGTTGTGTGCAAACCTAGATAAATTTATCACCCCCGAAACCCCCTAAAAAATAAATTTCATGAAAATCGTGAGAGCCGTTTCCGAAATGTTCCGTTTACAATATCAAATATAATTATGCACACAAGGTCCCAAGGGGTTAATGGACTGAGCTCTGTATTAAATGTTCTATCTCTGTCAAACTAAGAGCTACACATGTTTGATTGATGTCTAAAGGAAGAGAAAGAGAATATAAAGCATAGATCTAAGTACAGCCAGTTGAAACCATAGAATTTTAGAGTAGGGTGCATAGGCAACGTTGTAAGTGTTAGTAACACAATTAACAATGAGAGGGAATATGAAACTCGTATATTTCATATTTGTCTTATCACATATAAAAAAGAGAGACAGACATATCATCCTCATTTACTTACTCTCTATCGTAATATGGCACATTTTAGATTGGCTTCCCTTCTCTAAGCTAGCCCTGCGGTGAGACCGTGCGACTCTTTCACGGGTCACGGGTTCAAATCCCGGACAGACATAATAAAAAATAATAATAAAAAAATCTTTACTTCGCACCACAAACCATATATTAATTAAACTTAACAAATTTAATTAAATTGTACAAAAATTATGGTTGTGGATTGCTGGTACCTATGGTAGGTTAAAAACCCGTATTACAGGTCACCAGATCTCCAACCCTCGTATGCGTTACAATCAACTTTATTTAAAATTAATGGGGCAATTATGCGTGGTATAAAAGACAAGAAAAGTACCCCCCTACTCTAGTACAATAACTCTATGGTTGGAACACAGGCTTTAGCTAACATAAATTACAAATGCCAATCATGATAAATGTCCATATTGGCAATATATTGCATTCTGACGTCACCGTTCTAGGCGTCATGGTGACATAACTCGATTGAAGTTCACAAAGGACCGAAATTCAATTTTCGCTATCACCACAAGTGAGGTCAGAAAGCCACTTTTTGCCAATATCCATGTGTACTTTAGAGGGATCGGTCATTTTGATATTGGATTAAGTGAGAGGGATCTCGGTGGTGCGTACTTTTGATATTGCGACCCCAAGTTTCATTGCTACGACTGTAAAAAATTCTAATAATTTTTTCAAATTAGCTTAATTTGTATTTCGAATATTTTAAACGTAATCGCCATCATCCTTCTGCCCCTATCCCACTCTAAATGGGGTCGGCACAACATGTTATAAACATGTCACCTGATTTGGCTACATATCTTCTACGAGTATAGTCTATAGTTGTTTATTTAAAAGGGCTTTTAAAATTTCATCAAAACATGTTTTTACATGCTTTGGCTTGGTATTTTATTACCGGCCACCTGCCTGACGTCAAGTTACCTTAGTCATATTTTACGACCCCTCGGTAAAAATGAGGGTGGTTTATTCTACTCAACCGGATACCAGGTATATACCGTTTAACCTTACCTATTATAACAAGACCGTTGTACCGTGGAATTCTGTTAAGTAACTCTTAATTCTAATTGATAGTATTAGATGTTATTTGTGGAAATCCATAGTACAAAAGTAATAACGAAATTATTTTGCTATAATCCGTTATAATAGCCAAATTCCGACTTCACAAAATAGCAACTCCACGACAAAATCGCTGTCAATCTCCTGAGCTTCGGTTGCGGGGCGAAAGGATTGTTGAGTTTGTGATAAGGAACGTAAGTAGTGCTTGTATTTTGTGGTGCAGGTTTGTGCATGTGTTTTTACGAATCCTGCATGTATCGGGTATGAGAACGGATAGTCCACTCTACATTTAGCATTAAAGATATTTTCTATTTACTTAATCGTGGATTATAGCAAAATAATTTCATTAATACTTTTGAACTCTTAATTCTATAAATATTATAATAAAAAAGTAAAGTAACGTCCTGTTACTCTTCCATTGCTGGGCTTCCTGTCTCCATTTTTGGAGTGAAGGGATGGAGGTGAAACCTATCACGTTACTCTAATGCCGATAGGTAGGTAACTCATATCCCAAAAACTTCCAGATTTCTCCACGATGTTTTCTCCGCCGAAAGAAGTAAAGTAACAGCCTGTTACTATGCCCACTGCTGAGCTAAGGCCTCCTCTATCCGTTATTGGAGAGAAGGATTGGAGCTAAGACCTACCACGCTGCTCCAATGCGGATTGGTAGGTTACACATATGTCCAGAATTCTCTAGAGATATGCAGGTTTCCTCACGATGTTTTCCTTCACCGAAAAGCGTGTGATAAATTGCAATTATCAATTAGACATAAGTTTTAATAGAAAAACTCATTGGTGCCTGCCCGGGGTTTGAACCTATGTCGTCTCTAGAGAGTCGCACGGTCTTACCGCTAGGCTATCACAGCAATAAGAACTTATCTTTGGATAAACCATACAAAAACCACTTACATGATATTATGATCAATTAGTACATATGGGTCAATAGTTTATTGACTCTCATTACATCATTGTTGTGATCCCCTTCTGCATATAGCCCTTAGGTCTATTTTCGATTAGCTAAGGAAGTCTTATAAAAACGCATCTGGCTTAGCGGCTTCCGTCACAGATTTACAGAGATTATCCAGAATGGACACCGATGAAAACGTATATTGCACTAATATTCTACGGATTTGTTTGCATGCGCTTAATTCTGTTTTGTACGGTGGTGTTGTAGCAAAACAGAACATAGTTTCGTTATTAAAGAAACATGCGGATAAATTTTGATTAAAGCGAAAATATAGTACTAATTTATAATCTATACTTATTATAAAACAAAGTCTCCAAAATCTGTCTGTAAACGATTTTTCAAAATCTATCTATAAAAACTCGCAAAAGCAAAACTAGCAGAGATATACTAAAGTAACGTACTAGAGAATTCGAGACTTATAAAAATACAACAAAAAAGTCCGCGACAACATGTCTCTATCTCTTATGTTTAACTCACATTAACTAGTTCTTTGATCAAATTTTTTTACGGGAATAAAATTCAATACGGTGAAAAGTTTTGCGACACATTGATTTTTACGTTGGGCGAAGCCGCACAGCTATAGTTAAAATTTAAAATTCAAAATATTCTTTATTCAAGTAGACTGTTTTCAGTACTTTTGAATCGTCAATGAAGTCAATATTTTTTTAGCAAAGGCCTTTGAAGAGAGCTATAAGGTTTAGAATTATTTATTCCAAAGCAAAATGGCACATTACACATCCCAGAAGCCTCTCAGCCTTCAGGTTTGGTTGCAAAATTTACCTTCACGATAAACTACAATGTATTGCGATTAATCAAGCTCTTTTTTTTTCAGAAAAAATCAGCGTTAATTGTTTGTGATTTGCACTTCAATATATGGTCGGATATTCACGTTCACTAAACGTTAGGTGGAAATTTGATACCTTACATACAAATGAAAATGGAATATCTATTTTGTACGAAAATATTAAAAATATCGTAAAATTTCTGTTGTAATCAAAACAAAAGAAAAATTAGCAAACAATTTTATATCACGAAAAAAGTACTGTTTGAACTTACGGTTTATATTGGACTGTATACTTTTTATAAAATTTTAAAAAATAAAGAAACGACTGTTCAGTGCAACTGGTTTATTGCGACTATCATAGACTAAATAGAAATGTTACATGTAAGCCGAATAAGTACTAATATAATTATTAAAAAATGAAGCTACAACTCGGGATTTTATTACAGTTTCCATCTACTGAATAGTGCTAACTTCACTACTTAAGCCCGTGAATACATCAGTCAGTTCATAATCTGACTTGTAATATTCTTCCTTTAATCCCTACTGCTAGAAAGGTCATAATTTTTGTTTGAATTAAGTAACGGTTGGCTCTTTTTTATGTACACAATACTCAGAGAACGGTTCGCGGGCATGTTTTCTTTCTATCAAACAAGATTGGAAAACAGTTCATACATCGTACTCAGCCGGTCCTAAAGAAACAACGGTCGAAAAGTTTAATGAAAGATTTAGATATAATAGCTTTTACCCGCGACTTCGTTCACGTGGTCCGTGGAGTCTTGGAATAAACAATAGCTTCGGACACTCACCAACCCTGCAAATATCTCCATCATAAAAATTTCATTCAGGGCTTTACTGCTAATTAGCAAAGGTTACTGGTAATTAGCAAAAATAGTGACAACACCATAAAAAAAAACCTTTTTAGCATCTTTCGCTATAACTGATTTATAGAAGCAGGCCTTACTTTGAAGAATTCCATATTACAAGCACTACAACAGAACTACCTTGCTATAAACCGCACGGGTCTAATGTGTATGAAGCGGGCAAAATCTACGCACCTTATACATGCAGGACAAGCCACCACATGCACCCCCAAGGCGCATCCACCGGCAACAATGCACACAAACAGCACACACAACCACCACCACAATCTCAACGATCGTTACGCTCCGAAACCGAAGCATCATCAGGAGGATAGGCTCCACGACAAAAATCTTTCACTATAACTGTTAATATTTGACTCCTATATTATTAACTTATAGACCTCCTATATTATTACCTATATCATTAATTTACAGGCTTGATTTTGAGATATTGTGAATAAAAACCTTAATTTAGATAAAAGATGGTGTTTTTCTAATGGTATCCTATTCCTGTTGAGTTGAGTATTTCTAGCCAGATATTCAAGCCTATATGTAACTCCGGTGTATAAACATTAACTGTGTCAAATTTTATCGATATTGGTTCAACGTGAAAACGTGACATACAGACAGACAGACCGACTGACTTTCGTATTTATAATAATAGTATGGATATTATGTAATTTTATATGGCAGCTGATCAATGCTCTTTACTTATGAATATATTTAAAAAAAACTGAAGTAGGAAGCAAAGTCAGCTTTTCTAACGGGTGGTCGAAATGTTGCAGTAATTCCGCTTCAAATTAAACTTAACTCGGTTACTTCTCGGTCTCTTGATAATTCTATTCAATATTAACTGCCAACCTAAATGGTTTAGCTCAGACAATTTATTTCCCCTGTTCTAATCGTACATATATTTATTTTGTTTCCACACAAATTTACAGAGTTGAGTATGTAAATTTATTTAAGTAACTCCTGTGAAGTTGTTTGCGTGAACTTCCGAGCATTGTTTATCCATACTAATATTATGAATTCGAAAGTGTGTCTGTTTGTTTTCGTGTAATAAGGATCGATTCAGTATTGTTCTCGATATTTAAAGGATAGGATAAGGTTGTAAGGTGAGATACCTTTTTTATCTCAGTACTGAAAGGAAAGTTTAAAAGCTATTTAATAAAAGCATCCTTAGAAACAGGGATAGTCCATTACATTACAAAACATCGTTACATCTATCCTTAAATAATTTTCTATAAATACGAAAGTCTGTCTGTCTGATACGTTTTTACAGCCGATTCGCTGAACCAATATCGATGAAATTTGGCGCAATTCATGCTTGTATACGGGGGTAATATATAGGCTATAAAAATACTGTCTTTGTAACAGAAAATTCAGGAGATTAAGAAACCCCTATTATCAATACATCAAGTTTCCAGTAGAGGATTCATTGCAATAGAAATTGCAATTTAATACCCCTGATCGATCTCATTTCGATGATGATAGCAATATGTCATATGGAATCATGCTATGGAGTACAGCGGCTGATATTCACAGGGTCTTCGTTTTACAAAAAAGAGCTCTTCGTGGTATTTATAATATGAAACCTCGTGATTCTTTAAGGTAGAAATTTAAAGAAATAGGCGTCATGACTGTAGCTTCACAATATATCTATAGTAATAAACTATTTGTAAAAAAAAATATTGACCTATATAGTAAGAATAGTTGATAGATACGACAGACACACTAGAAACCGAAATAAACTAATGACGCCAAGGTTGCGCCTCCAAAAGGTGCGAAAATCATTTGTCAGTCTCGGTACACGTTTTTATAATAAAATTTCTCAACAGTATCTAGACTTGCCTTTACCTTAATTATCTTAAAACGATGCTGCTACATAAAGCTTACTGTACAATTGAAGATTACTTGAGTGATAGTAGCATATCTTAACTGCAGTCAGCTACGCACCAAGCTGCAACGTTTAATTTGTAACCATCAATCAAATTGTAAAAATAATATTTAAAAAAAAATGGCCGCCGAGTTTCTTGCTGGTTCTTCTCGGTAGGAGCAAACATCCGAATCAGTGGTAGCTACTTGAAAACATTTGACGATTCAAAAGTACTGTAAACAGTACTTTTGACGATTCAAACTGAATATTTTGGGTACAATCAAAAGTACTGTTCACAGTACTTTTGAGTTTGAGTTTGATGAAGATATTTGCACGGTTGGAGAGTTACAAAAGCTTATGTTTATTTCAGTACTAAGGTCCACGCAGATGAAGTTGCGGGTAAAATCTAGTTCTTAGTAAATTACTCGCAAGGTTAACTAAATCTTTGTCAAGGTGTATGGGAAGCGTTAATAAATTTAACACTTGATAACCATAAACCCCCATCTGGTAGCATCGACATTCGGAACTGGCGTGTAGATGGCTCATAAACTGCAGCGGCCTGGCGTTTTACATGACAACATACTGGTTAACAATCAAGCTATTAACAAGGCGGGTCGCACTCGGCCAAGCGTGGCACATTTCCAACTTGGATATTTTCTCTTAACATGTGCATAAAATACAGTCTCGTTATAAATTGTTGTTTCCATTTTTTTGGTTCTCAGCTTATTAGGCTGGTTTACTATCACATAAGCTGTGATAGCCTAGCGGTGAGACCGTGTGACTCTCTAGAGACGACGACATGGGTTCAAACCACGGGATTTGATAATTGCAATTTGCCACACGCTTTCCAGTGAAAGAAAACATCGTGAGGAAACCTGCATATCTCTAGAGAATTCCAGGGATATGTGTAACCTATCAATCCGCATTGGAGCAGCGTGCTAGGTCTTAGCTCCAACCCTTCTCTCCGAAAACAGAGAGAGGAGGCCTTAGCCCAACAGTGGGCATAGTAACAGGCCGTTACCTTACCATCATTTACGAGCTGTTGCCAAGTAAATGAACAGTGGTGTGTAGTTTCTTTCGTAATTATGTATTTTGTTGGGTTATCAATGTGTTTTCGTTACCATTGATTTGCAAGAATGCAATTGCAATTTATTAGTATTCACAAACTCACTCACGCCCGAGTTATATATATGTAATTTAAATAAATATAGATAGTAAATATAAATAAATATATTTAAATATATAGATAAGACGAAAGGGTGGAGGATCATACCCCGACAGGGCAGTACCAAACGGCCGGGGGTCAGGGCGACAGGTTGAGGAAACGAAGAACTAGCCTAGCCGAGTCCAGCAGTACCGCCTTTTGCATTTTCGCTGCGAGCGAACTGCCACAGAAGCCCAGCTGCCTCAGATGGTAAGCGAGGCTGGCTGGGATTAATCCGTTCGCAGATATAACGATTGAGACGATTTCAGTGGACGCCACGCCCCACATTGCGGTAACCTCATGGACTAGATCTAAATATTTACGTTTCTTTTCAGTTTCAGCTATCACGAGGTTCTCATCAGACGGAATCGTGATGTCCACTAAAAACATCCGCGATCGTTCCCGATTCACTACCACTATGACAGTTTTATCTGTGATGACCGACCGGTCCCAGTATAGTCGGCCACCGTCGCGTTCGAGTACCGGCGCTGGTTTATCCTTATAGCAATCTATGTTCCAAGAGGCCAGACAAGCTCTTGGTGGAGGATTTCGGCTGCTTGTTTATGTCTATGCAGATACTCAGTGTTAGCAAGCAAGTTATTATTCTATGAGTACAAAGTTCTTAAGAATTAAAACATAACGTATCTTACATATTCTGCCTTGCATGCGTGCAAACATTATATTATTATAGAATTAATACATTATAAAATTAAATTAAATTAAGGAAAAAGAAAATCAATGATACAAATATATGTATAACAAAATAGAAATAAATAATATAATAAATTTACATCCGTAAAGTATGTTGTTCGAACCCGTCTTTGATAATAGTAATGGTAAATGAAATCCGGATGGAAGGATTAGGTCAATGAATAAAGAATTCCAACTAATTCCTGGCAAAGTGTATCTTATCACACTAACAGTGTGTTAGAAAAAATATAAAAGCATCTTATGTTCAAGGATTATATTTGTTTGGTTAAAGGCAATCACCTGCTATTATCCTCTCTACCCCTCCTACCCCTTCAAATCGCTTTCAACTCGCAAAACGTAACGTACGTGCAGATACAGCACTTTTCAAAAACCTGTGTTTTGTGATTTAAACTATCTATAACTTGTCCAGAGTAGAGTTTCAATCCCGTAAAGGTAAGTGGTTCAATGTACATAAAATCGTATTATATAATCATACTATTAACTTAAACCTTCCTCAAGAATTTGGCATTTTTTAATTTAAACCAATTCGGAATTCAGTGCATACACGTTAATAACAAAGCATAATAACAAAGCAATAATAATTACAAAGCTGTGATAGCCTAGCGGTGAGACCGTCCGACTCTCTAGAGACGACATGGGTTCGAATCCCGGGCAGGCACCAATGAGTGTTTCTATTAAGACTTATGTGTCTAATTGATAATTGCAATTCATCACACGCTTTTACGGTGAAGAAAAACATCGTGAGGAAACCTGCATATCTCTAGAGAATTCTAGGGATATGTGTAACCTATCAATCCGCATTGGAGCAGCGTGGTAAGTCTTAGATCCAATCCTTGTCTCCAAAAACGGAGAGAGGAGGCCTTAGTCCAGCAGTGGGCATAGTAACAGGCTGTTACTTTACTTTAATTTTTACGTTAATAACAATCGTGCAACCTACAGGGATTTGATAAATAACTGTTGCATAATCCCTCAAAAACCTTCGAAAAATGATAATGCTAATTTATGTTTATCTTTTTAATGCTCGTACGCAATTTTACATCATTTATAATTCTATACACAACCATTAAAAACAATTGCTTACCCGCGTAGGTATAGGTTCACGGCGAATTATACGCGACCATTTGCATAATCTCGCCAAAACCTGCAGAAAAAAAACATCCTGAATAAAATTCGTGCTGATTATTGTTCTCTGTTTATTCTACTACCCACGAAATGAAATAAGGTCGGTATATGATTAAATTTAAAAAACAAACTTGCGTGTCCGGGTGGACTAATGAAATGAATTATTTTAATGAAGGGTTCTTAGCTGCCACTATATTTATATGCGCCAGAGGTTTGCTAAGTTTACGGGCAAAACATTTTAATATCGCCCATAGTGCTCAGTAATAAAGCTCATTTTTGTTTGAATGTAAATGTTATTAATTCAATTTGTTCCTTCGCGTATAGTAATTTCGTTCATAACTATAATTAAAGCTATTAAATAATATAATTTCGTGAATGCAATTTTTATTTTGTTGTACCTTAATTGCTTTTATACAATAAAAATAATCCATACATTACCAAATTTATTATTATACTAGCTATGCCCGCAGTTTTCCCGTTGAAATTCAGTGTGGCCTACCAAAATCGATTTAGCCGTTCCCGAGAATGTATTATTAACTTAAAAGGTTCACGTAATCGCAGTACTTTAGTAATAACCTTACAAAAATCCGTTCAGTAGATTTTGAAAAAATCAATCACATACAGGCAAGGCTTTTGGGGACTTTATTTTTATAATATATAGTTAGAGGTTTCGCCTAACCGCCATTATAGTCGCGTACATGGCAATAGTCAAGTCTCATTTCTTTAGTTTTGTATAGTAGTAGTAGTAGTAGGTTGAGTTCGCCACATGGAAGTCTCAAGTCAGTCTTGTTGTAATATTTGACTCATACGGTTATTAGCTTAAGCTTACGCGGTTAGACCGTTCATCCCTTGGAGTCTTACTGTAAAGCTTGGCTTGTACAATTATTAAACGCTCCCGCGTTTATATCGTGTTTCAACTTGTCTTGGTTGGTCTCAACCAGCATGTTCATGCGTTGTTACTACGCAACTAGTATCATTACTGTGTCGTTTTAATATTGCTTTAGTAGTTCCGTGTCTACCTAAAGATGTTAATTTCTAACTATCTATACATTTACTTGCATTTGTAATAATTAAGGTTATTCATATTTGATGTGATCATATTGATTAACAGTAAACACTGCGCTTATAGTTCTTGTGTTATGAAATGGTAACAAAAGGATAACACCATTTAGATATTATATTTCGTAGAGGTATTTTGATAATAATGATGTTTGGTTTACCTGCGTATATTATATTAATTAGTTTCCATATTTTTCATGTTATATATATTGCCGTGTGGTATCAGGCCGAGTAGAATAGAAGACCATCCTCTTTTCTTACCGAGCTGTCGTAAAAGGCGGTTAAGGTAAGTTGACCCACAGTGTTGTATCTGGTTGAGTAGAATAGACCACCCTCATTGCTTACCAAGCTGTCGTAAAAGGCGACTAAAGTAAGTTGACCCACCGTGTTGTATCCGGTTCAGTAGAATGGAACACCCTCTTTCTTACCGAGATGTCGTAAAATGCGACTAAGATAAGTTGAAGTCAGGCAGACGGCCGGTCGTATAATACGCAGCCAAATCATGTGACAACATGTTTATAGCATGTTGTGCCGACTCCACTTAGAGGGATAAGGGCAGGAAGATGATGATGATTTTTAAAGTTAGGCGTAGTCTCCAGCAAAATTTCACATTTCATGTCAGAATTCGTTATATTTTATGAGTTAAAGAACAGACATATATTATATACCTATCTCTATTTCACACTCACCATTTACGCTTCTCTAAATAAAAAACGTAAATTAGAGATTACTTGAAAATTTAGTATAATATTTAAAATTCCTCAGAGAAATCAGGGCTGGAATAAATTATAAATTTTCTTTTATAATTCAAACAGTATCAGTTTTCGAATAAAATTATAAAGTAACGAAGGTGATAGGGAATTGAATGGGATTCCGCATTTTAATCGACAACCGTTTCACGATAAATTTGCTTCCGAAAATTAAAATGTCATACCGTAAATTATTCGCTTATTATATTCCCATTGAATATTTATCGGCAATTCGGTGTATTTATGGTGATAAACGACATAATTACAGCGAATTTTATCAATTGAGTTAGGTTTATACAATACTAGCTGTACCAGCGGCTTCACCCGAGTCTAAATCAGTTATCACAAAAAGATCCAAAATTCAAATTTTGAACATAAGAGTAGTTATTGTGTGTTAGCCGTAAGAGATAGATACATGCTATCCCGCACTTTTTTGTAGTATTTTTATAGATCTAAAAGTCTCTAGTACATTACTTTAACGTAACTCTGCTGGTTTACGCAGCACACGCGACTAAACCTCCCAGCAAGCAAGTTTTTTAACTACTGCTCGATCTCTTCAACACAATTTACATAATACCGATATGTACTATTTACGTAAACAATTCGGAAGTATTGCACTATCTTTTGGCGTAAACCGTACAATAATCTGTTGAGTAGATTTTGAGAAAATCGATTACATACAGACAGACGGCTTTTTGGGACTTTGTTTTATAATAAGTATAGATGAATAACAATGGCGAGTGTTGAAATTATATTACTGTTCATTTAACAGTAATATAATTTCCCAGAATTTTGTTATGGATACCTAAAATTAACCGGTTATACTTAGCTGAAGTTTCAGACCCGCCAGGGTACTTAGTCTTGATATCTTTTTGTTATCTGTCTATCATATTTTTGATATATTTTAGTTATAAGTCGTCGTCAGCCGATGGACGTCCACTGCTGGACATAGGCCTCTTCATGGGATCGCCACACCACACGATCTTGCGCCGCCTGGATCCAGTGGCTCCCTGCGACCTTTTTGAGGTCGTCTGTCCACCTCGTAGGGGGTCTACCGACGCTGCGCTTTCCGGTGCGGGGTCGCCATTCCAGCACCTTAAGACCCCAGCGCCCATCGGTTCTCCGCACTATGTGCCCCGCCCATCGCCACTTCAGCTTCGCGACACGCTGAGCTATGTCGGTGACTTTAGTTCTTCTACGAATCTCCTCATTTCTGATTTGATCTCGTAGAGACACTCCGAGCATAGCTCGCTCCATCGCCCGCTGAGCGACTCTGAGCTTTCTTATAAGGCCCATAGTGAGCGACCACGTTTCGGATCCGTAGGTTATCACTGGCAACACGCACTGTTCGAAGACCCTGGTCTTCAGACACTGAGGTATTTCGGACGAAAAGATCTCGCGTAGCTTCCCGAACGCTGCCCATCCAAATTGGATTCGGCGGCTAACCTCTTTCTCGAAATTGGACCTACCCAGCTGGACCGTATGTCCCAGGTATATATACTCGTCTACAATTTCGAGTGCAGAGTTCTCAACGATGACCGGGTGGAGCGGAACATGTGAGTTTGACATGATTTTCGTCTTACTCATGTTCATTTTAAGGCCCACCTGTTGAGATACTCTGCTTAGGTCGTCGAGCATCGTGTTAAGGTCCTCCAGACAACCTGCCATAACGACTATGTCGTCGGCAAATCTAAGGTGAGTGATGTACTCGCCGTTGATGTTGATGCCGTATCCGTTCCAATCCAAAAGCTTAAAGACATCTTCCAATGCAGCGGTAAACAGCTTCGGGGAGATGACATCTCCCTGTCGCACACCTCGCCGCATTTGGATTGGTCTCGTAGTTTTGTCTTGGATACGGACAGACATTGTGGCGTTTTCATACAAACACTTCAACACTTGGACGTACCGATAGTCGATTCGGCATCTCTGGAGCGATCTTAACACAGCCCATGTTTCCACCGAATCAAAGGCCTTCTCATAGTCCACAAACGCCAAGCAAAGTGGCTGGTTATACTCCTCGGTTTTCTGTATAACCTGCCGCAGCGTGAATATGTGGTCTATGGTACTATACCCTTTTCGGAAACCGGCTTGTTCGGGAGGCTGGAAGTCGTCAAACCTACGAGCGAGACGATTCGTTATGACTCTCGAGAACAGCTTATAAACATGATTCAGCAGCGTGATGGGTCTATAATTCTTCAATAAGGTGTTATCACCTTTCTTGAAGAAGAGAACCACCACGCCCCTGAACCATGCTTCCGGCATAGTGCCTTCGTGAATGACGGAATTGAACAATCGCTGAAGGACTTTAAGTACCGGTTTACCACCCGCCTTCAGGAGTTCGGTAGTGATTCCGTCATCACCTGGAGCCTTGTTGTTCTTAAGTTGTTTGAGAGCCATACTAATCTCGTATAGGCTGACGTCCGGGATATCTTCGGTGTAGTGTCGGGTCAACTTGGCTCTTGGGTCTTTTGCCAAATTGACAACAGGCTGTTGTGTTGACGTGTATAACTGCCCATAGAACCTCTCAACCTCTCTCAAAATCTCAGGACGAGATGAAATGATACTACTGTTATCGGTTTTCAATCGCGTCAGCTGCCGCTGCCCAATAGATAGATCTCTTGCGAACACTTTTGAGCCCCTGTTACGCTCAATAGTCTCTCTAATGAACTCTGTGTTGAAGTGTCGCAGGTCGCATTTCTGCGCCTTAGAAATCTGTCTATTGATCAGACGGTAGCGCGTCGCATCTACTGAAGACTGTAGCCTCATTTCGTTCCTCTCATCCATGAGCTTGAGAGTCTGGGTCGAGAATTTATTGGGTCTTTTACGGTGTGTCTTATAAAATTTAGACCCCACCGTATGGACAGTTTCCACCAGCCTGTTGTTTACATCGTCCACAGAAGCGCAGTCAGCTAGGCAATCAAAACGGTTCATTAGCTCGAGTTGGAATTTCTCGGGGTTTTGGATATGAGCTCGAGTTGGTCGGAGCGTAGACTTCACCAGTCTGCATCTTTCCAGCTGTACGCATATATTCAATGTGCCTCTAACCATGCGGTGATCACTCCCGGTCTTAACGGTGTTGATCACAGAGACATCATTGAATATATGACGCCTGGTCGACATGATGAAGTCAATCTCGTTTCTCGTGGAACCGTCGGGACTGATCCAGGTCCATTTTCGATGCGGCCGCTTCTTGAAGAAAGAATTCATCATGTAGAGGTCCTCTCTCTCCAAGAAATCGGCCAGCATCTGGCCCCTGTGGTTCAGTTGCCCGTATCCAAATTGCCCTACTCTCACCTCTGTGCCGTTTCGCTTGCCCAGCTTTGCGTTGAAATCCCCCATCACAACAGTGTAGGAGGTTTTGGAGGCATGCATGGCTCTAGATAAATCCTCATACATGGCCTCTACCTCCTCGTCCGGATGTGCCAATGTCGGTGCGTAAACCTGTATGACCTTCAGCGAATACCGTTCGGTAATTCTGAGTATAAGGAACGCGACCCTGCTCGACACACTCTCGACTTGAACAATGTTGTTGACAAGGGACTTGTGGACGAGAAACCCGATACCACCCTGGGACTGTTGCTCTCCCTCCCGGTAGTAAAGCAAGTTGCCGGATTTTAGGATCATCGTATCCTCCCCCTCTCTTCGGACTTCGGATAATCCTATCACATCCCACCGCAACTTGCTTACTGTTTCTTCCAGCTCGAGTATCTTTTCGTCTTCCCTCAAAGTGCGTGCGTTGTACGTTGCCA
Source organism: Morpho deidamia (assembly GCA_947086505.1). Lineage (NCBI taxonomy): Eukaryota > Metazoa > Arthropoda > Insecta > Lepidoptera > Nymphalidae > Morpho > Morpho deidamia. Next base: position 3,900,832 of record CAMTZC010000025.1, read on the forward strand.
GGTCCAGTCGTCGGGGTTGGCAGCGGAATCTCTTCCGGAGATTCTTGACACCCCCTGCCCCGCCGTTACCCAAACCGCTGCCAGAGCTGGGAATAGCGGAACTGCCGGGAACTAGGGGCTGTGGTTTATGTTGTGATGCCATGAAGGTTTTGCCGATAATCACCACGCTTGGCATGCGGGTTGGTGATCGCAGTGCTGACCGTTTTGCACTGACAGTGCTGCTGCCCACTGTCAATCTGGTATTTAAGGTCAGCAAAATGAAATGGTTATACCGCCATTTATCGGTCGCCAGAGCCTCGTCGGTTGATCTGCAGGGTGCACCGCGTGCAGGTGAGGTTGACAATTGAGGAGACTGACTGGGACGAGCCTCCCCCTTACACCCCTTACAGTTATAAGTATATCATGAATAAAAAACCTTTTTATCCTATTATAAGCAAATTAATGGCGAAGTACGAGATTTCGCATTATTAAATTTTATATGAGAAGTGCAAAAAATAAGATTTATGTACAAAATGTGTTTGTTATAAATTATTTCAGTTCAGATCTAAAAGTTTTTTTTAAATCGTTTGGGTGACAGGAGTGCACTTTGAGAATCGATTATTAAATAATCTGAGCTCACTACTCCTCTAGATTATTAAATAGTCTTTGCTCACTACTGGTCTAGTCAATCACTCACATACTCTAGCATCGGTTTAAGATCATTGCAGAGAATAGCAAGAGGAAGCCAAAATGGAATCCAAAATCTGATTAACATAATAACGATATAAATCTTCTCCCAGCTTTTCCTTTGAAAGACATTTTTTTATTAATATAGTAGTAAATTGTTACTATATTGATTTCGTTTATAAATTCCTTACAAATAAGTAAAGCCAATATCCAAAAGTAGTCTTGCATGCACAGAAACAAATAACTTGTTTAATATATGTTATGATATATATCGAAACGTATTTGCATATACGAGATAATACTGACGTGATACTGAGGACTGGAAAAAACATAACATAAAAAACATAAGAGAGAAGAGTCATTATAAAAAAAAAACCGTATAAATATTTAAATTTAATAAAGAGAAATGAAGTAAAATCCTAGCACCAGTCTCGCATAATTCCCACAGCAACAAATAACTTGAACACTCGACAATACTTTTGCCATATATCAAATGTTATACGCCATTACCAGACGTATTTGCATACTAGAAATATAGCGTCAGAGTTCAGTCGTTTCAAAAGATTTTTGGTCGGAATACTTCCATCCAATTTAAAAATCCTTTAAAAATAATTTGCTGGTCTTGTTTTGAATATTAATAATAAGAGGGTATCTTGCAAACGACCGAATCAGAACGATGATAATGACATTTTTACGACATCGCTAATGACAAATCTCATCGGTGAAATATCAGTCTCACGCACGAATCAGTACATCTATTAGTCGTATCAAGTCGACTGTTTAACTCATACACAGGCTACACTTCCACTACTAAGCAACTAAAACATCAACCAATATCGCTTGAATTTTTACGTCCTGATGAGTATAACAAACTACTACCTTATACATAGTTATATTAAGCAGTGTCATTTCCTGCTATAATAAAATTCCTTTAAAAATATGTTACACAAAGGCTTAAATGTAAGGAACATGCTTATACGTAAATCATATTATACAAATGAAAATTATATCAATGATAAAAATGCATGGACTTGAAAATCCTTCGAGCTTCGTACAACGCTGCAGATTGACTATGTAAATTAAAAATGTTTAAAAGATGTTTTTTCTCAGTAAGGGCAACATTCCAAACCTGTGATAGCTTCATTAATTTTATTTATCCTGGACTATTCGAAAGTGCTTGGAAAACTTATTTGATTTGATTATTTTAATTTGATTTGACTTGCTAAATGATGAAATAGCTTGCACATAGATAGTAAAGATATCAACAATGACAGGACCTTATGCACACCGTCCGTCCATTGAGGCTCGAAGAACCAACAATTTTTTTTACAGAAAATGTTGGTCCCCGGGAATCGAATTCACAATCGGCGGAACTGAAGGCAAGGTCACTACCAACTGCCCTAACGAAGTAGTCAAATTTCCAATCTGTCATAACTGTAGATTTATAGAAGCAGGCGTTACTTTGCGGAATTCCATATTACAATCAATATAACAGAACTAACTACTTTGCCATAATCCATTGCATTGCGATTTTTGTCGTGGAGCCTATCCTCCTTATGATGCTTCGGTTTCGGGGCGAAGCGATCGTCGGGATTGTGGTGGTGGGTGTGTGTGCTGCTTGTGTGCGTTGTTGCTGGTGGAGGCGCCTTGGGGTGCATGTGGTGGCTTGTCCTGCATGTATAAGGTGCGTAGATTTTGCCTGCTTCATACACATTAGCTTTGCATGCATTCGCTTAACCGAACCGTGCGGATTATAGCGAAGTAGTTAGTGTTATAACTGTAGAGTTCATGTTTTTATAACTCCATAGTTACATAACGTCAAAATTGTTGCAATCAATTTTCATAAAGAAAAATTAGATCCATTTCTGGCACTGGTCGCATACTATTCCCACCGCACCAAATTTGAACACAGGCCAGATATTTTTGCCAAATATGGAATTTTATAAGCCATTAGGTCAATGAAATAGTAATAATAAAACTGCAAAAAATATTTTGTTTGTCCTAATTTTTCAATAGATTGATTTTTTATAACGGAGATTGTGGAACATCTGAAGAATGATCCGAGTATATACTTTTTATCTCCAACTTAAGTCCACGCAGTCAGAGTCTGGAACAGAAGCAAATATTTAAAAAAGAATTTATATCCTTAACTTCTCCCCCCCTTAAAAAAAATTACTTTTAATCTATACTTTACATATTTACTTGTTTTTCCTTTATTTATAAATAAATAATAATAAAAGTTATGCATTTGATTCAAATAGCAGTGCATCAATCAGTCGCTGGAATCGCAAACAGTTGCCTCACTATCGACTGATTAATGATTACCATCGGTACTTCAGGTACGGTTGACCCTAATTAATGGCTGTTTGCGTAAACGAAGAGGAAATATTGGTATAAAAAGGAATTTATATTATCTCCTCTTTTTAATGATTACGATATACATTAATTACAACAAAAATGTAAAAGTTATGTCCATCTTAAATTACTTACACGCTTGTACTATACAAATCATGCCCGCGTGGATTGGCCCCAAGAATGCATGCAGCGTTTCCGCGAATCGCTCAGCTGATTCATCATCATCATCCTCCTGCCCTTATCTTACTCTAAATGGCGTCGGCACAACATGTTACAAACATGTTGTCACGTGATTTGTCTACGTATTTTACGACCGGCCGCCTGCCTGACGTCAACTTACCTTTGTCGTATTTTAAGACCCCTTGGTAAGAAAGAGGGTGGTCTATTCTACTCAACCGGATACCACACGGTCAGACAATCGCTAAGCTGATTTTTTCTGCATAAAAAAGCGAGCCCTCTTGTCATTTCTTAATACTTACACACACGGTCGTGCGTCCTCAAGGTACCTAAGTAACTTAATAATTGTATTATGGGTGACGGATAACTAGTAGATATACTACATATATAATTTGAAATACATACTTAAATACAAATATACACTCAGGCTCGAAGAACCAACAAATTGTTTAAAGAAAATGTTGGCCCTCGACGGGAATCGAACCCGCGACACGTGGAGCTGAAGGCAGGGTCACCCACTGCGCTAACAGGCCAGTCAAGATGGGCTTTCATCATTTATGAAAACATTGTACTAAAATTCTAATATTTGTGTCTCAATGTTTATTATTTATGTCTTCATTATATAATGATTTGATTGTTTTTAGCTTTAAAATTGTTGATAATTCTAATTACTTTTAATTGTAACATTGTAACTAAGAATAATGTGACCTCCTATCATCTGTTCTACAAAATTAATTTAAAACAATATAGGATATTTGTAGTACTATTTAATATATATCAGTTGGAGATCCGAATAAATAAATAATAACTAACAGTAAAAATAATAATTTAATAATCTATCTATATCTATACTTATTATAAAATAAAGTCCCCAAAGCTGTCTGTCTGTATGTAATCAATTTTCTCAAAATCTACTGAACGGATTTTTGTACGGTTTTTACAAAAATAGTGCGATTTCTCCGAAAGGTTTAGGTTAATAGCACATAACGGTTTCATGTAAATGGAGTTGCAGAGATCGTTTTACAACAATTTTTAGTGGGGGTAGCAACAAACCGGTGTCGATCGTAGTTTAGAGGGGGCAATAGGTATAAAATGCGGTGTAGGGTATCAGAGAGCCAGTCTCATGACGAGAATCGAGCGACTATAACATGCAAAGCACTGAATTTTACGCGGCCGAAGCCGCTGGTATTTCTAGTACACATTTGTGCCGGATGGAGCCAGGAGAAGGGGATGGTGCGTGATTTCTTTGATTTTGATGAAATAAAACACAGATTGCTATAACTCCGATTGTGCGTCTAACAGGCTAAACCTATGGAGACCGACTACAAAGGGCATTGTGGCAGATTGCGGACGTCTATGATTGACGTTTTATGAACAAAATTATATTTAATCTGCCTTGTATTATCTAACTACTTAGTTCTTTAATATACCAACAGATGGCGTTACATGTAAGTATTGGTAAGTAATAATATTTATTCTATTTTATATCTATTTATACATTAAATTTTTTTAAATATATTTATTTTATGTTTACAGGTGCCGTGTCTGCAACATTCTCCCCCCCAGTGTCGTGATCGCGACACTCACTACCCAACAGCAGTGCAACTCGAGCGGCCGGTCGTTTCAGGACACCTGACTTAGTCTTTACGTCAAGAACCCTGACACGTCCGTCCGAACCGGGATAAACATTCACGACTTTACCTTTTGGCCAGACATTTCGAGGTAAGTTCGGATCAACCACAACGACGACATCGCCTATCTTCAAGGGTGCGCTATCGCGCTGCCACTTACCTCTAGGAATCAAGGTAGGTAATATTTCCTTTATCCACCTAGACCAAAATATATCTGCCAAACGTTGAGAAATACGCCATTGTTTTTTCAAGTAAAATTCGCCGTCATCAAAAACGCCGGGCACTGGAAGGTTCGAGGACGATCCAATCAAAAAATGGTTAGGGGTTAAAGCTTCCTGACTACCTGGATCCACAGAAACGTGAGTTAGGGGTCGACCATTTACAATATTCTCAACCTCCAACAATAATGTAGATAACGTCTCTTCTTTGGGTGCTCGTTCCTTTAGAATAACTTTTAGAGCCGTCTTTACACTCCGTATAAGACGTTCCCACGCCCCACCCATGTGAGGACTAGCTGGGGGTATAAATTGCCAATTGACACCGTTATTCAATGCGAGATTTACAACTGCTTGTTGATCTATTTCTTTAAAAGCCTTCTTTAATTCTGTTTCAGCACCCCGCATATTAGTTCCATTATCAGATAATATTTTATGCGGCCATCCACGACGTGATGCCATTCTGCGAAGCGCCATTATCATCGAGTCAGCTGTAAGGGATGAAACCATTTCGATATGTATAGCTCGGACTGTCATACAGGTAAATAGCACTCCATATCTTCGAGATCTCTGTCTTCCAATAGTAACTTCCATTGGTCCAAATAAATCTACTCCACAAATAGTGAAGGGCCTCTGGTGATGGCTCAATCTGTCTTCAGGCAGATCACCTAATCGCGGTGGCGTCGGGCGCGCTCTTCTCATGCGACAAAACATACATTTCGCTGCGACACTTCGCACTGTTGGTCTCATATTAAGCAACCAGTATTTTTGACGAAGTTCATTAACTATCATTTCTGTGCTTCCATGTGCAGCTGATTCATGATAAAATTTAACAATTAGCCTGCTCACAGGGTGTCGGCCGTCAAGTATAACGGGTTGCTTCAGCTCAGGGTTTACTTCCTTAGCGGCATTAATTCTTCCACCCACTCGCAGTAATCCATTTTCGTCGATCACAGGTGTAAGCGCACGCAGTCGACTGTCTCGAGGTATACTTTTATTTTCTTGAAGCATTTTCAGTTCGATTTGAAATGACTGCTGCTGTGAAAATCTTATCAAAATGTGTTCAGCTTTTTTCAGCAACTCAACATTTAATGCGGCTGGTTTTCTTTTACACTTTTCTATAAATTGTAAAATTCTAGCAGTGCTTCTTTTCAGGCGAAGCCACGACGAAAATCTCATCGGGTCAGGTACAGGTAAGAAATCGCTTTTATTTATTAAAATTGTGTTAATCATTTCTAAATTGTCCTCATTAATTTTCATTTTTTCCTTTTCAGGTTCAGGAGTCCAAGTGGCGGAGTCTTCGTGCAGAAAATTAGATCCACGGAACCACTCACACGTAGCGTGAAGATTATATTTATTGCACTTGGTCGCTAAGTCGGCAATATTATTACGCGTTGAAATATAATGCCACTCTGTCTTCGAACTTAATTCGTCAATTTCACCCAATCTATTTGCAATAAAAACTGAATATTTTCTTGTTTCATTTCTAATCCAATGTAAAACAGTTGTAGAATCCGTCCAGAAGTAAGTTGCAGTGGGTTTTATGCGATGTTCATGTTTAATTACGTTAGCTAAACGACATGACAATAACGCGGCCTGAAGTTCGAGCCGCGGCACAGAAACCGGTTTTATAGGAGCTACTTTGCACTTGCTTGCAATGAACGATACTGTAACTCGTCCGTCGCGATACGTATTCCTCCAATAAGCGACAGCTGCGTACGCGCTCGGGGACGCGTCACAAAATAAATGTAATTCTAGTGCTATCTCGCTCGCGCATAACGTTTCGGCGCCTTTGCGTTCGGTGCGGTGAAAGTACCATCGGGGTATTTTCAAGGTGTTTATTCCGTGCAGTTGCACTATCCACGCGTGAAACAAAGTATACAAATCATCACTTAATGTTTCGTCCCATTTCATATTTTTCCTCCATGTTTCTCGTAATAATATTTTACCTTTTACTGTAAATGGGCTGAGAAATCCATGAATATCCAATATTGACATAATTATTCTTAACATTTCACGTTTGGTAGGTCTTCTAGTAAAATTTAAAATATCGCGCGGGATTTTCTTTAGCGATAAATCTATTGATAAGACGTCAGTTGCCGGGAACCAAAGTAGACCAAGTGTTCGTTCCGGTTGATTATTTATACTGAACTGTACAGTCTTGTCACTTAAAATCTCTTGTGGCATGTTATCTAATGCTTCAGGTATATTACTTATCCAATTTCTCATTTCAAAACCTCCTTGTTGGTGAATATAAGAAATTTCTTGAACCATTTTTCTTGCGAAGGTGACGTCATTCACGGAATCTATATAATCGTCCATGTAATGTGATTTTAATATAGCATTAACTGCGTCAGGCATCAAATCTTGAAATCTCTGAGCGTTTCTGTTTTTAACATATTGAGCTATGAAAGGCGAGCAATTAGCTCCGAAAATCAATGACGTCATAGCATACTTTTTTACCGGTTTTGATGAATCGCTTCTCCATAAAAACTGCAGAGCCTTTTGATCCTCTTCCTTTATTTTTATACACAAGAACATATCTTTTATATCTCCCATCAAGGCTACAGAGCCCTCCCGAAATCTAAACATTATTCCCAACAGAGATTCCAGCAGGTCGGGTCCTTGAAGCAAGTAGTCATTAAGGGATTTACCTTCAGACGTTGCCGCTGCATCGAAAACAATTCGAAGTTTTTTCTTATTAGGGTTGTCGACTCCAAAGTGCGGTAAGTACCAGGTTCGATTTCCAGGTTCCGGGTCATTCATCTCCCGTGCGTAATTATTTTCAAATAAATGGTTTATACGTTCACGGTATCGCTTACCGTACTCCAAATTAGAATTGATTTTGTTTTCTACCAATTTCAACCTTCTGTGTGCGTTGAAGAAGGAATCCGGCAGAGGGTTACTAGACTTCCAGGGTAAACCTACCTCCCAATGTTGACCGATTAATCTAGAAGTTTTTTCCAGGATAGCGACTGCTCGCTTGTCGTCAGGATTCTCTCGAGGCCTGTTATGAACACCTAAAGACTCAAAGGTAAATGATTGACGTACCAGTTCGAATAGTTCCGTCTCAGAATACTCCTGCTTATTGATGGCGGCAGAAGTAGCAGTAGCGTACGGAACACCTGCACTCGTTGATATAGTCAGCGCGAGGTCAGACCTAGGGATACAAGAATGTGCTGACACTACACCATGAACACACCACCCAAGCGGTGTCAAAGTTGCTGCAGGCTGGTTTTTACGACCTGTTAACGTTTTTAAAGGCACAATTAAGTTATAATTATCCTGACCTATTAACACCTCAGGTTTTACTTCGGTACAACATGGTATAAAATTATTCATTTCATTTAAATAACAATATTTCACTGTATCAAAGGTAGCTAGTTTCTGCAAAGGTAAGTCTAATTCAGATATTTTTCTAGCACTAAACTTAAATTTAACATTTTCTTTATTGCTAATTTTACAGGTTATTATTTCACAATTACAATTAAGCTCAGAATTAAATGCGCCGCGCAAGCGCATTGTGGTCTGTTGACCTGTAATACCTACTGCATCTGCAATAGACGACGATATAAGGGAGACGGTCGCTCCGTCATCAAGTAGCGCATATGTACTTACAATACCTAAAGGTCCATAAATGTCTATAGGTACTACTTTGAGCAAAACACATAACGAATTATTTGTCATAGCGACAGTTTCGGTGTGTGGGGGACTTTGACGCGATAACACTTCACTGGCATTTTTTATAGCACTATCACTTTTCACATCACTCACGGTTTCCTGAGGGGCTCTCACGTTCCAGTGCAGCAGGCGGTGATGGGGCTGCCCGCAGTCGTCAACGTCACACCTCTCCGCTGGACATGTTTCCTTGTCGTGCCGTGCCACTAAGCATTTAAAACACAAGCGTTTCTCGCGCACGAACCTCCATCTGTCTCGACGTAGTGCTCGCTTAAACCGCTTGCATTCCGGCAGAGTGTGCTCACTTCCCCGGCAAAATATGCACTTGGGGTTGCCCGCATCGTTTAGTAGGATGGACTGTACGGCCATTTTGCGTTCTTCGGGTTTTCGCTTATACTCTGCTTGGCTGTGAATGTGGCTTAAGCCAGCCTCAGCTGTATTCGTTGCTTCTTTATATAAAAAGTCTGCAAACAATTCTAATCTCGCTTTCTGCGATATGCTGTGTACGTGGAAATAATCTGCCCACTTTGTAATCAAGCTGTTAGGGCACTTTGAAATTACTGCTGTAATTAACTCTGGACTTCTTAAATAATCTGTTTGCTTTATAGCTTTTACAGCAGCTACATAATTTTTTATTTTAATTGCGAAGTTGATTATTTCATTATAATAATTTGGCGGTAATGGCTGTAATTTTTTAATTTCTTTTGTAATTCTAAAAATTATAATCTCCGGCCGGCCATACCGTAATTCTAAGGCTTCAACAATTTCTAAAGGAGATGTATTACCGATAAGTAGGGAGGACACAGTCTCTTTAGCCTCCCCGCGTAGACTTTTTCTTAATCTCCATAGATTTTCATTATCTGTGTATTTACACAGTCTGGTAGACTCGTAGTAAGCCTCTTTATACTGCAGCCACTCTAACGGGTCTCCAGAATAAAAAGGTAAGTCTTTTGATGTTGATAAACGCGTAAGCAATGTATCGTTTACCTCTCCGCGCGCTGTAATAATGACATCTTTTAATGCGTGCGCTAACTCGTGCACCGTGTCGGCCGGCGGCGCGCTGACTGGAGCCGAGGCCGCGGGTGGCTGTCGAGACGCGCTGCACCGCTCATGATGGCTTCGCTCGAGCCATTCTTCCACTCTGTTTCCTGCCGTTCCTTCTGATTGAACAGGAGAGTGGTTCTGGGATTCACTTTTTAAATTACTTTTGCAACACTTATTTTTCGCTTCCAGGTCTTTCAAAACTTTGTCGTAATATACAGCTTTAGCTCGTACAGCTTCTAGTTCCTGTTGCTTTATTAGTTTTACTGACGACGTTTCAGAAATTTTACTGCGGTCAGCCATATTTATGCTTGACCGTGGACTGGCATCGGTCTTGGGACGCGGTGGTAGCTGAATCTGTGGTTTGGACGTTTCTACAAGGTCCGATTTTATATCACGAAACTCACCTTTAATATTTTCCACGCGATCTTTCTTTAATGTGCGACGTGGTCTCAACACATTGTGTCGCGGCGGCGTGGTGAACATTATTCACGAAAATCACACGATATTCTCCTTACTTGGTCCGGCTCGAAGAACCAGAATGTGCCGGATGGAGCCAGGAGAAGGGGATGGTGCGTGATTTCTTTGATTTTGATGAAATAAAACACAGATTGCTATAACTCCGATTGTGCGTCTAACAGGCTAAACCTATGGAGACCGACTACAAAGGGCATTGTGGCAGATTGCGGACGTCTATGATTGACGTTTTATGAACAAAATTATATTTAATCTGCCTTGTATTATCTAACTACTTAGTTCTTTAATATACCAACAGATGGCGTTACATGTAAGTATTGGTAAGTAATAATATTTATTCTATTTTATATCTATTTATACATTAAATTTTTTTAAATATATTTATTTTATGTTTACAGGTGCCGTGTCTGCAACACATTTATAACACTTTTGTTATAAATAATTATTAAAATAATTTATTTAAAAAAAAACTAACAGTACTCAAACGTATGAGTCACGAAAGAAGTCGAGGTTACAACTATCGTATAACTATAACTTTAATTATTCAAAAAATATCACCAAACACAAAGCGATCTAGGGCTGCCTGACTATAGACTGATTAATGAAGACCACGCCTCAAGTAGGTTTACGATTTGCCCTAATTGATGACTGTTTACAGCAAACACAAATAAATTATTATAGTGGAAATAAAGTAAGACTTTCTTTTGTATTTTCATGTACCAGGCAATTAGTGAAGGTTTATTTTAAACGATTGGAAATGTAGCGTGCAAGGATTGTATATTTAAGGCTAAGTCATTCAACCTTTATATCGCAGTCACTATATATCTCGTTCCTTTGGTGTTACAAAGTACTAAATGAAGTTGAACGTTTTCGACATACATTTCCGGCTTTACGCCGTGTGGTATCCGGCACAATAGACTAGACCACCCTCCGATTTTACCGAGGTGTCGTCAGAGGTGACTAAGGTATGTGCCGTGTGGTATCCGGCTGCATAGAATAGACCACCCTCATTTCTTACCGAGGTGTCGTAAAAGGCGACTAAGGTAAGTCAACGTCAGGCAGGCGGCCGGTCGTAAAATTACGCAGCCAAATCATGTGAATTTAGAGTGGGATAAGGGCAGGAGAATGATGATATGTATCCGGCTTTAATAAAATCGGATTAACATAAGGCAATGAGTAAAAAAAATACACTACAACTTATTTTTAAAAGCTTTTACTGAATTTGCAATATATGTATGTGAAGGTGGAAGTCAAAATTGATACACTTCCTGGGGTTCGAATGAGCTAAAATTTTATATGCTGGTCCAGTCTATATGTTAGGTATATTATTTTCGATCATCCTTCCATATTTGATGCCAAGCTCATCCCACGGTGGCATTCTCCATATCGACAATTCCAGGAGTGAATTTCATTTGAATTTACGCAGTTGTTCATATGGTAAAGCAATTCGAGATCGTAGTGTTGCATAGAAATCAGTAGTGGAATAACTTCAGGCATACTGAATCTCTAAGGTATTAAATATAAATACAGGTTTCAAATCACCTTTATTTGCTATACATTTGCTTATTCTTACACCTCATATAGCAAAAGACTTAAAAATAAATATTACCTTACATTAGCAAAGGACTCAGAAATAAATATTACCTCAAACAGCAATGAACTTATAAATAAATATTGACTCATTAGGAATGAAATTAATAACAAATATTGCCTTATATAGCAATGAAAGTTCATTGCTATAAATAAATATTAACTCATTAGCAATGGACTTGGTGATAAATATTGCCTCACATGGACTTATAATCAATAAATCATAAATGTGAAACCAATACAAGATTTGGATAACTGCCATAACTTCGGGCTTATCGCAAAATGAGACAGCAACATCGTAAGATAAGAGATCGAATAAAAGGTATATGAATGTACGATAACTTAGTTTTTTTATATCTCAAATCAGTCTCGATAGTATAATTCGATGTAATGTCTCGTTTAATTAGACTTTTCAAAATCCTATATTGGCAAATTCTTTCAGTTATTGTGTACAATTTAACAGTTACTCGAGATCTTTTCAAGCAGAATTCGCTAATATTCCATCATTTATTTAGTAGCACAAAAAGTTATTAATGTGGCGTCCAATATTTAAATAACTAAAATATTTCAATGTGTAAAAAATAAACTCTTTAGCAGGAATTTCAATGAGAGCATATTATTTTCTTCCTTCATTGAATGGACAACGTCCTGTTAGTCATGATGGCTTTAATTACGTTATCAGGTCAGAAAAGCATGCGTGGAAGCATCGCCGAGAACATTAGATTCCAGTAGCTCCACTAGGATCTTGGAACGTTAATATAAAGGTGGGTCCTTTGAAGCTGGACGGCGTTAGAGTAATGTGTCGTAGAAAGTAGGTGGTTAGGTATGTTACGAACATGCGAAATGAGTTCGTAATATGTATATCATAGAATTCGAATTGGACAGTGGCAGTGTTACGAACATACGAAAAGACTTCGTAATGCATATGTCATAAAGTTCAAATTGGAAGAGGGCAGTTTACGAATATGCAAAAAGGGTTCATAAACTATATGTCGTAGAATTCAAATTCACTTAACGCTAATTCGCTGGAACATTCGGCAAACATCAAAACATGTTTACAAAAAAACTTGCTTACGATCTTTCCAAGGTCTCGCGAATGTTCTCGAAATTGGTTCGTTCGATATATAAGCAGACGTATCTTGCATCTCGACACTCAGTTTGCGAATAGCGATCAAGAGCGAATAAACAAGCGATAATAAAAGTGAATTATTAGTGGCCTCAGCATTCTTATTGGACAAAGAACTGTATAGACTGTAAGTAGTAAGTTTGTAGTATAAAGTTGAATAAAGTGTTTTAACGCGTCACCATGTATTTTCATCTAAATCCACGAACCCCTCCCTGTACGTAACAGTTACATAAATACATGAAATATTCTTGTATTAGATGCAGTTATAATAGCGCAATTGTAAACATCTGGCACGTCGCGCTATGATGCCAGGAACTCTCTAGCAATAACAGAGCGTACAGACAACTGTGACGGTGCCTTATATGCAATAAAGAATAACGACACCGACAACGGTTATCAAACGTGTTTGTAAATGGATAAGGCTAATTAATACAAAGCTGAGATAGTACTTATCTCACTGTTTTATCATTACTTGTCTCACTTTAAAAAGTCCCATAGCTGATATTCTTCATTATCAACTAATTTCTTTAAAAGTTTAAAGTAATGAACTGTTACGATGCCATAACATTTTATTTATTGGTCAAAATGGTTCTTGTAATTATAAAGCGTACAAAGGAATAATAATATCCTGCTTTTTAGTAGTAGCCACCTACGAGGCACGCCCAGCGAGCTGCTGCACGCAGTTCCCGCCGCGATGGCGTCGTGTAAAGAGCTCATGAATAAGTGCCCCGGACGGGTTCGAAACTAGTCGGGCTAATCCGATATAATTAGACGTGAGTATAGCCGGTATCTATATATTAAATATCCTGATAGTCTATGGCGGTTCTGATATATATTGCATGTAAAAAACTTATTTTACAAACAACGATATCATCAATCTTAGACATCTTATTTAAGATAACGCGAACAAAAGCTGAGCGAAATCGATACGAAACACGATTTTCTAATTAACAACTCCCGAAACGGTATATTTACACGAAGTCTGAAAACCACTTACAGCAGTCGATCCCATGACTTGCAAAGTCAGCCTAAGTTACAAGTCACGGCGCATCCATTAATTTGTTCGTTGATCTATGTTAGCTGTTTTAATTAATAAATAAAGGCAGGATGAAAAAAGGCACGGCCGTCTTCCTTCACCGTAACTTAATTAAAGTGGAAGGATCGAAATTCCTTTTGTGGTCTTATTATAAGAGAGATCAATTTTAAAGCAATAATTCGGATAGATTAAAGCTGTCTAAAGCCGTACTAGCCGGATGATTACAACTTATGACTTTTAGTAGGAAGTTGTGGGTTCAAATTCTGGGCAATCATTAAGAGTGTTCTATAAACTTGATATGCTTAATTAACAATAACGGTACCCATGATTATTATAATTCGATATTGTGGTGTATGTGTTATGTCCGGTACCTTGGTTCGCTTTTCCAAAAGAACGGTGAAATTGATCGCGATGTGAGGAATAGAATGAATGCAGGATGGATGAAGTGGCGACAGGTCTCAGGCACAATATGCGACCCCCGAATGCCCCCTAAACTTAAGGGGAAAATTTATAAATCAGTCATTAGACCTGTCGTAATGTATGGATCAGAATGTTGGGCAATGAAAAAGATGGATGAAAGAAGAGTACATGCAAATGAGATGAGGATGTTAAGGTGGATGTGTGGTGTGACAAGACTAGATAAAATAAGAAATGAGTATATTAGGGGAAGTATGAAAGTTGCGCCCATTATGGAAAAGATGGTGCAAGATTGGAATGGTATGGACATTTAATGAGGAGGGATGAAGATCATGTGACTAAGCGAGTGTTGAATATGAATGTGGATGGATATGTGACTAGAGGGAGGCCTAAAAAGAGATGGTTGGAATGTGTGAAGTATGACATGCGTATAAAAGGAGTAGTGCCAGAGTTGACGAATGATAGAAAAGAATGGAAGAGGAAAACATGTTGTACCGACCCCACTTAGAGTGGGATAAGGGTAGGAGAAAGAAGATTGTGGTGTATGTGTTCACTTGTAGATTGTAGTTCTCTAGAGATATGCAGGTTTCCTCACGATGTTTTCCTTCACCGAAAAGCGTCTGATAGATTGCAATTATCAATTAAACACATGAGTTTTAATAGAAAAACTCATTGGTGCCCGGGGTTTGAACCCATGATCATCTCTAGAGAGTCGCACGGTGTTACCGCTAGGCTATCACAGCTTGCAGTAAGCAGTATAGACTGGTGTTGTATAAATATAGCACTGGCTCAAACACACACTAACAGTATTTCACTACACGTCCACTCTCACCCACGAGCTCTGGTGTTTCTTACGTGTGTGCGCTTTAAGACAGTGTGAGGTCTAGTATTAGTATGTGTATTCTTTATATAAATATACAAGGCAAAAATAAACATTTTTAACTCAAATACAACTACAGTTCTCATTAAATTATTATACTTACAATTACGTACCACCTTCCTTTTATACCGAGGTGTCGTAGGAGGCGACTAAGGTTAATTCCGTGTGGTAACCGGCTGCATAGAATAGACCACCCTCATTTCTTACCGACGTGTCGTAAAAGGCGACTAAGGTAAGTTGACGTCAGGCATGCGGTCGTAAAATACGTAGCCAAATCATATGACAGCATGTTTGCAATATGTGCCGACCCCTTAGAGTGGGATAAGGGCAGGAGAATGATGACTTACAAGTATGTACCATGTATTTTTTGGTAATCATTCGAAATCTATTTTTCTATACTAGTTACGTTTTACGTTATATCAGCTTAGATATTACCAAATTTTATTAATATAAGTCAGAAATAATTAATCCGCAAGAGCGTACCAAATATATAAAAAGAATGACTTTCACTTGTATAATATTAGAATTTATAATCTTTAGTAAATAAATCATTACTTCTATCAATTCTACTGCTTTAGTCTTATTAACATATAAAGCAACGCTCAAATACAAGCAGGTACATTTTTTAAATATAAAATATACTAAAGCCAATTTTTGGCTATATTATTCGTACATCAAAGATTCTTAAGTCGAGCAGAACAAACTTCGGTAACGAACGCTGTTCTCAAATCCACAAAGGTAGTCTTTAAAAGGAAACTATGATACCTCGAAAGTAAACCCTAAATATCGGTCGTTAGGGTGAAAAAATGATTGATCTTTATATATTCATTGACCATGTCGGCTTAATTAAAACTAGGAGATTGTGTTATTAAAATTACTAACGCACTGATTTGTAACCTTATCAACTAAATGATGATTCAATCCTCCAATCCAAATTCAATCCAATCCCTTATCAACTAAAAAATAAGGTTATTTATTATTAATTATACAAAATTTGTACTTTGGTTATTTAATGGTGAGAAGTATAATCTACTCTAATATGTAAAGCTATAAAAATTCAAAATTCAAAATATTCTTTATTCAAGTAAACTTGTAAACAAGTGCTGTTGAATCGTCAACTTTACTGCTGGTTCGGAAAGCTGTTCCTACCGATAAGAACCAGCAAGAAACTCGGCGGTTGCTCTTTTTACAATATAAATCTTAGAACTAGTTACAATTATTTATTACTGTCTTGTACAGGGTAGAAATGCACCTATATCCACACATCCTTATCATCTAACTAATCTTCAACAGTATAGTAGGCTTTCTGTATCAGCCTCTTTTTAACAGTGTTTTTAAACTGCTGTAATGGCATGACCAAAATTGATTTCGGAATTTTATTATAGAATCTTATACCCAAACCCACAAACGATTTACGTACTTTTGCTAGGCGCAAAGCAGGAGTCGCAAGCTTATGTCGGTTCCTACTTTGTCTATTATATACATCACCTATCGTTTTATAATTATTTATATTTTTATGTACAAAAATTACGTTATTTAAAATATACTGTGAAGCAAATGTTAGAATACCTATATCCTTAAACTTCTCTCGCAGGGAATCATGCGGACTTAAATTGTAGATGCCACGTATGGCTCTTTTTGTAAAAAAATAAAGCTTTCCTTGCGTGCGCTAAGTAAACGGTGAAAGTTATTCAAAAATCATGTATTACAAAATCTTATATAAAAATGAATGTTTGACTGTATGTCACTTATAGACTCCGAAACTGCAGGACAAATTTTATGAAAGTTTTTAGAAAATCTTTGGAATGACCCAGCGGATGATTGCGTAAAGTGTGGTGGCGATCGAAGCATTTTTTTTTATCTGTTTTGAGGGTAATTCGAAACCAGGCTGAGCCACAGCAACGAGTGACCGGACAGCTAGTTACAAAATTACGAAATAAATGGGTAAAATGTGCAGGTTAAGTTTAGGACTCGCTGCAAATCGTTCACTGTCGTCAAGATCCTCTATATTTGTTTTTCTAAGAATAATCGATATAGTCTCGTTAGATTGAGAAGGTGGTATCTGACGAAGTCTACGTCATTAGAGAAACGTTATTCGTTCTAACAGTCGTTCAATATCGCTTCTATCTTTTCACACACATACAGGTTAGACTGGCTTATCTCAAAAATTACCTACAAGGCCAATGAAAAAATGTTATTCCGTATTCAAAAAAAAAATGAACACAAATTATACTAAATATTTTATAAGTCTGCGTTATTTTATAAGTTATGCGTGTTCATTTTTGTGTAACATTTCTTTTGTGCTAATTTAATGGTGAATAAAGTAAATAAATAAAATAAATAAATAAACAGTCTGCTTTTGTGTCTATTTGTTGCCAACATAGTTATAAGTCTGTTACTAACATAATGAGCCTATGTTGCTTAAAAGTAAAAACATTATTATTATATTATTATCATTTAGATTGACAAAATCAGCTCTATTTCGAATAGTACTTAACTAATAAGAAAGCTATTATTTAGCCTCATTTTCATGTTTTTAAATCTAGGTCCTAAAATTATATGAAAGTGTATCAGTTTCTTTTAAAGTAATACCACGCAATGAAGTAGCATGAAGGACGACGACGTGACGACGTGACGACGTGACGACGTGACGACGTGATTAAACGTTGTGTCAATTAGTGTTTACCAAGGTTTACGTGTAATAACGTTACTCCGTTCACAGTGTTAAAATATACACGTACAAACCAAATCGAGTCGTTGTTGAATAAAAACGATAGATTGATGATTGCATTAATGAAATTATAATATTCGCTATAGGTTTTTTATGAATGAATGAATGAATTTTCATAACGACAGTTTGACATTAATTGATTAATGGTCGTTATGTTTGATGTAAAATGGACACGCACTCTATTGTTGTACGCTGTGGATTTATATTTCGGCACCATTTGCCCATTAGCACAATCTAAAAAAGGGATATTTACATCCATAAAAGCAATTATGTCTCGATAAAAACGTAAGCCACCGCAAATGCAAAGGAAATGTGAAATAATGATAGTGAACGGACCATATGCATATCACTAAATGTACCTAGTTCTACTAAATGTAACTAGTTTTACTAAATGTAGCTAGTTTTAAGACTTATATTGTAAAAACAGCAACCGCCGAATTTCTTGCTGGTTCTTCTCGGTAGGAACAGCTTTCCTAACCAGCAGTAAAGTTGACGATTCAAAAGCACTTGTTTACAAGTTTACTTGAATAAAGAATATTTTGAATTAGAATCTTAATCATGAACTAGTTTTATAAAAGAAAATAAATAAGACAATTAACTTTCAACATTCCATATACAGATTGTTACCGACGTAATTAGATTAGATGAATCCACTGAGTTGTGCCCAGCGATGAGACCGTGTGATTTTTTCGAGGGGAACACGAGTTCAAACCTGGGCAGGTACCAATAAGTTTTTCTATTAAAACTCATGTGTCTAATTGATAATTGCAATTAATCAGACGCTTTTCAGTGAAGGAAAACATCGTGAGGAAACCTGCATATCTCTAGAAAATTCTGGAGATATGTGTAACCTACCAATCCGCATTGGAGCAGCGTGGTAGGTCTTAGCTCCAACCCTTCTCTCCAGAAACGGAGAGAGGAGGGCTTTTCCCAGCAGTGGGATTGTAACAGGCCGCAACTTTACTTTACTTTACACGCTTTTCGGTGAAGGAAAACATCGTGAGGATACCTGCATATCTCTATGAATTCTGGAGATCTGTGTAACCTACTAATCCGCATTGGAGCAGCGTGGTAGGTCTAAGCTTCAACCCTTCTCTCCAGAAACGAAGAGATGAAGTCTATTCCCAGCAGTACAATCCCTATAACAGGCCGCAACTTTTACTGATCATTTGTACGTAATAGATGTCAAATCAAATCAAAATAATCTTTATTCAAATAAACCATTTCAGGCACTTTTGAATCGTCAAGCATCAATATGATTAATGAAGCTACAACTGGTTCGGAATGGTGCTCTTACCGAGAAGAACATATGTCATAATTCAATCTTCTTAATTATCCTTTTAAAAAAATATATTCTTGTTTACAAGATGGTAATTATAATTTAATTGAGATCTGACTTTGTTAGTAATGGTGTATTGACCTGGCGCGGCGTGTTTGTTCAAAAAACAGGAGAAAACAATAACATTATAGTTGTGTTTCGCTCGTACCTTTTGTATCGTATTTAGTTAAGGCCAAGGTTAAAATGGAGAGTACGGTAATTGATCTCTATAAATCGTGTTTATTTTTTGAAAATCGTTATAAATTCTTTTGGCTAAAATACTTTACTAAATTGACTCATTTTTTTTGTAGAGAGAGGTGTGTAGGAACTTAAAATGAAAATTAATGTTGTATGTTTGGTACCACCCTGATAAAGAAAATAATACGCGTTCTCTATATTGAACCAAAATCCTTAGAAATCATTCGGTTTGTTCTTTTTTCAGTCCAGATTGGCGAATGAGATCAATCAGGTTTTTCGGATATATGGTACATTTTCGTTACTGAATTTCACAGAGACAAAATCACAACATAACTACACACGTCTAAGTATTGAAGTCGAACAAAGTCGGTGTTACATTCGCAGAAGAAAGCAAAATAAAATTATATTTTTACCAACGCGCCCGAACACGTCGCCAATATTCAGCAGTATCGCGTTATTTAGGTTCAGTGGATTTATAGTTCAGGTTGGATGTCTTGCTGTAAATATCTGGAACATTTTCCAGGCTCTAGTACAGAATTGGCTCGCGTAGAATGTGTCGTAAGTTATTGTGAGGTATGAAATCTCAAGAATTTTTCAGGAAAGGTTGTATGTATTGGTTATCTTGAATTTGATAAGATGTAGCCGATTTTAAGTGTTCCCTATTCATTATTACTATATAATCGTGAGAGCACGGTACGAGGGGAGATGGTTATCCTCGCAGCCCCTGTCTGTCTGTTAGTAACAAAATTAAAAACTACGAAAAGGATTTACATGTCCTTTAAAAGACAAAGTGACTAGTAATAAAGGTTAAAGTTTAGAAATGAGTAAGATTTTGCGTAAAATCTTTGAAATATGTAATGTGTGAAACAATCAAGCCGCCGCGAACTTTCCATCAACAACGCTATATTATATCTTTGGTATACATATAACAAAATAACATATGGTGGATATATATGTGGAAATGGAACGTAAAGTGAGTACGTAAAACGGAATGCAGGTGAGTGTGTGAGTGAGATGGTATGACAAAAGGGAGGGAGTGACGAGTAAGGAATGACGTAGGACGGAGGACGGACAGGAAAGTGCTGAGTGGAGAAATAAATAAATTTAATACGAGCTAAGGTGTTTTACTTTGCCTTGGAATCCCGAAAATTACCATACATATATACTTTTATATATACTTTTTTTTAAAGAGTCCAATAAAAAGTCCGCGATGGCATATATCTTTTAGGGCTAGCGTATAATAAATAGTGATATAAATTGTGGCAAATTTAAATCCAATAAGAGGGATTAATACTAGTACCATCTAAGTATTTCATCTCTCTTCATCTCAATTCGATAGATATATATCACAAAACTGAAATCAAAGCGAAATTAAATTAAGTACAGGTCACACTGAAGGCTATAATATGCTGTCTGCCCGAACGAAACCACGATGCATCGGTAGTTTACTAATGAAATACTAAATCATAATCTACAGTGAGCACCATACAACGCCTGACATTGGTTATCTAGAGAACAACGGACTCTTGCAAAATTAAATCCAGTTTACCCATTTTGATTACTTTCCCGAATACAATACTCTTTAGTGGACACAGAAATCCTGCATGGATTTCTGTGTCTTTGTCCAACTAATAACATCGGTATTCACTTATGGAATTTTGAAAAGTTACAATTTTATATGTAATTTTTGAAATGAGACTATTGACTATTGATATTTCTGTTGGCGCAGGTGGCAGTGACCGTCTTCAGCGTCGCGGGTTCGAATCCCGCCAAGGGCCAATATTTTCTAAATAAAATTTGTATGCACGTTTATTTATCACGTGTCTGTCACAGATAACATAAAAATTAAGTTACTTACATTTTGGACGAATGAATTGAGTGTAATTAATTATCCCAAATATTTATTTAATCATAAACATTAAGTAATCATTTATTTATTGACGCAGTATTCTTTTTCCAATTAATAACATGATATTTGCTTTAGGAATTCTTTAAAAGTTTAGCAAATGGCTAAAATATAAATTGCTCCTTTTAGGAGAAAGTCAAAATCGCAGACAAAAATTTCTAGCGCTTGACGCAACAAAATTGTTCCTGATTTTGAAACAATTATCAGTTTCATTGATTAACTTTTACACCGATAATGATTTATCATTCTTATTTTGGGGCATTATATATAAGGTCCTTACATATGAAATTGGCGTTTTGTCGTACTGACCACTTTGATCTCAAATATTACCTTTATGGTTAGGAATTCCAAATTCAAATTCATACAGCTATTTACTCATGCATTTGTGTTTCAAACCTTCTAATTCATTTGTTTTTTCTTCTTTTGTTTTTTTCTTTGTGTCACTCTGTTTACAAAATGGAAAACATGAAATATCGCGTTATTTACGAGTATGAGTTCCACCGTGGCACCAGTGCTGCAGAAACGGCTCGAAGGATTAATGATGTGTATGGTGACGGTGTCGCAAAAGAAAACACAGTGCGTTTTTGGTTCCAACGTTTTCGTTCTGGAAATTTCGACCTGCAGAACGAGCCTCGTGGACGGCCGGAGACCAATGAATGTTGATAATGAAGAATTGAAGGCTATTGTGGAAGCGGATCCATCGCAAACCACGTCCGAGTTAGCTGCAGGCTCCGGTGTTAGTGATAAAACTATTCTAATCCACTTGAAGCAAATTGGGAAGGTGAAAAAGCTTGAAAGGTGGGTACCTCATGAATTGAGTGAAGCAAACCGACAAACGCGCGTCGACTGCTGCGTTACGTTACTCAACCGGCACAATAATGAAGGAATTTTAAATCGAATCATTACCTGTGATGAAAAGTGGATCCTCTACAATATTCGGAAGCGCTCATCGCAATGGCTGAACCCTGGCGAATCAGCCAAATCCTGCCCTAAGCGAAAATTGACTAAAAAAAGTTGCTTGTAAGTGTTTAGTGGACTAGTGCCGGTGTCGTTCACTACAGCTTTCTTAAATCTGGCCAGACGATTACGGCAGATATCTATTGTCAGCAACTGCAAACCATGATGGGAAAAGCTAGCTGCTAAACAACCGAGGCTGGTCAATCGCTCTAGGCCACTGCTGCTTCAGGACAACACACTGCACAACAGACGGCTACCAAATCAGAGGAATTTCAATTAGAATGTCTTAGACATCCACCGTATTCTCCGGACCTTGCTCCAACAGATTACCATTTTTTTCGCAATCTGGATAACTACTTGCAAGGAAAAAAATTCAACTCCGATGGGGCAGTCCAAACCGCCTTCAAAGATTTTATTGATTCCCGCCCGAATGGTTTTTTCAGTAAGGGGATCAATGAACTACCTATGAGATGGCAAAAGTACATACATAGCAATGGTACATACTTTGATTAATTAAATATATTTCATTAAAAAAAAACAACTTTATGTTCCTCCCATAGAAAACGCCAATTTCATATGTGAGGACCTAATAAATCGTTTGACGTTTGCTAAAGCTTTGTTTGATAACGACTGGATGTATGTATGGCAAATTTTAATTTGCCATATTTGCATCGACCATTTTACGAATAATGTCTATGTCTAGCTTTCCATATACTATTAGTTATTTTAAATAAAATACAGATGATCGAGACGGAACAAGCAGTCGTGTACATCTAAATACCACATAGCTTTATTAAAGCTTAACTTATCCTAATTCACTTTATACCGTTGCATCCAAGCCAGATCTCAACATTACTAACGAGATTCGTATTTGCATCCACAATACAAGAACAGTAAGCAAGCAATCTGAATGCGGTTTGGGCAAAGTATATAATTTTCATAAAATCAATTATAATGGTTATAGTAGCATCAACATAAGCAAACAGGCATTAAAGTATTAATAATACTTTATCGTATTTGCCTTTATTCTTTGAAGTATCCGAGAATGTGCTAATATTTCGAACTTGGTGAATATTCTTGCTGCGTGTTCGCAAGTCTAGTTTAATACATCATTAATTAGTACAATGCAGATGCAAGATTTTCCATAATTTTGTGCTTTAGGATTTAGAAAATACCAAATCAAAATTTCGGAAGATCTCTTGAAATTTAGATGCATTGAAAATTTACTTAACTGAAATCTCGAAATTTCTGGAACAATCTCTACAAACATCGGTCCATGTAGGTATATTACCTTTAAGATGATGTATTTGTTTATATTTCAACTTCACGCTTGAATGTGACGTATATTTTATAAATACTATTTGAAACTTAGTTCTACTAATATTGGGAATACTTATCATTACTCTGACCTCAAAAATCGATTATCTAATTCTCCTGCCCTTATCCCACTCTGAGGTCGTCACAACATGTTGCAAACATGTTTGCATATGATTTGGCTACGTATTCTACGACCGGCCGCCTGCCTGACGTCAATTTAACTTAGTCGCCTTTTACGACACCTCGGTAAGAAATGAGGGTGGTCTATTCTATGCAGCCGGATATCACACGGCATTTACCTTAGTCGCCTCTTACGACACCTCGGTAAGAAATGAGGGTGGTCTATTCTATTCTCCCGGATATCACACGGCTGCTTGATCTCAAAAATCGATACTTGCTTCATTTAAAAGTAATAGGAAGACAATATAAAACAAAGGAATATCATTATTCATAATTTTATTCCTAAGGTAACCCAGACGATCAACTGTCCATTATTTTAAAGTATCAAACATTATCCAAATGAGAATTGTATTATTCGAAGTAAAATGCGTTGCTACAACAAAAAATATAATGGACATTACATTTGTCACCTATTTATCAAGCTTAAATAGCAAAGACCGTTTGTACGTTTTACGCATTACCCTTACAAAAACGGATAGATCTGATACGGGCAGATCCCTCTGAAAACTTTGAATTACATAAAAAAAAGTTACGAGGGACGGGCCGCGCGGCTTTTTGATCAAGTGCCGTGTGAATTTTTTCTAGATAGATTAGATATAAGAGATGTTTGTGTTCTGTTAACTCTCTATAAACCAGAAATGTGACGAGATAAGAAAGTCAGTAAAATGATGGAAGAGTCTTAATTTAAAATTTTAAACAATGCCTTGTATTTTGAGGCATGAAATATAATGCTACAAATCAAATACCGTAAATTACAGATACAGTATAGTTTATCCATACACCAATTAAGATTTAAAAAAATCGATCGACCTAGAAGATTCTTTAGTGACCATATGCTCGTATGCCCATATTATGGCAACATTGATGAAACTAATCAAAATGAAATTCCAAAAAAGAAAACTACAATCGTCTCCAAAAATTTTCTACTAAACAATCTAAAATACAATCCCCTCTTCACTATTTAATACTTACATCTGTAATTGGTACAGATTTGTGCGTGTCATTATTTTGAATGCAGAAAGAGCATTCCATATTTTGGGAGAAATAAAGAACAACAGACGACATATATGAGTCAGAATATACGGATAAAAGTATCCATTATGTAAAAACATTTTTATATTACATTACGATTTTTGTCGTGGAGCCTATCCTCCTGATGATGCTTCGGTTTCGGAGCGAAACGATCGTCGAGATCGTCGAGTGGTGGTGGTTGTGTGTGCTGCTTGTGTGCATTGTTGCTGGTGGAGGCACCTTGGGGTGCATGTGGTGGCTGGTCCTGCATGTATAAGGTGCGTAAATTTTGCCTGCTTCATACACATTAGCTTTGCATGCATTCGCTTAACCCGTGCGGATTATAGCAAAGTAGTTAGTTCTGTTATAGTGCTTGTAATATGGAATTCCGCAAAGTAACGCCTGCTTCTATAAAACACATAAAACATTTTAATATCTTAGATATTAGCAAGATTCTCTTGTAGATTATTGTACTAACCGAAAACTAAACGACCGATAGATTAATAAAAATTGGTAAGAATAATGTTATTCTTCACCTTGTACTCCCAGTCACGTCAGTGTTCTCACAACCCAAATGAAGATACGTTTGAAATAATAAAATTATATCGAGATCCATCCAACAATAAACTTTAGGTGTACCGTGTAATATTAACACTCACTATAACATATTTAACCCTTCCCCGCTGGGGTCGGACCAAATTAGATTCCCTGAGTTATGTACAAGGTTATTGGTGCGGACCTGGCTTGATTAATGCTTGTATAGTTTCTATTACGTTGTTATCTCTTACCTGAATAGTGTTCGTGTTTCAGTGTAGGAAATCGATTGGTGAATTGCAGTCACTTGATATATTAAAATATAAATCAACCGCCATAATGACAATGTATTGTCATGAGTATGTGACGCTATTTTAAAAGTAAAACATTTTTGGGCTCAGTAAAAGAGAAAAGTTTCGGCTCTTATTTTGTTTATTACTGGGATATTACGTAGGCTATTATACTATGTATTAAACAAATAACGCAGAACTTCAATTCTACTGCTACAAAGTCGCGGCTAACCATGGTCAAAATAAAACTTTTAAAATGTATTGTAAAAGTTTTTAAATCCGGTAACTGTATGTTAGATAATAAACTCACCTAATACTATAATCTTTGCTAGAAATGAGATGAAATGACTATAGATGTTTAAGGATTTCTAAATGCACATTTTAACAGAATGAGGACAGGGAAGTTTACTTAAAACTTCCCTGTCTCTAATTAGAGCTTAAACTTCAAGTTATCAACAGTTGGCTTATATCATCTGCAGAGATAGACAGTTTTTCTCACGCCGTTTTTTTAATGCAAAGCTGACCTTTACTAATCATCATGCATCATAAGTTAATCTCCGATTCCAACTATTCCAACAATTTCCACCATGACAGTTTTAAGACTATGACATGATTAAGTAATCCTTAACTAGGTATTAAGCTTAAAGCGAGGATGCAAAAAAAAAAATATATAAATCGTTGATGAAATATAAGCATTAATAACAAATGTAAATCAAGTGTTCTTCATCATGTTTTACCGCAGAACAATCATAAATTATTTCGTGTGCATATTTCAATAATAATATATTGGATTAACGGTTATTGAAGTACAATTCATAATTTATTTTGTCTGGATACACTTCAATATTAATGTCCACAGGCGAACAGTCTAGTGTATAACCTAGATTTTTGTCTAGAATCCTTCAAGTAACAAAATAGTGAAGTTATACGAGACCTTTTACTTTCAACTATTGGAAGTTTCCTTTTGCAGAGGGGGATGAATTCTTTAGGAAGTAGGTTTTTAAGGATAAACCAACAGCGCCTAAAGTGATATTGGTTGATTATATATTTGCTGGTTTCCTCACAATGTTTTCCTTAATCAATGTTGAGAGACCGGCTATACTCACGTCTTATTTTATAGGATGAGCCCGACTATTTGAAGCCCATACGGGGCTCTTATTCATGAGCTCTTTACGCGGCGTTATCGCGGCGGGAACTGATCCATTAAAATAAGACGTGAGTATAGCCGGTCTCTCAACATTAATTATGAATACCAACAACGGTTGTTTAAATTCAAAAATGTTTCGCCGAAAACCGTGTGACAAATTGTAAATATCAATTAAGCATGGAAATTTTATAAAAAAGTTCCCATGCTTTGAGCCCACGACCCTCTGACGGATCCTGATCCTGAAGAGTAGCAGTACCAACATCATTCTGGTTGTGCTGGTGGATCGTCTTAACGTGATCATTGGTACATAAACCATTATTATCGACTGCATGTAACAGACTGATCGATTTTTTTATCTCAATCTTGCATTTACTTTGAAATACGAATATTTAATTCTTAAAACTTTGTCCATTTATCAAGTATCTGTTATATATATAGTACAACACAAATAATTTGATAAATTTGTCTCTTTCTTTTATTTTTAACAATGTTGAAAAATTTTAAAAACAAGTGGAGCGTTGTGTACCATCTTTTTTGTAATCTATATTAGTATAGATAATATTAGTATTATTAAGACGAAAGATTTGTATGATTATATGTATGTGTGTATTTATGTTTGTAATGTTTTTACGCAAAAACTACTGGACTGGATTTCAAAAATTCTTTCACTATTGGAAAGCTGCTTCTTACTGAGCAATATAGGGTATATTATATTTTCAAAAAGAATAGGGATCCCTATTAAAATTTTAATGTGTGAAAAATTTAGTCATAAAAATACCTGTGAAATACTTTTTAAATTATTAAAATCGGACATTCCAATCAAAACATGTAACAAATTTAAAAATGTCATATAAAGAAAATATTGCCATATAAATTGTAGCGTATCGTATTTGTGTACCTCTGAATACCTTCCGTTAAAAATTTCCTTTGCCTTTTGATACTTACTATTGATAAGTCTCAGGACCAAACTTTCAATTTACAAAAATAAGTGTATAGTCTGACTTAGTAAACTTTCCAGTACCACGAGATTGGTATGTACGCGGGTGAAACCGCGGGGCGTTGCTAGTGTAGGTGTAAAACATATTTTTCTTGTTTCAGTTCGTTGTTCTATAAAAACCTATAAATGTTTTTTTTAGTTTTTAATATATATTTAAGTTTTTGAAACTTTTAATGAGGGACGTGATTATTAATCAATTTAAGTTTGCGTCAACAACCTTGTACATCACTCAAATCCAAATTGGCTCAACTCGCCACGGTAGGGTAAATGTTTTATAGAACGTGTTAACTACACGTTACGTATATAGTTTATTGAGGGATGGACGCGCGGTAACTTCAGTATTGTTACCTTTTGTATTGTGTTGATTAAAATGGATCGTTTGCTTTTGTGAAAACTGATATTAAAACAAAGTGTACACATTGGCATTTTTCAGAAGTCCACAGTATGGAAATCTGCGTACTACCCTTCTTTCACATCACTCTTAAAAATAATTAAGTAGAATTTAACACACATTAGCACAAAAGTAATGATAGAATTATTTTGTTATAATCTGCGTTAAGATGCTTATATTTTATCAACGATTTATTTAATATATTTTTTTGCATCCTCGTTTTCAGCTTAATACATAAGTGTAGCAAGAAAAATGTATTCTCATGTGTTATAAAAAACACGGTTAAATAAAGGCTAATACAGAAAGCCTACTATACTATTGAGGATTACTTAGACGATAAGAATGTGTGGATATAGCTACTCTTCGACCCTGTACAAGACATCAATAACTGTATGTAACTAGTAATAAGAATTATTCTTTATCCGATATACTAACTGTGGCAGCAGCTTAGGCTTAGCTAAGTGTGTCACAATTGTTTTCGGAATTGGAATTTTGAACATAAAAGTAGTAAATTTGAGTTACCCATAAAAGAAAGAGACATGCTGTCGCGCACTTTTTGTAGATCTATAATTCTTTAGTACATTCTCAAACTTACTTAAAATACTCAAAAAAACTCTCTAGCATAAAAACTCAGTAGCATATCAAGAGAGATCAATCACGGTCACGGCCCTCAGCACTGAAGAAAAAAGGCACAAACAAAAAACAAAAACATCGAAATTAGGCATGTTCATAAGCAAGAGCATCTAAACATCGTATTGAGTCTACTTTCAAAATTGGAATTAATGCCGTTCACTTAATTGTGTTTATATAATATTAAACACATTCGAACACAAAACCTATTCAATATCAAATCCAAAATATTATCTTTACAAGTAAGCAAGTGCTTTTTTTAAATATTTACGTAACAAACCATAAATATCAATACATTGTTCCTGTTTCGAGCAGTGAATAAAATCTGTTATCAACATTATTGCGTCATTGTATTTAGCACAAATATAATTTCCTCCATAATCCAGGGATTATAATGTTCTGTTCTCCGGCATTATTAGTAAATCTTTCATCGTGATACAACTTTTATCATTAAAAGTACCAAACTTTATTTATTACTGTCTGTATGATAGATATTGCAGGTATCCCATCGATATCGCTACGTGATGTATTATTATGAACATTTTCTTATTGTTTTTGTATATGAATAACTTTTAAAATAGTTTAGTTTTTTTTTTGTTTATTAATACAAAGGTTAAAACAACTTTACTATTCTAGGAGATGCCTAAAGGGAAGTACGACCAACCGTGAACATTGGTTAACGATAAATATAGTGAGAGAATTAAGCGAGAGAGAGGCGAGATTATAGCGAGAATTGTCGAGATTAAGCGAGAGAGGGAGAGAGAATGAGAGAATAAGAAAGAAATAAGAATAAGAAGACACATAATTATGAAAAGATTGACGATGTATATAATATACAAAGTAGGAACCGACATAAGCTTGCGGTTCCTTCGTTTGTAGGTTTGGGTATAAGATTCTGTAATAAAATTCCGCAATCTTCTTTAACTTTACTATTACAGCAGTTTAAGAACACTATTAAAAAAGGCTAATACAGAAAGCCTACTATACTATTGAGGATTACTTAGACGATAAGAATGCGTGGATATAGCTACTCTTCAACCCTGTACAAGACATTAATAACCATATGTCACTAGTAATAAGAATTATTCTTTGAAAAGAGCATTACTCGAATAAAGAATACTTTGAATTTAAATTTGAGTGAGAGAGGAGGAAACAAATATAGTGCGTGTAAGTGGTGGACAGAGAGTGACAGAGATGATTAGTGAAAAAAAGGAGGCAGAGAGAGGAATATAGTTAATGAATGGAATAAAGAGAGTGAGAGAAATATAGTAATAGGTAAGGGGGGGAAACTGAGAGAAAGGAATAACAATACAATCACAACAATAATAACTTAGTCTACAATATTATACAGACATGGTATATGAAAATACATATGCGAAATAGCTGAATTTCAGTGTGTAAAATAATAATGGTATGGCTGTCCTAATTTATTCATAATTTCACTGCAGGAATACATTTCGCTGAATGTAACTCTACTCGTTAGCGCTAGTCTATAATGTATACGACTCATTGTATAACACATAACTTACTTATTCCGTCGGTTGTTACACTGGACGTGAGAAATTTAATTAGTATTCTGTATACGCGGCCGAGAACAATATTATTGTCTCAATACGACCACGCCTTTACGACAAATTTAACGATATATCCGTCTTTCGAATGCGTTATTAAATTCTTTTTTTTCTAAATTTGAGATTGTTGAAGTGAATTTGTGTAGTGCTTGTGTAGTGTTGTGTTGGTGGTGGTTTTTTGTGATACATGCGGTTACTAATCCTGCATGCATAACGTGTTAGAATGGGTTTTTGCATTACATAGTTATTATACTAGAGTAGAGAAGACAACCTAAAATGTGCCCTATTACAATAAAAAGAAAGCAATTGAGAGTGGTATATATGCCTCTCTTTTTCATGTGTGATTAGACAAAGATAATCATACGAGTTTCGTCTTCTCTCTTATTATTTATTATGACATTCATACAGGCGTATGACTCCCCTACTCTAGTATAATAATTCTATAAATGTTACACAGATGGATTACATTCATATTAATATTATTAACTAGATAAGCCCGCCGCTTCGCCCGCGTGGAAATTAGTGTGCCTCAATACATGAACCTTTCGCAAGAATTGCACTCTCTTTTAGTAAAAATCGTATAGAAATCCTTTTAAAAGATTAAAAAAAAATTGATCAAATACAGACAGACGGCTTTTAGGGATTTTGTTTTATGAAAAGTACAGATGTTCGCATTAGGCTCAATTGAGTTACGTACGTATCTATGACATGACGCTACAAACTATTGGAAAATATTTTTTTTGAATTCGGTCACTTTAATAGTCAGCGTGCGATTTGTTCAACAGAGCAGAAACATAGATTGGCATTACGTTATCAGCGTAGGCAGTGACATTTGAAGATAAGCAAACATCCGGTGCCTACTGAACAACTATATATTGTCAGTCAAATAATAAGTAACATAATAGGATAACTATTTTTATCTCTATTATGTTTTATATTTATCCCTACCATTGGTTGTTATACGTCAGATTTTGAAATAAGCATGCGCTAGTATTTGATATTATACTAAAGTTCTAATCGTTTTCTAGATATGCCCTTTTCAGTGAAGGAAAATATCGTAATGGAATTTCCATTAAGTAAAGCAAAGTAAGGCCCCATGATCGTTGGATAATAGATATATAGATAGGCTAGACATAGGCTCCCACATATCCCCAAAATTCTCTAAAAATATACAGGTTTCATTCCAATATTTTGCTTTAACCTTCGTGTGATAATTTGCAAATATAAATTAGACACATCTTCTATCAGAAAAACTCATTTTCCAGCCCGGAGTGCATCCGTGATTCCCTCGAAAGCGTTGCTCGGGTTTACGGGTTTAGGCTATTACAGGTGTGTAATTCACATATCTCTCAATAAATCCTGAATTTCTAAATCCGCAACTAGAACGTATGATAGCCCCACGATGAGACCGTGCGACCCTTTCAAGGGGTCACGAATTCAAACCCCAGGCAGACACCAATGATTTTTTTCTGTTAAAACTTATGTGTTTAATCTGCAACTTATGGCACGCTTATCGGTGACGGAAAACATCGTGAGGTAACCTGCATATCTCAAAATTATTCTGGGAATATGTGTATCAATGCACCTACCAATGCGCATTGAAGCAGCGTGGTAGGCCTAAGCCTCAACCCTTCTATCTTAAAATGAAATGAGGCCCATGGCCAGCAGTAGAATAGTTACAGGCCGTCACTTTTATGTGGAACCTGCCAATCAACATTGGAGCAGGGTATTAGAATTAATCTCCAAATAAATAAATAATTAAATAAATAGATAAATTTTCTCCAAAGTAATGAGTAGGCCTTTACCTACAGAGGTATTGTAAGAAACTTATTTACTTTTACCAACTATATTCCAGTTAAGGAGCATTTAGCGAATGGAATATAATATTTATCATTGTATTAATTTAAATTACAATCGACATAAGGTTCGCTAGAAATAATAATATGTACCTATTTCAGTTTAGCTCATCGAAACCCATATACAAAAGTCAAACAAAATTGATCTGTTAGAACATTGCATAAAACATCATAAGACCATGAGTTTCTATAATTTGTTGATTTTTCGCACCACATTGGTGAAGTCATAATTCACGATTTAAACATTTTTGTATGACTTACTTTATAAGAAATGTGTTCTATAAAAAGCAACGGAGGTAATGTATTTAAATGTGCCCAAGGTCAGCGTAAGAGAATTTCAAGATCGACTTTAAGATACTTTCCATTAGAACACAAACTCACATATCAACTCAAAAATAATTTATTTGCGTAACCTTATTTTCCATTAAAAATAATTTTACAAGTAAACTAATTATTATGGGTGATTAATCAAACATTTTTCAAATATAATAACAGAGAAATTTTCACTGTCATTAATTAAACTACGGTTCATTATTCTTTTCTTTAAAAATGCAATTAATTTACGGGCACTGCCAACAGTTGAACCTTACAAAAAGTAATTATGCAAATCAGATACCAAAATCACTTAGTGCTCACCAAGATTTTTTTATGGTCTGTAATTTCAACTTTCTTTTAGAAATTTAACATAAAAAATATTTGATATATTTTTTCATGAAAATCTTTAAATTTTGTTAAAAAAACCTGTATATACATATACTAAAACCACTTTTCAAATTTTGGAGAATTGCACAAATATACGAAAATTTATACGACTGCCGAATTTTTTTTTTCCAATCTGACTCAGCTCGATAGTTGAAACAGTTTAACAGCTGTAAATTATTATGTTGTGACTATAAATAAATATGTGGCTGTAATTTAAATACAAAATAAAATATTACCTCCAAACAAAAACATCCATTCATTCATGTAGGAATAGATTGTTTTTGTTCAACAGGGCCGTGTGGTATCCGGCAGAATAGAATAGACCACCCTCCTTTCTTACCGAGGTGTCGTAAGAGGCGACTAAGGTATATGCCGTGTGGCATCCGGCTGCGTAAAATAGACCACCCTCATTTCTTACCGAGGTGTCGTAAAAGGCAATTAAGGTAAGTTGACATCAGGCAGGCGGCCGGTCGTAAAATACGTAGCTAAATCATGTGACAACATGTTTATAACATGTTGTGCCGACCACACTTAGAATGGGATAAGGGCAGGAGAATGATGATGATGATTTTGTTCAACGGTCTAAATAACAGTAGCCTAGTATTATGTAGCATATTTTTATTTACAAAAATTGATATTTGTAATTTTTCTTATGCTTTTTGTGAAAGAGTAAAACATCGTCAGATATCAAATTTTCCTGAGATATCAAATAACCCATCAATCTAATCGGAGAACTTGGCAGAGGTGGGGCACGAATTTTCCTAGCCCACCGTGGTTCGTGCCATGGTGGACAGGAAGAGATCGTGGACGACGGCCTCTTTCTGCGAGGAGGTTATCTGGTCGTATGTCGCCCTAACTGTGAAGTGGCCACTTTTAGAAAGTCAAAGAAGAAAAAACCAACACAGAGGTGGCACACTCTGGGGTTCAGAGTAGCTGCTGGCGGGGATGGGAGCAAAGTGTTCAACGGTAATGATTTATAGAAGCAAGCGTTACTTTGCAGAATTCCATATTACAGACACAATAACGGAATTACCTTGCTATAATTCGCACGGGTTAAGCGAATGCATGCAAAGCTAATGTGTATGAGGATAGGTTACACAAAAAAATCGCAACTTTGATTGTATTGCGATTTTGTCGTGGAGCCTATCCTCATGATGATGCTTCGGTTTCAGGGCGAAACGATCATCAAGATTTTGGTGGTGGTTGTGTGTACTGCTTGTGTGCATTGTTGCTGGTGGAGACGTGCATGTGATGACTTGTCCTGCATGTGTAGGGTGCGTGAATTTTGCCTGCTTCATACACCTGCTTTGCATGCATTCGCTTAACCCGTGCGGATTATAGCAAGGTAATTCTGTTATAGTGTCTGTACAATGGCACTCTGTCGTTGCTAACAGCAGCGTGGTGGAGCATTTTCAGGTTTTTAGTCGGTGCGAGTCCGACTAAACTATTAACTCTCTATTATAATCTTTATAATCTCTCTATTAGGTCCTTACATATGAAATGGGCGTTTTTTATGGGAGGAACATAAAGTCGTTTTTTTTTAATGAAATATATTTAATTAATCAAAGTATGTACCATTGCTATGTATGCACTTTTGCCATCTCATAGGTAGTTCATTGATCCCCTTACTAAAAAAACCATTCGGGCGGGAATCAATAAAATCTTTGAAGGCGGTTTGGACTGCCCCATCGGAGTTGGATTTTTTCCTTGCAAGTAGTTATCCAAATTGCGAAAAAAATGGTAATCTGTTGGAGCAAGGTCCGGAGAGTACGGTGGATGTCTAAGACATTCTAATTGAAGCTCCTCTGATTTGGTAGCCGTCTGTTGTGCAGTGTGTGGTCTAGCGTTGTCCTGAAGCAGCAGTGGCCTAGAGCGATTGACCAGCCTCGGTTGTTTAGCAGCTAGCTTTTCCATCATGGTTTGCAGTTGCTGACAATAGATATCTGTCGTAATCGTCAGGCCAGATTTAGGAAAGCTGTAGTGAACGACACCGGCACTAGTCCACCAAACACTTACAAGCAACTTTTTTTTAGTCAATTTGCGCTTAGGGCAGGATTTAGCTGGTTCGCCAGGGTTCAGCCATTGCGATGAGCGCTTCCGATTATCGTAGATGATCCATTTTTCATCACAGGTAATTCGATTTAAAATTCCTTCATTATTGTGCCGGTTGAGTAACGTAACGCAGCAGTCGACGCGCGTTTGTCGGTTTGCTTCACTCAATTCATGAGGTACCCACCTTTCAAGCTTTTTCACCTTCCCAATTTGCTTCAAGTGGATTAGAATAGTTTTATCACTAACACCGGAGCCTGCAGCTAACTCGGACGTGGTTTGCGATGGATCCGCTTCCACAATAGCCTTCAATTCTTCATTATCAACTTTGGTCTCCGGCCGTCCACGAGGCTCGTTCTGCAGGTCGAAATTTCCAGAACGAAAACGTTGGAACCAAAAACGCACTGTGTTTTCTTTTGCGACACCGTCACCATACACATCATTAATCCTTCGAGCCGTTTCTGCAGCACTGGTGCCACGGTAGAACTCATACTCGTAAATAACGCGATATTTCATGTTTTCCATTTTGTAAACAGAGTGACACAAAGAAAAAAACAAAAGAAGAAAAAACAAATGAATTAGGGGGTTTGAAACACAAATGAATAAGTAAATAGCTGTATGAATTTAAATTTGGAATTCCTAACCATAAAGGTAATATTTGAGATCAAAGTGGCCAGTACGACAAAACGCTATTTTAATAGGTAAGGACCAATATTATATCACTATGCAGTAGTATCAGGGAAAACCCGTTATGGGTCATCACCGCCCGACGGGGACGAGCGGTGGATATGTCGGAATCGCACCGACTAAAAAACCTGACAGTGCTCCTCCACGCTGCTAGTGTCGGGGATAGGATACCGTTGTACACATTGCCCCCATCCCCGCCAGCAGCAGCTCTGTACCCCGGGGAGCGCCACCTCCGGGTCGGGGCCTCTCTAAGCATTGGCCCCTCCCTCCGCTAATCGATGCATCGGGAGTACCAGATGCATCGAGTGCCTCGGGGACCTAACTTCAAGAGCGTCCGATAAACCCCATTCGGAACGCCCGGAGGTCCCCGTTAGGGCGGCATGCGACGGACTTCGGCGAATCGCCTACGTACGTCCGTTGCGTAAGTCGAGTCTTTTGATAGAATCCAAAGACTCGACTTCCCGGATCTGCCCGCCTCCTCCTTCCGCAAGATAACATCCTCGCAGAAGGAGGCTATCGCTGAGTTGAATGGTATCATAGCGCTACTTTAAGTAACATATTAATTCAACCTAGTTAGGCATAAAACATTTCAATTAATTATTAACTCTACAATATCCGAGTAATACATACAACATAGCTATAAATCATAATCTACACGTCACGTTGTCTGAGATCGGCTCTCCGAGGACGGCGGACGCTTACAATATTAACTCCAGTTTACTCGTCTTGATTAGTTTGGCCTTTATTATGTAGGATTTCGTATTATTGTTTTAATACTGGATTGTGAGAAACGCTTTGATACGAAATTTCATCTATTAGAGCGGAATCGTAACCAAGTTAAGTTATTAATATTTTTTTACTTAAACACTAATTTATTTAACTAAACTTATTTATCATCGTTCATACTATATACACTATCTTATGCTTATCACTAAAATCACGAAAGCAAATTACTTAAAATATTTTAAAACACTAATTTTAAAATTATATTTTGTTATTAACCTAGTTTATTATGACTTAAAAACTATTTGTATTCTATTAACTAAAGTACAAAAATCAAACTTGTCAACAAAACCGAACTTTGTTTTCATAGTATCTAAAAATATGCATAAAATCTTCAGTAATCGAACGATTATCATAAAAATACATTTCTACCTACAATTTAATACAATATTTGTGACTCCTATATTACGGATGCGATATGGCTATAAATGAAATATATTTAAACGAACGACTTATAGATGAAATTTCGGTATCGAGTTCTTGCTCGTGTAGTCCAGAACAGTACAGCACCCACTATAAACTCAGAAATAGGCATTTGAAAATACTTACACAGAATATACGGAGTATAAACTGTAATATAACGGGTTTCTCAACACTAATGACCAGGATGCAAACAGAACAAGACATTATTGTTCTAACAGAATGTTGGTTGTCTAAGGTTTATAAAATACCAGAAATAAAAAACTATGTTAACTATTGTAATACTAAATCCAAGAACCAAAATGATGGCATTGTAGTATATGTAAAAAAAAATATAGACTGTAATGTTTACGAACCTAACTTCTTCGATGCGAATTGTATAATTTTAAGATTGGGGCTTGAAGTAGCAGTGATATGCTTATATAGGTCTCCTTCATATACTAATATAGACAACTTTCTGAATTCACTCGATAGCGTACTTAATTCTTTGACAAAATTCAAAAATATAGTGATTATAGGGGATATAAATATAGACATTGTACCAGATCATACGAATTCATATGCATCAGAATATCTTAACATAATTTCTTCACATGGACTTTTTCCAGCACATACGTTACCAACTAGACTCCATAACTGTCTTGATCATGTCATGCTAAAATCTAAAACAAAAGCACATACTTATGTTATAAAAAATTCACTTACCGATCATGATACAGTTGCTGTAGAAATACCACTAAGCACTGCCTTACCTAACACTACAAAAACAATTTATAAACTTGACTATGTCAAATTAGAGAGGGAATTAGAAGCTCTTGATCTATCATCAATATTAAAAATGTCGGATTGTAATAACGCCGCGGAAAATTTAATAACATCACTTAAAAAATGTATCGATTCATGCACATACTCAAAAACATTACCTAAACGTTTTATACCAAAACAACCTTGGATTACTAGTGGTCTTATTAGATGTATGAGGAATCGAGACAAGCTACACCTTAAAGTAAGAAAAGATCCTAACAATCAAATCCTTCACTTAACTTATATTAGATACAGAAATTACTGTAACTCCTTACTTAAAAGACTTAAGAAAACTTATGAACAGAATGAATTTAACAAAGCAGATACAACTAAAAAATTATGGAAAGTAATTAATAATGTAACCAATAATAAAGCGAATAAATCATCGTCATGCGAATTACTTACTGTATCAAATACACCTCATGACTCAGTAAATAAAATTAATAGTTTTTTTGTTCAAATAGGGAAAACACTTGCAGAAAATATTAAACCATGTATTCAGAAAGGGGAACATGTCCTCAAAAATGTATCTCAATCGATTGTATTTCTTGAAACCGATATACATGAAGTTTTAGCTATAATTAATTCATTAAAAGTTGATAGTGCAGTGGGATGGGATGGAATACCTACACGAATAATTAAAGACCATAGTAACCTATTCATAGACACAATTACACACATTTGCAATTTGAGTCTAAAAACAGGAACTTTCCCAAAAGTGTTTAAAGATCTTTAATTCAGCCTGTATATAAAACAGGTGATAAACACTTACTGACCAATTATAGACCGATTTCGATATTACCTGTTCTATCAAAAATTTTAGAACGGATAATTAATAATCGTTTAATAAAATATCTGGATAAATATAACATGATTTCGGAAAACCAATTTGGATTCCGTAAAGGCAAATCATCGGCCGATGCCATAATGGCATTTACACAATATGCAGTTGACACATTAGACAGGGGTGACAAATGCCTTGCTATAGCAATAGATTTATCTAAGGCATTTGATACTGTGTCTATACCTAGGCTCTTAATGAAACTCTCTAAGATAGGACTACGTGGAACACCATTTCAACTGGTCGCAGACTACCTGTCTAATAGGAGTCAGTGTGTGAAAATTGACCAATATGTTAGTGACTTCTTACCAGTAGAATATGGTGTCCCACAGGGCAGCGTCCTTGCTCCTACATTATTTTCTATTTATGTAAATGATATGTGCTCAATGAAAATTCATAAAGGTAGACTAATCGCATTTGCCGATGATACTATACTATTATTTAATGATACCTCTTGGAATAAACTTTTTATAAATGCCCAAGAAAATTTCACCAAAGTAACAGATTGGCTTAATGAAAACCTACTTACAGTAAATGTAGATAAAACAAAATTAATGACTTTCACTATAAAAAAATCTTCACAACCTCCTAACACTAATATAATTAAAGCACATATTGCACCTTGCACTGCGTCTCCACTGTATAATTCATGTTCATGCCAAATAATAGGAGAAAACATCAAAAATAAAATTTTTAGGAATAGTAATTGACGAAAATTTAAATTTTAAGGAGCATATTGAACTATTGACACAACGTATTCGTAAACTGATATTTGTTTTTAAGCGGTTGCGAGATTCTGCAGATCAGAAAACTATAAGAATAGTATACCTTGCACTCTGCCAGTCTCTAATAACTTATGGCATTACGTCATGGGGAGGTGCCCCCAAAACGTATCTTCTGCCACTGGAGCGTGCACAAAGGGCATTAATAAAAGTTAGTCTTCGATTACCTTATCGCTACCCAACATATAAACTTTATAAAGAATTTAAAGTCCTCACTGTTCGACAGAATTTCATACTTCAGGCTATCATCAAACAGCATTCAGGGTTGTTATATAGTGCTAAATACAAAGAAAAAAGATGTTCTTATCGTGTAACCCACGTACAAAATTGTAATACATTCTTTGCTCAGAAATATCCGAAATTTTTGTTACCGTATTTATATAATAAAATAAACAAGTTAGTATTAATTTACCCGTATAACAAAAAACAATGTAAGTTAAATGTAACAAATTTCTTGTTAACCAAAGATTATTACGAAACAGAAAACCTCCTAAAATCTATAATATAACTAAACCAAATAAATAAATAAAATATATATATACAATGAAAAATAGAGTAATTTATAAATCCCATAAATTAACAAGACTCACTTACCAACACAACATACATAGGATAGATAGAAAAAACATTCACTCACACACGTACTCACATTCACACAAATTCACACTTAACATTCTCACAAACACACACTCACACACAATTAATATTATTTTATATTTTGTTTAAAAAAAAAAAATTAGCAGTATATAAGACAATGGAAGGCACTAGTAACCAAGAATACAAGCTAGGCTTAGTTTGGTTGCTAGAGTTTTTGTAAACATTGTATATCACAACTGTTTTAAACAAAATAAATAATTATAAATAATATTGTTTTAAAACATTAAAAAAAAAAAAAAAGTCTTAAAGTTTTAAGTCTGTTTGACTGAATGATATTCTTATTCCGGAATAAATCTGTATAAAAATAAAACTAAAGTAGATTTATTTGAAAGCAAAATTTATTTTGCTTGCTGCTTTGTGATTTTGTCGTAGAGTCTATCTCCTGATGATGCTTCGGTTGCGGGACGAAACGATTGTTGAGTTTGTGATAGTGAACGTGTGTAATGCTTGTGTATTGTGGTGGCAGTGGTGGAGGTTTGTGCATGTGTTTTTACGAATCCTGCATGTATCGGGTATGAAAAACGGATAGTCCACTATATATTTTTTCTGTTTACTGTATCGCGGATTATAGCAATATAATTTTATTCTTATTTTTGTATTATGTTGTACCCATCTGAAAGTTGATGGCGCGTTGTAGGATTGCGCCCCAAATGTCACAAATACACATGTCACAAATAGAACACCGTAACTATTTACTTCGGGTGCTCTATTATTCATTCATAATTATGAAACCTATGAAACTATTTACAACCTATGAAACCATTTTGATAAAAGGAAAGTAGCAGCTTTCTATCCCACGGCTGGGCAAAGTGTTCCTATCTCCTTTTCACGATAAAACGGCTCGATCTTTGACTCATGACATTGCTCCAAGCAGATTGGTAGTGCGTTGTGCGTGTGATAAATTGTAAATAACAAGTAGGAACATGTCTTTTATTAAAACAATCATAAGTGTCTAACGGATATAGGTTAAAGTTTACGTCGCCCCAATCAGCTATGACGGCTCGAATAAAATTCTTTCTTCACTTTCTCCTGCCATTATCCCACTCTAAGTGGGGTCGGCGCAACATGTTATAAATATGTTGTCACATGATTTGGCTACGTCTTTTACGACCGGCCGCCTGCCTGACGATAACTTACCTTAGTCGCCTATTACGACACCTCGGTAAGAAAGGAGGGTGGTCTAATCTATTCTGCCGGATACCACACGGCGTGGCTCTAATAAAATTATTTGTTTTTAATTAGATAATCTTTAAAACAAACTACAAACGTGTACATAATAATAGCTACATAGCCCCCAATATTAAACTTACTGTTCTGAAAATGTTCGTCCATCATATAAGTTAGACAAAGACCGACAAGGGATTCCGTGAAATGTGTTGATGCGGGCAAACACGGGGTTAATCAAAATCCACTCCGACTTTGACCTAGTGGATTTGTAAGCGCTTATGAATTTTATACGAAATTCTAATAATAATCTTTTCGTATTGTATTCAAGCTTCAGAATTAAAAATTTCAAACAGTATGCACTACTAGTTAATAAGTAGGCTCATCATCAATCAATCGCCGAAGCATCAACCTCGGTGATGCTTCTGCGCTCGCCCGTTCCGCCCGGTGACGCTGTAAAAGCCGTTAGGGCTAACAGCATACAGTAAGTTCGAAAAAAAAACATTGCTCAAATAGTTGACGATTTATAATCTTTAAATTATGTTAAATTTTTTATTTTAATTCTTTTCTTATATTTCAAGCTCACGTATTACCTTTTTCTTTCTTTCTTTAAATATAAATTTAAATATTTTACTTTGTTAATTAACCACGTATAGCACCATAAAAATGCAATTAGTGCACACCTGTAATTAAATATATATAGTTATGTACTTGTAGCCCGATACATTATTGTTTATATTTAAGTTTGGTCTTAGTGAATTCTTGTTGGTGTTCCAATTAAGAAAAATAAATAATAAAAGATAATAAATAAAATTAAAAACTTCTTTGAAGCATCTATGTTTTTGGCTTCTGTTTACGATATGCTTAAAAAAATAAATAAACAAAGCTTTATTTCAGACAACTGAGGCTTATTTCGCTAGTTACCTATACAATAATTTGTAAAACTTATGAAAAAGTAATAAACACAATAAATTAAAATTGAAATAAAGTGTTAGTAAGTACTTCAGAACTGCCTGACAAGCACCATGGTATTTAAGACTACTGGAGCTTTTCATCAACAGATAGACTTTCTTAGTCCATCTGTTGGTGAAAATGGAGAAAATGGATGGAGGTGGTGGTGAAGGTATGCCACGAGGAAGGTTTAAATGTATCTAAGCTTCATCGAAGTGAACCACCAGGATTTGTAATGGATCAAGACGTTTCCCAAATATAAGAAAAGCCACATATCTGAGACTGTGAGTGTGGCATAAGCAGCATACTAGGTATGACCAGAAGCCGAAAAGGGCTCCCCCAATATACAGTTATTATCCCCAAAATACGCACTAAACGCTTTCGCTCATCGTTTCTCATGCGCACGGCCAAAATGTGAAACTACCTTCACATATCTAACTTTCCGGACACTTACGATTTGATATATTTTTAAAAATAGTGAATGGCACTATAGTTGCAAGCGCAGGCCACCTTAGGCTACATCCTTCGCTTTCCATCAGGTGAGATCGTAGCCAGGCGCTAGCCTTTGATTATAAAAAACAAAACTACAATATCCAATGCCAACCTTGCAAAATGATAGCGTCTTATTCAATTCGTCCTACACATAAATTCAAAATTAATAAATGTTGTAAGTAAATAAAAAGAATAAAGAAAAAAATAAATATTAAAATAAGAATGAATTTTTTTTTATAAGTGACAGCTCAATATGTTAGCCATAAACTTCATCATCATTATATTACCAAACATAACTAAAACTAAATGATAGCCTTAATTGTTTCATAAAGCCATCTTTTATCTTCCATTATTTTTATTATTCTTTACATACAATCTTAATTTGAATATTTTTAAGCTCATTGAAGCTTGCGTGATATTTAAAAAAATAATTTCCTAAAGCAATTCAAATTAATTGTCACCCAAACTTCAATTGAATTAGTAAATGAACGTTCCCTTTGTTATGAAACGACCAGTTTAACCAAGACTTTGGAGAATAAACCAGTATCGATTTTGCTGAATAACCGATGAAATAACTGCTGAATTCTGTTGTGAAAGTTAAGTCTTCTTCTTCAACCGACGGATTTCCACTGCTAGACATAGCTCTCTTTAAGGGATCTCTACACCCTAATATCTTTCGTCGCTTGGATACATCGGCTCCCCGCGAAGTTATTGGGGTTGTCAGTACACCTCGTGGGGGTTCGACCGACGCAACGTGTTTCGGTATGAGGTTGCCATTCCAGCACCTTATGACTCCAACGTCCATCGGTTCTACATACTATATGCTCCGCCCTAAAGAGCTGTAGAGCTGGGTGGAGCATATAGTACGTAGCATATAGTAAGTGGCAATCCACTTTAGCTTCGCGACACGATGAGCCATATCAGTTACTCTGGTTCTTCTACAGATCTCCTCATTCCTGATTTGATTGCCTTAAAATACACCA
The DNA here is from genome assembly GCA_947086505.1 of Morpho deidamia. Taxonomy (NCBI): domain Eukaryota; kingdom Metazoa; phylum Arthropoda; class Insecta; order Lepidoptera; family Nymphalidae; genus Morpho; species Morpho deidamia. The sequence continues at coordinate 3,944,470 of CAMTZC010000025.1, forward strand.
AGCATAACTCGCTCCATCTGAGTGACTTATGAAGTCCATAATCAGCGACCACGTCCCTGATCCGTAATTCATCACTGACAATACGCGCTGTTTGAAAACTTTGGTCTTCAGGCAGGAGGAAAAGTATCCACTGCTCAAAAAAGAGTCTGTGACAAATAAAGACTTTTCGATGAAAATTTGCGTAAGAAGTTAATATTAATCTGAGATACAATTTTTTTTTATAAAATTCTACTTAGTATCAGAGTGAGCTTGCAGTGAAGAATAGTTTTATCCTTATTGACAAACAAGACAAAGTAGGAACCGACATAAGCTTGCGACTCCTGCTTTGCGCCTAGCAAAAGTACGTAAATCGTTTATGCGTTAAGGGTATAAGATTCTATAATAAAATTCCGAAATCAATTTCGGCCATGCCATTATAGCAGTTTAAAAACACTGTTAAAAAGATGAAGATTGAAGATTACTTAGATGATAAGAATGTGTGGATATAGTTGCACTTCTACCCTGTACAAGACAATAATAACTAAATGCAATTGGTTTTAAGATTTATATTTTAAAAAGAGCAACGGCCGAGTTTCTTGCTGGCTCTTCTCGGTAGGAACAGCTTTCCGAACCAGCAGTAAAGTTGACGATTCAAAAGCACTTGTTTACAAGTTTACTTGAATAAAGAACATTTTGAATTTGAATTTGAATTTGATGGATGTCCCAAATTTTATAAGTGAGTAAACCTGCAAGTCTCAGAAGTATACCTGGGATATGTGTAACCTACTAACCGGCATTAGAACAGCGTGATAGATCTTAAGTTTAAAACCCTTTTTCTTCAAAAAAAGAGAGGAGGTCAGCAACATTCGGGCATAGTAACGGGCCGCTCTTTTATATAATGCTTCAATAAAACACTTCCTTAATAGTTTTTATAGAATTAGGCGATACTTTGCGGAGATCCATAATACAAAAGTAATAATAAAAATTATTTTGCTAAAATCCGCTATACAGTAAATAGAGAATATATTTAATGCTAAATGTACAGTGGACTATCCGTTTTTTCATACCCGATACATGCAGGATTCGTAAAAACACATGCACAAACCTCCACCACTGCCACCACAAGCATGACACACGTTCACTATCACAAACTCAACATTCGTTTCATTCCGCAACCGAAGCATTATCAGGAGATAGACTCTACGACAAAATCGCAATGCTTTGCTATTTTGTCGTATCGTACGTCGTAAATATATTCTCTATTTACTGTATCGCGAATTACAGCAAAATAATTTTTATTATTACTTTTGCTTCCTTAATAAGTGTAACGCTCATTCCTTGTACCATACAACAATTTATACTAACAAAACGATACCCGTACCAAAGTAATGAACGGCTGGATTTGACGTTGTGGGAGTTTCATAATTAAAGGTAAAATGTATTATATATGTGGCGTGCACCGATATTGAAGTTGGCTATTTTATAACAAAGAGGTAACCCATTTTGAAATTTAGCTCAATGTACTATTGATTATTTTACAAACCGTAATTTAGCTTTCTGCTTCGTGTGAAATTTAACGATTGCTCTTACGTAAGTCTTCGCCTTACACTAATATTTTCAAAATAACATTCAAATTCAATATATTCTTTATAAAAGTAAACTTGTGAACTAGTGCTTTTGAATCGTCAACTTTACTGCTTATTCGAAAAATTAATCATACCGAGAACCCCCAGCAAGAAACTCGGCGGTTGCTCTTCCAAATTTTCTTTATTCTGTCGAATAATCTCAAGTAACAACGAAGTAAAGTAAAAGTAATGAAGAAAGTAGTGATATCTGCCTACTGAGGGCCAAAAATCTCTATTACCTTTTGTTTGAAGGATTGAAATTTAAACATATTGTAGTAATTAGTTTAATATTAGGGTATTCAAGTGTCGGTACCAGGTCGAGTTTACATATGCCAGAAATTTTATATCGAAAAATTGTAAAAGTTTTGATATAGAAAACTCAACAGTGCCTACCTGGAGTTTAAAGGTGTAAACATTTAAACTCTGTACTACGTTATTTAACCGGTTTCCCATATAGTTTGAACTCCTCTGTAACTACGTTATTTATCCGATTTGCCATATGGTTTATAATTGGAACGTTGGTGTCATGGCGATATAAAATCATATAATAAAAATACGATATCAAAATACTTACCCTTAACGCTCTTTCTAACACATTAAAACCTAAGATAAGCGACAGAAAACCTTGAAATATATCTTTGCATAATTTGTATAAGTTCTTCATTGGTATCAAATGAAGAAAGAATATTCTTTTGAGCCGCGAAAACCAATTTAAAGTTACGACGCTGTTTACCAAAACTTCCCTTTTCGGGAAGATATCACTTTAACAATTGCAACTTTATGGAGATTTTAATTTCGTTCAGATTATTAGGGACGCTTGTGTTCATACTTACAGTTTCTACTTTTCTTTTATTGGCGAATAAAACGGAAAATTCGCAGGATAGATTTTATCAAGACCATCAGTTCGCTTCTTACACAAGATTATTTTTTTTACTAGCTTAGCCTGCGGCTTCATTTACGTGGAAATCTGTATGTCATAAAGATTTTTCCGCGAAAATTCCGACCTTGCGAGAATTCTTGTGTAATGTTCTATTAATCTGAACCTTGTTATAGTTGTTGTATATATTTTTATTGTACACAATTTTACAAATATATTACACAGTAGAAAATTTAAAGAACAAAAAATACAAATATATAAAAAACCTTCCTCAAGAATTGCACTATTTTTTAATAAAAACCGTACGTAAATCCGTTTAGCAGATTTTGAGAAAATCGACCACATACACACAATCAGCTTTTGGGGACCTTGTTTTATAATATACATATATATGTATGAAAATGAAAACACATTTTTTTTATATTTACACACTTATAACTCGAAAAGCAATGTATGGTTTAACCTCTACTTTTCTGAACGTTAAATTCCTACATAACACACGCTTGATATTAAAAGGACCTGAAAAGTATTACGTAGCACTCAAAGTACATAATTATTACGTACAAAACTCGCGAGTGATAAAGATCCCCATAACTCAGATTTCAAGAAAACACTAGTTTTTTTAATTGATCGTAGCGTGACGTCATAGATGTATTTTTATTTATTTATTTATTTATTTCTTATTATCTATTACAATGTTTTTACTCCTTTTTTAACAATATATATAAGTTGAGTCTTAATTAAAAGGAGTGCTTTGTCGCTCGCATTCGGATAACCAGTACCACGAACGCCAATAAATGTTAAATACGGATTGTATTGTATCTATCTAATTAAAAATTAAATGTATCTAAATATACTTATTTTAAATTGGGTCACTTATAAACTAAGCTTGCGGTGTGATGTTTCCATAAGACAAAGACTCTTTTACGTTAGGGAAAAGAATTTAATGCAATGATGTCTAATGCAATTAGTAAGTTTCAGCTATGTAGGTAATTCTACGAGTAATTTCTACGATCTGTACATACTTTTTATTCGAAACTATCAGACACAACTATGTGTGTCTGTCTGTGATGACGTTGTACTAAATACAGACAAACAAACATCATCTAAAAATTTACTGATACAAATATATGTAGAGTAACGGCCTATTACTCTACTACTGCTGGGCAAACGCTTCCTATTTCTGTTATTGGAGGAAAAGATTGGAGCTCAGACTTATCATGCTGCTCAAATGCAGATGTGGGTTACACATATCCCTAAAATTCTCTAGAGATATGCAGGTTTCTTTACAATGTTTTCCTTCACCGAAAAGCGTTTGACAAATTGCAATTACCAATTAGACACATAAGTTTTAATAGAAAAACTGGCGCGCCATGAACCCATGATCGTTTCTAGAGAGTGGCACGGTACACATTAATACGTATAATATACAAATATTTAACTAATTATTTTTATCTCACCAAATTTTATTTATTTATTTATTTATTATCATTAATTTGCTTAAATACATTACATATTTGCCCGGTTGGGGCGTTGCAAATATTCAGGACACGTCTTAAATTATATATATATATACAAACAATTAATTATTAGTATAAATAAACAAGTCAAAATATTCAATTTTACAAAGTTTTAAGCGGTTTTTTCAGGTATAATTAATAATTTCAATTGAATGTCGTTGTCGAATGTGAAAATGATGTCATATTGAAATTATTATTATATATGTCAAAGAGTGAAATGTCATATTGAAATTGTTATTATATATGTCAAGGAGTCAATTACCAATTAATATTGCTAAACTATTGAATTTATGTCACATTAGTTAATATACTTATTAATAACGATACCGGCTATACTCACGTCTAATTTTATCGGATTAGCCCGACTAGTTTCGAACCTTGATAAATAGGGCCTTAAATCTGTGTGACCCACAATATTTGGCACAGGAAATGAACCAAATAAGACTGGCCCTAGAAGGCAATGGTTATAACTGGCGCCAGTGTTATCGTTTAGCACAAAACAAGAAATCGCGAAGATCGGTTGAAGCAGAACGGTCGCCAGCTTATTTAACGTATGTTAAGGGAGTGACGGATAAGATAGGCTACTATCTTCGTCGTAAGTACCATATCAAGACGATATTCCGTCCTCCTGGTCAAATACGTAGCCTGCTGCGCTCACCGAAAGATGCGGATCCATTTAGCGTGCCAGGTGTTTATAGGATTCCTTGCGGCTGTGGGAAGAACTACATAGGTGAAACTCGTCGCAACATCTGTACGAGGATATCGGAGCACATACGTAGTGTCAAGAATATGGACACCAATGGTTCGGCCATAGCGGAGCATGTCCATGATTCGGGTACCAACCACTATATAAGGTTCGACAAGGCTTCCGTATTATCCAGGGAAAAATTTCTGGTACCTAGAAAAATACGTGAAGCCATTGAAATCAGCCGCTACCCGAATTTTAACAGAGATGGTGGTTGGACACTACCTCCGGCGTGGAAACCGATTTTTGACACTACCGGTTCATATAAAGACCGTTTTGAACCCGACACCGTAAGCGTCGCATGCACAAATTTCATTGGTGCATCCGACGAAGAAGACCAGAGCGACACGGAACAGTCGGTAGACGCGCGACCACCGCCGCAACCGTCTCCCCCCCCGCCCCAGCCACCTACGAGGCGCGCCCAGCGAGCTGCTGCACGCAGTTCCCGCCGCGATAACGTCGTGTAAAGAGCTCATGAATAAGTGCCCCGGACGGGTTCGAAACTAGTCGGGCTAATCCGATAAAATTAGACGTGAGTATAGCCGGTATCGTTATTAACTATGAATACTACTCACGATAGTTTAAATTTAAAAATATACTTATTGCTAAAAAATTCCGACAAATTATAAAAACTTTTTTCTACCGACCATTCTTTTAGTTTTCTTTTCAAATTGTTAAAACTATTTACATCTTTGATAACTTTCGGCAAATTATTATAAATTTTAATAGATCTAAAATATGGTCCATTTCTGACAATTTCTAAATTATATTTTGGGAGCAGCAGTTGTCCACGTCGAGTGTCGCGTTTGTGAGGCCGCACGATTTCCTTATAATATTTTTGAAAGTATTTTCTTACAAAAAGCGCTGTTTCCATAATATAAATGCAAGTTAGGGTCAAAATTTGTGTATCTTTAAAGTGTGATCTGCAACTTCCTCGTCGTTTTATATTAGCAATTATACGAATGCACTTTTTTTGTTTTATAAATATTTCCTCCACGTTTGTAATGTGGCCCCAGAGTATTATTCCGTATTGGAGCCATGCATAGGCATAAGCGTAATATGCGGATAGTGCCGTTTCATAGCTTGTATGTGCCTTCAGTATGCTTAAAGCATATACAAACCGTGACAGCTTAGTAACAATATCTTGTACATGTTTTTTCCAGTTTAAATGCGTATCAATAGTTATTCCTAGTAGCTTAAAGTCTGTTACTTCTTCAATTTTTATTTGGTTTGTTAACGATTTTAGTTCGAGTGCTTGTTTTTGATAAGGTCTAAATTGAATTAATTTTGTTTTTTTTAAGTTTATTTCTAGATTATGGTCTTCGAGCCAATTTTTAGTTTCAAGTAAGTTTTCTATAATTTTATTTTTGCATTCGTTAATGTCAGAGCACCTCGATATGATAGAAATGTCATCTGCAAACATAACACAGCGAGAGGTATTTACGTTGGGTAAGTCGTTAATGTATATTAGAAATAGAATACATCCGAGGACACTACCCTGCGAGATGGACCAGTTAGTGTTGTAGGTATTTGACTCGACTGTTTGTATTCTATGTGAATTCTTATCGTAATAATTGATTTGGACATACTGGCTCCTATCACGTAGGTATGACTCTAGCCATTTATATGTATTTAATTCCCGAATCGTATTTTTTTTTTCAATAGTGTTTTGTGTGATACTTTATCGTATGCCTTCGTCATATCTAATAGTAAGCCTATTGCGTATTTTTTGTCATTTATACACTCTAGAATCTCTTGGATACAGTTATAAACAGCGAGCGTTGTAGACCGATTTTTCCTAAATCCATATTGAAATTCGTTAAAGATGTTATACTTTTCAAGGAATTTATATATACGGTTTGCCATGGTTTTTTCGAATATTTTTGATAGCGTAGGTAATAGGGCGATAGGTCTATAATTAGAAGGATCATGCGGTGATCCCCCTTTTTTTAGGATTGGTCGTATTTTTGCTATCTTTAGTTTTTCCGGGAAGTAACCTTCATCGAAGGATTGATTTATGAGGTATGTGAGAGGGGGGGTAAGTTGATTTATACATGCTTTAATTAGTGTCGGTGGAATATCGTCAGCGCCGGAACTGCGTTATTTTCTAAGTTTTTAATAATATTGTTGATTTCTTTCTCCGTGGTTGGTTACAAGAACATGGAGTTTACAGTTGTCGTGCTTTGAGGGTACCTACCGGTCTGTGGCATTGTATTTTTGTAGTAATGGGGTGTTTTCCCTACATTGATAAAATGTTTACATAATATGTTTGCTGTTATAAATCCGTTTTTTAAGATTTAGGGGTTTTTTTTAAATACTGTATTTTTCATTAGATTAGCGCTAGATTGAAAGAAAATACCTTTATGATTAGACATACCATAATCCCTAACCAAGTGGATGTAATTTTTGTCATTAGTAAATATTAGATTTATACATGAGGAATTGGTTTTGGTAACTCTGGTTGGCTCGTTAATTATTTGAATGAGATTAAATTCTAACATCAGATCTGTTAATTTCTGGTATTCTCTAAGCGTGGGTCTTACCAGAGCGTCAATATTGAAGTCGCCCGTTATTAAAATTGTTTTGTTTCGAATTTTTTCTTTTAATATACCTAATAGATTTTCCATACAAGCATAGAATACCTCGAATCGCGATCTGCTCGATATAAACTAACGATAACAATATTGTCGATAGGAAGTTCTATGGCGCAACATTCAATTATATATTCTGTAGAAAGTTCAGCTTAATGTCGTATGGCCCCAAAAAAATTGTAAGAGACGACACGTCAACTCCAGAATCTATTTATTACACAGTACACAGTTCACAGCACAGTATCTTAAATTATCTTATCCATAAACAAAATATCTTTTGCACATTTATATTACGACCACTGTTAACACACGCCGCTCCAGCCATTTTGAATGCACAATGAAAACTCCAAAATGGCGCGAGTCAAGATGGCGTCGCTTTCAGTGTGACCAGTATTTCATCCGAACTACCAAAACTACAACAAAATGTTGCCAGCGACAACAAAATCCACCACTCAAGCGCAAGCAAATGAAAACAAACCTAATAGAATATACAATATTTGTGCTTCATTTATATTTTACTCAAAATTTCTATTCTATCTTATTTCTATTTTCAGACAATTCACAAGTCATTTTCTTGGATTAAACTTGAGACTGTGCAACAAAGCAATTACTGCTTTCGCGGACCAAGTGTTTCGAAATGATAACAAGTTGTGACCTTTAATGCCTTTTATCATAAGATCCTCTAAAATATGTTTTTATATCATTGAAAGATTTCGTATTCCGGCCTTCATTACATATTCAATACGAAAAATGTAATAAATTTAGTCGAACTTCTTTCAACTAACTTTTCTGTTCGATCAACATACGCGTAAATTGAGGTTAGAGGGAATGTTAACATAAACGACCTCTAAATTTACATAGACTTTACATTAAAATTTTAGAACGTAATTTTTTAGTTTTTCCTATTCAAGGTTGTCAAAATATACTTCAAACTAGGGCCGCAGCTAGCCCCAAGGTTTCGCTATTGGACAATGCCATATTTGTAAATTTATGTTTGTTATACGATTTATTGAATTAGGCTTTACGTTGTTGAGATCCTTAATACAAAAGTATAATAACATTATTTTTTTAATTTTAATTAATTATTAAGCTATTAATTTGCGATTTTGTTCTGGTGTATATATACTGATGATGCTTAGGCTAAGGGGGCGAAACTATTTTTGAGTTCGAGACATTGAACGTGTTCAGTGTTTGTGTAATGGTGGCGGTGGTGGAGGTTTGTGCATTTGTTTTTACGAATTCTGCGTGCATCAGGTATGAAAACGGATAGTCCACTCTATATTCACCATTATATTTTAAATTTGCTTTATGCGATTACAAATTGTCGCCACGAAAAATTATTTTCTCTAATCTACATTGTAATCTATAAAGGCGAAACGATAACTCATAGCAAACTCTTATTGCTAGGTTCATGACGTCACCGCAGTGACGTCATTATCTATGCACGTCCTATTTTGTTTACTAATGACGTGCACAGCGCGACCCGGGCTAAACCCCTCCTTCTACGCTCTAAGTAATTCTCTTAGCCGAGTAAACACCCCGGAAGTGGCCTCCAACCTCCACTTATAAGCACAGGGGTGCTTATAAGTGGAGGTTTCCACTTTCCATTCACTCCACTCACAATTCTAACACTGATCTGACTCCTCTCTTGAGCCTCAGTGCAGAATATCTCTCTCTACTCTGACACTGATCTGACGCCTCATTTAGGCCTCAGTGCAGAATACCTCTCTCTTCTCTAAGACAGTACTTTACGATATACACCAAAGGTGAGATACTGTAACTAATATACACTGCTTATGATAATAGTAGTTCAAACTACTCATCTAAATTCTCTCTAGATCACACAACGGTGTTCACTGCACTAACGCGGTACTCGGTGTGCGTCAAATGGCGCCCGCCGCTTCGTACTTATATGATTCCCTACCCTCTTGATTATAAACATTTCATTTCACTATTTTTCTACCCGCAAGTACTTGTAATATTTTGTTTCATAAAGTTATTTTACTTACAATTTGTAATATTTTATCATCCTCCTGCCCTTATCCCACTCTAAATGGGGTCGGCACAACATGTTAAAACAAGTTGTCACATGATTTGGCTACGTATTTTACGACCCTGCCTGCCTGACGTCAATTTACCTTAGTCGTATTTTACGACCTCTCGGTAAGAAATGAGGGTGGTCTCTACTCATTATTGATATTTCGCGACACAAATAAAATAATAAGTATATTTGGTAACGCGCTTTACACGCGTGTTCTAATATGAAAATTTTACGAATAGAAAATATCATAATATATAATTTTAGCCAACATAGTGAGTTGCATCAGGTGAGAGTTATAACGAAATTAAATTCCCGGGACACGTTTTGCCAGCACCGCTGTATAAACATCGCTAATGCGAAGCCTCTAATCTTTGCAGTGAAGCCAGGTGGATGAATTCATAAGTTGGAGCAAATGTTTCAAGAATTTTAATAAACATTACGCTTTTAATTGTTATGCATGTTTGCTGGAAAAAAAGAACATACAAGCAAAAGCTGCTGAAAAAATGATACAATAATAATACAATAATTAAATATTTATTACAAATTTTTAAAAGTTCATAATAAATAATTACCTTTTTCAGAATCCTAAAATTTATTACCAGCATACTCGCAGCTCGACTGATTAAAGTCTGGAGTTGAAAAAGAAACTTGTACAGACTGTCAATGTAATTATCAGCCTGAGATAGGTCCGATCTCGCTTCAGTCAAATATTTCTTTTCGACGAACCGATACCGGAGCGATATCGAAACGGAACTGGAGCAATACGGTAGTGTGAACAATAATTTATAGAGTTAGGCGTTACTTTGCGGAGATCCATAATACAAAAGTAATAATAAAATTATTTTGCTATAATCCGCGATACAGTAAATAGAAAATATATATAGTGTTTAATGTATAGTGGACTATCAGTATTTTCATACCCGATACGTGCAGGATTCGTAAAAACACATGCACAAACCTCCACCACTTCCACCACAATACACAAGCACTACACAGGATCACTATCACAAACTCAACAATCGTTTCGCCCCGCAACCGAAGCATCATCAGGAGATAAGACTCCACGACAAAATCGCAAAGTGATTGCGATTTTGTCGTGGTATGAAAATACGGATAGTCCACTATACATTAAACACTATATATATTTTCTATTTACTGTATCGCGGATTATAGCAAAATAATTTTATTATTACTTTTGTAGTGTGAACACTTTGATTGTTTGTCGTTTAAGAATATTTTACCGGACCGAGAACGGAGCGAGATCGAACCGAGAATGGCATCATAATGTGAATCCACCCTTAATCGCTTAAATTAAATATAATTTAAATTTAAACTCCAACGACGATTGACCTTGTGTGACTTTTTCACAATGACTGTAGTCGTCGATGAGAGAACTTGAAATGAAAGAACATACTAGTTATACCAGTGACTTTGGTCGCTTCAATTCAAATGTTAAATTACCCTTAATTGTTTGTGTTTTTTCTTATCCTAAAGCATTTTTTTAAATTGTATATGGAAGCTTTACTTATATTAAACTTCATCAATATTTTTTTATCTTATTTAAACTTATTTATCTTTTACTTAAACTATGAATTCCACACTAAGAATCGTAGTTCTTATTATGTTACAACTTAATAATTTTTATCGCAAGTTGTAGGTATGTTGAGATCATATAATAAAATCGACAAAACATTACAAGACATTATCGCGATATGACCCGTTTATTTATATAATAATAAGACAGAAGTTAGTTTTTTTTCCGAATTAACAGGAAGTAACTGTTAATATATAAACTAATTGAATATTAATTAATATGTTTATCTAAAGAGTAACTTATACGATGACATTTTCAGTTTCTTAGTAAATTAGATTAGTAGGAATACATGATTCTCTTCTTAGTTTGACATTTGTTAAGTTACATAATTGAAAAATTCTACTATGTAAGAAGATTCAGAGTTTTAAACAGATGATGAGTTACACAAAGATGATGTAACGTATTACTGTTTGTCTTTAATAGTTCTAAGTAAAAGTCCGCGACAGCATATATCTATCTTTTATGTGGAAGCCACTATGACCAAAATTGTGAATCATAAGTTTAATTAAATTAGTTACTGTGGCAGACCAAATTCATCGCGAGCGAAGCCGCGGGCAAAAACTAGTAATAACATAATAAAACATAGATTTGACACAGCAAAAGTCACCGTCATATCGTTATCGCTCTCAAAATAAGTGTCAAGATTCTAGACAATTCTAACCAGTATTGATATATTTCGCACTTGGTACTTGAATTCCAAGTGTCCAATTTCAATATCCAATATATGATACTCAGTAACAGAGTCGAATCTCGATATCCAACGATATTGTATTTTCACTTACTAACATCCTTCACTTCAACAATTTTCAATTCCAAAAGCAGACACCAATCAAGACGATTGTCTGTTGATTAGCATAGTTCCCAAAAGTTTTCTCGTAACTGACTTATTACTAACAAGACTTACTCGTTCTATCTTCACTAATTTCTTCAATTCGAACGCTGAATTTTAAAACTTGCTTCTGAGATAGTTATTTTCGTTTTCAAGTTTTACAATGGATTAAAATTTGTAACAATTTCATGGAAAATGTTCAGTGAACATTCAAATTCAAATTCAAATTCAAAATATTCTTTATTCAAGTAAACTTGTAAACAAGTGCTTTTGAATCGTCAACATCTACTGCTGGTTCGGAAAGCTGTTGGAATTTATTTTGAGCACTTTCTAGTCTGTCTATCTCAGCCACTTTGTATTATCTATAAATCATACTAATGAAATAAAATCATTATTAGCAGACTTTAAAGTCAATACTCGTATACAATGGACAACATTTTATTATTAACAATTGTGCTCAGTAAGTGCGTAATATTATTTTATAATCATGAAATTCTCGTACAAGAATATCTTTTGGATATTATAAGCACGCAAATATGCTTTCTCAGTTAGTAGTCAAGTGTCTATTTTTTCATACTTTAGGTTTTTTTTCAATCTTATAAATTAGGACCTATAAAATTGAAGTAAATAATATAAGTATAAGTAAAAAGTTTTCCATTGTAATAAAACTCCCTTTACTTCATTCACACTATTTATTTAAATACTTATTGACAATCTCTTATGAACTAGTCCGACACGACACACATCCACCATCTTTCTACTTTTCTTCTTTTTTTCATCTTATTCGAAAGTAATACCAACATATAGAACTTTATTTTGAGACAACAATTTAAAATAATAAACAATATCATGTTAACCAACATTTAAGACCTAACACCATAGTAGATTGTATTGAATAATTCAAAAGCAAAACAATTTATACATCCAAACATCAGTTAATGTTTAATAAAATAATTTGCATTTATGCCCGACATATTACATAAAAGTAATGATGAGTGTTGAAAAAAGGAAGTACAATAATTCTGTCATTACCATATTGTATATGAATGAAGTGTGTTTAAATAAAAGCTGTGACAGCCCAGCGGTGAGACAGTGCGACTCTTTCGAGAGGAACACGAGTTCAACCCCGGGCAGGCACCAATGAGTTTTTCTATTAAAACTCATGTGTCTAATTGATAATTGCAATTAATCACACGCTTTTCGGTGAAGGAAAACATCGTGAGGAAACCTGCATATCTCTAGAAAATTCTGGAGATATGTGTAACCTACCAATCCGCATTGGAGCAGCATGGTAGGTCTAAGCTCCAACCCTTCTCTCCAGAAACGGAGAGAGGAGGGCTTTTCCCAGCAGTGGGATTGTAACAGGCCGCAACTTTACTTTACTTTACACGCTATTCGGTGAAGGAAAACATCGTGAGGATACCTGCATATCTCTAGAGAATTCTGGAGATATGTGTAACCTACTAATCCGCATTGGAGCAGCGTGGTAGGTCTAAGCTCCAACCCTTCTCTCCAGAAACGTAGAGAGGAGACCTATTCCCAGCAGTGTTTAAATAATTTATAGAGTTAGGCGTTACTTTGCGGATATCCATAATACAAAAGTAATAATAAAAATTATTTTGCTATAATCCGCGATCCGCGATGTTGTCGTGGAGTCTATCTCCTGATGATGCTTCGGTTGCGGGGCGAAACGATTGTTGAGTTTGTGATAGTAAACGTGTGTAGTGCTTGTGTATTGTGGTGGCAGTGGTGGAGGTTTGTACATCTTTTTTTACGAATCCTGCATGTAACGGGTATGAAAAAACGGACAGTCCAATATACATTTAGCACTATATATATTTTCTGTTTACTGTATCGCGGATTATAGCAAAATTTTTTTAATTTTATTTTAAAGTGTTTGTTTACCCTAGTTACTTAACTAGTTAGTTAACTGCTTCGTCAGGCTATTATTAATATCATTGGTTGGATGGAGATAGTGGAAGACTTGGAGAGTAACTAGGCTAACATTTGCTTCGGTACTGAATTCCATGCATGGAAATCTTGGCTAATAGAAGTGAAAATATATATAAATATATAAAATATATGTAAGTCTTTTTATACTCCAAAATGGTTGGACCGATTTGAATGAAATTTTCAGACAATCTTTCAAATGACAATGATACTCTAAAGTTTAGTGACGACCGGATCATTTTTTAAATTGTTGAGTTCGGTTTCGAGAGGAATTCGAAACCAGACTGAGTCACAGCAACTCATGGCCGGACAGCTAGTTTAATATATTAAGGGGGCATTATAAAAAAAAAAGATGACACAGTGTTTTGTGACGATCAAATTTTACCGAAATTCAGTACATTTAATTTTGATAGCTACCAAAGTCCACTTCTAAAAATATTAAGTCATAATAAACGCGTAATTACCAAGCGCGCGTCTTAAGTTTCTCCCTCGGTTATTATCAAGTTATTCATAAAGCAATTCGATATCACTTGGAGGCCGACTGTAAAATTAATTAAGTGACCCGAGTCACAGAGGCCGGCGGTAGTTGTCAGCAATCAAACTCGGGAGCTATTTACATAATTTCCGCATCAAACTCTCGTCTGAACTAAGCTGAACTCAAGTTATTCTAAGTCAACGCACAGAATTTGCTCGGATTGTGATTACTGAAGCCATTTCAACGTAAGGAGCGTAGCGAATAATGCGACTGAATTTTTCAAATCATCTTTTCCCAATTTCCATATGGTTTCAATATTGAAGGAGATACTGAAATGAATACAAAATCATCATCCTCCTGCCCTTTACGACCGTCCGCCTGCCTGACGTCAACTTACCTTAGTCGCCTTTTACGACACCTCGGTAAGAAATGAGGATAGTCTATTCTACGCAGCCGGATACCACACGACACTTACCTTAGTCGCCTCTTACGACAACTCGGTAAAGGAGTATTCTATTCTGCTGAATATCACACGGCGGACTGAAATGAATACAAAAGTAAAAATAAAATTATTTTGCTATAATCCACGATTAAGTAAATAACATATATATAATTTTTGTCCTAGAATATTTAAATTTAGTATAGATACAGTTTATAGTCTAGATTGACAATATAATGAAATCTCTCTGAAACATACAATACAAGCAAAAGCTTTATTTAATTAAAGTAAATTTAGAATTAGGGGTTACTATGCGGAGATCCATAATACAAAAGTCTTCTCGATTAAGCAGAATAGTAAAATGTATTCATTATAAATATTTTATATTTGAAAATATACATTGCCAAGTTCCATCCATCATCGAAGCTGTGATAGCCTAGCGGTGAGACCGTGCGACTCTCTAGAGACGACATAGGTTCAAACCCCGGGCAGGCACCAATGAGTTTTTCTATTAAAACTTATGTGTCTAGTTGATAATTGCAATTTATAACACGCTTTTCGGTGAAGGAAAACATCGTGAGGAAATATGTGTAACCTATCAATCCGCATTGGAGCAGCGTGGTAGGTCTTAGCTCCAATCCTTCTCTCCAAAAACGGAGAGAGGAGGCCTTAGCCCAGCAGTGGGCATAGTAACAGGCTGTTACTTTACTTTACTTTACAAGTTCCATCAAAATAGGTTTAACTGTTCTGGAAGAGGAATATTTAAACCTTCCTCAAGAATTGTCATCTTTTAGTAAAACCCGTACAAAAATCCGTTCAGTAGATTTTGAGAAAATCGATCACATATAGACTTTTGGGGACTTTGTTTCATACTAGGTATATAGATTGTACATGTAACTTGAACTCATGTCATCTAAATTGATTTGAAAACTGGTTTTTGTGCATAGATATTCAAAATGAAAATTATTTAATGTATATTACGCTCGGTACGCTTTTAAAAAGTACAGAGTGTTCTTTAAAAGTTGATGATAGCATACTCAGTATCAAGTGACCAAGTTGATACTTAATTACTTAAGTTGAGTCGATAGCAGTTAACAAAGTATTGAAAAATGAACGGTTCTTCGATCTTTGCTTAAGAACAAAGTAATTTCAACTCCGCCAGCGTTTGCCGTTGGGAGGAGATTAAAAATAAAAGATGCGAGGGAAGCCTTAAACTATAGTTAAGATAAGCCAACTTAAAGTTGCCGAGGTGGGTTTTAAGAAAGTTTAAGTTACATCCTTTTTAAAACGTAACTTGCCACCAAGTTTAGGTATAAACATATTGCTGACTTTTATGGACTTTTAATTTGTTTTGTAATTTAACTGGCGTCTAAGGGCGGTTTTATGGTATATGTACGTTAAACGATTAACGTCAATAGACTTTTTAGAATAAATATAAAAAAGCCTTTAAACATTTAGCGTCCGTACTGTTAACCGTTGACGAGTTCCCTCGTCTGGAGCCAATCTTGGCAGCAGCATCAAGTCAACATCATCATCCTCCTGCCCTTATCCCAATTTAAGTGAGATCGGCACAACATGTTACAAACATTTTGTCCCGTGATTTGGCTACGTATTTTACGACTGGCCGCCTGCCTGATGTCAACTTACCTCAATCTTATTTTACGACCCCTCAGTAAGAAAGAGTCTATTCTACTCAACCGGATATCATACGGTGGGTCAACTTACCTTAGGCGCCTTTTATGACACCTCGGTAAGAAATGAGGGTGGTCTATTTTACTCAGTCGGATACCACACGGCATAAAGCAACATACGGCAGCTAAGACGATACTTGTGTAAAAATTTGCATTAAGTCAAGCCCTCTGCGAGCTTTAATCGACAAAAATTTAAATTTAAATTTCGCTGTAACAACAATGTAAAAGTAGTAAAGTAAAGCCTCCTCTCTCCGTATTCGGAGATAAGGATTGGAGCTAAGACCTACCACGCTGCTCCAATGCGGAGTGGTAGGTTACACATATCCCTAGAATTCTCTAGAGATATGCAGGTTTCCTTACGATGTTTTCCTTCACCGAAAAGCGTGTGATAAATTGCAATTATCAATTAGACATATAAGTGTTAATAGAAAAACTCATTGGTGCCTGCCCGGGGTTTGAACCCATGTCGTCTCTAGAAAGTCGCACGGTCTCACCGCTAGGCTATCACAGCTTCCTGCAAAAAACAATGCATACAACAATATATGGTGGCTATATTTTTCGTATCAATTTGCCCGTTTGGCATTGTGGCTACGAAGTCCACGATGGCAAATATCTATCTTTTAAGAAGAACATAAAGTACGTATAAAAAAAATAAACGGGTCGCACTCCAGCAGTGCCAGCAGAAGTGATAAACAATCAATGAAATGAATATGAACGTTGTACATTTTTGATATTTAGGGATGGTTAGGGAATAATTTTGCACGAATTGCTTAAATTATTAACATTAAAGTATTATCGCTTTTGTAGTAAACTACAATATTCATTTATTGCGCTATCGTACACAAACATATCACATTCGCGCAAGCGTTTGCGCTGTCTAAGCTAAGCAGGATACAAAGAGAGAGGGACGCTTCCTCTCCTACGTGGCGCCCGCAGTCTACTCTCGCTCCGTCCTAAAAATTTTCGATCAGATCACGTGTCCTTACGCTAGTTTAACATTTTTTACCTATCACAAAAGTGCACAACACCGCAAAGAAGTTTTCACTTCAAAAATATAGTTTAAACAATTTAAGTTAAACAAACTTTAAATTTCTACGGCCTAAAAGACTTATAATGAAATAAGATATTTGGTGTAAAGAACTATAATGTTTCTAAAGTAGTTTCATCATAAAATCGATCTAAATAAGACCAAAATAAAAAATATGGTAAACAGAGGCAGTTTATGCAAGAGCTTAAATCATATATGAGAAGCGACCTAGTTATAGAACACACGCAAATCCACACTACTCACGGCCTAGATGGAAATTGTATTAATTTCCGTGTCACACCCGTGTTGCCGTTTTTAGGTCTGAAATCTCCTAATTACTCGATTTTTTTTAATACTTCATTATTGTTATTTGATGTTAAAATGTGTAGTAATTTAACAGTGTTTAGGTTTTTTTTTATGCTGTAAGTGTTACTTTCTAGCTGGGTACCTAACTACTACAAAGTATTTGTGTTCATTATTTTCATTGAGTAGTTGATTGACTGTGGTAATTATTAATTAAAATATGTTGTTGATATTGTTGTATATATATATCGATGATATACATGGCAAGTTAATACGAAACGTAATATAACGAGAACATGCAAATCAAAATTGACAGTTTAAATAAGTACAATGTAAAAAATTTTTTTTTTCAAATGCACCAGTAAAAGTAATATTCTGACAGAACAAGTATTCACATTGAAATCCCGTCTGAAAGCGTTATATACTTTGTAACACGACCTTCTAAATAATCCCACTTAGTACGTAACAATTTGTTCGTAAATCGACCAAAATTACGGTGCGAAGTTTATGAGCCTGTTTCTTGTAGATTGGATCAACTTTTAATCCCATGCTTAGTAATAACGCCAGTGTACTTTCTGTATTTTTATTAATAAGAGGTTTAAATTTTACTTCGACATGGTTCGAGTTAAGTTAGAATCCCGGTCTGCTATATCTTCATTTTAGTAAATACACGTTCTTGAGCTATTTTCTCTTGTTGGTAAATTGATGTTTTCCGCCGTGTGATATCCGGCTGAGTAGAATAGACCACCCTCATTTCTTACCGAGGTGTCGTAATAGGCGGCTAAAGTAAGTAGACCCACCGTGTGGTATTCAGTTGAGTAGGATAGACCACTCTCTTTCTTATCATGGGGCCGTAAAGTACGACTAAGGTAAGTTGACGTCAAGCAGGCGGCCGGTCGTAAAATATGCAGCCGAATCATGTTTGTAACATGTTGTGCCAACCCCACTTAGGGTGGGATAAGGGCAGGAGAATGATGATGATTGCTAATCTCCGATTTGCGGTATGGCTCAAGAGGGAAAAGAATAATAGGTTTGTTTGAATATAAGCTAAATAAATAAAAATAATATCTGCAAAGATATCTCAGTTAAATAGGACAAAATTGCTTTATTTCTGTTTGAAATTAAGTTCATATTCACTTAAGGATTGTATTTCAAACAAAAACCTACAGCAATTCCCGGTATTCGTACTAAAAAGCGTATAACGAGCGAAAGCATCCTTTTTCAACAAGCTTTTTGTTTTTGTAATGAACGCTCAATCCAGGACTGATGGAATCTATGAAGTAAACATATGATATTACTCTTTTTTGGGACATTTGAATCCTGAAAATTCATTTCGGAATCAGTTGGCACATAATTTCGACCAAACAGACAATTTAAAAATAGTTGTCTAGATTTTCATATAAACATTTAAGTTTGAAACTTTGAGAGTGTGTGTATTTGTAACACTTTATCGCTTAAATACAAGTAATATCCGCGATTTCGTTCACATCAACTTATGTCATAAAGATACAGGTGTTTTTAAGAGTTCCTGAAGAAAAAAGCGAAAATTTCCTTTTATGTTAACCCGATATAAAAGTTCCCTTCATGAGGAAACCCTTCATGGGTTCTGCAATCCGCGAGGGGGCTGTATTGCAGTTATTCCGGACAATTACAAACTAAAATCTCATGGTATTCCACCTAAGTACCTGGAGACGAAAGGCACAGGAATACTGACCGCATCACGTCTGAAAATGCCAAAAGCCTAAGACTTAATGCTTTAGAGCAACTCAAAATAATAAAACATCACAATTGGCGAACTAATTAAGAAACAGATAAACGTTACGGTATAAAAATTCAAATTCTACTAAATTTCATCAATATTTGTTAAGCGAATTTGAAAAAAAAAATCATTGCAAAAAAAAGTACAAACAAACACACTATTATATTTATAATATCTACAATATTAGTGATCTGAGTGATTAGGGATCTGAGACGTGGTCGCTGACTATGGGCCTCATAAGAAGGCTCAGAGTCACTCAGCGAGCGATGGAGCGGGCTATGCTCGGAGTGTCTCTACGTGATCAAATCAGAAATGAGGAGATCCGTAGAAGAACCAGAGTCACCGATATAGCTCAGCGCGTTGCGAAGCTGAAGTGGCGATGGGCGGGGCACATAGTGCGGAGAACCGATGGGCGTTGGGGTCTCAAGGTGTTGGAATGGCGACCCCGCACCGGTAAACGCAGTGTTGGCAGACCCCCTACGCGATGGACGGACGACCTCAAAAAGGTCGCGGGGAGCCGCTGGATACAAGCGGCACAAGATCGTGTGTTTTGGAAAGCCCATGAAGAGACCTATGTCCAGCAGTGGACGCCTATCGGTTGAGAAAGAAGAAGAAGAAGAATATTAGTGCAGAGATTGAAGTGATTCTTCTTGGCTTATTGCATATCTAGATTATTGAACAAGATTTTCTATACCAATATATCATATTTCATCGTTGTGGAAATTGACTTATTTATCGGAGGAACATAATTGAAGAATCTTTCATAGATTAATCCGTGATGTCAATAGGATATTCTCAGATCGGATAACGTTAGCTAAAACGCTCGATAACTTGAGGGCGGGTTATAGGTTTTAACGGCAAAATATTGTTTGTAATATATAACTTATCTTGATTCGTATTGTGTTTATTCTTGTTATGACCTAGCTCTGGAAGTGATTATCAGATGAGAATCTATTCGTGAGCATGGCTGAAAGTTTCGAAATAGTACCGAGAACATGTATAATATATATTAACGAGAATTTCTAGCTATAGTGTAAAAAAAGGAGATGTTTTTCGGTGAAAGAAAGAAGCATATCTCAGGAGAATTACTGAGATATGTGTAAAAAAATTATATAATTAGGCGTCACTGTGCGGAGGTCCATAATACAAAAGTAATGAAAATATTATTTTCTCGTAAATCGTGGATTTATCACGGACGGATTATAGCAAAATAATACTTTCATTACTTTTATAGATAAACTAAACTATCAATCCTGCAGTGTGTCTAAGCTCAAACCCTTCTTCAATACAAGGGAGCAGGACTACCCCCCCTTTTTTTAACATTACCTTACGTAATGCCTTATTTTAGTAAATGCTTAAACTAGAATTAACTAGATCTATCTCAAATAACAAGTTTAAGGGTTCATTTTTTATCAAATTTCCACTAACTTGCTTTATTGACAGTCAAACAATCTATGTATAATGCCATTACACAAATTTTCTAGTTTTGTGGTACCAAATAATACCAAAATATATTCTAATTCCGAATTATTTCACCAATAACTGCCCGCAAGATAGCGTGTTGACAGAAATTGTATATTCACTACGCTTCATTTACGTTGATATACCACAAAATTGATTTTGAGTGACCATAAAATATAAGAATGACTTATTTTTTCAAAATTAGTAAACTTTATTGATCACCCGCCGTGTGGTATCCAGCTGAGTAGAATAGACCGGGTGGTCTATTCTACTCATTTCATTTCTTACCGAGGTGTCGTAAAAGGCGACTAACGTGAGTTGATGTCAGGCAGGCGGTTGTAAAATACGGAGCCGAATCATATGACAACATGTTTGCAATATGTTGGGTCGACCCCACTTAGAGTGGGATAAGGGCAGGAGGGTGATGAGTAAACTTTACTGATCACAATATTACTACTCCCCTTTGCTATGGCATACATGTGGTGGCTTGTCCTGCATGTGTAAGGTACGTGAATTTTGCCTGCATACACTTAGCATTACATACATTCGCTTAAAACTCACAGATTATAGCAAAGTACTATAGTTCTGTTATAATTTCCATTGTATATTGAAAGCAACAGTTATTAAACAACTTTTCCCAATATAATGTTATAAAACTTTACTTACCAATTTAACACTCAACTTAAATTTTTGTACACAATGTGTTTTTATATGCTGTAAATTAACCGGTCTTTCAGTTATTTATTTTAGTTTATGATACTTAAATTTCATCTATATTAGTGAAGTGCTGAATTATAAATATTTATAATTAAAAATATACATAGTATAAAAATACGTATATGAAGAACATCACAACACAGAATTTATGAAAAAATATTTTTTACTTCTCCGATAAATAATATAAAAAGTAAAGTAAAGTAGCGGCCTGTTACAATCCCACTGATGGGAATAGGAATAGGAATCTCCGTTTCTGGAGAGAAGGGTTGGAGCTAAGACCTACCACGCTGTTCCAATTGGTAGGTTACACATATCTCCAGAATTCTCGCGAGATATGCAGGTTTCCTCACGATGTTTTTCTTCACTGAAAAGCGTGTGATTAATTGCAATTATCAACATTTAGAGAGACACATTAGTTTTAATAGAAAAACTCATTGGTGCCTGGCCGGGTTTGAACTCGTGTTCCCCTCGAAAGAGTCGCACGGTCTCACCGCTGGGTTATCACAGCTTACATAAATAATGTAATTCGAACGAATTCAGTATTTTATATTTTTACCTTATAAGAATTATGATAATAGCGGGCTACTAATCACGGTCAGTCAGATTAGAACATAGATAATACACTATATATAAGGATTAGAAATTACATATGTACTTGATCGATAATCATGATACTAATAGTGGGGGTGACAATTCATTAGTTTAATTGGACATGCGCTAGTTTGGTTAAACCACTGTGGTCACAGATGTCATTAGGCGAGTGTGCTTACGTCAAATCCATATTAGCTGAAATCATGTCAAATTTGCGTAATCTTATAATTTTGTAAGAATTAAATTACCTCATCGTTGATAACTGTAAATAAAATGAGGGTAGAGAATAAAATAAATCCGTTCACTATGCATCATTGTCAAGCAACAGAATAAGCATAATTACTGTGAATCAGAAAATATAACACGAAATATAGGATATATTATACTCCTGCTATTATCCGACTCTCAGTGGGGTCGGCACAACATATTACAAACATGTTGTCAAATGATTTGGCTACGTCTGCCTGACATCTTACCTTAGTCGCGTTTTACGACACCTCGTTAAGAAATGAGGTTGGTCTGAAACTAAAGATGAGTTTTTCTCCTAAAGTACAAACGTCAATATCACGATCAATCGTTTGGCATCCTCATGAATAATACCATCCTATTGAGGAAACTTTTATAAAAGATTTATATACTCGAAGCGTTAGGGAAACGTGACAAAGGGTGATTGATGGCGAACAAATATATAAGAAGTAAAACTGTAGACAATAACATGAATGCATTCTTAAAGTGTTTGGGATGCAATATTAATATCTTAATAAAATTAAATCATATATAATCGTTGATTTAATCGAATGTAAAAGAAAAACAAATCAACAATACGAAACAAAAAATATTTTTTTTTTATTCAAATTGGCGTTTAATAGCACTTTTGAATCGTCAAATTACAATGAAGGTACGACTGGTTCTGGTGCTCTAACCTAAAAGAACAAACAAGAAACTCGGCGGTACTCTTTCCAAAAATAAATATAACAATATTGTATTTGAATTGTTCAAAAATCAAAATATAAAATATAATCTAGTGCGTAGCAGGTCGCAAATCAAATCCAAGCTTTCTCATCATTAACATATTCCTCAACAGCTTTTAAAGGCAAGTCCAAAATAGATTGAGGACTTTTATTATAAAAATATGTATGGTATTATTATTTATTTCGATATAATAATTGACTAAATAATTTTTTACTAACCAAAATCTTTTTTCTCTTAACCCAATACTATACTATTATTTATATGAATTTGTATATTTTATCTGTTGAAATAATTAATCATGTCTGTAATTATTATAAAACAAAGTCACTAAAAGCTGTCTGTCTGTATGTGGTCGATTTCCTCAAAATCTACTGAACGGATCTTTAAATAGTTTTTATTAAAAGATAGTGCAATTCTTCTGGAAGGTTTATATTAAGAGTACATTGCGGTTTTATATAAATTGTGTTGAAAATATCGCGCGGTTGTAGAAAAAAACTCGTCTGCTGATAGCTTTAGTAGTGTGCGTAAAAATTATACAAAAAAAGTATTATTTTACAAAAATCTTATATTTATTATAAAAATCTATTATACTATTGCAACTGGTTCCAAATAAACAAATAAAATAAGACTGAATCACAATAATTCAATAATGCTGTTTTTCAATACTGCTATTCAATAAAGGACTTGCAATTATTTGACAGAACAAAACATTGGTTTTGTTGTTAACGATTCAATTCATCTCAATATTGAGTTCTTTGTTTACCTCGATTATTAAGATGTCGAAACAGACCTCATTAAATTGATTGGCAACTGAAAGGACTGAGGATTTAATATTATTTACAAAATATCGAGGAAAAAAAATGTGAGGACTAAAAAGAATTGTAAATTGATAATCTATAGATTCGTAACTTGTGTATTGACTATGAGCATTATGGGATTGCTCCGCCTCTCTGTTTCGAGCTACAGTTTGAGCTCAGTAGCTCAGTAGTTTTAGTAAAACATACTGAAACGAGCTTCCCTCACACCTTAAATCGCTGTTACTCCTTACAAATACTGTTCATCATCATCAGCATCATCAGCAACCTGTATCCGTCCACTGCTGGACATAGGTTTCTCCGAAAGCATGCCGCTGAGCTCGGTCTTCAGCTCTTCGTTTCCAACCAATGCCAACCACTCTGCGGATATCATCACTCCACCTAGTCCTACACTACGTTTGCCTAGGCGCGGTCTCCACTCCAGAACACGTCTACCCCAGCGGCTGTCGATTTTGCGACAAATATGACCGGCCCACTGCCACTTCAGCTTGCTAATCCTTTGTGCTACGTCGGTAACTTTGGGTTTCTGTCGGATCACGTCGTTGGGAATACGATCCTTCAGAGAAACCCCGAGCATAGCCCTCTCCATAGCTTGCTGAGCGACCTTAAATTGGTGGACCAGTCGTCTCGGCTTCGTATGTCATTACAGGCAGGACGCACTCGTTAACGACTTTTATATTGAGACATTGTGGTATCGGTGATGATAAGACGCGTTGAAGTTTCCTATTTGCCGACCAGACAAGCTGTATTCTCCTGCAGGCCTACTTCTCAAAGTTGTTTCTACCTAGCTGTAGAACTTGTCCAAGGTAGACATATGTAAATTACGATGTCAGATTCGAATATTCATAAGTTAGCGATATTATTTCTATTCAAGCTATTCTGCAAAGTTATTAAAATTCAGAGACATGATAATCTCAGTCTCGAATATTGTTCCAATATGACGAGCGTGTGGAATCCGTTATTAGAATTTTGCTAACCCAGCAAGCGACTTCAAGTATTATAATTAAAAAGTGACATGAATGTAAAACGCCGGAAGCTCTTAAACCACTGCTAGTTTGCTGGGTGCTATCGCACTGCTGGGCAAAGGTCTCATGTCTTTTCTCTGCTTATAGGGAAATGGGTTACAACTTAGACGGTCGATAGATCTGATGCTCCCGATGCATCGGTTAGTGGAGGAGGGTTTCTCTTTTAAGAGGTCTCTTCCCGGAGGAGGTGTCTCTGGGATCTGGGAGCTGTCTGGGGGTATAGGGGTAATATGTACAATACCCTATGGTATCGTCTCCTTACTATCAGCCGCGTGGTGGATAGTTTTTTTCTGTATTAAAAAAAAGGTTTAAGTCTGTGGCCCCTGTGGGTAAAGGTCACACAGTTCCACCTTTTACCCATTTCCACCTTTAACTTTAATGTATTCAGTTCGAGTGTTTGCCTTGCAATAGTTTTTTTTATTGGTCTAGCTCAATAATTCCCAAAGTGGTCTATATCGACCCCTAAGGGTCGATGAAGAATAGCAAGGGGTCTACGTAGGCGAACACCAAAACCGGGGTTCTATGAAATAAAAATGACGGTCAATAGCAAGAAGATGTATGCCTAACAAAATTTTTTATACTATTTGAAACTGTTTTATAGTTTCTCGATAGTTAAGATGAAAATTTGAAATAAAATTTATTGATGAGAAAACAGACATTGCTTATTTGACAGATTTTTTTGCTAAATCTAAAATTGAACTTGCAGTTGCAAGGTGACAGTTTAAATTTGATAAAAACAAAGTCGATCATTTCAGCGTTTCTGGCTAGAATAAAACTGATGAAGCAAAACATTGGACGGTACGAATTTACCCAGTTCTCCAATTTGTCCAAGGTAATCTTCCCGAGCAGGACGACGATGTTTAAATCTATGTCCAACATTTGAATACCCTCTATTCAGATTTTGAAAATAGATTTGAGGTTACGGGTAATAGAGCAATGGATTATCAATCCATTTGGTGGCATTGGAGAAACGGATGTTACATAACAAGAGGAATTGATTAAATTAACTACTAGCGAAGAACTTAAGGTTCAGAAACGATACCTTTCAAGGTAAATAGCAGGGGGTCTATCTAAAACTAAAAACATGACAAGGGATAGAAAATAGTTTGGGAACCTCTGGTCTAGCTAGTCGAGTTTGCTATCAATTTTACAGTTGTATTTGGTTTCAATTCATAAAATTAATTCCGCAGCAAAATTGATTCGACGGATGATGTGATTGTTTCATATGTAAAACCAATATTATCACGTCATCACAAACAGCTCGGTTTTATTTTAATTCGGATTCACCGTCAATGAAATGAAAAAAACAGTTTACGATATTATTCATGGGACTAAATCTTACTTAGTTAAATCTCGCTCTTCATTGTCGTCATCTTTTTTAATATCAAAAGTTTAATTACTTGCAATAAAACAAGTTTACCATTATACATATATTTTCATCGTCACGCACGATGTTTTTGTCCAAAATCCATCTATCCCTGGGGCCTAAGTCTTCAAACAGTGCACGAGATAACCAAATGAATCAAAATTTTAAAGAATTTTTTTTCAAACTTTTCAATTAAATTTTTTTTATGAGAAGCTTTCTTCAACTACTAGAGTTACAGAAAATTTCTCACCGTTTCACAGGGCGCGGACCTGTGTGCTCAAATCCACAACGTGGATCCATAGACGAGCCAGGGTAGTTGACATAAATAATTGCGAGGTTAAATGCTGGTTGACGGAGCACTTAGTTCGATAGGCGAATATATAAGAGAATTGATTATTAATTCTCCCCATGCGTTGTACCGACCAAATTCGCTCAGCACTGGACTCCAGTATTCAAATTCAAAATATTCTTTATACAAGTAAAACTTGTTAACAAATGCTTTTGAATCGTCAAAATCTACCGCTGGTTCGGAAAGCTGTTCCTACGGAGAAAAGTCAGCACGAAACTCGAGGGTTGCTCTTTTCAAATAAAATTCTTATAACTTAACTAGTTGGTTATTACTATGTTGTACAGGGGGTAGAGGAGTTGCTATATCCACGCACTTTTATCATCTATATAATCCTCAATAGTATAGTAGACTTTGTCTATCAGCCTCCCTTTAACAGCGCTTTTAAACTGCTGTAGTGGCAAAGATAAAAGCGATTGTGGAATTTTATTATAGAACCTTATACCTAAACCCACAAATGACTTATTTACTTTGCAAGGCGCAAAGCAGGAGCCGCAAGCTTATGTCGGTTCCTACTTTATCTATTATATACATCGCCAATCCTTCCATAATTATGTGTATTCTTATGCACAAACATTAGTGACGCCATCCACGCCGCAGAGCACAGAGCCAAGTGGCGGACATTAGTCATCAATAAAGTGCTATATAAAGGTAACAACCCTCAGCATAGAGGATTACGACGCCAGGAGGAGGAATTATTAAAGTGAATAGATACAAAACACATATGATCTCACCTCCCTAAGAGAAGGGATGCTTAATGTGGTTTTTGCTACCGTAAAAACGTTTAAGTTGTAATTCTTATCGATTTCTATTTAATTAACTTTACAGTATGCTCCATCATAATATACTTACATGTCTATCATGACAATCGGCTACTATTCTTAATGTCATGTACTTTTTATATGTTAAAAACCATCGAACAAACAAATGCATTACCATTTTTACTGAGGTTTCGCAAAAGGTATACTTTAGTTGACTTGCCGTGTAATATCTGCCGGAGTAGAATAGACCACCCATATTTCCTACCGAGGTGTCGTAAAAGGCGACTAAGGTAAGTTGATGTCAGGTAGGCGGCCGGTCGTAAAATAACTAGCCAAAATGTGTAACATGTTTACAACATGCGCCGACCCTACTTAGAGTAGGATAAGGGTAGGAGAATGATGATAAAACCAAATGAGCGCGATTTGTCGGTCGCTATCAAGCCTTGCTGTGATAAAAATTGAAATATTAACAGGCTTTTACGTTGTATTATTTCTCCTACCGCTGACAAAGAAAAATCTAAAAGAAGGGGGACAATTTAAAATAGCCAACCGCCCGCGAGTTTTGCAGAACTGTTAAAACTTTGTTAATACCGTGTAACAAGGCGGCGATCTCGGGCTACAATCTAGCGATTTAAATTGCCCTCGTTATTTGAATCGAACTCGATTTGTGAGTAACAACTATTTTCAACTCTCAATTACTATTTTTAAATTGTTTAGTTAGCACAAGTGGCAATGCACTTGACAAATGACGTAACTTAATTTTAAACACGAATTAGAGAAAATTGCTTCTTATTGATCTAATAAGTCCAAAAGTAATAATAAATTTTTTTTGCTATAATCCGCGATACATTAAATAGAAAATATATTTAGTATTTAAAAAAAGCTTTGCGATTTTGTCGTTGAGTCTATCTCCTGATGATGCTTCGGTTGCGGGGCAAAACGATTGTTGAGTTTGTGATAGTGAACGCGTGTAGTGCTTGTGTATTGTGGTAAAAGTGGTGGAGGTTTGTGCATGTATTTTTACAAATCATATTAAGAAATCAATTTATACTATATGTATTGATATTTACTGTATCGCGGATTATAGCAAAATAATTTTAGTATTACTTTTGTATTATGATCTCCGCAAAGTAACGTCTAATTCTATAAATTATGAATAACTCCACTTATTAAAAAAATTAAGTAGCAAAAAGTGAATTAAGGGCTTCCTTTCTCCGTTTTAGGAGAGATGGAACAACAATACAGGTTACACATATCCCTAGAATTCCCTAGAAATAGGTTTCCTCGTCATGTTTTTTTTTTCAGCGAAAAGCGTGTGATAAATTGAAATTACCAATGCATTTACATGAATTTTAAAGGAAAAAACTCATTGGTGCCTGCCAGGGTTTGAACCCATGATCGTCTCTATAGAATTGAACGGTCTCACCGTTGCGTAATCACAGCTTATGGGCGTGAATATGAAAGTAAATATTCACCCTATTTCGACTTTATGTCTTCTTCTTCTTCTTCATCAACCGATGGACGTCCACTGCTGGACATAGGTCTCTTCACGGGATCTCCACACCATACGATCTTGCGCCGCTTGGATCCAGCGGCTCCCCGCGACCTTTTTGATGTCGTCTGTCCACCTCGTTGGGGGTCTGCCGACGCTGCGCTTTCCGGTGCGGGGTCGCCATTCTAACACCTTGAGACCCCAACGTCCATCGGTTCTCCGCATTAAAACATCATGTTAGGTCTTAGCCCCAATCCATCCAACGGTTTAAGGGGGAGGCTCGTCCCAATCAGTCTCCTTAATTGTCAACCTCACCTGCACGTGGTGCACCCTGCAAATTTACCAACGAGGCTCTGGCGACCGACAAATGGCGGTATAGCCATTCAAATAGCTAACCTAAATATGACCAGACCGACAGCGGCCAGCAGCACTGTCAGTGCGACATGGTCAGCACTGCGATCACCAACCCGCATGCCAAGCGTGGTGATTACTGGCAATACCCTTCATGGACCTTATGTAATAATATATAATAACATTGTAAGATACCTTCCAAGCTCTAAGAGTCATGGTTTACTGCAATATGACTTATTTCCCTTTATTTCTCTAGTCTTTTATAGGGCGCCAGGCATCATAAATTACCATACAATAAAATTATCATGCCATAAACAGAATACATCTAAAACGATAAATACACGTTAGAATAAGAGAAACGTAACGAAATGTATCGATAACAAATAAACTTTGTTTTATTCACATCGCCTCGCAGTCAAGTCGAGACGTATTGATATTTTGTCGCTTGCAGAATTCACAATGGCGACACTCCAAGAAAACATTCGGATGACTATACCAGAACCCACTCGTATCGTGTTAGCTCATTTTTAAACTTCACGACGCCGCGATGGCCATATATTTCGACTTCAATATCATTCTGTTGTTTATGGTTTGAAAGAAAAATTGATACTGTCGATCGTGTTGGTAATAAATTTTTCTTTCACTTTACGACCCTTTAAGTATTTGGTCTCATTTTTTTATTTTACATACATATTGGTAAAAAATAATAAATAGCGCCAGAGTTGACGAATGATAGGAGAGAATGGAGAAGAAAAACATGTTGTGCCGACCTCACTTAGATTGGGATGAGAGTAGGAGAAAGAAGAAGAAGACATATTGTTAGAAAAAAAAAATAGGCATGTACAAAGGCGGACTTATCCCTAAAAGGTATCTCTTTCAGTCAACCTTTGAGTAACAGAAATAAAAAGACAAGAAGTAAAATACGGGTATCATAGAAAGAAAAAGAAAAATAACGAAAAACCATTTACCTAAATTAATATTTGTACTCAAGATAACGAGAGATTAAAAAAATAAATTAAGCAATATAGATAATGGTAAATTTAGAATTCATAATCTATGCTTGGGTTATGAGACCTACTTGATCAATTATTCTACAACTTATTTCAAGATGATAGATAGATAGATAGATATAAACTTTATTTATTTATTTATTTATTTCAAGAGGTACACAAAACAGAGTACAGTCGGAGAAGTACAAGATGAAACATATGTATGTATAAACTAAGACTAGACAGTAATCCAAAAAATATGTGTACACATCATGTTTAGTATAAATTTAGGGGTATAATATTCAAACGATATGAAATTAAAATAAGATAATAAAAATTACTATTAACAATTGGTAGAAACTATTTTTAAGTGTGCTTTAAATTTATTATAATTGTTATCAAATACGTCCAGAGAAGAATTGTTTACATCTATTTCACTGTAATAACGACACATTCGAATAATTGGATTGTTAAATGATATTTTATTGAAGAGAACAGGATGGTTGAAGGGATTGTTGTGCGGCTTACGTGAGTTAATGCGAGTACTTTATTGCACAAAACATAAAACATACAAAAACATACAATCACTTAGAGTAAACCTTATGTATATGTAAAAAGGGCGGCCTTATCACTGAATAGTGATCTCTTCCAGGCAACCATTAGATGTTATTTGTTTGTTATCTCTTTATTGCACAAATTAGACATTTATATAAAAATGATAAAAATAATGTGCAATGGCGGGCTTCTTCCGGAATCAAAATCTGTTCTAGTCTTAAACTAAAAAAAGAGTAAATATTAAGTAATATGTAAAAATACGGGTCACATCACATCGCATATCGAACCGTATTTTTAAAATACTCTATAAAAATTTAAATAGATATTTTTACTGTTAAAAGGGTTCAAGTTTATAGCTTTTTACAAACAGAGTATTACTTATATGTCAGCATAGTAATGTGCAATTCGCACATTGTCAAACGGAAAATATCTGCTAACCGAAAGAATTTCGTGATCCTGTTGCTTTAGAATCGAATAGTTAGCAATATCAGGGACCGGCGAAGTGTGAAATTACATCTATCGTAGCAACGTGGTCGAAACGAGCCACGGAAAGACAGACTAACTTGACAGTACTGGCGTTCAGGATAATGAATGTATTAAATCGTGCATTTAAAACGGCTAGTATTTCAAAATCGTTGAATATATATGGGACAAAAAAATTAAAAAAATCACCATCGCCTTACCCTTATTCCACTCTAAGTGGGGTCACATGATTTGGCTACGTATTTTACGACCGGCCGCCTGCCTGACGTCAACTAACGTTAGTCGTATTTTACGACCCCTTGGTAAGAAACAGGGTGGTCTATTCTACTCAACCGGATACCACTCGGTGGGTCAACTCACTTTAATCGCCTTTTACGACACCTCGGTAAGAAATAAGGTTGGTCTATTCTAGTGAGCCGAATACGAAACGGCAAAAATAAATAATAATAAAAAAATTAAAAAAATTGTCCAAAAAAATGTTTGGGTTGACAACGCTTATCACTTAGGGATATAGAAAATAGATAGAAGCCGATTCTCAGATGACTATGCGAATTAAATTTCATAAAAATCGGTAAAGCTGTTTTGGAAGAGTATGATAACTAACGTTGTGACACGAGAATTTTATAAATCTATACTATTATTATAAAGAGAAAAGATTTGTATGTTTGTTTGTATATGTGTATGTTTGTAATGTTTTCACGCAAAAACTACTGAGCCGATTTTAAAAAAAAGTTGCTAATTCCCTGAGCAACATAGGCTATATTACATTTAAAAAAAATAGGGATCCCTAATAAAATTATAATAAGTTGTGAAAATTTGGTCGTAAAAATCTTTCATCGCGTGCCCTGCGGAAACTATTGATGATAGAACAAAAAAATGTTCTACAGTATTATAGAACGCATCAATATCCATATTGTCTTTCGGTGGATATCGAACCCGTCACCCCTGGAGCCGAAGGCAGGGTCACTGCTAAGGGGCTAGTTAATGAATCTAAGCTAGCTAATGAATTAACGAAAAGCTGCAACACTGCGTCGCCATAAACTTTATGTTAAAATAATTAGAGTGTTGCTTGCTTGTTTATGAGTTTTCCTGGTGGCGGCCTTTTATGATACGTGTGGTGACTTGTCTTGCATGTATATGGTACGTTGACGTTGTCTGCTTACCAAACAAACTCTTAACAACGCGGATAATAGCAAAATTATTCTGTTGTAACGTCTGTTACAACAGAATAATTTTGCCAACCATCTTTTTTAAATTGAAATAACCCATTTTCTACCGTAAGTAGGCAAATATTAAAAGCGCATTTATTACTATTGAATTAGTTACGTAGATTCTGAAAAACTTCCCGTACCCTTAATTTTTAATTGGATGACGTCTAGACATATTTGCTTCCTCTTTTGTGTAAATTTTACTAATTTTTGCAGCACGGCCGAGATACGAATGTAATCCTTGTGTCGAATACTCCTAATTTTCAAGTTGGGGTCCAAAATGTTGAAATGGTAACAGTAATGGTAACGACGATATATATAACGTATAACAATATAATAATTATCATATTATTACAAGTGTGTTTCCGACCATAGACCATGTGGCCGACCGAAAAAACGTTGGCGAAAAAAAAATAAAAAAAATAAAAAGAAGATACAAACAATATTCATAATAATAAAAAAAATATATAATAATTAAAAATATTTAAATTGAAAAATAATTATTGTATTAGCATTGATGAGTTAAGTAAATTAAAAGATACAAATAAAGCTAAACTAAAAAAGAGGGCAAGGACGTAAAGTCTGTGATATGTAATGTCATTTATTTAAAAAAAAAAGAAAGCGGACCCTGGCATAGGCTGGGATAAACGCTAGGAAGAAGAAGATATTGTTATAAGTTATAATATTTCGTAACAGTTTCACTACTACAAAAATGTGCATGGTTTTAATTTTTTTATGAATTTCTATCTGTGCCAACAACAGCTTCGCCCACACGAGCGAAGCTGTTGTTTTATCCAATTAAATCCACGCGGATTTCAGTGATTTACGAAACTTTTCCCGATTCTTCAAAATTTTTAACATAACCGTAGTAGTTATTGTGAGTTAACCGTGAGAGATACTTTTGCGGACTTTTTGTATTATTGTTATATATCTACAATTCTTTACTACATTACTTTAGCGTATATCTGCTGGTTTACGCAGCGCACGCCACAAGAAGCAAGCAAGTTATTTTTACAACTGCGCGATCTCTACAACACAACTTACATAATACCGATATGTACTATTTATTTAAACCATTCGGAAGTATTGCACTATCTTATGGTAAAAAACGTATAAAAATCCGTTCAGTAGATTTTGAGAAAATCGATTATATGCTGACATACAGCTTTTTGGGACTTTGTTTTATAATAAGTATATATAAAAAAACACCTTTTATTATTTATGTGAAATTATTGAGGCAAAATTGAGGATTTTTTATTAGATTAGCAATGAAATATGGAGGCAAAGGTGTCATGTCCGTTACCTTGGGATCGACCAGTTAGCAATATCAGGGGTCAGCGGAGTGTGAAATTGCGGATATCGGGGCGACGTGGTCGACCTGGTCCACGAGTAGGCAAACGAATTTGATAGTATCTATCTGCTTTAGGGATTGAAACCATCAAATAGGTACGTACACATATTTTTATTTCTTCACTAGTGAGTGCCCGCGACTGAATTCTCCCAAACATAACCGTTTAAAGTAGCGGCCTATTACTATCCCACTGCTGGGAATAGGCATCCTTTCTCCGTTTCTGAAGAGAAAGGTTGGAGCTATGACCTAATACGCTGCTCCAATGCGGATTGGTAGGTTACACATATGTCCAGAATTCTCTAGAGATATGCAGGTTTCCTCACGATGTTTTCCTTCACCGAAAAGCGTGTGATAAATTGCAATTATCAATTAGACACATGAGTTTTAATAGAAAAACTCATTGGTGCCTGCCCGGGTTTGAACTCGTATTCCCCTCGAAAGAGACGCACGGTCTCACCGCTGGGCTATCACAGCTCTCATACATACATAAGCGTTTAAGTATCCTTAATAATGTAATAGACATTTTAACCTTTTCTTGGA
Source organism: Morpho deidamia (assembly GCA_947086505.1). Lineage (NCBI taxonomy): Eukaryota > Metazoa > Arthropoda > Insecta > Lepidoptera > Nymphalidae > Morpho > Morpho deidamia. The sequence continues at coordinate 3,978,938 of CAMTZC010000025.1, forward strand.
ATAAAACAGCATTTTTTATTCTATCTGTTACCCCGGTATAAAAGCTATGTTTTAAATTTTATCAATATTGGTATAGTGGACGTAATACACACTGACTTTCGCATTTATTATTTGGACATGAAATTATTTATTATTTTCGTATTCGTCGTTGGACATCTTGGAATATAAAGTTACAATCTGCACATATTATTAATGTAAAAATTCTGATCGACATAGGTCGATCTTAACGGGATCTCACACCACAGGGGGTTAGGGGAAAGGCTCGTCCCAATCAGTCTCATCAAGTGCCAACCTCACCTGCTCGTGATGCACCCTGTAGATATCCCAACGAGGCTCTAGCGTCCGACAATTGGCGGTATAAATATTCCTGTAGCTGATCCAAATACTACTGTATCGTCAATGAGCAGCAGCACTGTGGTGATGCTCACTGCTCACTGGCTCAATGGTCAGCTCAGCGATCACCAACCCGCATGCCAAGCGTGGAGATTATCGGCATAACACTTTATGGTTAAACACGAAAAGGTCATAACTTACCCCATCTCTATTCTTAGTACTTGTATATTATCTACAACGCAGTTCCGTGCACTGGATGCATTTTGGCAGCATAGACGTGTTCGTGTAGGCTTCCTTAATGTATGTTGAGAGACTTTATGAGGACATTAGATCTCTCCTGGCTTAGGGATACATGATTGAGTCTTATAACTTCATTAATCCATACCTTCAAGAGCGAGAGAACATATGAAGATATTAAGAAATTATGAAGATGGAACAACTAATGGCATTCTTAAAGAAAACTAATATATATTCATTACGATGTTGCGTATTATTGACATACATTAATTGGCATAAATCTCTTCAATGTTGTCAAACTACACCTAATTGTTTCATTAGAAAATGCATCACACTTATACACTACATTTTTAAAATTTAAGGAATGAGTTCTTTTTTTTTGTTTTGTTTGTTTTTTTGTATTATTTTATCTTTTATCCTGTCACGTATATTTCTTTTTTTAGGTATTGGCAACTGTTTTACTGATTCTCTTTGATTATATTATAAGTTACCTGTGTAGTGTGTTGACACAAATAAAATTAGTTTTCTTTCTTTTAAACTCTTTAGCTTTCTGAGAAGCGTAATAGTCTGGCTGTGTGGTAACAAACACATTCAAGGTTCATATGACTGCAATCTTTGGCTTCCTGTGAACCGTTTTACCGTCCACTGTGATTAATGAAAAAACATTTACAAGGTCTATATATAAATAATAAATATATAAATATATGGGACACTGACACACACGGTCGTCCGTCCCAAAGTAAGTAAATTGATACTCGTGTTATGGGTGACAGACAACTGGTAGATATACCACATCTATATTTTAAATACATACTTAAATACAAATATACACCCAGGCTCGAAGAACGAAAAAATTGTTTATAGAAAATTGACCCGCGGAGCTGAAGGCCGGGTCACTACCCACTGCGCCAACGGACCAGTCAAAATATGACTGCCCTAAGTAGTTTACAAACTATATCAATCGCAAGTGTTAGTCTACGATAAGCGTACCTTATAGAAAAGGAGGGGAGGAATTGATATAGGAGTAAAATAAGTACTTCCTACAGAAGGAGAAATAAGAAACTGCATCGCTGTATCAATACGCCGTGTGGTATCCGGCAGAATAGAATAGACCACCCTCCTTTCTTTCCGAGGTGTCGCAAGAGGCGACTAAGGTATCTGCCGCGTGGTATCCGGCTGCATAGAATAACCACCCTCAGTTCTTACCGAGGTGTCGTAAAAGGTAAGTTGACGTCGGGCGAGCGGCCGGTCGTAAAATGCGTATCCAAATCATGTGACAACATATTTGTAACATGTTGCGCCGACCCCACTTAGAGTGGGATAAGGGCAGGAACAAAATTATCAAATAGTAATATCAAATATATAAAACACTATATATATCAATATATATATAGTGTTTTATATATTCACTAGAATAATTAGCAGTCTTGTTTAATAACGCGAGTATGCCAGGTTGAAGAAGAACACCCATTATTATTACAAGCTATTAAACTTGAAGCAGGTGAAGCGATTGCGCGTATTTTAACGGCTGCGTTGTCTTAGATAAAGCTAAGTCATTCCGTAAGCGAGCAACTGTCGACAAATGACGGCAATTAAAACGTCAATCTCATGCATTGGACTGGACTGGACTTGATCTGGATGAATGAGTTTTTAGTGCACTCAAATATACCATAGTTATCTGGAATCTCTTTCAAATCCAGACTTTATTTTCCTAAAAAAAAACATTTTTTCAAATCAGTGTTTAAAAACTAAATTGGAAACTTTTTGAATTGATTTGTTTTACAAATACAAATCTTTTTATATAGGAAATTATGTTTCAATAATTTATAGAATTAGGCGTTCCTTTGCGGAGATCCATAATACAAAATTTTGTTTCGCTAAAAATGAATAAATATTACCATGGTAAACATGATCATCTCAAGTATATTTATTAATTATTAGATTACTAATAATTAAGACAACAAATATTAGTTAATATATGCAAATATGTTGCTTCTCTCTGAAATGTATTTACAGAACAGACAGATCGATACATCATTTATAACTTCGAATGTAGAACATTGGATTGCAAATGTATTTCATCGGTCGAAGGGTATTCTACGCTCTATTGAGCATGAACCGAGTAATTCGTGATGCATCTAACCGTATTTTCACTGTCTGAGATTAAGGTAAGAGATTACGTCAGGGTAGCTTATAATGAATTCAATTCAAATTCAATTTTCAAATTCAAAATATTCTTTATTCAAGTAAACTTGTAAACAAGTGCTTTTGAATCGTCAACTCTACTGCTAGTTCGGAAAGCTGTTCTTAGCGAGAAGAGCCAGCAAGAAACTCGGCGGTTGCTCCTTTTAAAATATAATTCTTATAACTACTTAAATTAAGTCTTTAGATAAATCAAAATAATATTTTCAAATCAAATTTATCTTTATTAAAGTAAGCTTTTTCAAGCACTTTCGAATCGTCACGGATCAATATGATAAATGAAGCTACAACTGATTGCTTTTACCGAGAACAACCAACAACTTGGCGGTGAATCTTTTAAATATTTTCAATTTTACATCATTTAACCGCAGTCTTATATGAAGCTGAAAGGATTTTCAAATCCTATGCATTTTTACCCTGCATATAATCTTTAATTTTGTAATATTCTTTACGTATACATAGTACATTTAATTAAAACCTTTCGATAGAGTGGTCTAATATGGATTGCGGAATTTTATTGTAGAAGCGAATACCGAGACTAACCAATGCGTAAATAACTGTGCCGAGTCATTATATACATCAAATTTTATTTTAAACATATGGATATCTTTTCTTACGAACAGAATGATAATGTGTTTAACCCCTCGACTTCGAAATTATTAAACATACACCTCAGTGCGCAAATTTATTTCATGAAACGAGTCTATTCTACACGCTATTAACGTGAACCGCGTAATTCGTGATGCACCTGAGCGTGTTTTCACGGCTCCGTCGTCTGAGATAAAGCTAAAAGATTCTGCACGGTAGCTACTGATGATAAATGGGAGCACTTAGAATGTCGACTTGAAGTATTGTGTTACTTAGTACCATAGGCACAATTTGTTATAAAGTGTATAAAATATTTGTTATATTATCAACTTTAATTATGAATGTTTTTACATAAACAATAGATACCTTAAGAGTTCATACTAATATCAATTAATACAAGGTGTTAATTAACGAAGTTCCATATTAGAAAATTGAAAATATAAAAACCCGGTTAAAAGTAAATAATTTATACTAATACTAGCTGTGCCTGCGGCTTCGCCCGCGTTGAATTCTGTGTCGTAATTTTGAACATAAAAGTTAACAAAAAAAACGTCGTCGTGTTCTATAAGAAATAGAGATGTGCTATCGCTTTTTTGGAATATTTTTGTATTCAAATTTAAATTAAAATAATTCTTCATTCAAGTAAACTTGTAAATTGAATCATCAACTCTACTGCTGATTCGGAAAGCTGTTGCTACCGAGACGAGTCAACAAGAGACACGGTGGTTGCTCTTTTCAGAGTATACTCGTAACTCTTATATGTTTTTGTATATTATTTTACATATTTTATAATTCTTATATGTTAATCTACAAATCTCTAGTACATTACTTTAGCGCGACGTCTTCAACACAATTTACATTAAACCGTAAAGTAAATACTATTTATCTAAACCTTCCGGACAAATTTCACTACTTTTTAATTAAAACCGTACAAAAATATTTTGAGTATATTTTGAGAAAATCTATGACATACAGACAGATAGCTTTTGGAGATTTCGTTTTATAATATATAAGGACAAAAATCCGTCTACCTGTTTCGCTTTCACAACGTATCTGTTGGACAAATATTTATGAAAAATAGGTCACTTTTGAGTGTACTTTAACGTTTAAGTTGACGCAAACGAAGTCGCGCGTACAAATACAACATTCAAGAAAGTATAGTGTACGGTGCTGAGTAGTTAATACTCTGTTATAATAGGCTAAATACTGAATCTTATACTAGTTTACACGTAAGTAATGTATAATTTCGTGGGTAGTGAACCTGCCTTCAGCTCCGCGGGTCGCGGGTCCGATTCCCGCCGAGGACCAACATTTTCTATAAAAAAAATTGTTGGTTCTTCGAGCATGGGTGTGTATTTGTATTTAAGTATGTATTTAAAATTATATATGTAGTATATCTACCAGTTGTCCGTCAACCATAACACAAGTATTAAGTTACTTACTTTGGGGAGCGACGACCGTGTGTGTAAGTGTCCCATATATTTATCTTTATTTATATTTATATTTATATTATTACAAAGCTCCCATCACACTACAATAGGTTTACAACAGGTTAGGTACAAAGAACACGCCACACTATCTTTTAGCGCTTCAAACCATCAGCTCTCGAGCACCATGAACGATATTTGAAATTGTCTATCAATCTAGCTAGAGAGCCAATTAAAGATAAATAGCTCTTCACTAGAAATCTACCGCGAGTCGGACAACGATTGCAATTTATATCGTTAGACTTATACCCCCGAGATTGCCGCCTTGTTACACGGTATTTGCAAAGTTTTAACAACTCTGCAGTTTTTTTGCGCCGGAGCGGTCGGCTGTATTTAATTTTTCTTTCTTCTGGTTCTGCAATTTTTCATAACTACGGCACAACTAAAGTGGGTTACGGTTTGCTAACTATGATTTAAAAAAATGGACTAATTTGCTTGAATCGGCTACTTTATTTATTAGGGTACCCTGCCGAACTTATTTTAACTTAACTCTGAACGAGAAAAACACTTCTACTATATACTTATAATAGTCTCCAAAAGCTGTCTGTCTGTCTGTGTAAGTGATCGATTTTTATCAAAATCAATTGAACTGATTTTTGTATGGTTTTTATGTAAACAATGCTATTCTTCCGGAAGGTTTAGGTTAATAGTACATAACCGTTTACATCTAAATTGTGTTGAGGTCTGGCGGTAGTTAAAAAAACTAGCCTGTTGGAACGGTTACTCGCGTGCGCCGCGTAAACTAGCATAGACACACTGAAGTAATGTACTAGAGAGTTGTAGAGCTATAAAAATATAACAAAAAAGTCCGCAACAACATGTTCAACATTTTAATTCGGGAAAAATATTTTGACATTTCACGCGGGTGAAACCACTGGGAGAGCTAATGTGTCTTAATAATTGTTTTCACAAGAATGGCCAAATCTCTAAAATAAAACAAAGTCTATCGCTGCGTTCTGTTAATATATACTTATTAGTGAGTATATTAAAAGCAGACTAAAATGCGGACCCACAAAAAGCGAACAAAAATCTTATTTTATAATTGAAAACATCCTGTCATCTATTTTTTGAAATTCAATATCCTCTTTGGGTCTAATTTAACATGAAAAGGAGTCTTTCATTTAAAGGACATCTACACGAAGCTACCTCAAAAATGTAATAAATACAGTCCCAACAAAAAATCGAGCTAATTCTGTTCGTTCTTGACACATTTCGGAGAGTCTTGTTAGCGAGCTAACAACCAGATCGCCGTGAAGGACTGTGACAAAGGTGATCTGTGCCCGTGACTTGCTATTCTTTTGTCTGGTTTTGTGACAATATTGCTTGCGTGCCTCTTACCCTTGTTTTTCCGGTAAACAAGTTATTTTCGTGGTATTCTTACATATATCGTTGTTTTATTGAAACAAATTGTTTTCCTTTTATAAGATTCCGATACAATGACTAACGGGCTCGTTTGCGCAAATAGCAGTGACCTTTCCACCAGCTCTGTATATATTTACCAGTTGTCTGTCACCCATAATACAAGTATTAAGTTACTAACTTTGGGGATGGACGAGCGTGTGTGAAGTGTCCCATATAATATATCATATTATATTATGTAATAATGTTGTCCCCTTGTAAGGATGTGTAGGGTCTACTAATGATCTCTCGTCACAATTTTTGGACCTAGAACTTTTTGACTCTCGTGAGTTATCATTTAAAAGGATTGTTAAATGTCGTGTTGCTTCTCGTTGTCCTATTTAATAGGTTAAAATTGTGTTACTTAGGTATTAATATGTCTTATGTTACATATTTTTAATCTTTAATATATGTATCTATATGCGCTATCCTTAAAAAAATATTACTAAATATCAGTTATTTTGATTGGATTAGACTATTATATAATTTAGCATTAATTTAGAACTATTATTATGTATATAAACGGATCACATCGTGACATAATCGAGTTACCCTTTTTATAAAGTTCGACGCTTCGGCAGAGTTGAATAAGCTGTATTCAACTAACTCTGTAGTCAGATGATGCTTAAAATCTACCATTTAATACCATAAATTTAATACCATAGAAGTTTAAAATCTACCATTACAATTTAGAATTCGTTTTTCATTGCAACTTGGTTTTTTTTTCTATAAGTATTATATATATGAACATGCAAATGTTGGTAAACAACTTTATTATAAGCTAGCTGACCCGGCGAACTTCGTACCACCTAACAGTCAATAAATGGTGTGTTACCTTTTAGCTGAACTAATTTATGCTTTGATGAACGTAGTACAATGACACAAAATAAATTTCTGAACGCACGCGTAAATGTTAGTAATTTGTCATTATTTATGTACGCACGCATAAATAATTTAGAAACTTCTATGTATCTGCTTAATACACTTTTCAAAATTTTTAATTGATTAAAAAAAAATACAGGAAATAGTATTCACCCTTTTTAAAAAAAATTACACAAAATACATTTCTGAACGCATGCATAAATGTCAATCATTACTTACAGTATTCGACAGGATGACAACAAATGTTTGGCAGGTACGAAACCAATGAACATTTATTTATTTTCATAATTATGTATTCGTCGATTTTCCTTTGTTTTTAAGATGTATTCTGCTATTCGGGGCGGAGACAAATCCAACGAATTAAACCATGAAAAATGGTCCAGCAGATCTCAGGTTATAAGTGTTGTAACAAACCCGTCTTTGTTTTATATATATAGTTATATATTTAATATTAATTATATATTTAGTTTATAATCATGTTGTAAACTGTTTTGTCTATATAATAATGTAAAATAAATATAAAAATAAATGTTCTAACACTTAATAGTAAACTGGTACCAATAAAAAACGAGCACCTTGCCAAAAATATTTTCGAATATTTAGTACAGGTAACTTACGATTTTGGACATTTGGAAAACGGCCAGAGCGACGCGTAAATTTTGTTCTCCGCTGTTAAACATTAGGGGTAAAAGGGTTGAAAGTTAAATATGGACAGTGTAGCACGTATTTAGGAGAGTTAGATAACTTATACGGCCCAAAACAGGTGAAAAGTTACGGGATAACATGATGTTTTGTTAGTTTTAATGGGTCATTGTATAAAAGTGTTTTACTATGAGATAATCGAAAGTACCGGTTTATCATCATCATTCTCCTGCCCCTATCCCACTTAAAGTTTTCTTTTAAAGTTTTCTCTGACCTACAAACCCTTACAAAAATATTGGATGTATAGAGATTTCTTGATTAATCTTATATCTAGCACAATCAAATGTCAAGTCTAAAGTAATTTTAACATGTCACTTATTTAATGTATATAAAAACCTACTATACACAAATCTTATTTTATTGGTTATGCCTGGTTAGTAAAATAGATTAATAGTTACTAGACACTATGGATGGGCACTACCTCCAGCGTGGAAACCTATTTTTATCACAACCGGTACTACTAAAGACCTTTTAGAACCAGAAATTGTTAGCGTCGCATGCATACATTTCTTTAGTGCTTCCGACAATGAAGAGCAGAACAGCAACCAATATTTCATAGAAGATGCGCAACCGCTCCCCCTTTCCCCCAGCCGCTCAGGAGTCGCCCCAGTAAGCTGCTACACGCAGTTCCCGCCCCAATAACGCCGCATAAAGAGCTCATGAACAAGAACCCCGTATGGACTTGAAACTAGTTGGGCTAACCCAGCTGAATATGATTCGAACCGAATGTATAGAAACCTATATACACCTGTATATAAGTTATATACGTGTTATGCTATATAATATGTTATATAAAATTTAGTTTAGTAATCAAGGTAATAAAGATCTGGTATATGTTTTTACATATACCACGGTACCGAGGTGTCATAAAAGGCGACTAAGGTAAGTTGACCCACAGTGTGGTATCCGATTGAGTAGAATAGACCACCCTCTTTCTTACCGAGGTGTCGTAAAATACTACTAATGTTGACGTCATGCAGGTGGCCGCTGGTAAAACACGCATCCAAATCTTGTGATCACATGTTTATAACATGTTTTGCCGACCCCACTTAGAGTGGGATAAGGACAGGAGGACGATGATGGTTCTGTTTTAAGTAAGGTAAAACTGTGATATACTGATTGACAGCAGTATGAGAAAATACCGTGTCAACGGCATCTTTGTTACCAACGAGAAAAAACTCTTTTGTTCAGCATTGAAAGATTAATAGACTACGTACTCGCCAATATAAAGCGGAAACATCAAAGTCATTTTTATAAGGACGTAGTCGGGGATAAATTGATCAAATCACAAACCGTAAATTTTGGTCGCTTGAATCAAGTACTACTGCGGCAAAATGGTACAATTTTTTCTTTATTCAAGTTGAATAAAATTACCTTATCGTTCCGAAAACAAATAAAATAGCCAATTCATTATAATATAGAATTCCTTTTTTCATAAAGTGATAGTCTAATGTAAATCCAATTATACTTGACGGAACGCATTGATATAAAGTGAAGCTTTCTAATCCAGAAAATAGATTTCCTCTAACATTAAAATGACGGTAAATATAGCGGGAAAGACAAATTTTCACTCGATCAGAGAGACTCGGAAATCACAAATAGACAAAAAATCGTAAAATATATATATTTTTTATTAACTATTGTGAGAAGTATTCTTGGTCCCCACCGCGATAAAGTCGTGTAAAGAGATCATTAATAAGTACCACGCGTGGGTTCGAAACTAGTCGGGCTAACCCGATAAAATTAGGGACGGTTCAGTGAGCAAAGCTCTTGGCAGAGGTGGGGCACGATCTCTTCCTGCCCACTGTGGTTCATGCCATGGTGGACACGGAGGACCCGTCGGGCGTTGATGACCCATAACGGGTTTTGCTGACATAAAAAAAAACCCGATAAAATTAGACGTGAGTATAGTCGGTGTCTATATATTAACTAATCGTAGAATAGGTTTTCTTTCATATCACAATTTACCGTGGCTTTATCACGAAATTCCGCAGAGCAGCGTTTACTTCTATAAATTAGTCGGGTATAGTCTACACCAAAATTATAAATGCGAAAATCTGTTTGTCTGTCTATTACTATTTTGCGAGTATTCCGCAGGGTCAATATTGATAAAATTTTGTATAATAGATATATCTTATAGTTATACTAGCCGTTTCTATAGATATATCTTATAGTTATACTAGCTGCCTTTAGTTTCGCCTGCTAGAAAAACAGTGTATTTAATTGAAATTTTGAACATAAAACTAGCAATTGTGAGTTAACTATAAGAGATAGAAACATGCTGTCGCAAACTTTTTCGTTGTATTTTTGTAGATCTACAATGCTCTAGTACATTTCTTTATCGTATCTCTGTTAGTTTACGCAGCGCGAGCGGCTAAAGCTCCCAGCATGCACAATTTACATAAAATAGTAATGTACTATTAAATTAAACCTTTCGGAAGAATTGCAGTATATACTAGTCAAAATCTTAAAAAAATCGGTTTCGTAGATTTTGAAAAAATCGATTACATACAGACAGACAGCTTTAGGAACTTAATTTTATAGTAAGTTTATAGATAGATATGGGAAAAGGAATATCTGTTTTTGCTCTAGGAATTGGAAAAAAACGCACTCAATTGATTGGGCAATTTAACATTGAAGTTAAAGCGACTAAAGTCGCGGGTAGAACTAGTCTTTCATTATTTTCAATTGTGAATATTGAAAGTTTTAATTCCAAAATTGTTACATTGTTCGTTTCAAGTTTCAACATCCTAACTGCTCTTAATTAGAGAGATACAAAAACAATTTAAACTTTATATGATTTATAAGTTGTTTATAAGTTAAACTTTTATGTTTAAGGGCGGTATACACCGAAACACCGCGATCAATCAATCGTTTGGCATCCTCATGAATAATACCGTCCTGTTGAGAAATCTTTTACAAAAGATTTATTTCTTTTGTCGGGCAGCGTTAGGGAAATGTGGCAAAGATTGATCGATCATCGCAAATAATTTTTAAAAGAATGCGGACATGGTAATGAGTGTCTTTTAATTTTAAACTCATTTAGTAGGTTTTAAACAAGGAATTAAAAGCTCTACCTGCCAGTTTTTCAGTATTTTGTTTACTGTGGTTATAAATCGATCACAAATATAATTAATTATCATTGCTGGGAATAGGCCTCCTCTCTCCGTTTCTGGAAAGAAGGGTTGGAGCTAAGACCTACCATGCTGTTCCAATTCGGATTGGTAGGTTACATATATCTCCACAATTCTCTAGAGATATGCAGGTTTCCTCACGATGTTTTCATTCACCGAAAAGCGTGTGATAAATTGCAATTACCAATTAGACACATGAGTTTTTAATAGAAAAACTCATTGGTGCCTGCCCGTGCTTAAACTCGAAAGAGTCGCACGCTCTCACAGGCTATCACAATTACTTTTTTACCTTTTTTTTAAATTATCATTAACGATATTTGTTAAGATTGATTACACCTTAAAAGCTTGGCAAAATCAACAATAACAGATAGTCATACTTCTAGTGCTTCTTAATTTTTCTTCTTCCACCGACTGTTTGTGTGATACCACCCTTCACAAAAAAAATGTAATAAGCTTAAGCTATCGATGTCTTGTTTTCACAGACATTGTGACCATCAGAGCTTCAGTGTGTTACGTCTACTCAGCCTTTGGCGCATTCCCAGCCTCCACTCGACACCTGTAGGCCTACCATGCACTTTTAGATAACGATTAAATTCAAAGTGTGGATTACATTGGGGTCGTAATGTTTGAAAAGGATAACATTATATGACTTTAGATAACTCTATCTCTTCTCTTACTCAAATGTTTTTAGGACGGATTCCGAACGCTCATTCGGCAACGACTTAAAGTGTGCGTCATGGTATGAAAAAGCAAAATAATTTAGTTTACGTCTTTAATTGAGTCGCAATAAGAGAGAGCAGGATCATGGTAGTCTTGCTGAGGTGTAGTGTTCCATGGCTGGGAAAGACACTTCGCGCAACCTCGCCTTTGTCGTACCTAACATCGGTGGGAACGAACGTCATTAGCTACTTAATATTTTAGCATAGCATAAGAAAAATTATATACTAATAAACTACAATAAAGACATGTGATCGGACAGAGTGAGTTTGTGTACCCGACAGTCGCCCCCCATAATATAATTAGTTGGAAAACGTCCCATTTTTTTAACAGTAATGAAACATTATTGCAACAAAAGAACCAACCGGTCCAATAGAATAAGAAATATTGTGAAAAGCTAGTAAACGATTGATTTTTATAAAAACGTGTTTCAGTAAATATAAAACAACAAACTCAAAATTAAATAAATCAAACGAACGTAAACGCCAAACTTAACGCGCTTTCGCTTCACGGGGACCGTAAAATTGAAGAACTACTAACAAAAGTCGCAAGTAATAGCCGCAGGCAGCTCCGTAAAATATCAGTAGAACATAAACCAAACGATAAAACTCCACTGGCGTCGAAATATCGCCAATAATAACAATCGTGCCGTTAAAAAGAAAAAAAAATATCAAGCACAAAACTAATTCAAACTTCCGTCATTGTTTGCCATCAGGGAGCATACTGGGAAATGAAAAGCATCTTGTCGCCAAACGATATCGAGTTTCTTGAAGCAATTAAGATAAAACCGTTGACAAAAGCCTCTGGGAGCTAGCCGCGTCTTTAGCATCATGGTGGTAATTACGGACCAAGTTTTCGATCATAGCCCGCATGAACTAAGTCAAAAAGGCACAACAGGACGTATACTAAAGATGAAAATAGTATTTAATCTTAAAAATCTATACTTATTATAAACCAAAGTGGTTTATAGAAGCAGGCGTTACTTTGCGGAATTCCATATTACTTACACTATAACAGAATTACCTTGCTATAATCCGCACGGGTTAAGCGAATGCATGCAAAGCCAATGTGTGTGATGAAATTTTGCCTGCTTCATACACATTGGCTTTGCATGTATTCGCTTAACCCGTGTGGATTATAGCAAGGTAATTCTGTTATAGTGCATGTAATAAAACAAAGTCCCAAAAAGCTGTCTGTCTGTGTGTAATCAATTATCTCAAAATCTACTGAATGGATTTTTGTACGGTTTTTATCAAAATGTATCGGTATTATGTAAATTGTGTTGAAGAGATCGCTCAGAGGTTAAAAAACTTGCTTGCTGGGAGCTTTAGTCGCGTGCGCTGCGTAAACCAGCAGAGATACGCTACAGTAATGTACTAGAGAATTGTAGACCTATAAAACTATTACAAAAAAAGTCCGCGATAGCATGTTTCTACCTCTTATGGTTAAAATGGTATCTAATGGTTAATAACTAAAGCTTTATGTTTAAAATTTGAATTGTAGAAAAAAATTGTGACACACTAATTTCCATGAGGGTGAAGCTGCTTGAGCAGCTAGTATAAAATATATATATGAATAGGTGCGCCCGAAAACGTAATCCGTAGTACAAAGATTAAAAAGTAAAATGAATCTATAGGTACCATTTTACAATTTTTTTTTCGAACTCGACACCTAAGCTTAAAGCTGAAGTTTGTTAAGTTATTGGACGTGGTAAATACATACACTCATACATCCACAAATTTCACCTTTGTGGTATAAATAGGATTAGTAAGTATAATTTCCTTTCCTACTCGCGACTCATCCTAACACATCTTAATTATAGCTAAATATCGAAATGTTAGTATTGGTAAAAATACGATTTTTTTTGTTAATACCTCAGATAATTTTAAATATTTGCTTTTAAGGACCTAATTAAGCCTTCTCAACGTCACAATAACTTATGAAATACTTTTGAGTACCCTAAAATCGTAAATAAGCGAAATATGTTAAAATCGTTGTATTGATCTACTCATGAAGTAACGTTATTTATGCAATTCGACGTTATAGTACAGGGTTCCATAGTAAAAATCGCGGATAATAGCAATATAATATTATTTTATCCTTTCAGCTCTAATCTATTAAATATCAAAAACTTATAATATTTAAGCATAAAGTTTATTATCAGAGCACATTGGCTTCGATAGCTACAAAAGTGCTGTGGTATAAACACTATTTGAAATAGTAATAAAATAAAAATCGAGAATAATATTTGAAGTCTGACGTGAATTTACAAATGTTAGCATTCAGCATAAAAACATGTTTGACGATATAAACTTTTATTTAACGTGAACACACAACTAGTCCTGTCACGTAAAAGCTCGACAGTAAAATTCGCTTAGACAAAACTAGAAAAACGTTTGTCGCTACAAACAAGAGTAGAAAAACTTAATTTATGAAGAGAATTTATCTCGCGCCGTAAAAAGAGGGTGACAAAACAAGATGCTATCGAAAGTTTATTCCCGTCCATATTAGTTAAACAGAGTGGAGAAAACGTTTAATGAAATCTGCATAAGTCCCCAGACGAACAACAAAGCCGGCAAACTCGCATTCTGCATTTCAACAGTTGGGTAGAGCGGAAAGCAAAATGAGGAGAAAAAGTAAAATGCTAAAGAAGCGGGTGACAGTCGAGGCGTGGGATGCAATCAACATCTCATTAGTGAACTCCTTAATTCTCCTGTCTCCCGGGACCTCCCCGATGTCTTCGATAAATCGTTTGTTCTTTTATCTCTACGAATAATTGGAAATAGTGGATCATTTTGACGGTTATCATTCAAAATAATATGTGCTAGTTACGACGGTAATCATCACATCATTGTTTCATCATTGTAGATAATGATAAAAATCAATAACTAAATCACCGATATTTATGGTTTAAACGGTTTAGCCACTTGCTGTGAATAAAGAGAACGTTATTCAATAGAGAACGTTAATTATTAGTTGGTAGTTAACAATCTTTGACCTAAGGTTACGGAATTAAGGAACTAAGGCTAAAAACAATAATAAATATCCTATTAACTTAAAACATTGCTTCCAGCTGAAAGCTTACCTAGAAATACTCTGGAAACAGTGCTTAGTAGGTATTATTGATTCATTATGCATTTTACGAGCAATTGAATCATAGAAGAAAACTAATTAGTTGAATTTTGCAAATATATAAATACTACCTGACCCGGCAAACATTATTTTTTCATATATAAAAATATATAAATTAGTTCTAAGGAATTTCTAGTGTATATTATAAAAAGTATGTGTATGTGTATGTCCAAAAATAAAAATTAATATTAGGGGTGGACAACCCTTGTCATTTAGGGGTTTGAAAACTTTGGTAGTAGCTGATTCTCAGATCTACTGAATATGCATTTAAAATATCATAAAAATCGGTCAAGCCGTTACAGAGGTGGTAGCAAGCATTGTGACACGAAAATTTTAAGTATAAGATACTCGTACACATCGCTATTAAACGGAGTTACGTTTTCGACGTTCCGGAAAAGTTGTATCTACCATGGTCACGAATGTTGACGACTGACTCCATATGTTTATACAATAAGTCAGTTAAAAATGCTTTAAAAAAGCATTCAACAAAATTTCACGTCCCTACTGTTAACCGTTGAGGAGTTCCCTCATCCTAAGCCAATACTGCCAGCAGCATCAGGCCATGCTCATCATAAACATGCATTGTCATCGAGAACGAACCAGTATGTAATATTTCAGCTCAATCGGACACCGGGAAGTGGGTCAGATTTAACAACATTCCACATTCATACACAAATTTCCACTGCCACTGGATGCAGGCAGCGCAAGATCGTGTGATATGGCGATCCCATGAAGAGGCCTATGTCCAGCAGTGGACATCCATCGGCTGACGAAGAAGAAGAAGATACAAATTTCAAGTTAAATAAAAATATTTTTTATTTTAATTTTAATATTAAGTTAATATCACGAAAGTTTAAAATGTAACTTCACAAACATCCTGATTAAAATGATATCCAATCTTAGCCTCATAGTTTGTTAAGCGTAGCATCTTGCAGTTGTACTGAATAGAAATCTAAAAGCAATAGCGATGGATAGAAAATCCAAGTTCTGATAAGTTTGAACAGCTCGGTATAAGTCCTGCTTTGAAAAGATGATTTAGTTGTATACTAAGAAACTAGATTGACATCAGGATTCAATTTATTTCAGGCTTTCATGTTGTAAGCGCCCGTAAACTAGATAAATCTGTGATATAGGGAAATGGCACCCAAAAGTACTTATTTCAAATACACTTTTTCAAATATTTTTTTCAAGCATCCACTCTAATAATTTTAAATCCCGCTGATAGTTATCATGGTTACATTTATTTATTTATTTATTTATTTATTTACATTTGGTAATTTTATTCTTGCGCGAGTTTGGAATAAAACGAATCTTATTATTAATATTATATATAACAGTTTTATAATTGTTACAGCCTTTTTTAAAAGTAATAATTAAATTATTTTGCTATAATCCGCGATACAGTAAATAGAAAATATATATGGTGCTAAATGTATAGTGGACTATTCGTTTTTTTATACCCGTTACATGCAGGATCCGTAAAAACACATGCACAAACCTCCACCACTGACAGCACAATACACAAGCACTACACACGTTCACTATCATAAACTCAACAATCGTTTCGCCCCGCAACCGAAGCATCATCAGGTGATAGAGATAGGTATAATAAGTATCGAAGTAGAAACGATTGGTGAGTTTATGATAGTGAACGTGTGTAGTGTAATAATACTAGTACTAAAATACATTAGTAACAATAGTTCATATACGATATTAGAAAAAAAGATAAATTTATTTTCTTGATTCATATTTCCTTCAATTCCAATTATAATTGGATGCTTACCTAATTTAGAATGATTTAGTGTCGTGAAAAGATGCAATAACTATCATTTCATATAATTTATTGCAAATATGCGTGACAAACTCCAATGTATTCTGATGTAATTTGGACCATGTAGAAATCACATAAAATATGTTTCAATGTTAGTACACAAGAAATCATTACAACTGTCATTTAAAGCGACATCTTGTATTAAAGGACATTTTTACGTGCACTCTACATTGAAAAAAATCTAATGGCCGCCCTCAGCAGTCATGCAAAGACAATTTCTTGAAAGATTTTTTATTCAAATTAAAAACTAAAATATTTTTACAAGCTTTACCCGAAACTTGGTTCGCGTCTACACAATTTTTTAAATACTTACAATTATGCACTGTTTTCTTTCTCAATAATGAATGTTATTCCCGTTTCCTAATTAATAATGGGAATATTTACCTAGTATTTTCGAAACGACTGACCATAAACACTAGATTCCGATTCAAATTCAAATTCAAAATATTCTTTATTCAAGTGGACTGCTTTCAGTATTTTTGCATCGCCAAATATTTTTAAAGAAGCTACCATTGATTTGGAAATTTGCCCCTACCGAGAAGAAAGTAGGTGGAGAATCCTATAAAAAAAATAACAATTTGATTGGTTAAAAGTTAATCGTTGCAGCTTGGTGCGTAACTGACTGCAGTTAGGATATACTAAGCACTCAAATAATCTACAATTGCATAGATATGTCTAGATTTCTAAAAAACAATTGCTAACTAGTAACTAGCACTAAAAAGGGGAAAGTAACCTTTTGTTCGATTTTATATCTATTACCGGCTTCACGTTTA
Organism: Morpho deidamia; assembly: GCA_947086505.1. Classification (NCBI taxonomy): domain Eukaryota; kingdom Metazoa; phylum Arthropoda; class Insecta; order Lepidoptera; family Nymphalidae; genus Morpho; species Morpho deidamia. The sequence continues at coordinate 3,996,354 of CAMTZC010000025.1, forward strand.
AAAATAGGTAAAAATGTATATAAATAAACTTTCAACCAATAAAATAAAAAAGTATAATAAAGTCATCCAATATAACAAAACCATTTGTCTATGCAGAAAAGATTAACACATAATCAAGGCAAGATTAACGAATCACGAAGGCAGGCATTTAACGGTTATATAAAATTTAGTAATCGGCTCAATTATGTTCAAAGGGTTCTTAGCCCATCTTTCGGGTAGCAATTACTTTATTAATTAAATGTAATATACTGCTAAATATACCGATTTGGTGATCCAATAATTATGTTATTCGAATTTTCACTCACAATTTGACTCAAATTTTAAGAACAGAAATTTGAGTCAAATTATGAGTGAAAATTCGACACAAGCATTCGTCGGAATTGAAATAGTCAAATGTCATTTATTATTAATTTTTAAACATTACAGCATGATTCTCTACTGAATAAGATGTCTCATATACTCGTAAATAGCAGTTACTTACTAAAATGAAGTTAGTGTCGTTCTAAACGTAGATCAGTGCGGTTATTAGCTGTCCCGTTGCCTAGGTTGTGGTTAATAAACATTAATCTTATTTAGATACAAAACATACAATTCTCTAGTCTTGTTGGATCGTAACTTATCTCACGAGGATTGTGTCATCGGTCACGTGTTAAATATCTGTATTATTGTGGTATGTTTGTTGGGAAGATGCCTAGCCATCTTAAATGTTCTGTGTCGATTTTCCTACATATTTTTTGAATAGTTACTCATGCCTTAAAGTTATCGGAGTTATTAATAACAGGGTCGAAGAGTAGCTATATCAATGCATTCTTATCGTCTAAGCAATCCTCAATAGTATAGTAGGATTTCTGTATTAGCCTTTTTTAAATAGTATTTTAAACTGCTGTAATGATAAAGTAAAAGTATATTGTGAAATATTATTATAGAATCTTATACCTTAACCCACAAACAACTAACGTACTTTTGCAAGGCGCAAAGCAAAAACTACAAGCTTATGTCGGTTTCTACTTTGTTTACTATATATATCGCCATTCTTTAAATTTATTCATTGCTTTTGTAATATAAAACTTTGCAAAATAACGCATATTTCAGTCATTTAGATAGTTACGTATCAATAATTTTCACGGTTTGATCTATGAGTTTAGTTGTAAGACGAGGATAATTTTTGATGTCCCAAAATGAAGTAACCTTCGAAGCGTTTGTCGCCACAATTCAGCTTTTAGTTTAAGTATCGCTATATGAGGCCCCATTAACTGCAGTGACGGATCTTTTTGTGCCCTCATCGCACTTTCTACAGAATAATACAACGCTTTGTATTCGTGTTTAGGGTGCAAATCGCTTGTATATTTCACCGGCTAGATAGCATACCGCACGTTGTCATATATTTTGATTGCTTACTATTATTTATAACGTAATAACGGTTATTACTCTTCGCGCTATCATTAGGCCTGTATTTTATAGTTTAGTGTTGCAATTTACACTGAAAACACTGCCAGATTATTTGGACGCTATTTACTTTTGACGGTTTGAAATTACATTCGTATTTAATTATACAAAACAGTACACTAAACATACGGTTGGTTAACGGTACATCTTTAAATATCGCACGTGTTACGTACTAAAGACATTTCGCGCCCCAACGCTTTTGTCTTACCTAACATCAGTGGGACCGGACGCTATTAGTTATTTTACATATATTAGTATAGAACATAGTCTAAGAGAAATTTTATTTAAAATTGTATGAACTATAATAAAGATATTTATATGGATAAAGTGAATTTTGTGTACCCAAAAGTCGCCCATAATATAGTCAGTAGGACGCTTATTATTAAAGTGACTCAATTCAAAATTAAGCTTAATTGAGTACACGATCACATTGTAAACCTTGTTTCAATTACATCACGATACGATCTATTAAACAGGCTAGTGTTTTCTTGCTCTTCCAAGTTGCGGATCTCTTTAATGCTCAAAAGTTTTGTAGGCACTACGCTACGCTTTATTGCAATTCGCTATAACAATTTTTTGAATTATGTCACTTTGATACTAAGCGTGCAATATGTAAGGGAATACCTCTGTGTTTCAAATGATGAGGAATTAATAATTACAAAATAAAAGAACAATGAAATTTGATGAGGAAGTTTTAACCCTTGATACCCTCGATAGAAGTAACTTGTTAATAGCAAGCAATTCAGTGTTTTGGTTCCCAACGCAATATTGTATTATAAAAATTGGCTTCCGTACAAAACTTAAGTTAGTTTGTCAGTTTCCATAATAGTCATAATAATAGATATTAAAAATATAGTAAAAATTATTCCTTATCTAATATAAAATAGATATTTCTATAAAACTTATGCGCGCAGGACTATATGGTAAATTCCAAAAAGACGGCATACTTTTTTAAGATACTGGTTTGAAGTGGAATGCATCCTAGCTATTCCTCTCTTACCCGTCATTATCCTCCTGCTCTTATCCCACTCCTAGTGGGGTCGGCGCGACATGTTATATACATGATGTCACATGATCGGGCTACGTATTTTACGACCGACCGTCTGCCTGTCGTCAACTTAACCCAGTCGTTTTTTACGATACCACAGTAAGAAATAAGGGTGGTCTATTATACTCAGCCGGATACCACACAGCGGGTCAACTAACCTAAGTCGCCTTTTACGACATTTCAGTAAGTAACGATGTTGGTCTATTCTACTCAGTCGGATACCACACAGCACCCGCCCGCCTAACCCGTAGAAATAAAAAACTTTTTCGATAGGTAAGATTAATTTTAAATTTTTAATACCTACGTGCCAAAACTTCTTTACTATGAATTGACTCACTACGTAGATTAGCTGGCAGAGATCTCTGTCGAAGGGATAAGTTGACTTTTGAATTTTTCTTTGATTACTGATATTTTTCTTACGTTATGATTGTACATAAGTATATAAATAAAAAAAAAAAATTTAGGAATAAACTCTTGATATATATAACTGCATACATTATCAGGAGTGTTTCATATTCCGAATTAGTTACTGAAATTTTGTTACCAGAATTATTTTGGAACAACGTCATACGCTACGGTTTAATATAATTTGGTGATCTTGTATAAATTTCGAAATAATAATTTCCAGTATGAAATTTTAGTCACGTACTAGGTTGATGTTTAATTATTAAATTTTATGTGGCACACCCGATTTTCGTAACTTGAAAACGATATGGATACGTGAGTGATCCGTGTTATCCGTGTTATAAATATGTTGGTTTATTTGCTTCTCCGCCTTCCAAGATAGAACGAAATCACAGATTAATATGATTTATGGTATACAAGATAATTTATAGAATTAGGCATTGCTTTGCAGAGGTCCATGATACAAAAATAATAAAAATATTTTTAGGTATCATCCGTGATAAAAGAAAATATACGTATTGCTACTATCTACGCCGTGTGGTATCCGGCATAGAATAGACCACTGTCCTTTCTTACCGAGGTGTCGGAAGAGGCGACTAAGATATGTGCCGTGTGGTATCCGGCTGCATAGAATAGACCACCCTCATTTATTACCGAGTTGTCGTAAAAGGCGATTTAGGTATGTGCCGTGTGGTATCCGGCAGATTAGAATAGACTACCCTCATTTCTTACCGAGGTGTCGTAAGAAGCGACTAAGGTATCTGCTGTGTGGTACCACGTCCAGTTACATACAGAATCCGTAAAAACTTGCCACCAATATAATAATAATACACATGCAGTGCACACATTCACTATCACACTCTCAACAACCGTTTAGCGGTGTTTTTGCTATTTTATCGTAGAGTCTATTTATTGACGATGTTACGGTTACGGGACGAAACGATTGTTGAGATTTGGTAGTGAATGTGTGCAGTATTTGTGTATTGTTTTGTTAGTCGTTGCGGGTAGTGCATGATTTTTACGAATTCTTCATGTTTCAGCTATGAGATAGTTGAACGTTTAGAGATTGATAAACAGATAGTTTACTCTATTTTTTTGTTTTTTTCTGATTTATTTGCCATTCCGCATTGAACAGCGTGATGGATCTTACCTCGAGATACCTCTAATCATTTTCTCCAAGAAATACCTTTACATCGAAGAATTGAGTTAAGAGAAGGGCACTTTTTTGATTTGCAAAAGTTACGATTGATTTTATCACTAACTGTATGTTACTCGTAGGTGTCATTCGTAGAAATTATATGCACTCTTTTTTTATTGTGATTCCTTTACAATTGGAACTTTGGCCTAATCATTATCATCTCTTTGATAGACAATGGTTTGTTTAAAAAAAAAAAAAAAAATATTTTATTTCAAATGAATCGTAAAGTTTTTTTTTTAATCATACAACACAATAAACTTACTTTATGAAGTTACCATTTAGCTGAAAAGCTTATAAGCAACTTAACGCTAACCTAAACTTAAAAATTAACGTATATCAAAGAACTGGTCCAGTGACTTAAGTCTTTAACATTATGAATTAATAAATCCTACAATCCTACTTCCGACTATCCTACTAATCCTACTTCCTACTAATATTATAAATGCGAAAGTTTGTGAGTATGGATGGATGTTTGTTACTCTTTCACGAAAAATCTACTGGACGGATTTGGATGAAACTTTACAGTTATATAGGTTATACATCGGAATAACATATAGGCTATAATTTGTAATGATTTTATGTTATATAACGATACATGTCAATAAAGTCGGAAAAATCTGGCCTCTGAGAGCTATCTCGGCGTACGCTGTCTAAATCATTAGAGTTACACAAAGATGATGTACTGTATGTAGTATTTTTTGTCTTTAATAGTTGTAAATAAAAGTCCGGGACAGCATATATCTATCTTTTATGTGGAAGCCACTATTACCAAAATAGAAAATCATAAATTTAATTAAATTAGATACTGTGGCAGACAAAATTCCTAGCGAGCGAAGCCGCTGGCATAAACTAGTATAATAATATAAATAAAAATAGAATTTAAAATTTTGGTTGCAGGTTCATTAAGCAGCGCAAAGTAAGCCGTACCTTGAACCTATATAATAAAATCCTAACACGTCCCATAAAATATTCAAAGGGTACCTTATCCCGTCTCCTCAGTCATTATTGCTAGCCAGTTAGACAATGAATAAGATATCGCCAAGTAAATTGGTGTCCCGTGATACCATACAGTAAATATTTCATTTCAGTAAAATATATTTCAAAGATTTCCAATATGACTAAAAAAAATATTGGTATTTTTCTAGGAATACTTTAATTTATAGAGATTAACCTAATAGCAAGTAAGCATTATTTGCTATATATTCAGGATGTAAATAAGAGGTTAATGTGTTTACTAAGTTAAACCATTCTCCAACATCAAATCGCAAAGCTTTGCGATTTTGTCGTTGAGTCTCCTGACGATGTTTCGGTTGCGGTGCGAAACGATTGTTAAAATTTTGATAGTAAATGTGCTTGTCTATTGTGGTTTTTTTGATGGTGGGTACTCCACGAGTTTTTACGAATTCAGCATGAATCTGGTATGAAAATGGACATTTAGCAAAATAAGTAACGCCCAATTTTATAAATTAGAGGTTAAAAGTATTTCAATCTTAATCAATTTCAGGTAATTAACTAACAAAATTTCACTGGCAGAACTTAAATATCTTCAACTCTTAAAAAAGGAAAGCGGAAAACGTACCGAACACTCAATTCAAAGATTAGGAAAACCAGCTGTTCACCAATTTACGGGTCAACTCATTAAATTATCCGACGCCGCTTCTACTTGGCGGGGACTCTCGCTGTTGCTTCAAAAAAGGCTAAATAGGAAGGCTTTAAAATGGTGTTGTTTATAAAGGAATGTGAAAAATAGACTTATAAAAGGGTTAGACACTCATTCTGTTCTAAAGTGGATTAGTTATAATATACCAAGTTTTCTAAAGATTCCTACAGGTTTTTTTTTACATCCACGCTATGTTTTTCTACATTTATGGCAGGGGATCGTTAGACTCGTTGATATATTAAAAACACTTCTTCAAAACTTTTTTTAAACTTATTTAATACAATCACGTCTTTACACTACATCTTACACCTTAGCCGTCTTGCATCTTAATCCCTTCATCTTTCGTGTCCTTTCTTCACATCCTTCCCACTCCCTCATACAACTTCTTCTTCGTCAGCCGATGGACGTCCACTGCTGAACATAGGCCTCTTCATGGGATCGCCACACCACACGATCCTGCGCCGGCTGGATCCAGTGGCTCCCTGCGACCTTTTTGAGGTCGTCTGTCCACCTCGTAGGGGGTCTACCGACGCTGCGCTTTCCGGTGCGGGGTCGCCATTCCAGCACCTTAAGACCCCAGCGCCCATCGGTCCTCCGCACTATGTGCCCCGCCCAGCGCCACTTCAGCTTCGCGACACGCTGAGCTATGTCGGTGACTTTAGTTCTTCTACGGATCTCCTCATTTCTGATTTGATCTCGTAGAGACACTCCGAGCATAGCTCGCTCCATCGCCCGCTGAGTGACTCTGAGCTTTCTTATAAGGCCCATAGTGAGCGACCACGTTTCGGATCCGTAGGTCATCACTGGCAACACGCACTGTTCGAAGACCTGCCTATCCGAGTTGGATTCGGCGACTAACCTCTTTCTCGAAATTGGACCTACCCAGCTGGACCGTATGTCCCAGGTATATGTACTCGTCTACAATTTCGAGTGCAGAGTTCTCAACGATGACCAGGTGGAGCGGAACATGTGAGTTGGACATGATTTTTGTCTTACTCATGTTCATTTTAAGGCCCACCTGCTGAGATACTCTGCTGAGGTCGTCGAGCATTGTGTTAAGGTCCTCCAGACAACCTGCCATAACGACTATGTCGTCGGCAAATCTAAGGTGAGTGATGTACTCGCCGTTGATGTTGATGCCGTATCCGTTCCAATCCAAAAGCTTAAAGACATCTTCCAATGCAGCGGTAAACAGCTTCGGGGAGATAACATCTCCCTGTCGCACACCTCGCCGCATTTGGATTGGTCTCGTAGTTTTGTCTTGGATACGGACAGACATTGTGGCGTTTTCATACAAACACTTCAACACTTGGACGTACCGATAGTCGATTCGGCATCTCTGGAGCGACCTTAACACAGCCCATGTTTCCACCGAATCAAAGGCCTTCTCATAGTCCACAAACGCCAAGCAAAGTGGCTGGTTATACTCCTCGGTTTTCTGTATAACCTGCCGCAGCGTGAATATGTGGTCTATGGTACTATACCCTTTTCGGAAACCGGCTTGTTCGGGAGGCTGGAAGTCGTCAAACCTACGAGCGAGACGATTCGTTATGACTCTCGAGAACAGCTTATAAACATGATTCAGCAGCGTGATGGGTCTATAATTCTTCAATAAGGTGTTATCACCTTTCTTGAAGAAGAGAACCACCACGCCCCAGTACCATGCTTCCGGCATAGAGCCTTCGTGAATGACGGAATTGAACAATCGCTGAAGGACTTTAAGTACCGGTTTACCACCCGCCTTCAGGAGTTCAGTAGTGATTCCGTCATCACCTGGAGCCTTGTTGTCCTTCAGTTGTTTGAGAGCCATACTAATCTCGTTTAAGCTGACGTCCGGGATATCTTCGGTATAGTGTCGGGTCAACTTGGCTCTTGGGTCTTTTGCCAAATTGACAACAGGCTGTTGTGTTGAGGTGTATAACTGCCCATAGAACCTCTCAACCTCTCTCAAAATCTCAGGACGAGATGAAATGATACTACCAGTATCGGTCTTCAATCGCGTTAACTGCCTCTGCCCAATAGACAGATCTCTTGCGAACACTTTTGAGCCCCTGTTACGCTCAATAGTATCTCGAATGTGTTCGGTGTTGAAGCGTCGCAGGTCGCATTTCTGCGCCTTAGAAATCTGTCTATTGATCAGACGGTAGCGTGCCGCGTCTACAGAAGACTGTAGCCTCATTTCGTTCCTCTCATCCATGAGCTTGAGAGTCTGGGTCGAGAATTTACTAGTTCTCTTACGGTGTGTCTTATAAAATTTGGACCCCACCGTATGGACAGTTTCCACCAGCCTGTTGTTTACGTCATCCACAGAAGCGCAGTCAGCTAGGCAATCAAAACGATTCATCAGCTCGAGATGGAACTTCTCGGGGTTTTGGATATGAGCTCGAGTTGGTCGGAGCGTAGACTTCACCAGGCCGGATCTTTCCAGCTGTACGCATATATTCAATGTGCCTCTAACCAGACGGTGATCGCTACCGGTTTTCACAGTATTGACCACAGAGACATCATTAAATATATGACGCCTGGTCGACATAATGAAGTCAATCTCGTTTCTCGTGGAACCGTCGGGACTTATCCATGTCCATTTTCGATGCGGCCGTTTCTTGAAGAAAGAATTCATCATGTAGAGGTCCTCTCTCTCCAAGAAATCGGCCAGCATCTGGCCCCTGTGGTTCCGTTGCCCGTATCCAAATTGCCCTACTCTCACCTCAGTACCGCTTCGCTTGCCCAGCTTTGCGTTGAAATCCCCCATCACAACAGTGTAGAAGGTTTTGGAGGCATGCATGGCTCTAGATAAATCCTCATACATGGCCTCTACCTCTTCGTCTGGATGTGCCGATGTCGGTGCGTAAACCTGTATGACCTTCAGCGAATACCGTTTGGTAATTCTGAGTATAAGGAACGCGACCCTGCTCGACACACTCTCGACTTGAACAATGTTGTTGACAAGGGACTTGTGGACGAGAAACCCGATACCACCCTGGGACTGTTGGTCGCCCTCCCGGTAGTAAAACAAGTTGCCGGATTTTAGAATCATCGTGTCCTCCCCCTCTCTTCGGACTTCGGATAATCCTATGACATCCCACCGCAACTTGCTTACTGTTTCTTCCAGCTCGAGTATCTTTTCGTCTTCCCTCAAAGTGCGTGCGTTGTACGTTGCCAGGTCCAGTCGTCGGGGTTGGCAGCGGAATCTCTTCCGGAGATTCTTGACACCCCCTGCCCCGCCGTTACCCAAACCGCTGCCAGAGCTGGGAATAGCGGAGCTGCCGGGAACTAGGGGCTGTGGTTTAATTTGTGATGCCATGAAGGTTTTGCCGGTAATCACCACGCTTGGCATGCGGGTTGGTGATCGCAGTGCTGACCGTTTTGCACCGACAGTGCTGCTGCCCACTGTCGGTCTGGTATTTAGGTCAGCAAAAAATGAAATGGTTATACCGCCATTTATCGGTCGTACAACACTACATTCATTTTTAAAAATATCATCATCATTCTCCTTACCCCACTCCCCCACCAGTGGGGTCGGCACAACATGTTGTCAGATAATTCGGCTACGTATTTTACGACCGGCCACCTGCCTGACGTCAACTTACCTTAGTCGTATTTTACGACCATCGGTAAGAAATGAGGTTGGTCTATTCTACTCAGCCGGACACCAGACCGCATCCGTTTTAAAAAATATCCTCTTATTTTTATAAATTTTATACAATAACAAAGTAAGTATTGTTAGACTACATAAAAGTGTGAAGTATATTATTAATTTGAATTATGTATTTATGAGTTTGAGAAAACCTAAATGTTTGAACCTGCATAATGATAAAGTATTATTATGTATAATAACTAGCTACGCAAGCGGCTTCGGTAGCGTAGAAATCATTGTTACAAAGTCTTTCCCGCGTAAATAACGTAAAACTTTTAATTGAAATTTTGAACGTAAAAGACGTTATTGTGAGTTAACCATAATAGATAGGGACATGCTGTCTCGGACTTTAATGTAGTGATTTTGTAGATCTATAATTCTCTAGTACATTACTTTAGTGTATTTATGTGAGTTTATGCGGCGCATGGGATTAAAGATCCCAGAAGGCGAGTTTTCTTACAACCATGCGACCCCTTCAACACAATTTACATAAAATCGTAATGTACTATTAACCTAAACGTTTCGGAAGAATTGCACTATCTTGTAGTAAAAACCGCTCAAAACTATGTTTAGTAGATTTTGAAAAAATCGATCACATACAGGCTGACAGATTTTGGGGACTTTTTTTATAATAAGTGCAGATATTGATTTTTATACCATTCCCGAGATTTCGCTTACCGAAGTTTAAGTTAAAAAGTGGAACAATATAACATTCAAATATTTTGACATGATTTTCTTAACATGTAGGTCAAAGTACTCTTGAATTAAAATATTTATTTTCATTAGAGAGTACCTTAAAATATCCAGGACTCAAATTATCCCGTCTCCTCAACCATTATTGCTAGCCAGTCAGCTAATGAATAAAATATTACCAAGTAAATTGGCGTCTTGGAAGACCCAGAGCTGTAATTTACGTCATTTAAATCGCTTAAAAGTTCCTTTAAATATGAACCTAAAGTTATAACTACTTAACTTGTATTATATCGGTCATCTTTAGTTATCTTATAGTTACAAGCTGAGGTAGCCCAAATGTGAGACCGTGCACTCTTTCGAAAGATTCATGAGTTCAAACCCCGGGCAGGCACCAATGAGTTTTTCTATTAAAACTTATTTGTGTAATTGATAATTGCAATTTATCACACACTTTTCGGTGAAGGAAAACATCGTGAGGAAATCTGCATATCTCTAGATAATTATGGGGATATGTGTAACCTAACAATCCACATTGGAGCAGCGTGGTAGGTCTTAGTTCCAGACCCTTCCCTCCAGAAACGGAGGTATTATCATCTTTAAACAGTTAAAGAAACATTTAGATTAAGTGTAAAGACATACTTAAAAGTAAAGTAGCGGCCTGTTACAATCCCACTGCTGGGAATAGGCCTCCTCTCTCCGAATCTGGAGAGAAGGGTTGGAGCTAAGACCTACCACGCTGCTCCAATGCGGATTGGTAGGTTACACATATCAACAGAATTCTCTAGAGATATGCAGGTTTCCTCACGATATTTTCTTTCACCGAAAAGCGTGTGATAAATTGCAATTATCAATTAGACATATGAGTTTTAATAGAAAAAGTCATTGGTGCCTGCCCGGGTTTGAACTCGTATTCCCCTCGAAAGAGACGTACTGTCTCACCGCTGGGCTATCACAGCTCACTGATAAAAGACACAGCTCAAAGACATACTTAATATATGCTGAAAAAAGCTTGTTTCTAATAATAACAATTATTAAAAACCAGCATTGCACTTTTAGTAGGTACTTTGTTTCCCTACTTAGTATGACAATCTCTGTAATGAAGATCAATCTGTTAAAAATAGGAAAATAGTTGTAGTTTATGTGTTTAAATTATTTCAAAATGAGGGTGAAATGTGTAATTTTTATTGTACTCTTGCCGGTTTATTGCATCGATACTGGATTTATTTTTGACAATGCCGTGTGGTATCCGGCCTCATAGAATACACCAACCTCATTTCTTACCGAGGTGTCGTAAAAGGCGACTAAGGTAAGTTGATGTCAGGCAGGCGGCCGATCGTAAAATACGTAACCAAATCATGTGACAACATGATGTAACATGTTGTGCCGACCCTACTTAGAGTGGGATAAGGGCAGGAGAATGATGATGACCGGATTTATTTTTGACAAATTACAAGCATTTAGCGAAAAAATGTTTTGGCTTCCATTATAATTAATAAGAATTTTCGACGATTCAGAAACAAGGGGCTTATCATTTGAGCGACGGTAAGCAAATTGATGTCAGATGTTAACTCCGTAACTCATGATACAAGAAAATTATCTTTTCAAAGGAAGCCAAGTTTTATACCGGAGCTCATTAAACTTTTCGCAACTCAATTTTCTTTCGATCGAGGCCTCCATTTTTCGATGTAATCGGTGATCAGATAACATTAATGATATTAAAATAAATTAAAATACTTTTCATTACAAACCTGATTTTTAACATCATTCTGCCTATCCCACACTAAGTGGGGTCAGCTTAGCATGGTTTTCTCTTTCATTCTCGACTGCCATTCGTGAACTTTGGTGCAGGTCTTTTTATATGCATATCATACTTCACACAATCCAACTATTTCGTTTTAAACCTCGCTCTAATCACATATCCATTTACATTCATAGTTTCTCTCTCACACACACACACACACACACACACACACACACAAATTATATTATGGGTGGCGACTGTTGGGTACACAAAACTCACAATCCAAATAAATCTATTTATTTACAGTTAATTAATTATAATTATTCTTATACTATGTACTATGCTTAAATCTTAAATACTAATGGCGTCCGATCCCACCGAAGTTAGGTAGGGAAAATGCGCGGTGGCGCGAAGTTTCTTTCCCAGGCATGGAAAATGACACCTCAGGTGTCGAGTAGTCTGGGAAAGCGGCAAACGCTGAGTAGACGTAACACACACACATACCCCCACACACACACTAAGTCAAATCAGACTGTTGAATAGAAACAAATTTCAAAATCTAGACTTGTTATAAAACAAAGTCCCCTAAACCGGTCCGTATGTGATCGAATCTCTCAAAATCTACTGAACGGGTTTATACGGTTTGCACTAAAAGATGTGCAGTTCTTCCGGAAGTCTCAATTTAATAGTACATTAAGGTTTAATGTAAATTGTTTTGAAGAGGACGCGTTGTTGTAAAAAAAACTCGCCTTCTGAGAGCTTTACTCGCGTGTGTAAACCAGCAGAGATACACAAAGGTAATGTACCAAAAAATTGTAGATCTACAAAAATACTATACAAATAATATAAAGTCTACGGCATCCTGTCTCTATCTGTTATGGAATATCTCATATTAACTATAGTGTCTTTAGTCACTGATGTCCACGCGAGCGAAGTCGCAGTCATCTTGAATGACACGGGGTTTTACAGTTTTCTGTAGAATGTGCGGTTAAACCTTGTTGAAACAATCACAAGATCAATCTTATTTCAAGACAAACGCAAAGACCAAAAAGCAGAAGAAAAAAAGACTAATATAAGTAAGATAGCGTTTGTGTGCACCATCCATGTTGCGTAGTTATAAACCATGGGGTTGATACCGCAGTTTGTATCAAAAGTGAGTTGCTTGTGAGAACAGAGTTTAAGCATATTTTTTTTTATGAGTAAAGACTTACCGTATGCGATTTTCTCCATTATCCACGTCGATTTCCTGTAACAATATATTTGGCTTTTTCAAATCTGCAAATTAATCATTTGTAAGGGGTATAAAGCTGTGGTAACCCAGCGGTGAGACTGTGCGACTCTCTAGAGACGCTCATGGGTTTAAACCCCGGACAGGCACTAATGAGTTTTCTATCAAAACTTATGTGTCTAATTGATAATTGCAATTTACCATACGCTTTTCAGTAGTTAAACGTCGTGAGGAAAACCTGCATATCTCTATAGAATTCTAGGGATACGTGTAATCTACCAATCCGCAATGGAGCACCATGATGGGTTTCAGTTTCAATCTTTATCTTCAAAAATAGAATGAGGAGTCATTAACGATAACAGATCGTTACTTTACTTACTTTACTTAAAGACTTAGATTAACATATTAGATTTTTAACGTTACCCACATCGATTTCTTGTAAAAATATATTTATCTATTTAAAATCTGCATATTAATCATTTTTAAGGGATAAAAAATGTAAAAAATGTTATATTATGGATGACAAAACAATTAAAGAGTTTACTAATCAATAGCTGATAAATCGCCTCGTGCCCCGATTTTCGCAAGATTATTTACTTTTTATCAGTATTTCTCTCTTGTCTAGCCAATGGCAAAAATAGTTCGCTCAATACGAGAGTACAGTTGTTCTTGTTTTATTATCCGTCCACGGACTTATGCAGATTTAATTAAACGCTTCCTTCGCTTTTTAATTTACACGAATAGAATAAACTTTCAATTGTAGATTGTGTTGTTGCCAAGTTAATATGGTTAACAAGTTTTTTGATTATGTAGTTAATTTTCATGCTTAATGCTAAAATTTGTAATAAAGCATAAGAATTCATATTGCTAAAGAATTTTTGGGATACGTAACACCTGCCCTATTGGAAAGTATAATGGGTTTCGCCTAATAGTGGGATATTTACTATTGTTCACTAGTAACTAATGTGTTGCATTCGTTCAAGGCGTGTGATGAAAAGCAGCTTTAAGCTGAGTCTCACGACCTTTTCACTTTAGGAGTATAACGCATTTTTCGTTAATACAATTATTATTAGTTTAACGTTACTTTCTAATTTGCATATTAATCAACACTTTGTTAAAAAATATTTAAAAAAAAACAGTTTTACAAAGTTACTTCGGTCTGTATTTACCGTATGAAATTATGAAGCCTTTAAAATCATATCTATATTTTTTGCCTGCTTCCAAGTTTAAAATTAAATAAGACACTTTCTTGTTACACACCAAATCAAGAGCCACGTATGATATTTTTAATAAATCCTACTTCTTACTAATCCTACTAGTCCTACTAATATTATAAATGCGAAAGTTTGTAAGTATAGATGGATGTTTGTTACTCTTTCACGAAAAAACTACTGGACGGATTCGGATGAAACTTTATAGTTATTTAGGTTATACATCGGAATAACATATAGGCTACAATTTTTAATGATTTTATGTAATATAACGATACATGTCAATAAAGTCGGAAAAATCTGGCCTCTGAGAGCTATCTCGGCGTACGCTGCTTAAACCATTAGAGTTACACAAAGATGGTGTACCGCAGTATTGTTAGTCTTTAATAGTGCTAAATAAAAGTCCGTGACAGCATATATCTATCTTCTATGTGGAAGCCACTATGACCAAAATTGTGAATCATAAAATTAATTAAATTAGATACTATGGCAGACCAAAACCTCGCGAGCGAAGCCGCGGGAAAAAACTAGTCTATACATATTATAAAACAATGTCCCCAAAAGCTGTCTTTCTGTATGTGATCGATTTTTTCAATATCTACTGAACGGATTTTTGTACAGATTTTACTAAAAGTTCTTCTGGAAGGTTTAGGTCAATAGTGTAGTACCATATCATGTAAATTGAAGATGAAGAGGTCGGGCGGTTGTAAAAAAATTCACCTGCTTGGAGCTTTATCCGCGTGCGCCGCGTGAACCAGCAGATGTACACTAAATTAATGTAGTAGATAATTGTAAATCAGCAAAAATACTACATAAAAGTCCGCGACAACATGTCTCTATCTGTTATGGTTAACTCACAATAACTACTTTTATGTTCAAAATTTTGATTAAGGCAAAATTTTGTGACACACTGGGCGCAACCGCTGTAACAACTAGTTTCATACTTAACAAACATGATAGAATAAACTCATGCCCAGTTATGAGCTTCTATCAAATAAGAGCACGGAAATTTTGTACAAAAATATCTAAGAAGAAAACAACATAAAAATTCCAACCGTGACCCAAGAACCCAATGGTGTTTATAATCCGTTTACATTACATTTCGTTTTCAATATTCAATAACTGCTCTTATCCAACCATCCTGATATGAGGTCCTCATCCTTCTCATTCCGGGCACGTCCACGCTGTCTTAACATCTGGATCATTTCGCAGCGCTTTGGTGTGTTTGACATATCTTGATACTTGAATATTGTGTTCACTGATACAAACTACAAAAGTAATGGTAATATTACTTTGCTATAATCCGCGACTAAGTAAACAGGAAATATGTATAATGCCAATACGGAGTCGACTATTCGTTTTATAAATGGAACATGCAGCATTCGTTAAAACACATGCACAAACCAACGTCACCACAATACACAAGCACTACACACTTTCACTATAACAAACTCAACAATCGTTTTGCCCCGCAACCGAAGCATCATCAGTAGATAGACTCCACGACAAAATCCCAAAGCTTTGCTCTCACTCTACATTTAGCATTATACATTTTACTATTTAGATACATGAGTTTTAATAGAAAAACTCATTGGTGCCTGCCCGGTTTGAACTCGTATTCCCCTTGAAAGAGTTGCACGGTCTCGCCGCTGGGCAATCACAGCTCTATATTTGGAATTTATCTCTATATCAGGATTTGTGTATACTAGTATTTAATTCGGAATAAACAGGGTGAGCGTAGTAAGCCCGTGAATATCTCATTAATATATTTTTCTCTTTATATCTCTTTGCTCGCCACCAAATTTTATAGGAACATCTGCTGGGTCAATTTAAAAATTTTCTGATAATTTCATTAAAATTGGGCGGGCCATTTCAAAGTCTATGTCCCTTACATTTAGACAAACATTCATTCTTATATATAAACAGAAAAATACTACACGTAAGTAAGCCAGGCGAGTCATTGGAGTTTCAGTGAAAATTCATGAATAAAAATACGAGTAATATAATTTAAATATTCTCTTGGCGACGTTAACTTTATTTGAATATTATTTTTCTTCACTGATTTGTTTTATTAGAAAAAATAAGTATCAAGAAAAATGTTCGCTCTATAGAGTTTATGACGACGTCATGTACAACATTTTTTTCCCAGTTTCCCATTTACCCCAAAATTTTTAGCAAAATCTGTTTAACATTACAGATATGTAGCAAACTGAGAGTGTTTTCTATGGCCAACCTTAACAGGATTCCAAATAATAGATCTGTCGCAAATTACTTAATTGTAATTTTGTACTATAATAGAACGAAATTACAATAGGATCATAATTTAAGAATACCATTATTTACTAATTTACTTCATCATTTACTAATGTGTCTAATTGGTTATTGCAATTTATCATACGCTTTTCGGTGAAGGAAAACATCGTGAGGAAACCTTCATATCTCTAAAGAATTCTGGAGATATGTGTAACCTACCAATCAGCATTGGAGCAGCGTGGTAGGTCTTAGCTCCAACCCTTCTCTCCAGAAACGGAGAGAGGAGGCCTATACCCAGCAGTGGGATTGTAACAGGCCGCTACTTTTTACTTTTACTTTTAATCATTTACTAGTTATTATAAAATTGTTTTGCTAAGCCTACATCTTGTCAAGTCTTACATTGTTTGTATTATACATTAAATTAAGAAAGTTAAAATCATTATTGGTTGTTAAAAAAAATTGAATTTTAAAAATAATGTATAATATGCCTCTTGATAATTTATGGAAATATATTAATTATGAATGTCTTTAATATCTACAATATTCAAACATCCATTGTCACCGTTTCAACTGCGACGGGCTTTTTTTCAGCTGGTGGATCGTTAATGACCACACATTCCTGTAAATCTTCTAATTACAATTACACGAACGAGATACGAAATTACAATTACTATAATAATACAAGTGCATAGGTATAAACTGCAACAATATCTTCAGATTCACCGATAGTGCACTTTACGACTAAGCGTCACAGCGTAAGTGACACTGTAATGCAAATATGTAGGTGTCAGAAGAGTACAAACGCCGCGTCATTGGATTTCTCTGTGACGATATCGTGTTTCATTCACGCTCACGTGTAATTTGGTAATATTTTTAGTCGCTATCTATCTATACTTATTATATAACAAAGTTCCCAAAAGCTATATGTCTGTACATGATCGATTTTCTCAAACTGATTTTTTGTACTTTTTTTAATAAAAGACAATTCTTTCAATTCTTTCGTAAGTTTTAAGTACATACTGTTTTAAACTGTTTGTTGTGAAATTATGTTGAAGGTCGCGGTGTCGTAAAAAAACTCGCCTGCTGAAAACCTTAATCGCGATCGCCGTGTAAACCAGCAGAGATACACCAAATTTATGTACTAGAGAATTGTACACCTACAAAATACTACAAAAAAGTCCGAGATAGGGTGTCTCTATCTCTTATGCTTAATTCACAATAAATACTTTTATGTTGAAAGTTTCAATTCGGGAAATATTTTGCAACACACTGATTTCCACGTTGGCGAAGCCGCTGACACAGCTATACCAAATATACTAATATACTATCAATATATATATTTTATTTATAACAAATATGTATAAGTTATATCTATCTTAAATTACTTACACGCTACTACTGTACAAATCATGCCCACTTGGAATGGTCCCAAGAATGCTGACAGCGTTTCCGCGTTGAATCGCTAAGCTGATTCTTTATGCGAAAAAGGAGCCAGTACTCTTGTCACCCGAAGAGGCGATCAACCGAGGTGTAAAACGGATAAAAAATATATATTAATATACTTATATAATATAATACACTTATATAAAGACTAAAATGTTCAACCAGTGTGTCCTACCTGTCATGACCTACGGTGCCGAGACAGGACACTAACAGATAAGGCGGTCCACAAGCTAAAAGTCGCTCAGCGGGCTATGGAAAGAGCTATGCTCGGGGTTACTCTGAGGGATCGCATTCGTAACGAAGTAATCCGTCAGAGAACTAGGGTCACTGACATAGCTCAGCACATAAGCAAGCTGAAGTGGCAATGGGCCGGCCATATCTGTCGCAGAACCGATGACCGGTGGGGTAGACGTGTTCTGGAGTGGAGACCGCGAATTGGAAAACGTAGTGTAGGACACCCTGAGACTCGATGGAGTGACGACATACGTAGGACAGCGGGCAGTGTATGGGAACATAAAGCCCAGGATCGGGCAAAGTGGCGAATTATTGGAGAGGCCTATGTCCAGCAGTGGCCTGAAGTAGGCTGATTATGATGATGATGACTTATATAATATAATTTATTATATAATATAATATACTAATTAAGACGACAGCAGGATGTATGATGCCATTCATGCTGCAAACAACAGATGCCGTTGGCGCAACATAGCACCAAAGTGATCAGTGATGGGGTTCACGATTGATGAAGACAACTCAAGGATTGTATTATTATAACTAAATAATTCTAATCACAACTTTGTGTGCATCAACATTAGTTTAGCGTTAAAAGATCCTAAATTACAAGTACGTATTATACTGTTATCATCATCATTCTCCTGCCCTTATCCCACTCTAAGTGGGGTCGGCACAACACGTTACAAACATGTTGTCACATGATTTGGCTACGTATTTTACGACCTGCCGCCTGCCTGACGGCAACTTACCTTAGTCGCCTTTTACGACACCTTGGTAAGAAATGAGGGTGGTCTATTCTATGGTATTGTACTGTCATCAATGAAGTGTAATACCCGTGGTCGTAGTGAAAGTGAGTAATTCTCTCCCCTGGCCCCAGTACTATAACGCGCGGTGTGCAGGCATGAGACGACAGAATCTCTTTTATTATAAATCTACCTTCCATCAAAACTTCTATTCTTATTCACATACACTACAGTACGATAACTACTTTTAGCATTATATCGATTTCATTAAATCGCGGATTATAGCAAATTATTAAATTATCACTTTTCAAAAATAAGAGCAGTTCAGAAGGATTCTCGACTATCCCAGCGATTATACGGAAAAATAAATCGCGATCACGGGAGCATCGTATCGCGACAAAGTTTAATGAGATTTAATACAAAAGTTTCATCTTCTTTGACGAGATAATTTAGTACCATACTGTATATCCGACTTTAATTTACTTCTGTTTTTCGATTCTCATTTGATCTTTGACGAACAGGAAAAACTTATTTCTGATACTTAAGATTATAAATTTATAATTAAGTTTCTTACTTTACTTTGTTCATAATCATGTATTACGAAGAAAATAATTTTCATTCTCAGATCACTTCGAGCTATATGCTTTTGTTCGCCATTTCATCTGGATTAATTTTAGTGAAGTAATAAAAAGTAGCCTGGAGTATAATATAATGTATGGGAAATTTACATACATGATCGTCCGTCACCAGAGTAACTTAATACTTTTATGACAGACAACTGTTAAATACTATATAATACAGATATATACATAATTCTAAATGCATATATGCACCCAGTCTCGAAAAACCAACAAATTGTTTTGAGAAAATATTGGCCATCGGCGGGCATCGAACCCGCGACACGCGGAGCTGTAGACGGGGTCACTACCAACTGCGCAAATGTTTCAGTATTATATAACTATCAAGCTTACGAACTATTCCCTACTAAAAAAGAAAATTGATCCTTAACCAATCAGCGTTTAAGCAACGGATCACTCCGTTCTACACTCCAAATCTTCTCTTCGAAAAACGACGGGAGGTCTATGCTTAGCCGTGAGATGATTATACGATATGATATTAATTAAACAGTCAATATTAAATTCAAATTCAATACATTCTTTACTTAAGTAAACTTGTAAACAAGTGCTTTTATCAACTTTACTGCTGGTTCGGAAAGCTGTTCCTACCGAGAAGAGCCAGAAAGAAACTCGGCGGTTGCTCTTTTCAAATATAAAACTTAAAACTAATTACATTTAGTTATTGCTGTCTTGTACAGTGTAGAAGTTTCATTCAATATTAAGTCATTACTTTAAGCAAGCAGCAGTGTTGTTTGCAATGAAAACTTTAAAGAAATTTATCTCAAAACTTAAAATTTCAGTTGTGCCACTAATGCAGTCCATGAGCGATATATGCACTAGAATCGTTTAAGTATTAGATCTATGAATTGCTAGCCATCACACTGTACTGTAAAGTTTTTAATTTCATTTCGCGGCTACTCTCAAACCTCGTTACAAGTTTAAATTGGCATTTCTAAGTTGTATACGGGTATGATGCCTTAATAAATATTCCCTGCAACTTAATTTATAGTGTCTTTTGAATTCTTCAGAAGCCCGTCCTATAAAGTTTTTTTTAGGTAACATGGTCCCGGAGTGATAAAACTCATTGATGACTAGTAAAATACTAATAAGTATTTAAAAAATTTGTGAGCTAATCCACTGAGCAATTTCTTTTTTGAACCCTTGTATGAACCCTTCTTATCTTTTATCTAGTCTAACTACACTTCAATGTACCTACTATATATTTGAAAAAATCTCTCTATTTCTCTATAGCTATATCTCTCTATCTCTATCTCTATATTTATCTATATCTCTCTATCTTTCTCTATTCAACAAATGGACTTCAATGTTAGACATTGGTCCCATCAAAAGTCATTCAAATTACACCATCTTGCGTCTGAATCCAAAAACTCTCTGCAAACTTGACTTTATGTATCTGATTCTGTACCTAGTGATAGAATCTACTAATACTGTATCTTGAAATCTTAATTTTCCAAAATGTATCGGTTTTGTTCAATTTTGTTTGATTTAACTACGCAAACCCGTTGGGTTGAATAGAATAGACCTTCTTTCTTACCGAGGGGTCGTAAAATACGACTAAGGTAAGTTGACGTCATGCAGGCGGTCGGCCGTAAAATACGTATCCAAATCTTGTGACAACATGTTTGTAACATTTTGTGCCGACCCCACTTAGTGTGGGATAAGGGAAATAGGATGATGATGTTGGGTTATGTCAGACACTTTGGTTCCTTTAAGAGTATTTTCATTTCAATAAAAGGTGAATTTTAATATATAATATTTTCTCATTTAGTTACCTACAGTTAAAGAACCTAAGAACGGAAAGATAGATTAAGTTTACTATACTCCATAATCTGAAAGAGATATTCACCTCAATAATTTCGTGGAGATTTTATTTTTCTTCCGTTAAATAGACGTTGCATGTTGTGAGATCATTTATAAATCAGAGCAATATTTTATCGCAGGAAATCTTTACTTCAATTTGTTTCGTAAATCTCCGGCCCTTTAAAAATGTATTTGATTCTTCAACAGGTAAACTGAATGCAAGATATTTTTCTTTTGTTTAAGAATCAAGCCCAAGGTGTTCTACATTTCCTTTTGAAATTTGAAATGAATGAGACAACATAAATAAAAGTTTTCGTCTTACGTTCACATCATAAATTTTAATGTATTGACTTCTAAATGTTACAAAACAATGTATTTGAAAATCCCATGATTAACCATGCTAATATTAAAAATGCGAAAGCAAGCTGGATTAATATTGATGAAGTTTAGTACAATTGAAGCTTCTATACTGTAACGGGCCATAAAGGATAAAAATAATTTATAGCAATGCGCTGTGTTTGGAGGCGAAATCAATAGTGGGGGTTGGACTATCTGTATTTAATACTGTATGTTATGGCAATGTGGTGCATTGCGATTTTTTCGTGAAGCCTATCTTCTGATGATGCTTCGGTTACGGAACGAAACGTAGAGATTGTCGTAATGAATGTGTGTAGTTCTTATGTAGTTTGTTGATGGTGGTGGTGACTTGTGATACGTGGGGTAACTAATCTTGGATGTACAAAGTATGAGAACGGTTGTTACTTCTTACGTTTAGCACTACATAGGTTTTCTAAACAAACGCGAATTGGATCAAACTAATTCTATCATTACTTTTGGAATTAAAACGCTTAAAGAGACACGAACGAAATCGCGGGTGCAGCATGTTTTTAATAATAAAATCTTCATAAGGTGCAGATGTAAGTTTTAGAGGAAATTTTAAAGCCATAAAGTAAAGTAATGGCCTTTTACTATCCCACTATTGGGAATAGGCATCCTCTTGTTTTGGTTTTCTTCCCACCACGCTTGATATGTCAAACATATCACTAGAATTCACTAGAGATATGCAGGTTTCCTTGCGACGTTTTCCTTCCTACCTAATAGCGTGTGATAAACAATTATCAATTAGACTCATAAATTTTAACAGAAAAACTCATTGGTGCCTATCCGGTATGTGAACCGTGACCCCTCGATAGAGTCACACGGTCTCACCGCTGCGCTATCGCAGCTACTTAAGCTATATTTAACATTAAATTATTGACATCTACTTTAAAGTTTATAATAATTACGTGAAAAAAACCTGAAATCGTTGTTACGTAAGCAATTTTTCATTAAGACAATTACTTAAAACAGAGAGGCAATGGTCAAACAAAACGAGGCGAAACGCCAACAACTGACGTCAGTTATCTTTTGTATTATGTAACAAGGCACTTTTACAGATGGGATGGGCAGTTTTCGGTGTAGCGACTGAGCAATTTTAGTTTCGACGACCGCAAATATATATTTGCCCGGGAGTTGTCCGGTTTGATGACAAAGAAACAATGCCCGACCCGGATATTTGAAGGGAAGTAGGCGACTCGTGTTTTTCGGTAATAGTTTCCCAGCTGGCTAGTGGAGCCCAGAAAATCAGTGAAAAATATTTTTTGAACAGGTTGTTATTTACCCGATTATATGCGTAAATAACACGAGTGATTAATTGATTGTGTTCGTAAATATTTGATAATTTTTAATTATTTCGAGATATCTTTTTCTCTCTGGGCAATTGTCATTTTTTATTCATCGATATGTAGGTAGCAATGGAAACACTACTCGCACGTCTACGTGTGCGCCATCGTTCGCTAATGGCCGCTCGATCGCCTTACATTATTCGTATTAATTTCGTTGTAAAACATTGACAATTCACCTGGAACTTGCAATATCAAGTGCCGTGTACAACTTCAAAAGTGTCGTGTCGAGTTTCGGACTCGTAATAGTGTTACTCTTCGTTCGAGTAACCATATACTCTTGGCGTCACAAGAAACGGCCGGCCGCCGGTGCATATCAAAGACTTCGAACCTTCCAGTGCATGGCGGCAGTACAACGGCATCGAAAGGTGGGTGGTGCTAAGTTGTTACTACTTATCGGTGATAATTGTGCATTGCCCAGAAGATTAAAAAATAGTATAAAACCTTCAACCCCTCATACAGTCCACTTAACCCCCCAACCAGCGACCTAGGTTCACGGACGAGTTTCCTTATAATTAGGGAACTTTGTCGTCCAGATTGTATTTCCTTATTTCACATACTGAGCATAACAACGGCTAAATGTAATTTTTGCTATGGAAACACGCTAAGGTATAAATATTACAATTCAATATTTGTTTTATTACTAACATAGTTTTAAGAAATCATTTTACTAACATATGGATCATGTATCTGATGATAAAATTTAAATAAGTAAATGAATTTATGAATTTTTGATTTTTTTTTTATTTATTTTATATACACATATATAAGACATTTTAAAATTAACTAAGACTTTGCATTGCCAGACATGCAAGGATGGCATTGCGATAGTATAAAACTGTGTTGCATATGCCATCCTCACAGTCAAAAATAATTAATTAATATTATTAAAATATAGTATACATACATATATATTACAATAAAGAAAGTGTGCATGTCTGTGAGTGAATAAATAAATCAAAGACAATAGACATACTGAAGACTACAGAAATGCTATAATATTATTTTTTACAATAAAACCTTTTTTTTAGATTGTTATGTACAATCCTTCGATAAGCTATAAACTCTTACTTAGATACCAAACTGCAATTTTTATTAATTCATTAAACAATATATTATTACACGACCTAAAACCAAACCTAAGACACCAAAGAACGACCTAACAAAACCCTACAAAACTCACGACCATCTCAGCCTGACACATTTTATGCATTCTCTTATGTGAAATTAGAATGAGAAACAATAGCGCGAAACAAAATGTCAGTTACTCAAACGATATCGTATAAGTTTTCTTTGCTGTAATTAAGAAAAAAGACAGATTGGAAAAGCAATTCGTTTTATACTCGATTTTTTAATCTTGAGATTCAACACGACAAGTGTTCTTAACAGTTGTTCAGTTGCCCTTTACTATTTAAAGGGGTCAAGCCAAATATTTAAGATAACTTTCATCTAGCCAAGACACGCGCTGAGGAAAAGACTGAAGATGAAAACTTGGAAAAATAATGTAACTTACATATTTTAACTATTTGTTTTCTCCTAGAGTTTGTTGCTCTTTAAATTAATTGAATAGTTTTATTCATTTCATTTTATCTAAATAGCTTTGATAGCCCAACGGTGAGACTGTGCTATTCACTAGAGACGATCATGTATAAATGCAATTTGTCACATATGGTGAGGGAAAATAGTAAAGAAACCTGCATATCTCTAGAGAATTCTGATGATAGGTGTAACATTTCAAGGCACAGAGGAGCAGCGGTAGGTCTTAGTTCCAATGCTTTTCTCCTCTAAACCTTCTCTAAACCTCCGTTTTAGGAGAAAAGGATTAGAGGCCTACGACCAAAACCAAAACAGTTCTTCTTACTTAAATAACTATTTTGTTTTAAAAATATAACATACTGAGTAAACATTTAATTAGTAAATATAATGATGGGTGATTCCAAAAAAGTCGCTGGGAACCATCGTTTGGCGTAGGAATCGTTTAAAGAAACCTACAAGCAACATTGTCCATAAGTTCAAAAGAAGAGAAAAGAATACGTATTTACTCTGTAAGTACTCTGTAAGTACTGTACTCTGAGAAAACTCGAAATATTTATTACGCAACTTTGGCAAATATTTTACTTACAAAATTTTATGACGTCATAGGACTTAAAGCTGTCGCTTCCGAATACGGTTCTAAGCCGTGACGTAAATATCGTTGTAACAATGTTTACGTAAAGTACTGGGTAATTTCTCTTTTCAATTGAGCAACTTGATTAAGTCCAATAATAAGAGATTATATTTTTTATGAATGTAGAAGGGAATAATGTTTTATGAGAGTTATGAGTTTCAATAGACTTAATACTGGTATGTTTATTGGGACACTTTCCCGTCCTACATCAAGAGAAAGTATATTTCTATGTACTCATAAATCTCATTTGATTAATTATTTTTATTTTTATATATACATATTGTATAAAGTCCCTAAATTAAATAAAGAAAAAAAAAGAATGAATAATGAAGAAGGGAATAATTTACTGCGACGCATTGAACCGATGTGTCCATTTTGTTGTGAAATGTACCTACTTATTCTAATCGAACGGTTAAAAGGTTAAGATTTATTATTATTCCATAGAATAAAGAAAGGTTATTCCATATAATTTTTTAGTTTAAATATTGAACAGTGGCACAAATAAACTACTTAAATACATTTTTACCTTTTGGGTTGGATTGATAAATAATGTTTAGAAACCGGCTATACTCATGTCTTATTTTATCGGAAGAGCCCGACTAGTTTCAAGCCCATACGGGGCTTTTATTCATGAGGTCTTTATGAGGTCTATGAGGTTATTGCAGCGGAAACTTTAGGTTGTAGCGAAAGTAACCCTGGTCGCTTTTCTGTTCTTCGTCATCGGAAGCACCGAATAAATTTTTGCATTCAACGTTTACGATTTAATAAGACGTGAGTATAACCGTTCTCTCAACATTAATTATAATTAGCAAGAAGGTTCTTATGCCCAGCCGTGGGATAGTAACAGGCCGTTACTTAGCTTCTTTTATAAATTCAAGTAATAACTTCAGAAGTTTCGAAGGGAATTGACC
Source organism: Morpho deidamia (assembly GCA_947086505.1). Classification (NCBI taxonomy): domain Eukaryota; kingdom Metazoa; phylum Arthropoda; class Insecta; order Lepidoptera; family Nymphalidae; genus Morpho; species Morpho deidamia. Next base: position 4,022,531 of record CAMTZC010000025.1, read on the forward strand.
GTAGCCTAAATGATTTATAGAAGCAGGCGTTACTTTGCGGAATTCCATATTACAAGCAATATAACAGAACTAACTACTTTGCTATAATCCGCACGGGTTAGGTGAATGCATGCAAAGCCAATGTGTATGAAGCAGGCAAAATCTACGTACTGCAGTACGATTTTTGTCGTGGAGCCTATCCTCCTGATGATGCTTCGGTTTCGGGGCGAAACGATCGTCGAGATTGTGGTGGTGGGTATGTGTGCTGCTTTTGTGTGCGTTGTTGCTGGTGAATTGTGCCTTGGGGTGATGTGGTGGCTTGTCCTGCATGTATAAGGTACGTAGATTTTGCCTGCTTCATACACATTGGCTTTGCATGCATTCACCTAACCCGTGCGGATTAAAGCAAAGTAGTTAGTTCTGTTATATTGCTCGTAGCCTAAATCTTCTTGATTTTAATATTTGAAAAGTAATACACTACCGTGTTGTTTATGTATTATTATCACTATTTTCACATACGACTATTTAACTAATGTTAGAAGAGTTTTATTACAAATAATAGATTTACATTATGATTTTAGTGCTACCAAGAAAATTATTACCCCGAATTCAGTACAGGAAATAATTATGCGAACGTGGAGTGCTTCTCAATTAAAGCTAGAATAACATCAAAGGAAACTATATTTCTGCGCTCAATCTGAAGTGGCTTAATTTATATGAACTTACATATTCATGCGACTTTCACAGTAATTTAACTTTTTTATAATATATTTAATTTTTAGATGGTTTTTTTTTAGATTGCCGCCGTGTGGTATCCGGCTGAGTAGAATAGACCACCCTCATTTCTTACCGAGATGTCGTAAGAGGCGACTAAGATAAGTCGGCCCGCCGTGTGGTATCCGGCTGAGTAGAATAGACCACCCTCATTTTTTACCGAGGTGTCGTAAGAGGCGACTAAGATAAGTCAACCCGCCGTGTGGTATCCGGCTGAGTAGAATAGACCACCCTCTTTTTACCGAGGGGTCGTAAAATACAACTAAGGTAAGTTGACGTCAGGCAGGCGGCCGGTCGTAAAATACGTAGCCAAATCATGTGACAACATATTTTTAACATGTGGTGCCGACCCCACTTAGAGTGAGATAAGGGCAGGAGAATGATGATTTAATTTTTAGGTTGAAAGAAGGTTTAGCATAATGATTTTGTCGAGGAGCCTATCCTCCTGATGATGCTTCGGTTTCGGGGCAAAACGATCGTCGATATTTTGGTGGTGTTTGTGTGTATTGCTTATAGTGGAGGCGTCTTGGGATGCATGTGGTGACTTGTCATGTATGTGTAAGGTACGTCAATTTTGCCTGCTTCATACACATTAGCTTTGCATGCATTCGCTTAACATGCGCGGATTATAGCAAAGAAGTTCTGTTATTGTTTCTGTAATATGGAATTCCGCAAAGTGACGCCTGCTTCTATAAATCAATTAATTTTTACTGAAAAATTGTAAGATCCTCATCTTTCTGGTCTTATCCCACTCTAAGTAGGGTCTACACCACATGTTTTTTGCTTAAATTCTCTCCTAACATTCATCAACTCTGGATGCTTTCTCATTAATTTCTAATCACCTGTTACAATACGCTAACTTTTTCCTTTTCTTTATTTCATCAATATACATAATCGATATTTGCAACGAGTATTCAGTGGCTCTCTACGATATGATAGAAAATAAATTAAGGCAGTATAATAAAGCTAGTTCATCATTTGAGCCTTATGGCCGGTTGATAGCCCAATGATGAAACCGTGTGACTCTCTAGAGACGATCATGGGTTTAAACCCCGATCAGGCACCAATGAGTTTTCCTATTAAAACTTATGTGTCTTATTAATAATTGCAATCTATCACACGCTTTTCGGTAAAAGAGAACATCGTGAGGAAACCTGAATATCTCTAGAGAATTCAATCGTTTCGTCCATCAGCATCATCAGGAGATTTCCGCAAAATATTTATATTATTACTTTTGCATTATTATTTTAATGTTATTTCGATTAACATATTTTATCAAAAAAAATAAAATTAATTATAATTCATCGTACATCAGAACGTCAACGATAAAGTAAATATTTCAAATCTGATTAAAGTCAACTCTGCAAGTTATCTGAAAAGATCAAAAATCAACCACTCGCAAAACAGTGTTTTGTTATAACAACATATTTACATAGCATAATATCAAACACGTCTAGCGTCTAGACTTACCACGATTTATCTTGAACCGGCAGCTCATGAATTTTAAATAAGAACTGCCAAGTGAGAAAGACGAGGCACTATTCTTGCCCAATAACATCATAGCGTTGCATCAAGGAATGCCAATTTAAAGTTGTAACAAGATTTGCGGCGTGGCTGAGAAAATATTAAAAACTAGAGCAAACTAATAGCTGTAATTGGGCGCTGAGAACAACTCTAACTTCCTCTACTATTGCATTACATTATCTCCGGGAAGAGCAAAGTTAGCCTACGTAATAGCAATATCTTAAAAATCGGTGTTACGATGGTAAATTCAAAATCAGCGGTTTCAATATTCAAAAAATACTTGCAAACAATGAGTGAACTATCTTCTTGGAATATAAAACTCATTATATTACTAACATGAATTCATTATTATTAAGTATAATTAATTGTAAGTTTTTATAAATAATATAATATTTTTTCTTGCAGTTGCAAAATGAAAGAAAAATTCTATTTAAAAATTGCTAAAGTTCGACTATTCGTATTTAATTGAAAGGTCTTACTTAGACGCATAAAATATAGGAAAAAATTCTTAAATCATTATGCTAAATTCATATAACTCTGAACTGCGAAATAGGGTTAATGCATTTGTTGAATTATTCAAGAATAGCGTAATAAGGCGTAGTGTACATAATGTAGTTAGCGATATAGAAGCTCGTCATATATATATATATCATCGTATATAGAGAGTATATGTATGATGAAAAACCTTTAGAAAAAACCCAAAATATTTAATTATAATTTTTACTGTAAATAAATTACAGTAAATAAGTTTCATCATCATTCTCCTGCCCTTATCCCACTCCAAGTGGGGTCGGGACAACATGCTACAAACATGCCGTCATATGATTTGGCTACGTATTTTACGAGCGGCCGCCTGCCTGACGGCAACTTACCTTAGTCGCCTTTTACGACACCTCGGTAAGAAATGAGGGTGAGCTATTCTATGCAACCGGATACCACACGGCACATACCTCAGTCGACTCTTACGACACCGCGGTAAAAAAGGAGGATGGTCTATTCTATTCTGCCGGATACCACACGGCTAAACAGTAAATAAGTTTAATATTTTAAATTAAATTTAAATTACTAATATACAATTTTCAATTTAAATTTTAATTTGAATTTTAAATTAAATTTAAAATAAGGTTTGGCATTTTTGGGGGGACTGATTGGAGTTAAGACCTACCACGCTGCTCCAATGCGGATTGGTAGGGTACACATATCCCTAGAATTCTATAGAGATATGTAGGTTTACTCACGATGTTTTTCTTCACTGAAAAGCGTGTGGCAAGTTGCAATTATCTATTAAACACATAAGTTTTAACAGAAAAAACTCAATGGTTTGAACCCGTGAACCCCTCGAAGAAGTTGCACCGTCTCGTTTAAAATATGATACAACATTAATATTAGAAATATCATAGAATATTATGTAATATAAAATTTTTTGTTCATTCCCTTCCCTGCAATATCTTAGAGAAATCTCTGACTGAGTAGAGCTCTAGTAATCCGCCACGCGGTCGGATTTGAACGTAAAGCTTCTAGTAAAACGTAATAACATTTTTTATAAAAGCTTTCGACATTCGTAATCCCTGTATCTGGAAATATACTTATCAGAACACAATATATAGAGTGGGATAAAGTCTATATGATTTATGATGTAACAATTGGATGAACGGATCTAGCGAAAGTCAGGTAAAAGTAATGCTAATAATAAATGAACGAGGATAATGTATTCTTCCGGTTGAAATGTATAACAAATAATCGTGGTTTATAGCAGAACCAGCTTTTATCCGCGACTTCTTTCACTTTGAATGTTGAGTCTTGGAATAAATAGCTGTCACTCACTAACCCGGCAAATATCTCCATCAGAATCAGGAAATCTTTCAATATATTAAACCTTTTTTATCTATATTTTAACTATATATAAAACCTTTCTTAACTATATCTTTTAATGTGAGAGGTCATCAGGTGTCCTATATAAAACCTTTTCTGTAACTTACAAACTTGACTTTGAGAAATCGTGAATAAAAAAATCTTAATATAATATGTGTTACCCTGGTGTATAAGGAATAATTGTGCCAAATTTCATCGATATTGGTTCAGCGGATTGATCGACTCACTCAAGCAACCATAGTTCACTAACTCAGTTTTGCTTCCGCTACTGGACCCTAATGCCTATATATGAAATCAATTATACTGCATAAAATAAAAAAACGTCTTCGCGGTATATAACAAAGTAATTTCATTATTACTTTTGTATCACAGCAGAGCTTCTATGTGACTTAAGCTTATGGTATTACTTTACACAAAACTAGCAATTCTAATAAGAATTCTTTAGAATTTTATAGAAGAAATAAGTTTTTAAAATTGTATATCGCGCACAATAAAGTTGTTATAAAAGTTAAGCAATACGACGGCTTATGCTCTGAATGAAGTCTGTAAAAAAACTGAGTATTAAGACTAGTTGAGAACCGTATAGGGTACTACAATGTGAATTTTAAGTTAGCCAAAACGTGCTTTGAATATCAAGAGCGTTGAATAAAATAGTCTATAAAGCAATAGAAGCATACAATTTTTAACATGCCCAGTACTAATTAGTCTTAAACGAAAATCTTCAGAAGCAAAAGATCTAAATAAATGGTAAAGGTCCGGTCTACAGTATACACCCTTGTATGCAAAATGCAGAGTAATTATAGTTTAAATATAGTCACACTCTTAAGCAGTGTATATATCGAACAATTATTCATTCAAATAGGCTCATTATTAGTAGTAATAGTTATTGTAATCAAACTAACCCTGGTTTGAAAAGGTGTATATATAATATAAAGATGTCCTTTAATGATAACCAGAAAGTGAAAATTTTTTAATGACAAAATGACAGGTTTTTTATAATAAGGGGGGAAAAATTATTCACAAAAGTACCTTTTGAAAAATTTTATCTAGAAATTATTGGTTGCTTTCATTGGTTTGAGCCAAATCATGTGACAACTTGTTTGCAATATGTTATGCGGACCCCACTTAGTTCAGGTCCAATAATAACTTGAACTAAGAACTCAAATTTGAACTCTTTTCGCATGTCGTAATAATATAAAGATTTAAACACTGTTTTTTTTAATCGTAAACAATCTTATAAATAGATCCATGGCTTGAAATTTGTAATTCTTCATAAAAGGACTTAAACCATTGAGCCGTCACGATATTAGACTGGCCCGTTGGCGCTGTGGGTAGTGACCCTGCCTTCAGCTTCGCGGGTCGCGGGTTCGATTCCCGCAGGGCCAACATTTTCTATAAACAAATTGTTGGTTCTTCGAGCCTGGGTGTGTATTTGTATTTAAGTATGTATTTAAATTTATATATATAGTATATCTACCAGTTTTCCGTCACCCATAACACAAGTATTAAGTTACTTACATTGGGGACGGAAGACCGTGTGTGTAATTGTCCCATATATTTATTTATTTATTTATTCTGTTACGAGTTTTGATGCAATATATATATTTTTTATAATTAAGTATTGTAACAATGAAATCGTGAACTTAGAAACTGGAACATTCGCAATAATTCCGCAAGCAATTTTTGGAACCGCAGTTTAAGCAATCCAATTATAAGCTGAGTTCAGTTAGAATTTTTCGATAGCATTTCGGACCGCGTCGTATGGAAGCTAGAACTTCTATGGTCTATCGAACGTGCTTTTATGTCAAGATGGCCTCCGTACGTGAGCCGCATTCTCGTTATAACAAATTTTACTGCAATTAGACCAATTATTGCGTTTACGTTGTGCTTCAATAAATAAAGAATAATAATAATTATTATTATTATTTATTTATTTTTCGTTAAATACATAGAGATTGCAATATCAAGGTTGGGACCTTCTTTTAAGTGTAACAACACCTGAGTCAGAAGGCCCCGCTCTCCATAACAACATGCATACTAAATATTAAGTAATAAAAATTAACAAAAGAAGAATGAAATAAAACTTACAATAATGAGAATAATAAGTGTGTGTGTGTGTGTGTGTGTGTACATGTGTGTGCTAGTATTGTGTGTGTTTATGTATATATGCAAGTATTATTATATCACACGTTACGACATCATCATAAGTAATTGACATTAAATATTGTTTTAGTTTTGCTTTGCAGGTATGAGTATTTAAAGGAAATAAATTAAGTTTCCTATTTGATTTCTATAAATCAAATAGGAAACTTAATTTCAGTTCTCAATTTTATCTTAATAGCAGGCGTTACTTTGCGGAATTCCATATTACATGCACTATAACAGAACTACCTTGCTATAATCCGCACGGGTTAAGCGATTGCATGCAAAGCCAATGTGTATGAAGCAGGCAAAAAGAGATTGTGGTGGTGGTTGTGTGTTCTGCTGGTGGAGGCGCCTTGGGGTGCATGTGTCGACTTGTCCTGCATGTGTAAGGTGCGTAAATTTTTGCCTGCTTCATACACATTGGCTTTGCACGCAATCGCTTAACCCGTGCGGATTATAGCAAGGTAGTTCTGATATAGTGCATGTAAGTTTCCTATTTATCTTATTATATAGATAACATGACAGAATGGAATATTGGTTCTGGGCAAAAGCAGTTCTAGCCCGTTTTACTGTTGAAAGAAGAAATAAAAGAAGAAAGAAGGATATTTATTAGAAATATTGCATTACTTACAGGCTAACACTCAATAACTAAAATAACAATGGCTTAACTTATAACTAACTAACTTTTATTATCAACTAATTATAAATAAACTAGCTATGCCAGAGGCTTCACCCGCATGGAAACCAGCACGTCACAAGTTTTTTGTACAATTCAAATTTTAAACATACAAGTAGTTATTGTGAGTTAACTATAAGAGATAGAGACATGCTATCTCGGACTTTTTTGTAGTATTTTTAAAGATCTACAATTCTCTAGTACATTACTTTAGCGTATCTCTGCTGGTTTACGCAGCGCACGCGACCAAAGCTCCCGGCAAATAAGTTTTTTAACAAGTGCGCGATCTCTTTAACACAAGTTACATAATAGCGATATGTACTATTTACCTAAACCATTCGGAAGTATTGCACTATCTTTTGGTGAAAACCATACAAAAATCCGTTCAGTAGATTTGAGAAAATCGATTACATACAGACAGACAGCTTTTTGGGACTTTGTTTTATAATAAGTATAGATACTACTAGCTAGTTATGGTTTATACGAGCATGTAGCCCTTATGCCCCACTCTTGTTAAGTACCTGTCAGTGGTGCAATATCCCAAATAGGTATGACACTCAGGTAAGTACTGACATCTGCTGACGCAGCATGTCAGCCCTGATTTTTAGTGTCAATCAAGATATACCTATTGCTAGAAAATTCTTCGTATTAAAAGACTCGTTAAAATATTTATTATCTAATACACAATATAGATAACTTTAAACAATAACAATTACAATATTTATTTCTATTACAACTACTAGATCAACAACGCACTTCGAACTGTCTGGACTTTATTATTTTTTTCATTTGTTTTTTTTCTTGGTATTTAAGCCATCTTTTGTTTTTTTCACTATCTTACTAGTCAATACTACATTTTATAAACAAAATATAAATTATTACAAGTAGAAAATATTAATATATAATTTGTTTTAAAAACTTCATGAATACATAACCAGTAATTTATATAAAATCTCAATTAACGTTAATTAAATTTATATCAAGACAGAAACCTTCATTATCTCCTTTTCTTAAATTCTTAATACAAAATATTATTAGCAATTTTATTACATACTATAATAACACTATATAGTTAAATAAATAAGCTATACATAAATACTATATAAATACTTATGCAATTTTCTTTCTGTAAGTGATAGGCAGAGTGTGTACTCTTAAACACATAATATAAAACACACTACACGTGTAATACTTGTTGCTACTTTTGCCCATTTATGGCAGTCGCATTAAACTGGGCCATTGGCACAGGTAGCAGGACTGTGGTTTCCGTTCAACGAGTCGCGAGTTCGATTTCCACCAAGGGTCAGCGTTATGTAAAAGCAACAGCAGTTAAAAAACAATATTTCAAAAAGGCTTATACAGAAAGCCTACTTTATCATTGTATTGATTTAGATTAGAATGCGTGGACATAGCTACTCTTCGACATAATTCGACTAAATTTATTATTTATAATTGATCCTTGACGATCAAAAGTTCTTCTAAGAAGCTTACTTGATTAAAGATTATTTTGATTTGATTTGATTTGATCTGATATTATTATTGACTTAGATTAAATTTATTACGGTGATCCTAATATTAAAATATAATAAAATATAATACTGAGTGTATTGTAGAATATGTGATAAAATATTCAATTCTAACAGATTTTCCAACGCTCGCGATCATTACATATTTAGCATATTATAATTTTCATGTTGCAATGCTGACATAGAATAGTTATCCCCAATTATTTAATAAGAATACAGTTAAAATCCATATTATAATATACGTGAGTACTTAGTTCTCGTAAAGATTGTTTAAGTTGTTACATTGGTATGTGTACTTCTTAAAACCTAACTATACGCAGCAAGCGAATCGATTAATTTGACACGAAGATGTTTTAAGAATATTCGAAATATTAAAGCCAGACAAATACATACAGTTCAACCAAACTTTATTTGTGCGAAAAAATCGCAGTAAAAACTTTTTATTACAGAGCATATTGTGGGGAAACCTACGTATCTATAGAGAATTCCTGAACCTACTAACCGCATTATAACAGAATTGTGGGTTGTAGCTCCAATCTTGTCTAGAAAGAGTAAATCCAATGTGAAATTCTACGTACTTAATAGGAAAAGGCTTTTTAATAACGTAAGAAAATATTTCATTAATTATAAATCGTTACGCCATTTTTAAATAGCGTATAAATTGATTAAATACAAAATTTACGAGGAATTAAAGCAAGTTATTTTATGAAAAGGCAATTCTTAAACATTGCTGCAACAGTTATATAACAGCGTTATATATTTACATAACAAAGAGTTTTTTAACGCACATACATTCAAGTGCTTACCGCAGCCAAAAGAATTCCATATATTTCCCTTTTTGCGGGTGAAACGTCGACATCCGTGTCCACCCGACGCTTGTCTTTATAGAATTTTCAACAAGAGCCGAGCAAATGTTTGTACAAATGTCCGGTATGGTTCGTGCTTCTATTCCAGATACTACCCTTGTTAAGTGCAGCTTACATGTGACGAATTTGCACATGACTGAAATTGTCTATTTTATTTATTCGCATAAGCTGTATATCTCTAGAGCATTCTGGGGATAATTGTAACCTACCTAATCCGCACTGATGAAGCGTCGTGAGTCGTAGCTCGAACCTTTGTCTCTAGAAACGGAGAGGCCTTGCCTGTTTTAACTAATGGAGTTCCACTGCTAGGCGTGGGTCACCTTAAGAGTCCTACCTTAAGAGTTTACACGTCATACGATCCTATGCTGCTAGCATAGCGACTCTCCACGACATACTGACGAAAGAGTAAAGTAAAAGTATACCAGTTCTCTGTACACCGAGACATTTTATTTTTTCTTGGCTGTATAAAAAAATACACCTCGCTTTTATTAAAACTATTACTACATTAGTGGTATTCATAATTAATGTTGAGAGATCGGCTATACTCACGTCTACTTAACCACTACATCAGGTTCGACAAGGCTACTACCGTATTATCTAGGGATAAAATTTCTAGTACCTAGAAAAATACGTGAGGCGTTTGAAATTAGCCGCCACCCAAATTTTAATAGAGACTGTGGATGGGCACTGCCCCCACCGTGGAAACCTATTTTTGGTACTACCAGTTCTACTGAAAACCTGCTAGAACCAGACACCGTAAGCGTCGCATGCACGGATTTCTTCCGTGCATCCTGACGAAGACCAGAGTAACGTCTAGGATTTTAGAAGACGCATGACCACCGCTGCAAATGTCCCACCCATTGTCCTAGTCGCTAATGAGTCGCGCCCAGCGAGCTGCTATACGCAGTTCAGGCGCGATAACGTCGCGTAAAGAGCTCATGAATAAGAGCCCCGTATGGGCTTGAAACTAGTCGGGCTCATCCGATAAAATAAGACGAGAGTATATCCAGTCTCTCAACATTAAATACTATTACTACACGCAATATTTACATTATACATTATTATATTATATTCCTCTTCCTCCACGCGTAAGTATCCTCATTACCGAGGGTCGTGATTACCCATTTGAGGAAGTAATATCTCTTTGACGATGGTTCGCCATTTGAGTCTGTCTTTGGCCTCATGGAGAGCATTGTGCAAGTTGGTATTTAAGGAAGAGCGGATCTGGTCTGACCATCTGATGAGACTACGGCCTCTAGAGCCGTCAACTTTCCTGTATTATATTATCTGCCACAATAATAATCTTTTCTACATATGATACACATCAGTATCTTGTTATTTTCAAAGTCAAGACTATTTGACGGGTGGTAAAGTTCGCTCCACAAAGATGGCTTTTAAGCACCAATAAAGCTACATTCTTTATTAACAGGTATTACAGACTTTGCAGTCCTCCGTTTTGGTCACGAAAGTCTCATTGATTTGACATTGTTCTGTAATGGTAGGCAAGATTGGCAATTAGGAAGCGCTAATTCGAAATTACTGAATTAGAACCAAATTTAATTTGCAAAAAAAATGACCGCCATATAAGTCACATAGAAATATTTGCGTTTAAATTGTCTTAAAGTCGTTGTTTGGGACACGCAGATATGCTGACACGCCTAGCGACAGTTTAGCACCATGCACATGATACGAGTAAACGTGCGTAAACAATTTGCGTAAAATATCTTAGGGCATCTCAAATTCAAATTAAAGTAATTATTTATTTAAGTTAACTCGTAAACAAGTGCTTTTAAATCAACACTGCTCTCTGCTGCTGGAAGAGCAAGCAAGAAAGTCGGCGGTTGCTTTTTCCAAAATATAATTTTGATAACTATTTACATTCAGTCATTACTATCTTGCGCAGGTTCGAGGAGTAGCTGTATCCAACCATTTTTATCATTTATGTAATCCTCAATAGTATAGTAGGCTTTCTGTATCAACCTCTTTTTAATGGTTTACTTAATATCTTTTTACTATCCCATTGTAAGTTACCATTGATTTTTTGGCATATCTACAATACCTGCACTTTCTATATTTGCATTATCCAAAGGTTCAATCAAGGAGCAAGGGTTTTCACATGTGCTAGATATTGGTAGACATATAGTAAAAGTTGTAAAATTGAATAATTTATAGAATTAGGCGTTACTTTGCGGAGATCCATAATACAAAAGTAATAATAAAATTTTTTTGCTATAATCCGCGATACAGTAAATAGAAAAAATATATAGTGCTAAATGTATAGTGGACTATACGTTTTTTCATACCCGTTACATGCAGGATTCGTAAAAACATATGCACAAACCTCCACCACTTCCACCACAATACACAAGCACTACACAGGTTCACTATCACAAACTCAACAATCGTTTTGCCCCGCAACCGAAGCATCATCAGGAGATAGACTCCACGACAAAATCGCAAACGCTTTGCGCTTAGTGCTTGTGTATTGTGGTGGAAGTGGTGGAGGTTTGTGCATATGTTTTTACGAATCCTGCATGTAACGGGTATGAAAAAACGTATAGTCCACTATACATTTAGCACTATATATTTTTTCTATTTACTGTATCGCGGATTATAGCAAAATAATTTTATTATTACTTTTGTTGTAAAATTGGTATTTTCTTCTGTAGAACAATATGTTAAAGATATTTCTTTAATTTATTTTAAAAGCAATGTATTTTGCTTTTTTAGTTTTGTTATAATGATTTATAGAAGCAGGCAATACTTTGCTGAATTCCATATTACAGAAACTATAACAGAACTGCTTTGCTATAATCCGCGTGTGTTAGGTGTGTAAAGCTAACAATGCACACAAGCAATACGCACAACCATCACCAAAATTTGTAACCCGCCTAAGGAAGATAGGCTCCACGAAAAAATCGTAATGTTACATATATATGTGCATTACGATTTTGTCGTGGAGTCTATCCTCTTGATGATGCTTCGATTTCGGGGCGAAACGATCGTAGAGATTTTGGTGCTGGTTGTGTGTATTGCATGCGTGCCGCTTGTATGCATTGTTGATGGTGGAGGCGTCTTGGGATACTTGTTGTAGCTTGTACTGCATGTTGTAAGGTACATGAATTTTTCCAGCTTCATACACTTAGCTTTACTTGCATTCGCTTAACAGACGTGGATTATAGCAAAATAGCTTTCTTATAGTTTCTGTTGTGTTATAATCTTTACAAAACCGTACATGTGTACAAAACCGATAAGTCGGTGGAAGAACCATATCAGAACGTTCATTACTAAATTTCGGGACTATTTTCAGGATATGCGTCCTAAAAAATTTAAACTTCTCTTTCGATAAGGAGTATTTGTACAAGATGACATAATGTTAATGCAAATTTCGGTGATGGCGCATTGGAAACAAATTGAAATGTTAAAGAAACTCAGGTTTTTTTGTATAAGGGAAAGTTTTATCACTCTTCTTGTTGTAAATTTCTCATAATTTCAAAACCGTGTATCTTTTCAAGTAATTTGAATACATAATGTAGTTAAAAGACACGAGAATTGCCTTCTCTTACTTCTACAGGTTAATAGCAAAGGAATTTCTTAAGTTACTCTTTTTTAATGCTAGTGTAATATATAAATAAATATATGGGTCAATCACACACACGGCTGTCCGTTCCCAAAGTTACCTTATACTTGTGTTATAATGACAGGCAACTGGTAAATATATACATATATAATTGTAATGACATACTTTAATACATCTATATACCCAGAATCAAAGAACCAACAAATTGTTTTCATAAAATATTCGCCCTCGGCGGGAATCGAACCCGCGACCCACGGATCTGAAGGTTCAACGAACATTTTAGCAACAGTCTGTCAATGCGAGGTAATTTCACCGCCTTAGAATCCCAATGTTATCAATTCTTCGAACCAAAATAACATTCTCGAATAAACTTGTGAAGTACTAAACAATTGAATCCCCGTCAATATAAAAGGAAGTACTACAGAAACGTTCCGTTTTACATTTCCTACAAGCTATTTATGTTTGCTCAGAATTGCAAACGCAGTGGTCAGGAATGCCCGTACCTAAACTGATTTACTATTAGTTCCAATTCAGCCGCTTTTCTTGAATACTCGCCAACAAACCATTTTGTGTGGTCCTAATTTTCGTGATAGACTTTATTGTGCTTAGGTTAACAGTTGGCTTTTACAATAGCTATTTACATTTATAACGACGCAATTCCACGATATTGAACTACCATGCAGTCACAGTACTTTCCATGTCCTATACAAGCAACCTTATCCTTGAAGAGATCTTTTTTCTGCAATGAACGTTCAGTTGTTGAAAATTTAGAAGAAATTAATAACATTAAAATATAAGTTTTTACTTTTACTTCCGCCCTTTGTTTTCGTTTTTCTCGTAAATTTTTAAAAAGACTGTCTACATAACTAAAATGCGCTATAACTAATACATTAAAAAGGCAATTTAAAACATTTAAGCGCTTTTCTTTATATGGGAACTAGCTGTGCTAGCGGCTTCGCCCGTGTGGAAATCAGCGTGTCACAATTTTTTTCTAGAATTCTAATTTTATACATAAAATAGTTATTGTGCGTTAACCATAAGATATAGAGACATGCTATCCCGAACTTTTTTGTAGGAATTTTATAGATCTACAATTCTCTAGTACACTACTTTAGCGTATCTCTGCTGGTTTACGCAGCGCACGCGACTAAAGCTCCCAGCGAGCAAGTTTGTTAGCAACTGCGCGATCTCTTCAACACATTTTACATAATACCGACATGTACTATTTACGTAAACCATCGGGAAGTATTGCACTATCTTTGGTGAAAACCGTACAAAAATCCGTTCAGAAGATTTTGAGAAAAACGATTACATACAGACAGACAGCTTTTTGGGGCTTTGATTTATAATAAGTATAGATAGATACTCTTTCAACGCGATTTCACTGACAAATTTTGAGTAGGTAGCCATTAGACGGGTGTCACTTCTGAATAGAACCTTGCGTTTAATTTTGTATTTTTATTGCCAACAGAAATGTACAACAACACTTCTTGTAATACATACATACAAATCTATCTCAAAATAACTTACACACTAGTGCTATAAATATCAAGTGGAACGGTTCCAAGAATACTGAAGTATTTTCGAGTTGAATCTCTAAGCTGATTATTCATGCGAAAAAGGATCCAGACTTATTATTATTAAAAGTTGTATTTCTCATAACGTATATGGATCACTTTTTGACCGAATTTGCAAATTTTCCGTACTTGTGTACTAACTAAAAGAGGTTGTAGACACTTTTAAACCAAAAACTATTAAGTTATAAAATTAATAGGCACGCCGAAGAAAATTAATTAGTGAAAAATTCTAAACTAAATTTCAAAGGTAGTATTTAAAAATAATTAATTTTAACTCTGTTAATTAATTTAAAATATCAAATGAGATAACTTACTTAAAGATCTTTGAGTTAACATTTGAAAGCGAAGAAACTACAAGTTTCTTTGCTTTGAATGAAAATACACCGACATTAATATGGTTTCAATGTTTACGAAGAACTTTTACAATATAAGAGAATATTTTGAGTCCTTGGTATGTTCATATTTTACTTCTTGTACTACTAGTACTACTTAAGCGTCAAAATACCCTCAATTATGTAAAAGGAAAAAGTCAATACTGTTCCCGAACGAAACACTTTATTTATCCTCTATTTTAGCCTGTTATACGCGTATAATTGTCAATTGAAAAGTTGTATTTTGTGAAATTGTTCAAAATACCACTTTAACCAAGTAGTAATAATACTACTATCGCCTGTTTTAGTCGGTGAGAGTCCGACATGACCGCCGCTTGACTCGTCGAGCGGTGACGACCAATAATGGGTTTTTCTCATAAAAACCTACTCATTTTGCTTATGCTAAGTTAAGAATAAATATTAATTTGAATAACATTAACTTAGATTCAACAATGTGTGTTACGTAACATCATTATCTTCATTAGAAACTTTATCACGTAAACGTATAAAACATCACAAAATTCAAATTCAAGTTCAAAATATTCTTTATCCAAGTAAACTTGTCAACAAGTGCTTTTGAATCGTCACATCTACTGCTGGAAAACTGTTCCTACCGAGAATAGCCAGCAAGAAACTCGGCGGTTGCTCTTTTTAAAGAATAATTCCTATTACTAGTTACATATAGTTATTGAAGTCTTGTACAGGGTCAAAGAGGAGCTATATCCACGCATTCTTATCGTCCAAGCAATCCTCAATAGTATAGGGCTTTCTGTATTAGCCTTTTTCTTAACTGTTTTTATACTGCTGTAATAGCCATTGACAAATAGCAATATCACGTATATCTATTACTACTGCCTATGCCTATCATAGTTATGTGCTATTTATTAACTCTTATGTTACTTTACCTATTTCAAGCTATAACAGGTGGATTTTATTTAACTAATGTAGTATCGTCTTGTATAAAATTCACAACTTCAAAATGCTGTCGATTCTAAGGCATGGCTTTGGCCATGATATTTGCATTTCAAATGAAGGTATTTGTATTTTAGGAATAGCTAATGACATTTTAATGGATTAAGAGGTCTATATTGTTATGAGAAGGCAATAGATTCGTCAATTTTCATTCTAATTCTGAAAATTTTGGTAAAATATTCACACAGAATAATGGACAGTAAAAAAGCGAAAGAAAATTGACTGCCGTATAGAAGCTTGTGGAGTTAATTACTTCACGGAAAATCTGGTCTAGATTTTTAAAAAAGTTCTCTCATAGAAGCTTTTAAATTTGTCTTTTTATATGTTCATTGAAAGGAAAAATTAGAGTAATCGTTTTCAGAAACGATTCACATAAAAAATCTTCAGTTAACAATGAAAAACTAATTTTTCCAATGTTGTGTTGCATTGTTACAATTCAAAGTACGGTATTTAATCTTATCTTATCTTACTTCTTTCTAATCTTACTTCTTTCTTACTAATGTTATAAAGGCGAAAGTTTGTGAGTATGGATGGATGTTTGTTACGCTTTCACGAAAGAACTATTGGACGGATTTGGATGAAACTTTGCAGTTATATAGGTTATAGTTATATAGGTATTAACATATAGACTACAAATTGTAATAATTTTATGTAATATGATACATGTCAATAAAGTCGGAAAATCTGGCCTCTGAGAGCTATCTCGGCGTACGCTGCCTAAACCATTGGAGTCACACAAAGATGATGCACCGTAGTATTGTTTGTCTTGATCAGTTTTAAATTAAAGTCCGCGCCAGCACAGATCTACCCTTTATGTGTAAGCCACTATGACCAAAATTGTGAATCATAAATTTAATTAAATTAGTTACTGTGGCAAACCAAATTCCATGCGAGCGAAGCCGCGGACAAAAACTAGTAATTAATATACCTATACAGCAAGTTCAATAGTTGTCCTATCAGAAAACTATAGTTGTTTAAAATTAAAAAAATATTATTATTAAATAAATAAAAATAAAAAGCCTTTTATTTCTTGCTAAATGTACAAATGTGCAAATACCTTTAAAAACAAATATAAAAAAGTTACATAAATAATAATAGTTAGAAGGTATATTACTAGTAAAGTTTGTTATAGTATGTTGTGCAAGAACCCCTCTCAGTGGAAGGTGAAGGCTTCCTCCAGATATGACCAACGTTGTCTGTCTTCTGCTGCAGCATCCAGTCAGTACCTGCCACCTTTATCACTTCATCAGCCCAGCGCGAGTTTGGTCTGCCCCTTTTTCTATGGCCAGATGGTCCTAGCCATTCTATAGTTATTTCGGTCCAGCGATTGTCAGTGAGTCTGCCTACATGTCCAGCCCATCGCCATTTTAGCTTTAGTGCGTGGCTAAGAGCGTCGATTACTTTGGCAGTTTGACTTATATCAGTACTACGCATTTTAAAATATTAACATATTATTTTAAGCAGCGGCTTTGTTACGGTCAATTTAATAGAATATACATAATTATGTAGCTATGTTTGTTTTTTCTTATTCTTTCATATATTTGATTTATTTCCGTTTTTTATCATATATTTTATCGTATTACGTAAGCTTAAAATTTCATCACCATTGTTTTATCGGATAAGCCGTTACAGACAGAGAGATTGGACAGACTTGCGCATTTAAAATATAAGTATGAATAAGGATCAGGGAGGTGGATGTGAAGCTATATATTTTCTTCTTCTTTCCCTACCCTTGTCTCACTCTAAGTGGAGTCGGCACAACATGGTTTTCTCTTCCATTCTCTTCTATCATTCGTCAACTCTGGCGATACTCCTTTTATATGCATGTCATACTTCAAACAATCCTACCATCTCTTTTTAGGCCTCCCTCTAGTCACATATCCATCCACATTTATACTCAACACTCATTTGGTCACATGATTTTCATCCCTCCTCATTACATGTCCATACCATGCCAATCTTGCACCTCTCGTCTTTTCTATAATGGGCGCAACTTTCATACTTCCCCTTATATACTCATTTCTTATTTTATCCAATATTGTCACACCACACATCCGCCTTAATATCCTCATCTCATTTGCATGCACTCTTCTTCACATGTGAGGCTATATATTTTATTCTATTATAATGTATGTATATCAATTAGACACATGAGTTTTTCTATTAAAACTCATGTGTCTAATTGATAATTGCAATTTATCACACGATTTTCGGTGAAGGAAAACATCGTGAGGAAATTTGCATATCTCTAGAGAATTCTGGAGATATGTGTAACCTACCAATCCGCATTGGAGCAGCGTGGTAGGTGTTAGCTCCAACCCTTCTATCCAGAAACGGCGAGAGGAGGCCTATTTCCAGCAGTGGGATTGTAACATGCCGCTACTTTATTTTTTACTTTACTATAATGTATACTGAAAATATAAGACGGCAAAATAAATGTACAATATATTCTCACTTAGTCAGCAAGAACAAGGCGATTAACTTGTGGAACTAAATTATTGTCTAATACAATCTGAACAGTCGGGTACATGACATTTCATTCGGTGACCGTACTAAGGGCCGTGTATAAGCACTTTAGGGAAACGGTTCACGATATTGCCGCCTAAATTGTATTGTTTCTACCCATTACTGTTGCATACCAGACCTTCGTATAATTTCATCACACTGCTTCGAGCATTATATTTTTTTTACTATAAACAAACATGCTGCGTGGGCCATAAAGTTAACTCGTTTGTAAAAAATAAAGGTTGCACTTCATAAGCGTCAAATTTAATGTTAAAATAAATAGATGTACAATACACGGCTTATATCCACTGTAACAATATTAATTAAACTTGGTGCAATTCAAATTAATGTAAAAGATTAGCATAGAGTAAAAAAACTGTTTTTCCATCGGAAACTTGAAGAAAACAAAATACTTAAAACAAATTTGAGGCCATGTAAACGCGAATCAACATGAAATTACTAAAAATTTCACTCTCAATTTCAGGTAAACTGGTGGATGGAAAGGAAATGAAGTTGAAATAAATAAATTTGACCGATCAAAGTCAAAATTTACAAAAACTTTTGATTATAAAATATATAAATACGTGATCTAATTCAAAATTAGGCTTAATTGCGTTAGATAGATTGTTATCCTTATGTCAATGCCATCTACAACATCACGCTATGAACTACTAGAAAAACTTTGTGCTTTCCTACTCTTCCAAGTTATGGGTCTCTTCAACACTTTTTGAGTTTTATAGGCGCTACGTTACGCTTTACTACAATTTCCCACAATTTTTTTTAACTCCCTCGTCAGCTTAATACAAAGTTAGCGATATATTCGGGCGATAATATTATATAGAGTCTTAAGCATTCGAGACATGGCATTTTACTCAGTGACCGTATTAACTGCCATGTTTGAGCACTTCGGGGAAAACGTTCACCCTATTGCCGACTAAATTACATTGTTTCCGCCTATTATCGTAACATACTCTTGACACACTCAGCCCCCAATACCTTTTGTTTGTAGTAAGTACAAATATCGTCGGACTGTAATATTCCCAAACCTGAAGCTCATTCGCCTCCTGGTTATTATTCATCATATTCAAGTTCGAGAGTTGAATAGCAAGAGTAATTGTAAATTCAGTTTAGGTATTATGAATTGTCATATCGACAGCTTTCATTATAACTAGAACTCTAATTTTTATTAGGACTCTATACCAGATGAATTCGAAGTACGTATCGGCTTATGATATTCTCTTAACGTTAGCACACTCTTTACTGACAACTAATAAATGCTGACTGCTTTGCGATTTCGTCGCGAAGTCTATTTCCTGATGATGCTTCGGTAACGGAGCGGAACAATTGTTGAGATTATCGTAGTGAATGCTCGCAGTGCTTATATTACTTATCCCGTATGCGTACGGTAAAAAACGACTAAGGTAACACAAAACAAATAGTGGACAAACAGGACTGACCGGAATCCAGGAAGCAAAAGCAGGAAGCAAAGCAATGCCTTCCTTGAATCCTTAACCAATAGTCTTCTTCACATGACTTAAAACTTGCAAAAAATAATAACCGGTCATGGTCTGCTACACAAAAATTTAAGTCCAGTTTGCAGAAAATTTATGAGAGAACATAATCACCATCTCACGTCATGCTGCATTGGACCGAGGTGGTGAAAAATCGGGCAAACATCCTTGACTAACCCAGAATGATGCAAGAACCCTTTAGGAACCCTTGTACAATACGGCTTTTGAAAGAAAATTGGTTGGTTGGAACCACCACCTTTTCACCACCACCACCACCTTTTCACCACCTTTCACCCTCACGTACAACGTTCGGCAGAATGCCACTAAGTGCGGGAATAAGCCCACCAAAAGAAGAAGACGAAGGCATGAGAACGGATTGTGATTTCTAAACTTAGCACTTCATAGAACTTGTTAAAAAGCGCTGAATAAGGCAACATAAATCCATCACTACTTTGCACAATGAAATTCTGCCAAGCAATTCTTATTTTATAAATTATCATTACTGATAATACAAAAGCGAACAGACGCTATTACATAAAATAAACGAAGCCACAACTGTACGACAGTTCAAAGTACGTCGCAAGCTAGAAAATATGTTTCGGTCGAGAACAGGTTCTTAAATCACTGGGTCAACGGCGCGTGACTTGGCTCGGACAAAGCAGTCTTAAATTTTTCAGCTTCCCCCCTAAAAGACTAGCCAATATCTTGACAACTGTCACGAGCACACGAGTTGACTTTTGAAATTAACGAACTGAACTTCTAGTATTCTTTAAATATATTTAAAAGTGACTCGTTTTATGGGGCTTTAGAAATAATTTGATTTCAAAATTAAATGACTGACGATTTACGAGATTTATATACAAATGCACAGGTCAATATCTCTAGCATCTTTCTTAGATATTTTAGCTCTCATGTTGGGATTTCACATTAATTCAGCTGTTCCTGTGGATTTTGTAGAACTTAATTAAAGCTTTCAGTGATAATTCACTATTTTTATACCACGGAACGCATTATATATCATAATGTTTTATAAATTGAATATCACTAGAGTATACCTAGCTCAATTTTTTTTCATTTTTGCTTTCAAAATCAGAAATAATTTCATAGATACTTTTTGATTCCAAAAATATTTTTATAGATAAAACATAATTTTACACAAAATCTTATAATATTTATATACTTTTTGAGTTTGTCGGTAAAATAAGTTATATTACCGATCAGTAATTAGTTTATAAGGTCAAATAATATATGGGACTGAGAACTTTTGATAAATAACTACTTTTCTTATGTAGAATTATGAGCAATCTAAGAAGCTGCCAGAAACGTGAAATCCCCGGTTCTTGCCATATCCGGGTCAAGAATTGTTTCATTATCACCGAATTGGACAGCTCTAACAAATTTATCTTTGCCGCCACTAAAATAGAAGTCACTTCATTCGTATCCGAAACAGTTTCATTTCAACAGCAAAATTACTTTGTATCTGGCTACAAAAGATAGCTGATGTCCACACTTGGCATTTTGCCTTGTTCAGTTTGATCATTGCCTCTATTTATGTAATTTTGTACATAATAAAAAAAATTATAAAGTGGTTGCAATAACGCCTGCTAGAGAGTCTCACATAGATAGATAATTCATACAAAGTCAATATACTTTATTCAAGTAAACTTTAAGACAAGTGCTTTTGAATCGTCAACATCTATTGCTAGTTCGGAAAGCTGTTCCTGCCGAGAAGAACCAGCAAGAAACTCGGCGGTTGCTCTTTTCAAAGAATAATTCTTATTACTAGTTACGGATAGTTATTGATGTCTTGTACAGGGTCGAGGAGTAGCTATTCTCTATAGTACTTTGTCTATTATATACATCGCCAATCGTTTTATAACTATGTATATTCTTATGTATTATGTATATACAGACAGACTGTTGCATTCACACGTTCCATCTGGTGACGGTGCTAAAGGCGTTAAGGCTAGCAACAGTAGATTTGATATAAAAAGCTACTATATGCGCTGCTCATAGGCACTAATTTTAAAACTTTCTCGAAAATTTTGGTAGCATAGAGGCACACGAAGCGTTCTAATGAATGAATCATTGTTATTATTTCTATGTATGTAATACAAATCACTGCACTGGTCAATGTTAAATCGCGTTACTTCTGATTTAATGGCTCATAACAGTAATGATAAATTTATCCATAATAATATTGTTACATGCGAAAGTCTGTCTGTCTGTCGAAACGACTGATCCAGTGGACCAATATTGTTAAAATGTAACACAATTTCAAAATTAAATTCAATTTAAAATTTAAGGTTAACTGAAGCAGCATAAAAGATATAAAAATCTAGTTTTTCATTTTTGAAACAGGGAAAACACATATACGAAGTCGCAAGTACCATAAGTTTTTTATATTACATCTACGGCTTTCCAGTATAAGTAGAGCTCCAAGTTCTTATTCCCGAGTAGTATTTTGCCAAACAATAGTAAGGAACGAACTGTTATTTAATTATTTTAATTTGTTGCTGAAAATGTTAAACATAAAATCATTGTTACGCATGAGCTCATATCATTATAGGGAATGTTTTTTCATACAAGTACAGCGTGACATTTAGCGAAGAAAAATAGTTACATTATCCAGGATCCCATTTCTTGGGGACGTTTAAATTGTGAGACACGTAAAGTGTTGCCATTTGTTCAGCTGTAACTTGTGTTTATTCTTTTCCCGGACTCCTTTTTGTTGGTTATGAGTAATGGAGGGATGGAGAGGGCGCGACGTGGACCAGGCTTCGGTGAAATACGATCGCATCCCCTTTTGCGACGCGTTTGGCCTATTGTGATTTCTATTTCGCTATTATTAGGCATTTTTTTGGAAACACTTTTTTCAAAAACAAAATCTGTCTATAATTTTTTTAATATTGCTTATTTGTTGCGCCTTGTGGTCCGACTGAATAGGATAGACCACCCTCATTCCTTACCGGGGTATCTTAAAAGGCGACTAAGGTAAGTTGAACCGATGTTTGGTATCCGGGTGAGTAAAATAGACCATCCTCATTTCTTACCGAGGTGGCGTAAAAGCCGACTAAGGTAAGTTGACGTCAGGCAGGCGGTCGGTCATAAAATACCTAGCCAAACCACATCACAGCATGTTTATGACATGTTCTGCCGACCCAACTTACAGTGTCATAAGGGCAGGAGTATGATGACAATTGTAGTTTCTTTCGTTAAGTTTTTGGCTAATTGTGCCGTCTGACATCCGGCTGAATAGAATAGACCACCCTCATTCCTTACCGAGGTGTCGTAAAAGGTGACTAAGGTAAGTTGACGTCAGGCAGGCGGCCGGTTGCAAATACGTAGCCAAATCATGCGACAACATGTTTGTAACATGTTGTGCCGACCTCTCTTAGAGTGAGATAAGGGCAGGAGGATGATGAAGTTTTTGGTTATTTATCTTATTTTTTTATTATCTCTAATTATTATCACAATTTTTTTTCAATAAAATTCTTTGTGATTTATATTTGTGCCTTTAATGGACTTAAATACGAACTTTATGTCATAATGCTTATTCTACAAAATTGTATGTAAGTTGTTAGCGTAATAAATAAATAAACACTGTAACTGATTTTCTATTTTGTCAACTAGTAACTTTTAAGTGTAAATTATATATTTCACATCATCGATATCAATAATTGTAGACCAAATAACAGTCATCATTTCATTCTCATTTTTTACCGAGGTGTCGCAAAGGCGACTAAGGAAAGTTGACCCGACGTTTTGTATCCGGCTGAGTAGAATAGACTACGCTCAGTACTTACCGAAGTGTCATACCAGACGACTAAGGTAAGTTAACCCGCCGTGTGGTATCCGGCTGAGTAGAATAGACCACCCTCATTTCTTACCAAGGTGTCGTAAAAAGTGACGAAGGTAAGATGACCCGCCATGTGGTATCCGGCTGAGTAATTCTACTCATGAGTAATTCTACTAATGAGGGTGGTCTATTCAGACCACCCTCATTTCTTACCAAGGTGTCGTAAAAAGTGACGAAGGTAAGTTGACCCGCCGTGTGGTATCCGGCTGAGTAGAATAGACCACACTCATTTCTAACCGAGGTGTCGTAAAAGGCGACTAAGGTAAGTTGACTTCAAGCAGGCGGCCGGTCGTAAAGTACCTGTCCAAATCACATCACAACAAGGTTTAACATGTTGTGCCGAGCCCACTTAGACTTTTGTCCCACGACAAGGGCAGGAGAATGAATAGTTAATAATCTTATAGAAGTGAATAGAAATACGAAAGATTATTTAAATCCCTTCATCGAATTTGCAAGTCTAGAAACGTGAAATAAAAGAGAAACCCAAATAGGTTTACATAAATTGGCGGGATACGTAACAATTTAGCATATCATCTTTCAGATTGAAGGAGCCAGCACCGAAATGATATGTAACAAAGCTCGAAATATAAGATTGGGTAATTGAATCCCGCACAATGGCGCGACAGACGAAATGTATGCAGATTACAGCACTTGGAGCAGATAACAGGGGGCGGTATACTACGATTTCACACTTCGTCGATGGCTGACAATCCCTCTAATATTATTATGGTAATGCAGCCAATTTCAATAAAAGCGTTCCCCGCCAAAGGCATTTTCTTTTAGGTATAAATCTGGTAGACATGTGACGGTTACGGAGACACGGGTCTGAATTTGTAGCTCATATCTTTCCACGGTTTCTCTTCATTTCGAATTTAAAGGCGAATCGAAAAACGATGCGAGGGTTTTATTATCGGCTTACAATTTTGTACGGGCTGTGTGCAATCCTACGTGCTAAATTAGATACATCAAATTTATGTTATATATTACCAAATACTGCTTCCTATTTAACCAATGGACGTTTTTATGTATCTATCTGTTTTACTTATCCATTTCAAACTGATGATATAGGATATACAAAATACGTTCTTGTGAGCGTTCTTGTGTGTGATTATAAAGTAATTAATTTATTTCTTATTTCAAATCATTTATAACAAGCAAAATACTTAATATTCATTCACATTTTTATCGAAACTATTTGTTGGTCATCTTAGGTAGAATCACGCTGACCTCTGTACTAGTAACTGTATCATTTAGTCAGCCTCTTTCGTCCACAGTAAACCATATTAAACATTGAGCCAATGTCTGATGAAATGTGGATTGATCTTGTCAGTAAGTAAGATATACTAAATTATATCTAGCCACATTCCATACATACGCACATATGGGCAAAAAATGTAGATTAAGTTAATTATTAATATTTAAATAATTACCATTGCTTATTGCATTACCAAAGCTGTGGTAGCCCAGCGGTGAGACCGTGCGACTCTTTCGAAGGGAACACGAGTTCAAAACTCGTGTTTAATTGATAATTGCAATTTATCACACGCTTTTCGGTGAAGGAAAACATCGTGAGGAAACCTGCATATCTCTAGAGAATTCTGGAGATATGTGTAACCTACCAATCCGCATTGGAGCAGCGTGGTAGGTCATAGCTCCAACCCTTCTCTCCAGAAACGGAGAAAGGAGGCCTATTCCCAGCAGTGGGATTGTAACAGGCCTTTACTTTACTTTTTTTTTAATAATTACCATTATAAAATAATCTGAAATACACTTGGTAAATTAGAAATAAAATAGAAATGGTATGAAAAAATGATTTAAAATTTTAATATTCATCCTAACGACGTTATCATAAGTTTAAAAGATCCATGGCTTAACTGTAGTTTTTTACTTCGATGATTCAATACGAAAATAGAAAACCTCGACATTTCTGATTTACATAAAAACTTATCATAATCATAATGTAAAAAGTAAGACTTTATTTGCTGAATTTGCTCTGTAGAATGAACAGTACTTGTCATAGTAAAAATAATATAGCACTCTATAAAATATGTTTTATTTTTAATGCAAGTTGCGTTGAAAAAGAAACGTCCTAACGCTGACGCGCTGAGATCACATAATAAAAGAACAGTTAGCTTTAATATTTTAAAACATATAGTCGCCGTGTGGTATTCGACTCAGTAGAATAGACAACGCTCATTTCTTACCAAGGTGTCGTTAAAGGCGACTAAGGTAAGTTGACGCAGCGTGTGGTATCCGGTTGAGTAGAACAGACCACTCTCATTGCTTACCTAGGTGTCGTAAAAGGCGACTAACGTAAGTTAACCCACCGTGTGGTATCCTGCTAAGTAGAATAGACCACTCTCATTGCTTACCGAGGTGTCGTAAAAGGCGACTAACGTAAGTTAACCCACCGTGTGGTATCCTGCTAAGTAGAATAGACCACTCTCATTGCTTACCGAGGTGTCGTTAAAGGCGACTAAGGTAAGTTAACCCACCGTGTGGTATCCTGCTAAGTAGAATAGACCACCCTCATTTCTTACCGAGGTGTCGTAAAAGGCGACTAAGGTAAGTTGACCCACCGTGTGGTATCCGGTTGAGTAGAATAGACCACTCTCATTGCTTACCGAGGTGTCGTTAAAGGCGACTAAGGTAAGTTAACCCACCGTGTGGTATCCTGCTAAGTAGAATAGACCACCCTCATTTCTTACCGAGGTGTCGTAAAAGGCGACTAAAGTAAGTTGACCCACCGTGTGGTATCCGGTTGAGTAGAATAGACCACTCTCATTGGTTACCGAGGTATCTGTAAAGGCGACTAAGGTAAGTTAACCCACCGTATGGTATCCGGCTAAGTAGAATAGACCACCCTCTTTCTTACCGAGGGGTCGTAAAATACGACTAAGGTAAGTTGACGTCAGGCAAGCGGCCGGGCGTAAAATACGTAGCCAAATCATGTGACACAAGTTTGTAACATGTCCAACCCCACTTAGGGTGGGATAAGGGCAGGAGAATGATGATGATAGTCGACACAAAATAGAATTATACATTTTGCGATCCTTTACTTAGATCTTCGTATATAGAATGTTCTAGACTGTAGAACAACGTACGTTTGCATTATAAGAGTGAATGAATAAATGTTTAATGGTGGAAATGAATGTAGGTAGGTGTTTTAGTTCGAGCGTGCCACTGCATAAAAAGCTGCATAGCTCCGTTTTCAATATTTGCATTCCATTTTCTGGTTACAATTTCAGCGCGGTACGAAGGCAATTCTTGCCAAGTTCTCTTATTGTTTCGTCTCTCTTTTATTCTTTGCATGGCGCAATATTTTTCATATTCTTGTCAGATTTATATTCCAATATTCTGATACTTTCGTAGTGTTCAATCTTGGTAATTTTTTTATTATTATTTTCTTGATTTGAGTCTTTCAGAATAACGTTGAAGCCCGTAAAATATGGAACAGAATAATTACATGGCTATTGGAACATGATTGATGTATCGGAAAGAAAATCAAACTTATAAAATTAAACATATACGGCGTCTTGAGTAAGAAAATATCAATTCTTGAAACATTTTATAATAGCTTAAGACATCAAGCCCGCGTCGAAATCAGTTGTCACAAAAATTTTCCATATTGAAATTTAAACATAAAAGTAGTTATTGTGAGTTAACCATTGGAGATAGAAATATGCTATCGCGGACTTTTTTGTAATAGTTTTATAGATCTACAATTCTCCAGTACATTACTTTAGCGTACCTCTGCTGGTTACGCAGCGCAGCTCGTACGCAGCGCACTCGACCAAAGCTTCCAGCAAGCAAGTTTTTTAACAACTGCGCGATTGCTTCAACACAATTTACACTATACCGATATGTACTATTTACCTAAACCATCCGGAAGTATTGCAAAATCTTTTGGTGAAAACCGTACAAAGATCCGTTCAGTAGATTTTGAGCAAATCGATTACATACTGACAGACAGCTTTTGGGACTTTGTTTTATAATAAGTCATCATTATCCTCCTGCCCGTATCCCACTCTAAGTGGGGTCGGGTCAACATATGTTGTCATATTATTTGGATAAGTATTTTACGACCAGCCGTCTGCCTGAAGTCAACTTACCTTAGTCGCCTTTTACGACACCTCGGTAAGAAATGAGGGTGGGCTGACCCCACTTAGAGTGGGATAAGGACAGATGAATGATGATGATGAGTTTGAATTGTACCGCCATTCCTAGGTCGCAATTGTCTTATGAAGTCACCGGAAGAGTTAGCCCTAGACACGCACCGTATAGTACTGACTGAATTTCCTCTTTCATCTCTCAAATCTACGCTTTCAGAAACAATATCTATTGTAACATTTGGAGTTACAGATTAAAGTTCTGAAACGTACAGGAATCAACATTTTCGATATGCATAGTAGGAATTAAGTTGGAGTAAAGCAATTAAATGCACTGTTATATACCCAATACATGCTATACTAACGGTAGTTTTCATCGTTTATCACCCTAGCCATATGTGGCAATAGACACAGGGATAGTTGGCAACGTACTCCACGAACTAAGTTAATGTATTAACTTAGTGTGCGGGTATTTCACATTTACTGGTATATTTGAAATTAAATTCTAGGATTATGTGTAATATACCAATCACCATTTCAGTATGATAGGTCTTACGAGTAGCTCTCACAACAGCTCAGTGTGTCACGATTTTTTTTCCGAATTGAAATTTTGAACATAAAATAAAACTCTGAATTAATCATTAGAGACAGAGACATGCTATCGCAGACTTTTTTGTTGTGTTTTGTACATCTCCAATTCTCTAATACTGTACATTAGCGTATGTGAAATGTTTTACGCAGCGCTCGCGAATAAAGCTCGCAGTAGGAGACATTTTTTACATCCGCGCGAGCTCTTTAACATAATTAAGATAAAATCGTAATTTTCTATTAACCTAAACCTTCCGGAAGACTTGCACTACCATCTAGTAAAAAAAAATCTACTAAAAAAAATCTAGTAGATTTAGAGAAAATCGATGACATACATACAGACAGCTCTTGGGTACTTTGTTTTATAATATGACTAGAAACTATATAACCTAAAGGTACGTTAATATTTACATAAACTTTGAGTAGCGGGTGAAGCTTGGGTTTTTAATATATTTGATGTTGATATTTTGGAAATAAATCCAATTTTATTTCAATACTCAATGTATCTGCATCTATAATCAAAAGTTTTTAAATTCATAGATAGAGAACTATTAACAAATATTGTTATAAATAAAATTAGTTAACATTATTGTTTTCTTTCTTGCAATTTATATCAAATCTTTTCCCACACGTTTAAATCATTTTTCCGCGTCGAAATTTATTATATTTAAAGAAAACAATAAATTTTTCAAGGCAAATAACATTGTTATTTCACAGCGATAACGTGTTATAGTAAGTGCACCGCTACTGAGATGCTTAAATTCATTTCTTAAAATATGCTTTCCTCGCATAAAACTCGGTAAAGTAAGTTTTACTGGTTTGTACTTCATTCTTTTAGTACAAAAAGCTGTTTTATACTCATGAATGCCAGAGTCATAATTATTTTCTTTTATACTAAAAAATCTCCTTGTTTTACATAGTAACTTTTTTATTACTGTTTTTAAAATATTTGTGGTATAGTACACACCCTTTCCCTGACGTCTTCTTTTGGATTCATTTGATTGCCACCATTTGATATAAGGTCTATTTAGAGCTCATATAATGTTTGTAGAGCTGTTATAGCCCAGCGGCGAGACCGAGCGAGTCTTTCGAGGGGAACACGAGATCAAACCCGGGCAGGCACCAATAAGTTTTTCTATTAAAACTCACGTGTCTAATTGATAATAGCAATTTATCACACGCTTTTCGGTGAAGGAAAACATCGTAAGGAAACCTGCATATCTCTACTTTACACTTTTACTAACAGACCGCTACTTTACTTACTTTACTATAGTGTTTGTACAGCGGCTGCCATGGGCGTAGCGAGGTACGGGCAAGGGGGGTCAGCTGCCCCCCCTTACATTGAAAACTGTAGCACTGGGAAACTGATAACTGGAAAACTCGCAACATAGGATAATTTATAAGGTTTGCATAAAACCTATATTGTACCTCACATCCATTACTAATGTGAGCTACTCATATATTAAATAACATGATTAAAAAAAATTGTCTAGATTTCATTCTACGCCCGACGGTCTTATGCCCGGGAACGCCCAGTCCTGCCCATGGCCGTCAAATGTGGCTTTCTTAGCAATCACTACCATTACATCTCTAACCTTGGTTTTAGATAGATAGATAATAACTTTATTGCACAAAAACACATTAAACATACAAAAATACATGACAACTTAAATTAAATCTTATGTAACTATTAGAAAGCTGCTTCTTCACTGAGCAACATAGGCTATATAACATTTTCAAAAATAATATTGATCCCTAGTAAAATTGTAATAAGGTGTGAAAAATTTAGTCCTAAAAATCTTTCATCGCGTGCGCTGCCGAGACTAATGATGCTATTACAAAAAAATGTTCTATATTATTATAGAACATTTTTTTGTAAAATCCACAAAAAAAAGTCCGCGATACCATGTCTAACTATTATAGTTATCCCAATATAACTACTTTTTTACATTGTAGAACTTGATAAAAGCGCTGACAATAATCAAACCATTTTATTCATATCTCTGTATTCATCCTTATCCCATTAAATAATATTTTATTAAAAACTGTTTCAAGAGCTATAAAATACTTTTTAAATTATTATAATCCGACATCCCAATCAAAAGCTATTACGAATTTAAGAAAGTAAATCGAAAGAAAATAATGCCATAACAAATTCATTGTAAGACCGTTATAGCAGGGCCTGCCTTTGGCGAGTTAGATTTTATTCCAAAAATACTAATGATACCCACTTTTTATAATAATCTACAAAATAAATCTATAGTCCGACTTCGTAGACTTTCCACTACCACGAGATCGGTATGGACGCGGGTGAAACCGCGGGGCATTCCTAGTAAATATATTATATTATATACTATATTATATTATATTATATATTATATGCTAGTAAATATATATATAAGTTGTAGAATTGCGACGGCAACGTAAGTTGGAAAAGCGCGAACATATCACTAGTAATTTTTATTATTTCGGTTGATATGAAAACTACCGAAACATCCCACCTGTCTGTAACGACCTAATTTCGCGACACCACTATTGAAAACGAGAACGTAATTTATTATCTTCAATACGTATATATTTGCGTGTTTTAAAATTACTTGTAGTGATGCATGTAAAAATGAGAACTAGGTTAGCAAGATTAGGTTGGCATGAACATGTAATGAGTACAGATGAAACTCAGAAAATCAATACAGCAATGACTAAATGTAACTAGTAATAAGAAGCATAATTTGAAAAGAGCAATCACAAAGTTACTTGCTGGCTCTTCTAGTTAAGAACAGCTTTCCGTACTAGCAGTAGAATTGACGATTCAAAAACTTGTCCACAAGTTTACTTGAATAAGGAATATTTGTAATTTAAATTTGAATCATGTGACCAAATGAGTTTTAAAAATGAATGTGAATGGATCATTCAAATGATGTATAGAAGCAGGCGTTACTTTGCGGAATTCGATATTACAGAACTGCTTTGCTATAATCCGCGCGGGATAAGCGAATGCGTGCAAAGCGTGTATGAAGCAGGAAAAATTCACGTACCTTACACATGCAGGACAAGTCATCACATGCAGCCCAAGACGCCTCCACCAGCAACGCACACAAGCAATACACACAACCACTACCAAAATCTCGACCATCGTTTCGCTCCGAAACCGAAGCATCATCAGGAGGATAGACTCCACGACAAAATCGTAATGTGATTTTTGCATAACGATAGCAAAGTAGTTCTGTTAGTTTCTGTGAAAGGATACATGACTAGAGGGAGAAAATAAATAGATTGCGAAGTATGATATAAAAAGTGTTGACGAGTAATAAAAGAGAATGGTAGATTTTATCTAACAACTAACTTATAAATTTTTTCATTAATATTTTTCATTCATTCAGACATTTTTCATTTCACAAACGCAGACACCTGTTATCTGTTTTAATTTTCTTTTACATAGCCATTATCAAAGTACCAAAAGACATAAAGCCACATTACGAAAACTTTGTGCACTCAAGTAAGATGAATTAAAACATTTCAGTACGCGTGTTGCATTAAAGTAATTATAAAAGTTCCCACTGTACTTTTGCACCTCGCGAAATGCTACGTCAGAACTTATATTCTTTGTAACTTCTGAACGACGTAAATGGAAAACTTTATACGACAACGTTGTGCACTAAATCTATTATTAGAAATGTCAGGAATTTCACTTAATCCAGCCTTCTCACATAGTCAACAAAGACTAACCTACAGCTACAACATATGGAACAGGCAAACATGTATTGACAGGTTAAGTTTCATATAATTTGGAATTATTATGCCAGGACGATTCTACCACCAGTTCGGAACGCTACTATTCACTGAGAAGAACTGGCAAGAAACTCAGTGATTACTCTTATCGTGAATATAAACTATTCGAGGCTAGATTCTAATTACACGGAACGTAATGTGGGTAGGTGCGGATCTCTCCGAACAACATCAAACACCACTATAGTAATCACTCTAATATGAGGGTAGATTCTAATAACAATTAACACTTAATTTAGTTACTCGCGGATCTACCTAACCAACATTAAAACGACACAGTAATAATTACACCTCCTTGTTTAACCAAGGCAGGTTGTATCACTATCTACAATAATCGTACAAGTTTCATATACAACGAAACTCCAACAGAACGGTCCAGCCGCGTAAGCGTAAGCTAATAACCGTAAGAATCGAGTATTGCTACAAGACTGACTTCAATATGGCGGACTCCATCTTTTATAACTAATTTTCCCTCCAAAGGCAAGGAGGGATCAAGGGCAATCCCTCCTTCCTTGCTATCGGTCACGCGATTATAGTGTTGCCAACTTTCATTCCTAACACTATAATCATACTCAATTGGGAACCGAAGAAGCCTTTTCATGATTAATAATATATATTTAGAGTTTATCTATTGAACTCAGGCTATGGTTGAAATCGTTACGGTTGAGAGCAGTGATTGCCCAGCGGTGACACCGTCCGACTCTCTCGAGAGCATCACGGGTTCATCAACCTGGGCAGGGAACAATATGTTTTTCTGTTAAGACTTATGTGTCTAATTGATAATTGCAATTCATCACACGTTTTTGGTAAAGGCATCGTTAGGAAACCTGCATATCTCTAGATAATTCTGGGGATAAGTGTAATCTAGCAACCCGCTTTGGAACAGCGTGATGGGTCTTAGCTCCAACCCTTCTATCGAAAAACCGAGAGACAGGAGGCCTATGGCCATATAGGTTAGTAGTGAATTAATAAAAGGCCATTACTCTATGGTTATAAACTCCATGGTCTTGTCAATGGTTTCATGGACGTTTTACTCCTAGCCTAGATCTCTTTAATGCATTTATACACTATATGATATTGTTGTGCTTTGTATTCAGCGGTTCCCTTTTGAGGTCACCTAACTACCTGGGGGGGCATACATGTTGTCCACTGAGTGTTTGCAATTCCAAGCTTGAAATGGACATGATTTTCATCCCTTATAATTATATGTTTATACCCACTTAATCTCGCACTTCTCATCTTTTCTATAATGGGCACAACTTTCTATTGTACTTCCTTTATAGACCCATGTTGTTTTCTATTAAATTTTATCAAACACCATATCCACTTTAACATTCATCATCCTCCTGCCCTTATCCCGCTCTAAGTAGGGTCGGGACAACATGTTACAAACATGTTATCGCATGATTTGGCTACGTATTTTACGACCGGCCGCCTGCCTGACGTCAACTTACCTTAGTCGTATTTTACGACCCCTCGGTAAGAAAGAGGGTGGTCTATTCTACTAAACCGGATACCACACGGTGGGTCAACTTACCTTGGTCGCCTTTTACGACGCCTCGGTAAGAAGTAAGGGTGGTCTATTCTACTCAGCCGGATACCACACGGCGGCACACACTTTAACATTCTCATCTCATTTTCAAGAGTCAAGAATTTAAAATTAAAAAAGCTATACTCCTATAGATACAAAGATACTGGTATTTTAATTCTGTGTGAATTCTCAACAATGACCAAATACTCGCGGTATAGATTCATATTCGGAGCAGTCATCGTTATTAGTCCATATATCGCAATATTCGGGCAATCATCGATGTAGCCGGCGTATTTCCGTGCCAATAGATATTGATGTGTGTTAGATTTTAATGTATAAAATCTATGCAATGGAAACTTATTATTTTGTCACGACATTAAAAAAAAATTGAACACGATCGACACGCTAAACTCTATTAACTTAAATAGAATGAACATGTTATACTTCTGAATAAGTACGACATATTTTTTTTTGTATATTATAGGATTAATAGGTAATAGGAGAGGTTTTAGCTCGGTCGGTTATTATAGATAAATAAATTTTATAAAAATGATATACTCTAATATGCCTGGCCCGTTGGCCAAGTTGGCAGTGACCCTTCCTTCAGTTCCATAGATCGCGGGTTCGATAACCGCAAAAGGCTAACATTTTATTTAAAAATTTGTTGGTTCTTCGAGCCTGTGTATATATTTGTATTGAAGTATTTATTTAAATTTATATATGTAGTATATCTACCAGTTGTTCGTCACACATAACACAAGTATTAAGTTACTTACTTTGGGGCCCGACGATCGTATAAGTGTCCCATGTATTTTATTTATTTAATTTTTATTGAACTTTATGCTTTTTTTTGGTATTATTCTACATTATTATACAGCTTTAATATTATCAAATTGCCTTTCCTTCTGTCTGTTACACCTTCACGGCTTACCAGCTAAAGCAATGTTCACGAAATTGTGTACAATTTATGCTTATATAGTACGCTAACATATAAAATCCCGAAAATTTCCTAATTTTCCTAAGGGAAAAGGAAAAACGATATAGTATACGTTAAAGGGTTATTTTAACAAAAGTCATAATAAAATTATTTTGCTATAATCCGCGATACAGTAAATAGAAAATTTATATAGTGGTAAATGTATAGTGGACTATCCGTTTTTTCATACCCGTTACATGCTGGATTCGTAAAAACACATGCACAAACCTCCACCACTGCCACCACAATACACAAGCACTACACACGTTCACTATCTCAACAATCGTTTCGCCCCGCAACCAAAGCATCATCAGGAGATAGACTCCACGACAAAATCGCAAAGAGATTTTGTCGTGATAGCACCATATATACAGCACCATATAAAGCAGCATAAAGTGGACGGATAGTCCACTACACATTTAGCACTATATATATTTTCTATTTACTGTATCGCGGATTATAATTTTTATAATTAAAGTAACGCCTAATTCTATAAATTATGTAATTTTAACACTCAATTTTAACTTTGTAACACTTTAACACCTGCCTGCTTTAAATAGATACGCTGCAAACTTGCAAAGCAATGTCCGCCTGCAAATCGCAATATTCGCGTAATCATCCCAACAGCAACGGTCGCACCACATCATTTCCGGTTCACTACAGATATGTTCAGATATCGATAGTATGATCACATTTTAAACTTCAATGTTTACAGGCAGTTTAAGCTTTTTTTAAAAGCTTTTCAACTTTCCGTGTATGTATGTAAAGATGAAATTTTCCAAGTTAAATTTCACCCGATTTCCGATGTCCGATTGAAGTGAAATTTTACATACTAGTCCAGTCCCGATGACAATGCATGTCTACGATAAGCATGACCTAATGTTGCCAGGATTGGCTCCAGACGAGAGAACGCCTCAACGGTTGACAGTTGGGATATGAAATTTTGTTAGTAACTTTTTTATAGATACTTGTTTATTGTGAATTCAAAAAAATAGGTATTAATAAATCATTATTTCTATTCGATCTTATGTCCTGAGAAACTTTTCTGTCATATACTATAACTAGATATGCCACCGGCTTCTCCCGCAAAAATTTTTCCGGAATTGAAATTTTGAAACTACGAGCAAAAGTTATTTTGAGTTAACCATAACAGATAGATAAATGCTATTGGAATTTTTTTATAGGATTTTTGTAGATCTACAATTCTCTAGTACATTACCTTAGTGTATCTGTGCTGGTTTACGCGACGCAAGTTTTTTTTACAACCGCGCAACCTCTTCAACACAATTTACGTTAAATGGTTGTCTTATTAACGCCTAAGTTTTGCGGAAGAACAGTACTTTTAAGTGAAAACTGTACTAAAATACAAAATCGGTTTTGAGAAAATCGATCACATAAAAATAGACAGCTTTTGGGGACTTTGTTTTAAATAAGATTACTCATAATCATCAATACATATTATATCAAAATATTTGTTTGAATTCGATTAGGACAACTAATAAAAGAAATCGCTAATGTGCTGCAATTATGGCATAACTCAAAAACACGTGTTTTGGACAGCAGCAATATTAGAAGAACTTATAATTCAATGTTAGGTCGATCGGTTAAGAAAACTAAATCATTATTTATGCATTTTCCTTAGCAATGAAAACTTGGAACCCCTTCATCAATTAATATTTACATTAAATTGTCCGATGAGCCTAAACAATATTCTACTTATAATTTTAAAAATGCTCTTAAAAATTTCTTAATATCCAAATGTTACTCGATCAATGACTTTATAATACACTGGTCAACTGTATTGCTCATGTCGTCACCATCTATAATTTACGATACATTTAGCTGTAATCCTTTTAATTTTAAGTATGTTTTATGTAACGTATGTATTAAGTATGTTTTATGTAAAGATGTATTTGTCGTCGATGGTCTTACAAAATAAATCAATAAATAAATGACTTTTAACTATTAATGTATTATTTTATTAATATTATTATATTAGTTCTGACATCTGACTTATCATATAATTTAAATTATTGTAAATAATAATTCACTTCGCTTTCGACCTCCGTCGCGTACGGATGTCTCGACAAGCGATTTTCGATTCGACCACCCAACCAGTGGTTGCGCTCTATTTGTTACGATCGTTTCCGATCCGATCTTTAATTTTATAAATAATCCTTTCGTAAAGTTTCGCGCTAAAGTGCCGCCCTTATTGTGTCGTGTTTTTATAGCGTGTTGCTCGCGGTGCAACGCGGCTAGTGTTATCATCGTCGCTCGATTAGTTTGGTGCAGTGCTTTTGTGTACAGTGCCTGTTGATCCGGTCCGTGAGTACACTAGTCTGTAAAGTAGGTACACACCTCTGTCTCCCGAAGGGGCAAGGACTCATTAGGGGCACACCATAGGTACACACCTCCCTGTCTTCGCAGGCAGGGAGGACCTACTTTCCTCCGGGTCCACCATGGACCCAACCTACGTAGGCGACCCGCAGATGGGGGGACTCCTAGAGTACCTCCAGACACGCCACCCGGCCGCCCATAAAGATGTTCTGAAGGGATACCTTCGAATGACACCTGTCATGAAAGATAGCCCTCCTGCTAACAATACTGTTCGTCCTGTGTCGACTGACATGGAGCTCGAACAACCCCAGGTCGCGGAAACTCCTTCCGAAACCTTAGACGCTGATAACGGTTTCGAGACCGTTATTAGTAAGAGCCAGAAGCGAAAGCTAAAGGCTCCTAAGACAGTCCCTCCTAAGAGACATGTTACCTCCGCGGCCAAGCCCGTTGACCGACCGCAATATACTCAAAGCGAAGTCACCGAAGAGTCGCAAGACTCCCCGATGGCTGAACGCCGAGAGAAAGTCCCACCACTCTACATCAGGGAGAAAGATGCCTGGCAGCGACTACTGCCTAAACTTGATGCCCAATCCATAACGTTTGGTAGCGCACGTTCCACAAACGTGGGCATAAGGGTATCTCCACCCACCTCAAATGACCACCGTCGTCTTACAGCGCTGCTGAGAGACGACAAGGTCCAATACCACACGTACGCGCTAGAAGACGAACGCGAACTTCGCGTCGTTATCCGCGGACTCCCCGTTGAGATTGACACTGAGTCGATCAAAGAGGACCTTAAGTCCCAAGACCTACCGGTTAGAGAGGTACATCGTATGTACCAATCAAGGACCAAAGCTCCCTATGAGCTTTGCCTCGTCGTATTAGACTTGTCACCAGAAGGCAAAAAAGTCTTCAACGTGACATCTATATGCCGACTTTCCGGGCTTCGTATCGAAGTCCCGCGTCACCGTGGAGCGATCGGCCAATGCCATCGCTGCCAGCTATATGGACACTCAGCCCGTAATTGCCACGCGCGCCCCCGATGTGTGAAATGCCTCGGAGACCATGGCACGTCCGATTGTTCTCGCACGGTTCCGACCGAAGAACCTCCGAGTTGCGTACTTTGCAGGACCAAAGGACACCCCGCGAACTATCGCGGTTGTCCAAAAGCCCCGCGAAAGACAAAACACGTCGGTAAATCGGCAGCCCGAAAGAACAACACACGGGCATGTCATAAAGTTGTAGCTAAGCCCGTTGTAGATAAGTACATACCGGCTCCTTTGCCCGCCACTAATCCGTGGCATAAAAACAGACAAACCGCAGCTGTTGCTACCCCCGTCGCTACACCCCACCCCCCTCAGGTAGTGGCGAGTAAACCTAATCCCACACAGGTGGTCGCCAGGTCGGCAAACAATGCGACAAATAACTTCGCAGAAGATATGAAGTTAATTAGTTCCATTGTTGCGCTTATCGACGTTAATGAGCTATCTATATTGGCTAATAAACTGAGGAATAATCCTCAAAACCGTCTCTCCGCACTATTGGAGCATGCCAGCCTAATTGAGGCAGTAAAAAACATTAACGCTTAATATGGATAGTACACTAAAAGGCAGACTCAAACCGACTCAACTTTCTATAGGTCTGTTCAACGCAGACGGCCTTTGGGAACAGATTCACGAAGTACGCGAATTTTTGGCTGCGCACCCTATCGACATCCTTTTAGTGCAAGAGACATTCCTGAAGCCTTGCAATCGCGATCCTAAAATAGCAAACTTCGTCTTAATCAGAAACGACCGACTTACAGGCCCTCTTGGAGGCACAGCAATTTACTACAGGAAGTCTCTTCACTGCACCCCTCTAGATCCCCCTCGACTTACTAACATAGAGGCCTCAGTATGTCAGCTAGGTATGACCGGCCATCAGCCGATTATATTGGCGTCAATCTATCTCAGACCATCTAAATCTCTCCTGGAGAGCGATATTAGGACGCTTTTAGAACTTGGAGATGCCGTCTTACTAGGCGGTGACTTCAATTCAAAGCATAGTCAATGGAACCGATCGTCTCCAAATGCCAATGGCAATCTATTACATAGATTAAACAATTCCCCGTTCCTTAACTTTGAGATTCTAGCTCCAGACGAGCCCACACGGTACTCTCGCCCTACCCACCCCATTCAGACTGCCAGTACAATTGACATGGCACTAATAAAAAACATTACCCTGCAACTTCATAGGATACAAGTTATTCACGACCTAGATTCGGACCACCGCCCGGTCTTACTACAGCTAGGACCCCCTCAAACCGCGTCGGTTCAAAGTAAAACTATTATTGATTGGAAAAAACTTAGTGAGCGTCTCCACTTTGTTGATTCAGATCACCTCAAACAAATTCCTGACCGTATAGATTCAGTGGAAACTGCGAAAGCAGCGACCGCTCATCTCACAGCCCACTTATGTAATACTCTCAAGGACTGCTCTAGGGAAATTCCCGACAACTTCCGCTGTCGAGAACTACCAGATGATCTGCGAGAATTAATAACTAAAAAACGTGCTGCCACTAGGGCACGCGATAGATATCCGACTCGAGAGAATCGTAATACGCTTAATAGATTGCAGAAAGAGGTTAAACAAAAACTAGCTTCATTTCACAATACTTCCTGGGATAGAAAGCTCTCGGAGATTAAGCCGGGACACCAGGCTTACTGGCGCCTGGCGAAATCTCTAAAAGCGGATGGGTACGCAGCCACCCCACCTCTACTTCGTCCGAATCTTCCCCCTGCGTTTGACGACGCTGAAAAGGCAGAATGCTTGGCGGACAGCTTGGAAGAGCAATGTTCCCCCAACCCCAGTAGACCCGAACTCACTCAATTCCACTCCAGAGTGGTAAAGGTAATAGATGATCTATCTGTGACGACTCCCGAAAGCGAGCCGTTGCTTCCCACTACCGGAGAAGAAGTCCGCACCATTATTAAAAACCTACACTCCAAAAAAGCCCCAGGACCTGATTCCATCTCCAACAGAGCACTAAAATGCCTTCCTAACCAAATCATCCACTTACTGGTACTGATTTTCAATGCCCTCCTTGTCGGATGCTCCTTTCCTGATGATTGGAAAGAAGCTACAGTGATAGGTATCCCTAAACCGGGAAAGCCCCGAAACGTCCCGACTAGCTATCGTCCCATTAGTCTACTAAACAGTTTAGGGAAAATATACGAACGAATTATCCTCGCCAGATTAAAATCCGTAGTTGATAGCCAAAATCTTATTCCGAACGAACAGTTCGGATTTCGTCCAAAACACACCTGTGTTCAACAAGTGCACCGCCTCACGGAGCACATTTTGCAAGGCTTACAAACCAAGCAGTTTACAGGTGTCATATTCTTCGATGTCGCCAAAGCCTTTGATAAGGTCTGGCACGCAGGCTTAATTTACAAACTGCTCCAACTAAATATACCAGATCGACTCGTACTCATCTTACGAGAGTACCTGAGTAATCGCACCTTTCGGTATCGCATAGACGGCACTTTATCGTCTCGCCGCACAATTCGTGCTGGTGTCCCTCAAGGATCTGTCCTGGCACCCTTATTGTACTCGCTCTACACGAGTGACATTCCACGGGCGCCTATCAAAGAGCGTACACATCTTGCCCTTTTCGCGGATGACACCGCTGTATTTACCACATCCCGCCGGCCTCATGTAATAACTAGACGTCTCCAGAAAGCGGTAGACAGCCTCGGACGCTGGTTCCGCCAATGGAGAATCGAAATAAACCCGGATAAAAGTGCAGCCATGCACTTTATCGGTAATCGCTTTCGATCTCACATAGACACACCTACGGAAATTTCCCTTTACAATACACCGATTCACTGGCAACAGAAAGTCAAGTACCTAGGTGTCACCTTTCAACCTTCCATGACCTTCCACGAGCACATACACATAGTCTGCAATAAGGCTGCGTATGTCATGGGACGACTTTATCCGATGTTATGCAAGAAAAGTAAGATGTCGCTCCGCAACAAAGTGACACTCTACAAAACTTGCA
Source organism: Morpho deidamia (assembly GCA_947086505.1). Lineage (NCBI taxonomy): Eukaryota > Metazoa > Arthropoda > Insecta > Lepidoptera > Nymphalidae > Morpho > Morpho deidamia. The sequence goes on from CAMTZC010000025.1 coordinate 4,063,637, forward strand.
TAAGACCAATAATGTCCTATGCGAGCGTTGCGTTTGCACACGTTTCAAAAGTCAGATTGCTCAGGCTCCAAAGACTACAGAACCGATTTATGCGGACAGCCACTGGTTGTCCGTGGTTCATGCGGAACGTTGACCTCCATAGAGACCTCGATCTCCCTACCATTACTCACCTCTTTAAACGTTTTTCGAAATCTTACTTCGAGAAATCTGAGGTACACCCGAACCCCCTGATTTCAGTTGCTTCTACCTACATCCCAGTTAGGTCCGACCATCGAAAATATAGGCGTCCAAAAAGCGTCCTGTATGACCCCGACGATCAAATAACGATCGCCAACACAGAAACACGTAATACACTCACACAGCGTCTTCGCCGGCGAAGACGAGGTCCCAGTTTTCTGACGTCGGTCGGTCGTGGCTTCTCGCCACCCTTCCGACGCCGCAATGACTAATCTAAGTCATACCATCAACCCTCCACTACGCGTCGCCCTAAGCCGTGGTCCGGCCTCACAGGAGGCACCCTTAGGACGACGTTCCCCGACTTAAGTAGGGCTTCTGCGCTCTACTTCCTGCATTTCGCAACTTCGGCGATGCTTCTGCGCTCGCCCGTCCCGCCCGGTGACGCTGTAAAAGCCATTAGGGCTAACAGCATACAGTCAGTTCGAAAAAAAAAAAAAAAAAATAATAATAATAATTACTACAGACTATTGTACAACATATTTAATGGTAGAATACATTGTAACATTGAATTTTACTGTATTTACAATAAATATGATTTGATTTGATTTGATCTCTTAACATGTTTTTTGTAGTTGTGCTACTATTGCAGGCCATGAGCGGAATATTTTAGGCTGCTGTGAAGACTATTATTTATTAGGACAATATTTACAACGAAAATTAACCGTAAATTTTGTGATCCCATTATTTGAAATAGACTTTGTCTATTAATATCAATCCAAAACTACATCCTTGCTCATGCTTGCACTAAAAATAATCCAAATTGGTGCCTTGACGTCGAACTAATTGGCAATAAATACAACAACGAAAAATTACAACCGAATAGTCACCTCCTTTTCTAAATTTATTTATAAATTTATATTGTCGGGTACAGTTTTTTAATTAATATCTACGTTATAATTGAAAAGCTTTTCAAGTCGTACAATTCATTGTTACATCATTTTAAAGGACCCTAAACCACAAATCCTCCCCATTTGCCTTATCGCTTCACTAACGCATTTTGTATGATAAATAATCACACGCCACATAACTCTCCGTGCACGACTCATATAAGTTCAATCTAGGGCCATCAGGAAGATTTGTATTCAAGGTACAATGTATCCACCTTTTATAACTTGCGAGTACGCGCTCTTCCCTCTAATTTTGCATGCTCCAACGTTTCATCGCATTTATTTTTCTTCGCGGTCTAATTTTCCGTGTTGTCTCAGCCGTTCTGTAACCAAATTTCACGGAATGAGGTCCGCGGATGAAATTGGTATTCGCAATGGATTGCACAGCGAGCGAGTTAGAAAACGACATCTTGATTTTTAATTCGGTTTCCTTTGAACGAACGTTGAATATTAATCTCAAGATATCATTTGAATAATTAGTCCTCGGATTAGGATCTCGGTTCGTGCTTACTTCTTCTTGCTTTTAAGCTAACTTTTGGTCTCACTTCGTTGTTCTTTTTTTTCGTTATTTCGAGTATGCACTTAAAAAATTTAATTAAAAGAGGTATCATTTTATTCGTCTTTATTTAATTGTCATCAATGATGACTTTGACATAGATTTTATACCGTAAAACATAATATATATCCTTCAATATAGTTTTCTTCATCTTCTGTTTCTTTATAGATGTCTCTCCAGCATTAAACGTTTAAAACTTGGTAACGGTCGAACGCTATCATCGTTTAAGCATCATTACCTTGTATTTTTGCTTGTCTTATAATTACTGGACTCATCAGCCTTATTAAAAGGATGTCGGCAGAGGAAGACACACCTCATTTGAGCTTTAGACGACTCACCGAAGTCCGTTGTATGTTGCGCTAACGGGGACAGTCGGGGACAGGCATTCCGAATATGGTTTATCATAACTCCCATCGGAAAAGGTCCCCGAGGCGGTCAATCCACCTGGTGCTCATGATGCATCGATTAGCGGAGGATGGGCCACTTTTTAGACAGGTCAGAAGGGGTATTAGCACACAGCACCCTGTCCCCGCCACCAGTTGCGTCGTTAAGGACTCAGGCTGTTTTGATCAGTGCAAATCCGATATACCCGCCGCTCGTCCCCGTCGGATGGTAGGACAAATAAGGGGTATTTTTCCTCATTAAAAAAAGGGAATCAATCGCGCTTCATACATTGAAATATCAAAATTAACTGCATTGCAACTTACCCGTTACATTCAACGATCATTTCTTTATTCCATAACATTTTATTCCATTATCGGGCACAATGCAGCAACATAACTCACATTATGAAATAAAGTAAAATGTACTGGGAAACACTTGGAGCGGCAGCTGAAACAGATCGTAACATTAGCTCTAATGGATCCAGTAAACGCGATTGGTTCACTAAGAGCAAATGCACACGTAACATTACGGCGGCGAAACGTGAAAAATTTAAATTTCATTTCTATTGTATTTTTTGGTCACAGTCCAGCATTAAACGGCTAAATTCAGCGATATATGTCGGTGACCTTGCAGGTATCAATAGATATAAAGATGTTACAAAAAAATCTTGTGTCTTGATTAAAATATAAGTGTCATTTATAGAGTTAGACGTTACTTTGAGGAGATCCATACAAAAGTAATAATAAAATTATTTAAAAGCGCGATTAGGCGTTACTTTGCGATTTTGTCGTGGAGTCTATCTCCTGATGATGCTTCGGTTGCGGGGCAAAACGATTGTTGAGTTTTTGATAGTGAACGTGTGTAGTGCTTTGTGTATTGTGGTGGCAGTGGTGGAGGTTTGTGCATGTGTTTTTACGAATCCTGCATGTAACGGGTATGAAAAACGGATAGTCCATTATACATTTAGCATAATATTTGCAAATATTATGCTAAATGTATAATTGCAAATGGATGGATATATGAAATATATATGAAATAAAATAATAAAATATATATGCAAATGGATATATATATGAAAAAAAATGGATTATAGCAAAATAATTTTATTATTACTTTTGTTTATAAGTGTTATTATTAATTTAAGAATGAATTAAATTAGTTTCAATTAAGATAAAGTAAAAAATCGACTTATCTAAGTCTAACTAAAAAATCATCGTAAGCATCATTATCCTTTAAAGCCCTTATCCCACTCTAAGTGGGGTCAGCACAACATGTTACAAACATGTTTTCGCAATGAGTCGGCAACGTATTTTACGACCGGCCTGCATAAGAACAAGGGTGGTCTATTCTACTCAGCCGGATACCACGCGACGGCTACTTCATAGTAAGCGTAGTACCCTTAAGCCTAAAGTAACCTAACTTTCTGATGTTGACGGGACAGTCTCGATTTTTCGTACTGTTCTGCGTCAATTTTTGAAAATGTCCCGCTAATAATAATAAAAATTTAATACCATCCAAAAAAATACAAAAAACAAACAAATTTATTATAGCCTAACATAAATTAACTCGCCATTATTAACTCATAAAATGATATTTATCGTCAACTACAAGGCAATATTCACCAGGGAAAGGCTCCTGGGGCGTTAAAGTGTAAAGATAAAAATAGAGCTCCATAAAATGGTGCTAGAGCCTTTATGAAACTTGGCTGACGGCGACCTAATATTTGCATGAAAAATATACGCCGGCGGCGAAGTGTGAGTATAAATAATGAACGAGGGTTCCAAGTTCTCCGTTATTATTGTCATCGATCATAATCGGAGAGCCTTTATGTCCATTCCGTCGCAGTTGGTCGACCCTTGCAATTGTTTCCAGATGGTCAACAAATTCGGCCACATATTCATATTCTGGAATAGCGGTAATAGGGAAAACGTGTACTTTCCTCTAGAAAGATAATGTAATGTGTTTGTTTAAAGTAACAGCCTGTTATTATGCCCACTGCTGGGCTAAGGCCTCCTCTCTCCGTTCTTGGAGAGAAGGATTGGAGCTAAGACCTACCACGCTGCTCCAATGCGGATTGGTAGGTTACACATATCCCTAGAGAATTCTCTAGAGATATGCAGGTTTCCTCACGATGTTTTCCTTCACCGAAAAGCGTGTGATAAATTGCAATTATCAATTAGACACATAAGTTTTAATAGAAAAACTCATTGGTGCCTGCCCGGGGTTTGAACCTATGTCGTCTCTAGAGAGTCGCACGGTCTCACCGCTAGGCTATCACAGCTTGTGTTTGTTTGTAGTCTCTTTATTGGACATATTTATAATTAATACAAAGATGAATGAATGAATGGTAATTCTTTTATTACACACCACAAAAAAAATACGTAGCACTATTAATACCTATTATAGATATAAGTATAGATAGTGCTACGTATTTTTTTTTTGGTGTGCAATAAAAGAATTATCATTCATTCATTCATTTTGAATGAATGATAATTCTTATTATTATTCTATACTTATTATCCGCCGTGTGGTATCCGGCTGAGTAGAATAGACTACCCTCTTTCTTACCGAGGTGTCATAAAAGGCGACTAAGGTAAGTTGACGTCAGGCAGGCGGCAAGTCGTAAAATAAGTAGTCAAAACAAGTGACAATATGTTTGTGGCATGTTGTGCCGACCCCACTTAGAGTAGGATAAGAACAGGAGGATGATGATAAAGTTAAAAAGCCGATACATCTGAAATCGCTTTTAGCAATCTAAACTAGTGTTTTGTAAAATGCTAATGGCTTGTCATAATAAATAAATAAACAATGATATCCGCTTTCATCCCAATTAGATTGACCTAGAGATTGTTAAATCATCCCAAACACCTCTACGAGCTTAATAAATACACACACAATACAAATCACATCCAGCCATCCAGGATTACAAGAGACAAACATAGGAAGATGTTTGTCAAAGAGAGTACTGATTCTACACCCTATTCACCACATTTCATACCCATCCTTGCTAGGTCATATACGATAAATTTATTTATCCATGATGATTTTATTTTATTTTATTTTATTTATTTACCAACCGATATGACAACATTGTAATACAAATACTTAATACTATGACAAATATAGCTTATTTATTCATCATTCTCCTGCCCTTATCGAACTCTAAGTGGGGTCGGCACAACATGTTAAAAACATGTTGTCGCATGATTTGGCTACGTGTTTTACGACCCGCCGCCTGCCTGATGTCAACTTACCTTAGTAGCCTCTTACGACAACTCGGTAAGAAAGGAGGGTGGTCTATTCTATGCAGCCGGATACCACACGGCACTTACCTTAGTCGCCTCTTAAGACACCTCGGTAAGAAAGGAGGGTGATCTATTCTATGCAGCCGGATACCACACGGCACTTACCTTAGTCGCCTCTTACGACACCTCGTTAAGAAAGGAGGGTGGTCTATTCTATTCTGCCGGATACCACGCGGCGTAAATATACCTTATTAGAGATCCATAATACAAAAGTAATAATTAAATTATTTTTCTATAATCCGCGATACAGTAAATAGAAAATATATATACGTGCAACAAGCTTGAGCTTGAAACGATCACGATCAGATAAATGTTTCAAGTTCAAGCTTGTTGCACGTGTTCAGAGGTAAAGGTGGGGTTGAACCGACTACTATATATGTAACAATGCTTGTTCGGATAATGCTTCGCTTTGCGATTTTTTCGTGGAGTCTATCTCCTGATGATGCTTCGGTTGCGGGGCGAAACGATTGTTGAGTTTGTGATAGTGAACGTGTGTAGTGCTTGTGTATTGTGGTGGCAGTGGTGCAGGTTTGTGCATGTGTTTTTACGAAAACTGCATGTTACGGGTATGGAAAAAACGGATAGTCCACTATACATTTAGCACTATATATATTTTCTATTTACTGTATCGCGGATTATAGCAAAATAATTTTATTATTACTTTTATATCTGTAAGAGTGCATACCGAATATTAGTTAGAGCTAAAGCTAGTTTCTAAAGAATTGCAATAATTTATATCGAAAGTGTAAATAAGAATTACTAAAAATGTGAGTTTCAGAACCTTTACTGATTTCATTATATAGTTTGCATATACGGTTAACTGATTTATGGATAATTTGAGGAAAAGCCAAGACTTAATTAAGACATAAACAAAACAAGTAATGTTCAACTTCTTAAATAGGTGCCATTCAAATGGTAATGCGATTGTATCCATTTTGCTTCAAAACATTGAAATATTCTTTTCATGGTTCGAGACGCTGTTAGAGAATTATTAATGGCACGAAACTTTGTGAAACTTACGCTCTACATACAAGTTAAAAACTTAAAGCGATAACTAAGCTACTAATATCAGCAACTTAAAGCTTATACAATATATGGCATCTATTGATTATAGGAAAACAAAAGCATAAGTGACTAAGGTAAATCGACCCGCCGTGTGGTATCCGGCTGAATAGAATAGACCACCATTTCTATATATTATTTATTTATAAAACGATTGCCTTTGAATCGTCTATTCTACTGCTGGTTCGGAAACTTTTTCCTACCGAGAAGAGCCAGCAAGAAACTCGACGTTTACTTTTTCTAAATATGATTCTTATAACTTACATTCATTATTGTTTCCTACAGGTTCGAAGAGTAACTAAATAATCCTCGCATTTTATCGTTTATAGCTTATAGTATAACTACAATTGAAAAAATAGACCAGATATTCGATTGACACAATCTATTATTAGCCTTTGTACACGTGCTATTTTCTTTCTCTTTTCTAACAATACGTTGTACAATAAAGTAATTAATAAATCGATGAATACTATTTCAATGACAGAAGACATTAGTCTACCCATAAATATAATTAAATCAACCTGTTACTAACGAAGGAGGCTTCCAATAAAGACCCCGAAGAGAATAGTTTTGTCTGACTAAACAACAAATACAAAGTAGAACACATAAATTCTAAGTATTGTGTCTAGTCAACGGTCAAAAAAGCATTGCGTTCCTTACACATATCTACGCTATAAATGTGGTACTTTTCACTTTAGTACATTTTTAACTATTTACATATTTATATGTAATCACTACTGGCAGATTAACATAATTTTAGATGGGAATTAATTTATCAAAGCGATTTAAGAATCTTTCTATAGTTAAAAATATAGTAAGATATGGTCACACAGTATCGTGATTTATAGTGATATTCAAGTAATAAGCATATAGCGATATTATTTTGGGAAGCAGATACGAGTATAGTGAATAAAATAATTTACTTTGGATGCAGTTTCTTTGAAAACAGAGTTCCATGGTACGGGATACAACGATAGAATTATTAACAGCCACAAAACTTTATAAAACTTTGCTCTTTGTAAAAGCTAGTAATGCCTGGGTAGAATATATTTTGATTTGATCATGTTTGATTCAAAGCTGTATTTGTAGTATCAATAGATCGAGCTGTATATAGAGTTTCGTCACCAGCCGGCATTCGAACTATGCAAGTAAATGCTACCTACATCTGCAGATTAGGGCTGCTTCGTGATGAAATTCCTAAGATGATAACTGACACATTTCATGGTTAAATCATTTTTTCTAGTAACATTAAATTTTATTTTACGATAGTTCCTCCCACATTTCAATCGCATCAACTTAAGAGTTAATTATATAAGAAAATTTTCTGCTGTTTTCGAAGGGATAGTGGGATTTTTTCATTTAACTAGTTATTTTAAAATATTTAAAGGTCCAAACTAAATTTTATAATTTACAACCCATAAACTATTTACGATTTTTGCACGGCGCAAAAAAGAAGCTGCAAGCTTTTGACTATAAATTCCCAAAGTTCTTAAATTATTTATTGTAAAATTTTCACTATTTTTAATATGAAATTATATATTCATTTCTTTCTGATTGCATATATCGAATTATTTTGCAGTAAGTAACTTTTTGTTAACATTCAAAATCGGAAAACTAGACATTATACGAATCTTTTGATGAATTCAGATTGCATCAAAGACAATCGGATACAGGTTTCATGGTACGGGATGTCACGACAGAATTATTATACAGTCACGAAATTTTGTAAAACTTTGCTCACAAGTAAAAACTAGTTCTGACTGGGATGAAATTTGATTCTACTAAGTTTGTTTCAAAATAGTTAAAAGTTCTTTCTAAAGTTTGAAATGGTCCTTTATATGGTCTATTTGGAGCATTGGAACGAAGGGGGTTTCAGTGGGAAGTCGAAAGCTTTGCAAGTTAAGATAGGCCTATGAGACCACTATTTTGGCTCAAACAAAAGTAGACATGGAGCATTGAGGTATAAGTTACCCCTTCTCGTTTCTTTTTTCTTACTACCGCTGGGAAATCTTTTGTTATGGTATCATGATAGCTATAATAGATATGTGAAATTACTTCCATCCTCTTGCCCCTAGGTAGGATAGGTTGTCAAATTATTGTTGTCAAATAATTTGGCTACGTATTTTACAAGCGGCCATTTGCCTGACGTCAACTTAACCTAGTCGTATATTCCAACCCCTCGGTAAGCAAAAGGGTGGTTTATTTTTCTCAACCAGATATCGGCGGATATGTGAAATTACTTCATTCCAAGCAAAACAATAAATAAATAAATATATGGGACACTTACACATACGGTCGTCCATCCCCATAGTAACTTAATACTTGTGTTATAAGTGACGGACAACTGGTAGAAACACTACATACATAATTTTTGATACATACTTAAATACAAATACACACCCAGGCTCGAAGAACCAACAAATTGTTTATAGAAAATGTTGACTCTCGGCGGGAATCGAACCCGCGACCCGCGGAGCCGAAGGCAGGGTCACTACCCATTGCACCAACGAGCCAGTGACTAAATTAATATTTCTTAACAAAATACCGACATTTTTACTATGTATGAAAGCAAAATCCCCACATAAATTCAGCCTATAAAATTTTAAACTATATCCACAGAATAGAGTATAATATATTAAATAATTTACATACCCATGCGGTGTAATCAAGTTAGCAACTGGAAACCAAGTACAAAGTGAAAGCAAATACGCAAGTTACTTGGCGACGTTTCAAAGAGGACTAATTTGCAAATACAGACAACCTCACAACTTTATTGCCACGTTACTTGTTGCTGGAATCAATTTGTTGGATTGAATTTTGAGAATGTGCATGTGAAACTTCAGCTTAGCGTATGTTTTATTAACTCTTACTAGTAACTAGGAACATCTCAAGATAGAAAGAGTTATTAATAATAAATAAATGTACATAGATTATATAGCTCCTGGGCTAAAAAGTGGCACAACTCAAAAATCATGATTTGAGTTAAATTGATTTAAAGTTTTTATTACTAATAAAATGCAGATACTATAACAGAACTACCTTGCTATAATCCGCACGGGTTAAGCGAATGCATGCAAAGCCAATGAGTATGAAGCAGGCAAAATTCACGTACCTTACACATGCAGGACAAATCACCACATGCATCCCAAGACGTCTCCACCAATAACAATGCACACAAGCAGTACACACAACCACCACCAAAATCTCTAAAATCGTTTCGCCCCGAAACTGAAGCATCATCAGTAGGATAGGCTCTACGACATTGCACATTGTTGCTGGTGGAGGCGCCTTGGGATGCATGTGGTGACTTGTCCTGCATGTGTAAGGTACGTGAATTTTGCCTGCTTTATACACATTGGCTTTGCATGCATTCGCTTAACCCGTGCGGATTATAGCAAGGTAGTTCTGTTATAGTATCTGTAATATGGAATTCCGCAAAGTAACGCCTGCTTCTATAAATCACTAATAAAATGCATAAAAAATGCTGGATACAAAAGTAATAATAAAATTATTTTGCTATAATCCGCTATAAAGTAAATAGATATACATAATGCTAAATCTAAATCTAGAATCCATTTTTTCATACATGCAGAATTCGTAAAAACACATGCACAAATCTCCACCACCGCCATACATGTGTAACAAACTTGAACTAAACCCATTTATCTGATTGTTAATGAGAGTACCAATAATTCCTAATAACCATTACTATAAAATTCTGTACACCTGTGACAAAAGTCTACGACTCAATATATTAGAACAACTTGAGATAATTAAATATAAAATGGCAGCAGGTGGCCGATCGTAAAATACCTAGCCAAATCATGTGACAACGTGTAACATGATGATGATGACGATGATGGTTAACTCGTAAGAAAGGTCTAAATATTTAGTCGATTTTTCTTTTTCTTTATTATTTATTGAATATTGTTTTTCTCCAAAGCAATCTATTAACTATAATTTCTTTAACAAACCTTTTAATATTTAATACTCAAAACAACATTGAACATTTATATATACCGCGTATTCCACCGCGGTTCGACGCAAAAACCACGAAACTGATCACTCAATATGTAATACAATATTCAAATGAATATTATATGACAGTTTCGTAATTCCACATCAGTATTGCACCCGAAAATACGGTATGAATAGAAATTTGAATTTTAAAGTGCACCGGATGTAGGCTTCAAATACAGCAAGCACGCCTGAGGTTTGAGTCGGTACGTATAGTTTCCTTTTCCGGTGGTGAGAGACGGATAAAATATAAGACTGCAGCTTTTAGTTTAAACCGTCTATTTTACTTACGAATAAGATAGTGTGTTTCAAAAATCTTTGTTTTTATGTATTTGGTAAATTACGTGTATTGGATACGAGGACGTCGCTGAGTTCGCGTGTTCTCGGCCTCCAAATGCGCGGAAGTTGATGATGTCACAGCCTAGAATTTTGAATGACAGTAGGGTAAAGCTAATGCGAAATTGCATCAGCCGAGGATACCTTATGGATTAAGTGGAGAATCCGTCATTATTAGATTTAGTTTCGACTGAGAAGATAGTTTAAATAAACTTATTTAATTGTAAATATTAATTTTAAATAACCTATTTCTGAGAATTCTTTTTCCTCAAACCGAATAAATAAAAGTAAAAATATAGTAAGCAATATAACAGAACCAACTACTTTGCTATAATCCGCACGGGTTAAGTGAATGCATGCAAAGCCAATGTGTATGAAGCAGGCAAAATCTACGCACCTTATACATGCAGGACCAGCCACCAAATGCACCCCAAGGCGCAATTCACCAGCAACAACGCACATAAAAGCAGCACACACACCCACCACCACAATCTCGACGATCGTTTCGCCCCGAAACCGAAGCATCATCAACAAAGTAGTTGGTTCTGTTATATTGCTTGTAATATGGAATTCCGCAAAGTAACGCCTGCTTCTATAAATCATTTAAAAATATAGTAATATAAGTAATATCAATACAATTTATATAAATAAGAATGTTTAATTGTTTATTATTCATGTCCGAAAGTAGCTTAAAGTATATGGGAACATATGGGACATTTACGTACACGGTCCATCCTTAAAGTAAGTGCTTAATACTTGTGTTATGGGTGACAGACAACTGGTAAATATTCTATTTATATAATTTTAAATACTCGTATATGTAACATAAATACATCCAGACTCGATAAACCAACAAATTGTATTTAGATCAAGTTAGCACTCGGCGGGAATTGAACCCGCGACTCGCGGAGCTGATAGCAGTGCCACTACCACCTGCGCAAATGGACCAATTTTTAGTATGGAGACAGTTGAAAAGTTAAAGAATTGCATTTTATTTTTCTCCTTGCATTTTATGCTCCTTTTTATTTCGTCACTAAAATCTATATGGACAAAGTCACGAAAACCTAGTGGTTAAAAAAACAAAAATTTAAACCCCAAATACTAACGTCGCAAATATTGGATTTAACTGTCCATTTCAAAAACATCCAATGCTCTTAGCCAACCTTTTGCAAACCGGAAATTGCGTGCACTCAATAAAACAGATTTGATACAAAAATACAGCACTTGCTATCGATTCAAAATAGGTAATGTCAAAAAACTTACAGGAGTGAACAATATTTTTAACAATAGGACTACTAAATACTATTCGGTTATTGTTTTACTGATGCCAAGCTAATTAGTCAACCCTCATTACGTTATTACGCTTGCGCCAAGATAATTATTTCACGTAGTTCCACTGTTGCTTAGTTTAGTGAATTCCGACTATTAAAAGGTGTAATAAACCTTAAAGTGAGAATGGATTTTTAAAGATATTATGCGGATATAAATTCAATAAACTTTTAGTTTTAAAACACAAAATGTAGAACCATTTGGCATTAAAGGCTCACCTATAGCTATACGCTATATGGTATTGAAAGAATTGGTTTAGCTGGACGAATCAATTCATCAAATTCAAAATCTAAAACATTCACAATGATAATAAATACTCCATGGATGTGGTTTCCAAAACATTCATATTGTAATTAGTATACTAGCTAATAGTTTTACAGGTAAAATAAATCGGTACAAAGGAAATCTGAACGTTTTAAATAACATAACTTTTAGCCTAAAACGCTAAACCCTATCTACTTCAATAAACTTGCTTTCAGTGGCTACCCCCGAAACAGGAATGCAGTAAGCAATCACAAGCTGAACTACACAATATATATTTTACTAAGTAGTTCGCTCATTGCGATGCATCGTAGTACTTTTAATAGATATGTTAGTTTTCTAACCCTTTTTGCCACCAGTTTTGAATGTGCCAAGATAAATTTTGATCAAATATTACCCCCATGAAGAGACAATAATATCGTTTTCTTATTCTTCTGTTTCAACAAACTGATGTCTATAGCTGGACATAGAGGTCTGTTTAAATAATTTCCACATTACATGATCCTTTGTTCTGAATTTAACCTATCATGAATGGTATTATGTTGTTGGTATTATGAATGGTGTAATGTTGAGAGACCGGCTATACTCTCGTCTTATTTTATCGCATGAGCCAGACTAGTTTCAAGCCCATACGGGGCTCTTATTCATGAGCTCTTTACGCGGCGTTATCGCGGCGGAAACTGCGTGTCACAGCTCGCTGCATTCGTGTTTTGGCTGACACAGCTATTACATGATGAAGTTTTATTTATAAGTTTATTATTAGTTTAGGTTACACTGCATACAAACCCTACACCTCATACTCAACATAAACCGTATGGTTATATTATATATAGTAACTAGCTGTGCTTGCGGCTACGTGGAAATCACTTGAAATTTTGAAGATAAAAGTAGTTATTGCGAGTTAACCATAAGATATAGAGACATGCTGTCGCGCACTTTTTTGTAGTATTTTTGTGGAATTTCACTTCTTTAGTACATTAGTTTAGTGTATCTCTGTTACGCGATGCACGCGACCAGAGCAGACCAGAGCAGGCTAGTTTTCTTTACAACTGCGCGACCTCTATAATACAATTTAGAAAAAACCGTAATATACTATTGACCTAACCTTCTGGAAGAATCAAACTACCTTATAGTAAACACCGTATAATCATCCGTTTAGTAGATTTTGAGAAAATCGATCAAATAGAGAAAGACAGCTTTTCGGGACTTTGTTCTATAATAAGTATACCTTAAATACCACACAAGGACTATACACAACCGTATTTCCCACAAGGTCTTTATTGAATACATATTGAAATTATTATGATCTTCTTTCTCACCAACCACTATTACATCGTACAAACACTCAACTCACAAGATTGTATTTTTGTAAATTAAGAAGACAAAAAATATTAAAAATAATAATAAAATTATTTTGCTATAATCCGCGATACAGTAAATAGAAAATATATAAAGTGCTAAATGTATAGTGGACTATCAGTTTTTTTCATACCCGTTACATGCAGGATTCGTAAAAACACATGTACAATCCTCCACCACTGCCACCACAACAAGTTTAACTCGGAGATAATTAAACCTTTGCGATTTTGTCGTGGAGTCTATCTCCTGATGATGCTTCAGTTGCGGGGCGAAACGATTGTTGAGTTTGTGAAAGTGAACGTGTGTAGTGCTTGTGTATTGTGGTAGCAGTGGTGGAGGTTTGTGCATATGTTTTTACGAATCCTGCATGTAACGGGTATGAAAAAAACGGATAGTCCACTATACATTTAGCATATATTAATATATATATTTTCTATTTACTGTATCGCGGATTATAGCAAAATATTTTTATTATTACTTTTATATTATGGATCTCCGCAAATTAACGCCTAATTCTATAAATTATACAAAAAATATTTATGACAGATTACTTTTAAACTTATGTAACTTTATTATTAAATCATTTCAAAGAATCGTTATTCAAACCGTACTCGCAACTTCGTTCGCGTTAACTTGTGTACAAATACCCTCAATTTTAGACAGTATTTTTCTCAATTATGTTTTTTTCTATTAACAAAGGAAAAACGGGATTTTATTTCCCAGATTTTTTATTGATTTATATGTTATTTCGGTATAAGCTTTATATCAAATTTACAAATTTTTCTAACCTATTAGCCGTGATAGCGTAACAGACAGACATACGGATTTATAATATTAGTATACATGGAGATTGGTAACAGTTTACTGACTTCGGAAGTCTGCCCTAATTTGTCAACCCTCATTACGTTATCTTATTCGCGTCCCGGAGATTTTTGCTCCCGTTGTTCCCTCGTCACTTGGCTAAGTGCATCCTGCCTGTTAAAAGGTTTTCCGTGATTCTTTTTGATTGATGTTAATGAAAATTTGGTATACACAAAATATATACATTATAACAGGTCATTATTCCATCGGCATTATGATGTAAATATTATAATTTTTATACATAATATAGACCAAAAATGTTAGTAAATGAAAAATAAAGTAAATGATAAACAACAAGCTGTATGTGCTTAGATTATGCCAATTTAAACCTTAACGAATCCTACTTACTACTATGTAATGTGTGGAAAAAATCGGGATTTTTGTCATATATACTAGTTAGACAGTATGAGCATTTACTGTACCAAGTTTACTGTTAAAAATAAATCGATTGACAGGAATCAAAAATCGATTTGTTATATTATAGTTATAGTAAATTAGTTTTTTTTAGACTACGTGATAAATCGCCTTTTTTAATATTAATAATTAATAAGAATAAAGTGAAATGTAAAATAACAGATGCGCTGATTATGAAATTCAATTTAAATGTGCAAATTGGCTACATTGATTTTTTCCAACAACGCATACATATCATATCCTAAAAAACAAGAAAAAATAAAAAAGAGGATAATTTTTGATGCTCGCACTAGGTCGCTCTGTACCGCGAGATATCTGTTGATTTAATTTATAATGCAATTGGGAAATTTAAATAAATAAATAAAAAAATTAATATAATCGATTTTTTTGAATCGATAATAATAAAAAAATCGATTATTATTCATATCTCTACTGTGGAACAGCAGTGAAAGCACAAGGTTAAATAGACGCGAACGATGTCGAGTTTACAAAACATTTACGAAAGTAACGATAGCAATTTAATTTATTTTTCAATTTAGCAATTTAATTTTTGTACATAAGAATATAAGTAATTATAAAAAGATTGGCGATGCACATAATAGACGAAGTAGGAACCGACATAAGCTTGCGGTACCTGCTTTGTGCCTTGCAAAAGTACATAAGTCGTTTGTGGGTTTGGATATAAGATTCTATAATAAAATTCCGCAATCTACTTTAACTTTACCATTACTGCAGTTTAAAAACATTATTTAAAAAAGGCTAATACAGAAAGCCTACTATACTATTAAGGATTACTTGGACGATAAGAATGCGTGGACATAGCTACTCCTCGACCCTATACAAGACATTATAACTATATGTAACTAGTTTTAAGATTTACATCTTAAAAAGAGCAACTGCTGAGTTTCTTGCTCGGTAGGAACAGCTTTCCGAACCAGCAGTTCGCAGATGTTAAAGATTCAAAAGCATTTGTTTACAAGTTTACTTGAATAAATTATATTTTAAATTTGAATTTGAATTTGATAATATTATCACTATTATCCGCGATTACAGAAAATGTATGAAATGCTAAATTTTTAGTGAACGATCTGTTCTGCTGCCTGCTATGAGAACTTATTAAGTCGACCAAATTGTAAGGTTGCTTTGCGATTTAATTTATTATATATTAATAAGTTTAACCCCCATTATAACTTTACTTGCTTGGATAATGCGTCGCTTTACGATTTTGTGGTGGAGTCTATCTCCTGACGAAGCTTCGATTACGGGACGAAAGGATTGTTGAGTTGTCGCAGTGAATTTGTACAGTGCTTTTTTATTGTTGTGCTATTGGTGGAGGGTAGTGCATAAGCTTTTACGGACCCTGCATGTATCACGTATGAGAACGGATACTACATTAGTATTACACTTCTTTATTGTAGACACACTAAACGCTAACAGCAGACTGACTAGAATAGACTCAACTGGCTTATTTATAACCTCTGTTGTTTGCATTTCCGTTTCCATTTTATGAAACAACATAGAATGACATTTGACTACTTCTGTCTCCAACAAATTATTAAATTAATCCTATTTATTATATTTCCTATTACACAATCACATAATCGTTACATGAACTTATTAGTATTTATAAGCATATTTAACACAATATCTAACATTAGCATTACATATATTTTCTTTTATCGCGGATTGTATCAAAATAATGTTTTCAGTACTTCTCCATACTTTTATTTATTGCTACTACGAATTCTTTAAATTAATGTAATTGTATATCCTCAAATCATGGCAACTGTTGACTGCGGAGGTCCGCACTAATTTGTCAAATCTCATTACATTATCATACTTACGTTGTGTATACGAGTATTTTAGTTCCGTTGTTGCCGGGTTTAGTGCATTTTACCCGTAAAAAGGTTTTCCATGTTCCGTTATGATTGATGTTAGAGAAATTTTTGGCGGAAGCGAAATACGAATATGAATTTTGTTAGTTATTTTAGCATATTTTACTTAAATGTAAATAATGATATTTTTTTAATCAACGTAAATTTTTACATGCTTTATATACATTAAATACGGCTATTTATCGATTACATATCCAAACTTTGACTATCGTTAAATCTATTTATATTAGTATACGAGCTGTGATAGCCCAGCGGCGAGACCGTGCGATTCTTTCGAGGGGCACACGAGTTCAAACCCCTGCAGGCATCAATGAGTGTTTCTATTAAAACTCATGTGTCTAATTGATAATTGAAATTTATCACACGCTTTTCGGTGAAGGAAAACATCGTGAGGAAACCTGCATATCTTTAGAGAATTCTGGAGATATGTGTAACCTACCAATCCGCATTGGAGCAGCGTGGTAGGTCTTAGCTCCAACCCTTCTCTCCAGAAACGGAGAGAGGAGGCCTATTCCCAGCAGTGGGATTGTTACAGGCCGCTACTTTACTTTACTTTACGTTTATTTTCCGTTCGTTATACTTTCACAGCTAAATGGCTTAGACAACGATGACTAAATTTAGCACAATTAAAGCTTACCTAACACGTACGAACAAAATGTTTTCTTTGCTTTACCTTTGAGACTAGGATCAGTTCATCAAGTAAACTGAATAAAAATAACGCTGGTCTTGATGTGATCACAGTCACGGGAACAATTAGTACTTAAAACATTTTCTGTAATACGTATCCTATCTTGTAGTTTGTAATATAAAACTGTTTTATTAATCTTCGTTAAGCTTAAGAATTCATGAATGCGCCAGAAAGACGGCGAATAGAAACAAATGGCGACACATCGTAAGGCGAACGATATGCGCCTCAACTAAGTGACGGCCACGACCGCTCTGACAAGAGCGTATCGACGAAGAAGAAGCTTAAGAAAACTATCGTAAGTTATTAAAATTAAAAGTAGAACATTTTCGCAAACAACAAACATTCAGTGTCGGTGTCCACCGTATAAATTGGGGCAAAGGGCACGCTTTTATATGTATAACGAGAGGAAAGGTCATAAATGGGAAAATTCAGACTGAGATACAGCCAGGAGTTGCTCCGCCGTGTCATATCCGGCTGAGTAGAATAGACCACCCTCATTTCTTACCGAGGTGTCGTAAAAGGCGACTAAGTAAAGTTGATGTCAGACAGAGGGTCGGTAGTAAATAACTAGCCCAAACATGAAATGAAATGTTATTTTTCCAAAAAAGATTACAAAAGGAAATATCTTAACTTAACTGGACTTGACATTAAATACGATAACATTTACTCGTAGCGCCAAACTAGGTAGACCTGTATTTTAGGCGTGTTACGTCTACTCAGCGTTTCCCAGACTCTACTCGACACCTGAGGCGTGATGTTCCATGCCTGGGAAAGACACTTCGCGCCACCTCGCCTTTCCCTACCTAACTTCGGTGGGATCGGACGCCATTAGTATTTAAGATTTTAGCATAGTACATAGTATAAGAATAATTATAAATAATTAACTGTAAATAAATAGATTTATTATATAATTGGCGGCCATAATATAATTGGCGGCTAGACATGTAGTAACACTTTGAAAACATGTTGTGTTGATAAAGGTAGTGGAATGATGATACAGCCAAGTGCTATCGTTCATAGTTGCCAACTTATAAAATAACTTTCAAAGAAGACACAACTCGAACATAAGCGAAGTCAAATAACAGCGGTATTCACACATTATTACGTTCACCTGCGCCCAGTTCATAATAGTCATTCGCTCTCCAATTTGAGCGAGTAATAAACGGTAAAGTGGCGATTCTTTTGGAAATAATTGAGTAAAAAGCGTACCCCCATTTCCGCTGCCTCAGCATCCGTGATGTCAATTATCTACTCTTTTTAGCGGCCTTTTACCTTAATCACGTCCAACTCGGCGCTTTAGAGAAAGTAAATTTTGCTTTGTTTTCCATAAAATCAATACATTTGTTTTCTTGAAACAAAGATAAAAGTCTAATTTACTTTTCTTCAAATAAGATTTAAAGAAAAGTAATTTTAACCCCACTATGTTTTCCTTCCGATGAAGGAAAACATCGTGCATATATAACAAACCTACATATATCTAGAGAATTCTGGAGATATGTGTAACCTACCAATCCGCATTGGATCTGCGTGGTAGGTCTTAGCTCCAACTCCAGAAACGGAGAGACGAGGCCTTTTCTCAGCAGTGGGATTGTAACAGGCCGCTACTTTCACTTTACTTTTAAATTTATCAAATTTTATTATATACTAGCTGTGCTTGAGGCTTCGCCCGCGTCGATATCAGTGTGTCACTGTTTCCTAAATTGAAAATTTGAACTTAAAAGTTAGTTTTTGTGAATTAACTATAAGAGACTTTTTGTGGTACTTTTGTAGATCTTCAATTCTTTAGTACATTACTTCAGCGTATATCTGTTGGTCGACGCGGCGCACACGACTTAAGCTTCTCGCATGCAAGTTTTATACAACCACGCGAATTTTTCAACACAATTTACATAAAAACGTGATGTACTACTAACCTAAACCTTTCGAAAGAATTACATCTCCTTTTAGTAAAAACCGTACAAAAATCCTTTTTGTAAATATTGAGAAAATTGAACACATACAGACAGACAGGTTTTCGGGACTTTGATGTATAACAAGTTTAAATATAGATTACAAATGCAAATATTGTTTATCCTTCTGTGTGGTATCCGGCAGAATAGGATAGACCACCCTCATTTCTTACCAAGGTGTCGCAAAAGGCGACTAAGGTAAGTTGACGTCAAGCAAGCGGTCGGTCGTAAAATACGTAGCCAAATCATGTGACAACATGTTTGTAGCATGTTGTGCCGACCCCACTTAGAGTGGGATAAGGGCAGGAGGATGACGATGTTTATCCTTCTTTTATATCCAAACTAAACAAAGGATGATGATAGTGATTATGGACTAAAGAATGGCAAGATTTTTGTACCTTGCCACAAAGCCGAAGCGGTAACGTTTGTGTCAAACATCAAAAAGATTTGTTCATTATCCAGGAGTGAACCTTAAAAAAAGTTATTCTATTTCTTGTGTTTGTGTATAAATATTAATAAATAATAAATTGAATAAATTCTTCTAAGTGTCTAACGAAATGCCTATAAGTTTTCTATAAAATGCCTCATGGAAAAAAGTCCCGGCCTTTTACTATCCACCACGCTGTTTCAATGGAGATTTATACGTTACACCTTTCTCCAAAATTATCTAAAGATAGGCAGGTTGTACCTTCCTGGAATGTGAACCTGTGATCCCCCTCTAAAGAGTCGCACGGTCGCGCAGTTAAAATTTCACATCCTTAAGATATATATTCATCTAAAATTCCCTTTATGTTAACGAAAAACACCGTAGTGAAACCTGTATATTTTTATATTTCTATACCTCGATTTCTGTACATCTTAATAACAAATTTATTTATAACAAATATATATAAGTTATATCTATCTTAAATTACTTACACGCTACTACTATACAAATCATGCCCACGTGGAATGGTCCCAAGAATGCTGGCAGCGTTTCCGCGTTGAATCGCTAAGCTGATTCTTTGTGCGAAAAAGGAGCCAGCCCTCTTGTCACCCGAAGAGGCGATCAACCGAGGTGTTAAAACGGATAAAAAAATTTTTGCACTTTGGCTCCATGGCCCTAGGGTCTCAACTGCAAACGGCACAAATATATAACTCTCAACGAGAGATGCATACTTTCGCCGCTTGCCGGATTCGGCCATTTCCGCCGCAGCTCCAGGTCTGGACGCCGTTTCCCTGATATGGGACGAGGCTAACGTATCAACGCATGTTGCGTCCCACATTAGGGCCCGTCCCCGTTCCCAAGGAACCAGCGTCAGACCGTCTGGTCTCTTGCCATCATCCCGACATATCCCGGAAGGCTCGAGAAGAGCAGGAATGTCGATGGTGGCAAGAGCTCTTTTGATGGTGTCATTAAGAGAACCATGGCGGAAAAGCCTACCAGAGCTCCTATGCCATGAAAGCCCGTGTATGCCAAAACTGTCTACCTCTTTTCCACATGGACATCTGTGCTTAAGGCACAATGTGGTTCCCAATCTGAGACCCAAAGCATACCATCTTATATCTCCGAATATTATTTAATAAAAATCTACGAGAGATTATTTTACCATACAGAGAACAATAAATTGATAGACAATTTTATTTATCCTTCAATAAATTCCCCAAGCCCTAATAGCCGCACCCAATCCTTTTACAGATTATAATGCGATTAAATTAAATCGCCAATTTCAATAAGTGCTGAGCTCTAGAACAAAATCTACATATTTTATTCGGTTGCGCTATAAATCTTGACAAAATGTCTAGTGAGCGTATCTCGATTGATATCGTAAATATTCCCTTTTCTTTTTAATGTTTTAGTAGGAAGTTCGACTTCTTTTTGTATTTACGTATATAAATCTCAAATAAAGACACATTACATTATAGTAATAACCGCATATTTAGACTATTTTGTGGATTTTTATTTCGTTCCATCTTTATTAAATTGCTCATAGGACTTTGTACTGGACTTTTCCGAATTCTATGTTGTACACAATCTTGCTTAAGGAAACTTTACCATTAAATTGTTACTATGGCGCTCAAAGAGGAACACTAATGAGAAAGTTTTTATTCTACATACAAACAAAACACAAAGACTACTAAAAAAGATTAAAATCACGACTTCAATCTATTACTTTATCGATGAATATTTGATTGACAATTAACTCCCCAACTAATAGAATCTCCCATATGTAATGTAAAGTAGCGGCCTGTTACAATCCCACTGTAGGGAATAGGCCTCCTCTCTCCGTTTCTGGAGAGAAGGGTTGGAGCTAAGTCCTACCACGCTGCTCCAATGCGGATTGGTAGGTTACGCATATCTCCAGAATTCTCTAGAGATATGCAGGTTTCCTCACGATGTTTTCCTTCACCGAAAAGCGTGTGATTTATTGCAATTATCAATTAGACACATGAGTTTTAATAGAAAAACTCATTGGTGCCTGCCCAGGTTTGAACTCATGTTCCTCTCGAAAGAGTCGCACGGTCTCACCACTGGGCCATTACAGCTCTAAATCTCCCATAAATATCTTCTAAATCTAAATATAATAATCAAATTGATTTATCTTTATTTAAACTTTTTATTAGATTTTATTATTTTTGTTTCCAGATTTTTTAATTAGACCTTTTATTAATTGAAAATTTACTTTGATATTTTTGTTTTTTATTTGTGTTTTTTTTCTCATTTCCGGATAAACAATTATACTTGCTAGGAAAAGGGTGGCACTGAAAATCCAAATAAGGTCAAGACGTAATAAATTTTTTGTGAATTATTATTATCAGGACTGTTTACACATTTACCATTCATTCTCCTGCCCTTATCCCACTCTAAGTGGGGTCGGCAGAACATGTTGCAAACATGCTGTCATATGATTTGGCTACGTATTTTACGACCGTCCGCCTGCCTGACGTCAACTTACCTTGGTCGCCTCTTACGACATCTCGGTAAAAAAGGAGGGTGGTCTATTCTATTCTGCCGAATACCACACGGCTTTGTTTACACGTTTACCGTTCCTCTTATTTAATTATTAGTACCAGGTTGTTACAGGACACATTACGTCATATTATAACGGGCATGAACAAGACGGATGACGCGGTCACTACATGAATATTTCAGGAGGCGCATTAGGACAGAAAAATAAATATGGCCAACTTCACCGAACGCATTTGTATATAAATCGTGGCGTGCCGCGCGTGTCCGGATTGCCAATGTAGGACCGGCCCAAGCTATTTATCAGCCAGAGGTATATCCGTCTTTGTCTTCTATGGCGGAATTTTTATTGAAAACTCACTTTCTTTACACGATTTCTTGTGTAATGCTGAAAATTTTGTGCATTTATTATCTCCGTTTAACTACAGTGGTGAAAATTTTGCAAAATTTACAACAAAAGGTACAAAATTATTCAAAACATTCTTCATTGAAGTAGTAATCTATACTTATTATAAAACAAAGTCCTAAATAGCTGTATAGTCTGTATGTAATCGATTTTCTCAGAATCTACTGAACGGATTTTTGTGCGGTTTTCACCAAAGGATAGTTTACTTACAGTTTACAATACTTTACTAGTAGTTACAGTACTTTACAGTAGTACTTTACAGTAGTTTAATTATAGTTTACAATACTTCCGGATGGTTTAGATAAATAGTACATATCGGTATTATGTAAATTGTGTTGGAGAGATAACGCAGTTGTCAAAAAACTTGCTTGCTGGGAGCTTTAGTCGCGTGCGCTGCGTAAACCAGCAGAGTTACACTAAAGTAATGTACTAGAGAATTGTAGATCTATAAAAATACTACAAAAAGTCTGCAATAGCATGTTTCTATCTCTTAAGGTTAACTCACAATAACTACTCTTATGTTCAAAATTACAATTTGGATTTGTTTTGTGACAACTGATTTTCGACGCGGGCGAAGCCGCTGGCACAACTAGCATTTATACTATATAGAAGATTCGATGCTCTGATTCGAAAGTTTGCTCATACCGAGAAGAACCAACCAGAAAAACGGCTGTAATTATTTCTTAGGAAAAAAAACAAGGTTTAATTAAAATCTGTTACAATCTTAACAAATCAATTATCTAATTATCGTTTCATTTACAACGATTTTAATTTGAAAAAAACTAATATAGAACTTGTTTTACCGAAATATGCACAGATAACCTACGAGTATTAGTATATTATAAGACCACCAAAGTGTAACATTAGGTCTGAATATGATCTGTATGGTTGTTATTAATTAGTGTATTACTTATTATATTTATTTAAAAATCTTCTTCTTTTCGTGGCTTTTCACTACTGAAGGTAAGACATACTGTAAGCCACTCTGTCCACTCGGAAAACGAAAAAATTATAACATTTTTTATTAATAAAAATATTAAGACTCAAAATATATCAAATTATTATTAATCTCCTACCCTTATCCCACACTAAGTGGGATCAGCACTACATGTTAAAAACATGTTGTCACAATATTTGGCTACGTATTTACGATGCCTGCCTGACGTCAACTTATCTTAGTCGTATATTACGACCCCTCGGTAAGAAAAAGGGTGGTCTATTCTACTCAACCGGATACCACACGGTGGGTCGACTTACCTTAGGCGCTTTTTACGACACCTCGGCAAGAAATGAGGGTGGTCTATTCTACTCAGCTAGATACCACACGGCGGTCAAAATATATAAAATATAAAAATATTTTTGGCAAAACAAAGGCTTATAGTATATGGACTAAAGAACTGGAACTTTCAGAAGCAATACTGATACAACAATTTACTTCACAATATATATAGTGGACATTTTGTCTCGATACCATACTCGGATAGTACCCGGCAATAAATAATGCACATCGAGGCTTAGAGAGAGAAATCAGCTAGATTCTGCTTCATAGAGCATTGTCTCTGTTGCACAGACCGACGAACCCGTGTGTGACAGTGACAGCGCTCTACGAAACCGAACTGGCCAGCTGTTTCGTTGTAAACATCGATGTGCATTATTTATTGCCGGGTACTGTACATGACAATCAATAGAACATCAGCCCATTCAGAATTATTTTTTTTACTGTGGTGACATATATCTATTATACCTAATTGAAGTTTAGGTAAACCACTAAACAAGTTTGCAAAAGTCATCAAATAACCCACTCCCGTTTCATATTAAGTGGCCATTAACAACTGAATAGCCTCAAAACGTTAATAATATATTATTCAGCGGCTGCAAAATGAAAATTGTGCCTGCTGATTTTATTCGTGAAAATATTGCCGGGAAAATTATTTTCATATCCATAACGATGTATTAAATTGGTTCGGATTATTTTTGCATGCGCTGTGTAATGATAAGATTAACTTTACGATGGGTTTACTTTAAAAATGTGTATCTTTTTATTGGTTACAGGTTCGGATAAAAAATGATTAAGAACACGGAAACATACATATATATTTATAGTAAAGTAACGGCCTGTTACTATGCCCACTGCTGGGCATACCTTTATACAATACCTTATTTATATTTCGTACGTTTTTCCTGTTCTTTAACTTCCTACTAGTCTTATCCTATCCTACTAAAAGTAACGGCCTGTAACAATCCCACTGCTGGGTATTAGCCTCCTCTCTCCGTTTTTGGAGAGAAGGGTTTGAGCTAAGACCTACCACGCTGCTCCAATGCGGATTGGCAGGTTACACATATCCCTAGAATTCTCTAGAAATATGCAGGTTTGCTCACGATGTTTTCCTTCTCCGAATAGCGTGTGATAAATTGCAATTATCAAGTAGACACATAAGTTTTAATAAAGAAAAACTCATTGGTGCTTGCCCGGGGTTTGAATCCATGTCGTCTCTAGAAAGTCGTACAGTTTCACCGCTAGGCTATCACAGCTAGTATATATATAGAAGTATATATGCTTATATATATATACTTATACATGTATATAAATAATGTATGACTAAATTAAATTAAATTATAAATGTTATGTACACTAGATAAAGATATCAGTATGTTTTTAAAGTATGTATTTGTATATTGTGGTTAATATAATAATATGGACATTGTTAGTGTACCTATTAAATTAATAAAAAAATAAAAAAACTAGAATAGAGAAAAAAAAAATTAAAAAAAAATTCTCATCAATGGAATCAACCCGATCATTTCCAGTATAACACACACAATAACACATTAAATAAACAATTTCCAACATTTTAATATTAGGTCCTTACATATGAAATTGGCGTTTTCTATGGGAGGAACATAAAGTCGTTTTTTTTTAAATGAAATATATTTAATTAATCAAAGTATGTACCATTGCTATGTATGCACTTTTGCCATCTCATAGGTAGTTCATTGATCCCCTTACTAAAAAAACCATTCGGGTGGGAATCAATAAAATCTTTGAAGGCGGTTTGGACTGCCCCATCGGAGTTGAATTTTTTTCCTTGCAAGTAGTTATCCAAATTGCGAAAAAAATGGTAATCTGTTGGAGCAAGGTCCGGAGAGTACGGTGGATGTCTAAGACATTCTAATTGAAGCTTCTCTGATTTGGTAGCCATCTGTTGTGCAGTGTGTGGTCTAGCGTTGACCTGAAGCAGCAGTGGCCTAGAGCGGTTGACCAGCCTCGATTGTTTAGCAGGTAGCTTTTCCATCATGGTTTGCAGTTGCTGACAATAGATATCTGCCGTAATCGTCTGGCCAGATTTAAGAAAGCTGTAGTGAACGACACCGGCACTAGTCCACAAAACACTTACAAGCAACTTTTTTTTAGGCAATTTTCGCTTAGGGCAGGATTTGGCTGGTTCGCTGGGTCCAGCCATTATGATGAGCGCTTCCGATTATCGTAGAGGATCCACTTTTCATCACAGGTAATGATTCGATTTAAAATTCCTTCATTATATATATATATATATATATAATACCGTATATATATATATATATATATATATATACGGTTTGGTGGTGATCGGAGCCTTTTTTTTACCGTTGAGTACTGTTTGGAGAGGAATTCGAAGCCAAATACTGAGCAACTGCAACACGCGGTCGGACAGCTAGTAAGAAATAATTTTCATTCATATTGTGTGTGTGACAACACACACAATGTGAATGGTGGCTTGTCCTGCATGTATAAGGTGCGTAAATTTTGCCTGCTTCATACACATTAGCTTTGCATGCATTCACTTAAACCGTGCGAATTATAGCAAGGTAGTTAGTTCTGTTATAGTACTTGTAATATGGAATTCCGCAAAGCAACGCCTGCTTCTATAAATCAAATATGGCAATAATAATTATGGATGTAGAAAACAACTAGACTAACATTTTAGAGTAGGGTAGAGTATAGTCTTTAGGTAACTATTGCTTTTTTAAATTAAATTGTAAAACGGGTCTCATTTCAACGGAGACAACTCAATGACACCTTATTATCGTAATCCACTCATAGGTTATAAAGATATTAAGATAATCATGGATAAATTATAATAGAGTAGAGAAACCAGACCAAAATGTGCAATATTACTACAATAAAGAGAAAGCAAATGAGGTTTATCATGAGGTTTAGTGAGCAAAAGTCATTTTCAAATCAAAATAATCTTTATTCAAATAAACCATTTCAGGCACTTTTGAATCGTCAAGTATCAATATGATTCATAAAGCCATAACTGGTTCGGAATGTTGCTCTTACCGAGAAGAAACACCAAGAAACTCGGCGGTCAATCTTTTAAATATTTTCAATTATACATTATTATTCAAGACAAACTACTACGGTAATACTACGGTACATCATCTTTGTGTAACTCCAATGGTTTAGTCAACGTACGCAAAGATTGCTCTCAGAGGTCAGAATTTTTCCGACTTTATCGACATGTATCGTTATATTACATAAAATCATTACAAATTGTAGACTGTATGTTATTCCAAAGGATAACCTATTAAACTGTAAAGTTTCATCCAAATCCATCAAATAGTTTTTTCGTGAAAGAGTAACAAACATCCATCCATACTCACAAACTTTCACATTTATAATATTAGTAGAATTAGTAGGATAGAGCTGTGATAGCTCAGCGGTGGGATCGTGCGACTCTTCGAGGAGGTAACGAGTTCAAACCCCGGGTAAACACCAATGAGTTTTTCTATTAAAACTTATGTGTCTATTTGATAATTGCAATTTATCACACGCTTTTTGGTGAAGGAAAATGTCGTGTAGAATTCTGGGTATATGTGAAACCTAGCAATCCGCATTGGAGCAGCGTGGTAGATCTTGGCTCCAACCCTTCTCTCCAGAAACGAAGGGAGGAGGCCTATGCCCAGCAGTGGGATTGTTACAGGCCGTTACTTTTATTAGGATAGGATAGGGCTAGTAGGAAGTTCAAGAACAGGAAAAACGTACAAAATATAATTAAAGACATTGTATAAAGGTATGTAACTCGAGTACAGCCTGTTAACTGTAATACTGTAGAATATTGTTTGACATTGTTTTCTATACTGATTAATTAAAATTAAGTATTACGAGTACAAGAGATATAGAAGTGGGGACACACAATGGGCGATTGACTGGCTTATTGGAAAATATTCATTCCGAGCTTTGGCATTCTGCCCGTAAGCAAATCGAAGCTGCGTGATATACTCGTATATTTTTTTTTTATTTATCTTGTAGGGGGTTTGATATCACTTTAGATGTATTAGCGATGATTATCATATTAACATTGCTGCCCGTATCATGTTTTTAGTTCTCATATCGTTATAGGTTAGTGGCTAAAACCCTTACCAGTTGGTAGAGGCATTTAAAGACGCGTAATAACTGCTACTGCACAAAGAATGAGTTGAGTTGAAAGTAAACAATAATACAAACTTTTATAAAAGTCCAGAGGTGAGATCGTGACCCCCCCCCCCCCCACCGAACCTTGAGCAGGCACCAATGACTTTTTCTGTGATAATAATAAATTTATAGAGACCGGCTATACTGGCATTTTATTTTATAGGATTTTCGCGCCGCGATAACACCGCATAAAAGCTCATAATTAAAAATCCGTATGGGCTTGAAACTAATCGGGCTCATCCGATAAAATAAGATGTGTAAGTATAGCCGGTCTCTATACATTAATTATGTTATGATAATTGCAATGTAGCACATACTTTTCGGTAAAGGAAAACATCGTGAAAATCTGCATAACTTTAAACAATTGTGGGGATATGTGTAACCTACCAATCCGAATTAGAGCAGTGCGGTTGTTCTAAACTCCAACTCTTACGTCCAAAAATTAATTTTAACTTGGCAGAACATATTGGTTTTTTTGAGAAAACAAAAAAAGGACGATTCCGCGTCGTTGATAGCTGTCTGCTCTTGTGAGCCTAAAGCTTTCGTGGCTTATGTGTCGAAACACGTAACGCCACTTGCTTCCAACTTTTAGTCTTAGTTTTCTGCTATGCGACGATTTTTCTAAAAGCCTGAAATGAAAGCCGGCATGTACAAAAACAACGAATAAGAATGCGCGATCATAACCCAAGAAATCAAATTCAAATTCAAATTCAAAATATTCTTTATTCAAGTAAACTTGTAAACAAATGATTTTGAATCGTCAAAATCTATTGCTGGTTCGGAAAGTTGTTCCTACCGAGAAGAACCAGCAAAAAACTCGGCGGTTGCTCTTTTCAAAGAATAATTCTTATCACTAGTTACATATAGTTATTTATGACTTGTACAGGGTCAAAGAGCTATATCCATGCATTCTTATCGTCTAAGTAATCCTCAATAGTATAGTAGGCTTTCAGTATTAGCCTTTTTTAACAGTGTTTTTAAACTGCTGTAATGGTAAAGTTAAAGTAGATTGTGGAATTTTATTATAGAATCTTATACTCAAACACATAAACGATTTACGTATTTTTTCTAGGCGCAAAGCAGGAGCCGAAAGCTTACGCCGGTTCCTACTTTGTCCATTATATACATCATTGAAATATACTGTGAAGTAAATGTAACAATACCTATTTCCTAAAACTTCTCTCGCTTAAAATCCTACTCCTATTATATCTTTATAAAAGAGTTTTCTAACAAAAAGTAATAGTAATGCGCGTAATTGTTATTTACAACTTATCGTTTAATGTTAAAGAAAAATATTATATTCAAATTTGCATCTCGCTATGGAATTTGCAAGATATATGTTATGTAACCAACCTCAACTAGCTTTAAGTAGCTTTACAATAAACTACTTCGAGAAGAAACATTTGGTCTGCAGTTAGTACGGCTTAATTTAGACTATAATAAACCATTCAGCTGCTATCGTCGGATTATTTGGAATACGCTACCGGAAATAGGTAAAACCTCCACCAGTCACATCTAGATTAGCATATTTAGTTTCCGCAAACACAAGCCAAACTCCATTCCCAATTATCGAGACCTCCACAATTACAGCAATATCAATAATTATCCAACTCGAATAGCGTTGAACTCTAAGCAAATAACAGTTGAAATCCCAAACAAGAGCCAAACAAATAAATGCAAATCGCGCCGTTTCGCATGTCTGCACAACATAAAACCGACGATATTAGTTGGTAACTCGTTAGCCCGTACTTAAGGAAATTTAGGTAGGCCCCGTATCTCGCCGTTTCGGCCAATTTATGGGGAACACCTATTTGCTACCCGCCCAAGCCCGGCCCGACGGGGACAATGTGCACTGCAATTCTTACTCTATTACGTAATTGTTACTACTGCCTTAGAACTTATTACTGTAGTATTTCATTATTAAAATTTCGTACGTAATTTTAAAAGTTTTCTTAGAATACGTTCATCTATTATCGTCGTCGTCGTCGTCGTCAGCCGATGGACGTCCACTGCTGGACATAGGCCTCTTCATGGGATCGCCATACCACACGATCTTGCGCCGCCTGGATCCAGTGGCTCCCTGCGACCTTTTTGAGGTCGTCTGTCCACCTCGTAGGGGGTCTACCGACGCTGCGCTTTCCGGTGCGGGGTCGCCATTCCAGCACCTTAAGACCCCAGCGCCCATCGGTTCTCCGCACTATGTGCCCCGCCCATCGCCACTTCAGCTTCGCGACACGCTGAGCTATGTCGGTGACTTTAGTTCTTCTACGGATCTCCTCATTTCTGATTTGATCTCGTAGAGACACTCCGAGCATAGCTCGCTCCATCGCCCGCTGAGCGACTCTGAGCTTTCTTATAAGGCCCATAGTGAGCGACCACGTTTCGGATCCGTAGGTTATCACTGGCAACACGCACTGTTCGAAGACCCTGGTCTTTAGACACTGAGGTATTTCGGACGAAAAGATCTCGCGTAGCTTCCCGAACGCATCATCATCATCTATTATCACTACATGTAAAATGTATTTCCCCGTCACATTTGTCTTGCTGTCTTTTCAAAGTAAACTGTGACTGTGTGTGCAACCTGTATCTCTCGTACCTATGAAAATTACAAAGGTACTCCATCTACCACTTCGTTCAATGTTAAGCATGCATAACACCAGATTATATTGTTAACTGTTATAGCTCAGCGGTGAGACCGTGCGACTCTTTTGAAGGGGTCATAGGTTCTAACCCAGAACAGGCACCAATGAGTTTTTATGTTAAAAATTATGTGTCTAATAGATAATTACAATTTATGACACATTTTTCGATAGGAACAGCGTTTAAATGAATAATTTGTTAGTTTGTGATTTTAATTTTGTAATTTTGTAAAATATGAAGCTGTGATAGCCTAGCGGTGAGACCGTGCGACTCTCTAGAGACGACATGGGTTCAAACCCCGGGCAGGCACCGATGAGTTTTTCTATTAAAACTTATGTGTCTAATAGATAATTACAATCTTTCACACATTTTTCTATGAAAGAAACATCGTGACAAACCTGCATATCTGTAGATAATTCTGGGGATATGTTTTACCTACTAATCCGCATTGTGCAGCGGTGTAGGTCTTAGCTCCAATCCTTCTCTTCAAAAACGGAGAGAGGAGGCCTATGCCCAGCAGTGGGATAGTAACAGTCCGTTACTTTACTTTACCTTAAACGGTCTATCATGTGGTTCGTTTTTGTTGTAGTGGTAGTTTTTCTTTAAGATTGATTCATGAGGTTTAAGTGAATTTGTTAACTTTTGTGTTTTTTTTAAATATGACACTAATTGTTGGAAATATCGAAATTTAAGCCGCCTTTGGGGCTTTCATAGAATACGTTGCCTTAATCATTTGAGATGTAAGAAAAACAATGAATTGAAAAAACAATCGTGTAATTCTTAGAATTAGGCGTTTCTTTGCGGAGGTCCGTAATACAAAAGTAATGAAAATGGTTTTTTAAAGGTAATGAAAATAATATTTTTATAAATAAAATAATCCACATTTATAGGTCTTTGCCAAAACGATGGCATCTAACATTCATCATCATCCTCCTGCCCTTATATCCCAGTTTAAGTGGGGTCGGCACAACATGTTATAAACATGTTGTCATATGATTTGGCTACGTATTTTACGACCGGCCTGCCTGACGTTAACTTACATTAATCGATTTTTACGACATCTCGGTAAGACATGAGGATGTTCTATTTCACTCCGCCGGATACAATCTTACATTCAATACAAGTTCAATTCAATGCAATTGATACAAGCTTTCTATTACCATACTGATATTTTTTTAATGGGCATGTACTATGCGATGATTGGATCGCTTAGTTTTATACAGTAGTATTAGATTAGTACAGTATGACTTCCTAAAGCATAGAGCTTTAATAAATATCTTATTTATTATATCTTAGGAGTTATCACAAAATTAAAGGTAACGCGCGCGAAAATTGATTCGAGGAGTCTTACACTGAGTCACTTCTTGCAAACACGTTGTTTAGTACCATCGCTTTCGCCCAATATGGTTAAGTTGGGAAGGTTTGCTATCATCCATGCGAAAGTCTGTCCGTCTGTTACACTTTCATAGAAAATCCGTAGGATTAACGAAATTTCATACAATGGGAGCCTTAGGTATTAGATAAGATAAAAATATGCCCTATTATTTTGTTAACAAGATAAAAACATAATACGTTTGAGGGTATTTTAACGTTTAAGTTGTCACGCACAAAGTCATGGGTATTTAACATGGCTTGTTTTAATATAAATAGGTACATCGTGTAGTAAGATGACCTCGTAGCGGCTTCAATTAGACGCGACAGAGCAGAGATCAAAGGGCGGCGCGGCTGCCCGCATCGCCACAATCTACATGAGGGCCACTCACTGTGTACTTAATGAGTTTTATTACATTGTTATTTAGAGTTTACGTTTATTTCTATGAAGAAAATATTGTGAAATAACTCACATGTCCGTTTATTCCTCCAGTTCCATAAAAGCTCTTCTCGGTAGGAAGAGTTTTCTGATCCAGAAGTAAAATAGACGATTCCAATCCAGTTTTTTACTAATGTATTGCAGCTTATTGTAAACCTACTTAAAGCCATTTGGGGTTGGTTACATAACATAGATCTATCGAGATGCAAATTTGAATATAATATTTTACATTAAACGATAAATTGTAAATAGCAAATATGCGCAACACTATTACTTTTTGATAGTAAACTCTTTTATAAAAATAGAATAGGAATCAGATTTTAAGCAAGAGAAGTTTAAGGAAATAGGTATCCTTACATTTGCTTCACAGTGTATTTTAAGCAATTTAAATTTTATACATAAAAATATAAGGAATTATAAAACGATAGATGATGTAGGCAAAAGTACGTAAATCGTTTTTGGGTTTGGGTATAAGATTTTATAATAAAATTCCGCAATCTACTTTATCTTTACCATTACAGTAGTTTAAAAACACAGTTTAAAAAAGGCTAATACAGAAAGCCTACTACTATTGAGGATTACTTAGACGATAAGAATGCGTGGGTATAGCTACTCTTTGACCTCTACTCTTTGTACAAGACATCAATAACTATATGTTAAATAGCAAAAAGAATTATTTTTTGAAAAGAGCAACCGCCGAGTTTCTTGCTGCTTCTTCTCGTTAGGAACAGCTTTCCGAACCAGCAGTGGATGTTGACGATTCAAAAGCACGATTCAAGTGACAGATGTACTGTCACTCATAAATATAGAAAATGTTTTTTTTTAAAAACGAAAATACGAGTAAATCTGATTTACTTATTATTACTTAAAAATACGAGTAAAAGGCAAAACATGCAAATAATAATATCACTGACGGTAAGAAGAAAGTCCACTCAGTGATTATGGTAGTTCCTTTGTTCTTGTTGAACGGAAAATAATGAGATCTTAATCCTGAGGCACTTTTTATCTTTCCCTTTTACGTATAACGGAGGGCTTATCGTCTATACAAAAGAATTTCGGTATGGATAATAATTAGGAGATAATTAGATAAATAAATAGAAATCATTTTCGCTCCAGTCGTTAATATAGACAACGAAAATAAACTAAATAACATTTTACTAAGCAAGCAGTAAAAAACCACTTTCCGTATACAAAAGCGAAGCTTCTATTAATGTTGTAGAACTACGCACAAATTCCACGTGAACCGACACGAGTACGCTTCAAACGAGATTGTACTTCAAAAATAAAAAATCCCAACTATAAATTTTCCTCGGTATACGGTGGACAAAAAAGGCAGATATGCAACGATATATGCACAAGAGACCTCTGTTTTTTCTATTCCGCTAAACAACGGAGAGCTGACATCGCTTTTATTTCTATTTCAAGGTTAGAAAGAAGTTCTTGTTAGTTGATAAACAAAAAATTTAATTATTTATTATTTTTACTGTACATACATAAAAAATAATGAAACTGATTCTATAATAAAATTCCGCAATCAACTTTAACTTTACCATTACAGCAGTTTAAAAATACTGTTAAAAAAAGGCTAATACAAAAGCCTACTATACTATTGAGGATTACTTGGACGATAAGAATGCGTGGACTACTCTTCTACCCTGTTCAAGGCATCAATAACTATATGTAACTAGTAATAAGAATTATTCTTTAAAAAGAGCAACCTCCGAGTTTCTTACTGGTTCTTCTCGGTAGAAACAGCTTCCCGAACCAGCAGTAGATGTTGACGATTCAAAAGCACTTATTTACAAGTTTACTTGAATGAAGAATATTTTGAATTTGAATTTGAATAAAATTTTTCGAAAGAAATGAAAAAAGAATAGAATAGAATATGTATACACATCTCTAAAAGGGATCTCTTTCTTCTAATCAACATTTGAACAAGACAAGAAGTGAAATGCGGGAAAAATAGAAAGAATTAAAAGTAACGAAACGAGTCAAGCTAAAAAATCTCTTGACAAAATTTCATGTCCCTACTGTCAACCTTCTAGTTCCCTCGTGTGGAGCCAATACTGGAGACAGTATCAGGTCATGTTTATCATAAACATGTATTATGATCTGGATTGAACCAATATGTAAAATTTCAGCTCAATCGGACACCGGGAAATGGATCTAATTTAACTTGCAAGATTCTATACATACACGGCAAATTAGATAAAGCTTTCAAAAATATATCAGGTATTTCGTTTCAACAGCAAAGATGTAAATTCTATTATATAACCCTTAAAGTTTTATCGCCTACGGTAAAATTTCTAAACAAAACTCTGTAATTAAACGAATATGTACATACTTCATCAGTTTCAAGTTAACGTCTGTCAGTATTAAACTACGTGATTTTTATTAGATCATTTCTCTGAGTCACTAATAAATAAGTGGTATCCGTCGGAATAGAATAGACCGCCCTCGTTTCTTACCGAGGTGTCGTAAGAGGCGACTAAGGTATCTGCCGTGTGGTATCCGGCTGCATCGAATAAATCACCCTCATTTCTTACCGAGGTGTCGTAAAAGGCGACTAAGGTAAGTTGACTTTTTTTTTTTTTTTTTCATTTCTTAAGTGCTTCTCTGTATTATTATTATGAGCACAGTCGAGAAACGCCACACTTGGGGCCAAACTCACCCAGGTCAAGGGTGACAGCTTCCGCGATGGGATACGTCTGCTGCCGCCCTGCCTGTATTGGAATAATATGCTACAATCTATATCTTAATCCCTAACTTATAACTATAGTCGCGGCCTTAGCTATTTAATGTGGGTTTTATCGCTATTTGGGGGGGGGGACGAATTCCTTGTTTATAACTATTCCGGTTAGGGCATCTTATAGCTGTGTTGTGTGTCGTGTTTGTAATGTGTGTGAACGTTGGGTAGTGGTAAGCATCAGTGTTATGTTGTGCAGTTTATAGTGACGTGTGGATGTTAAGTGTTATTGAAACGTTTCAGATTGTCGGTAAGTTGACGTTAGGCAGGCGGTCGTAAAATACGTAACCAAATCATGTGACAACATGTTTGTAACATGTTATGCCGACCCCACTTAGAGTGGGATAAGAGAAGGAGGATGATGATGAGTATTAAACTACGTTATTGTTATTAGATTATTTCTCTGAGTAACCAATTTTCATAAAGAAAGTGACAGAAAGTGCCTATCGAAATAAAACACTCGAGTATCACGCAGCGCGGTGAAATCAATGTCACACTAGAAATAATAAGCGACCCTGAGGCCACATGTCGACCTAATATCGGTCGACGCACGCTCGTAAAAATAAGAAAAGGACCGCAAAATACCTATTTACTTTTACATTTGTGGATCGATGATTTTGTTAAGCTAGGGTCAAATAAATTGATAGATTTAACAGTTATTTAAAACAAAGGTGGAGCAGAAATTGACTACTAACATTCACCGTAATGATAGTTATCAACTTTAACTTAAAACCTTTCATGATTAATAATACAGTCCTTACAAATTATAATTTAAATAAATACCCTTGGAGTTATCGCATAATGAAAGCTGGCAAGTTCGAAGATTAATAAATGGCAAATCCCATTTATGACAAAATATTTTCTACTACACGTCACAAAACGTTTGCGGTTCTTTAAATAATTTATAGAATTAGGCGTTACTTTGCGGAGATCTATTATACATAAGTAATAATAAAATTATTTTGCTATAATCTGCGATACAGTAAATAGTAAATATATATAGTGCTAAATGTATAGTGGACTATCCTTTTTTCATACCCGTTACCTGCAGGATTCGTAAAAGTTCATGCACAAACCTCCACAACTGCCACCACAATACACAAGCACTACACACGTTCACTATCACAAACTCAACAATCGTTTCGCCCCGCAACCGAAGCATCACCAGGAGATAGACTCCACGACAAAATCTGAAAGCTATGCGATTCTGTCCTGCATGTAACGGGTATGGAAAATAGTCCACTATACATTTAGCACTATATATTTTTTCTATTTACTGTGTCGCGGATTATAGAAAAATAATTTTATTATTACTTTTGTTTGCGATTCTGTTAGTGTATGGAAGTGAGTTTGCTTGTTTGTCCATAGGCGATCATCGTGGACAGACGGAACGACAGATATATGTGATTATTGGTATGGAAATATTTTTAGAATGGAAAAATGATACTTCATCTTAGTCATGAATGTCAACTTGATACAGCATAATCACTTTAACTTTGATATTGGTTAAAATGTTAAAGAAAAACAAAAAGAAAATTGTTGTTGATACTCAGGTAAATTAATTTCACATTTTAGAAGGAGACAAAGACTAAGGAAGATTTTATAACGTTTTGCTTATAAATCTATACTTATTATAAAACAAAGTCCCAAAAAGCTGTCTGTATGTAATCGATTTTCTCAAAATCTACTAAACGGATTTTTGTACGGTTTTCACCAAAGGATAATAAAATACTTTCGGATGGTTTAGGTAAATAGAACATACCGGTATTATGTAGATTCTGTTGAAGAGATCGAGTAGTTGTTAAAAACTTGATTGATGTGAGTCTTAGTCGCCTGCGCTGCATAAACCAGCAGAGATACGCTAAAGTAATGTACTAAAGAATTGTAGATCTATAAAAATACTACAAAAAAGTCCGCGATAGCATGTCTCTATCTGTAACGGTTAACTCACAATAACTACTTTTATGTTTAAAATTTGAATTCTAGAAAAAAGTTGTGACACGCAGATTTCCACGCGGGCGAAGCCGCTGGCACAGCTAGTTTATAATGAAGAAAAGAAAGTAACAAAAACATTATTGATTCATACTTTCATATTCATTTTTCATTTATACTTTTTTAAACTACTGCGAGTTGTACTCACAATTAATGTTTATGGAATTTCATAATAGACCTTCCACAAATCGCACGTAAGTGACAAAAGCCTTGAAGCGTAAAATGTGTAAGAACTAAATTTATGGTTTTCGTAGAACTTTTGGCTCGACGACAAGACGACAAAATGAGACTAAATTGCGATGTTAACTTGTCAGAGAGACTATTTAAACTCGGTTTCTGAATTTTTTTCGGCTTGTTATTGTAGTTACAAGCCGTCATAAACTATACGTTGATATTTTTTTAGTTATATATACATAAAAACTATCTGCCAAAATTTAATATAAAGTAACGGCCTGTACTATGCCACTGCTGGGCATAGGAAACCTCTATCCTTTTTTGGAGAAGGACTGGAGTTAAGACGCTGCTCTAATGCGGATTGGTAAGTTACACATATCCCTAGAATTCTCTAAATAAAATCAAATCAAATCAAAATATTCTTTATTCAAGTAAACTTGTAAACAAGTGCTTTTGAATCGTCAACTTTACTGCTGGTTCGGAAAGCTGTTCCTGCCGAGAAGAGCCAGCAAGAAACTCGGCGGTTGCTCTTTTTAAAATATAAATCTTAGAACTAGTTACATTTATTTATTACTGTCTTGTACAGGGTAGAAGTGCACCTATATCCACACATCCTTATCATCTAAGTAATCTTCAACAGTATAGTAGGCTTTCTGTATCAGCCTTTTTTTAACAGTGGTTTTAAATTGCTGCAATGGCATGGCCAAAATTGATTTCGGAATTTTATTATAGAATCTTATACCCATACCTACAAACGATTTACGTACTTTTGCTAGGCGCAAAGCAGAAGTCGCAAGCTTATGTCGGTTCCTACTTTGTCTATTATATACATCACCTATCGTTTTATAATTCTTTATATTTTTATGTACAAAAATTACATTGTTTAAAATATATTGTGAAGCAAATGTAAGAATACCTATTTCCTTAAACTTCTCTCGCAGGGAATCACGCGGACTTAAATTGTAGATGCCACGTTTGGCTCTTTTTTGTAATACGAAAATTTTTTCACTATCCGCGCATTTACCCCACAGCAATATTCCATAAGACATAATGCTATGCTATCTAGAGATATGCATGATCCTCACGATGTATTCCTTCATGGAAAAGCGTGTGATAAATTTCAATTAATAATGAGACACATAAGTTTTGATAGACTCATTGGTGACTGCCCGATAGTTTGAAACCATGGATATTTCTAGAGAATCGCACGGTCTCACCGCTAGGCTATCACAGCTTCAAATTTCAAATCAAAATATAAAAAATCCAAATTTAATATACCAACATGAAATTAATTATATCGATTGACTGACTATGCAGATGATCTCGGTGAAAGACGGCACTTCGATCTGCTGATAGATATTTCAGCAAATCTCTTCTTTATCTACCGGTGGACTTCCGATGGAGTTCTAACCATAGGGGCATTTAAGATTTTTCCACATCACCCGATCCTGTATCGCTTAGATCCAGCAGCTTCTTGCAATATTTTTGAAGTAGTCAACCCATCTCGTAAGGGCGCTACTAACAATGCGTTTTCCGTTGCAAGAACGCTTTCTGACACTTTGGGAACTCAACTCAACTCATCGTTTGGTATATTGCGATCAATGCCATCTGTAGCATATTACAAGAGGTATGCTATGTCGGTGATTTTTATCTCCTTATTTCTGATTTGATCAGGTAGAAACCTTCAACAACCGAAAATCTTCAAAAGTCACCTTCAGGCTTATAGCTTGATGAGCTTTATAAGTAGTAAAGTAGTAGCCTGTTACAATCCCACTGCTGGGCATAGGCCTCCTCTCTCCGTTTCTGGAGAAAAGGGTTGGAGCTAAGACCTACCACGCTGCTCCAATGCGGATTGGTAGGTTACACATATCTCCAGAATTCTCTAGAGATATGCAGGTTTCCTCACGATGTTGTCCTTCACCGAAAAGCGTGTGATAAATTGCAATTATCAATTAGACACATGAGTTTTAATATAAAAATAGAAAACTC
Source organism: Morpho deidamia (assembly GCA_947086505.1). Lineage (NCBI taxonomy): Eukaryota > Metazoa > Arthropoda > Insecta > Lepidoptera > Nymphalidae > Morpho > Morpho deidamia. Next base: position 4,103,336 of record CAMTZC010000025.1, read on the forward strand.
ATTGGCGCCTGCCCGGGTTTGAACTCGTGTTCCCCTCGAAAGAGTCGCACGGTCTCACCGCTCTAGTAAACCAGTACTAAATTAAGTATAACACAATCATTTCGGCGTCTCTTGATAATTTGATGCAATATTAATTGAAACCCATTTGTTCGATTGGATCTGGTCCTACTTGATAGAGTATTCGTTTAAGTATTTTGATAAATCATTGAACCAAATGTGCTCAATATATTTCAGATATAAAAACACAAACATTCAAAGAAATCGAACGAACTTTTCTATTTACTGAACCCATGTTTACAATGTCCACTATTCATACAAAATTCGCTCTTTATAAATGTTAATAAGTTCAGCTGTTTTTGATGCAAGCATACGTTGCATTTGTAATAACTACGAAATGTGAATAGATCTCCAGTATTTTACAAATAGAAAGTAGGTCGGATAACATTGACCCAAGTGGAAAAAAACTGCGTTCAAAAATGTAATGCTTTTCACCAAGGTAGGAAAAAATATTAGGTGCTACATAAAGAGGAACTCTCTACCCGAACAGAATGTAAAGCTTTTACTACACTAACGATTATTAAGCTGTGACTGACTTTTAAAACAGTAAATTGCCGTTGTCAAATTGCTGCAAATCAAGACTAAGCGGTTTCTCGCTGCAAATTATATACTACAAGCTATACTTGTGACTTTGGTCGCAACAAATTAATTGTAAATATTCATAATTATGAATTGCTATGTACGATTTTTTTGTTTACGAAAGAAGAACAGTATATTTATTCTCCTATATGTTAGCCTTAGGATGAGTATTTTAAAGACAAACGTCATGGTCATTTCTAAAAAGAACATTGGGGACTTCGACATCAAAGTGGCAGGCCAAAAGATAATGAGAGTGGGCAAATATTTAGGTACGTGGCCTAACGAAGGTTGAAGCAGCGATCAAGAAATTAAGACTAGAATCGAAGTAGCCCGTTGTACCTTCGCTAAAATAAAAAAAATACTCTGAACCGCAGACTTAAATTTGATTTGCGCATTCGGATGTTACACTGCTATATTTGGCCCATTGTTCTATACGGATGTGAAGCCTGTACTATCAAAAAAGATCTCAGGAAACGAATACAAGCATTCGAGATGTGGGCATACGGGCGCATGTTGGCTATAAGTTGGGCCCAGAAAATCTCGAATGTGGATGTTCTACGACGCGTCCATCAAAACCGGGAACTTTTGCAGACCGTTTAGATGAGATGTGCTCAGACACGACAAATATGGACTTATACAACTCATCTTAATGCCAAAGTTTTCCGGAAAAAGAGGTGTGGGACGCAGAAAGAAATCCTGGCATCGTAACGTAAGGGAGTGGAGGGGGATCGCGAGCGCCGCTGAACTGTTCCGGCTAGCGAGGAATAAGGGTGAATTTATGACGCTGACTGCCAACCTTCGCTAGTCGGAGAGGCACATGAAGAAGAAGAATGTTAGCCTACTATAAGCTTCAATTAAACTGAATTTGATCAATACATCTCTGGAGGAGTAGCCTTGAAAGCATAACAAATAGATTATCGGATTTGTAATAATAATATATATTAGTATGGGTAAGTCATAATATACAGAATCAGTTCATAAAAAAAGTATGGAATATGTATAAATACGCACACCAATTACAAATAGTGTTTGCCTTATTGCTACATGTAGCATAGTTAAGCAAAAAGCATTGGTCTCTAAAGAATACGCCATTAGTGAGTTCAGGAGCAAAATCATTTATTATAACCATAGACAAATAAGTATAAACATAACATATCTTTCCCTCATACAATGTAGTTACTTACAATCAAAATATAAAACAATTTGATTTTCCAAAATTAAACTAATTATTGCTAGGGATACCAATAATGTCTGGCCATAAATGAGAGGAAGGAATTTCTACTGGTAAATCAGATGATTCTGAACTACTATCCGTTTGAGTCACATGAGGCTCATGAATTGCTTGTCTACTATTCACTTCAGACTCATTAATTTGTCTTGCTACTATTTGGTCAATATGACGACGATGAAGTTCTCCATCTTCTGTCCTCACCAAATATGTCATGGGACCTTCAACAATTTCCACCACCGCTTTTTGCCACTTCTCACCAGGGCCATACATACGAACCAAAATAGGCTGATCGACCTGGAATGTTCTAGTAGGCCTACCTTGAATTACTGACTCTAACTGTCTGTCTCCACTAGCTGGTGCACAGTCAGGGTGCAACCCGGACACTGCAGTTCGAAATTTCCGACCATTTAATAATTCTGCTGCAGTTTTATTTTCTCCAGAATTAGGTATGGTACGAAGATGATACAAAACCTTAGCCAATTTTTCACTCCAAGGCATACTATCAGACATCTTTCTTAATTTGTTTTTAAACGTTTGTATTGCTCTCTCAACATGACCATTAGTAGCTGGATGATATGGAGGTGAATAAGTGTGTTTAATTCCATTTTTCTTGAGAAAGTAGTTAAATTCACTAGAACTGAAAGACCTGCCATTATCAGATACTAATATATCTGGAAGACCTTGAGATGCAAAAATTTTTCTGAGTGTTGTTATTACTACTCCACTGCTCATACATGGTACAATCTCCGCCTCAAGCCATTTGCTGTAACTGTCTATTAAGACTAAAAATGTTTTTCCTTGAAAAGGACCCGCAAAGTCCACATGTACACGACTCCAAGGCTTATCCGTCACTAACCAAGTATGTGTTTCTTTAGGAGGATTATTCCTTACCATCTGGCATAGTTCACATTGAGCAACAATCCTCTCAATATCCTTGTCCATTCCAACCCACCACACATAACCTCTTGCATAAGCCTTCGTTTGTACTATCCCTGCATGTGGCTCATGTAGAAGCTGTAATACTTCTTCCCGCAGAGATGCTGGTATTATCACTCTGTTGCACCACAATAAACAATCTTTATTATGTGACAGAGCATTCCGTCGAGTCCAAAATGGTTGTAGAGATGTATCAGTGTTCATACGAGGCCATCCATGAAGAGTATGAAACAACACTTTCCTCAATATTGGATCTTTTTTAGTTTCACTTGCAATTTTAATAGCATCAACAGTCCAACCAGCTGGTCTGTCTTCCATTAGAAGAACTTCTCTAAGTGGAACTTCATCCAAGTTAGATGTCACAGGTAAAGTCCACCTGCTCAAAGCATCTGCATTTCCAATTAACTTCCCTGCTCTATATTTAATCATGTATTGGTATGAACTAAGTTTCAAAGACCAGCGTAACATTCTTGGGGATATCTGATCTGGAATAGGTTTAGCAGGATTGAATAAACCCACCAATGGTTTATGATCAGTAATTATACAGAATCTGCGACCTGCTAAAAATTCATGAAATTTTTTAAGTCCAAACATAATTGCTAAGGCTTCTTTATCAATTTGCCCATATCTTCTTTCATGTTTCTGCATTGTCCTTGAAGCCATCATTATAGGTCTCTCTGACCCATCTTCCATCACATGTGCAATAATTGCTCCTAATCCATATTCAGATGAGTCACATATGAGTAGTAGCTCTTTGCTCAAGTCATATCCCACAAGTGTTAGATCAGAAGAAAGCAAATCTTTAGCTTTTTCAAAAGCAGTCTGTTCTTGATCACACCACTTCCATGTAGATTTTGAGTCTAGTAAGCGGTACAGCGGTTCTAATAATGTTGATTTATCAGGTAAAAACTTTTCATAAAAATTGTATAACCCTAAAAATGCTCTCAGAGACTCCTTATTCTTTGGTGCAGCTTTCCCTTTGATTTCTTTAACTTTAGCCGGTGAAGGGTGTAAGCCTTCCTGATCAATCACATGTCCCAAGAATGTAATACTATCAGTTCCAAAAACACTCTTAATCTTATTTAACCGAAACCCCATATCTTCTAATTTTCTTAAAACACAATGTAAACGTTGATCATGCTCAGCTTCATTACGTCCCATGATAGCTATATCATCCAACAAGCAGGCCACGCCCTCCATATCTGATAAAACTGATGACATTAAGCGTTGGAAAATTGCTGGAGCTGCACTAATACCAAATGCCAACCGATTCACTCTCATCAATCCCAGAGGTGTATTAAGAGTCATAAGCATTGCAGTCTCATTATCCACTTTCACTTGTGTATAAGCATGTTTTAGATCTAATTTGCTAAATACACGACCCCCACTTAGTTTCACAAAGGCCTCCATAGATGAAGGGAGTGGATAAGAATCTGTATCAATAGCAATATTTACAGTAGAACGGTAATCTCCACATATACGAAGAGATCCATCATCCTTATTGACTATTCTCAGGGGTGTAGCCCAATTAGAATATCTAATAGGTGTTAAGACACCTTGATCAATCATTCTCTGTAATTCTTCATTAACTTTCTTTTTTAAAGGAAATGGAACAACTCGCGCCTTCAGAAACTTGGGTACTGCTTCAGTACGCACATGCAAAGAAACCAGTGGGCCCTTATATTCCCCCAATCCTTCTTCAAATAAATCAGGAAACTTCTTTGCAAAATCTAATACTTTCTCTTCTGACCAACACAACCCACTTATTTCAATATCCAAGAGTTTAAACCAGTTCCGCCCTAAAAGACTTGGGCCATTGCCTTGAACTACCATCAACTCACATTGAGCTTCTTTAACCCCTAACTTTACACACACATTAATCTGGCCCATCACTTGTAAGAGCTCACATGTCCATGTTACTAATTTAATGTTAGTAGGATTAAGCACGGGTGGAATAGGCCACAACTTCTTGAATGTAGCTTCTGATATTATTGATCTTGATGCCCCGGAATCTATTTCCATATTCAGTTTTGCACCTTCAATAATAACCACCGCTTTGATGGGTGTACAATAATTATCTGAACATACATAAATACCCATCATGTTTTCACTAGTGGAAGTAGGAGATGATTCCTCTCTTAGTATTCTCTCCTCGGAGAGAGCTTGTATTCTCCTTGACCTCTTGTCACATGCAGACACAATATGTCCATACCTCTTACAATGAAAGCATTTAGCTTTAACAAAAGGACATCGCTCCCCAGTTTTATGCAACTTTGCACAGTGTCGACATTCATTTGTCTGTATTTTACCTATATCCATAGGTTCAGTCGACCCACATGGAATTTGCTTCAACTCAGAAGTATTAGGGTACATGTCAGGAAATGTCGCCTGATAGTCGAGACACATCTGTACTGCCATTTCATAGTTTAACTTCTTAGTTTTCAGTAAATCTCGCCTCAAACGTTCATCTCGTAACCCTAATACCAACCTATCACGCAACTGGCGTTCTAAATCAAGGAAATTACATCTGACACCAAGTGAACTAATAGCCGCTACAAAATCTTGCACGCTTTCTGTTTGAAGCTGATTTCTCTTATGAAATTTTCCCGTTTCTAGAATTTCGTTTACTTCCGGTTGATAGAATTTGTCCAATACACGTATTATATCATCTAGTGGAACATTCGTTGGTCTATTTGGGACCAATAACGATGCGATTAACGCAAACGTCTCCTTTCCACATTGTGATAGAAACAAAGCGCGTGCCTTTTCAAGGTTGTTCTCGCCGTAACCCACAGCATCCAGGGAACATAATAATCGCTCTTTGTAATCTATCCATTTATCCGTTTTCGGATCAAATTTACCGGGAAACACAATATTTGACACATTACAGCTCATCTTGTATACAATTTATATAAATTTTCCGCAGTCGCCAATAAAGAATACGCCATTAGTGAGTTCAGGAGCAAAATCATTTATTATAACCATAGACAAATAAGTATAAACATAACAGTCTCAAAAGAGAGTAAAAGCATAACGATAAGACCGCGGGACTCAGTAGGAAGTTACAGCTTAAACAGCGGCAGGCGCCTAAGAAGTTCCAATGAATTGATATTAATTCTTTTGCCTTAGTGACATATTTACATTTAAAATTCATCAGGCGTTTTACGTTGAAAGAAAACACCGTGAGGAAACCTACAATTCTACAATCTTTGTGAAAGACGCAAGGGCCTAAAATCTATTCCTTCTCCTGAAAAAAGAAAGGCAGCCTTTGCAATACAGTACAGTAAGTATACATATACAGTACAGTAAGTACTACTTACTGTACTGTATATGTTACCATTTTTATTTATTTGTTATTAATTAAGTAAGATATGCCAGCAGTATTCTTAATATACATTTTTGATTTTACATGTAAATTTATACAGTTACTCTTGATTTTCATAAAATACTATTACAGGCATATACATAATAAATATGAACATTGGATACAGTAAGGTTAACTTTAAAAGGAAATTCAAATTATCAGTGAACTAAAACTGAAAAGTTAAAAAATAAAAATATAAATAAAAACCTTTTCTAGGAATCACATGGTACATCACGATTAAGCAAGCTGTATAGATGAAATATGTTTGGAATATTTTAAGAGCGGTTTTAATTTTATAAAAACCGTTCTTATAGTACGGGAACCAGTGTACTAGTGCAGAGTGTATCTGCATCTTAATAAAGCCCTCTCTTTCACTAACAAAACTTTGAAATGTCTAATGAACGTTTTTCATTAATGTACATAAACATATTAAGGCTTAGTATTAGGCGGTAATGGACTAAGTTTTAGCATATTTTTACTCCTGTTTTATAATTCACTAGTAACTTGTTGATTTCATTAATTTGCATACCCAATTTTTTTGGTCCCGTGTTTTTAATATTTGAACATTATTTCAATAAACAAGTAGACTGTCCATGTCACTGCTTGGATGTATTATGCAAGGGTTTTCTACGATTTTATTTCACCGCACGCCTTTTGTAGTTTGAATATGAATTATGCAATATACCATGATGAATGATGATGATGATGAATACTCCGACCGATTTCAGCCATGGCGACCACTTTTGCTCCTAGTCGGTTAGGCGCTGATGCGCCCGGACATGGCTTACGTAGCCAATCTTTGCAGCAAACTCACGTGCACAATGTGGGCACGTAAGCTTGCCGCATACATAATTATAGTGAACGGCAGCGGGTGGGCGAGCATTTAGCTTATCGCGCTTGGCGTCGAGATCAGCTATACGCTGATGCTCGAAATTGCGGATTTGCCTCTTCACGAACCCACGTCATTCAGATCGCTGTGCTGCCAAACCCTCCCATTGAGACGGCTCAATATTGCATCTTCTCATGTGACGCTTTTGGACATCTTTGTATCTGAGGAGTTGTCCGCCATACTTACGTTTGCCCTCCTCTAGCTCACAATAAAAGATGCGTTTCGCCATTCTCTTCTCCACCATCCGTGATACGTGACCGCACCACCGAAGCTGCCTACGCATTAAGTGGGCCTCAATGCCACTGACATTGGCTCGCCTCAAAACTTCGGTATTGCGCACTCGGTCGGACCATCGGATTTTCATTATGGCGCGCAGGCATTTCAAGTGGAACCGATCCAGAGTTCTTATGTGGTGGCGATACACACACCAGGTCTCGGAGGAGTAAAGAAGGTTTGGGAGCACAATCGACATGTAAATCAAAATCTTGGTGGCCAGCTTAAGGTCATGCGACAAGAATACCTTAGGATACAGTTTCCCAAATGCAGCAGCTGCAGCACTGATCCTGCTGCTGATCTCAGCATCAAGGTAACACTTAGATGTTATAGTGTTCCCCAGATAACGGAACTTATCGACCTGTTTCAGCACGTCCTCGCCGAGCTTAATGGTCAGTGTCTCACGACCATGTGTATCTAGGGACATAACCTCCGTCTTTTTGACACTGATCTTCAAGCCGAACTTGCAGCATGCTTGGTGAAAAACGGACATTAGCTATTGCAGGCCATCTGGGGATTCTGCCAAAAAGCACAGATCATCAGCATACAAAATTTCTATAATCAATGCATGTGAGACCTTAGTGCGCGCCTTAAGCCTGGCCAAGTTAAAAAGACTGCCATCTGTTCGAAAGCGGATGCGGACTCCTTCGGAAATAGTGTGCAGGACCTCCTTGACCACTACGGTAAAGTATAAGGCGAAAAGTGTGGGCGCTAAAACACACCCTTGTTTCAACCCACAGGCAATGGGGAAAAACTCTGACTGTTCGCCATCTACGGAAACGCAGCACTGCATATCGTCATGTAGGAGTCGCAGAAGTTTCACAAACTTTTCCGTGCATCTTAGCTTTCTGAGCACCATCCACAGAGCTTCACGAGGCACACTATCGAATGCTTTCTCCAAGTCAACAAAGCAGAGGTACAACTGGCGACCTTGTTCTCTACTCTTTTTCTGCAGTTGACGCACTGAGAAGATAGCTTCACATGTGCTCCGGTTGGGTCGGAAGCCAAACTGTGTTTCGGGCAGAATCTTTTCTGACAAATCTTTTAAGCGGTTTAAAAGAGCTCTTGCAAAGACCTTTCCGGAGGCTAATAGTAGTGAAATACCGCGATATGAGTTACCGAGCTCCTTTCTTACCGAGGTATCGTAAGAGGCGACTAAGGTATATGCTAGGCAGGCGGCCGGACGTAAAATACGTATCCAAATCATGTGCCGACATGTTTGTAACATGTTGTGCCGACCCCACTTATAGTGGGATAAGGACAGGAAAATGATGAAGTGCTTAATCAATAAGGCTTTCGTAAAGCTTTTTATAAAACCGAGTAATGCCGTAAGATGTTCTGTCACCTCTGTGTAATACATAACATAAGATGATGTTTCCAATTCCTATATTCCTCTATTGAACTGTCAATTGCAGCTATGTGATTAAGTGTATATCAGCTAATTCATAACATATAACTGTTAAACCAGCGGTCATTGCACTCATGTCACATGCTCCCGCCCGCACAAGGATGTCATATGACTTAAAACGTCTTGGCAATACGTTAGATGAATAAAGTACTGCAAAACACCGAGGCGGGCTATTCAAAACGGACAGATCGGACATTTGTGGGAATACATACAGAAGTTGCCCCAGAAAAACGAACTCAGTACTATTAATAATAAGGTTTATACCACATTGTCTTGAATATAGTTTCGCGTTCCAAAATGTAATGAAAAGCGAACTAACATTTTTATAGGGGTTTTCAACGACTCTCCGAGCGGCGGCGAACGTTTTACATTTAAGGAATCCTCATTCTATTATGTGCGGGGTAACACAACGGCTTTTATGTGCGACAAGCAACTTTATTCAGCGTATGCAACGTTTATTCATTTAAATTCAAGCGTACTAAAGAGGTGTGAACTGAAGTGTGAATCATCATTCTCCTGCCCTTATCCCACTCTCAGTGGGGTCGGCGCAACATGTTACAAACATGTTGTCACATGATTTGGCTACGTATTTTACGACTACCTCACGTCAACTTACCTTAGTCGCCTTTTACGACACCTCGATAAGAAATGAGAGTAGTCTATTCTATGCAGTCGGATACCACACGGCACATACCTTAGTCGCCTCTTACAACACCTCGGTAAGAAAGGAGGGTGGTCTATTGTATTCTGCCGGATACCACACGGTGTTGAACTGAACTGTGAATATAGTCGTTCTAAATTAAGAGAAGAATAGGAATAATAAGCTATTTCGCTATCATCTGCAGCACACTGCCTATATGAAAGAAAATGTGTGAAAAGTATCCGCTCTTTAATATAACTGTTACTGTAAAAACTTAGTAGTCCTTTGATGCTTCTTGAATCATTTAGTAGCAAAAGTTCATGCATTTAAGAAGTTTGAATTATACCAAAGTTATCTGTTTAATGTCGTATTGTCGGTACCACCTTGTATATGTATCTTGACGATTCGTTGCAATAATAACTAGAGGTGTAAGAGTAACAACAAAAAGCGTACCCATATGTGTTTGTTACTACAACAAGCAGTACTCGTTACTATCGTATCGGTACTTTATTCGTTACTTTTGATACCTGCTACCATAGCATTAAAGTAACGTCTCGAGTCGTATTCCCGTACGGTATGATATCAGCGCGACATATTATAATACTTACTTACTTGCATACCTAACTACGTAAAGCGAATTATTATTTTTTTTTTTAATCTGGATTTATTAAAAAAAAAGTTAGAATTGTAGAATAATTAAGAGCATAAGTAAATTGTAGGCGGAATCTACTGGATTTTGCAATGGATTTAATATTTTAACCGTGAGAATAAAATAGATATTGTTGAGATAACATAAAATATGATAAAAAAAATTTTTTTGGGAGATAAAAATAAACAAACATCGTTCTTCTTGAGGTTCATTTAAATTCACCGACAGCACACATTCAAACCACAGATTAGGTACCGTATTATACATAATACGGTACCTAATCTGTCTAATGTATTAGTAACTACAGTTACTAATACATAACGATACGAAAAATGCGAGTAACGAGTAACGAACAGCATTCGTGAGTAACGCTTCTGTACTCGGTACTAGATGGCGCACCCGTTACTCAGTACCGAATCATACGGTTTGCTTACGGCTTTAATAATAAGTAAAACCTGATAAAGTCTTCCGTATTCCATATATACATCGTATATTTTCCCTTATAAGAGATTAGAAGTATAAATATATTTCTCTACTACGTAATATATATTTCAGCTTAATTACAACGAATTATATATTATACTAGCTGTGCCAGCGGCTTCGCCAGCGTCGAAATCAGTTGTAATTTTTTTTCCAAATAGATATTTTGAACATAAATGCAGGTTATTGTGAGTTTACCGTAAGAGATAGAAACATGCTATCCCGGACTTTTTTGTAGTATTTTTATAGATCTACAATTCTCTAGTACATTACTTTAGCGTAACTCTGCTGGTTTACGCAACGCACGCAACTAAAGCTCTCAGCAAGCAAGTTTTTTAACAACTACTCGGCCTCTTCAATACAATTAACATAATACTGATATGTCCTATTCACCTAGACCATTCGGAAGTATTTGATCTTTTGGTGAAAACCGTACAAAAATCCGTTCAGTAGATTTTGAGAAAATCGATTACATACAGACAGACAGCTTTTAGGGACTTTTTTTTATAATAAGTATAGATAGATATGCCCATTTATTTAAAGATTAGTAAACAATCTTCAGAAAAACACCACACCAGATATACACAAATTTACATATTAAATTAGTAACACTTTTTTCGATCCATCTTAAATCTTATCAACAAACGAAAAGGCTATCGGAGACACGACCTTCAGTAATGAAGATAATGACCGAGAAGAACATATCAACAAACTTTCCGTAAAATTTGTACTGTAGAGACCACATCGCAAGAAATCGCTTCACTATTTTCTACGTCGCAACGCAATTTTGTATTTTGGCCCTTAAATGTTTAACGCACGTTTTGTTCCACAGCTAAAGTACCCTCGGAAGACAAAATTGGAAAGGAAGTTTTGCGATTTAAACAGATTATAACAGATTTTGTCTAAAAATTCCGTTCAACTATTTAATGAAATTCGAACAAGGTTTCTTTCGAATGTTGGTTAACTATCCAACCGAATTTTATTACTGTTTAATTTACCTAACAAGTAATCCATGTACGAAGGTTTAAATAAATTTTAAGCTCATTTCCTCAAACCAAATATAAATTATATACGTTATACGTATAAAATTAAATGGAAATCGGGGTTATTCGGAAATTCGCGTAAATGTGAATGTATGAAATTAAATATTATGTGATATGTATTGAAATTAATATAATAATTCGTATATTAAAAATAGAATGACACAATCACGAAAAAAAATCTGTCAGTTACTTCAAATGAGAGACTTAACTTTAGGTTTAATATTTAGCAAATGCAAAGTCGAGAATAGTGTTCTTCAATATTGAACCAGAAAAATTCTAACAGTCAAAACCGTGAGCGTGTGCTTGTCTAGTTATAAGTACGCTACTACGAGCACTATTATTTCCCCTGACAGCCATATTCCTGCGAGATACTGCCAACTTAATAAGAACTTCCTTGCCCTCTGGTAGTCATCAAATACGTTACATGTTTAGACGGCGTTGTAATTTCGAGGGATCTTCAAGCGTTGGTTCTGATATACATGAAACAAGAGTCCTTGTGCCCCGAAGGACTGTAATTTGCACCTGTTCTCGGAAATGTGAGAAATTTGCCGTAGCTTTATATTGTCGCGGGATTTTAATATACTGGTTTAGATTGTTCTTTTGTTTTTTAATATTTTGAGAGCGCGATATGCACTGAAAATAACACCGGCAGATAAAAAAAAGTTGAAAATGCATTTGAACCACTGAAACCGAATTTAAGGTCAATTTGACCTATAAATCTTCAGAATTCTCAGAAAGCTTTCAAAAACGTATTACTTTAGTTAAAAAACGGCAGTGTTTTATGTAGTAATAATATTTGTTTCGCAATTTTAATGTCCTCCGCAAAAATGAAACACTTTGAGTTTTAATACTATTAGTTATGTCATTTATGAAGATCTTAAACCGTGGTGGTGGTTCTTTTATTTCAAACAGTTGATGGTCTAAATAAAACTTTGTATTCAGCGGATCAAAAAATGAAAATCATGCTTGGTTAATTTCACTAAAACTGCTTAACATATATCTGTTCCTTTAATTTTTCTCTTAATTTTGAGAGTGTATACTGCAGAGTGAGTGCAAACTGTCCTACGTAACCGAAATACGTAGCCATAGGCAGGTCCGATCAAATGCACTTACCCCCTTTTTTGTGTGCCAGTGTAAAAAAAGTTAACTAAAATAGCGGCCTGTTACAATCCCACTGCTAATGCTAACTTGCATATCTCCAGAATTCTCCAGAGATAAGCAAGTTTCCTCACGATATTTTCCTTCGCCGAAAAGCGTGTGATAAATTGCAATTACCAATTAGACACATAAGTTTTAATAGAAAAACTCATTGGTGCCTGCCCGGTTTGAACTCGGGTTCCCCTCGAAAGAGTCGCACGGTCTCACCGCTAGGCTATCACAGCTCAATGCCAGTGTAATTAATATTAAAGATATGCTTAAGTCCACGAGACCCGGGCAATGCGTTGGTTCAGTTTAAAGTCTGATCCAGTATCAGCCGGGATCTGACCTCATATGGGAACGGGTATAACCTAATTGCTATTTGAGATAGACCTTTTTGTACGCAAATTTCCTCATTACCCTCTAAATACCCTGATTTCTTACCGAGCTCTCGTAAAAGGCGATTAAATTGACGTCAGGCAGGCGGCTGGTCGTGAAATACGTAGCCAAATCATGTGACATGCTGATAGCATGTTGTGCCGACCCAACTTAGAGTAGGATAAGGGAAGGAGATGACGATATGCTTAATTTCACGTCACCTGGGCAATACGTTGGATCAGTTTAAAGTCTGATCCAGTATCTTAGTCGGGATCTAAATTCATATGGGAACGGGTATAACCTAATTACTATTTGAGATAGACCTTTTTGTACGCAAATTTCGTACAAATCCGTTTGAGTAATATTACGGTACAAACACACGCTTAAACATACACACATGTATACATACATACATGCATAAATAAACGCACTCAAAAAAACTTTCGCCTTTATAATACGCTGTGACTATGACCTAATGCTTCTACGAACTTTAACGAGGCAGACATATAAAATTCTGAATAACTTATAATAACAAAAGTCCTTCCGTATTCTTGTTATTGAATAACTATAACATTCATTTTCATTTTGTATTATTATCATACTTTACCACGAACAGCTCAGAGCTCGGATTCAACGTATTCCGACTTTGAAAGTGTATTAAAAGAATTTATTGGAAAACTTTTGCAGCCGCATTTCTCCTGTAAATATTTAAGCTTTCTTTTAATAAAAGTCGGTTTATATTTGTGCTAATACTTTCGAAGTTTAGCTTAACGGGTCTCGATGAACCTTCTAATAGCATCGGTAATTCTTGTTAGTTTTATAGAGGGCTTCTTTTTTTCCTATCCTTAACCCAATCTAATTGCGGTCTTCAATTAGTCTTTATCTACAAAAGTAATAATAAAATTATTTTATAGATTTATAAAATAATTATATAATTAGATAGATAGATTTATAAATAATAATAAAATTATTTTTCTATAATCCGCGGCCTCTCTAATATACTCATATATTCATCAACTTTTAAATTTTAAACTTTTTTGATCACATGATCTTATCTCTCCTTATTACAATGTATTAACTCAAATTCAAAATATTCTTTATTCAAGTAAACTTGTAAACAAGTGCTTTTGAATCGTCAACATGTACTGCTGGTTCAGAAAGCTGTTCCTACCGAGAAGAACCAGCAAGAAACTCGGCGGTTGCTCTTTTCAAAGAATAATTCTTATTACTATTTACATATAGTTATTGATGTATTGTACAGGGTCGAAGAGTAGCTATACCCACGCATTCTGATCGTCTAAGTAATCCTCAATATTATAGTAGGCTTTCTGTATTAGCCTTTTTGACAGCGTTTTTAAACTGCTGTAATGGTAAAGTTAAAGTAGATTGCGGAATTTGATTTTAGAATCTTATACCCAAACCCATAAAAGATTTAAGTACTCTTGCTAGGCGCAAAGCAGGAGTTTGTTTATTATATATTTTCCTACGTTCCTACTTTGTCCCCATCAGTCAATCCTCAACAGTATAATAGGCTTTCTGTATTAGCCTTTTTTAATAGTATTTTTAAACTGCTGTAATAGTAATATATATATGCCAGTAACACATGTAAAAACTGCTGGAACTAAGCGCTATTGAATGTTAAAAATATTCGCAAATCATAAAGCTCCCACCTGTTGCAAATCCATCCCGCCACATGATTTAACATTCCAATAGAATAGACTCGTTTATACCATACTCAAATCCGGGCCTGATTCGGATAAAATTTAGTTCTTATACTATTCGTCTACTCGAGCGTGCAGAGCTTTTTTGTTGACGCAAGGAAGCTCTAAAGGATACCCGGCTCAGGATGAAGTTGGGTAATGTAACATATCTAAACAGTAAAACCTATTTTATAAAAAAAGCAATATACTTATTCGTGATAAAAGAACGGCAATGGTAAAACGAATCTTAAACCGTCCACTATTCGTTTAAGGTATTTTGCCTACTTCTAGTTTTTTTTAATAATAAATAAATAAATATATGGGACACTTACACACACAGTCGTCCATCCCCAAAGTAAGTAACTTAATACTTGTGTCATAGGTAATTGACAACTGGTAAATATACCACATATATGATTTTAAATACATACTTAAATATCTTTCGACACACAGCCTCCTTGTCATATTCATTACTCCGCCATATTACTATAAGACTTTAATTACATTAAAAGGAAACGCATTAAAATTTTCTATACGCAAAAATAAATACTTCATTGACTAAACCCTTAAGTGTTTATCCTATGGAAATCACTAATAACAAATATACACCCAGGCTCTGTAAAAGACATGCACATAAGTGTTTTTTTATCTGTAAACAATTATTACCTAGTTAATCTGTGTAATTGTTAACGCGGCTATGTCAGCCCTCTCTTCTGTTCCCACTGGGCGACAAATTTACACGAGATGTGTATTTTATTTCTATAAAATCCGTTCGCTACAGGTTCGAAAAACCAACAAATTGTATAAAGAAAGGGCTGGCCTTTTCGGGAATCGAACCCACGAGCCGCGGAACTGAAGGCAGGGTCACTACCTACTGTGTTAACGGGCCAGTCAATTTGAAAACCTAACTTGAGATGACGAATCATACAACTTCTCTGAACTACTTAGATTTTTATTTAAGAGAGGCCATCTTTCTGGTTCACCATTGGGAATGGCCATATGTTCGTACCCATAAAAGCTAGATCCCTATGGTTATTGAGACAATTGAGGCATCATTATTGGGAGACTTTTGCCTACTACAACCACTGCGTACTTGGTATAAATTATCAGAAAATATTTTTGTACTTTACCTATTAGTAAAGTAAGTAGTAGTAAAGTTACGGCCTGTTATTATCCCACTGCTGGGCATAGGCCTCCTCTCTCCATTTTTTGGAGAGAAGGGTTGGAGCTAAAACCTACCACGCTGCTCCAATGCGGATTGGTAGGTTACACATATCCCTAGAATTCTCTAGAGATATGCAGATTTTCTCATGATGTTGCTTCACCGAAAAGCATGTGATAAATTGCAATTATCAATTAGACACATAAGTTGTAATAGAAAAACTCATTGGTGTCGGCCCGGGGTGTGAACCCATGATCGTCTCTAGAGAGTCACACGGTCTCACCGCTGGGCTATCACAGCTTATAACCTTACCTATTACTCTTCTTATATTTAGGTCTATTTTACAGGATACGGATATGATACAAAAAAGGTAATGCTTTCCTCAGAATCAGAAAATACCAAGGCCCCTGAGAAAGCCAAAAATATTCAATGTTACAATACAATACAATTTTTCTAGGCAACCTTCTTACATAACTTTTGCCTGCAAGAAGAACTGTGAATAATATTAGAGGTATGAAAGAAATCTTGAAATTTTATGTTTTTTCTACAGTATTTGTTTTCACCTTAGCGTGTTCGTTAAATGATTGCTTCTGCAATAAGATTGCCTATTTTTTTATTAACTAATTCTACACAATTTTACATAAAATAAAGTTAATTGATAAGTACAAAAAATTTAAATGTCAACGTCTCGCTCTCAGTCATTAATGACTACCGTTTCCATATAAGGAAGAGAACCATCTGCATATTGATGGATCACGATTAAATAATGTAGATATTGACTGAAATAAAAATATCCCGGAAGTCAGATAAAGTTTTTATTAATAACCGTACACACAGGCTCATCACTCTCTAGCTGGTATGTTTGAAGGATTTTGGGGGGAACTTATAGTATATTCTTACTTAATATTAGGTAAAAATTTATCTGTTTATTTCGCTATAGCTAATACACTGGAAGTATATCGCTCATGGGCTGCAATAGTGGCACAACTCAAGAAATATTAATATAATGTTTTGGACTAGGAATAGGTGCAATTGTTAAAATATACATCCTTCTCAGCAGCAATACCGACACCAATATTTTTCCTCCAGTTTTTCAGGAACATTTTAAAAATCTTAAAACTCGCCATTATGATGAAAATGGATTACTTGTTAAAAATGATTTATGTTTATGAATTATTTCGTTAAAGATGTTGTTTCAAATATAAAAAATCCAACTTTTTTATTACGATACGTACTTACGATATGTACTATCAAATCTATCTATACTTATTATATAACAAAGTCCCAAAAAGCTGTATGTCTGTATGTAATTGATTTTCTCCAAATCTACTGAACGGATTTGTGTACGGTTTTCACCAAAAGATAGGTAAATAGTACATATCGGTATTATGTAAATTGTGTTGAAGAGATCGAGCAGTTGTTTAAAAAACTTGCTTGCTGGGAGCTTTAGTCGCGTGCGCTGCATGAACTAGCAGGGATACGCTAAATTTATGTATTAAAGAATTGTAGATCTATTAAAATACTACAAAAAAGTTCGCGATAGCATGTCTCTATTTCTCAAGGTTAACTCACAATAACTACTTTTATGTTCGAAATTTTGAAAATTCGGGACAAGTTTCGTAAATCAGTGAATTCCACGCGGGCGAAGCCGCTGGCACAACTAGTGTTAATATATTTTATTTTTTATTACGATGCTTCATACATAACGTTTTTACGTATAAGTAGATAACAGTTATAATCGACTATAACCATTTTTGGATCCAGGCAGATGAGATCACTTCGCGTTTACCGCCAGCGTGACTCACGCGTGGGTTGGGGTGATGACACTAACTTTGTTTCTCATTATCAACACGGACTTCTGTGTTAAAGATATTCCGACTTATTTCAATCTAAATGTAATCTCATATTAATTTGAACTATTATGTGCACAATCATTTCTTTATCCTTTACTAGACTCGCAGGGTATGCACTCAAGGGGGGTGTACACATTTTCTCTGGGTCTGGGTAATTTGTACAAGCAAGTATGGTTTAAAAGATCTGTGTATGGCGAAAAATGGAAGGGCCCAGTACTCTGTTTTTATATTTAACTATATAATTTAATTAAGTCGAACAATGGACTGAATCGTGTGCATCTGTGTGCGTGTGGTTATATATGTGCCTATTTACTTTTTTAAATGAATATTATACTACATTGTATTGGGTAAATAGACGCCGGATCTAATGTTTATCGTGAAAAAAGTGTGGTCTATTTTAAAAATCAAAAAATTAATTGTTTAGCTCTTATAAAGTTCTCAATATATATATATCAAATTTTGTTAAAGTGTCGATGTTAATGTTTACGAATTTGAATAAAACTTTCGAAGTCTCAAACTTCTCAAACTTTAGTTTATTTTATAAGTATCTTGACATCTTTTAAATAAAATACTTACTGATACCATAATTTATGTTTCTCTAATTACTGAATCAATTTAAAAGGTTGCTAACTCCGAGTGACTTTATACGTAGCGAGGCATACAGACAGATATCATAACAGATTCATGATAAAGTCCGTAGTTATTGACATAAAATGAAACACCTCTAAGAAAAGATTTGAATGAGATCGTTTTCATCGCTATGTCCAAGTACAAGCTGCTAGTCGTTACTGTTAGAGGTATGCCAACTTTGAAGATTCTTATTTACTGGATAGTCTTGTTTGCACACAATTTTCGAAAATTAATATCTATACTTATTATAAAACAAAGTCCCAAAAAGCTGTCTGTCTGTATCTAATCGATTTTCTCAAAATTTACTGAACGGATGTTTGTACAGTTTTCACCAAAAGATAGTGCAATACTTCCGGATGGTTTAGGTAAATAGTATATATCGATATGATGTAATTTTTTTTTTAAGAGATCGAACTGTAGTTAAAAATCTTGCTTGTTTAGAATAAATTTCAATTCTGAATTAGAAATAAAAACATTTAATACATAAATCATTGTACCTAAAGTTTTGGAAACTGTACAGTTTTTAAACCACTAACTGGCTGAAAAATTTTAGTCGTAGAAGATCATGTTACGCGGAAATCCCTTATTCTTCAAGGGATTCTATTTCCATTTGTAGACAATAACCATTTGAAAAGGAACAATAATATATATGTTTTTTTACATCTGTTTTTAATTTCACAAAATTATATTTTGCATGTAAAGTAAACACGAGCTTATTACAACGATGCCCGAACACATATTACGTAATCTTTACTTTAGTTTAGTGTCACCAAGCGTTCTGTTTATCGTGGAATTTGACTATTTGGAAATGTAAAAAAAGAGACAAAAACGTCTGTTTCTTGAGAATGAACAGCAAAGAAGAGAATCCGCGAAAATAAGACACGTTTGCTTTAACGAGCTGGCAAAGAATTCACTTCTGAGCTCAACTTAAGTTATTTTCATCTTCAGGCGCTTGATAAATTGTGAATATCAATTAGGCACTAAAATAAATTAATAATAAGGACCTAGGTTCCTGGAGTTTGATCCCAGCTAACACGATTTTTATTAGAGTTTTCGCTATACTTAAATCATTTGTAATAATTATGAAATAGATAATAAAATACATTCATTTTTATCGAGAGATTGATTCAAAGCTTTCTTTCGTGTCTGTCATTAGAGAGTCGAAACAATTCTTCAATGGAAGCAATTCAGTCCATTCTCATATGCTTCGCAACCACGATTTTTTCCGAGCTCCAGCGTGCCTGCCTCTTTTTTTCAATTTTGGCCATTATTATAAATTGAAGCAACCTGTATCTCTCGTTTCTAAGAATGTGAACGAGGTACTTCATCTTTCGTTTCGTACAATATAATAAAATTTTCTATAAACACATTAGATAGTTAATAGAAATAGGCGTTAATTTTTCGGAATTCCACAGTACAAAGTTATGATAGAATTATTTTGTTATAATGGTTCACCACAACAAAGGCATATATAAAAATGTATATACAAGTATATGCGTTTGTTGTGGTAAATGTGTGTAGTTCTTGTGTATTGTGTTATTGGGTACGGTATTTTGTAATCCGTGCGGTAAATAATCTTGCATATTTAAGGGATGTGAACAGCTTCTACTTCCTACACTTAGAATTACATATATTTTCTTAAGAAACGTGGATTATAGCAAAATAATCCTATCATAACTGGCAAAATCCCTTTTAGGGATAAGTCGGCGTTTGTACATGTGCCATTTTTTTTATTTCTCTTTTCTCACAATATGTATGTACTAAAAACGTATAAATAAATAAATCTGTATACGCAAATCCTTAACGTCCTTAGCGTCGGAGGCTAAAAAAGATAATATCCTAGTTTACATATATGGATATGGTATACCTACTTTACTATATACTGTTGGCAAAGGATAAACATACTCGTAATATCGAATATTTAATACACAGCGGTTACAGCCAATAATAAATACTCTATAAATATGAATGTGCTGGTATTTTTAAAACATTCATTCGTATTGAAAATTCAGGAATCCGGAATAAAACTAATTTACTAAAAAAAAATACGTGCCCTCTTTTTACGCGGCAGAAAACTCATGTTATATTTTTTAAAGTTCTATAAAATCAGGGTTGTGACGGGCCTAGACATGTGATTGCCAACTTCATTCCATTCTATTCTGTTTTATTTATATATCCATTATGATAAGCGGTAGCCAACATTTACATCATTGTTTTTCTCGTTAATATGACCACACAAACAAACATTGTATATAACCCAATTATTACTAAATAAATAAAGTGTATATTTATTACCCTTATAGACTTAAGAATGGATAGACAGTGCCAGAAAAAGTCTCACCCTCAATAGTTGAAAGATGAAAGAATGTATATAAGCGAGAACTGGTATGAATAACTATCGACTAAAAAAAAATGACCACACAATCGGTTGGTGGCCCGTTATGGGTTGTATGGTTAGGCGAGTAAAATACGTAATAGAAGGCTAGACGTTTATATTTATAATATATACTATTATTACATTTTTCAAACTAAATACAAAACAAATTTGTTGTAACTTTGAACTTTGAACTCAAGCAATCCGCATAAAACCAGTACATTGCCAAGAACTTCTCGCACCTCTCCATAGAATGCAACATCACCTCACTTTTATTAGCCATTATTATTTATTAACCATTATTAACCATTATTTACGTGAATGTACTGTTACTGAATGTGAGCTGTGATAGCCCAGCGGTAAGACCATGCGACTCTTTCGAGGGGAACACGAGTTCAAACCCGGGCAGGCACCAATGAGTTTTTCTATTAAAACTCATGTGTCTAATTGATAATTGCAATTTATCACACGCTTTTCGGTGAAGGAAAACATCGTGAGGAAACCTGCATATCTCTAGAGAATTCTATTGATATGTGTAACCTACCAATCCGCATTGGAGCAGCGTGGTAGGTCTTAGCTCCAACCCTTCTCTCCAGAAACGGAGAGGGGAGGCCTATTCCCAGCAGTGGGATTGTAACAGGCCGCTACTTTTTACGTGAATGTTCGAACGGTACCAGAGCGTATTTACCAAAAGCGTATTCATATTAGGTTTTCGATCTCACGCCGGCAGCGGGCCGTATCTAGAATGTCACCGATACGTTCGATACTTTATTTGAGTCTACTCGCGTACGGCCGCCACCGCGACACGGAAGAGTGTCAAATAAATACAGGTTGAAATATATCCGCTGTCGAGTTCTGTGATCCTCGTATATACGTGCCATTTGAAGAATGAATTTTTACTTGTTTTTTGTGTTGTTCGGCTATTTTTTCCCGTGGACCAGCGGGATGCTGTACCGACGGGACTCCGATAATGTTTTAAAGCCCGGTGAGATATTTTTGCAGTAATAAATAATATGAAAAAATGGAGCGCATAATCTGGAACATTTGTTCGGTGTCTGTTTGAATATTTCGCGATTTTTCAGGTATATTCGTGGACCCTTAAGTCTTAAAATAAATAATGATATTACATATCGACTATCTCTATGTAGGATCATAAGTAAAGCGATTATTCTTTTACGTTTTGGTTTTCTGACTTTCGTAATCAAATTGACCGTGAAATAAATCATAATTTTCAAGTGTATTCAACTCTCAGTTACTTTCGATTTTTTTATTAGTTAATAAGTTAATAAAAGTTTTATTAATTTACAGTTAACATAATTAAATTAATTTATTAAAATGATTTTTCAAAATGATTTTGTTATTACACTTATATTAATTAATACGAATTTTGTCACTACTTTCGTAATGTGGAATTTGAAAAAGTATTTTGCCTATTTCTAATGATTAACTAACTGTAACTAATAACGCAGAATAATTTAAGGCCCTTATTACTTATAATTAATACAATACAACAACAATAATTTTTACTTTTAAAATACGTCATTGAATTTTAACAATTATATAAAATGGAAAGCCAAATGATAGTACACAATCTCTGCAAGTTCTGTACGTCTAATTTGATTTGTGTTCTTTAACCTTTTGCTTTAAACCTTTGGACCTTAACCTCGGAGGTCTTGCCAAGTTCGTCAATTGTTTCTATTGCAATAACGACAATATCGACAAAAAAGTAATTTATTTGCTCCTTTCGTGCATTGGAAAAGAAGTAAATATTAATTTATTTGGTGTGAAATTAAAGAGCCGTAAAAAATCTTAACATAACATTTTTCTTTTTCTTTTTAACTTTTCGGGCTAGTCTGGCCGAACTACAGAACGAACTTCAGAGGCTATCAATAATCTTATATTTTTTTTATCCTTATTTTATTAGTATCTAAGGAGAAGAGAGTAATGTAAAAATAAACAACTTAAATATTTTATATATTTTAGTTTTTATTTAAGCATTAACACTTTCACATTCCCGTTATTCGCATATCATAAAACTTATTCTCAGCTGAAACAAGCACGCTAAGCCAGTTTCACTTATTAACGAACTCATTAGTTTTCCTGTGCCTATCTCTAAAAGATTGTGAAGGTCAAACAGCGATTAATTTATGTCAAAACTATAGTGTGCAACGTATAGTTTAGAATGGTAAACAGTCGTGCTCTTTAACTAGAATGTAACAGTTCAAAGAGTAGAAACGCTATTATAATGGCAAGAGCCAAAGGTTTCTGAGTTCAAACGAAAAGCAATAACAAGTTACAAGCAATATAACAGAACTAACTACTTTGCTATAATCCGTAAAAATCCGACAAAAATCGTAATGTGCATTACGATTTTTGTCGTGGAGCCTATCCTCCTGATGATGCTTCGGTTTCGGGGCGAAATGATCGTCGAGATTGTGGTGGTGGTTGTGTGTGCTGCTTTTGTGTGCGTTGTTGCTGGTGAATGCGCCTTGGGGGTGCATGTGGTGGCTTGTCCTGCATGTATAAGGTGCGTAAATTTTGCCTGCTTCATACACATTGGCTTTGCATGCATTCGCTTAACCCGTGCGGATTATAGCAAAGTAGTTAGTTCTGTTATATTGCTTGTAATATGGAATTCCGCAAAGTAACGCCTGCTTCTATAAATCAATAACAAGTTTTTATATTTGTATATGTTATACACATCACAAATTTTAAAATGTTTTCCTTCGCCAAAAATAAATAAACATAAATAAATGAATATAAACTATATATAAGGACACATACACATACGGCTGTTCGTCCCCAAAGTAAATAACTTAATACTTGTGTTATCGGTGACAGATAATTGGTAAATATATCCATATATAATTTTAAACAGCTACTTAAATACAAATATATACCCAGAACCGCAAACCAACAAATTGTTTGTAGAAAATGTTGGCACTCGATGGGAATCGAATTCACGACCCGCGCAGCTGAAGAAAGCGTCATTGGCAACTGCGCCAAGGGGGCCAGTCAACAATGCGCGTTAACTGCATTTCCCCCAAGAATTAAGCTTGAGTTGTTCTCATCAAAGGGAGATGGGTGACCTTTTCTCACAGGTGGGTTAATAGGAAACATATACCCATGTCAAGAAACCAATAGCACAATACTCTGGACACGTCACCGATCAAAAAACTCAATTCACTAAGATAAAAGGGTGAAGTAGGTATTTTCGAGTACATTTTTGATATTAAATTAGTTTTGAGTTGATTGATACTTTTCATTATTTTTCCATTAATAACAACGTCAACAATTTCGATTGCTCTTTGTATAAAGGTCTGCCTACCCTGACCTACTATTGACTAGGAAACTGCATCTCAAATCTCGTGTAAGATAAGAATATTCCAATCAACGAGTACTTACTAACAAGGTATATGTTGTACATTATTTTAACTGCAAGAACAAGCAGATAGGCACCACTTAAAATACTGTACGCCGACGTTGTATATTCACAACATCAGATTATCACTATCCCACTTAGACTAAGCCAACAGGAATATGCATAAATTTAACAGGACATGATTATCATAGACCGCAACTTATATAGGTTATACCCGCAACTGCGTCCACGTACAGTTCAGTAGCGAAATACAGATTATCAGATTGAAATTCAAATAACCATTACAAAATTGAATTATACCTATGCTAAAATTCAAATATAATACTAATCACTAATAATATTCGTAAAATTTAAACAAGTGCTTTTGAATCTTCAACTTTAAAAAAAGAAAGAAGCTGTGATAGCCTAGCGGTGAGACCGCGTGACTCTCTAGAGACGATCATAGATTCAAACCCCGGGCAGGCAAATGAGTTAGTTAAATGAGTTTTTCTATTAAAAAAACTTATGTGTCTAATTGAAAATTGCTTTTCGGTGAAGGAAAACATCGTGAGGAGACCTGCATATCTCTAGAGAATTCTAGGGATATGTGTAACCTACCAATCCGCATTGGAGCAGCGTGGTAGCTTAACTCCAATCCATCTCAAAAAATGGAGAATGGAGGCCTTAGCCCTGCAGTGGGCATAGTAACAGGCCGTTACTTTACTTCAACTTTAAGGCTGGTTCGAAATATTGCTCCCCCGATAAGAGTCAGTAAAAAAATCGACGGTTGTTCTTTTCAGAATATAATTCTTATAACTTCTAACCTTTCCTCTATTTTTGTTACATTTTATAATTGCTTTACTATGCAAGGTCCAAAATTAGATTTAATCTACGAACTAATCTTTTATATTATACTCAATTGGTGAGATATTTTAAATTATAAAGGAACTAGCTTTGCTTGCAGTTCGCCTGCGTGTAAAACATTGTATTTAATTGAAATTTTAAACATAAAAGTAGTTACTATGAGTTTATCATAGGAGATAGAAAATATGCCCTTGTCCTTTGAATAATTTGTGATGTCGCGTGCGCCGCGTAAAGCAACAAAGTTACCCTCAAGTAATATACTAGAGAGTTGAAGATCAACATAAATACTATAAAAAAGTCGGCAACGGCATATCTCTATCTATTATTTTTTAATCACATTAACTACTTTTATGTTTAAAATTTCAAATTTGTGACACATTGATTTCCACGCGGGCGAAGTCGCTATCACGGTCAACGTAGAAAATTTAACTATTTTTTAAATGAAAATAAAAAATAAAATAAAATAAAAATAATGTATTAAGAATATTTTTAAAGTGACAGGGTGACATAGTGTGGCACCGCCGTGTGGTATCCGGCTGAGTAGAATAAGACCACCCTCATTCCTTACCGACGTGTCGTAAAAGGCGACTAAGGTCAACGTCAACTTATTGACGTTAGGCGGGGGGTCGGTCGTAAATTAAACCTAGTCAAATCATGTAACAACATAGTTAACACATGTTCTGCTGACCCCACTTAAGAGTGGGAAAAGGGTAGAACAATAATGGTGTCATAGTGCCACCGTGTCTAATAACATACCTACTGCAGTGATGCATAAACGCCACGACCAAAACTAAGCGCATGGCGATTCAACCTTAACTTTACGCGGCAAAAACACGTACGCAGACACGCAATATAACAGAACTAACTACTTTGCTATAATCCGCACGGGTTAAGTGAATGCATGCAAAGCCAATGTGTATGAAGCATGCAAAATCTACGCACCTATCTAATGTATCTTTATTTTAGATAAGGGTAAAAAATCTGGGGTTTAAAAAATAGATTGTCCTGAGTGCAACGGTACATATGTGGGTCAGACTGGCCGAAGTTTTGCGGTTCGATTCCGGGAACATATGGCTGCGTTTAGGAATAATAAACCACAAAATTCTAATTTTGTAATAAATGGTCATAAAGTGCCTAATGACCATTTATTTCATATTCTCCACACTTGTGATAAGGGACTCCGACTCAATACGTTAGAGCAACTTGAGATAATAAAAAATAACAATGGTCACTTAATTAACGAGCAAGTAAATGTATCTAATTCCGTTTTGCTGCATGTGTTCGGAGGGGAGGGTATTGGTGGGAGTTGAACTATTTAAGACTGCTTGTATGGGTAGCGCGGCGCAGTACGATTTTTGTCGTGAAGCCTATCCTCCTGATGATGCTTCGGTTTCGGGGCGAAACGATCGTCGAGATTGTGGTGGTGGGTGTGTGTGCTGCTTTTGTGTTCGTTGTTGCTGGTGAATTGCGCCTTGGGGTGCATGTGGTGGCTGGTCCTGCATGTATAAGGTGCGTAGATTTTGCCTGCTTCATACACATTGGCTTTGCATGCATTCACTTAACCCGTGCGGATTATAGCAAAGTAGTTAGTTCTGTTATATTGCTTGTAATATGGAATTCCGCAAAGTAACGCCTTCTTCTATAAATCACGTACGTAGACTCAAGGTATATACGTTCTCAGTCTCTTATTTCAGATTTATCGTCGTTCATAAATAGATAGATCAGAAACATGAGACGCAGGTGTAAAGCAGCCCTTATAGAATGAACGCATGGCCTGTCCGGCCTTGAACACGATATCTCACGGATTTTATTACAACATTTACTCGATATCAGAAACATCGAAGTGTAAATATTTACTGTTATGAGCAGGACTTGTATAAACCTCTTATTTTACAGAAATGCCTAGAAGTAAGATGTTCATGTTTACTTGGGATATTGATAATTAAATTCAAAACAGGGTCTGTATCATAACCTCCTGCTCCTCAATGTTGGATTTTGTGAAAGCCTACTATACTGTTGAAGATTACTTAGATGATAAGGATGTGTGGATATAGGTGCACTTCTACCCTGTACAAGACAGTAATAAATAAATGTAACTAGTTCTAAGATTTATATTTTAAAAAGAGCAACCGCCGAGTTTCTTGCTGGCTCTTCTCGGCAGGAACAGCTTTTCGAACCAGCAGTAAAGTTGACGATTCAAAAGCACTTGTTTACAAGTTTACTTGAATAAAGAATATTTTGATTTGATTTGATTTGATTTGTGACGACTTTATTTATTCTTTGAACGTGTTAGACTTGTTTCTTACCGAATTTATAATTATAAAGAATATAAACGTATCCATTCTTACTGTTTTTATAAATAGGAAATTCTCTGTGTGTGTTTATTTTTTATTTTTCACGTCTAATAATCTCGAGCAATATGAATAAAAGGAGGTAGAATTAAAGCTTTTGTGCTAGAAGATAGGATAAGATCGTCGTGGTTTCCTTCAGAATAGGAAAAATACAAAGTTTATAATTGAGGTTTATAATTAAAAGTTTTAAAACTAAAGGAAAACGAAGACATGAGTTACTAATAATAATAAAATATATGTTAGAATTATTTTGCTGTAATCCGTGTTTGCTAAGTGTAGGAAGCAAGAATTGTTTTCATACCATATATATGCAGGGTTAGTGCGCGTATCACAAGACACCACCAACAACATACAGGCACTACACACATTAACTACTACAATCTCAACGATCGTTTCGCTGCAACTGAAGCATCGTCAAGAGTTAGGCTTCACGGCAAAATGGCAAATTTCTTTAAAATTTCACTTTCCGATTTTGAAACGATCGTTGAGATTGTCGTAGTGAATGGGCGTAATACTTTTGTAGTGGTGTTTTGTGATACTTGCAGTAACTAATCCTGCATTTCTAAAGTATGAAAACGGTATGGCCTTCCTACAATTAGAACTGCATAGATTTTCTTAACAAACGTGGATTATACCAACATAATTCTATCATAAATTTCGTAGTAAGGATAAGAGTGTATGCAGAGTCACCGACTACGATGTCCTTGACCAAGTGAAGTGAAAGAGAAATCTAAGGAAGGCTGACCCTATTACCATGGGGGCAGCATCTGGGTAAAGACAGAATTCTATCATAACTTTTGTACTATGGAATCTCCTAAAGTAACGCGTTAATCTATAAATAAATTAATTAATAGGTAAAGATTTAGTGTACTAAATCAAATTGTTGAACACAGCATTTTTTGTTAACAATACTTTAATTTAATATAAAACAAGTTTCAAAAGACCAACTATTCCATAATAGCACCGAAGGAAGGTAAACGAGTCAATTAATTCCGTTCTTATAAATATATATAATGCAGTATTAATTGAGCCTTGAAACACGCGTCGTTTAAACAAGTTGCACTTTCGAATTTTAACACGTTGAAATATTTTTATTCGGTAACTTTTTCGGTTATTGCCATATGGTTCTAGCGCCACTGAAACTAAATAATTTCAATAAATTTTTCCTTCGATGCTGGTGATATGAGATATTTTCATATTTTGACTGGCCCGTTGGCGCTGTGCGTAATGACCCTGCCTTCAGCTCCGCGGGTCACGGGTCACATTTTCTATAAACAATTTGTTGGTTCTTCTAGCTTGGGTGTGTATTTCTATTTAAGTATGTATTTAAAATTATAAATGTATCAATTTAACAATTTTCCGTCACCCATGACACAAGTATTAAGTTACTTACTTTGGGGATGGATGACTATTTATACTAAATATTTATACTATATATTTATTTATTTATTTTATATAAGCAATGCTGATGTCATTTCCGCTATAAATACTACTGATTCTAATACTAAGTCTAATGTTTGCATGATTTATAGAAGCAGGCGTTACTTTGCGGAATTCCATATTACAAGCAATATAACAGAACTAACTACCTTGCTATAATCCTTGCGGATTATTTTAAGGTTGATGTTGATCGTAGGCATACGAAGTTTGTAATTACAACTACTATTATTGTGACTCAAGGTTACTGTAACAATAACACTATGAATGACAAAATATTAATTTATTTCTCAATATATATTAAATCAGCTAACCAAACATTCTCTAAGATTATTTTTCTATTCAACATCTGATAAACTGTTTCGTTTATAAATACCTTACTTGACAATGAAAGCGAAATACTCTTATTACAAAAATTTTCTGGTTTTTGTTTAGATGATATCGATATCTGTGTAATAAATATAATTTAACAATAATTTATAGAATAAGGCGTTACTGTGAAGAGATCCAAAATACAAAGGTAATAATGAAATCGTTTTGCTTTAATCCACGATAAAGTAAATAGAAAATATATATAATGCATAAATACAATGCATCTATATGCATGAAAATGTTTAATTATCTAAATTTATAGAGTGGACTATCTGTTAAGTGTAAGTTTTATGATTTTGTCGGGCAGTCTACTTCCTAAGCTTTTACGCAGGAGGCGATAGCCCCGACAGGCGCATCCTAAGGCGTAAACAGGCTCTTGAAACAGTCACCATTGGTCGTCATGAATGTTAGAAGTTGTGGTTGCTATTTAAATAATGTAATTAGAATTAAAATTATTTTTGTAGCATATTCACAGCATCATGTCATATGGCATAATGCTGTGGGGTAAAGCGGCAGATATTAGAAAGATTTTTGTTGCCCAGAAGAGAGCCGTACGTGCTATCTATAATATGAGTCAATGTGAGTCTCTTCGTAAAAAGTACAAGGAAATAGTCATACTTACAGTAGCGTCACAATATACATATAGTAATATTATTTACGTACGAAAAAATATTCATATGTATCTTTAGGTGGATCAAACCAACAAAAGTTTATAATAGTTCTTTATTTTAGTTTAACACAAACATTAAACACAAAAATCGTTTTATTTAGATCCGATTATACAGTATTTGAATATCAAAAATATATATATATCGAAAAACAAAAATGAACAGCCCGAAAAGCATACGCGAATAGTAAACAACAGATTTTATTTTTTTGCGAAGGTAAGTCTCTCGGCCGCGCGCCGCGGTGCATCGGCGGCGGTGGGTAGGTTTGGATGTTATCGCCGTCTGCGTGGCGATGTGCAATGTATATATAAAATTAGCCGTCGCTTGTTTTTTTTTTTTTTCGAATGTGTCTAATGCTGTTAGCCCTAATGGCTTTTACAGCGTCACCGGTGGGATGGGCGAGCGCAGAAGCTTCGCCGGGTAAAGCCGTCGCTTGGCCGCGTGTATGTGGAAGTATATTATTACATTATTATGCGTTATATTTATGATTTACAAATAATAAAAGAAACTTATACTATTGAAATTAACATTATATATATACGATTTAAAGAAACATTTTTTATACATATTATATTATTTTATCTACTCTGATACTATAATACAAAGATTATAAAACTGAAAACAAAATTCTTATGACAAACATTACGTACAGAACAAAAATAAAAAATTAAAAAGTTTCATTACGATACAGGTCTTGTATGGACACCTGTATCTTATAATGTAACTTTTTAATCATAACGATACACCTTAAAAAAAAGGTTTCAATGAATGGGTCCGCGGCGACGCAGCACGCATGCGCAATCGATGTTTGCGCCTTGGCGCAAATATATGACATTTAAAAAATCTTTTCAATATTTCAACGAGGTTTAGTTTTGTTTGTAAAAAAATAAGTTTTTGTGTAAAAACACGTCTGAGAGCGGGGATAGTGGTGATTGTACACCACCAGATATTCTGAAAGCTACGTCAAACATGACCGTGAACCTGTTGCCGACGAAATCTAGGAGCAACTATATTAAATGTTACCACGAGTTCATGGGATGGAAACGTACGTTTTACGTATTATAGTATGAGAGTAGATAAAGTAGTGTATGATACTGTACATAACTTGGTCTTATAACACTCGTGTGACTCTATAAAAAAACTCGCCTGCGGCTCGTTTTTTTAAACCACACTCGTGTTATAAGAACCCTTATTATGCAACAGTATCATAAACTACTATTATTATACATATTTTATGATTTATTTATTTTTATTTTTATTTTTTATTAATTATTCTGTAATATAAATTAGTCCACTACATCTCAAACCAAATTCGATGTATATCATAGATATACCAGAGGTCACAAAAAGCTCGTTATCCCTGCGTCGCGACTCAGCAGAGTTAGCAACTCATTAATTGGTCTCGGTACTCGCTTTTACAATAAAATTCCGCAATCTATATTAGACTTATCTACAGAATAGTTTAAATTAAGTGTAACTATGCTTATACGTAAGGCATATTACACAATTAAAGATTATTTGAATGATAAAAATGCTTGGATTTTCCTTTCAGCTCCAAACAAGACCGCAAATAAATAATTTAAATTTTTAAAAGATTGAGCGCCGAGTTTCTTGCTGGTACTTCTCGGTAAGAGCAACATTCCGAACCAGTGTAGCTTATTAAATCTAATTGATCCTTAACGATTCAAAACTGCTTGTAAAAAGCCTACTTGAATAAAGACTGTTTTGATTTTGATTTTTTGATTTTTTATACATATAGTCATTTCAGTCCTCCTTAACCACTCTGGAAGAAATCATAAGGTCGTTTGGACGAAATCGCTACTAAGCGATAAGAACGCCTTTTGTACGTTACAATTTATGTTTTATTTTTTTATTGCTGTATTTTTTATTTCCTGATTTCTTTCTTTGTTGTGTATAATAAAGTGTATAAATTAATTAACTTAGTTATAAATAATACTAAGATAGTGAAATGACAGGAATCTAAAAATGTATGTAATGTACTCACCATTTTATTATATCAACTATGTTCCTGCAAACAATAAAAATATATTATAATTAAAAAAACGTAGCTACAAAAAATATTCTCATACGCAAATTTATATCAAACAAAAAATTGGAATCCATTAGCAAAATATCAATTACATTGGTTGGATGTGTACATCGACTATTTACATTAATACAAATTCGCACGGGCCCAAAAATATATTGCAACGGCTAGGTACAAATAAATCTCACTCACAGTAAACCAAGTACAAACGGAAACTATTAAACGGACAAAATGCAAACGACCATCATTTGAATCGCGCTTGACATATTTGATCCGACAATTTAGCGTACATTTAACGCTGGTTTTTCGTAATACGTTATAACAAGTTATTAAGTGATATTTTTCTCAAAACTTAAACGAATAAATTTGTCGTTAAAACTATTTAACTAAAGGTAAATATTTTTTTTTTAAAGTGTAAAATAATTGTTACATGTGATCATAATTTTTCCTC
Source organism: Morpho deidamia (assembly GCA_947086505.1). NCBI lineage: Eukaryota > Metazoa > Arthropoda > Insecta > Lepidoptera > Nymphalidae > Morpho > Morpho deidamia. Next base: position 4,135,670 of record CAMTZC010000025.1, read on the forward strand.
AATGAGGATTTCTACAAAGATCAGGATGTCCACTACAGAACACTTTGCTGCGAACTATCACTTACAGGGTCTATTCGCAGCGTAAATGTAAGTAAAGTAAAAAAGAATGAATGGATCACAGATTTTACAGAACCGATTCATGTGGACAGCCACTTGTTGTCCGTGGTTCATGAGGAACGTTGACCTCCATAGAGACCTCGATCTCCCTACCATTACTCTCTTTAAACGTTTTTAGAAATCTTACTTTGAGAAATCTGAGGTACACCGGAACTCCCTAATTTCAGTTGTTTCCGGCCGGCGGCCGGCGAAGACAAGGCCCCAGTTTTCTGACGTCAGTCGGTCGTGGCTTCTCGCCACCCTTTCGACGTCGCAATGACTAATCAAAGTCATACCATCAGGCCTCCACTACGCGTCACCCTAAGCCGTGGTTCGGCCTCACAAGACACCATTAGGACGACGTTAGTAGAGCTTCTGCGCTCCACTTTCTGCATTTTGCAACCTCGACGATGCTTCTACGCTCGCCCGTCCCGCCCGGTGATGCTTTAAAAGACGTTAGGGCTAACAGCATAGAGTCAATCCGAAAAAAATCATAGATTAATATATTGTACTATAGCAACTACAATCCGTTTCACAGTGCTTTGTAAACAAACGAGACCTATTATCCGGACAAAATAGAAGCGCAACGATTATTTCGATTGCGTAAAACGTGTTTGATCCAATTCAGCTTTGGTGTGGCCACGTGATAGACGAAACTGTCACATTCAATCTACGCATGGTCAGCTTTACAAACAATACTTTTAACACAGCCTGCTGTAAAACCCTTTTCAATAAAAACGAAAAAATATCTTTCTCCTTTTTTAACTCTATTCAGCATTTGAAACCAACAAATATTATTAAATTCAAATTCAAAATATTCTTTATTCAAGTAAACTTGTAAACAAGTGCTTTTGAATCGTCAACCTCTACTGCTGGTTTGGAAAGCTGTTCCTACCGAGAAGAGCCAGCAAGAAACTCGGCGGTTGCTCTTTTTAAAAATATAAATCTTATAACTAGTTACATTAAGTCATTACTGTCTTGTACAGGGTAGGACCGCAGCTATATCCACACATTGTAATCCTCAACAGTATAGTAGGCTTTCTGTATCAGCTTCTTTTTAACAGTGTTTTTAAACTGCTGCAATGGCAAGGCCAAAATTGATTGCGGAATTTTATTATAGAATTAAATACTTCAATGCCTTAACCAACTTTGAACAGTTGCCAGTGATACCTTAAGGATCTGAAACGTGGTCGCTCATAAGAAAGCATAAAGTAACTCAGAAGGCGATGAAACGAGCTATATTTGGATTTTCTCTACGTAAATAAAATTAAGAATGAAGAGATCCCGTTAATCGTGTGGCGTGGAGATCCCGTGAAGAGAATTATGTCCAGGGGATGTCCATCGGCTGAAGAAAAAAGTAATATAAATTCAACGGATTTTAGTGTGTTTTTGTGTATGTTTATACCGCTTTAAACCTCAAACATAAAAGTATAACCGGCATTACACGGCATTATTAACGATACAAGTTCGTTATTGGAGCAATGTGGTGAATGTAAGACCTAAGCCTCCTGTGATAAACTCGTATTAGATTGTTTATTAACTTTAATTATATAAACGCGTTAGTATTCACATACACTTCAACCTTTTTTGTTTATTTATAACAACTAGTTCATTTAATTAGTAAACAGTCAAATGAAATTCGTGCAGTTGATTAATGCCGAAAATCGCGTTGAGCCATATCCCTGAAATAGCGATAATTGCTATATTGTATTCACTTTCGTTAAACGCAGGCCTATTTTCTTTTATTATTGTTTCTTTTTCTTTTCTTTATTATATTTTATTTGATAGAAAACAGTTCGCATGCTACTTACTGAGAAATTTTAATTTGAATATATTCTAGTTACTGTGCTATGTCGTATGCAACAAAAGATCTAAGATTCCTAGTAAAGTACACTCACTCCTCCACAGTATTATAATAGAAGTTTGGAATGTATAGGTTTAAATTTGTATCTAAACCTATACATTAAAAGTTTATACTTTTGTGCATATTAACATCTGCATGCATGATTCACGTATCACTTGAAGGTTCAATCCTTGCAATGACATCATTTAAGTCGATCTTAAAGTAACTTTATACATAGCTTGTGAAACAGACTGTTATCTATATTTATAATGCGGTATTTTTACATCTTTACACGTTTGAACGTTCATAGAAATAAAAAACAAAAAAGGTATACTTATTAATTGTGTTATATATTTACGTGTTTGTGAGATAAAGATTCTCATCAATCCCTTAATGTACTTCAATTTATTTATTTCATCAATATTTTCTTCGCTTGCCCTTATCCCGCTCTAAGTGTGCACAATATGTTTTTTCTTTTCCATTCTCTTCTATCAGTCGTCAACTCTGGAATACTCCTTTTGTATGCATGTCATACGTCACACAATCTAACCATCTTTTTTTAAAACCTCATCACTTTCATATTTAACGATTATTTGGTCACATAATTATCCCTCCTCATTACATGTCTATACCATCTCAATCATGCACCCCTTGTCTTTTCTATAATGGGCGTAATTTTCAAACTTCCCCTTATAGACTCATTTCGTATTTAATACAATTTTGTAATACCACATATCCACCTTAACATTCTCATCTCATTTGGATACACTCTTCTTTAATCCATCTTTTTCATTGCCCAACATTCTAATCAATACAAAACGTCTAGTCGTATAACCCTTAATACTTATTGATCACATCCTCCTGCCCTTATCCCACTTTAAGTGGATCGGTACAACACGTTATAAACATGTTGTCACATGATTTGGCTACGTATTTTACGACCGGCCGCCTGCCTGACCTCAACATACCTTAGTCGTATTTTACGATCCCTCGGTAAGAAAGAGGGTGGTCTATTCCACTCAACCAGATACCACACGGTGAGTCAACTTACCTTAGTCGCCTTAACAAACACTTCGGTCCTCAATACTTATCCATGTGAGGCTAAAATATTTATACATCCATACTGTGGCATTTAAAAAGCTAGTTTTTTGTTTCCTTGTCAAAACTTTTCTATAAAACATAGACATGGAGCTTTTATCTCGGTGCTGATGTTAACGAAGTCGTGGCCTAATAAGCGGTTCAACTAGTAAACTGATAGTCATTTAATTTAGGTTTAAAGTAACTCTAAGTATTTCATACTCATAGATGTTAATAATGTTATAAGTTTACTTGAATAAAGAATATTTTGAATAATTTATAGAATTAGACGTTCTCTGCGAAGATCCATAATACAAAATCGCAAAGCGCAAAGCTTTGCTTTGGAGTCTATCTCCTGATGATGCTTCGGTTGCGGGGCGAAACGATTGTTGAGTTTGTGATAGTGAACGTGTGTAGTGCTTGTGTATTGTGGTGGCAGTGGTGGAGGTTTATGCATGTGTTTTTACGAATCTCACATGTAACGGGTATGAAGAAACGGATAGTCCACTATACATTTAGCACTATATATATTTTCTATTTACTGTATAGCGGATTATAGCAAAATAATGATATAATTACTTTTGTTTTAGAATATTTTGAATTTGAATTTTAATTTGATGCAAGACCAGGGTCTATTTGCGTCGGCCCACCAATCAGGCACTACAGCTTTTTCAAAATATATTGTAGTAGTACGAGAATTATTTCTTTAGTTTTGCTGCATCAAAGTGCACTGTGAGTATATTCCCAAATGTAACTTTACGAGAAAAGCTACCGGGCGAGTGTTATACTTATATTCGAAGCTGCGTCTATACGTGACCTTTTAACAGTTCACTTAAGTGCACTCTCGGTCTAACACGAGCCATTCTTGCCAGTCAACATAGTTCAGTGTTATCAATTCGACTAAAAGACGTTCTACAACTTATATCTTAGGAAAACGGACTTATATTTTCTAGACAGACACAGACTGGCCAGAAAATATTACATCGAAGACATTTCCCGTGTTTATCTTTAAACATACATAAATGTTTGAAAAACAAAGACAAAGTTAGCAGGAATACGATCAAACCTTAAATAGATGTTTAGAAACAAGTCAGTTTATAAATATAGACGTCACTATGCGGAATTGATTTAAAGTAAAAATATAATAATGAAGCAACACAAAAGTTAGTTAAGTTCTTTTACATAACGCGAAAAATAGTGATAGAATATCCACGGAATTTCCATCTTCCCAAAAGTTATGCATACAGCGATATATACGTCGTATCTATAATGATTTCGACACATTTCCAACCCATTCGTTTTTAGTAATATCCCCGAATTATTCCTACGCACAACTGCAAAGACCAAATTGAAAATTGCGAACATCCTGTATGACTGAAACAACAAAAAGCATAACACTTTTATATGAAGACCTAACCAAAAAAAGAAGCGAAGCCTCTAAACCTACATCGCTTATTTAAAAGTTCCCTTACAATAAATACTTTATCTTCAATAACTACCAGAATTTAGTGATTATTTAAAGTAGGTAAAAAAAGACAGTAAAGATGTGGTAAACTTTATTTGAAAAATCTGCAATGATTTAAGTTTTTACAATTATCCGAGGTTAAAATATAATCAACTACAAAAGTAATAATAAAATTATTTTGCTATAATCCGCGATACAGTAAATAGAAAATATATATAGTGTTAAATGTATAGTGGACTATCCGTTTTTTCATACCCGATACATGCAGGATTGGTAAAAACACATGCACAAACCTCCACCACTGCTACCACAATACACAAGCACTACACACGTTCACTATCACAAACTCAACAATCGTTTCGCCCCGCAACCGAAGCATCATCAGGAGATAGACTCCAAAGCAAAGCTTTGCGCTTTGCGATTTTGTATTATGGATCTTCGCAGAGAACGTCTAATTCTATAAATTATTCAAAATATTCTTTATTCAAGTAAACTTATAAATATTATTAACATCTATGAGTATGAAATACTTAGAGTTACTTTAAACCTAAATTGAATGACACAAAATCGCAAAGCAAAAAGGCTTAGCGATTTTGAACGTGTGTAGCGCTTGTGTATTGTGGTGGAATTGGTGGAGGTTTGTGCATGTGTTTTTACGAATCCTGCATGTAACGGGTATGAAAAAACGGATAGTCCACTTTTCATTTCTATTTACTGTATCGCGGATTATAGCAAAATAATTTTATTATTACTTTTGTATTATGGATCTCCGCAAAGTAACGCCTAATTCTATAACTTATATAATCAGCTATTCAAGAAGTGTTACACATGAGCGAAGTTATTTACGCTTAATAGGTTTGCTTGACCTCGGACGAACAGGCCACGGTCAAGAATGCTCGAACAACTCTTATATCACTGGCATTCAGACAACCTGTCGCTAGAATGTTTGATTTATACTTTGACATAAAGTAACCGAACACGTAGTTTATAGCTTACAAAATAATAAGAACATTATTACACGCGTTACTTGGCGATAATATTTTTGAAATCAGATTTTAATATACAAATAATGTAAACATTACGGTGTAAAAATGCAGAAATTTTTTAGTAGTACTGGACTTACCTTCTATAGTAAAATATCACCAAAAATTTGATTCTTACCTTTATATAGTATAAGTTTTCTTAGTTTGTATCATGAGGCATGAACAGCATCAACAGCTGGGTTATAAAAAAGGTAAATTAACTTAATTGTAATCATAATTTTTATTATAAAAAGATTTTTTATTAGAAAAGAGTAACTGCTAAGTTTTCCTGTTCTTTCAGCTACTTTCAGATTCAGTCATCATCATCATAACCCTGCCCTTATCCCATTCTAAGTGGTGTCGGCACAACATGTAACAAACACGTTGTCATATGATTTGCCTACGTATTTTACAACTAGCCGCCTGCCTGAAGTCATCTTACCGTAGTCATATTTTACAACCCCTCGGTAAGAAAGAGGGTGGTCTATTCTACTCAACCGGATACCACACGGTGGGTCATCTTACCTTAGTCGCCTTTCAGTATTAAATCAAATAAAATGAAGAATAAAAAAATGTTTATTTGTATAAAAATTTATTCAATTAATAATACTTAAATCAATCTGTATTCATAAGGTTAAACAAGATTCATGTATTAAAAATATGCTCAATAAATTTTCATTAATTGGCATCAATTGGAAGAGATGAAACTGAAGGGATTTAAGATTTCAAAGGAGCGTAAAATGTCCAAAGTTGTAGCAAAACAACCGTTGCAGCTTAGGTTAATTGAATACTGTTGTTTTGAAGTTTCGCACATTCACGGTTGTTTTTATTGCATAACTAACTTTAAGATGCAATCTGGATGTTATTTTTAGATGTTAAGTATTTTTTAGACCTAGAGGCAATTTTCCGAACCAGCGAAGAGAGTTAACGACCAAAAACACTTGTTTACAAGTTTACTTAAATAAAAAATATTTCGAAATTTTGCGTTTTACAAATTTTTGTTTTATTTTTTTTTCTTTTTATATAAATTAAGGTCACTAATAAAGCTTTCTCAATTTGAATTTGAATATTTTGGAATGTTATAAGTAGCGGTCAATGACTTCTTTTAAGCTTGAAGCTTTGTTTGGAAATTACCCCGACGCTAGTAGAGCTTCTGCGCTCTATTCTCTGCATTTCGCAACCTCGAGGATGCTTCTGTGCTCACCGGTCTCGTCCGGTGACACTGTAAAAGCCGTTAGGGCTAACAGCATACAGTCAGTTCGAAAAAAAGAAAAAAGATTGGAAATTAAACCCTCAACACTGCTCCGATGACGATTCGTAGGTTACACAAAACCCAATAATGTTCCAGCGATATGCAGGTATCCTCATAATATTTTCCTTTAAAGAAAATCACATGATAATGTAAATAACAATCAGGAAAATAAATTTTTGTAGGACACTCATAAGTGCCTTCCCAGAAGTTCGAATTGGCCAACCTCAAAGAATGAAGCAGTCTTACCATTCCTTTGTCAGGACTTCTAAATGTAGGGTAGCATAATTAACACCACTGTTGATTGCCTCTTCGGGTGACAAGAGGGCTGGCCCCTTTTTCGCACAAAGAATCAGCTTAGCGTTTCAACGCGGAAACGCTGCCAGCATTCTTGGCACCATTCCACGTGGGCATGATTTGTATAGTAGTATCGTGTAAGTAATTTAAGATAGATTTAACTTGTACATTTTTATTTTAATGAATTAAAAATAAAAAAAGGATCAGAATAAGCATAATTGATGTACATATTCGTATATTCCGTCCCCACTTTATTGATGTCATATGCATTAGATAGTTCCTACTCCTTCCAAAATCACCTGGTGTTCGTAGTTATAAGCTCTTTACGGGGCATTGTTTGTTACTGTTGTTGGCGAGTTTTCAACACAAAACTAGTCAAGTAAACCAAGCACTTATAATGTAAATATAGCCTACTAGTTGTACTTGCGACTAAATGTTAAAAGTCCTCAATTATGTTTGTGTGTTATGAATGAGAAATAGAATTTATATTTTACTAGCCTTGCCAGCGGCTTCGCCCGCGTGGAATTCAGTAATTTACGAAACTTTTTCAGAATTTTCGAAATTTTGAACATAAAAGTAGTTATTGTGACTTAACCGTGAGAGATATAGATATGTTATTGCGGACTTTTTTGTAGTATTTTTATGGATCTACAATTCTCTAGTACATTACTTTAGCGTAACTCTGCTGGTTTACGCAGCGCACGCGACTAAAGCTCCCAGCAAGCAACTGCTCGATCTCTTCAACACAATTTACATAATACTGATACGTACTATTTACCTAAGCCATCCGGAAGTATTGTATTATCTATAAGTGAAAACCGTACAAAAATCCTTTCAGTAAATTTGCGGAAAATCGATTACATACAGACAGACAGCTTTTGGGGACTTTATTTTATAATAAGTATAGATATAGATTCCACTTTGTTACGTTTTCACGGCTTATAGAGAGACCGATTTTCGACGAATCAGTACTAACTTGATTATAAAACGTATGCATAGTTAACTCGTCACGTGTTCTTTACAACACAAAATTATTATACTTATAAATAACCTCAAAATTATTAATAAAGACATTTTAAAATAAATATTAATTAATAAAAATAAATACAAAAAAGTTAATTTGGAAGTCCATTTCATTACGAAACTTCTTTTTACTCCTTTAACGATTCAATACCATTTTGACCGGCTGGTAACCATAAGCATTAAAAACCATACAGTTTTAAATTTAAAAAATATTTTTTGGTACTTCCCATTTAACGCTAGAATAGTGGGTTCCATTATCCTGTCAAATTTATATGCATTGGAACCTTTTCCAAAGGGTTGCTGACGTTTAAATGCTTCTGGTAGGGTTCAAACCGTGTCTTACTACCTTAAATATACAGGATACGAAATAATAAACAGGGTTTTTTCCACAACTAACATTAAGTGTTAAGTTCTTAGTTCATGCCCCTTCCAGCTTAGGTTAATTGAATATAGCTGCTTCAAAGTTGGGCCATTCGCGCATGTTTTTATTACGCTACTTTATGCAAATAGCTTTAACTGCACTGTATTTAGATAATTTTTACAACGTCAGAGAATAACATCATCTATACGTTGGGAAAATACTTATTCACACTAATGTTATAAATGCGACATTAATCGATTGGACAGCAGGGTAGTTACAAAATCTTTTCGCCCAAAATTCCTTGGCGGCTTTCTTTCTTTAAGTTATGCGTGTTAACATGGACGACATATGAATTCGAAAATTACTCCCTGGATGTAAACCTGATTAAAAATGGGGCAAAAAAAAGTGATTAAAAAGGTCAAGGTCACTCAATTTTTTTCAAATTAAAATTCAAAATATTCTTATTCAAGTAAACTTGTAAACAAGTATTTTGAATCGTCAACTCTATTATTTAATTCCATCTGCCGAGAAGTGGATATTTTTAACGACACTTTACTAATATTCAAACAAAAGACAGTGAGATTGTTAAGAGGAGATTAATGCGATGAGATCGATCGTCTTAGTATTTAACTATTAAGTTCTATGTTTAAATTTTTATGTAATTTTTTTTACGTTTATATTGTTTAGTATTTTTTTGGTGCATGCAGTGACACCTTCATAAGTTGTACATTTTAAACTATTTTTTGTATTCTATTTTTTTTATGTAAGTTTTATATGTAACAATTACTGGTTTTCCAAATAAATAAATAACTAATAACTAACTCTACTGCTGGTTCGGAAAGCTGTTCCTACCGAGAAAAGCCAGCAAGAAGCTCGGTGGTTGCTTTTTTCGAAGTATAATGCTTGTTACTGCATTTACTAATTGCTGTCTTGTACAGGGTCAAAGAGTAACTCGGTCTACGCATTCTTATCGTCTAAGTAATTCTCAATTGTAGAGTAGGCTTTCTGTATTAGCCTTTTTTAATAGTGTTTATAAACAGCTGTAATGACAAAGCTAAAATCGATTGCAGACTTGCAATCCTTTGTCGGCCGACTTAGTGGGCTATTGAGCCTGTGGAGATTGGAGTGTCTCTAACTGATCAAACCAGAGACGAGTCGGAATAAGAACTACTAATATGTCTCAATGGGTCGCTTAGATGAAGTATGGATAAACTTATTATAAAATTGTGAAAACAATATGTTTTAATAGAAACATAGGGTGTAGCACGTCGAACCGGACGGACGTACAGGCGGGGAAAGTATACGTAAAATTACAGGAAAGTACTTTATTTACTTATACAGTTATACTACCGCGGACGGGTCCTTCACAGCATTCTAATTGTGGATGTACTGGAAGATGCACCGTTTACAATGTCGCTAAGGTTTAGTGTCCTAGTAGGATGCACTGTTAAAGCTTAGGAATTGGTAGGCGATGTATGTATCGAACATTTTGTACGGGGACTTCTTATATAACTGCGGAAGCACTTCGATGGCGCGGAGCAAAGCAAAGTACTAGTAGCGCCATCTGTTATTTCATTCCGTAAACCGTGTTACTAGTACGTTATGTTACAAGGGTCATTAAAATATAAATTATACAAATAAACACATAACATTATAAGATTCAAATTGATTAAAAGTGTTTATGTATGTGTATAATGTTCATATTTACTTCGATCACAAAGTGCGAATTAACCTTTAAATCTCCCTTTGTGCTGTCACACTCCGGGAGGCATCTATGAGGATATATATAAAATATAATAACTAGGCGAATAGAAACATTCAATATCGATTTCTAAAATAAATATATTAAAGAAAATATTCATAAAATTATTTCAAATATGGACTTCCCTCGACAGGGATCCGACAGAGTATCAGCGTTTTTGGTATTCTTTTAACTTCAACACAACGAGCCAGAACCTTTTCATTGGCACGACACATTTTTATATAATTTCTGTTGTTATTGCTTCTCTCTGTGTAAAGTGACAGCCTGTTACTATGCCCACTGCTGGGCTAAGGCCTCCTCTCTGTGTTTTTGGAGAGAAGGATTGGAGCTAAGACCTACCACGCTGCTCCAATGCGGATTGGTAAGTTACATATGCAAGTTTCCTCACGATGTTTTCTTTCACCGAAAAGCGTGTGATAAATTGCAATTATCAATTAGACAAATAAGTTTTAATAGAAAAACTCATTGGTGCCTGCCCGGGGTTTGAACCTATGTCGTCTCTAGAGAGTCACACGGTCTCACCAATAGGCTATCACAGCTCTATCTCTCTGTGTGTAAACTGTTAATTTCGTGTTGTGTGAATGAATAAAGCTATTCTATTCTAAATTAAAGGATCGCTTACAATAAAATCTTACTACGTATTTTTTCGTTTCAGATCTTATGCCAGTTTCCTCAACGGTGATGCCTCTACCATTTTACTCGGTCTATGGCTACGAAAAGAAATTACTCCGGGATAAATATAAGAAACGGCCTCAAGGGAAAATCTCGCTAGTCACTAAACAACCGAAATAAAAATATATCTAATAGCCTCCCATTAAAGCAGTTTACCTTTTTCCATCTCCATGGGGGTAAATTAGGATGAAATAATACAGCAGCGAATAACATTTTGCACAACGGTTATTTTATACGTATATTTATTTCAACCTCCTAAGTTTATAGTGCTTAAATAACGCCTTTATTTACTTATTCTACAAATACTATTGTTAAGAATATAATTAAACAAGTCTAGTTAAGAAAGCTTTTAACTTTCATGTCCCTACTGTTAACTGTTGAGAAGAGGGATGCTGCTGCTAGGATCAGTCCTAGCAGCAGCATCAGGTCATGCTTATCATAAACATGTATTGTTATCGGGACTGGATCAGTATGTAAAATTTTAGTTCAATCGGACACCGGGAAGTTAAATAAAGTTAAAGCTATTTAATAGAAATATTATTTCAGTTAATCCAATATAGCATATTACAGAGCGCTACCTAAATAAAGTTTCGTTTGTTTATTGATCTAAAGATAGGTGAATTTGATTGATATTGATATTGATTAATATAATCAGGCACTTATTAATATTTTTCTTTATGGCCTAAAAAAAATAGCAGCCTGTTACAATCCCACTGCTGGGAATAGGCCTCCTCTCTCCGTTTCTGGAGAGAAGGGTTGGAACTAAGACCTACCACGCTGCTCCAATGCGGATTGGTAGGTTACACATATCTCCAGGATTCTCTAGAGATATGCAGGTTTCCTCACGATGTTTTCCTTCACCGAAAAGCGTGTAATAAATTGCAATTATCAATTAGACACATGAGTTTTAATAGAACAACTCATTGGTGCCTGCCCGGGTTTGAACTCGTGTTCCCCTCGAAAGAGTCGCACAGTCTTGCCGCTGGGCTATCACAGCTCTTCTTTATGGCCTGTTCAGCGCAAATTATGCGCAAATCACTCTGCCAGTGTCACGTAAAATGAAAAACACATGAGTAATGGAATTTAGAATTTGGCTCTACAAAAAATTGCTCTGCACCAAATGAGCAAACTACCTTAAATAGTACAAAGAACATATAATTATAAAATGAAATATAACTAAGGATATACAAAAAAAAATATTTACACTTTTAACTTATTATCAACAATAAATTTACACAACTTTTTAACAAATGGTTTAGCAACTAAAATCAACAGGCACTTTGTATTGATAGGACGATGAATTTCAAATGGTAGAATTTCGTAACTTAGGCACTTAAATAATCTTCTTTCTCCTACCCTTATCCCACTCTAAGTGGGGTCGGTACAACATGTTTTCCTCTTCCATTCTCTTCTATCATTCGTCAACTCTGGCGCTACTCCTTTTATACGCATGTCATACTTCAAACATTCCAACCATCTCTTTTTAGGCCTCCCTCTAGTCACATATCCATCCACATTCATATTCAACACTCGCTTAGTCACATAATCTTCATCCCTCCTCATTACATGTCCATACCTTTCCAATCTTGCACCTCTCATCTTTTCCATAATGGGCGCAACTTTCATACTTCCCCTAATATAAGATAAGATAAGATAAGATAAGATAAAACTTTATTGCACATAAAACACAAAAAGGAAAAAAAAAAGAAAATACATGCGAACTTAAAGAAAAACATGTATTACATATGTGCAAAGGGCGGCCTTATCACTAAATAGTGATCTCTTCCAGGCAGCCCTTTTACAGGAATTATATTAAGGAGCGTGTCGGGTGTGCAAAAAGGAAATCGGTCGATCAAATAAAATCGATATTTCAAACACGTTTGCATATTAAATATACTTAAGTAAATACTGTTAGACATAATATACATACATATTTATTTTATACATATATTCATTCATAAATTTATTTTAAAACAAGTGAAAAATATATAATAAAAAAAATAATATCAAAAATAGATTAATAAATATAATAAAAATAAATAAATAAGGACAAATAACTTTAGAGAGACAAATAATAAGTTTTAATTTTATTTTTAAAAATTGGGAGTGACTTCGCTTGCCTTATTTCAGTTGGAAGTGCATTCCACAAACGAACAGCCTTAGGAGTAAAAGAGTTAAAGTAAGTTTGGGAATGGCACTTCGGCACTTTTAATTTGTTGTCACTTTGAGAGCGAAGATTTAGATGAAGGCAGCTGTTATTTGAAAGGAAGGTGAAGCGTTCTTTTAAATAGACAGGAGTGCAAGGATGAAAGAGGATGTTATATAGAAGTGAAAGAAGATGGAGATCACGACGGCGCCTGATGGGGAGCCAGCCAAGCTGAGTGCGGAAGTGTGAAATGCGGTCAAATTTCCTCAATCCAAATACAAATCTAATGCAGAGATTTTGCATACGTTCCAATTTATTAAGGAGCTCTTCTGATAAATCGCAATAACAAGTATCAGCATAATCGAGAATAGGTAGAAGAAGACTTTTCGCAAGAGATAATTTTGTTTTAATGGGCAGAAAATTCTTCCACCTTTTCATTGAGTGCACTGTTGCAAAGATTCTGCGGCAAAGTTCAGTGACGTGTGGCTTCCAGGTAAGGGAGTTATCCATTAGGACACCGAGATTCTTCACAACAGTGCTGTAAGGAAGCGTCGATCCATCCAAGACTACAGGTGGAAGATTCATTAAATTTAATTTCGCCATCTGCCTTGCGCTACCAATTATGCAAAGCTGAGACTTACCAGTGTTGATAGACAGACCAAATTCTCTACTCCAATTGGCGATGACATCCAATTCGTGATTTAATTTAGCAATGCAATGTGTTATGTCGTCAACCGGAGCAGAAGCATACAACTGTAAGTCATCCGCGTATAAGTGGAAGGGAAGGGAAAGGAGTTCGGTGACAGTATCAATAAAAATAGAGAATAAGAGCGGAGAGAGTACACTGCCCTGGGGAACACCAGCATGTAAGGGGCAATACGATGATAACGTCTCGCCTACAGTGACACATTGTTGTCTATCAAATAGGAATGAGCGTATCCAGGTTAGGACATTAGGTGATATATTGATGGAGCCTAGGATAGCCAACAAGACGTCAAGATCAACTGCGTTAAAAGCGTTACTGAAATCAAGCAGTACTATTACACTTACCTGTTGGTTATCAATACCATGCCGTATGTCCTCACATACTTTCGTCAGTGCCGTCACAGTACTGTGCCCAGGGCGGAAACCAGATTGGAAATTACTTAAGATATTATATTTGGAAAGGTATAGAAATAATTGAGAGTGGACAATACGTTCAAGAATTTTAGACAAGAAAGGAAGAATGGAAATGGGACGATATTGAGAGGGAGATATGGGATTAGAAATCTTAGGAACGGGAATAACTTGAGCAACACGCCAGGCACTCGGAAAAGTAGAGGACGACAGAGAAAAATTGAAAATATGGCACAGTACAGGTACTATGCTTTCTAATGCCAGAACGATCATCTTTCGGCTGATACCATCGGAACCCACAGCCCCTGATGTGACAGCTAAGATATGATTTTTAACTTCGTCCACAGTTACGTAATTAAAATGAAATGATGGATGACTAGACTTAGTCCGAGACTCATAGGCCGCAATGGTAACATGTTTTTGAGAGCAACTAGAAGTAATATTAGAGAAATGTTGATTTAATGAATTTAGGTTTACAGTATGCGGAATTTTTTCCCTCTGCCGTCCAATACCCAGCGAACCTAGAAATTTCCACACCTCTGAGGGCTTCTTGTTGTCAACTGAGGAATGGATATATTTTCGTTGCGCATCTCTGCAGATTCTGTTACACTGATTACGGAGATATTTGTACTTGAGTTGATTAACATCAGTAGGATTAGATTTGTATTTAGACTTAGCAGAGTTGCGTTTGACCATGAGCGTTTTAATATCGTTAGTTAACCAAGGCGCGGGAGTGTGTTTCAGTTTGATGGGCCTCACAGGTGCGTGCAGATCAAAAAGTTCAACCAGCGTAGAATTAAGTATATTAATCTTTTCATCTATTGAAGGAGCGTCAAGTATTGTTTCCCAGTTAATTTGACTAAGATCATGTGAAAAATATTCATGGTTGAAATTTTTGAAACTGCGTCGCATAGTAACAGTAGGTTTAGCCTTGGGTGGACGTACTTTATACGATAAATATATAGCATCATGATACGAGAACGCCTCTGCTGGAAATTGACCATGTGCGCTAACAAGTTCCGGGGAGGAAATAATCATTAAATCAAGCAGTGAAGGTAAACAGTTAGGGAAGAAATGAGTAGCAGTATCTTGTATAAGGTGTAAATTAGAGCTATTAATAATACTTTTCAATTGATTAGCACGTGAATCATTTTTAATCAAACATGTGTTAAAATCTCCCATAATAATGGTGTGATCAACATTAGGAACATGAGATTCTAGGAGGGTTTCAAAGTTTTGAAAATAATTAATGTGAAGGGACGGAGAATAAAACACACCAAGAAGAACCTTCAAATTACCAAATAACACCTCAAGGAATAAATGCTCAGAAGATTCCGAATACGGTGACGGAGATTTATCAAGAATTTTGAACGGAATATGACTACGTAAATAAATAGCAACTCCGCCACCACCTTTGCCCGTTCGGTCATTGCGAATTAACTGAAATCCTGGTAATGAGTACGACGTAGAAGGCAAAGTAGGTTTAAGGAACGTCTCAGATACTAGAAGAGCATGTATATTAGCAAGATCAAACGTGGCTAAAAGGTCAGAGTAATGCGATGGAATGCTCTGAGCATTTATGTGAGCAACATTAAAATTTTTAGGTAAAGAGGAAAATTTTGAGTCGAAGAGAGCGTGCAAAGATAAGGGAGGACTATGAACGCTGCAATCAGGAGATGAAATGGGACTGTAGTAGAGTTCACTACGTGAATGATTTGTACTATCAAAAGAATACATAAATGAATAACTTACTTATCAAAAATAAGATAAATAATTATAATAAAAAAAATAAAAAAAAAATAATAATAATAATAATAATAAAATAAAATAAAAATGTAATAAATATGCAAATAGAACACAATTTCATGTGCTTTGTACACACCAGCTGCAAACAATAAATTACTATTAAGTCTTTAGTTTCGTTTTAAACCTTCTCAAAATTTAAAGTGATGCTTAAGACTAAAATAAAAGAATAAAAACAAACAGAAATCCAAATAAATTATAACACTATAGCAAGTATAAAAAACAATTATGCAGTGAGAATCTAATTACTACAATTACATTATCTAATGGTTTATTAGTGTGATTAGTTACATCTTTTAGCAAAAGCTATCAGAAACCAAAAGATTAAGTTCCAGGACACAAATATTTACAACTGTCAAAATTGATTGTAATAAAGCTATTTTAAGTTAGTAGTCCATGGTTAAGGTGTCAACCTGACATTAATGTAAATACAACTGATAAGCAAATTACAATGTAAATTATACTGTAAAATTTATATTATAAAGTGTAAAATGTAAAAACACTGCACCAGGATTGAATTAACTGCTGATAAGAAGAGTCAAGAGAGATTAAATGGGAAAGTGAGATGAATGAGACACATTGTACAACAGATTTTGGGAACGGAGAAATGTTATACACATTATCTTCTACTCACTTTCTTAGGTCTGATTATTTTATTTGCCTTGATATTTGGGTTAGCGGCAGAAGTTGTAGCCGCTGGCTCAGCCACAATATACTCATATAGACACTTAAATAATCCTTACAAAAAAAATTACAATAATTTTACTATTAATTTGATATTTATAGTAGAATATCACTATCGAATTTAAAGGTAGCCGTATTTCTAAAAAATACCAAAAATATTGGTAAATCACAACCAAACTGTAATTAATTTTGTAACGGATTCATGTCGATTGCGTATCCAATTGTTAATGTGAAAAATATTTAAACTTAAGGATGGACTGCAAGCGCTTCAAAAAATCAATTAATCATTAATCATAATAGACTTGGAAAATTATCAAATTGGAAAATAGAACAGAACTAACTACTTTGCTATAATCCGCACGGGTTAAGTGAATGCATGCAAAGCCAATGTGTATGAAGCAGGCAAAATCTACGCACCTTATACATGCAGGACCAGTCACCACATGCACCCCAAGGCGCAATTCACCAGCAACAACGCACACAAAAGCAGCACACACACCCACCACCACAATCTCGACGATCGTTTCGCCCCGAAGTCGGAGTCCCTTATCACAAGTGTGGAGAATATGAAAAATATTTTTATATTCATATTCTCCACATTTGTGATAAGGGACTCCGACTCAATACGTTAGAGCACCTTGAGATAATAAAAAATAACAATGGTCACTTAATTAACGAGCAAGTAAATGTATCTAATTCCGTTTTGCTACATGTGTTCGGAGGGGAGGGTATTGGTGGGGGTTAACTATTTAAGACTGCTTGTATGGGTAGCGCGGCGCAGTACGATTTTTGTCGTGGAGCCTATCCTCCTGATGATGCTTCGTTTTCGGGGCGAAACGATCGTCGAGATTGTGGTGGTGGGTGTGTGTGCTGCTTTTGTGTGCGTTGTTGCTGGTGAATTGCGCCTTGGGGTGCATGTGGTGACTGGTCCTGCATGTATAAGGTGCGTAGATTTTGCCTGCTTCATACACATTGGCTTTGCATGCATTCACTTAACCCGTGCGGATTATAGCAAAGTAGTTAGTTCTGTTCTATTGCTTGTAATATGGAGTTCCGCAAAGTAACGCCTGCTTCTATATAAATAATTTAAACTATTTTTATAATAGAATATCGTGTTATATTTATCGTATGTTACTGTATATTTACAAAATATAAATGTTTATAGTTAGTTTTTAAGTTAAAATCATCATTCGTATGAATGTTTTCGTTACTACGTTTGAATTTAATGTTATTAAGGTACTTTGGTTATTACTAATATCATTGAAATGTGATATCTATATTTTATTCATGCTATGGAGCTATTCAGAAGTTAATGCATTGTTATTACCAGCTATCTCAAATAAAACATTTTTAATATTGTCTTTTTCTTTATTTTATACAAATTTTTGATAATCTTATTTATAATTAATTATTTATCGAAAATCAAGTGTAAGTCTCAATCAAATATAGAATAGGCCTTGTAGGATATTTTTTATTTTTTATGTAGAAAATATTTATAAATGTAATGAGTAAGTAAAGTAATGAGCGTATTTTTGTTTTATTTATTGTGATAGGCATTGCTTTGTGAAAAATCCTTATTACTAGCTTTAAGCTAAATATTAGAAGCATACAAGACAGTTAACAAAATATATACTGATAAACGTTGATACGTTCTTATAAACTCGGAAAACTTAAAGGTTATTTGTATAGCTCCAATTCGACGTTCCTGACGCGTTAAAACGGCAGTTGTGTAAACGTACAAACGTTTTTAATTAAAACTCGGACCGTTCGAAAGTATACAACCGTTTGAAAACTCAAAGCATGTAGTATTGTAAATATTCTCGCTCCATGTTGTTCGTCTAAAAATAGCTTGAGTGAGATAGATTATAATTGAAAATATACATTCATATATTATCAATATTTCAATTTAAACTATCGTGAGTGGTAGTCATAATTGGTTGGGTTAGGTCCATGTTTCAGGTGCCAACCACTACAACAGTTTCGACAAGGCTACCGTATCATCTATAAAAAAATTCTAGTACCTAGAAAAATACGTGAGGCGATTGAAATTGGCCTTCACCCGAATTTTAATAGAGACTGTGGGTGGGTACGGCCCCCAGCGTGGAAACGTATTTTTGAGACTACTAGTTCTACTAAAAACCTGTTAGAACCAGACACCGTAAATGTAGGATTCCACAAAAATAGAGTGCAGCACATTTGTTTACAAAGATTGAGTACAAAGTTCCCGCACTGCGCGTACTAAGCTGATATTTCGTTTAGGTTCTGTCTTCACCGGCAGTGTCGTGTGTAACTTGTGTAAGCGCACAGTGTAGCGCATATGTGCGCGAACATGTTCATTTAGAAATATTTTATAACCTTTATTACTATTATTTCACTTATTTTTAATTTACAATATATTTTTAGACGTTTTCTATAAAATTATTATTATTTTTCATTCGTCCACTTCTCGTTAAAGATGTGCGCGTACAAACAAATGTTTTCGTTCCGGTAGCGGAAGCAAAACTGTGTTCGTGAACAACGAGTGCGTACGCGTCGACGCGAGTCCACTGTTTCTAGTGTATGTACACAAATGTGCATAGATGTGTGTGATTTCTAGAATATTCGCGCGCAATTTGTTAATGTTTGCTTGAGTGAGTCGACCAGAGTAAACATTTGTGCCACACACTGTGCATTCACAGTGCTTTACAGTTCTGCACACTGGTGGGATTCCACCTTAAGCGTCGCATGCACAAATTTCGATGACGAAGACCAGAGTTGCGACCAGAACTTCATTGAAGACGCGTGACCACCGATACAACCATCCCTCCCCCCGCCCCAGCCGCTCACAAGTCGCGCGATAATGCCGCATAAAGAGCTCATGAATAAAAGCCCCGTATGGGCTTGAAACTAGTCGGGCTCATCCGATAAAATAAGACGTGAGTATAGCCAGTCTCTAAACATTAATTATTAATTAGTAATTAATAATTATTTATAAGTTATAAATTGTATCATTATTCTCCTGCACTTATCCCAAACTAAGCGGAGGTAACATGTAAGATGATTTGGCTAGTTATTTTAGGACCGACTGCCTGCCTGACGTCAACTTACCTTAGTCGCCTTTTACGACATCTTGGTAAGAAATGAAAATGGTCTATTCTACTAAGCCGGATACCACACAGCGGCTCAACTTGCCTTTGTCGCCTTTTTCGACATCTCGGTAAGAAATGAGGGTGGTCTATTCTACTCATGTGCGTTTTCATGCTGTGGCCAAAATAATTTAGGTCTCACTGAAACGCTGACAGCCTTTTTGCCACTTGTAATTCGTTCAGATAAATGTTTTTGTCCCAAAGGCAGTCCAGGATTTGCTTTGGAACCAAACCAAAGAAGGCCGAAATACGTGGATTTTTGTTCTTTTGAGTATTACGATCCTGCCATATCTTATAAGGTTGGCTTTTTCTAAATAACTTTACTAAGTCACAGTTATAAATGAAATAACAATTAATGAAAATAAAACCAGCATTGGATCGCATTTGCGAGTCGAAACTTTCTACGAACAGTTCGTATTAAGCCGACTGTTATGAAGCTCAATAAAGTTGAGAGCGTATTTATATAGTTCGCGTCGGCGTTTCTGACATTTCAAAACGTCAACTGCGCAAACAACGTACACTCAGCCGAATTTAATTTTAAACTGGGTCTATTGAAAAATGTAAGCCCATTTTGCCCTTCATTCGTTAAATATCGGGACTTATGCATAAATATAACATTGTTTAAACTTTTTTCTGTTATATTACCGTATAACGTCTACGCCGTGTGATATCCGGCAAAATTGAATAGACCACCCTCCTTTCTTACCGATGTGTCGTAAGAGGCGACTAAGGTATGTGCCGTGTGGTACCCGGCTGCATAGAATAGACCACCCTCATTTCTTACCGAGGTGTGGCAAGATGCGACTAAGGTAAGTTGACGTCAGGCAGGCGGCCGGTCATAAAATACGCAGCCAAATTATGTGACAGCATGTTTGTAACATGTTGTGTCGACCCCACTTGTGCGATAGTGATAGGAGAACGATGATGACCGTATAACGTCTCTCAATGTTTCTCCATTTGTGTCTTAGAGGCAATGGGAAGGCTTTAGAAGTCTTCTGATTAGCAGGTTTCATATATTAAAAGGACATAAATATTCCTAGAATTCTTCACGATTTTCCTACACCTTATATAACTTTATGAATTAAAAATTTTATTTAATTAAGCACATGTTTTTAAGGACATCGTAGATGTCTGATTAAGCTAAGAACATGAAATTTCTTGGTGTTACGGTCTCTTATCATTCGCACGTTATAGATAGCTTTTTTGAATATCAGTAAATCAAGTTAAATGAGAAAAAACATTAAACTATCATATGTATGAATAAATTAAATAAATATTTTAATAAATTGTAAAAACATATTAAAAAAATATTTAACATTGTGTTTTACAAACCATCTTATCATATTTCTATTTGACACAATCCTGAAAAAGCATAAGTCACTATAAGCCAACTGTCGGACGATTTTATAGTTATAAATGCAAAAGTGCATTAATTTTATATATATAGTTAGAGGTTTCGCCTAACAGCCATTAAAGTCGCATCCATGGCAATAGTCAAGTCTCATTTCTTTAGTTTTGTATAGTGGCATCACTGTGATCACGTGATCGATAACCAGAGCGGGGGATTGGTTTTGGAGCGAGAATTGTTTATAAAAGGTGGAGTTCGCCACATTGAAGTCAACAAGTTTCACAGGCGCCCTAAGAGTGTCCTGAATGACCCCGACGATGCTATTACAGCATCCAACAAGATACACACACAATTCACACACAAACAGCGTCTTCGCCGGCAAAGACGAGGTCCCCGCTTGCTTGTGTCAAGGGCCGCAGCCCTCTGTGAATGTGTCTAATGCTAACAGCATTAGACACATTCGAAAAAAAAAAACATGTAAGTCAGTCTTGTTGTAATACTCGGCTCGTACGGTTATTAGCTTACGCTTACTTTTTTTTTTTTTTTTCGAACTGACTGTATGCTGTTAGCCCTAATGGCTTTTACAGCGTCACCGGGCGGGACGGGCGAGCGCAGAAGCATCGCCGAGGTTGCGAAATGCAGGGAGTAGAGCGCAGAAGCTCTACTTAAGTCGGGGAACGTCGTCCTAAGGGTGCCTCCTGTGAGGCCGGACCACGGCTTAGGGCGACGTGTAGTGGAGGGTTGATGGTATGACTTAGATTAGTCATTGCGGCGTCGGAAGGATGGCGAGAAGCCACGACCGACCGACGTCAGAAAACTGGGACCTCGTCTTCGCCGGCGAAGACGCTGTGTGTGTGTATTACGTGTATCTGTGTTGCGATCGTTATTTGATCGTCGGGGTCATACAAGACGCTTTTTGGACGCCTATATTTTCGATGGTTGGACCTAACTGGTATGTAGGTAGAAGCAACTGAAATAAGGGGGTTCGAGTGTACCTCAGATTTCTCGAAGTAAGATTTCGAAAAACGTTTAAAGAGTTGAGTAATGGTAGGGAGATCGAGGTCTCTATGGAGGTCAACGTTCCGCATGAACCACGGACACCCAGTGGCTGTCCGCATAAATCGGTTCTGTAGTCTTTGGAGCGTGAGCAATCTGACTTTTGAAACGCACGCGAACGCAACGCTCGCATAGGACATTATTGGTCTTATGCAAGTTTTGTAGAGTGTCACTTTGTTGCGGAGCGACATCTTACTTTTCTTGCATAACATCGGATAAAGTCGTCCCATGACATACGCAGCCTTATTGCAGACTATGTGTATGTGCTCGTGGAAGGTCATGGAAGGTTGAGCTTACGCTTACGCGGCTAGACCGTTCGTCCCTTGGAGTCTTGCTGTAAAGGTTGGCTTGTACGATTATTAAACGTTCACGCGTTTAGATCGTGTTTCAACTTGTCTTGGTTGGTCTCAACCAGCATGTTCATGCGTTGTTACTACGCAACTAGTATCATTACTGTGTCATTTTAATATCGCTTAGGTAGTTCCGCTTCTACCTAAAGGTGATAATTTCTAACTATATTATATTTATAATATTTCTTCGATTATACAATTAATATAACTAAGATGTCCCTTATTAATCATGATTTCTTTCAAAGGTCAAATAATGTTATTATTATATATGGAGAAAGTAATATCGGGATACAAAAGTAATAATAAAATTATTTTGCTATAATCTGCGATACAGTGAATAGAAAAAATATATAGTGCTAAATGTATAGTGCAAGCGAGTGCTTGTGTATTGTGGTTGCAGTGGTGGAGGTTTGTGCACGTGTTTTTTACGAATCCTGCATGTAACGAGTATGAAAAAACGGATAGTCCACTATACATTTAGCACTATATATATTTTCTATTCACTGTATCGCGGATTATAGCAAAATAATTTTATTATTACTTTTGTATTATGGATCTCCGCAAAGTAACGCCTAATTCTATAAATTAATATCGGGATAATAAGTAGATGAGAAAACAAGTAGATATGCACATGTCAAGCAAAAAAAACATATTACCAAGACTATTTAATATAAATGTAGGTAGCTGTCTAGAATGAGGCCGGAAAATGGATAGATGTTAAGTATGATATCCATATAAAAGAAGTAGCGCCAGACTTGACAAAAGATAGAAGAGAATGGAAGATTAAAACATATTATGCCGACCTCAAGCTGTGATAGCCTATCGGTAACCCCGTGCGACTCTCTAAAGACGATCATGGATTCAAACCCCGGCCAGGCACCAATGAGTTTTTCAATTAAAACTTGTGTCTAATTGATAATTGCAATTTGTCACATGCTTTTCGGTGAAGGAAAACATCGTGAGGAAACCTGCATATCTCTAGAGAATTCTGGGAATATGTGTAACCTACCAATCCGCATTGGAGCAGCGTGGTAGGTCTTAGCTCCAATCCTTCTCTCCAAAAACGGAGAGAAAGGCCTTTTTACTTTTATGCCGACCTCAAGTAGAGAGTTATAAGGGTTGGAGAATCATGACAGGAAATAATATCTTGATCATTCAGAGTTTTTTTAATAGTACTTCAGTCCATCTGCCTCTCAAATACAGAATGAATATCATAAACAGTTCATATGTAGTAGACGTTCCGTTCTACAGTTCAATAAAGCTCGCAACCTATTTACACAGTTCCAACGGCCCTGGCTTCAAAACGTCGACTGCGCAAATGTGTTGGGTCGATTTTAATTAAAACTGGTTATATTACGGAAATGCGCGTCGACTTTAAAAGGCGCAGTTTATTGTAAGGTTAATCCTTCTCTTAAGTTGAAATATCAGAAAACAGCACATTTGAAACTAACGTATGGTTTTACTTGAGACATTTTACAAACATTACATTTAAATGCAAAAGTATGTGTGTCTGTATCGCTTTCACGGTTTATTCCCTAGATCAAATGAAATTTGCAGCTATTAAAGCATAAACACTGGGCTAGCATTGAATAATAAAAAAACTGTTTTTCTATAGGGAACACGAAAAACACAAATATTGTTTTATTGGAAGTACTTAAACGCTTAAGTTCACGCGAACGCAGTCACGGATTGTACTAGTACTACATTTATCATAAAATTATTAATTTATTAAACTATTTTGCTGTTACAAAATATAAAAAATACAGACGATCATTTTTGATATAAAATTTTAGTATGTTGCAAGAACTTTTCCTGTATAAAATATATATTAACAGCCTACTGAAAAAATCCAAAATAAATATAACATATGATAATATTTAATAATAGTATAATAACAATAAAGGGCTTATTAAAACCCGGATTGAAGTAGCCCATAGTTTTCAAAGGATGAAAAGAGCAACCTGAATATCGCATTGCGAACACGCTTCTTATATTGCTATATTTGGCCAGTACTTCTTTACGGATGCGAGGTGTGGACCGTAAAAGAGGATATCCGAAGGCGATTAGAAGCATTTGTGATGTGGGCCTATCGACGCATGCTTAAAATAAAATGGACAGAAAAGGTGACAAATGGGGCCTTGCGGCGTATGCTATGCAAGCGCGAACTTTGGACCGTCGTAAAAGGAAGAAAGTTGCATATCTGAGCATGCGCTTACACGAACAATATGGAATCCTGCAACTTATTATCATGGCCAAAGTTGCGGGCAAAAGACGCATCGGCCGCAAGAAATCCATGGAATGGACCGGAGTCGCGGGTGCTCCTCAGCTTTTTAGTCTCACTATAGACAGAACAGCATTTCAAGCACTGACGGCTAACCTTCGCTATTCATGAGTGATAGGCATGAGAAGAAGTAGAATAGATGGCTGGCACACTCCCACAGCTGGGCATATGCCTGCTTTCTCCTTTTGAAGAGAAATTCGAGAGAAATTTATCAAGAGCGGATAGAAATGGGAATTGGCGGGTATATTCTCACATGTACTTGAGGAATATTTTTTTGCATATTCTCTCACGCTATATCTTTTATGATTTTGTGGTGTCATCATTTTAAATGGAAAAATCATAAGATCCTGCCTGGGATTTGAGCCCGTGACCCCTTGGCTTAACATCATTCTTGGCAATTTTTATCTGACTTTAAATTGTTTTCATATCTAAATAAAATGCTTGTTAGACAATTTATGGAAATATCAGAAATCTTACCTATTAAATAAGTCAAATTAAAAGAGCTTTTAAAAAAAGCTTTTAACGAAATTTAATGTCCCTACTATCAACGGTTGAGGATTTCCCACTTTTGGAGCCAATCCTGGCAGCAGCATCAGGTCGTGTTTATAATACACTAGCTGTGCCAGCGACTTTGCCCGCGTGGAAATCAGCGTGCCACAATTTTTTTCTAATTCAAATTTTAAACATAAAAGTAGTTATTGTGAGTTAACCAAAAGAGATAGAGACATGCTATCGCGGACTTTTTTGTAGTAGTTTTAAAGATCTACAATTCTCTAGTACGATACTTTACTGTATCTTTGCTGGTTTACGCACACGACTAAAGCTCCCAGAAATTGCACAATATTGCACTATCTTTTGATGAAAACCGTATGATAATCCGTTCAGTAGATTTTTAGAAAATCGATTACATACAGACAGACAGCTTTTGGGGACTTTATTTTATAGTAAGTATAGATATGCATTATCATTCGAACTGGACCGGTATGTAAAATTTGAGATCAATCGGACTCCGAGAAGTGGGTCAAATTTAACTTGCAACATTCCACCTTCACATACATTGTATCGCGGATTATAGCAAAATAATTGTATTATTACTTTTGTTCACATAGATACATTGCAAGTTGAATAAAAGCTTTTAAAGACGAATATGAAAAAGAAATGGGAAAGAAAAACAGAATAAGAAATTTCAAAATTTAGAAATTCGAATATTTTCGAATACGTTATACCTTTAATTTGTCTAATGGCGGACTGAACGCTCAGCTCTATCTATATGGCATGTACCATCAAATTCTAAGCCATAATCCGAGTAGCACTTTAGCTCGCATTTAAGCTGCACCTTCATCTTAATTGAATCTCTGCCTCCAATATGTTCAGTAACGACTTTAAAGGACGGAACTTTAATGAAAGATCATATTTATTTATAACTTTAATAAAATAGCACAATAAGTGAATTTATTAGCAAATGTGCTGTAGAAACTTTTTGTCTCCGTAACAGGACAATTTAGGCGTCGTAGGTGAAGTCAAAAGGCAATATTGCAATACAAAAATATATTTTATATTTGTATGCTCACCGATATGGTGAGACTGTAAAATACTACTATTATACTATTTTAACAGTAAAATACCTTTATATTACGATACAAAAACAGTGAAATCTATCAAACGTATCTAATGAGTGCAACATAAAAATCTGCTTCGTACAAAAAAAACTTCTATAGAATCCACTGACCAATAAAGATATTTTATGCTCGCTCTTTACTATCGGCGAGGATCGTTGATTGTCTAATCGTCTATAATCAGCACGATCATAACGATATTTACGATCGTACGTATAACAAGCGATTACCTTTCATACGTGTCTGAAATACAATTCCCGGCTTGCAGGCGATTATAGACGATCATAGACGACGATTGGCGATCACAGCTTAGTATGCTCTCTACACTAGCGTGCTCGCTTTTAATCGCTTGTAATCGCCGACTTTAAGACGAATCATTAAATACCACAACGCTATTGCCCGCGATTATGTAGTAATAATAAATTTATCTAGTAAGCGAGTAGTAGGCCTCTCTCCCTTTCTGGAGAGAAGGGTTGGAGATAAGACCTACCACGCTGCTCCAATGCGGATTGGTAGGTTGCACATATCTCCAGAATTCTCTAGAGATATGCAGGTTTCCTCACGATGTTTTCCTTCGCCGAAAAGCGTGTGATAAATTGCAATTATCAATTAGACACATGAGTTTTAATAGAAAAACTCATTGGTGCCTGTCTGGGTTTGAACTCGTATTCCCCTCGAAAGAGTCGCACGGTTTAACCGCTGGGCTATCACAGCTCATAAAGTAGCGACCTATTACAATCCCACTGCTGGGAATAGGCCTCCTCTCTCCGTTTCCGCAGAGAAGGGTTGGAGCTAAGACCAACCACGCTGCTCCAATGCGGATTGGTAGGTTATACATATCTCCAGAATTCTCTAGAGCTATGCAGGTTTCCTCACGATGTTTTCCTTCACCGAAAAGCGTGTGATAAATTGCAATTATCAATTAAACGCATGAGTTTTGATAGAAAAACTCATTGGTGCCTGCTCGGGTTCGAACTCGTGTTCCCCTCAAAAGAGTCGCAAGGTCTCACCGCTGGGCTATCACAGCTCGTGGTAATAGATAATATATTCATTCGAACGAATCTTGTTTTATGCTAGAATAAACGTCGTATAATAAAAATAATGTATTAGTGGGATTTGGTTAAGCCTAAGACAGATCGACGGGGACGCTTCGTCACTGGGACCAGGAAAATGGCGGTATTAAGTAAACCTTCCGTCAAAGTGAGCATTTTAGCAGTTATATAACAAAAACAAACCTTGCGTTTAACGGGACTCGATTACTTCATCGTGTAATATTTCGTATTATTAATTTAAATGCAAGATTCTTAATTTTATTCAATTCATTGAATTTATTTAACAATTCAACTTTTTTTCTCTAAAAGGAAACGCGTGGTGATAAATTCTACACTGAAAAGCACAATGGCAGATGCCAATTAGGTTGACTACCTCAAAAGTTGCTACAAACTAACTAATTTTCCAACTGTACATCCATTAATGTGACACCACCGCCCTCTGGTTTCAAGTTACCGCACATGAGTAATAATTGATATTTACGATGCACTGTGGGTCGCTAAAGTAAAAAATACCTTCAAATCTATAAAAAATTACTGGATTATGTGTAACCTCCTGATACATACACATTGAAGCAGTGTGGTAACAAATCAAATCAAAATCAAAGTTATCTCAAGTAAGCTATTTACAAGCACTTTTGAATCGTCAAGGATCAATTAGATTTAATGAAGCTACAACTGATTCGGAATGTTGCTCTTCCGAAAAGAACCAGTAAGAAACTCTGCGGTCAATCTTTTAAACATTTCAAAATTTATATTATTTAACAGCAGTCTTGTTTGCAGCTGAAAGGATTTTCAAACCCATGCATTTTTATCATCCAAATAATCTTCAATTTTGTAATATGATTTACGTATAAACATATTTTTTACACTTAATTTATTTTCTGTAGATAAGACTAATACGGATTGCGGGATTTTATTTTAGAAGGGAATGACCATCGATCAACGATGGAGTTGCGAACTCTGCTGAGTCGCGACGCAAGAAGCTTTTTGTGACCTCTGGTAGTTATATGGGTACCTTCAAAGCAAGAGCGAATAGGTATCTTCTAGGCAAGCGCGCTCCATCTTAGACTGTATCATTGCTTACCATCAGGCATGATTACAGTCAAGCGCTCGCCTATTACGCAATAAAAAAAAATAAAGTTATGATAGGCATGGAATTTTGTTCGATACATACGAATCTTCTTCTTCTTCTTTAGGTGCCTCTCCAACTAGTGAAGGTTGGCAGTCAGCTCTGCATATGCCTTCCTATTTATAGCTAAATGGAAGAGTTCGGGAGCGCTCTTAATGCCCGTCCATTCCCGGATGTTTCGTAACCAAGATTTCCTTCTACGACCAGGTCTCCTCTTTCCAGCAACTTTTCCCATCATTATCAGTTGCAATAACTCGTATCGTCGATGCCTGAGTACGTGACCCAGGTATGCAACTTTGCGTTGTTTGATGATTGGGAAAAGTTTGCATTTTTAATGAATTAACGAATAATATGAATGCTACAATAAGTATGCTTATGTCCTTGAACATTTCAGGTAGGTCTAAATATTATTCTGTTCCTTCCATGAATAACGAAGCAGTTATCCATCGGTAATATCATAATTAATAAATAAATTCTACTACTTGTTACATATCCAAATACGCTTGGTAGAAAAAATTCTAATAGACATTTTGTCATTGAAGTGAAAATTTATAACATAAAAATTGTATATACTTGCTTAAATATTTCAGTTTTTGTCACGCCTTTATTAAAATTGTTTCACACAATTCCATTATAATTTCTCGCTCGTACGAATTAATTGGCCGGTGTATGTTGAGCGTTAAATAAAATAGCTTTTTGATTAAAACACGTTTCAAATACCTGTCAAATCAAATACCTGTGTGGATTTGATGCTTTCAAAATCCTCTTGTTTGATTTTTTTATTGGAACGTAATATATATATTTTTACGACAGAATGTGTAATAAAAAATAATCAAATACGTTCCCAACTGAAAATTGAACCCTGATGTGGTAGGTTACAGTACTTTGCTTTTTTCATAAGTTTTCATTAAGATCTATTATACTCTGTAATGCACAAATAAAACAAAAGATTTCATTTGATTTGAAAACTAAAACAGTGAAACGGACGAATGACTGTGGCTTGAAAATAGCGGTCAGGAAATAGATAAGCAGTAACTCTATACCCTCTCTGGTTACATATAAAATAGTTATTAAATATGCGATTCAATAGCCCTTTAGCTATTTTAATACGGCGAAAATGTTTTTTTCAAAGATAGTAATCAATTTCCTGTATAAACCATTTGTGTAGGGGGGTAATAAATTTTCTTTTCACTGCTCGCCGTTGCTGAGAGGAATTTTAACGAAATTGAATAGAGTTAACGTTTTCTTTTACAGCAAATAGCGATACTTTGTAGGGCTGTTAAGTTTTCGTGACTTATTTGTATGACAAGTCTGGTCAAAGAATTTGTTTCTCTATTTTTTTTTATTTACATGCAAATATCAGTAGAGGTTACAACATTAAAAAACTCTCAATATATAGAGCAGAGCTTAGATTTGATCTAAATTATATTCTGAGAGAGCTCTTAATGACATCAATACATTTCCTCGTACATGTATATGGTATAGGAGAATATACAAAAAATCTTACCGCTGTCTCTTGTTAAAATTGCGCTGCTAATATCCCTGTCCCATGTCCTGATGACACATGAATAAGCCAGTGTAAGCTACGAGTGGCTATGTAAACTTTCAAAATAAAATTGTTTTCCACTTATACTCATAAATTTGATATTTACAATGTCTGTGTGTTGGTAAAGTAAAAACAGTTTAAAAATACCTTAAAATCTATGGAAATTACTGGAACATCTGTAACCTGGGCGTACAGGACCAGCGTGGTAGTTCTAAGCTTTCTCGGCGGCGGAGCGGGTCCAGGAAATCGAGTAATTTTTTCCGCTCTAGTGTGACTATATGATGCACAAATATGCATGATACTTTACAACATTTTTTAAAACACAAAACAAATTATAAATTTAATATTTGCGCATAAATTTGATAACTAAGCAAACGCATACTATTTTAAAAGTAAAAAATAAATTTTATAATGGTGTATGGACACGTCAAGGAAAGCCATCTGACCACTTCAGAAATTTAGCACTAGAGCTTTGCATTCCGGGTCATAATAAGTAAGACAAGACAAGACAAAACCAAGACAAAGTGGAAAGAAATAGTGCTAAACGATAAAACTGTATGCAAAGTCACCAACTACGATGTCCGTGACCAAGCGAAGTGGAAAAGAAAGATAAGAAGACCAAAATAATTTTATAAGGAATGTCGTTGCTATTGTTTTCAATAACGAGCTAAACCACTAACTTTCAAAACACAGGTTTATCCTAGCTTGAAAGTCAAGTTCAATATTTGTGAGCGCAATTTAAATATAAGCCAACATTTAAGAAATATTTTATAAGTAAGTGATCTATGTATCAGACTTAATGTCAAATAAAAGTTTACAAAAAAAAGGAAGGCTGACCCCCACCACTATTTGGGATTCGTATATATTCGTATATAGGAAGGAGCTACGAAATTTTATAATATTAGGTCCTTACATATGAAATTGGTGTTTTCTATAGGAGGAACATAAAGTCGGTTTTTTTTTTAATGAAATATATTTAATTAATCAAAGTATATACCATTGCTATGTATGCACTTTTGCCATCCCATAGGTAGTTCATTGATCCCCTTACTAAAAAAACCATTCGGGCGGGAATCAATAAAATCTTTGAAGGCGGTTTGGACTGCCCCATCGGAGTTGAATTTTTTTCCTTGCAAGTAGTTATCCAAATTGCGAAAAAAATGGTAATCTGTTGGAGCAAGGTCCGGAGAGTACGATGGATGTCTAAGACATTCTAATTGAAGCTCCTCTGATTTGGCCAGCCTCGGTTGTTTAGCAGCTAGCTTTTCCATCATGGTTTGCAGTTGCTGACAATAGATATCTGCCGTAATCGTCTGGCCAGATTTAATAAAGCTGTAGTGAACGACACCGGCACTAGTCCACCAAACACTTACAAGCAACTTTTTTTAGTCAATTTTCGCTTAGGGCAGGATTTGGCTGGTTCGCCAGGGTGCAGCCATTGCGATGAGCGCTTCCGATTATCGTAGAGGATCCATTTTTCATCACAGGTAATGATTCGATTTAAAATTCCTTCATTATTGTGCCGGTTGAGTAACGTAACGCAGCAGTCGACGCGCGTTTGTCGTTTTGCTTCACTCAATTCATGAGGTACCCACCTTTCAAGCTTTTTCACCTTCCCAATTTGCTTCAAGTGGATTACAATAGTTTTATCACTAACACCGAAGCCTGCAGCTAACTCGGACGTGGTTTGCGATGGATCCGCTTCCACAATAGCCTTCAATTCTTCATTATCAACTTTGGTCTCCGGCCGTCCACGAGGCTTGTTCTGCAGGTCGAAATTTCCAGAACGAAAACGTTGGAACCAAAAACGCACTGTGTTTTCTTTTGCGACACCGTCACCATACACATCATTAATCCTTCGAGCCGTTTCTGCAGCACTGGTGCCACGGTGGAACTCATACTCGTAAATAACGCGATATTTCATGTTTTCCATTTTGTAAACAGAGTGACACAAAGAAAAAAATAAAAGAAGAAAAAACAAATGAATTAGGGGGTTTGAAACACAAATGCATGAGTAAATAGCTGTATGAATTTGAATTTGAAATTCCTAACCATAAAGGTAATATTTGAGATCAAAGTGGCCAGTACGACAAAACGCCAATTTCAAATGTAAGGACCTAATATTAGAAATAACTGTGTCAAAAATAAGAGCAACGTAAGGCAAATACGCTTCGCCAGTAGAAAAGTAAAAAACAGCAACATCACTCCGCGGCGGGCAAAGTTTAAACAACAGGCTCTTTCAGCAAATGAAGTGGTCGGCGAGTTTATCGGCGGCGATTGCTTTAGACACGATGATCAATCAAATATTTTGCTGAATCACGGATAAATCCGATTTGTTAGGCTTTAAAATCCGACGAAGATTTTGCTACAAAGGGGCTTCACTATCTTGTTTTGAAAAATTTTGCATCTTTTGCAATTTTTTCAAATGAAAATGCCTTTTTTGAGATGTAAAAGATTACAGTGAATTTTGAATTTAAGACATACATAAATAAAAATACAAACAATATAACATAACTAACTACTTTGCTATAATCCGCACGGGTTAAGTGAATGCATGCAAAGCCAATGTGTATGAAGCAGGCAAAATCTCGAAGCATCATCAGGAGGATAGGCTTCACGACGACGGCTGACGAGGATAGGCTTCGGTTTCGGGGCGAAACGATCGTCGAGATTGTGGTGGTGGGTGTGTGTGCTGCTTTTGTGTTCGTTGTTGCTGGTGAATTGCGCCTTGAGGTGCATGTGGTGGCTGGTCCTGCATGTATAAGGTGCGTAGATTTTGCCTGCTTCATACACATTGGCTTTGCATGCATTCACTTAACCCGTGCGGATTATAGCAAAGTAGTTAGTTCTGTTATATTGCTTGTAATATGGAATTCCGCAAAGTAACGCCTGCTTCTATAAATCATTTAAAAATACAAACGCAATGTGGCAAGACAAAAATTAGTACAGAATGCTACACATATACAATAATAATAAATAGCAAACATTTTATTTTTATTCCTCTACATAGACCTCTTGTTTTTAAAGTCATAGTAAAAAAAAAACAAGGTACACCCGAACCCGCTCATATCTACGATCCAATTTGAATAATCAATAATTTACAGATTAGGCATTATTTTGCGGAGATCCATTGAACAATACTAAAGAAAATAAAAAAATTCTATAATTTGCGAATATATAAATATAAATATATATATGTGTAAAGCGTCGAACCGGACGCAGCACGGGTTTGCATGCACAGTTTACAATGTAGCTTAGGTGTAGTGTCCAAGTAGGACGATCCACGAACATTTAGTATGGAGACTTGTTATATAATTACGAAAGCACTTCTATATCACGAAGCAAAGTACTAGTATCGCCATCTGTTAGTCCAGTGAGGAAAATACGTAAACCGTGCTACCAGTACGTTGTGTTACATATGTAATTTTAAATGTAGAGTAATATCTGTTTTCGGAGGTATCCAGTACCTACCTGCCTAACCTGAATCGTAGAAACTCATGCATATATCCAATCGCCAATAAGCACCAGCACTACACACATTCACTATATCCAATCACCAATAACAAAACAATCCACCAGCACTGCACACATTCACTACCAACAATCATTTCCCCCCCCCCCCCCCGTAAACGAAGCATCATCAGGAAATGCCAGACATGCAGAATGCAAAGCTTTGCATTTTTTTATTTATTTACCAAAAATATATGCATCTTAAAAGTCTCCTATGTGACCATGCCAATCAAACCTCGATCGCAATCACAAATACACTCATGTACTATGGATATAAATAAATAATTGATTATTATATATTAATCGATTACTTTATCATTATAATCGATTTTTCCATCAACCGATTTCAAAAATGGACTAGCTATACTATTAACCCTAATTTCTTGTTTTTGAAGTTAAAATATACGTTGTTAGCTTAAACCAATTTAGCCAAACTATATTCTTTCAAACTATTTTATTTCTAATGGTACTAGATGACTTTAATTTGTCTTTTTAAACTAATTATTCATTACTGTAAAAAAACGACTACTTAAAAAAAATATTTATAATCAATTTTTTCGATTCGGATTAATCGATTTTTTTAAAATCGGTTTATTTTGAAGGAAGAAAATCGATTTGCTTTGTCCACTCCACGTGACATCCCTATCATGCACTCACCGTTGTTGCCAGCGAAGCCCAATTCTCAGTTTGTAGTCATTTCCGATATTGCGATGAGTAATTACACCTACGACGATTACCTTACGCTCCAGAACTAGGGATGGATAGAATCACCAATCACTTAGTGATCATGATATGATTCACTCATCATATAGTATCACATAGCATCATAACTGCTATTGCTATACAAAATTATGGATATTCTATAAAAAGTAAAATAATATTACAAAGAAATGTTATCATTATATCATATGCATTGAGGTTATGTGGCACTTTTGCGATATTCCAGGTGAATGTACTACCTAGAATTGGCCAAAATTATTTTTATACAAACAAATCTAATTCTAATATCCGATTCAATATGGTCGATATTCTGGGTTGATGCGACACTTTATGCTATTCTAACTGAAAGTATAACCTTGAAATAAAGACCGTATTGAATATGATTTAAGAATTACGTTTGTTTGTAATAACAATAACTTTGTCCAATGATAGTTGAATAATATAATAGCCGATAGATTTTCTGCTATTATATATATTTATGCTTTTAGCGATTTAGCGATTACTGGACTAAATGATTGCTTATACAAACGAATGTAGTCTTTATATCCTATACACTGCATAGGCATATAAGGCCTACATTTGTTTGTGTACACAATAGCAATCGCAATAGCAGCACGATCACCGTGGTCAGCTTTGATCATGTCATGGTGCGAATATGATTCTCAAATCGCAATCATACCCAAAGCTTATCCAGAACACGTCACTAAGACAAACTCAACGATCTTTTTATTGGCAAAAATCGCAAAGCATCTTCTTCTTCTTCTCTTCTTCTTCGTCAACCGATAGACGTCCGCTGCTGGACATAGGTCTCGTCATGGGATCGCCACACCACATGATCTTGCGATCTTGATTCCAAAGCATATCATAACAAAATAATAATATCATAACTATAAAAGTAAGTAGTAGTAAGGAATTCTGTAAAGTAACACCAAGATGTTTACTACAAATAAATAAAATGGTGCCATTTTATTTATTTGTAGTTAAAAAAGTGAAAGTTTAAGTTACTGTCCAGGGAACTAACTATTGGGAAGCTTTGTTTGGCCTCACAAACTTAGTGCAAGTCTTATATGAGTTCTATACATGTTTATGTTAGAGGCGAACACCACAGGGAGTTTGGAGTAAGCTTTCCTCTAGAATAATCGACTTTCCTCTGACCGTTTGAAACCTTACGAGTACAACGCTCATACTTTACATATATGGAAAGTTTCTTTTAGGTTTTTAGATTTTAACAAGTTTTACATTCATCAACGTTGATGCAATAATAACTGAACGTTAGTAATAAATATCTTAATATTAATTATCCATAAAAATTGTAAAATCTGTCTGTCGATCGGTCTATTACGCTTTCACGACTACGCAAGAGCAATATAAACTTTGCTACAGTTCAAACTAATAATAATTCTGAAACAGGACAAAATTCATAATTTAGGGTTTTTTAATGCTTTAAGGCGAAGCGAAAGAAGTTGTGGTAAACAAAACAGACTCTCGACCCGCTGAGCAATCTTTCCACTAAGCCTTCTAGATCATTGCTATTATATCACGATTCACTTAATTAATATAATTTAACTTAACTAATCAACAAACTTAAAACTTCATCTAACATCAGACCATAACT
This sequence comes from Morpho deidamia, assembly GCA_947086505.1. Classification (NCBI taxonomy): domain Eukaryota; kingdom Metazoa; phylum Arthropoda; class Insecta; order Lepidoptera; family Nymphalidae; genus Morpho; species Morpho deidamia. Next base: position 4,171,634 of record CAMTZC010000025.1, read on the forward strand.
TAATTGAATAAATATTTAATGCTTAGGTGAAAACTAATCAAAAACAAGCAAGCCTGGAAATCGGTATAAACTTAATAGATTACCTTACACGAACATTTATTAGAATGACATTGAATTAATAAATTCAAATTCAAATTCAAATAAGTCTTTATTCAAATTGGCCTATTACAAGCACTTTTGAATCGTCAAATTAAAATTAAATTGAATCTACAACTGGTTCGGAAAGGTGCTCTAACCGAGAAGAACCAGCAAGAAACTCGGCGGTCACTCTTTTAAAAAATAAATATTACAGTTTTGTATTAACTATTGTTAACAAACTTAGATTATAATATCGTCTAGTACATAGCTGGTCGCAATTTAGTTCCAAAGTATATAAATTCAATTATGACTTAATATAATTTCAACAAACAATGAGTAAAGACCACGTGAATAATAAGTAACAGGATTCAAAAATAAAAGAGTTATTTATAGTATAAGCTTCTCACTAGGGTAAACACTTCTTAAGAAATTTCAAGCACCGAATAAGTTATATTATCTTTCACTTCTAGAGATGCATTCACTTGTATAATCTCTTAGAATACATCAACCTCCCGCCTGCACTGCAACCAATTCGTTTGCTTGCCTTTTGCTTAGCATATCACGGAACACATTCCGACTTGGGGAATAAATGTAAGTAATAGTGAGTATGCCAACTTCTTTCTTCCTATTATCATTTACAATTCAAACTCAACAATAGTACCATTAAGTTAAAGTACAATTTTATATGATAATGTTGGCGCGTTGAAACGTTATAGACCTACTGAGTGCATCGTAGTTCGCTTTACTTCGGTGTTCATATTTGCGTTTAGTACATGCAAACTCTCTTACTTGGCGTTCTACGACTTTGATACGGTATTGTCTTTAACGGCTGCGAGAAAATTGTATGCATGCCGCTACCTTCGAAGCCACAAATTCAATGTATTCCCGAATAGAATTTCGTATTCAGGGAACTTTAGTTGTGTCAACTTTGGTTTACTTAATGTTTACCTTTTTGTTGACACTTGTAAGGCAGTGTGTTTGCACATTGAAATGTACATACGAAACTGTAACAGTACGATTTTTGTCGTGAAGCCTATCCTCCTGATGATGCTTCGGTTTCGGGGCGAAACGATCGTCGAGATTGTGGTGGTGGGTGTGTGTGCTGCTTTTGTGTTCGTTGTTGCTGGTGAATTGCGCCTTGGGGTGCATGTGGTGGCTGGTCCTGCATGTATAAGGTGCGTAGATTTTGCCTGCTTCATACACATTGGCTTTGCATGCATTCATTTAACCCGTGCGGATTATAGCAAGGTGGTTAGTTCTGTTATATTGCTTGTAATATGGAATTCCGCAAAGTAACGCCTGCTTCTATAAATCATACGGAACTGTATTTTGATCATTATTTTCATCAAAGCTTTGAAACAGATGACACCTTCAGAACGTAATTCATAAGTTAATTTAATGGGTATTACTGTACACTTTAAACAACAACAAATTAAACAATAAAGTTTTAACTCAGAAATCCATAAACATGTTTTCTTGGTTCGATTTATCTAATTAATTTTGCCATATTAACAGATCTGGAAGTGACAATGCTGCCACTCAATTATTAGTATGCGTTTCTGAATGACTCGAATATATGAGAAATGAAGAGTTCCGTATTCCCTCGTTATTTTTTGCGACATCACACTTACTGGCCTGCCTACTCTATTCTAACAACTCTATGGATAAAACTGTTCGTTCGACTGGTCATTGCGTGTTGTCATTGTGAAACATTAACTAAATATTACGTATCTAAAACATAGGAAAAATATAGTTTATATTATTCTCTCAAGCTAACAATATGGACCACTTACTTATTAAAGAAAATTTCAATTACGGCTCATCGGTTTTTTTCTCTCCCTTTCTTATACAGAATGGTATAGACGGTATGACATTAAATGAATAAAATGATCACTTAAACTTATAAGGTAAATATGATATAATCCAATCTTCATAAATTAAGTTAAAAAAAAAATAATTTCGAAGAAAATAAATCCAATTTGAGATCTGGCTTTGTTGGTAATGGTTGACTGACCTTGTACATAAAACAGGAGAAAACAATAACTTATAGTTTTCGTCTGATTCGTACCTTTTTTGCCGTATTTAGTATTTAGGCCAAGGTTCGTATGGCGTGTATGATTGACTCGTGTACTGATCTCTATAAATCGTGTTTATTTTTTTGAAAAACGTAAATAACTTAAATTAAAATAAATGTCGTATACCACCCAATATAAGTGTATAAAATAATAATAGTCAATTCATTACTGACTATAAAAGCAAATGTTTATTTGAAATAAGGATTATAATCATGCCATGTGGTATCCGGCAGAATAGAATAGACCACCCTCCTTTCTTACCGAGGTGTCGTAAGAGGCGACTAACGTAAGTTGACGTCAGGCAGGCGGCCGGTCGTAAAACACGTAGCCAAATCAAATGACAACATTTTTGTAACATGTCGTGCCGACCCCACTTAGAGTGGGATAAGGGCAGGAGAATGAAGGATCATAATCATTTGATTTATATTATCTCTAAGCAAACCACATAAGTACATAAATATTCTTTAAAATATTGCGTCTGAAATTGTAATCTCTATCTGTTTTACATCTAATTATGCATAATGCATTCAGGACAATGAAGTCTATTGAAACTCTACTTCGTTACAAAAGTAATAATAAAATTATTTTGCTATAATCCGCGATACAGTAAATAGAAAATATATATAGTGTTTAATGTATAGTGGACTATCAGTATTTAGATAGACTCCACGACAAAATCGCAATCACTTTGTCGTGGAGTCTATCTCCTGATGATGCTTCGGTTGCGGGGCGAAACGATTGTTGAGTTTGTGATAGTGAACCTGTGTAGTGCTTGTGTATTGTGGTGGAAGTGGTGGAGGTTTGTGCATGTGTTTTTACGAATCCTGCACGTATCGGGTATGAAAATACTGATAGTCCACTATACATTAAACACTATATATATTTTCTATTTACTGTATCGCGGATTATAGCAAAATAATTTTATTATTACTTTTGTATTATGGATCTCCGCAAAGTAACGCCTAATTCTATAAATCTACTTCGTTAATTTATCAATTGCGACGATATCTTTTAACGAATTTCGCTGTTATAACGAACTTTGTTGGAAGCGCTGCGTGCCTTGATCTTGGTTAATACAAATTTTGACGGGCCCCGAAGTTGTTAAAACTTTATTTTTTTGTTATAATAAATGATGAAATGTTTTTATTTGTCTTAGGTGTTTACATAATTATTTTTCAGTCAACAATTATTTATCTAATCGAATTTATGTTATGTGTTAATTAATTACAAAAAGATTCTGGTGCATCGTGAAGCTCATCTGCTGAAGATGCTTCGGTTACGTGGCTAAACGATCGTTGAGATTGTCGTATTGAATGTGTTTAGTGTGTTGTTGGCAGTAGTGTTTTGGAATACGGGCGGTAAGTAATCTTACATGTATGTATGTATGAGGTATGAGAAAGATTTTTGCTTCCTTAATTTAGCATATATTCGATATAAAGGATACTCTAAATCTTGATACTAGAGTTCTTGCAGATGTAGTTGCAAGCATTTCGCACATCGACTACATGCCCGAGAAATTCATTTCAATGAAGACGTTTCCTTAATTTTCTTTGACTTTATAAGTTTTATAAGGTACATAAAGTTCATCAATTATAAGTACAGTTCTTCACCGGAGCTTTCGTGTAGTTACAGAGAGTGTAAATTTCAACGTTACGAGTATAAACTATCTTGCTTACTAATTAGAAGCGTCTAAGCACAATATATGTGAGACTTTTCTCCTATTTCTACTTGGCATCTTGGGATCCAATAATTCTTCTTCTTCATCGTCAACCGCTGGACATCAGTATTTAAATATAAATATAAATATATGGGACACTTACACACACGGTCGCCCATCCCTAAAATAAGTAACTTAATACTTGTGTTATGGATGACGAACAACTGGTAAATACATACTTAAATATAAATACACACCCAGGCTCAAAGAGCCAAAAATTGTTTATAGAGAATGTTGGCCCTCGGCGGGAATCGAACCCACGACCCGCGGAGCTGAAGGCAGGGTCACTTCCCACTGCGCACATGGACCAGTCTATAGTTATAACCAGTATTGATCATAGGTCTCTTCACGGGATCTCTATACGATACGATTTTGTGCCGCTTGAATCCGAAGGCTCCCTGCGACCTTTTTGAGGTCGTAGTAGATTCGTCCACCTCGACACCAGTCTACCGACACTGCGTTTTCCGGTGTGGGATGCCCCGCTCATCGCTATTTCAGCTTCACGACACACTAAGCTATATCGGTGACTTGGTTCTCTTGTGGATCTTTTCATTTCTGATTTGATAACGTAGAGTTACTCCGAGCATAGCTCGCTCGCCCACTGAGTGACTCTGAGCCTTCTTAGAAAGCCTATTGTCAGCAATCACATCTCGAATCCGTATGTCATCACTGACAACACGCACTGTTCCAAGACCTTGGTCTTCAGGCACTTAGGTATCTTGGACGTAAAGATCTCGCGTAACTTCCTAAACGCTGCCCATCCAAGTTGGATTTAGCGACTTACATATTTGATTTATAGAAGCAGGCGTTACTTTGCGGAATTCCATATTACAGGCACTATAACAAAACTACCTCGCTATAATCCGCACGGGTTAAGCGAATGCGTGCAAAGCTAATGTGTATGAAACAGGCAAAATCTACGAACCTTATACATGCAGGACAACTTTACTTGAGATAATAAAAAAAATTAAAAAAAATGATAAATAAATAACAATGGCCACTTAATTAACGAGCAAGTTAATGTCTCCAATTCCGTTTTGCTACATGGGTTCGGATGGGTAGTGGTGGGGGTTGAACTATTTGTATGGGTGGCGCGGCGCATTACGATTGTGTCGTGGAGCCTATCCTACTGATGATGCTTCGGTTTCGGAGCGAAACGATCGTCGAGATTGTTGTGGTGGTAGGTATGTGTGCTGCTTGTGTGCTTTGTTGTTGGTGGAGGAGCCTTGGGGTGCGTGTGGTGGCTTGTCCTTCATATATAAGGTTTGTAGATTTTGTCTGCTTCATACACATTAGCTTTGCATGCATTCGCTTAACCCGTGCGGATTATAGCGAGGTAGTTTTGTTATAGTGACTTACTTATTTCTCAAAATTGGACCTACCTAACCGAACCATATGTTTCAAATATATACACGCATAAAATAATAAAATAAGGTTAAAATTTGAACAATTAAAACTTATATACCGGGGTAACATAAAAGATAGAAAAGGTACCCATTTTTCTTTCGGGACACTGGGATAGAAACACATACTGCATTATTGATGTTACTTAAACGCTTAAGTCGGTGCGAACTAAAAGTTACCACTAGTTATAACTAGTGTGGTAATATTATAATATTACCACATCGCATCAAGCATCGTCTTTGACCGAATTCTTGTTTCAGAACAGCAATTTTCATTATTTGGCGTGCCTTTGTTTTGAATAGCACGAGGAAATGAAAACTCCACACCTTTTCTTTCAGGGAATTATATTTTATAACTCTTTGTAAAAGAAAAATTTCACTTCAAATAAAATTATGCAAGGTACAGTTTGCAAGGTTTTCGCGTTCTTTCTTTGCTCCGTTTGAAATGTTGCTGAAAGAAGCTTAATAAAATCGTAGAGATGAGATACCTTTATTAAACTTTGATATCAGATATTTTTGATGGTTTATAGAAAAACATATTTGAATTTGTATTTATACTACAGTTAGAGGGTTTGCCTACCCGCCATCAAAGTCGCATCGATGGCAATAGTCACGTCTTATTTCTTTAGTTTTGTATAGTGACATCACTGTGATCACGTGATCGATACTAGAGCGGGGGCTTGGTTTTGGGGCGAGAGTTGTTTATAAAAGGCGGAGTTCGCCACATTGAAGGCATCCTCAACCGATTTCACAGGCGCCCTAAGAGCGTCCTCAACGACCCCGACGATGCTATTACAGCATCCAACAAGATATACACACAATACACACACAAACAGCGTCTTCGCCGGCGAAGACGAGGTCCCCGCTTGCTTGTGTCAAGCGGCCGCAGCCCTCTGCCGCGGCCGCCGTGATGCAGACTTCTTCAAAGTCAATGTGTTAGATAGAGTCCTCCAAAACGCGCCGCTTTAAGCCGAGGTTCGGTCTCGCAGGAGACACCCTTAAGGCGACGCTCCCAATAAGTTACGAGTGCCTAAAAACACTCGCTTCTTATTAATTTTACCCGGCGAAGCTTCTGCGCTCGCCCATCCCACCGGTGACGCTGTAAAAGCCATTAGGGCTAACAGCATTAGACACATTTGAAAAAAAAAAAACATTGAAGGCAGTCTTGTTGTAATACTCGACTCGTACGGTTATTAGCTTACGCTTACGCGGCTAGACCGTTCATCCCTTGGAGTCTTGCTGTAAAGCTTGGCTAGTACGATTATTAAACGCTCACGCGTTTAGATCGTGTTTCAACTTGTATGGGTTGGTCTCAACCACCATGTTCATGCGTTGTTACTATGCAACTAGTATCATTACTGTGTCATTTTAATATTGCTTAGGTAGTTCCGCTTCTACCTAAAGGTGATAATTTCTAACTCTACATATACACAATGTTAATATTTCTCAACTGATTGTTTAATGAAATTCTGACTAAAGTAATTAGTCGCTAATAGGTATTAGCGGTATTACCGAAATATTCGCAACTCACCTGAGTTGCGAATATTTCGGTCGTACGTTTGTATGTGTCTTGTTCTTTTTGACGTCGAATCATCATCCTCCTGCCCTTATCCCACTCTAAGTAAGCTCGGCACAACATGTTACAAACCTGTAGTCATATAATTTGGCTACGTATTTTACGACCGCCTGCCTGACGTCAACTTACCTTAGTCGCCTCTTACGACACCTCGGTAAGAAAGGAGGGTGGTCTAGTCTATGCAGCCGGATACCACACAGCATTTCTTTTTGACGTCGAATATCAACACATATTTTACTTAGCGTCCCACATAATTCGAAAAATGAGCTTAGCTAAAACCACCCAATCATCTTTTATACGCTGTCGTTAGTGAACCGCACGGCTCATAAATAAACCACTTAACAATTATCCCATAAATATATTAGCGGCACCGCGAGCGTCGGATATTTCCCAAACGCCATGGGGAGTTTATCTTAATTGTTTACTGAAAGTCAATATCTTTTCCGATCAAGTTTGTGCGGATTACCCTCAACTTCCGATCGTTTCCTCGAGTTGATCGTCATTGAATTACTTCCAGGCTTCACTATTCAAACCGTGATAACCGAATCTTCGTTATCCTTATCAGGAGATCGCAGGTTTAAATCCCAGATAGAGACTTATTGCTAACACTATAACTCTAATAAAAAGTTCTGTTTAATAAATATTTATTCTACTCGTCTTGCGTTTTAAGTTTGAGTAAAACATCGTAAGGAAAACGTACATATCTGAAGGGATGAAAAACACAACATTCTCCTTTATAATAATAGACTGGCCCGTTGGCGCAGTGGGTAGTGACCCTGCCTTCAGCTCCGCGGATCGCGGGTTCAATTCCCGCTGAGGGCCAACATTTGCTGTGAACAATTTATTGGTTCTTCAACCTGGGCGTATATTTGTACGTGTTGTGTGAAACCATGTGTGAAAGGGTCCCATATATTTATTATATATTTATAAAATTATACTATAAATATACAAGACGAACATTTTCGTTTGATAATGCAAACGCCACTACTAGATAAAGCGTCCACGTGTAAACTTTTACGTATCGATCGGTATGGGCTTATAAAATGAACTCCCTTTAGTATTTATCCCATTAATATTGAAGTGGCGAGAGGATCGAATAAAGTTTCCAACCTCATAGGGGTTTCATCTTAATTGTTTTCTCTACGTTGAAAGGCAGAGGTGCCTACAGAGTTTTTGTGAGTTAACCTTTGTAATACACACGCACCCGTGCTGTAATTTCAACACTTCTATAAAGGTTTCATTTTTTTTATTTCTTTTCATTTTCTTTCTGTTACTCATAGGTTGGCTGGTAGTGATCCCTTTTGTTTGTACAATAGAGAAATAAATAAATAAATAACGGTTTATACAAAATAATTTGTCTTACTAATATTATAATTGCGAAAGTTTGTGAGTATGGATGGATGTTTGTTACTCTTACACGAAAAAAACTATTGAACGGATATGTTTGAAATTTTACAGTTATATAGGTTATACATCGGAATAACATATAGGCTACAATCTGTAATGATTTTAAGTAATATAACGATATTTGTCAATAAAGTCGGAAAAGATCTGGCCTCTGAGAGCTATCTCGGCGTACGCTGACTAAACCATTGGAGTTACACAAAGATGATGTACCGCAGTATTGTTTGTCTTGAATAGTTCTAAATAAAAGTCCGCGACAGCATAGATCTACCTTTTATGTGTAAGCCACTATGACCAAAATTGTAAATCATAAATTTAATTACATTAGTCACTGTGGCAAATCAAATTCTATGCGAGCTAAGCCGCGGGTAAAATCTAGTAATTTATAAAAAGTGGTAGTAACTGAAAAAAACTATATTCAACTAATGGAATCTTTATTCAATAAAAGGTAATAAATATAAAACAATATTATTTTATTACAACATATAATCTTGTCGTATGAGATAACCGGCTGAGTAGAATAGACCATCACTTCTTACCGAGGTGTCGTAAAAGGTGACTACGGTAGGTTGACGTCAGGAAGGCGGCCGGTAGTAAAGTAACTAGCCAAAACGTATAACAACGTGTTTAAAACATGTTGTGCCGAACCCATTTAAAGTGGGATAAGGGTAGAAGAATGATGATTATTTTATTACAACAAAAAGCAAAATTAGGCTGAATTCAGGCCATGGGCAACCTTTTTTAATTAAAAATCCAGAGTGAAAAAAAAAACTTTTCCCTATCATTGTTAAAAGCGGTTATTCAAATTACTGTGGAAAGTTTTTCGACGGTGTCACGAGTACAAGCCACGGGCAGCCATCAAAGAGTTTTTCTGTTACGACTTATCTGTCGAATTGATAATTGCAATTTAACAGACTTTTCGGTGACGACGTAACCTGTATATCTCTAGATACTTCTGGAGATATATATATATTTATTATTACTGCAATAATATACATGATGCTACAGATGGTGTTTTGATTTTCATATATATATATTGAATTTAGTATAGTATGTAACTATATATGTATTTTATACCATGTGGTATCCGGCTGCATAGAATAGACCACCCTCATTTCTTACCAAGATGTCGTAAAAGGCGACTAAGGTAAGTTGACGTCAGGCAGGCGGCCGGTCGTAAAATACGTTGCCAAATCATATGACAACATGTTTGTAACATGTTGTGCCGACCCCACTTAGGGATAAGGTCAGGAAAATGATGATGATATAACTATATATGTATTTTAATTAAATATTATTATGTAAATTAATGCACCTCCTACCCCACTCTGTATATAATTTCTTTCACCGAGGTTGTCTGATAGAAATCACTGTAAAGCGATAAGACCGCCTCTTTGTCGTTTATAAGTTTATTTTGAATATTATGTATATTTGTGTGTGCAATATACTTTATATTAAATAAAAAAATAAGCGGATTTTATAAATTTTAAAATAACTCTGTACTAGCAAGCTCAGTTTGTGACAAACAATACAATAGCCAGCTAGCGCATTAGCACTGCTTGAATTACACAGTCCCGCTTTATGTCCTAATTACTCCAAATTGTAATGTACATTGTGCTTGCCAGTTTCAGGAATTGTTAACAAGACTTATCGGTCCCCAAGTATTTAGGCAACTTGACGTTAACAGCACTTTAACTCAGTGGCTATTATACATATAAACCCTGTATAATACGTAATTGCTGCATCACAAAAACTATTACGAGTTAAAAAAATAAATCTATAACTCTGTTGCTTGGATGATGCGTCACTTTGCGACTTTGTCGTATCTGTCCTGATGATATTTCAGTTACGAGGCGAAACTTTCACGTCTAAACTGCTAGACCAATATATATGAAATTTGCTACAGTTAAAGGTTATACACCAGGGTAACATATACGATAGATAATTTCCTGTTTGTTTTTCTGAGACAGAGAAAAACATATTTTATTATGGAGGAAATTTAAAAGCTTAAGTTAACGCTTACAAAATTGCAGATACTTATAGATAGACATTTTCTAAATACTGTAAGACTTTTAATAAATATATTAAAATAAAATAATCAAATAAATATAATAAAATATTAAAATAAAAACAAAAATACAGTACGTATTTGTTAAGCAAGTTTTTGCATTATACATTTAAAATATGTGATAATAATTAAGTTATGTTAGTAGCTTCAATAGCAGTACAACACAAAAATCATGTTTTGGGATAAATCGATTTTTTCTTAATAAATAAAGTTTTCATTGTTGAGGAAAATACATATAAAATGATTTGCTTAAACGACCGGTATTAAACTGAATTATGAGTTCTGCTGGTATTGCTGCTAAAATCGCAACACGAGTTTTTTGAGTTCTAACACTATTGAAGCCCATGAGCAGAATAAATAAAAAAAAACTCTTATTATCTTATTTCAATAAAGTGTTTTTTTTTACAAGTTATATCTACTTAAATTACTTACACGCTACTATTATACAAATCATGCCCACGTGGAATGCTCCCAAGAATGCTGGCAGCGTTTCCGCGTTGAATCGCTAAGCTGATTCTTTGTGCGAGAAAGGAGCCAGCCTTCTTGTCACCCGAAGAGGCGATCAACTGAGGTGTTATAACGGATAAAAAAAATTTTGCATCTTGGCTCCATGGCCCTAGGGTCTCAACTGCAAACGGCACAAATATATAACTCTCAACGAGAGATGCCGCTTACCGGATTCGGCCATTTCCGCCGCAGCTCCAGGTCTTGACACCGTTTCCCTGATATGGGACGAGGCTAACGTATCAACGCATGTTGCGTCCCACATTAGGGCCCGTCCCCGTTCCCAAGGAACCAGCGTCAGACCGTCTATTATAAATATTATTTACCTTTTGGCTATCACAGCTTGTAGTTTGTAAAGTATAAAAACTGCGATGAATAAAGCTACTCCCATTATTAATTTATTTAATAGACGATACTTAAAAATCTGTGAGTCATAAAAATGTTAATTGCGATCTGTAATTACAATTTCGTCGCTAATTAAATTCATAATACACAATCTACGTTATTTTCATGCAGTATTTTATAACAGAACGATCAGAAATTTTACGATCGTCCTCAATTTCAAAATTTATTCCGTCCCAAGCCCTAAAACTGGACCGAGGCATAAACAATACTTTAGGACAGATGGCTCGCGGCCCTATATTCTGATATCCAATAAAGAGGAGCTACATTTTTATGTCCCATTCGAGGGGTCGCCACTTTGAATACCTCAACTCGGCCTTAATCTTTCACCGAGTATTGTAATGATGTCGAAACTTCTCTAACCTTTTGTAGATGGGATGGCACTGCGGCCGGCTTATAGCAGTTTCTGTGAAATTTGTATAAGCGACCATCCTAAATATTATTTGCATGAGACACCTACATCTAGATAGCTGTTTTTTCTGTATACCATTTTATCTCCTACTGGATCAACAATTCTTACATATATTTATTGATTTTATTTATTTATTTATGTACCATAAAGAAGAAAAATACGTAAGAAAAACATTATCATTAAAAAAAACAGAGTACAACGGTCAGCTAATCCTTTTGACAGAGATCTCTACCAGCTAACCTACGAAGTGAGACAATTTATAGTGCAACAGCTATGGTACTAATATCCTAACTTATACACTAATAAATATATATATTTATATAAATAATATATTGTAAATAAAATAACAATAATATATACATAAATGTCAACAAATACATTATGGGAGTAAGGAAATATTTAATCTAAGTTTGAAAGCACTGAGGGACAGGTTAAGGCTATCTATCATAGATAATGCTGTATGGCAACGAGTTCAAAATAATAAAAATAATATACTTACGAGTTACAAAATAATAAAACGTTATGTTAGATCTTAGTTAGTGCATTAGTTAATTAATTAAGTTAGCAGTAAACATATTTAAGAAATTGAATGTTTGATATAAGTTAGTTAGTTAGTTAGTTATGTTACCTCCCAACAAGCGGGAAGGCGGTGAATAAAATAGCGCAAAAGGGTGTTGAAAATGGAGAAATACCTACTCGGGTTTAAAATAAAAGACGTGCGCTTGGTGCGTGGCGTAAAAAGGAAAGGGAAATAGTTTTATTGTAGTGTTGCCAATTACAGTATGTTCGTTCAAACTCAAACTCAAACTCAAAATATTCTTTATTCAAGCAGACTGTTTACAGTACTTTTGAATCGTCAAATGTTTTCAAGAAGTTACCACTGATTCGGAAGTTTGCTCCTACCGAGAAGAACCAGCAAGAAACTCGGCGGCCATTCTTTTTTTACAATTTGATTGATGGTTACAAATTAATCGTTCAGAAACATTTATATGTCTTTAACAGGCGGTGGACATATTCAATAACGGAAGCCGCCATCAGCAGGCCTACCATGAACTCTTATTTCGACTTAATTGAAGGCGTAAACGACGACCACGAACCGTTTTCTTTTCGTACCATGAAGTGTGAATTGCATTCGGGTCGTAATGTTTGAAAAGGATAACGTTATATGAACTATAGATAACTCTGTCTCTTTCACTCACATGTTCTTAGGACGAATTCCGAACGCTCATTCGGCAACGACTTAAAGTGTGCGTCTTTAAGACGTCATGGTATGAAAAAGCAAAACAATTTCGTTGACGTCTTCAATTGAGTCGTAATAAGAGTTCATGGTAGGCCTGCTGTACCGTCCATCCGGCTGAGTTTGGCCACACAGTTTGGCATTTTGGTATTACATAAATTTTCTCTAATCGCGTATTATATCAAAATAATAGTAGCATTATTATTGCCTTATATCATAGACAAAGGCAATTTTCATTTTTTTTGTCAAAAATCTAACTCGCTCGTCGGCATGCTCATCTAACTTTGAACAGACTTTCAGCCTCTCACCTAAATTAAAGTTTACCGCCGTGTGGTATTCGGTTTAGTAGAATAGACCACCCTCATTTCTTACCGAGGTGTCGTAAAAGGCGACTAAGGTAAGTCGACCCGCCGTGTTTTATCCGGCTGAGTAGAATAGACCATCCTCATTCCTTACCGAGGTGTCGTAAAAGGCGACTAAGGTAAGTTGACCCACCGTGTGGTATCCGGTAGAGTAGAATAGACCACCCTCTTTCTTACTGAGGGGTCGTAAAGTACGACTAAGGTAAGTTGACGTCAGGCAGGCGGCCGGTCGTAAAATACCTAGCCAAATCATATGACAACATGTTAACATGTTGTGCCGACCCCACTTAGAGTGGGATAAGGGCAGGAGAATGATGATGATGAATGATGACCTAAATTAAAGTTTACAATAATTTACATAAAATTATTTTTTTTAATTATTTTTATAAATGGAACTCTGCTGTAGAACACATATTCACTAAACAATAATTTCTATCCAATTTCTGTGAGACATTCTACAGAAATTAGTAGTAAATATTCACTAGATATAGGAGATAGTAATTTGCTAACGTTAATAAATAAATAATAGATTTCAAATTTCTACATTCAGAATAACCAAAAAGTATTTCGTAACTCTGACGTTAAAAATATATTTTTTAAATGATTACGACATACTATCCGCCGTGTGGTATCCGGCTGAGTATAATAGACCACCCTTAATTTTTTACCGAGGTGTCGTAAAAGGTAAGTTGACGTCAGGCAGGCGGCCGGTCGTAAAATACGTAGCCAAATCATTTGACAACATGTTTGTAACATGTTGTGCCGAACCCCGCTTAGAATGGTATGGTTACGACATACTATGTCATACATGTGCGATGTAAAAATGTGTTCAAAATTCAAAATATCCTTTATTCAAGTAAACTTGTAAACAAGTGGTTTTGAATCGTCAACTCTACTGCTGGTTCAGCAAACTGTTCCTACCGAGAACGACCAGCAAGAAACTCGACGGTGGCTCTTTTAAAATAATTCTTATAACTAGTTACATTTAGTCTTTACTATCTTGTACAGGATCGAACAGTAAATATCCACGCACTCTTATCATCTAATTTATAATGTTAAGGATTCAACAGTACCGTGGTGACCCTGTCTTTAGCTCCGCGGGTGGCGGGTTCGATTCCCGCCGAGCTTCGTTCCTGAGAGTTCTTCGAGCCTGGGTGTATATTTGTATTTAAGTATGTATTTAAAATTATATAAGTATATATTTATAAGTTGTCTCGCCGTGTGGTATCCGGCAGAATAGAATAGACCACCCTTCTTTCTTACCGAGGTGTCGTAAGAGGCGACTAAGGTATGTGCCGTGTGGTATCCGGCTGCATATAATAGACCACCCTCATTTCTTATCGAGGTGTCGTAAAAGGCGACTAAGGTAAGGTAAGCAGGCGGCGGGTCGTAAAATACGTAGCCAAATCATGTGACAACATGTTTGTAACATGTCGTGCCGACCCCCCTTATCACACATAAGGGCAGGAGAATGATGATATTTATAAGTTGTCCGTCACACATAACACAAGTATTAAGTTACTTTGGGGACGGGCGACCGTGTGTATAAGTGTCCCATATATTTATTATTATATTATTATTGTTATTTTGACTTTTATATACGTCACATAAAATACACTGTGAAGCAAATGTAAGAATATCTATTTCCTTAAACTTCTCTCGCAGGGAATCACGCGGATTTAAATTGTAAATGCCATATATGGCTCTTTTTTGTGTGTGCAAGAAGCAATTTAGACTTTTTAATTGTGAGGTACTTTGCACTCCTAAATGAATACTCGTAACCTTTTGAAGCGGACAGTATTTACGATCGAGGAAAAGAGGAGTCTTACAGACGCACCATCTTTATTAGCCGTCATTGCCAAAGGGTTCTATACAGTTAATAAGAGAATGTGTACAGAAGGAAATTAATTTTTGCGAGGAAATATTTGATACGTTAAAATATAAAAGCCTTGCACATTGTTTCGTTAATTAAATAACGGCTTGACTTTCAAAAACAGACGGCGAAGTTAATGTTGAGTGTGCCAATTTTAAAATTTTACTGCCAAAGCTTCTTTTCTACTTTAGCTTTTTTTTATAGAAAAGATGAGAGGTGCAAGATTGGGATGGTATGGACATGTAATGAGGAGGGATGAAAATCATGTGATCAAACGAGTGTTGAGTATGAATGTGGATGGATATGTGACTAGAGGAAGGCCTAAAAAGAGATGGTTGGATTGTGTGAAGTATGATATGCATATAAAAGGAGTACCGCCAGAGTTGACGAATGATAGAAGAGAATGGAAGAGAAAAACATGTTGTACCGACCCCACTTAGAGTGGGATAAGGGTAGGAGAAAGAAGAAAGAAGAGCTTCTTTTCTACGATAAAGTGTTTACACGTGAAACCAGAAACTATTATATAACAAAACTACTTTGCTATAATCCGCGTGTGTTAAGCGAATGTATGTAATGCTAAGTGTATGAAGCAGGCAAAATTCACGTACCTTACACATTATGATTACGATTTTATTGTGGCTGCACGACAAAATCATAATATCCTCCTTGCTTCGGTTTCGGAGCGAAATAATCGTAGAGATTTTACTGGTGGTTGTGTGTATTACTTCTGTGCATTGTGGCTTGTGGAGGCGTCTTGGGATACGTGTGGTGACTTGTCCTGCATATGTAAGGTACGTGAATTTTGCCTCCTTCATACACTTAGCATTACATACAATCGCTTAACACGCGCGGATGATAGCAAAGTAGTTCTGTTATAGTTTCTGTAATATAGAATTCCGAAATGGTCCAGCTTCTATAAATTATTGTTTACACGTGCTTGTTGGATGTCTGTAGTGGTGAAAGTAGGAATAAATCAAGTAAATACGTAAGAACATGGAAATAGTAAATCTATTTCGCAATTCGCCTTATTTATACTTCGACTCGCCCATTGCTGCAATTCCGCGGGTCATGGGTTCGATGCCCGCCAAGGGCCAACATTGTCTAAAATCAATTTGTTGATTCTTCAAGCCTGGGTTGGTATTCGTATTTAATTATGTATTTAAAATTATATATGTATATATTTACCAGTTGCCTATCACCCATAACACAAGTATTAAGATACTTAGTTTGGGAACGAACTTCCGTGTGTGTAAATGTCCCATATATTATTTATAATTTTCGAAGTTTTCTCTAACGAACATATTTTATTAACTATCAATTATTTGAACTGAAAATTATCAAAAATAAAATGAAAAATCATCGTTCATCATTCTCCTGCCCTTATCCCACTGTAAACGGGGTCGGCACAACATGTTGTCACATGATTTGACTACGTATTTTACGACCGGCCGCCTGCCTAACGTCAACTAACCTTAGTCGCCTTTTACGACACCTCGGTAAGAAACGAAAGTGGTCTATTCTATGCAGCCGGATACCACACTGCACAAATCTAAGTCGCCTCTTACGACACCTCGGTAACAAAAGAAGGGTGGTCTGATCCTATTCTGCCGGATACCACACGGCGCAAAAAAATATATATATTTTCAAATAATCTCTCTCTAAGTCTAGCATATCAAAGCTTATATACTAGCGACATGTTTTCCTAAACGCATGTGATTTAAATATTTAGTAACTTTGTGACTTCATGTTATTGAGGGAAGATGGATATTCAGCAAAAGTACATAACGTAATGTAATGCGCTTGGGATTTAGAAATAAGAGTGCTTACATACTGTCTACAAGAAAAAAAAAATAAACAAGCCCTCAGTAGCGTGTGGTTAACGACTCACTAACGCAATATTATGTATCAATTACATTACATATCTTGATATAAGTCTAAAACTTATTTCCTCGGTTTTCACCACTTTATATACCATATATACTCTCAAATTATAATGAAAATTAACTTCATATTTCTGTCGCGCGTTTTTTTATTAATTTTAATATCTGTAAATGAATAATTCAGATTAAGTATATCAATGTGAATGCCAAAATAATAATGCTCTTTCATATAAATTCTGAAATTTTAACATTAGTTATGTATTTTACGTTCCATAGATCTACGAAAATAAATTTATAGGGTTTGGTAAACAAGTTAAATAAAAAACAAGAGAGTATGAGTACTAAAGACAAAAAAGTTATTTCTGTTACTCATAACTTATTTCATTATTATGAAATGGGGTCGTAAAATACGACTAAGTTAAGCTGACGTCAGGCAGGCGGTCGGTTGTAAAATATGTAGGCAAATCATGTGACAACATGTTTGTAACATGTTTTGCCGTTGTGGGATAAGGGCAGGAGGATGATGATTATATTTATTTAATAGTTCTAATAGTGTCATAACCTATATCACACTAGCGATTTTGTAATACACCTAATCGGTAAGTGCAATACGAAGAACCGGTTATTTTTCAAAACTAACATCCAGAAATGCAAAAAATTGTATACATTTTTTTCTTATATACAAGATTTCAAGTTACTTTAAAATAATTAAATTAAATTGTTATATAAGATACTAAAATATTCGATAATTAAGATTTAAATTTTGACGTTCGTTTATTTAATTTTAGTACGGTTAGCATCATTGAATTATATCGCAATATTAATAAAAAAATTGTCTAAATACAAATAAGGTTTATATGTAGTACAAACAAAACAAAAATAGAAATTGTAATATTACACAATATAAAAGTTGTTACAAGCAATATAACAGAACTAACTACTTTGCTATAATCCGCACGGGTTAAGCGAATGCATGCAAAGCCAATGTGTATGAAGCAGGCAAAATCTACGCACCTTATACATGCAGGACCAGCCACCACATGCACCCCAAGGCGCAATTCACCAGCAACAACGAACACAAAAGCAGCACACACACCCACCACCACAATCTCGACGATCGTTTCGCCCCGAAACCGAAGCATCATCAGGAGGATAGGCTTCACGACAAAAATGTCACGATTTTTGTATAAGGTGCGTAGATTTTGCCTGCTTCATGCACATTGGCTTTGCATGCATTCGCTTAACCCTTGCGGATTATAGCAAAGTAGTTAGTTCTGTTATATTGCTTGTAATATGGAATTCCGCAAAGTAACGCCTGCTTCTATAAATCATATAAAAGTTGTTCTTAAAACGCGCGACAAATTTCGCATTACGTAACCTCCTTAACAGATTCACCTCGAGTTGACGGCTAAACGTGTTAGTTCACTTTATTGAATATCGGGAATATGACACAGTCCTGCGGGACCCCAAATATCGGAGGTCGAAGTATCCGACATTAGTTGCGTTCTCAGCGGATTTTTTGGTTACTTTTAGGATCATATAATGGATTCTTGTTCAGTGGTTGTAAATATACATAGCTGCTTATTCTTTTTTCTTACGCACCTGCTTTGTTATAATGCTTCTTGTGTTCTCCTTACTTGGTATCAGAAACTTACTTTGTAAAACCTTTTTATGGATCATTTTACAAAGGTTTCCAGTCGATTAAAGCAAGTGATATTTTCTGTTAATTCTATTTGACGAAAAAAAAGTGTATACTATGTAATGATTATAAGTTGAATTGGAACAATAGAAATTACTTCTAAGCTTACTTTATCCATACAGCTGGCACACGATGGATATTCTGATTACTCCTATTGATTCATATACAAATTATAAAACTTGTACTTGAGTAGTGACCATTAATCTCATGTTATATAGGATAAAAACAATGTGTATTAACATGACCAACTTCACATTAGATAGACAGCCAAATTAAAGGTAGGTTACAAATTGTCAATGATTAGAAAGAATAGAACTTTCAAAGTTCAAATATGAAGTATTTTGAACTCCTTCGAAAACTCATAAAAATGATACTATATTAATACATACATATTTAGGAAATGAGTACATCCTCGTGCCCTTATCCCACTCTAAGTGAGGTCGGCACAACATGTTACAAAACATGTTGTCACATGATTCGGCTCACCTTGCTCAACTCACATTAGTCGCCGTTTATGACACCTCAGTAAGAAATGAGGGTGGTCTATTCTACTCAGCCGGATACCACACGGCGGGTCGACTTACCTTAGTCGCCTCTTACGACACCTCGGTAAGAAATGAGGGTGGTCTATTCTACTCAGCCGGATACCACGCGGCATATATTTAGAAAATAAGTTTAATAAAAAAAAAGTTTAGGAACAATGTATCGCATTTCACAAATAAACTTATTAAATAAAATGAAATACGCGACCAATAACTCAGAGCAGGGACGAGAAAGTTCGCGAAACAATAACAGCGCCCATATTTCACATTCACGTATCGGAGTTTGCTCACTTCGATCTGCGACACATTTGTGTTACTTCATGTTTGTTTTAGACTTTTACATTTGCTATAACGTATGAACAATTCCATATTAAATTGATACAGCTATTGGTTGGGCGTATTTTGCATTGGACAATGTCACTGCCACGAACCTAGTGGTGAGTGGCAGCGGTTACGTCGCGCGGCCAATTAGACGGTCGCGCTGCAGCCGCTATTGCTGTCTATCGCTGAGCCACATCCGCCATTACGACTTGCACCGTCGAATTGTGCTCTGATAACACAACCACAACCGCTAAGGTAAGGTCGGAAGTCCATCTCATAGAGTCTACAGACACGGCTTTTTCCGGTACGGTGTCGCCATTCTTACACCTTAACCCCTCGTTCGCACGGGCGTAAAAATTGCGTCGCGTTAAAATTCCACAATAGGCGTTATAAGAAGTTTTCTCTTAATGACACCATCAAAAGAGGTCTTGCCACCATCGACATTCCTGCTCTTCTCGAGCCTTCCGGGATATGTCGGGATGATGGCAAGAGACCAGACGGTCTGACGCTGGTTCCTTGGGAACGGGGACGGGCCCTAATGTGGGACGCAACATGCGTTGATACGTTAGCCTCGTCCCATATCAGGGAAACGGCGTCCAGACCTGGAGCTGCGGCGGAAATGGCCGAATCCGGCAAGCGGCGAAAGTATGCATCTCTCGTTGAGAGTTATATATTTGTGCCGTTTGCAGTTGAGACCCTAGGGCCATGGAGCCAAAGTGCAAAAAAAATTTTATCCGTTTTAACACGTCGGTTGATCGCCTCTTCGGGTGACAAGAGGGCTGGCTCCTTTTTCTCACAAAGAATCAGCTTAGCGAGTCAACGCGGAAACGCTGCCAGCATTCTTGGGACCATTCCACGTGGGCATGATTTGTATAGTAGTAGCGTGTAAGTAATTTAAGATAGATATAACTTGTATATATTTGTTATAAATAAAATACATCCAGAAGTTTCGTATGGTATATTCAGCTTAACGCCCTCACCCTAACGACTAAAATGGAACACTGCACGATAAAATACGTCGCGATTTAAATACGCTGTCGTGTGAACAGATACCTGGATACCCATTTGTTTCAATTCGGCGTAATTTTTACGCGCGATAAAAATCATCTCGTGCGTACGAGGGGTACGACCCCAACGTCCATCGGTTCTCCGCACTATGTAAATAAATAAATAAATAAATAAATCTTTATTCTTCAACACACCTCAGTACAACAACAGTATTAATAATAAAAAACAATTCAAAAAAATAAAACAGAAAATAAAATAAAATAAAATAACGTCTTATACGACTATAGCAAATTAAAAATGTGCAGCGGTGTGACGAAGAAAGGGATAGCCACTCAGACTAACAGGGTTAGCAACGCAAACCCATTGCTGATTTTCAGTGGCCTCCGTTCGCTAAATGACGGCATAGACAGCACTGTTCAATAACGAAAATTAAAATTATAAACTAAAAGGTAATAGTGGTATTTGAAAAATATAAAATAATAATAACTAAAACAAATATTTTATCTCCAAACACATACATTCAAACCAATCCTTAATAAATATTATTACGATTTACGGGTAAAATTCACTGGGTCAATATTAATGAGATTTGTCAGAGCCAAATGCTGTTATAATTAGTATAAAAAATAAAAAATAAAATTAAAATAAAAAATTTGCAAAAGCTAAGATTTTACTGAATTATTTTTATTATAATGTAATCAAATAAATTCCAAATTTTCAATATTTAACACGGCTGTTCTTTGAATGTCCAAATAATGTGACTTTAGTTTTGTTTTAAAGTTAGAAGAAGTTAAAGTTAAACAGCGAAAGGGTGGAGGCAAATGTGCCCCACCCATCGTCAATTCAGCTTCACGATACGGTGAGCTATGTCGGTGACTATGATTCTTATACGGATCTCCTTATTTCGGATTAGATTACATAGAGAAACTCCAGGCATAGCTCCGGGAGTAGCTCCATCGCCCGCTGAGCTACTCTGAACCTTCTTATGAAGCCTATATTCAGTGACCCTGTTTCCGATCCGTAAGTCATCACTAGCTAGACCAATACCACCGTGGTTACGAACTGACTGTTCGTAACCACGGTGGTATAAAGGTAACATGATTTAGTCGCGATTTGATCCGTTCATTTATATTTAACAATTATGTTGACGCTAAGTCGCAGTTACAGCTTGTCGTACATATAAGTATGATACAAAACCATATCCAAAATGCGCTTTGCCACGGCAAGGCAACTTGGTCTCAACTCGTTGTGATTATACATTATGTTCGGAGTAAAAAGAATATTTTAATTTAAATAATGCAAAGGCAGTGAAATTGTTAATTGTGAAAGCTAAATTGCACGCGGTATTTTTCATTATGCAAAATATTTTCCAGCTGCATAAAACTTCAATATTTTTAATTGCGCCTTAGCGAATGCAAACTCAAGTAGATTGTTGAGGATATAGGTTTTATATAATATATACTATATACTATATACGGAATACTAGCTTTAACTACTTATAAGTCAGAAGTAATATACGAATATCCTATTTTCAATCACGAGTGCGATTTTTATTGTTCAAATCAAATGGTTAAACGGATTTCACGAAAGATAGGAATTAATATAGGAATTTATTTTGACAGATAATATTTTTATGTCACAGTCTGTGTCATTAATCATTATTAGAATAACTTTGGGATTAAAAGACGATACTGGCTCAAACGATAATATATACCCGTTTTCGAAGTCCTGGATATGCGCCGGCGGCCGGCCGTTTCTTGTGACGCCAAGAGAAAAGATTACTCGAACGAAAAGTAACACTTTTACGAGTCCGAAACTGGACACGACACTTTTAAAGTTGGACACAGTTGATATTGCAAGTACCAGACGAATTGTTAAGGTTTTACAACGAATTTAACACGAATATGTACAGCGATCAAGCGGCCATTAGCGAACGATTCAGCGCGCACGAAGACACTCGCACGGCGACAAAACGGGCCAATCGGCGAGTGGCGTTTCCATTGCTACCTACATATCGGTTATTAAAAAATGTCAATTGCCCAGAGAGAAAAGATTTCGAAATAATTAAAAAATTATCAAATATTTACGAACGCCGTTTGTTTAAATTATCTTGATCATTTTTAAAAATTTTCGTTTGTTGATTATACCCGTATCGATATAAAAGACGTATCGACTTCATTGAAAGTTCTCCATATAAATTAGGCAATCCTAATAATGCCTATTATTATTCAACATATAAAATGACGTAAGTCGACTTATAAACATATTCACGCCTCCCACGGATATATCTGTCAAACTTTTTAACATACAACTTCCGTTTGTCATATATTGTTCGGAACGATTTATAGAAGCAGGCGTTACTTTGCGGAATTCCATATTACAAGCAATATAACAGAACTAACTACTTTGCTATAATCCGCACGGGTTAAGTGAATGCATGCAAAGCCAATGTGTATGAAGTAGGCAAAATCTACGCACCTTATACATGCAGGACCAGCCACCACATGCACCCCAAGGCGCAATTCACCAGCAACAACGAACACAAAAGCAGCACACACACCCACCACCACAATCTCGACGATCGTTTCGCCCCGAAACCGAAGCATCATCAGGAGGATAGGCTTCACGACAAAAATCGTACTGCACTGGCAGTATAAGGTGTATAAGGTGCGTAGATTTTGCCTACTTCATACACATTGGCTTTGCATGCATTCACTTAACCCGTGCAGATTATAGCAAAGTAGTTAGTTCTGTTATATTGATTGTTCGGAACAATATATGTAAAAAGTAACCATCTAAATATACCAGTCGGGGGACATCAAAAAACATTTTCATACTAAATATCGGAAGCTGCGGCGGCCTCATAAACTGTCGTGTCGAAAGTTCCCTTCTTTTCGGCGACAGATGTTCCGATATTACGGCCGCCATATTTCTTTATGGCGTCATTTAAATAAAGAACCACTCAAGGGCCACAATGGTTATAGATATCGTTTGGAAGTTTATCAACATTTGGTGTGTGACTTATGTGTTTTGTTGTTCGTTAGAGGCCTATGACTTCTAAATTTAGAAAGTACGTTGTGTTATAATAAAAAAAGTAAAGTAACAGCCTGTTACTATGCCCACTGCTGGGCTAAGGCCTCTTCTCGTTTTTGGAGAGAAGGATTGGAGCTAAGACCTACCACGCTGCTCCAATGCGGATTGGTAGGTTACACATATCCCTAGAGAATTCTCTAGAGATATGCAGGTTTCCTCACGATGTTTTCCTTCACCGAAAAGCGTGTGATAAATTGCAATTATCAAATAGACACATAAGTTTTAATAGAAAAACTCATTGGTGCCTGCCCGGGGTTTGAACCTATGTCGTCTTTAGAGAGTCGCACGGTCTCACCGCTAGGCTATCACAGCTCTGTTATAATATAACCGATTCTATTCCAAGCATTAAATTATGTATCTCTCAGATCAAATAAACCTTATTTAGAATACACTGTTTAATCACATTGAATACTTTATTTGATATATGACAGTGGTCTATGGAATATTTGTAAATTTTTAAATCACGACAAAAAATGGACACTTTTTGACAACCAATAGACAGTTAACATCTTGCTTTTGCTAATTACAACAAATATTGTAAATCCTGCAATGTAACTAATAAATTTATTAGATAAATAGTCTTTATTCATTCTACAAAAATATGTTGGAAATATCAAACGAAGTAACTTTTCTTATAGCATAGCCTTTGCTAGCAACTTCACTACCGAGATAAGAACGCATAGGTTAATCTCCAACATATAACAAAACTATACTGTCATACATACACAACATACATAATTTCGCATTAACTAATTAGTTTGAGCAACGTATATTACTTTAAACTTATTATTTGAAGCATATCTATGATAAAATATCATAAATATAAATCAAACAGGATGAGTTTTGAGCTTCAACACTTATATGCTTGGTTTTGGTAAAAAACTCCAATAAAAAAAAAATTATGGAACAACTCCAATAGTCAAACCAATAGCCGAATATTTTGTGTATAGAAACCTCAGTATACGAAACTTAGAATGCCCTGTATATTAAATGTTGAGCTCTCACGCCAGGCCAGTGATTCAGAGCCGGCAGTAGTGTGGAATTATTAATGAAGTGCAGGTTCTAGTGGCGACCGCATTCAGACATATGTGGAGTCTGTAGCATACACCACAGACTTGTGGAACAAACGCTGCGTTCATTTTCTAGTATGTATATCCTATTATAACACAATGTATAGTAACCGACAATAAATAATGCACATCGAGGATTAGAGAGAGAAATCGGCTAGATTCTGCTTCATAGAGCAACCAACGTCTCTGTCGCACAGACTGTCGAACCCGTGTGTGACAGTGACAGCGCTCTACGAAACCGAACTGGACGTTCTAAACTTCGAAGTGCATTATTTAATGCCGGGTACTATACGTTCTTTTACAACATATTATGTAAGTAATAGAATTCTTTTGTTAATAGATTAATATCGTATAAAAAAATTCTTCAATGAAAGTTTATTGCTACAAAAATAAATGGCAACGACGTATTTCAGCAATTATTTTTGTTATACCGTCAACGTAATATATCGCTAATGAGAAGGGATGAAGCATAAACAGTGGGGTAGATTAATTCTTGTTAGTCGTCATCCTTTCAACATTTTCCACCTTTTTACCTTATATCTGAAATATAGATTAATAGCTTTAGATGCTTTGATTCTCAGAATTAAATATTCTAGAATTCAAATAAAAAATATTATCATTTTGCTATAATTATTAAAGTTCTACAACTATTTTGTTTATATGTCATTTAAAACTTCATCATCAATCGTCATATTGAAGAAATGTATTATGATGTTATGCTATTATGGATATTGAAAACAGCGTTATTATACTAGAGTAGATAATCTGTATTCAATTCAAATTCAAATTCAAAATATTATTTATTCAAGTAAAGTTGTAAACAAGTGCTTTTGAATCGTCAACTTTACTGCTGGTTCGGAAAGCTGTTCCTACCGAGAAGAAC
The DNA here is from genome assembly GCA_947086505.1 of Morpho deidamia. Lineage (NCBI taxonomy): Eukaryota > Metazoa > Arthropoda > Insecta > Lepidoptera > Nymphalidae > Morpho > Morpho deidamia. Next base: position 4,197,241 of record CAMTZC010000025.1, read on the forward strand.
CAGCAAGAAACTTGGCGGTTGCTCTTTTTAAAATATAAATCTAAAAACTAGTTACATTTATTTGTTACTCTCTCTTACAGGGTAGAAGTGCACCTATATCCACACATCCTTATCATCTAAGTAATCCTCAACAGTATAGTAGACTTTCTGTATCAGCCTCTTTTTAACACTGTTTTAAACTGCTGTAATGGCATGGACAAAATTGATTTCGGAATTTTATTATAGAATCTTAGACCCAAGGCCACAAACGATTTACTTACTTTTGCTAGGCGCATAGCAGGAGTCGCAAGCTGTAAGTGAGACGGTCACAATAAATAATGAGAGGGATGATCAAACTCGTATATTTTATCTTTGTCTAATCACACTTAAAAAAAAGAGACGGATAGACACCGTCATTGGCTTTCTCTTTACCAAGACACATTTTAGGCTGGCTTCCTTACTCTAAGCATTTTAACTTTGTGATTAAACAAGTACATATAATTATGTTCCTTATTTAACTTCTAGCATTTTATAAAATATATTGTGAGGATTGTACCTAATGCGGATGGTTAAAAATTCATTGTGATTATTTTATTAGAATGAGCATAAAAAACGAACGTTTTTATTCGAACGTTTCAGCTGCAGGTCTGCCCGGCCTTTAATATCGAAAGTTTCTCCACCAACATGGTTGGCAGGCCGTGTGTGAAGCCAAATAAAAGATAAAAGCAGCTGTAACTCGTTTCTAAGTTGAGCACTACTAGTTAAGCCTTGTTATTAATTTTATCTCGCCTTTTCTTCGTGTCTTATTTATGGGTATGTGCGGTGGTTATTAAACTTCTAGACGCTATGATCTCTTAATGAGATAAGTTTCCTTAGCGTATATCGGAAAACTGTGATAACACGCAATGACCATTATCTATTTAGTAAATCGATTTAGAATACAATAGATAATTAATAGTTCTTGCGACTTTGTTAACACCAACCTAAACGTTTAATTACCCTCAAAATTCAATAAGTATAAATAATAATTTTATATGCCCCAATTTATAAGCTTTTTTAATATCGAATTTAATTAATAATCGTGCATTAAGTGGTACAGGAAGACAGACATAAATAGAACTTCACATTTATAAAATTATTAAGAATATGTAGATTAAATAAATAAACAATTCTAAATATAAAATAAATAAATAAACAATTCTGAAACTTATGTCCTCTAGGTCTACTTATACTATTTAGACAAGTAGCTATCTTTTGATAACTTCCCTAATACAATTAGGAAATCTGCGATATAACCTGTATCTCTTAAGTGCATTTACATTTCTTTTTTCTGTAGCCAAAAGACGTACTAGTCTTCTTATATCACTGATAACACTGATTCCAGTGATAACCAAGCCAAGCCTTTGCTAACCCCAATTCAAGACACTATTACCAAATATTGCCTACTCCTTCAATCAACCTTAAATAAATTGAAGTGACCTAATTAAAACAAAATGTTTTATAGCAAATTGCAATAACGTAGCCTTTTAAAGGCGTGAATGTTAAAAAGATCCATAACATAGATGAGTAAACACAATTGCAAACGTTCGCATCGTGATGTCATAGACGGCATTGAATTAAGGATTACAATATATCTAAGTCAATTAAAACTAATTTTGAATTCAGTCACTTTAATACTAAACGTGAGTAATTTATAGAATTAGGCGTTACTTTGCGGAGATCCATAATACAAAAGTAATCATAAAATTATTTTGCTATAATCCGCGATAAAGTAAATAGAAAATATATATAGTGTTAAATGTATAGTGGACTATCCGTATTTTCATACCCGATACGTGCAGGATTCGTAAAAACACATGCACAAACCTCCACCACTTCCACCACAATACACAAGCACTACACACGTTCACTATCACAAACTACACAATCGTTTCGCCCTGCAACCGAAGCATCATCAGGAGAAAGACTCCACGACAAAATCGCAAAGTGAAGCATTAACCAAACAAGCATGGTTATATAGTACTTGGTTCATCCCCACCCTTTATTTTACCTCTGAACACGTGCAACAAGCTTGAACTAGAAATATTTTCTGCTTGTTAATGAGGGTGCCATTGTTATGCTTAATGATTTCTAATTGTTCCAAAATATTTAATTTCAAGCTTTTTCCACAGGTGTGCAGAATTTCTAAACAATGGTCATTAGGAACTTTATGGCCGCTTTCTTACAAATGTTTAGCGAAATGTGAATTTTTGGCTTATTATTCCTGAAAGCGACCTACTAGCGATAAACTAAACGCGAGATACGTCGTTGCATATCGAAACAATTCCATAAAACTTCAATAAAAGAAATCTTTCGGAAAGTATACTTTCCTTTGAAAAAACTAATGATTGCGGAGCGAAAAAGAAACGGAAAACTCTCACGTAAATCGTCTGAGATTGCACCGAATAGATTCGCACTTCATTGATTTAAAAAAGCACTACTGCATAAATTTACCGTTTCTATTATGCGGGGATGCGCTTATAAACGGACAACGAGATTGTACGCTAAGCTCCTTTCGTGCAAGGAAAAATTGCTACAGTGTTAAAAAGGCCAGTGTGCCGACAAAGATAGCTGAAAATGAAATACTATTTTGCATTGAAACGGGAAGAAGAGAAGTCGCGATGGTTAAATGTTTAGGGCCCTATATAAAATATGTATAAGACAAAATTTGATGTATTTCATAGACAGAGAGTCCACTAAAAGCTTGTTATTCCTGTGTCATGACTCAGCAGAGTTATTTATTTATTTGTTGTCTAGATTGCGTAACCATTTTAAATGTTAATAATATAATACAGTATCATCAATCTGCCTAATAAAGATATCCAACCTACATTTATTATTATCTATTGGTGTTGTTATTAATAATGATTATTTTCAGTCGATTATAAAGTTAAATACGTATTACAAAGACAAATAGTTTAATTAAATGTTAAATGGTTTTCAACACAATAATACTTTTAATTATCTTATTAAATAGTTATTATAAAAGTCATGATTACATAATTATATTTTCAGTTAGCAACTCATTCGTTCGTCTCGGTATTCGCTTCTATAATAAAATTTCGCCTTCGTACTAGACCAGTCCACAGAAAGGATTAAATTAAGTGTAAGAAATATGCTCATAAGTTAAGCATATTGCAAAATTATCTGGACGATTAAAATGCCTGGATTTGAAAATCCTTTCAGCTTCATACAAGACTGCGGATTAATAATCTAAGGTTGAAAATGTTTAAAAGATAGACCACGGAATTTGTTGCTGGTACTTCTCGTTAAAAACAACATTCCGAACCAGTAGCTTCATTAATAATGTTGATCCTTGACGATTCAAAAGTGCTTGAAAGAGGTTATTTGAATAAAGATTAATTTGATTTAAACCCCATGAATCATTCCAGCTGTTCGCGAGTTCTAATTGTGGTTGGTTCTATAAATTTTCCAAAAAACTTGTTCTTAATTCATTCACCATACGGTTTTTGGTGATAGGAGGCATAGTGTATGAATCTGGATGTTTCCTTGTGATTGAGCGATGAAAGCAAGTGAATCCTACTAGAGGGTTGCGGGGTTTACATTCAAAATAGACAACAACAAATGATATACAACAAACTTTACATTTAAATGATATTTGCAATTCATCATGTGCTTTGTAGTAAATGGAAATTATAAACAATATTTTCTTTTGAACGATAATAAGGAATACAGTTTATCACTGGAAAATGCCTGGGATATGTAGTGGATAAAAGCATGTGACTCCTGTTAAAGGGTTGCGAGTTCAAATTCTAAATATAAAAACTTATGGCCTTATTAATATTTATTTGCAATATATTATCCGCTTTTAGTGAAATGAAATATTGTGAACAAATCGGTTTAAGTATTCTTGAGAAATGTTTTACTTTCCAATCCGCATTGGTCTAGCGTAGTAGTAGTCTTCAAAAAAGAAAAGAGGAATAATCCCAGTAATTCGATATTAACAGGCCGCTATAGTTTTTTTATTGGAATATACATACTAAGGTTTGGATAATGACTCATTATTATATAATTTTATTATATACATATTTAAGCTATTTGTAGCTAAGAGTTGAGCGAAAGTAATATAGGTTAATTAGCTCTTCATTGTTCAAGATGGCCGACTCGATTTGCATAATGAATGATAATGAAAATTACTGATTCACTACTAGAGGAAGGTCAAAAGTAATATTAAAAATTATTTTGCTATATTTCGCGATACAGTAAATAGAAAATATATTTAATGCTAAATGTATAGTGGACTATCCGTTTTTTCATACCCGATACGTGCAGGATTCGTAAAAACACGTGCACAAACCTCCACCACTGCACAAAATCAACAATCGTTTCGCCCCGAAACCGAAGCATCATCAGGAGATAGACTCCACGAACAAAAACGCAAGCAAATATTATCCGCTTTTCGGTGAAATGAAATATCCTGAACAAATCTGTTTAAGTATTCTTGAGAAATGTTTGAGCGGTTTGCATGGACCTGATTTAACATAGAAGTAAAGTAGTATGTTAATATTGAACCAAATTGACTAGTGCAGGTGGTAGCGACAGTGTCATCAATTCGGCCTGAATTGAAGACACAACACATATTTCCATGATTCTCTAAAGAATCATGGAAATATGTGTTGGACTGGCCGGTTAGCGCAGTGGGTGACCCTGCCTTCAGCTCCGCGAGTCGCGGGTTCAATTCCCGCCGAGGGCCAACATTTTCTATAATATTGTTGGTTCTTCGAGCATGGGTGTGTATTTGTATTTAAGTATGTATTTAAGTATATTACCAGTTGTCTGTCACCCATACACACGTATTAAGTTACTTACTTCGGGGACGGACAACCGTGTGTGTAAGTGTCCAATATATTTATATTTATATTGTATGTGTAGCCTACCAATTCACATTGTATCAGAATGGTAGATCTAAGATCCAACATTTCTCTGCACAAAAAAGGAGCGAGGAAGAAAAGGAGGCCTTTTACAATCATCATTCTCCTGCCCTTGTCCCACTGCAAGTGGGGTAAGCACTACATTTTTTTCGCTTCCATTCTACTCCTTTTATTTGTATGTCATACAATCCAACCATCTTTTCTTTGACCTCCCTCTAGTCACACATACATCGGCATTCAAATTTAACACTCGTTTGCGGACACGATTTTCATCCCTTCTCATTATGTCCATACAATCTTAATCTTGCACTTCTCGTTTTATATATAATAGACGCAACTGCTTTAGTTGCTATAGAAGAGGCTTCTATACTTATTATAAAACAAAGTCCCAAAAAGCTGTCTGTCTGTATGTAATCGATTTTCTCAAAATCTACTGAACGGAGTTTTGTACGGTTTTCACCAAAACATAGTGCAATACATCCGAAAGGTTTAAAGTTACATATCGGTATTATGTAAATTATCTTAAAGAGATCGCTACGGAAAGTTGTTTATTAAAGTAATGTCTACATTGATTGTAGAATTGTAGATCTCTAAAAATTCAACAAAAAAGTGCGCGAAAGCATGTCTCTATCTCATATGGTCAACTTAAAATCACTACTTTTACGTTTAAAATTTGAATTGTAGAAAAAAATTGTGACACGTTCATTTCCACGCGGGCGAAGCCGCTGGCAAAGCTAGTATATACAATTTTTTATTTAGTCTTGTCACAACTCACCATAACCTTTATAAGTTTACACACAGTATATATTTTATATGTACGTCTTCATAAATATGAATCGTAGATGATTATCTAGGTTCCGAACTTGCAACTCCCGAGTATGTATTAATGCAATTAAAATGTTTATGTTATAAGTATAACGCTATCACGCTCATATTATTTCATAGCCTAATAAATGTCGAGCAAATGGGAAAACTAAAAATACAGACATTTAACTTTCTATTTAATGTTGGGTCTCACACGTTCATATGAACGTAATTAGCTCAGAAAGTTTTTATTAGATTAGAGTACGTTGAAAGCGTTTAAAACTTTCCCTTACATATAGAGTTTAGTTGAGACCACCGAATATTTGCGGTATAGCAAAAACATAAAGTGAGTCTACTGTACCTTTTTTTTGATGCAATGACCTTTTCTCTTCGTCGAGAGAAGAAACAGCATCCGGCTGGTGAAATGATGAGTCACACATATTCACACAAAAATTAAAACTGTATCGCTAGCTTTTTATATTAATTTTATATTTGAAATAAATTTTATCTATAATAACCATTAGTTACTAAACATCGAGAACATATTATGGCATCTAACGGATTGAACAACAACAATGTTCCCATACTAAGATCTACTCATGTATGATGCGATATAACAATTTTCGCCTTGCCATTATAGCAGTTTAAAATTAATACCAAAAAGGGGCTGATAAAAAAAGGCTGCAATACTATTGAGGATTAGGTTGGTCATAAATATTTTTGGATTTAGTTACTCTTCGAGATTACACAAGATGGTAAATAGATATTAAGTTACTCTTTGACATGGTAAATGCTTGCACAAAACGAAATACTATAATTATAACTATAAGTATAACTAGTTATTGGAATTATGCTTTGATTAGAACAACTGCCTAGTTTCTTACCGGCTATTCTCGGTAGGACAGCTTTTCTTACTAGCAGTAGAGTTGCCGATCCAGAAGCACGTGTATATAAGTTTACTTGAATAAAGAAAATTTTGAATTTGTAGTAGAGTTGAATAAACTCCAACACAGTGTATGTGTATGTTTGTGTGAGAGTGTTGCGTGTGTGAGAGTACTTGTTAAGTATCCCGTTTCTTTTTCTTTACAACGCGGTTAAAGGAATAAGTGTTTTTTATAAATTTTATGGAAATGGAGGCATGGATAAATACAGTTTTATTATTTTATGAGTTATTTCAGAACTTTTGACTGGCCCATTCACGCAGTTGGCAGTGAACCTGTTTTTGGATGGTCGGGATCGGTTCCCTCAAAGAGCCAACATTTTCTTTAAACAATTTGTTGGTTTTTCGAGAATGAATGTATTTATTTAAGAATGTATTTAAAATTATCTATGCATTTACTCAAGTATTAAGTTACTTACTTTGAAGACGAACATCTGTGTGTGTAAATGTCCTATATTTTGTTGTATTATTTATTTTCTTCATTGAAATAAACGAAAAATTAAAAAAAATATTATAAAACTCTTTTAGTATACATTTTTTTAAGTTGCTACACGTTAGCAAAAATATTTATATAGTGCAATGCACAACGCTATATTAATGAGAAAGCCTCGAATATATACTCGTATTTGTATTTCTCGTGATATATAATATAATACAACAATGTTCTCATACTGAGGTTCTATCCACGAATATGGGATTATCATGTTAGTAATATATTTTGAGGTGTCATACTATTTATATAGTATTGTAAATGAGTGACATATTTTTTTATAACATGTAAGTATGTGTCAGTATGTTAGAATAATATTTACAATGCGAAGTGCACATCGCTGCACTAAACATCGAGTGTTTAATACAGCGATGTGCATAATTTTCACGTAAGCAACACCACAGAAATGATATTATATATCATTCGAATATAACATTTTCAAGATACCAAACAACTTAGTAATAATTCAAGATAAATATTGCAACATATAAACAATAATATTTAAAGTACGCTATCCAGAACGCGACTCTATAATTAAGCCTCGAGCACGTATTATTTTCAGATCTCGAGGGATGACCAACCACAGTGTTCCTTTATTGAAGATTTCTCTGTTAATATACAATTAACATACACAATACATTAAAATAGAAATAAGGCACAGTCTTATCATTAGATTTTTTTAATATGCATGTTTAAGCTGTGATCGCCCAGGGGTGAGACCGTACGACTCTTAAGGGGTTCACGGGTTCAAACCGCGTACCGAAACCAATCATCAACTTTTGTGTCTAATTGATAATTGGCATTAATCACACGTTTTTTGGTGAAGAAAATCATCGTGAAGATACCTGCATATCTCTAGAGAGTTCTAGGGATATGCAAGATTTCTCCATTAAAAAATAATTTAATAATAAAATTATATGGCAGTGGAAATATTCGTGAGTTCATCAAACAATATACAACATTGTTGTGCCACGTGAACAATAATATTTACATCCATTCATTCTCCTGCCCTTATCCCATTCTAAGTGGGGTCAGCACGACATGTTTTAAGCATGATGTAAAATGATTTGCTAGGTATTTTACGACCGGCAGCATGACTAACGTTGTCTTACCTTAGTCGCCTTTTACGACGCCTCGGTAAATGAGGGTGGTTGTATCAAGTCTTGAGGGATGACCAAAAAAAATGTTTCTATTGAAGATTCCTGTATATTATATATGAGTGGTAATTTTTGCGAGTTCATTAATAATTGTATATATTTCATTATACAAAAGTTAATTAGCAGTGGTATCGGTTTCATTATAAAATTTTCTTTAATAATGCTTATATACCGTTGCACCATGTGAACAACGATATACGGTGCGCCGTTTTCAGCGTTGCATTAATCACTAAGCCTCCAGCGCGTACAATTTTCACGTCTCGTGGGATGTCCAGAAACGATATTGGTATGTATGACTCGATAATATCCCAACAATGGGAAAGCTTGTTTAAACACTACATTTTGGGGCATAATTTAATGGGCAATATTACTCATTGCAAGATGTTTTTGTAGAAACCTAATACTAAAATTAATATTACATGAAGTTAGTATATAAATATGCAAAATATTAAAATATTTTCAATTCCAATTAGTAGTACGAACCATTACTTTGAACGTGTATTATTTTGTCTCGCGGGACAGCTTGCAACTTGTATAATGTTTCAGACAATATTCATTTACAATATTCGCGGGAAACGAACTATTGTGGACGATGGATAATATAAGTAAAAAGTAGTAAAGTACCGGCCCGTTACAATCCCACTGCTGGGAATAGGGCCTCCTCATTCCGTTTCCGGAGAGAAGGGTTGGAACTAAGACCTATCATGCTGCTCCAATGCGGATCGGTAGGTTACACATATCCCCAGAATTCTCAAGAGATATGCAGGTTTCCTCGCGATGGATCCTAGCTCCTACCTTTCTTTTCTAAACGAACAGAGGAGGCGTATGCCCAGCATTAGGATAGTATCAGGCCATTACTTTACTTTTTTAAACAAAACTATTCTCCTATATGATATTATAATCACAAAAGATTTTTGTTATTATTCATGTAATAATATAATTAGTAGCGTCATAATTCTTGTTCTTTTTGTTCAAATGAACTGGAAATCCAGTGGTAAGTAATTTTCAGTGTTCGTACGTTTTCTTTACACTAAATTGCGGAAAGTTCCTTTACATCGTGAACTTCGTGACACTGTCAATGTAATCTATTTTAGTAGTCAAAATAAAATTTTCCACATGTTCATTAGATGTGGGTGTAGCTTCAATAAAGGTCGTGCACAAAACACAACGGGCGTTTCCTCGAAATCTATTTCGTTCCGTAATCCAGAAAGGTCGAGCTGTTCAATAACCACTTGAGAGTTGCCCCGATTGTACCGGAACTGATAAGAACGGCAAAACTAAATGTGCGTCCAGACTATAACACATAATCTCAACGAAATTTTCTATTAACCAACTGTAACCAACAAGAAAAATGCATATTTTATGACGATTTTCAAGCACCAAATCTTTTTTTTTGACGTGGCCTTCGTCAGTAGACGTTGATTGTTGTCCATCGCGATGCATCTTCCACGCCTTCTCGGCCCACGTTGAACTCGTTGTAAACGTCTTTTTATTGGTGTCATAGTTTGATCAAAGGTCTTCCGCAACATTTTCAACATTCACAAGAATATTCGTTCCGCAAACAAAATTTGTTGCAATTTCGGCGCAACAAAATGAATCATTGTAAACATCTAAAAAATTTTCTTTTGGCTGTTTACAGAAACACGTGTAAGTCGGAGATGATTAAACCTTTGCGATTTTGTCGTGGAGTCTATCTCCTGATGATACTTCGGTTGCGGGGCGAAACGATTGTTGAGTTTGTGATAGTGAACGGATGTAATGCATGTGTATTGTGGTGGCAGTGGTGGAGGTTTGTGCATGTGTTTTTATGAATCCTGCATGTAACGGGTATGAAAAAACGTATAGTCAACTATACATTTAGCACTATATATATTTTCTATTTACTGTATCGCGAATTATAGAAAAATAATTTTATTTTTACTTTTGTATTGTGGATCTACGCAAAGTAACGCCTAATTCTATAAATTATATAAATAAACCTTTTGACAAACAGAAGGTTGGCAAATATGTAGGCAGTCCTACCAACCTGGGATAAAAAAATATTAACTGCCTTCCTAATGCCCGGGAGTTTTAAATGACAATTTCACCTTATTTTTTTAGCACAGTATTATAACATAAAATTATTCCTAACTGTAAGAACGTTAAATTCTACAAAAAGTTGTGTTAATACCGACGCGTAGCTCAGTAGCAATTGTGTTTAAGACTTGAAATGATAGTCGGGGAGGCTTAGTTATTAATATCGCATAACTTTACGTCGTGCTTAATAACTAAAATTTCACAGCAATGTAGATTGTTCCGGGCTTTCCAAAGACCGGAAATATAATGCGCGCTCGAGGCTTAGTGATTCATACCGCATTATGGTCGGCCCGTCATTATTATTGTTGTTCACAGTTTTGTGAAGCCAAACAGTTATTATATTAGAGTAGGGAGTTATTATACCATACAGTTATTGAACCAGAGGAGTAGTTATTATACTAGGGTAAGCTTGCGAATGATCGCTATTTAAGAATCATATGCATTCGATGATATGATCAATTGTGATCACGGCGATCATACCTGCTAGCGCTATTGCTATTGTGTAAACAAAGGAATCTAGGCCTTATATTGTATGCATGTATATAGGATATAACGGTTACATTTGTTTGTACTAGCGATCATTTGTCCACTAACAGCTGAATAATACAAAAATGGTTAGCGTTTATGCTAATCGCTGTTTAATCGGCAATTGTTATTACAAACAAATCATCATTCTCCTGCCCTTATCCCACTCTAAGTGGAGTCGGCACAACATGTTACAAACATGTTGTCACATGATTTGGCTATCTATTTTACGACCGGCCGCCTGCCTGACGTCAACTTACCTTAGTCGCCTTTTACGACACCTCGGTAAGGAAATGAGGGTGGTCTATTCTATGCAGCCGGATACCACACGGCACATACCTTAGTCGCCTCATACGACACCTCGGTAAGAACGGAGGGTGGTCTATTCTATGCAGCCGGATACCACACGGCACATACCTTAGTCGCCTCTTATGACACCTCGGTAAGAACGGAGGGTGGTCTATTCTATTCTGCCAGATACAACACGGCGTTGTTATTACAAACAAATGTAATCCTTAAATCGTAAAAATTACGGTCGATATATTATTAATATTCATGCATTTGTTCGTACTGGACGGATATTTGTACGGTTTCTAGTAAAGATACTTTTAATAAGGAAGGTTAAAGTTAATAGAAAAGTAAAGTAAAGTAAAGTAACAGCCTGTTACTATGCCCATATGCTGAGCTAAGGCCTCCTCTCTCCGTTTTTGAAGAGAAGGATTGGAGCTAAAACCTACCACGCTGCTCCAATGCGGATTGGTTGGTTACACATATCCCTAGAGAATTCTCTAGAGATATGCAGGTTTCCTCACGATGTTTTCCTTCACCGAAAAGCGTGTGATAAATTGCAATTATCAATTAGACACATAAGTTTTAATAGAAAAACTCATTGGTGCCTGCCCGGGGTTTGAACCTATGTCGTCTCTAGAGAGTCGCACGGTCTCACCACTAGGCTATCACAGAATGTTAATAGAACATCACGTTAACCGTGATTCACTTGGAGTCGGAATTTACTCGGGAATACTTTGTGACACACTGATTTAAACAATGAAAGGCACAGCTAGTTGATGAAAAAAATATAATTGAAGTATTTCTTTAAATAATTATTTTAATGTTAAATAAAGTACAGATCTAATGAACAAGATGGCCCGTACAATCAGACTCACCTCATTAATTAAACTACCCTTTTATCACACTTGTTAAGCACCCTTTACGGTTCCGATGCGGTCTGTGGGGGGATTTATTTCGAATCTGTTTAGGATCATTGTCTTTATAGTTAGTGATTTCCGCATTACGAGGATTCTTAGTTAATGAATACCATTTAGATGGGAGAGATGATTGCGATGGAGGAGATAGGGGAGGGGCAATTACTGTTAACTTAACCTGAAAATTGTTATTGTGTTCGGAAATGTATATTTGTTTTTTTTTTGTAAACCTAATGTACACTGTGTGTTTATAAATGGATATTGCACAATAAATATAATAAATAAATAAATATATGGGATATTTACACACAGGTCGTCCAGCCCCAAAGTAAGTAACTTAATAATTGTGTTATGGGTGATAGACAACTGGTAAATATATACATATATAGTTTTAAATACATATATACACCCAGACTCGAAGAAACAACAAATTCTAAATAAAAAATGTTAGTTCTCGGCGGGAATCGAACCCGCGACCCGCGGAGTCGAAGACAGGGTCACTGCCAACTGCGCCAAGGGCCAGTCAAAGTAGTAGAGTACCGGGCTGTTACTATCCATTTAGGCACAGGTCTCCTGTCTCCGTTATTGTTAAGAAGTATCAGAGGTAAGACCTAATACTCTGCTTAAATGCGGATTGCAATTATAAATTAGACAAGTTTTTAATAGAAAAAGAGGTTTAGCCCATGCTCGTCTCTAGAGAGTCGCATGGTCTCAACACTGGGCTATCAGAGCTGCGTAGTAGTAACCGTATTCAAAAAATCGTGTTTAAATTTCCCAAAATTATTCCAAGTCTATTGTAGTATTCTCTTTGTTACTATTCCACGACTAGAACTAATGGCAGGAAAGGCTAATACAGAAAGTCTACTATTCTATTAAAGATTACTTAGACGATAAGAATGTGTGGACAAAGCTACTCTTCGACCCTGTACAAGACAGTAATAACTAAATGTAACTAATAATAAGAATTGTACTTTGAAAAGAGCAACTGTCGAGTTTCTTGCTGGCTCTTCTCGGTAGGAACGGCTCCGAACCAGCAGTAGCGTTGACGATTCAAAAACACTTGTTTACAAATTTACTTGAATAAAGAATATTTTAAATTTGAGTACCACCACACTGCTCCAGCGTGGATAACAACAACACAGATATCCAAGAATTTTCAAGATATGTGCATATCTCCTTATAGTATTTTCTGCACCATAGAACGCATGTATTACAAATATCAATTAAACATATAAGTTTTTATAAAAAGAAATGTTCCTATCCATGGTTAGAAACTATGGTCCGCCTGCCGCGGGTTCGATTACCGCCGAGTGCCAACATTTTCTATAAACAATTTGTTTGTTCTTCTAGCCTGGGTGTATATTTGTATTTAAGTATATATTTAATTTAAATGATGTAATATGAAAATTATATGTGTACAACTGGTAGATATACATCTACCAGTTGTCCGTCACCCATAACACAAGTGTTAAGCTACTTACTTTGGGGACGGACTACCGTGTGTGTAAGTGTCCCATATATTTCTATTTATATTATGTAACCTTGGTAAAAGTGACGCGCTCCCATCGGTTAGCTAACACGGTAAGATGGTCAGTAACTTATAATTAACCTAGCTTCGCCCGCGTGGAGATCATTGAGTCACGAAATTTTGACCGAATTAAAATTTTGAACATAAAATTAGTTATTGTGACTTAAGCATAAGAGATAGTCACATGCTCTAATGGAGTTTTTTGTAGTATTTTTGTGCATCTACAATTCTCTAGTACATTACTTTAGTATATATCTGCTGGTTTACGCGGCGCACGCGACTAAAGCTCCAAGTAAGCGAGTTTTTTTGCAACTGCGCGATTTCTTCAACACAATTTGTATTTAACAGTAATACACTTAAATCTTTCAAAAGAATCGCTCTTTCTTTTAGTAAAAACCGCACAAAAATCCGTTCAGTAGACTTTCAGAAAACCGATCACATGCAGGCAGACAGCTTTTGGCGACTTTGTTTCATAATAGTTGCGATAATAAGTATAGATGATTTGTCCCTTCCTATGCAAATGCGAAAGTCTATAAACAAACTGCAGATTTCATATAGAATTATTCTTATTGGATGAAGAATAAGAATAAGCGAAACCACTTCCTTATTATACCGCGAAAGAACGTCTTCAAAATTCGCTAGAAAATAAATACTTTTTGCCCGAACTCGCAGAAACTTGTTATTAAAGTTTATTAATAAAAGAAATTCAAGTATGGCCGGCTCGTTTCGACAGATTGACTTTCTTGTTTGCTTACACTTCTTTAATCAAAAATAATTAGTTCGTTATCATAAATTTTCCTTATTTAACTGTTCCATTATTAGTAGTCCATTATTAAGTAATTAAATATTTATCTGTGATATTTTTTAAATAAATAAACCATAAACAAAGTGTCCCGTAAATAATAGGACAACGTTATACAAAGTTAACACGTTATAGACAGTAATAACTAAATATAACTAGTTTTAAGATTTATATTATAAAGAGTTTCTTGCTGGTTCTTCTCGGCAGGAACATCTTTCCGAACTAGTAGTAAAGTTGACGATTTAAAAGCACTTGTTTACAAGTTTACTTAACTAAAGAATTTTTTGAATTGAATTGAATTAAATCTAAAAACTTTTTATTCAACAACTTTTGAATATTATATACAACAAAGTTTCTTTTGTAAATATCTTTTGTTGTAATTTTCATTTTGAGCACAAATTTTAAAATTACTCTCTCTCATTCTCATAAATCCGATTTGTCAAATACTTCGCATTGTTTTTACTGAGAAGTTTCCTAGACATAAGTCAAATAGTAACTTAAATGTCGTTGCCCGTATGACTATCGCTTTTGTTTAAGTTTCGGGCAAATAACAATAGAGATATCCTGTAAAAGCATGTGAATATTTGCCTCATTGAGAATGATTTCGAACCTTATATTTTGACTTATTACAATCAACTTAATTATAAAAATTTATTAGGCTAAGCTATATACAATCGATGCAACCTACGACACTACTACGCGATTTTTGATTTGTTTACGCGCAATATAATAGCGGCTAGATCAATTACACCACTAGTTCAATTATGCCACTTACATGCCTACATTAGGAGTGTATTACGGCATAAAAGTCAGTGTGAAACTTGTGGGAAACTTATCATCGCCAGTTATGACTGACATTTTGCTTGAAGTAGGTCTATTATTTGATTTCATTTCGTTCTCCCAGTCGTATCGCAAATCACTATCTACTGAAGCCGAACCTTTAAAGTCACTTCGCGACCGTGGCAGATCCAACTTTGCCAAAGCATCGAACCGAATCGATTAAGTAATTCAAGTATATAGCGATACGGACAGTTAGAGGCTGTGTGAAGACCGCGAGATCTGTAAACTCCCTATTAAACTATTTGTAAAACATTTTATTATAGAGAACTAATTCAAATGGTATTTCATTTAAAAAGAAGTATACTATTGTATACATTTTTTATAAATTGTTATACAATGGTGTAGTGGTGCAGGTACCTATGAGAGTTTAAATAAATATATTACGGTGAAAGAAAACCCTGTAATGAAATGTGTGTATACATTAAGAATTACTGGAATATGTATAAACTGTAAGAAG
The DNA here is from genome assembly GCA_947086505.1 of Morpho deidamia. NCBI lineage: Eukaryota > Metazoa > Arthropoda > Insecta > Lepidoptera > Nymphalidae > Morpho > Morpho deidamia. The sequence goes on from CAMTZC010000025.1 coordinate 4,212,975, forward strand.
CCAGTGGTACAGCGTGGTGATGAATGTACGTTACGTACGAATGTATGTTATAGTTCCCGGCATTAAGTAATGTACATCAATGTTTACAACGAATCAACCGGACAATTTGGTTTGACAGAGCTCTGTCACTGTCACACACGGGTTCATCACTCTGTGCGACAGAGACGATGCTCTATGAAGCAGAATCTAGCCGATTTCTCTCTTTAAGCCTCGATGTGCATTATTTATTCATTTATTATTATATACGTCCCTTTGTCCATAAGTGGGCAGTATTTAATTCAATTCAACATATTTTTTATTTAAGTAAACTTTTGATTTAACTCTAATGCTTGTTGGGCAAATAGCCTCTAACGAGAAAAACCAAGACCAATCTCGGTTGTTGCTCTTTACAAAGAATAATTCTTACTATTACATTAACATTTCGTCATTGCTATCTTATGCAACTTCGAAGATTAAGTAAATAAACGTATTTTTATCATTTACGTAATCGTCAACAGTATAGTAGTGCCTCATGTTAAGGTAAATAAATAATAAATAAACTATTAATATATCAGTCTCATTTAAATGGTTATTTTAATGGAAAAGCTAAAATCGTTTGTTGGATTTTATTTCATAAGCAAGTAATACGATATGTTCAGCTTAAACTGTTTATACTATAGTAGTAATGATATCCATTAACCGTTGAGCAATAAAGAGGTAATGTCATGGACGCTTCTTAAACTCGTAAACAAGTTTATAGCAATATAACATTTTAAGGTTTTATGTTCGGCGCGTTCATACTTTTACTACGTATGAGCGAAATGTTCATTAAAGGTAATGTTTACTATAAATAAATAAATGTTTTGCGGTCTACCTTACTACATGACGATGAAAGAACTCATCACATCTTAACTGTTTTTTTTTATAAAATAGGATGGCAGACGAGCATGCAGTTCAACGTTATCACCGCCACCCACGACCTCTCGCAGAGCTAGTGTGCTGCCGACCTTTAAAAGATGGAAAATACGCTTTTTGAAGGTACTTATGTCGTACCGAACCGAAAACGCTGCTAGAGGGAGATTATTCCATAAAATGGTGCGCGAAATAAAATTATTTGAAAACCGCACTGTAGTGGATCGCCACGCATCCAGATGGTAAGGATGATATTGTAACCTGTGACGTACAGTGCGGTTATGGAATTTGGCGGCAGGAATCAGGTCCTGTGCTCACTGGAACACTCCCATGAAAGATGCGGTAGAAAACGCACAGTGAAGATACGTTTCAACGCATCACTAACTGTGCCTGTATAACAGGATAGAAAATCATAGTCTAATAGTTACTACTGCGATCTCATTGAATCGTCATAATCAAAATATAATAATCGAAATGGAACTTGTAAAGTACATAGAATAGTCAAACAAGTTAAGTTAAAAAAAAGCTTTTAAAGGAGCTTTTGACAAAATTTTATGTCCCTATTGTTAACCGTTTAACCTCGTCTGGAGCAAATCCTGGAGGCAGCATCAGGTTATGCTTATCATAAACATGCATTCTTATCGGGATTTGACAAGTATGTAAAATTTCAGCTCAATAGGACACCAGAAAGTGGATCAAATTCAATTTTCGAGATTCCTTTTTTTTCGAAATGACTGTATGCTGTTAGCCCTGACGGCTTTTACAGCGTCACCGAGCGGGACGGGCGAGCGTAGAAGCATCGCCGAGGTTGTGAAATGCTGAGAGTACAGCGCAGAAGCTCTACTAGCGTCGGGGAACGTCGTCGTAAGGGTGCCTCCTGTGAAGCCGGCCCACGGCTTAGGGCGACGAGTAGTGGAGGGCTGATGGTATGACTTTGATTAGTCATTGCGACGTCGGAAGGGTGGCGAGAAGCCACGACCGACCGAAGTCAGAAAACTGGGACCTCATCTTCACCGATGAAGACGCTGTGTGTGTGTATTATGTGTTTCTGTGTTTGCGATTGTTATTTGATCGTTAGGGTCACACAGGACGCTTTTTGGACGCCTATATTTTCTGTGGTCAGACCTAACTGGGATATAGGCGGAAGCAACTGAAATAAAAGGGTTCGGGTGTACCTCAGATTTCTCGAAGTAAGATATCGAAAAACGTTTAAAGAGGTGAGTAATGGTAGGTCGAGGTCTCTATGGAGGTCAAGGTTCGCATGAAGCACGGTCAACCAAAGGCTGTCCGCATGTTCGCGCATGTGCAATCGGTTCTGTAGTCTTTGGAGCGTGAGCAATCTGATTTTTGAAACGTGCGCGAACGCAACGCTCGCATAGGACATTATTGGTCTTATGCAAGTTTCGTAGAGTGTCATATTGTTGCGGAGCGACGTCTTACTTTTCTTACATAACATCGGATAAGCATAACATCGGATAATTCAAGATTCCACCTTGACATACTCGTACGAGTACATACACGACAAATTAAATAGAGTCTTTTTATTATATTGTAGTATTACCCTGCACTTTGTATGCAGAAAGCTAAGAGATGAGAAATCTTTTGCGAGCTAGTAAAATTGTGCCGCCTGTATTATGTTTATAGTAGGTACGTACATGATCACTTATTCCTACGCCAAGTGGACGCCACCCTCATAAAGATAGCGGAACGAGTGGGTCTCTTAATTTATGAACGAATTACAACATTGCCAGTTCACGTGCCAAACTATGTGGCCTCAGATATAGATACGTGTATTAAAAGTGTAAGATAGAGCAGACCTTCGTTGCGCAGTGGTTCTGTGACTTATGAATAGAGATTCCAGTTCAATATTTGATATGATAAATTGATAATTTTATCAAATTATCGATACTTATATTAGTCCGGCCCGGTGAGAGTCCGCTACGCCGTAGCTCGATGTCACACGATAGGCTAACCGTTTAACTCAGTCTTTTCCCACTGGGTACAAGGGCACGGAGATAGGACGAGAAGGGCAGCTGAGGTGCCAGCGGCATGTGCCTGTAGAGTGATTGATATTCAAGTGGCGACCGCCCGCGCACATGAGGGCGAAACAAAAATTTACGGATTGTGTGAAGTATGATGTGCATATAAAACGAGTAGCGCCAGAGTTGACGAATGATAGAGGAGAATGACAGGATAAGAAAAGAAAAGAAAAACTTGAAAATGTATTATATCTGTTACTATAATATATTTCGCGTTCATACTACCGATGTCAAGCACATAATCAAATCTCAATTCTGTCGTTTGATATGTTATGTATGTCCCATTATGCATTTCAACAATTATCAGAACATTGTAGAGTCGGAGTAAAACTTATTTATAGAGTAAAAACTTATTTAAGTATTATGAGAAGTGAACAAATTGAATATATTTTTAATTTTGACAGATACATTTAAATCAGCTCTGAAATTGACGAATTCTGATTTTGAATTTGAATTTGATCATTTCATGATCACCGGACGACCACCAGTTTATTATTAACGAGTCTCGCTGTACAGTACTGTATTTAACCATTACACTTATTGACATTCAGCCGCGATCTCGTTTACGTTTTTTAATTACACGCTCCCGACGACGTGATTTCACGGTTTGGGAACACGTTTTGTTTAACATATTTTAATTAACACAAATAACACAATATAACCCCGTGTTCATAAAAGAAATATTTTTTACCGAGGTAAAAACAAAAATATCTCACATATTTTCGTTTTTCAATTTATTTACATTATTCCTAGCTGTGTCCGTCACCTCTTTCACATCATCCTAAGCGTTAAAGTAAATATATATAAATATATTTATATGTGACAATTACACACATGATTGTCCGTCCCCAAAGTAACTTAATACTTATATTATGGGTAACATTTAACTGGTAAATATATATTTATATTCTTAACGCCGTAAGGTATCCGGCAGAATGGAATAGACCACACTCCCTTCTTACCAAAGTGTCGTAAGAGGCGACTAAGGTAAGTGCCGTGTGGTATCCGGCTGCATAGAATAGAAAACCCTCATTTCTTACCGAGGTGTCGTAAAAGGCGACTAAGGTAAGTTGACGTCAAGCAGGCGGTCGGTCGTAAAATACGTAGCCAAATCATGTGACAACATGTTTGTAACATGTTGTGCCGACCCCACTTAGAGTGAGATAAGGCCAGGAGAATGATGAGAATGATGATATATAAATATATATTGTTAAATAGATACTTAAATATATAAATACACCAAATCGAGCAACCAAAAAATTGTAATGCGAAAATGTTGGCTATCGGTGGAAATCAAGCCCGCGACCCGCGGAGCTGAAGGAAGGATCAATGCCAAATGCGCCAACGAGGCAGTCGACTCTATTATATTTTTACCAAAGTACCACTTTCTTCTATTTTTCTACAGGTTTCCCCTGTTCTTGATGTCACTTTTTAAAGCTTTTTTTTAAATGGTGTTCAAAAGGGGTCACTTATAAAAGCTTTTATTTAAAAGGGTATCAAAAGGGGTCACTTTTAAAAGCTTTTATTTAAAAGGGGTTCAAAAGGGGTCACTTTTAAAAGTTTTTATTTAACATCCCGTGTATGTTTGAGAAGGTGGAATAGTGTAGTAGTAGTATCAAGTTAAAATTGACCCACTTCCCGGTGTTTAATTTGGCTGGAATTTTACATCAGGTTGAGTCTCGATGACAGTGTTTATTATAAGCATAAAGCATAAACTCCTCCACGGCAAACAGCAGGACAGAAAATTTCGTTATTTAAAAGCTTTCTTTAAAAAAAATTTTTAACTTGCCTAACAAGTTATATGTTAGCCAGTTATATGAAACTTTTAATGTATTAATAAACTATACTTATTATATAACAAAGTCCCCGTTTGTATGTGATCGATTTTCTTAAAACGGACGGATTTTGAACGGTTTTTACTCAAATATAGTGCCTTCGGAATATTTAGGTTAATAGTATTTTACCGTTTTTTAAATAGTGATCAAGAGATCACGTAAAAATAAACTAGCCTGCATACGTCCGCCGTTTAAACCAGCAGAGATACACTAAAGTTTTGTAATAGAGAAAATACTACAAAAAAGTTCGAGACAGCATGCCTCTATCTCTTAACTCTCAATAACTACTTTTCATTGATTTCACGCAGGCGAAGTCGCTAACGTAGCTAGTATAAGTATGAAAGTATGGAAATAGAATATGGATATGGAATAATCGATGTTTTTTATTTATTCTGTGGTATATGTAAAAATATGGATACTCACAAAAAACAATGCCAATTACTTTAATATTTGCTATCTTCCTCATAAATAAACGAATAACAAGTCAATAAACTGGCTATAATAATGTAATATTTACGTAAAAAGTTTATTGCGCGCTTCTGGTACCATCCGAGCAAGATCAAAGAACATAAAATAAACGGGTGTTGCCATCTATATAATTCGACAATCCTTTATCTAAAGATATTATCCATGGTTTATTTCTGGCACTCTACACGTTTTCAGAGAAACAACATAAATATAAATTAAAATACGGCTCAAGGCATATGATTATTGCTTGTAACATAGTTAATTATCTATTTATACTTATTATAAAACAAAGTATCAAAAAGCTGTCTGTCTGTATGTAATCGATTTTCTCAAAATCTTCTGAACGGATATTTGTACGGTTTTCACTAAAAGATTGTGGAATACTACGGATGGTTTAGGTAAATAGTACATATCGGTATTATGTAAATTGTGTTGAAGAGATCGCGCAGTTGTTAAAAAACTAGCTTGCTGGGAGCGTTAGTCGCGTGCGCTGCCTAAACCAGCAGAGATACACTAAAGTAATGTAATAGAGAATTGTAGATATATAAAACTACTACAAAAAAGTGCGCGATAGCATGTCTCTATCTCTTATGGTTAACTCACACAAATTACTTTTATGTTTAAAATTTAAATTCTATAAAAATTGTGACACGCAGGTTTCCACGCTAAGCCGCAGGCACAGCTAGTCTAGTATATAAAGCTATAGTTGCCCAGTGGTGAAACTTTGCGACTCTTTCCAGGGAGTCACGAGTTCATAGCCTGGGCAGGCACCTATTAATTTTTCTGCTAAAACTTATGTCTAATTAATAATTGGAATTTATCACACGCTTTTCGGTAAGGAAAAACATCAAGAGGAAACCTCAATATGTCTAGAGATTTCTGGGGATATGTGAAACCTACCAATTCGCATTGGAGCAGCGTTTCAATCAATCCGGGTCTTCTCGGTACCCTGTGAGGGTGCAGGGGTACGAGCCTCGAGGCGAACCTCTATGCCGGGGCTGCTCCTCGCAGGCCTGTGGGCCTCGTCAGTGTTCGAGCCGGTTGGCCCAGGTCACCTAGGTGACCTGAGAGATATCATATTCGGTAGGTTGGCCTAGGAATAATAACTCCCAGACCGCTGCGTCAATTTCGGGTGGTGTCGTGTCCTGATGGTTTTGTGTCAATCCAGGTGGTATAGTCAAATCCGGTGTTTCCCTCTTGCCCGTAGCGTCGTCCTCGTCATCGCCGTCGTCGTCCACGTCGGGCCGCGGTGACGGTGGTCGCAGGAGCTATGCCGAACAGTGAGCAAGTAATAGGCCGTTAGTTTATCTTTACCGAATTTAAAAAGGATCTTATTCCCGAACAGATGCGAATCCAAAGCAAGAATTATTAGGGTCTAACTGCCACGAAAATCGCCCATTCATTTACGTTCTTTGTCAATATGGCCACTTCAAGGGTGTTTTGTAGTTCGCAATATCCAAACACGATTGTTTGTTACTATATTTGCACAATAAAATATTTATTTATATTTATTATTTACGATTTGTTATTACATTTTAACATTATTAGATAGTTACTATAAATTAGGCGTTACTATGCAGAGGTCCGTTATGTTAATATACTAAAATCATATCATTTAATATAATACAATAAAAAGATTTAATGCTATTATGCTTTTAGTATTTGATAATATTTTGTTTTATGTTTCTGTTTAAGCTTGCACTTATGTCCATAAAAAAAGAAGGTTGTTTAGGAATTTATTAGGCCCTAGATCTACAAGGACCTGCATACTTGAGTAGTCTTCATTAAAATATTCTTTTACATTTCTCTGTTCCTGTCCCAAGAACAGTTGTAGAAATTAAGATCTTTTTTGTTTTCTAAATGTAGATGGCATCTAATCGCTGCAGATTTTGCTCTGTTCGAGTCAAAATTTCTAAATCATTTTGTTTCGTTATCGAGTGTATTTAATTAGGGGCGACTTTTATACAGGGAATAACCTGATTCAGTGTAGTGACATAACCATCATAGCATTCAGAGAGATAACAACAACTTCTTTAATATATTATAATAAATAAATAAAATAAATATATTATATTAAAATAATATCAAAGTAGTTTACCAATTTTATTGAATATTGTATGTATTTGTATTGTATTTTATGGAATATTGCTGTGAGTTAATGCGCGGATAGTGAAAAATTTTTCGTATTACAAAAAAGAGTCATATGTACATGACATCTACAATTTAAGTTGATTCCCTGCAAGAGAAGTTTAAGGAAATAGGTATTTTTACATTTTCTTCATAGTATATTTTAAACAGTATAATTTTTGTACATAAAAATATAAATAATTATAAAACGATAGGTAATGTATATAATAGACAAAGTAGGAACCGACATAAGCTTGCGACGCCTTCTTTGCGCCTAGCTAAAGTACGTAAATCTTTTGTGGGTTTGGGTATAAGAATCTATAATAAAATTCCGAAATCAATTTTGGCCATGCCATTACAGCAGTTTAAAAACACTGTTAAAAAGAGGCTGATACAGAAAGCCTACTACTATACTGTTGAAGATTACTTAGATGATAAGGATGTGTGGATATAGGTGCACTTCTACCCTGTACAAGACAGTAATAAATAAATGTAACTAGTTTTAAGATTTGTATTTTCAAAAGAGCAACCGCCGAGTTTCTTGCTGGTTCTTCTCGGTAGGAACAGCTTTCCGAACCAGCAGTAGATGTTGACGATTCAAAAGCACTTGTTTACAAATTTACTTGAATAAAGAATATTTTGAATTTTATTCAATTTAACCATATAAAACGCATTAATTGAACTATCGACAATATATCCAAAATTAATTAATAATCACGAAGACAGTCTACACAAACTGTCGGGTACCGTAATTATCTTCGGGCACCGCAATTTAATCGCTTCAAACTTGCTTGTACAAGGTGAAAATTATTAGGGTCTTGTTGTCATGAGATGTCGCCCCTACAAATCCCTCCAAATCATAGTGACCCTTGCAAATTGTTCGCAGTAATGTAAATACTTTTCCTATTACGTGTTATTTGGAAGTCTTCTCTGAATAACTGTAATTTTAGCAGTGAATGATTGTGTATATTGTAATAATAAGATGAAATATAGCAAAATATATGATTTAATTTATTACATTACATAATGCTTCCTACGCCGTGTGGTATCCGGCAGACTAGAATAGACCACCCACATTTCTTACCGAGGTGTCGTAAAAGGCGACTAAGGTAAGTTGACGTCAGGCAGGCGGCCGGTCGTAAAATACGTAGCCAAATTATGTAACATGTTGTGCCGATCCCGCTTAGAGTGGGATAAGGGCAGGAGAATCACCATGACCATATAATTCCACGTCTTTTCAATCAATGGTATCCTATACTGGTTCCTCGCTAAATCTTAATGGAACTTTAAAACTTTAATATCATGTTATTTCGATCATTCCCAATAAACTTATTTTATAAGTTGATAGTCGTACATTGTTGAATTTATTAGAGAGACATCATTGAGACAGGCACTGTTGAGTTTAATAGAAAAGTAGTAAGCATAACCATCTGGGAGAAAAACTATGACAACTAAACGTTTCCCTCTTATCCAATTCAACACATTCATAGTTGAAAAGTAATAATTAAAATTATTTTGCTATAATCCGCGATACATTGTATCGCGATGCATTGTATCGCGGATTATAGCAAAATCATTTTTATCATTACTTTTGCATTATGGATCTCCGCAAAGTAACGCCTAATTCTATAAAACATTCATAGTTACTAAACTGTACATATAGTTACATATAGAGCTGTGATAGCCCAGCGGTGAGACCGTGCGACTCTTTCGAGAGGAACACGAGTTCAAACCTGAGCAGGCACCACTGAGTTTTTCTATTAAAACTCATGTGTCTAATTGACAATTGCAATATATCACACGCGTTTCGGTGAAGGAAAACACCGTGATGAAACCTGCATATCTCTAAAGTATTCTGGAGATATGTGTAACCAACCAATCCGCATTGGAGCAGCGTGATAGGTCTTAGCTCCAACCCTTCTCTCCAGAAACGGAGAGAGGAGGCCTTAGCCCAGCAGTGGGCATAGTAACAGGCTGTTACTTTACTTTTTACTTTTTATACAAAGAGACTAAAAATAAAATTTTAATATTATTTTTACTTTCTTTTTCATTTCCTATCTTATATATTTCTTAACGTAACACTCTAACGGTCCGCTATTTCTCAGGTGGCCCATGCCGTATAAACTTAAGAGCGTATTATTTGAGAGCCATAATCCTTAAGCGTGATCTCAAAGCTTGGTTCGGAAGTAATCCAAGAAAGTATTCCCGGAGTCGGCTGCAAGATTTTACACCAATAGACTTCAAATTATTTCATGTTATTAATTCCATTTAAAAAATATCTATTTAAATAAATTCTAATCTAATTTAAAACTGATATATATATCACAATAACAAAAACAAATTTAGAATTAAAAACGATAGTCTGGTATCGATAGATAGAAGCATGATTTCTTTGGAATTATACAGATGCTGACATATAATGATATTAGTTAATACACTATTTCCAATGTATTACACTATTGTATACTTATTGCTTATTTCAAAACATATGTATAATATTTTGTAATTAATTGCATCACATCATTGCTATTTACTGCAAGCTCAGAATATTATTATTTCCACTAATTTTATCTAATTAATGATAAAGGATACTATAAAAGTTGCCTTGTCTGAAAATACTTATAGTCTATGGTTATTTTAAATGTAATTGCCAAGAAAAATATTGGCACAGTGGGTAGTGACCGTGCCTTCAGCGCCTAGGGCTTCGATTCCTGCCGAGGGCAAACGTTTTCTATAAACAATTTGTTGGTTTCTCAAGCCTGGGTTTGTAATTGTATTTAGGTATGTATTTAAAATTATATATGTATATAATATACCTACTAGTTGTCCGTCACCCATAACATAAGTATTAAGTTACTTACTTAGGAGATCGGACGACCGAGTGTGTAAATGTCAACTATATTTATTTAAAATTAATGTTAATTTATTTTATGTTTGTTTGGAATAAGCGTATGATTAAATTTTGTATGGTGCAAAGCAGAAACTACAAATTTATGTCATTTTCTAAATATAATATTTTGTGTCGTTTTATTTAGCATATTAGGTAACCGTCTCCCGACCTATAAAGTCATACGAGTGAGCTATATATATACGTCGCTGAACGACATTAGTGTATGGAATTATGAAAACGACCAACTGCTTTTTATTGCACAGCTGTATTTAGCTTTCAGAACAATACCATTTAGAAGCTGGAGATTATGTCGCATGTTATACTTAACCGTGATGTAAGCTTTTATTGCTGAGTATCTACACAATGTGTAGTTTGTTCTGTGGGAGTATTACATTATATTGCTAAGCCCCACGTTTTGACCTGCGTATTAGAGAAAAACTGTATAGTGTACTAGAAACTTCCTACTTATTATCTAATACATGACAAGGGTAATTTATGTAACCAATTGGTGATACCTAAACTTTTTGCATATCCAATTCTGAGTCACTTATCATAGCTATGATAAGAGCATTGATGATTCCAAAAGCCATGGGCGGTTTAACCTATAGTGCAGGGTGTGCGATGCACACGGGCGCTCCCTGAGACAGCTAAGAGCATTGTCTTGGACCATCATGGTACAACAATGATATGACAGAAGCGGCCAGCCGCTAAGTTTCGCGTCCATTATTAGCTAGTTCGTTCGGCTTGAGCAAGACCAGAAAATGGAGGGTAAAGGGGTTTCATGAAAGGATCCCGGGTATATGGAGAACGAGGGAGACCAACCGTCTACATGGATAAGATGCTGAAAGGCTTCAGGTTTCACAGCGTGTCCTTAGGATTTTCGTAAAGGGCACATCACCAATGTCACTTCCACACTCTTATCATTCTTTCTTTATTCATACAATGTTTAATCAAGATTTTAAATTTCATTTAAGTGCAAAATGAGATATTCTTATCCTATACGTAAGCTGATAATAAATTTCGTCTGGTTGTATCATATATGAAAAGCTATTTTATATCTATAACCCAATTTGCCTTGATAAGAAGGTAATGGCGTGTCGTTCTAATAAGTCTGCTCTAAGTGCAGCAGGCCTACCATGAACTCTTATTGCGACTCAGTTGAAGACATAGACGAAATTGTTTTGCTTTTTCATACCATGACGTCTTAAAGACGCACACTTTAAAGTCGTTGCCGAATGAGCGTTCGGAATTCGTCCTAAGAACATGTGAGTAAAAGAGACATAGTTATCTATAGTTCATATAACGTTATCCTTTTCAAACATTACGACCTCAATGCAATTAACATTTCATGGTACAAAAAGAAAGCGGTTCGCGGTCGTCGTTTACGTCTTAAATTGAGTCGAAATATGAGTTCATGGTAGGCCTGCAGGTCTCTTTTAATATTATTAATTTCAACGACTTCTTCGGACTTTATGACGCTCTCAATGTATAGCGTTTAATTAATTAATTCTGAAAGGCAACTAATGAAAATGCAATAACCGTAATAATGGGGTAATCGTTTATCGTAGCGGATCTCAATAAATTGCTCGGCAATTTGGTAAAATTGAGCACGGCAGAATCCATTAATACGAATTGTATGCGAAATATTGGAGTCCATCATGAAATTGTCTTACAAAGTCAATATTTCCATTCCATACGAACAAATTAAGGTTTCTGATTTTAATAATTTTAACAGGTATTGGGGTAAATCTTTCGGTGGACAACATAATATCAATACTAATGTAATAAACGTCTTTCATTTTGTGTGTTTGTTACGCTTTCACGGCTTCCAATCCGCTTTAGCAATTTTAATGTAAATTGGTACGAATAAATTGATTTTGATTTATTTAGAAATTCAAAAGAGTCTTTCAAACATGTACTGAAAGAAATGAACAAGGCAAAAAATGATTTAAAAACAGCCGATGCAAGCACACACAGCTAAAACTCCGGGCAGAAACCATCGAGTTTTGTGTTAAAACGTATGTGCCTAATTTTTATTTGCAATTAAAGACAGGCCTTTTGGTGAAAGTAAATATCGTGAGGAAACCCGCATATCTCTGGAGAATTCATGGGATATATGTAACCTACCAATCCGCATTAGAGCGTCATGGGTCTAAGCTACAGCGTTTAACGCCTTAAAAGAAAAGAGGAGGCATATCATCATATGTCTTAGTCACAAGTAAAACTCCGGGCAGGAACCAGTGAGTTTTTGTGTTAAAAACTTATGTGCCTAATTTGTATTTGCAATTAAAGACAGGCCTTTTGGTGAAAGAAAATATCGTGAGAAAACCCGCATTTCTCTGGAGAATTCCTGGGATATATATAACCTACTTAGCTAGTTACCTAGAGCTGTGATAGCCTAGCGGTGAGACCGTGCGACTCTTTCGAGGGGAACACGGGATCAAACTCGGGCAGGCACCAATGAGTTTCTGTATTAAAACTCATGTGTCTAATTGATAATTGCAATTTATCACACGCTTTTCGGTGAAGGAAAACATCGTGAGGAAACCTGCATATTTCTAGAGATTTCTGGAGATATGTGAAACCTACCAATCCGCATTGGAGCAGCGTGGTAGGTAGGTCTTAGCTCCAACCCTTCTCTCCAGAAACGGAGAGAGGAGGCCTATGCCCAGCAGTGGGATTGTAACAGGCTGCTACTACTACTTATATAACCTACCAATCCGCATTAGTGCGTCGTGTGTATAAGCTACAGCGTTTAACGCCTTAAAAGGAAAGAGGAGGCATATCATCGTCAACTTTTAAAATTAATTCATTCTTTTCTGCCTAGGTTAAAGTAGCATGAATTCCGCTAATCGTATGCTAATATTGTGAACTTAAAACATAGATTTAGATAATGAGGCCAATGTTTGAACAAACGACCCAACGAGTGGGAGCATTGAATTCACCGCGGTTAATTGTTATTGTTATTTATGAACGCGCGGACGCCAAATCGAAATAGCCGCTATTTGCGGTTACCGCTGCATTATGTAACTGGTTGGTCGCTGCGTCCACTAAATTTGCAGAACTTCGATTGCAATTGTACGCCTGGAGCTCTTATAGCAGTTTGGGGAGCATACTGTAAGCTGAAATATCTACTATCTGCCCAGTTGGTACTATTGAAATATTACACTAGTCTTTTATATATATACTAGCTAACCTGGCGAACTTCGTACCGCCTAAAAGTCAATGAATGGTGTGTTACCTTTCAGCTGAACTAATTTAGGCTCTGTTGAACGTAATGCAATGACACAAAAATACATTTCTGAACGCACGCGTACCTACATGTTAATCATTTGTCATTAATTCTGTACGCACGCATAAATATTTGAGGAACTTCTATGTATCTGCTTAATTAACTTTCCAACCTTTTTAATTGATTAAAAAAAGAGACAATAGTTTGTTCACCCTGTTTAAAAAGTTTACACAAAATCCATTTCTGAACGCATGCATAAATGTCAATAAATACTTACAGTATTGTAGTGACAGATACGAAAGGAATGAACATTTAGGGAAAATCTTTCATAATTATGTATTCGTCGATTTAAGTTATTTTTACAGCTTGTATATGATACATCTCGACATGTACAGGGTCGAAAGTCAATTTCAGACATAAATGACTTCTTTACATAACTAGCCTAAGTTTAAGGAGCTCTTTCTGGAAATTATATTTCTATCTTAATTAGTTACGAAGATACAGTGCTAAATATGGCCGTATATGTATTTTCTCATTTTCATCGAAGAATAAGTCAAACCATTTAACATATTAAAAAATCTTATGCCGACCACTTACGCCATACCTAATGTAAGAACATCTATTTCCATAAACTCCTCCTGCATATAATCACGTAGTCTTTAATCGTACATGACATGTTTGGCTCTCTTTTACAAAACAATTTTGTTTTTAATTCAAATTGTTAACCCTTTAGATTCAGACCATTCTAATGCAATCCTAGATTTAGGTGCGAAATTAAACGAAAAAAGAAATTTCTTCTACATAAAAACTATGATATTTATTTTCATATATTTTTGACTTAAAAAACGCGACGTAAGCTATTTGCTACACTTTTCCTTTTCAAAAATTATAAATAATCACGTGGACCAGTGCACTCACCGCTACTGTCTTTCATAATCTAAATTGCAATTTTCCTAAACGTTCAAACAGGTCTTATAACTTATTTAAAACTAACCGTTGTCCAACTAATATTACTCATGTCTCCATCGCATTTGTCGTCAATATAACTCCCAATATAATAAAAACCATAATATTAATAATTTAATTCCAGAATAAACTGCTTTCGTCATGACACTCTGGAATTTCTACGTAAAGATTTTAAAATAAAAAAATAATACAGACAGTTACAGTTATAGTTATAGTTAGTCTTATAAATTAATATGAACAATATTTTTTCCCATTTTCTGTTTTTCTTTTTAAAACATATTTTTTTAAAGGTCGTTTTGTTGTGTTGAACCCCACATTATTAATGTTGAGAGGCCGGCTATACTCACGTCTTATTTTATCGGATGAGCCCGACTAGTTTCAAGCCCATACGGGGCTGTTATCGGGGTATTATATATACGGGGTGTTATCGCGGCGGGAACTGATCAGTTCCCGCCGCGTAAAGAGCTCATGAATAAGAGCCCCGTATGGGCTTGAAACTAGTCGGGCTCATCCGATAAAATAAGACGTGAGTATAGCCGGCCTCTCAACATTAATAATGAATACCACTCACGATAGTTTAAACCCCACATTATTTGTCGTATATGTTGTAAATCAATTGTACACGCCTTGAAACCGACTTTTTTTATAAATAAAACAAGCGAGGGATTTTATTGGTAATGGAGTGTACGTCGTGCTGCTTATTATACTCGCTGAGAAAAATTATTAAAATTGAGAGCTTTTAAAAACGTTGGCGCGCGTATGAGTTGACGTATAAGTCAAAATTTGAAAAAACGTTTGTACTGAACTGTCACACGACGCACGTTCCTTTTCCCATTTTTTATTTAAAATATTAAGTACAATTTTTTTATATTTTTATTTTATTAATTTATATTAATTATTATTGCGTCGCTAACATGCCCCTCCCCAGTGCTGGGCTCAGCACTCCTTTCCAACAGGTAGTTTGGCGACGCGTATCGCTGGCCTTCTCAGCAGCCCTGATTTTGTTCGGATGTCTACCACTCGCACCCGTCCATCTGCGCCAGGAAGCGCTGCTTCGACGACACCTCGAGGCCACACACCTCGTGGCATATTGGGATCGATGATGATGACAATGTCGCCAACCTCTAGTGATTTTGATTCTTCTTGCCATCGTGTTCTAGGTAGCATCTCAGGTAGGACTTCTTTTACCCAGCGACGCCAGAAATGGTCCGCCAGACGCTGTGATATGCGCCACTGCTTCCTCAGGAACAGGTCGGAGTCATCAAAAGTGCCGGTAATGGGAAGATTAGATGAAGAACCTAGAAGAAAGTGATTAGGGGTTATGGCCTCACGGCTAGTGGGCTCAACTGATACATGAGATAGTGGTCGACTATTGACCATCTGTTCTACTTCTGCCATCAAGGTGATCAACGCTTCTTCTCTAGGAGCTCTTTCTTTTAATATGACCTTGAGTGAAGTTTTCACGCTCCTTATCATGCGCTCCCACGCCCCACCCCAGTGGGGGCTACAAGGAGGGATAAAAGTCCATGTGGTGCCATAATTTACGGCCAGTGCCTTTAATACCTCTTGATCTAATTCTTGGATTGATTTTTTCAATTCGTTATCTGCTCCTTTTAAATTGGTGCCATTATCAGAAAATAGGTGCTGGGGCCACCCTCGTCTCGCAGCCATTCGTCGAAGAGCCATTATTAGCGAATCAGTGGTAAGTGTTGATACCATTTCTATGTGAATGGCTCTAACTGTCATGCATGTGAATAATACACCATATCTTAATTCGTGACGCCGGCCAATAGTTACCTTCATAGGGCCGAATAAATCTAGTCCACAAAATGTAAAGGGACGTTGATGATGGGCCAACCTAGCCTCTGGTAAACTTCCCATTCTTGGTGGGCACGGCTGTGTCTTGCGGATTCGACATAGCATGCACTTGGATGCAACATTCTTCACCGTGGGTCGAATTCGTATTATCCAAAACTTCTGCTTAATTTCATTGACGACAGTTTCGTGATTACCATGTGCAAATTTTTTATGATAATGCATTACTATAAGCCTTGAAGTGTGATGAGTGCCATTTAATA
Source organism: Morpho deidamia (assembly GCA_947086505.1). NCBI lineage: Eukaryota > Metazoa > Arthropoda > Insecta > Lepidoptera > Nymphalidae > Morpho > Morpho deidamia. The sequence continues at coordinate 4,229,501 of CAMTZC010000025.1, forward strand.
TAATAGGTTGCTTAATTTCTCTCGTAATTCCAGGTGCAGCATCAATGCGGCCACCCACACGGAGGATTCCATTTTCATCTAGAAACGGCGATAAGGTAAGTAACTTGCTTTTTCGATCTAATGGTTTTTTTCTTTTCAGGTGTTCCAGCTCTTCAGGAAAAGATTGACCCTGCGCGTACTTGATCAATAACTGTTCTGCGCGCGCCATCATGGCACCATCTATTTCACCGGTAAGTTTTTTACATTTTTTATCAACAAATGATAACACCGTACACGTAGATTTTAGCAAACGTAACCAAGAAGAAAACCTTTCAGGGTCCGGGCAAGCGGGTAAGGTTTGGTCTGTACTTTTAATTGTAGTAACGTACTTTACTTCCTCCGGGCATACCGAGGTTGTGCTGATTATATCCTCAGGCCACATGCTATCGTTACTATAAAGAAACGAAGGGCCATAAAGCCACTCGCCCGAAAATATTGCCATGTCACATATTTCTCTGGTAGCAGCGTCCGCGATATTTAATTTGGTTGGAACGTAACGCCATTCACTCCAGCAGGTAAGTTCATCAATCTCTCCTAGACGATGAGCAACGAATGAATGATAATTGCGAGCATTATTTTTTATCCAGTGTAACACCGTACTTGAATCGCTCCAATAGTATTTTCTTTGCGGTTTGAGTGTGTGCTGTTTTACTATTGTATCCGCTAGTCTAGCGCCTAATACGGCAGCTTGTAATTCCAGCCGGGGCACGGATAATTGTTTCACCGGCGCCACTCGGCATTTACTTGCAATAAATGCAACAAAAACTCCGCTTGAATTGAGCCACCGCCAGTATGCCACGGCGCACATCGCTCTCGGTGATGCGTCGCAGAAAACATGTAGTTGAAGATTCGTGTACGCGCCGCTCTCTGCGCTATTCAGTGCACTCGGTGCATTATCGCCCCTCTCGCTCGCGCGTGTCGCATTCCTATAATGTCGCGGTAAACTTACGCTGTCGATGCTTTTGAGTAATTTGAGCCATTCTATCCACTTTTTATAGAGTTCTTCTGTTAATAATTCGTCCCAACCGATGCCAGACTGCCAGGTCTCTTGTAACATTATTTTACCTTTTATAGTGAACGGAGATAAAAATCCGAACACATCGAAAATCGACATGACGACTCGTAACATTTCTCGTTTTGTAGGTCTCTTTTTTCCAGAAACAATGTTGGCTGAAATACGTTTGAAAGATACGTCGAAACCAAGCTGATCTTTCTTTGGGAACCACATTAGACCCAAGGTGCGCTCCGTATGCTGTTCGATGTCAAATTTTACAGCCGTAGGCCCCAGACTGTCTGGTGGAATACACTTTAAAAGCTTTTCAGAATTGCTTGTCCAGTTCCGAATCTCGAAGCCACCTTGTCCGTGAATATAAATGATATCGTTAATTAATTTTTGCGCAGATTCAACGTCTTCAACACTGTCTATATAGTCGTCCATATAGTGTTGGTCGCAGATGGCTTGTACCGCGGCGGACTTCGACGGCAGGTAACTCTGTGCGTTTTTGTTCTTGATAAACTGGGCAATGAACGGTGAACAGTTGGCGCCAAAAATTAATGACGTCATTGCGCATATTTTTATTTTATCCGTTGGTTTATCCCGCCATAGGAACCGTAATGCGTCCTGATCTTCAGGTAGGATTTTAATTCTCAAAAACATATCTTTTATGTCAGCGGTAATGCCGATTTTATTTTCCCTGAAGCGCATCATTATGCCCAGTAATGATACAAGAAGATCCGGGCCTTTTAACAGGTAATCATTAAGTGACAAGTCTTTGTAAGTAGCCGCAGCGTCGAACACTAAACGTAACTTCTTTTTATTTGGGTTATCAACCCCAAAATGTGGTAAGTACCAAGTTCTTGTGGAAGAGGAGGTGCCTAAAACTTCTTTTGCGTAATCATTTTGAAATAAATGATCAATTCTTTCTTTGTAACGAATAGCATAACCTTCGCTACTTTTCATCTTACTTTCTATGCTCTTGAGCCGCATCATGGCGTGTGGAAATGAGTTAGGCATTTTAGACTGGCTATCCTTCCAAGGCAAACCGACGTGCCATCTTCCTTCCTTCAATTCGGAAGAATTGTCTAGGTAAGCTAGTGCCCGCAAGTCTTCCGAGTTTTCTCGTGGTCTAGCTGTTATACCTAGAGAATCTATAGCGAAAGAATTACGAACTTCTTCCTGTATTTCACGCAGTATTTTTTCATTTTCTACGTTTATCTTACAATTATTGGAGCTGAGGAGCAAGGCAGAGTGAGTAAAACGTCCAGTTGGTTGTGAGCCATGCATACACCATCCGAGTGGAGTAAGTGTGGCATATGGATCCCCAGGTTTGCCTTCTAACACTTGCAGTGGTAATAATAAGTGGTAGTTATCCTGTCCTATCAACATTTTTGGTTTGCAATACCCCATACGGATCTGATCCTGTATACCACAAAGATGATCATATTTTGTGACGCATAATGAGGGAATATCTTGCGCTGGTAAGTTTAAATTATTAACACTATTCGCGGCGAACGTAAACAATTGCCCGTCTCTGTTGGATAACGTTAAGTTTACTATCTCGCTATCGCATTCTAGTGCATTATCGTTCCATGCCCCGCACACACGCATAGGTCTCTTATAGCCGCGTAGCCCCACTCGCGCCGCGAGCTCCGAGTCAATGAGCGTCACAGTTGACCCATCGTCTAATAACGCGGCTGTTGTCTCGGTTCCGTGCGGTCCGTGAATATGAACGGTTACCACTTTTAATAATATTTGTCGATTGTTTTCCGATATGTGCGTGATCTGTTGTATGTCTCCATTTAGTTCACTTTCCGTCGGTTCTGTAGTCACGGTAGGGCTTACGGTTTGTGCAATATTTACATCGTAGTGTAACAAAGGGTGATGTGCCTGATTGCAATTATTTTTGTTGCACGCCGGCGCCGGGCAAGTGTTTCTATCGTGCCGCGATAGTAGGCATTTATAGCATAAACTATATCGCTTCACGTGACGCCAGCGATCCTTACGTAGTGCTTTTTTAAACGCCCTGCAGTCCGGTAAATTGTGTTTTGACGTGCGACAAAACCGACATTTTGTTTCTTCCGCGTTTGTTTCTTTGTTTACCATGACAGTTAAAGATTTAGTTGCGTAATTATCGGAATATTTTTTTCGATATAAGTTGCTATCATTCGAATAAGTGATATTTACCGCCGTTTTCGTGATTTTAATAGCTTCGTCGTTGAGAAAATCGGACAATATTTCTAGTTTCGGTTTAGTTTTTTCAATTATGAGGGGATAGCTGTAATCCGTCCATTTAGCTAATAAAACCGTCGGTAACTTAGACAACACGACCGATATGACATTCATGTTTTGCAGGTATTCATCTTCACCTATAGCGCGAACAGCCGCGACAAGATTTTTTACCTTAACAGCAAATGCGATGATATCTTTGTGATATTCTATTGACATGGCTGGTAGCTTCGTAACATCACGAATTATCCTTGAGATAATTATGTCCGGGTTGCCGAACTGAAGCTCCAGTGTGGACATTATAACGTCGGGTGAGGCGGCGCTGATTAATAGCGCCGTGACGGCTTCCTTGGCCGGTCCACAAAGACACCCACGTAATCTCCACATATTCTCTTTGGGGGTAAAGTTACATACTTGTGTGGATTCCTCATACGCTTGTTTGAACTGTAACCATTCCATGGGGTCACCCGCAAACCTTGGTAGGTCCCGCGGGGTGCTGATACGGCTAAGCATATTATTGTGAGATGCGTTACCTTTTGAGGCGGCTGCCAAATCCTTAAGTGCGCTTGCTAGCATCTGAACAGTTCCTTCAGTCACACCACCGGTCGCGGCGGGCGGACACAGCGCACCCAAATCTAAACCATCCTGCTGAGCGGGCTGTGCTAACTGTTCCTGGTTGCTGCGCTCTAACCACCTTTCTACATTAGTATGATTTGTACGCACCTCTTGCTCCTCCAACTGCGGACTGTATTCTTCCTCTTCCTCCAGTGCCGCCATATCAGCCTGTAGTCGTTTATCAATGAGCTCCATCTCTATGCGGGCCTTCGCTTCCGCTGCCTCGAGTTGCAGCCGCTTCTTCCTTGCCAATATAGATGCAGCACTCGATTTCTTAGATCTATGAGTAGTGGCGGACACACTTGGTGCCACTTCTGCTCCTGAGTCATCGAAAAGCTTCTTTCTGACTTGCTCCTCGCTAATAGCCTCAGTTTTGGGTGGCTCAGTATCTACAATCGATTGTTTTTTCTGCTTCTTCTCCACAAGCTCCTGTTTTCTTACAGTGCTTCTTGTGTTCACCATGCTTGGAGTATGAAACATACCTCGTATAATCAAGAATCCAAAAGATTACGCCCGATTACTCAAAGCAATCGATATTTCGATTCGGCTCGAAGACCACTTGAAACCGACTTTTTTTATAAATAAAACAAGCGAGGGATTTTATTGGTAATGGAGTGTACGTCGTGCTGCTTATTATACTCGCTGAGAAAAATTATTAAAATTGAGAGCTTTTAAAAACGTTGGCGCGCGTATGAGTTGACGTATAAGTCAAAATTTGAAAAAACGTTTGTACTGAACTGTCACACGACGCACGTTCCTTTTCCCATTTTTTATTTAAAATATTAAGTACAATTTTTTTATATTTTTATTTTATTAATTTATATTAATTATTATTGCGTCGCTAACACGCCTGTTGATGCGGCGCGGTATCCTGTTCGGGTGAGGGGATAAGAAATATTGAGATGATAAAAAAGTGGACTGTATTAAAGGTGATAGTTCGTTGCGGGAAAGGAAAAATGGCGGCGAGGAAGAAACTATAATTTAAGGAAGAAACTATAATTTAATTAAAGAACTATAATTTAAGGGAGCGGAATGAAGGGTAACGCTTACCTTGTTCTGCTGCTATCCTGGGCACTGAGGATCGGCAGGTTCAGTTTCTGGTCTCCACAGCACTTTCACTAATAGCACAATATGTAAAAAAAGTTAATTAATGCGCGAGCGCGGCATGTTCGTGCTGAACGTTCTTGCTTGCGGAACTCCTGTTATGATGTTTATGCTATGTTCCTTATTTTATAAGTGTTTATTTAAAATTTGTGTTTTACCTTTATGAATAAATTTTGTCGGCTTGTCAAATAAAAATAAAAAATATTTAAGAACTAACAAAATACATTGCTGAATACGCCTGTAAATGATAATTGTCAGCAGGTATGTAATATATCACTGGTGTATCAAATAAAATAAATAAATAAGAATATATTCTAAGGTATGTTTATAATATACATATAGCTTGTTAGTTTTTACAATCTGGTTTAAAACTATCCGACGACACATAAATTTGAAGCGTAATGGCTGCTCATTTACATACAACCAGCTTTTACATGCGGAAATGGTGTCGTTATAATTTAATATGAAGCAATTTAATTCAATGTTGCAGATATTAAAAAAATTGATGCACAGTTTCGGTTAGCCCATACTTCAGGTATAAAAACCTGGCGGTGAGACCGCCTGACTCTCTGTAGAGAGTCACAGGTTCAAACCCGGGTGGGCACCAATGATAACCCTATGATAAGACTTGAGTAAAGCCGGTGTGTATACATTAGCTATAAATACCACTCACCATAGTTTTAATCCAAAAATATTCGCTGTTCAAATTACTTATCTCAATACTAAGCTATCGTCAGGCCTCCCAAGAGACACTATTAAGACGCTGTTTCCTGACACTAAAAGAGCTATTACATTAACCGGCATATATCTAAGTTTACAAATATATAACAAGCAATTGTTCGAAAAAATAATACATATATGGGACACTTACACGCAGTCTCCAAAGTAACTTGTGTTATGGGTGACAGTCAACTGGTAAATATATAAACAAGTAAAGAATAATAAAGTATAAGTAAAGAATTTTCAAATACATACACATACATTCACCCAGCACCAAGAAATTGTTAATAGTAAATGTTGGCCCTTCGTGGGAATCGAATCTGTGACCCACGAAGCTGAAGGAAGATCAAACATTTTTTATTACCCATACAATATAATCGAGTAAAGTTTACAAGTTGTTTACAGTGTCGTGAAGTATATCAATGAGATGCCTTTTGTTTCAACGTCACGTACTTTATAAATTCGATACTGTCGGAATAAACTCTATATTGAGTTCCTTTTGCTCCGTAAATACTCTTAATACGAATATAAGAATTTAGCATCTATACCCAGTACAAAACAAAGAACTCATAAGCTAAAAAGAACTCAAAGAATCAGAAAGCTAGTCTTTTGACGAGACTAAACATGAACAGAATCACCAATCACTCAGTGATAATGATTAGTGACTATGATATGATACAATCATCATATAGCACCATCTGCTATTGGCTTTTATAATAACCGTTACTGACAAAGTTATTACACTTTTATTATTGTGCATACGAAACGTTGATAACAAAAATATGGTAAAATATATTAAATAAATTAATATTCAATAAAATAAGTAATATATATCATCCATCTATCCATCCAGATATATATAAATGTCGACCGTATTATGTACCATTTAAGAATTACATTTGTAATAACAATCACAGTAATAGCGATTAGCAAAAACGCTACCTACCCGCTTTTATATTATTCAGCTGTTAGTGGTCAAATGGTTGCTAGTACAAACAAATGTAACCCTTATATTCTATACACACGCATACGATATAAGGCCTACATTTCTTTGTATACACAATAGCAGTAGCGCTAGCAGGTATTTATTTATTTATTTGTGTACCAAAATTAAAATATATAAGAAAATACAAGTAAAGAAAACAAGTACAAAGGATTACTTATCTCTATAAGAGATCTCTGCCAGCGACCCTTGGTGGTTTGAAAGTAAGTGAAAACGTAGTATAGGTACATTAATAGTAAAAGATAAATTATTAAAAACACTATAAAACAATTATAAATTAAATTTGGATAAACTCACTTTCTTATAATCATAAAATAGTATACATATATATAATACAAGATAATACACTAATACTAATACAAAATATAATAAACCTACATAGATATAAGTTATGACAGCGAGGAAAGGTAATGTTGCTTTAGCCTTAGTTTGAAAATGTGCAAAGAAGGAGACACTTTAAAGATGCTATCTGAGCTAGCTCCTCAGTTGCATCCAAGTAGCACACGTCAGCATAATCGAGGAGAGGAAGCAGAAGAGAATGTGCTATCATGATTTTGGTTTTAAGAGGAAGGAAATTCTGCAATCGTCTCAATGAGTGAAGTGAAAAATGCATACGTCTGCTAACTTCATTAATATGAGCTGACCATGATAGGTTACAGTCAAATATGAGTCCAAGATTTTTCGCGTGATTTGTCAGGCATATTTGTGTACCGTCGTATTTAATCATCGGTAGATTGCTTAAGTCAACTAGACTACGCAACCTCCCACTCCCAATTATTAAAGCTTGCGATTTCGATGGATTAACAATGAGACCATGAGAATCAGCCCAGTTCTTTATTCGTGATAGGTCCATGTTAATTTCATGCACTGCAGAAGCAAGGTCAGTAACAGTAGCGTGCCTATAAAGCTGCAAATCATCTGCAAAGAGATGGTAGTGAGAAGTAATTACATTGGAGATTTCGTTTATAAAAACAGAGAATAATAGAGGAGATAATACGCCGCCTTGAGGTACGCCGGCACAAAGTTCAACCCACTCAGAGGAAACATCATTAGAACACACTCTTTGCCGGCGGCCCTGAAGATATGACTGACTGTATGATCACCGTGATCACAATTTATCATATCATTGAATGTATATGATTCTTAAATAGCAGTCATACCCAAGCTTAGTCTAGACTCGAGCGACTATTACTTAGTAAACACTGATTTTACCACCAGGGCGAAGCTGCACGTATAGCTAGTTTATTATATTAGCATGGACAGTAAAGCAAGCCGGCCAAAGCCGGTTAGGCTTATTACGAATTTACAACGTCATTAAATTTTCAATATTGTTTTCCCTGGCACGTCATAATTATGTTGTATTTTATTTTAACTGTTGTTGCTTTGTTAGAACTATGAAATTAAATTTCATTGTGACTGCGGGCTTTGTTAAAATTTTCCCTGAACTTTGTAAATATTAATGTCATTATGTTGTTTTGAACATTGTTTCAACATTATTACTATTCTTAAAACCTAGAAACTTGAATAGAATAATCAAGTTGTTATATATTTTACCAAAATATAGAAAGGTTAAAACAAAGTGTTGGGTTAATTTAATTATTTTTATCTCAAGTCGCCATGGCGATCCCATGAAGAGGCCTATGTCCAGCAGTGGACGTCCATCGGCTGAAGAAGAAGAAGAAGAAGATCTCAAGTCACTTTAATTAATTTGTACATCAATAATTTGATAATTATTTGGTATATATTATTTATTAAAACATGGTTTCGAAAAAAAATTTTAACATCTTGAATCACTAGCGACGCGAAGAGGTATTGTTTATGTTAATTTAACAAAATAAAATCATGACCTATCATCATCGTATAACAATATATCAGAAATAGAGCATCTCACAGTAGTAATGAGTCAATGTTGAGAGCATACTGAGTTCAATTTTTTTGTTTTCGAATTGACTAATGCTGTTTGAGCTTTGACAGCGTCACCGTGGAAAAGACTTTAATATACAAAACCCGGCCTAAAATACTAGCCTACTCCGTCTTAAGTGCCGAATATCATTTCTGCTATAAAATAACATCACGTTACCTTTCCGTTTCCAGACAAGTATGTCAAAGGATTGCATGAAGATACTAATATATGTAACCTCTGAAAACGACAAACAAAGAATGCCATATCAAATATATGCGAATCAAGTGTGAAAAGCGTATCAAGGATATTTACTCAAACGAAATAATTAAGTTTCGTAATTGCGGCTGTATTTCATTAGCGAATACCGACGAAGTAAATACAACATCAATGCGACGAATTACGCCATTCCACGCCGGGTCTGAATGGCATTCCTTATGTGATTTGAGATTATGCCTCTATGGAGACATATTATGAGCGAAGCAATTAGTTTTAACTTGTAACTGTTGTCTTTTACGAATTGAATTACACTGCGGAACGTATTCTTACTTATATTGTAAGCCGCAACACCTTTAATGTTAAAAATAAAGTTCCGACCTGTTACTATCCCACAGCTGGGTACAGGCCTCCTCTCTCTGTATTTGTAGAGAAGGTGTAGAACTAAGAACCACCACGCTATTCCAATGCGAATTAATAGGTTGCATATGACCAGAATTCTCTAGGCTATCAATAGTACAAAGCCTACTATACTATTGTACATTACTTAGACGATAAGAATGCCTGGATATAGCTACTTTTCGACCCTGTACAAGACATTATTAACTATATGTAACTAGTAATACAAATAATTATTTTAAAAGAGCAACCGTCGAGTTTCTTGCTGGTTCTTCTCGGTAGGAACAGCTTTCCGAACAAGCACTAAATGTTGACGATTCAAAAGCACTTGTTTAGAAGGTTACTTAAATACAGAGTATTTTGAATTTGAATTTGAATATGTGGATGATAAGATAGGTGGCTGATCCCACCTCCAGAGCGCTTGTCCATTGAGGTCCATGGCTCATTAAGAGTCGCGAATATATAAATAATAAATATATGGGACACTTACACACACGGTCGTCCGTCACCAAAGTAAGTAACTTAATACTTGTGTTATGTGACGAACAACTGGTAGATATATAATTTTTAAATACATACTTAAATACAAATACACACCCAGGCTCGAAGAACCAACAAATTGTTCATAGAAAATGTTGGTTCTCGGCGGGAATCGTACCCGCGCCCCGCGGAGCTGAATGCAGGGTACTTACTACCAACTGCGCCAATTGGCCAGTCAAAATGATGATTGTGATTGAGCTAATATAACAAGAATTCAGGACAAACATCGGAAGTGTCCTAAAATCAAAGTAAAAACTACCTAAAAAAAAGCAAAGTAGCGGCCTGTGACAATCCCACTGCAGGGAATAGTACTCCTCTCTCCGTTTCTGGAGAGAAGGGTTGGAGCTACCTACCACGCTGCTCCGTTGCGGATTGGTAGGTTACACATATCTCCAGAATTCTCTAGAGATATGCAGGTTTCCTCACGATGTTTTCCTTCACCGAAAAGCGTGTGATAAATTGCAAATTATCGATTAGACACATGAGTTTTAATAGAAAAACTCATTTGTGCCTACCCGGGTTTGAACTCGTGTTCTCCTCGAAAGAGTCGCACGCTCTCACCGCTGAGCTATCACAGCTCTGAGCTAATAACTACCTAGTTACAGTTTATCATAAGGGACGAACAAATAATAATCTCATACATTAAAATTCAGGACGTCCTGACTTTCTTTACAAGATACTAAATGAACGACTAAGCACAGTAATTAAATCAAAACTGTGACTCGAAATTAATTGTATTATATCTCCCCGACTAGGGAGCACGTTGTCTACTTTCCATTGTACTTTGTTTAATAAACAGCGTCAGGCGACGCTAACGAGATTACAGGATTTGCGTAGGACGCCAAATCAAAGCTGATATTCATAACTAAACTGTTTATTTGTTTTAAATATTCATACTAATATTCTAAATGCGAAAGTCTCTCTGGCTAACTCTCTGTATGTTATGCTTTCGCATCTAACCGCGCGAGCAATATTAGTAAAATATACCATTCTAACACAGAATAAAAAAAATCGCACATTTCCGTCAGAAACAGTAAAAGAAACTAATCGGCTCATCCGATAAAATAAGACGTGAGTATAGCTGGTGTCTAAACATTAATTATGAATGCCACTCACGATAGTTTAAATTCAGAAACAATATGGTACACAATTGAGGGTATTTTAACAACTAAATAAATGTTAACGAATTTAAGATTCATGGACAACTATTTATTTTTGACTTTTAAAGCATCACATTATATTACAACGATACAGTAAATCGAACGTGAAATATGAATGATGATATTAAAATTTTGCACAATTAATTTTATTTTGCAATAGACTTACGTCCATTTTCTGAATTTATCACTGGACAATCTGTCCGACAATTTCAATGGATCTAGCGAAAATTTCCGACCTTCAATGATAAATACAGCTTTAAGCATGAATCCAAAGTCTATTTAAATAAAGTTAGGATTAGTAAACAAGATTGAGTATTATACTTTAATTTATATCTAATGACTCGTTTAGTATTATGAAATATCTAGCTGTGCCAACGGCTTCGCTCACGTGGAAATCTGCGTGTCACAATTTTTTTCTGGAATTGAAATTTTAAACATAAAAGTAGTTATTGTGAGTTCGCGGACTTTTTTGTAGTAGTTTTATAGATCTACAATTCTCTAATGCATTACTTTAGTGTATCTCTGTTGGTTTACGCAGCTCACTCCCAGCAAGCAAGTTTTTGAAAATATATTATTTATTATTTATTGAAAATATATATATTCTTTGCAAATATATTTTGCATGTATTGCTAAGCAACGACGTAAGTTTGAATTAAGGTGAAAATCTTTATCAACGTAACGAAACTAAATATTTCAAATTATGTAGTTGCATACGTAGTACAAAATTGTGGCCACGTGTTGCTAAGACTCAGTCTAGTTTCAACTTCCCCTCGAAAGAAAAGTATTACTGACAGTTTTTAAAAAATTCTCCGATCGCCACCAAACTTTATAGGATTAATCCGCCGGGTCAATCTAAGAACTATCTGAAATTTCATAAAAATTAGTATAGCTTTTTCGAACTCTATAAGTTGTTATATATTGTGTTAAATATGCTTATAAATACTCTAAATAGATTTACCATGTGATTATGTAATAAGAAACATAATTCATAGGAATAATGTAATAATTTGTGGGAGACGGAAGTAGTCAAATGTCATTTGTTTCATAAAACGGAAACGGGAATGCAAACAACAAAGGTTATAAATAAGCCAGTTGGGCCTATTCTAGTCAGTCTAGTGTCAGCATTCAATGTGTCTACAATAGTGAAGTGTAACAATGAGTTAAGTGAAACAAAGTATCATACATAAATATATTTTTATTCTATACATGTGTATACTCGGATATATAGATTTGCAGAAAATACCTACAAGTATTTAGTATATGAAACTCGGGACCTACCACTATAAATTAAGAAGAGCCCAGTCGTTGCCTTATCTTTATGAGGGTCGTGTCCACTTGGCGTGGAATTAAGTAATCACCCCCAACACTGCTAATTACATAATCAAAATGTTATGGACATGGCAAAAAATTTTAAGAAACATTTTTCCGTCGATCTTTATAAGTAGAAGAACAGACGTTTGCCTAACCTCGTGTCAAATCAATCTATATCCTCAAAAGCTGTCTCTCTCTCTATATAATCTATTTCTCAAAATCTGTTACGCGAATATTTGTTGCAAATATTGTTTTGAATATGCGTTTCTCCCGGAAGGTTTAGGTTAATAGTACATTATGGTTTTATATAAATTGTGTCGCACGGTTGTAAAACACGTGCCTGCTTGGGCTTTAATCGCATACAACAGAGATATCTCTATCTACTACTAAAGTACTACTAATACTAAAGTAATGTATGAAATGAAATAATGAAGTAATCCGGGATATCGCAAGTAAAAGTTAGTTTTCTCCGATCAATTTTATTTCCTGCAGCGTTACGGCTAACACAAGCACGACAGACTTACATCTACCCGCCCCTTTACTTTTATAGTTTATCCGCTTTAATTTTAGTTGTTGATACACTACTTTATAGAATATACTTTTTTATTTATATATACACTATATACTTTATATACTTTTCGGTGAAGGAAAACATCGTGAGGAAACATGCATATCTCTAGACAATTCTGGAGATATGTGTAACCTACCAATCCGCATTGGAGCAGCGTGGTAGGTCTTAGCTCCAACCCTTCTCTCCAGAAACGGAGAGAGAAGGCCTATTCCCAGCAGTGGGATTGTAACAGGCCGCTACTTTACTTTTTACTTTTATATAATGTTTAGTTAATTATATTTGTATATTTTTATCATTAGCCTATTTATTAATCAACGATCGTATTTATATATCAATGTGCGCCGCCGGAAGTTTGTAGACTTTGGCGCGTTATGCGCGTTAGCGGTGTTTAACTTGTACTAGAGAATAATAGATCTACATTCTAAAATATAAATAAAAAACGGCAATCCAAGACAGCGCCGCTTACTATCTGAGGAAGCTAAAACTGTGGCAGTTCACTTGTAGCCAGAAAAGGCAGAATTATATGACGCGGCCAGTATAGACAGCTATCGTTTCCTAAGCAAATTGTTCTACCTAGATATGATCCCCCACCCCTCTAATTCTACTTATTACGACGCGTTGATAGAATTCAGCCAGTTCTCGCAGTTACTTCGCCAAAAGAAAAGGTAATGGATTATAAAATAAAAAATAAGGTAATAATAATGTCATATATATTTATTAAGCCTCATAGTTGTAGACAGTAAATTGAATAAACATTGTATTTTAAATATGAAATACATTGCTTTAGAACTGACAATGTCATGCTTAAAATACTTCTAATCTTAAGGATAAAAAAATAACTAAATAATTTGCAAAGTTTAATTTGTGTGTGTCATGTTATTTTAAGATTCTGTTTGTTTTAGACGGTACTTTGAATTACAATCTGAAGCATTTACTTCAGTGTAATTTCCAATTAGGATACAAATACCAAAGTTAAGTTTTAATATATCATTTATTAATTTAATTTAGTAATACACTCGAACGTACTTTTTTGGTTTTAGGGCTTAAACAATATTAAAAGGACTAAATTAAATTACCTTTTTTTACCTACTACAAATATGTAAGGACATACATACACCATAAAAAACAAAAAGGATTAGGATACACCATAAAAATCTGCAACCCAACCCGTACCACCATTATTTCTAGTGGTAGTAAATACTATTTTAATATAATTATCATCACTTGTATACTCTGCTGGTGTCTCCGAACAATACGTTGAAATAATATTTCCATTTTTATCGATTAAACTAACATAATTCTGGTCGCACATTGTACCTAAATCGAAGGTGGTAAATTTCAAAAATAGATGTGTATTTATCGGTGTTTCTAATTCCCACTCACATGTTGATATCTTTCTATATTCTTCAGGATAAAGAGGACTTGTCACCCGACCCAATGCACTATATATTTTTCCTCCACAGCCTTTCCCTTTATTTGTTGCAACATAATTAAAATCAAAAATTACAGAATCAGATCCTTTCAAACGATTATGTAACAATATAAAGTTTCCTTCAGAAAATACTTGGAGATTAGATGGATATTCAGAAGCTACTTTTGCTAAAAGAGGTGCATTAGTATTGTTGCCATCAAATATCTCGAAATATAAACTATCATCCCAATAAACAGGTGATACAGACATAAAATAAATTGAAATAGTATAATTCTCAGGAACCTCAATCGATGTAAAACAGTCGTGCATTTCCGTATCATTTTGGGTGTGATATGAAGACTGAATTCGGCCTTGTAATTCGGTATAGTTTCTGCCGCAAAAACCTACGTAAGAAACTTCAATATCTATGCCACGGTGTTGTGCCGCACTTTCTGATGAAGTCTTTAAATATATAGTCGCGCTTTTTGAAACATAAAAATCGAGTGATTTTTTGACGCCACAAAGAATTATGTGTGTTGGAAACCGTAGACTAGACTCATAATAATATCCGTGCGAAAAAAAATCGTCAGCCTCGTTTAAAATAAATTCTTTGCCCAAACTGGAATTAAGTGGTTGCGAAATACCACTAATCACAAGTCTATCCTTAATGCAGCTGTTTTCAATTTCAGGTTGCAAGTCTAGATCATTCACTCGTATATGAACAATGCTATACGGTTCAGCTTGAGAATCTATAATATAGCTGCAATGTATTCCTCGAGGGATAGACCCTTTTTCGTATCCAGGTGATCTGATACGTTGCAAAGTATTAGACACAATATAAAACGTTTGACCACAAGGAGAAGGTTGCGGTGTTAAAATGGCTTCAAATCCTGAGCTTGTGCCTTCTCCATCCGTTGAGAATCTGATAGTCAAGTAGTTATTCGATGAATATATTTGTGGTGGATAATTATGCCCACAATATGTACCGATAACTAAGCTATTTAGATTTAATCCATCTTTTAATTCTACTAAATCGCAGTCACATTTACTAAATCCTATAGCAGTTTGATTAACATTAACGCAAGAAGCTACATGAAATGATATAAAGTCTACTTTAACAACGTGGTCGGATGGTGCTTTAATAGTCCAGTGACAGTCTAAATAATTTTCATATACAACTTTCTTATCAATTAAAGGTGATCGTAAGTTGTATCTGGGTGTAGACTGTAAATCAACTTCACCTCCACAGCCAACTGACGACGAATAAGAAAAAATTATATCTGCTTCAAATCCTTTATAATTTAAATAGCTATCACTTATAAATTGTAAGGTCACATTATTATTGCCTTTGCTTTTTATAACCGTTGTGGTATTAATATTCCCGCATAATAAAGATAATCGTTTGTCAAAATCGATTCCAATCCCCTCGTAGACT
The DNA here is from genome assembly GCA_947086505.1 of Morpho deidamia. Lineage (NCBI taxonomy): Eukaryota > Metazoa > Arthropoda > Insecta > Lepidoptera > Nymphalidae > Morpho > Morpho deidamia. Next base: position 4,245,151 of record CAMTZC010000025.1, read on the forward strand.
GCTATGTAATCACTGAAACAATTATATGAACTTTCTAAATCGATATATAAAAATTTAATAACCACTACCTTATTCAGTGGAGCCTCAATAAACCATGTACAATTTGTGTTTTCAGGGTAATTGTCATTAATTGTTCCCCCTTGTGACGATTTTATAAGTGTCGGCTCTTTAACTTGTCCTCCGCATGAATATAATGAATAAGCTAACTTAAATCCTTTCTTTTGAGTATATTTGTCGGTCTTAAAAGTAATTTCAACATTTTCGTGAGCTTGTAATGGTGGTGGTATTTCATTTCCACAATAGAGTCCATAGAAACTGTTATATTCACTAGTTTCTGTTAAACTAACATTGTCATATTTACAATCTGGGTAAGTTCCTTCTAATTCAAAGTCTAAAAATGTTATCGTCATCCTACTCGATGGAGCTACTATTGTGTAAATACAATCAAGGGATGGGTAATATAAGTTTGTGTATCCAGGACTATATAAATATTGTACATTACTTTTTGCTGTTAGATGTCCACCGCAAGTGGAACTCCATTGCGCTTTGAAACCATCTAAATTTATGTCAGCGTCTGTACGGAAAGTAACTTTCATTTTATTGAATGTAGAATTATATTGTGACGGAAGACGCCGACCGCATAGCCTCGCTATTTCCTCGTATTTTTCTTCAACCCAATCATAGACTATTACAACATCCTTCGTGCAATTGGATACATCCTCTACCACAAAGCGATCGACAAATGTAAGGGTTATTGTGAAACCTATTTCCCCTTCAATTTCCCATGTACATTCTTGATTACTTTCATAATCTCCGGGATAATTAGGTGAAGTAAAGGTTCGGTCAATTTTTGAAAGGTAACCTCCGCATTGACGACTTACAATTTTTGTCATGAGTTTTATGCTGGTATTGTTTTGTGGTTTGGAGTGGTACTGAATATATGGAGACGTAAATGATGATTCAAGAGCACGATCTGGAGTCTTGCTTTTGCAAAAATCACCAAAAGAAAGTGTTTCTCCTATTCCAGATTTAATTTGAATAAACTCATCCGAGCACTCTAGATTAAATGAACCTTCTAACTTGAATTCAACTTTAAATCCTGAAGGAACTATAAGAATCCAAGCACAGTTTAAAACATTATCATGAGAAATTGGAACGTTTATTATATTTATAGCTTCTTGAACAGCATAAACAGTACCCCCACAAGGCTGTAATTTCCAATTCAGACTAAAAGTGATTGGTTTGGATATAAATTGTATAGCTGTCACATGCATATTGGATGTTGGTATTCTAAGAAAAATTTCATTATTTGCACAAATATTTCTATTAAATGAAATTTCAGCTTTACCTACTTCTGATTTTATGTTGAGCTTAGAATCAAGATAACGGCAGCTATTTCCAGTTATTGATGACACATTAACATGTAAGTATATTGTATTATATATGCGAGTCGAATTCGTTATATCAGGCAAATTGGTATAGTGCCACTCACAAAAGTAAGACTGTTGCAAATTTGGGGATTTTAGGTCTCCTTCAAAGCCATATAAATTTCCACCGCAAAGTGCTGGTTCGTCGGAGTTAAACTTAGCTTTAAATCGATGTGTTATTTGCCCTCTTGAAGATAACCACACATAAAAAGTTAATTTATTTTGACTGGACTCGAAAATAGCTTGTGATAAATTTTGTTTATTTGATCCCTCTATCATAGAATTGAAAGACATATCGTTAAAAGCATGAACATTTTGACGACTATCATAGTCGATTACCTCTAAACGTATTCTGCGGTTCACATTTGGTGATATAATTTTCCACTGACAAAATCGCAACGAAGTTTCTGCTGGATATCCGGGCGACGTCAAAAACCCTTCAGAGGCTCTTATTGTTCCACCACAAGAAGGTCTACTTGAATTAAATATTATTTTAAATCCCCTACTTTCAGATACATGTGTCCATTCACCCGGTTCGCCATAATGTAATTTGATTATCACTTTGTCTGTTAATGTTTCAATTATTTTTGTAGACTCGCTAAGATCCAAATTACAAAATAATTTAAGCCGAGCCTCTGCTACAGAGTTATTTGCTGGGATATTTTCTTCAATAGTAATTTTTGTCTGACATGGTATTTTAGACTCTGGTAAGTCGATATCTATAAAATCTAGTTGTATAACATGTCTTGGCAGAGATATAATTTCCCACTGGCAAACGATTCCAGCATGCAGTGCAAGCATATGAGGATAACCCGGTGACAACAATTCACCTGATTTAGATACAATAATGCCTCCACAAACGTCAATAGACACATTAGCTTTGAAGCCATCTCTTGGTTCTGTTATCTGTGTTGTATATTTTATAAATAGTGTATTACCGCTACTTTTGATTGTACTTGGCCGTGGTCTTTCCTTGCATAGAAGTCCTTTGAGTGGCGATGATCGGGATATACCATCTCTCACTTCGACAGATTCAGACATGCATTGTTCAGAGGGATCCAAATCAAATCTGTCTAGAAAATCTATTTTAAGAATTTCACCAAGAGGTCCTCTGAATGTCCATACACATTCGGTGTAAAGTGAAGGAACTGAGGGATAGTTAGGGGAAGTTATTACTTCCCACTTACGATTATAATCTAAAATAAATGTGCCACCGCACTCTATACCTTTTTCTTCGTAACGTAACTTAAAATTTTGAAATAAGTTTCCAGAATGTATTGCTCTCGTAACAACATAACTTACAAATATAACGTTACTTGATGAAACAATGTCATTCCTATTTTCATGCGAGTAACCACAATATTTTCCATTTCCCAAGAACGGTGATTCTATGCTTTCACCGTTCCTTAAAATAACATATGTACCACAATCATAACTATTTGTTATATTAAAGTATTCAAATTTAATTCTTATATTTCGGCCTGGGCGTACTTTAATAGTCCAATTACATCTCCATTTAGTGTTAATGAATTGAATGTAGTCTGCTTGTATTACTTCTATAGCACCAGAGTTATCTTCAAGTAATCCGCCACATGCAGAGCTCACGTGAGCTTTAAAACCTTTTCGTGTGATACTGGAATCAGATTGAAACGTAACTTTCATGTAAGCAGTTGAATCAATCATAACATTTTCTTTTTCAGACAAACACATTTTTTCAATTAATGGTTTCCAAATAGCAAGATTGTTTGAAGAATAAACAGAAATAGAATCAGCGAAACATTCGGAAGTTTCTTCTAAAGATATTTCATTGAATCTTATTTTTAAGTGATGTATTGGAGCAGCTTGAAATATCCATACACAGTTTAGATTATCGTCATAAGAATTGGGATAATTAGGTGAGTTGAAGTCAAAACCTCTTTCAACTGACACAAGCTCAGTTTTATTTATCCCGCATGTAAATGAACCATCTGAATCTAATTCCAGATTTCTGTCAGATTCTGCCCACAGAATATGAAAAATTGATCCAATATTTGTATCATCTAATAAGAGTTCAATGAATGCAACACTGGCAGATGTTTTTATGACTTTACTTTGATCTTTTAACAATCCACACAATTCCTCCAAAAGTGGTGCGTCTGCATCGTAACCATCGTAAATAAGTAATCTGCTATTACAAATATCTTGGTTTTTATGGATTTCTAAATTATCTATTACAATCGAAATAGTCTTTGCATGCTCTGTTAATACTCTCCAACTGTAATCGCCTTGTCCCAAATATGGAAAAGGATAAAGAGGTGACGCTATTTCACCACTATGTAATCCAATGATATCATTTCCGTGAATGAAACCATAATGCAGAAGAAATCCCAAACCAGAGTCCTTACTATAACTATGAAATTTTAAATATAATTTTGTTCCTATTGTTGTATTAGTTGGAATTTCTTGTCCACAATAAACAGCTAATAGCTGACCGCCACCATTATTTTCTCGTATTTCCAAGTAATCTTCGTTACAACTTTCAGAATAATACAAGTCGAATTTTTCAAATGTAATATATACTCTATTACCAGGTGATGTATTCAAAATCCACTCACAATTCACATTACTGGGATATGACATTGGATAATTTGGTGAAGCTATACTTCCTTCTTCAGATGTTAATTCTCCACCACAAGAATTTATCACAGTTGAGTAGTGGGCTGAAAAATGCCCTTCTATGTTATTGGTGTAAGAGCCCAATTGAATTGTAAGTGCACTACCATGGCTTACAATTATAGGTGGCACTTTACTACCACAGAATTCGTCAATAACCGGTGAAAGATCATCGTCCCCATCATAAACCCTAAGATAAGATGATGGACACTTTCGATTCGTAATAATGTCTGTGTCTTTGGGCAAGGACATATGCTGAATGGTCAATGTTACTTTCTTACTTAGATCTGGTGCTAATAAGGTCCATGTACAGTTTTGCTTTGCGTGACTTATATATTTATCATTGGTAATAATGCCATCAAAATTAGCCTCGATTATGGCTCCGCAAACCATACTGAAATTAGCTTTAAAACCCTTGGCATTTCCAAATTCATTTGTTTGAAACTGTACAGCTATCGAAGAATTATTCGAAGTGATTTGAGATACATGTGAGTTTGGACATACAAGCCAAGTATAATTTGAATTTAATACATTTCCTCCATCATAAATTTTGACTGCATCACCGCAATCATAATCGGTGTTAGAGTATAAATCAAAATCCATGAAAAACAATTGAATCCTATGATTTTTTGGTACTTTAATAGACCATATACAATCTATATTATTATCATAATTTTTGGGATAGTTGTTAGAATGAATAAATCCTGATTGAGATTCTATCAAACCACCACAACCTTTCTTATGTGAAGTAAAAGATGATTTAAAGTATACATCTCTTAATGTTGATTTTTTAACTAATCTAATAAACAAAAAGTTAGAACTGGCTTCTAAAGTAATTGTACCTTTATGACAAATCTTTGATAATAGAGGGAAATCTATATTTTGACCATTATAAATCTCAATTGCATCTACAGTACAATTTTTAGATTCTATCATATAGAATTCATAAAATGTAATAGATATAGCTGTTCCAACTGGTGTTTCTAATATCCATTCACATTCCATTTCACTGGCAGAACTTGAAATTCTGTCTACTGCCACGACACCCTCACTTTTTTTTATATAGCCACCACAACCATTATTAACCCATTCCAATCGAAATCCTACATTAGGAAAGTAACTACCAGAAACAAACTTAATTTGTAAAGAATTACTATTTGTAGTTATAGGTTTTGGCAAAGACTTTCCACATAGTCTTTCAGAAAAATCTAAAGCGGACGTCTCCTTAACTTGTAAGTAATCTCTATCACAATTGTGTGGATTATTGTTCCTATGCATACCTAATGATAAGAATGAATGACGATACCAGGGTCGATGTATCATTTGAAGTGGACGAAATGGTGAAAAAACATCGAAGTGTGTAAATGTCACGTTAATTTTATTGCCTTTAGGAACAGTTATAGTCCACAAGCAGTTTAAATCTAATGGATATTTATCGGGATAACCTGGGCTCTCAATCACACCGTAACTTCCGCTTATGTTGTTATTACAAACGGTATTGTAATTAAGCAAAAATCCTTTATTACTAATAAAAATATCTGATCTAAACTTTATAAAAGCGAAACTGCTAGTAGTTTCAATATTATTTAATTTAGTTGACATAGAACAATGTTTACCAAAACTCGGAGACTGTTCACTACTTCCATCAAATACTTCAACATAATCATCACGACAATTTTTTGTTTCTTCTAATTTTAATTCTACGAAACTGATTCGAATTTTTGACCCACTGTTCGTGACAATACGATAAAAACATTCTGCATTTTCATTATAATTTTGTGGATAGTTAGGCGATGAAATAGAACCATAAACATTAGTCAAAGTACCACCGCAACCACTTAGAGCACCATCCCATTCAATTCGAAATCCTTTACCGCTCAAATAAAAATCGGAATGAAAATTAAGACGCAAATTATTAGCAGTTGATGTAATTCTTTTTGATTTAAAAGAACCACAAAACTTGCCAATAAGAGGAGAATCACTAGTTGAACCATCTCGTATTTCTAGATAGTCCCCTAGGTCACATTTATTTCGTAAAGGCTGTTCAATGTCAAAGTCAGTTATATTCAATGTTATTTGTCGACCCATGGGAATAGATATAATCCATATACAATCTCGGTTGGGTTCGTAATTTTGTGGCCAATTCGGAGAAAATATATAACCATGAGGTTTAACGAATAATCCGCCGCAGTGGTTTTTATCGTCTAAAAATGAATACGATACTGAAAATCCAGACTCACGGATACTAAGATCTGATATAAATCTCACTATAAGGCGATTTGAAGAACTAGTCAGTGCTGGAGGTATGGAACTTCCGCAATATTTACCTAACCCAACATTGTCATTATTTTCATCTATTTCAATTATTTCTACATAATCACTATAACATGATTCCATATCTTCTAACTCAAATCTATTCCATGTCAGTTTGATATGCATTCCTTCAGGAGCAATTATGTACCAAGAACAGTTTTGATTATTAGAATATTGCTGATTGCTATCAGCTGGATGATTAATGATACCAGAATTCTCTCTATATACACCACCGCATTCTGCATCAATTGTTGTATAATTTGCATAAAATCCTCTACTGGTCACACTCATATCTGAGTGAAATCTGATATACATATAATTGTATGTCGATGTTTGTGCTGGCGGCATGGCTTCTGAATTTCCACAGAATCTTCCCAATAAAGATGAGTTGACAAAATGCCCATCTCTAATTTCAACATAATCATAACTGCAGTTATAGTACCTACTGTCTTCAATATCGAAATCTTGAAAAGTTAATTCTATTATTTTTCCTGGAGCTGTGCTGATAATATATTCACAGGTTGTATGCTTTGGATAAAACATTGGATAATTTGACGACTTTATTATGCCACTGTCTCCTACTATTGTATGTAAGCAAACTGATTCATATGATAATTTAAAACCACTGGATGCCATGGTATGATCACTTTTAAACAAAATGAAAAGGTTATTCGTAGAAGATGTGTATGTTTTTGGATATGTTGTACCACAAAATTTACCAACTAATCGGGAATCAGATGATAGACCATCATAAATTTTCAAATAGTCATATTTGCATCTTAGTGATTTTTCTAAGTTAAAAGATTTAAACGAAATTAGAATTTTCGTGTCTGGCCGAGTTGTTATTTTATACTCACAAAGTAAATTATTTAAATAAGTGCCGTCATATGAAGGCGAAATAATCTCTCCCTTATCGGAAGTAAATAATCCACCACAACCAGGCACACCCTCAATGGGTGCAAAAACTATTTGAAAACCTTTGCCAGTACCAGAAGCGTCAGAATGAAAATGAATTAAAAACTCAGAACTGAGTGATTGAATCGGAGCAGGTTGTGTTGAATTACAATATTTATTAAGAAGCGGATCCGTAGTATGCTCGCCATCGTAAATCGCTAAATAATCATAACTACAATTACTGTGTTTTTCGATATCCAACTGATAAAAATGCAACTGTATTTTTTTACCTAAAGTCGTTGTTAAATGCCAGTAGCAATCGCGATTAAGAGGATATGTGCCTGGTGAACCAGGTGAACTAATATGTCCATGAGTTGTTGCATTTATTTCTCCGCCACATAAAGGTAATATACTATTCCAATGTAAAGCAAATCCTTCTTTAGCAACCGAATGGTCAGATCTGAACCAAAAATATAAGTAATTGTGACTTGATATAATATTTCCCCCATTTGGAAAATTGTTGCCACAAAATCTACCGATAAGTTGACTTGCTGAATTACTTCCATCATGTATTTGTAAAAAATCATAACGACATTTAATAGAGTCATTTTCTAACTTAAATTTACTAAATGTGACATTGATAACTTTATTTGGATCAGTATGAATAACCCAAGCGCATCGAGAATTATGACCATAAGTTGTATTTGATATTGGATATATGATACTACCCTCTTCAGAGTCAAGAAATCCTCCACATTGTTGTGAATGGATTTGACAAAGGTCACCAGAATATAAAGCTGTGCATTCACATCTAAAACCTCGCACTGACCTTTCATCTTGTCTACAGCTACCCCCATTACGACATGGATTATTAGTACACAAATTAATATGATCATTACAAAAAGGTCCACCATATCCTGGATAACAAATGCACGTATAACCTTTACCCACGGAATGACAATAGCCATTTTTGCCGCAAGAATTTTTTTCACATCTTTGAGTATTATTATTTCCTATTGAGGATATATAACATCCGTGCAGTCCGATTCCATCCCCTTCCATTCCATAGGGACAAACACATCGGGCTCTTTGTCTCATTCCTGAACTTTCAATGCATTGAGCCGAAGGATGACACCCTCCATGATTTATAGAGCAAGGACCTGTCCATGTACATACAATACCATCGCCTTGATAATCGGGAGGACAAGAACCGCATATCCGCGAGCCAATGGTATTATGACAAGAGACCATAGGACTCGTACTACAACCACCATTCGGTATAGTTATACACTCGTCGATATCATAGCAAGCAAAACCGTCACCTTCATATCCTCTTGGGCACTCTCCACATCGAAATGAACCAGGTAGATTTATACAGTCTACTCTTGGATTTATTGAACAACGATTTCCCTGACCAGATGCACATTCATTTACATCAGCCAGACAAGCGGTATCAGTTCCATTAGTTGTCCAACCTTGATCACATATACACTTAATACCCTTGCCACTATTAATTGGTACACAAATTCCATGGCCACACATTTCATAATCGCCCCCTGAGCAATTTTTCTCTGTTCTAGTACAGTCCATTCCATACCAACCAGGTTTGCAAAAGCATTCATATGAGCCAGGTCTATTAATACATGTTGCACCATTTTGACATCCTAAGTCCGTTCCCGCAAAGTTGCGACACTCATTAACGTCATCGTCACAATTTGCTCCTTTCCAATTTGAGGGGCAAAGACAATGATACTTGTTAACCAGATTTAAACAAGTTCCTCCGTTTTCACACGGATTTGACTTACAATCATCTCTTCCGGTGAGAAGTAAAGATTGAATCGTTCGTACTCTGTCGTTGATTCGGTTCACTCTTTGGGTCAAATGAGAAATATTAAAATTTAAATTTCTTGGAATAGACTCAACTAACGATTCTAATCTCTGTATCCTGCTTAATATATCATTTAATTGGCCTTTATCAATGAATGGACTTATATCAGATACTTTAGGCTCAGCAATATTTGTGACATTGTACATATTTAAAATATTTCTATCACCGTAATAAATTCTAGATTTCGGCCCATTTGAGTTTAAATAAATATTTCTGTCGTAGGCTGGTTCTAATATAAGATCGCCATCCAGAACTTTTATTTTAGGCCGATCGTTATACACTTTACACTCGAAATTTTTACATAAAACAATCAACCCGAAAAGATAAACATATAATTTAGACATCATACGGATGATCCGTATGATAGTTTGGACAATAACTGCAGACTGCTCACTACAAAATTAGTTTAACTATTAATTCGGTATAAAGCTGCTTCAGAGCAGATGAGATGGGCGTACACCGACCATCCGGATCAATTACTTAGGCATATGGATATTTATCATACACCACCCTAGTAATTTACTACAACTTCGTCTGGGCGATTTTTTTTATTTTACTAACTGGTTTTATTTATAGAATACGTACTTATATTTAATTAACGCTTTGCGTAATAGCAATATGGAATTGTTAATAAAATGAGAACTTTCGTTGGAATAATTACTTCTCGCATAAATATTATAGATATATGACACGTATCTATTCTATATGAGATCAACAACTATCATCATTCATTCATTATCCCACTCTAAGTGGGGTCGCCATAACATGTTATAAACATGTTGTCACATGATTTGACTACGTATTTTACGAAAGCCACCTCCCTGACGTCAACTTACCTTACTCGCCTTTTACGACACCTCGGTAAGAAATGACTGTGATCTATTCTATGCAGCCGGATACCACACGGCAAATGAGATCAAGAACTATATGATATCTAATTTTTTATTAGGCTTTTTACCCGTATAATACTAGTGGACTCTCTCTTTTCAAATATTACAAATGCACATATGGACACGCAAAACTAAATCAACCGTCATCATATGCGAATATGGATTTGGGAGTGAAATGAAAAGGAGAAGTTGAGCAGCTCCAAAGCTTTTATTACGCGTTAGAAATAATTTTTGCACATCTCTCGAGGTTAGGTCACTCGCATTTCAAGGCCGCGCTTATATTCGCGCCTCTTTACGATATCAAGATACGATATCACCTACTTTATTGTCTACACGAGGGTTTTGGGAGATTTCACACTCCAAAACACTATTTGACGCAGAACATAAAATAATATCATAGCGAGATTAGAAAACTTACAGTTATAAATTTTTTGCCCAAATGGCATTGTAAGACGACCATATATAAAGCTTCTGATTTTTTCTGATTATTTTACATTTAATTTACAAATAACATAGTTATAACGTGCCATAAAGTTATCAAATTTAGAACATGCCATTGTACCTTGCACAGTAACTTCTTTTAAATATGAAACAAAAAATATTCATAATTAACAACTATATCAAATAAAAATGAAGAAAGTATTTAATACTCTGTATGTAAATACATGTATAATTATACATTTTATATTAGCTAACTAGTTTTTTGATACAGAAGCTCCCTAAAAGTATTCCTGGCGGCGCTACTTATAAAAACATGTTTAGATTAAGTATAGAAAAATACAATTAAAATTTTATATTTTAATGTTTTTATATTTCATTTTGTGACAGATTTAAAGACTGCTTTTACCGTATATTGATTCCAGCAAGTTAATATTGTTTACCAATATATTATATTCCAAGGGGCGTTTGTTATTCGCGTTAAAAATGAGTCGGCCGTGATAACCGAAAAATAATATTCATACTATCAAATAACAGTTGCCATATAAATCCGCCCCCTTCCCGATCAATTCCCGCCGAAGGCCAACATTTTCTAAAATATAATTTGTTGTTTCTTTGAGTCTGGGTGTATTTATGTAAATAAGTATATATTACAATTATACATGTATTTATTTACCAATTATCTGTCTCCTATAACACAAGTATTGATTCTTAGTTTGAGAAAGGACGACCGTGTGTAATTGTCCCATAGTCTAGTATTGTCCCATTATCATTCTCCTTCACTTATCCCACTTTAAGTGGGTCGGGACATCATGCTACAAATATGTTGTCATATGATTTGGCTACGTATTTTACGACCAGCCGCCTACCTGACGTCAACTTACCTTAGTCGCCTTTTACCACACCTCGGTAAGAAATGAGGGTGGTCTATTCTATGCAGCCGGATACCACGCAGCATTTACCTTAGTCGCCTCTTACGACACCTCGGTAAGAAATGAGGGTGGTCTATTCTATGCAGCCGGATACCACGCGGCATTTACCTTAGTCGCCTCTTACGGCACCTCGGTAAGTTAAATAAACCATCAATTTATTTAAATATTAATTGTACATTTTACTAAGCAATGACACAACCAAAACTGTTATTTTTTTGATAATCATCCCGTTTTGTAGCCGCAGCCAATAGTGAATTTATTTCCTAAAGAGGTAGGGATAAAATTTATTTGTGAATATAGGTATAATTAGGTTACAATGGCCCTAATATAATCTCGAAGAGGTTAAAAGACTTGATAAAAACAAAAGAAATTAAGTCTCTACCCGCGACTCCGCTGGAGTCAATTTAATTGTTAAAATAACCTCAATTATGTTGTATGTGATTTTCCCTGTTCCCGAAAGAAAAATGTGAATAAAAAACAAGCCGCGAAATAATTCATTTCTCATCGAGAGTATATGCCGTATGAGTATATTTATGCCGTTTGCAATTGAGACCCCAGAGGCATGGAGTCACAGTGCAAAAAATAATTATCTATTATAACATCTCTGTTAATTGCGTCTTCAGGTGACAAAAGGGCTGCCGGCTGGCTTCTTTTGGGTACAAAAAATCAGTATAGCGATTCAACGCGGAAACGCTGCCAACATTCCTGAGACCATTTCACGGGGGCATGATTTATATACCACCGTGTAAGTTATTAGAGATGGACATAACTTGTATATTTTTGTTGTAAATAAAAGTAAAATTTTAAAGGAAAAATATATATCATATGAAAATATATGTTTTTCTTATGCTTTTTAATTAGATTCATAAAACAGTCATAAGACCTGTCATATTGTATGGAATAGAATGCTATGCAATGGAAAAGACGGGTTAAAGAAGAGTGCATCGAAATTAAATGTAACAAAAATATATAATACTTTTATTAGGCTATATATTCTTTATATGTTTTTATGTTTCTCGCCAAACAAATAGCTATTATCAAAACAAACAAATTAAAAAAGTTATAATAAATAAAAAAGTATAATAAAGATAGTTCACTTTTAATAATCGAGATTTTTATGTTATTGTAGTCACGGAATGCAATTCTACTTAGTGGTTTGCGCCGGAGCTATGAGTACCGGAGAATCACCGAATCTCCGGTTACCTAACTTACAAATTAACCTAAAATAAAAGAAATATTATTCAAATAAACAAAATAAGGATTTATTTGTTGGGATACGTGAAAGTGTAGAGGGAAAAAATAAAAATTTAGATGGATCACTACTTGCTTTTTATTTGCCTAATGCAATGATTAATTATTTTAAAATTTGAGATTTGCATCATGTTTTAATTTTAATTATTTAGAATTATGTTCAATAACACTAAATCTCCCACACATGACATCACAACCTTCTTTTAAAAATAGAAATATTTGACAATTCGTTTTTCACAAATTTCCCAAACATAAAGGCGAAAATTTATCACATATACACAAGAACAATGTAAACCGGTTTATGTACATTAAAAAAATATATTTTATTAATAATTCATAGGTTTATACTATTTTAAGTGCCCAGAAATTCTAAATTAATGTAAAGTTTTTCGTGTTTTCAGTTAGCAGGAGCAACATAAAACGAGCGAACGGACATCGTTCGCTTGTTTTAAAACTGCTCCTGCTGCGAAGAGCTGGGAATGAAACACGAATTAAAAGAGCGAACTAGTTCTTTTAAGAGCGGCGAACTAAGCTGATCGATGTCAATTGCGAACTATTAGGTACGCCCAAAACTAATCTCCGGAGATCACCGGTGAATAACCGGAGATCGGAAAATCACGAATCAGCTCCGGAGCAAACCACTAATTCTAATTATGAGCAATAATAATAATAAATAAATATATGGGACATTTACACACACGGTCGTCCGTCCCCAAAGTAAGTAACTTAATACTTGTGTTATGGGTGACAGACAACTGGTAGATATACTACATATATAAGTTTAAATACATACTTAAATACAAATACACACCCAGGCTCGAAGAACCAACAATTTGTTTATAGAAAATGTTGGCCCTCGGCGGGAATCGAACCCGCGACCCGCGGAGCTGAAGGCAGGGTCACTACCCACAGCGCCAACGGGCCAGTCAATTATGAGCAATAGCACATAGTGGCATTCAGTGCGACTTAGAGTTATAGATTACTAACTGAAAGTTTTAGTTCGTCTGGCTGATGGCTCACAGTGTTTGTCTAAAACATAGTTTAGACATTAGTTCGGTTTACACTTTACGTCACCTTTACTAATGCTGTCACGAACCAACAAGCTACGAATAATAATAATGTTTGATCAAGTTCGCATAGTTCATCTGTGGGAGCGTCCACAAACTATATAAGACTATTCTCTAGTCTGTGCTAGTTATTTGTTTATGGTTGACTTTGTAGAGTCATAACAAAAATCGAAATAAGTGTTAAATTTATATTTCAAAAAAATTTGCTTCCTACTTATATAAAATGCATACAATTCCTGCACGTGCCTTATAAATTTAAATGCAATATTACTTAACACCCATGAGATATTCAATGATAAGATATATTTGTTTTCACTATGACCAAGCGCCGAAGAATTGTTCAAGCTGACAAAATAATCCAAAATGTTTTAAATGTGTTTTGTTTGTTGATGTTTTTACAACTTAAAGGCAAGTTTTGTAGGAAGGCGTGTTTTGTCGAATGCATTTTGTTTAATATTACAATTTTGATTTATAACGTGTACTAAAATCAAATAAAATTGTCTGTTTACCAGGTTACTACTCAAGTCTCAGTAACCCAGTGCTATTGTATTCAACAGCATCAGATATCCGTGTGGCGAATATATCTAAATTAGGAAAAATTAATGCAATAATTAAAGGTTTAGAACAAGGTTCAGCTGTTGACTTTTTATACAGGAAAAATTTGATATGCTGGTCGGATCAGACTGCGGAATTGATACAATGTATGGAATACAACGAAACACATTCTGGGGAAAAAGTATGTAGTATTGTTTTATTTAAAAATATAATAAACTTGTAATGGTATGAACACTTTAGAGTGGGATCTCTAGTCTTGAAGTCATTTGATATATAAATCTAAATTTACTACTCATTTTCATTATATGTTATACTTAATAATGAAGGCTGTCTTTTGATCATCTTGACCAATGGTGCAGAGTATGCAATGTACCTGGGTGCTGTGCCAATCATGCTCAAATCTTGTTGTACTTATCGATGACTTTGGTAAGGCACACCAAGGTTGTAATTTTGTTGCAGAACACTGCTTGCACACAGGCACCTATTGTACTTAATTAAGACGGGCCTAGTATAGTGTGCTTGAAAATCCAGCAGTGGATGTCCATCTAACTTTTTATATTCCTTTCATGTTTTCACTGTAACTAAAAGGTAATTAGTTAATGTACATTTAAAAATATGTTTACAGATGACAATAGTATCAGAAGGGTTAACAACACCCACTGGTCTTGCTATAGATTGGTATACCAACAAAATCTATTGGACAGATGGAGAAACAAACAGAATAGAAGTTATATGTATAGAGCACAAGTATAGGAAAGTTTTATTTTGGACTGAAGTGGACCTAGCTAGAGCTATTGCTGTAGTTCCCAAGGAAGGGTAAGATGTTGTAAAATATTTTTTGACAAAATAGTTAACTCATTTTTAATAGTTTTTGATTATCTGTTTAATTTCTATAACATGTCATTAATTATTATCAGTAGCTTAAATTTATTATTTTAATATACTATAAGCTTATTGGCCTCTGACAAGTTAAAGAGTACAGTTAAATCTTGGCAGTACTAGATAATGCAATATGTAAATTCTTTGAAGAGTGCTAGAGTAGATATTAATCAGTTAAAAAAGATGATATTTAGTTATATTCATGTTTATTTATTTATTATTTTTTATTACTTTATTTGCAATAAAGTTTTGGCTAAACGTTAGAAAATTACTAGTATGTTAGCACAATATTTTAACTACTGCATCATATCAACATTTTGCATTTTTTCAGGCTAATGTTTTGGACTGACTGGGGTGAAATACCCAAAATTGAACGGGCTGGTATGAATGGTGATCCAGCAACTCGTAAAGTGATAGTAAAAGATAATATATTCTGGCCAAACGGAATTACCATAGACTATAATAATAATTTGATATACTGGGTTGATGCGAAGTTACAGTTTGTAGACATCATAGATTTTAATGGTGACAAAAGGAAGAGGATAATAAAAGAAGGGTTGAAGTACCCTTATGCTTTGGCATTTTTTAGCGAGAAACTTTACTGGACTGATTGGAAAACATGGTGAGAACACAATATTTTACTATCAAACTCAATTTAAATTTGAATTTACTGCAGTTTAAAAGAACTGTTAAAGGGAGGCTGATACAGAAAGACGGTTGAAGATTACTTAGATGATAAGAATGTGTGGATATTACTACTGTTCAACCCTGTACAAAATAGTAAAGACTAAATATTGATATAATATAATAGTGTTATAATATACGCTACTTTACTTTACTTTACTTTAAGTGATGAGGCTTGCCCGTCCGTAACATTTTTTTTTTATATACACTAGAAATTCCCTAGAAAAAATTAATATGGCAAACAATGTTTGCTGGGTCAGCTAATAAACTTATAAATTTATTTTATCCTATAAAGGGTTGTATACATGTGGGATATATCCACAAATGGTGCTATAAAGGAGCTCATCAAATCTGACCCTGTGCCTGTTGATATCAAAGTGTATGACAAGAGTAGGCAGTTAATGCCTACTGGAGACTACCCGTGCAAAAATAATGAAGGATGTTCACATTTATGTCTATTGGCACCTACTTCTCCAGGTAAGTAGCAATTATAAATATTGTATAAATATAGACTTGTAATGTATGAATATAGCACAGGCTAAAAATTATAAACAATTTGTTACTACACATCCACTCTCGCCCAAGGATCTTGTGTCACTGACGTGGTGCGCTTGAGACAGTGTAAGGTTTCTATTACATTACATTAGTGTGCATACAGCGATGCTCCAAAACTTATTGATAAGTTACATATATTCCAAGAATTGTTATATATGCAGGTTACAAATTCTAAAAAAAACCGTACCTACAGATCTAAAAATCAAAATTAAATATGGAATTTCAAGATAAAACAATTCATACAATATTATTTATGCGAAGGTCTGTATGCGTGTCTGTTTACGCTTTAACAGCTAATGTGCTAGACCGATATTAATGAAATTTAGCATAAGTAAACCTATACACCGGGGTAACATATACAAGGTGGTTTAGTTTTCGGTCAAGGTTATTTTTCGTTTCGTAATAGGCTACGGTCGGCGATCTTTATAAATCGTGGTTTTTAAAATAATTCGTGTGGCTAAAAGATTTTGCTGAATTTTTTTTTATGCAGGTAACTAAAATTCAAGTTAACGTCACATGATGAGTGCCACCTTGTAAAAGTAAAAGATAGGTAACAATATCCGTTTATCTTTCGGGATAAGATTTAAGATTCAGACGGGACAAGAGACCCAACTGAGAATTAGAAAACGCTAGGCATAATTGAGGGTACTTAAACGCTTAAGTCGCGGTCCCACTTGTATAGCATAAATATTTAAATCTTTGTTGTTTTTTTAAGGTTACAGCTGTGCCTGTCCAACTGGCGTTAAATTAAAAGAGGGGAGTAACACAACATGCTACAGTAGACCACAGTCTATGCTTCTCGTAGCCCAACGGTCTATCATATCAAAAATTTCATTAGACTCCCCAGACTTTACACCTTACGCATTGCCTCTAAAGGACTTAAAGAGGGCACTCACCGTGGACTTTGACCCAAAGAGTGAATACATATATTGGGCTGACAGTTTGGTGAGTAACATATATTGTATTAAAACGAAATAGGGGAGATTCCATTTAAGTAACACAATGTCAGGTAAATAACGCTTTTCTTTATATAAAAAAAGTCAAGATAAGAAATGCTTTTAAAAAATCTTTTACAAAATTTCATGTCTTTATAGTTAGCCATCGAGGAGTTGCCTCGTTTGGAGCCAATCCTGGCAGCAGTATCAGGTTATGCCTCTGATAAACATGCATCATCATCAGGAATGGACTAGTTTGTAAAATTTCAGCTTAATCACACTCCAGGAAGTGGAGGTAAAATTTAACTTGCAAGATTCTACCTTCACATACATATATTGCAACTTAATTAAAAGCTTTTAATAATACTGTACTGTAAAAGTATTTTGCTATGATCTGCGGTACAGTAAATAGAAAATATGTATAGTGCTAAATAAAATATGTATAGTGGACTATCCGTTTTTTATACCCATTACATGCACGATTCGTAAAAACACATGCACAAACCACCACTACCACCACAATACACAAGCACTACACACGTTCACTATCACAAACTCAACAATCGTTTCACCACACAACCGAAGTTTCATCAGGAGATAGACTTCACGACAAAAATGATTGTTGAGTTTGAGTATCCGTTAAGACGTCCAATAAGAATGCCGAGGTGACTACTATTTCACTTTTATTTTCACTTGTTTATTCGCTCTTGATCGCTATTCGCAAAATGAATGTCGAGGCGCACGATACGTCTATATATTGAATGAGCCGATTTCGAGAACATTCGCGAGACCTTGGAAAGATCGTAAACAAGTCTTTTGGAAACATGTTTATCAGTAAACAAGCCTTTTTTTTAACGGGGGGGAAATCTTCTGAAAGATACCGGAACTCTTGGGGGTAAGCTCCGCTTATGTGGCATTTCTACCCACTAAAACCCCCTCGATGGACAGCCTCCGCACTAACAGAGAGGCCCCGGGATCTCTGGCGATACACCGATGCCTCTCAAGTGCCTTGCACGTCGTGCTCCTCAAAATATAGCACGGAGCTTGTGTCTGTAACATGCTCCATTATCTCTCGGGGTCAAAAGGTACAGCCACAGCCCCCACTGTGACCGTTCCCGACCCCAGAGGTCCCATCAGTCGGTACTTGTTAATTATTATTATTATTGTTTACTGATTAATAATAATAATCAGTAAACAAGCCTAGTGTTCCAGAGAATTAGCGTTAAGCTAATTTGAACTCTATGACATAAAGTCTACGGACTCTTTTCGCATGTTCGTAACATTTTGCAGTCTAAAACAATATCGAGGGCACGGCTAGATGGTAGCGAGCAATCTGTGGTGGTCCACAGCAACGGCGTGCCCGACAGTATAGCAATTGACCCCCTCGCTAGGAACATTTACTGGACTGACCCTGTCTCTGACACCATCACCGTGGCCAGACTCGACGGCAGCTATAGGAAGGTGAGTGTTGAGAGGAGCCAGTTTGATTAATTACTCAAAACTAGTGTTTTTTAAAGTGGGGCGCACGCCCAAGAGGTAGGCAATTTGTTGGGGGAAATTCTTAAAATAAATAATAAATATGTGGGACATTTACACACACGGTTGTCCGTCCCTAAAGTAACCTTAATACTTGTGTTATGGGTGATAGACAAATGATAATATACTACTTAAAAAAAAAAAGTAAAGTAACAGCCTGTTACTATGCCCACTGCTGGGCTAAGGCCTCCTCTCTCCGTTTTTGGAGAGAAGGATTGGAGCTAAGACCTACCACGCTGCTCCAATGCGGATTGGTAGGTTACACATATCCCTAGAATTCTCTAGAGATATGCAGGTTTCCTCACGATGTTTTCCTTCACCGAAAAGCGTGTGATAAATTGCAATTATCAATTAGACACATAAGTTTTAATAGAAAAACTCATTGGTGCCTGCCCGGGGTTTGAACCTATGTCATCTCCAGAGAGTCGCACGGTCTCACCGCTAGGCTATCACAGCTTATATACTCAAATATACTATTACTACTTATATAATTTTAAATACATACTTAAATACAAATATACACCCCAGGCTCAAAGAACCAACAAATTGTTTGTAGAAAATGTTGGCCCTCGGCGGGAATCGAACCCGCGACCCGCGGAGAGATTCTAGATTTAAAGTTAATCTAAAAAAGCAAACTCTTTTTCCTAAAACCTACCGTTTAAATTTCTTAACAGGACAATTCAGTTTTTTATATTAAAAATTTTGTCAAGGGGCATAAAATTATAGGAAAACTAGGGTGGACTTGGCACAACGTCGAGAGACGCTGCTCTAAATATTCTATAAAAAAGTTTTGTGACCCCAAGTATAGTATTTGTGACCCCGAAATAAGAGTGATCTTACGGTATGCTAACTATAACTTACTAAAACTGATAGTGGCTTGTCTCCCAAAAAATTATTGATAAAAAGAAATAGACGTCTATTTCTTGTCTGTAGATAGATTGATAAAAATACGTCGATATAGGTACTCCTCTACCCTGTACGAGATAGAAAGAAAGAAAGAAAGAAAGAAAACATTTATTTCAACTTCCTGTGCTACACAGCACACTTATACAGTAACTTATACAAACATAATATATATATAATACCTTATAACTATAATAATACCTAAATAAAATACCTAAACCTAATATATGTATGTATATATATATATATATATATACATAAATACATATACTGAATAGCACAGAAAGAGGAAAATGGCAAACAGCTCAGTATGAATTGAGTGACAAAATTTTGTCACACAACACTGTTTTTCAGCTGTAGCCAGGATCGATTGCGTCACGGTTAAACTGAAAATAAAATAGAATAAAAGATTAACAGCATTACAAAATATCTTATACATAAATACTTTAATTCACTATATTGATAAATATATTTAATGAATAAACAGAAAATATACACTTTTTAATATATTTTATAATAATAAATAAATATTAATGGGCAAAAAATAAGTACATATTGTAAATTATAAAAAATAAATATATAAATATTAAGTATATTCGTTATTATATTTATATTAGGTCCTTACATATGAAATTGGCGTTTTGTCGTACTGGCCACTTTGATCTCAAATATTACCTTTATGGTTAGGAATTCCAAATTCACATTCATACAGCTATTTACTCATGCATTTGTGTTTCAAACCCCCTAATTCATTTGTTTTTTCTTCTTTTGTTTTTTTCTTTGTGTCACTCTGTTTACAAAATGGAAAACATGAAATATCGCGTTATTTACGAGTATGAGTTCCACCGTGGCACCAGTGCTGCAGAAACGGCTCGAAGGATTAATGATGTGTATGGTGACGGTGTCGCAAAAGAAAACACAGTGCGTTTTTGGTTCCAACGTTTTCGTTCTGGAAATTTCGACCTGCAGAACAAGCCTCGTGGACGGCCGGAGACCAAAGTTGATAATGAAGAATTGAAGGCTATTGTGGAAGCGGATCCATCGCAAACCACGTCCGAGTTAGCTGCAGGCTCCGGTGTTAGTGATAAAACTATTCTAATCCACTTGAAGCAAATTGGGAAGGTGAAAAAGCTTGAAAGGTGGGTACCTTATGAATTGAGTGAAGCAAACCGACAAACGCGCGTCGACTGCTGCGTTACGTTACTCAACCGGCACAATAATGAAAGAATTTTAAATCGAATCATTACCTGTGATGAAAAGTGGATCCTCTACGATAATCGGAAGCGCTCATCGCAATGGCTGAACCCTGGCGAACCAGCCAAATCCTGCCCTAAGCGAAAATTGACTAAAAAAGAGTTGCTTGTAAGTGTTTGGTGGACTAGTGCCGGTGTCGTTCACTACAGCTTTCTTAAATCTGGCCAGACGATTACGGCAGATATCAATTGTCAGCAACTGCAAACCATGATGGAAAAGCTAGCTGCTAAACAACCGAGGCTGGTCAATCGCTCTAGGCCACTGCTGCTTCAGGACAACGCTGTACCACACACTGCACAACAGACGGCTACCAAATCAGAGGAGCTTCAATTAGAATGTCTTAGACATCCACCGTACTCTCCGGATCTTGCTCCAACAGATTACCATTTTTTTCACAATTTGGATAACTACTTGCAAGGAAAAAAAATTCAACTCCGATGGGGCAGTCCAAACCGCCTTCAAAGATTTTATTGATTCCCGCCCGAATGGTTTTTTTAGTAAGGGGATCAATGAACTACCTATGAAATGGCAAAAGTGCATACATAGCAATGGTACATACTTTGATTGATTAAATATATTTCATTAAAAAAAACGACTTTATGTTCCTCCCATAGAAAACGCCAATTTCATATGTAAGGACCTAATATTCAAATAGTAATAACCAAATCTAACTAGTTACAAGGATTTTATTTGAAAAGAGCAATCACCGAATCTCTTGCTGGCTCTTCTTGATAGGAACAGCTTTTCGAACCAGCAGTAGATTTTGACGATTCAAAAGCACTTGTTTACAAGTTTACTTGAATAAAGAACTTGTATTTGTATCTCCACAGAGTATCTTATTATCCTTCTATTATACATATTTTTCTTTTAAATTGAAGGTTATAATTCATGACGATCTTTACTATCCACGAGCGATAGCCGTACACCCAACTGCCGGCTGGATGTTCTGGTCGGATTGGAATGAGAAGAAGCCAAAGATCGAAAGAGCCAACTTAGACGGAAGCAACCGGATATTGTTGGTCTCTGAGAAACTCACGTGGCCCAACGGCATCGCTTTGGACACAGCCACCAATAAGTTGTATTGGGGTGACGCAAGAACACACAAAATTGAGGTAACGTGAATCCTACAAATATAAATAAATATATCGACTGTGAACCGGTGATCCTATCTCAATTTTAAGCAAAATCACTTTCTAAGGGCAACGGGTACTACTGCCCATCATTTACCGTATCAACATGTATTATCTACTAGAAAACTTGCAAATAAATAAACATATTTAAAGTCATCTGTTTTTTATTTCATAAAAATTATTGCGAATGTATTAATAATCACGTTTTTTATTCTTCCTGGACAGTTGTCAAAAATAAGATAGGACAGTTTGCCAGTTCACAGTCGATATGAGACATTTACACAAACGATCGTCCAAAAGTAAGTAACTCAATACTTGTGTTATGGGTGAGAGACAACTGGTAAATATATACATATATATATATAGTTTAAAATACATATGTACGCCCAGACTCGAAGAACCAACAAATTCTAAATAGAAAATGTTGGTTCTTAGCGGGAATCGAACCCGCGACCCACGGAGCCGAAGACAGGGTCACTGCCAAATGCGCCAACGGGACAGTTAATATTTATTATATTTTTTGTTTTTTTTTATCTTTTATGTTATCTCGAGTGCAAATATTCCTAAAAGTACATAGTTTTTCGTTATATTTCTATATTATTTTCGTTGTATATAACCCGTATTTCACTACTTTTCTTTTCTTCTGTTACTCAAAGGTTGACAAGAAGAGATCCCTTTTCGGGATAAGTCCGCCTTTAGAAATTACTATAAAGAAAATAAAATACTATAAATAAATATAAAGGGCGAATTTTCCCAAGTATGTGTGTGTATTTGTGTGTGTGTGATTACTCCATCGGCTTTAACGTAGCGTAAAATTACTAGCCAAATTATGAAACAACATGTTTATGATAAGGGCAGGAGAATGATTCTTAAATCTATATGTACTTATTATAAAACAAAGTCCCAAAAAGCCGTCTGTCTGTATGTAATCGATTTTCTCAAAATCTACTGAACGGATGTTTGTAGGGTTTTCACCAAAAGATAGTGAAATACTTCCGGATGGTTTAAGTATATAGTACATATCGGTATTATGTAAATTGTGTTGAAGAGATCGCGCAGTTACAAAAAAACTTGCTTGCTGGCAGCTTTAGTCGCATGCACTGCGTAAACCAGTACAGATACGCTTAAGTAATGTACTAGAGAATTGTAGATCTATAAAAATACTACAAAAAAGTCCGCGATAGCATGTCTCTATCTCTATTGGTTAACTCACAATAACTACTTTTTTGTTTAAAATTTGAATTCTAGAAAAAAATTGTGACACTATGATTTCCACGCGGGCGAAGTCGCTGGCACAGCTAGTATGTTTATAAATTTTATGATTTCTTATTGTGCTATTAATTTGTTTCATAAATGTTTTTTCTTATACACGCGAATAATAAAGTTTTGCGTTAATGTTATTGCCCTCAGTTCGCAAATACCTTATCATAAACATAACAAAAAAATTATCAACAATTATTTTTGTTAATTTGTTTGTTTTCATGTTACTCTGTGTTATCATCTATATAAAATTCGTTTGATGTAGCGCACTGCTGTCCTTGAATTGATGAACTCTTAAAATATAATATAAAAATATTTATAACATATCTCTCATGGCCTATCGTTAGTGGCACAACTCAGATGTTGAACACATTGGCTTTTGTGACAATTTACTTGAAGAAAAAACAAGTTATTTTTCCAAACTCTGCCACTATAAATTACTTACTCTATCAGACCGCCGGAAGTTATTAGATATATGCTTTTTACATAAAGTAATAAACGGAACCATAGATTGCCAAGAACTTCTAAGTAAGTTGTCTATTGTCGTTCCTAGGCCTTGTAATAGATCAAAGAACTTAATGCTATATTGTAATATCGCGAGAACAAATTTAGGAGTTTCGGCCCCAATTAAAAGAATGATATCGTCATTCAATGAGCTTAGTAAGGTGGTCAATCTTGACATATTTGGAGACACACTTTATGAACTAAAATCGAAACTAAAGCGCCATTACTTTGCCAGATATTTTGAACAGACACAAGGGGCCCATTCTGGAATAAATGCCCTCTAGCTCTTAACTTTCTATTTTTTATCTTTAACTTACATAACTATTCTTTCCACACACACGCGCACCTATACTCATTTATGTGTGTGTGTGCGTGTGTGTATGTTTTGTGTTTTGTAATTAAATTAAATTTAACTTTATATATGCTATGTAAAAGCTGTGATAGCCCAATGGTGAGACCGTGCGACTCTCTAGAGACGAACATAGGTTCAAACCCGGGCAGGCACCAATGAGTTTTTCTATTAAAACTCATGTGTCTAATTCATAATTGCAATTTATCACACGCTTTTCGGTGAAGGAAAAACATCGTGAGGAAACCTGCATATCTCTAGAGAATTCTAGGGATATGTGTAACCTACCAATCAGCATTGGAGCAGCGTGGTAGGTCTTAGCTCCAACCCTTCTCTCCAGAAACGGAGAGAGGAGGCCTATTCCCAGCAGTGGGATATTAACAGGCCGCTACTATGCTATGTAAAGGTTATATACCCAACCACAGCGCTAGGTGTGATTACTTTTAAGTGGGTCTACATCCTAATCGATGTAACCTGTTGGTAATTCTATAATAAATAAATAAATAAATAAACATTATTTTCAGCAGCAATACCGGCAGAACTCACAATTCAACATTAGGCCGTTTGTTTAAACAAACTAAAGCGTATTTTAGGCACTTTCAATGATACACTATCTATCTCTCTCTTTTATGATTAGACAAAGATGAAGTATTCAATTTCTATTTTCTCTCTCATTATTTATTGTGACACTCACTTACAGGCCTGCCTATGGCATCTCTACACTAAGTATAAAAACTATGGCTATTTGATAAACATTTACCTATCCTTCGGTCAAGCAGTGTTAATATAACAAATCCAATCAAATAAATTTACAACACCAAAATTTTTAAGTGTATCCAATTAAACATAAAACCCATTTATCTCAAAATATGTTTTTTTTTAAATGCCACGATTGCAGTCCATGCGCGATACTAATATGGACACGTGTAACAAAACCCAAAAATGTTGTTGATATGGTAAATGATGGGCAGTAGTACCCTATACCGTTAGTAAGTGATTTGGATTAAAATTGAGATAGGACATATTGCCGGTTCACAGTCGATATGTCAAAGAAAAGCAATAGGCATCTCCATTCAGTTTCAATTTTGTACCAGGTGTGTAATATGGATGGATCTGATAGACGCGAGCTCCATAGT
Organism: Morpho deidamia; assembly: GCA_947086505.1. NCBI lineage: Eukaryota > Metazoa > Arthropoda > Insecta > Lepidoptera > Nymphalidae > Morpho > Morpho deidamia. Next base: position 4,270,583 of record CAMTZC010000025.1, read on the forward strand.
AGCGATATTTTACACATCTTTGGACTGACCCTACTTGGCGAACATTTATATTGGTCGGATATGCAAAGGCGAACTTTAGATAGGATCAACAAGTACACGGGTAAGATATTTATTAGTATATATGTTAATATAAGTTAGGATATTACTAGTAAATCTATACTTATTTTTAACAAAGTCCCAAAAAGATGTCTGTCTGTATGTAATCGATTTTCTCAAAATCTACTGAACGGATTGTTATACGGTTTTCACCAAAAGATAGTGCAATACTTCCGGATGGTTTAGGTAAATAGTACATATCGGTATTATGTAAAGTGTGTAGAAGAGATCGCGATTTTTAAAAAACTTGCTAGCTGGAAGCTTTAGTCGGGTGCGCTGCGTAAACCAGCAGAGATACGCTAAAGTAATGTACTAGAGAATTGTAGATCTATAGAAATACTACAAAAAAGTCCGCGACATCATCTCTCTATCTCTTATGGTTAATTTGCAATAACTATTTTTACATTTAAAATTCCATGCGGAGCCGCAGGCACAGCTAGTAGTAAATATAATTTAAATTCTTAATTTTTGGTATCTACGTACTAAAATTATCTTACTATAAATTGTCACACTTCGTAGGTTAGCTGCAAGAGATCTGTCAAAGGGATAAGTTGACATTTGTACACTTTTTTTTATTGATAATGTTTTTCTTACGTTTTTTTTATGGTACATAAATAAATAAATATTAATTTTATCATGATAGTAAAAAAAGTAAAGTAACAGCCTGTTACTATGTCCACTGCTGGGCTAAGGCCTCCTCTCTCCGTTATTGGAGAGAAGGATTGGAGCTAAGACCTACCACGCTGCTCCAATGCGGATTGGTAGGTTACACATATCCCTAGAATTCTCTAGAGATATGCAGGTTTCCTCACGATGTTTTCCTTCACCGAAAAGCGTGTGAGAAATTGCAGTTATCAATTAGACACATAAGTTTTAATAGAAAAACTCATTGGTGCCTGCCCGGGGTTTGAACCTATGTCGTCTCTAGTATCATGATAGTAGCATGTCGCATTTGTTATCGAAAGATTATTTAATATTCTGTAGGTTTAGAAAGGCAAGCGGTTGTAGAGCAGATGGCGAACATGATGGGTGTTAAGGCGTTTCGACTTGGGGAACCTTTAGGGCACAGCCCCTGCGCAGATGACAATGGAGGGTGTTCCCATCTCTGCTTCAATCTTCCACAGGGTTATGTTTGCAGCTGTCCTCTCGGTGAGTTTATTTTGCATCGATAGACTTTGTTTTGAATAAAATGACTCGGCCGCCGGAGACGCGACCGGCGGAATCAAGGACGTTTATGCATTCGATTGCCCACGCGAGCGGCCGACCGGTAGCAACTTTTCAAACACGATAAGGACAGGCCGCGTGCGCCTGTATACGGCATTCCCTTATAATGCACACGTGTAATTTTGCGTTTCGGGTGTTATTCTCAGATTTAGTGACGCGTTTAACCAGTGAAGTGTTTGATAAGACGCGACCGTCCACGGTTTTAATGCGCGTTGGATACTATTCCCCGATATAGGGACGATTTAATAACGTGTGACCTTACGAAGGTTCTGTGCACACCGGGTGTTATTTAGCCGATTTAGTGAAGTGTATACTCAGGGAGAAACAGACATTACGTGTCCGTGGAAGAGTGCAGAGGCGAGCCAACGGTTTCGGAAATCGGCCAAGTACATACAAGCACACACACACACACGTACACATATACACGCAGTGATTCATGAGGCCGGACCACATACAGCTAACGGCCGCATAAGGTAGGTTGAGAAGCCGGGACGACGGGCCCAGGTCCCGGAGGTTGTTTCATCCGTCCGCACGTTTGCGCGGAACAGACTTTGTTTACCGAAAGTATTACTTATGTCTAATAACTTCGAACTATTCTTTGTAGGTAATAATAGTTATACAATGTGTAGGTTTCCCGTTTGTTAAAACCTACATACTTGCAAACATAAAGAGTTGTTGTCGAATTTGCCTAGAGCCCAAGTGAAGGTTGAATTAAAATTAGATATATTCTTTATTAAAAAAAAATCTATGAAAAAAAGTTTAACTTTACTTTTTTTTTAAATTATTTATTGACTTGTCTATCGAGAAAGCGACTAAGGTAAGTCGACCTACCGTGTAGTATCCGGTTGAGTATAACGGAATAGACCACCCTCTTTCTTACCGATTAAGGTATGTTGACGTCAGGCAGGCGGCCGGTCGTAATCATGTGACAACATGTTTTTAACATGTCATGCCGGCTCCACTTAGAGTGGGATAAGAGCAGGATGATGATGACTTGTCAATTATCGTTAAACATCACTGAAGGTTCCTGAAACGAATCAACTACAAACAATAAGAGTTGTTTGATCGCGTAGATGTTTTGTTATCCTTATCTCCTATCAGAAAGGAGGCCTTTCCTTAGCAGAGAAATACCGCAGACAATGCCAAAATCGAACATGTAAATTTGATCTGAGTTTATAATACGTAAAAAAAAATTGTACTGAGAGTTCCTTACTTGTTCCCATTTAGGATTGGAGCTCGGTAAAGATCGTAAAATGTGCATTGAACCTGAAGCCTTCCTTATATACAGTAGAAAAAATATTATCGGAAGGATTAGTATCGAGAACGATAATAACGACGCCGTCCTACCCATAAAAGAGTTAAAGGAAGTCAGGTAATAATTATATCCTTGATATAAGATAGATGTAAAATCAGATTCATCAGGTGAATTTGGTAAAAAAATATATAAAAGGAATGTATATACACTCATTTTTGTTACTTTGTTACTCACTCTGGATTAGGTGTTTCATAGATTTGTTATTGCCACACATAAAAAATAGTAAAGATCTTCAAATTATAATAAATTTGGAAATTAGAATTTGTCTTTTTATATATTGAACTTATAGAAACGGTCCTCCATTCCCAAAGTAAGTCACTTAATACTTGTGTTATGGGTGACGAACAACTGTTAAATATACTACATATATAATTTTAAATACATACTTAAATACAAATATACACTCAGGCTCGAACAACCTACAAATTGTTTATAGAAAATGTTAGCCCTCGACGGGAATTGAACCCGTGACCAACGGAGCTGAAGGCAGGGTCACTACCTACGGGTTCAACGGGCCAGTCTTGTTTGTCCACTTTGGTCGCTCATAAAAAATGTTTGTTTATCACAGTGCTTTAGCAGTCCACGTGTCAGGCTCGAAAATCTATTGGTCAGACAGCAAAACGAAGACCATAAACCGTTGTTCCATAAACGGATCCAACATGGAGAAAATACTTGAATGGATGGGCGTAGTCGAAGGTATTTTATTTTATTGTAACTACATTTCAGAAGTGGGATGATGCGTCGCACTTCTATATAAGAAGCCTGAATCTATTTCGAAGCTTAAATTGGCCGCGATACATTGTGATATTTTCTACCTTAAGTTGATGATAAAAAGTACTTGGACCTGATCGTAATTTAAGTATCATACTTTGAACAGAGAACTTTATATCTTATCCTCTCGTTTTACAACAATACGTAAATAATTCACTAATAATCCCTAAAAAAAACTCTAGGACTTAGTTGTTCGCTTCTTGAGTCATGGATGAACATAAGTCGAAGAATCCATAAAATATTTAAAATTTACGTTGAAGATAATAAATATTTTAGGTTTAGCAATAGATTGGTCGGGTCAGAATATATACTGGACGGATACAGCTTCTCAGCGGATAGAAGTTGCCCGTCTTGATGGATCTAGCAGGCGCACTCTCATCTGGCAGGGCCTGAAGAAACCTAAGAGCATTGTATTGGACCCACGGAAGGGGTAAGACATAAGAAACATTTTAAAAAATCACCGCTGCGGCTATATTACATTCAAATTCAATTTCAAAATATTCTTTATTTAAGTTAACTTGTATACAAGTTTTGAATGGTCAACTCTACTGCTGGTTCGGAAGTTGTTCCAACCGAGAAGTGCCTGTAAGAAATTTAGCGGTTGCTCTTTTCAAATTATAATTCTTACTGCTAGTATAAAATTTAATAAAATTCTTACTACTATTATAAAACATTGTTCCGCACAAACGTGCGGGCGGATGAAACAACCTCCGAGACCTGGGCCCGTCGTCTCGGCGTCTCAACCTACCTTATGCGGCCGTCAGCTGTATGCGGTCCGGCCTCATGAATCACTGCGTGTATATGTGTACGTGTGTGTGTGTGTGCTTGTATGTACTTGGACGATTCCCGAACCCGGTGGCTCGCCTCAGCAGTCTTCCACGGACACGTACTGTCTATTTCTCCCGGAGTATACACTTCACTATATCGGTTAAATAACACAAATAACACCCGGTGTGCACACAACCTTCGTAAGGTCACACGTTGTTGAATCATCCCTATATCGGGGAACAGTAATCCCAACGCGCACTAAAACCGCGGACGGTCGCGTCTTCTCAAACGCTTCACTGATTAAACGCGTCACTAAATCTAAGAACCACACCCAAAACGCATAATTACGCGTGTGCGTCATACAATAAAGTCGTCTACAGGCGCATGCGTCCTGTTTTTATCGTATGCGAAACATACAATCCAATCCAAAAAGGTCGTTGCTCCGGCCGGACGCGCCGTGTGGCGCGCGTCAATTTGTTCAAAACAAACATAAAGCCAAATTTGTTTATTATCCGATAATCCCGATGTTTGTGGAGGCGCGGTGACACGCTTTTCAGTGAAGGAAAACATCGTGAGGAAACCTGCATATCTCTAGAGATTTCTGGAGCTATGTGTAACCTACCAATCCGCATTGGAGCAGCGTGGCAGCTCTTAGCTCCAACCCTTCTCTCCAGAAACAAAGAGAGGAGGCCTATTCCCAGCAATGGGATTGTAACAAGCCGCTACTTCACTTACTATAGTTGTATCAATCAGAATAGTTTTGAGCTTTGATAGCCGAGTGACAAAACCGTGTGAATCTTCACGGGTTCACGAGTTTAAAATACGGCCATGAACCAATTACTTCTATTGGAACTTATGTGTCTAATTGATATCTAAAAACTAACAGATGCTTTTCAGTGAAGGAATATAATGTGAGGAAACATGCATATCTCTGGAGAAAAGTTTAACCTAGGAATCCGCATTGGACCAGCGTGGTAGGACTAAGCTTTAACCATTCTCTCTTAAAAGATAAGGCTTATGTCCAGCTATTGGATAGTAAAAGGCTGTTACTTTACTACTTATTTCTGGATGTCGTATCTGAATAATATCTTATCAATCCGTGACTTAAGTTTTGAGTCTAACTAATCATTAAAATCATTAAATATTACAGCCAATCTTCATTTTGACGTCTGAAAATGGAATTTTGGATTTAATATTTTTATTTCAGCTACATGTTCTGGTCGGAACTCGGCTCGAAGAGCATCAAGCGCGCCACTATGGACGGGGGTTCTCCCACGGTCATCTTCGAACAAGTAGGCCGAGTACACGCGCTGGCCATAGATTTCGAGAAGCGTGCTATCTTCTGGGCCGCTTTAGACCCTCCTGTTATAGAGTTCGCGTTCTTGAACGGAACCGGAAGGAAAGTTCTAGCCGATGACATACCAATGCCGTACGCTCTGGCTTTGTACGGAGATCGCGTGTTTTGGGGAGACTGGAACACTGGTAAGAAATATTTTTGCTTTTCACGCATTCTAAAGCATAACTTATTAACACAGTAAGTTACATATTTTTACACCTAATTAAAAGACTCTAATTTTTTTTAAAATATATAATTATAATATTTAATATAAGATAATTATTCGTGACACTAAAATAGTTTATTATTGCTAAGTAATGGCTGATGGAGTTATGCCATTGCGAAAATTACCCGTTCCTGTGAAAATATCTCAGCGGTGCAAAAGTCAGATTTATTCAAGACATTTTCCATTCTGCTATCTTTTCCAAAAAAGAATAGAGGATATAACATCGCAATTTTAACCTAGAAGACCTTTTGGAACGTACATACTGTCCAATAATTATTCTATATGTATGATTTCGTTTAATAATCATAGATAAATATGATAAGATTAAGAGATTTTGGGTGGCGGCATGTTAATGTTTATAGTATTCGACTACGTAGTTTATTCTTGATAACTTACTAAGTTGCTAATAGATTTATAAAGTGCACACGTATTATCGGTTGTTTTAATTTTATAATTTCACTTACAAAGAAAAGTCAACTTTAAAACAAATACACATACCGATACATCCGAAAATAGTTAGGTGATTCTACTATGCATGTTGGCAGACGCTATATAGAAACCAGTATAATAATGATTTATAGAAGCAGGCGTTACTTTGCGGAATTCCATATAACAAGCAATATAACAGAACTAACTACTTTGCTATAATCCGCACGGGTTAAGTGAATGCATGCAAAGCCAATGTGTATGAAGCAGGCAAAGTCTACGCACCTTATACATGCAGGACAAGCCACCACATGCACCCCAAGGCGCAATTCACCAGCAACAACGCACACACACCCACCACCACAATCTCGACGATCGGTTCGCCCCGAAACCATAATGCGTAATGGGTAGCGCGGCGCATTACGATTTTTGTCGTGGAGCCTATCCTCCTGATGATGCTTCGGTTTCGGGGCGAAACGATCGTCGAGATTGTGATGGTGGGTGTGTGTGCTGCTTTTGTGTGCGTTGTTGCTGGTGAATTGCACCTTGGGGTGCATGTGGTGGCTTGTCCTGCATGTATAAGGTGCGTAGATTTTGCCTGCTTCTTACACATTGGCTTTGCATGCATTCACTTAACCCGTGCGGATTATAGCAAAGTAGTTAGTTCTGTTATATTGCTTGCAGTATAATAATCACATATAAAAATTGAATTAAACATTCCATAGGCCTTATAGAGGTAGCAAAAAAAGTCGATGGCGCCAGTAGAAGAACGATTCACAACCAACTGGACTACATATCGGACCTGAAGGTATACCACCGAGGTAGAGACACGCTGTCCAACCAGTGTGGGGTAGACAATGGGGGGTGCTCCCATCTCTGTCTGCCCCTACCCAACAACGACTACCGCTGTGCCTGTCCGACTCACTACCGCCTCAACAGAGACAACCTTACTTGTTCAGGTAAGTCAGGGCTAATCTAAAGAAAACTAAGAACGTCATATTCGTTTTTATTTCATCATCATTGTCCTGCCCTTATCCCATTCTTAATGGGTTATTAATCCTGTACATATTTACATATGTATAACCTAACTGTTTCGACAAATTACAGGGTATAGGATTGAGACGTAGAAAGTGATATAAAAAAAGCTTACACGTCATACGTCATGTTTGTACTGTAAAAAAATTTTTATCTGTGGACCAAGATGTTGGCAAATTAGAATATTTTATTTAAATTTCTCAAACTTCTAGAACCAGAGGAATTCCTGCTTTTCGCCCAAAAAAACGCTGTCGGTCGCATTTTAATAGCTAATGGCGAATGTAACGATGCATTCATACCGCTTACTGGTCTGAAGAGCGTACGAGCTATTGAATACGATCCTGTCAATAAGTAAGTATAATAATTTCCCAAATAATTATTCGAATTAAAAGTGTCAAATTGATACTTAAAGTGTAATCTGCATTCAATCAGAAATGACGATATCCGTAGAAGCCAAATTACCATCATGTCTTAACAAACAAAAAATTCGAAGTTGTTTATTTATTTATTTATGACAAGCCAATAGTATTTTACACATACTTATTAATACACATTTTCATACGGTAAGTTCTAGGTAAAACACTTTTTAAGGCGAGTACAGCGTTATCGTAGGTACAAAAGTTATTTATATAACTAAAAGGAGTCAAATTAAGTTATACGTTAAGGAAAATTTTGATAAAAACTATTACTAAAACTTAACAACTTAAAGCAGGCAAGCAAGTTTATTTTTATATTTCAATAGTGGGTCGTGGAAGATGTCTATATCATGGGAATTAAGTGCGTTATAAGTGTTCATAAGCCGGTTAAATGGACTATTTGGACCTAAATTAGTTCTTGATTTCGAGATACTGAAAGTATTTTTTTTTGTTATGCGTTAGACTCAAAGTTCGCAAAACACATAGACGCTTTGTCTTCAAGATGTTGTAATCTTGAACCTATACAGGAAAGCGTGGTTTTGCCTAACTGCTCCCCAGACTGAACAGGGGACTTCGCAAATAATCCACTTAATTCAAAAAAATTTAAAACAAAATCTCAAGCCCAAAAAAATAATTGCCTTTTCGCTACAACCTCAAAAAGACTCCAACCTTTTTGTTCATGCGGTTTTGACCATAAGACAAAGTGATAGCAAAAGCTATTTTGGATACAGTGATAAGAACACAGCAGTGCTTTCTGCAGAGTAACGTCTTCTTGCAATGACAAACTTTGTCAACCTACGTTGGATATATTAGATTTCTGAATTGACATTACATTAAATTTCTTTAGAAGCTATTATAACCCAGCGGTAACACCGTACGACTAATGACTTTTTCTATGAATACTTATTGGTTTAATTGATAATTGCAATGTATCCCATGATTTTCGGTGAAGAAAAACATCATGAGGAACAACCTGCATATCTCTAGAGATTTCTAGAGACATGTGTAACTTACCAATCCGTATTGGAGCAGCGTGGCATGAGTAAACTAACAATCTACCATTGGGGCAGCGTGGTAGGTCTTAGCTCCAATTGTGTGTGTGTGTAGGCCTATGCCTATGTGGAATAGAAACAGGCCCTACCTATGCATCATACAATTTGAATGAATACCTTTGGAGTTGTCGCAAGATAAAATGCGCGAAATGCAATTTCGTTCCTCTACTTTACTTAACTACTTACCGTACGTAGCTTGTACGGGTCGTTAAATAAAATACACGTTACAAGCAATATAACAGAACTAACTACTTTGCTATAATCCGCACGGGTTAAGTGAATGCATGCAAAGCCAATGTGTATGAAGCAGGCAAAATCTACGCACCTTATACATGCAGGACAAGCCACCACATGCACCCCAAGGCGCAATTCACCAGTAACAACGCACACAAAAGCAGCACACACACACCCACCACCACAATCTCGACGATCGTTTCGCTCCGAAACCGAAGCATCATCAGGAGGATAGGCTCCACGACAAAAATCGTAATGCGCCGCGCTACCCATTACGCATTACGATTTTTGTCGTGGAGCCTATCCTCCTGATGATGCTTCGGTTTCGGGTGTGTGTGCTGCTTTTGTGTGCGTTGTTGCTGGTGAATTGCGCCTTGGGGTGCATGTGGTGGCTTGTCCTGCATGTATAAGGTGCGTAGATTTTGCCTGCTTCATACACATTGGCTTTGCATGCATTCACTTAACCCGTGCGGATTATAGCAAATTAGTTAGTTCTGTTATATTGCTTGTAATATGGAATTCCGCAAAGTAACGCCTGCTTCAATAAATCATTTAAAATACACGTTTCTCGTATTCCGCAGACACCTCTACTGGATGGACGACGAAAGTCACTCAATCAGACGTGTCACCATCTCTTACTCGACCACCTCAGCTGTGGCTGACTCTACCACAGTGGTCACCATGTCGCGACCATTCCATATGGCGTTGGACGTTTTGGGCCGAGCTCTGTACTGGACGTGTCTTGACACGGACTCTATTAATGCCACTTCTATTGACAACAACTCTTCAGTCGGTGTGATATTGCGCGGGGAGAAGATGATGCCCCGACATCTGGCTTTTCATCAAACTAAAAGGTATGTTTTTAAGAGCATATTTGTGCAAAAATAATAAAAAAAATTATTTTGCTATAATCTTTAAAAAAAGTAAAAAATATAAAGCAAAAAAGAAGACGCGAAGCGCTTCGTGCGCCTTCGTGGGATATCGATAACGTAAGGGAACTTCTCCCGGTGCCTAGCGGTGCGTTGATAGAATGGTGATGGAGGGACAAGGTTATGGAGTACTTCTATAGAAGATAGAATCCGCGATAACAACAATGCTACCAGCGATACACAACCACCACCGTAATGCATTGCGATTTTGTCGTGGAACCGATCCTCCTGATGATGCTTCAATCGTCGAGTTTTTAGTGGTGGTTGTGTGGATTGCTTGCATTGTTGCTGGTGGATGCGTCTTGGAATGCATGTGGTGACTTGTCCTGCATGTGTAAGGTTTTCATGCATTCGCTTAACCCGCGCGGAATATAGCAAAATAGTTATCTTATATTTTCTGTAATATAGAATGCCGCAAAGTAACGCCTGTTTCTATAAATCATTTATATTTGCAATTTATCAAACGCTTTTCGGTGAAAAGTATCATCAGAAAACCTGCATAAAGTAACGGCCTGTTACTTTATGCAGGTGTTACTTTATGCCCACTGCTAGGCTAAGGCCTCCTCTCTCCGTTTTTGGAGAGAAGGATTGAAGCTAAGACCTACCACGCTGCTCCAATGCGGATCGGTAGGTTACACATATCCCTAGAATTCTCTAGAGATATGCAGGTTTCCTCACGATGTTCTCCTTCCCCTAAAATCGTGTGATAAATTGCAATTATCAATTAGACACATAAGTATTAATAGAAACACTCATTGAGGCACCAATGCGAGGCCCGGGGTTTGAACTCATGACGTCTCTAGAGAGTCGCACGGTCTAACCGCTAGGCTATCACAGCTTATTCTGCATATTTCAAGAGAATTCTGGATTCTGAATATGTGCAACCTACTTATCCGCATTGCAACAGCGTGGTAGATCATAGCTCCAACCTTTCTCTTCAAAATCGGAGAGAGGAGGCCTATGCCCAGTGTACGGGCTGCTACTACCCTGTACTATCTTTTGTTGATAACTGATATTGATAACTGCGACGCTTAATTGATAGATTTTGTATTAAGTGATATTAATAATATGGCGTAAATGCCGACGGTGCAAATGTACATGTTAGCCCGTACATGCTCCCCGGCCAAATGATAAGAAAGCTGATGAGGTGACTTAAACTACTACAAGATGATAGGCATTTTGCTTAAACTAGTACAAAAAACAAATAATGATAAAACAAAATACAAAGTAATAATAAATCTTAATTAAATTAATCTTCTTCAGCCGATGGACGTCCACTGCTGGACATAGGCCTCTTCATGGGATCGCCACACCACACGATCTTGCGCTGCCTGGATCCAGTGGCTCCCTGCGACCTTTTTGAGGTCGTCTGTCCACCTCGTAGGGGGTCTACCGACGCTGCGCTTTCCGGTGCGGGGTCGCCATTCCAGCACCTTAAGACCCCAGCGCCCATCGGTTCTCCGCACTATGTGCCCCGCCCAGCGCCACTTCAGCTTCGCAACACGCTGAGCTATGTCGGTGACTCTAGTTCTTCTACGGATCTCCTCGTTCCTGATTTGATCTCGTAGAGACACTCCGAGCATAGCTCGCTCCATCGCCCGCTGAGCGACTCTGAGCTTTCTTATAAGGCCCATAGTGAGCGACCACGTTTCAGATCCGTAGGTCATCACTGGCAACACGCACTGTTCGAAGACCCTGGTCTTCAGACACTGAGGTATTTCGGACGTAAAGATCTCGCGTAGCTTCCCGAACGCTGCCCATCCGAGTTGGATTCGGCGGCTAACCTCTTTCTCGAAATTGGACCTACCTAGCTGGACCGTATGTCCCAGGTATATGTACTCGTCTACAATTTCGAGTGCAGAGTTCTCAACGGTGACCGGGTGGAGCGGAACATGTGAGTTTGACATGATTTTCGTCTTACTCATGTTCATTTTAAGGCCCACCTGCTGAGATACTCTGCTGAGGTCGTCGAGCATTGCGTTAAGGTCCTCCAGACAGTCTGCCATAACGACTATGTCGTCGGCAAATCTAAGGTGAGTGATGTACTCGCCGTTGATGTTGATGCCGTATCCGTTCCAATCCAAAAGCTTAAAGACATCTTCCAATGCAGCGGTAAACAGCTTCGGGGAGATGACATCTCCTTGTCGCACACCTCGCCGCATTTGGATTGGTCTCGTAGTTTTGTCTTGGATTCGGACAGACATTGTGGCGTTTTCATACAAACACTTCAACACTTGGACGTACCGATAGTCGATTCGGCATCTCTGGAGCGATCTTAACACAGCCCATGTTTCCACCGAATCAAAGGCCTTCTCATAGTCCACAAACGCCAAGCAAAGTGGCTGGTTATACTCCTCGGTTTTCTGTATAACCTGCCGCAGCGTGAATATGTGGTCTATGGTACTGTATCCTTTTCGGAAACCGGCTTGTTCGGGAGGCTGGAAGTCGTCGAACCTACGAGCGAGACGATTCGTTATGACTCTCGAGAACAACTTATAAACATGATTCAGCAGCGCGATGGGTCTATAATTCTTCAATAAGGTGTTATCACCTTTCTTGAAGAAGAGAACCACCACGCCCCTGTACCACGCTTCCGGCATAGTGCCTTCGTGAATGACGGAATTGAACAATCGCTGAAGGACTTTAAGTACCGGTTTACCACCCGCCTTCAGGAGTTCGGTAGTGATTCCGTCATCACCTGGAGCCTTGTTGTTCTTAAGTTGTTTGAGAGCCATACTAATCTCGTATAGGCTGACGTCCGGGATATCTTCGGTATAGTGTCGGGTCAACTTGGCTCTTGGGTCTTTTGCCAAATTGACAACAGGCTGTTGTGTTGAGGTGTATAACTGCCCATAGAACCTCTCAACCTCTCTCAAAATCTCGGGACGAGATGAAATGATACTACCAGTATCGGTCTTCAATCGCGTTAACTGCCTCTGCCCAATAGACAGATCTCTTGCGAACACTTTTGAGCCCCTGTTACGCTCAATAGTACCTCGAATGTATTCGGTGTTGAAGTGTCGCAGGTCGCATTTCTGCGCCTTAGAAATCTGTCTATTGATCAGACGGTAGCGTGTCGCGTCTACAGAAGACTGTAGCCTCATTTCGTTCCTCTCATCCATGAGTTTGAGAGTCTGGGTCGAGAATTTACTGGTTCTCTTACGGTGTGTCTTATAAAATTTGGACCCCACCGTATGGACAGTTTCCACCAGCCTGTTGTTTACATCGTCCACAGTAGCGCAGTCAGCTAGGCAGTCAAAACGATTCATCAGCTCGAGTTGGAAGTTCTCGGGGTTTTGGATATGAGCTCGAGTTGGTCGGAGCGTAAACTTCACCAGTCCGGATCTTTCCAGCTGTACGCATATATTCAATGTGCCTCTAACCAGACGGTGATCGCTCCCGGTTTTCACAGTATTGATCACAGAGACATCATTGAATATATGACGCCTGGTCGACATGATGAAGTCAATCTCGTTTCTCGTGGAACCGTCGGGACTTAACCAGGTCCATTTTCGATGCGGCCGTTTCTTGAAGAAAGAATTCATCATGTAGAGGTCCTCTCTCTCCAAGAAATCGGCCAGCATCTGACCCCTGTGGTTCCGTTGCCCGTATCCAAATTGCCCTACTCTCACCTCTGTGCCGCTTCGCCTGCCCAGTTTTGCGTTGAAATCCCCCATAACAACAGTGTAGAAGGTTTTGGAGGCATGCATGGCTCTAGATAAATCCTCATACATGGCCTCTACCTCCTCGTCTGGATGTGCCGATGTCGGTGCGTAAACCTGTATGACCTTCAGCGAATACCGTTTGGTAATTCTGAGTATAAGGAACGCGACCCTGCTCGACACACTCTCGACTTGAACAATGTTGTTTACAAGGGACTTGTGGACGAGAAACCCGATACCACCCTGGGACTGTTGTTCTCCCTCCCGGTAGTAAAGCAAGTTGCCGGATTTTAGGATCATCGTATCCTCCCCCTCTTCGGACTTCAGATAATCCTATCACGTCCCACCGCAACTTGCTTACTGTTTCTTCCAGCTCGAGTATCTTTTCGTCTTCCCTCAAAGTGCGTGCGTTGTACGTTGCCAGGTCCAGTCGTCGGGGTTGGCAGCGGAATCTCTTCCGGAGATTCTTAACACCCCCTGCCCCACCGTTACCCGAACCGCTGCCAGAGCTGGGAATAGCGGGGCTGCCGGGAACTAGGAGCTGTGGCTTATTGTTTTTATCCATGAAGGGTATTGCCAATAATCACCACGCTTGGCATGCGGGTTGGTGATCGCAGTGCTGACCGTTTTGCACCGACAGTGCTGCTGCCCACTGTCGGTCTGGTATTTAAGCCAGCAAAATGGAATGGTTATACCGCCATTTATCGGTCGCCAGAGCCTCGTCGGTTGATCTGCAGGGTGCACCGCGTGCAGGTGAGGTTGACAATTGAGGAGACTGACTGGGACGAGCCTCCCCCTTACACCCCTTACATTAAATTAATCACTGATAGTCAACACCCACTGAGGCACTTATGATTTGCTTTTACTTATAGCCACTTTTACACTGTACTACACTATGTCTTCTAAAGTATAAACTCTCCTCGGCGTAGGAGAGTTTGCCATGTCCCTGGTCCTCAGCTCACACACACTTTCACTGTTGTGACCACTAGGCTGTCGGTCAGCCGATCTATGATTTCGCGCATTATCACTGATATTCGGCGTGGCCGACTCCGGTTGGGCAGACGCGATGGGCTCGGCGCGTTTTATAACGTCTCCATCACCACAGGAACCCCTAAGTAGTAAAGTTACTTTACTTTTTTGATAGGATACTAATATGGAGCGATGCTGGACTTGGTGCGAGGAGGCCTATGCCCAGAAGTAGTAAAGTTACTTTACTTTTTTGATAGGATACTAATATGGAGCGATGCTGGACTTGGTGCGAGGAGGCCTATGCCCAGAAGTAGTAAAGTTACTTTACTTTTTTGATAGGATACTAATATGGAGCGATGCTGGACTTGGTGCGAGGAGGCCTATGCCCAGAAGTAGTAAAGTTACTTTACTTTTTTTAATAGGATACTAATATGGAGCGATGCTGGACTTGGTGCGATAATGAGAGCGAACGTGGACGGAACTGGTCGCGTGGAGCTCGCTCGAGTCTCCAACGTGACCGCGCTGGCCGTAGAGCAGAACAGCGGCACTGTGTACTGGGCAGTCGCTCGGCAGATACATGCCGTCGATCTGGACACACCCAACAGGTTTGATATGGATCCAGATTCCTTAGCATTCTGGTCTCATCAATAATTGGCCATAAAGGGGCAGCTGGAAACAGAAACTATCCTTAAAAATCAATTAACAGGTTTGATATGGATCTACATTTCTTAGCATTCTAGTCTCATCAATAATTGGCCATAAAGGGGCAGCTCGATCCAGTTTCTATCCTTAAAAATCAAGTGATTGATGAAAATACCATCACGTCACATTATTTGATCACGTGCGTACCTGTTCAATTGCGTACCTGTAATCGCAATATGGATCTACGTTTTTTAGCATTCTTTAGATTGTGCAGCAAATTGGTTTGAAGCGAATGTTGTACGTACTTTTTTATATGCTAAGACATTATATTTTCTTCGGTGTATTTTATTATTCACTATATATTTAGTTGTTTTATGTATTTTAAGAATGGAATTTAATATGTATAACTGTCAAGTTTGAGTTTGAGTTTGTGCCGAACACTGTGCATTCACAGTGCTGCACAGTTCTGCACACTGGTGGGATTCCACCTTATGAATGGCTCACGTGTCCGTTCCAGACGCGTCGTGAATTCCACCTTATGAATGGCTCACGTGTCCGTTCCAGACGCGTCGTGAATTCCACCTTATGAATGGCTCACGTGTCCGTTCCAGACGCGTCGTGAATTCCACCTTATGAATGGCTCACGTGTCCGTTCCAGATGCGTAGTGAATTCCACCTTATGAATGGCTCACGTTGCCGTTCCAGACGCGTCGTGAATTCCACCTTATGAATGGCTCACGTGTCCGTTCCAGATGCGTAGTGAATTCCACCTTATGAATGGCTCACGTGTCCGTTCCAGACGCGTCGTGTGGCAAGGGGGGTGGGTGGGCGCGCTGGCGGCGTTCGGCGGCTCGCTGTACCTGATGGGCGGGGAGCGCGTGCCGATGCGGCTGCCGCTGCACCGCAGGGACGCGCCCGCGGCTCCGCTGCCGCACTTAGCGCGCCTGGTCGCCGCCGCGCCCGTTCATCGCGTACGTAACCTATCATTTGATCAAAGATTTGCCTGTTTGTTTGTATCCTTTGAGTTTTTTTTTACTTCAAAACTCAATAGAAAGAAGCGCAACTGGAGTGAAAATAATAAATAGAATAAGGTTACATGACATAAAGAAAAGAACGAAATTCAGACAAGCTGATAAGGTATGCAGAGTATTAAAATGGCGATGGACAGGTCATATGTTGTTTTGTATAAATTGACGCGCTCGACGCGGCGCGACCGGCCGGAGCAACGACCTTTATGCATCCCATTGTCGACGCAAGCGCCGACAGTCAGTGATGTTTCGAACACGACAGGAAGAAGCCGCGCGCGCCTGTATACGGCATTCCTTTTATAACACGTGTAATTATGCGTTTTGGGTGTGGTTCTAAGATTTAGTTCGCGTTTAATTAGTGAAGCGATTGACAAGACGCAACCGTCCGCGGTTTTAGTGAAGCGTTTGACAAGACGCGACCGTCCGCGGTTTTAGTGCGCGTTCGGGTTAATGTTCCCCGATATGGGACGATTCAATAACGTGTGACCTTACGAAGGTTGTGTGCACACCGCGTGTTATTTGTGTTATTTAACCGATATAGTGAAGTGTATACTCCGGGAGAAATAGACATTACGTGTCCGTGGAAGACTGCTGAGGCGAGCCAACGGGTTCGGGAATCGGCCAAGTACATACAAGCGCACACACACACTTACACATATACACGCAGTGATTCATGAGGCCGGACCGCTTACAGCTGACGGCCGCATAAGGTAGGTTGAGACGCCGAGACGACGGGCCCAGGTGCCGGAGGTTGTTTCATCCGTCCGCACGTTTGCGCGGAACAAAAACTGTTAACTCTCCACAGGTATCGCGCGATCACCCGTGCTATGGCGGCCGCGCGTGCGGTGGTACTCCCGGCAGTTGCGGTGCGGCCGGCGTCTGCGGTTGCGGTCTGCAGTGCGCTGCGCGTCGCGTGTGTGCGAACAACCACTTCCTGTGCGAGTCGACCCTAACACCAGCCACTGGACCCGCCCCTTCCTCCCAGCCCGACGCGCACTGCATACCAATTGAATGGAAGTGAGTTTTTAAGTAAACACATAAATAATTTCTGATATTTACGCCTACCAACACTGCTACTATCAATTTTATTATAAATTCAATACCAATTCCAACTTCTGATATTCACTAACGCTATTTTGACTGATGTTTTGCACTTCAACAACTTCGTGACTTTCTTTACTTCAATAATAAAGATCCAATTGTGTGCCGATTCATGCAGCAGGGTTCATCTCACATACCTTTGATGGTAGGTGGGGTACTGGCCTCGAAGCGAACTTTTGTACTCGGGCAAGTCCTCGAAGGCTTTAATGGGCTGCAGACCTACCATGAACTGTTATTGCGACTCAATTGAAGACGTAAACGACTACCGCGAACCGCCTTCTTTTCGTACCATGAAGTGTAAATTGCATTGGGGTCGTAATGTTTGAAAAGGATAACGTTATACGAACTATTGATAACTCTGTCTCTTTTACTCACATGTTCTTAGGATGAACTCCGAACGCTCATTCGGCAACGACGTAACAACCGCGTCGTCAAAATCGGTGGTGTTTTGTCCGGTGATGGTTGTTTCTCGTTCGGGTGGTTGTGTTATATCCGGTGGTAATACCCTCTCGCCCGTCGCGTCGTCCTCATCGTGTGCTCATACGTGCTGCAATACTTAGTATTGCATTTAAATGGCCCGTAACAAAAAGAGTTAAACTCATGTTGAGTTCATTTTCGAATTGCCCCTCTTAAAATTCAAATTTCCTCCCTGTGGGACATGGGCCCCACGTTGGGAAACGCTGGCCTAAAGCATTCAATCGAAGCTTTGCCGCCAACTTTAATCACCATTTAGCTCTTTATTCTTCTTTATTTCTTATAGTTTATTATTTATCTTTATTATTTATTTGCGGGTTGTTACAGATGCGACGGGCAGCGCGACTGCCCTGACGGGTCGGACGAGTCCGGGTGCGACGCGTGCGCGGGCCTGCGGTGCGCGGACGGCTCGTGCGCGCCCGCACTCGGCGGATGCACCACCGGCGCGTACTGCACGCACGCGCAAATACCCAATGCATTCAGGTGACATTCTCAATATCTCTCGACGTGAGAGGCATTAGGTATATTTATATTGTTTTGAATAGAATGACGCGCGACGCGACGCGAACGCAAGCTAAGCCGTTTTATGCATTCGTTCACGACCGAGCGGCCCCCCGCCAGTCACCCGTCAGACACGATACAGAGAGGCCGCGCGCGGCTTGGACGCGGCATTCTTTTATAACGCACGTGTGTAATTTTGCGTTTCGGGTGTTATTCTCAGATTTAGTGACGCGTTTAATCAGTGAAGCGTTTGAGAAGACGCGACCGTCCACGGTTTTAGTGCGCGTTGGATTACTATTCCCCGATATAGGGACGATTCAATAACGTGTGACCTTACGAAGATTGTGTGCACACCGGGTGTTATTTAACCGATATAGTGAAGTGTATACTCCGGGAGAAACAGACATTAAGTGTCCGTGAAAGATTGCAGAGGCGAGCCAACGGTTTCGGGAATCGGCCAAGTGCATACAAGCACACACACACACGTACACATATACACGCAGTGACTTATGAGGCCGGACCACATACAGCGGACGGCCGCATGAGGTAGGTTGAGACGCCGAGACGGCGGGCCCAGGTCCCGGAGGTTGTTTCATCCGTCCGCACGTTTGCACGGAACAGTATCTGTTTATATATTTATGCATATGTAAGTATGTATTCGTATGTATATTTTAGTTAATATTCTTTTCAGTATATACACACACCACCTACTATATATCTGTAATTCTGTTCTTTCATCAAACTGGTTGGCTGGAAGAGTCCGCCAGATTGTATCACTTTTATCTTATTTATTACTATTATTTTTAGTTTTATTGTTATTAACGTGGTGTTCAATAAAAGTGTCTATTCATGCATTCATTCATTCTGATGAATTTTCAGGAGAGCGAAAAGAAATTTACTAAAAAAAATTTAAGAATTAACTAATCGGGCTAGTATTTTCGTATTTATGTATAATTCTAAATGAACTATTGCTAATATTTTAGCGACAGCTTATATTTTTAGATTACTACCACTTTTAATCTAATATTTACCTTTTTATATTAAAAAAGCTAACTTTTTTTTAGAACTTTCGTGATTTCTGACCTGACCACTGAGTAACACATTTTATAGACAAAAAGTCTTTTATAGATATGCACCTTCGTTTATTATAATTAAAAGTACGAAGCATTCCACTATATATCAACTTGCGTTCAACAGATTCTAAAAAAACGAGGGGCAAAAGGCTGTATCTGTATTTTCGTATGATTTAATATAAATATTATTAGAACTAAACAGTCTCATGTCGACATAGCAAATATTTAAAACTGAATACAGTATTCGCCTTTCTAGCAATGAGTAAATTACTGGCATAAATATTGATCTTATCATATTACGTTATTCTTCGATGAAAATGTGAAAATTCGTTACATACGATCTTGGAAAATGATCTACATCTTACTCTTACTTATAATATTATAAATGCGAAAGTTTGTGAGTATGGATGGATGTTTGTTACTCTTTCACGAATAAAAACTATTGGACGGATTTGGATAAAACTTTACAGCTATATAGGTTATAAATCAGAATAACATATACGCTACAATTTGTAATGATTTTATGTAATATAACGATACATGTCAATTTAGTCGGAAAAAATCTGGCCTCTGAGAGCTATCTGGGCGAACGCTGACTAAACCATTTAAGTTACACAAAAATGATGTATGGTAGCATTGTTTGTCTTGAATAGTTCTAAATAATAGTCCGCGACGGCATATATCTACCTTTTATGTGGAAGCCACTATGACCAAAATTGTGAATTATAAAGTTAATTAAATTAGATACCATTTTACAATGCATATTTTAGTATAGTAATCAAATTCTTATGAAAATCAATACATTTGTCGCTTTCAGTATTTCATGTAGATAAACTTTGTCGTTTACACTAAGTAATTTGGCCGAATAGTTTAAAAGTTATCACGATATGACTTCAATGAATATTATGCGCGGTGCGCGAAGATTATATGGAATCTGTTTGTTTTAAGTTAGACATCTAAAATTTTGGATGTACGAGTAACTAAATAAATATATATATTTTAATATTTACTAAAAAAATATTTTAATCTAAAATCATCTGTCACGAAAATTGATGTGGCAAACCAAATTCCACGCGAGCGAAGCCGCGGGCAAAAGCTTGTAGAAACATAATTCCTAAATCGTTAGGAAGAGCTCGACGAGCTTAGGCCGGCAGTGTATAAAAGTGAATTTGGTCTTATACATTCGACCTAATGGGTCTGAGGTCGAGATATATCGACTGTGAACTGGCAAATTGTCCTATCTTATTTTTGTCAACTTATCAGTACGAAGAAAAAACGTGATTATTAATACATTCGCAATAATTTTAAAGAAATAAAAGAACACTTGGCTTTAAATATGTTTATTTATTTACAAAATTTCTAGTAGATAATACATGTTGATACGGTAAATGATGGGCAGTAGCACCCAATGCCGTTAAAAAGTGTGTTTTGGCTTAAAATTGAGATAGGACATATTGCCGGTTCACAGTCGATATATTGTAGTATTCTGGAATACATGTTGTAGTGTATTGATATATGATATATATGTGGGTATAATGATGTATATTTGTATCTGTCGTCTCGTCCAAGCATTACGCGGCGAGCGCGAGTTGAGTGAGTCGTGGAATGGCAGACGCTGAGTTAAGACGTATTGCGTGGCAGCGAGCCGATTTTAGTCAGCAGTATTTATTAACTCTGTACATGTGTAGTAATCTATCTACACGTGTACATGTAGAGTCGTTTCATTCCCGAAACATGCAAGATTCATTAAAACACGTGCACAAACCTCCACCACACATACACAAGCACTACACACGTTCACTATCACAAACTCAACAATCGTTTCGCCATGCAATCGAAGTATCATCAGACTCCATGACAAAATATTGTTATATTCGGTCCAACCGTTTATTTTATTTTGCCTCCGAACACGCGTAACAAGCTTGTTCGTGTAAACTATATATTTTACTAGCTGTGCCAGCGGCTTCGCCCGCGTGGAAATCTGTGTGTCTGAATTTTTCTAGAATTCAAATTTTAAACATAAAAGGATTTATTGTGATTTAATCATAACAGATAGAGACATGCTATCGCGGACATTTTTCTAGTATTTTTATAGATCTACAATTCTTTAGTACATTACTTTGGCGTATTTCTGCTGGTTTACGCAGCGCACGCCACTAAAGCTCCCAGCAAGAAAGTTTTTTAACAACTACTCGATCTCTTCAACACAATTTACATAATACCGATATGTATTATTTACTAAAAACCATCTTTTGGTGAAAGCCGTACAAAAAACCACTCAGTAGATTTTAAGAAAATCGATTACATACAAGCAGACAGCTTTTTGGGACTTTGTTTTATAATAAGTATAGATACTATATCGCGGATTAAATGGAATTAATTTTATTATTGCTTTTGTATTATGAATCTCCGTAAAGTACCGCCTAATTCTATAAAGGACTTAAGGTTCTTTAGCTTTCACCTATAGAGATATATCGACTGTGAACTGGCAAATTGTCCTATCTTATTTTCGACAACTTTTCAGGAAGAAGAAAAAAGTTATTTTTAATACATTCGCAATAATTTTTATGTAATAAAGAAACAGTTGAGTTTAAATATGTTTATTATTGATAAGTTTTCAAGTAGATAATACATGTTGATATGGTAAATGATGGGCAGTAGTACCCAATGCCGTTAGAAGGTGATTTGGATTAAAATTGAGATAGGACGTATTGCCGGTTCACAGTCGATATGTTATATTTGATCAGATGCGACGATCGCTTGTGCCTGGCGCCTGCCCTTCTTTGTGACAGACGCACTCACTGCGATGACGGCGCAGACGAGTCTCCCGCCGCCTGTGGATACGTTCATAAAGACCTGGTACTGTATTCCGTAACCGTAATCATAAATTAGACATAGTTTTAAAGGCAATAAGACATAGTTTTCTTAAAGGTATTTTCATACCAAAAGATCTCTTATCTCAAATAATTTGGCGACTCTGTATGATTATTTTTAATATCGTCCATCCTAATGCTAAACCAGAACATGTTCTGGTTAAGCATTAGGATGGGCGATATTAAAAATAATCATAAAGACGTTCATAAAATCCTGGTACTGTATTTATTGCCGTAACCGTAAATAAGACATAGTTTTCTTAAAGGTATTTTCATACCAGAAGATCTTATCTCTAATAATTTTGGCGAGTCTGTATGATTATTTTGAATATCGCTCATCGATGGGCGATATTAAAAATAATCATAAAGACATTCATAAAGACCTGGTACTGTATTTATTGCCGTAACCGTAAATTAGACATAGTTTTCTTAAAAGTATTTTCATACCAGAAATTCTTATCTCTAATAATTTGGCGACTCTGTATGATTATTTTTAATATCGCCCATCCTAATGCTAAACCAGGACATGTTCTGGTTTAGCATTAGGATGGGCGATATATTTTTGACTGGCCCGTTGGCGCAGTTGGCAGTGACCCTGTCTTCGGCTCTGTGGGTCGCGGGTTCGATTCCCGGCGAGAACCAACATTTTCTATTTAGAATTTGTTGGTTCTTCGAGTCTGGGTGTATATATGTATTTAAGTATGTGTTTAAAAACTATATATCTATATATCTACCAGTTGTCTCTCACCCATAACACAAGTATTAAGTTACTTACTTTGGGGATGGACGACCGTGTCCCATATATTTATTTATTTATTTATTATTTATTTATTCATTTATTTATTATTTATTAATACATCGCATCGTTATACAATTATGTTGACTATAAGAAATAGTGCATTAACCATACAAGAAAACAACCAAGTTAAGAAATGCTTGAAATGAAATAAAAGCTTTTAAGTCTTAAAGCTTTTATATAGCTTTTCTTGGGAACTTGGTTGAGAAACTTTGGATATAAAATGTGTCATATAATTATATCATTTTTTAAAATAATAATCAATTAAGCAAAAGCAACGCTTAATAAGCTCTTTTTACTCGTAATGTGTTTATTTGTACATAACTACTTTTTTTACATTTGAATTTCTTTTCGGGATTTTTTACGTATTACGTTTGCTGTTTTTGTTATATTTACCTAACCCCCCATGGTCCTAACACTTAGGGCATATTAGGATTGTTTTCGCGGGTCTTTTGCCCGACTGAGAAAGGAATCAGCCGTTTTTACACGCGGACCTTCGTCGTAAGTACGACGTGTGTTTAGTGTTCGGCTTTCACGGCTAAATTGCATTTGAATTAAGGATACACGACTAATCTATTCAAAACCAGTACGACATCTTCAGGCAGTTTACCGAAGCGAAAAAATAGTTGTCACTCTAAATTCACAGGTGGTTCCGCCGCGTATCCGCCTGAGTAGAATAGACCAACCTCTTTTCTTATGGAGGTGTCGTAGAAGGCGACTAAAGTTAATTTGCCACGCCTTGTGGTATCCGGTTGAGTAGAATAAACCACCCTAATTTCTTACCGAGGTTAAGTTGACCAGGCAGGCGTAAAATACGTAGCCAAATCATGCGACAACATGTTTATAACATACTATGCCGACCCCACTTAGAGTGGGATAAGGGCAGGAGGATGATGACAGACAGACACCTTTTGGCGACTTTGTTTCATAATAGGTATAGAGGATTTATCCCTTCCTGTGCAAATGCGAAACTTTGTAAACAAACTACAGACTTCATATAGAATTATTCTTATTGGACGATCAATAAGAATAAGCGAATAAAGAATGAGCACTTCCTTATTATACCGTGAAAGAAGGTCTTCGGAATTCGCTAGAAAATAAATACTTTTTGCCCGAACTCGCAGAAACTTGTTATTAAAGTTAAATAGCCGGCCCCACTTAGAGTGGGATAAGGACAGGGGGAACATGATTTTTTTTATATCTTTATTTTTAAGGGACTTAAATATCTACAGATACATGTCAGCCCCATCGTAACCTAATAACACTTAAATCGAATATTATAATGAAATCTTAACACTATGGTCATTTTTGAGAGAAGCACTAATGAACTCATAAACTTTTATGGCCAAATTGCTCAAAGGAAATGCTAAGATTATATTTAAAAAAACCAACATTAATTAGAAGAAGAAGAAGATATTTATTCGCCTTTCACAAACCAAAAAAAATTTAAGTATTCTTATACTATAAAACAAAAAAGTATTAAAACAAAACAGAAAAACACCATGTACAGCTGTGTGAAAGGACGAAATGGACGGCCACTCAGACTGAAAGCCTAAGCCTAAGCATTCACTGCTGATTTTCAGCGGTCTCCAGATAACTTGACTTAGATTAATTAATAACGGCAGAATCAGCTGGAACATAATAACATATTTAAAATAATAAAAAAAACGCCATAATTTATCAGGCAATTTTAGGAATGACAAGCTGACACAGACAAAGTCTCAGGTGCAGCCGGTTTGGGGTATAAAGTAAATACAAAAGGAAACATATTACATGGATTACATGATGATGAGTTTAAATTGACAGGTGGTGTCAGCAGGAGGTGTGGGCGTGGGCGGCCAATCCCACGCGTTGGTGGCGTGCGGCGCGGTGGCAGGTGCGGGCGCAGCGTTGGGCGCCGCGTGGGCCGCGTTCCGTCGTTTGCGCCGCACTCGACGACCGGCCCACGCCCAGCGCAACTTCCCACTAGTTAAGCCTCCACCACTCGCGCGCACGTCGTTACCTTCTTCAGAGTGAGTAAAAAAAATAGATTTAATCGCTACAGCTACTGTTTTGAATAAATTGACGCGCGCGACGCGACGCGACCGGCCGGATCAACGACCTTGATGCATTCGATTGCCGACGCGAGCGTCCGACAGTTAGTGACGTTTCGTATACGATAACGACAGGCCGCGAGCGCCTGTATACGGCATTCTTTTATAACACACGTGTAATTTTGCGTTTCGGGTGTTGTTCTCAGATTTAGTGACGCGTTTAATCAGTGAAGCGTTTGAGAAGACGCGACCGTCCACGGTTTTAGTGCGCGTTGGGTTACTATTCCCCGATATAGGGACGATTCAATAACGTGTGACCTTACGAAGGTTGTGTGCACACCGGGTGTTATTTAACCGATATAGTGAAGTGTATACTCCGGGAGAAACAGACATTACGTGTCCGTGGAAGAGTGCTGAGGCGAGCCAACGGTTTCGGGAATCGGCCGAGTACATACAAGCACGCACACACACGTACACATATACATGCAGTGACTCATGAGGCCGGACCGTATACAGCTGACGGCCGCATAAGGTAGGTTGAGACGCCGAAACGACGGGCCCAGGTCCCGGAGGTTGTTTCATCCGTCCGCACGTTTGCGCGGAACAGCTACAGTAAAAGTCCGCATTGTATCTTTAATCTATACTTCTATACTTATTATAAAACAAAGTCCCAAAAAGCTGTCTGTCTGTATGCAATCGATTTTCTCAAAATCTACTGAACGGATCTTTGTACGGTTTTCACCAAAACATTGTGCAATATTTCCGGATGGTTTAGGTAAATAGTACATATCGGTGTTATGTAAATTGTGTTGAAGAGATTGCGCAGTTGTTAAAAACCTGCTAGTTGGGAGGTTTGGTCGCGTGCTCTGCGTAAACCAGCATAGATACGCTAAAGTAATGTAGCAGATAATTGTAGATCTATAAAACTACTACAAAAAAGTCCAGGATAGCATGTCTCTATCTCTTATGGTTAACTCACAATAACTACTTTTATGTTTAAAATTTGAATTCTAGAAAAAAATTGTGACACGCACATTGCCATGCGGGCGAAGCCGCGGGCACAGCTAGTCTTTAAATAATCTAATCTTGTGTATATAAATAAAATATATAAATATATGTGACACTTACACACACGGTCGTCCGGCCCCAAAGTAAGTAACTTAATACTTGTGTTATGGGTGACGGACAACTGGTAGATATACTACATATATAATTTGAAATACATACTTAAATAGAAATGTACACCCAGGCTCGAAGAACCAATAAATTGTTTATAGAAAGGGTTGGCCCTCGGTGGGAATCGAACTCGCTACCCGCGGAGCTGAAGGCAAGATCACTACCCACTGCGACAACGAGATAGTCAATGTATCTATTATATAATCTGAATTTCGAAAACGGCTCCAACAACAAAAATTTTCATGAAACTTAGTATGTAGTGGTTTCGGGGGCGATTAATCGATATAGCTAGGTGTCGTTTTAAAAAAACGTCGTTCCATCAATAATTAGGCACTGAAAAACTGCTACAATATTATTAGAAAACAAAGGTTAATTACGCTGTCACTTGCAAAGTATCTCAGTTGGGAATAGGCAGACTAAGTGACAATACCTCAGATCAATTCTCAACCCCTTTTTATATCTTTTAAAAAATACCGTGAAAAGCTCGGTAATAATTAATATTTATCTGAGAAAAAGGAAAGATATATCGAAGTACATTAAATCCTATGGTCTTCATGGTTGAAAGCTATAATAAAAGTTGTACATGCGATGTTTACGATGTGTGGTTCTAGATACCTGATAAAGTACGACAATATGTTTAAAAAGCAGCGAAGTCCATGTCTCTATTTGCTTAGTACGATAACGTCTAGGTTTAATTTAGTATATCTATAGTTCTTTATATTGATATCATTAACTATCATCAAATTAATTATAATTAAATGATTTATAGAAGCAGGCGTTACTTTGCGGAATTCCATATTACAAGCAATATAACAGAACTAACTACTTTGCTATAATAATACTTTGCTACTTTCATAAAGTGCCTAATGACCATTCATTTCATATTCTCCACACTTGTGATAAGGGACTCCGACTCAATACGTTAGAGCAACTTGAGATAATAAAAAATAACAATGGTCACTTAATTAACGAGCAAGTAAATGTATCTAATTCCGTTTTGCTACATGTGTTCGGAGGGGAGGGTATTGGTGGGAGTTGAACTATTTAAGACTGCTTGTATGGGTAGCGCGGCGCATTACGATATTTGTCGTGGAGCCTATCCTCCTGATGATGCTTCGTTTTCGGGGCGAAACGATCGTCGAGATTGTGGTGGTGGGTGTGTGTGCTGCTTTTGTGTGCGTTGTCGCTGGTGAATTGCGCCTTGGGGTGCATGTGGTGGCTTGTCCTGCATGTATAAGGTGCGTAGATTTTGCCTGCTTTATACACATTGGCTTTGCATGCATTCACTTAACCCGTGCGGATTATAGCAAAGTAGTTAGTTCTGTTATATTGCTTGTAAATTCGGATTAATTTTTATGTAATAAAAAGCCAGTTGACTTGAAATATGTTTATTTATATACAAATTTTCTAGTAGATAATACATGTTGATACGGTAAATGATGGGTAGTAGTACCTAATGCTGTTAAAAAGTGATTTGCCTTAAAATTGAGATAGGACATATTGCCGGTTCACAGTCAAATCAAATCAAATCAAAATATCCTTTATTCAAGTAAACTTGTAAACAAGTGCTTTTGAATCGTCAACTTTACTGCTGGTTCGGAAAGCTGTTCCTACCGAGAAGAGCCAGCAAGAAACTCGGCGGTTGCTCTTTTTAAAATATAAATCTTAGAACTAGTTACATTTATTTATTACTGTCTTGTACAGAGTAGAAGCGCACCTATATCCACACATCCTTATCATCTAAGTAATCTTCAACAGTATAGTAGAATTTCTGTATCAGCCTCTTTTTAACAGTGTTTTTAAACTGCTTCGCCCCGAAACCGAAGCATCATCAGGAGGATAGGCTCCACGACAAAAATCGTAATGCATTACGGCACTTAACCCGTGCGGATTATAGCAAAGTAGTTAGTTCTGTTATATTGCTTGTAATATGGAATTCCGCAAAGTAACGCCTGCTTCTATAAATCATTTAATCCGAATTTATTAATTATCACGTTTTTTCGTCTTCCTGAAAAGTTGTCAAAAATTAGACAGGACAATTTGCCAGTTCACAGTCGTTATAAATTATTTTGTTCACAGGTTGAGCGCTACCGGATCGGGGTCGGCGGGGTCTGCATCTGACAGCCTCTGCGGCCGCTACCCTCGACCCACCGCCAACCCACCACCGAGCCCAGCAACTGCTTCTGGGGGGCGGAGACGCGCGTACCGCCACTACCGAGCGTCCAACCGCCCCCCACCACCCACTCCCGCGTCCACCGACGCCAACGAGTCCGAACCAGAACCACCGGCGAGGGCACCACCACCGTCACCAGCACCACTGCTCTACTAAATGAGAATAAGTGATAATATCGCATAAGCTGTGGTAGCTGTGATAGCCTAGCGGTGACACCGTGCGACTCTCTAGAGACGACACAGGTTCAAACCTCGGGCAGGCACCAATGAGTTTTTCTATTAAAACTCATGTGTCTAATCGATTATTGCAATTTATCACACGCTTTTCGGTGAAGGAAAACATCGTGAGGAAACCTGCATATCTCTAAAGTATTCTGGAGATATGTGTAACCTACCAATCCGCATTGGAGCAGCGTGGTAGGTCTTAGCTCCAACCCTTCTCTCCAGAAACGGAGAGAAGAGGCCTATTCCCAGCAGTGGGATTGTAACAGGCTGGTACTTTACTTACTTACTTTATGTACAACAAAAATGTACAAGTTGTGTCTATCTTAATTTACGTACACGCTAGTACTATACAAATCCGTTTCCGCGTTTAATCGCTAAGCTGGTTCTTTGTGCAAAAAAGGAGCCAGCCCTCTTGTCTCCCGAAGAGCCCGAGGTATTAAAACGGATAAAAATACATTTTTTATTTACTCAAAATATATTACTTATAAATACTTCAATTTTGTCATCGCTATCTTGCACAGTCCATCCAACTTCAGTATCCAGAGCTATGTCATGTCAAATTACTAATTTGGATGTGATTTATATAGAATGAAATATATATAACTCAGGAACTAGAAGTACGATTTCGAAAAAAGTATTATCCAAACATGACAAGCAACATCGACGTAATGTATTATCTCAAGAGAAATACGTTAAATGACTGTTCCGAGGTTGATTATTTAACTATTACTTTAACCTTTCTACACCAGATGTCAAGTTAATAAACCACATAACCTAACAGTTTGGGAACACCATAAATGGATAATACTAATATGATGTACATGGAAATATTCTATAGAACCTATGAATGATGCTATATAATTAAAGGACGAAACTTTAAAATAACTATGTATACTGTAATTCTAAATTTCGATTTGGTGCTATTTCACTGTTCGTGCCTCATTAGTTAGTTAAATAGTTACTGAATCTTGTAAATAAAATTGTATCTATTAATATTTAGAGTTGTACAGTATGTTTGTTTCTTTTAAGTTAAGTAATTAGTAAAAAATATATATATGGATCTATTGCTGCGTTGACGAAAATGTGATTGAGTTTCTGTCTTGCGAAGTTTTACTAATCGCATCAAAGTAGAGATGTGACTTGGAGTAGAAAAGATCTATTAATAAATAATTGATTTTTCTAAATTCTAATAAATGATTATTCTAATCGATTATTTTAAAAAGTATTTGAAGGTTTTCTTTTTCACATTAATAATTAATAAGAATACAGACTAATTAAAGTCGTTGCAAAATTCGTTTAATATATGTAGTTTGGCTAATTTGGTTTAAGATAACATTTATTTTAACATTTACAGCATTTATTTAATTAAAGAACAAAAGTAATAACAATAAAAATAATAAGTTTGGAAAATTGATTACTATAAAAAAGTTTATTTTTCTTTACTTAAGATTCAAATGCCTGTCAGGATGACATGCTGCTTTAATTATCAAAATACACTCTACTGAGCAATCCTTCCACTCAACACAGCGATGATCGAAAATAATTCTATCGCCGTTTTCATAAAAATAGAATTGAAATGTTAACCTCAATATTATATAATATGATATAATATAATAAATAGTATAATGACATCCATAATCATATCAATAAAATCATGTTTCATAAACATATAAAATACTATTTTACTTTGTTTCTAAATTTTAACTATTATGTAGAATTTTTATAGTAGATAGTGAATTTTGATAATAAAATATTTGATTTAGGTATACTTAAGTGAACCATAAAATACCTGCCATTATAAATGTATTTTTAAAAAAAATTGTATTCTATATGTTAATACCGTATATAACTGAAAATATTAATATTTTAACATTTTGGTAATCTTATTATCATATTTTTGTTCCTTATTAAAAGTTGAACACCTGAATTACATAAAGAGATCTATGGTAGCATTTATTTTCAAATATTATCTTTATTATTTAAGTTGATTTTTATGTGATTTTTACACATTGCAATACGCCTACTAATTTAAATAAAACTGAGCTACGTTTATTATTAAAACTTTTGTATATGTTATGATTGTTTTATTAATTTATTATGTGTTAGAAATGAAAGTTGGCAACACTACAATCACGTGGTTGATAGCAAGGAAGGGCCACTTCTAATCTATACTAATATTATAAAGAGGAAAGATTTGTATGTTTGTTTGTATGTATGTATTTTTGTTACGTTTTCACGCAAAAACTACTAGACCGATTTCAAAAATTCTTTCACCATTAGGAAAGCTGCTTTTTCACTGAGCAACATAGGCTATGTCATTTAAAAAAAAATAGGGATCCCTAATAAAATTGTAATAAGTTGGGAAAAATTTAGTCGTAAACATCTTTCATCGCGTGCGCTGCGGAAACTATTGATGATAGAACAAAAAATATTCTACAGTATTTTAGAACGTATCTACCAAAAAAAGTCCGCGATACCACTAACTATTATAGTTATGCCAATATAACTACTTTTTTACATTGTAAAAGTTGGTTAAAGTGCCGTCAATAATCAAACCATTTTATTAATATCTCTGTAATAATCCTTATCCCATTATATGATATTTTCATAATAACTGTTTCAATACCTGTAAAATACTTTTTAAATTATTAAAATCCGACATCCCAATCAAAAGATATTACGAATTTAAGAATGTAAATCAAAAGCAAAATAACGCCATAACAAATTCATTGTAGCGACCGTTATAGCAGGG
Source organism: Morpho deidamia (assembly GCA_947086505.1). Taxonomy (NCBI): domain Eukaryota; kingdom Metazoa; phylum Arthropoda; class Insecta; order Lepidoptera; family Nymphalidae; genus Morpho; species Morpho deidamia. The sequence goes on from CAMTZC010000025.1 coordinate 4,301,888, forward strand.
TCTGCACTTGGTGAGTTAGCTCTTTTTCCAAGAATACTGATGATACCCATTTTTTATAATTAAATAATCTACAAAATAAATCTATAGTCCGACTTCGTAGACTTTCCACTACCACGAGATCGGTAAGGACGCGGGTGAAACCGCGGGGCTTTGCTAGTATATGTATAATTTAATAATTGACTTGATATTTGTTATAATATTATTTATATGTTTACTATATATTATTATTATTATTATTAGTAACTATTTATTTATTTTTTGAAAATTTCAGTTTGCATTTAATATTTCTAGTATCTTTTCGGAAAATATACAGTTGTTTTTTTAACCTATACTGCGTCCACCATATTATCAGTCTTTTGACAGCTCACGCTCATTAAGTTTTGTATTGCTTACGTACAAATATCATACAAATAATATTTGTACTTTATGGATGGGTACCGCCCACTTAGTGATGTCACACATAATGGTTACTACGATTATGCCACAGATTAAAAATAATCGGTAGAAATCGATGTTACGAGTATTAAAAGACATTTAATAACATTATATAAAGTTTTACTTTCTTCTTAGTTAATACATGAATACAAATAAAACAATCAGGATATTTTAATTTATTTTATTAGCACGAGTCGTCGGAATGATAATCAACACTAGACTCCTCCGATGAGGAGTCTTCAGTAGCAGTTATTATTAGCTCTTGTGTAGATAATATATTATCAAACGCAATATCACGTTCCCAATCAGAGAATATTACTCTTTTAGTTCTTTCCACCACACTTGCCCAGTTCTCGGCCGTTACGTGGGTGCAAGCATTTTTTAGCAATTGCAACATTTTATTCGCTGTGAATGGGGGGCTTGTATTGCATCTCGCAGCATGCCCTTTTACTTGTGCCCATATAAGTTCTATTGCGTTGTACTGGCAGTGGTATGGAGGAATCCGAAGAACAGTATGGCCATATTCTGCTGCCATTTCATTGATTACATAGCGTTTTGCTCTCTTTTTGGTTTTTAATATTTTTATTAATTCAACTTTTAACATTGAGTCGTCCACATTTTCTCCATTGTCCCGAAGCCAATTAATTATTTCATGCTTTTTATTAGCCTGTGTTGGCATTTTGTCAATTTGACGGGAGTGGTAGGGCGCATTATCAATAAAAATTATTGATGGTTCTTCCAATGAAATGAGCATTTTTTTGAACCACTCTTCATACACATTTGCATTCATCTCTTCGTGGTAGTCATTTGATTTCTTCGATTTAAATGCCAACAGTGCGTCTTGTACAAATCCTTTTGCTGTACCTGCATGGCAAATGATTAGGCGCTCACCTTTTCCCATTGGTACTGAGGAAGTGGAATCAGCAGTATCATCAGTCCAGAAACGAGATAGTGTGTGGTTAGCGTTGAGCCATGTTTCATCCGTGAAACCAATATTTGCCCAATCTTGTATTTTCTTTGCCTCTCTTAAAAAATCACAACGTGCTATATCTGTGCGTTCCATTAATAATTTTCTTTTATTTAACTTTTTATATGAAAAGCCAATTGTGTTCAAAACTTTGACCAAAGAAGATTTTTCACCATGAAATAGACCACTTCTTTTCAAAGAAACAATAAGTTTTCTCAAAGTTGGAATTTCTTTTCTCAAGTAGTAATCATATACATGACGACGAATAGCGTCAGCGTCAAAGTCATCAACAGCTGTCACCTTATGAGCCCGGCGCTTTCTTTTTGGTGTAGATGGTTTGTTTTGCTCCAAGCCGCTCCTGCCGTAGGCATCAGTAGTGATTTTAGTCACAGTTGATAGACTGATCCCCAACGCGGCTGCAACACGGTTTCGGACTTGCGTGATAGGTATAAGAGGTCCGCCATTTTGATTTTCTTGCTCAAAATACTCATGAACACTAACTGTCTCGATTGTGCTTTCAACACACGTCCTTTCGGCATTTTCACGATCAATTAATATAAGTTTCACAAAAGTTTTTCCGAGGAATAAAGCTACTTAACTCAAGGTGTAACAGATGCGAGAGAACACTCAGCGAACGTAAATGCGTGTGACTATCACGGGCGTTTCGTTGAGAGTGACAGATCACGTCAAAATGGCGGCCGAGCGGAAGGTCTGTTGATGTTGCCAGTTGATGTATAATATATTTTTTATGATTATAATAAATACACACGGATTAACATTTATTTTCAAAAAACTAAGGCAATATTAAATCAAAATGTTGATTTCTATATCTGTTATTAGTTTACGTAGGTTATCATTAATCGAATTACTTAGGTACGTAATTCGATTAATGATAGTAGGTACTATAATCGGAATGGTATCGCATACGAGAATCTTTAGGACATCACTAAATATGTAAATCGTCAATCTGTCAAAAGATGGTTAATATAATGGACAGTGTATACATACATCACTATTTGGGTATAGGAGCACGTCACTAACCAAGTGGGATATGAAATTATTAAACGAACACAGAGTAAGTACTAATAATAATTTCGGCATTCGAGAGATTTAAATTGAATTACAGCTTCATCATCTTATTTAATAAATTAAAATACAAATACAAGCATAAATGAATTTTATATTTATTGTTTTTGTTGTAATAAAAATTAGTCTTTAGTTAATCTGTGGTTACTTCCTTTTCCTCTTTTTTATATATATGTGTCAATTCCAATTGTCATTTGTTAAGATTACTTTTTCTGAAAACGTGTTAAATAAAAAGCCCTTTAAAAAAGATATATTCTACATTTATTTCAACAGGTTATGGGCCCAGAACGTAATCTGTGTGGAATATATTAAAAACCAATTTTAAAATGTCCTCAAGTAATACGATGACACTGATTGAAAAATTGGTTGGCCGAGATAACTACAGCACGTGGCGATTTGCTGTGCAAACCTATCTTCAGCATGAAGAATTGTGGTGTTGTATCGAATCGAGCAACGTTGGAGCTATCAATCCCAAACTAGATCTAAAAACGAAGTCAAAAATAATTTTATTAGTGGATCCGATAAATTACGTACATATTCAAGAAGCAAAAACTTCTAAAGAAGTATGGGAAAATCTCGCTAAAGCTTTCGATGACAAAGGGCTGACACGTCGAGTGGGTTTATTAAAAGATCTTATCACGACTACATTGGATAATTGTCAAAATATAGAAGAATACGTGAATAAGGTTATGTCGACAGCACACAAACTTCGGAATATATCATTTGAAGTAAATGATGAGTGGTTAGGAACGTTACTCCTAGCTGGTTTACCTGAGGTGTATAAGCCAATGATAATGGCAATGGAAAGTTCAGGGGGTCTACTCTTGAAACCAATTCCGAACGATCGTCATTGAAATTATGACGTTTCTTACTCTTGAAAACGTCACTAGCGCTATATTATTTCAATATTGGGCGGCCATTTCGAGAACTAAACGGTCTTGGATTAATTCGTTAGAATCGTCTAATCGCTACTCTTGACGCTATTTGACAGCTCGATATTGCAGTCATATTGCGATAGAATTGTGCCGCGATTGGGATTTTTACAAGAACGAAAGACTAACTTTTTAGAAATTGAATTTCGATTTAAGCGTGAATAAGTGCATTTAAAGTTTATAAAATGGCAAGATTAGCATTGTTGGTCAATATTTTACGTAAATCTAACAGTGAATTGATACAAAGACGAAATCAACGGCGTCTAACAAGATATATGGACAAAGCATTTGTAATGAGTGAGGAGGAATTTAAAGGCAATTATAGAGTTAGCAAAACTTTATTTGAAGTAATTCATAACGAATTGAAGCCTTTTATGCAAACTCAAAAAAGAAAAAGTGATATTCCACCAAAATATAAGGTAAATACTTTGTTGAAAAGCTTGTAAAGAAAATCAAAAACGTGAAATTCATATCGATATAAAATTTCAGATTTTAGTAACATTATCGTTTTTGGCAACCGGGAGTTACCAAAGGCTGGTTGGATGTGCCTATGGTACATTAATGTCCCAACAGTCAGTGTCCCGTGCAATTAAAGATGTGACAACAGCACTAAATAATAACAACATAGTAAGTAAATGGATTAAGTTCCCTCAAAATCGTCAAGAGAGAGATACTATTAAAAGAAGGTAAGCAAGCTTAATAAGTTGTTGTTCTTGTACATTTAAGGTGGATAAATTGATTCTACAAAATCATTTTGTTATATTTTAGATTCTATGAAAAATTTCACCTTCCTGCTGTCTTAGGTTGTATAGATGGCACTCATATAGCTATAATTAGACCTAAGGAAAATGAAGAAAGATTTTTTAACCGAAAACATTTTCATTCTAGAAATGTTATGATTGTAAGTTTACACCTATAACTAGGTATTTTATTTAAAATATTCTATATGATGTAAATTTTATATTTTGTATCCTATTTTTAGATAAGTGATGCAGATTTAAATATATTATCAGTAGATGCATCATTTGGAGGTGCATCACATGACAGTTTTATTTGGAACCAACATCCAATAAAAAATCACATAGAAAATCTTTCAAATTCTGGAGAAAATGTGTATTTTTTAGGTATTAATAATCAAAGTTTATTGTCTAAAGTTAATATCAGCTTATTTAAATACTCAATTATAATTGTTCAACATTTTTAGGTGATTCTGGATATGCTCAAAGAGAGTACATGATGACACCTATAGTAAATGCTCTTGTGAACTCACCAGAGGAGCATTATAATAAAGTACACTCTACTGCTCGAAACACAATAGAGCGCACTATTGGTGTATTGAAGAATAGGTGGAGATGCCTGCTAGGTCATCGAGTATTACATTATCATCCTAATGCTGCTGCTAGAATTATTAATGCATGTTGTGTTTTGCACAACATGTGCATTAAAAATAATGACTTTGTTGATGAAAATGCAAGGGAAAGTAATGAGAATCAGATTGAAGATCCTATTAATTTTAATCAACAATATTCACAAAGCAATACAACTTCATTAGAACTTAGGCTAGGACTTCAAAAAAGGGCTGCTTTAGTTGAACAACTTTGGCAAACAGCTAGGTAGATAAATGAATAAATTATTAAATTATAAATAAAAGATTAGGGTATTATTTGTTTTTTGTGAAATGTTTTAACTGTGAAGATAATTAAGTGACTTATTTATAAATTAAATAAGAGTAAATAAATGAAATATTAATTTTTTTTGCTGATTCAATTGATATTTAAGTGGACTATTTGAAACTTTTCTGAATTTGAATACTATTATAATAATATTGTGATAGAATTAACTGTTTTAATAAAAAGTTTAGTACTATATATTTGTTTTTTTTTGTTTATAATCTTGCACCAAAATAAAGGTTTTATTCATAAGAATTTGGAAACTAAGTATACATATATACATTTATGGATATATAGAGTAAAACACTTATTTCAATTATATATTTTATTCTAAAAACTAGATAAACTAAATAATTTTAAATATATAAACTTTGTTTACAGGATAGTTCATAGTTTAAGTTAAATAATTTAACTTAAACTATGAACTATCCTGTTTACTTAACTTTTTGATTTGTCTGAAATGTTATTTGCAATTAGGGTTAATGCATTTGCAACTGCCATTATGGAGTTTGCTATGTTGGCCATTTCATTTTTTATGCCTTGCATAGCTTCCACATTTGTCTTGAAGGCTTCGGCTGCAGCAGCCAAAGCCTGCGATGTGGTTGTCTCCGCTGTTACTCGTTCTTCGATGCGCGCAAAGCGCTCAACATCATCCCTTGGTAGCGAATGACGACGACGGCGACTTTGTGAGGTTTCACAATGACCTACAGGGCCTAAAATTAATAACGAAAAATTACTTAGTTTTAAAGATTTAAGGACATGTAGGGACATAGGGACAGCAAAAGCGACTTTGTTTTATAATATGTAGTGATGATACAATACAATAAGTTACACAAGTTAAAATAATATAAGTAAGTTTTCAAGTGTTAATACAAACACATGTGGCTATTCCATTTGAGTATTGCAAAGCTTAACATTCTTATCCCCATTTTTTTGTACTTTTAAGTGCCACATTCCAATTAATACATCAACACAGGGACTTACTTGTAACCATTTGACTTTCTTGAATATTTTCTGCTGTCATGTGAATGGGGGAGTTTTGGACAACTATGGCTATATTGGGTTCTATGATTGGGCTTTCGGGGGCAGGCACCTGTAACACATACACAACATAGATATATAAAATAATATAAAACACACACACACACACACATATGTTTTTATAATAAGGTATACCGAATTAGGGAATGGATTTACTGCCAATGTGTTGTCACCACTAGCAAATTGATGACCTCCCATAACTGCCACCAACCTATTTTCTAAAGCTGATAACGTTATATTATCTACTGACCCTCCACCAGTTCTTCTTGTAGAAGCTAGCATTTGTGCGCTTAGCTTTTTTAAAGCGCATTTTTTCTCAGACCAATACTAAAACAGAGAGATAGATTTAAAGATATAAACAAGTACTCGTTTAAGTAAATAATCCATACAAAGCAATAATTACCTTAGCCCAGCCAGCACCATCTTTGATGGCTCCACCAAGAGCGTTTAACTCTATAGCCAGGCTTCCCCACTTCCTTTTGGTTTCCAGCTTAGCCTGAGTTGTACGTAGTAAACCCTTCGCAATTCCTGGGTTATGCTCGAGGAATTCCACTAAGGCTTCCAATTGCGCATAACTTGGCCGACCCGACATTTTTTTATTATTTTTTTATTATATAAATATTTTGTAATATGGCTATATTTTGCGCGTAACACAAAATATTACTTTATTTAAATTTACAAATATTCTCACAACTAGGTAAAATAGAAACACACTTAAACTTCCCGGCACTTGAAAACAAAGTGTCAACATGAACAGCATAAATAGTGCTGAAGTTCGAAACAAAACACTCGGAATTTTTTTTTGACGAAGGCAAAAGTCATGTTGTGTAAAGCCAATTTATAAATATTATACTATAAAAAATTGAGATTTTTTTATTTATCAATTTAAAAGTACTACGACGATTTACTTGTGCACAGATTTGGGCGTACCAAATATATGATATTAGGATTTTACTCTTTTCTGCATTATACATTTGTATTCGTCATTCCTGTAACGCAGCTAACTTCACGCATAACGACGCACGTTGAATCAATCCGAATGCGATTCCGATTTTAATCCAAGGTTAACGATATTGTATTCAAGAGTACCAAACCACGTGACTTTAAAATTGACATTGGGCTTGGATTGTGATGGGATTGAAATTGAGATTGGTTTGAAGAGTAGACCCCCAGGTGTGCCTGTCACCGCTGATTCCGTAAAGACTAAGCTTTTGCAAGAGGTCAAAGGCTCGGAGTCTGCAGCTTTATATGTTAACAAACATCATGTCAAAGGGAAGAATTATAATGAAAAATATAAGTTCAATAAAGGCCCGAGGTGTTTTAGTTGTAACAGATATGGACATATCAGTAAACATTGCAAATCCAAAAAGAAAGAACAAAATTCAATTAAAGATTCTAGCTATGTAGCAGTATTTTCAGCAACAACACACAATGACGAAGGCTGGTATGTTGACTCAGGAGCGTCAATGCATATGACAATGAGGAATGACTGGCTTTATGATGAATTACCACCACCAATTACTAGTATAAGGATGGCAAATGATAAAGTTCTCTCAGTGAAGAGCTGTGGTAAAATAAATTTGAATGTAAGAGATAAAAATGGAAACTTGCAAAAAATTCAAGTGCAAAATGTCCTCTATGTACCTCACTTAGCTACTAATCTGCTATCTGTAAGTCAGATGACTAGTAATGGCTGCTCCGTTCAATTTAATAACCAAGGCTGTAGAATACTCAATAAAAAGAATATAGAAATTGCAGTAGCAAAACGCATTCATAATATGTACCGGCTGAATACAGATAGTATTCCAGCATACACCTGTAGCAATAATGAATCTGATATTTATTTATGGCATCAAAGAATGGCTCATCTAAATTTTACTGATCTGAAAAAACTAACAGAATGCACTGAAGGTATAAATTTGTGTAAAGATACACAAAACATAATTTGTGAATTTTGTCAAAAAGGAAAACAAGCTAGACTGCCATTTCCAACTGAAGGTTCCAGAGCAAAGAAACCATTGGAAATAATACACTCAGATATCTGTGGTCCTCTAGAATTGAAGTCTCTTGGAGGTGCCCGCTATTTTCTCACCTTTATAGATGATTACACGAGGAAAGTGTTTGTGTTCTTTTTAAATAATAAATCAGATGTGTTTATTAAGTTTAAGGAATTCAAAGCATTGGTTGAAAATCAATTAAATCATAAAATAAAGTGTATTCGCACTGATAATGGTAGAGAATACCTCAGTAATGAATTTACAAACTTCTTAAAACAATGTGGTATAGTACATCAAACATCAAGTCCGTATACACCACAGCAAAATGGTCTGGCGGAACGAATGAATCGCACTTTATTAGAAAGAGCATGTTGTATGCTGATTAATGCTAACTTGCAGAAAAATTTCTGGGCAGAAGCTGTGTCCACAGCAGCATACATCACAAATAGATGTCCCACACGTGTACTATCATACAATACACCTGAAGAATTGTGGTCAAACAAAAAACCAAATTTGAAACATGTTAAAATATTTGGATGTGAGGCAATGGTTCATACACCCAAACAAAAGATACAAAAGTTAGATCCAAAATCAAGCAAAATGATATTTATAGGATATTGCGATACTTCAAAAAGTTATAGATTAATAGATCCCAAAACTAAGAAAATCGTTATAAGCAGAGATGTAGTATTTTTAGAAAATACTATGAGTAGAAATTATGTATCAATACCGTTAACAGAATGTAGTAATAAACAGTTCCCTGTTACTACTTCAGATACACAGAATAAGTATAACAGTAATTTAGAGTTGGAAATAACTGACATTACCAGTACAGACACTTCTTGCTCTAATGAAGATTCCTTATATGTTCCTGAAAAAGAAACTGCACAGATGCAATACAGTAATGTTACCTTAAGACCCAAAAATAAAGTCTTACAAAGTGAAAATAATATTTATCTTTGTCAAAGTGAAGCAGTAGAACATATCAACTTACCACAAACATATAATGAAGCAATATCTTCATCAGACAAAGATAAGTGGCAAATATCTATAAAAGAAGAATTAAAAGCGCATGAACAAAATCAAACTTGGCAATTTGTTGAAAAACAGCCCAGTATGAATATAATTGGCTGTAAATAGGTCTTCCGTATTAAGGACCAATCCCCTAGTCCACTCTATAAATCAAGATTGTGCGCTAAGGGCTGTTCACAAAATTATGAAATTGATTATACTGATACATTTTCTACTCCTACAGTGAGATATGACTCAGTAAGAATTTTACTCGCGGAGGTATGTCAACAAAATTTGGAAATGATTCAATTTGATGTGAAAACAGCGTTTCTGTATGTAGACATAAAAGAAAATATTTTCATGACACCACCAGAAGGGTTAGAGGCTCCTCCAAACTATGTATGCAAACTTAACAAGTCACTTTATGGCTTAAAACAAGCACCAAGATGCTGGAATCAAAAATTTGATATGATTTTGAAGAAATTTGGCTTTCAAAATAGTCACTCAGACAAATGTGTATATATAGGTCATTGGAATAATGTCAAAGTATATCTGTTATTATATGTTGATGATGGATTGATTATTTCACAAGATAAAACTATTTTAACTAAAATAATACATGATCTTCAACAAAATTTTGAAATAAAAACCTGTGAACCGAAGAATTTTGTGGGATTACAAATAGAGAAATCTAAAGGTCATATTTTCATTCATCAAACAAATTATATTGAAAAATTACTAATAAGATTTAATATGAGTAATGCTAATGGCAGTAGCATTCCTATCGATCCTCATACCTCTCTAGAGAAAAGTAAGATACCAGATAAATATATACCATATAGAGAAGCAGTTGGGTCTCTTATGCACCTAGCTATTGTGAGCAGACCAGATATTATGTATGGTGTAAGTTTAATAAGTCGCTACTTAGATAGTTATGATAATTCACACTGGAATGTTGTCAAGAAGATACTAAAATACTTAAAAGAAACCAAGAATTATGGTCTTCATTATTCATCAGCAAAGAAAAATGATGTCGAAGGCTATAGTGATGCTGATTATGCAAAAGATATTGAAAGTAGACGTTCGATGACTGGATATGTTTTCATAAAAAATAGTGCAGCAGTTACATGGGCAAGTCAACGCCAGCAAAGTATAGCACTATCTACTACAGAAGCAGAATTTATGGCTGCATGTTCAGCTACAAAAGAAGCTATGTGGATAAAAAGACTGTTGTTGGATATTGGTGAATTTAATCAAAACTCTATGTGCTTAAATATAGACAATCAGAGTGCTATTTCAGTAATTAAAAATGTAGATTATCATAAACGTTGCAAACATATAGATATAAAATATAAGTTTGTTAAAGAAAAGTTTCAAGAAAAAGAAATAGAGTTAATTTATATATGTACAAATGAGCAATGTGCAGATATATTTACAAAAGCACTCTCTAGAGATAGATTTAAGTATTTAAGAAATAAGATAGGTATTTGTGAGTTTAAAACTTAGTAAAAAATGTGTAGAAGGTTCTAATTTGGTGAGGGTGTTGTAATAAAAATTAGTCTTTAGTTAATCTGTGGTTACTTCCTTTTCCTCTTTTTTATATATATGTGTCAATTCCAATTGTCATTTGTTAAGATTACTTTTTCTGAAAACGTGTTAAATAAAAAGCCCTTTAAAAAAGATATATTCTACATTTATTTCAACAGTTTTAAAAGAGTTCCTTTTGCATTTTTTTTAACGCTTACTAATCTGTGTAGTAAATATTTATACAGAAAAATATCTATTAAAAGATTTTTTTTTTCGGACAATAACTAATGCTGTTAGCCTTGAAGGCTTTGACAGCGTCACCGAGAGGGTGGGCGAGCGCAGAAGCATCGCCGGATACTAAAAGATAAAAATATTCATTAAAAAATTCATTAAATATTATTAAAATTCATTAAAAATCATCACCCCTGTGAGATGGACTGATGACCTTAAAAAAGTTCGCGGGGAGCCGCTGGATTCAAGCGGCACAAGATTGTGTGATGTGGAGATTCCATGAAGAGACATGTCCAGCAGTGAACGTCCATCGGTTGACAAAGATGAAGACAATTACTACAAGCACAATGTATATTTAAATCAAATTCTGCTAAACGATTTTCATACAGTCAATTTATATGATCAATTGAATTAAAATAATCCTTGGGTCTCTATTTCAGCATATCCAAAGACTAGAGTTTTTTTCTATGGTATGACGTTGACGTACATAGTTGACGTGACGTTAACTTATTCGTTGAATTTGTAAACTTTATAAAAATGTTTAATGTAACATTTTCCATTAAATTATTATCTTAAATAACTTTATAACATTACAGTGGGATTGACGTGGCGATTTAAAGAAACTTACCAAATTATTAAAAAGACCCTTTAAAATGCTTAAGAGACTTAATTTTTAACAGTTTACAATTATTTTTTCGTTTATTTATTAAGATTATACAATTACTTTTAGCTCTATTTAAATCATAATGGATATTTTGTCACTTTCGTCATTTCTTTTTATATATGCCGCAACAATAACAGCCGGTCTTTTTTGTATCGTAAGTATATTAAAAATTTATATATTTATGAAACTATCTTTTTAATATATATTATTAAACTAATGAATTGCTATTTTATATTTTACAAAAATACTACGTTATTTATCCTGGCCTAATTGTTAATCTCTATATATTTATTCCTTTTTGCAGATAGCTGTAACAATATATTTGATTACAAAACCTTTACCAACAATTGAAAGGTTTAAAGAAGAAGAAACATATTATGACCCTATATCAATGAAACAATTGAAATTCCCAGATATTAATGATCCTTATAGTGTTCATTTGAGCATAATTGTGCCTGCTTACAATGAAGAGGAAAGATGTATGTAAAATAAAGATAACGAGTCAGACTTTTATAAATAATTTGTTTATGATATGATGATGATACTTGTATATTCAATGGATGTAAGATATCAATGATAAAAGAGTAATTATTATTTGTTGAAAATTTCATTTGTCAAAATACTTTTTATAAGCTTTTGAGACATAAACAAAAAAAGAAGAAGAAAGAAAGAGTATAGTATTCATTCCATCAACAATTTAATAACAAAATTATTCTCTTAACTTGTAGTACCACCAATGTTAGATGAGACCTTGGAATTTTTGGAACACAGAGTCAAAGAGCATAGCTCATACAAGTATGAGATTATTGTTGTAAGTGATGGGAGTAAAGATAAAACTGTGAAGTTAGCAGAGACTTATGTTCAGAAGTATGGTAGTGATAAGCTCAGATGTCTGAATCTTGTTAAGAATAGAGGCAAAGGTGGAGCTGTACGACTGGTGAGTCATATAATTAAACTGATATGCCTTTGTTTATTATATGTCTATAATATGTCATATAAAATGTTGATTTCTTGTTAAACACAACAATAGATAAAATACATAAGGAATCAAACAGAGCCTGTTACTGTTGAGACAATAGTGTAACTCATGTCCTAACATGGGAAATGGATAGTATAGTCTGTATTTGGAACTGAGCACATGTCCTGTAACAACAGGTGTCCCCAACCCTAAATACCATTAGATTAGAGCCTATGATGTAACCTCATGATATATATCTTATGTTGTTCTGATTTCTGGTATATGTTTTTACATCTACATTCTGGTACAAGTTCTTTTCTAAAAAAAATGTTTGCATTTATAAATCTATGTTTGCAAATTCAAATCCTGGTTAAGGATCAATTAAGCTCTAAGTTTTCATAGTGTAGTGGTATAAATCAATAAGTATACTTGTACTACTTCTATTAGTATATGTGATGTGAGGAGGTATTGACAAACTTGAGTGCTAGATATGAACTGTCCTTTATTCTAACGTTACATTTATATTTATATTAATAGAGTAGTACAAGTATAGTTATTGATTTATACCACTACAATAGGAAAGCCAAAAATGGTTTTCAAGGGTTTGAATCAGGATAAAAAAAAAGGAGAGCACATATCACATACTGTACAATTTAAAAGAAAAACATTATAAATCACAAGGTTAAAAATTAATAAATAATAGTATCATAGTGTAAAATAAAACATTATTTTTAGGGTGTTTTAAGCAGTAGAGGGGCGACAATACTGTTTGCAGATGCGGATGGGGCTTCAAAATTTGAGGACATAGTTAAGTTAGAAGCAGCTCTTAAAGAGATTACTAAATTTGACCCCATCAAGCAACCAGAAGAAACTAGTGCAAGTGAGGCAATTGTTATAGGATCTAGGGCTCATCTTGAAAAGGAATCATTAGCTACCAGAAGTATGTTTAGGTATATCCTGTTTATTTAAATATATCTTTGATCTTATTTATTTATTTCTTTCTTAAAAACTTGTATAAGTATATATAATCTGAATTTCGGAAATGACTCCAATTACTTTGATGAACTTAGTACGTAGGGTTTCAGGGGGGTGAGAAATATATAGAGCTAGATTTTATTTTAAGAAACATCGTTTTATCCCTGTTTTCATGCATCAAAATACTGCTAAAATATAAATTGCACAGGCTAATTTTGCTGTCATTTGTAAAGTTGTAATAGCTCAAAGGGAAACAAGCCGACTAAAAAGCGGAAAAGAAAATACAGACAGAGTCCCAGATATCGCCTGCTCTTTTTTTGCATTTTTATATAGCTTTAAAAAATCACTGTAGAAGCTTTGGTCACCCAGGTACTTTATTAGAAAAGTGTAACAAATCTTCACTAGTAATAATTTTCGTTTTAAATATTACAGTCCAAAATTTAAGATTACAAAAAGCAATAATAATTGCTGGCTAAAGACCTCCTCTCAAAGAAGGATTAGAAATTAGATGAGTAACAATGCTTTCATGCATATTTGTAGGTTAACATGTATACCTTGAATTCAGACATGTTACTTAAAATAGTTTCCTTTACTAATATAAGTTCATGGAACTCTCATGCTAGGACTCTTTGTAATTGTTTAATCATGGTCTAGCTATTCAGCTATCTTTGCTAAAATTTTTTAACTAATTTATTTACTTTAACATTTTACAGAAACATATTAATGTATGGATTCCATTTTCTCGTCTGGCTGTTTACCGTGAAAGGCATCAAGGACACTCAATGTGGATTCAAGCTGTTCACACGAAAGACTGCCGATATGTGTTTTCAAAGTCTGCATGTGAACAGATGGTAAATATTTTATGTTAATAATTATTTTATCATTACTTATATATTTTAAAAAATATTTTTACGCTCTACCACACACATTTGGCCCACTTCTTCACAGGAAACAACATAACGAAACGATTGTAAAAGTAATAAAATTATTTAATTATACAAACTTATTTAATCAAACTTTAATAAGTATATATGCAAATATCACAATATTTATTTTCCTTAAAATAAAATAAAAATCTGTCTGAATCGAAGTCTTTCCACATTAAAAGCTTTTATTTAACTTGCCTTGACTTAAATTTGACCCACCTAATGGTGTTGGGTCGAGCTGAAATTTTAAATACTGGTCCAGTCCCGATGACAATGTATTTCTATGATTAGCATGACCTGATGCTGATGCCAGGTTTGGCTCCATACGGAAGAACTTCTCAATAGTTAACAGTAGGAACATGAAACTTATGTTAAAAGCTTTCTTTACTGAATTTTTATTTTATGGATTTATATTATATATATAACTAGCAAAGCCCCGCGGTTTCACCCGCGTCCATACAGATTGGTGGAAGTGGAAAGTCTACGAAGTAGACTTATTTTGTAGATTAATTTATTATAAAAAATGGGTATCATTAGTATTCTTGGAATAAGAGCTAACTCACCAAATGCAGGCCCTGCTATAACGGACGGTACAATGAATTTGTTATGACATTATTTGCTTTCGATATACATTCTTAAATTCGTAATATCTTTTGATTGGGATGGCGGATTTTAATAATTTAAATAGTATTTTACTGGTATTGAAATAGTTATTAATAAAATATCATTTAATGGGATAAGGATTAATACAGAGATATGAATAAAATGGTTTGATTATTGTCGGCACTTTTACCAACTTTTACAATGTAAAAAAGTAGTTATATTGGCATAACTATAATAGTTAGACATATGGTATCGAGGATTTTTTTATGGATATTGATACGTTCTATAATACTGCAGAAATTTTTTTTGTTCTATCATCAATAGTTTCCGCAGCGCACGCGATGAAAGATGTTTACGACTAAATTTTTCCCAACTTATTACAATTTTATTAGGGATCCCTATTATTTTTGAAAATGACATATAGCCTATGTTGCTCAGTGAAGAAGCAGCTTTCCAATAGTGAAAGAATTTTTGAAATCGGTCCAGTAGTTTTTGCGTGAAAACGTAACAAACATACATACAAACATACAAATCTTTCCTCTTTATAATATTAGTATAGATTGTCGATCTATATCGGTATACAGACCTCAAAAAGGTTGCAGTAAGCAGTCGTAAAACGAAATTGAAATCCCGTGAATAGACTTATGTTCGACAGAATTTGTTAAAAACGTTATTTCATTCGGAATTATTGCATAGCAAAATATGATTGTTTTACAGGGCATTTGATGTAGAGCTGTTGTACATAGCACAAAAACTAAACATTCCGATTGCTGAAATTCCAATAAGATGGACCGAAATCGAGGGCTCCAAAGTGACGCCGGTCATTTCTTGGATCCAAATGGGATGTGATTTGGGTCTCATTTGGCTCAGATACACGATTGGAGCATGGAAAATTAAATATAAACGAAGTTAAAATATTTCATTTCTAACTTTATTGGTTACAAATTATATATCTACAAACAATATATTGAAGTTTTATTATTTATCCTGTAATGTAAGGGTAAGGGACCCTGTCCTAAGCTCCGCGGGTCGCGGGTTCGATGACAGCCGAGGGCAAATGTTTGCTATTAACAAAACTTATTTGTTGATTGAATAGTGACGCTTTTTGGAAATTGGGTCATAAAAAAAGTTGAACAAAAAAAAATTAGTTTGCTCTTTGAACATTTATTTAAAGACAAGGAGTAAAAAACATTGAGAGATTAGATTACATATGTAGGTACATCAAATTTTTCACATAAAATTTATACACGACAATTCTTAAGCATTTGGCATATAGTGTATATACGTGATATAATAATCGTATAGTTTTCTCAATGAGCCTATATAAATATGATAGTAGATATATATTTATTTTATAAATGTGTCACAAAGATCTAAATTTAATTTGAGCTCACTTTTTGAGCAACTGCTTTGTAAAAATTTTTTCAAGTGTATATAAGGTTTTATTTAAATGAAAAAGTATTAACAATTTTCCAAACAATGATTAGGTTTTTACAAATTATTACACGAGATCTGAAAATTTATTGTCCGCGTTTCGCCGTCTCTCAAATTGTGTAAAGCTTTATAAACTTCTGACTTTTTTTATTATTCTTATGTTATACCGTCACGAACAGCGAATATTACTTTCTAGTTATGGGAAACTAATTATAAGCAAGCCCAAAATGGAAGATCCACCACACTGCTACAATAAGCAATTTACTCATATGCCTGTGCAAAAGTAATGATTATTTTGTTATGATTTGCGTTCGTTAACAAAAAACAAACGTAGATTATAAGAAATAATTATCATTACTTATGTACTAACGAATTCCGCAAAGTAACGCACACTTACAAATTACTTATTTTATGTTTATTTATTTATGTACCATAAAAAACGTTAGAAAAACATTATTAATTAAAAAAAGGTGTACATAGGTCAACTTATCCCTTTGATAGAGATATTTGCCAGCAAAGCTACGAAGTGAGACAATTTGTAGTAGTCTCTGTAAAACATGTGCCACAAAGGTTTACTCGCAATTTTTTCTATACTGTATAGTGTTAAGAGATTTTGTCGCTATAATTTATAAATGATTTAATTATGTCATTGAAAACAATCTTGGTACAAGATTAGACAAATGTTGGTAAGCATTTTTTGTGACGGTAAACTGCTAGTGATCAATTGTTGGCGATGAATTGCGTGCAATAAATTGTCAGATAAGTGTACCAAAAAATCTCAAATGTCGTTTATATTAAGTAATATCGAAGCATAAGTGAATTTGCATCATATTTTTTTTTCATTTGATAATTGAACTTAATACAAAACTAACTACAGTAAAAACTATATTCTTAATATATTTGCGAATGTATAAACTCTTATTTTAGTATATTTGCTTAATTAAGTATAAAAAAAGGTTCCACAAATCAAATTTGCCAAACCCCTGACCATGCGTGTAGAGATATAAAGCTTTTAACTGTATTCGTAAAAAGTTTAAATACGTTTTGTCATACTATTAATTGAAAATATTTAAAAGACCACCGAATTTCTTGCTGGTAGTTCTTTTTGATGGTAAATAAGACAGCTGGATTTAGATTTCCGTTATTTGTAACTTTTTACGAATATGAGCGTATAAATGTACTTAAATAGACGAAACCTTAATAGTATATACTATAACAGACAACATGCAAATATTTTTTTAAATAATCTATGAAACAAATTATTTCAAAAGGGGGCTAATTTAGCAGTAGCTTGAAACAATTTATAGAATTAGGCGTAACTAATAATGAAGTTACGAATAAAAAAGTTATAATGAAATTATTTTGCTATAATCCGCGATTAAGCTGTGATAGCCTAGCGGTGAGACCGTGCGACTCTCTTGAGACGACATAGGTTCAATCCCCGAGCAGGCACCAATGAGTTTTTCTATTAAAACTTATGTGTCTAATTGATAATTGCAATTTATCACACGCTTTTCGGTGAAGGAAAACATCGTGAGGAAACCTGCATATCTCTAGAGAATCTAGGGATATGTGTAACCTACCAATCCGCATTGGAGCAGCGTGGTAGGTCTTAGCTCCAATCATTCTCTCCAAAAACGGAGGGAGGAGGCCTATGCCCAGCAGTGGGATTGTAACAGGCCGCTACTTTACTTTAACTTTTTTTTATAGCTTTAATTGTAATCATTTCGATAAAAATATTTCCGAAATAATTTTATAGCATAAGTTAATATGTTATAACGTTCAATTTCTGTTTCTTTTGAGGTTTAAGACAAATACTTTCACCGCCACAACACGACTGATCTATTTGCTACGACTTTTGTAACCTGTCTGTCTGTGTATTACCGTGTCTGTCTACCGTCATTTATATTTGAATCATTTTACATTCGCTATGTGACAATACAAATTTAATACTGTTATGTGGCTTGATATAATATCATAATAAAATATTTCTTCACAGTATAATATTGTTATTACAATCCACAAAAAACCTAAGCAATTTTGTGACAATTCTTAAGAACATTGAGCACGTAAAAATGTCCTTGATTTAATAAAAAATATATTTCACCATAATGAAATAGAAAATTAGCCCCCTTCTTTTTGAAACTTTACAATAACGATGTATATTACAGCACGGAAAAGAATAACAATAAATGCAAGGAAAATTATAGTGAACTATTCTTATTTAATAAAATAAACTATAACAACATTGGTTCAAGTTTCAGCTCGCTAATTAAAATATTTGTCACTGATTTGTAAAGTGTAAATGATTTAATGCCATAAAAAATGTTATTTTCTAATTGTGGATAACAAACAGTTTCTCAATTTTTTTTTTATTTTTTTTTTATTTGTTTATTTTTTTTATTTAAGTTGACATTAGGCAGTTGGTCGTAATTAAATCCTTTGCATTTTTTTTTAGCATCGTGATATAAAAAAATGTGTGCATAATTTGTATTCAATTGTATTCAATTCAATATATCTTACCGAGGTGTCGTAAATGGCGACTAAGGTAAGTTGACGTTAGTTGGTCTGTCGTAAAATACCTAGCCAAATCATATGAGAACATGTATGTTGAATGTTGTGCCGACTCCACTTAGAGCAAAATAAAGGCAGGAGTAGAATCAATATAATATTAAACTTCATTTGTATAGATATATACTGTAAATTGTCAGGTGCACTTTGGGATCCTACGGAGTTGATTTTCATAGAGACAATATAACGCAAAAACGTCTCAAAGCCGTTGAATCTTTTCGTTTAACACTTCACCCTTAATCCTGATTATATAGCTATAGCGGAACCGTTAAACTTGAACCCAATGCTGTAACTGTGGTCTCGAGAGTTCAAACCTTTACGATGCTTTGAAGACCGATGTTTACGGCCAACACTGGACGGAAGAGAAATTCGCGGTTAGATAAATGAAAGTTAGTGACAGTTCAATTTATACTGGCTTTAAAGCATTAGAAAGGAATATGAATTTGGACGTAATGAGATTGACAGATTAATATTCAACAATAAATGATGTTATCAAGTAATTCGACAAACTATACTGGTATATCCATGGTGTTATTTAAATTGTTAAAGAATTCTTTTGATTCTATCAAATCATAAATTAAATTTGTTAACGCCAAAAAATATTACTTTTATACATAACATTTACTTCTCAAGGTTTACGCGTGATGAAATATTAGCAATAGTTAATTATTTGTGCATTTTTACCATATGTAACTAACGGCTGATTCAGCAAAACGGTTGAACGTTTACATTTATTAATGAAGATCAAAAGATAATATATATCTAAATAAATATTAAAAACACAATATCTTAGTTTCAACAAAATCATGGTAAAACAAAAGAAAAATATGGAAATACTATTAGAATAAAGTTATGTATTATTTTTGAAAAGAGTGACCGTTGAGTTTTTTGCTGGTTCTTCTTAGGAAGAGCATCTTTCTAAACAAGTGGTAGCTTCATTCAAAAGTTGACGATTCGTTCTTACGAATCATCAACTTGTTTGTTAAACTTAACAACTAAAGAACTTGCTTGTAAAAGCCAGGTTGGAATGAAGATAATTCTAAAAAGAATTTGTTATTGGGTATTCGTTATTGTTATTTAATAAGTTTTAAGATTACAAAATTAATTTGACACAAGCCTTACTATATTGTAAATATTATAATGAGAAAATGAAATACATATACATACAAGTTACATTTATGATTATCTTATCATATGAATTATAAGTATGAAATAATTGTTTACGATTACAGTTTATATGAGGGATTAAATATAAGCAACACGAGCCCCATACTGGCAATATATTACAGATCTCAATAAAGATCTATCAGCTAGCATGCACCTAATAATAACATCCATAATATTATATTGATATATAAAGTAATAAATCAACATTATCATTAACAAACCGAGAAATGTCTTTTTCATTAAGCATCTTAATTGAATTTTGAAAAATTAATTTGTTCTAAAGTACAAATTAAAGAAAAAACAGTACACTATGATCTTGAACTTAATTGACACTCATTTTAAGTGAATACAATAAAACCTATACTCGAATCATCAGTCCAATTTACCCATAACACTTTTTTATATTTGTTACTACGATGTATTTAATAAAGTCAATATGTGGTTGCCAAAACTTTTTAACCATAGTAAATGGTTACTATGGTTAAATGTATTTAAAAAAAATACCTTAATGCACTTACTGTAATCGATTAACAATCATACTTTATATAGCAGTTAGTAGACATCTATTTTTAGTACTGTAATGTAAAGAAATATGTTATATATATAGAGTAGACATAAGTAGATATTAAAAACTGTAATACCCATAAGGGTAATAATAAATATAAAAAAAAAATGTACAATAAAAATTGTCAGAAAAAGTCTCTGATTATGTCAGAGGAACAAGTAAAAAAAAAAAATGTTGTAATGAAATTATTAATCTTTTAGTTTTTGAATAACCAATCTCTTATTGATATGGTTAAATTATGTAAAAGATATATATATTTGTTACTTTCAACAGTACTAAATATAGAAGTCTTGTGAAAGAAACCAATCATATTATGACGAACCCGATAGATGATATCTTCGATAATTCCGTTAATATATTTATACCTTCAATCCAAATACCATTTTGAGGAATTGCTCGTAGTGTATCGTTATTACGCCGTCTTGGTCGGTGTCAAACCGACTGAAAGACGAACTTAAGGTCTGAAAACATATTGTTATCTAAGCACGTGTGTACGTATAAACCTGATATATAATCAGCTTCTATATTGCTTGCGCCACTAACTGAGTATAACAACTTATTAACTGAATTACCCGCCACCATATATGCACATATGTGTACGTATAAATCTGATTAAATTGAGAAAAATTGCAAAAGATAGAGATTAGCAAGTTGTACATATCCCAGGCGCTGTGATAGCCCAGCGGTGAGACCATGCGACTCTTTCGAGGGGAACACGAGTTCAAACCCGGACAGGCACCAATGAGTTTTTCTATAAAAACTCATGTGTCTAATTGATAATTGCAATAAATCACACGCTTTTCGGTGAAGGAAAACATCGTGAGGAAACCTGCATATCTCTAGAGAATTCTGGAGATATGTGTAACCTACCAATCCGCATTGGAGCGGCGTGGTAGGTCTTAGCTCCAACCCTTCTCTCCAGAAACGGAGAGAGGCCTATTCCCAGCAGTGGGATTGTAACGGGCCGCTATTTTACTTTTTTTTTACATATCCCAGGTATTCAATTCAAAATGTTCTTAATTCAAGTAAACTTATAAACAAGTGATTTGAATCGTCAAAATCTACTGCTGGTTCGGAAAGCTGTTCCTAACGAGAAGAACCAGCAAGAAACTCGGTGGTTGCTCGATTCAAATAAAATTCTTATAACTAATTACATTTGGTCATTACTATCCTGTACAGGGTAGAGTAGTAGCTATATCCACGCATTTTTATCATCTACAGAATCCTCAAAAGTATAGTAGGCTTTTGTATCAGCCTCCCTTTAACAGCGTTTTTAAACTTTATTTAAAATTGCGGGATTTCATTATAGAAATATACTCAAACCCACAAATGACTTATTTACTTTTGCAAGGCGCAAAACGGTTCACAAGTGTTAGCGAGATTGTAGTGTTTTTTCGGCCCATTTTGTTGCTTTTAAGAGTGTAAATAGTTGGTATTTTGTGTACTAACATTATTTTTTTGTCCTTATTTAGTATACTAACATTATTTGTAAATAGGTAAGTTTTTATTGTTTCTTATAGATAGTTTCTTTTCTTTAAAAAAGCGTCTCCAATATGGAGATCGATCCTCCATCCGAACCACCCGATAAGGGTGGTACATTATCGACTACGACACGTAAAAGACAAGTTGATGCTGAAGATTCTAATTCCATCAAAAAAACAATAGTTGACCCTACTTCAGCCAACCCATCGATCCAAACCACTTTTGTACATCCATCGTTGTCCGAAAACCCTCTAAGTTACATGAAGGACGACAAAGGTCCTTTCATTGTTCAGGTGTCGCGGGACATCCCAGACCCAGCCTCAGGAACTACTTTACGGGCTATTACTTTTGGTCAATTTTTACACAAACATAAAATAACCTCGATAATAAATGATGGCGTCAAGAACGTCGGCCGAAATAAAGTTACGGTCGAATTTAAAACTGCTGAGTCTGCCAATAATTTCCTTGTTAATCCTTTGCTAAATTTAACAAAATATAAGGCAATTATCCCAACTTATAACATTACAAGAATGGGTCTTGTAAAAGGGGTCCCAGTTGACTGGTCAATGGAGGAATTTGTTGAATCTCTGGAACTTCCTTCTGGCTGTGGAGAGGTACTGAAAGCTAGGAGATTAAATAGGAAAACAACTAGCGATGGCATTGCATCTTGGGTACCGACTCAGTCGGTTGCTCTTACTTTTAGAGGTCAAATTCTCCCTGCTAAAGTATACTCATACCACACTTCCTTACCTGTTGAGTCGTATAAACTTCCCACCATTCAATGTCAAAACTGCTGTCGTTTTGGCCATATTAAGCTTTCTTGTAGATCGAAACCCAGGTGTTACAGGTGTGCTCAACCTCACACAGGAGATTCCTGTGAAGTCCCCAAAGAGCTGTCTACATGTTTATACTGCTCTGGAAAACATTTTGCAACTGACAAGGATTGTCCAGAGTTCTCTAGACAACAATCTATCAAAATGGTAATGTCGCAGGATAATGTATCGTACATGGAAGCATCTACTCAATTTCCTCCTGTCCGTCGCTCCTATGCTGAGATTGCGAAAGAGATGTTTACACCTCCAGCTTATCCTCCTCAAAGTCCTGTAAGATCCCAAGTTAATACTAAATCCTACAGGCAAACAGTTTTCCACAGTCCCCGTCCTCGTGCACCTTTGGGAAAAGGTTTTGATAAGAGAGCTCACCAGGACATCATTGGTGATTGCTCTTCGTCCCTTCCCAATGGTTGCGCTTTGAACAATGACCCCACCCAATCCCCCCCTACTCAGAACAAAATCTTAGATATTCTCTCTGAATTTCTGCTGAGCATTGTTGCTCCATGTAGTGAAATCCCTTTACCGCCCAACGTTGCCTATAACCTTACCCAATTGTTCAAAATCCTCAAAAACGGCCCCAACAACATTTCTTCAATGGAACAGTAAGAGTGTTAGACCCAAAAAACATGAATTGCTGTCCCTTATAAACCTGCATAAGCCTACCATTGTTGCTATCTCGGAAACATGGTTGACTCCTGGGGTCCGATTTCGGCTTCCAGGTTTTTCCTGTTTGCGGGATGACAGGAATGATGGGCATGCAGGTTGTGCCCTCTTTATCCGGCACTCCTTCCCTTATTCCTCTATCTCCCTGCCTCCCCTCAGCCAACAGATTAATGCTGTTGCTATCCGTACCCTTAACATCTCTTTCCTTTCTCTGTACATACCTCATCCCTCCCCCTCCATCATGCCTGAATTACAAACCATCCTCTCATCTTTGCCCACTCCTATCATAGTTATGGGGGATTTCAACGTTCACCATACTATGTGGGGGTGCTACTTCAGTGACGGGTTAGCTCCGTTGCTGGTTGACATCTTTGATGATGTGAATCTTTGCATCATCAATGATGGCTCTCCAACACGTAGAGTCTACCCAAATCAAAACCCTAAATCTGCTGTAGACCTCTCATTATGCTCCCCTAGTCTTGCCTCCCAATTATCTTGGAGAACTCTCCCCTCCACATATGGTAGTGACCACTTCCCTATCATTATTTCCCTAAATTGTAGAATTTCACCCCCTCCCAATTTTGATCCCTTATTAAAATATAGAGTTCAAAAAGCTAATTGGTCAGGCTATTCCCAATCAGTCGATGACATGATGAGCTCTCTACCGAGTCTTGAAACAATTGGTGATATTTTGGTTTATTATGATCTTTTTTTAAACTGTCTTTTATCTTCGGCCGATCTCAATATTCCTAAGAAACACCCTCCCAAAAATCATATGCTTTCCCCTCCTTGGTGGGACGAGGAATGCACTGATCTTTTTAAACTTAGAACTTTCGCAGAAGAGACATACACAAACAGTATGACTCAACAAAATTTTATCAAATATCAACGAATTGACGCGAAAGTTAAAAAACTGGTAAAGGTTAAGAAAAAAATAAGCTGGACTAAGTTCTGTGAATCCTTACTCCCTCGATCCCCCTCCACAGTTGTTTGGAATAAAGTTAAGAGATTCCGCAGATCTCTTGATCTTGTTACCCCTTGTTCCAATAACCCTTCTGACTGGCTTAACGTTTTTGCTGATAAATTAGCTCCTCCTTTTGCTCCTTATAAGGACATGTTCCTTGATTCAGCACCAACCCCAAGTTCAAACGAAATGGATGCCCCCTTTTCTCTGTCTGAGTTGCAAGTAGCTCTTAATGGACTTAAAGATTCTACTCCAGGAAAAGATGGTGTTCCATTCTCGTTTGTACTTAATTTAGGAGACAGAGCAAAACTTTGTTTCTTAAACATGATTAATATTTTTTTTGAAACTGGGATAGTTCCTGATGCTTGGAAATCTCAAATAATCATTCCTATCCTAAAACCTGGTAAAAATCCATCAGATCCTAACTCTTATAGACCTATAGCATTGTCGTCTACTTTGGCAAAAATTACTGAACACCTGCTTAAAAACCGCTTGGAATGGATAGTAGAAAGTAGAAATACACTTCCCTCCTCCCAGTTTGGGTTTCGTAAGGGTTTCAGTACAACCGATAGCCTCAGCATATTTACAACAGACATTCGATTAGCCTTTACAAAAGGAGAGTACCTTGTGGGTGTTTTCCTAGATATCACTTCTGCATACGACAATGTCCTTCTTCCGTTGCTCAGGCAAAAAATGCAAAAGCTGAGTATACCGCCGAAGATTGTGCATTTCATATGTAATCTGCTGTTTTGCAGATCCATAGTGGTGAAACACCATTCAACATCTCTTCCCCCCAGACTAGTCTGGAAAGGTCTCCCTCAAGGCTCTGTTCTAAGCCCTCTGCTATATAGCATATATACTCAAGATCTTGAATTGTCTGTAAATAGTTTCTGTGACATCTTGCAGTATGCTGATGATATCGTACTGTATTATAGTTCTAACTGTGTGAATGAAATATCTTATCGAATAAACTCTGCTTTGTACTACCTAGGCCAGTGGCTGTCTGACCATGGCTTATCCTTGTCCGTTCCTAAGTGTCAGGCAGTGGTGTTCACTAAAAAAAGATCTATCCCTAATTTCCAGTTTTCTTATGAAAACCAATACATTAACCCTGTAGAGAAGGTAAAATTTTTAGGCGTTTATCTCGATAACAGACTGAACGGAATTTCTCATACAAATCACATTATTAAAAAATGTGAAAAAGGTATTAACGTTCTTCGAGCTATAGCAGGGGTATGGTGGGGTGCTCACCCCTACTGTCTTAAACTACTGTATAATGCCTTAGTTCGAAGCCATATGGATTATTGTCTGTTTGTTTTAGAACCCTTTAATAAAGTAGCATCAGAAAAATTAAATAAAATTCAGTATAAATGCCTCAGAATTATTCTGGGTGCAATGAAATCTTCCCCAACAAACGCCTTGCAGGTTGAATGTGTTGATCCTCCTTTATACCTCCGTCGACAATATTTATGTGACCGATATATTAGTAAATCGTTACAGCTGTCCTCCCATCCTCTCTGGGCAAAATTAACTCTTCTCTCCCATTTTCCTATATCCCGAAATTCAAAATCAAACATATTAGACAGTTTCTTAAAATATTCCTCTCTTCCTAATCCTATGTTACGCTATTTATCAAATCCTCTTTTCTGTACTCCTTTTGAAGCGCTTACATTTAATCCTTCAATCATCACAGATCTTGGTTTTATTAAAAATTCTCCTGATACACATCACAATTTTCAAAATTATATTCATCACAATTGCCAGAATAGTCTCCTGATATATACAGATGCATCAAAGCTATCCTTGAATAGTTGTGTTGGTGCAGCCTGCTGGATCCCCAAATATAAAATTGTGTTGAAATTTAAATGTCCTCCAGAGTCTTCTGTGTTTACAGGAGAGGCCATTGCTGTGTTAGAAGCAATCCTGTTTGCACACTCCCATAACATTAAACAGACTGTTATCTTGACAGACTCTCTTAGTTGTTTATTGTCTATTAAAGAAAATCCATTTCGTAGTAAGTCAAGATTTCCTATTGTTTTGAAGATTAGGGAGATTCTGTTCTCCTGTTATCAAAAAGCATTATCCATTTCTTTAGTCTGGATCCCCAGCCATTCTGGTATTCCTGGAAATGAGATTGCTGATTCATGTGCTAAGGTTGCAGCCCAAGATGGAACGCTCGAGCACTTTGAGAATACAGCTAATGATCTTTGCTCGTTAGCTAAGACTTTCCTAGACAAATCCTGGAATTCGTTCTACGAGACCTCCAAAACTAACAAGGGTAAGTACTATGCTGCCCTTCAGCCAGACATACCAAGACGACCATGGTTCTTTCTCCTTAAATATGCAGACAGATGGGTCTCATCTACTATCTCTCGTTTACGTCTTGGTCACTCATGCACACCTGTACACTTGGCAAAGCTCCGGATCAGGGACCACTCAATCTGCGAGTGTGGTTTAGACGAAGGCACTGTATCCCACATCCTTTTGAATTGTCCTAATCTCCTTCACCCTTTATATGACATTATCCCAACCAAAATCCCTCGTCCTTTAAATGTTGAATGTTTGTTAACGTCTGTATTTAGTCCCTACTGTAAATATTTATGTAAATATATTAAATGTAATAAAATAAAATTGTAAATTTTTTTTTTTTTTTAGTTCAACTATTTGTATATAATATATATTCATATTGTGTTGTCCTTTTGTTTCAGGTGAAGGGTTAAACATAAAGTTCCCACTATTTGTAATTATTCAAAATTTTAGTTTTACTCTTTGTTTCACCGTACAATCTCCTTTGTGTGTTCTCCATCATACGTGACATTGGCAAAGTAATCTGTGCCAAAATGGCACTCCTAAAAGCCATTAAGGGAAAATTGAATTGAATTGAAGGCGCAAAACAGGTAAAACGCAAGGTTATGTCGCTTCCTGCTTTGTCTGTTATATACATCGCCGATCTTTTTATAATTATGTATATTTTTTCATTAGATATGAAAGTTTCCTCACTCTGTTTTAACTCTGTTGAATAGAGTGACCACTGAGGTTCTTGATGGTTCTCCTCAGTCAGAACACCTTCCCAAACTAGTCATAACTTCATTGTAATTTCACAACTCAAAAGTGTTTGTAAAGTCCAATATGAATAAAGAATTATTTGAATTTGAATTGACTGCATAAGCTTCTATACAAAACTTTTAAATTAAATTCTACCAACACATCATCATTATTCTCCTGCCCTTATCTTGCTATAAGTGGGGTCAGCGTAACACGTTACAAACATGTTGTCACATGATTCGGCTACATATTTTACGACCGGCTGCCTGCCTGACGTCAACTTACCTTAGTCGTATTTTACGACGAACTACTCAACCGGACACCACACAGTGGGTCAACATAACTAAGTCGCCTTTTACATCTCGGTAAGAGATGAGGCTTGTCTATTCTACTCAGCTGGATACCACGCGGCGGGTCGAGTTACCTTAAGTCGTCTTTTACAACATCTTGATAAGAGATGAGGGTGGTCTATTTACTAAGCCGGATACCAAACGGCCTACCATTCTCCCAACACAATTGCATAATTAGAAAATCATAGTATTTTGAATTTTTTCAAATATTTCAATAAAAGATTGTCCAAATTTATAATTATTGGTCTCCATTTAAATTCAGACTTAATCACTATAATATCTCAGAAACATCAGAATCGTCTCTAAAAAAAACAAGTTTCAGTGCCTTGAAAAAAAGCTTCATAAATACTTACAGATAAAGTAACGCAACATTGAATGAAATCATCAAACAGAATTGTTCCACGACCGAATCTATCGAATTTCTGTAACATTATATTGATAACATCATCTGATAATCTGTATCCAAATGCAGTAAGGGCATTCTTCAATTCAACTTTGTCTATGTTTCCAGAATTATCACGGTCAAAAGAACGGAAACAATTCTGCCAGTCGCTAACATATTTCCAAAGCGCACCAAAGTCTTCAAAATTTATAACGCCTCTGTTTTGCTTATCAAACATACCTGAAAGTAATGATTTTGAAGTCATTTTAAGTTTAAGTGCAATTTAAACATTAATAATCTTATTTTACTTATTCTACTTATTTACATATAAATATATATATTAAATAGTTTATTTAAGTTTTCATGTACATAATATGTAACATATATGTGTATATTTATCTATTTATTAGTTTGTATAAAATATGTATATTATCATTTATGTAATTTGTTTACGTATTTGTTTGTACTCATTAGCATTAAAGTTTATTATTATACACCGCATACCGGCTCTGTACTTTACAGTTTTCCTGATTCAAAGGTTGTCTGGAAGAAATAGCTGATAATCGATAAGGCCACCTTTTGTGCAGTACAAAATTTTCTTCTTATGGTGTGTAGTGTTAACCAAAGGTTTGTAATTTTTAATTTGGTGTAAAATAAAGTATAAATAAATTAATTAAAAAAATAAATCTGAAGGCTAACAGTAAGCAAGCATCGACAAAATATAAATAATTTTAGATAATATTTTCTTTGTACGTGTACCTTCTGTTTCAGAGTTTAGCATATATTGGTAAGTTATTAGTAAGTAATTTGTGATTAAAATTAAGGACAACGTTTTTTACAAGGGTCGTAAAGAACAGTATTTCTTTTATAACCCTTATTATTACATCAATGACTTTACATACTCAGTCCTTGTTTGTATCACATAAACTTTATTAAGAACTATTTTATTATAATTATAATTCTCAATACTTATCTATAAGTCTTACTAGATATGAAAAGAATACAATTTAAGAAATTTTTAAGAGACAAATATTATAATTTGATACATCAAGTTCTTTAAATTTATTATATACTTTATTAAACTTTATAACCATCATCTTTTATGATAAATGTGTTCAGCACACAACAGGACAGGATAAATCCTTTTTACAATAGAGGGTATGAGATAACACCTCAAAAACAATCAAAAATATATTCTTAATATAACTTACCAATCATAAGTCTAACAGTTTCTGGATTGAATGGATTCCATGTTCCATTAGATAAAGCTTGTTGAAGTTCATCAGCAGATATATAACCACTTCTGTCTTTATCTACTCTGTAAAAAATAAAAATGTTTTCTTTATAAAAAAACAAAATATATTTTTAGTTACTTTTCCATATTTATATTATTTAAAAATTTTGATTCAGACTTTAAACATATTTGATGGCTTTGTACATTTAATTTACTTTCATTTAATCATGGTATTAAGAGTGAGAGATTGCATCGACAAAAAAAAATCCAAATTACCTCCTGAAAATGTCCCAAAGAAATTCTCTACTTGGCATCGGCGATTGAAACGCCATGTTTTTTTGTTAACCTGAGGAAAAAGTTAATATCGTATTGTAGAAAAGTGGCAGTCCCTTCGTAAGAATTATTAACAACTGACTCACTAAAATTAATTATGATGAAACTCTAACGTTACACAACTTAAACAAAACAACACGTTTTTCGAAAATAATATATTTTTTATAAGAATATAAAGCTATATCATAGCTATATTTAAGAAAAATTAAACTCACTGAAGACTACGCCTTGCCGTAAATTCTTGACACAAACACAAATCGCCAAGCGGGTAAGTTAACTTTTTATTTGTGTGGTAAATTATTGTAAATGTAATCCTAATAAAATCAAATCATTGACAATAAATGTCAATCTAAATCAATCTTTGTATCACAAACTACTTCATAGAATATATTGTTGACCACAGTTGTCTTCTTTTCTATATGATTCTAAGTTTTCGCACCCAACCCATAGATGCAAATATTAATATTCGATATTAATTGTTGTCTTATTTTTCTTTGCAACAAAATAAAGCAGCTTTTGTACACTTCACTCTAGCTCATTGAAAAAGATTGAGTGGGAAAGAGATAACTATCCGTATGTATATTACATTCACAAATCTAGTCCAAAGCCAAACTTCAAATTCTTGACCAAAGACACGCACAGATGATTGATAAAAATGTGAGTTACAAATGCTACTTATCACAGTCGATGACTAAGAAAGGTACCTATTACTTTTCATTGAATAACGTAGAAAAATAATGTATCCGTAAAATGATTGACGTTTTTTAACTAATTAATGCAGTATATATCCTTTATTTTATAATTTAATAAAATTTTTATACCTTTAGAATTTGGCTGTATGTAACACAACTTTGACAGCATAAGCCATTCACTTAATAAAAAATAATAAGATTCTTTGATATTAAAATGGCGGATGTCTCAAGTGAGGAGCGAAAAGTAAAGTTAACAAAAAATGGTAAAGTTGTGAAAAGACGCACACGAAACCCAGAAGGTAACTTTGAGGTTTTACACTCAAAACTCGTGGACATAATCATTCAGTATATACCAATTCCTACACTCTTATTTCGAGTGTTAAATGCATAAATGAATGATATATTTTTGACTCTTACTACTTTTTGATACGTAAGTTGAATTACAAACAGTTTACCGATTGTTTTGAACATCGTTCGGCGATCTGAAAAGATAACAGACTTTTATCGTTTAGTGTTCGAGAATATTAGATTGTACACATTTATTCTTTTTAAAATATATTATATTGTCTTATAAAAACTTATTAATTAATTTTAGTACCTACCTAATCTACATAGATTTTGAAAACTTTTATTTTTTATTTTTATAGAATGGCACAAGCAAAAACAAAAACGGCTAAGAATAGCTGGTCTAGAATACATAAATGCGAACGGAAAAATAGTACCACCAAAACAACCGGGGCCGGATTGCAATTGCCGCCGAAAATGTTTTCAAAAAGTTCCTGAAGATATTCGATTAAGGACATTTCAAGGGTTTTATTCTATGAAAACCCACGATGAGCAGAACGCCTATCTATTTGGTCTGATGAGACAAGTAGACGTCAAAAGAAAAAGGGTAAAATCTAGCAGTCGTCGCACTTGTACTTTTGAATATTTCGTGAGAGTTAAAGGACGAGAAACACAAGTATGTCAAACTGCCTTTAAAAACATTCATGCTATAACAGAAAGAAAAGTTCGAGTATTATGTAAAAAAATGGATGATGGAGTTATGTTTCCAAGTGATAATAGAGGAAAAAATAGTCATAGAAGATCTGGAGAGGTACGTCTTCCCACAGGTGTTATAGACCAAATCAAAAACCACATTTACTCTATTGTACACACACATAGATTGAAAGATTTTATTAGATTAGACAAAATTGCAGGACTAGAAATAAATATATCAAAAATGTGGAAAGATTATATTAAGACTTATGATCCTGATAACATAACAGCAACAATGCCTAAATCCAAACGCAGCACAGATATAGCTTTGCAAACAGAACAAACTCCACCAACATTACATCCTGCCCCCCAGGAATCCTTTGCTCCAATTGCTTATCCAGGAAGTGGGCATCTGGTCAACATTGCAGAGAACTACTTTGAAAATCAGTACCAAACTGCACTAGCTACTACAACAAACACTGCAAATTTCTATCCAACTCAGAATGGTGCCCAAGGTATGGGTATATTACTACAATCAACTGTCACTAGAACTACACAACCCACAGCTTTTATATTATTGCAGACCAAACAAGAGCCCCACCATACTGATAACAATACTCTAGCTATTGCTAATGCACCTTATAATCAAAGCCCTGAAATAGAGGATACATGTGAAAAAGTTGTAAAAAAAATTAAAAAAGAAAGAAAAAAAGGCCCATTAGTCAAGCAATGGAGGTATACCAATATTTTTCATGATGAGATCAATGGCGCTGCTTTAGCTGCTATCAAAACAAGACTAGGGATGTACTATGCTGAAAGTGATGCTGCTAGGAAAAAGGCTAAGCAGGCTCGGCCACAGGAAACTGTTCAGACACAGGTGCCTAATGAACAACCACAAATTCGGACAGAACTTGCACCCATTAGACCACCACATCAACCAATTAGACCTACTCATACTGTGACAATTTATACATAATAAGCATCACTTAGAATGTTTATTGACTGATCTGCAAATAAATCTTAATTCCTAAAATCACATTAGATATAAGACTAGATGAACATACTATAATCATATTTTATTAGTGTATGGTTATTTAAAGCTTACAAATGACAATTTTGCTTTGAGTATACCCATCAATAATAAAAGTATTATTAGTTACACCAGTGATTGCTGATTTTTATAGACTGACAATATTTAAATTTAAAAACCTGATATCTCCTTTTTTACTGTTATTCAAATTGTTATTTTAGTCATTATTATTAAGAGCTAGAAAAAGCAGTTATTTTATTGAAATAAGTTAGGAGTTTTTATTTATATTAATTTCATATAATGTATGATTATTTTAAATATTAATGAATGTATAATATTTTGGAAGTAATATTATATTTGAGACAAAAAAGTTATTTTATTCTTATTCTTCAGTGCCAAAAAAATACTGATACTTTTATTGAGTACAAAAACGCTCGAATAATTCATAACATATTTCAGTACATGATACAATTTTTCAATGTTTGTACATCTGGATGAATTTCAGATGAAATATACTATTAGTAAAATTTTCTTATTTAGGAAAATCAAAAAAATTATTAGGTTTTATAGAATTTTATTAAATCTAATTTATGCTGACAATACACATGCCCCTCCCACAGCTTTGATCTTTTTCTCTGCTGTCTTTGAGAAAAATTTAGCTTTTACTATGACAGGCTGTTTGGGTAACTTGCCTTTGCCAAGCAATTTGTAGTAACCCTGAAATAAAAACAAAACAATTAACGTTTGTTATATATTGTTTGTTATAACATATATTCATATAAAATCCTTGACTTAATATTTTTAAATATTTGTACTTTACAGCTATTACAGCTACTTTACCTATTATACATTAATAAAAATAAATTCATAAATAAGAATTGACATAAGTATGTTATGCATTAAGTCAGCATGGAAGTCTCCAATACTGTTATGATCTGAAAATCAGAGACATACTTGTAGCAAAGATAACAATACTTTTCTGGTTTTTACAAGAGTATCAACTAAAAAAGGGGGATGTGTTTTATTATTATTATTATTAACTATAGGTCAATCTCTATACAAGACCGATACGTTATTACCCCCTCTATACTTTTATATACACATAAATCTTTTAACTTACTGCTTTAACAATATTGATGACAGGAACTTTCCCATCTGTGGCTGTAGCATACTTAAGTCTGGATTGTTCAGAAACTAAGGTCCAGAGCTTATCCAGATTCAATACCGGACAAAAGTCTTTGTTTCTTCTTAAATGGTAGTTCCTCATACCCAACTGTAATTAAATATTTGTTTATTGTTGAAGGATCTCATATACTATATATTTTTTAACAGGTTCCTTATAAAGGCACTAAAGTAGTTTTTCTTGAAATCTTATACAGAAAGATAGTCAACAATAACAAAAGTAATGATATAATAATCTACATAAAATTAAAAAATTTATAAATAAAAAATTAATTTAAATAAATAATTTATATAATTTTATTATTACTTAACTTCATTTTTTAAACTTTAACTTATTCAACAATTACTTTATAATAATAATTTCCAAAAGAATAAACAACTTAACTTAAAAAATTCACATAAATTAATGGAACATCCACCTAAGATTGTATGTTTGGCACAACCTACAATATTCAGATCAAGCAATGGATCAATGAGATTTTTTTTGGTATGAAGTTGAGGGCTTAGAGCAATTCGACTACTCAATGAATTTAATTAACAGTTCATTTTAAACAGCTTCTAATATAAGACTCATTATAAGCTGCTATGGATTTTTTTTTTTTTTTTAATACTGAAGATATAAAATTTTGAGCTTTCTATTCAAGATATATGTTATTGATGTAAAATGTAAAACAATTTTAGTATATCATTAGTTTTTGGAACTTCACGTAATCAACGCCTGAGCAAAATAAATGGAAC
This sequence comes from Morpho deidamia, assembly GCA_947086505.1. Lineage (NCBI taxonomy): Eukaryota > Metazoa > Arthropoda > Insecta > Lepidoptera > Nymphalidae > Morpho > Morpho deidamia. Next base: position 4,336,554 of record CAMTZC010000025.1, read on the forward strand.
CAGAGTCTATAATGTACCTTGCCAAAGTATCCAGGGTGGTATTTATCCATGTTTATTCTATGGTGGTGCTCACCACCAGCGTTACCACGCCCACCAGGGTGCTTTCGGTGTTTACCTTAAAGATAAATAAGATTCTATTAAAGAAGCAAATTTTATACAGGATAACTGGATCGATTAAAATATTATTCAAATAAAATTCTCACCGATGCGTCCATGTCCATGGCTTACATGTCCTCTCAACTTTCTAGTCTTCTTCTTGGAGGTAGCCTGGAGAAAACAGATAGGTTAACATTTATTTACTCCATTAATTTTTTCTAGAAATATGAGTATCAGTAGCATACTCAAAACTACTAAATTAAAAATCCACAGAAATCACTATATTTAATAAGTCGATTATCAAAATAATATAAGATAAATAATGACATAAACCCACAAACCATATTTCCAATTCTCGACAAGAGTGAAAAAGAGAGAGACAAAATAAACTACTCAATGTCAAACAAAATCACAGACAAAAAATAGCTCTATACCAAATACAGAGTACGTATTGAAATGCCACTATTGTCATTCCTTAGATTCTCGTAATTGCAATAAAAGTAAAGTAATCAACAATCATTCACAGCAAAAGCTTTAATTTTGTAACAGATATTGTAAAAAATATATTTTAAATTGTTAGATATATCGACATGTTTTTTTTAATATCAACTATGTTTCGTTCATTTTTATTTGTTTTGTGCTACTCAAGAAATAATGGGTCAGAGATGAACTATTAAAATTTGTGTGTAGAACTGATTTATATCAGAATCGTATGAAAAGAAAATTTTAATGTCGAAGTTGTTTCGTTATAATTTCACGTATGCACTACACTTCCAGTTACATTATAAATTCGGATTGAGTCGCAGACGCTTATACACACCATTGGATATGATTAATCATGTTAATAATTTAAGTTGTTATTTTATTAACATAGGTATCAATAACGATCACGTTAATAGTTCTTGTTTGTTATTTCATAATCGCTCGTCACTTAACAATTTTGTAGAGTTGAGTTTAAGTATATTACAGAAAAATAAACTTAAATTACAACTGAATTAAATGAAGATAAATAACTTTCGAGTTTTTCTTTTTTTAGCTATACATTGTGCAGAATGTTCTGTTTTATTTGAACTCAGCTGTTATTTCTATAGTGTTATTTTTGTGATTTTTACGTATGATGCTATTTTAAACAGTGTCAATTTTTTATATAATATATCATTTACGTAACATGAAGTGTTAGTCCAATTCATTGACTAACACTTCATCTTTCCAGGCCACTACAGACTACGTGCTGGGGGCTGTGATGTTTGTTTGTGGTACAAATGGCGATGCCGGCAGGAGCTTTTTAACTTATCTTACAGCCCTGGTGAACCTTATGTTATCCGGAGGAATACCACCTAAAATTACTTCAATATTCTATGGGGCTAGATTATATGCTCTAAAGTAAAAAGATGGTGGTATTCGCCCAATAGCAGTAGGTTCAACAATCAGGCGCGTCGTTTCAAAAATTTGTTGTAAGAAAATTCTGCCCATAATTTCACAACAATTTCAACCATTTCAGATGGGTTTTGGGTGTAAAGGGGGTTGTGAAGCAGCTGTTCATGCTGCTAGCACTAATCTTCTTAACTCTCGAGAGGAGATATTACTTAACATTATTATTGACGTTGTAAATGCATTAAATTCAATAGATCTCAATGTTCTTCTGTCGGAAGTTATGGATAAAATACCACAACTTTTTCCATATATTTCGCAGTGCTACCAAGATCCTTCCAATTTAGTTTACAAAGGTGATGTTTTGAGTTCTGCTGTTGGCTGTCAACAAAGAGACCCACAACAAAGAGCATTTTTTGGTTTGGCTATTCACCCTATAGTTTCAGAATTAAATTCGAAATTTAATGTTTTGTGTCTAGACGATGGGACCTTAGGTGATAAAGTGGAGACCGTTTTAGCTGACTTAAATATCATAAGTAGTTAACCGACCGTATTCAGTTAGTCTTAATTTTGTTTTAAGTTTTTATAAAATCTTGATTTTGTAAAATACTTTAGTCTAGTGAATTGTAAATAATTATTTAAATTATATTTAAGTTAAATTTATCATGAAATATGTGGTGCAAATGCTAAATGATGAATGATGAATGATGACTTGCCACTAATGGACGCTTCACGATGAGAGAATCTTTAAAATGCTAATTTTTGGATACAGATATGTTCGTAAAAAAAATTGGATATACATATACTATACCATATATATACCACACCGTGTAATTTAATATGTATATATTATATATACCTATACATATCATATACCATTACACAAACATATATTTCTCCTATTATGGAATTATTAAAAAGGCAATTTATTGCAACCAATGATCCTATATTACTGATTTGCTGATTAGATAATAATCCTAGAAACGAATATTTTACTAAATATAAATATAATGAATATTATTTAACTTTGTTTGTCTTTGTTCAACACGGCTACAATTACATGTCCTTACTCTCTGTTCAGTACCTTTCGAGAAAATGGTTGGATTGTGTGTTTAATTCTGACACGTATTTAGCTAAACATCGTAATTAATTCTCAAAAAGTTTATTATGTCGTGGAGTTGAATAAGCTTTTGCAGCTGTAATTTATTTAAAATTGCGATAATGGAGTTCCGCGAAACGCTGTTGGCCGCTCAAAGAAACCAACAACAAAAGTCATCTGTTGTAAGTTTTGATTCTACTTTTGCGACTTATCATACGAAAGTTTATACATTCAGAAAGTGTTAGGTACCCAATGTTAATTATTTTAGTTAATATTCTTTACGATTATATTTTTACATTTTTTTAAATAAATCTCATTTATTAGATTCCCCTTTAAAGTTGGCTAGACAGTTGTTTTTCAGGACTTGTGCTTTTTTTATGTTTAAGTAGCTAAAATGTTGACAATATACTATAAATTTTTGATTTGTAAATTATTAATATGTTAAGAGAGTGTTAAATTAATAAATTGCTTTTTCATAGGGGAGTACATATTACAAAGCCCGTTTTGATCCACCTAAGAAAGAACAAAAGCAAAAAGATCGACTATCAGCTAATATTCAAAAGTTTTTAGCCAAGAAAGAAGAGGAGGAAAGACAAAAAAAAATTGAAGCTCAACGTAAAAAAGATGAACTTCTTGCTTTGCGTGATCCAAAAGTAAGATATAGCGAGTCACTAATTTTTCAAAACTGAAGAGATATTCTTACATTAATATTTTACTTTTAAATAAAGAATTAAGTACATAAAACTCTTTCAAAGCAATAAAGTATATCCTCATCAGGGTGTTACAGGTTGAAACCCTGGATACAGCTTATTACACTCTTTGTTGAGACAGTACATTAGGTTTAAGCTTTTACCAAAACTTCTCTATAAAGGAGACAGGGCATTTGAACAATGTTACCATCTTAGGCACTACTGTTGTGAGAGGTATGAGAATTTACTGTATAAATTAATTGTAATTGTAATTAAATGTAATTTTTTACTAGCCATACAGCTGTGCCTTTCTTGCAGATGTTATAAGACAATCTTCTAAATCTTGACCCCTATATGAGCTTATAGTACTACTTAGTTTTTTTAATTTATACTTTCAAATTATAAACAAAAAGTCTTGGGTTAATTCATTCTTGTAGTAAACTGCGTTAATAAATTTGGATAGTATAGAAATGCCACAGAATCCCAGACTTTTTTCTCAAGGAACGGTTGTTAAATTTATCTGATTATACATTACAGCACACTACATTTTCCCAAAACTCAAAAAGTAAGTCCATTATGAATTGTGACCATGGGGGGTCACAATTGAATGATATTATGAATAGTGACTCCCATTCTTTGTAAAGCCAATGTAGATCCCCATCAAATTTCACCGCACTTGCAGGGCTCTTTGGGAACTAAGGATGTAAGCAAACAATAATATAATTTTACTTTTACTCTACATATTTTACAGATGGGGTTTTATGTATGATGTTATTCCAAAAAAAAGTCATACAATCAAAAAAATGTATGACTTATCGGATCACTAATCAAATATACATGAAGTTGTTGAATATTATTGATACAAGCTAAAAATTATAATGTGCATAATTTTTCAGGCCTTAAGAAAGATCCAGAAAACACTGAAAGTAATTAAATCTGCAAATAAATCTGTGTTAGCCGATGCGATTGACACAGAGCATACTGCTGTTACTCGTGAGGGACCAGATCAGCCAGACCAGGATGACTATGGTTATGAGTCCCAAGAGGCTGCTGCCCTTTATGAGAAAATGATGCAGAAGTATAGCAAGTTACCTGATGAACCAAAATTTCCAACAAGCAGTATGTGTTTATAAAAAAAAATAATTTCATATATTAACCCATTCTATTTATGCAAAATTTTACTACTTAAAGACATTAAAAAAAGGCTATGACAAAAGTTTCGTTGTCGTTGTTTTAAATCATAATGGCCATAGCTAAGAACTAGTGAATGTGAAAAGTCATAATACAAATATGATCGCTTTAACTATAGTTCAAGTTATAGTTATACAGAAGCTGATACATTTAAATTTCTCATGTTATATTCCTATTTCAAGGTAGTAATATAAATAAGGACCTAAACGGAACTCGTGAGAGGGTAAAGCATGCTTTGCAACATGAAGAGGAGCCAGTGCCACATAAGCGTAGACGTCGCACAGAAAATGGGGGTAAGATAAAGAATTTGGAAAATTATAGACGAGTACAGTCCCAGATACAGGGATAGCTCCAGCTAGGTAGAAAATTTAGACAAAGGTCAATTCTCGAATCAAGCTCAGGTAGTATCGTTCCGAAACTTATGAGGGATCTTGATAATTCCTTTCAAAAACACCATTTCGACCTGACCAAGCTGTGCATGTTGCTAGTAGTGTTAATACACAACAGTATTTTTGTCTTTCTGTTCTGTTTCTGTGTTTCTGTTACGCTTTTGCAGTTAAACAGCTTGAGAAATATTGATGACATTCAGTGCGATTGGATCGTATATAGCGGTCCAACATGTAGGACGAAAAGATCCCTAATTTCGTCCCAGAACAGGGCATAAACAATATACATAATTAAGAGTATTTCAAATTATAAATGTATGTGTCCGTAACAGAATCGAACCAACCTAGCTATTAGTGTAGAGTTCCAAAGTATTGGAGAAGTGATCATGCATCGGAGCACGTAAGATAAGATAAGAAGAAGCAAGGCTTGAAAGATTGAGAAAAAATACCTCAGAAAAGTTTTAAGAAGTATAGCAGCATTCAAGTAGCAAAGAATGTCCTCTAAGGCTGGATTTTTTAATATATAAACAGTTAATAGGCTCCAGACAAGGCTTTCTCCAGACTTTTTGTCTCATCTATTCTTACGTACGGCCTTATTGTGGAATTCCCTTTCCTTTGTCTATCTATCCGTACTCCTACCACTTAAATATAAAAAAAGTGCACAGGCACGACATTAGCAAGCGTAGTCCACTTTAGGCTACATTTTTCGCTTGCCATCAGGCAAGATCATAACCAAACGGTAATCTTAAGGGAATTGGGTGGAATAGTCTAGTATCGGAGCTGACCACCCGTCCAGTACCGGCAGGTGTCCCCATAGGTGATAAGATATATATTATATATTTATTTTACTTTTTTTGCTCCCTGTCTCTCTACTATCTTTTAAGTTTATTTTTCACTATTTATTTGTTATCATACTTTTGCATGCTTATTTGTGGATATTTGCTAACCCGTGGATAATTTAAAAAAAATCTCTCTCAAAGGGTTGTTTGGAAGAGATCACAACAATGTGATAAGACCGCCCTTTGCACATGTGACTATAATTATTATTTATGTCTTAATGTTCCTTTCTCTTTTATTTGTGCAATAGAGTTATTTCTCTTCTTCTAAAAAAAAGGATTCATACTTTCTATTCTAACATTACAGATAAAGACAGAGAAACAAGTCCTCCAGAAAAGTACGAGCCAGAGAAGAGAAGGGACGAGAGGCCAGAGAAACCTAAATTTCGGAAACCAGCACCGCCTCCTATGGACTTCAATCAGCTGTTGAAACTTGCCGAGCAGAAAAAAAGTGAACCGTTGGAAGTTGGTGCCAAGAAGGTTGCCGTCGAACCGGAACCAGACAGGTTGATGACTAAGAAACAAAAACGGGAATACGAAGAGGAAATGGCGCGTCGTCAGCGGAGGCAAGAAAGGATCGAAGCTGAGAAATCTGGTGGAAAAAAAGGTGCGACTAATAACGGGCTGAATTTGTATCAAAATTTCTTTACTATTTTAATTTAATTTATTTTCTGATTAATGTATTTTTGCGGCACTATATAGTTATGGTACATAGTATTTTATAATACTTTTAAATTTAGTGCAAGGAGGGAAATATATTGACATGACATTTGACTGGCCAGTTGGTGCAGTGGGTAGTGACACTGCCTTCAGCTCCGCGGGTCACGGGTCCCAGTCGTTACTGCTAACATTTTCTATAAACAATTAGTTGGTTTTTCGAGCCTGGGTGTATATTTGTATTTAAGTATATATTTAAATTATATGTTATATGTAGTATGCTACCAGTTATCCATCACCCATAACACAAGTATTAAGTTACTTACTTTGGGGTCGGACGACCGTGTATGTAAGTGTCCCATATGTTTATTTTTTTATATAAAGAATTGAAGAGTACATATTTAAACATTTTATATTATTATAATAGTACAATATAATAGTCACAACGTCAAATGTATAATGGTTAAAAATACAAATTCCTATATTTGTTACAGTGCCAAAAGAGGAGAGAAATATTGAAAGAGAAAAAAAACCAGAACCTGCAGGTTTTGGTAGAATTCCAAAACTTAGTGATAAGAACTCTAGTAATCACAAAACAGATGCTCCTAAAACCTACGAAAGAGACAAACAAAACAGTGAAAGAGAAAAGGCAGATAGGATACAACGGGAAAAAGATAGATTGAGAATAGAAAAAGAAAAAATAGAACGAGAGAAACAGAGGCAGGATAAAGAAAGACTTGATAAACTAAAAGCTGAAAGAGACCGTATCGACAGGGAAATGGATAGACTAAATAAAGATAGGGAAAAATTAGAGAAAACTAAAGCAAAATTAGAAAAAACTAGTGACAAATTAAAAACTGACAAAACTGTTGACAAACCCAAAATGGAATATGAAGTTAAAAAGAGCATAGATTTAAAGAGTCAAAATACATATAGAATAGACAAAAATTCTAATGAGAGGAGATATAATGAGAGGAGTTTGCCACAAAAGAGTGATCAACGACTTACGAATGGACACGTACAAAATAAACCAGTGCCAAAATTAGGGAGAGAACAAATGGTAAATAGGACTGAAATAAGAGATAAACTTGGTCCGACAAAACAAAAAATTTTATCTGGCGAAGGGTCTCCGAAAATGAATGGCCATGTCAGGACAGATAAGAAATTACAAGAAACAAATAAAAGTGTGCCTAAGAGGCCGGATGATAGGCAATTAATGCACAATGCTAAATCGATACCTGGGTCGAGTAAGGTAGCGGCAAGCTTTGACTTTGATAAGCATGTCAGTTCTTTGGGCAAGAATGGAAATAAGGTCCCGCCTGGTGCTGTGAAGAGAAAATCACATCCCGACGATATTAGAAAAAAACAGAAACGTAAGTTCCTCGTTATATTTCAAATTTCTAAAAATCTTTTTAACCATGACATTTAAAAATAACAGACTTCTACTTTGAAATGCAATGTCCCTAACATCTGTCTTTTTTTTCTCTGTATAGACATAGTACATAACAATTTTTTTGGTTTCACTGGATTCCAATAACAATTGGTATTGGAAACCAGTGTTAGTAATTAAAGTTGTCCGTACAATATGCGTTTCTACGACACATATAATATACTACTAGGATAAGTTATAGTACAAGCCTTACCTTACCGTCAACATTCTCAGTACGAGTACTTCGCGAACGATCTAGTTCGAAAGAGCGTGAAGTCCCACATTTCCCGTTCCGTAGTTCGCTAGTTCAAAAAAAAATTAACTAATGGTTACGTCAACCAAAGAGTCGTCCCGCTCTCACTCGCACGAAACGCTATCTGCAGCTCGCTCCTTGAATTACCTTCCCTGTTAATATTAATTTATAGGTTTATGCTATTTTTAGTGTCCAAAAATTTTAAGTACATATTTGTATGGTCTTAAATAATCTCTAGTCTAACGTCTAGTCTAAAGTCTACGCAAGCGCAGTATCAAAACGAGTGATGAATTGCCATAAAATAAATATGAGAGGTAGATCGTTCGCTCGTTTCAAAACTGCTCTTGCGGCAAAGAGCAAAGAACTGGAAGCTGGAACACACGAACTATCTTTTAGTGAACTCTCGACGCTCCCAAACGAACTCTTTTGGGAGCGGCGAACTAAATTGATCGATATTAGTTGCGAGCTATTACTTCCAAGACTAGTCACAACTAGCGATGGACAGAATCACCAACCACTTAGTGATCATGTAATGATTCACTCATCATATATAGCATCTCTGCTATTTGATTTTAGATAACTGCTATTGCTGTACAAAATTATGGATATAAAAAAGTAAAATAATATTACAAAGAAATGTTATCATTATATCGAGGTTATGTGGCACTTTTACGATATTCCTAGTGAATGTATTACCTAGAATTTGATTTAAGATATTGAATTGAATATGATTTAAGAATTACGTTTGTTTGTAATAACAATAACTTTGTCCAGTGATAGCTGAACAATATAATAGTCGATAGCATTTTTTGCTATTTGCTATTTACGCTTTTAGCGATTACTAGACCAAATGATTGCTTATACAAACATATGTGGACTACACTGCATACGCATATAAGGCCTACATTACATTTGTTTGTATATACAATAGCAATCGCAATAGCAGCACGATCACCGTGGTCACCTTTGATCATATCATGGTGCGAATATGATTTTCAAATCGCAATCATACCCGAGCTTAGTCACAACACTTTAAGTTCATAATTATAATGCACTCTTCACTCCTGCCTTAAAGTGAAAGTCTGGTGAGAGTGATAGAAGCTTCTATATAACTAATTTTTTAGTCATCATAATTTTCCGCTAATTCAAGTACAACGTTAAATGTATTAGTGAATGTATCAGGTTTGCCATCTCTATATGTTGAGATCATTAATTCTGTCGGTTCTTTGAACTGTGTCCTGATTATTTTGTTATTTTTTTCAGGTCGTATGGTGGATTCGGATTCTGAATACGATTCGGAAATGGATGACTTTATTGACGATGGCGACGAGAATATGGACTATTCTACGCACATCAAAGAAATATTTGGTTACGATAGGTCAAAGTGAGTACTGGCTGTGTTACCTACACACAATAGTTTTTTTGGCACTTATTGGAACACCACCAAGAATACACTTAGAGTAAACTTACATATAAACAATATTGTATTCTGCTAGAAGTACATTCTTACTTACAAGTGTACACAACATACATACTTATACGTGCCTTACAATTTATTTTTTTATGATTATTTTTTTAAATTAAAGTAAATACATATATAAAAGGAATAAATAAAGTCAAGTTATTATATTAATATGTAGCCACCCGATTACTTAAGCCATTTATAATGATAATGAGCTATGACTTTGAAGCCACTGGCTAATACCTAGGTATACGGCTCACAGCGTGCACTACGGCTCCATATTTGACGAAGAATTAACAATATTTGTGTTCCGCGCAAACGTGCGGACGGATGAAACAATCGGTTAAATAACACAAATAGCACGCGGTGTGCACACAACCTTCGTAAGGTCACACGTTATTGAATCGTCCCATATCGGGGAACATTAATCCCAACGCGTACTAAAACCGCAGACGGTCGCGTCTTCTCACACGTTTCACTGGTTAAAACGCGTCACTAAATACTTATATCAATATCAAAAGTCAATACAGTCGTGGCACTATCTAAAAACCACACCCAAAACGCATAATTACGCGTGTGCGTTCTACAATAAGGTCGTATACAGGTGCACGCGCGTCCTGTCTTATCGTAATCAAAAACGTTACTAAGTGTCGGCGCTCGCGTCAACGATAGAATGCACAAAGGTCGTTGATCCGGCCGGCGCCGCTTGGCACGCGTCTATTTATATAAAACAATTATTAAATTTAAAATAATATAGGATTATCAACTATTTATAATGATTTGATGGTTTCAGGTATCGAGATATGGATGATGACGATGATCCCACCATGGAATCGAGCTTCTCGCGTCAACAGCGAGAAGAGTACATTAGCAAGAAAATAGGTACGTATTGAGTAAATTTGAAATAATTTGTATTTATATATAATATATCAATCATTTTTGTTATTAAGTTCACGCGTATTTCACGGACCCTTTGACCGACAAGAAGTAGGAAAGGAAGGCAGCTTCGGTTGTACGAATTTTTCATCTTCATTTTTAGATCATGTTGTTTACTATATATATAAAGCTGTGATAGCCTAGCGGCGAGACCGTGCGACTCTCTAGAGACGACATAGGTTCAAACCCCGGGCGGGCACCAATGAGTTTTTCTATTAAAACTTATGTGTCTAATTGATAATTGCAATTTATCACACGCTTTTCGGTGAAGGAAAACATCGTGAGGGAACCTGCATATCTCTAGAGAGTTCTAGGGATATGTGTAACCTACCAATCCGCATTGGAGCAGCGTGGTAGGTCTTAGCTTCAATCCTTCTCTCCAAAAACGGAGAGAGGAGGCCTTAGCCCAGCAGTGGGCATAGTAACAGGCAGTTACTTTACTTTTACTTTAATTATTACCACATTTGTATATTATTTTCTTTGTTATAATTCCCCATTGAATGCAATAAATCATTTTATTATAATAACTTACATTTATTGATGGTGACGAAAATTGAATTTGTGCACATGGTGCTCACTAGGCCTTTTTTTGACACCCAGTGTATGTGTTAGTTTACTTTGTTTTACACTTAGTACCTAATTTGACTGGCGTGTTAGCGTAGGTGGGCCTACCTTTATATCCGCAAATTGCGGGTTCGATTCCTGCGAAGGATAAACAGTTTCTAAAAATATATATTATTTGTTCTGGTTTGGTTTCTCCGCGTGGTATTCGGCTCAGTAGAATACAATACCCTCAATTTCTTACCGAGCTTTCGTAAATGGCAACTAAGGTAAGTTGACGTCAGGCAGGCGGCCGGTCGTAAAATAACTAGGCAAAACATGTTCAAAACATCCTGTGCCGACTCCATTTAGAGTTAAATACTGGCAGGAATGATGTTCTGTTTTGTTTCGACTCTGGTGGTATATATGTGTTTCTTTATTTAAACATGATATAGAATAGAATAGAATATACTTTATTGCACCACATAAGATTTACAATATATAATATACAGAAAACAACAATTTAATTCTAAGTGATATATGTAAATATTTACCAGGTATCTCTAATCCATAACACAAGAATTAAGTTTGGGGACATGTATGTAGAGATCTTTCATTCTAAAAGTGCACGCCCCTCCACCAAATTACATTATATTAATGTGTGAGAGAAAATATTGACTGTACTATTGTATATGTGTGCGCGCAGCAATTTCAAAGTTGACTCGACTCAATCGCGCACTTAAAGGTCAACTAATTGCTCGACTGGTATAACTTAAACATTTATATGGCGGAGAATGCACGCTTTGTATGAGACAACACGTCTATTCTGTCACGCGTTCCTATCATTTGTGCACTGGTTAACCAACCAATCCGGTTACACGGGTTACAAGTAACGTTTGCATAAAAATAAAATTAATATTATATAATATTTATAATCAAATTTATGTTGAAAATTCTTTAGAATAAAAAGTAAGTTTTTAACGTTTCCCTGGAGTAATAGTAAGCGCTGTGGATTGTTAACGGGAAGTTCCGCATTCGAATCCTAGAAAAAACATATTAGTATATTTCTAAAATTTATCCCTGGTCTTGACTAGATAGATACTTCCGATGTAACCTTCTAACAAAGACGTACCATCAAGCGGTTTAGCATTCAGGTACGATGTCGTGTAAAAACCCTGAATGGTTACACGTTTAATCTCCAAACCCTTTCAAGAAACTTAAACTACATCGATATCCATCAGGTGAATTCGCGATCAAGAGCTAGCTCGCATTAAGTAATTTAATAAAGATCATATCATATATTCATTATGAAACTATTAGAATGATTAATAAAACGTAATGTACAGAAGTCTGTTCATTTATTTTATTAGTAAAAAAAGAAAAAAATTAAACCGCAATAAATATTTACTATTTTAACGCTATTCACTCACGTCGCTATCTTCAGATTCAGACTCAACATTAATTATAAATTCAAATTCAAATTTTTCATATATTCTATCTCAATATCATTCACATTTCGACACGTATTTTCCCACATATTTCTATCAATCATGTCAATTCGTTCCTTAATTAAAGCAATTAGGCTTTAATGATGAAATAATGATAGATGTTAAGTTTTGCCCGTTTTTTTTCGCCACACACTTTTATAAAATTGTCCAATTTTTTCTATTAAAGAAAAAATTTATCTAATTATTATTTAAATTAAAAAATATTTATCCTCTTTTTTATGACATGCTAACTGTACTTTTGGCAATAATCGATGCGTGCTCCTACTTTCGTGTCTGTCCGGCAACTGAGTAACCAATTAGAATAACAAGTTTGCGTGTATTTCGTCTGTACATTAGTTTTCTGTGTGTGAGTAAAGACATTGGAGGGGCGTGCACTTTTAGAATGAAAGATCTCCAGTAGTCCCATATGTTGATTATTATTAATAGTGTCCGATGTATTATTTAAATTCAGGCATAATGGAAGATTTAGAAGATATGCGAATGGAGGCCATGGAGAAAAGTAAAAAGAAAAAACAAAGGCGTATAAGTGATGACTGATCGACGACTCTCGTATGCGAAACGGACCAAGGAAACGAATTATTAAATTATTTATGAGCATTAAGGTATATGTACTGCGTAACACGACTAAAGGTTACAAGACGATGTCTTACCTTATCTTTACATTAAAGTCAATCAAAAGAGCGTCCATTAAAAAGGATGGGAATATAATAACGTATTATATAATGTTCTTGTATTCTACTTATGTAGGTTACACGTTTCTGATGTACTTAATTCACTGACGTAGCTATTTATCTATATGACTGGCCTTTGGTGCAGTGGGTAGTGACCCCACCTTCAGCTCCGAGGGTCGCGGGTTCGATTCCCGCCGTGGGCCAACATTTTCTATAAACAATTTGTTGGTTCTTCGAGCCTGGGTGTGTATTTGTATTTAAGTATGTATTTAAAATTATATATTTATATATTTATCCGTCCGTCACCCATAACACAAGTATTAAGTTACTTACTTTAGGGACGGACGACAGTGTGTGTAAGTGTCCCATATATTTATTTATTTATTTATCTATTTTATTTTATAAAGCCATCAATAATATGCAAACCATACAGAGCTAGAGGACACAATATAAAATTATTTTAAGACTAGGTGCTATATTAATTATAGATGGCAATGATATGGACAATTTGACAAAAAATATTTGGATATTTCATAGATACACATTTGCAGTCAAACTAAAATATATGATAAAAAAGCAAAAATCAATAATCTACTTTGAAAAGAAAATTCTAATCGGAGGACTGGAAGGAGCAAGGCCCCGGGGCACCAAACTCGGAGGGGGGGGGGGCACTGTGCTTACCCTCCGAGTACGTCAATTTCGGAACACGAAGAATACAGAACAAATTATTTTGAATAACTTAGCTGGGGCCCTATTTTTCTTTTTGCCTCAGGGCTTTTAATTACCTAGCTATGGCACTGACTTTATCATTTAAATAACTATGTAACTTATACCACTTTTATACATAATAATTCTATTAGGTATAAAAACTTTTAAGTCAAATTAAATTTAATATAATGTCAATTTATGTAGAAATGTGTTTCAATCAGTTTTAAGTACGCAGTACATATATCTCAATGTTACTGATCGCTGTGAATAAAAAGTATATCTTAGTATATTGTTGTATATGTTCAATTATTCTTATTTGGTTCCAGTGTTTAAATAATATATTAATAATGAACATATGTGAAATTACAAAGGAACTATGAAAGAAATTTTGTGTCAATATTTTTTCATTATACTTGTGATAAATTTGTTTGTAATTCTTTCAGACATATTTCTTGTTGCTTGTTTTATAATGTTTATTGTACGATTCAAATCAAAATGTGTTAATTTTACATACAGGTATATATCAATATTTTTTTAATAATAATGTTTTTTTAACGTTTTTTATGGTAAATTAATAATAAACACACAGTTAAATAATATAAATTAAGTGTGTAAACACTCTGGTCTTAGATCTAAGCATCTGGTTTTGGGCAATTCTGAGCAATATCTATATAAAAATTGTGATGTAGGTGTTGATGTAGCTGGCTGAAATGTTTACTACATTTTACATACTATTTTATTTTACATATTACACAAAAACCCTTATGACCTTGTTAATAAGGTCTTTTTTTAATATTTATAAGTTTTAATCTGTATTTTTATATTTGCGTTATCGTTTTCACATATATCATCTCAATATCGCGTATTGATCAACGAAATGATATATTCCCGCGCAATATACATAACTATATAATACAAGAGTTCGTACATTTAATGAAATGAGGAATTTGGACGCAACATAAAAATAACTATATTATTGTTCTAGATATAGATGTCTTTTTAATATTGCGCATTGTATCTGTCGTTAATGAAGCCAACCTCACTCAGAAAAAACCAAAATAAAAATAAACTCATCTTAAAATTACTTTGAATTACTTAATACATAACTTTTGCTAATTTTAGCCTTTCAGCTGAAGCCCTTGAGTAAGTTTGGACTACTAGACATTATTTCATTTAGCTTTGTGAGAAATAAGAAAAACTATTCACTTTAATCTTTTCTAGTAAAATGGATTTTTTATCAATATTTATAAGAATCCATTGCTCGTAATACAAAAAAAAAGTTTAAACTATTCAAACCAAATTACCAGACTGTTTCGAAGTAACATGTAAGTCTATCAAAACATTGACTTATCAATAACATCCTATACTTAGTTAGTTATTATTTTTTCTTTGTAGACTGTTAGTTTGGTCAAATAATAAAAGATTGAACTGAGAGTAATATACACGTGGTGTTAGTGATATTTATTTTTTGTTGTAGATCTCGATAAGTTTATTATAATTTAATTTTATTTGATTACTGTTTACTTAGTGTACAGAAATTCTATGTTCGTAAATATTAAGATTCAATTATGACATTAATTATTTTAATATATAAATAAATAAAGCTGTGTCAATACCACAATTCTATAAATAAGTACATTAATTGTATCTACTTTTAATCTTTCACAATATGTGCAAAGATGTACATATATATTTTATTCATTAAGATGTTTCAGTCTTAAAAATATTGTTTGAAAATACATATATGTTTATCACATAGTGATTGTTTTACAGATGTCCCAATTTGTACGTACGAATTGTGTGATGAAATTTGGATTGTAATAAGTGGGTCAAATTGTCTAAGTGTTTGCTTGTTGAAGTTGTTTGCATAATAAGATGTTTATCACTTAATTGTTGTATGATGACACCTTACAAATTTCTTTGTATTTCAAGAATAATTAAATTAAAACATGATTTAAAATTATTAACATATATATTTTCATATTAGTCGTCGTTTTGTACTAATTTGTAAAATTTATAACTTTTGATTAGCTAAATGTGTATTATGTTACAATTTTGAAGCATGACAGTGAAAAAGACAAAAAAAATTATATTGATTACAAAACATTAATTTTAGTTTCTTTTGACGGTGAATGTACTTAATGTAAAATCATCTTTCTACCTTTTGAATGAGTATACAAGACATCACCGCTTATGACCTCAACCGCTCCTGAGTACCTGACTGTAGATTGTGCGCTTGCTTTACAAGTTTACACAAGCGACTCTACGAGCCTTGGTATGAGAGATAAATATCGCCTTTGTTTTCTACATCCCTTACACCTTACGAAGCAACCCAACATCAAAATTCAAAAGATGCTGGTTTGATTGGTATTTAATGAAGAATTCTAATAAAATGCGACGAATAAATTAAATGTTGCCATTTTAATAGATTGGACTGCACGCCGAACTAAGTTTTCTATACTTTCTTAAGTATAAATATATCGTTCGCCACTGGGAATGATTCTTTTGATTCTTCGCGCCTAAACGAACTAGGTGATACCTTTCGTTCGTTCGTTCGCGATTCGTGTGTCGTTACAAAAAAAGTGTAAGCCTGACATAAATATTAGAATGTCAATGTCCGCACTTCGCTATTTGCTTCCAACGTATATATACTTTGGACACGTTGCTCGCAAAAACACTGAAAGTCTGAAGAAGCTGACGTTTGTTGGCCAAGTCGACGGGAAGAGATCACACTGTCGCTCACCTACCCTTTGGTTAGAACAAGTAAAGAAGCTTACAAACCTGCCCATTACCAAAGCTTTAAAGACCGTCGATGTTGGAAAAGAAATACATGGAAAAACATAGTGTATGAAGTGATCAGACATAATAATTCCGTCTAGACACGGTCTTCACTAATGAAGATATTGACTAAGAAGATTTTAAAATATTAGCCGCATTGTAGATGTGACCGAAGCAATGGTACAACCATTGAAAGATTAAACGTGGCTTTTAATTTTAGGAAATAAACTATATTTCAAAAAATCATATCAATATTTTACAATTGATAACATTTTACAGTATTTGTGACAGTCTGTGGCGACTGGCGACAGTTGATTCTTGGCTGTCAGGTTGTAGTGTTTTGCCCAAAATTACTAAAAAAGAATAGGAAACATTTACGATCTCGACAGATTTTTCTTGCAATATACAATTAAAGTACTATTTATACAAAATTATTTTACGAATAGTGTATAATATAAGAAGTAAGTTTCTTATTTCTTATAAAATACATTTAAGGAAGTAATTGTTTGCTTTCAGTTAATAAAAGAATATTAAACTTTGAAGACTAGTTTATGTAATGTATTCGTGACCGTACTGAGTGAATAATTAAAATTTTAGACATGAAAATGCTAACCAGCCTACAAGAAATAAAAGAGCTAGATAAAGTCAACGTACATATAAGGAATAAGGAAGAATTGATGAAGAAACTAAATAGAATTATAAGTGATGGGCACGACAAGCTGCAGATAGTTACAGATTTTGATCACACATTAACGAGGCACAATATGGATAATGGAAAGACAGTACTTACTAGTTTTGGTAAATATTTTTATACAGACAGTATCTCTTAAATGTACTTATGTATTAAATTAAAAAGAAAATTAACTTATAAATCTGTCACACCACTCAGATAGATCTGTAAATCCTCAATATCCAAGATATTTGTAGATAAGACTTACCACACTTTGTTGTTCTTTTGATTCCATCTCTGTGTGTCATTCTTCAGTCATTATTCAATTCTTAAATTGAATTATGACTGAAGAATTTTTCAGTACTGGCTTCCCAGTTACCCTTAGGAGTTCTGTGATTCCATCATCACTCCTCGTTTTTAGGCTGAGTGCCCGTGGATATAGAATAGGCTGATGTGGATATTTTCACTGTAGTATTGAGATAGCAACAAATTGAACATAAAGTTCTCTTATTTAAGGTATGTTTAGAGAATGTCCTTCAGTACCACAAGATTACAAACATGAAGAATTAAGGCTGGCTGAGATTTATAAGCCTATTGAAGTGGACCCCATAATGAGTGTTGAAGAGAAAACCAAACATATGTTAGATTGGTATCTGGCTGCACATGAACTATTGAAGTAAGTTTTTTTTTGTTTTTTAAACAATTACATATATGTTATCCATCCCCAAAGCAAGTAAATTAATACTTGTGTTATAGGTGACACACAATTAAGTACTATATACATTTATATTTTTGAGTACATATATAACACCCAGACTTAAAAAACCAACAAACAAATTGCCCAACATGTGAATCACCAATAGTCAGTTGTAATATTCTTAAAGTTATGTTACTGGAATTGTCAGTTTTTAATATTGTTTATAAACTAAACTTTTACCTTGGCATCGTTTAGATTAAAAATTTGTGAATGTCTAGACATTATAAGTGCTATAAGTATATTATTAACAAAATTATGAATTATTCATCACCTCAAGAATAGTTTGCCTTGTATGAGTGTATATTATATTCATTTATTTATTGTTATCATTAACAAGTTTTGTAATGAACTAATTGTGTGTGAAATAAATGTATGCTACATTAATCAACTTCAACATTGTTATCATATGTTTAAATATTACAATTCAACTATGAATATTGTGTAATTATATATGATTATTATGATATCAAGTACTCAAAGTTGTTGTCATGGAGAAAACCTATAATTATAATCAATATGAGAGATTGTATATCAATGTCAATATAAAATCTATTTTACTGATAACAGGAATCTAATGCTTGTTAGGAAATTAAAGTATATTATTGTATGTAATGACATTGTAGGGCAAGTTTGAATATTCAATATTGAAGTAAAAAACAACTAATTTGTCGTGAAATTGATATAAATATATTTATTTTGTCTTCATAATTTAAATTTATATAAATATTTTTATTATTACAAAATTTTATAAAATCTCACAATTAATATGATGTTACTAAAGTAAGTTGTTTGTTAAATTGTATATATAATTATATATACAACTAAGTATAACTACGTGTAACTCTTTTGTATAGACTTAGTCCAAAGAATAATTTATTATAAAAATATTTATTAAAAAAGCATATATAACTGTGATGAAAAACAATTTTTTTTAGAGGTGTACATTTTCCAAGGACTGAACTCGTTGAAGTGAGTCAAAAAATGATAGAATGTTTTAGGTATGTATATACATAATATTTTACTATTAATGACTGTCGGTTTGTTTTTCTGTTATTGTTTCACAGCTAATTTGCTGGACCAATATTGATGAAATTAGCACTATTGTATACCTTTTATACAAAGATAAAAGTTCCTCTTTTTTCTGGAACATGGAAAAAATATATTGCAATATATTTTTTCTAAGTTTTTCTTAAGTTGATCCGAGAAGTCGCAAGAACCACTAGTAGTACATAAGGGTATTTAAATGCTTAAGTTCATAATAAACGTATATTGGACAAATATTTTCTTGAGATTTTACTTTGAACTTTCGGGATGCAATAACCACACGTGCGTTTTAAGCGACGGTCATGTTTACACTTGTGTATTTTTTTATTGACGGTTTTATTCTACGCGAGTATTCTGGACTAAACCAAATATGATACTGCGTCGTTAAAATATACTAACAGGGTTTACTAACGCAGATACTTGAACAATTTTTTTTTCACCAACTCAATTAATAGGAGTGGTGTGAAAGAATTGATTGCGTGGAGCGAAAAACAACAGGTGCCAGTACTGGTTTTCTCTGCTGGTCTCGGCGAGTGCGTCGTGGCGGCTCTCACAGCAGCACGCTTCTTGCTGCCTCATGTGAAGGTGATATCATCTTATATCTGGACAAAATATATATAGAAATTTGTTTTCGCAGTACTTTATTCCTATTTGTTAACCGTTTTGTTCACTATTATACATCGTTCTCTTTAAGAGTTTTTTTTAGAAACTAACAGAACTACAACTGTTCTAACCCGCGTGTGTTAAGCAAATGTATTCAACGCTAAGTGTATGATGCAGGCAAAATTCCCGTTGCTTGTACATGCAGGACAATTCACCAAACGTTTCCCAAAACGCCTCTTGCATATGCAAGGTACGTGAATTTTGTTTGCTTATAATAATAAGAATAATAATAATATATAATTTATTTGCTAAATTGTGGGTACATAACATGGTATTACTTATCTCTAATTGCCCTACACAATTGACCGTCATTAAACGACGTGCAAATATTTAAATCTAATTATATTTACATTACATTCACTTCATTATTAATTACATTTATTCATATTTAGTCAACATAACAATTACATATGTCACATTGAGATTAAAATTGATATTATAATTATGTCCGAATAAGATTAGATTAACATTGAAAAATAATTAAAATTTAAAATGAAATTATTGCATTATTGTAAAACAAATTACAATTATAATATTAAATTCTTATTATATAATTAAAAATTAAGTTAGTATATTGTTATACATACATTCGCTTAACACACGCGGATTATAGCAAAGTAGTTCTGTTATAGTTTCTATGATATGGGTTTCCGCAAAGTAACGCCTGCTTCTATAAATCATATACAATATAAGTTAGTACAGGTAAATTAAAGCAACAGAATGAGACCAGTTTCACCATTGTATGTTTCCCGCAACTTAATAAATACACAACTTACACGGATTCGCTCGTATAAATCTCGAAATAAATCATTTTTTTTAACATGACACGATCCTATAGCACGTAGGGGACACTGTTGTAAACGCTTCACTTAATCAGTAAAACGTCGTCTTTTTTTTGATTTGAGAGGTTTGTGAAAAGCCTTTTTAATACATTCCGTTAATTATATAACACTAACCGTGCATTAGTTTCGGCCGCCTAGAAATCAGTCACAAACATTTTCTACGAATTAAAATTTTATACATAAAAGTAGTAATTGGTAGTTAACCATAAGAGATAGACACATGCTCTCGCGGACTTTCTTGTAAAGTTGTTGTAGATCTACAATTCACTAGTACATTATTTTAACGTATCTGTGCTGGTTTAGGCGTCGCACGCGAGTTTATTACAACCGCTTGACCTTTTAAACACAATTTATATAACACTAATGCATTATTCACCTTTCGGAAGAATTATCACTACGTTTTAGTTAAAACTGTACTAAAAGCCATTCAGTAGATGCAGCTTTTGGGGACTTTGTTTTATATTAAGTATAAATAGATGATAATCTGACCCTGGGCCTCCGCAGCAACTTGAGAGTCGCTCAGCAGGTAATGGAGCGAGCTTACTATAGTGGCATTGAGTGCCGTACATAGCAGAAACGATGTGCGTTTTGCTAAGGCTTACTTAGAAAATCGCGTGCCTGTACTGGAAAACGCAATTTAGCTAACCTCCTACAAAATGGACAGACGGGCAAGAGTACTAGGTCAAATGTATGATTACATATCAAATCAAATCAAAATATTCTTTATTCAAGTAAACTTGTAAACAAGCGCTTTTGAATCGTCAACTTTACTGCTGGTTCGGAAAGCTGTTCCTGCCGAGAAGAGCCAGCAAGAAACTCGGCGGTTGCTCTTTTTAAAATATAAATCTTAGAACTAGTTACATTTATTTATTACTGTCTTGTACAGGGTAGAAGTGCACCTATATCCACACATCCTTATCATCTAAGTAATCTTCAACAGTATAGTAGGCTTTCTGTATCAGCCTCTTTTTAACAGTGTTTTTAAACTGCTGTAATGGCATGACCAAAATTGATTTCGGAATTTTATTATAGAATCTTATACCCAAACCCACAAACGATTTACGTACTTTTGCTAGGCGCAAAGCAGGAGTCGCAAGCTTATGTCGGTTCCTACTTTGTCTGTTATATACATCACCTATCGTTTTATAATTCTTTATATTTTTATGTACAAAAATTACGTTATTTGAAATATACTGTGAAGCAAATGTTAGAATATATATTATATATATACATATATTTTGAAAACTACATCAATAGACAATCATCGGTCGAATAAGAAGATTTATAACATTTAAAATTTCAATCCTACCAGGTAGTATCAAATTTCCTCGCGCTGGACGAACACGAGAGGGTAGTCGGGATAAAAGGTAACGTCATACACACGTACAATAAAAACGAAACGGCCATCAAGAACACCGAGTATTACGATATGGTCAAAGAACGGAACAACGTGCTCTTAATGGGGGACAATATAGGGGATGCGGGCATGGCGGAGGGCATGGAGCATTGTGACGTCATCGTCAAAATAGGATTCCTTGGGCGAAACACTGAGGCCAATCTACAGAATTACATCGACAAGTTTGACATAGTACTAGTTAATGAACACACTATGGATGTGCCTAATGCTATTTTGGGACGGGTGTTGTAAATTTTTTAGTGCAATATTTTTACTTTTTCGTTCTTTCGAGTTTTACTTCTTTCTTGTGATGTTGCTTTTGTTTGCTTAAATGAACGGCCTAATATTGAATTATGAGTTCTGCCGGGATTGCTGTTGAAATGAATGTGCATTTTAAGATAACACAAGAAAACCACGTATTCTTAGTCCAAAACACGTGTTTTTTGAATTGTTCCATTATTTTAGTTTTACATTTAGTTTAGTTAAACAGATTTTGGTATTTACATATTTTATACTGTATACAAAGTTGTATAAACGGGTCTCATATTATTGATATAGTAATTCCGTCTTTTGGACGTTGTCTAATGCGGAAGATTCGAGCAGATTAGTAGAGGCGTTGCTTCATATCCATCAGCCTTGAACACTTTCAAACCATGAAATGACTCATCCGCTAGAGAAATATTCATGAAATTTGATACAATTTAAGCATAAATTCAAATTCATAATATTCTTTATTCAAGTAAACTTGTAAACAAGTGCTTTTGATACGTCAACTGCTACTGCTGGTTCGGAAAGTCGTTCTTACCAAGAAGAGCCAAAAAGAAACTCGGCGTTTGCTCTTTTCTAAAACACTATTCTGATTACTAGTTGCTAGCTTTGATAACATGACCTGCAGGCCTACCATAAACTCTTATTTCGACTCAATTGAAGACCTAAACTAAATTGTTTTGCTTTTTCATACAATGATGTCTTAAAGACGCACACTTTAAATCGTTTTTATCTATAGTTCATATAACGTTGTCCTTTTCAAACACACTTCATGGTACAAAAAGAAAGCGGTTGTGTTTAGGTACTGACTTTGAATTGAGCCGTTTTCTAAAAGTTCATGGCAGGCCTACTGGATGACATGTTATCTCCGTGCGCTTCAGTCTATCCACATCAAAGGAGTAAAACTACTCGCGAGTACTCTACGTACTATACTTCTTAGTGCTCTTATGTACGCGAATAATACTTTACGAGTAAGACTCGTAGGCAATATTTTTAAGTGTTTTCTATTAAAAAATATTTTTATTTTGCTTTGTTATCTGATTGAATCTCTGTTAAAGTTGATTTGTGATAATTTGTAAATATTGTTTTAGCTTATTTGTTAAATCCCTCAGATATAAATGAATGTAAGATGATACTTAATTTTTTATAGAAGTATACTTTACGGAATTCTATAGTACAAAAGTATAGAATAGATTTGTTTTGCTGTAATTCGATCTTTTTAAGAATATCTATGCAATGTTAAAAGTAGGAAGTACAATCCAATTATACACTTCTACTTTTACAATAGTAAGTACATACACAGTATGTATAGTAACAAAAGTAACAGCCTGTTACTATGCCCACTGCTGGGCTAAGGCCTCCTCTCTCCGTTTATGGAGAGAAGGATTGGAGCTAAGAACTATCACGCTGCTCCAATGCGGATTGGTAGGTTACACATATCCCTAGAATTTTCTAGAGATATGCAGGTTTCCTCACGATGTTTTCCTTCACCGAAAAGCGTGTGATAAATTGCAATTATCAATTAGACACATGAGTTTTAATAGAAATCTCATTGGTGCCTACCCGGGTTTGAACTCGTGTTCCCCTCGAAAGAGTCGCACGGTCTCACCGCTGGGCTATCACAGCTCCTACAGTATGTATAGTACCCGGCATTAAGTAATGCACATCGATGTTTAGAAAGAAACAGCCGGCCAGTTCGGTTTCGTAGAGCGCTGTCACTGTCACACACGGGTTCGTCAGTCTGTGCGACAGAAGCAATGCTCTATGAAGCAGAATCTAGCCGATATCTCTCTCTAAGCCCGATGTACAATATTTATATCCGGGTACTATATAAAGTATTACAATGAATATTCATTTTTCTCTTGTGTTTATTTTTAGGTTTGTAATTAAGAATGATGTCATCATTCTCCTGCTCTTTACGACTAGTCTAGTCGCCTTTTACGATACCTCGGTAAGAAATGAGGGTGGTCTGTTGTATGCAGCCGGATACCACACGGCATTTACTTTAGTCGCCTCTTACGATACTTCGGTAAGAAATAAGGGTGGTCTATTCTATGCAGCCGGATACCACACGGCATTTACCTTAGTCGCCTCTTACGACACCTCGGTAAGAAAGGAGGGTGGTCTATTCTATTCTGCCGGTTACCACACGGCATTTACCTTAGTCGCCTCTTACGATACTTCGGTAAGAAACGAGGGTGGTCTATTCTATGCAGCCGGATACCACACGGCATTTACCTTAGTCGCCTCTTACGATACTTCGGTAAGAAATGAGGGTGGTCTATTGTATGCAGCCGGATACCACACGGCATTTACCTTAGTCGCCTCTTACGACACCTCGGTAAGAAAGGAGGGTGGTCTATTCTATTCTGCCGGTTACCACACGGCATTTACCTTAGTCGCCTCTTACGATACTTCGGTAAGAAACGAGGGTGGTCTATTCTATGCAGCCGGATACCACACGGCATTTACCTTAGTCGCCTCTTACGATACTTCGGTAAGAAATGAGGGTGGTCTATTGTATGCAGCCGGATACCACACGGCATTTACCTTAGTCGCCTCTTACGACACCTCGGTAAGAAAGCAGGGTGGTCTATTCTATTCTGCCGGATACCACACGGCAATTGTCTTCTCGGGTGATATATATGGTAAATCCTCTTCGGTCCTAAAAGGGCCACTATTTATGTTATTTGAGCACGGGTCTCATAGTTTGACTCTTATTTGTTGGGATAACCGGACTCTGGTGATTGTGCCTGAGGATGGTCAAATTCGGCTAATCTTCATGTAATGATTTCGTAGAAACTAAAATAAAACCTTGTTAAAATAGTTGCTTTATTTTTTTTGTTTAATTTATAAAGTTCCTAAATTAGAGTATCGATATAATTTATAAACACAAAGTGAAAATAATACTAAAAAAGCCTTTCAAAACTTTTTCCAAGCTTTTCATGTACAGCTTGGTAAAAGTTTTAGTTTTACTAGTTGTATATAAAACGCTTCGGTTAACAGTTAGTTTTTGTATAAACAAAATTGTTTGTTGTATAATTATTAGAAATGTACCGTAGATGAACTTTTAAAGTGTTGCTTTGATTTATTTAGTACGACATTTATTTGACTGTATATTTTGTAATTTTGACATATTTATATAAAGGATTCATACAAAACAAAATTAAAAAGAAGATTGTTATATTACTGTTTGGAAAATGCTTCTAGCATTGTTAGAGAACGACTACGCTTCGTAAATGTTGTCTTGGAATACATTTTTTAACTTCCAGCCTAGTTTAATTGGAAGCCTCGTTTCAGAACAAATAGGTTAGTTTATTACCACGACTTGAATCATACGAGAATTATATATTTCAAGTAAATTGTCTCGAAAACTTATTAGTCCTATATTGAAATCAAAATTCCTGTTTGTGGCTCGGTTTAAACATAGTGATATTATGTCTGATACAATTAATTGAGTCGAGGAATTACTGTTTACTCTGCGTCCTAAAACCTCTTTTTAACATTTAATTAATATTTCAAATACTGTTTAAAGGTGATAAATAAAACAAAGTTTCTAATGAAATTAAATATTTTGTTATTATTTTTATTATTATAAAACAACGCGTATGAATATAAATGTATTTTCTAGTCACAACTGTGCTTGTTTTCGTTTTCTCAACAAACATTTATCATACTGTATACAATCGTTAAATGCATCTGTTATATGCAACTGACGATACGCCTTATCTCTTATTCTTAAATATATAAACCTGTTTTGGATTCCCTACTTTTAATAATAATAAATAAATAATTTATTGTAAAACCATTTGATGTTGGGGGCATACTAAATAATTGTAATTTTTTAATAATTTTATTAACGGCTTTGAAAAATCTAATCCTAATGGCGGCTCTATACTCTCGCCTGGGAGCACTCGCTATGTCTCGCCCATGAAGTGTAAACTCTCAAGAGAGTGAACAGCGTCACGCTCGCCGATTGTGCGAGGCGGCGCGAATTCCTTTGACTCTGGTATAAAAAACCGATACAGGAGCAAGATCGGACGAGACATACCGAGAGTAAGCGAAAGCTACCCTGTAAACTCTCGCACTGCATGCCTCGTAGAGAGTGTACAGACGCCATAAGTTTGTTGCGTATTTAGCTTGTGTCTTAGACAAAAATACACAACGTTGTTAATTTTCCTTATCGTGATGAAAAAGAAAAGTATGCGGAGACAATTTTTATTTCACAACTTGCTGCTAAACTCATTCTTGTGCCCATAATCAACATTCGGAATTTTATGTATTAGTACTGCAACTAACATTAGTTGGAAATAGACGTTTTATTTTATCTTAAAAATCTTTGGTGTGCTCGGCCGAAAACATTGGCAATTAATAGCAATGTTAGCATTTATTAGCAGTTGCTTGTATTAGTAATTTTATTGTTACCAAAAAAAATATCCTTAATTATAAGTGAATTAAATGGCATAACATTTCTTTAATAATTATTGTAAAATGTTATTATATCTTATATCTCCACCTATTAAAAATATTGTGATAGTTTAGCTTATATAATAACATTATTTTTGTGATTTGCCCAAAAACAAAGAAAGGTAAAGAAAGAGTTACATAAACATACATACAAATATACTTTTAATATTTATTTTTAAATGATTTATATCGCGTACTGATTTTAAAATGATTAATATTTATATGTATAAAAAAAATTGGAACAGTGTTACCATTATTTAAAAAAACAATACCTAATTGGCGGTGATATTTCCGTTATCGTTTTGAAACAAATTTCATACACGATATAAATCTATTAAAAATATATTTAAATTCTAAGTAATAATAAAGGAAACCTAAGAAAATTTATATTCGTTGATAGGACTAGTCGAATTAATTTTAAATACTGTTTTTTAAAATAAAATAGTACCATATAAATTGCATAATTGCATATTGTTCGAACATCGAAATTATATTTTTGATATCAATACAAAATGCCTGAAATATTATTTATAAATTTTAAGTTTAAAATTGAAATGCAACGTTTCTAGTATATTCCTACTACAACTTTTTATAGGAATTTAAATTAGCTTTATTTTACGTTAACTTACGTACCTCACAGTCTAAAGCAATAACAGACGGAAAGCCCAATACAAAAACAATATAACTTGGCGGGCACTAATTTTACTGATCATTCTTGTATTATTAAACATGATGTTTAGGATGATAATTATAGTGTCCAAGATTGCAACATTGAAACCCAGTTAAGTACTGAAAAACTGTGCATTTTTAATAGATGGGCAATTTAATAGATAACTAAAAAACAACCCAATTAAAATCTAGTGACATGTACGAAGTGTGTATGTAGGGTATAAAATGCATATAATGGTAAACGTTGTGTTAACTAATCGCCGATTATAAAAAAGTAAAATAGTCATTACTGTGTATTAAATCTCGGTAAATTATACAAACTAGCGTCTCAAATATAACTAAAGAACAATAAGTGAATGATGGTAGTATATGCGTGATTTTTTTTATTTTCCTTCGATACTCTCGGATCTATAATTTACTATAATCTGGTATTTGTAGTTAACATCGCCAAACTTAATATTAGAAAATTGTCTAGAACTAAAATTTACTGGCAATCCCTAAAACGATCTGATTCATTGATATATTTAAAGGGTTTCGAATCATATTTCATTTTTGAAAGAAATTAATAATAATAATAATAAATAAATAATAAATATATGCGACATTTACACACACGGTCGTCCCCAAAGTAAGTAACTTAATACTTGTGTTATGGGTGACAGACAACTGGTAGATATACCACATATATAATCTTAAATACATACTTAAATACAAATATACACCCAGGCTCGAAGAACCAACAAATTGTTTATAGAATATGTTGGCCCTCGGCGGGAATCGAACCCGCGACCCGCGGCGCTGAACGCAGTGTCACTATTCACTGCGCCAACGGGCCACTCAATAATAAAATTAGTTTTATATATCTATGAACTTCAGAAACATTTTGCATTTATAACTCATAAGTACCGTCAAATACTGTTATTGTTAGGCTACTTTACTAGGACTCATAAGATTATAATTTTCGTTCAAATGGCAAGATCTAAGTTAAGCCAGACATAAGTAAATGACTGGAAAATACACATATAATACAGCCTAATAGTTTTTAATTCAACTCAAGAAATTAAAAGCTCTAAAATAAACAACAGTCTTAGAACATACAAGGTATTTACACAAATATTTTTATTTATATAAAAAATATCCTACTGTACATATAACAATTATTAATGTATAAATATATATTTGTATTGTATGTACAATTAGAAACAGTATTAAAAATAGTCAAATCTTTAGGAATCGTCTAGACATAAGCGGAGTCGGGGGGCAAGAAATACACCGATCGCTTGCGCTAAACAAGGCACTATTATGAATACTCAGCTTTTTATACGCTATTTGCAGATTATATGTAATAAAGATTGATAAGATCTACAGTAATTTTTCAGTTCATTTCATAACCTTTTTCGAATGGATAAAAAGGCATATAGTTTTAGAGATGATAATGGAATGTTTTTGAGTTGAAACACGTTGCAACAAGTGTATTTCTCACTATTCGATACCTAATAAGATAACTTCTGAAAAGTATATTGTATTTTGTTTTTTTATTTCAAAATTAAACTATGAAAAAATAGAGGCAATGAGTCGTAGTAGACCGAAAAATTATTACCGAATGACGACAATATTGTCGGATAGCGCTGTTAAATTGCGAGATTGATGGGCCAATAAGGATCTCTCTAATCCTATATCTGGGCAAAAAAGATTTATCTCGCTCTATAATCAGCACTGAATGAATACAAGAATTTTCCGAAATATATGCATAATATATAAAACTACTTTATAACTATTTAGTAATACTTTGCCACTATTGAGTAACACCCAGTTTCTTTATTACCAAATACATCTAATTGTAAAAAAGAAATTTTGTAATAAAATAATTATATTATAATATATAAAATATTGACTGTAATAAAGAAAATCTATCAGGATCGTTTCAACCACAATCATATTATACTCATTCATCATTATAATAAATACATTATTGAATACTTTTCAGAAGTTGAAGGCAGTAACGCTTGAACGCGTGCAGTCTCCGACAAGGCAAGTATACTTTAAGCTATGACACGAAGGAAGCCATTTCGTCTAGTCCATACAAAAATACACTATCATTAAGGGTTACACTATCACACGAATAATATGAACACGAAAAAAAACCGAGCGGTTTTCAAAACCACCAGGCAGTATAAGGCTAAGTATACAACGACCCTTGTAAACACGTTTTTAAAACGTAACAGTTCGTATTATTTGAATGGTTTTTTATGCCGATTGTATTTGTATTCTATCATTTCAAAACCAAATATTTATTTGAGCTAATAAAAATCACTTTATAACTCAAGATGCCATGTTAATAAAAATAAAAAATAAATAAATGTTGCCAACGATCGACTAAATACTTATAAAAATAATTTACAGAAGTTGGTAAAACTGATCACAAAATAATTATATGATTATTTTAAGTATAAAGTAAGATTTTAGAATAATCAATCGAATATTATAAATTTAGTAATCTGTTTATAGGTATAACGTATATAAAGGTGGCGCGCTCTGCACTTAATCCTCTATAAGCGTCAAGAATACTAAACAATCGTTTATTTATTTCAAATCACACATTACTATACTGGTAACGTACTAGTTTAATACTAGTACGTTATTTACAATGTTACAAAAATTAAAAAAAACGAAAAAATAACTAGGTCCTCTTTATTAACTCGAATAAAAATTAAATACTTAAAATGACATCCGTCAAAGATTGAAATCCTTTAAAATGTTCTAGGACATTTATGTTTAATAAGTACATGAACATTATTGAATAATATGAATGTCAAATCGTATTAAAATCCACATATAAATAGGTAGAGAAGGAATTAATTTATGAAACTATGGCGGAAATGTTGAGTTTAGGGAACATGGTTCACTTAAAATCATATTCGTTGATATGTCTCTAGTTCACGGTACAAATATTTTTAATAATTATGTTACTGTCTTCACTTTGAAGACAGTAATATAATTATTTACTCAAACTGCTTAATATAATGGCTATAACTCTTCAAACGTCGTTATCGACCAATAATATAATAGTAATTACTCTCGTATTAACCAACCTAACAACATATAACTAGTACATGACTGAAACTTTTAATAGGTAATTTGCCTAATAACTTTTGAAATTAGTTCAAACATCTGACTCTAAGGTTTAAGCATGTTCCCCTATTGCTATAAGTGCAATTGAACAATATCTATGTTAAGCGTTAAAATTCCAGAATAAAAATATATTATGTAAAATAACGATAAATAAACAAACAAAAAGAATTTATTAATGTGGACTTAACAAGATAAATACATTGAATTATTTTTTTTTACTTTACATTAATATATAGTAAAAAAAAAGTTGACAGATCTATGGGAACGTCGTTTCTGAACGTCGAATTGCATTCCACAGGTAACTTACGAACAAACAATACTTTACACGTCAACTATTCTAGTATGACAAGGGAGCATAGAGTTATTATAGTAAAGTAGGATAGTCAGCCTAAAATGTGTCCATCGAAAAAATAAAGCAAATCTGTCACTCTTTTTCGCATATTTTGATGATCCGATTTAGTTGGATAAAATTGGAAAATTTCAAGCTAATTTTCCTCTTGATTGTTGTTTCTTTGCTTTTTTGTTCTTAAATTAAAAACGCGCAATGGATATTTCTCTGCGCTTGTATGATTAGACAGTAAAAAAGGATAAGGGACATGTGAAAAAGTTGACCTTTGTACAATTTTTTAAATTAATAATGCTTTTTACGTTTTTTATGGTACACAAATGAATAAAATAAATAAATATGGTTCTAAGCAATATAACAGAACTAACTACTTTGCTATAATCCGCACGGGTTAAGTGAATGCATGCAAAGCCAATGTGTATGAAGCAGGCAAAATCTACGCACCTTATACATGCAGGACAAGCCACCACATGCACCCCAAGGCGCAATTCACCAGCAACAACGCACACAAAAGCAGCACACACACCCACCACCACAATCTCGACGATCGTTTCGCCCCGAAACCGAAGCATCATCAGGAGGATAGGCTCCACGACAAAAATCGTAATGTCGTTTAGTTCTGTTATATTGCTTGTAATATGGAATTCCGCAAAGTAACGCCTGCTTCTATAAATCAAATATGGTTCTGTCATTATTCGTTGGACACTCGGCTCACAGGCCTGCCTATGGCCCTTACTCTACGTACAATAAATCACTGCAAAGAAGGCACGGCCCGGCGTACTCCCGGCGACAGACGCGTTGGTCCCGGTGTATAAAAGCACAACATTAAATCTATATATACTATAGTTATAATACATTAGTTCTAACGACAGATCACAGCCTAGTGTTAAATGTAAGCGAGTGCGCGTTGTCAGTGCGGCCGCCGTCACGTGATCGCCGCCACCTCCGCGTGCGGCTTCCGCAGCCCGTCCTCGTCCGTCGGTCTGTCGGGACAAACTAACTCTAAATATGCTCTACCCAAATAAACTTACAATAAACCACATCAGGATATCTCAGTCCGTAATATTTAATACTATTTTCTTTTTTTATAATTGTCCTATGAAGGTGGAAAGCCGTGATAGCCACGCGAAGAGACCGCGCGACTCTCCAGAGACCGACGTCTAATTGATAATTGGAATTTATCACCCGCTTTTCGGTGAAGGAAAACGTCGTGAGGAAACCTGCATATCTCTAGAGAATTCTGGGGATAAGTGTAACCTATCAATTCGCATTGGAGCGTGGTAGGTCTTAGCTCCAATCCTTCTCTCCAAAAATGGAGAGAGCAGGCCTATGCCCAGCTGTGGGATAGTCAATATAGATCAAGCCGTTTCATAACTTTTTTTATCAAGGTGGAGACCGCATATGTAGCACTAATGCAATTCAAGTTTCGCAAAACAGTGTCTTGTTTGCAGCTGTCCTTACTCAATCAATAATTATATAATAACCTGTTTGACTCTAAGGTTGACTGGTATAGATTAATTTAGTGTTAAGTCAGACTTTTGTAATTTTTATATGTAAGTAGTGCAAAGTATATTAAGTTGGTTGTATTATTAAGCTTGCCTGGAAGCGATCGTTGGCTTAACGATAACCACCCGCCGCCATTTGTACGATTCAATTGACTGTTCGGTTCAATGTGCTTGGCTTATTCTATATAGGATAAAACTTAATCTTAACTATTTTTTTCTTCTATGTATTTGTGTAATAAAGAGTATTTTATTCTAAAGTATAAAAAAAAATAATGTAATGCTTACCTGTAAACGTGTGCGGAGGCCGAGGGTGTGTGGTAGTGCGCGGCGTACGGGCGCGCCCGCCGTCGTCGAGCGAGCACGGCGCGGCCTAGCGCGCCCGGCCGCACCGAATTTCGCGCTGCGTGATAAGCCAGCCTGCGAAACGAATAAAAGTTCTCAAGTCAGATCAGCAGCCCTACCATGAACTCTTATTGCGACTCAATTGAAAACTTAAACGAAATTGTTTTGCTTTTTCATACCATGACGTCTTAAAGACGCACACTTTAGGTCGTTGCCGAATGAACGTTCGGCATGCTTCCTAAAATCATGTGAGTGATCAATGCTGACAAAGAGGAAATCTCATTTAAATCACTAACTAAGAGAAACGAGATTGGAGTCCCTCAAGGAAGCATTCTTGGACCACTTCTGTTCCTCATATATATAAATGATCTTCCAGATGTCACTACTTATAACTGCTCGCTTTTCGCAGATGACTTAGCAGTGACCATACCTTGTCAAAATTTAGATACCTATAACCAAGAAATTAATAGAACTATCTCAGATGTAGTAACTTGGCTTAATAATAATAATCTGAAAATAAATTTTAAAAAGACTAATTACATACAGTTCATTAACAGAAACGGAAAAAAACATCACCTAAATGTTGCTTATGAGAATGAGACAATAGCAGAAACAACAAGCATAAAGTTCCTCGGTATCAAATTGGATGATAAATTAACTTGGTCCGAACACGTTGAGCACGTCTGCAAAAAGTTAAGCTCATTTTCTTATGCGTTATGGAAACTTGCTAAAATCTCTAGCCAAAAAATTGCCTTACAAGCATACTATGGGTATGTAAGCTCTATTCTTAGATACGGTATCACTTTATGGGGGAACTCGTACCAAATAAAGAAAGTATTTATTGCTCAAAAACAATGCGTGAGGAGCATTTGTGACGTCAACTCGTTAACATCGTGTAGACCATTATTTAAAAAACTCAAAATTTTGACTGTCCCATGCTTATACATATATGAAACATGCGTTTATGTTAAAACTCAATTAGGAGATTTTGCAACTGTGAAGGATAAATATAATTTCCATTCTCGTTATGCAAATAAATTGGTATTTCCAAGAATGAAAACAACTTTATTTAGTAAAAATATATATGCAATGGCTGTACGAATGTATAATAAATTGCCAAATGAAATAAAAAACATTAAAAATACAGAAAAATTCAAAATTAAACTTAAAAGGTGGTTAATTGATGCAACTTTTTATACTGTAAACGAATTTATTGATTGACATGACATTAAATTAAAATGAAAATAAATTTTACTATATTGACATACATGTTCCCTAGTTTAATACGTAACATTCAATGTAATTGTAAATTTGCACGCCATTTTATGGCAGACTGTAGTAAGGAAAATATGTAATTTAATATCTTTTACACCTACAATCATGCAAATAAATATTTTGAATTTGAATTTGAATTTGAGTGAAAGAGACGGAGTTATCTATAGTTTATATAACGTTATCCTTTTCTAACATTACGACCCCAATGCAATTCACAGTTCATGGTACGAAAAAAAGCGGTTCGGTTTAGGTACTGACTTTGAATTGAATCGTTATCCAAAAGTTCAAGATACTCTTTATTGTACACAAAACAAAAATTACAGTTATTAACATACAAAAAGATAGGTACAACAAGGCGACTTTATCGCTAACCAGCGATTTCTTCCAGCATGAACCATGAACTCTAATTGTGACTCAATTAAAGACGAAAACTAAATTGTTTTGCTTTTTTATATCATGACGTCTTAAAGACACACACTTTAAAATGTTGCCGAATGAGCGTTCGGAATTCGTCCCAAGAACATATGCGTAAAAGAGACAGAGTTATCTATAGTTGATATAACGTTATCATTTCCAAACATTACGAACCCAATGCAATTCACACTTCATGGGACGAAAAGAAACCGGTTCGCGGTCCTCGTTTACGTCGTCAATTGAGTGGCAAAAAGAGTTCATGGTAGGCCTGCAGTAGGCTTACCACGAACTTTTAGAAAACGATTCAATTCAAAGTAAGTACCTAAACCGAACCGCTTTCTTTTCGTATCATTAAGTGTGTATTGCATTGGGGTCGAAATGTTTGAAAAGGATAACGTTATATGAACTATAGATAACTCTGTCTCTTTTACTCAGATGTTTTAGGACGCATTCCGAACGCTCATTCGGCAACGACTTAGTGTGCGTCTTAAGATGTCATGGTATGAAAAAGTAAAACAATTTAGTTTACGTCTTCAATTGAGTCGCAATAAGAGTTCATGGTAGGCAGGTCTAAGCAAATCAGTGTTTTAGATAACCCACTCAGATAAGAAAAGTAAGTTTGCATTTATTTATATGATAATAATGAAGGAAGTTTTCAAAAACAAGAAAAATGAAGGTTTAGCTACATACGCCACAACGTAGATAAATGAAAAGCGTTCAGAAAGCATAATTTATCAAATAGGGGAAATATATGTTATACGTTTAGAAATAAAATATAACACGAAACAAATTCGCCACGTTCTTATATTTAAGATGTAGTACAATAATTAGCAGTTCTGAGTAGTAAATCAAAATGGCACTATAAAGGAGGTCTATTAGCAGTGGTAGAATAAAAAAGGCTTACGAACCATTTACCATACAGGTTACCATATCTTTGTACTGCACATCATAACGCTAAAAGACGTTTCACATTTATTATTACTAATTATGTCACTATCAAGACTAATTCGTTTGTTATTAATTTTTTATATTTGTGACTACTGATTTCTCAGGATCTAAAAAGGAGTTTAGCATACTCGTAACATTAAAGCTACGGCATATATGGGAAACAGAAATTTTAGAAATACATTTATTCTTTCTACCTTGGAGCCAACGAAGCCACCGTAGTCAGAACCACTACCAGCCAGTAAATAGGGTCCACGAAAGCGTGATGCATTACGAAGTAGGTGGAAGGCAGCTTGTAGCAGGACACGCAGATCGTCTGGTAAACAAGTGTAAGCACGAAGAACGAGCCCAGCGAGCCTACTAGCGCCAGTAGTTGGATCACCGTCTGAAGAAAGAAGCATCCGTATGATAAAACAAACAAAAATAATAGTAAAGATATTTTGCTATAATCCGCAATGAAGTAAATAGGAAATATATATAATGCTAAATGTAGAATAGACTATACGTTTTCATAACTGGAACATGCAGCATTCGTTAAAAACACATGCACAAACCTCCACCACTGCCATCACAATACACAAGCACTACACACGTCCACTATCACAAACTCAACAATCGTTTCGCCCCGCAATCGAAGCATCATCAGGAGATAGACTCCACGAAAAAATCCCTAGCGTTTTAACATTTAGCATTATATATATTTCCTATTTACTGTATCGCGGATTATAGCAAAATAATTTTACTATTACTTTTGTATTATGGATCTTCGCAAAGTAATGCCTAATTCTATAAATGATAAAAACAAACGTTAAACATACAGCTAAATCGATGTAGAAATATTATCAGTTTGGTCCTATTAACTGCCGAACCCAACATGGGTTTTACCCTAAGTTCTAATTATGAGGTTTTTTTTAATTTAAAGTTTTAAGTACTATTTGTTCAATTTTCAAAGTGCTATAAAGTGAGCTGTAAGTTGCAATTTAAACTACGAAGTCTATATAAGTAATATAAGTAATCTAATTTGAACACACCTATTGAGTGCTTCGAAGAAAGTGCAGTAACTAAGTGTAAAAATCATTGTTAAGCGTTTACCTTTTCTTTATTTTCTGTAGGAAATCCTAAAACTTAAAATGATTGGCAAGATGTCACATATTTCTAAAATATGTGCAATTCTATTTTTGTTTGATATCAAAAACGGTATAGCAGACGCGCTTAAAAATCTAGAATATTCTAAAGTACGTAAACCAATAAAAAGTCAAATTTTTAATTGACTTCCACGTATTTTATTAAGGCTGTGATAGCCCAGCGGTAAGACCGTGCGACTCTTTCGATGGGAACACGAGTTCAAACCCATCAGAATTGATTTCTTACGGTTCCATATATTTGAACGTGCTTATATTAGTAATTAGAGCTGTGATAGCCCAGCGGTGAGACCGTGCGACTCTCTAGAGACGACATTGGTTGAAACCCCAGGCGGGCACCAATGAGTTTTTCTATTAAAACTCATGTGTCTTATTGATAATTGCAATTAATCACACGCTTTTCCGTGAAGGAAAACATCGTGAGGAAACCTGCATATCTCTAGAGAATTCTGGAGATATGTGTAATCTACCAATCCGCATTGGAGCAGCGTGGTAGGTCTTAGCTCCAACCCGTCTCTCCAGACACGGAGACAGGAGGCCTATTCCCAACAGTGGGATTGTAACAGGCCGCTACTATTTTATTTACAAAATAATAATAATAATATTGTTAGGATCCTAAAACACAAGAATCAATAACAAAGGATTGTAACAAAGAATCATCGTATATGTGGCGTGATGATGCAAATAAACAGGAAGCTTGATTCGACAATATCTAACAGTGCACAAATACTGTATATGCGATTGCATGTTACCATTATTTACCACTCTATTGTCATGTCACACTATAACTTACAAGTTTCAAATAGAAAAGCTGCATGAAAGTTTAAAAAACCTTTAAAATTACAATGCTATATTATTTTAATTATCTCGCATATTCACCAGTAACGAGTAAGGCCTCTTCCCAAATTCCTGTAAATTGTCACATAAATTTTCATTTCTTTGGTATCTAAATTTTGTGATGAACGTCTATATTCTAGAATCTAGATGAAAGAAAGTACTCCAGTAAAATCAGACAAGAAGTCCCGAGGATAACGAATAGAAACGAAGGTCACACGCAGTAAATTATAAATGTTTCCGTGCTGATGTAGCCGGAATATATGGAGGTACCTACTAAAGTATTGATTATTTTGCCATTATATGCGGATTATAACATAATACTATTATTATAACTTTTGTATTTTGTATATTTGCAAATTAAAGCCTAATTTTATGAAAGTAACGTATTCAGGGAGAATTCACTTATTAATATCACAACTATCAGTATCGGAGATATACCAAAGGCAATAAAATTGCCATTGTAAGTTTATATAAAATTAGATATGGATTAGATTATTCTGTTTATTGTATTATGTTATTATTATCTTTTATTTTTCTAAAACCTAACTCCTTACATTTTTTAAATATTGCTAATTATAAAAACAAAATAATTAAAAAACATTTAAAAATATAAAAAATTGTCGTCCTCCGGAAGCGGGGCAATATTCCGAGCTAACGGTGGTTAGGGTTCCAACCCGAGGAATGTCCTCAAAATACGTGCCGTTTCAAGCAATACTGCCTTCTGCATCCGTCTGTTGATCCAATTATTAAGCGAAATAACTATTAACTATTTATTACTATTATTATTAGTATGGATAGATATTAATATAGGTGTTTTGAATAAAATGACTCGGCCGCCGGAGACGCGACCGGCGAAATCAAGGACGTTTTATGCATTCGATTGCTGACCGGAGCGGCCGACCGGTAGTAACTTTTCAAACACGATGAGGACAGGCCGCGTGCGCCTGTATACGGCATTCCCTTATAACGCACACGTGTAATTTTGCGTTTCGGGTGTTATTCTCAGATTTAGTGACGCGTTTAACCAGTGAAGTGTTTGATAAGACGTCCACGGTTTTAGTGCGCGTTGGTTACTATTCCCCGATATAGGGACGATTCAATAACGTGTGACCTTACGAAGGTTGTGTGCACACCGGGTGTTATTTAGCCGATATAGTGAAGTGTATACTCAGGGAGAAACAGACATTACGTGTCCGTGGAAGAGTGCAGAGGCGAGTCAACGGTTTCGGGAATCGGCCAAGTACATACAAGCACACATATACACGCAGTGACTCACGAGACCGGACCACATACAGCTAACGTCCGCATAAGGTAGGTTGAAACGCCGGGACGACGGGCCCAGGTCCCGGAGGTTGTTTCATCCGTCCGCACGTTTGCGCGGAACAATAGGTAAAGACTCACCCAACTGCGGGTCTCTATCGCAACGTAGACCAGCATAATGACGAGGCAGCACGTCATGTTGCAGAGGCCAAACAGCCAGATGTCCACGTCGGTGTTCCAGTAAGCATACGTGCAGGTGAAGAAAATCACGACGCTGATGTAGATAGACTCCGCGAGCACTGTCCAGTAGGAGTAGGCCCGGTATGCCAGCCCTCGTCTGGCCGTGCTGTACAAGCCTGGCCTCTCCGTCAGGAGTGCCGATGGCGCCACCCGGTCATATGCTCCTGTGGACAATTTGGGTTGGATCTTAATGCATTAAACCACTACTTAATGAAGCAATATTTTATATTTTTAGTATATGAATCTGTTTAAACCGCAATTATTACTGTACAAGCGGATGCATAAAGCACAACCCTTGCCTACTGTTTTTTTTTTAATTTGCTTGTCCGCGGTCTTATGTCATTTGACTTCTTCCCCCCGCTTTTCTTGTACACGCATTACGCAACACATGTATCATGTTAAGAAAAATATAAAGCTATTTGTATTCTTAGTTTTATTCAGAAAATAGCACAGCGGAGTCCTCACTTAAATGAAAATAACAGAAAACTGTCCATTACTTTTTTTGTTATAGCAGATGTCAGTAAATAAAAGTATGATATCATAAACTGCTTTAATATGTAGTCAAGAATAATATATAGAATTAGGCGTTACTTTGCGGAGATGCATAATACAAAAGTAATAATAAAATTGTTTTGCTATAATCCACGATAAAGTAAATAGAAAATATATATAATGCTAAATGTATAGGGACTACCCTTTTTTTCTACCCGATGCATGTAGGATTCGTAAAACAAATGCACACACGCGGTTACTATCACAAACTCAACAATCGTTTCGTATTACTTTTGTCAAGTTGTACGAAGTCAATGGTAAATTGCCTTTATCTGAAAGAAGGCTTTTTTTTATTGAATAAATCTATACTAATCATCAACCACGCTATTTGAATCATGATTTAAACCTGATTTTACTAGATCATATCGTTTTAGCTCAGGGCTGTCTACTGTATTTTATGACAGAATCTCTGCTTAGAAAACGCGAACATCAACACTGTAGATAATTTAGCTGCGTATGGCTTTCTTGAATGACAGAGTTGAAATCCTTGTAGGAGTACAAATAAATAGTGTTAGTCTCACCTATAACAATGGGGGGAAATGCGGTGAAGATGAGGTTGTACGCCATGAGATGCAGCTGGTCGATCATCACCGACGAGGAGAAACCGCAGTAAAGCTGGTACCAGAACACTAGGAACACGAATGTCTGTGAATGAATGACTGAGTATTATAATACGTTTTAAGTAGTAAAGTAGCGGCCTGTTACAATCCCACTGCTGGGAATAGGCCTCCTCTCTCCGTTTCTGGAGAGAAGGGTTAGAGCTAAGACCTACCACGCTGCTCCAATGCGGATTGGTAGGTTACACATATCAACAGAATTCTCTAGAGATATGCAGGTTTCCTCACGATGTTTTCCTTCACCGAAAAGCATGTGATAAATTGCAATTATCAATTAGTCACATGAGTTTTAATAGAAAAACTCATTGGTGCCTGCCCGGGTTTGAACTCGTGTTCCACTCGAAAGAGTCGCACGGTCTCACCGCTAGGCTATCACAGCTCATAATTAAATTAAAATAATACGTTTAATCTGTTAATATTATAATAAGGCACAATATCTACTAGCGAGTGTATCACGAGTCTGCTCTTATGTCGTAGAGCAATCTCCACGAGAGAAAGATCATTTTATCAAGTGTCTCGCAATGGATTCTCGCAAAACTCGCTCGTTCGGAGTATGTGAGGTATCACAACCGGCGAATTGTTTACGTTTCGCTAATCAATTACAATCACGAATTACTTTTGCTACAAATGGAGTATTTGTTTAAATACTTTATAACTAGTTGTAAAAAAATTATAATAATTAAATAACATTAAAATTCAAATTCAAAATATTCTTTATTCAAGTAAACTTGTAAACAAGTGCTTTTGAATCGTCAACTTTACTACTGGTTCGGAAAGCTGTTCCTACCGAGAAGAACCAGCAAGAAACTCGGCGGTTGCTCTTTTTAAAATATAAATCTTAGGACTAATTACATTTATTTATTACTGTCTTGTACAGGGTAGAGGTGCACCTATATCCACACATCCTTATCATCTAAGTAATCTTCAACAGTATAGTAGGCTTTCTGTATCAGCCTCTTTTTAACAGTGGTTTTAAACTGCTGTAATGGCATGGCCAAAATTGATTTCGGAATTTTATTATAGAATCTTATACCCAAACCCACAAACGATTTACGTACTTTTGCTAGGCGCAAAGCAGGAGTCGCAAGCTTATGTCGGTTCCTACTTTGTCTATTATATACGTCACCTATCGTTTTATAATTCTTTATATTTTTATGTACAAAAATTACATTAACATTACATTAACCTACATGTCTAATCTAAGTGTGATCGAAAAGAAAAAAAATAATTCGTTTTAAAATAGCAAAATGAAGCATGACCTCAATTTTGGTAGGTATTTTCGTATTTCAACGTCTTGCGTCACGCTGAAGATGCAACGTAGGTAAAACATTTTAGGGTTCCTTATGTAATTCACGTTCATAGTTTTAGTATGGTTAACTTGCTTAAACTGCACTAAAATTATTAACTTTCCCTTCATTATACATTTTGAAACAGCTGTGTATGTTCATACTAATATCAACACATTTAAAAATTTGATTAATAAAAGATACCCACTTAGATTGCGAATTGTTCCTTCTAAAACTGCTCTTATGAATAAGAGTGTATTTTGCATGTCAGTTAATATATATAATAAAGTACCCAACGATATTAAAAAAACTTCTATCAATTAATAGTTTTAAAAGTGCGCTAAAAATGTTATTAATTACTAAATGTTACTACACAATCAATGATTTTCTCAATAATTAGACTAGATAATTTAATTTAAAATATAGATTAATTATAATTACTGCATAATATTGTACACCATATTGTAATGGTAGAATACATTGGTTTAAATAATTACTTTTATAACATCTATAATTACTGTATTCACAATAAATATGATTTGATTTGATTTGATTTATTTATTATATTATATATTATATGCTGGTAGTGGATGTAGTACCCATATTTAAATCATTTCTATCCATACTAATATGATAATTGCGTCTGTCTGTTACGCTTTCACACCGAGGTTTGAAAATTAAATATTCATTCGTGCAATCTGGCGCTACTCCTTTCATATAACATACTTTATGCAATCAATTTATCCATCGTTTTTTGCCCATTCATATTTAACACTCGTTTTATCACATGATTTTCATCGCTCTTCATTGTACGTCGATAACATCTTAATCTTACACTTCGTACTTTTTATAATGTGGCGCTATTATCAGTTTTAATTACGACAAAAAAGAGAAGTAATTAATGATCAAAAATAAGTTTGGATCATGTTGTACAATGAGCTGTGATAGCCTAGCGGTGAGACCGTGCGACTCTTTCGAGAGGAACACGAGTACGATCCCGTGCAGGCACCAATGAGTTTTTCTATTAAAACTCATATGTCTAATTGGTAATTGCGATTTATCACACGCTTTTCGGTGAAAGAAATCATCGTGAGGAAACCTGCACATATCTAGAGATTTCTGAAGATATGTGTAACCTACCAATCCGCATTGGAGCAGCGTGGTAGGTCTTAGCTCCAACACTTCTCTCCAGAAACGGAGAGAGAAGGCCTAT
This sequence comes from Morpho deidamia, assembly GCA_947086505.1. Taxonomy (NCBI): domain Eukaryota; kingdom Metazoa; phylum Arthropoda; class Insecta; order Lepidoptera; family Nymphalidae; genus Morpho; species Morpho deidamia. The sequence continues at coordinate 4,379,045 of CAMTZC010000025.1, forward strand.
TCCCAGCAGTGGGATTGTAACAGGCCGTTACTTTACTTTTTACTTTTATGTTGTACAAAAAGTAAAATGAGATTATAATTCGTACTTCAAGTGAAACTTACGGCATTTTTAAGGAAAAAATAAAGGATCATCCTCGCAAGACGATCATAGCACCAGTGGCCGTGCACCAGCAGAAGTCTCTCGATGAACTTAAACCGAGACAACGCAAAATCTGAGGCCATTACTGCTTGCCGACCTTCTTGACCTGATAAACCTGGGCAAAATAGAAAACCAACATAAGAAAAGTTTTTACAGTTGAAAAAGGGTTTTAAGGTTAATTCTGTACGTTTGTCTGAAAGGCAGGATAGTCCCATAAGGGACTTCTTATGGCACTGAAATCTACGCGACCGAAGTATTATTTGTAAATAAAGAATTAGACAAAAACTCCGTTATCTGTTTTATTCATAAGACGCGGTTAGAATCGGTTTTATTTCAACGCCCCATCATTCAATTCCCAATCGTGTTTTGGTTTTATTCCAAATAGAAATACGACCTAGCTTTCTTTTGCTTTTTTTGAGGTTAGATAGGGTTAGCAAACAATATACTTTTGACTAAAATAATAGCGTTATATTGTCAATAATTTTTCGACCCCTTTCGACAAATGCCAGACGTACCTCAGCTAAGGAAAGGTTTCAATAATATGTATACATACTTACATACTAGTAGGTATTATATTATATATGGCAAAACAATGTAATTATTACTTTTGCTTATATACCTCGCTAAAATCAAAGAGATATCTTTTAAAGCAAAGTTTAGTTGTGCGTAATTAAATCTCTATATATAATGAATCTCTATTCCCTTGGTCATCGTATCACGCGAATGAAACAATTTCGCTAAAACTTTCTTGTTTTAATTATTGTAAGGAAAGGTCCTTATGAAGAAAATTATGTGACATTGGAAAATTTTAAAAAAACCTCGATTGTCGTCTATGATTAACATATCCATTTTACTTTTAATGCGTATTAATTACCTATTGATTATTAATTGCGGGTAGTACCGCGGAGAGCAGCTAGTACTAAAGTATGAAAATATATAAACTTATACAAAAAAAACTAATAAAAAGGAATCGTAAAGATAATACGTCGGTTAAAGTGAGTAAAATGACAAAACTTCTCTTTAAAAATGGTAACTTGTTTCTTAAAATAACCATATGTATAACACGCATCAACAAACATGAGAGAGATATGTATACGGAACACGCGATAATTTAAATTATTTGAAATTATATAACTATTTCGACATTACACATTTTTTTTGTCATGTAATTGATATCCGTATGGTATCCGGCTAAGTAGAATAGGCCATCCTCATTCCTTACCGAGGTGTCGTAAAAGGCGACTAAGGTAAATTGACCCACCGTGTGGTATCCGGTAGAATAGACCACCCTCATTCCTTACCGAGGTGTCGTAAAAGGCGACTAAGGTAAGTTGACCCACCGTGTGGTATCCGGTAGAGTAGATCACCCTCATTCCTTACCGAGGTGTCGTAAAAGGCGACTAAGGTAAGTTGACCCACCGTGTGGTATCCGGTAGAATAGACCACCCTCATTCCTTACCGAGGTGTCGTAAAAGGCGACTAAGGTAAGTTGACCCACCGTGTGGTATCCGGTAGAATAGACCACCCTCATTCCTTACCGAGGTGTCGTAAAAGGCGACTAAGGTAAGTTGACCCACCGTGTGGTATCCGGTAGAATAGACCACCCTCTTTCTTACCGAAGGGTCGTAAAGTACGACTAAGGTAAGTTGACGTCAGGCAGGCCGCCGGTCGTAAAATACGTAGCCGAATCATGTGACTACATATTAACATATTGTGCCGACCCCACTTAGAGTGGGATAAGGGCAGGAGGATGATGTCATGTAATTGATATAAAATTGTAATTTGGGTTTATTTAATTGTATACTTTGGTTACTTTAAGGAATATTATACATTCCACGTTATAACTTATTTTTATACTGTCATCATAAATTCGATAGCTTAAAATATTTATAATGACAAATATTGAGTTGTACATGTCTTTAAGTGACGTGTTCACCCAGAACGAAAATGTATACACTAAATATGTAATTATACAATTGTAACTGGGTTCATGTCGTTGGTGTGTCTTATATAAATAAATCATAGTAAAGTAAAGTAACAGCCTGTTACAATGCCCACTGCTGGGCTAAGGCCTCCTCTCTCCGTTATTGGAGAGAAGGATTGGAGCTAAGACCTACCACGCTGCTTCAATGCGGATTGGTAGGTTACACATATCCCTAGAATTCTCTAGATATATGCAGGTTTCCTCACGATGTTTTCCTTCACCGAAAAGCGTGTGATAAATAGCAATTATTAATTAGACACATAAGTTTTAATAGAAAAACTCATTGGTGCCCGCCCGGGGTTTGAACCTATGTCGTCTCTAGAGAGTCGCACGGTCTCACCGCTAGGCTATCACAGCAAATAAATAATAGATGGGATTTAATTAGTTCTGAATCGATTTGTGACTATAACTAACTGTACTTTTGCTATTAATTCTTACCAACGCCAACATCGGCCGTTTGAATCATGGAAACATCGTTGGCCCCGTCCCCGATGGCCAGCGTTGTCACTCCCAATTCTTCCTTCACTGCCTGGGAAAAATAAAGGTTAAAATATTTTAATTAATACAAAAGTAAATTTTGTATGTCATGTGGTATCCGGCTTAGTAGAATAGACCATCCTCATTTCTTACCGGGTCTCGTAAAAGGCGACTAAGGTAAGTTGACTTCAGGCAGGCGGCCGGTCGCAAAATACGCAACCAAATCATGTGACAACATGTTTGTAATATGTTGTGCCGACCCCACTTAAAGTAGGATAAGGGAGAATGATGATGGTCGAATCTTTAGCATTTATCTATATATTTTTTTAATGCAATGACCATATCTTTATTTGTTAGGTTGGTTCGTGTTATAGATTATAACATAAATAATTTAAATAGTGTATAATAAAAACGTCCGTTTTCGATATAAAATAACACACACAGAATTGTCAGTGATACGTAAACAAGTTTCCTTTCAAATATCAGTTCATTCGGGTCGCGGGTTCGATTCCCGCCGAGGGCCAACATTTTCTATAAACAAATTGTTGGTTCTTCGAGCCTGTGTATTTGTATATAAGTATCTATTTAAACTTATATATGTAGTATATCTACCAGTTGTCTCTCACCCATAACACAAGTATTAAGTTACTTACTTTGGGGACGGACGACCGTGTGTGTAAATGTCCCATATATTTATTATTTATACATTCATTTATTTATTTACAAATTAATTTACATTTTTAAATATTTTCTAAAACACACAAAAAAAAAACATTTAAAAATATAAAAAAATTGCCGTCCACGGAGAGCGGAGATAGGACCCAAGCTCCTGGTGGTTAGGGCTACAGAGTGAGGAACCTCCTCACAATGCGTGCCGTCTCAAGCAACACTTTTATTATTATTATTATTATTCCATAGAGTTATTATACTAGAGTAGGGAAGCCAGCCTAAGATGAAGGCCGGTCGTAAAATACGCAACCAAATCATGTGAAAACATGTTTGTAACAAAAGTAATCATCGATCATAATGCAATCGAATCATTACGATTTTTGTCGTGGAGCCTATCCTCCTGATGATGCTTCGGTTTCGGGGCGAAACGATCGTCGAGATTGTGGTGGTGGGTGTGTGTGCTGCTTTTGTGTGCGTTGCTGCTGGTGAATTGCGCCTTGGGGTGCATGTGGTGGCTGGTCCTGCATGTATAAGGTGCGTAGATTTTGCCTGCTTCATACACATTGGCTTTGCATGCATTCACTTAACCCGTGCGGATTATAGCAAAGTAGTTAGTTCTGTTATATTGCTTATAACCATTCACCTTAACGATGTAGGCCTTCTGCAGCGGCGTGGCTCTGCAGCACAGCACGGAGGAGCAGCGCCGCGCCAGCGACAGGAAGGGCGCCACGAGCCCGGAGCGCCGGTCCAGGATGTAGGTGAGGGTGCGCCCGTCCACCACCAGCGCCCGGCCCGCGCCGCTCTCTACCGCGCCGCCCTCTAAATAACTTTTGATCGTTGATTCGGCGTGTTCCTTTAAATAGAACGCATCTTATTTGTCATCTCATCATTTGACTGGCCTTCAGCGCCGCGGGTCGCGGGTTCGATCCGATATATATTTTTAGCAATTTGATTTTCGTGCATAAAAATATACATAATTATAAAATGATTGGCGATGTATATAATAGACAAAGTAGGAACCGACATAAGCTTGCGGCTCCTGCTTTGCGCCTTGTAAGAGTACGTAAGTCGTTTGTGGGTTTGGGTATAAGATTCGAAAGATTAGACAGTTTACAGACGTCGAAACAGCAAAACTAGTTTATTTTGCTTACTTCCATAGCATTATGTCTTATGGAATAATGTTATGGGGTAAATGCGCTGATATTGAGAAAATTTTTGTATTGCAAAAAAGAGCCATACGTGGCATTTATAATTTGAGTCCGCGTGAGTCCCTGCGAGAGAAGTTTAAGGAAACAGGTATTCTTACGTTAGCTTCACACTATATTTTTAGCAATTTGATTTTTGTGCATAAAAATATACATAATTATAAAAAGATTGGCGATGTATATAATAGACAAAGTAGGAACCGACATAAGCTTGCGGCTCCTGCTTTGCGCCTTGTATGAGTACGTAAGTCGTTTGTGGGTTTGGGTATGAGATTCTATAACAAAATTCCACAATCAATTTTAACTTTGCCATTACAGCAATTTAAAAATACTGTTAAAAAGAGGCTGATACAGAAAGCCTATTATACCGTGGAGGCTTACATTGATGATAAGAATGCGTGGATAAAGCTGCTCTTTGACCTTGTGCAGGATAGCTATGACAAAATGTAATTAGTATTTTCTTCTTTTTTAAAAGAGCTCCACCGAGTTTCTGGCTGGCTCTTCTCGGTAGGACGGCTTTCCGAACCAGCAATAGAGTCGACGATTCAAAAGCACTTGTTTACAAGTTTATTTGAATAAAGAATATTTTGAATTTGAATTTGAATTTGATCCCCGCCGAGGGCCACCATATTCTATAAACAATTTGTTGGTTCTTCGAGCCTGGGTGTGTATTTGTATTGAAGTATGTATTTTAAAAATATATATATGTAGTATATCTACCAGTTGTCTGTTACCCATAACACAAGTATTAAGTTACTTACTTTGGGGACGGACGACCGTGTGTGGAAATGTCCCATATATTTTATTTTATTTTTATTGTATACGCCATAAACAGGTGACTGAGTTTATTTTCCTGAACGTAACCGAAATTAACGTATTTCATTCAAACTATCGAGGTGTGATAGCCCAGCGGTGAGACCGTGCGACTGTTTCGAGGGGAACACGAGTTCAAACCCGAGCAGGCACCAATGAGTTTTTCTATTAAAACTCATGTGTCTAATTGATAATTGCAATTAATCACACGCTTTTCGGAAAACATCGTGAGCAAACCTGCGTATTTCTAGAAAATTCTGGAGATATGTGTAACCTACCAATCCGCATTGGAGCAGCGTGGTAGGTCTTAGCTCCAACTTTTCTCTCCAGAAACGGAGAGAGGAGGCCTATTCCCAGCAGTAGGATTGTAAGAGGCCGCTACTTTAAATTTTTTAAATCAAACTATCGGCTGGATAGTATTTGTTTGGTATTATATAAGTAAGCGTTCTTGTATTCTATATCGCATAATTTAGGTCTTTAACAATCACGAATTTAAAATTCGCTGCGCCACGCTTAGTGCAAGTGGCAAAAAAAACAAGTTTTTTAAATTCGGTAACTTTAATACTAAGCGAACGATATCGTATATAAATGGATCTTTCTTGGTCGTCGCATCACGCAATTTCGCAAATGTTTTACACAACTTACTATTAATATTTATTAACAATTTAATACTGGAGACTTTAATAATAGAAAATCCCAAAAAAATTGTCGTGAAGTCTATCTCCTGATGATGCTTCGGTTGCGGGGCGAAACGATTGTTGAATTTGTGATAGTGGACGTGTGTAGTGCTTGTGTATTGTGGTGGCAGTGGTGGAGGTTTGTGCATGTGTTTTTATGAATCCTGCACGTATCGGGTATGAAATAACGAATAGTCCACTATACATTTAGCACTATATATATTTTCTATTTAGTGTATCGCGGATTATAGCAAAATAATTTTATTTTACTATTACTATGGATCTCCGAAAAGTAACGCTTAATTCTATAAATTACTGATAACTGACTATTTTATACGAACTCTACGGGTGAAGTGAAGAAAAGCTGTGATTTTTGTACTTACTAATATAAGGTAAGTAAAAAGTAAAGTAGCGGCCTGTTAGAATCCAACTGCTGGGAATAGGCCTCCTCTCTCCGTTTCTGGAGAGGAGGGTTGGAGCTAAGACCTACCACGCTGCTCCAATGCGGATTGGAAGGTTACACATATCTCCAGAATTCTCTAGAGATATGCAGGTTTCCTCACGATGTTTCCCTTCACCGAAAACCGTGCGATAAATTGCAATTATCAATTAGACACATGAGTTTTAATAGAAAAACTCATTGGTGCCCGGGGTTTCAACCTATGTCGTCTCTAGAGAGTCGCACGGTCTCACCGCTGGGCTATCACAGCTCTAATTACTAATATAAGCACGTTCAAATATATGGAACCGTAGGAAATCAATTCTGATGGCGAAATATTATACACACAGATTAAAAAAAAACTGTCTCATACACTCACTTTATTGCGTGACATGAGATGCAGCAGCCGATCGCTCTGAGAGAACAGAGCGGCGGAGTAGGCAATGTTTATAGCAGTCTCTGGTTTATCTCCCGTCAGCACCCAAACAACGATGCCAGCGTCGAGTAGGGCTCGCACAGTTCGGGGCACGTCCTCCTGAAGGCGGTCCTCGACGCCCGTCGCCCCAACGAGGGTTAGGGCGCTTTCTAGCCGCGCTAATGAATCCCGAATACGTTTTTCTCTACCTGGTGACGTAAAAGAACATTACTAAATAGGATGCATGTTGCTTTCTCGTTGTTTTGTATACCTATACTTCGTTAAATGATTTATAGAAGCAGGCGTTACTTTGCGGAATTCCATATTACAAGCAATATAACAGAACTAACTACTTTGCTATAATCCGCACGGGTTAAGTGAATGCATGCAAAGCCAATGTGTATGAAGCAGGCAAAATCTACGCACCTTATACATGCAGGACAAGCCACCACATGCACCCCAAGGCGCAATTCACCAGCAACAACGCACACACACCCACCACCACAATCTCGACCGAAAAATCGTAATGCGTAATGCGCATTACGATTTTTGTCGTGGAGCCTATCCTCCTGATGATGCTTCGGTTTCGGTTTCGGGGCGAAACGATCGTCGAGATTGTGGTGGTGGGTGTGTGTGCTGCTTTTGTGTGCGTTGTTGCTGGTGAATTGCGCCATGGGGTGCATGTGGTGGCTTGTCCTGCATGTATAAGGTGCGTAGATTTTGCCTGCTTCATACACATTGGCTTTACATGCATTCACTTAACCCGTGCGGATTATAGCAAAGTAGTTAGTTCTGTTATATTGCTTCCTATACTTCTTTCTTTTTTACAGCCCACCAGGCTTTTAGGAAGTAACGTAGCGGCCACAATCTCACTGCTGGATAAAGGCCTCCTATGTCAATATATATAAAACATCAGTAAGACAACAATCTTCTGTGTTTTAATTCGTTTTCAGTAGTATCTATCAAAGTCATTGTAACAATATTACACATACATTATGCAATTAACTATGTTTTGAATAAAAAGCTTTATTAAAATTTATGAACCAATGCCCCGAAGCGTTACAATAACTGGTATTGTGACCATTAACGGGCGCCGTGGGTTTCCCAGTCCGCACTTTTAACAAGCCTATAAGGAAAAAACCGAAATAGCCGAAATTAAAAGAGTTATAATCTAATTAAGTTCCTATATATAACAAAAAAATGGTAAAGACTATGTTTTTTTCCCGTGAAGAGACCTATATCCAGCAGTGGACGTCCATCGGTTGACGAAGAAGAAGAAGAAGATGTTTTTTTCTCCATCTATAACAAATAAGTAGCAAAGTAGCGGCCTATTACAATCCCACTGCTGGGAATAGGCCTCCACTTCTGGAGAGAAGGGTTGGAGCTAACCTACCACGCTGCTCCAATTCGGATTGGTAGGTTAAACATATCTCCAGAATTCTCTAAAGATATGCAGGTTTCCTCACGATGTTTTCCTTCACCGAAAAGCGTGTGATAAATTGCAATTATCAATAAGACACATGAGTTTTAATAGAAAAACTCGGTGCATGCCGGGGTTTGAAATCGTGTTCCCCTCGAAAGAGTCGCACAGTCTCACCGCTGGGCTATCACAGCTCTAGGAAGTAATTTGCCAGAAATTCTCTACAATCCCATCACGATGTTTTTCTTTAACATAATAAATAATATAATTTGGCCGATCAATTTGTCTCTATTGCGTAATAGACAAAAATACAAGATTGAAGATAAATATGATCCGAGTAGAAGCCAAAGTGACTTTTGAATATAAAGTCTGTAGAACGGTTGATGAACACAAAAGTAATAATAAAATTATTTTGCTATAATCCGCGATACATATAGGTTGATGAACACTTAAAATAGTGGAGTGGCGATCCCTCAAGATTTCAGGTTCTTAGATCTCTTACTAGTGTACAGAGGACAGAGGACCTCAAAAAGTTCGGGGGAGCAGCTAAAAATACAATAAGATCGTATGACGTGGTAATACGCGGAAATTACTTACATCTAGCAGTTAATATTTATCGGTTGAAAAATACAAAGATATACTCGTAAACATAACAAGATAACTTGTAGTATAGACATAACAAAAAACAAGGAAAAATAGTAGAGATCTAATTCTGGGTTGAAAATAGCTCGCAAGTATATAATTAAAAAAAAATAGAATAAATTTACCTTCACCAAGTTCAGAGGCGCGCGTGTGTCCAGCTAACCATTCTTCCCACAGCGCAGGTTGCATGGTGCGCTTAGCCATGACCAACGTACGAAGACCCGCGCGTGAATATTCAGACAAGAGCGATCTAGTCCTATCGTAGGCGGCTGATTCAGCCGATCCAGCTCGCATTGGTGCTAGCGCTCCGAGTACTGTGCTGTCGGCGCCTTTTACGTATAACACTACCTGCAATTGTTATGTAACATTTAGTAATTTTGACATTGATTAATAAATATAATGCACGCACAAACGGTAGCAATCAAATTCGAAATAATGTATACAGTGAACGCTTATAATGAAGGAACAAATTGTAAATGCACTAGTGAATTGGGCTTTAGATGGGAAGCTTTAGCTTAGAGTGGAAGATTCACTCATCCACACGTATTGGTTTGTATTAAAAGAGCCTACTCGAATATAAACATGTTCCCATATTACATAGAAGAAGGATTAACAGCTTATTCAGTCATAGACAGCATTCCTACCTGGTAATAGGATCAATTTACTATCTTCGTTCCAAATTAATTTTTATAACGTAAGAACTTGTCTACGTTTCAATGCGCCGACAATTCAAGTCCATAAATAGTATTTAGTAAATACTAAACTGTTTATCTACATAAGCTGTGATAGCCCAGCGGTGAGACCGTGCGACTCTTTCGAGGGGAACACGAGTTCAAACCCGGGCAGACACCAATGAGTTTTTCTATTAAAACTCATGTGTCTAATTGATAATTGCAATTTATCACACGCTTTTCGGTGAAGGAAAACATCGTGAGGAGACCTGCATATCTCTAGAGAATTCTGGAGATATGTGTAATCTACCAACCCGCATTGGGGCAGCGTGGTAGGTCTTAGCTCCAGCCCTTCTGTCCAGAAACGGAGAGAGGAGGCCTATTTCCAGCAGTGGGATTGTAACAGGCCGCTACTTTATCTACATACCAATTCAAGTAATGCGCACTCAAACTTGCATAACCGACCGCTATCATCGTCGTCATTTTCGGTTTATTTTTCCTAATTTTACACACATTTAAACACATAAAACACCAACACAATGCGCACATTTAAATGTGCGAAACGAGCGGGCCCTCTTTTCACCTCAAGAGGCAATAAACCGTAGTGTAAAACAGATAACTATTAGTGTTCGGTAAATATCGTTAGGTGAATCTTGTTACAAATATAAGCTGAATAAAGAATAGTGTTTTTACCTGTCCGGTAGGAGTTCTCAACGCTATGGACATGCATTTCCTATTGGAATCGAACTGTTGCACCCTGAGCACTTTCAGCCTTGATAGTTCTCCGCGTATGCCTAATTCAACTTCATCAGGCGATCTTCCTCTTAGCTCGTATCCGTAAGCAAGTGCTGCTTCGGCTAGAGCTAGCTCGTCGGGACTTTCAGCCTCGAAGCGAGCTATCTGTAAAATATTATGGCTGTTATTTAATCAAACTCTTTCGATATACAAGAAATCTATTTTGCTGTAATCAGAATGTTATTTTGCTGTAATCAGCGACTAGAGATAACGGCCTGTTCTATCCCACTGTTGGGCATGTGCCTCATCTTTCCTTTTTTAAGAGAAGGGTTGGATCCACCACAGTACAATGCGAACTGGTTGGTTACACCATATAACATAAATTCTTTAAAGATATGCAGGTTTCCTCTCAATGAGTAAGTACATCAATAAGTAAATAAAAATTGCAAATATAAAATCATTGGTGCCTGCCCGGGCATTGAACTCGTGACCCACTCGAAAGAGTCACACGACCTCACCGTTCGGCAGTTGTTTGTGTTATCGAAGTATCGAAGTAACGAATTGTTGTATATTTTTTTGATATCTCAAGATTTTGAGATTATTTACATAAATTTAAACATGTAATATACAGCCGTGATAGATTTTTAGGTCACGAGGCTCAAACCCCGGGCAGGCACCAAATAGTTTTTCTGTTAATAACTTGTGTCTAAATGATAATTGCAATTTATCCAAGACTTTTCGTTGAAGGAAAACATCGTGAGTAAAACTGCATAAAGCGCGTTTTCTATAATTTTTTTATAGAAAACTCGTAGTTCGGCAACACAATCGTGGTCAAACAACATAGAAACTGCCCTATGGAAATTGGTAACGATTAATACATGTGAGTTATAACAAAAAACAGTCGTCATTAAATACTAGGAATATGCTCGGCATAGAAGAAAAATTTATAACGAGCTGCGTTAATTTTTGCAATAAAAATCTTTAATTTCTCAGAGAAAGTTTATTCATATTCAAACTGTCTGCTTTTGCATTAGTTTAAATAATTGAAAGTATTACGTTTCGTTGCAAGTAAATGTATTGTTATGCGTTAATTGTTGAATGAGAAATATTTTACCGTATACGTTGAATATGGAGATTATTACATTTGTTTACACGTTTACAGTTATTAAGAGATTGTTATCAAGTTATAGTATTTATATATCAATGTATAGTATTATACATACTTTAGTTTACATATGCCGTGTGGTATCCGACTGAGTAGAATAGACCCCCTTCATTTCTGACAGAGGTGTTGTAAAAGGCGACTAAGGTAAGTTGACCCGCCGTGTGGTATCCGACTGAGTAGAATAGACTACCCCACTACTTACCGAGGTGTCGTAAAAGGTGACTAAGGTAAGTTGACGTCAGGCAGGCGGCCGGTCGTAATATAAGAAGGAGGACAAAAATCGTAATGCATGATTTTTGTCGTGGAGCCTATCCTCCTGATGATGCTTCGGTTTCGGGGCGAAACGATCGTCGAGATTGTGGTGGTGGGTGTGTGTGCTGCTTTTGTGTGCGTTGTTGCTGGTGAATGCGCCTTGGGGGTGCATGTGGTGGCTTGTCCTGCATGTATAAGGTGCGTAAATTTTGTCTGCTTCATACACATTGGCTTTGCATGCATTCACCTAACCCGTGCGGATTATAGCAAAGTAGTTAGTTCTGTTATATTGCTTGTAATATGGAATTCCGCAAAGTAACGCCTGCTTCTATAATAAATCATTTACCTTAATCGTCTTTTACAACACCTCGGTAAGAAATGCTATATATAATAATAAGAAATGGTATATAGTTACACTTCTATCCCGAACAAGACAGTAATGATTAGATGTAACTAGTTATAAGAAGTATATTCTGAAAAAAGCAACCACCGAGTGTCTTAATAGCTTTTCTCGGTAGAAACAGTTTTCCGAACCAGCAGTAAAGTTGACGATTCAAAAGAACTTGTTTAAAAGTTTACTTGAATTAAGAATATTTTGAATTTGAATTTGGACCTTGTCTTTTTCCTTCTGTTACTCAAAGGTTGATTGGAAGAGGTCCGTTTTAGAGATAAGTCCGTCTGTTTACATGTGCTATTTTTCTTACTTTCTCTTTTCTAACTATATGCGACTTTGCGATCCAGCAGCGATAACAAGCTTAAAACGCCACGCAGTCGAACCCAATGGTATGGCAGTTCTTATACGGTAAAGTGTGTATTACTTTGGAACTCTGTCCCGGCGAATATCCGTCATTCCGAATCGGTGCACGTTTTTAAGAGTCGTTTGAAAAATTATTATTTATCTATTTGTTAATATTAGTATGTAGTATATTATAAGAATATGTATTCAAGTATGTATGCTGTTTAGTATATGTTTAATATTAGTATTCAAAATTTATGTAATCTATTAACTATATGTATGTATATAGGCGAATAGATCAATTTCTCTATTATATTTGTGTTGCACCAACCTATTCTTTTACTTAGATCCGTTACTTACGGGTTGTCTGTAACAGATCGCTGAAAGCGATAAGACCGCCCTTGCAAGATATTATAAATCATTTCTTGTACATATAATATATATGTATTTTTTTGTCTGTATGCATAAAGAATAAATAAATAAATAATAAATGTATGTACCATAAAGGAAAAAATAAAAAAGTTTTATTAAGAATAGTAAATACCTGAACTTCGGTGGACGTGCTCGGTTCGCTGATGCTGCCGTCTCGGCTACCGAATGTCAGTTTGGGCAGGCGGAGTCGAAGGGGGGAGGTAGTGGTCGGCGGCGGCGACGGCGTTGTGGAGCGAGATTCAGTTAATCTAGCGTACCTCCAAAGCAATCGGATTCAATTGTAGATAAATATAAACGGAATACCAATTTCAAATGTAGAAACGAAATTGAATTTAAAAATTTTGATTTTTCATAATTTATTCTATACTAGTTGTATAGAAAATAAATTCACGTTGTGGGTTGTTGACTTCGTTGCGTCAACTAAAGCGTTAAAGAACCCTCAGTTATGTATTGTGTTATTATCCTGTTCCCGAAGAAAACATCGAGATATTATACTGTACTATAGTAGCAATGCGCTCGACTTCGCCCGCGAGGAAATTAGTGTCACAAAGTTTTTCGGCGTAAATCCCGAGCCCGCAGGAATTCCAGAATAAAAGTAACCTATATGTTCCTTTTTTATCTGTTTTGACTGGCCCGTTGGCGTTGTGGGTAGTGACCCTGCCTTCAGCTCCGCGGGTCGCGGGTTCGATTCCCGCTGAGGGCCAACATTTTCTATAAACAAATTGTTGGTTCTTCGAGCCTGGGTGTGTATTTGTATTTAAGTATGTATTTAAACTTATATATGTAGTATATCTACCAGTTCCAGTACCAGTTATCACCCATAACACAAGTATTAAGTTACTTACTTTGGGGACGGATGACCGTGTGTGTAAGTGTCCCATATATTTAATATATTTATTAATTTACTTTACAACCTCGTCTATACCATATATCTGTTTAGTCGTTCTTATTTACCTAAACCTTAATCAAGAATCAATTTTATTCAAGTAAAAATCGTTAACAAATCCGTTCAGTAGATTTTGGGAAAATCGATAACATACAGGCAAACAGTTTTTTAGACTTTGTTTTATAATAAGTATAGATTTGAAACTAGTTAAATGTCGATTATTTTAATGACTCGTGTTTTATAGCAAATTAACGATACTCTAAGTCGATTATTGCTATATCAAAGCGTAATAATTACGATTACTCACTTATCGTTCGAGCGTAAAGTACCGTTGGACCGCGAGGCCTTCTGAGAGCGCAACTGCTCGCTACTGTTAGACCCAGATAGCTGCATTGAGTCCACGTGCGGCTGACTCACGACCACCGTATTACACACCGCCAGGATCAGGAGAAATTCACGGACCTGACCAGAAAAAAAAGAAAGAAATTGAAATTATTCTATCGGTACTTTATATTCTTACTCTATAGTAAAGTAAAGTAGCGGCCTGTTACAATCCCACTGCTGGAAATAGGCCTCCTCTCTCCGTTTCTGGAGAGATGAGTTGGAGCTAAGACCTACCACGCTGCTCCAATGCGGATTGGTAGGTTACACATATCTACAGAATGCTCTAGAAATATGCAGATTTCCTCACGATGTTTTCCTTAACCGAAAAGCGTGTGATAAATTGCAATTATCAATTAGACACATGAGCTTTAATAGAAAAACTCATTGGTGCCTACCCGGGTTTGAACTCGTGTTCCCCTCGAAAGAGTTGCACGGTCTCACCGCTGGGCTATCACAGCTCTCTTACTCTATATCCTATCATTGAAGAAGTTGTGATAGCCCAGCGGTGGGACCGTGTGAAAGCTGTGATAGTCCAGCGGTGAGACCGTGTAAAAGCTGTGATAGCCCAGCGGTGAGACCGTGTGATAGCCCCGCGGTGAGACCGTGTGATAGCCCAGCGGTGAGACCGTGTGAATGCTGTGCTTGCCCCGCGGTGAGACCATGTGAAAGCTGTGATTGCCCAGCGGTGAGACCGTGTGACTCTCTAGAGACGATCATGGGTTCAAACCCCGGGCAGGCATCATTGAGTTTTTCTATTAAAACTTATGTGTCTAATTGATAATTGCAATTTACCACACAGTTTTCGGTGAAGGAAACATCTTGAGTAAACCTGCATATCTCTAGAGAACTCTAGGGATATGTGTAACCTACCAATCCGCACTGGAGCAACGTGGTAGGTCTTAGCTCCAACCCTTCTCTTCAGAAATGGGGAGAAGAGGCCTATTCCCAGCAGTGAGGTTGTAACAGGCTGCTACTTTATACAGAATGGTACCTAAAATACGTCATTTAATGAATCAACTGATCACTTAAACGTATAAGGTAACTTTGGCATAATTCAATTTTCTTATTGTGCCGTCTTCATTTCACATGGGGAAAAAATAAATAGATTTCATTTAATTTCATACAATTTTAAAATGACGTGGTTAATCTTCTTTCTTAACCAGTGGATGTTCATTCTTTGATATAGATTTCGTGATAATAGAGCATTGAGTATCAGTTAATAGAAAGAACATGAATCTGACCTCATATTAACCGTTTGAGTGCTGAAGAATTTTCTTATGTATATGCCAAAAGTGCGGAACGAAATGCGTAGTAATATTTTTTTGGAAACAAAAAATTCTGTCAAAATTATCTCCTGCCCTTAGAGATCCAATGATGATTTTAAATTAGTAAAGTATACGTTCGATCTATCTTCTTACATCTCATTTTTTCTACCAACTGATGGAAGAATTATACTAACCAACAGCCGTGGCACTTCATTCTTAGTGAAAAACAGGAGAAGCGCTATCGCACTGCTCCGCAATTTTGGCATATGAAAAGTGCAGCGCGATCGCGCTTTGCCGCACTCAAACGGTTAATTAATTAAAAAACCTTAATGCCTATTAACCGAGTTGTCGAAGGAAGATTTTACAGTACTTTGTAGTACCTGACTACCTGCAAGTAATGCAGGACATTGTATTAATTTATAGAATTAGGCGTTACTTTGCGGAGATCCATAATACAAAAGTAATAATAAAATTATTTTGCTATAATCCGCGATAAAGTAAATAGAGTCTATCTCCTGATGATGTTCCGGTTGCGGGGCGAAACGATTGTTGAGTTTGTGATAGTGAACATGTGTAGTGCTTGTGTATTGTGGTGGAAGTGGTGGAGGTTTGTGCATGTGTTTTTACGAATCCTGCATGTATTGGGTATGAAAGAACGGATGGTCCCTATACATTTAACATTATATATATTTTCTATTTACTGTATCACGGGTTATAGCAAAATAATTTTATTATTACTTTTGTTTTACATTGTATTAAATCGTAATAATCGATTTCGTTAAAACAATATGTTGTGATGTGTGTTAATACGCTTTATCGCAATTCCCGACGTTTATTTTCGTAAATCGCAAGAGACAATTAATCTTTATTAGCCGTATTATTGTGCGATTATGTCGCTATAAGCCATTGTACGTCGGATTTAATAAACAGAATTGTCACGCAACGAATTAAGATATTACCTTTTGTGTATGTTGGGCGTCATTGCTATCAAGTAGATGTTGTTGCATTCGTCTGTTCGGCGATACTTTGGTCAGGGGAGTCACTATAGGTGGAAGGACAGTAGAAGGTTCGTAGTCGGGCCCAGGTGGGTGATCATAATCTACACCGTTCACCGTACACCGCCTGAACACCATCTTATTCTCCGTCAAGGTACCCGTCTTATCACTAAATAGATAGTTAATCTGCCCCAATTCCTCAGTTATGTTTAACGCTCTACATTCTGTCCGCGTGTTCGTAATTGAATCGTACATCTCGATGTCCTGATGTATATGGTAAACCTGCAAGAGCTTGGTCATTTCGATAGTAACATATAGAGACACAGGTATCATTACTTGTAGCACTATTATATACGTCCAAAATATAAGTAGTCCTTCATAAGCCGGTTTCCCCGCGTACGGAATGAACGGTGTATACTTAGCGGGAATTTGACTATAATGATCCAGCCAAATTTTACAGCCAACTGCTCCTGCGCAGCATAAAAACAAAAGGACCAGTACACACCATATGACGTCTGTATTCATCTTTTTCTCTAGTTTGGAACATTTATATCTTGGTCCCCCGTTATTGAGCATGGCCTTTGTTTCATGTCCCGCATATACTACAATGCCTTCAACATAATCTGTATTTTTGATCGTGCACTCCCTAAGTAGGAGATGTTCTGAGTTGAGCGGTACACGGCATCCGTTCGGGTGGGACAACGTCCCAGTGAATCTGTATATTTTGGTAGACGGCCTCTCTACCTCTACAGAGCTTCTAAATTTCACCGGTGTAAATTCTAATTGCTGTAAGTAAGAAATAAAGTGTTAACAACAAAAAGTACAAGATTGAATAGTCTTAAAAAAAAAGAAATTGTAGAGAAAGTATTCCCACGGTAGCTGTTACGACAGTAGCTATAAAATTATTAAAAATACCGCTTATACCATTATTGAGGTTAAGTACAACGCGAGTTAACAGTTCAGTGGATATCTAGTTAGTGAACTACATACCGACAATGGGACAATAAGCAAGTTCATGTTGGTGTTATAAATGCCTAGATAAGGTAATTTATAGCATTAGGCGTTACTGTAAGGCGGTCCGTAATACATAAGTGATGATAATAGTTTTTTGCCGTAACACGCGACTACAGAAAATCTATATAAGTAGAGTGTGTTCTCCGTGTTCACGCCTCAAGCAGTACAAACCGCCACACCTACCAACTCACTACACTAGTAGCACTGCACGCGTTCACTAGGACAAACTCAAAAATCGTTTTGCTCCGTAGCCGAAGCATGACCAGCAAAATACTCAAAAGAGTATGAACACAAACATACTCATTAGATAGATTTTATCTCGTGGCTGATCATAACTTGCAATATTGTCATTACTTTTGCCTAGACAAAGCTTGAAATAGAGAGGAGAATGATAAATATATTTATATACAATTAATATTTAATATATGTTATTGATAAAAGAAAAATTTTTTTTGGTTAATTAAAAACTTTCGTTTTTTTCTTTAAAATACTTCCTTATTGCAGTGAACCATATATTGAATATAATTTTTTTGGCTATTTATTGAGAATGACTTGTACCGAAATTTCGTTCGCGACAACTTTATAGATAAAATACCCTCAATTAGGTTCCTATTTATTTACCCGTTACCGATTAAAAATCGGGAATTTTGTCCTATATATTAGCCCGGTATATAAGCTATAATGATACTAAATATCATTAAAATTTCTCCACCAGATTAATTGGTAAAGTGCAACTGACAGGTAGAAAGACAGACAGAAATTCAAGTTTAGTAGTGAACTCTTAAAATATCGTACCTTATCTCTAAACCCAGGTGCCACTACTCTTGGCTTTAAGTTTGTTTCGCCATCTAAATTGCAAGTGTCCAAATAGCAAATTCCCATGGGATTTGAAGAGTGAAGCAACACCATATCCGCTGGTACCGCTTCATTGTTTGAGAGATGGACTAGATCTCCAACGCGTACATCCCTCCATTTCACTCGCACGTATCTCTCCACTGATCTACGAAAAAAAAGTATATTTTTACATGCTGAAATCACTTACGTATATATTTAAGAATTCCGTTCACAACTTATTTGAAAACAGGTCACGTTAAAAAAAGAGCAGCCGCCAAAATTCTTGCTGGCTCTTCTCGTTGGAAAAGCTTTCCGAACCAGCAGAAGAGTTGACGAAAGCACTTGTTTACAAGTTTACATGAATAAAGAATATTTTCAATTTGAAACCTTAACATTCTCATCTCATTTGCATGCACTCTTCTTTCATACGTTCTTTTCATTGACCAACATTTTGATCCGTACATTACGACAGATCTAATGAACTTTTTATAAATTTTCTCCAAGCTTTATTAGATTAATTTTAAGGTTTACGTATCTATAATTAATTTTCCCGAAGCTTTATAAGTTTAAGTTTAAAGTTGACGTATCTATAATTTACCTTTATAATTTTCAATACATTCATTGTCGATTTCGGTTCACTAGTTTGACCGTCACACATGTGATCTTAACCTCAATAAAACCATTTGTTACGAATTACGAAACTCCAATTGTAACAAACATACGTTCTCATCTCATTATGTTAATTTTTCTTTACTATTATTAACACGCAGTTGCGTTTCTAAGTTATATTTCATGGATTAAACCGATATGCATATTTAGATTTACATACGCAAGTTTTATGCATAAAAGTAAAACGTAAAGTAACGGCCTGTTAATATCCCATTGCTGCGAATAGGCCTCCTCTCTCCGTTATTTGGAGAGAAGGATTGAAACTAAGACCTACCACGCTGCCTCAATGCGGATTGGTAGGTTACACACAACCCTAGAATTCTCTAGAGATATGTAGTTTTCCTCTCGATGTTTTCCTTCACCAAAAAGCGTGTGATAAATTGCAAATATCAATTGGACACATAAGTTTTAATAGAAAAACTCATGAGTGCCTGTCCGGGTTTGAACCCATGTCCGTCTCTAGAGAGTCGCACGGTCTCACCACTGGGCTATCACAGCTTTATGCATATTAGGTACCATATATTACTTAACATGCAATAAAATTAATGATTTTCACTATTAACACTTTAAATGTATAATGGACTAGCGACAAGCCGACACGTTGCTATGGCTCAGTCTGGTTTCTATTTTACCTCAAAACAAAACTGTCATTAAAAGTTTCAAAAGTGTTCCGATCGCCACCAAACTACAGTATTATTCGCCAGGTCAATGTAAAGATACCGTTGATAATGTATATGTACTGTTTGCGGATGATACATCTTTAATTTTTAAAGTAAATAGAAATGACCATAATATTGACGAAGTAAACAGTGGTTTATCGCAAGTAGCCCATTGGTTCAGGGTAAATAATTTGGTACTAAACTCTAAAAAAACAAATTGTATTGAATTTGCATTACCTAATGCTGCAAAAACAGCAAATAGGCTCTCCATAAATAATGTACCACTGAAACCAGAAAATACAACTGTATTTTTGGGAGTGACCTTGGATTCAAAACTCCAATGGAGCACACACATAATAACTCTTGCAGGGAAACTTAGTTCAGCAGCCTACGCTGTTCGAAAGATAAGACAATTTACAGATGTCGAAACAGCAAAACTTGTTTATTTTGCTTACTTTCATAGCATTATGTCTTATGGAATATTGCTGTGGGGTAAATGCGCGGATAGTGAAAAAATTTTCGTATTACAAAAAAGAGCCATACGTGGCATCTACAATTTAAGTCCGCGTGATTCCCTGCGAGAGAAGTTTAAGGAAATAGGTATTCTCACATTTGCTTCACAGTATATTTTAAACAATGTAATTTTTGTACATAAAAATATAAAGAATTATAAAACGATAGGTGATGTATATAATAGACAAAGTAGGAACCGACATAAGCTTGCGACTCCTGCTTTGCGCCTAGCAAAAGTACGTAAATCGTTTGTGGGTATGGGTATAAGATTCTATAATAAAATTCCGAAATCAATTTTGGCCATGCCATTACAGCAGTTTAAAACCACTGTTAAAAAGAGGCTGATACAGAAAGCCTACTATACTGTTGAAGATTACTTAGATGATAAGGATGTGTGGATATAGGTGTACTCTGTACAAGACAGTAATAAATAAATGTAACTAGTTCTAAGATTTATATTTTAAAAAGAGCAACCGCCGAGTTTCTTGCTGGCTCTTCTCGGTAGGAACAGCTTTCCGAACCAGCAGTAAAGTTGACGATTCAAAAGCACTTGTTTACAAGTTTACTTGAATAAAGAATATTTTGAATTTGAATTTGAATTTGATAGTCTGAAAATTTAACTTAAATCTGTCCAGCCAACTAATTATTTGTATAACAGTTGTGTCAGACTGTACCACTCTTTCGAGAGGGTAACAGGCTCAAACCCCGGGCAGGCACTTTTCTATTAAGATTTATGCGTTTTAGTGATATTTCCAATCATTGCCATTTGAGCAGCATGGTCGTTCTTAGCTCCAATATCTCTTTCCAAAAACGGAGAAAGAGGGGGCAGCAGGGGAAGAGTAACAGGCCGTCAGTTTATTAATATGAATGGATGAATATCAGGAAGGAGAACTAGCTAACTAGAAAACCTGGTTGAATAGATATTCACGCTAAGAAACTTGATCAAATGGTATGTATTTACAAAGGATTTTAAATAATTATATTTGACAAAAGTAATAATAAAATTATTTTGCTATAATCCGCGATACATGTATCGCGGATTATAGCAAAATAATTTTATTATTACTTTTGTATTATGGATCTCCGCAAAGTAACGCCTAATTCTATAAATTAATTATATTTGATTTGTTATCATGATACGATATGATAACTTATCATCAAGAATGTAATCAATTCCAAAAACTGTTGAGTGCACGATGAAAGATGTCAGTCGTGAAAATATATGATATTACAGAATTATTGCAAACATAGATTTATCCATATTTCGAAGAAAATTCATTTTTCAACTCCTAATAAATCATTAATCAAATCTGCTGAAGTGATTTTTGTCATGTATGTTGAAGAGTGAATAAATCTACTTATTATCCCGGTACCTCAGGCCTGATACTGCCACGAAAGCGAAGTCTCAGGTTAGAAAGTTTGAATATAAAGTGAATAAAATTGTCGGAAGTCACGTCAAACAAAGAAAAGCGGCGAATATTAAAAATATTTTTTTCGTAACCATTTTTGCGTTAGCGATGTTATCGTATCAAGCGAGGTTTGTTTCAATCCGATATATACGTGTTCGTGAAAGAGTAGGGTTGCCATCTGTCTCAATATATCGGGACTGTTACTGATATTGAACTCACAGTACCAGAGTAAATTGTCACGGTCAACACTGTGCAACACGATTTAAGGTTACCGGGTGTGGAGTGAGCGAGAGGCGCGAATGGATGTGATAGGACAGAAGGTCAGTACAATGGACCAGATAAGCGAATATTGATCTTTTTTATATAAGCTTAATATACAACGATATAAAATTAAATAAATATATATGGGGTCATCCGTACGGGTACACACACAACTTTAGAGACATATGTCTCTTATAATTAGTAACTTAATACTTGTGTGACAAACAACTGGTAAATATTTTTTAATTTAAACTATTGTGAGTAGTATTAATAGTTAATATATAGATACCGGCTATACACACGCCTAATTTTATCGGATTAGCCCGATTAGTTTCGAACCCGTCCGGGGCACCTATGCATGAGTTCTTTACACGACGTTATCGCGGCGGGAACTGTTCCCGCCGCGATAACGTCGTGTAAAGACGTGAGTATAGCCGGCATCTATATATTAACTGGAAAATACATACATAACATTTTTGACTGGCCCGTTGGCGCAGTTGGCAGTGACCCTGTCTTCGGCTCCGTGGGTCGCGGGTTCGATTCCCGCCGAGAACAAACATTTTCTATTTAGGATTTGTTGGTTCTTCGAGTCTGGGTGTATATATGTATTTAAGTATGTATTTAAAACTATATATGTAGTATATTTACCAGTTGTCCGTCCGTCACCCATAACACAAGTATTAAGTTACTTACTTTGGGGATGGACGACCGTGTGTGTAAATGTCCCATATATTTATTATTATATTTATTATTATTATAACAGTTTTAGTTAAATGTATAACCCCTCTTTTAGAAAATGTTGGCCCTAAATAAATCGAACCCATGATCCGAGGAGTTGAAATCAGGGCCACTGTCAACTGTGCCAACAGGCTATATTATATCTAAAAAAAAATTATGGTAACCCTATAAATGAGCAACAGGTAACAAAGGCATAACATAAAAAAAAAGCGATCAGCCATTGAAATACTGTTCGATGCTTTCACTCTTCCATCGTTATTGGTTGTTGTAATTTTGTAATTTTCCTTTTAAATTATCAAACAAAAGAAGGCCGATGAAGGACATGATAATGCCTGTTACCTTCCGGGGGCAGTAATTAGACTAAATGCATACATTCACAAGAACAAACGTTCAAGTTTTCAAGTTCAATACTAGTGCAAAATAATTTTTAAATTATTCTTAAAGTATTCGTAAAGTTCTATCAATTATTTTAATATAATTCAAAAAGTGTACTGTTCTTAAATTACACGTTTAACCCATTTATAAGAGGACGTTGTAACGATGAACTTGACAAGGAGATTCTATAAAAACGTTTATGAGATCATTCTAAAAGTAAATGATTTTGTATACAAACGTTCATTGTCATTATTACGAGCTTTACTGATTTTATTACTGCTTTATGAGAAACCTAACGACTCGGCTAGAAACTTGTTAGTATTCAACATGTTCCTTTTTTGAGTATTCAAATTTGTAGAAACGATGAAATAGGTTTAGACCATATTTAATGTATGGATACTGGCTATATCGGGCGAGCGCGTCTAGTTTCAATTCCATTATTCATGAGCTCTTTATACCGCGCTGTCGGGTAACACTATATAATAAGATGAATATATAGGCGGTTTCTAAAAATCGCTTAAGCCGTTCCCGAGGGGTTTGTTTATTAACATTGTGACAAGAAAATTTTATATATTTTGATGTAAAACATGGAACTATATAAATAGTGTTTTTAATAATGATAAAAACAAACACACACACACACACACACACACATATATATATATATATTGTGTATGTGTGTGTGTGTGTGTGTGTGTGTCTGTGTATGTCTTCTACTCAATTATGAGAGAATCAGAGGCCAAAAAGATTTCCTACATCTACTGATGTGCAGCGTAGAAATCACCAATTTATTTCCACTCATTTCATGCAAGTATTATAATCTTTCCTGAGAAACAGGTAATAGAACTCATTGATCCAATTGTAACGTCATTTTCAATTATAGGATGTTCTGATTTGAAAGTAGCATTATTTTGTTATTATCAGCCAATATTATTAATAGCTTTTATATAACTCGCAATGTATGTATGTGAAGGTGGAATCTTGCAAGTTATCTGATCCACTTCCCAGTGTCCGATTGAGCCGAAATTTTACATTCTGGTCCAGTACCGATGACAATGCATGTTTATGATAAATATGGCCTAATACAACTTCTTCTTTTTAAATTTTATACAGGAAAAAACTCCTTATGGGTACCGCCGCCTGCTCCCGTCGGGCGGCGGTATGTTTATGTCGGACTGGCATCGACTAAAACGATCTGTGTGCTCCATCAAGCTGCCGATGGCAAGGACAGGGTATCGTTATACACATTGCCCCCATCCCCGCCGACAGCTCTGATTCCAGAGAACACCTCCTCTGGGTAGGGACCCCTCGAAAGAGAAGTCCCCCTCCGCTAACCGGTGCATCGGGAGCACCAGATGCACCGACCGCCTCGGGGACCTGTAAGCCAGGCGATATACCCCGTTCGGAATGCCCGAAGATCCCGACCTGACCTGCCAGGATTCGCTCCTGACGAGGGAACTGGTGAACGAGGGAACAGTCCCGGTGACTATGCATATTTATGATAAGCATAACTTGATGTTACTGCTAGGATTGGCTCTAGACGAGGAAACTCCTCAAAGGTTAACAGTAGGGATGTGAAACTTTGATAAAACCTATTTTAACTTGACTTGTTATTATAGAATTATTACACTAGACTAGGGGAGCCTTAGGCAGACAGGTGAGTGTCACAATAAAAAATAAGACAGAGAATGAGACTCGTTTACTTATCTTTGTCTAATCGCACATAAAAAAAGAGACAAATAGATACAGTCTTGCTTTATCTTTATTGTTAGAGGGCATATTATATATATAGGCTGGCGTCTACTCTATGATTCTCTATATAATAACTCTATGATTATTATTCTAGACAGGTTTGAAGAGTCTGTATAATTTGAATAAACAACAGTCCCGATGTTAGAGCCTAATCTTTATTGATTCTATGCACGTACGTGATAAATCAGAATTGGGTTATCGCACTGAGATAAGTGATATTACCAAATATCGTTGTATCACAGTTTCGTTACATCAATCACGAACTAAATCAGTCACAACCGTTCTAATGCAAATACAAGTATTGTTTCAATAACTTTATCGTAAAATATGAACCATTGTTTTGCATTTCATGGTTATATTTGTAACAACGAAATGGATATAAATCACTTATACAAGGAAAGAATCAAATAAATTAATTACAAAATAAAACGGCTGTGGCGATTTCCTACTAAATGCAAAGATAAAAGATATAAAGACCTCAAGGCAATTATCAATTAGACACAAGTTTTAACAGAACTCATTGGTGACTGCCCGAGGATTGAACCCATGATCCTCTCGAGAGGGTCGCGAAGTCTCGCCGCTGGGTTATCACAACTTAAGGAAGCACATACCATAACACGGAATTACCAGCTGCAGTTATAATATTGTATGCCTCTCATTTATTACATTAATTATTATAGTAGGATTATTAACGATGCGTTGATTACGTCATTACAATTTATCTGCAGGAGTAAATAGAACGGGGAAAAACAGTAATATGTGTAAAATAATTAATAATATAAACAATCATAAAAACATTTCAAATGATTATAAAGAGGTTAGCTTTAAGAATTGTATTTGAAATATCTTGTCTAAGATCTTTGACGACTTGTGACCATCGAGTTGTTATACTTACATTAGACAGCCTAAAATATGACAATACAATGAAATTTAAGAATTATTGTTTTTGAAAATAAATCTTCTATTACGCGTTAATTTAAACTAACAATTAACGCATAAATGTTTATGAATAAAATGTATAACATTAATTAGTTTTAAACTCACGCTTCAATATTTTTAATCCATACACATATAAAAATCTAAAATAACAAAATTGGGACAAAAGTTTATATAGAAAAATCTTCTTGATAAAAGTTAAAGCAATAAAGAATTTTTTAATTTCGATATCTAAGGTGAAAGGGGAAACAATAAAACACAAATGACAAAAATAATAATTGACTAAAAAGGGGTTAAAGGCAAAAAGGGAAAGTTCAATCACTACTTGTTTACGCGAAGCGTGGGAATTTAGTTGTATAGCCTATTGTCTCTGTTCAAATAACTTTCGTTGCTCTTGTTTCATTACTTAACGGGAACGGCTTATCAAGAACGCCATCTTTTATTTTTATTAGACACTAATGGTGTTTCTCTACAAATAGTTTCTGTTTACATACTAGCATTAAGCGTCGGTGTGACCTACTTGCCGCGGCGTTTATCAGCTTATTAAACTGAGGCACTTAACATTTATTATGACCTAATTCGACGATAAAACTTATTTTAATGTTCAAAGTAAGACATGACGTTTAAAAAAAGCCGTCTAAAATAATTGTACCGTCCATCTCTTTGCTTCATCATCATCCTCCTGCCCTTATCCCACTCTAAGTGGGGTCGGCACAACATGTTACAAACATGTTGTCACATGATTTGGCTACGTATTTTACGACCGGCCGCCTGCCTGACGTCAACTTACCTTAGTCGTATTTTACGACCCCTCGGTAAGAAAGAGGGTGGTCTATTTTACTCAACCAGATACCACACGGTGGGTCAACTTACCTGAGTCGCCTTTTACGACACCTCTATAAGAAATGAGGGTGGTCTATTCTACTCAGCCGGATACCACACGGCGGGTCGACTTACCTTAGTCGCCTTTTACGACACCTCGGTAACAATGAGGGTGGTCTATTCTACTTAGCCGGATACCACACGGTGTACGTCCATCTCTTTGCTTCGTTATCCTGAAATCTAAGGATCTCGAACCTCACTACCGATATGGTAGTACAAATAATAATCTATTGAATGGCATAGTTTATCTTTTTTATTCAGGATTATCATTTACTGGGATACAGATAAAATTTTTAAATAAAAGCTTATTCTTTCGTCCCGAAGTTTGATGTTAAGTCATGGACCAGTCTGCGTTACAGCCTAATCCATAAACACAAGTGAGTCATCGTTCTAAAATGAACGTGATTTATTTACAAACAACGATTTCGATAAAAAACAATTGGTATCGTACGACTTGGGATTCAATTAAGAACATCATTCTAGTGTTTTAATGACTGTATTATTAATATTTAAAACTAGCTGTGCCTTCGCACGCGTGGAAATCGGTAATTAATTGAAATTTTGAAAGTAATAGTACTTATTGTGATTTAACCATAAAATATCTAAAGAATTAGGCGTTACTTTTCGGAGATCCATAGTACAAAAGTAATAATAAAAATTATTTTGCTATAATCCGCGATACAGTAAATATAAAATATATATATAGTGCTAAATGTATAGCGGACTATGCGTTTTTTTCATAACTGATACATGCAGGATTCGTAAAACAGATGCACAAACCTCCACCACTACCACCACGAGCACTACACACGTTCACTATCACAAACTCAACAATCGTTTCGCCCGCAACCGAAGCAATCATCAGGAGATAGACTCCATGACAATTTACTTTGCGATTTTATCGTAATTATTTGGCGCGGATTATAGCAAAATAATTTTTATTATTACTTTTCCATAAGATATCTATTATGACATGCTGTCGCTCATTTTTTGTAGTATTTTTGTAAATCTACAATTCTTTAGTTCATTAATTTAGAATATCTCTGTGTGTTTAAGCGGCGCACGCAACTCTAGCTCCCAGCAGGCGAGTTTTTTTAACTGCGCGACCTCTTTTATACCCGTACTATTTACAAAAAAACCCTAATTTACTATTAATCTAAACCATCCGGAAGAATTAACAGAAACTACCTGTTAGTAAAAACCGTTCAAAGTCCATTCAGTAGATTTTTAGAAAATTTTGAGAAGATAGGTTTTGGGGACTTTGTTATATAATAAGTATAAAATATATATGTAACATATTATATAATAATATTTTAAATCATCCTTTATTAACGCCAATTTTGCTATAATCAGCGAATACAGATAATATATGTAAAGCTTAAAGTACGCCTACTAGCAGTTCTCATACCTTATGTATGCACATACATAGATTTTCTCTAATGTAGCGAATATAGCGTATTATAGCGAAATAATGTAATCATTTTTGTATCATTTTTGACGTTGAATTTGGCTGTTTTAAAATGAAAAGGTTTTTGTAGTTAAAAAAATAGATTAGACAAGGTAATTAGTTCTACAATCCCATGGGATTTTTATCAACAGAAAAATAGAATCAATAGATTAGTTTGAATATTTACCCATAACCATAAATATTGTGAAATAACTATATACACCTTTAGAAAACGCGGGATAACAAAGAGTAACCTTGTCACCATTTAAGGAATGAATAAAAAAGCAGTCTACAATATTCAATAGTGATCTACATATTTGATATTACCCGTCAGTTTTGATCGTTGTCGTGTAGTTTAAATAAAGTTAACTGATATGGTCCTCGCGTGGGCGTCAAGGTTTGTTCGTATGTAACGATAACGATATAATTAAAAGCTAATTTTAATGAAGCATTATATGGACCACATTTGCATTTTTTATTTTTAGAATTTATCATTCCACTATACCTATATACATACTCGCAAAACAAAGTCTCCCAAAGCTGTCTGTGTGTAAGATATCGATTTTATCTAAATTTACTTGAAGGATTTTTGTACAGTTTTTACTAAAAGATTGCAATTTTTGAGGAAGGTTTAGGTTAATAATACAATCTCTAGAACGGCTAAGCTGATTTTTGATAGGAATTTCACTAGAAGAGCAGGATTTGGAGCAACATATAGACTACTCTAATTCAGAATTCCCGCAGTCGCAGAAAAGAGAAATAGATTATAAAAAAATGCGTGTATCGAGTTTAATATTGAGAAACAGTCGTCCGAAATTAGTGAATGAATATTGACTTTAACATTTTCACGTATACTGGCACCATAAGTCATGCATTAAAGTTTATATCATAATATTAGCTCGTTGTTTACAATGCAATAATAACCTCGTATCACGACAATATGTGGGATAATGACAAAATGATTGTTTAACAGTTTAACGAGTGGATTTGATAGAATTGCGTGCACCCAACTATGTGGTACACGCTATTAATCATCAAGAGTGGAAAGATTGAAGGTGCGAACGCGATGCTTCGATCCTGCATACCTAAAAAAAGGACAGAGTATTGCCGAAAAATTTTAAAGCTACTAATTACTATAAATTAGTGGTGCCGGCGTAAAAGGGTGGGAGTATCTTGGCCTGAGCACCGGACCAATTCATCGATAGACAAAGAAAAGAAAGTAGGAAAATATATAATAAACAAAGTAGGAACCGACATAAGCTTGCGGTTCCTGCTTTGCGCGTTGCAAAAGTAAGTGAGGCGTTTGTGGATTTGGGTATAAGATTCTGTAATAAAAATCCTCAATCTACTATAACTTTACTATTACAGCAGTTTAAAAATACTATTAAAAAAGGCTTCAGAAAGCCTACTATACTATTGAGGATTACTTAGACGATAAGAATGCGTGGATATAGCTACTCTTCGATCCTGTACAAGACATTAATACCTATATGTAACTAGTAATAAGAATTATTCTTTGAAAAGAGCAACCGCCGAGTTTATTGCTGGTTCTTCTCGGTAGGAAAAGCTTTCCGAACCAGCAGTAGATGTCGACGATTCAAAAAAACTTGTTCACAAGTTACAACTAAAGAAAAGTTTACTAAAGAATATTTTAAAGAATATAGAAGTAATCACCAGATTTTCAACTTCGTGTCTCGAGTCCTTGAGTGCTCCGTACATATTGTTAGGTAGACTAGATTCAGTCTCGGTAAGCTAATCATCACTGGTTCGGAATACAACCGCAAGAGATCACAAAACCTGGAGATCGGTTATCCGCAACTTAGTGATCCGTGGTCACGACCCTCAGGACTGAGGAGACCGACGCAAGGAGGAACAGCTTATTCAACCATTACTTGTTAACAAATGGTTAACAAGTTTACTTGAATAAGAATATTTTAAATTTGAGTTTAAATTCATACTCTTATTATGGCGTTTCAATGTTCGAGCAACGTATAAACGTACCTATGGATACATATGAATAGATTTTCGGTTTCCTGTTTGTCTAATACTATGCTAACATCTCAGGTATTCAATGTGTTTACATTACATAATATACTATAACACAAACCAGATTCGAAATCATTGCTGCATTTTTCTTGCATTCTTAGATTAAATACGGTATGAATTGTGGTAAATATAAAAAACTCTGAAAAAGTAAAGGCTAAAAGGTAATATAAATAAAAACTATAGTGTAATCTAAATTCAGTGAAGAATATTTATCACAGTGTAGGGTTGTCAAAACAAAATTAACCGACGCAAATTGCGTTGGATAGAATACACTTTGCGTAGAAATCTCGGCCATTTTCCGAGATTGGCTTTTACAAACTTGACGGCCATAAGTAGAAGGAGAAATAGACTCTAGGAAGGATAAGCAGATTGCTTATCCTACCTAGAAGCTTGGAGAATGATTCTTAAGAAAATGTTGAGATAATCTAAAAAATTGTTGCTGCGGGGAGTCAAAGATAACGTGGCAAACGTTATCTTTCCGACATCTTAAATAAGGCGTTTTGAATAAATAAATCCATGATGCAGTAGTTCAACTCGCTATATGACGCTATTATTGTGCGGTACAAGGAATTGTGTCAAGAACTGGGCGAATGGCCTGACGCCATCCGAACCTAAACAGTTACCGACAATTTGCATACACGCGATAAAAATAAATGAATACTATAAAAACCTAAGCGATTACATGAACGATACGTAAAAACAACCAATCCGCACGAAAGCAGCGTGATGCATCTAAACCCCCAATTGCTTTCTATACCCGGGAGTGTGAGAGAGTTCCTGTTTTCTAATATCTATCGTTAAGATGGCAATTAAAGATCAAAATATGGTTGTAGCCGAAAAACTATTCAAGATATCACAATAACGAAGTTATTAAAAGACACCCAGCAATTATATGTAAAGTTAAAGTGTTTATAAGTACTTTAGTTCTAAAGATTAGTTGTAGTAGATAACGTGTAAAAAAGAGAAAAAAATATATAAAAAAAATTCAAAAAAAAATTCAAAATAAAATAATAATTAAAGTTGAAAAAAAAGATACAAAAAAAACTATAACAATAATAATAATAAATAATAATAATAATTATTAAATTGCATTAGAGTATGTTTCGTTTTTTTTAAGTGCAAGTAAATTAAAAAATACAAAAGCTTAACTAAAAAAAGGCACGGACATAAAATCTGTAGTATGTAATGTCATTTATTAAAAAAAAAAATCTATCGTTAAAGATAAGTACTTGTAAGTAAAAGTAAAGTAGTAGCTGATTCTTCTATTGACCAGCTGTGAATCAAAGGCCTCTATCTTTTGCGAGAAGCAATGAAACTTGGATCCATTAAGCTGCTATAATGCAGAATACGTATTATATTTTCGAAGAATTGTCAATGCATAGGAAGGTTTTATCTCGAACCATCATCAACATCATTTGAAATATCTACTCGACAATAATTGTTCCCTGTTGTTTAAGTGAACGGTTTAATAGTAGTGAAGCCTAGATCAACATGTTAAATATTTTCACTTAAATAGTAGATTCAGGTTGGAATGAGATGACAGTATTGCTTGAGCCGAAACGTATAGTGAGGATGTTTACTCAGTAACTTATTAGACGAAACGATTGTTGAGTTTGTGATTGTGAACGTGTGTAGTACTTGTCCAAATGCGATTCCTCAGAGTGATCTCTGAGGGATCGCATTCGTAACGAAATAATCCGTCAGAGAACTAAGGTCACCGACATAGCTCAGCGCATAATCAAGCTGAAGTGGCAATGGGCCGGCCATATCTGTCGCAGAACCGATGACCGTTGGGGTAGACGTGTTCTAAGGTGGGGACCGCGAATCGGAAAACGTAGTGTAGGACACCCTGAGACTCGATGGAGTGACGGCAGTGGATGGAAGCAGAAAGCCTAGGATCGGGCTAAGTGGCGAGTTATTGGAGAGGCCTATGTCCAGCAGTGGACAGATGTAGGCTGATGATGATGTAGTACTTGTTTATTGTGGTAGCGGTGGTGAAAGTTTATGCGTGTGTTTTTACGAATTCGGCATGTATCCAGTATAAGGTATGAAAACGGATAGTCCACTCTACATTTAGCATTATATAATATTTTCTATTTACTTTATAGTAAAATAATTTTACTTTTACTTTTGTATTATGGATCTCCGCAAAGTAACGCCTGCATCTCTTAAAAGTGTAAAGTAGTATAAAATAAGTAGGACAATACGCTAACGAAATTTGAAACGGTGCGGTAGAGAACGCGTTAAATATAAGAGTAAATAAAGACTGGGAAAGAGTATGTCACACTTTCCCTCGCGCCTGTCGGCATTAAGGTGCGGCTAATTTCGTCATTGTTGAGCAGATAGTGCACCGTCATTACATCAGCGATCTTGCCTCTTGGTCAGAGCAATGTGAAGGCCAACACATTCACTATCGGCCTTAGCGTTGGACTTCTTTGTACAGTGACATCGCCCGTGAAGAACATTGAGATTCTATTTTAGCTAATCGCTGCATCATTTAATAAAGCTTACCATAAATGAACAGTAGATTGTAAAAGATATATAAAGATTTACGAAAAAACATCTGCACCAGGAAATATTCAAATTTAAAAACTACTGTTACGAGAAAAATGAATGTATGGTTTCAGTTTTCATTTTGACTTGTAAATAATTGCAGAATATTATCTGGGCTAATGCGATGTTGGTCTAACTAAGTGAAAGAAGCCAAATCTATCAGGCGGTGAGAGCTACTTTGGATTAGAATAGGTGGAGGCAGATCATACGAAGGAAGGGTTCAAATGACCACGATCCTCAGTAAGGACCATTGAAGAATAAAAGCGATGTGTGCAATGTTAAATTTTTTTAATTTTGTTAAAATGTGGTTATTTCTAGTATTTATTCTAAGCACAAGTGATTAAATCGCACAATATTGTCACATAAAAATTGTAGTTGGTTTTAGTTAACAATTTAATACAGTTTTTATGACTTGTAAATGAATTGTAAGGTTATTAGAGCAATTGAAAAATCATGACAACAGGTTTGTTAAAAAAAAAATATATTACATCATATTGGAACTCTATAAGTGAAACCAGTACCAATTTCAATTTAACGACTTTTTAAAGAATTGTCGATTATAAGCCACGTTAATTAATTTTTTTTATAACAAACTGCACCAAACTTCACAATATTGTTATGTACATAAAACTGAAACAGAAGTAAGTTTCAGTTCGTAATTTCGATTTAGACTGTCCTTGCTGCGCTTGGCCTTTACGTATACACGTATAAACATTTTATTAGAATTTCAAGGTGTAATGGTAAATAGAGATATTTATTTTTTCAAATGTTTATGCTTAAGAAAAAGTAAAGTCGGTCTGTTACTGTCCCACAGGTGAGCGTAGACCTCCTCTCTCAGTTTTTTGTAACAGAAGGATTGCAACTAGGACCTCCAATGCGGGTTGGTAGGTTACCCCCAGAATTCTCTAGACAGGTTTGACAAAAAAAAATGTAATTGTAAATTATACACATGCGTTTTGACAGAAAAAGTGATTGGCGCCTGGGTTTGAACCCGTGATCCCCTCCAAAGAGTCACACGGTTACACCGCTGGGCTATCACAGTTTTTAATTCTTGACTTATTTATTTTATTCTAAGTATTATTAAAAAGTAGCGGCCTGTTACAATCCCACTGCTGGGAATAGGCCTCCTCTCTCCGTTTCTGGAGAGAAGGGTTGGAGCTAAGACCTACCACGCTGCTCCAATGCAGATTGGTAGGTTACACATATCTCCAGAATTGTCTAGAGATATGCAGGTTTCCTCACGATGTTTTCCTTCACCGAAAGGCGTGTGAAAAATTGCAATTATCAATTAGACACATAAGTTTTAATAGAAAAACTCATTGGTGCCTGCCCGGGTTTGGACTCGTGTTCCCCTCGAAAGAGTCGCACGGTCTCAACGCTGGGCTATCACAACTCACAGCAAGTATTATTAGTAGTATATCATTGTTAAGAGCCAGGGTTGAAGTTTTAGCGGTAGGTAAATGACTAAAATTTGAGATAACTCCTGCTTATGATTAGACTCAACTGACATAAACGCTATGTTTTTTATAATCATCATCACTATCATCGGTCGCCATCTTTAAAAGAAGTTTGCAGGTAAGCAAGAGAAAGCTTTGTGATTGTGTGCCATGGTTGAACTAACTTGCCTATAAGTTATATATAGTTTTATTTATTTATTAAGTAAGATGTGCCAACAGTATTCATAATATACTTTTTAGTTTTCACGTGTAAAACCATATAGTTTTTTTTTATGTCAGGAAAACTCATTATGGGTCTTCACCGCCCGACTGGGACGAGCGGTGGGAATGTCGGACTCTCACCGACTAAAAACCTGACAGTGCTCCACCACGCTGCTGGTGGCGGGGACAGGGTACCGTTGTACACATTGCCCCCATCCCCGCCAGCAGCGGCTCTGTACCCCGGAGAGCGCCACCTCCGGGTCGGGGCCTCTCTAAGCAGTGGCCCCTCCCACCGCTAATCGATGCATCGGGAGCACCAGATGCATCGACCACCTCAATATTACTCTATTTAAAACAATATTAAAGCATATACATCACTCAAAACTAATAAATATAAACATTGGATACAGTAAGGTAAACAGTAATAATAATTAAATAAGTTACTATCTATGAAAGAAGCGATCCCCTACCAAACTTTGAAGGGAACCTTTGCGTTTCCTACACAGCATCGTACCGAAACTCTAAATTATTTGGTAGTACTGTAGGCCTACCATGAACTTTTAGAAAACGATTCAATTCTAAGTCAGTACCTAAACCCAACCGCTTTCTTTTCGTACCATGAAGTGTGGATTGCATTGGGGTCGTAATGTTTGAAAAGGATAACGTTATATGAACTATAGATAACTCTGTGTCTTTTACTCAAATGTTTTTAGGACGCATTCCGAACGTTCATTCGAACGACTTCAAGTGTGCGTCTTTAAGACGTCATGGTATGAAAAAGCACAACAATTTCGTTCACGTCTTCAATTGAGTCGCAATAAGATTTCATGGTAGGCCTGCTGGTCTTTAAAGAAAAAGTGGTAACTAGCCGCAGTAATCCAGCAGATCAACCTAGAGTCGACCGTTTGGTAAAAAATAAATTGTTTCGCATATTGGAAAGGCTCATTGATAAGGTGTCGCAGCAGCAAAGCCATCGACGATATAAAATATATTAGGATATTAGAATATAGGAGCCCAATTTTAGAAAATAATTAATTATCTAGTATACCAAAGCCAGACACATGAGGCGTTTAATTATGACTAATAAGAAAGTTAGAAACTAAAATTTCTGCAATTAAAATAAAACATGAATATTTCTTATTACAAAAATATAATCAGATATTAATTAAATGCATAATTAACCTATTTAAATTGCGGAATAAACAATTGAAATTGTCTATACATTTTGAAAAGGCGAAAGTATGAAAGTGTTTGTTTGTAACGTAGACTACTACTTAAACCGTTCAATGGTTCTAAGGAATTATACGAAAATTTGCCAACCAATCAGATATAACATATACTTTGGAAACATCAAATGCCATAGAGAAAATAAAAACCCGACTAAGACTGACGCAGTGTTGGCGCAGAGGGTAATGACCCTGCCTTCAGCACCGCGGATTGCGGGTTCGATTCCCGCCGAGAGCCAACACTTTCTGTAAAAAATTTGATGGTTCTTCGAGCCAGGGTGTATATTTGTATCTAAGTATGTATTTAAAAATATATATTTGTAGAATATCTACCAGTTGTCTATCACCAAAAACACAAGTATTAAGTTACTTATTTTGGGATCGGACGACCGTGTGTGTAAGTGGTCAGTAATATATCTATTTTATTTATAATTTATAAAAAATCATGGTCTTCGTCTGTACTTATCTCTATAGATAGCAAATAATCTTTTTACATAGCCCTTTGTATAGCGTATGAAACGGCGTGGCACCCACTGAGAAATAAAGATACGCACAATAAAGAATAGTTTCTTTATGGCACATATATCACATATATAGTGGTATTAAGTCCCACTTTTAA
Source organism: Morpho deidamia (assembly GCA_947086505.1). NCBI lineage: Eukaryota > Metazoa > Arthropoda > Insecta > Lepidoptera > Nymphalidae > Morpho > Morpho deidamia. The sequence goes on from CAMTZC010000025.1 coordinate 4,415,036, forward strand.
AACTTTATAATGTCCCCCCAGCTGTCGAAATGCACAATACGTGTGAAACTGTTGCGGGTATTACCAAGTGTACAAAAACATTTTTATTGTTCCAATCTTGTGTTCCAACTTTTATGATGCCGCTGCTCTTACAGTAAACTCCATTACGCTAATAAATAATCTTTAATTTTTTCTTCTAATAGCAAATACATCGCTTAGGCTGCGGAATCAAGAGAGTAGAGCGCAGAAATTCTACTAACGTCGACATCGGGTGTTTCCTGTGAGGCCGGACCACGGTGACGTGTAGTAAAGGAGAGTATGCTTCCAATACATATGTACACAAACCGAAGAAATATACGGACGTATTAAAATAGCATATCTAACACATCAAAATCAATGTAGAAAATCCTCATATGGTATTATTAATTAAATGGTATTAGTAAGTCAAAAATCGACACTTGCCAAGACCTAGACGATAGAGCATCTGATGTTACCGTCGAGGTCAAAATGACTGTCTTCTATAGTCTTTGCTCAACAATTTTAAAAAACTGCTATAAAGGAACATACTATTTTTTTTTAATTTTTGGAAACACCTAAGACATACATTATATCGGATTCCTTAGTTTTCTCATATTATTTTATAAGCATCGCTTATATGAATAACAGCCTCAGTAAATCGGTCATTAAGAGAAGACCTTGGCAATATGTAATGTGCACATAGACATATTTGGATGGTTGATATAAAATTCTTCTTAGATAATGCAAGAGCGACTATTTGTCGAAAGAATTTCACCTTACGACCAGACCACCGATTAAGTTCTCCACAGGCACATATGATTATTCTATAAAAACTGAAATGCTTAATTGATATTTGTATATCATCATGCGGTTTTCAAAAAAAGGAAAACATCGTGAAGCAATCTACATGCGTATTCTGCTAATCTACATTGGAGCAAAGTGATAGATCCTTGACATTCTTCTTCAATCCAAACATTATTTTTCCCAAAGTAAAGTCAGATAGATGCGATGCTTTGCGATTTTGTCGTGGAGTCTATCTCCTGATGATGCTTTCGTTGCGGGGCGAAACGATTGTTGAGTTTGTGATAGTGAACGTGTGTAGTGCTTGTGTATTGTGGTGGAGGTTTGTGCATGTGTGTGTATCGGGTATGAAAAAACGGATAGTCCACCATACATTTAGCACTATAATATTTTCTGTATCGCGGATTATAGCAAAATAATTTTATTATTACTTTTGTATTTAGCATTATATATTTTTTCTATTTTTTTTATCGCGGACTATATCAAAATAATATCATTATTACTTTTGTCAGATGCCCTTAGGATTAAAAATAATACTAACCATTAACTAGTATGAAGTATAAATAAATAAGAAACAAAAAAAATTAAAACAAATAGACTTGCAAGGTAACAGAGCCGTGAAAATTAACATTACCAAACACTTTTAAGATCGTCTTTTGACACGTTTTCACTAAAAACAATATAAACAAACATGTTGTTTGCACAATAATTAGTTATCGAACACGAACCACGTGAAATAGAGGCGTGGCGTCTAGTTCACGACATTGATAATGATAAGAGCTTTAAGATGACTAATGAAACAGTAGTAGTTCCATACAAGTGTTTGACATTAGTAAATTTATTTGATTAGTATGCTAGTAAAACGATATAATCATCTATTTACCAAAGCACACGAATTATATCCAAGGGGTACAAGAAATCGCAACAGATTAGTTTTCACTCATAGACCTAAACGTGAATTTTAGAAAAATAGTCACGTAATGTGCGTCAAAAAACTTTATAAGTTACCTCCTAGCCTAATTTATTTATCACTCAGACAATTTAGGAAAGAACCTTTTACATGATTGCCTGATAAATGTTTTTCATAGTATACAAGAGTTTTGCAATAAAAACATATTTATCCTTTAATAAATAAATGATTACTGAAATTTTAATTTAATTTGCAAAATTTGCATGTCGAAATTGACTAAACATGTTCTGAAATTATTCATTTACATCTTCCTGTAATCCATGTTTAGAGCAAATAAATGATTTTGATTTGATTGACATTTAAATTGCATATTTGTTTGTTTGTTCGTTCCTTTAAAATTAATATAAAAATGATAAAAAGGGAAAACAACATAAATGTGCAATGGAGGGCTTCTTTCGGAATCGGAATCTCTTGCAGCCAACCAGTGTTAAATTTAAAAAATAATTACTTTAATAAAATAAAAAGTAAACTTATATTATATTATATTATATAATACAAAAATTAATGTATATGGAGCGTATATTTTATAGTGTTTTATGTTTTCCTGTTGTTGCTAAATAGTTATATGATTGTCTGCAAAAAACTCCAATTCTAATCTAAAACATTTGATTACAAATTTTCCTTGTTCTTTGACCTTTCACATGACGACAAGTTTCTCGAGGTTTTCGGCTGAGCTGTGTTTATTACGACCATAACATCTAAAAATTAACGTAGAACTGCAAATGCAAATTTTTGGGCTAAAATTCAAGCGTTTCCGATCGATTGAAGTAGCACGGATATACATTTTTTTTAATGGTTTCTATAAACTATTCTATGGATGTTTCAAAGTAACGGCTTATTGTATAATTATGCTGAAGCAATAAAGTGTCACGATAAAATAACATGCTCTGCTAAATGTAGAGGGCGTTTTCATCTCATACAGGCATATCAGAAAAAAAGGGGAAGTACATTCAAAATTTAGCATTACGTATGTTTTTTTTACGGTATACTAAAATTTTTCACCCAATATAACAAGATTGAAGGTAATTTTGAATGTTCGTTTTAAGAATAAGAAACGTTACCTTCCTCATATTTATATTTTTTACGGTGTTAAACCACCAATGCAAATTTACCGCTATAATAATAACATACATATTGCGGTTTCTAGATGTAAATGTGTTCAGAATACAATACGTAATATTAAAATATTACGTACTCTGTATGATTGTAATATTTGAATATTACATTTTGTTGCATATTTAAGTAAAAGATAGCATCGATTGTATTTTATTTTATGAGCAAAGTATTGCAAGAGCCATGATTGCTAAACGGTGAGATCATTAAAAAGGTTCAAATTGGAGTTTTCGATAAGATATTCGTTTTTACTTTACATACTAGCGGTTCACTTTCGATGGCTTTAAGTACTTCAGGTACAGAACTTGATAGCAAATAACTTGAGCTTGTGCTTCTTTTGAGTAGAAATTATCAAAGTGTATTTTATATGCGTTTATTAGTATTATCATTAATACTGATAAACGCACATAAAGCTTTAATAGTCATAACGGTTTAACCTGTATAATGGTAATAATTTATTAATTCTGAAATAAATATAGTCTAATAAGGCTCAATAAAAAGTAAGAAGTAGTTTTATAAAATAGTTTTATATAAAAGTGTTTGAAAAATATTTAGCCGTAGCTCTAGGCGAATATCGTTGGTATTTTTCTCACAAATTGACACCTCATATTAAGCCGATGGTCACAATTAATGATATAGTTCATTTAAATACTTAAGACTCATACCAAAATATAAAAAAACTTTTTTTTTGTGAGCAATCCTATAAAAAAACTTTTAGTAAAATATAGCGTTAATGTAAATATTTAAACGCTCACTTTCATCGGATTCGAGATATAAAAGTAAACTTTCAAATAATTTATTCAGAAGTATGTTTCTATGCGCCAAATGTAATAATCATTTGGAAACATACCAGGCAACGAAAACATTCCCATACGAACGGCGAAAAAACATTATCGTTTGTTTAATTTTATACTAAATATCTGTCATAAACAAATTATGTCAATGTTTATTGTGATTGTTTATTAAACGCGTTAGCTGAAAGTTTATAAAATATCAAAAATAAATCAAAATGAATGAATATCGAAACACAATGGAAGTTATTTACTTTCATGTATTCTATTTGGTAGATAGTTGATACAGACACTATAACAGAACTACCTTGCTTTAATGCGCACGGGTTAAGTCAATGCATGCAAAGCTAATGTGTATGAAGCAGGCAAAATTTACGCACCTTACACATGCAAGACAAGCCACCCCAAGGCGCCTCCGCCAGCAACAATGCACACAAGCAGCACACACAACCACCACCAAAATGTCGACGACCGCTTCGCTCCGAAACCGAAGCATCATCAGGAGGATAGGCTTGGATAGGTTTGTCTTCGAGATTTTGGCGGTGGTTGAGCGTGCTGCTTGTGTGCATTGTTGATGGTGGAGGCGCCTTGGATTGAGTGTGGAGGCTTGTCCTGCATGTGTAAGGTGCGTAAATTTTGCCTGCTTCATACACATTAGCTTTGCATGCATTGACTTAACCCGTGTGGATTATAGCAAGGTAGTTCTGTTATAGTGCCTGTAATATGGAAATCCGCAAACGCCTGCTTCTATAAATCAGATAGTTGATACTTATTTTTTTTTGTGAATAGTTTGGAAGTTTTATCTCAAACAAGTATACTAAATAGATACGGTATCTGACTTACATATCTTTTTATAAATATTAATTATGCTGGTCGAATGTTAAGTGCTTGAGACCTTTATACCTAGGTTCTATCTACCCTGAGTATGAAGGAAACCGGATTTAAAAGAAAAAAAACCGTAATAAAACCCGCATATCCGTAGAGATATCGCGGGTTATAAGTAATATCGAACCAAATTGAAGCGGCGTCATTATATATTGATAAGACAGAGCTCAGAAGTGGGATAGAAACAAAACGACATTCAATCTTTATATTAGGAAAATTGCAATATAAAACCATATATGTATGACCATATATATACATAACTATACTTCAAAGAGACAACCATTTTCTGTATTAGAACATTTTCAGTAGTATCTATCAAAGTCATTGTAATAATATTGCAAATACATTATGCAATCAACTATGTTTTGAATAAAAACTTTATTAAAATTTATGAACCAATGCCCCGAAGCGTTACAATAACTGGTATTGTGACCATTAACGGGCGCCGTGGGTTTCCCAGTCCGCACCTTATCAATCCTATAAGGAAAAAACCGAAATAGCCGAAATTAAAAGAGTTATAATCTAATTAAGTTCCTATTTATAACAAAAAAATGGTAAAGATTATGTTTCTTTCTCCATCTATAACAGATAAGTAGTAAAGTAGCGGCCTACACATATCTCCAGAAATCCCTAGAGATATGCAGGTTTCCTCACGATGTTTTCCTTCACCGAAAAGCGTGTGATAAATTGCAATTATCAATTAGACACATAAGTTTTAATAGAAAAACTCATTGGTGCCTGCCCGGGGTTGGAACACGTGACCCACTCGAAATAGTCGCACGGTCTCACCGCTGGGCTATTACAGCTCTCTATCTATTACGTCCAAACGTAGGAAGTGACAATGACTACTTTTATATTGGTTTTTTAGCCACGCAAAAGAATTAAAGTTTTGAGTTTTCATCAGAGAAATCATGAATTTTGTAATAAAAAATAACAGCAGTGTTTCGAAAAATGCCGGGTCCGTTAAATTTACAATAATGTATTCAGATATTATGTCTGTTCGTGACTGGATTAAAAAACACGGTGTAATCATCAGTTCTTGTTCTTTATACTCTACCTAGGCCTATCAAAATGAATTCTCAGGGATCCAATACACTGGTACAGAAATTTCACTTGTTTTTCGACTACACAGCAGGCCTGCCATGAACTCTTATTGCGACTCAATTGAAGACGTAAACTAAATTGTTTTGCTTTTTCATACCATGACGTCTTAAAGACGTACACTTTAAGTCGTTGCCGAATGAGCATTCGGAATTCGTCCTAAGAACATGTGAGTAAAAGAGACAGAGTTATCTATAGTTCGTATAACGTTATCCTTTTCAAACATTACGACCCCAATGCAGTTCACACTTCATGGTACGAAAAGAAAGCGGTTCGCGGTCGTCGTTTACGTCTTCAATTGAATCGCAATAAGAGTTCATGGTAGGCCTGCAGGTCACCGTTTGTCTATCAAGCACATTATGGAACTACAGAATTACTGAAAGTAAAAATGGACGAATAAGAACTCAGTGTACAGTTAAAAAACATAGATTAAGTTTAGTATTATTATAAACAAGCAGTTATAAATAAAACTTATTAAGACTTGGCACGTTCTCTCATATAAAATACAAAGTGTTTACAACTTACAATCGACATCTGATTGTTCGCCAATGTTTAGCTATCGTCACTTCGTTTCCCGAACGGCCCCGTACAAACTCGCACATACCAACCAATTCCTTCCTCATATTTGATTCGAGCGCAATCGATATAACCTAGCGTCCTAGGTCGATTTAAATTTGGCGATCATGAAACAAAATTAACATCTAAGTATTTTACACAATATCGTTCTATTCATTCATTCTCCTGCTCTTATCTCACTTTATTTGGGGTCGGCAAATATTATAAACATGTTATTTCATGATTTGACTAGGTATTGTACGACCAGCCGTCAGCATACCTTATTCGCCTTTTACGCCACCTCGGTAAGAAATGAGGGTGATCTATTGTACGAAGCCAGATACCACACGGCAGATATATAGTGGTTCTTTGATCTTTTCATTGGTGACTATAAAAATTCCTTTCAACAGCATTTCTGACTAAACCGTTTTATTATGAAATGCGCTTTTCGAAGAGAGAAAAATAGTGAGGTTTCGAAGAAAGAAAATGGTTCAGAGAAATGCAGCTTATTTCTCTGAAGCATTCCAGGGGTCTATGTAGCCTGTCAATCTGGACTAGAGCAGCGTGGTGGTCTAAGCCCAGCAGTGGGATAGTAGGATAAGTAGTGTATTTTTTTTTAGTTAAAGATAGTAAACCAACAGTTTGGTCACGTTGTATCCCTTTGCAAAAACCCTTTTTTTCTCGTAGCAAAGAAAGTTCGAGTTGATTCTGGGATTGTCGGACGCGCTATGACAGAGGCATATTTATTTGAAATGTATGACAATGCCTGTCATCATCATTCGCCGGCCCTTATCTCACTCTAAGTGGGGTCGGCACAACATGTTACAAACATGTTGTCACTGTCACACTGTCTGACGTCAACTTACCTTAGTCGCCTTTTACGACACCTTGGTAAAAAATGAGGGTGGTCTATTCTACGCAGCCGGATACCACACGGCACTTATCTTAGTCGCCTCTTACGACACCTCTGTAAAAAGGAGGGTGGTCTATTCTATTCTGCTGGATACCACACGGCAAATGACAATGCCTGTCAATGCAAGTGATTTTAGGAACCTATCCAGCATTTTATCGCCATATCCAAATTTACCCATGATGTATCTTTCTCGTAGTATTTAACTGCAAACAGATTAATGACAGACAATTGAGGTTTAAACTGAACACTAAGACCTTTAGTATACTTTACTTTACTTATTAAACCTAACACTATTTGCTAAGGAGCAAAGTTTTGCGCCATGGGCGTTAAGTCATCGCTCTTCTTAGTGAAATTTTCTGGGCTACCGTTTGAGAGATAGTAGCCAAACCTGTTAAGGATATTTATAAAAATCGCTGACACGGCCGAAATTAGCAATATGAAAATAAGAGCTGCAATTACACAAGCTCATGTTCGCAATAGTACCACTTTCGATTTCACACATTTAATGCGAAGCTTGTTTTACTAAATCTCACCAGAAACACTGCTTAATATAGAAATGCAATGAAAGGAGAAATAAAACTATTGCATTATCTGATACATTGAAGTAAACACAACATTCCACAAATTTAACGATTACTTCATTCTATAGATTTAGGTGTTACTTTGCGTGTTACATTGCACTAGATGATATTGTAATCTGTTTGTTAACAATAGTAAATACAGAATTGTAATATTTATTTTTGAAAAAGAGTGACCGCCGAGTTTCTTGCTGGTTCATCTCGGTTAGAACACCTTTCCCAACCAGTTGTAGCTTCAATTGAATTTTAATTTGACGATTCAAAAGTGCTTGTAATAGGCCAATTTGAATAAAGACTTATTTGAATTTGAATTTGAGATCCATAATACAAAATCAATAATAAAATTATTTTGTTATAATCCGCGATAAAGTAAACAGAAGATATTATATAATGCTAAACGGAGCGTGGACTATCCGTTTTCATACCTGATACGTGATTTTGTTGTGGAGTCTATCTCCTGATGACGCCTCGGTTGTCTGGCGAAACGATTGTTGAATTTGTGATAGTGAACGTGTGTGTTCTTGTTTATTGTGGTGGCGGTGGTAGAGGTTTGTATTACATGTATTTTTTAGAAATCGCATGATTTCTAAAAAATACATGTAATACAAACGTGATACATGCATATGTATCACGTATGAAAACGAATAGTCCAGTCTACATTTACCATTATATATATTTACTTTATCGCGGATTATAGCAAAATAATTTTATTATAACTTTTGTACGTCATTCTACTTTAATTTAAGTTAAAATCTATAATACATAATACTGTATATGCTATCCATGTTTATACCTTACACATGCAGTATTTATAAAATGCATTACAAATCATATCAGCCACATTATTATACTTTCTTTTTTTATCTCTTGTCCACATTGTGCATTTTTATGCGCAAAATAAGTCAAGAGCCAATATAACGCGTTAAAATTGTTTCTCTAATCGAAAATTTGCGAAAACATACCGTTAAAAATGATCGTTGCATAATACGTTGAAATGAGAATATTTTCAATAGTCCTTTCTATTTCTGTTCTAACAAAGCACTATATTAGAAATGGTAATCAATTAGCTTGATCAATTACAACTAGTACCTAGAAGCATGTACTGTGTCAATAATTCAATGTATTCAGGGGTACGAGGTGAGAACGTGTATGTGGGCGGGGCTCAGTCATCAGTGATATCAATTAATGACTTTTAAATGGTCTGTTCGCACTTGGTTATAATCAAAAAGGATTAAATGAAGTTTTGATTACAATTAATTCCCGGAAATCGTAGTTTTTTTTAAAGTTACTTTTTCGAAAACATTTATATATTCCGTCATTAACTAAAACGATTTAAAAGTTAATATTAGTCAAATATTAAATCAAATCAAAATATTATTTATTTAAGTAAGCTCTTTGGAGCACTTTTGAATCTTCAACGATCAATATGATTAATGACTACAGCTGGTACGGAATGTTGCTTGTACCGAGAAGAGCCAGCAAGAAACTCGGCGGTCAATCTTTTAAACATTTTCAATTTTATATTATTAAACCACAGTCTTGTCGGATTCTCAAATCCAGGCATTTTTATCATCCAAATAATCTTCAATTTCGTAATATGCATTACGTGTGCCGTGTGGTATCCGGCTGCATAGAATAGACCACCCTCATTTCTTACCGAGGTGTCGTAAAAGGCGACTAAGGTAAGTTGACGTCAGGCAGGCGGCCGGCCCTAAAATACACAGCCAAATCATGTGACAACATGTTGTAACATGTTGTGCCGACCCCACTTAGAGTGGGATAAGGGCAGGAGAATGTATGTATGTATGTTTGTTGGTAATATGCTTTACGTATAAGCATATCTCTTACATTTGATTTAAACCTTTCTGTAGACTGGCCTACTAGTATTAGCGGCGGGAATCGAATCTGGAACCAGTGGAATTGAAGGCAGGGTATCCAAATTTCGAAATTACATAAATATTTTAATACTGGGTCAATAATTACGATAGTCGATTATTACAAAACAGCGTCATTAATGTTTTTCATTGTAAAAATGTTTCGTTGACTTAACTAGTTTTTTAATTAACAATGTTTTAATTCAGTTATTAAGAAAAGTAATTGCACGTTTTATTATTTCGTTTTAATTAGACGTAAATTGTCTGTGACTAAGCAGCTGTTACTACATTGTAGGTTATTTTCTAACATAACAAGCTACCTCGTATTTAATAACTTCATTACAAGCTTAACCTGCATAGGTTAGATGATGATAGGTCTTAATACGAGTGTATCAACACCACATGGATACAAAGCATTATAGTTAATTATAATGTTAAGTAAAGCGTTGTGAGGAAATCTGCATCTATTTAGAGATTCCCTAGGACACGTGTAACCTGTCAAGCCGCATTCGTAAAACGTGGTATTAAACAATTATCTTTTTTTTCGACTGTATGCTGTTAGCCCTAACGGCTTTAATACCGTCACCGGGCGGGACGGGCGAGCTCAGAAGCATCGCCGAGGTTGCGAAATGCAGAGAGTAGAGCGCAGCAGCTCTACTAGCGTCGGGGAACGTCGTCCTTAGGGTGCCTCCTGTGAGGCCGGACCACGGCTTAAGGCGACGCGTAGTGGAGGGCTGATGTTATGACTTTGATAAGTCATTGTGACGTCGGAAGGGTGGCGAGAAGCCACGCCCGACCGACGTCAGAAAACTGGGAATAATTATCTTAAAGACAGCCTTTGCCTAGCAGTGAGATATTTCTATACAAATGACCTTTTTATTCCAGTTTTTTTAAAAGAGATACCGTGCGTTAATATTTTTTAAATCAATGAAACAAAGATAAACAGAATGTAAATTAAAAATTAAGGACAAACAAACAAGCCCTTCATAACAAACTTAAGCCGTGGTCTGGACTTACAGGAGGCATGTTCCCCGGCGCTAGTAGGTAGATATTATTATACAAGTATTAGGATATTAGCGGGTCCACTACGCTACATTGCTGCGAGATGGCGCTTATTTTATTGTAAAATTTTCACACCATATAAGGAAAAACATTCCTCAATTTTACCTTCACACGAGAAAGGCATTTGCGAATCGAATCCGTCACGAATTTGGAAGTGGTTTATGCACGAGTCATTAATACTATAAAGCGGAGTTTAAACATATAACAATATCGTTTGTCCGATTTAAAGTTTTTCAATTTGCTATTGTAATATAAAACACTATACTATGGTTCTAAATGTTATGGTACAAAAGGTAACAAAAATATTATGCTATCATCTGCGATTAATATTATTTTTATTAATATAACCTAACACTTTTTTTTAAGATTATATTTTTATTTATATATTTTATATATTTTGATTGTATTATTGTTTAAAGCAATAGCTTTGTCTTTATCCCTGAAGAAAAGAAGAAATTTATCAATTACATATCTCTAATAAATACCTAATCAAGGCAAATTACAGTCATAAATAGCCGTTTTTGAATCCATTCTTCCAGCCATATTTCGTGCAGTAAACAAACCTTATGTGTTCCACAATATAGAAGTCAAACAAGATATATATATTTGTAATCTATTGGTTGAAAATAAATCATACCACACATTTAATTTTAAATAAAAATCATTATGGTCTACGTGATTTGAAAAATACGTGTATACTCAACCTTATGCGACCGTTATCTATTCGCTTTCTTTCATCCGCTTGCAGTAAAACCGGCTTCGTGTACGACATGAGTTTGCAAGATATTGAAGAGCGACTTATGTAGTTTAAGTGTGTATGGAGTTTAGTTTATGGGTTGTAGATGAGGCATAAAAGCGTTGTATTTACCTTTTTTATACTTATAGAAAGTTATTTAGCCAACCGGGTTATGATATTCGTTTCACTTATGTAAAATCAAATAACCGATTAATAAAACGTTTATTAAACTGAAGAAAAAAGAATTCCTCATTTTATTTATAGCAGTCCAAAAGGCAATAAAAAAGCAACTCGTTTCCTCAAGAATCAATGAAATAAATCAAGCCTGGCATTGTTTAGAATATTAGCTGAGAGTATTGAAAAAGGAAAATGAGATATTTAAATCTTTTTTTGTGCCTATTGCGCCCATCTCAACAACTTTGTAATTCTAAGAGCGCAACCTCCGAATCGAGGCCTCTCTAAACAGAGGGCCTTCCTCCATTCAGTTCTAAGTTAGTACTTGTACTATTTATATTTTTTGGGAGTTTAGAACCCTCGTAGAAAGTAAAAAACCAATATTTCCAAAACACACCTTTTAAAAAAAATTATAGCGCCAACTTAATTCAAGAAAAAGTATAGTACCCGGCAACAAATAATGCACATCGAGGCTTAGAGAGAGAAATCCTCTAGATTCTGCTTCATAGACATTGTCTCTGTCGCACAGACTGACAAACCCGTGTGTGACAGTGACAGCGCTTTACGAAACGGAACTGGCCGGTTGTTTCGTTCTAAACACCATGTGCATTATTTAATGCCGGGTACTATAACTAGCCCACGTTATAATCTTGAAGGTGTTCAGTGTACAAAATTTTAAAGTTTCTCGCTTGAGATGTTTCTTTTGTTATGTTGTCCTATTGTTTTAATAGTTGGGTAAAAAAGAGCTAAATATCAACTAATCCAAACACGGATAAGTGTGCGGCTGACCGATTCTGATAAATAGTCGACAGATAAGACCCAATTGACAATCAAATGAAGTAGGAAGTGATTGGCAATGTCCTCGACAACGTAACGCGGGTAAAAACTGAACTGCTGTGCCTTGTGCAATTATAATATGGTATATAGAATATTAATAATTCTATGCATTTTTTTTTTAATAATTACGATGAACATAGCTGCTTCAATCAAGTATTCAACATTTCTCATAGTATATTATCTAAATCTATTGCAAACAAGCCTTTGAAACGGGAGGCCTTTTCTTAGCAATGAGTTTTTTGTTACTAGCCAATGTCTACGACAACCTCTTTTAAATTTAAATAAAGACTTACATACAAATTTAATAAAACTACATTAGTAAGTATTACATTGTCCTATAATAGTAGGTAATTTTTCTTGTACTAGTTGACTCAAATCAAGTTATATAATGCCTGGTTCTATCGATCCTTCAGCCAGGATTGCCACCACGAACGCGTACATCTCGAATAATTAATATTAGTAGTTGTTGACACAGAAGACATTGACGTCGGAAGTAATACTATATCCAGTAGTAAATTATCGATGTAATCGAACAACACGGCTTGATGGCTTTTCCTACGTCCAAACATTACCTTTGAAAGTAACGAGGAGATCGATCAAAGAGGCATGACACTTGGCCGACTAGGAGACAAGCAAAACATGCATACAAACAATAGGTTTATGTTCAACAGATGGTCGTCAAATGATTGAAATGAATATTAAAATCGTCTATTTTTGGCGGGGGGAGCCTTCGCTTCTGTTCGAATAATATTCTGGAAATTGCGTAACCCACTACCACACTTAACTAACTGGCACTACGCCATAGGGGCCGAGAAAAAATCAATGAATTAAGAACAGTTCTATTAGTAAGCCGACTTAACCGGAATCCACTCTGAGACTTTTTGTAAATCACAAAAAAGTCATCTTGACTAACTCAGATTTGAAATTTACACTATTGAGCGTTGAATTATCACAAATGTTTAAGGCGCTGAACAGAGCCAAATAGGCTGACTTTAAACACGTTTTTAACAAAAGCTATAGGGATGACGATTAAAAGAAAAATATATGTTAATATACATCATATCTCAGAGAGAATGTAAGATTTCAAAACATGATTACGATACTTTTTTTCGATAAAAAAAATTGGTAAATAGACCTCTGATTTTTACTTTGATCGTAAATATCTCTAATATTTATCAACAAAAATTGGTAAAATTAATAAGACTAATAGATCATTATAATATAAAGAGAATGTAAGATTTAAATTTTGAATTAATTAAGATATTTCATTCAAATTAAATATTTTTTAGAAAATAGCAAAACTGAAACGAGTCATCGTCTCGCTTCTCTTTTACATCTACGAATATAGACAGTGATCGCTGAGGCGCGCTGCTATACGGACGTGTGTCGCTAGCTGCCGCTTTTTGTGACTATTCCTTGTTGATAATATGTCTTTTTTTAGGTGTTTAGTTATAGTTTCAGCATACTTAGTTTTATAAGATTAATTAGACATAAGTTTTTTAAATAAATTGTACAAAAAAAGTTTGGATAAAATAGTGTACACCTACAATGGGTGTTAAAAAATTAAGTGTGTCGCTACGCCGTCGCAGACATTGTGGGCGTGGCTTATATGCCGAAATCTGAATTTACGCCAGCTCTGTTCAGCGCCTTAAGTGAGATACCGCGGTGCTGCAACCGATTTAAACGCGACCTTCGCTTGTCAGAAGTCGAAACTAGTTTCTAGTATGATATAGATACGAAATCAAGTACCTATATACTGAATTATCTGTATCCATACTAATATTATGAATGCAAAAGTCTAGCTGTGAGTCTCGTACGTTTTCAAGACTTATCCGCTACAGCAGGATAGGCGAACCTTTATGTACAAATTTTTTTTTTGAAAAAAAAAAAATTATGACTAATCTCCGAAACCTAAACTTAACTTTATAAGAACGTCGAGAGGCGAACATGTTTTTGAATATTTTTTTTGATAAATATTCATATATTTATTAAATATAATCGCTGTTTCCTCTGAGTAATGTTTATATAAGATGTCCACGTTATGAATCACGAAAGCAACTTTTGTTTTATTCTCAAGTAGCTGTGACAGCGGCTTCGCCCGCGTGGAAATCAGCGTGTCACAATATTTTTCTAGAATTCAAATTTTAAACATAAAAAATAGTTATTGTGAGTTAACCATAACAGATAGACATACTATTGCCGACTTTTTTGTAGTATTTTTATAGATCTACAATTCTCTACTACATTACTTTAGCGTATCTCTGCTGGTTTACGCAGCGCACGCGTCTAAAGCTCCCAGCAAGCAAGTTTGTTTACAACTTCTCGATCTCTTCAACACAATTTACATAATACCGATATGCACTATATACCTAAACCATCCGGAAATATTGCACTATCTTTTGGTGTAAACCGTAGAAAAATTCGTTCAGTAGATTTAGAGAAATCGATTACATACAGACAGACAGCTTGTTGGGACTTTGTTTTACAATAAGTATAGATTAATCAAAAGACATTATGCAGATAATATCTTCCTTAATCGTGCATGCAACTGTCACAATAGTGTTTTTATAGACATTGATTTGTTCAACATATCTTAAATAAGTTGAGGTGTCATACGAAGAGTTTCTTCCCTGCTCGTTTTTAAGTTTAAATAATTCATATTTCTTTTTTTTTATTTATACCTTCAATTTAACTTTTCATTTGTATGTACGTTGCTTTCTTTTAGTTAAGTTTTATTATTGTACAGACTTTATTGGATTATGTTTTGTTTTGTTTTTCCTATAATTATGTATTATATAACTGTGTGTCTTCCTTATAAAAATTAATAACGTGGTATTTTTTAAATTAATAAAAGTTTAATGAGGCGTGCAACCAATAATTTTGGTAAATAATCAATCAAACACTTTATTTAATACCAAACCATACCATGTCGGCAATATTTCAATTACACTAGCCCTTTAATTACTATTATAATTGAATATCTGGTTATGTCCCCAAAATAATGTGTCGCGCGCCATTGGTTTTTCATCCTTCCGCTAAAACAAAATTGATAAAAATAGAAACAATCAAAGCTTATATTATACCGGGCCAACATAGAGGGTAAAACCATTTTTCTTTCGGGAACAGGGAAATACAAATTATATATATTTAGGGAATAAATCTAAACGCGAATAAAGTCGCGGTTAAAATTAGTTGATAAAATCCACCGCACGATTTATTTCCGTTTCATATAAGAGCGCCAAAAAGGGTCGTGGGTACGAGCCCGTTTTAGTACAAGTACAGCAGTGTTTTCTGTAAAAACAGATGCTTAATTGTTATTATCAATTAATCACGTGCATCAGTTCTGGTATCTTCGGAAACATTCTGTAATATAATTGGGTATATGGTAATTTATTGATTTATTTAATATAACCGACATTTTTCACAATATTGATTTCTTAAATTATACTTCAATATATAACTGATACAATTTAATAATAGTAGTTTATGATACTGTTACATAATAAGGGTTCTTATAACACGAGTGTTCTCTAAAAAAACGAGCCGCAGGCGAGTTTTTTTATAGTGTCACACGAGTGTTATAAGACCAAGTTATGCACAGTATCATACACTACTTTATCTACTCTCATACTATAATACGTAAAACAATATTGCAAATAAAACGCTGAATATGACAACAAATTTATTTTTACTTGTAATAATTATTGATGTTCTGAATATTCATTTTCCATCCCATGAACTCGTGGTAACATTCAATATAGTTGCTCCTAGATTTCGTCGGCAACAGGTTCACGGTCATGTTTGACGCAGCTTTCAGAATATCTGGTGGTGTACAATTACCACTATCCCCGCTCTCAGACATGTTTTTACACAAAAACTTATTTTTTTACAAACAAAACTAAACTTCGTTTAAATATTGAAATGATTTTTTAAATGTCATATATTGGCGCCAAGGCGCAAACATCGATTGCGCATGCGTGTTGCGTCGCCGCGGACCCATACATAAAAACCTTATTTTTTAAGGTAGAGGTTCAACCTCCTTGGTCCAGCTGGAAGTTGTATAGGTGTATCGTTATGATTAAAAAGTTACATTATGATACAGGTGTCCATACAAGACCTGTATCGTAATGAAACTTTTTAATTTTTAATTTTTGTTCTGGACGTAATATTGTCATAAGAATTTTGTTTTCAATTTTATAATCTTTGTATTATAGTATCAGAGTAGATAAAAACAATTACATAAACTCCAATCTGTTTAATAATGAAAAAAATTGTGAATAAAAATAACATTAGGAAAAGGAAAAAAAAACTAATAATAATAATAGTCGAAATTGAATAAACAAGTAGCGGCCTGTTACAATCCCACTGCTGGGCATAGACCTCCTCTCTCTGTTTCTGGAGAGAAGGGTTTGAGCTAAGACCTACTACGCTGCTCCAATGCGGATCGGTAGGTTACACATATCTCCAGAATTCTCTAGAGATATGCACGTTTCCTCACGATGTTTTCCTTCAGCGAAAAGCGTGTGATTAATTGCAATTATCAATTAGACACATGAGTTTTAATAGAAAAACTCATCGATGCCTGCCCGGGTTTGAACTCGTGTTCCCTTCGTAGGAGTCGAACGGTCTCACCGCTAGGCTATATATAGGCCAGCTTAAACTTAAGCTTAAGCTTGAATAAACAAAGTAATAGAAAATTAAAATATATATGATATGTACATACTTTATTTGAATAACAATAATTCTGCTTTACTATAATGCAATGGCTTGTCAAAGATCTTCTCTATACACAGAGATGGTGTTTCTTAAAAACTGGCTAAAGCCCTAGACACATCACTGATGATTTTGGTTACCATCTAAGCTAATAAACCGGATTAGCATATAGGACGAAAAGACTCCGTTTGTTTCTTCTGGAAGAAGACAGGAAGAAACATAGAAGTAATAATTGAGGGAAATTTAACACCAAAGTTGACTTCAATCATGTCGCTGGTACAGCTAGCAACAACCATACTTTATTAATGGGCTGTATTAAAACTTGTTTGTACATATTTTTCATTTCCAATGCAGCAATACAGAAATAATTTTGGAATAACGCCAAAGCAATCTCTTCATCATACAATTCATAATACCAACTCGAAAACGGTACTAAGCTTAAAATGCAGTTTAAAGGTCATTGCGGTAAAATCAATTGGCAACTGTTTGTTGGAACACGTCACAAATATCAACTCGCAACGAACGAATCGAAGACGTACTTAGAGATAAAGTATTTTTATTGGTTCCCATATCACCGCAAGCAAGAAAGGCCTTCGGTATCTATTCAGCTCATTAACATGTGTGACTTGTCGCTCGTGTAACAATAATGATAATTTAACACTTGTTGCCCCGTGTTTCGCATCGACCCTATGTAGTTTTAAAGGGCATCTACGTTACTATTCTTTAGAATATATTATGTGACATGCCACAACATGTAAATCCGTAGAACAACTAGTAACGGATGCTCAATTTTCGGGAAACTGAATAAACGATGGGTGACTACATACTTAGAAGAAACTTTGTGGTCTCATGACGTAGTGTTGATCTCTCATCGCAACACACTGTTTTCGCCACGCAAAACAACCGACAAAGTAGCATAGCCTGAAAAGGATTTTTAACAAGGATATAAGATTGTTGACCTATGTTATGAAATTTTTATCGTTTAATGTGCATTTGGTTGATGAGAAAAGTATTCATAAATCTTTTCAATTGATATCTCCTTATATCATTCATATTTATAACAGAAATTGATATAAGTGCGATGAATTATAAGCAGCACTTAAAATGCAATGATTGGACAGGGCTGAGTGCAAGATGTGATATTATGACCAATGTGGAGTATTTCTTTGTAATCTGGGACTATAAGCACTTTTAACTATAAGTGATAAAACAAATGGAAACAATGACGTTGTAATTAATAACTTATCTAAGACATGAAGAAACGCTGGATATCAGTGTGCAGACATAGGCCAACCGAATAATTTCAGTCATTTTCACTGATCATACATCCTCGGTAAAAAGTAAATTTCATCAATATCAATAAAGTAGTCCTTGGTATTTAGCTACGATGGTGCACTGTAATATTTATACACAAAACCACTATAGACATGCAAAACTGTAATAAAAAACTCTTCTATTAGTCTATGACTTGAAATAAAAGTAAAATTACTGAAATATTTGAAAGTTAAATCTTTACATATAAATACTTTTTACTTGTGATGTAGTTTTATGTTATGCATGCAATTTACTTGCCTTGCCTTTTTCAGTCCATTACAATAACTTGTAATAACATATCTGGTATACAAACTAAACTACTCGAAATATTTTATACGATTACCTGTGTTTTAAGTGCTTTGTTTCCTTTATTACTTTCAGTAATATTTCGTCTAAAACTTCCCTAACTAAAATTTGTATGTAGGATGGCGTGCCACGACAGTGGATATCAAATGTTTATGTAAAGCAAATATGACCCGAACACAGAGCAAATAATAGCACGAAATGTGGACAAACAAATAGCTCATTAAGGTTTGTAGTGTGGAGAATACTTATCTCAATGCCTCAGCCAAGCTTAAGGACATTGACAGAATGTTTTAAAAGTGCACTAAGTTTACTTCGACAAATATAAAAGTAATGACAATATTATCATTATTTTGTATTAGGGCACTCCGCATAGCAACGCTTGATTAAATAAATTATTCTACATGTATTAAAAAATGAATTTCCCCGTCGCTTGTCTAACTTATCGCGATAAACTACACAATAAAGGGATATTCGTCCAGTTTTCGATTAAGTTAAACAGCACGATAGAACTGCTTATTCGTTTTCATGAGATAACTTTAATTAACAGATTGGCGAGTAAAGTGGTCAATCTACACTCAAATCTCTTTCTTTTAAGAGAAACGGAATGTTATCGGAAAGTAAAGAGGACTTACATGTACAACAATAATAAGTAAAGCACTTTTCATAACAGTATGAAGTCTTTGTTATTTATCATTTCTTGTATGATGACGATACTACAATTGTTATTGACGGTGTTAGGTAGGTGCGAACGCCCAGTGCCCGTGCCTCGTGATATGCAAGAGGTAACTTCCAGCACCTAGTACTAGTAATCCGCAGGCGAGGTCTGAGTTAAACGGTTAGCCTAAAATGTAATCAATATTAGGTTTTATACTTGAGATTTGAATGATAGATTTGTCACATGTTCAAATGTGGTAAAAATGAAAAATATGAAATAAAGGAAGGAACGAATTTAAAAAAAGGAGACGAAACTTTGCATAGCAGTCAGTCAAATGAATTTACGATATAAAAATTAATGATTGGTAAATTGCGACATTCACACTTTATAGGTCGAGAGAAACAAAAACGCTCACGATAATCGTGCGAACGCTGTAAAATATCTAATGAATGGGCGGTAGATGACAATTCGTATGTGAATTATGTAATTACTAAAGATACGACTTGACGATTCAGAATTTTAGAAAAAGAAAAGAGAAAAATTATATGACAATAGATAAATAGGTACAGCGCTAGGATCAGAACCAAATATACTTATCGTGAATCTGTATATTAAACGATTTTTACACAGATGTAGATATGTGAGCAATTGGGTACGTAATTGATACAGATTGAAGGCGACCTCGGTTGACGTATGTGAAACAAAATTAATATAATGCCAGTGTCATAATTCGCATATAAAAAATTTGCACGTGTTCAATTATGTCTGATATCATTCTTATAAATAAACGTTTTTCAAGTCTAGTAAATCTAAAAAATTAAAAAATATCTAGTAAATACGACAAACGCAAGCTTTAGTTTTAATAATACTATTTTAATTATTCGAGCTAGTTCAGTTTTGTTATATTTGGCGATATAAAATCAAAAAGTGATCCCGTTAGAATCAATCTTGAATATATAAATAATATTTTCTTTGATATTATAATTATGATAGGTACAAAGAAATATTTCCTTTAGGTGTTGTCTAGAGACGTTCGTCTATAAATCCTGGTAACTACCTTATTCCTAATTTATTTAGGATACCAAACTTCTCTAGTAATTTAGTCTGAATTTCGGTTAATTTAAGTTGTTAATGAATCGACGGTCATTTTTTCTCATGCGCGGACTACATTGTTGGCATCCATGTAGGCAACTTGACAAATCAAATCAAATGTTTGTGGCATAAAAGCTTGTGTACCGACCTGACCTCAGATGTACCATATAACCGAGACGACTGGGACTTACAAGGGCGGCTGACACGACCCTGTCATCTCCACACGCGAGAGGGACCAGCCGATTCCCGAGCACTACCAGCTATCTTCATAAATATCCATGCGGTGGAGCCGCTCTATTCTTCAAAGCAATGGGATAGTATAGTAGATAGTAAAGATCAGGCCTACAATTCTAAGGCGGTTCCATGTTAGACTAAGCGAGTAGAGCGTTCTTTACTAGCACTATCTTTAAGGGCTGTTAAGGGACTATAGGTATTTTTATTTCCCCAATGAAAGAAACAAATAAATAAAATAGAATGTTAACGTTCAAATATTTACTTGTACCTTACTATCTTATTCAATTATTTGTAGACCAAATCTGTAGATTCGGGCATCTTTAAAAATAACCTAATAAAAGTGTCACTCTACTTGATTGTCTAGATGGAGTCAATTTAAGATGCCATTTAAAATAATTGAATCGGTTAAATGATTTCATTCAATACTAGCGTTTAGGTATGGTTTCACTTGGAATTTAGTTGTCTCATTAATAAGCTGAAGGAAAAGTAAATCCTAATACAGATGTTATTTAAATAAGATTAAACTAAACTGCTGGAGAACGATGAGCAAATAACAAGGATTTCATTGACTGTTTAACTAAGAGTAGGCGTATAGATTTATTATACTAGAGACGGGGGAGCCAGAATAAAATGTGTATATGGAAAAGAAAGAGAAAGAAAATGAGGTTACTCATCTGAGTCTTATTTGCGTCAGCGTAACGACTCAACTTTGTTCTAAGTATTTGAATTAAGAACGCGCCATGGATATTTCTCTGCTGTCTCTTGTCAAACACTCTCAGTCACAGACCTGCACATAGCTCCCCTCCTCTAATATAACAATTCTATAGTCAGGAGTCATATTATCGATAGGGACGCTCTCAGTCCAAAGCAACGGATGCGATAAGCATAATGAGTCAATGCAATTCCACAACTTAAATTGTTGTTATGAAACAAATTTATATACTAAAGTGAGGTCTAAAAAGAGATGGTTGGATTGTGTGAAATATGCATATAAAAGAGTAGCTCAAAGTTGATGGATGATAGGAGAGAATGAAAGCGAAAGACATGCTGTGCTGACCTCATTTAGAGTGGGATAAGAACAGGAGAATCGATTTATTGTTTCGTACTGTACGCAACAAAAATATCCTAAACTAGAAATAAGCACTTTGATAGAATTCCAAGAACAGTTTGAACTCGAAACGGTTGTAATTGAAAAGTCGAAACAATCTTACGATTTGTTTTAAATCGAATCACGATTGACCTGTAGAATACAAAGGCAGTATTAAAAACAAAAGTCCGTTGACACGCATTCGTGCTACGAGTAGGATCAAATTCAAGTGTTAATTGAATATTGTTTGAGTCGTGACTAACAATTCTCATTTACGGAGGTGTAACTCTTCGAAAACTTAAGAATACATTTTACTAATATGAAAAAATTAAGATGTGATGATCGATCAGTGAGAGCGTGGCAAATATAAAAGGATTCGCAGATTTGAACTAGGTTAGGTTAACTTTTTCCCTCCGTTTTTGTAGAGAAGGGTTCTCAAATGCGAATTAGTAGGTTACACATATTCCCGACATTCTCTAGAGATATGCATTTGTGTTACTTACTTTAAGGATCGACGACCATGTGTGAACGTCCTACACACAGAGTTCCCCTTAAAGATTAGATAACCTTTTAAAAGCTGATAGATATACGGATGACTCAAAATCAATAATTAAAATAAAAAGTTTTAATAATAAAACCCATTGTTGCCTGCCCGGGGTTTGAACTCGTGGAGCGCTCGAAAGATTCGCACGGTCTCACCGTTGATCTACCAAAGGTTGGTTAACCTAATCAAAGTTAAATTTAAGGATATTTTAACATTCAAGTTGAAGCACACGAATCTTCGTGTGCTGTATTTGCATCTGCAAATACAGCTTGTTTGCTATACGTCTATACATGTTCTTCGTGTTTTAGTTAGTCTATAAATAGCATTTGCATTTAAATATAGCGTAAAAAACTGAACGTGTGAAAAACTTAAATGCTATACCCAAATGAATCACTACAATATACGTGAAGTTTTTGCAGAAACCGATATCTATAACATAAATATGCATAACAAAAACAAATATTGAAAATAATTTAAGGATCTTTGTAATGGTGAGCTATAATGACTATGCAAAGTGATTAGCATTGCGAGCCAGTTAGTAACAATTAACGCTTCAGTCCGGCAACAATTAGCGATGGGGATATTACCAACTATTACACCGTATGAGGAAATGGTGATGCTTCTGTAAACAACGTGTTTGCGGGGAAACTGAATAAGAGATATGATACTCTATTTAATTACTAGTATTACCCGTAACTTCGTATAAAAGTACTCTCAAGCATTTACTTATTGATTTTTTGTGTATTCTTGAAGGAAAGAATGTATTTATTAATCCTATATTTTAGCCGGTATATAGGTGTCTGTTACTATACCACTCCTATAATATTAACTTATAAACATGTTCATTATATAAATATTATCGTCGATGTAGTTGGTGAATAACAAATTCGTATATTTTTATAATTATTTTAAAACCATTTATCTATTATCACTAAAATAGATGTAAACACAGATTTATTTTTTATTATTATTTATGTACCATGAGCGTTGATATATAAAACGTTAAAAAAAATAGTATTAATAAAAAAAAGTGTACAAAGTTCAACTTATCCCTTTGACAGAGATCTCTAACAACGAAGTGAGACAATTTAATTGCAAAGTTTGCTTCCTGTGTCATAAAAATAATACGATTCATTCATTGATTTCTTGACAATAAATTATTTACTTATGCGTGTATTCCCAATACACGATTTGAGAAAGACCAATGGTGTCACTTGATAAATTATTTTATTATGGGTGATACTTATTTTTTTAAATATAAATATTTTTTTAATTATAAACCAGAGTTAATGGAACAGATTCCATAATCATGCTAATCGATTTCCAGTCTCGACGAGGCCATAAAATGACTAATAAAATGAATAACCATAGTCTGCACCTGAAATTAAATTATTTCTGCTTGTCTTGTGCTAATAATCAAGCGCAAAATTTGCAAGTCAATAAAAAACTTATATATTCTACCTAATATTGCCAGTGCGAAGTCGTTGTTTCAACGCAATTAATTTGATCGCGGCGATAATTAGTTAATCTAATCGGGGATTATAGCAAAATAATATTATCATTAGTTTTATATTATGGACAAAGTAACTGCTAATTCCATAAAGGATTTAAAGACGGTGAGCTTATCCGTAGAGGCTTAACTCTATTGTAAATTGGCTAAATTAGATCACGTCGTTCAAGTAATCGCAGATTATAGCGAAATTGTTATCTGCACTTTTGTTTCAATTAATTTGACTTGAATATTGTATACTAGCTTCTGCTGGCGACTTTGGCTGCGTTGATTAATATATTTAAATAAAATAAAAAATGGCCCAATCACGTACCTAAAATTATATCATTCTTTTAATCCTTTCAGACGCGATAAGAAAGACAAACACACTTACTTTGTGACACACAATAGTTTTGTTAATTCTACGGGTCTGTGACTATCCCACAGCTGGACATAGGCCTCCCCTTTACTAGGAGAAAGGTTGTAAATTAGACCCACAATGCGGCCCCAATGAGGATTGGTAGTTCACAAATAATTCTCTAGAGCTATTCAAGTCTCCTTATGTGGTTTTTCTTCACCGAAAAGCGTGTGATAAACTGCTAATATAAATTAGGTACATAAATATTAACAGAAAAACTTATTGGTGTCTGCCCGGTATGAACCCGTGACACCGTAGAAAGAGTCACATGGTCGCACCGTTTGACTACCATTTGGTTTTTAAGGTAACTTAATCAGGACACTATACCCTTTACGCAATTATGGACATCACAATAATCACTTATTCTTACTAGTCGAATTTTATAGAAATTTTTAAGAGACCTTCGCTAAATACCACGAAAATGTAAGGTTGAATAGGAATTAAAAAGATAGCAAATAAAACAAGGTAACAGATATAAACGAGAATAAATCAAGTTCATTACGGTGCAATTTACGATGACGGAATCAAGACTTATCAAGGTTTTTATGTACAAAGATATTCAATTTGTTTCTTAAAGAAGCGTTGTTGGCTTGAAGTAGAAAAAACAATTCCAAATTTAAGTCCCGATTTTTTTCAACCTTGCGCTGCCTTCGAGTCCTAACCATAGAGTTATTATACTAGAGTTATTATTAGAGTAAGGGAGCCAGCCAAAAATATTTTCTTGAGAAATAAAGAGGAAGTAAATGTGGCTTATTATCTGGTTTTGTTTTGCGCGTGCGTAAGTGAGCATACATCATTTTTACTTTTTGAACGTATCAGATGCAATTGGAGTAAAAAGGGTAAACTGTTAAATTTATATATTAATTCTATAATTAATTTGCTATCAAATAAAATGATGGTGCATTGTGTGTAAAGAAATACGTAAAAACATTTTGAAGGTGTGTTAAATAATCTTGTAAGTGTTTAAAATTAAAAACGCGCGCAAAAGATTTCTCCGTGCATTTGTGATTAGACAAGTATATGAGTCTCAATTTCCTTCACTTACGGGCTACCTATGACTCCCCTACTCTAATATAATAACTCTATGGTACTAACTAGTGGTTGCCCAGACTGAATATAGAATAACTTATGATTATTTTTGACATTCGGAAAGACTATAGACAAATAATACTATTCGCTTCTCAATGCGGCCATAAACAAAAAAGAGTATATACGTGTGTGTCAAATGTAAAGTGATAATGTGTGTAAATTGTTTATTTAAGTAATGTATTCTGTAATTTATAGAATTAGGCGTTACTTTGCGGAGATCCATAATACAAAAGTAATAATAAAATTATTTTGCTATAATCCGCGATACAGTAAATAGAAAATATATATAGTGTAAAATGTATAGTGGACTATCCATATTTTCATGAAAGCCATTGCGAATTTGTCATTGAGTCTATCTCCTGATGATGCTTCGGTTGCGGGGCGAAACGATTGTTGAGTTTGTGATAGTGAACCTGTGTAGTGCTTGTGTATTGTGGTGGAAGTGGTGGAGGTTTGTGCATGTGTTTTTACGAATCCTGCACGTACCGGGTATGAAAATACGGATAGTCCACCTTACATTTAACACTATATATATTTTCTATTTACTGTATCGCGGATTAAAGTAAAATAATTTTATTATTACTTTTGTAATGTATTCTGTGTTATATTCTAGAATTGCTATATTTAACACGTATGCATGTGGTTATGCTACGTACCTACAACTGGCTTCACAGTTGGAAAGATTAGTTAGAGAAACCCAACAAGCGTCGGTCTAAAATTACCAATAGTTCAAAGGGTGGTTAAGCCTGAGATTTTCTATTATGTCATACGATATAATTTTGAGGCACTTGTTTACGATGTCTTCTAAACTTACTTGTCATTATCATCATCATTCTCCTGCCCTTATCCCACTCTAAGTGGGGTCGGCACAACATGTTACAAACATGTTGTCACATGATTTGGCTACGTATTTAACGACCGGCTGCCTGCCTGACGTCAACTAACCTTAGTCGCCTTTTACGACATCTCGGTAAGAAATGAGGGTGGTTTATTCTACGCAGCCGGAAACCACACGGCGCATACCTTAGTCGCCTCTTACGACACCTCGGTAAGAAAGGAGGGTGGTCTATTCTATCCTGCCGGATACCACACGGTGTGTCTTCTAAACTTACTTGTCTAAACTTAAAAACTCATTTCTTTACAACAATGTCATAATAAAATCAATCCTCCTGTTACTCATCGTATATAATAAGTGCTCATAGACTTAATCTAATATAAAATCAGTCGCTTAAAATTAGGTGTGTGACCACAGTTCGTCATACCGTAATCATAACTATGACTTGAAATCAATAATAAACTGTGAGTGCATAAGTAATTATTATCAACATATAATTGTATTGTACTGGCACTTTGGCGCGGTTGGCAATGACTCTGCCTTCGGCTTCGCGGGTCGTAGGTTTGATGGCCGACGGCTAAAATTTTCTAACAACAATTTGTTCTTTGAAAATGTTGGCTGTTCGAGTCTGGGTGTATATATGTATTTAAGCATGTGTTTAAAATTATATAAGTATATAAGTATAGAAGTTTTCCTTCACCGAAAAGCGTTTGATAAATTGCAATTGTTAATTAGACATAAGATTTTTGTGTTGTTGTTTTTTCGAATATGTCTTATGCTGTTAGCCCTAATGGCTTTACAGCGTCACCGGTGGGATGGGCGAGCGCAGAAGCTTCGCCGGGTAAAATTAATAAGTGACAAGTTTTATTTGAAAAACTTATTGGTATCTGTCCGGGGTTTGAACTCATGATCGTATCTTTTTTTTTCATTTATTTAACAATTTTAACAATTTATTAACAAACGTTACTTAACACTATAAAAAACCACAGAGGTTTGTGCTTAGTGCTAATGTCGTCTATATTAAATCATAATATATACTACAGTATTACACAGTTGTATGTATTTTTTATTTACTTTTTAATTTCTAAAGGAAATAGGCAAGTACCGGTATATTTTAATAACCACTTGATATAAATTTTTTCATTTTAACGTTTTAAGAAAGTATTCCTTTAATTTTATCTAGAGAGTCGCACGGTTTACATTAGATAACGACGTAGCACATGTTCAGTTAATAAACTTGATCAAAAGCTAAACATTGTTAATACCACGGTTCGAAATAGCCAACGGATGTTGTGGGTTTCGTATCGAATGCAAATCTTAAAAATTACACTCCGAAGTATTCCTCAAGACTCTTTGGAATTAAACATTGGCGGGGTGCCATATACAAGGCACATGCATTCAAATAAATATAAATCATGCCGGTAATTTCATGCTCGTTTCAGAAACAACTTCCATATGCAGGCGGTTGAGCTATTTTAATCCAGACAATCCAGTGACCTATTTCTGATCACGTTCATCGATTCTAGCGTTTTAGACAAGTTTAAAATATCCCGCCCCGAGAGGTGTGGTTGACATGATATTGATTGAATAACTCCATTTATTACACAACAGTAACAAAAATGATGATTCCATTGTTTGCTATATTCCACTTAAGACTAAGAAAATTAGCAAGATAATTTTGTATTTAAGTTTTGTTTACAACTAAACAAATTCATAAATATTTGGGACAGTTGCACATACGGTCATCCTTCCCCAAAAAAAGTAGCTTTAAATTTGTGTTATGGGTCAAATCAAATCAAATCAAAATAATCTTTATTCAAATAAACCATTTCAGGCACTTTTGAATCGTCAAGCATCAATATGATTAATGAAGCTACAACTGGTTCGGAATGTTGCTCTTACCGAGAAGAACCAGCAAGAAACTCGGCGGTCAATCTTTTAAATATTTTCAATTATACATTATTAAACCGCTGTCTTGTATGAAGCTGAAAGGATTTTCAAATCCAGGCTTTCTTATATGTTTGTGACCTCTCGTATGTCTATGATATACATCAAATTTTGTTTTATATGTACTTATATTTTTCCGTACAAATAGAATATTACTATATATATATTGTGATGCTACAGTCAGTATGCCTATTTCTTGGATTTTTTCGCGAAGGGACTCACGTTGCTTCATATTATAGATAGCCCGTATGGCTCTTTTTTGGGCAACAAAAATCTTTTCTATATCGGACGCTTTACCCCACAGCATTATTCCATATGACATAATGATGGGGAAATAAGCAAAATAAAGAAGTCGCGCTGTTTCAACATCGGTTAAATGTCTAATTTTTCTAACAGCGTAAGCGGCGGAACTAAGTCTTCCTGCGAGGACAGATATATGGGTGCCCCATTGGAGTTTATCATCCAAAGTGAGCCCCAAAAATTTAGTTGTATTTTCTATCTTTAGTATCTGCTTATTAATCTCTAACTTTATGTCTGACCTAATTACGTTTGGTAACACGAATTGCAGACATTTGGTTTTATTTGCATTTAAAAGTAAATTATTTACTGAAAACCAATTTGATATCTGAGATAGAGCACTGTTTACATCGTCAAAGTTGTCTTTATCTCGATCTACTTTAAAAATAAAAGAGGTATCATCTGCAAACAACACAATATCACAAATATTTTGAACACACAGTGGTGACAGGCTAGATCAGACTCAAACTCGAAAAAACAATTTTTTCTTTAAGTTTTGGCCGTTTGCGGGAATCGACTCCATGTTCCCCGGACCTAACGGCAGGATCACTGCCATCTGCACCTACGGACCAGTCACTAAATAAATTTTACTCGAATTGAACTTTTTTACATAAAGATTATTGTGAGTTAACCATAAAAGATAGAAACATGCTGTCGCGCATTTTTTTGGAATATTTTTGTAGATCTACAATTCTGTAATACATTACTTTAGCGTATCTCTGCTGGTTTACTCGGCGCACGCGAGTAAAGCTTCTTCAGATAAGTTTTTTTTAACTGTGCGCCTTCTTCGACAAAATTCACATAAAACGTTAATACATTACCATCATCCTCAACCTTCCGGCAGAAATGCACTATCGTTAAGTAAGAACCGTACAAAAATCCACTAAGTACATTTTGAGAAAAGCGATTACATACAGAGAGACACCTTTTGGGAACTCTATTTTATAATAAGTATAGATATAGTCATTGGTACACTTTTTTATTGTTTAAACAGCAGTTGTATAAAAAATACATCCTTTTACTATCAATACTGCAAATCAATTTTTTCCTCAATACTTCCGAGCTCCGTGATACAATCTGCGAATAGTAGGTATATGTGTCTTGACACCAAAACTTGGTTTCAATCTTGGCCTGAACACAAGTTCAAAGTCACTCAACAGGTTATTGAACGGACATTTACTTCATATTTCGTTGCGTGTTTCAATAAATTACACAAATCTAACAAGTTTAGGTAACTTTGATTAGTTTACGGATACCATTAAATATCAATGCCTCTGTGTATTGTATTAATTATTACTATGTAATTAATATAAGAAATGATTAGTTTTGCCTATTAATTAATCTATCGGACATATTGCCAACTAAATACTGTAAGACATTGTTGTTTTGTGTTTACTCTTTGAAATTATCGCCAAAAAGAAATCTATAAATACAATATTTAAAATAGTTCTACTTTTATTATTGGAAAAGTACTTGATTACTGCAAGCCTTCCACGAACTCTTATTGCGACTCAATCGAAGACGTAAACGAAATTGTTTTGCTTTTTCATACCATGACCTCTTAAAGACGCACACTTTAAGTCGTTGCCGAATGAGCGTTCGGAATTCGTCCTAAGAACATATAAGTTAAAGAGACAGAGTTATCCTTTTCAAACATTACGACCCCAACGCAATTCGCACTTCATGGTACGGAAAGAAAGCGGTTCGCGGTCGTCGTTTACGTCTTCAATTGAGTCGCAATAAGAGTTCATGGTTTTGGTTGAGAGATTTGCTTTAATGACCGATATTTGGATATTTTACCTACCTCAGCATCTCGGAGAGCTGTGAGGTGCGATTTCACTAGATCATCTTTCCAATTCGCTTACCTATTAAGATAATTTTTCATTAAACTTAATGATTTTATCATCTTACTTTTCTACTACAAAAGTAATAATGAAATTATTTTGCTATTATATCGTGGCGTGTATTTCCTGATGCTTCGGCTGCGGGTTGAAATGATTGTTTGTGATAGTGAACGTGTTTAATGCTTGTGTATTGTTGTGGCGGTTGTGGAGGTGTGCATGTGTTTTTATGAATTCTGCATGTATCACGCATGAAAACCGATAATCCACTCTACATCAAGCATCATCATCCTCCTTCCCTTATCCCACTCTAAGTGGGGTCGGCACTACATGTTACGAACGTGTTGTCACATGATTTGGCTACGTATTTTACAACCGACCGCCTGCCTGACGTCAACTTACCTTAGTCGTATTTTACAACCTCTCAGTATGAGATGGGGTGGCCTATTCTACTCAGCCAGATACCACAAGGCGAGTCGACTTACCTCAGTCTCCTTTTACGGCGTCTCGGTAAGAAATGCCACTCTACATCTAGCATTATCTATATTTTCTACTTAATTAATAGCGGATTATAGCAAAATAATTTCATTATTACTTTTGTATTACGGATTTTCGAAAGTAATTCCTCCTTCAATCTTAATTCTATTAGTTATTTAATTTCCTCCTGTCTCACACAAATGTAGTCACAAGTTTCATCAAATTTTATTAAAATTATGTAAGCATGGAATTACAAATCTATCTATTAAGATTGGATTGCTACGAGTTAGCAAGGGAATTATATATATGTCATCTTGACTTTTGACTTATCTTGACTTGACAGTTCTTATCTGTGTTTTCAAAACTGAACTTAACAAGTTAATGAATTAGAGCGACTACATTTAATCTCAAATTTCCCAGAACTAAGAAGTAAAAGTTGCTGTGTCGCATCTTGTGCGAGCTTAATTTAAAATTGCGCATTCGTAGTTCGTCATGCGCTCGAGAAACCCATTTGTGCTGGCGATATAAGGTGCTTGGTTTGCGGATATAAACAATTGTTTACATTAACTTAACCGTTTACAGTAAAAGTGGGAAAGTCCACAAATGAGAATTATACTTAATACTGTTTTACTTTTGTGCTATGGACTTTCCCACTTCTGCATATTTAGTTGGGAGTAGAAAGGAGGAAAATATATTTAAAAAATATAAAGTTCATAATACTTGTCAACATGTAAACGCTCTTTTAACGCGCTTTAATATTAGTAAATATATCTTAGTATGTTTGTGTATTTTATGGGCCTGAACCAATTATCCGATTGTGATGAAACATTAGTGTGTAGATATGCTTTCGCCAGGGAAGCTGCCGGGCTATGGATGGCTGTTCTATAGGTATATTAGGAAAAAAAATCGCTAATATAAAATTATCGAAAACACTCGTATAACAATAAACGAATAAAGCTTGAATCGCCATACCTCCGAATATCTGAACTCGCTAGTAAAATATGTATTTATCATCTGGAATCACCTGACTGTCACTGCATATTGCGGTGATGTGATTTGCACTGATGCTTAAAATAGATGTAAGATTTTTTCATATTAGTGTGTCAAGTGAGTATCGAAGAGCACTTACATCTGAAACGAGCCGTCCCGCGAAATTCATTTTCCATTAATTACATTCCATTCCTTACAACTACAAATACGCATTGACAGAGATAAGTACGACTCAATGTATTATTTATACCTTTTCAGATATGAACTAGAATCCGAAAATCGGTAACGTTAAAAAATATATTCAAAGAAAAGGAGAAAGCTAGATTTAAGAAAATATAACATTATCCGCAAAATTTCTCAAAATATTTTTTGTCATGCCTTCACCGAATGTTTGGTCGAAGTGACAACAATATAAATAAGTTGTTTACATAAAATTACTGTTATTCACGAAAGGTTGTTTCCTTCATGTATCAAATAGTAACAGAAAAGCAGTAAAAAAATACAAAACTGATTTCGTAATTTAAAGGATTAGGAAATTAATAGAACCTTACAATTCAACCTTAAAATGCTGTGCCGATGGCGTGCTACACCCCAATTACAACATTAATACTATTCCATTATAATTTCAAGGCTCATGAGGTTCGATAAATAAAAGAATAATGATAAAAGCCTAGCAATCATAAAAGCGAGCTTCTTAAAAGCGTTAATGTTTTTTTTGTGTACGTATATGTGGGTGCCGTCAAAAAGTGCCATGTAGCAACGCTTATAAATATCAAATTGTAACATTTGGTTTAATACTGGCTTTATATTTTAAAACAATACTTCGCATTTCATTGGATTCTATAATAAATAATTGAACGTTATTATGACACATTTCCGTCTGCTTGTTAAGTCTTATATTGAATAACATGAGATAACATACATTCTCCTGCCCTTATCCCACTCTAAGTGGGGTCGGCACAACATGTTACAAACATGTTGTCACGTGATTTGACTGCGTAATTTACGACCGGCCGGCTGCCTGACGTCAACTTACCTTAGTTGCCTTTTAAGACACCTCGGTAAGAAATGAGGGTGATCTATTCTATGCAGCCGGAAACCACACGGCACATACCTTAGTCGCCTCTTACGACACCTCGGTAAGAAAGGAGGTTGGTCTGTTCTATTCTGCCGGATACCACACGGCACTGAATAATATGAGATAAATTTTGTAATAAAAGAAAGAGTTGAAAAAGTGACTGTATTAATAATTTACATCTGTTAATACTATTTATATTGAGAAAGTCGTAATTAAATCGATTGTATGTACCATGAATTAGAAAAGGAATCGCTGGTTGCTAAGTAACGATTATTATTAAGAAAATTCGAACTGTGAATAAGATTAAACTAATTTATATTGAGTTTCTTGTGGTTTTTATTGAATTATGTGAATGTGTTATGGCCGCCTAGCTACGCGCCGAGATATACAATCTTACAGAAGTTACAACAGAATTACTTTGCGTTCCGGGTTCGTTAAGAGAATCTACGTAATGCTAATTGAATGAAGCAGGCAACGTTCACATATCTTATACATGCAGGATAAGTCACCACAGGTGTCACAAAACACCGCCACCAGCAACACTATACACAGTCATTACCAGAACCTCTAAGATTGTTTCGCCCCGAAACCGAAGCATCGTCAGGAGTATAGGCTTCACGACAATATCATACCTCACTACGTTATATAATATGTGTACACAGATATAATATATAATATGTGTATACAAATTATGTACCATATACAGATTTATTGAATTCATGTAGATGTATGTATAAGTTTTTCGTATGAGATTACTAGCAATGCGTGCGACTTCACCCGCGTGCAGTTCAGCGTTTAGCATGTAATATTCGCTCTCGGCAGGAGAATGGCTCTGTGAAATTTAATTGTTTTTTTTCGGACACTAACTATTGCTGTTAGCCGTGAAGGCTTTGACAGCGTCACCGAGGCGAGCGCAGAAGCATCGCCAGGTGTAAAAACGTGAAAAGCGAGTCTCAAGCGAGACTTTTATTATTACTTTTGTATTATGGATCTCCGCAAAGTAATGCCTAATTCTATAAATTATTCATAGATTTATTATACTAGAGTAGGGGAGTCCTATAAGTGAAATTGTCACAATAAATAATGAGAGGAAAGATTAGATACGTTTACTTATCTTCGTTTATTCACATGCGAGATATTGTCATTGCGCATTCTTATTTTATAAAATACTTTAGTTATTTATTACATTACACCTTCAAACACTTAAGTACACCTTCGAAATGACGTTGGCTCCCTCTACTCAAATCTAGTATAATAAGGCTTCCCTACTCTAGTACAATAACTCTAAGCGTCTTACTAACTCTTAGTCTCTCTAGCGTCCTGTGACGGGTCATTTTTTTTTATTTCTAGCTCGAAAACTTAAAGAACTGCCGGCCTATCATGAACTCTAATTTCGATTCAATTGAAGACGTAAACTAAATTGTTTTGCTTTTTCATACCATACAAAGACGGACACTTCAAGTCGTTGCCGAATGAGCGTTCGGAATGCGTCCTAAAAACATTTGAGTAAAAGAGACAGAGTTATCTTTAGTTCATATAACGTTGTCCTTTTCAAATACACTTCATGGTACGAACAGAAAGCGGTTGGGTTTAAGTACTGACTTTGAATTGAATCTTTTTCTAAAAGTTCATAGTAGGCTTACAGTTCAACGCTTTAATAAAATATGAAATATCTTTAAAGCCGTTCTTGGTAACGCGAATATATTTTTTACGCAATAATTACGATTGTAATTAAAGGTAGCATTTACACAAGTGCTCGTGTTTGAAACCATCTGCACCGTGACGCATGCTTCATTAGGCATAACAATATAAAATTTTATGTTATATTCAACGTACGTCAGGAAACCTTGTATAAATTAATTTTCCTCAAAGCCGAATTCTCGTATTAACGGCCATTACTTAATGTCCATGAAAAATTTGCAACATAAACAAATTACGGACCTTTATAAAAAAAATCCAAACTAAGAAAAAGAAAATCTAAAGTTATAAGCATCTGCTATTCATATACACAGGCCTTAAGGCTTTTAACCATTTTTTAGCCAATATATTATTTAAAACTAGCTGTGCCAACAACGGCTTCGCCAGTGTAGAATTCACTGATTTACGAAACTTGTCCCGAATTTTCGAAATTTTTAACATAAAAGTAGTTATTGTGAGTTAACCTTGAGAGATAGAGACATGCTATCGCGAATTTTTTTGTAGTATTTTTATAGATCTACAATTCTCTACATTACTTTAGTACATTACTTTAGCGTATCTCTGCTGGTTTACGATGCGCACGCGACTAAATTTCCCAGCAAGCAAGTTTTTTAACAACTGAGCGATCTCTTCAACACAATTTATATAGTACCGATATGTACTTATATAGTATCGATATGTATATGTACCATCCGGAAGTATAGCATTATCTTTTGGTGAAAACCATACAAAAATCCCTTCAGTAGTTTTTGAGAAAATCGATTACATACAGACAGACTGCTTTTTGGGACTTTGTTTTATTATAAGTATATAGATTATTAACAAAAGTAATAATAAAATTATTCTGCTATTATTATTATAGCAAATTAATTTTATTAATTAATTACCCTCATTTGCTTACTCTTTATTGTAATATGACACATTTTAGGTTGGCTACTGTAGTATTTCATATTCCATTGTAGTACATCTCTGTGTTTCATATAGAAGGAAATTCAAGATTTCAAATGTTTTGCTTATAAACACAATTAAATATATTTCGTAAGTATGGTCAATGTTATAAAATTGATATTTCGAATTGAATATCTTGAAATTCAAGTGGTTGTTAGATTCGATTAGGTATCTGCACTGCTTATCGTCAATGCGAAAGCCGTTGTGTAAACAACGGATTATATCAGTCACCATTGGTTACCATTGTTAGATATAACATATATTTTACAATCTGAAGATCTGTTTGGAATTAATAAATATTGTATGGGAACTTATACGCGATCTATTAAGAATAATATAACTTTTATCGAAACAAACACCTTTGGTTTTTTTTAGGCTAACGGCCAGGTGAAAATATCGAAAATGCATGTTAAGAAAAGTAATTAGAACTTGCTGGTTCTCCACGGTAGGATCTACATTTGAAAATCACACTAGATTATGTAAATGGACACTGAAGACGAACTAGTTAAGGTTTCCAAATTAATAATGCTATTATTTTGCTGTAATCTGCGATAAAAGACTTGTTAAATATACACTACTATGCGTTTACATACCTGATACATACAATATACGCACTTCTTACAAACAACTACCGCAGCAATCACACAAAACTAGCACTGCACATATTCACTACCGCAATCTCAAAGTTCGTTTCATCTTGTAACTTAATTACCATCAGCAGCCACCATCACCACTATTGGATGGTGTAGAGTTGACGATTCAAAAGCACTTGTTTACAAGTTTACATGAATAAAGAATATTTGGAATTTAAAATAAATATAAATATAAATACCACTGTACACCATTTATCAATGATATAATTTAACTTTTATTTATCCTGTGAATAATCAGCAAAATATGGAAATTCTAATACAATTTATTCTAATACAAATTGCAAATACTTTTAATTTGCAATAGATCAATCATGACGAAGCACTCTATAAATGAACCATCGCACTTTTTATGAACCTTAAACTTTTATAGTGGAAATGGAAGCTCGTTAATGTCGCAGAACACATGCAACACGATCACCTTCGGCTACATCCTGCACTGATTCCGCTGGTTTATAAAATATCCGCTCAATTATTCACAATAAAAATTTACAGGAAATATTAAATTGACATTTAAGACAGAAACGGAAAAACATTTAATTAAATTTAATAATTTGTAAAACTGGAAAAATCATTACTTTAAAACAGGGCTGTCGAACTCAAAAATTTGGGCCAAGCAAACATAAACTTAATTTAGTTCAAAGGAGAGACGGCCAGAATTCCATACACCTTTGGGCCAAGACGGTACACCGATAATTTTTATGTTATTAAGTAGAAATATATTTGTTAACTTAATATCAATTATTTTTTTATTCGATTTCTATGGGGGAACTATAAAAAAAAAGATTTGTGGTTTGAGGTTATGTTACATTTTTAGGAGCTAACTTCCATAATAACATATTAAAAATGTTAGGATTATTGATAAAAATATAACAATAAGGTATTGAAATAAAAGATTATTTTATTTTTGCATAAGAATAATGTTATTAACAGCGATTGTAATGTCATAATTCTTTTTTTTATTGCATCGATACCTATATTTTTGTACTCGATACTGTGCAGTCGATACTTTTACTCATTGAGTACTTCTTGGTAGGTATCGAGTATTATTTAGAGTCAAAGCTGCAGCACCAGGTTCTGTCAACTTTGTAAAGAGTATTTATTTTTCTGACTGATGAAATAAAATTAGATAAGCAATGATTCCAATACAATATTTCTCTGTGAAGAATCAACTTTTACAATGAATATGACAAGAGACATTTCGATACAAGTAAATATGTGTATGTACTCGATACTTTGGTTTCGTTACCAAGCACTTTTAGCATTGAATCAATCTTGCGATACTTGATATGGTAGTTTTGAACGCGTCTTAATGCAATCTAGATGCATTAGAGTTTTTTGTTTAATATCATTTTTAATATAATCAGCTCAATATTTCTTGTTTGTAACGTCCCAATTAATAAACGATTATTTATTAATGGCTCTTTTTAATTTTAATTGTATTATATGTTTAAAATGTTACGTAAAACCATAAAACTAACCAAAAGTATCGATGTGAGTAAGTATCGATACTTTAGGTGTACTCATGAGTAGTATCGAATAACAATTTGAGTACTACTGATATAAGTATCGATGCTATGAGGGTATCGGAACATCCCTAAATATGACAGTTGACAATAACGTTACGTTCCGTTTAAGGATTCAACTATTATAATACCATTATAAATATGATTTTGAAATAATTTTTCTAGCACATTACGGTTGATAGTTTATAATATTTATAGTGATATTTAATGAGGAGAAAATTCTTAATTTTTTGATGTGTGTGGGGTTTTTGTTACAGTTGGGCCTAATTTTGGCACTCTCCTTTAAAACATTCTTTACTCAAGTAAACTTGTAATCAAGTGGTTTTTTAATTGACAACTCTACTGCTGGATCGGATGCCTGTTCCTACCGAGAAGAGCCAGCATCTTTGCAAAATAATACTTGTAACTAGTTACAATTAGTCATTACGTTACATTAATTACATTACATTACAGGGTCGATTAGCCATGTGCACGCATTCTTATCGTCTAAGTAATCCTTAACAGTACAGTGGGCTTTCTGGATAAGCCCTTTTTAAAAGAGTTTTTAAATTGCTGTAATGGCAAAGCTTAAATTGATTCTAAACGGGTTGCAAAAAAAAACAATGTTCATAGAAACCAATATTCTTATCATGATCTTATAATGTCTAGTACATTTTAATAAACATATTTTAAGTTACATTATTGAAATGATCCGTATAGTTTATAATTAAAATATAATATATGCTGATTTCGCTGCTGATTCACATTTCTATTTTAGTTTAGCTTTTCGTCGGGTACATTTGACTGGACCGCAAAAATGTTCATATCGGGTTAGAGTTTTACACCCCTGCTTTAAAAAGGAAAGTAGTTTTATTTTATTGAATCAATTTTATTTCTCAAATTAAATTGCTCTGCAGTTTCCAAAGTGGTACGTTATAAGCGAGATACTAAAAATATACTTCCGGCGGCTCTGTAAAAATTGAATTGAACATTGAAAAATAATTGAAGGCCAAAACAAAATAAATATTTTAATTAAATATTGTTACGATATTGATCTCTATTGATTTCTTCATTTGATAATGAATCAAATACTACGTTAGAGAATTAACTTTTTAATTTCTTTAAAAAAATATATTTAATCAAGATTCCATTGCACAGACAGTTAGTTGGTTGTAATAAACAGTAATAAATGTCAAAAATAAGGATGAATTTAACATAAAGTTTTGATTAATTTTAGTGAAGATCTGAAGAAACTGAAGTAAAAATAGAGTTACTGAGGATATTTTTTTTTTCGAATTGACTGTATGCTGTTAGCCCTAACGGCTTTACAGCGTCACCGGGCGGGACGGGCGAGCGCAGAAGCATCGCCGAGGTTGCGAAATGCAGAAAGTAGAGCGCAGAAGCTCTACTAGCGTCGGGGAACGTCGTCCTAAGGGTGCCTCGTGTGAGGCAAACTAAGAACTCTTACAATTGTAATGGTAATACTAATTAGATTATATTGGTTTCCTGCCCTCGTTTGTTATTCAATGTGCATTTCAATGACCAGCTGTAAAACAATGATGTCGTAGTTAATTTTCAGATCTACATTGATTATTCATTCTTTCATTCTTTTTTCCTCTAAGTTTAAGAACCCGATTCTAACTAGACAAGAGGCATCAGTACATGCTTATATTATAAAAGCGTAAATCTGTCAAAAAAAACATAAAAGTAAAGTAGCGGCCTGTTAAAATCCCACTGCTGGGAATATGCCTCCTCTCTTCGTTTCTGGAGAGAAGGGTTGGAGCTAAGACCTACCACGGTGCTCCAATGTGGATTGGTAGGTTACACAAATCTCAGGAATTCTCTAGAAACATGCAGGTTTCCTCACGATGTTTTCCTTCACCGAAAAGCGTGTGATAAATTGTAATTATCAGTTAGACACATGAGTTTTAATAGAAAAACTCAGTGATGCCTGCCCGGGAACTCGTGTTCCCCTCGAAAGAGTCGCACGGTCTCACCGCTGGGATATCAAAGCTTATAAAAAAAAAACATAAGAATATCTAAATGATGTAGCGAGAATACTCTTCAGGAGAGGTAATAGATTCAGTAATGTATGCGGTCCAATATCAAGTTACTAATGCAGAATGAGAGTACGCCGGCGTACAATATCTCGCTGACCTCAATGTGAATGCATCTTATCGCAACGTAGCGGGGAATAAAGGACGCGCCGTTTTGCTTTCTCTTTGCGTGAAATAAAGGCACGCGCCTTGTCGTTCTCAGATATGACATTTGAATGTGAATTAAGGTTTTAGTACATGCGGATATTTGATACTGTAATACCAGGGATGCCAAATTCCAAAAGCTAACTCGGACTTAATAAACAATGCTAACTTTTGAGTGGGCCGAAAAAATATAAATAGAAACAAATATTTCTATTTTGACTAGCGCATTCTACTAAACATATAAGTAAAAAAAAAATACGGCCTGTTAATATCCCACTGCTGGGCTAAGGCCTCCTCTCTCTGTTTTTTAGAGAGAAGGATTAGAACTAAGACCTACCACGCTGTTCCAATGCAAATTGGTAGGTTACATATCCCTGGAATTCCTTAGAGATATGCAGGTTTCCTCACGATGTTTTCCTTCACCGATAAGCGTGTGATAAATTGCAAATATCAATAAGACACATAAGTTTTAATAGAAAAACTCATTGGTGCCTGCCCGCGTTTGAACTTATGATCGTCTCTAGGGAGTCGCACGGTCTCGCCAATGGGCTATCACAACTTTATACTAAACATATATAAAGTTTATATTATTGAAGTAATCCGCATAATTTATAAATAAAGTATATTATTATTATTAATTATATATGCTGGGAAATTAATATGGAAATATATTGTTTAGTTGATAAAATCATCTGTAGTCTATAACAGTGTTTCCCAACTTTTTTGTGCCGAGCTCCCACCTTAACCTTTCTTATGGCCCCCTATGTAGCATACATAACTCTTAATAGCAAAAAATTAAATTGATCTTATAAAAATCAATGATAAATTAATAATTATTTAAGAAATAGCTTTTAAATAAATTTGGCATTGAAATTTAGCATTGCATTAACATGAACTAGAGCGAAATGGTTAATATATTGTCAAATCTATTTTCGAGTTAAATCCCCTTAACAACCAAATTGCCCCCTGTGGGGCGTGGGCCTTACGTTGAGAAACATTTATCTATAGTGTAATATATCTTTATTATAAATCGTAATATATCTTATTACAATATCCTTATTTAATATTTTTAAATTTTTGCAAATATTACAATTTTTCTTCAACATATTTTATCTTATTCCCCAGTAATTTATGTGCGTTTCTCCAAAAATTTGTTATAGAATATTAATATTTTATCATTGTTCAAATATCACTCATTTATATTTATAAGTAATCAAACAATTACAGCTTAAATTAGCTAAAAATAATTTGTTACCGTGAGAAATGACTTTTTGCAATCAAATGACTGTTGCTGAGTCGTTACTTTAAACATCACTTTATTCAGATAGCTAACGTTCTGGTAACTGAACATGTAAAAAGTCAAAGTTTAGGCGCAGATTGTTTTAATTGCTTAAAGTGATACAAGAATGTTTTTGCAAAAGGAAGATAGGTAATGGAGATTTCCGTCCAACTTGACACCGTTTTGATGGGGTAAAACCAAAGGATTTTATATAGGCCTAGTACTGGAAACTTATTCAAGTGCATAATCACTTAAGTAATAGTCATTCTTCAATATAAAAATTATGATATCTATGATTTATATCAAAGTATAAAGATAACATGTAGTCGTAACAATAACGTGATATCACTTGCTTGAGATTTGTTCGACAATTTTTATCGTAATATACATTTCTTTATTCAGAATATGTTGCCATTAATGACGTCTTAGTAGACATCCGATAAAGATCGTGGCATAGAACAATACAAGTATCTTATATATAAAATGAATGATTGTCTGTATGAGTTTTATAGACTCTGAAACGGGTGGACCGATTTTAAAGAAATTTTCAGATAATTTTTAGATTGAACTAGCGGATGTTCCTATAAAGTTTACCGGCGATCGAGGAATTTTTTTAAATAGTTTATTTATTTATTTATACTTTTTTTGTACACCACATTTTATATTAACAAACATTTGATTAATACTAAACATAAAAATAAAAATAAAATATTTATTGCACAAAAGGCGGCCTTATTTGATTTCTTCCTGACAACCTTTTATTATTATCTTTTATTTATTAGGAAAGCTGTAAAGCACAGAGCAGTTTGTGATAGTGAACGTGTGTAGTGCTTGTGTATTGTGGAGGAAGTGGTGGAGGTTTGTGCATGTGTTTTTACGAATCCTGCACGTATCGGGTATGAAAATACGGATAGTCCACTATACATTTAACACTAAACATCTATTTACTGTATCGCGGATTATAGCAAAATAATTTTATTATTACTTTAAAAACTATTATTAGTTTGTTTATATATTTATATATATAAATATATATGAATTTTTTAATTCTGTTTAGAGGGAAATTCGAAACCAGACTGACTTGACTTATCCAAACCTTTTTAATTAGCCCCTTTTGATACTAATCTATAAAATAAAATAAAAAACAAAGTTAATAACAACATAAATACATAACACATAAATTACATACTTTTTTTTATCGCGCTCCCATAAAAGTTT
Source organism: Morpho deidamia (assembly GCA_947086505.1). NCBI lineage: Eukaryota > Metazoa > Arthropoda > Insecta > Lepidoptera > Nymphalidae > Morpho > Morpho deidamia. The sequence goes on from CAMTZC010000025.1 coordinate 4,457,328, forward strand.
TTACTTTCACTGTAAAATATCATTTGCGCTCAAAAAAAGCTAAGCATAAAGTGTCTAGTAACTAAGCTAACTTGCATCGTTATTATACTTACTTGTAATGTAACTATTAGTAAGACCAACTAGTGGTATAAGTCTCAACCTATTTATAATAACCAGAATGTTTTTAGATAAGTATTATTTTACTAGTTTATGCTTGCGACTTCGTCGCCATGGAATTTGTCACCGAGAAGTGTGACTACTAAATTTTCGTTAGAACGGGAATTTTGAAAAGATAGAACATCAGCTCTTTGTCCATAGGAGCAATTTAAAAATGTAGTAAAATTGACAATCTAAAACACTAATTAAAGTCTATTTATATACAGAATATTTTGAATAAATTTTGTCAAAAGTAGCGTATATTATACCTATTATGTAAAATAGCCAGCCACGTGAAAATATTGTCTAAAATATTATGAGAATCACGAGTACATGTTTTGTAATATTTTATCGTTATTTTATTTCAACAATACAATACACATGTGGATAAAAAGCGTGTATAATTTTGCGGAAACAGTATGCATAAAAAATTTAAGCGGTTAGTTGATACAATGCGTGATTCTTTTGTTTCTGGGATATAAAATATTACGTCGACCAGCTGATATATGCTATAAAATCTTATATATAGATAAGATATTTTTAAAAGCTTAAAATATTGCTTAAAAATATACAATAAATCGTTCAGATTATAGTGATTACAATAATAATAGAATAACAAACATCTAACAATAATGAATATAAATATCTAAGTCGTCTAATATTTATTTAGTTGATACACCAACGATATATTATAGATACATTAAGAATTAAATAAATATAAATATATGAGACACTTACACACACGGTCATCCGTCCCCAAATTAAGTTACTTAATATGTGTTATGGGTGACGGACAACTGGTAGATATACTACATATATAATTAACACTTATAGTAAACAAGCTGTACCAGTGGCTTTGCCCGTGTGGAAATCAATGTCACAAATTTTTCCCAAATTGAAATTTTAAACATAAAAGTAGTTATTATGAGTTAAACATAGGAGATAGAGACATGCTATCGCGGACTTTCCGTTACTACGAAAAAGTACGATCTACTAATATACTTATTAGTGGATCTGCAATTCTCCAGTACACTAATTTAGTGTATCTGCTGGTTTACGCGGCGCACGCGAATTACGTACATTTTCAACACAATATATATATTTAAAACGATAATGTAATATTACCCTAAACCTTTCGGAAAAAATGTATTTATGTTAAGTTAAAACCGAATATAAACACGTTCAGTTGTTTCTGAGAAAACCGATTATATACGGACAGACACCTTTTGGGGCCTTATTTTATAATTGATAGATCTAGTTTGTTAGTTCTTAGAAATGTTATTATAAATATATCTTCTAGCAAATCAAAAGGTTTTTCTATTAGTAAAAAATGAATGAAAATAAATATGTCATAACTATAAATGAATCTAATATGTAACAAAAATGGTAATTGCCTATAAAGTCACAATGCCGTGTGGTATCCGGCTGAGTAGAATAGACCACCCTCATGTTTTACCGAGGTGTCGTAAAATACGACTAAGGTAAGTTGACGTCAGGCAGGCGGCCGGCCGTAAAATACTTGTGCTGTGTTGTGTTGTGCTGTGATGAATTGCCTAAAAAGTCACAGTAAGAAATATTGTTATCATGTCAAATCAGTAATTATTATATAATCTAAATATACGGATATAACGTTCGGGAAATCATGCAAGATCTAATCATCGAAAAGTCATCGTTGCCTGACCGAGACCAAGGTTACGGGTGTCAGTAATGACTTATGGATCTAAAACATGGTCTCTCACAATGGGCCCTAAAAAAGATTTCAGAATCGTCCTTCAGGCGATGGAAAAAAATCATTCTGGGGACATCTGGTCAATCTTCTGATCTGGGGTCTTCTGGTTTTAGGACTGCTAGATGTCCCACCAGAGCTTTATGATAGTGGCTAAATTTAAATTCGTATTCCAATGATATTGTAGCACTTCTTCGGTGCCTGAAAACATGGATAAAACGGTTAGATCTAAGACCCACATCGCTGCTTCAATGCGGATTGGTAGGTTACACATATCCCCAGAACTATCTAGAGACATGCAGGTATAGGTGTGTAAATTGTGTTAAAGAGGTCGCGCAGTTGTTAGAAAACTTGCTTGCTGGAAGCTTTAGTCGCGTACGCTGCATAAAGCAGCAGAGATATGCTAAAGTAATGTACTAGAGAATTGTAGATCTATAATAATACCTACAAGTTCGGGATAGCATGTCTCTATCTCTCACGGTTAACTCACAATAACTACGTTTATGTTCAAAATGTCGAAAATTCGGAAAAAAATCCTTAATTACACAGGTAGGATATGATAATATTCACACGTAATTGTTATAATTACATATTCATTTAGAGATCCCATAAGAAATTAATATTTTTACATATATCAATCATAAAGTTACAAATAATATTAACGAGTATACATATGTATATCACGACATGCTACTTTTCGCCGAAATAGTTTCGTATAATATGGAATGGATTATGTTAACGATTTGGCTGTAGATATAAGCGATAGTGGTTACTTAGTTACACTTTTAGTTACATTTTCATACCACCGTATTCTTACATAAGCAAAATATCTTAGGAATAAACAACTTTTATAACGTTCAAAGCCAACCATTTTGTATTACTTGGGACATTTTATACGATTAGCGCGTCAAGTTATTTTGATTTGTTAACAGAATTAATTTACTCAAGGTCTTTAGGGTTGAAAGTTCGGAAAGCTTTTTACACCTTGTTTCATATTGTTATTATTTAGATGGCAACAGATACTATAACATCATATTTCATTTATTTATTTATGTACCACAAAGGAAAATTTTATTTAAAAAAAAGTGTACAAAGGTCAACTTATCCCTTTGACAGAGATCTCTGCCAGCTATACTACGAAGTGAGACAATTTATAGTAAAGCTGTTATTTTTATAATTTTACCCTATTATTCATAAATAATTTTGTTCATCGCCACGCGCAAACGAGTTCTACATAACATAAACAGGACTAACATGTTATAAATAAAGAACACTTATTGTTTTTATTAGTAGGTAACAGCAGGTCATCATCTCTAAATGTAATAATAAGAGACTCATTTTAATTTAAAAAATTTAAGCAATGCCTTAGTCGTCATCATCATTCTCCTGCCCTTATCCCACTCTAAGTGGGGTCGGCACAACATGTTGCAAACAAGCTGTCATATGATTTGGCTACGTATTTTACGACCGGCCGCCTGCCTGACGTCAACTTACCTTAGTCGCCTTTTACGACACCTCGGCAAGAAATGAGGGTGGTATATTCTATGCAGCCGGATATCACACGAATGCCTTAGTCGTATTAATACTTATATTCGATAGTCACCGAAAAGACGAACCACGATCATCAAAAAATGCGCAGTCATTGGCCCTAAGAGTGTGTGTGCGCGTGCTCTTTTAGTTATCTATCCCTATCTCTCTCTCTCTCTGTCTCTCTCTCACACACACACACACACACACAGCACACACACACAGCACATCCACACACAGCACATCCACACACAGCACATCCGCGCACAGCACATCCGCGCACACTCTTTTACTATGAGCGTGTGGCGTACGGCTGTGACCGTGCGTGCGTATATTTAGTTATGATTATTAAATTGAAAAAAAAAGGAATGTTTAGTTAAGACAGTGAACAGTGGTGGTTAAAAAAGTTTTGTAACGCTGTGAGTTCTATGAACTCGAATTTACTGTATAAGAATAGTAAACACATTTTTTTAAATTGATGCACACGACCGCAGTCTCGTCTCTATGACGATGTACGGAATTGGGTCACAATGGTGACAAATAAAACATAATATCGTAATATGTTCCCAAAATGAAATGCATAAATCAATTTATTTTACAACATATCTACGCTTTTTCAACATTTGGTTATTATTGGAACGCATATTTGGTAAGTTACCAATTTTCACAGAGCGTCGACCACATGACCTTCGCAACCTACTAAAGATGAAACAATGGTACGGAAGCAGTATAAAGTCGCTTCAGGGATTATTAACATTATATAAGGACTATAATCTATACTTAAATATAATATATACTGTAATGTTAAGAAAATATTTCATAAATAGTTATATTACACTGTCTGTATGTTTGAAACCAGTCTTATATAAATTGAGTAAATTAATAAATTTAACAATGTTAAATTTACAATTGATATCTCAAAATTGTTATATGAAGCATACTTGAAACCTTAAATTGTGATTTCGTTTAGCTACAAAGCGCTAAAAATATTATGTAATATTTATTTCGTCGTGAAAAAGAACCAATATTCCATGTAATTTAGGTATATAATGTTACTATCCCATAAACGCCGTGTGGTATCCGGCAGAATAGAATAGACCACCCTCCTTTCCTACCGAGGTGTCGTAAGAGGCGACTAAGGTATCTGCCGTGTGGTATCCGGCTGCATATAATAGACCACCCTCATTTCTTACCGAGGTGTCGTAAAGGGCGACTAAGGTAAGTTGACGTCAGGTAGGCAAAATACGTAGGCAAATCATGTGACAACATGTTTGTAACATGATTTGGGGCAGGAGAATTATGAATGTTACTATCCCATAAGTGGTCATAGACCGTCGCTATCAATTGAATCAGTACTACTACTGATTTTGTCTCCATACCCACATTATTTGTAATACCATCAACGGATGTCATGTGATATTGATAAGTAGCTCGAGAGTCTGGTTAGTCTTGACAAGAATTGACTCCAGGCTTTGCTTATTCTCTCACGCTCCTAACGACGCTTCTGCATGAGCTAATTGATGATAACCCACCCGATGACGATTTAAACGCTATTAGGTCTAATGAAATGTAAGTAATGGCCTCGTCCACAGCTGGGCATAGGCCTCCTCTCTCTGTTTTTGGAGAGAAGTGTTCGAGATAAAACCTACCACGCTGCGCCAATGAGGATTGATAGGTTATACATATGCCCAGTATTAGTAGGAAATATAAAGGTTTCCTCACCATATTTCTCCACAGAAAAAAAAGTAAAATTCATTGGTTATAAGAGTTTCAATCAGTGACCCCCTCGAAAGAGTCGCACGGTTTCACCGCTGGACTATCATAGCTTAGATATAGAATAGAATAAATTCAGTAAAAGAAACTTTTTCTTTTTTAATTTCTCTCCTATTTCTACCTCAGTACCGTGGTACTTCGACATACGAGTTTAATTCGTTGCGTAACCTTGCCCGTATGTCAAATTGCTCGTATCTCAAAGTAATAAAGGACACCAGTGCACAAGACCACGACGAGGTTGTGTGCAGCGGTTAAAGCGTCATTACTAGCATCTCAAATCTTGCTCCCATCTCAAAGCAAAATATAGCTCGCTCGGCTGCTCGTGTTTCAAAGCACTCGTATCTCGAGGTACCACTGTACTTTAACACATACGGTTCATAAATCGGTCAACATTAACACTAAGTAAGGTAGGGCTGCGTGATTCAATTCCAATAACCAATACTTAGTATGATTCATGAAGTGGCCATTATGTTTGTTTGTTCCGCACGTCATTATAAGCATGCACATTAACGTTATAAACAATTTCACCGTCGCATACCGGTAATGTTGGTCATTCTTACTGCCATTCGAGCTGCCACTTGTAATAAAATAGCAACAGTTAACGCCAACAAATGTCGCCAACGAGCTATTTGTTAAAATGTGTTATACATCTCAACTTTAACATTCATTACGCAATTCCCCGAAGGTCATATCACCCAAATGTATTAGAAAGATTTCAAATATCACACTTTTATTATCAAAAATGCGTGAGACCGCGTAACCATTATTTAAACATCTTGAATTTAAGTCGCGGAAGGCATTTTTATAAAACACATGGTCCTAATTGATATTAACAATTAACCATACGCTTTTCAGTAAATAGAAATATGTCGTAAGGAAACCTGCGTATATTTGTAGATTTATTATGTAACCTAATGATCTGCACTGAAGCAGTAGAAGTATTGGTCTAAATTCCAATTCTTTCTCCACCAGAGAGAAGGATTATAACTTCATTTTTACCTAACAGGCGAAGACGTGGATGGAATTCACTAAATAAAAAAATTACCATGAAAAGAAACTAATAAGAATATCAATTTATTCTTAGATCTCAAAATTGGGATTTCCAAAACATTTCACCTTTATTTCGTAAAGATATATTCGTTTCATTCGCATTTAACACAATAACGATCTGTAAATGTTTAGAAGCAGCATTTTTAAAGAATACAGGTAGTAATAATAACGCCATTGCATCATGTTGTAATCAGATTGCAATGAAATAAGATTATGACTCGAGTATCATTTTGCAATGTTCCCATCAGGCGCATTCCGTAATCATGTAAGTAGTTCATTAATATTATAATATTCACTTTAATTGGTTAAGTAAAGACTTGAAAAATTTCTTAAATCAAAGAAAAAATTCTTTACAGCCCAAAAAAGAAACACAAAATCTAGCAGAGAGAATCAATGAAAACAGTATAAAAAACCTGCTAAAAATGCTTCAGTACCCAGGTGATGTTCAAAAGACAAAGGAAATAATATAACTGTTTGATGACTGAAGAAAAAGTATGTAAAAGATAAAATCGACGACTTGCAACCTGTAGAGCTAGTCAATCACGATTTTTGGATATCTTCTTTATGATTCAATCGCTTGGAGACCTCTAGAACTCTTTCCAACTTTATTATATGACCCATAGTAAGCGACACAACGTTACACTGGTATATTGGAAGATACTCTTATACCGGTTTATCGGTAATCAACCGCACATTAACGTGACCTGAACTACTCAAAAAAGTAGTTGGTCTAATAAGTTATCAAATCCGAGACGCATTAACCTTAAAAATCGAGCCAAACCGCATAATATTTCTCATGATATGATGATCGGTTTGAACAAAAGTCTATATTAATTATATCCTTCTATCGGAAGTGACGACCTTAGCTGGACAACTTCATGACGACCTTAAATGTACAACTTCGTGACTAAGCGAACCTTTAGGAAATATCCGATATTATCATCCCACTGATATTATAAAAGTAAAAATTCGTGAATGTGTGTGTGGTTGTAACGCTTTTATGCGCCAATGATTTAATGGATTCGAGAAAAAACATAAAAACCTTGTGCACGTTAAGTTACGTTAAGTTTGCAAGATTTTTTTCGAATAATCTAGAATTTTTCATAAGTTATCTAAGTACCTTTTGCTTTCTTGGGAATTGAGGAGAAGAACCCGCCAAGTGTAATGAATGAGAAAGAGGTAAAGTAAAGAAAAATCGCAAATCGAATATCAACCCTAAAATTATTTTCATCACTAGACTTCAGCACTAAGTTCTTAATGAATCAATGATGTCGTATTCCATGCAGTACCTGGTTTTGCACAACTGGTTTTATAATTGATGTAAACAAGTAACTGCCTGAATGGCCAATTTGACAATTTCATGACAAGACTATAATAACAATTTACTGTCTCTATAGTAACATTATCATGAGGAGAAACATTGTTAAGTATTAGGTTATAAACAAGCACAATCGTGACCAAGTTTCCCACCTCTCTCACATCGCTTGATATTCGAGTCAATCAACGTATAGGTTTTTAGTTTCTAAAACTATACATCGATAAGATCAAACATGAACAGGTAATGGAGAAATAATTGGCCCTATTAATGCTTAAAACCTTTAACAATAAACAAAACAATATCGACAAAATCTTTGTTGGAATAGTTGATTGTCATTTGTTCTTTCTTATTCGTTAATTACATTAGCATAAAGGATTCCTCATCTGTGTAAGATAGGTAAGATAGTTCATATATTAAACAAATTATGTCATATTGTAGTCAGTCACGTTTTGATTAGATCCGACTATTCGATGCTCTGCCTACAGATCGTACTTAGTGTATAGACACTAAGTACGATTAGTCTGATTTAGATACGATATTGTGTTGTTGGATGGCCACTAACAGGACGAGGTGGTCGATTTTAATAACGTGTTAGAGAATTGCTGTTGTAATGTTGGGCTTTTCGTCCTATTTCCAACATATACTTAAAAGTTAAATATAATATATTTATAAATATTACTTAAAAAGTACTGGTATGAAACAGCGAAACATGGGCTGTTACTAAGAGTAACGTCCACGCCATGTAAGTTGCCGAAATGAAAATGCTTATATGGATGTACGGCGTAACCATGCTGGATAAAATCCGCAATGAGTATCGCCGACCGACTGATATCACCGAAAAGATGCAGGAGAGTGGGCTGCGATGGTATGGACATGTTAAGACGAAACCACCCGACTACATTGGAAATTTAGCACTACATCATCGCATCTCGGGTCGAAGATCAGTAGGGAGACCCAAGACAGTATGGAAAGAAGTAGTGCTAAAAGATAAGATGGCATGCAAAGTAACCGACGATGAGGTCCAGGATTGAGTGAAGTGGAAGAGAAAAATAAGGACAGCTGACCCCATCACCATGTGGAATAAATAGCTAGGAAGAGAGAGGGAGAGAGAGAGATTTTATCTGATATGGAAGTATCGGTATCCCTCACTCATATTATTAATATGAAAGAGATTTTGCATTTTAGTTTGTTCTATAAAACTAGATCTTTCTAAATGAAGCTAGTTGCCATGGTATGGCATCTCGGTAATAAGTCCATAAAGACAAAGTCACGGGTATAGGCTAGTTTTAAAGAAAATTTCAATCTATGTCAAACAAAATTAGTGAAATAAGGGCCGCTGAATTTTTTAGTACAGTAAACGATTCTCGATGCCTTATGTGTATGACCCACGACACATGTTCGACCTTGAGCAATAACCTATTTCAACGCGCAGTGCTTTTACCACGCCCTTTTTAAATTATTCACGACCGTAATGATTGCTCGACCGTGATGAAGGCTTATGAATGAATGTTTGTAGCAATATAATGAATATATTATGTGCAAGTATTAATCATTAATGTAAATGGAAAGGTCAGTACTGAAGTTATGTGATATAGAAACTACATAACCGTCTTACCTTTAAAAATTTGGCGATGGTAATGAATATAACGTAGTACTGAAAAATTGCATTCCATGCATCTTAAGAATTGATGTTTTATAAAACGTGTTATCGTCTCTTTTAATAAGCACAAGAATTATATAGTGACCAGTATAATATTAGATTTTTATTTACGCATTAAATACTTGCAATTCAATTTCTAGTGCAAATTTATAAACCCAAAAACAAACCTACGCGTAATCAATGCGTATAAGCACAGTAAGGTACGCTCGATAATTTCATTTTATTCGAATATATGATATTGAAACGAATAAAAAACTTTTAAAACATGGAATTGCTACTTCGGAAAGTATTTCCTAAGAATAATGCGTGTTAGAAAGGACCTTGCGCGATTATAACTAAGATAAGTTCGAAGGATTCAGCCCTCATACACATTACGTTTTTGGCCTAATTTGGCGTCACATTGAGGTTAATTAGTCACGGCAATCACCATTATTTGTGTTTCTATATTGTCTATCCAAATCAAACGCTAATTACTTTTTCGTGTTATTTTTCTTAGAATAAAATTATATTTTATTTCGCTTTAACTGAAAAAATAATGCCAATATCAACCGATACCGGTAAGGCGATATGAGGTCAACGCATCAATTTTAAAGGTAGATGTTTTTTAAATCTTACTCGACCTTTAGTTTAATAGGATTTTAGTTATTTACACTCAGTGATTGTTACGCGGTTAACTACGTGATACGGCTTCGGTGACGTTCATCAGTATTTTAAAGCTATATTTATACCGTTATTCTAGTTACTATTAATGCTGTTAGGAATAAGGAAAAAATATAAAACGATTTCGCATAGCTAACAACATGAATAATAAGTCAAGAAATTATAAGGTATGTACGCAAAGAGCTCATTTCAAAAACGAAGGGAAATTGCGATTTCAAGGTGATGGAAGAAAGGTCTCGTAGCGAAAGATTAAACGTTGTTGAAACACCAAGGTGGATATTTGTTAGACTGACCAACATAAATGGAAATTCAAATATACATTAACAGCTATTACTGTCTATTTATTTGACGTACCCTTATATAATGTCAAACAAACTGTCGGGTATGGAATAGTAAATATGTTTCGTGATATAGCAAAGCTTAATGGTGGTCTTGCCTATCATAAAATAAATAGAACCATCCTTCAAGTAGTTTCCTACTTTAAAAAGTTATTGTAAAATGCTATTCGTGTGTCATAAACTATGTTACTTAGGAACAGAAAGGGATATTATTTGAAAACAGTTATTTTCTGCGCTTTATCTTTATTTTCGCTAAATTAGCCAAATTATACATACCAACTCAGAAATTTACATAACGTATTTCATTACCTTTCTCATCACTAAACATTGTAAATCAGTATTAACAATAAAACTTTCCTAATAAGTTTTAGATTTGTCAAAGCTTCTTCTACAGCAGAGTTTATTGGTTACTCTTTATTTTATTCTATCACAACATGTTCATTAATAAGAATGCCCAATGGTCATTTGTATTCAGGAACTCTAACAAAACTGTCAGACTACGAAAACTGTGATGTTGTGTTATTATTTAAACACCGTGGGTCACTTCGATCACTTTCTTGACTACATTTATATTTCACTGCTATCTCATTACTTATGTGTAGACTTTCAATAGTGACTTAAATCAGTGTAAGGCTTTATGATTTTAACCATAGCTCTTTTGCATAATGCTCATAGTGTAAATACCTTCAAATACTAAGGCAGTCGTCTGTAAAGGGCCTTTAGTACGAAACCTCCGACGCTAGAAGAGATTCTGTTCACTACTATCTGCATTGCGAACTCTCGACGATTCTGCGGTCTTCTACGCTTGCCTGTTCCATCCGGTGTCAGTGTAAAAATAAGGCTTAATAATGTATATGAATTTAATTTAGGTAATTATACTGTCTGTACCTCTTGTAATACGTGTAGTCCAGGCCTAGCATAATATGGACGCAAACCTTGTAGACTAACACATTATGAAATATTCGTACTTCGATCATTCTGCACCTGCCCTACTATAATATTGATCGCCAATTATTGAAGTCGAATATTTGCCTTCGTGGGCCTTTAATAGAGCTATCAATTACTAATGCGCTGACTTATTGAGTAGATATGGAAACAACTAATTTGTTTGTGTACTTGTAATGGAATATGAATAAACCTTACTTGTTATGATCACCTTTGCTTCTATCAATAAATTGTGATTTATAAAAAAGATTCGATTGGTTCTTCGAGTCTATGTATATTTATATATTTACATTTATATTTTTAATTATATATCTAAATAAACTAAAATTTAATCGTTAAGTTTTTAACTTTAGGAATAAATTTTAGATTAATTTAAAGTTTCAATTGAACTAAGAGTTTTACAGTTACCTATAAAAATATGTACTTACACGGATGGGGACAATACCCTTAAAAACATGAATCATTTATGCCAGTCTGAACATTTCAACAAGAATCCGTCTGGAAATATAATGACCTAACTGGAAAATAGCTATTATATTACCGCGATCTCGTTTAAGCAATATAAAGTTTTTATAATATTCTTAAAACTTTATTTATAGTTTATTTTAAATTTAAGAACTAGGTGTGACACATTGAAATTATATTCTACTCAAAATAATAAGGATCAATATGATTAATGAAGCTACCAAAGGTTCGAGTTGAGGTGAAACCGATAGTTCGTAATGTTGCTCTTACAGAGAAGAACTAGCAAGAAACTCGGCGGTGTATCTTTTAAATATTTTTTTAATTTAGATAATTAAGTCAAATTTAAGCAAGTATAATCGTTAGGAACGAAAATGTTTTGTTTTCGATTTATCAATGTTCAGCTTTCGTTAATAGCCTTCGGGGTCATTGGCCGGCAAAAGTATCGACAATAGAACGCAGATGTTAGTTCTTTAATTTCACCTTTTCGTTTGAATATTGTCAAATAAACACATAAGATAACAGAAAAAACTCATTGGTGCCTGCTCGGCGTTTGAAACCGTTACCCCTCGTACGCATGAGAGGTTTTTTTACCGTGCGTTAAAAATACGTCGAAATGATACCTCTGGGCCTGCACAGCTTTAGGCAGGAGTATTATGTGATAAATCATTTGACTATTAAATTATTTCTGTCATAGATAGTTCTACATACAAGCGCCATCTTTGGTTACGTGTCAAAGATTTCTAGGAATTGCACTGTACCCTTTACGTTTATGTTGGCTAGACAAGACTCCAGGGAGGCAATTAATTCTTTCGTAAAACTCCCTCTAAAACCAATAGCAATACATGCTATTATTAGTACTTAACTAGTTTTATGATATTATAATTATTTATACATATAACCAGTTTTGCAAGTGGGTATAGAATCCACGGTTAATGATAAGCATCTAAAATTAGGAGATATAAATAATCATATTTATGCTTAAATGTATTATAAAATAATATTTCCATATTACAGAAAATAATAAATTTTAACTAACAAGTTGATGTTTGATATAAACTTAAATATGATTACATCTTAAATAGTATAAAATTCTTGTGTCACAATGTTAGTTACCATACACCTTCGAAACGGCTTGATCGATTTTAATGAAATTTTATACAAATATTCTGTAGGTCCGAGAGTCGGCTACTATCTTCTTTTCTTACCCCTAAGTGATAAGGGTTGTCCCCTCCGTAACATTTTATTTTTTATTTTGTTAAAATTCGCAATAAAGTAAATAGAAAATATATATAAAGCCAAACGTACAATAGACTATCCGTTTTCATACCTGACGCATGCAGGATTCGTAAAAACGAATGCATCACAAACCTCCACCACCGCCACCACAGTACACAAGCACTACATAGATTCGCTATCACATACTCAACAATCGTTTCGCCCCGTAACTGAAGCATCACCAGGAGATAGAACCACGGTACAAAGCTTTCCTTTATTGCTCACAAAGCTTTTCTTTATTGCTTGTGTAAAATATTTTTACTATAGTCCTTAACATACCTATCAAAAATTGCGACGCTTTGGCCGCGCTCGATCTTTAACAGTAAAAAAAGTAAAGTAACGGCCTCTTACTATCCCACAGCTGGGCATAGGCTTCCTCTGTCCGTTATTTGGAGAGAAGAGTTGGAGCTAAAACCTACCACGCTGCTCCAATGCGGATTGGTAGGTTACACATATCCCTAGAATTATCTAGAGATATGCAGGTTTCCTCACGGTGTTTTCCTTCACCGTAAAGCGTGTGATAAATTGCAATTATCAATTATACACATAAGTTTTAATAGAAAAACTCATTGGTGCCTGCCCGGGGTTTGAATCAATAATAGTATCTAGAGAGTCACACGGTCCACCACTGGACTATCACAGCTTACCTATGACATTAAACTTAAATATAAGTACTCGTAACATAACTCTATAACAGTGTTATGTATAAAATTAGGATTTAAGTTAAAGACTTAATAAAAGTAGAGGTTACTACAATATTGCCTCAATACACACCTCTATAACGCTTACTTTGGGAATTTTTATTTTCATTTACTTTTTTTATATACCCTTATTATATGAAACTGGGGAACATTAGCAGGACGCAGGGTATTCACAGTTAGTCATACGAACACGGAAGTAGCGCGCTACGTGTGAATTAGTGCGGCGAGAACATAGGGTCAAGTCCCTAACGTACAGTCAAATATTTATAACCGTTTATAATTTAGCAACTGGGCGACCTTGTTTGGTTATTTTATTAAAAGATACAAAATTGAAATTAAAAAAAGGTTGGTGATATCTGGGACTTGATCCCGGGTATTTTATTTTTTTTTAATCCGCCCGTTCCCAAATGAGCTACTACAATTTCACAAGTGACAGAAAAAATTAACCTTTGCATTCCATTTTTATTTTAGCAGTTTTTGCAGTACCCGAAAACGGGGATAAAACGATATTTTTTTTCGTTATCTGTTGGATAGACAAAATCTCGATTTTTGTCTATCATCAGGTACCTATAGGTTAAACGGAGGTGTAGCTAGGTTTCAAAAAATGTAATGATTAATTTATATCAAAAAATGATTACTTGATATCAATTACATGCGATTGCACCACTTTGTAGCAATCATATTACACATATCTTATCAATATTCAGATATTATCGATAATTAAATTATTTTGATAATTTTACTCTTATAAGGATTATTTGTAACTAGCTATATCGGCGGCTTCGCTCGCATGGATATCAGTGTGACATGTTTTTTCAGAATTTAAATTTTAGCGGGCGAGTTTTTTTTATGACCGGTGATTTTGGTGAACACAATTTACATAAAATAATAATGTACTATTAACGTAAGCCGTCCAGAACCGGAAAAAAATCTGTTCTATAGATTTCGAGAAAATTGATCACATACAGACCGACAACTTTTGGGGACTTTATTTTATAATAATTTGCATGCGTTTTTACGAAGCCTACATGTATCAGGTATGAAACTAACATCTTTCCATATTCGAATCAATAAATTATAGTAGTTTATGATACTGTTGCATAATAATGGTTCTTATAACACGAGTGTGGTTTAAAAAAACGAGCCGCACGAGCAGTATCATACACTACTTTATCTACTCTCATACTATAATACGTAAAACGTACGTTTCCATTCCATGAACTCGTGGTAACATTTAATATAGTTGCTCCTAGATTTCGTCGGCAACAGGTTCACGGTCATGTTTGACGCAGCTTTCAGAATATCTGGTGGTGTACAATTACCACTATCCCCGCTCTCAGACATGTTTTTACACAAAAACTTATTTTTTACAAACAAAACTAAACTTCGTTTAAATATTGAAAGGATTTTTTAAATGTCATATATTGGCGCCAAGGCGCAAACATCGATTGCGCATGCGTGTTGCGTCGCCGCAGACCCATTCATTGAAACCTTCTTTTTAAGTTGTATCGTTATGATTAAAAAGTTACATTATGATACAGGTGTCCATACAAGACCTGTATCGTAATGAAACTTTTTAATTTGTAATTTTTGTTCTGTACGTAATGTTTGTCATAAGAATTTTGTTTTCAGTTTTATAATCTTTGTATTATAGTATCAGAGTAGATAAAATAAAAAAAAGGTTTTAGCGAACTATGAATCTATTGTAATTCTTATAACATGACTATTTCAAATAGAAACATACAAATGTTTCTAACTTCTAAACTTAGTCCGTTTGTGATATGATATGAAACGTAGGTAAAAATCTTTAACTACATTGCCATTGAATGTTAAACAGACAGTGGAAACAATTAAGGCGATTATTCATGATATTTGCATAGATTAATACTTCGGGGTAAATGACCGGGAGCAGGTATATATGTATTGCCTTGACGTCACTCGGACTTTCAAGTTATACTGTTATATCTTAAAACACCAAATACCTACAACAGAGAAACAAAATTAACTTATATTTATGAGTAATTAGAAGTGACAAGTGATTTGTGTTGTTACAGAATCTCATAAGTTGAGTTAATTTTCGTAAGTGTTTTTAAATATATCATAACTTACGTCGATTAAGATTCTTTTCATTTATTCACTCACTATCGGTGGTCTATTTTATGTTGTTGTCATTACTTAAAGCGGCTTCTACGAATTATCTCTTCAGTTTTGGCCTTGAGTATAACGTGTGGACTGACGAGTATGTCAACGAACATCGCATTTAGGATTTGTAAAGTAGCAGCCCGTTACAATCCCACTGCTGGGAATAGGCCTCCTCTCTCCGTTTCTGGAGAGAAGGGTTGGAGCTAAGACCTACCACGCTGCTCCAATGCGGATTGGTAGGTTACACATGTCTCTAGAATTC
The DNA here is from genome assembly GCA_947086505.1 of Morpho deidamia. Taxonomy (NCBI): domain Eukaryota; kingdom Metazoa; phylum Arthropoda; class Insecta; order Lepidoptera; family Nymphalidae; genus Morpho; species Morpho deidamia. The sequence continues at coordinate 4,473,305 of CAMTZC010000025.1, forward strand.
TCTAGAGATATGCAGGTTTCCTCACGATGTTTTCCTTCACCGAAAAGAGTGTGATAAATTGCAATTATCAATTAGACACATGAGTTTCAATAGAAAAACTCATTGGTGCCTGCCCGGGTTCGAACTCGTGTTCCCCTTGAAAGAGTCGCACAGTCTCACCGCTGGGCTATCACAGCTCTAGGATTTGATGTTCGTCGATATGTCTTGTATGGGAATGACTCATTTGTTAATCAAGGGTCACATTTCCAGTTACCACTACCATACCACTTCGTTTTCGATACTTTTTTTTCAGCTATCCAGTTAATTCTTAAGAGCCACCTACAATATCACATTCTAGGTCCCTTGGTCATGGAAGCACTACGGTGTATCTAATAAAATGCACTAAAGACCATGACTACGCACGATTAATCGACCGTAGATTATCACGGCTTCGGGCGGGACGGTGAAGGAGCGAGATGCACCGCTTTGTTTCTTCTCTATGGTTTTTTATATTTACGGGTAGTAAGGAAAACTAAAAATTAATATTGAAATAAACATCGTTTACCTTAAGATAAAATTAATGCACATTCGCTGTTAATAATTTCGATTACTTATTATCGATAACGGATAAAAGAAAATTGTACTTAATATCTTATCGTTATAAAACATAGTTCGTAAATTAATTCAACTTTTACAGAAAATGGCAATTAATATGCATTTCATTACTTTTTAAAACATATTGTTATCAATCTAAAGTAAAAATTAACTTTTCCACATTTATAGCATAAGAAACAATGATAATATTCGGAAAAAATTAGGCTATATTCAATCTAGGCTATCATGTCAATCTTTGTGATTAAGTTAATGGTACCAATATCTCTGTCTTCATATATTCAATATATAATATTGGACACAATGTTATATAACCTACCAGTTTATTATTATTAGTAACTGATACAGATATAAAATTTTGAGAAAAAAATATTTTTTACGAAAAATAATAAAAACTGATATATAACAATGATATTAACCACTCAGTCAATACTACATGAATAATTTTGGAAGACGCATACATTTTGAATGGCTTTCAGGATTTCCTAGGTTTGTTGTACAAAGCTTTTTTTAAATAATACTGAATCAAAAACGAACTTTTTTCCGTAAATTATTCTCCCAAATATTTATCCATGATACTAAAAGGAAAATTCTGTCTTCCCGTGGGATTTAACTCCCGGCATGGGTTGAAATTTTAATAGATAATGGTATAAAACTGGGTATGAAGCTTACTCATAACTGTGCTTCGTTCGTGCGCTTTTTGTATTTATACAAAGATAGTTAGTTTAATAGTTTAGAGCTAAAATGCTACGTTTTAATCACGGTGCACGTGCTTTATTAATGATACTTGACTAGATTATCATACCTAACAGATTTGTTCATTTCCATTAAATTGAATATAAAAAATGTACTTAATAGTCCGCTTAAGCGTAAATGAAATAATTTTCAAATAATTTATAGAATTAGGCGTTACTTTGCGGAGATCCATAATACAAAAGTAATAATAAAATTATTTTGCTATAATCCGCGATAAAGTAAATAGAAAATATATATAAATCGCAAAGCGTTTGCGATTTTGTCGTGGAGTCTATCTCCTGATGATGCTTCGGTTGCGGGGCGAAACGATTGTTGAGTTTGTGATAGTGAACCTGTGTAGTGCTTGTGTATTGTGGTGGAAGTGGTGGAGGTTTGTGCATGTGTTTTTACGAATCCTGCACGTATCGGGTATGAAAATACTGATAGTCCACTATACATTAAACACTATATATATTTTATATTTACTGTATCGCGGATTATAGCAAAATAATTTTATTATTACTTTTGAAATAATTTTCACTATGCTGTTGTTTAAATAATAATATTCCAATGTTAATTATTAATGAATAACGGAGATCTTGTATAGCCTTTCGTAGTAATATGAATGTTATGACAGATACTCACGTCACCGAAGAAACACCCGGATATAGATTAGTGAAAGTTTAGTCAATTCGCGAGCTGTATCTATAAACTAGTAAGTTATGAAAATGGGGTCGCTCTTACTTAGCCGTAAAAGCAGATTCGGCGGCATTTCCAATAATTTTTAAAGATTTACATAAAAATTAATAACAATTCAAATTAATGTTAATTCATGTAACCTTTTGTAAGCACGTCTGAATCGTCAAGGATCATTTAGATATAATGAATCAACCGTTAGTTAGAAATTTTGCTTTGACCGAGAAGAAATAGCAGATACTCCATTGATTATCTAAAAAATGGTTACTTTTCAATTCACATAATTTAACTGAAATCTAATAAGAAACTTAAAGGCTTTGCAAATCTTAACATTTTTATCCAACATTTTTTTTATCAAAAATACAAAATAATCATAAAAGTGATGTAGAGATGTGCATCGTTAGAGTAGGACAACTTTCCCATTTTTATATCTTTAGCGATTAAATATTGCAATATGCGATTCAACGTACATGTGTTATATTAATAATGTTTATTTGCAGTATAGGAACCATATGACAAGGAACCTCCACGACGCTTTCTTAGTATAAGTAACTTACGTACCTGAATTAACTTAGACATTTGTGATCTGAACACAAAACCTAAATATCACATCACTGAAGGAAAGAGCAAATAATTTTCTCTAATGAGACAAATGTCAATTTTAAGTATGAATAGGCATTAACTAATTATAGTATCCGGCAACAAATAATGCACACCGAGGCTTAGAGAGAGAAATCGGCTAAATTCTGCTTCATAGAGCATTGCCTCTGTCGCACAGACTGACGAACCCGTGTGTGACAGTGACAGCGCTCTACGAAACCGAACTGGCCGGTTGTTTCGTTCTAAACATCGATGTGCATTATTTAATGCCGGGTACTATAATATGATATTGTATACAGGACTCTTCTGACAGTGCGCGTTGCTTGACCTACGGATCTAAAACTTTGCCGCTGCGTATGTACCTCATAAGAAAGCGTCCAAGAGTCAGAGTAACAAAAGTTTTATGACTAACGCACAACACACTCAAGGTGTGTTTTCCCGATATTTACGAGCGCTGTTTTGAAATCCACGACCTCCAATGGCTTGGTCATAATGGAGTTCTGGCCCAATATTTGTTAGACTAACTAATTACGTTGAGGCTTTCGTTACCCTCTCTGTTCACACGCATTATCTCGTGTCATGTACACAGCGTGTGTAAACAGGTCCACCTGATTGGATGTGCTAATCTTAAAGGTCTTTTAACGTGGGATCGCTAACGCCGCAACTGACGTCATGTTATTGTAAATGACGCAATAACAACCATATTAGTAGACCATATAGTCCTTAAATATTCGTGTTTTCACGATTTAATTATTATTTAATTGCTGATGCATTCAATGATAATAATAAAAACGGTATTTAAGGGTATCATGAAACATGGTACGGTTGAGGAACATATAAAATATAAAAATATACCCGTTATTCTATCGGAAATAGAATTTTTTTCGTGCATAATTTAGGGTAACTGGAAACAGGAGTCAATACAAACAACGTTGCGGGTACTATGTATGGAAAAGATCTGTGTCCAAAAGTGGACATCAGTTGGTTAGACGTAGCCGATCGTGATCGTTTGCTTCATTTGTCAATTCCGACCGAGTTACATTTAGCAATTATATTGTGACATTGTAATCGTGTGTTACACCACAACTAGGGAAAAATTCATTTATAGAGAAAAATCATTCATTCATCGTTTTACATATCCTGACTTCTTATTGGAAATTAATTAAATTAGTAATAATTTTGTCAATTCATGATTTTGGGGAAAAAATGTAGTGTATATATGTTTTAAGAAAACAAACATATATTATTTCACAGTATGTTCAATTTCATTTATCCTACTAATATTATAAATGCGAAAGTTTGTGAGTTTGGATGGATGTTTGTTACTCTTTCACGAAAAAACTATTGGACGGATGTGGATGAAATTTTCCAGTTATATAGGTTATACATCGGAATAACATATAGGGTACAATTTGTAATGATTTTATAAAATATAACGATACACGTCAATAAAGTCGGAAAAAATCTGGCCTCTGAGAGCTATCTAGGCGTACGCTGCCTAAACCGTTAGAGTTACACAAAGGTGATGTACCATAGTATTGTTTGTCTTTAATAGTTCTAAATAAAAGTCCGCGACAGCATATATCTATCTTTTATGCGGAAGCCACTATGGCCAAAATTATGAATCATAAATTTAATTAAATTAGATACTGTTGCAGAACAAATTCCTCACGAGCGAAGCCGCGGGCAAAAACTAGTCTGTATATATGTGTAGTTGAATAAGCAACACACCTTATATTAATTAGAAAAAATCATACAAAAATTTTCAAAAACGGTTTGTGGGTGGATGTAGGAATTAATATCTCCACATTTGTGAATAGAGAAATTTCACCTATCATCCTGTTTATGATTTTAAAAAATTTAAGCTCTTTTAATATTACCTATTCCAGGCCTTAAATGGTTGAAGATACTTTTAGTAAAACATGGACAAAACTGGTCCATTCATAAACAATACTTTTATTTTCAAAGTAAATATGTTAAAAAAAATTTTTTTATTACTGTTTACATATAATAACTGTAACAAAATTCATGTAAAAAATAAAATCTTGAATTTCTTTAACTTATTCTTTATTTAACTTAATGTTATGTATGATAGCACAAAATAATAGCACACCCCTGTTGTTGGGACAATACTATTTAAGGAACTTTTACTGTGAATAAGTTTCAAAAATATGATATTGTTTGTCATTATTGCCAGAAATAAAATAAAAAAGTATATACGCTTAATTTAAAAACAATTGCAATGAATTAAAATGCAATATATATTAATTACTTACTTTTTGTAGACTCTGCAAAAAGAATTATTAATTCTTTTGTCTGACAGGTGTCTCCGGCGGTCCTCAAATAAGTCCTTAATTGCAGTCACACCCAGCACAAACAACACTGGCAGCATAGCAATTTCTTTCCCGAATGCATTAATTGCTGGCACCCAGTTTAACAACACTATGAAAATAAAGTACACATTTGCAATTCTATGGAACTGTTCAAAAAGGTTTTTGGGCAAGAACGAGAGCAAAGTATACTTGGTAGTCCTGATTTTATTGTTGCATCTCTGTCCGTTAGGATGCTCTTTGGGGGGTGTTTTGTCCGGAATGAGGTGATTGGGAATTACAATCAGATGCCTATTGTCTACAGCTGGTTGCTGCCGGCGCATCAACCAAAAAACGGCGCGGCGCCATGGTGCCACCACTGAAGCCCGTCGCAAGGTGTAAATCGAATCGGAGCGTGATGCTTGCCGGGAATGGTGCCCTCGTATTGAAGAAAGACGGGGTTGTGCGCTGGCGGGAAGAGGTTCGCGGTGTCCAGGTGGCAAAATGAAATCTGTTCGGCTACCGGTCCGACTGTGGCCGGGACCGGACGCCGCGCGAGGACCCTCGCCTATCTGGCCGTGCGATAGGGCACGCTGATGGCCCCGCAAAGCCGACTTGAGCGGCGGCCGGCTCGCCGGGTTCCCCAACATGGGCATTCCTCCATGGCTTATCGATCTCGAGTGTCCTTTCGATTTCGGAAATAAATACGTTTGCTCTGGCGCCCCTGGCAAACTGGGTACGACCGAAGGAGTCTCTCCACTTCCCTCTGTTGACATTTTTATTCATCTGAAGGACGATCGGCTCCCTTTTACCTCTCATTTAAAATCGTGGTATTTGGCGCGGCAGACCGTATATTTTATTGCTCTCGATAAAACTAAAGAGAATGTATCGAAAAATCGAAGCATATGGTTTAAAATCATCTGTTCACTTTATTACACATCACTCGTGTTCTTGTTTCGGAAGAACACAAAAAACATTGTATAATTTAGAAAGCGATATAATAATACACATGTTTAGACAAACGATAATAAAGGCAAATTACAGTAATGTTTGTTGCCACGAAAGAAACATTCTTCTTTCAAGTATGCTCGAGACAAACTCAAAAACAAGCAAAGTTGACCAACTGACTTCGGACTGACACTCTGACAACATGACATTGACAATTGACATTTTGTCAACCAGATATTTTTCTTCTACCATTAACGCGTGTCTATGCCTGTAGGTTAAGGTTATTTATCATAATGCCTTGTTTAACTTATATAATTCCTGCACAAATGAAATTATTAATCATGACAGCGAAGTTCCGTCATAAATAAATAGGGTTGTTTCTATTTTTGTAACGTTTGACTTTAACTTAGTGTCCAATTGAAAAAAGCTGTCTTTTAATTAAAAATTGTTTATGTTACAAATAAGAAAATGTGGTGAAACAATTTTTTTATTACTACTATAATTTTGCCAAAAAAAAATGTAATAGGTAATAGAGCACTATCACCTAGATATTATGAAAGATATCAGAAAGAAAGTTTGAAAGTAAGATTTTATTTTTGGTACTGTTATTCTGTATGTTGGTAGTAAAATTAACTCGTCGACGTCATCGTTGGCCGACATATTCTAAAATTCCGACATTTTGACATTTATCTTCTAGTCACTCGTGTAATTTATTATCTTATAAGAATTATATCGTGTGATACTAATTCACAATGGATGAAGAATACGATGCAATCGTTCTAGGCACTGGCCTCAAAGAATGTATTCTTAGTGGTATGCTGTCCGTGTCCGGGAAAAAAGTACTACACATTGATCGTAACAAGTATTATGGTGGTGATTCTGCGTCGATTACGCCGTTAGAAGAATTGTTCGCTAAGTTCAATGCACCGGCTCCAGATGAATGTTATGGCCGAGGCCGCGACTGGAATGTTGATTTGATACCAAAATTTTTGATGGCGAATGGTCTTCTAGTGAAACTTCTAATCCATACGGGCGTTACCCGGTACTTGGAGTTTAAATCAGTCGAAGGTAGCTATGTGTACAAAGGTGGGAAGATATCCAAAGTACCAGTAGATCAAAAGGAGGCCCTCGCATCTGATTTGATGGGTATGTTCGAAAAGAGGCGTTTCCGCAATTTCTTGATTTATGTGCAAGACTTTCAAGAAGATGATATGAAAACTTGGAAAGATTTCGATCCCAGCACAGCAAATATGCAGTCATTGTATGATAAGTTTGGGCTAGATAAAAACACCCAAGATTTTACAGGCCATGCCTTGGCTCTGTATTTAGATGACAGCTATCTCCAGCAACCCGCAATCCAAACCATAACTAGAATCAAGTTGTATTCCGATTCTCTTGCTCGCTATGGAAAATCACCATATCTGTACCCTATGTATGGTCTAGGTGAACTACCTCAAGGGTTTGCAAGACTTTCTGCTATATATGGTGGAACTTACATGTTAGACAAGCCTATTGATGAAATTGTTCTTGGTGAAGGAGGAAAGGTAATTGGTGTACGCTCTGGAAATGAGATCGCTAAGTGCAAACAAGTGTACTGTGACCCCAGCTATGTTGTTGACAGAACAGCAAGAAAAGGTAGAGTAATCCGCTGTATTTGTTTGTTAGATCATCCAATTACTAACACAAAAGATGCACTGTCTACACAGATTATCATCCCTCAGAAGCAAGTTGGAAGAAATTCTGATATTTATGTGTCTTTGGTGTCTTACACACACCAAGTTGCTGCAAAGGGCTGGTTTATTGCAATGGTGTCTACTACTGTTGAAACTAAAGATCCTGAATCAGAGATTAAACCAGGATTGGATCTTTTGGGTCCTATAAAGCAGAAGTTCTTTTCATTATCAGATTACTTTGAACCAACTGATGATGGTAGTCAGAGTCAAATTTTCATTTCTGAGTCTTATGATGCAACCTCCCATTTTGAAACCACTTGCTTAGATGTTCTTAATATATACAAGCGTGGAACTGGTGAAGATTTTGACTTCTCCAAAGTCAAGCTGGAATTGGGGGAGGAAGAGCAGTAAATATTATCCTACTATGTATATTGCTTGTTAATTATGTTTGTTTATATTCTGGCTATAGTAAATAAATGTTGATTAGGGATTGGGACAAAATTGTGAAAGCTTTGGTGTATTACTGTAGATGTTTGAGTGAAATGCTCACTTTCAGTACTCCAAACATTTTTTATTTTTTACTGAAAATATTCAAATGTAAGGATTATTATTTATAAGATTTATTTATAATTCTAAGGATGCTTTTATATATGAATAAGATATACAGGCATATGATGATCAGCACAAGTCAAGTGCATCGAAAATGCATTCCATTCAGATATTATACATCTTGGATTTGTATTTGTAACATGTCAAAATATGAATGCTCATTATACATCTAAATGTTCTGTGTAAGATCATAAATAAGTTAACATTAAATAAATACAATTTTAAAACTTTATCTGTGTATTATTCTATGATTGGAGGAAAAAGCAATCTTCATCAAAGTGTTTTATTCTTATATAATGTGACAAGTAAAATTTACACTTTTTGTTCTGATTTATTTATAAATAGATACAAAATAAATTCATAAATTCAATATGTATTTTAATGAGTACAGATGATCATTTCTACATCCAATATATATATATGTGGGAATGGAACGTTAGGTGAAACGGAATGTAAGTGAGTGTATGAGCGAGACGGTATGAGAGAGGAGAGGGAGGAAGGACGCGGACGACCGAGTCACGATAAGTGTGCGCTGTGCAATTTAATTAAAGAATATTAAATCTACGGAGTTTTTACTTTGCCCTGGATGCCCGAAAACTACATTTTGGGGGCTCGTCCGGGATTATTCAAGGCAAAGATCGAGGACGAACGACGAAATTACGACGACGATCATAAAGGACGGCCGGCGTGCACAGGAGGTTACGAAGCGACGCCACGATGGCGGAGGAAAAAAGTATTGCATCATTGTTCGGATTGGTTGAAGGAAGTATCACTAAGTTCAACGGTGATGATAAAACGCGTTCTTCAACGCAGTGGGCATTCGATATTGAGGAAAATGCAGCCATTTTCGGTTGGAACGAACAACAACGCCTTATAATGGCGCGTCGATCTTTAACAGGTACGGCAGCCTTGTGGTTACGAACAGAGAAAGTGCATAAAACATACGAGGAATTGAAGGCCGCAATATTAAAAGAATTTCCAGAAGTCATAAATTCGAAAGAAATGCATGAAATAATGGCCGCTAGAAGAAAAAGTAAGAATGAATCATTTTATCAATATATGCTCACAATGAGAGAATTAGGAAAACGTGCAAAATTTCCAGATTATGTTTCAATTCAATACATTATTGACGGAATAGAGGACTATGAATCTAACAAGGCGATATTATATGGGGTAACGACGTATAGTGTATTGAAAGAAAAACTAGCAATATATGAAAAAATAAAAAGTAAGTGTAGTGAAGAAAGAAAAGAAAAGGTTAAAAATAGTGTTGTGACAGCTATAAAAAGGCGATGTTATAATTGTGGAAGCTTGGAACACATCGCGAGTATGTGTAAAAAAGGTCTTAAGTGCTTTGGTTGCAACAAATACGGCCATATTCGATCTCATTGTAAGACGGCGACCTTGAATGACGACATACAAACAGGTACGACACAGAATGATAAGATGGCGGCGGGTGGAAGCGGATATCAACGATCGGCCATGTTCGGGTCGACAACAACCAGCGACGATACCCGAATACAGATTGAAGATGTCCAAGTGACAGCGACGCATGACGCTCCCGCGCAACGAAACGTCAAAGATGTCAGTGACAGCTCAACTTCGACTTTTTGTAATGATGTTATGCCAGTCGTAAATAATAAAATTTTGTGCAGTAAAAAACCTTTTAAAAGCGTACAATTAGAAAACATTTGTGTTGATGCGCTAATAGATTCAGGAAGTGACGTTAATTTAATATCGGCATCATTATTTTCTAAATTGTTAACGAAAATTCATGACGACAATGTAATATTATCAGGGTTAGGAGATTGTAAAGTAAAATCGATGGGAAAAACTTTTGTAAACCTAGAAATAGATAACAGATACTATAATAATGTAATATTTCATATAGTGATAAGCAAAGTCATGCCATATGATGTAATAATAGGCCAGGAATTTTTAAGCACTGTAACCATGTTGATGAATGAAGGGATGGTAACATTTTTACCACAGAGCTGTGATTGGATAGGTAAAATTGATTGTTTTTCAGGATTTCCAGGTATGGTATTAGATCACATCAAAAATTATAGGGTAAAGGATGAGGTGACCCAGCTTATTCAGCACTACAGACCTATACAATCCAAGGAAGCACCCATCAAACTAAAGATAGTGCTTAAAGATGACATTCCAGTTGCCCAAAGGCCTCGTCGATTATCATTATTGGAACAACATATTGTAGAGAAACAAATTAAAGAGTGGTTACAAGAAGGAATTATACGGGTAAGTTTTTCAGAATATGCTAGCCCTTTAGTACTAGTTAAAAAGAAAAGTGGTGAACTCAGAGTATGTGTGGACTATAGACTACTGAATAGAAAAATAGTTAAAGACGAATTTCCATTACCTGTAATAGAGGATCTTATTGACAGGTTGCAGGGTGCGAAAATATTTAGTGTGTTGGATTTTAAAAATGGTTTCTTTCATTTGAAGGTCAGCGAGGAATCAATTCCATTGACATCGTTTGTCACTCATCAAGGACAATATGAATTTCTACGTGCACCCTTCGGATTATCTACGTGTCCAAAAACTTTTATGAGATTTGTTACTATAATATTCAGGGAGTTGATAGCTCAAGGGATCTTAATGATATTTATAGATGATATTATAATTCCAGCTCGTGACGAAGAACAGGCATTAGAAAGACTGAAACAAGTCTTGGAAGTTTCATCGCAATATGGACTACAACTAAATTGGAAGAAAGCTAATTTATTACAACATGAAATTGAATATTTGGGACATATAGTTAAAGATGGAGAAGTAAAGCCGAGTGCAGAAAAGGTTGATGCAGTGATACGATATCCAGTACCACAAAATGTGAAACAGTTACATAGTTTTATAGGACTGACTGGATATTTTCGGAAATACATAGAAAATTATGCTGCAATTGCTAAGCCCCTAACGGACTTGTTGAGAAAAGATAAACAATTTTTATTTCAGGATGAGCAAAGGATAGCTTTTCAGACATTAAAAAATAAATTATCTAGTAAACCAGTTATAAAGATATTTGATCCTAAATTGAAGACAGAATTACATACAGATGCATCAAGTGTGGCTATAGCGGCAATACTTATGCAGTACCATCCTAATTCAGGATTACATCCAGTACACTATATGAGCCGAAAGACTAATGATACGCAGAGCAGGTACTCCAGTTATGAGCTAGAAGCTTTAGCAATAATTGAAGGAATAAAAAAGTTTCATCATTATCTTTATGGCATTCATTTCAAAATTGTCACAGACTGCCAAGCGTTTCAGATGACTCTTAAGAAAAAGGATTTAACAGCCAAAGTTGCTAGGTGGGTACTCATGCTAAATGATTATGATTTTGAGGTTGAACATAGGACTGGCTCCAGAATGAAGCATACAGATGCATTGAGTAGAATAGGGGTATTAACTATTATACAGGAGAGTATAATACAAGCGCAAGAGAAAGATGATGGATTAAAAGCCATAAAAACTATATTAAAAGAAAAATCTTACGAAGACTATTGGATAGATAACAATGTGTTATATAAGGGAGAACAAAAACAATTGGTGGTACCTAGATTAATGGAAAATGAAATAATAAATAAAGTACATAGTAATGGCCATTTTAGTAAAGTTAAGATGAGAGAATTGTTAAATCAAAATTACTATATCCGAGATGTAGACAAGAAAATAGATGAATTTTTAGTGAGTTGTATCCCATGCCTGTTAGCTCGCAGAAAAGAAGGAAAACAAGAGGGGTTTTTGTGTCCAATTGAAAAGGAAAGTATTCCATTTGACACTCTGCATATAGATCATATTGGGCCATTAACAGAAACGAAGAAACAATATAATTATATCCTAACAGTGATAGATGCTTTCACTAAATTTGTGTGGTTATTTCCTACAAAGACGACCTCAAGCTCTGAGACATTGAATAAACTTACAATACATCAGCAGGTCTTCGGTAATCCAAGGAGAATAATTACAGACAGAGGGACAGCATTTACAAGTAAAGAGTTTCTAAGTTATTGCGAAGAGGAAAATATCTGTCATGTAAAAATCACCACTGGTGTACCAAGAGGCAATGGACAGGTGGAACGAATACACAGAATTATTGCTCCCCTCTTAACCAAGTTATGTATTGAAAATTCTTCTATGTGGTATAAACAAGTTAGTAAGGTGCAACGAGCTATCAACAGTACTTTTCAGAGGTCTATAAAAACAACACCATTTGAAATGTTAATGGGAGTAAAAATGAGAAATAAAGAGGATGATAAAATATTAAATTTATTAGAAGAAGAAACTTTTTCACAGTTCGATGAAAATCGAGAAAACTTAAGGAAGCTAGCCAAAGAACAAATTTTAAGAATTCAAGATGAAAATAAAAAATACTTTAATAAGAACAGAAAGGAGAGTACTAAATATGTAGAAGGCGACCTAGTTGCAATCAAAAGGACACAATTTGGTCCTGGTCTTAAGTTAAAACCCAAATATCTTGGTCCTTACAAAATTGTTAAGTGCAAGAGGAATGATCGTTATGATGTTGAGAAAACAGACAGCAGTGCTGATGGACCAATAAAGACATCAAGTTCTGCTGATCAGATGAAGAGATGGCCTGAGCAGATTGATTTAGGGGAATAGGGACACTAACTTATTTAATGGTATGATTTACTTCTTTTTTTTGTTACAGATACATTCATTCCTTCATTAATATGGTTGAGTCTCACAATGTGCCATTAGATGTCCTACATAGTTTATGTTTTAAGTATGTCATATTTGCAGCTGTATTAAGTATAAGTTTGTTTAGGGTTAACTTTAAGCATGTCATTTTTCGAGTTCTATTAGTTTTAAGATTATTGTTTGTAAACCTTAGAGATCAAAGGGCATGCCTGAGGACAGACATGAGTGCAGGAGGGCCGAATGTGGGAATGGAACGTTAGGTGAAACGGAATGTAAGTGAGTGTATGAGCGAGACGGTATGAGAGAGGAGAGGGAGGAAGGACGCGGACGACCGAGTCACGATAAGTGTGCGCTGTGCAATTTAATTAAAGAATATTAAATCTACGGAGTTTTTACTTTGCCCTGGATGCCCGAAAACTACATATAATCACCATAGACAGCGGGGCTAGAAAATATTTCATTTGGTAAGTTATACTCTGAAATTATCGTTCCAGATTCTGAATCCAGGATGCATAGTGCTCCATTATTTGATGCTGCTAATATCAATTTATCACTTAGGCTCCGGGGTGTAGAATATATTGGAGATGTAAGTTCAGCTTTCCATTGCAACGTCGGCTGAAAATTCTTGACAATAATACTGTATACTTTGTTATCATGGCATCCAAATACCATTTGCCATTTTAACTTTCCAATCTCTTTAATGCAAATTGACGAAAATATGTTTCCCTTGGCTCCTTGATATTTCCAAATCTGTGAAAGATAAAACTGGTTGTTATATGAGTTGTAGTATTTGTCACAAATTGTGGTTTTGACAAGTCTTAACAAATAAGCAACAATATTTTGCTCACAATGAACGCTAGTAAAGTAAGACAAATAAAGTAAGACTGTCCTAGCTCATAAAAAAGATGTAGAATATTGAACTGAACGAATAAAGATTTTACAGCTTAGCTTTTCATATACTGAGCCGGGTCTCTCTATATGTATATAAGCGCACATTTTGACACGCAATACTCAACTAAAGAAAATTTAGGAGTGTTTGATCTTTCTTCTTTTTAATTTATTAATCTCTTATCTGTAAATTTCTCTATATATACATGAAGCAAGCACAGATGTAAAAATAATTACGTTTTTTTTCTATGAATCATTAATCATGAAAGAAGAGTCATAAATTTAATAACATATTACGTACAATATTAATAAAACATCAGCGAAATAATGTTATACTGTTTTTTTTATTAGTGTAATAGTTTTGCACAATTGCTATTTCTCAGTACAATCTGTGACCTCAATCGAATTTCGTGATGTGTAAGCATCTAAGAAACAACGAACAAGTTTCATACCCTGATGCCTTTTTCAACTGTTCTACAGTGTATTTCTCCGTTGACTTCAGCGAAAACTACACATTTATCGCTGTCATATAAAACGGGGCTGGCGAAAACCGGGCTACCAAGTGTTCCTCGCCATGCAATCGTTTTTGTATCTGTGTGTAAACTTGCACATACACCAGATAACGTGCCCACAAGTATAAACTCCCTTTTAGCGAGTACTAAATCCGCTGATATGGCCTGATCTGCTATCTTAATAGTTTGTTTAATATCACCTGTCTGTAATAAAAGAAAAATATCTAAACATATAGATACAAATTCATCATATCAATAAAACTTCCACCATTTCTTCGTAGTAAGATATAGACTAGTATTTCCTTAATTTCAAGGAATATTTATCTTCCGCTGGGTTATCCTAAATAATAAATAAATAATAAATACATATATGGGACATTTACACACACGGTCGTCCGTCCCCAAAGTCAGTAACTCAATACTTGTGTTATGGATGACGGACAACTGGTAGATATACTACATATATAAGTTTAAATACATACTTAAATACAAATACTCACCCAGGCTGGAAGAACCAAAAAATTATTTATAGAAAATGTTGGCCCTCGGCGGGAATCGAACCCGCGACCCGCGGAGCTAAAGGCAGGGTCACTACCCACAGGCCAACGGGCCAGTCTATAAATATCCTAAAGATTGTCTGAAGGTTTCATTGCAATCAGTCCAGTGGCTTCGGAGTCTATATAGGACATAAAGACTTCTTCTTTATTCAAAATAAAACCTTACTATCAAAAGGGTGTAGTAACATCTCATAAAATAATATACGAAATTTTAAACGTTAGCAATCCATATTTCATGCAAGAAATTATAAACGGATCTTTTAGGTAAGTATGTAAAACTAACGATCCGGTCACACGTTGCTGTAGCTCATTCTGGTTTCGATTTCCCCTTGAAACAATTTTTTTTAAGTATCACCGACAGTTAAAAAAATGCTCCGAATACGTCCTACTTTGTAGGATTATCCGCGAAATATTGTCTGAGAGTTTAATTAGAATCGGTCAGCCGTTACGAAGTCTCTAAGGAACATTCTCTTTTATGTATTTATATAAAATCCGTAATAATAATAATTAATCTACCAGTATAGACCTGACTTAAGACGATCGGATACCATAAATATAATCATTTAAAATTAAAATTCTATTACTAAATTTAAATGGTTTTAGTGAAACTGTCTGTAAATAAATCATTTTCAGAGCCTACGTTACGGTTAGATTGTCAAGGTTGAAACGCTCTAAAATTTCTAGATTATTACTACCGCATTGAATTGATACATAAATAAATACAAGCGATTATTAAGTTAAATTGAGGATAGAATAGAATTTCTTTTCTACACACAACAATAAAAGTTAAAATAAAATTTATATCAGTCAAAAACCTATCTTTTCTACAGGAAAATCTGGAGATTAAGGAACCCCAGAAAGTACCAGCCTGTTAATATCCCACTGCTGGGAATAGGCCTCCTCTCTCCGTTTCTGGAGAGAAGGGTTGGAGCTAAGACCTACCACGCAGCTCCAATGCGGATTGTTGAATGGATTGTCAAATGTGATTGTAAGTTACACATATCTCCAGAATTCTCTAGAAATATGCAGGTTTCCTCGCGATGTTATCCTTCACCGAAAAGCGTGTGATTAATTGCAATTATCAATTAGACACATGAGTTTAATAGAAAAACTCATTGGTGCCTGCCCGGGTTTGAACTCGTGTTCCCCTCGAAAGAGTCGCACGGTCTCACCGCTGGGCTATCACAGCTTTTTTATGGCCATCTATCATCAATATATCAAGTTTTGATTAGCGGAGTCTTTGCAATAGGAGTTGTAATTTAATCCCCCAGATTGATCTCATTTTTATTATCTCATTTATATTATTTACCCGCGACTTCGTCCGCGTGGTCCGTCGTCCTGTAATACTCAGTAGCTTCTATCGCTATCCAACCCTGAAAATATCTCCATCACAAAAATCAGATCGATCCGGAGGGTTAAATAACAGTTCCATTATTACGCTACTCGAAAGTCCATATTGAATTTGATTTCCTTCATAACGTTACTGTTATTAAGCAAAGATATGAATTTGCACTGGAAAAAATCGGACAAAAACATAAAAAAATTGCGGACCATAGCGGACTTTTTTTTAAATGGTTTTGAGTTTTTCCTAAAATACATTTCAGCACCAAAGCACATCGATGCTTATTTAGATATATTTGCAGGGTTGGAGAGTGACAGAAAGTAATGTTTATTTCCGGACTAAGGTCACCGCAAGCAAAGTCGCGGGTAAAATCTAGTTTTATATTAAGTTTCGCGGAAATAATAATCCCGTTTTTGCCGGGTTATTTCGTCAGTTACTTGTACAACAAAAACAGCGGCGTTCGCTGTAATTGCCTTTTCTCAACCACGGGACCTTGACAGGCTTGTTTGATTTGCTAAAAACCTTCCTTTTTTGTACGAAAAATTTCTTAATATAGCTGATCACATTGTACATTTAGATCTTCCGTGTATTTTTAAATAGATTCGATTTAATTTTAATTAAATCAAATGTTTTCACTGAAGAAAACGTAATAAAAAAATAAAAGTTTAACAGTTTTTTTCTTTTTTAAACGGTAAAGGCGTTTTCAATTGCTTTGTTAATTTAATAGAGACATTATTTTCAAACTGGCAATACACTGCTAGCTCTAATGGTTTTAGAAATTTTCTAGACGACTCCGTCTAGAGTCTTCGTTCGAGTGAGAGCAGTTTTGCTAACGTTGTCCTCTGTAGGACGAACGTGACTTAGTGCAACGTTACATATATTAATTGTGTACATATAAAGAACCAGAGTGTGTCATTTTGTTATCATTAATACCTGTTATACTCAGTAGGTTTCTTTCGAATTTAAAAAGTTTACTTACAACTACATACATTGAAACATTTAATATTTCTTATTTACTAGATTACTTTAAAAATGTAAACACCGCATTTATCATAAAGAAGCCTAAGAACAGTTAGAAGCGAAAAACGAAAAAAGCAATACAAATCTTATACCTAATTATAGAAATTATAGAAAAATACAAATAAAAAACCGTGTTTCCTAAATTCACTGAGACTCCCAAAATTTCTTTTTTTCTAAATTGATTAATAGTGTCTGAGTAACAGGGTACGACGCAGGGGAGGGTAAAGGGTATCGATACCGTTGCCGCGGAGAACTAGGGGGTAGTCTTAATTGAGAGTAGGCTAATCATTCAGGACAATCAATTTTTCCATTAAATATTTTAAAGAGAAATTGTAAGTCTAATCGTTCACGTCGTTTTTCCCATTATAAATATTCTTAACATAGTTAATTCTGAGTTTAATAGGATGTTTAATGGGTGCTTTGTATCCAATCTTAATCATTATTTTCCTACCCTTATCCCACTTTAAGTGAGGTCGGTACAATATGTTTTAAAAATGTTGTTACATGTTTTAGCTATTTATTTTACGACCGACCTGACTGACGTCAACTTAAATTAATCGCCTTTTACGACACCTCGGTAAGCAATGAAGGTCTATTCTACTCAGCCGGATACTACACGGCGATTTGCAAGCAATCTTAATACGGAAAGCATTTGCATGTTTTATCTGTATCTAGCTGTGCCAGCGGCTTCATCCGCGTGGAAATCTGCGTGTCACGATTTTTCTAGAATTGAAATTCAAGCATAAAAGTAGTTATTGTGAGTTAACCATAAGAGATAGAGACATGCTATCGCGGACTTTTTTGTAGTATTTTTACAGATCTGCAATTCTCTACTACATTACTTTAGCGTATCTCTGCTGGTTTACGCAGCGCACGCGACTAAACTCCCAGCAACCGAGTTTTTTAACAACTGCACGATCTCTTCAACACATTTTACATAATACCGATATGTACTATTTACCTAAACCATCCGGAAGTATTGGAATTATCATAGTATCTTTTGGTGAAAACCATTGTAATTATAATCCCTACAGTAGATTTTGAGAAAATACCGATTACATACAGGCAGACAGCTTTTTGGGACTTTGTTTTATAATAAGTATATAGATTATTAACAAAAGTAATGATTTTTTTTTCTGCTATAGTTATTATTATCATAGCAAATTAATTTTATTATTAACTACCCTCATTTGCTTTCTCGTTATTGTAATATGACCCATTTTAGGTTGGCTACTGTAGTATTCCATATTCTATATTGTAGTATAACTCTGCCATTCAAATAGAAGCAAATTCAAAATTTCAAAAATGTTTTTCTTATTATGTATAAATACGATTAAATATATTTCGTAAGTATTGTCAATCTTATAAAATCGATATTTCGAATTGAATATATTGAAATTAAAGTGGTTGTTAGTTTCGATTAGGTATCTGCACTGCTCATCGTCAATGCGAAAGCCGTTTTGTAAACAACGGATTATATCAGCCGGCCATTGGTTTCAGTAAAATATACCATTCGGAAGTATTGCACAATCTTTTGGTAAAAACCGTACAAAGATCCGTTCGGTAGATTTTGAGAAAATCCATTACATATAGACAGCTTTTTGGGACTTTGTTTTATAATAAGTATAGATATCATACATACCAGAACGTCAATGCAGCGAATATTTCCATCATACGCCGCGATATACAGGCAGCCCTTGCAACAGACGCCTTTGCTCTTAATCATGGACCCGATATTGATCCTCCACAGTTCTTTGCAACTTTCTAGGCTGAAGCAGACTATAGTGCCATCGTAGGTTCCGACCATACCGCATGGTTTGGACAAGGGGGCCTCGTTAGAGCAAAGGACCGCGGCCTCGACACGCGATTTCACTTTGACCACGCCTTGCGTTATACCGCTGATTGCGTCGACAACAACTATCTTTCCTGAATGACTTCCGACGGCAACGAAAAGATTGCTGAAATTTAAGTAGTTTAATTTAAAAACTAATAATATACATGGCATGGTCTTACGCACACTTTTTTTCTGTTAATTTAGATTATATATTTTCAATTAGTTATGTTGTTATATTTTACTGCCATCTTAAAGTGTAATGTATGTAATTTTTGTATGTAATATGTAAAGCGTTTAGGTAGGTTAAGATTTAATCGTTTAACATTATTTATAGAAGCAGGCGTTACTTTGCGGAATTCCATATTACAAGCAATAGCAAATGCATGCAAAGCCAATGTGTATCAAGCAAGCAAAATCTACGTACCTTATACATGCAGGACAAGCCACCACATGCACCCCAAGACGCAATTCACCAGCAACAACGCACACAAAAGCAGCACACACACCCACCACCACAATCTCGTGGTGAATTGCGCCTTGGGGTGCATGTGGTGGCTTGTCCTGCATGTATAAGGTACGTAGATTTTGCTTGCTTGATACACATTGGCTTTGCATGCATTCACCTAACCCGTGCGGATTATAGCAAAGTAGTTAGTTCTGTTATATTGCTCGTTTAACATTCTCAAGTGTGTGTATCTTACAAAGCCCATTTAATATTAATTACATAACCAGAAAGAACGGGGTTCTTTGGTGGGCGGGATGTTTAAAAGTAATAAAAGTATAGTACAAAAAATGCACAATATAGAAATCCAAATTCAAATTTGCCGCGTTCCTTATTAACCTACTTGAAACGTCAGACGCCATTTTATAATGTTGTAATGTTTTTTAAAAACAACGTGGATAATGTTAATAAAGACGATTAAGTACAAGTAAAAGTGTAATTTTATTTAAAAATAGCATACGTAATAAACAATACCTATTAGTTTTATGAATCCTGCATGTACCAATTATGGATTTTACACTATATTTATAACTAGCTTTCAAGCCCAACTTCGTTCTTTCGACTGCAGTCTTATTATTCGAGTAAACTCTTATACTTATATTAATTATGGTTAAAGTGGGTTAACATTAAAAGCTAGACATATGCTGTCGCGGACTTTTATTTAGAACTTTTAGAGGGGAACACTTTTGTAATGCATGATTTTACAATAACTTTCACCGTTTACTTAGCGCATGCAAGGAAAGCTATAAATGCCATTTTCGCACTATTTTTTATTGACGCTCCTCTTCTATTCATCTTGGCATGATGGTATATGGCCTATAGCCTTCCTCAATAAATGGACTATCTTACAGTCACAAGAATTTTTCAAATCGGTTCAGTAGTTACTGAGATTAGCGCGTACAAACAATCAATCAAACAAACTCTTCAACTTTATATATTAGTATAGATTACATATATTTTGTTGTATCACGAATCATCGTCACCGTAAAACAATATTATCATTATTGTTACGCTATAAAGAATATATCATATGGTATGCAATAATAATAAAATTATTTTACTCTAATCCGCGATAAAGTAAATGAAAAAATATATAGCATGCTAAATGTTGAGTGAACTATCCATTTATATACCTGATATAGCATTCGTAAAAACATATGCACAATTTCATTTCATTATGCTTCCTAACATGTGTATAATATTATATAAACTTTTTGTATACTTTATCGCGGATTCTAGTAACGCGGAATTTTATAAATTATGTATGAATTGAATTTTGAAAATTATGAATTTTACATATGAGACGCTTTATTTGTCCTGTTTCTTTACTAGTAAATTATAAAATATATTCAATCATTCGTTCTTAAAACTTTATATACTTACGTTTTTTTTTAAGTCATAAAATGATACTGAAATATTTATAACAGCGCAATCTTATCATGAATGCTTGTCATAAATGCAAAGAAGCAAAATTATTCGTCTAATAAACACAACAATACAAACCAATTTATAATCTTTAATATGAACTCAGGTCTGTTTTCATAAATAATAAAAAAAAAATTAAGGAATGGAAAAATGGCGACATGTGGTTTTGCCAATTCTCGAAGAAAATACATGAATTTTATTACGACTTGCAACGTTATATGTTCGCCTGGTATAATTGCTTAAATTGGATAAAATTTCTGAATTTAAACTATCGTGAGTGGTATTCATAATTAATGTTGAGAGACCAGCTATACTCACGTCTTATTTTATCGGATGAGCCCGACTAGTTTCAAGCACATACGGGGCTCTTATTCATGAGCTCTTCCTTAAGCAGAGCTTCTGCGCTCTACTCTTTGCATTTTGCAACCTCGACGATGCTTCTGCGCTCGCCCGTCCCGTCCGGTGACGCTCTAAAAGCCATTAGGGCTAACAACATACAGTCAGTTCGAAAAAAATAATGATCTCTTTACGCGGCGTCTAACTAAACTAGTCGGGCTCATCCGATAAAATGAGACGTGAGTATAGCCGGTCTCTCAACATTATTCATCAAATTACTTTAATATTGCTCGAAACTTTCGCATTTAAAATATAATATTAGCACGGATGTATTATTTGTCTTTTTTCGCGCCACCTTAGTCATTAAAGTTCGCTCAAAAAAGCAAAATTGTATGTGTTCCTTGTTCGAATAAAAACGGAACTTTTTAAATGTTACCCCAGTGTGTAAGCCCTAATTATCATCATCATTCATCATTCTCCTGCCCTTATCCCACTCTAAGTGGGGTCGGCACAACATGTTAAACATGTTGTCACATGATTCACATTTTACATTTTCACACATGTCACATTTTACGACCGTCCGCCTGCCTGACGTCAACTTATCTTAGTCGCCTCTTAGGACACCTCGGTAAGAAATGAGGGTGGTCTATTCTACGCAGCCGGAAACCACACGGCACATACCTTAGTCGCCTCTTACGACACCTCGGTAAGAAATGAGGGTGGTCTATTCTACGCAGCCGGAAACCACACGGCACATACCTTAGTCGCCTCTTACGACACCTCGGTAAGAAATGAGGGTGGTCTATTCTATTCTGCCTGGTACCACACGTGTGTAAGCCTTAATTATGTCAAATTTTATTTAAAAGCGTAACCGAAAGACAATTGTATTTATAACATTAGTTTTTTTTTTTAATTTATTTAACTTATTTAAATATAAAAAACTCTTCTTTGAGTATGTTATATTTAACTGAATGTTGTACAGGTAGTTTATTGCAGTGTTTGAAGAGACCTATATCGTCATTATAATATTTCGCTCGAAAATTTTTAGACACGATTGTTTTGAGAATACTGGTTTGAATTTTTAATTTTATTTAAGTAACTATTGAACGTCCGACCATAACTACTCAAACCGTATTGTATGTATGATTCTGCAAGTGAGTTGTATAATATTAATCTAATTTTGTAGGGGATACGATCTCTTACAATTTTAATAAGAGACAGGAATTGTCGCAATTTACTACACACATGGTCGATATGATAACTCCAATTTAGTTTATCGTCTACTGTCAGTCCAAGGTAAGTATATTTTTTCACTATTTCTATGGCAGGGCATGTACATGTATTGTTATAGTTATGAGTACTTAACGATCTCTATATATAAATGTATATTATATACTTACAATCCATTCTGAAATAAAGTAGGCGATGCGTCAACGCACTTGCCAGTGTCACACGACCATACCACAACAATATCAACAGTTTTTACAGCACTTTCATATGCTTTCTTAATAGATCGACCAGTCGAAATGAAACTTTCTGTATTCGATCTCGATCTTTTCATTCGTTTCTTAGGCTTTTTATCTTCTATGGACAATTCTTTGAGAGCTAGTTGTAATATTTCGTCAATTGTTTTCCTTTGGGTGACTAAGAAAGGCAATATAAACTTCCCGAATTGCGGATATGATAAAGAGAGTTTATTGCACAACGATATAGCAAGAAAAGATGTACCACCCAATGAGAAGAAGTCTTTATTTCTAATTTCATCATATGTTAGATTAATGCTTAATACGACTTTTAGTTCTTTCAAAAACATCACCCTTAAAGAGTCCAATGTTTGGACAATGTTTGGCAATTGGGACGTCTTTTCGTATAGTTGTGTTAGCATTCGTTTAGATATTTTACCATGTGGATTAGTCGGCAAATTGTCGACTCTTATAACTTTATCGGGCCAATGTTTGTCGTCAAGTTTACATTTAAGGAAGTCAGATAGCTCTTGGCTGCTTAGAGTTTCAGATGAATAATAAACTACTAGTAACATAGGCTTTGGGAGCCATACACATGAACAAGTTTTCACTCGTGGGCACTGCATGATTGTAGATTCTATTGATTGTAAGTTTACTTTGTGACCGAACCTTTTTATCAGATCGTCTTTTCGTCCTCGATAATAAATTGTGCCATTTTTGACTTCGCCAAGATCTCCTGTGTCAATGAATTTTAATGAATTTTCTTCTTCAGTACCCACAGACTTGTTAAGGATTATACATTTTCGTGTTTTACTTACTGTGAAAAAAAAAGTTTCCATCATATACATGTATATTTGCTGAATAAAGAAAGATTAATTTCATATTATTTAAATATCTAATTTATTTTATATATTTAAATAAATTAATGTTTATCAAGGTCTGTACTATAGATTAAGGTGGTGGTTTATATATATGCGTTTTAACGAATTCTGCTTGTACCAGGTATAAATCAGATAGTACAACTCTACATTTAGTATTATATATTACACTAGCTGTGCCAACAACGGCTTCGCCTGCGTGGAATTTAGTAATTTACAAAACTTCCCGTTTTTTCGAAATTTTGAACATAAAAGTAGTTATTGTGAGTTAACCGTGAAAGATACAGACATGCTATCGCGGACTTTTTGTAGTATATCTATAGATCTACAATTCTCTGTTACATTACTTTAGCGTATCTCTGCTGGTTTACGCAGCGCACGCGATTAAAGCTCCCAGCAAGCAAGTTTTTTATCAACTGTGCAATCTCTTCAACACAATTTACATAATACCAATATGTACTATATACCTTAACCATCCGGAACTATTGCACTATCTTTTAGTGAAAACCATACAAAAATCCATACAGTTGATTTTGATAAAATCGATTACATACAGACAGACAGGTCAATGGGACTTTGTTTTATAATAAGTATAGATATATTTGCTTTATCGCGATATAACTAAATTATATAATTAAATTATTAATACTTTTGTATTATAGATCTTCGTAAAGTCATGCCTAATTCTATACACAATTTATATTTCATTAGATTATTACCTAGTATAATCTTTCCAGTGCCCTTATTGTTATGACTAGGTTCAACAACTATTTGTGTTTCAGAGAGACAGTCTCCAAGTGGGACTTCTCTGTCATTCAGTATTCTACTTAGATCAAGTTCGGCAACACATGCCCAGCATGACATCTCAGTTACGCCATACAGAGTAAATATTCTTGTTTTATTAATAATATGTTTTAATTCTTTTAATCTTTTCACACCATTTAAAGGTTCGCCACCCAGTGCTAAGATTTTCAATGTTGAGTTTCCACTGAGTATCTTATTTTTAATATCAGCATTTGAATACTGGAAGAATTTTGATGGTGTTGTCTGCCAAAATGTAATAGAGTTTTCTTTATTTTCAGGGAATAATATATCTGTCTTTTCTGGTCCAATAAGTAAAGACGCTCCATTCGTACAAGCAAGAAGTATTTCAATCATAGACGGGTCAAATGTTAATGGTGTGGAAAAGTAAATGATATCATGTGATGTTATCTCAAATAATTTAGTGAGATCATCTATGTTTGGTTGAAGACATTGAAGAGGAACCTGAATGTGCTTTGGCTCTCCAGTGCTACCAGAAGTCATTGCTATGTATGAATGTTCATTAACATGTCTATAGCTGTGTTGGCTGCCATACTGTTGCAAGTCATAAAAGTTAACCACCAGGTTAAATACATTTACACTCTTGTCAGGTTTTCTATTGAAAAGTTCCAGTGAGGTATTATGTGTTTCTTTGATTGTAACTAGAATTTTACATTTGACTTGTCTGGCAATGGTCTCTATATCCTGTGATGGGTCTAAAAATGTGAATGATGTACTACATTTGTGAGCTCTGAAAGTAAAAGAATAAGTTTTGATCAATACAGAGGTAGGTACATAATTCAAGTAAAAAGTATTTTTGTTTCATTAAAGCATATAATCTCTTGAGAATGAGAATAATTTTTAAACTAGCCTTCTGCACTATAAATATAAATAACTATAACTAACTCTTGATTATGTTATGGTAAATACTATTTTATTCAATTATTCTGTTGAGTCTTCATTACATTACACTGATGACTGTAATGATTCTGAGTAAATTGAAATTGTCTTCAACAAATAAATTTAAATAAGACTTGTATATATAACAAAATGTACAAACTGCCAAATTAAAAATAATATTTATTATAACTGAAAAAGATATCAATCTAGTAACTAAATTTACTTACGCAGCGATAACACATGGAATAATAATATTCCTTTCTGAAACTAAGCCAATATTTCCCTTCTCGTATATTATTTGCTGGAGATTCTGTGATATGTACTCGCACACGCCATAAAGTTCAGAGTACGTATAATTCTTGTATACACCGTTATCGTAATGTCTCATAGCTATTCTTGATGGGTTTTTAGCACAAGTTCGAACAAAAACATCATAATAACCATGTTTTAGTTTCATGATAATATTGAAGCTGTATTTATTAAATATTATTAAATGATAGAGTTAAAATATTTGGTAAAACAACGGTTTCCAATTTCGAATATTGAAATAAAGTAATTGTAAAATAGAGTTATAGCTAATACCTATAAAATAAATTAAAAATAAATAATTTTCTTTGAAATTTTGGCTGCAACATAATTGTCATTTTTGTGTTTTTGATCAATGTCGTTGTCAAACACAAATTAGTTGTCTATGCCGAAGTTTTCAGCAGACAGAGAAAAAAGATCTGAGGTAGAAACTTTATATAGGTAGGTAGGTTTACCTATATTAATAACTGGTAGAAAACTTGTAAAAAAATTAAAGATACTATCTTCTACAATCTCATAAAGTACATCTATAATCTACAAATCGATGAAGCTTACTATTTTATAATAATATTGTTGGCTAAAGCAAGGCCAAGTTTCGATCCGATACCAATATTTTGATACGCCTGAATATTTTCAATAGCACTTTGACTCTGCGTTGATAACTGATTTAAGTTGACAGGCAAGTTTTGTATACAGCTTATCATTTAAAATGTCAGTTTTCTTCAGTTCAGTCAACTTAGGCAATAAATTTCTTTTTAATAAGGGCCCATAAATAAATACTTTTTATTACAATATAGCCACGCAATGTAACCAAGTTAAGTAACAGATTATTTTTTATCCTATAAGTCTAAGAACTGTCTGTTTGAAGTCAGAAATGTACACGTGTTTTTGTAGCACATGAACTACACAACATTGTCGCTATACCCTAATTCAAATATCTCACTCTTTTGATCGTATGAATAGGTCCGTCAAATTGTTTAATAATTGGATTTCCTCAACGTTGACGTTGCGGTATATAGACCCTAAAATAAAAATAAAAAAATACATATTCCTGTTACTAAAAATTGGCTACGAATACTTATAAAAACTTGGGAATGTAATTGATATTTACATTTTATCATACGTTTTACAATCAAAGAAGGTCGTAAAGAACCATAAATAAATAAATAAATATATGGGACATTTACACACACTGTAGTCAAGAGCTATTATACTACAGTAAGAGCCTGAAATGTTTTTATGGAAAAAAAGAAAGTAAATGATAATTATTATTTCACTCTTTTTCGCGCGCGCGTTTTGCGCATACATCATTTTTAATTTTTGCATGTATCAGATGCATTTGGAGTAAAAAAGGGTAAATTGTTAAATTTACAGTATAATAATTATAAATAAATAAATAAATAAATAAATAAATAAATAAAAATATATAGGATACTTACACACACAGCTGTCCGCCCCCAGATTAAGTAACTTAATATTTGTGTTATGGGGGATTGACAAGTGGTAAATATACTATACATATAATTTTAAATACATACTTATATACACCCAGGCTCGAAGAACCAACAAATTGTTTATAGAAAATGTTGGCCCTCAGCGGGAATCGAACCCGCGACCCATGAAGCTGAAGGCAGGGTCACCCACCCTGCGCCAACGGGCCAATCAACCTTGAATATCTATAGAACATTCCTAATATATGATTAATTTAACAGTTCAGAACAGCGTTTTGGGTCAAAACTTTAATTTTTTCCAGGAAGCTTACTTACTGCAACTTTACATATTTGCATGAATAGGTACAGATCAGAATTTTAGAAGGAGATTTATCTAACCCTTGAATCTAACCCGGCTGCTGCGTATGCGTATTTCAAACCAAAGTTGACTATAGCCTTTTACTTAAACTTAGTCGGCTATAGATAACGGATAAGATATAATATATAAATTTATACTTGATAAAATCGGCATAGTTCAATGAATCGGAAAGAATAGGTAAGTGACAATGTAGAGTAGACACAGTTCAAAAAACCAAATTACTAAGTTGGTAGTTTGGTAGACCCCCACCAAAATAGACATAACACGTATTTAACAACTTCGTTTATACCATGTGGTCATTAATAATAGTAACTGATGCTAGTGTCCTTGAATTACGTAAAATATATTATAGGGAAACAAAATTTATTTATAATAAAATAAAAAGCATTTGAAAGATACAACTTTTATGTTGTATCTCTATTAATAAATATTACATCAATAATTTATATGTAACAACTTATATTCCCATTATTTTTTTGTGGGCGAAGTAAGCTCTGAAAGTTTCCTCAAAAATGTATAAACTAACGGACTTTATATTTTAAAAACTTGTTACTTAATCCAAAAATTTTTACAGTAAAGAAGATTTTACAAGATTTAAATTCACATGAAGTTTTTCATTCTATGTTAAAATCTAAATTCGCTATATAGAGTTAAACTTTTGATTTCTTCTAATTGCTCTTGTTAAAACTTGTAAACTTTCCGAAAGTTACAAACTTCTTCAGTTTCACTCAAAATAAATATTGCGCAGGGTCTCTGCGGCGATGGTGACCTAAAACGTATTCGGCAAATGAACAGGCCCAATCAATTAGGGGCGGTCAGCGATCCGAGCGAAGGAAAGAGGCCAGCGCGCGCGCTCTCCGAGGAAACTCGGGAAAATGTAGGGAGGGTGCTGGAGTTGGGGTGTGGGAGGGGGGAAGGGGCTGAGGGTGCGTGCGGCGCGCGCGTGCATCGATCGCGCGGGGCGGCCCGTCATGCCGTTCAGTCCGCCCGGGGCGGCCGGCGAGAGCGCGCGAGTGATGCGCTGCCGCTGACATGGCCGGCGCTCGGGCGCTCGTGGCCGCCTGCTGCTGCTGGTGGTGGCTGACGAACGCAGCCGGTAAGTTCTCAAACTTTATACATACAAACAAAAATGAACATCAGTAACAATTTTGACGATCAGCTGATCGTCATTTTATCGCCTTTTGAATGACACGTTCCGACTATATCGCTTTTACAAGATTTACGTCTCCGGGGTGTGCCGATCAGCTGATCCGATTCGCATTTTCTTATTAAGCTAATATCTTGCTAATTTTTCAAGACTAAGCAGTATGTGTGCCTTATCCGTGATCACCCCTCCGGTGTTATAACTTAGAGGGTTCAAGTTCGTTCAATTTCATCTAGTATTTATATCGATCACGTTGTTAATTTTGATTGCCGTTTTTAAAGTAAACATTAGTTAATTATTACGTTAATATGTTTTAATATATCTTTTAAGGAGTTGTATATTTATTTAGTTACAATTCTACTATCTCAGGAATTTTCAGTGACAGTATATTTTCGGAAAAGAAAATTAAATTACAGCAGCTTTATTGAAAACTTAATATATTGCAATTAGAATTCAAAGTATGGTAAAAAAAACGATGTAGGTTAGTTTTGTTCCAAATTTTGGTTACATAAGGTTTTCAAATATCCAATTCCGAAATTCTAGTTATTATAACTTGGTATATAGTTTTCTTTCTATAATTCTGGAATTAGATCAATACAATTTTTACATGTTAAAAAATTCCTCACGTACTCGTAATATAGTTAATAAAGATGTAGAAGTAGTAACTGTAATCATCAAGTTTTATATAGTTTCGTGATATTAGATGAAATATTATTGTTTTTAATCGTAGCGGAATTTCGGATTTTTACTTAAAAATGTTAATGATAAATTAGACTTATTAGAAATGAAGGAAGATTGAAAGTTCGTTTTCTCGATATTCATACAGAATCTGGTGTTTCAGTGCATCGGTGAATTCGATAGTTATATATATCATATAAGATACTATAGTTCCTTAAATAAAGTTACAATGTAACAGCGACTTAACTGTCGCATGCGGTATCAAATCGCGGGCGCGGGGACGGTAGAAATACTTTTAGTTCGGGGTTGTCTCTAAAAGGTACGGCATGGTGTACATAAGAACTAGGGTTCCTAGTTCATATTAAACATTCACTAAAAATGTAATAGATAATATATTGAGAAATTACACACATTTTATTTCGTTTTCCCATACTACTGACGAAAACATTTGTTCTGGAAAATTTATAAAATAAATATTGTTTTTATTACTCACTAGTTATTACTATTGTTCACGATTTCGTAGGAGTCAACTTAAGAGTTTAAGTACCCTTTGTTATTCAATTTCGCCCCATCCGAAGAATAAAGTTATATGTATAAACGTAGCACGATGTAACTTTATTTTTGGTATGGGGAGATAATGTTTTTTTTTCCTATTCATATGTTACCCCGGTTTGTAAGCTTTAATTGTGCTAAATTTTATCAATTGGTCCTGTGGATTAGCCGTGATGCATAACAAACATACAGACAGACTTTCGCATTCATAATATCATTATGGATTTCTACTGATTCAACGATTCTACGAGTTCTAAACATCGGCATTCCCAGTATTTTACTATGGCATCGTATTTCAATTAAAACTCAAATTTTAGACGAGTCCGAGAACTAGAAAAAAAATTATCGCTGACTATAGCTTATTATATATCTGATGATATTTACAGTGGTTATTAATTTTTGATGATGAATTTGTAATTTTTTACCTCCGCTTTACTCTACAAGTTTGGCAATGATGACTTCCGCATTTATAGAATAATAAATAAGTTAAAAAAAATTGTTACTCTATTTTGCGCGAACGTCCTACTAGTGGCAACTGCAATTTCGTTTACATCGTCTTAAGTTTTAAAATCTCCTAACTATGTACTATTTCGTTTTCTCATATTACTGAAAGAAAAACATAATTTTTTTCCTATATCGCTCATGGCCTGCAATAGTGGCATATCTCAAAAAATCATATTTTGACATAAATGGGTTTTAATTGCTACGTAAAATGCATAAAAAGCGCTTTAGTTTGCTTAAACGAACGGTCTTATATTTAAGTATGAGTTTATTGCTGCTTAAAAGACTGTATTTTACCACGCTACTCCAATGCGGATTAGTAGGTTACACATATCTCCAGAATTCTCTAGAGATATGCAGGTTTCCTCACGATGTTTTCCTTCACCGAAAAGCGTGTGATAAATTGCAATTATCAATTAGACACATGAGTTTTAATAGAAAAACTCATTGGTGCCTGCCCGGGTTTGAAGTCATGTTCCCCTCGTAAGAGTCTCACGGTCTCACCGCTAGGCTATCACAGCTTGCATTAATAATATTGAATTCAAATTTAAAATTTTCTTTGTTCAAGTGGATTTATTCAGTACTTTTTAATCGTTAAAGTAAATAGCAAACAGTTTTGGTTAACACGAGTGAACCCTAGGAGGTACGTCCTTGCGGCGACCACTGCTAAGCAAACGAGTTACGTCACATGCCGAAAAGACATCTGAGCAAATATTGATTATCATCACGCCACTTTGCCGCGAGCCGTAGTATCGTAGCGTTATCATGAATGCAGGCGCATCCTCACCTGCCGGACTCGCTTGTAAATATTATACTTACATCACGTTTTGTCACAGACTTCGCTGATTTTGTGTACATAGTAATAATAAGAATTACATTTTATCATATCAGCGCCAAGTACGTGTAAATATGCAAGAATGTATTGCTATGCTACCGAATTTTAAAATTAATACATATTTTATTGTATAATTCACAGGATTAGACGTTACTTCGCAGAGATCCATGACACAAAAGTAATAAAAAAAATATTTTGCTATAGTCCACGATAAAGTAAATAGAAAATATATATAATGCTAAATGTAGAGTGGACTATCCGGTTTCATACCCGATAGATGCAGAATTCGTAAAAACACATGCACAAATGTTCACCATCGCCACCACAATACACTATCACTACACAAGTTCATTATCACAAAGTCAACGATCATTTCGCCCCGCAACCGAAGCATCTTATATAGAGATAGACTCCGCGACAAAATCGCTTTGCCATTTTTTCGTTGTAAATAAATTACGTAAAAAAATGTATTTTCAACTTACAATCATTAAATTATGTAACTCATACTATGAGTATATTAGCTTTTACTGTAAATATTTTCATTGATTCGTCTCCAAAATTAAAAAAAAGATGAATACTCAGTTTTTTTAAGCCGACAACATTTAATCAGTTGTTTAATATCGATAGCGTTAATATAGCTGCACGTTTTCTCACAATTAGGTACTTCAAAATAAGTCCATTTTAAACTAATTCCCATAAAAATTTCGATTAATAATATAGACGAAAAATTTGGTTATTAGTAACAGTAAAATTCTTGTAAGAGAAAAATGAAGTATTTTAAGTCGAAATATATTCAAAAAGATTAAGTTTTAAGAGATATGTACAAATAATATACATTTTATGACTTTTTAAATATTATAAATGACAATATAAAACAAAATATTTTGACCTCTTGGGAATAAATAAGAATTCAATAAAAAAGACTTCAACGCGCAACAAACCTCTAATTTTGAAAATTAAATATGTCTAGGGTCGGAATAAACGATACAATGCTTACGATACAAAGTTGTTTGTATGTCCTTTACCGACTCCGAAACGGCTGGATCAATTTTTAATGAAATTTTCAAATAATGTTTAGAATACCCAGCGGATGATCTTGTAAATTTTGGTGGCGATTGGTGTATTTTTTTTGAAATTTTCTTGAGTTTGTTTCAAGGGGAATTCGAAACCAGACCGAACCCCAGCAATGCCTGACAGAACAGCTATTATTAAAGAAATGGAAATAACAGTAGTATAGCGAAAATAATATATATGTATGTTCGCCAAGTAAAATGTAATTATTCATTATTTAACATACATTTTTATAACAATTAAGTATTATTACATTAAGACCCTATTTTTGCAATATATCGTGAATAAGGTATTCATTTTACTTATAAAATTCACAAGAATATCCTTATACATGTTTCAAATAGCTACATCAATAATTTTACCATACCAATTTCAAATGTAGCAAATTGGTAATATATCAAAGTAGAACATCTGGCACGATGATACTTGCGGTAGTAAGGCTGTCATTTCCTCTAACATTTGTCAACCCGGCCACCGACCCGGTGAACCTCTATTGAGGGCGCGAGTTTCTGCTTTTAGTGTTCTAGTTTTGAGACTACACATACTAATATGTCTATTTGTTCTTTTTAACAAAGCGTTCTCGTATATGAGACTGATATGCTGCATTCAGCTAATTTATAGCACAGAAGAAATGATATTATTTTGCTATAAAACGCGTTTTTAAGAACATCTACGCACTGCTAAGTGTAGGGAGTAAAATCCGGTTTAATATGCATGCAGGATCAGATACCGCGGGTACCACAAAACATTACCACCACCAACACATTAACTCAAGCACTACATACATTCACTACAACAATCTCAACGATTGTTTCGCCGCGTAACTGAAGCATCATCAGCTACACTTAGCATTACATCGATTTTCTTAACAAAAAGCGGAAATATAGAATTTCGCAAAGTAGTACGTGATTTATAAATTAATTTCTATTAATTTTACAATTTTGGATTATCACGGCTATTTATAAAATTAATAGTAAAGTTTAAATTAATAATTTCTACAAGATTAAAAATATTGTCGCGGTTCAACTCTGAAATAATTTTCAAACAACTCGTAAAATATCTAACGATAATTTTTTTTGATGTTATTCTGTAATTAAAGGGTTTAACACTACATGTGTATGCCAGCCCTATTATACCCTAAAACTTTACTAATCAAACTAATCTAATGAAGTATTCTGGAGACATTATCAAAAAGAGTTTGAACTTAATCTTGACTTTCATGAAATAATTTATCATAAATTATATTGCCTTGTGGAATTTTCTGCTCAACTTAGAGCATATTAACCTCTTGCTCTTGCTCTACTGTGAAGCTGTGATAGCCCAGCGGTGAGACCGTGCGACTCTTACGAGGGGAACACGAGTTCAAACCCGGACAGACACCAATGAGTTTTTCTATTAAAACTCATGTGTCTAATTGATAATAGCAATTTATCCCACGCTTTTCGGTGAAGGAAAACATCGTGAGGAAACCTGCATATCTCTAGAGAATTCTGGAGATATGTGTAACCTACCAATCCGCATTGGAGCAGCGTGGTAGGTTTTAGCTCCAACCCTTCTCTCCAGAAACGGAGAGAGGAGGCCTATATCCAGCAGTGGGATTGTAACAGGCTGCTCCTTACTTATTTACTTTAGTAGTGGACATGTATCTTCTTTTATATATTCAATTTTTTACTATGCTTAACTTCATTAAAGTAAAGAATATTATGAAAGGAAGGAAGAAATTACGAACGATCAAATTCTCGTCATAAGAGAGCATAGAATACTATTATCTGTACCAGTTCATAGTTTTATAGGTACATAATAATCGTAGCAGTTTCACATTTAGTGGGTCATCGGTAGAACGCGGGGTTGATGCCAAGCATGAACCTTCTCGCATTTGGCATAGCGCCAAATATACCTGTAAGTGGTACAGGGTATTAAGTAATCAAACGGCATACTTCAAATTTAATAATTCAGTCTTTAAATATAATATCTCTTTCTTTTATCTTTACAATTACTGACTAACTGTTTAGTTAGTAACGAGCTACTATATCAATTGTTCCTAGTTATGTTAGCTCAAATATGTTATGGAAGAGTGAGGTCTTTTGACTAAAGAGTAAAGCCTTTACTGATCATAAAAAGTCCTCCACAAATATGTGTGATGTTATTTTCTATAATTT
Source organism: Morpho deidamia (assembly GCA_947086505.1). Classification (NCBI taxonomy): domain Eukaryota; kingdom Metazoa; phylum Arthropoda; class Insecta; order Lepidoptera; family Nymphalidae; genus Morpho; species Morpho deidamia. The sequence continues at coordinate 4,507,662 of CAMTZC010000025.1, forward strand.
TTTTAATTTATGTTCAGAATCCGGCTATACTCATGTCTTATTTTATCGGATGAGCCCGACTTGTTTCGAGCCCTTACGAGATATCTTTATGTGGTCACAGACTCACTAATTAGTCCTATAAAATAAGACGTGATTTCTATACATTTATAATTTTTATACATAGATAGTTTAAATTCAATAATTTAATTTTTATTTTTTTATTAAAAAATTATATAAACAAGACAAGTTGAAGAAGTATTTAAAATCTTATACTAAACATTTATTTACAAAGGCCTTAATTTATTATATATCTATCTAACGATTGTATACAGAAACTAAATACGAACAGTATACGATTGTACAGGTAGATATAGTTTTAAAAACCATGAAAAAAATATTACCCCCCTTTACGTTCATTTTTAAACGGTAAATAAATAAACTAAAAAAGTTAAATATCAATTACATGCAATAACAATACTGTTATATGTATAAGTATCACTAAACCTTTTTTGAAAAACTGCTGGTAGTAAAATAAGTGTAATTTACTTTTAATAAAATTTCCAGGTTCGATCTAACATATAATTTATAAGTGCCTAGACTAGATGATCATCTGATTATGCAGCAAATATGAGTATAAATAAATAAATGAATATTTCAATATATTGAATTTGTTGAACGCAATATTACTTACCTGAGGGCGGCAAGTTTGCTTAACGCCCGCCTTACGTAAGCTACCGTATCAAGTTTTTATAGCACCGCCTAGAACTTGTCGTATTCAAATTTGATGTTCTACCGTCTTTGTGAATGGAATATGTTTTAAATATTTGAAGAAGTTGGCGACAAAAATTGTTTCTGCTATGTAATTGCTTTTTGCAAATTCTTACAATTAGTTGGATATAAACCGTACAATTTTTTTTATCCACAATCTTTAAAATACTAGCTAACTCGGCAAACGTTGTATTACCATATAAATTATTATATTGTACAAAAAAAAGGTAGGGGTGGTCAACCTCTATTAGGCGTATAAAGAATAGATAGTAACCGATTCTCAGACCTACTTAATATGCATATAAATTTTCATAAAAATCGATCAAGTCGTTTCGGACGAGTATGGTAACTAACATTGTGGCACGAGAATTTTATATAATATTTTATATAAGATTTCTAAATTATAAATCAAAGTATAAACCGTGATAATTTCGTGTTAATTTGTCAAACTCCTCCTCGTGTCGATATCTTCATTACTGAGGGTCGTGATTCCCCATTTGAGGAAGTACTTTCTCTTTGGCGATGGTTCGCCATATGAGTCTGTCTTAGGCATCGTGGAGAGCATTGTGTAAGTTAGTATACAATGAAGAGCGGATCTGGTCTGATCATCTGATGGGACTAAGGCCTATACAGCGTTTGCCGTCAACCTTTCCATCAAAATAAAACTTGAAATGTATAGTACGTAAGCGTGGCTAGGATACTCTTTATAACTTTTAAATTACCTAATTCAAATCAGATTGAAACCCTCTTTTCTAGATATTGCTATCGAAAGTCACAGATGATTTAAATATTAAAGTGCTTTAAGAAATAATTAAATATCTTTCAATGATACACAATGATGATTTATTTCTAACATTCCGCATAATTGAATTATTTTCAGGCATTAGGTATTCTGAGCTCATTTTCTGATTTTATTTTCCATTATTTCATTTGAGGCTAAAGCCGATATATAAAACTGCATATAATTTTTTCAAAAAAGTATTTCGTTTATTCCTATTCTCCTTCAAAAGAGCTGGAGGAAGGCAGAGAGCCCGTTGTGAATTCGAACGATACGAGTAAAAGTAAAAATTCTTGAGAAAAAATTCAAACGTTAATAAAAACTAAAATTACGTAAGACATAATTACTGGAAGAAATATGCAATTATCTTATGGGACAGTATTAACGCCGTGTTATGAATATGCTATCTTATCAAGCGAATCTGTTTGAGGTTTAATCCAATTGCAGATAACGAGTATTACTCCACTGTAAACAGAGCATACTCATTGCGCCTTAGATAATTGTAGAGATCAATAATATTATAAATTCATTTAATTCGAATTAAATTAATAATAATTTAAAGACGCATAAAATGAAAGAGCTATTCAAGAAGATAGTAAAGCAATTTATATAAGAACGATTAGGGCGACTGTATAAAGTAGCGGCCTTTTACAATCCCACTACTGGGAATAGGCCTCCTCACTCCGTTTCTGGAGAGAAGGGTTGGCGCTAAGACTTATCACGCTGCTCCAATGCGGATTGGTAGGTTACACATATCTCCAGAATTCTCTAGGGATATGCAGGTTTCCTCACAATGTGTTCCTTCACCGAAAAGCGTGTGATAAATTGCAATCATCAATTAGACACATGAGTTTTAATAGGAAAACTCATTGGTGCCTGCCCGGGTTTGAACTCGTGTTCCCCTCGAAAGAGTCCCACGGTCTCACTGCTGGGCTATCACAGCTTCTTCGACTGTATAACCTTATTTTAATTGAATAATTGTACTTAAAACGAGAAGATCCGTAAAAGAACTAAAGTAACTGACGTAGTCCAACGGATTGTGGAAAAGAAGTTGAGAGGGTTGGAGACTTGTGTCCGAAGCCATAATGTTAAAAATCATAGTGAATCGTGGGACCTAAGCGCCAAAAAATAGTTTGTCATGAAATTCCAGCATTGCACGTCCATCGGCTAGAGAAGAAAAGATTTCATGTATCTTTTTTACCATTAATTACCATTATGTTCTAAAGGAAAACATTTTCACATCGAATAAAACAAGCAGCATGTAAATACTAGTTAAGAATATATCCACAAACTTATATTAATTAATAAGGTTATGTTTTCCAGCCTAACTTTTTCTCGGAACGATCCCCGGCGTGGGAAAGGTCCGCCAAAGTAAATACAATAAACTCCATTGCGGTCTGCCATTGAACTATTGACAGTTGACACGCGCCCGTATTAGGGGCACGAGACACATTATGAACTCAACTGCGCTGTGATTTTTGTCTTCAAATTATGGCGGAATATTTCAAATGAAATATATTATAGTCCAAATATATTTAATTAAACCCTCCACTATATAAACTATTTAAGCTGATTAACTATTCTGCAATAATAATGATGTTTGCTTGAAATAAATATAAAATAATATCTATAGCCCTATAATAATAACTAATAAATAAATTTCTTTAGATATTGTCTAATTGTATTACATTGTACATTTTACGAAAGGTGTGAAGGTTCTGAACTCAATTGAATTGTTTTTGGGTTCAATATGAAGACGGTCTAAGTTAGGTAGGTTAGTTATAAAAAGGAAAAGCTTTGTAGAGCTCCTTAAACATACCCACCTCGACAGGGCTATTCGATGGATATTTATTACATATTAAAATTATTAGTGATAGTCATTTTGTAGGGACCAGATCTTATACATGCAGGACCAGTCACCACACGGATCATAACACACCGCCAACACTCCACACAAGCATTACACACTCACTCCACACAATCCCCACGATCGTTTCACCCTGTAACCGAATCATCATCAGGAGGATAGGCTCAACGACAAAATCGTAATAGTCCTGCGTATATAAGGTATGTGAATGTTATCTGCTTCATACATCTTACATTACATAGATTCCATTATCATACGAGGATTATAACAAAATAATTCCATCATACCGTCTGTACTATGGAATGCCACAAAGTAACGCGTTCTATAAATTATTTAAATTAAAACCATTCTTTAATTTTATTTGTGCATAAAATTGACAATTAATAACAAGCAAAAGCAGTGATCCGACAAACGGGTAGTATGTAATTTCCTCTAAATTTTAAAAGGTACGCGTTCTTATTATAGAAATGTCATATCACTCGGAAAAATGCAACCGTCGTAACGTCACACTGTTTGTAACGCCAAGTTGACGCCTGTTTAATATACATATTAAATACACCATAAATCTTTATTTACCCGAAATTTAACTTTTTGTTATCTGTTAAAAATATAAAGTCACTGAACATTGTAGGTCAATTACGTTATTTAGAATGCTACGTTGCTATTTAGAATTTCATTCAAATCCGAAGACAATAATAATAAAGCTTTATTTATTTTCTCCTTAAAAAAAACTTTACACATTATCTTTATAATATTACAAAGCGAATGTTTAGAAATTTACAAAGTTCATAATCGGATGGTACTATGGAATGAGACTGACGCCTGAAGTAGGATTCCCTGTATTTGTGGTCGCCAGGGATTTCACCCCTTACAAAAAAATAAAAGACCTAAGATATACTAAAACTCAAATATACTATACTACGAAAAATATTGTTAACAACTAAAATATTATAAGAAAACGAAAGAAAGAAAAAAATGTGCGTATAAATTTATGACTGTGTGTATATGTGAGTGGGTGTGTAGATTATATGATGTATGTAAAACAACAATGCTAACTACAAGTGCCTCAAATATTAACTGTAAGTCTAAAAATCGAAAAAGAATTTTATTAGTGATAAGATGATGTCTTCTATTGGAACCTAAATAAATGAATTCAGATAATATGGATATGTGTTCCACGATGAACAATTCTAATAATACTAGCTATCTGGCCACGCGTTGCTGAGATTCAGTCTGGTTTCGAATTCCCCTCGAAACAGATCTCTATAGTTATAAAAAATTCCGATCGTTATAAAATTTTACAGGATTATCAGCTGAGTGATTATAAAGATTGTCTGAAGATTTCATTTAAATCGGTCCAACCGCTATGGAGTCCATAAAGGAAATACAGACAAACATTTATAATAAAATTTCACAAATAAAAATACCTTTATAGCGGTACTAAGGGATAGTAAAACAAACATAATCGGAAAAAAGCATCGGTGGAAGTAAATATGGAACCGTCATAATATTTTTTATTGCCGTGATAAAATTCTGTGTTTCGCTAGTTACAGTGCTCCGCGCCACTAATCAAGATACGCAATCGGATTTCATACTTTTATTAACTCATTATACACACATTATATATCAGATTTTTAGACCCTGATTTTCAAAAATTATAATTATTATTATAATAATAATCACTATTATTTATCATTTTATTCATTCATTTTTCAACTTTAATCTATGTATATTGTGTTTCGTTATTTTTCTTTTTCTTCCTTCCCTTTTTTTCATCATCCATTTTTTTATTTCTTTTCATTTTCTTTCTGTTACTCATAGGTTGGCTGGTAAAGATCCCTTTTAGGGATAAGTCCGCCTTTGTACATGTGCTTTTTTTTCTTTCTTTTTTTCTTCATATATATGTTTGTACAAAAAGAAATAAATAAAGATTTTTCTTATTTATATACTGGAGAAACAAAACTTTGTATAAAGAAACTCTATCTCTTTTTAATTATATTAATTTTATTACGCTCAAGTCCCAACAATTAATTAATCAAAGCTACCCGTTATTTGCAAATTGTATTATCTCGACATTTACTTATTAATTCTTATTTCGTCTAATATAAGTTATGGACATAATGACAACGAAGGTTGTGTATATTATATTTCTTAGAGATAGTTATTTACTATGAAAATGTAATTGCCCAAAGGTACAATATTCTTTCATTATGCAAAAATGAAATAATGAATGAATAATGAAAGATATACTTTGCTAAAAGTGCTTTGGTAGTAATTCTATACCCTGCCATTCACACCATTTATCGGTTTCTGCAAAAGGTCAATTGCCTTGCTGTTTAGATTTTACAGAAAATAAGTTATTAAGTACGGTAAAGACTTGTATCTTATTTAAGCGATTTAAAAAGATACTAAATAAAGTAGTTGTAGTTCTATTCGTATCGAAAGCACAAAACAAAACTGCTTCTATAGAGTAAAGCCAACAAAAAATTTGGTAGTTGCAATTTTTTGATCAGCCTCCTTTTAATACTTATTTTTAATTACTGTAAAGCTAAAACTAAATTGATTGTGGAATTTTATTATAGAATGACCAAAACCGATAAATCATGTACTTTTCTAAGGTTCAAAGCAGGAGCTTTAGCTTTGGCGTTTTAGGTACATCGCCAAGTTTTTAATAAGGTTTCTTTTTTATAGCTAAGATATTTCTTACTCGATGTAGATTCTGCGAAGAAAAAAAAGTTAAATATGAATTTTACAAAGTACTATATTCATGAATTTATGATTGAAAAAAAAAAATTGCATTTATGCAATGCTGTCACTTATCTAGAGAATAAATTTTTTCTCCCAGAAAGATTATTTTTCTTCTGAAAGATACACCCCTTTTGTATTGCAGTATTTTCATTTCACTTAAAAGACAGCACGAAGGTTATTCACCTCAAAGAAAAGTACCCTGTTTCGTAACAAATGAATAAACTTAAGGGAAAGTAAAATCTTTAGGGTTCATCGTCCGCAGTGAAAAATGTTAAACAATAATATTTGCGAACATAATATTGGTTATAAAAGCAGAGACTTATTAAGGAAAATTGTTTTTTATGCGATTTTAAGAACACTTTGCATTATTAATCGAGGCAAACTATAATTTTAGTTCGATTAACACTAGATTTACCAGACCAGTCATTTAGACTGGTCGTGCAATTTCAATTCAAAATTCCTACTATATTACACATTTTTTTTTCAGAAATGATGTTATGACTTTTGTAGCTATGATTAGAGAGTACGTTTTATAAACTTAATTAATATTGTTCAACTTTATTTTTGTCATTTTTAAGAGTAAATATAGACTAGAAACCAAAAGAAGCTAGTTTTTTATGCACCAGTCATTTTGACTGGTTTGGTAGAAATAGGTATATTCAAATCGCTGGTATATATAGTGTTAATACATGTATATTTCCTTTAATTCTTATAAATTTCCTCCAATGACCCAAAAGTCTAATATCTGCTTCTGTAGAAAATTATTTGCCAAAATAAAGTACTCTTTTATATTTAAGTATTTAGATAAACTCCGCGGTAAGACAATTTTATTTTCACTGCAATCGTTTATGAACATTAGCATCAAAAATTGTTATTGAAAACTATATTAAAAAATTAAGTACACTTTCAAAAATTATACCTGACATTCTTATAGACTGATTTTTACTGAAACTTTAAGGGAATTTAATAAAAATATCCTTCTTTCCTTTTTTACTTCCTTTATATACTTTACTATTTGTTCCCCTCGCGTTTGTCGATACATTAAGTTGTCCGCATCGATGACTTTCGCAAAACCACTATTGGCATTATACTTATGCACCCTTGACGGGGTTTCAGTGGCACTCTATTATAATATTTTAAAATACCAATGAAAATTATAATCATCAGAATTGTTTCATGCGTTCTTTTAAGATCAAAGTAAAGTAGATAAGATATTTTACAATTTTTAAAATAGAAATAGGCGTTACTTTGTGAAATTCCATAGTACAAAAATTATTATAGAATTATAATAAAAACATTTTTTTTTTAAGTTGTGGGTACATTTATTTTTGTTTATTTTGTATATACCATATTTGTTATATAATTTTCAGATTATTTATTAATGATAATAATATTGGAAACATTTTGTATACTTGATGTTACTAAAAAAATCAGCAAACACTTGATATTTTTGATTTGATATTTAAAATAAATCTCCTTACGGCTAATCCTTTGGACGAACGTTGATAAAATTTGGCTGGATTAAAGTTAATATATCGAAGTAACATACTAAAAAGAAAATTATTTAGAGAACAGGGAAAAACACTAGATTTTAGATCTATTATTAGATCTTGCCTTCCCTAAATGCTCCTCACTAACTTACTCGAGATCATTTAGCTTTCAAGGTGTAAAGCTGTGGAATGATTTACCTATATCAATCCGCAAATCTCCTTTCCTATCAGCATTTAAGTCACAGACTAAAAAATATTTGTCTCAAGTCAGTTAAATTAAATTTAGCTTATTATCAATATTAAATTACATTTTAATCAATTCAAATAATCACTATTATCTATTATTTTATTCATTTATTTTTCAACTTTAATCTATGTATAGTGTTTCGTTATTTTTATTTTTCTTCCTTCCTTTTTTTTCCATTATCAATTTTTTTTTCTTTTCATTTTCTTTCTGTTACTCCTAGGTTGGCTGGTAGAGATCCCTTTTAGGGATAAGTCCGCCTATTGTTTATACAATAAAGATAAATAAATAAATAAATAAATAAAAACACTTAATAAACTTTTTTGTTAATTAGGGAACTTAAACAGTGGTTTATAAAGCGTTAACAAGAAAGCATTCACATTTGTCTTCATACAAACTACGAGTATAGTTCGGTGTGTGAAGGCCGCATAGCTTGAATAGTTAAGTGAGTGAAAAAGCTCGCGTGCACCCCAACCCCAGCGCTACGGTATGTCTGGGACCTTTCTGACATTTCCAACTACACGAAACTCCCATTTCGTTTCGTAAATACTAAAAGGCGTTATAATGGTCCCATTACTCGAGACATTCGGCTTAATTTACACGTAACTTTCTTAAATGGATAACGTTACGGTATCAACTTCGATTTATATTCACTCTGGTTACTATGTTTTATATCATACTTCTTTTGATAATATAATTTGTGACGTACAACTTGAATGGTTTTATTTAAAGAAAAAAATTACATTACCAATTTTATTTTTCTTCGTAGATTATAAAACAAATTATTTATATATAATTTATTAACCTAGCTATCATGTCATTTATATCTAAGTTACAATAGTCCTGTTCACCCAGTGGGAACTCTACCAACACTGCGATTTCCGTTAGAGTAGCTCAGACTCCATTGGATCTCTGAACTATGTCTACCCTAGAATCTGTGAAGTTGTCTTTGGTTCATAGATCACCTCAATTTGATCATACAGAGATCCCACAAAAATTGCTATTTTATCGCTCATTGAACAACTCGGAACTATCTTTCGAGACCCATAGTGATCGACTTATATATAAATAATAATAATAATAATCATAATAATAAATAATAAATATATGGGACATTTACACACACGGTCGTCCATCCCCAAAGTAAGTAACTTAATACTTGTGTTATGGGTGAGAGACAACTGTTAAATATATACATATATAGTTTTAAATACATAATTAAATACATATATACACCCAGATTCGAAGAACCAACAAATTCTAAATAGAAAATGTTGGTTCTCGGCGGGAAACGAACCCGCGACCCACGGAGCCGAAGACAGGGTCACTGCCAACTGCGCCAACGGGCCAGTCACTACATAATACATACGTAACTACTGGTATTAGGCACTAATACATTGTTTTTGTTGGATAAGGCACCTATATAAGATAGAACTATTCTTGTTCCCTATATTTCAGTCTCACTGCCACTCTGTTGTCAGTACTTATACTAATTTTGTGCCTCGTGGGCAAAAAGTTTAGCAATAGGTGATAAACAAACTGGTATGAACTCCCTCCTTTTATCCGTCCCCTTAAACATATAAGTCTCAGTTATGATTGACACGCGTTCTCTGTGAGTCACGCGACAATCGTACTAAAGGTTAGATTATATTTTCATTAATATTAAATTATTAGCGTTAATATTTCAAAGTGCTTTCCACGCGTTATTTTAGGAAGTAGTAAAAATAAATCATTAATTATTCAATTACAGCACGATTTTACGTTAGCTTTTTTATCACTGTCAATTTTTTTTAAGTGTAGAAACTCGTAATGTGTACCACAGTCAGAGTAAGGATAAGATAAAATATAACTATTTTAGCTATGATCCGTTCCGTCGCCTGCTTCTGCGAGGATGTGATTCCGCCATCGCTGCCACCGATTTCTTCCTTTCCACTATGACGCGAACCACAGAGGTATAAATACAATCATACCTGCGTAGTTCGCGAAGATTATTACCTATGAAAAAAGTAAATTTAAACTTACCATTTCCATGCAAATTTGTGCATTACACATATTACATATCTCGATAAATCAATAGGGATATACTGGTTGTATTACAAAGTTTCGATTCACCTTAATGAACTGTAAATATCGAATAACCGCATAAGTATTTATAGAAATCTCATAGTTTCTGCTTGGGGATGGTACGACCATCAGCACACAGAAACTATATCCTCGACATTTTTGATAAACCTAATTTTAATATTAATGCATCTCTATAATCACGTAAACCACAAGTACTTTCAATAAAGCCCCAATTAATTTCAATAAAATGTAATAATACCTTTTCCCTACACCCTTTATTTTATCACCCTACGGAACTTATAGAATTTTTTATACCATCCTTGGCATTGACACTGATTAGTTTGGCGAACTTGCACATTAATAAAACATTCCGCTCACCGTTCTCCACGACGTTTCCATTTTACTCGTTAGACATAAAACGCTGTCGTGATTTGCAGTACTTTTAATATATTTTTTTGCTTAGCTTATTTTTCTGTAGAAAATTGGATTCTGCTATACGATGTAGTTCCTCTACCGATGGATGTCCGATTTGGAAATAAGTCGTTAGTTCCCGCGTTATACGACCTTGAACCGCTTTGATCCAGTAGCTTCTTGATGCTGTCCTAGTGTAACGTCATCTGTACTCGATTTTTATTTGGCCACGTTTTTCGATTCAGAGTCATATAATCCCAACATCCCAAGCTCTTCAGTTCTGCATACTGTGTGTCCAGCCCATTGGCCCTTCCGCTTTGTGTCACAAGTGTTACCTACGGCCGGGATTCGACTCATAATTCTAACGTTCTCTCATAGAAAATGTTACCAAATAATACGTCACCAACAGATAACCGTACAACTATAACATATTGGACACGCTAAACAAGTATTGAGAGGTTAATTTAATAATAATTTGGAATCATTAAGCCAGGTCGATTTTACCACCAGTTCGGAACGCTGTCCTCCACTGAGAAGAACTGGCAAGAAACTCAATGGTTGCTCTTATCGCGAACATTAACTATTTGACGTTAGATTCAAACAACACGAAATACTCAATATCGGTAACCAAATCAACACACAACGTCACAGCACTTTATAACGTATTGACACCTTGAGAGGTGGTATTGGACTGACTAAACTGTTGAATGTCGCTCGCGAACAAGACTCGGGTCACAATATTTTACCCTTATTCATTCGGTTTTATTCCTCTACCCACCAAATGACAGATAACATAATATTGTAGACAAAATACTTCCTCGTTATTATTCTATGCATATTGATGTATTTATTTATAATATATAATTTATATCTGATTATTATAATTATGTCTAACAATTATACACGTTATCCGAGTCACCGTATGATATTTGACAATATCTAACACAAGTTATAGTTTTTCTACGGATTTCTGCGTTCCTGATTACATAACGCAGAGTCACTACGGAATATTGCTCTTTCAATCGTCCTTTAATGAACTCTGAGTTTTTTTATAAGATGTACCGATGATCATATTAATTTATCCATCTTTTTAGCGTCCCTTTACTGTCTCTGAAATTTCCATAAATGTTAGTTAGACCTGGATGCGTTCACGAATCGGCTTACGTTCTCGAGGGTTCTCAGCTCAAAAAAGAGTTAATACTTGATCCACAATATTTCATATACATTTTATCCCTAAGTTTATACGAGGCCGGAAAATTTCAGATTGAAGACTAGCGAGGCGTGGCCTTTAGAGTAAAAAGTTATTTCTTAAGGATTGCTCTACGTCAATAGTTAAGGTTATTTGACGTTTGTTTAGCTGGATAAATCAAAGGGATATTGGTGAAACAATAATCTGTAAAAGTTGTACACACGTGCACCAATAACCGAACTGTGGGCTTATCATGTTTGATTCACGTTAGATGTGGAGATTGCAGGTGTCGCAGTGAGCGCAATGCGGCGCCTCCGCTAGTCTGATCTGACCTCATTCACGTTCACGGCCGCTGAAATTCTACAAATATTTCAATTTATATTGTTCCTTATGCGTTCAATAGTTCAAAACTATTGACTGCCATTGGCCATAATTCTTCTGAGGTTCCAAGCATCTTCATGACCTTTTAATAAAAAAAGTCATTACTTAATATATGACATATAATATCACTGAAAACTATATCATCGGTTGTTTGAGATTCTTAGATTTGAGATGTTTGAAAATTCATTTAATTCTTGCCTGTTTTGCCTAGCAGGCGCTTGCACAGATTCTTTAATATATGAAAATAAATTATGGAAATAACTATATAGTTTTTATATTAAGATAGGGGAGCTAGCCTAAAATTTGTTCATTGATAAGAAAGAGAAAGTAAACGAGACTACCTATGTGTCTCTTTTTTATATGCGATTAGACAAAGATTATGTATTGTTTATTGAACACCTAAGCTCACTAGCCTGCTCCCTATGGCTCCCTTAGTATCTATATAGATATAAATATATAAATTTATGGGACTTACACTTACACATACGGTCGTCCCCCCACAGTCAGTAACTTAATACTTTTCTTATGAGTGATAGCCAACTGGTAAATATATAAATATATAATTTAAAATATATACTTAAATACAAATGTACACCAAGGCTTGAAAAACCAACTAATTGGCTATTAACTCTATGGAAATAATTCAAACGAAAGTTTGGTTAACCTTTATTTATATTACAATCCTATGTTCGAAATTCAAAAGAAAGAAGAAACGTATACACCATAAATATATCCCATATTTATGTATCATATAATTTAAATATTTACATAACCTTCCAGATAAAAATAGTCAATTTGATGTGAAAAGAAAATGTAACATCTTCAGATGTTTACGTTTCGACCGTTCGTTTCTTTTTACCTATCTTTGTGAGTTTATAATTTTCTTGGACGATTAACGCTTTAGTTATTGTATAAACTGTTCGTGGTTTTGGCTTATCACGTATACCATGTTTATGTCTATTTTTAATGTACGACTCGATATTGAGTATCTATTTAGAGCATGTGTTTCTTTTCTAACATAACAGAAAATGAACATTTCTTAACATATAATAGAGAAACTCTTCTTATAATTGAAATTTCTTCTTCATCTTGGTTGCTACACTCTTGGCACAGCGGTCGTCAGTTGAGGGCTGGTGGCACGCTTCACAATTCGACGCCATTCTTTTCGGACGGCTGCCTTCTTGTTACATTTATGAAGAGGGCCGTTAAAGGCAGCCTTCACTTGGTCCGTCCATGGCGTCGGTGATCTGCCGCGTGGTGTTGTTCCTTCTACATTCCACTGCACTACAAGGTGTTCTACAGAGGCATCTCCCCGATGAGACAGGTGTCCGAAAAAAGTGAGAATGGGACCTTGAACGATGGAGGATAGACGCTGCTTGATGCCGAGTTCTCGAAGGATGGACTCGTTAGTTCGAAATTCAGATTCAGAGAATTCAGATTAAATTGAATACAGACAATTCAAATTAGAATTACGAATTAAGTCTACAAACCGAGTTTGCATATTTGGTTTTTTTTCTTTAATATGTTGATTTCCGTCGACGTTTTTCTTATGATACCGTCTTAATATAAGTACATTAACTATATACAAAAGTTTTTCTTCTTAGTAACACATTTGTATCTTCTTAATAAAGCAATAGTCCTAAAAATCCAAATTCCTACTACGCATTTCTTTAAAACGATTTCAAGATGAATTTATTGAAGAATTCATTATAAAACAATGAAAATATGTTCGTGTAAGCTTTTTTCTTTCTTCTTCTTTCTTTTTATCTTTAATTGTACCAAATTCCATCTACGAGTATAATGTACTAACTGGTAAGCTTCGATAGCGTAACACACAGACAGACAGAATTTTTACTATGGATATGCTCAAGCATTGTACTTGTAAAAATTGTTGTAATCATAAAATTATTACAAATAGACTGGGCAAGACAACGTCAGGCCTAAGATTGCGAGTGTCCAACAAATAGTAAGAAAAAGAAGATAATAGACTCAAACTTATCTCTGTCTAATCACATATAAAAAAGAGAGAGATATCTAGCGTCATTTGCTATCTCTTCATTTTCGCTGGACACATTTTAAGTTGGCCCTACTTTAGTATAATACTCGTAACTATGATTGTAATTCCTTGTACAAGTTTTCAATAATGGGGCAACGTACATCTATAATTCACCCTCTGATGCATCGCTCATCGTTGCTCAGCGACGAAGCCACGTGGTGCCAAAACTTCTGTATCGATCCCCATAACTCGTAGTTCCTCGTAGTACATAATGTAGTGCTTTAAATTATATATACAGCGTGCCGTAATTAGGACTTATTTGCCCTACGTAAATAACATGTTTATTTATGCGCCCCGAAGGACTCTCAACGTGAATACGTAAGCTTGCTTACGTAAAATGAATGTAGTAAGTTACACGATTTGTGTCCATTTTTGACAAATAGCACAAGTTATATTTACGTGAAATATTTCCATGTAAACTATTTTCAACTATTTCATATATAAGTACATCAATATGTATTAGAAGTAGTTTTTGTCATAATGGCGAAACGGTGGGATAACGGGATCGCTTAAAACAAACCAGTATTGCGTAATTTTTTTTTAAGTAGAAATAATCTTACATACAATTTTTATCATATAATTTAATTCTTTTACCCTCCGTTACGGCAGAGTAAGTTGACGTCAGGTAGGCGGCCAGTCGTAAAATACGCCAAATCATGTGATAACATGCTTATAGCATGTTGTGCCGACCCCACATAAAGTGCGCTAAGGGCAGGAGGATTATGAATTTAATTTTTTTACCATATATTAGATATATATAAATTAGATCGGCGAGAGGCGTAAAATCATTAGCAGATACGAACACCGTTCAAATGTATAATTTTAAACCATTACGTATAGTACCCGGCATTAAATAATGCACATCGATGTTTAAAACGAAACAGCCGGCCAGTTCAGTTTCGTAGAGCGCTGTCACTGTCACTGAGTTAGTATGTGATGTTTCACACGGGTTCGTCTGTGCGACAGAGACAATGCTCTATAAAGCAGAACGAGCCGATTTTCGCTCTCTAAGCCTCGATGTGCATTATTTATTGCCGGATACTATACGAGTATTGTACGGTGCACGAAAATATCATAAGGAAACTAAAATATTTTCGAAACGACTATCATACCCTTAAATTAAGATTTTAGAAATATACTTGTATAGAAATTCTTAGAAACTACGCCTAATACGATCAAAACTACGTTTTCATGAACACCTTACACAGTTAGTTCAAGGACGGCTTTATTTATCCCCGGAGATGTGTTCCAAACTTTCATACTAATTACCAAGTGAAAGTCATTTTAGTTAGGCTACGTGTATTACGAAATAGCTAAAGTTCGCAAGCTTCCTCTATTAATAATTAAGCTTTAAATCAAGAATGTTTCTCGTTATTGTTTGTTATCTTACTAATATTTTAAAGGCAACGTTTTTAGCCATTTCTTTATGGCTTTAACGGATTTATTCGAATTTGCGTATAAACTTTGCTATTTTAAATATGGAATAACAGTAAAGCTAAATTTTATTCAGATAAAATTATAAAAAGTAAAACTCAATTTTCGTCTTTTATTAGAAACCTATACACAGACTACATTTTATTAATTTTTTTTTTCATTTATTTATTTATTTATCTACTAAAACCTAATCATTAAGTTATTTAAAACCAAAACAATGCGTACAAAGTTAATCTTATCGCTATAAGCGATCTCTTCCAGCAGCCCTAAGACGAAAATCAGGAAGCATATTGGAATCTGGTATAGGTACAAATAATGTATAGGGACATAATAACATTAGTAAAATTTTGCATACGTGTATACTACATATAATAAATATATATGCAACATAAAAATATAACATAGACTAATATAGAGATATATAGATATATTTTTGACTGGCCCGTAGGCGCTGTGGGTGGCGGGTTCGATTCCCGTCGACGGCCAACATTTTCTATAAACAAACTGTTGGTTCTTCGAGCCTGGGTGTGTATTTGTATTTAAGTATGTATTTAAACTTATATATGTAGTATATCTACCAGTTGTCCGTCACCCATAACACAAGTTTTAAGTTACTTACTTTGGGGACGGACGACCGTGTGTGTAAATGTCCCATATATTTATTATTATTTATTTATTTATAGTAAATTTATTTGTTAATGAAGTTTACGTAACAAGTCACGGGCTAAAGATAGCAGTTGTATACAAAAACATACAAGTCTACATCATTTGGGAGTGAATAAAAAAAAGCTACCCATATCATTTATCCAGCCTAAAACCTACTTCTCCTGACTCTAAAAATAAGCTTTTATTTTTTACTTCTAAAATATGAACTTCAAAAGATGAACTGGGCGGAAAGCTCAAGGCGGATATGTCTGCAATTTGTAGAAGAAAAAGAAATTTCAAAGATTTACTGCGCAAAGATTTCTTGGATTGCTGCAGGCTTTCCACTTAACTGTTATGCAATGGTCAATTGGGAAATATAAAAACCTGAATTTAAATTTCAGCAAAGAAAATTCGACTTTAGGTCAAACTAAAAGTAAAAATAATTATAAGTATTTTATGTTTAATATGACAAGCTTGTTAGCTTGCAATATGTTAAACCTAAAACATTAATAATGATTTTTACTTGTCCTAAAAAACTATTCAATAAATGTTTCGAGGTGTGACTGGAATTTTTGCTTTCAACGATATAGGTTAATTCGTAGTGAGATAAGTAACAAGTAACAGCCTGTTACTATGCCCACTGCTAGGCTAAGGCCTCCTCTCTCTGTTTCTGGAGAGAAGGATTGGAGCTAAGACCTACCACGCTGCTCCAATGCGGAATGGTAGGTTACACATATCCCTAGAATTCTCTAGAGATATGCAGGTTTCCTCACGATGTTTTCCTTCACCGAAAAGCGTGTGATAAATTGCAATTATCAATTAGACGCATTAGTTTTAATAGAAAAACTCATTGGTGCCTGCCCGGGGTTTGAACCTATGTCGTCTCTCGAGAGTCGCACGTTCTCACCGCTAGGCTATCACAGCGTAATAAGACAAATAATTAAGTTTTCCTAAAGTAAAATATATATACCTATACGGTACATTTAATTTAATTTTTAAAGTTTAAGGGAACTTTAGAGAATTTAAGAAAGATTTCTGACTTACAAACTTCAAAAGTTTTAATGATTAATTTTCAATCAAGACAGGCAAACGTCTATAGTATTCGGGTCAGTTAGTATTGAATAATCAGATTCCAAATAACATTGGAAAAGTAACTTCAATTCAAGTTGTCAGTGCGGACTTCTTCTATATATTGATACTCAAAGCTGTTCAAGCTGTTTAAGTTAAATAGTAATAATGAATCAGATTTCAGATGAACTCTTTCAACGTCAATTTTTTTTTCGGCATCACAATATGATCATAAATTCTAATTAAAACTCAAGTTATTTTTTTATTCAAATTGGCTTTTACAAGCTCTTTCGCTTCATCATATATTAATGAGGGTACCACTGGCTCGGAAAGGTGCCCTTACCGATAAGAACCAGTAAGTAGCTCTGTGGTCACTCTTTTCAAAATGAAATATTTAAATAATATATAATTCAAAAGTAATAATAAAATTATTTTGCTATAATCCGCGATACAGTAAATAGGAAATATATATAGTGTTAAATGTATAGTGGACTATCCGTTTTTTCATACCCGTTACATGCAGGATTCGTAAAAACACATGCACAAACCTCTACCACTGCCAACACAATATACCAAGCACTATACACGTTCACTATCACAAACTCAACAATCGTTTCGCCCCGCAACCGAAGCATCATCAGGAGATAGACTCCATTATAATATATTTATATTCTATAAATTATTTAATATATAATTATTTATTGAATCAAACAATTTTATCTAGAGTGTAGCTGGTTACAACTAATGAATAATGATGATTATTAAATCAATAGCCTTGAAAGTCGTTTTACAGTAATTTAAAAAATATTGATAGAGAGAAGCCCGACTCGTAACTCGCTACGTGTTTTGTTTCAATGCGACGCTTTAGCCACCCTCGGGCTTGAAGGGTTGCTAACGACAGGTTGTTGCGCATACAGTATTAGCCACTTTATTGCACCCCATTACCATTGCCTTTATTCACGCGTGATAAATTGGCTCTCGTTTATTTACTCTCGGTCTTAGTGTACATTTAAAATGAACGAATCCGTTATTTGTCGGTCGTATTAGAAGAATTTATTACGAACACAATGTCAGAAAATGTTTTATGAAATATAAATATAGTTTTATAAATATAGCTTTATCATAGAATGCTAATAGAAAAGTTTATTTAAGTTCCTAAATTAGAAAATAATTTTAATCTACTTTTTTTTAATTTAAATATTTTTCATAAAACATCGTAGTGCAGATTGCATCAACGTGTTTTTCTTGACCATCAAGCGTGAATGGTTTGTGAATATCAATAAAATACAATTGTTGTTATTGACAACCCATAAATGCCCTGGATAAGGGTTCTCAAGCAAGTACATGCATGAGCTATGACCAATCGGTTTCATTGCCATAGCCCCTTGCAAAAAGGTAAATACATCGATCTAAAATATGTAATAATGTAGACACTTCTTTAGATACTACAGCAGCACCATAAAACACAGATCATTTTGACCGAATTTTATTAATATCCGAATTGGTTATTAAACTCGCAAAAGTACTCCTTTAATTCACACTTTCCAACAGCGACAACAAAACACGTGTGATATGTTATCAGATCAATGTTTGTGCAGGATTATCTCCACCAATCTCGGTTGCCGCGTGCTCCATTGCCAAGTGCAGAGTTATACGTTATTTTAATAAACGTGTAGATATTCACTTAGGTATATTAACTTACAATTCATTTTAGTTATTTATAGAAAACTAGCTATGCCAGCGGCTTCGCCCGCGTGGAATGAAATTATAAAACAAAGTCCCAAAAAAGCTGTCTGTCTGTATGTAATCGATTTTCTCAAAATCTACTGAACAGATTTTTGTACGGTTTTCACCAACAGATAGTAAATTACTTCCGGATGGTTTAGGTAAATAGTACATATCTGTATTATGTAAATTGTGTTGAAAAGATCGCGCAGTTGTTTAAAAACTTGCTTGCTGGGAGCTTTAGTCGCGTGCGCTGCGTAAACCAGCAGAGATACGCTAAAGTAATGTACTAGAGAATTATAGATCTATAAAACTACTACAAAAAAGTCCGGAATAGCATGTCTCTATCTGTTATGGTTAACTTACAATAACTCCTTTTATGTTTAAAATTTGAATTCTTGAAAAAAAATTGTGACACGCTGATCTCCACGCGGGCGAAGCCGCTGGCACAGCTAGTTGATTATATTTTGAACAATCTTATCTACTTTCTACGTCCACATTTCCTGATAGTTGCAATAGAATTACTGATACAGTAACATACTCACTTATCAGTTCTCTCTACGCTGAATTCATGCCGACATTCAATGTCAAGTTCGAATACTGTCACATCGTAACTAGATGGAGTTATTATACTAGAGTAGGGGAGTATATTCATGGTGCGTTTATTAATTTAAAAATACTTCGATAATTTTAATATTACTTTAAAATTACGTTTGCTTACTACGCACGTGCATAAAGAAATAAATAATAAACCACATTTGCTTTTTCTTTATTGTATTATGGCATTTTGTGGGTTCCCTACTCTAGTATAATAGCTATATAGATAACTAAAAGGAAAATTATCTCTATATGTATGAATTCGACGAAAGCAGTTCTTCCGTTTGTTATGACAGATTTTTAAAATTAAAACAAAATAACAAATCTGTTTTTCATCATCTCTCAAAACTATTTTTGTAAAAATAGAATTTATAGAGGTGCAAATTAAACATATTATATACTATGGGTGCACCAAAAAACCAAGGTACTTTGTATCTAAGACATAATAAAGGCTTCAAGATTAAGGGAGAATATTAAATTTTGATTTGACCAGCTTCAAATTGTAAGTACCCCAAAAGTGACTGGATAACGTGATATCAAAGACAATGTTCTATAACTTTAGCGTCTACGTTGATACATTCTTTTTTTATAGCAAACACTTGTGAATAATTCATATCAATATCATGCATTATTGGAAAAATGTCGTGTTGTTTTCATGTTACATACATGAATCAATATCACTTGTCACATTTTGAATTTTACAAATGGTTATATCCATGGAAAATATTGGAGGAAAATCTTGGAATTGTGTAGAATAATTGAATTTATTGAAGTTGCCCTTGGGTCTATGAGCTGTTACTAAGGTGACATGTGCATTATGCGAAGAACATCTTATATTATATGTGTTATCGGTATATCTCGTGCAAATATCACACTGTTATATCCTTGATACATTCTTGTGCGCCGGATGTTGTTTGAGGGCACACGGTAAAGGGTAATTGAAGGACGATTTGATATGAATTTCAAATGGCACCGCAACTACGTTTGAAAAATGATGGTGTTGAGATTATTTATTAGGGATATCTCATAGTTACATATACAAATATTGTGTATAAAAGAACGATTTGCGTTAGTCAATTTACGTAAATTGCGTCTTTTGTTGTCTAGCTTTATATAAACACTAAGGCGGTGATTTAAAATGGTGTAGGATACTAGCGTTTCACCACGACTTATTCTGCTAGTAACTTGGTACTAATATAAGTAATATATTGTATTTAGGCTATAAACTACATATATATTTTTGCATATTTTACGCGATGCCGTAACGAACGTTAAAATTTACACATGAATTTTATCAGTTATTTTATGTACGTTATAGGCAACAAAGATTTAAAAAAGAATTATGAATAAAATCTTAAATATTGGTTTCATAGATAAAGATCTAATAAATAAGTTAAAGTCAAATAGACGTGTATATATATATATATATATATATATGATCTCACTGCATTCTCTATAATTATATCTATATTATCTTATAATATTAGGGATATAATCTCAAAGTTATAGAGTCAGACTCTGTCACAAAATAATAATTATAACTAAGATATTATAGCAAAATAATATTAAAATTACTTTTGTACTATGCATAGTGCACGATTTATGAATCCTGCATTCTCATTACTTTTGTACTTATATCTTATTTTGCCTGTAAGTAAAACTAAATATGACTCGACGCAAATCCAAGTTGCGGTGGCCCGTTGGGGTCCGATATGGCACGGGGGGCCCACCGGCCCGTGTCCGCCACCTGTCGGGACACCGGTTCGATCCCACCCGCCTCGGCGCCTCATTAACGGACTTTATATTCCAAAATCCCGCGCGAAATTGGCACAAGACATTTAAGGTCTGAATAATAAGGTATTATTTACATAATTTTGTCGTTCGAATCTGACTGCGGATATTTTACTATAAATAATCCTTCATGTGTCATTTATTTATTTATTTGGAATTTTCATATGGTACGGTGTGTATGTATATATGAGGTAAGAATTGGAAATAGAGAATAAGATAAATACTAATATTTAATTAAAAGTCGCATTAAAAAATATATTTTTTTAAATTAGACTAGAATCCTGGATATATCGGGTATGAAAAAACAGATAGTCGTTCGTATTGACTTTATCACGGATAATAGTAAAATTATTTTATTATATTACTTTTGTAAAACTTTTATTAGTTTTTTTGATAAAACGGTAACTCAAGTCACCAATTAATTATGCTGAATATATATTTTTATGAAGAATAGTAATAAAAACTTTGTAATTATTGTTCATGTCAGTATCTCACATGACGATAATATCCTGAAAGCTAAAAAGGAAAGATGGACTCAATTTTAAGAACACCTTGCACATGAAACTGCAATGTGAATGTTGACTTAACAATATGTTGCTGTTGTTGTTTCGGTTAACGGTCTAATTGTGAAGAGCCTCGATCAACATCTCAAGAGGCTTTTACTTTATTGTGGGATCAAGAGTTGGATATGAAAGGCAGTATTGCTTAAAACAGCACGTTTTGTGAAAAAGTTCCTCACTCTGGAGCCACAAGCGTCGGCACCTTAGGATAACGCCCAACTACTGTCAGACGACAATGTGTTATAATTTTAAATCAAAATTTTATTTCTTAGAATTCATAATTATGAATTAACCTACTTGTGCCCAATTTCTTACTAACATAAACATTAGGTAGTATTGCTTTGTTACCGGAATCTTATTTGTACCATCAGCAGAACATTACTACGTCAGCATCACACCACCTCGCGCGATTACTCCAGTCAGATGACTTACGTAAATCGCGTCAAGTATGCAAGTTTAGTGAAATACTGAGAATTCAATTCGGCATTTCGTTTGTGCTGTTTTTTTAACAAAATCAACTTTGTCAGCATAACAACGCTAAATCGTTTTTATTGTTTATATTTCATTCAGTATTGATTTCGTTAAAGTGTTCAATTTCACATAAATTTGCCTTTTTTTACGTTTAGAACCCGCGACTAATGCCTTTTTCCCCTGGTCCTGGAAAGAAGAACGGTAATCTTTCTATATTATAAAATGTTACCTCGGCGTATAAGCTTGTGCCAAATTTCATCAATAACCGTGAAGACTTTTGCAGTTATAGTATTATTATTAATGTTTTATAAGTAGCATAGGCCTCCTCTCTCTGTTTCCGGTGCGAAGGGTTGGAGCTAATACCTACCACGCTGCTCCAATGCGAATTGGTAGGTTACACATATCCCTAAAATTCTCTGCATATATCTAGATATATGCAGCTTTTCTCACGATGTTTTCCTTCACCAAAAAGCGTGTAATAAATAGCAATTATCAATTCGACAAGTTTTAATAGAAAAATTCATTGGTGTTTGCCTGGTTGGTTGGTTTGAACCCGTGACATCACAAAAGAGTCGCACGGTCTCACCGCTGCCGTATCACTGCTCGGAGCAATTGAGTAGCAGCAATAAATAACGTGAATAAGGAAGTTTGACAAAAAATGTTGTAATGTAAGCCGACACGGAGCGCAGGCACGCGCGTGGCATATGTCGCTAGAAACCCTCCCCGATTAGTGTACACATCTACAGCAGTCTTCGTTATTTTTATTAATTTTCTTATTCTTTTTTAGTTTATAATTAAATATACCATAATAAATACATAAATACAGGTGAAACTAGACTAAAGCAAGTAATAGACAAGCCCGTTGGCGCAGTGGGCAGACCTTGCTCCGGGGGTCGGTTTGATTCCTGCTGAGGACCAACATTTCCTATAAACAATTTGTTGGTTCTTCGAGTCTGTATATTTATGAATTTAAGTATTTATTTAAAATTATTTATGTATATATTCACCAGTTCTCTGTCCCCATAACTCAAGTATTAATTTAATTACTTTGAAAATGAAGGACCGTGTGTGTAATTGTTCTATATACTTTAAAAATGGTACAAAATTTAGGGTATTTATTTGAATCAGTATAACAGTTATCCTGTACCCATATTTGCACATAAATAGGTTTTTACTCTTTTCAAAATTATAAGATCATTTTTCTAAACAATTTATAGCTGAAATATTGAAAAAATATATAAAACAATGTCCACATTTGGGTAAGTGATTCTCGAAGATTCCGTGTATGTTATATATTGTATAAATAAAAAAATATATAATTTCACACGCTCAGTATTAAAATGACTGAAATCAAACTTAGGCTTAATTAAATTAGAAACACTTTATAATCCTTATTTCAATGCCATCACATGATATCAACGTATGACATCATGCCAGGGACTATTAAAAAAACAAGTCTTTCCTTCTACAAGCTTTTTAGGCAATACGCTACACTTTATTGTAATTTGCCACAACACAACTTTTTTGAGTTAGGTCACTTTAATCCTAAGCCTGCGATATATTCTATAGAAGACAATCCGTCACCGACGACATTACCAACTCTAGTGAAATGGATTTATTTTCCTCTGCTCTATAGTACGCCCCTGTTGACCATATGGCCAATTAGGCACCAACAGGTTTCGTCCACGTGCCGTCTCCTATTACAGGACTTCATTTAATTGTTATAACCCTTCGTAACGACTTGTAGGTAAGAGGATACATCATTTTATATGGAATTAGGTTGCAACACACCATCTTTTTTTTGTAGAGAATTCGGGCATATTTGTAACCTACCGATCCACATTGGAGCAGTGTGGTATATCGTAGCTCCAAACCTTCTCATCAAAAACGAAGACAGGAAACCTACGCCCAGCAGTGGGCAGTAGTAACAGGTCGTTACTTTTTTCTAGGCAAAAATATCAAACCCTTTTAGTACAGCTTGGTGGAATACATATTTTATCTAAGAAAATATATTTAAATTGACAATCATATAACCAAAAGTGTTTTAAATATGGATGTGGTTATATGACTAAAGAGGGGCCGTAAAAAACATGGGTTGATTAGTGAAGTAAGACATACTAAAAAGATGAGTAGCACCAGAGTTTGACGAACGATATTAGTAGAAAAAAATGGAAGGTGACGACATTTTGTGCCGACCACACTTAAAGTGGGATAAAGGTAAGAAAATGATGATGATTATATTATGAGATGATAGTAGATGCGAGTCAAAGAGATGTAGAGTGAGGTCCGTGGTTAAAAGTACTTAAGGATATTGAGATCCTTATGTTTTAGAATAGCAATTACGAATCAAAAGAAAGTGCTCTCAGATCATTATTAGGTGATTAGTAGTGATAATCAGTGCCTCAAGACAATTTGTAACGAAAATTTACCTATTTTTTCCCAGAAAAGAGATATGTAAATGAATATAGATCCCTTTATCGGAATAAAGAATTAATCATAATAATAGTAATAACTTTATTAACCAAATGTGCGTAGTGCATTGAAGCTCTAACTCCTAAACTAGAAAAATTGTGTTTCAGAATCTAGTACCCTTTCTAATTAAAACAGCACAATTTGTCATATAAAATATTATCTATTTACAAGTGTTAATATATTAACATTAAGAAAACCTACAATTAATCATGTTAACATGCATGTATATAATAACGAACGTTTGTCTGTATGCGCTTTATAGACTCGGAAACGGCTAAATTAAATTTTCAGACTATTTTTTTTTCTTTTCTTTAGAATGACCCCAGCGGATGTTCCTGTAAAGTTTGGTGGCGATTGGTCATTTTTTTAAACTGTTGAGTTCTTTTTCGAAGGGGATTCGAAACCAGATTGAGCTACAATCGACTTGCCGCATTCTTAGTAAGGTATACAAACGGAAGATATACTCTCACATTAAGCAATAAATTTTTCTTCTCTAAACACGGACCTAAAGCAAAGTAACATTTTTTTTGTACATTATGAAACTCTGCAAAGTTACGTCTAATTCCTTATATTATTTACGGACATTCTTATATTATTACAGCGAAGTCAAGTTTAATATGACATTACCTTGTCCCCGCCTATCGGCTGTTAATCGTTGAGAGTTTCAGCTCAATAAAGAAATTACTGTTTTGGTAATGAAGCAGTTTAATAGTCGATTAGGCTTTTTTCTAATGTTTCAAAATAGTCAGATAAAGCGATTAAAAGTTAGATTACAAACAAAAGACTCAAATAAAACGACGAAATTAAAGTAAAAATGTAGAAAACCAAAAAAAATCTATCGTATGTGGCTTCTAGTATGGCAAAATATGGGTTGATTCGATAGTATTCATGTATAATTCTTATAGTTTCATCATAGGATGGAATGGATGATGCCAGACAGAGTAAATAGTATGACATACTTTAGTGTATTCCGAAAAAAGAGTATGGGAGCCCTGGGCAGGCCTGTAAGTGTCTCACAATAAAAAATGAGAGGAAAGATGAAACTCGTATACTTTATCTTTGTCTAATCACATATAAAAAAAAGAGACAGGTAGGTTTCTCATTTGTCATATGCACATTTTAGGCTGACTTCCCGTCTCTTTTATAATAACCCTCTGATTCTGAACGATAGCTAACAATCACATCTTTCTCTGTATTCTATATTACTAACACGAAATGTTCCCATTTGGCAAAATTTAGTTAATACTGTTATTTAGCCACTCGGCGATATGAAACTCAAAGTAAAGAAATATCTCACGTCACCCCTTCGAAATAATTCAAATATTTCACGCTATCTACCTTTTATGCGTTTATTACTTCAATAAATGTATTTTTCCTCTTATTTCAAAACCCTATTTCGGTTAGTGGTTTACTTCACTTATTTGAGGCGTCTTTCAGCCTAAAGCGCGATTAAAATGTTTCATAGCATGTTCCGGTAGGCATAG
Organism: Morpho deidamia; assembly: GCA_947086505.1. Lineage (NCBI taxonomy): Eukaryota > Metazoa > Arthropoda > Insecta > Lepidoptera > Nymphalidae > Morpho > Morpho deidamia. The sequence goes on from CAMTZC010000025.1 coordinate 4,533,884, forward strand.
CATAAGCCATGAGGTAATTTGACTTTCTCTATGGGATTATTTTATTCACCCCACGAGCCTGTCTTTATCACAAATTCAAAATGTTCTTTATTCAAGTAAACTTGTAAACAAGTGCTTTTGAGTCATCAATTTTACTGCTGGTTCGGAAAGCTGTTCCTACCGAGAAGAACCAGCAAGAAACTCGGCGGTTGCTCTTTTTAAAATATAAATCTTAAAACTAGTTACATTTAGTTATTAAATAATTTATAGAATTAGGCGTTACTTTGCGGAGATCCATAATACAAAAGTAATAATAAAATTATTTTGCTATAATCCGCGATACAGTAAATAGAAAATATATATAGTGTTTAATGTATAGTGGATTATCAGTATTTTCATACCCGATACGTGCAGGATTCGTAAAAGCACATGCACAAACCTCCACCACTTCCACCAAAATACACAAGCACTACACAGTTTCACTATCACAAACTCAACAATCGTTTCGCCCCGCAACCGAGGCATCATCAGGAGATAGACTCCACGACAAAATCGCAAAGCAATGCTTTGCGACTCCACGACAAAATCGCAAAGCATTGCTTTGCGATTTTGTCGTGGAGTCTATCTCCTGATGATGCCTCGGTTGCGGGGCGAAACGATTGTTGAGTTTGTGATAGTGAAACTGTGTAGTGCTTGTGTATTTTGGTGGAAGTGGTGGAGGTTTGTGCATGTGCTTTTACGAATCCTGCACGTATCGGGTATGAAAATACTGATAATCCACTATACATTAAACACTATATATATTTTCTATTTACTGTATCGCGGATTATAGCAAAATAATTTTATTATTACTTTTGTATTTAGTTATTACTTGTCTTGTACAGAGTAGAAGTGCGCCTATATCAACACATCCTTATCATCTAAGTAATCTTCAACAGTATAGTAGGCTTTCTGTATGAGCCTCTTTTTAAGTGTTTTTAAACTGCTGTAATGGCATGACCAAAATTGATTTCGGAATTTTATTATAGAATCTTATACCCAAACCCACAAACGATTTACGTACTTTTGCTAGGCGCAAAGCAGGAGTCGCAAGCTTATGTCGGTTCCTACTTTGTCTATTATATACATCACCTATCGTTTTATAATTCTTTATATTTTTATGTACAAATATTACATTGCTTAAAATATACTGTGAAGCAAATGTAAGAATACCTATTTCCTTAAACTTCTCTCGCAGGGAATCACGCGGACTTAAATTGTAGATGCCACATCATCATTCGCCTGCCCTTATCCCACTTTAAGTGGGGTCGGCACAACACGTTACAAACATGTTGTCATATGATTTGGCTATGTATTTTACGACCTTGCCGCCTGCCTAACGTCAACTTACCTTAGTCGCCTTGTGCAACACCTCGGTAAGAAATGAGGGTGGTCTATTCTACTTAGCCAGTTCAATTGTAGATTCCATGTATGGCTCTTTTTTGTAATACAATCAAATGTGCATAATCTTTATAAACTTTTGATTGATATGGGAATAAATTTAGCAGTATTGTTTTATGACATCGTTGTGACCAATTAATTGAATTTCATGATCGTAGATGAATTGAATTTGATGACTGGCCCTTTGGTGCAGGGGGTAGCGACCCTGCCTTTAGCTCCACGGGTCACGGGTTCGATTCCCGCCGAGGGCCAATATTTCTATAAACAATTTGTTGTATATTTGTATTTAAGTATGTATTTAAAATTATATATGCAGTATATCTACCAGTGGTTCGTCACCCATATCACAAGTATTAAGGTACTTATTTTGGGGACGGACGACCGTGTGTGTAAGTGTCCCATATGTTTATTTATATTTATTTAGTGAAGTGAAGATTACAATGGAACATTTACATTCCTTGATGAAAGATTAATTAATTGTTTGGGGTATTCGCTGAATCAACTTGGTAAAAAATCTTTTAGTGCCTACGGACTCAACATTTAAGCATAAATTTGGTTGGCCTTATAAGGAAGCCTAGACTCTATATACGCAAGAGTGTGCATATAATAATAGCTTTTATAATATTTTCATAGAATACTCAAAATTACTGAAATAGGTCGTCGTGTTGAAAAGCTGTTATTCTCATTATTAGAGCACTGAAAAGCTCAGCACTGGTAGACCTTCTATTAAGTAGATAGAAGAATTCTAGAAGGTCGTAGCCAGGCGCTGGATCTCCGTATGGCATAGAAATATCGTGTAGAGATATAAGTAACGCCCAACGATTATATGGAAAAACACAAAAAAAAGGAAAAACTATTAATAGGAAAAAAGTGTAAAAAGTTCAACTTCCCCTTTAACAGAGATCTCTCCCGGCTAACCTACGAAGTGAGTCAATTGATAGTAAAGTTTTTGTACTACAAGTACTTTGCTATGAATTTCAAAATCATGATAAAATAATAAATAAAAATTTCTATTTTGTTGGCGATAAAGATGCACTCATCCACGCCTCACAACGTCAAAAGCTTTTGACACCACTCAAACAGTAATTAATTTTCGTAGCAAACCCCGCATAACTGAAATTGTTCCGACTCGTTTAACCTTTTGCAACGCATCCCTAACAGCCATAATTACTCCTACAGACAATTTTGATGAGTTGCCTTAATCGCTCTTATCCCTTACAATTTATTATTGTTTTGTTCAATCTATACTGCATTGATGACCTAAACTGTATTTATGGGTAGAAAAATATACAGAATAATTTTACACCGTGGACACTGTAAAAAAAGTAATGTAACGTCCGGGTAGAGGCTTGGTCTCCTTTTGGATAGAAGGGTTGGAAGCTTAGATTTTGAAAGAAATTATTTTGCTACAATCCACGATAAAGTAAATAGAAAATATATATAATGCTAAATGTATAGTAGACTGACCGTTTTTTCGTACCCAGTACATGCATGTAACTGATGATGCTTCGGTTGTGGGGCGAAACGATTGTAGAGTTTGTGATAGTGAACGTGTGGAGTGCTTGTGTATTGTGGTGGCGGTGGTGGAGGTTTGTGCATGTATTATTACGAATCCTGCATGTATGGCGTATGAAAAAATGGATATTCAAATATACATTTAGCATTATATATATTTTCTATTTACTTTATCGCGGATAACAGCAAAATAATTTTATTATTACTTTTGTATTATGTTCTCAACAAAGTAACGCCTAATTCTATATATCATAGCTTAATTAAACTAAACTGTAAATCCGTAAAAAACGTCATTGGACAATCATTACTCGTTCTCTAAAGCGAGCATTATATCCTTAAGTGTATTTGCTAACACTTATAATTCTGATACTGTCAAACAGGAGTGGCTACATATTATCAATGTAAACGTTGATCGTAGGCTGTTTACTGCTTCCGTTCAAGCAAGATTGCGATTAAAAAAGATTAAATTAAATTTATGTAGGAATATAACGACTATACTTGCGGCTGACAACGCTGAGGCACCTTCATATTGTAGCCCCTTGACAGGGCATTAAGACATCACGGGGCGGGAACGTCAGGCCTAAGTAACTTAAACGTTTCTACACAAATATATTTTCCTTATTTACATTTCTTCATAGTTCTCCACTGAAACGGTTATGGTAACAGAAAATTAGGGATGTAACTTGGAGTAAAAAAAAGGCATAATAGGTGTATAATCGATTAATACTTATATAATTGACTTTTTACTCAATAAAATACATCGATTTGTAAAAAACCGATTAATTCGTATCAAAAAATCGATTTGTTAAAATTTAATTTATTTTCTGAGTATTTATAAAAGTTTTAAATATTAATAATTAATTAGAATAAAGACTAAAGTGGAAAAAAAAACCAAATACGCTGATTGCAAAATTCGATTGAAATGTGTATTTTGGCTACATTAGTTTTGACCAACATCGCGTATCTATCTGGAAAAAATATTTTTTCTATCGTTGTACAATGTAAGATAATCGATTATTTTTCATAACCCTAAAGAAAATGTCAGAAGATTTTATGAATAATTTGTACGCTGGTCGTTGTCGAAACGGCTGTATTAGCTGGATAAAGTTCCGTCCCTAAAGGCAAAAATACGTAAGCCTACCTGTGGAGCATTTTTAATTTCTTTACAGAGCTGAAACAATCGGTCGAAATGTATTAAGTTTAATTCTTTTAATAACAACAACTATTTAGTTTTTAAGAGAGACGTGGATAATGTCACAGGATATTGCTAGTTTTCCGATGAACTCCAAAGATGCAACATAGTATCAAAAAGTCTTTTATGCTTCTCCGCTTCATAAATCGTGGAATTTTCACAGATAGTAAATTGATGTGAGCTTTACAGGCTTGAGATTAGAACCATATTGCAAAGGCAGGAATGTATTACGAAGGGAGGATTGGGGGTTGATTCCAAGTGCAGTTTTACAACAGTTTCTTGAAAATTGCAGTAGACGTATTAACGATCGCGTGGATAACATTTATAGCTACTAAAGGCTGTACTATCACGAAATGCCGTTGCGATGGATATCTTTTTTTAGAGGTAGTAATAGCATAATACGACTTCGCCTACAATTTATTTATTTATTTACCTATTTTTCTTACATTATTATCGCGTAACTACTTTTACAAGATGGTACTGGAAAATAAGTACTCATTTCGCCATAGAAGTGGGAGAACATCTGACTCCTAAGATCCTTGTGTTTACGATTTATTAAGCAGATTTTGTTTTAAGCTTAGTTTGTTATATAATATAATATGGATACGAGTACACTGGATTAGTACAATATTTAAAGTTTAGATTAACATGCAAGGACTACTAAAAAAAGACAAGAAAAAGAATCAACAACAAACCATAATTAATTTTTTTTTATTGCATTCCCATTTTTACATTAATAAAGCCCGAATTAAGTTTCGTTAATTAGGATTAATTAATCAATCTGTTCAGTACTTACTACTTTATTTCGGTATGTAAATGTAAATGAGAAATATACAAGCTCTACCCGTTACTTCGTTCGCGTCAACTTAAATGTTAAAATAGCCTCAATAAGGCTGTTAACTAAATAATGACTTAACTCGTCCTACATAAACTCATGACCAGTATTGTTCGGAAAAAACAATACGCGTTATAAAATAGCACATTCATTAGTCGCGTAGCTTATTTCATTCTGTCCTCCATTCACGTACACTATGTATGAGATAGCTATGAGACAATCGAGCATAAAATAGGGTTACCAGGCGACGGAAAAATTAAACTTCATCATCATTCTCTTGCCATTATCCCACTCTAAGTGGGGTAACATTTTGTTAGATTTGGCTAGGTAGGTATTTTACAATCGGCCGTCAATCGGCTGTCAACTTACTTTAATCGCCTATTACGATACCTTGGTAAGAAATGAGGGTGGCCTATTCTACTCAGCCAGATACCACACTGCGGGAGAAACTTATTGGCCCTAATTTTTTAAAATGAGTAAGTTGGTATAACTTTGTATAGGTAAAAAAAAGTAAAGTAAAGGCCTGTTACTATGCCCACTGCTGAGCTAAGGCCTCCTCTCTCCGTTTTTGGAGAGAAGGATTGGAGCTAAGACCTATCACGCTGCTCCAATGCGGATTGGTAAGTTACACATATCCCTAGAATTCTCTAGAGATATGCAGGTTTCCACGATGGGTTCCTTCACCGAAAAGCGTGTGATAAATTGCAATTATCAATTAGACACATAAGTTTTAATAGAAAAACTCATTACTGCCTGCCCGGGGTTTGAACCTATGTCGTCTCTAGAGAGTCGCACCGTCTCACCGCTAGGCTATCACAGCTTATAGGTAGAAAAGATAGATAGGTATATTCCTTTTATTAGTGATATTTTTTCGCTTTTCTCTAATAATAAGAGAAGCGCACAAATCTATATAATTTAGACGCCGTCACGATTTCTCCATTTCCTTGCTTCAGAACACAAAATGTTTGCACTGTAACTTAGCCAATAACAAGCTACGACCCAATTAGCCCAACTGATTATTAAGTCGACAATGTGTTAGAGATCGACAGGGTCACTTATAATGCCTTTATTTATTCTGATAATTAAAATAAAAACAGTTCTGTAAATGTATCTCGACTGCCTAGGTGTGTTTATTGTTCTTAAAATTTTATGTTTTTTACAGGCTTTATAAAAACACATTCCATAAAAAAACATACTATTTCTTATAATTTTACCACGTGTAAATTTTACTTAAACGAGAAAAATATTTTCCACTATTTTTAGAATCTTTCTCGAAGACTTTTATTAATTAAATTGCTATTGACAGTCTAGACAAGAGATTATTTCATGAGGATTTTCTTTTTGCAAAGTCATTTTCTGACAAAATGTACCAACCCTAAATGGAGGCGAGGCGGCAGTTTACGAGGAAATCTGGGCCGCCAAGTTGTATCAGTCGTCCGAGGGAGGCAGACGAAGCGGCGACGGCTGGGCGCCTAGTCAGGGATGACACACTCGTGTGTACTACACCTACAGCTATATTGATGGATTTCATAAGAGCCAGACTATGCTGCGAATTATTTAATTAGAAGCTCTTTATTCACTTAACATGTTGAGCATCATCAAGCCGCTTATTTTCCGCTACAGAACAAGGTATAAAGGCTGGAGTTTTTTATTATTTTCAAGTCAATGACTTTTGAAAGCAAGCTCAACCTTCAGCAACGAAGAAAACGATGAAAGAGAAGGTATAAATTCTTCTTTTTATTGTTAAAGATTTGTCGGCTCAATAGCTGGAGCAACGTTTTTCATATTGTGGGAATATTTTACACGCAATATTTTCATGCCATAATCCTTGTTAAGTAACAGCTTGTTCAACTTGATGAATGATTTAAATGTGGAAAGTACTGGACTTTTTATGTCCCTTTTGTAAATAATAGTGTTCCGTAAATAGTTTAATCAAGTGTTATTTAAAAGCAGACGTCTAGTCGAAACCAGACGCCTATAGTCACTATCACAAATTTACAGCGATTGCACAATCAAATAAATTGAGGATTCTGCGAATCGACGCATTTTATTGGTTTTACTGTCCAAATTTTGTAGAAATTGAATGATTTCATTTTATAAGAGCGCAAAGAACACATCGAATATTTGGCAAATTTATACTTTATATAAGTAAGAATTTTGATTTTGAAAAACTAGCATATTTTAAATAAAGGAGTAAAACCTAACTATCAAAATATTAATTACTCGTATGAGGTTTTAGCAGATAAAATCTATAAAACTGCCAATCCGCATTAGAGCAGTAAAGTGGGCCTAAGTTCCAATTATTTTCTCCATAGAAGAGAGGATGCTTTTTCCTAGCAGTGGGATAGTAACAGGGCACTACTACATGACGTTATAGAGACATGGACAAAAACAAAAGATACGATAAGTTAATCATATAAACTAAACAACAAAATTAAGTGTTAACCAAAAACTACAAGTCTAACTTATTCCGATACTTTTCTCTTTAATCAATCGGTAGCAACATTTATTACAATAATCTGGTTATTGTATATAAACTCTTAAGACGTATGAAATACTAAATGAATCGTTTCACTCTAGCTCAACCATAAATTTCCCTCTCTAATGGAAGTATCTGAATAAAATTTATTGAATCAACCCTTTATAAAATACTTGCAAATTTTTGTTAAGTCATACAAGAACAATGTACGAAAATTTTATAAAGCTTTTATGTCTGTAAAAATGTTTCAACGATGCCTATCGTTACAAATATATAAATGATAATAATAAATTTACAATGTAATGTTACAATTATAAGTATTTACGAGTATTTGTCATAAAATTTCGACAAATTCAAGAACCTGAAAGCTCGTGTTTCTCTTAAATATACCTTATAAGATTAGACTTTTGTACATGAAAAATAGATATAATACTTATTTTAAAATAAAGTGATGACCCTACGCCTTGTATTCTCGACACGAATTAGACTCAGTGACAAGAGATCTCGTCATAAGCTGTCGCTTTTCCATTGAAGTTGGAATTAAGAGAGCGTCTGTGTAGGAGTAGTTAGTAATAATTCAGTTTTCACCTTAAAAACCGGGTCGTTTGGATGGGGTCGACTTCTTAGTAGCGCTGTGGAAATAAAATTATTGGTAACAGAATTAAGCTTCTGGAGTTTTTATAGCAAATAAAAGACATTCTAAATATATTATGGGAGTAGCTGTTTATGCTGTGAGTTTGTATGTTTAATGTTGAAAAGATTGACCGCCGAGTTTCTTGCTGGTTCTTCTCGGTAAGAGCAACATTCCGAACCAGTGTAGCATATTAAATCTAATTATTGATCCTTGACGATTCAAAAGTGCTTGTAAAAAGTCTACTTGAATAAAGATTATTTTGATTTGATTTGATTTGATTTGATTTGTATCGATACTAATATTATAATTGAAAAAGAGTCGTCTATGTATATATTTCATACATTTTCACGGCCAATTCGTAGAGGCGATATACATCGCCTAATTTTTTGTCCGATATACATCGGACAAAAAATTCCTTACATTACAAAAAAAAATTCAATTAAAAACCTGTTTCATAATTGAAGGTATTTTAAATTTAAGTTGACGTGAAGGAAGTTAAGGAAAAACTAATTTATAATTAACTAGCTTCTTCCCGTGGGTTCCTCTGTATCGGGTTAAATATCGCGATGAAAACTAGTCTATGTTACTCTCAAACCTTTAAATAACCTACATATGGTGGAAAAACAGCAAACAAAAATACGTGTTTTTATGTTAGTAATACATTGGTTACAAATATACCACCTAAACAATGAAAGGAAGGAAGTGGTACCTTCTAACGTTACATATTGATGGAAACATTTGGATTACTATATTTTACGCAATACAAAAGCTCTTCTCTATAGAAAATTGTATTCTTTAGGGAATATGTTTGAATGGCTTTGTCAGTTTTATAACGACATTTATACAATAATACGCCATTATTCAATCAGTTAGGGCATTTTGACTCATTATTATTCGTAGCTATTTCGAGGCCTACGACGCTACGGCGTAGCAATGCGTGATCCAATACTGTTTTATTCATAAATTAGTTATCTACCTAAAACTTAGTTGTCATGATTTAGTACGAATAAATTGAGCATGAGTAAAACGCCTAATACATAAAAAAAAGTTGATGAAAGTTGAAAAAGTTTATTTGCATTTTTGTTACATCAAATTATCTATATTAAAATTTTATTTATTATAATCTTAATGACCGTTATTGGGTTATATTTACATTTGTGAATTTAAAAAAGAAAAATAATATATTTATTTCAAATGCAAAAAATCGGTAAAATTCAATTCATCAAAATGAAATTGCTTGTAATAATTGCAGTTTTCTGGAGACTTTTCGGCTTTCCATCGAAACGAAAGTGTCATTGACAGTTTTAAAAAGATGCTCTGAGCATTATCGAACTTCATAGAATTATATAATAATAGAAATGTCGTTTCGGAGTCTATAGGGAACATTCATACATACTTTTTCTTTTACATAGATGCTACTTTTTATCTTTTCTTCATACTATATCGTAACTAGTAACTAAGTAGTAACTAGTATAACTTACTTTTAATATTATCTACAACTTTTGCAAAGAGTCTGTAAAATGGTCATTAATGTTTGAAATCACTATTATTTTATTAGAAGTAACTAAAATAATATAATGTATACTATGGTGAATTTGGCTCAATAGATATTCCTGCAAAGTAAATTCGTATAGCCACAGCGATCCACTTACAAGGCCACGTACACTGCTATAATATTTACAGTAACATCGTCTTGGATCGATAGGCCTGTTTGTTCTCAATTTTTGGACTGAGACGTATTGATTTGAGAAAAGTAGGCCAAATTTTATCGGTAATTAAATACTCATTTGATTGTCGAAGCCATCTTTACTGTGTACATTTCAATATACTTGTACGAGTATATTGTAACCGATTTATTACCTTTTTATGTATTGTCATTAATTTGATCTATCATTAAACAATTTAATACGTTATATATATCTGTCATCCTAAATATGAAGCAATATAAGCAAGTACATTTTTTCATAAGAATTAATCGGAAGAGTTTAAAATTAATTTTACAATATTTAAAGACTAATTCATACTAAAAGATCCTGATTAAAAATTTCAAACATTTTTTGAAATTTTGGACCAAGTAAATTGAGACGAAAAGTCGTGCTCTCTTAAAAAAGAAACATGAAATTTTGATTGATTATGTAAGGACTGGTCATTATTGATACTACTACAGGTTATAGGTGAAGGAAAATATTGAGGTAATATTATCTGAAATCAATTAAATAGACATATATAAAATAATGTTCGTAGAATTATATAACTAGTAGTGCCGTGTGGTATCCGGCTGCATAGAATAGACACCCTCATTTCTTACCGAGGTGTCGTAAAAGGCGACTAAGGTAAGGTTGACGTCAGGCAGGCGGCCGGTCGTATAATACTTAGCCAAATCATGTGACTACATGTTGTGTCGACCCCACTTAGAGTGGGATAAGGGCAGGAGAATGATGATGATGATGATGGAATTATATAACTAATAGAAGCTACATATCCAGTACCAAACGCAGCATAGAACGATACTCATTGGTTTTTTTCTTAATTCCTGTAGCCACCGAGCTAGATCTGCTGGCCGCGTTGTCGCTGCACAACACGTCACGCGGCGGCGTCAGCGTCGCTCCAGGCATGCAGCCACAGCGGACCGCCTATTCCCTGCAAGGTAACCCTATACATATATGTATAAGCCTGAGGACGTCTAATATCATGGGACGTATCAAGAAAGCGTCAATAGACTAGGTCCTCTTTCCTTCTCATCCAATCGCTTCCCACCACTGCGTCCGAATCTTTGGTCGAACAAGCTGGAAGGCAGAACAGCTATCGGGTCTACGACAAGCATGGCCTCACATTAGTTTACTGATAGTTCTCATATTCGTCCAACATTGCGTAGTTTATATATCTATCGGTTCTTTAATGTACCGTTATCTTTAATTTGGTTTCCGGGCATTTATGGGAATTCAATTTTTTATGCAATTTTGCGAAAAAAATTTAAGTTAATCCATAAATTACTTTTTCTTCAGTGAGTTATTGGATAAGTTAAAATTGTTTTTTTATATATAAAGACCCAACCAAAATAACTTATTAACGTTTAACAAAGATAGAATGAAAGTTTTGGTAGATATTTTATGTTAACATAATGAGGTTCTAAAAGAAAACTTTACATTTTCGATTTATGTAATCTGTTTGCAATAAAGTATGAAATAAATAAATCAAAGAAATTTTTTATCTGTAGAATTAACAAAGATAAAATCAAGTCTAGTTACATACATTTTAATTTTATTAATTTGCCAATCACATGAACATTCGTTAAACCGTATCAAAATTTTAATGTGACAATTTTAAATTAAAACACGTGTAAGTCGCGTGATGACAGTAATTAGCATGATTGGATGAGTTTAAAATGGAATACTAAATGAGGTAATAAGGTTTTTTAAATGTTTTTGAACTATAACATTTGTAATATGCCAGATATCACTGAAATACAAGCAAAAGGCGTAATTCAATCATTAAGAATCAGCGGAAGTGATTAATCTTATTTTGAATCGTTAAATTTGTAGTGCTTGATAGTGTGTTGGTAATGGTGTTTTGTCATACGTGCAGTAACTAATCCTCCATGTATAATGGTATAATAATGGTATGAGGACGAATTTGGCTCCATATGCATTGCATAGATTTTTAACAAACGCGGATTATAGCAAAATAATTAATTACTTTTGTACTATGGTATTCCATAAAGTAACGCCTACTTGTATAAATTAATCGTTCAATTTTGAAACCGATCGTTAACCGTAATCTTCTTTATCCTGATATGTTTTTTTATTATAGAAACGATAGCTGATATTCGTTTGTTTATGAAAGTAGAAATTATGAGGTAAAATTATTCTACTTATTATTTCTTACGATGTGGACAGTTGCGAGAACATTTTAAGTTCTCAAACCGTACAAATTGCTTAATGTATATCACCTAATTTGTAGACAAACAAAAGTAATGAAAGTGGAAAATACACAAGTCTAGTTAACTATATAAACTTTAACTTAACTAAACTATAAATATCCATCTACCTTGGGAGCAATGAATGCACTGACAGAGTTCTGACTAGGACCTAGTAAGTGTATAAACAATTGGCTTCGACTTCCAAATATCATTTTAGTAGCGTAAAGCATAATCGGAGTATAGTATTCAAAAATTCCAAGTACCGCAGCTTATAAGATATATTCTTTGCAGAAAACACAAGCTTATAGAAAAGACCTCTAGAGAAGACAAGCTTAGAGAAGATATATAAGTTTAGTTGTCTCACTTCGTAGTGTAACTGGCAGAGATCACTGTCAAAGGGACTTTCTACACTTTTTTAATTAATAATGTTTTTTTAAATATTTATATTACTTAAAAAAAAAAAATTTTGGACATAGACCTGTTCTCACGATTTAAACAATAACACGGCACTTAAGTTACGCTCCCTATAATCTACATTTAGGTATTTTGCCAACAACATTACAAAAATTCTATATACAAAAGTAATAATAAATTTATTTTGCTATAATCCGCGATACAGTCAATAGAAAATGTATATATTGTTAAATGAATAGTGGACAATCCTTATTTTCATATCCAATACGTGCATGATTCGTGCAGAAAATCGCAAAGCGTGTCGCGCAAATTTTGTCGTGAAGTCTATCACCTGATGATGGTTGCGGAGCGAAACGATTGTTGAGTTTGTGATAGTGAACGTGTGTAGTGCTTGTGTATTGTGGTGGAAGTGGTGGAGGATTGTGCATGTGTTTTTAAGAATCCTGCACGTATCAGGTATGAAAATACGGATAGTCCACTATACATTTAAGACTATATATATTTTGCTATTTACTTTATCGCGGATTATAGCAAAATAATTTTATTATTACTTTTATATTATGGATCACCGCAAAGTAACGCCTAATTCTATAAATTATTTAAAATTCCATATAACTCATGTTAACTCACTTATAGCCATACGGTCAGTCTACTTTTGATATATATAGTGTAGTGAATGAAATGAAAACAGAGTGTAATGGATCGTAAACATTGCAAGGCGGAAGGTGCTAGGTGCAATCCATTTCAGGTGTAATTTCCCTTAAAACGTCTATAGCAGACGGGGCACGCCTCTTTATTATTACTCGGATCAGACTTGTTCTATAAATGCAATACTGGCTTCTGCGTTTATACTACCAGAGATTTGTACACTAATATTTTTTAATATCATAAATAATCCATAACTTACCAAACAATGCTATGGTTATCAATTCTGATTCCAATATTTAAATATAAAATAACAAATATATTATATTCATGTAATACTTTTTCGTTCATCGTAAAAGTTACTTCATTGCACCTGTTCGGAACTAGACATTTACATCAACTTAAGATTTAAACTATCCTCAATTGTGAACAATTTGTTTTGTTTTATTTACGAAGAAAGACAGTTTTTTTTTCATCCTTTATATTATAGGAATAAATTGTATCAAATTTCATGGCTATTATTCACTCGGTTTATTAGTGAAAGTGTAGCGGATAGGCAGACACACTCGCATTTATAACATTATATATGTGTCTGGTAAAATTCGATCAAAATAAAAAATTTCACCCCGCATGTTGTACGATAACATAATTCACCTAACTAACCACATAATGGCGTCAAGTGATTCACTCTAATTATTTTAAGTCGATTAGGCTTGCATGGTCTTACCTGGTACTATTTCCGGGCGATAATTATACCTATTACTAGGGGTAATTTGATGGAAAACATAAGTAATGAAATTTAAGCTGTTATTTTAGTTATTCATGGACTTAAAAATCACAATTAAATCTTAAAAAAATTTCAAATGATAATTTGATGTGTGATTACGTTGTTGTCTTTGTTGCATTCGAAGCATAGTGTTTTGACTGGCCCGTTGGCGCAGTGGGTAGTGACCTTGCCTTCAGCTCCGTGGGTTGCAGGTTCGATTCCCACTCAGGGCCAACATTTTCTATAAACAATTTGTCGGTTCTTCGAGCCTGGGTGTATATTTGTATTTAAGTATGTATTTAAAATTATATATGTAGTATATCTACCAGTTGTCCGTCACCCATAGCACAAGTATAACGTTACTTACTTTGGGGCCGGACGACCGTGTGTGTAAATGTCCCATATATTTATTTATTATTTAGTGTTATTATACTAGGAACAGGGTAGCCAGCCTAAAATTTGCTATAGGACAATAAAGAGAAAGCAAATGAGGGTGATCTATCTGTCTCTATTTTTTATGTGTGAGTGTGAGACAAAGACGAAGTATACCAGTTTCAACTTTCTTCTCATTATTTATTGTGACGCTCTCACTTAGAGGCCTGCTCATGGCTCCCTACGCTAGTATTAAAGAGCATATGACAACAGTAATAGCCCTGGACCTAGCTATAGAAAAATTTGTCTCATTCCATGAGTAAAATTGTGTTAGCTAGATATAACGATTACATGAACTATAGATGTCGATTAGAAATAAAAGGAATTATTAAACTTATCGTGCTTACCCAAAGGTTTCTAATCCACTTTTAATTTATAATGGTCCAAACTATAAGAAGCACTACATAATTAATTACACTTTGCTACGCTGTATATTTTCACTTTCACGCTATCATTAGAAGTGATGACTATGTACGAATTATAATCCAATAGAATTTTAACCTTTAAATATTTCAAAATTGTTTTTGACTGTAACAGCATTTACAGCGTCACCAAGGGTACTAAGTGTAGATAAAAGCCCATAAGCTCTAATATCGTCTCTGTCATGAATGGAGCCTATGTTTGGCGATTTTCCACTTCCATACCAGTTCTCGCTTATTATCCACACTTCCTTTTTTCATACCAAGTCTTTCTGGCATACTTCCTCTTTCACACATTATACGATGGGATTTCCAACTTGATACACCCTGTAAAATACAACCGTACGATTTCCGAACGGTTTTTACTACAAGGAAGTGCAATTCTTCTGGAATATTTAGAATAAGAGTACATTACGGTTTTATGTACATTTTATTCAGGATATCGCCCGGTTCTAAAAAATATCTCGCCTTCTGGGAACTTTATTAGGAAACCGCCACGTAAACCACCAGAGATACACTAAAGTAATGTACTAGAGAATTGTAGATCTACCAAAAATCTTCGAGAGCATATCTATATCTCTTATTATTAACTCACAATAAGTACTTTTGTGTTCGAAATTTCAATTTAAAAAAAATGTAACACACCGATTTCTACTTGGGCGAAGCCTCTGGCAAAGCTAGCATAGCTATATATATTAAGATTGATAGAAAGTTCGGTATTCTTCTTTTAATATTTAATAGTTCTTATTTCCTGATAATGTCAAAGGGGACGCACCCCTGTCGCTCGTTTGCAATTCGTATTCAAAAAATCAAGTTGTATAAAAAGCTAGTGTATGGACACGCTTCAAAGATATGGGTACCGAAGCAACACGTGCCGGACATGATAAAACGAACATGCATTTCAACAAATAAGAGTATTCAATAAAACTAAGGATATATGAGAAATGATCCTTTAATTCGTGTATAGTGTGTTTAATCGGTTTCAATGTCTACGGTTTAAATAAGCTTCAATTGAATTCTTTGTTTAACGTTGAACATTGAATTATTAATGATACATATAGAGGGGTTAGTGACGGTCCGTTTGCTATCCCACGGCTGAGCATAGGCCACCTCTCTCCGTTTTTGGAGAGAAGGATTGGAGCTAAGACCTACGATGCTGCTCCAATGCGGATTGGAAGAGTACTCATATCCCTAGAATTCTCTAGAGATGCTGGTATTTCACGATGTTTTTCTTCCTTCCTTCCTTATCCCATTAAATGATATTTTATTAAAAACTGTTTTTATACCTGTACAATACTTTTTAAATTATTAAAATCCGACATCGCAATCAAATTATATTACGAAATTAAGAATGTAAGTCGAAAGAAAATAATGCCATAACAAATTTATTGTAGCGACCGTTATAGCAGCCTGCATTTGGTGAGTTAGCTCTTATTCCAAGAATACTAATGATATCCATTTTTTATAATTAAATAATCTACAAAATAAATCTATAGTCCGACTTCGTAGACTTTCCACTACCACGAGATCTGTATGGACCCGGGTGAAACCGCGGGGCATTGCTAGTATACTATATGTTTGATGATCTATATGATATTTTTTTATATCAATTACATGAAATTTATAAACTCTTGGCACGGACACGTGAAATCTAGCTGTAATCTCTCGCTCGATGGATTGTAATCCCCCAGGGCTGCCCTAAATAGTCCATTATCAATAAGCGGCCGTAATCCGCCCAGTAAATACGGCATCCCACAGCGGGTGCCGCAACGGCGATTTACGTTCCGTGATACGGGCTGAAATCTGTCACGCTCGCATAGGGTTATCCACATAAAGAATTTTTTGAATGTTAATTTCATAATAAATTGTAACTAAAACTTCGTTAAGGTACACAGGCGGTATTTTAACTTGAATGACCTCAATAATACTCTTTCTTTCTGTTTAGGATAGAAAAATCGAGATTTTTTTAATCGTTTATTCTATATACACATTAGTACGGTACATAACAATAAGCTTCAATCGTTCTTTCAAATTATATCTACATCAAAATTAATACATAATGTCATGATACATACATTCCACTGCCCTTATCCCTTATGCCTATCCCACTCTAAGTGGGGTCGGCACAACATGTTACAACATGTTGTCACATGATTTGGCTACGTATTTTACGACTGGCCGCCTGTCTGACGTCAGCTTACCTTAGTCGCCTTTTATGACACCTCGATAAGAAATGAGGGTGGTTTATTCTATGCAGCCAGGTACCACACGGCAAATACCTTAGTCACCTCTTACGACACCTCGGTAAGAAAGGAGGTTGGTCTATTCTATTCTGCCGGATACCACACGGCGTACTTAATGTCATAATGTACAATAAAATTAATGGTAGTATTCTAATTAATATTGCCCAATACCAAATTTATTCTTTACTTAAATCTATGGAATCTTATAAATAAATAACTTAATAATCTATCTTAATGTTAGGATGTGTCCATACATTTAATATTCTATTGAACAGCGTTTGTTTTAAATATTATTCAGAGAAAATCGTAAGTCTTTATTAGTGTAATATATATAACTGTTTATTGTTTTTTGTGCATGAACTTATTTAAGTCTCAGACGTTGCAACGTATTTGTATAGAAAAATGTGTTTTATGCATATAAGCAATATATAACCTGTTTTCATTTTTGCTTTGCATGCATACTGTATTAAAGCTCTTTTTATGGGAGTCAAGGTTGGAACATAAGACCAGCTCTAAGTACTCTTTGTTTGTACTGTAAATTAAAAACAACAATCATTTTTTTGTATAATACTGAAAATAACTCTTTAAACCAAAAATTCGCTACTGGATATAACTTTGCTTTTTTGTTTTTATCCACTTTGGTTTTAATGTTCTTCGCATCTAGTCTTTCCAGTATCGCCAAAACGCCTAACGATATACAGGTTGATGATTTTTATTACTAAATTTCGTATTCATGTAATTTTTATATCTATCCAATGTTTTCGAATTCGTCGTCTCTCCTATTATCTCAAGTGATGGATTACCACTGGACTTGATTTTCTTGCCGTGTATTTAATTTAGCTAAACTTTTAAAATCTATCTATAAATGTATCATCCATTTATTTTGTTTCCATTGGTGTTGATTTTTGGCTATGTCATGTGATTTTGAGGTTGATGTGCCGCTTTATTACTAAAGGGCGCGGGTTTATTTTTTTAATGATTTATTTATATTTTACAAATTACCGTCTGATGTGATGGGAAGCAGTTTCAGCTAAAACTAGTAATCATTGTAGCGGCAAAGCCGTACTAGCAAACGGCGTTGTATTTCGGTGCAATGCTGTTTAGAAACTATACTATCCTTTCTTTACTATTAGCTGAGATTATGTAAAAATGTAGTATTTGGCATCTTCATTGAAATTATTTTTAAATTTTCTACAGCCCTACAAGTAACAGGGGACATTTTCGCACGTTTCACTTACTCATGTCGTAAAGCGCGCCATTAGCCGAGATGTGATCTTGCGTAATTGTCGAAGGGTGTTCGCCCTAATTGTAGGGACACAAGCATTGTGCTGGTGACAAACGTCGGCCTATTGTCCAGCGGACAATGGGAGCCTCGGGATAATGTACAAACAGGTTCACAACGAATCTGGAGCAAAGATACGAAGTTTCTCTTGCCTTTTCGTATGGATAGAGTATACAAAATATTCAGTTATAATTACAACCCAGATTTGATAGGCGTCCATTTACAAAAGCGATGCACAATAATAAGTTTGCTATATAGTATGCGAAGCTGATGAAATCAACATAAATAAAAATATTTAAAAAATAAAATCAATACTTAAAGCCCATTTTGAATATTATCATCCTTAATCAATTTGAATTAGTTTAGACTTGAAAATAATAATATCATTGATAAATTCATTTGATTATTTGCTTGTTATAGTTATTTTATAATATAAGCACTGATTTCTAAACCTTACTTTGCACAACTTTTTTTAAATCTCTCAAATTAATCGTAAAAAGGTCTGTGTAACAAATTAATAAAACTGAAATCCTATCTTCCTCTAAACAGTAACTTTCGTTTTAAAAATACAAGAAAAATCGAATTATTGTCCACAAGATATTTAATTAAGAAAGAAAATAATAATAATCCTTGTTAATTCGTTTTTTATTCCTCAACAAACTCTTTATTCCTCAACAAACTCTTTGTTCCTCTTTACAATTCGTCATTCTCTTTTAAAAAATATCGAATTTACACCATCTGACAATATCTTATTTTTCTTAAATGCCAGCACCTATTCTTAATCTTAATAAATACTTTATTGCAATTCACCTTCACACCTTCTACAATTCCACCTTATTTTAGGAGATATTATGTTATGCGATTAATAAAAGTACAAGAGAAAAACAATTAAATTAGAATATTTAACATAAGTAAGGGTTTAATAATAAATCACTACCTGGAAAAGGCCTCCTTTTTCCTTTAGAGAGTTAATTCTTTACTAACGATAAACTGTCATAGACAGACGTCGGGTAGAACCATAACTATGGCTGAAGCAGACAGACTTATTCGAATTGAATAGCCATTGTTGTTACAAGCTAATGACGGACGTCGGCTCGAGCCTCAGTTCCAAACATTACAATGTTCGTTGGTAATGTAATAAATTATAAGTTTTGTTATGAAGGGTGATGAACTTAAAAGCTCTCTCCGAGGCCAAAGCATATTTTTAAATAAAATATGCTGCATTCAAATTTCAGTTGACTTAAATTTTTTTTAATAAATAATTGACGTAGCAATGGTATCTTTTTTTCGTGCTATATTGATGGAGTATCTATTTACACATGCAGCTTTATAACTATTTCTAGTGGGTATATGTAAATGGTAACGCATAATGACATCATGAGTAAGTAATTGAAGACGGTGAGGTTTTATCAGATTTACTTTACTCAACAATACAAAATAATTTTTCAAAGCCAAAAGTGAAACTGGTACATCACAGACATGATTTTATTATATTCTTCTTAATTTTGTAATAAAAATCATAAATAAGAGAATTATATTTTATTTTATAAAAAATAAAACTTTGCAAAATAAAACTATTTGTATCTTGCTTGAGTATTTGCTATTATAAATTCGTGATATAACGTGAACCAAGCTTTAGGCAACAATTAATTACACATTCGACTCAAGGAAGTTGATTCTTAAACTGATTACCTCTCCCTTCTGTAACTGAGTCACCAGACTCATATCAGATATAGAGTGATTGATTATATGCGGAATTGAACGTGGAGGAATAATTATTTATGTCGAAATATT
This sequence comes from Morpho deidamia, assembly GCA_947086505.1. Classification (NCBI taxonomy): domain Eukaryota; kingdom Metazoa; phylum Arthropoda; class Insecta; order Lepidoptera; family Nymphalidae; genus Morpho; species Morpho deidamia. Next base: position 4,553,872 of record CAMTZC010000025.1, read on the forward strand.
GTATTATATGATTCATTTATACGTAACTCAACCTTATACATCTTTTTCGTTAGATAACATCTCAGAAAACAAATTAAATAGTAAAAACAGTTACGTTTACGTTCATTCATAGTATTATATTTACGTCTATAGTAAAAAGCTGTGATAGCCCAGCAGTGAGACCGTGTGACTCTTTGGAAAGTGATACCCCTACTATACTCTTGTCACCCCGGGCAGGCAGCAATGAGGTTTTCTGATTGTCTTATAAATATTTGTAAATTATCACACGCTTTTCAGTGAAGGAAAACATTGTGGTAAAACCTTCATATCTCTAGAAAATACTAAGGAATATGTGTAACTTACTAATCCGAATTGGAGCAGCCTGGTGGGTCTTAGCTTTAAGCCTTTCAAAAATAGAGAGCGGAAATGGCTGTGAGATAATAAGAGGCCGTTACCTTACTTTTTTAAGTAATGTAGCGAACATTGTTAAGTTTACATCACATCGACCGCGTATCACGAATATCATAAACCAGTGTCATCGCTCATATCATAACGATAGCCAATAAATAAATTCACAACAGGGTGCCATCCGACAATGTTTACACAACAACGAGCAAATATTGGTATGTCGCTAAATTTGACATGGGTGATTTAATGAAACCAAAATATTTTGGGGTCGGGTAACGAATACAATTTCCCGTTAACGCGTTCGCGTTATGGCATCTAATAAATCTGAAAAGCTTTCTAGTTAGTAACAAATAATGTTATTGGTTTTTTATTATTTAATGTTTTTTTCTCATGCACGTTAACGGCATTTCATATTTCACGATATTAATGTACTTATTTGCTGAATTAAAAAAAAATCATAGTTCGCTTAAAAAATAAGTGGAAACAGAAAGAATGGTATAGGCTATATAAGTATATATGCATTGATATATAAGCGACCATGCTCCCCTTAACGACCTGAATATAGATACTTATTTTTCAAATAAAAATGCCAAATTCAATATATTACGACATCATTCGCAATGGGACATTGTTTGCAACACTTTTAATCAAATATTAAACGATATAGACTGGGATACAAGCCCCTTAGTAGTAGTGTTTAGCTAGCTATAAATAAACGTGTTTGAATTACCATATTCTCTTGCGATTGATACTTGATTCGTTATTAAATCGTGGTAAGATTCAATTCAAAATATTCCTGAAATCGACATTTCCATACAAGCATTTATATAAACCTCTAAATATGTATATAATACATCATCATCATTCTCCTACCCTTATACCACTCTAAGTGGGGTCGGCACAACATGTTACAAACATGTTGTCATATGATTTGGTACGTATTTTACGACCGGCCAACTGCCTGACGTCAACTTACCTTGGTCGCCTTTTACGACACCTCGGCAAGAAAGGAGGGTGGTCTATTCTATTCTGCCGGATATACATACCACACGGCGTTAAATATGTATATAATACAGACAACGTTAAATCTGCGCCGTAAATTTGTTACCTTTGTTTTCTAATAGGCAAACAGTATTGAAAGGAAAGATGTATGTGTTATAGCATAATTCCTAAATTTTCTAAAATAATACAAATATATAAACTTCAGATATATAATTTAATGTACTTTAATGTTTATGCTGAAACTGACACAAAAATTTTAATTTATTCACATCTATTATAAAGATGATTTCACAGGTTTCATAATTAAATGAACGCCAGAATTTAAACACGCTTTTTTAAACACCCTTAAATGATTTTAGCCCGCAAAAAATGAAATATGAAGCTATTTAATAACAATCTTGCTATGACGGGGATAAATATCCAGCCAGTAGATCGAGAGCTACAAGAAAATTCAAATTTAATCTGTTAAATTTTGTATAAAAGTTCAAAACACAATGGTTGTTTTCTCAAAACGTTTATCTCGCCGTAATTGATATTAAATAACTATTTAGGGGAAAGACTTTAGGTATGATACGATCGCTTATACTGTGAGTGCTTTTCATATCCATCTACATAACATTTATCTGGTTATAAACGAATATATTGCGTGGTGTTTTGAATACAAACTAATCCACTTAGGTTGAATAGCTTTCATATGATTGTAACTATAGTATTTGAAATAGTATTATTATTTGAAAAAGATGACGTAATTCCTAGATAAAATATCCGATCGAGTCCGTCAGGAAATTGTATAATAGGTCTACTACTTAATTAATAATTGTATGACAGGTATATCGTATATAGATACTTTTGAAGGAGTATATAGTTGAATTTAAGAATTTGCTTGATAAATGTTTTTGGTATCTTTTTTCGTTCATCATCCTCATCATCCTCCTGCCCGTATCCCACTATAAATGGGGTCGGCACAACATGTTACAAACATGTTGTCAAATGATTTGGCTACTTATTTTACGACCGGCCGTCTGCCTGACGTCAACTTACCTTGGTCGTATTTTACGACCCCTCGGTAAGAAAGAGGGTGGTCTATTCTACGTAACCGGATACCACACGGCATCTTTTTTTCGTTACAGGGGATATATTGTAACTTACTGATTATATAACATTATTGACATTTCATTTTTAAAAATAACTAAGAAAAGAAACACTCTGTTTTTAAGTTCGCTTTGGAAACTTTAAAACCTCTACACACAACGCGTAGCATCAAATAAACACTGTGCTACGTCAAAAGCGCATATCATACGAGTAAAATTTCGAATATATTGGTCCTTACATATGAAATTGGCGTTTTCTATGGGAGGAACATAAAGTCGTTTTTTTTTAATGAAATATATTTAATTAATCAAAGTATGTACCATTGCTATGTATGCACTTTTGCCATCTCATAGGTAGTTCATTGATCCCCTTACTAAAAAAACCATTCGGGCGGGAATCAATAAAATCTTTGAAGGCGGTTTGGACTGCCCCATCGGAGTTGAATTTTTTTCCTTGCAAGTAGTTATCCAAATTGCGAAAACAATGGTAATCGGTTGGAGCGAGGTCCGGAGAGTACGGTGGATGTCTAAGACATTCTAATTGAAGCTCCTCTGATTTGGTAGCCGTCTGTTGTGCAGTGTGTGGTCTAGCGTTGTCCTGAAGCAGCAGCGGCCTAGAGCGATTGACCAGCCTCGGTTGTTTAGCAGCTAGCTTTTCCATCATGGTTTGCAGTTGCTGACAATAAATATCTGCCGTAATCGTCTGGCCAGATTTAAGAAAGCTGTAGTGAACGACACCGGCACTAGTCCACCAAACACTTACAAGCAACTTTTTTTAGTCAATTTTCGCTTAGGGCAGGATTTGGCTGGTTCGCCAGGGTTCAGCCATTGCGATGAGCGCTTCCGATTATCCTAGAGGATCCACTTTTCATCACAGGTAATGATTCAAATTAAAATTCCTTCATTATTGTGCCGGTTGAGTAACGTAACGCAGCAGTCGACGCGCGTTTGTCGGTTTGCTTCACTCAATTCATGAGGTACCCACCTTTCAAGCTTTTTCACCTTCCCAATTTGCTTCAAGTGGATTAGAATAGTTTTATCACTAACACCGGAGCCTGCAGCTAACTCGGACGTGGTTTGCGATGGATCCGCTTCCACAATAGCCTTCAATTCTTCATTATCAACTTTGGTCTCCGGCCGTCCACGAGGCTTGTTCTGCAGGTCGAAATTTCCAGAACGAAAACGTTGGAACCAAAAACACACTGTGTTTTCTTTTGCGACACCGTCACCATACACATCATTAATCCTTCGAGCCGTTTCTGCAGCACTGGTGCCACGGTGGAACTCATACTCGTAAATAACGCGATATTTCATGTTTTCCATTTTGTAAACAGAGTGACACAAAGAAAAAAAAAAGAAGAAAAAATAAATGAATTAGGGGGTTTGAAACAGAAATGCATGAGTAAATAGCTGTATGAATTTGAATTTGGAATTCCTAACCATAAAGGTAATATTTGAGATTAAAGTGGCCAGTACGACAAAACGCCAATTTCATATGTAAGGACCTAATATTATATATCAAGAAACTTTGGATTGGAAATGCTGTTGCGATAAACAATACATTGGCGAAATATTATCAAAATTTTAATTAATTTTTAGTTAATGAATACATCGTTAATGACTTTATGACGCCATGGAAATAGCAGCCCCGATATTTGAGTGTCGCGCCTAATACCTACAGCCAATCTAACTTAAGCTAGGCATCACTATGAATTATTCACATGATGGTGAAATGTATTCGTTTCTTCAATTAATAACTACACGTAATCCCAATCCCCGTAACCTACTCGAAGAGACCTAATTCTGTCAGAGAAGTGAACATCTTGAATTCAGTTGAAAAAGACAAAGAAGCTATATTTTTTACTTTTAACTCCTGTACTTTAACAACGGAACTTACCATTTGCAATTATTGTATAAGAAGATATGAATAATCTCCCTTTTTACTTATTTCACACTTGAGTACAATTACATAAATAATTCATCATTCCAATAATGTGAAACTTTAATTTATTTGTAACATTAAAAGTTTCGTTTGTAGATCACAAACTCTTTTTTTCATTATCTCCTTTTCGGAGGGCGTCGGGTTCAATACACTGTCGGGGAAGTTCTAAAGAGACTTCGTACCGGATGCGAATTATTGCATTCAAACTTGCTCTTCACTTTTCTCCTCGCTGTATAATTCGTTTTTAGATCTTTTTATAGTTTTTTATTGACTGGCTTTAAAAGTTTGAATATACACTTGTAGAGAAAAATGACAAAAAGGAAAGGAATATAATAGCTATAGTTAAAAACTATAATTTGAAATTCGCTTTTTAAAAAAAGCTTTTTTAACTTGACTTGTTTAATTATAAATAGAATTAATACCACCGATATTATATCTTATTTACAGTTTACTTTATGTCTTTTTTTATATGTGAATTTTTGAATGAATGAATAAATAATCTATAGAATTAGTCGTTACTTTGCGGAGCTCCATAATACAAAAGTAAAAGTAAAATTATTTTTCTTTTATTGATTATATATTATTTATTATTATTATATAATATTATTTATATAATAATATTATATTATATAAAAAATATAATATATTATATTATTATTTTATAATATAATATTATTTATATATTTTATTTTTAAATTTTTTATAGTGGATTATAGCAAAATAACTTTATTATTACTTTTGAATGAATACATTTTTAATGTGGTATTTCAAAAAGCTTGGTATATTGTACGTATTTTGTATCAACTTTGACCAGTATTAGCAAATGTTTAGGTAATGTCAAATCAAAACTCACTAACCCTGAGGAACTGTTGTATCAGAAATAATCACTATATTGAAAAACTAAAAAAACTAATTGAAACGGTAAGCTTACGCAAATACCAGAACTAAATCCAATACTTAATTCGGGATTCAAACTAAGCGAATGCTATGCCATGCTTATGATACCAGAAATCACAACCTCTGCACTGTAGACGGTAAATTTCCGAGCACGTGACTAAAAGGCGTAGATTTTAATTAAAATTTCACTCTACAACAATTAAGGTTATTTCAATTGCAATCTCGTCCCCTAAAGGCCTGCCTCCCCTTCCGCGACATTAACCACAGGGGTCCATCGCGGAATCTCCTCGCTATATTTCATTGTACCGCGTCCCCTCTAAAATCATTGTATTGCGCACTTTATTAACACGCGTTCGCTTGAACTCGTGACATATTGTTAGTTTGGCTTATTTTGCTTTATTGGATTTATTGTGAGTACATATTCGAGTTATTCGGATTTGATCCTTTTAAAAGGTACAAAATTCCCAAAAAAAAACTAAAACTTGGAAGCATATAAAAATTTCTAAGATATGCTGTCTTCTTCTTTATCCTACCCTTTTCCCACTCTAAGTGGGGTCGGTACAACATGTTTTTCTCTTCCATTCTCGTCTATCATTCGTCAAATCCGGCGCTACTCCTTTTATATGCATGTCATACTTCACACAATCCAACCATATCTTTTTAGGCCTCCCTCTAGTCACATATCCATCCACACTCATATCCAACACTCGTTTAGTCACATGATTTTATCCCTCCTCATTACATGTCCATACCATCCTAATCTTGCACCTCTCATCTTTTCTATAATGGGCGCAACTTTCATATCAAATCAAATCAAATCAAAATATTCTTTATTCAAGTAAACTTGTAAACAAGTGCTTTTGAATCGTCAACTTTACTGCTGGTTCGGAAAGCTGTTCCTGCCGAGAAGAGCCAGCAAGAAACTCGGCGGTTGCTCTTTTTAAAATATATAGATCTTAGAACTAGTTACATTTATTTATTACTGTCTTGTACAGGGTAGAAGTGCACCTATATCCACACATCCTTATCATCTAAGTAATCTTCAACAGTATAGTAGGCTTTCTGTATCAGCCTCTTTTTAACAGTGTTTTTAAACTGCTGTAATGGCATGACCAAAATTGATTTCGGAATTTTATTACAGAATCTTATACCCAAACCCACAAACGATTTACGTACTTTTGCTAGGCGCAAAGCAGGAGTCGCAAGCTTATGTCGGTTCCTATTTTGTCTATTATATACATCACCTATCGTTTTATAATTCTTTATATTTTTATGTACAAAAATTACGTTATTTAAAATATACTGTGAAGCAAATGTTAGAATACCTGTTTCCTTAAACTTCTCTCGCAGGGAATCACGCGGACTTAAATTGTAGATGCCACGTATGGCTCTTTTTTGTAATACGAAAATTTTTTCACTATCCGCGCATTTACCCCACAGCAATATTCCATAAGACATAATGCTATGGAAGTAAGCAAAATAAACAAGTTTCGCTGTTTATATTATACTTCCTACATACTTCCCCTTATATACTATATTCTAAGTTATGCTATAATTTGATAAATAAAGTTTTAAAAAATTAAAAAAACACGCTTTTCACATCGCTTAGTTATGTATGTGAAGGTGTAATCTTGCAAGTTAAATTTGACCCACTTTCTGGTGTCTGATTGAGCTGAAATTTTACAAACTGGTCCAGTCCCGATGACAATGCATGACCTGATGCTGCTGCCAGGATTGGCTCCAGACGAAGGAACTCCTCAACGGTTAACACTAGGGACTTGGAATTTTGTTAAAAAAAATGTTATTAGAAACCTTTATAAAAGCTTTTATTAAAAGTTATTTAAAAAAAAATTTTCACTTTTGTGATTGTTCAAAAAACTAAAAAAAATTGAGAAAAAGTAATAAAATTATTTTATTGTATTATTGTATTGTACTTTATAGAATTAGGCGTTACTTTGCCATAATGTAGATCCATAATAAAGTTGCTTGCGACTTTGTCGTGGAGTCTATCCTCCTGATGATGCTTCGGTTACGGGGTGAAACGATTGTTGAGTTTGTGATAGTGAACGTGTGTAGTGCTTGTGTATTGTGGTGTCAGTGGTGGAGGTTTTTTCATGTGTTTTTACGAATCCTGCACGTAACGGGTATGAAAAAACGGATAATCCACTACACATTTAGCACTATATATATATTTACTATTTACTGTATCGCGGATTATAACAAAATATTTTTATTATTACTTTAGTATTATTGTATAGTATTGATCATTGAAAAAAAACCATTTTCGTTCGGGAACAGGGAAAAAAATAAGATACATTATGGAAGGTAAACACTTAAGTTGGCGTGAACGATGTCGCAGTTACCAGTACTACAGAATAAATCGTAGCCTACTGCTAAACCAAGTTCGAAAGTTAAATTAAATAATATTATAGAACTTTCATATACTCTACATTACTTGGAATTGGAAGTTGGCAAGCTGCCAGCGTATATCTAAAGCCTCGTGAGACGTCGCGTCGTAATCACGGGGAGTAGCGAACCTTCTGATTATTATCGAAATTTATTGCACCGCATAACCTATTTAATGACGACAACTTACGATTGACATAGGTATATCAACTATAATTTTATTTAATGTAATTAATTTTTGTTTTATTTTTAGTTTTAAGCTCGTACATTTTTTTCCTAAGGTAATGCAGCAACCTAAATTAAGTATAAAATTTACGATATACAATAAGATACATTTAGAGTTGTCTAACTTAAAAATCTCATAATATGTTTTTGGTTTTCTCTTACATAATAAATTAAACTATTTCACTCTTCCCTGCTCTACTAGTCTTTAGGAGTAAGGCGGGATGATGGTTAGTGATTTAACGGATTGACGCTGGTCTCCTGGGTACAGGGATGAACTCTTATATGGAATATAAGTTAAGAGTATAAGTTCTTAATTCAACAGGGGAATCGCGGTCGCTGCAAGTAGAAGGCGTAGCATTTGACCGCGCCGCAGAGCTTCTTAGACGCTCGCCTGAGTTCACCGTACTCGCTGCGCTACGGCAAGAGCCAGCAAACTCTGGCACTATACTTTCCTTTTCTCACGGCTACAACAGGTAACACAGTACTTTGACTTGAATATTCAGAAATAATTCATCTGGTAAGAATTATGCCATGACACGATTGATGAAACCATGATGAGTTTGACTAGCGGTTAATGAAAAGACCTATAATCTATAAAGTTCCTAGAAAGTTCTTGATGTTGTAAAGTAATGTAATAGTGTTCAAGTAAATCTATACAAATTTTTATATAAATATTATATATTTCTATATAAATTTTTATGCCCTTTAGTACTACGAACACTGTCATGGCATGGTTCTTAATATGGAGCAAGGAGCTGTCGTTTCTGCATGATCCAATACAACTGGAAAATTTATTTAACAATAAGGAATGTATAAATTACAAAACAGTTTTTAAATATTAGAAAAGCTCTAACAAAAATCTACCTTTTGAAATTGGATCATGCTTTAAACTATCTTTAAATTATTGTATCTTGCATGAAATGTTCAATGTTTAGTGAGTTTAATTAAGGTTGATTTTGTATGTAATTTTTTTAAATCATATTTGTTATAATATTTAAATGTTTATACTCAATAGGTATTTATTGGCATTCTGATCTAATGTGAATACTATTTGATGTCGGGTAGAAACTCGGCTGTAAAGTACGACACGCGTGCGATTGGCAGTACCTCGGCGGGCGCGCGACATCTTGGAAAACAAAGCCAGCGACACCCACCGGTAAGTTCTAGATCTCAACATCGCTGTGCGCGCACGCATTCTGTCTCCCCAACAGAATGCGTGCGCGGATAGGGGAGAATCATGTATCTTGGAATGTCCTGTGCCTCGGAATGCCCTCCTCGATCCATTTGTTAACCTTATTGCGCTCACTGTGACCTCTGCATGGCCGCATGTGTGCGCCAGCGGGACGACATGCATGCGTCTACCGCGCCTCCTCCACCGTCGTCTTGTGTTCTATGTCTTGACGTGTTTTGTTCTTTATCTGTCTAAGCGTCCCCTTTTAGTTCGTCATTTAATGTTCACCTGGATGTTGTTATGTGTCGTGACGCTGCGGGCCCGTGCCCGTGTAGGTCTGCTCACCGCCGGGCTCCGCACTTGCATTCCAAGCGACATGGGAATCGGTAATCGTGCATTTCTTTCTATCTGGTGAATCGAGAAGTCTTCACTTCAATCAGAAGAGTCAGCTATTCGTTCGACGGTCCGCGCCGAATCTCCCTCCAGTATTCCATCTGCGATCGTATATCGCAAATCGCGTTCTCCCTGTGACTTTTTATCTATGCTAAGTAGCTCTATCGCCATCGAACGCGATTCGTTCCGAGGTACATGGTCCCCTTCCCGACCGAGCGATATTGAGATGTAGAGCGAGCCGAAGTCCGCTCGCGGCCGGTCCCATCCCGTCTGCTGTCCGAGTATATTTGTTGTTTGCTTTGTTTTTGTGTACCTCGGAACAGTCGCTCGGAGGGAGGTTCCGAGAGCGCGGCGATGGGTATCGATACTTAGTGGAGATGGGGCTGTGCAATACGCAGGTACCTGGAACTGCAATCGAGCGGACGGCGCGATGAGGTACGGTTACACTATGTGGCCGCTGGAGGTGCCACGGCCCGGGTGGAGACCTTCCCTTTCCGGCTGGCGGATGACGCGTGGCACCGAGTGGCACTTGCTGTTTCGGGCGCGCAAGCCACGCTGTTCGTAGACTGCCATCCGCTCTACCGTCGCCTCATACCGCCACCGGACCGCAATTTCACCCAGCCTCAACTTTCACTGTGGATTGGACAAAGAAATAGCAAACATTCTTTATTCAAGGTAAGAATCGTTATTTTGTTATTTTAACATTTAAGCGCAAAATTATCTGAGCATTGTGATAAGCTTTAAATGCATTATGTGTAAATTTTTTTAACAATCGTTGCGTTTACAGGGGACTCTTCAGGACGTTAGATTAGTAAGTGGACCTCACGGTTACCTGGTGCAGTGCCCGGGGCTGGACTCCGAGTGCCCTACTTGTGGACAGTTTGCACTGCTGCAGGCAACCGTGCAAGAACTTACGTCGCACATTCATGACCTTTCACTCAAGGTAACTTATATTAGTAAATGCTATATCAATTAACAGTGAAGCATTTCTCGATAACTTTAACTCATTGCTTCGCCATAATGGTATAGAATTAAAGGTTAGTCAAAAATATTTCTTGTGAAAAAATAGGATTTTAATCATATCCTTAGTTGACATATATGACAATAAAATAAATGTGACACCATAATAGAAAACAAATCCTTTTATATCTTTCATATGTATTCCATTACCAATAAGATGATGGAATATTTCATTTAATGTGCTAAAATTTCCTTAAATATAGGTTTAGAAAATTATTCAAAAAGTGAGCTTAGGTAATTGATTATTTTGCTTCTACAGCATAGCAATATCGCAATAAAAGTAAACTTTACCTTTACTCAACTCAACTTTATCTTTTCTTTTATTAAAGCTTTAACTTTAACAATGATCAATCTTAAAAAATAATAATAATAACCCATAATTTTGTTTATAATTTTCTCTTAAGTTCGGCTGCATATTGTAATAGTAAAGTATTTAGGTGTTTATAAAATAATATTTCCATTTTTTTATTTTCATTTTTTTTGATTACAAGAAAATAATTGTTGCAATTCAGTTGGTGGGCGCTGAAGCAAGACTGGCGCGATTGGAGCAATGTGACTGTCAAAAGTCATGCTACTCGAATGGCACTGTGCACGCCGACGGCGCTTCCTGGCAAAAGTCCTGCAATCGATGCTCCTGCGTGGTAATTTATTTGTTACACTATTTTGTTGCTTGACATAGGCCTCTTCTCTTCGTTTTTGGAGAGAAGTATTAGAGCTAAGACCTGCCACGCTGCTCCAACGCGTATTGGTAAGTTACACATATCCTTAGAATTCTCTAGAGGTTTCTGCAGGTTTCCTCACAATATTTTCCTTTACCGAATAGCGTGTGATAAATTATAATTATCAAGGAGGCACATAAGTTTAACAGAAAACCCCATTGGTGCCTGCCCGGGATTTAAACCCGTGACCCCTCTAAGGATCGCATGACGTCACCGCTGTGATGTAATAGCCCTATAAAAGCTTCAGCTATTTTTTTGCTATTTTTTTTATTAAAAAAAGTGAACGGAGTGGAACTCTTCGATTTTTATTCAGTATCAACTCGATACTGTCCAAGGTCTTCTTTTATAGCACATAATCAACCATGATCAAAAAGTCAACGATTAAAACCATTGGCACACGATTTCATGATTGCATTCTTTTTGTACTGATAACCTTTAACTAGAAACTGATCGGTCTATGGTTTTGCCATTTTTCCAATTTTTGACAACATGAACATATTTTCGAAATTATGTGAGCGTGTGTGCCATATTTCAGATGTCTCTTTACATTTACAGCATGGCGAGATAACGTGCAGGCCAGTAGAGTGCGACAGAGCAGAGTGTAAAAATCCAGTATTGCACCCGGGACAGTGCTGTCCTACTTGCCTTAGTAAGTAATCTTTTCAGCTCACTTTCACTCTCAGTTTCATATATATAATATTTGTTAAAAATTAAATATTTGTTATACCATCAAAAAAGCTCTTGCCACCGTCAACATGCCTGCTCTTCTCGAGCCTTCCGTGATATGTCGGGATATGCCAAGAGACCAGATGGTCTGACGCTGTTTCCTTGGGAACGGGGACGGGCCCTAATGTGGGACGCAACATGAGTTGATACGTTAGCCTCGTCCCATATCAGGGAAACGGTATCTAGACCTGGAGCTGCGGTTATATATTTGTGCCGTTTGCAGTTGAGACCCTAGGGCCATGGAGCCAAAGTGCAAAAAAAAAATTATTTATCCGTTTTAACACCTCGGTTGATCGCCTCTTCGGGTGACAAGAGGGCTGGCTCCTTTTTCGCACAGAGAATCAGCTTAGCGATTCAACGCGGAAACGCTGCCAGCATTCTTAGGACCATTCCACGTGGGCATGATTTGCATAGTACTAGCGTGTTATATTTGTTTCAAATTCAAATTCAAATGAGTCTTTACTAAAATTGGCCACAAGCCAACTACTTGGCTACAAGCACTGAATCTTCAAATAAAAATAAAAATGAAGCTACGACTGGTTCGGATAGATGTTCTAATATAGGATAGAGGATCTAACGAGAAGAACCAGCAAAAAACTCGCCGGTCTTTTCAAAAATAAATATTAGAATATTGTATTTGTAATTGTTAACAAACATAAATTACAATATTGCGTAACGGATCGCAATTTAATTCCAAGCTTTCTTATCATTAACATCAACAGTATAATAAGGTTTATTCATGAGAGTCTCTTTAATGGCTTTTTTGAACTTGTAGAAAGGCAAGTCCAAAATGGATTGAGGAATTTTATTTCTTTATTTGTTTCCGTTCGTTTCTAGTGCAACTAGAGAAACGTTTCGATGTTATTTTTGGTAAGTAGATAGAAGAGTAGAGAGGTACAAAATATATTTTTAACCATGGACTAAAATCCGCACAGACGTGGAAAAACGAATGCCAATGCGATTTTTTATTTTCCACAGAGCAATGTTTGCTAAAAGGAACGTTATATGAACATGGTGAAAGGTTTGCGCCTAAGGAATGTGCAGAGTGTGTGTGTCACGACGGTAACATGCAGTGCTCGCGAGTGGACCCAGAGACGGCCTGCCCACCGCTGCCTTGTGACCAGATTGACCAATTCACCGTGCCTGGCGAGTGCTGCAAGTTCTGTCCAGGTAACTTTAATACACGTAATTTGAACTTAAAGTAGCGGCCTATTACAATCCCACTGCTGGGAATAGGCCTCCTCTGCCCGTTTCTGGATAGAAGGGTTTGAGCTAAGACCTACCACGCAGCTCCAATGCGGATTGGTAGGGTACACATATCTTCAGAATTCTCTAGAGATATACAGGTTTCCTTACGATGTTTTCCTTCACCGAAAAGCGTGTGATAAATTGCAATTATCAATTAGTCAGAGTTTTAATAGAAAAACTCATTGGTGCCCGCCCGGGTTCTCGTGATCCCATCGAAAGAGTCGCACGGTCTCACTATTTTATTTAAGCTGTGATAGCCCAGTAGGGCTATCACAGCTTAAATAAAATACGTGGAAGTCAATTAAAAATTTGACTTTATATTGGTTTACGTACTTTAGAATATTCTAGATTTTTAAGCGCGTCTGTTATACCGTTTTTGATATCAAACAAAAATAGAATTGCACATATTTTAGAAATATGACATCTTGCCAATCATTTTAAGTTTTAGGATTTCCTACAGAAAATAAAGAAAAGGTAAACGCTTAACAATGATTTTTACACATAGTTACTGCACCTTCTTCGAAGCACTCAATAGGTGTGTTCAAATTAGATTACTTATATTACTTATATAGACTTCGTAGTTTAAATTGCAACTTACAGCTCACTTTATAGCACTTTGAAAATTGAACAAATAGTACTTAAAACTTTAAATTAAAAAAAACCTCATAATTAGAACTTAGGGTAAAACCCATGTTGGGTTCGGCAGTTAATAGGACCAAACTGATAATATTTCTACATCGATTTAGCTGTATGTTTAACGTTTGTTTTTATCATTTATAGAATTAGGCATTACTTTGCGAAGATCCATAATACAAAAGTAATAGTAAAATTATTTTGCTATAATCCGCGATACAGTAAATAGGAAATATATATAATGCTAAATGTTAAAACGCAAGGGATTTTTTCGTGGAGTCTATCTCCTGATGATGCTTCGGTTGCGGGGAGGCCTACCCAAGTTTGAACTCGTGTTCCCCTCGAAAGAGTCACACGATCTCGCCGCTGGGCTATCACAACTATTTGAACTTAATCTATACTTATTATAAAACAAAGTCCCAAAAATCTCTCTGTCTATATGTAATCGATTTTCTCAAAATCTACTGAACGAATTTTTGTACGGTTTGTCACCAAAATACAGTGCAATACTTAAGGGTAGTTTAAGTAAATATCATAGTACATATCGGTATTGTGTAAATTGTGTTGAAGAGATCGCGCAGCTGTTAAAAAACTTGCTTGGTGAGAGCTTTAGTTGCGTGCGCTGCGTAAACAGATATACGCTAATACTTTAACGTAGTAGAGAATTGTAGATCTATAAAATTACCTCAAAAAAGTCTGCGACAGCACGTCTCTTTCTCTCACGGTTAACTCACAAGAGCTACTTTTATTTTTATTCAGCATTGCTATTACTAATTTCAGGTGTCGACTATTGCAGTATGGGTCACTCGTGCGACGAGAATGCGACATGCATGAATCTCAATACCAAGTACACTTGTAAATGTAATCAAGGATTTCAAGGAGATGGAATTACGTGTGAAGGTAACGTTGAATTATTTAAAAGTTAATTTATAGAATTAGGCGTTACTTTAAAATTATTTTGCTATTATCCGCGATAAAGTAAATACAAAATATATATAATGCTAAATGTATAGTGGAATATCCGTTTTTTCATACCCGATACATGCAGGATTCATAAAAATACATGCCAAACCTCCACCACCGCCTAAACAATAGACAAACACGACACATGTTCACTACCACAAACTCAACAATCGCACACAAAACATCGCTCGCTCTGCGATTTTGTCATGGAGTCTATCTCCTGATGATGCTTCGGTTGCGGGGCGAAACGATTGTTGATTCTCACTTAACGTTGCCTTTTTATTATGTTAGTATACACTTTTAGTAAATTAGTACTTAAGGAATCGTTAATAACCGGATTATGAAAAATTGGCTAAACGTAAAATCACACTAATCGAAAGAATTATAATTAACTTAACGAACCAGCTTCCAGCTTCAAAATAATTTATAAATTAAATAGTAAAATTAGAATAAATTAATCAAATCAAATAATCAGTATTATCTATATTGAATCATTTTTCAACATAAATCTATGTATAGAGGGTTTCGTTATATTTCTTCTTCTTCCTTCCTTTTTTAATTATCCATATTTCACTTCTTGCCCTTTTCTTTCTGTTACTTAAATGTTGACTGGATAAGTCCGCCTTTATACATACATATGTATACTATTTTCTTTCTTTCTTTTTTATATTATTATCTATATACAATAAAGAAATAAATAAATAAACAAGGACAAGATGATATGAGAGAAATCGACTATAGGATTAATAAATAAGTAATTTTCGCACGCGTTGGTTTTCATTTTCCAAATCAGTGTGTATTGAATAAACATAATCATCAAACAATAAATCATGCTATATCGGTCTGCATATAGCATGATTTATTGTTTGATGATTATATTATATATTAACTTGGCAATGTTCTTGCAGATGTGGACGAATGTCAATCGGCAGGCGGCTTGTACGGCCACCATTGCCACTCCAACACGCGGTGTGTGAATGTGGTCGGTGGGTACGTGTGCCAGTGCCTGCCGGGGTACACGCGCCGCGACAAGTTCAACTGTGTCGAGGTGCGGACTGACTGCCTTTTGCTGTCATTATCTAGATATTAGAGCTGGGCGTTTTTTCCCGAAACCGTTTTAAAAAACGCTTTCTTACTGCCTAACGAACAAACGGTTTATGTCTACACCAGAAACCGTTTCTAAAAAACTAGTTGCAGTCATCTCAATGGACGTCTCGTCGTCATATATCGAAAGACAAGCACGCAACGATAACTGCGTGAGCAAATTTCTCGCTCAAACCTTCCATAAATACGGTTATAATAAGCGAGACCGAGCGATCACTCTCTAAAGTCGTTCAACAAACAGTTTCAAAAAACTTACTTATTAAAATATACCTTGGATGTATGTAAATAAAGCTGATATTTCTTTGACATATATACGTAGCTTTACAAACCAGTTTCTTTAGTTTAGCAGTTCTTCATTGTACCTGGAAACGGTTAGTGTCATAGATCTTTCAAATCGAAGAAAAATTAATTAATATTGCTTTGGGCCATTTTTAAGCGTATTTTCAGAATATAGTACAAAAAGAGTGTCTTTGAGAAGAATTGTAAATAAAGTGTATTATATGTACAGTGTGAAGTTCTAAACTGTTTTTTGAAACCGTTTCTTTTCTTCTAATAACTGTTCCGTTCCATTTTTCACAAAGGTAATTTTTGCCAAGTTCTACTAAATATACACTTGCAATCGCGACGAAATCGCTCTCTAGTTAATAGAACCGGTTGTAAGTTTTCCAATTATGTCAATTGGAATACTAATTATAAATTACACAAAGTATGATTCAGATTATGTAATCCACACAACGCAAACTTGTATTGTGGAATTCGTTCTTAGGTACGTTGACACATAATAATCATATAAAAGAATATATCAAACTTGTAGTTTTTTTTCCGTTGTGGAGGAAAATCCCTTAGGACGCTCACCAGCCCGTACTGGTGAAAAGTGTCCGACTTGCACGGACTAAACAACCTCCCTATTCTCGCCTAGGCCAACATGGAACGGCTTTAGCATTACTTTGTGAAGGAGACGTGGAGTTAACATAGTTTCAAAGGAAATCAACTTATGAATATCTATACTTATTATAAAACAAAGTTCCAAAAAGCTGCCTGTCTGTATGTAATCGATTTTCTCACAATCTACTGAACGGATCTTTGTAAAGATAGTCCAATTCTTTCGGATGGTTCAGGTAAATAGTACATATCGGTATTATGTAAATTGTGTTGAAGAGATCGCGCAGTTGCTAAAAAACTTGCTTGCTTGGAGCTTTAGACGCGTGCGCTGCGTAAGCCAGCAGAGATACGCTAAAGAATTGTAGATGAGAAATAATGTACTAAAGAATTGTAGATCTATAAAACTACTACAAGAAAGTCCGCAATAGCATGTCTCTATCCTTTATGGTTAACTCACAATAACTACTTTTATGTTTAAAATTTGAATTCTAGAAAAAAATTGTGACACGCCGATTTCCACGCGGGTGAAGCCGCTGGCACAGCTAGTTTGATTATAATAATGGAAATGCGTATGTTGAATGAAGTCGATATGTTGCATTCAGGTCGACGAGTGTGCGAGCGAAGTGCACGGGTGCCACGTGCACGCGCAGTGCAGCAACACGCCCGGCTCGTACTTGTGTCGCTGCCGGGATGGGTACTCCGGTGACGGGTATACTTGCTCGCGTAAGCACTATTTATATTTCCCTACCATTGCTCACCTCTTTAAACGTTTTTCGAAATCTTACTTCGACAAATCTGAGGTACACAAGAACCCTACATTCCAGTCAGGTCTGACTACCGAAAATATAGGCGTCCAAAGAGCATCCCTGACGATCAAAAAACGATCGCAAACACAGAAACACGTAATACACACATACAGCGTCTTGGCCGGCGAAGACAAGGTCCCAATTTTATGACGTCGGTCGGTCGTGGCTTCTCGCCACTCTTCCGACATCGTAATGACTAATCAGAGTCATACCATCAGCCCTCCACTGCGCGTCGCCCTAAGCCGTGGTCTAGCCTCACAGGAGGCACCCTTAGGACGACGTTCCCCGACACTACTAGAGCTTTTGCGTTTTACTCTCTGCATTTCACCTCGACAATGCTACTGCGCTTGCCCCTCCCGCCCGGTGACGCTGTAAAAGTCGTTAGGGCTAACAGCATACAGTCAGTTCGAAAAAAATAATTTATATTTGCTTCCGGGATCATATAATAAAAAATCCGTTTCGCTTTTATTTGGATAGTCAGGAAATGAGCACATATTTCTTGTTGACGATACTAAACGCTCAGGTTAATGTCAAAGATGTCACGAAGTATTATTCACGCTAATTTAAATTGCGGTGAGTTTGTTGATACGTATGGAAACCATGGCCTCTCTTGTTCGAAAAGTGCTGGTCGTCATTCTCGCCATAGCAATTTAAATGAGATCATACGGAAGTCTCTTGCCACCGTTAACGTGCCCGCTATTTTGGAACCAAATGGTTTGGCTCGTAGCGATGGCAAGAGACCTGATGGTATGACTCTCATTCCTTGGAAATTTTGGAGGTCACTTGTTTGGGATGCTACATGTGTAGACACCTTAGCGGCATCCCATATTCAAGGGACCTCTACTATGGCGGGAGCGGCAGCTAGCAGCGCAGAACATCCCAAAAGGCGCAAATATGAAGACATAGACAGAAGCTTCATTTTTGTGCCTTTTGGTGTAGAGACCTTGGGTCCATGGGGCCCGGACTCTCATACCTTCTTTAATGAGCTATCGAGAAGGCTCGTAGAGCGTACTGGGGACCCGAGAGCTGGCAGCTACCTTGGCCAACGAATAAGTTTGGCCATTCAAAGGGGTAACGCTGCCAGTATTTTGGGAACTTTACCCCACTGCAGTGGAATCGACGGTTTTGATTTAGTGTAAATAGATGTAAATATGTATATATAATATTTGTTTTGTTTTTTTTTTGTTTTTAGTTTTATTTAATTCGTTTTAATTTTGTTTTAAGTTTTAAAATAAAAAAATAAGTTTTGTACATTATTTTTTCAGCCATTTGTACAGGGGGATGTCTAAACGGAGGCGTGTGCGCGTCGCCGGAAAGGTGCGCGTGCGCACGTGGGTTCGGCGGTGCGCGATGCGAACGCGACGTGGACGAGTGCGACGCGCTCGCGCACCCGTCCGCTCGCGCGCCCTGCGTACCGCGCGCGGTCTGCGTCAACACGCCAGGTTCCTATTACTGCGTTTGTCGCGACGGGTACAGGCGAGATCCGCACCGCGATCATTGTGAAGGTGGGTAAAGAGTAATTTTTTACAAGCAATATAACAGAACTAACTACTTTGCTATAATCCGCACGGGTTAGGTGAATGCATACAAAGCCAATGTGTATGAAGCAAGCAAAATCTACGTACCTTATACATGCAGGACAAGCCACCACATGCACCCCAAGGCGCAATTCACCAGTAACAACGCACACAAAAGCAGCACACACACCCACCACCACAATCTCGACGATCGTTTCGCCCCGAAACCGAAGCATCATCAGGAGGATAGGCTCCACGACAAAAATCGTACTGCAATTAGCGTAGTAATTTTTTGTTGCTACTCATCATTCTCCTACCTTTATTCTACTCTAGAGGCCACACGGATCCGAAACGTGGTCGCTCACTATGGGCCTTATAAGTAAGCTCAGAGTCGCTCAGCGAGCGATGGAGCGAGCTATGCTCGGAGTGTCTCTACGAGATCAAATCACGAATGAGGAGATCCGTAGAAGAACTAAAGTCACCGACATAGCTCAGCGTGTCGCGAAGCTGAAGTGGCGATGGGCGGGGCACATAGTGCGGAGAACCGATGGGCGCTGGGGGTCTTAAGGTACTGGAATGGCGAACCCACACCGGAAAGCGCAGCGTCGGTAGACCCCCTACGAGGTGGACAGACGACCTCAAAAAGGTCGCAGGGTCGCAGGGCCACTGGATCCAGGCGGCGCAAGATCGTGTGGTGTGGCGATCCCATGAAGAGGCCTATGTCCAGCAGTGGACGTCCATCGGCTGACGAAGAAGAAGAAGAAGAAGAGGCCACACAATATGCCTTCATCGTTCACCTTATGTATATAGTAAGGTTCATAAAATTATAACTATATATTCCCCAATGAAAGCAAAATGCAAAAATTTATTATTTTATTATCTCCTTTAACTCTCATATAACGACACTATATATATACCTTACTAAATATATATATACACAGAACTTTGAAAGTGCAGACTTCTGCTGCCAAACTAATAAGTTGTATTCTATAGAATTAACACACCCTCTCATGCATACATACCTCCTACACACACTAATATATTTCATACATATTTTTCAAACTCATTAACATAGAGAGAGGTCTTTACAGAATTTTAGATTACTATTTTATCGTACTAATCATAATTTTATATTTACGTTATTATTATTATTTTTTTTTTTTCCTATTTTAAGTGGATCTCAGGTTATTATTTTAATCCACTGGCGAGAAACGCCCAACACCGTGGCCAAACTCGCTACAGGACGGGGCGACGGCTTCCGCTATTGGATACGTCCACCGCCGTTATTTACGTTATTTTCTTATAGCAAATGTAGGACTCTTAATTGGTTATGTTTTTTTTAATGCAGTACTGTTATCGTCATCAGTATATCGGGTGATATGAATGATATATCTTGAATTATATCAAAATTTTTATGAATTTTTATCTAAACAATGTGTAGTGATATAAATTTTGCAATAGTAACATGTTATGTTATGATTTACTAAATGTAAATATCAATAAATAATTGCGACCGTTAAAATTTTATATAATTTTAAATGGATGACCTTCATTATGAATGTTATAAGAAGATGAAAATGCTGAAATATGTAACGGACATTCTTTTCAGATGTAGATGAATGTGCTGAGGGCTTCCACACATGTCATGCAAGTGCTCGCTGCGTCAATGTAGATGGCGGCTTCAGATGTCAATGTGATACACCGTCATGTGAACTTAGTAAGTTTTATGATCATACTATATTGCGTCCACTACATCTGTAGCCTACGTCACTCCACCAGTCCTACTCCAGTCTTCATTCACTGTAGCTCTGACTGTAAAAACTGATTACATCTCGTATCAGATAAACAGATTGGGTACCTGGTATATGTACCAGCAGGCCTACCATGCACTCTTATTGCGACTCAATTGAAGACGTAAACTAAATTGTTTTGCTTTTTCATACCATGATGTCTTAAAGACGCACACTTTAAGTCGTTGCCGAATGAGCGTTCGGAATGCGTCCTAAAAACATGTGAGTAACAGAGACAGAGTTATCTATAGTTCATTTAACGTTATCCTTTTCAAA
Source organism: Morpho deidamia (assembly GCA_947086505.1). Taxonomy (NCBI): domain Eukaryota; kingdom Metazoa; phylum Arthropoda; class Insecta; order Lepidoptera; family Nymphalidae; genus Morpho; species Morpho deidamia. The sequence goes on from CAMTZC010000025.1 coordinate 4,575,070, forward strand.
CATTACCACCACAATGCAATTCACACTTCATGGTACGAAAGGAAAGCGGTTTGGTTTAGGTACTGACTTTGAATTGAAGGTTTAGCTTCGGAAGTTCTATCTTCCTACTGGTTTTATCATAGTAATTATAAGATGTAAACTAACTCTCAGGTTGTTCGTGGCAAGGGCAGATCCTATCAGATGGCGAACGATGGGTGGAAGCAGGCGGATGTCGCGCGTGCTCCTGTAACAGTGGCGTCGCATCGTGCGTGCGGGCGCTTTGCCCTTGTGATAGAGACAATACCTCACTTACCGTAAGCTATATTTCTACACGGCAAATATACTTCTAGGTGTGTAAAAAAACGCTAGTTTGTTTCGCAATTAGCAACATTCCCTTTACCTTCGATTTGCGCTACCTCAATGACGAATCGATTAACTTTACCGACATCCATGATCGACGTAATTACTAGCGTTATCATTGTAATCGCAATGATATTTCATACGCTACAGCTGGTACGAATGTTACGGGAACAGAGCTGGTGTTCGAACAGCTCAACATCAGAATAACCGTGGCTTTGCACTGTGCTGCTGAGAGAAAAATGGCGGCAGCTAATCAACTACGGGATGGTTCGGGATTATGACGCAGTGAGCAGATTCCATAAAGAGGAAGTTTCAATGGAAGATAAATAATTATTCGTAGTCTATTCCTAATATTTAAAACTCATGGATGTTATAATGTTGACCCTTATTCATGAGTCATTAGACCCTTTCTTTAGGTCTTTGGAACTGACCAAAATCAGATGTGTGCGGTCTTTTACTTTAATCAGTGTTGTGTTAATTTGTTAAGTCAGTCGCAATCAAACATTGAACCTAGAAACATGTCTGTTATTAATTCCTTCTCGAACATTATAACCAGCTAGAATAAGTGTACCTTAATTATATCACCATATGGTCTAAAACGCGCCGGATTCATTCGAACGCATCGACTCACCAGAACAATAGAACCCGCGTTCAACAGAGATAAGAAGTTACCTGCAGTTGTTTGTTAAGACTACGACTATGGAGCAAGCGATTAGCCCTCCATAGAGACCTCGATCTCCCTACCATTAATCACCTCTTTAAACGTTTTACGAAATCTTACTTCGAGAAATCTGAGGTACACCCGAACCCCCTGATTTCAGTTGCTTCTACCTACATCCCAGTTAGGTCCGACCATCGAAAATACAGGCGTCCAAAAAGCGTCCTGTATGACCCCGACGATCAAATAACGATCGCCAACACAGAAACACGTAATACACTCACACAGCGTCTTCGCCGGCGAAGACGAGGTCCCAGTTTACTGACGTCGGTCGGTCGTGGCTTCTCGCCACACTTCCGACGCCGCAATGACTAATCTAAGTCATACCATGAACCCTCCACTACGCGTCGCCCTAAGCCGTGGTCCGGCCTCACAGGAGGCACCGTTAGGACGACGTTCCCGACTTAAGTAGAGCTTCTGCGCTCTACTCCCTGCATTTCGCAACTTCGGCGATGCTTCTGCGCTCGCCCGTCCCGCCCGGTGACGCTGTAAGAGCCATTAGGGCTAACAGCATACAGTCAGTTCGAAAAAAAAAAGCGATTAGCGTGTTAGAAGACACAGCTTTATTATTAAAAAAGGCTCAGATTAATTTGAAAAAGTGTCCTAAAGAGCGTCTTACTAAGGGATACATAGAGACACGAATAAAAACTATCGAAGAGTATTGGTCAACTTTTAAGAAGGCTCATGAAAGCTTAGTGAAATACACCACACGAGAACAACGCGGTACCATATCTTATTTCAGCATCATTTCTCTTGTTTCAGTTCCATAGCACGGAATCGTCGCTATCGCTGGCGCCGGCAGCGTGCTGTCCGCACTGCGAAGCACGCTTTCACTGCCGGCACCAAGAAATGCATCATGTTACCTTTCGCAGTGGGGAACGCTGGCTCTACCAGTGTCAAATCTGCGAGTGCCTAGTATGTTGGACGTTGGACTTGTTTTCTTATCTATAACGTTATAATTATATTCTTGGTAACCTGGAATTTTAAGCTTAGCCAAACGATCATCGTTTATCGGTCGTCGGTATACAAGTGATTATATAATTTGTGAGTCATGGTTAAAATTTAATTGAGTATATTATTTGATTATTTAGTATCAATAATTAATCAAACCAAAATAATCTTCTCTTTCAAGCACTTTCGAATCGTCAAAGATAAATATGATTAATGAAGCTACACCAGGTTCGGAATCATTTACACATTTTCTATTTTACATTACCAAACCGCATTCATGTATGAAGCTGAAAGGATATTCAAATCAAGGCATTTTTATCATCCAAATAATCTCCAGTTTTGCAATATGTTTTATATATAAGCATATTTCTTACACTTTTGAAACCTTTCTGTAGATTAGTATATGGTATAGATTGCGGAATTTCATTGTAGATGCAAATATCGAGAGCGACGAGTAGCTAACTCTGCTGACACACGAATCACAAGCTTTTTCTGACCTCTCGTATGTCTGTGATATACATAAAACTACGTTCAATGAATTTCGTATCTGTGTCGACTTAGTGCTACTACAAGCGTAAAACTTTCAGCTAGGAGAAGTAGACTGTTGGGAACCCGAGTGTGAGGAAGGCGTGGGCTGCTGCTCGGGCGCTGGTACGAGCACCGGGGTGGGTGGCAGCACGGGAATAGAGGGGGGAGAGTGGCGCGCGCCGCACCGCCTTGAGCTGGCGGGCTGCGCGCCTCCGCACTGCCCTACCTGCCAAGTACGTACCGCAACGAGCACGCATCACACCCGTTGCAAAACACACACGGAAAGAATTCGACGTATATGTTATCGTGCTGAATGGCTTCAATTTTGTAATCACAATATCTTAAATTAATATTTACTTTGTTACTCACAAGTACTGTTTAATTGATTTTAAACTATTTGTTCGGAGCTTTAACATCTCATAGTACCCGGCAATAAATAAGGCACATCGAGGCTTAGAGAGAGAATATCGGCTAGATTCTGCTTCATAGAGCATTGTCTCTGTCGCACAGACTGACGAACCCGTGTGTGACAGTGACAGCGCTCTACGAAACCGAACTGGCCGGCTGTTTCGTTCTACACATCGATGTGCATTATTTAATGCCGGGTACTATACGTATAGGGATATAAATACGGACGCCCCGCGCCGCAGCAGTTAGTTTGCATCAATTATCGCGGTTAACTATTTAAACTATAAGCATATTTATTTAGGATACCATAAGGATTAATCTTTTTCCTTGCATTATAATGATTTAGCATTAAGAGTTCTTCTTCTCTTAACACAATTGATCTTTCATACGTAATTGCTGACTTAATTTAATTACAAGAGATATAAGTTCTTTATGAAATCCTACCAATTAGTTGTTCTATTATCATTGGAAGAGAAAATTAAACCAAAATGTGAAATTATTGTCAGTTTTAAGTTTAGTTCGTGCCTTAATCGAAAAAAAAGTTTGTTAATCTGTGATGTAAAAATTGACGGTTTTAAACGTTATTACGGTTAGTAAACACGACCTTTTTCAAACTTCTAGCAAACATAAAAGGATTAAAAAACATTTATTATGATAAATCTCTATTAGAAGTTCAACACAATAATTCCATAAGTTTTAATTTAATTTTAATTACAACTATTTGTGTTATTAATAACAATAATCCTTTGAAAAGAAAAATTCTATATTGTAAAACTTGTTTAATCTTACCTAATAAATCAGATTCGGGACGCTCTCGACACTTATGACTTCTATAGAATGTTAATAATTTGAAGGATGTATGTAACTACCAATGTAATACTTCAAATTTCATTCAAAATTAATAATAAAATTATTTTGCTATAATCCGCTATACAGTAAATAGAACATATATATAGTGTTAAATGTATAGTGGACTATCCGTATTTTCATACCCGGTACGTGCAGGATTTGTAAAAACACATGCATAAACCTCCACCACTTCCACCACAATACACAAGCACTACACAGGTTCACTATCACAAACTCAACAATCAGGATACTGTATCGCGGATTATAACAAAATATTTTTATTATTACTTTTGTATTATGGATCTCCGCAAAGTAACGCCTAATTCTATAATCGAATTTCATTATAATACTCGGTATAATAACCAAAGAAGTCGACCACCTAATTTCCAACGGTTAAATTATAGAACCAAACCAGGTAAGTAATAGCTTGAGCATTACGAACATAACATGTGATACCGTGAAAAACTGCTTGCAAGTTCTCGCTTAGTGTAATAATCTGTGACTAACCAAGCTTCAGAGTGAGACGCTTGGTGTGAAAGTGAAGTTTCCGCTTGTTGCAGGGCGGGCAGTGTGCTACTTTGGTGAGCAATCTCGCGTGTTGTGTGCATCGGTAACCATCCCCACTGTTCTTACTCATTCATACTATGCTATTAACATTTATTTGTGCTTGTCTTCGATTTGATATTGGCTGTTAACTGGATTTGTCTCATCATCATCATCATCATCATTCTCCTGCCCTTATCCCACTCTAAGTGGGGTCGGCAAAACATATTAGAAACATGTTGTTACATGATTTGGCTACGTATTTTACGACCGGCCGCCTGCCTGACGTCAACTTACCTTAGTCGCCTTTTACGACACCTCAGTAAGAAATGAGGGTGGTCTATTCTATGAAGCCGGATACCACACGGCAGTTGCCCTAGTCGCCTCTTACGACACCTCGTAAGAAAGGAGGGTGGTCTATTCTATTCTGCCGGATACCACACGGCATACGAAATTAGGATTTTGCAGAGGAAAACACAATAAAATAAAACACATTTAAATTATACAGTCGAAGAATCAAAAGTATATTTAAAATAAATCTTACCATAGACGGTTAGATGTTCTTCTCCTAGCACAGCGGTGAACGAAGTGAGAGAACTAAAAATAGCGCACGCTGCTTTTATAAGCTTAATTTTAGTGTGGCCATCAATAGAGAAATAAATGCATTACTTTTTGTAGAGACAATAAACTAAAATACCAACATCTATCAATCTAGATTTTCGTTATACTGATGCATTTATTAATAAGTGGAAACAAACGAATCTCGTGTTATTAATGTTCAAATTCGACGTAATTAAAAGCTTTTATCCAACTTACAAATGTATTTGGTAGGTTGAATCTTGCAAGTTAAATTTGACCCACTTCCCGATGTCCGATTCAGTTGAAATTTTACATATTAGTCCAGTACCGATAGCAATGCAAGTTTATGATAGCAAGACCTGATGCTGCTTACAGGATTGGCTGCAAATGAGGAAACTCCTAAACGGTCAACAGTAAGGACATGAAATTTTGTTAAAGGCTTTTCTAAAGCTTTTTTAAGTTGACTTATTTTTCTCATCTCCTTCTGTTTGTATTGACTCTTCGACTAGCGAATGCTAGCCGTGAGTGTTTGATATTCTTTTCTTTCCCTGACAAGCCTACAAGGTTGGGCAACACGGCGCTTTCTTGCCATACATTGCGCTACCCAGGCTTCCTCTTGCGATGCGTCTATTTCTTGCAACTTTGCTCATCATAATAAATTGCAGGAATCCATACCGTTTGTGTTTAAGCATATGCCCCAGGTATTCAACCTTCCAGTAAAGAAATGTAATGTTCCTATAGCTTCGACCTACTACAAAATATTTTGACTTTTTATTATTAATTTATTCAATATATTTGTTTGTCGAATAAATAATGATATCAAATCGAAGACGCTTCATTTCAGGGCTCATATTACTTTGCATGTATTATCATATCCTTATTCATTTAAGCATGATTTTCTTCGTTATCGAACGAGTATCAGTTAATTATGACCAAATTATTATTTAGCATGTTCATGTGCTAGAATTTTTTTTGTACTATTATCTATTGCATTTTACTTGATAACGTTTATCGAAAAAGAAGAACCAATCCACAAATTTTACTACTTAAGTATTATATATTTCATAGGTAATTAGATTACGTTGAAAAGAATGTAGTAAAATGGTTAATGTGGATTATAGATAAATGTAACCAAATTGGTGTTTTTAAAATTTTAGTTATATCTGTTTTGAAAAGTAAAATTCCATTATGTAGAGATTAAGTTTTCCTAACTGAAGTATTTCAAAGATATTCAATTAGAAATTAAAAGGTAGACAGGATATTTATGTGTATCTAGAATGATCGACTTAGTCGGTCGACGTATTTAGATACAGTAATTAGCAACGTAGTTCCTACAAAATGTGTCTAGTCCTCAATAGTATATATAGTGTCCGTTTTTGTTATTAGTAATTGTTCGTCTCGAGTATCTATCTGTCTTAGTAATACATCAGTTTTGGAAGTACTCCATTAATATGCGTTCACCGAGCTACCTTCGCGACGTCGATGGTCGGTCGGTGAGCTGTGGTGAGTGTGTGTGTTGGCACAGAGCGCGGCGCGACGTGGCGGCGGCGCTGGCGCTGGCGGCGCTGTGGTGGGGCCGCGCGCCGCGCCCGCACCGCAAGCACCGCGGCGCGCGGCGCTAGAGCCGCCCTGAGCGACGTACGCACACCTTATTTATTCTAGATAGACCTAATGTTAACCAATTGACGCGGGCGCGCCCCGCTCCCGGCCTTAACTGAGCGAGCGGCGCGCCCGCGCCCCGCCCGGGGCCGCGCGGCGCTCCGTCGCGCCGAAACTTTATCCTCGTTATAGCAATATTATAGTTATCGTGTAGGTAGGATTATAGCAGCATGCCGCGAAACGTGATGCCTTTTAGTGCGACCGATCGGCGCGACGGACGGTACGCGTCCCCGGGAATCTTGCACCGACCGAGAAGGACGCGCGCGGGCGAGCGCCGGGTGCGGCCCGGCATTGGGCCCGCGCGCGCCCTCTCCGCCTCGGGCCGCTGCGACGCGTGAACGTGTACGATGTATTGCTCGGATCGAATGAGAGTTCCGCGGCGGGCCGACGCGTAGAAATCGCGCCCCCGATAGCGCGTCGCTCCCACCGCATCTGTAATCTTTGAATTCTAAATTATCGAGTACGATCGCTTATAATTATTATCTTAGACTTGTACTATGTAGCTATTGTTGTGAATGAGTATAGCGCGGGCGCGCGTCGGGGAGCGCGAGCGGGCGCGGCGCGAGGGCGGCGCGGGTCGCCGTCCGAGGCCTAACGTTCCAAACTTCGACAGTCCTGTAGTCTTTAAGAAAGGCGGGCGGGCCTGCAGTCGCCCCCGCGACCGCGACCTATTGTACGAATTTTTTCATAATATATTATAGTTTTTGTTTGTCTTTCTATAGAGATCGTTTTCATGAATATTTTGATGATAACCAAAAATAGGTACCAAATATAGAGAAGATATTATGATTGTTTCTTGATTTCATTAAGCATTTTAATGCTTGCATGTTGTATTGTGTTCAAAAAATTACAATTAAAAAAATATCCTATTCATTTCGTTTCAATAATTGTACCCATCCTGTAAGTTAGACAAATATTGTTACGATATCAATTATCTGGTCAATAAAATTAAATGTATGACAATAAATACTTATTTATTTCCGATTCAGCCAATATCATTATATTTTTTCCAACCTAGTGGTATCCCCGAAACATCTCAAACAGATTAATAAGAGTGAAATAACAACTTCGCTACTTATTACGATAGTTCATTAAGTGAGCGTAATGAGGTCCTTGTGGGAACAAGAAAATAAATCACAAAATGAAATAAAAAAATACAAAAAAAAACATGAGGTACAAACGCAATAAACACCCTTGACGTAAGCACGTTTACATTGCGGGTGCGTTTATATCGCGGGTGCGTTTGCACGCGGCTGCGAGAAAGTCGTCGGCGGCGCGAACGGAGCGAGCGGCGGTGAACTGAGACACGCAATCCTCAGTGGCTGGGGCGGCTTGTACCCGCCCACGCCTCGCTCCACCACACCCGTAACCAGAGTGTACGCAGTCGCGAATAATGTCACCGCCTGAAATAATATTTAATTACTGAATTGAACAGCCGTTGTCACCTGCAGGCCTACCATGAACTCTTATTGCGACTCAATTGAAGACGTAAACTAAATTGTTTTGTTTTTTCATACCATGACGTCTTAAAGACGCACACTAAGTCGTTGCCAAATGAGCGTTCGGAATTCGTCCTAAGAACATGTGGGTAAGAGACAGAGTTATCTATAATCATATAACGTTATCCTTTTCAAACATTACGACCCCAATGCAATTCACACTTCATAGTACGAAAAGAAGGCGGTTTGCGGTCGTCGTTTACGTCTTCAATTGAGTCGCAATAAGAGTTCATGGTAGGCCTACAGTTAAAGAACCAGTACCTGGAAGTCTGAGCTTTCACACTTCATGGTACAAAAAGAAAGCGGTTCGGTATAGGTACTGACTTCGAATTGAATCGTTATCTAAAAGTTCACGGTAGGCCTACTGCTCACTAACAAATTTAACTTAGTCATTAAAAAAATATTTTCTTATAAGATCCTCCGGTGCGATAGTGAATACATAATAATAATGCGTTAACTCAAAGCTGCACTACGTCAGATACATAGTTAATTTCTTTTAAATCTAAGCTACGAATGTAAGGGTCTTTATAGGTTACTTAAAAGAATTTAAAGAACATAGACCAAGTATTATTTAAACTAGTTTCTTCTTTTACATACACAGAATCAGAATTCTTTGAAACAGGTGGCAAGATAATATTAAAACGAAATAACTCACCTTAACAATAATAATGGCACAAGCAAGTACGGCTACTGAGTTGGCATACATCCGGAGTTCAGCGCGAGCAGGCCGCAAACACCCCGTATTATACAACGGCATCTCGCATTGATTTCCGTGCTTGAATATTATTAACGTAACTTATTATAGTAAAAAAAAAGTATCTATTCTGTTTATAGAACAATTTTTCTTTAGAAAAGAAATAGACAAATTTGTTACAAAAGAAAATGATTAAGTTAACTCTCCAAAGTCTTTATCCATATAAGAGGACTTGGCTTTTTACACTGCATAAGCAAAGTTAAATGTCACTTCTTCAACTGATAGACTGTCAATGACGGATGGGTTTTTCACGAGATTTGTACGCTACACGATCTTTGATCGCTTGAATCCTAGGTACTAGAAACCTTTTTGAGGTACATCTTTATTCTAAATGGTTAGAGGCGTCTTTTTTAGAACTTTTTTTACAATTATAGTTTACCTTTCCATTCCACACCCGGCCACAACAAGAGGGAGGTAACGCTCGGCCATGCTGAAACCAATCGGCGTGTGACTTCACTCCGCAACATTTTAACTGGAACAAATTATTCAGAATGCTGCGTTATAAAAAATTGTATTCAATTAAAAATGTACAGTCACGTAAAAATAAACGTAAAATGACTCGGACTCAACAAAGAGGATACAAATGACAGGTTTGCATGGCGTCGTATGATAAGGAAAGCCGACCCCGCGTAACGGGACAATGCGAGGACAAAGAAGCAGACAGTCGCGTAAAAAAATTTGATTGATTTGAAAGCAGAAATTATAAAACTAAAGGAATGATTATAATTACAATTATCACAAAATTAATTGACGTTTATATGTAAACATGTAATTTATAAATGCTTCTAAAAGAAACTGCTTTCTAATATGATGCAGATTGAATTGTTATTTAAGGTTGCTAGTAAACTAGCATATTAAGTTATCAGATTACTCCTAAATATCTGACCCTCATTTAAGAAATCCTGAAATTAAACAGTCTATCACCCCGTCCATTCACTAGAAATAGTGACATATATTTTATGAGATGAAATCGGAAATGAGGAGATCCGTATAAGAGCCAAAATTACGTGAATTACTGAAGTGAAACTGGGCGGGGGTATAGTACGATGAACCAATTAACGCTAGTCATAAGGTTCTCGAAAGGCGACCTCGCACAGGAAAACGCAGCGTTGGTAGACCCGCTACGATGTAGGATGACGATCCAAAATAGGTTACAGGTGGCCGCAGGATCCAAGCGGCACATGCAATCGGTTTAGGAAACCAGAAGTGGACGTCCATGACGTCCATGGTTGTAAAAGACGTGATACATATTGTGTCTCTATTCTCTACCACCCGGTAACGCTATATTTTTTTATCTAGGTTAAGCTTATAGTCAGTTTGAGACAAAAAAAAGTACCTCCAACTGCATCGAAGCGAATGCACTTTTAACTGCAGGATCAAAAGCTTCAAAAGCCATCGCTCGCAACATGCTCGTATTGAGTGCAGCTGATTCACGGACCGCTCGCGATAACCCCATAATTGAAGACATGCCGATAGACAATAACATCATTCCAGATGTTACGAGGATCATTAACTGAAAAATTTTACATCTTTAACGGCGCAAATCCATAATTATTGCCTGTTTATTATTACAATGGCTAATTTTACATATGAAAATCATGCAAAACGAATGGAACGATAACTTGACAAAAAAAATACTAATTTTCTATGATTTTTCAATTTCCTAACAGAAGCAAGTTTCATTGCTGGCTTTTATGTTACTTTAGTTTTATGAATTACGTCGATTTTACGGACCTTGAATCTAAACTTGCATGCTCGGAGTATTTATTGCATACGCCAGCCACGATGCATTGGTATAAGCATATAAGATATTTTTGTTATGAAGCGTACATAGCTACCAAACGCACGTACCGTAATAGTCGCAATGTTTTAGATTTGGCCCATGTGATATACTTTATTGAGGTATATGTAGGCTTTATATAATTAATTGAAATATTACTTACGGTCGCCAACAGCGAAAGTGATCTAGGATGATAAGGGACGAGGGTAGATAGCCAGCATGCTGGCAGACACAGCAATGCTCCCGATATAAACAGTACACTCGAGCCTAACTCCACCCCAAGATCAGTCGTCCAAAAATAATACGATATACGCATCAAACTCCATAGCGTGCTACCGCCGAGAATGGCCCCCCCGCTCTGAAATTACTTTGAATAGCAGAAAATTCCAACATGGTAGTGATTATCATTATTAAAACTAAATCAGGAAAAATAGCTAAGAGCGTTATGACTTACACCATTGCCACTTCAGCTTTGAAACATGAACGACGAAAGTAGCTACATTACAAACAAATTTACTGATACATAAGGTAAACTAAGTCTAGAAAGCTCACCCATCTTTTGATATTATATCATTTTCCAAGCATGCCATTTGGAATATAATTGTAATTAGGAAATATTTTGGAATATAATTGTAATTAGAAAATATAATTTTAAGCGGAAATAATGTTTTTTACAGTACATTAAAGTTCAAGGTATCAAAACGTGACATAACAGCTCAGATGGCAATTTTATTGGCAAATCCTTCATAATGATATTTTAAGACCACAAATATTTCGCTTACCAGCAATAATCCAGAGCATACGAATAAAACTAACCCGCTGCTTTTCATTTTAATGATACTTCAAATTATCAGATATGTAGTGTATAATATAATTATTTTTTTTGTTGTTATATAATAAGCAATTTTAAATTTCTGTCTTTAATGTCGGTCATAGAATTTCAAGGTTTAAAAAAATAACGCAATTGTTTTCATTTTTTTTTAAAGACAAATAATAAAACCTCTATTTCACCGAAATATTCTTAGCTTTTTGATAATGGCTTCATATCGATAGAGATGTGTAGATGTCTAACGTAGGGTCCACACGACTTTGATCACCGGTGACTCGCTGGCGACTGGAAAATTGGCATATGGACGTGAATATTTACAGCGACTTAAGATCGCTACAATTGCAGTGATCGATGGCTGCAATTCTATAGAATTGCACCCTGTGCAATTGCAGTTGCAGAACAACGACTTTGATCGCCGTCGACTCGCCAGCGACTTTTAGCTTTAGTGTCCACATTATAACGATCAACGACAATGAATATCCATTTGGTAGTAGATGTGAATGGACCTTTGTTACTTTTCCCTGAAATATTCCTGTTGCTTTGCTTCGTTATTTGTAATGTGTTTAGAAAGGTAACTTTGCTTTTAATGATCCACAAAGCCGGTAAATTTATGTAAAGTTTCATAAATTCCACTACAAACTCATGTTGATAATTACGAAATTCCGCCATTTTTTTTTCGGAAATTGACATTAAGTCGCTACTCGTCCAAATACTACGTCCACACGCCAGCGATTTCGTTGGCGACCGGCGACTTTATAGAATTGCAACGATCGGATCACCGCAATTGTAGTGATCTAAAGTCGCTGTTAATATTCAAATTCACACGCAATTTTCCAGTCGCCAGTACCTAAGTCGCCGGTAATCAAAGTCGCTGTCGTGTGGCCCCTACTTAAAAACGATCGCTAAACCATGCTTGCGCAATCAGCGTGTCTCTTCAATATCTTTCAATGCTTTGACTACTTATTGGGGGTCTGCCATCATTCCGTTGCAAGGTCGCCACCACCATATGTCATAACCCCAAAACAACTTTCTCAACGGTTCTTTATGTATTCTACCCATTGCCACTATGAACTAAAGAAAATTTTAAATAGCAAAGTAAACGGACATGTACATGAAGGTTTTAGCAATATCTTTCCCCTCAAAGAAGAAATGTTCAGAAAATGAAAACAGTCAATTATGTCATTATAACGTTCTTATAACTTCTTCACATTTATATTGATCGTATATTTTACTATTACTATGTAGCGAAGCTATTGTATACATATTTATTTTCTATAATTAAAGTGCTTATTGGAAAGCTATGTTTGTAATGGAATTTGGAAATAAGAGTTCAAGAAAAATTATTAGTCATAAAGATTGGCATAATTTGTAATATTTTTGTCTCTATGAATTGAATTGTGACTAATATACTGTACTATGTGACTAGTACATTTTTAAAGTTTAAAGAATAAGACAAGGGATACAAAAATTTAAACAATTTTATTGCGTATTTGTACATTAAAAAAAATTACAAGATTGAAAACTTTTCTATCACAGATCTTTGACATATATATTGGTCACTTTAAAAGACTGCAGGCGAGACTAAAGGGATGCATCCCCTACGAGAAAGAGCGTGTGATGAACTGCTTGAAAATCCACTTTTAAGGACGCCTCCACCAGAGCCGGAACGACCTAGGCCTCCACGCGTTCGCAAGATGAGAGAGTTCAAACTTGTTGGTTTTATTAAATTCAGATTAATAACATAATAGATTAATTACTTAAATCTTATATTATGCTAGAAATCGAGTAGAAGCAGCACAAAAATTCACATGTATGTAAGTCGTGAAATTTAGTTTACCCATAAAATTGTTTCGTCCAACGCACTATTGCGAGCGAAACAATTTGGGTTTTAACTTACTTCAATATGATAGAAATAAATAAATATTCAACTTTGCCCATTTTTAAACTACATCCCTTGATTTTCACTATTATAATGTAGATTATAAATAAATAGAAAAATTATAAATAAAATAAAGAATATACTCTGAAAATTAATGTAATGTCAGGATTTGTTTGTTATAATGATAATATAGGCCAACCGTTTAACTCAGTCTTCACGTGCGTGGTACAAGGGGACTGAGGTACATAGGTGCGCGGGCGGTCGTCTCTTGTATATCACGTTAAGAGCGCTCGCTGCGATCATACAGATAATATTACATTAATTATATTTAAAAATTATAAGATAATAAACGTATTTATTTACTTTCAGCCGCCAAGATTCCCTTTACTCTCGAAAGATTTTTATGCGACATGGTGTAATCATCAGAAAGAGGTATTTTACTATTAATATCTGTAACTTTTGGACAATAATATAAAATAAGAAAATGTCTATCACTTTTGAATATAAAATAAAAAAATGTGTTGTCTGCTGCAAGTTATTCTCAGTACAATCACCCTTTTTGATATTCCCCAAAAGCAATGATATTAAAATATATATATATATATTTATTTATATTGTAAGTGAAATTATGACCAGCAGGCCTACTATGAACCCTTATTGCGACTCAATTGAAGACGTAAACTAAATTGTTTTGCTTTTTCATACTATGACGTCTTAAAGACGCACTTTTTAAATCGTTACCGAATGAGCATTCGGAATGCGTCCTAAAAACATAAGAGAAAAAGAGACAGAGATGACTATAGTTCATATAACGTTATCTTTTTCAAACATTACGACCCCAATGCAATTCACACTTCATGGTACGAAAAGAAAGCGGTTCGGTTTAGGTACTGACTTTGAATTGAATCGTTACCTAAAAGTTCATGGTAGGCCTGCAGGTTTACTTTTTCAGTTGCAAATGTCGAAACACAAAGTAGACGATCATCCACCGGAGTTGTTTCCAGAATTATACCTTAAGCCGCGCCGCCTGGACTACTACGCGCGACAACTAGAAGAGAATATGAACGTGAACAAGGAATTGCTCAAGCGAATCAATCTTATACAGAGAACTGGTGTAACCGGCTTTTCAATTTAATGAATATATAGCAACATTATATGAAATCTGCTCATAATTATGTTAATTATGATCACAATTGAAATAGATTGCTGGTAATATCAACTCCAAGAACCCATAGACGTTGGGTTCTAAACATATTTGACCAGCAACCGTAACTTATTGTTGATACCTCCATCACTAAAATGATAGAGGACCTAAAAAGGTATTAAGTAGCCATTGATTTCAAGCAGCACAAGATCATGATACGTGAAATCCTTTAAGAAGATATTATCATTCTTATTCTTCTTTAAGACCTTAATTTAGAGGTGTTAAAAAGAAGTAGAATTAAAATTAACATAGCAAACTAAGCTACGGCTGTAGGCGTATTGTGTTTGCAATTTTTTGTTCCACCCAGTCATTGAATCATTTCTAAATTAAGGTTATTTGATGTAGCATCAGAACCGTAACTAATTTGGTACATAAAAATCATTTCATTGTTATGTTATTAAAGTTTTTATTTTATCACTAGGGTTTTGTTGATTGCTGGATGTACCCCGAGCCAACCGATACTTACAACAAATTGTTGTGCAAGCAAAGACAAAGAGTTCTCGACGAAATACGAAGACAAAATCTCTATTTCTATTCCCGTCTCCTTATTGCGGTAAGTTGAAATAACATTCCAAAAGACGGGTATAATAGTTTCTTGATATTCTGCAGTTTTGCAAAGATATTTTTTTGTCGTTTTAATATTCAAACGCTAATAATATTGCATTCGTATTTTCAGAGTGATAATTTTTAAAATTTAAACACAAAAATCACAAGAACATCATGGGATGCGGCTAGAATCTTTTTCATTCGGGACCAATCATTCATTCACCACTCTTTGCTAAAATAATGCCTAGTGGGATTATAACTTAATAGTTCAATATTCCACTGATAAATATAATGATTTTAATGACGAAATAACAACATATTAATTATTAAAAGCTTTTATTCAACCTGCAATGTATATATGTGAAGGTGGAATCTTGCAAGTTACATTTGACCCACTTCCCGGTGTCTGATTGAGTTGAAACCTGGATTGGCTCCAGATGGGAGAACTGCTCAACGTAGGGACATGAAATATTATTAAAAAACATTTTTAAAAGCATTTTTACCTTAAATTAACTCAATATATTAAATATAGACAAAGCTTTTAAATAAATTATTCTCAAATGGTTCTAGAGATCCGAGCAACCTCTCACAAAAGAACTCGAGGAATTATGGAAGGATACAAAACATAAGCTCATATTGGGAGCATCGTAAGTTTTACGTTTGTTTATGGTTAAGAAAAGTGTGTCAATCATTATACTTTATACTAATTGAATTTTATTATTAAAATTTTCAGGCTACCGTTCATCCTGTTCAAAACTGAAAAAATAGATCGTGATATAAGAGACCCCGCTTTTGACAAGCCTCCTAATGTTCATCGCACCAAGTAATATATTAGTGCTTTTTGTTTAAGTAGATTCACTTAGAAAGGTCCACAGCCAAATCTACCTTACAACTTACAATTAAAATAACGTAAGCTGAAGTTTTTCACCACTAAAGGTTTTTTTTATTTTAACATATAATAATATGATAAGTTAATAAGTCAGGCAGGCGGCTGGTCGTAAAATCCGTAGTTAAATACGTGCCGACCCTGCTTAAAGTGAAGTAAGGGCAGGAGGATGATGATGAATATGATAAGTTAATAGAAAGTAAAAAAATGGTAAAATTTTCATACGGCAAATAAATCCCCCATAATAGTTAACAGTGATTGTAGTAAAAATAAATAATTTTGAGAGATTTCCGTTCTTCACAATTTTTCTTTTACTAAAAACGCGTGAATAATATGCACGAGATTCTGGAATGTTAAAGCATTTTATCTAGATTCCGAACTTTTTAAAAAATCCGAATGATCCCAACTACAAAATGGGAAAAAAATGTTTTTCAGAGTTTCTATGGAGATATGGGTAGTAGGTGGTTCCAAGATCGGTCGAGTGATTATCGAGCTCTTTACGGATTTGGTGCCCAAGACATGTCAGCTGTTTATGAGTTTAGTCAGGGGCGATCCCGATGGACACGCATACATGGGCACCAGACTATTTAGGTGACATTTTTACATACCTAGTTCTTTTTTTTTAATCCAGTGTGGTGCATCTCGGTTTATGTATTATTTGGAAGGCCAGCGCTTGATTTTAACCGCTATTTAAATGCACTCAAATCATGTACCCTTGGAACTGTAGTTACTAATAAGTCTCTCTTTTTCATTCTAAAAAAAAGTTTGTCCAGTAGTAATTTGTCGTCGGTTACAAGTTATATAGAGAATAGAATTCCATAGAAGTGACAGATTTATTTTTAAATTCTTATTACCATTAGGGTAGTGCCCGATCTATACTGCCGCGGGGGAGATGTCACCAAAGATAACGGCTTTGGCACATATATACCAAATGGTGAAGAGGAACCTATGTGGCCTGAATGTTTTCGGCTTAAGCATACCGTACCTGGTAGATATTAATTTAATTTTTGCTTAAAATTAATTTAAGCGTTTCCTAAAAGACTACTGATTATCTACTTAAATCCAGTCTTAGTAAATGTTTAATCATAACTGTCTTAGAAAAATATGATATCCAAAATTGTGTGATGTTACTTTATAGGAAAAGGTATGCCAATATTTTGAGTTCAGGCGTTTATATTTTTGCATTAATAATTAGTTTAGAGAACACAATGGAAAATCTTAAATAATTAGGTAAACCAAACATTCTTATAATTATTCCAATTCGAAGGCAAAGGCTGTGCTGCTATAGCAAAATTTTATTAGAATTTCATTTGAATCAATTCACATAGAAGGAGGCTTATAAGCCTCTTTCTATGTGAATTAATAATATTTAGAGAAATTAGGGCAGAATAAAATAATGAGATAACATGTATTTTATGATTTTTTTATGAATTTCAAGATGAAAAATCAGAAATGTTTCACATCATCTCGACAACATTGCAACCTAGCAGGACACATCTACTATATTATTAATCTATTATATTATTATCACGTTTATTAATACTCACAGGAGTATTATCGATGGTGGTGTCATCTGACAATGAAGTTTACGGTCAATTTAACATTATCTTCAAGCCATTACCTCAATTTGATGGAAAGCATGTTGTATTTGGTAGAGTAAGTATATTAAAGTGCCCATAGAGTATTAAATAAAGTTTAGTTCTTGTTTTTATTTTTCTAAAAGTTACTGGATTACTACAAGATTTGGAGCAGAAAAAAATATTAAGCTAACCGCATAGCCCACTCTATTACACACGCTGAAGATGACTTACGTTAAAGTTTGACCTCAATATAATTAGGAAGGGGTTTTTATGACGTTGCAGTTTTAAATTGTTTTAAATATTCAGGCTTATAAATAATTGTGAATTCAGCCACTTAATAAAAATTCAAAATGTATTATAAGACCACAAAGGTTTGTTCACTTTTTTTAGTGAATTATCATACAGGATTACGAGATTACAAAAGCATGAAAACATGAAATTTGAACGTAATGTAAAAAATTCATATGTTATATTAAGATTTTTTTTCAGTTTTATAGTATTATCATTGTATATTGCAGATCATTGCAGGACCTACTCAAGCTTTAGAGCGAATCAGTGCTCTAGGCCTCCCTCTGGGTACAACCACATCGGACTGCGTCATACGTTACTGCGGCTGGTTCACACGAGCGGGACAATATCGCGAAGGCAACCCTAACACCATCAAATTCCCACCGCGGCGCAAAGCTAAAAAGTAAATTTTGATAAGGATTACAAATACCGTTATTATACTAGATTAGGGGAGCCAGACTCAAATACAAAAAACGAAACAAAAACAAACAAACAACAAAAAAAGAGAAAACAAATTAGGCTACCTATGTTTTCCTTTATATATGATTAGACAAAGATAAGTATGGGTCTCTCATCTTCCCTCTCTTTTTATTTATGGGACACTCACACGTCCCTCCTCTTCCTCAGCGCCACTAATCTATGTATGATAAATACATTTAATTACATGAGAATTCGTCACTAATCTATGTATGATAAATACATTTAATTACATGAGAAATTCTCACTCTTGGAGAGCTACCAGTACATTGAAGCGATAACTAAATAATTTCATAGTCTGTGCTCTTATATCTTGAAACTACATGGTCTTCGATTGAAAAAATAAAATCTCTATGGTTACCGCTATAGAGTGAAAATTTTTTTTTTTATAATATTGTTCTTAACATGTTTTATGGTTAATTGAAAATTATATTTCTCTCTTCTTATCTCACTAATACCTTGTAAATAAAAAATATCTGTCTTAAAAAATCTGTATAAAATTTATTTCCAACATGTATCTATTTACATTTAAAAATTAATTGATCCAGCACGATTTTGCGCGAAAACTGAATTAAAGTCCAATTTATCAAATATATCAATCAATTGTCCTTGTATAATTAATAAACAAAATTGATCACTGCAGATCTTATCGTCACTCTATTTTCACGAACAGTCCACATGAAAATATTAGCGCCAATATCTGTAATTACAAAAATATTAAATAAATAACTTATGAAGAGAAAGTATTGCATAAGGACTAAGGGTATCTAAACTCTTGTTGGATAAAAAATATATTTCATATAAAAATGTTCAATATAGCGCGCCAAGAACAAAGATATAATAAGTGATAATATTATACTATGATGATGTAAATATAAGTAAATAGCCGTGTGGTATCCGGCAGAGTAGAATAGGCCACCCTCCTTTCTTACCGGGGTGTCGTAAGAGGCGACTAAGGTATGTGCCGTGTGGTATCCGGCTGCATAGAATGGACAACCCTCATTTCTTACCGAGGCGTCGTAAAAAGCGACTAAGGTAAGTTGAAGTCAGGCAGTCGGCCGATCGTAAAATACGTATCTAAATCATGTGACAACATGTTTATAACATGTTGTGCTGACCCTACTTAGAGTGGGATAAGGGCTGGAGAATGATGATGATGTAAATATAAGTATAAAAGCTGAGACTTAAGTTGTTCTTGGCTAAATTCTAATCGAAATAATATTGTAATAGAAGATGTGCATATTTTTCTTTAAAATATTGCCACCATCTAGTTTCTTACTTGATCTAGTAATAATTTAGTATAATTTGACAAGCATTAGTGTGTGGTAGTGCGAATCGCTTTGAAAACGTGGTGACTACATTAGGAGCAATTAACGGCGATGCGGTTACATTTCAGTCAATTTCAGAAAAACTACTGAAGGGATTTCCATACGATTTTCTATAATGAACATAGTAATTAACAAAGAAGAATTATGTTAGAAAATTAATGAAAATATTCGGATTTATCGCAATTATATCGCGGGTTATAACAAATTAAAATTTTCACTACTTTTATATTATGGACTTCCGTAGCGTATCGCCTAATTCTATAAATTATTTGAAAAGTTATATAAGAATTAAATTAAAAAACTTTTGTCACGTAAAATATGCTATGCCATATATTTTTACCATGTTAGGTTTTTTTCGGTAGTTTTTGAATAGCTTTTGGGCTAGACCGTGTGACTCTCTGGAGACGATCATGGGTTCTCATCCCGGGCAGACACCAATGAGTTGTTCTATTAAAACTTGTGTCTAATTGATTCTTTCAATTTATCATCGCTTTTCGGTGAAGGAAAATATAGCGAGGACCATATGCCTGTACCAGAAGAATTCTTGGGATATGTGTCATCTACCAAACTATGGTAAGTCTAAGGTACCTTCAGAGGAGAAAAGGCCTATGCCCATCAGTGGGATAGTGACGAGCCGCTACTTTACTTTTTTTTAGTTAATTTCGGAATTAACTAGATCCAACTTTAACTAACTCAGTTATCAAAACTAACCATAATTAAAGCCACTATAATGGCGACAGCCCCCACGTACAGCGCATCTTCACGCAGCAATTCTACGGTCTTCGTATAGCAACCATTCATGTACATAGTTGTCGGATTTTGGGAATACTTGCAATCCCTCCGCTGCAAACAAACATATATAGTTTTTTTTAATATGCTATCTACAAATATCGAAACAGAAATATAAAACAACAATAAAGTTACAGTACTCAACACATTGTTGATTACGTTAGACGTACTTGCCGTATTACAAATACTTATTGAGCTATGGTTGCACAACGGTAAGACCCCTCTCTTTAGGAATCAAAAGAGTTTTTCTATCAAAACTTATGTGCCTATTTATGACACGCTTTGCGGTTAAGGAAAACGTCGTGAGGAAACCGGCATATATCTGGAAAATTCCTAAGATTTGCAACTTACTAATGCGCATTTGAGCAGTGTGGGTCTAGACTCCAACCTATATCTCACCTTTCCTGGATACACTTCTTGACAGCAACTCTCAGGAACATTATCGTTCCAGTCCTTATAACTCTTAACCCCACAGCACTGAAGGAACGTCTGGGTATCGTCCCACGACTTTGTGTACTCGTGCTTTACGCCATAGTATGGAATCGAAGCATGCATCTCTCGTTCCAGCGTAGTGAGAACCTTTTCTCTGAACACAAACAACAGAATCCCACCGACCAACATCACTACGAAGATTATGAATACTAGGATGTAATACTGAAAAAGAATTATACATAATTAATTAAAATTAGGTGTTACTTAAGTTACGTTACGAAGCTGTGATAGCCTAGGTGAGACCGTGGGACTCTTTAGAGACGAACATGGGTTCATACCCGGGCAGGCACCAATGAGTTTTTCAATTAAAAAATTATATGTGTTTAATTGATATTTGCAATTTATTACACGCTTTTCGGTGAAGGAAAACATCGTGAGGAAACCTGGATATCTCTAGAGAATTCTAGGGATATGTGTAACTTACCAATCCGCATTGGAGCAGCGTGGTAGGTCTTAGCTTCAACCCTTCTCTCCCAAAAACGGAGAGAGGAGGCCTATTCCCAGCAGTGGGATATTAACAGGCCGTTTCTTTACTTTAAAGGTGTTACTTTGCGGAGGTCCGTGGAACAAAAGTAATTATAATATTATCTTATATATAAAAATGAGTGTTTGTCTGTATGTCCTTTATGGATGATGCTGTAAAGTTTGGTGGCGATCAGAGCATTTTTCTTACTGTTGATATCTGTTTCGAGGTCAATACGAAACTAGACTGAGCCAAAACGCGTGCTCGAACAGCTGGTTTTGCTATGATTCTCGATTAAATAAATGTATATTAATACTATCATTACATTAAAATTACAACAATTTTTATTAGAGAGGTGATATAAATTAATCTACAATATACCTATTGAGGAGTAGGACTACAGATTATTAAGTAATAATTAAGAATGTATAAATCGTTCAGACAATGCTGGTTTGTTTCAATAAAGAGATGTTAAATAAAAACAAATATGTGTACAAAAATATACTTGAATTCACCGGTGTATAAATTATATTGTTGTAATTTTGTACAATCATATTTGACCTTATTTTACTGTCCGTGATATTTAAAACACGTTCAGTTATCAGATGGATGTAAGTTTTGTCTTGACTGATGAGTGAGAAATATAAGCTACGACATCTCGATTCGAATGAGACACTTACTTATTGGACAATATTATAGGAAAATCTGGGACATCTAGAGTGTAAAATCAATTTCCGTATATCTGTTAATAGACGCTGAGGTAAAACTCAAAAAATTGTGTATGATCTGTTGACTGCAACCGTATTTAGATTATTTTAGGAATTAGCAACTAGGTATGTGAAAAAAAAATCATAAAATACTTAATACTGTGCTATCCACATGCTATATAGGTATATAGTTCTAAATTTTATATTTATTAATACCATTTTTATATACAGATGCAGTCCCCTAAAATTAATCCTGACATTTGCCATGTTTATTGTGTTTCTATTTCAAAATTTACATTAAGAACGGAAAATTCTAGATTAAGATAATAAGATAGATTTTAACGTACCGTTAACAGCATGCACTTGACCTCTTTCGCCGCGCCGCAGCATCCGAGAAAAGAGAGTAACATCACAGCAGCTCCCATCACCACAACCACCGCGACCGATGCGATGAACATGTTGTTCATCATCAGGGTACTGGAGAACGAGCGAGACACCCAGATCCATATTCCGATCGCTAGCGCCAAAGCACCACCTATCTTAAAATAAAAAGCTTGAAACTGTGATAGCCTAGCGGTGAGACCGTGCGACTCTTTCGAGGGCTCGCGGATTCAATCCCGGGCAGGCATCTATGAGTTTTTTTTATTAAAACTTATGTGTTTTATTGTTAATTGCAATTTCAAGAGGAAACCTGCGTATCTCGAAAGAATTCTAGAGATATATGTAGGCTACATATATCCCTAGAATTCTAGCAACCATTCTAGCAGCGTGATAGGCCTCAGCTCCAATTCCCCCTTCTCTCCAAAAAACGGAGAGAGGAGGAGGAGTAATAGGTCATTAATTTATTTTAAATTATTTATTTTGAAGTAAACTTTCTATATCTTTTAATATCTGGTTATAGCGGATTTATAAACCCATTAAAAATCAGTATCTTTAGAGAGAAATCATGAAATGGCTACTATACTGTTGAGGATTACTTAGATGATAAGAATGCGTGGATATAGCTACTCTTCGACCCTGTACAACATAGTAATGACTAAATGTAACTAGTTATAAGAATTATATTCTGTAAAGAGCAACTGCCGAATTTCTTGCCGGCTCTTCTCGGTAGGAACAGCTTTCCGAACCAGCAGTAGAGTTGACGATTCAAAAGCACTTGTTTCTCTTCTTTGTCGATATGCTCTCGTCACAGCGGTCGTGGCCGTCACGTAGTTGAGCCACATATCGCTCGCCTAACGAGTTTGTAAGTTTACAGTTTAAGTAACACTTGTTTCTAAGTTTACTTAAATGATAAACATTTCGAATATGAATTTTTCCTTAACTTTCTTCGCAATTTCGATTGTTGAAATGATAATCTATTTCGTATTTGACTTTTATAGAAAAAACGTAAACAATAAGTACTTTATTTTATTTAAAATACATATATGTAATTTTGATTTGTTCCAGTTTTCTGTCAAAAAAGGGAAAATATCGGACTGAACCATGATAAGGTCACAAACCGCATATAATAAAAATACATCGTATTATTCTGAGTTTAATTAGTATTAATAATAATTAATATGATATGGTATTTACAAGGGTCAAGATGTTCACAATCACGAGGGATGCCTTCATGCACCGGCCGCAGCTATCCATCGCACCGCCCATGGCCATTGCTAAGCTTTAACCAAATGATAAAAAGTATAATTAATAAAATATATCACATAGCTAAATTTCTTCTTTTTAAAAGCATTTTTAACTTTACTTGTTTACAACCAATTTCACTGTTGGACATGAAATCTCTCATCAAAAAATTTACATGATATACGATATGATGCCACTTTAATTAACTGGCCCTCTGCGGCCTTATTTGGTATGAATCTACAAAAAGCGTAACTTTGATGCTGAATTCTACACCTAATGTCTTAATTCTTCAACTAAAATCTTCAAAACATTATCTGGTTCATAAAGGAACAAAAACAACCTTAGCATTGCCTTATTTCAGCAACAATCACCTGGTTCGGTTGAACACAAAATAGAATAGTCACCTGCCCCTTACTCATCAAAGACGATTTCAAAAACGTAAACATTGCAAGTAGCGTGCGTAGCTTTTTGTTAAATATTTCATTCTAGGGCCATTCCACCAACAATCATTTAATTAGCCGTAAATAGTTACATAGTTCTGCGTAAACAGAACTTTTCGCTGTATTTAACCATTGTCTGTTCATCATCATTTTATCATCCTTAACATATTCGACACATTACTAGTTTTACGCAACTGCTGAATAATCTCTTAACCGGTTAATAGAAAAATATAAAAGCGATAGCTAAGGATATTAAATATAACTAGTAGAATGCGGTTTCCGAGAAAAGGATAAATGCTAATAAAAACTAATGAAAAAGCAAGTTATTATTGTAAAAATATTCAGACGTTTTCCATTCCACATAGTATAAGATATTTTAACGACTTACTAAGCTTTCTGAAGAAAGGTAAATAGGCAAATATCATATAATGTATCAGACTTTTCAGTTTTGAACATTTCTGTAACAACGCATTGAACATCATCTACTGAAACTAGTATAAAAGATTAAACATTAGACCTACCCAGCTAAGCCATTTAGATCAGCAAAAAAAGAAATAATAATATCACGCAAGCACCCGGATTTAAGAATAAATACACTTTAAAATATTAAAATAATGTTCACGATGTTTAATTGACTTATGTTTGTAATCAAGCGATATTAATCAGGTACACCACGACATTGATCGTCGAATTCTTACCTCCAATGCATCTGACTACGTCTACGTTTAAATTTCCCATTTCGTGCACTAATCCTTGGTAATAAATTCATAATTTTCTCCGTCTTATTCACGTTTATATAAACTCCCATTATGGTTTAAACGCATTTACAGAACTTGACTTAAGAAATACCTTAGCGTCTCCTCGTATATTATATGTCAATAAATATCGCATCTACCCTCGTTACTATTGGTAAATTTTTGTGTTGATTTAACTTCTATATGTTTGCTATTATTATTGATTTATATCATTTTACAGTTGTTTTTGCGTCTCTTTGGCATCCGAACGGAATAAGAGATCGCTGGATTTTTTTTATGGAAATAGTGAGATATTATAATAACTTTTTGTCTTTTTAATAAAGTCAACGCCGTCTTTAGCTGTGGGCAAATGGTACTTGTCAAGGAGTTGTTACCCCTAAAAATGTTTTGGTTTTTCTTTTTATACTCCAGCATCATAGAATCATCTATCATTAAAGATCAAATAAAAAATAAAAAATATAAAATATTTATATATATATAAAAGAGTACCTATTTACTATAGTAACAAATAAAATATTTTTACTAAAATCCGATATAAAAATTACAATATTGGTTTTATATTATTTCACATACGATGACTTTATTGGTATTACTTATCTTAAACCGGATGAGTCTATCATAGATAGACTCATCTTAAACCGGAATTATTTGAGGTCAAGAATTTAATCGTATTACTTATGTACTATAGAATTCTGCATGCCAAGAATATTTCTGTGAAAACGAAATCAGGCGTGTATCCCCTTTAGAGTAGAGTAGCAGCAATGTATGTATCATGGGTGAAACATGAACAGAACATGAACATTATATTACTGTACACAGTAAAAACATATATATAACAGTGTGTATATACGATTATGACTAAAGTTAATGTGGTCTCTCTGTACGTCAGCTTGGGACATAATTTTTTCATAGTACATCAAATTGCAAGGATATTGTTGTTATAACTCATAGTGACTCACAAAGATTCGTGATCTCACAAATTCAAGTAGGTAATACAAAGCCTCACGAATCATCAATCAAACAAATTCACGGTCGTTCAATTGCAACATAAACAAAAAGTTAGCAGAGGTGACATAACTAAACCTACACAATTAGCAAGGTTTCATTTAGTAACACTGTGTAATACTTAAGTATGTCACACGTATCTATGTACGTTGTAAATTGCACAGCGGCCGGTGCGCGGACGCTCGACTCATGGTAGGGTTACCAACTATATATTAGGTCCTTACATATGAAATTGGCGTTTTCTATGGGAGGAACATAAAGTCGTTTTTTTTTTAATGAAATATATTTAATTAATCAAAGTATGTACCATTGCTATGTATGCACTTTTGCCATCTCATAGTCATTGATCCCCTTACTAAAAAAACCATTCGGGCGGGAATCAATATACTCTTTGAAGGCGGTTTGGACTGCCCCATCGGAGTTGAATTTTTTTCCTTGCAAGTAGTTATCCAAATTGCGAAAAAAATGGTAATCTGTTGGAGCAAGGTCCGGAGAGTACGGTGGATGTCTAAGACATTCTAATTGAAGCTCCTCTGATTTGGTAGCCGTCTGTTGTGCAGTGTGTGGTCTAGTGTTGTCCTGAAGCAGCAGTGGCCTAGAGCGATTGACCAGCCTCGGTTGTTTAGCAGCTAGCTTTTCCATCATGGTTTGCAGTTGCTGACAATAGATGTCTGCCGTAATCGTCTGGCCAGATTTAAGAAAGCTGTAGTGAACGACACCGGCACTAGTCCACCAAACACTTACAAGCAACTTTTTTTTGTCAATTTTCGCTTAGGGCAGGATTTGGCTGGTTCGCCAGGGTTCAGCCATTGCGATGAGCGCTTCCGATTATCGTAGAGGATCCACTTTTCATCACAGGTAATGATTCGATTTAAAATTCCTTCATTATTGTGCCGGTTGAGTAACGTAACGCAGCAGTCGACGCGCGTTTGTCAGTTTGCTTCACTCAATTCATGAGGTACCCACCTTTCAAGCTTTTTCACCTTCCCAATTTGCTTCAAGTGGATTAGAATAGTTTTATCACTAACACCGGAGCCTGCAGCTAACTCGGACGTGGTATGCGATGGATTCGCTTCCACGATAGCCTTCAATTCTTCATTATCAACTTTGGTCTCCGGCCGTCCACGAGACTTGTTCTGCAGGTCGAAATTTCCAGAACGAAAACGTTGGAACCAAAAACGCACTGTGTTTTCTTTTGCGACACCGTCACCATACACATCATTAATCCTTCGAGCCGTTTCTGCAGCACTGGTGCCACGGTGGAACTCATACTCGTAAATAACGCGATATTTCATGTTTTCCATTTTGTAAACAGAGTGACACAAAGAAAAAAACAAAAGAAGAAAAAACAAATGAATTAGGGGGTTTGAAACACAAATGCATGAGTAAATAGCTGTATGAATTTGAATTTGGAATTCCTAACCATAAAGGTAATATTTGAGATCAAAGTGGCCAGTACGACAAAACGCCAATTTCATATGTAAGGACCTAATATAAACAGTATATGCTGGTTTTTAAACTACATTTACTTGATTGTTATAGTTAAAGTAATAAGAGATTCTGTAATATTAATAGGTAATGTGTATGTCCGTGACGTCATCTGTTTGGCATCTGAAAATCAGTGCTGAGTGTCTTAATTTTGACAATTACTGCTTAATTTGCTAATACTGAGTTAAGGCTAATTTAGAACTGTGTATACATATATAAAAATGAATGTTTGTCTGTATGTATGTCCTTCATAGACACCGAAATGGTTGAACCGATTTTAATGAAACTTTCAGACAATCCTTAGAATGACCCAGCGGAAGATCCTCTAAGTTTGGTGGCGATCGGAACATTTTTAAACTGTTTTCCTGTTTTGAGGTGATTTCGAAACTATCCTGAGGTGCATGGGCGGACAGCTAGTATATAATAATATTTAGCTTAGTTTTATTAGGTCTATTTTGTATCATACTTGGAGCTGAATAAAACATTGATTTCACTTACTTTAGTTTTTTTGCTATTGAACAAAAATAAAGTATACATAATACCGTTACTATAAAAAGACTGTAAATTAATAAGTGGTGCGAGAAGATCCAAAAATGTATTTAAATTAAATTTAAATGTTAATTTAAAACAATAAATAAATAAGATACCGTTCATATTTCTAAAATACTGCTTAATATTCTGCTCAGACCTAAAAATGTTTTATCTTATGCAAAAGTTGGCAACCCTATCTCAAGGTGATGCCGGGGATAACACAAGGTTCATCTAATCCATTCTCTCGATGACCAAGTGAAAGTTAAATCATTATTACAGAAAAATAGATGTAACAATTTTTAATACTGCTGTCATCATTGTAATTAAAATACTAGGAGTCTGCCGTTGAGCGCGCGTCACGGACAAACTACTGTATACATGTATAAACTACTGTATATTACGATGAAGTCTTCAAATTTTATTTACCACTTATCTTGAATGAGTTTCGTTATTTTGCAATTTTAAGTGTGATGTATTAAGAAAAAGTTTTCTAATATTTTTTTCTATTTATTTATTTTAATGTATTGAACACCGGTTCCTGATAATTGTTATTAAAGTTTGAATTAAATCGTTCCGCTCAAAGTGAGTAAAAAATGAGCTTATAGAGGTCTCTTCATACATACACACAATATATAGAAGTAACACCCATTTAAAGCATAAAGTAATACAAAGCGGTAGAAGAAACAAATATTTTTACGAGCACTACGCGTTCAGTTATGTTTGTTCTATGTTCGTAAATAAGTAGGGCAAAAGGTGTAGCAGCAACAAACATCTTACTTGTTAAATAAACTTTACACCGCAGGTGAAACCGCGGCACAAAACTAGTTATTAGCTGACAATAAATCGTAATATTAAACGAAACCGGTCATATAAAAACTAAAGTTGATATTAGTAAACAAACTTCGCTAAATCACTCCAAATAGTCGATTTGTAAATGAAATGTAATTTATACCTATAGTTTTATAACCTTTCGTTTATATAACTTACCAATAAGATGTAATACTTTGTCAACTGAGTCCGCGTCTTCCGTAATCAATTTCACTTAACCATCACAGCATTGTCACTCACGTCACTATAAATTTAAGTTCATTCACAATATGATAAGACGGTGAATGTGGTACGGGCAACGAAAGAATTGCAACTGGTTCGTATTTCTAGTTGAACAGGTAACGCCCCACCTAACGCCGTGGAGGTTCGAAACCTTCGTTTATACTTTCTGTTTGTATGTTTATAGGCCTATACATACTTGACCAATTCGTATAGTTAAGATGTTCGTACGCAACTGGCTTAGTGAAGGCTTATCCTCATATATAAACTAAGTACCCCGCCGCGTCTGTCTGCTCGCGATATACTCGATACTACTGAACGGATTTTTAAGCTGTTTTCACTTATAGACAGATAGTTTAATCGTATAGAGAGTACCCTGTTAAGGTGTTGTGTAAATTGATTGAATAATTGAAATTTGACGATAATTATTGTGGTTCGGAAAAATCACCTGCAGCAGGTGATTTATATGATGACATATATAATTCAAATATGCATTTTAGGGATATTTGTAACCTATCAATCCGCATCGGAGCAGCACGGTGGTCTTAGTTTCAAGCCATCTCTTCGATAATGGAGAGATGATGTCTATGCCCTAGTAGGTTTGTGACAGTCCGTTTTATTATATATATGTAATCTTTTTATTATATGTATGTAATGGTAATAATCTTAAACCCTGAGGATTTTAGCGGTTAAGTGAGGAGATAAAATAAATAATTAAATAAAATAAAATTTATTGACAGTAACAATTTTACATCTTACAATATACTTATTTTAAGCTTAGTAAAACCTGTGTCAGAAAACCTCACTCTTCCATAACGCCAAAGCTAACGTAATTATATTATCTTTTTGTCGTATCAGTATTTTTATATATATTACAATAAATATAAAAATAAATATAAATAATAAATTAAAAAGAAATAGATATAAGTGTTATTGCGTAACATTATGTAAAATGGTGTGTGCGATGAATCATGAATATGTCTTTGTGTGTGTGTGCGTGCATGTGTTAAAATCTGAAAGTTAAAAGTTCTTTCGTTTCTTCGTAATAGTCGATTGGTACAATAAAATAAAGGCTAAAACATTGACTTTAAATAGGAAACAGCCCCATCTTAAGCACAAGAGGCGCCCGGATGCAAGCAGTGCTATGGCGCACCTAACCACAGCAAAAAGGTTTTGAGAATATAAAATAATACAAGCGAAAAAATACAGCGGTTGAAATATAATATACTAGTTTTTGCCCGCGGCTTCGCTCGCTAGGAATTTTGTGTGCCACAGTATCTAACTTACTTAAATTTATGATTCACAATTTTGGTCATAGTGGCTTCCACATAAAAGATAGATATATGCTGTCGCGGACTTTTATTTAGAACTATTAAAGACAAACAATACTACGGTACATCATCTTTGTGTAACTCTAATGGTTTAGGCAGCGAGGCCAGATTTATCTGACTTTATTGACATGTATCGTTATATTATATAAAATCATTACAAATTGTGGCCTATATCTTATTCCGATGTATTACCTATATAATTGTAAAGTTTCATCCAAATCCGTTCAATAGTTTTTTCGTGAAAGAGCAACAAACATCCGTTCATACTTACAAACTTTCACATTTATAATATTAGTAGGATAGTAGGAAATAGGATAGGATAGGATAAAAATTATATACAGGTATTCTTACGTTAGCTGCACAGTATATTTTTAGCAATTTGATTTTTGTGCATAAAAATATACATAATTATAAAAAGATTGGCGATGTATATAATAGACAAAGTAGGAACCGACATAAGCTTGCGGCTCCTGCTTTGCGCCTTGTAAGAGTACGTAAGTCGTTTGTGGGTTTGGGTATAAGATTCTATAACAAAATTCCACAATCAATTTTAACTTTGCCATTACAGCAATTTAAAAATACTGTTAAAAAGAGGCTGATACAGAAAGCCTATTATACCGTGGAGGCTTACATTGATGATAAGAATGCGTGGATATAGCTGCTCTTTGACCTTGTGCAGGATAGCTATGACAAAATGTAATTAGTATTAAGAATCTTCTTTTTTAAAAAAGAGCTCCACCGAGTTTCTTGCTGGCTCTTCTCGGTAGGACGGCGTTCCGAACCAGCAGTAAAGTTGACGATTCAAAAGCACTTGTTTACAAGTTTACTTGAATAAAGAATATTTTGAATTTGAATTTGAATTTGAATATTAATAAAACTACAAATTTCGGACGCCTTACCCGAAGTCATCGATGACTGCATTAGATTATCATCAGCGCCACGCACCCCAACAGCGCTCGGTTGCATTACACCCCTGCACCGTGACTCAAGATGGGCCTATTCGGAAGCTAAACCAATAAAACCAAACATATATATTGAATAAATTTCTTTTATTAGCTTTCAGTTAATAAACGGTTAATTTAACAAAAAAATTAGTACAAATGTGTTGAAAGCTGATACATACATAACAAACGGGGTATCGTAACATTTACAGTTCGAGCTCAAAACAACCGTGACATCTATTGATTTTCAACATTTTCAATAAAAACTAAGTTAACATTTCCGCTTTCTAGTTCAAATTATATTCGAACTAACCGTTCAAGCTGTTCTTGCCAGCTTATACCGCATAGGAATCAATAAAAAAAGAATAAAACATTCATTAAATTCATTAGGTATAAAACCTCCCTAGTAAATAAATGGTGATATTACGTATGGTATAAGACAGGGGTCGGCAACCTTCTAAGACTAAAGAGCCATAAGTGACAATTTAAAAACAAATCCAAATTTTATAGTCAATATATATTTTTTAATGATGTAGTACTTGAATGATTTATAGAAGCAGGCGTTACTTTGCGGAATTCCATATTACAAGCAATATAACAGAACTAACTACTTTGCTATTGATCGATTTGATTGTGGTGGTGGGTGTGTGTGCTGCTTTTGTGTGCGTTGTTGCTGGTGAATTGCGCCTTGAGGTGCATGTGGTGGCTTGTCCTGCATGTATAAGGTACGTAGATTTTGCCTGCTTCATACACATTGGCTTTGCATGCATTCACCTAACCCGTGCGGATAATAGCAAAGTAGTTAGTTCTGTTATATTGCTTGTGATGTAGTACTAGATTTGTAATTTAAGAAAAAAATATGGAATAATATTTATTTGTATAAACATATTAACATATTTTTATCACAAATCATATTCTAACATTCTTACATAAATCGGACAATTGGTGTAAAATTTTATATTTTTTTTACGGAGCTGGAGAGACGCGACATTACATAAAAAAGAGCCTCAGGTTGCCGATCCCTGTTATTATATAAATTAACGCTTCAAACTATACTCGAATAAACATAAAAATATATATTACACACTTTGCGCTAGAAACAATACACAAATACACTTATACAAGCTACACTACGATGCCTGGTTACATAGACTGATAATAAATTAATGTATGAGAGTTACAACTTTTAGTTTGATTTTTCCTAACAACTATTAAAATGAAACACATTACTGTGCAGCGACCAATAAATTTAACGTTAGAATTAAAGGATTTGAAATGGGAAGGTAGGCAGCGCACACCAGATCAAAGGTTATCTAAATATTTATAAAAATGTTGATACAAAACTGCATTTGTACTTTGTAGTGTACGTTAAACATCGATAGTTTTGATTTCTGATAGTTATCGATAGTCTATCGATAACTATCGATATTGTCCATAGTTTCTGATTAATAAATAGTTATGAGAAAATGTAATAATTTTTTTTAAGGCGGTCGTAAAATAACTAGTCAAATCATCTAACATCATAATCCGGCTCTAAGTAGGGTCGGCACATCATGTTACAAACATGTTGTCACATGATTTCGCTATGTATTTTACGACCGGCCGCCTGCCTGACGTCAACTTACCTTAGACGCCTTTTACGACACCTCGGTAAGAAATAAGGGTGGTCTATTCTACTAAGCGGGATACCACACGGCATTCCAATCATCTAACAACATGGTTAAAAAAATGCTGTGCCACTTAGAGTGGGATAAAGAAGTTCGAAAGTTACTAATGACCTAAGAGGTATACGAATTGTATAAGGATTTTCCTTAACCAGTCAACCTTAGACCAGTCATTTAGACTGGTCGTGCAATTTTAATTCAAAATTCCTACTATATTACACATTTTTTTTCAGAAATGATGATATGACTTTTGTAGCTATAATTAGAGAGTATTTAACTAAATTAACATTGTTCAACTTTATTTTTGTCATTTTTAAGAGTAAATATAGACTAGAAACCACAAGAAGCCTGCTTTTTATGCACCAGTCATTTTGACTGGTTTGGTAGAAATAGGTATATTCAAATCGCTGGTATATCTAGTGTTAAATATAAATGGTCTGGTATGCGCTAATTTTACTTCACTATATAATATAGTCCATTAATAGTTATTATTACTTATTGATGATGATGATCACGATGATTGTGATGATTCTGACAATGATGTATGTTTGATATAATTTGTCTTAAGTGACTGCTTTTGAAAAATTCTTGAGACTAGCTAAGGGTTAAATGTTCAGCCCTACAATATGCCGCTGTCTAGCGACCTTTTAAATTTACTATAAAAGTACAGTTTGGTCACGTTAAGTTCAAAATATAACTTAAACACAGTGAGGTAATGTAGGGCGATCATATCGCATTCATCAATACAAATAACTGCTTCAGAATCCTTTTTTTACTATTACTTGATAAAATTTGGCATAATTTAAAAGATTTCGAAGCGTTTCAAACTTCTTTTGTTCGTGAAAAAAAATATTACAAATTTCTTTCATACTACGTATAATTCAAAGATGTTTTCCGAATGCGAGTATATTCAAAACATTTATTAACTCACTGTTAGTAGTAACTAGTTTATTAGAACTCAATCCGTGGTATAACTACGTAAAAAGTTCCACCTCATTAGAACCTGATAGTAAACGGACAAAATTAGTCAGAATAATATAACGAAGGAATTAATAAATAATCTTAATAATTTAGGCCCTATTCCATTATGATAGCTACGAGACTGAATTCTATAAAACAAACAGTAAAACAAGTAGATTTTAAAACATACCAATAAAATCTGTCGCTTCATATCGCGATACAGCTATTTATTACATTCAAAGTTTCTATAAAGCTAAATCCGACGTGGTCATAAACTGACACTGTCTGGACCGAGTCAGTTAACTCAGAGTCAGATCGTGAGTGGTCACGAATTGACGCCGTCTCAAAATAGTCAGTAGTCAACTCAGTTCAGACACAGTCTATACGTAAATAAATTTTATAATAAGTTATTCACAAAGATCGACTTATTTGTAACAAGAAACATCGATAACATTAAAGTTTGATCTTACATATATTATTATGTTATACAATTGAGCTACTCTAAGTATATTTTTACACATTGATTTTATCTGCTTACAACACTCAGTAGCGTAGCTAGGTAACCAAAGGCCCTGAGGCACAAAATAAACTAGGGCCCCAACTAAACTATTTAAAATCGATTGTTTGTATTAAGGCGCTGAACAGAGCTGGCGTAAATTCAGATTTCGGCATATAAGTCACGCCCACAATGTTTGCGACGGCGTAGCGACACACTTAATTTTTTAACACCCATTGTAGGTGTACACTATTTTATCCAAACTTTTTTTGTACAATTTATTTAAAAAACTTATGTCCAATTAATCTTATAAAACTAAGTATGCTGAAACTATAACTAAACACCTAAAAAAAGACATATTATCAACAAGGAATAGTCACAAAAGGCGGCAGCTAGCGACATACGTCCGTATAGCAGCGCGCCTCAGCGATCACTGTCTATATTCGTAGATGTAAAAGAGAAGCGAGACGATGACTCGTTTCAGTTTTGCTATTTTCTAAAAAATATTTAATTTGAATGAAATATCTTAATTAATTCAAAATTTAAATCTTACGTTCTCGTTATATTATAATGATTTATTAGTCTTATTAATTTTACCAATTTTTGTTGATAAATATTAGAGATATTTCCGATAAAAGTAAAAATCAGAGGTCTATTTACCAATTTTTTTTATCGAAAAAAAGTATCGTAATCATGTTTTGAAATCTTACATTCTCTCTGAGATATGATGTATATTAACATATATTTTTCTTTTAATCGTCATCCCTATAGCTTTTGTTAAAAACGTGTTTAAAGTCAGCCTATTTGGCTCTGTTCAGCGCCTTAAAGGCGCGTTCCTGGAATATGGTTTATGCATAATGTATTGGAGGAATTTTCATTAGTTAAATTTATAGTTCGTATGTAAACTCAAGCCCTTCAATAGCTACGCCACTGACAACACTGGTAGTACAGTTATAAATTCTTAATAAAAAGCACAGATACAACAAAATTAGTATCGCGATACATAACAAAAAAGAAATTATTGCAGCTGCACAGTAAATTATTTAAAAAAAATAATCTCGCGTCTATACTTGACGTGCTTGCCAAACTAATTACGATCCAATTATAAATTTTGTACAACTCTTGAGGCCTAATTTAACATACAATATTCGCTACCGCCTTGAGTAGCGAAATCCGTGTCGATTGCCGTATTCCTATTGTTCAAACCTGAAAATTTGGAAATAACTACTACAGATATCCAGTTGACACGACCAAGGGAATCAGATATATTCGCCTGTTCATGAAAATTACCGGTAACTGTCTTCAGACAAGTTAAGTACCAATTCTAGTCCTTAATTTTTAAGTTCCTTAAATTCATGGCTTTTATTGCTTCAATTGTGTGACCAAAGTAATAATCACCTCACAAATTCATCTATGGTACCATAGTCTCCATTGCTGTATACCGCATGATGTCGTAAAAGGTTTTTCTTTGAACAATAACAACATACCCACGATTTTAATTTTTGAATTCTTAATAAGGCTTACAATCTATGGGTGCTGAGTTGATAATCACAGGTGTTCTATAACAGGTGCAATATATAGATTAGGTTTGAACAACAGGAAAATAAATAAATAGGTTTTACAAATTATGTAGTTTAATCGCGCATAAACAATATGCGCGATTAATCTTGACGTTATAGAACATTTTGCCCCTCAACCTATTACGTTATTATGATCAAACCCACATGCTTTTATCCATTAGTCAGCGGAGTTAAGCAATCCATAATTATTTCTCATAAAACTGTTTTTTAAATTCTTTAAGACCTGTGGTCTTATATAATGTGTTATATACACAGATAAAAATAAGAGTCTGACGCAATGTGGTGTGTCCATTGTGTCTGCTAATCGACGTATGTAGCCATTATTTCTACTCACATAACTTTTTTTTCTTAAGATTTTTTCTTATATATAGACAAATTTTAACTTAAAACTTAGGAGACTTAGTTAGAACTTAGAACGACTGCTAGTCGTTCGAATGCGCCAACGTATGTTAAAGTAACTATTGTACATACATTTACAAAGAAACCTAAGTAACATATAGCATTTTGTAGTTTTTTTTACTCTTCAACAGACGCGGTTATCAAAATATATGAACATAGTTACCACGTAAGTAACGCGGACAACGCCTATAGTATCATAATAATATGTAAGAAAAACTATCATGGCGTTGACTATCGATAGAGACAATAACTATCCATAGGCTATTGGAAGCTAAGCTAAGCTGTGTTAGCCTAGCGTTGAGATCGTGCGACTCTCTAGAGGCGACAGAGGTTCAAACCCCGAGCAGTCACCAATGACTTTCTATTAAAACTTATTTGTCTAATTGATAATTGCAATTTATCACACGCTTTTCGGTGAAGGAAAACATCGCGAGGAAACCTACATATCTCTAGAGAATTCTAGGGATATGTGTAATCTACCAATCCGCATTGGAGCAGCGTGGTAGGTTTTAGCTCCAATCCTTCTCTCCAAAATGGAGAGGAGACCTTAGCCCAGCAGTGGGCATAGTAACAAGCCGTTACTTTACTTTTACTTTAGGCTATTGGAAGAGCAATCGACGAATGATACCATTAAAATAAATATAGGTCACTGTGGATAGCGATTTCTGACTTTATGGAAAAACATTATAATGTCCACACAGTCAGAATAATGCTATCATGTTATGCATGATTTCATCTGTAAAATCGAAGAGCTATACATTCATCTAATTTTTTTCTTAGCTACACCAAATCGTCTAAAAGCGAATGTGATTTTACAATGACCAAACAACTAAAGTGGAGGGGCAAAATTGTTATAACACCAAAGTTCTGTATCATGATCACTGACTTTGGTCATCGCTGTTGAAAACAGCACTATCATTTAAGTCTTTATCAAACAGACAGCGAAGTATAAGCACTCCTAAACTTCAAGAGTTGAACCCTTGAAGTTTCTCATTGAAAATGAAGGTACTTTTGTTGTCTCATAATCATAGTATTGTATACCACGACTTAAATCAGGTCATTATGAACAAAGTGGCAAACAAGACAGGTTAAATGGCAAAGGATTGTTTTTAGTTATATTTGTATTTTTAATTAAAGTGTTTACATGAAAGAAGCGACAAATTATATAATCGTCTCACTATAAAAGTTCACACTAATATATCGATTTGTGAATAAGTCCATAGCTGTTCTTTTTCATAATCGTAAAATATTAACTATACTAATGGGGGGAAGGATGTATATATTTTCTAAAAAATTAAATGAAATAATGCACTTTATATAAGATTGTAAACTTAGGGTACGTATCTCTACTTGATACATATCCGATTAGCTAGCGATAGCTTGCACTAAAAATATGGAGTGAATTGATTTCTGGAGACATTTACTTTTGTTTTATGGCGCTGTCAAAATACTTTGCGTTAACAAAATGCCTGCCTTTCTAAAGCTACATAAAACTAACTGAACACATACACTATGGCTATTCACCTTGTCTTTGAGAAATAATGTGGCACCGAAACCATAAGTTATTACACTCAGAGTCGGGGAGCCTAAAATGTGACCATCGAAAAAAAATAAAACGCAGATGAGGAGCAGAGGCAGATTGGTATCTGTCTCCCTTTTTTATAGGTGATTTGATAAAGATAAGAATAGGTCTTATCTTCCCTCTCCCATCTGTTGGGCACTTGCACTCTTAGGTCTGTGCATATGCAGAGGATGCATGAGGGAACTGAAAACACCATCTCACATCATGCTGCATTGCATATAGGTGGCGGAACATCAGGCGAACCACCGAGGACATTACAAGAAGCTTTGAGGTTTTCGTAAAGGGTCCTCGGCTTCTGTAAGGAACTAGGCTGGTTGGAGTAACCAGTCGTTCAAACATCACCCCAAAATGCGCCTAAGTGCGGAAAACAACCCGGCAAATAAGAAGAAGGCAAAGATCATGGCTGTTCCTTCTCTATTATAATAACTTTATAACGGAAACGCATAAACACAAATCTATATATTAAAATAACAAAACAAGTTTAATTTTTTTTTAAAGAAAATTTAATATCCTCGGTGTTAACCATTGAGTAGTTCTCTTTGGAGCCAATCTGGCAGCATCAGGTCATGCTGTCATATATGACAATGCATGTTTATAATAATAAACATGCATTGTCATATACTGGACCAGTATATGAAATTTTAACTCAATCGGACACCGGGGTGGTTCAAATTTAACTTGCAAGATTCGAACTTCACTTACACACATTGAAAGTTGGATAAAAGCTTTTAATTACGTCGAATTTGAACATTAATAACACGAGATTCGTTTGTTTCCACTTATTAATAAATGCATCAGTATAACGAAAATCTAGATTGATAGATGTTGGTATTTTAGTTTATTGTCTCTACAAAAAGTAATGCATTTATTTTTAAAGTTAAAGTTAAATAAAAACTTTTAGAACCAAACGTGAATGTTTCAAATTAGGATCGCTTCGCTATCTGTTCGATGAGTGTCTTATTCCTTTCACTAATTCAAGTCCGAACTGTGGTTCGAATACAGTTATTTCACTATCCTTATATAAATACGGAGGCAGGCACGTCAAGTAGCAAGTCTCCCGGGGGATCATCCCGGGGGATGTCACGCGTAGATCGTGCGAGGGCTGGCAGCGGGACCGTCAGCTGATGGCGGCGGCGGGGTAACGCAGCGCCGCCCCGCACCCCTAGGGCCGCCGCATGTACCCACTGCTGCTCGAACCAGCTACAATACAAAGGTTCATTTTTATGACCAGCAGGCCTACAATGAACTTTTATTGCGATTTTATTGCGTTTAATTGATAATTGCAATGTATCTCATGATTTTCGGTGAAGAAAAACATCATGAGGAACAACCTGCATATCTCTAGAGATTTCTAGAGACATGTGTAACCTACCAATCCGTATTGGAGCGTGGCATGAGTAAACTAACAATCTACCATTGGGGCAGCGTGGTAGGTCTTAGCTCCAATTCTTCTCTCCAAAAAGAAAACAGAGAGGAGGCCTATGTCCAGCAGTGGAATAGAAACAGGCCTTTCGTATGCCTCATACGATTTGAATGAATACCTTGGAGTTATCGCTAGATAAAATTTAACGCGTGAAATGCAATTTCGTTCCTCTACTTTACTTAACTACTTACCGTACGTAGCTTGTACGGGTCATTAAATAAAATACACGTTACAAGCAATATAACAGAACTAACTACTTTGCTATAATCCGCACGGGTTAAGCGAATGCATGCAAAGCCAATGTGTATGAAGCAGGCAAAATCCACGCACCTTATACATGCAGGACAAGCCACCACACGCACCCCAAGGCGCAATTCACCAGCAACAACGCACACAAAAGCAGCACACACACCCACCACCACAATCTCGACGATCGTTTCGCCCCGAAACCGAAGCATCATCAGGAGGATAGGCTCCACGAAAATCGTAATGCATTACGATGAAACGGTTAAATGGTGGAATACACGCTTTTTGAAGGTACTTATGTCGTACCGATCCGAAAACGCTGCCATAGGGAGATCGTTTCATAAAATGGTAGTGCGCGGAATGAAATTATTTGAAAACCGCACTGTAGTGGATCGCCAGGCATCCAGATGGTGAGGATGATATTTTAACCTGTGACGTACAGTGCGGTTATGGAATTTGGCAGCAGGAATCAGGGCATATAGTTCAATGGAACACTCTCCGTGGAAAATGCGATAGAACACGCATAGTGATGATACGTTTCTACGCATTTCCAAAGAGTCCAGCCGTTCGCTGATCACCCGGTCTCCAATAATAATTGAAGACGTAAACGAAATTTTTTTGCTTTTTCATATCATGACGTCTTAAAGACACTTTAAATCGTTGCTGAATGAGCCTTCGGAATTCATCCATAGAAAATGTGAGTAAAAGAGACAGCGTTAAAAATTGTATATAATGTTATCCTTTTCAAACATTACGATCCCAATGCAATTCACACTTCATGGTACGGAAAGAAAGTGGTTCGCGGTCGTCGTTTACGTCTTAAATTGAGTCGCAATAAGATATAATACAGAATAATAGATATAGATATAGAATAATATTTTCATTGTAGGCCTACAGTTAAAGAATCAGTACCTGGAAGTCAGAGCTTTGCTATATAATTTTTTTGAAGATATAAATTCAATTCAATTCAAAATATTATTTATTTAAGTAAACTTGTAAACAAGTGCTTTTGAATCGTCAACATCTACTGCTGTTCCTACCGAGAAGAACCAACGACAAACTCAGCGGTAGCTCTTTTCAAAGAATAATTCTTATTACTAGTTACATATAGTTATTGATGTCTTGTACAGGGTCGAAGAGTAGCTATATCCACGCCTTCGTATCGTCTAAGTAATACTCAATAATAGTAGGCTTTATGTATTAGCCTCTTTTCAATAGCGTTTTTAAACTACTGTAATGGTAAAGTTAAAGTAGAAAAGGCATATCCTTTGATGTAATGGTACGTTACATCAATAGACGGACGTTACTATAGGCATCAAGGTAAAACTAACCGCCTGTATCTATCCCCCATCTGGTTTCCTTTTGGACAGAAGGTTTGAAGTTTGGACCTATTTCATTGCTTCGTACACGTAAAATATATTTATAAGTACACATAATCCAGGAATACTTGACAAATATGCTCAATAGTTTAGCATAGTAATCCTTCATAGCATAGTATGCTTTCTGAATTAGCCTTTTTTAATAGTAACAAAAAAAGTAGTAAGCAAATGGTAGTAAAGAGTTAAAAAATGATGCAACTTAAAGAGAAGGAAAAATATTGGGGCTGGTGGGCGGGATTCCCACTGAATATAAAATGAGATTTTAATTTCTGTTTCAACTCCTTATTATTATTTTTTACCTGCTGTTTTTTTTTCCATTCCACAACCACCACCATTCCACAATCAATGTTAGCTTTGCCATTAGGCAAAGCTAACATTGATTGTGGAATTTTATTATAGAATCTTATACTGAATAATCACAAATGACTTAAATTCTTTTGTAACAAAGCAGAAGCCGCAAATTCATGTCGCTTCTTACTTAGCCTTAATTAATAAGACTATTTTTTTTTAATTATCTATATATTTATGGATAATAAATATTTCGCTATAATCTGTGTTGCAGGAAAATATAAGCAATAAACTATGGTCATACTTTATACATACAAGATTTGTATGCCACATGCATGCATTACATTTATGCACAAACCTTCACCACTGCTACCATGTATTTTTATAAATCCTGCATGTATCGGGTATGAAAAAACGGATAGTCCACTATACATTTAACACTAAATATATTCTCTATTAACTGTATCGCGGATTATAGCAAAATAATTTTTATTATTACTTTTGTATTATGGATCTCCGCAAAGTAACGCCTAATTCTATAAATTATTACATTTAAATTATGGGTTTTAAATTAAGTTATAACTTTTCCATCCACTGATAAATTATAGCGAATATTCTTAGTAAATGAAACTTTATAAAACATTTATTACACACTGTATCATTTATGTAAATATCATTGATCTCACCTTGACTGGGGTACGGCAAGCAATTTGATTTAAGAAGTTCTTCATGATTACCATATGCACAAAATTTGACTACTACAGTATTTGCTGAAATACCTGTGATTTCTGCCTCATAAAACTGAAAAAGATCATATATTTTTTTTATTCATTAATAATATAATAATAAATAATAAATAAAAATATGGGACACTTACACACATGGTCGTCCGTCCACAAAGTAAGTAACTTAATACTTGTGTTATGAGTTACGGACAACTGGTAGATATACTACATATATAATTTTAAATACATACTTAAATACAAATATACACCCAGGCTCGAGGAACCAACAAATTGTTTATAGAAAATGTTGGCCCTCGGCGGGAATCGAACCCGCGACCTGCGGAGCTGAAGGCAGGGTCACTACCCACTGCGCCAACGGGCCAGTCAAAAATATAAATGTAATATTAAGACTATTATTACTGTATATATATGTAACATGAAATATAATGTATTAGATATAATATTAATACTAATATCATAAAGAGGAAAGATTTGTAAGTTTGTGTGTATGTATGTTTGTAATGTTTTCACGCAAAAACTACTGGACTGATTTTAAAAATTCTTTCACCATTGGTAAGCTGCTTCTTCACTGAGCAACATAGGCTATATTACATTCTCGAAAAAATAGGGATCCCCAACAAAATTGTAGTAAGGTATGAAAAATTAAGTCGTAAAAATCTTTAATCGCGTGCGCTGCGGAAACTATTGATAATAGAACAAAAAATGTTCTACAGTATTATAGAACGTACTAATATCCACAAAAAAGTCCGCAATGCCATATGTCTAACTCATAAGAGTTATGCCAATATAACTACTTTTTTACGTTGTAAAAGTTAATTTAAGTGCCAACAATAATCGAACCGTTTGATTTATATCTCCATATAATTCCTTATCCTAGTAAATGATATTTTATTAAAAACTGTTTTAATACCTGTAAAATACTTTTAAAATTATTAAAATCGGACATTCCAATCAAAAGATGTAACGAATTTAAAAATGACAAAAAAGATGTTATAATCAATTCATTATAGCCAACCTTTATAACAGCGTCTGCAACTGATGAGTTATTATGAGTTATATTCATTAGGGTATCATTGATACCAATGATACCCACGGATATAGCTATACCTCTTAAAAGAATTCAATTTCCAGTAAACACTTTATTTACCTTAACTATTAATAAGACTTAGGGCCAAACTTCTTGACAAAAATAAATCTATAGTCAGTAATCAGTAACTTTCCACTACCACAAGATCGGCATGTACGGGGGTGAAACCGCGGGGCATTGCTAGTCTT
Source organism: Morpho deidamia (assembly GCA_947086505.1). Taxonomy (NCBI): domain Eukaryota; kingdom Metazoa; phylum Arthropoda; class Insecta; order Lepidoptera; family Nymphalidae; genus Morpho; species Morpho deidamia. The sequence goes on from CAMTZC010000025.1 coordinate 4,618,344, forward strand.
ACTAATATCATAAATGCGAAAGTTTGTGAGTATGGATGGATGTTTGTTACTCTTTCACGAAAAAACTATTTGACGGATTTGGATGAAACTTTACAGTTATATAGGTAATACATCGGAATAACATATAGGCTACAATTTATAATGATTTATGTAATATAACGATACATGTCAATAAAGTCGAAAAAAATCTGGCCTCTGAGAGCTATCTCGGCGTACGCTGCCTAAACCATTGGTGTTACACAAAGATGATGTACCGCAGTATTGTTTGTCTTGAATAGTTCTAAATAAAAGTCCGCGACAGCATAGAGCTACCTTTTATGTACAAGCCATTATCACCAAAATTGTGAATCATAAACTTAATTAAATTAGTTACTGTGGCAAACCAAATTCCATGCGAGCGAAGCCGCGGGAAAAAACTAGTAATAGGTAAATCGATAGCAATTATTGCATACATCGACGAAAAGTACATAAAGAAATAATATTTAACTAAAAATAATATAAGGTGTACAAAGGCACACCCATTGCTATCCTACTATTCCTATTGCTATGAGCAATCTTGTCTAGACAATCTTTGGGGGAATTCGATATTGTAACATAACATAATCAAAAAACAAAGTCCCCAAAAACAGTCTTTTTTATATGTGATCATTTTCTCGAAATCTACTGAACAGATTTTACTAAATGGTAGTGTAATTCTTCCCAAAGGTGTAGTTCAATAGTACATTTCGTTTTATGTAAATTATGTTGAAGATGTCTACCACGCGTGCGCCGCTTAAACAAAAAATACTTCCACAAGTCCGCGATAACATGTCTCTATCTAATATTCTTCACAAAACTACTTTTATGATTAAAATTTCAATGCGGTAGAAAATTATGTGACATGACATGACAATGAGGATGTATTAATATTTTTACTCACATTATTATCTTCCCAATAAAGAGCAAGGCATCTATCACCAACTTTCCAATTAATCTCAGCAACACCCAGCATTGCCCGTGCTTGCTCGTTCACAGCTGCGTTTTGAAATCCGAGCAACGAGCCTGGCAAAAATGGACCTCCAGTGCGCATTGTGCTGTACTCCTGAGGCCTCGCCCCGTAACCATACTGACGGCCGCCAAACCCTCCTTGAGCCGCACCCATATAATTCATATTTGAATACATAGGGCCTTGCTGAGGCTCCATGTACCCATTAGGTTGCTGCTGTTGCCTACGTTGGTATTGCTGTTCCTGGTACTTCTGCATATCATTATTCCTCCTGAAAGAAGGTGCTTCCTGCATACCTTGATTTTGAACATATTGTTTTGGTGGATAGGCTTGTTCTGGATATGATTGGTAATTTCTACCTGGTGACACTTCTTCACTAGGCCGCGATTGATTTGTGAGCAAATTTAAATTAGCTGTGGCATCAACTAAATTATCCATGGGGTTCATATTACGATAATTCTGTTGTTGGTTCATGTTATTTTCATTAAAGTGACCATCATTTCTCATATTAACTCTTACATTTAATTCTATGTACGGATTGTGAGATTGGTTCTGATATGCATTGTTGTAATGTAAATTTAAATTGTTGCCTTGTTGTTGTTGTTGTTGTTGTTGTTGTTGATGCTGCTGTTGCTGTTGTTGTTGTTTATTCTTTTCTTCCAGTTTCCTCTGGAACCTTGGTGGTTTTTCATTCTGAGTCTGATATTTTCTATCTTCTCTATTATGATAATTGTCATAGTGTACCCTGTCAGACCTATGCCTTGGACCATCATACCTTGATCCATGTGAACGTGAATTGTTTTTGGCACTATTTCTATCCCTATTACCATAACTTTTTTCGCCTCTTTCCTCCTGAGGTGCATTATATTCTCGTCTATTCTTGTCCTTCTCTGGTACATTAGGCAACTTATCTTCCAAGAAATCAAACAAAGAAACTTTTCCTGACGGTTTAACTGGCACACCATCTTCATCATTATTGTCTTTATTACGACCCTTTCGTTTCGGTTGACTTGCCTGATCTGGCTCTTTTGGTTTCTCTTTACTCCTATTTTCAGAATTATCTCTTTTTTGTAATATTCTTAATGCTCTTTCAACATTGTTCTTAGTATATTTTAAAGCATTATCAGCTTGTTCTTCAGAAAAACCTGCATCAACAATTTTCTGTACATTTGCATCTAACAAAGGTTTGGTACCTCCACCAAATACCTATAAGAATAAAATATAGATTATGTGGATTAAAATTACTTTTAGAATTTATAGTAGTTCCATAAAAAGATAAATTCTATTATATATTTAAGTAGAATTTTCATTAAAATTAAATTGTAGTTGAATTCACAATTAATAACAACTATATTAATAACAATTTGTAATTATTGATATTTATTTAATTTTTAATTAATTAAAAATAATTATAACTATTTTAAATAATGCCATACATTAAACCATGCAAACCAAAAACCAAATTATACATATATATGAATATTTTGTATTATTTAATAGAAACTTATTAGAGAATTTCTACAAAATATACATATAATAATGCATACCTTCTTGACACCAGACATTCTCTGTGCTTCTGCAATTGCTCCTTTCCTTTGAGCTTCAAATTCAGCATTATCCTGTTTAGAAGCTTCTTGCAGACTTTTAAATTGATTATCAACTGGTAAAGCTTCCAACCTTTGTCCAAACGGAATCCATGGTGGTGGACCACCATCAACACCAATCCCACCTTTAACCCAATTGTAATAAATAAAGTACACATATTTTAATACATATTGAATTTTAATAGTCTATCTATCTATAGCTTGGTGACACTCTAAATTATGATTTTTTTCTCTTCAAATTCAAATTTTATTTAACATTTTGTAGAAAGTATAAGAATGATATAATCTATAAGTCATTATGAGAGTTCTTAATTATAAGGATATTTTTCATCAAAATCCCATTTTACTTTTATTACAAATATTATCTCTGATAATATTTAAATAAGTTTAATCAATTTTAAGTATAAATTTCTGATGTGTAATACTCACCTCTAGTATGTTTAGCAAGACTTCTATTAAGCTCCCACTTCTCGATCATGTGAGATACTTTACCACCTAAAACTGACACTACAGCAGGGGTGAGCCAAATGACTCCATGACATACTTCAAGGTCCTCATTTTTAAGTAGAAGCTTTGTTCCTGGCGGAGTGTTGATACTAAGATTGGGAATTGAAGTTGTCTCCAGCCCAGTACATGATGTTTTTCCATCGTGTAAAGTAAATTTGAGCATACGAGGTGCTGATGTTGATTCCTCATTGGCTTTTGGTGCTGCCACATTTCTTACCTTCTGAATCTGAACAACTATTGGATTTTCTAAAGTGGTAGGATCTTTAGTGAAGTCCTCAGGAAAAGCTGCCTCGCCAATGTCTCTCAAATCAAACTGAAATACAGAGTAAATGATGTTCATGATTTTATGTAGGATGAATTAGTCTACAATGAAGAGATAGACTTAGGTGCGATATTTAATAGTACTTACATCTAGAGCTCGACGGCTAAGAATATTTACATCTTGTATTTGACCATTTTCACTAATAATATCAATACCATCTTGACTCAAGTGCCTAAAAGAAATATCGAAATATTACATATCGTAATAAAACACATCGTAAAAATAAACTATACTAATTTTGGTAACTATTAATATCATTAACTTACCATCCCAGATCTCTGAGATTATCTCTGAGTGTCATGTTTTCATTTGTATTGCAAATAATGCAAAATTTAACGTAATTGATAAATAAAACTTTACTGACACACCGTATTCCACTTGTCCATTTGTCAAACACATAGACGAAACTCTTATATTGAGTAAGCCGCTGTTGTTTTTAAAACTATTTGAAAAGGTTTATGAAGTGCCTGGAATCAAGTCATTTGAGGTCATTTTTTATTCCTAAAACGGCTATGTTAAGGATTGCATTTGGCTGTGGCTTCATCATTTCTTGAAAATTAAGCAACAATTTACAATAACACGAAGCCTACACAGTAATCCTAATATTGAAACTGTGTATGGCAGTGATAAATCTTTGTATAGGTAACCTATTTATCTTATTTCGTTCCTAGCACAAGTCATACAATATTATTTAAGTAAAATTGTTTAACTTGAGCTTATAAAGGTAAAATATATAATTTTTTTTGCGTAAAAGTTTTTAAAAGGATGAATGTATCTTGGCATTTTGAACTAAAGGGTTGTCTCTACATTCACGACTTATTTATTATTGTCTATTATACCAAACCGAAGCATAGAACACGTAGAAAAACAAAAAGGCCAACTTTAATTGCATGGATATTGGATAACATGTCAAATGTCATTGATTAATGAATAATATCAAATCTATAGGATATATCATTATTATTTCAAATCAGTTTCGTTCATTCGATTTAATTTTATATTTGTTAATACTGCTACCGCATCTGCAATGTCTGCGGTAAGCGATTAGTAATAAAACTAATATCCAATATGTCAATAAATCCATATCTTTTGGGTCGTTAAAAAATAATTATTAAAAATTTATTTTAAATACTTTGCAGATACATATATTCAATGTTGAGATGACTTGTGAAGGTTGTTCTGGAGCTGTAGACAGAGTACTCGGCAGATTAAAAGGTCAGGGTGTGGACAGTATCACAATATCATTGCCTGAACAAAAAGTGTCTGTAACTTCAACACTCAGTGCAGATCAGCTTCTTGAAGTTATTAAGAAGACAGGAAAGAAAACCAGCTATGTAGGTACACAATAAGGAAAATTACATGTTATATGGATGTGATTTTCTTTTAATACAAACAGGGATTTTATGAATATTATTATATTTTATAAACTTATAATTAATGTCTGGCAGACATTATTAAAAACTTAATTTTTATTGCACTTAAACTTTTATTTTGCTTATTAAAAAGCTAATTTACGTTGGTATAACTATGAAGTGCCAATGAAGTAACCATCATTTGTATATATTAAGTAAAAGTTGTATATAATCTTCAGAAAATAACTACTACTACAAAAAATACTTTCAATATATTACTGCTGAGTTTTTAATTATGATGCATAAGTGAAAATTTTAACTGATATATTTTAGTTACCTTTATCTACACATGTTGATTCATATAATTATAATTGTGTTATTGTTATTTTTTGTGCAAGCAGCTATTTTACAGTTTTAAATAAATACCAATTATTATATTTGTATCAATGTCTTTTTGTTTTTATCATTTATTATTGTTAATACAATAATATCCTAATGGATATAAATAAATAGTAATTAATTACAATGTTCGATTAACTAGTTTACCAAATATTGACTTACAAATCATCTTGAATAATTAACAATTGTGTTAATAGTACATTAGTAGTCTTTTTTTATGAGTTGTAATACAAGGCTTAATTTATAGTACAAATTTAACCAATCTTCTGGTCTTCAATTTATTATTGTAAGTCTTCCACAAAAGCTAAAGTAATTGCCTACTTTGTGAGACTTTAGTGAGAGAAATTTATGGAATTAGGCGTTACTTTGCGGAGATCCATAATACAAAAGTAATAATAAAATTATTTTGCTATAATCCGCGATACAGTAAATAGAAAATATATATAGTGCTAAATGTATAGTGGACTATACGTTTTTTCATACCCGTTACATGCAGGATTCGTAAAAAACATATGCACAAGCCTCCACCACTTCCACCACAATACACAAGCACTACACAAGTTCACTATCACAAACTCAACAATCGTTTCGCCCCGCAACCGAGGCATCATCAGGAGATAGACTCCACGACAAAATCGCAAAGCGAAGCGTTATGCAAACAAGCATTGTTATATAGTAATCGGTTCATCCCCACCTTTACCTCTGAACACGTGCAACAAGCTTGAACTTGAAACATTTATCTGCTCGTTAATGAGGGTGCCATTGTTATGCTTAATGATTTCTAATTGTTCCAAAATATTGAATATTTTGGAACAATTAGAAAATATTGAATATTTTGGAACAATTAGAAATCATTAAGCATAACAATGGCACCCTCATTAACGAGCAGATAAATGTTTCAAGTTCAAGCTTGTTGCACGTGTTCAGAGGTAAAGGTGGGGATGAACCGATTACTATATAACAATGCTTGTTTGCATAACGCTTCGCTTTGCGATTTTGTCGTGGAGTCTATCTCCTGATGATGCCTCGGTTGCGGGGCGAAACGATTGTTGAGTTTGTGATAGTGAACTTGTGTAGTGCTTGTGTATTGTGGTGGAAGTGGTGGAGGCTTGTGCATATGTTTTTTACGAATCCTGCATGTAACGGGTATGAAAAAACGTATAGTCCACTATACATTTAGCACTATATATATTTTCTATTTACTGTATCGCGGATTATAGCAAAATAATTTTATTATTACTTTTGAGAGAAATTTCACTGTTTATAAGGTGTAGTACTCTGTCATTAAAATAATATTGAAACTTCCCATAATAAGTTTGGTGGTGAAGAAGATATAGTCAGCTTCATTTTGATTAGGCTTTGAAAGACTTGAGATGAGCTTCAAATTTAAATCTATCACAGCTTACTTTTACTGCCTGTGCAATAATGCGTACTGAATCTTCTCTTTATTCTGTAACGAGTAACACAAAATCCATTATTCATCAAAATGTATCAACTCATACTATGCATCTTGTATAAATCACAATTCTCTCTGAAGTGTAGTTTCTGATGAGCTGTGACTCTTTTTATTTTAAGAGACTGAACCTGAATGAAAGTAGATTTTTAATCCATATACGATTTAAAATCATCTATCATTTAACACAAAGTACTACTTACTACTTTTGATAACCTTAAACCTTTAAACTTTACTGTTTACTAACTTTAACAGTCTGGGATTTAGAAGAAGTGGTAACTGAATTATGTTCAATGTTTTCTTTGGCATTGCCAATATCAGTGAAGTTTGTTTTCCATATGAAAACCTGAAAAATAATTGACAATGAAATGGACAAAGATAACTAATCTTATGTTACAACAACACACAAATTATTAACCATTTTATCATCTCCAGCTGTAGCAAAATGCTGCCCACTTGGTGAAAAACTAACAGTATTTACACCACCAGTATGCCCACTCAAGGTGAATATTGGCTGACCTTCTAACAGATCTAATATCTGAAAAGTCAGAGCTGATTTATTAGTGCTATGAAGTTATTATTTTGTTTTGTCAAACTAAAACAGACCTTCATTTTACCATCTTTACTGGCAGTCAATATATAACTACCGCTGGGATGAAAAGCTATTTGTGTGACTGCATCATTGTGTATACTAAAATCAAATGAACTAATATGTATTAAGCACATAGAAACAGATATCCCTATGTTTAATGTTTACTATGCTAGCTTATCAGATAAAAATATTTTCAAATTTTCTAAATATTTTTAATAGCTTAATTTTTTAAAATTAGAATCGTAAATTACCTGTAATACTGGACAAGATTATGAGTCCTTGTATCATAGAGTTTAATGTTTCCTTTTGATGTACCCAACACTATATAACAGCTGGATGGGTGCCAAGCTACATACATTCCATGACTTTTATTATCCTTATATGTTTGTATACATTGAGTTGTCTCTGGATCCCAAAGCCTAGTACTTTTGTCATCTGAACATGATGCTATAAATGAGCCATCACTGGATATAGAAGCTCGCCTAACCCAGTTTGTGTGACCTTTAAAAGAGGCTAAAAACTTATGGTTGTTGCTAGACCACATTTTTATTATTTTATCGTCTGATGCTGTTAATATCTGTAAATATATTTTCATATATATATGTTACATTAACATGTGTATTCATTCATATAGGTACCCTTCTTAAAATTTATTGGACATTGCTCATTCATAGACCCTATAATAGTATGTTATTATTATTAATTTTTAAAATAAGTTTTGATTTTATGTCTTTAGACATAAAATAATATTGCAAACTACACTGAGTTCAAAAGATCATGTGGTGTCTCCAATTTGATAAAAATTACTGTTTAAATAGTGAATGAAATAAGCCACTAGCATTAGGATTTAAATATGCTACAAACAACCCAAACAACAATAAGCAATGTCCTTTAAAACTATTTGGATGATTAATTTATGTCAAGAACTATAAATAAATAAATACATGGAAGAATTCCACACAAGGTCGTCCATCCTCAAGGTAAGTAACATTATTTGTGTTATGGGTAACAGATAACTGGTAAATATACTATTTATATAATTTTAAAAACTTAAAATATACCCAGACTCAAAGAACAAACAAATTGTATTTAAAAATATGGGTACTTGGCAGGAATCAAACCTGTGACCTACAAAGCGGAAGGCAGGGTTCACACTGCTTACTGCAATAATGGGCAAATTATATTGAATCTCTGTCAGAAGTCAGAATTTCAATTAGTTTTATATGATATTTTATCAAAATGTTAAAAATGTGATTATAGAAAAATATGCATATTCCTTATAACTGTGCATTAAAACTATTTTATAGCATAAATAACTTTTTATACTGTACCTTAGTCCCGTCTGGACTGTATTGAACTGAACGGACTGTTTGTGAATGAGCCTTAAACATTCTTGTACTTCCCATAACAGTTGGCACCCACAATCTAACAGTTTTGTCACGAGATGCAGAAGCAATGTATTTTCCTGACGGTGAAAACGTGACGTCCATTACTGCTTCATCATGTCCCTGGAATCTATAGCTTTGCATGGAACCTCGTAAATCCCATAACTAAAAGTAACTAAAAGTTGTGAATTAAACTAATAAGATAATTTAAAATAAAATATGTTATATTATCTACAAATAATCATATACCAATATACTATTATCGAAAGAGCTACTAGCTAATTGTTTTCCACTAGGATTATAAAATAAAGCCGATACACTATTGCGATGACCGGTAAGTTGTTTTTCTAATGATGGATCAAAATATGTAGTATTGGATTCCATTGCTTGTAAGTCCAATTCTAAAAAGAATTTACAAATTACGCAGATCACTAATATATTGATAAGTAACTGAGTTTTAATAAAATGAATAATTTAAAACAATTCATTCAAACTTTTCTAACTCAATAAAAACAAACAAATTCAAAGTTCAATTCAAACTAACTTTTTAAATTGAATGTTATTCCAGTCTTGGAATCTGATCCTTTAAAACTAAAGATGTCTATTCATATAACCTTGGTATCAAACAGTTATAGACCAATTAAATAAAATTCTAACTGTATATATAGTCAAACTACATTAATGTAGTTTAAAGTAAGTAAGTCGTAATATAAATTTGTATTATTTAGAATATATAAGCTATCTAAGTAGACATATAGGTAGGTATTTTAGTAAGGTTGAGACCTTCAACTTTAGTCTCTACGCTTAGGAGTCATTTTATAATTATAATTTATAACATGACTTATAAGTGACTAATAGAAATACAAACTATAAAAATTTCATTCTTAGAATTGTGATTATAGTGAAAAAAAAATTGTCATTATTAATTTAAAAACTATTCTGCTATATTCTGTGGCATAGAGAATACGGGCTGATTGTTTTTAACCATAGAATACTAAATACAATAATTTTAACAAAATAAATTGTCTATGCAAATATTTTTCGATTCATTTTTGTGGCACACGAGGTATTTCTTGTTTTGAATTTAGATTCATTAGAATTTATAATTATAGTTATTTTGTATTCCTAAAATTTTAACTGCTTGAAAAGGTTGTCTTTAAAGATACATCTCAGATATTTTAAAAAATACGATGTAATATTTTGTCGTAGTTGTGCGTGATCAACACCGGGTGCTTGCCATTTAAAGTTTTTACATTTTAATGGTAAAAGCCTTAAAAAATTTATGATTTATTTACAGGAATAAGGCGTGATGAATATGAAGTGAGAAATTACATGGGATAATTTATTAAAACGAGTAGGTATGTAAAAATTACTAGCTATTAAAGTTATTGTTTGATTCTAACTATTTCATCACGATTGCTTTATTTAATATTGAAACAGGAACTGTTCAATTATCAATATTAAGATATAAGTTTTTTAATTTTTATTAAATTTGAAAACCAAAGTTGCAAGGTTTGCACCATTATATTTTTATTGTCTTCAAAAATAGCAGTTCAAGCTACAATGAATGTGGGGACATTTGGTGAGAGGGAGGTAGCCCTCATTGCTGATGAGCTGAGCAATGCTGTGGAGTTAACACTTAACCCTGCAGTGGCACATGATGCCAGGAAACAAGCATATACTGCCTGTGAGAGGTAACATTTTATATATATTTCATTTTTATTATTATTTAACGTAGGTATATTAAAGTTTAAAATACTACTAGTGTGTGAAATTTTCTAAAATAAAATTAGCATGTATTTAAAAGTTTTGTAAATTTACTATGAATGGGGTCAATTTTGCTACAATATGGTATATAAGCGACTGCACATGCTGTCAAATTTAAAATTAATTTATTTGCCAATGTCTTACATTGTCTCCTAATATATACATAGCACAAATAAGCTTTAAAAAGTAAATTCATTAGACTACACTAATTATTGAAATCGTTGAATATTTCAGGAAGTCAGTAACAGATAATAATATGTATACCTAGTCTAAACTTAGAGAATGTTATAGAAAGTAATAGGATGTATATAATGTTGTTCTATTTTCATTATTGTACTGTACATTTCTTTGTTATATTTTGTATTATATCAGAAAACAGCAATCTGATATAAATAACTTTATAATTTTAATTGAGGATAAAATACAATCAAGCTAAAAGAAATGCATATAAACATTTTAAGTGTTAATTTTTGTTGTATGTGTGTGATTTTAAAAGCTTCATATTATTTATTAAGATTGGAATTGATTGCAGTTTCAAAGAAAACTCACCATGGTGTGCGCAAGCAGGCTTGATTTTGGCTAGTGGTGCCCAATATTCTCCAGTGGTAAAACATTTTGGGCTACAGCTGATGGAACATACTGTCAAGTACAGATGGACTCAAATTACTCAAGCAGAGAAGCTGTTTATTAAAGTTAGTAATTTCTTATTCATTAACCCATATGAGTTAATTCATCTGACCCTTTTTATAGATAATTAAAGTGCTACTCACAGTTAAGTGTAGTTTAGTGTGTATTGACTTTATGTGTATGCTATTATTCAAATATTAGTTCATCTCAACCCAGATGACATTTTATATTATTGCATGATTTGCTTGTAGTAGTGAAAATAATTAATAATAAATAAATAGTAGAAAAAGTAAGTAAAGTTTGTTAAACTGGTAAAATTTGCTAGCAATATATACATAATAATCTCTAAAGTATCTGCTTTTAATTTAAGGAAAATGCTATGAAACTCCTATACATGGGTGGTTGGGAGACTGCTCATTTGAACGATGCCTTAGCTAGAGTGATTGTTGAAATGATAAAGCGTGAATGGCCGCAGCAGTGGTCAACTCTTCTGGCTGAGCTGAGTGATGCTTGCAGTAGAGGTCACCTCCACACCCAAATTGTGCTCCATGTGTTTTTAAGATTGGTAGAGGATGTTGCTACTTTGCAGGTATGTAAAACAAATTTTAGATCTTTTAAATTTTATTTTTTATATTTACAGTATTGAACATTACTTAAACCTAAATAACTACATAACAATTGTAGTGGTAAAAAATACAAAATGAAATAAATTATCTATACATATTATAAAACAAAGTCCCCAAAAGGAGTCTCTCTGTATGTGATAGATTTTCGTAGAATTTACGAAACTGATTTTTGTACGATTTGTACTAAAATGTAGAGGAATTCTTCCGGAATGTTTATTTATTTATTTATTTAGGGAAACAAACAATTATAATAAAACTTAAAATATTAGACGTATGGGGTTAACAGAAATCAGCAAAGTCTCCGCTGATAACAAAAAAAATCCTATAACTATATCAACAACAAAAAAAGTAAAAAATTAAAATAAAAAATAGCAAAAAATTTAAATAACGTTAAAAAGAGTACAAAATAAATATTGCTAAAAAAAATGACTAAAATATTAATTAAATATCACTTAATATCACAAAAATTAACAATTTGCAATTTTTTCTTAAAAGTATACATTTTATCGTGCATAATATCTAAATTTTGACAATATGTATTGTACATTCTGCATGCACGATAAATAATTATATTATCAGCATATTTGGATCTGCATGTTGACTGTTTTCTAACAATGTTATGTCTGGGGCATTTTAATTTAACATTACTTAAAAGAAATTTAGAATCAACTACATTGTTTAGTATTTTATATAAATATAAATATATTTGGTCCCGTTCATATCTACGTGTTATCAGTGACTTAAAATTAGTATTATGATTGATGGAACAACCTGATTTAAATTGCAAATTCTTTAAAAAATAGTTTATGTAGAAAATAGTTTAGGTAAATAGTACATTTAAATTTGTGTAAACTGTTTTGAAGAGGTCGCACAGTTGTAAAAAACCTCGCCTTTAGTGGCGTGTGACGCGTAAACCAACAGCGATACACTCAAGTAATGTACCAGAGAATTGTTATAAAAGTACTACAAAAAAGTCAGAGACAGCATTTCTCCATCTGTTATGGCTACTTCAATAACTACTTTTATGTTCAGAATTTCAATTAAATACACTGATTGCCACGTCGGCGAGATCTCATAGAAAAAGAACAACTGCTGAGATTCCGAAGTTACTTGTAGAGTTGACTAATTAAAAGTCCTTGTTCACAAGTTAATTAAAATAAAGAAATTTGTTTATAAATTTGTTTATAGTGTATATTTTATTAATAGTAAATGCTATTAGCATTAATAATTCCTGGCATTTAGGTTTGTTGATAATGCATCAACCTTGCAGACTTTATCACTAAGAAAATAAATATGTGATTAAACAAATGGGCAGTACATATTATTATGGCCGCTAAAATTTTCTATCATAATTAATTCTGTTAAGTAACACAAAACAATAAACATCCTAACATAGTTGCACTTATATAAAAACAGCAACTGTCAATCATCTCATTGTAACATGATAAATTATATAATTTATAGAACTAGGTGTTACTTTTCAGAGATCCATAACACAATAGTAATAATAAAAATTATTTTGCTATAACCGAGATACAGTAAATAGAAAATATATATAGTGCTAAATAAATAGTGGACTCTCCGTTATTTCATACCTGATACATGCAGGATTCGTAAAAAGACATGCACAAACCTCCAGCACTGCCACCATAATACATATATCATCATATGTATACATATATATTTTCTATTTACTGTATCGAGGATTATAGGAAAATAATTTATAAATAATGTTTCACCATAATCAACATAACTACTTGCTTAAAAGATACCCATTAAATAATTAAAGAGTAAGGCAAATCCCATGACTATTCTACATTTTCTTTAGTATGTAGTAAATTTTTTTTTACTGATATCATGAAATCAACAGACATTAGAACAACACCAGCGCCGCAAGGATATATATCAGGCCCTAACAAGCAACATGGCAGAGATATTTGCATTCTTCATGCGTCTCATCGAGCTCCACGTACAGGAATTTCGGGAGAAAACGGCAGCCGGCGATTATGTTGGTGCTGCTAGCAATGGGAGAGTTGTGCAGGTAACTTGTGTCTTGTGCCCGTAGAGTTATTATACATAGATTGGGGGAAATATAGGCAGGCCTGTGAGTGAGAGTATCCAACAAATAACAACCCAACCTATTTTTTTTAAATAAATATATATATGGGACTCTTACACACACGGTTGTCTGTAGTAGTAGTAGTAGTCCAGAGTAAGTAATTTATTACTTGTGTTATTGGTGACAGACAATTGGTAAATATATACATATATAATTCTCAATACATACTTAAATAAAAATATATAATACAACACCCAGGCTCGAAGAAACAACAAATTGTTTACAGAAAATGTTGGCCTTCAGCGGGAATCAAACCTGCGACCCACGGAACTGAAGGCAGGGTCACTGCCAACTGTGTCAACGAGTCAGTCAATACTTATTTTTATTTAATCACCTGTAATAAAAACAGGTAGCCTCATGTAGATGAACATATATTACATTTAGATGAATATAAATGGACATATTCTAAGCTGGTTCTGTACTCTAGTATCCTCTACTCTATATTTATGCCAGAGATTGTTTAAATAAATATAGTGTTACACTTAACTCTTTGTTACGCTTCACTATTGCATACACATTGAACGCTGACACTAGACAGTAGAATATCCCCAACTGGCTTATTTATAACCTTTGTTGTTTGCATTCCCGTTTCCGTTTTATGAAACAATTGACATTTGACTACTTCCGTCTCCCACAAATTATTAAATTATTCCTATTAATTATGTTTCTTATTACATAAGCACATAATGGTAAATGTATTTGAGAGTATTTATAAGCATATTTAACACAATATATAACAATAGATAAAAAAACATGCTTTTGCATCAAACTGAAAAGTGAGAAATATCTCTTAATTGGGATATAATAAAAATAATGAACAAACAATATTAGTATTATTGAGAAAAAAGCTATTTGCTGTTATAAAAAAATATATAAAAAAATCTAATTATTTATTTTATTGGATACTCACTGGTTCTTGATAAGTGTCGAAAGTTTGGATAAACATAGAAGCTTTATATATACTGCTAATTGCGGAGGTTAGAGCGCAGAAGCTATTAGTGTCTAGTAGCCTTGGAACTATAACAGATAGACTTTTTAATATTTTTTCTCGTATTTCTAAATATTAGTATGGATAAATCTACTTATAGTGTTATTAAAAATGTTTTCAGGTAGTGTTGCTGACGCTGACAGGGTTTGTGGAGTGGGTTTCAACAAACCACATAGTCACCAACAATGGAAGGCTGCTACAGATCCTATGCATCTTGCTCAGCGACGAGGTGTTCCAGCTGCCCGCTGCTGAATGTCTACTACAAATTGTGAACAGAAAAGGCTCTGTGAGTTTAATCTGATCTCGATGCTTTGTCACGAACATGAATGTTTAGACAACTTTCATCCAAAAAAAATAAGTTAAATGTCCTTGTGTGATACTTATAACATGATTATTCTTATAATTTATAGAATTAGGCGTTACTTTGCGGAGATCCATAATACAAAAGTAATAATAAAAATATTTTGCTATAATCTGCGACACAGTAAATAGAAAATATATAGTGGACTATCCGTATTTTCATACCCGATACGTGCAGGATTCGTAAAAACACATGCACAAACGTCCACCACAAAACACAAGCACTACACACGTTCACTATCACAAACTCAACAATCGTTTCGCCCCGCAACCGAAGCATCATCAAGAGATTACTCAACGACAAAATCGCAAAGCAAAGCATTATCGAAGCAAGCATTGTTATATAGTACTTGGTTCATCCCTACCCTTTATTTTATCTCTGAACACGTGCAACAAGTTTGAACTAAAAATATTTATCTGCTCCTTAATGAGGGTGCCATTGTTATGCTTGATGATTTCTAATTGTTCCAAAATATTTAATTTCAAGGTTTTTTCACAGGTGTGCAGGATTTCGAAACAAGCGGTCATAAAGTTTCTAATGACCAATCTTTTAAGAATCGCTCGCCTTGTTTGTTGACTTTGTAGAACATAAAACTTAATAAAAGTCCTACTTTAATTTTTGAATTTAATAACCACTTTGCAGAACTTCCAGGCTCTAACTCCAACCACTAGCTATAAGTGTGGCTTTGCCCGTTTGGAAATAAGTGTTGAGCATGTAATAGTTACTTGAGTCTCGGCAGGAGACTAGCTCTCTGATACTCTACACCGCTTTTTTATACCTATTTTTCCCTCTAACCTACAATCGACACCTATTTGTTACTACCCCCACTAAAAATTGTTGTAAAACGACCTCTTCAACTCAATTTACTTAAAACCGTAATGCACTATTGACATAAATCTTTCGGGGGAATTGCATTTACCTTTAAGTAAAAAAAATCCTTTATTTCTTATTAATCCTTATATTTCAGACAAAAGAGAGGAAACCGTTAATGATATTATTCAGCGATGATGCAATCTCGTGCATCCACCGTGCAGCGTTGCAAAGCATCAATGCGGTCGAGGAACCACATTACTTGTTCTTGAAGAAGCTCTCACAGGTACATCTCTATACTAATATTAAAAATACTGCCTGTTACACTTTCAAAACTTATCCACGGCCATTTCACGGCTGTAGCAATATTAATTAAATTTGGCAAAGTGAAAATTATGTAGGATAAAAATTAAACCCACCTTAGTCGCCTTTATGCAGGCTGTGATAGCCCAGTGGTGAGACCATGCGACTCTAGAGATGAACATGGGTTCAAACACGGGCAGGCACCAATGAGTTTTTCTATTAAAAACAAACTTAAGTGTCTAATTGATATTTGCAATTCACACGCTTTTCGGTGAAGGAAAACATCTTGAGGACACCTGCATATCTCTAGAAAATTCTAGGGATATGTGTAACCTACCAATCTGCATTGGAGCAGCGAGATAGGTCTTAGCTCCAACCCTTCTCTCCAGAAATGGAGAGAGGAGGCCTATTCCCAGCAGTGGGATATTAACAGGCCGTTACTTTACTTTACTAGTCGCCTTTTACGACAACTCGGTAAGAAATGAGGGTGGTCTATTCTACTTAGCCGGATACCACACGACAGATCTATTTAATAAATATGTATTATAAATATTGACGGGCCCGTTGGCGCTGTGGGTAGTGACCCTGCCTTCAGCACCGGGGGTCGCGGGTTCGATTCCCGCCGAAGGCCAACATTTTCTATAAACAAATTGTTTGTATTTAAGTATGTATTAAGCTGTGATAGCCTAGCGGTGAGACCGTGCGACTCTCTAGAGACGACATAGGTTCAAACCCCGGGCAGGCACCAATGAGTTTTTCCATTAAAAACTTATGTGTCTAATTGATAATTGCAATTTATCACACGCTTTTCGGTGAAGGAAAAACATCGTGAGGAAACCTGCATATCTCTAGAGAATCTAGGGATATGTGTAACCTACCAATCCGCATTGGAGCAGCGTGGTAGGTCTTAGCTCCAATCCTTCTCTCCAAAAACGGAGAGAGGAGGCCTTAGCCCAGCAGTGGGCATAGTAACAGGCTGTTACTTTACTTTTTTTTTACTTTAAGTATGTATTTAAACTTATATATGTAGTATATCTACCAGTTG
The DNA here is from genome assembly GCA_947086505.1 of Morpho deidamia. Taxonomy (NCBI): domain Eukaryota; kingdom Metazoa; phylum Arthropoda; class Insecta; order Lepidoptera; family Nymphalidae; genus Morpho; species Morpho deidamia. The sequence goes on from CAMTZC010000025.1 coordinate 4,635,589, forward strand.
TCTGTCACCCATAACACAAGTATTAAGTTACTTACTTTGGGGTCGGACGACCGTGTGTGTAAATGTCCCATATATTTATTATTTATTATTATTTATTTATTTCATATCTGCAGGTTCTTGCTGGCCTGGCCACTCAACTTACATTACTCTGGAACTGCTCCATCAACCCAGAGTCATGGCTGTCCCTCCTCCTGGAGACCATGCTGCTACTCACGTCGCACCCGTCCCTCACGCTGGCCCACACCGCGAACTCCATGTGGCTGGCGTTCATCAAGCATGAGCAGATCTCGAAGCTTCCACACGTCCTGTCGATGGTGCCACGATGGTTGCAAGCTGCGGCTCCTAAAGTTCTTAAAGTAAGTGACTTTAGAGACGAAATTTTAGTCTGTGAGACCGTGCGACTCTTACGAGTGGAATACGAGTTCAAACCCGGGCAGGCACCAATGAGTTTTTCTATTAAAACTCATGTATCTAATTGATAATTGCAATTAATCACACGCTTTTCGGTAAAGGAAAACATCGTGAGGAAACCTGCATATCTCTAGAGAATTCTGGAGATATGTGTAACCTTCCAATCCGCATTGGAGCAGCGTGGTAGGTATTAGCTCCAACCCTTCTCTTCAGAAGAGAGAGGAGGCCTATTCCCAGCAGTGGGATTATAAGAGGCCGCTACTATTTCAAAAAGTAAAGTAACAGCCTCTTACTTTCCCACTGCTAAAACATAACAGTATCATCCTTTATTCTTTTTTTAAAGAAAATAATGATATTTGAAAAACATTAAATGAATAACAAAATTATTACACAGAAAACGTGCATTAAAGACATATACACATACACGCTAATATAAACTCTTTTTTTACTGTTATAGTCTATGGTCAATTTAATAAAAGATTAATATTGTTTAATTTTATTTTTTTATAATTTTTCTGAATATCATGCGATCATTTTTTGGAGTGGATTGTGATATGGCGCAGGTGGCACTGACCCTGCCTTCAACTCCATGGGACGCGAGTTCGATTCCGAATTCCGAAGTTCGATTCCGAAGGCGTATATTTTCTATAAACAATTTGTTGTTTCTTCGAGCCGTGGTGTGTATTTGTAATTAAAATTATATATGTAGTATATTCAACAGTTTTCCGTCACCCATAACACCAGTATTAAGTTACTTACTTTGAGGACGGACGACCGTGTGTATAACGTCTAATTCGGCGTAAAAAGTACGTCGCGTTAAAATTCCGCAAAAGGGGTTAGAAGAAGTTTCGTATGGTATATTCGGTTTAAAGCTCTACGCCCTAACGCCTAAAATGGAACACTGCGCGATAAAAAAACCGTCGCGTTTTAAATGAACTGTTAAGTAAACAGATTGGCTCTAAATCAGACTGGCCCGTTGGCGCAGTTGGCAGTGACCCTGTCTTCGGCTCCGTGGGTCGCGGGTTCGATTCCCGCCGAGAACAAACATTTTCTATTTAGGATTTGTTGGTTCTTCGAGTCTGGGTGTATATATGTAGTTAAGTATGTATTTAAAACTATATATGTAGTATATTTACCAGTTGTCCGTCACCCATAACACAAGTATTAAGTTAATTACTTTGGGGATGACGACCGTGTGTGTATATGTCCCATATATTATTTATTATTTATAGATACCTGGTCTACTCATTTGTTTAATTTCGACGTATTTTTAACGCACGGTAAAAAACCTCTCGTGCTCACGAGGGTTAGTGTCCCATATATTTATTTATTTATTAATTTATTCATGTGTAGCTTTTAATGTTAAACCACTTTAAGGTTAACGATAATTACTTTAAGTTTTAATATAGGTTTACTTAACAATAGTTGTTGTAGTTTGTTAACAATAGTTAATACAAAACTGTAATATTTATTTTTTAAAAGAGTGACCGCCGAGTTTCTTGCTCGTTCTTCTCAGTTAGAGCACCTTTCCGAACCAGTTGTAGCTTCAATTTAATTTTAATTTGACGATTCAAAAGTGCTTGTAATAGGCCGATTTGAATAAAAACTTAATTGAATTTGAATTTGAATTTGAATTAAATAAAAAGACTGCAGTCCACGCGAACGAAGTTGCGTTTAAAAGCTATTAATTAATCTGAATGTTGTTCCAGGTGACATACCCATCATCAAGGGTCAGTGGTATCAGCGATGCGGTCTCATACGCCTGCATGGACTACGATAGCGAGCAGGAGTTTGCCATATTCTTCAACCGTTCGCGCACTGAAATATTAGAAAGTTTTAGGTTAGTATTTACTTGTAATCAGTTCTAAGTAGGCGCATAAAAAGCTTTGACCATATTTTCTATTATGATACTTTCAATTCGATGGATCTGAATAATTTATAGAATTAGGCGTTACTTTGCGGAGATCCATAATACAAAAGTAATAATCAAAATTATTTTGCTATAATCCGCGTTACAGTAAATAGAAAATATATATAGTGTTAAATGTATAGTGGACTATCCGTATTTTCATACCCGGTACGTGCGGGATTCGTAATAACACATGCACAAACCTCCACAACTTCCACCACAATACACAAGCACTGCACACGTTCACTATCACAAACTCAACAATCGTTTCGCCCCGCAACCGAAGCATCATCAGGAGATAGACTCCACGACAAAATCGCAAAGCGCTTTGCGAAACGATTGTTTCTATTTACTGTATCGCGGATTATAGCAAAATAATTTTGATTATTACTTTTGTCGATGGATCCATTAAAAATAAAGGCGTCCTTAAAGACCTATACGACCCTGATGACTTAGCATTCAATGGCTTTGACGATACTTTTTATGAATTAGATTTCCATAACTTGACGCTATAAATATAGGCGCTGTAAAATCGATCAAGTCACGACGCACACTCATTCAAACGAATAATAAAAATGTTAGTGTGTCTATCTGTCTGTCAAACTTTCAAAGCTTATCCCTTTGATTAAATAAATTAAGTTTGGCACAATAAAAGGTAATACTAGTGTACATAAGATAAAAAAATCATTTACCAAATTGCCTCCAAGAACAAACAAAAACGGCAAAATTAAGATATTTAAATATGTGTGTCTTTCAGTCTGTCTGTCTGTTATGCTTTCATGGCTTACACTGTAGTAATATTTGTGATTAGGAAAAAACAATAAATGATTGGCGGTATTTTACCATTTTAGTTATTAGAATACAAGGTGTTGTTAATATTTTCAGGTATTGTATGATAGCAGCGCCTCTGGTCACGTGGTCATATGTGGAGCGGTGGACGCAGACCGCGTTGGACAAAGTGGACTCATGTCCACTGCAGCTCGACGTCACACACCCACTGCACGTTGAGTGGGAGGCTTTAGCTCAGGTAAGGATATTGTTACGTTCAGGCTTCGTGGATATGGAAGACAACATTTAGTGATCAGAAAGTATTTCAGCTTTTCAGTACAAATAACAATACATATAATTGCAGAGGAGAACCTTAGTCCAGTATCGTAACCACCAGCCACTCGCTATTGTATCAATCGTTTCGACTTCGAATACCTCACTTACTGTTATTTGAAAACTGAATTTATTTATAAAGTAAAAAATCCATGCAGAAATTTCTGTTTCTCGATTGCTCCCGAGTCCTTATTAGACTAAAAGGAATGCACAACACAATTTGTAAACAACTAAAATATTCAGAGTAATGACGTCAAATAGTTTATATAGAATGCTAACAGCCATGCTAATATATTTTTTATTAACCCATTTAAAATACATTTCAGTAAGACACACAGATATATATATACTGTTTTTTTTATGGCTGAAAACAGTTGTCAAATTGAGAAGAGATTAGTTAATTAATTTATTTATTTATTCTTATTTATGTACTATGAAATTTCTTACCTAAATGTCGTAAATGGCGACTAATAAAAATACCTAGCTAAATCACATCACATCATGCTTAAAACATGCTGTGCCGACCCCACTTAGAGTGGGTTAAGGGCAGGAGAATGATGACCTTGAAAAGCGTTAGAAAAACATTATTAGTAAAAAAAGTTTACAAAGGTCAACCCTTCCCTTATAATTTGTCATAAAAAATTGTCTACAATCTTATTGATTTTCAATCGCGTTCATGAATATTCAAGGGTTTTTTTCAGTCATGGATTATGGTCTATTTCTGGGCGACCACTTGTAATAATACCTCCTTAAATATTTATAGGTCCTCGACGTAGTGTTATCACGTTTGCTTCAAGCCGAGCCAAGGCCCAATGTGGCTGAAGGGTTGCGACTTCTGCAGCGGTGTGTGGCCAGTGAACCACGAGCTCCACTCATATTGTCGCTACTTCTCTCATTCATCTCTGCACTTTTCGTGTTTCTCAGCTGCGCTTACAGTCAGCTCGCAGGTGAGGGTAGTAATAAAATGCTTTTTGAATAAGTAAAAGGAGGATGCTAGAATTGGGCCTAACTGTAACAAAAACTCCACATACACCAAAAAATTCTTAGTTTTTTTCTGTTTAAATATCACTATAAATATTATAAACTTTCAATGGGAATATGTTAGAAAACTTATTTAATCATATTAATATAGTTAATATGATTAAGTAGTTAATGTAATATACATATCATTATATTTAAAAAATACTATAAACGTATCATTGTCAACTTGTTACTTTTTAATTGCCTAAACAGCGCTGGATTCCAACGTTTTTAGTATAAATAGACCAAATATATATATATATATATATATATATATATATATATATATATATATATATATATATATATATATATATATATATATATATATATATATATATATATATATATATATATATATATATATATATATAGTTATCCCTTCTAGGAGTTGTTTGATCAAGCGGTACGTATAATCAGTTCTAAGTTGATCCGTTCGGATTTGTTGATCCAGGCCCGATTTGTTGATCCAATACAATTTTACATCACATTTGTTGGCTCCGCTTCGGATCAACAAATGATGAATACTGTTTCTCTGTAAGTACTCAATAATTATACAAATCCACTCCGTAGTTATTTGATCCGATTCAAACGCGCCAATCACAGAGCAGATCGTCACCGAACGTACTCCGTACTTTGACCCCGTCATTCAAGGCTATTTCAAGGTTGAGTTTGCAGTACATTATTAAGCATGCAGATTTCAAAGAAATGTAGTTGAAGGATCTGATGGTTCTAATTGAAATTATAACATTTAGGAATAAGTGATCTTGAATAAGAGGCTGAATTAATATTTTAAAAAATCCCTCCTTTCTGTCTAAAAGAAATTCTTAAAATCTTAAATCTTATAAAGTACATGTAAAAAAAGGTAATCATAGAAATTATTTTCTTTAATACCAAAATAATGTATATTATTACTTTTGTATTATGGAATTCAGCAAAGTAGCGCCTACTTCTAGTTTTAATTTTTAAGTTACTTGTCTTAAGGCGCTCCAGGCGAGGGTGTAAGAGAGAGGCTCGTCCCATTCAGTCTCTTCAAGTGTCAACGTCACCTGCTCGTGGTGCACCCTGCAGATAACCAACGAGGATCTGGCGATCGATTAATGGTCATATAACCATTTCTGCCCAGCTGACCCAAATACCAGACCGACAGTGAACAGCAGCACTGCCGCATGCCGAGCGTGGTGATTACTCGCAAACCCTTCACATGATGTTATCACAATATAAACCACAGCCCCTAGTTCCCAGCTCTGGCAGCGGATTAAATAACGGCGTAGCAGGTGGTTTCGAGAATTTCCGGCAAAAAATCCGCTGCCAACCACGAAAACCACGTAGCAACGTGAGACGCATGAATTTTGAGGGAAGAGAAGATGGAAAATATACTTGAGCTGGAAAAAAAACAGTAGACAAATTGCGGTGGTGATAGGATTATCTGAAGTCGCGTTCCTTATACTCAGAATTACCAAACGGTATTATCTGAATGTCATACAGGTTTACGCATCGACATCAGCACATCAAGACGATGATGCATACGATGCATGCCTCGAAAACCTTCTACATTGTTTCGATGGGGGAATTAAACGCAAAGCTTGGCAAGTGAAGCGGCACAGAGGTGAGAGTAGGGCAATTTGAATACGGGCTACGGAACCACATGGGCCAGATGTTGGCGGATTTCTTGGAGAGAGAGGATCTCTACATGATGAATTCTTTTTTCAAGAAACAGCTGCATCGAAAATGGACCTGGATAAGTCCCGATGGTTCCACGAGAAATGAGATCGACTTCATCATGTCGACCAGACGTTATATATTTAATGATATATCTGCGATCAATACCGTAAGGAATGGGAGCGATTACCGTATGGTTAGAGGCACATTGAATATATGCGTACAGCTGGAAAGATCCAGACTGGTGAGTCTACGCTCGACCCATTTGAGCTCATATCCAAAATCCCATTAAGTTCCAACTCGATCTGATGAACCGTTTTGATTGCCAAACTGACTGCGCTGTGACTGTGGACGATTTAAACAACATGCTGGTGGAAACCTTCCATATGGTCCAAACTTTATAAGAAAAGTCGTAAGAGAACCAATAAATTCTTGACACAGACTCTCATGCCCATGAATGAGAGGAATAAAATGAGATTAGTGTATCCATAGACAGATTTCTTAAGGGCAAAAGTGCGACCAGCGACAGTTCAACACCGAATACATTCGAGGTACTATAGAGCGTAACAGGGGCTCAAAAGTTTTCGCAAGACATCTGTCTATTAGGCAAAGGCAGTTGACGTGATTGAAGACCGATATTGCTATCATTTCGTCTCAAGTGTCTTCCAGGCAGAAACCTACGCTATCATGAAATGCGCCAGGAGATTGAAAGAAACACAAACAGCAGGTAATATAGTTATATAAAGCGACAGTCAAGCGGCATTAAAAGCTCTCGACCGTATAGAAACGACTTCGGCCATAGTTAAAGAATGCAAACAAGCATTAAATGAACTATCTGAAGCTGGTGAAGTAACGATTGCATGGGTCCCAGGGCACTAAGGCCATGCAGGTAATGAAAAAGCTGATGAATTAGCAAGAAAGGGAGCGAGTCAGACTTTTATAGGGCCTGAACCCTATCTCCCAATTGCTAACACTATCATAAAGCGTGTTATAGGTAAAATAATAGAAATAGAAGCTAACAAAAGATGGAGAAAGGAAACACTCAGACAGTCGAAGCTATTCCTCAAATCTTTCGATACAAAGAAGACCAAGCAGCTAATATCTCAGAGTAGGGAAAATGTGTCAATTATAACACGTATTACTACGGGGCACTGCCTGTTAAACAAACACCTGTCGATATAGAGAATAAAGGAAGATTCAGCGTGCTCAGAGTGTGTAGTAGAAGAAACGAGTCTTCACCTTATAGCTGAGTGCCCTATGTACTCGCGGGTAAGATGGGAGATACTAGGTAAGGATGAACTTGCAGTTAAGGACTTGGCTGATATCCCCTTCAGGGACATTATCAGGTTTACAAAAGCTACTGGTAGATTAAAGCAGGTGACACTGCCGGGACATCAGTGATACCCATGTCCCAACATGGGGAAATGGGTGGAATAGTCTGACATAGGAGCTGACCACCCGCACTGCTATAGCAGGCGTCCCCGAATTAGATAGATAGATAGATCATTTCGTCTCGACCTGAGATTTTAAGAGAGGTTGAGAGGTTCTATAGGCAGTTATACATTTCATACTGTTGTCAATTTGGCAAAAGATCCAAGACCTAATTTGACTCTACACTATACCGAAGATATACCACCGGACGTCAGCCTAACGAGATTAGTATTACTCTCAAACAACTTAAGAACAACAAGGCTCCAGATGATGAAAAAATGACAACCTAACTACTGAAGGTGGATGAAGAACTGAAAAACTACCTCAAGTCCTTCAGCGATTTAATTCCGTTATTTATGAAGGTATTATGCCGAAGGCATGAGACAGGAACGTAGTGGTTCTCTTCTTCAAGAAAGGTGACGTCTTATTGAAGAATTACAGACCCATCTTTCTGCTGAATCATGTTTATAAGTTGTTCTCCAGAGTCAAAACGAATCTTCTCGCTGGTAGGTTAGACGACTTCCAGCCTCCCGAACAAGCCGGATTCCGAAAAGGCTCAAGTACTATAGTACCACATATTCACGCTGTGGGAGGTTATACAGAAGACCGAGTAGTATAACCAGCCACTTTGCTTGGCGTTTGTGGACTATGAGAAGGCCTTTGATTTGGTGAAAACATAGGCCGTATTAAGATGGCTCCAGAGATGCCGAATCGTCTATCGGTGCGACCAAGTGCTGAAGTATTTGTACGAAAATGCCACAATGTATAGACATTGTGGCATTTTCGTACAAATGGATACGGATAGCCGTATCCAAGACGGCGAGATATGAGACAAAGAGATGTCATCTCCCGGAAACTGTTTACCGTTGCATTGGATGATGTGTTTAAGCTTTGGATTTGAACGGATATGGCATCAACATCAACGGCGAGTATATCACTCACCTTAGATTTGCCGACGATATAGTCGTTATGGCGTCTCTGAAGGACCTAACCTTGAAGGACCTTAACATAATGCACGACGACCTCAGTAGAGTAACTAAACATGTGGGCCTTAAAATGGCTCAAAAGATGTTGAAGATGATTGTAACTTGTAACTTATTTTGACAGTCTATATTATTATGAATTATTAAATATTATTAATAAAAATAATTTTGTTATCTCTCATTATTCAAACTATAATTAAGTATGTAATACAGTATTATTTTAAAATTTAACGCCGTTTGAAACCATATTTCGTTTCATTTCATACAAAAAAGTGCAGTCCAGAAATAGTTCTTACTAATAGGTAGTTTGGAATTTCAAATATATGTCAGAATGCCCCGGACGATGTTAAAAATAAAGATTTATATTAGATCAACTTATGCCTATTGATACAGAATTATATAGTAGCAATGACCTCTGGGGCCGACGTTGACAGGTGGGGAATCTCACTCATTATATATCAAACATGGATCAAAAAGTGTCTAGAATGTATTGGATTTTAAGATCAACTAATGCTTAACGGAGACTTTAGCAAAAACCGTTAGCAGGAGCCACAAAATAACCAAAAATATGAAACGAAAAATATAGAGTCTACTAGTGCATCATAAAATATGAGTGAGTGACACGATATGTCAATCAAATATATCCTTTTTGTCATTGTGAATACAACTCAGGAGCCATTAAAACAGCTAATTTAAGTGGATCAAACAAGTACTTAGAAAAATTGCGTGATCAAACAAGTAGCAGAAAAGGACTATATATATATATATATATATATATAAAGATTCCTTATTTTCGTTTTTGTAACCATAAACCATAATTTTTGTTTTTCTGACGACAAAAAAATAATTTATCAACTTTTACTTGAATGATGATAGCTTATTGTTATATTTTTATTACAAACCCTATCGTTTTTTATTGTTTTTAAGGTATTTACCATGTACTTGTAGTTGTCCATAACCTTAGACTATAACTCTTATTTTATATTACCCCCATAGAAATTAAATAAAATAATAATTGATCCTAAGATAACAAATATTTTTCTGTCTTACAACACTAAAATTAGTACTGTAACGTCTCGGCCCAAAGATGTATGAAATTCTGGCACTCTCCTTTAGAAATAAAAAAAATTAGGAAGTTTAGTATTTAATTATCAAAGTATTTCAAAACCCTTAATGACATAGATGATGTTTCCAATTTTTGAAAATCTATACTTTACTTTCCTATACTTTGTTTTCCTAGTTTGTTACAACGCTTAATGACATAGACATTGTTCCTTTACTTTACTTTTACTAAATACTGGCTGTATGTAAACGATTTTTTCATAATCTACTTAAAGGATTACTGCACAATTTTTTTAAAAGGTAGTTCAAGAAGATTCAGGTTAATAGTACATTATGGTTTTATGTAAATTGTGTTGAAGAGCTCGCACGATTGTAAAAAAACTCGCCCGAATAGAGATACACGGAAGTAATGTACTAGAGAATTGTAGATCTACAGAAATACTACAGTAAAGTCCGCGACAGCATGTCTCTATATCTTATGGTTAACTCAAATTAAATACTTTTGTTTTTAAAATTTCAACTAAATATACTGATTTTTGGGCGAAGCCGCAGGCAAATTTAGTTTAATATATATCGACTGTGAACCGGCAATATCTCCTATCTCAATTTTAAGCCAAAACACTTTTTAACGGCGTTGGGTACTACTGCCCATCATTTACCGTATCAACATGTATTATCTACTTGAAATTTTGTAAATAAATAAACATATTTAAAGCCAACTGTTTTTTTATTTCATAAAAATGATTGCGATTGTATTAATAATCACGTTTTTTCTTCGTACTGATAAGTTGACAAAAATAAGAAAGGACAATTTGCCAGTTCACAGTCGATATGTAATCTTAGCTCCAACCCTTCTCTACAGAAACGGAGAGAAGAGGCGTATGCCTAGCAGTGGGATTCAACATGTAACTTTACCTTTTTTTAACACTTTGTCAGGCCCAGGCGTGGGATCGGCGGGAGCGGAACTGTTGCCGCGTGTTCTAGACAAGATCTTCACGGCTCTCGTGTACGAGGGCACACCTCCTGAGGGCCGCAGCTCGCGGAATGTGAAGAATGTAAGGAGACACGCGGCTGGGCTGCTAGTGAAGCTTGGCTCTAAAGTAAGTTTATAGAAGCGTCGGCAATTACTGAATCTCTCTAGTTAGTAGTAATTTTTAACAATTCCATTATTTAAACTCATATATCGACTGTGAACCGGCAATATGTCCTATCTCAATTTTAAGCCAAATCACTTACTAACGGCATTGGGTACTACTGCCCATCATTTACCATATCAACATGTATTATCTACTTGAAAATTTATCAATAAATAAACATATTTAAACTCAACTGTTTCTTTATTACATAAAAATTATTGCGAATGTATTAAAAATAACTTTTTTCTTCTTCCTGAAAAGTTGTCGAAAATAAGATAGGACAATTTGCCAGTTCACAGTCGATATATTACTAGTTTTTTCGCGCGCGGAATTTGTTCTGCGACAGTATCTGATTTAATTAAATTTATGATTCACGATTTTGGTCACAGTGGCTTTCACATAAAAGGTAGATATATGCTGTCGCGGACTTTTATTTGGAACTATTCAAAACAAACAATACTACGGTACATCATCTTTGTGTAACTCTAATGGTTTAAGCAGCGTACGCTAAGATAGCTCTCAGAGGCCAGATTTTTTCCGACTATATTGACATGTATCTTTATATTACATAAAATCATTACAAATTGTAGCCTGTGTGTTATTCTGATGTATAACCTATATAACTGTAAAGTTTTATCCAAATACGTTCAGTGGTTTTTTCGTGAAAGAGTAACAAACATCCATCCAAACTCACAAACTTTCGCATTTATAATATTAGTATTAGTATATTATAAATAACAGAGAAAGTATGCATGTTACTTATAGACTCCGAAACAGATAGAACGATTTTAATGAATTTTTATTGATAATCTTTAATATAACAAAGTTTAGTGGCTATTAAATAAAATGCTCCACTTATTTGCCATTTTATTGAACTGTCAATAAGTTTTTTCTCGAGGGGATGTCTGTCTGGTCTGGTTGAGATTTAGCGTCAGTGACGTTTTGCCTGACTGCTGGTAGACATATATACGTGGTAAAAAAATAGGATTCCGTGCACAGGATAATCAAAAGTAATAATAAAATTATTTTGCTATAATCCGCGATACAGTAAATAGAAAAAATATATAGTGTTTAATGTATAGTGGACTATCAGTATTTTCATACCCGATACGCAAAGCAGCTTTGCGATTTTGTCGTGTCTATCTCCTTTGTGATAGTGAACCTGTGTAGTGCTTGTGTATTGTGGTGGAAGTGGTGGAGGTTTGTGCATGTGTTTTTACGAATCCTGCACGTGTCGGGTATGAAAATACTGATAGTCCACTATACATTAAACACTATATATATTTTCTATTTACTGTATCGCGGATTATAGCAAAATAATTTTATTATTACTTTTGTATTATGGATCTCCGCAAAGTAACGCCTAATTCTATAAACAGGATAATCAATTAAGGAATAAAAATCCGCCTCGCCTCTCTTTTGTCACATCCATTATTTAATATAGTAAGTAGCCTATAACGCCGTATAGCGTAATAGAAAAAGCGTTGTAGGAGGGTTCTAGTACATCGTACTCGCATGGCGCTCGTTGAAGGGGATTAAATGAAATATTAAGGATAAAACTATGTTATGGACGAAATATGCTCGTTTTATTAATAACATGGCTGAGAATTAAATATTGTATTTAAAATAAAATTTATACACCTTTTAGTAATGGATATCGACTGTGAACTGGCAAATTGTCCTATCTTATTTTTGACAACTTTTGAGGAAGAAGAAAAAACGTCGTTATTAATACATTCTTAATAATTTTTATGTAAAAAAAAACAGTAGACTTTAAATATGTTTATTTATTTAAAAAATTTCGAATAGATAATACATTTTGATACGGCAAATGATGGGCCGTAGTACCCAAAGCTGTTAGAAAGTGATATTTGGCTTAAAATTGAGATAGGACATATTGCCGGTTCACAGTCGATATAATGCACATATTTTCTAACGATTCAAAAACGAGCATAAATGAAATAAAATAATTTTATTTTTTATTATAATAACGTGGAATATCCCCGCGCTATATGTGGGAAAAAACGCGTTATAAGAGTACCGCGTTATGGGGGAATTACTGTATATGACTCTGGAGTAAATTTAGTTAAGAATATTTCGAACATGTTTCCAGTATCCATTGCTCCTGCTGCCGGTGTTCGGGCGGCTCCACGAGCTCTGCCAGAACACGCTCTCGCGGCCTGATCTCAGTGCTGTAGAGAGTGTCACGCTGCAGGAGGCTCTGCTGCTGGTTTCCAACCATTTCTGTTGCTACGATCGCCAGAGTGCTCTCGTTGCTCAGGTTCGTGATGCTAAATACTTTGTGTGTCTACTGAATATTGAAATTCTGGCTTTGATTCACAAGTAAATCAAATTAATTATATCTATACACCTCGTGAAATAAATTATAAAGTTATAAAGCTATATATAAAAAAAGTAAAGTAACAGCCTGTTATTATGCCCACTACTGGGAATAGGCCTCCTCTCTCCGTTTCTGGAGAGAAGGGTTGGAGCTAAGACCTGCCACGCTGTTCCAATGCGGATTGGTAGGTTACACATATCCCTAGAGAATTCTCTAGAGATATGCAGGTTTCCTCACGATGTTTTCCTTCAACGAAAAGCGTGTGATAAATTGCAATTATCAATTAGACACATAAGTTTTAATAGAAAAATTCATTGGTGCCTGCCCGGGGTTTGAACCTATGTCGTCTCTAGAGAGTCGCACGGTCTCATCACTAGGCTATCACAGCTTAAAGCTATATATACACATTTAAATAACATATTTGTGAAAATTGGTATTTTTACGTTATCGCTATTATCAGTTTGATAATAGTATTGAAACTAACGTCCGCAAGAAGTAATATAGTAGATTCTAAAGTAATAATAATAATATTCATTCTAGATTAATGATAATTTCATTATACTAAAGTAGTGAGCCAGCCTAAAACTTGTCCTTAAAAAGAGTTAGCAAATGGGGTTACCTGTCTCTCTTTTTTTCGCATCACTGAAAGATTGGTTAGAAATCAAATTGGATGTTGGAAAATATCAAACTAATTTTTCCTTTTGCGTAAAAAAGGCATATACACTGTCCATTATATTAACCATCTTTTGACAGATTGACGATTTACATATTTAGTGATGTCCTAAAGATTCTCGTATGCGATACCATTCCGATTATAGTACCTACCTACTAGTATCATTAATCGAATTACGTACCTAAGTAATTCGATTAATGATAACCTACGTAAACTAATAACAGATATAGAAATCAACATTTTGATTTAATATTGCCTTAGTTTTTTGAAAATAAATGTTAATCCGTGTGTATTTATTATAATCATAAAAAATATATTATACATCAACTGGCAACGTCAACAGACCTTCCGCTCGGCCGCCATTTTGACGTGATCGTGACTCTCAACGAAACGCCCGTGATAGTCACACGCATTTACGTTCGCTGAGTGTTCTCTCGCATCTGTTACACCTTGAGTTAAGTAGCTTTATTCCTCGGAAAAACTTTTGTGAAACTTATATTAATTGATCGTGAAAATGCCGAAAGGACGTGTGTTGAAAGCACAATCGAGACAGTTAGTGTTAAAACTTCATGAGTATTTTGAGCAAGAAAATCAAAATGGCGGACCTCTTATACCTATCACGCAAGTCCGAAACCGTGTTGCAGCCGCGTTGGGGATCAGTCTATCAACTGTGACTAAAATCACTACTGATGCCTACGGCAGGAGCGGCTTGGAGCAAAACAAACCATCTACACCAAAAAGAAAGCGCCGGGCTCATAAGGTGACAGCTGTTGATGACTTTGACGCTGACGCTATTCGTCGTCATGTATATGATTACTACTTGAGAAAAGAAATTCCAACTTTGAGAAAACTTATTGTTTCTTTGAAAAGAAGTGGTCTATTTCATGGTGAAAAATCTTCTTTGGTCAAAGTTTTGAACACAATTGGCTTTTCATATAAAAAGTTAAATAAAAGAAAATTATTAATGGAACGCACAGATATAGCTATAGCACGTTGTGATTTTTTAAGAGAGGCAAAGAAAATACAAGATTGGGCAAATATTGTTTTCACGGATGAAACATGGCTCAACGCTAACCACACACTATCTCGTTTCTGGACTGATGATACTGCTGATTCCACTTCCTCAGTACCAATGGGAAAAGGAGAGCGCCTAATCATTTGCCATGCAGGTACAGCAAAAGGATTGTACAAGACGCACTGTTGGCATTTAAATCGAAGAAATCAAATGACTACCACGAAGAGATGAATGCAAATGTGTATGAAGAGTGGTTCAAAAAAATGCTCATTTCATTGGAAGAACCATCAATAATTTTTATTGATAATGCGCCCTACCACTCCCGTCAAATTGACAAAATGCCAACACAGGCTAATAAAAAGCATGAAATAATTAATTGGCTTCGGGACAATGGAGAAAATGTGGACGACTCAATGTTAAAAGTTGAATTAATAAATATATTAAAAACCAAAAAGAGAGCAAAACGCTATGTAATCAATGAAATGGCAGCAGAATATGGCCATACTGTTCTTCGGATTCCTCCATACCACTGCTAGTACAACACAAAAGAACTTATATGGGCACAAGTAAAAGGGCATGCTGCGAGATGCAATACAAGCCCCCCATTCACAGCGAATTATTATGTTGCAATTGCTAAAAAATGCTTGCACCCACGTAACGGCCGAGAACTGGGCAAGTGTGGTGGAAAGAACTAAAAGAGTAATATTCTCTGATTGGGAACGTGATATTGCGTTTGATAATATATTATCTACACAAGAGCTAATAATAACTGCTACTGAAGACTCCTCATCGGAGGAGTCTAGTGTTGATTATCATTCCGACGACTCGTGCTAATAAAATAAATTAAAATATCCTGATTGTTTTATTTGTATTCATGTATTAACTAAGAAGAAAGTAAAACTTTATATAATGTTATTAAATGTCTTTTAATACTCGTAACATCGATTTCTACCGATTATTTTTAATCTGTGGCATAATCGTAGTAACCATTATGTGTGACATCACTAAGTGGGCGGTACCCATCCATAAAGTACAAATATTATTTGTATGATATTTGTACGTAAGCAATACAAAACTTAATGAGCGTGAGCTGTCAAAAGACTGATAATATGATGGACGCAGTATAAATATTTTGAAGGTGTGCGTAAAAAAATTTCAGAGTATAACAAATTAAAAACATGTGTTAAAAGCAAATTTTTATATCTAATATATATAAAATAAAATCGAACTGACTGTATGCTGTTAGCCTTAACGGCTTTTCATCGTCGAGGTTGTGAAATGTAGAGAGTAGAGTGCAGCAGTTCTAATAGCGTCGGGGAACGTCATCCTAAGGGTGCCTCCTGTGAGGCCACCACGGCTTATACAAAGATAATTATGTGTACCCTCATGGGTCATCTTCACTGTTTTATTATATCTTTTACACTCAAACACACATGCCTTCACGTGATGCCTGATCACTGAGTGTATGATAATTGTATGGAAAAAACATAGAACACAACTGAAGTTGTTTCACAATAAAATAGACGCACACTCTGTGTTCCGCGCAAACGTGCGGACGGATGAAACAACCTCCGGGACCTGGGCCCGTCGTCTCGGCGTCTCAACCTACCTTATGCGGCCGTCAGCTGTATGTGGTCCGGCCTCATGAGTCACTGCGTGTATATGTGTACGTGTGTGTGTGTGCTTGTATGTACTTGGCCGATTCCCGAAACCGTTGGCTCGCCTCTGCAGTCTTCCACGAACACGTAATGTCTGTTTCTCCCGGAGTATACACTTCACTATATCGGTTAAATAACACCCGGTGTGCACACAACCTTCGTAAGGTCACACGTTATTGAATCGTCCCTATATCGGGGAATAGTAATCCAACGCGCACTAAAACCGTGGCCGGTCGCGTCTTCTTAAACGCTTCACTGGTTAAACGCGTCACTAAATACTTATATCAGTTTTAAAATGTCAATAAAGTCGTGTCACTACTGAGAATAACACCCGAAACGCAAAATTACACGTGTGCGTTATAAAAGGAATGCCGTATACAGGCGCACACGGCCTGTCCTTATCGTATTCGAAACGTCACTAACTGTCGGCCGCTCGCGTCGGCAATCGAATGCATAAAAAGGTCGTTGATCCCGCCGGTCGCGTCGCGCGCGTCATTTTATTCAAAACACTCTGTGTTACAGGTCCTCGGTGACTGCAGAGAGCGTTGGGCGGCCCTCAGTCCCCACTTGCAGTCGGCGGCGGGGCTGGCCCGGCTGGTGGGGCTAGACGCGCCCCCCATCGAGGACGACGTCGAATGCGCGCGAGCGAGGCGCACCCTGCTGCACGCGCTCACCCTGACCTTGGGCGTAGTGAAGCGCACGCAGGTGCCCGCCGACCCCGATAAAGCAACACGAGGTATCTTCTTCTTCTTCTTCTTCGTCAGCCGATGGACGTCCACTGCTGGACATAGGCCTCTTCATGTGATCGCCACACCACACGATCTTGCGCCGCCTGGATCCAATGTCTCCCTGCGACCTTTTTGAGGTCGTCTGTCCACCTCGTAGGGGGTCTACCGACGCTGCGCTTTCCGGTGCGGGGTCGCCATTCCAGCACCTTAAGACCCCAGCGCCCATCGGTTCTCCGCACTATGTGCCCCGCCCATCGCCACTTCAGCTTCGCGACACGCTGAGCTATGTCGGTGAACACGAGATATCACGAGGTTCTTAATAGAAATCAAAAAAAAATTGTTCTATATTGTTTATATAGATTTCCTACTGATGAGCTATATTCTACGTGTAAAATTCTATCCGTTAGAAAATTATATATCCTAAACATTATACTGAGATTTCACAAAAAAATACCGTTTAACTTGCCTATCCTAAATAAAAGAAGAGTAAAGAATCTTACTCCCTTTATTAAAACTAAAACAGCTATTGCTAGCCGTCAGTACAATAAACAAGCGTCACACTTATACAACATAAGTAATAAAAAATTTAATATATATATGATGACTTACCATAACTGTAAAAATACTCTATCTGATTGGCTAAAAACATTAAATTATGAGGATACGGAAGTCTTATTACAATATATATCTTAAACACACACATACACAGTCCACAACAACATACACCCATCCACAACAGCATACACACATCCACATACACACAACACACACACTACACCCACACACATATACGCTGTAATTTAAAAGCTATATGGCTATATAGTTATTACTTTACGCTATAAATTTAGTTACCTTTTCATAATTATTATATATTTACCTGTGTTATGGAAGAGCGAGACCTTCTGACACAAGTATTTTCTATGCTTACTAGAAGGTCTCAATCTGTGTTTTTGAAACGATTTATTGTAATGAAATAAATATTTTTGTATCTTGTATTGTATATGAAAAAAATTGCATATAAAAATATAAACAATTATAAAACTATAGGTGATGTATATAATTGACAAAGTAGGAACCGAAATAAGCTTGCGGTTCCTGCTTTGCGCCTTGCAAAAGTACGTAATTCGCTTGTTGGTTTGGGTATAAGACTATAATATAATTCCACAATAAACTTTAGCTTTGCCATTACAAAAGTTTTAAAACTTCGTTTAAAAAGGCTGATACAGAAAGCTTACATATGTTGATGATTACTTAGATGATAAAAATGTGTGGTTATACTAGCTACTCTTCGACCCTGTACAAAATAACAATGACTGAATATAACTAGTGATAATAATTAAGATTTGAAAAGAGCAACTGCCTAGTTTCTTGCTGGCTCTTCTCGGTAGTTAACTCTACTGCTGGTTCGCTCTATTGACAGTAGATATGACGATTCAGAAGCACTTGGTTGTTAATTTACTTGAATATAGAATATGTTGAATTTGAATATAGATTGTGATAGTGAATGTGTGTATTGAATAAAATAAGACATAAGTGTATTATATTGTTATTTGTGACTTGTAGCGCAAGAGTTTACACACATTATAGTACACTCTAAATTTAGCATTACATATATTTTCTTTAATCACAGATCATAGCAAAAAGATAATAATAATTTATTCATTTATTATCGACATCCGCAAAGTATCACCTAATTATATATAAATAAAGTTTTAGTGTATATATGGAATGATACAGGCACTTTATTAAAAAAAATCATGGTTCCAGTGAAAACACGTATAACTAGGTAAAATAGAAAAATATTAGAATACTAGTTTGATCATTTTTCTTCAGACGTCAGTCATTGTAGTCATCGTTAAATTTTTTTGAAGAAGCGTTCTTTAAAATTACTTAGCAATTATTTTAAACTAATTGCATTAATTTCTTAACACAATCACAGATATTACATTCAAAAAGGTATAATATCCGTCTCAGGGGGGTCATCTCGCTACCCCTAGGGGTGGCGGGGTACGGGCCTCGAGGCGCACCTCCTTGCCCGGGCTGGTCCTCGCAGGCTTGTGGCCTGGACGGTGTTCGGGCCTGTAGGCCCAGGTCACCTAGGTGACCTGAGGGATGTCTAGTTCGGTGGGGGGACTGGGAGTGGTAGCTCCCAGTCCGCGGTGTCTACATCGATGGTGTCTTGTCCGTGGGTGTTGTCTTGATCGGGTGGTGTCGTCTTGTCCGGTGGTGTCGCCCTCTCGCCCGTCGCGTCATCCTCGTCGTCGCCATCGTCGTCCGCGTCGGGCCGCGGTGATGGTGATCGCAGGAGCTCGCGAGGCAGGGAACGTCCCTCCGGTGGTCGTGCGTGGAGTGGCGCGATGCCGTGAAGGTGAACGTGCGCGCTGTTGTCCGCTCGCGCGAACAGTGTGCGCGCCAAGCGACGAACGAACTCCTCCACGGTCGGCATCCTGGTATCTCTGTGCACGACGTCGTTCCGCACATACCTCGGGGCTCCTACGATCAGTCGCAGGCAACGGTTCTGCTGGACTTGAAGCCTTCGCCTCTGGTACGCCGAACAGAGCGCATACAAGGCGGGTGCCGCATACGTCAAGCGCGAGCGGACGTAGGCACCGTAGACTCGCAGTTTGGTGTTGACGGGCAGGTGGGATGTGAACAAGGCGTGGAGCTGGGACCTGGCAGCGGCAGCTTGGCCCACAGCACGATTGACCATGGGTACCATGCGCAGGCTGCGGTCCAGTTCACACCCCAGGAACCTCACTGTGGTCTTCCACTCTACGTCCTGGCCTCGCAGAGTGAGTTGGCGTAGCGGCACGGAGCGACTGGTGAGCAGAGCGGCCGTCTTCCCGACGTTGACGGCCATCCTCCACTTGTCCAGCCATTCCGGCAACAAGTCTAGCAGACGCTGCATGCGGTTGGTGGCGACGATCTGGTGGTAGGACGACGCGAAATACGCGCTGTCGTCAGCGAAGAGCGACAGCAGCACGTCCTCCTCCCCTTCCCGCAGATGGTCGCGCAGGGTGGGGATGTCATCCGTATACGCCGCGTATAAGCGCGGCGATATACAGCTGCCCTGGGGTACTCCAGCTTGGATGGTGCGTGGCTGGGATTCCGCACCCTCCACTGCCACGTAAAAGCTACGGCCGCTGAGGAATGACGCCAGCACTCGCACATAAGCGGGCGGCATGGTGGTATCCATGATCTTGACCAGGAGCCCGGCGTGCCACACGCGGTCGAAAGCCTTCTCGATATCGAGAAAGACCGCGACGGTGTAGCGACCGTTGTTCCGCTCACTGGTCAGATGGTTGATCACCCTCGCCAGCTGGAGCGTCGTCGAGTGGCCGCTGCGGAATCCATGCTGCTCCTCGCGCAGGGGCAGATGGGGCGTGATTCGACGCAGCAGCAGACGCTCAAACAGCTTGGCTATGTGCGGAGTAGCGTGATGGGCCGGTAGCTTCCAGGCAGTCGGCGGTCCTTCCCCGGCTTGGGAAGAACAATAATCTTCCCGGTCTTCCACGCCTCTGGGAAGTGACCGGTGCGGAGTACTCCGTTGAACAGGCTCGTGAGCGCTACGAGGCCTGTTGGGGGCAGCAACATCAACGCGGCGTTGTTGATTCCGTCGGGGCCTGGTGCTTTTCGCCTGTCGAGGCGAGCAGCAACCGACCGCAGCTCTGACAGGGAGATGAAGTCCTCTCCTTGGAGCGGCGGAGTAGGGGCCGACAGGAACCTCTCCAGCTTGTCCTGGACCGCCGCGTGATGACGGATGACATGGAGGTTGGAAGTATTGGGGGCGTTGGGCGTAAATGTTTTCTCCAAGTGCGCCGCCAGGATCTCAGCACGATCCCTGGCGGCGTAGGTGCGTTTACCGGCTGCATCGAGCAGCGGGTAAACGGGGGTGTCATGTCCGGTGAGTTTCTTGCAGAGAGAGTACAGCGCTGTGTCGTGTTCCGTCGCTCGATCGACGGTATCCTCCCAGCGCGCCTCGTCGAGAGCGACTACGGCACGCGCGATCTTCTCTGCAAGTCGGTTCAGATCAGCCTTCACCCTGGGGCAGCGAGTGCGGGCCCAGAGGCGGCGAAGGGTACGCTTCCGCCTGAGCATGCAGCGGAGCGAGCTCGGCAGGTCCTTCCTTCGGTTGGTGTCCGGCGAAGTCGACGTGGTGGATGCTGCTGCTTTGGCGGCGACTATCGCCTCGGCGACGAGCGCAGCAGCATCGTCGACCTCCGAGGGGGTAGTGATCGGGCCTGCTAGCTCAAGCCCGGCAAGCTCGGCGGTGTAGCGCTCCCAGTTTGTCAGCGTCCGCGGCGGGCGGGGCACTAAGAAGCCTCCCTGGGTGACAAGAGTGACCAGAACTGGTAGGTGTTGCGTATCGAGGTCGTAGAGGACCTCGACATCGAACGGGTTGTCTAATCCGTGGTGCAGCACGATGTCGATGACGTCTGGTTGGGCGCGGGGGTTGGCGGGTACGTGGGTCGGCGCTCCTGGACCCACAACCCCGTATCCACTCCTCACGCTATCTTCGTGCAGGTGCCTCCCGACCGCGGTGATAATTCGCGATCCCCACGCGTGATGCTTCGCGTTGAGGTCGCCCACGATCACCGCGGGTCCCTGCTGAGCGAAGATGGCCCCGACATCGGTGCTGCAGAATGCCAGTCCGGGTGGTTGGTTTATAGGCGGCATAGACGCGGAGCTCCTCGTTCCCCACGCTGACCCGCACTCCCTGTGTGCGAGTGCTGGTGAACGGAGTGTGCTCCAACTCCTCGTGTATGATGTCTCTCCGCACCAGAGCGGCCGTACCTCTGTACGGGTGGCCCCGGGGAGAGACTTCGTCGCGTCGATACACGAAGTAGTTGGGCACGCGGAGCTCGACGCTGTCCGTGAGTTTGGTTTCGCCCAGGAGGATGACATGGATGTCCTGCGACTGGGCGAGTAGTGTTAGCTCACGGACGTGACCTCTTATGCCGCCTGGATTCCAGTAGAGTATTCGGAGGGTCATTGATAAGACCGTCCGAACTGGGTAATTGCCGCCGTAATAGCGCCGACGACATCCTTCGTAGCTAGGTATAATATCCAATAGCAGTATATCGTTTATTTATAGTTCATGTTCGTTCTAACAAAAATTACTAGTATGTAGATACTAGTAATTTTTTATTATATTTATTTAGTGTGAATAATTTTAAAATAACTAAATACTTTTTAATAACATTTATAGTAAGAATATTTAATATTCATAACGTATCTATAACGGACATAATTAACAATTATAGAATATCCAATAGATGGCGCTTCTCTTCGTACAAGGATATCGTAGTTTGCTCATATCCCGGTAGATGTCCCTCACACATTTGTCCAAGGTTTAATATCGCGCTTCGAAGATTATTTCTCGTAGAGTGACTACCGTGACTTATTTCTTTATAGTTATCGCTTCTCGGCCTTTTGGCTAAGATCAAAGTGTAGTATCTGTTCTTTTCAGCTTAATATCTGAAAGTTCCCGCATTGCGGGACCAGTATATTAAACTGATTTTTGTAAAACGACGGGATGTTCGGGGCTCGCTCCACTCCCGTCACGGGTCGGCCTGGCATTGCAGTGCCGCCAGGATCGGCCCACATAATTCACATTACAACATAACTTAATAGACAAGATTCTTGAAGACTGTAAATTTAATTAAAATTATAGCATTAAAAATAGCATAAAGCTATGAATTTTCATAAAATATATTTTTTAGGTAGTGATTAAAGAACCCTTTTATATTTTTTATTAAATTTGGAAAATAATATTATTTATATATATTTATTTATATATTTTAAATAATATAAATTCTAAATAAAAGTAAAATAATCCATATTGTTTTTTAAAATAATATTTCTATTCTATTTATATTATAGCAGTCTTTCCTAGCCAGAAATAAAATGTTTTCTAAAAATAAAACCTAGCTAGATCGATTAATAAATAGTCGATTTTCTCCTTCCAAAATAAATCGATTTGTAAATCTATTAACTCGAAAGGAAATAATCGATTATTTAATAGTCGTTTTTATCTGACTGCTTAAAAATTTTCTTTTTAAGAATAATTAGAATAAAGACTAATTAAAGTGGACAACTACGAATAAAAATTAACAGATGCGCTGTTTAGGAAATTCGTTTAATATGTGTTTTTTGGCCAAATTGGTTTTATCCAAAACCGCATCTCTAATCTTAAAAACATGAAAAAGAGGGTAAGAAAAAGAAAAAATTAACGTAATTAGCAAAAAGCGATTTTTACAATATATGTACCAGTTGTCCGTCACCCATAACACAAGTATTAAGTGACTTTGGGGATCGACGACCGTGTCTGTAAGTGTCCCATATTTTTATTTATTATTTATTAGGTGGGTTCAGCGCTGGCGTGACGGCGTCGGGCAACCCGGTGTGGCGTAACCCTTGCGGCGCTCACGTGCTGCCGCTGTTCCCGGCGGCGCTGTGCCTGATGCGCGCCCTGCACGAGCTGCACGAGCCGCACGCCGCCGGGCTGCGGCATCCGGGACACGCGCGCGCCCTACAGCCGCCGCCCGCCGAGCGGAGGAACTTGCTCGGGCTGAGGGACGACGCGCCGCCCGCGCCCATGGCCACCCCGCAGGACCGCATGCAGAACCTGCTGCATACCTTACACGAGAACGTTAGTAAAAAGTCAGAGACAGCATTTCTCCATCAAATCAAATCAAAATAATCTTTATTCAAGCAATATAACAGACCTAACTACTTTGCTATAATCCGCACGGGTTAAGTGAATGCATGCAAAGCCAATGTGTATGAAGCAGGCAAAATCTACGCACCGTATACATGCAGGACAAGCCACCACATGCACCCCAAGGCGCAATTCACCAGCAACAACACACACAAAAGCAGCACACACACCCACCACCACAAAATCGACGATCGTTTCGCCCAGAAACCGAAACCGAAGCATCATCAGGAGGATAGGCTCCACGATTACGATTTTTGTCGTGGTGTGATTGTGGTGGTGGGTGTGTGAGCTGCTTTTGTGTGCGTTGTTGCTGGTGAATTGCGCCTTGGGGTGCATGTGGTGGCTTGTCCTGCATTTATAAGGTGCGTAGATTTTGCCTGCTTCATACACATTGGCTTTGCATGCATTCACTTAACCCGTGCGGATTATAGCAAAGTAGTTAGGTCTGTTATATTGCTTGTAATATGGAATTCCGCAAAGTAACGCCTGCTTCTATAAATCTTTATTCAAATAAACCATTTCAGGCACTTTTGAATCGTCAAGCATCAATATGATTAATGAAGCAACAACTGGTTCGGAATGTTGCTCTTACCGAGAAGAACCAGCAAGAAACTCGGCGGTCAATCTTTTAAATATTTTCAATTATACATTATTAAACGCTGTCTTGTATGAAGCTGAAAGGATTTTCAAATCCAGGCTTTCTTATCATCCAAATAATCTTCAATTTTGTAATATGCTTTACGTGTAAGCATATTTTTTACACTTGATTGAAATCTTTCAGTACACTGGCCTAGAAATCATCATCTGTTATGGCTACCTCAATAACTACTTTTATGTTTAGAATTTCAATTAAATACACTGATTGCCACGTCGGCGAGATCTCATAGGAAAAGAACGACTGCTGAGATTCTGAAGTTACTTGTAGAGTTGACTAATTAAAAGTCCTTGTTCACAAGTTAATTAAAATAAAGAAATTTGTTTATAAATTTATTTATAGTGTATATTTTATTAATAGTAAATGCTAATATAAATAATTCCTGGCATTTAGGTTTGTTGATAATGCATCAACCTTGCAGACTTTATCACTAAGAAAATAAATATGTGATTAAACAAATGGGCAGTACATATTATTATGGCCGCTAATATTTTTGTATCATAATTAATTCTGTTAAGTAACACAAAACAATAAACATCTTAACATAGTTGCACTTATATAAAAACAGCAACTGTCAATCATCTCAATGTAACATGATAAATTATACAATTTATAGAACTACAGAGATCCATAACACAATAGTAATAATAAAAATTATTGTGCTCTAATCCGCGATACAGTAATTAGAAAATATATATAGTGTTAAATGTATAGTGGACTATCCGTATTTTCATACCCGATACGTGCTGGATTCGTAAAAACACATGCACAAACCTCCACCACTGCCACAACAATACACAAGCACTACACATGTTCACTATCACAAACTCAACGATCGTTTCGCCCCGCAACCGAAGCATCATCAGAAGATAGACTCCACGACAAAATCGCAAAGCGAAGCATTATCCAAACAAGCATTGTTATATAGTACTTGGTTCATCCCCACCCTTTATTTTACCCCTGAACACGTGCAACAAGCTTGAACTAGAAACATTTATCTATACACAAGATAGTAATTTAATTTTAACTAGCAATTGCCTTAAAGACCAGATATTCATCGTAATTATTATTGTTTTGGCATAGGCCTCCTCTCTCCGTTTTCTGGAGAGAACAGTTGGAGACCTAGACCTACCACACTGCTCCAATGCGGATTGGTAGGTTACACGTCTCCAGAATTGTCTAGATATAGTCAAGTTTGCTTACGATGTTTTCCTTCACTGAAAAGAAATAGAAAAATGAAGAAATATACAGTAATATCAGTTACAATAAAGTTTGGTATTAATGCTATTCTTTTATTAATAGTTTATGCTGCAGCATGAAATTAAAATTATCAATTTGACACATAAATTTTAATAGAAAAACTCATTGGTGCCTGCCCAGGGTTTGAACCTATGATCGTTTTCGAGAGTCACACATTCTCACCGCTAGGCTATTACAGCTTTTTAACTATTATTATTGTTTGATTTTTTTATTAGTTTAACGGCGTGGATTCGAGTCCTTTACGACCTTTCATAAAAACTTAAAAATAACATACAATAAAACAAGACTCAAAAAAAGATATAAAGTTTTTGCTGTTTTTATGAGCAAATTTATATATATGTATACATACACTCACACTTATCTAGGCAGCAATTTGTCTATCCCTTGTATTACGTGACTTTACAACACATATTCTAACTCTTTGGATATCTTCAATGACTCATTTCTTCAAAATACATTAAAGTTGTAGAGAGGTGCTGAGTACAGAGCTGTGATATAGTTTTTCTTTAAATTTTCTATATTTTTTTTATTGTATAGCTTATTGTCTTATTTGTCATTTAAATTTTTGTTTCTTTTAATAAATTTAAATTTAAATGTTTGTGTAGAACAGTAGTGTATTTACAGTATAATAATGTATTTAAATGTAGTCGCTACTTGTGGTCCTTAAATAAATAAAAATAAATAATAATAAATAAATAAATGGAAAGCAATACATAAATTTGTTACAAAAGATTAAAGAAAAGTAACGTAAGTATCTTTTGTATCAAATTTACGGACCAAGCGGCCCTATGTATAGTATTACTGCTGTCTATATGTATGTAAGTGGATAAATGTCTAACATTTTTAAGCTGTTATGTAGGGATTTTGGTATGATTCCGGTATAGACAGGATAATTGGGATAGTTCGGTATTCGGTTAGATATTTGTAAATTTTTTCGGTGAATGTTATTATTTTTCTTACTTATATAACATAATGTCCTATGGAATATTGTTATGGGGTAAATGCGCGGATATTGAAAAAATTTTGTATTACAAAAAAGAGCCATACGTGATGACATTTACAATTTAAGTTCGCGTAATTCCCTGCGAGAGATGTTTAAGGAAATAGATATTCTTACATTGGTTTCACAGTATATTTTTAGCAATTTAATTTTTGTGCATAACGATATACATAATTATAAAAAGATTGGCGATGTATATTATAGACAAAGCAGGAACCGACATATGCATGCGGTTCCTGCTTTGTGCCTTACAAAAGTACGTAAGTCGTTTGTGGGTTTGGCTATAAGATATTAAGCTTTGCCAATGCAGTAGTTTAAAAACACTATAAAAAAGGCTAATACAGCAAACCTACTATACTGTTGAGGATTACTTAGACGATAAAAATGCGTGCGTCTTCGACCCTGTACAAGACGGTAATGACTAAATGTAACCAGTGATAAGAATTTATACTTTAAAAAAGCAACCTCCGAGTTTCTTGCTGGCTCTTCACGCTTTATATATAATAGCTTTCCGAACTAGCGGTAGAGTTGACGATTCAAAAGCACTTATTTACAAGTGTACTTGAATAAAGAATACTTTGAATTGATTTGACTTTTGAACTGTTAAGTATTGCTATTGCTATTAAGTAAATTATGCTATTATTCTTATCCTGCTGTGTTATGTCTGGTTGTGATGTACAGTTTTATCTGTAGCAAGTGTTCGGTCCCAGTACATTTTATGAGGAGCAGATTTCAGGTTTACTTGAACTAAGAACATTTTGAATTGAATTGAATCTTGAACTGTTAAGTATTGCTATTAAGTAAATTATGCTATTATTTTTATTCTGCTGTGTTATGTTTGATTGTGATGTACGCAAGTGCTCGGTCCCAGTACATTTTATGAGTGGCAGATTTCAGGTTTACTTGAAAAAATAATATTTTGAATTGAATTGAATTTTAAATTGTTAAGAATTGCTATTAAGTAAATTATGCCATTATTTTTATGCTGTGTTATGTCCGGTTGTGATGTACGGTTTTATCAGTAGCAAATGTTCGGTCCCAGTACATTTTATGAGTGGCAGGCAGATTTCAGATTTACTAGAACTAAGAATATTTTGAATTGAATTGAATTTGAATTGTTAAGTATTGCCATTAAATAAATTATGCTATTATTTTTATCCTGCTGTTGTTATGTTTGATTGTGATGAACGTTTTTATCCGTAGCAAGTGTTCGGTCCCAGTACATCTTATGAGTAGCAGATTTCAGATTTACTTGAACTAAGAATATATTGAATTTTAAACTGTTAAGTATTGCTATTGCTATTAAGTAAATTATGCTATTATTTTTATCCTGTTGTGTTATGTCTGATTGTGATGTACGGTTTTATCCATGGCAAGCGTTCGGTCCCAGTATATTTTATGAGTGACAAATTTCAGGTTTACTTAATAAAATTATATTACAGTACATTTTATGAGTGGCAGATTTCAGGTTTCTTAAAAAAAGAATATTTGGAATTGAATTGAATTTTCAACTGTTAAGTATTGCTATTGCTATTAAGTAAATTATGCTATTATTTTTATCCTGCTGTGTTATGTCTGGTTGTGATGTACGGTTTTATCCGTAACAAGCGTTCGGTCCCAGTACATTTTATGAGTGGCAGATTTCAGGTTTACTTGAAAAAATAACATTTTGAATTGAATTGAATTTTAAACTGTTAAGAATTGCTATTAAGTAAATTATGCCATTATTTTTATGCTGTGTTATGTTTGATTGTGATGTACGCTTTTATCCGTAGCAAGTGTTCGGTCCCAGTATATTTTGAGTGACAAATTTCAGGTTTACTTAATAAAATAACATTTTGAATTGAATTGAATTTTAAACTGTTAAGTATTGCTATTAAGTAAATTATGCTATTATCTATCCTGCTGTCTTATGTCTGGTTGTGATGTACGGTTTTATCCATGGCAAGTGTTCGGTCCCAGTACATTTTATGAGTGGCAGATTTCAGGTTTCTTTAATAATGAATATTTTGCACTTGAATTTTGAATTTGTGCCGTCAGGTGTGCGGGCTGGTGGGCGCGGCGTCGGCGTCGCTGGGCCGCGAGCTGTACAGCGCGGCGGGGCTGGCGCGCGCGCTGGCGCACTCGCTGCTGCAGGCGCCCGAGCGGCTGCCCGACCACTGGCTGCGGCGCGCGCTGCGCTCCTCGCTGCGCCCGCTGATACTGCACTGCCCTCCCGCCCACTACTCCGAAGTGGCGCTGCCTCTGCTGCAGCACCTCGCGCCGATCAGTGAGTAACTTCTTCTTCTTCTTCATCATCATCATCAACCAATGCACGTACACTGCACATATTCGCTTTTGGGTGAAGGAAAACATCGAGACCTCGCATGTGGTGGAAAATAATAACTCGTGAGCATTATTGAATCGTAGTAAGGACGATATTGGCAATGGAGCTGTCATGGGTTAACTAATAGTCAATTCTCTTTTTGATCATTCCCGTACACACATTGTTACTTTGTTTTCAGTTAATTATGGATTTAGTTAGGTCTAAGATAATACCAACCAACGATTTTAATTTATATTAATTTACTACTTCATTATTCATTAATATTAAGGTGTATTCGGTGAAGGAAAACATCGTGAGGAATCCTGCATATCTCTAGAGAATTCTAGAGATATGTGTAACCTAGCGATCCGCATTGGAGCAGCGTGGTAGGTCTTAGCTCCAACCCTTCTCTCCAAAAACGGAGAGAGGAGGCCTTAGCCCAGCAGTGTGCATAGTAACAGGCTGTTACTTTACACTGCACATATTCCAATTCAATTCAAATTCAAAATATTCTTTATTCAAGTAAACTTCGAAACAAATGCTTTTGAATCGTCAAAATCTCCTGCTGGTTCGGAAAGCTGTTCGGAACCAGCAAGAAACTCGGTGGTTGCTGTTTTCAAATAAAATTGTTATAACAAGATTATTATATAGGATGAGAAATTTGTTTTTCATTCGGGAACAAGAATACAAGCACGTAATTGAGGGTGTATTAAATTGTCGCGAACTTTGACGCCATTAGAGCTTATTAAAAAAAGCATTAGTTTTTTAAACAATTATTTATTTCATTATATTATCAATCCAAGCATGACCTTTTCCTTGCAATGCGTAACAGGCTTTTAGGCTTTTATTTTTAAAAGGGTATTTTTTATTTGGCCGTATGTTGTTCCAGTGCTTGTTCATTTAAACCAGCGCTGGGAATACGTGACGTCACTGTACGAATCGGGAAAACTCGAGGAAGAGGGCGGCAGCGAGTCCCAAGAAGTGCTAGAAGACATGCTCGTCAGGCACCTGACCAGGGAACACCTAGACCTACTTAAGGTGCAAATTAACTATAAATAAACACCGTGTGGTTTCCGACAGAATAGAATAGACCACCCTCCTTTCTTACCGAGGTGTCGTAAAAGGCGACTAAGGTAAGATGACGTCAGGCAGGCGGCCGGTAAAATACGTCGCCAAATCATGTGACAACATGTTTGTAACATGTTGTGCCGACCCCACTCAGATTGGGATAAGGGCAGGAGAATGTTAACTATAAATAAATGAACGTGCATATCTGGCTTGAAGGACCATCATTGTCATTTTTTTAAACTAGCCACGATCTGTTAAATAACGTTGTGCTTGACTTCTTTTACATATATATATTTTTACAAATGCCCTTTTATCTTTAGGTGTCTCTTGTAGAAGGTGGCGTGAGTACAGAGCCTTCGACGGACATGGACGACGAAACCCCGCCTTCGAACCCCGGCCGTGCCCCGGAACAGGTATCGGAGTTGGGGGCAATCATATTGGCAGATCCAGTCGCTGGACCTGCCGTGCTGCACACAGTGAGTACAGAATATTTTGAAAAATAAACTATAACCTATAAAAAATATATTATTTTGCTGCAATCTACGATTAAAGAAAAGATGGGGTCGGCCGGCACAACATGTCAAACATGTTGACACATGAGTTGGCTGCGTATTATACGACCGGCCCCCTGCCTGACGTCAACTTATCTTAGTCGCCTTTTACCTCGGTAAGAAATGAGAGCGTTCTATTCTACGCAGTCGGATACCACATGGCACTTAACTTAGTCGCCTAGTACGACACCTCGGTAAGAAAGGAGGGTGGTCTATTCTATTCTGCCGGATACCACACGGCGGGCCACATCTTATGCATTTAAAATTTGTAAAAAACATCCTATACGTTAGCCAAGTAAATGAGTTCAAGTAGTATAAGTCAGATTGAAAGAGATAGACCTTTTCACATTTATAATGTAAGAATGGATTAGAAAAGTATTAAAGCTATACATAAATTGCGCAATGCTGAACAAATAAAAAATAATTTATAGAAGCAGGCGTTACTTTGCGGAATTCCATATTACAAGCAATATAACAGAACTAACTACTTTGCTATAATCCGCACGGGTTAAGTGAATGCATGCAAAGCCAATTTGTATGAAGCAGGCAAAATCCACGCACCTTATACATGCAGGACAAGCCACCACATGCACCCCAAGGCGCATGCATGTATAAGGTGCGTGGATCGAAATTTACTCATTTACGAAACTTCCCAAATTTTCAAAATTTTGCACATAAAAGTAGTTATTGTAATTTAACCGTGAGAGATAGAGACATGCTATCGCGAACTCTTTATAATATTTTTATAGATAGAAAATTCTCTACCACATTACTCCAGCAAACAAGTTTTTTAACAACTGCGCGATCTCTTCAACACAGTTTACATAATACCGATATGTACCATTTACATAAACCATCCGGAAGTATTGCACTATCTTTTGGTGAAAACCGTACAATAATCCGTTCAGTAGATTTTAAGAAAATCGATTACGTACAGACAGGCAGCTTTTGAGACTTTGTTTTATAATAAGTATAGATGTTACATAGTATAGATCACAAGTATAGATTACGTTTAAAGAAGGTTATGCATTATAAGCTGTGATAGCCCAGATAAGCTGTGATAGCCCAGCGGTGAGACCGTGCGACTCTTACGAGTGGAATACGAGTTCAAACCCGGGCAGGCACCAATGAGTTTTTCTATTAAAACTCATGTGTCTAACTGATGATTGCAATTTATCACACGCTTTTCGGTGAAAGAAAACATCGTGAGGAAACCTGCATATCTCTAGAGAATTCTGGAGATATGTGTAACCTACCAATTCGCATTGGAGCAGTGCAGTGCAGCTATTCCTAGCAGTGGGATTATAAGAGGCCGCTACTTTATGCATTACGGGTTATGTTTTGTATAAATTCACGCGCGCCACTCGACGCGAACGCAAGCTAGGTCGTTTTTATGCATTCGTTCACTACGACCGCGGCCCTCGGCAATCACCCGGCAGACACGACAGGAAGAAGCCGCGCGCGCCTGTATACGGCATTACTTTTATAACGCACACGCGTAATTATGCGTTTTGGGTGTGGTTTTAGATAGTACCACGACTGTATTGACTTTTGATATTGATATAAGTATTTAGTGACGCGTTTCAACCAGTGAAACGTGTGAGTAGACGCGACCGTATGCGGTTTTAGTACGCGTTGGGATTAATGTTCGCCGATATGGGACGATTCAATAACGTGTGACCTTACGAAGGTTGTGTGCACACCGCGTGTTATTTGTGTTACTTAACCGCGTTAGTGAAGTGTATACGCCGGGAGAAATAGACAGTACGTGTCCGTGGAAGATTGCTGAGGCGAGCCAACGGGTTCGGGAATCGGCCAAGTACATACAAGCGCACACACACACACACGTACACATATACACGCAGTTATTCATGAGGCCGGACCGCATACAGCTGACGGCCGCATAAGGTAGGTTGAGGCGCCGAGACGGCGGGCCCAGGTCTCGGAGGGTGTTTCATCCGCCCGCACGTTTGTGCAGAACAGGTTATAATACCACCATCTGTCCAAAGAGCACTGTGCGCTGGTTGTCGACAGATCCTGCGAGCGTTGACGTGGAACGACTCGACGTCGTCGCTGCGGGCGTGCGCGCTGGCGCTGCCCGCACTGCGCGCGGCGCTGGGGGCGGGCGAGGCCGGCGGCGCGGCGCTCGGTGCGGGCGAGGCGGCGGGCGCCATGGCCGCCGTGCTGCACGCGCTGCGGCTGCACGGCCAGCACGACGCGAACCAGGCTGCGCTGCTGGCACTCGCTGTGCAGGTAAACTATCTATTTGCAGGAACGGTTTTTCCATTACCCGCCTAGCACTAGACAATTTTTTTTTGTTTTTTTTCGAACTGACTGTATGCTGTTAGCCCTAACGGCTTTTACAGCGTCACCGGACGGGACGGGCGAGCGCAGAAGCATCGTCGAGGTTGCGAAACGCAGAGAGTAGAGCGCAGAAGCTCTACTAATGTCGGGGAACGTCGTCCTAAGGGTGCCTCCTGTGAGGCCGGACCACGGCTTCAAGCACTAGACAAAGTCGGTCCTGCAAGTTAAAGAAAACGCTCGCCATTCCCTTCCTTCCACACCATTTTCTACAGGAGATCGTTCACAATCGCTGCGCCTCGTCTATTGAACTCCCTTCCCGATAGCATTTCAAAAGAAACAACTTCCGTACACTCGTAATTCAAATTCAAATTATTCTTTAAAAGTAATTGTAATTTTGTAATTAAATTTTAAAGAATTATAAAACGATAGGTGATGTATATAATAGACAAAGTAGGAACCGACATAAGCTTGCGACTTCTGCTTTGCGCCTAGCAAAAGTACGTAAATCGTTTGTGGGTATGAGTATAAGATTCTATAATAAAATTCCGAAATCAATTTTGGTCATGCCATTACAGCAGTTTAAAAACACTGTTAAAAAGAGGCTGATACAGAAAGTCTACTATACTGTTGAAGATTACTTAGATGATAAGGATGTGTGGATATAGGTGCACTTCTACCCTGTACAAGACAGTAATAAATAAATGTAACTAGTTCTAAGATTTGTATTTTAAAAAGACAACCGCCGAGTTTCTTGCTGGTTCTTCTCGGCAGGAACAGCTTTCCGAACCAGCAGTAAAGTTGACGATTCAAAAGCACTTGTTTACAAGTTTACTTGAATAAAGAATATTTTGATTTTGATATTTTTTGATTGTTTATGGTCTAGTCGTACGAGGCGCTGAGGCCGCGGTTCCCCGGCGTGGCGGCCGTGCTGCGCGCCATCCCCGACGTGGACGCGCACGACCTGCAGCGGCTCGACGACAAGCTCTGCGCCGCCAACAACAAGCCCGCCAAGATCGACAAGAGCAAGAGGGACCTCTTCAAGAAGATCACCTCCAGGGTACGGTACCGACTATTAGCGTCTGTTTTGTATAAATTCAAGCGGCGCGCGCGCGCCTAGCCAACGGGGCTTTGGTAAACTCGCGTCAAAGCTGTCTTGATTGTGAATTCGAGTGCGGGGTCACGTACGCTCGCCGCTCGCGTTTATTACGTAGTATTTTTAGTAACGTTTTGTATTTCGATAAGACAGGACGCCCGCGCGCATGTACGATATGCGCCTGTATACGATCTTATTGAAGAACGCACACGCGTAATTATGCGTTTTAACCAGTGAAGGGTGTGGTTTTAGATAGTACCACGACTGTATAGACTTTTGATATTGATATAAGTATTTAGTGACGCGGTCAATTAGTGAAGCGTTTCGATTACTATAAAGATAAGACGCGACCGCGACGCGGTTTGAGTACGCGTTGGGATTAATGTTCGCCGATATGGGACGATTCAATAACGTGTGACCTTGCGAAGGTTGTGTGCACGCCGGGTGTTATTTGTGTTATTTAACCGCGTTAGTGAAGTGTATACGCCGGGAGAAATAGACAGTACGTGTTCGTGGAAGATTGCTGAGGCGAGCCAACGGGTTCGGGAATCGGCCAAGTACATACAAGCGCACGCACACACGTACACATATACACGCAGTTATTCATGAGGCCGGACCACATAAAGCTGACGGCCGCATAAGGTAGGTTGAGACGCCGAAATGGCTGGCCCAGGTCATAGCCTAGCGGTGAGACCGTGCGACTCTCTAGAGACGACATAAGGTCAAACCCCGGGCAGGCAACAATGAGTTTTTCTATTAAAACTTATGTGTCTAATGTATAATTGCAATTTATCACACGGATTTCGGTGAAGGAAAACATCGTGAGGAAACCTGCATATCTCTAGAGAATTCTAGGGATACGTGTAACCTACCAATCCGCATTGGAGCAGCGTGGTAGGTCTTAGCTCCAATCCTTCTCTCCAAAAACGGAGAGAGGAGGCCTTAGCCCAGCAGTGGGCATAATAACAGGCCATTACTTTACTTTTTTTACTTACTCTTTTCAGTTAATCGGAAGAAGCGTAGGTCAGTTGTTCAAGAAGGAAGTATTTATACTGGACCTGCCCACCATGAACGTGCCGAAGGACAAGCCCCGGAGCGCGGTCGACTCAGCCGAGGGCGCTGGCCTAGAGAACCTTTTCAATACCAACGCGCCAAATTAGCGCGAACAGACAGGCCTTACTTACTAGTTATGTAGTATAAATCAGATTTAGGACCCATGCGAACGTGATATTTTTTTTATTTTTATACTCTGTTTCGCTATGTCAAAACGTCTATAGAATATTCGAGAAGTTGGTTCCTAAAACGTCCGCTCAAAGTGTTCGGGCCCCTACAAATAAAGGCCGGTTTAAACAAACAAACGTAGATAGAAGCCAGAACAAGCATTGGCATTTACACCAAATTGTCGCTCATTGGCCGCAATAGTGACATAACTGAAAAAACAAGCCTTTTATACTAGGAATACTTGAAAATGTTATACACATTCTTTTCAGCAGCAATGCCGGTAAAAACAAGCGTTTTATACTGGGAATAGTTTTAAATGTTGTACACATTCTTTTCAGCAGCAATGCCGGTAAAACTTAATTCAATATTAAGCCGTTAGTTTAAACAAATCAAATCATTTTGTATGCATTTTCCTTAAAAATTAAAAACTTTAAACCCTGATAAAACCCTAAAAATTTTTTTAAACAATTTTTAAATCTTAAAACCTAATTTTTAAAAATCTGCCTCTGTTGCAGTCTATGAGCGATATTAAAGAAAAAAATAAAATTTTGCTTGAAATCAGCCGAACGAATACTTTAAAGAGACCGCTCCGAGCAACGAGCGCGTCCGAACACACTAGAACGCTGTAATCCTCTGTTTATGCGTAAATATTATCGTTTAGTTTTCTATAAACGAGCATTCTTAGAATATCCCATAGAATCGCAGCAATTACACCTAAAAGTATGTTATATCGCACGCCTCGTATTAAAGTGACCTGATTCCAAAAAAGTTATTTTGTGGCAAATTACACTAAAACGTAGCGTAATGCCTACGAAATTCGTGTTACTAGTTACAGTTAAAAACTAGTTTTTTTTATTGTTCGTAACGTGATACTACAGATGGCTTTGACATACAGATTAAAATGTATCTAAATCAATTAAGCGTAATTTTTAATTAGGTCACATTAATATTAAGCCTGCGAAACGTCTGTTTATTGTAACCGTATTTAACAACTTGGATAAAATTTGCATTTGCTCGTCTGATGTTAATCTGCCTTTAGACAGCGTATATGGATCTCCTGTAAACCGTGAGTCAGTTATTGATTTCTATTTTACTAAATTTGGTTTATTATGCGTGTTTGTATCAAAATTTTAAAAATGTCTGATTTAGATAAAAGTACAGCGTAAATACCAAAACGCGGTATGGACAATGTCGTAAAAGATTCGTGGATGCGTTACTTCAAACACTCGACGCTATCATACAAACATCGTAGCCCTACTACGGCTTTAAGTCCAAAGCCAAACTAAACCCGAATGATTTAAGTGTAACATTAAAAAAATAAATATAAATGAAAAAAATAATAATAATTTGAAAGTCTGTGAAATATACTTTATCAATGTTTTGATATCTTATTGTAGCAGAAGTAATTGCGATGGTTTAATTACTTCACTTTAATATAAAAGGGATAGAGCACACAAAGAGATTCGGTGTTTTGTAATAGTATATCTTTGTCTCGTTATCTCGGATTTCATCATTAAAATTGACTCATACACCTTCTTTGCATAAGAAACGGTGTTCCGCGCAAACGTGCAGACGGATGAAACAACCTCCGGGACCTGGGCCCGTCGTCTCGGCGTCTCAACCTACCTGATGCGGCCGTCAGCTGTATGCGGTCCGGCCTCATGAGTCACTGCGTGTATATGTGTATGTGTGTGTGTGTGTGTGCTTGTATGTACTTGGCCGATTCCCGAAACCGTTGGCTCGCCTCTGCAATATTCCACGGACACGTAATGTCTGTTTCTCCCGGAGTATACACTTCACTATATCGGTTAAATAACACCCGGTGTGCACACAACCTTCGTAAGGTCACACGTTATTGAATCGTCCCTATATCGGGGAATAGTAACTCAACGCGCACAAAAACCGTGGACGGTCGCGTCTTCTCAAACGCTTCACTGGTTAAACGCGTCACTAAATACTTATATCAGTCTCAAATGTCAATAAAGTCTTGTCACTACTGAGAATAACACCCGAAACGCAAAATTACACGTGTGCGTTATAAAAGAATGCCGTATACAGGCGCACGCGGCCTGTCTTTATCGTGTTAGTTTGTTTGTGTACTACCGGTCGGCCGCTCGCGTCGGAAATCGAATGCATAAACGTCCTTGATGCCGCCGGTCGCGTCTCCGGCGGCCGAGTCATTTTATTCAAAACAAACGGCTATTTGCTTCACTTAGCAGTGCTTTATAAATTTTTAATAGATTGACAGGTTTTTGCTTTGTAACGGGTAGTCCTTTGAACAAGTCCGCAGCTCTCATGCAATGTCCATACTAGAAATCACATTGATGTCAACCATTCGTCGCTCTCTGCGGAAGTTAACGACCAAAGAACATACGTAAGAGAGCTATGGTGTACACTAATACTTTCACAGTTATTAGTGTAGGCTGTCCGTTCTTTACAAGAACCACGTGACATCTCATAAAAAACGTTTTTTTTATTATTATTTCTTCGCGTCGCCCTAAGGCGTGGTCCGGCCTCACAGGAGGCACCCTTAGGCCGACGTTCCCCGATGCTAGTTGAGCTTCTGCGCTCTACTCTACATTTCGCAACCTCGACAATGCTTCTGCGGTCGTGCCGCCCGGTGACGCTGTAAAAGCCATTAGGGCTAACAGCATACAGTCAGTTCGAAAAAAAAATATTTCTTTGTTTATTTTCAGAAAGCACACTAATTACCGCAACAATTTAATTGTTTTTTAAAATCATCACTATTTTATAATTTATCGACGTTTAAATGTTTAAAATTACTCTCCTGTAAAGTTATGGTTTCATAGATATCACGTTGTTCTCGTAAATAGGCGATATATAAACATACAGAGCATTTTTGTTTAATAAATCTGTTATTTATCAATCAGAAAATCATATTCTACAATACAGTAATATGTGTGTATGGTTCTATTTTGCATTTTACAACGATAATTTTACTAAATATTGTAATTTTTGAGGGAAAATGATATTTATTATCTGCAGCAGGAGATTTATAATTATTTAAAGAAAACTGGGTTTTTTACTTACGTTCATCATAGCTTATAACAATAACTTGAGATAAACTGGATGTTTCTTCCTTTTAAAATTATTAACAGACAGTAATTATAAACACATTATCATGCTAATTATATTTAAAAATAATATTTAAGATATAATAATTATTAAATGTCCCATGGACAATAACCCACACTATCGACCGGCCCCAAAGTAAATAATTTAATACCTGTGCTACAAATGACGGAAAACTGTTAAATATACACATGTATAATTTTAAATAAACATTTCAATAAATAAATATATGCACCCAGGCTCGATGAGGTAACAAATTGGTTTTAGAAAAGCTTGGAATAGAACCTGCGGCCCTTGCAACTGAAAACAGGCGCTCTGCCACATGCGCTAAAGGGCCGGTTATTTATCTTTATCTTTCTAATATTATTTAATATATTATTAAAAAAGTTAAACTAGATTGAATACCTAACGAAATCGAGCCTCTCAGTTGCAAAGAGCGTAAGTCCAAATATTAAATAATTGATATCTTTTATTGTTTGTTAAGTAAATTTCATTAAATGAAAATTGTCTTAATTTATTAACTTCGCTAAAAGCAAAATATTATTTTCCAAGCTGATGAACCAATAATAAAGTTACACTTAAAATACAAGTAATAGTATTAATACAGAAACTTCTCCTGAATTTCTTTTAAGAAAAATAATTCATCATCCTCCTGCCCTTATCCCACTCTAAGTGGGGTCGGCACGACATGTTAAAACATGTTGTCACATGATTTGGTTATGTATTTTACGACCGGCCGCCTGCCTGACGTCAACTTACCTTAGTCGTATTTTACGATCCCTCGGTAAGACAGAGGGTGGTCTATTCTACTCAACCGGATACCACACAGTGGGTCAACTTACGTTAGTCGCCTTTCACGACACCTCGGTAAGAAATGAGGGTGGACTATTAAAAAAAAAATTTAAAGTAGTAATTTAAATAAAAAAAAATTACTAAGATAAAGTAACTTATAACTGAAAAATCATACGCACTTACATACTTAGCAACTAAGAGGCCCAACTAAATACATATATAATATTAATAGTAAAATTCATCCGTAACCGTCTCTGATGCCCTTTGTCATATTCGTTTTTTATTTTCCTATATGTAAAAGCGGTTTATTTAGCAAATAACTAAACGCTTCAACTGAACCCGTTGTCAAATTTGCCAATATGATTAGAGGAATATTGTTTGGCTAGATTAAACATTTTACATATTTCTAGAATTTTTAAGTTGTGTAAAAAGTTCTGCCTATTTCTAGTTGAACAAAAGTGACCCAATCCAAAGTATCACAATTTAGATTTTATACGCTATACTTATTAAATAAGGATTATTATGGATTAGTACTTTTTAATAAAAATAATGATTATTGGTGAAAAATAAATTTTATAGGCTTAGGTTAAGGTCACTTTTTGTGTCAAGGTGCGGTTTATGTTTTTTAATAATTGACATATTTTATTTAAGTTTGTATAAAAAAACGGTAAATTTTAAGCAGTTATGCGTATATTAGGGAACAGCATCGGCTGGTCACGGACGTGTGGATTTTTAAGCAGTTATTCGTATATTAGAGAACAGCCTCGGCTGGTCACGGACGTGTGGATTCCTCTGCGGATAACACGCTAGCCATATACAACTCGCAATTTATACATTCTTCTGTGAATAATAATCGTTTCTATGTTATTAAATTATATTATAGAATTAACGGTTTTTTTAATCAACCCGTACCGTAATTCGTACCCGTATGTATATATAATTATTGTATAAACATACGGCCCATTTGACTGGCCGGTTCGCGCAGTGGGTAGTAAGGCAGGGTGCCTTCAGTTCTGCGGGTCGTTCGATTCCCGCCGAGGGCCAACAATTTTCTATAAACAATTTGTGCGTTCTTCGAGCCTGTGTGTGTATTATTATTAAGTATGTATTTAAAAAGCTGTGATAGCCTAGCGGTGACACCGTGCGACTCTCTAGAGACGACACAGCTTCAAACCTCGGGCAGGCACCAATGAGTTTTTCTATTAAAACTTATGTGTCTAATTGATAATTGCAATTTATCACACGCTTTTCGGTGAAGGAAAACATCGTGAGGAAACCTGCTTATCTCTAGAGAATTCTAGGGATATGTGTAACCTACCAATCCGCATTGGAGCAGCGTGGTAGGTCTTAGCTCCAATCCTTCTCTCCAAAAACGGAGAGAGGAGGCCTTAGCCCAGCAGTGGGCATAGTAACAGGCTGTTACTATGTATTTAAAATTATATATCTAGTATATTTACCAGTTGTCCGTCACCCATAAGTAAATAAGTTACTTTGGGGATGGACGATCGTGTGTGTCCCATATATTTATTTATACGGGTGATATCGCGATATGCAATATGTATTGCAAACCGTTACGAGGCAGGATATTAGTATATGAAATAAAAAGATTAGAAATCCTACAAAAAATCCTAAAAATCTTTGATGTTTCTGACAATATGTCGAAATTGAAATCGAATAGTTATTGATCTTTTTTAGTTACTTTTTAATGAATACTAAACGATATATTTTATAATCTATTATACGTATGGTATACACATTTTGTGGCATCTTTGCGACGGAAGGTAAAACAGTTTCCATTAATCGACGAAAATGAAGGAGTTTTTCATCTATATCCTATATTAGTTGTATTATTTTTAGAGAAAATTGCTTTTTATTTATAGAATAAGTGTAAAGGAAAAATGTCTTCGGTTTATCGCGAATTATTGCAAAATAACTTCATTTTGTATTATGGATCTTCGCAAAGCATGGGCGTAGCGAGGTACGAGCAAGAGCGGGCTGCACCCCCTTAGACTGAAAACTTTCGCTGGGAAACTGTTAATTCATATACATAGACACTATAGGCTTGCATAAGACCTATAATAGTTCTCACCTTCATTACAAATGTGAGTTCCTTATATTTTAAATACCATAATTATGAAAACAATAGTCCAGATTTTCTGAGACAATTACCCCCCCCCCCCCCGTATAGAATTCTGGCTACGCCCTTGCCGCAGAGTAATGCCTAACTTTATACATAATTTTAGCATGGATTATCTCATACAGCATATTTATAGGAGGTTTATGGATGTTTAAATACTAATTAGACACAAGTTGTACATTAAATTATTTATTTACTGTTCGTAAGTATATACAAGTTGACAACCTATATCGATATTTGATCCGTTGTCGACGAATACAACACTGTTACTGCTCACGTCTACATTGAATACTGACGTGTCATCCAGCACAATACACTTGGTCTTGTAGTCTCCGATAATTGGAATCTTTCGGGGCCCAAGAATAGGGTCTTTGTAACGCCAAAGTATAACCGAGTTCAGATCTGGAACAATGTTAAAAGTGGAAATAAAGTTTGCTCATTTTCCAAATAAATAATTTATATACCTCAACTTTAGGAAGAGGAAGAGGTCAAATCATAATGATTTTTATTTAAACAAACTTTCACAAGAACTTTTGAATAAATAAAGATCAGATTTTAATAAAGAAACATCACTCGCGCGTCTTGTATGAACATAATCGAAATAAAGTCAATTCTTTCTTTCTTTATTGTATAAACTTGAATTAATTTTAAAAATTAAATTTCTTTGTTGTATAATTAACAGCGTAGCATCAAATACCACATTTATTTGCATCACACAAGAAGAGATGTGGTGTCTTTTTCTTTTTTTTCTTGTTTTCTTTTCAAGTAAGACGATAAACAATTGATGGCGCGATGTTAACTTACTATTAATAACTTTGGAGCAGACGCGTTTGGCTACAGTATCTCTTCCCGCGAGTGCAAGAGGTGAGCGAACAGTTTGGAGTATGACGATCTGTGTACTATTTATTACCTAAAGGTCATCTACAGTGCTTAGTATGAGTTTTTTAACCTACTCGATCGCATTAGCATAACGTCAATTTGTATGGCAATAGCGACATCTAGTGACAGCTGTTCCAGCCCCATACAAATTGGGGTCACGCTAACGTGATCGAGAATGTTTAAAAAACTCTCACTAAGCACACTGATATCCTTCGTGAGTACGACCAACATATTGTCCAACACGGTTAAGAGGTATACGAGAAACATTAGTAACATGACGCTATGTAAACTATTACCGTTAATGGCCTTGACCAAGGCTAAAGTATCTTAATCCGCGAGTATGAGAGAGCAGTATATTTGACGCTTTGTAAACTATAATTAACAATGATCCTTGATCATGGCGAGTACGATTAAGGTATTTCTCTCCGCGAGTGCGAGAGAAACGGCAAATATTGAGTAGCATGAAGCTATTTAAACTATAGCTGGTAATAACCTTGACCTCTTACAAACCACGACCAAAGTATCTCCATCTAAGAGAGAGAGACGGCAAATATAACGTAACATGTACCGGTCTTTTACAATCCCACTGCTGGGAATAGGCCTCCTCTCTCCGTTTCTGGAGAGAAGAAGAGCTAAGGCCTGCCA
Organism: Morpho deidamia; assembly: GCA_947086505.1. Taxonomy (NCBI): domain Eukaryota; kingdom Metazoa; phylum Arthropoda; class Insecta; order Lepidoptera; family Nymphalidae; genus Morpho; species Morpho deidamia. The sequence goes on from CAMTZC010000025.1 coordinate 4,678,443, forward strand.
CGCTGCTCCAATGTGGATTGGTAGGTTACACATATCTCCAGAATTCTCTAGAGATATGCAGGTTTCCTCGCGATGTTTTCCTTCACCGAAAAGCGTGTAATAAATTGCAATTATCAATTAGACACATGAGTTTTAATAGAAAAATTCATTGGTGCCTGCCCGGGTTCGAACTCGTGTTCCCCTCAAAAGAGTCGCACGGTCTCACCACTGGGCTATCACAGCTCATGTTTATATAAGATTTTCTAATACATGATTTTTGAATAACTATCACCGTTTATTTAGCGCACGCAAGGTAAGCTTTAATTTTTTATAGCTTTACATATTAGAGTAGATTATACTTCTCACCATTAAATAACGAAAGTACAAATTTTGTATAATCAATAATAAATAAAATTATTTTTAGATATATTCGTAAATTTTACATGCAAAAATCATTATTTAGTTGATAAGTTTACAGATCAGTGCGTTAGTAATTTTAACAACACAGTCTACTAGTTTTAATAGAAAAACTCATTGGTGCCTGCCCGGGTTTGAACTCGTGTGCCCGTCGAAAGAGTCGCACGGTCTCGCCGCTGGGTTATCACAGCTGAGTAACATGACGATTAACATTAAGTAATATGACACTTTGTAAATTACCTTTAATAGCTTTGACCTCCTTAGCGAGCTTGACCTTTAGTTTGGCAACAGTGTCACCGTCCGCGAGTGCGAGCGAGACGGAGAACAGTGAAGAGCGAGGTACGGGGTTCATAACCGAGAGGCGAACACGCGGCTCGCTAAGGAAGCTGACGTGCGGCGTTCCCGGCGCACACTCTTCACGGGACTTCTCTGGCGCGTCGGGACTGTCTGTGTACTTCACTTCGACAGACTCGAGCTGGTATTAAAAGTGATAAGAAATCCAAAAGTAATAATAAAATTATTTTGCTACAATCCGCGATACAGTAAATAGAAAATATATATAGTGTTAGATGTATAGACTCCGTATTTTCATACTCAATACGTACAGAATTATAAGCTGTGATAGCCTAGCGGTGACACCGTGCGCCTCTCTAGAGACGACATAGGTTCAAACCCCGGGCAGGCACCAATGAGTTTATTCTATTAAAAACTTATGTGTCTTATTGATAATTGCAATTTATCACACGCTTTTCGGTGAAAGAAAACATCGTGATGAAACCTGCACATCTCTAGAGAGTTCTAGGAATATGTGTAACCTACCAACCCGCATTGGAGCAGCGTGGTAGGTCTTAGCTCCATTCCTTCTCTCAAAAAACGGAGAGAGGAGGCCTTAGCCCAGCAGTGGGCATAGTAACAGACGATTACTTTTTTTTAACGTATGAATTTATAAAAACATATGCACAAACCTCCACCACTTCCACCACAATACACAAGCTCTACACACGTTCACTATCACAAACTCAACAATTGTTTCGCGTCGCAACCGAAGATAAACTCCACAACAAAATCGCATAGAAAATCCTTTCAACTGTGTAAAGGTATAGGAGATAAAATCATAATTAAAGATCGCTGCACTTTTACTGTATTAAATGGCACCCAACAATAGATGGCTTATATAGACATAGCCTTGGCAGTAAATGAGAAACAACATGGAGATACAGCTAACGTCATATCCGTTACATTTTGGCGGTATGAAAACAATAATAGAGCCGCACATAGATGACTTGGCTGATGTTATGGCGCTTAACTGGCTTGACTGGAATATGACGAGGTGTTACACATCACACCAATATTTATTTATTTATTTATTTACTTACTTTAACAAAATCCATAGCTCTTATATTATTTTACAAAATATTACTTAATTTAACTTACAGCCAATTACGGATTTTAATTTTGCTAACAATATTATCAATATAATAAGGACGCCAGAGAAGTGTGTGTATGTGTGTGTGTGTAAATGTGTTGCATGTGTGTAAATGTGTTTCATGTGTGGAGAAATGTGTACGCATGGTTGAGTGCATGTTTATGCTATGCATGAAAATGCTTCAATTTGTGTATATATATATATTTTTTTTACATAGTTACATACATTAAATAGTTTACATATTCTGAATAGTATCCAGAATTTTTTTCTTAAAATAATCTTATGCGGGCTACGGAAACGTTAGGGGCAGTTAAGTGCGAATTGGATTCACCATTCGTCTTTTGCCGGCAATTTTAGCTAACGTTTATATAGTCCATGTATGTTTTTTATGTTCAAGGGTCAGCATAGACAAGATGCAAGCAAGATGCAATGATATATCGTTGCTTATTAGTTGGAATGCCACGAAAGAAGCCAAATTCTATGTTGGCGTTTCGAGTAGCGGATTCATTACATTAGGAATCGCAATTTAACCCCTCAGATTGATCTAATTTTTGTGACACAAAAATTGGGTTGGAGAGTGACTGAAGCTACTATTTATTCCCAGACTACGGTCCACGCGGACGTAGTCGCGGGTAAAAACTAGTGTATAATAATTTAGTGGATCTTTGCACAATGTGGATTGGTGAGTGATTGGTGATTGAATGACAATGTCCTAATACTCATATATTTTCATCAAAAAATGAATTTTTCACCACTAGATAAAAAATAAGCTTTAAATGACGGTCACGGCCTGTTACAATCCCACTTCTGGAGGCATCCTCTCCCTGTTGTGGAGAGAAGGGTTTGAGCTTTGACCTGACAAGTTGCTTCAGTGCAGATTTATTGCGCATATCATTGTGTAGAGATATGCAGGTCTTCTCACGGTGTTTTCCTACATCGAAGAGCATGTGATAAATTATTATTTAGATATGTGACTAATTGAGAGAGATTCACGCTGTTTCACCGCTGGGCTACCATAGCTCTATTTAAGGTAACGTGTCTATTATATTTTGAGCTCAAAAAGATTGCAGGAAAACCGCTGATTCCAGGCCATATTAGATGGTCTAGTATTGTCGAGCAGTAAACTGTTACTGGTTAAAGAAAAGGGATTCTTACATCTAATGTCTGTAGTAAGTACTGCAGGTTATCACTGAGCACGGCCGCCTCGTCGAAGGAAAGCCCCACGGACAGCGCGTCCAGACCGACTCGCTCCATGTTCTCCCTCGTGGTCTGCACGAAGGGCATCACTCGTTTCAAGTACTTCTTCAGTTCTGGGATCACCGTTAATTTGGTTGATATTATCTTGTTATCTGGAAGACCAGATGGCTGAAATAAAGTAAATGTTTTTAACACCTGTCCCCTATAGAATAACATTACACAAAAAAACATTTTTTTTCCTTTATTTATAGTGTAGTCAGCTTTGGTTGTAGCTAATTCTATCAATGTTGGTCCAACTTTCAAAGGCTGAATTGAAAGGCGAGTGCCATAATTTCATACATCTTTGGGCCCAGACGTGTTGTAAGATAGAAAAATAATTGTTATCTTAGGATCAATTATTATTTTATTTAATTTCTATGGGGGAAGTGTTAAATAAGAGTTATAGTCTGAGGTTATGGACAAGTATATGCTAAATACCATAAGAACATAATAAAAATGAGAGGATTTGTGATGTATAACAATAAGCTATCATCATTGAAGTAAAAGTTGATAATTCATTTTTTGTCGTCAGAAAAACAAACATTTCGAAAAAACACGTTCATAAGCGCAACGTATATTTTAGTTATTAATCTATGGCAACATGTACTAAAAGATGCCTAATTGACATATATTGCAATATTTTGTTATTTGATCCCACAGAGATTAAGATCGTAAGCCAATACAGCCAATGAAAAAAATATTTTATTCTAAACACCATTTTAAATATCTGGTAAGTAAATATTGCTAATGAAATGAAGCAATTTTTTTTTACATACATATTTTAAATTATTATGTTCACAAAAACGTAATTAAGGAATCTTTTTTGTTGGTCTATTTATACTAAAAACTAGAAACGCTGGAATTCAGAGCTATTGAGGCAATTAAAAAAAGACAAGTTGACAATGATACGTTCAGTTTAAGGCATTAACTACTTTAATGCCATTATAAATATAATTAACAAAAAAGTTTTCTAACATATTCCCATTGAAAGTGGGATATTTAAACAGAAAAAAACGCTTTTTTCGCTTGACTTGTTATTTTTAAAAGCTTTTATTTAACTTGCCGTACAGACACGTGATGGTGGAATTTTGCAGTCCAGTCCCAAATCATGTTTATGATAAGCATGACCTGATACTATTGCTAGGATTGGCTCCAGACGAGGGAACTCCTTAACGGTCAACAGTAATGACATGATACTTTGTAAAAGCTTTTTTAACTTGACTTATTATCAATTTTATTACGCCCAAGAATCACCTTTCCTTTTTTACCTTTATCTAAGTCAAATGATAGTATTTCCTTATATCACTTACCCCAATAAGTTCTTTGAGTGTACTCAATATAATATGTTGCCATCTTGGATACTCCTTCGCCACCCATATAATAGCTTTATTCGGTTTTGGCTCCTGTTTCGGAGTTTCTCCCTTCCTAGGCTTTTTAACAGCGCAGTGGTTCTTGAGATGGATGCGAAATGAGTGTGCCGCTTCCATTAAATAATTGCTGGCTTTCACCGCCACTTCATCAACTTCCCCTGCCAGCGGCCATCGTTCATGGAGAATACTTTGTTTCTGGGATATATCCATTTGTTTATGATATAAAAAATAACTATAACTAATATTATAAAGAGGACAGATTTGTATGTTTGTAATGTTTTCACGCAAAAACTACTGGACCGATTTCAAAAATTCTTTCACCATTGGAAAGCTGCTTCTTCACGGAGCAACATAGGCTATATGCCATTAAAAAAAATAGGGATCCCTAATGAAATTGTAATGAGTTGTAAAAAATTCAGTCCTAAACATCTTTCATCGGGTGCGCTGCGGAAATTATTGAGAATAGAACAAAAAAAATGTTCTACAGTATTATAGAACATATGAATATCCACAAAAAAGCCCGCGATACCATATTCCAATCAAAAGATATTACGAATTTAAGAATATAAATCGAAAGAAAATAATTCCATAAAAAATTCATTGTAGTGACCGTTATAGCAGGGCCTGCATTTGGTAAGTTAGGTCTTATTCCAAGAATACTAATGATACCCATTTTTTATAATTAAATAATCTACAAATAAATCTATAGTCTAACTTCGTAGACTTCCACTATCACGAGATCGGTATGGACGCGGGTGAAACCGCGGGGCATTGCTAGTGATATATAAAATGAATAACCCGATACCATAATATATATGGGACTATTACACACATGTTTATCCGTCTCCAAAGTAACTTAATACTTGTGTCATAGGGGATAGATCTATGACTGATTGTTGTGCCTAAACGCCGAGAAGTGCAAGATTTAAGTAATATAGATATTTATTGAGGAATGATGAAAATCATTTGATCTCAAGGAGCAATGATGCTTTTACATGCTGCCTTGATTTAGGCGCGGGTGGCCGCGGCTTCTGTCTAGAGATAACATTTTCTCAATATAATTATAGTACGCGGCAAGAAATAATGCACATCGAGGCTAAGAGAGAGAAATAGGCTAGATTTAAGACATGTTAATTTTGATGTAGACTTTATCATTAGTAGAATTATGGGTATAGTACGCGGCAATAAATAATGCACATCGAGGCTTAGAGAGAGAAATCGGCTAGATTTAAGACATGTTAATTTTGATGTAGACTTTATCATTGGTAGAATTGTGGGTATAGTACGCGGCAATAAATAATGCACATCGAGGCTTAGAGAGAGAAATCGGCTAGATTTAAGACATGTTAATTTTGATGTAGACTTTATCATTAGTAGAATTATGGGTATAGTAGGCGGCAATAAATAATGCACATCGAGGCTTAGAGAGAGAAATCGGCTAGATTTAAGACATGTTAATTTTGATGTAGACTTTATCATTAGTAGAATTATGGGTATAGCACGCGGCAATAAATAATGCACTTCGAGCCCTCATAGAGCATTGTCTCTGTCGCACAGACTGACGACCCCGTGTGAAACCTCACATACTAACTGAGTGACAGAGACAGCGCTCTATGAAACCGAACTGGCCGGCTGTTTCGTTCTAAACATCGATGTGCATTAATACCGGGTACTATACTTGGTTCTTACAGGTTATAAATAATATGTGTATTGAAATATTTATTTAAAACCAGTGTCACCCATAACACAAGTATTACATTACTTACTTTTGGCCAAAAAAAAAATTTATCTACTATGATACTATAATACAAAGATAAAACTGAAAACAAAATTCTTAAGACAAAAATTACGTACAGAACAAAAATAAAAAAGTTTCATTACGATACAGGTCTTGTATGGACACCTGTATCATAATGTAACTTTTTAATCATAACGATACACCTATACATTTTCCAGCCGGACCAAGGAGGTTGAACCTCTACCTTAAAAAAAAGGTTTCAATGAATGGGTCCGCGGCGACGCAACACGCATGCGCAATCGATGTTTGCGCCTTGGCGCCAATATATGACATTTAAAAAACTTTTCAATATTTGAACGAAGTTTAGTTTTGTTTGTAAAAAATTAGTTTTTGTGTAAAAACATGTCTGAGAGCGGGGATAGTGGTGATTGTACACCACCAGATATTCTGAAAGCTGCGTCAAACATGACCGTGAACCTGTTGCCGACAAAATTTAGGAGCAACTATATTAAATGTTACCACGAGTTCATGGAATGGACAATGAATATTCAGAACATCAATAATTATTACAAGTAAAAATAAATTTGTTGTTATATTCAGCGTTTTATTTGCAATATTGTTTTACGTATTATAGTATGAGAGTAGATAAAGTAGTGTATGATACTGTGCATAACTTGGTCTTATAACACTCGTGTGATTTTTACTTACATTCCCCATAAGTTCCCAGACATGTTCGGCCACGTGTGGACAAATGGGCGACATAAGCTTGGCCTGCGTCACGATGTACCGCGTCACTAGCTCCGCGTGCATCCCACCCTCGGAACAGAGTTCCCTGTACTTGTCTCTCGCCGCTTGGAGCTCGAAGAAACCAGTCTTCAAAGCCTCTTTGAACAGCATCTTGTTGTAGTTATCATCGGTTTCATTTATCTTAGTGTTCATTTCACTTATGAATACTTTGTCATGAAAGTTGTAGTCACCTAGATGATAAACAATACTGATAGTAATGTATGAAGTACTTCACGGTAAAGGTCGTTTCATAAAGCCGCCAAATGGTAATTGCCCATTAGCATTAAAGCCGTGAGCTGTGATAGCCCAGCGGTGAGACCGTGAGACTCTTAAGAGGGGAACACGACTTCAAACCCGGGCAGGCACCAATGAGTTTTTCTATTAAAACTCATGTGTCTAATTGATAATTGCAATTTATCACACGCTTTTCGGTGAAGGAAAACATCGTGAGGAAACCTGCATATCTCTAGAGAATTCTGGAGATATGTGTAACCTACCAATCCGCATTGGAGCAGCGTGGTAGGTCTTAGCTCCAACACTTCCCTCCAGAAACGGAGAGAGGAGGCCTATTCCCAGCAGTGGGATTGTAACAGGCTGCTACTTTACTTTACTTTTATTAAAGCCGTAAGCAAACCGTATGATTCGGTACTGAGTAACGGGTGCGCCATCTAGTACCGAATCGTTACTCACGAATGCTATTCGTTACTCGTTACTCGCATCTTTCGTATCGGTACGTATTAATAACTACATAATACGGTACCTATTCTGTGGTTTGAATGTGTGCTGTCGGTGAATTTAAATGAACCTTACGTAGAACGATGTATGTTTTTTTTTATTGTTTATTAAGCCTCTTAAAATAGTTTTAAATTATTTTAAATCTCCTTTAAAGTATTTTTTTAAATCATATTTTATGTTAAATGTCATTCTAGGCGAAACAATATCTATTTTATTCTCACAGTTAAAATAATAAATCCGTGGCTAAATCTGGTAGATTCCGTCTACAATTTACTTGTGTACAATTATTCTACAAAACTATTTTTTTTAATCAAGATTTTATAAAATAAAAAGAAAAAAAATTGCCTTACGCAGCTAGGTATGCAAGTATAATATGTCGCGCCGATATCATACCGTACGGGAATACGACTCGAGACGTTACTTTAATGCTATGGTAGCAGGTATCAAAAGTAACGAATAAAGTACTGATACTAATAGTAACGAGTACAACTTGTTGTAGTATCGAATACATACGGGTACGCTTTTTATCATTACACTTACACCTCTAATTAGCATTTAGTAATAAGACTAATATTAAGGGGTTTTTTGCGTGGAAGACAAAAGGGACATAATTCATCCCATCTGACGAATAAAGCTACATGTTCTATGTATATACATATAACATGTAACTTTTAAATTCTTCAGATGGGGCGATATGTCTAATAGTGGAATTCTATTGGTTGAAGATAGATAAAGGCAAGAGATTGTTCCTTTAGTGGTTCCTTTATTAATAATAAGTGCCGTATTTTGAATTCTTATAGCGCTCGTTTACGTTTCTATAACTTAATGTCACTAAATGATCGGCGGAAGATGTTGGACATGGTGTTCTTTTACAAAATAATTAATGGTGCCATAGATTTGCCTGACATTTTGAATCGTATACACCTGCGTGTTCCGCGTAGCGGTAGTCGGTTAGAGAATCGCAAACCATTTAATTTACCCAAATGTCGAACAAATCTTAGACAGCATGCTCCTGTGTACCGTATTTGCCATCAGTTAAACTCATGCAAAAGCGACGTAGATGTTTTCTGTTGTTCTTTAGCCTCATTTAAAAACAATTTGCGTAAATGCCTACGTAGCTCAGAATAACTTAGAGAGTAACTTAGCTTAACGAACTTAACTTAGGTGAATCAAACCAATCTATTATATTAATTGCATGTTGTGTTCATTTCTAGTAGGTTATACTCTTGTGTATTTCTTGTTATTTTATCATTTGTATGCTGTTACTGATTATAGCCAGTTTAATGAACCAAATAAAAAAAAAAGCATCACGATAACAAAATAAAGCAGCACAGCCAAGTCTCAAACCGAAATGCTCAAGAAAATGTTTACAATCTACCTTCACCACCGTTTCCGATTTGATTGCCACCTCACTACTGCTACAGGATCAACACTAATTTCCATGGCTTTATAAGTAACCCGTGTCAGAATAAGAATAATAATTCCATTATTTTATGGCGCTTTAGAATATAATTATATTAAAATAGGACAAACGGAATAGATAAGTTTGAAAATAACTATGGCAACTTTGACGCACCTGTTCTCAAGCTGGAAGCTGTTGAAATAATTTCCTTGACCCACCCAATGAACGTGAATAACCTCAAAATGGCCGCATCTGCTGTATTTTCTACAAAGTTCGCATCCTCCACTGAGTCGCCGGAGTCAGCTAGAGTGAGCCTCATGCCGTCAGCGCTGAATTTATCCAAACTTTCCGATAACGTTAGGAAATTTCCCTCAGATTTGGACATTTTAGCGGAATTCAACATAAGGTGTCCGTTGGCGCGGATCCCTTTAGGCCACTTGTCTTCCTCCTTGTCCCAAATAGCACAATGATTGTATATGTAGAAGGTTAAATGATTTTGTATCAAATCCTTCCCAGAGACTCGTAGATCGACCGGATACCTGTGACCGAACAATCATAATGTCCTACAACCGTTACTTAGCTACCGAAAATATATTATAAACTAGAAATAGGTGCGGCTTCGCCCGCGTCAATTTCAGTGTTTAGCACATTATATCGCACGAGTCTCGGCATGAGACTGACTCTCTGATTTTTTTTTTCTAATGTGTCTAATGCTGTTAGCCCTAATGGCTTTTACAGTGGCACTGGTGGGATGGGCGAGCGCAGAAGCTTCGCCGGGTAAAATTGATAAGTAAACGAGTGTTTTTAGGCACTCGCAACTTATTGGGAGCGTCGCCTTAAGGGTGTCTCCTGCGAGACCGAACCTCGGCTTAAAGCGGCGCGTTTTGGAGGACTGTATCTAACACATTGACTTTGAAGAAGTCTGCATCACGGCGGCCGCGGCAGAGGGCTGCGGCCGCTTGATACAAGCAAGCGGGGACCTCGTCTTCGCCGGCGAAGACGCTGTTTGTGTGTGTATTGTGTATTTATATCTTGTTAGATACTGTAATAGCATCGTCGGGGTCGTTGAGGACGCTCTTAGGGCGCCTGTGAAATCGGTTGGGGAAGTTAAACACCTTATAGTTGGACGCGGCCGCTATAAGGGGGTTTGGATGTGTGGACGCTTTCTCGAAGTAAGTCTTCGAGAATCGTTTGAAAAGATCGGCTATCGTGGGAAGGTCGAGATCTCTATGGAGATTCACGTTGCGCATGAACCACGGACAGCCAGTGGCTGTACGCATGAATCGATTTTGAAGTGTCTGCAACGGACACAGTCGTGACTTAGAAACGTGCGCGAACGCGACGCTCGCATAGGTCATTATGGGTCTAATGCAAGTCTTGTAAAGCGTCACTTTGTTGCGAAGTGACAGTTTACTAGTCTTGCACAGTATCGGATAGAGGCGTCCCATGGCGTATGCCGCGCGGTTGCGGACAACGCGGATGTGTCGGATGAAGGATAGGGTGGGTTGAAAGATAACACCTAAGTATTTGACTTCCTTTTGCCAATCTAGACGTTTGTGAAGTCTCGGCATGAGACTGACTCTCTGATACTCTACACCGCTTTTAATACCTATTCCCCACTCTAAACTACAATCGACACCGGTTTGCTTCTACCCCTACTAAAAATTGTTGTAAAACGACCCCTTTAACTCAATTTACATGAAACTGTTACGTGCTATTAACCTAAATCTTTCGGGGGAAATGCACTACCTTTTAGTAAATACCGTACTAAAATCCGTTCAGTAGATTTTGAGAAAATCAATTACATACAGACAGACAGGTTTGGGGGCTTTATTTTAAAATAAGTATAGATATAGATATATACACGAAAAATTTTGTGGCCATTACGCAATCTATTTTGGCCTGGCAAGACACACGCCATCACCTGACCACCTATTAGCCCAGCACACGACAAGTTAACTAAGCTGATGATCTGGATATCATTTAATAGTCGCTCGAATCTCAGTAAGAGACTTGCTCTATGACAACCGACTGAAAAGCGTATAGTCCAAAGTGTATAAAAGGTCAGTTGATGTGACGATTCATCGTTAGCCCAAAATAATGTAGAGACCCAAAAACAGGCACAAATTGCCCTATCCAGAGAACAAAGTAACATCTCCCATATAAGCATAGGAAATGTGTATTAGGAACATGTTGTAACATATTAGCCGTTGAAGGCAAACTAGCCGCCCAAAATACAGGTTTACCTAGTTTGGGGGCTATGAGTAAATGTTATCTATATTTAATGTCAATTTTAGTTAAGTTATGATATTTCCATGTTTTTTTGGGAAAAAAACATTTCATTTGAAAAAAATATAAATATATTGAACATCATCATTCTCCTTATCACACTCTAACTGGGGTCGGCACAACATGTTACAAACATGTTGTCACATGATTTGGCTACGTATTTTACGACCGGCCGCCTGCCTGACGTCAACTTACCGTAGTCGCCCTTTTCGACACCTCGGTAAAAAATGAGGGTGGTCTATTCTATGCAGCCGGATGGCACACGGCACATTATATATAAATATATTGAACATTAACTTGAAATCTAAACATGGCTTACGAAGAAAATTCGAGACTTTATCAAAGGAAGAGCGCAATTAAAAATTAATACCAGAATTGGAATGATTTCTTCATGATATTAAGAGATGTTTTAGATATTTTAGTCGCTTTCGGTAATGGAGCGTCTTTGAAGAATATGTAATCCCATACTTCTATCGTCATATCCTCGGGTTTGATTTTAAGAGCGTTTTCAGCGTTAGCACTAAACGTTTCGCCTTGGATGAAGTGTGCAATTGTATAGTATGCATTGTATATTGTTGAGTCTGATAGGGATTCTATCACCCATTGCTGATCCCATGGTAACTTAGTACCTGAAAGAACAACATATACTTAAAACTGGTTAGTAGCATTCTATTTATATACCTTGACCACACAATTACACAAATAACTTTTAGGAAATCAACTACAAATAAATAGCATTTTTTTCTTAGCACTGGCAAATGAAACTGAAAACGTAGCCGAATTATTTTAACTGGAAACAGCTTACAAAAAATAAAAAGTATTACGTACGTAGACTATATTAAATACACATAACTATTAAGGGAATATTAAGAGTATTAAGGGAGGGTTCACTTAGCACTCTATTGGGTCCGCTACCGAGCCATCCGTCCAGAAGGATGTTGCGAAATTATATTAGATCAGATATTCACGACAATTTTATACCTGGCGAAAATATATAATATGCGAATTACGTGTTGATGAATCTGTTGTTAGATTTAAAGGAAAAATATGCCGGATTTGCTCGGAAACAGCAATCCGAAAATATGCGAAGTGCTAAGGGTCAATATATATAAAAGATTGTTTAAGTGAATTTTAAAATATGTCTAGTATAGTCTATTCTGATTACAGTGCAGTGGCATTTATTAAGAGATTGTTGTCAAGCAGCATTAATCACGCACAAGGTTCGTGAAAATATGAAAAATGTAATATGATGGATAGGATCCACAAATGTCTTATTTAAACCTTATATTTAATTTCGTCCGTTCTATGTACTTTAACTATTAAATTACTAAAAATATTGCAACTCAAAAATTGTTTACACAGTACAAATTTTGAATATTTCTACAAAATTAAATGTGATAATATTTCTTACCGAGTCCATATGTCCTCGAGCAGGCATATTCGTGAAGCCATCTGAGCGTCGCTTGGAAATTCTTTCGAACTTCGTCATGATACGTATTTATTGCAGCTAAAGCTCTTTCCGCTTGAGCTTTCCACTCTTCGTTACCATAGTCAAGATACCATTGATTGCAAAGCGCTACAACACATTCATCACCTGATCTTGATATTATAGTTTTTTCAGGTTCATAATATAAAACAGCGCCACCTTCTTCAATGAGTTTCGTTTGCAATTTCTTTTTGACGTCTTGTATTTTACAATTTTTGTATTCACCGACCAATAAGACACCATCATAGAAACCTTTTAGATAAACCATTTCCTTCGCTTGAGTCAATTTGTCTTTGTCATTCTGACTTTGAATTTTTAGTTTATCATACACATGTACCGCCGCAATGTTGCCGAATTCCGGGATTTCAAGTATAGGAACAGGTTTATACGGTAGAATCATTTCATCGGGAATACCATACTTTTCTCTAAAAGCTGGCTTCTTTTGTAAATCGACTAACGCAGCGTAATCATCGGGTGAATCAGACGGGACACTGGTAACTATACCCGTTCCCTTGTCTTCTTTTATCGTTAACATTGGTAGGGAGTAAATTTTTGGGTAACAAGTTAACGGAGATTTTAACGCAACACCGATAAGATCTTTTCCTACGATTTCTAATAGAATATCAAACTTTCCATCATTTTTTGTAAAGCCCTGGTAGCACATATTTCTAACGGCGCGTTTTGTGCAAATGAATACACCATCCTTTACAGTCTCAAAGGCAACATATTTAATGTCAGGGTGAACCCAACAGTTAGTTTGACCATACATAGTCTCAGGACGTAGTGTTGCTGCAACGAGACTGATCTTTTTCCCTTCAAATATCCTAAAAATTATATATAAATGCTATAATAACAATTGCAATACAAGAAGTTATATTATGTGTCTAAAATATAATTTTTTCAACTGTTAGTATAAATCTAGTTCAGAAGAAGTGTAGACAGGAATATACTGTATTTGTCATCCCACTTTTAAACATTATCCCGTGGCACATCAAGATGGTTTCCCAATTTATATCAATCAAATCAACTGTAATAGGGACCGACGCCGCGTATCAAAATAATTTTAAATTATCCAACATGATTGCTAATTAGATAGATATTATTTTTGTGATTATGTTATCATAACGTTTTAACTCGTAATTGATTGCCAGCCTTAAAAGATATACATGTCTGTTCGCGCCAACTAAGACGTTTAGGTGTCCAAAATGTAATATGTGAATATAAGAATCAGGTGTGAATATATTGATAAGTCGACTGACGTCCTTTTATATATGTTTAATCATAAATCGACTACGGTAAGTCCCCCCGCCGTCTAGTATCCGGCTGAGTAAAATAGACCAACCCATTTCTTACCAAGTTGCCGTAAAAGGCGACTAAGGTAAGTTGACCCGCCGTGTGGTATCCGGTTAAGTAGTATAGAACACCCTCTTTCTTACCGAGGGGTCGTAAAATACGGCTGAGGTACGTGGACGTAAGGCAGGCGGCCGGTCGTAAAATACAGAGCCAAATCATGTGACAACATGTTTGTACCATGTTGTGCCGACCGAGAGTGGGATAAGGGCAGGAGGATGATGATAAAAAGCATTAGGATTGCATAATTTCTATGGTGAATATTTTCATGAAGTCGATGAGTATTTTACATAAGTCTTTTAAACCTATACGAAACATATAGAGATCTTGCATTCTAAAAGTGCACGCCCCTCCAATGTCTTTACTCACACACAGAAAACTTATGTACAGACGAAATACACGTAAACTTGTTATTCTGATTGGTTACTCAGTTGCCGGACAGACACGAAAGTAGGAGTACGCATGGATCATTGCCAAAAGTACAGTTAGCATTTCATAAAAAAGAGGATAAATATTTTTTATTTTAAATAAGAATTAGATAAATTTTTTCTTTAATAGAAAAATATGGAGAATTTTATAAAACTATGTGGCGAAAAAAAAAGCGGGCAAAACTTAACATCTATCATTATGTCATCATTAAAGCCATTGCTTTAATTAAGGAAGGAATTGACATGATTGATAGAAATATGTGGAAAATACGTGTCGAAATGTGAATGATATTGAGATAGAATATATGAAAAATTTTGAATTTATAATTAATGTTGAGTCTGAATCTGAAGATAGCGACGTGAGTGAATAGCGTTAAAATAGTAAATATTTATTGCGGTTTAATTTTTTTCTTTTTTTACTAATAAAATAAATGAACCGACTTCTGTACATTACGTTTTATTAATCATTCTAATAGTTGCATAATGAATATATGATATGATCTTTATTAAATTAAGTTGGCAAGCTAGCTCTTGATTGCGAATTCACCTGATGGATGCCGATGTAGTTTAAGATTCTTAAAAGGGTTTGGAGATTAAACGTGTGACCATTCAGGGTTTTTACCCGACATTGTACCTGAATGCTAAACCGCTTGGTGGTACGTCTTTGTTAGAAGGTTACGTCGGAAGTATCTATCTAGTCAAGACCAGGGATAAATTTTAGAAATATACTAATATGTTTTTTCTAGGATCCGAATGCGGAACTTCCCGTTTACAATCCACAGCGCTTACTATTACTCCAGGGAAACGTTAAAAACTTACTTTTTTATTCTAAAGAATTTTCGACAAATTTGATTATAAATATTATATAATATTTATAATCAAATTTTATTTTTATGCAAACATTACTTGTAACCCGTGTAACCGGATTGGTTGAAATTGCTGCGCGCACACATATAAAATAGTACAGTCAATATTTTCTCTCACACATTAAAATAATGTAATTTGGTGGAGGGGTGTGCACTTTTAGAATGCAAGATCTATACCTACTTATGGCTGCCTTTAATTGTGCGTTATGGACTTACGCCTGGTACGGATTTATCCTATAGGTTAACCACTTTATATGCTTTTATGGTGCCAAATTCAAATTATTCTTTATTCAACTAGACTTACTAGAAGACTTTTGAATGGTCAAATATTTTTTTAAAATTTTATCCAGTTACAGTTTAACAGACAGACTCTCTTTTAAATTATTATAATATTTATATTATTTTTAAACATAAAACACTCACTTCAGGACTTCAGGCAGAGGTTGTGTTACTTCCATCTTAATAAGAGTATATTCTTGTGACCCAGCACCCTCCCCAGTGCTTCTATCATGATCCATACATGGTTGTTTATCCAGAGGAGAGAAAATAGTATAACGTTTGCCGTACATAATTTTCTTACGCTCCTTAAGGTGATAAAACTGCCATCTTATGAATGAATCATAGAATGGATTTGCATCAGTTGTTATAAACTTTCTGCGCCAGTCTACCTGTCGATCGCATTATTTATATATTACTTCCTAACCGGGCAAACATTGTTTTGCTAAATAAATTATTTATAGGGCATTTGGACTTTATAAAAAAAAAAAAGAATTGACAAAAAAAAATTTTAAAAACAAGTTTGGGGTGCATGACCCTTATTGATTAGGGGTATGAAAAATAGATAGCAGTTTCTCAGGACTGGATATGCATTTAAAGTTTCACAAAAATTGGTCAAGCCTCTTCATAGGAGTGGCAACTAACATTGTAACACAAGAATTTTATATATAAGATTTATAAATACAAAAACATTTTCTAATACATAAGGTTAGAGAATTTTTTTTCCTTTATTACTACCAGTAGTAGGATTTTTTAAATAAAAACGAATATGAAAAGTTCCAAAAAAATTGTAAATCATACAACAATGACTTTGTTACATGAATGTCAATGAACTTTGATTTGTATTCAAGAGTGATTTAATTGTATCCTTACTAGATAGACAGATCTTCTAAAAATATACTAAATATTTTCAATTTACTTTCAAGTGGGATTAGATTATCATGACTTTATACAGAAATAGGTTTCTCAATAATATTTAATATAACAGTATAATTTAGACAAAGTATTCAGGACACATCTTAAATGAACTTTGTTAAATGTCAGCTGTGTATGCATAAATATGTCCTCCTTGTTAGAATTCAAAGCAAAAAATCCTAAATTTTTGCCATATTTGTTTGTATACTCTAAAGCAGTCTACAACACCAAAACTTATATGCAAAATAGTAGCTAGGAACTAACTAATACCATAAATATCTTAGTGGTTTATAAATATCAGTAATTATTATTGGAAGATAAAATGCATAGTGTTACTACATCTAGTCGCAACATCTTATTTAAGGAGGTAAGCAACAGTAAGTGACAGTAAAAACTTAACAAAACATACATGAATACCCATTCTCTTTAAATCAGCTACAGCCAAAGGTGGAAAATATTCAAGCCAATAGCTCTCATTAGCAAATTCCTTAATTTCATTCTCTGGGACACCAATACTTTTCATAATCTGCCATTGAAATTTAGCTGCTCCTGTCTTAGCAACTGCTTTGCTCTTTTTACCCTTGCTTTTATCCTTTGGAACTACATCACCCTGTTCTTTTTCTTCAGTGAATTGTTCATCATCAGGGAAAGATGGAGGGCATCCATATAATTCAATTTCTCTCTTTAATTTATCTGCACATGCTTTTATAGGCATTCCAGTACAGTGAAAGCCAAAGGGGAAAAGAACCATTCGACCTTTAAGCCTAAAGTACCTTGAAGCAAACTGTTAAAGAATTTTTTTTATAAAGACTACAACTGACTTTTTAACAGATTTTATATAAAATCAACTTTTTGAATTAAAAGAAGATTTATTAAAATTTCATATACTTGAAATTATTAAATATATTGTAACGTGATTATGAAGATACTCTATATTTCCTGCTAGAAAGTATAAATAAGCATATTAATGTTACTTTTCAAATAAATATTGCTGAAGGATGTTTCATAACTTAAATTAAATACAGTTAATTGAATGTAAACTTTGCATTATATGAACTCACTTAATACATATATTATTAATTAATAAATATAATATCATACAAATTTTGTTACTAACAATTGTGCTTGTAAAGCAATTTAATGATGAGCTGAAAAGCTCAGGTGATATTGATTTATTGAAAGTAAGGGTTTCTTTTTAATTTAAAATAGTTCAAGAAATTATTAGTATCTTGTAGTGGAAAGCTACAATCATAATCATACCTCACATTTTGACAAAGAAAATGTGTGTCCAAGATGTAAACGGCCATTCATATATGGATAAGGAAAAGTACACATAAATTTTTCATGTGGCTCATTGGGAGCTTCAACTTCAAATATCTTTTCGTTATCCCATCGTTCCTGTACTTGTTTCTCAATTTCTTGAAGATACTCTACTTTAAACGTCCCTTTGCGATCTTGGGTTGCCTAAAAAATTAGGTATAGGAAAATAACCCGTCTGTAAGACATATATTGAACAGTCAATAAAAGTTATCTATACTAAACAGTTCCTGGAAAATTAAAAATGTTTGGATAATTATTTAAATTGTCATGATTGTTCAAACATTAATTCAACCTTCCGTTGTAATTTTTAAAGATTTTTGCAACAAACAAGAAAATAATTCATTCATCAAATCTACTTTAAGCAAAACATGAGATTTTTTCAAATGACATAACCTATCCATTTATTTTCACGAAGATATCATTAGTAAAATTAATTAAATGTGCTTAATAACCACTATTACCATTTTAGTATGTCAATAATATTTATTTTGGACCTTTTTTTTGTAAGTTGTTAAATATTGCTTTTTTACAAATGTGACACGTTTAAAAACATAAAACATTTACTTTTGATGTCACTCACTTTCATATTGAAATTTGATGACAACTATTTCAGAATTGAGTTAGCAGCTGTGGTTAGTAGTCTATGATGTAAGCTGCTGGTAGAGAAGTCATATGAAAACAAAAATAATAGGATATTCAATTATATACAAAAGTAATGAAAATATTATATTGCTATAATCAGCGGTAAAAGAGAATATATTAACTACTAAATATAGAGTGTTCTATTCGTTCTCACTACGGATACATGCAGAATTCGTAAATACTCATGCACTACCCAATACCACTAACACAGCAATACACAAACACTGCACAGTGCACACATTCACTAACACAATCTTAACAACTGTTTTGCTTTGTAGTTTTGTTGTGGAGTCTATCTCCTAACTATCAGTTTCAGCTATCGAGCAAAACAATGGTTGAAATCTCGGTACCTAGTGAATGTGTGCAGTACCTACTCACTAAACCAAAGCCAAGCCTTAGGAAATTCTAAGGGAAATTTTTGGACCATAACCGAGGCTAATAGCCTAAATGACAGATTTGTCAAAAGTTGGCAACATCCATCCATTAAAATGTCAGAAAATTGGCGCCATTCGTAGCGTTGGCTGTCATTGTCATTTTTACCGGAAATAAGTTCGCCACCCCTTTTGGAAGACGCGCTAAGTCGCGATTGCCGGCTATTTTATTTGTAACTAATTGTTAAGTTTGTGTGATTTTGTTCAAATAAAAGTGAAAATGGCGCCACGTACAGCGAAAGCTAAGGTATTATAACTAATTGTATGTTTTTAATTTGATATTTATACCAAACTGGTTTTGCGTTATCGACAGGTATTGCACGTTTATGCTTATTTGTTATATCAGTGGTTAATTTTAAAATGTGACTTTTAACTTTTAGTTTAGAGCGGTTTAATTTCTTGTCAGATTTTTTATCCTTATATCATGCAAGCTGTTTTTGTATGACTACCGCGTGCTTCATCTAGATACATTGTGATAATTTGAAATGGATGATAGATATGAATTTTAATAACCATTGTTATACGAAATTTTGTATTTTTACCTTATTCTGTTAATTCAAATCTAGGCTTAATTACGTTTTGGCACGAGAAATTTGTGTAGAAATATATAAGTGTAATACTTAAATTTTAGTGGTTTTGTAATTATAATAAGTGTATAAGTATATTGAGAATTTTTTTGTATAGAAAATGTCCTTGTAAGCAAAATAACTTTAGTATTTAGATACTTATTAGGAAATATGTACACATAGAAGGTTAACCAAAGCTTGATTGAATTAATTACATTGCTCTATGTTGTTATTTGATGTATTAGTGCAAAAAGGTCCACTTGTTAGTTAGGTAGAATTGAATTTATCATCATTGCCTTTTATTTTTAAGAGTGTAGATGGTAATTTTACATAAATTGATGTTATGTATAATGTGAGAGATAATTCTACTATTAAATTTTTTTAAACATTTTATTTCACTGAAGGTTTTCCTATAAATAATTAAGTTATCAAAATGTCTATAAATCAACACAATGTATGTTTTATTGTGATATTAAGTAGAAAATAAACAATGACTTAAATGTCATACTCAAAAAGCAATTCTTTTTATATTTGTTATTCATATCAGAAAATATGGTAAATATTATCTGAATAGATGTTTACTTAAATAATATTTTATCTTGTTTGTTTGTCATATTTTATATTGTTGTCTGCATATTTCAGTTTCCAGATAGTTTTACTATAAAGATTTGTTTTATGTTTTTTTTTTTTGGACCCTGAATGCTAAAATTCATTTCATGATTTTCTTTTGCAAGGGATGGTTTTTACAAATGAATATAGTACTGTTTTATATCTGAGAGTAATCAATTAAAACTTGCTTCTGTGTTATATTTTCTTTTTTCTATGGTATTTGGCAATAGTATCTAAAAATTTTATGTTATGGTGTAACTGATTGCAATTGCTATTTAAAAAAAAATTTAAAGGCTAGACTAATATTTGCCTTATTTTTTTAAATAATAAGTAATAGCTCTTATAAATGAGACTTGTAGTATCAGCTCTAGTTTTCATTGAATTGAAGTTAATAGAACTTCAGCAAGTTTTATTACCATTTTTATAATTTTAATGATAGACAAAAAACATATCTCTCTTTATCATAAAATAGTTTTAAAGGTTACCTAAGGTTTACACATTTTTTATTGTCCACTGCCTCCTGCCCACAACTTCTTTAGCATGGAAGCTTGTAGCTGAATAAAAAGTGGCCTATGCCTCTCCCCAGTAGAATCTGACTACTTTACTTTACTACTTACCTCATAAAATGTTATGTATTTTACTGTAAGTATAGATGAAATGGGTTTTTAATCTTATTATTATTTAGGCTTATGGTATATGCCTTTATTAAGTGAAGGTGTGAGTAAAACAGTATTTCTCGAATCCAAATATGAGTTCAGGTAATGGTCCCTGTATATATAAATATGTGAATGAAATTAATATTGAATTTAGAATATTCAGAGTAATAAACTGCAATTTATCCTTTTTTTAATGGATTGATTTTTATGACATTAGTTTAATATTTTCAAACATTCTCAATTACATAATATGATTTTATGTAAAGATGAAGAATCAGGATTGTTATTATACCTTATTTCAAGCAATAATATGTTCAAGATTTTGTTTTAAACATAATTTATGTCCATTTTTTAATTCCAGAAAACAGCAGATGTAAAAGTATCTGATAATGAAATATCCAAAAAACCTAGAGGTAAAGCTAAAAATGTGGCAGAGCCAGATCAGGAAATGGAAAACATTGATGAAAAGGTTTCAGTTGTTGAAAAGAAAAGCAAACGAGGAAAAAATATTATTGATTATAACGAGGATAAAGATGAAGCTCCAATTGCAAAAAAAGGAAGAAAGAAGAATGTGGCAAATAATGAACCTATTGCAGAGGAAGTTGTTTCTATTAATGGTGACAATTCAGCTGAAGAAGGTGCAGAAACTCCAGCTGGTGAAATGGAAGAAGATGAAGATCATTCTAATGGCCATTCCGAACATAATAAAGTTTCCGTAAATAAGGGGCGTAAGAAACCTACAAAAAAGGAATCTGCAGACAAAGAATTAAAACCTAAAGAAACTAGTAGGGGGAAAAAAGACAAAGTTACAAAACAAGATGTTGATTCTGAAATAGCTATGAACAAAGAAGTAGTTGAAGAAAAACCGAAAGGTAGAGGAAGAGGGCGTAAAGCAAAACCTGAAGAAATCCTTGATGAAGAACAAACAAAGGTAACTAAAGGCAAAAAGAAGCCTGCCCAAAAATCAGCCCCAGAGAAAGAACTTGATGAAATCGAAGATATGCCAGGTGAAGATGATGAAATTAAAGAAGAAAAAATAGATGAAGAGCCTAAAAAAAAGAAGGAGACTAAAGGCCGTAAAAATACAGCTAAGAAAGCACAGCCAAAAGAAGTTTCAGATGAAGAAATGCAAGAGGCTTCTACTAGCAAAAAAAGAAAAGGTGCTAATAAAGATGATAAAGGAAAAGGTAATAAATAAAAAATTCAAGTTAATGTTGTGTAATTTTTATTTGCAAACGTGTAAATTTAAGTTATTTAAATGTTTAGGTGATATGAAAGAAGATGCTGAAGAAGATGACGTAGCCTCTGAGCCAAAACCGACAAAAGGCAAGCGAGGGCAAAAGAAAGCAATAGAAAAACCAGCAGACTCTGCAGAATTGCAAGATACAGGAGAACCTACAACAAAACGTCGGCGAAAGGCTGACGAAAAGGGTAACTAGTTCTGTTGATTACATAATTGCAAATGTCTGACAATTGTTTCGTATTAATATGATTGTGTTTCTTTATTATTATATGAATAAACAGTTTTCAAAATATTGCTGTTTAGTTATTTTTAACTTTTTACCTGTATAATATAGAATTCCCCCCTATAAATGGTAGTCTTATTACGCGATTTTAGTACCGCTTATAACACGTCTTTACCCCATATAACGCGATTATTTCCCATGTTCTACGTATTATGAAATTGTATTAAATTATTTTATTAAATTTGTGTGCTGAGTTTTTAAATCATAAGAATATTATTAATACATATATAAAAAGTTGTAGTAATTTCACTTGTAATATGTAAAACGCACATATTTTGTTCATAACATATTTTTATCTTATTTTCGACTTAAACCCTTTTTAACGAGAAAAGTTAAACGTGAATCATTTTAACATAACGCGTTATACGGGGTTATAGAGCGCATTCGAGAATACTACAACACGTTTGTCTATAACGCGGAATCAATCTATCGTGATATAGAGGGGATTATTCTCACATTTTTTTGCTTTATATCATTAACTTATGAATACCCTTTTTACATAATGAACGCAAGTAGACTTGTACTAACAAGGGCCAAGTGGTAGTATAGTATTAGCATCTATTGCTAAGCTTGTTTTTTTTTTGTAATTAGACAATATCCTTATCTAATTTAAGTCATATCCTGTGTTATAAGGTAATTGCATTTTAGCTCACATTTATATACTTCGTATTATACTTAAAATTAATAGAATATTCATTAAGTCGCCAGTTAAGTTTTTTTCTTGTTTGGTAAAAACGAATGTAAATGAAGGCTATTTGATCTCAATAAACCTAAGATTAATCATACTATTTTATTCAGAAATAGTTGAAATTCCTTCTTTGACGCTGAAATTGTAAGTCGTTTCACAATATTTTTTGTTATTTGTTGATGTTTTCGAAATTTTTTAATATATACATTTAATTTCTTATTACAAAAGCTTGTTCGAGTAGTTCCACTTTATTCAAAACACTCGGTTAAACTATTCTTTAGAATTCCAAACGAAATTCTTTTAAGAAATATTTTTTTATAAAATAACTAGCTGTGTCTTCGTGACTTCGCCCACGTCAAAACCAATGTGTCACAAAGTTTTCCCTCGTCTATTTTGCAATGAAAGTCCCATCAAAATCGGTTTAACCGTTCCGTTACCTCAACCTTCCTCAAGAATTTCACATTACTCTACTGACTTTATTGTACCTCTCTTGGTTTACGCGGCGCTCGCGACCATTGCTCCCAGCAGGCGAATTTTTTTCCAACAAACACATTTATATAAAACCTTTATGCACTATTATCTTAAACCTTCAGTACAAAAATCCATTGAGTACATACAGATGGCTTTTGGGACTTTATCAAAAAAGTAGTTATTGTGAGTTAACCGTGAGAGATAGAGACATGCTATCGCTGACTTTTTTATAGTATTTTATAAATCTACAATTCTATACTACATTACTTTACCGTATCTCTGCTGGTTTACGCAGCGCACGCGTCTATAGCTCCCAGCAAGCAAATTTTTTAACAACTGCGTGATCTCTTCAGCACAATTTACATAATACCGATATGTACTATTTAACTAAACCATTCGGAAGTATTGCACTATCTTTTAGTGAAACTACAAAAATCCGTATAGTAGATTTTGTGAAAATCGATTACATACAGACAGACAGCTTTTTGGGACTTTGTTTTATAATAAGTATAGATAGATATAGATAAACAATGAAATAGATAAATGAAATATATCTGCATTGAAAAAGAGTCTATATTCAATTTAACAATCACAAATGAGAAAAAAAATGATCAGATATTTTGTGCATGACGAAGCATTATTTTCAGCTCAGTAAAGTAGATTATCCTACTCGTTTAACATAGTTGCCTATTCAGCCTCACTACTTTAAAACTAAAAACGATCAAATCTTGTGTAATAGGCTTAAAATAATTTCTTTCAGTCGTCGAAGATAATAAAAAGAAAGTAGTCAAATCCGCTACAGACTATGAATCGATAGATTTCTCAAATGAATCCAAAAGTTCCATGGGTAAGGATTGGAACTTAAAAATTAGCACATGGAACGTGGACGGAATCAGAGCGTGGATGGGCAAAGGTGGATTAGATTATTTAAAATACGAGAAACCAAATATATTGTGCCTACAAGAAACGAAATGTTCTCAAGACAAACTGCCTGAAGAGGTTAAGAACGTGCCCGGTTACCACGCGTATTGGTTGTGTAGCGAAAAGGACGGTTACGCAGGTGTAAGTGTTTACACAACAAAATTGGCCATGAACGTACAATATGGACTGCAGAATAAAGAATTAGACACGGAAGGCCGTATTATTACAGCGGAATATGAACAATTCTACCTTATATGCACATACGTACCGAACGCTGGCCGTAAACTCGTCACACTTGATAAGAGATTAAAATGGAATGAAGAATTCCTTAAATATGTCAAGGCCTTGGACGAAAAAAAGCCTGTTATTATTTGCGGCGACATGAACGTGGCGCATAACGAAATAGGTATGTTCTATTTTGTATTGTAGGTTAGTAAGCTGACAAAATGTATTTTTAAATGATTTATAGAAGCAGGCGTTACTTTGCGGAATTCCATATTACAAGCAATATAACAGAACTAACTACTTTGCTATAATCCGCACGGGTTAAGTGAATGCATGCAAAGCCAATGTGTATGAAGCAGGCAAAATCTACGCACCTTATACACGCAGGACAAGCCACCAAATGCACCCCAAGGCGCAATTCACTAGCAACAACGCACACAAAAGCAGCACACACACCCACCACCACAGTTTCGACGATCGTTTCGCCCCGAAACCGAAGCATCATCAGGAGGATAGGCTCCACGACAAAAATCGTAATGCATTACGATTTTTGTCGTGGATTTTGTATTTTGCGTAGATTTTGCCTGCTTCATACACATTGGCTTTGCATGCATTCACTTAACCCGTGCGGATTATAGCAAAGTAGTTAGTTCTGTTATATTGCTTGTAAAATGCCTTTTTGCGTCAATTATCTCAGATTAAAAATAAAGTAAAGAAAGAGAAGAAAAGAAGTGTTGGGAGATAAATTGGTGATTAATTAAAAACTATTGCCAAAATCTTTTAATACGAAGAATACACACAACACTCGTTGAAGCGAGCGTTAGAGATAATAAGCTTTTTAATCGCCCAATACAAAGAATAAAGTTACATGTTTTATTTATATACCTAAATAGAATATGTAATTTTATTCTTTGAATGGGGCAATATAGTCAGAATTGTTAATCGCTAAAGTTGGCGGTTGGTTATATTATTTACTCTACTGGCTGTGCCAGCGGCTTCGCCCGCATGTAAATCAGCGTATCACAAATTTTAAACATAAAAGTAGTTATTGTGAGTTAACCATAAGAGATAGAGACATGCTATCGCGGACTTTTTTGTAGTATTTTTATAGATCTACAATTCTCTAGTACATTACTTTAGCATATCTCTGCTGGTTTACGCAGCGCACGCGACTAAAGCTCCTAGCAAGCAAGTTTTTTAACAACTGCGCGATCTCTTCAACACAATTTACATAATGCCGATATGTATTATTTACCTAAACCATCCGGAAGAATAATATCTTTAGGTGAAAACCGTACAAATATCCGTTCAGTACATTTTGAGAAAATCGATTACATACAGACAGACAGCTTTCCCAAGCAGTCCCAAGACTTTGTTCTATAATAAGTATAGATAGATTATACACATACCTATTAAATATGTCAAACTTAGCCGAAACAAATCCTTTATTAATTTTGTTATATTTCTTAATGGCCTGTACAGCGCAAATTAGGTGCAAGTAGGTCTGTCCAATTTACGTAAAATGGTATAAACACGAGTAATTGAATTTAGAATTTACCTCGAAGAGATTGCACCGGACAAATCCTTCATTTTTTGGTCAGAAAGCCCTCTATCTTCCATATCTTTATTTGAGAGCCCTCTCTTTTAAATTTCGTGTCCCATGTGACTGAAATGTCTACTTTGTGTTACCTAAACACGTTTTCTTAATGTTAATTAATTAAAGGAGTTACATGTAATCCAAAAATATGTCTATATATTTATGTACCGTATCCAAAAGTAGCGCCTCCTATAAATTATTAGAATTATGGCGCGTGAATGGGATAATTTCAGTCGAGTTAAATATTTAATTATTATTATGTATCGTTATATACATAAAACACGAGATTTAGCTTTGCTATTATTGAAGTTTAAAGTAACTATTATACTAAACTAGCAATGCGTGCGACTTCGCCCGCGTGAAGTTCGGTATTTAGCATGTAATAGTCGCTCGAGTCTCGGCAGGAGAATGGCTCTCTGATACCCTACACCGCTTTTTATACCTATTCCCCCTTCTAAACTACAATCGACAACAGTTTGTTACTACCCCCACTAAAAGTTGTTGTAAAACGACCTCTTCAACTCAATTTACATAAAACCTTTATGTACTATTAACCTAAACCTTTCGGAGGAATTGCACTACCTTTTAGTAAAAACTACAAAAATCCGTTCAGTAGATTTTGAGAAAATCGATTACATACAGAGAGACAGCTTTGGGGACTTTATTTTATAATAAGTATAGATACTAAAAGGAGGCTGATCAGAAAGTCTATACTATGGTGGATTTATTGAATCGGGAACCTACTGGCTGTCTGATTCTCCGAAACGCTCATAGGTCGTCGTTAGATCCACTAACGAGAGCTATTTCCAACTAGAAGAATCTGGAAGTCATTATGAAGGAAAACATCGTGATGTAATCTGTATATGCGTGGAGATATTCTTTTACACTTTCCAACAGCGCCGTGAGTGGTAATCTCAGCTGTAGGATAGTTAAAGGCCGTCACTTGCTAACAATTTTTAAATCTCCAGACAAGAAAATTTTTACTTGACTTATTAGTCAAATAAGAAGGCATGGTCAAGTTCAAACCACTATCGTTAATCTAATATTCGTACACATGTAAGATCGGCACCAAGATATTACTTCAACAATGTAACAAGTTTAATGTTATCTCAACATGTCCAAAGTTCCAGAATATTTTTGTATTTCTTTTGGATTATTGATTTTCTAGAGCGACGCCTGCTTTAACAAACTATTATGAAATGTATGTAGAACATATTTGTTATACAAACTGGCTGTACTTGCGTCATAAACAACTGTTTCTATTATGTACGCGATTTCTTGTAAAGAGCTTACAATTTGACCTCAATACATCAGTAACTCGTTTACCGATCTCGATTCACGATAAACAAAATTTAAAATGTAAATAGATTTAAGAAAACGAATGGAATGTTACTAACTTTCAGCTGGGGCCCTCCTTCAAGGATTAGAATTTAGATCCACTACACTGTTCTAATAAGATTGGCTAGTTACGAATATCTCAGAATGATCTAGTAATATGCAAATCACGACTTTTTCCTTCACTGTAAACTGCTTGATGAACTGTAAATCTCAATCGAAGACTGTTATAGAAAGATTTTAAGTTCGCGAACCCTGGAAAAAGATGACAACTTTTCAAAAACAGCTTCTTGTGGTCGTGACAATTTTTGCGTTGTCTGCTGATCTGCGAAATCAGTTAAGAAAAGTTTTAGCATGCATTTAGATTACTAGGATTTTAATTTTTATCTAAATTTCAGACTTGACTAATCCTAAAACAAACAAAAAGAACGCTGGTTTCACTGAAGAGGAACGCGCTGGGATGACCGAATTACTAGGGGAGGGTTTCGTGGACACATTCCGCCATTTTTATCCCAACAAAACTGGTGCTTACACTTTTTGGAGTAACATGTTCAATAGCCGTGCGAAAAACGTAGGATGGTGAGTAAGATCTTCCCCATTTTCATGATACCTTAAGCCTAATAAATAATATTTACTTAATATATAAAAATGAATGTTTTGTTTATATGTCCTTTATCGACTCTAAGCAGGTTTTGTTAAGGGTAAAGGAAGAAGGGAGCAAATTCTAAACCTCCGCATTATAGTAGAAAAATGCTACGAACATACGATCCCAGCTTTCATATGCTTTGTGGACTACCAAAAGGCTTTTGACTGTGTCAAATGGTCGAAGCTATGGGAAGTCTTAGCTGAATTTGGCGTACCTTCCCATCTAATAAGATTAGTCCGCGGACTGTATGAGTCGGGATGTGGTTCAGTTACGATGGACGGGGTCACATCAAATAAATTCAAGTTCCACAAAGGTGTCCGACAAGGTTGTGTGATTTCCCCTCTGCTATTTAACATCTATGGCGAATATATAATGCGTCGCACGCTCGAGGGGTGGAATGGTGGCATCAAAATCGGAGGACAAACGATATCCAACCTTCGTTATGCAGACGATACAACTCTTTTGACATCGTCTGAAACGGAAATGTATGAACTGATAAAGAGACTAGAAACAGTCAGCTTGAGCAATGGGTCTCACTATAAACAAGAAAAAAACCAAACTTATGGTAGTCGACCGGCTCGCATCTGCCCAACGTACCAATTTGCTTCAAGACTATGAAACTGTAGACCACTTTCAATACCTCGGTGCAGTTATCACAAATAAAGGCAATAGTGAAATAGAGATTCGAAGACGAATTGGTATGGGTAAATCAGCGATGACCCAACTCAACAACATATGGAGAGACAGGAACATTTCAAATCGGACAAAAGTACACGTGGTCCGAACTCTTGTCTTCTCCATTTTTCTCTATGGGGCGGAGACATGGACACTAAAAGAAGCCGATAGAAAAAGGGTAGATGCCTTCGAGATGTGGTGTTGGCGTCGGTTATTAAGAATCCCCTGGACAGCCCGGCGCACTAATGTTTCCGTTCTAAAAGAACTAAAAATGGAGAAAACACAGCGACTGTCTAGTGTCTGTTTGCAGAAGATCCTGCGATACTTTGGCCACATTGCTCGTAGGTCTAGCGACAATTTAGAACGACTGATAGTTACAGGGAAAGTAGAGGGTAAGAGACCCAGAGGCCGGAGTCCGAAACGATGGTCAGACCAAATATCGGAACAACTGGATATACCCATCAGTACCGCACTACACAGAGCTGCCGATCGCAACATCTGGAAAAGGGCAGTTGATAATTTGAAAAAGGGTCACGATCCTCAGCAATGAGGGAACGATTCAGAAGAAGATCGACTCTAATTCTCAGACAAGCTTTAGAATGTAATGATTCTGTAGTTTACCTTACCAGGTAGTAGGTAGGAGATCAGAGATTTTTTTTTTGAGTTTTAGAGTTGAACTTTTGAGTTCTGTTTCGAGGGGAATTTGATACCTGAGCCACAGCAACGCATAGTCAGACAGCTAGTTTTATATCAATTTATTTTAAATTACTTATTATTACGTTTTATAATCCGCGATTATACTAAGAACCGTTATCACCAAATTTAATAGAAATTTAATATCTTATTTCTTATTAACTACTGTCTTTTATCTAGATTCCTTCATATTATAAATCATTTCAGCCATATAGACACCTAGTGATACACGCGTCTTTTTTTGCATAAATTTTAGTGTTAAATACCCTCAATTGTGTGTTATATTATTTCCTGTTCAGGCTTCTATGTAGCATGTTTCATCAAAATTACTCCAGCGGATTTACCGTGAAAGCGAAACAGATAGCCTTTCACATTTATAATATTAAACTGATTAGTATTAGGATTTACCAAGGCAAAGTAAAATTAAAACTTTAATGAACTTTATTACATTCTTCACTGAACACTTCCCCATCCGTGCCCCATATTCATAGAGTTATCATACCAGAATAGGGAAGCCATGGGCTCTCCCATAAATGTCACAATAAAG
This sequence comes from Morpho deidamia, assembly GCA_947086505.1. Lineage (NCBI taxonomy): Eukaryota > Metazoa > Arthropoda > Insecta > Lepidoptera > Nymphalidae > Morpho > Morpho deidamia. The sequence goes on from CAMTZC010000025.1 coordinate 4,708,690, forward strand.
AATGAGAAGCTCTTATACTTGTCTTTGTCTAAACACACATAAAAAGAAAGACACATAGCCTTATATGTGAAGGTAGAATCTTACAAGTTAAATTTTGGCTCACTTTCCGGTGTCCGATTGAGATGAAATTTTTCATACTGATCCAGTCCCGATGACTATGTATGTTCATGATAAATTTGACCCTAATACTGTTGCCAGGATTGGACCCCAGACGAGGCAAATTATCAACGGTTAAAAGGAGAAACATGAAATTTTTTTAAAGGATTTTTTAACTTTAACTGGTTGCCCTTCTCTACTATACCTTCTCTATTATATTATACTAGAAGTAAAATATAATATTTCGTTATCTATACTGCTAAACTTATACGCCGTCTGGTATCCGGCAGAATAGAATAGACCACCCTCATTTCTCACCGAGGTGTCGTAAAAGGCGACTAAGGTAAGTTGACGTCAGGCAGGCGGCCGGTCGTAAAAAACTTAGCCAAATCATGGGACAACATGTTTGTAACATGTTGTGCCGACCCCATTTAGAGTGGGATAAGGATGATGATGAAGAATGATGATGATGACTGCTAAACTTATAATAAAACAAAGATCCAAAAAGCTATCTGTCTGTATGTAATAGATTTTCTCAAAGTCTACTGAACGGATTTTTGTACGGTTTTCACCAAAAGATAGTGCAATACTTACGGATGATTTAAGTAAATAGTACATATATGTATTATGTAAATCATGCTGAAGAGATCGAGCAGTTGTTAAAAAACTTGCTTGCTCACTTGTTGCGTAAACCAGCAAAGTTACGCTAAAGTAATGTACTAGTAAATTGTAGATCTATAAAAATACAACAAAAAAGTCCGCGATAGCATGTTTCTATTTCTTACGGTTAACTCATAATAACTACTTTTAAGTTGTAAATTACAATTTGGAATTTTTTGTGACAACTAATATCGACGCGGGCGAAGCCGCTGGCAGAGCTAGTAGCTATAAACTATAGCAATACTGTACTACTGTAACTGTAGCTATAAACTATAGTAGCTAGTAACTATAGTCGTATATAGTTTCGATATATCTTTCGTACTTCCTTTTTCCTTCTCTCTCCCTCCCGTTATACTGTCTCGCTCACACACACTTAACTGCATTCCATTTCATGCATTCATCTTACGTTTCATTCTCATTATTAATTAATGTTTTAAATAAGGTTAATTTTGTTTCAGGCGTCTAGATTATTTTATAGTATCTGAACGGTTGGTGCCTGCGCTGTGCGACAGTGCTATCAGAGACCGTGTTTACGGAAGTGACCACTGCCCTTTATCGTTATTTTTGCATCTCAGTAGCGCTAATAAACCTAAAGAATAATCTGGTTTTATCTCCAGATATTTGTTATTCTGTTAATCTTAAGGACAATCGTTTAATGCAGCTCTCGAACATTCAAAAGCGACGTTCTGTTATGAAGAGAGACGCAAGGACCGTGTTGTTTTTTGTGTGGATTTATTTAGTTGCTTAATTATTTTGTGAAAAAAATTGTTACCAACTCTTCATATAATATATGAATTTTACAATATTCATATCTTATATGAACATTTATAAAATACAATTTTTCATATAATATATGAAGGGTTCGTAATAATTTTCTTAGATTTATTATGGAACATACAATTTTTTTTACTACATACACACCGTAAATTTGTCCCAGTGTAACAGATTGATTTCGAAACTAATTAGGGCCGAGTAATTAGCTCTTCACACTATTCTGTCACAATGTGAACCTGCCGTTTTCGTTGATCAGTATCCAAAAATAGTCATTTATCAACAACTATAACTTAACTATTCATTTTTTTAATACATTAGAATTAATTAGGCTGGCTCTCCTGCTCTAGTAAAATAACTCTATCATTGAATGAACCACATTCAAAATAGGGAATGAATACAAAAAGTAGCCGTTGATGAAATAGCATCATTGTTTTAACAGCGGGAACGAGATCTGTTAGGCAGCTATGGAACCATCGCATATACCATATTTTCATCGCTTGATAAAAAAGCATGATCTTAGCAATTTTAAACTACTTACGAACAAACTTGTAATACTATTATATGTGAGGATATGTTTTAATGTTTCTAAGAAAAATAAATTTGTGCACAGATATTATTATAGAGTTATTATACTTGGAGTGGAGAAACCAGCCTTAAATGTTACATTTTACAATAAAGAGTAAGCAGATGAGGGTAATCTATCTATCTCTTTTTTATGTGTGATTAGACAATGATAAAGTATACGAGTTCCATCTTCCTTCTCATTATTTAATGTGTCATTGTCACTTACAGGGCTGCCTATGATTGCCCTACTCTATAATAACTCTATGGTGATTGTAACATTTTATAAGTAATCAAGATGATCTAGTGATCATCTTAGTGGATAGCAGGTAATCTTTCTTACACTGTTCTATGAGTGAAATGGAATTACCATTTTTATCTTATCTATTCTCCCTTTTACATTATATTTCCTTTTAGTTTCATTTAGTTTGATCGATAGAAATGGTTGCATTCGAATAATATTTTTTTATTCGTTAACAATCTGTAGATACAAATAGATTAAAAATCCAATCATTTATACTTGAATAGAATTGTTCTAAACTTGAAAATTAAAAAAATATTTAGTGTTGAACATTCCTAGTGTATTGTATAAGATACAATATTTTTGTTAAAAATATTTTTTGTAAATGAAAACAAAGACTAATATTCTGCAAAAAGAGTTTTATTTCACATTTATAATGTTTAAATTAGTTATATAAAAAGGAAAATATTATCGTAATTAGTCATTTCCCAATATCGACATGTTGGGACCTTTGCGGCGATATTTCATGTGCACCTGGAAAATATAAAATATAAATTTAACACAAAAATTTGGACGTTTATATCTAACTTATAACGTTTAGGTATACATATAACGTATCATAGGCATTTTTTTATTATGTTGCTTACACCCACCTAGCTGCTACAATACAGATCAGTGGGTTACATTAGTCAGATTTCTCTAGAGATATGCAGGTTTCCTTAAGATGTTTTCTTTAAAAAATATAAAATAGAAAAGTCATTAGTCCAAGGTTCGAAATTAAACTCCTTGGAAAAAGTCACATGGTTACACCATCTGGCTATCAGAGTGAGTATCTTTAACATATGTATAATGATTTTTTCATTTTGTATTACAATGAGTAATGCCTGTTATTATAAATTATTTGTTATTTCATAACCTTGTATGGTTGTTTCATTCTCATTCATAAGGAATACTAAGCTCTTATCTATTAACTTTTTTATCAAATAAGTACAGACAGTATTAAATATAATATTTGAAATCAATTTATTCAAGTTATATTAATATATGTCTATTAATTACATTAATTACATATACATTACCTGTATTATTTTAATAAAGATGTCCCTGCCTAACAAGGAATATGCCACTTCCAGATTTTTTAACACACTGTTTTGAAGCTCAGTTAACCCAGAACAGAATAAAGCAATGCCTGCTTCAAGGCCAGTTCCAAAATCACATTCGTCCATCGCTATGCTTGCAAAAGTAATCACAGGCTGTAATTCTGATAGTATTTTATCCTTCTCTACCTGGATTTTTGAATCTTTCAAATTTTTAAATATTTTTTTCAAATTTCCTGTACAAAATCAATGAAATTAAAGACATTATATGAATACTGAATATACTGAATATTTCAGTAAGGGGTTTTTATCTACAAATACTAATAATATTATGTGATGCTTTTACCTTGCTATTACAATGCAAGCTGATAATGTGTACTTGATAGTAGTCAAATTGTTTACTCAAGAAATCAGATCATAAATAGCGAAAGTATATTAGATTACAGTAAGAAATATCTGTTTGTTAGGATAGTGAAAAAGAGGTATAAGTTGATGTATTATAATATGCAAGCAGCCTTGGCTTTGCACCAGTAGTGGTACATAATATGTACTACTACTCTTTGACTCTGTATAAGATAGCAATGACAACATGTAACTAGTTATAAGACTCATTTTTTTATTAAAAAGAGTTCTGAATTTCTTCTACACAGTCTGGATCAACCTTTGACCATTGTGTCCTTGGATAGGTTGATGCAGAAATTGACATTGTAGAAATCAGTTGACCCTAGACTGATATTGGTTGATGACATAATAAATAAATAGATATTTATTTATTATGGCAAAATAAATAGATATTTTGGGTAAGCATATTACCCTACTAGCTCAAATATTGTTTTCATATCCTTTATTAGCTGTCTTCCAAATGGTAACCTTCCATATAGAAATCAGGTGCCTACAAGATCATTTCGTAATTGTTATGTACCTATTGTACTGATTGTCACATAAAAGTCATATTAATAAAATTCTACAAAATGAATTAGTTATTCTTACCATCAGTTTCTGCCAACTTTCTATAGCCTAACTGGGTGTTTTTATTATAAGGCACCACTATGCCAGCACTATGAAATGTCCTACATACAATTTGCTGTAATCTCTTTTTCATGTTAAATTCTGCTAAAGAGTAATTGTATTGTTCAGCCCATTTCTTAACTTTGTCCATGAGTTTTTGGCAAGGTATGGCTATAAATGGTGAAGTTTTCTTTTCCTTTTGTAAAAACCAGCTAAAATACATTACTTTGTATACTAATTCATTATTTAACATAAATTATATTATGCAATGTGAAAATTCTTGTAGAGGTTTCTAAAATAATTCACAATTACTTTACTGTTTAACCTTAGTTTTTTTTTCCGCATCTATTGGATGCTATTTGAAAAAAAAAATAACAGTTTTTTATAGTTTAGACTGCCAGACCTAGAGAAGTAAATAGAAGTTCTAACATTCTTATATATTGGAAGTTAAGATATTAAATTTATAACTTTCATTATTTTATTCAATCAAAAAATATATATTTTAAAATGCAATAAGCATGAAATTAGTGTAAATTTTACCCCTCTTATTTATTAACAAAAGGTGCTTTCAATGTTATATATAATGTGGTAAAGTCATTACCATATAACTATAATATTTTAGTAAGGTGCATGTTGAGGCAGATAAAGCTAATACATACTAAACTGCTCCAAATATATTTTCAGAAACTGGTGTTATAGTACAGTTTTCTGAACTGTCATTTTTGGCGAGAAATACAGGCTTTGCCTGTGGGTCATCTCTATAATAGCCTAAATGAAACTCACTTTTGCCTTTCTTTTTTAATACTGCCTGGAAATAGAAATAAATAACTTAAATTATTAAAGTGATGACATATGACAAACTTATTGATATTTAAAATTCATCGTCAGTATAAAGTGCATACTCTCCTTTCAGATTTCCTATTGTCTTAATAAATTCCTGTGATGTGAAACTTGCCAATACTGACTGGAGGAGGTAGCTATAATTCTACTTTCAAGGAGAGAGAAGGCTTTGCCCAATTAACAACAAAATAAAATAAAATGGTGGTAAATAAAGTGTTTGATTATTACCTGGTACTCTGGAGGGTCAAAGAAAAATCTCCAATGAATCAAATATAAACTTGTATCCTCTAATTTCGGTAATTTACCTAAAAATAACTCATATGGACCTATAAGCTGCAGATTAACTGTGGCCAGTAATTTTTCAACATTGTCTGTATCTGATTGTAGACATTTGTAAAATTGAAAAAAGTCATCTGGCATTTCAACTAGATAACATTCTTTTAACACAACAGGGTCTGTATCTTTATCATAAAAGGTAATATCATCTGGTTTAATTATATACTTAGGAGGATCCCCTGTTGCGACAATTTCTGTGTCTGCTATTGAACATAGGCTAGTCTGACTATCTTTGTCATACTCAGTTTTCGTTGTAGTCGCCTTATGCCCTACATCGTCAATATGAGTATTAGAATTTTCCATTTCATCTCCCTTGGTCTTAGTGTCAATGTTTTGCTTTTTAGCTTTATTATATGGTTTAAAACGGTTATCGTGTCGTTTAGTAATTTTGGCTTTAAGTTGAGGCGGGTGTTTAAACTGTTCGTGGTGTTCAGGATTTTTCTGATAGCATTTTATACCATATTTACATTTAGTTCTAGTGTCATCCACATAAGCCTGCCATTCTTCAGACATTATAAGCACAATATCTTTATTGTAATATTGATTAAAAAATATTAACTATTATGAGAATTAAACTAAACTTCGAAGAATTAAAAAAAAACTAAAAAGCGTAAATAAACTGACAAAAATGAATAATAATAGATATTAGATAGTCTATGATATAAACAAATTAGAATTGTTATTTTTATTTGTTGGTATTATTATAAATATTTTGTCAAGGCAATTTGTGTCTACTGGGATTAACAATTGTAATTTCATCTATTAAGTACTACAATTATAAATAATCTTTGTAATACACAATGACAAAAAAAAACTACCTTTAGTTTAAAATACCTCAGTATAATTACTTATAATGTATTATTGTTTCCGGATAATTGTCAGAACATACTGTTCTATTGTTTGTGAATTTAAATTTTGTTAATTATTTGTCTGTTATATTAATTTACTAAGTTTTTGGTCTAAGATTTTAGTGAATAAATGTCTTTTGTTAGGTGGTGGTTCGTAGTTTCTGAAAATGTTTTTAAATTAGGTGTTGATCTTAATAGGAAATTGCTTAAAAATATTAGTTTTATAATATATTCTATTTTACATGAAAATCATAGTCGAGTATTGTGATGTTATTTCAGTATATTATTAAAATACCATCATCTCAACGAAATTATTGATGCTAAATTATATATCTACAATATAAAACTGTTGAACTGTTGCTTTAATTATCCCTATTGATGTTTTTTATTTTCAATGCATCTGTGTCTAAATATTAATAATATACCAAGGACATGTACATAACAAATTCTCGTCACTCTATATGTTTGACAATTTGTGCGGGCTACGGATTATGCATAAGTGGTAAATATACATTTTTTTTCTAACAATAAACTTTTTTCTGGTTTACTGCCTAGTTAGCTTGATAAATATTCACTGGAAAAAGTATTTTTATATTTAAAATTACTATAGAGATCATATCATATATCAGATGCATAACATTATCTTCATACATTTCTTAGTGACTGTATATAGTTCCATGAATCTACAAGATGATTTTTTTTTAATTTCTGTGTTGGAAACAATACTATATTGAGTTATTAATAGAAATGAAGATAAGGTTAATTATTCATTAGTTTTTTATGTATCTATGATGTATACTACAAACAATAACCGTATACAACATAGTAAGCTTCCATTTTTTTTTTCGAGATTCCTAGGCTACCTATTAAAAAAATAATTATTGACCCAATCTGTAAGGGTTAAAATAGAGTATTTGATAAATTTGAAATGTTTTAGAAATATGTAACATATAATTTACAGCGTGTTTTGTGATACTTTCTTTTAAATACTAAATACAGTAACTATTAATGTTAATTGTCAGCAACTGTAGATATTTTGCAATCAGATGACTGATAGTTGTACCAAATATGTAAGATGATGTATGTATGGTGCTTTGTGCCTTCTTTTTCATATATTCAAGTGACTCATACTACTATTTTTGTTTACCTAAATTTATAATTATTTTTCACTTTTTAGTTCAATGCCATATGCATGTTTTTTTTTAATATTTTGTTTCAGGTAATAAAACTTATTCTATTAAGCACACTTAAATTTATTGTAAAACTGTAGAGGTTGCTTCCAAATTAGTTCTGCTTTTTTCTACTATAGGTGTTATTTTCTCTTTATTTATCATACTATGATAATTTTGGAATACATTTTGTTTTAAGCTACTGTGTACAGGTTTTAAGAAGAAATGATTTATGTAGTGCTATGATGCATAATAGATTATGCATATTCAAAGTTTTCTTGATATATCTAATTGTCCACATAGATTATACTTATTAAATTATACTTATTATAAAACAAAGTCCCCAAAAACATTCTGTCTGTATGTTTTTCCTTATTATAGATGAAAACCTTGTAAAAATAGAATGAATGCAGGATGGATGAAGTGGCGACAGGTCTCAGGAACAATATGTGACCCCCAGAATGCCTCTTCAACTTAAAGGGAAAGATTATAAAATGGTCATAAGACCTGCCATAATGTATGGATCAGAATGTTGGGCAATGAAAAAGACGGATGAAAGAAGAGTGCAAGCAAATGAGATGAGGATGTTAAGGTGGATGTGTTGTGTGATAAGATTGGAGGTGCAAGATTGGGATGGTATGGACATGAAATGAAGAGGGATGAAAATCATGTGACTAAACAAGTGTTGAGTATGAACGTGGATGGATATGTGACTAGAGATGGTTGGATTGTGTGAAGTATGGCATGCGTATAAAAGGAGTAGTGCCAGCCTTGACGGATGATAGAAGAGAATGGAAGAGAAAAACATGTGGTGCCTACCCCACTCGGAGTGGGATTAGGGTAGAAGAAAGAACAACATAGATGAAAACCTTGTGCATTAAGGTAGAATTAGGTATTTGCCCATTATTATATAATTATGGTCCTAACTGGTTAGTGTAGAGTATAGAGTAAACCCTCATATAGAAAAAAGAATAAATAAAATGAACATTTGTTCAAAATAGGTTCAATTAATGCAAAACTTATATATACTTTTGTAATGTTGCAATATAGAAATAAATAGTGATATACATATAGTTAAGGCCATATAAGTAATATACTTCCAATTGCTGACCTATATTGAATCAGGTCATAACAGGAAAAGTTATTTAAATTTGTTTTTTTTTGTTTATTGAGAATATCTGTTAAATTAATGTATCTGTTTAATAGACCTATGTACCACTTTATTATTTATATAATAACATTTAATCAACATTATAATATTAGTGAATTATTTTAATGAAATCATCTGGGAGGACTTCAGTCATATAAAAACCACTAGCATACCCAATGTACAGCTTTTTGAAATACCCAGTAATATGTTATGTTGAGGAAGAGTGAAGGAATAAACAAATTGCCAGTTCATTCAGGTCTTAATCTATTTATATACGTAATTAACACGAAGCCGATCCGGGAAGGCGTCCAGGAATCGACGTCATTAAAAACTACAAACTCTTTGTTTTCCACCACTGTTCAGTGTCAAACATTCTTTTGTAGTCTTTATAGGTTTTAAATATCGACATTATCCAGAGTGTTATGGGGAGCTTCGTAAAATTATCGTGCCCTGTCGCGTATTGTTCACGAACAACGAACGCGTATATAAATAGAATTCCTTAATTTGCGCTCATTAGATTATTGTGCGGGTGCTTTTCAATAAGCGAGTTTGGGGCTTCGATATTCGTTACATTGATAGGCCTAGTTTCTGTAGGTACTGGATGTAACCGTCAAGAATATACTTTCCTTTTCAAAATATATTGTTTTTTTTTAAACTATATACACTATTTAGCTAATTTGTCTTAAGTTTCACGAATTAAATAGTAGGTAAGTCAAATTTTGGTAACGAGTTCAATTTTTGAATCCAGTTCAGGGCGGCCGCTTAGGTTACATTTGTTTAGGAAATGAATACTCGAGATTCTTATGTTTTACATTCCTTATTCCCTAAAAACAAAGTCGGATCGTGCCTGTCGTCAATGATTCAGTCATTCCTGCAGTTATCGGGTATGAGAACGGATAGTCCACTCAACATTTAGCATTATATATATTTTCTATTTACTTAATCGCGGATTATAGCAAGATAATTTCACTATTACTTTTGTATTATGGATCTTTGCAAGGTAATGCCCAATTCTATAAAGTACATAAAAACCTTAGAATTTAGAGAAATATTCAACATTTCACAAGTAGCCTCGATAAACATAAAACGTTTAGGTTCAAATGACACGGTTGCAATATGGTAATTGCATAAATTATTTGTGCCGTATCCTAAAATAGTACCATCGTACATTAATGTTTGATTATGATCGTAATAGTAAAATTGATAATCTCATGAGCCGAGCCAAAATATAGCCATTATCCGAACACAATAAAACACTATAAAGTTTTGCCCTTGAATATTATAGTATTTCCGTACACCAAGGTAATAATGTATCTACTATCGAACGTGCACATTTTAATTCCGACGGAGTAAGTTAAATAAATAAATAAATATATGGGACACTTACACAAGGTCGTCCGTCCCCAAAGTAAGTAACTTAATACTTGTGTTATGGGTGACGAACAATTGGTAGATATACTACATATATAATTTTAAATACATACTTAAATACAAATATATACACAGGCTTTTAGGTATCTACTAAATACTTTAGTAGCCTTAGGTAAATATAGTCGTTTTTATTATGTCAATAAATTGAAATTCTTTAACCATTTTACATAACTTTTTTTTAATTTTACATAACATTTTACATTTTACATAACTTTCTTTAACCATATATATATATGGTTAATTAATTTGATATATATATATCAAATTGTATTTCCTCCTACATGATTTTAGAAATTAAGTTATAACCCAAAAATTAACATATTTGAACATAAGACAGCTCATAAAAGTACTTAACTTATTGTCTTATTATCACGCAAAAAAAAATCCTGTAAGTTTAGCGAAACATTCGAAAATTAAAACAACCATTTTCGCACAAAATCGACAAATGCCTATTAGGTATTTATTCGCGGTGGGTGCCGCGCTACGCATAGAACCATGAAAATGTACATCTTTACAGAACACTTGAAGTTCATATCATAAAATTTCTTATTCTTTCATTACAAAAAGTTATTTTTTAAATGCAGGGATCTAGACGAGAAGGCAAAGCAACATTATGAGATATCCCGTGTTCTAGATATGTCGGTCGGCCTGCTCTGCAACTGTTAAACGGAAATCGCCTAGCGACAACATTGTTGTTGGGTTTTCCAGCTACTTTCTGTATATAGAAAATAAATATTCACGGACTAAACGTTTTGTTAATATTTATATTCTTATTGGGTATTGTGTCATATAGATACGAGTCTACTAGCCATTTCAATTTACATAATCCATTCACAGTAACGAATTTTCATTTATGCTAATGAATTCAGTATTCAATGCCATGGAAATAAAAATTGTTTTGGACGACTGTTGTACTTCTGTAAGCCATTGCAAGTGGCCTCTTATCAGAACAACTCGGATTTTATCTAAAAGCTTTTACAACAAAATATTGTTTTAGCTATTGTATCGAAACTCGCTAAATCTATTGTATTGTTCGCAGGCAATGAATACTTGACCGCGCCATGGACCATAAAAATGGATGGAATGGTGGAGAAAATTCTACAACTGATAATACAACTGATCGTTCTCAGGCCGAACGCGACCGTGTGCGCATTGAATTCTATGCCACCTACGACGTCATGACGGGCGTACGTATAGCCGCCACTCTCGGCGGCTTTTTCGCCCTAATGGTCTTTCTAATTGTTTACAAGAGTCGAAGTAAATCTGTTAAAGCATTAAATGATCCAAAAATAGTAGAACTAGCGGAAGCGGTCGTTGCAGAAGAGCAAGCCGTAGAAGAAGAACGCCAATTGACTGCGGCTTTAGAAGAAGCGCTCTCAGAACGGGCTCGTTCCCGTCCTTCCATCGGGGAAGAGCCCGTCTGGCCGAGAACTGCGCGGTTCGCTTCCTACGGTGGATACGGTAGTTTACTGGCGCCACCTCGGAGGCTGTCGACTTTGCGCGGCGATTCTCTACCCGGGTCAGCTTTGAGGTTTAATGAGAGGCGAGCATCTGCAGGGCCTCGTGATAGGAGGCTGAGCTCGGCTACTTGCTCGAGTTCCGGAAGTTCCTATTTGGAAAGACGTGGGTCGTCAGTTGTGTGCTCTTTACCTGAGCGACGGCTGTCTCCGTGTCCGAGTGAGCGACTAGCGCCGCTGGCGTCGGTCGGTAGTGTAGGTCCGTCGTTCGCAGTTGAATGTGATCTAGCATCAGTTGGCGCGGATTCTGTGTTCGCTGAAGACGACGTAGACTCAACAGATGATGAAGTTGAGCAATTCTCGACAGACAGTGGTGGCCCTGAGGCTGGTCCCTCTGAGAGCACGGAACTCTCTAGTCGTCCAGTGACGCTGTTGCGTATCGATCGTGCATCTCATTCTCGTGAAACGTTATTTTAGACGTCGGCGACCGACGCTGGGTGTTACATGTTGTAGAAATATTAAAATATCGACCACTTCCTGTTATTGGCTGCAATTTTCGTTTAATATATAAACATATCAACGTCAGGATAGGTTTACATATCATTTTAAATTATCCCTTATGTAATTGATTAATTAACGACTTCGGACGTTAACCTTTTGTTATAATAAACCTGACGATGGTATGACACCTATTCTGAGTGTACCTTTTATGCGGTAGAATAATCCGATTAAGGTTTTTAACATTTGTTGTATAAGGTTTGTAACATGGGTTTGTAAGGTGTTTTTTTTTCTGAAAAATCGTGATGTGGTTAGAAAAAAAAATTATATAAACGATTGTGTCGATATTTTAATATGAATAGTATTTTGTAAATAGTTTGTTTTGTTAATCGAATTATGTATTGCAATGTTGATGTTCTTAGACACGATAGAATATGAAATTGTGATCACGATCAGCTGAAAAAATGTCTAGAACTGAATATCGAAATGTCGAAGGTAGAGCTTTCTAGTCAAATGAACTATCGCTTTATATGTGACCCTATATTTAAGTATAAATATAATAGTCTTTTGTTGTCTGATACGGTTTTCGTCAGATGGACGGCTATAAACAGGAATACTTTTGCGCACAAAAATAATTTTATTCCTGCATGAGGCTATTAGGGAACAAAATCATATTAATGATGATATACCTTAAAGCATCCTAACAGAACAACTTTGATCGCCATGGATGTATCGGTGAGCATCCAATAACTATACCTGTTAACATTTTTAATTATATTCATTCCAATACTGTGCCGTTGAAATGAAAGGTGCATCGATTTCTGAAATTATAAAACACTTGCAATGTCACCGTTTAGTGTTCTTTTTGAAACGTGTTTTAGGAAAATGTAATCTGCCGAATTAGTCTTTAAAAGGCACATTAAAGAACTTTGAATGTATAGTAGGAAACCACATTTGTATTATTTATTTATCTTAGTCAATTAGATCAAATTTTAAATTGTATGCGCCCATGTTTTCTAGTCGTTTATGTTAAGTAGGAATTGGATGTTTTCGGAATGATAAATAGACAGTAGGGGCTTAAAATACATTTCAGTGTAGAAATGTACTATATCGACACCGCCCTCCCGCAAAGTAATTTATTTAACACGTGTTTTACTATTTTATTTATCATTATTAATCGTGAAAGTCCTTTACTCCTTGTCATTCTTGCTTAGTTTGTATAAAAGAATCGCTTAAGTTTCCCTTATTTTCCTTTTCTCTCTTTTGCTTTGGTAAAATTGATTCTTTTCTAATGCTCGTCTTTTGTCGATATGAATACATGTGAATTTTTTAATCTAGAATTTAACAATAGCGCCTTTTGTTCTGCCTTTTTTACTCCAAACATTGACGAAATGGCCAACACAGAAGGGCTTGTGATTATACCAGATAAAAAAACTTCATAATTCCTGTAGTTAGATATAGCATAGCTAACACGAAAGCTAAATTTTCGCCAATTATATGTACATCGTACCTTACACATTATTGACCCTTTTAATTAACTCTATAAACGTTTCAAAATAAATCAAAAAATTTGGTAGTCATTGGTAAAAATAAACTCAGCTATTTTTGCCGATGTCGTGTGTATATAATAGACTGAAAATTCGTTGTTTTATCTCATAGGCGCTTGACGAGATGCTGTTAAAATTAGTTTGTTATAAAATTACAAGTGATGTTAAATGTAATGTTGAATGTTTGCTATTTGGAAGTTATAACGTCGTGGAATATAAATTTTATAGTACCTTCAAGGCCGAACTATTAGCCAAAAATACAAGTTTGATATCGGTCACACTAGCTAGAAGGATTATTACGAGTTTAAACTCTTTTTCCTGGAAGTTTGCATAATATCAATGAATGTCTTCATACCGGTCCATTAGCTTATGATCTGGCAATTTTTTAAGGTTTTATAATATACGATGTACCCACATGTATGAAGTCCCCCTTAGCTAAAAATTTGTGATTTTAAATTTCCTAACAAATGAGACAGAAAGTCTTAATGTAAAATATTATGCATTCCTATGCATGGGGGGAACGGGGAAGTGTATAAATTGTGATTCCTGATACCCAAAAACGGTCGTCTTTCAATAAAACGTTTGCGAGATGCATCATTGAATATTTTGTGTGTTCAAATAAAACGTGTTACATACTTTAATTCCGCTCTAACCGCTAGTATCTGCTGTTGTTAAATCATTAACGATTAAATATATGTATAATATGTTTATTATATAGTAGAAATAATTCAAGCGGTGTTTGATTTTAATAACACATGCAAAATAATAGTGTACGTAATAGTTTATTTATTTAAACGGACTTAACCCGGTGTTTGTGAAATTTAGATAGTACTAACTCGGTAGGGTAGGAGTCGAGTCAATTTTGATATATATATTTATACCAATGCAAGCAAAAACATCACCCATCATAAGGGCACATAGTACAGATTCGTCCTTCGCCAATGACTTTGAACGGGAGAGGCGGCCTAAGAAACTATTGCTTTATAACGAATATCACTTATCAAGGAAACTGCCACTTCTCGATTAGCAATATAACGCACACCAGGATTTTATTGATTCTAGTGTGCCAATCCCGTTTACAGCGGGCTCAGTAGATTAACTAACACTGATCGTTTTTATTACAGATTAGATTTACGTGTTAGTTTATGTAACTGTTCGTTGCTCGAATTAAAAAGAGCTCCCAGTAGCCTGTAAAATGTTGAAATGTATGTAAAAATATTGTAAATACAAAACACAAGTCAGATGTCGTTTTATTTTTCACGATCTCATTTTGGGTTTCCTAAATAAACAATGGCCCGCTTGACGGCACATAAAACTATATTAAAGTCTAATATGACTCAATCAATTTCGGTTCACCGCGCCACCGATTACGAGTAACGAGCATCCGGGAATGCACATAAATATTTTATAGACTAAATTGTATCATTTTTTATCGTCAATGGATTTCTTAAGTTTATTAAAATATACCATGACTTCGAAATTAAAATGTTAGGTTAATATTCCGCATTTACATTTGTCAAAACAGGTATTTACGTAACCCGGTTATAGAAAAAGGGTCGTTATCGTCGAGTTTAGTACTTCAGAAAACTAATTTTTTTTTAAATAGTTGCTGTAGTGCATACAAGAACATTACAAGTCCGGTAAAATTATTGATGAATTTAACACTACTATTAAGGTGTTTATAGGCAATTACACTAAAACAAAACAATTAGTTTAATCATCATCATAGAATCAGATCATACGGGTACCTTATTGGGACGTCAGAGTAAACTTGTTTGGTATTATTTTCTTAGTGCATTTATCAATATAATATATAGTACGAAAGTACGAAAGTAATATGAGCTACGAAAGAAAAGCAGTAGGTACTATCTCGTATTTATTTTCATAATTTGGCTTCAGTGAAGGAGATCTTTAAAATACAATAGGTTTTAATATATTGGGCAATAAATTTGGTAACCATTTATATTTCTGTTACACCTACTTATGGGTAAAAAAATATTTTTCTTGAAAATAGTATTCTTTTGATAACATTTTAAAGTATCCGAACATTGTGCCTACTGCCTAGTTGTCAACGTCATTGAATTGTCAAATTGTAAATGTCAGACAAGGCGAAATCCTTTGTAAAGTGAGAGCACATTTTAC
Organism: Morpho deidamia; assembly: GCA_947086505.1. Classification (NCBI taxonomy): domain Eukaryota; kingdom Metazoa; phylum Arthropoda; class Insecta; order Lepidoptera; family Nymphalidae; genus Morpho; species Morpho deidamia. The sequence continues at coordinate 4,724,545 of CAMTZC010000025.1, forward strand.
TTGTGTTAATTTAATATTGAATTATTAATTTGATTCCAGCAAGTTAAAGATTAAAAAATGGACGACGATTTACCGACTGAGTTTGAGGTCATCGTTGTAGGGACGGGTAAGGCATAAGTTTCTTTATATATTGTACCGGGCGCGATGGCGACAGCTAGCCTACTTAGGTATCGATCTAAGCTTTTTTTATTCACTTGGTCATGCTGTACTGAAAATTACTTTTTTAGTTACTAAGTGAAATATAATACGTCTTAAAAATTGTTGTGATGTTACTGGACAAATGTAAAAGAACAGAAACGAATAACAAATCTTAGTCAGTAACTCATTAAATTATTAAATACCGACTGGGATAAGAGTCATTGTCTGTTTAATTTGCACACGTACCTCCCTCAAAATTAATTGTATCGTTGTACAGATTTGATTTATTTTATAAAGAACCTGTACTTCAAATCTATTTCTAGTTCTATACTTATATAATATTTTCTTAATGTAACATAAAATATTTAATTTTCTCAACTGGTATATTTTTAAATTTAATTTTAATCAAGTTATTAAAATGTTACAAATGATGACTCATAATTCTAATTAATATGTTTGTAGATCAAAAGATGCTTAAGTCAGCAATTAGTTTATGATCACATTTTAAAACAAAACTCCAATAAGAATGATATTATATTTTTTAAATACATATTATATTTTTTAGTAGCTGAAGATGCATTTTATATTCAATCAAAATACATGTTTTGTTTCATTTTGTGCCTTTTTCTGACATATTTTATATTGAGATATTAATGACAAGTTTATCTTTACATTCCTCATATTTTTGTGTTTAAAAATTCAAAGTGTACTTAAACTACCTGATACTTAATTCTAAGTTAAACTTTTTTTATGTATTAATGTACATAAAACTTTTTTTATTTATTAACATACTCTCTCTCTTTAAACCTCTAATAAAATTTAAGTTGAAATTCCTGACATTTAACTCAGTGATAAAAAGGAATGAATTTCTATTTGGGCAATATCCATCAATCTAAGGCTGCATTAATTATCTTTAATTAAGATAATCGCAGCCACATGGCTAGCCTTCAAAATAGAAAAACTTTCTCCAAACCTAGAATATGTTTTTCAGAAATACACATAAAACTTTTTGGAATATTATGTTTAGACAATTATTATTTTATTTGAAAATTGTGGTACAGTTAATAGATTTATGATTCCAAAAGTTTCAGTATATAGTTAAACAACAAAATTCCAAATAAACATTATATAGGTAAATTATCTAGTTGTGCAAGCTCAGTTTAGTATGTAAAAAAATTAATAAAGTGTTTTAAGCATCATATTGGATACCTTTTTGATATTTGAACTTTTTAACTATCTAGTTGCTGCTTTCTTACAATTTGCATATTTTTATTTGTTTGTATTATTTTATAGGCATGAACCATTTCTAGTGTATCTTATTATATCTACATCTTGCATATGCATAGCAGATCCTTGTTTGAATGACTGTTTTTTTTATATTTTGTAATGAAAAGTTATTTGAATAAGTGTATTTTAATTTGTTGAAATCCTAATTGATGCAAAGTTATCCATAAAACGGAGTCTACCATATTGGTGTTTTTGCACAGGTATGGTAGAGTCAATTGTGGCAGCAGCATGTAGTCGAATACACAAAAAGGTTCTACATCTGGATTCCAGTGACCACTATGGGGGCTTATGGGCATCCTATAATTTTGATGGGCTCCAAAAATTTATTAGGGAGGTCAATGCTGACCCTAACAGGCAACTCCAAGTTTACAACTTGAATGAAAAATGGTACATTAACAAGTAAGTTTGTTTTGTTTTGTACAAATTAAGATAACATACTTCAAACATACTTAAATTTGTTGATCTATATCTTATAGTGAAAGAAGATTTCCAGATGTTACAATAGGAAAAGACTACATATATAATTATTATTGATGCAATTGAAGCCCAATGGTTCTAAGTAAAATTTTTGCAAATTTGAGGCTCGGTTGTCGTCTTCAGCTGTGTCAACTGCCTCTATGCCATAGATGTGCATATTCAGCACATTTGTTGCAACATAATTCAGTGTTTTCGTTAAATGATATTTTCAATGTAACAATCTACATACTACATATGTACAGACACTCCTACAAAAGCTCTCTATATTTGTTTCATTCATTAAGTTGATAAACTTTATTTATATGATAGTGGTATTAAAACAAAGCTAATATGATTATAAGGGAGTCTTCCGAAGAAGCAAAGCAAGATGAAGATGCCAAGACTGATGATGTGAAAGCAGACACTCCTAAAAAGATCTGGAGCCAGGCTGATTTTTCGGCTGAATATAGAAAGTTCAATATAGATATGACACCAAAGGTAAGCTCAATCATGATTTACCAATATTACATGATATTTTTGATACTTTCTATATTATAGATTGAGACTCCTCATATATTAAAAAAATATTTAGCAATTTTTAGACTTCTAAAAAGCTTTATATATGGATCATAATTATAGATGTTATATAAAGTTAATAAATTGGATGAAAAATAAAATATTTTAATCTATTTTATTAACATGGATGTTATGTATTGTATTATAAATAAGGAACATTAAGAATTTCTTGCAAGATTATAGTTTATTTTAGCTGTGGAAATATATGAGCGTCATTTTGACCGTAAATCTTAGTGTTTTCTAAAATATTTATTTTTATGAATGGTATTGAACAATATATTAGGCGTGGTATGAACTCGCGTCTGTGTGAATTGTGGATTAATGTTTACGGTATCACAACAAATCGTCTCTGATCTTTTAACTAATAACTTTGAAATTTATTTATTACTCTATAAAATTCTTTAAAGCTTTAATGCAATTAATTTTTTGTTCGTTTATTACAACATTATTTTAAAGAATAATTTACATTCTTTAGTTTACGATTTTTATATTAGACCCTCGTTAGATCATCGCTCAGAAATTTAGTATATGTTCTACACTTTTGTGAGCGACTTATATTGACGTAACGGAAAAATGAACGTTTTAAAGAGAATGCTAGTATTTTTATATTTAAGTATAAGAAAAAAAATCTGTGATACTTAAATTGGTTCGATGTTCTATTTTGGTGCGATAAAATAATACTTATTTAAAATGAAGACGAAAAATACACTTAAGAAACTAATAACGTTAATTTCGTAATATAATAGGAAATTGTCTAATAGACACAAAAAAATTGTAAAATATAAGATTAATTAATAATCAGGAACATATTAAACATCCCTTTTTTATTCATGTTGAGAGACCGGCTATACTCACGTCCCTTTAAAACTTGTAAAAACATCCCTTTTTTACACAATAGATACAATGTATAGTACCCGGCATTAAATAATGCACATCGATGTTTAGAACGAAACAGCCGGCCAGTTCGGTTTCGTAGAGCGCTGTCACTGTCACTCAGTATGTGTACGTTTCACACGGGTTCGTCAGTCTGTGCGACAGAGAAAATGCTCTATGAAGCCTCGATGTGCATTATTTATTGCCGCGTACTATACCCATAATTCTACTAATGATAAAGTCTACATCAAAATTAGCATGTCTTAAAACTTCAAAAGACAATTTTTTAGAAAAGCTTGCAAACAATGTAAGCGAATAAAAAGTGTAGGTTTTGCTCATGAGAAGATATTTAATAGCTTTTTAAGATTAAATCTATACAGAAATAGGTGTATAATTTTGTATATAGGTTTTGTAATAGTACAAAATTTGTCCAGCTGCTGTTTTCAAGGGGACCATTGGTAGAACTTTTGATCTCGTCGAACATCGCTCGTTATGCGGAGTTCCGTTGTGTAACACGCGTGCTCACGTGGCTCAATGATAAGTTGATGCCGGTGCCGTGCTCGCGAGCTGATGTATTCGCCACCGAGGCTGTCAGCATTGTCGAGAAACGGATGCTCATGAAAATGCTCACTTCGATCGTTGGTTACAACGAGGAAGAAATGGACAACGAATTTAAGGGTAATTTCTTTCAGTAAAACTCGAGACGCTCATACTTTTTTCATCTACCGTTCACGTTTCAAAAGTTTGAAGTATTTCGCTTTCATTATTATTTTTAAATTTAAACTATTGTCAGTAGTATTCATAGTTAATAAAGATACCGGCTATACTCACGTCTAATTTTATCGGATTAGCCCGACTAGTTTCGAACCCGTCCTGGTCACTTATTCATGAGCTCTTTACACGACGTTATCGCGGCGGGAACTATTCATTATTATTCGCGATATACCTAGGATTAGGATATATTTTAAGAAATTTGTTAGCGCGATTTACTTTCATTACATTTAGTTTTGTTAACATTTAACATTGTAATATATTTGAGAGATTAAACTGTATTTCAGTGTTAAATTTTTTTATATGTTACATATGTAACTTAAACAGCTTTGACGATCAAAGGTTGAAACCACGTTACCCTTACCGAGGGATTGTGAGTTCAAAATCCGAATTATAAAATATATATTCTTAATTTATTATGTGCTGTTATCGAAAATTTCGTACTTTATCTTAAGATGATTCTTGGAATATGTGGGTATCTGTCAATCCATTTAAAGCACTTTGACGGTTTAACCATGGATAATCGTTGGTTTAATTTCCTAGAATACTTTACTTAACTACTTTCTGTCGCTCACGTCATATCAGCAATAATATCTCGATCTGGCTAAGATTATGATGGAAATGCACAAGTTTAGAAATTATCTTAAAACGATGCTGCTGCTACATATTACTATACAATTGAAGATTATTTGAGTGATAGTAGCATATCTTAACTGCAGTCAGCTACGCACCAAGCTGCAACGATTAATTTGTAACCATCAATCAAATTGTAAAAAAATATATATTTAAAAAAAGAATGGCCGCCGAGTTTCTTGCTGGTTCTTCTCGGTAAGAGCAAACTTCCGAATCAGTGGTAACTTCTTGTCTTCTTGAATAAAGAATATTTTGAGTTTGAGTTTGAATGTGTTGGAATTCTTTACATTTTCTCCTTAGATTGGAACGATAAGACTTTCGAAGAATATTTGACGCACAAAGGGCTGACCCCGAATCTCATTCACTACGTTCTGTTCGCCATTGCTGGGGGAACCAACAACATGCCGTGTCTGGAAGGCGTGCGCGAATGCAAGAAGTTCCTCATGAGTCTCGGACGATATGGCAACACGCCCTTCTTGTGGCCCATGTACGGGAGTGGGGAACTGCCTCAATGCTTTTGCCGGTGAGTGAACAACATGACAGTATCAAAAGTCAGATTTGTACTTTTAGTTTGTGATCTTCTTAAATTTTTTTGTATTATATCATACTAGCTGTGCCAGCGGCTTCGCCCGCGTGGTTACATGTTTTATTTATATACCTAAATAGAATATGTAATTTTATTCTTTGAATGGGGCAATATAGTCAGAATTGTTAATCGCTAAAGTTGGCGGTTGGCTATATTATTTACTTTACTGGCTGTGCCAGCGGCTTCGCCCGCGTGTAAATCAGCGTGTCACCATTTTTTTCTAGAATTCAAATTTTAAACATAAAAATAGTTATTGTGAGCTAACCATAAGAGATAGAGACATGCTATCGCGGACTTTTTTGTAGTATTTTTATAGATCTACAATTCTCTTGTACATTACTTAAGCGTATCTCTGTTGGTTTACGCAGCGCATGCGACTAAAGCTGCCAGCAAGCAAGTTTTTAAATAACTGCGCGATATCTTCAACATAATTTACATAATACCAATATGTACTATATACCTAAACCTAAATTTCACTATCTTTTGGTGAAACCCGTACAAAAACTGGTTCAATAGATTTCGAGAAAATCGATTACATACAGTACAGACAGCTTTTTGGGACTTTGTTTTATAATAAGTATAGATGATAAGTATAGATTTTACAAAGAGTTCACTATAATGTTTAAAGTCCCTCTCGCGAGATGATTTGAAGTATATATTTTAATTTTATATATTTACGTAATATTTTTGGTTCGGCGACTAGTTTTTGTTAGAAGTATTTCTTATTTTACAATCAGTTTTTTCCTAAAATTCTTAAATATATGTCACATACATAACATGCTAAGTCAGTGATATAAAAATACAATGTTATATTAATTTTTTTTGATAGCATCAATTTATTTAGTTATAGGTCAATACAAGCAATTCTCGGAAGTGTTGCTAGATTTACACGGCTACTGTTTACTTTTATAGTGCAGTTTAAATTTATATGGAATTTGCATAGGTTTGAATCGAAAAGTATTTACACTGTAACAATTTTTTTTTTGTTGGAGTAATTGGTTTATTAGTTGTTCTCAGTGACAAGTTCTAAATAATGATAAATAATTATGTATTTTTTGGACTGGTGCCAGTATATATCAAAGATCATTAAGTTACAGGCGATCTTGTTAAGAACAGCATATTTTATTTTTCTATCCAAACTGTTAGCACTCATCATCCATACCAAGTGTACAGGTTTAAACTTCGAGCAGGCGTATGAGTTTTAAAAAACAAACGAGACATTTATTAAAAAATCGTCATGCGTTTTGCGGCGAAGTGAAATATCATAATGAAACTTACTCATAACTTTACAATATTTTCCTTAGAATATTTGAGAGATTATAAGATAAGATGTGTTTACTTTCTTGGTATTCCCATTATAATAATACTAGTTTTTTCCCGCGGCTTCGCTCGCTAGGAATTTTGTCTGCCACAGTATCTAATTTAATTAAGTTTATGATTCAAAATTTTGGTCAAAGTGGCTTCCACATAAAAGATATATATATGCTGTGCGGACTTTTATTTAGAACTATTAAAGACAAACAATACTACGGTACATCATCTTTGTGTAGCTCTAATGGTTTAGGCAGCGTACGCCGAGATAGCTCTCAGAGGCCAGATTTTTTCCGACTTTATTGACATCTATCGTTATGTTTTATAAAATCTTTACAAATTGTAGTCTATATGTTATTCCGATGTATAAATTATATAACTGTAAAGTTTCATCCAAATCCGTCCAATAGTTTTTTCGTGAAAGAGTAACAAACATCCATCCATACTCACAAACTTTCGCATTTATAATATTAGTAGGATATGTTTATTTGGAACAATGTACATAAAAAAATGAACGTTGATCCTGCAGTAGCATTAACTGTACTGCAGTTATCAATACCCTCCTTAATTACAAAATAAACAATGCTCCTTAAATTCATTACAACTACGGTATATCTTAAAGTTAATAAAAACGTGAGTTCCACTTATTTCGTATGAGTTTGTGTGTGCGCGTATGTGTGTGTGGGTATGTAAGTGCGCATTTAAGTAGATTATATAGCAGATTTTAGAACCGCCGTGTGGTATCCGGCTGAGTAAAATAGACCACCCTCATTTCTTACCGAGGTGTCGTAAAAGGCGACTAAGGTAAGCCGATGCGCCGTGTTGTATCCGGCTGCGTAAAATAGACCACCCTCATTTCTTACCGAGGTGACGTAAAAGGCGACTAAGGTAAGTCGACCCACCGTGTGGTATCCGGTTAAGCAGAATAGACCACCCTCTTTCTTACCGAGGGGTCGTAAAATACGACTAAGGTAAGTTGACGTCAGGCAGGCGGCCAGTCGTAAAATACGCAGCCAAATCATTTGACAACATGTTTGTAACATGTTGTGCCGACCCCACATAGAGTGGGATACGGGCAGGAGGATGATGATATAGCAGATTTTGGAAGTTCCTCTGTACAATCAAATCAAATCCAAGATATAATTCAAAATTGGTAGGAAAAATACATTTTTTTGAACGTCAAAATTTCATAAACAATAACAAAATTAATAATAATAAGTAATAAGTAATAATAATAATAAATTATAGTTAAAGTTTATTTAAATATTACTGGAGATATATTAAGGATTATATATTATAGCTTAAGGAGATATATTAAGGGTTAGGATATATTAAGGATATTGGAGATATATTAAATTATTCTCCTCATATGATATAATGACATTTGAGCAGGCGAGCCTGCATTTCACCTCGGTAAAGCGTGAACTGTAATCCATGGACGTGGATATATAATCGTGGATAGCCGCTGCATATAGACTGCACAGAATCGTATCACGTAGAAATCTTTGCACGAGACATATCTCCAACAGTGGACATCTATCGGTTACAAGGTAAAAGTGGCGAACTCTCATTACTCTCTCCTGGCCAGTTAACAGGCCGTTACTGTAATTATTTTATCATATTTACCAACTGTTAAAAAATAATAGGCTTCAATCGTTGATGTGTTTAACATTTGGTTTGTAGTGCAAAATTACCATGAAAGTGTTGCGAGAAGTTAATTGACCCAGATGTGCATTGTACGGGCGCACTCGAAAATCGGTTACTTTCTAGCATTGCATGATGCACGGCTGATATTTTGTTACAAAACAATCGGCATGGCCGAATGTTATCAGATTTAATTAGCTAATCGCCTCTTTGGCAAATTTGCACGCGATTATCCTTTAACAAGACATGACATCATTAAATTTTGTTTAGTAATGAGACGTGTGTAATGGATTTTTACTGCAATCAGACCGTGATGTTACAAAAGGTCGAAATAACTTCAGATACATGGATGGTGTTTATGAGTGTTTCTCTCATTTAATTAACTACTAAGATGACTACAGATTGTTTATTTATTTATTCGGACCTTCAACAGCATTACATGATAAATCAGTTTTAATCAATTATAGATGAACACATCATTCTTAGTTACAATGTTACGTTTATAAACCTACAAACAGACACTAAAGAATAATGAAAACAAAAAAAACAACATTAAGGCTCAATTTAAAACTCTGAAGTTAAAATTTTAGTACAACATACAATTATCATTTTATATTAAAGTGAAAGGAGATTTACCTTTCTTCTACCTAGCATACTCTCAGTTTTAAAGAGCCTGCTTGAATTCTAAATCATTTACACTGTCTTCGTAATATTGAATCAGCCGATAGAATGTGGAAATTGAATCCTTCAGAGATTGTTTTGTTGATGTTAGGGTATTCATAGTCAACTTATTTATTACCTGTTCTTCACTGATCATATAATTATTGTACCACGGCTCCTAATCAAGAAGATAAGCATGTGCCAGAATCTACTACCGTGTTTTTTTTTATAGAAAGTTATTGTTAATTTTTTGAATTATAAAAGTACAGTACTCTTACAGTATAGAGAATTAGGAAGGGTATAGTCAATATACACTTATATAGAGAAATAGTGGTCAGGACAGCAATACTGTGCTGCGGCTCAAATTACTTTCGATTTCCCCTCGAAACAAAACTCTCATTGACAGTTAAAAAAATACTGCGATCGTCGCTAAACTTTACACGATTATCCGCTGAGCCAAACTAAACATTATTAGAAAATTGTATCAAATCGGTCGAACCATGGCCAATATTACCTTACCTGAGGTGTCATTTGCTGATGAGCCGAGATTAATTAATAGAAATTTGATCATTACTCAATTATTCAATCGTTCTTAATTTTTTATTATTTATTACATAAAATCTTAAATGATATTACAATATTCAATACGGTATAACATAAACTTATAACAAGTTTTTCTGTACACCACGACATCATCGTTGGTTTACCTCTAATTGTACAGGTGCGTTGTTGTAAACAATATCAATCCTGGCTTTGACTTTTTACGTTACGTTAGCTGACAAAATGGTAGTGAATGTCAACTATGATATGTTAAATGTGATGTAATAAGATTATCAGCTCATTATTGCAATCAACAGCTCGCTTACGGAGTAGGGATGGACATAATCACCAATCACTTAGTGATCACGATATGATTCACTCATCATATAGCATCATCTGCTATTGAATTTTAGATAACTGCTATTGCTATACAGAATTATGGATATTCCATAAAAAAGTAAAATAATATTACAAAGAAATGTTATCATTATATCATATGTATCGAGGTTATGTAGCACTTTTACGATATTCCTAGTGCATGTATTACCTATAATTGGCCAAAATTATTGTTACACAAACAAGTCTAATTCTTATATCTGATTTGATCGATATTTCGGGATGACACTTTTACGCTATTCTAATTGAAAGTATAACCTAGAAATAAAGACCGTCTTGAATATGATTTAAGAATTACGTTTGTTTGTAATAACAATAACTTTGTCCAGTGATAGCTGAATAATATAATAGCCGATAGCATTTTTTGCTATTTGCTATTTACGCTTTTAGCGGTTCAGCGATTACTGGACTAAATGATTGCTTATACAAACAAATGTAGTCCTTATATCCTATAAATTGCATACGCATATAAGGCAACAATAGCAATCGCAATAGCAGCACGATCACCGTGGTCACCTTTGATCATATCATCATGCGAATATGATTCTCAAATCGCAATCATACCCAAGCTTATTACCGAGTGCGGTTATTATTGGCGAAAACGATAATAAATGATTTAGAAAAATAATCGTTGCGTTTTTATAGTCTATTTAATGGATTAGAATGCATTACATGTATAACCAGTAGAATATGTATAAATTGAATATGAATACGTCATGACCCAGAGGAATCAAAGCTCGTAATTTCATTACTGACCTGCAGGTCGGGTAGCAAATTGGGGCGTCCTACTTGGACTGGTTAACTAGCTCTCTTATCTAACTCTGAGTAAACTGTACCTGGATTAGCTTTGTTGTTTGAGTTTTGGCGTATATTTAAGAAAGAAAGAATAAGGAAAGAAAAACTTTGTTTATAACATACACTATCAACAAATATAGATAATATAAATTTAAAGACGACATGACGAGCTCCACATTATTATTCATACATATTATAAAACAAGGTCCCCAAAAGCTGTCTGTCTGTATGTAATCGATTTTCTCAAAAAGGATTACTACGGATAAAGATAAGGATAAGGATTCTCGGAAAGGATCAATACGGATTTTTGTAGGGTTTTTACTAAAAGATAATGCAATTCTTGAGGAAGGTTTAGGTTAATAGTACGTTATGGTTAAAAACCCGCGGGCTCAGTATTTTCGCGGTAATAACTTTGTGGCACACTGACTTAAGCGCGGGCGAAGCCAACACTATCCGCTAGTTTATAGTAAAAAATAATTGGAATTATTGGAAAGTCTTAAGCATAAACGTTTAAGTACTCAGTAATGAAATATTTGTTTTTCTCTCATTCCTAAAGAAACATGGTATTTTATATCCTATACTACCTCGGTATATAAGTTTTATTAGTGTCAAATTTTATCAATATTAATCCATCGGATTAGTCTTAAAAGCATAACAGACACAGACTTTTTCATTTATGTATGTTCATATTTCATTTATCTAGGTATGAATAGCTTAGCAATTGGTCGGTAAAAAAAGTTACTATGCGTTTTTAAACTCTTTTAAGATTGTGCGCCGTGTTTGGCGGCGTGTACTGCCTTAACCGGCCGATCGACTCTGTTGAGATGAAAACTGCTGACGAAGGCAAGAGCGTTGTAGTAATTGAGAGCAAGTCCAAAACACTGAGCTGCGATCATTTGGTCATCGACATAAACGAATGCCCCAACGATCTCTTGTCCCCGGAAGTCGGGGAGAGTTCGGACATATCGAAGGCAGTGTTTATTACGAACGGGACCATTTTGCCGAGTGAGAAGGAGCCATTGACCCTGTTAAGGTTCCCTCCATTGACGGAAGATAAGAATGTCGTGACCGTGCTCGAGGTCGGACCCGCTACTGGATCTTGCCCTAAAGGACTCTGTAAGTATTTTTTTTTCTATTCTAAATTTTAATTTCATTGATGTTCCCATGTCAAACATTTGATTGATGTCCAAATTGACCAATCGAGTATAAATATAAAGACTGATTGATATGTGCTTAGGGGAGGCCTAAAAAGAGATTGTGTAACATGCATATAAAAAGAGTAGCCAATGTAGACGAATGGTAGGAGAGAATGGAAGAGAAAAACAAGTTGTGCCGACCCCACTTAGAGTGGGATAATGGGAATGATGATGATGTTTGGAAAAGCAAAATATTAAATTCAAATTCAAAATAATGCTTATACAAGTAAACTTGTAAATAAGTGTTTTTGAATCGTCAACTTCACTGCTGGTCAGGAAGAATGCCGTAGATCCTGAATGTAAATCTAAGGAGGGTTCTCTTTTTAGTTCTATGGGTTTGTTAAATTGAATAATAATTTATTCATCGCATATTATTCGTGTAACGTTTCAATTTGATTATGAATGTTTCTTGTTAATGAAGATTTGGAGAGGAGATCTTTTACCAGTGGTGGGATATTAGCAGTCCGAATAACGGTAATTAACGTTTATTTTTAGTAAGAAAATCTTTCTTTAGGTCCAATCTCATAGTCCAATTAAGTTTAGGTACTTTTAAAGATTTAAATTTTATTTCATGACATCATCATCATTCTCCTGCCCTTATCCCACTCTAAGTGGGGTCGGCACAACACGTTACAAACATGTTGTCATATGATTTGGCTACGTATTTTACGACCGGCCGCCTGCCTGACGTCAACTTACCTTAGTCGCCTTTTACGACACCTCGGTAAGAAATGAGGGTGGTCTATTCTATGCAGTCGGATACCACACGGCTTTAGATTTTATTTCATGATAATTTTACTATAATTTTCCCCAAAACACTTAAGTGTAATCATTTACTATCAACACTTTTTAAAATCACTTTGTTAATAGCCGGTACCCTAAAGGTTTTTTGTTATGTACACAGTTATGGGCAGTCGTTTTGTATAAAAACTCGTGAATGTGCTATAATAATAAACATGCCCAGGTAAAATACCGAAGATATACAAGGTCAAGCGTCCGGCAAAATATTGTAGCGGAAAAACATATTTTCAGTTTCAAAGGAAACATGATGTTTACATCAAATATGCATGGTTATAATCAATCATTTTTTTATTAATTCATTAATCATTCACATATTTATTGAATGTAATAAAAACTATCGTTACTTTGTCAATATACGTACGATAAGATCGCGCAATGTTTACTTTCTTTCTTCTTCTTTCTCAATCGCTGTATAGTACCCGGCATTAAATAATGCACATCGATGTTTAGAACGCAACAGCCGACCTGTTCGGTTTCGTAGAGCGCTGTCACTGTCACTCAGTTAGTATGTGACGTTTCGCATGGGTTCGTCAGTCTGTGCGACAGAGACGATGCTCTATGAAGCAGAATCTAGCCGATTTCTCTGTCTAAGCCTCGATGTGCATTACTTATTGCCGCGTACTGTACATCCACTGCTGGATATAAGTCTCTTCATGGGATCTCTACAACACGCTATCTCGTGCCGCTTGAATCTAGCGGCTCCCTACGACCTTTTTGGGGTTGTCAGAACATCGCGTGTGCCAACGCCCATTTTTACAGGGGGTCCCAACATCAAAAAGTAGCTATGAATTTTAAGTGGCTGTCCGGCCACGCGTTGCTGTGGTTCACACTGGTTTCGAATCCATCATAGAACTACGGTTAAAAAGAATACTCAATCGCCACCAAACTTTAAACTAAAACTAAAATTTCATTAAAACAGACAAACATTCATTTTTATATATAAGATTTCCCGGGGTACTACACGCGTCCAAAAGATTGTTAATAAGCATTAAGAGAAACATGAATATGTAGATTATACTCGAAAATAGAGTTTTATTTTTCATTTTCTAATTTTCCGCTAAATCTTAAATGTCTTTCATGAGAATCTTCTAACAACAAAAAAGAATTATCAAAATTCCATTCGTTCACGTGTGTTGTGATGATCAAGAGAAATAAAGAATGATTTTTATATATACAGATATGAAATGTATTTGCTTAAGTGATGTGTTTACAATATGTAATGCGCGTTTCGATAAGGCAATATTTCGGGAAAAAATGTGTTTACCTGGTAAATTACTGCGATATTTGTAACATGCCAATTCGCATTGCAGCACTGTTGTAGCTAGGCTGGTGACTTACGTAAAAGAATCGATACACCGTTTTTTCAACGGTAAAAAAAATATTTTACATTTTAAAACGCACTTGACCTACAAAAAGTTATTTAAAAAAAACGTTCGGGATGCTTTAACACTTAATATACCCTGTTGGTAAATCGCATATTAATCTTGGAGATTTTTGGATTCAAATTCAAAATATTATTTATTCGAGTAAGCTATTCGAGTGAGATTCGAAATCACTTGTGAACACAAGTGATTTCGAATCGTCAATCCCGCAGCTGGTTCGGAAAGCTGTTCCGAGAAGAGCCAGCGTTATTTAACTCGAAATTTTCCTTTTCTTTCGTTGCTCTAACTAAATAACAATATATTACACTTTGCCCTATAAATATGTGACAATAGCCACCGTCAAATTTTTATGTGCATTAAATTCACAAAGTTGGTCAAATAAAATTTCGAGATCAGCGTAATTATCGTACCTGTAACAATTCTGTGCGATCCATATTAACTAGCTGTATAAACATGTAGATAGACCTGTTTCAAATTATAAACCTGGTACTAAAATGTCCCTAATTACATCATCAAATTTATGCTCTAGAAGCTCCTGCCCTTGTCGATCATCATAATCTGAACATAAAAACGCGTCTTTGTTCGTTTTTTTGCTCTGTTCACTTCATTTAACATTTTTTGTACCAGTTTTTTGCCAAACGTCATTGTATGTCATTGACACGACAATCCGAAAGAAGTTTAAGTTTTGATTTCCCTCTTAAATAATCTAGATTCATATTCACGGGTAAGTCAAAAATGTTAAACTATTCTATGGGCTAAAGTAAAAATGCTGACGGAAAGAAAGAGAAAATGAATAGCAATAATATAATAATGAATAATACTTATTCAAATTTATTAACTAAATATTTACAAATTTCGGTAACCTTTCTAATTAAATAAATAATAAATAAATATATGGGATATTTACACACACGGTCCCCAAAGTAAGTTACTTAATACTTGTGTTATGAGTGATGGACAACAAGTAGATATACTACATATATAATTTTAAATACATACTTTAATACAAATATACACCCAGGCTCGAAAAAGATAGATTATAAGAAGATATCCTCCTCCTCGAGTCGTTCTCCTCAATGCTGAGGGTCGTGATCCCCTTCACGGATCACTATAGTGTGAACTATGTTGCCCCAACGGGTCTGTTGTTCGTGAATGGAATCATATATCTTGCTATCGAATAAGAAGATATAAGATTCTATAATAAAATTCCGCTAAAAAAAAGCTAAAAAAGACTAGCTTTGCCATTACAGCAGGTAAAAAACACTATTAAAAAAAAGCTAATACAAATAGCCTACTATACTATTGAGGATTACTTAGACGAAAAAAATGCGTGGACTGAGCTACTCTTCGACCCAGCACAAGACAGTAATGACTAAATGTAACTAGTAATAAGAATTATACTATAAAAAGAGCAACCGCCGAGTGACTTGCTGGCTCTTCTCAGTAGGACCAGCATTCCGAACAAGCAATAGAGCTGGCGATTCAAAAGCACTTGTTGACAAATTTACTTGAATAGGTAAAGGATAATTTGAATTTGATGAAACCCTTTCACCGGCCTTACAGCTATATTTCAAATGCAATTGTGGGTAGATACTTTAAACGCTTGAACAATGTATCCTGAATGTGCCATAATATGGCCGTGAAGTAAATGAACCCAGACTGATTGACTCACCTGCGGTTTTTATCTCGACGAGT
Source organism: Morpho deidamia (assembly GCA_947086505.1). Lineage (NCBI taxonomy): Eukaryota > Metazoa > Arthropoda > Insecta > Lepidoptera > Nymphalidae > Morpho > Morpho deidamia. Next base: position 4,740,285 of record CAMTZC010000025.1, read on the forward strand.
TCAACGTAACTTTACAGATGAATTTTATGTCTAATATTTAATAGAAAAATAGAGTACTAGCATCTGCACGCGACTACGTCTATGTCGACTTCACTACGTCAATAAAAAGCTTATGTCACTGTTCAGCGCGCCAATTATTTTAGTACCAAAAATTTCATTTATATGTTCATCGACTAGGCGTCTGGCATTTGTTTACACAAATGTAACGTTGTGGCAAAGTCATTGCTTTGCTGTCAAATATAAAACTTATCACGAATAAGAATATTTAAAAATATATATATTTATTTGTACATCAGATATTTAGCGATGACAAAGATAAAAACATAAACAAGATCGATATGAGTATAAATATATGCAAAATGTTAAACAAAATATATGCAAAAGTTAAACATGTGATCGCGATTATATAGCGATATACTATATCGCGATTATTGTGAAATTGTTTACAAATAGAGTATTAGATACAGATAGATATAGATGAATAGAATATTATTATAGATTAACGCTAAATCTGAGATTTTAGTGATAGCTACTTGCGACTCTCACTATGAAAATTTTTAATAGAATGAGAATTTATATTGACTATTAAGAAGAATTGTAAACTAAATTCAGTAACTTACTAATCGGTTCAGTTGTTTTTACTTTATGCAGTAGTAAATCCAAAAAAGTATAGGTAGAATTCAGATGCTAAATAAAATTTACACTATTATATATGTGCGCATTACTAATGAATCCATTTTACTAGTGAAACTACGGTCTCTTGTAAAATATGACTGAATAACAAAATAGAAAGTGTCATTATGCGTAAGCATCTTTACGTAGATTAAAATCATTATCATGTTCCCGAAATGTAGCTAATGCGACGCGCTGATGGTATCGTATGAAACAATTAAGTAAATTTAACTTTCTTTCAATAGTTTTACGGTACTGAATAAGTTTTTTAAAACAATATTGTTTACTTAAACAAAATATTATATGAATCGTCCATCGTATTCAAAGTACTAAACGATGAGAAAGCCTGAGCTATTTAACATATATTTTACTCAATAATTAGCGCCTTCGATAATTATAGTAGTTTAGGGTAATCGAATTCCACCCTAGGCGCTTTGTCTGGAAATGTCTTAAAGAGATCCTTGCATTGAGTGTTGCCAATGCATCTTTTAAAACATAAAGACACCAATGAGACTAACTGCTTTGGGTAGCTTCTATAATGCGGAATACCTTCATATTTTAGCCGGTAAAAATTCCCACCTAAGTAGTTTCGCCTCTCATAGTACCTTATGCACAATTGTGTTATGTAAAAGATAGCTTCTCGCCACGTCGTAATTACTTATCAAAGTTATGCCCTACACTACACGTTGCCCAAAGCCGTGGTCCGGCTTCACAGTAGGCAACCTCATGATAATGATCCCCGACGCTAGTAGAGCTTCTGCACTCCCGTATCTGCATTTCGCAATCTCGACGATGCTTCTACGCTCGCCCGTCCCGCTCGGTGACGCGGCACAATCCGTTAGGACTAACAGCATAAAGCCATTTCGAAAAAAAATTAAATAAAAAGCTAGTCAGTAAACTTACTAATCGGTAAAACCTCTATCCCGCTGGTATAATTGGCTGTAAAGCAAACATTTTAGTATTAGTTTCACTCTAAGTTGATAAATTCTTTTGTTCCAGTTGTGGTATACTTCATAGCGAACAAAGTGAGCGATGCTGAGACTGATCTGATGCCGTATGCTGAGAAGATCTTTGACATGTCTGGCGGCGATCAAACCCAGACATCCGATAAACCTAAGGTATTTAAAAGAACATTAAGCAATAAAACGTTTATAAAACGGTCATAAGATCCGTCGTATTTTCTTGATCTTTTGTATGGATCAAAATGTTGGGCAACGAAAAAGACGGATAAAAGAAGAGTATATGCAAATAAGATGAGAATGATTGATTGATGATGAATTGAATAATTTTTATAAGTTGCCTTATTAAATTTTTATTTTTGGGAATTTTGTTCATTGAGTTCATTATGATTTGAATTCTATCTATACATCGATGTAATAATATTTCGTTTTTAGTAGATTGTCTTTTATCTCTGAATTTTGTCATGGAGTCTATCTCCTGCTGAAGCTTCGGTTGCGGGGCGAAACGATTGTTTGGTTTGGGATTGTGAACGTCTGGTGGAGGTTTGTACATGTGTTTTTACGAATCCTGCATTTATCGGGTATGAAAAAACGTAAAGTGGGTTAGTCCACTCCACATTTAGCATTATATCGCCATCCTCCTGCCCTTATCCCACTCTGAGTGGGGTCTGCACAACATGTTATAAACATGATGCGGCTTCGTATTTAACCACCGGCCGTCTTCCTGACGTCAACTTACCTTAGTCGTATTTTACGACACCTCGGTAAGAAAGAGAGTGGTCTATTCTACTCAACCGGATACCACACAGTGGGTCAACTTACCTTAGTCGCCTTTTACGACACCTCGGTAAGAAATGATTGTGGTCTATTATACTCAGCCGGATACCACACGGCAAGTCGACTTACCTTCGTCGCACTTTACGACACCTCGGTAAGAAATGATTGTGGTCTATTATACTCAGCCGGATACCACACGGCAAGTCGACTTACCTTAGTCGTATTTTACGACACCTCGGTAAGAAAGAGAGTGGTCTATTCTACTCAACCGGATACCACACAGTGGGTCAACTTACCTTAGTCGCCTTTTACGACACCTCGGTAAGAAATAATTGTGGTCTATTATACTCAGCCGGATACCACACGGCAAGTCGCCTTACCTTCGTCGCACTTTACGACACCTCGGTAAGAAATGATTGTGGTCTATTATACTCAGCCGGATACCACACGGCAAGTCGACTTACCTTAGTCGTATTTTACGACACCTCGGTAAGAAAGAGAGTGGTCTATTCTACTCAACCGGATACCACACAGTGGGTCAACTTACCTTAGTCGCCTTTTACGACACCTCGGTAAGAAATGATTGTGGTCTATTATACTCAGCCGGATACCACACGGCAAGTCGACTTACCTTCGTCGCATTTTATGACACCTCGGTAAGAAATGAGGGTGGTCTATTCTACTCAGCCGGATACCACACGGCGAACATTTAGCATAATTTAGCATTTAAAATAATTTTATAATTACTTTTGTCTTTTATCTCTTTTGACACGTCGATGTAATGATGTTTAGTATTGTAGCAGTTCTTATATGTCTTTCACGTCCTTTGAAACGTCGATGTAATGATGTTTAGTATTGTAGCAGTGCTTATATGTCTTTCACGTTCTCTGTTTTGTCGCAGTGCCTGTGGTCGCTGTTTTACAACGTGAAGGACACGAGCGCGACGGCCCGCAGCGGTGCGGACAACGTGCACGTGTGCGCCGGGCCCGACGCCGGACTTGACTTCGACCGCGCCGTGCAACAGGTATTTTTTTTTTTTGTGAACTCACTGTATGCTGTTAGGCCTAGAAGAAACCTCTCCACCTTATGGCTAAGTGCCCCATGTACTCGCTGGTAAGATGGGAGACATTAGGTAAGGGCGAAATTGAAGCTGATGACCCAACAAATGTCTCCTTCAGGGATATTATAAGGTTTGTAAAAGCAACAGGTAGGCTAGAGCAGGTGACACTGTCGGGACAACAGTGAAACCCTTGTCCCAACAAGGGGAATTGGGTGGAATAGTCCATGACCACCCGTCCTGTACCGGCAGGTGTCCCCAATATTAGATAAGATAAGATGCTATTAGGCCTAACGGCTTTTACAGCGTCACCGGGCGGGACGGGCGAGCGCAGAAGCATCGTTGAGGTTGCGAAATGCAGAGAGTAGAGCGCAGAAGCTCTACAAGCGTCGGGGAACGTCGTCCTAAGGGTGCCTTCTGTGAGGTCAAACCACGGCTTAGGGCGACGCGTAGTGGAGGGCTGATGGTATGACTTTGATTAGTCATTGCGACGTCGGAAGAGTGGTGAAAAGCCACGACCGACCGACGTCAGGAAACTGGGACCTCGTCTTCGCCGGCGATGACGCTGTGTGTGTGTGTATTACGTGTTTCTGTGTTTGCGATCGTTATTTGATCGTCAGGGTCATGTAGGACGCTTTTGGACGCCTATATTTTCGGTGGTCAGTACAACAGGTACCGTTTACATCCTACCACGTTAAACAATGGGCCTAATGGTGACTACAGGTTGACTACGCTATAACACACTCCCTTCTCTATTTATTTATTTATGAATGCTTTTTGCATACATTTAAAGAAAATATAAGTACATACATATTATGTGTACAAGAAATTATTTGCAAGAACTCGCGAGTGCTGTCTTATCGCCTACAGCTATACATGTTGCACTAAACCGTGACTTCACTGAAAGCATCTATAGGATTTAATTTTTGGACGATAATAAATCTCCCACACTCTAATTTAAATACTTTTCAGATATGCAATAGACAAACATAAAAGACAAACGGTGTATTTTAAGAAATATTATTTTTAAGATTATTTTTTGACTGGCACGTTGGCGCAGTGGGTTTCCCTGCCTTCAGCTCTGCGGGTCGCAGGTTCGATTTCCGCCCAGTGCCAAAATTTTGTATAAACAATTTGTTGGTTCTTCGAGCCTGGGTGTATATTTGTATTTAAGTATGTATTTAAAATAATATATATAGTATATTCGCCAGTTGTCCGTCACCCATAACACAAGTATTAAGTTACTTAATTTGGGGTCGGACGACTGTAATTGTAAGTGTCCCATATATTTATGTTTATTTATTTCTATTTTAATTGTTATGTATGCATGTTTGTTTAAAAACTTAAATTTAAACTATCATAAGTAGTATTCATAGATATGTACCATAAAAAAAACGTTAGAAAAACATTATCAATGTACGGGCTAACACGTACATTTGCACCGTCGGCATTTACGCCATATTATTAATATCACTTAATATGAATTTGAAATCAGTACGACGTTAGCGGCCGCGCGTGCTCAACATATCAAATCATTACTATCAATCATTATAATAACTATCAAATAAATCTATCAATTAAGCGTCGCAGTTATCAATATCAATTTATCAACAAAAGATAGTACAGGGTAGTAGCAGCCCGTACAATCAATAAAAAACAGTGTAAAAAGGTCAACTTATCCCTTTGACAGACAACTCTTCCAGCTAACCTGCGAAGTGAAACGATCTAGTGTACATGATAAAAAAATTAAAAAAATCCATATAATAAAAATAAATGTTATGGGTGGATAGCTTCGATCACTTAAGGTTATGAAATAGACACTAGCCGATTCTAAGACCTACTGAATAAATGATTTATAGAACCTACTGAATATGCATATAATTTTTTTTTTAAATCGGTCAAGCCGAAGGAGTTTGGTAACTAACATTCTGACATGAGATTTTATATATATTCAATTCAAATTCAAATTCAAAATATTCTTTATTCAAGTAAACTTGTAATCAAGTGCTTTTGAATCGTCAACATCTACTGCTGGTTCGGAAAGCTGTTCCTATCAAGAAGAACCAGCAAGATACTCGGGGGTTGCTCTTTTCAAACAATAATTCTTATCACTAGTTACATATAGTCATTAATGTCTTGTACAGGCTTGAAGAGAAGCTATATCCACGCATTTTTATCGTCTAGGTAATCTTTAATACTATAATAGGCTTTCTGAATTAGCCTTTTTTTATAGTAATAAGATTTAATACGCCATGGATAACGATCAAAAATTGTTATGTACAAGGGTTTGTTGATTCGGACGTGACGAACTCGATTCGAACACTTGGCGCATATTGCCGGTCTCAGATCTATTTCTTATTTTTATTTAATGCTAATAGATGATAAACAATTATTTTATATTACCCATATGCTAAATTATATTGACGGAAACTATGTTAAGTCACACGTCCTTCAATTATTGTGGTTATACAAGGCGCAAGTCAATGGCCTATTGTTTTACTTATAGTTTCGCCATACTTCGAATGTCTAATAATACTCTTAAGATTAGCATATACAGTACATGTTCTTCCGTTTCAAAATTAGGCACATAAATTTAATGTAATTTAATTTTATAAAACGTTACATGGGGGACGTGTTATTTGAGGGACTGAAATCGCGTTATATGAGAACACATTATAAGAGTACCGTGTTATAGTGGAATTACTGTATTTGGTTTTTGACATAATGTGAAATTCCCTAATTTGGATTTTCTCTATAGATATTATAATTACAGATAACAAACGTCTAATGTCATAGTTTAATATTGATAATCGATGTTTTACTTTTTATTTAAGCTTTATGGTTAAATATCGACAAATTTTAGTCAAAAGTAATAATAGCAAAATAATTTTATTATTAATTGTATTATGGATCTACGCAAGTAACGCCGTAGTAATTTATAGAAATAAATTATACAAAATTATTTAAGTCAAAATTTCAATTAAATTAATATGAAACAGTTAACCTATATTGCTAGAAGTATTGTTTTGCAGAGAAATAGCCTTAGTCTTTTTTTAGATGGAGTCTTTAATTTTTTTAGTATAGCTAATATTTAAACAATCTGCTAGATTTGGTATTTACGTAACAAAACCGTCTTTGTTATGATTATAACGATGACTTACGTAATCATAATAAATTCTTGATAACAGTCGGTGTTATTTTATCAAAATTATAATTAGAAATATTTTTATTAGATATTATCTTTTTGAGATGATTATTCTGACTTTTAACCTCATGTAGCTAAGGTGCTTGATAAAAATATATTTTAAAAAAATGTACAAAAAATTATATCACGGTTGAAACTCGTGCCATATTCATTTTGTTTTACTATTGTGTATCGTATCAATTAGATATTTTATACCAAGTACATCAAGTCATGACAAAAGGTCTCGAATTACGAATACATTTTAGTAGTGGTATATTTTAGAAGTAATTTTAGTATTATTTTTTAATCGGAGTTGAGGTTCGGAAGCAGTATTAATGGCCTGTTACTGTACCACAGCTGAATTAGGTCACCTCTCTCATTTTTGGAGAGAGGGATTGCAGCTTAAGCCCTCCACACTCCTTCAATCTGAATTATTTGGTTTCGCATAACCCGGAAATTTTCCAAAGATTCCCTGCGATGTTTTCCTTCACCGAAAAGAGGAAGATGACAAAAAATTTATTGTGGCCCTTGCGGTATTTGATCACCAGACCCATCAAAACCCCCCTCACCGTTCAGCCTTGAAATGAAATTGAACTAGAAATTTTTAACGCCAATTTTATATGGAATATTTTTAGCTGTCTAAAAATTAAAGTCCAAATATTTCTTTCATTGAATAGGTCGTTAAACTTTGAGCAATATTATACTACAAAAATATTTTTGTGTACTGAAAAAAGTATTTTGAATATATTTAATATTGCTGCTTAGTAATTTGCGTTTCCTATAGCGATACGCATTAGAACAAGCTTGTTATCTAAATTCATGAGATAAAAAACTGGTATTAAGTAGGTGTATGTATTTGTTATAACTTGGTATTTTTTATCAGGCGCAAGAAATTTTCAAGAAGATCTGTCCCGGTGGCGATTTCCTGCCCCGTGCTCCCGACCCAGAGGAGATCATGTTTGATGACGACGTGACCCATGGACCCGAGTTCCAAAGGGAGGACGAAGACGCTGAAGGCGACAAGGAGTAGTGGATGTAGGGACTAGCGTTTTTAATTACAGCACTTTCTAGTGTGTCGCAGTTACGGTTATGGAAAAGTTTAGATATTCCGTTACACCACAGATTCTAAAACATTTTACAAGATGACTACCTTTATTATCTGTGGGCACTCTAAGAGGCTGTAAACTTTTTCCATGACTTTCATATCTTTGTTGGTGGAACTTAAATTTTTGTAGCGTTTAGTAGAAAATTAACGAATTTTTAACTTTCAAATACACATTCAATCTCCGCTTTAGATGCCTTTTTTGCTGAATTTCAATTATACCTATAGCACATATCAGATATCGTTAAGCATTAAACATAGACTAAGGTAATACAGTTCACACCACAATTATATTCTTCCAATTGATCTCCTGCGGACACACAAGATTGTGCTGGTTATAATGTTAAGGTGTAATCCAAATAAGATTTATACGCTTTTGCTTGACTTTATGCATTCCGATTGGTGCGTTTGGGGTGTAGTCGGGCAGAATAGGATAGATTTCGACGGGTAGCCTTTGATTTTGACGTTAATCAATTTCGACTTTGACCTCATTAAAAGATATCGTGTGGCTATTTTTTTTAACTCGGTCTACTGTATTTATTGTACTAGCTGGGTTGTCTTGACAGTTGTAGCAAGAACGACTTTAAGCAAGAATCAAAATCGAACCCCCATATCGGTAGGTCAATTACGTAACGCAGTCGCACGCGCTTTGAATTCGATAATTTTTATTTGTAAGTAAATAATTTGAACTAATAACCTGTTTATGTAATTTTTGATTGAAACTGCATCAATATGTTTAAAACAACATTTTTACATTACATTTTAGTAGCAATATTACGATCCAATGCGTTTATTTAGACTGATATTAAGAACTAGTATTATGTTAACTGATACATATTAAGTCAGTTTCATAACCCTGCCCTTATTTTTGATTAGTAAAAGAAAACAAAGCACCTTTTTAAAGAACACAACACTTTTATAACAACTATTAGGATATCATTGCATTAGCGATTGTGTTTCGAAATTGATCTGCCGGAGCTGAACTGTCAAGATTTTTTTCGATGCATTTATAGGTTGATAATTGGGCTGTTTATAAATATTGCTCTCTAATTTTATATATATCAGTATTATTTGTTATATGTTTAAAGGATGTAAGAGATCTATAAGGGAAAAAAGTGCAATTGACAGAAAAAAGTAATGAGGAAAGTGTAATGGACGGCATAATACGCACCAGTCCTAGGAATAGACAGCACACAATTTTTTTGTATACTTAAGTTATTTAGCACTCTCAATCATATTTATTGTCAAATGAAATATGCATGACAATGCATGTGCAGCTTGGTGCATATTAATTCCATTAAAATGTGATTATTAGAAACCTTTTGCGGTTTTATTTAATTAACCTAGATCCGTTACGACGACCTCAAGTCCGTTTCACATAATGTCTAACATAATTAAATTTATGTCGAGCTATGAAGCCTTATTTCTTTCAGTAACAGGATTACATAATATAGCGTAATAAAAAAGAATGTTTCGTGTTAAAAATTCAATTATTCTTATCAATTCCATTGAACCAATCGTGAACTCGAAACATCGTTTAGAGTTTTAGTGCAGCGGCCTACCATGAACTCTTATTGAGACTCAATTGAAGAGTAAACGATATTGTTTTAATTCGTTGTCGAGTAAAAGAGACAGAGTTATCTATAGTTCATATAACGTTATCCTTTTCCAACATTACGACCCCAATGCAATTCACACTTCATGGTACGGAAAGAAAGCGGTTCGCAGTTGTCGTTTACGTCTAGAATTGAGTCGTAATAAGAGTTCATGGTAGGCCTGCCGATCACCGTTAGGAAATATGCATATCCTTGAAGAATTTTTAAAATATAGTGCATTTGGACCATTATTGAAGCAATGTATTTTGTAAATGACATCTGAATATGTAAAATTTGCCAATTCATATTGAAGTAGCATGGTGGGCCTGAGCCGAGCACCAATCTTTCCAATGGAAAAGAATTCTTTACTGTGAAGTGAAGGTGAAGGTGTGAAGGTCTAGTAGCAGGCCGCTTCATATGAAGGCGTGGTCTTCTCCAATACTCTAAAACCTTGATGATGTTCTCTAAAATATTTTCAGTTCTACAAAAAATTAGGGAATTATAAAAGTATACCTTATACCTTTATACACAAATTTCATAAACATGCACTCAACCATACACACACACTTCTCCACACATGCAACACATCTACAAACACACACTTCTCTTTATTATTATAAGAATATTGTTAGCAAATTTAAAATCTGTAAAATTAAGTATTTTTTTGTAAATACTTAATTTTAACTTATTAAGAGCTGTGGATTTTGTAAAATTAAATAAATAAATAATCTATTGAGAGACTAAGCTAAATTGGCGACTGGCAGTGCCAATATAAATGAATATTTTTTCAATTAATTAGATAGCAATTTAATTCCATCAACCATGAAATATAATACAATAAATTAAAGGCCTATACTATCCCACTGGTTTGAATATGAGAGAAAGATGACGCTATTCCGTGTGGCTGTTTATACTTTTGTACAATATGTGTAAGGCATTTATACTTTTTGCTCTTTCAATTTAAAATGCTTGGTAATCATTCATAGGTTTTTGTTAGGGCCTTAACTTACACCTTTGGAAAGGTTGAGTAACTCTATTGGGCCTTCACTTAAAATAAACAATAGGGAATATTTTAAATTTTATTTGTGTAAAGAAATCCTCTTGCATGCCAACTTTAGCTCTATTAGAAAGATATACATTGAACTAAGTTAAATTTCTAAATATACACAAAAGGTTTACAGTCAATCTGACTCTAGAGCTATTTTTCAGTCCTACTCAATAAAATAAGCAATTTATTTATAAAGTAAACTTTATTTATGAAAGATATTTTGCATCTGGTCCTTTACTTACATATAACATCCACAACATCATAAGAAATAAACATACAATGAAACTGAAATTATTTTATAATATTAACACCTATTCCATTTAAAGCTTAATAAGTACACAAAATATGTATTCTTGCATTGGCTTCACAATATACATTTCATATCTTTACAAAAACAGTGTAAAAATGCATTTATCTGTAACATATATGACTTCATACATAAAAATGTTTACTAATACATTTTTTAAAACAATCTTTTTTCATATGAAAATAAACCATGCACATTTCCTTCAAGCTGTGCAGAGTATGTTCTCTTCATGAATCTAAGATCCCCAGAGGAGCTCATTTCTCTTAACTTATTTAAAGACCGAGCTCCAATATCTTGACAGCTATGTTGCATGCCAGCTTGTAAGTATGGAAGAAATCTGAGCACTGAGCCCTTGTCAACAATACTACCACTAACTCCTTGAGCAACTCTATGCTTATCAGTTTCTTTATGGAAATAACGACTCATTGCAGAACCTTTACCTTCTTTATTTTCCATTGCTTCTAAGCTTCCCATTCCTCTGTATTTCTTTAATCTTACACCATCAGAGAAAAAGTATTCTCCAGGAGCCTCAGAGGTACCAGCAAGGAGTGATCCCATCATTACTGTAGAAGCTCCTAATGCAAGTGATTTGACAATATGACCTACTGATTGGATCCCACCATCAGCAATAACAGGAATGTTAAACTGACGAGCATATGATGCAACTTGGTATACTGCTGTTGCCTGTGGGCAGCCACATGCCATTACCTCTTGCGTTATGCAAATTGAACCACTTCCCATTCCTACTCTTAATGCATCTGCTCCCGCTTCAATAAGATTCTTCGCCTGCATTCTTGTTACCACATTACCTCCAATTACTTGAATATCAGGATAAGATTTTTTTATATACTTGATCATTTCTATCTGATACATTGAATTTCCTTGAGAAGAATCTAGAACTATTACATCAACACCATTGCTAACAAGGAGTTTCAGCCGCTCTCTGTCTGCTTCTCTTGTTCCGATAGCAGCTCCAACTAATAATTGTTTATTGGAGTCTTTAGAGGCATTAGGATAGCTGCGAGCTTTCTTCAAGTCAGTCCTTGCAATTAAAGCTACAAGTTCCCCAGATCCATTTATTATTGGTAATTTTCCTTTTTTACTTTTCTCCAAAATGTAATTAGCATCCTGTAATGTAACCCCTGATTGAGCAGTGATCATTTCATCTATTGGGGTCATAACTTCCTTTAAGCTCAAATGTGGATCACCTTCCCTGAAGTCAATATCTCTAGATGTGACAATGCCAATGAGACACCCACCAAGTTTACCATTTTCTGTGATAGGATAGCCTGTGAAACCATTTTTCTTCTTAGATTCTATGACATCTGCTACAGTGTTATTTGGCCCCATGCAAATGGGATCCCTGATAAAGCCATGTTTGTATTTCTTTACTTTATGCACTTCATTGGCTTGGTATTCAGAGGTGCAATTGTGGTGAATGATGCCGATGCCTCCACATAGGGCCATTGCTATTGCCATATCTGCTTCAGTGACAGTGTCCATTGGCGTCGATACTAATGGTGCCTTCAAATTTATCTTTTTGGTGAGAGGCGATGTCAAATCCACTTCTTCCGCGGTAAAATCTATATATCCAGGTAATAGAAGGAAATCATTGTATGTTAATCCTTCACTGTTGGCGAAAATTTCTTTAGCAGAAAGCCCATCACGTAGATCACCTTCCGCGTTAAACATGACGGTAACACGTGTTAATTTAAATTTATTAACTCGGTTTTTCTATATTTATAGTTATCTTCCACTTAAATGTATCTATTTGAAGTATTATTTTAAAAGGTTTACGATATCTTTGTAGTAAATTTACTAAAATCACTTTTATTCTATATAATATAATAGCACGAGTACACGTGGTTGAATACCTTCTTCGAGAGATATATTAGAATTATAAGGGTCAGGGGTATTCATATATCACAAGAAATGTGTTTAATATTTTAAAATAATAAATCGTCAATATATACTGAATTTACACAGAAAAAAAGAAAACACGTCAAGACAACCATCTAGCCGGCTTTAATGGAAAATAGAAATTCTTTTTAGTCTTTGTCAACTGTCAAACCTTAAATGTCAAAGTCAACAAATTTGTAGACGGATAACAAGATGTCAGATAACTCTATGGATATTTCAAAGGACAAAAACATTAAATCTCTTTACAATTTAAGCAATACTTCTTAAACACGTGCTATTGTTTAAATACCAGTTTATACATTTTTAAGTCTTTGGATACCACTAGATCAAAGTATCAGTATGTACAGTGTACATACTGAAACACTAGATATCCAAATAGGTAAGCTTTAGGTTAGGTAAGCTTTTAAGCTACACTCATAGGCGTTTTATGAATGAAAAATATACATTCCTAAGGTATTTTTGTCTATGGTTCGTACGGATATGAAATAACGGAATATGAAGCCAAAAGCTACCGATCAAAAGGGGTTCAAAATTAGAAATATGAAATTTTGCTATAAATCTTGTCATGTAAATATTGAAAGCGATATATTTTAAAAAGGCGCCTAATAACAGGGTTAATAAAAATCTTAAATATTTAATTCTTTAATATGAACAATTTCCAAATATTGTTAATAATCTTAGTGTACCGCAGATTTCAGACTCTCCGATGTTAGTCTTTCATCATCATCCTCCTGACCTTATCCCACTCTAAGCGGGGTCGGCACAACATGATACAAACATGTTGTGAAATGATGTGGCATCATTTTTACGACCAGCCGCCTGTCTGACGTCTACTTACCTTAGTCGCCTTTTACGACACCTCGGTAAGAAATGAGGGTGGTCTCTTCTACACACCCGGATACCACACGGTGGTAACTCTCCGATGTTAATCTTTCATACTTTTATAATGAATTATGTATATAGTTAAATTAGATACAAAGAAGGGAGAGAAAATTTTTTCTATATGTCTCTAAGATAAAAATTGTGAAGTGATTCTGATTATATTTTCATAGTATGTAAATATTTTCTTTATTTAATGATTCTTTGATATCGTTATCCTTAATTGATGATTATTCGATTTTATTATATTCCATCCTTTTTCCTAGGATTTAAAACAGACATTATAACTAAATTCACCTATATGACTATATTTAACATTGGATTTGATCATAATATTGTATGATTACGATTGGTTTCCGTTTATGTGATGTAAATATGTAAATATTTATTTTCGACTACTCAATAAGACATTAAACTGTCAAGTGTCAACCCGTGACCGTCATTGTCAAAATCATAAATAGACAAGTCGAAATTTCTTGGACTGATTCGTAGACTATGACTATGGTTATGGTTTTTTAAATATTTAGTAAGGTATTAAGGTAACCACTTCGGACATCTTATTTTAATTCCTAGGCGTTTGAAACCAATTTTGTTAAATGATTTTGATATATTGTCGTAATATAACAGATTGCAACAAAGGTCTTTTAAAAAATTCGCCGCTGGGTTCAGGCGGCACAACATCGATCGTGGTATGAAAAATATTTGAAGAGACCTTTGCCCTAACTATAAGTCTTATGTAGTATGTATAACAATCGACGTCTATAGGTTGAACGGAGAGAGAGAAAGAGAGATCTCTTGATAACTGATTTTAGAAATTTAAAAAACAATGTTTTATTTTTATTTATTTAATTAATAAAGTCATTAAAAAAACAAAACAACTTGTGATATAATAGATGATTAAACTTGATCATTGTATTAACGAAGATAACAGTTAGACGTGTTAAGAGAGAGACTAGTTATCACTATACTTGTATTTAAGTGGACATTAATGTTAATAATATTGTGACTTAACGTTAAAAGTTATTCTGGTTTTACGCATTGACCGTTAACTCTAACGTATCCTGTAGGGCATTTGTCACCGTTAAACGAAGATCTATCAATGAATTCTAAATCAGTGTTATTCAGGCTTACTCCAGGCTTATTCGGTCTTCCAATAACAGTCTTGTTAGACAAATCATTATCATGTTTTGTAGATGAATTTGCTGTCGAACTTCCTTGGATCGGGTTGAGTGGTCTGACTAACACTTCGTCGTTGTTGTCGCTTCCAGATTGAGGATTTATAATTAAATTTGTGTTGTTTGACATATTTCTTGAATTGTTTTTGATCAAATTATTTTTTAGAGCGGGATATTTCTCTGTAGATGAAGTTAGGCCGGTATCATGCCTTTTAGTGGTGGATAATCCGTTTGGCTTTTCTAATACTATCACTATAACAGGATTCTGTGATTCTTCACTAACTGTTTGTTTTAATTTACTCGAAATAGTTATTTTTCCAGATTGCACTATTTGAGACACGACCAATTCATTACTATATATGTTCGTCACTGCCAATGAGCTTAGCAAGATCAGTAGTATACATAACATAGTATTTTCCTTAATTATCACTTACAGAAACTTGCAATAATTATACGGAATTTGTATTTTATGCACGATTACAGAAAATTCAATATGTATTATATGGAACTATTTGATTTGTAATGTTTCACCTGCCTTACTCACTCTATAGTTATTGCGCTTTTTGCACTTAAGGTAACTAGCCAACTAGAAATAACTTGTGCGATGACATCGTGATAATTAATACAAAGGGGGAAATCTTGTGACGCGTTATAAATTACTAACAATGACCTTGTTACAGTACTATGAGTTTTGAAATCAACATAGTATGCTATACATTATATGTTACGGAAAACATTATATTCTTTTATGTTAACGTTGTAACTTAGTTAACTCAGATGAGATAAATATGCAATGTGAATTAGAATAATAAGAATTTAAATAATATTCGAAATTAAACAATATTAAACGAGGTTAAAATTCATATTATTCTAAACTTCTTAACACATTATTATCTATATGAAAGATTGATTAGCGCGTTTGTTAGGGATGTTCACTCGGTTATCTGGCCGTTATAATTAGAACATTTTTTAAATGATGTAATAGATAATAACGAAATGGAATATAAAACACAAAAATCCGTCAGATCAATTGAAACTGAATGCATATGAATCGTTGTTATTGATGCGGAAGCAGGTGATACGAGCTCGACCGCAATGGTGGAAGGTCACGGTCTAGGCAGCAGTTGCGTTACAGTATAACAATTTATATATATACCATTCGGTAATAAACACTCAGCAAGCGCAGTGATAATAGTTTTGAACTTGTTCTAGTATCACAAGATGTACACGTTATCGTAATTCGGGACAAAACTAGCTAACCAGTCCCCGTTTGGTCGTCCACTGCGCGTTCTCCAATATTAGCTCCAGATAACACTGGAATAAACGAGTTTGACCCCTTCGATCCTACTAGCAAAAGTAATAAAAAATTGAGATATTATGAGTGATAAAATTAGGTTTATATTTATTGTCTTTATATATATTTTGCTAGCGACCAGTCCAAGCGTCACTGTAAAGAATAAAGTGACGATTTGTTCTACTTAATTAAATTATATGTCAAAGCGGACACAAAATATAGTTCTAAAAAAATTAACAACTATAAAAGAGGAATAATCCTATTCTACCATACATTGTTATGTGCCAAAGAGTTTTCAAGGCAGCGTTTACGATGCCAGCAGCAAAGCGGCTTGAATTTTTTTTTAATTTTCAATAACGAATTAATTTACACTTTAATTAATTTACACAAAGCTTTAGCAGCACACCCAAACTTTTTTTAATGAATTACTAATTAGAATTAAGCCAAGTAAATTAATTAAGAAATATATTAGAATTAAGTCGGTTTATTTGTTGAGCAAACCACATGAAAATTAGTTCAGTTTTAAGTTAATTGCGAACTGATTGATTCAGTGCTGAGGTTCACGCAGAGAATGTCACGGGCTGAAGCTAGAATTATAAAAGTATTGTTTAGTTATTGGATATTTTGTATTATTATTTCATAATTTTGTAAAATTTTGTGTTGAGTGCTGAGATATTTTCATTGATATTTCGACTGGCCCGTTGGCGTAGTGACCCAGGCTTTAGCTCCGCGGGTCGCGGGTTCAATTCCCGCCGAGGGCCAACATTTCCTATACACAATTTGTTGGTTCTTCGAGCCTGGGTGTATATTTGTATTTTAGTATTTATTTCAAATTATATATGCAGTATATCTACCAGTTGTCCGTCACTCATAACACAAGTATTAGGTTACTTAATTTGGGGATGGACGACCGTATGTGTAAATGTCACATATATATTTATTTATTGATAAATAATATTCCATAAAAGGAATCCCTTAATTTTCTAACTCGAAGTACATCATCATCCGTTAATTTTTTTTAAATATTGACGTCAATAGATCAATTTAGCAAAAAAAACCATTATAGCTTTACAATGACTTATCCATAAAATAAAAACTATAGATGTTAATAAAATTAACATCTATAGTTTGAATTTTGAATAAATGTTTTCAAAATGTATTCAATGACTACATGAACCATGAATATTGATAAGATTTTAATCGTTGATAATAAATTCATAATAATGGTTGAACTTTTTGTGTATGAAATCGCTGTAAATTATAAATCGCTTATATTGCGCTCTTTTTTGGCCAATGATTATTTTACATGATTACCGCGTTTATTTTATTTTTATATTGTATGTTTATTTTACATTATAGTATTGAGGATTACATAAATGAGAAGAATGCGTAGATTTAGCTACATTTCACCCTTGCACACGATAGTAATTACGAAGTTAGATTTCGTAGTTACAAGAACTTATATATTCTGAAAAGATCAACCGCCGTGTATCTTGATGGCTCGGAAATGACGATTTTCCAAACTAGCAGTTAAGTTAACGATTCAAGAGAACTGATTTATAAGTTTACTTGAAAAAATAATAATTTTAATTAGAATTTATGATGTATACAGTCATGTACCCTCCTGCAGTAGCTGAGGGCTAATTAATTTAAGGGTGACTGTTTTAAATGAAATAATTTTTCTATAGATAGGCTACCAGTTTTTACAATGCAGTAAAATACATGTGCATATTATAAATAGAAGGTAATGGTCAGGCAAAGTTACTTTAGATTTTTCGTAGAATCATAAGTAAAATTACGTTTATCACGTAAATTTAGTAAATTAAATTAAATAAAACTTCGACTTTGTGAAATTAGCGACAATTTTGACCAAAGAGTCACTATGTAATATTACATATTAAAATTAATGGGAACATAATAAAGACAAGTTATTTCAATATTCAGTTTTATTTTAGTAGGTATAAAATTTAGATCAATATTTTTCTTATCACAAGACGTTTAAGTATGCTAGATAGCCACACAATACATAAAACAATTCATATAAACTAGATACAGATAGTTAAATCATGTCTTATAAAATTTCGTGTTCTGTTCGTAACATATTTCTTACAAAATTATATATTTCATTAATTAAATATAGAATACTTTCAATTTCAAATTAGAAATTTAGAACAATTTTTTTTATATTTCATTATCACCCTTATAAATAGTTTAGAAAACGGCTATACTCACCCAGAATTAATTCAAAAACACTCGTATTGTTTGTAAATGACATGAATTATCATTGATATTATTAAAAATATTCTAATATAGGTGCTATTCATTTTTTATTCTCACATCTATATCAAATTCTTCGTCGTCTTTATTTTCAACTTCTCTCTTAGGATCTGTATTAGTTTTGTCGCTATCTGTTTCAGTAAGATTAAGTGGAATAAATAATGGAGCATCTTCGTGAGGTTCTTTTTGTGTAACCTTGTCAGGCTTATTTGTTGCTATTGGATCTCTTGTTGCAGAGTCACTCGTGGAACTTTGATGTGGTGTCGTTAATCCATTGTAATTGTTATTCCCTTGATTGCCACTTGGTTGATTTGACCAACCTTCATTTGGTGTCGTGAACCCATTAAAATTGTTATTCCCTTTATTTCCATTTGGTTGATTTGACCAACCTTCATTTGTTGTCGTGAATCCGTTAAAATTGTTATTACCTTGATTTCCATTTTGTTGATTTGACCAACCTTCATTTGGTGTCGTGAACCCGTTAAAATTGTTATTCCCTTGATTTCCATTTTGATGATTTGACCAACCTTCATTTGGTGTCGTGAACCCGTTAAAATTGTTATTCCCTTGATTAGGTCCAATCGGTTTATTCCCATAGTAATTTCCTTTATTGGGTTCACCGTTATTACCATAATTGTTGTTACCTTGATTATGATTATTGTTACCTGGTATATGGTTGTAAGGTCGGTTAAAATTGTTTTGGTGATTAGGATACTTGTGACCATGATGCGGATAATACTCTTGGTTGCCAAAATTCCCGTCACCTTGATAATTATTGTAATTATTTTGTGGTCCTCCGTGTCCGTATGGGTGGTTTATATTATGAGGATGACCATGATGCGCATATCGAAATTGATTAGGTGTTCCCTGCTGATATGATCTATCTCCATATGATCCATGTCCGTCACCTGTATTGTATGGTGGCCTGGGGCCATTTGATACGCCGTCGTTTCCATTGTTCTCTCCTTGTACGACCACTATCACTGTTTTTTCTGGTTCTGGTGGTGGTGGTGGCTTATTTTTAAGCTCAAATTGACCACCAAAATTCACATGTAACCCTTGAGCTATTCCGCCCAGTACATTGTGTGCACCCGATAGTATATCACCGAGAATAGGTACATGTCCATTGCACTTGAATATCGTCGTTAATATAATAAACAGGCATAGCTTAGTCTCCATAATTAGCACAAAGGTATAATTATTCGACTAACGATGTTGCGAGTGCGGCGAGAAAGATCGTCGCACCGACTCTGACTGACTCGGCTCATCTTCATATAGCATACGTATTTAAAACCAGTTCCTATTCGCGTTCGAACAACTTTTTCGCATTCGCAGTAAATAAAATCAAATAAGTATTATTAGGTTGTAAAACAAGTTTGTGTTTTCTTTGACTACTATTTGTTTAAATATAGAATTAGTTCTTGGTTATTTAAATAAACTTCAAAATTTAAATTACGTAATGAATATTTGGACGTTAGGATTAGAATACATCCTTTTTTAATATATAAATTACGATCAAATTGCACTTGAGACGAAGTCAAGTTCGTTAACCTTTGATATATTATTTAGGTAGATGCCTATTACGTCTTATTTATAAATCATGAGTCTACAAAATTTGAATTGGCGCAAAAACTAATAATACTTTGAGGTAAATAAGAGATTTAAAGTTGCATTGTAAATTCTTGCGTCGTACGTACGTTAAAAGGTTAAACTTTTTGCGTCTGAGTTTATAATATATTATTATTACTTATTTATTATGGATCTCCGCAAAGTAAATCCTAATTGTATAAACATTTTAATCATTTTAATTGTGTTACTTCTGTGAAATCATATATCGTATCCGTCATTATGGTTTTCCTCAATGCCATTCCGCTAGTACAGTAATCATATGTCTTAATTATTATTAGTTTGTTTTCGTAATAAGTTTTTTATCTGGGGTTCTTTTAATCAATGGTATCATCATCGTTATTAATCATCGTATTATGTATTAATAACGGTGAAATACAACTGGGTTTTTGGTCTAATACATCTTTAACTCTTATAAAATAAAAGTTAAAAAGATTATTTATTTATAGGTTCCACTTGTTCTACTGGTTCTACTAGTTGTTTAGACCGCTTAGTCTATTTATACTCGCGCTTGTCTTTATATACATCACGTTTGACCGTCGTTGAAGACCAAATCCAACTTACCTCGTGCTATCAGAAGTTTAAGACTGCATGCAAAATTGCAAACTTTTTATCTTTTAAAGATCAAGACTCAAAAATTAATCGAACTGATTTAGATTTTTTTTAATTAGTTGACGTGAACGATATCACGGGCATCAGTAAGTTACAAGTAATATGTACTCGTGGCTTTGTTCACAACAACTTAAGTATTAATTACCATCAATTGTGGATTTTTTCAAACTATTTCTAAAGGAAAAACGTAATTTTTTGTATCCTATATATTAAGTTCGATTTATAAGTTTCAAGTAGCGATTTAAATCAGAACTGTTCCTGCGAATAAACTGTGAAACCGTAACACACAGACAGTCAGACAGATAGACTTACACATTTATAATATTAAAATGGATAAACAAACGCCAAGCAACTATTCTTGGAAGTACATATTTTTAACTCATAATTTGAAGAACTCGCTTTGTGGTAAGCCAACTGTTTTTGTTTAAAGAGTCGTATCATCTGCGTATATACAGGGTGCTAAAGATCATACAACATTATTTTTAAATATAGGTACCTACTCACCTCAGCACCCTAAATAATAAATACATTAAAAATCAGTTAGTTCAGTGAAGTATTTTAGCCACTACTTATCAATGTCCGTACACGCCATTTCAACCTTGGCCTAAATACGGTACAACTAAACGGAGGAGATCAAACTATAATGTTATTGTTTACTTTTGCTTTTTATAAAAGGGGGGCCACGCTAGGTCATTCCACCATTACTAACATTAAATTATATTTATTTTCTTCGAATATACATATTTTTAAACGATATTGAAGAAGATTGAATTATGCCAAAGTGATCTTTGATACGTTTAAGTTTTCAATGGATTCATTTAATGTCCTATAGTCGGTACCACTCCATACAGATTTAATGATTATTTGAACAAAATCACATTTTGTCCCAAAATGCTGTACCGATCGTTTTTAAATTTTTATCCTACGTTCTATTTAGCTTAAACACATTTTCGAGAAATATCTATTGAGTTCAGATCAACTTGTACAGCCAAGGATGCTGCCGGTTTGCCTTTGCAAACCTCCCTTTGGAGGTGTTTCTAACATTTCACGAAGAGATTTTTTTTCTTGAAATTGAAATGAAATTTTTGTTGTAAGTATGATTACCTTCTCTTTATAGATGAAAATTAAATAAAGTAGTGTTCTAAAGTTCTTATTCAGTGTATTGCTTGAAAAATTGACTAACAAGATTATGACTAAGTTACATTATTAACTCAGTAAAAAAGCATCTGTAACAAATGATTTCCTGTATTTATTGTTTCTGGTATTGATCAATTATTTCTGTAATATCCTTAATATTCTATATCCCCATATTGTAGCATCGAACTGTACAATAATAGTACCATTGATTGAAGTTTAAGGAATCGGCTAGAAAAATCAAATAAAACAAAGTAGATTATTATTAAAAATATAATTATATATTAAACGACAATCACATGCAAGAGAAAAAATGTAGCGAACTATGATGTTAAAAGATTAGTCTATGTATCGATACGATACATAGACTAATATTTATTTTTTTAAGTGTTACTAAAAGGTAAAAAGCATAGCTTACATTGGTATTAAAACATTTTGTTTATTGGCGATGAAATGATAGGAATTTTTGATCCAAACTAAAGAAACATTCTATTTAAATGGTTTCTATTTAAATAAAATAAAAAAATAGTAAAAATGTAATTTTTTTTTAAATAATAAATATGACGAAAATATTAATTAATATATTTTAATAAATAAATTGAGGTTACACTGGAATAATTCTAAGTACACCAACGCTGCAACAATTATGAAAATAAAATAATTTAATTACATAAAATTAGTTATTCACTATTAATTACGATTAGTAAGGCACATTTTTGCTTTGGTTAAGTTAGTAATTATATTCTATATATTGTACTTATTAGAAGAGTAGAAATACCAGTTGAAATAATGCAGTTCGTACAAAATTTAACCTAGGTATTTTAGTGATGTGACATTATTTACAATTTATTTTTTAATTGTTTGTGATGAAACGAAAGGAAATAAGGACGAGCATTGAAATAAATTATTTATACGCAATAAGAGAATTATTGATTCCTCTTAAATAGTGGCACATCGATATACGAGCCTCCGAGCGAGCGATATGTTGCTATGAAATGAGAGCAAGATTTGAGATACGAGGAATTGCACACATCAATGTTTCTTCCATCTCAGACTAGATTTTAAAGTATTTTTGATAATATTGGTTCGCGTTATTTGCTTTTTGTACATTTAAAAAACCATTACATTTATTTTAATAACCTTGGAACCCCAAAAAAGAAGTTGCTTTCTATTGAAATAAAGTGTAAAATTATAGAAAAACATGAGAAATGTGTGCTAGTTATTGGGCTCAGTAGAACATGCGTTTGAGAGCTGCAACGGATTAATTGCATTTTAATTAATTTCAATAGGGAAAATTGCCTTGAGATACGAGTAATTTGATATACGGGCAAGGTTACGGAACGAATTAAACTCGCATGTCGAGATACCACTGTATTATATAATTATATTGAGTTAATCATGTATTTTTACTCTTTGTACGCATACAATATTTTAAACCTACGTAAAATTTCCTAATAACTACAATGGAATTATATATTAAGTTATTATTTCTAATATTAAGAAATATTTGATAATATTAATGACTTACAGCATGAGATTTATAGCGAAGAAGTTTTTGAGACTCATAAATAAAATATGATATAAAAAAAAATTTGATTAATTACACAAAGACTTTAATTTAATTCATGCAATTTAGTTTTATTTATTGTTATTTACAAACTTAAATATCACGAATAATATAATGTAATTTTATTTTGTTAATTAATTAATTTTTTCGGATCCCTAAAATCATTTACATAATAAATCATCAAACAAATATCCCATATAGTTTTAAATTAATTATGTGGTATCAATTATAGGAGATCACATTATTCTTAGATACGATGTTATGTGATAACGATACTATAAAAAAGTGTACATTTATTATAACGACGGTATAGTACCCGGCATTAAATAATGCACATCGATGTTTAGAACGAAACAGCCGGCCAGTTCGGTTTCGTAGAGCGCTGTCACTGTCACTCACGGGTTAGTCAGTCTGTGCGACAGAGACAATGCTCTATGAAGCAGAATCTAGCCGATTTCTCTCTCTAAGCCTCGATGTGCATTATTTATTGCCGGGTACTATACCTGACCTGCAATGTAACATATTAACTTCTTTTTTCAAGTTATATAAGAAGAATATAACGTAAATATTGTAAATTAAGGAATTATCACAGAATTTTAAGTTTCGTTCGTACAGAAAACTGATTGTAATTTTTTTTAAGCTAAAACTCATTAATCTCAAAATGTAATTAGTTTGTGTTTGTTAAATTAAAATGTTATATAACTGCAACTGAATAAGGGTAGATAATTGATCTTATTCTTAACTATGCATATTTTTTAATTTTATTTTTTACCCAAAACGCAGAATTTATGTCTACAAATATATACATATTTCGATGTAATAACATTATGTCTCGAAGACATTATGGCTTAAGTATCGATAACAAATATAGCACCTTTATAAATTTTTACGTGATATGAATGGACAATTTGTACTCTATAATAGTCCTGGCAAAGTATGATAAATTAAATGTCGAATAATATTCAACATATAGGTATTTGTGATTTATAATTAATATGTCAATTTAACTTCCTAACAAACGGCATCTTTAGTTAATTAACATATCCGGGAAAACCATATTAAACCTTCGAAAAGCGTAGTTATTTTTTTTCAATTTATATGCATAAGTTGCGACTTTGATATTCCCATTAATTTTTATATAAATTTATCGTCTGTTTTTTATATAAGTTTGAGTATTTAATTATGGTTAAAATTCAGTTGTATTTTATTCATTCAAATTATTCAATATATGTTAATTCATATCACGTATTTTATTAAATTTAAATTAACATTATTTAAGATATCGCACACTTAAATACGTCTATATATAAATTCGTACATGGTTTTAACGCTACTATTTATACGATTCCAACAATTTTTAAATTCTAAAACAGTGCAGCACTGATGAACACAAACAACAATTCACTTAATTTTTATATTTGCATCGATTAGGTTGAAAAATAAGGTTATGTTAGGTATAAACCACGAGTGTTGCCAGACTGAATAAACAAGATTAATTGGTTAAAAATTAGTTTGAATGTGACATTGTAGAGCGCAAATTATAATTTTTTTAATCTAGTGAATATGAGAATTATATAGCTATAGGATATATAGCTTTCGACCCTAGTCATTAAACGAAATAGAATATTTTAGTTTTGTTATCATTTTATACAGTTAATCCTGTGTTAATCTGTTAGATGTTAATTCTACTCAATATATTCTGATCAGCAGATGATTAGATATGTATGTTTCTATGGATAGTCTAACCGCAGTGTGCACTGCATTCCTAATTGTATAAGCCAGAGATGAGCAACACGCGGCCCGAGAGTCACTTGCGGCCCTTTAAACGTTATTATGCGGGCCGCCAAGCATTTCTCCCATTAATATATTGTTAAAAAAATAAGTATAAAAGTGGTATTGTATGAAATCTTAATTCTTTTTTCATTTTGTATTTTTTTATTTTAATATTTATTAATATTTAAGTTTTGTAAATTATTAGTAAGTGTACTTTATGTGCGACCCACCCAAAAAATTTAAAATGTTATTTGGCCCGTTGATTGAAAAGGTTGCTCACCCCTGGTAGACAGCTAAAACTTTTAAAATATAAATGATTGTTAAGCAAACCCATATTCATATGAATGCTCAATAGTCTCGTTTTGCGATTAACTGCTTCTCGCATGTCACATCGGTAAAAAGTAAAATGTTTAATAATAATCCTCTATGTATAATATGATATAAACTAACGTTAACTAAGTTAACGCAGCATTAACCCAGTACATCCGGCGGTGCAGTTTCTTTAATGCATTTTAAGTTACCGCTGTTTTTTTGTGTAGATTTGTATATTTATAACATGTAGGAATGGGGGGGATTTCGGAGTAAAATTTAAAATATTTATTTTTTTATTGATAAAATAAAAGTCAATTTATAAGCCTGTTATATGCTGACATTATCGCTAATGGTAGATATGGGGATTTTTTTCTCATTTTCGGGGTTGGAGTGTAAAGGACATGGGGCGCGTTTGACGCTTCGTTTGCTTTGGCTTCTTTTCGCGATCTTTGGATTTGTGTGCGGGTTTCTAGAAACTGGACGCCTGGTAAGGTCCCCTGCTGAGGCCGCTTTATCAAATACCTTGCACTTGTTAGGAGGTGCAGGCTTAGGCCGGGGTCAGTCAATCACATGTTTGATCTTCGCGTACAATACGCATGAGAAGAAGAAACCGAAGATCGGTATTACCGACATACCGACCCCTACAGCAGCTAAGATTATGAGATTATCTCGGATATGGTTCGTGAATTGCCGTATACATCCCTGAAATAAAAAGTTATTTTTTTATAAATAGCAGATGAAGTTTTGTCACGCATAAACCACAGATTTTTTTCTCCTGTCACTCGTTTCGTCACATGATTTTCATCTCTGCTCATAAATGTCCATACGATCTTAATCTTCACATCTGTTGCACTTTCACTTTATACCTTTTCTATAATGGGCGCAATTTTCAGACTTCCCCGTATATACTTATTAGGTCCTTACATATGAAATTGTCGTTTTGTCGTACTGGCCACTTTCTCAAATATTACCTTTATGGTTAGGAATTCCAAATTCAAATTCATACAGCTATTTACTCATGCATTTGTGTTTCAAACCCCCTAATTCATTTGTTTTTTCTTCTTTTGTTTTTTTCTTTGTGTCACTCTGTTTACAAAATGGAAAACATGAAATATCGCGTTATTTACGAGTATGAGTTCCACCGTGGCACCAGTGCTGCAGAAACGGCTCGAAGGATTAATGATGTGTATGGTGACGGTGTCGCAAAAGAAAACACAGTGCGTTTTTGGTTCCAATGTTTTCGTTCTGAAAATTTCGACCTGCAGAACAAGCCTCGTGGACGGCCGGAGACCAAAGTTGATAATGAAGAATTGAAGGTTATTGTGGAAGCGGATCCATCGCAAACCACGTCCGAGTTAGCTGCAGGCTCCGGTGTTAGTGATAAAACTATTCTAATCCACTTGAAGCAAATTGGGAAGGTGAAAAAGCTTGAAAGGTGGGTACCTCACGAATTGAGTGAAGCAAACCGACAAACGCGCGTCAACTGCTGCGTTACGTTACTCAACCGGCACAATAATGAAGGAATTTTAAATCGAATCATCACCTGTGATGAAAAGTGGATCCTCTACGATAATCGGAAGCGCTCATCGCAATGGCTGAACCCTGGCGAACCAGCCAAATCCTGCCCTAAGCGAAAATTGACTAAAAAAAGTTGCTTGTAAGTGTTTGGTGGACTAGTGCCGGTGTCGTTCACTACAGCTTTCTTAAATCTGGCCAGACGGCTACCAAATTAGAGGAGCTTCAATTAGAATGTCTTAGACATCCACCGTACTCTCCGGACCTTGCTCCAACAGATTACCATTTTTTTCGCAATTTGGATAACTACTTGCAAGGAAAAAAATTCAACTCCGATGGGGCAGTCCAAACCGCCTTCAAAGATTTTATTGATTCCCGCCCGAATGGTTTTTTTAGTAAGGGGATCAATGAACTACCTATGAGATGGCAAAAGTGCATACATAGCAATGGTACATACTTTGATTAATTAAATATATTTCATTAAAAAAAAACTACTTTATGTTCCTCCCATAGAAAACGCCAATTTCATATGTAAGGACCTAATATTTCGTATTTTATGCAATCTCGTTACACCACACAACCACCTTGACATTCTTATCTCATTTACATGCATTCTTCTTTCATTAGTCTTCATTGCCAAACATTCTGTTCAATACAGGATTTGTCTACAGAATCTACAGGCAGAGGTGTAGTGAGGTACGGGCAAGGGGGGGCAGCTACCCCCCTTACACTAAAAACTGCAACACTAGGAAACTGACAACTCACAACACAGTAAGAGGTGCAACAAGGCTCGCATAGTACATATAATGTAACATCATCAACATCATTATTCTCCTGCTCATATCCCCCTCTAAGTGGGGTCGGCCCAACATGTTACAAACATGTTGTCACATGATTTGACTACGTATTTTACGACCGGCCGCCTGCCTGACGTCAACTTACCTTAGTCGCCTTTTACGACACCTCGTTAAGAAATGAGGGTGGTCTATTCTATACAGCCGGATATCACACGGCATATACTTTAGTCGCCTCTTACGACACCTCGGTAAAAAAAGAGGGTGATCTATTCTATTCTGCCGGATACCAGACGGCGTCTAAAATGTAATGTAACAATAAGTAAAATTAATTCATTAATTAAAATTAAAGGTATATAGTCATGACAAACAAGTAATAATATTTAATCTAAATCTAAAAAAAAAAATATAGTCTAGGATTTTTTTGACATTATAGAATTCTAGCTACGCCCTTGTCTACAGGACTTATGATTGTTTTATAAATTAAATGTAAGTATAAAATAAGTATAAAAAACACATAATATAGTGAACTGTTCTTACATGATAGTATATGTTGGAGGGATGGTCCCTGGCGCCGCACCGTGTGGTGACAGTCTTGCAGCAAGAGTCTGGCACCAGCAGCCGTGGGTCGTGGTCGTGCCACGCGCTCTTTCGCCAGTCCGAGTACCGCATCGCACCGCAACATTTGAACTGGAATTACAAAAGCGTTTCCTAAAGTCCCCAGTACTAAAGATTCGTGAGCCTTTTATTTTTAAATTCTTCCTCTTTTTCCACCACCGATTACATTCTCAGTATTCAATAATTTGTATTTCATGGTATATGTGACAAAGAAGCAAAGTAACACGGGCAACACCTGCTATCTGGCCACTGAAACTAATTACTGACTAGCCAGTGGATTCTCAGTACTCAACGATTTGTATTCCATGGTATATGTGACAAAGAAGCAAAGTAACATGGACAACACCTGCTATCTGGCCACTGAAACTAATTACTGACTAGCCAGTGGATTCTCAGTACTCAACAATTTGTATTCTATGGTATATGTGACAAAGAAGCAAAGTAACATGGGCAACACCTGCTATCTGGCCACTGAACACTCATTAGTGACTAGCCAGTGGTATGGGGGTAGACGCGCACGCAAACGAGGTCATCTTACATACCTATACAAAAAGAGCGGCAGAGAAGAGTGTGACAGTGATAGAGAGGGCTAAAAGATGGTAGAGAATAAAGGAGAGCTACGTCTACAAATGGGGGAGAGAGAAGGAGAGTAAGTGAAGGGGAATAAGAAAGATATACACAGATACATTTATACGACAGTAGGCCTACTATAAACTTTTAGAAAACGATTCAATTCAAAGTCAGTACCTAAACCCAACCGCTTTCTGTTCGTACCATGAAGTGTATTTAAAAAGGACAACGTTATATGAACTATAGATAACTCTGTCTCTTTTACTCAAATGTTTTTAGGCCGCATTCCGAACGGTCATTCGGTAACGACTTAAAGTGTGCATCTTTAAGGTGTCATGGTATGAAAAATCAAAACAATTTAGTTTATGTCTTCAATTGAGTTCAATAAGAGT
The DNA here is from genome assembly GCA_947086505.1 of Morpho deidamia. Classification (NCBI taxonomy): domain Eukaryota; kingdom Metazoa; phylum Arthropoda; class Insecta; order Lepidoptera; family Nymphalidae; genus Morpho; species Morpho deidamia. The sequence goes on from CAMTZC010000025.1 coordinate 4,769,444, forward strand.
TCATGGTAGACCTGCTGATATAGATTAAAGAAATACAACGTGACGAGCATGAATATACGGCACGTATCAAGTAGATTTTATATTCTTTGGTCTCAATATCAAAATAACAACCATTTTAGTATACCATTGCATAAGCATAGGCCTTTTATCTCGTTATTTGGAGAGAAGGGTTGGATCTTGGACCCACCACGCTGCTTCAATGTGGATTGCACACATATCCTATGAATAAAGAAAATACGCAGGTTTCGTCACAATGTTTTCCATCAACAAAAAAGGGCGTTAGATTGCAAATATCAATTACGCAAAATTGCAAATAAGTTTCAAATAAAAAACACATTGATGCCAGCCTGGGGTTTGATCCTATGACATCAAGAGTACTTTAATTTAGTGTATGTATTTATGAAAAATAATTATTGACCTGGTTGTTATCGCTAACTCTTTGAAGATTTTTGATGTCATTAATTTATTCTATTTTAATATAAGTCTGGTATATTCATCCTACCTCTGTCTGCATGGTGTCCACCGCGTTTGTGATTATGGTGTCCAGTGCGTAATTCGATATAAAGGTTGTATTAAGTTCTGCTCGTAGCTCGTCTTCAATCGCCACCTCGTAGTAATAGGCAAGACCTCCCGCGCCTGCCTCCAGGATGAACGTGATCAGCAGGAAATATGTATACTAGAAAAACGATAGAAATACTACTACACTAGACTACAGACAAAAGTTCATTAATAACTAGTTTTAACAAATTAGTTTAAGAGTATATCCCAGTTATAGGAGAACACAACATGCTTAATGTACTGTATATGAAGCATGTTGTGCTCTCCTAATAAGGAGATAGTGTAGGAGTGTTGATATTATTGATATTATATTGAAATATTTATTGATTGATTTATTTATTTGTTGCCTATACTATCATTCAAATCCATCTGCTTTTTAAAGGCATGCAACTTGTTACTATCTTTTTTGTCTATTATTACTTTTATCTACTATTACTTTTGTCAATATTTATTAGATTATACAAAATTTAATTCAAAATTTATGCTTATATAATAAGTACTTTTACTCACGAAAAGACATTTCACGAATACAATTAGGTAAAAACAATATTTATATCTAAAAAAAGCTCAATGTATAAAGTAATCATGATAATCTGGATGTGCTATATTCGTTACTAAGGTTTTGTTTACACGATGATAGTGCACGATTACATGTTAAAAAACAAAATTAACATATTGATACAGCTTGTAATTAATGTGAGTAAAGATTAAAATGATAGAGCAATAAACCCTCTGGTCTGGTATCCACTAAAGCGGAGAGGAGGAGATGCGTTTTAAATACAAACCTGATGTCGCCAACTAAGCTCAGCGGATAGAAGTTGTGGAAATGACGATATCTGATTGGTGTTGAAAACGCATCTCCTCTCCTTTCCGCTTCGGTGGAAATCGGGCCTAACCCTTAAATCGTTGAAACACCTTGGAAAGTTGCTTACTAGATGCCACTGAAATGTCACTGTTGCGATAAAACGGTATGGACATGAATTTTTCATCGCTGTTGGTTACATAATCATGATACATTATTTAACTTCATAATTTATATTTAAAATAAATTTATTGGACAAACCAAGAAAAAATGTTTACCAACGTATACGTGTACCAACGTATTATAAAAATCAACGTTTTTAAAACCTTTATTAATCTTTCAACGTTTTGTTTTATTATTGCACGACGCGCTATCTGCGCCCTGGTTAAAACCTTAGTTTCATTTGTATGAAGTCCATTTCAATGGCCACACCAAATTATGGTCAAGAGGCGTAGGTTTAAACTTTTAACTGTTTACTGTTAGTACTCACACACAATAAACTGGTTCTATTTTCAGTCTTAAGGCCGCAGCAACCCAGCGCGCTTAGCGGCAAACCCAGGGCTCCCGCTATGATGAGTAAGTACGCTATCGCTGGGTAGGTAAATGTAGGTAGCAGCGGAACGAATCTATGCCGTGAAGCAACCGTGAAGGCTCCGACTAATAGAACGCCGGCACCTGCAAACTGAAAATTACCAAGCACATAAAAAATAGTAGATGCCTGTTGGTAATACGTGAGGTAGCCTATGCTTTAGATGGTATACATTTGGATGGATGTTCCAGATATGGAACAAGGGTTCCTCTGTCCTTTCCAGATGGCAAGATTGAAATTAACACAGTAAACGCACACCTATTTTCCTTTATCAAAAAGCGCCTGTTAAATATTTAATTACAATTACGCACATAAGTTTTTATAGAAAACTCATAGATACTCTTGGATAGAAAATATAAAACTTAAACAACATTTTATCTTCGCCGCACCATTCAAATTAAAATTGTAGAAGTTGCAGTCGGAGTCGGATACGTGAAAGCAATCGGAAGTTGCGATCTTTCGAAATCTGAATTTAATCCATCATCTTAACATCTCTCGATGTATTAAGACACTCCTAACTACTAAATATTAGTATAAAGTAAACTCGAGTTACCCTGGAAAAATGTTAAACTTGTGATCAAAAGTTTCAAGGGAAAAGATAGCCTGAGAAGTTCGGACCAGGTTAAAGAGGTTCTCAACTGTTTTTTTTATATTTTGGCTTTTCTTATGGTGTAGGCTAGGAACAATTGGTGAAATATCATAAACATGATATGTTTATGATCATAAACAAAATGAATAGCCACGATTCTCAAATGAAACGAAAATAAAAGATGTTAGAAATTACATAACACGTATTTAATGAAAATAATTATTTACTGCTATTTAGGGTCAAATATAGTTTGCATACCAAATAGACTCAGTGTCCAATAATACATCTCAAGGTTAATTGAAATAGATTCATTTAACACAACCCAACATTTGTATTCGTTCAGAATTCCTAAAACTGAGCGAAGTACGATTAACTTCGCCAGACTTACCGTTTTATAAAGACTTCAATAGGTTATTAATTTATCAGTCGAATATAATATAAAAAATTCAAAATAATATTACATGTGGAAGTGTCGTCATTTATTTTTTCTTCTTTCACGTCTTTACTTGTTTTGACACTGAAATCCATGCAGGCGAAAGCTTCATATTTCTTATAATATATTTTAGTTAACGCTTTTGTTTGTAATTTTATTTTCATAAGAAAAAAATATTCTTTAGTTTTTTTGTGCCATGAAGATCCGATCTCGTTATTTTTCTGATTTTAAATTTTCGAGACCTCATTTCAATATGAAACAAACAGTAGTTTGCCCTTTTTCAATTTTATACAAGCAACATCCATATTTAGGACTTTTATTCAGTTGCTATCTTAATTTTTGAGGAGTTGGCAACGCCCAAGTTTTAGTAACTCTAATCTGTATAATGTGTAATCTTGTGTAATATTCGCGATTAAGCAAGCAAGGTCGCGGATTTGCATTGTTCATTGTTCGTATAAATATAATTGTTAGAAAGAAATTAATGTGTTCATCAAATTACTCCAATTTAATTTTGAATATATTTTAGGTATATTATATTTAAAGGTCATAAGTGAATATCTATATAATAGAAGTGAATTTAAATATAGTAGTAGTACTACTTACTACTACTATATTTAAAGGTCATAAGTGAATATCACCGTCTGATTGGACTTACAAGGTAACCGAAACCGAAATTTTTAGACATACTGGTGTAAATTTCACGTTAACGATCTAGGAGAGCAAACTGTACTATTTGAGTTGTTTTAGTCAAATTTCCAGGAAAACGCGTAGTGCGGCTGAGGAACATTCGGGAATGGACCGGAAAGACGAGCGGAGCTGAATTGTTTCGCCTAAGATCAAGCTGAGTTTTATTTGCCGAGGTCTTCAAGAAAAAGCAGGTTGATACTTGCTTTTTGCTTCCTGTATCAGCTGACCCAAATACAAGATAACAAGGTTTTCGATGTAAAAGTCAATTGGGATAACCAACTCGGCTGACAAGTATGAAGATAAGATAATGAACCTGTAAGGACGACAAGGTTAAAGAAAAGCAATATAAAGCAGTAGAACTCTATCAATTCAAACGACCTACATATTTTATGTGAACTGTTATTATTTACATAAAAATGATAGGGCAAGGTAAAAATCAGTGAATTGTACAAAAGAGATTGTATAAAATATTATATTTTTCTGTTGTTGCTTGCTAAGATATACTGGCATTTGCTAAAAACAAAGCTAGTCAAAGAAGAGCAAGAATTGTCAACTTTATCAAAAAACTGTTAGGCAATAAATTCTCTAATCCGCAGATTATTATCATCGCTTATCGATTTCGGCTGACGGGAAGCGTTAACAAAATATAACATGTCAATTAATTACTTCGGTGCCCCCCTTTAGTTCGATGTATGTACCACCCACTTGACGCATGCAACATATCAGTAATAAACGTGGGTTCAAGTTTAGTTATAGGAGGTCATATTATTGAGTAATTTTTTGTAGCTTTTCTTGACACCCTATACTATTTTGTCAGTTATTGTTGTTGTTATCTATACTAAAATTATCAAGAGGAAAGATGTATGTATGTATGTTCGTAATGTTTACGCGCAAAAACTACTGGACCGATTTCAAAAATTCTTTCAACATTGGAAAGCTGCTTCTTTACTGAGCAACATAGGCTATATTACATTTTCAAAAAATAGGGATCCTTATAAAATTGTACTAAGGTGTGAAAAATTTAGTCATAAAAATCTTTCATAGCGTGCGCTGCGGAAACGATTGATGATAAAACAAAAAATGTTCTACATTATTATAAGATGTATCAATATCCACAAAAAAGTCCATGACTACATATGTCTAACTATTAATTTAGTTTTGCCAATATAACTACTTTTCTACATTGTAAAAGTTGATAAAAGTGGCGACAATAATCCATAATATTTACTGTTTCAATAACTGTAAAATACTTTTTAAATTATTAAAATTGGACATTCCAATCAAAAGATGTGACGAATTTAAAAATGTCAATATAAAGAAAATAATGGCAGAACAATTGTAGCGTATTGTATTTGTGTACATATGAATACCTTCCGTTAAAAATTTCCTTTGCCTTAACTATTAATAAGTCCCAGGACCGAACTTTCAATTTCGAAATACGTATGCTACAGTCTATAGTCTGACTTAGTAAACTTTCCACTAACACGAAATCGGTATGTACGGGGGTGAAACCTTGGGGCAATAATTGCTCTATTGATGAGCGATAACGACCAGTTTTATTTTTTGTTTGAAAATGTCAAGACGTTATTTCATATTTCTACAACAAAACCATATAAATCCCAGTGTGTTCGGGAGTATATCTTGGAAAATCTACTCCAACCCCCTTATTCCCGAAGAAGAGTACTTTTGCAATAGTGGGGGTTTTAAAGGCATATGGGATCAGCATCAGCAGCATGTAACTCGCCTTTGCTGATGATGTTGTTATAGTTAGTCTGTAGAAGACCTAAATATTTTTAATGACTGAGTGAAAGCATTAGGTCTTAAAGGTCCAGTCATTAAGAAACTAATTTTATGATCACATTGATGCTGTGACTGATGAAATTAATTATATATTTTAGAGAGAAAAATTAAAAGGAGATAGTTCAAAGATTCAAGAAGACACTGGAAACTTTAAAATAAAGCTAATTTTAAAAATTCTTTGATGAGAACAGATTTTACACTAAATCAAGAAAATTTTCCAGTAAAATAATTGAACAATAAAAATATATATAAATAATCTAAACAACTTTTACATTATATACAAAGTGCAGTTAAAATAAGTAACTTTCGACCAAACATATATATCAATTAAAGAGCCAGTTATGTCGTTATCTCCCTTTAATAACAAATAATAGATAAATTTCACTTACCAAGAATATAACATTGAATATATGTAGAACACATTTTAGGAAGTTAATACTGCAGCAGTCTGCATCTCTGGATTTTCTCGTTTTCACTTTTTTCTTTTTAGCCAAGAGTGCACTTGCATCCTTCTTTTTCTCTTCTGCCATTATATTTTGACAGCAATTCTTTGTACCTCTCTCTGAGACTTAAACAAATTTTCCTCAGCATAAGTTACTTGGATACAAACTTTGTCCTTTACTAAAGATCTGAAATGAAAATTTACACATTTAAGCATGGTGCTTGTCATATGCAAAAGAAATATTACTAAAGAGCTGATACTTACAATAGTAATAGTTATGAGGATATAAGGTCATTCTTATATAAATAAAATATCATAGAAACAATTTAAAGTTTATTTGCAGCCTTAATTTTAAAATGGAATATTACAACACTTATACTAATACATAATGTATCAAAATAATTGACAATTAGTAAATTTAAAATAAACATGTATAAGAGGTAAAAAATATTTTATGGAAATTATAGGAGCATAGTATATACATAACATCTCAGTGTATAAAAGAATTAAAAGAACTTTGTGTGTTTATAAGCATTATTATACATTCAGTCACTATCATCACAATATAAAGTGTAGCAATATCTATCAAGTCCACTGAATCCTTTAGATTACATTTACCTATAAAACTTCAATACAAAAACAATGCTTCAAATAGGATATATATTGTAATGTTAAAAAGTTCATTTTCAGAATATTTCTAAGTCCATTAATCATCATATTGTTGAAGTGTTGATTCCAATTTGTCAACAATTTTCCTATAAAAAGTAATTTGCTGCCTTAAGAACTTTTGCATTGTGGCTTTCAGGTCTACAGTTCTCTCTGCTTTAAAGTGATTAATTTCGGCAAGAAGGGCATATGATATAACATTAGTTCGCCTTAATACTTCATTCAACTGTGCTACCTCCATTTTGTTCTCTCCTGTCAATCGTTCACACTCACGCTTCTTCTGTATAGCTGCTTTATGATTAGCAAGTACATCTGGGAATGATCCTACTATGCCTTTATATAAGTGAAATTTGTCTCCAAGAGGTTCCCAGTCATATTTTGGCTGTTCTTCATACATTCTGCCAATTTCTATGTACGCTCCACCTGTCTGTTTTATGGCAGAAGTGAGCTTTGATGTTGAAATAACTGAGCCTTCATCCAAACTTAATGCATTGCCTAAATTATAAAATGCTTCACCAACTTTCTGACAATCAGTTTTGTACGGAGCCTGAAACCGTTTCGTTTGTGCTAGACACATGTTTGTAACTGATTTCACTGATGTGTCCATACTACCTACGAATGTATGGCACTGTTCTGTGATGTGATCTACCTGGGATTGTAATAAAGCTTTTTCAGGTACCACTATTGAAATACAATAGTTGAGACCTAACAAGTTATCCCTCTCTGCTTGCCTCTTACCAGCCTTCCAACGCTTTTCATCTGTACAAGTGAGAAAATGCTGCCACACCTCACATTTTGAAAGTACAGGATGTTTTGACATCCAGTCTACAAATTCTTGTAATTGAACCCTTCTCCTTTCAATCAATTGCTCATCATAACGTCCAGCAATTTGTTTATCAGGTAAAGGTGGGATGGGAATAAGTGTAAATTTTTCTTGTAGTCTCTCATGTAACCAATCAAAATGTTTGTATCTTCTAGAAACTTGTATATTATTAAAGGAAGGAGTTAATTGATATGCAATGAAACTCTTTATACCTTTGAATTTGGATTCCTTTTTGGGTGATGCCACTGTAACATTATATGGCTGAGAAATAGGCGACCAAATGTACCCATCACTTTCTTGAACAATGTACACTTTATCAGTTTCTGGTACTTCAACGTTAAGTGTTCCTAATAGATAGCTCTCTCCACTAACTTTAGAGGAAGGGGCAAATTTATTTTTTCTAACAGTGCCCATTGATGAAAAGTTGGAGGTAGTGTCATCAATCTGGTTATTGTAGTCTGCGATAGGCATTCCAGGTAATGGAGTGAGGGGTGCTTGTTGATGCATTGAAGATTTAGTATGATGGGCACCAGGGCCAATTTCAGAATATGTATCATCATCCCAGTCATCATCCCATCCATCATCATGTGAGGTTGATTTTTGGAAGTTGTTATCTCCGGCACTATAATGATGATCACTCCAATCGTCAGCTGCTTGGTCATACCTAGGTGCAGGTGGGGCTATTTTGGCAGGTGCAGGAGCAAGTTCCTCGGGAGTGAGTTTCCTAACATAAGCTGCAGGAAACAGCCCTGTTTGCCCTTGGGCATTCTTTCCCTCCCACCAACCTTCACCAATATCTGTGTTTATCAGTGTAAGTATTTCACCACATGTTATTGACATTTCTGTAGTCCCCACTTCTCCAGTGAAGTCGTACAAGGCCTGCACCTGGTTGGACATGGTGGACCCTGCTACCTACAACAACATCAAAACACATTATCATACACAGTTGAAATTATTATATTATAGTACAAAGTTGTCTATATTATCTTATCAGTGTTATCTAGAAATACAGGGAGTATGCATAAAGGTATGATAAATGTTCCATTTGCTTCGATACTCATGTATTAAAAAATTTAAAGTAGAACAAATTAAGGAGTTATTAACTCCGCAAGGAGTTGACACATTTTCGTAATAATACCAATTAAGCATAGGAGTCATCGAGAAATAAGCTTTGGTTACATTTTAGTTCCATTATCTTAAACTTTTAATGTTACGATTCTTTAACAAAACAAAGATTTTAACAAGATATTAAAAACAATAAGTTACATTATTCTTCTAAGTTTCGTGTTTCGTTAAAGTAGAGTAGAGGTTTTAGGTCACTTCCTAGATAATTTCTATATCACGAATACGTTAGAATTTTGAAAGGACTTTGTATTGTAATAAAAGACAACAGCAATATTCTCGTTTTGTAATGAAAATCAATGACGTCAAAGTATGGCCAGGTACAAAAAGCTATTAACAAAAATTAACAGTATTTACTTCGTGATTACAAAATATGTTCCATTAATAACTAGCAAAAACTTAAAAGTTTACATTCTTACTTACTTTTTTCATAAAAAACACTAATTTCAAGGCGGATACACTACTCGTACAGTCATCTGAATGACAGTTGACTCACAAGAATTTGTTTTCATTGTTGCCGTTGTTTTCCTTTACGTGGCAATAAATGCAAACCAAAAATTCTCATTGGTTAACTTTTTATGTGTGCACAGTTGACCAATTGGAAACGTCGCATCAAAAATCAATGTCAAACCTTTCCTAGAATCGAATACAATCATAAGACGTGATCAGTAAGAACTCATATTATAAAGCTTTATACTAATTCGCAGCGTTTTGTGTAGATGGCAGTAATAGGTATTTTACAAACGCCATCTATGTCGCTACGTAATAATTGTTGAGCCTACGACACCTGTTATTTAGCTAGAAGAATGAAAAATATTTGTGAAAACAACAAGATGGCTGTATTTGTGGATGTAATAATTTAAAATATTAGTGTAGAGACGATTATCAAATGGCAAAAGTCTGAAGTTAAGCTGTATATGGTAGGTAGTTGCTATTCTTTAAGCACAGCCACAGTATTGTGGCAGTACGATGCCGTGTTGAAATATTGAAGTGTATGGAAAACATAATTTTTCCTGGTTGATGAGTTTCTTTAACGCATTAACAACTACGAATAAAATGAAGCGCTAATCATTCATATACTTACTACAAATATTACAAAGTAGGTAATAGCTTGAAAGCTTAATCGATACTTGTATTGTAGGCATTGGCTTGAATTTCTATAATTAAAATAAAACAATTAATACTAACCTAGTGTAGTGTAGGCACGTAAGTTCAATCTAAGAGCTCAAGATCTGAAACAAAACACATCATAGTAAATAAAATATGTTTTTACCGAGAGAAAAGAGTCACGTTTTTTTCACGAAGGATGTTGTTATATAATGTAGTTTTTTCGTGTTAAATTTGTTTATTTTTATTGTACTCTACTTCATACATATTCTACTTGTGACTGGACCTGCTTTGCGATCTGCGCTTGAATTTATTTTAGCGCGCGTTTTACAATAATTGCTAAGATATTATTCTAAATTATACGGAACGATACGACACTACGTTTTATACTCATATTTTATGATATAAAGATACATGTTAAGATCAATAATCGATTTTTTATAAATTGATTTATTTTGAAGGGGGAAAGTCGATTATTTATTAATCGATTTTTTCCATTACAAATCACATCTCTAACAGTTAGTAAGATAAAATGTATTTCAAAAGCTCGCTGAACATTAACCAACGTCTGTAATCAGCTGTTGTCGCCAGATGCAATCGTTAAGAAGTTCCGCGTCTTGAACACTTGCCAATTTTTGGTATTTCCAAGTATATTTCTTTACAAAAATTGTGCAATGTACAATGTTTTACTGGGTTTCAATTGCGTCAGCTCTGATTTTTAAATAATTCATTCTAATATTATAAATACGAAAGTCCGTTTTTCTAAAACAGTATCAATATTGCTCCAGTAGTAATCTGCTGGAACAATGTTGATTAGTAGTTAAAGCCGGGTTCACAAATAGGAAAAAAATAGCCTCTATACTAATATTATAAAGAGGAAAGATTTGTATGTGTGTATGTTTGTAATGTTTTTACGCAATAACTACTAGACCGATTTCAAAAACTCGTTCACCATTGGAAAGCTGCTTCTTTACTGAGCAACATAGGCTATATAATATTTAAAAAAATAATTAGGGATCCCTAATAATATTGTAGTAAGTTGTAAAAAATTTCGTCGTAAACATCTTTCATCGCGTGCGCTGCGGAAACCATTGAGGATAGAACAAAAAAATGTTCTACAATATAATAGAACATATCATTATCCACGAAAAAATCCACGATACCATGTCTAAGTATTATAGTTATACCAATATAACTACTTTTTTACATTGTAAAAGTTGATAAAATTGCCGACAATAATCAAACCATTTTATTCATACTTCTGTATTCATCCTTATCCCATTAAATGATATTTTATTAAAAACTATTTGAACACGTGTAAAATACTTTTTTAATTATTAAAATCTGACATCCCAGACAAAAGATATTACGAATTTAATAATATAAATCGAAAGAAAATAATGTCATAACAAATTCGTTGTAGCGTCGGTTATAGCAGGGCCTGCATTTAGTGAGTTAGCTCTTTTTCGAAGAATACTAATGATACCCATTTTTTTTATAATTAAATAATCTTCAAATAAGTCTTTAGACTTTCCACAACCACGAGATCGGTACGGACGCGAGTGAAACCGCGGGGCATTAGGGGCTAGTCGTATATAATTGAGGTAAAGTTAAGGAATAGTTTAAGAATGTTTTGGGCGGTAAAGGTCATTTACCATTTTCTCATTCTTACCTGACATAATTTCACAGCCATAGTTTGAATTGAAGCACAAACGGTTCGCTCTCTCAAAATAAGGACATTCACTGTTCGTTATAGGTCTTTTTAAGAGATTTTTACGCGATCTTTTACCGCTTGGATTTAGCCGCTCGGGCAATTTTGAAATCATCGAAATATTAGTGTTCTAGAAGTTTCTTGAGAATGTACCCACCAATGTATAAATGTTCCTAACACTTTGAAGCATGTCAAGCCAAAGGGAAGCCAGTTATTAAAACAAAATAATGAAACTACTTGGAAACCTTAGAATAATGAATGCTTCTGTAATATACCCCGGATGTTCGAGATCCCATTAATTTGATCGTAACTCGGTAAGATCAAATGACTTGGATTCTCTCGACTTAATTGTCTTAGCACAATTAGTACCAGATATGTTTAGTATCAATTACAATGTAATATACAATATTATATTTTGTATTTTTTTTTCATTTTTTATGATAAACTAAGAACTTATAGCAATAGACCTAATTTCCTTGATAACAGACTAAAAATACTAAATATCTAATCCATTACAATTACGAGCTTGTTTTCGCATATGAGTATCCATATAAACACACATAATCAACAAAACCAGACACATAACTCTCAACACACTGTCTGCCTTACGTGCTTACACACATTCCAATACACCTATATACATAGAGACCACATTCTATTTCTATTCAGGCTTAGGATCGCCTCTTACGGACTGTTACCAGTTGCTATAACAAACCTAACATTGAAGGGGATATTTATTCAATCTCGTCTTTACCTAATATCGTACTAACGAATTCATAGAGCTCTCAGCAAAAGTGAAGTCTCGTTTCTTCTCTACACTTTAGGCACGCTGAATCTTCCTTTACTCTCATTACGGATAGTTGTCTGTTTAACATGAAAGACCCAATAGTAGATCGCCACACATACGTATAGAGAAATCACTTCATATTAGAATCAGTAACTCAACTCCTCTGTAACTTAGTCTAATAAAATATTTAATTTACTATATCGTAGATTTGATAGAGTTATAATTGCTGCATTATATTTTCAAGGTAGTTCAAAGGCAGAAGTTCCTAACTATAGTCCTAGTAATAAACGGTTGTCGTCAACTGGTATAATACAACATAACGTGATTCAAATAAAAAAAAATGTTTTTTCTACAAGCTGTTGAGACTTCAAACAATTTTTTTTGTAGAAAATTAATTATTTGCTGAATTAACGAGTAGACGTTTCCCTAATTGAGTAATCCTAGAATTATTCAAATAGCTATATTAAAATACTTGTCTGATGTACATACCTTTATTAAAATAAAAAAAGATTATCTTGTTAATATAATATATTTATATTTTCGGTTCATATTTACGTAAATGAATGAAAAAGGCTTAAATAGTAAAGGAAAGATTTAAAATTTAACTATTTTAAATCACGTTAAAATTTTTCTATAGTATAGTATTTTTCTGTAGTTGTACTAAGATAATTATTTATAAACGCATGACGCACCTGCATGATTCTCGTACATGCAAGGCCATCTTTAATAGTAAACAATGTTGTACTAATGTAGTCGATAGATACATAGTTAAGTGTAATTTCAAAGTATATGAGATGTAGTATAACTATCGATCTAGTGATGATTAAGTTAAAGTTCATTTTAGGATATCATTGGAATTTAGATGAGCCTTTTTAAAATGAGAACTTACAGGTTGTATTTTTACATATTGAACAAGGACAAGTGTAGGCTTTATTATATAATACTACAATATAAAATTCTTTATCCGGGACAAATTTGTATTTGAGCGAACAATTCCAGAATATATTTGTATTATAAATGGTTACTTTTTGAAGCTACTAACTACAAATCCTATACAGTTTTAACGTAAGAGATGTTTTTTTATCTATTTAATTGTACTATTTCTTTTACGGGATACCTTATATAGAAATTTTCAAACAATGTAATTTGCATTATACTTCATATAAGTCATAGTTTTTGCCTTTTTAGGAGGCAACTCTAGGAATATTTTTGATTATAATCACATTTTTTAATACTGAGTTTTACTCACCGTATTTCGTATATTCAGCAATGTTTCTACACTTTCCTTGGTTACAAGCCAGTTGTGTTAGCAAAACACTTTACAAAAGGGTTTGTAAAGGGTGTTGTAAACACTGTAATATCATAACGAAATATAGATAGAGCAAATCCAAAATTGATACGTTTGTCATTTGAAAAACACTTATTTGTATAGAAATTTTGATTTTTTTAATGTATAAATAGCACGATGTATTGGCGATTCAAATTGATTTCGAGGTTACCGTTTTGCACAAGGCGTACGCTATTCCACTGCCAGCATCTTATCAATACTAGCTAGTAACAAATAAATATACCATATTATATTTTGTAAAAACATTTTTTTATGATCCATTTTTTTATGATGAATTATGACCCTGTTTTCACATATGAGTAACAAATAAAAATTCAAATTCAAAATATTCTTTATTCAAGTAAACTTGTAAACAAGTGATTTGAATGATCACCTCTACTGCTCTTTCGGGAAGCTGTTCCTACCCAGAAGAGCCAGCAAGAAACTCGGCGGTTGGTCTTTTCAAATATAATTTTTATAACTAGTTACATTTATTCATTACTATCTTGTACAGGGTAGAGGACTAGCTATATCCACGCATATTTATCATCTATATAATCCTCATTAGTATAGTAGGCTTTCTGTATCAGCCTCTCTTTAAAAGTGTTTTAAAACTGCTTTAATGGCAGAGAAAAAAATTTTGCATTTACGTAAATATAATATCGAAATGTTATAATTTATATAGTATAGTTGTATATATATTTATGTATGTCTATAAGTTGTAAATTTACATTCTCTATGGTACATTAAACTTTAATAATAACCATTTTGCCAAACAGATGAATGATACTGTTCTTTACTATTGAATTGGCATAGTTGTTTCCCCCTATTTCAGTCGAGATTCGAAAAAGGTTCCGTAGAGTGAACGCAAGCAGAGATCGGATTCAATTTAGGCTTTTTGAAATATGTAGATAGGGAATGGATTTAGCTTAGATGTAACATTTTCAAACGTGTAAAGAATGAATGAATGATTTATACTAGCAGGCGTTACTTTGCGGAATTCCATATTACAAGTAATATAACAGAAACAACTACTTTGCTATAATCCGCACGGGTTAAGTGAATGCATGCAAAGCCAATGTGTATGAAGCAGGCAAAATCTACGCACCTTATACATGTAGGACCAGCCACCACATGCACCCCAAGGCGCAATTCACCAGCAACAACGAACACAAAAGCAGCACACACACCCACCACCACAATCCCGACGATCGCCTCGCCCCGAAACCGAAGCATCATCAGGAGGATAGGCTTCACGACAAAAATCGTACGATTACGAGTACGATTTTTGTCGTGAAGCCTATCCTCCTGATGATGCTTCGGTTTCGGGGCGAGGCGATCGTCGGGATTGTGGTGGTGGGTGTGTGTGCTGCTTTTGTGTTCGTTGTTGCTGGTGAATTGCGCCTTGGGGTGCATGTGGTGGCTGGTCCTACATGTATAAGGTGCGTAGATTTTGCCTGCTTCATACACATTGGCTTTGCATGCATTCACTTAACCCGTGCGGATTATAGCAAAGTAGTTGTTTCTGTTATATTACTTGTAATGAATGAATGAATTAGCCATAACATTTTTAAACGTATGGAGAAAAAAAGGAACTGAAATTAGGGGTTCCCGTTTTAAAGTTAAACTAAACTGTCCAATTTAAGTTAGAGCCTCTTACTATGCAGCAAAACAATCCTTTGTCGAAACTTTTATCAAAACTCATTATCTACGAATATAAACAAGCGTAAAGAATTTCCATAACATCAAAAGATTTTGAATACACCGAATATAAAGATCGCAGACACTATTAACCTATTGCAATCATAATAAACAGCACGATACAAGATATTTTATCTGACCAGGTCAAACGTCAATAAGGTCATAATGGCCTATTAATAAGAAATAAGAATGCGTAATATTAACTAACAGTTCATTACTTCAAAGAACGAAAAACTGTGGTTAAAAAAAAATGTGCTAAGTAAATGAATTTCTACCTGCTGGATTTATGTGTGACTTAAAATTTTACACTAGAACAGCGTTTCGGGTCTATGTTTTATACCTCAGCTCTACTTAGTAAAATTTGAGAATAATAAAATCGAAAAAAACATTTCAGCTACGATTTAAGCTACTAACTAAGTCGTAGTATGACTAAGATCTTTTCTGGATCCACTAAGCATCGAACTCTGATGCTTGCTTGGATGGTGTGTCATATAGTGTATTATCTTTGCGTCGCTTTGCGATTTTGTCGTGGAATTTATATCTTGATGATGCTTCGGTTTTGAGCCTATTGTTTAGTAATTTATATATATATATAAATTACTAAACAATAATTTTATCATTACTTTAGAAATATCACTCGCGAAAAAATTAGCTGCAAGACTTATTGCATGGAGATAACGCGATTGTGATGGTCAAGAGATGATGTGAGGGTATAAAAAAATTGATAATTAGAGCACTCGGAAACGGAAGCGTACCAGTCATTTATTAACCACAGCGGATGCAACTCTGCTGAAATGTCGAACTTATTATAAAAATAACTCGGTAAAGAAGTAACTCATCTTCTTGACGATTATTATTATGGTGATTTACAAAATGCAATATAATCTAGTATGCAAAACACTGCAAAAATCCGTAAGCTAATTTTAGAAAAGTTACTCAAAGTTTTGTAACGATCAAATCTGCAAAGGTTTTCGCCTTAATGTTTATTCATGTTTGATCAAAACACTCAGATGAGATATTATTAGTAGTGAGATATGTGGGTGCGATTGCGCACGTCGCGCCCGAATTAATACGTTGAACGACTGCCCGAAAGTGTATTATTTTAAATGAATTACCTCTATGACAGTATAAAATAGATTTGTGGGTATTTAGGTGAAAATTTTAATATAGGTTATGTAGAGTTGCTTCAGAATTAAAACTAATGGAACTACTGTTTTTATGTGTTTTGCTTTACTAAAACATCTAGTTACGCCCACGACTTCGTTCGCTCCGTTAGTTTGAAAATACCCTCAATTATGTACTATTTGTTTAATTCTGTCCCAAAGGAAAAATGAGAATATTTATATCCTAAATATTATCAATAATGCTCTACACAATGCTACACACATTAAAGCATAATAGATAGTCAGGCAAATAGACAAATACTCACATTTATGATATCAGTATGAATTTATATTTGAAAAACAGGTATAGAACCTACTTTTCTTTTAATATTTAATACCCACAACTTCGTCCACGTGGACCATAGTTTTGGAATAAACAGTAGTTTCTGTCCCTCTCCAACCCTGCAAATATCTCCGTCACGAAAATTTGATCGATCAGAGGGTTAAATTAATCACGACATTATTTCTATTTTAACAAAACCATAAATAATTGTAAAACCTCTGTCGATTAGCAGTATTTTTCGCTGTATATGTGAGACTCCATTGGGTCTTCCGAAGCCCGATAGCCCTTAACGCTGTGATACCGCTTTTTAAGGCTTTAAACTTTGAATGACAACGGAGATATGTAGTTAATTGCTCTATATAGTGAGCAATTAACTACATATCTACATAGTCTCCGAATCTGCTTTAAGGCTTGAATTAATGCTGAATTGAATGTTCGGAAGATCTAACCTGCAAACTATAACAGCGATCTACGGTGAAACACTGTTCATATTGGGTGAATATTCTTGAAAATGATTTTAAATACGTCCGCATATAATGGACAGGATTATGTCAAGCGACGCACGGTGATAGTTAAAAGCCTGGTGATTTATATACGTTAAATTTGTAAGCATTTAAATCAGTTATTATCAACATATAGATAGAAATGAAAGTAATATTTCTTTTAACGTTAAAATTAAAATTAACACAACCGCCGCTGGGTCTCTAGTCTCTGTACTCCTCAACGTAATAAAATTATAAGTGTCCTTAAAAACTTTATATTATTTCTGTAGCGAGAAAGGGGCAATCTCAACGAATGACCGTTTTGAGCAGAGATTATATTTTCCACGCTTTATGTCTTACAGGATTACTTGCGAATGGCTCGAGTTATGTGTTTATGTCCGTACATAAAATAAAGTATTTTGTTTATTACGTAATTTCAGATCATGAGTGTATGAAATATTATTGCGAGACTTTTATATTTTGCTAGAGCGAAGAAACCTATTATTTCTATAGAGGTATTTTACTAGGAGAAATGTTTACTAGGAGAAGTCACCTCGGTAAGAAATGAGGTTGCTCTATTCTACTCAGGCGGATTCCACGCGTAATAAGATATTTGTTTTTCTTTATTTTATTTTCTTTGTAAGAAGTAGGTTTATGAATTGTCTTTGTAAAGCCCAAAGCATGATAATCGTTACCGTAACCAAATGAGATTTCTGTTCACGAAAACGCTCCAGGACCTATTATATTTACAATTTCCTTCTTAAATTATTCAAGCTTTATTTAATTTTACTTACTTACGTAATTATTATTGTCTCTTTATACGTTACATTATGTGCTTGACTTTTGTATTCTCCTATTGTTATTTATGTAGTGGGTAATGAGAGTTAGTATTAACTGTAAAAAACATATATATAAAAAAATACTAAAATGACCCATTATAATAAGAAAATGAGGGTGGTCTATTCTACTCAATCGGATACCACGCGGCGGATAAATAATTAATAAATATCTATAAAATGGGTCAATTTCACGCCCTGTGGTATCCGGCAGAATAGAATAGACCTTCCTTTCTTACCGAGGTGTCGTAAGAGGCGACTAAGGTAAGTTGACGTCAGGCAGGCGGCCGGTCGTAAAATAAGTAGCCAAATCATATGACAACATGTTTGTAACGTTGTGCCGACCCTATTTAGAGTGGGATAAGGGTAGGAGAATGATGCTGATGAATATGGGTCAATTTCGTCCAGACATCTGGTAAATATCTACATATAAAAGTATAACTTCAAACTTACTTTAATACACCTAGACTTGAAGAACCAACACATTGTTTTTAGAAAATGTTGGCTCTCAGCGCAAATCGAACCCCCAACCTCTGTAGTTAAAGGCTCGTTGATTTAGTTAATCAACGAGCCAGTCAAAGTTTTTAGATGTGTTATTAAAATTATACTATAAAATGTTCTATCATTGCTGCCGAGATAATTTCGTTAACGCAACGCTTTAGAAATCGGTATTAACGAATGACATTTAGGTCTCCGTTGAACTCAAGCCTTTGACAGCCCGTTGTCGAAACGGCATGGAGATTGAATTTAACTTTTTAAATTGAATTTAAGCTATATTTAAACTATTTTGACCTCTTTACAGTTAAAAGCAAATTAATTGATAGCAAGTGACGATGAAGTGTAATGTTTTTAACGAATGTCAATAATTTTCATTTACTAATGTATAAATAAAATAAATATATATGAGACACTTATACACACGCTTGCCCGTCCCCAAAGTTAGTAACTTGATACTTGTGTTATGCGTCACGGACAACTGGTAAATATACTACATATATAATTTTAAATACATACTTAAATACAAATGTACACCCAGGTTCAAAGAACCAACAAATTGTTTATAGAAAATGTTGGCCCTCGGCGGGAATCAAATCCACGACCCGCGGAGCTGAAGGCAGGGTCATACCGACTGCGTCTACGGGCCAGTCAGTATTACTAAGTCTTACTGTATAACTACATATATGTATTGATAACAGTGACTGTAGACCTTTTATTTAATACTAGCTTTTAATCGCAACTACGCTCGCGTGGACTGCAGGCTTATCATTTGATTAAACCGTAATACTTATATTAATTATGGTTAAAGTGGGTTTACCTAAAAGCTAGACATATGCTATCGCGGACTTTTATTTAGAACTTTTAGAGGGGAACAATTTGTTGATACATGATTTTTGAATAACTTTCACCGTTTATTTAGCGCACGCAAGGAAAGCTTTAAATTTTGCAATGTTTTTATTGCCTGCTCCTCTCCTATTCATCTTAGCGTGATGTAGTCTATAGCCGTCCGCGATAAATGGACTATCTAACACTCACAGAATTTTTCGAATCGGAAGTTCCGATTCGAAAAATTTATAATAATTTAATAATTTATATTATTATAGATTCGATATTAAAAGGTCTTAAATTGACAATAGCAATACTAAATTCGAAGCTTACTGTTGTATTACAATTAATTACGACTGATCTTTTGACGTAGATGGTAGTGTCCTGCTTACAGCTTAGCGGGTCGCGGGTTCTATTCCCGTCGTGGGCCAACATTTTCTAAATATAACTTGTTGGTTCTTTGATTCTGGGTGTATGTATTTCACACACACACACACACACACACATATATATAGATATCTATATATATAACAAGTTGTATTGTATTGTGATAGAGCTGTGATAGCCCAGCGGTGAGACCGTGCGACTCTTTCGAGGGGAACACGAGTTCGAACCCGGGCAGGCACCAATGAGTTTTTCTATTAAAAACTCATGTGTCTAATTGATAATTGCAATTTATCACACGCTTTTCGGTGAAGGAAAACATCGTGAGGAAACCTGCATATCTCTAGAGAATTCTGGAGATATGTGTAACCTACCAATCCGCATTGGAGCAGCGTGGTAGGTCTTAGCTCCAACCCTTCTCTTCAGAAATGGAGAGAGGAGGCCTATTCCCAGCAGTGGGATTGTAACAGGCTGTAACTAACTATTGTATTGTATATATTAACCAGTTGTCTGTCACCCATTACACAAGTGTGAAGTTACTTTGCGTAATTAATATTTAACAGTACTATTATTAATTATTATTATTTTTTTTTTCTCTCGTGGGGAGGAAAAATCCCTAACGGACGCTTACCAGCCCGAGCTGGTAAGGAGTGTCCGATTTGCACGGACTAAACGACCTCCCCCTGCTCGCCCAGGCCAACATGTAACCGCTTCAGCATTACTTCATGCTGACCCGTTCTTCTCTATTATCCCTCTCATCTCTTTTTACCATTATGTGTTTCATAATGTTTCCAAACTTTTGCCACTCCAACTCGCTTGATAACATGCGCCTCACTATGTTGTCCGGGTTCATGGCCACCTCATGCGCTCCTAGTACAGCATTCCTATGGTATATTAATTATTTATAATATATAATTTATAGAAGTAAGCGTTACTGTGCGAAATTCTGTAGTATAACTAACTTTTTTATTACAATTACTCAATAATCAAGTAATCACTGTAATTATTTTGCTGTTTATTGTCATTAATGATTGGAGTGATATACGACGACCGTCTTTGTATATAAAATTAATTTAAAACAATGGACTTTTGTCATTGAAGGTTACTTTATTTATATTTACAGGTTATATGCTTTATGCTAAGCTATAATAAAAAAAAGTTTTGATACCCCACCGGTGACAACGTTCGACTCTTTCTTAAAGGGTAAAAAGTTTTTCTGTTAAAACTTATGTGTTTAATTGATAACTGAAATTTGTAACACGCTTTTTGGCGAAGGAAAACATCGTGAACAAACCTAGTGAATTCTGGGGATATGTGTAACCTACCAATCCGCATTTGAGCAGCGTGGTGAGCTTCCAACTCTTCTTTATAAAAACGGAAAATGAGTTTGTAAAAGTAAGTAAGTAAGTAGTGGCCTGTTATAATCCCACTGCTGGGAATAGGCCTCCTCTCTCCGTTTCTGGAGAGAAGGGTTGGAGCTAAGACCTACCACGCTGCTCCAATACGGATTGGTAGGTTACACATATCTCCAGAACTCTCTAGAGATATGCAGGTTTCCTTACGATGTTTTCCTTCAACGAAAAGCGTGTGATAAATTGCAATTATCAATTAGACACATGAGTTTTAATAGAAAAACTCATTGGTGCCTGCCCGGGTTTGAACTCGTGTTGCCCTCCAAAGAGTCGCACGGTCTCACCGTTGGGCTACCACAGCTAAAGAGTTTGCATATAAATGTAATTTTTACTTAAATAATTTATCTACGCGCCACTTTATAAAGTTTACAGAGTATATTATGCTTAGGCTCAATTAAAAAAATAGATATCAAAAAACCTTGACCCAGAACTTCATAAAATCACACCTCAGCGCCCTCGACACTGTGCAGTGATGCGATATCTTTGTCTCCAAAATCTTTTAAGTCGTGTAGTCTTAATTTACGCTTCGCTTTCCGTAGTTCTATAATACAAAAGAAATGAAAATATCATTCTGCTATTATCTGCTATAAAAGAAAATATATGTAACGCCAAATGGAGAGTGTACTAAGTGATGAATTTATACATGTTCGATTCGATAACTCACTACCAACCACCAATAACACAACAATATATAAATAATAGTACAAACATTCTCTACCATCTGGAGATAAACTCCACAACAAGATCTCAAATCATATAAAGTCGCAATTTTCAACCCAACAATACACAAGTAGTACGAACATTCCCTACCATCAGGAGATACAATCCACAATAAAGTCTCAAATCATATAAAGTCGCAATTTTCAACACAACAATATACAAGTAGTACAAACATTCTCTACCATCAAGAGATACAATCCACAATAAAGTCTCAAATCATATAAAGTCGCAATTTTCAACCCAACAATACACAAGTAGTACAAACATTCCCTACCATCAGGAGATACACTTCACAATAAAGTCTCAAATCATATAAAGTCGCAATTTTAAACACAACAATACACAAGTAGTACAAACATTCTCTACCATCAGGAGATACATTCCACGACAAAGTCTCAAATCATATAAAGTCGCAATTTTCAACACAACAATATACAAGTAGTACAAACATTCTCTACCATCAGGAGATACATTCCACGACAAAGTCTCAAATCATATAAAGTCGCAATTTTCAACATAACGATACACAAGTAGCACAAACATTCTCTACCATCAGGAGATACACTCCACAACAAAATCTCAAATCATATAAATTCACAATTTTAAACACAATAATACACAAGTAGTACAAACATTCTCTACAATCTGGAGATACACTCCACAAAAAAGTCTCAAATCATATAAAGTTGCAATTTTCAACGTAACGATAGACAAGTAGTACAAACATTCTCTACCATCTGGAGATACACTCCACGACAAAATCGGAAATCATATATTCGCAATTTTCTATAGAAAAATCGCCATTAATTTCCCTTATCGACAGTTTTTTTTACCATTACACTATTCCTCGCATTTCTAGTCATTCCAAAGCCGAGTGGTGTGATCAAATGGTTCAGAAATTGCCTTTAGCCAGCGAGTAGTGGCTTTGACTCGAAAGTAATCAAAGCTAGTCTGTCGGAGTGTGTTTTTAACGCGATTCTATTGCCAATGCTTTTATGTTACTTAGTTATTTGATTTGTTGAGTTAATAGTATTTACTTTAAAGGCCATGTTTATCGTATACTAGCTGACCGGGCAAATGTTGTTTTACCATATAAATAATTTCTAGAGAATTTCGTGTACATTATAAAGAAATAAAAAAATTGTCCAAAAAAAAATCAAATGAACAACCCTTATCACTTAGGGTTGTAGTAGTATAAATCTACAAGTATACTTTGTACTACTCTATTACATTAAATATGATAGTAACGTTATAATAAACAGCAGTTCATATCCAGCACTGAAGTATTTCATCGCATCACAGGTTTATGATAAATAGATAGTAGTAGTTGATTCTCAGACCTACTGCATGTGCATATAAAATTTCATAAAAAACGATCAAGCCGTTTTCGAGGAGTAATGTAACTAACATTGTGACACGAGAATTTTATATATAAGTTTGCTATGTTTCTACATTGCATTATAGATATTCAAAATTTCAATTCAAAATATTCTTTATTCAGGTAAACTTGTAAACAAGTGCGTTTGAATCATCAACTTTACTGCTGGTTCGGAAAGCTGTTCCTACCGAGAAGAACCAGCAAGAAACTCGGCGGTTGCTCTTTTCAAAATATAAATCTTAAAACTAGTTACATTTATTTATTACTGTCTTGTACAGGGTAGAAGTGCACCTATATCCACACATCCTTATCATCTAAGTAATCTTCAACAGTATAGTAGGCTTTCTGTATTAGTCTCTTTTAACAGTTTTTTTTAAACTGCTGTAATGGCATGGCCAAAATTGAAATCGGAATTTTATTTTACCCAAACCCACAAACGATTTACGTACTTTTGCTAGGCGCAAAAGCAGGAGTCGCGAGCTTATGTCGGTTCCTACTTTGTCTTTTATATACATCACCTATTGTTTTATAATTCTTTATATTTTTATGTACAAAAATTACATTGTTTAAAATATATAAAAAAAACCACACTGCCATGCACATATTGAAAATATATAAAATATATATCTACAAATATATAAATATATACTTATTTATAACTACATTTACTGTGGTTATATTTAGTTTTTGATAATTAAATCAAATCAAATCAAATAATCTTTATTCAAGTAGGCTTTTTACAAGCACTTTTGAATCGTCAAGGTCAATAATTAGAATTAATAAACTACACTGGGTTGGATTGTTGCTCTTGCCGAGAAGAACCAGCAAGAAACTCGGCGGTCAATCTTTTAAACATTTAAATTTACATTATTTATTTGCAGTCTTGTTTCGAGCTGTAAGGATTTTCAAATCCAAGCATTTTATCATTCAAATAATCTCCAATTGTGTAATATGCCTTACGTACAAGCATAGTTCTTACACTTAACTTAAACTTTTCTGTAGAGATTTCCAATACAGATTGAGGAATTTTATTATAAAAGCGAGTACCGAGACCATCGAATGAGTTGCTAACTCTGCTGAGTCGCGACGCAGGGACTACAAGCTTTTTGTGACCTCTGGTATATCTATGATACACATCGAATATGGTTTGATACATATGTATATTTTGTCGTACGAAAATAATATTACTATATATATATTGTGACGCTACTGTAATAGATAGAAATGTATACTGGTAAAATGATAATTGCTTCTTCTAGAACAGACAGAGCGTTAAGTTCTAATTAAAAGCTTTTATTCAACTTGCAATGTATGTGTGTGAAGGTGGAATCTTGCAAGTTAAATTTGACCCACTTCCCGGTGTGCGAGTGAGAAATTTTTCATACTGCTCCAGTCCCTATGATAATGCATGCTTATGTTTATGATAAGCATGACCTGATGCTGTTGCCAGGACTGGTTCCAGACGAGGGAACTCCTCAATGGTCAACAGTAGGGACTTGAAATTTTGTTTAAAGCTTTTTCTAAACGAATTTTTAACTTCACTTCTTATTTTTATTGAAATCAACAGCTTTTTTTTAAATTCTTTATTGCACAATTAAAATAAAATCGCTTCTTACCGAGGTGTCGTAAGA
The DNA here is from genome assembly GCA_947086505.1 of Morpho deidamia. Lineage (NCBI taxonomy): Eukaryota > Metazoa > Arthropoda > Insecta > Lepidoptera > Nymphalidae > Morpho > Morpho deidamia. Next base: position 4,794,200 of record CAMTZC010000025.1, read on the forward strand.
GGCGACTAAGGTAAGTGCCGTGTGGTATCCGGCTGCATAGAATAGACCACGAAGGCGAAGGTAAGTAGACGTCAGGCAGGCGGCCGGTCGTAAAATACGTAGCCAAATCATGTGACAACATGTTTGTAACATGCCGATCCGTGCCGACCCCACTTAGTGTCGGATAAGGGCAGGATAATGATGAGAATGATGATTGCACAATTAAAATAAAAGTACAAAAGGCGGACTTAACACTAAATTAAGCGTTCTCTACCAGTCAACCTTAGGGTTAAACGGAAAGTTTAAATAGGTGCAGTAAGCAAACAAACAGAAGAAGAAAAGTGATGATAGGCGTAAATAGTAACAGAAGACAGCTTTGTCACAAAAGTACGGTTAAATCTTGGTTATTTTTTGTGTATCTTGAAAGATATTTACACTAGCTTGTGCCTTGAGTTCAATATTTCATTAATACCCAATATTCAAGATAAAAAGTAGCTTTTGCCACTTTTTTCTACTTCTTATACAAAACATATGACGCCCTTGTTCTATGAAAATCAGCAAACACACTTTCGTATATGTAATCTTATTATGGATATATCGCACGTTTAGTATTAAAGTGACCTAATTCGAAAAAATTGTTTTGTGTCAAAATGCAATAAACCGTAGCGTAGCACCTACAAAACTGTCAGACAAACAGAGTGATACTATAAAACAGAATGTTAATGCGACCCATAACTTGGAAGAGCAAGAAAACACTAGCTTTTTGAAATACTTAGTAGTATATTTCATAGACTTGAAATAAGGATTACAATATATCTTACTTAATTAAATCTTATTTTAAATTAGGTCGCTTTAAACTAAGCGTGCATACATGCTCAAAATTATCGTCATATTATTTATATCTATGTAAGTAAATGGTGATGTTGCTATTGATATACAGATATATTTGTTCATCTTAAAAAACTTATTATGCAACATTTTTAAAAAATATATAAAGAGTTGGTCGACCCCTTGTCTACGCATTGTTTACATCGAGGCCTACATTTGAACTAATTTCAGTAACAATAAATTTATGATAACATTTGGCACCAATCCATATCGGGTGATATGGCTCCCTGAGCGAGTTCCATATCTCAATGTGTCGTTCGGAGACAATACGTGAAATATGACGTAAACATGGAGATTTTGTAGTGCTTCGATCTGTTTTTGATGTTACAATTGTCTCATATTTCATATAACGAGTGGTAAACGCGACTTCCTTCGCAGCAACTTAAATAGATAACTCTTTAATTCACACCAAATAAGTGCAAATAATACACAGTAAACAGAAACAAGAGAAATAAGATCAAGTTCGAGGGCGATATTATCACCAAAAGTGATCTCTTACAAACACCCCCCTACATTATAGTAACAGACTTAAAAGACAGGTTGAGATCGGTGCATAAGATGGACTAAACATAATAAAATCGATAAACATACTTATTACATTCTACGTAACACAAATATCATATAATAACAACTTAACATAACAAGAATCACTTAAGCGTTGAATTACCCTCAATTATGTAGAAGAATGCTTTACTTGTATAAATTATTTGATTGAAAAACTTTTACAAGTCAGAAGAAGAAATCAAACCGGCATTTACTTAAGTAGATTGCGAATTTTAAGGTTACCAGAAAAAACGGATAGGAGTATGTCAACAAAAGTGATCTTTTCTATCTCCTGATGATGCTGCGGTTGCGGGGCGAAACGATTGTTGAGGTTGTGATAGTGAACGTGTGTATTGTGGTGGAAGTGGTGGAGGTTTGTGCATGTGTTTTTACGAATCCTTCACGTATCGGGTATGAAATTACGGATAGTCCACTATACATTTAACACTATATATATTTTCTATTTACTGTATCGCGGATTATAGCAAAATAATTTTATTATTACTTTTGTAAAAATTTATTTGCGTCGACTTATGAAAGTTTAATGCTTGATATCTCTTCTTAAGTTCATTGTTATCCATAGCATTGTTCTTTTCGTTTTTAAACTTTCGAGAGTAATTGAGAAGAACTAAACATACAAAGAGTTTGAGCAACAATGACTTCGTAATATCATTCAAGTCTTAAAAACTGCAGTTCAGCAATAACACACTCACAAGTTTGTAACAAAATTAAGAAGTTTCGAATTCTTTTAGAAGTATTCAACGTATTAGTTCACTCACTATAGACCAGCACCACTCTAACTTATAAGAATGATATAAAAAGTTTTGTGCTCAAATTTGTTTTCATCTTATACGTTTCATTGTATACGTTTATTTGTCTCTTATATGATATGGTTTATGACACTTATATAAAACTTTATTTATATATATATGCCCACTGGCCAACCGGCAAACTTTACTAAATACTCAACGGGTGTTTCGTAGGTAATCTCAAACATGTATTTAAACAATAAATCTTTGTGTAGTTTGAACGAAGCCGCTCTGTTGTGTTTTGCGGGCAGTATTTAAAGTTATGTTCTAATGTAATCCTGAAATGAGAATTTAGCGTGCTAGAAGTCGTAAATTGTGGTTACTCTTTTACTCGCCCTATTTTAGCTAATATAACTATATTTAGGAACTAGCAAAGACAGCCTATCCTCGCTTTGAAGAAATCTGTTATGTTCAAAACCCTACTCTTTTATGTTATACTAAGTTTAAGTTTAAGTTTTTGAAGTATCGTGGTTGCTACATTAGCCGGCAGATGCAGGAAAGTATGTTCGCAAATATGCACAAAGACACTCATATATACACACGCACACACTCACCGCTAAATACACAAAAATACACATATGTATGTGCACAGTTGTATTATACATTATACAGCTATTATACAGCTGTGACAGCCCAGCGGTTAGATTGTGCAACTATTTCGAGGGGGTCACGGGTGCAAACCCCGGGAAAGCACCGATGAGTTTTAATGTAAAATAATTATGTCTAATTGATAATTGCAATTGATCTTACGCTGTTCGGTGAAGGAAAACATCGTGAGGAAACCTGGATAAGTTGTAATCTCCATAGAACTCTGGGGATATGTGTAACCCACCAATCCGCATTCGAGCAGCATGGTAGGCTCGCAACCCTTCTCTCCAAAAGGGGAAAGAAGAAGCTTATGCCATGGTATAATAACAGGCTGTTACTGTACCTTTCTTTTTCTAGTAACTAAATAAGCTTTGTTACTATAATAATTCAAACAATGTAACGGAATAAATAAGTAAGCATAACAAAAATACTACTAGCAACATTCCCTTGATTTATGCTTCATGTTTTGTATTTTTTCCAGCATAAAAACCTGAAATTCGAGATAGGAGCTTAGGGCATAAATCCGTTTGTCGGGAAAAATTAATAAGATTTTGGGCAAAAAGATGATAACCACACCAATATTATACAATTAAAATTGAGCTTAGTTTCGTAATTAATATTTGTACAAATAAAGACATTATGGCAAAGTTATAAATGTTCTACGGACAAATAAGCTTTAATATGAGGCTATTAAATTCAAATTAAAAAAAAGGATAATATCTATCGCCTATGTAGAATTGCCATAAACTGTCATGGAAGTGAAACATTGATTTTATACAGTACTAGCTGTGCCAGCAGCTTCGCCCGCGTGGAAATCAGCGGGTCATAATTTTTTTCTAGAATTCAAATTTTAAACAAAAGTAGTTATTGTGAGTTAACTATAAGAGATAGAGACATGCTATTGCAGACTTTTTGTAGTATTTTTAAAGATCTATATCCTCTAGTACATTACTTTAGCGTATCTCTGCTGGGTTAAACAGCGTACGCGACTAAAGCTCCCAGCAAGCAACATTTTTAACAACGGCGCGATCTCATCATCATATATGACATAACACCGATATGTGCTATTTTCCTAAACCATCCGGAAGTATTGCGCTATTGTTTGGTGAAAACCGTACAAAATTCGTTTAGTAGATTTTGAGAAAATCGATTACATACAGACAGACAGTTTTTTGGGACTTTGTTTTATTATAAGTATAGATTTGTAGCGTAAACAATGAAAAAACTCACACGGGTTCCCAACACTGTGCTAATAATTTTTTACTCAGTTTAACTATCAACATTTTAAATTATTAAGTAAATATTTAAGTAGCAAAACATAACCTTTCACTTTATTTATATACCTCTATGTTTAAACGAAGTCTAAATTTGCTTGAAATGTAAAGCTCTCGGATCTTTAGGCTGTTTTCTGTGCAATTAGAGAGATATACTCACTAATGGCTTTGCAAATACTACCGAATGTTGCTAACAGTATGTTGTGACTTGCACTGATTAATTGAATCGCAAGTGAGATATTTCCCACATCATCCTTCTATATTTAACTTCTTTCGTTAGTCTTTAAATAAATTAATGTATCGTGAACTAATGTAATCCGTAATGTGAAGGAATACAGAACGTTGTACAAAAGTAATAATAAAATTATTTTGCTATAATCCGCGATACTATCCGCGATGTATCGCGGATTATAGCAAAATAATTTTATTATTACTTTTGTATTATGGATCTCCGCAAAGTAACGCCTAATTCTATAAATTACAGAACGTTGTATTAAATGTTGTATTAAAATAGTTTTTAAAAACCAGCAGTTTACTTAATAGTAAACTTTAAAAATACAATGTATCCTAATGGATACATTGTATTTTTAATGTTTTCAAGGTATACACCTAGAATATCGTACATTTTCATATTAGTGAATGAACTCACGTGTAAGTAAGAATTTATAACGTTGTATTCTGTTCTTCTTTTTCTACAAATGAGTCCATTCCTAAGTCTGACCAGACGCAAATCTCTTCATTCTTGCAATTTCTTTCAGGCCATCTATGGATTAGAGGTTTATTTATACAGCGTCTGCTTAACCAATATTATTGCTTTTGATTATTTCTTTTTCATATTAGAGATAATAAATACTGAAAATGTGACGTAACCAAAGTGGTTCTGTTGAAACGATAGGAAACTTATACCAATTAAAAGTTTTAGCATTTATTACGCGTTACATTGCAGCGAACATTTTGATTCAGTTCTAATTAAATTATGTGACATTGTGTGAAGAGTATCGAATAACTTTTCAGACAGAAACTTTAACAGGCACGATGAAAGCAAAAGTTCATAACTGAGCTCAAACTACGCTATCGCGTCGATTTGAGATAGGTTTCACAGTTTCATAACGGTACTTACAAGTCGGCGTAGAATTTGTCATATATTTCAATGACATCTCTTTACATTCTTTTGTTTCAAATAATTACATTTATTAATGGTTATTTCTATTGCTTAAAACGTTCACGCCATGGTGTCGTCGCAATTTCTATAGAAATAAAATTTTCACAGTTTGTTCATTTAACATAGCACATACTAGCATAAATAGAGATTTTTTTTGATAAATTGTGTTGAAAAAAATTTATTTCGGATGAAAAATTCTATTTCGAGAAAAAGCTTTTATATCCCAACTACAAAGAACGCAGCGTCCTCTAAAATAAACATGTGCAAAAAATATAAAAATATAATTTATGAACGGATATTCCGACAATCTACGAGAAATTCTTAAGGGAATTCGCAAGCGAAATTCTCTTAGCTTTTGAGCGTTGTCATTTATCAATGTCGCTGCAACGCAAGAAACAGAAGGAACGGACCAACCCAATTTGCCATTAGGCGAGAACATTCAATAAGATTCGTATAAACAGTAGCTGGTTTAAGGTAAGACTAGTTAAGCTTTAAGGTATGATCACATTTGCAATTAATTCTAAAGGAAAAAAACGTAATAATACGTAATATTTATTTTCAGTCGCTTGTATCTATTTATTTGTACAAAACAACATAAACACTTATATGTAGAACTACATAAAATTCATGTCATATTTTGTACATTTGTTGTTGTTAATGTCGTGAAGCTGAGGTGACAATAAGTGCTGCACAAATTACAAAAAACGATGTTTTAGGGTCATAAGGTGTTGGACTGGTGATCCTGCATTGGAAAAACAAGTGTAAATAAACAATTTATAACTTATCCCAGTAGCCAATACAAAGAGCTTTCAAGCATTTATATCTTAAGTATTTTAGAGACAAATTGTTTAATTTCACCAAGTTCTGTTTGATTACTTAAAGTAATTTAGTCGGGAAGATATTGGGACCATTTAATTAATTGATTACTTCATTATAATGATTGCTATGATATATCGTTGAATCAATCGAAACTTTATGTACTTTTAACCAATGGATTCATTCGCCAAGGTGTTTAATATTAAAATTAAGGAATTAAGTAATTAAACATAAAAAAGCTAAATGAACACATAAAGCAAGGTTTTTTTGATAGCCTTTTGTTGAGTCCTTAAAATATCTCTCCTTAACTATTTATTTATTAATTTTTAAATATATTATTGATTTGATTACACAAAAATGTACAAGTTATGTTATGTTATAACTTTATAATTTTTAAAAATTTATTCTATAAAATATGTCCATTTATTAAAGTTATAAAATTAAATTTATTTGTTCATTTTTATAAAATTTATGTCAAAAACTTCTAAAGTCCATTTCTTTATTTATTCACACTTCACAATAACATTTGACCAACGTTGTAATGGTCTGCCCCATTTTCTCTTCCCGTATGCAAGCAAATGCGTATGTTACAAATGTTTAATTGCGATGATAAAATAAAAAGTGAACATAAATTACTAAATATATATAAAGTCTTAGTGAAAAACGTATTATAATAAATATGAGAAACCGTTATAACTGAACGGCAATGCCCTTTCCTAGGATTCGTGGTATCCCCGGACATACAACTTTATAAATATTCATGGAATACCTATGATATTCTATAAAAAATCTTTCTTCTCTGACATCTTAAATTCATCATGTGTGCGATGGAAACAACACCAAACATCTCATATTATATCATCACATATCAAACATGGATATATTAGAATTCCTAAGACACGTAAAACCTGCCCTAAGCTTCAATCGTTTTTCAAAGGAGAGAGTTGACCTTTACCCTTTAATATTATCCAGGTCTATTTCAATTTATAATTAACTAGCTATACGTCGGCTTGAAATTAGTGTTTAGCATGTAATAGTGGCTCGAGCGGCAGGAGACTGGCTCTCTGATACCCTCCCTTTTTTCGTCATCGACACCGTTTTGTTACTAACCCCACCAAATTGTTGTAAAACGACCTCTTCAACTTAATTTATATTCAAATTCAAATTCAAATTCAAAATATTCTTTATTCAAGAAACTTGTAAACAAGTGCTTTTGAATCGTCAACATCTACTGCTGGTTCGGAAAGCTGTTCCTACCGAGAAGAGCCAGCAAGAAACTCGGCGGTTGCTCTTTTTAAAATATAAATCTTATTACTAGTTACATATAATTATTAATGTCTTGTACAGGGTTGAAACGAAGCTATATCCACGCATTCTGATCGTCAAGGTAATCTTCAATAGTATAATAGGCTTTCTGAATTAGCCTTTTTTTAATAGTATTTTTAAACTGCTGTAATGGCAAAGTTAAAGTAGATTGTGGAATTTTATTATAGAATCTTATACCCAAACCCACAAACGATTTACGAACTTTTGCAAGGCGCAAAGCAGGAACCGCAAGTTTATGTCGGTTCCTACTTTGTCTATTATATACATCGCCAATCCTTTTATAATTATTTATATTCATATGCACAAAAATTACTGTGAAGCCAATGTAAGAATACCTGTATCCTTGAACTTCTCTCGCAGGGAATCGCGCGAATTTAAATTGTAAATGCCACGTATGGCTCTTTTTTGTAATACAAAAATTTTTTCAATGTCCGCGCATTTACCCCATAACAATATTCCGTAAGAATTAATGTCATAAAACCGTTAAGCACTATTATCCTAAGCCTTTCGCAGGAATTGGACTATCTTTTTGTAAAAACCGTACAAAAATCCGTTAAGAAGATTTAAAGAAAATAGATCATATAGATTTGGAGACTGTTTTATAATAACTATAGATATAGATTGATACAGTCGTATAAATTATGTACTATGCGATATAAATTATGTACGACCTTTTTATTTGTAGTGTGTATGTAGTTGGACTTTTTAATTAAGAATGAAGTCATTAGTACAATAAATAGTACCAAGAATACAAATGTAAGTTCTGCAATACAAAGGAAAATTAAATATCTTTAAATATGCAGATGTTGTACACGCAGGGAAAAATGTGTCTTGAATACAGAATCAAAATGTAACGTTTGTTTAAAACGTGCATGGAGCAACTTGTCAGTGAAGCAAGATGCTGAAGAAAAATATACAGAACTTGTAAAATCGGAAACACATTACGAGTATATCCCTTTTTGTTTAAAAACTGATACAAAGGTAATCTCAATTAAATATTTTATTAACTATATAAAATATATAAAAATGATATTATTTTGCTATAACCTTCCATTAGAGAAATAAGGTACATATATGTGGTGTTTTATTCGTTTTCATGTTTTCACCTTATACGCATCGTGCATACGCTTACACGTTTAATGCATAAAATAGTAATTTTTCGTTTTGATATAGACAGAATAATGTTAAGGATGAATAGTTAATTTTATCTCATTTATTGTGTTTCTTAAACATGATATGTATTTTTGTACTTCTTCTCTATATGGAAATTTAGTGCATTTATCTCACATTCTTTAGTGTGTACATTCATCACCTTATTTTAATTAATCAAGACAGTTTAAAACACAAAGCTATCTTATTTACTAGCAGACATAATATCAGTTAAAAATTGTTAATTTTAGTAACAATTAAATTATTGTTGAAAAATATGAATAAAAATTTGAAGTATTAAAAAATCAAAATATAATAATAAATAAGCTGAAAAAGAAAAATTAACCAAATATTTAGATTTAGCTCATGAGATAACCGCCATGTGGGATATTGATTCAACAATAATTGTTCCGATAGTTGTATCGGTTAATGGTCTTATCGCGAAGAGCCTCGACCAACATCTCAAGAGGCTCTCGCTTAGTTGCTGGATCAAGCGCAGGATACAGAAGCCAGTGTTGCTTGAGACGGCACGGATAGTGAGGAGGTTCCTCACTCTGGAACCCTAACCACCGGGAGCTTGGGTCTTCTCTCCGCTCTCCGTGGATGGCAATTTTTTTATATTTTTAAATGTTTTTTTTTAGAAAATATTTAAAAATGTAATTCAATTTGTATATAAATAAATGAGTGAGAATAATAATAAATATATAAAGCTGTGATAGCCTAGCGGTGAGACCGTACGACTCTTTAGAGACGACATAGGTTCAAACCCCGGGCAGGCACCATTGAGTTTTTCTATTAAAACTTATGTGTCTAATTGATAATTGCGATTTATCACACGCTTTTCGGTGAAGGAAAACATCGTGAGGAAACCTGCATATCTCTAGAAAATTTCTAGGGATATGTGTAACCTACCAATCCGCATTGGAGCAGCGTGGTAGGTCTTAGCTCCAATCCTTCTCTCCAAAAACGGAGAGAAGAGGCCTTAGCCCAGCAGTGGGCATAGTAACAGGCTGTTACTTTACTTTACTTTAATAAATATATAGTTCGGAGTAACTATATTGTGTAATATATATAAGACTTATACGTTGCTTTCAGATAAGTGTGATTTGTACAACAGAAAGCTATAGAAAGAAACATAAGTTAAGAAGTCATAAGTAATATTTTTTTAATTACATCTAAATTCAGTAATTTAGCGAAATTACCGACGACAACTAGGTACCGACCCACGCATAAAGTAATAGAGTATAAATAATTTTGAAAGCACCTTTAATTACTCTCCCCGTAAAATTTTAATATTTCATGGAAAGGGCGGCGTGTGCTAACCGTTCAAATTAATTTAATGTTTTAATTAAACCATCGGATGTAGCATGGCCTTGATCAATATGCTAAAGTTGTTAAAATAAGGACGTAGCTATTTTATAGTCTTTAGGCCCAGGGAGACTTCGAGTAACATAGTAGTAAGCAAAACCATCCCTAATTTGTGCCCATTAAATATGAAAAACTTATAATAAAGGCGTAACAAATGAATATTTTTTAATTCATATATTATTTTGTTATTTAAATTTATTGAGTTTTATATTTTACTAGAATGCCCCGCCGTTCCATTCGCGTATAACCGATCTCGTGGTAGTGGAAAGGCTACTAAGTTGGACTATAGATTTATTTTTGTAAATTAAAACTTTGACCCTAGGACCTATTAATAGTTAAGCCAAAGGAGGTTTTAACTGAAAATTGAATTATTTTAAAAAGTATATCTATATCTGTGGGTATTCTTGAAATAAGAGCTAATTCACCAATTGCAGGCCCTGTATAATGGTCGCTACAATGATTTTGTTGTGGAATTATTTTCTTTAGATTTATATTTTGTAAATTCGTTCCGTCTTTAGATTTAAATGTCCGATTTTAATAATTTTAAAAGTATTTTACAGGTATTGAAATGGTTTTTAATAAAATATTATGTAATAGGATAAGGATTAATACGGAGATATGAGTAAAATGGTTTGATTATTGTCGGCCTTTTTATCAACTTTTAAAATGTAAAAAAGTAGTTATATTGGCATAACTATAATAGTTATATATATGGGATCGCGGACTTTTTGGTAGATATTGATATAATACGTTACGAAAACGTTCTATAATAATGTACAATATTTTTTGTTCTATCATTAATAGCAGCGTCAGCGATTAAAGATTTTGACTTAATTTTTCACACCTTATTACAATTTTATTATTATATTTTGTTATGTATATGTAATATAGCCTGTGTTGCACGTTAAAGAAGAAGCTTTTCAAAATTATAAACTTATATACAAATCTTTCCTCTTAATAATATTAGTATAGATATAATGAGATTGTTGTAGTTTTTTTATACAAAGGTTTAATGGACTCCTTCTTACTTAGTCGTTAGGATAAAATTTATGAATACCGTAACAGAAATGTAATGTTTTTTGTTTTATTCTTATATTGTAGTACTTATTATTCTTTACATGTTTTTCTTATATAACATGGAAATAACGTGCTCAGTTCCTCGTAATTCTTGGAAACATTTATTGTATCAATATGATGTTAACCGTACTTTTTTATTTCTAAATTTTACTTTTTATTCTATAAATTTTTATTTTTACGTTCATAAAAAAAGTAAAACTTTTATTTCAGTTGCAGTCAAATCGACTGCAATAAAAATTAAGTGAGATTCGAATTTGTTTGTTGTCGTTTTTAGTTTGAGTTGTTAAACCGTTTTTATTTCAAAATATAGAAACGTTTATTAAAATATGCAATCAACTAAATGGATGCCGTATTCATTTTATAGTTTGATATCATTTTGAAATTTCAATTTGCAAATGTTGAATACATTTGCCAAGTGAAATCTGTTTGGGAATATCATGTGACGAAATTCATACATGATTTATTACGCTAATAATTTTAGAACCCCTTTACAATAGCGCGTTTATGTTCATTTTGACTTGAATTGTTATTGCTTTCAGATTTTCAGATTCAGAACACGGTTCAGGTTGTATTCTTTTCTTGGACTCGTGAAGTTACGATTCGTACTGACAAGATAATATAAAAAATTAGACAAGAGTATTCATTACAACATCCATTAGCGTTTTGACTTCCGTGTGGTATCCAGCTGAGTAGAATAGACCACCTTCATTTCTTACCGAGGTGTCGTAAAAGGCGACTGTAGTGTATGTGGATTGATATGTGCGTATCTTATATTGTTTATTTATATAGAAGACACATACATGAATATCCTCACACTAACACTCATGTACAAAGAAACATTACACTGTCTCAAGCGCACTCACGTTTTAGTACACGAGAGCCCTTTGGTTGGAGTGGACGTGTAGTGACATGTTGTTACTTGTAGTGAGTGTTTGAGCTTGTGCTATATTCATACAACATTAGTATATTAATACATCAAAGTGAACACTACAGCGACTAAGGTAAGTTGACGTCAGGCAGGTGGCAGGTCGTAAAATACGCAGCTAAATCATGTGACAACATGTTTGTAACATGTTGTGCCGACCCCGCTCAGAGTGGGATAAGGGCAGGAGGATGATGATGATGATGATCCATTAGCGTTTTGACTTTTGCGTAACATATCTTCAGGACATATAATAATGATGTGAAAAAAATTAAAAATCGAAAAAAATGGTTTCAGATGTTATATTGTATGTCTTCGTTGTATCCACAGAAACGACATTTGCAGACGATGCATGAGGGATCCGAAAATACCGTCTCACGTCATGCTGCATTCTACGGAGGTGGCAGAACATACTTAGCTCGCCGAGGACGTTAAAAGAACCCTTGAAGAACCCCTGTAAAGTTCTCGGCTTCTAGTAAGAGCATGACTGGTAGGAGTAACCAACGACTTTTACCTTCACATACAATGGTCGCCAGAATACGACTTAATGTGTGAAAAGCCAAAAGAAGAAGTTGCATCAACGTTACTACTATTTATGTAAAAGTGTCCTTTTTTTTATTAATTAATTTATCCTTCTTTTACATAAAAACAAATCCATTATATGTTTTGTATCGAGATAGTAGTAGTTAAGGGCTCGAGAGTTTTAATATTTTATTTTTTATTTCGGTATTGAAGTCCATGCAGATGAGATCGCGCTAAAATATAGTGCATTATATATAAAATGAGAGATTTCCTCTTGTTAGTTGTTTGCTTAAAAAACTTAATTTAAATAGGTCAATAAGATGAAAAATTCATTTTTATGTAAATTCACTTATGGAAATTGAAATTCTCGTTGGAAAATATAATTAAAACACAATAAAAATAAAATTAAATTGTGTAGAATACTGAAATCATTCGTATATTTTGGGGGGTAATGGATAAAAGTTAATGTCTCTTTTGAAATTAATTTTAATTTGAAATAACTACGATCAAATAATGAACTATATTCGACCTTGTGTAAATGTTCCCTAAGAAAACATTTGTGGAAATGTGATGTCTTTAACTGTTTGTATTTGATACAGAAATTTAAAAATTGACATGAGTTTGACATCCTTATTGACATGAGACATGATTTTTTTTCAAAAGTACAACAGAGAGATACTTCGTACTTACTTCTATACTTTGTATTGTAAAATTCGTTATATTACACAAGTTTGTAATCGTTACACAACTTATATCAAATAAAAGCTTAAAAAGTAAAGTAAAGTAGCGGCCTGTTACAATCCAACTGCTGGGAATAGGGTTCCTCTCTCCGTTTCTGGAGAGAAGGCTTGGAGCTAAGACCTACCACTGCTCCAATACGGATTGGTAGGTTACACATATCTCCAGAATTCTCTAGAGATATGCAGGTTTCCTCAAGATGATTTCCTTCACCAATAGGCGTGTGATAAATTGCAATTATCAATTAGACACATGAGTTTTAATAGAAAAACTCATTGGTGCCTGCCCGGGTTTGAACTCGTGTTCCCCTCGAAAGAGTCGCACGGTCTCACCGCTGGGCTATCACAGCTCTAAATAAAAGCTTGTGTTAGTTAAATAGACGTCAATTTCTAGTCCTCGCCGACCCTTTTAACAGTTTCCGTTTATGTCAACCACTGATCGATTTAAACCCCAAAGGGATCGATATCCACCAATTTACGGATCCCTTAGAATAACTATGCTTACATTTGCTTTATGAAAAATAAAGCATGAGGCTAAACTATTTTCTAATAAATTTGTAAATAATAAATAAATACTGTCACAGAGAGCGACTTAAACTTAAGCAAGATTGCAGGACAACCGTAGGGATTCAGGCCTAGGGCGTTTGGGATTTCCGCCCGCCTTTGTACAGTTGACTTATAGCGGAAAATGTTCGCATTATATACAAATATCTATATAGACACATCACATGGTTTTACTTGAATAGATCAATAAAATTTAATTGAATGATCGAGGTTGTATGAATTTTTGTTTACTAACAAGTATTATTAATATGATGTAATTAAAAAATTGCATGAAAACAAATATCACATTGTAGTCTACAAGCTGTAACGTTCACGTCATCTTAACTATTAAAATAGCCAGTAGAGCTGCTTTAAAAAAAAAACTAATTCCCGATGGAGAAACTAGAATTATATTATTCTATATATGTTGTTTTGACCTTCTGTATATCCCAAAGATGGGTACAATAAATATAAATAATTTCTAAATAAAAAAAACTTTTTTATATTTACAGTATTTTAAAATCCAATATGCTTTTGAGTCTGTAAGAAATAAGATCTCCCTTTTGAGACATTAAATATGTAAAATATTTCTTTTAAGAAATATGAAATGTATTTAGAGGGGGATCTGATTGACTGGCACATATGATTTGGTGAAATGTCAAATAATAAGTTAACTTCAGTTAAATATCGATATGCTTGTTGATATGGATTGGTGGCTGTTTTTATGTCAGGAGAAGTCAAAGTTTCTAAACGTCAAGTCCTGTTGCTATCACCAGATGCAGTCGTTGAATAGCGGTCTACTTTTTTTAGTGTTGGACAATTGCCAGTTTAGTTTGATATTTCAGAACAAATTCGTTTAGAATAAGATCACCCACTTAAACGCAATTACGAGTTTAATCAATAAATCCTTAAAAATCATTTAAATATAATTCAAATAAAATAATATAAATTTTTTCTATTACAAAAAAGAGCCATACGTGGCATTTACAATTTAAATTCGCGCGATTCCCTGCGAGAGAAGTTCAAGGAAACAGGTGTTCTTACATTGGCTTCACAGTATATTTTTAGCAATTTAATTTTTGTACATAAGAATATACATAATTCTAAAACGATTGGCGATGTATATAATAGACAAAGTAGGAACCGATATAAGCTTGCAGTTCCTGCTTTGCGCTTTGCTAAAGTTCATAAATCGTTTGTGGGTTTGGGTATAAGATTCTAAAATAAAATTCCACAATCTACTTTAACTTTACCATTACAGCAGTTTAAAAATACTGTTAAAAAAGGCTAATACAGAAAGCCTATTATACTATTGAGGATTACTTAGACGATAAGAATGCGTGGATAAAGCTACTCTTCTACCCTGTACAAGACATTAATAACTAAATGTAACTAGTAATAAGAATTATTCTTTGAAAAGAGCAACCGCCGAGTTTCTTGCTGGTTCTTCTCGGTAGGAACAGCTTTCCGAACCAGTAGTAGATGTTGACGATTGAAAAGCACTTGTATACAAGTTTATTTCAATAAAGAATATTTTGAACTGGAATTTGATAAATAATTGAATTAAAATAGTTTTAAATAACGATGAAAAATGATAGCTATTTGAAATTATTATGAAAAAAAATTACATCACATACATACATTATATAATAATATTCCAATTATTTATACGCATTAGGACTTGGTCTAATTTAAGCCTAGTACTAGGTTGTGATATAAAATTAAAAGTTGTTGCTTGTATCTTCCGCGATAAAACAAAAGGATGAGTAATAAACATGCACTACAAACTAACACCGCTATACTACACTAGCACTGCACACATTCATTATCACAATCCTAACAATCGCCCTGTAATCGGGGCATCATCAAGGGAACTCCACGACTGCATACATAAGGTATGGTATCATGTAGTACACGCTACTTACAGCTTTATATTGAATTATTAATTCTCTTCTCGTGGATTAAAGCAAAATAATTAATTACTGTTTGTATTTCAAGTAAAAATAGCCGTGTGTTATCTGGTTTAGTAGAATAGACAACCCTTATTTCTTACCGAGGTGTCGTAAAATACTATTAAGGTAAGTTGACGTCAGGCAGGCGACCGGTCGTAAAATACGTAGCCAAACCATGTGACAAGATGGTTATAACATGTTGGGCAGACCCCACTTAGAGTGGGATAAGGGTAGGGGGATTTTGAATCAATTACTATTTGTATTATAGGACTCTATAATATTTAATAGTAGAATTATACTCAGATGATAAGAGACGCCTTAATTCGCAAAAACAAAGTACTCTTATTGGTATATAGTATGAAGGTATTTTACTTACAAAAAGAGGCCGTTCTTTTGATAATTGAAATACATGGACAGGGAGGTAAAGTATATGAGAGAGCCTTAAGGGTTTTTCCCTTTTTATGTCCTTCACAATGTGATTTTCAGATTTCTTTTAATGGATATTTGAGTGATTCTATTCAGTGCTATTTCTGCTATTGGGTACATATATTGTCCTATTGTTTATTTATTATATTTAGATTGAAAATTATAGTTAACTAAATTTATAACTAAAGAATACTATATAAATACATAATACAAGTTATATAACCAGAAGATAAAAATAGGATAAGTTGAGTTATAGCAAAATAACTTTTCTTAAATAAAATAAAAAAATAAATATATAAAATTAATATTACGAATGTGTCAATAGCTTTGATAGCCTAGCGGTGAGACCGTTCGACTCTATTGGAGGAGTCACGGGTTCAATACTCGGGCAGGCAAAAATGAGTTTTTCAGTTAAAACTTATAAGATTCATTGATAATTGCAATTTATCACACGCTTTTCGGTGAAGGAAAACGTCTTGAGAAAACCTGCATATTTCTAGAGAATTCTGGAGATATGTGTAACCTACCAATCCGCATTGCAGCAGCGTGGTAGGTCTTAGCTCCAACCCTTTTCTCCAGAAACGGAGAGAGGAGGCCTATTCCCAGCAGTGGGATTGTAACAGGCCGCTACTTTACTTTACTTTTGTTAAACATCTGGAAAATAAGACAGCTACATATTCACCAAATTGCATTCAAGTCTTATAATGTTTAAAAAGCATCCATATTTGTCTTGAAACAAACCTTTTTAAATGCCAGCCATCACAATGAGTCTGGAATATTAATATAATGCAGCAGCTCTCCACATTGTTCGTGTCAACCTCCAGCCCCGCAGTGACACATAAAATAAGAAAATCTAGAGTGAATCTTACGGCACTATTTCTGTCATCGCTCTTTTGGGAAATCTTTTACTTCATGTTATAATTTTATAAAACATTTATATTTTAAACGCTAAAGTGTTTGATTGGATTTCTTCTATCTTACTAGAACAGAACCCGATAGATGTGATTTTTTGTTAGAAAAATGCATACTGAATTACAGGACTGAGCAATAAGAAGTATTTAAAGAAAAATATATAAATACACGAGCAATTTATGACGAAACGGTTAATGAGAGGCAATTTTCTCTCGTGGGCTATGAATTTTTTAAACTCAACTTGAAGCAAAACCCAAAGTGGCTCTAGTGAAACATACCCGACAACACTTTTCAGCCGAACTACAGTGAACACATTTTATATAAATAAATAGCCACATAACAACAACACCTGCAGGCATGCCATGAACTCTTATTGCGACTCAATTGAAGACGTAAACGAAATTGTTTTTCTTTGTTCATACCATGACGTCTTAAAGAGGCATACTTTAAGACATTTTAAGGCATAATTTAGCACATTTTATTTTAGAGCTTTAGATTATTAGATGTTTAACAATAAATATAAATAAATATATGGGACACACACACACGGTCGTCCATCTCCAAAGCAAGTAACTTAATACTTGTGTTATGGCTGACAAATTACTAATTACAGTTACTGTAGAGATTTTGATGGTGGTTGTGTGTATTGCTTGTGTGCATTGTTGCTGGTGGCGGCATCTATGGATGCATGTGGTGACTTGTCCTGGATGTGTAAGGTACGTGGGTTTTGCCTGCTTCACTACACATTAAGGTTTGCATACATTCGCTTAACCCCGGCGGATTAAATCCAAGTAGTCCTTTTATAGTTTCTGCGTACACTGGATGCTGTTCTAATCTAAGCAAATAATACTGTGAAAGGCCGCATCTATAAATTTCCTCACATTAATAATAGTACCTTCACATGCTATTTGTACATTAGTCATCCTATTTTCATTCCCTTTGTAAAGTACAATAAACTTTTGAAATAAATAAAATATTTTCACGTGTCTCTCGTTTGAAGGTAGAATTTTGGTGCGTTATGAATAAATAATGAGTGTGAATTTTTCACCGTCTCGCGGGATCACTGGATGTACAAGTCGTTAAACGGCGAAAAACATTTTACTACCTAAGTTCACCACTATGTAGTAACATATATATGTATATATGTATGTATAACGTCAGTCCTTTTATATTAATAATATAATTCCAAAAAGGCGGTTTGCTTTGCTTTCCCATAACAATTAATTTGGTGCCGTTTTTGTAAAAAGTTCAGCAATAATAAGTTATGTTCACAACGTTGCGTGTTTTAACTTAAGTGTCAAAGTACCCTCGATATAATATAAACTGTTTTTCTTGCTCAAAAACGAAAACCGGTTTTTATCCTATATTTGAGTATTTATTTAAAAGTTATATATTTCTCTGTTTGTCACTTATAACACAAATATTAAGTTACTTTGGGGATGGACGTCTGTGCTAGTAATTGTCCTATATTTATTTATTTATTCTATATCATGAACTTGTAATAAGAATATGAAGTCCAAGCTAACACTAAAAATAAAGATAGGCTTGTAAAATACATTATCAAGGTGAATTATTTAAAAACTGTCAGAATTATAATGTAGCTTATCTATTGCTGACAAGGTTAACATCATCTCTGTTTTGGAACGAAACTAATAACTGGTAATTGAAATTATGAATTAAAACAAATGCGAAATTTTGGTGAAAAAAAAGCAATGTATTGAATTAAGGTATGTAAGAATAAAGATTTATATAAATAAAGTTAATTAGTCTTTTTAGATTGTCAAAACAATTTTATATATATATTTTTTGTGAATAGCGTATGATGTATTGTACACATAATAAACGCAACTTTTGTGTTACATTCACGAGTGCCTGCACGGGGTTTGAACCTTATACCCCTTGTTAGATTCATACGTGTCGCGGCTTAAGACCTCTTTAGTAGAAACTTAATTCTTCTTTAACAATTAAATAAAAGGGGTTTACGGTTGAAATTTCTAATGAATCATTTACCACTTATAGAGGCAAATTAATTATTTCATTTTTAGATAAACATAACTAAAACCATTGTATAGGCTCATTTAATAACAGTAGTAGAAAAATACTAATTGTTATTGGGTAAGTACTCCAATTAATTGTTACTTAACGGATATCCTGTTGCAAATTAAAATAGCGATATTATCGTTATCTAAGTAATACTTTCAATTAATAGCTTTATTAATTAAAAATTCGAGCTTTATTGAACTATCTAGCGTGTTCAGGCAATTTGACATAGAAAAATTAAAAAAAATCGAGTCGAGATTAAACCACTCGCTTGCTTGGACACCTAATACTTTCAATTCTTTAATCTTTAATTTAATCTCAATGCTTTAAATTAAACTATAGAAAACGGTGTGAAGGAAAATGCGGTGAAATATGCTAAAATTGCAATCTTATAAAATATAGGACAGTTAACTAAAGTACCGCGTAAAAGAACACTAAATTAAATAGTGTTAGAAAATCATGATCAAACTACTATGGGAAGATTTCTTCTGAGGAATACTAAAAAATATATATATGGGACATTTACACACACGGTCGTCGGTTCCCAAAGTAAGTAACTTAATACTTGTGTTATGGGTGACGGACAACTGGTAGATATACTACATATATAAGTTTAAATACATACTTAAATACAAATACACACCCAGGCTCGAAGAACCAACAATTTGTTTTATAGAAAATGTTGGCCCTCGGCGGGAATCGATCCCACGACCCGCGGAGCTGAAGGCAGGGTCACTACCCACAGCGCCAACGGGCCAGTCATACTAGAAATCATAGATCCTTACCAGCTTTAATATCGTTTTATTTTGCTGTTTGACGACACAATACGGGAACATCTTCTGATTCAATCACAGAAGTCCAATGCTAATATCATATGTAGGAAATTTTTATAAAATTATTACATTTTAGCCATTCTTCATTTATATTCAAAAGCAAAAATCACATCACTTAGTCACTTAGATTCAACATGTTCTTTTAATTATATGATAATAAATTAAATCCCGTTGGCAAATTACGAATGGATTCGCTAAGCAAAGATAATCTCTATTTCCAAAGCAATAATTTTTAGAGATGAAATTACAGATAAATCACTTTTTTTGACTTATAAAATTGAGCCTGCGCGACAATATGGCATGTTTTAAAACAAAAAACACGCGATTTCACTACAAAGGTCACGATTAAACTGCCTTGACTGGTGACTGCTAAACATATTAATGAGTTAAACAAATATAGCCGTCTACTCTATCTAAAATAGGTATCATATTATACCAAATGATAAGACATTTGGAATTAATGATCTTATTACAATGCGCGTTTTATACGCTGTTGATTTCCTTATATCCTAAATGAGTAAGTAATGTATGATAATAGAATATATATTGTAGAATTATCAAACATACTACCTCTATATGTAATTGTTTTGGTTAGTTACTTTGAATTTATGCCAGAAATTATAAATATATAAATAAAATACACAGCTGTCCGTTCCCAAAGTAAGTAAATAAATAAATAAAATATAAATATATGGGACATTTACACACACGGTCGTCCGTCCCCAAAGTAAGTAACTTAATACTTGTGTTTTGGGTGACAGACAACTGGTAAATATACACATATATAATTTTAAATACATATATACACCCAGACTCGAAGATCCAACAAATCGGTTGTACAAAATGTTGGCCTTCAGCGGCAATCGAACCCCCGACCTGCGGAGCCGAAGGCAGGGTCACCGCCGCCGACATACTCGTAAGTGTGTTCATCAGCTGAACAAGACAAAAAAGAAATTTAAGTGGTCAAAATTACTTTTCCTTCTTTAGAAAGAAATTACGCTTCGTTTGATTTTTTAAAAGTAGACTTAAAGTAACGGCCTGTTAATATCCCACTGCTGGGAATAGGCCTCCTCTTTCCGTTTTTTCTAGAGAAGGAATGGAGCTAAGACCTACCACCCTGCCCCAATTCGGATTGGTAGGTTACACATATCCCTAGAATTCTCTAGAGATATGCAGGTTGCCTCACGATATTTTCCTTCACCGAAAAGCGTGTGATAAATTGCAAATATCAATTAGACACATAAATTTTATTAGAAAAACTTATTGGTGCCTGCCCGGGTTCACCACTGGGCTATCACAGCTTAAGTATTCATATACTACAGTATTCAATGTAACGCAATCAAAAGTAGACTTACGTACAATTTAAAATCACTATTCTGACTGGACCTTGAAGATTCAGAGGAGTCTGATAGTAGATGTCGTAGATTTAAATAAAAGTGTTGGCAAGAGAGCTTAAAAGCTTAACAATAATAAGAATGAGTGTTTCGAGAGTAAAATTACAAAATTGTTAAAAAGTATAAAAGTATATTAAAAAACAGAATTTGCTGGAGATTCCAAAGTTATTTTATGAATATAAACAATTAAAGCATAGCTAAAAAGTTAATCGATCATACTACACAAATGAAATCGTTAAAAGGTCCAAATTGATTTGTTTTTAAGGAAGTTACAAAGTTGCGAGGGCATCATTGAATTGAAAATCTAAAGGGAAATATGATTTGTCGAAGAAATCCTACTTACTAATACCTACAGTATCGTAAGAATACTCTTACATCTTATTTATTCTACACAAATAAATAATCTCGGTGCTTAGTATATAGAAACTACTGAAATTATTACCATTACCAGTCAAGGTTATTTATATCTTGTAAACATCTTCACATCTATTAACGTTCTAAAGTGCATTGGCGTGTGCTCGATCTTAAAAAATGCGATTAGGAGTTAGATGAAACATGATTGAGGTTTTTGTTAGGCAATTATATACATTAATGTAAGGAGAAATTTAATGTATACAGTCCTATGTGGTATCCCTATAGTACTGTGAGAAAGAAAACTAATATTGTACGCAGAGAAGCTATAATTTTTTAATTATTATAATTATTTATAATTTATGAATTATTTGTCTATAACCCGCGTTCGATAAGACAACATATGTAAGTGTATCAAGCAGGCAAAATTCACATAACTTACACATGCAGGACAAGTCACCACACATATCATAAAAATTCCGCCACCAGCAACAACCTCCAAGCAATACACACAACCACCACCACAATCTCTACAATCGTACCGCCCCGAAACCGAAGCAACATCAGGAGGATTCCTAATGGAATTCCGCAAAGTAACACCTGCTTCTATGAATCATTTAGTGTATGTAGCTTAGAATATTAACCTGACTTTGGAGACTGTTGAAAAAATTCTGTACTTTACTATAAATAGATTGAAAATAGGATTTTTCAGCGAAATCTACGGCTTCAATTAACTTGTAAAATATTTTAGGTCATATATTCTATTTTTATTTTAGGTCATATATATATTAAAAAGCTGTGATAGCCTAGCGGTGAGACCGTGCGACTCTCTAGAGGCGACATAGGTTCAAACCCCGGGCAGGCACCAATGAGTTTTTCTATTAAAACTTATGTGTCTAATTGATAATTGCAATTTATCACATGCTTTTCGGTGAAGGAAAACATCGTGAGGAAACCTACATATCTCTAGAGAATTCTAGGGATATGTGTAACCTACCAATCCGCATTGGAGCAGCGTGGTAGGTCAAAGCTCCAACCCTTCTCTTCAAAAACGGAGAGAGGAGGCCTTAGCCCAGCAGTGGGCATAGTAACAGGGCGTTACTTTACTTTTTTACTTTACTATTCTATTTGAATTCGGAATATTTTTTCTCATACATGAAATTAGCACTAGATCTGTCTACGCAACCTAATTTTACTAGAAGTTGATTTTGCAGGGTAAAATCCGTGGTACCTTGTTCCTTATTGTGGCTTTTTCTCATATTACGGCTATAGCAGGCTATCATAAACTACAACAACCACTTAGTAATAATCCGGGATTATCTCGAGCTTTTCTCGTCTGAACCAAATAAACAAAGATTTACTTTCCTAAGACGATATCATCTAAATAATTTTTAGAGATATTCCGTTAGCAAATTTGCTTTTGTACTATTATTATATTGTGTTTATAATTTTGTCTTAATAAATAATGATAATGATTAGTTACAATTGACATAGATTTACCGAGAGCAAACATATCTTGATGAAATAGTAAACTAATCTGTCGAAATTGTGTACAGAGTAACAACAAATTTGTTTATTTAATGTCGATCCATTCTATTAAACATAAACTACTTTCAATTGTATGCTATCTGAAAACATATAAAGCACGATATTTTCTAGTAGTAAATCTATCTATTCTTAGTGTAATCTCAGCACCATCTACTTATTCTCTGTTACCAAAAATATGTCTTTCGTTACCTACTTTCATTCTCTACAAATTTGTTTACAAACAATACATTTCAAACATACAATAATGTATTGATTCCAAATTCTTATTCATTTTAACAGATGGGAATTGTTAAATTATGTTAGGGGTTTCCACGTTATATATTCACTAGGACATAGGACTCTGAGATTACGAGAGAAGTTGATCGGTTTTTCACCTCGCATTACACAACGTATAAAATAATTGAGACTTGAAAATTTATTGCACTGTTGTCCTCATTAGAGTTATTAATACAAGAGTAGGTGGGCCATAGGCAGGCCTGAAGTGATAGTGACACAATAAATATTGAGAGGGATGATGAAACTCGTTTGCTTTATCTTTGTCTAATCACAAATAAAAAAAAAGAGACAGATAGATCACACTCATTTGCTTTCTCTTCATTGTAATAATGCACATTTAAGGCGGCATCAATGTAAATCAAGTTATTATGATTTACATGACACGTCTAGTTCTGAGCCAATATTTTCATTCCTCAATGAAAATGTGTCTTCTTGCGTAGTATAAAAAAGTATTTGATAAAGTAGTGTTCTTCACACTCAAAAGAAACCTACAGCGAGTTCACAATTGAATACAGACAAAAGGAAAGTAATTAAAGAAGTTTCATTTAATTTACCCTTCTGGCCATTTATAAAGAACGCAAGTTTGATTGTGCTCATGGAAAAGTTTAGGCTCAGCAATGTATTCAGTACAAAAAAACTTTTTTTAATTAAAAATCTAACTATCTAGGGTGCCTATTTTTAATTAATATAAAACACAGTTCTGTTAATAAACATTAAATGAATAATGTCTGCTTGGAATTCAGTACCGATATTTAAAGCAGTCATTTTTACAGTCTTTCAACTATCTTTAAACTAAACATCACATCTATTTTTTCGTTCAGAAGTAACAGAAGGGTAAACAATCAAACATACTTTCTCATTTTTGTCTAAAATATTTAAATAATTTGGTGAATAACCGAATTTTTCAAGTTAATTTTAATTTGTTAATTTAAAATTGGTGTCTTACAGTTGTTTTATTTTGCGGGCGAAAAGTGTAAGTTCAAAAGTGGAGATTTCTGTATAATCCACACTCTTTTTTTGTATCACTAATATTATCAGTCATAAATATTGAGATTCCTGATTACCCACTGGCATCAACAAGTTACTTTTACTTAAATTAAAAACTTATGTATAATTGTTTATTTATATAAAAATATCGTTTGGAAAGTAGCATCAAAATAAAATTTATGAAATACATGAAATAAGTGAAATCTGACAGCCCGGACTAGATTTTCGATTTGTTGAGTAAGAAGGTCTTTCTGTCTGTATCACGTATCACGGCTGATGTATATAATAGACAAAGTAGGAACCGACATAAGCTTGCGGTTTCTGCTTCGCTCCTTGCAAAAGTAAATATGTCGTTTGTGGGTTTGGGTATAAGATTCTCTAATAAAATTCAGAAATCGATTTTGTCTTTGCCACTACAGCAGTTTCAAAAAACTGTTAAAGGGAGACCGATACAAAAAGCCTACTATCCTGCTTAGGTTTTTAAAGATGATAAAAGTGCGTGGATATAGTTACTCCTATACCCTATACAAGATAGTCATGACCAAATGTAACTAGTTAAAAGAATTATATTTGAAAAGAGCAACAGTCGAGTTTCTTGCTGGCTCTTCTCGGTAGGAACAGCTTTCCGAACCAGCAGTAGAGTTGACCATTCAAAAGAAGTTCTTTTTACAAGTTTACTTGAATAAAGAATTTTTTGATTTTGAATTTAATCAGCTAGCCTTATATTGATGAACCCAATGACCAATGAAATTGAAGCGCATTCACCTGGATAACATATAGGATACTAAAATTCATTCTTTTTGTCAATATAAACACATTGCATTATAGAGGGTACTTAACGTTTAAATTGGCGCGAAGGAGGTGGCGCGTTCAACTAATATGTAAAACAAAAAAAACGCTATCAACAAAAAATGACACATTCAATGGCTTGATATGTACCGTGTCACATTTTGTAGATTTACAACAGCGTCGTCTATCTTGTCATTAGCAATATGGATGCCGAGATTCCGACGGCCTTGCGAAATATTTACCACCGAGATGTCTTGCAATGAACTGTTGTCGCCAGATATAGTAGTAGTATTGTGTTCCGTATAGAACTCAAACGGTTGCCAACTTTTAGTATCGAAATTGAAACTGTAGTTCGGTTGTTGTTCTTTATGTTTGTGAGTATTTGATTTAAAACAATTTTTTTTTAATTTAAAGAAGTACATACAAGCGGCGTTTATCTTGCATGTATAAGGTATGAGAACGGATTGACCTTCTTTCATTGAGCATTACATAGATTTTAGTAACGAATGCGCATTTTCGCAAAATAATAAAAATAATTGTATATTCCTTAAATGCTAACGCAGTTACGTCAGCTACCTTGCATGCCCTCTTATCTTTTAGCACTACTTCTTTCCATCCTGTTTTGGGTCCCCCAACCAGTCTTCGACCCGGGATGCAAAAATATAGTGCTAGAGTTTCCAACATAGTTTGGTGGCTTCCTCTTGATGTGTCCATAATGGTACGCAACCTACTCTCCTGCATCTTGTCGGCGATATCGCGTAAACAGAGGTTTCCACGTACGTAATCGTTACGGATTTTATCCAACATAGTTACGCCGCACATCCACCTAAGCATTTTCATTTCGGCAACTTGAATGACGTGAACGTTCCTCTGATACATACGCATACATATTATAATCATCAAGTTTCTATATACCAAGCTCGAGGACTTCACTTTGTTAATGACGCATCGAAGCTAACTTTGTTGGTTCAAATCCACTCGATTTGTTCATATTACATTTCTATGTTTATTAGTACGCGGTAAATGGAGTCAGTTGGCTTGAGGCGTTAAAGTAAAATTTTTAAGTTCGATAAGTAAAAGTCCCACTATCTAAGCTACACACTTGACAAATCTGTTTGATTTTTGTTTTGTATAATTTTTGTAATAATTTTATTTCTATTATTTAAATAAATTATATATAAAAAAAATTATGTTTATAATTTATTTTAGAATAAAATAAACCTAAGCGATATTACGGTACAATTAATGGCGTATAACAAATTGAAATCTATAAAATTACAAATCATTTATTTAGTCCCGTTCAGAACCATTCTACCGTATAAGGTTCGTTGTATTTGTATAAGTCCTATGTAATCGTTTCAAATCCCTAAATGAACTCGAAAGTGTTTACTTATAATAAAGGTGGAAGTAATGGCTGGTTACAACGCTTGTTACGTCGACGTTGACAAATCGTTTTGTTTGAACGCTTAAAGCAATTAAGATCCTGTTTCCGTAAATATATTATATATTGGTGATCTTATAAGTTATGAAACAAGTAAAACTAGGGCTTTTCAGCAAACTTTTACAAGTTATATATCATTTTTTATTTACAATACTTTATAGTCATATCTTTTTGTGGATATTCAGTTAAAACTAAATCGTTTGGCAATGACGTATTAATTGGGTGAAATTTATTTTATGGAGAATGAATGAATGAATGAACACTTTTATTGCACAACAATAAAACTAATAATAATAATAATTTATATGACAAAAGTAGTGATACAATCTGACGGACTTATCGCTAAATAGCGATCTCCTAATGATAAAATTATTTTGCTGTAATCCGCGATAAAGTAAATAGAAAATATATATAATGCTGAATGTGCTAATCTATCCGTTTTCATACCCGATACATGCAGGATTCGTTAAAACACATGCACTAACCTGCACTAACCTCAATCACCGCCACTACAATATACAAGCAATAAACACGTTCACTATCAAAAACTCAACAATCAGGAAGCATTAGGAGTATACTCCACGACAAATCGTAATTTTGTCGCGGATTATAGCAAATAATTTTATAATATTATTACATTTGCATTGTGGATCTCCGCAAAGTAACGCTTAATTCTATAAATTAAATAACTCTATGCTAAAGACTAATATAAAGACTGCGATAGTTTACATATTATTATACTGTTCATTTTATAACCTCAGGATTTATTCACACATAAATCATATATGCGTCGCCGTGAAGAAGTGTTTCAAACTCAATAAATCTACAATAAAAATGAACTGTGTAACTGTTCCATTGTCCCTTATGTAACGGCAACTTAGATATTACCCCGCCTGAAGACTAAAATAAACCAGAGATTCACCGAGATCCCCGAAAGATTGCTGTCATGTTCACTTTATAAATCATATTTCATTCGCACGTGAAGCCGTTTTTACGTCAAATTCTATTTTTTGAAAGTACACATAAGACCCGGTTTGTTTAAGATAAGATTCCAAGAGACTATTCAATAGACTTACTTGTGTTATCGTCAGTATAGTATAATAATTACTTATGTACTTTTTAGCAAAACAACAAATTGTCTCACGAATAAAAATCTGAACTATATTTAGTACTTGAATTACCTCCCCATATCATACTAGATGCACAGATGACCTCAATAAAGGTCGCAAAAAGCTGCATTATATCATTTGGTGTGGAATTTTTTTGGAGAAATCTATGACAAGCAGTGGGCATCCATCGGTTGAAAAGAAAAAGGCAATATACATACTGTAAAGGGCAATTACAAGAGGTCGCTGCTATCGTGCGTATTACTAGTACAGCCGATGAAACGAGTTTGCCGCGACGTCAAAAAGCAATTAAGTATAGAGTTTCCTGTTTACGAACGCAGACGATGGCGTTCTGGGCGCAACGCCCAACAACAAATAGAGGTTTCCATTGCAGCAGAGAAAAGCAACGAGCCATGTTGTGTGATGTGACGGGTGTTTTGGGTTATTGTATTAATTTACAAACAAGGAAGTACAAGTTGAATTATAGCTTGTGGATTCATTGATTTCAATTTCGAACCTTCTTTAAAAGTACATATAAAGGACAATCTCGTAAACTTAATTTCAGTTGTCGTTAATGTCTCGTTTAAACGTAGATATAAAGTTAAATTAGCAAATGGGAAACCCAGTAGCTCATCAGAGTAGATTCACTGTTATGGATAAATTTCAAATTCCCGTAACCGAACATTGAATGATCTTCAAATAATTTATAGAATTAGGCGTTACTTTGCGGAGGTCCATAATATTACTTATTATGCTATAAACATGTATCACGGATTATAGCAAAATAATTTTTATTATTACTTTTGAATGATCTTCATTAAAAAATATTATCATCCTTTAACTACATTTTTTTTGTTAAAAAAATGTATGCTCTTGGTATATCACTTAACAATAAGGGGAAAAAAAATGTATGTGCTAGGTATATCACTTTATATATAAGTGATTA
The DNA here is from genome assembly GCA_947086505.1 of Morpho deidamia. Classification (NCBI taxonomy): domain Eukaryota; kingdom Metazoa; phylum Arthropoda; class Insecta; order Lepidoptera; family Nymphalidae; genus Morpho; species Morpho deidamia. Next base: position 4,822,904 of record CAMTZC010000025.1, read on the forward strand.
CCATTGATCTCCGGTATTTAAGTAAAATAGAATTTAAGTGACTATCTCCTTCAATAGGGTATAAGGCACGTTACACCTATATAAAACTTTTAGTTCGACAAAGACGAAATTGATGCATGCAGTCAGTTGGTATTATATCACAATATCTTGTTTTTTACGGCATACAGCACAGTGCTTTCCATTACAGCTATTTTACGCTTAGTTCAACCACATATTCTCTTGCAAAATGAAAGTATATTTTTGAAAATATCAAGACTTAAAGCTCTAAAGTAGTTCGCCTAGCGTTAGAGGTTGATGTATTGTTCTAAAAATACTTGGAACTATACTTATTATTGAATAAAACCAAAATAGGTCATTTGATATAATTTCGTAACAATGTCATATGATACTTCTGAGTCAAGTATTCTGTGACTTTATTTATCGTGACTGTTTATCTTTGCAATTTGTAGATATCTTCGTCCTCGTAGCTGTTACGTGTACAAATGCAATAGTCTATTACAGACATAATCTTCTTTTTCTCAAACACAAACTGGGTTAAAAAGAAATCATTCACTGCTAGACTGCTGTCTTTTCTTTGTAAAAATACTTGGAAGACTTTAGATTTTGTTTATAAAAATACTTGGAAGACTTCAGATGGGCAAATGATGAAATGAATGGTCCATATACTTATGTTTTATGTATTTATTTTTTTGTATTTGTCTTTGTTACTGTGTTATTGCAACCTTTTTTATTCATTGAAAGGAATTGATTGCAATCGATCCCGATCGCATACACGCGTTAATTTATTACGTATTGTTCTTAAGGTTGAAAGGCTAATAGTACCTCGTATGGTCTTATTTTCTTGTACCATGACTTACATGTACGCATCGTAAGTTAGTCTCTATATTGTACATCTCATAATTATTACATATCTACAATCATTATCAAACATAGTCCCCAAAAGATGTCTGTTTGTATGTGATAAATTTTCTCAAAATATAGAACGGATTTTTGTACGGTTTCTACTAAAATGTAGTTTAATTCTTACGGATATAGGTTCATACTACATTACGGTTTTATATAAATTGTGTTGAACAGGCCGCGCGGTATGAAGCAGGCAAAATCTACGCACCTTATACATGCAACGATCGTCGAGATTGTGGTGGTGGGTGTGTGTGCTGCTTTTGTGTGCGTTGTTGCTGGTGAATTGCGCCTTGGGGTGCATGTGGTGGCTGGTCCTGCATGTATAAGGTGCGTAGATTTTGCCTGCTTCATACACATTGGCTTTGCATGCATTCACTTAACCCGTGCGGATTATAGCAAAGTAGTTAGTTCTGTTATATTGCTTGTAATATGGAATTCCGCAATGTAACGCCTGCTTCTATAAATCATGTATTATATTATTATAAACTTGTTTGCAACATGTTGTGGCGACCCCACTTAGAGTGGTATAAGGGCAGGAAGATGATGATGTTGTATGAATATAACACAGGTGAAACACGCAATAACAAATAAAAAATATGTCACTACACGTCCACACTCAACAAGGGCTCTCGTATTACTGACGTGGTGCGCTTGGGATGGTGTAATATTTCCTTTGTACACTAGTATTAGTGTCTTGTAAGTATATTCATGCATATATCTGTCGATCTGTCTTGTAGATAAATATACAAGTTAAGAGGCACACATCTTAACCTGCATATACTATAGACAGTATAAATAAAAATATTATATATAATATCATAATGATCATTTATATGTTATAACAATTGTTACGTAGTAATTAGTAGCTAAGTGCCCACAATAATGCAATATGTGTTATTTTACTGTTCACAAAAAAATGGGATTATTTTCTATACTTGAATGCTTGGACTTGAAGCTTTTAGTGTGCCAAATTTAATTAATCGACGTGAAAGCGTATCACACAGAAAGGTCCACTTTCATATTCATATTAGTATGTAGTATACATTCCTAGAAGTATTTCGTGCTTTTTTTGAACGCTCTTAAAGATTATCAAATAAGCTTTACGCACATATTATAGTCCACAATGCAAAACAGTATTGTTTAGTTATGTGGCGTTTTAACTCATACTTCGACCCGTTGTAGGCATTATGCCAACTGTGAACTATTTAGCCACAGCCTTAGAGTACCCCACTATTATACTGTAAGCCCGGTACTTACTCGAAACATAAGCAAGCACACATGGACGTGAATTTTAATTGTTTTGTTTGCGAGGTTACATACGACTAAGGTAAGGTGACGTCAGGCAGGCGGCCGGTCGTAAAATACGTAGCCAAATCATGTGATAGCATGTTTATAACATGTCGTGCCGACCCCACTCAGAGTGGGATAAGGGCAGAAGGATGAAGATGGTTAGCGAGGTTGTATGGAGTATTGAATCTCAATCTATGTTGAATTCGCAATCTTAATTTTGTTCTGAAGAATTTGATTCATATACTTTCGAATTATTGATTTTTGATTGATTTAGTAAAGTTACCTAATTCTTTTTTACCTAATTCAATAGATTATTGGAACGAGTTTTATAGACTAGTTCACACGGTTAAATTAATTTTGAATCCTGAGTTTGAAACAAATTTATTCAGCAATTTTTCGATCAAATTTAATGTTTTACATATTCATTATTTCTGAACTTTACAATATAAAGTTTTTGGCTACTACTTAATTTAGTAACAAATTAAATACAAAGACTTTTATACAATAGAGGTTTATATGTATAAATGATAATGTTTGAAAATTGAATTTTATGAGAATTTTAAATGAAATCAGATATAAGAATTATATATATAGTTCTGACAACCGTCAATATTGAAACTTTAGTAGTTGGATTTTCATTCTCGACTGTTACATTTCTCGTAGCTTTAGTCAGTCCATTGTAACATAGTTTCCATTTCAACGGTAATATTATACAGTTTCAATAGAATTGTTACGTTGAATTTAATGTTTAGATGTCGATCATTGAAATTATAGCTTGAGCAAAGTTAATTTTATGAAGTAGGGCAATACCCAATTTATTATCCTTAAAGCTGAATGTAGTTGTGAATGATTCTACGAAATCAGAATTCATCAAAATATTTTATTAAATATTTATTAAAGTTTCTCGAACTCCCCGGTGTTTGAACGTTAACAAAATTTAAATGAATATAAAATTATAATTTGCATAAAATTTTACGTTTTACTCAAATCGAATAAAACATTATTTGCCTTTTTAAACAAAAATTGGGTTGAGGAGTCTTAAAATTTGCATGATTAAATTTCACATAAGCACAAAAAAATAAAATACTCATGATAGCGTCTATCATGAACATATATCTAAAATAAAATATTCACAATATGTTGTGAATTAAACAATATGAAGTTAATTAAACTAACTGAAACCATTGATAATGGTTTAAATTACTTTTATTGTACTTTACTTATGAAATTTTTGTGGCGGGCTATGTTTCCAAAATATTTAAATAAATTAATAGTTTATTATGTATATAAAACATGGCTGGATAAAAAAAATGTAGAATTTACGTGATGTTGATTCAAATTTTGTGAGTAGTAAACTAAATTGATAAAAACTATCATGACAGGTAAATTGCATAAAATACTAAAAAAATATCATATTTAGAAATCTGAAGTCACGTTTCATAATACATAAATATAATAAGACTATTCATATAATATTCGGTCTTAACACATGTTAAACTATTCTATTACCACATTAATTAATATGGGTTTGGATGCTTCTTAGAGAGTGCTGAATGGTTTTTTAAGGTGTTGAATTTATTACAAGTAAGAAAACTATAAAACGAGATCTAATGAGATTATCTCGTCAAGCGAGTGCGTAATTAAGTGAAAGTCTATGTCGAAAAAGGAGTGTTAAAAGCGACTAATTGCGTTATTAACGCAAAGGTGTGACTTCGCTGTAACGTAATTTTAGCTAAAAACCATTGTGCGCTAATTAGTGCATGACATCAGCGGGGTAAGCCTACTATCATGACTCATCAATGAGTACAGGGTTGATTCGACATGATATGCCTTTTACACGATACGATTTTATCTCTGTTTTTTTATGCAAAATTATTAAAACTTCTTTTAACGAATTTTTGTATAGATCAATTCACTTACGTATGAAAAATCGTGTTCAGGAATAAATTGTATGTGATCACGTTCGGGATTTTACCAAGGGAACGAGAGTTCTATCATACTTACCTTTGGTTATATCATATCAAACTTACGGTTTATCATGCGCTATACAGTGAGAGAATATATATGGAATATGTGAAACCTAGTTATGTGAATTGGCGAACAAAGCTGTTACTATACCAATTTGCGTGAGTTTTTTGCAAAGTATTAGGTAATTTATATAATTAGGCGCCATTTTGCGGAGATCCATAATACAAAAGTAATAATAAAATTATTTTTCTATGGTCCACCGATAAAATAAAAATAGGAAATATATGTTATGCTAAATGCAGAATGAACTATCCGTTTTCATACCCGATACATGCAGGATTCGTGAAAACACATGCACAAACCTCCACCACCGCCACCACAATACACAAGAACAACACATGTTCACTATCACAAACTCAAAAATCGCTTCGCCCCGCAACCGAAGCATCATCAGGAGACAGACCCAACGACAAGCCATAGCCACGACATGTATAATGGTTAGTTAAATAAACAGTTTCAATTGTTTCCTATTACTTGCCAGTATGACTTTTGACATTTAACAAATTGCAAATACACAAAGGAAAACAAAGTATTCCACATGTTCACTCGGACGGAAAAATGTGGAATGCTTTTACTGGATGCACTTCCATAGTTTCGCCTTTAAAATGAGAGTGAATTGGCATCAAGTAGGCGAACGCGCCACACTTTAGTCTGCATACTTTTCCATAAGTTTCAACGCTTTGTTATACACGAAAAAAATGTTTCTTAAACTGAATAACGTTTGTCCAAGTATCTACGAATTCGTACCCCATATTTTTATTTCCACAATACTTTTCATCTCTGCCTCAGATGATGGTAAGTGGTGAAGTAATTTAAATTAAAAATGCACCAATACTAATAACTTAGGAGCCCAGTATTAAGTGCCTCAAAATTTCTACAAATTATCATATTACGGAGCTGAATATACCTGAATATATATATATATTTAACTAAATATTAAGATACATACAAACGTTGGCATATAAAGTGATTGTGTCGACACAAATCTGTTTCCTAGTGTTATCAGTTTTGTATGATCTGGAAGAGTTCAGCGCTTCTTATTATTAATGACATTAATATAGTATATAAAATGAATATCATTAATCTAAAGTATATACTAGGTAATGTAATTTATGTGACGTTCTTCACATGTAAGTAGCAATTTATCGTTGAATTAAAAAATATATATCTTAGAGAATTGTTTGTACAATTCTATTATTCAAAGTCGTTGGTCGTGTCGTTAGTCATAAGTTGAGCCATAGTTCGTTAATTAATCTAAGTGTCATGTTGCGTTGTCATTATTCAAAACAAGCTTTTTCTGTCAAGGACTTTTCCTATCACGCTAATGGGACCCTAGCGTTAACTTGCTCAGAATATAATGGAAGAAATAATGTATAAATTCATATTTTAGAGAACAACACATTTTACTGGTTAAGGAAGAAATATTTATCTCCAATGAGAATCAATTACAAAATACTTAGCTAGGCTCTTGGAAAATCTTCATTCCAAATATACGCCGGTACCAGTTGTATAAACTTCGGGTTTATATGCAACAAATAACAGAATTATTATTATTTTATATTTTAGATTATTTTTTTCATGAGAACACGTTTTAACGTTTACAGGTTGATATGCAAAAACAAGGCTGTCAAATATGTCAGTTTTGATATATTAGATTATGCTATAGATAATATCTCTCTATGCTTAATTAGGCTTAATTCAGTAAATTTATAAATTCTGTAACTGCTTCAACTGTCAGTTCAAAAACTTTATCGTACAATTAAAGAGAGAAGTAGATCACCCTTATTTGCTTTCTCTGTATTGTAATATTACACATCTTAGACTGGCTCTCCTACTCTACTTTGATAACTGATGAAATGAAATAGCACCATTATAGTGACGACTCATTTGAAATAGAACTAGATACGCCCCGTAGTTTCAGCGAAGTCAAGGTTATGCAAGACGTAGCCTGTAGCTATTTATTTATAGTATTTTTTTCTGGTAAAAGTCATAGTTCTTTGGAACCAAGGCTTTTACTAGAAAAAATACTAGCCCATGTTTTATTCTTGATATAAGCAAAGTTTGGTCAAAATTCGTTAGGCCGATTAAGCATTAAAGTGAAAAACTTACTATTCGCATTTATAATTTTGTGAGCATATTGCATAAATATGTAGAAATCTACAATCATTTAGTAATTAGTAATCATTACTACAATCATTAATTTCTTATAAAAGATATGAGACATATACATATATATATTTTTTAAAATTTAAAATGACTTTTCAGTAAAATTTTACGACGTACTATATTTACGATATCGTGATGTCCACCGCGGACTTTCCGAAAAAATAAAATTTAAAAGACTAACAATAAATAATTCACCTGATGATTATCTTCATATTCTTTTAAAGTTATTGGCGGCTTTACCCGGTATTTTCTGCGTCTGACCATTCAGATTACAAGTAATGTTAAACTACTATGTCGATAAAGCTCGACTTGCGTAAATGTTTATGCATAAGGCACGCACTGAAGTCGTCTGGTTGTATTTTACCAAAACAAGGGTATTATAATTATGTTTAAAGTTTTGCAGTGCGATAATTTTGTTTCTTGTTTGACGAAAAAACCATAATATCCCATTGCTTGCCTTGTTGGTATGTTTTTCATCATAAGACATTTTTTATTTCACTGCAAATTTGTCAATTCAAACCAAACTTAACGACTAGTTTAGGATAAATTATGCTTGTCGAAATATTTCCAATTTACTCTTATTGAACAGAATCAAGTCCAAGACTGTATTAGAGGCAAGAAAGATGATTGAAGCTCTTTTAAAGGTAAGTTAACGCAGATAAAGTCGTGGTTACAAATCAATTTCAATAAGACGATGTAAAAATTTAACTTGTTTTAAATTTTAATTGTTTAATGGCGAAATGGCACGGCATATTGCCCTCAAAGCACAAAATAGAAACATAGGATTAAGAAAATCGAATTGTTTCAAAAGACATAGTTTAAAATCTTAAACACGAACAAAAAGAAGGGTATAGCTAGACTTTTATAAATCGACTCATATAACCTTGATTGGAACCAACCAATAACTGAAGATAGATGAGCCCAGTTACGCCACCGAGATCACTAGAGGATTGCCTTCAGTAATCTACTTTATAAATTTCTAGATAAATTTTGTTCAAGCTTTTGTTGAAATATGTTTCTCAGTCCTGAGACTAATCATCGTAAGTGATATTTTATCTCTTACAATTATGTAACGAAGTTTGTAATAAACATATATATAAATAAAAAATGAGTTCGTTACGGCATAATGAACTGAAAGTTAGGTAACAGGATCATTCATAAGCATTAGGACTTTTTCTATTTTCGATTTTCGAGACTTGTCGCTACATGATAGCGACAGAATGGACAGCTTAATCGAGTTTAAATGTCTTCGATAATGTCGAGATCACTTAGGCGAAAATTTGGAGATTTATCAGAAGCTTTGAAGCCTACAGAAGGTTTACTTTTATTGTTTCCATATTTACGTTTATGGCGCGAGGACTTTTTAGCTACGATTAATTTTATTCAGAAACTCATTTTGGTGCGCAAACCAGGAATGCCCATGACTAGAAAATAATGTGTTGTAAAAATAGAGGTGCTATTACTTGGCTTATAAAAAAAAGTTAAGTAGCGGCTTGTTACAATCCCACTGCTGGCAATATGCCTGCTCTCTCCGTTTCTGGAGAGAAGGGTTGGAGCTAAGATCCACCACGATGCTCTAACGCGGATTGGTATGTTACAAATATCTCCAGAATTCTCTAGAGATATGCAGGTTTCCTCACGTTACGTTACGTCACGTTATTTTAAAAGTAATTACGATGTACAAATGTAATAATAAAAATAAAAAGTTAATTAAATAAAAAAAAAAATTTATTAGAGAAAAATCAGTTCAAATTTCGAGAGCCCCTTTGACGTTCTCCTAAATAGTTTTGTTATTGATAAAAAAACTTGGCACTTAACTCCTAATATTTATCTCAGTTTGTATCAACCTACAACTATAAAAATAAGTACCATTGCCTAGTAAAATAAAAGCAGCTGTTATGAATGGAATAACTTTAAATTACATTTCCTTAATGTATCATCTTTTGCATAATATATGTAAAATAATAATTGTTTATACTTATACCGTAAGAGTTATCTATCCAGATCCTAATTCCTAACGATGAATCGTTAACGCATTAGTACCTGTAAATATTTAAATAAAATAAATAACTATATGTGACACTTACACACACGGTCGTCCGTCCCCAAAGTAAGTAACTTAACACTTGTGTTATGGGTGACGGACCTCGGGTAGATATACTACATATATAATTTTAAATACATACTTAAATACAAATACACACACAGGCTCGAAGAATCAACAAATTGTTTATAGAAAATGGTGGCCCTCGGAATCGAACCCGCGACCTGCGAAGCTGAAGGCAGGATCGCTACCCACTGCGCCAACGGGCCAGACAATAAAATAAAAGAATAATCAATAAAATAATGTTATACTCCTAATAGAATGGGATACGCCGGATACAAGCGTCTTAAGATCGTACGTATAGCGTGAAACAGTTGAAGAAGAATAAATAAAAACATCATAATAAAACAATAGGTTAACATTTTAGGTGAATTACAATATAGTGAATAATTGTGCAGGTAAATAAAAAATTAAAAAAAGGTTACGTTGTATTTTGAAAACTCATATAAAACGTTTTAAATCTGTTCATACAAATATAACGTGCTGTTTTTGTGTTGAGAGCGCGATGTTTCAAAAGAGATCAAACAAAAATATTTTTACAAACCGTATGTAAAATGACCATAAATACCTAAGAGATAAATTACGGACAGTGGTGGATGTTTTATTAAAATTGGGGATCGTAGCAATTTCGTTATGAAAATGTCGCCTCAAAAACGTTAGTAATTTTAGGTTTTAAATGTTCGAGAGTGACATTTTTAGGATGCTTGCTTTAATAGACTAGAGAAAACACATTGCTGTGGGTGGCTTCATTTAAGGCCAGTTTTATGTTCAAACCAAAGGAAGAATATACTTGTAAAGACCTTTATATGACGTCTTTTTTAACCAGTGAACGTATACTCTTAATGAATTGAAAATTGAATTAATTGGAAAGTTAAATAACACCAAATAATAGAATATAATTTTATTATATATTTTTGTGTGACAAAGACTGTAAGTATTAGTATTTCTAGTAGTAATAAGGAGTAATAACAGTAATTTGTCCATTTAATCGTTTCCAGCAATATAATTTTTCCTTATATACTGCTTTTAAGACATCTAAATATATCAATATAACAATGTCAATGTTTATCTTAAGAAATAATTAAAAATGTATAATAAAATTTAATATTAATATATAATATCCGTACCAGAAGAAAATATGTTGAAAGTCGACTTACGTTCTTTTCATTTAATATATTTAATCATATTATGCATTAGAATTGCCTAATTTTTATGGTGGATATTTCTGTGTAATCTATGTCTTTATATCGCACACACAAATTTGTGAATATTTAAATGACTCTGTTAAACGTAACCTATTTACTATGAAAAGTGTGCGTTTTATTTAAGTTTTTCACGCCTATTACGGATATAATTTAGCGCTTAAAGTGTCTATAAGAAAGATTTTCTGCAAATCTAGTTGCATAAAACTGTCGCTAATCTTTTACGAAGAAAGTATAATTACTTTGGTCTCCACTTAATTGTGTTCGCAGTTTAGCCTTGTTAGATATAGTTCACGAAAGATGCATACTAAGGGAGTGGTCGTTTTAAGCTCAAGTATTTCTAGACTTTCAAGAGAATTACGTGCCAAGGTCGCGTATTATATGTGTTTAAGTCTGCTCATTCCGTATAGTGCTTTTGAGATTTGCTTTGTGTTTCTTCTCATTTAAAAGTTTATTTTGCCCTCGTGAAAATGTATATTGTTTTCGCGTGTAACGCGCTTTTTTAGTTAGTGACTTTAAACAATTGTCAATAAGGTATAAAGTGGGGATCTTTTAAATGATTTCATTTACGTTATGTTTTTGTACTTAAAAATTCGAAATCAAATAGTTTGTGCTCATATTGGTGAGTATGAACTAGTTGATTCCTTACATGAATTTATTAAAATTATCATATTATTATTAATTAAAATAAAATATAGAAATAGAGTAAGAACTTGCGGAACACAAAAGCTAAAAATAGTCGAATTTTAGTCGTTGCGCGAATATAATAATGATGCTAAGACTAGTCTCATGTTATCCATATATCTACATTTATATCATTTAGAGTAACCACACTTTATTGATTGATTGCGGAACTGCAATTTATTACATTATCACCAAGAAAATATAGCAGTCGATACGAAAATGATGCTTTGGGTGGGTGTTTATGAATTTTTAAATACTGTAGCAAAGTGCTTTTGACAAACTAAAATTATAATGTTTCTAAAATTACTTAGAATTATGAAAATTACCATTCGAGGTCAGTACAATAATATTTTCCTAAAGGAGGACGCTATAAGGACGCTTATTTTAAAAATTATATCCAAAAGTACAGAGTAATTATATTATTTTGTTATAATGGGCAAAATAATATTCTTTTTTTATGGACAGCCCCGAAGTAACGCCTAATCCAATAAATGAAGAATATATCTCGTATAAAGTAAAGTAAGTAAAGTAACAGCCTGTTACTATGCCAACTGCTGGGCTAAGGCCTCCCCTCTCCGTTTTTGGAGAGAAGGATTGGAGCTAAGACCTACCACGCTGCTCCAATGCGGATTGGTAGGTTACACATATCCCTAGAATACTCTAGAGATATGCAGGTTTCCTCACGATGTTTTCCTTCACCGAAAAGCGTGTGATAAATTGCAATTATCAATTAGACACATGAGCTTTAATAGAAAAACTCACTGGTGCCTGCCCGGATTTGAACTCGTGTTCCCCTTGAAAGAGTCGCACGGTCTCACCGCTAGGCTATCACAGCTTATATCTCGTATAGAGTAAGTCAATTTATACTTACGTCATTCTACGGAAAATACACATTAATAAATAAGTTAAATTGAACATAATATGAAAATGCTGGAAAACTCGTTATTAAGTACTTTTATTGTAATCCTTTCAGCGAAGTAACGACGCACCGACGCCGCAATAGCATTATACCTAAACTGGAGCAAGAAAATTAATTTTAGAATCACTTTAATAGTCCTTCGCTTTTACGACAACAGTTAAGATTTAAACTGTAGGTTTTGTACACAATTGCATATAACAGTATTTATTTTTATTTATAACAAATATGTACAAGTTATATCTATCTTAAATTACTTACACGCTTGTACTATACAAATCATGCCCACGTGGAATGGTCCCAAGAATGCTGGCAGCGTTTCCGCGTTGAATCGCTAAGCTGATTCTTTGTGCGAAAAAGGAGCCAGCCTTCCTGTTAAGTTAACAGTTAAGTAATTTGGAGTTATTTTCGAAAAAATTCTTGAGGAGATAAGAAGTTACATTCTTGCTTGAATATCGTTAGCTAAACGATTTATAGAATAATATTGTCAATATTATTCTATAAATAATATAATATTGTCAATATTATTATTATTTATTCAAATAGAATAATATTGTCAATATTATTCTATAAATATAATATGTATGTATATAATAGACAAAGTAGGAACCGGCGGCTTTTGCTTTGCGTCTAGAAAAAGTAAGTAAATCGTTTGTAGGTTTGGGTATAAGATTGTATAATAAAATTCCGCAATTTTGGCCCTGCCATTACAGCAGTTTAAAAACACTGTTAAAAAGAGGCTGATACAGAAAGCCTACTATACTGTTGAGGATTAATTAATGCGTGGATTAACTACTCTTTAACACTGTACAAGACAGTAATGACTAAATGTAACTAGTGATAAGAATTGAAAGGAAAAGATTGAAAAGAGCAACCGCCGAGTTTCTTGCTGGCTCTTCTTGGTAGGAACAGCTTTCTGAAGCGGCGGTAGAGTTGACGATTCAAAAGCACACGTTTTGTTTACATGTTTACTTGAATAAAGAATATTTTGAATTTGAATTTGAATAATATTTATTATGCCTGCTCTTCACTATCGGCGATGATCATTGATCGTGTGATCGTGTATTATCCTGTGATACATACTGTTCGGGCAATTTTTTCCGCCGAGGGTAATCGGGGCTTACTGCACCTGAGGCGGTGCGGGTAGGTGGCTCAAAAATGTCACACAAGAGAACAAACAGATCGGTCGGCGGCTCAACACGGTGAATTCGGTACTCGCGGTCAAGCAGTGTTAATATCGGTGTTCGGTGGACATTTATTATTAATATACTCGGAATATTAAAGACAAATTTGTGGCTGTGTAAAATAATAAAATAGAAGAAGAAAACATTAGTGATTCCACGAATAAATGTGGTTTTGTTATATTCCGGCCGGAGCGGCGTGGATACCATACCCTACAGAGGAGCCTCCCAGTGAAAGGTCAGTATCCTTTGATTATTCGGGGTGGAGAAATTGCTGGTTGTCTACCTATCCTTATTACGTTCACCAACTGTAGCTATCGAAGGGCACGCATTAGGCGCGTACACATACTATCAGAGGTATCAGCGATTTCCTTTGATGCATATGCGAAGAACCGACAACTTCCGGTTTGTAGGCAGTCCTAGACGATGTTGTTTACACCCAAATATGCTCTCTTCACGATCGTGCTGGTGTTTAATCGTTTGTTATCGCTGATAATGAAATACGTATTGCATTACCGCTTTTTTGTGTTTTCTATGTATTAAATTTTCGGTATTCTGGTAAAATTTTTAAAAAGCGAGTTCTATATCTCAACTTGGCACAAATATATGGAAGCAATTTCTAAACCCGATTAGTAGTAATCCTTATTAATTGCGCAATAACTTTAATGGCTTCAAAAGTTCTTCTAAGCTATACGAATATTAAGCTATTTTTGGAACACAATTGCGTTTTTAAATGTATTCTATTAAAGTAAAAAGTAAGTAAGTTAAAGTTAGAGTAATTATAAATAAAGTTACATATTATTGTACGCTTTTTTTTGATTTTCACTATCGTGAGCAGTATTCATAGTAATATGTAGACACCGGTTCCGCCAGTTCCCGCCGGGATAACGTCGTGTAAAGAGCTATGAGTAAGTGCCCCAGATGGGCTCGAAACTAGTCGGGCTAACCCGATAAAATGAGACGTGAGTATAACCGGTGTCTACATATTAATTATTGTACGCTATTATGAACTAAACCTACATGCTAAATTATAGATTTAGTTTATAACTCTTGGTACCGCCATCTTCCTCTGCCTCGATATTATGTTAAATTACCCTCTATTTCATAATTTTTTCATGTTTCGAAAGAAAAACTGGGTATAGACTGTGAACCGGCAATATGTCTTATCTCTAATTTTAAGTCAAATCTCTTTTTAACGGCATGGGTACTACTGTCCATAATTTTCCGTATCAACATGTATTATCTACTAGAAAATTTGTATATAAACAAACATTAAGTATGTCAACTGTTTTTTTATTTCATAAAAATTATTGCGAATGTATTAAGAATCACGTTTTTTCTTCTTCCTGAAAAGTTGTCAAAAATAAGATAGGACAATTTGCCAGTTCACAGTCGATATGCTACATGTTGACCCAGTAAGTTGTACGTAATTTCATTAATATTGCACCAGTACATTAGTCTTAAAAGCGTAACAGACAGACAAATAGACCGACAGACTTTCGCATTTAAAATATTAGTATGGATATGGTTTTCACAAAATAAAACCTTTATAAGTGTATGCTTGTATTATAGTGAAATTTAAAAGTGAAGTAAAATATTTCTATATTTTTGCACTTGATTTTATTTATTACATACTAAACAAACTATTAAGTAAATTACGATTTATTTATAAAAAAAATTTGGACTTATTTTGAAACTAATTTTCATTTAAACCTCCTTTTTTGTAAAAATATTAGAAAAACTCAAAAATATGGCGTTAATTACAAGAATACTGAATGCCTAATACTTTTCAGTTTTCCTCTGTAATACTTCAATTCATAACGTCGGAGATTTCAAAAATATCAATCCACGAGAAGAAAATGTTTGAGACTTAGTTTAAGTTTGAGATTGAAAAAAGACCCCATAAATTATTTGAACTAAAAGAAATACTTAGGGCTTTCTAATAATTTTCAGACACAATGCCGTACGTTGTCCTATAAATCTCATACGTGAGATTTATAGGTCTAGTTTCGAACCCTCCCGGAGTTCTTACTCACGAGCTTATTACGTAACGGTGACTGTGACGTAAATTGAAAACGAGTGTTACTGGGTAATTTCATTCAAATACAGTCAACCCTCTTATAACGCGGTGAACGCGTACTGCGTTGTATGGAAACCGCGCTATACGAAACAAGAATTTGCCCTACAAACCACGCTAATTCGTTGCGTGTTCTATGAAAATCGGCTACCGGATTGTATGGAAACATTGTATGGAATTAGTACAAATGACATCATTCGCACCGCGTTATATGGAAACAAGAAATACAAAAGACAAAATAATTATATATTATTTGTTATAGAATTAAAGAAATACACATTTATAATATTGTGTAATGTTGTCCAATTATAAACCATAAATTAAGTAGTAAGAGTCGAACGAACGGACGGTGCAGAAAATTTTTAAAAAAGACTGTCACCAACAAAACGTATGTACTGTGTAAAAGCTCTGATATCACAGAAACCGATGTCGTAGACGGCTATGAGATAAGCTGGCATGTTTATAAAAACATGTTGTTTACGTATCTCGGCTGTACTTTTGCGTCGAAAATTAAACTTATATTAAACCCTCTTACAATATCAGCTCCGCGTTCTATGTAAACCGCGTTCTAAGAGTACCGCGTTAAATGAGGGTTGACGGTACTTTATTGCATCAAGAGACCAAAATTGCATTAAGCGTTGAAAAACTTGTTCGCAAATCTTTTTTATATAAAATTTAAAAAAAATTCAAAATTGATTTATTCATTAACAAAGTTCTTCATTACTGTACAAAGGTTGGAATCTTCTAGTGAGTAAGTCAAGCATACTCGTGTCAGAAGGTCCCACTCTTCCATATCTAAACAATAGCACATAATTATTAAGAAGAAATTAGTCTGTATATGTTTGTGTGTATGTGCTTGTGTGTGTGTGTGGGCGCGTGTGTGTTCGTGTGTCTGTACGTGTGTGCATGGATAAGAAATAAGCAAATTTCTATTGCATTTAAATATCATTAAACTTGTAACTTCCTTATATGCATATTGTAGATCTTTACTAGAATAATTATTTTTGAGAGCAGTTTTAGAAAGAATTTGCGACGGGATTGCAAGGATACATATAACTTAGTATTCTCCAAAGCTAAAGTCATTAGTATGTTTTGCTTCGTCGATAAAAAAAATGCCTGATTACACCAACCTTACATTCAATCATGACTTATCTGTCGATATATTTCAACCTTTTTTTTATCAGGAATAAACCCCTTACGGGTCCCTAAAGCTGAAATGGTACAGGGTAACGTAGTACACATTGCCTCCCAACCCCGCCAGCAGTATCCTTGAACCCCAGGGTATATATACAACTACACGCTGTAAGTATATTTAAAATCTTTATGAAAAGCAAACATTCTTCAACGAGTCCAAGAAGTAGATGTGATCACAATATTAAAAACCAATTTGCAGCGACTCCTAAACAAAAATTATGCTATATAGATAGGTTTATGAAGTGTATAAAATATAAAAAGAAAAGGGTCTAAGTTACTTATTCATGAACGCCGAGGTATCGCTGTGGAAATGCTTTAATAACTTTATTCTCTAAGGGGTAGTTTTGTACAATGCCTAGACACTGAAGCGAACTATTTGATTTTAATATATGCTGAGATGTAACATAAAATAAAAATTCTATGTAATCATGCTTCAAAAATTCAAATACTATTAAATAAAAATATGATTTTGATATTTAGTCTCACAAATTAATTTAGTATTAAAACAGAACGTTATAGTAACTGGTAATAAATGTTGCACATATTACGTAAAACTGATGGGTCGTACATAATGTTGGGTTTCGACTATTTGCAATTTTACATTCATAAACTGCTAAAGTTTAATTTCTTTTGATGTCTCACTTAATTCATGTGATCTTGGTACATGTAAAGTCGCTACATTTATGAAAGTAGGACAGCAAATTAATAATTCTGTATAGTAAGTATTTAAACGAAATATTTTAACTCCTTGAATACAAATTTCTTTTCAAAGTAAAGTCTTATTACCTAAACTATATTTATCTTCATTAGAAACATTATAACGCGATGAATATATCTGAGTAGGTTCGAAGCGTTGATTATTTTCAAATATTTTTATTAATTTTCAAAAACATAGCGAGTGTTGTTGAAAATTAATAAAGTAAATAGATGACATAATTACTTTTGTGTTTGTAATTTTGGTATGGACTTTTACAAAGGCTTTTAATTTTAATTGATTAAATAAAAACACAAGTTTACTTTACTCTTATTTGAGAAACAACATTACCTTACTCTAGTATATCAGCAGTCCATATTAATTAACAGATACAATATTAAATTTGAGTTTTCTTCTTACAAGTATATTTTGTTTAAATAAAAATTTATTTACGATAAAATACATTTAAATATATCACACGCTTTGTATTAAAGCGACCTAATTCAAAAACTTGTTTTGTGGTAATTTGCACTAAAGCGAAGCATATAAGCTTTGAATAAACAATATTTGAATTATAATAAATAAATAGAAATACAATATGGGACACTTACACAGTCGTCTATCCCCAACGTAAGTAACCTAATACTTACGTTATGGGTACACCCAGGCTCTAAAAACCAATAAATTGTTTATAGAAAATGTTGGTCCTCGGCGGGAATCGAACCAGCAACCCGCGGAGCTCAGGCAGGGTCACTACCCACTGCGCCAACGGGCCAGTCAAATAATATGAAAGAATATGAATTATGAATATATTTACTAGTTTTCTATTATCCATAACACAACCATTGAATTACTTTGGGATTGTCCTGTGTATTTAGTCATTAAAAAAAAACAGAAACATGTCGTGTTTCGCAACTTGCAGATATCGCATTCTTAGTGACCTAATTGAATAAAGTTTTGTGGTAAATTGTAATAAAGGCAAGCGTAGCGCTTATAAAACTAGAACAAGAAAAAAAAGAGCAAGAAAACATTAGTTTTTTTTAATAGTTCATAGCTTGAAATCATAGATGGCAATGAAATAAAGATTACAAAGTATCTAACTCAATTAAAGCTAATTTTAAATAAGGTCACTTAAATAAGCGTGCGATATTTAATTTGTTAATACTTTTTGAGGTGAAGACTATTTAAGGCCTCATTTGAATTGTTATCAACAAGGTTTAACGTTTGACAATTTTATTAGGTAGACTGCTTGGTTGCAAAAGCTAACTCAAATGTATGACAAGATTACTTGGCGAGCTGCCATATCGGCTTCCTAGCTGCCTAATCGAGTTTGAACGTCGTGATGATAACGAATGCTTACAAAAAATATTGTAAAACGTAAATATAATACAAATATAATGTTTAGTGACGATCTTAAATGTATTCCAGTTATTGTAAAACACGATTTCGTCACTTTTATTTTTAAATAAAGTACACTATTATTAGAACTAAAAAGAATTTGTTTCGTGCTTATGGGAACTATAGTAATAAAGGAAACCTGGTCGTAAAATACCGAGTATATGCTACAACATGTTATAAACATGTTTTCATATAATTTGGTTTCATATTTTACGACCGGCCGCCTGCCCGACGTCAACTTACCGTAGTCGTATTTTACAACACTTCAGTAAGAAAGAGGGTGATCTATTTCTACTCAACCGGATACCACACGGTGGTTCAATTTACCTTAGTGGCCTTTTACGACACCTCGGTAAGAATTGAGGGTGGTCTATTCTACTCCGCCGGATACCACACGGTGGGTCAGCTTACCATAGTCGCCTTTTATGACACCTCGGTAAGGATTGAAGGTGGTCTATTCTATTCAGCTGGATACCACAGGGCGTGAGGTTATTTCATTACTATATTATAATATTATAATATTTAATTGTCTCCTAAAATGTCGTAGGTCGGACCAAGATAAGATGTTACTTATTTGCTATACTTTGAAATACAAAATTCACCAAAGATTAATAAATATTAACTAAATATCTTTGGGGAATTTTAGAAATACTAGTGTAAACTGCCGAAAACTTCTAATCCCGTGAGACTACGTAATGTCCAAACATTACGTAGGCACGTACGTATTTATTTAAGGTATAAAGGTTAAGGTATAAGGTAAAAAATAAATCAACATACTGTAATTTATAGAATAAGGCGTCAAATTGCGCCGTTACATGATATATTTTTTTTTTTTGTGTTTAAAATACTGCTTTCAATTTCTTTTCCTGTTGTATCTATATATATGTTTAAGTATTTGCTCTTACTCAAAATATAATCTTTAGTTCTTCGATCGATCGCTTTTCATTCGATATTAATTTATGCTGCAATTAATTATAGGTAGCAATTTACCACCACCATGGAATAATGCGAACGGCAAATAAGCTTTTACAGGACAATTATAATTAAATATATTAAGTTTTATGATACATGATCTTACAGAAGAGTATATTGCAAACCACTAAAAATTAAAACGGTTTCCAAGCTTTGTAGCACTTCGTACAATGTATATAAAATGCCCCTATGCATTTAACTTTGTAATTGAAAAAAGTTACTTTGCTATTTGATATACAGATGGCCTGGATGGATGGTTAGTTGTTGCTTGTCGTTGCAGTCACACCATCAGCAAGTCGCTACACGTTGCAAGGGCAACCACGGCTAAGGGGCCGTGGTCCCGCCTCATATGGCACCTTTTAATAAGTTTCCGGACGCCAGTAAATCTTTTTTCCCTCTCCACATTACGCACCCTCAATGATACTTATACGCTGTTTTATACTGCTGGTGCCTTTAGATCTAACAGCAAATAGACAATTTGAAAAAATCCAAATTGCTGTAAATATATTATGAAATTTAGAATCACGATAGTAACATCATAAAACAACGTATAACGTAAAAAAAATAAGGATTCCTAATAAAAGATGCCTCAAATATCGTCAATTATATATTGTCTATTAAATATACTTTGTTATATTCTATTGGGTTTTTCATAACAAAAAATTCTTTTAACAAAAGACAAAAATAAATGTATCTTTTGTTACTATGTTCCCTCAGTGGAATTACATTATCCATCTAAACCATGAGTTGGCAACCTTCTAGGTGACAATTAAAAAAAAATCTAGATTTAAGAGATATTTTTTAAAATGTATATATATTATAAATTTAATTTCTAATTGAGAACAAATGAATTTAAGAAATAATATTTATTTAACGTGTTTTTATCATAATTCATATTTCAGTATTTTTAAATCAATAGAACCATTGGTGTAAATTTTTATTTTATTTTTTTGCTTACGGAAGTGGAGAACCGCATCTTTATATTTAAAGATTTTGTTTGCGACTCGCAAGCCGCAGGTTGCCGATCTCTGATACTAATATTATAATTGCGTAAGTGTATTTGTATGTCGGTCTTTTATTCCATAAAAATTTAAAAAGGCTGGAGAGTGAAATAGTTTTTCTAGGATTAAAGTTCTCGCAGACGGCGTCACAGGCTGTCACAAATAGTCCATACTACCGCGTATGGTTTCGCTTGGTGTATTCAACTGTAATTAGGCTATTTGCTTTCCCTGCACGTCCTATTAAAACAGGTTAAACTGGCGGTCTCGTTTATAGTTATTAACATCTGCGTTTCTATTCTTGTGTTACTGAATTAATTCTAATGTACCGCAGAAGCCGCATCAGATTAAAACAGTTTTTCAGTAAAGCTTTTGATAATTATAATACTATTGTATTTATTCAACACACGCTGTAAATTTATACTTTTGGCTCTCTCCACGATTCATCGTGACGTGACGTCATCTGCTGTTCTATCTGTAAGTAAATGCTGGATGCCTTAATCTCGACTTAACTTGAGTTAAAGCTCTTTCAGAACTGTATGCAATATAGGAAGTTATGCTATAAAATGGATTAAAATATGGCTTGGTTTTTTCTGTTTATTTTTATTGTACACAGAGCAGAATAAATTTATATTAAATTTATTGATAAATTTTTCATTTCACTATCCATCCACTTTTACTATCCATCTCACTTTTAAGCGTTCCTGTTCCGATAGGGTAATATTGATTTCAGCACATTTGCACTATCAAATTTTGTTGCAATTAAGGCCCCTATCCTAGAAAGTATCCTCGTGTATTATTGTTGGGATCAACAGCCGTAGGTAGAAAGAACAATACAGTCAGTGTAAAACAACTTACGTGAACTTAGTATCGCATTTTAATATTAAACTCTAAGCCCGCATAGCGCGTTAAAGTTTTATCACATTGCCAATGTCACTATGCAATTTAGGTATACACAATATAGTATAGTATATCTTTTTTTGATATAGAAATTATCTAAGTGCGGAAATTCTGCTATTTTTTAACGAAATAATTTAAGGTTACATCCACGAGGTCCGCGTTTAGCCGAATTTACGGAATCATTTGAAATAATGAAAAAATATTTGAGCGCGACGAAACATACCTATTAAAATATTTGAACTTTCAAGCTAAATATCCTGGCAACTGAAATTGAACATCTGAATTTTCATCGGTAACTTCTTTTCATGTCAGAAGAAAGCCTACGTATACTATACCATAGCCATGGCACAGGCCTCTTCTTAAAAATGATTTATAGAATGAACCGTTATTTTGCGAACCTCCATAATAAAAAAAAGTATCAGTTTGCTATAGCCATGATTTCAGAAAATCTGTTGTTTGCTAAAAGTAGAGCGTATCCATCCATCCACATCCATATTCGTACCTTATGTATGCAGGACTCGTAAAACGCCTGTCCTACACTAGTAAAAATGCACACATTCAGTACTACAATATCAAAAATCGTTTCAAACGTAACCGATCATAATCAGAAGATAGATTGTACAATATAATCCCAAAGAGCAAAAAGCCTCTTTAGGTATACGCTTAGACTATATCTTTAGGTATAGCAACATCTAAGATATTATTATTTATCATTGAGTAACTTATACCCTTACAAGGAGTACTTTTATAAGGAGTGGTTTTGTATGTTCCTTTAATGACACATATCATGTGTCCAATCTAATGACGTAATCTACATTACGGTCAAATTTCAGCCGGTGTCTTCGCAAATAAAAGCTTAATATGAACATGGAAAATCACATCCATTATATAAAGGTAACTCTTAATTACGAACAACAATACCTTTAGTAGTCTATTGTTATATTGGTTCGGTATGAATTATCAGTCTAGATCAAACAGGTGACGCAATCTATACAACCCTTTACCACCATTGATAGTTGTTTTTATAGAGACCTCTTATACTTTCCCCTCTTGTCCAATACATTGTCCATTAGTTTTTCAACTGCGACTGGATTAAAAAAAAACAAAAAACAATAATTTATTTTACTATAATTCTCGATTAACTTATAACAAATTGCAAAATAATTCATTAATTTTTGTGTTATCTCCGCAACGTAACGCTATGATTTTTCTACGGATCTTCATATTTCTATTACCATCTCTTTCTCCAATTACATCCCTTTTCACCTCCTTCTATTCTCAATTTATATAAGCAAGCGTATATTAGCGGTAATTAAACACGACTATCGTCAGTTCCTGGGCGAAATAATGAAAATTCATTATAATTAAGGTTGTAACTAAAGCACAATGATTAGTTCTTGAATAGTCGTTCAAATATTACATCATCCTGCCCTTATCCCACTCCTAGTGGGGTCGGCACGACGTGTTGTCACAAGATTTGATTCCGTTTTTTACGACCGGCCACCTGCCTGACGTCAACTTAATTTAGTTGTATTTTTACGATCCCTCGGTAAGAAATGATGGTGGTCTATTCTACTCAGCTAGATGCCACACGGCGGGTCGTCTTATCTAAGTCGCCTTTTACGTCTCAGTAGGAAATGGGGGTGGTCTATTCTACTCAGCCGGATACTACACGGCATATGCGTTCAAATATTACATCAAAAATTGTATATATACTATTACATTACATATTTAGCATATATGTATATCACTCCTATTTTAAAACGTATAGAATAATTTAACATCTCATCTGGCTATCGAATCACAAAGGCTTAGGCACCAGTGCAGGGAGTCGCATTAGCCGCTGTTATAACATAGATTTTCAAATGCATGCAAAGCCATTGCTGAGGTCAACACTGCCGAGATTCCATTAATAATGGAGTTAAGTCTGTCAGCTAATTAGCAAGTGCTAGTGGCGATAAAAAATTTAAGAAAGACCTTTTTTGTGCTTCGTTTTGACTGAGAAAGTAATGGACATATTTTTGTTTAATTATAAGACAATTTTTGTCTCTCATCATTTTAAGAGAATAAGAAAATTATTTTATTATAATTTGCGGTAAAAGAAATGCTTAAGGGATAGCGTCCGCTTTAGATATATGGGCGTTAAGAACTTTTTAGTTAATTTGTATGCTGTTGATACATTATGATGGTGAAAGATTAGGTCTTTAATAATGATATATTTTCATTAAGCAGCAAAGGATTGAAGCTTCTGTTCACCACCCAACTCTAATGTGGATTGACAGGTTACGCTTATGTACTAGGATGAATCTTTGACTGGCCCGTTGGCGCAGTGGGTAGTGACCCTGCCTCCAGCTCCGCGGGTCGCGGGTTCGATTTCCGCCGAGGGCCAACATTTTCTATAAACAATTTGTTGGTTCTTCGAGCCATTTGATTTGATTTGATTTACTTTCCTTTGGGGACGGACGACCGTGTGTGTAAGTGTCCCATATATTTATTTATTTATTTATCTATAGGATATTAACTTTTCTTAGAGATGTTTTCTATTAAATATTATAATTACTTGTATAGTTTATAGAAAATTAGTGTCTTGTTCGGGTTTGACCCTGCAGTCTTCTTAGCTTATTTAAAAAAAAATTGTAATAGCTTTTTAACTATGCTATGAACTATTTATAAAGATAACGGGTACGTATCGTGTTATAGTTTCATACATATATTGGATTTTTATTTTATTGCTGATTTTCGAAAATTAATTTTCTACTTAGTTGCTTTTGTGTGACAGAATTACTGCAAAGAAAACGCCTGCTGCTGTAGACGACTTTCACCCTCCATTAAGTTTCCGAAGATCGATCAGAATAATGAGTCTTAGTAAGGCATGAATACTAGATAAGATGATGATAATAAAAACTGCTGCCTAAACGGTAAGTTGGATTTATACGTTGTTTTTATTTTGTATGTTGTGTAGCGCGTTGGAAATTTTTTTGGTAAGTTATCAGGTGAGTGATGGAAGGTTCTAGATTAATATAATTACTTAAAAAGTATTAATTAGGAATATAATTTTTACTTTAGCGACGTACTGAAAGTATTTAAACTTTTAAATGAGGTATAAAGCTATTATTCCAATATTCCAATAATCAAATATCTTTTATCTCATAATTTCTTCTTTGCTCCGGTTGGCCGCGATAGTAGGAAAACAAACAAACTCATTTTCATACTTTTAATATACCTATGGAATTGAATTGGAACAGCTCGTAAGATGGGAAAGTACTTACCTAATTTTTTCCCAAATAGTCAATAATAATTTAAATGATTTCTAGAAGCAGGCGTTACTTTGTGGCATTCCATAGAACTGAAGCAAACAAAGAAACAAATGCGGATTATAGCAAAATAATTATTTTCTAGCTGTAGTAAATAATACACAAAATAGTAAACAAGGGAAAACCACCAAAAGATGACTGGCTTAAATCAAACTGTCACTTAAGCCTTGTCCTTTAGCCGATATAATTCGGACCTTATTGTGAACGCTAAGCCTATCCCCTCTTTCTTATTCCTTTATGCAAATTTAGGGGGCTCTTGACTTATCTGGGAATTTGATACATAATCCAGCATATACAAAATACAAAACAAACCGCATAATATTTGGGGGATGATACATTGCTCACATATAATTTCGTCGTTTTAAGTTATAAGAATTTTATGTTTGATGATTCACTAAACTTAAAATATTGCTTTTAATATTAAATGTGTAAAGGACTTTCTCGACTCGTTTCGTTGTACAGAAGTTCCAGGATCAAATCTAAATTAGATAAATTAATAGTCTTCTTTATCGTACACAAAATAAAAAGTACAGACGAGAGGTAACTTATAACAAACTTAGGTATCAGGCGGCCTGATCGCTAACTAGCGATTTCTTGAAGGCAACTTTAGCGTAAGTAAGCTGTTTAAGAATAATGTACTAAGAATATGTAACGTCAATTTTACACATAATCAATATACCAGTATATATATTTCTCTTGCAATGATACGATTCTATTTATTCCTTAAAGTAATTATTTGTTACGCAATGTCAATAATATCAAAACGTTAGTTGCCAATCTATACTTATTATAAAACAAAGTCCCAAAAAGCTGTCTGTCTGTATGTAATCAATTTTCTCAATATCTACTGAACGGATTTTTGTACGGTTTTCATTAAAGGATAGTGCAATTCCTCCGGATGGTTTAAGTGAAAAGTACATATCGGTATTATGTAAATTGTGTTAAAGAGATCGCGCAGTTGTTAAAAAACTTGCTTTCTGGGAGCTTTAGTCGCGTGCGCTGCGTAAACCAGCAGAGATACGCTAAAATAATGTACTAGAAAATTGTAGATCTATAAAAATACTACAAAAAAGTCCGCAATAGCATGTCTCTATCTCTCACGATTAACTCACAATAACTACTTTTATGTTCAAAATATCAAAAATTCGGGAAAGCTTTCGTAAAAGCTGTGATAGCCCAGTGGTGAGACCGTGCGACTCTCTAGAGACGAACATAGGTTCAAACCCGGGCAGGCACCAATGAGTTTTTCTATTAAAACTCATGTGTCTAATTCATAATTGCAATTTATCACACGCTTTTCGGTGAAGGAAAACATCGTGAGGAAACCTGCATATCTCTAGAGAATTCTGGAGATATGTGTAACCTACCAATCCGCATTGGAGCAGCGTGGTAGGTCTTAGCTCCAACCCTTCTCTCCAGAAACGGAGAGAGGAGGCCTATTCCCAGCAGTGGGATATTAACAGGCTGTTACTTTTTTTTTTTTTTTTTTTCGTAAATCACTGAATTCCACGTGGGCGAAGCCGTTGTAGGCACAGCTAGTTTAAGATAAGACATTGCAGTGTGACAAACAAGAAAACAACACCTTATGATGTAATTATATATTAAAGAAATTATTGGAATGAAATATCGCAATAATTATACTAGACCTCGATACTAATAAGTAATATACACAATTAGAATCAAAAAGTGTATAATCTACCACAAATCGTTTCGGAATACTGCAGCATTCTTAGTAGAAAAACTCCGAAAGAGATGTCGTATAACAATAACTCTATATTGTAATTATATTATTCTATCATTTCTTGTAAAAATAATATTCAATTAGCAGGTATTGCCAAATGGTGCTAACCGGAAAAGTCTATTAGAAAAGTAAAAGGATGTTAACATTTATTGGATACGAAACCGTTCAGTCGTCGCTACTCGGAAACATTTGAGAAAAAATTTCCGATTGCACATGTGCCCGTGTTTACCCTGACTGTGTAATTTGTACAATGACGTGAATAAACGTCTATACCTTTCCACCCTTGTGTTTGGCTTAGACCCTCTATTAAAATTTTCTTTAGGGTTTTTCTTTTTCACCCAGTTGGCATCCATTGTTGGACAGGTCTATTAATGATGTTCACATAACACGAACCTGTATTCTTCTAGCAAATTTTTTGATCTGGTTAGACCTCTAACAAAACTTTTTTATCGGTTCTTGTTATTACGTATTCTTATTTTTTTTTGCTTTTTTTATTAAAGGCTAAAATCTTACACATTAATATTTACCGCAAACATACATTCATTTTATTTTGCTTTAAAGTTCATTCAATTTAAATTAATGCAATTTAGTATAGCATTAATAACTTTGATACAAGTTACTTGTATTACACAAACATTTCAATGATTAAAGACTAGCTTTTCTTAACCGTTGCGAGATTTTTTGAGATTTTTATACGATGCAAGCACTATTGAAAGCCTCAGCTTGTAGTGTTTTCCGATAAAATATCTTCAGCAGGCTGTCGACGCCAGATGGAGTCGCTAACCAAAGTTCGACGTTTTAAACTTGGCTGTGAGCCACATAAAGTTCAAGCTTTATTCATGTTACGTACGCTCACGATTCGCACACGATACACAGAAAAACACAGCTCATGTTCTTTATAATGCTTCAAACTCTATTATTTATTTGTTATTAAACGCAATTAATTATTTGTTTTTATTAAAACGCATGCATTACAAACCTCCACCACAGTACATTTCCCAACATAATATCCACAATAATTTCGCCCCGTAACCGAAACATCATTCACAACGACATCGCAAAGCGATGCATCACCCGAGGGAGCAGAGTTATATAATAGTTGGTTCAACCCCCAACATTTATTTTGCCTGCAAACATAGCATGTAATAAGCTAGAACTAGAAAAAATATATATGTTCGTTAATCAAGATACTAGGCTTGACTAAAACATTATCATAACTTCTGTATTATGGATATCTCCTAAGTAACGCCTTATTCTATTTAGCATCCTTTTTCTACCAGATTTGATAGGCAAATCTGTGTTAGAGCAGTGTATGCAAATCACGGAGAAGGCCTTTGCATAGAAGTGTGATATAACGCTAGTCTACTACTATAAACCATTTCCGTACAATGATAACATTATATGTATCTTATATTCTTATAAACTTGCTTGTTTTTTGTATAAACTAATATTAATAGACATTGTTTAACAGAAATAGTGCAAATTCCATATCTCCATATACACCCTACATGGTTTCGAAAGGTGTGTTAATATGTCATAGGAATTATATTGGAAAATAAATTAAAACATATTTATTATATTTTATGTCATAATTTCCTTTAAATTTTTACCATATATTGTTTTACAAATAGAATAAACTCAATTAATTATAAACTATAATATAAATATTATATAAGTAAGCTAAATAAAAAAAACAATGAAACAAATACTACTCTTACAAGTCATCAATAACATTACTCGTAGTACAGAAGATCAAGAAAGAGAAACAAAGATTTACGATGGGAACTCTCGCAAATACAGCTACAATCTATCCTAGATTCCAACTCTGGTGAAATATTGCCTCTAATCTCGTTTTAGTGGAAGGTTTTGACCGCGGCTTATCCCTACTCAGTGCGATGACTTGCAGAAATTTATCATTAGCACAAAAAAGCATTTTATAATAATAGAAAGCACAGCGATTACTATGATAGCGTAATCATAATACAAAATTAACTACTTCAAACTCATATATTTAATTACATTTTTTTAATCTAATATATTTCATATGAAATAAATTATATTTCTTTATTAAATAAAGCTTAAGCAAAGTAAATATTAGTCTTATAAAACAAAAAGGAACAAATATAGAAGGATAAACATAAGGAACCGTTTAAAATCTAAAGCTATTACTTTGGGAAAAGCAATTTGTTGTGGACACATTGTGCGGTTAAGCAATCACGACTCGATTGTAATAAATTAATGCAGCGTAGTTTACGGTATATACCTAACAGTTAAACGAGAATTAGTTTAAGATAAATTAGGAAATTAAGGAGTTGAGATAGATCCCAGAGGTTCTAGATTCACTTGGTGCTTCTAATGCACCGATCCCGTTGGAGAAAACGGTTTTTTAAAAAGTGCCGTGGTTTTTGAGTTAAACAGCTGTTGCTAGTGGAGATTCAAAAAGGCGTACAGCTTTGTTATACTCTCAACGCTGGTTACAACTACAAAACGCTGATCTTAGTGACTATGTATAACAGGTGTCTAGGAATCTAGTAGTTTGGTCTTTCCAAATTCCTCGTGAGCTTGTTGGCGCCATGATGGCTGAAATGTGAGATCGCATAACGTAGGTCATATAGCAGCGGTGTCAAATCCTCGGTAAGTACTTATGTGTTTGTATAGCAACTACCCTGCGTAATTTATACTCAAAATCCAATGAGTCTTTTTATATACGGTAAAGTAAATATTGTAATAGTTATAACTGGAGACTTCCTGGTATATCCTGCCAATCCCCACTGTAGCAGCGTAAAGGTCAAAGCTTAAGTCCTTTTTTTTTCAAGAAGAAGTTTTTTCTGTTTGACGAAAAAGAAGGACAAATAACACACTTTCTTAATAACACACACAATTAACACAATTAGCAGGGATTGTGATCAAGATTTCAAATTGACGAAAGGAGTTTAATCAACTTAAAAGGTGGTTTATGTGGCAAACTAGAATCTATTCAAGAAATCCGACTAGTGGTAAATTTACGGAACAGCTTACGTTCTCAACGTTACATTGTAACTCGTCACAGTAATTCGATTGTTTGCCTAATTAATTGGTAATTATAATATCAGCAAAGTACATATGTGACTTAATCCATTTATATTATTACAAATGATAGCATAAAAAAGCAAGTTTCATTGGTTTAAGTTCGATTCCGACACATATATTTTTCATAAAATATTAATGACTTTAATATGTAAATTGCTATTCATTATCAGGGCTATCCAATTCAGTGGGAATCCATAATCAAGTTAAATTGTACATGAATGCGACGTCATTTAAATATGACTGGGCAATTACATACATAGGAACTAAGAGCTAATTTTTATATAAAGTGGTAATCATAAAATTCTTTGGAGGTTGAAAAACTAATGATCGTGAAAAATGTTCTTAAAAAATATGTAATTAAGCACAAGCTTTAAGTTAATCTGAAACCATAGATCAAGAGATCGTGAAGCTTCAATGGCGATCGAATAGCACATAGTTCTATGAACCTTTGTTCTTTGGATATAAAGATGAAAGAAGCTCAAAGGCTTGTACTTTTTTAATGATTATAAATCCTTTGAAGAGATCCTTATTTTGCAGTTGAAATGCAGAGGTAAATGCAAAGTAACTTACTTATAATTTTCCTCCAATACTAAATGCATAGTTTTGATAGAGATTACGAAAATTATCCTTCATTTATTCCATTCACTGTGAGGGCGTGAAAATGAAGGAGCTATATACAATATTTCCCGACGGTTTTTTATTATGTAGATTACTAGTCGTTTTCAAGGTTTTCGGTTTATGGAAGAGGCTTTCATCTTTAATCAACTTTAAATGTAGGTAAGTAGGTCTGGAAAAAAAGCTACAATTTGATAAGCTAATGAAGTGCTAGAGAATATAAAGTAAGACATCTCCCTGCTATTTATTCAATTTAATCAAGTTTCTTTAAAATGTGTATTGTTAGACGGTTTTTATTATCTACTATTGTTTTTTGTAGTAGCAAAGCAGATCTTTGTTGTTCAGTCGTCTTTTTCTCTTATGAAAAGGCTATGAAAATCTTACAAACAATAATCAACATGCGAGTATATTTATTAATATATGAAAGTGTTGTTATTTGTAATTTAGGAAACGAAACGAATATTATTTTAATTATAAAATTTAACGGGTATTGTTTACTTAGGTCAAGAGGGTAAATTAAACAGTTATTTACCTAAGTCATTTTTTTACGTCTGTCTGCGGATTATTCACGAACGTGTGTAGTGTGCATAGTTTATGTATTAAAACTGGCTATACTAATCTAGGGTTAGCCCGACTAGTTTCGAGTCTATATTGAGCCCTAATTCAGTTCCCGCCGTGATACCCCCTAAAAGAGCTCATAAATAAGGGTCTGATTGTGTAAAGATGCATTTGTGTTTACGCTTGTACGTGAGTGGGTACGAGTGCGTATGAATGTTTGTGTGCGTTTGTTTGTACCGTTTTAATTCTCTATCGGTTTAGTGGATTTGTACAAAATTGTACTTACATAAATAAGAGGCTTTTATTCCAGAAATTCCAATGTTACAGAGGAAACAACTAACAAAATTTTTTTTTATTATTTACAATACCTTTTTACCAAGGGTGAGACCGTTGAGACCGACTAGCCCTATCTATCTATACTTATTACAAAATAAAGTCCCCAAAGCTATCTGTCTGTAAGTAATCGATTTTCTCAAAATCTACAGAACGGATTTTAGTACGGTTTTTACTAAAAGGTAGTACAATTCCTCTAAAAGGTTTAGGTTAGTACATAAAGGTTTTATTTAAATTGATTTGAAGAGGTCGTTTAACAACAATTTTTAGTGGGGGTAGTAACAAACCGGTTTCGATTGTAGTTTAGAGGGGGGAATAGATATAAAAAGCGGTGTAGGATATTAGAGAGCCAGTCTCCTGCCGAGACTCGAGCGACTATAACATGCGAGCGAAGCCGCACATATTTCTAGTAAGTATAGATATGAGTGTTCATTCCGTATTTGCCTATTCACGCTAGTAATATTTTCCGGCAGAAGAATAATGAATAGAGATACAGTGTCGTTATAATAACAACAAAAGATTTTCGCTCGCATTTCTCGTACAAAACTGGAAACAAATTTTTGATATGAACTAGTTGTTTAATAATTTCACCAGTAGTAATAATAATATATAAAAAAAGTATGACGTTTGATGGAAAATGAAACTGTCCTGAATAACTTGTGTTTTGAAGATTAAATTTTTCCCAGTATTTGAATTTCTCGCAATTATTCTTTGTATACATGCAACAGATTTTACGATGGTGTCTCTCATAACAATGAAATTTTTTGATTTAGTAAATTTAAATATAGTTTTTCTGAAGACGCTTCGTAAGCATGATCTCGAGATACTTGACGTTTAGGTAGCTCGGATGAAAAGTCCGTTTTTAGTCCTGTCAAATTGTTTATTGCAATACCACTAATACTAATCGAGGTTGTTCATGTGGATTGTGTGTTGCGGATATCTCATAAAGAGACTTATGTGCAGCAGTGGACGTCTATCGGTTGACAAAGAACAGAAGATACTTTAACATTAAAATGGTCGCGAAGGACGTTCCGGTTACAACAACAAAAATATACATATTTAAAAATCTTCGATTAATACTAAGGTTGACTACGTTTAAGTAAGGTATTTTTACTAGCCTATTAAAAGCACGCAAGTCATCGGAGACTGGAAACGTTGATCCAGGAAAAGAAAACATATTTTGGCTGTTCCCATGATAAATGATTATCCATAGAGTTTTATATAAAGGGTTCAGTGATTTTGTATAATTATTTCTTCCGGCTGAGTATAATACACCACCCTCGCTTCTTATCGAGGTGTCATAAGAGGTGACTAAGGTAAGTACCGTGTGGTATCCGCCTGAGTAGAATAGACCACCCTCATTTCTTACCGAGATGTGGTAAAAGATGGATTAAGTACGTCCAGCAGGCAGATGGCAAATGGCTGGTCGTAAAATACCTAGCCAAATCACGTGACATCATGTGATAATATTTTGTAACATCTTATGTCGACCCCATTTAGAGTGGAATAGTGATGATCATATAAAAAGTATATTCTGAGTATCACCAAAAATTTCTTATAAAGTTTTATATAAAAAAGCTGTAACCGCGTTTTTGCACCCTTTTCCTGTTCCCGAAGCAAAAACATGTATTTGCTTACAGCAGGCTTTTTACTGTAATCAACGTTAATATATCGTTGAAATCTCAATACATTATAAATTGAACAATTGAAGCCCGCTTTGACCGTTCCCGTTTTAATAGGATTATTAGCCTTGTTAAACTAACTCAGCATCCCTTTGAAACGACAGGAACATTCACTGAAACTATTTAAATACGCGTCGTTGACTCCCTTGTCGTTGTTAATTCAATTTATAGAAACCTTCATCACTTGCAGTCTTTGATTGGGTAACTAACTCTATAGGGATCTGTACCTTAACGGGGTCACTTATTCTTTTTCAATTATTTATAATTATTTGTATTTCTCAAATTCAGGGTTTGTTGTTAACTTAACTTCAAGAAGTGTGGTAAACTCTGACGGACAAGCAGTCTAACATGAAATCAATAATTCTCATGTTAGAGTTAGTTTTAAAGACAATAGAATTGCATCAAAATTACAGAAAAATATTTTTTTCTCAAAAAGAAAAGAGATTATTAAGAGATTGGGGTTTTTAGTTTCATAGACAAAATCATAACATCTACCACAATCGATGCTGTGAGCAATTCAATTTCATATAGTAGCCAGGTCGTGATTGTTTTTTGAAAATAGCAAATTGTCAAACTGGATTGTAATGTCAGCCAGAGTTACTCACATAAAAAAGATCCTGTCATTCATGGAACATATGTTACGTTTTGGGGTTTTTGTTTTTTTTATATGTGACGACGTTGATCTAACGCCATAGCATCACTCAGTAATGGGAGTTAGTTATTTTAAAACACAAAGAAATTAATATATAAAAGTTGTCATATAAATTTTGAAAGTTATTTTTATTTCTTCTAATGTATTTGGGACTTCTTTAAAACGTATATATAATACTTGTATTTTTTTATCGGAATATTTTATCCTTTCCAATTTACCCTTGCGCTTAAAATGAATAATAAAACTGTAGAGCTATCAAAATGAACGATGGGTTTGTATTTATGGCCGTTCAATCTCCGTTTCTTTATGATAAAGTTTTGTGGACTAGATAGGACGTTTATGAAGAATAGTACAAGTAAGTTAACACTAAAATACAATATATCGCGATTAGCGATAATCTATGTAATGCTAAAAGTAAAATAATACGTATGAACACATATGTAATGTATATGTAAATAAATAATAAAGTAATATGTGTCCATACCTTATGTATTCGTAAGTCTGTACTAAAAAGCAGAACCGGTACCACCAGACACATACACATGTGTAGCACTGCACATATCCACTACCACAATTTCAACAAACGTTTCGCCCTTTAATCGAAGCATCATGAGGAGATAGAAGATTAAATCGCAAAGCCTCGAAATTGCGGATAATACTTCCTTTGATTGAAATCTGATTATTTATATTATTATCATGCTAAAACATTTAGAGGGCTGTGAAGGAAAATAAAGTTTTAAAAATACTTGTATTTTTAGCATAAGGGTTATTTTACAGAAAATTTACAATGTTATTTTTAGGTTCATAAATTTTCTGAATTTGTTAATGTATAACATAAAAAAAAACATTGGAACGGTGATATATAATTAGTCTAAAATAATTAAGAGACACATCCATTATTTGTGTCTAGGCTAGCAGATTAATTACATTATATATTTGTTTTGAGATAAGCGGGTATCCCAAAATTTTATATTAATAATTTATTTAATTTTGTTTCAATTCATTTGAAGATGTGCTTGTCCAGAGTTTGATCTTCATCAGTAAGTATCGCTGTTGTTACCAATTATAATCTCTCATCTATAAAAATACAGTACACACTAAGATATTTTCTTGATTTTAGTTTAAACTTAGCTGCAATATACGTTCGTATCTTATTACTCGATTCTTTGGAGCATATGCAGATTGAATAGAAAGGATTTCTTTCAGTCAGCCATTTGTTTTCCAACCACTTTATGTGTTTTACGTCTTTAGGGAATTTGAAAATTCTTTGCCATTACTGCAGTTGAATAAATATTAAAAGAAGGCTGATACGAAAAGCCTATTTTATTGAGGATTACATAAATAATAAGAATGCACGGATATAGCTGCTTTTCGACCATACTACAGATACAGACCATAAGCTTTTTCTGGATCTGAACTAGAAAAGGGCAACCGCCTAGTTTCTTAATGGTTGTTTTCGGTAGAAGCTTTCCAAATCAGCAATATAGTTGACGGTTTAAGAGTATTTGTTTACAACTTTACGATAAAAAAGAATTATTTGATTTTTATAATATTTATAAATAGTGATAATGACAAGGATTTATTTGGAAAAGTACAAAACGTAGTGTACACTTGTGACGGGTCACCTATTGAATTTGTCAGGTACTGTATAATTAGCATAAGACCCGACATTTAGTCGAGTGGGGTTCGGGCAAATATTAGGCATTTATATAGAAGTGGATACGTAAAATGTAACGATCAATACAGTCTTTTAATATATTATCCTGTATTGCTACTTAATGATAAAATAATTGTTGTACTCACGACATCGTTCGCGTAATCTTGAAAAATACCCACAACGCCGCATTGAACCTTGTACCTAATGGAACCCTTATTTTTTTTTTTTGCAAAAGACGGTCAACATAAGTCTTGATTTGTGTTTTAAACGCAATAATCACCAGGAAGCTTGGCTTTCAAGACAATAATCATGATAAAATAAATTTACCGATGAGAGATTTGTTCTCAATACACATTATATGGAAGAAAAAAAAACTTTATTTACTGCCAAATGTCAATACCTAAATGAGATTCTCTTTCAAGACTGTTTTAGATTCAGAAAACTCAATCTATCTCATCCTGTATTATGTGAAACAAAAAAGACTGTAATTACTGCCAAATGTCAATGCCTAAATGAGATTTTCTCCAGGGAATCTTGTACTACGTATGAATAAAGTAAAATAATGAAATCGTTCAAGTAATTAAAATAAAGGTCATCAATTACGTATGCAAATCGTAAGCGTTTAAAATGTTTTCGAACAGATATATTCTCTAAATATAATGGTTGCGTCTCCAAAAAGAAAAAATACATCTGGCTTACAATCTTTGCCCTTATTTTGTTGAAAAATTTTGTTATATTAATTGAAAGCTACATCACGTTTCCAAATTCTACGTAGCCCAGGAATGTTATAGTTAAGATAACATGCTCATATGTTATACAAATATTGTTTTGTTACGTTGCGTAACTTATGTATAATTATAATGAAACACCAACTGGGTGTTTTAGCATATTCTCGAAGATTGACCGGAAAATATTTATACTATATGTTGGCCCTCTATAAATAAGTATAAATTATACATAAATTTATTCAATTTTGCTTCAGGATATTAGCCGTGAAAGCGTAATAAACAGAGAAATATCGATAGGTTCAAGTAACATTACAGTTAGTAGTATATTTGAAATTTATAAGACTTACTTATATTTACAAACTTATTTATATTTATTATGAAGAATTGCTCTATTTACACAAGAGAATTTATAACAATCTTATTTATAAAAATAAATGTGTATCAGTATGTCCTTTATAGACTTCGATAGGGCTGGACCGATTTGATTTAAAATTATCAGACAATCTTTAACCCATTGTATGATCCTGTTTCGTCGCGATCAGAGCATTTTTCAATTTTGAGTTCTGTTTCGAGGGGAATTCGAAAACATACTGAGCCACAGCAACTCGTGGGCCGATTAATTATTAATTAAAATAACAGGTAGCTAATTAAAAAATAATTATACCTTTTTCCCAATTACCGTTTTTTATCAGTAAATCAAGAACCCATGACGTTTTATGCTTGAGTCGTACGTTTTTTAAGCCAGCATCTTCAGGATTTATACGTTTAAACATTGTATTTGTCATAAAATCTACAAATTTTATTTTGGCAGAGAGTCTTTATTGTGATTCACAGCGCAGATACTAAGATACTCGTAAATGCGAAACTGTTCGTTTTGCACTTACGCCCAAAGTGATGAACCGATTTTGCCGAATTTGAACAAATAATAACATAAGTAAGAATAAATTTGAAGAAGTTTGTAAGTTGCTCAAGATTATTGTTGCTAAAATATAATGCGCGGCGGATGTAATTTATTTCCTTCCATTTAATGACGTTAATGGTTACTTTACTGGTTCACGCGGACTATGAAGCGTGTTCGGCTTTGTTGAATACTGATTAACGAACACAATCTTCAGATTTGTATGCTGTGTGGTATCCGGTTGAGTAGACCACCCTCTTTCTTACAGAGGGGTCGTTAAATACGACTAAGGTAAGTTGACGTCAGGTCAGGCGGCCGGTCGTACAATACGTAGCAATTTTTGGCACATTATCATGGCAATCGTGGAACGAAGCGTTCCATATATTTATATTTTTTCATGTCTGGTGTCTATCAAAAACGATTTGTAAACGTTTTTTTTTGTTTGTAATATACATATGTTTATTATCAAAGTAATGTTTGTGCATAATATACATAATTATTAAAAGATTGGCGATGCATATAATAGTCAAAGTAGGAACCGACATTCTGTAATAAAATTTCTGTAAAAAAATGGCAAAGATAAAATCGATTGAGAATCGATTTTATCTTTGCCACCACAGCAGTTTCAAAACACTGTTAAAGGGAGGCTAATACAAAAAGCCTACTATACTGTTGAGGGTTATGTAGATGATAAAAATGCGTGGATAAAGCTACTCTGTCCTGTACAAGATAGTAATGACCACATGTAACTAGTTATAAGAATTATACTTGAAAAGTTTTTTGCTGGTTCTTCTCGGTAGGGACATCTTTCCGAACCAGCAGTTTATATATTATATTATATAGCAGAATTGAAGATTCAAAAGCACTTGTTTACAAGTTTACTTGAATAAAGAATATTTTGAATTTTTGAATTTCTGAATCTATATTAATTACATTATAGGTGTTTCTCGATAGTACTATGACTTTAATGATTTCCAAGCTATGATATGCGGTTAAAGCTGCACCGTTTAAGAAGTGGCTATATTTGGAACACACGTGCACTGAGCGTGTGCTTGGTAATTTTAGTAATACGAACATGAAATATGCTTTTAGTTAAGAATAAACCACCATACATTTTATAGCTAAGTGCTCCATATATGAGTGGTTACAAGAAATACTATACACATCAATAAAATGAGGATGTAAAGGACCTCTTTATTAAAGATCTCATTAAGTTTTCAAGGGCAAATGGTTGGGAGGTTTGGTTTTGTTCTTCCGCTTGACTGAAATTTAATTTAAAACGGTTTTAGTTTATATAACACAAGTTACCGGAAATTTATCGCTCGTTTGTCAAAAACTTTACATTTAATTTTGTTAATGATGATGGAATTAATTTTGTTTTCAGTTGTTGCTGTGAAAACAAGCTGTGATATCCCAGCGGTGAGACCATGCGACTCTTACGAGGGGAACACGAGTTCAAACCCGGGCAGGCACCAATGAGTTTTTCTATTAAAACTCATGTGTCGAATTGATAATTGCAATTTATCATACGCTTTTCGGAGAAGGAAAACATCGTGAGGAAACCTGCATATCTCTAGAGAATTCTGGAGATATGTGTAACTTACCAATCCGCATTAGAGCAGCGTGGTAGGTCTTAGTTCCGACCCTTCTCTCCAGAAAGGGAGAGAGGAGGCCTATTCCAAGCAGTGGGATTGTACCAGGCCGCTACTTTACTACTTTAACCTTTTGTACCTTTGATATAATACTGTAAAATAAGTATTATTTTAGAGTAAGAAATCCCCTACTCTAAAATAATACATTCATGCCTGTGAATCCACAGGCATGACTGTAAGTGTCCCATTTGCTTTCTCCTTATTATCGATGGACACATTTCGATAATCTAATCCCTAATCTAGGATAATAACTCTATCAGTACTAGTGGATAGATCATTTTGTTATCTATGTTTAAGGATGTGAATGAATCGTCTCGTGCATTAAACATGTTATTCATTTAGTACTAGATTAAATTTTATTTTATTGAACATTAAACTAAACAATAGAGCGGAAGGCCGGCCTTATCGCAAATTACAATCTTTAATGGACAACCTTGAATGCGAGAATAAAGTTTCAAATAAATATATTTTCTTTTTTTAACAGAAAATTTCTGTGACAAAAAATGTTTATCTACCTATAGTTAAAGCATAGTTAATGTTATTTATAATGTATTATGTCATATATTTATGCCATTTTATTTCCTGAGTGAATGATTAAATTAATTTAATTGAAAAGTCATTACAGTGATATGATTGCGCTTGAGGGAATAAATATGTTTATATAAATAAAATTGTGTTATTTAATATTATTTTAATCAATTCATAATAGGCAGATGACAAATTACCAGTGGAAATCGAATGAAGGTGAAAGGATAGATGCTTGTCTGAAATATAAAAACATACAAGTGCGCATTAAGATTTATTTTGTACAAAATTCTAAACTCGAAAAGTTGCACGAAGCCGCTGGAACAAAGATATAGAATTAGCTGGAAAGGAAATCGCTTGAAAACTCTTTATCATTAGTTAAACCCCATTAGTTTAACCCAACATAAAGCTGTGATAGCCTAGCGGTGAGACCGTGCGACTCTCTGGAGACGACATAGGTTCAAACCCCGGGGAGGCACCAATGAGTTTTTCTATTAAAAACTTATGTGTCTAATTGATAATTGCAATTTATCACACGCTTTTCGGTGAAGGAAAACATCGTGAGGAAACCTGCATATCTCTAGAGAATTTAGGGATATGTGTAACCTACCAATCCGCATTGGAGCAGCGTGGTAGGTCTTAGCTCCAATCCTTCTCTCCAAAAACGGAGAGAGGAGGCCTTAGCCCAGCAGTGGGCATAGTAACAGGCTGTTACTTTAAACCCCATTAGTTAAAAAATAATAACAGAAGATAACAATGTCGCTTAACGGGTATAAAAATGCATCTCAATTTTGTACCAGCCACGCAAACTAGCGAAATTTCATAAAACTTGATTAATAAAGTATAGGATATTAGCCAAACTTATCATAATCCTCCTTCCCTTATTCCACTCTAAGTGGGGTTGGCACAACATGTTAAAAACATGTTGTCACATGATTTGGCTACGTATTTTACGACCGGCCACCTGCCTGATGTCAACTTACCTCAGTCGCCTTTTACGACCCCTCGGTAAGAAAGAGGGTGGTCTATTCTACTCAGCCGCATATCACACAGCGGGTCGACTTACCTTAGTCGCCTTTTACGACACCATGGTAAGAAAATGAAGGTGGTCTATTCTAATCAGCCGGATACCACACGGCGGTATTAGTCAAACTTATCGTACGATGAAATTAAGCGATAATATATATAGGTAAATTTTTTATATATAGGACAATCACACAGACGGCTGTAGGTTCCTAAAGTAACTTAATACTCGTGTTATGGCTGACAGATAACTGTTATATATACGTATATAATTTTTAATACTTACTTAAATACAACCAGACTGTATTTATATTGTAGACAGAACGTATATTTCAGAAATTACCCAAAGTCACTATACAAAAGTAAACGTAATTTAATAGAAAACGAAGTACTCTCACAAAGGCGGAGTGATCCTAATAAGGGATCTCTTCCAGGCAGCCTTTGAGAAACTGAATGAACGGTAAGTGATATGCGGGTTATATAAAATACACGAGCAAAAAACCATAGGATAAATACTTTTGTCTTCGTGTAATGTAATCCACACTAATATGACTGTGCCGTGTGGTATCTGGCCGGGTAGAATAGACCACTCTCATTTCTTACCGAGGTGTCGTATAAAGCGACTAAGGTAAGACGACCAGCCGTGCGGTATCCGGCTGAGTAGAATAGACCACCCTCATTTCTTACCGAGGTGTCGTAAACGGCGACTGAGGTAAGTTGATGTCATGCAGGCGGCCGGTCGTAGCTAAATCATGTGACACCATGTTTGTAACATGTTGTGCCGACCCCACTTAGAGTGGGATAAGGGTAGAAGGATGATTCAAATTCAAAATATTCTTTATTCAAGTAAACTTGTAAACAAGTGCTTTTGAATCGTCAACATCTACTGCTGGTTCGGAAAGCTGTTCCTAACGAGAAGAACCAGCAAGAAACTCGGCGGTTGCTCTTTTCCAACAATAATTCTTATCACTAGTTACATATAGTTATAAATGTCTTGTACAGGGTTGAAGAGAAGCTATATCCACGCATTCTTATCTTCCAGGTAATCCTCAATAGTTTAATAGGCTTTCTGAATTAGCCTTTTTTTAATAGTATCTTTAAATTGCTGTAAAGGTAAAGTTAATGTAGATTGTGGAATTTTATTATAGAATCTTATACCCAAACCCACAAACGAATTACGAACTTTTGCAAGGCGCAAAGCATGAACCGCAAGCTTATGTCGGTTCCTACTTTGTCTATTATATACGTCGCCAATCCTTTTATAATTATGTATATTCATATGTACAAAAATTAAATTACTAAAAATATACTGTGAAGCTAATGTAAGAATACCTGTTTCCTTGAATTTCTCTCGCAGGGAATCGCGCGAATTTAAATTGTAAATGCCACGTATGACTCTTTTTTGTAACACAAAAATTTTTTCAATGTCCGCGCATTTACGCGCGATGATGATGATGATGATGATGATACATACTAATATGACTGCACCAATGTATTTATATGTCTTTTCTCATCAATAACAGAGCAGCGGATGGATATGATTTTGATTGATATATGATTGAGAAGTTGCAAAAAAAAGATTATAACAAAATATAAATATATTTCTAGAGAACGGTTTTTCTTTTACTACCACAA
Organism: Morpho deidamia; assembly: GCA_947086505.1. Classification (NCBI taxonomy): domain Eukaryota; kingdom Metazoa; phylum Arthropoda; class Insecta; order Lepidoptera; family Nymphalidae; genus Morpho; species Morpho deidamia. The sequence continues at coordinate 4,863,693 of CAMTZC010000025.1, forward strand.
ATTCTAAACGAAAACAACAATTTTTTCACGAAGTAAAATTATTTATAAAACACAAAGTTTAAATTATTATTTGCTACAGGCAGCTTTTACTTAAAATTGCTGTAAGAAAATCTTAAACGAACTAATTTTTCGTGGAACATCAAACATTTACTATTATTATAACTTTATAATTGATATAGACATTTACAAAACATTTTATTGTTATTAAAATTAAGTCTTAGAGCAATAAATATTTTTAAAATTTCTTTATATATAAAGATTCTGTGTCGCGATGTGCGTTTTCACGCTAATCTTCAAAACCCTTAAAACGATTTCAATGAAATTTTCTAGGTAGTTATATTTTGGTAACTTAACAGATAGGATTTTATCTCGATTAATAATCCTACTTATGCGAATTTAAAGGTTTTTACGTTCTATAAGTCTACACTAGATATCGGCGTTAATATTAAGGTTTTTCATTCACGATGTGTCAAAGTCAAATCAAATCTATAAGTTAAAGAAATGAGTAATATAACACGATACACGATGTGTATATAGAAGGTTCTTATGAAAAAAAACCATTGTAATTTAAGTGCAAATTTAAAAAACCTTTCTTGCTTTAATAGTTAAGACAGGTCAAGGTCTGTCGGGTCAGCTAGTATTAGTAGTAATAAGTATTTAGTATGTATAATATTATGATTTATTTATAGTAATTGTTACCAGGTACACATGTAATAATCTTGGTGTAAGTAAAGATGTGTTAGAGTGCCCTAATTTGTAGTGACCTATGTTTAGATTTCCGTAGTGCTTTGTTATCCTGTTTCATGAGTCTGGGTTAGTACGATAAGCCGGAGTAGATATTATCGTTTACTGTAGTGTTAGTCATATCTTTGTACGGCGTAAACATCAAAGCTTGTACATCGATCGAAAACTTGTATTTGAGTTACAAGTAGCGAGTTATATGTGATAAAAAAGTTTTACTTTGTTACTAGCTTAAATGCTTAGTAACAAGTAGTAGGGCAAGTAACATTAAAATTTGTAATCAATCCAGGGTTGTTTGACTTTTACAACCGCAAATATACGGAAGTTAAATTTTTCCCAGGCTTCATAATAATAAATGTTTTCTTGTATTTGTATACAAATACATGAAAACCATAATACATTTGGAACATAAAAATGGATTAAATAAATTAATTAAATATATTGCTATTCCGATATATTTTCCGTTTCAAAAATTTTTTTTTGGTGTATAGAAAGTGATCGTCGATTGTTTAATCGTAAGGTGCAGTATATTGCCAGTTTATGTAATGTTTAAAAGATAAGAAAATCATTATTACATTTCTAATCACCGCAAAATAAAGGTGATTGCTGTCAACAAAATATAAACCATCAAGAGCTTAAATATATATCAGCAGTGTTTAAGGACAAACTGTCTGTATTTATTATTGACAGGTTCATAAAAATTTAATGTTCACCAAAAGTGAATGATTTTTAAGAAAAAAGTCCATTTACCTTGCGAGGGTTATGAATAAATTTTTAAAACGATTCAACAAGAGTTCAGAAAGATATTGTCTGTGTGCTTGCATGTTAACCTTTTTAATTGATGTTAGTTTTTATTTCACATGTGTTATTTATCCTCCGCCGTGTGGCATGCGGCTGGGTTGAATAGACATCCCTCATTTCTTACCGAGGGTCGTAAAAGGCGACTTAGGTAAGTTGACCGACCGTGTGCTATCCAACTGAGTTGAATAGACTACCCTCATTTCTTACCAAGGTGTCGTAAAAGCGACTAAGGTAAATTGACATCAGGCAGGCCGCCGGTCGTCAAATGAGGTTTGAGATATCTTTATTTCTCATTAAGAATAATATTATTCACTTACATGAGATAATAACTTAAAATTAAGTTCACTGGGCTTAAAATAATTTTCTTTCCCACATTAGGTTAAACCTTATTACAAAACAATAACATAGATACAAAACGCAACACTGGAAGTGATCTTGAAATTTTTATTTATTTATATACAATTTTTAAATTGATTTTGTAAGTGTTTTAATGTATGTATTTTACTTTATGTTTGCATGATAAAAGTATATCTGACATGTAAACAAAAGTTATATCTAATAAATTTATGTATGATATATGATATATATTTTTGTTCTTGAACTAAAATGTTTTTATTTTAATTATTACAATTCAAATCATTAATTACGTAATTTTTAAGCAACTTTTTAAATTTTGTCAATGATTTTGATTCTTTAATAATTTACTAGCCAAATCACTCCACTCCACTCAGAGTGGGATAAGAGTTGGAGAATGATGATAATAGCCACCCAAGACTTATACATAGATAGAGGCGTCACTATCAATTCTCGTGTAGGGGTGGAATATTGATATCTTCCACACGTTATAGCTCTACGCGCCATATGTTTCAATTCCAGTATCTCATATCACGGAACATTAAGATATCAACGTGCGAATAATAACCGTACGCAATTCTAATCAACGACGCAATTAATTGCATTATATGATACAGTAAAGAGAGATATGTTAATTACTGAATATTATATGGAACAATTAATGAAAAATTCATATCGTATATATTCCATAAATTTATTTCATATTATTACAAGATTTTAAAAAAATATTTACTTTTACTTAGAGAATCGTACGTAACATTAAACAAGTTAGATAAAAAACCTTTTTAAAAAGCCGTTAACAAAATTTCATGTCCCTACTGTAAACCGTTGAGGAGTTCTATCGTTTGGGGCTCATCCTAGCAGAAGCATCAAGTCAGGCTTGTCATAAACATGCATTCTCATCGGGACTGTACCAGTATGTAAAATATCAGCTCAATTGCGGGAAGTGGGTCAAATTTAACTTACAAGATTCCACCTTCACATGTAAATATATAGATACGTATATACACCGTAAGTTAAATAAAAGCATTTAAAAAGAAGTACAGACTCTCTCTTAACTATTTTACTAAAACTCCAAATATATTGTAAACGTTAAAGGTATGTTTAAAGATGAAAATATATGTATTAGATAAAACAAAACGGGTTAAAAGCATTTTGGATAAAATTTGGCATACAAATATTTTATAATCTGGTTTATAACATTGAATCCCGGTAATGAAGTACATGCAGATAATATCGTGGACAGGAGCCAGTATATAATGGAAGAAATAACTACAAAGTTTCAACATGAAATATAACAAAATTTCCGCTTCGCAAAGCTTTAAAATGTAATCCGACATTGTGGTACGATTTTCCGAGTTACGCTTTAGTGCGCTATACACAATTTATTTCTCCCAACTTTTTAAGCAGTCTATGTATAAAAAGTGGGAAAAAAGTTAAAGTTCCTCCAGAAATATTAAAGTTCGTTTACAAAAGTTTAAAAGTACATGAAGTATTATAATATATTTTCATAAGTTGAGATCGGCGACTGTGAAAAAGAAACAGTTTCTTTTTAAGAATCATAATTGGATCATGTTATTGAAGAATTATTAACTTTGTTTGTTAAATCTTCATAGTATAAAAATAAGGAACATATATAACACAGCGGTGTGATATCCGGTTGAGTAGAATAGACCGCCTTCTTTCTTACCGAGGTGTCGTAAAATACGACTAAGGTAAGTTGAGGTCAGGCAGGCGGCCGATTGTAAAATACGTAGCCCAAGCATGTGACAACATGTTTATAATATGTTGTGTTGACCCTACTTAGAGTGGTATAAGGGCAGGAGGATGATAACATAGCAAAATATTCAAATAAAAAGATTTGTACAGAGGCAGACTTATCCCAATAAGGGATCTCTTCCAGCCAACCTTTGAGCTCTGAATGGTCAAAATAACATGAAATAATAGGCGGGGAATGCCACGAGAGGACTACAAAATATATATAGTACTTAAGACTAAAGACCATAAATTAGAATTTTCAATGTGAACTATCATGTTCATAATACAACGATTTCGTTACACTAGCCTTACGAATAAAAGAGTAGTAAGAGAGAGTAGACTAAAGTGGGCAAAGCGTTCCATAAAATAACTGGTTTCACTTTGAAGGATCTTGAAAAAGCCCGAGAAAAATTGCCGGCACTGCTAGCATGAGCCTGTTAGTAAGTAGATCCAAATTGATCTCCACTAAATTGAGACCTATAGTTAAAGCTATCTTCAAGTTACGAAGGTGTGAAAGGATTAGAAAGACAAAGAAGAGAAAGAGCAAGGATGTGGATGTTTCTTTTAGTAAATTGTATTTTTATGATCATGACTATTTGAAAGCAGTTTCAGATATCGTGTACAATACCCAAGAGAATTTGATTCCGGAATACACCCGCCGCTGTACACTCATTATATATTGTATTTGATCACTTTAAATATATTTTGTGTAAAATAAAGAGAATATTACGATCTACTTATGACGTCAACAAATATAATATATTCTTTAAGTTACATGCTGCGCATTCTTAAACTTAACGATTATTTTATATTTTCGGATTCCTTTACCACTTTTAAAAACAAAAATAAATATTTGCTGACTTTTTTTTTTTTCGTATTTGTATTTTGTATTCTAAATATAATTTTATTACAAATATATACAAGTTATATCTATCTTAAATTACTTACACGCTACTACTATACAAATCATGCCCACGTGGAATGGTCCCAAGAATGCTGGCAGCGTTTCCGCGTTGAATCGCTAAGTTGATTCTTTGTGCGAAAAAGGAGCCAGCCCTCTTGTCACCCGAAGAGGCGATCAACCGAGGTGTTAAAACGGATAAAAAAATTTTTGCACTTTGGCTCCATGGCCCTAGGGTCTCAACTGCAAACGGCACAAATATATAACTCTCAACGAGAGATGCATACTTTCGCCGCTTGCCAGATTCGGCCATTTCCGCCGCAGCTCCAGGTCTGGACGCCGTTTCCCTGATATGGGACGAGGCTAACGTATCAACGCATGTTGCGTCCCACATTAGGGCCCGTCCCCGTTCCCAAGGAACCAGCGTCAGACCGTCTGGTCCCTTGCCATCATCCCGACACATCCCGGAAGGCTCGAGAAGAGCAGGAATGTCGATGGTGGCAAGAGCTCTTTTGATGGTGTCATTAAGAGAACCATGACGGAAAAGCCTACCAGAGCTCCTATGTCATGAAAACCCGTGTATGCCAAAACTGTCTACATGTGGAAAAGACCATTTAAGTAAGTTTTAGTAAGTCAAGTAAGTTTTGCTGACTTGATTTATTTTAATTATTTATAAAATTTAATCTAAATTATTTGGAATTATATAACTATTTTCGACATTATACATTACACATTATTTTTATTTCTTGTCATGTAATAGATATAATATAAAATTGTAATTTGGGTTTATTTAATTGTATATTTTGGTTATTTTAAGGAATATTATACAATCTAGACTGTAAATATTTTGATACTGTAATGATAAATTAGATCGCCTAAAATATTTATAATGACAAATATTGAATGTTGTACATGCCTTTAAGTGACGTGTTCACCCAGAACAAAAATTTATACACTAAATAAGTAATTTATAGAATTAGGCGTTACTTTGCGGAGATCCATAATACAAAAGTAATAATAAAATTATTTTGCTATAATCCGCGATACAGTAAATAGAAAATATATATAGTGTTTAATGTATAGTGGACTATCAGTATTTTCATACCCGATACGTGCAGGATTCGTAAAAACACATGCACAAACCGCCACCACTTCCACCACAATACACAAGCACTACACAGGTTCACTATCACAAACTCAACAATTGTTTCGCCCCGCAACCGAAGCATCGTCAGGAGATAGACTCCACGACAAAATCGCAAAGTGATTGCGATTTTGCGATTTTGTCGTGGAGTCTATCTCCTGACGATGCTTCGGTTGCGGGGCGAAACAATTGTTGAGTTTGTGATAGTGAACCTGTGTAGTGCTTGTGTATTGTGGTGGAAGTGGTGGCGGTTTGTGCATGTGTTTTTACGAATCCTGCACGTATCGGGTATGAAAATACTGATAGTCCACTATACATTAAACACTATATATATTTTCTATTTACTGTATCGCGGATTATAGCAAAATAATTTTATTATTACTTTTGTACTAAATAAGTAATTATATAATTGTAACTGTGTTCATGTCGTTGGTGTGTCTTATATAAATAAATAAAAGAAATAAATAAATAAATTTTGTCCTTAGTACGGTGTGTCCTTAAATAACGTTTGGCTTTATACAGTGTAAGGTGTTTTGCAAAAAAGTGAACACCTTGAAGAAAAAAGATTTATGATGTAATATGATGTTTATGGGACTGTTAATTTTTTACTATGTCGGATTCTCATAGCTGCGTCCTATGTACAATAATAAGTTTGGAGTCATCAAAAGTTTGTCATTGTCTACTGTCGCCGGCGAGAAAAGGGTAACGCAAAAGAAAGTTTTATGACATTCAATTTGTTATGTTCAAACTTTTCCCTTTACACACAAAGGGCTAACATTATTTCATTAAATCAGTATATGTATTATTTATCGTTGTTTTATCAAGTTATTATTGCTGGATTATAATTAAGCCATAAGTCTGGGCATTTCTCTATGTTTTTGTTTTTATTTATCTTTTTAAGTTACAATGATAAATACAACTGTACAAACAGGAATTTTATAGGGAAATTTCTTTGCCATATCTTCATACCATAAGTACCAATCTTTTTATTTGATTTTGTCTTTTAATGTGATCATCGTGATTTTTTGAACCTACCTACCTACTTACGTTCTAGACAGTACTAACACATCTGTGATTTATCAAAATAATTTATTGGTTTATTCGGCCTAATTGCCGTACATTTTATATGTAAAAATGATTGTTTGTCTTTTCCTTTATAGGCTCCAAAACGGCTGGACTGATTTTAATGAAATTTTCAGACAACCTTTAGAATTACCCAGCAGATGTTCCTATAAAGTTTAGTGGTAATCGGAGCATTTTTTTTAGCTGTAGTTCATACATCTTTGAATTAAGCCTGCGAATTGGGCGGGACGTACTAGTATTGTATATGAATATAATCAAAACAATTTGTAAATATTCTTTTTAGAATGGATTAACCGATAATTTCATAAATCATCAAGTCATTTTAATAAATGAAAATGTTATAAAATTTTCCAACGCCTATACAAATTCAATTTATAAAGCAAGGGTGACAGAGAGTTAAACGGAGCGTGACTTATCGTTAAAATCAATGTTGAATTGCCTCTCAATATTAATAGAGGGACCAACATCAAATTTCAATAACTTTCACCCGTTTGGTAAGCTTATTGGTGCTATTAGGCGCTGGGGTCTTAAGGTGCTGGAATGGCGACCCAGCACCGGAAAGCGCAGCGTCGGTAGACCCCCTACGAGGTGGACAGACGACCTCAAAAAGGTCGCAGGGAGCCACTGGATCCAGGCAGCGCAAGATCGTGTGGTGTGGCGATCCCATGAAGAGGCCTATGTCCAGCAGTGGACGTCCATCGGCTGAAGAAGAAGAAGTTGTGACAGCTCAGCTGTAAGACCCTGCGACTCTCTAGAGACGATCATGGGTTCAAACCCCAGGCAGGCACCAATAAGTTTTTTAGCAACCGACAGAGAGTTAAACGGAGCGTGACTTATCGTTAAAATCAATGTTGAATTGCCTCTCAATATTAATAGAGGGACCAACATCAAATTTCAATAACTTTCACCCGTTTGGTAAGCTTTGTTCACAGATTTCAGTTTCAAATTCGATCTTTGTATTGAAAATTAGATGTACCAGTAGGTTATAAGACCAAGTATCAAAAGCTGTCTGCGTGATAGATTTTCTCAAGATCTGCTGAACGGATTTTTGAATGGTTTTTGCTAAAAGATAGTTCAAATCTTGAAGAAGGTTTAGAAAGAAGAAGAAGATTATATATATTTAAATGCATATGTAAAGTTCTGTAAGCATTTAGGTACTGTAACATTTTCGTCGTCAAAACAACTGCCAAATTTCATATTCTTTTTACATTGTCATCTTCAATGGGAGATTGGCTATAATCAAGGCAGAAACGGCTCCCCGAAACGGCGACTTGTTGCTCATATTGAACCAGGTACGTTTGTCTTACAGTCATGATTTTCGTCACATTTATAGCGCATCACCAATCAGAAGTTAATAAAATTCATTTTTCAAACTTTTCTCTGGTAGAAACAGTTTAAGACAACAAAAACGTGTTAATTGAAAATTTAAGTTAAAGTCCTAAAGGCAAACCTATTGTGGCTTATTTTCTCGGCTTTAATAATAACAGTAATTTCGACATGATTACTAATTTAAACATGATTACTTCTTGCGTAAGTGTAATTAATTACTCATAGCCATACATCCTCAATTAATTTGGATCTGAAATTTATGTAAATTTAGATTCGCACATAGTACATTGCGCCTTTGAATACGCTTTCAGCTAAAGATGTTAATGGATGAGCGAAATTCGTAATGAAGGGGGGATAGTATTTGTTTCTATGAATACTGCTTCTAGTGTTGATGTTATCATACTTAGCTTCTGCCTGGAACTTTGTCTATTTCAACTACAGTACCGAGACAAAATCCTAAATCATACAAATCCAATTCGCCCAGATTTAAAAACACACTTCATTACATACTAATATTATAAATGTGAAAGCCTGAATGTCTATCTTTCTATCTATCGGGTAGGCTATTGTTACGAACATGCGAAATAGTTCGTAATGCGTTTGTCATAGAGTTCAAAGTTCAAGTTCGCTTAATGCTAATTCTATGGAACATTCGACGTGTATCATAACATGTTTATTGGTAAACATGTTTACGATCGTTTCAAGGTCTATCGAGAACATTCTCGAAATCGGTTCGTTCGATATATAAGCAGACGTATCGTACGCCACGAAATTCAGTTTGTGAATAGCGATCAAGAGCGAATATACAAGTGAAAATAAAAGTGAACTCGGCATTTTTATTGGACAACGAACTGTATAGAGACTGTAAGTAGTAATTTAATAGTAAAAAGTTGAATAAAGTGTTTTTAACGAGTCACCAGGTATTTTCATCCAGATCCACGAACCCCTGTACGTAACACTATCACAGGTTGATCATCATTTTCCTGCCCTTATCCTAACTCACTTACTCTAAGTTGGGTCATGATGACATATTTTGGCTAGTTATTTTACGACCACGAAAACAGTCACGAGTACAGCTTATTCATAATATTGGTGGATAAGAGCTTTAAAAATGGGCAATATAAGAGTGTAAAAAAGCATGCACATTAGTCGTAGATTTCCTGTAGAATGTCTGAACAAATATTACACGACCCATTCCACATTATAGAAGCATCATCGCAAACTATAATACAATTATTTGAATACAATTTTTGCATCACCTTTTTTGAAACTCGTTGTTTCAGTAATTAATATGTGCGGTGGTTTAAAAAAAATAGATCACTGCGCAGTTCACACGATGTTTCTGTTTAAAAATGCTCAGTAACTACTGCATTGCAATGTGTTATATTAGGTCCTTACATATGAAATTGGCGTTTTGTCGTACTGGCCACTTTGATCTCAAATATTACCTTTATGGTTCCAAATTCCAATTCCAATTGGAATTCCAAATTCAAATTCATACAGCTATTTACTCATGCATTTGTGTTTCAAACCCCCTTAATTTATTTGTTTTTTCTTCTTTTGTTTTTTTCTTTGTGTCACTCTCTGTTTACAAAATGGAAAACATGAAATATCGCGTTATTTACGAGTATGAGTTCCACCGTGGCACCAGTGCTGCAGAAACGGCTCGAAGGATTAATGATGTGTATGGTGACGGTGTCGCAAAAGAAAACACCGTGCGTTTTTTGGTTCCAACGTTTTCATTCTGGAAATTTCGACCTGCAGAATAAGCCTCGTGGACGGCCGGAGACCAAAGTTGATAATGAAGAATTGAAGGCTATTGTGGAAGCGGATCCATCGCAAACCACGTCCGAGTTAGCTGCAGGCTCCGGTGTTAGTGATAAAACTATTCTAATCCACTTGAAGCAAATTGGGAAGGTGAAAAAGCTTGAAAGGTGGGTACCTCATGAATTGAGTGAAGCAAACCGACAAACGCGCGTCGACTGCTGCGTTCCGTTACTCAACCGGCACAATAATGAAGGAATTTTAAATCGAATCATTACCTGTGATGAAAAGTGGATCCTCCACGATAATCGGAAGCGCTCATCGCAATGGCTGTACCCTGGCGAACCAGCCAAATCCTGCCCTAAGCGAAAATTGACTAAAAAAAAGTTGCTTGTAAGTGTTTGGTGGACTAGTGCCGGTGTCGTTCACTACAGCTTTCTTAAATCTGGCCAGACGATTACGGCAAATATCTATTGTCAGCAACTGCAAACCATGATGGAAAAGCTGGCTGCTAAACAACCGAGGCTGGTCAATCGCTCTAGGCCACTGCTGCTTCAGGACAACGCTAGACCACACACTGCACAACAGACGGCTACCAAATCAGAGGAGCTTCAATTAGAATGTCTTAGACATCTACCGTACTCTCCGGACCTTGCTCCAACAGATTACCATTTTTTTCGCAATTTGGATAACTACTTGCAAGGAAAAAAATTCAACTCCGATGGGGCAGTCCAAACCACCTTCAAAGATTTTATTGATTCCCGCCCGATGGTTTTTTTAGTAAGGGGATCAATGAACTACCTATGAGATGGCAAAAGTGCATACATAGCAATGGTACATACTTTGATTAATTAAATATATTTCATTTAAAAAAAAACGACTTTATGTTCCTCCCATAGAAAACGCCAATTTCATATGTAAGGACCTAATATTTTTTATATGAAAATACTTTTGTGTGTAATTAATTTAAAATACGATTCCAAAGTTTTAATTATATTACGTTTATACACGTTTTTAAATTAGGTGTTGGAGCGTTATTAGTTATTAAGTAAATAAAATGCATAAAAAATATTCGATTAGAAAATGATTTTCCTCTACTCGGGACGAATTTTGTTCATCACGTATTGATTTATTTTAGAGAGAATAATAATTGACTGTTCAAAGGAAAGGCCGCAATACGATGTAAAAAATGTAATAACGGTAAAATCTTACATATCCAGACATCTAAACCTTGGGAGATATTTGGATACAAGAGTATAGAGTTAGATAGAGTTTTCAACACTAGAGTAGGGGAATAGGCCTGTAAGTGAGAGGGACACAATAAATATTAAGAGGGAAGGTTAAACTCGTACGCTTCATCTTTGTCTAATAGCACATAAAAAAGAGTTTGCTTATTTGCGTTATAATTCTTTTAATAGCGCACATTTTCTTCAAAAGAGCTTCAAGAACTAATATATAGATACGGGCTATACTCACGTTTAACTTTATCGGTTTAGCCCGACTAGTTTCGAACCCGTCCGGTGCACCCAGCTTCAAGAGCTGTGATAGCCCAGCGGTGAGGCCGTGCGACTCTTTCAAGGGGGGTCACTAGTTCAAACCCGGGCAGGCACAAATGAGTTTTTCTGTTAAAACTTGTGTCTAATTGATAATTGCAATTCATTACACGCTTCTTGGTGAAGGAAAACATTTTGAATAAACCTGCATATCTCTAGAGATTTCTGGAGATATATGTAACCTACCAATCCACATTGGAGCAGCGTGGTAGGTGTTAAACAGGAAAAGGAGAGAGGAGGCCTAATCCCAGCGGTGGGATTGTAATAGGCCGCTACTTTACTTTTTTTTACATTTTCTTCTCTTCTTCGGCTTCTCTACTCTACTAGAATAATTCTATGTATAGGATTATGTATTTTTCCGATTCTTTTAGGAATCATATATATTAATATAAAAATGTTTTGAATAAAAGTTATATAAAAATTACAAATCAATTCATGATATAACAATACAAAAGTAAATTAACTAATAAATGATCTGGACAGTCAATTTATTTAACTAAAAGCATCGAATCTTAGGAGGGTGGGATCACCATTACGAAAAATACTTTAAGGATTTTATTATCTCTCTCGCTACGTAATGTTCCACGAAGATTTATCACAAGTGGCTTAATATATCTATAATATTTTTATGTCTGGTATTAGTAGCAAACATTTGGAAGACTATTTTTACTGCGTTAATATACTTGTGATTCACTAATACATCTTAGGGTGGAGTGGTTTTTTTTCCAAACAATGGGTATGAGAATATGCTTACTCTCTCCAAATTTTAGTTATGTGAAATTATCTTTTGTATGTTGCTGAGAGCAAAACAAATACTTCTATTGCGCATATTTTAACATTCCTATTCTCGTATATTAAACTTGACACCTTTTGCTATAATTAACATAGAAACATATAGTTCACGCCGAAAAGTACGTTGTGCACGTAAGACTACTGTCACCGACTTAGATAAACTGGCCAGAATCCGTTTTTTTAATACAGAACGGTAATATAACGGTAACATAACGGGCAGATTATATTCAGGCAATATAAATATAAATTAGCCATAATTTAATAACTTTAGACTAGTAACTATCTGACAATTGTACTGACACGTAAAAATAGTATAGTAAAATGCGTTTCACATCGAAATTCCACACATTAAAATAACGTAACGTCTTAAGACGATACAAACCCTATTTAAGTATTTAACCTACTTTTCTACTACATAAATCAAAACACCCTAAGCTCACGTATCTCCTTGTCTTTCTTTTTTAATTATTAATTTGTTCGCGATATATTTTGGCATTGAACTACCAATATAAACATTCTTGCAATAACTTCCTTTACTTCTTAAAATCAACTATCCTAAATAGATGGAATATTTATATATGTTATATAATAATAAAAATACATTTTATATTATAAATAACAATGAATAAACATCACGTTTCTTTATCACGTATCCCATTCTTATATATATTTCCTCGAGGTTGCCTCGAAGAAACCGCTGTCTACAGATAAGGCTGCTTTATTGCAATGTTTACTTTTACTATACCTTGATGACCATAGCGAAATATCACCATCATTCTCTTGCCCTTATCCCATTCTAAGTGGGGTCGGAACAACAAAATGTTGTTACATGATTTGGCTACGTATTTTACGACCGGCCGCCTGCCTGACGTCAACTTACCTTAGTCGCCTCTTACGACACCTCGGTAAAAAGGAGGGTGGTCTATTCTATTCTGCCGGATACCACACGGCAACATAGCGAAAGATCGTACTTATTACAAACTGCTCTGTTTATAGTTGTATAACATATAGAAAATCCTGTCACAAAAGCCTTTTGTATTGGAAAAGATATTAATACATTAAAACATTTAAATATTTTGAGAACCTTTAAATAATTTATAGAAGCAGGCGTTACTTTGCGGAACCTCATAGTAGAAAAGCTTATGATACTCGTAGAAATTGTTAAGAAAATCTATGTAATGTAAAGCATAGTTGTTATTTTGTACATATCTCATAATGAAGCTTCGGTTACGATAATAGACATTGTCGTAGTGAATGTGTGTAGTCCTAGTGTAGTGTGTTGATAGTGCCGATGTTTTGTGATACACGCGATAACTAATCCTGTATGTATATATGAATGGTTTCTGCTTCCTACACTGAGAATACTTCCTACACAATACATAGATATTCTCAATTAAGGCGGATTCTAGCATAATAATTTTATCATAAACTTTTGTATTTTGAGAGTCGTTCAAACTTCTTCCTCAAACCACTTCTAATGCATTCATCAAGAACTGACCTAAATACGTTGTCTGAGCCATATATTGTTCGTGTATAGGTCACAAGTTACCGTTTCAATTAAAAGTTGCCTTTCATATACAAAAGTTACAACTGTAACCAGATTTCTAAAGCTAATTGGTGCTCTTGTACAAAAATTCATGATTTTTTTATATGAACGTGAAGCTTGGTTTATTAGAATTCTGACGTATTTTGTATTTGAATGGCTCATTGGCGCAGTGATTAGGGACCCTGCCTTCAGCTCCGCGGGTTGTGGGTTCGATTTCCGCCGACGGCCAGCATTTTCTGTAAACAATTTGTTGCTTTCTCAAGCCTGGGTGTATATCTGTATTTAAGTATGTATTTTAAATTTGTCCGTATCCCATAACACAAGTATTAAGTTACTTACTTTGGGGATGGACGACCGTATGTGTTAGTGTCCCATATATTAAAAAAAATCTAACTTTGAAATTTGGAGAACAGGTAACCCATTGGTGGGATCAATAGAGTATGCATAATATACTTTTCAACCGAGTACCGAGTACGAGTACATGCATAAAAAGTTTGATATTTATCTTAACTTTTTTCTTTTTCACTATGTCTGGTGCTGTGTCACTTTTCTTTTATTATTTAACTTATCGTCCTACTATAAATGACTTAATCATTTTTATTTATGACTATTATTAACAAACATACTACAATACCTTCATTTTGTAATACGTTTTGGATTTTGTTTGTAAGTTGTTGGCGTAATAAATAAATAAAAACTAGCAAAAGCTTTGCGATTTTGTCGTGGAGTCTATCTCCTGATGATGCTTCGGTTGCGGGGCGAAACGATTGTTGAGTTTGTGATAGTGAACGTGTGTAGTGCTTGTGTATTGTGATAGAAGTGGTGGATGTTTGTGCATGTGTTTTTACGAATCCTGCACGTATCGGGTATAAAAATACGAATAGTCCACTATACATTTAACACTATATTTTCTATTTACCGTATCGCGGATAATAGCAAGATAATTTTATTATTACTTTTGTATTATGGATCTCCGCAAAGTAACGCCTAATTCTATAAATTACTCTTCATTTTCTCATTTACAAGATTTAGACTCAGTTTGAGAAGTTGTTTTGCGGAATTCCGGATACGACTCTATATTAACTGATGCAAATCTAATTATTTATTAAATATATTAATTGACTATATATTAAACGAATCGCAGATACGCGAAAGCATTATTTACTATCATGTTCTCTATTTTTCGCGGTTTAAAGGACGCATGACTCAAATGTAGGTATTTCCATTTTTAACTTAAGGCGTATGTTATAAAAACTAATTGGGAACAAAAAACCGGTTTATTTGAACAACCTTTGTTATGATTGTTCCGCTTCGCTTCGCCGATTCTATAAAGAGGTTCTCAGTATTATTAAGATCTACATATCTGATAAAATAACCAATAATTTAATTTTAATTTAAGCTTATACAAAACTTCCAAGTCGCTGATGTAGCTGAGGAACGTTGAATTGAATACGAATAATCAAATCAGATATGGGGAGGCCTATGTCCAGCAGTGGACTGAGATAGGCTGATGGATGGATGGATGAATCAAATTGGATAATAATTCATCCATCCATTCTCCTGCCCTTATCCCACTCTAAGTGGGGTCGGCACCACATGTTACAAACATGTTGTCATATGACTTGGCTACCTATTTTACGACCGGCCGCCTGCCTGACGTCAACTTACCTTAGTCGCCTTTTACGACACCTCGGTAAGAAAAGAGGGTGGTCTATTATATGCAGCCGCATACCACACGGCTAAAAAATTGGATAATAATTATTGTAATAAATAAAGTGAAAAATGTATTCAAATGTAATCATTTGTAAAATATATAGTCTGTGCTAAAGAAAAAAAAAACGATTTAAAATCACGATGCTCGATAAGAACACCATTCTGAACCCGTGGTAATTTCATTAATCATATTGATCCTAGACTACTCAAAAGTGCTTAAAAAAGGATTATTTGAATGAAGATTATTCTAATTTGATTTGATAGTCAAACACTCAAACATACCTAAATATTCTTATTTTCTTTTGTGGTATCCGGCTGAGTAGAATAGACCACCACCATTTCTTATCGAGGTGTCGTAAAAGACGACTAAGGTAAGTTGACCCATCGTGTGGTATAAGGTTAAGTATAATAGACCACCCTCTTTCTTACCGAGGGGTGTGTAAACTACGACTAAGGTAAGTTGAGGTCAGGCAGGCGGCCGATCGTAAAATACGTAGCCAAATTATGTGACAACATGTTTGTAACATGTTTTGCAACATGTAACATGTTAATGATGTTCGTTTTTGGTTTCATATAATCATGTATAAACCCTAATGCTTAAGTGTATATCCGTCTAAGCCGGACCGGTTAATAAATGGTCACCTCTTTATGCTAGACAGCTTCTGCGCTCTTTTCTCATTCCCGGTAACGCTCTATGTGTGAAAACATTCCCGTGACTTCTCAGTAGATATGAATAAATACGTGTACGATGTAATTTAATAACGTAGTCGAGTAAATAAATTTACGTTTCTGCATAATAATATTAAACTCTAACTACGCTCTGTGGTTGTAACCAGGGTAAACATCTATAAATATTAAAAAAAGCAATGTTCCTAAAGCTGTCTGTATGTCATCGATTTTCTCAAAATCTACTGAAATTATTTTTGTACGGTTTTTTCTAAATATTATGCGATTTTTTAGTAAGGTTTAAGTTATAGTAAGTTTATAGCACTTTCTCAAGAACGGCTAAACCGATTCCCATGAGACTTTTAGTGGAAGATAGAGGAGGCTATGGTGCAAAATACGAGTTATTTTCTATCCTAGAACTTTCGCGGGGTCGGGATTTATGCGGAAAAAACTTTGTGAAATATTGATTTCCATGCGATCGAACCCGCGGGCACAGTTAGTTTTATAGAACAATCAAGGTTACCTATACGTAGCAATAGACACTGTTCCGTTCAACCCCAATCCTCCACGGCGAGAAAACACATTGAGCAAATCTTTTCTTGAAAATTTGAACATTTCTTTAAAAAACTATACAATCAAAGAAGAAATTGCAATATTTTTGTTTTAAATAATGTTCTAAGTCCTTAGGGAATAAACTTTAGAATTTATTTAAGTCTACTCGGTACTTTCCCTGACGCGCGCATAGCGACAGACCTGTTTCATTTTATATAGATTACGTGTTTAACTTGACTTTATTCACGCGGAATTTCCTCCCACCTTCGTACAAATCCATCTCGTATCCGGTGTATATAGAACTGTATTGACTCATATATTTTCGTATTATTCTATGATTCATAGAAACGTTTCTAGCTATATTTATTATCTATTTGTGAGCATAGAGCTCTGAGCTTTTAAAGGCTACTTAGGATGAAGTCCAACGTAAAAAAATCAACTTCATTTTATATCAAAGGAATGACTACAAGCATTTTGCTTCCAATTTTAATTTGTGAATACTTATATAGATTAGTTGTGTTATATGCACGATTATTTTATTGAATAAATAATGCACTACTATACTATGGAGAAAATAATATTAAAATATTTGTATATTTTAATAATAATATGAACCGGTAATATCCTGATGATGCAAAAATGTATCGCGTTGGAGAGAAATAGGGTAAAATATACGCGCGGTAAAATATTAATTTGGCGCGAAAAAAGTTGCGGGTACCGCAAGTTCAATTATATTTTATTTAATATTCCTTTTCTAAGTTCCCACCGTGTGGTATCAAACTGAGTAGAATAGACCACCCTTATTTCTTACCGAGGTGTCGTAAAAGGCGACTAAAGTAAGTTGACCTGCCGTGTGGTATCCGGTTGAGTAGAATAGACCACCCCCTTTCTTACCGATTGGTCATAAAATACGACTAAGGTAAGTTTACTTTAGGCAGGCGGCCGGTCGTGAAATACGTAGCCAAATCAAGTGACAACATGTTTGTAACATATTGTGCCGACCCCATTTAGAGCGAGATAAGGACAGGAGGATGATGATTCCTTTTCTAAATTCGAACATGAATATAGGTTTCTGTTAAAAAAGGTTCGCAAGGTGCTTAACGGTTTTATGTTCGATAAACTAAAAATGTAAGTTATTTATCTATTAAATTAGTTATTTACTTAACTTGAGTAAAATGCATGACTTTTTGTTTCCTTATAATACATCAGTTTACCTATGTGAAACAACAAAACTGGGAAACTAAAAAATAATCCACTTTCAACAGGAGGTAGAAAAAAAGCCACAGAAAGCTTCACAAAGCAGCGATGACGATTTTATAATGAGTTTAAAAAATATATACGCAACTTAATAACTCTCTTAACGATCCATTTACAATAATGATGTACGACTATATGTATTCAACATAAATAAATAAAGATCTCTTCCATTATCATTACCTAACATGTACTAAAAAATAAGAATTAAAACAAAGCTTATGAATATAGCAATAGCTTATTAATATTATACAGATATTTTACAAGAAATTTGAAATGTCTACTCAAAAAGCAATAAAATAATATATCTCATAAAAATCTGAAGGTGAGAAATTAAAGCTCAGAGAGTTATTTGAAGAAGATAGAATTAAATTACCTGATTGTTATATAGTCAATAAAAAAATGTAGAATACAGAAAACAGTATGAGACCATAACGATTTTAATATCTTAAAGAAATAGTATAGTCGATAAATTGTTCGCTAATTTTTGTTTACGCTAGTTTGTTTTCATTTGAGAACAGCTTTATTTATATTTAAAATAATTTACCAAGTATCTCATTATTACATTAACATTTATATTCACTTTTATTGCTTACCAATGGCTGTAAACGAAAATCACTCTAAGTAACAATTATCAGTGTCAACATATTCCTATATTTATTCAGATACACTAAACGTCACTATAGTGCATGTAAGTTTTGTATCCACCACACCAGTTTATTAAATCGAATGTGAAAACATCGTAATTTCACAGCATCTTGGGCACATACGTTATACCTCCCCTAGAGTTACCACCGTACTGAGTAATATTTAACATAAACCCTCTATTCCGTTACGTCGTGGGCAACTTTGTTGAGTCATGATGTTGGAATTAACAAGGACTGTCTAATCCATCGCTTTATTTTTATTACATAAAATAATACTTTAAAAGAAAATCAGCAATGTATTGTGTTTTTAATTTTTGATATTGTCAATGTATTTTTTCAGCTATCATAATAGACTATCTCAACAGTGTAATGCATAGCATGTGAACTTTTCTTGCTTTCCGGTCATTTGTTTCAGTGTTACAGGCCACGAGATTACTTGAGATGAGCTTCTTGTTCATAAAATGTAACGTTTATTCTCATCGTTTACCCGTATACTACGTATTTGTTTTTTATATATAAATGTAGAGTAGACGATTTTATTGTTTCAACATAATAATTTTTTAGCCTATTAGCTGTGCTTGCAGCTTCGCCCGCGTGGAAATTGGTGCACGTTTTTCCCACGTGAATTCCGACTTCGCAGGAATTTTAGTGTAATACCCTACTTAAATTTGTTCAGTAGATTATGAGAAAATCGATGACATACAGACAAATAGCTTGGGGACTTTGTTTTATAATACGTATAGATAAGAAAGTACTAATACTAAAGTGTGACATCCAGTCTAAAACTTTTAAGTAAAATTTAAGACTGGGTGTCAGAAGATCATTAGTTTTTTGTATGTTTTTAGATCATTTCTTTTTTGAATATGATTTCGTTCAAGTAATTTGTATGTAAAGTTCATTTGGTATTTTTCTTATGAAGTTTTAAATTAATTAAATCAATGAAATTTAACGAACTTTTAACTTTTTAAATGTATTGTTGGAAATGTAGATTTCATTGTTCATTCATGTTAAATAGTATATTTAGATTTTAATTTTTAAAAGAATAGAAAAACTGTATTTGATACATTTTTACATACTCTAACCTGCGGCCTATTTAAGCCATTCGAGCGAGACCATAGCGCGTTAATTGGGACAGAAAAAATACGATACTAAGAATCACAAAGATTGTCTATTTATGATTTCTGAAGGATAGTAAATTATATTAACCTGAAACACGCTTGAGGGGCTACAGTTTTAATATACATTTATTTTAATTTTTAACAGATTCATAATTTAAAAAAGTATTTACAAGTTTATAATGATGGAGTTACGGTATTATCCTTATTAAACGTTTGGGGCACCAATTACACACAATATATGAGTTTTCTTTAAAATATTATGTACTTAGTTGATCTATAATATTACGAAAAATATTGCATGAAGCATTTCTGGAATATTTCACCTACATTCCATATTAAAGAAGAGTGAATGTTAGCTCTTTATTTTTCTCTCCCATGGTAGAGCATGACTGGCCAGTGTTTCACTGGTCAGTCAAATGCTGTAAAGACTTGTTTTATTTACTTATAATGCGGAAAATCGTCTCTTCTTAAGTTACCAGCCGTGCCTAGCAGCAGCTTCGCCTACGTGGAAATTTGTGTTTTACAAAATTTTCCCGAATTAAAATTTTGAACATAAAAGTAGTTATAATTAGTTAACCATAAGAGATAGAGACATGCTATTGCGAACTTTTTTTGCAGTATCTTTGTAGATCTATAATTCACTAGTACATTACATTAGTGTATCTCCAATGAATAACGTGCAACAAGCGAGTAAAGCTCTACGCGACTTCTTTAACAGAATTTACATCAAACGGTTTTTTTAGTTGTTTATTTATTTATTTATAACATCATAAACATACATATATGCATTACTTAGATCTAAGAATACACCAGTCAAGAAAAAAAAAGCTTCTTTAAGGCTAATAACACCTTATACAGAACATATAAGTTAGAAAAACAATTAATTGTATAAAAAATAAATATAACAATTAGAAACCGCAATAGTATAAAGTAGGTTAGAAAATATATGACCCGACATTTACATAAAGTTTTGTCACAAATTACAAGTCACATTAATTAATTAATTATACGTAATAAGTATCACAACCTGAAGTTACGGAACAATACACTCTTCTTCTTCTTCTTCGTCAGCCGATGGACGTTCACTGCTGGACATGGGATCGCCACACCACACGATCTTGCGCCGCCTGGATCCAGTGGCTCCCTGCGACCTTTTTGATACACTCATAGTTGCAAAAAAAAGATAAATAAAACATTATTGAATGATGTGCGTAATAATATTTGTACCGGGTAGGAGGAAGCTTGAATGAAACAAGCATCAAACCTCCAAACATCAAACGATAATGTAACAATAAACAAAAACTAAACCTTTCAGAAGATCTTATAGTATATACCGTACAAATAACCGTTCAGTATATTTTAATGAAATCGATCACATACAGAAAGACAGTTTTTTTTAATAAGTATAGATTATTACATGAGAATATAGGTTTATATTTAATATATAGGTTTATATTACATATAAAAAACATAATACTTAAAGTTCACTGTATTTCAGTGCCCAAAATATTACTTCGTTAATTTAATCACACAAAAGCAGATTTAGAGCTCATGTACTACCACCGCCCGTTTAATTAACGATTGGCCCAGTCACTACAATTTATTTTACACTCGAGGGAAACATTCGATGACCTTTACTTGAAACAAAAGTAATAATAAAATTATTTTGCTAAATTTGGATTATAGCAAAATAATTTTATTATTATGTTTGTATTATGGATCTCCGCAAAGTAACGCCTAATTCTATAAATTACCTTTACTTGACGAAATCCCTTTTATAGCCTCAATTTTTATGACGTCAAAATTGTTTTAGTGTTTTTAAAGGCTAGCTTTCTGTAGAAAGACAAAGTGATGACTACAATAAGAGCATGGTTTTTGTATATTTTGGCAGGTTTTAATTTTTATGCGTTTATTATATTTTTTTATTGAGACGGGACTTTTTGCTCTATGTTCTGTTTACTAACGATACGTACGGCGTCGCCGCATGGAAATCAGTATTTATCATGTAAAAAATGCTCGAGTATAGGCAGGAGACTGCTCTCTGATACTCTCCACTTTTTATACCCCAAAGGGGGGAGGGGGGAGCTTGAACTACAAGTTTTATGTAGATAAAACCGTTTTTATCGTTCAAATAATCAATTGTGTATATGCCTTACGTAGATACCTATGAAAAACAGTATAAATACATACTTATTTATCGTTTATATATATGTATACGTATGTACGTATCGATTAATATGTATATTTTATTATTATAATATTGTTTTATTTTTCTTAAAACTAATTTTTTACATTTTTAAATATTTCTAATTGCAAAAAAACAAAATTATAAAAAAAAAGTGCGGGACAATATCCCAAGCTAACGTTAGTTAGGGCTCCAGAGTGAGGAACTTACTCACAATACGTGCTATTTCAAATAATACTTCTGCATCCGATTCTAGATCCAACTTAGAAACGAAAGCCTCTTAAGACGTTAGCTGCGGCTTTTCGCAATTAACCGAAGCAACAATAGGAATAATTGTTACACTAACAACACTCCATATGGCGAAAATATATTATTATTCATTATTATATTAATCCATACACTAATATGAACTAATATTTTTTTGTTTGTCTTCGTATCAAAATGGTTAAAATATTTTAAACCCTACTGCGATAAATCTTTCACATAACCAGTAAACATAATTTGGTTATAAAAAATCTATTTCCAAAATTAAGTTTAGATTTCATGCCTATTTTAGTTAGAACGATTATTTACGAAGTACGGCGACAGAATCTTTACATTCATGAAATTTATGCGGACATCAGCATTATCCTTCGGACAAAGGTATACACGTTACAGATTAATGTTTACTTAGGTCATAACTCAACAAGGTACGGGACCTTTGTTTATCTAAAACAAGGAAATACAATGTCCGAAAACTAAAATAAAAAAAATTGTAACATGTTTTGTAAATAATAATGGAAAAGTTTTGTCGTAGCCGTGTGGTATCCGGCAGAATAGAATAGACCACCCTCCTTTCTTACCGAGGTGTCGTAACAGGCGACTAAGGTAAATGCCGTGTGGTAACCGGCTGAATAGAATAGACCACCCTCCTTTCTTACCGAGGTGTCGTAACAGGCGACTAAGGTAAATACCGTGTGGTAACCGGCAGAATAGAATAGACCACCCTCCTTTCTTACCGAGGTGTCGTAACAGGCGACTAAGGTAAATGCCGTGTGGTAACCGGCTGAATAGAATAGACCACCCTCCTTTCTTACCGAGGTGTCGTAAGAGGCGACTAAAGTAAATGCCGTGTGGTATCCGGCTGCATAGGATAAACCACCCTCATTTCTTACCGAGGTGTCGTAAAAGGCGATTAAGGTAAGTTGACGTCCGGCAGGTGGCCGGTTGTAAAATACGTAGCCAAATCATACGACAGCATGTTTGTAGCATATTGTGCCGACCCCACTTAGAGCGGGAGGGCAGGAGGATGATGAATGGAAAAATTTTGTCACTAAAAAGTAACAGTCTATTCTAATAAATTATTGTCTACACTGGAGGAAATTAGTGTCTACTTTGGAGGTTAGTGTAAACACTAACCTCCAAAGGGGCCAAGTGGGCCAAGGCCCCTTTTATCCTTGGATAGATTAAACCGTATACCCACTACTGATTTACTTTTAATGTCGCCGATTTTTTTGTAATATATTTTTTAAAGTGTACTTATAGATATAATATATAGTATATATAATATTTTAAAATTTTGGTTACTAAATTGTTGAAGCTTTTACTAATACAAGATTTTTTTTGCTTTGATCCGCGTTTGTTAAGAAAGTCTATGCTATGCTAGTGTAGGAAGTGAAAACCGATCTCATACCTTACACATCCAGGATTAGTTAGCGCACATATCACAAAACACCACCAGCAACAACAGTCTACACAAGCACTACATACATTCGTTACGACAATCTTAACGATCGTTTCGCCCAGTAGCCGAAGGATCATCAGGAGAAAAGTTTCACAACAAAATCGTAAAGCTGTAATATATAGAACTGATTGATAAATAATTTCATAATCTCCCATTTATTTTGTTCCATACTATACGGCAATGCTATCAAAACTCTCAAAGCGAAAATGTCTCTAACTTCTCGTAAGTTTATGAAACAACTCGATTCGTGGCAACAGAAAAATACCCACGCCATACAAACTTTAGATTTGTTTATTTTGGGCGGAAAAATAATATGAAATATGTAGGTACTTTAAGTGTTTGATTATGTTCCCTTTTATATACATAAAAGTTAAGTTAAGTTTGTACGTCAGTCAACCAAATTTTAAGGCGAGTTTGCTGTAGGTACTGCAACCGTTAGCATATGCGGCATTTATACCACTAAGCTGATTGATATGGCATCTGGAATCTAGCGACTAAAGTTCGTACATTTTTTTTTAAAGTTATCCGATGGAATACTGTTCTGTATTATTTATTCATGGTAATAGATATATGTATTATTTTCTCAAGCTTTAATCAAGCATTATAGTAAGAAGTGTAATGTAATGGCTTGACACTATCCCACTTCTTAGCAAAGTACACCATTCCTGGATTGAAAAGTTACATATATCCCAGGAACATTCATTTCATCACTATATTTACCTACCTATTCGTGGCCTCCTGGAGTTTGTTAGGGTCACCATCTAACATTTTAGCTAACCCGGCTTATTATTTATTATTTTACTTTTATGTTATGAATAGTTGTATAATAATAACCTCACATACACTTCCAGCAAATTTAACCTAAGGGACATTTATCATTAAAAAATTAATAAACCCCGAAGTCCGTAAAACGAGGGTTGCCGAACTAAGAGCGTTTTGCGAAGGGAAGGTAGTCGAATATTCGAGCCTAAAATGAAAACTTTAATTTTATTGTGTTAAACAATTTTTTTGTTAAATTTATTTACTTTTTTCACTTTTATTTTATAAATAGTTTTATAATATCATACAACTTCGCAAACAAAAAAATAAACAAAAAACAACAAAAAATTATTAACGTTAGCATGGCTTATAAGGAAAATAGTTATTTTTATATCAATAGATATATTCTTGACATACTCGTATATATTATAATATTATTCAAGGGTATGGTGTGATATGCTTTGATTCAAGAAAATTAAGAGGCGTTGCCTTTTGCATGTTATTTTGCAAATCTCTTTATTGTGTATCCAAAAATTACAAACTACAACCAACTATAACATAATAATGCAGGTAGGATTATTCCAAAATAGAAATCTCAGATAATCCAGAGGAAATAATAAAGGCGTAGTATGTAGGCACTTCGTGAATATTGGTTTATTTTAGGGCTATATTACTATGACGGGCAAACTATGATCCCAGATAACAACATAAATAGTTCATTCAGATTTTTCGCTAATACAATCAAGTTCCGGTTTTGACAGATGTAGACTATGGATATTACATATACATCTACATCATACATCTGAGGTTGTGACATAGTTATTTTACTAGAGTAGGGAAGTCAGACTAAAAAGTGCCTTATAACAAAAAAGACAGCAATTCAGATGAATCTGTCTCTATTTTTTATTTATGATTAGACAAAGATAAGTATAAGAGATTCATCTTCCCTATTTATTGTGACAGTCTCTAACAGGCCTGCCTATGACTCCCTTACTCTATTAAATAACTCTATGGAGTGTGACTATTTGCAACAGTAGTCGAACAGAAAACTAATATATGTTACTCTATACTACCCAGCCTAAATTCAAATTCGAATGATCCTTTATTCAAATTGGCCTCTACAAGCACTTTTATTGAAATGAACTTAATTAAAATGAAAATGAAATACGACTGGTTCGGAAAGATGCTCTAACCGAGAAGAACCAGCGAGAAACTCGGCGGTAACTCTTTTTAAAAATAAATTATACACAATTACAATATTTTATTTGTACCTAGCTATGCCAGCGGCTTCGCCCGCGTGGAAATCAGCGTATCACAAATTTTGTCTTGAATTGAATTCAAGACAAAATTTTAAACATAAAAGCAATAATTGTGAGTTAACCATAAGAGACATGCTATGCATTTTTCTATTTTTTTTATAGATCTACAATTCTCTAGTACATTACTTTAGCGTATCTCTGCTGGTTTACGCAGCGCACGCGACTAAAGCTCCCACCAAGTAAGTTTTTAACAACTGCTCGATCTCTTTAACGCAATTTATATAATACCGATATGTACTATTTACCTAAACTATCCGGAGGTATTGTTCCATCTTTTGGGGAAAACCGTACAAAAATTAGTTCAGTAGATTTTGAGAAAATCGATTACATACAGACAGACAGATTTTTGGGACTTTGTTTTATAATAAGTAAAGCTTACAAGCAATATAACAGAAAATCGACAAAAATCGTAATGCCAAAAATTTGTCGTGGAGCCTGTCCTCCTGATGATGCTTCGGTTTCGGGGCGAAACGATCGTTGAGATTGTGGTGGTGGGTGTGTGTGCTGCTTTTGTGTGCGTTGTTGCTGGTGAATTGCGCCTTGGGGTGCATGTGGTGGCTGGTCCTGCATGTATAAGGTGCGTAGATTTTGCCTGCTTCATACACATTGGCTTTGCATGCATTCACTTAACCCGTGCGGATTATAGCAAAGTAGTTAGTTCTGTTATATTGCTTGTAATATGGAATTCCGCAAAGTAGCGCCTGCTTCTATAAATCATATAAGTAAAGCTTGTTAACAAACATAGATTAAAATATAAACTAGTGCGTAGCTGGTCGCAAATTAATTCCAAGCTTTCTTATCGTTATCATAGACCTCAACAATGTAATAAGCTTTATTAGAAGAAGAAGGCTAAGAAGCAGCACCGTAAGAATGATAACACTGACGCCAGAAGAGCTTTCGTGCCATTTTTCCCGCATCTGGCAAAAGGCGTTCACCCATGATAATTAATAACGCTTTAAAAGCCTTCATCACTATTAACAGTTTAAAGAAAACAAGTATTATGGATTAAGTATTATGCCGTGTGGTATCCGGCCTAGTAGAATATACCATACTCATTTCTTACCGAGTTGTCGTAAAAGGCAACTAAGGTAAGTCACCCGCCGTGTGGTATCCGGATGAGTAGAATAGATCACCCTCATTTCTTACCGAGGAGTTGTAAAATACGATTAAGGTAAATTGATGTCACGCAGGCGGCCAGTCATAACATACGTAGCCAAATCATATGAAAACATATTTGTAGCATGTTGTGCCGAACCCACCTAGAGTGGGATAAGAGCAGGAGGATGGTGAAGTATTATGAATTAAAAAACATTTTTTTAAATATATTAACATTTACAGTATATTATGGTACTCCATTCCTCACATTACTACACCATATGTAACTTTATCACAACATGACATACTAAAATATATGGGTAAGATATGACCTGCGAAAATAATAGGTTAGAGGCAAGTAAAAAGCAAATGTAAGGCTAATAGAAAAAAAATCATGAATAAGTAAAGGCAACATAAATTGTCCCTTGTCCAGAAAATAGTGAGGTAGCATAAAACACATTCCGGTCATGTCTCCTTTTTCTAATCATATATCATTGTGGGGGAGACGATCTTGGTAAATAAATAAATGGTCACAGAAAATATATTAGTTTGCCAAAGCATGGTCTTGAATCTTGCTAATAATATGGTGGCGGATGTATACGAGTATGTGTGATACGTACCGCTATAATGTTAACACGGTTTAAAGAATTTGCAAGATTTATTGGGTATATTTCATAACACATAGAGATATCTTTATAAATTGGGAAATTTCGAAAAACTATAGGAAATCAAATAGCTTGATTTAGTCTGTGACTAAGTACCATCACTTATTTTAGAAGAAAATATAGATAAAATTAAAAAAACATAAAATCATAACAATTAGTTATGTAATAGGCCCATTGGTACAGTTGTCAGTGACAATGCCTTCAGCTTCACGGGTCGCGGGTTTGATTCCCGCTAAGGGTAAACATTTTTAATAAATAATTTATTGGTTATTCGAGCATGAGTGTATATTTGTATTTAAGTACGTGTTTAAAATTATATATGTATATGTTTACCAGTTGTCTGTCACCCATATTAAGAGTAGTAAGTTATTTACTTTAGGGACTGACGTCCGTGTGTAAAGTAAAAAAAATAGACAAAATATGTTTACTGAGTTTAATTATTAAAAAGATAAAATGTCTTCTATTACTTAACTTGAGTAATAAGTTGTAAATTCAGTAGAATTGGTAAAATTTCGTTTAAAAAAAAATTGCCATTTTCTGTTAAGAATACCAGTCATCTTCATGAACACTTGTATTTGTTTGTCACAACTATATAAATAAATATGAAACGTAATTATTGAACGAGTTTTACTGTCATTCTTATATTTTCCTTCATTGATAGACATATATCCGTTATAAACGGGAAGATTTTCCTCTCATTTTGTATATGTAACGAAAGTAATGCTCTCTGCTCAGCGGGAAGGCAATTTGCCCCGGACCCAATTTTGGTCAAAGCTTTCCTGCGGGTAATCAATGGGCGATCTCACACGAATTAATAGTACCGAGTGTCATTAGGTCTAACTGTTTAAGTAACAAATTTAGATAGATTTGATCTGTTTTATTTAAAGCCTTCCAAATAATATACTAGAACTGCAGGCCTACCATGAACTCTTATTGCGACTCAATTGAAGACGTAAACTAAATTGTTTTGCTTTTTCATACACTGACGTCTTATAGACACACACTTTAAGTCGTTGCCGAATGAGTGTTCGGAATGCGTTCTAAAAACATTTGAGTAAAAGAGTTATCTATAGTTCATATAACGTTGTCCTTTTCAAACACACTTCATGGTACGAAAAGAAAGCGGTTGGGTAAGCGGGTGGTTTAGGTACTGACTTTGAATTGAATCGTTTTCTAAAAGTTCATGGTAGGCCTATAGGTATCAATACAATAGTTATAGTACTGAAAATATGTATATTTAACTTTCCTTTTCGCCGTGCGGTATCCGGCTGAGTAGAATAGACCACCCTCATTTCTTACTGAGTTGTCGTTAAAGGCGACTAAGGTAAGTTGACCCTATGTGTTGTATCCGGCTGAGTAGAATAGACCGCTGTTAGTTTTCACTGAGGTTTTATTACTGAGTCATCATGGGTTAACAGAATTTTTTTTTATTTTATTTTATTTATAAAACTTTATTGCACATTTCAACACAAACACAGATACACAAGATGAGATAAACATAATAGATATTTTTACATTGCGTGCAAAGGCGGCCTTATTGCTATGAGCAATCTCTTACAGGCAACCCTTATAAAGCACCTATTTGTAGGAGTGTGGGATGGTGCATAAACAATAATAATATAACTACATATACTAAATACGAATATACTTAAATAATCATAAAAATAAAAGCAAATAAATCGAGCAATAAAAATATACTACTTATACATAAATATGATAAATATAATTAATATACATGCATACACTACTAGATTAATATAAGTTATAACGACAAATAATGATTATATAAACGAGTTTTAAAAATCGACAGTGACTTCGAATGACGAATATCACGGGGAAGGTTATTCCACAGTTTAACAGATGTGGCCGTAAAAGAGTTAGCGAAAAATCGCGTACGACAAGTAGGAGTTTTAAGCCTATTATCAGTACGTGATCGAAGGCTAAGCAGATGATCAGCGTTAGAGCCTAGGAAAGAGAAACGTTGTTTGAGATAAGACGGAGTTAGAGGATTATACAGAATGGAGTAGAGGAGGGAAAGCATGTGCAAGTTACGGCGTAATCTAATAGGGAGCCATTTCAAGAGTACCCGGTACTGAGACACGTGATCGTATTTACGTAAACCAAAGATAAATCTGATGCACATATTTTGTAGGCGTTCGAGCTTATTGAACTGTTCTTCGGTTAGATCAGGATAGGTACAGTCCGCATAGTCTAATAATGGAAGGAGAAGGGCATTGGCTAAGGATATTTTTGTCTTGGTTGGAAGGAGGTATTTCCACCGTCTCAGACATGACATCGTAGAAAATATTTTGCGACTTACCTCAACTATTTGCGGGATCCAGGAAAAGGAATTATCAATTAGTAATCCAAGGTTTTTGACAGACGGACTGTACTCAAGAACAGAATTATCGATAATAATATTAGATAAAGAATTTAAATCAAACTTAATGAGTTGTTTGTTGCCTCCTAAAATCGCGACTTGAGTTTTGTTTGCATTAATACAAAGGCCATAAGATTTGCTCCAAGCGGTTATTTTTTCTATTTCACTATTTATTTTTTCAATAGCTTTGTCTAAGTCAAAAGATGGTGCAGCGGTGTAAATCTGTAGATCATCAGCATAAAGGTGATAAGAACAAGAGAGAAGATGAGTAACAGAATTGATATAAATGGCAAAGAGAAGAGGAGAAAGTACCCCACCTTGCGGTACACCAGAAACGAGTGAAGTATAAGAAGAATATTTATTATTAGTCTTAACACATTGTCGGCGATCATATAAGTAGCTGTGAAACCACAGGATAGCATTATTTGATACATTGATTGATTTCAAAACTGCAAGGAGAATATCAAAATCGACAGTGTTAAAAGCATTGCTGAAATCCAGCAATGCTATAACACTGACAAGTCCACTATCCATATTGCGCCTAACATCATCACAGACATTAAGGAGGGCAGTGACGGTACTATGTCCCCTTCTGAAGCCAGATTGGTAGGGGCTGAGGATATGATTTTGAGAGAGAAAGTCACTGAGTTGATAAAAGACAATACGTTCTAAGACTTTAGAAAGATACGGAAGAATGGATATGGGTCTAAAGTGAGATACTAAAGAAGGGTTTTTTATTTTAGGAATGGCTACAACATGTGCTTTCTTCCAAATCAGAGGGAATTCGTTGGAAGTTAAAGAGAAATTAAGGATGTGAGAAAGTACTGGTATAACATTATCAAGCAGTAAGAGCATCATTTTCCTATTAATACCATCACAGCCAGCAGCGTTCGATCTTATAGCTACTATATGCTTTCTAGCTTCAGTAGGAGTAGTTGGGATAAAAGAGAAAGGAGAACAAGGAGTAGGAGATAGAGAATTAAGATAGTTCATTGCAAATTGTTTTTCCCGTGTGTCAATAGGGGCTACATCAGTAAAATATCTATTGAGGGCATCGACGTCAAAATCAAAAGTAATTCTAGAACGTTGCTTTCCGATGCCGAGTGATTCAAGTAACTTCCACATTTTAGAGGGACTACTATTTTCAATAGAAGTGTGAATATATCTACGTTGCGCATCCCTACACACCTTGCTACAGTGATTGCGATGCTGCTTATATCTATTGTAATTTTCCTCGGTTGGCTTTATTTTGAATTTTGTTTTAGCTGCATTTCGCTTCGTCATCAGCATCCTAATGCTAGGGGTTAACCAGGGAGCAGGTAAATGCTTCAATTTAGTAGGACGTAGAGGAGCGTGCTTGTCAAATAGGTCTGTCAAAAGAGAGTTAAAAATTTCAATTTTATCGTTGACAGAGTTAGCATTGAAGATGGCATCCCAGTCGATTGTATTGAGGTCAAGCATAAAACGCGTATTATCAAAGTGTTTAAAACTGCGTCGCATAACCACTGTAGGTTTCAGCTTAGGTGGGCGAATTCTATATGATAAGTAAACAAGGTCATGATATGAGAAAGCATCAGCGGGGTATTGACCATGGGTGTTCACATGGTCACTAGAGGATGTGATCATGAGGTCTAGTAGTGATGAAGCACAATTAGGAAAGAAGTGAGTAGCATTAGTAGGAAGAATATTTAGGTTGAGACTGTTGACTATGTTAGTAAGGCGTTTAGAACGAGCATCATTCTTCAATAAACATGTATTAAAATCACCCATGATGATTGTATGATCAACCGTCGAAACATATTTCTCAAGAAGGTCCTCAAACCCTTGAAAGTAGTTGATATGTAGCGTTGGACTGTAGAATATACCAAGGAGTAGTTTGAAACTGCCAAGCATTACTTCGATTAAAATGTGTTCGGAAGACTCTGAGTACTGTGAAGGTGACATATTCAGTATGGTAAATGGGATGTGGTCGCGGAGATAAATAGCAACGCCACCACCGCCCTTGCCTGTGCGATCATTACGGATGAGATGGAAATTAGGAAGGGAGTAAGAAATAGAAGGTAAACAAGGTTTAAGGAAAGTTTCAGAAATAAGGATAGCGTGAATATTATTGTTGTTATCAAAAGAAGCAAGGAGATCGGAATAATGAGAAGGGATGCTCTGTGCATTGATATGCACAACATTAAAATCTTTCGCATATTGGGAGAAAGTAGAATTTAAAACTGAGGAGAGAGGTAAGGTTAGACTGTGGTAGCTCGTATCTGTCAAAGAAGAAGCAGAGTAGTAGCTTAATTCGTCACTTGAATTTGTACTAATATTTTCGTTATTACTCATATTTCACAAGATATATGAATATATGTATGTATATAAATATATTATATAAAAATAATATTAAATTAAAACTAAAGAAAAACAGGTAAACGGACCGCAATACTATATACCAGCTGTATGGAAGAGATTGCTTTACAAAATTAGGTTAACAAAATTATTAGGAAATGAACAGATTATTTTAAAAATTTAAGTACATGCATATATGATAGAAATGATAATAATTAAGTAACACGAAAGCTTACTAAATATCATTGTTAAAAGTAATACAGATAAACTAACATATAAGTACTAACTTCAATTTTAAAATATTATACGTGTTATGCATATAATCTTTGGTCGACAACAAATGTCAATTGTCAACTACAAAGTATTTTATTAATTGTTTACCTTTTGTACGTAAATAAAAAAGACTAATTTAAATAAACAAAACCATAATTGTAAGTGGAGGGTAATAGTTCAAACTATACAAATAAAAATAAAGATACAGTAAGGTAAGATACAACAGAAACCACGAAGCACAACAGAAAACAAACCGCGATATACAATGTTAAAGATATTTATCTTCTGCCTACTTTTTTAGCTCTAAGCATCTTATCAGGCTTCCGACTCGGCACTACAGAGCTTGTCGACGCTATGGGTGCCACATTTACTGGGCCTGTTGTATTATTAGGAAAAAGATCATTCAATTCTGACATAGAAGAGATGTGATTATGTCCACCATCAGGTCCAATAACAACAATTTGTCCGTCTCTGGTCCAGCATTTTGTAATGCCAACGCGTTGACGAACAGCCACGAATAAATCATGTCGTTCCTTAGTAAGAAATTCGGATAGTGTAATGCCAGTATTTTTGAGGCCAGTCTTAGCAAACCAGATTTTGTTTTTAATGGATATATCGTAGAACTTAATAAGGACTGCCCTAGGTTGGCCAGCTCTGGGTTTACCTAAACGGTGACAGCGGCTAACTGCGTCTTCACTAATATGTTCAATCTTAAGATGCTCAGAAAGAATTTTTGTAACAACTGTTGAAATCTTTTCATTCTTGCTCTCAGAGACACCATGAACTAATGATATTTTTCTTCTGCTTCGCATTTCCATGTCATCACACTTTTTCGTAAGCATCTGAACTTGTACCTGAAGACCCTCCAATGCACTTAACACAAAACTTCGGAATGCGCTGAATTGTGCGGCTATGTTTGATGAAGGGCTAGTTGCTGGGATGGAACTTTGCAGATTTCGCTGGAATTCAGCCATCCTTGTGTTAAAGAGTTCATTCAGTTCTGTGATAGTGTGCTTGATTGACTCCATTATGATAAAATAATAAAGTAACTGAATTTGGTTTGTAGAAGTAACTGATAAGTATAAACCACTGATGAAATTATATAGGAAACACAAGCTGGTAAATATAATATTTTTAGTCCATTTCACAAACTTAAAAGGTTTTATTTACTTTTAAATCAATTAAAAAACAAGGGACACAAATAAAACATGTGTTAACTGTTTGATCACCTACCCACTTATCTTTCTTATTTGAAATCTTATTTGAATGTCGAGTATTCCCTTAGGTTGGGACAAGATAAAATGTTAACTTATTTTATGCTTCGGTCGGTCGATGTTTCGACACTCTTGTGGTTGCATTATACTTGCACTGTAGATTATACTAAGATGGGTAGTCTCGAAAGTTGCAACTTTCACAGCGGAGTTAAACTTTTAATTGGTTTCCTGTGAGTTTCGGTTGTGGTATTCCGTGTTTCGGTTCGGTTGTATTTGTGGTTTTGATTTAAGCTATATATATATATATATATATATATATATATATATATTATATAATACGATGCCTAGTTTTATATCAAAAAATATAATATAAATTGGTATACTGACTTGTTTATAAATGATTGCTGTTTTTGAATGTAAACTATCGTGAGTGGTATTCATAATCTTCTATACTTATCAAAAAATCAAAAAGTCCCCAAAGCTGTCTGTCTGTATGTAATCGATTTTCTCTAAATCTACTGAACGGATTTTAGAACGGTTTTTTCTAAAAGGTAGTGCAATTCCTCCGAAAGGTTTAGGTTAATAGCACATAACCGTTTCATGTAAATTGAGCTGAAGACGTCGTTTTACAACAATTTTTAGTGAGAGTAATAACAAACCGGTGTCGAGTGTAGTTTAGAGAGGGGAATAGGTACAAAAAACGGTGTAGGGTACCAGAGAGCCAGTTTCATGCCGAGGCTCGATTGACTATAACGTGCTAAACCCTGAATTTCACGCGGGCGAAGCCGCACGTATTTCTAGTTAATGTATAAAACACGCACTACCGTCCGCGATAACGCTGCTTAAAAAGCTCATAAAGTCGGGTGAGCCCGCCTAGTTTCGAGCCCATACGGAGCTCCAAACTAGTCAGGATCATCCTTTTTGATAAAATAAGAAGTGAGTAGAGCCGTTTTCTATACATTAATTATGATTACTGTTTTAGTAGTTGTTAAAGTTTATATACACTATTAATATGCAAAAGTAGTAGCATATACAATATACACAAATGTTTTTTTCCCGACATTACACGACATAAAATAATAATTAGCGAAATTGTTCCATCTGTCCACGCATGTTGAGATGACTAATGGAAATACAGATGTATTTTATATGTAATATATAGCTGTACCTGCTGTAGCTACATAGGTGTCATCTAACAGCGTATATCTTATCTTTAAAAACAAAAAAGTAAAAAAGAACGAAGAAAAATACAGAGTAAACAATATAATCGATTTTCGATTATATAAATTCAAATCGATTATAATAATAAAATAGTCTTTAGTGTAAAAATCGATTATATTTTAAACATCCCTGGAGGCTAGCTCATCAAACCACTAATAAACTCGCGATCTGAAATGTGCTCAAATTTAACTTTAACGGCTATAATTTGTTGCGACAACTGTTAACGAGTACAAAACGGAATCCGCTTTCTGATTCCACTGACCGTAAAATATTCTATGAACAAGCTCTCATCAAACATACTTCAAAAAGTTCCTTTGGGTTGTGTTTGAAACATCATTCGCTAAGTATGCGAGTGTGGCTACAAGCGGCGTATATTGGCAAAGTTTGTACGAGATTTACGCATTATTTTACATTCATGGAGAAGTTAAAGGGTAACAAAAGTTTGAATGACTGATATTTCTGAAGTAAAAGTTTGTATATTGAGATAACGCGATGTTAATATTACACATGACAGCTTAAGGCGTTACATATTTGAGTTACATATAATTTTAACGTGGTGGCGTGTGTGGTTCAACTTATCACTAGATTTTCAATGAAAATTTTGAGTAAATTACTACCCTTTTTAGCTGTGTACAATATTACCTGTGACAGGGTTAACTTTGAAGAAATTAAACTTTAAAATTAAATACAGCTTACAAAATAATTATATTTAAATATACAAACTCGTTTTTCAACGACATACAAATACTGTAAGTCGTGAAAATCTTTGATAGGAATTTACTCACGTAGAAAATTGTCATGACGGAGAGTTTCAAAGGCTCTTTGATATGTAGATTTGTAAATAAAGACGTTAATTGAAACGTTCGTTTTAAGATGCCAAAGAGTTTTTTTTTTATTAGGACTTTTCATCGACTGACAGGTGTTATGGTCGTAAAATCGTTTTAACAATAACATTTATAATAAACTGATATAATAATTAAATATAGATATTTCAAATCATATCCTTGAGACTCAATTAATATCACTCGATCATTAGTATCGGATAGATCAGGTTTTAAGGCCTATATATAACGTTATACGATAAACGCGTATTGTCAAAATTTATTCATTTAATATAATTGTATAACTAAATTTCCTCTTTCATTGTATTTTCCTCCAGCCTCGCTTTCATGAATAAAATATTGTTGTCGAAATTTTAGCTGGGCATTACTTATTTATTTATACCGACTATTAGGGCGTAAAATAGAAAGCGGGAAGCATTACTTTTTTTTACAAAGGAAATAAAATAAAGCATCTTTGATCATTTATAATTGTTCAAAATTTTCAAGAGAAATGAAAACATCAAATCAAATCAAATCAAAACCTTTTATTTATTAGGTCACAGTAAAGTAGATCACAGTAAAAATATATTTTTTAAAATATACAGAAATGTGACGTAATGATTTGGAACACCATTCAGCTTAAATTGAGGAGTAGAACGCTGGTTTTCAATGGCGACCATTGTTCCTTAAATCTAAATCTTAGTCTAAAGGCAGTAAAAACGACAGTGACAGACCGTTAGATGTAGAAATGTTTGTATTACGGAATAATAGATTTAATATTATAAGAAAAATAATTAAAAATAAATTAATATAATAAAATAATAGCATGAAAGAAAATGCAATATGCATAATTATAGTAAAAGTAGAACCAAATCAAAATCCTTTAAGATCTTTAAAGGATTTTGAAATTCTTTTAAAAGTTATAATCATGTTTTGGAAATTTGCAAAGCCAAACAATTAATGTAAAAAAATAATTAGCATTGTTAACACTACTATGTTAAAGTGTTAATGTCAAAATTTGTAAATAGTACCTTCATATACCTTGCAAAACATATATTTATACCGTAGATTGAAGCAAAGGGAATAAATGAATTAAATCGCGTTTAGCAAATATACTTTTAACAATCATATGAATGAAAAAAACATAGTTTACCTACCTCTATAGGAACTTAACCTATAGTATCTAGTACCGTTCTCCTTCTGATTTCTTTGTCACAGTCCAGTCGGTATTTTCATCGAATCTTTCGCCCAGCAGAGCTATGATAGCCCAACGGTGAGACCCTGCGACTCTTTCGAGGGGAACACGAGTTCAAACCCGTGCAGGCACCAATGAGTTTTTCTATTAAAACTCATGTGTCTAATTGATAACTGCAATTTATCACACGCTTTTCGGTGGAGGAAAACATCGCGAGGAAACCTGCACATCTCTAGAGAATTCTGGAGATATGTTTAACCTACCAATCAACATTGGAGCAGCGTGGTAGGTCTTAGCTCCAACCCTTCTCGCCAGAAACGGAGAGAAGAGGCCTATTCCCAGCAGTGGGATTGTAACAGGCCGCTACTTTTTACCGACCAGCCTTTTCAACCTTAAAGCCATTAGTTTAATGTCAAGAAGATATATATTTTATTTTATTTATCAAATTATTAGACTGTAAACTTATCTCTGCTAGAATTTGTACAAATAATATAATTTTTTTATTAAGCATGATCTAATTCATCATGTTTAAAAACCTCTTCTTGCGATGCGATTCCGAATCTTGAGGCTGATTGCGTTCCGTATTCATAATAAGAATGGGATTAAATTTCGGAATCTGAAGATATATTCAGGATTCGAATGTTCATTCATCTGAAAGGCACTCCGATTATATAGGCAATCGAGTTAACGCAAAGTCTACGTACGCGCAAGACAGTAGATATTTCATTAATTGAATTATTTTAACAAAATTATTTAATGTTGCCAAGCTCGAAAATTTCCCAGGGGGAGTAAAATTGTATGTGCACCTCTTCATTCCTGGTTTAAGACGTTAATTCTTATGAATATTGAAAAACGGATAATAAACTTTCGATTAATATAAATAGCAAAAGGGTGATTATAGAGGTCCTTCATATTTTGCTTAAATTTTCTATTTTATTGCGATATTCTACTATACTATATTTGGTAACAACTTATATTATATTCAAAAAACCTACATTATGAAAAAAATAGGTTGCTGCTATAGGTTACTTTAAACACTTATCATATCTCTCAATATTTCTATTTATTAGAATAGAATATTTATAGAATTATAAAGTTTTTTTTAACTTTATCCAATCTAAGTTCTGTTGTAAAACTCTATATAAAATTAGATTACTCAAAACTCTGCTCACGTATTAACTTTCGAAACTTGTTTACCTAGGGCCTCGGAACTTTGTTGACATTGGAACTTAAGAACTTCTGTCTTAATTTGTATTTTGTGTATTAAAGAGCAAAAAAAGGAAGAATGAGATTAGGTGAGTAGATAAATACAAAGTTATTTCCAGAACTATACTTACGATATGAATATACAAGCTTTTGCCCGACCGCTTTGCTTGCGTGGAATTTGGTGCGCCACATTAAGTTTCGTGACAGATTTAAATAATTTTTATCTACTTAATATTAAAAAATATATATTTATTTAGTTTATCGTACATCCAAAATTTCAGATATCCACGGAATCCACACAATCTTCGCGCACCGCGCATATTAGGTACTCTATGGCGCTCCATTCAAGTCAATCATATCGTGATAGCTTTTAAACTTTTCGGCCGAATTATTTAGTGTTAAAGACAAAGTTTATCTACATGAAATACTGAAAGCGACAAATGTATTGATTTTTATAAGAGTTTGATAAATGTACTAAAATTTGCAACGTAAAATAGTAACAAATTTAATTAAATTTATGATTCACAATTTTTGTCATAGTGGTTTCCACATAAAAGGTGATTCCAGATATACGCTGTCGCGGACTTTAATTTGGGACTATTCAAGACAAACAATAATACGCTACATCATATTTCTGTAACTCCAATGGCCAGCTAGCGTACGCCGAGATAGCTCTCAGAGGCCAGATTTTTTCCGACTTTATTGACGCGTATCGTTATATTACATTAAATCAATACAAATTGTAGCCTATATGTTATTCCGATGTATAACCTATATAACTGTAAAGTTTCATCCAAATCCGTCTTAAAGTTTTTTCGTGAAAGAGTAACAAACATCCATCCATATTCACAAGGAAGTAGGAAGTAGGACATACGAGATATTGTGAGTTTTTGAGAGAATTTGATAGTTCTTCGAGTCTGGGTGTATATATGTATTTAAGTATGTATGTATATATCTACCTGTTGTCCATCACCCATAACACAAGTATTAAGTTAAGTACTTTGAGAACGGACAGCCGTTTGTCTAAATTGTCATATATTTTTATTTATTATTTTTACTAGTATCTATGATTGCCTACATAATATAATATACTTCAAGATATAAACTCGACGTAAGTTTCGCACTTTTGTCACTGGAGTATCTTCAGCAGATAAACCTTAAGACATAACCGAAAGCATTCTGATTTCGTCTCGCGATCTTTTGTATTTGCCAGTTAGATTCTTCGTTGGGGATTCAAGCGAAATATTTCGATTATCTCCCGTTATTCATCTTCAAACAATCATCAAAACCACATAATAGAAACACAATTTCCTTCCGTAAATCTGAGATAAGACCAAACGACAAATCTTAAAGTTCGCGGAAGTGGAAAATTACACAGCTCTGCGAAAACGATGTTCCGTATCAGCGGTTAATAACAATTCTGAATTTGGTTTTCTGTTTTCATTGTTATGAAACAGTAAATCGTTTTTCCATTTATCGTTAGAAATGTGTTGGAAATAATTTATTTCATAAAATAGAATTGAATACGTCAGCACTTATTTGTTATTTAGTTAATAACAAAAAAGTGCTGACGTATTCAATTCAATTCTGTCTGATTATTGTTAATACATAGATACCGGCTATACTCACGTCTAATTCCCGCACGCAGTTCCCGACGCGATAACGTCGTGTAAAGAGCTCATGAATAAGTGCCCCGGACGGGTTCGAAACTAGTCAGGCTAATCCGATAAAATTAGACGTGAGTATAGCCGGTATCTATATATTAACTATTACTACTCACGATAGTTTCAATTTAAAAATTGTCTGTTTATTTTCGCTTTCCTTATATTTTAACGCGCTTTAGTTTAAAAAATAGTTATGATAGGCATAGAATTATCCTTAAAACATAAATGTATACCATCCTCGACTTTTTTGTGGCCCAATAAAGGAGAAATTACTCATACATTGTGTTGTTATGTTCCAAACATTAGGAAGCGTTTACGATAAAAGTAGGTGGTTTTTTTTAGAGTAGTTTTTTAGACGATAATAGTAGAAATACTATTATCGTCATATTTCAACGACTTTACACAAAACATTAACAAATTTTACACCAAATTCTTTGTCAGAAATCTGTCGATGAAAGTAGTTTTTGAACTTATGGTAAACAGAAAACCAGACACGGCAAGGATATTTTGGCAATTTTGTTGTATATATAAATATAAATATATATGGGACACTTACACACACGGTCGTCCATCCCCAAAGTAAGTAGTTTATTACTTGTGTTACGGGTGACGGACAACTGATAAATATATTACATATATGATTTTAAATACATACTTAAATACATATATACACCCAGGCTCGAAGAACCAACAAATTGTTTATAGAAAATGTTGGCCCTCGGCGGGAATCGAACCCGCGACCCGCGGTGCTGAACGCAGGATCACTATCCACTGCGCCAACGGGCTAGTCAACTAAGTATATTTGTAAGGATGTCTAAATCAGTACGCTCGCCAGATTAGAAACTTTTATCATTCGAAATATTAATTAATATTAATTTTATTTATATGTTTGGTTAAAAGTCTAATAAATTGATGCATTTGTAATAATAAAATAGTGTGTCACTGATACACATATAACAGAAACCACCATATTTCCCAAATTTGAATTTATGACACGGTTAGTAAAATCTTTTGGTAAATGTCAGCACTATTATGGGTTTTTGTACAATCTCGAAATGAATATTTATTACACAGTTGTGTTAATTAAGTATGTGTAGTTCACATACGACTGTACATTGCGAGAATGATGTCCCAGATTGTAGTGTCGTTTAAGTCAATATAAAGTTTTTTAAAATAAAAGTCAGATCTCAACCGGGTGAGTGGTGATAGCTTGCGAATTGAATCTTTCGTATGAAATGATTTGTTGTGTAGATAACATACCGTATTGTGAGTTATCTTTTAGTATTCTCGACCCTAGTAGTAGCGAGCCAGCGGTATTTAGAAAGTAAATGTATGAATTACGTTAACTTCAAAGTTAGGTCTCATAGCTTCGACTATAATTTAAAAAAGGCTAACGTTTAAGCATCAAATTCATTTTACCATTGTATAAATCCTACGCGTTTAAATTATATAAAATGTTGAATGAAATAGCAGTACCATTATGGTTAACATTTACATTTTGCACGCTAACGTTCGTGTCATATGCACATCGTACATCAAAGGTATTTTCAACAAAATACTGTAATAGTGTTATAAATGATAAAGTAAATTAAATATATCTGTAGTCTCTTTAAAGTGGGAAAATTTTGCACGAGTTTGAAATTTAAAATGGCATTTTGCGTGCATGTTACGAAGCCAGGAAAAACGTTAATTTTGAAACGGGTGACCATCTCTACAGAAGAGATGGGTCGGTGCTATGACAGTTCCACTGAAAATATAGGTATATAAAATATCGGTCGCATACGAATTACCAGTTTTCTTTCACCAGTTTACCATTTGTCACTCAAAGATTCTCGTTACATTTCCCACGGCGTAATTACTGGTCAAATTATATACCTACTATTGCACGTCGCCCTAAGCTGTGGCGTTTATTAACCGCATTTCGCAATATCGATGACGTTTCTGTGCTCATCGAGATTGCGAAATGTGGTTAATAAACGCCTGCCTCGTTGTAAAGGCAGTAAGGCTAGGTAGGATACTGCTAGCATTTGTGCTAGTTTAATACTGTAGCACATTCAGCTAGTTCAAATCTGGCCCAGTGCATTTCAAAAGCGGTTATGCGGGCAGTTTAATGGGTACATTCAAAACGGTCACAGAATTTTTTATAACTTAGTATTTATTTAGTGTTTATTTTTACTATCATTGCAGATGTATTATGGAAATTCTTTAATCAAATATGATACTATTAGTATTTACATTTATTGTACAATTTAAATTATTAATATACATTTTATTTAAAACCCTTGAATGACGGTCCTTAAATACATTCAGTGTTTTCCTTTGCCGTGAATGAAAAATTATATATATCAATTAAACTATTGCCTTGGGTTTGAACTGCGACTCTCTAGCAAGGTATCTGCTCGGCAATTACGGTTCAGCATAATTCGACGTATTATATTTGTAAAAACCTATCATTAATACATGAAATTCATCTGGTTATGACAATGTCTGGTGTAAACATTATACACAACTCAACAGTTGCTGGCTGTAGAATTTTGCTCTCAAATAAATAAATTTAAAGAAAAGAGACAAAGCAAAGACAATATTATATCTGTCTTTAATATAATTATATAGTAAATTCATTAAAACGCCGTAACGAAAGATTTAAAATCAACTTACAAAAGTTCATCCGCAAGCTAAACATAATCTTGAAATGTTGAAAGCGTTAATTAACTGCGGTCACGAGAATTTTCCGCGGCAATGTCTGGAAGGATAATTATTAATTAGAAAAGTTAGGTAGAAATTTTCTTCCTTTATATTGAATAAAATAGTAGGTATTAAAATTGAAATATTTGAACTCTACTCTTACTCTTAAGGTGAGTTTTGTATTATATCTCGCAGGAAACAAATGTTTTGTTTCCATTTTGGGATTGTTCTCTCTTCTCTAATGTTTTTCTTTCTTTCTTTTCTAGTTTCCTATTTTAATAAATTTTTCATACAATTAAAATAGTGATTCTGTTAAAGATGTCAGGTCCACTTGACAGCTTTTGCAAATGCTAGTACCTGTAGTAGCTAGTAGATGCTTAGTAGCTTGACTTAGAAAAACATGAAATTAAAAGAGTTTATCGACGTAATATACTTTTGAACAGTATTTTAATAA
Source organism: Morpho deidamia (assembly GCA_947086505.1). NCBI lineage: Eukaryota > Metazoa > Arthropoda > Insecta > Lepidoptera > Nymphalidae > Morpho > Morpho deidamia. Next base: position 4,906,605 of record CAMTZC010000025.1, read on the forward strand.
CACCGTTATTAAACATTTCATTCTTTACTTGTATGAAATCATACCACCTGTCGGGTGAATGTTATCAGACAATTTCCGTCTTTAAAAATATTGTATGTGTATAAAATGTAAGTACCTATTTAGTTATTCTACACTATATAAAGTGGCAGTTTCTCTGTTTATCTATTTATTTATTTAAAAGAAATATGGTCTTATTCAAGATTTTATATCGCACTGATATATACATACGACAATAAAACCTACTCGTATTTTTTCATAATGTAGAATAGGATTTTAACCCATTTTACAGTTTGTTACTGAAATAAGTATCTCAAGGTAGTAGGCCAATATATATCAATATAAATAAACAAATCTAAAACAGTTTCTAGAAATTAAAATGTTTTTATTATTCAAGAAATTTAGCATTACGTAATTAGCACAACATAAAGTATATGCAAATTAGTAATATGAAACCAGTATTATTTTAAGCCACAAAAACTTCTAGCTCCCGAAACCCGTATTTACATATTAATGTTCAATATGTAAATGTGTTTACGTTTTTTGTTACACTGTTCTTTGTTTCGCTTTGTGTTATTGGTTTCTATTATTCGGATTACAGCGAATTTCTTTAAGAAACAAATCTTTTATTTCGAATTCATACACATGTTTATGCATGGGATAATGGGATAAACCCATAATATTCAGTAAGATGTATAAGGACACCTTTATTATTTTCTTGAAATAATGTAATAAAACCATAGACCAACAAAAATCGCAGTGTACTAAATATATGGCGCGATGCAATTCACAGACACGTGCTCTTTGGTCTGTAAACCTCATAATATACCACAGAGTTGCCTGGCCTTTGCTCATGTTTTCAAATACGAGTCGCTGGTAATAGACAATATTTGATTGAAGACATTTTTTATATATCAAAAAATATTTATTTAAATATTAACAGACCATTTGGTCTGTCAGAATCATTGATTTTTTATTTTCTAATTTATCCTAGAGACATGTTTTGGGACTTGTAAATTCATCACTATCAAATTATGAGAATTTCACTTGTTAAGCATTAATTGATCTAATAAAATTAATATTGATATAAATTTTGATTGATTCTTAATACGTTTTACGAAAATATTAATTTTATAGACGTAAAATTGCAATATTAAAGAGATAGATCAACTTGATCTTTCACATACTATCCGACTGTAACGAGGTTAGCGAAATCGATTTATTATGCTCTCAAAGAGTGGTGAACTTCTTAAAGTTTATCTTGTGAACGAAAATATATCTACATTTTCTAATAAAAACTGTTAGTTAATTAGAAAGGCTTATTATTACTTCTATACTTATTATAAAATAAAGTCCCCAAAGCTGGCTGTCTGTATGTAATCGATTTTCTCTCAATCTACTGAACGGATTTTAGTAAGGTTTTTACTAAAAGGTAGTGCAATTCGTCCGAAAGGTTTAAGTTAATAGTACATAACGGTTTTATGTAAATTGAGTTGAAGAGATCGTTTTACAACAATTTTTAGTGAGGGTAGTAACAAACCGGTGTCGATTGTAGTTTAGAGGGGGAATAGGTATAATAAGCGGTGTAGGGTATCAGTGAGCCAGTCTCCTGCGACTCGACCGACTATAGCATGCTAAACAATGAATTTCACGCGGGCGAAGCCGCACGTGTTGCTAGTATATTAATAAATCTGTTAATTTGTTAATATATCATTCGCAGCTTTGAAGTCTAAGTATAATCAACAAATTCATGTGGATCTGGCTTATGTTCTATTAATAAATATTTCAATCGTATCTTCGTAGTCTATACTTATATAGTCAACTATTAGAATATTTGTTAACATTTGACTTAAATTATATTAATAAGTGTTAGAATCCGTAGCCGTATCCGTAGCCGTGGAGCTAAGGAGAAATATTTTTAATAAGCCTACTTTTGTGAAATAAATTTGGTTTAGTCAATTCATTTCAGTTGTGTAGCACTAATATCTGTAAATTAATTTCGTTGTGTTTTTGGCAATTTTTGTAAATGTAAATGTATGAAAATGTATAATAAACTTATATAAAAAAACAAATGAATTTAATGGATGCTCTACAAGCTTAATAGAAGATCAATTCTGCTATTAACAGCGGAATATTGTATGCGGAAAATATTTGGACTGCAAAATTTCCACTGCATAAAGTTTTTCATAACAAGATTATTCAGATGATATTCTTTAAAAAATGGAACTGGTAATCTTTTGAACACCATTTTTTTTAGACAGCAATCGTTCTAAAAAAATTTATTAATCTTTATAAAAATTTAGTGATGTATAAATTTATTTGTGTAAACTATATTTTCGTAATTTAATTAAACAACAAAATTTAATTCAAATATTTAAATTATTGAAAATATGAACATGTTCTTTATATAAATATTTATAAAACCTTTTTATTCTCAAAGAAAATTTATATGCGGGTACAGAACAATAAGAAATTAAACGGAAGTTTAATAATGGTAGGCTGAAGAAGCGAACTTCTAAGCCCTTTTGTTTTACACTCTCTCAATGTTTTGCGTGCATGAACTGGATCTATAACAACGTTATTAAAGTCTAAATAATTTGTACACTTAGCTCATAATATAAATTATTAACGGCTTGATTTCACTAACAAAATTAATTGGTCATAAGTTTTATACACTTGATAAATTTCACTATTCCACTTTTCAGCCTCACCAAAATAAATAAACCGTAAACTAGACAACTAAAAAAATCACATGGGTTGATTGTTTATTAAGAAATGTTATTAATGGTTATTGTATTTATTATTATACTAAATCAACACTACTATTATGAATGCGAGAAGGTGTTTGTTTGTTTTTATTTCACTTCCGAGCGAAGTAACGGATCGATATGATTTCCATAAGATGGAGGATAATATACGACTTTATAAAAAGAGGATAATATACGACAGATCTAGACAGACTATGGAGTAGCAGATAGAAGCAAAAATAATTGGATTTCGATTTAATACATTACATATAATACTACACTTGGTCTAATAGATGGTACTGTGATTCTAGTCGTATAATAACATAGAGCAATGGGAACAAATAGCTGAATCACGTCGTTTGGCGCATGAAGTGCACTTAAAACTTAGTTACGAGTGGCGTGCTCGAGCGATAGAGTAATGAGGCGTGGAATTCCAAACTTTACAAGATGACAACGGGAACGAAATTGTGGCTTTAGATAAGTTATGTAATAACAATTGCTTTTGTTTTGATCTATAATTGTAGACATCGAGTACTACTAAATTCCACACTGATAAAGTAATCAGTGTGGAATTTAATCGAATAGTCGCTAGAGTCTCGGCTTGAGACTCTCTCTGATACCCTTCTTCTTCTTCTTCTTCTTCGTCAGCCGATGGATGTCCACAGCTGGACATAGGCCTCTTCATGGGATCGCCACACCACAGGATCTTGCGCCGCTGATAACCTACACCGCTTTTGATACCTATTCCCCCCTCTAAACTACAATTGACACCGGTTTGTTACTACCCCCACTAAAAATTGTTGTAAAACGACATCTTCATATCAATTTACATGAAACGGTAATGTGCTATTAACCTAAACCATTCGGAGAAGTTGCACCACCTTTTAGTAAAAACCGTATTAAAATCCGTTCAGTAAATTTTGAGAAAATCGATTACACACAGACAGACAGCTTTGGGGACTTTATTTTATAATAAGTAAAGAAGATATATGGGACACACAAACTCATCCGTGCCCCAAAGTAGGTTAATACTTGTGCTATGGATGACAGACAACTGGTAAATATATATATCGCACGCTTACTATTAAAGTGACCTAATTCAAAAAAGTTGTTTTGTGATAAATTGCAATTGGCGCCTACAAAACTCGTAAGTGTTAGAGTTCCACAACTTGGAAGAGCAAGGAGACACTATTTTTTTAATAGTTCCTATTGTTGTGTTATAGATGGCGTTGAAATAAGGATAACAATGTATCTAGTTCAATGTCACTTTAATGCTAAGCGTGCGATAGTATATATCGCAATATAATCATCTTCCTCCTGCCCTTATCCCACTCTAAGTGGGGTCGGCACAACATGATACAAATATGTTGTCACATGATTTGGCTATCTATTTTACGACCGGCGCCTGCCTGAAGTCAACTTACCTTAGTCGTATTTTACGACTTCTCGGTAAGAAAGAGGGTGGTCTATTCTACTCAACCGGATACCACACGGTAGATCGACTAACCTTAGTCGTCTTTTACGACACCTCTGTAAGAAATGTGGGGTGGTCTATTCTACTCTGCCGGATACCACACGGCATAGTATATATCGCAATATATTAAATTAAAATTTGAAAAAAAATCTGAAATACCCCAAAACTCGAACCACCAATTCTTTTTTAAATCTTCGCCCTCGGCGGGAATCGAAAACACAATCTCCGGGGCGTTATTAACGGCAGGGTTATCAACATTTGCGCCAGTCACAATTACGATATTATTAAGATTAAACTAAGTAAATAAAAAACTTGTTAAAGTCCACAGTTTATATAAACCCTAACTAAAGTAATATGAACTAAATATATTATTTCCATTTTATAAGTAACGCTGTTATCACTTCTTTATCTTTCTGAAATATGAAGGGACTGAATATTACATAAATATCCTTAATGTTTCATGAGCAATAGATAACAAATTTAAATTTTCAGATTCAAAACAAAGTTAAATGGCGTCGCTAAGACAATATCATTTATATTCCTAGTTAATGCATTTAGAAGTCTCGATTAAAAATTTATAGAAAGGTATAAATATAGGTGAACTAGTGAATAAATTCAACCTAATTTAATTCTTTCCTGTTATAAGCTTTTATATAACCTTAAGAGCTTATTACAAGATATTACATATATATAAATTGCTAAGCTGATCTATGCTGAAATATTTTAAGTATGGAATAAATAACTAATGATAAGAATCAAGTTGTGTAGAAAACCGTTACCTATTATTATTATTATTTGGGAAACACGCAGCACTTAATTATTATATTAATAAAAAACATTGTACCTACTTACGGTTAGATAAGCGAAATGACGCAAAAGATCAAAAGATGATACAAAAAGGTAAACCTACATTTTAAGCGCGAATCGCGAGCAACATCTTTCCACTTAGACGTTAAACTTACTCCTACGCGATACCGGCACCATAAAGGAAATCCTGTACCTTTTTGTAGCAATGCTTAAGCTCGCTACTACAAAATTCTTAGAACATTTTTAGGAGAACGGCTGACTGCATCTAAGTACAAGAATAAAAACAAAAAATGTTTGAACATCTAATCGTCTAATCAAAATATGTACAACTTTGACATAAATCTAGTGTTAATTCCGCCTTTTGTACGTTTATTTTAATTGTGCAATAAAGAATAAAAAAAAAATCTATATGTTATGAAAATTTTTTTTTAATTATACATTTTAACCATTGAATATTTTAAGATACGTGTATATGGTGAAAAGGTTACGGATTTGTTTGCATAAATTTAAGGTTAAAATAACCTCGATTATGATTATGTTCTTTTTTCTTATTCTCGATGGAGAAACGGTCATTTTTTCCCGTTTTTCCTATAGTTTAGCGCAGTATATAAGCAAAACGAATTATTACATTATTTTTCTATATATAATATAATACTTACCAGTATGTAAGTATGTATATATATTATTGATTTTCTTAGCTGATGTACTCTGGGATCAGAGTTGCTGTCTCTGGGATCAGAGTTGCTGCTGGTGGGGATGGGGTCAAATAAGGTACCCTGCTCCTGCCGTCAGTACCGTGGTGGAGCATACAGGTCGTTTTAGTCGGTGCGAGTCCGACATAACCACCGCCCGTCCCCGTCGGGCGGTGGTACCCATAAGGGGTTTTTTCTTGATTTAAAAAAAAAAAAATTAGACAAAAGTATATTGTTTGCTAACCGTATCTAACCTCGAAAAAAGCAAAAGAAAGCTAGGTCGTATTTCTACATCGGAATAAAACCAAAACACGTTCGGGAATTGAAAGAATGGGGCGTTGAAATAAAACCGATTCTAACCGCGTCTTATGAATAAAACAGATAAGAGAGTTTTGTCTAATTTTTTATTTACAAATAATACTTCGGTCGCGTAGATTTCAGTGCCATAAAAGCTTGCTTGCCTTTCAACTATGACCGGACCAAAAATGATAACGATCTTCTATTTGCAAGTGAAATAAGGACAAACAATTTAAAAAACATTTTCGTGTTAATTATATCAAGTATGGTTCTTATTTGATATCATTTGAAAGCACTATGTGAAAGAAAAAAATTTAATCGTGAATGGTTTTTAATCCAAAATGACGGGTATCACCCCAAGCAGGCACCTATAAGTGAAAAAAAATTCTTACGTGTTTACTATTTATTTACCTATTCAATAAATGAAGTGTTTATGGAAATTATATAATGAACACTGTCTTAAGAGTATTCCTAGTATATGGGTAAATTATATTCTGAATTGTAGAAAGTGCGTTAAAATATGTCCTTCCAATAGTTTTGTTGTTGCAATTGTTGGCTGAAACCGTTGCCCAGCAGTGGGAAAGTGTCGAACCGATACTAAACTACTTTTACTTATACTGAAAATATAATTGATATAATATGTATTTAAAAAAATTGGTGTCGTTTAAATATCTTATGTAATATAATTGTTGTGACTTACTAAATATGCCTTCTATAAGGTGGCGGACAAAATTTAAGCGGAAGAAATGTAACGAATCAATTGATACAAAAAAAGTAATAATTCCCGGATTGATTTGATTTGTGTGATAGAGATATTTGCATGGTTGGAGAGTGACAGAAAGTACTGATTATTCCAAGTCTATAGTCCGCGCAAAGTTACGGGTAAAAGCTAGCATAAAATATTGTTCCGGTGTAAAGATACTACTTTCGGAAACGTTTTAAAGTCGAAATATACTGTTTGAGTTTAATATCTGTCATGAAAAATTCCGAAAGTAACACGTTTTAAAGTCGGAATATACTGTTTGAGTTTAATATTTGTCATGAAAATTTTGAAAGCAAAACGTTTTAAAGCGAAGCGCTGGGTTTTATTCGCTTCAGCTATTTATGCCACGACGAAGTGCATTAATTACGAATTTTTTATTTAATGGGGACTTGCGCTTGACATCAACGACCTGTTCCCTAATTATGCCGTGAGATGATTAAAGTGTATTTAAATAATTATAACAGATTTCATTTTGAATATGTAATAATTTGGTTATTTAGTAAAACTGGTAATTTATAGAATTAGGCGTTACTTTGCGGAGATCCATAATACAAAGGTAATAATAAAATGATTATCCGCCATTACAGCAAAATAATTTTATTATTACTTTTATAGTAAAACTGGCTTTAAGGTTGGATTCTAAAATTCTATTATAAATACTTTTTATCATGAAAAGATTCTGCAGTTAGTATGAATAGACATAAAAAAAGAATATTTCTTCACAAAGATCCAAGTTCGGCTTATGTAAAAATGTTGAACATTAATAATAATTTATTAAACACATTCTAATGAAGACCAATTAAAACTAAAATTTAGAAGTTGTCCATTTTGAGTTTTACCTCTTAGATTAAGGCTTTCAGTAAATTCAAAAACAGCAATTCAGTAATTTTACAACTTTAGATTTAGGTAGGATTAAAAATAAAGTTAGAGGCGCGCTGCCTTCAAAGACTTTCGTATAAAGCCTTTTCGTTGAACCTTAAGACTTTGAGCGATTTTCGATGTAATATCCACACTAAGCCGAATCAGGCACTTTGTGGCGGCTGGTTAGATTAACTGTCTAAAAAGGGTATAAAAGTGTTCGAACATTTATACGTTTTCATGAAATATTTAAAGATCATATTAATTCTCTTCTTTACATTTCTAAATCATGTTAATACTAGCTGTGCTAGCAATTTCGCAAGTGTGGTAGTGAGTCACAATTTTTTTTCCAAATTGCAATTATGAACATAAAAGTAATTTTTGTACGTTAGCCATTAGAGTTAAAAACCTTATGTTGTGGATTTTTTTGTAGTATTTTTGTAGATCTACAATTCTCAGCAAAGTTTATCAATAAATCAAATCAATGAAATGAACTATTTTTTATTGTACAACTAATAAAAATACAATATATAATAATACAATAAAAACAATTATTGATAACCAACAATACCTAAAGTACATTACTTTAGTACATCTCTGTGGGTTTATGCGATACATGCGACTAAATATGTTCAGTTGTAAAAAACTCGCAGCAGGAATGTTTTCTGCAACTGGGCGACCTCTGTTGTGTAGATTAAAAAAAAATCTATCACATACATGCAGACAGCATCTGGGGACTTTGTTTAATAATAAGTATATATAAAAATGAATATTTGTCTATATATCCCGTATAGTCCCTGAAACGGCTGGACTCATTTTAACGAAATATTCAAACCTAAAAATCTTTAGAATGACCCAGAGGATGATCCTGTAAAGTTTGATAGTACATCGGAGAATTTTTAAACTGTTGAGTTCTGAGGGGAATTCGAAAACAGACTAAGCCACAGCTACGCGTAGCCGTAGCTAGTGTAAATATAAATCTTTATAAGAATGAAATTAATTCTGCTGTTTATATATCTTGTAGTTATCTAGAAAGCTGTAAAGGTCTGAAGCTCGACATGGATTTCTTTTACCACATTTCCATATTTAATGATCACAAAGTATTGATTTTTGCAACCTTAGAAAACCTCACAGAGTTGAAATTTACTTTATTTTATACCGTAGGATATTCAAGGCAAGTAGAAACAATGATTGCCATTATAGTTATAGTTAATATTATACTTATACTTTTATTTTATAAATTCATTGTATAAATTTAATTTAAAGGGTGCGTATTTTATGGGTGCGTTATATTTAAGCTTTGTTTAGCTTGGATATAAATGAATAGAACATGCCGTGTGGTATCCGGCACAGAAGAATAGACCACCCCCATTTCTTACCGAGGTGTCATAAAAGGCGACTAAAGTAAGTCGACCCGCCGTATGGTATCCGGTGGAGTAGAAAATACCACCCTCATTTCTTACCGTGGTGTCATAAAAGGCGACTAAGGTAAGTCGACCCGCCGTGTGGTATCCGGTTGAGTAGAATAGACCACCGTCTTTCTTACCGAGGGGTCGTAAGATACGACTAAGGTAATGGTTGACGTCAGGCAGACAGCCGGTCGTAAAGTACGCAGCCAAATAATGTTACAACATGTTTTTAAGAGCTGTGATAGCCATGCGGTGAGACTGAGTGACTCTATCGAGGGGAACACGAGTTCGAACCTCATTATTACCTATTATTACCTGCCCAGGCAGGCACCAATGAGTTTTGCTATTAAAACTCATGTGTCTAATTGATAATTGCAATTTATCACACGCTTTTCGGTCAAGGAAAACATCGTGAGGAAACCTGCATATCTCTAGAGAATTCTGGAGATATGTGTAACCAACCAATCCGCATTGAAGCAGCGTGATAGGCCTTAGCTCCGACCCTTCTCTCCAGAAACGGAGAGAGGAGGCCTATTCCCAGCAGTGGGATTGTAACAGGCCGTTACTTTACTTTTTTATGTTTGTAACATGATATACGAGTATATATATTCTAACCAATAACTGTTTTCAAGTGTTTTATAGATACACGACTTGTTGCATCTGGATGAACTTAGAAAATTCATTTAAAGAGGACCGGAAAATGTTGAAAGTATTAATTAGCCGCTGTCACGGAAATCTTCGTCGAGAACTGTCCTCAGCAAAAGTACAATAGTGATTAATGAGAAAAGTTCTGTCCTCTTTAATACTTTGAAGACCATCCCTTGCCTTAATTTAGTTAATATCATTAACAAAGATTGCGTTTAAATAAGTAAAGTTATATTTGTTTTACATAATTGTTATAATGGAAACAATTTTTCCCAATGTTAGGACCAACCATCGGCACTTATAAGTTTTTTATTATAATGTAATTATTGCGAAGTTATCCTTTGTGATATCTATTCAAGCTGAGCGACAATTTGTAAACTATATATTTTTTTTACATTTGGGACCGCTTGGATATATGTATTTGTTAAGTAACTTAATACTTATGGTATGGGTGACATGCAACTACTAAATATACAAGTAAAAGTAAAGTAGCGGCCTGTTACAATCCCACTGCGGGAAATAGACCTCCTCTCTCCGTTTCTAGAGAGAAGGGTTTTAGCTAAGACCTACCACGCTGCTCCAATGCGTATTGATAGGTTACACATATCTCCAGAATTCTCTAGAGATATAAAGGTTTCCTCACGATGTTTTCCTTCACCGAAAAGCGTGTGATAAATTGCAATTATCAATTAGACACATGAGTTTTAATAGAAAAACTCATTGGTGTCTGCCCGGGTTTGAACTCGTGTTCGCCTCGAAAGAGTCGCACGGTCTCACCGCTGGGTTATCACAGCTCTATACTAGTATATATTTTAAATATACAGGTATATAATTTTAAATACATACGTAAATCTATATATACAATCAGACTCCAATAACCAACAAATTGTTTATAGAAATGTTGGCCCGTGCTGGGAATCAAACCTGCGACCCGGGAAGTTGAAGGGTCACTGACACCTGCGCCATTATGAAAGTCACTATTAAATTTATTTATATGCGGGGCTAACATAAAGCATAAAAACAATACAACTTTCTGCTCATCGTTCGCTTTCGTTGGCGCGAAGGAATTCGCTATAAAAACTAGGTACTAGACAAAAAAAATTGATAAAATATTACAAAAAAAATTGTGAATAAAAAGGAATAAAATAAGACTACTAGTCTTATATTTAAAGTAAATACAATGAGCGTGAAAACGTCCAAGAACTAAAACTTCATTGCACTAGCATAATATGTCGAAACATTACAAAATTGTAGATTTTTCTAAAACGGGTGATAGAATTAGACAAATGCCAAAGTATTTGACAACTCCTACTATTAGGAACTCTAAAATTTAGTTCAAAACGTTACTCGCATTGAATACGTTATTGCACTTTAAACTTTCGACAATATGTCAGCGTTCGCTGGGAAGGCAATTTGTCGCAAAGTCTATTCGTGGCTTCTCTTTCTGAATAGAATAATTTTAATGGGATAAAATCTTTCTTGGTGTCAAATAAAGTTTATTCCATTAGGGTTCTTTTGTCTTACGACCTTTATTTATTAAATCAGATACGGTGTATTTTTGCAAATTTATTTTAGCTTGCAAGTTACGATTACTGAATGTATAAAATTTGCATTTTAATGTTTATCCCATAAAAATAAAATCATATAAAGCTGTTATGGATTGGACACTATAATTTTTTTATGACATAGAAACTAGGTCTTTTTATAGATTTTTCGATTTAATCAATTTCAGAAAACTTGTTTTTTTTTAATTAAAAACATAGCTTCTTTATATGCTGTTTCCTATAGCTGTATCATGGCAGTCCTACGATAAGCCAGCTATTGTAGAGCTACAAGCGAGCCTTGTTGTGTCACCAATCATATATCATATATATTAGTAATAATGTTTACTAAGTTTATAGTTAGTAAGTTCTTAGTTTATATTATACGTCATTTTTTAAAAGAGTACATTTCGTGCAAAGTGACTTCATATTTAGATACATAAGTCAAATACGATCTTTTAAATATACTGCGCTATATAATATATTAACGTATTAGCGATTGCTGATAAATATAAGGTGATCCGTTCAAATTTTGTCCCTTTTAGGACTGTAATAAATCTAAGTGACGAAGGCTAATAACTTTTAGAGTGGATTCGAAATGGATCAGAGGATCAAAATGTCGTATAGTGACAGCTACGTCCTCAAAATAATAATCTTGGTAATCTGAAGGGAGAGAACTGATTTAAGAGTCGTGAAGAATAAAGGTAAAGAGTGTGATCCTTATAAGGAATGTTTTAAACTCGTTTGAAGTCAACAGGAGTTTTCTACATAAAATTATGCGCTTTGTTTATATGTTCGATTAATTATACGCTATGCGGTAAATGCCGATACTGGAATATTCCTAATCTTGGATTTCCTGACGTGACACGTGATATATTCAAATTCAAATTCAAATTCAAATAAGTCTTTATTCAAATTGGCCTATTACAAGCACTTTTGAATCGTCAAATTAAAATTAAATTGAAGCTACAACTGGTTCAGAAAGGTGCTCTAACCGAGAAGAACCAGCAAAAAACTCGGCGGTCACTCTTTAAAAAAATAAATATTACAGTTTTGTATTAACTTATGTTAACAAACTTAGATTATAATATCGTCTAGTACATAGCTGGTCGCAATTTAGTTCCAAGCTTTCTTATCATTGACATAGTCTTCAACATTATAGTAAGCTTTATTAATGAGAGTCTCTTTAATTGCTTTTTTGAACTTGTGTAAAGGCAAGTCCAAAATTGATTGAGGAATTTTATTATAAAAAAGTATACCAAAGCCCACAAACATTCTACGTACTTTCTGAAGCCTTAGCCTTGGTATTATTAATTTATTTCGGTTCCTAGTTTGCCTATTACTAGCCTTATACCTATTTCTTTAAATACCTATTTCTTTAAATTTATCACGAAGCGAGTCACGTGGTTTCATATTATAAATCGCACGAACAGCTCGCTTTTGTAAAACAAATATTTTTTGGATATCAGCTGCTTTACCCCATAGCAAGATACCGTATGCCATGATGCTATGAAAATAAGAAAAATAGACAAGTCTTGCTGTTTCAATATCAGCTAATTGCCTAATCTTCCTAATGGCATAAGCAGCGGAGCTAAGTTTACCACAAAGATTCGTTATATGGGGTCCCCATTGCAGCTTTACATCCAAGGTAACTCCCAGAAAGACAGCTAATTCTTCTGTTTTTACTATTTCATTATTAATTTTTACTGTATGTACTAATTTTTCAGCATTAGGCAATGCGAATTCTAAACACTTAGTCTTATTTGTATTTAATAGCAAATTATTAATTGCAAACCAATGCGATACCTGTGACAAAGCCCTGTTCACATCGTCAACTTTCGTTTTTGTTTTGTCAATCTTAAATAATAATGATGTGTCATCTGCGAAAAGTACTACGTCACAAATATTGTTTACATAAAATAAATAAATAAATAATATAAATAAATAAATATATGGGACATTTACACACACGGTCGTCCATCCCCAAAGTAAGTAACTTAATACTTGTGTTATGGGTGACGGACAACTGGTAAATATACTACATATATAGTTTTAAATACATACTTAAATACATATATACACCCAGACTCGAAGAACCAACAAATCCTAAATAGAAAATGTTTGTTCTCGGCGGGAATCGAACCCGCGACCCACGGAGCCGAAGACAGGGTCACTGCCAACTGCGCCAACGGGCCAGTCAATAAAATGGCAAATCATTTATATATATTAAAAACAGGAAGGGACCGAGAATAGAGCCTTGGGGCACACCCATTTTTATGATTGAACCGGAAGACTTTACATTATTTACACATACTTTTTGAATTCTATTACTAAGATATGAGGCAATTAGGTTTAGTGCAGTACCTTTTACCCCATAATGGCTTAGTTTTCGCAAGAGAGTCTCATGCTGAACACAATCAAATGCCTTTGATAGGTCACAGAAAACACCTAGGGCGTTCTGGAACTTCTCCCAAGCATTAAAAACACGTTTCATTAATCTTGCACCCGCATCTGTTGTGGATCTACCCTTTGTAAAACCATACTGCTCTGAATGAAGTAATTTATTCGAATTGAAATGATCGAGCAGTTGATTAAGCATGATTTTTTCAAAGATTTTACTAAAAGCTGGTAGTATTGAAATTGGTCTGTAATTGTTTGGATCTTTTTTATCTCCAGATTTAAACAGAGGAACTAATTTACTATGTTCCATGAGATCTGGAAATATACCTAAATCTACAGTTTTATTGAAAATTTGAGCTAAATGAGACGCAAGGACATCAATGATATTCTGAATTGTCCGTACTGACATTCCCCATAAGTCTTCCGTTTTTTTTAATTGAATTGTTTGGAAGCTTTTTATAACATCATATGGGGTAATATGTTTAAAATTAAAGACAACGCCACATACAGTGACGCTCTTTTGTAAAAGATTAAGTGCTATTGTTGGCGAGGAATTAATATACTTAGTAGTAGTAATTGGTATGTCTCGAAAAAAACTTTCAGATGTGCGGGCTACTTCTAAATTGGAAGTAATATTTTTGTTACCGATGCTGAGTTCAAGATTATCATTGTAATTGTGTTGAATTTTATTTTTACCAATTTCATCATTTAAAATATTCCACGTCGCTTTTATTTTATTTTCAGAAGTAGCGATCTTCCTTTTTATATATAAAGACTTTGCTTGTAAGCAAACAGTTTTAAATAATTTTGAATATTTTTTTACATAATCGGTGAATATGGGAGTTGGATTGAACTGTTTTTGTGCATACAAGTCAAACAAGTTATTCCTGCTTTTGTAAATGCCAACTGTTGCCTAGTCACTGAACTTTAGATTTGGTGATATTTTTTTTCCACAACTTTAAAGACACGGTTAAATTCAAGGTTAATTAAGCTAAAAAGAGAATTATAAAGTTCATCCGGATCATTCTGTGCAGCATTAATTGTGGGTAGTTTAGCTAAGATATTATCTTTAAAGGTATTCATTTTTTTAGTAGTAACAGGTCTTAATTGAATTATTTTCTTAAGCCTTTGTTCAAAGCCAGGAACTGATATTTTCTGTCCACTATGATCTGATCTTAAGCTGTTTATAATTGATTTAAGTAAGATTTTACAATTGCAAAATATGTTATCAAGGCAAGTAGCTGAAGTTGCAGTTATTCTAGTAGGTTCATTAAAAACATTATCCAGGTTAAAACACCTGAATAGGTTAAGTAATTTACATCTTTTAGCACTCTTCACTAAAATGTCTACATTGAAATCACCGCAAATTAAGATTTTTTTAGATGATTTACTTATCTTCTTAAGTACTTCCTCCATAACTTCTTCAAATACATTAAAATCGCCTGAGGGCGGCCGGTAAACGCAAACAACTAGATATTGCTCCAGCTCAACACTAGACAGCTCAACAGTGTGTTCTACAGAGAGACCCAAAATGTCATTCCTTTTTTTATAATGTATATTGTCCCGTACTAATATAAGAGAACCCCCATGATTTGAACCACGGTTCGCGGTCATTCTGGAAAAAGCACTGGATACTGCATAATCCTTAATATTTAACAATAATTGCGAACTATTAAGCCAGTGCTCAGTTATGCACATAACATTAATGTTAAATTTTTTTTTAAATAATTCTAATTCGAATTCCTTGCCAGATAATCCTTGTAAGTTCTGGTGTACTAAATTCATTTGAGAAGGCTTATCTGTTGTCCTTATTTCTAGTTTAAACTAGTATTATCACAACCAAGATTAATACTAGGAATAATACAAGTACTACTACTAGTACAGGAGTCAAAAATAGAAATATTAGTACTATTAGTACAGTTAACATAAGAATCAAAAGAATTAGTTACACATGTAACTTTATCGTTTATATGGTATGCTAACAATGTAGCTATATGTCTTTTAGCTTTAAAAGGTAGATACATAGTATCCCTTGTCAATTTAAAAGATGCACCATGCACCAGTTGTAAGGTTGTTGCCGTCTGGCGTCGTGACGGGCATAAGCTCCTTACTTAATGTTGCGAAGACTATCGGAGGGATGCTTGTCGTAAGTAAAACAGCAGTTATTGGTAAGCCGTGTGAGCATTTTCTTCGTTCGGGGTCACCAGTTGTAAGGTGGTGCGTTTTCTTCGTTCGGGGTCACCAGTTGTAAGGTGGTGCGTTTTCTTCGTTCGGGGTCACCAGTTGTAAGGTTTTTTCTCCGTATGTTGGAATTACCGTATTGTTAGCGGCATAGAGTTTAAATTCTAGCGGCTTCTGTGTTTGACCTTTTCGAGGTGGCAGGACGGAGATATTTGCGCCCGTGTCGATTAAAAATGTTGTACTGGTTTTCTTATCGGTGACAAATAAGCGGTAAGATGCTTCTGATACGCTGGATCCCGCTTCATCGAGCGTACATGCTAGTTTTCCGCCTTCGCATTAGGCATGTATGTGCATGGCGAGGTGCATTTTCGTGCTTGGGGACCAAATCGGCGGTGGTAGTAGCAGTAAGTAGTAGCATGACGGCGTGTCATGGTCAGGCAATCGTATATATGAGATATATACATTTAAGGTAATCTAAAGTCATTGCGTCAGGATGTTTTGTTCAGCAGAAGGTTTAGCAACAGGCCGCTTATTTCATAAATCACTTAAAATAACACAGCTGAAATTAATGTATTCTGTCCAAACCGGATAAAAGCAAGATTTGGAATATGCTAATGTGAGTTGAATAATCTCTGTTTAAATATTCATAAAAAAATGATTTTTTTGTCGTTGAAACGTGGTTCGTGGTTTCTTTTATAGCTTGAAACAGGAATACGTGAAATATGATTGCTGAAACCGAATAACTTTAACTCTAATTCGAAAGCGGCGTAGAACTATTGTTAAATAAATATTTCTCGATTCGCGGCATTACTTCTGCTTTTTTTTATATGTTTATAATGGAATCATAGAAATTTTCAATCGTAACAGGATTAGTAACCAAAACATCAACATTATGTTTTTTATATGAGAATTATACATGTTCTTTTAATTTCATACTTCGTTGCTTAAGGTAAACAGGATGGATTCTTGTACTTAAAAATTCAGTTTGAGAAATTTACGTTTAGTTTGACTACATTTTGGAATATTGTGTAATTTGAAACAGTGCGGTGGTCAAATTTTTAAATGGAACTAGTCCTGTATTAATTAATATACGTAAAATAGAAGAGCGAATAATATCAAGAGCGATTTGTATTATGCAACGAGTTCATGCAAACATGTACTTTTACTGCGAATATAAATAATTTTATCTCTACTTTTGAACGATACGTTTATACCAAATAAATGTATTGCACAAAGTGAGTTAAATCGCTGAAGTGTACGAAAAACTGCTGGCTAAAGTGTTGGCGGCAAAATAATAAAACAAGCTCTGTTCATTTATGTAGACACGTTTTTAAATCCACATGTGGCTTATAGCGCGTCCGTAAGTATCTATTCGTACAAAATGCTGCACTAAATTGTAGAATTTTGGCAATATTTACACTTTTCTTGCGAATAAAAGAGGAAATGAGCACACAATTCTTTATTACTTTCTTTGAATGAATTCTATTACGAGTTTGCAAAATGTCAAACGAACAAGTGAAGTTCAAAATAAATATATTGTAAATGCGAAACTAGATTAAACCATTTATGATTCAAAGTAAATTTTGTGATTCTTAATCTGTATTTTGTAATCTGTATATAAAATTTAGCATATCAAATTTAGTTTCTATTAATTTAAGAAACTTGTAAATATATAAAGAAAGAATATTTAGATGAACGCGAATGTTTAAAAAAACTATAATTGAATAAATAATTTATATGATAAAACAAGTTCAAATAATGAAATTAAGAGATTAAAAACCAACAGCTGTTTCTGTTTTAATTACTAAAACGAGATGCTTTCGTATGTGTGCATCGGTGAGCTGTTCAAATTTACGTGAATTTATGCTTCTTGCTATTCCTAAAGTCTACTTTAAGTTTGCAACAAAGCAACTTAGTGCACTAAGCTAAGTTGGGAATATATGTGAATTTATGTGCTACCGAACCGCAAAATTTAATGCGAAGGATCTTGTCTTATTAAAAATAATTGTGTCTGTTAAAAAAGAGATTACGCTGATTAGTTTGAGTGTCTGTTTGTTGATAATAACACATATTAGCACTAAACCCGTGTCAGAAGTGTAATTGCTAGGATTTGAACTAGGAAACATGATTTTTTGTCTTCATAGTACTTTGTTGTGTACATAGATAGATTAGAAAAAAATTAAAGATATAATTTCCGTCAATATTTCCCATAACTTATATTATTATATTAACTGAGAAGAAATATTGTACTTCTACAAAACATTTCGAACTTCTTATATTTGTACCTTTATACTATATTTAAGTCGTTCGCATTTACTATAATGCAAATTTTTGTTGTCCCCCAATTTTAATAACCTAAAGCTGTGACTTAGTTGAAATCTTACTAATTTACCTCTAGTAAAATACATTTCACCGTATAATCTTAATATCTAGAGTAATTACCATATTACCAGACTTCTGGTGATATCCACAGTGTAATCCTGATTTATAAGAGATTTGGGCAATTGTGGTCGATTCTGGAACGTTATTACAACCTTACATTACTCATGATTTCCTGTATTTCGAGTTGTACCTTTAGAATATCTATTTATAAACCACTATTTCGTAAATTATACTACCGCTTTTTGTTTGTGCGATTCTGTAGTAATTTAATTTGGATTCTGTAATAGTTTAATTTGGTTTTAACTTGTAGAAATGCCACCTCCCTATAGTAAAAGTATAAAATTGAAATGATCGAATAGGACGTCAAATGTTTTTGCTGTAAGTCAACTCTAATGTTATGGCACAAGACCATATTCTGTATCAAAATATTTTTGAGTATATATAAGACTAAAATAAAAAGTTATGTTAAAACAATTGAAAACAAAAGTGGATAATATTCTATAATATTCATTTTGCTATAATCAGCGAATATTCAAATAGCAAGATTATATTATCCTAGGAATACCCTATATTCTAAAAGTAATCTAAGAATATTCAGGTTTTATCACGATTTTTTACGTCACAATTGTAACATGAAGGAGTGAGTAAGAAAATATCCATAAAGTTATGTAGAAACATTTAAAAATGAAATTAACGTAATATTAGTTTGCTATAATCAGCTAATATTAAATTAACGAAATAATAAAATCCTAAGAGTATCCTACATTCTATGAATTCTCTATGAATATGTAGGCTTGATCACGATTTTTTCTGTCACGATTGTAAAATTAAGGAGTGAAGAAGAATATATATTAATATATATTTAAGAATATATATTATTAAATTATAAACAAAAGCTTCTGAACTCAACATATAAGCAATACCTTTGAAGACTCGGATATTTGGTAACGATACGGGAGTTGAATTGTTATTCTCTCATGACTTTTATATGTTATTAATATTTCCTGGTGTAGTATATTTCGCTCTCTCATATTTTGTTCATTCACATAAGAGTTGTAGGTATTATTTGGCCTACTCAGCTATGCATGAGTGCCTACGTCTGGAATACTGAATTATTCATTAAGGATATTAACATAGGGATGGAAAAATTCAGTAACACAAAATTTCATAATTCTCTTTTAACATTCATAAAATCACTGTTAATAAGAACATAGGTCTATAATTGCGTAATGGATTTGTAATGTGTGTTATATATCTTGATTATAAATTAATAAATAATTTGTTGGTTCTTTGAGCCTGGGTCTATATATGTATTTTAAGTACGTATTCAAAATTATATATGTTACCAGTTGTCTGACACCCATAAAACAAGTATTAAGTTACTTACTCTGGGGACGGATGACCATATGTGTAAGTATCCCATATATTTAATATTTATTTATTTAAATAATAGTCGAATATGCGATGTTGTATTTAATAAGCGATTAAAAAATCTTTTTGCAAAATTAGACTGTGTGTTAGACAGCCATGATTGGGTGGAATGCTTTAACCATCTACAGGTAAAGCTGAACATATCATAGAATTAATTTTTTTTATAATAATTTTAATGTCATTATTTCATTATTGAAAGAGTGTGAAAGTAAATCATCATTCTCCTGCCCTTATCCCACTCTAAGTGGTGTCGGCACAACATGGTACAAACACGGTGTCACATGATTTGGCTACGTATTTTACGATCGGCCGCCTGCCTGACGTCAACTTACCTTAGTCGTCTTTTACGACACCTCGGTAAGAAATGAGGGTGGTCTATTCTATGTAGCCGGAATCCACACGGCACATACCTTAGTCGCCCTGTTACGACACCTCGGTAAGAACGGAGGGTGGTCTATTCTATTCTACCGGATAACACACGGGGTAAAGAGTGTAAAAGTAAATATAGTTATTTATAATAACCATATATTGAAACCATTTTTGTATATGCTTTTTTTTTACCAGTTCTCGCTTGTACTCATCTTTCGTTCTGCATACTTTATCTTTCTTTTATTCTAACCGTTCACACTATCTTGGGTGGGATGCCCAACTACATCTATCTAAACTATCCTTATATATACTTATTTTATATGGGGTAATAACATTGGGCGCTATTTATCTTTATTTGTCATAGTTACATTACTTATTTTTTAACATTTGAATTTAACGTTTATATATAACACAGTATATACATTTAAGACGATTACGTTAACAGGGTGGATATTTGACAACACAACAAAAACTATGGTCTAATTATTTATACAATTTTTCTTATGCTATACGTAATATATTTACTATATTATTCCTAGCATCGATTTCTTAGCCTATACAACACATTTTACAACTTATATATTTTATATGCTTTTTTAGGTACAAAGTTCCAGTTTTTGAGGTTTCATTACATCGACTTTTGGTTTTAATTTCAGAAAATCCCCAACTAGCCCAACTGATATGGTGCACACGAGTCTTTTCGCTGTTTATCTTAACCTTATAGAGCGAAACGCTATGCAAATTTATTTTGCTCACGTAAAACATTGGTGTTGATTTGCTGCTGACTATAGGAAGGTTACAGTCCGGATTGCATGCTACCAATACCTTGATTATCCTTATTTTCCCACTTTTATAATCACTTCCAGTCATATCCATTCGCTCCTGTTCACAACTTCTTTCACTCTCTCTGACTTCCAATCCCTTTCGTACTCTTGAAACGCCCTCAGCAATATGCCACCGTCGACCTCGCTATATTATCCCATTTCTGTCTTAATGGGCAGTCCGTGCTAAACGCGTTATGATCAGACTTCTCAATTTTGGCCTTTAAGCAGTTTCGACATGAGGGCGGCAGATCTGCCTTCCAGTCGGCGCACGCTGTTTTTATGTGGGGGCCGCCGCAATGGATACAGACGTCCCTGGTTTCTACACAGAAGCGCCTCCCATGTCCGTAGCCTAGGCATCGCGTGCACTGCACTAGGGGTGACTGATCCTCCACCCTCAGTCGCTGCAAGTCAACGTGCACATGGCCTGCCCGGACTGCTCTTTGCCAGGTCGGCGGCGACACACTGACCACTATGTGGTTGATGTGGGGGTTTGCGCTCTTCTTCTGTATTTTACTTCCAGCCTATCTTCCTCACCGTCGGGGGTGCCAAATAAGTCCCGATTTGGTTCCTTAGAGCTTTAACTATATCGGCATCGGTGTTAATGGCCAATACTCCTCTGATGACCAAAAGCGGATCCTTGTTTTTGACCTCCTTGACGGTCAGGTCGGTCCCTTTTTTGCTTATCCTCTCTTTCGCTTTCTGTCTCTCTTGCTCCGACCCCAAAACCCATTATTACTTTCTGATCCCTTGCTTTCCTCACTCTTTCTATCTTTATCCATCCATCTTTTGCATCCATCGTCTTCCTAAGTTTATCCAGTACTTCCTCTCCTGTGGGTCTGGTCGACTGACGTTACTACCACTGAGTGTAGTGTGCTACGATTTGTTTGTGGCTGTCCACTGTTTCCTGGCGCTGCTGCCACGACGCTAGCGTATGTGGCGCTCTTTTCCAGGGAGCCTCGGTGTATTTCGAGGGCCGTATTAAGTTGATCTATTTTTTGGGAGTTTTCGGCTAGCATCCTAGAGTGCTCCCTCATCTGTTCTATGATGTTTGCCTGCAATCCATATGTTTGCTGGATTTTTGGAGAAGGTTGCGGTTGCGGTTGCGGTTTTTGTCCTTCTTCTGTTAAATCGACAACTATTGATGGAGCTGTTGTCTGTTTACACAGCTTATTACTTTTTATTTCAGCTTCTGCATCTTTTACTAAGTTGAAGAGTCTTTCAAGTGACTCTAGTACTGCGTTTTTTATATCAGTCTTTAAATTGCGAGATCCATGTAGGTGAGTCTTCCCCTTGACTAGTAGGCTCTTCTTCTTCTTGAGAAGTAGGCTCTCGCCTCCGCTACCCGGTCCGCAAACTTTGGCTTCTGTAGGGTGTCTACCTCCGTAATATTTCTGCTCGCTTGTTGCGATCGCGCGTCTTTAGCAGGTCCTGCCCGCAGTGTCGTGTCAGCTAACGTTTTCTCCTGGCTTTCCAGGCTGCGTCGGTTTATAGTGACCGTGGTATTTCTGTCCGCTGGTGATACCGCGCCTCTGTCAGTCGATTTTGTGGGTGTTCTTATAGGAAGCATCTTCGGAGGTATGCGTCAGGTCAATAAAATAAAGTAAGATATAATATAAACAAAATAATAGCTTTTTAGAATAGACAGTGTAAAGTGCTGTCTAGTCACAATGTTTATATACGTTCACAGTACCTACTGTCACTAGTCACTTTAAAAGGCAGTGTAGAATGCTACCTTGTCTAGTAAGATTTTTCTTGCGTTTAAAGTATATTATAAACACGTAGGTCCCTGTAATTTAGTGTGCCATCCTGTTTTTATATTTCTGCTTGTAGAAATGGGTAGCCGCGGCTCTGCCCTTTCCAATAAGGGTAAGCCTGCTGGCCAGCGTTGAGCACAAGGGTTAAAATTGTAATTTAAAAACTTTGTTTATATTTTCCACCAAGTTTTAAACACTAATAACTTTTAATTCACAAGTGTTAAAAATTTTATAAGAACATATTCAGATGCGCCTGAATTAGTTCTACTTAATTGTAATTTTGAATTAGCTTAGCTTAGCGCGCGACTTGTATATGCTATTGAGTGGTAACCAAATATTCTCGCCTCTGAAATATTTGGTTCCCGGAAAAGTTTTAAAGTCCCGGTTTAAAGGTTATAAGCTCTTTAGGTTTGAATTAAGATGGGTAAACTTATTATTTATTACGTCAGAGGAAACTATTATGTGGTAAATTATCCAATTGATTTGATTTATTGATATCAAACATTAAAATTTGGTGTGCTGAAGGCTAAAATATAATCGTGTAAAAATGGGTAAATATGGATTAATGATAAGGTTCAGAACACCCAATATATAACCTCATTAAAATTTTGACATTTTGAGAACACAAATTAATTATTTGAAATATCCGTATATCGTAAGTCATGGTAGTACCACGGGTTATGACGAAATTATTTTGACCCTCGTCTGCATGGAGATATTCCAAATAAAGGTTAGGAACGTGTATTTATATAAAATAATTGAATAGAAATTGTGAAATACACTTTGGTTTGATTGTTCTTAATTTTAAAATGTTATTCAAGTTTTTGTATTAAGTATAAGGTTTCATTTCGCACGCGTAGTAATAAAATGGCCTAATTGCCATAAATCGTAGCGTAGCGCCTACACAACTCGTGAGTGTTAAAGACGTAACAGAAAATATAACAGAAAAAGAAAACACCACTTATAATAATAGTTCATAGCGTGATGTCATAGATGGCATTGAAATAAGGATTACAATCTATCTAATTCAATTAAGTCTCATTTTAATTCGGTCTCTATAATAAATAACAATAATAATAAATAAATATATGGGACATTTATACACACGGTCGTCCGTCCCCAAAGTAAGTTACTTAATACTTGTGTGATGTGACGGACAACTGGTAGATATACTACATATATAATTTTAAATACATACTTCAATACAAATACACACCCAGGCTCGAAGAACCAACAATTTGTTTATAGAAAATGTTAGCCCTCGGCGGGAATCGAACCCGCGACCCGCGGAGCTGAAGGCAGGATCACTACCCACAGCGCCAACGGGCCAGTCTTTAATACCAAGCCTGCGATTTGTGTGTAACCTTTTCAAAATTCTGCCGATAAAGCTATAATTCTAAGAGCGAAAGTTTTTCACGAGATTTAATATTTGATATATACGAGTATAACGAAAAAATACAATTCTCAATAAATATGTTTCTCAAATGAATATTTTCCCTTTTGTTTACATTGTCCAAATATTTGTTTTCTAACAAACAAAGAAAGCTAAATTGTTTTTATCACTTTTTCTGATTCACCCTCCGATTCTTACAACAAACAAATTGGATTTCTCATTGTTCATTTTTTTGTATAGTTGTAAATATTTATCTTGCTTTTCTGAACGGTAATTGTTTCAGAATCTTCCGTCCAGTTTAATTAGGGTTAATGGCCCAAATTAAAATGATTGATGACAACACGAGACAGTTAAATAAAGAAAGAAAGGGGATTTTGTCAGCAACATTTTCATAAGCTTTTCTTTTAAAATAAAAGAAGGCTAAAGTATCTGTTAACTATTTTAAGGAAGAGTTTATTGAAATTATGATATACGTTTGGAACTACCCCTCGTTCGCACGAGAGGAATTTTATCACGCGTAACAATTACGTCGAATTGAAATAAATGGGTATCCAGGTAGATACCTGGACAGACGACAGCGTATTTAAATCGCGACGTATTTTATCGTGCAGTGTTCCATTTTAGTCCTTAGGCCGAGGTCGTTAAGCTGAATTTACCATACGAAACATCTTATAACGCCTATTGTGGAATTTTAACGCGACGTAATTTTTACGCCCGTGCGAACGAGAGGTAACTGTATAATAGAAAGATGTACGAGTACGCAACCTGAATTTTCATTTATCTGAATTTATAAAGATATTTTTTAAGGAATTTCATTCTAGTTTATTTTTGACTTTATATTTATTAGAATAATAATTGAGTATTAAGTTTAACTAATGTGACACTATAATAGTATTGTAAATTATAATTCTCATTATTACAAATCCTGGCTTCGCTCTTCATACAGCATGAAGTGACAATCGGTTAACCTATATTTTTAGATGGAACCACTTATTTTTTTTAAATAGCTTTCCTAAGTCAGTCTATAAGTGACTTTTATATTTGTATTCCACGTGGGCATGATTTGTATAGTACTAGTACTATAGTACTAGCGTGTAAGTAATTTAAGATTTAAATTTAATTTGAGGGCAGACACCGTGTGTGTTATAACCCCATATATTTATTTATTATTGTGTGTTAATATATAATAATAATCCTAGCAAATTGTATAATCTTGTAAGATTTTTTATAATGTACAAAATAAGTGCTTTAGTGCATGTTTTGATAAGTATTTTCAAGTGTTAACCAAGATGTATAAATCTTACGAAAAACCCAGTTATACGAATATAAGTTTTCTTAGGTCGGAATTAGGAAGGTTCGAGGTTAGAGGGGTAATTTTTGCGTTGGAATGTAACCTTTCGTCACGTTCAACGACACCCTACCCTTACGCTGAAGGAACATAAAACATTACGTATTTTGAAGTAAGACGAAAATTTAATTTGGGACAAAATTTTTTGGGTTGTACGGTCACTCGACATCTTTATCATGCCTCGGAGGGTGATTACTACTAACATGGGATGATAATTACTGATTGTGGTAATAGGATTAGACCTAGTGTATTTAAAGTGATACTTTATTCGGTTACATATTGCTGATTCATCTGTAAGTTTAGTTTCGTCTTAGTTCCTCAGTGCTTTAGTTATCCAAAGGGGTCCAAGTGGACCCCCAAGGCCCCACAGGAAGACTCGACAGGGGTCTACAATGGCGTGACAAAATGGAGTTTTTTTAATTCGTAGTGTAATATTTTTTTATCGAATTAAATATAATGTAGAAATAGCTGCAGGAAATCTACCGAAACCAGTTAAATTTTGCAAGTGGCCTGTGAGAAAAAAAGTCTGAGAACTTCTGCAAAGAATTAAGTTGTCGACGTAATTTTGTATTAAAATATATAAATATAGACGAAAACGTTATTAGTGCCAAGCTATGACGCCTCGTTGGGTTAGAATGAGCGGTGAAATATGCGTTAACAAGGGAGTATAACCCGCCGTTTGGGATATTTTAACCTAAATTAACGACTAGTATAGAGGGATTACATATGTTGTATTCAAGGACTACACAAGTTTAGTAATTTCGAAATATTAGATCTTCAGGCAGACGTTTGTTAAATAGTGAGGGAGGATATTACGTGGGCAAATTATGCAAGGTTTATATCTTATCTACGAGTATATAATACTATTATCATCATCATCACATAAATGATTATCTGCCGTGTGGTATCTGACTGAGTAGAATAGACCACCCTCATTTCTTACTAAGGTGTCGTAAAAGGCGACTAAGGTAAGTCACCCGCCGTGTGGTATCCGGCTGAGTAAAAGAGACTACCCTCATTTCTTACTGAGGTGTCGTAAAAGGCGACTAAGGTAAGTCACCCGCCGTGTGGTATCCGGCTGAGTAAAATAGACCACCCTCATTTCTTACTGAGGTGTCGTAAAAGGCGACTAAGGTAAGTCACCCGCCGTGTGGTATCCGGCTGAGTAAAATAGACCACCCTCATTTCTTACTGAGGTGTCGTAAAAGGCTACTAAGGTAAGTTACCCGCCGTGTGGTATCCAGCTGAGTAAAATAGACCACCCTCATTTCTTACTGTGGTGTCGTAAAGGCGACTAAGGTTAGTCACCCGCCGTGTGGTATCCGGCTGAGTAAAAGAGACCACCCTCATTTCTTACTGAGGTGTCGTAAAAGGCTACTAAGGTAAGTCACCCGCCGTGTGGTATCCGGCTGAGTAAAAGAGACCACCCTCGTTTCTTACTGAGGTGTCGTAAAAGGCTACTAAGGTAAGTTACCCGCCGTGTGGTATCCGGCTGAGTAAAAGAGACCACCCTCATTTCTTACTGAGGTGTCGTAAAAGGCTACTAAGGTAAGTTACCCGCCGTGTGGTATCCAGCTGAGTAAAATAGACCACCCTCATTTCTTACTGTGGTGTCGTAAAGGCGACTAAGGTTAGTCACCCGCCGTGTGGTATCCGGCTGAGTAAAAGAGACCACCCTCATTTCTTACTGAGGTGTCGTAAAAGGCTACTAAGGTAAGTCACCCGCCGTGTGGTATCCGGCTGAGTAAAATAGACCACCCTCATTTCTTACTGTGGTGTCGTAAAGGCGACTAAGGTAATTCACCCGCCGTGTGGTATCCGGCTGAGTAAAAGAGACCACCCTCATTTCTTACTGAGGTGTCGTAAAAGGCTACTAAGGTAAGTTACCCGCCGTGTGGTATCCAGCTGAGTAAAATAGACCACCCTCATTTCTTACTGTGGTGTCGTAAAGGCGACTAAGGTTAGTCACCCGCCGTGTGGTATCCGGCTGAGTAAAAGAGACCACCCTCATTTCTTACTGAGGTGTCGTAAAAGGCTACTAAGGTAAGTCACCCGCCGTGTGGTATCCGGCTGAGTAAAAGAGACCACCCTCGTTTCTTACTGAGGTGTCGTAAAAGGCTACTAAGGTAAGTTACCCGCCGTGTGGTATCCGGCTGAGTAAAATAGACCACCCTCATTTTTTACTGAGGTGTCGTAAAACGCGACTAAGGTAAGTCACCCGCCGTGTGGTATCCGGCTGAGTAAAAGAGACCACCCTCATTTCTTACTGAGGTGTCGTAAAGGCGACTAAGGTAAGTCACCCGCCGTGTGGTATCCGGCAGAGTAAAATAGACCACCCTCATTTCTTACTGAGGTGTCGTAAAAGGCGACTAAGGTAAGTTGACGTGAGGCAGGCGGCCGGTCGTAAAACACCTAGCCAAATCATGTACAACATGATTGTGGTTAGTCTTAGAGTGAGATATGGTCAGGAGAATAATAATCACGTAAATGATTATATAACTGTTCAAAAAGTGTTTGTTAATTCTTAAGGTTTATCTCATTAGTGATCACGTACGTAACAAGCTGTTTGACTATTACAGTGATGGCCATGAAATAAAAGTATTGTAGCGAAATTAATGAATAATAATAATCATCAATGATTCAGGAACTCTTCTATTTTGTTATATAATCGTTATTTGACTTATACAATTGGCTTTTATTCAAACAAAAATTTATTCTAGTATTAATAATACGTAAAAATATGTAAGTAACGGTCTGTTACTATCCCACTGTTGAGAATAGACCTCCACTCTCCGTTTTTTGGAGAAGGGTTGGAGCTCAAAACACGCTGCCCCAATGCGGATTGGTAGGTTAGACATATTCCCAGAATTCTCTAAGAGATATTCAAGATTCAATACGATGTTTTCCTTCAGAAAAAGCGTTTGATGAATTGCTAATATCCATTAGACACATAAGTTTTAGCAGAAAAAGTCATTGTTGCCTGCCCTGAGTTTGAAATGTATTTTATCCTAATATGGGTACAAATTTGATTCATAGATAGAATTTGCTATCGGATTTTCAACGTATTATTTACCTTACTGCTACGAGCTCGGATTTCATAAGATTTATTTTATAATGACACCTTATACGAGAGGCGAGTTCACGGTATGTCGTTTCAAATATGGCGTTTACTCGGTCGTGAAACCATAAGGTACTTTTATAAGAATTTATTTCATATAGCCATTTACTCACGCCTTCCTATCCTGTCGTCACTGGTTATATGTTGCAGCGAATAACTTTAATGTGAACATAATAACAATGTAAACCTGATGTGTTGGTTACGTTTTGATTATTGACGTTATTGATGAATTTTAACATAAAAACAGAAATTAAATAAAAAATTTATATAAAATAAATGACATTTTATATGCATTTTTAAATAATTAAAATCTTTACATAATTTCATATGCATTATGTCCGTCGCATGACCAACTTCCTGTAGTTATGTTTCTTTAAAACTTTTGGTGTAAAGTTTGGTTCGATTTAGTTTTAGCATCAACTTGTACTGGAGAAATAAGGGAGGAAGGGAATTTGAAGGTCAAACAGAATTCGCTTAGAATGTTATATTCTGTAGTTCGATGCCCTATTTGTGTGTGCCCACACGCTCTTCGACAATAAAACGAAAGCTTATCAGACTGAACTTGGTAGTACTTGATCCCATTAATTAGGATACTGTACGTGGTTAGATAACAAATTTCTACAGTCCATTTTTATATAGCGATATTCCAGCACAAAAGTTAAACAGAGAAATATTTTATAATTAATGTAATGAATTTTAATTAGTAATATAATTATTTTGCTATAATTCACATTTGTTAAAAAAAAACTTTTGTAATGCTTGGAGTATGAAGCAGACCGTTCTCGTACCTTATAAATTCAGGATTAGTTACTGCACGTATCACAAGACATAAATAACCCATACATTCATTACGACAATCTCCACGAGCGTTCCACCCTGTAACCGAAGCATGGTCAGGAGAAGGCTCTTCGACAAAATGGCAAACCTTGTTTCCTTTTGTATTCTATTGTATACAAAATAAAATAGATAAAACAGTCAAACAACAAATATTAAATCCAACGTCTTTAATAATTTAAATTGTAGTACACGTAGATGATTATAAGAAAATAAAAAAAAACGAGAAGCAATTAAGAGTTTCCTCATTCAAATCGTTTAAACAGTTCATAGTCTATTCAAAGATAGTTTCAATTTCATTCAGTGAATGGTGGGCAAAGAAAAATTAATTAAGAATACGTTTTAATTCAAATTAAAAGATCTAATAGACTAATATTCAATTCCATTCAGTTAATGGCAGGCGAAGAAAAATTAATTATGACTACGTTTTTGTTGGAGAGATCATTCAGATTCAAAGTTGGAATAAATTACTTTTGTTATTGGTAGAAAGTTTTCCATAGCTCTAATTAATGCAATTCAAATGTCTTGTTAATAAGAAGTACCTGGATGACGGAGCTTTTATCGGTATTTTTTAGAAGACATACTTAGATACAAATTGGATGCTTCGAAAAAGGGCTCCAAATAAAAAAGGAAATAATAAACGGACTAGAAATCTTGACTAGAACCGAGGTCTTCTGGACATTTCGATTTCCCATCTTAGCTTTTATTATATTATGGTGGCGAAATTTACCTTCGTATTCTAATGATATTGTAGCAGTTTTTTATGCCTGAAAAACGCTTGTTCTAAGAGTGGCCAGTAGGCAATCTGCCTTCAGCTCCACGAGTCTTGGGTTCGATTCCCGCCGAGAGCCAACATTTTCTAACAACGAAAAAATCATCATTATATTTTTATTCTATAATGCTTTTACCTTTGCTTTATATCTGATTTAAGACAATTGAGTTAATACTAATACCATATGTCCCCATGTATTGTTTGCATATATGTGTTAAAGCAAAAAAAAATTTTTTCACAATTCACATTTGGAAGTTTTCAGTGAAGGGAAAGGACAGGCTCGGTACAAATTTTAAGGAGATTTGAGATTAGAAAGATATACTCTCTCTCTCCTGCCTGCCTATTGATATACTCTACAACTCTGATTTGTGATAACATTTACTCTATCAAATAAGTAAAATTAATTCGAGGTAGGAGAGTCAACAAACATCACATTAACACGTTGCAAACAAGCTATGTGATATCCGAGAAAAGTTGCACACAAAAGCTTGTTTCGAATATATTGATCAATGTTCACAGGGGACAGCTTTATCGTGAAATACCAGCGAGCATTCCGGTGATTCCCGCATAATTGAACAAACGCCAGAACCTCGTGCCGCGCGACACCCGATGGCATTTATATAATAATAATAATAATAATAATAATCTTTATTAAACAAAAAATGCATACAAAATAAAATTAATTGAAATATATATGAACTTATAACTAAAGTAGGTATTTACAGAACAGATTTATCAGTTTTAAAAGTGTTACATTTTTTGTGAAGCATTTTCCTAATTTTGAATTCCAGTGAAACCCACACTAGGAGACCTGTGTCGTGGGTTCCGTGTGACTGAGTTGAACAGTTTGCTTTCATCAGACATTTAAAATGATTACTTGTGATCAGACTTTTTGAGTGAAACTTGATATTATATGATAAAATAAATAAATGATAAAGCTAAAATAATAAAAAGAGATATAAATAAAATATACATAAATATAAATATGAAGCTAAATTAACAATAAAAGTTATAGTTTGCTTTTAAATGACTGTTCTCAACAGTTTCTCAGTATCCTCATAAGATAATGTGTTGAGCCATGACGTTATTTTCTCTTTAGCTTTCGGCTTTGTTAAGAGTTTTAAGTCACAAAATTTTAAGACTTTATTATAAACAAAACTTAGAACGAAAGGTGGGAAGCGTCTCGCAAATGCTGTAGAGATTGATGGTAACTGCGCTTTGTATACCCTTTTCTGCATAGTTTCTTTGCGGTCAGGAGCAACAAGCATTTCGGTGTGCGCTATCAAGCATGTTTTTAAAATATATAGTTGACGGACCGTTAAAACTTTTGCCTCTTTGTAAAGAGCAGTGGTAGAATACCTGTATGGTTTTTTTAACATCGTTTTTAAAACTGACCTTTGCGCTCTTTCTAATTCTAGCAAAAAAGTTCTAGCTGCACTCCCCCATGAAGATATACAGTAAGTAAGTAGTGACTGGCATAAGGATAAATATATCATTCGTAATATTTTAAGGTTTGCAATATCCCGAAGTTTATTCATTATGTTTATTAATTTACGGATCCTACCTGAGAGAGCATGAATGTGGTCTTTAAATGAGAGATTGTGATCAATATGCACACCAAGATATTTGATAACTTTAACTCTTTCGACTTTTACACAATTGCATTGCAAATCAGAATGTCTGCAAGTGTGTATTTTTATACATGCGTCCTTATTTGGATATGAGATTGCAGTTTTATGAAAACAAAGATATTTGGTTTTTGTTGTGTTTAGGGTTAAGAGATTATCTTGTAACCAATCTTTAACCGTATTAATTCCCTTTTGTGCGTTCTCAAACGTTTCCTCCCAATTAGCTCCATGAAATAATAAAGCGGTATCATCCGCATAGCAAATAATTGCGGCATTAGTTAGTGATAATTTGTGCATATCATTGATATATAATATGAAAAGGGTTGGCCCCAGAATACTTCCTTGAGGAACACCGAAATTGCTTATCTGTAGCTGACTTGTTACTTGATTGATTTTGACACATTGTTTCCTGTTTGATAGGTAAGTTTTGAACCATTTTAAGGTTATTCCTCGTATTCCTGTTAGTTCAAGTTTTCTCAGGAGAATCGGTATTGACACTGTGTCGAATGCTTTTGCAAGGTCCAAAAACACTCCTATACAATTTTCTTGTTTATCTAAATGCTTGGCGACTGTAGTTGTTAAGAGCAAAGCGGCATCTTCAGCTGATTTATGGCGTTGGTAACCAAATTGGCGCTTAGAGAAAATGCTAAGAGAGTCTAGGTAGGCTATAAGTCGTTTATTTACAATTTTTTCCAACAGTTTTGGGAAAACGCCTAGCAGTGAAATAGGTCGATAGTTCTCTGGTATATTTTTCCTTCCTGATTTGTAAATAGGACATATTTGGGCCGTTTTCCAGTGTTCCGGGAAAGTTCCCGTTGAGATACTCAAGTTGAAAATAGCTGTTATCGGTTTTAAAATTAAAAGCCTTACTTGTTTAATCAACTTGTTATCTAAATTATCTATGCCGGAAGCCTTTTTATTGTCAAGCTGTAATATTAAATCTTCTACTTCTGCCTCATCCGTAGGTTGCATAAAAAATGAGTCAGTTGGGGATTGTGACGATTTAAATTTGACTGCTAATTTGTCTTCTGTTTGATGTATATTACCGAGTATACTTTTCGCCATTCTATCACCAAGAGTTGCAAAGTACTCGCAGCACATATTTAATGAGTGTAAGTTATTGTCCGAATCTTGTATATTAAGCAGCTCTAAAGGCTCAGCGTTGTTTTGCGCTATATGACAGATCGTCTTGATGGATTTCCATAACTTGTTTGAGTTACCCTGGTTGTCTTCCAATTCCTTTTGCTCATAGTTCATCTTTAGTTTTCGCAGGAGACCGTTACAAAAATTACGATATCTTGCATATTCTAGTTTTAACATAACATCTTCCGGATTTGATCTTTGTTGGTTGTGTAATTTATCACGGTGCCTGATGCATCTAAGCAGACCTGGTGTTATCCAAGGCTTTAGGTTATATTTAGCTCGACTTAGTTTGATAACAGTTGTGTGATTATTCATTACGTTCATTAGCTTATTCGAAAATGAATCAACAGCCATATTTACATTATTGGTGCTTATGATTTCAAACCAATCCATCTCAGAGAGTTCAGCTTTAATACATTCCAGATTTCTTTTAAGCCTTAGACGTGGCAGTCGGTTCTTCTTTATAGAATTCAGGGATAGGCCCGCTATAGCCATTTTGTGGTCGGTTATATCGGAGTCACATACAATACCAATACTTTTACCATTTGTTTTAACCAATATGTGATCCAGACATGCATTTACTCTGAAAGTGACATAAACTCAATGACAGGTGATTGTATCCGCTGCGAGGCGAGATAAAAACGGAAAAACAAATTACTTAAAACACTGGTTAATAATTTATGGTGTTGCAATATTATGTTCCAAACTTATATAATTAACTTCCCTCAATAATGTGTTTTTTCAAAGAAGAAAAATGGGACTTTCCTATGTGTAACCTTGGTCCAGCGTATTAGCCGTAAAATCGTAACAGGCAGCCGGAGAAACAGACTTTCGCATTTAAAATGGTAGTATGATTTAATACGTTTTAAAAGAAGTTAAATGTTTTGAATCTTTGAAATATATATTAAGACACATATTATTATGTGTGTGCCCATCTTCGTTGGATGTAATTTACATCCGATCAATGTTTATGCTAGACAGTTAATTTTCACGTCACAAGATCTATTAAACTCTTCCTCAATACTAGTAGCTTAGCTACTACAGGGCTAAACGGGGCAATGCTCCAGGGCTCCGAAGCTACAGTGTACATCGGGAGGAGTACATCGAATTCTGACGACGAATATTAAATTAACGATATTAAATAATTTAGTCCTAGTTTATTATTTGCCCCAGAGCCTTTAGTTACCAGGGTACGCCACTGCTTAATAAATATTATGGATTAACTTATTCAAACACTTTTCTTGAGGTTCTTAAATTATAGTAAAGTACCTAAATAATTTTTACGTGGCAGTAGAAAATAACTAAATCTCTTTAGATATAGCGGCGGGCGCTATGTACAAATAAGTTTGAAACCTCTGATATAGCTTATTTCATCATCCTCCTGTCCTAATCCCACTCTAAGTGGGGTCGGCACAACATGTTACAAAAATGTCAAATGATTTGGCTACGTTTTTCACGACCGGCCGCCTGCCTGACGTCAACTTACCTTAGTCTTATTTTACGACCCCTCGGTAAGAAAGAGGGTGGTTTATTCTACTCAACCGGATACCACACGGTGAGTTGACTTACCTTAGTCACCTTTTACGACACCTCGGTAAGAAATGAGGGTGGTCTATTCTAATCAGCCGGATATCACACGGCGACTCTGATATAGCTTATTTATAAGCAAAATTTTTAAATATGTATGGTAATTAAACTTGCACTTTCGGGATTCTATTTTGTGCTATTTCTTATTAGTGCAAGTTATTTTTATCGAAATAAAACAACTAAATTTCAGTCGATGAAATTTAATTTCCACTTGCTTTGTGGAGTTGGTTAGCTAACACGGATCGTTTATTATGCAATCGGTTTAACTGTACCTCCCAAAACTTGTATCTAAGCTCAAGTGAACTTTACTCAAGTGACTAGGTCAATTGATTGGTATTTTGCTGGCCATTTGTTATAGTGAGACCAAACTATCGGATAACTTGGTTCACTTTTACAAGTTTTAATATTGATTTTAGGTCGATCGTATAAAATATTAGTAGATTTTTTGAACTATGAAAAATAGTTAGATAAGAAATCGTTTTTAATACCTCATTTTTCTACCTGTAAATCAAGTGAAAACCTTGAAACTAAAGTTGAAACTTATCGTAATCTCAGCGGTACCAGAAAGCCCAAGACCAAACATTCGAGAGCACGAAGTCCAAGAATAAACTTGAGCAACGGAGAAACTTGTAATACATAAAGATAAACATTTCATCATTCTCCTGCTCTTATCCCACTCAAAGTGGGGTTGTCACATAATAGGGGTACTTATTTTACGATCGGCCGCCTGTCTGACGTCAACTAACCATAGTCGTATTTTACGACACCTCGGTTAGAAAGAGGGTGGTCTATTCTACTCAACCGGATACCACACGTTGGGTCAACTTACCTTAGTCGCCTTTAACGACACCTTGGTAAGAAATGAGTGTGGTCTATTCTTCTAGCCGGATACCACACCGCATAATACATAGAGATAACTAAATCATACCTATTCTCCTGTCCTTATCCTACTATAAGTGGGGTAGGTGCAGGATGTTCTTACTCTTGCACTCTCTCCTCAAACGATCAAACGTTATCAAACTCTGTCGCTACTCCTTTTTTATGCATGTCAAACTTCACACAATCTAACCATCTCCTTTTGGACGTTCTTGTCACTAAATAACATATTCTATAAATTTCCTCTTTTAATTCTTCAGCGTATATTATATAACAAACAAACTCGGATATTAGGTCACAGGAAGAATATCTTCATGGGATTATCTTATTTGACACTTTTCGATCCCAAAAGATCTCAAGTTTTGAAAAAGCAAGCTCCGATAGAGAAAAGTGGTATATATTAAGGAAAGAAGTAGAAATGAAAGATACATAATATAAATTACAACGCCTTTAAAGACACACCTCCGGTCTATTAATTTACATTGTCTTGCTCGTTGGCGTAGTTGGCAGTAACCCTGCCTTCAGCTCCGCGGGTCGCAGGTTCGATTTCCGCCGAAGGCCATAATTTTCTTTAATGTAGATATTTACCAGTGTGTCAGTCATCCATTACACAAGTATTAAGTTACTTACTTTGGGGACGGGCGACCGTGTATGTAAGTGTCCTGTATATTATTTATATTCACATTTTAGTACCACAAGTCTCTTAAGCAGTAATCCAAAACGATTTCCTAACGCTTTGTCCCTCTGTAGTACACTCTCTTATCATTTGTAATATTGGGTATCGCAATTCGTGTATTGGTTTTATGGCCTTAATAAAATTAAACAAATAAATGGTCAGATATTTCGTACGATTTATTTATGAAGTTTATGATTAAACGACTGTGATAAGAATTTGCAACATAAAGATTTACGTTAATATTGTTATCAAGTACGTACAAAATAAATATAAAACTGAGCATTGAGGGGAATTCGAACTCATTTTATGGAACTTAAGATTTATTTATCTTTCGTATATTTTTCATTTTGATTTTTTTAAATTCTTTTATTTCACATGTCATATGTTACCATCATTAGAGATAAAATAAGAACATAAGAACTAAAAATTTTGGTCATTATTAGTATTATGTATTTTTAGTACTTTTATATAGTAAAAACGAATGTTGAGTTAAAACGGTCGGTCATCTTCCCGAAACTATATATTGAGTTAGCTAGCTAACTATATATTGGGTTGCTGTAGCTCGGTCTCAGTCGGGGTTTCGAATCCCCATCGAAACAGAACCCAACAGATTAAAAAAATGCTTCAATCGCTACCAAACTCTACATTAACATCCACTGGATCAATCTAAAGATTGTCTGAAAATTTCATTAAAATCTGTCCAGCCTTTTCGGAGTTTATAAGCAACATACACACAAACATTTATTTATATATATTAAGATGTAAGCAATGAACTGTCATAATCAAAACTTAAACTTAAAAAAAATAAAGAAAAATTGAACCACACTTCCATATCGCCTAGGTAGATATTATATAGATATTGATATGTGAAATGATAAGCAACACCCTTTATAGTGGAAATTCTAGAATCAAAAACTTACTTAAGCCGCCTTATGTGCACCTGGATAAAATTTCGATCTATCATTTGAAAAGTAGATTAGAATAGAAATACTCTATGCACAAAAATACATAAAACAATCTTCTTCTTTCTCCTACCCTTATCCCACTCTAAGTGGGGTCGGTAAACATGTTTTCCTCTTCCATTCTCTTGTATCATTCGTCAACTCTGGCGCTACTCCTTTTATACGCATGTCATACTTCACACATTCCAACCATCTCTTTTTAGGCCTCCCTCTAGTCACATATCCATCCACATTCATATTCAACACTCGCTTAGTCACATGATCTTCATCGCTCCTCATTATATGTCCATACCATCCCAATCTTGCACCTCTCATCTTTTCCATAATGGGCGCAACTTTCATACTTCCCCTAATATACTCATTTCTTATTTTATCTAGTCTTGTCACACCACACATCCACCTTAACATCCTCATCTCATTTGCATGCACTCTTCTTTCATCCATCTTTTTCATTGCCCAACATTCTGATCCATACATTACGACAGGTCTAATGACTGATTTATAAATTTCCCCCTTAAGTTTAGGGGGCATTCGGGGGTCGCATATTGTGCCTGAGACCTGTCGCCACTTCATCCATCCTGCATTCATTCTATTCCTCACATCGCGATCAATTTCACCGTTCTTTTGGAAAAGCGAACCAAGGTACCGGAAGTCGGAGCAGACTGGCAAAACAACACCATTTAAGGTTATTTAGAAATTTAAAAATACATAAAACAATAAAAAACAAAAAAAACATAAAATTAATAATTAGTCTATATAGAAGGAGACAAGAACATTCAGATGGAAAATGTATAATATGTATGTATATATATATAGTATTATACACGTAAATAAGTCCATAAAAGCTGTTTACCAATATGGACAATTACATTTCACCATACGTTAGTTACGACTCGATTCCGGCGCCATTGTGGGTATACAGTTTATACAATGTGGAATCGGTAATGCTATTATATTTATTTTATTACCTTCGCTTCTCGAACCGCTAACAGTATCTGGCTGAATTATTTAAAAACAAAAATATATCTGATGTCGATTTTATGGTGCTATTCGTTTTTTTCTAGGTGCTAAAAGTTAAGAGCTTTTAGTCAATTTCCTATTTTATAGTTATCACGTTTAAATCCTTTTATAGATACATCAAAACATTTTTTTAGTATTATAAAGTACAATCAGAAAGAAAGCTCTTTATTAAAGTTAAGGCTAATAACCAAGTTGACGCTGACCTAACCTTATAAATGAAATTATATCTAAGATAGATCAATGATTATTTCCAATTATTATAACGTCATTGTTCAATATAATAAATAAAATTTACACGTAAATTATTTATTTCATAATGTAGTCTCACTAAATTTTTATTAATCTACTCGTGCGTTTAACATAATAAATTCACGGATCATTATACAGGGTGCCACGGAAAGTGTATCGTACCGAAAGGCAGTTATAGCTCTAAATAAATAAAAAAATATCAAACCTAGGAAAAGTCGTACTTCTAATATTCATACAAAAACTAAAAATTATTCACGCACCACTTCATCAGTGGAAATTAGGTGACAATAAGTCATCAGTACGTGACGTCGCTTTAACTCTTTCAATCCCTTTTGGGTGATAAGTTTTTCGAATGAACTTAATAAGAATAAGTTTTGTGCTATTACTTATCCTGGATATAGTTGGATGGATACAAAAAAGAGCCAAACGTGGCATCTACAATTTAAGTCCGCGTGATTCCCTGCGAGAGAAGTTTAAGGAAATAGGTATTCTTACATTTGTTTCACATTATATTTTAAACAATGTAATTTTTGTACATAAAAATATAAAGAATTATAAAACGATAGGTGATATAATAGACAAAGTAGGAACCGACATAAGCTTGCTTCTCCTGCTTTGCGCCTAGCAAAAGTACGTAAATCGCTTGTGGGTTTGGGTATAAGATTCTATAATAAAATTCTGAAATATTGCCATTGTGGCCATGCCATTATAGCAGTTTAAAAACACTGTTAAAAAGAGGCCCTTACAAAAAGCCTACTATACTGTTGAAGATTACTTAGATGATAAGGATGTGTGGATATAGGTGCACTTCTACCCTGTACAAGACAGTAATAAATAAATGTAACTAGTTTTAAGATTTATATTTTAAAAAGAGCAACCGCCGAGTTTTTTGCTGGTTCTTCTGGGTAGGAACAGCTTTCCGAACCAGCAGTAAAGTTAACGATTCTAAAGCACTTGTTTACAAGTTTACTTGAATAAAGAATATTTTGAATTTGAAGTTGAATTTGATAAACTGAAGAAAGATCACTTTCGTTCCGTTTAATATGAGAAGAGATGTCTTTAGAAAAATTTAACCTTTTTGTGACAAGATTTTCTCGAAGTAGAGCCATTAGACATAATTCCCTTAGAAGTAGTTAAGCTAATTATGTTATCTCACTATTACAAGTATCAAAGTATTAACAATTCAGTATCAAGCGAAACCATTTCGTAGTTGAGCTTGTCTAAACAAAATGCAGAACGTTGTCAGAGCAATTATCATCAGACAACATTGTTGAGCTTTCATTTCGCTGAATTCTGCACGAACAGAGGGCTTCGGGTGCATTTTAAGTACGCCATTTTTTTTTTATTTACATTAATAGAAGTTGGCGTTAATGCCGTGTGGTATCCGGCATAGAATAGACCACCCTCCTTTTTTACCGAGGTGTCTTAAGAGGCGACTAAGGTATGTACCGTGAGATATCCGGCTGCATAGAATAGACCACCCTCATTTCTTACCGAGGCGTCGTAAAAGGCGACTAAGGTAAGTTGAAGTCAGGCAGGCGGCTGGTCGTAAAATACGTAGCTTAATATGACAGCATATTCGTAACCTGTTGTGCCGACTCACTTAGAGTGGGATAAGGGCAGGAGAATGATGATTAATAGAAGTTGGCGTTACTTTGTGGAGTACCATAGTAATATCATATTCATATAATACAATAATATTATTGTATTATATGAATATGATATTACCATGTGTATACGGTAGTAGTGTATATACACTACTACCGTATATAACGGAATTCCGCAAAGTAATTCGCATACGTAAAACGCTTACTTCTATAAATTTAAATAAAGTTAGCGAATCTAAAATTGATCTCAGTAAACAAAACTATGATTTATTTATTGAGATTCACAATACATTTGTTTATAAGTAAAGGTAAATTTCTTTATTTTCTAATTAGAAATCAAAATGTCGTTTATTTAATTGTTAATTTGGTTGTATTAGTATTACAAACTCTATATAGCTTTAGTAACTATTTTATTAAAACCAATTACGTAATTTTGTTTTCAAGTTTTTAGTTTCTTTTTTATTTCTCTTTAGTGATCCGGCAAATAAATGATAAAAGAATATAGAACTTTTTCAATTAATTACTTTTGCTCTCGACAGGCTTAAGGAGAGACTCTCGTAACCGCAACTAATTAATACTTTTAACGTTTGCCTCTAACGACTTAATTTTTTTTATTAAATACCAGAAGATAACGAAATTGAAATGTAGTTTAAATACCCTTAATAAGACCTGAAAATGTGTTCGCTGTATACAAATCAAATCGTACTTTAAATTCATAACTGTCGACTATATACAAAAAGATAACACTATAAAGGTAGAATATATAGAAGATAGTAGGGATGCGTTATATGGGATTGTCAAACATACATCGGCAAGTGACACATTGGTACTTGGAAGATCTCCTCCACTAGGTATATGATTATAGAAAAGTCGCAGAGGCGGTGCAAGAGTGTATGACGCTGATATTTCTTCAAGGGTCCTGCGTATATAGCAGTGGATGACAATTAAAAGGCTAAAGACAGGACATTATCTTTGTACATCACTTTTTTAATCAACATTTTTGAATATAAGCAGACCTTTAAGGACTCATAAAAGGTCTTTTAAAAAGGTTTAAAAGGATGAATTGAATTTGCTGGTTAGCGATCAGTCATTTCCATGGCATAATCATTAAATTGAATACTATATTTTAAGTAATATTCTGAGCCACTCACTATTATATTACTATTGACTGGCTCGTTGGCGCAATGGGTAGTGACCCTGCCTTCTGTGCCGCGGGTTAGATTCCCGCCGTGGGCGAACATTTTCTTAAAACAATTTGTTGGTTTTTTTTTTTTTTATTACCAGTTGTCTGTCACCCATAACACAAGTATAAAGTTACTTACTTTGGGAATGAACGACCGTGTGTGTATTTGTATTATTTCTTCATTATATGTATTTTCATATGAAACTTACAATTGTTCGGAGATATAATTGAATTAAGAAGTAGTTCGGAGGTAGTTAACAATCAGGTTAGTATATGTTCTTACTTCATTCATTCTCATTCTTTATTCATTCATTCATTTGTTCTCTAGTCCACAAATACCAATTTACTCTCTGGACACGTGCGCGAGCCAAAAGAGTACCGTAACAAAAACAACAACGTATTGACTTGATGGATTTCTGAAAGTTACGAGTGACCAATAAATTCGTCAGATAAAGGAAATATACTTTCCAAGTGAGCCTAAGTATATATAAATTCAATTAGCCTTTCTAAGTAGCCAGAAAGAGGGTTTTATCAACGTCACACTGTATCTCCTTTAAGTGATTGTTTCTATTAACGGTTTAGTATTCCTAACGCGTAAGGGTTTTAATTATATGATGATATGATACTAAACAATCATGTGATCACATCACGATCGCCAATGGTACACTCGACAAACACACACACACACACACACACACACAGCGTCTTCGCCGGCGAAGACGAGGTCCCGCTTCCTCACGTCTAGCGGTAGGGGCGTTCAGCCCTGACCGTTATGACATTAGGACTTTTTCGCAAGTCCGATACAGTCCACCACAGCGCGTCGCTTTAAGCCGAGGTCCGGCCTCACAGGAGGTAGGTACCCTTAAGGCGACGCTCCTAGGATGTTGCGAGCCTCGCTCGAGACTCGCTCTCCCAGCTTATACCCCCGACGATGCTTCCGCGCTCGCCCACTCCCTCGGTGACGCTGTAAGAGCCATTAGGGCTAACAGCATAAGTTAGTGTCCGAAAAAAAAAATGTTTAGTACTAAATGTTGCTTCTATTAACGATGACCGGAGACGTTAATTAAGAGTTATATTTGATAACCTTTGATAATTTACTTTTTAAATATATAAATCAACTGGTTTAGCCTCATAGTTGATGTGTAGACACCGGCTATACTCACGTCTAATTTTATCGGGTTAGCCCGACTATTTCGAGCCCATCCGAGGCACTTATTTATTAAATTTAAAAAATTGGTTTAATCTCGTTTAGCATTCGTCAACTTTATGTAGATAACTTAAAAGTTAGTAAGTAACAACCTACTGTTACTATACCACCGCTGGGCAAAGATATCTCTCTCCTTTTAGTATTACTAAAAGGAGAGAGATATATGATTGCACCATAGAAACCCCCATTTGTTTAATTAATGCTGATCAGTGAGCTTTGCATCTTACAGGAATTTTCCAGAGGTTTCCTAACGATGTTTTATCTGAACTCAAAACCCGTGACATTGTAAATAATGATGTAAATATTTGTAAGTTTTAAAAGAAAAACTTACAAATATTTACATAGCACTTATAGCCTTTCCGAAGTTTGTCGAAGTTTGAACCCTCGAGCCATTGGTAAGCTTCGCACTATCTTACGGTTGGGCTTTTACAGCTTCTTTGAAATATCCTTAGGGGAATTCATTTTATTTTCACGTCACTTGTGTAACTCTTACGGATGGCTTAAGGCGACGAACTACCTTCGTCACGTACGGTAATAATGATACGGAGATCGTGCTTACGTGATATCGTCTGTAAACAAGGTGAATACACAACTAAAATTAGCTAAATAAAAGAAGATTCGTCATTATCGTAAAGTTAACAAAACCGGTCTTCATTTTATAGTTAAATAAATGCCGCTGAGATGGATTGAGATTACTCAAAAGGTTCATAAAGTTAAAGTCCCCTTAAGAATGTAAATTAGTTAATGTTACTTTTAGGTTGTATATGTATATGTACATGATTAATATATGTATGAATAAATATTGATGTATGTATACTTATTTAAAATGTATTAGTGTCTAATTATTAGAATGTATAAATGTTTATTAATAAAACTTTGTGCACCGTCCTTTATACTCCTTGTCTTAGTTTATCTCTTAAGTAAGTTTAAGAGATTATTATTAGTAATTAAGATTTTCTGTATCTGTTATATTTTATTTTGTGCAATAAAGTATTTTATTATTATTATTCTTCTTTTATTAATTTAATAAAAATGATTAATATTTACAAAAGTAAGCACATGATATATTAAGGGTATTGTGTTATGTAGACTTATAATAAAAGAGGTTTCAAAACAAATAAGTACAAATTTAAATCTGGTCATCATTATTCATCATTCTCCTGCCCTTATCCCACTCTAAGTGGGGTTGGCACAACATGTTAGAAACATGTTGTCACATGATTTGGCTACGTATTTTACGACCGCCCGCCTGCCTGACGTCAACTTATCTAAGTCACCTTTTACGACACCTCGGTAAGACATGAGGGTGGTCTATTCTATGCAACCGGATACCACAAGGCACATAACTTAGTCGCCTCTTACGACACCTCGGTAAGAAGAGGGTGATCTATTCTATTATGCCGGATACCACACGGCGTACAAATTTAAATCCGGTATTTCATTAAAATAAAACGTAATAGTCGCATCTCCAAATGAAATTTTCGTAGAATTCTAATCGAATGATATATCTGCTAATTTAAACTTTCCTGACAGGTTATTACAGACCATTAAATTAAATGCAAGTTCCGTTTTCGCATTCCAAAATTGTAAGGATCCTTCGTAATTGAATTATGACCTGCAAATGGTTTTTGATTACAAATTTGTAATTTTTCTAGGGAAATATCATTTCGAGTAACGACCATTTTTTGTTATAATTCTTAATTTTTAAGTTTAGTCGATTAATTGTAATATTGGACTGTTGTTTAGAATATAAACAATTTTCAAATATAATATATATTTGTTCCATAATTTTTATGTGTATGTTGTTGTATTCTCATCGACTGGAGTTACTGCACAATTGTTTTGTATATCAACATAGAGATTTTTATATCACGACTTTGTTGACTGTGAATTGCAGTTAATAAGAATGCCCTAGAATGGAATTACACAATAATACAATAAGATGCATGTGATAAGCCAGAATGGAAAAAGAGTGGACAAAAGCGATGGCGGACGTCACAAGACATTTTACAAAAATTGTAAAATTTGTAAAAGCGTAAATGAAGTCGTATGTGATAGCGTTAGGTTGTCCTGGTATTCATTGTACCTTCCTGTACATTTATTCATTATTAGTTCATTTATTTATTTATTTATTCATTTTATTTATTTATTTATTTATTCATTTTATTTATTTATTTATTTATTCATTTTATTTATTTATTTATTTATTCATTTTATTTATTTATTTATTCATTTTATTTATTTATTTATTTATTCATTTTATTTATTTATTTATTTATTCATTTTATTTATTTATTTATTTATTCATTTTATTTATTTATTTATTTATTTTTTCCATTTTTTATTCTGAAAATAAGAATTATCGTTACATTACTATCTCAGTTATCTCTTTGTAACAACAAACTAGTTACGTCTTACTTACTTATTCAAAGTAAGTAAGACGTAACTAGTTTGT
Organism: Morpho deidamia; assembly: GCA_947086505.1. Classification (NCBI taxonomy): domain Eukaryota; kingdom Metazoa; phylum Arthropoda; class Insecta; order Lepidoptera; family Nymphalidae; genus Morpho; species Morpho deidamia. Next base: position 4,951,234 of record CAMTZC010000025.1, read on the forward strand.
GGGTTAAGGTATAAGATTCTATAATAAAATACCACAAACAATTTTAGCTTTTCCATTATAACAGGTTAAAAAAACAATTAAATTGAGGATTACACAGATGCTAAGAATGCGCGGATATATCTACTCTTCGACGAGAAGATTCTTTTTTCATTGAAAAAAGCAACGTAGAGTTTTTTGCTGGCTTTTCACGGTAGCAGCAGCTTTCTAATAAGGTTGACGATTCAAAAGCATATGTTAACAAACTTACTTAAAGAAATAATATTTTGAATCAGGAATATGTTAGGTCTAACAAGATTGTAGAGTACATTTTAGAATAGAGCTCTGGTTGCTATCCTTCCAGTAAAGCCGTAAAATTAACGATTCAGCAATCGATAGGACGGTTAATACCGTAACCGGGTATCCATTTCAGATTTGGGTGCTTCTTATATCATTACATATATGTATATATCATTACATATAGTCGCTTCAAATAGCTGTTAAACGCAAAGTTGTTAGCGATAAAATATTTTGATAAAAATACTCAGCATCAATGGCTGTGTTACATTATATTTTTATTTAATTTTATTTGTAAAAGGGATAAAAGCTTTTCGACTTACGAATTGAATTTCGACGTATTGAATTTTCCCCCTGGCCGTACTGTGAGCATCATATTAACGTATTCATACTAGGACCCTTTTAGACCTTTTATAATAGAATACTTTCTCTTTCGTGTTTGCAATGTAATAAAACTTTAAATTAAACATATTTTAAAGACATGTTTAAATAAATTACATTCGTCACTTCCGCTGCCGAAGAAAAATCTTAACCACTAATATCATTCGACTTTTCCAGGCTTTACACATATTTATTCCAAATGTTTTTACATAAGGTTGAATTTTCGGATCAAGTGAAATAATTAGCATTATCTTACAATGATAACTGTGTGAAATGCAAATTGTTGTGAACTCGTGTTCGTGCGGATTCGCGCAAAACGTAGAACAGTGTTGGTACAGGATAATTATTCCGATAGCGCTCTGTTTACAATTTCTAATGTAACCGGTTTTCAACGGTCGTGTCTATGTAAATTGGAGTTTTGGATGAAAATAATAAGATTAAAAAATTAAATTTCAAAGTTCATATTGACAGTCGATTATCCAGCGCAACCATGATTCGAAAGCGTTCACAACAATGAGAGAAGCTGATTTTGATTATGTATATTTATATGATGATGATATATATATTAATTTATTATATATCTTTTAATATTTGCAATTGTAAAATCTATATCAAGTTTGAGCTTTTGATAAATACATTAAACAGTTTCAATTTGGAAATTTTTAGAACTTCAATTATGGGTTCACACTCTAAGTGGGGTGGCGCAACGTGTTACAAACATGTTGTCACATGATTTGGCTGTGTATTTTACGACCAGCGGCCTGTCTGTTGTCCACTTACCTTAGTCGTATTTTGCGACCCCTCGGTAAGAAAGAGGGTGGTCTATTCTACTCAACCGAATACCACACGGTGGATCAACTTACCTTAGTCGCCTTTTACGACACCTCGGTAACAAATGAAGATGGTCTATTCTACTCAGCTGGATACCCCACGGCATTATGGTTCAATATTTAAATATTACGTAAAAAATTTCAAGATTGTAAATAAATTACGAATAAACTCTTTGTTTCGATTTGTCACAGCTCCCTGGTCTAAATCTCAACTAGCAAACTTTTTGTTGATAAGATTAGACATAAGAAATATCTTTAGAAAAACTACGTCAAGTTTAGCACTTTAATTATCTTTTAAAAAATACAACGCATCTTTCAACATAGAACAAAGTATTCAATTTTTAAACCCGCGTTAACTTTCTTGTGGTATTGTTATTAGATGATTACACAATTGGTCGTTATGTTGGTAATATTAAATTTGTAACTGAGCGTATAAACCTTAAAAAAATGTTAATATTTCTATTTTAAGGTGTGACAGAGTAGCGGTGAGACGGTGCGACTCCGAGTGAAATTTTCTGGTAAAACTTATGATTGTACTTGATAATTCCAATGTATCATACGCTTTTTGATAAACGAAACATCGTGAGGAAACTTGCATAGTTTGGTCTTCTAATATGTGTAACCTAACAATCCGCATTGGAGCGACGTGGCAGGTCTTAGCTCCAATCGTTCCACCCAAAAACTGAGAGAGGAGGATTATGCCCGGCAGTGGCGGAAAACGAACGTTATATTAATATATATTGACTAGTCGTAACAATTTTTCAAAGGCGGTTTGTTTAAAAATATAAAATATCCCTAACAAAAATTTATTTGACATATTCTTAGCATTAATGGGAATACCCCATTTAAAAACTAGGGTCGTTTTACATATTGAGATTAAACGTATTTTTTAAACTATGTGCAACGCAACTAGCGGAACTGAGCGATTACTATCTGAGTCGTCAACCCATTAAGGACGAATCTGCGGTACTGGAATGAACTAAATTGTAACGCTATCTATACTTATTATAAAACAAAGTCCCAAAAAGCTGTCTGTCTGTATGTATTCGATTTTCTCAAAATCTACTGAACGGATCTTTGTACGATTTTCACCAAAAGATAGTGCAATACTTCAGGATGGTTTAGGTAAATAGTACATATCAGTAATATGTAAATTGTGTTGAAGAGATCGCGCAGTTGTTAAAAAACTTGCTTGCTAGGAGCTTTAGTCGCATGCGCTACATAAACCAGCAGAGATACGCTAAAGTAATGTACTAGAGAATTGTAGACCTATATAACTACTACAATAAAGTTTGGGATAGCATGTCTCTATCTCTTATGGTTAACTCACAATAAATACTCTAAAATTTAAATTCTAGAAAAAAATTGTGACACGCAGATTTCCACGCGGGCGAAGCCGCTGGCATAGCTAGTTCCAAATAAAAAAAGGTATATTCAATTACACCTTTATCGGAGATAAGGGATCGGAGTAGAATTTCGATAAGATAAAAAGATCATTATTCACAACAGCATTACTCTTCAGGGAAATTTGGTCGTTCATCTTATACATATATACTCGTATATGACATTCATTACAACAACAGTATATTCGTTCTTCATTTACCAAAGATTGAAGTATCAGATCGCATTGAATTTTGTTATGTAAAAAAAAATCTTTGTTATGTAGTATATTAAATATCATTCAGTATCAAAATTGAACATTTAATAGTTAAAAAGTTGGAGTTTGACAGTTACTTTTTGGTTGCGATTTTGAAGTCCAGTATTCAAATCCGCTCAATACTTTTTTAAGCAGACGCGTACATAAATTCATGGGTAAATGCCTGTTTCTAATAACCATGAACAAAGTTTGAGTTCTCTCTCCGTTTATATTTCCTGCACGAGAAAACTTGAGAGCTTTTAAAGGATCTTGTTAGCAGGGATTTGCTCAGGCGGGGTCTAGCAAAGACTACATTGTCCATTTTTATCACGCACCAGTAAATAAACCTTTAAAGGCTTTGAATAATAAAAATTCTACATAAAAATATAGTCAGCGAGTACGTAAATATAATGTAAATATAGTAGAAAATGGAAATTACTTTAATGTCCCTTACATTATGTGAATTATTCCATAATATCGTTTTTTATCAATTATAATGGATGGAATTTATGACACAATAATTACAATGAATTCCACTTTTGTCAATACCAATAAAATATCATTAACAATAGGATATGTGATATTGTATCCGTACTAAAGCAATAAATACTTATATAAATAAAAACTTTTTATATGTAAAACATATAAACGCGAAAGTCTGAATGTTTTTTCTTCTTCTTTTTGTCTATATGTCTTGTTTGACAGTTAATCCGTAATAATTTATATATTCGGGATTAAAGAAAAGTACATATAAAACGAAAGTATTTTAACAGAATTCGCCGGCATTTATCTATAAGAGTAACGCCCTGTTAATTTTCTCCTTAGCCTTATTAACCAAAGCACTCTTCTCTTTTCGGATATAAAGATTGGAGCTGATGCCCACCACACAGGTCCAATACAGATTGGCAGTTTTACAAATATCCCCGGAAATTTCTGCAGGTAATATTAGTATTAGTAAGTAGATTGTGAGTTGCAGTTTTTATTGTTATTCAAATATATTTATTTATTTATTTTTTATTCATAAAAGTTTATTGTACATTCCGACAATAAAGCAGAAAGTTTCATTTTTAATATAGCATAATAGAGATTTCTAATTATAATTAATGATTTTAACTTAAAAATACATTAATCTTATTTTATGTTAAACAATATTTTATCCATATGATAAGCACGGCGTAATAAATAATTTAAGACTTAAGAAACACTGATCAGTGTTTCTTATAAATTTTTACCGAGGGGTCGTAAATAATGATTAAGATACGTTGACGTCAGGCAGGCGGCCGGTCGTAAAATACGTAGCCAAATCATGTGACAACATGTTTGTAACATTTTGTGCCGACCCTACTTAAAAGGGCAGGAGGATGATGTTTCTCATAAAATGATAAAATGGACATCAAATGGCGATAACAATTTTCTTTATTATTTTCAATATTAATGACGCTGTTCAAAATCGAAAAATGAACAGTAGGTCTACCATGAACTTTTACGAATTCAATTCAAAACGAATCGAAAAACGATTCAATTCAAAGTCAGTACCTAAACTCAAACGCTGTCTTTTCGTATATGCATTGGGGTCGTAATGTTTGAAAAGGAAAACGTTATATGAACTATAGGTAACTTTGTCTCTTTTACTCAAATGTTTTAAGACGCATTCCGAACGCTCATTCAACAACGATTTATAGTGTGTCTTTAAGACGTCATGGTATGAAAAAGCAAAACGATTTAGTTTACGTCTTCAATTGAGTCGCAATAAAAGTTCATGGTAGGCCTGCAGGTTACATAGTTTATCAGAATATTTTACATCGTATTCGTTATGGTTGCGAGGCTACATTTTCCTCATATTCTTATCTTGCATCTGGTTTATGAGTAGTAATATATATCTTGACGAACAATTTATGTATCTACATAGTATTCACGTGCATGTTTGTCTGTTTTTTACTATCACCTTGTTTTTATGCACGTACTTACATAAAAAATATTGTTTAGTCATGCCGTGGAATAAGTTAAGGTATTATACCAAGTATTTTTATATACAGATTTTGTATTGAGATAAGTAGCACTAAAATATCTTTTTATTATCAATCGAATCTTCTTTACATATATTTTTAAAAATTTTATTAGTAAAATTTATATTCATATTCCAGAGTTTTTACTATGTCTGCTTTTTAACACTTATAGTCAAATAAATATTGTATAATTTATAAAATTAGGCGTTACTTTTGGTAGATCCATAATATAAAATATTTTGTCTTCCAAATAGCATATATATGCTTGTTTGGGTAGTGATGAGTCAATCTCCTAGTGATACGGTTGCGGGGTGATAAGATTAAGTTTGTGAAAGTGAATGTGTGTAGTGCTTATATTGTGGTGGCGGTGATGGAGGTTTGTGAATGTGTTTTTACGAATCCTGCATATATCGGGTATGAAAACAGATAGTCCACTCTACATTCAGCATTATATACTTTATCTCGGATTAACAAAATAACTTAATATTAACTTTTGAAATAAAAATTTTCTTATTATTTTTTACGAACCTAGTACGACCGCGGTATATTTATGTTATACTTAGAGTTAGTACGAAGTGTGCTCAGTTTTGCCCACAATATATGTAATAAATTTTCATTGGAGACCCTTAGACTATACAATTGAAAATGTTTTTGTAAATAAATAAATATAATTCGTCCAGCCCAACTGATGTATTTATTTAAGCGTATTTAAACTCCCTATGCCATTGTTATTAGAATACATAATGATGCTAGCATGTACGTGTGTGCATGTAGGTGTATGTGTGTGTGTATATAGGTGTATTTGTCTGTGTGTGTCTTTGTGCATACGTACTTTTCTGCATTTGTCAATGCCGGCTAATGTAGTAACCACGATACTTCTACAACTATATAGTATACCAAAAGTAGGAAGGCTTCGTTTTCAACATAACATACTTCTTCAAAGCGATAGCTCAAGTCGTTAAACAAATCTCTAAGTTTGTTATATCTCAGATATCAAAGGATTGACTAAGGTATCGTTTGTTTAACAGGAAAATATGGTTTCTTTAATATCCAACTTGGCCTCAGTTGTAAAGTTTCAACATTATATTCCGGATAACTTTTGTAAAGCCTCTTTATATTGACGAGCTCTAGAGTTGGAAATTTGAAATTTAAATTACCTTAATTTATAGTAGCCTTTTCTTGTACGAATAATTTATGTTACTAATTGTTTATGGCCAAACTGTGTCTGTATGGCCTCTTTATAAGTGATTTATAGAAGCAGGCGTTACTTTGCGGAATTCCATATTACAAGCAATACAACAGAATTAACTACTTTGCTATAATCCGCACGGGTTAAGTGAATGCATGCAAAGCCAATGTGTATGAAGCAGGCAAAATCTACGCACCTTATACATGCAGGACCAGTCACCACATGCACCCCAAGGCGCAATTCACCAGCAACAACGCACACAAAAGCAGCACACACACCCACCACCACAATCTCGACGATCGTTTCGCCGTCAAAATCGTCAAAATCGTACTGCAGCAGTACGCTTTTTGTCGTGGAGCCTATCCTCCTGATGATGCTTCGGTTTCGGGGCGAAACGATCGTCGAGATTGTGGTGGTGGGTGTGTGTGCTGCTTTTGTGTGCGTTGTTGCTGGTGAATTGCGCCTTGGGGTGCATGTGGTGACTGGTCCTGCATGTATAAGGTGCGTAGATTTTGCCTGCTTCATACACATTGGCTTTGCATGCATTCACTTAACCCGTGCGGATTATAGCAAAGTAGTTAATTCTGTTGTATTGCTCTTTATAAGTATTGGAAGCTATAAATATTTTGCCCTATACGAAGAACAAAGTCACATTTCCTATGCTTGTATGGGAGATATGATTTTGTTTTCCGAATAGGGCGATTTGTCATTTATGGCGTATCATTCATTAATTGCTTTATAGTTATATTGGAGAGGTACTGCGTTCGACTTTCGATTCAGGCACTAATTTTTGTAAAAAAATATTGATGCTGGGTTTTTGGATGCTTTATGTAGTGATATGTAAGAAAAGCAAGATTTCTTTATTTATGTAAAATTTTAACAAAATGTTACAAAAATACTTAACATTGTTAAAAGTCAATAAAGTATAGAAGATAAGAGTTTATTATTTAAAATCCACATCAGCGTTTAATCACATAGATTTTTGATATATTGCAAAATAAAAAAACTGCTCCGTCTTAGAGTTTAATCAATTTAGTAAATTTGAGAATTATTAGATTTTCCCACGGAATTTCTTAAATCACAGAGTAATTTGTTTATTTATTGCGCTCAATTGAAATTATAGTTCACTGGCAACGTGGAAATTAGCTTTTATTTTTCTCATCCATCTTACAATCCTAATATCAAAGCAACGAATTGATAAGCGATTTCGTTGGGAGAAGGACTATAGATGATTCAAAATTATGAAAATGTATATCAATATGAATGCTTAATATATATTCAAAAAATTAAGCACAAGCCATTCTGTATAAAAACGAAACATGATTTCCCTTAGGAATGATCTTGACCCGAAAGAATAGAGAATAATAAACCTTAAACATTGACTGTTCATCCGGATCGACCCAGGGGAATTAGAATCGCTTTACCATTGATTGAGTGTTGTTAAATTATATTTCCATCAGCAATATACAGTCACAATAACAAAACAAAATTTCTTACGCATACTTTATTTTATGTATCGAAAAATATACGTGGATAACGAAGCGCCTGTACCACCGTGATAAATACCACTGTAATTGACTGTATATGGAAAGCCGTTAAGCGCATTTGACACAGATCGCAAACATTGAATTCGAAAATACCGATTGGAAACTTAAAAAACTATTGGCTAAAATAAATATAGCTACAAATTAAAAACTTCAAAATCGCGAACAATTTGGAGTCTTCGGTTTGGTTTTAGGTCGTGTTATATTATATTGTTTAATGAATTAATGCAAATTGCGGTTTGGTGTTTAAGTAAGAGTTTAAAGTGTATCTAAAGATTGTCCACAACATTATACTAATTCTAAAGTTCTACTTCTAAAACAAAATGTGTATTTTTCTTTTAGAAAATAAGAACTTTTAGTTTCACCTTGGAGCCATAACGCCGATGATTTTTATGTCCATTACCGATTCATCTTCACGACACGCTGAGCTATACCGACTAATAGGTTCTTCTTCGCATAGTTCTTCCTTATTTGATCGCGCAGAGGTTAAGCATAGCTTGCTTCATCTATTTATGTAACCTGCTAATCCAAACTAAGCTCTAAGCATTCTTTCTAAGAAGAGAATTGTCAATTCTTTTAGAGTAGAACAGTAAGAAGTGGCTAATATTTTCCAATATTATGTTATTATATTCTGTTGCTGTATGTTACCAATTTTAAAGATGATGTCTTTTAATTAAAAACAATATTTTTTCTAAAATATAATAATAAGTGACATTAACTTTATATATAAACAATTAAAAAGTGAATTCTTGAATAAACTCGAGTGAAAAAGAATAACGAAGCTTTTTTACTTCACATTACTCCTATTAATCTGATTAAAGACACTTTATTTCAATTCCAAATTAAATTTAATATCAAAAGATAATAATATATTATAATACTGCAAACCGTCAGATGTAAGCTTCTCTTGAAGTAACTTGTAACTTACTATACTAACATTGTCTTGTAGATACAACATCCAAGTTCCAGAAGTTCTCGAAATGCCGGCAAATTAGTAAGTTACTTAATACATTTCCTAACAAAGCATAATCACTTTGCAATCGCACAAGTTCTGTTACATTCCTCATTCTACTTTTAACATATGTATTATACGTTACATGCTAACTGCCTTTAGAATTAATTTTCATTACTGGCTATTATAGCTTATTTTACGTTGAAAACTTATTAATAAATTTTTGTAAAGCTTGAATGTGTTTGTATAAGACGCAGTTTCAGAAATAGTCACTGGGTTTTTACAATTTAAAAAATTGGAGAGATATATGAATAAAAATAATAAACGCCCAGCATCATCAATACATTCTCAAACAATATTAAGTATACTTTATGAACTAAAATAGAGTTCTGCTGTACGATTTACTAAATTCGCTTGTACTTTTTCTCTTGACGTTTCGTCTTAGTGAAAAGACCTTTTAAGTGTTTCTTGTTTCACACTCCAGTTAGTTGCTGTCACTCACTTAGTTATTTTTAGGAACTGAGATGTGGAATAAAAATGTAGACTGTAAAATGAAAACAGCATTTTGAAGTCTGTGAGATTGACGTATTCAAAAACTTTGTTAGACAGTATACAAAGGCATCATACTAATGTCAATTGAACCCTCCGAATGACCTTCAGTAAAATATTTGTATAGATAGACCAAAAGTCGCTGAGCCTAAGTCTCTGGTGCCTCTATCTCATTATAATTTTCAATACGTATATATATTTTTTAATTCAGGTTATTTACAAACGCGTCGCTTGTGGATGACACAAATCGCCACATTTATTTTTATTTACGAGACATTTTGTTCCAGAAAAATTTAGTTGTTTTGTCAGAAGATCAGTAAAAGTTATTTTCAGACTGTACTATACTTATATTTTTTGAATGATTTACACAAAATATATTAAATAAGAATAATATAAATTTTGGTTCAGTTTAAAAGATTTAGAACTTGTACGTCTAAACACGTCAAGTTAAACTTTTATAATTAATCCTGATGGAAGCAAATTAAAATGTAAAAGAAGTTCTCGCGCTCGAAGGTTACGAATACTGAATTCTATATTACTTTTCTAAAATCTTTTAAAGCAATTTCTTTTTCTCTGATAAAATCTTTACGAATTCTTCTAATTTCGTCCCTATTGTCAAATTCCCAGCACTCTCGTGTAAATATTCTTTTCTAAAAACTCATTGAAGGATGCTACGGTATCTTTCATCTTTCAAAACGGAAATTACGTTGACGATCTCGCAATGTGATACAAAGTAAAAAAAGTTATAAAAGAAAATTCTTTTCCTGCCACTTAGCTAAAGGTAAACATAATAACATATAAATGTTATTCATATAAATTATTGCTTGTTGCCGTTTTAATTTTTTTAAATAATTATTAACAAATTAATTAAAATATTAACATGTATCCTTAAATTTAAGAAAATTAAAATCGCTTTTTCACATTGTAAAAAATTCTTACATTCTGATGTGTATCTCTGAATGATGATAAGGTATTATCATCATTCACCTGCCCTTATCCCACTCTAAGTGGGGTCGGCACAACATGTTACAAACGTGTTGTCACATGATTTGGCTACGTATTTTACGACCGGCCACCTGCCTGACGTCAAGTTACGTTAGTCGACTTTTACGACACCTCGGTAAGAACGGAGGGTGGTCTATTCTATTCTGCCGGATACCACACGGCATCTCCGAATCCCTTATCCTGTGTTTTATTTATTTAGTCATTGGTTGAAAGGTTGAAATATATACATATTCACGAAAACTGTCATAATAACTAGTGACGGTAATAGTTTAAATTTTCTGCACACTCGTACTTCAAACTCTCTAACTTTGCTACGAACTGAATGCGAAATTGAATGCGTGGTTGGATGAATGGTTAAAATTACGAGAAGTTAGGACTGTTTAAATATAGAAATAGTTACTGTTGTGGTATGAATTTCATGTAAGGCGAAGTTATGAAGCGTTTGTTATACTAATTTTTCTTGACTTTTAGAGTGTAAGAAAGATCTCATAACAAGTTGATACTGGTCAAATTGTAAGTACCTATATATATTTATCAATACATAAATTGAACTTTTGAAGTCTCATATTAATTCTGGATTTTGTAAAATCCCATATCAAAAAAGAGATAATAATTGTTCTTATATAATCTGCGACGAATTTTTAAGGAAGATTACAGCAAAATAATTTTATGATTTTTTTTTGCCGTATTGGTTTTGAGTATATCTTCACGTTAACTAAACATTTAAATCTTATCCTTATGTAAGAACAAGTATTTTAGTTAGGCAACACTCTAGGTTCTCATTGTAACACCGTGACCCATGCCAAATTTTCGCTTCGGCAGCGTATAATGTATTAATTGACATTCACTGCCCATGTACTGCACGTTAAGAAAAGATTGCAATGACTGTTCTAGGGTACATTGTTCCTTGCCAAACCTACCAATCCGCAAATGACCTGCGTGGTGAGTTTATACTCCAATTCTTCACACCAAGAAGAAAGACACTTTAGTTAGAGAGACCAATGACGTTAAGATTTATATCGAGAGTGTATTTATATAAGGTAAATCCTCATGGTCATCGATAATCAAAAACGTGATTCTACGTAACTGTGATATAATACAATTTCAATACAAGTCTTTGACTTGCTGATAAAGTTTAGTAGCTTTTCAAGATTCGATAAACTTCGGTCGTTTGTTTTATTGACTCTGTAAATCATGTTTGGACAATTCCTCATATATCTTATATTTTCCTTGCCGTAAATTTATTCCCCGACTTAAGTTGAGCTTCTGTGCTCTACTCTCTGCATTTCGCAACCTCAACGATGCTTCTTCAATCGCCCGTCCCGCCCGGTGACGCTGTAAAAGCCATTAGGGCTAACAGCATACAGTCAGTTCGAAAAAAAAAATGCTGTAAGTTATTGTTGAGGTTTCAATCCACTATACGATTAGTCTGATATTGTTTTAGAAAATATTTACTTTTAATTATATACTACTTGATGAAATTACTTGTAATAATGTGTAAAATAATAAAATCAATCAATTACAATTCGTATATTTAATATAATAAAAGTGCAGAAATCGAAAGTGCAATAATTTGTTACAAATAATTTGGTTTACCGATTCAATGCGGTTTTTCTGTCGTTCATACAAATGTTATAAATAAGAAAGCTATATTATATAAAGTGCGCATTCATCCTATTTAATTTAAGCAAATTTAAGTGACTGTTGAAAAAAACACCCATATCTGTCAAATAAGAGATTAAACACCGTGATGATGAGCTAACTAGCCACAATCACAACAAAAAAAGTAATAAGAATCATTACATATTTCATAAAAGTAAATCAAACTGGTATACGAAAAAGGCATAAGACATTCGACTAATTCCATACCAAACAAGGAGTGGAGAACGTATGTCGAGACAACATACCTTATAGGGTTGGAAAGTGTAATCAGTAACAGATGTTGTCTATCGTGTAATCAAGGTACTATGATTAATCCAAGCCAATGTCTTAAATAAGAAAGTGTATTCATTTTTTTTCTATCACGTCTGAACCTCTCGAGTCTTAGCTGAAGAGAGATCTACTGTTTAATCGTACAAAAAATCGTGGGCAGATACTGGTTTACTTAAAGTACCAGTCTGTTACAATCCCATTGCTGGGAAAAGGTCTGCTCTCTTCGTTTCTGGAGAGAAAGGTTGGAGCTAAGACTTATCACGCTCTCCAATGCGGATTGGTAGGCTACACATATCTCCAGAATTCTCTAGAGATATGCAGGTTTCCTCACGATGTTTTCCTTCACCGAAAAGCGTGTGATAAATTGCAATTATCAATTAGATACATGAGCTTTAATAGAAAAACTCATTGGTGCCTGCCCGGGTTTGAACTCGTGTTCCTCTCGAAAGAGTCGCACGGTCTCACCGCTAGGCTATCATAGCTCTTTACTTACACTGATTTACTTACATATCACTTAATCATTTAAAAATAAATTTAATTAGCTTAATATTTAGATCTAGGTCATGAGATAACGCCATATGGTAATATTGAATCAACAATAATTGTTACAATAGTTGTTTCGTTTAAGGGTCTTATTGTAAAGAGCCTCGACCGACATCTCAAGAGGCTCTCGCTTGGTAGTTGGATCGGGTGATTGAGGGCAGGATACAGAAGGCAGAATTGCTTGAGGGGACACGTATTGTGAGGAGCTTTCTCAGTCTGGAATCCTAACAACTGGGAGCTTTGAATACTTTCTCCGCTCCCTGTGGTCTACAATTTTTTTATATTTATTAATGGCCTTTTTTGTATTTGTTGAGAAAATTAAAAAATATTTAATGTTATAATTTGATAGTAAATAATTTGCAATATTTTTACACAATAAATTGTTATTTAAAAGTACTGAAAATATTATTATGCTATAATCCGTTGTTCTTCATTAAATTAGTGGAAGCAAAAAGGTTTATTATTGATACTGTATTTTTAAATTGGCTAATTATTTCAAATATATAGGGTCAGCAATATCCATCGGAGAACACTTAAGGTGTTTAAGCCGATGAAACTCACATTCTAGGATTTGTGTGACATTCTCATTGGAATGAGCGCTAAAAAGGCGTGCAAAGGCGCGCGTGGGTCCCAGTCCAATATTTATGTAATGAGTTAAACCTCTTTGGCAGCACTATGATACGGCACTATGGTACGGCTGAAAGTTTACCAACAAAATTATTAAGATCAGTATTTTATCACCCCTCTGCAACAGCGGTTAAACCGTGCAACTCTTTTGAGGGGGTCCAAAAGTTAAACCGGCCTGTAGTGTATGTGAATAAGAATAGAAGTTTTGATGGAAGGTAGATTTATAATAAAGGAGGTTCTGTCGTCTCATGCCTGCACACCGCGCGTCATAGTAGTGGGGCGAGGGAAGAGAATTACTCACTTTCACTACGACCACGGGTGAGGACGGACGCGCGTGCGGTGTGTGAAGCAGAGAGCCGATATAACGCTGTCGGGTGGAAGTACGAACAGTACATTGGCGACGAGTCTGTGAGTACTGTTGTAAATTTATTTCAATTGTGATACTATGAAAAAACTGTCACGTTTAGTAGTAGCTAAACGCGAAAAAAAAAGAAGATGACGGTAACAGTAAAATGGAAATATTATACTTGGAAATTAAATAATAAGTAACTTACATAACGGTGTAGAAAAATTTGAAATATTTTATATATATTCAGAGCAGGTTGAACGTGTTGAATTTATGTTAATGTCGTAGGGGTCAATTTTGTTATTGTTATTTGAACGCGGTAACGACAATCGCTGGGACATTTTTTATTGTAGTGTTTGTGTGCGGAGTGTTCTATAAGATAGATATGCTCATAAAAATAATAAAATTGTTAAATTAGTTTCATAAACTATAAATAAGTGCATATACTTTTTGTAATATTACTGTAATATCATATTTGTAATATGACTAGGCAAGCGTTGTTTTGCCGTGTGAGTTGTTTCTGGGAGATTTCTAGTGTACATTATATATATACTAAGAGTGAGATTTGATTACTGAGAGTGCAAATTAAGTTTCATGAAAATCGGTTTTTATATATACGAAAATGTCACTTTAATTATATTCAGTGATATGTCAGTCGTGTACAAATAAATATGCACGTATATACATATATAAATACATAATTAATGTGGCGATACGATAATTATATATGATTAATGAATAATTGTAGAAATAGTGGATGATAGATTAATAGAAAATCTTGAGATGAATGATGCTTATCTCTAGATGAATTGTTTGATAAATTCGGGGAAGTTGGTCAGGAACGGATGATGCTGTTACTTGATGTAAAGTTAAATGATTGCAAAGTTGTTTAAGAACGGATGATGCCGTTACTTGATGTAAAGTTTGATGATTGAGTAGTTTGATAAATTCGGGGAAGTTGATCAGGAACGGATGATGCCGTTACTTGATGTAAAGTTAAATGATTGAAAAATTGTTCAAGAACGGATGATGCCGTTACTTGATGTAAAGTTTGATGATTGAGGAAGTAAGTCAAGAACGGGTGATGCCGTTACTTGATATTAAGTTTGATGATTGAACAAGTTGTTCAAGAACGGATGATGCCGTTACTTGATGTAAAGTTTGATGATTGAGGAAGTAAGTCAAGAACGGGTGATGCCGTTACTTGATATTAAGTTTGATGACTGAAGAAGTTGTTCAAGAACGGATAATACCGTTACTTGATGTAAAGTTTGGTGACTGAAGTTGTTCAAGAACGGATGATGCCGTTACTTGACATAAGGTCGTAATACTCTTAATTTATGTGAAGTTTGATGATTAAATAAGCTGTTTAATAACGGATAATAAACGGATAATTATTAATAATGTTCATTTATGTGACGGTAGATTTAGATTTAGGTAGATTTATGTGAAGAAGTTGTTAAAGGACGGTTCACGAACGTTTCTTGATGGGAAGTTGGATGGAAGTTTGATGATGTAGGAAGCATGTCTAGGACGAATGACGACCGTCTCTTGATGGAAGTTGAATGGTGATTGAGGAAGCATGTCAAGAAAAATAACGATCGTTTCTTGAAATAACATAGTTTGCTGTCCCTGGTAAATTTGGCAAATCTTACAGTGGAAAAAGTCGGATGCGAAGGAAATTTTAATTTGTTATGTACGACATTGAATATGGAAAAGGAGTGGGGATATTTACTTAGAAGCTGCCACCACACCTGCTCAAAAGAGAGTGCATATTTTGCATTAGGGTAGGTCGGAATAACAAGTATTTTACAAAATTCCCGATACGCACTAAACTAACAATTCCGAAGCTGAAACTCTCATCTTCATGATTAGAATGATGTGTTGATGACTAAGAAATAAGATGAATACTTAATGAACCAGTATATTTGAATGAAATAGTAAAATATTTGAAAGACACGCATTTCGACAAGAGAAACAGGAAGAAAAGCAGAAATTTCAGAAATTCATTGTTCGGTCATGACAATAAGTTGTTAAATATTTAACTTCTAGACCAAATTGCTGAAAATGTAGCTCAGACAGTAGAAAAAATAATAAATTAAAATCAAATGAGATACCGACGATTGAAGACCTCATTAATGGCCGAAGCTTATTCATTGGAGGTTATAGACAAATAACTTTGGTTTTAAAGATAAAATAACCAGGATATGAGCCTCTGCTCAGAAGAAGAAGAGACAACCGGAAATGTAAATCAGAAAATAATAAAAAGACATTTCAATTGTGGTAGTTGCAAAAAACTTAACATTTGATGAGAAATGACCATGATAAAATCTATGCGAAATGAAGCAGACACTTTAAACTGCAGTATAATCGCCTATAGACAAAGATAGATGACACGGTGCAAGCACAGAAGACTCATTCCAATTCCCTTATAGGAAAAGATGAATACTATAATCAATTAAGTCCTTCAGAAAGATAACAGTGTAAAAGTAGATGGCCTTTTAGACTGGATCTCACTTACAGTGCCTATCTTAAAAGAGAACTGTGGTATCCGATTTTGTGTTAATATGAGATGGGCAAATTCAACAATTCGAAACGAAAATCACTCTGCCTACGATAGAAGAATTAGACTAAGATTAGAAAGGTTGCTAAAATTCGAGATCCGTAACGACCTTTAAATCCACCATAGGACTTTATGAATAAAAACGATTGTCTGGTAGAATCCTCTGAATTTGAGAAAGTGAAGACGACAATTTATTGAAGACATTCTTATGTTCAGAAAAGACCAAATAGAACATGACGCTAAACTGAAAAAGGTCATTGAAGTTTTACAGGTAATTAAGGTTGTGTTGAGAAAAGGAAGATGTATCAGAAGGTTCCTAGACCACAAACTTGCAAAACAGAAAATAAAATCATTAGAAAATATCTGAATACTGAATATCTATTCAAAAGCTGAAAGCCTCGATAAGCATCACAGATTTATTAACCTTCCTGGGATTAATAAATTAAGTGGGTTAATGAATTCCTGACTTAGCCATGAAAACAGATCCCTTAAAAGAAGTGATCTGTCAGATAATTGGAATACAAAATTGGACTTAGAAATCAAAGTTTTTAGCGGTAGAGCGATAGTAGATTTTACAATACAATTCCGCAATCTATATTAGACTTATCTACAGAAAAGTTTAAATTAATTGTATATGTTTACACTTAAGGCGTATTACACAATTGAAGATTATTTGAATGATAAAAATCCTTTCAGCTTCAAACAAGACTGAAAATAATTAAAGTAAATTTAAATGTTTAAAAGATTGACTGCCGTGTTTCGTGCTGGTTTTTCTCGGTAAGAGCAACATTTCGAACAAGTGTAGCTTAATAAATCTAATTGATCCTTGACGATTCAAAAGTGCTTGAAAAAAGCTTACTTGAATAAAGATTATTTAGACTTAATTTTATAAATTACAAATGAACTTTCTAATATGAAGGAAAATTTTTAAGAGAGACTAAAATAGTTATATCTAAGGGATTGTGAGACAGAGAACTATTGACAGCACATGAGGGCCATCCCGGTATTGTGGCCATGAATGAAAACTTTGGCGGCTCGAGGATGTTACCCATAAAACTGATGACATGGGTATTCGTGATAACAGGGAACTAAAAGAAAAAGGAAACAGTACGCAAACGGGAAAAAAAAGCGAATAATAGAAATTTAGGATCAAGAGATAAGTGTTTATTTGGGATACAAATAAGGAAAATAAACTAGGTGCAATCTTTGAATACATCGAATAGACAGCTAAACTACGATTGGGAGGTGACATAGAGATTGAAAGTGACGAAACTGGACAATAGTTGAGACGAAATATTTTACACGAAAAAAGGAAGAGGAAGAATGGAAGGTAATAAATGGCCAAGAGATGCAAGCAACGACAACAAGGAACAATAAGGAGGAATGAAGGACGAATGGAATGCAGGAGTGCCGTAAGATGTATGAGGCAACCGAAGTGTGGGAAAAAGGAGAATACAGATGAGTGAGGCATTTAGTGATATCTAATATTAAAATAGATGTGAAAGAAACAATTAGAAAATGAGGTCCTGATAAATATAATACTTAGCTAAAAGAAGTATAAGTGAAAGGAATATATTTAGTTAGTGAGAAGCGAAGGAAGAATGGAGTTAGGAAAATGAGTGAACTACATAGTTGTAGGATTCGTGATTTTTAGACTTCAGAAACGAAGATGTGTTATGGTGATTGATCAATGATGTAATAAAATGTTTTAAATGATAACCAATGATCTACTGAAAATAAACTTATATTAATTAAAATAAAGGAGAGATGTAGTGTATGTGAATAAGAATAGAAGTTTTGATGGAAGGTAGATTTATAATAAAGGAGGTTCTGTCGTCTCATGCCTGCACACCGCGCGTCATAGTAGTGGGGCGAGGGAAGAGAATTACTCACTTTCACTACGACCACGGGTGAGGACGGACGCGCGTGCGGTGTGTGAAGCAGAGAGCCGATATAACGCTGTCGGGTGGAAGTACGAACAGTACACGGCCCAATGAGTTTTCTATTAAACCTTGTGTCTTGTTAATAATTACAATTTATCATGTGCCTTTTGGTGGAGGAAAACATCGTGGGGAAAATTCCTTTTTCTTCTGGGTGTATGTGTAATCTACCGATCCTCATTGGAGCAGTGTGGTGGGTCTTAACTCTAACCCTGACGTCTATGCCCAGCACTTTTTTATCAAACCTTATTGGTGCATTCATAAGATAAACTCATGAATGCAGAAATAAGCGACAAGTTGTCCATTACTTAAATTATAATATTAAAAGCATCTCAGTTATGATTCTAATAATATTTTGCATATTACAGTACATATTTGCCATTACCTTATTTTGAAATCGGTTAAGGTTAATCAAATCCCTTATGAAACAGTTTTATAAATTTTAGCACAAACTTGTTAACGTTAGCGTATTTATATTCTCTGTAATTAAACTCAAATTCAGCACGTAGCAAGTATTGTTACTAAAATGCGCCAAAAATTCAGTACATATATGAGTACGAGATATCACGAAAATGGCGCTAAAATCCATCGGATTAGGTTACTGCAAAAACGTGATTTCGTTAACCGCGACACAACTCTACTGACTTAAGTATACGTAGCGACATTTACCACCATGTTATTATAACTTGGTCACATAAAGTTTAAAACGAGCCAAACATAATAAACATACAACTCTTGCTAATAACTGAATAAGCGTTATCATCAATGGATACTCCACTGATAAAATTATCAGAATGTGCAAATGATTTTCGTTTTTTAAGCCCGTCAGTTGATTCAAAATCACAGTGGAGTTTAGTTTACTCATCTAAATGTCAATTTGCACTAAACATGAAAAGAGTGCAAGCTTTTGAATTTAAATATTATTAACTACTTGACGCCTCAAACTAAAACTGACAACATTTATTAATGGTGCAGATCAAACTTATTGCATTTTATTATTGATAAATTATTATTACACACACACGGTCGTCAGTCCCCAAAGTAAGTAAAATAATACTTATGTTATGGATGACAGACAAGTGGTAAGTATTTATACGCTTATACAATTTTAACTACATGCATATACCGAGACTTGAAGAACCAACAAATAATTGTTAGAAAATGTTGGCCCGAGGCGTGAATCGAACCTGCAAGCCGAAGAACAGGGTCACTGCCAACACCGCCAACGGGCCAGTGGCAGTGATCCTGCTTTTCTTTTTCTTTTGATTTTCTAATGAATTATTTGATGTATTAATTTATATACGAACTGAATATTTTTTTGCAGTTTCTCGATAACCTTTAATTTTTAAAAAGAAAAAATTTCGTGGATAAAACACCATAACAAACCCTTTATTGTTATACTAAGTATATCACAAGATATTTTATACGTAGCAGGTTCTATTAAGCAGGCTCTTCTAACATAGCGAATATATATTATGGCGAATATGTAATATGCATTACGATTTTGTCGTGGAGTGGATATCCTCCTGATAACGTTTTCGGGGTGAAACGATCGTAGAGATATTGGTGATGATGTGATGACTTGTCCTGCATGTGTAAGGTACGTGAATTTCGCCTGCTTCATTCACATTTGCTTTGCATGCATTCGCTTAACTCGTGCGGATTATAGCAAAGTAGTTCTGTTATAGTGTCTATAATATGGAATTCCGCAAAGTAACGCCTGCTTTTATAAACCATCTATATATATATTTACCTTCAAATTTAAATTCAATTTATGAATTTTCAGCTCGTTTAGGAGCACGGTTTTCCTCAAAACGATTGTGACCTGAAAAGAGTTTATAACAAAAGCGATAAAATAAAATGCTCGTTCGAAAATCTGTCACAAAAGAGCTTTTACGTGTAACGCAATTTTTACAATGGCGTTTAATGTGGTACTTTATAGGTATTTTATCATATTACTGAATATTCAAATTCAATATTTATAAAAATTAATAAGAGACAAAAGATGATAGACAAATTAGAGCATGCCTAGGTATTTTTTCATTAAAAATTTTTTACCTACGGTCTGTTTAGATATTTCCACGAATTTTTCTAATACAATTCTTTTATGACTATTATTTTCATGTACAAATAGGTTTCAGATCTTTTTTCTTTTTGCGTTTAACTTTTTAGCAAGTTAGGTCAGAATGACATTTGGTTCAAGATTATGTATTATATTTGAGTAAAGAAGCATTGACAACGTAAATAAAACAGTCAAATTTCCAAACTATTCCATTTCGGAAGAGATATTTACTGATATGCTAAGATCTGATTCTTAATTTTTTTCAATGCCGTTCGTGCAATGAAAAATACGTACAAATAACTAAATAAATAACAGTTTTACTGTTGGAAAATGCGACAATAATTATCAGAAAGATACTTAACATAATTTTTATAGTATGAAAATTATGTATTGCTGACACTAAAAATAAAATACAAAAAGAGAAGTAATTAAAAAACTAACGCTGAAATTATTTTACTATGACCTACGATAAAAATAAAATATTTGTATAGTAATATGAATGCATCTGTCACTCATACAATACAATACAATACTCATACAATACTCGCGTCATTCATACAATGCCGTAGTGTGAAGTTGAATGTTGAATGATTAAAGTGACAATCGTAACGTGTGTAAAATGTATATAAAATATCCATCCATCCATCCATCAGCCTAATGCAGTCCACTGCTGGACATAGGCCTCCCCATGTCTGCGCCAGACATCCGGCTTCACCGCAATGCGCATCCAGCTGGCCCCAACAACCTTTTTGATGTCGTCGGTCCAGCGGGACGGAGGACGGATATAAAATATATGTATTATTAATTTAAAAAAACTACTTTATTTGATAGCACGAATTTAATTTTATTGATGAAATATGAAAAAAATGAACAAAACCGACACAACAAAATTGATAACCCATATACCTCAACTTACATATAAATAATAGTAAACACCATAAATTAAGATTTAAAAATCAGGTTCCAATAGTGCATTTTTTTTTTCGAATGGACTGTATGCTGTTAGCCCTAATGGCTTTTACAGCGTCACCGGGCGGGACGGGCGAGCGCAGAAGCATCGCCGAGGTTGCGAAATGCAGGGAGTAGAGCGCAGAAGCTCTACTAGCGTCGGGGAACGTCGTCCTAAGGGTGCCTCCTGTGAGGCCGGACCACGGCTTAGGGCGACGTGTAGTGGAGGACTGATGGTGTGACTTAGATTAGTCATTGCGGCGTCGGAAGGGTGGCGAGAAGCCACGACCGACCGACGTCAGAAAACTGGGACCTCGTCTTCGCCGGCGAAGACGCTGTGTGTGTGTATTACGTGTATCTGTGTTGGCGATCGTTATTTGATCGTCGGGGTCATACAAGACGCTTTTTGGACGCCTATATTTTCGATGGTCGGACCTAACTGGGATGTAGAAGCAACTGAAATAAGGGGGTTCGAGTGTACCTCAGATTTCTCGAAGTAAGATTTCGAAAAACGTTTAAAGAGGTGAGTAATGGTAGGGAGATCGAGGTCTCTATGGAGGTCAACGTTCCGCATGAACCATGGACAACCAGTGGCTGTCCGCATAAATCGGTTCCCCAATAGTGCAGAAAAATCATAGAGTTATGATGGTTCGACACTATAGATCACTCGCTATATCTGTCCCTCGCGCACCGATGGTTTATGGCACCGCGGCATGGCAACGAGTCTTTGATACTAGTATAGAATAAGGAAACCATAGGCAGGCCTGAAAATAAGGGTTGAGCAATAAATAATAGGAGAGGGAAGATGATACTTATTTTCTTATCATTGTATAATCATATATATAAATAAATAAATATATGGGCACTTTACACACACGTTCGTCCATTCCCAAAGTAAGTAACTTAATACTTGTGTTATGGGTGACGGACAATATGCTAAATATGCGAGCTGTGATAGCCCAGCGCTGAGACAGTGCGGCTCTTTCGAGGGGAACACGAATTCAAACCCGGGCAGGTACCAATGAGTTTTTCTATTAAAACCGATGTGTCTAATTGATAATTGCAATTTATCACACGCTTTTCGGTCAAGGAAAACATCGTGAGGAAACCTGCATATCTCTAGAGATTTCTGGGGATGTGTGTAACCTACCAATCCGCATTGGAGCAGCGTGGTGGTCTTAGCTCCAACCTTTCTCTCCAGGAACGGAGAGAGGAGGCCTATTCCCAGCAGTGGGATTGTAACAGGCCGCTACTTTACTACTTTTACTACTATAATTTTAAATACTTACTTAAATACAAATATACATTCAGGCTCGAAGAATCAATAAACTGTTTATAGAAAATATTGGCCCGCGGCGGGCATAGAACCCGCAACCCGTGGAGCTGAAGGCAGGGTCACTCACTGCGCAAACGGGTCAGTCGTGCATAAAAAGACAGATAATAAGTCTTGTTTGCTTTCTCTATATTGTCGATGGACACATTTTAGGTTGCCCCCTCTACTCTAGTATAATACTCGTAACTCTATGAGAAACATAGTGCGCATATTTATCTATTTTTCCTTATAAGTAAAACTAGTAACAAAAAGAATACTTATTATCAAGAAATTTCTTTCAATTTCACCTATAATTTGGCCCAAAATTTATGATTGTCTACGTTTAGTATTTTTTTCAATAGCCAACGTGCATACTTTGAGGTAGAATAATCGCCATATTAAAATTTCTACATTATTGCATTCCTAATTCATCGTATCTATTTGTAATTATTAGTATTTCCGCTGCTTGAATGCACATTTTTTATGCTTAGTCAAAAATAAATTAATAAATTTTCGTTGGCGATGGTTACTTACTAAATTTGACCTATTCATGAAACTGTCAGTTTTAAACATAAGCTTATTTAATTTAACTGATATGAAAACTAGTTATATTGAACGAATTAGTTAATTTAAATTTTTGATAAATATTGCCACTTTTAAATTTTCAATGTATTAGTTTTTACAACGGTTGCTATCTTTATTATTGGGGGCAAAGAAGAGGGAAGCGGCTTAGAAATATCGAAATGTTCAACAAAATCCTCCGGGCAGAAAACTTTACTGTCTTTAATCTTTTCCCTGGAACAAATAAGATCATTTAAACCAAAAGTACATAAAGTAACTGAGATTGAAAACAGACACGCCGAAGATTTTAGAATATTAGGTGTAAGGCTCATCTCAAGCTGATTCCCCTAATGTCAATCTAGCTAGCTCGCGCTATATACTTCAGATACAGATAGACAGTAATATGTAATGATTTATTTATTAATAAAAATTAAATTATTGGTCGTTACTTACCACAACTGCTTGGATATCACTGTGCGATGCTGAGGCTTTGGCAGGCATGAGAATGAGCTCATCAAGCAAAGTGTATATGCCCCTTTTGCATTAAATACCAGCCAATCATTAGGGGTGCAATGCGGTAGCATTATTTCCATATTTTCCATTACTCGGTCAACCGAGTCGCAACTGGGTCCCCACAATATTGCTTTCTCTAGCTGGCCATTTCTTATATCACCATGTCTCTGTTAAAGTAGGAATAAAAAATAAAATATTTTTTTTATATTTGTAAATGCGATATAACATATTTATGTTATATCGTAGCCGGATACCAAAATTTATATCTTTTAAAGTTTGACATCCGGCAGTGTGTGGTATCTTATAAAGTGTGCTGAGTAGAATATACCAGTAAGAATATACCGGTAAGTTGACCCACCATGTGGTATCCGGTTGAGTAGAATAAACTACCCTCTTTCTTACCGAGGGATTGTAAAATACGTGACAACATGTTTATAGCATGTTGTGCCGACCCAACTTAGAGTGGGATAAGGGCAGGAGGATGATGATGCGATATAACATAGATATAACTTTGATAACTGAACGGAGAATTTGTATCTTACATGACATCTTACGTGGGCAAGTTTAAATAAAATTTCTATAATAACTTGCGCCTAATTGATATTGTATCACACGCTTTTCAGTAGAGGAAAAAATCGTGAGGAAACATTGTTTCTGAACAATTGCTACGATATGTGTGACCTACTATTTCGGACTGAAATAGTTTGTTAGGTCTAAGAAACATTGTTTCTGAACAATTGCTACGATATGTGTGACCTACTATTTCGGACTGAAATAGTTTGTTAGGTCTAAGAAACATTGTTTCTGAACAATTGCTACGATATGTGTGACCTACTATTTCGGACTGAAATAGTTTGTTAGGTCTAAGAAACATTGTTTCTGAACAATTGCTACGATATGTGTGACCTACTATTTTGGACTGAAATAGTTTGTTAGGTCTAAGAAACCCTCTCCCCAAGAAAGAGAGAGGAGACTTGTTTGGAGGATTTAAGAGGACTGTAAATTTACTTTTTTGCATACAGGTAATGTATATTTTATTCATTTATATTACACTAGTTTCTGCCCGCGGCTTCGCTCGCTTGGAATTTGGTTTGCCACATTAACTAATTTAATTAAATTTATATTACATAAAATCATTACAAATTGTAGCCTATATGTTATTCTGATGTATTACCTATATAACTGTAAAGTTTCATCCAAATCTGTCCAATAGTTTTTTCGGGAAAGAGTAACAAACATCCATCCATACTCACAAACTTTCGCATATTAAGTAAGAGTAAGATAAGATAAGATAAGATAAGATAAGACAAATTGGTCGAAGCTTACCACAAATATTTTCACCGTATGCCAGGTTTCATTAATCCTCAAAGTTCCATATAAGCCGTCGTTGAGATATATCATATTAACCATTTCACCATCGCGTTGGACCTGGTTTATAGAAAAAGGAAATGTTAAAAGCAATGTGTCAATGTTTAAATAACAATAGTTTTGTCCGTAAAAACGCCTGAAACCGTTCTAATTACATCTCTGCAATCCGTTAATAAGTGGTAAAGAAATAAATTCAATTAGTCTGTAATACGATACGAGAATCTAGTCAACTATATTTTACTAAACCCAAACTATTTAAATAAGTTTTTTCTTAATTTGATGGCGTTAATAAATTGTAGGTATTAATGAATTTTTTTTTCAGCCTCATTACCTAACAATAAGTTCATAGTTACAGTATGAGCCCTCATACTATATCGTTGATAATCGTAGCATTTTTAGAAACTTCGAGAACCCAAAATGATATGTTTCTTATTGTCCTTAGAGGAGGGATAAACGTTATATTAAAATTTATATGTTCTTAAAAAAAATCTAATATAAGGCTCATAATTTTCTGTTAACAAATATATATGAAATAAAAAAAATGTATGATTTAAACATTTAAGCAATTTTTCAGGAATTTAAAAAATTCTGTACGACAGATGTTTATCTAAATTTACCCGTCGAATATTGTTTATATTGCAGTAAAGAGAGCACATAGACTCGCAAATGTATCTTCCGGGTTCAGCGATTATTTGTATACACGATTCCGGGAATAATTCTTGTAAAGTTGAGTTAATTTGTTCGGCTACCTGTAAAAACAACAAAGAAAGGTAAAATTTATCAACTATCTTAAGGTTAAAGAAAATTTATCAACTATCTTAAAATGAAAAACTCCAATACCATGATCTTCTAATCATGAGATTATGACGCTTAGCATGGGTTCTTAGGTAATGACCCCAGACACGATATAAGTTTTCTACAAAAAGCTTATTTAGTACTTCATATTAACAATTTATTTTGAACATTGACATCATCATTCTCCTGCCCTTATCCCACTCTAAGTGGGGTCGGCACAACATGTTACAAACATGTTGTCACATGATTTGGCTACCTACGTATTTTATGACCGGCCGCCTGCCTAACATCAACTTACCTTAGTCGCCTCTTACGACACCTCGGTAAGAAATGAGGGTGGTCTATTCTATTCTGCCGGATACCACACGGCACTTACCTTAGTCGCCTCTTACGACACCTCGGTAAGAAATGAGGGTGGTCTATTCTATTCTGCCGGATGTGTTGTTGTTGTTGTGATGTGTGTTGAACACAAAACATTATGACGAAGCCTCTGAAAAGAATTATTGGACTTCCTAATCTACATTAGAGCATCATTATGCGAGTATGGCCCATATACTTTCACCAAAAAAAGGAGATGTCCAAGCAGCGAGACAGTGCTAAATTTCTGCGCGCAGAATTTCTCTAATGTTAAATTATTCCGCTCCGAAACGGCTCGGCAGTTATTTTTTTTGTGTACCGAGAGGTTCTTAGCTTATAATATATCAGAAAAATGTAATCTAGGATATTATATGTAGTGGGACTTATTTATCTTATAGACTAATTAATAAAATAAAAAAAATCATAAAATATGTGTAATAAAATAATGTTTCTTTTACTCGTATGTATAATGTTAATCTCAATAGTGTAAGTTTCTTTTATTATTTGTAAATTATAAATATAACACATAATAATGTAATACTATACTTCCACATACACGCGGCCAAGCGACGGCTAATTTTATATACACATAGCACATCGCCGCGCGGACGGCGATAACACCCAAGCCTACAAATCGCAGCCAATGGAAACGCAATACTTACCCTCGTGTAAAAAATAATAATTTTTGTTTACTATTTCCGTATGCTTTTCGGGCCGTTCATTTTTGCATATATATATATATATATTTGATATTCATATACTGTATAATCGGGTCGAAATAAAACGATTTTAGTGTTTAATGTTTGTATTAAACTAAAATAAAGAACTATTTAATACTGTTGTTGGTTTGAACCACCTAAATATATTATATCAAATATAAAATCATAACCTAATACAAATCAATATACTTATATCGAAACTCAAGATTAATTATAAACTTTCTTAAAACCATGCTTCTAAAGTGTAGCATGTGCAAAACAAGTACCTCATCAATAATATCAGTGCGCTCGCTCAGAAATCCTCCTCCGATATCAACAATGCTCATCCCTCTGCCTGCACGAGTCTCATAATCAAACAACGCTCTCGCCTGCCGAAGACCTTCTACGTGGCTACCGATTGAGCAGCAAATACTGCCTACATGAAACGCTACACCATAAACCTGTAAAACAATCATATATTATAGTTAACTTCCTGCGCCTGCCGTGTGATGACAAGAAGAGATACAGACATGCTGTTAGGGACTTTTTTGTAGTATTTTTATAGATCTACAATTCTCTAGTACATTACTTTAGTGTATCTCTGTTGGTTTACGCGGCGCACGCCACTAAAGCTCGCAGTAGGCGAGTTTTTTAACAACTGTCTGACCTTTCATTATCCTAATTGTGTTAATTTAACCTTTCCCGAATGCTTTCAAGCGCATGATCTTTGTGGGCTTAAATCTAGTCAAGCTGAATCGTTCGAATAAAACGTGATTGTATCCGGTTTGTGTACATCTATACTTATTATAAAACAAAGTCCCCAAAAGCTGTCTGTGTGTCTGTGTGTCTCTGTGAGACATTGATATTCGCGTGGGTGAAGTCACGGGCACAGTTTGAAGTGCATAAGCGCAGACAATTTTTGTGTGCGCAGCAGTCTGTCTACCGCATTAAAAGAGGTTCCAGGTTCCAATCCCAGTATGAGATATGAATTACGTTTTCAAAATTTCAGCCCTCTTAAAAAATTTGCACAGTCTTATCGCTGGGCTTTCACAGAATATAAGCATAGCATAGCGAGATATATTTTTCAATTATGAATACTCAATCATTTACCCTCAAGCCGAGGGCAGCTGCTTCTTCTAATAGATCAATAGCTTCCGTTTCAAAATCACATCCAAATTTTTCTCCAAGTATATAAACACTATCACTGATAATCCTAATTCGAATCAATAACCTGCAAAAGATGTTTGATATTTTTTTAATTTTCAGTTAGTTTATTAACTAAAGGTTAACCTTTAGGAAAGTAGAAAGAAGAAACCTATAGTAAAGGTTATTAACCTTTAGAATCAGTTTCCAAAACAATCAAACATTATTAATTCATTTGCTATAATTCAAGTTCAAAAAAACTATGTAGAAGTTTTTTCTTTCTTTTTTATATTATTATGTATGTACAATAATAGTAGTTTATGATACTGTTGCATAATAAGGGTTCTTATAACACGAGTGTTATAAGACCAAGTTATGTACAGTAGCATACACTACTTTATCTACTCTCATACTATAATACGTAAAACGTATGATTCCATCCCATGAACTCGTGGTAACATTTAATATAGTTGCTCCTAGATTTCGTCGTTCACGGTCATGTTTGACGCAGCTTTCAGAATATCTGGTGGTGTACAATTACCACTATCCCCGCTCTCAGACATGTTTTTACACAAAAACTTTTTTTATAAACAAAACTAAACTTCGTGTAAATATTGAAAAGATTTTTTAAATGTCATATATTGGCGCCAAGGCGCAAACATTGGTTGCGCATGCGTGTTGCGTCGCCACGGACCCATTCATTGAAACCTTTTTTTTAAGGTAGAGGTACAACCTCCTTGGTCCAGCTGGAAGTTGTATAGGTGTATCGTTATGATTAAAAAGTTACATTATGATACAGGTGTCCATACAAGACCTGTATCGTAATGAAACTTTTTAATTTTTTATTTTTTTTTCTGTACGTAATGTTTGTCATAAGAATTTTGTTTTCAGTTTTATAATCTTTGTATTATAGTAGATAAATAGATAAATAAATAAATGAAACATAAAGCACTATTGAGTGTCTTTATGTTATTATATGAGTATTATATTTGAATAGCGGATTAAATAAGTGTCACAAAAATAATGATAAGGAATAAACAAAAAAATAAACGTATATAGTTATCTTTGTCTAATCACTCATAAAAAAGAGAGACAGATAGAAACACTCATTTGTTTTCTCTTTATTTCTCTATACTTTAATAATATTATAATTCTATGCCCTTTATACATTAATATTAGTAAATAGCTCCACCAATCACAACGCAACACCGTACTAAACTAGAACTGCACATATTTACTAAGATATTTTCAATACTCGTTTCACATTACCTTACTTCTGGCCAGTATCGTTTGATCTTCTTTAGTTCATAGGAAGAGTCGAACGTTGTGTGTTGAACGCCTGAGGCTTTTGCGTACATCATCCACTCTGGGGGCTTGTTTGGTAATGCAAATATTATGCTCCTGTAGAGCATTCATATTTTCAAAATTAAATTATTCTTTTTTTTATAATCTCTAAAGTAATTTATTGGAAACAGTTCATTCTCTACATTTATATAAACTGGAACCAAATACGAAGTGACTTAGATTCAAACCTTGTAGCTGGGGGCCCATGTAGTCGCGGGCAAGATGGGAGATAGTAGGTAAGGATTAAATTGTAGTTGAGGAGTTAAAGCAGGTGACACTGTTGAGGAACCAGTGAAACCCATGTCTAAACCCTTGCTGCACTGTCTTTGGGATAAAGATAGATTCCAAAAACAATAAAAAGTTCTAAATAAAATCAATCATCATCACTGACTTAGTCAATGAATGTTAAAGAATGTTTTAAAAAATCCGCTTGTCTAATTATATGGAATGTGCTAATGAATATACTAACTGTGGCGATACACCTAGGTTCAATATTTTATGTATTTCTCCTGGAGAAGAGCAGTCAAATCCCAATCCTAATTCAGCAACTAATTTTAACAGTTTGTCGGCGTCATTGGCTTTCATAGCTGTAAAAATGATTGCATTGATTAAAATCACAAGATTTGTTTTTTTAAACATCATTTACAACTTATCACGCACTTTTCTCCGAAGGGAAGCTTCATTCGGAATTATTGAGATATATGTTATGTAGCATAGCTATTTCTAAACAAGAAAATTATTCAAGTACGAGATAAATTCGTTTAATATTATGCTCTTCTTGGATAGACCGTATACCCCCGAAGACCTACCACGCTGCTCCAATGCGGATTGGTACACATATCTCCAGAATTCTCTAGAGATATGCAGGTTTCTTCACGATGTTTTCCTTCACTGAAAAGCGTGTGATAAATTGCAATTATCAATTAGACACATTAGTTTTAATAAAAAACCTCATTGGTGCCTACCCGGGTTTGAACTCGTGTTCCTCTCGAAAGAGTCACACCGTCTCACCGCTGGGCTATCACAGCTCTGGTTTCATTGGTACTATATAATTAATTTAAAAATATAAGGTGGGACGAAAATTACGTGACCAACGAGATGAGACTAGGGCATGGCCTAAAGGGAGATTTTTTGCAGTGCATTGTTTGCAGTATGTCATGCATATAAAAGGAGTAGCGCTAGGGTTTACCCATGACAGTAGAGAATGGAAGAGAAAAACATGTTAGGCCGACCTCATAGTAGGATAATGGCAGGTGAATGTTAATGTTATTTGTCCTTGGATAAATAAGAAAACATCTCTCCGGCTTTTGCGTTTGATAATAAAATATTGACGTCTTACCGTAGAATATCGAAACTCTCGGCATCATTTTCTTAAAGTGTTCCACGCGCTTATATGCTTCGTCCAAGTCAAACACGTAGAAGGGTTCTGTTTGTTCTCCATCTTCTATAATTGCCCGTGCCAAATCTTCAGGCTTGTTTTCATCTAACACTAATACTTTATCCTGACTAATGAGCTCTATACCCATTTTCTATTAAAAAAAAATAAGTAATCGAAAATAATAATTTTATATTTGTAATTTTGTTTGTAGAAAGAGATAATAATATCTTATTGTAAAAAGGAATAACTAATGTTAACACATTTCGTAGATTTGTGGATCTTAGTTAAGAAAATAAAATTCGCCGTATCCAGTACATGACGTAGTTCATAGCAGGACCAAACGAATTATTTTCAGTAAATGTGTGAATTTATAATTTTTAAAGTAGTACGTACTTATTATGCTTTTTCGTCTTCTTCAACTAATGAACGTTTATTTCTGGACATAATTAATTTGAATACTTTAAGTGTGGGACTTTATTAAATGTCCTAGCTTAAAAACACTAATAAAGAATACCATAGTTTATTAATTAAATAAAACTAGATAATTTATATTGTAACAACCTATAAGGATACTAAATATAGGAATCTGTGAACTATAATTTATAAAATACACGTCTATATATTTTTTTAAATTAATATTGTGTTCTTGAGATAATTTTAAAGCAACAATTAAGGTTTAGAAAAAATTATACTTACACCTTGCGTTCCCAAGTGTAATAACTTCAAATCTTTTGCTTTGTTTAGTTTAACTATGCATACATCTGACTGTAATGAACGTAGGTGTTTTTTACAAGGTGTTCGACAAAACGAATATAAAGAAAACTCGCCTATTTTAACGATAAGAATATTTATATGAGAAAACAGGTTTTAAATAAGCTGTATGAGTTCAACATGTACATTAGTTTCATTCCATACCAAATTTAGCATAATTTACCTACTATCGATGTATTTCTTAATATAATAATAACAGTCTCGATAACCTCTTGACTATCCCCTTTTTTTAATTACCGACACACTTAGATATTTGTACACTTTGATAAAGTACACAAATATACATCTATCGATACATATTATAAAACTTTCGGTCTGTATGTGGTCAATTTTCTCAAAATCTACTGTATAGAATCTTGTACAATTTTTACTGAAAGATAGTGCAATACATCCGAAAGGTTTAATAGGTTAAATTACAGTTAAATTTCTGCGGGGTTTACGCGGCACTTAGTGGCACGCAGTTTTTGACGCGACCCAATCCGCGGGCAGAGCTAGAATATATATGAATAGCAACATTTTCATATTTTACTACAGAATACTATCAGCATTTACAAAAGCCAACTAAAAGTTAACAATGTATAGATATAGTAGATCTTCACAAAAATTACCAGGATTTGTGTAACCTAAATCTGAACTCCCAGCTTTTTATTTGAAGAGGTGCTTCGTAGATTTATGTCAAAATTTCTCGGTAAAATATTGGAATATGAAGCAGATTGTTGAAGAAAATTCCAATAAAAATCGAAAATAGAGTTATGGAAAGCCAGAGCCGACAGCAGAGGGTTTGGCAGACCACTACAGTCCTGCGTTGATGATATCAGACGACACGGAGGCCGGGACTAAATAAAACGGGCACAAGATCGTCGGCAGTGGAAGGACAGGGAAACAGTTTCTCCTACGTCCAGGAGTGGACCGAGAAAATTGCCACCATGATGATGATGATGATAGGCGTCTGCCTTTATAAAATGTCAATTCCCATGTTCGAATATAAGGAATACCTGCGTATTGATAACTCAATAGAACTATGAGCATATTTTTGTAAGAATAAAACTTCATTGTCCGTGAATAATAAATTTATTATGTGGAAGAAAGTTTGATTGTAATGATCAATATTATGTCTAAATAAAGATTCCGTAACATGTACTACTTTTTCAAAATATTCGTATTCACGAAATCCGTTTTGTTGATTAATGGTGGCAAAGATAATGGAAGCGGCACGGAAATATCCAATCTTCTCTCAAAATCCTCTGGCTCAAACACTTTACTGTCCTTTATTTGTTGCCTAAAAACACAAGATGTTGTAATTAATTTTTTTTAATACTTTTTATTTTTATTTCTCTTTTAACGTGAAACTTAGAATTTTGTTAATTTAATGTACTTAATATTCTCAATGGTAAATAAATTTGTATCTCTTGCTTAGGTATGTACATTAAAAACAACATCCGATAATATATACACCTTTGCACATAACATGCAAAAATTTTAAAATACCTTTGCGTCTATAAATAAGTATTGGGTAACAAAATTGTAACATACAGTTATTGACAAATTTTTTTAGTCGGAAAGTTTTGTAAAATTTCTATATTTGTAATTTATTGCTCTGTTCTATGAGTTTAATGAGAAAAGAATAAACAATTCAACGGTAAATGAAGTGGTGGGAGTTATTTTTATAGAACGCGTAAATCGATGTATGCTCAAAGCTACACAAGCATTTCTTTTCGGGTAAGTAATATGATCAATTTTTTTCCTTAGCATGTTGCTAGAGTCTAGTGTAACACAAAATATGAATACAGTAACGCAAAACAAAATTTTAAATAAGTCTGGATGAGTGTAATGCAGAATTTCAAATGAGGTTACGATAGTTAAATTCACACAATATACACACACGATAGTTAATACACAGACATACTTAAATTCATAAATACAATCAGAATCAAAAAAAAATACAAAATATAGTAAATATTAGGTCCTTACATATGATATTGGCGTTTTCTATGGGAGGAACATAAAGTAGTTTTTTTTTTTATGAAATATATTTAATTAATCAAAGTATGTACCATTGCTATGTATGCACTTTTGCCATCTCATAGGTAGTTCATTGATCCCCTTACTAAAAAAACCATTCGGCCGGGAATCAATAAAATCTTTGAAGGCGGTTTGGACTGCCCCATCGGAGTTGAATTTTTTTCCTTGCAAGTAGTTATCCAAATTGCGAAAAAAATGGTAATCTGCTGGAGCAAGGTCCGGAGAGTACGGTGGATGTCTAAGACATTCTAATTGAAGCTCCTCTGATTTGGTAGCCGTCTATTGTGCAGTGTGTGGTCTAGCGTTGTCCTGAAGCAGCAGTGGCCTAGAGCGATTGACCAGCCTCGGTTGTTTAGCAGCTAGCTCTTCCATCATGGTTTGCAGTTGCTGACAAAAGATATCTGCCGTAATCGTCTGGCCAGATTTAAGAAAGCTGTAGTGAACGACACCGGCACTAGTCCACCAAACACTTACAAGCAACTTTTTTTTAGTCAATTTTCGCTTAGGGCAGGATTTGGCTGGTTCGCCACGGTTCAGCCATTGCGATAAGCGCTTCCGATTATCGTAGAGGATCCACTTTTCATCACAGGTAATGATTCGATTTAAAATTCCTTCATTATTGTGCCGGTTGAGTAACGTAACGCAGCAGTCGACGCGCGTTTGTGGGTTTGCTTCACTCAATTCATGAGGTACCCACCTTTCAAGCTTTTTCACCTTCCCAATTTGCTTCAAGTGGATTAGAATAGTTTTATCACTAACACCGGAGCCTGCAGCTAACTCGGACGTGGTTTGCGATGGATCCGCTTCCACAATAGCCTTCAATTCTTCATTATCAACTTTGGTCTCCGGCCGTCCACGAGGCTTGTTCTGCAGGTCGAAATTTCCAGAACGAAAACGTTGGAACCAAAAACGCACTGTGTTTTCTTTTGCGACACCGTCACCATACACATCATTAATCATTCGAGCCGTTTCTGCAGCACTGGTGCCACGGTGGAACTCATACTCGTTAATATCGCGATATTTTATGTTTTCCATTTTGTAAACAGAGTGACACAAAGAAAAAAACAAAAGAAGAAAAAACAAATGAATTAGGGGGTTTGAAACACAAATGCATGAGTAAATAGCTGTATGAATTTGAATTTGGAATTCCTAACCATAAAGGTAATATTTGAGATCAAAGTGGCCAGTACGACAAAACGCCAATTTCATATGTAAGGACCTAATATAAAAATGTTCTCGGAGGGAATTGAATCCGCGACTCGCGAGCAGTTTAGTGAGTAGTAAAGTGTTTCTAAATCAATGTAAATATTAAGTTAACTCTTCTACCAATTTATCGATACATACCATAACTGTTGTGATATAACTGCGCGTATCTGAGGAAGCGGCAAGCATGAGAAAGAACTCGCAAAGCCAAATGTGTATGCGCCCTGTGTACTGAATATCAGCCAATCGAAAGGGGTGCAGCGAGGCAACATTACTTCCACATTTTGCATTACTCGATCCGTTGAATCACAGCTGGGGCCCCATAGTATTGTTTTCTCTAGTTTTTCATTTACATTAGCTGAATTTCTCTGTTAAATTACTGAGAATTATTGTACTGATAAAAAGATTAATAAAATAAGCTGTGATAGCCTAGCGGTAACACCGTCCGACTCTCTGAAGACGATCATGGTTTCAAACCCCGGGCAGGCACCACTGAGTTTTTCTATTAAAACTTATGTGTCTAATTGATAAATGCAATTTATCACACGCTTTTCAGTAAAGGAAAACATCGTATGGAAACCTGCATATCTCTAAAGAATTCTAGGGATATGTGTAACCTACTAATCCGCATTGGAGCAGCGTGGTAGGTCTTAACATCAAACCTTGTCTTCAAAGAAACGGAGAGAAGAGGCCTTAGCCCAGCAGTGGACATAGTAACAGGCCGTTATTTTACTTTTACTTTTTTATTACATTTCATACAAGTTACAGTAAGTAGTTAAGAGAATGGTACGATGCAATTGGAAAAACAACAATGATGGTTATAGAATTAGTTGTTGCGGAGATCCATAATACAAAAGTAATAATAAAATTATTTTGCTTGAATCCGCGATAAAGTAAACAGGAAATATACCCTGCAACCGGAGCATCATCAGGAGCTATAATCCACGACAAAATCGCAAAGCCCCACCAAAATTTCCTTTCCCGTGGAGTCTATCTCCACGATGCTTCGGATGCGGAGCGAAACGATTGTTGAGTTTGTGATAGTGAACTTGTGTTATACCTGTGTATTGTGGTTGTTCCGCACAAACGTGCGGGCGGATGAAACAACCTCCGAGACCTGAGCCCGTCGTCTCGGCGTCTCAACCTACCTTATGCGGCCGTCAGCTGTATGCGGTCCGGCCCCATGAATTACTGCGTGTATATGTGTACGTGTGTGTGTGTGCTTGTATGTACTTGGCCGATTCCCGAAACCATTGGCTCGCCTCTGCAATCTTCCACGGACACGCAATGTCTGTTTCTCCCGGAGTATACTCCGGGAGAAACAGAACAACAACACTTCACTATATCGGTTAAATAACACAAATAACACCCGGTGTGCACACAATCTTCGTAAGGTCACACGTTATTGAATCGTCCCTATATCGGGGCATAGTAACCCAACGCGCACTTAAACAGCGGACGGTCGCGTCTTCTCAAACGCTTCACTGATTAAACGCGTCACTAAATCTAAGAACCACACCCAAAACGCATAATTACGCGTGTGCGTTATACAATAAAGTCGTCTACAGGCGCACGCGTCCTGTCTTTATAGTATTCGAAACATTACTAACTGTCGGACGCGACCGGCGGCAATCGAATGCATAAGGGTCGTTGCTCCGGCCGGTCGCGCCGCGTCGCGCGCGTAAATTTGTTCAAAACAGTGGTGGCGGTGGTAGAGGTCTGTGCATGTTTTTTACGATGTATCGGGTACAAAAAAACTGTAGGTTTCTTTCGTACCTTTAATTATATTGCTAAAAATAAGCTAAATCGACAACTAGGTAAAATTTTGTAAAGTTTGGAGCATCTGTTTTTATCTAAAGATTTGCGGATTTAAAGTTCAGCCAGGCATCGATAAATTTTATATGAAAAGGAAAACATTGTGAGGTAACCTCTATTTAAGGGTGGGAGTAGTTTAATGGGTTCAATATACAATAACACTATCGAAGAAATCTTAAATAGGATCATAATTTGGTAGCTTACCTCAAATTTGTTCACCGCATGCCAAGCCTCATTATACCTCAGAGTTCCAAAAAGTCCATCGTTGAGATATATCATATTCACCGTTTCAATACCTCGTTTGACCTAGTATAATGAAATATATTAGGGTATTATTATTAAAAAACATTATATTTTTGAAAGCTTTTATTCCACTTGTAATGTATGGATGGGAAGGTGGAATCTTGCCAATTAAAAATGACCCACTTCCCGGTGTCTGATTGAGGTGAAATTTTGCATATTGCTCTAGCTGTTGTACAGACCCCATTCTAAGTGGAGTTGGCACAAGATGTAAACATCTTGTGACATGTTTGGTTGGCTAGTTATTTTACTGTCTGCCT
Organism: Morpho deidamia; assembly: GCA_947086505.1. Classification (NCBI taxonomy): domain Eukaryota; kingdom Metazoa; phylum Arthropoda; class Insecta; order Lepidoptera; family Nymphalidae; genus Morpho; species Morpho deidamia. Next base: position 4,988,400 of record CAMTZC010000025.1, read on the forward strand.
GACATCAACTTACCTAGGTCGTCTTTTACGAAACCTCGGTAAGAAATGAGGGTGGTGTATTCTACTGAGCCGACTCAGTATGCCTCAGTACGCCGTTTGATATCCGAATATCACACGGCGGGTCAATTTTACTCAGTCGCCTTTTACAACACCTCGGTAAGAAATTAGTGCTGTCTATTCTACTCAGTCGGATACCAGACGGCGGAACTATTATTAATATAATAATCTTTAAATCTAATTATTGATTTTAATAGCCAAAAATCTAGGTATATTACCTCGCTTTTGAGCTATGAAAACTCTGTCTCTCCTTCTCCCTTTAACCAATGGATGTTTACACTCTAATTAGACCCACCCATCGACACTGCAGCTTTTGAACCCATTGCCTGCCCCAGTGACCCAGTCTGTAATTCTTTTTCGAATATCCACATCAAAAATTTGGTTACGCAGAGACACTTACGTGCTACAGTTTTCAAAATGAAGCAAATACAAGTACTTTAGTGATAAGCCTGATAATAAATTAGTTAACACATTTTTACATATTAAATACTTGAGCATTAAATGCCGACTATTTACCTGTCGAACATTGTTAATATTGCAATATAAACTGCACGTAGAGTCGCAAAGATATCTTCCGGGCTCAGCAATTATTTGCACACTCGGCTCCGGGAAAAGTTTCTCTAAAGTTGTATTTATTCGTTTCGATATCTGCAAATAGTAATTAGAACATGTTTATTTATTACTAATATTAGCCTGGTTTTTATATAAACTTATTATTAAAAAACGAAAACATTGTCTACACAAAAGAGTTATATCTAGTATTATATGAGAATTTTTATGAGTCTGTTTTGAACGGATTTTTTTCTTCTTAATCATAGAATTTTAACGCGACTTAAGACAGGGTCGACTTTACAAAACACCATTCTCCTGCCTTATCCCGCTCTAAGTGTGTTCGGCACAAAATGTATTAAACGTGTTGTTACACGTTTTGACTAGGTATTTTACGACTGGCCGCCTGACGTCAACTTACCTCAGTTGTATTTTACGACCACTCGGTGAGAAAGAGTTTGGTCTATTCTACTCAACCGGATACCACACGGTGGGTCAACTTACTTTAGTCACGTTTTACGATACCTCGGTACGAAATCTACTAAACATCACCATATAATATGGGATATATTATATGAATACTATTGAGGATTATATAAACCATAAAAATACGTGAATTTCGCTATTCTTCGACCTTGCACAAGATGGCAATGTCGAAATGTAACTAGCTATAAGAATTTTATTTTGAAAAGACTATCCGCCGAGATTCTTGCTGGCTGTTTACGGTAGGAAAAATATTTATCATAAAGTAAGCAGTAAAGCTGATGATCCATAGCACTTGTAAACGGTAGATTTTAAACTTTCGGTAGATTTTTATATATACATACGGGTCACATCGCTATAAAATCGAGTTACCTTTAAATAATTTATAGAATTCGAAGTTACTTTGTGGAGATCCATAATACAAAAGTAATAGTAAAAATATTTTGCGATTTCGTCATGGATTCTATCTATCTCCTGATGATGCTTTAGTTGCAGGGCAAAACGATTGTTGAGTTTGTGATAGTGATCGTGTGTAGTGCTTGTGTATTGTGGTGGCAGTGATGGAGGATTGTGCGTGTGTTTTTAACGCATGCTGCATGTTCCAGGTATGAAAACGTATAGTCCACTCTACATTTAGCATTATATATATTTCCTATTAACTTTATCGCAGATTATAGCAAAATAATTTTACTATTACTTCCGAGTTACCATTGTATAAGGTTCGACGTTTCTCATACCTTATACAAAGGTAACTAGATTTTATCGCGATGTGACTCGTATGTGTTTGTATTATAATAATCAATCACTTGTTTATGGGTTTACTTGGATAAAGAAATTAGATTTGTATTCGTTATCCACCTTTTTTTAATCACCTTGCGGGCGGCATAGTATGTGATTGAACACTCTTCTAGTTTTTCAATGATTTTCCAACTGACGTTATAAATATTAAAGGTCGTTGATGCGACTTTTAATTCAATCCTAAACTGTATGAAAACCTGTCAAATATTATCAAAATTTCAGTTACTAAGAATGTATCTAGAATAGATACTTTGGACGATGCTGTAACTTTCAAATTAACTATTATGAGCTGAATATTCCACTTAACTCTTGAGATATTCCCTCAATGACTCTGAATAAATTCAAGTGCAATCGATAAGTATGCTCTCAAATTCGTTCAGCGTGAGAGAACAATTAAATTTTATTACATAATTGTAGATAAAGTATATCAAGAAACATTTATCACGATTAAATATTTTTTCCTTAACTATTTGTGGCAATAATAATATTACCGGATGACTTGTTCAATTAATGATAAGCGATAAGGTAATCTTTGTACAAGTTATGCTAAATATAGATGAAAGTAAACATTTAAATATTTTTACGGAGTCAAACAATACATAATGAGATGGTTTAGAGAAAAGAAAAGGGTTTATTTCAGAAAACAGAGAATACACTGGTTCATAGAACCAATGTACTTGTGCATATTCTGTTGAATATGCGATGGTTCTGGGAAAAGAAAACGTGCTGATACTGAAGTTTAGATGAGACTCAATTGTTAGGTAGATTTAGTATCAATATACCTCGAAAACCTCCTCGCATTCCATGTCCGTTCTTTAAGACCAAGTTTGCTAGAACGAAACTGGGGCAAAATACCCCAATATTATGTATCGCGCTTATACATATAATAGCTGCACAAAGGACACATTATAACCTGATATTAGCTGCGATGGGCGTTTATGAAAAATTTTAATAAAATTTTAATTTCAGAGTGATAAATAGTTCAGCCTTAATGTTTTACTTTTGTTTTTTATTATTCTTTAATGTTTATTTTTAGATTTATAATTTTAACATTGTAAGTAAGAATGATCTGTTCTTCTATAATTGGTACTACATATTTGATGAACCTTATGGGATGTGTTGGATGATTTATCGTGTAATGCTGTTGAATAAATAAATAAACAACAATAAATAAATTAGACAACATACAATTCCAGTAGGTTGAACGGAGTTTTAGCTAAAGTCTACCAGTGAACTATAAAAAAACGGGTTTTCTAAGTCTACATACATCTATTTTGCAAGAATCAAATCCAAATCATCACCAAAACCAAATCATTAAATTCCCTTCATTCTCTCAATGTACTATGTTTACGAGTAAGACTGATAGATTTTATTTTGATATAACAATATACCAATTGTTAATTTTAATATTAGTCATTATGCCAAATGTCAGCAATAGATACTATTATTACGTTTATATATATTTAACAGTTCCTATTAAATAGGCAAATTGTGATCGGACTTTAAATTATGGCAAACTATATTTTACGAACTTATGAGCAAGACAAATCGTTTTAACTCAACAAAGATAAACATTGTCTACACTTTTCATCTCAGTTATCAAATTACCTCATCTATTCTGTCAGTTCGATCGCTTAGAAATCCTCCCCCAATATCAACAATACTCATTTCTCTTCCTGCACGAGTCTCATAGTCAAACAACGCCCTTACTTGTCGCAGACCTTCTTCGTGGCTATTAATTGAGGAGCAAGCACTGCCTACATGAAAGGCTACACCTACCACCTGTTAAGATGTTTAATTTGTTAATATATTAGAACCCACTGTTTGTTTAAATTATACACAATAAATATGAATAATGAACATTATTACAACTTAGATTAAGTTAGATTCATCTAAGTGACATATTTTTTTCAAATGGTCTTGTGCCACCTGTATATGCGCCGACGTTTTCTAGCTTATTTGGTTGCTTAGTTGAGGGTCTAACAAAATTGATTTTCCATTACGGAGTCGGACTTGAACACCTTGGGACCTCAAGGCCTATCGCGTTTAGCTTCGTCAGTGAATGTGATGACGAATGATGTGACTACGCAATACAACCCCATAATAAGGCTAATACAGAAAGCCTACTACCATTGAGGATTACTTACACGATAAGAATGCGTGCATATAGGTACTTTTTGACCCTGTACAAGGCATCAATAACTATGTGTAACTAGTAATAAGAATTATTCTTTGAAAAGAGCAACCGCCGAGTTTCTTGCTCGTTCTTTTCGGTAGGAACATCGTTCCGAACCAGCAGTAGATGTTGACGATTCAAAAGCACTTGTTTACAAGTTTACTTGAATAAATAATATTTTGAATATGAATATTTTGACTTAGCAAAAACTCTATGTGCAAATGATGTTATCTATTGATAAGCCAATAAATAAATAATTTACGTTCAAGCCGAGCGCCGCAGCTTCTTCTAATAAATCAACAGCTTCTGTTTCGAAATCACAGCCAAATTTTTCTCCAAGTTTGTATATACTATCACTATCTACTTTGATTCTGATTAGTAACCTGCAAACATTGCAACATTTTAAAATTAAGATGACTACTCATCTTCACAACTCTAGATCATTTGCGTTATCAGTCATTAGAAGATAGAATAGCGAGATACCTAGAGCACTTTTATAACATTACTTGAAGTGTGATTATAGATAACTAGTAAAGTGCCTGTAGTATTATAACCTAATTAATATACTTATTAATTACAAATTCGATTTACAAGTTAGAATGCCTCTTGCCTTGCGTCCGGCCAATATTGCTTGAATTTTTTCAATTCATATGAAGAGTCGAAGGTCGTGTGTAGAATGCCCACTGTACGTGCGTAAATCATCCACTCTGGTCTTTTGTTGGGTACGGCGAATATAATGCTCCTGTGAGAATATTTAAATAGCTCATAAGTAATTTGCGTTTTTTATAAATTACCATTAAAAACACAACAAAAATTAGAAGTCAACTAATATTTTTTGACTGACCGTGGTAATGAGTTACACAGTTTAGTCAGATAAAAAAAAATACAAAACTCATATATATGAAGTTACACCGTATTTTATGATGTGTTTTTTTTAAATACAACATCCTTCACATTTTGTGTATTCTAGTTAACTACGTAGTTCAATAAAAGTTATTATAAAAACTAGTTATTTTTATCATTAATATTAAAAATTTACAGAATAGCATCTCTCATTTAGCATCTAAAAGATCTTATAACAAAAACTAATGATTAAAAAGATTTTTTTCCCATTACACTATAACAAACAAATCACAGTATATAGTTAAAGACAGTAGTATACTAACTGTGGCGAAACTCCTAGACTTAATATTTTATATATCTCCCCTGGTGAAGCGCAGTCAAACCCTAATCCTAGTGCAGCGGCTAATTTTATCATCACATAGCTGTCATTGGCTTTCATAGCTATAAGAATCAAAAACACAAATATCTTCAATTTTACCCTTGCTCCTTATTTAATATCTAACAATATAGACCAAACGGCTCATGATACAAATATTTACGAGAAATCGATCTGTGCAAGATACTGTTTGACAAACATTCCTATAGATAATGAACAACAAAAGACAAAGTTATGACTTCCTTTTTATCAAGCCTATCTTTTTGGTAATAATAATGATTAAAAGCTTTTATGACATATTAGTGAACTTCAGCATAGCTAATATTAATTTTATGGTATTTTATAACAAGGTACGAAAGAAAATCGTCAAATTATTTTATCCACAAAATTAATGTTCGTAAAAGCTACTAAAGTGTCTGTACAAAAATGAGTATAATAAACAAATTAAGATTAAATTTTGAAAACATACAATATCTGAGAAAAGATATAACTTCTGGAACATAAAATAAACTACAACCGCTTACGGCTACGAAAATATTTGTTAAATAAGAACATTATTAATCAAAAAGGTAAATCTATTTTTGTACAGTACAGTATTACAGATGAAGTCTAATTTTTATTACAAATACTAAATTTGCATTAGAGTAAAATACTTATCTATGTATTTAACATTTAACCGTCAAGGACAGTGTTATGGGAAATAATGAGATGAATATTATGAATATTCCTACCGTAGAATATCCCAATTCTTGGCATCATTTTCTTGAAGTGTTCCACGCGTTTATATGCCTCATCCATATTAAATAGATAGAATGGTTCTTTCTGTAGGCCCTCCTCTATCATCGCTTTAGCAACATCTTCTGGCGTGTTATCATCTAACACTAAAATTTTTGAGCAGCACTCATGATGATTGTCCATTTTCTATGAAAAAAAGTTTTTTTTACCTTGATCATACCCCGTCTCCTAGTGAAAATTGCAACAAGAATGCATTTTTGAATTGAATAGACATTAAGACACGGTCAAGAAATTTGTTCGATAATATAAAATATAAAAAAAAAGATTTATTAATAACGATTAAATGTTTTTTTTTATTATCAAAATATATTTATTGAGTTCTAAATTTGGCATAAAACATGTAGGTAGTTATTTGTAATAGTACTTAAAACCAACTTATTCGTTTTTTTATTGTGTAGTTCAAATTATATTTAATTTACTTTCTCAAAGTTTGTTGATTAAAAAAAGATACATATAACGATAAACATTTCGAGTATAATATTATTCTGTTGTCGGATAATTTAAAAACAATTATATACTATAGGTAGAATACTGTGTGTAGAACTATACACTCACAATGTATCTAATCTTTATTGCAGCAACTGATATATTTAATACGTTTATCGTTTTTGGTGATCAGTGATTTACTGTATCTTCTGTTAGCTGTTGTTAAGTGTTCTGTTGACGAAGGACTCAAGCTATAGTATGATAAAATAAGATTCAAGTTTCTTTATTCTTAAGAGCATATACCAAAAGTATACCAACGCCTGTTGGTATTCTACTTTCTACTAATATTATAAATGCGAAAGTTTGTGAGTATGGATGGATGCGTGTTACTCTTTCACGGAAAAAATATTGGATTTGAATGAAACTTTACATTAATATAGGTTATACATCAGAATAATATATAGGCTAAAATTTGTAATCATTTTATGTAATATAAAGATACATGTCAATAAATTCGGAAAAAATCTGGCCTCTAAGAGCTCCAAGATATAAGAGCTATCTTGGCGAACGCTGCCTAAATCATTTAAGCTACACAAAGATGATGAAACTTTGTCTTTTACACTAAGTAATTTGGCCGAATAGTTAATAAGTTATCTCGATATGATTGACTTAAATGGATATACTGTACTTTATATACTGTTACTATAGAGTGTCTTATATGCGCGGCGCGCGAAACTTGTTTTGAAGTTAGACATCTAAAATTTTAGAAGTACGAGTAACTAAATAAATATATATTTTTAATATTAAGTAAAAAAATATATTTAAATCTAAAATGTTCTGTCACGAAACTTAATGTGGCAAACCAAATTCCACGCGAGCGAAGCCGCGGGCAAAACCTAGTTGTCTTATAAATAGTTCTTATTTAAAGACGGTGTGTCTTTAACTAGAATGCATATAATCTGTACAATAATAAATGTCATGTGAATGTCAAACTTAATTAGAATCCGAATTTCAATATACTACGCTGCTCCAATGTACATATTGTACATAGATTACAGTATACACAATGAAATATTGTAGTTTGTTGGGGGTCTTTATATATTACGTACATCGAAACTAGAATAAAAAAAATATATTTAGCGTATACTCTGTAGTTCAGCGTTTCAGGTTGTTTTAGTCGGTGCGAGTCCGACATTCCCGCCGCTCGCTCCCGTCGAGCGGAGGACCCATAAGAGGTATTTTCTTGATGAAAAAAAAAGGATTTAGCCTATAATAAGAGCAGTATTTAATAAGACTTCAGAGATTAAAGATATTAGTCCTAGTAGTATTCTATTAAAATTTAGCCAGCTTCGAGGAATATGACTTCAGGAATGAGTATGTGAAAGAAGCTAATAACGTAGCTGCAGACTTATCTCGCATAGTTGAATTCGGATGAGTGAAAAGATATGAATAAGTATATGCTTATTCATATCTTTTAACTCATCCGAAATGAATCTTTTAACTCATACGAAAAATCCAAAATCCGAAACAATCAAAACAAAGAATTTGTATTCTTTCCACTAGCCATGTCATCACCTTGTGGTGATGAGTGTAAAAACACTGTTTAGGTGAATAGCGTCAATGACGGGGCTAATCACCCAATCGTCGTTAAGGTGCTTCAGACACTAAATATAGAGTTGAATTAATATTTAAGAAAAATACATAGTGAAAAGCTACTAGTAGAAAAAGATAAGAATTTTACATACATACTAACAAATTCCACTATTTTATATGAAGCTAACAATCCACCATGTCCTACGCGACGCGCATTCGTGAGAAGTTTAAAATCATTTTGAAAAGAAATTAATGTTGATGAAATTTATATACTGAAAGATAACGAAAATGAATATATAATTGAATGGTTAACCAAGGAGATTAGAAAAACAACAATGTAGTCTGGACAACGAATTTATTGCCCACTACTAGACATGCAGGTGTTAGGCGTATGTTAATAAACAAAAAAAATATTTTTGACCAAATATGAGTGAAGATGTTAGAAAATTTATGAAGAAGTAAGATACTTATCTACGAGAAAAACACTCTTAACTAATTAAGCAACGCACGCAAATTACAACGACTTCAAAGAGCGCTTTTGGTGAAGTTTATTTATTTATAGTAGTTCAGTTTGAAAAGGATTGTAATATTTTTAAATTAATTTAATATTTTATATATTTAAACTTTACATTTTTTATTGAGTAATTATGTAGAGGCATATCCTTGAGAATATGAGAGTAGTGATAGTGTAGCTAGAGCTTTCGTAGAAAAACTTATTGTTATTGAATTCCTCCAAATTGGAAGCGAAAGAGGAACAGAATTCATTTCTTCAACGTAACGTGCTTCTTCTTCTGCAACAAACATCGAGTTACCTTTGTGTAAGGTTCAACGTTTCGGCAGAGTTGCATCCGCCGTGGTCACGAACTAACTGAGTGTCAGTTCAGTTCAGTCAGATCGTGATCACGGCGCGTCCGATACATGCAATACAAAATCGCAAAATCGGGCTTTGCGTTTTTGTCGTTATGTCTATCTCCTGATGGTGCTTCGGTTGAGGGGCGAAATGATTGCTGAGTTTGTGATAGAGAACGTGTGTAGTGCTTGTGTATTGTGGTGGCGGTGGTGGAGGTTTGTGCATTTGTTTTTACGAATCCTGCATGTATCGGGTATGAAAAAACGGATAGTCCACTACACATTTAGCACTAAATATATTCTCTATTTACTGTATCGCCGATTATAGCAAAATAATTTTTATTATTACTTTTGTATAGCAAAATAGTTTTATTATTACTTTTGAATTATGGATCTCCACAAAGTAACGCCTAATTCTATAAATTATCTTCACAGCCGTTTCTTTTACCAACTACACCGAACTATACATTACAAATTGCCCACGAATACTTTCTAGATTTGCCAGTTTTCTCACAGTTTTTTCATCACCGGAAAACACGTGATTGTTAATATCTTTTTTAAGTGTGTGGGAAAATAAAACTTAAAATTATCTTAAGGTTATCTAGTCACTTTCTTTAAACTTAAGGTAACTAGAGCTCTCTATACCCTTTTTGTTGTATAAATACATTATAACACTTTAAATACGTATGTTTATAGTTGAGCAAAGCATGGTAACGTTATTTTTCCTATTCGTAAAGGCGGTTAAATTACATGATTTATATTTACTAACTTTTGCGATTGCCCGTGCGGAAAACACCGCAATAAATCCTGCGTGTCTTACAAGATTCACTGTAATATAACACGCATAAGTATGAGTTTTATATTTATTTAGGAAGTTGTCAGCGTCCTATTATGATAAACTTTATTGAAAGGGTATTAAAGTTTGGGGTTGCTAATTTCACTCGGTCCTGTTCTTTGAAATTAGCTCTGGTGGCAGGCTCTGCCCTTGCTCAACGCAAATGGTTTCGGTGATTAAATTATATCTGGAATTATTCTAATATAGTTGCTCGCATATCTCAGGATTGAAGCTGATAACTGGCACTTTGGCCTTCTTAATAGCAGCTGCAGTGAAGATGATACTAGTTTTTTTTTAAAGTCACTTGTATCGTAATTAGAACATTTGTTTTTGTAGAGTAAGAGGAATATATGAAGGCGAATAAAATACCTACATATTACATCAAAATTTAACTAAACAAAAAATATCACACCTAATTGAAACTTTGTAGTGTTATCACAGTAAATTCTTCTTATTTTATCAACGGATCTGTCAGGTATGGTCTTATAAAGTATGACCCTCAAACGGCCTGAGGCTGTAGGACATCGTTGTAAACGTAAATGTGTCGTGTGAATGAAGATAGTTTAAATTGAGCCAGTTTCAATCTCCTGTATACTAGAAGACTAGGTGACCTGCAAAATCCTTCATATTATTTGATGAAGGCAGATTTAGAGCAAATCGATCATATACAGAGATACAGCTTTTGGGGACTTTATTTTATAATAAGTAGATAGATATAAACAGTGCTACGAGCGACTTAGTTCGTGCCAACCATGTTTAAGTCCCTTCAATAATACAATTTGTGTGCTTTCCGTTTCCTAAAGAATAACGGATTTTTTTAAAAACATAGAATAGAAAGTCCCTGTCTATAAAAATTTTGAAGTACAAGTTTTCATCAGTATTGGTAACAGACAGATAGACAGTCAGATTGTCTCATTTATAAATATTACAGAGTTCAAACGTGAAGTTTATGTAAACATTTTAGAGCATATTTGACTCACTTGTATTACATTTAGCATTTAAAAACTTCAGATAGAGTTGTAATTCAAAAACATATATTTATGTATTTATATTAAATCCATTAAATTAAATATCTATTATAACCTTCGTCTTGTAAGACACAAAATATTTTATCAATTATTTCACACCTCAATTAATATAAAATTAAACAAATCTACAAGGAGAAGTTGAGATACTATCCCGTATTTATCAGTTGAACAACATTAGAAACTGGGTTTAAAATCGTTCTGGCAAGTTTATTTTACATTTTCGTTCCTGTGAAGATTCATTGCGATATTCAATTTGTTGGTTCTTCGAGCCTGGGTGTATATTTTTATTTAAGTATATATTTAAAATTATATATGTAGTATATCAACCCTGCCGTGTGGTATCCGGCTAAGTAGAATAGACCACCCTCATTACTTACCGAGTGTCGTAAAAGGCGACTAATGTAAGTTCACGTCAGGCAGGCGGCCGGACTTGAAATACGTAGTCAAATCATTTGACAACATGTTTGCAACATGTTGTGCCGACCTCGCTTAGAGTGGGATAAGGTCAGGAGGATAATAATGATGATCTACCAGTTGTCTGTCACCCATAACACAAGTTTTGTTACTTACTTTGGGGACGGACGACCCTGTGTGTAAGTGTACCATATATTTATTTATTTATATTCAAATATTACTATATTTTATCTATGTAAATTTTATATCTTTGTTACTAGAATATCAAATATTTGTATTACTTACCTACGTAAATTTTCACCTGTAACAAGCCGGTGCCCCTTGCTTCAGATAGAAAATCACACGACTATTCAGTGCCAAGACTTATGTGTATGCTATCTTGAGATTATACAATCGTATATGTAATATGTAATGCCGTCACAGCGTAAACAACAACTTAGATATATTTTCCCGACAATAAAACGTTAATCAGATTGTCTTGATTGTACAAATAACAGTACATGACAGTTGCAATCATCAGTGTCACAGACATAAATATTTTTAGAGGTCATTAGCAAATAAGTAGAGATCAACATTTTATAACAAATAAGTGATCAAATCAAAACCAATCAGATGCAAGGCTGAAGATGATCAAAATTACCGGTATAGCCAAATGGTTCGATGAATGAATGGACATCGGCCTCTTCAGATTTTTTACTTTTATTTGCTGCATCACATAGCCTATGTTTAACATTATTTCCTCTAACATACCAGTTCTCGCGTTTTCTTTCTCTTCTATTCCGCATACCCTCTCCAGGAGTTGAAATAGCAATCCTTTACGGGAAAACATGAACTCAACGGAAGCGTTTGTAAAGGTCCCCATTAAATGTAACCGCTGGCTCTAAGCTGTACGAGATCGTGTCTAAAATGTTTAAATTATATTCTCAACAAAACATTCGATAAAAATGTCATTCACAGTCTATTGATGGACATAGATCTCTTTTAATGTTTCTTATCCATGAAGATTTTTCATATCACAGTGATATATCGCACTTGTAAGGTTTTTATCACAATGGTATTATAGTCAGATACTAAGTCTACTGTAAGCGGTAGCCCAGCGGTGATATCATGCGACTCTTTCAAGGGGGGTCACGAGTTCAAACCGGGGCGACAGCAATGAGATTTTCTGTTAAAACTTGTGTCTTATGATATCTGAAATTTGTCGCACGCTTTTCGGTGAAGGAAAACATCGTGAGGAAATCTCTAGAGAATTCTGATGATGTGTGTTACCTACTAATCCACATTGGAGCAGGATGGTCTTAGCTGAAACCCATCTCTCCTAAAATGGAGGGGGGAGGTCTATGTCCAGCAGTGGGTAGTAACTGGCCGTTACTCTACTGAGTCTACTAGGCTACTAACTAAGAGTCACAGGATTAATTTAATAATTTGGAAGACGGATTTTGGCGAGTACAATTACAACCATATAACACTACAACGCGACGTCCCTCAGCATATAATAATAAAAATGGATTACTATCATTGATAAAAATAAATCCATAAAAAAGTTCTTCTAAACATTCCATCTGCAGGTTATAAATTCCGTAGTATCTTTCGGATAGATACAAGGTTAATTTACCTCGAATGTGTTGGGCATGGGATCAGAGCCATAAATGTTGAGATAGTAGGGTTGAAACGAAAGGGCCCAAAGGATCTGACTCAGCCTAATTTATAAACAGTTTAGTCTCGGCTTAAGGCCTGTATAAAATTTAAGCTTTTTCCGATAATTGTACGAGATGATTAACCCGCTTTATTTCTGAGTGCTATAAAACCGATTTGTATCTTGTTAACGACATACACATTACAGATATATCTATATTACTATCTTATATTTTATTGTAATTGATAATAAATTGAAAACGAATTAAAAAGCGATGAAATTTCATTGACATTCATTGAATATAATTGATATTATATAATATCAAGTCAATTTAAATATATAATATTTTGATTTTATAATTTACGTAAGAATTTTATCACAGTAGAAAATAAATAAAACCTCAAGATTAATTGATACATAAATATGTATACTTATTTTCTATTCATTAAATTTAATTTTCTTTTTATCCACACTTATGATTAATAATAATAATGCTGTCCATCTGTTACGTTGTCACAGCTTAGCGCCTGAACCAATATTAATGAAATTTAGTACAATTTCGTGGTTAACGAATAGGATAAAACATATACATATAGCACAGAACATAATTGAGGGTATTTTAATATTTAAGTTGATTTCTAAAGACACAGTTAAAGCTAATTTTTAATACATAGCAGCAGTTCATTAAACATGTTTAATATGGAATTCTAATGAAATTAAGATTTTATGAGAGATAAAAAAATAAATTAATGTAATGTATGAAACCGACTCATTATTCGGGAATAAAGTTTTGTATAGATGAATATTTATATATTTATAAAAAATTTACAATAATAGAATATTTCATAATTTGTATGGTACAGCTTCAAATGGCGATTGCCAAGATATAAAATTGAGTTATTTCGACGAACAAGTTGTTTTTGAGCTTCGTTGTACACTGTAGAGTAGTTGCATTTTATGCTGTAACAGAAACGATAAAATTAAATGCTAATTCAACTGCAGACGTGGATCATCGAGTAATTTAATTGCAGTGAGGTGGTGCACATAGTACCACAAAAATGATTGGACTTCTGTGGATCCATCACTGAGTGAGCGTACAACTTTGAAAAAGTCGCTGGAATTAAGAGTCATAAGATTATGTGGAATGGCAAATTCCTTGAAATGACATATTTAATAATGGACATATCCATCTATTGAAAAAGTACCATAATAATGGAGAGCTAAAAAATCACGAAAAATGAAAAAAAAGTTTCAACTGTGAAATCTTTTTATGTTAGGATCTCCATAATTTGTAGAAGTAAGCGTTACTTTTAGATATTTCATAGTACTAAAGTTATGACAGAATTATTTCCTATTTTCTGCGATTGTTAATAAAAACTATGTAATGCTAAGTACTAAGCAAAAATCGTTCTCTCATCTTATAGGATGAGACGCCACTAACAACATGAGACAAGCACTACACATATTCACTACGATAATCTCAACGATCGTTTTCCTTAACCGAAGCATCATCAGAAGATAAAAGTTGAGGTGCCTATACATGAAAGTTTATAGTAGGTTACAGCAAAATAATTCTATCATAACTTGTGGCAGGATATCCATTAAAGTGAAAAAAAAAACACTGGATACGCGACGAAAAAGTTTTTGTGTTGTCTTTATAAGCAGATTGGTGACTGTAGTTCTGATGACATCGCTAACACTGTTATCGGTCAATTTTATTTCGGTCAACTCATATGAATTAGTATTTACTTTTGTATCTACATACTCGTAACTCCGGTTCGAAATAACGAATCGAAGAATTTTATAGATAATAATATCGAGGCCTGTAGGCCTACCATGAACTTTTAGAAACGATTCAATTAAAAGTCTGTACCTAAACCCAACCGCTTTCTTTTGGTACCATGAAGTGTGTTTGAAAAGGAACTATAGATAACTCTGTCTCTTTTACTTAAATGTTTTTAGAACGGATTTCGAACGCTCATTCGGCAACGGCTTAAAGTGTGCGTCTTTAAGACGTCATGGTATGAAAAAGCAAAACAATTTATCAAATCAAATCAAATCAAAATATACTTTATTCAAGTAAACTTGTAAACAAGTGCTTTTGAATCGTCAACTTTATTGCTGGTTCGGAAAGCTGTTCCTGCCGAGAAGAGCCAGCAAGAAACTCGGCGGTTGCTCTTTATAAAATATAAATCTTCGAACTAGTTACATTTATTTATTACTGTCTTGTACAGGGTAGAGGTGCACCTGTATCCACACATCCTTATCATCTAAGTAATCTTCAACAGTATAGTAGGCTTTCTGTATCAGCCTCTTTTTAACAGTGTTTTTAAACTGCTGTAATGGCATGACCAAAATTGATTTCGGAATTTTATTATAGAATTATTATTATAGAATTATATTTAGTTTACGTCTTCAATTGAATCGCAATAAGAGTTCATGGTAGGCCTACTAGTGTTCCGTTAATGATTCTTTGTCCATTGTCAAATAAACAATTTAGAAATCGCAGTGCTGACGCGACTACATTTTTGAGTTAGCTGATTTCAGCGCTGACATCCGTTCATCTTCCATTCTGCTCATGAACCAACATAAAGTTGGTGCGGTGAAGACAATGTATACCTTACATATGTGCCTTATAAGCTATTAAAAAAGAATGCGTATACTACCTTCAGCAGGTTCCGCCGGCGCCGCGACAGGTGCTGGAGTCGACGGTGTTTCTACGGGGGCACTCTCCTGTGCACAGATAATGAAACTCTGTATACACATCTAAACCTAGTATTTCCCTGAATCAAACTTTGAAGTAGCAATATCCGTGATAAAGTTAGATTTATCGACCTACTTACTTGCTTACTAACAAACAATTATAATATAGTATTAAAATATGGAAAAATTATTGAAGCGGTGAGACCGTGCCACTCTTTCGAGGGGGTCACGAGTTCCAACCCGGGCAGGCACCAGTGAATTGTGTCATGTGTCTAATTAATAATTGCAATTTATCACACGCTTTTCGGTGTAGAAAATCATCGTGAAACCTGCATATTTCTCGAGAATTCTGGAGATATGTGTAACCTACCAATCCGCATTGGAGCAGCGTAGTAGGTTTTAGCTCCAACCCTTCTCTCCAGAAACGGAGGGAGAAGGCCTATTCCCAGCAGTGGAACTGTAACAGGCCGCAACTTTTCTTTTTCTTTACTTATTGAAATATACGAATGAGACAATCTACTAAACTGCAAAATTAATTTAATTTGTTATTAAAACGTTTCTTCCTGAATCAAGAAATTAAACTTCCTCACCTTAAGTGTAGTGTGCCAGATAGAGTTGCATTCAATAGAATTTAATAAATGTTTTAAATTGTACACACAAATGTAATCGATTAAGGAAGAAGAATTAATTTATTTGAAATAGCATACCTGTTTAATTGGCATTTTTAGTTTTATAGTAGAGTTTTTGTCATAGCTCTAGTAACCATAATACGTAATACCGTAAAAAGCGCTCTCATCACTATCGCCATACGTCTTCTTGAGATAGAAGTTAGATTGTTTGACATTGATCAGGCGGTATGAGGCTAATTTCTTGAGTTATGTATGAAACGCACTATGCGTTGTCTATACCATATCTTGGAAACGGTGTCAAGCGCTGGAGGTGCGAAGTAAATGGCTGAATCTGGCAACTATAAACTTCCTATTTGGGTTTAACCATTTGCAGTTAAGACCCTGGAAATTATTATCCGTTTAAACAGCACGGTTAATTGCCTTTTAACTAAATAAGTATCCCGAGGTCTGTAGTCGTTTTTTGCATAGAGAATCAATTAAGCGAAACAGCTACCAGAATTGAAAGCATTTCACATGGAAAGGACTTGTATTATTATTACAATAAATATTGTATATATAGTATGTAAATAAACATTACGAGGGGAAAAACTATAGTGATCTTTGTTGATATTGAACTTACGAATATAACATTTGTTGTATTGATTGTATAGGATAGGTAGATAAAATTTTATTATATAGAACTATTTTTGTATGTTTTTTGTGAATCTCAACACCATTTCTACGAAATACTTCAAAAGAAATTTGAAATGATCCAATATTTTTAATGTTCTCGTACCAAAGATATTGCTTGAATTTTTATATTTCTTCTTTCCCCTGGACTAGAAATGCTAATTTACTAATTACATTCGTGGCGGGCGAATCTATTAAGCCAGATATGAATATTAATGAAAGCTATTGGCGTATTTTATCTGTAATCGTGTCTATCGATTATTGGTTTATGTCCTATTTTAAATAAAATGTAATTTTATTAAAAACACATTTAAAAGGCTGCTGGTAGACGCCTCCTCTATCTTTGGAAAGGTAAAGGTTTAGAATTCTCGATGTAATTTTATTATTTACTAGTTGGCTTATACTTTTACTTACATATTTGTTTTCACACCCCTAAATGAAAAACAAGGATGGAAGCAAATAATGTTATGATAAACTGATGTAGTCAGATCAGAGACATCTTAATAATTTAGAATAATTCTTTACATATCGTAAACTTACTTTATCAAAATGATATATACTATACATAGTTTGTTACATACTGTTCAACAACAGGCTCTTATTTAATTTACATAGTATAAAATACTTTTTTTGTAATTCATTAATAACGTTAATATATGCAAATTCAAATTCAAATTCAAATTCAAATTCAAATTTATTTTTATTTATATTTATTTACTTCTTATTTTGTAACACTAAATTTTGAGCATCCCACTAATGAAATTAAAGGATGACGCAGCTCATTTCTTAAATACTTTGCGACCATAAATATCAAATTATTTTAATGAAAATTTTAAATAAATTATATTTATATTATATATTATATAAGTGACTGGCCCGTTGGCGCAGTGGGTAGTGACTCTGCCTTCAGCCCCGTGGGTCGTGGGTTCGATTCCCGCCGAGGGCCAATATTTTGTATAAACAATTTGTTGGTTCTTAGAGCCTGGGTGTGTATTTGTATTTAAGTATGTATTTAAAATTATATATGTAGTATATATACCAGTTGTCCCTGTTGTTACCCATAACACAAGTATTAAGTTACTTACTTTGGGAACGGACGACCGTGTGTGTAAGTGTCCCATATATTTATTTATTTTATATTAATTACTTTGTATGTAATATAAAATTATAGTTTATGTTGGGTCGTATGTATGTTTTGTTTTTGGTCTAAATACAGACTTTTTACAGCATTTATTTTGCGATTTATTGAACATAAGATACTAATATATGTTGTTCAATATCTCTAACATGCTATTATGAAGGGGACTCATGCGGTAGTTTTCATATGAAACAATTCACATACATATTTCTTTCGTATTATGTACTCTTAAAACAACATAAAACCAAAGGATGTGGATAATGGTAAAAACCAAAGGAGTCAAATAAGATCACACAACCAATATAATATAAGTACAGAAATTAATTTATTTTACGTATTATTAACTTACAAAAACATAATTTAATAAATAAATAAAATATAACGGGTGTTGCCATTCAAAGTGTTCTCAATAATTAAAAATACATACAAAATGTTGGATAGTCAAGGAAATATAACCCTTAAAGGTTTATTGATAAGGGTTTATTTTTATATGCTATTCGATCAGATATCGAATAGGTCACTTTATATATAGTTTATGGTGGGGTAAACACTTCATGCCTCAACTTCTTCCTCTTTTACCTTCTGATCTCCAGGCTTGCCCTTGGACCAGTCTGGCTTTTTCTGTAAAACAGGTAAAGTATATTAGAATACCAACTTGTATGTATAGTTTTCGCGTCGTTAACTCAAACAAACTCAAAATGCAGCCAAATATATAAATATGTACATTTGTTGTACCTACACCTTAAAATTAGAACAAACGTCTTTTTTAAGGTAAATTTTATAAGGCATACAGCATATATCTATTTTGTAGTAAACAATGAACCGAAATGTTTGATATTATATTTATATTATATCATAATAGCTTTTCCTTACTAAGATCTTTCATCGAAGATTATGAAAATAAAACACTCATAGATAAAGGCTGTACAAAATATCCAAACTAGGTAATATTTACATAGGTGCGATAAGTAATAAAATTTGCTCAATATAATAATAATACTAAAACTAAAATCAGTCAAATAGCTATAACGATTTTGATGATATTGTACTTTACTATCATCCGCCAAGGATGATAACTCGAAATAGGACTCGGGTAGTAACGAATTATTCTATATGAAACTTCCCCAATTACAATCAAATAGTAGTAATTATCAGTCGGATTAACTAACTTTTTCGTCAAGGACGATATTACAAACAACTCATAAAACTTCAATTTCAAAATTATAACTTAATCAAGAAAAATATACGATTTCCTAAAGGGCTATTAACTATAATTTACCAATGTTATTTTTAATCTAAACGAAGCAGTTTCTTTATGACTCCTGTGTCTGTTTCTGATCATTTGATATATAAGATGTATAAATGAAAAAAAAATCCACTATAAAAAAGCGTGTACTTTGCAGGGCAGATATAAACCAACAGTTATCAACTTTCTAAGACATAGACAATAGTAATATATGTTACACGTACAATTGCATTAAAAGTATGGCTTAGAAAGTCAATAACTTAGTAAATAGAGGATATACTGAATATATAAAAGTATATGTGGCTAAAATTATCACACAATAAAATAATATACATTTCAATACTACTACTAATACGGTAATCGTAGAAATACTTCTACTCCCTGTAGAAAATTGTTAAATATAACTAGAAACTAGAAGACATTATGACAATTCTAGTACAATCATCAAATGTCTCTTAAAATCATAATACTAGCTATTCACCATTCTACTAATGGATCGTATCTAAAGTGTGCTAAATCTTTGACATGCCTCGTGTAATGTCTAACTAAAACTTTTTTACTCTATCGTATTGAGTTACCTTGGCGCCAGCACCACCCTGCAAATATCATACTCATAAAACCATGTTCTCATCTTATGTTAGACTATGTCTTTTTTTTAAGATTTGTCACAATAATAACTGAATATATACGATCAAAACATTGTTAAACTCCAAAAATACGATGATGGTTCAAATTAATGTTAGTCAAGAAAAATATAAATATGTATTAGCACAGAAAAATCTAAACCTGTATCATAACCTAATAAACCAAGATTTGCGAAGCTATGCTATTAAAATCGCATGGTATTAGAATAATTTCTTCGTAAAATAGGGCTGAAGCTTGAGTGGGATTTTCTTCAAACCAATGTTAAGGACACAAGTACTAAATACATAAGGGGAAGCTATATACGCGCGCTCGCTTCAAACTGTTCTCACCTCTGTCTTTATTTCATAGGAATTTTTAAACAATAACCAATTAAAAAGAAATATTATTTATTTAAAAAAAATTATAATTAGAGTAATTAATTCATCAGGGAGTTGATGCGATGGAAAAAATTGTCTGAATATAATTCACATGTCAAACAAATTCACTTCTTTCCGATAGCCCAATCAGCTTTCTCTGCTTTCTTGGCCTGTTGATATGATTAATGGTATTGTTATAATATTTGATTATAACGCTAAACTATTTGTTGGATGACCTATTTTTAAATCATATTAACCACAAAAATTACCTTATTATAACGAAGATCCAAAGAATATTACAGAAAATTGATGATAAAAGTTAAATTAATATTAATGGTTATTACTCAGTGATAAATAAATATTGAAAAATTATAAAGTAAAATTAGTTTGATAAGTCAATATCAATATCGTTACTTCTCATGTTAAATATCTTTTGTGAAATATAAACTAAAATGAGATATATTACGTATTTCCTATTTCACGACGATGCCCGTAATATTGCGAGAGGTTGATCCGTATATAAAATGTTATCCTATATATTTATATACATGTAAGAATGTGCTAACAAGAATCTAATTTTTACATACATCAATTATTCATGGTATCTTCGTGAAATAGAATGGTCAGCTATCTTGTCATGATAAATAACTAAAAAGATGTTTACCTCTTTGTCTTCTTCTTCAAGAGTGAATTCCTTCTTTTTAACAACCTTCAATTGGTTACGGAAGTTGAATTCAGCTGCCTTCTTCTGGAGCTTGGCGAATTTGTTTTCATATTTAGACACCTTCTTGAGTGTTGGTTTGACACTAGAGAAAAAAAACATAAGACAAAAATAAAAGAATGTGATCTATTAAAAAAAAATTGCCTTTTTCATGTACAAGCATTCTTAATTCAAGTGTCTAAACACTATCATGAAATTTAAATTGACAATTGGTCAGTTTTTGTTTTTACATTTATTTGAATCGCGAGATTTCGTGAAGAGATAAATAAATTTCGATTTCTGTTTGTGTATAAATTTAGTTTTTATACTTTTAATTATATGCTTTGAAGTAGCCTGATAATGATTGCAGCGCCTTTAAGATACATCATCCCTTATGAACCATAAAAACACCGAAAACATCGAGTAAATTAACTTATTAGAAAATTATTCCTCGTCATAAACATGACAAGAACAAAGAACAGTATTCTACCATAACCATAGCCAAAAGATTCATCAAATCCTAATTTCCTAGAATCCTGCTGCAAATAAATAATAGTAAAAATATAAGTTAAAGTTATACTTACAATTTGCCTCTAAGGTCATTGACTTGAGAGTTCAGGTCGGAGATCTATTAAAACATACGTTTTATATATAAGATAATGCATATAAATACTGGCAATTTTTGTATGCTGATAAATGTAAAAAAGTATTTAATTCACTTAAAATTATATAATGAATAGAAATACACATCTACGTAAAAATCTAAAAATGAAAATACTAAACATTTAGATAATTTACGAGTATGATGGTTTAAATGAAAATTAGATACTTATTTTATTATTCGGGAAAAATTTCAACACACATTTATTTTAATACGTCACATATGAAGAAACATTTACAAACATGTAGAATGTAACTTAAAATAGAATTATAGAGAAATCACATGCAAAAGAAAAAAGACATTAAGAAAACTACGAAAGCGCTAAAATAACCATAGAAAGAAGCTTCAAGAAAAGAGCAATATCGAAGTAACTTATTCCATAATAAGGGTTTTATCTATTAAGAGTGACAAATACTAATTGATTAATATAACTTAGCATAAAACAAGATAGGTAGAGAGCTGAGCGAAGTTTAGGCAGTGTTATTTGCGAGCTGTAGAACAGTTAACATTATCTGTATCTCGATAAATATTTGATAGATATCTTAAAGATGTTACTTAATCCAAATTTTTATACCAGATATATTTTGCCTGCGCTCTTCGCCTAAAATGTATCAAACATCTCTAACTGTTGTTTGTGTCTTTTTGTCTCGTGCAATATTCTGGTGCGCGCTGACTGGTAGCTGGTCTTTAACAGCACTTTCTTCTATCCTTAATACACTATGTGCGTGATATAATACAAGTGCATGAAAACCTAGCGCTGACAATATTTTATCTCTTCGATGGCATGGCAGAAGTTAAATTCTTGAATGATTAACTTAAACAAGTAAATCTTCATTTTCATTCTACTTCAATATTTTCTCGTGCCTACGAAGGTTTTGATCGCTAGCACAATTGTTTCGTCTAAAATAAATTGTTTTACTACGATTCGATTAAACCAAATACCAGCTATCGAAGTTGTATTATATTGAGCGCTGAACTGATTTATATTTGTCTAAATGTACAGTAATCACCCAAATTATATGAATCCATTATACAAATTATTTCTTTTATGACGTTACAGTCGTAGAATGCAGAAGAGTATCGGTGCAAAATCGATCAGGTTGTTGAGTGGGTGTAGGTATGTAATGTAATGTGGTGAAATATACCCGAGTGAAGACGCCATTCCCTCAACTCGGCAGGGTAAGGAAAATTGGAAGATTGACCAGAGCATGGCACTTTTAAATTAACACTTGCTGTCCAACTGCTAATACACAGGTTTCACATGTAAGAGGTAGCATATATCTCAACAACCGAACACGCAAACATTTCGCGCGAAGTGTAACGGCACATACATGAATTATTGGAGATTTGGAACAAGAAGTTTCACTTAAACTATGCACTTACGTGTGCCAATAATGGAACCCGTCCATCGTTCCAATTGTCTATTTCAATAAATCTTCTACTTGTTATGAACAAAAAGAGAAAATTCAGTAGGGCCAGTAAGCTCGTCATCACACAAGAAGCGTCAAACGGTCAAATGCAGCGACGGTTGGTAGGTACTCGATTAATGCTGTCGCTTCATTATTATCGATTAATATTCAAGTGCCATACTATTTGGGATATATTAATCGGGATTTCTGAAGCATATTGTTACTTATAAATTAATTTCTACGACATGCAGTAATGCTTCTAAAGTTCAGTGAATGCCATCGGTGCCTAAGTATCAATAGTAAGAACTCTCGTAGAAAAACGATATTAGGATTGTTACATGGAGCGTGATACATACATATGATTGAGACAATACACCGGTAATGATAAAACCGATGATAAGCAATCATGCAGCTAGCCAGACAGTGGTAGATGATAGCAGTGTTACGCCGATGGCTGTTATTGGCGTTAGTGTAGTTAATCGTGTAAGCTGCATATCGAGTGAGGCCGCCGTCGACTATGGCGGAGATCGATTTTGCACCGCATGCCTTACTGTGGTTCGACCTCGGTGGAGATCACGCGACAACCTCTTTATTAAACGCCCAGGCACACCCCTCTCTACGAGTACACCACTAACCCGCGCCCCGACCGTTATTTACAATCCAACAGCAAACAACCGAAAACTTGAAAAGCATAACATAAGTGTAAACACGAATTGTCACACGCGCACGTTTGTTACATTATCGATGACTGTGATATTCACAATGGTCATAAAGTATGGGTCAATACCTCATAATCTCTTTTCCTGACTTCATGTTCCAAATCCCACTTCTGGCCCTCACACACATACATGCGGTCATAATACTGCTGTATTATATTCTTGAGCAATGCTAAAGAAAAAGGAAAGACAGATTATTTAGCCGGCACAATGGGCATGAGCATCTGTGTGAGTGGCCTGCATTTGTCGACAGAACGACGTGTGCATGTGTGCGGTGAGCCATTTAACTATCATGTCATGTCGTAACAACTAAATCATAATAAACTCATATCACGTCATAGTATGCATTCCCAATCCTATTATGCAGTTTACCTCCATTTTCCTAATTTCGATAGCTCGTTCTAGTTCATATTTATCCCCCTCAAGGTTGTATATTCTGTGCCAGTACATTTGACAAATCGTCTGCAGTTCCGCTAAAGAAAAATAATCACATTTTAACGTTCACAAAATTTTGAATATCTCTCTGTCCGCCTCACATTTTGATGGTAGTGTGGATTCGTATGAGTATGGAAGCGCAAGCGAAGCCACATGATAATATAGGTGGGTATACTATTTGCAACGAATTTCAGATCCATGTTAACTGAAAAGTCGATGAAAATACCTACACTTGTCATTCTACTATTGCTCCAATTATCGCGTCGATGTTATTTTAGCGTATTCAGAAATATATTTGTTATCCACATTAGTTAGGTATTTAGGTTGTTTTTTATTTATTTTCAGCTCCCTAAATGATAAGAATGAGTCTGCTGCGAAAACAAAACAATTTTGTTTACTAGTCACATTTCGGCATGAACTACTCAAACGTAGAGCGTATATTATTGCTTTTCGCGCAAAGCGGGTCAGACCTCAAGAGCTCTGCGGGCCACTTCCACCTCGTGATCGTACTTCTCCTCCTCGAGCTTCCCAATACGATGATGGTAACCCGTAATGATGCTCGTGAGAGCCGCTACAACATCAACCAATTATTATGCGCTATCTGAATTCGCCGCTTCCCTAGACCTACCGTCGTAGTCAACTCTCGCGTATTAACATTATAGAAAATAAGT
The DNA here is from genome assembly GCA_947086505.1 of Morpho deidamia. Classification (NCBI taxonomy): domain Eukaryota; kingdom Metazoa; phylum Arthropoda; class Insecta; order Lepidoptera; family Nymphalidae; genus Morpho; species Morpho deidamia. Next base: position 5,013,236 of record CAMTZC010000025.1, read on the forward strand.
AGAGTGTGAGTCTCACAGGAAAATTTAATAAATGAAATATTAAGAAGGAAAGTAAATTATTGGCTTTTAAACGACTACAGCGTAGAAGAAAATGCGTAGTAGATTACAAGAGGCCGGAGGATTCCTGGCACACTAGCACATTAACATTAAAATAGACGGTAGAACAACACTCATATCGACATCACAACGTTAAATCAAGAAATAAGGAAGTTTTGTAAGTTTGTCAATAAATAAGATTTCGTTGCGGCTCTTTTTGCTACCTCCATGTCTTTCCTTTTAACGACGTATTCCAAATCGAACTTTTGATCTTCGAGGTTGCCGATGCGGGTGTGGTAGTCTTTGCAAACCCTCGAAATCACATCTATAATGTGAATACATACTTTACATTTCTACTAGAATTGCAAGTTAGTTCTCTTTGTATTGCGTTGATGTAAAATGTAGGAACCGATGATTAAAATTACAAATGTTATGGATTTCTATTGGAAAATACTTGATTTACAAGGTATAAAATTGTATTCTAAGAAATATCTAATATTACGTTTTCAGCACAATATTTACCTTCGTTCGCATCGTCGACGTTTTTAGGTTTACCACACCTTTCTTCGATGATACGCCTCCTCTCAGCTGCTTTGCGTTCCTGTTCTTTTTTCAGTTCTTCAGCGGCTTTTTTACGAAGGAGCAACTAGAAACCATCATATTCATAAATATTTTATACAGTAACTTCCTACTATGATGTAACAGTATGCGGTTGCATTTTTTGTTAAGAGCACTGTTACAGGATAATCCGCTAGGTTATTCTAAAAGTTGTATGAAAATATGATTAAAATCGGTCTTAATAAAGGACATATAGAAAAACATTCGTATTTATATATTAAGACTATCGCGGCAAATAGGTAGTTAATATACATAAAGAGTAACATGGATGTAAATTATAGACGATAATCAAGTTTTTTTTTTAATTTTCTAACATTCTGTTCAAATTTAAAAACTTTTCTTTCATTAACACAACAAAAATGAAATAGCGAAATCGTTCATGCGTGCTGCGAAAGCCAATGGAAATAGATTCAGATTTATTTATAGACAAAACATTTAGACGTCTGATAAATACTTACCCTGAGTTTCTTCTTTCTCTCGGGGGTCATGAAACCTTTCTTCGCCTTCTTGGCCTTGGAGGCTTCCTCCATACGCTTGCGCACCTCAGCACGCTTGCGGTCGATCTCGGCCTGTTTGGCCTTCTTTGCCTGATAACATTGTATGAGACAGTAGAATTGTGAAAATTTACTAGTGTTAGTTTATGTGTATGTAGTTTTTAAAACATTGCTGTGTACAAGTTAATTCGATATCATAAATAAAATATCCAAAAGAACTCCATTCAATTGATACTACTTGTTTATTCTTTGTTATGTTTTTGTTTTCTATGCGACGGTACATACAAATAATTTTGAAAATGTCTGACCGCATCTTATACGGATACGAAAATAAGTAGAATATGATAGGTAGTTGTGTTTATTTACCTACAGATAACATTTCTTAACTAGAGCCGGTATCGTCTAAATTACTACAACGTATACTTATAAAAGTTGTTCATAGAAAAATATGCTCGAATAACAAAAGCTGTAAGCGTTGCCTGCCTGTTTTTCATTTCGATCTTTAAAACCCATTGTGATATATAAAAATGTTAACTACAAAAATATATATATATAAAAAACAAAAATCTATGCAAAGTTGGTCATATATACGATAAATTATTTAAATATCTAGTCTTCAACATTTTAAGATATTCCGAGCTTAATCGTCTGCTCTAATTTCCTCATGGTTGCGAGTTGAAATACTCTACAATAAAAATCTACTATAAACCAATTTTTAACTAAAATTAAACCATTTTTTATATTCAATAAATATATACTACAAATAAAAAATGTGTACTACTCATAAAAATTAATCCAATATATATATTTTTTTAATTTCACATTTTGTCAATTTTTCAGAATGGAGTCAATCGTTTTAAATTTTATTTGAGTGTAAAGTGTTTACTACTACTAATCTTCGAAATCTTCTCTACTTTACCTCCTCGAGACGCTTTTTCTGTAAAAAGAAAAAGAAAAATTATAATAATAATTTAATTAATATTTCTCGTTAGTGTGTTTATGATTTAGTAATGTGGTCTTCAAAAAAACCTTTCCAAAAATAAATTAAAATTATTAGAGAATTCAATATTGTGCAAAGTAAGCTTTGTGCGTGTTCATTAAACATATATGTGTTATACTGTGTATTATTAATTAAAACATATTTCTTTGACTTATTATTACATATTTTGAAAATTATGGTTAGGCATATATTAAATAGACATGTGCATTTGTAAATTAAAGATTGTGTTCAAATTGTATGTGAATAACAGAAGCAATATTAACTAGCATAGACGATGTTATTACTTGGTGTCATTTAGTGTAATTAATACTTTAGTATTTTATGCCGATATTAGAGAACAAGAGATATATTTGATTCGCATATTCACAACTTACAAATTTTGAAAGAGTTACTGATTTTCACTTCGGTGGTCTCCAAAGGTGTTATAAAAAAAATTTGATTACCCCTTGATTTTAAGAAAAAATATTTATAACAATAAAATAAAACAGATAAAAATCTAGTTCGAGGATCTAATTTAATTAAAATACGTATCATATCTCTACAATTTTTTCGAGATATCGGCGTTAAATCAGAAAATAAACGTTTGGGCCATTTTTTATGCTATATCAATATTGAAATCAGTATTTTCATAATGAATGATATTAAGAAATTCTACTGGTTCCTTTATTAAAATCTATAAAATCTAAAGGCTATAGCAATGAAATTGCAATTCGGTATCTCCGTTCCTAATAAATCTGTAAAAATAAGTACACAATATGTAAAACGTAAGTATATCTGGTAAATTGTAGATAATATTTATTATTTGTGCAAAAGTAGTGTAAAAATTTATTATAGTGTAATATATAGGAAATATTTCTTATTTTAGCCTATTTAGCCTTTTTTATTGTCAAAACAAATTATGACCTAATCTCTCGAGTTAACCATATTAAAATTTCAATTTTCTTTTGCCTTTTGAATGTCGTCTTTTAATTAAATTAATGTCCTTTGAATATTTACTTTTCAAACGTTGTTAAATAAACTGATAATAAACAAATACATAATTATTAATTTTATTTCGATCATTTATATCAAATCCTTTGTGAACTATGTTTAACGGAAATAAATTATTTAAATTGAAATGTTTTCTTTATTTATTTTATTTCTCCTACAAAAAATTCATATCCGTTGTAAAACCTCTAATATCTACTTGAGGTGTCAAGATATGTTCCTTTTCCGCATAAAGAATCAGCTTAGACTTACTTTTAGCTTAGAATTCTGGCAGCGTAGTATTCTTGGGACTATTTCACGTGGGCACGATTTGAATAGTGTAAGAAATTTGATATGAATATAACTTGTTCATTTTCATTGTAAATGTAAAAAACATTACATTTTGTGTCATATATATGTAATACGTGAAGTATATTTTTGGTTTCGTTAATGCAATGTGTTTATAGCATTTATTAGTCACACAATACCGTACCTGTGTCTCGAGGAGAGCAAAATTTGGTACTGTTGATAGTAGCCGTTGTAGACATTGTTTGATAACCAGATGTTGAAGTTTGCAGGATCCGGAACCATAATGAAATAGAAATAAGAAAAGAAACTGTGTTAGATATGTGATCACGATCATAATAATAACTGATTATTTATAAAGATACCATAAATGCGACAGTCTGTTTGTTACGCAACGTTGGTGAAATTTTGTTCAATTGAAGATTATATACAGAGTTAATGATTTTTTTTAAATCCCGATTCTTTTTGGGAATTGGAAAAACACAAATTGCATGGGTACCTAAACAATTATTTTAGCGGAGGTGAATTCGTAAACAATTGTAAAAAAATGATAACAATTATAATATATACCCGGTTGCAGAATGAAATAGAAAAAAGGGAGATTAGTTATCATTTGGTATTATAAAATCTATGTTCTAATTGCGAAATTCAGTTAGTCGGTCTGTCTATCACGATTTTAAGGTTTATCCCCTATTCGTCTTTATTTTTTTTTATTATTTTTTTACATAGCTATATAAATAAATGTAAATATATGGGACACTTACACACACAGTCGTCCGGCCCCAAAGTAAGTAACTTAATACTTGTGTCATGAGTGACGGATATACTATATATATAATTTTGAATACATACTTAAATACAAATATTTATCCAGGCTCGAAGAACCAACAAATTGTTTATAGAAAATGTTGGCCCTCGGCGGGAATCGAACCCGCGATCTGCGGAATTTAAGGCAGGGTCACTACCCACTGCGCCAACGGGCCAGTCATATACTATAAGCTTGTACTATTCTAATAGTAGTAATAACACGATATTTTTTTAATAATTTCAAATTATCTAAATTCAGAAGCACATTTATACGTTGAATATAAATAAGTTAATAACGGAATGCAAGAAAAATCGCATAATAAGAAAAAATAGGGATAAAATTTTAGTTAGAAGTAAATAGTCTTATCAATCAAGAAAATAACTAATTGTACTTTGAAGAGACATAGAAGGATTGTAAGCCTTATGGGTCTAAAAGGGTCTACCATTAGAAATAAAAATAATTATTATCATAAAAATACTTTATATGTCATAAGCCTAATAGAATTCATATGGACTTACATCCTTTAGATTTTTAAACCTTCAATAGATGGGGTATTTCTCATAAAAGTACAATTAAATAGTTAATTGTACTTTTATGTTACATTTCATTCATACTTATATAATATTGTATATTATTCAGTAACATATAAAAAAAACCATGTATCCCTTAGACAAAGTCCACGAAATAACATAAACCTGTGCTTTTACAACTTTTCGTTAAATGCTTTCATATTTCTAATTTTACACGCTGTGTGGTATCCGGCAGATTAGAATAGACCACCCTCCTTTCTTACCGAGGTGTCGTAAGAGGCGACTAATGAATGTGCCGTGTGGTATCCGGCTGCATAGAATAGACCACCCTCATTTCTTACCGAGGTGTGTCGAGGAGGCGACTAAGGTAAGTTGACGTCAGGCAGGCGGCCGGTCTTGAAATACGTAGCCAAATCATGTGACAACATGTTTGAAACATGTTCTGCCGGCCCCACTTAGAGTGGGATAAGGGCGGGAGGATAATGATGATGCTTTTCATATTTCTAATTTTGCATAAAAAATATGTAATTCCTACACTTACCTCACTTCATCATCCGCCATTGTGTTTGTGTGGTTTTGGTGTCCTAAAACAATATTCAAAATTAGAATTGTTTATTTAGGATCAATTTTATTTAAAAAAAAAATTATTTATGAAAGTGGGCATATTTAAAGCTTATGCCCTTAGTTAGGGGGTAACATATTCGATAAAAGAATTCCCGTTTTTATTTAGGAAAAAGGTAAAAAATATATACATATTTCGTTATTGAAATATATGGGACAATTACACACACGGTCGTCCGTCCCGAAAGTAAGTAACTTAATACTTGTGTTATGGGTGACGGACAACTGGTAGATATACTACATATATAAGCTTAAATACATGCTTAAATACAAATACACACCTAGGCTCGAAGAACCAACAATTTGTTTATAGAAAATGTTGGCGGCAATCGAACCCGCGACCCGCGGAGCTGAAGGTACGGTCACTACCCACAGCGCCAACGGGCTAGTCAACAACACAACATGTAAGATGACGTACCACAGTTTACATATGTACTTTTCTCATTGAAATACCAGATGTGCCACTAGTATTTTACTCCGCTCTATAGTGGTGGTTTTATAACTATATTGGAAGTCACCATACAAAGTTTTCATCGATTCACATCGCCCATAAGTATATCTGTTTTGTATCTTCCAGTACATACCTATATTATTGTACGTATAATTCAACCTAAACCTTCGTCTAATCCAATGTTTTACATACATTATTTTTTGTATAACAAAATATCCACACCAAAAATATGACGTTGAACATTCTATTGTAATAAAAAGAAAAATTATTCATAGTGTTCCGTATACATAATATTTAAGTTAAAGTTTAATTAGTACTGTATTTGAAGGGAATATTGAAGGGAATATCATATAAATATAAGGTCAATAGGCAAATTATTCACGATTTCTCAGCAACCAAGATTTAGAAAGCAATTTCAGAACAAATTTTATAACAAAAGCTGTTCATCAACTTGAACTGAAATTATCAGCTTCCCGTTTTAATTGGGCCCCTGAATTTCATGATAACTCGGGAAAAGTTTGATTTGATTTACAGCAAAATTTCAGTGACAAAATACTAAAAATGCCTATTCCAAACAAATAGCAAAGAAATTATATGAACAATATTTAGATCTTTGATTTTTTTTGTTATAATAATGAATTAAGTTAAAGCGATAAATAATAAAAAATAATTATCGCTTAAGACAATTGGTACTCAATTATGCATTATCAAGTTATGTTGTTTTATACGTTATTTGCCATTACCGTAACGTGCACTAACTGAATTAAATGAGGCAGATAAATAAAAAGTAAACCCATAGAACAACATTTGTTGTACTTAAAATTCTCAGAAAATGAAATAACATAAATCTAATGCAATAAAAAATATCTTGAATATAAATGTTTTTAATATTCTTTAGGGTTTTAAACCACGAACTCCTTTGTTATAATCGACGTAATTCATAAGTTACTAGTTTTATATGATTTTCACACTGGTAACGATTTAATTAAGACAATGAAGATATTTTTAAAAGATCCCAGATTTTAATACATTTAACTTGTAAACAATCACTAGTAGATTTTTTAAATATTTGTTTATTTTAGTTTTATTATAAAAGTAAACGACTTTTCACTGCTTGTCGATGTCTATAGATATTAAAAAACAAAGTTTCCAAAAGCTCTGTGTGTATTTGATCAATTTTCTGAAAATTGACTTAATGGATTTTTGTACAATGTTTGATGTTTACTAAAAGATTTTGCAATGTTTCCGGAAGGTTTAGATTAATAGTACATCACAGTTTTATGTAAATTGTTATAAAAGAATTTTCCAGCTGGGAGCTTTAATCGCGTGCGCCTGGTAAACCTACAGATATATACTAATGTACCAGAAAATTGTAGATCTACAAAATTGGTACAAAAAACCCGCGATAACATGTCTCTATCTCTTATGGTTGACTCACAATAACTACTTTTATCTTTCCTCATGAGAAAGTTACGAAGTTAGACAGTACACAACAAACTCAGCTTTACAGGCCTGGGATATATAGGGCCTATCTAAGGATAAAGTTTTATCATGGTAATGTTATTATGATATTCTTATAAAACTAATCAAGTTTCAAGTTTTGTGTTGAAGATTATAGAATCGCTAGACAATAAAAGGAATTTTTTGGCATACATTTCAAGTCTATTACTTTAAACTATTTGGATAATTGCCAGATCAGACGTAAGGAACCGATATTTGATATTACAAGCAATATAACAGAACTAACTACTTTGCTATAATCCGCACGGGTTAAGTGAATGCATGCAAAGCCAATGTGTATGAAGCAGGCAAAATCTACGCACCTTATACATGCAGGACCAGCCACCACATGCACCCCAAGGCGCAATTCACCAGCAACAACGAACACAAAAGCAGCACACACATCCACCACCACAATCTAAGGTAGGTAGTAAGGTAGTAAGGTAAGGTAAGTAAGGTGTAGTAAGGTGCGTAGATTTTGCCTGCTTCATACACATTGGCTTTGCATGCATTCACTTAACCCGTGCGGATTATAGCAAAGTAGTTAGTTCTGTTATATTGCTTGTAATATGGAATTCCGCAAAGTAACGCCTGCTTCTATAAATCATTTGATATTTGATATTTCAACATTTACACCTAAGACGTACAAATGTAAATGTATGAAATTTTACACGCTTTAGTTGAACAGATAAGATTACGAAAACGGAAACATTGCATGCATTTCATTCTCAATTTCAGGCGCGTTTATATTTATTACAGTAAAGAAAATTTGGTTTTCACGTCGTTTGACGTAACGCGCCGCAATTAACTTCGGGTGATTTCGGATAAATTCGTTCGTGCTCGGTGCTGGTCGGTCGTCGCGCATTACTGAAATAGGCCGCCCGACACTCCCGCGCATCCTAATTTGGTCGCAAACGGCGTACTGCGGTTACTAGCGTTTCAGACGTTAAACTATACGGACGTTTTTATGTAATATGATATTGTTGATTTTGTAATAAACGTTGCTTTTTATTCCATTGAATTACTATTTATTGCAGCTAAAATATCTTACATGCTGAATAATGTAATCTTTTTATCATAAATGCAAATTAAAAACTATACACGTGAAGACTAATTAGGACAATTCAAAATTATAAACGCAAAACAAATAAAAAATAATAGATTCATAATGTGAAATTAAGTTTTCATAAAAAGATTAATTTCTAAATTCACTTCCCCATTTAATTGTTTCAAAAGTCTATTAAATTAATTCAGTGGTGACTTCTTCGAATTCAAGGAAACTTAGTTAAAACTATTGAAAATTTATTTTTATTTATTTCATAGTCGTTAAAGTGAATTGCATCTGAAAAGTCAGAATTAGTTACTTCTATTAATTTGCATAGATAGAATTTTATAAACTATCCAAAACTTAATTTATTGACTGACGTTTTGACGTTTTCGCTACTATTCATTATAGTATATAATATATAATATTCAATATAGTAGCAAAGAAAGAAAAAGCAAATAAAAATCATACTTAAAAAAATATATTAACTACTGACTTCCTTATAGTAAATTTTTAAACGAAGATACCTAGTTTAATCACGTTATTGTAAGCTTAAATTTAATTTCAATGCCAATTCCTGAAGGCATGTGCTCAGAGTCGGACGTTCAAACTATATTTAAAAGTGACGTCATAGAAATATTCTTAACATATAGATCGGCACGAAATCCGAACTACTTTGACTATGCACAGCTAGGCACAACGTTGCTTGGCAGGAAAAAATTCAGCACAAACTTTTTCACAGACACAATTTATGGGGTGTTCCGTTGCACGGACACCATGATATCACTTCACTTGAGCTCGAGTTAAGTTAGTATGAGTTAAAACTTCACGGACTCACCTACGGTAAGAAAAAGAGGATGGCCCTACAGATGGTTCAGCCAACACGAGCCACAGTTGCTGACTGGCGATCGGCGGGCGGCAAGGTGCGGTGGGAAATGCGTGGGCGCAAACCCCGCGCGCCGCCGCGCCGTGCACCAACTCCCGGCCTCCTCGCAGACATTTTTAGAGCAGTGTCGTTTTGACACCAACACCGAAATAACAACGTGCTGACTCCATACGAAAATCTGATCCTATAAACATTGAATAAGCTAACTGGTATGCTTTGATAAACTCATGATATATGGAAACGCTCCTCTATCGATGTAAGTTAACTGTAACTCTGTGTACACTTGAACATCACAAAACAACATTTATTTCGGAAACGGACCAAATAGTTCAAAACTAGTCCCCCTTCTCCATCATAAATGTTAGTTGCCCATAATGTGTATGAAATAGTCTGTAAGCTAATCAAACTAATGTGATTTTGCGTCTACATATGTATTTTCTCGTATTGCTTTGTTGTTCTTATATGTTTAAAACCACTCATTTTTGTTAATAAACTTAGTATATCTTTCTTTTTAAAGTAAAAACAACCTGTATTTATTTATTTAGCGTAAGAAATATTTATTTTTTAATTATAAGAAACAAATGCAGGCTGCGACACACATAAATTGGCTTACAGGCAGGGTGGTGGTGGTTCGGACGTATCCAATAGCGGGAGCTACCACCTTTGACCTGTGACGAGTTTGGCCAGAGGTTCGGCGTCTCTCGTCAGTGGCACAAAAGATCATAACAGAGAACCTCTAAAAATTGGAAAAAAAACTGTAACTTTTTAGGGAAATTGTAGAAGAAGTACAATTTATTAATATACAATGGAATAAGTCAGAGAAATGAGAGTAATATAGGATAATTTTTGATTGATTAAAGGTAAGTTCAGGCGTAATATGTTACCCTGTCGCCGCCACCAGTAGCATGGTGGAGCACTATTAGATTTTTAGTCGATGCGAGTCCGAGGTCAGCAACAGCAAACTCATATACATAGATTAGTTAGATAGATATCGTTAAGCAGTATTTATTATCATACCATCGGGAACGTCTTATCATCTTCCGCGAAGACGCTGTTACGTTTCGGGTCCATATGTAATCACTGACAACACGCAATGGTCTACAATATATATATTATACAATAAATATATTACTTTATACAATTAGATGTTACTTTGCGGACATTCGTACACTCAACATTTAGTATTACGTATATTTCATTTATCACCAATTATAGCCATAATATATTCATTATTTTTATAAATTTATATTATTATTGTACATTTTATATACATTTTCGTTGTATTTTCACAAGTTTCAAGTTCTACATCCACAAATATTAAGTTACTTACTTTGGGGATGGATGACCATGTGTGTAATTGTCCCATATACTTATTTATTATTATTTACCAAATAACATCAGTGTACTTCCAGTAAATTAACCGTCAAAGCTCAACGGATGCGGATATCAAATTTAACCTATTAAAAACAAGACAAAAAAAAATTGATACTCAACAATTTTCGTGTAAACTCCATCTGGAGTTTCCACATTTACATAATGTAGCTCGGGCGAGTTGTTGGCATTATTTCTCGTAGTTAACAGCCGTGGTGTGTGTTTAGGATGCCCTATCAGGGGTTTTGAATTTTGAATTACCTCTTTATACAATTCTCGTGTATTTGAATTTAGGAATGTACACCTATTTCTCATCCTAAAACATTCTGAAAGCTATTGAGCAAAGGTTTATTGTATTTTTTATCTCGTTTTAAAACGCTATGAATTTTAAAAATTAGAACTGCAACACAAAGTTCTTAATTGGCTATCCAACAGGAAAAGGGAGGTGATTGCATTGTGATATGAACAGAAAGTTATAATTAACATTTACCTCGTTGGGAAAATAGTTTGCTCGTGAAAGAGGAAGGCTTTTATCACATAAAATTCTACTACGTATTATCGAATATCTGAACGTGATATTGACAATTCGAGAGACTAACTGTGACTAGTATCTTTCTTATAATTCTCTCCCTCTATTCTCTTTCCATGTTCACTCCCTCTATTCTCTTTCCATGTTCGCTCCCTCTATTCTCTTTCTATGTTCGCTCCCTCTATTCTCTTTCCATGTTCGCTCCCTCTATTCTCTTTCCATTTTGGCTCCCTCTATTCTCTTTCCATTTTCGCGCTCTCTATTCTCTTTTTATATTTGCTCTCTCTATTCTCTCTTTCGCCTTCAACTGTTACACATAGTGATTTTTGCGCTTTATATTGTTACGATACACTAAAATTAGGAAAGAAAAGCAATCTATTGTTTTAATCTATAATTGAGTTAGTGTAATGCTTCGTTTCAACAAGCGGAGCTCGTGGCACAGGTGGGGCTCGATCTCTCCTTGCCCACCGTGGTTCGTGCCATGATGGACAGGGAGAGATCGTGGGCAATAACATGGTTTTGCGAGGATGTTATCTCGCGGAAGGAGGCGGCGGGGTGATTCCGGGAAATCGAGTCTTTGGGTCTGATCCACCGCAGGCTAGCGGGGCACAGGCGACTTGCCGAAGACCATATTTTGCCACCCTAACGGGGACCTTCGGGCGTTCCGAACGGGTTTTATCGGACGCCTACCTAAAAAGGTCCCAAAGGTGATCGATACACCTGAAGCTTCCGATGCATCGTCTAGCGTAGTGAGGAGTCACTTTTAGAGAGGCCCCGCAGAGGTGGCACACCTAGGGTTCAGAGTTACTGCTGGCAAGGATGGGGACAATGTGTTCAACGGTACTCTGTCCCCACCAGCAGTAGCGTGGTGAAGCATTCAGGTTGTTTTAGTCGGTGCGAGTCCAACATACCCGCAGCTCGGTCCCGTCGCAGCGGAACCCATAAGGGGTTTATTTCTGATAAAAAAAACGTGTAATGATTCGTATACCAAGGACCTTTGCAATGAAATTTTAGGATGGAAATGTTATTTTAGTGCTTGTAGTATTTTAGCAGTATTGGCAATCTTCCATTGTGGCAAAAATAACGATACCTACTAGCTCAATAGCTATTTACGAATGAAAACGTTCTCATCACAACAATATCAATCATTTCCACTTGAGCGAAAAATACTGATCGTAAGTGGACAGCCTCAATTACAGTAGAGGGTAAAATATACAATACAAAAATAAGTTATAGGAATAAAGTTAGGTCGTTTTTGGTACATTAAATGGAAATAGATTCTAAAGCATTTATGTCATGTAACGGCTTGTTTACTATTTACTATTATTACTGGGCATAGGCCTCGTCCCTCGGTTTTTGAGAGAAGAATTGGAGGTAAGACCTACCACGCTGCTCCAATGCGGTTTGGTAGATTACACATATCCCCTGAGTTTTCTAGATTTGCAGGATTCCTCACGATGTTTTCCTTCACCGAAAAGCGTGTAATAAATGGCGATTATCAATTAGACACATAAGTTTTAACAGAATAATTCATTAGTGCCTGCCTCAGGTTTGACCCTATAATCGAAAGCGCCGCATGGTTTTACCGCAAGGCTATCACAGCTTGTCTATAGTATATGATGATAATATTCATATTTTTGACGATTCCTACTACTTTTTTTACACTGAGTTGTTTCTTATTTTGTAACCTGAACACACATAAAACTCTGTTTAAGTAAGCATTATTTGTATTATTCATTAATAGTTAATCTTTCCATTAATACGTAGGGTTAATTTAAGTGGGATAATTGTCACTGAAAGGTATCTTGACCTTGAAAGAAAAAGACTAACGAATAACTAACGCATAAACACAGATTGTAAGACTAGTTAGATCATTTTATTCTCAGCATAGTATCAAGACTATCATCTTTTGACTGATTAGTGCATATTGGATTTTTTGTACCAAGATACTGCAATGATCAGCCTAAAAACTTTTTGATGTGGTACAAAATACAAACGGGGGAAAGCTATTACCGGATATTGAAATCAGCTACGTAAAACGTTACGTAAGGAAAGCAGCTACCGTCGGAGGTTTATGTGAACTGTAACATAAGGCACCTTTGGTATCAAATATTATATTAGTAATTAGTAAATATTAGCAATTTAATTAATTTTCATAGAAGCAAACGTAAACTTTGTGTAAATAAAGAATCAATAATACAAAAAAGAACGACATAATTCTAATGCTTAAGTAAAATTAATTTAGACTGATTTTGCACATAACATACTATCCGTTTTCTTGTTCGTTTTGGACTTTCAAAACCAGTGATGGTTTGATGGTTTGACCATTTTTTTAAAGTAATATTGATACTTTTCAAAAGCTTTTATTTACCTTGCCGCGTATGTGAAGGTAGTCCACCTTCCTTCCTTCCTTCGTCGTTGGACCAAACGACTTCTAGAATAAAGACCTCGTGCTAACAGCAGATCACGTGGCCGTCCTCTCAAGAGATGGGTAGACGACATAAGGCGACACGCAGGTCGAAACTGGATACTGAGAGTACAAGACCACAAGCATGGAGGGACATGGAAGACGCCTACGTCCAAAATTGGACTCAAAATGGCTGAAGATGATGATGATGTGAAGGTGGAATCTTGCAAGTTAAATTTGGCCCACTTCCCGGTATCCCATTTAGCTAAAATTTTGAATACTGGTGCAGTTCCGATGACAATGCATGTTTATGATGACGATGATGAAGCATGACCTAATGCTGCTGCTAGCATTGAGTCCAGACGAGGCATTTCGAAAACGATTAACAGTAGGGACAAATTTTTTCGTTAAAATCTTTTATTAAAGCTTTTTGAGCTTATTTATTTATTTATTTAGGGACTCCAACAGAGGTACACAAAATAAAGTAATAATATTATTTGACACATGAGCTAAGTGTACCCCCAATTATAGGAGAACACAACATGCTCCATATACAGTGTTACAAATGAAAAGGATAATCAAAATAAATACAAATTTAAACTTAAAAGTCTAGAGAAAGGTAAAAGAAAAATACAAAACTCAAATTACAACTAAGATAAAATATTAGATGACACGGAGGATAATAAAAATAATAAGAATATTTAAAATATTAAAATAATTAAAGATGCAAAAAAATATTTATAAAAAAAAAACTTGATCTATCTTTATTTATTTTAAGTAACACGTAAATGAATATTGTACTCAAATGTAAATCATACAGAGCTTTAACAATTCTTCCCTAATTGGGTAATTCAAGCAGTACTTGAGGACTTGGGAAACCAAATGGTCTCCACAATAATCTTAAACGACAGGGCAGGGACTTGTCCAGATAATTTAAAAGTACATTAAGGTACAAAATAATTAGGTATGTAATAGGTTCTATGTTTAATGGTTTGCTTATTCTTGATAAGGCAATTATATTTAACGTCCAGAGAGCCACTTAAGCGGATTTATTCCGAATTGCTGTGTTTTTGAAATAATAGCAAAGACTAATGCTTATAAGGCTGTGATATACGAACTTTTATTGAAAATTAATCTGTTAATTATAAAATTACATAAGTATTCAGTCATTCAATGTAATACTTGAGCCATTTATATCCCCTTGAAGATTAAGATATTGCACTTGAGCCTTTTTATCATTATATTATAAACATCGTGTAAAATCATATTATTCAGAGGGAAATTATTCTGGACATATCTTTTTGTTACAGTAGTTAGATAAATATTACTATTAGCGTAAACTAAATTATATTTCATAGTATTTTTGTTACAGATATGCAGTAGTGGAGCATCATAGCATCACCATAGCATTTGCCTATATATTTTACGACCGGCCGCCTGCCTGACGTCAACTTACCTTAGTCGCCTTTTACGATCCCTCTGTAAGAAAGAGGGTTGTCTATTCTACCCAGCCGGATACCACACGTCATATGCAGTAGTGGACCATCGAACACAAATCAAATTTCCCCCCTCTAGTTAAACACCGAAGCTGATACGTAGTTCAAACGTATGCAGACTAGAGTCAACATTCTTTTGAAGAAGCCTCATTTTGGAGAATGGATAAAGTTACTCCAAATATTATAAGAGCTCGTACAATTTGGGTTCAGCGTTACTGAGTTTTTACATTTCTTTTGTTACTCAGATTTGTATACATACCAGTTTGACATGCTAACCATACCATTCTAACAGCAATTACCCTAATCTATTTCCTCTAGGAAGAGAATATACACCAGTTTACTCTTTTACGGTAGTCTGAGTCAGAACTCTCTGTCATCAGAACTCTCTAACTCTATCTTGAAAGGTATTTTTTTTAATTATTTCACAAATCAACCTAGGAGAATGGTTCTACAGAAATTTTAACGGATATACTTTGGTATAATCCGCGTGTGTTAAGCGAATACATGCAATGCTAGGTGTATGAAGCAGGCAAAACTCACGTGCCTTACACATGCAGGACAAGTCACCACACGTATCCCAAGACCCCTCCACTAGCATCAATGTACACAAGCAATACACAACCACCGGCAAAATCTCTACAATTTGTTTGCCCCTAAATCGAACCATCATGAGGAGAATAGGCTCCACGACAAAATCGCAATGTAGAATGGTTTTATTTACCGAACCATGTTCCTAAAATTCTAATTCTAGTAATACTTGCTTAATTTAAAAAGAATATCCAATTTCAAATAGTTAGCAGCGCTTCGTGTAATCATTCAGCTATATTTGTCATTTCACACTTCCATTATAAAACCACTCTCCATCGTTCACCAGGCCAACTACCATCGATCAATATGTAAGGCAATTTAAAAGGCTTTTCAGTGTTGGAGTCCCAACAAAACTATCTGTCGATCGCAATGTGCTCGATAGACTTCCAATAAATATCAGCAAAAATTTTCATGTTATATTTGTCATTCAATAAGCAAGTGTTTTTGGAATTCTTTTTTAAAACGTACATACAATTGATTGATTTTTCAGTTGTTTGTTTTTATTTAGATCCACTGATGAAACGTTTTATTCGAAGTCGACGAGCCCTTGTCAAAGAAAATTGAAAATTTACCAATATAGTACTATTTTATATATATATTTATATTGTGTATGGGTGCGTGTGTCTGCGTGTTTGTCCATTAATTTAACAGGAGATGAAAAAAGTATATATAACAGATATGAAACGGCAAAACGTTTCACCCCCAAATTTATTATGAGTTTTAAATGTATTTAAATTCAATAAATATTACAAAAAAAATACTTTTAACTTAATCTACGGCTATATTAGGTAACGAAAAGCTAAACAAAATATTTAGGTATATTTTTTTAAATTAATATTTGGTTAGTATGTAGTATTAAAGAATGAACCATTAAATAATTTTGAGTTGGAGTAATATCAAAGGGGAATTTCCTTGTTAAAACTATGAGCTACATGGCTGATACAAATTAACTCATGACGACCTCATTCTTACTTTTACTGCCGCTATTTCGGTCGACCCGACTTTATACAGATTAACATAATCGAGTAACACAGTGAACTATAATAGTAAACGAACTATGATTGTAAAAATGCTATTAAATTTTTTTCAATACAGATAGTCTGAAATTATTTACAATAGTATTTATTTATAATACAATTTTCGTAAAAAGAGTTGTATTGTTTTTCAGTTCTTTCTAAGACTCTTTTTTAAAATCAATGAAACAATGAAATAAATGAAAACAAAAGTTAGGTTAGGATGATACCTGTATAAAGTCGGTTTCGAAAGCATCTAAAGTCTTTTTACTTTCTTCAAGATATAGAGATAAGAAATTAAATTGATTAAAGCTTTTTCCTATTTATAGGCAACAATTATTTAAGTAGCCGAAATTGAAATAAGTTTTAACGAATTGATTTGGCTTTAATTTTTAAATTATTTTATTTTAAATAGTGTAAATAAACATCATAGGGCATTATCAACATCATTACATCTGTGAAATCGTAAGCAGTGACTCATAAAAATTAAACCCCTCAGATACAGGCTTTTGTGTTCCCAAGAATTCTTGCCCTCCTTTATTTGCACGAGAAAATTTACGACAAACCAAAATTACGTGTTACGAAGGAGTTCATATTTCGGAATGAGTAACCAGTAACAACAGCCAACCCAGCCCGCGATATAGAGCCCACGCAAAACTGTAATTTACCCTCCGAAATGTTTGCCTAAAATTTCCGCTTATAAACGACTTACGAGTATCCCAAAACATAAATCTCCAAAGAAAAAGCAATTTCAGATATATATACCTATGTATATAATAAGACGAACAATTTAAAAAATATATTTTTTATTGGCATAATAAACGTATTTTCTATACTTGTAATAAAAAAAAACACATGGACCACTATATTATTTGGAAATAAATAAAATAAACATTTTTAAAAGACTAAAACGATCCTGGACTTTTCATATTCAATAGTTTCTGTTTATTGCGTAAAAATTTCATAAGTGTTTACAACATTTAAACATTCATCATTCTCCTGCCCTTATCCCACTCTTTACGCAAAACGCAAATTACGAAAGATTTGCTTATCTCTGCGGGAAATTATACTTACTCATAATATATAAATGTTACATCCATGGCAACATTGAAAATGGAAGGCTCAAAGGTGAAAGATTGCCGACTGCGCAAGGGTGAGATGAAGACAGATATGTGTGGTGGCGAAGTTGTGAATTTGTTAACAAGAACATAAAGTGGAAAATCTCTATACCCTAAATCACGCCCACTAATGTCTAAGCAAAATGATGCCCATCAGGAGCACTGATGACATATACATATATTAATTATACTCAATTCCACGTCAAAGCGAACGAAGTTTCGTATAGCTAGTAGATAGATAGATTCTACAAAAAAACTTTATTCAGAAGAAAAACAAATACTATTATGAGCTCGTTTGTCACAAACGTTTTCTTTGTAGCTTTATAAAGAGGAACATTATCTCTAATGACTGCTCGGAGCGAAACGAAATCCGACAATCGCATGTGTTACTGAAATATTGGAGATATTGAGAATAATAAATGAGAGCAGTTAGGGCACGTGTCACTGATTAACGTGGGATTCAGGTCATTGACAGATGCGCAAGTGCGACCGTTGTATAGGTATTCGGGGATTAGGTTATACAAAAATGCCTTTACCAGGTAAACTTAACTTATACCATGAGGTTTACTGTCTTAAAATATAAAGAAATCTGATATACCAAACCGTAATTCCAATTCTGCTTTGCAACACGATGAACTATGTTGGTAACTTCGATACAAACGAATATTGCAAATTCCTTAAAAATTCAAAATTTAATTCATTGAGTTCAAAAACAATATACCATTTTATATTAAGTACAATATTTCAAGATGACACGAAAGTCGAAACTGCTCTTGAGTGTCTTATCTAAGCTCTATACTTGTGATAAATCTTTTGTGCTACATTCTAGAAACATAAAGAATACTTTACAGAGAAAGTAAAGGCGGTAAGCAATTCATTTATTGAACCCCAAGGTATTTATTATCCTCATTTAAATAATATTATCAGGTACGATGATTATGAATGTTTTATAACAAAAATCTTCGACAGAGACAACCAAAATCGATACTAACCATACTAATACACAATTTAATTGTTTTCGTTAATTATAAAAGAAATTGAATATTATTAATAAACTAATATTGATTTACGATAGTAAGATTAAGATTTATGGAGTTTCTTACATAAAGTTGTTCTTGCTACATATGCTATGTTTCTTATTTGAGGTAAACAAGGCATCCTTTTTTCCCTTGTATACAAGACGAGCAAAAGCACTGTCAAAGGTGTAAGGTCCATTAATCCAACTTTGACAAGAGACAAATAGTTTATTGGGGCGACTGCGACGAACACAAAAAAAAACACTTTATTCAAGTAATCATATCGATGATAAACGAGAGAGTAGTCGATAATTGATGTCTCTAATAACTATTCTAGAACATCGTCTAAAAAGTCACAATACATAATTATGAATGGAAACTACATCAATGTCCCATCTAAGAGTTAATTCAAGCATCAGATAGAATTTTACCCTCTCATTTACAAATAACACAACGTGATATCTTAAATTGAATGTAGATGGCGGTGAGCTAAAATATTCTTCGGTACAGCGCTATCTATGATACTTTTAAAGTACTAAAATGACTTTGGTAAAGGTAAAAATCTCTAAACATGTACTGGTTACCATTTTCAGTTGAAAGATAGTTATTTAAAACGAAGCTAACAGATGTAGCTTCAATAATCTAAGAATTTAATGATCACTTAACACAACTTAAACTCCTCTAGGATATTAATATTTGCAAGTTAAAAGAATTCAGTACATTTGAATTAGGCTGCAGGATCTAGTAAAAGGTGGAGGTCTGGTGGCCTCTCCCCTTTTGTAGCAACGAATGATGCCTACACCCAACACGCTAAATTTATGCGGATTAATAGGTTACTGATTTCAAAAAATTTGTATGAAGATAAGGAGATTTTCTGCCAATGTTTTCATTCACTAAGTTCATGATAGATTGTAAATATCAAATGTATTTTTTTAAAGTTTCGAAAACTGTAAAACTAGAGTAGTAAGAAATTCTTCATAAAATAAAGAAGTTTTCAGTGAAGCACATCAACAAACGTAAGTATCAAAAAAGCTCATGACTCTTTAAGTTAATAACATGAATAGATGTCCGAGATTTGAACCTGTGTACGATTGATAACAATTTAAAATATACTTGAGTGTAGTTTTTACGTAATTTCTGCTATTTTTAAAATCAAAGGAACACAAAGCACAGGTTTGTGTTTCAAAGGAAGTGCAGCTTAATATTACTTGCGCAGGGATCGAAAGGGAAGGGGGAGATGACGTCATAATCCTAGGCTGCGCGTACAGGGGCAACGCCTGTATTCGGGTCACCTATTTTAGGATGCACTTGTCGACTGGAGATAACCTGAAAATAAACTGTTGTTTAATTTTCTTATATATTAACATTTTTTAAATAATGAGTTGATAACTGCGTATCTATACTAATATTCATTCATTTCATCCTGCTATCCTTATTCCACTCTAAGTGGGATCGGCACAATATGTTGAAAACATCTTGTCAACTGATTCGGCTACGTATTTTACGACCGGCCGCCTGCCTGTTGTCAACTTACCCTAGTTGTATTTTACGACCCCTCAGTAAGAAAGAGGGTGGTCTGTTTTACTCAACCGGATACCAGACAGTGGGTCGACTTACCTTAGTCGCCTTTTACGACACCTCGGTAAGAAATAAGGGTTATCTATTCTACTCAGCCGTATACCACTAATGTCTATACTAATATTATCAATCTGAAAGTCTGTCTGTCACGTTTTCGCAACAAAACCACTGGAGCAATATTGATAAAAAAAGCTTTTCAAAAAAATTACTGTTTTCATATAATTTGTATTTTTTCCTTACATTCCTATCGTGACAGATTCCTTGAAAATCCAAATATCCTGTATATTTTTATGCATGATTCTTATGTCAACTATGTCAGTGAAGGATAAAACTACATATGACACGAATAACCTAGGATAGCTGACAACAGCAAGGGACTGTATTCAAAAGGTTGTGCGTTCAATTCCTTCTTCTTCTTTTGGCTTTGCTAGATAAAACATAAATACTTATTTGATATCAACAATAATCGAGTACTTTAGAATGAAAGTAAAGATTGTCATAAAATCTACATATGCCTCGAAAATTTTGGTCAAAACTTGGATATTGTTATCATACATTTACTTTATTTCAGTTATACATGTAAACTTTTATTAACTTATAGTTATATAAAACATATTTAAAAAACATAGATGTTTTATAATGGTGGTTATATAAATGGTGTTTAATAATGTTTAATACCGAACATTTAATATTAAATGACATTAAAAAACTTAAAATATCTAAAAATGAAATATAGAAATCTCTGTGGCGTGGTATACTCACGACAGTGAGTAATTTGATAATTATTTTATAGTAACAGTAACTGTTGAGTTTCATCACAATTGGTGTCTTTCAAGATAAAATGATGATTTGTAATTATCAATAAACTGCGTAAGTTTTTGTAGCAAAGTATCTGGTTTTGAACTTAGGCGTTCTTAAACCGTTCGATAAATAAAAACTTATCAGTTTTAATAAATAATTATTGATAGTTTCCAAAAGAAGGTTTTATATTAGATTAAGATTAAGAAGTTAACGGACCGATGAAAAGGACACAATAACCTTAAAAAAAATCTCTTGAAAAAACATGATAAGCAATAGTTATTTTTTAATTTTTAATGTCACGGGACCTGTGCGTATTATTTTAAGTAAAAAATCTTATCATTTTTAATACATGAATTATTCCCCATATCAGAGACAAAAGATTGATATTCAATTTAAATGGGACAATTATAGTATATGGAATGCATAAAATCTCGATGTGCAATATACCCAAATACATAAGTGATTCATACGCCCATGTCAGGTACCTACTCTCGTTCTATTAACCAGGGATCCAAGAATGAACGTCACCCTGCGTGTTTCGATTCATGAATAGAGGCTGCAACCCTGGTTGACCTACTTTCTCATTCCATACTGGGTTATACAAAACTGGAACGACGTAAACGACTGAATTTAGCTTAACAATAATAGCACTAGAGTCTTTTAAGATTATTGTCAAAATCGGATGATGATCATATCTGGGATGCTATGTTGTCGTTTCTGGGTTAAAGTATGACGTCAGTCAGTGCGGAGGGGGGCTTGCAGCGGCGGAATTAGGTCAGTTTCCTTCTGAAACAGGTTTAATGGAGGGGCAGGGGGGATGGACCATCGAACGGGAATTAGTTGGAAATAATTATTAACTTGATTACTGTGTGTGCTATATCAAAAATAAATTCGTCATCTGGTTAAAGTAGGGTTGGTAAAATGAAATTTACTATAAATGAGACGTACAGAAGTAGGTCCTTTAATTCGAGCCAGATTTGTAATTAAAAGTGTTAAGCGAGAATAGAGTCGTCTCTAAAGATTTCCTAAAACGGTTAGTGCTATTTTTTTCAGCAAAACTATAGCTTAATCGCTTGCTGTAAAAAAAATCGACACAGAGGCCAATATTTATTAACAGTTTCAAATAACTAATCTGAACATCAAAGTAACCGATTTTCCAATCGCTCTTGTGTTAATTTTTATAATTGCGTATTCGGGAAACTCAAATTTTAATACTATAAATGTTTACTCAGAAACTGTTTTTTTAAACAAATTAGGTAACTCTAAAGATTGTAACAGCTCTTACAAAAGCTTTGAAAGGCTTTTTTAAGCTCTCCAAAAATAATATGAGATTAAAGGATTAAACCGTAAAACTATAATCATTCAAAATTATCATTCAAGGGTTGCCTGGAAGAGATCACTACTCAGTGATAAGGCCGTCCTTTGTACATAAACATAAGGTTTACATTAAGTTTTCAAGTATTTTTGTATGTTTAATGTGTTTTTGTGCAATAAAGTTTTTATTTATCTATCTTTCATTCAAAATTATTCGAGCACCTATAATTTTGTCTTAAATGTAAAGGTATTTTTGTATTGGCTGCGTTTTGAGAATTTTGTTTGTATTTTGTATTTAGAACTAAACAAATAACTAAACTTTTTATTTGATATTTAAAAGTAATACAATGGCATTAGGGTATGCCAGATCCCAATCGGTGTTTTGCGCGATAGTTCGTTCATTCGTTCATTCGATAGATTGACTGACACGAATTTCGCATTGAACTCTTATCGGTGTCAATCAATTATGTTTACGACACTTTACTATCCCACTCCTAAACGAAGCATCCTGATTTTTTTGTAGAAAGCTTATATCCAGCTTTGTTCCAATTCGTACTGATAGGTAACATATCCCAGACAGTCTCCAGAAATATGCAGGTTACTTCGCGATGTTTGAAATGAAAATGACGTAATTAATTGTAAATATCAAATGGAAATTATAATCTTTTATATAAAACTCATTTATTCCGGAATTTAAAGGTGTGACCTGATGGTAAGTGTTACATCTTACCGTTCGACTATTACATTTAGCTATCTATAAAAAAAAATTAAAAATATCTTAAAAATATCTATAACCTGTGTTAGCTCACCGGTGAGGACGTGATTGATATTCTTTTACGTGTCGTATCGGTTCAAATCCCGGGAAGATACCAATGATTTTTTCTGCTAAAACTTGTATCTAATTTCGTTTAAAATTTAAATTACCCAATTACGCATCTCGCACGAATTACTTTAAAATACCTACGTTACATATCAGACGCGACATCCCAAGTTTAACAATTCTCTATAAGGGTATTTACAACATCATTGATACTAGTCTGTTGTCAAACATTTTTCTTATAGTAAGAAATAGAAGCATTTAAATCACAAATGTATTTCATATCCCTTAATATCGAACTAATGTTACAGCTTCTAACCCGATTTATCGACTGCAACTGTATAACGAACGCTGTGCTGATAATATAAATTTTAATGTTTTTTGTGGAATAATCAGCCATTTTTGTAGTACTCTGAAAAAGGAACTGTCAGTGGATGTACAATGGATACCTTTAAGCTTTTATTTATATTTGTATTTCTATTTTTTTTATATTTACTTGTAATTCTATTTTATTGTGTTCCGTTCGAGTAGCTTTTAATCAATATTGCATGCCTAGATCATATTTTGTAGTATTATTATGTGAAGCTCATCAATCAAAAGAACTTGTAATTTTATTTTTAATAACATTCTGTACTTGATCTTATCAATAAAAAAAGTAAAAATAATTGATATTCGCAATTTATCAGACGCTGTTTGGTCAAGAAAACAATCGAAATAAAACCTACATATGTATGTCTTAAGCTTTTAGGGGATATATTTGTGAGTGCGACGGGTCTTAGCTCCAACCCTTCTCTCGATAAACAGGGAGTGAAGACCTATTCCCAGCAGTGGCATAATAAGACGCCGTCACTTTAAAGATATCGATGTTACATCAAACATTAAACCAAGGTGATAAAGCCTAAATAAACCACCGTCACCGGCCGTGAGTTATTAATAGCGTAACTTAAACCAGAACTAACAGTGTCTGGCCTAAAATGGCCGTTCTAATAGTGCTCTAATATGCTTAATGTGGGACCCCGAGGCCGCGTCCTTGACTATGACGCACGACGCTGCCTTGGAGATTGAATGAAATCACTTATTGTTTTAACAGGCGCCACACCGTGTTATTTAGACTATCACCTGTAGCTATTACATTGTTAAGTTGCCTGTCAATGTGTCATATATTTTAAGTTGATCATTATGTCATATGAAATCATGCTATGGGGTACAGCGGCTGATTTACAGGGTCTTTGTTTTACAAATAAGAGCTATTCGTGGTATTTATTATATGAAACCTCGTAATTCTCTAAGGGAGAAATTTTAAAAAATAGGTGTCATGACTGTAGCTTCACAATATATCTATAGTAATATACTATTTGTAAGAAAAAATATTCACTTATATAGTAAGAATAGTGATTGATACGACAGACACTCTAGAAACCGAAATAAACTAATGACGCCAAGGTTGCGCCTCCAAAAGGTCCGAAATCATTTGTCGGTCTCTTTGTGTGCTTTGTTGCTGGTGGGGGCGCCTCGGGGTGCGTGTGGTGGCTTGTCCTGCATGTATAAGGTTCGTAGATTTTGCCTGCTTCATACACATTAGCTTTGCATGCATTCGCTTAACCCGTGCAGATTATAGCGAGGTCGTTTTGTTATAGTGCCTGTAATATGGAATTCCGCAAAGTAACGCCTGCTTCTATAAATCATTTTTAAAAAAACTCATTGGTTTCAAATGACTCCGTCACAATCTGCTGTCGATCCCAAATGTGTTCTACGATAAAAAAAACTAATTCCCATCTAAATATAGAGTTTAATAACTCATGAGTAGGTATGAATATGGATTCTTATAACGGTAGCATTACAAACTGCGCTTTTTTTATATACTTGTAATATTGGTTTTTTTTTTTCTACAGTGTAATAATTGTTTGTAAAATTGTGTATAATAAAATTATACAGCAACAACAAACCACCTCCACCTTTATTTTTTATTATAACAATTATTTCAACTTGTAACCGAAGCATGATCAAGAAAAAGACAGCCTCAATGTGTGAAATATTATATTGTATTATCGAGTACATTAGCCTGTTCAAATATTGTTCAAGTCTGGTTCTGGTTATTTTCAGCCTTTTTTTTAATCAAAGCGCCTGGCTATGATCTCGTCTGATGGAAAGAAGGATGCAGCCTAAGGTGGACTGCGCTTGCCACTATAGTGCCTATTTACTCTTTTTTTGGAATTTAGCAGATCTTAGGAGTCCAGAAAGATAGATGCAGGAAGGGAAGTCCGCAGATTCATAACGTACGAGTAACTTAATCGTCAAAACAGTTAAACAAATGATCATATTAGTGAAATCTTTCAATAATAAATCATTAAACTGTCGCGAAGGATTTTAGCAGAAAGCAAATAACACGGCGATTATATCAATAATTTCAATGCAATGTGGTAAGGCCGCGCCCTTGTTTATGACGCACGCCACCACCTTGGATACTGAATGGCGGAGCGACCGGAATGGCTCATTCACAGCCCTTGCAGTGAATAACACCGAAAAATTTAATGGGCCAATATATTTATTGAAGTGTAATAACTACACTACAAACGTGAATAATTCTAAACATAATGTAACAGATATAAAGTAAAAAAATATATAACCTATTTTATTAAACCCAGATTTAAAAGCGACTGTTCCTGAACGAGACTACTTATCTCTGTATCATAAAATTTTCCACATTTAATAAATATAATAAATTTGAACTTATCCAGAGTAAAAAAAAATATTCGTATAAATTTCAAATAAAAATTATTTTATTAAAGTAAGCTTGTACACAAGTGCTTTTGAATTGTCAAAACTACTGCTGGTTCGCAAAAATGCTCCTATCGATAAGAGCCAGCAAGAAACTCAGCGGTTGATCTTTTCAAAATATAGTTGGTATAACTTTAGTTACTTACAAAGATGAAATGTGTTTTCTGACTGTGGTCCTCATAAGAAAACTTAGATTTACTTGCGGGTTTTGAAGCAGGCTATGCTTGGAGCATCTTTACGTGCTCAAATGAGAATTGAGGAGATCTGTAGAAGAACCAAAGTCACCAACATAGTTCAGCGTGTCGCAAAGTTGAAGTGGCAATGGGCGGTGCACATAGTGTGGAGAACCGATGGGCTTTGGGTCCTTAAGGTGTTGGAATGGCGACCCCGTCCTAAAAAACCCCGTTCTCGTAGGCCCCCCTACGAGATGGACTGATGACCTCAAAAGGACCACGGGGAGCCGCTAAATCCAAGCAGCACAGGATCATGTTTTATAGAGATCATGGGAAGAGACCTATGTTCAGCAGTGGAAGTCTTTAGGTTGAGAAGAAGAAGAACTAGTTACATTTTGTCATAACTATCTTGCCAAAGTTCGAAAAGAAGCTACATCCACGCATTCTTATCATTTATGTACTCAACAGTATAGGCTTTCTGTATCGGCCTTCTTTTCAGATTTTTTTAACTGTGCACAGTGCATTACTGATTAACTGTACGTTTCGTTAAGAAACCTGTTTTTATTTATTATATTTTATATTATGTAAATGATGTATTTGTCGTTGATGAACAACAGCAACAAAAAACCTATCCTATTGAGGATTACTTGGATGATAAGAATGCGTGGTTATAGCTACTCTCCAACCCTCTATAAGACAGCAATGACTACACGTAACTAGTAATAAGAAGTATGTTTTGAAAAGAGCAACTGCCGAATTTCTTGCTGGCTCTTCTCGGTAGAAACAGCTTTCCAAACCAGCAGTAGAGTTGACGATTCAAAAGCACTTGATCACAACTTAACTTGAATAAAGAATATTTTGAATTCGAATTTGATTTTAACGGTCGTAGTAAAATAAATAAATAAATAAACTGCTGGAAAGGAAGTTAAAGGGAATAATTCTAACGTCAGAAGCTGCAAGTTGCACCGGCGTTGGAGATATTCGTAGCTAAATGTCAAATGGGCAGTCGATACACTTGTTGCTGACCGGGTCAGCGGGGAGGCGCGGCGGGGACGGTTCAACGACCGCATGCAGGCTATTTCAGGCTCCTGCATAGGTAAAGTTCGAAGGTCACACGATAGGGAATAAATTGATGTCACAGAGATATTTTAGTCGAATCTAACAAAAGGTATAAATAACTATATATTAATACTTCAATTTAGACTTTCGTGAAGAGATTTTTGTAAAGAATTTTTTATCAAATGCTTGTTTTTGTAAAATAGTTTATCATCATCCTCCTGCCCTTATCCCACTCTAAGTGGGGTCGGCACAATATATTCATGTTATATGATTTGGCTACGTATTTTACGACCGGCCGCCTGCCTGACGCCAAATTAGTTTAGTCGTATTTTACGACCCCTCGGTAAGAAAAAGGGTGGTCTTTTCTACACAGCCGGATACCACACGGCGGGTCGACTTACCTTAGTCGTTACTTTAATGATGCCTCGGTAAGAAATGAGGGTAGTCTATTCTACTTAGCCGGTTACACGGTAGTTTTGTAAAATAGTTTAGATTAGTAAATAGTTCAATTTAGTAAAAATGTTATGAAATAATTTAACCTAATTTTTTTTACATATTTAAATACATATTATTGTTGTCCTTCAAACTCCTTCATCGATTGCGTTTTATTGTGCGAAAGAATACTCTAAATTATTTTTTTTCTGTATATAATATAGAAATATCCATAATGAGTAAATATCGGTGATTGCAGTAACAAAATAGAAGACGTGCCACACTGCAAGTAGGTACCCTATATAAAAAACTCCGCTTATTTTAAAATGTATTCGAATTATTATAATATATCAGTGAAAGTTTCGTAAAGTAAAGTAAGCCTTTTGTGATTGAGTCTAAAATAGATACTGGCATGCCCTGGATCTTACATATTACGGAGACACTGACTACCTCTGCTCAAGAAGACACCGTTGGCGCGCCGCCTTAATCTCATAGCCCGAAGAAATCTTGTGTTGCTATCTGAATGAAACCGCAAAGGTTGCTGCTTGGACTGTATGTTATAACTAAGTTCGTATTATTTCTTAGTAACTCGTAACATTTTATAACAATAATTTGTTGGTTTTTCGACTATGGGTGCATTAAGTAATTAAGTATGTATTTAAAATTATATATGTATATATATTTACCAGTTGTCTGTCACCCATAACTCAAGTATTATGTTGCTTACTTTGGGGACGAACGACCGTGTATGGAAGTGTCCCATTTACATAAAAAATAATAAAATATAGGATTGAACCTGTGTTCAGGTCACTGAGCGTACGCCCATCAAGGCTCATATAATATATGTGTCCTAACAGATGTGTAAGTTACATGTTATATATAAAGACGGGCGAGTTATAATAGAGGAAAACAAAGGAAGAAAAAAGGAAAGGTAAGACAATAAACCTATAACTCTGCTGACTTTATTGATTAAGCAAACAAAGGGTACTAAAAAAAATTTTATTCTTTATCTACAACAGAAACAATAACAGAACTACTTTCTATGAAGCAGGCAAAATTCACGTACCTTACACATGCAGGACAAGATATCCCAAGAAGCCTCTTCCAGATACTTGTGGTGACTTGTCCTGCATGTGTAAGGTACGTGAATGTTGCCTGCTTCATACACTTAGCATTACATATATTCGCTTAACAGACGCGGATTATAGCAAAGTAGTTCTGTTATAGTTTCAGTATTATGGAATTCCGCAAAGTAACGCCTGCTTCTATAAATCACTTTGTCTACAAAACCTCTCTTCTAAGTAGGCAGATGGCTTTAAATTGCAAAGAGACGACGCTGATTGCCTATCCTTGAAATATATTTTGACATATTTTACTATAAGCTGTGATAGCCTAGCGGTGAGACCGTGCGACTTTCTAGCGACGGCATAGGTTCGAACCCCGGGCAGGCACCAATAAGTTTTTCTATTAAAACTTATGTGGCTAATTGATAATTGCAATTTATCACACGCTTTTCGGTGAAGGAAAACAACGTGAGGAAACCTGTATATCTCTAAAGAATTCTAGGGATATGTGTAACCTACCAATCCGCATTTGAGCAGCGTGGTAGGTCTTAGCTTTAATCCTTCTCTCCAAAAACGGAGAGAGGAGGCCTTAGCCCAGCAGTGGACATAGTAACAGGCCGTTACTTTTTTACTTTACTTTTTATATTTTTACTTAAATATAAAATAATATCTACGAATACATTACCATTAAATATTTTTAATTACATTGCTGTACATATTTCCAAGAAATATATTCTTAATAGAATATATTCTTATAATTATTAAAAAATATATTAGTTACTCCATTAATAAAAAAAATTGTTTACTAATTAACATATACATATGTTAACGTGTAGTAATCATACTAGGTATTTAGATACTTTCTTAGCATAAATATTAATAAAAAATCATAATTTCTACTAATATTGATATTAAAAATGTTACACATTATAAAGAAATTCCGAATGAGTTTAAACTATAAGCACTAACAAGTACTTCTCAAAAATATTTATAAGTAGCCAAAGATCTGCCCTATAAATACACTTCAAAGTTATTATTAACGTTTGCTTCTATTCCAGTTCGAATTGCATAATAGTGACGTCAGGGGGGCACGGCGCGGGCGCGGTCTCCTCGCCCATTCATGGGGCACACGCACACAGACACAACCCGTGACCTGAGCCCATATGATTGTGATTTTCGTCGTGACGTCACCCCCCACCAACCAATGAGAGCGCAGATCCATTCAAGCCTAACTCCTGAAGGGAAATTCATCGGATGTAGGCTCCAGTCGACGGGCACCCGCCGTCGCGGCATTCAGCTTTTCCGATCTCGTGAATTTCATATAATATGCTACCAAAAAAAATTAAAGTTTTATTTGTATTTGAAATTTAATAATTGGCATGTTTTTCGTGGTTCTATGGACCCCCGACATTATGCTACGGTAAGTAATAGAGTCATAGAACACAAACACAAAGCTTTTTAAAGTTATCTAACTTTTGTTAATACATCACTATAAGGAATAAGAAAATCCTAATACAAAAGCACGTGTTTGCTACGAGTACGCTACGATGCTACGCCTACGCGCTGTCTGGCTCGTAGCTCCGTAAACCCGCCTACGCAAAGTCTACCCCGACTGAGCTTTTATGTAAACTACTTAAACATAAAATTTGTATTAGCTGACAAGTATTAAGAAGGTAGGTACATTATTTCAAATAAAATTTATTTTATAAGAGCCTGTGATTATAATATCCAGGTAATTAAAATTTTAATTTCAAACAAGCAGTATTGCTCTATTAAGACATGCAAATTCCCATTCACGAAGTCATTCATTTAAAATTTAGGTCAAACTATATAAATCATCCTACAAGGGCCATATTAATTTGCTTTAATTTCGATTACATTGTATATTTCGATGGGATCGCCTCATAGAACTATAACTAAGCTAGTTACCGTTATTTTTCAAAACATCAATTGTATATGCTGTACTTAGTTAGTGGACTTAAAAATATCTTTCGAATCAACGGTTCAATGATGGAATAAAGAGACATATGTTGCTAATGACAAATGTTCTTTGAACCACAGAACACCTAAGTGTTATATTTTTGAGTATTTTAGAAAATATTAAATATATGTACTAGCCGTAAGTTATCTGATTTCGATTTATATTTGTTATTTTTTTAAATAAATATCTTAAGTCCTTTAATTACTAATTTACTTAATTTATTATTATTTCTCCTAAAGATACTGAAGGTTCAGACTAAATGAAAGTCATATGCATTAAAATAATTCATTAATTTATATTAATGTATATGACTTGATAATACGTCCAAAAGTAGACTATTGTCTATTTTTGAACTCTTCATTATGATATATATGTATAAATGTTATTAGATATTAATATATAAAGTCAAACTATAGTCAATACCCAGTAACAGAAATGTAAAATACTTCGTTGAAGATTATAATAAATTTTAACTGACTGTTAAAGCATTTAAGAAAATATAATAATTTTTAATATTGGCGTAGAGCACATTATATGGTTTAATTGATTTAAATTGATATTGAGAACTTTTATGTATATTCATAAAACCTTAATGAATTTTACACACTAATTTTGTCTTAAAAAAATATAATTTTATATGTTCAAGATAACATCTAAGATAAAAGGAAAAGTATATTTTAATAAATATCTAATTAACGACCAATAAGCAGATGCTGACAGCTTGTTACTAATGTGTAAAGTATATTTTGATAAAATTTTATAAAGCTAGAATATCACATTCTTCATTCTACAAGTCCCTGCCATAGCGACTTCAGCTTCGGGACAAAATGAATAATATCAGATACTCAGATACAGGATGAAAGAATAAAGACTACCCTTTACTCTTTTAGGGATCTCCTCCTTTATGATTTTATCATGCATAAAAACTCCAAGCGTTCGATTTGTCGATGAGCGACGCGGAGTTTTTGTATAAGGCCATACAGGGTCCGAGTTTGTTTCGGAAATGAGCACTACCAAAACTTATTGAAAGACAGATAGTTTTCAGGCACTAAGGTATTTTTGACGGTAACAGTAGTGTTTGATTCGCTAATGACTTTTTCCCAAAACCTACGTAGTCCGACCTAGGACATAACCTAATACAAAAACATGTATGATTTCGAGATTCGAGCTCTACCAGGTGAAGAAGGAAGCAAGTCCAATGCAAGATTTTTTCTTAGTCGTGTAAATTTGAGGACCCCTTGTTGTCATAATTTGCTGAAATCATCGAGCAACTGCTGAGATCAAATATTAAAAAAAAATGTTAATATTTATTTATATTATTGAGCATTCATATAGAATAAACTATTTTGCAATATTATACTTATGCAATATTTTCAGTTAAGTTATCATCGTATCCTCTAAATATTCTTTTCATGTATATTATGATAAATAAGTATTCTAAGCTGTTGTCTTACGGTACTTTAGATTTTGTATACGACCATTAAGTTTTCATACCATAAAATTATTAACAAAAAAATTTTAAGTAAAAAATTAATCTTAGCGAATATGAAATCGTTGAGTAAATAAATAGTTGTTATGGTGGATTGTGGTTTCCAAATATTTCGAGACAAATTATTTATCATAAGCATATATCTTTTATTTGTCGATGTCAATATTATAAAGACTATAAATCTGTAATATAATAAATCTATATATAATAAAATATCTGAATGTCCAATTTGGTACTATGAAAGTTTAAAATTTCCGTTTTTCCAGTTTAAGGATTCTTGAACCTTGGTTCTAGAAACTGTGATACACATATACATCATTAATTTTTAATTTTAGTTACCGTTAAGATTTATTTATTACGCTCCATAATTAATGGTTATTATTAACTAAAACATTTGAGTATGGATTTAAACCTGTAAACTATTCTATGATAAAATATATACATAATTAATTACGATTTGACACGAGTTTTTTTGATAAATACACATGCAAATATCGCGAAAATTTCTGGAATACACATTCAAGCTTACTGTAGCTTATAAGAAAAAAGATGTATTATTAGATTAGATAGATTTGATTATTAAGAAATTCAATTTCTTTTTAAAATACTTAGATTGAATTTTCTACGTTATTATATAAATTGCAAAATAATTGACATCTTTTATCTTATCTTAGGAAAATTGAGATGACAAAGAAACAATAACCATAAAACTGTACGAGCCATTCGAATGTTAAGGGTGTGGACCGGAGAGACGGGCGGGGGTAGTCTGTTTGACGTCAGAGCATTCCCGTGACGTCACGGGTACGTGCCACACCCGCCTTTGACGTCATTGCAAATTTACCCAGGTTAAAGTCATAACATCAAATTTACCTTCCGTATTCGTTGACATCAAATAATATGTAACGAAATAAAATTAAACATTTCGTAATATAATTGCATTTGGAACATCTTACATTATACAAAGTTAATGGATCAAAATCTTTATGGTATGTGTTTATCTAATTCTGCAGTTTTTCATGAGAATATGTTTTTTAATTTAGCATCTGTACCTAAATATCAATCAATCAATAACAATCAAATTATCTTATCAAAAAACTAAAAAAAAAACTGAATGCACGAAATAAACGTTTGCATTTTACTTGTACCTCTAAAATTCAATGAACGAGCTTGCTACGTCACGGGCTCTGCAGGCTGTATTGCCGTCCTTTTCCGCGCATTGCGCTGAGCGAGAGCGAGCGAGACAGCTGCACCCAGTGACCTAGTTTCTCGACCTCGCTCGGGAGGGATTGGCTTCTATTTTTAATCTGAAGGTCGATTTATTTATAGCGCTAGGCGGCGGGAACGCTCTTCTATTGTAATTAATCGGTACTATATTTCTAATTACGAAATATTTCGTTTTTAATTATTTTGTTGAACTTATAATATAATTGATTTGAATTAAGCTGTGATAGCCCAACGGTGAGACCGTGCGACTCTTTCGAGGGGAACACGAGTTCAAACCCGGGCAGGCACCAATGAGTTTTTCTATTAAAACTCATGTGTCTAATTGATAATTGCAATTTATCGCACGCTTTTCGGTGAAGGAAAACATCGTGAGGAAACCTGCATATCTCTAGAGAATTCTGGAGATATGTATAACCTACCAATCCGCATTGGAGCAGCGTGGTAGGTCTTAGCTCCAACCCTTCTCTCCAGAAACGGAGAGAAGAGGCCTATTCCCAGCAGTGGGATTGTAACAGGCTGGTACATACATAATATAATTGTGTATTCATGGTTAGAAGGTACATTATGCGTTTTGATAAAACAAATCACGCTTCTGCGACGGACTGAATAACGACTTTATTCCTATAAGATCCTGTAGTTTTAGCCCTGCGCCTTTAGTAATATATTTTTTGAACTGACTATGCTTTTAACTCTAATGACTTTTACAGCGTCATCGTACGGGACGGGCAAAAGCAGAAGCATCATCTAGGTTGTGAAATGCGGTAAGTAGAGCGCCGAAGCTCTATTAGTGTACGGAAATCTCTAAAGGTAGACACTGGAAGGTAAGACCTATTTTGGATTCCTATATTTTAGGGGAGTGGACCTCAGGTGTAGTTTAGTCACTGTTGTAAATGAGTTCTAGTATACGTCAGCTTTGTCGAAGTAAGACTTCTAAGAACGCTTAAAGCAATTAGCTACTATGGGGGATCTCATATCTCTATGAAGTTTGATGTTCTGCATGAACTATGTAACCAATGGCTATCCTCATGAATTGGTTCTGTAGTCTTTGGAACGTGAGTAATCTTGCTTCTGAAATTTAATAACGACCTGTTACTATCTCCCTGCGTGGAATAGGCTGTTTCTCCATTTTTAAAGACAAAGGTTGGAGCTAAGACCACAGCGGTCCAATGCGAATGGGTTACACATACCGGTAGTATTCTCTAGAATTAGATATATGTATATCTAGCTTTTCCTTCACTGAAAAGCGTGTAATAAATTTATCTTTTAGATACATAAGTTTTTAACATAATACTCATCGGTGTCTGCCCGAGTTCTGAATCCGTGACCATCTTGAAAGAGTCACACGGTCCGCTGGGCTATCACAACTCTTAAATGTAAGCGAAGATAACGCTCGCATAGAATATTATTGATCTTATCACTGGTCACTTTGTTTCTGAGTGATATCTTATTTTTCTTACATAGCAACGGATAAAGGCGATCCATAACATTGGCTTGTTGGAAGCTGTAGCAGAACAGAACCCCAGTATCGATGTAACATTATGTAGGCTAACCGTTTAACTCAAACTTCGCCTGCGGGGTACAAGAGTATATTACGCTACAAGCGCTCGCCGCTGACACCTTCCTCAGTCCCCGTTCTCCTTATACCTCCGCGCCCTTCTACCCCACAGGCGAGGTCTAAGTTAAACGGTTATCCTATTGTTGTTACTCCAATCTTTATGTGCTAGGGAACTACTTTAATTCACATAAGCGAAATACGAACATAACTATATATTATTAAAAGTGACATTCCGAGGACTCTGAAAATAGAATTGGAATCCATATACGTATGTAGTTTTACGTCTGTCCATACCTTAATATTATAAATACGAAAGTCTGTCTGTCTGTTATGCTTGAACGGCTAATCCGTTGCACCAATATTGATGAAATTTAGTATATTTAAAGCTTATAAAACGGGGTAACATAAAAGGATAAAAAATACCGTTTTTCTTTCGGGAAGACACACGTCTTCCCAAAAGTCGCAAAACCAGTCGTCAGTATCGTATCGATCACTAAGGAGTGCTTTGTAGAGTTTGTTAACATAAGGCCTTTTTAAATGTTTCAATGTCACAAAGCGTAACTTAAGCAATTTATAACTAAGGGGCTTGTACTCGTAGTACAGATTTTTACGTTTTAATTTTTTTTTAAAAGTCCAAGCTAAAATAGTTTCAGGAGGAAAACAGGATGGGCCTTGAATGAAACGGAACTTCGTAATTAAATTAAACATGACATATGATTACATATGAACCGTTTGCTCGACTTTATAAAGCTTTCTACTACACTAATCTAATATTACTTCGCACATACTCGCGCTACTAGCGGCAACGTCAGTGAACTAACGCCAGCGGTACTCAAACTTAAACAAAATTAAACAAAGTATTGATTAAAAAAAGTATAAAGTAAAAAAATATATAATAGATAATAATTTTAACCATTGTAAAAAGACTACATTTGAAAAACTAGTTCGTACGATTCGGAGTTACAGGTTGTAGATTCTTGAATATGAGAATAGATGGCGTTAGAAGTATTGAAATATATTCATTCATAAAATTAACTAAACTATATTAATATATATGTTAAATTCCTTATGTTTTAATTTATATTTTGTGGCAAAATTACTAAAAGAATTTTTTATATACTCGTAAATTAGACAATACCACTTACCTATACGTTATAGCAACGATATGAAGTTGTCTTGCACTTTGAAAACCACATATTTAACTTTATATTTGTCTTCTGTATATTTTTCACAGTAATAATTCGAGAATCTATTTTATAGCCCTTAAAGTATATTTGGTACTTATTAGGATCATTGATCATTGCATTGATTAAAATAAAATATCGGCCAATTAAAGTGACTCTGTTAGGTTTTGACTATTTGAAAAGGAAGCCAAAGGCAAGCCCTCTTTTTCATACAAACAATCAGCTTAGCGATTCAACGCGGAAACGCTGCAAGAATTCTTAGGACCATTACACGTAGGCATGAATTTTATAGCACTAGCTTTTAGATAATTTATGATAGATATAACATTTACATTTTCACTTAAAAGAAAATAAAATTCATCCATTAATTTAAAAAATCATGTTTGTAAAATCTAAGCAATTATAATTCCATTTAAGGATATAAAGCATTTCCCGAAATGGAATTATATCCCTATTATCCCTATTTTTTTTTAAATATATTATCGAAAATATTATTAGCGTGTGGATGAAAACAAATGTTATCGTCGAATTGGTGATGACATTTATTTATTTATTCCTTACATATGCTAAATAAAGTTTAACTTAAAATATGGCCATCTATAGCCCAACTATGTAGTTTAAATTGTAATTATACATCGACGAACACATGTGTGTAGACATGTGACTTATAGTAGCTTAATCACATGTCTACACAATCATGTCATGTCATGTATTTGCTATACGATCTTTTTATTCTGATTAGTACAATCAATCTGTAAGTCTGTAAGTACCTTTATTTGTAACCATTTGTAAATTTAAATGAGTTTAAGATTTTTATCTATAAATATAGGAAACCGTTAAAAAGTCTTTAATGTTCACACGATATGTTGAAACGACTAGACACGTTGTGATCTGACTTATTTAACGATCCGGCCTGCGATATAAATATCATTACGCTTGGGCGGGCAGTATCGGATGGCCGGACACAACTTCCGCGGGGCTTCTGGTGTCAAATGTCTAATCTATTACCTGCTACATCCACGCCTCCCTTATCCTCCACCCCAACAGAGGGTATACTTTTTTTTACTAACTAGCATATGCCACATCGTCTGCCTAATAAGATTTAAATTGATGAAACAATCCTCGTTAGAAAACTATGTTTTCTTCAATTCCATTTCCAACTTAATTACTAATTGACTCAAATGCAGTCTCGGGTCGACTTTAGTGTTTAAATTTCCTAAACATTATATTGTTTTGTTGTAAGTTTCATTTGTATCAAATTACATTAATATTATTCCAGCGGATTAGCAGTAAAAGTCTAATAGACAGACAGGCAAAAAACAGAGATATATGGTAACATTTATTATATTAGTAAGAAAGTATTTTCTATAATAAAGTTACCATCTTTAACAATGAAGAAAAGAACACAATGTATAGGATTATTTTGCTATTGCAATTCATGTTTGACCGTAAGACGTTTTTTTTCCACATATCGACGAACATCCACTGATACTCGTAGATCCAGCGATAGATCAATTTCGACGTGTATGGACAATGTCCACCACCTGTGATGTACGGAATCTTAATTTGTGCCGCATAAATCTATCGAGTTCCTGCGATGTTTTTACCATAACCTCCCCACTTAGAGGGAGAAATACTGACACTATGAATTTCCAGATCACCACTCAAGCAACTTGTATGCCCAATCATTTATGTGCCCCACACATCGTCACTTCAGCCTGACGGCCCTCTGATTTATATAAGTCAGTAAAAAAATACACATTTCTTAAAAAAAAGCGCCCAGCTATGGTGTAGCGCTTGCAACGTCAGTATAGTAAGCAGCCTACAAAGAGCTCAAAATATCATCTTACGCTCTATATCCAACGTACCGTGGTACGTTACCAATCAAGAAATACATCAAAATCTAAATATTATCACAATTAGGGAAGAGGCGTGAGGACTGTCACTTAAATAAAAAACTGTCTTCTCAATCATCCAAATAATTTGGCCCCAGAAATGGCCTATGAAATTTCCCAGGAGGCTTGAAAATTTCCTATTTTCGATCTAGACAAACGAGTCTAGGCGGCAACAGATAGTGTCAAGTCTTAAGGAGGATCGTCCAATACAAAACATTCAACAAATTTGATCATAGTCTTACGACTGATCGCAGATGATATTATAAAAAAAATATTTTTTTTAAAAATATTCTTGTAATATCCTTTTTATATGAAGAAACTTAAATTACTTGTAAAATAGGTGATGAATTTTATGTTATATATAAATGAAATTGTGTCTATTAAAAAATTCATATCGGTGGTTTTAATTTGTTAACATTTATTAAGGCTTAGAGAGTCCAATTAACATCCAAACACGGTTATGGGTACTTTAAAATTATTACCGCCTAATTTTTACTTAATATGAAAGGCTTTCCTTTCTCTAAAAGTATGGACTAAGGATATTGGCCATTATTGCTCCAAAAGATAATGTTGCCAACTTTACCTACTCTAACTTTATATACTATCTCGCCTGAAGAAATTACAAATAAACTCAAAGATAAAAGCATGCTGACCTGAAACGGAAATATATCAATCAATAATAAGAGTTGTCTTTTATCGATTCCTATACATTTGAGATTGCATGTTACGTTGGCTTTCTTCTGAACCAAAGTAAACAAAAAATAATAGGAAAATGTAGCCTTTAATATTATAATTATGCATCTTATGTGCTACTGAGCAACAAAATAGCTGAAAGTACGAACAGAAACCATAAAAAAAATCAAAATTTCTCATAATATAAATGTAATTTTGTATTTCTTAATCAAAACTTATTTTAATTTTATTATGGCTTTAATATATTTATGAATTAATTTTGACAAGAAAAATTGGACCTAAAGAGTCTTAACACCTGCAGGTTATCTAATTTCATATCGATATCGTTCTTCATTTAAGTAATTTTCCTGAGAAATGGAGTGTGAAGAGATTCCAGACAGGAAATATGAATCCGAACATTCAGGTAGGACCATAAAAACAATGTCATATGATTAGACAAACCTCATTTCACTCGTGTTAACTTGGTTTAATGTCCTAAAACGATTTATTTATATAAGATGTATATTAAAAGAATATTACTCACATTTTCGAATATATACGAAATCGCATAAATATATTTTAACTTTATGCACTGAATGAGATACGCTCCCGATCACTCTCAATAATAATTATTGTGGAATAATAAATTGCATAAGAATAATTGCATTATAATTAACCTTGTGTGGGCAAAGACTATTATCAGTATAGCACGTAACAGCCAGGTTTAAATCTTGGTAGCGGTCTGTAATCCTGTAACGAGGGAGGCGCCGACCTCCTTTATAGGGCTTCTCTGCCCTCTGTACATTCCAGGCTATTTCACGCCCAAGTATTTTCCTATTTATTTTATTTATTACTAA
Source organism: Morpho deidamia (assembly GCA_947086505.1). NCBI lineage: Eukaryota > Metazoa > Arthropoda > Insecta > Lepidoptera > Nymphalidae > Morpho > Morpho deidamia. Next base: position 5,052,908 of record CAMTZC010000025.1, read on the forward strand.
TTTTTTAATGATGGGTATATTATAGCGCTCTCGAATACATCCATCCGTCGCAAAATAACTACTTTTAAAACTGTCTGCTAAATGTTTTAAATCATAACCGGTAAAGGATAACGAATATTATCACGATTCTAAAGCCAAAGGCCCTTATGATGTTTAAAAAATTTCAAAACCCTTTTTTATGAGAATGTATTTAATTATGTTTACGATTAAAATATTCAAAATTATCCTTTAGCAAGAATCTTTGGAGTTTATTCCCACGACGATACAGAAAGCTTACTTGAGGTAATCTAAAAGTCTAAGTTATCTTAAATGCTTATCATCTAATAATAATGCGTAGATATAGCTACTATTCGTTACTGTACAAGACAGTAATGACTAAATGTAACTAGTTATAAATATTATTTTGAAAAGAGCAACCGCCGAGTTTCTTATTGGCTCTTCAAGAGGGAACAGCTTTCCAAACAAACAGTAGAGTTGACGTTTCAAAAGTACTTGTTTACAAGTTTAATGGAATTAAAATATTTTGAATTTGAATTTTACGATACTCCAATGTGTTGGCAATTGGTAGGTTACACATATTCTACAGATTCTCTTGGAATACAAGGTTTCTACAAGATATTTATCTTGACCGTAAAACACATGATGAATTTGAAATATAGATTAAACGCATAAGCTTTTTAAACTCTAGCTTTTAGAGTGAACAGCCTTGGAGTCCTTGGGTGCATTATGGCTGACCGCAATTTCAATTTTTCATTATGGCACTTCTATTATTATATAGATCTATGTCAAATTGTATGTCTATAACGAATTCCATGTAGGATTTCAGCTTGCCTTACTTTGTCCCGCTATCCGCTTATAACTAGTACCGAAGCAAATTAAGGGTGATGGACATAGGCCGTTTTTTTAGTTAAAAGGTAGCTGTGCAGTATTGCTTTAAGTATTCACTCGCACCCCGGCCTACCCCGAGTGCAGACGTTCTTCTATTTCTAGTACAAAAATAGTACATTGTTAGAAAAATTTAAACCTAAGAAAATAGTCAGTGATGAATAGTTTCGTTTTTATTTTAAAAGCTTTTTTATTTGTGTTGTTTTGTTGCTCAAGTGAGTATATATATTTTTTGTTTTATTTGTCCTTTATTCTTTTATTTAAGATAAATTGAAAGAATATACTAGATTTTGTTTATGTTCGTTTTTTTACATAGCTGTTAGATTTTAGCCAATAAATTAGAAATCATTCGTATCATAATTGTCGGATTTACCTGAACTAGAACGGAAGATAATTGATAGTTAAGCGGGGAACATAAACCTAGCCGAAATTAATAAGAAAAATTTCATAATTATAACGCGAAAGAGTTTTTTCGGGTTTTGAATAAAACAATAACAATGTATACCTATTGGCACTAAAAGGGACTTTAAAAGGGATGTTTTAAAAAATCCTGTTATGTTAAACAACGAATTTGCCTGATAAATTATTACACAGAGGAATGAATTTTAAAAGTGAAAAAACTATATTTATGGTATACAAATGATATTAAAATATATGTGTATCGATATTTAAAACCCTGCCTTAGTCGTCGTATTGCCGTGTGTGCAACGGCTTAAGCCGGTAGTATGGTTTCGTACATCGACTTCGCGGGGCTTCTCGTTACCTGACACCTTAGCTTTTTATACGCGGCCGCCATCCGTTTAACTAAATAGCAAATAATATATTAAATTTCTTGTCAAGTTAGAGTTCGTGGGTCGGTTTATCAATTTTAACAACCCTTAACATTCTTGACAATCAAAAATATTTTGTTAATGTACCGCGACAATCCTTCTCTAATCGACAATCGATGGATGGATATAATAATATTTTTAAAAAGTAATTTAAATAATGATATCGATAATTAAAAAAATCCGTAAGAAATTTTGAAATTAGGAAATTCAGAACGTAACATTTCTTTGTACTTAAAGAATTCACCTCAGTTATTATAATTGTCTCATTCTTTTATTTATTTATTTTATATTTTGTACATAAACCTATTTGGAATAATTTGACATTCCTATTGTTCGACACAACTCAATATCATCAACTGGTATGGGAACAACAAGATGAAATAGAATGAAGCCCAAAGCAGCTGCTGGCCACTGCACAAGATTAGTTTGAGCATACTCTTGTGCGTGTGACAGCGGCTATTGCGGGCCTTTCATAAACGGCGTGCGAAGATTCAGCATATCTACATCAACATTAGGATGCTTCCAATTCTCCTCATTTAAATCGTTTGCCAAAGCTAACAAATAATTTGTTCCAATATTTGTTAACTGTTATGTTAGCTTTCATCCGGGAATATTTTCAAGAAAACGAACTTAAAAAAGAACCTAATACTTTTCATATGAATAAATGTATATGATGTAGTAGTTATAAAACGACATCATTTACGCGATTATTATATGTTGTTATAGTCATCTAATATTTATTTGATTCCAGAAAAGTGAGTGACAGAACTGAATTACCAAATTGGCTAAACTTATTTGCACTGATATGGTTTTAGGTAGTATGCCATTGTGGCCAAAAAAACAAAATTTATGTGTACGATATATTCAAAATATGTTGACACATTGTACACTCACTTTACTTGAAAGTTTATAGAACTGTTTGTATACTGTCATTTATAATTTTACAAACGATACGATAACTTATTTACGGTGTAAGAATTAAGATGTCTATAAATAAAAAATATTACATTAACTATTCATAGGTGACCAAGAATAAAATTAAATACGAAAAGAATACAAAAACAAGTTCAGCTGTTGCTATAAAATAAATAGTCATTATTTATAATTAAAAAATCAGATCCATTCGAATCTCATTTTTCAAAATGCCATATTTGGTTTTCAACAATGTAAACATTTTCATATAAATACATATATTCATTCCTTGACTATAAAGGTTGGTCCTTTATAGTCAAGGAAAGAATAACTTCAAATGATAATTCAATATTCTACTGTCTTCTAAATGGTAAGGTTTATTTTTTTTATGTTTTCGTCCACAGCTTAGCTTCAAAACTTGTTCGTCCTATAGTAGTAATTATTACTGCTTCTTCTTTAACTTTTCGATCATCTTTCCGCTGATTCCGTTCATTGTCACTGATCCATTGACAATATGCTAAAGACTTTGCCTCTCCAGGGGACTGGCAAACAAGGGGTTAAAATAGATAAGACTCCATTTCCAGGTCTTCACTGCACATAAGATTACCTCTTAAACACAAACAAATGAATATTTCAATTCTATTCAATTCAATTGCAGCTTTTCCCACCGCATTATGGCTTTATCGTTAAAAGAACTTAATTCGACAATTATAAATTACAGAGCAACGTTATAAATATCTCTAACATGAGATATTACCTATATTTAAATAGAAACGCCAAAAATGTATTCACTTTTTCAGTATTGCCGCTTTTATTCCTTTTGCAGAAACTATATTTATTAGTTCCAGAGAAACTTAGTGTGACAGACTAATTACACGCTGACGATTTATAAAATTTTAAACCTTTATACTCAATACATATATATACAAATAGTTATATTTAGGCTAAAAATATAACTATTGGTTGTAACTATTTAAAAAGATACGGATTTCGATACAATAGCTTTTTTTATTTATTGATGTAACTATATAGCTTCTAAAGTAACGGCATAGGCTCTCTATTTTTGGAGCTAAGACCCACCAAGCTGCTCCAATGCGAATTAGTTATATTGGGTATAACTATATTGGGTAAACCTCATTGATGTATGACGATTCAAAAGTTTAGAAACTTATCCAAAAGTATTGAAGTATTTCAATACAAAAAATTTTGACCTTATTTTATTTATACAGGACGAAAAAATTATTCAGCTTTTGTCTATCTGTCTATCATTTGAGGTTCTAAAGACAAGAAATTTTCGTTATCTGAAACCATTATCCCATTATAGTTCAATCAGCTGGAATTTTTATCATCCTCAATTTTAAATGAGTGCTCTCGGTTTCGCATATCTCAATATTAAAATAGTATTTAATTAAAATATTTATTTTTAGATTTAGGGCCTCAATCAGAAAAATATATCATTAATATATCTATCTAGAGTGACAAATGTTTGATATCTCATTGTCATTGTATGAAATATCTATTTTAATAAATAACCACATCTAACAATAAACCAATCAAAGTATAGAGTTAGATTTGAACTCTTTTTACGCTTTTAAGCAAGTAAAGCACCAGTGGAAAAGAATTCAACGCGCACACTGCTTTTTCATTTCTAATTCAGTATGTTTTCTTTCTTGATAAAATTAATTAAATTACATTTGTATAAATTCAATTTTTAGTTGCGGATGCGATACGTATTTATTAAATGTATATTTTTGTATAAAAATGTTTTAATCCTATTTAATATTGTCCTTTATAATTGCTATATGTGATTTTCTATGTTCTTATTGACTACCCTTTGTTTATCCTCATTTCTACGGATTATATTTTGTGTTAAACAATATCTACAATAAAATGTATAGACCAAATGATATTTTTATTCGTTTTTATCAGTTGTATTGTAATCCATACGTATGAAGATAATATAAATTGTCATATTTTGTATTTATGATTAACATAACTATGTTCTTTAGATCATATATCGAGATTATCATATTTGCAATTAGACTGTCGAATGAATTATAAAAATTAAAAATAACATTGTATAGTTTTATCACCTATATGTTTTGTTTAGTACGTATTAGTATTACATTTAAATATGAAATTTACCAACACAAAAAATAGATTTTATTTATTATTATATAAAATTATTGGTAATTACTTAAATATTACAAATCAGCAACAATTAAATTCTTGCTAATTTGTTATATTTCTACAATTAAATTCGCCTAATTCCACAGACTATTATTATATAATAGTCTGTGGAATTAGGCGTTATATTTTTGAGATCCATACATAATACCAAAGTTATAATAATAATTATTTTGCTATAGTCCGCAGTAAATTTTATAGATGAAATAGATTTATCTCGGATTATAAAAGTAATGGCCAGCACATATCCCTCTGCCGGGCAGAAGCCTCCTCTCTCCATTTTTCGAGAGAAGGATTTCAGGTAAGACCTACCACGCTGCAATGCGGATTGGTATATATATAACACATATCCCCCAAATTCTCTAAAAATATGCAGTTTCCCCGAGATGTTTTTCTTCACCGAAAAGCGTGTGATAAATTACAATTATCAATTAGAAATATAAGACAACAGAAAAAACTCATTCACTCATCGCACGGTCTCACGACTAGATTATCAAAGCTTATCTCTCATTATTGTTGCCTCTTTTTCACGTCCACTGTTGGACATAGGTTTCTTCATGGGATCATACTACACGATCTTGTGGCACTTGTATCCAGCGGCTCCCCGCGCCGTTTTGAGGTAGTCAGTCCACCTCGTAGGGACTTAACCGACCATGCGTTTTCCGGTGCGATTAAAGCAAAATAATATTATTATAACTTTCGTCTAAAAATAGTGATTGTTCATAGGTGATAGTCATTATAGCTATTTGTAGAATGAGATATATTAGTTGCATGTGCCTAATGTAGAATTTTGTTTTCAGTTAAGTTGTCTTAATGCTGTCAAGATTTCGCAGAAGTTGACGAAGATGCGACGGGACGAAGCCCAAAACAACTATTGGTCACTGCACAGGACTAGTAATCGTGATATACTCTTGTGCGTGTTCCAATAGTTATTGTGGGTGCTTCATAATCGACTTTTGAAGACAAGACTCATCTGAAGATATCATTTGGATTTCAAGTGATTGGCTTTATTTTATACATTTTTAACCGTTCAAAATTTGTAAACTCTTTCTTCCGTAAGTACTGAAATGTAAGATGGTTTTATTTTTTAGTTGTAATCTGTTTATTGCACACACGTGATATTTAAACTAATACAAAAATTAGTTCAAAAATAACATAATAAGTATACAACGGCATGCTTATTCCAGAATCGGAATCATTTAACTTTGAGATTATTGACATAAGAATTTGTAGACGGAACTAAAAAAAAGCTGAATCAAGAGAAATTCTTAAGCACCAAAATATATACTTCATAAGTTTCCAATACTGCACATGCTATCTTATTTTTTTTAAACATATGAACCATTGTCAAAATACAGATTAACTTAAACTTAAATTAAGTTTACTTTTTGAAATGCTATACCTGCTCTGAATATCTATAAAATTATTATTAATATTTTACAAATCGTCATCATAGAATCATCAAAGCTTTTGTCACATATATTTATGAACAATATATGAACGAAACCATATATCCATATTACTGTTGTAAATGCAGAGGTCTGTTTGTTTATCTGTCACGTTTTCATAGATAACTATAATAGTAAATAGTGGGCTAGAGTACTATACTAGAGTAGAGTAGAATTATCCGTAAAAAAACATTTTCCTTTGAAAACAAGTCAAAACATAACATAAAATAAGATAAATAATAGATAATCGAGGGTATTTTACCATTAAAGCTGAGGAAACAAAAGTGCGAGTAATTCATATTTAAGTAAACACTTACTAGGGCCTTCTTATTATGGGCCTCATAACAGATTAACTTTGTAACTATTTCTATCAGATGTAATCAGAAATTATAGAGTACGAAGGTAAAGCAACACCGACGTAACGCAACCTTATATTAGTATAACTGTTTCTTTTTTAAATTGTACAATACTGCGTTGGCTCGATATCTTGAGATCAAGATGTCGCGAAAAAGCGAGGATCCATCTTTTTCGTAGCACACACATCGAAGATGAGAAAGATTTGTAGCATGATCCGACGTTTTGAAGCAATCACATTTGTAGCTTTACATTTTATATTTATGTTCATTTTCACATACAAATTTTATAGCTCCTTAACAGAGCCGCTGCTGGCGGGGATGGGGGCAATGTGTACAACGTTACCCTGTCCCTGCCACAAGTAGCATGGTGGATCACTATCAAGTTTTTAGGTTGGTGAGATCCGATATATCCGCCGTTCATACCCGTCGGGAGCCGACGATGCATAATACTAATTTCTTTATCAATAAAAAGAAACTAGTTAACACATTTTTCAGATAATTTCCACTACCATTGTAAAGTCAAATAAGGTAATCTTCGTATCCGGTAAAGACCTAATTTAATCAATTTCAATAAAGAATCTTAGCTTTTAGTTTGAAAGAGTACTTTAGTATTAGAATAACACACTAGGATAACGCTAACTATCGATGGACTTTTTATATTGTTTACTTATCAATATGCAGTATCTCGCTACAATTAAATACCATCCTCATTCCTTACGTTCACTAGCCGAAGCACAAAGACAATTCAGTCGTTGTCACACCGATTATCGCCGCAGAGGTTGCATTTCGTATTTATGTATTATAAAAAGAATATAAACTCAGGTCAAGTCCACGCATCTCCGCTACATCAATCGTATGTGCGCAAGGGTGCAGGAATCGTAGCAACGGCCGTTTATCAGGTACGTATACGTTTACGATTTGTCCCTGTGCCACCATATTTGCCTTTCTTAGATGGACACTGCATACAATTTTTTTTGTACTGTCCAGACTATCACGTATTTGCGGGCCGCCGCCGCAACACACTATAAGCAATAAGAAAACAGGAAAAACGCATAGTACATAAATGAGAGTCTGAACACTTGGCTTAACGCGCGAAAAATTTCGCGGCAACTAGTATTATACTATATACTATACCAGGAATAGCAGTAACTAACATAGGTGCGGTTCTTAAGTCTAAGGTCTATACATAACCAGTGGCGTAACTAGGTAAGCAAAGGTTCTTGGGCAAAAACAAATTAGGGCCCTATTATTATTCCATTTTTGTGTTCTGAATTCGACGTACTCCAGAGGGGGGGGTAAGCTCAGAAGGCCCCCAAGATGCGGGGCCCCGGGCCACTGCCTCATCTAGCTTTCCGATAGCTACGTCACTGCACATAACTATATATAAGCTCTGGCCTAAGAATATAATATATACTGGTATATAGTTTTCTGAAATATAATAAAACCTACTGACGGCCGTGACGTTGATAAATCTTGTTTAAATAATGTATTGTAAAAATAAAACTTCAGCATACCATTTATGGATATTTGTATATTTGCAATGACCTCTTGGTCAAAATAAACTTTGTTCAGTCTTAATTTTGTACATTGGCAAATTAAGTTTAAGAGTTACAATGAATTTATACAAAGCAACTGAAAACATAAATCCACATTGACATCAAAGCTTAACAGGTAAATTTTAATATAGACAAATGCGTTAACAATATTAATTTAAGTAATACGAGTAACTATTAGTTGATTAGCTTAACAACGTTTGAAAGCTGATTATGAAACGTACTTAACATTAGCTATATTAAATATAATAAGCAATATTAATCGCAATGACTTTTCAGGATAACGGGGTTGTTCAATGACTCACAATACGAGACTTGCTCACTAACTTTATGGACTTTATAAAAAAGCTGTCACTCAGAAGCTATATTTATATTGTAAAATAAAAAAAGAAAAGTTATGGCCTGTTACTCTCCCAATGCTGGGTATAAGATCTCTCCTTTTTGGGGAGGTTAGAACTACAATACTAGTCAAATGTTAAGTTACACATATCACCAAATTATCTAGAAAAATGTTTTTACGATGTTTTTCTTGATTGAAAAGCGTGTGATAAATTGCAAATATCAATTGGACATATAAGTTTCAACAGAAAAACTCATTGGTGCTTGCCCCCAGGTAGGTACCGTAAGATATTGTATTGCGTCATAAAATCGGAAACACCTAAGTTATCTTTGTATAGTGTAAAGTGTGTACGACAGTAGACGTCAGCCTGTTAAGAAGAAAAAGGATAATTATGTAATTGTTTTTATATATTTATTGCAATAAAATTGGTTGACTAACGTGATAATGAATACCATCTTTGTTCTCATATATTTAATGTATGTATTACGGGAATGTATAATTTGGTAATACGTGTTCAGTAAAATTTTCAGCCACAGTTCTATTCATTTAAGCATGAAATCTACATAGCTATACATTGACCCATCTAGCACCTAGCACTCAATATCCATAAATATCTTACATACTGTTTATTTTTGGTTCTTAAAATAGCCTCTTTGCTTACGAGTAAAATCAATAAATACAAAATAAATTATATTAATGTAAATCACATAATTATTGACGATATCATAAAGAGTTTTGATCTATTATTACTTAATCCCTTTATAAAATAAGTCTAAAAACTGGAATGACTTTTTGAATACCCTCTTCTTCCTTTAACATAGAACAAATCTTCAACAGCTGTCAGATTATATGTTTATACTTAATACGAATATACAACATGGTGTATTAACGAACATTTGAATTAGTAAATATAAAGTCACTTTGCCGTGTAGTATCCGGCTACATAGAATAGACCACCCTCATTTCTTACCGAGGTATCGTAAAAGGCGACTAAGGTAAGTTGACGTCAGGCAGGCGGCCGGTTATAAAATACGTAGCCAAATCATTTGACAACATGTTTGTAACATGTTGTGCCGACCCCACTTAGCAGGTCTTTAAGTAAGAGTGTTTCAACAAATAATGAGAGGGAAAATGAAACTCTTACTTATCTTTGTCTCATCACATATAAAAAAGAGAGACAGGTGATACATCTCTTTTTTTCTCTTCATTGTTAATGGACATCTTATAATATGGTTACCCTGCTCTCTCACTCTATAGATATACATGTCCTAGAAATAAGTCAGTTCAATCACAATATTTTCGTTTACTATCATCATCATTCTCCGCCCTTATCCCACTCTAAGTGGGGTCGGTACAACATGTTCAAACATGTTGTCACTTCATTTGGCTACGTATTTTACGACCGGCCGCCTGCATGACGTCAACGTACCTTAGTCGCCTTTTACGACACCTCGGTAAGAACTGAGAGTGGTCTATTCTATGCAGCCGGATACCACACGGCACATACCTTAGTCGCCTCTTACGACACCTCGGTAAAAAAGGAGGGTGGTCTATTCTATTTTTCCGGATACCACACGGCGTAATATTTTCGTTTACCCTCAAGCACACTTATATTTGCATTGAATAAAATTGCAAATGAGTATTAAAAAATGTGTCAACTTAGGTTAGGAACCTAAGAATCCTAGGTTAAGAGGACACCCTTTAGCCGTTATGTCAGTAGGACTAAATAAAACAAAGATAAGAAACTAAAAAGTGCTCTACATAAGGAACATATCGATAGTAACATTTTTCCTATGCTATGTATTTCCGAGTTACGGATATTCAATATTTTGATTGCGATCAATGAAGAATTCAGAAGAGACCTCAACAACTTTACTGGACTACGATTGGAAGTATTTACGTAAATAAGGCGACTATCTTGAATAAAGGACCTGCTCCGCAATTGTAAATGCTAGAGTCCATTCTAAAATAAACTTTCTGAACCAGTTACCTGTTGTTTTATTCGAAATCCAAGAAACTTGAACGAAACAATATCTTATATAGCAAGCAATAATAAAAGTCACCGTGATCCTATTTAAAGCATAATTTCTATGCCTTAGCACTTAATCGTCAAAAATAAAAAAGGTAATGCCTAATTTTACAAGTCATAATACAAAATTTGCGGGATAAAGTATAATAAACAAAAAACAATTTCTCTTACACAAAATTTGAAATAGCTGTGAAACATTATCTTTACAACTGTGCTAACGCATTGATTTCTGATTTTTCAGATAAAAATATTTATTTATTTATAGTAGTACAATGATCAAACTGATTGTCACAATCAATGCAATAATATCAAAAATGAAATCAAAACTGAGATTCAAGAAAATAAAATATCTGTTAAAAAAGTCTGAATCTTATCAGTCTACAGAATATAATCGCAATAAAACAAAAATCTTAAAAAATAAATTGAATCGAATCAAAAAAGAAGAAAAACAAATTCAAATTTACTCAAAGGACTTGGAAAGAAGTAATGTTAACCGAGATCTATCTACTTGGTAAAAATTGGCAGGTGACTCATGTCCCACAATTTCTTCACAGATAAAATGAAACACGAGATTTCCTTCACCCTATTGTTACAGATACAAAGTGCTTTAAATAATTAAGTCAATAATATAGAGAGCACTGTCGCTGTTGATGTGACATTGTCTCTCATTGTGTTTGGCTCTCTCGATTATTCTGAGCTAACGAATACACGGTTGCCTCAACTGACCTTTTATTTATTTGGAACCCAAATGCATTTGACTATAGCACATAATTAATAACAAGTCATTATTTCGAGAATAAAATCTAATCAGTACGCTTACCATGAACCTTTAGAAAACGATTCCATTCAAAGTCAGTACCTAAACTCAACCGCTTTCTTTTCGTACCATGAAGTGCGGATTGCATTGGGGTCGTAAAGTTTGAAAAGCAAAAAGTTATATGAACTATAGATAACTCTGTCTCTCTTACTTAAATGTTTTTAGGATGTTTTCCGAACGCTCATTCGGCAACGACTTAGTGTGCGTCTTTAAGACGTCATTGTATGTAAAAGCAAAACAATTTAGTTTACGTCTTCAATTGAATCGCAATAAGAGTTCATGGTAGGCCTGCAGGACCTTCAGTAATGACGCAACGACAAGAGCCAGAGAGAAAGAGAGATAGCGCTTAATGAATTATAAATGTTTTTTGTAAAAAAAAAGGGTATAGGTGACATGATTTATAGAAGCAGGCGTTACTTTGCGGAATTCCATATTACAACTAACTACTTTGCTATAATCCGCACGGGTTAAGTGAATGCATGCAAAGCCAATGTGTATGAAGCAGGCAAAATCTACGCACCTTATACATGCAGGACCAGCCACCACATGCACCCCAAGGCGCAATTCACCAGCAACAACGCACGCAAAAGCAGCACACACACCCACCACCACAATCTCGACGATCGTTTCGCCCCGAAACCGAAGCATCATCAGGAGCAGTACGATTTTTGTCGTGGAGCCTATCCTCCTGATGATGCTTCGGTTTCGGGGCGAAACGATCGTCGAGATTGTGGTGGTGGGTGTGTGTGCTGCTTTTGTGTGCGTTGTTGCTGGTGAATTGCGCCTTGGGGTGCATGTGGTGGCTGGTCCTGCATGTATAAGGTGCGTAGATTTTGCCTGCTTCATACACATTGGCTTTGCATGCATCCACTTAACCCGTGCGGATTATAGCAAAGTAGTTAGTTCTGTTATATTGCTTGTATAGGTGACAGCCTAATGCTTATTATTAGTAGATCCACATCCCCACCGATCTTGCGACGTTTTCGCTTGGTCTAACCATTTCACTATCAGGGCTTTCGCGTATGTAATGTCATTAAAAACGAATAAAGATAACCTTCCTATAACACGGTTTTGTTATAACACGAATCTTAAATTGCGGCAACCCTGCTATAACACGGTTTCCCTATAACATAATAAGAAAACTGCAAATCCTAAGTAACTAAGTGTATAGTACCCGGCAACAAATAATGCTCATCGAGACTTAGAGAAAGAAAATTGGACAGATTCTGCTTCATAGAGCATTGTCTCTGTCGCACAGACTGACGAACCCGTGTGATACGTCACATACTACCTGAGTGACAGAGACAGCGCTCTACGAAACCGGAATGGCCGGCTGTTTCGTTCCAAACATCGATGTGCATTATTTATTGCCGGGTACTATATGTACTTCAGCCGCGACGAGGCTTGCTGTTCTAAAGATACAGCAGTGCGGAATGTATGTACTTATGCCAAAGTTTTGTATAGGCATACAGGAGACGATAGGCTTGACGCGCAATAGGTAATTTTTATAAAAAATATAATTTCATTTTTGCAGCTAATAGCTTTTAAGCTAAAGTTGCATTTATATGTTTAATAAAAATGAAGTTTTTTTGCAAATTACTTGTGGAGAGTTAACTGTACTATTCCAGTTAAAAGTATCGAAAAAAGCTAGTGTGAAAACACTAGCAATACAAAGTAAGGTTAGCTATGGGAAGGAGGTAAACATGTCCAGAAAAAAAGTTTTAAATAACAATTATATTCTCTTTTTCCTCCATATAAGAACAAATAGACAAGACAAACAACCACTTAATACTAACGCCATTATGATTACTCACTAGTAACAGATCCTTTTACATTTTAAAACATTTTTTATATAAAATAAAACATTTAATAAACAATTTTGTCTACCGGAAGCGTGAAAGAGGGCGTTCTTGATACTACCATCACAACCACGTTGTTTCCTGCCCGTCTCGCCTTGCGATGGTGATGAATCCTTACTTTCATACTGAGATTTCGAAATAAAAATTACCCTTGATCCAATAACTGAGAGATTGAGTATTAATCCTGGTCCCCGTATGGACCATTAATTTGAACAACAAACAATAATTACAATAGATAAAAAAAGACAATTGTCATTTAGACCTTAAATGACTTATTATTATGACGTATTAATACATTTACTAAGAAACCTTTACAGTATTTTTAACCCTTTATAAGGCCGAGAAAACTAGGAAAGTATTTAAAAATTTCGGTATGTTATTTTGTAATTTTTAGATTTTTTCCAAAAATGAATAGCGTTGGGAAATCAGTGGAAAAATTGGTAGCAGCATATATACCACTGCCCATACTAAGAGGGGAGATAATGCCTTTACCTTAAAAAAGGTTAAGTTCCCCATTTATAGGTTAAACCTCAAACATCAGTTGTAAGGAATCATAAACAGACTATCAAATATTAGTTTTAATACGTTCGCGCTCTATACGTTTGTAGTATATATGTAATATATGCAAAAAGCGCGCAAAGACCTTATAATCTTTCCAATCACTTATTTAACTTTGATAGCTAAAGTAATGATGTCCAAATTGTTCTGACCCGATTTCTAAAAACAATCGATTTTATTTACATAGAAGTTTTAATCGATTTATCATTTTTATATGCCCTTATCAAAGCAACGTTGTGTATTGTTTTATAAAAATAGACTAGCATTGAAATGACTATATTGTATGTATTAAAATAAATATGTACTTAATTTTATTGTATTAGTTAAAAATCATAACAACAATAAAACACCGAAAAAGTATTTATTATTTATCAATAACATCCTTATAAGCCATAGTCAGTATCCTTAAGTAACGAAACGGTCAATTTGTGTGATTTACAATGAAGTAGTTAAATTTTAATCACTCCGCTACGAGTTAATTGTAACTCCGCTCAATAAATATCGATGATAATTAGTACGTCACGTCACTATTTAAAAACAATGTGCCCATAATACATTGCTTTTTTTTACTGTGGTTTGTAATGTAATAATTACGAAACTTCATGGACGTGTATATGTCGAAAGTTAAATAAATGGTTGGAAATACTAAATTAAACAAAACTATTTTTAAAGAGGTTTTTTTTGCTGGTTCTTCTCGGTAGAAGGAATGGTAGCTTCTTTAAAAACATTTTACTATTCAAAAGTACTACGAACAGTCTACTTGGAAAAATAATATTTTGAATTTGAATTTAAATTTGATAGGCCCGTTTGTTCTGATGTCGCCAAAATGTTAAACTCCACTTTATGCAAGTAATTATTATATATCATATTACATTATATATCATTATAATAATATAATTTTATCATATTATGGTATATTATATTGTAGAATGTGAGACATTGGATTTTACTACAATAATTCATGTAAGGGAAAATAAAAGGGAATACTAGAAATTTTTCCTATAATCTATTTACCGTCACTGTTTCTATTAACAGTAGTTGGCCGTTAATTATATATTAGTTTACATTCTTTATCAGTTAGAGGCAAGTTGAAATTAGATTTAATTTTTGTAATTTGACAGTACATAACTTCAAATACCAAAAAAAAAAAGTAGCAGCCTGTTACTATGCCCACTGCTGGGCTAAAGCCTTCTCTCTCCGTTTTTAGAGAGAAGGAGCGGAGCTAAGACCTACCACGCTGCTCCAATGCGGATTGGTAGGTTACACATATCCCTCGAATTCTCTAGAGATATGCAGGTTTCCTCACGATGTTTTCCTTCACCGAAAAGCGTGTGATAAATTGCAATTATCAATTAGACACATAAGTTTTAATAGAAAAACTCATTGGTGCCTGCCCGGGGTTTGAACCTATGTCGTCTCTAGAGAGTCGCACGGTCTCACCACTAGGCTATCACAGCTTACGCTCATATACCAAGCTTGAATAATACTAATATATATAAATAATAACAAATAAATATATGGGACACTTACGCACACGGTCGTCCATCCCCAAAAGTAAGTAACTTAATACTTGTGTTATGGGTGACGGACAACTGATAAATATACTACATATATAATATTAAATACATACTTAAATACAAATACACACACAGGCTCGAAGAACCAACAAATTGTTTATAGAAAATGTTGGCCCTCGGCGAGAATCGAACCTGCGAACCATGGATGTAAAGGTAGGGTCACTACCCACTGCGCCAACGGCCCGGTATATAACAAATAAATGAGACAATTACGCACATCATCCGATTCCAAAGTACTTTAATACTTGTGTTATTGATGACATACTGCCAGTAAATACATACATGTACAACATTTAAATATATATTCAAATAGATAAATACACCTAGGACGTAAAGAACAATAAAAAAAATTAGTAAATTTCGAACCCGCGGATCGAATACTAAAATTGTTAATACATCAGCAGTTAATCGAAGTTTATAGCGCACGAACGTATTAACCTTTTTTTTGTAAAACAAACATTGTATTTTGCTTTATAATTAAAAGACGTACAATTGACATTCTAAGTAAAGTCAATGTACCTTTCAAATGGACACTTAATAATTAAATCACATAACATCAATTATTCAACTACATTTCCTGTAAGTAATGAGCCTTATATACTCCTCGGTAATCGTCTTATACTAAGGTCTTCTTTTCGCCGTAGAACAAAAGACACATGGTAGCGTGTAGACATGCCTTTGAGGGTAGAAACTTTTCGTCAAAGTTAAGCGAGTAACGGTACATCCATATCGCTTGTTCGTATTCGCCCTGTAAAAATAATCCGTAAAAATAGTCCGTTAACCATAATAAATCATATTATGGTTAACGGACAATTACTAAATGATTTATAGAAGCATCCTGCATACGTGCAGGATTCGTAAAAACACATGCACAAACCTCCACCACTTCCACCACGATACACAAGCACTACACACGTTCACTATCACAAACTCAACAATCGTTTCGCCCCGCAACCGAAGCATCATCAGGAGATAGACTCCACGACAAAATGAGGCTTTGTGTAGTGCTTGTGTATTGTGGTGGAAGTGGTGGAGGTTTGTGCATGTGTTTTTACGAATCCTGCACGTAACGGGTATGAAAATACGGTAAGTCCACAATACATTTAACACTATATATATTTTCTATTTACTGTATCGCGGATTATAGCAATATATATATATATATATATATATATATATATATATTATTATATAATATATATATATATATATATATATATATAATATTATATAATATATATAATATATTATATATATATATAATATATTATATACAATATATATATATATATTGCTATAATACACAAAGCCTCATTTTGTCGTGGAGTCTATCTCCTGATGAAGCTTCGGTTGCGGGGCGAAACGATTGTTGAGTTTGTGATAGTGAACGTGTGTAGTGCTTGTGTATTGTGGTGGAAGTGGTGGATGTTTGTGCATGTGTTTTTACGAATCCTGCACGTTTCGGGTATGAAAATACGGATAGTCCACTATACATTTAACACTATATATATTTTCTATTTACTGTATCGCGGATTATAGAAAAATAATTTTATTATTACTTTTGTATTATGGATCTCCGCAAAGCAATGCTTAATTCTATAAATTACTCAAAGTTTATTTATTTATTTTTAGTTTTTAAGTTAACAATTGTTTCACAACATAACTGAAGCTTTACGATTTTGTCGTGGTAGTGAATGTGGACAGTGCTAGTAGTGTAGTAAATTCTTATACAGAGGTCGGCAATTATTTGATTTGGAAAAGTCAAAATTAACAAAATGACAGTTTTTAAAGAGGCACTAAGTGAGTGGACGAACTATTATTTAATTGTTTTATCGGACACAAGCCTCCATAAATATAAATAAAATTAAATAAATCTTTTCGGTTTTTCTTTATTAAAAAAAAAGTACTTACGAGATAAGCGTGTGAAACTGCTACTATAAATGCTTCAACTTTACTTTTGGGCTTCATGTACAAACCAAGATAAGAAATATCTTTAGCTTCCTGATGCTTTGATTGCCTGCAAGAGATTGATTGATTGTTTGAACGAGCTAATCTCAAGAACTACTATAATAATTTGAAAAATTCTTTGAATGCAAGATAGTCCATTTATCGAGGAAGGGTATAGACTATAACATCACGCTAAGATGAATACGAGAGGAGAAAAATAAAAAATATTTCGAAAACAGCAAAATTTAAAGCTTTCCTTGCGCTCGCTAAGTTAACGGTGAAAGTAATTCACAAATTCGCAAATCATGTATTACGAAATTGTTCCCCTCTAAAATTTCTAAATAAAAGTTCGCGCAGCATATTTCTAACTTTTAAGGTTAACCCACTTGAACCATAATTAAAATAAGTGTTTATTTAGTATTATTTTACTTTTATTTGTATGATTATTAAGTATATTCGTATTTAGTATTTAGTATACTAATATTGTTTATGCACCATCCCACACTCCTGCAAATAGGTGCTTTATAAAGGTTGCCTGTAACCCCCGTATTCATAGACAAGTAAAAGTGTTTACTTGAGTAAAAGTAATTACTTGAGTAACAATTTTTATTTCATAATGGAGAAATTGAGTTAGTTAAGAAATGTCAAATGTTAGAATTCTTTGCTAAGTAATAGTAACGGTTTTCTCTACTTAAGAAATGATTTTACAACTATTTGTAGGTTATACCAATATTTTTAAGTCTTTTATGTTGTGTATTTTTAAAATAGAAGATATAGAGAGTTTATTTTCAGTTTTAGACAATATTGATTGTAATATATTAGAAGAAATTAAAAGTAGTGTTAATATTTCCGAGAGAGTTCCTAGAGTTTATTATCGCGATGTGGACCCATTTCGTGATTTTTTGGAGAATTTTTTTAAAAAAAGGTTTCGGTTGTCAAAAAATTCAAATTCTTCTTTAATCATTTCCCACGTATTTTTCACTGCTTGCATTCGTTTGCTTGTAAGAGAAATAAAAGATTAAAGATCAATAAAAAAAACTTGCAAGATAAATAAAAAATGAACAAAGAAACGCATTGAGCACGAAAGTACCGCTAAACAAATACAATGACAACCATGAACCATAGGACAACTAATACAACATAATATTGTTAAGTTTAAATGTTCTCATACCCGAATTAATGAGGCGTCATTGCGTACTTTCGAAATCGGAAGGATTATATTTTCAAAAAAACGTTTTGTTACGATAAAAATTATTAAAATAAGTTATAATTTTATTCACTTTAGATTGTATTTTGATTTTAATGTTATATACTTTTTACCACAAATGTAACAAACAAACAAATGTAATTTATATATTGTAAAAAGACGCAATTTTTGTTTTACTGCTCATAAACAAAACGCTACGAAATGGTTTTGCTAGTCTGAATAGCCGCTCAAGTAAAGGCTAATACTTACCGCTTTACTTAGACAAGTAACGTTCATTACTTGATTATGAAATAGGATTTTAAATTTAAGAATTCTAACATCAAGACATGACTTAGTTAAGCCACTACTTAAGAAAAAGTAATGACTCAATTATGAATACGGGTGTAAGAGATTGCTCATAGCAATAAGACCGCCTTTGCACGCCCCAAATGTAAAATGTCTCTATTATGTTTCTCTCATCTGCTGTATCTGTTTTATTGTTGAAATGTGCAATAAGGTTTTTATAGAATTTTTAAAAACGGTTACGCTTTGCTCAAATAACAAGACTGCAGTTCACGCGAACGAAGTTGCGTTTAAAATAAATAAATAAATAAATAAATATATAAATATATGGGACATTTACACACACGGTCGTCCATCCCCAAAGTAACTTAATACTTGTGTTATGGGGGAGAGACAACTGGTAAATATATACATATATAGTTTTAAATTCTTCTTCTTCTCAGTCGTGCACTCTTGACAGAGTGGTCGTGATCATGTTTCGGTCAATTTATGTACCACTGCTGCTCTAGAGATACGCCGCCATATCATCCTGTCTTTGGCAGAGTGAGAGCACGCATTTATGCTAGAGTTTGTCACATTCTTGATGAGATCAGTCCAGCGTGTTTGAGAGCGCCCACGGGATCTTTTCCCCTCAACTTTCCCTTGCACCACCAAACGTTCCATGCAGTCTTCGTTACGGGTGATGTGTATAGTTTTAAATACATAATTAAATACATATATACACCCAGAGTCGAAGAACCAACAAATTCTAAATAGAAAATGTTGGTTCTCGGCGGGAATTAATAATAATAATATAATAATTAAATAATAATAATTTATTAATAATAAATTACAACAGATATAGTTAGCTTACATATGCAGCAAAGCAGTAAGCGAACGCAGCGGTAGGTGTTTGTACTCGGCGGGTGCGAGCGCGTGCGCCGCCGAGACGCAGCGCACAGCGCAAGCGCCGCGACCGCCCGCGCCGCACCACCAGCCCGCGGAGAGGGCGCCAGTCCACGATAGCGGATGCTGTGTCAGCAAAAAATACAAAGTAAACAAACGCAATCTCTGTATTTATTTGTAGAAGACCTCCGAACCTTCGACCTTTTGTGCCGTGTTGTATCCGGCTAAATAGAATAGACCACCCTCGTTTCTGACTAAAGAGAAAGAGGCGACTAAAGTAAGAGTCGTGTGGTATCCGGCTGAGCTATTAATATATAAGATTATTCTTTTGAAGTATAAACACTTGAGTACCTTTGTCAAACACATAAGGCTATATGGATTTGTTTTCGACTACAAAATCTTACATATTTACCTTATACCTAACTTAATATAAAAATTTGTTACATTGTTCGAGTCGTTGAAGAACATTGTTACCCATTTTGCGTTAAAAACGGTTCATCGTTAAATAAAAAATTCTTGAATTAAGATTCTTGTAAATAATTTATAGAATTAGGCGTTACTTTGCGGAGATCCATAATACAAAAGTAATAATAAAATTATTTTGCTATAATCCGCGATACTATAGTATCGCTATACTATAGTATTGCTATAGTATCGCGGATTATAGCAAAATAATTTTATTATTACTTTTGTAAGATTCTTGTGTTTACTCACAGTCTCAATAAATCTGGCAATTTTGCTGCCCAATGTCACGTAGTCGTAGAAGTCAAACATCTCCGCAAACTGATGCATCAAAGTAATCAAAGGTTCCCATTCATCCGTGTCTAATCTGCTAAGTTTTTCCAAGTAAAAATCATCCCAACTGTCTGTAGGAACACGACATTCGGGGACTTTCCTGTTTGAGGGAGCTATTGTACTTATTTCCGGTGGAAGCCTTGAAAATAATTTAATATTATTAAAACACACAGATACACAATTACAATTATACATATACACATTCACACAACCACTACTTAGAAATAATTTGGAATCTAAATCTTTATTTGTAATTCTTCATTCTTTTGTCTTTGCTAAACCAAAGTAATTTGTACTGATAGGCCCTATTATTATAGTATTTTTCTCAATTTCTTGTGTAACTTTTGAGTATTTTTTAAACGATTTACGATTACTAAATAAATAAAATACCATGATAGAACATAATATCACGCTTTGAATGTTAATATGAAACAAAAACCTTAAGCTAATGATTTCTTCTTTTATTCAAAGAATTTTAGCAATAAAATAATGTTTGAAAATCTTATAATTATTGTAATTATAAAGAGATGGTCAACGAAATACTACATTTATTTATTACTAGTTTTGAAACGCAACTTCGTTTGCGTGGACTGCAGTCTTATTATTAGAACAAACCGTAATACTTATATAAATTATGGTTAAAGAGGGTTAACCTTAAAAGCTAGACATATACTGTTGCGGTTTATTAAGAACTCTTAGAGGGGAACAATTTTGTAATACATGAGTTTTTTAATATCTTTCACCGTTTACTTAGCGCACACGAGGAAAGATCTGAAATTCTGCCGTTTTTGCCATCTTAGCATGATGGTATATAGCCTATAGCGTTCCTCAATAAATGACTACCTTACAATCAAAGAATTTTTCCAATCGGCTTAGTAGTCCCTGAGATTAGCGCGTTCAAACAATCAAACAAACAAACAAACTCTTCAGCTTTATATATTAGTATAGATAGTGAAAGAAATAAATAATTATTAAATCCACTTATTAAAATACACACTTACTCTGTATCGGAGTCCACGAGCAACTGCCTGAAGCTGATTATATGTAGCCAATATCCGAGCTGCAAGTGTTGGTATGCACATTCTTCTTCTTTTACATCCAAGTCTGATGGCTGCAGGGCTATAATACAATTTATAAAGTCATCATCATCATCCTGAGTTACACTTAAAAATAGAGTACGAAATAAATACATACGCGGAAGTTAAAAATGGAGGAAAGATGGATGAAAGAAGAGTGCATGCCAATGAGATGAGAATGTTAAGATGGATGTGTGGTGTGACAAGATTGGATAAAATAAGAAATGAGTATATAAGGGGAAGTATGAAAGTTGCGCCCATTATGGAAAAGATGAGAGGTGCAAGATTAGGATGGTATGGACATGTAATGAGGAGGGATGAAAATCATGTGACTAAACGAGTGTTGGATATGAATGTGGATGGATATGTGACTAGAGGGAGGCCTAAAAAGAGATGGTTGGAACGTGTGAAGTATGACATGCATATAAAAGGAGTACCGCCAGAGTTGACGAATGATAGAAGAGAATGGAAGAGGAAAACATGTTGTACCGACCCCACTTAGAGTGGGATAAGGGTAGGAGAAAGAAGAGGAAGTTTTAAGGTTGCGCCTATAATGGATAAAAGATCAGAAGCTAGGCTCAGATGGTACGGACATGTTATGCGAGCACCCAACGATTTTATTGTGAAAAAGTGCCTTTCCATAGATAATCAAAAGGTAGGGGAAGACCTAAAACTACCTGGATGACAAATGTCCACAGAGACATGAAATGGCTCGGACTCAACGAAGAGGATACAAATGACAGGGTTGCATGGCGTCGCATGATAAGGAAAGCCGACCCCGCGTAACGGGACATGGCGAGTACAAAGAAGAAGAATCATCATCATCCTGACCTTATCCCACTATAAGTGGGGTCGGCACAACATGTTACAAACATGTTGTCACATCGTTTGGTTGTGTATTTTACGAACACTTTATTTTTTATTTAAAAGGCGACTAAGGTAAATCGAACCGCCGTGAGGTATCCGGCTGAGTAGAATAGACCACCCTCATCTCTTACCGAGGTGTAGTAAAAGGCGACGAAGGTAAGTTGACCCACCGTGTGGTATCCGGTTAAGTAGAATAACCCACCCTCTCTTGCCGAGGGGTCGTAAAATACGTAGTCAAATCATGTGACAACATGTTAGTAACATGTTGTGCCGACCCCACTTAGAGTGGGATAAGGGCAGGAGGATGATGATGACTTTATAGAATGGTTTGAGAACCCACAATCCTTCGACAAAATTATGTATTACATTATTTTTCCTTTACCCGAAGGAAATATTTGGATTTATTTATCTTATATGCTAGCCCAGTATATAAGCTTCAATTCTACCAAACTCCATTCATAAACTTACTTATAGCGTCCAGAATACTTAATCAATTAATAATTAAAGAGTTTTTTTTTAACTTAATAGTTTTCCGTATTACATTTGAAGAAACAAAAAGTTAGAATTCTCAGTATTAATTATCTTTGATATAAAATAAACTCACATATTATAAAGGTTTACTGCAAATAAGCTGTGATAGCCCAGCGGTGAGACCGTGCGACTCTTTCGAGGGGAATACGAGATCATGTCCGGGCAGGCACCGATGAGTTTTTCTATTAAAACTCATGTGTCTAATTAATAATTGCAATTTATCACACGCTTTTCGGTGAAAGAAAACATCGTGAGGAAACCTGCATATCTCTAGAGAATTCAGGAGATATGTGTAACCTACCAATCCGCATTGGAGCAGCGTGGTAGGTATTAGCTCCAACCCTTATCTCCAGAAACGGAGAGAGGAGGGCTATTCCCAGCAGTGGGATTCTAACGGGCCGTTACTTTGCTTTACTTTTACTGCAAAAAATAGACAACAAAATACTTACTTTGACATCCCAATGGGCCACAGCCTTTTAGCACCGTGTCAACCATGTTAACCATGTTTTTAAAGTTAGCGTGATGAGTCAATCTGTCCGCGTCGTCATTAGGAGTATTCTCAATAAAATGATTGAATAACGCTTCCTCCTTGTCGTCAGTTTTCTTTTCTTCTTGGATTTTTTTTGTTTTCTCCTCCAATATACGGAGTAAAGTTGACGTATCAGCTATATATGGAACAAAGTCAATAAAATAATGATAATAATAATAAATACGTGGGACACTTACACACACGGTCGTCCGTCCCCAAAGTAAGTGACTTAATACTTGTGTTATGGGTGACGGAAAACCGGTAAATATACTACATATATAGTTTTAAATACAAATATACACCCAGGCTCCAAGAACCAACAAATTGGTTATAGAAAATGTTGGGCCTCGGTGGGAATCGAACCCGCGGCCCGCGAAGCAGAAGGCAGAATCACTACCCACTGCTCCAACGGGCCAGTCATATGTCACTATTTTTACGTGTGATTAGACAAAGAGTATACGAGTTTCATCTACCCTCTCATAATTTATTGTGACCCTCTCGGAATCGAACCCCCTGAAGCTGAAGGCAGGGTCACTACCGTGCGCCAACGGGCCAGACAAAATAGTTACTTAAGACTGATTTTTCCCTCATAAAAATAAGTTTATAAAATCAACTAATTGGAAGTGAAAATAAAGAGCCAGGTTAAATACTATCTGCTATTCTTCTAATACAAAAGACGTTCAGAAACATTGGGCTTTATTAAAATATTTCTTTAAAGGTATGTAATATATATAAAATATGGCACTAAGTCCCACCAAATAATTTCATTGGGTTTAAATTATCCTATATATTTACTTGAACTATTCATGTGCCCGCACAATTTTTCCCCTTACTTGTAAATCAATCTAATATCTCAACGTTGCATTTTTCGTTTTTCTTAAAGCCATACTACGAAACGCATATTTCTTTAGTAAAGGTAAAAATTACTATTAACCTTAGCTTTAACATTGAAACTAGTCGGGCAAACCATTGTATTAATTACGTGAGTATAGCCGGTATCTAAAATAAATAAACATATATATTGGACACTTACACGATCGTCCATCCCCAAAATAAGTGACTTAATACTTGTGGTATGGATGACAGAAAACTGGCAAATATACGAGATATATAATTGTAAATAAATACTTTAATACAAATATACACCCAGGCTCGAAGGACCAACAAAATGCTTATAGAAAATGTTGGCGGGAATCAAATTCAAATTCAAAATATTCTTTATTCAAGTAAACTTGTAAACAAGTGCTTTTGAATCGTCAACATCTACTGCTGGTTAGGAAAGCTGTTCCTACCGAGAAGAACCAGCAAGAAACACGGCGGTTGTTCTTTTCAAACAATAATTCTTATCACTAGTTACATATAGTTATTATTGTCTTGTACAGGGTTGAAGAGAAGATTTATCCACGCATTCTTATCGTCTAGGTAATCTTCAATAGTATAATAGGCTTTATAATCGAACGCGCGACCCGTGAAGCGGAATAAAAGTGCCAAAAAATCATTACTATTAAACCAGTGTCAGAATATAGTCGTTTTATCGAAGAAACAAAAGAGCCCGCAGTGTCGTCGGTTAAATGTACAAACAGTACAGTAAAAGTACGGGCTAACACATATATTTTCATAATCGGCATTCGGGTAAGCTATCAATTAAGTGTTGCAATCATCATCATTCTCCTACCCTTATCCCACTGTAAGTGGGGTCGGCACAACATGTTATAAACATTTTTATTATTAATTTACATAGAAAAATGTTCATAACTCACTTATTGTTATGATTGTAGTAACAAATAACAAGTGGGGAAAGTTTTCGCATATAAGACTCGTTGAAAGTAAGTAAAACATTTAAAATTCAATATAAGCGTTATTAAAACAAAATTTTAATTTTTCATAACAATAAAACAAAAGTTAATATATACATTATCATCATCATCATCATTCTCCTGCCCTTATCCCACTCTAAGTGGGGTCGGCACAGCATGTTACAAACATGTCACATGATTTGGCTACGTATTTTACGACCGGCCGCCTGCCCGACGTCAATTTACCTTAGTCGCCTTTTACGACACCTCGGTAAGAAACGAGGGTGGTCTATTCTATGCAGCCGGATACCACACGGCGCATACCTTAGTCGCCTCTTACGACACCTCGGTAAGAAACGAGGGTGGTCTATTCTATGCAGCCGGATACCACACGGCGCATACCTTAGTCGCCTCTTACGACACCTCGGTAAAAAAGGAGGGTGGTCTATTCTATTCTACCGGATGCCACACGGCACTTACCTTAACTGTACTGTATTTAATTAAGTACTTACCTCTTTCATGTTTATTGTAACACTGTATATTCGTTATTTGACAGTTATCGCCATCTTTTTCGCAGGCCATATTAACAAATGGTTTCACGTGAGTACAAATGTCGCCGTCTAGAAAATCTGCATTACAAATTGAATAATATTAATTGATTATAAGTCATTACGACTAATTCTAAGGCACTTTAAAATACATATAGGTGTCGCTCTTTGTGCACTCGTTCAATTCAAAATATTCTTTATACAAGTAAACTTGTAAACAAGTGCTTTTGGATCGTCAACTCTACTGCTGGTTCGGAAAGCTGTTCCTACCGAGAAGAGCGACAAAGAAATTCGGCGGTTGCTGTTATTTTAATTACAATTATTTCTTTTCTTTTCGTTGTTCTTAATGTCCTTTGACCAACAAAAAATTATCCAATTTCATAGGGCTATTATTCTAGAGTAAGAAAGTCAGTGTAAAATGAGCCTTATCATAATAAAAAGAAAGCGATTCACAGTGTATCTATCTCTGTCTCTCTTTTTTATGTGTAATTAGACAAAGATAAGTATACGAATTTCAAATGATTAATAGAAAATGTTGTGTAAAAATAAAGATGTATTAGATAAGGGTAAAAAATCTGGGGTTTATAAAATAGATTGTCCTGAGTGCAACGGTGCATATGTAGGTCAGACTGGCCGAAGTTTTGCGGTTCGATTCCGGGAACATATGGCTGCGTTTAGGAATAATAAACCACAAAATTCTAATTTTGCAAATCATTTGCTAGAAAGTGGTCATAAAGTGCCTAATGACCATTCATTTCATATTCTCCACACTTGTGATAAGGGACTCCGACTCAATACGTTAGAGCAACTTGAGATAATAAAAAATAACAATGGTCACTTAATTAACGAGCAAGTAAATGTATCTAATTCCGTTTTGCTACATGTGTTCGGAGGGGAGGGTATTGGTGGGAGTTGAACTATTTAAGACTGCTTGTATGGGTAGCGCGGCGCATTACGATTTTTGTCGTGGAGCCTATCCTCCTGATGATGCTTCGGTTTCGGGGCGAAACGATCGTCGAGATTGTGGTGGTGGGTGTGTGTGCTGCTTTTGTGTGCGTTGTTGCTGGTGAATTGCGCCTTGGGGTGCATGTGGTGGCTGGTCCTGCATGTATAAGGTGCGTAGATTTTGCCTGCTTCATACACATTGGCTTTGCATGCATTCACTTAACCCGTGCGGATTATAGCAAAGTAGTTAGTTTTGTTATATACGAATTTCATTCACCCTCTCACTATTTATTGTAACACATAAAGGCCTACAAATAGCTCCCATAATCTAGTATAAATCTTATGTCCAATTTACAAACAATAATTAGTTAAATTCTAGTCTAACACAGTCACATATTGTTGAAATGTAAAATAATTTAATTATCTGTGCAAATCTCCAGATTTTTCGGAATTCAATTATTATTATATTCATTGATGATTATAATTTCTACAACCTTCTAAATTGGTTCAAAATAAGACAAAAATACATTACGTTATGCTATAGTTTCGTAGTGGCGATTTCATTATGTTGTTATGGTCACAACGATAGATGTGATTGGAATATTAACGATAGAAGTTTGCGTTAGCGTTAAGGGAAACATTTATAAAATGATCATAAGACCTGTATTATTGTATGGATCAGGATGTTAGGCAATAAAAAAGAAGGATGAACGAAGAGTGCATGCAAATTATATGAGAACTAGCGGCCCGCCCCTGCTTCGCACGGGTATAAAATATATAAGTATAGGCTGTCACTCAGTGAAAAAAATAATTAAAATAGATCCAGTAGTTTTGATTTATTCATTACTGCCCGCGGCCCGCACGCGTTAAATTTGGAGTAAAACAATTCCCCTTTCCCTATACCATGAAGATTTCCTGCTATCTTTGGAATATCTTAATTCATATAATACATTTTACCTAGTTCCTTTTTACATTTTTCTCTATGTATTTTATTTTTACAATTAATCCAATCGCTGCTAAATTATAAGTGCTATAGGGCGAAGCGCGGCCTCCGATGCGCTATTTATAGGCACGCGCCGCATATTAAATCTGTAATATCTTCGAAAATATTCATTTAAATTACATGCTGTAAACGGCCATATTGATCTATATTAAATCAACAATGTATTTAAGGTACTTAATTGGATAAGGATTGATGCTGTATTGCTTAAAATTGCTTCGAAAAGAGGGCGTTATTTTTCGTAAAAAGTAAATGACAAAAAAATGCTATTGTGGGTTATCCATAAGAGATAGACATATACCCTCGCGGAGTTTTCTGTAAACCTTTTTAAGGTGTACAAATTTTTAATACATTATTTTGATAAATCTTGTAGTGTTCAGCCTGCGTTTGCAATGTAAGCGGAAAAAAATGTAATTATTTACGACATCACGTTAGAAACCTCGAAAATTACAGTATTTCTCTACTCCATATTGACTGTTATTGTACATATAAACCTTCCTCTTGAATCACTCTAACTATTAAAAAAAACCGCATCAAAATCTGTTGCGTAGTTTTAAAGATTGAAGCATACATAGGGAAATAGGGACATAGGGACAGACACAGAAAGCGACTTTGTTTTATACTATGTAGTGATGTTATAGTTGACGTGTAGTGTGACAAGACTGGACAAAATACGAAATGATTATGTAAGGCTAAGACTGAAAGTTGCTCCCATTATAAACATGACGAGAAGTGCAAGATTAAGATGGTATGGATATATTATGGGAAGTACCGTTTGACCAAACGAGGGTAAAATATGAATGTATAAGCGCCAGAATTGACGAATGATATGAAAGAATGGAAATGAAATATATGTTGCGCTGACTAGTGGGGTAGAGGATAAGGGCAGGAAAATGATGATGATGAATGGAGTTAGTGACAAAGTGTTGTTCATATTTTACAATCTCACCGCTTTCCCTGAGATTTCTGACTTGTTTCATGATACATGCCCAACCATTAAGCAGGTTTCTTGCGAGTCCGTCCATGAAATCGGGCTCAACTCGTACCGCTTGCTTCAAATGAAACATGTGGGTGTTGCGATGTTTTTTAACCATATTCAGCTCGGCGAGAATGAAGTTCGTAGCCGGCTAGAAATAAAGAAACTTTTTTTGCCAACATTTACACATCAACTTGCTCCCTCTTCTCGGTAGAGGCAATTTTATATATTATTAATAGTCCAAACCCCACCATTGATTGTCCGTCGAGACACTTGAAGCAAACTCGAGTTGGAGACCTTTACTGGTTCGTTAATTAGATGGCTATTGTTATATTTTGATATCTCAAGTTGTTCTAAAATATTAAGACGGAGGCATTTACCAAGTCGGAAGAATATTAAGAATGGTCGTTAGGGGTACTTTATGACCACTTTTCGACAAATGTTTTGCAAAATGGTTTCTATATATTAACTATGAATACTAATCACGACAGTTTAAATTTAAAAATTTACGATTGACATATACGTACCTCATATAAGCTTAGTTTGAAAGCCTCCTCGGCATGATTCAAGGCCTCGTCGTAATAACCCATCTCCAAGTACACGGATGCAAGAGATACTAGAACTATGTCTCGGTAGATTTGTTGCACCAATTTAAGGGCCGTGAGGAGGCAGTGCAGCGCATTCATGTTATTACCGCGAACCCGCCAGTAGAGAGACGAAAGTGTAAGTACTATCCATTTTGGAGTGTTTTTCTGGAATAATATCTTAAATTTAAAGATAATTATATAAGCCGTTCAGTGCACACATATCAATTCCTTAAAAAAAAGTCGAGATACATTATCATTCTCCTGCCCTTATGCCATTCTAAGTGGGGTATGCAAAACATGTTATAAACATGTTATCTCATGATTCGGCTACGTATTTTACGACCGGCCGCCTGCCTGACGTCAACTTACCTTAGTCGCCTTTTCCGGCACCTCGACAAGAGGGTGGTCTATTCTCCGCAACCGGATACAACGCGGCGGAAAAAGTCGAAATAGAAATAAAAAGTCGAGATACGTGATGAAATAATGTACATTGTTTTTTTAAAATTTCTATTGTAATATAGATTCAAAATATAATGTAGAATGCATAAATACAGACGTAGCTTTTATTTAACTGTGTATAAAATAAACAAGAAAGAATAGCCAAAACATAATCGTCAGTAATGTTTTAGTTTTATGACATTATGATTGGAAAGGGCAGGAAACTAGTGGGTATCTACAGCTTCGGACAGAGACACGTGGAGACATTTGGAGGAGGTCTTTACTCGAGAGAGGTCTTTAATATAATTATAAATTCGAAATTATGACATAAAAATCATGACATTACTTTAGTAAATTCTTTTAAAATAATTATTGAAAGTAAATTGCTTGCTTGGATCTTTATTCGCTTGCGCTGCGTAAACCAGCAGAAATATGCTAAAATAGTGTACTAGAGAATTGTAGATCTATAAAAATACTACAAAAAATTCCGCAATAGCATGTCTCCATCACTCGCGGTTAACTCACAATAACTACTTTTATGTTCAGAATTTCGAAAATTTGGGAAATGTTTCGTAAATCACTGAATTTCACGCGGGCGAAGCCGTTGTTGGCACAGCTAGTGTTATATATAAGATATTAACTGTCATAGCCCAGTGCAGAGGCTGTTCGACTGTTACGACGGAGCCACGGGTTCAAACCCCAGGCAGGTAAAAGAAAACTGTTTAAACTAATGTGTTTGATAATTGCAATTTATGGCACGCTTTTCGGTGCAGGAAAACATCGTAGAGAAATCTGCATATATCAAGAGAAATCTGGGCATATGGGTAATCTGCCAATCCGCATTGGAGTAACTTAACTCTAACCACTCTCCCCAAAAAAGGAGAATGCTATGCCCAGAAATGGCATAGTAACAAGCCGTTACTTTTATCTAGATTTGCCTTTATATAAGTTTAGAAATTATCTTAAAACGATGGTACATAAAGCTTACTATACAATTGAAGATTATTTGAGTTATAGTAGCATATCTTAACTGCAGCCAGCTACGCACCCAACTGCAATGATTAAGTTGTAAACTTCAATCAAATAGTTTTTTTTTTTCAAAAAGATTATCCACCGAGAGTATTGTTGGTTCTTTTCGAAACGTACAAACTTTCGAATCTGTGGTAGCTTCTTTTAAAACATTTGTCGATTCAAAAGGGCTGAAAACAGTCCACTAAATGAAGAATGAAGTAATGTTTTGACTTTGAATTTATGTTGGTTCGGTATATGAGCTATGAGCAAAACAAACAGATTGTCGCATTTATGATAGTATGGACATGGAGAGAGACTGTACAATGCTATTAATGCTAATGCTATATATTATTGCATAAAATACATTTCAATCAATAAATCATTACGCACTACCATTTAAAATATGACTTGTATGTAAAGTCGAAATAAATGTATTTTATTTATTTATTTATTAAAAGTAAAGTAGTAAAGTAGCGGCCTGTTACAATCCCACTGCTGGGAATAGGCCTCCTCTCTCTGTTTCTGGAGAGAATGGTTGGAGCTAAGACCTACCACGCTGCTCCAATGCGGATTGGTAGGTTACACATATCTCCGGAATTCTCTAGAGATATGCAGGTTTCCTCACGATGTTTTCCTTCACCGAAAAGCGTGTGATAAATTGCAATTATCAATTAGACACATGAGTTTTATTAGAAAAACTCATTGGTGCCTGCCCGGGTTTGAACTCGTGTTCCCCACGAAAGATTCGCACGGTCTCACCGCTGGGCTATCACAGCTCATTTATTTATTAATTTATTTATGTAACACAATTTTTTTCTAAACAGTCAGGAGGGAAATGTGCGTGTGTTTTAGGGATTAATATACCTTTTTCATTGCAGCGTAAATTCGTTGCCCAATCTCAGCATCCTGCATGTGATCAGCGAATTCTATGATTCCATCACTGACATATTCGAGAAGTTTCTGTCGCAAGTACCCTGTTTTTACCACATCCGTTACCATATGTTGCCTAAAACAGTTATTGTGGTTACTTACTCTTAAATAAACCACCTAGGTTGAAATCATTAATATAAGAATAGATCTTGCTGTAGAAGTTAAATGTTTTAGAACAAGAAAAATGTTGAACAATGCTTTCATCTTTACTTAATTCAAAAATTCCTTGAATAAATGACATAGTTGAAGTTTTAAAGATAAATAGACGAAGTTTTAAGTTGCTGTCGACATCGTCCTATTATTGGTGCCTTACGTAAATGTCTTTGCATATAATCTCAAAAAATCTAAGTAAAAATATTACTGAGCTATTTTTTCGTATTAAAAATTAAGATCTTGCTCTTTTTATTCATTGCAATATTTGGATTTATACTGCTTATTAAGCTAAAACATAGAGTACATAGTACACGACTGTTGTGAACGCGACACACAAATATGTTCCACCACAAGTTCCACCCTTACTTCATTAAAATCCCATAAAGATGAAAGGAGCGCTTAGCGTCTTTTTTATTGCGAAAAGCAATAGAATGGAAATCTCGCCCTGTACCTACTTTTCCCAATTCATTTAATATGGGGGTCTTTGGAGCTTTAATCAATTGAAAACCTAAATTGAATCGTTTTGCTTTTTCATACCATGACGTGTTAAACACGTCACAGTACGTACGTTCACAAAGAAGAAATCTCCACATTCTTTCACTGCTCTATAACGTTCTTTTTAATCCTCTCTCACCTTCTTACCTTAAAGATAGTTTTAACTACAGATCTCAATTTAGCGGTGATCGATTAAGGTCTACTAACAACCTAATGCTAGCTGTACCGGCAAGTTCTTCCCGTACTTTTTCAAATTCCTTTAGAGTGAAAGCAGTAATTTTATGGAATGCTCTGCCCATTTCTGTTAGGAAATCACCCTCACTCAACTCTTTTAAGAAAAGTGTTGCGAACTACTTTCAACTAAATAACTATCGTTGAAAATTTTGATTTTTCGTGTATATGTCTTATGTACTTATATTTATTGTTATTGTTATTTTTATATTTATTGTTATTTTTATCTTCTTGTCCTTTCGCGGCATTTACGATTTATTTATAACGGCATTTCCCGCCTATTACATCGTAATTTTGTCCTTTCAGAGCTCAAATGTTGGCTGGAAGAGATCCCTTATTGGGATAAGTCCGCCTTTGTACAATCACCTTTTAATTTTATTTTTATATTTCTGTGTTTTGTGTGTTTATGATGTACAATAAAGAAATTAAACAAACAAACAAACAGTTTAAGTTGTTGCCGAATTAAACCCTAAAGTAAATCGTAAACGCTTTCATTCATTCTTATTTATATAGTACTCAGTTAAAAACACTTCATAGTACGAAAAGAAAGCGATTCAGTAGGCCTATAGGAGTGAATAGGCACTTTCTAAGCAAGCGCACTTCATCTTAGACTGTATATCGCTTGTAGCGATTTTGTCGTTGAGTCTATCTCCTGATGATGCTTCGGTTGCCGGGCGAAACGATTGCTGAGTTTGTGATAGTGAACGTGTGTGTGCTTGTTGTGGTGGAGGTTTGTACATGTGTTTTTACGAATCCTGGATGTATCGGGTATGAAAACGTATAGTCTACTCTACATTTAGCATTATATATATTTTCTATTTACTTTATCGTGGAATATAGCTAATAAATTTTATTATTAAAAATTATACTTTGAAAAGAGCAGGCAAGAAACTCGGCTGTTAGGAACAGCTTTCCGAACCAGCAGTAAAGTTGACGAATCAAAAGCACTAACAAGTTTACTTAAATAAATAATATTTTGAATTTAAAATTTTAATTTGACAACAATCTCAAAACGGCTAGAAATCTTTCACTCTTTGACACTTGCCAGATAAATAGCACAGATTGGCTACGAAAATTAAAAAAAACTTACTTTGACTTCTTTGGTGTCAGAAATGCCGTTTCCCTATCTTGAGGGCATATAGGAGGGTGCCACGGCAACTCACACTCTTCTGTTATTGGTACTCCTATCTTCTCTGTTAGCAATGATTTCAATCTGTAAATGGGCTCCTAAATAAATATGCGAGACCATTAAAAACATGTTATAACTATCTCCCCACTACTAATTATTTTAAGAAATAAATAATGCAGCTAAAATGGGGATGTTCTTTAAATAGTCTTAGTAGACTAAGATCCCAGAGACGTAAGGCAAAATTATTTCTAAAGCACAGATCTTTTAATTCTAAGTTCTAAGCCACGAGAGCAAAAATATATAGCGTATTAAGCTCTCGTAGTTGAGTAATTTTTACGGAAATGTTTGGTCATTGCAATTTGTCTGACTGATTTAATATAAATTTCAATAGTTATCTGAATAACATATATAAAAGTCAAATATTTAAATATAAATTAAATTATTTTTCGTAGAGCTTTAAAGCGTCTGACAACATTTCTGGCCCATGGAAAGCGTCTGACTTCTCTGACATGACATCAGAGTTATATTCTACAAAAAAGAGCCAGCTTAATATTGCTATTATACTACTTGCTCAAATAATAGGACTGCAATCCACGCGAACGAAGTTGCGTTTAAAAGCTTCTTCTTCTTAGTCACCGCTAAGTAAAATGTAATTTTTCTGTACACATACAAAGAGCAACAACGACGCTGCTTTAGAATAGATTGACGAAATCATCATCCTACTGCCCTCATCCCACTCTAAGCGGGTTCGGCACATGTTACAAACATGTTGTCAAATGATTTGGCTACGTATTTTACGACCGGCCGCCTGCCTGACGTCAACTTACCTTAGTCGCCTTTTACGACACCTCGGTAAGAAATGAGGGTGGTCTATTCTATGCAGCCGGATGCCACACGGCATTTACCTTAGTCGCCTTTTACGTCACCTCGGTAAGAAAGGAGGGTGGTCTATTCTATGCAGCCGGATACCACACGGCACATACCTTAGTCGCCTCTTACGACACTTCGGTAAGAAATGAGGGTGGTCTATTCTATGCAGCCGGATGCCACACGGCATTTACCTTAGTCGCCTTTTACGTCACCTCGGTAAGAAAGGAGGGTGGTCTATTCTATGCAGCCGGATACCACACGGCACATACCTTAGTCGCCTCTTACGACACCTCGGTAAGAAAGGAGGGTGGTCTATTCTAATCTGCCGGATACCACACAGCGTGTAAAATTAGAAATATGAAAGGCATTTAACGAAAAGTTGTAAAAGCACAGGTTTATGTTATTTCGTGGACTTTGTCTAAGAGATACATGGTTTTTTTTATATGTTACTGAATAATGCAATATTATATAAGTATGAATGAAATGTAACATGAAAGTACAATTAACTATTTAATTGTACTTTTATGAGAAATACCCCATCTATTGAAGGTTTAAAGGATGTAAGTCCATATGAATTTTATTAGGCTTATGACATATAAAGTATTTTTATGATAATAATAATTTTTATTTCTAATGGTAGACCGTTTAGACCCTTAGAACTTACCTTAGTCGCTTTTACGACACCTCGGTAAGAAATGGGGGTGGTCTAATAGACCACCCCCATTTCTTACCGAGGTGTTTCGCCAATCTATTTTAGTAAAATAGATTGGCGAAAGTAAAAATTAAATTATTTTGCTTCATCCTGGATATGAAGTAAATAATAGAAAATGTATATATAATTCTAAATGTAGAGACTATCCGTTCTCGTACCCGATACATGCAGGATTCGTAAAACACATGCACAAACCTCCACCAACGACACCACAATACGAAAAGAAATGTTATATAGCATTATATATATTTTCTATTTACTCATTGCGGATTATAGCTAAATAATTTCAGTATTCGAAAAGTAACGGTTAATTCTACAAATTATAGATTGGCGAATTGCAGATATAGCCAAATTAAAAATATACTTTAAGGATATGGAGTACTATTCCTTGTCGGTAAAGAGAATGGACATCATCATCCTCTTGTCCATATCCCACTCTAAGTGGGGTCGGCACAACGTGTTCAAACATGTTGTCACATGATTTGGCTAGTTATTTTATGACCGGCCGTCTGCCTGACATCAACTTACCTCAGTCGCCTTTTACGACACCTCGGTAAGAAATGAGTGTGGTCTATTCTATTCAGCCGGATACCACACGACGAAATAACATATTCATAATAAAATTGGCCTGTAAAGTAGTAAACTAGTGAGTTTACTACTTTATTCTTATTGATATGGTTAAAAAATTATAGCTCACCTTATTCCTCTATTTTCAAAAGGCATAAATACAGGAAAAATAGCCTCCACATTTGGCGGGAAACTCGGTGAAACCTCTTTGCAGAACGTACTAGATGGCCAGTCTACTTCTTTGTCAAAGTCCTCTATATTCCGATTGATGTGCATTGAAGGCGGATACCTAATTAAAAAATCTTCGTTACCAAATATTAGGATTATTTCAACACCTTTTCTTGAATATGGATAACAATGAAAATTGGCAAAAATAGAAAGAATGTATTGTATAATAATAATATAATAATAATAATTCTTTATTGCACACCAAGTAAACAGAAAACAAACACAAGAGAAATAAGAAAAAAGCAGAAGTGCAAGGGCGGACTTATCACCAAAAGTGATCTCTTACAGACAACCCCTACGTTACAGTAACAGAGATAAGAGACAGGTTGAGATCGGTGCACAAGATGGACTGTACTTAATAAAATCAATAAACTTACTTATTAATATTACATTCTACGTTACACAAATAGAGCATAATAACATAAATACTTAAATATATATGTTAATTTGCTATACATAAATATAAATAAGTATGTAATGTATGTATATAATAAGTATTGTATTGTATGTAGTTCCAAATTTCACAATTTTGAAGCCTATTAAAAACGTTATAGCCACTTATATCAGAAAAAAATGCAATAAGGCGACGGCAGAAACCTTTGTTTCTTTGATTAAAACCCTCAGCACTAATAACAATGAATAAGGGACCAGAAACAAACAGATTTTCTACAGATAAACAAACAAAAATATTTGGTTATCAACGAATTCAACCTATTAGCTTTATGTACTGGGTAGGAATATAAATAATAATAAATAAATATATGGGACATTTACACACACGGTCGTCCGTCCCCAAAGTAAGTAACTTAATACTTGTGTTATGGGTGACGGACAACTGGTAGATAAACTACATATATAAGTTTAAATACATACTTAAATACAAATACACACCCAGGCTCGGAGAACCAACAATTTGTTTATAGAAAATGTTGGCCCTCGGCTGGAATCGAACCCGCGACCCGCGGAGCTGAAGTCTGGGTCACTACCCACAGCCCCAACGGGCCAGTCAAAATATGTCAATGCCAATAACGTCTTTCATTTAATATCTTGGTATATTCACAGTAATAATGTATTTTACTTCGTTTACAAGTTTAAAAATGAGATGTAAATGAAATGAGAATTAAACTCCTTCATTATTTTAATTTGTGATGCGCTGATCTGTATTGGATTGACCTATATCGATGGCGTCAGGCAAATTATTTCATTATTTTCCTACTCTTATCCCACTCTAAATAGGGTCAGCACAACATGTTTTTCTTTTCCATTCTCTTGTCATTCGTAAAATCTGGCACTACTCCTTTTATATGCATGTCATCTTCACACAATCAAACCATCTCAAATTTAAATGATTTATTATTCAAATTGGCCTTTTAAATCACTTTTGAATCGTCAAATTAAAATTAAAATGAAGCTACGACTGGTTCGGAAAGGTGCTCGAACCGAGAAGAACCAGCAAGAAACTCAGCAGTCACTCTTTTCAAAAATAAATATAACAATATTATATCTGTAATTGTAAACAAACAAAAATTACAGCATAATCTAGTGCGAAGCTGGTCGCAATTTTCCAAGCTTTCTTATCACTAATATAGTCCTCAACAGTATGATAAGCTTGATGAATGAGTCTCTTTTTAGGACTCCCCTTAGTCACGTAAGTATCCATATTCATATTTAACGCTCGTTTGGTCAGATGATAATTGTAAACAAACAAAAATTACAGCATAATCTAGTGCGTAGCTAGTCGCAATTTAATTGCAACATTTCTCATCACTAACATAATCCTCGACAGTATAATAAGCTGAATGAGTCTCTTTTAGGACTCCCCTTAGTCACGTAACCATATTTAACATCCATAATTATATTTAACACTTGTTTGGTCAGATGATTTTCATCCTTCCTCACGTCTATACCATCTTAATCTTGCACGACTTGTCTTTTCTATAATGGGCGCAACTTTCAGACTTCCCCTAACATACTCAGTTCGTATTTATCCAGTCTTGTCACACCTTACATCCACCATAACATTCTCATCTAATTTCCATGCACTCTTCTTTCATTCTTCTTTTTTATTGCCGGACATTCAGATCCATACTATAATACAGGTCTTATGACCATTTTATAAATGTTTCCCTTAACACTAACGCCAACTTGTATAACTCTTACCTATATTGGTTTTAACACTAACATCAATATCATTATCATTTTAATCACAGCTATCGTTATTCTATTTAGCTACCTTTCATCCGTCTTTTTCATTTTCCAACATTTTCATACAAAGCGACAGGTCTTAAGGCAATCAAATAATCCAATAACAAACTCAATATCATTACTTAATTAACAAAGTGTATAGAAGTCAAATATCAGGAGTTTATTTGCACAAGCATAAAAACGTATGATGTTCTTACATATGGATCCCTGTTTCATATTCACTCATACCGTCAGTTGCGGAAGTCTTCTTTTCAGCGCTTGAACGAGGTTCGGGATCCCCATAATTGAGGCTGGCTATAATAATTTAAACATTTGTTAAAATTTATGAATGCTATATAAATGATCGATTCATACCTAAATATTCGGCATTCGAAAGGAATTAAACAAAGAGTGCACTCTACATTTAGCAGTACTTAAATTTTAAAAACAAATATGGATATACCGACCCTGTACAAGAAAGTAATAACTAGATGTAACTAGCAATAACAATTATTTTTTGAAA
Organism: Morpho deidamia; assembly: GCA_947086505.1. NCBI lineage: Eukaryota > Metazoa > Arthropoda > Insecta > Lepidoptera > Nymphalidae > Morpho > Morpho deidamia. Next base: position 5,091,701 of record CAMTZC010000025.1, read on the forward strand.
AGAGCAATCGCCGAGTTTCTTGCTGGCTCTTATAGGTAGGAATAGCTTTTTGAACCAGCAGTAGAGTTGATGAATCAAAAGCATTTGTTTATAAGTTGAATAAACTACTTGAATAAAGAATATTATGAAGTTGAATGTGAAAAAAAATCATATCGTACCTTTATTATGATTAATTTTCATAAAATATTATAACCTATTTTTATGAATTAAATCGTAGATAAATTGATTTTATTCGTCTAATAAATTCAAACAGATAAAAGAAATTTATCAAAAAAATCTTTGTCTCTTTCAAGAATTAAATATTTGTTGAAATCCATGACTCGATTGTGAGACGCGATCGAGGCCCATATAATTTTAGTGTAACAACCTAAATAACTAACAACCTATATAAAAACTTAGATAGCCGTACAACAACACAAGTGTAACTCTTCCGAGGGAGTCACAGGTTCCAACCCCGGGCAGGCATCAATGAGTATCCGTGTAAAAAAAATTGTGTCTAATTGACATTTGCATCGTGAGGAAACCTGCATATCTCTAGAGAATCATTGGGATATTTCTAAACTTCCAACACGCATTGGAGCAGCTTGGCGAGTCTAAGCTCTAACTCTCTCCGAAAAATGAAAGGAGGCCTATACTGGGATAGTCAAAGGCCGTTAGTTTGCTTTCATCAATATTGGCGTCAGTATAAGTTACTAATATCCCACTTTCATTAATCTGGTATTTACACTTAACATAAGTCACACAATAATAAAAAAAATAATATAATAAATAAACATATGACAATTATACACATGTTCGCCCGTCCTCAAGATAAGTAACAAACTAGTGTTATTGGTGACAGACAACTGGTTAATATGTGCATATATAATATTAAATACGTATGGCAGGTCAGTTCAATATTATATTAAACTGACCGAATTCAAAATTAGTCTAAATCGAGTTATATATAAAGATGAATGCAAAAATAAATTATTACATTATCTTCTTAAACTCTCTTATAACGACACTGAAGAATTCTTACATAATTACTAAATAAATATTTGCAGAAAACTTTGAGAATGCAGACTTTTGCTGCCAAAATAATAAAATGTATTTTATAGAATTAATACAACCTCTCATACATATATACATACCCCCTACACATACTAATACATACATACATATATTACATAAATTACATACATACTTTTCAAACTCAATTAGCTCAAAGAGAGGTACTCTTTACAGACTTTGTAAATTATTATCGTTTTTTTTTCTTTATTGTACTAATCATAATATTACATTTACATTCTTTTCTTATAACAAATAGTAATCAAATCACATGTCTTCGGTGTCTGTCGCTGTATGCCGAAATACAGTTTTAACTAGTTCGGCTACAGATGGCCATATTAAATAAATAAATAAATATATTGGACATTTACACACACGGTCGTCCGTCCCCAAAGTAAGTAACTTAATACTTGTGTTATGGGTGACGGATAACTGGTAGATATACTACATATATAAGTTTTAAATACATACTTAAATACATATACTATTGTAAGTTAAGTCATATTTTTGTTATGTAAGAAACAAATAAATACATTGTAATCCTTATTTCATGACATCATTAAAAAGCTAGTGTTTTCTCGCTCTTTCAATGGGTGCCTTTAACAATCACGAGTTATGAAGGCGCCACGCTACGCTTAATTGAAATTTGCTACAAAACATTCTTTTTTTTCTTTGACTGGCCCGTTGGCGCAGCGTGTAGTGAACCTACCTTCAGCTCCGGGGGTCGTGGGTTCGATTCCCACCGAGGGCCAACATTTTCTACAAAGAATTTGTTGGTTCTTCGAGCCTGGGTGTGTATTTGTATTTAAGTATGTATTTAAAAATATATATGTATATATCTACCAGTTCTCTGTCACCCATAACACAAGTATTAAGTTACTTACTTTGGGGATAGATGACCGAGTGTGTAAGTGTACCATATATTTATATTTATATTTATTTTTAATCCGTTCACTTTAATACTAAACGTGCGATATATACACTAGAGTTGAAGAACGAATAAATTGTTTATAGAAAATGTTGTAAGTGGGAATCGAATCCGCGACTCGCGGAATTTAAGGTTCCTACTACCAACTACCCCAACGGGTCAGTCAATCATCACAATCATAACACTTACAAGAGCTATAAGGATTTTGAAATAGCCATAGACAATTTTACCTGTATACACTTCATCCATTTCAGGGTCCCTGAAAATCTTCAGTCTTAAAGGTGAGTCGGAATTATCTGAGTCACCATCGCGATTTTGTGTATTTTTATTAACATGGTGTATTAGCCTCTCTAAGCTATTAATTTTATCAATGACACTAATACCCTGTTTTCCTAAATGTTCATCACTGTATAGTCGTCCGTCAATAAAATACTGTAACAGTGAGTTCTTTTCTTTGTTTGCTTTTAACTCTTTTATATTTAAGCCAGTAATATCTGACATCTTTTCACAGTTCTTCTCTACATTATCGTAGTCTGAAATGAGATTGAGAGAATTTTACTGCATATATCTTCTTCATCATCATCCTCCTCCTCTTGCCCTTATCTCACTCTAAGTGGAGTCGGCACATGTTTCAAACATGCTGTCACATGATTTGGCCACGTATTTTACAACCGGTCGCCTGCGTGACGTCAACTTACCTTAGTCGTATTTTACGATACCTCGGTAAGAAAGAGGGTGATCTATTCTACTCAGCCGGATAGCACACGTCACTTCATCATCATCATCATCGACATTAATTTTAATTTTAGTTACCTATACACCTCAGCACCCTATTACCACAGGAATTATTTTACGTTTTTTAAAAAATAAACACGATTTTTAAGGATCAACTACAGTAACCTATTAAGAAACGAAATAACCTTGACCCAAAAACTAAATGTACTGGTGCGAGGGAGATAAAACAACAATGTTATTGTTTTCTCCTGTTTTTTGAACAAGCGGGCCATCCCAGGATGGATCATAGACATTACTAACAAAGCCAGATCTCAATTAAAATTATATTTTTTAAACGTTATTCAAAACCAAATTTATCTATTACGTACATCAGTAATCCACATTTAATGTTTTATCCTGTATATAAAAATGAATGTTTGTGTGTCCTTCATAGAATCCGAAACGGCTGGAACGATTTTAATGAAATTTTCAGACAATTTTTATAATGACAGCAGATGACCCTGTAAAGTTTGTTGGCGATCGGAGAATTTTTTTACACTGTCGAATTCTGTTTAGAGAGGAAATCGAAGCTAGATTCTACAATTGTTTATACTTTTTTACAATATTCACTAGAAATTGTTATAGCAAAACAACGTTTGCCTGGTCAACTAGTATATATACAAGATTAGCTTATTTAAAGGTATTAGATTCAGATATCGGAAGAAGGAATAAGTATTAACTACTTTGGTCTTACCATACTCCTCTCCATTTTTTATAGTCTTCAAAAACTCTGCCTGCATTTTAGGCCAGTCCGCTTCTTTCTGCTTATATATTTTTAGGTCGTTCCGAAGCTTAGAAAACATTCTGCAAAATTAAAAGAATTCAATATAAAACAACTGAATTAAAGCGCATATTCCTATTATATACTAGATATCCTCCATTCGCTTCGCTGGTTGACATGACATGTAGAAAAAGGTGCTTAAAATCACCATTTAAACTTGCTTAACCAAATTAGGGTAGCGAATAGCTTACTTATTATAATACATCCGGTAAAATAGACATATATATGGTTTATAAGTTAGTGTATAATGATTTAAAAATAAAACTATACTATTTATTGAATAATATGTCTGTATATAAATATACATCTAATTATATTTTCTGTAAACTACTTTACTGTTATTAATGTGGTGTTCAATAAAAGTTTCCATTCATCCATTTAACTATGGACTCGAAAGCTCGTAGATTAAAATTACATTAAAATAAGGTCTGTAAAGTTCATGGTAGTATGGAACTTTTAGAAAACGATTCATTCAAAGTCTGTACCAAAACGCAACCGCTTTCTTTTCGTACCATTCGTAATTTTTGAAAAGGATCACGTTATATGAACTATACATAACTCTGTCTCTTTTACTAAAATGTTTTTTGGACGCATTCCGAACATTCGGCAAGATTTAAAGTGTGCGTCTTTAATACGTCATTTTATGAAAAAGCAAAAGAATTCAGTTTACGTCATTTAGAATTAGAAAATTTTAAGAATTAGTTTCAATTCGCAATAAGAGTTCATGGTAGGCCTGCTGTTATCAATAATTATGTTACAGAGTCTTATAATGAAATTGTATCAAAAGGCTAAAACTTCTGATATATGTAGTTCTGTTCTATAAGTTACAAAACTTGAAAAAATTGTTAAATAATTCGGTGATCTGTTATTTACAGCCTTATCTGGGACTCCTATTGGGAATTTAAGGAACACCGATTGCCCGTATTTATATAGACGATGATTATTTCGTTTATATATTTGGGGCATATCACGTCAAGCGGCCAAGAAAAAAAAATGAGGATTTTATTCATAATATGGCTCATTGAACAAGTATAGAGCCGGAATAATTTTATCAATGTTGTTCAATCAATGCTCATCACAATTAATATATTTTTTAAATAGCTAGTGGTTAATGTGATTTAGATAATTTGAGAAAATAGAAATATCTATATAATATCACATAATATCACAGTCTAAGTGGATTTGAAAATAGCTAAATAATAATTACTTGCGAATATTTATAGGTTATGTTAAATATTAATTAAAATTAGAAAATACTTTTACATATGTCCAACCGGAAATATTATATTACATTTTGACGTAAAAATATAATTAGTTATATAGAGATATGTGGAAAAAATTAGAATGGGTTCTCGATTTTTGGTCATGCCATTACAGCAGTTTAAAAACACTGTTAAAAAGAGGCTGATACAGAAAGCCTACTATACTGTTGAAGATTACTTAGATGATAAGGATGTGTGGATATAGGTGCACTTCTACCCTGTACAAGACAGTAATAAATAAATGTAACTAGTTCTAAGATTTATATTTTAAAAAGAGCAACCGCCGAGTTTCTTGCTGGCTCTTCTCGGCAGGAACAGCTTTCCGAACCAGCAGTAAAGTTGACGATTCAAAAGCACTTGTTTACAAGTTTACTTGAATAAAGAATATTTTGATTTGATTTGATTTGATTCGTTTATGAGGTACATGAACTATAGTACCCGGCATTAAATAATGCACATCGATATTTGGAACGAATCAGCCGGCCAGATCGGTTTTGTAGAGCGCTGTCAGTCACTCAGTATGTGACGTTTCACACGGGTACGTCAGCCTGTGCGACAGAGACAATGCTCTATGAAGCAGAATCTAGCCAATTTCTCTCTCTAAGCCTCGATGTGCATTATGTATTGCCGCGTACTATACAAAGGTGCCCTAGAGCGCACTATACCCACTGTTTATCGCTCAGCGCGGCAGATACAGGTTTAAAAGCTCTTAACACTTAAAATATTTCGGCATTTATCAGAAATAAATACTACGCCGTGTGGTATCCGGCAGAATAGAATAGTCCACCCTCTTTTCTTACCGAGGTGTCGTAAGAGGCGACTAAGGTATGTGCCGTGTGGTATCCGGCTGTATAGAATAGACCACCCTCATTTCTTACCGAGGTGTCGTAAAAGGCGACGAAGGTAAGTTGATGTCAGGCAGGCGGCCGGTCGAAAAATACGTAGCCAAATCATGTGACAACATGTTGTAATATGTTGTGCCGATCCCACTTAGAGTGGGATAAGGGCAGGAGAATGTATGTATGTATGTTATCAGAAATAAATACTGTAATTAATAAAATATATACTTACTCTCTTACGACTCTCATTTTTACAGCCAGCTTTGAGTGGCACACCACGCCGATCCTATGCGTCACAGCTAACTCCATATTGGGATTTAGCTCCAACGTTCGATCATAATGTTTTAACGAATTATTGTATTCCCCCAAAAGCGTATACGCATTCCCTAAAGAGAAATGGTTTACGTAGTTATTGGGGTCGTGCTCAACAGCAGCGTTTAAAACTATTATAGAATCATTTAATTTTGTACTACGATGTAGTACCACGCCTAAACTTCCTAGAGCAACGTCTTTGTATGGCCTGAAAATTAAAATTATCAATTCACTTTGGTGTAATCTATAATATAAAAATGAATCGGTTGAATGTGTTGCGCAAAACTCGAGAGTAGCTGAACCGATTTCGGTAATTATTTTTTTATAATATTCCTTGAAGTACGAGAATGGTTCTTACGGAGATAAGAATTTGAAAACAAAGTCTAAAACAACACTTTTCTATACAGTATAATCTCACTAATCCGGCACTATTAAAAACCGGAGGTTGCCGGATTATTGGATGTTCGGAAAATCAAGAATTTCATGGAGGAAATAAATTGTATACAGTATATTAAATAAACATGTACGTATGTAAATATATAGTTTTAAAATAATCCTTAATTGAGTTGTTTTTGTGCAACTTGCAGTCCTTGCTTAAAAACCTTTTCTCGAACGTTACGAAGAATTATAATATCTTTGGCAGATATGCCGTTTTCTCTTGGCCATGTTATGAACGTATTGAAAACAAATCAATGCATCATCTGGTTTAACTGTTACAGTTACAGTTGTACAGATGTCGATCTAGCGAAGTGCCGGATGCGTGAGATTTTTTTTTATAATTTTAAAAACAAATACACACCCAGGCTCGATGAACCAACAAATTGTTTATAGAAAATGTTGGCCCTCGGTGGGAATTGAACCCACGACCCGCGGAGCTGAAGGCAGGGTCACTACCCACTGCGCCAACGGACCAGTTAAAAAATACAAAAGTCTTAGGTCAGTCTGAACTTTTTACTATACTTTAATACTATACCATAAAGTTTGTGTTAGTGGAAGGGATCTGAGAAGACAAAACAATTGAGTGACGTCAGTAGCGTAAAAATATTAAGGCTGAAATTATAATTTTTATTGTGATTTTTAGTGACTATTAAAAAGAGTTTTAAGTATTTTATAATTTTTAATTTTTTGACATAATTTTATTGTTCACTTATAAACTTTCTTTTCTTTTTTGATCTTACTAGCTGACACGGTGGCCTGAATAGCAGAATAAGTCTAGTAAATAAATATCTATATAATGAAGCAACGTGAGTCCTTTCGCGAAAAGTTCAAAGAAATAGGCATACTTACTGTAGCATCACAATATATATATTGTATAATAATATTCTATTTGTACAGAAAAATATAGGTATGTATAAAACAAAATTTGATGTATATCATAGACATACGAGAGGTCACAAAAAGCTTGTGATACCTACGTCGCGACTCAGCAGAGTAAGCAACTCATTTGTTGGTCTCGCTATTCGCTTCTTATATAAAATTCCTCAATCCATTCTAGACCAGTCTACAGAAACATTCAAACTAAGTGTAAAAAATATGCTTATACGTAAAGCATATTACAAAATTGAAGATTATTTGGATGATAAGAATGCCTGGATTTGAAAATCCTTTCAGCTACATATAATAAAGCGGTGTAATAATATATAATTGAAAATATTTAAAGATTGACCGCCGAGTTTCATGCTGGTTCCTCTCGGTAAGAGCATATTCCCAACCAGTTGTAGCTTCATTAATCATATTGATGCCTGACGATTCAAAATTGCCTTAAATGGTTTATTTGAATGAAGATTTGTTTTGATTTGATTTAAGTATTGAAGAAGTTAAATTAAAGAATCGACTATTAGGCGGTACGAAGTTCGCCGAGTCAGCTAGTATATATATAAAAGTAAAGTAACGGCCTGTTAATACCCCACTTCTGAACATATGCGTCCTATCTCTGTTTTAAAACAGAAGGGTTGGAGCTCAGATCCACCATGATGCTCCAGTGCGTGATAAATCTTTGTGCTGAGAATTGTCTAGAGATATCCAGGTCTTCTCACGGTGTTTTCCTTCAGCGAAAATTGTGTCTTAAATTGCAATTATCAAACACATAAGTTTCAACAGAAAAGCTCTTTCATGCCTGAGTTTGTAGCAGGGGTCATCTCAAAATAGTCGCACGGTTTAATCGCTGGTCTCTCACAGCTCACGTAATATACATATAACTTCAATCTTTATAAGAAAACTCAGTGTCCATTAATAAATGAAAAGCAATTATACATTTTGTGTATACTACGATATACTATTTCGTCGTTTATCAATATCAATGAAACACTTTCCAATATTATACTAGTCGCAAATGCTAATGCCTTTTATTTAAGGTTGATAATACCAAAAGAAATTTGACGCAGTCAGAAACGCTTTATCACCAGGGTTCTTTTATATTAATTTATTATTAATAAATCAGAAGTAATAAGAGATAGCGATTTGGTATCAACCCGTAAAGTAGGATTTGTGTTGAAGACATTTAAATAACATTCAAACTTTAAGAGAATAAAGATTTTTTTTATATTTTATTTTATATTATTTTTACATTACTAACCTGGGTGCGTAATGAACAGCCCTACGACTACATTCCAAAGCCTTTGGAGCAATTCCCTTAATTCTCCAATATAAAGAAGCCAAATGATAGTGCAACCAAGAAGTAGTATTTTGCTTAAGAAGTCCAGTGAGCCAATTTCCAAACTTGTCCAATGTCATTAAGGGAGACAATGCTTCTGGCAACAAATATTCTGGACTGGCTGTTAAATTTTCTCTTTGTATCATGCCCTAAAATAGAATATAACTGAATTCATTCATTAATATTCAACATAATATGTGATATTTATAATTGTCCGTTGGCGCAGATGATGGTAATCTCACCTGCAATAGTCGCGGCTTCTATTCCCTCTGAGAGTCAACATTTAAAAAGACTCTTTTGGTCCTTTGAGTCTTTATTTATTTAGGTATTTATTCAAATTCAAAATATTCTTTATTCAAGTAAACTTGTAAACAAGTCCTTTTGAATCGTAAAAATCTACTGCTGGTTCGGAAAGCTGTTTCTACCGAGAAGAGCTAGCAAAAAACACTAGGTTGCTCTTTTCATATAAAATTCTTATGACTAGTTACATTTGTGTATTACTATCTTATACAGGGTAGAGAAGTAGCTGAATCCACGCATTTTCATCATTTATATAATCTTCAATAGTATATATAGTAGGCTTTTTGTATCAGCCTCCCTTTAACACCGTTTTTAATCTGCTGTAGTGGTAAAGATAAAATCGATTGCGGGATTTTATTATAGAATCTTATACCCAAATCCACAAATGACTTATTTACTTTTGCAAGGCGTAAAGCAGGAACCGCAAGCTTATTTTGAATTGATCTCGCAGGGAATCAAGCGAATTTAAATTTTAAACATACATTTTTAAAATTATAATAGGAAGCTGTGATAGCCCAGTGGTAAGACCGTGAGACTCTTTTAAGATCGACACGGGTTCACGCTCTGGGCAGGCACCAAGTAGTTTTTCTATTAAAACTTATGTGTCCAATTTATAATTTCAATTTATCAAATGTTTTTCGGTAATAGAAAACACCATGAGGAACCAGCATATTTCTAAAGAATTCTGGGGATACATGTAACCTTCTAATCCGCTTTGGAACAGTGTGGTAGTTCTTACCTCCAAACCTTCTCTCCAGAAACAAAGAGGAGGCCTATGCCCATCAGTGGGATAGTAACAGCCTGTTACTTTACTTTTTATCTTACATTTTTACATTTATGTAGTTAATGTTACCCATAAACATAGTTTATTAACAAAGCAACTAACAGTTGCTCTTATTTTAGATGGCACAGCTGCCTTCCAAGTAGTTATAGCATGTGGCATCCAGATAGTGTTACAATGGATAAAATTTTTAAAAAAAAACTCGAAACAAATATTTTTTGTTTTAAGCAAAATGATACACACAGGAATAAAGTGATACTCTATGATTTTCTTCAAAAATCAAATAATTACTAACACACAGAACAGAACATGGACACTCATTACTAGCTTTTAAGGAATTTGTTGCCTTGACAGATCAAGGCAACCAATTCCTGTTTTTAAATATACTAGTATATCAGAATATACTAGTATATTTAAACACGAAATATGATCAAATTTAACACATTCAAACTATACCATAAAATCAACTAACTCACCTCTAAGTGCTCAAAAGCAGACATACTGAATGTCAATGAAGATATTCTTTTGCAGTCTGGAATATCCGGTTTAGTATTATAAAACTGTTTATGAAATTTGTATTCATCTTTTCCAACCTTTGTAGAACCATCCTCAAGGATAGCTGCATACCAATCTAACATATTTACATCACCCGCTTTGACACACTCATCTTTTAGGACTATTTGTTTTGCAATGCGTAAATATTTTTCTACATCAAACCAAAGAGTATCAATTATTGCCTGCTGTTCCATAATATTTTTGTAGACAACAAATATCTTATCCCAACGTTTTTCTTGATTTAAAAATCCGATAAGATCATGTGAGTGTGCCATATCAAAAGGAGAATGAAGCTGAAATGTAAAACACAAATATAATATTAATTGCATGTTAATAAAACTTCAATCTATAATTACTATACTACAATATACATAACAAACAGAAAATTTGTACATTGTCTCATTGCAATAGCAAATATCGAATGATTTTATTCTCTGAAGATGGATCTAAGGTAGCTGGATGAAAGCTTTACAAATACTCAGATTCTCTCTTGGTAGAAAGCATAACTGCAACTCAATACTCCTATTCTAAGATAAATTAAAAAAAAGACTATTGAAACTGTATTATATCTGTGCCCGCAAGTGACTACATACTGGAAAGTTACTTTACGCAAAAATCTTAAACTAGTGTTGAAACATTGGAATAATAAATAGACGAAACAGACATATTGTAGACTAAGAAATCAATACTGTTTCCTGTACCCATTTATAGTTTGTACAAGATTTGAATAATTGAAAGAATTAAATACTACCGAAAATTGTATATACTTTGAAAACTATATTTTCATTTCTGAATACAATGAATTGAATAATTCATTCATTCATTTTGGGCAGAAATCAAACTGGTTGTGCCCAATAATTTTATCTTTACTAACTTGTGATAATTAAAAAAATATTAGTTGTATGAAATTTGCTTATTTAAAACCTTTTCAATACGCACAGCTAAGAATTATCAATTTCAATAAATAATTGCAATATGCAAAGAATCGTTTTAAGAAAATTAGTGCGCCATCCTAAACAATTCCTAATAATTTAGAAAATTCAATGAGCTATAGATGCAAAGAGTATTAAAGAACACTATTTAATATGGTTGAAATAATACCTTTGGTTGAATTAAACCTCCTTCAGTGACAATCCAATGGGTAGATGGTTCAACTTCCTCTGATAAAATTATACATACATAAAATAAATAAAAGAATCTACCGAAACGCATTTTGAAGCTTTTACGTTTAACGATTATTTAAAAAAAGTGTATCATTTATTCATAAAATCAGAAAATTTATGATTATTACGAAAATACAAACACCATCGACAATTTTTTTCGGCGCATGTCAATTGACAAACAATAACAATCGATCGCTCTGTCAAAGTCATCACAGCCAAGTAATAAAAGAAATGTAGCTTCAGTGCTCATCTTCTAGTAATATTGTGGACATCGAAGTATTATAATAGTTCTATTTAATAGTTTTATTTATATGAAAATTATTATAAGATTAATAACATTAAATTAAGCAAAGCTTGTTGTAAAGATAAAAACATTTTTTAAGAGTGATAAGTATGGGAGTATATTTTTTTTCAATATTACATACGTTCAAAGATTTTAAAGACTACAAATGTATGTTAAGCGAATCATCAAAACAAGCTTTTATTTAAATAAAGACGTTAGCACTAATTAGTAGTATAATAATCAATAAGAAAAACTTTACAGATCAATTACTAATTTTCTTTGTATAACACTTTTAAAAGCACAAATTTTGGAAAAAACATAACAAAATAATAAACATAACAAAAATAATTTTCAATAAGTTTACGTAATAACGTCAACATGTATTTTAATTTTGGCGTAAACTCCTACCGGTGTCCATATCGTTAAGATTTTCTTATGGCAAGTTACCCACTGAACAAAGCGCACTGTATACTGAGAACAAAGCACTGGATCTATCATTTCAGTTTTTTGCTAAAAAGTTTTCTAAACTAAACAACATAATATAAAAATTTGGCCGAAGAAGAACAAACTTTACTATGTTACTGACTAAACCAGACATGATATTAAATGTACCTACATGTATATAAAAATATATATTCTTTTTCAAAATCGTGACATCACTTTTACAGTTTGAATTATAACAGGGCCTTATTCCGACTTCTTTATTAAACTTTTTATATCATGAACAAATGATATTTTATTAACGGATAAGTTACCAAACATAGGCCGAGGGAAAAATTTTAAGCAACATATATAAATATACAATTTTTTAAATATTGACTTAAAATGTAAACTGTACAGGATATGTTTTAGAAATTTGATACCAGACTTATGAGGTTCATGAATATCAATATAAAATAAGTAACTGAATAAATCTTAGAAGCATCAAATGCGCATGTCCAAATAACTTCATTCAATTCACGGCTTAGGTCATCTTGCTTGTTTTACCACTGTGCTTTTATGAAAGCGCACATTTTGATGTACAAAATAACTAAGCTATTGTTATCTATGTATCAGTACAAATATATTTTATGCATAGTTTTCGAATATTGTTGTTGTGAGGCGTAGCAAATTCTAAGAGATAATGAATCTCGTAAAGACAATGAGCATCGGATGAAGGAGGTTGTTGTTTAATTATGATATTAATGATTAAAAGTGAGTGAGACGGAAAATGGGAAATGACGCACAAGTAGATATACCAACGAATACGAATAAAGAGGACATTGCTCGCACAAAGGAAGACTGTATCGTGAATCGAACTATAAAAACTTTAAATTACAAGGTGCTTTATATTGTCAATAACATTGATAAATCGTTGTTATAACTATAACTTTACTTAATATTTAACTTCCTCAGGGACAACTATGGTCATGTTCTCTAAGAAGGATATGTTTAACTGCTCTTTGGCTTCCATTAGGTGCTTTAATATTTTGTTACGTGACGGCATCTATGTTCCAAGCAGATGATATTCATGAAACACACTGTATGGTAAGTTCAACGGTAGCCATATTGAAAGACACTAGCAATAGAACCACTTAATTCAAATTAAAACATTCAAAATTTCAAAGCATATGAAAATAATTACGTAAGAGTGCGACTAAATTATTTTTGGTGTTTTTTTTTCATATAACTCTACTTGGTACATCAGAGTACTATAACAAATTTTAAATATATCGTAAAAATAATTTAATACATCCTGTATTACTACACTAAGTTAAACGATGGTCAACATTTTTATGCTCTCTTGTAGCCCTTACATCCAAATGCTAAGACTTATATTTAAAATTATTTAAACAGTATATGCCACGATTAATGTTTGATATTATTTAATGTTTTTTTGTATTTGTAGGTTTATAATGTAGTCCCATCGATAAGTGCAATTACGGGAATCAGCCCACAAAGGTATATATGGAGAATATGCATCGCTTATCACTTAGGACCAAGACTATTAATAGGTTCTTTATATTACAACTATCATAGAGAACGCACGTCTTATATAATCGAAGAAAAGGTCAGTTGCGAGTCACTATTTTTATTTTAATTCTTACTGTTAATAGTTTCAAGTTTTAGGGTATTTTTTACAAGATACATTGAAAACATCGATATTTAATTGCGAACAGCCTTTTCATCGATAAGGAGAAGTGGTCTTTGCAATATTTCAGCGACAAATATGAATAAATTTTCACTAATTAGATTTCTATACTTAATTGATCTGAGAGTCAGTTTCCAACATTAAGTAAAGGTTTGATTTTACTATTGTATTGAAAAATTAAAAAAAAAATAGTTACATTGAATAAATAAATTTCAGGTGAATAATTTAGCTAAAAAATTAGGCGAAGCATGTTACTGGTTGAACTTGATAGAGTTACTTGCACTGACGGGAGTTACGTACGTTTCCAATAGAGAAAACTATTGTAAGTGTTTAAATTAATAATTCATATTTAACCAAGAAACATGTTACACAACGTAAATTGGTTAACATTCGACGTTGTTAAGCTATTATAAACAATGACATAGTTCGAAATCCCGATGGACGTTGGGGCCTTAGGGCGATAGAGTGACGACCCCATATCGGAAATCGCAGTGTAGTTAGACCCCCCATTACTTTGACTGGTGACCTCAAAAAGGTCCCAAGGAGCCGCTAGATCCAGGTGCCCCAAAATAGCATGAGATATTACTCACAGAGAAACTTACCTCCTGTCATAGATATCCATCGATGGAAAATAAAGAAAGTAAAACTAAAGCAACGGCCTGCTATCGTCACATAAGCCTCGTCTCCTTTTAGGAGAAAAGGTCTGGATGAACCCATCATATATTCCAATGCAGATAGGTAGATTTCATATATCCAAGGAATTCTCCAGAGACCTGCACGTTTCCCCACGATGTTTTCCTTCACCGAAAACGTGTGTTAACTTGCAAATATAAATATAGATAAAATACAAATTAGTTACCTACCCAGTTAACGTTATAACACATTTTATCAATAGTACGTATAAATTGTGCGTTACAGGGTGTTATTAACTATACGACATTAATTTTAATTTTATATACCTACACACCTCAGCACCCTACATAAAAAAATTAGTTGATTCAGTGAAATATTTTAGGACAGGAATTATTTTACGTTTTCTAAAAAATAAACGCTACCTGTAGAGATCGATGACCGTACACGCCATTTCAACCTTGGCCAAAAAATGGTAAAACGAAACAGGTACGAGGGAGAGAAAATTATAATGTTATAGTTTTCTCCAGTATTTTGAACATACGCGCCACGCCAGGTCAGTGAACCATTTAGTAATGGTTCAACTACAAAGCCAGATCTCAATTAAATTATATTTGTTATATTCGAAAAAAAATTTTTAATGATATTTTCAGAAGATCGAATTATGACAAAGTTGTTTTATACGTTTAAGTGATCAGTGGGTTCATTTAGTGTCGTATCCTTCGTATCAGCCTGTATAACCTTATTCTAAATATAATAATCATACTGTATTACGCAAAGAAAACTTTTGACTAATACTCGATTTGATAATCTTTTCAGTCGTGCACGAGAAAATATTTATAATATTCA
Organism: Morpho deidamia; assembly: GCA_947086505.1. Lineage (NCBI taxonomy): Eukaryota > Metazoa > Arthropoda > Insecta > Lepidoptera > Nymphalidae > Morpho > Morpho deidamia. Next base: position 5,106,992 of record CAMTZC010000025.1, read on the forward strand.
TGATAGTATCGCTTCTACACATGCTTTGCCGGGCTCGAGTTGGGTGTCTCGCCAGCGACGTAGTGGAACCGGTGAAGACAAACAGACTAGTGTGGACACTGTTCTTTGTGTCCATCGCTGCTACTATTGGTCTTATAGTGTTCTTTCTAAGACACCGGTTACTTTGTCGGCCTCTGGGTAAGCTTCTTTCAGACTCCCAATATACTTTGGAAATACTGTTTCGTTTTCTTAGAACAAATAACATTATAAGTTAATAATTTAAATACAACAAAATTGATCGATACACGCACCAAAATATGTTTCTTATTAATAAATTTCTTTTATTAGGTTACGACTCTCTTGACTCGATATATACAGTGTTTGAAGCCTTCTTTCAATATTGATGATATTTGGCACAATTAAAGCTTATATAAGTAAAAATAAGACCTTAAAATAGACAAGAAATCGTGTCTGAAGCGTAGGTATATGTTCGAAACATATGCCTACGGAGGATCTTTGAGTTCTTTGGGCACATTTTTTGTAAGACTGGTGATGACCTGCAGAAAATTATTGTCACTAGCAAGGTCGTTGGTATTATTTATAGAATTAGGCGTTACTTTGCGGAGATCCATAATACAAAAGTAATAATAAAATTATTTTGCTATAATCCGCGATAAAGTAAATAGGAAATATATATAATGCTAAATGTAGAGTGGAATATTCGTTTTCATACCTGGAACAAGCAGCATTTGTTAAAAACACATACACCGCCACCATAATAAACAAGCACTACACACGTTCACTATCACTAACTCAACAATCGTTTCGCCCCGCAACTGAAGCATCATCAGGAGATAGACTCTGCGACAAAATGGCAAAGGTCTGCGTGTGTATTGCTTCTGTATTGTGGTGGCGGTGGTGGAGGTTTGTGCATGTGTTTTTAAAGAATGCTGCATGTTCCAGGTATGAAAAGGAATAGTTCACTCTATATTTAGCATTATATATATTTCCTATTTACTTTATCGCGGATTATAGCAAAATAATTTTATTATTACTTTCGTTTGTAAAAGTATCGATGGTATAAGGATGTAGCCTTATGCGCTGGTAAGACCAGATCCGTACCAAACTCAAATCTCTGAGGCCATCCACGTGACCGAAAGTAAAAACAGCTGGAGGAGCATCGTCAAAGACAAGATATTTTAATCAAAATGTCACGATCCCCAGTATTGAGGAAATGATACAAGGAACAAAAAGTAAACTATAGGAAAAAACATATTGAAACATATTTTTGAAAGCGTTTAAGTTGGCGCGAAAAAGTCTCGAATGCTAGTGCTACTATATTTGTAACATATCTATCATATTTCAGCATTTACGTGGTTCTCGATTTGTGAGTATATCCTCGCAACTGCGAACATGGCGTTCCATGCCCTCATAGTCCAAGACCTTCCTGTACATGAACTACAAGTCGTTTGCCCCACAAGCAAGACCAACTAATCTATAGGAGTAGGCGTTACTTTGCTGGAATTCCATAGTACAAAAGTAACGATAGAATTATATTGCTATTATCCGCGGTGTGTTAAGAATATTTATGCAATTCTAAGTGCAGTAACCGAAAACCATTCTCATACCAAGGATTTGCGATTTCGTCATGAAGCCTATTTCCTGATGATGCTAAACGAGTCTAAACGATCGTTGAGATTGTAGTAGTGTGTTGTTGGTGGTGCTACTTTGTAATAGGTGCGCTAGCTAACCCTGCATGTATTAGGTATGAAAACATGTTTTGCTTCCTGCACGTAGAATTACCAGCATTATTTTATAGACTATAGCAAAATAATATATCACTACTTTTGTTTTAAGACCAACTAATTTAATGCGCTATTCTTAAGGAATTAAAATTATAAGGTGTACGACTTGAACAGCACCTATTGAATAATGTGTTATTTCTCTTACAATTTTACGATTTAGTAGCAATTGTTTCTTAATATTTTAAATGTTTATAAATGATTATTTATTTTTGAATTACAAATATCGATTTATTTCTTAATAATAATTAATACTAGGTTTTAATCATAACTTGTTGCGCTGGCAATGTTTGTTGTTGAAGTTTTCAATACCATTTTACGACATAAATTTTCAAAGTTATCCACCATATATCACAAATTACGACTTTCTAAACAGATTTTGTCATAGAGTTATTAATACTAGAATAGGGGAGCCATAGGCATGTCTGTAAGTGATAATGACACAAAAAATAATGAGAGGGAATATGAAACTCGTATATTTCATCTTGGTCTAATCACACATCAGAAAGAGAGAAATTGTCGAATAGATTACCCTCATTTGCTTTATTTTTATTGTAATATGGCACTATTTTAAGGTGTCTCCCATACTCTAGTATAATAACTTTACAGATTTTTATTTTGTTGATTTATTTTTTCAATACAGATAACTATTAACTGTAAGATTTCATTATAACATAGTAGAGCTTTTAGTGAAGCAGTTGGTTGCAAAAGTATAAATTCAAATTAAGGATTAGGATATTTACTATTATTAAATTATGTATCTATGACCTGTAGTTTAGTATTACATAAACTAGTCTTATGTTTTTTATAATCATTATATTTATATCATAATTCAATTCATTTATAATTTGAAAATTGCATTAGTATTGCATTATAGATAGCATCGTCTGCGTTCCAAAGTAACAGTATTCTTTTGTTATAACCTTTAGTTGTTTTTACCAGAAGATACAATTTGATTGTTAATGGACTTAGATTCAAAATTTTGGTATATGTGAGTTCCAATTCACACATATACCTCGCTCCAATACTTTTCCCAACCTCCAATACCATTGAAGGTTAAATGAATTTTTCTTTTTTATTTTTTTTTTTCGAATTGACTAACGCTGTTAATTAATGCCCTACTGGCTTTAAAGCGTCACTGGAGAGACGGGCGAGCGCAGAAGCTTCACCGGGGAAATAAATGTTACGAATTCGTGGATTTAAATACTCTCCGACCTTGCACAAAATAGAAATTAAAAAAAAACTAATTTTGTGATTTTTTTATGGAAAACGAAAACCGCGGAGTTTGTTACACGTTTCAGCAGCATTATAAAATTCAAATTAAAAAATGTTCCAATTTTAAACAATTCTGATTCAAAAGCACTGGTTTACAAGTTTACATGAATAAAGAATACTTAAAATTTTATATTCATAATTTCAATTTCATTTACTGTATTTGTAATACCACGAATAAAGTAAATAGGAAAATTATGAAAAATTATTCCAATTATGAAAATTATTAAACGTATATCACAGTAATGTATCATTAGCTGGTGGGATTGGCAATTGTGAAATCAGACTTGATCGAGCTTCCTCCTCACACCTTATTTCTTTTGATTATGCTGTAAGGTAGTATTAAACAAATACTGTTAGTAGCAAACTACTTTGAACTACTTTAGTATTTACTAGGCAATAAATAGAAAAAAAATGTTATATTTAATAGATGAAAAATGTTTTGAACACATTTTTATAAACTTAGAAATAAGTTCTTTGAATTTTTATTTATCATTTGATAAATCAACAAAAAATGGAATGGTGTTGTTCTAATTGATGTATACTTTAACCTTCTTACATTAATATATCTATTTTATATGTTACATAAATAGTATTGATAAAAAGAAGTCTACTCATTAGGTATTAAATATTCGCAACAATTTCTTATTATACCGTTTTGCGATATATTATATTTTGCAAAAGTTATTTTAGCACTGTATACCTACGATCTTTACTTTTGTATAATAACTTAAATATGTAATGTTCTATTAAAAAAATTCATAAATTGGAAATTGTGTATTTTATAATGCGATATAAGGAAACTAAGTACATAAGTTTTATGTTCAAAATATTCTAATCGATTTTGGAGAGAAGATTGTATTCGCAAGTTCATAGTTCTCTAAAATTTGCTTTAATATTTTCAACTATATGTATATTTTAGTTGATTTTTTGACATTATGTAATTTGTATCGGTTGTAATATATAAAATATTTACCTATAGTGGACTATATTACATACATTTTAACGAAAAACATTTATCAATATAATAGCCACCGATGTGCACCTATGACTAAAAGTACTTAAACATATCGTATCTATTAATGAAGTTTAAATTTAACAAAATTAGGTATTTGTTATAAATATTTATTATAAGTTTATCAAACAGGACATTTTAATAATATAATATAATTTGTTAACGAAATAAATTTAATGTAAAATATATTTTCTTTTATGGTGTTTTATTAGCGTTACATTTAATATTTAAGAACGTCGAAAGCAAAAATAATTCAAATTCATTGAACGTAAAATTCTCATTTTCATGTATATAATATTTCGAGGAAATTTGATTTTTCACAATATGAATATGCTGTGAAAATGTTTTTACTGAATAAATTATATTTCACTGAAATTAACCTATTCGATATTCCAATATTCAATTTACTAAATTAACTATGTACTTATATTAATTCATAAAGACATTAATGAAAAAAGTTTTCCGTCTAAGTATAGACTGCGCTGGCAGAAATGTTCTGAAAAACAAAATTGAAGTCAGCTTTACATGTAGTTAATGATATTATAAAAGCAATATAACAGAACTAACTACTTTGCTATAATCCGCACGGGTTAGGTGAATGCATGCAAAGCTAATGTGTATGAAGCAGGCAAAATCTACGTACCTTATACATGCAGGACAAGCCACCACATGCACCTCAAGGCGCAATTCACCAGCAACAACGCACACAAAAGCAGCACACACACCCACCACCACAATCTCGACGATCGTTTCGCCCCGAAACCGAAGCATCATCAGGAGGATAGGCTCCACGACAAAAATCGTACTGCAATAGTTCTGTTATATTGCTTGTAATATGGAATTCCGCAAAGTAACGCCTGCTTCTATAAAACATTATAAAAGCTTTGGCTTTGTTGAACTTTATACATCTTAGTATTTATTAAGCAGCCTAAGCCTATAAAAGTTTTGTAAATCATAGCAACTTATATTTAGTGTTACGACATCTAGCGACGAATTTATCTTTTACATTTACGCAGATAGAGGGCACTAGAGGTATGATAAATAGTAATAGAACAACGCTTGCTTTCTGTCGTAACAAAGATGGCGGCAAATGGGAGCTACGCAGGTAGAAATTTTCGTTAGTGTGGGTTTATACATGTACAAAATTTCACGTTTGACCACTCTGGACACGCACACTAATAAACAAACCGGGACCGTGCGGGGTAAGGGGAGTAACATCCATGAAGTTGTGTCAGCATATGCGCAAACGAGGTGCGCATTCGTCGCGTGCGTTGTCGGGATTCTTTGTGCCATTCTTCGCATACCAATAAGAGTATATTCTTTAAATTCACTCTTAAATTGACATCTAATCAAAATTCGCCCCATCACTACACATTTGAAGTTCGAAATAGGTGAGTAGAAAATATTTTTACAGTGATTTTCATACAATTCACTCGAGATTTTGGTGATTTTTATTCGGGAATGTCAACAATGCGAGCGCGATCCTGCAATATTTTACATAGTTGTCGCGTTTGCTTCGCTTCGACTTCCGGTCGTTTGGGTGTCGGCATTTCGCGATGTAAACATTATCCAGTTTTAGGTTTTAGACGTTTATGAAAGCTAGTAGGGCATGAAGTATGTTCAAGGTGTTTTTGTGTTGTTAAATTTGCTTCAGTGTGCTTACTGAGATGGCGCAATTTTCGAAAGACGCGGTATGGTATGGTTCGCCCGTGATACACTTCAGTCGCGTTGGTGGCTGTATGCGATTTGACGTATTCCGCGCGCGGTGATGACACTTGTCAGCTTAATTTATGAAATGTCAAACATTTTACGTGTAATGCGCGAGTGAACTGTGAACGGTAAACAAATTAAGAGTGAAATTGATATTGATGCAGTGATTATTTTAAACGGTGACATGGACTGTTATTACTCAAAATTTTATCCAAGGCGTGAGTATTTGTGACAAGTTAGCAATATAAACAAACAAATTCCTTAAATATTTTCGCAAATTCCTAAGTCATGCCGTGCTTTCTATTATGAAACTAACATAATATATATTTTGATTAATTTAAACATAATACAAATTTTAGAATGGTGTACGAGAACTTTAAGATTTACTGATTATTTATAAAAATAAAAATAAACTTTTATTTTATAATTTTAGACACAACAAATTTTTTAAATTTAGAATGGGACTTAGGTGTTTTGGATACTTGTTATAAATATATTATATTATTAATAAAACGCTCATATTTCGAAATTATTAAAAAAAAAAAATTATATATACTTATTATATAAAGATTTTATTAATATAGTTTATAATATTTGCAGATAATATTTTGCGTACTATTAAGTATTTTATAAATTTCTTGACTTGGCTTAGTAAAATTGCTGCTCTTTTAATATCCATACACTGTAATATGTGATACTTAAATATTTCTTACATTACGTAAATTGTGAACCAGTGCAGAAAAACTGTTTTTAATTTATGCTTTTGATTGTGACTTACTGGTAGGTATTAAATTTTTTTACTCGTCATATCACAGAGGCGGGAAATAATAAGAATTTTTTTTAACCTCTACTTAATTCGGCGTTTAAGACTGATGATATGGGTAATGGGTTGGGATGCGAGATTTTTAAAAGTTAATATAATAAAGTCAGCAGTGAAAGATTCAGAGACCCTTTTAAGAAGTCCATATTTATTTATCCAATGTCCAATATAAAATTTAAACCTCCATTGTTAATGTAATATTAATGTTAATCATACAGAATTGTAATAGCTATATAGTTTGATGATTTCTTGAATTTGCTGAAGTTTAAATTTAAGCATCTAAGAACTTTCTGTGCTTTACATTTTAAACATGTTCCTATAACGTCTACGATAAATCGCTAATATAGTAAGAAATCTTGAAAGAATTATCAGTTTCGTTTTATTGTCGATAATATTATCCGAATGTCTAGAAAAGTATTACTAATGATTTAATTCTAAAAAACCTAGTTTCGTTCTCAAACTTGAAGGTCAATTTACAAAAAAAACTTACAATCAAATTATAGGTATGGATTATGGTTCGTTCATGTTTCTTTCGTAAGACTTCAGAATAACTAATAAGTATCGTATTTTATTTATCTTGTTTTGTGAATTGTATTAATTTAATATAAGTAATTTAGAATTTGTATCTCTAGTGCATGCCATGGTCACTTATTATCAGTTTTATAGTTCCAAAATAATTTATAGTTTCAAAAGTTGTACGTTCTATTTATGAATAAAGTAAAGTAAAGTAAAGTAACAGCCTGTTACTATGCCCACTGCTGGGCTAAGGCCTCCTCTCTCCGTTTTTGGAGAGAAGGATTGGAGCTAAGACCTACCACGCTGCTCCAATGCGGATTGGTAGGTTACACATATCCCTAGAGAACTCTCTAGAGATATGCAGGTTTCCTCACGATGTTTTCCTTCACCGAAAAGCGTGTGATAAATTGCAATTATCAATTAGACACATAAGTTTTAATAGAAAAACTCATTGGTGCCTGCCCGGGGTTTGAACCTATGTCGTCTCTAGAGACTCGCACGGTTCACCACTAGGCTATCACAGCTTTTATGAATATGAATATTTATGAATATGAATGTTTAAATGTTTAAATTTGAATGCACTTAATTGGTTCCATTTTGGATGGACCTGAATGCATCGGCACTAAAACCCATTCAAAAGTTATTATCGATTCCCGAAGCATCGTAGGAGTGAAGTGCGTCGCACAGATCACTAGATTGCGGTGCTTCGCTCTCGTCTGTCGGTTGCCCGAATGGGTGCCAAGAGTTATTTTGGTGAATACGCCTGATGTTTTTATTGCGCGTCGCGACGGGGACGGAGAGCGCGACAAGCAATAAGACGTGTAAACTGCTGACACTTCGAGCCCTCACGCGGCGTCGCACCTAATGGCCGATCTAACGCGATTTATCACGTTTCCGTCGCGGGTATATTGAATTTAGTCTGATTTACGTTATTTGCAAATCGCAAATGAACCTAAGTTTACAATCAGTTTAATAAAACATCACCGTAAATTAAGTTTCTAATGAAAGCCATTCATAGTTGCTTGACATAGAAAGTAGAAACCGGCTATATTTATATCGAAGTATCGGGTCTGCCCAACTAGTTTAGTTCCCATTTCAGGTATTTTGTTCAGTGAGCTCTTTTCACACGATATTAAGTGTAAAACTATAGTCATATAATATTTTGCCAGTAGGTATATTGAATACTCTTTGAAAAAACATATAATAAACATTCTCTTTCATTTAGAATTTATTATTGAAGGCTGAATATATAGTATAAATAAATCATTTTATATTAGAACTTTGAGTCTGTTATCTAAGAATAAGAACGCTATTAGGGTTGTTTCAGATTAAATATTTTAAAAACTTCCATAATATGATATGAACATACAAAAACTTTTCGAGCTGGCACATAAGGTTACGCTACCTGCTTTTATTGACCTTCTACATTCACCCTAATTCCCAAATAAAACCCCGTATAAATAGGCAAATATAAGCTATTAAATTTAAACTTTGTAAGTGGTAGCTTACATTAACATCCATAGTTAATGTATATAACCGGCTATATTCACGTCTTATTTACATATCAATTCAAAAACTTAATAGTATCCATACTAATGTTGTGAATGCCAAAGTCTTTTTCGATTCCATAGATAAATCATGTACCAATAGTGAAAGTGATGAAATTTTGTAAAATTGCATTATATACCGGCTAAAATATAGAATAAAATATTGCCTATTTTCTTTCTGTAATATAAAAACAGTACAAAATTCAATTTTACCACTTTGTCATCGCGAACTAACAACTTGTTTCGCCTTTTTATATAGGTCGTATTATCTTAGCAATATTCAATAAAATCAATCACAAAACGATTAAAGATAATGGTATTTCGTTGCACTTTTATTTATTGACAATTGTCATCATTAACCTAGCAACGGCAAGTCACGAAAATTTTTGCTTCAGTTACTGGAGATACGATTGCGATGGCTATCCAGTAGCCTCGCTCTATTCTCGGACTCCTATTTGTGGATTACTATCGTGAACCCTCTTCACTGTCACGGGAAAATAAACCCTGTTATTGCAGTGTAAGCGTACTAAATCCTTTTAACACATGATGTCTGATCTAACTTTATAAAACAAGAAGTTGTTCCGAGCGAAAGGACCCGCTCCTTGCCTCTTATTTATCTCAATTTTGTTCTGTAAAGAAATGACAAATGAGGATTATGGAGGTACGAAATTGGTGTCACATAAAATTATTATGAACACGTACACAATGTGCGTACATTAGCAGTTTTTGCGTTGCTACGTAAATAGATTATACACATTGTTGAGCTGGCGTTTGATTTGAAAATGTAACAACTAATTAAACATGCATACAGAAAAACAAAATGGTAAGTCAAACAGTACTTTACACATATTTTACGTATTCTACACATTTCAATCGGAACTTTCTCTAAAACATAACGAACAATGTATCGATTTCAATAATTAATGTGGCAATTCATTTAATATAAAAGTGCATACGCATTTTTTGAAACACATGACCTTGTTATTCTAGTTATTATACAGATATTGTAACGCACATGCAGGCGTATCAGATCAGATTCAGTTCAGAGTCTCAGACTTTTAGGATCAATTTTAATTATCTATTCTAAGATGTGAGTACATCATGAGTGTGGTAATAGTAGAAGCTAAGTTTCCGATCAAACCCGTAATCAATAAAACTGTCGTAAATGTGTTGCAAAAAATATTTTTTAGTTTCAAACTTGCAGACTTTACGCTCAGCATAAAAGCTAAATTAGATTAGATGAGTTATATAATAATTTACGCGATTGAGTTCACTTGGAGTAACACGGATAGCATTCAATATGAAGTTCACTTTTGAGTTTGCTGTTAAACTATAGTTGCAGTTGGAATTGTTCGCTCCCTCTGTGCCGTTCTTGGCGATTTAATTAAAGTTGTTATTTGTGCGTTTTATTTCACAATTGGTCCGAGCTTGCTTTGATTGTCCGACCAGAACCTTCTTTCTTATATTTTATTAGTTTGCAATTAACTGGATACGTTTAATATCGATCGTAACACAAAAGAAAATAAGTAAAATAATTCAAAATAAGCCAACTGATATGTTGCTTTATATTTCTAAATTTTTTTAGGGTTAAAGGTATATTTGTTTGGTTACATTTGCGTCCTGTTTATACAGGAATGATTATAAATATATTGCTTTACTGACTTAATTAAAGAAACCCAAAAAGTCAATGTGATTAAAACTAACTTATAGAATTAAGCGTTACTTTGCGTATATCCAAAATACAAAAGTAATAATAAATTTGTTTTGCAATAATCCGCGATAAAGTAAATAGAAAATATATATAGTGTTAAATGTATAGTGGACTATCCGTATTTTCATACGCGATACATGCAGGATTTGTAAAAACACATGCATAAAGCACCACCACCGCCACCACAATACACAAGCACTACACACCTTCACTATCACAATATATATACATTTAGCACAATATATATTTTCTATTTACTTTTTCGCGGATTATAGCAACATAATTTTATTATTACTTTTGTGATTGAAACTTATTTCTTTCACTGAGATGATTTATAGTACACAACAGTTATGTTTTTGAAACAAAAAACAGTGATTTTACTTATTATCTTATAAAACCACTTATGTAGCTCAAACTCTATAAACAAAGAAAGAGTGACTTATTTGTTCAAAATGGAAAAGAATAAGTTATGTAACTTAAACTAAAACTGAAACCGAAACTAAAAGAGGATTGATTGATACTTATCTGTCAAGCTTCAAGTAAAAAGAGTTATGTAGTTTTAAGCGAATTAAATGGTTGCAGGCCCTAGAAACAAAGTCAAATACGTAAATGCAAATCTTAGAAATGCACATGATGCTTATTTCTTGGTCGACCCTAAGTAACAGTTGAGCATTTTTTTATGAATAGAAAACATGGCACAACGATAACAATAATATTATTTTTCTATAATATCTTCTGTATCTCATTTCTGTAATCTCAGATATCATAGTATAATTGTTGTTTATTAGATTTTTTATATGGATAATTGACAGCTACATTAGCACTGCTTGAATTGCCTGACATTTTCTTCCGCCAATCTTTGTGGTATTTGTTTTATTCACAATGTTTAGTATTTAGTACATTGTTTATAAAAATTCTACTTTAAATACCATTGTTAATATAATGTTGCACTTCCTGATATTATTCAAGGATTTTCTAAAACTTGTTATATATATTTTTTTGAAATCACATGTTCAATGTGTATAATTTTTTTTAAATAGGTATATAGTGACGAAATATTGAAATGCTTAAAAAGATGAAACTTAATCATACATAGGGAATAAGTCAATAATAAAAACATTCTGACTTACCTATTAGTTACGACTTAGAGTATGATTTTTTTTGTTGTTTATGGATTACTAGAGTACCTAATACTTCGTTAGTGTCAACAAATACCCACAATTATGTAGTGTGTGTTATTTCCTGTTCTCAAAGGAGAATAGGAATATTTGTATGCTATATGTATTGTAGTAAATCAATATAGATCTAGCGATTTAGCCGAAAAAGCTTTCGTATATGCGTGTTCGTGCGTGCGTGTGCGCCCCTGTGCGTGTATGTATGATAGAGAGTGAGTGAGAGTGTGTATTCAGATTTTAAAGAAATTTTATACAGTTAGGTCTAAATCCTGAAATATCGCTTATGCTACTTGTTGCGGATTTTAATATATGACTAGACATCTTATAGATGTCATTGTAAATCATCTACAATCAATACAATCAATATCATGAACTTGTAAAATCGCAGCGCGTAGTTTAATTTCTTATATTTTACAAAGATCGTTCGTTTCAACGAAGGTTTGTGGGCTTAAATATTTTCTGTAAATACAGTATTTTTATAGATGTAACAAAATAAATAAAACTTATGCGAAAAGTTATAGGTCTATTAATTGCGCAATGTCAACCTCCACATAGACTTTCATCTTCCTTACGTAGTCAATCTTTCTAAGCCTTTTCGAAGAATTATTTTGAGAAAAAGTCCACACAAACTTACCTAGCACCTGATCCGAGATTTGAAAAAAAATTAAGAACCCTAAAGATTGTCTTCGGTTTCCCTTAGGACAATCACCATGAAAATTAGAATTGACGCCGCCATAACGTCTTTTAACCCTTGAATTATGGAGTCTCCAGTATTGATATTGACCACGAGCACGAGGTTGGCAATTGAAAACGGTTACCATTTATTTTTTAATTTAACGGTAAAGACGGATGCATGTCATAATCAATACTTAATTAGTTCTTAATCTGTCTGTCTGTATGTAATCGATTTTCTCCAAAATCTACTGAACGGATCATTGTACGGTTTTCAACAAAAGATTGTGCAATACTTCCGGATGGTTTAGGTAAATAGGTAATATTGGTATTATGTAAATTGTGTTGAAGAGATCGCGCAGTTAAAAAACTTGCTTGCTGGGAGCTTTAGTCGCGTGCGCTGTGTATACCAGCAGAGATACGCTAAAGTAATGTGCTAGAGAATTGTAGATCTATAAAACTACTATAAAAAAGTCCGCGATAGTATGTATCTATCTCTTATGGTTAACTCACAATAACTACTTTTATGTTTAAAATTTGAATTTTAGAATAAAATTGTGACATGCTGATTTCCACGCGGGCGAAGCCGCTGGCACAGCTAGTATAGTACAAAATAATACACATAGGGTTAGGTTTCAATAATCAGTTTTATACTGACCATATAAATATTATATTTGTATTCATAGGTTGCAAATACCGTGTGTGGTATTTAATAACAATTACTGGCTGGCTGTAATTATAGAGACACTAAATTTGAATTCTGTCCTGTGGTAAATGGCGGACGACGGCGGCTAATATATTGATTTGGAATCCAATATACGTTAAGGATAAGCTTTTGTTACAACTTTTGCTGTTATCAAACTATATATGTTTAATAAACTTACTAGATATAGTATTTATTGAAGTATTTTTTAGGCATATATACTCGCATCTTATAATGGTTTGCCTTGACGCAGATAAAAAAAAGAAGTATTTCTAATGAGCAAAATAATCCGAGAATATATTTTAGATACAGGCATAAACTTGATTCGCATCCAACTGCAGTGATATAGGAAATATAAAATCACTAAATTTTTAATCCTGATTCTGTCATTTTATTTCCAAAAGAGTAAATGTTTGCGGACAGACCAGTAGAAGATTTAAAAAAAAAGTGATTGTAAAGTATGTGAATGCAGTTTGTACAATCTTTATATATAGTAAACATCCTTATAGATTAACAATTTTTTTTTGTGTTTTCATTAGTGTGATACTGGATACAGCTATAGAGATTTTCTTACCAGACTAAAAATAAGCTTTCTTATCAATTTAATATTACATCGTGTAAAGAATTTTCGGCACCAATCTTAGCGCCAAAGATTAATGTTGCTCTTCGATGCTACGGTGCGGCTGTCGCGCGATAAATTAAACGCAACTCATATAAACAGTGGTTGGTATATTCAAACTAATATCATCTCGCTCTAACCATAAAGGGCATCATATGTCAGACAAGGATGTGAACAGTGGCGTCAGGGAAGGACAGCTTTTTTGTTATTCCACGAGCCTAACGGCTAGTCCGTAGCTTAGTTACTTTAATGACAACTAACGTGGACTTTTGTTTATCTATTCATCTTTAAAAGTCAGGCTGTAGGTATGTCATTTGAATTTAGAACAAGAATAGATAAGTAAGCTTTTGTTTAAAAACATCTGAACTCTACAATAGAGCTACTAATGGCCGGGTCGTAAGGGATATTTAGATTATTAAAATGACATTACTTTGCACCAACTTGCAAGATACATTTCAATATAATGAATATATATGAGTCCTCTCGATAATTGCATACTGTTTATTGTTGGTAATACATAATATAAATACCGCCGTGTGGTATCCGGCTGAGTATAATAGACCACCCTCATTTCTTACTGAAGTGTCGTAAAAGGCGACTAAGGTAAATTGACGTTAGGCAGGCGGCCGATCGTAAAATACGTAGCCAAATCATTCAACAACATGTTTGTAACATGTTGTGCCGACCCCGCTTAGAGTAGGTTAAGGGCAGGAGGATGACAATGACATAATATAAATACACTTATTCGTAATAATTCCTATAGAGAACTGACCGATGATTCATACTACCCACGGACTAAATTTTCTATGAATATTAAAAAAAGAACATGTTTAGGGTATTAATAAAAAAAACTCGACAGCCAGTAATTTACGTGACTTTACGAAAAAGTTATATACCTTTTATTGTCGATTAATCGCTAAAAATAAACTGTCAATAATGACTCATTAAATATTACGGAAAAAAGCGCTGAAATTACGGTCTCAAGATTCTAGGCTATTTGTCGGTACTAAGTGACAGCTTAATAAAGTGAATACTTTGAAATTAAAATGACTTGTACTTTGTGTCTTCGTTGAAGAAATTGTATACAAAAGACATCATCATCCTCCTGCCCTTATCCCACTCTAATTGGGGTCGGCACAACATGTTACAAACATGGTGTCACATGATTGGGCTACGTATTTTACGATCGCCCGCTTGCCTGACGTCAACTTACCTTAGTCGTATTTTACGACCCCTCGGTAAGAAAGAGGGTGTCTATTCTACTCAACCGGATGCCACACGGTGGGTCAACCTACCTTAGTCGCCTTTTACGACACCTCGGTAAGAAATGAGTGTGGCTATCTACTTAGCCGGATACCACACGGTGGTGTATACAAAAGATATATCAAAATTTAATACTCCACAAAATTATCTCATGTTCATTACAGTTTTTTTTAATTACCTTTTATGAAAACGGCAAAAAGTCTAAACACTGTTATTTTTCTTTATAAAAACCATTCATAGTATCGGCTCCAATAATAGATTAACTTACTACTATTTATCTCTTAACATTATATATATTATCTGTATGATGAAGTGGAGTATAAAGTTATAATTAAACTTAACGATGCCTCGTTAAACTAGCGCGAAAAGAAATATTTCTTACTTATTTAGGTTAAGTATAATATGTAGCAACAAGTATGCGAGTGAAGCGATCTGACCAGATTACTCAGTTGGCAATGGCGTACCTATCTGCAATCGGTAAATGGTTACTTTAAGTCTCGATATGCGAAATATTCCCCATGGAATGTCACCGTCAATGCACTGTACTTATATGCGTTCGAGCGGACTGAATTTTTTCTTATCTCCGATACATTTTCTGCGAGTTTTCTTCGCAAGCGACGAGCGCACGCACACAGATCTCGTCGTTGACTCGTCTACTCGTTTTATGTAGGAGTTTACTTGCAAAGCACACACCCATCGACTAAGAATTAATATAACAGGATATTAAATGATAACATGATACATATTATTTATATTTTTATATATATTGTGTCGAAATATAAATCAAGAAGTGAGCCGAATCTAATTTTATATTAAATTTTATTAATAAGAGCTTGACTTATTTCTGTTCTGAGCCGACGGCGTTGAGCAATATCGGATTGAAATGTTAATATAAATTTGCTTACTTACATTTAAAGTTTTACTTGGCAATTATTATGACTTATTCTTGAAAGACCCGGCTTTTTTGGCAATGTCTGGTAATGATAATGCAGTGATTACAAATAATATTGTAATACCATTAGCGCTTTGACTACAATGGTGAATGATGGATAGAAATGACACTATCTTATAATTCGATTGAATTAAGATGCCTACTCACTCTCGACATCTATAATGTCTATCTGTCTGTTACGCTGTCACGGCGTATCCGTTGACCATTATTAATGAAAGATCACACTTTTAAAGTTTGTACATATATCTTAGTAACGTATAGGATAGAAAATTTTCCATTACTCGTTCAGGACCTAGAAAAAACACAGTACATAATTGAGGGTATTTTAGCACCCAAAATACGCGCACAAAGTCTTGGGTACAGCTACGCCGTGTGGTATCCGGCAGAATAGAATAGATCACCCTCCTTTCTCGCCGAGGTGTCGTAAGAGGTGATTAAGGTATGTGCCGTGTAATATCCGGCAGCATAGAATATATCATCCACAGTTCTTACCGAGGTGTCGTAAAAGGCGACTAACGTAAGCTGACGTCAGGCAGGCAGCCAATCGTAAAATACGTAGCCAAATCATGTGATAACATCTTTGTAACATGTTTTATCGTCCCCACTTAGAGTGGGATAAAGGGCAGGAGAATGATAAAAGTCTTGGGTACAGCTAATCTTATACACGGCTAAAAATCCAGATGCTAGTAATACTCTATGAAATTACCGTATCCATTACCTAAATTTATCAATATAAATACCCAACATTGTTACCGCTCTAGGATATCAATTGCAGGTTGGTTTTGCCAACTCTAGTTCTACTGTATGTACATTAACTCCAAACGTACACTGGAGTCTAGTGTGCAGTTCTCGTTGACTAAGTACGTAGTAATTGTTGACTAGATTTATTAACTGCGTGGGTGGGTATTACCGCTACCGCCTGATAATAATCTTTATTTGTATGATTTGATTTTAGAAACCATACCTACATTGAATACAACGTTACCAAATCTAAATTACAACAAGTAATTAGACGCTAGTTATATGGAGGTTTATAAATTGCCCTATCGGAAGAACAAAGTCACATTTCCTATGCTTATATATGGGAGATGTGACTTTGTTCTACGGATAGGGCAAAATGGTTGATAACTCACCAAAACTTTTGGCAAGAAGCTTTTTCAAACATAAAAGCAAATATGCGCTAATAATTATTAACACTGCAAACATATTTATTTTAAAATATCATTAACTTTATTTTATTTCCGTAATAAATTATACGATTACCACACACGATAGCCACATTTTTTCATTACCCTCTAATTCTCTTCGGGTGTGGATATTAAGCCGGCAGTAATAACCCGGCCGACTGCCGTCATCCATCACAGGCGGTGCAATCGTTCCGCTGTCAGTTCTATTCCGGGTCGCTCCATTTTCGCTAATGATCCCCTTGCCATCAGATCATGCGACGTCTACAAAATCTTAACGCCGATCGCAACGTTAAAGCGCACGTGCAAACGTTTGGGCGATCAACCGATCTCAAGTTTCAGCACACATTTGAGGTTCGTTCAAGCGTACCTAGATTTTCCCATAGCGGTGCAAGTTAAACGTGCGCGACTGCAACGCGTCCCCGCTGTTTATAAGCTTTGTACAAATAAAAGTGAACATGCCGGATCGCGTTCCACCTGAGAGAGTTTATAATTTATTTGCTCGCAGTTTTCTGGCGACGATTTTCCCACAGGGGCGGTGTCTCAAACGAGCCGCGCCCGCCTTTTATGTGGTTTTTTGTTGCGACACAAAATGCCCCGGTGGAAAACATTCAGTGATAACTGGTAACAATCGCTGCCGCCCGGATGCCCCTGCCATTCCACGCATACCTCGCGTTGGACCTCGGCTCTTACTTTTTCATCTAGCACCGTATCACTAACCGAAAGATCTGCCTCGTGACTCGTAATACTAATGAACATCGAATTATTTATACTAGTTAATTGTGGTTTAGAATGGGAGACGTTTTTGGTAGCATAGCGATAGTTCAGTTGTTAGATTTATTTGATAATATCTATGGAGATTGTAAGTTTGATAGTACACTGCTGTACATACTCGTATATGTTGTGTTCTCCTATAATTGGTGGTACACTTTGCTCATGTGTCAAATAATATTGTAACTTTATTTTGTGTACCTCTGTTTGAGTCCCTAAATAAATAAATAAATAAATAAATAAATAAATAAATAAATATATTGATTCCTTTTCAAGTCAACAGAAAAAAATATATATGGCTTCGGTATCTGCAAATATTGTTCTTATATTTCTATAAATCGGTGGATATTCGTTGGACACGTTCTTTATTTTATTTAATACTTTCGAATTCATATAGACCACTTGAGTAGACTGACAGAGGGAAGCTTACTAAGTCGGCCTATACTAATATTATTATATTGGCATAACTATAATAGTTAGAGAAATAGCTTCGCGGACTTATTTGTAGATATTGATACGTTCTATAATACCGTAGAACATTTTTTTTCTATCATCAATAGTTTCCGCAGCGCACGCGATGAACGATTTCTGTGACTACATTTTTTACACCTTATTACAATTTTATTAGGGATCCCCATTATTTTAAATGTAATATACCCTTATGATGCTCAGTGAAGAAACAGCTTTCCAATGGTGAAAGAATTTTTGAAATCGGTCCAGTAGTTTTTGCGTGAAAAAATTACAAACATACAAATCTTTCCTCTATATAATGTTAGTATAGATAATATAGTGTTTTAATGTTTTGGAAAGGTAGACCTCGTTCCGTTCATTCGGTATCAAAAAGCAAAATAGCAAATCTAAAGCACTGTATCGGTTTAGCAGATATGATGGATAATACAAGTTATATCGTTATATTTCGCTAACGCCGTCGTATAAATGTTTCCTATGAAACTGGTTTCATGAACGCTTACCGAAAGATTTAGTTTTATTGGAAGCATATATTAGAGCTTAGGAGCTTTACATTTACGGTTCAGTTTATACACACTTAGATTTTGCGAAATTGGATAGGCAGTTTTAAATAAACCAGTTTCCATATAAATTAAATTCCGCAATAGATAAAACCAGATTAACTTTAAAATATTTGCAATATTTAAGAAAAAGTTATGCTGGCTTTCTGAAATCGAGGAATTTTTAAATATTAATTTGGATTTCATTAAACTGATTTTTCATCCAAGCTTTTTACTGGTAGGTCCTATATTAATTATTTATTTATTTATTTATATAATTGTAAATTCTGAAAGACTGAATTCACTTCTTTCCTTGTGCAATGTAATGGCTTTATTCCCGATGATTTTTACTGCTATTATTTCATAACCTATTTATTCTAATCATATGCTCCTGGTTAATTCATATTTTGGTTAAAGCTGTAATAAGTGACAGTTATTTAAACTTAAAATAATAATTAAAAATACATGATTATAATTAATAATAATTAAAATAATAATTATCAATTATGAATTATAATTATAAATAATAATTATAGTAATAATCATTATTAATTAATAATAATAAACTTAAATCTATTTTTATTAATAATTAGGTGGATTATGTATCTCATCGTACGTATAGTACACAAAGTGTCCGGACCGGAGCGTCAATGTCATTGATAATTCTTAATATTTTTTTCTGTTTGTATAATAGTTATGGTTTGGATTTTTATCGAAATTTCCGATAATCAAAGTCATATTTCACCAAATGATAGACATAACCCTTTCTTATATTCCTGTATGTACAACGCCACGTGAAAATAAGTTCAGTAGTCTTGAAGTTAACCGATCAAACGGACGGACAAATATAGACGCGATAATAATGATTTATGGTTAGATGTAACTTTTCTGTCCACTAGGGATGACCGTGAGGCATAGATTAAATTTTTTTTTTTCATAGAACATAGATATCATATACTACATTCGAAAAAAATTGTGTAAATTAATTCTTTAATGACTAATTAGACTTGTTCAGTTGTTTAACCTAGGGACATCAGCACTAAACTATATATACTATATTTATATTATGTAAAAAAAAATCAAAAGAGCTTTGTCATAATCTGCTTTTGAGTACAGTGAATCCAGCTAATGTTGAGTAAAATATAGAAGTGTCTTGCAATGCCAAATTTTAAAATCCAAAGTCAAGTTACATGCTTTGCTAATCGTAGCTTGAACCAGCGTTTACAGCTTCGTCTGGTCCTTTATGGACTTGTTCATTTCTAATATAATATATATTTTAAATCATAATTATTATATGTACTTAAGTAACGACCTTTTAATAAAATAATTAATAATAACGACCACTGCTGGGCATACCTTCTTGATTGAAGGATTGGAGTTAAGACCTACCGCGCTGCTTCAATGCGGATGCGTAGGTTAGACATGTCCCTAGATTTCTCTAGAGATATTCAGATTTCCTTCACTGAATAGTGAATAATTGCAATTATCAATAAGACACACAAGTTTTAATAGAGAAACTCATTAGTGGCCTAGGGTTTGAATCCATGATCTAGAGACATTGTCACAGCTATAAAAGTACTTAAGTAATTTAAAAAAGTGTTATAATTATAATTAGTAAAAATTGTATTGAACACTACCCACTAGTGTCATATCAAGCGGACATAATTTTGTATCTTAATCAACTTGTAAGTAAATCAAATTAGAGATAAGTTGTGAAATTGTATCAACGAATATTACTTTCAAATTAGTCAATCACAAAACGTTGAATAATTAGGACAATATTACCTTGTAGCTACATGTAATAACAAAAAATTAAATACTGTACATTACCATAATTTCTAACAGAAACATAAAATAAAAATATTATTGCTTTGCGGCTATAATCTGACGGTTTTCATAGAAACGGAACGTTTTCACGCTACGCACCAGTACGTGTAGCGTTTTTATTAACGTCCCATTGTTTCTTAATCGCCGCTCTAGATTTGATAAAGCGATAAGTTTCCATTAAAAGCATAATGTTAAGTAAAGGTACCGTCAGCTGCTTTCGACCAAAAACCTCCGGCCTTTAGATCACGAGAGCGAGTATTATCTATCGCTACAATCGCTATTTGACTGACATTACTCTACCGTAGTTAAAGGCAAACGTCGATTTTTCAAATGGTAAAGTTGGCTCACAGACGTTTACTAAATAATTCACTGCCAGCTAAGACCTTAATTAAAATTTCTCGTACACATACCTTTAAAAATAATTGTATTGGTATGGCATTTTCTGGCTTACTTTTTGGGTTAAACACGCCCTAAATGGGTCCCAAGGATTTCGTTAACTACTTTTAATAGGTTGAATTTCAGAACTTATTTATGATAATTATGAACTTAGTTATGTATAAATTGTAGTTATGTTTATATAAAAAACGAATTGTGCTGAAAGAAGTTTTATGGTGTACCTATTTGATTTTCTTTCATATTAGGAGTTATGGCAAAATTTAAAGTTAAGGCGTGCCAAAAGCTGAGGTGCGATAGCTAGTTTTATATATAACACATTAATTATTGCCAAAATATGTTTAAACTTAAAAAAGTTTATCTGATTTACGTCCTTATTTTACTATCCTGAATTCAAGATGAATCATTGCATCCACCAATATCTGATCGAACTGTACTACCTATCTGATGATGTTGAACGAGATGAACTGCTTTATTACCATTTCTCACATAAGTACCTTGTAAGTGACATGTTCTAGACTTGAGAAGCAGGCGAAACGGCTTTATCATCGCAGACAAATCTGCAATATACAAATTTAAAACGATTAGAATGACAAAACAAAGAAGATTTAATTCTTTTGAAACACATTAAGTCGTGTCATTCTAAACATTTGAAAGTTGGCCCATTGTTTTCACAACTACCGTCGAAACGAAACAATTTGTCTTCAAATGTTTTCGACTATTCATAACTCTCACAAATCTCGCGAGATATATCTCTGTTCTAGTTTACTGACAATAAATCGTATGTTTAGCGTCGGTGACTTGTGTATATAATTAACAATAGCATTATACGCGATTTCCAAACTAAGCGGCGCAGCGCAGATCGTTTGTCACGATCTAAATTGCTGTTTATGAGGATTATCAGCAGTGTATACAATTTCGCTTTGTTAAATTCAGTAATATTACGTAATATGTAATATAATATATGCCTATGTTACCGCTTGGTAATTAATTAGCTGCTATGAGCACTTTCTAGCCATCATCATTCTCCTGCCCTTATCCCACTTTAAGTGGGGTCGGCACAACATGTTATAAACATGTTGTCGCATGATTTGGCCAGGACCAGCCGCCTGCCTGACGTTAACTTACCTTAGTCGCCTTTTACGACACCTCGGTAAGAAATGAGGGTGGTCTATTCTATGCAGCCGGATACCACACGGCGCATACCTTAGTCGCCTCTTACGACACCTGGGTAAGAAAGGAGGGTGGTCTATTCTATTCTGCCGGATACCACACGGCGTGAGCACTTTCTAGCCATAGTAGGTGTAATATGTTATATGTTATGAATTGTAATGATTAAAAAGGAGAACCTTGTCAAATATCTTATTTGATATGAGGTGATGATTATATAGAGTTAGTATACTTAGAGTAAAGAAGCCAGCCTAAAATGAGAGCCAATAAAAATAAAGCAAATGAGAAGCAACTATCTATCTTTCTTTATTTATTCTTCATACATGTTAGAAAAGAGAAATAAAAAAATAGCACATGTGTAAAGGCGGACTTATCCCGAAAACGGATCTCTTCCAGTCCTTTGAGTGAGAGAAGGAAAAGGACAAGAATTGAAATACGGATAATACAAATAGAAGAAAGGAAGAAAAAGAAAAATAACTAAAATACATTGATTAATAACTACGCATTATACACAAAAGATAAAAAAGATGCAATAAAGATAATAGTAATTATTAAAATTTATCAAAATATAACTATTTCATTTATATATTTTTTTTTTTAAATAACTAGATGAATGAAGATGCTACCAATTTGTGTTGATGTGTGATTTGTATTTTGCTCTTTTTACGTGTGATCAGAGTAAGATTGAGTATAGGAGTTTCATCTTATCTCTCATTATTTGTTGTTTCATTGCCAATTACGGGCCTGCCTATAGCTCCCCTTATCTAAGTATATCTTTGTGGAAGAAAGTAGTAGATGAATGATTATAGAAAATTATGTATGAGTTAAGACGAGGTAAAATATAGAAGGTAACTTTTAACGGACACATAAATAAATATTCGAATAGCAAATTTATCATTATGTATCTCTCACTAAATACTTACAGAATTGTAACAAAAGATGGCAGAAGTCTTACCGTGAGATTCCTTTTAATATTACTATGTCATTGAATTCGTGAATTAATCTAATTTCTTTATAATCCTTTTACCAAAAAATTATAACATATATGTATAAAAAAGTAACTGTAACAATATAGTAGTTTTATACATCTTAGCCATAATTTAATTAGTACATACATTTTTCAATCTCAATTAGTTTAATTTAAAAAGAATACCACAAATTCCATTCTCAGACCTTTCACCTAATGTATTGTTTAAGAGGCGCACTGTACGTAAATAAGCCATTGTAATTCAGGTAGCAATCGAGGCCCGATGGGCATTTGGTCAGATTCCGAAGCAAGCAGCCATGGAAGCCACGTGTGCTCGCATGCCTCGGGCTGAATATGCAATCCTTGCTTGAATTCTAGCTCCTGCACCGAATATTCCATGGACATGTACATTGTATATTGGATATCGTGAGCACATTGTCGAACTGAAATGCCTCTTGAGCTTTATTGTTCCATTGTTGACGTTGTTGATAACGATTTTCAAACGTTCTATTTATTTTCATGATAATATTAAGTATTTTTATTTATGTAAAAATGTAAAGTTCAAAAATGTTCTTAACTAAAAGGAGTTAATAACTCTGACTGTTGTATGAGAAAATTTTATGAAAACATTTTTTCGTCATCATCTCCCTACCCTTATCCCACTCTAAGGGGGGTCGGCACAACATGTTCAAAACATGTTGTCACATGATTTGGCTACGTATTTTACGACCGACCGCCTGCCTGACGTCAACTTATCTTAGTCGCATTTTACGACCCCTCGGAAAGAAAGAGGGCGGTCTGTTCTATCCAACGAGATACCACACGGTGGTTCAACTTACCTTAGTCGCCTTTTACGACACCTCGGTGAGAAATGAGGGTGGTCAATTCTACTCAGCCGGATACTACACGGCATTTTTTGTAGACTGTAATTCGCAAATGTGTAATTCTCGCTGTCCGTTAACCCGATTAGGGTTTTTTTTAATGTGTGCTCTATTATTCTGTTCATAATAAAGCTATGGACTATTCTAACGGTTAGCGAAGCATCATCAGTGAGAATGCGAAAAGTGTAGAGCAGAGTGTTGAAGCTCTAATATCACCGTGGAAAGTGGTTAATTAGTTAAATATTGTATCAGGGCTTAAGACAATATAGTAGAAGATTTAATATAACAGTACACTAATTCGTGATATGAATGCAAAAAACATATATATCCTGAAGTTTTTAAAATCTTCATTAAAGTTTGTTGAAGTCTTGTAAATTTTGATATTTTGTTGAAACCGCCGTGTGGTATCCGGCTGGATAGAATAGACCAACCTTTTCTCTTACCGAGGTAAGAGGTTGTAAAATATTTAGCCGAGTCATGTTATGACATGTTCAACACGTGCAAACCCCACTTAGAGTGGGATAAGGGCAGTATATGTATGTGAAGTTTGTACAAATTTTTGACGCCTAGGCGATTTAACTACAACCTATGCAATAGTTCGCGCGATTACACAAAATTTAGAATGCATGGGTATTTTATTATCTTTATATCTCGATAAAAACATCGACTATACATAATTAAACCCATATGGGTTATACCCATAGATATTTAGCGTTTAATCCATATTCTAAATATAAAAATAACCTGGACTATTGAGAAGGACACTTTCACAAAAAAAAATTATGACGTTTCGCTGTATCAAATCCTAGTTGACACATAAATTTGTAATAATATTTTTGTTAATTTACAGTACTTTTATTTTATCGTTTGTTCGTTTTAGGTAAGTGACAAATGGAAAATTTACTTCGATGATCGGTTCACTGATGTCATGATGCATCCAGCTGGATACTACGCGAATCTCGGTAAGAGAAATTATTTAGGATTCCTACCGAATTACATAAGTAGAATAAAGAATTTAATACTGTGTCGCCGGATCCGGCGAAACTGATCCAATTTTACTTAAAATATATTATATATCATCGATATCTATATCTATGCTTATTAAATAACAAATTCGATAAAAGCTGTATGTGATCGATTTTCTCAAAATTTACTCAACGGATTTTAGTGCGGCTTTTACTAAAAGGTAGTGATATTCTTCCGGAAGGTTTAAGTTAATAGTACATAACGATTCTATGTTTATTGCGATGAAGAAATCGGACAGTTGTAAAAATTCGCCTGCTGGGAGTTTTGTTCGCATGCGCCGCGTAGACCTACAGAGACACTAAAGTAATGTACTAGAGAATTGTAGATATACAAAAATACTTCCAAAATATCCGCGATAGCCCGTCTCTCTCTTACAGTTAACTCACAATAACAACTTTTATGTTCAAAATTTCTATTTAAAATACTACGCTATTTTTGTTTATTCATCATTCATCATTCATTCTCCTGCCCTTATCCCACTCTAAGTGGGGTCGGCACAACATGTGACAAACATGTTGTCACATGATTTGGCTACGTATTTTACGACCGGCCGCCTGCCTGACGTCAACTTACCTTAATCACCTTTTACGACACTTCGGTAAGAAATGAGGGTGGTCTATTGTTAGAATAAAATACAGAATTTTAAGCGGGAAAAATTTTATGACACCGATTTCCACGCGGGCGTAAACGCATGTACAGCTAGTTATATAATATATATCTCCGAAAAGCTAATACGTTATATTGAATCTATTTTCACTGGATGAAAACAAAACATTGTACGAGTACCTGACCGTAAATATAATTATTATTAAATAAGTTGCATGCAATGATGTCAATTAGTAGTTCCAAAAAACACTAATTACAAGCGTTGCGTTGTTACTCATCTATTATAGTCATTATCTGTCTTAATTATAATTCCTGTCCAATTCTTATCGCTGGTTATCTTTTCTGCGAAATGATAAAGATGATTTGTGACGTCACTTTACGAAATACGAATTAATATTTAGTTGCAATATCTATAAGCCTGTGTTGGCGCTTCTTGAGTTTTAGGTGTAATGTCTTTTATCTATTTATCGATGGTCCTTTACGTTTAAAATTCCATTATTTAGTTTTTTTTTTTTCATTAATGTACCATAAAAATCGTTAGAATTTGGAACCCGGCAGAATAGAATAAACCACCTTCCTTTCTTACCGAGGTGTCGTAAGAGGCGACTAAGGTATGTGCCGTGTGGTATCCGGCTGCATAGAATAGACCACCCTCATTTCTTACCGAGGTGTCGTAAGAGGCGACTAAGGTAAGTTGACGTCAGGCAGGCGGCCCGTCGTATAATACGTAGCCAAATTATGTGACATGTTTGTAACATGTTGTGCCGACCACACATAGAGTGAGATAAGGGCAGGACAA
This sequence comes from Morpho deidamia, assembly GCA_947086505.1. NCBI lineage: Eukaryota > Metazoa > Arthropoda > Insecta > Lepidoptera > Nymphalidae > Morpho > Morpho deidamia. The sequence continues at coordinate 5,133,379 of CAMTZC010000025.1, forward strand.
TGATGAAAAATCGTTAGAAAAACCTTGTAAATAAAAAAAGTGTGCAAATGTGTACTAATCCCTTTGACAGCCAGTTAGTTACACAGTACATCATACATTTTGATCAGAATGTATCTGCTTCTGATTGCATTCACGCTTAATAGAAATAAATGCTATATCTAAGCCATATCAAGCTGGAAATAGATTTTTTAAGATTAAATAAAACATTTAACTACTGTCGAAAGTTTATTGCAGGGCTTAGCTTTCCTAATAAGAAGTTAAGCGCTTCGCACCTTGTCGTTGAACTACGCAAATCAATCTATTTTTTTTTCCGAATTAACAATAAACTTTTAGCCCTAGTGCGTCTTACAGCGTAATTGGGCGGGAAAAAAAAGACATTGTAGAGTATGATGATCATAACGGCCTGTTACTATGCCCACTGCTGGGCTAAGGCCTCCTCTTTCCGTTTTCCTCTCTCCGTTTCTGGAGAGAAGGGTTGGAGCTAAGACCTACCACGCTGCTCCAATGCGGATTGGTAGGTTACACATATCTCCAGAATTCTCCACAGATATGCCGGTTTCCTCACGATGTTTTTCTTTACCAAAAATCGTGTGATGAATTTCAATTATCAATTAGACACAGCTTTAATAGAAAAACTCATCGGTGCCTGCCCGAGGTTTGAATACATGACTCCCTCGAAAGAGTCGCACGGTCTCACCGCTTGGCTATCACAGCTCATTAATAGTAGATTATCATAATCTGGTTATCATAGTCGTAAATCTAAAACGAAAATTATTCTCCTTTCTTGTGCCGCTGACTCATACCTAACAAATTGTGTAGGTCCAATGTCAATAACGGCGTATTAAGGTTGGTTGCCTTTGATACTTAGCCTTAAACAAAAGGGAAACCCTTTAATAACTCAACTTACCGATGGTATAGAAACAAATTAAAACATAGGATACATAATGAAGTCATGTAGAGTCACATAGATGCTTGCTTGTCCTTTTTTAAACATAATTCTTATTACAAGATAAATTTCGTTATTGCTATCTTGTGCAAGGTCGAACAATAGTTAATCGACACTTTTTTATTATTTGCGTAATCCTCAATAGTAGTATACATAATGAATACACAATGAAATATTATAAATTTAAATCATAATTAATCGAAGAGATCATCAATCGATTATACTATTATAAAGTCGTATATAATTATTTATTTATTTTCATGGTTCAGATTTTCTACGACATGAGGGTTGAATACTAGTGATAATTAATTCGACAAGAAATTGTTATTCCATAAAGGATGTTTGCGAACTGTATTGAATCGTAAATACTTAAATGAGCAATCTATCATAAATTAACTAATCCTATTATATATTGAACGTTTAATATCAATCAAACTAAACTACAAATTAAAGCCCTATTTGAGTTGTGATGTTATTAATAAAGTTTAATTAGTAGTAAGTGACATCAATTAACGTAATTATAAAAGAGATTGGCACCACCCAGTATAACGCCGGTGATCTACTTTCACTTCTTTAATTGAGAGCGATGCAAGGGCCGAAGTAAAACCGGTGGTTTGAACTGATTTAATAATTATATTGATTGAATTAAAGATTTTCTGTGAAACAAATGGGACTCCGTTAATCACTATTGAGAGTAGTATCTTTTATATTGTGCGATCTTGAAAATGTCGAAAAATAGTCTGCCAACTATTATGTATGACAAAAGTAATAATAAAATTATTTTGCTATAATCCGCGATATTAATCCACTATACATTTAACACTATATATATTTTCTATTTACTGTATCGCGGATTATAGCAAAATAATTTTATTATTACTTTTGTATTATGAATCTCCGCAAAGTAACGCCTAATTCTATAAATTATTATGTACGATTTTTTATATGCAACGGTCTGTGACCTCCCACTGTCCACTACGGCTCTACCTCAAGCTGTTTACAAGAGTAGGCTCTTACTCTCTATTTGATATAGGCCTATGAAAAAAGATATAGATAGATCAGACAATTAGAATGCCCGCCGTGTTGTAGTAGCTGACTTAGAATAGACCAACCTTATTTCTTACCGAGGTTTATTAAGAGGCAAATAAAGTAAGTTGGCAACTAAATCAGGCAGTCGGCCGTAAAATAACTAGCCAAATCTTTTAACAACATGTTTAAAATATGTTGTGCCGACCCCACTTAGAGTGGAATAAGGGCAGGAGAATGATGACGAAATGATAAAATCTGGTTGCCCAGACCTGGCTCGCTTTGCAATTATCTGTAATAATTCCTGAGTAGGACAAATGAAATCTGATTTTTCGAAAACTTTAGTAAAACCTCAGTGTATCGTAAACCGCAGACAGTACTTCCGAGTTATTTAAATTTCGGTAATACATCGTTTAGAAACTTAAAATGTTATCTATTCTAGATTTCCAGTAAATGTACATAAACACTTATTATCAATAAAAAAATATATTGTAAGAAAAAATTAATATAAAGTGTTACAGCATTTCAACTAATAAATTGAAACACAATTACGCATTTCAAATTGATAATATAATTTCTTTATTCTGTAACACGTGACCCGTTTCTTGATAAGAAATTGGATTCGTGATGCGAATCAAGTTCAAGATTATGCTGATAAGACGAAGCGTGGCTTACATAAGACTGATATCGTACAATTATTATAAATGTTTGCTTTATTCATCCTTTTCTGCAATATCGATTGCATAATTTCCCTACTTCATAATCAATCAGATGTTTGTTTTTAGACCATACCTATGTCAGTTGTTGCCTGTTTTGGATTATAAAGTGGATGGCGAATATATTGTTTGTAATATATTCAGTAGCGTATTTTTTGGTTTATTATCAAAAAGATTTTGTTGCGATTTATAAAATTAGAGTATAGGCCCGCATAAATAAAAATTGCTTTACCAAAACTCGCTTATCTTGATTCACCTTTGAATGTGTTAAACGTATGAGACGAAATATTTTATTAAAAATGCATACTTTGCAGTATGATATATAATCCGATAATACATATATCTAAAACAGGTGTGAATACGTTGATAAGTCGACTTACGTCCTTTTCTATGTTTAATCATATAGGCATTAAGGTTGCCTAATTTTTATTATGAATATTTTAGTGAAATCGATCTTTAATATAAAACGTTAAAAATTCTAATAAATCTCTTAAGGGTAACTAAACGCAAAACTATCTATAGTATTGTCAAGACTTTTGGTCTTGTTAAGTTATTCACGCCTGATACGGATATATATTACGAAGCATATTAAATATTTAAGTAACAGATCTGTCATTCTGATTGATTCTGAAGTGCCAACGCGTGATCTTTACCTATTCTTTGTGTGACACAATGTGAGCGAATGTATAGACGTAAACTGGGCTAATTAATATTAAGTACGATTCCCTAGAGCTGTGATAGCCCAGCGGTGAGAACGTGCGGCTCTTTCGAGGGGAACACGAGTTCAAACCCGGGCTGGGACCAATGAGTTTTTTTTATTAAAACCCAAGTGTTTAATTGATAATTGCAATTTATTACATGCTTTTCGGTGAAGGAAAACATCGTGAGGAAACCTGCATATCACTAGAGAATTCTGGAGTTATGTGTAACCTACCAATCCGCATTGGAGCAGCGTGGTAGGTCTTAGCTCCAACCCTTCTCTCCAGAAACGGAGAGAGGAGGCCTATGACCAGCAGTGGGATTTTAACAGGTCGCTACTTTACTACGATTCCCTTAGGCTGCATGGGTCGCTTTATATCAAGCTATATTGTAGTCATTTTCTAATAAAAAATATTGTCAGAGAAGGCGTTACATGTAATTGTGAGGTTCGTGAAAACCAATAAATTGTGTTAAGAAAATGCTTAAAGCGAGGTAAAATCGAGGAAAGTCCGGGAAGTTCTGATGACCCGGGACATCGCTGTAGTGAAAAAGACAACATTATTGGTACCTAAATAGCAATAAGTCTTAGGCGTCGTAATAAATCACTTATTATCGATTCGACCAATTTATCGATAGCTTTATGAGTTTGATGCAGTGAAAGATTGATATTTATAATTTGAACATTGTTTATATTGTATTTGTAACTTTAATTTTCGAAAAAATACACCTTTTTTCGTCTAAATTGACATTTTCTCTTTTAATGAGGTATGAGGATTCAATTGATGAGTAGTACAGTACAATCTATGATGTGTCATCATCATCATCATTCTCTTGCCCTTATCCCACTGTAAGTGGGGTCGGCACAACATGTTACAAACATGTTGTCATATGATTTGGCTACGTACTTTACGATCGGCCGCCTGCCTGACGTCAACTTACCTTAGTCGCCTCTTACGACACCTCGGTAAGAAATGAGGGTGGTCTATTCTATGCAGCCGGATACCACACGGCACATACCTTAGTCGCCTCTTACGACACCTCGGTAAAAAAGGAGGGTGGTCTGTTCTATTCTGCCGGATACTACACGGCGTACAATCTATGATGTGTATGTAATTAAAGTTTAAGTAGAGGAAGTTGCATATTCTAGTTATAAAAATAATGTTGAGCTAATTACATACTATCGTTCTTTAACTTTATTATGAACTTGCAACCGAAATCTTCAGGCTGGCCTGACATAGAATCTCTTTATATAAATTCACTTATTCCCGATTTACATATGTATGATAAACAATAAAAATCTCTGTAAAATATTGCTCCTTTCTGAAATACATAAAATGTAGATAGATTGCAAGATTACAAAATTAGAACTCGTGCGCAACTCATAAAAAGCGCGTCGAATTAAGCTCTATTTTTACTCGCGTGGGAATGAACCCATAACCTGTTCGCTTAAGTGATTCAGTTGTAACTAAGCTAATCAATTAAAATCTTATAGATGAGATTGTTTTCTTCCACATTTCAACTCAAAATCAAAAAGCTCAGATTTGCTATCAAATAAACGGAACGAAAAAAAAACAGTTTATCAGTTAAATACTTAATATAATCAAATTTATGACAATGGGTGTCAAGGCCGGTTGAAACTTAGCAATCTTAACTAAATCAAAATGTTCTTGGCAGTTACGTGCTTGATTGATTTCTGCAATTCGTCAAATTACCTTAGTCTTTACTGTTATCTATACTTTGACGATAATTTATAGAATTAGGCGTTACATTGCGGAGATCCATAATAAATTCTAATAATAAAATTATTTTGTCGTGGAGTCTATCTCCTGATGATGCTTCGGTTGCGGGGCGAAACAATTATTGAGTTTGTGATAGTGAACGTGTGAGTGCTTGTGTATTGTGGTGGCAGTGGTGGAGGTTTGTGCATGTGTTTTTACGAATCCTGCATGTATCGGGTTTGAAAAAACGGATAGTCCATTATACATTTAGCACTATTTATATTTTCTACTATGTACTGTATCGCGGATTATAGCAAAATAGATTTATTATTACTTTTGTATACTTTGATAAGTTATCAATTATTTATACATACATTAAATAATATTTGTATACACGTATTGTATATATTTATACTTTTAACAAAGTGGGCGTATTTTGAATAAAATTAAGATATATGGAAGCTTCTTGAGTCATCCAGCTTTGAAAGCCTTATTTGACAAGTATAATAAAAATTCTCGTAAAAGCTCTTTGACATGCTGATTCTACGAATGACAGTGAGATTAGTAGAGTTAAGAAAATAATTACAATTAATATAATCCTTTTGAATTAAATAATAAATGATAACATAGTTAAGCGGTAAAACTGGTCATTCAGAAAAAAAATGATTGTCTTAATAAAACTAAATATACGAAATGTGTTGATGGAACCACTCATTCTTATGCAAACATGTTTAATTACGAGATTTTTTTTCCTTGCGACCGGATTAGTATTTTATTGCCGGACCGTCGGCAAAACCAACTTAAAAAGTGAGGCTGTTTATTGACTCTGTTTCTTACTCAAAAGTGATCAGTGATCGTGGGAAAGAGCAAAATTTAAACATGTGTGTTTTTTTTTTAAGCACACAGTGTTGAATATGATTCACCGCGAGTGAAAGATTTGGGCAAGTAAACTATAAAAAGTTTTAATACAAATTATTTTGCTATAAACCGCAATACAGTAAATAGAAAAAAATGTCGTGCGATTTTGTCGTGGAGTCTATCTCCTAATGATGCTTCGGTTGCGGGGCGAAACGATTGTTGAGTTTGTGATAGTGAACGTGTGTAGTGCTTGTATATTGTGATGGCAGTGGTGGAGGTTTGTGCAGGTGTTTTTACGAATCCTTCAAGTATCGGGTATAAAAAAAAGGATAGTCCATTATACATTTAGTACTATATATATTTTCTATTTACTGTATCGCGGATTATAGCAGAATAATTTTTATTATTACTTTTGTATTATGGATCTCCGCAATGTAACGTCTAATTCTATATATTATATAAAAAGTTTGTTTAATTGATTGCGATTTATTATATGTTTCAAGGTGAAGGAAAACATCATAACCTAATGAAAAGTTCATATATTTAGAGAATTTCTCGGTTTAAGTTTTGTATTTTTAACTCCAAGGAGAGAAGTATTATTTGCACAACGATCTCCTTTATTCATTCATCTTCTGTCATGTGTATTTTCGATTCATATTATTAAGATTCTCGTTAATTGCAGAACTCGATTGCTTAAAAAATACTTGAGGTACATACCCGGATAGAATATGCAAAGAATTGTAAGCATTAGGCTATACTGGAATAGATATTGGGTTCAATTAAGAATAGGTAAGCTCAACCTGAAAATACACTTCCAATATTTACGCGATAAGCTGTGATAGCCTAGCGGTAACACCGTGCGACTCTCTAGAGACGATCATGGGTTCAAACCCCGGGCAGGCACCAATGAGTTTTTCAATTCAAAACTTATGTGTTTAATTGATAATTGCAATTTATCACACGCTTTTCGGTGAAGGAGAACATCGTGAGGCAACCTGCATATCTCTAGAGAATTTTAGGAAGGTAACCTACCAATCCGCATTGGAGCAGCGTGGTAGGTCTTAGCTCCAATCCTTTTCTCCAAAAACGGAGAGAGAAGGCCTATTCCCAGCAGTGGGATTTTAACGGGTCGCTACTTTACTACTACTTTTCTACGATTCCCTTAGGCTACATGGGTCGCTTTATATCAAGCTATATTGTAGTCCTTTTCTAATAAAAAAATATTGTCAGAGTAGGCGTTACATGTTATTATGAGGTTCGTGAAAACCAATAAATTGTGTTAAGAAAATGCTTAAAGCAAGGTAAAATCGGGGACAGTCCGGGAAGATCTGATGATCCGGGACATCGCTGTAGTGAAAAAGACATAACATTATTGGTACGTAAATAGCAATAAATCTTAGGCGTCGTAATAAATCACCTATTATCGATTCGACCAATTTATCGATAGCTTTATGAGTTTGATGAGGCCTTAGCCCAGCAGTGAGCATAGTATCAGGACGTTACTTTACTTTACTTATTTACGCGATAAGCAATTTACACATAGATAAACTATCTGTGTAAAAATCGTGTTACTTAAAGTTTAATCAATTCTTAAAGATATTGAAATCCTCCCTCCGTCTAAACTTCCGACTAATCGACAGCAATTTGAAACATTATCGTGGGGTTAATTTGTTTAGGCCGTTGATAGAACTCCGATTAATTTGCCAATTATAGAGAGCTATGAAAATTCTAATGATTATTCTTTTTATAAACTATCTGGTGCAGAAGTTAATACGGCTTGTTATATCGGTTTGTATCATTGGATGAAAAAAATTTAATACTTTCAATTTAACGATGCCGTGTGGTATCCAACTGCGTAGGACAGACCACCCTCATTTCTTACCGAGGTGTCGTAAAAGGCGACTAAGGTAAGTTGACCCACGGTGTGGCATCCGGTTGAGTAGACTAGACCACCCTCATTACTTACCGACGTGTCATAAAATCCGACTAAGGTAAGTTGACGGCCGTTCGTAAAATAAGTAGCCAAATCATGTGACAACATGTTCTATAACATGTTGTGCCAACCCAACTTATAGTGGGATAAGTGCAAGAGGATGATGATGATGACTTTCAATTTAACGAAATAATTCGTATAATTTTGGCAGCTGTGATATAAATAAAAAAAATAGTTACGTTCCTTTCTTTGATACTACAAAGGTGTTCTAATTTATCCGATAACATAAGATCGATGCAATCTAATCCAAGACTTTTCTAGATGTAATTGGTTTATTTATTTGATGTACATCGATTTGTTACTTCTTCTGTGCAAAAGTTACACCTTTAAAGAGTTTAACTTAAAAAAAAAATGTCGCATTTACAAATATTGCGTTACATTTATTTTATTTATGAAAGCAATTTGCTGTATCAAATCAGTGAGCGTAAATTCTCTGATTATCCTATGTAATATTAGCTTAACCCTGCCATTTTTTTATAATTCTCATAATCGTTTTGGAACAATGAGTAGATATATAAAATAACGTCTTAAAAAAGCGATGTTGTCTAAAAATTTAACTCATTTTATTTATTGATTTTGAGTCTAAACTATTTTTAAATGATGTCTTTCAATAATATAAGCTTATTGTATATTTGGGATTGTTACGGTTATGTATGTTCCTGCCGACAGGCAAGGTTCGAAAGGTCGCCTCTATCGCACATAGCACCCACAAAAGTATGATTACACGTTGCCTTGCCTATACAATAAAATTGACGACTTCGTACCGTTAGAAGTTAACCGGGCTAAGTCCTTTATTACAATTCTCGCTCGATTCATTAATATTCTAATTATACTAATAATAGAATAAAGATATTGATTAAGATCTCCCACATAACTACTTTTTTACTACTTATACTTTCGTAGTAAAGCTATTCATTTTAATACTTATATATGCGAAACCCTGTTTTTGATCGTCTTTCTCTGCCTGTTGCGCTTTTACGGAAAATCCGTTGGACTAATGTTAATAAAATTTGGCACAAATAAAGCTTATACAACGGGGATATCATACAGGCTAAAAAATTTCAGTTTATCTTTCGGGAACAGACAAAAACACATATTGAAATATTGAGTGTACTTAAATGGTAAAGTTGGCGAGGGTACCACTAGTATTCTTATTAATCGAACGCCTTAAATATTACACAAGAAATGGGAAACATGGAAAAAATCCGCAAAACAAACGTATCGAAAACAAAGATTTTCTCGTAAAAGCGCACTCTAGTACTGTTCATCTCACACTGACCTCGGCGCCTTTCACGAACGTTAATAATAAAGAGTCGGGAAGTACGACGGATGCAGCGAGTGCAGCATGTGAGCCACAACTTCGGACGCCTCTATCGGCCCCGACGTGACATAACACAGCTCGCCCCGCCCACGCGCTCTCGCTCATCCGCTTTGGGTGCGAGAGGGACAGCAACAATCTCTCCATCAAAGCCTTCCTCACCGTACTAATTCTAAGAAAAGCCAACTGTTATTATCAGACGCGGATTGTTCTCGACCTCTCATGCCATTTCGCTCTCATGAATGAATCGAGACGCTTGCAGGTGCGCACCCTCAAGCTCCAAATTGCGTCGATTACCCCTTTCTGAATTCGCAACAATTTTCAGCACGCTACGTGATAATTTTCGGTCGGCGATGCTTCGATTTAGACCAATTTAAGCTCCACAGGAAGTCGCGTTAGTAACACTTACCTAATTTTATTTGCATAGGTATGCTTTAAGATTCATCCAATGTCAATCTTCGGTTCACGTGCAACGTCAACGATAATACATCAATCACACATCTTTTGGCTCTCGCAGTCGCGATAATTTAAGCGCGCATATAAAAAGATTCATTGCTCTTTGCCAATTATTGAATAATCAATTACATTAAAAAAAGTATAGGATTTCCGTAGACGTTTTTGATATATCCATTCAGTCTATTAGGAGTATGGATACGCAAATTTATAAGGTGATCCATTAAATTAGGGAAGTTGTCAAAATAATTTAAGTAACGTATGTCGTACCAAGTTTTTGTATTTTTTTTTTATTTATTACGTTCACCAACAGCTTTTTACATCTTTCATTTACATCTTTCTGATACATATTCTATTGTAATATAAAACTCAGACTAAATTTAAAACTAATTAAAGGCAAATACCACATGCAAAAGTAACTTAAAACTACTTAAAAGTTATTATATAGTAACTAGTTATGCCATGTGGTATCCGGCTGAGTAGAATAGACCACCCTTATTGCTTACCGTGGTGTCGTAAAAGACGACTAAGGTAAGTCGACCCGCCGTATGGTATCCGGCTTTGTAGAATAGACCACCCTCATTTCTTGCCAAGGTGTCGTAAAAGACGACTAAGGTAAGTTGACCCACCGTGTGGTATCCGGTTGAGTAGAATAGACCGCCCTCTTTCTTACCGAGGGGTCGTAAAATACGACTAAGATAAGTTGACGTCAGGCAGGCGGCCAGTCGTAAAATACATAGCCGAATTATGTGACAACATGTTTTAACATGTTGTGCCGACCCCACTTAGAGTGGAATAAGGGCAGAAGGATGATATGTGATGTCGTATCTAGTTATTTTTAATTGCACGACTGTACAGCTGTTTTAAAAATTCGTAGAACTGACAAAAACATCTGATTCTTGAAAATCGAGTGTAATTCAGCACCAATCAATTGTGTTTTGGAAGCGTGACAACGAATTCGTATATCAGGAAGTTTAGCATTTTGGCACAGAGCTACCAGCGATATTTACGAGTACGCATTAAATTCTGTATCTTTACTTCAAACGTGATATCTAATAAATGTTCACTAATGACTCACCGAATCGATTTGAATCAACCAAAGCGTTTTGAATTTCTATAGACTTCAGCTATCTTTAGTTTTAATTCACCATTTAATCTAGTTGATTGCCATTTATTCCTTCTACATTTATAGATTTCATATTAATTTTGATTTTTCTATGGACTTCAGCTATTTTTAGTTTTAATTCACCATTTAATCTAGTTTATTGCCATTTATTCCTTCTACATTTATAGATTTTATATTAATTTTAATTTAAAAGTAATTGTTTATTTAATAAAACGATATCTTTAAAGTCATAATTTCTACAATAACTAAACATTATTTTAAATTTTGCTTGCCATGCCATTTTAGTTACACATCCGGTGTACTATTAATAAATAATAATAATAATATATATATTGGACACTTACACGGTCGTCCGACCCCGAAGTAAGTATTTTAATACTTGTGTTATGGGTGACGGACAACTGGTAGATATACTACATATATAATTTTAAATACAAATATACACCCAGACTCGAAGAACCAACAAATTGTTTATAGAAAATGTTGGCCCTCGGCGGGAATCGATCCCGCGACCCGCGGTGCTGTAGGCAGGGTCACTACCAACTTCGCCAACGGGCCAGTCAACTAATATTAGACAATTAAAATACATAATCATTATAACCGTGTAAAAAATTTCCTACTTTAGTGTAAATTAATTTAATAACGTCTTAAATATCAAACAAATTACAATTAAAGCCCGATAAGAAATTTAATAACAATTTAAGCGGTGATCGATAAGGGGAGAAAGCAATATGGTCCAAAATAGTATCGTATAGCGGTTCCTCTGTCTATGTCGTTAAAGCTGATTGCACCGATTCGGCAGAAGTGGTCTAACCGGTTCCTGACGCTCGTAACAGTAGCCTTAACGATTGTTGGCCCACAATAAAATTATGCCCTGTTCTGTCTTTGTATATATCTTACTAGCTTACCCGGCAAACGTTGTTTTTCCATATAAATTATTTCAAGTTAGTGTACATTATAAATAACAAGTTGCTTTTTAAAAAAATATTTTAACACAAGCTTTTAACCAAATCTCTCTATTGTTAACTTCCTTCGTCTGGAAACAATTCTAGCAACAGCATCAGGTCATGGATATCATAAACATGAATTGTCATCGAGACTGAAGATGTATGTTATTATTATTCAGCTCAATCGGACACTGAAAAGTGGATCAAATTTAACTTGCAAGATTACACTTTCATGTGCATGTATTGCAAATTAAATAAAAGCTTTTAAAAAAGAACAAATATTGTCCAAAAATTTAAAAACAAATATTAGGGGTGGACATCCTTAACATTTAGGGGTATGAAAATAGATAGTAGTCGATTCTCAGACCTACTGAATATGCAGATAAATCGTCATCTTCCTTCCCTTATTCCACTCTAAGTGGGGTCGGCACAATATGTTACATACATGTTTTCACATGATTTGGCTACGTGTTTTACGACCTGCCGCCTGCCTGACGTCAACTTACTTTAGTCGTATTTTACGAACCCTCGGTAAGAAAGAGGGTTGTCTATTCTAGTCAGCCGGATTCCACACGGCTAATTCAATATGCAAATAAAATTTCATAAAAATCGGTCAAGCCGTTCGGAGGAGTATGGTAACTAACATTTTTACATATAAGATATCGTGTAAGTAATGTATAAAACGGACTGCAACATTTGGATTTAACAACATGAATATTTTTTTTTACTAAAATTATTATCATACTAGCTGTGCCAACAACGGCTTCGCCCGCGTGGGATTCAGTGATTTACGAAACTTTCCCGAGTTTTCGAACTTTTGAACATAAAAGTAGTCATTGTGAGTTAACCGTCAGAGACAGAGACATGCTATCGCGGACTTTTTTGTAGTCTTTTTATAGATCTACAATTCCCTACTATATTACTTCAGCGTATCTCTGCTAGTTTACGCAGCGCACGCGGATAAAGCTCCCAGCAAGCAAGTTTTTTTAACAACTAGGCGATCTTTTAAACACAATTTACATAATATCGATTTGTATTATTTACCTAAACCATCCGGATGTATTACACTATCTTTTGGAGAAAACCGAACAAAAATCCGTTCAGTAGATTTTGAGAAAATCGATTATATACAGACAGCTTTTTTGGACTTTGTTTTATAATAAGTGTAGATATTTATTACTTCTACTACTATAAACGTTGAACACAACTATTTTTTAGACGGTTCTATACATACATTATCAGCTATAGTTTGCAACAAAATATCTATGTTATGAAAGACTTAAAGTCCTCACACGATATTATCTTCTGATAAAGAGTTATTATAGATATAAAATTGTAAATACATCGATGATACTAAAGAAGAAATAATTTTGAAGTCTAACGTAGACAGGAAAAACAAATTAAAAGTAGCGGCCTCTTGCCACTGCTTCGTTTTTGGAGAGAAGGGTAAGAGCGTATATCCACCAAGCTGCTTTAGTTTAGATTACACATATCCTCACAATTTTTTCTTTCACCAAAAAGCGTGTGATAAATTGCATATATATATATATATATGTGTGATACAATAGTATAAGAATGACAGATCTGTTACTTAAATATGAATTATGCTTCGTAATATAAATAAAGAAATAATATATATGGGACACTTACACACACGGTCGTCCGTCTCCAAAGTAAGTAACGCAATACTTGTGTTATTATGGGTGAGGTAGACTGGTATATATACTACATATATAATTTTAAATACAAATGTACACCCAGGCTACACCCAGGCTCGAAGAACTGATAACTAAAAAAATCAGGAATCGAATCTACTGTCCAAGTTGAAGTTGAAGGCAGGGTCACTACCCACTGCGCCAACGGGCCAGTCAAATATGTAAATACTCAAATATAATTCATAGAAACGTAAGTTTTAACATAAAAACTCATTGGTACCTATCCCAGATTTAATCCCATGACCCCATCGCAAGAGTTGCACGGTCACAGCTCGGCTATCACAGCTTACGTAGACAATATTGAATGAAATGTATTTTGGGATTTAATTCGAAACCGATTGAGGTATCAATAAAGTGTTGTGCGCATAATAAGATTAAATAATGGCCACGAGATTCGAGTCGGCGAGCGAAATCAACTGAGCGTGACGAATAATCAATACAACACGACGATATTCAGATTAACATCCGCTGTTGCCAACTAAGCGCGCGATTTTTACGTGTATCAATTATTTAAAAAAGTTTTACAATCAGAAAATATTACACATTGATGTTTTGAGTCCAATGAAAACCAAAAATATTAAGTTCAACGCCTGTTAATTACATTTCAAGACAGATAGATATATTAAGCGATAAGTTGCGTACTTTTAAGCAAGGTATGACTTTTATGAGAAAAAAAAGTTATTTTAAAATATGTATATCGCAATCAAGTTATTACGATAGTTGCTAAATTTTTGTTAATATAGTTAATTTCTTCGTTAATCCAAGTAAATCGTTTTGAAAGAGAAACCGCCGAGTTTCATGCTGGCTCTCCTCGGTAGGTAAAATTTTTTGACGCAGTAGACGATTCAAAACTTGTATGACGAATGCTCCGAAGTCCTTTGAATTAAGGCTACATTTAATATAATAGTTAAAAAAGTATTTTCTTAAATACGGCCCTTTATTTATTTATGTATAATAGTTATACGCCAAACAGCATAAATAAGAAAATTTGTTACGTAAAATTTGCTATTCACAAAATAATTTTACATGTGAAAAGTACAAACTCGTTCACTACGCAATATAAGCGGCCAGCGACCGCCGTCTATAAAGGTACACTAGCAAAATTTAAAACAGCAATTTAAATTGCCACTCCAGCGTTTAGTATCAAGTGGAGTCGAGCGTTTTCTCTGCGAACGCGGAGCAAAAACACGCAATGATTCACCGAGACGCGATCATTTCCACCCAGTCGGAAAATTCCTGTAATCTTTGTAGACTTTCTTCAACATTGCCACTCGAGTTGGTTTAAGATGCACGCCACATTCGTGTCTATACGCCTACATACATCTAATTAATGATTTTAAGACAAATTACGGTTCATTGGACGTCTAACTGACTTCTCAATAATAAACGTCATATTTACAAGAAACATTCTGGCAAATGCAACGTTATGAGACAGATGTGACAAAACATTCCTAACTCGGTTCTTTATCAGCGACAAGATAAAACAACTAAAGTAGTGGTGACATCATCGCTTCGCAGACTTTAGATAAAGACGACGTTCAGTAGGTAACCCTTAAATGAGATAAGGTATCTGATAAAGATTTAGCTAGTTTAAAACAAAAACACGTAAGTCACGAGTGAAAGTAGTCGTGCACGTTTTGCCTAATTGCAGTTGTAATATAGTAAACAGCTCTGCGGCTCAAAGAGTCTAAGCAAAAAGACTGTATAATGAAGACAAAGTATAGAAAAAAAGGAACGCTATCTGCTTCTCCCTACCGTTTCGAACAGCGTAGCAGTTGAACACCTCTACTCAAGCGAAGTTGACTAAGACAGGAGCATATCGGATTGAAACTCGAAATCTTAAACTGGTTTTCTTATATTTTACATCCTCCTCTATCACACGGTTGTGCTCTCGACTTGTCTCTGTCGGTGACTCACTGTTTTTACGTACAGTGCTGGCAGCCGGCCGCTCTACGCACTTCATGGTCACTCGTTCAACTTCGTCACGCTTTGACTGCAATGAGTCGACATTATGTGACATTATAGTAATATCTAAATTATAAATTTTTGTTCCAACTTATTATTTTTTTTAATACATTTTATACTACAAACTTAAATTATTCATTCTTTATTCTTCTTCTTCTCAGTCGTGCACTCTTGACAGAGTGGTCGTGATCATGTTTCGGTCGATTTATGTACCACTGCTGCTCTAGAGATACGCCGCCATATCATCCTGTCTTTGGCAGAGTGAGAGCACGCATTTATGCTAGAGTTTGTCACATTCTTGATGAGATCAGTCCAGCGTGTTGGAGAGCGCCCACGGGATCTTTTCCCCTCAACTTTCCCTTGCACCACCAAACGTTCCATGCAGTCTTCGTTACGGGTGATGTGTCCGAAGAACTTCAAAATTCGTACTTGCACAGACGACGACAATCTCTCCTTGATGTTTAGTTCCTTTAGGATCGAAACGTTGGTTCGGTGCGCGGTCCATGGAATTCTGAGCATGCGTCTCCAGCACCACATTTCTAATGCATCAATCTTGCGACGGTCTTGGATCCTCAGCGTCCATGTCTCAGCTCCGTATAGGAAGATTGGAAAGACTAAACACCTCATTCTTTATATTAAAAGGAATTAATTATTTAAATTTACTCTTTAAACAATAACAGTATTCTGGCTCTATCTTCTGCAACTATTTTTTCAATCATTTTTGTGTTTCATTTTATTTTATCATTAGACAACAAATTAGAAGTTTTATTTGTAATACGATTCTCATCAAAACCTTTACTTTTATCAGTTACATACAGATTTACATACGTAGTTCATGAAAACTGAATTTTATTCGCATACTCTCAAAGCGTCGCCGGTAAAAGGACATTTTATTTGTCATCGTGAATTTACCGCTTTTTAAGCGTTTATGTGCCATTTGGCGTGTACTCGTATAAACGAATACGTTTTGCGTGCCCGACGAAACACCGAGATAATTTAAAAATGTAGTTTTAGTAAAGGCATTTTCGAGGTTAATAATGTTAATATGGATATAAAATTAGATTGTGTACAATATGATATAATTTTTGTTATAATGAATGGCCCCGAACGGAGTGTAGCTCGGAGGTGTAGAAAGAGAAAGGGAACTTATTCAAAAGTAGGTAATGTTTTTGCTGTCGCGCGGGGAGCGGGGGGCGCGGTTGCGCGGGCGCATGATTCATCCGGCGCGTGGGCCGAGCTTATTATGTTCGCTCCTCTATTTGCGCGATTACTTTTTCTTTTACATTCACATCTAGAAAAGCTTCTGTCGCTAATAATTCACAGTCTATTACCTAGAGTTGCACAATATTGCGCTATTATCGTTCAATCGCAATATTCGTCTAACATCGTCTACAGTATGAACGTAAACGTGACATAGTAAATTTACATTTATTTTCCTGGTAGAGACAGGTGAGCGTAAATAGGAGGCAATATTCAATATAACACAGTTGCTCGTTAACCTGTTATTGTAATCGTCGCTTTGTTTACCTTTTACTGTCGTCGGTCCTTAAGGATATCTTATCTAAAAAGATTCCATTATATCAAGGGTTGCCAAGTAACTTGGATTATATTTACCAACGATTCTGTTTAAATTTCATTGGAGGGTTTACTGTGGCGCCATTGCTTCATAATTCTCGGAGCTTTATTAAGGTAACATGCAATTGTCTTGTCAATCCTTCCGCGGGCCGTTAGTTTTAATCATCACGGTTAGATAATTCTAAACTAACCTTTTATTTCAAGATTTTTAAATTTTTTCATATATATTTAGTATACTTGTACGTATATGGAAATTATCTACTCCCTATATATTATTATAAAACAAAGTCCCTAAAAGCTGTCTGTATGAGATCGATTTTCTCAAAATCTACTGAACGGATTTTTGTACGGTATTTACAAAGATTCTTGAAAATTCTACTTCATTTTTTTAGAAAGATTCCTAATTGTTGATTATCAGGAACGAGTAACATGATTTTGATAGGATTTTCACTGGAACATAGAGGAGGTTGTGGAACAACATATAAGCTACTGTGTAGTTAATAATTAATAATGATACCAGCTATACTCACGTCTAATTTTATCGGATTAGCCTGACTAGTTTCGAACCCGTCCGGGGCACTTATTCATGAGCTCTTTACACGACGGGAACAGTTCCCGCCGCGATAACGTCGTGTAAAGAGCTCATGAATAAGTGCCCCGGACGGGTTCGAAACTAGTCAGGCTAATCCGATAAAATTAGACGTGAGTATAGCCGGTATCTTTATTAACTATGAATACTACTCACGATAGTTTAAATTTAAAAAATGGCTACTGTGTATTCTACATCTCCCGTAAGGTCGGGATTTACTAAAACGAAAACTAGGTGAGACATTGAATTCCACGTGGGCGAACCAGCGGTAATGCAATAGTATAATATATAAATAAATAAATATATGTGACAAGTATACACACGGTCATCCTTGTGTTCTGAGTGACAGACAACTGGTAAATAAATACATATTTAATTTTTTAATATATACTTAAATACATAAATACACCCAGGATCGAAGATCCTACATTTTGTATTTAAAAAAGGTTGGCCCTCGGTGGGATTCGAACCCGCGCCCCGCGTAGTTGAAGGCATGATACTTACGCCAATAGGCCAGTCAATAGTTGTATAGCCATAATTATGTAATATCGACGCTATCATATATCAGTCGTCATCATCCTCCTGCCCTTATCCCTTATCAAGCGGGGTCGGCACAACATGTTACAAACATGTTGTCAAATTATTGGCTACGTATTTTACTGCCGTCAACTTACCTTAGTCGCCTTTTACGACACCTCGGTAAGAAATGAGGGTGGTCTATTCTACTCACCCGGATACCACACGGCTATCATATATCAGATGTAACATACATAATTTGTCTCAAAATAAACTGACCTGACCTAAAATGGCGCCAACCCTGTACACTTTTACCTGTGTTTACAAAGCTGCATATCAACTCCTTGTTCAATCTTTGCCCAGTATGGTTTCATCTTTTAAACTTTCTATTGTTAACTGTAGATAGTAATTTAACGGCTCATTTTGTGGGTATTGTATTCACATCTCGTAACTAGTTTTTTTGCTCAACAGTCGCCACTATTGTTGTATTAACAAAAGTGTAAGTTGGCTACTGTTATAATATTATTTACTGTAACCTCTTCGACCTAACCATATTCCCGGTATTCATCACGAGACAGTTTATTATTCTACTAGTTTTTACAAGGAGCAACTAGCGTCTGACCTCAGCAACCTTTTGATGCATATACCACATTGTACTGAGAATAGTTTACAACAAAACAGAAGTAGCGACCTGTTATTATTCCATTGTTACTCAAATCTACACCTGAAAAAAGAGGTTGGGAAGTTGTTAATATTCCAGGAATTCTAAGTATATACGTTTTACATCTCGGTGTTTCCCTTTACCGTTAGGCGCGTGATGATTTATAGATATGAATTTATCACGGATTTTTTAAATGCTGCTGTTTCTTACTTAGATTTCTTATAAACTTGCATGTTTAATAATGATAACTATCTATCCTTAATAGGAATGATTAACTATGTTATGTTAATGATTATATGATATGTCATACAAATTGTACTGGAAAATTAGCATTTTGCATAAAAATATTTAACACTGCATCTATCGATATAAAACTGACTGTTAAAGGTATACAATTAAACTCAGATTATACAAAATAGACTGAACGTCATCGTCCTAGAGATATAAAGTTGTATGTTTAAAAATAAAATAGTGTTCGTATAAGGTAAATATGTTGAAATAAACTAATAACATTTAAGATGCCAATTGTATAGAGCTTAGTGAACTGCGCTGATATTTAACTTTGACCTTTTGAGTTCAGTCCTTAACGCCTATCCTGATGTCGCAAACGTTCAAATTCTGCCGTTGCCGGCGCACGAACGAATGAGCTTTCCCGTCGTGGCTATGCCCTAGTCTAGGAGACAATAAATCGTAATCTTCATAGCGGCAGGACAGGGTGAGTTTGAGTAAGCCAATATTAATTTATAAATGTGAATGTTCGTCTATCAATTTGTCTGTTAGGTTTTTACGACTTTTTTTCTTTCTTTTTGTGCCTCTCCGACTAGCGAAGGTTAGCCGTCAGTGCTTGAAATGCTTTAACTAGTTATTTCAGTAATACAGATTTAACAGTAAAAAATAATAATAAACTTTTGGTCATATATTTTTTTTATGAATATAAATAATCGTACATTTTTGATACACTAGTTAACGGCATAATTTTTGTTTTGTGATTTATTTGTGAATTGGATTGAATTGTATCATCTGTCAATATTACTAGCATAACACATGTCAATTTAGAGTTGATGGTGAGCTTTGGGTTAATTAATTGCATAAAAGTGCATATATCTAATAACTCCTAAAACAATATTTTCTAACTTTACGAATTCTATAGCTGCTCTTAAGCTATACGTATCCATTCTCTTCTGACGAGACCTTTATGCTAATATTTATACATACTGCACGTTGCCCTATATACTCGCGCTCACGTTTGAGCTTTTTATATGGATTTCATTCATTAACTGTAACCTTGAATTGTTATAACTGTTGTCCTGAAGTCTAAATGCTTCATTTATTTATTATTAATATCTTTAAATGAGCTAATCGTATATATTAAAAAAAATGTCGTTTTATCCCTGTTTTTAGGCATTAAAAAAACTACTAAAATATAAATGGAATACAAAGGTAAATTTTGGTGTCATTTGTAGAGTTTTAATAGCTTAGTGGGGAACGAGCGGTCTGAAGAAGTGAAAATACCCCAGATCGAGTCTCAGGTATCACCTGCCTTTTCTGATTTTTGCATTTTTTTAAATTTAAAATATAATTCAACAAACATTATAACTTATGAAGGATCCCTTTTAATCCCTTTTAGAGAGGTCTCTGCCAACTAACCTAAAAAGTTATATTATTCTGAGTATGATCATAGCTAAAGTTTAAGTTTATAGTAAAGTTTATTACTCAATGTAAATTGTTAAGTAATCAATGTCTGTGTTTCGTATTAGGGAAATTTGGTTTAAAGTTGTACATCTATACTTATAATAAAACAAAGTGCCAAAAGCTGTCTGTCTGTATGTAATCGAGTTTCTCAAAATCTACTGAGATTTAAGCGAGAAAACTTTGTGGTACACATTAATTGGTGCGCGGGCGAATTTTAATACTTTTTAAAACATGATTTTAATACTTTTAATACATTTTAATAATGAAGAATTATAAATAATTATATTATAAATAATCAAAACTCAAACAATTTTATGGCTATCTATTTAAAGTTTTATTCTAAGTTTGTCTTACGGAGGTTTAAAATAGTTTATCATTTTTAAAAATAGGAGTCAAAATGCCACTCAAAAAATAAAAAAAGGGTAAAATTTTCATCCCATTATAAAATATTTCACAGTTGTTCTAAGTCAGTATTCTATTGTGCTAAATGCAACCGACTTTCTTAAGAAATTGCTGAAGTATTTGTCCATGAAAACGCCACCGAGAATAACGCGGTGTTCAAATTCTTTTGCAACCACTTTTGATCTTTATTTAGGTTTCTGCGAAAAGTTTAGTTTGTTTTTTTATTACCTCTTAAGTTTTTATTAAGTAGTATACGAGACTATAAGATTTCGTGGGATAACGGTTAGAGCATGCTTTTATCGGTTTAATATATAAACCTATATATTTTCCGTATAAACTTACAAAACAGTTATAAAACTAAATCAATACCTTTCATTGACAAATATCACATTAAGCCCACAGGCACAATGTTGCCATTTGTTAATAATAAAATTATTTTGCTATTATCCCTTGTATCGCGGATTATAGCAAAATAATTTTATTTTTACTTTTGTATTATGGACCTCCGCAAAGTAACGCCTAATTCTATAAATTATTTTGCCATTTGTTGTTACTAAGACGAAATTAAACTGCAAAATGTACTAGTTATTACAACAACAAGAAAAGTTAACGTATAATGTAAAAGAAAAATGTGACGTGAAATAGAAAAGCACTCTACTTAAGCAATGTACTTAGAGGCAGTGCTTAAACACTGGTTTTCATAATTTATGGCAACATAATTAACAATAAATGACACGCTTTGTAGTTAAAAAAAAATGATAATATCTACATATAGCCCATACACTTTTTTGGGCTTTTATAAGTATAACATGCTCAACCGCATTGGATCTAAGTAAAGTAAAGTAAGTAACGGCCCGTTACTATGCCCACTGCTGGGCTAAGGCCTCCTCTCTCCATTTTTTGAAGAGAAGGATTGGAGCTAAGACCTACCACGCTGCTCCAATGCGGATTGGTAGGTTACACTTATCTCCAGAATTCTCTTGAGATATGCAGGTTTCCTCACGATGTTTTCCTTCGCCGAAAAGCGTGGGATAAATTGCAGTTGTGCAATTGCACAACTTGGATTGCAACTTGGACCTAAGTAGTGGATCTAAATTATATAATTTTCGCCGACTTAAACGGTATTTTGTCTTTGACTTTAATTGATCGTTTAATCGATATAATGCATTTTATTTCCATTTACTTTTTTCAGATCTCTCAATTATATTGACGTAATAAACAATTTATTCGGAACGAAATTATAAATTTTGATAGATTCATCATTCTCCTGCCCCTATCCCCCTCTAAGTGGGGTCGGCACAACATGTTTTTATTCGATTTACTTCTGTCATTCGTCATTTCTGGCGCTACTCCTTTTATATGCATGTCATACATCAATAATAGTAAATTAATATTGATATTTTCTGAAAGTTTATGTTCTTAAATTTAAATAGTTTTTTACTAAAAGTTATAATCAATGTGAAGTTAGACATCGAAAAATATTGGTATAGCATGCAAACTTGTAAATTTGTGATACCTCGCACCTTTTTTGTCCCAAAAGCAAATTCCGCTTGTAAACTTAACTTTGATGGGTAGTTATACAAACAGATAATATGACACTATACATATTATGTTCAATATGCTCACTTCTGTACTTTTATTCATAGTTGTTATTAAAGTTTCAAGTAAAAATTTACAATATATAAGTTATAAGTTGACTGGCCCGTTGGCGCAAAGGGTAGCGACCCTGCCTTAAGCTCCGCGGGTCGCGGGTTCGATTCCGGCTAAGGGAAAACCTTTTTTATATAAAAAAAAACAATTTGTTGGTTCTTCGAGCCTGGGTGTTTATTTTTATTTAAGTATGTATTTAAAATTATATGTGTAATATATTTACCAGTTGTCCGTCACCCATAACACTAGTATTAAATTACTCACATTGAGGACCGACGATCGTGCCTGTAAGTATCCAATATAATTTAGTATTTATTAATTTATTTATAGTTTCTATTAGAGGGTTACTGTATTATTATAAATTGTCAATAGAGGATTCAAAAGAAATTTTTTTTTTTTCCGCATACGTTTTAATATCTAATACTGTTTTGTTATATAAGCAATATCTTTTTCTTAATAATTTCTGTATGTAAATAATTCAATATAGTTTAACTTTTACAACGTATATTAACTTCTAATGCAGTGCGTTACCAGTTTGTTTGTGGACGGCTTCTTATTTGTGCGTATTTCTCTGTATTTGCAATACTTTGGTGTAAAAGTAATAATAAAATTATTTTTCTATAATATAAGGTGGGGGTTGAACCGATTGGTATATAACTATGCTTGTTTGGGTTATGCTTCGCTTTGCGATTTTGTCTATCTCCTGATGCTGCTTCGGTTGCGGGGCGAAACGATAGTTGAGTTTTTGATAGTGAAGTTAGGTTTGTGCATGTTTTTTAATGCTGCATATTCCATGTTTGAAAACGAATAGTCCACTCTACATTTAGCATTTTATATATTTCCTATTTACTTTATCGCGGATTATTGTGAAATAATTTTACTATTACTTTTGTATTATGGATCTCTGCAAAGTAACGCCTAATTCTATAAAATACTTTGGTACTTATATAACTAATTACGCTCGTGTAACGTATAAGTCGTCGTTAAATCAAAATAGTGTCCGCAAACAGCTCGCTTCATTCCCACTTTGATTGCACTCGGTTAATGTACCGTTACTGCACGGGTAATCTCGCCACGTGCTTGTTTTAATGAACTTACACTCATTGCTTCTTGCCGCGTTGTAGATGCAATAATAGTGTGTGTATGTAAGCATCGTTAAACGGCCTATGTAGGAGTACATCCACTAAGATTACGACTTTTTTTCATGTGTTGAACACATATAAATAAATAAATAAACATATTATAAATAAATAAACACATTATAAATAAATCAACACATTGTAAATAAATAACCGCATTATAAATAAATAAACAATATTTTATATTACGCAATTAAAAGATACCAAAAGCTTCTGCTTATGTTGTAATGTTATTTATAAAGTTAGGAAGGATTTTTTAGGAATATATACCAGAATTAGTTAGTTATTTTTTTTCAGTCAATATTAAGATACTCTTAAGTATTAACTTTACTTATATTACGTTACTAATATACATTTTTGATGACTGCACTTTTCATAAGATAAATAGTGTAGTAACTTTGTTTTAGATACATTGTATCTACTTATAAATAAAAATTAAGCACATAATTTTTAATACAAAACTTGAATACAGCTTCAATACTGAAACTTTCAGACTGAAATGAATTGCAAAATAACGAAATATATATTTCAGAATATCATCATCATCATCCTCCTGCCCTTACCCCACTCTAAATGGGGTGCGCACAACATGGTAAACACATATTGTCACATGATTCGGCTACATATTTTACGACCGGCCGCCTGCCTGACTTCAACATACCTTAGTCGTATTTTACAACTCCTCGGTAAGAAAAAGGGTGGTCTATTCTACTCAGCCGGATACCACACAGCGGGTCGACTTACCTTGTTCGCCTTTTACGACACTTAGGTAAGAAATGAGGTTCGTGTATTCTACTCAGCCGGATAGCACACGGCGGGTCGACTTACCATAGTCGCCTTTTACGACACCTCGGTAAGAAAAAGGGTGGTCTATTGTACTCAACCGGATACCACACGGCATAATATTTCTGAATATATAATACTGATATCTAATGTATCAGAGTATGAGTATATCAGACGATTGTGTCAAGTTGGTCGTGAGCATGCATGCCAAATAGAAGCCTGTGTTACTCTCCCATAGGTTGGTAAAGGCCTGCTATCTTCTTTGCATGGTACGACTGAAGTTTGAGCTTCAGAAGTTTACAAATGTCCTAGACATTAAATATCTCGAGATGTGTAGGTTACTTTACGTCATTTTCCTTCAACATAATACATGTAACTGGGCGGAAATACATAGAAATAAAAAGTAGTGTTGTGCTTGCCAAAAATTAAATATTCGATTATTATGTCATTAAACCACAGATATTTAAGTTACCTTTTAGATAAGTAATGATACACTGGTTTCGTTTCCGGCAATCATCTCTGCGCTACTAAAATATATTTTTATGGTTAGCGATAACGATAATCATAGTTAATAAATTACATGGTACGTAATAAATTAGTCATTAAAACCGTCAATACGAAGTTTAGCGCAATTACGTTTAAAAAGATACACACGATTATGACAGCTCGTACATTAAATGATAAGTGGCATAATGGAAATGTGATGTGGTTTTTAATTTACGTTACAAAAATTGTGCAAATTAATCAGCTCTAATTTATTATTTACTTCATTGTTGAACACGATTTAATTACTACTGATTACGGTTCATTAGCTGTGATAGCCCAGCGGTGGGACGGTGCGACTTTTTTGAGCGGGACACGGTTCAAACCCGGGGTAGGCACAAATGACTCTTTTTGTTAATTAACAAAGAAACAGATGTCTAATTAATAATTGCAATTCATCACACGCTTTTCGATGAAGGAAAACATCGTGAGCAAACCTGCATATATCTAGAGAATTCTGGGAATATGTGTAACCTATGTGGATTAGTAGGTAGTGTACAACCACTCCAAACCGAAAGAGGAAGCCAATGCCCAGCAGTGGGACTGTGACAGGCCGATACTTTACTATTCCTTTTTTTGTATAATACTAGCTATGCCCGCGGCTTCCCCCGCGTGAACATCAGTGCGTCTCGATGATGTTCCTGCGTAAATCCCAAGGCAATTCTTTAATAATAAATATATACTACTCTATATTTTAAAAATGCTATTAAAATCGGTTTAGCCGCTTCGGAGAATATATTTTTTACCTAAACCTTCCTCAAGAATATTTTATTAAAAACCTTATGTATAAAAATCTGTTCGGTAAATTTTGAGAAAATCGATCACATAGGAAAATCGATCATATAGCTCTTGGTGACTTTTCTTTATGATATGTATAGAAATACGAGAGCTATGAACATTTTATGAGTTTTTTAGACATTTCAATTCCTCTGCAATGAAGCTTTATAAATTTCTATATATTCATTTTTCTGTTATTATAATTTTACTATGATATACTTATATAGTTTATAATTATGAGAGCATTTTGGTGAGATCGGGTGACAATAAAAAATCTCGGACAGCCTTTATGATTTGTCCATTATCAATACGCAGGTTTAAGTACTACTTTTAGTTAACTACAAAGCTCATGCCATTAGTATACACATTTAAAAACTCGTATGCGGAAATGACCCGCGAACTACAGCAAGCGTAATGGTAGAAGTTAAGAGGGACGCACGTTGAGCCGTCACGGCTTTCCTTAATAAGAATTATGTTTAAGCCATTAATAATTGTTAAATTATTGAAAACTACATCTTCCTAATAAAGCATAAGATCAAAATAACGAAGGAGAGAGGAGGAGAAGGAGAAGAGGAAACAAAGAACACGTTCCGTTAGAACCAATTGTTTCGTTCGCCCAAAATTTAACGATGAAAAATAATTATATACTCATATACAAACATAACTAACACGAACATTTAATTTAGTTTTGTGTATGTACATTGATTGTAAAAATTTGTAACGATAAACAAATAAATAAAAAATATATAAACTTCCAGTTAATAGAAGACTATAATTAAAAATGACTATATGAAACCTTTCCAAGGAAAACGTGGCAAATCGTTTTGGTGGTAAAGTGGGGAAAAGTGTAATGTATTTATTAACCTTATTTTGTAGGACAGTCTCTTAAAATTGATCATTGAAAAATTAAACATAATAACAGTTATTCTGATTTAAACATATGTGACCCCATAAAATTCTTTTATGTGGTCACATATCTTTACCAGTTTCTTGTTAACTGATAATTACACATTTTGGAATATTCCAAAAACTATTGACAACCAATATAAAAAAAAAATGTTTACAATTTTTTAAATTAAGAAATACGTTTATTGTAGCTGTTATTGAGCAGGTAAATGAAGTAAAATTCTATTATTATAACTATGTTAAACACGTTGCAAAGTACCAATTTTACGTAAAATTCATTTTTTAAAAGGATGAGGTGTCAGAACTTTAATTTATAGACCATTTTTATGTTAAGATTCTTTGGTATTTCGTGGAATACCCGAGTAACCTATGTATAAAATATGTAACTAATGATATAATGCATAACAAAATTATAATTTATTTCATAATTGGAATCAATTCTGATACAATTAAAGCCTAATTACAGCGAGTATCAGATCAGTTTTCCAATACCACAGTGCCACTACATTAGTAATTTAAAGTTTTAATATAATAATTAAAATATCCAAAATTACTCCCATGTTTATTATCTACTTTACAACTTAGATCGATACTAATATAAAGGCGAAAGACTGTCTGACAATCTGTTTTTTGTCTGTAATAACGTTATGACGGCTAATTCACTAAGACAAAGTTGATGAAATTTGGTATAAGCTTATAAATCTGGTAATATAAGTTCTGTTTTTCTTAAGAGTATTTTACATTTAAGTTAAAGCGGCCACTTGTCAATAATAAGACGAACATTTCCAGCACGCTACCGCGTCCATTGCATACGTTGTCACCTCTAAATCGTCCCGTGTCATGATAAAGAATTCGTCCCGCATTGCAAGTTTAAATAGATGGTCGCCATAGAAAAGTGGAGGGAGGACACGTATGCATTATTCAAGGCTCATTTCTATTCAACGGCGACAGGCCGACCGATAAAAAGTTCTCGTTTGACAACTTGGACGCCTGCACCCTTTGTACTTACGTCATGTCCCCTAAGCTTAACACGCTTTAGTGTCTTAGCGCATACATATAACATGCTAACAGAAATAATAGATGCTCTTGTTCCGTTTGAATTGTGACAGATACTTTGCGAAACTCTTTTTCGCAGTGCATATCGGACAACTGATACTTCGCCACAGACAAGATATATTTTATTGTATACTAGCTTTTAAACGCAACTTCGTTTCCGTGGACTGCAGTCTAAGTATTTGAGTAAACTGTAATACTTATATTAGTTATGGTTAAAGTGGGTTAACCTTAAAAGCAAGACATATGGTGTCGCGGATTTTTATTTAAACCTTTTAAAGGGGAAAAATTTTGATTTTTTAATAACTTTCACCGTTTACTTAGCGCACGCAAGGAAAGCTTTAAATTTAGCCTTTAGCGCAATTTTTTTAAATAATTTATAGAATTAGGCATTACTTTGCGGAGATCCATAATACAAAAGTAATATGTATGTATGTATATATTGCGGATTATAACAAAATAATTTTATTATTACTTTTGCAATATTTTTTATTGATACTCCCCTTCATTAATCTTAGCGTGGTGTTACATAGTCTATTTTAGCCTTCTTTGATAAAAGTAGTATCTTACACTCAAATAATTTTTCAAACAAGTCCAGTAGTTCTTGAGATTTGCGCGTTCAAACAATCAAACAAACTAACAAACTCTTCAGCTTTGCATATTAGTATTGATTGTTATATCATTAACTCTATTTTTAACTGTTCTTTATTTATGCAAAAAAAAAATTAAAAAGGTTTATTCCAATAGCATTAGTCACATCGCTTCGGCGCCCCGTTCGGACGTTAAACAAGGATAAACAAACTAACAAATTTTCTCATTTATAATTGTTATTTTAATAATAAAAAATTCATATCTATTTAAGTTCCTGTATAGATAAAAAACTCTGGACTTTTAATCTATCCGTAATAATATTATAAATGCGAAAGTTTGTATGTTTGTTTGTATTTTACGTTTTCACGACTAATCCGCTGAAATAGTACAAAGTCGTCAACATGAACGAGTCAATTAACGCCAAATAAGTCAATAGCTTTCATAAACTATGATGGCTGTATTGAGAAAATACTATAGAAAGATAGAAGTCAATAGCTTTATAATTTCTCTCTTAAAAAACTCTCATTCTCCACAAGTTGAATTTTCATCCATCATATTTTTAATTAACATCCTCCTAGGTAATTCTAACTTTAAATTGATATTATCATAAGTGAGGTAAAGTTTACTTCATTTTATAATCAAGTTTTTAACGTAGATAAATTACATAAAATACGTATTACAATTTTGAACCTCATAAATAATCTTATGTTCTATATCTGAGTTTTATATCGCAAAAAATATTATTTTTTGTTTCAATAACAATTTTATTTCAAACTAGTTAGTTGTACCTGCGGCTTCGCCCACTTGGAATTTAAAATATGAAAATAGTTATTGTAAATTAACCGTGAGAGATAGAGACATGCTTTCGCGGACTTTTTTGTAGTATTTTTATAGATCTACAATTCTCTATCACATTATTTTAGCGTATCTCTGCTGGTTTACGCAGCGCACGGGACTAAAGCTCCCAGCAAGCAAGTTTGTTAAAAACAGCGCGATCTCTTTAACATAATTTACATCATACCGATATGTACTATTGACCTAAACCATCCGGAAATATTGCACTATATTTTTGGGAAAACCGTACAACCGTAGTAGATTTTGATAAAATCGATTACTTACAGACAGACAGCCTTTTGGGACTTTGTTTTATAATAAGTCAAAGAAAATTAAAATGGTTGACGAAATTAGCATGCAAACACCCAATAAACAAATAACATACAATACATTCCGTGTAATCGTTATACTTGTCTTCGAATAATAAATTTTATTCTTAACGTGGACGAAGGGAGAGCAAGTGTTAGCAATAAGTTGTGTGATGAAACATTCGCAGAAATATCTTGTATCACGTCCAACTAACTACGTCCGGTATTAAGACTTCATAAACTGGAACGAAGTACATGTACGTGAATTAATTAGCTTTTGAATGGAGTATACATTAGAATTGTTTTTTTTTCCTTAGAAGAAGACGATGTCATGTTAATGGACTGGCCCGTTGGCAGTGGGTAGTGACCCTGCCGTCAGCGCCGTGGGTCGCGGGTTCGATTCCCGCCGAGGGCCAACATTTGCTATAAACAATTTGTTGGTTCTTCGAGCCTGGATGTGTTTTTGTATTTAAAATTATATATGTAGTATAAATACCAGTTGTCCGTCACCCATAGCATACTTACTTTGGGGACAGACGACCGTGTGTGTAAGTGTCCCATATATTTATTTATTAGTTATTCTATGTTTGCGCATAAATTGCCCGAGCATTTATATTGACGATTGGCCGCGATTGACAATAATAATAATTAAACAAATGAATATAAAAGTGCTAATTTCGCTATTGTATGGAATTTTCATAAACCATGATAACTATATTAAGAGTGTCTGGTCAGCGACCAGAGTCGCTGGTGTGGCACCAAATCTTTCTCAACGTAAAGAGTAGCCTTATTAGAGAAAACATATAGGTCTTCCTCGGATTCGAAGCCCAAACCTTCGAGCGTTGTAACCTGTTGATTTCGAAATTGAATAATAAATTTTAAATATCCTTAGAGCACCTAACACTATTTAAATCTACTCAGGATTGATTTGGCTCACTTTCAAAACAGTACCGTTGCCGTTTTATTCAGTTACATCAGGTATCGACAATCTGCGGCTCTTCTTTTCCATGCACATATAAACCCTTTCTTTTGAAATACATATAATGGTTTTATTAATGTAATAATGCTGGAATACATTTTGTAACAATAATATATTCGTAAAGGACTGTATATTATTTATTACATTCGTTTCATTTTCAAAATATATAATGATTTTGATGACATCAAAATAAGTTTATTAATGGTTCTTTGAAATTTAGTAAAAAAAAATTAAAATGTCATTTCCCAAAATGTCGTTGCTCATTAGACTTAAACGGTTACCGACTCCTGCGTTACATGTACTAATAAAAATTGAAAGTTATGATCATCGGCGGCGCCAATGTTTGTTTTAAAAAGCGGTTTTAATTTCGGGTTTCATATCAGTGGTTCATTATAAAAGGTAAACCTTATTTAGATTAAGAAATGTTACTTCTAAACACTTATCTTCTAATTATTTTATCTTATTCTGCAGAGGACATTTTTAATACTCTTAATTAATTGTATAATTACATTTTAAGAACTTTCAATATTCATCCTGTAATTAAAGTAATATTGGAGAAATTATCACTATGAAATATAAGCAAAAAGCAAACAGATTTCAACTGCTTATTGATAGATATCCGTTTTGGGGTTTTCTAAGTTCTCATCTCTTAACACAGAAATAAGTACTATTTACTTTACTAATGTACGATCGTTGCTAAGTTTTATTTTTTGTAAAAAGTAAATATATTGTATTTATTATTAACGTAGGTAAAGGATCATTTATGTTACAGTCAAATTAGTTTCTATAGTTACTTTATATATTTTCTTATCCATTGGGATAAAAAATGGGGATTGTCATTATTATCGAAGACTGCTTTCCAGTTTTTTTCAAATTGCGCCGTATTGATTATTTTAACAAGACTATAGCACATATTTATTACATTCTATATAATTTTATGATCATATTTTGGAAATTAATGAATTTCCTTATAGCAAAAACAATCTTTTCCAAAAAAAAAAAAAGCTTTGTTTTATAAGATTCATTATATATTAATATTATATTACTATTGGGTCCCGCGACTTTGCTTGCGTAAAATTATTCTTTAATAGCCCTTAAAAAACCAATATGTGATATTTCCCTGTTGTCAAAAGAAAAACGGGAATTTACTTATCCTTTATTCCGGTATAAAAGCTTTAATTCTGACATATTTCTTCAATACGGCTATCAACGGGTGAGCCGTGACAGCATAAGACAGACTTTAGTTTTATTATATTAGTATGGATATATTGTAGGATAAAAATAAACAATAAAGATTCAATGTACATTCAACACCTTTATTAGTATCGATTACATCGTAGTTCAAGTAGAAGTAGGGCCATCGCGTCGCTGCGGTCACAAAAACCTCAATTATTATTAGCTCGGATGGCAAGTGGGCAGACCGCGGGCGACACGGCGCGGAAGTAGAATAACTTGGCCGATTGCCCGTGACCGAAGTGCTGTTACATGGGTTGTCGATTTGTACCCTTATTCACTTGATCGATTGAGAACTATAGTTTGAATTTTTTTTCAGCAATTTAATTTTTGTACATTAGAATATACATAATTATAAAAAGCTTGGCGATGAATATACTAGACAAAGGAGGAACCGACATATGATTACGGTTTCTGCTTTGCGCCTTGCAAAGGTACATAAGTCGTTTGTGGGTTTGGGTATCAGATTCTATAATAAAATTCGGCAATCAACTTTAACTTTACTATTACAGCAGTTTAAAAATACTATTAAAAAAAGGCTGATACAGAAAGCCTACTATACTGTTGAGGATTACTTTAGACGATTAGAATGCGTGGATGTACAAGACATTAATAACTTTATGTAACTATTTATAAGAATTCTTTGAAAAGAGCAACCGACAGGTTCCTTGTTGGTTCTTCTCGGTTGGAACAGCTTTCCGAACCAGCAGTAGATGTTGACGATTCAAAAGAACTTGTTTACAAGTTTATTTGAATAAAGAATATTTTGAATTTGAATTTAAAAGGCAGGATCGAGGGAACCAGACCTCGCGGTCGATCGCATATGCGGCGGACCGATCGAATAAAATCTGTTGTTGGTGGCCCTCTTCATGAATGTGTCAGGAAGACCTCAAACAGGGATAAATGGCGAAACATCGTTAGGCGAGCGATATGTGCCTCAACTACGTGACGGGTAAGACCGTTTTGACAAGAGCGTATCGACGGAGAAGGAAGTGATACCCGGGACTTTATTCACGTATGCTTTAATATTAAAATGCCTTTAGTTGTGCGCTATATTGTTTTTACTGTTCCTGGAGGAAAAAAACGTTTTTTTATTTTTAATGTTACCCCGGTATCTATAGGAATAAGGTTTAATCGTATAAAACGAACAATATTGATAAAATAAATATAAACATAAATAAATATATAAATAATAACACTTACACACACGGTCGTCCATCTCCAAAGTAAGTTACTGAAATAATTGCGTTATAGGTGACTGACAACTGGTAAATATACTAAATATATAGTTTTAAATACATACCTAAATACAAATATCTAGCGGATTAAGCGTGATACACTCAGACAGACTTTCACATTCATAATCGAGTATAGATATTGTTTTTTCTTGATCCCCAAGTAAAAGCAGGATTTCTTATCCTATATATTAACACGGTAAATGAGTTTCAATCATGCCAAATTTAATCAATTTTGCTTCAGTGAATTAGTAATGAAAGTCAGACAGACTTTCGCATTTATAATATTAGTTAAAAATCGTCTTAGTTTGTAATTAACTGCTGATTTTGTTTATTAAATGTTTATTAAAATAATTTATTGTTAAAGCGTAAGATACAGACAGACTTAAGTATTTTTAATATTAGTATGGATGATGAGTGACTAGTGACATTGTACGGAAGTCGTACTCTGGCAATTTGGCATACTGCCCATGACCAAGCTGCAGTTAGTTACACGGGCCGCCGATTTGTTCTGTGATTTGTCTCAACGCTTGGGAAACTGCGAACTTTTAACATTTGTTACAATAAAACTTTTCGTACTTTCCGGCGAGATGATTAAGTATTATACACTGGTTTTCATAGTACTCATAAAAGATCTCCCAAAAGCTTATATTTTGAGATTATTATACTCTAGATAGGGTAAACAATTAGGCACTTCGTCGTGAAAACCAATAAACTTCATACAAACTATTTAGCATCGTAGATTTTAAGTTTCGTGTCCATGTTCATGTAAAACTAGCAATCTGGCCACTCGTTGCTATGGCTCAGTATGGTTTCGATTTCCGTTTGAAACAAAGCTGTCATTGACAGATAACAATGCATCGATCGCCACCAAACTTTACAAGATTATCCGGTCGGTGACAGTAAAGATTGTTGAAAAATATAATTAAAATCGGAACTTAATTTATTTATTTATTTATTTATTGACTTTAACAAAATCCACAGCTCTTATATTAATTTACAAAATATTACTTAGTTTAACTTACACCCAATTACGGATTTTAATTTTGCTAACAATATTATCAATATAATAAGGACGACAGAGAAGTGTGTGTATGTGTGTGTGTAGATGTGTTGCATATGTGCAGAAGTGTGTGCGCATGGTTGAGTGCATGTTTATGCAATGCATGAAAATGCTTCAATTCATAATTTATCTCAATCTCATATACTATATAACTTATAGACAAGCGTTTAATGGTACTTCATTGAACTACTTTGGACATTCTCTTTCACAGGTCTACAGTAGTAGACATTGTCGTCTTCGAAGACGCTACGTATGTACATAATGTTTACGTCACTACAAAGCGTGACGCCATCCCGCCGCACGCCTCACACGTGACTTGCTTATGTACATTTATTCTACTTAGAAGTCAATTGAATTACAGTAACAGTAATATATTAATAATAAATATATTGGACTTTTACACACACGATCGCCCTTCCTTCATTAATCTATAGTTTATAATCTGTTGTTTGTAGTATACTGTATCTATACTTATTATAAAACAAAGTGCCCAAAAGCAGACTGTCTGTATGTCATCGATTTTATCAAAATCTACCAAACGGATTTTTGTACTGTTTTTACTAACAGGTAGTGCAATTCTTCTGGAATGTTTAGGTTTATAGTGCATTACGGTTTTATGTAAATTGTGTTGAAGAGATAGCACAGTCGTAAAAAAAACCGCCTGTTAGGAGCTTTAGTGGCATAAACAATCTAAGATACACTAATGTAATGTACTAGAGAATTGTAAATCTACAAAAATATTACAAAAAAGGTCGGTGGTGTATAAAATAATTTTAATTTGACTAAAGTTGAACTAAACTTTATTTTCGGACTATAAACTGATTTAACATAATACTTAAAACATACGAACTTTTAAAATATGTAAACAGTTCAACGTATTCTATCATACTGTTAGCCGTGTGGTATCCGGCAGAATAGAATAGACCACGCTCCTTTCTTACCGAGGTGTCGTAAGAGGCGACTAAGGTAAGTGCCGTGTGGTATCCGGCTGCGTAGAATAGTTCACCCTCATTTCTTACCGAGGTGTTCCAAAAGGCGACTAAGGTTAGTTGACGTCAGGCAGGCGGCCGGTCGTAAAATAGCCAAATCATGTGACAACATGTTTGTAACATGTTGTGCCGACCCCACTTAGAGTGGGATAAGGGCAAGAGAATGATATGTATTTTATCATACTGTCTGTTGTACATTCAAAAGTTATAATAAAAATTATTTTACATCGTATCATATTGTATCGCGGATTATAGCTAAATAATTTTTATTATTACTTAAGTATTATGGATCGCCGCAAAGTAACGCCTGATTCTATAAATTGTTGTACATTCATTTAAGGCTAAACAAAGCGGCTATTGTAATTAATTACAATTGATATCATAGTATCGTGTGAGTTTTAACATAAATGAAAGAAAGAAAAGCTCGTTAAAAAAGACAAACAGGCGAATTATAGGAAAAATATTCTATCATTAGATTACAAATTTCAGCAAAATAAAGTCTACACCATTAAATTATTTACTATGAGATATCCTTATATCATATTTCCGTGTTTATTTTTATTATATTTGGAACAATAGTAAGATAGAAGTAGTAATAATCTTACTATTCTTCCAAATATAATAAATACATATCTTTATAAAATTCAATTCTATAATAAATATCTTCTTCAGTAGTAGTTATAAGAGGTTATTTCTAACTTAATAAACATATGTGTCTTATTGAATAGTGCAATTTATCGCACGCTTTTCGGTGAAGAAAAACATCGCGAGGAAATGTCTAAATACAATTCCAAAGTCAAAAGCTCTATCACTAGAAACCGTCTATAAAATATATATATCCATTATCAGAAATAAATAGGTACATAAGATAAAAATATATACTACAATGCATTTGTTTATTACGATTCTTTACGTTATGAGACGCCGTGTGGTATCCGGCAGAATAGACCACCCTCCGTTCTTACCGAGGTGTCATAAGAGGCGACTAAGGTAAGTGTCGTGTGGTATTCGGCTGCATAGAATAGACCACCCTCATTTCTTACCGAGGTGTCGTAAAAGGCGACTAAGATACGTTGACGTCAGGCAGGCTGCCGGTCGTAAAATACGTAGCCAAATCATGTGACAACATGTTGTGCCGACCCCACTTAGAGTGGGATAAGGGCAGGAGAATGACGATTGTTTACGTTATGAGATAATAACGTAATTGAGTACTCACGATGATTGATTCATAAATTTCTTAATTTATACGTAAAATAAACATTAGGACCATTATCATAACATTCAGCCCCGTATATTTTACATGCTTTATTAGTTGTACCCGCGACCTCGTACTTTCAACTTAAGCGTTAAAATATCCTCAATTATATAAAAGTAACTAACCCGATTTCTATCCTATTAGTATTAACTCAAAAGCAAACTTGCAGCTGATTAGCCTAAAGTGAAAGACAGATGGAAATACTTTTCGCGTTTGTAATAGGTACTCGTATGGATGTTTAAAACGGAAACGTAAAAGAATACAGATTAGATTCATTATTAACGCATTTCTGTTGCAAGTAGATCCTAACCTTAGGGACAACAGATAGTCTCATAGTGTAGTTTTTGTCCCAAGGTTTGTTTCCTTTGTATGAAGAGTAGGTCAAAATTAAATTACCAATAGATATCTAGTTATTGAAAAAATAAAATAGATATTTATATATTTAATTAGAATATAAGTCTATGTATTAGGTATTAAAATTTCTCTATTTATACGCTAAATTTTAAAAATTCTTATTCCGGTAAAAACAAAAAAAAATTTACATAATATACGTAGGAAAAATAGTAAGTTTACGGAACAGTTAAAAGTAAATCCATTTAATCTAATTGTTTGTTGATTGCTCGAGTTCCTAAGCTCGCTATTATAGTGCTCAAATTTTCTTTGTGACAAAGGATTAACTATCTATTATGCAAACAAAACAAAAGAAACAACCAAAAATAACAGTGAACGATATGTCCCTTTAGTTAATATCTTAACGATTATTTGTCTATGTAGATCAGTTCATAAGCTCGCTGCTCAAATGTTGAAATCTTTAGTGTGATAATGGATTATCTAGTTATGCAAACACGACAATTCTTTACTAGTGCAACAATGGCCCGCATAGTGACGCCCGCGCCGGTGATTGTCTATGTTGCAACGATCGCGACAACCGCTCATTTTCTAATTACCTACACTTTGCCAATTGCATTAGCGGAATTATTGCGAAGCTATGCTAAAAATTACTAGATAGTATTTTTTTCATAACAATGTCGCTATGTAATAATACCAGCCTTCTAACAGAAAGGTGGTAGGCATTTTGATGCGAATTGTTATGCGTTTCAACATTATTTTCGCATACTAGGGAATTGCTTTAAGATTTTGGTATTTGAAAATTATTTTCTTAGAATTTCCAAGGCATTACACAGGCTATAGCCACTTACACAGGCTTACGGATAGAACATATGGGCTATGTTAAGTCAAGAGTTTTTGTAGAAACTTATGTGCTTAATTGATATTTTCATTCATCCTTTCAGCATATCCCTAAATAATTTGTATATAACTGGGATATCTCTTTTAAAACAGCATCGTAACGTAAAGTAAAATAAAGTAACGACTATACTTTATTTTTAGATCTGGAGTAGGTCTTCCAGATATTAAAGAAGAAGTGCTTCATATACGAATCAATATTATAGAACAACGACTTCACGAGTCCATTGTATCTGACTTACTAACTATTCTAAATAATTCTTATTCTTCTATTTCTAAATCTTAAAAGCAATTGCTATGAAACAATTTGCCCGTTTCAATGGTGCTTATCAAAATACCATATCCATCCACCATAAATATTGTTTATTCGATTATGTGTTTATTATTGGGTAAAATTAGTATTTACTTATTGCGTATTTACTTGTATTTACTATGTTTGATTCGCTGACCTACCTATTATTGTGGCGATATAAGAATATTTCATAGATTTTAGAATGCCAAAGTTTGACAAAAAAATCAATGTATATATCAAGGTCAAAATAAACAAAGGTAAAGTAAAACAAGTATTTCTCACGTACTCTGTATAGCAATAATAAACTATTTGCTGACCGATACGATATTGGATAATACTTATTAAATAACATAAGTACAAACATTGCGCATATTTCTAATTTTTTTTATTAAACTAGAAATCAAGCTGGGTAGGCCAATTGGTAAGACCGTGTGATTCTTTCCAGGGGCTCATGGGTTCAAACCCCGGGCTGGCAGCAATGAGTTTTTAATTTATTTTATTTAGTTTATTAAAAAATTATTAGGCTAATTGATATTTGCAATTGATATTTTTCACGCTTTTTGATGAAGGAAGACATCGTAAGGAAACTTGCATATCTCTAAAGAATTCTGAATTGGAGCAGCGTGGTGGTTTATGCTCCAACCCGCTCTAAAATTGGACAGAGGAAGGAGGTCTATACTCTGCAGTGGGATAGTAACAGGCCGTTATTTCATTTTACTTCAGTTCAAACTAAAAATTTACGGATTCATATATATTCATAGCGACTTGATGTTCTAATTGACTGGCCCGTTGACGCAGGTGGTAGTGATCCTGGCTTCAGCTCTACGAGTTGCGAGTTCTATTCCGCAAAGAGCCAACATTTTCTTTTTGCCAATATGTCGTTTATTCGTGTCTGGTTTTATATATGTATTAAAATTTAAATATTTATTTTAAAATATATAAGTAGTGTCCCATATATTTAATTTAATTTAATTAAATAAATATATGAGACATTTACACACACGGTCGTCCGTCCCCAAAGTAAGTAACTTAATACTTGAGTAATGGGTGACGGACAACTGGTAAATATACTACATATATAATTTTAAATACATACTTAAATACAAAAACACACAGGCTCGAAGAACCAAGAAATTGTTTATAGAAAATGTTGGCCCTCGGCGGGAATCGAACCCGCGATCCGCGGTGCTGAAGGCAGGGTCACTACCCACTGCGCCAACGGGCCAATCAACACATTACACATAGAGCAAACTACAGATAATTAAATAATCTACGTTGGATTCTTTTAATTATATACATAAAAACTTATGCCCATTTAAACATCAAATAAACAGATACAATAAATAAAAAATAACTCATTATAAATGATCACTATTACCTTATTAGGTGCTAGAAGCGTCAGTCCACGTGTTCTTATATGGAAAAATCAACAAACTACATGCATCTATGTTTTGCAAGAGCCTTGTTTTTTTTTAACGTATAAATACTATTGCGGAGTGGAATTCTGCTAATCGTCCCTAGCAACATTTTCCACGCGTTTCTACGGTGTGGTAAACGGGAGCGTTTTAAAGTGGCAGCTCCTTGATTACGCTCGTTGTAAACTACCCTCGTTTACCAAGAGGCACTTATTGATTAAATAAACTCGTCTATTTAGATTTTTTTTAATGGCTTGGTTGTAAATATACATTTGACTGATAGGAGTCCAAACATTGAAAAGCTTGAATTGTATATAAAAGCTTTCCAAAGTTTTATATGCTCAATTATTACTTAATAATTGACTACGAAATATGATAACATTTCGTATAGTGGCTACGAAAAACAAACAGTTTTATTTTTTCTTTTTAGCACAATCATATGATGGCAAGTCTTTCTAGAATATAAAGCTCACCAAAGATTTAAATTATGATTTCATTTGAATGGTACTCATTGACTTGAAATCATTAAGATGATAATTTTTTTTATTTAATCGTAAATTTTAATCCATTTAAGATTTTATCTATAATAATATAAATGGTATTATAGTATGTATGTCTGTAACGCTTTCCCGGCTAATGCGCTGGACTCGCTTTTTTCTTAAGGAACAAGAAATAGATGGCTCATAGTTATGTTGGGTATCTTAGCACATAATTTGACTCGAGCGAAATAGCGGGTACTACTAGTATTATACTATAATAAAGTATTAGTAAAGAGCAATGATTTTATTTTAGATGTTAAATGGCTTTTTAACAGTACTAGTATGTTTAATAGTTCTCCGTTGAAGAGAAAAATTGCAGTGCGCCTTACTAAACTGTTCCAATTCGGATTGACAGGCTGCACATGTCCTAGGAATTGCATGCAGGATTCTTCACGATGCTTTCCTTAATGAAGAGCGCGTGATTAATTAAGAAGATATGTTTTATATAAAATCTATATGACGTGTAACCCGCTGTTACCAAAACATGTTAGGAAAGGTTCACGAGCTTTTATTGTACGGGCGTCACCGCTTCTAATATTAGTAGTTAAATAATATAGAGCATCATAACTTCAATCAACTAATATACTCAACAATTGATGACCCTATTTCCACTTAAATTACACGTGAACAGTTTAGAGGCGCAAAGTGCAGGTGTTACCAGTCGAGCCTCCCACGCGGTGACCCGAGTAAATCACTCGATGATAAGGCGGCAACTATTCATATGTGTAATCCAGGACAAATTTTATCTATTTTTTTTTATAATACATAACAATTATATTATTTAGCTATATTCCGAGGTAGAATCAAATGGAAAAAATAGAAAAAATCGTTAATCTATTGTTAAATGTATACTGTACTATTCCTTTTCATACCGGATACATGCAGGATCCATAAAAAGCTTTGCAATCTCTTGTCTTCTTTATGTAATAGCCAATTACTATAAGTCATGTGAAAAGAGTCCAAGAATAGAAGCTGTATTCATCGGTTTGGTTCGCTAAATGGGTAATTTAGTTGTATGTATGGTAACTTTGAGTATACATTCTTACAAATGCGATGAGCGTGCACGTCTAATATCTTTAATCTATTTGTTTATCTTTTGTTATAATCCGTACTAATTTTATAAAAGTCTGTTTATTTGTCTGTCTTTTATGCTTTCAAGACTAAGGTTTAAGGGGAACATACACGTTACATATAATAAACGGCCATAATCGGTGTTTTATATTCAGTGGTAGCGATATAATTCCGTCAATTTAATCTATCTTTGTTTCTTAACCAGAGAGACGCTGAAATATTGTTATTTGTTTTTGCGCCATTTTAGTATTTCAAGAATTGACGTTAACAAGAGTATCTATATAATTGAGATGTCTATTATGGGATATTTTAAAATCATTTTTGATGGTGTTATTTTTACCATGTTGTCCTCAGTACGCGAGACAGTTGGCCGTCCTAAACGACGCTGCCGTCACGTCGCCTGTCACCACAATCTATGTAAATCGCGACTCAAACTTATTCTCCTTTCCAAACACATACTAAACATTGTTACCCACCCTTAATTCCGAAATTTTCTGTCAATCACTACAACAAAAAAAATGATTAAGGAGAATTTTTTTTTTTACTTTTTTCGGAGTTGTCTCCAGTTATATAAAGTTAATATTAGTGGTTATTTATGATATTTTTCAAGTCATAGTAAAAATGTTGGAAACCTTATAATTTCCTTGCTATGTATACATATTTGGCATATAAAGTGAGTGTTACTAATAATATAATCAGATACTTTTACTAATAACAATAATAGATCAGTCGCAGTATTGCTTAAGACGGCACGGATTGTTAGGTTCCTGGAGCCTTAGCCGCAAGGTGCTTGAGTACTTTCTCCCTGTGGTCAACAATTTTTTACATTTTTAAATGTTTTTTTTAATTTTTTTTAAAAAGAAATTTAAAAAAATTAGATCAGACTGTTACAATCGCCAGGTAAAAAAAACATCAATAACAGTGTCCTGAATAGTAACAGAACCAGTAGTGCGTGTTGATCTATGAGTAGTGTACATAGCACTAGTATAGTAGTAACAGTGTTGATTTAAGAATTCGCTTTCATACATAATATTCCCATGGCTTTCTCTGAATAAGACACAGAACATAAGAATGTAACTAGAGACTACTCTCGTTCTTCCGCATAGGTGTAGTGGCATTGCGATCCATTTATATGTGATACCGACGAGAAATAATATTACACGTACAACTACATAATTACTGTGAGAATCTCAATCGCACTTATTCTTTGCCATTGTCGGCATCGCGCGCCATAAGCTAATGTAAATGGTTTATTACAGAACTTAATTACAACTAACGAGAATAAACAATCGCTTCGTACGAACTCATGACGTAATCTGTCACTCATAAATCTTACTTTTAAGGTGCTATTTATTTTGTCCTATTAGCTTTTAGACGCGACTTTGTCCGCGGTAACTAATGGTCACTCTTCTTCAACGGTTCAATTATCTCCTTATTGTATCTTTTTATTTTATTTTATTTAATCTCCTTATGTCATAATTATTATTTTTAACCAAAGAAAAATCCCTTTAAGGCAATCTATGTATGAGGTGGTCCCTATGCATCGATTATGAAGCTAGGCGTCTGGCATGATTCCAAATCAAATCAAATCAAAATTATTATTTTTTTGAATCGTCAAGCATCAATATGAATAATGAAGCTAAAACTGGTTGAGAATGTTGCTCTTACGGAGCAGAACCAGCAAAAAACTCGGCGGTCAATATTTTAAATATTTTCAATTATACATTATTAAACCGCTATCTTGTATGAAGCTGAAAGGATATTCAAATCCAGGCATCCTTATCATCTAAATAATCTTCAATTTTGTAATATGCATTACATATAGGCATATTTTCGATACTTGGTTTAAATCTTTCTGTAAACTGGTCTGAAATGGATTGAGGAATTTTATTATAGAAGCGAATAGCGAGACCA
Organism: Morpho deidamia; assembly: GCA_947086505.1. Lineage (NCBI taxonomy): Eukaryota > Metazoa > Arthropoda > Insecta > Lepidoptera > Nymphalidae > Morpho > Morpho deidamia. Next base: position 5,176,108 of record CAMTZC010000025.1, read on the forward strand.
ACAAATAAGTTGCTTACTCTGCTGAGTCGCGACGCAGGCATAAATCACTCTTATATGAGCATTTAAACATAGAACTAATTGTAGATAAAAAAGGACATAGTCAATATTTATAATTGATGCAAACATAGATAGTGTTGAGTGAGTGGTTTGGCTCGAAGGTCATTGAACCCGACGGATTGTCAATTGTCTCGCAGCTGCCCTCGCGACCGTTGCTGCTAATTGCGATAGCTTCATTTTATAGCCCTTTATGACGTACATCCGCGGGGTTAAACTTTGGAGTGCAAAATAAGTGATGCACTATTTTATTAAACAGTTAAAATACATATCGCATCCTTAGTATTAAATAGGCTTAATTCAAAATTGTAATTATTGTTCAGTGTCATCTATGAAATCCACCGTGTGGTATCCGGCTGAGTAGAATAGAACATTTCATAGATGACATCATCATTGTCCTGCCCTTATCCCACTCTAAGTGGGGTCGGCACAACATGTTACAAACATGTTGTCACATGATTTGGCTACTTATTTTACGACCGGCCGCCTACCTGACGTCAACTTACCCTAGTCGCCTCTTACGACACCTCGGTAAGAAATGAGGGTGGTCTATTCTATGCAGCCGGATACCACTCGGCAGTTACCTGAGTCGCCTCTTACGACATCTCGGTAAGAAAGGAGGGTGGTCTTTTCTATTCTGCGAGATACCACACGGCGTAATCTGTAGAAGGTGTAATAAAGTTAATTATCTTTCATTTTATAATACGTAATAGCCAATATACTTTGTAGTTAGTGCAGTTACCTCGCTGTTCTCAAATCTATATAAAGCTTATATAGACTGAATGTTATCTGTTGTTTACTGGTCCAATGAAACTACCAATGTCATGTACTCAAACATCTCTATATGCCTTAACCGATTTCAAAGCACTCAAGACGTTCGCAACAAACTTGTTGCACACTAAGAGCGTACCTAGCATAGTCATAAACTAAGTTAAACCCTCTGTCGGCAACATTGTCGGCTTCAGCGCAGTGAAATTAATTCGATTATCAGCGCACCTTGATCCCACTAAAGCTCCGAGATTCCCTCAATTACATAAGCGGCCTTGTGCATAATGAAACTCAGTCTCGTCTTACGTAGATTAGATGAATCCTAAACATAACAATGTTATACCTATATGACCTTTAGTTGAATTAATATGTTTCAAAACCAATTCATCGTTTATAAGTTAAATACAAAAGTATCATTTTTTAAACTTACTGTTAATACTCGTTACATATAGAGAATGTTTCCTATATTTATAGTAAGGATATACAAAATAACGACGTTTCACATGTCGATTAATATTTTTTTATGATATCAGAATTTATCTCTTGCTATATTTATATTTTACGAATATAAAGTTTTATACCTTATCCACGCATCATAGATATATTCGTATTTATAAAAAAAAAATTGATCATAAAATCCGTCTAATAGGTACTGATTATTTCACAACCATTAATACATGGTTATGTGTTGGATAAAGCCTTATATTTTATATTTTCTGAAAATACGGAGGTGGAATTGGGAAAAATAGGGAAAAAGTAAATAACCTGTTACTTATAACATATATAAAAACACTTAAGTAAATTGCACGCATGTGGGGAAGCGTTATTTTAAGCACTATTTCACGTGGACATAACATTTGTAGTAATAGTTTGCAACTTACAATATATGTAAAGAGTAATATAAATGATATTTATAAGTATTGTAAACATTATAAATAAAGATAGACTTCAAAGTCCCATATAACAAACACCCATCCAGATACACCTAGCGATGTACTAAATTAATTACACTGCGCCGATAATCGAATGACATGGCCATTTGCTCTCTGAATTCCACCATAGGATAGTCATTATGATCTGTTTGATATATGATAGGAGGATGTCTCAAACCAAACCCTTACCAGACCAATCAGTCTAGCAGATCACTTGTAATTTTATGTCTACTCATAAGTGTATATAATTAAATAGATATTCTTACTTTGGCTTCACAGTATATTTTTAGCAATCTAATGTTTGTGCACAAGAATATACATAATTATACAAGGAATGGTGATGTATATAATAGACAAAGTAGGAACCGACATAAGGTTCCTTCTTTGCGCCTTGCAAAAGTTAATAAGTCGTTTGTGGGTTTGGGTATAAGATTCTATAATAAAATGCCGCAATCGATTTTATCTTTGTCACTACAGCAGTTTAGACTGTTAAATGTAGGATGATACAAAAAGCCTACTATATTGAGGATTATATAGATGATAAAAAACGTGGATATAGCTACTCCTCAAACCTGTACAAGATAGTAACAACCAAATGTAACTAGTTATAAGAATTTTATTTGAAAAGAGCAACCACCGTGTTTCTTGCTGGCTCTTCTTGGTAGGACTCTCAGCTTTACGAACCAGCAGTAGATTTTGACGTTTCAAAAGCACCTGTTTACAAGTTTACTTGAATAAAGAATAGTTTGAATTTGAATTTGAATAAATACATTAAATATCACAATTTATTCAAAGACAATGAACTTTTTAGATAACGACGTAAAAAAACATATGATTTATTCCGATGATTAAATTAAATTTTGACAAATATCGATCAAGGTCATTAACACAAGTAACAAGCTGATGTACGTTACTGATGGACTTAATTTACAATTGCAAAAACTGTTCTTCTAATAAAGCTAGTTAATTTTTATTAGGAGGTATGATCTCCAGTAAATTGCAGTGTGAATCACAAGTCAAGCCGACAAAGTGAAATGATCTCGCCATGATAATGTTGCTACCGATTGAACTAGAGGTCTAGCTGTAAAATCTACAACTAAAAGAGGAAGTAGACATCTGATATAAATGCAAAGTTTAACATTTCCTTCTTACAACACTTTATAAAGTAAGAACATATTTATTTTTTCATAGAAGATACTCAAGTATACTAGTAGTCTCATAGCTGGGTATTATTTATGCGACTCGACAACTTTTAGTTTTAAACTAAGTAAATTTCTTATTTGTGTCCTTCTATTGGATAATAAATGTACAATTCAATAACGCTTAGTTCAATAGTTTACTAGTGCTCTCAGTGTGTATACTACTTGGGTATCTTTCATCTATGAAAAACTTTAAAATTTATTCTCTTGTATCTTTATTCTATTATCAGAATTTTTATTTCAACTTTTATTAGTAAGGTGGTCTCCAAATTATCTATTATTTGTAATACTTGCTGAATTTAAAAGTAACACTTTTACGCTTTCGAACATCATTTCCTAGAGTGGAAACTCTTGTAGTCAAATCGAAACATACTTACAAATATTAATTCATTTTCTACTATAGCTCCAGTTAAATTTTAATTTTGATGGTACTCTTAACACTGTTAAAAGCTCTCATTAAATATTCTGGAAGATGTCCGATGCGCTGGACCGACCAATTTCGTACATTCGCGTAGTTTGGAATCGTAGCAGATGAAAAAAGGTCATTCTCAAGGCAAAGGTTCCGTGGTTGATTATAACCCACAGCATTGAGGTAATCCACTAGATAAAAAGGAAAAAAGCTCTGATTATACATAAGTAAGAAATTTTATCATCCTCCTGCCCTTATCCCACTCTAAGCATGGTCGGCACAACATGTTACAAACATGTTGTTACATGATTTGACTACGTATTTTACGACCGGCCGCCTGCCTGACGTCAACTTACCTTAGTCGTATTTTACGACGCCTTGGTAAGAAAGAGGGTACAGGGACACATAAGTAAGAAATTTAATATTTGAAGTCGTTCATCATCATTCTCCTGTCCTTATCCCACTCTAAGTGGAGTCGGCACTACATGTTACAAACATGTTGTCACATGATTTGGCTACGTATTTTACGACCGGCCGCCTGCCTGACGTCAACTTACCTTAGTCGTATTTTACGACGCCTTGGTAAGAAAGAGGGTACAGGGACACATAAGTAAGAAATTTAATATTTGAAGTCGTTCATCATCATTCTCCTGTCCTTATCCCACTCTAAGTGGGGTCGGCACAACATGTTACAAACATGTTGTCACATGATTTGGCTTCGTATTTTACGACCGGCCGCCTGCCTGACGACAACTTAACTTAGTCGTATTTTACGACGCCTTGGTAAGAAAGAGAAGAAGAAATTTATTTTATTCTATATTAATATTTGAAGTCGTTATTATTACTATTACTCAGTATTCAGTTGGCAGCCGCCGCAGGTCCACGCACCGCACTGGAAGGTGGTCATGAATCCATTGTTGTTGACGTAGTCGTGTGATATAGCACCACGGTACGAAAGAGTTCAGGTCACGTAACCGAGCTTGAACGGGTCGAGAATATTAAAGTTCAAATATTCAATGCTTCGAGTTTTTGGAATTCTTCTATACATATTTATGCAATGAATAAGAAATTACCATCGCTTACGAGACAAGACAATGAATACTAATATAAGTTATATTTTTCAATTAAAACCTATTATTATTATTAACTCGTGTAATCTTCAGTTTTGTATTAGCATTCTCGAAATAAAAGTACTAAATAGTATATTTTTAAACTAACCCAAAAGGAATGATAATATTATTTTGCTATATTCCGTGATAAAAATATATACCAAATGCCATTATCAGTATGTTATATTTTAAAAGCCTGTTTTGTCTATGGATGTCTGATTCTAAGCCTGTGTTTCCTTTCGTAAACAGAAAAAATATATAGCATTATTGAAGATACTTAACCGTGTAAGTTGGCGCGAACAAAGTCGCAGGTACCACTAGTAACTATTTTAATGTTATAAGTAGTAGTAACGGCTTTTTAATATCCTATAATTCGTCAAAGTAGACATTTCCAGAAAAAAGACAAATCTCCAGAAAATATACAATTTTTATAAGTGGTTTATAACTACATCATTTACTGACATTTATATATGGAATTTTTTTTATGAATACTAGTCACAATAGTTTTAATTATAAAATATGAAATCTTATTGAAGATTTTTAAACCGTACATAAAATACGAAATTAAATTTTATTATAGTCATCCGTGGGTTTCGCTGACTGAACAAAGTTAAACATTTTAAAGCTCGCATAAAACCTCACCTCCACTACTACTATGAGATACTCATATATTAAAAACTATGATTCAAAACAATTTTATTAGGATTTGCCCCAAGTATAGAATCTTGGCTGTGCCCTTGTAGTCAGCGCTATCGTTACACAAGTGTATCTATAAAATTGAAATGTTCTAATTGCAGGAGAGTATATAGATGCACATAAAGATGCATCAGACCTACTTATCCATTGTTGTGTGTCTGCTCACCTATCGTATCGGTTACGTCAGCGCTTTATATAGCGTGATAACTATGAATGTCTCTCGTTCATTTTTTGTGATAAGTACTTCGCTTACATTTTGCAGATCGTACCGGAGATATCAATGTCCAAGTTCGTTTACGTTATTGCAATAAAAGATAGCATATTAGAAACATGAGAGTTAATATACTAGATTTGGGAAGCCTGAAAAATCAGACTGTCTATGTGTAAATAATAAATAAATAAATATACATATGGGACACATACACACACGGTCGTCCGTCCCCAAAGTAAGTAACTAAATACTTGTGTTATGGGTGACGGACAACTGGTAAATATACTACATATATAATTTTAAATACATACTTAAATACAAATATACATCCAGGCTGGAAGAATCAACAAATTGTTTATACAAAATGTCGGCTCTCGGAGGGAATCGAACCCGCGGCCCGCGAAGCTGAAGGCAGAATTACTACCCACTGCTCCAACGAGCCAGTCATATGTCTCTATTTTTTACGTGTGATTAGACAAAGATAAGTGTATGAGTTTCATCTACCCTCTTATTATTTATTGTGACCCTCTCACTTACAGACCTATGACTCTTCTACTTTAGTGTAATAACTCTATGATAAGAATAAAAAAGTTTGAGATTTAGCACAATTGACAATTAGAAAGGACTATCTTTTAATAAAAATATTTCATTCAATCCAAAAAGATTTACAATTATGTATGGTTATCCGTTGGAACCCACATTAGTTATATGATTTACAATTTTATGATTTAAGACATCAACATTAACGTTAACATTTAGTTTAAATATAATTGATTCTGATTCAAGAAAAGAAAAAAATGTGTTATGTTCAGTTGTGTTCGTGACTTCGTTTATATCACCTTTTCTTCGCGATTTCACACACCGTGAATTGTGAACTAGTTCCTGTTACCGAGAGTAGAACAGATTTTATTGTCCTATATCTTGGCCCAATATGTAAGCTTCAATTATACAAAATTTCATCAATATTGTACCAACAAATTAGCTGTGAAAGCGTATCAGATAGACATTATTAGTATGGAATTAGGAAAGCAGGAAAAATATTATTATTATATATTAAAAATTAACCAAATTAAATATTTTTTGTTTACGTTTATACGGCCAATGTCAAACACGTATTAGAGTGTCATTGTTTGATTGACCACACTTCTTGAGGTTTTTGGATATTATCTGTAACTAATTGTTAGATTCTAGGTTAAATGGGGCGAAAACGGTAATATTAGGTAAAAAAGAAGATATAGATCCCGTTTCGTTATCTGAAACATTTTTAGTTAAAGAAGTGTTTCATTTCACCATTCACGATAGCTTATATAAAAAAACGAACTGTCCGGCCACGTGTTGCTGTGGTTCAGTGTCGTTTCGAATTTTCCTTGAAACAGAACTCAACAATTAAAGAAAAAGTGCTTTGAGCGCCAAACTTGACAAGATCATCCGCTGGGTTATTCTAAAGATTGTTTGAGAATTTCATTAAAAATTCAGTTTCGGAATCTGTAAAGGACATACATGCAAACATCCATTCTTGTATATATGAATATAACAGCAACACTAAAATGCTCTAAAAATTTGTTCTATGTAAATTTATGTAGGTGAATTGAGTACAATAAAACAACTGTGGGCGCTTACACCTATCGCCGGTTGTTATCTTTAGTTGCGACGTCGTCTCGCACCGACGCCTACAGTTTACGCCACACTATCTGCATGTCCGTTTTGCAAAATTGCTTTTTACCCATAAATTATCGTCCAAATGTAGGTTATATACAATCCTATACGGATTGTAGATACTTGTGAGATAATCTCAATAAATTGCCTTTTTTTAAAGTGTTAGCACAAATTAAATTGACAATCAATACTTTAAAGTTATTATAAATTAATTATATTAAACTACCTGACCTATGACTAGTGATTGATTGATTTATGATTAATACACATTATTATAAAACATATTCCCCAAAATCTTTCTGGCTGATTTACGATTTTTACTAAAAGGTTACGTTACGTTATACGTATAATATACGTTAATAGTGCATTAAGGTTTTATGTAAATTGTGTTAAAGAGGTCGTCCATTTGAAAAAAAACTCGCTTGGTGGGAGCTTTAGTCGCGTGCTCTGCGTAAGCCAACAGAGTTATACAAAAGTAATGTAGGTAAGAACCGTAGATCTACAAACATACTCCAAAAAAGTCTGGGACAGCATGTCTCTATCTCTTAAGGTTAACTCATAATAACTACTTTTATGTTCAAAAACACTGATTTCCAAGCGAGCAAAGCCGCTAGTTAGTTGTAAAATATAAATATATAAATAGAAAAAATATCAAAAATGAAGGAAACTTACATCAAATGAAATTATGTGTTAGGACTCGAGTTAGACTAGCGCTTGATTTAATTTTAGACTGTTTAAGTTTAATTTTTCAATAACGCCTAAGGTCATGAATAGGTACGTATAATATATATACTCGTAGTACTCGTACGAGTATATACTCGTAGTATTAGCTATCATTATGTTATGCTTTAAGTTACTTATGAATTTCAGGTGGTAAGGATTGATACTGTATCTATCTTGACTGGCCCGATGGCGCAGTGGGTAGTAACCCTGCTTTCAGCTCTGCGGGTCGAGGGTTCTATTCCCGCCGAGGGCCAACATTTTCTATAAACGATTTGTTGGTACTTCGAGTGGGTGTATATATTTATTTAAGTATGTATTTAAAATTATACTATATCTACCAGTTTTGCGTCACTCATAACACAAGTATTAAGTTACTTACTTTGAGGACGGACGACCGTGTGTGTAAGTGTCTCATATATTTATTTATTATTTATCTGATAATGAATCCATCAATTACTACCATGTAGGTATTATACATGACTATTTTTTTGTACTTGGAAGGTAAACTATATTGTATTCTAAGCTACCCTTAAAAGAGATATATGCCATTGCAAAATTTTCTGTATATGTATGAAACAATTATAACCATAACATACATTGTTTTGTTATATCTTGAAAAGATTATGCTGCGTTTTCGATTAAATTTTCCATGCGGATTAACTTTTTGATATGATTGCTACTTTTACTTTACTTTGCTAGTTGTGATTTTAAAAGACTGAAGGTCAATGTAAACTTTCAAAATATACAAACATCGCGTCACAAGGTCATCTATGAAGGCAATTCAACGTTATATAATGCAGTAACGAGTAAATAACAGGGTCTTTTCAAATCAATTCAAAACAGGCTAGTTAGCACGGCGTAAAAGCTTCAAGTGTACAAATTTCATCAATATTGCTTCAGCGAATTAGCCGTGAACGTTACAGACATACAGACTTTCGCATCTATATAAGTAGAAATGTATCTCTTCCGTAGTTGTATAAGTTAAATAATCTCCGTCATTTTTAACATGATGATTATAATCTTATGTCGTTAAGCAACCATTTGCCACGACTGCTTTAGTAGTCACGATCATATTGTATAAAATACATTGCGTAAGCTTGTAAGCTTTCTCGAATGTCATTATCATTATTTTTCTAATTGACCCGGAAATCAAGTAACTCTTTTTGAGCGAGTGATCGCACAGAGACATTGTTTTATCATAGCTCGTATATGTCGACATCAAGTTAATATTCAGATTCAGATTCAACATCATCATTCTCATCATCATTCTCCTGCCCTTATCCCACTCTAAGTGGGGTCGGCACAACATGTTACAAACATGTCGTCACATGATTTGGCTACGTACTTCACGACCGACCGCCTGCCTGACGTCAACTTGCCTTAGTCGCCTTTTACGACACCTCGATAAGAAATGAGGGTGGTCTATTCTATGCAGCCGGATTCCACACGGCACATACCTTAGTCGCCTCTCACGACGCCTCGGTAAGAAAGGAGGGTAGGGTCTATTATTCTGCCGGATACCACACGGTGTTCAAATTCAGATTCAACATATTATTTATTTAAGTAAACTTGTAAACAAGTTCTTTTGAATTGTCAACTCTACTGCTGGTTCAGAAAGCTGTTCCTACCGAGAAGAGCCAGCAAGAAACTCGGTGGTTGCTCTTTTCAAATATAATTCTTACAACTAATTACATTTGGTTATTACTATCTTGTACAGGCTAGAAAAGTACTCGAAACTATAACCACGCATTTTATCATCTATATAATGTTCAATACTGTAGTAGGCTTTTGATCAACGTCGCTTTAATAGTGTTTTAAACTGCTGCAGTGGCAAAGATAAAATCGATAGCATAATTTTATTTTAGAATCTTATACTCAAACCCATAAACGACTTATTTACTTTTGTAAGGCGCAAAGCTAGCACTGCAAGCTTATGTCGGTTCCTGCGTTGTCTATCATATACATCGCCAATCTTTCTATTATTATGTATATTCTTATGCACAAATATTAACATTCATTAACATTAATAGAACATTAGGATGCCCCATAAGTAATGTAGATGTTTCAGAAGTAGTTACTATACTATTCTACTCTGGCGATCTTCAGCGTCTCGTCTTCTTCACTTTCTGGCGCCTCCCGATCATATCTTTCCACCACGCACCCAACAGCGTTATTACTAGTCACAGCCTTACTAACTGTCCCATACATCGCTTTAAGGTCTTTCTCCATATAGGGATTAAGACCAAGTTTACCGAGCTTCTCAATTCTTCTTACATCACTGTGAAAATTGGGAGTCATACAACTTACAGCACACAGACCAATTTTAATTTGGTATCGATTTATTTGTTTCAAACAATGTCAGATACATCATTAATTTAAAATATGGTTTCCAATGAAGGGTTTTCTCAGATTTCTTTGTGTTTACATGAACCATTTTTTTAAATGAACTCTAAGTGGGGTCGGCGACACATGTTATAAACATGTCACGTGATTTGGCTACGCATTTTAAGACCGGCCGCCTGCCTGGCGTCAACTTGCCTTAGTCGAATTTTAAGACACCTCGGTAAGAAGAATAGACAAGCTTCATCTATTCTACTCAGCTGGATACCACAAAATAACTGTAAAAGTAAGACGTATTATAATAAAAATCCACAATCGATATTACACTTCCACAAGTTCAAAAAAGCAATTAAAGATAAACTTAATTATAATCCTATTGAGGTCTATATATATGAGGTAAATAATAAAAGCTTTGATTTGAGTTGCAACTAGCTGCGGACTAGTTAAGATAGTAAGCTTTTTCTTTTATTGAAATTGTGATTTTTAAAAAGTGACGCCCCGCTGGTTATTCTCGGTAAGAAGCACTTTAGAGAAGAAAGGTGCCTACCTTAATGAACTTGAACAAAGAATAATTTGAATAAAATATCAATATCTAGATTCCATGTGTTATTGTTTTTTGAAGTTCGGCGTATTCAATACGTACTATGGTGGCCGATATAATTATTGGTAACACATCACTTAGTGTTTTGTGGTATGGAAAATTACTTTATATTCAGGCGTGCCGCTCCCGGGCGTCGGCATACGACATTATTTACATATAAGCCGTTGTTCCTGCGCTCATTCATGGCCCGGCTCGGGCCACGCTGATTTATTGCCTTAATTTCATAAGTGTCTTTTGTTACCATGCCATCTATATTAGATATTGCTTCCAGTTTAATATCATCTAGCGTCTTTGCTGGATGTGTACGGAATTAATTTACGACAATATTTTACATAGCTTGCTATATATTTACCGTATAATATAGATGATTCGACTTTGATGTTACGATTAGAAAGGAAGTTCTGATTTCGATTTCGATTATTTTAAATGTTGTAGAGCCTTGCAACGGATTTCTGATAGTCTTAATTAAATGCCTAATAATGTTATTATTGGAACAGCATAGTAATCCAGTCGAATAGACTACTTCAATACTATGATACTAAAGACCCTCCTCAACTTGTCCTACTCAAAACACCCTTTCTAGATGCGAAATTTAAGTGGAAATTTGAAATACTACAACAGCCCATTCTGAAAATATTGCCAAATCTTTTATTTAACTTGAAAATAGATCGGTTATAATCACAATTCTATTTCGCGAAGATGTTATGATAAAAGCTAGAAGGGTCTATACCTATCTATACCTATGTAGATACAACCTATTGTATAGGATATATCTATCAATACTGGCGTGTTTTACTTTTTGTCTGTGTGTATCATAACAATGTTACCACATTTTTTTCAATTCTTTTCATATGATTATGCTTTATGACTACGGTTCTATTCGAAATCTGCAGATAACGCTTCTGCTTTCTTAACAGTCATTAATATGTAGGTCAACTTGTACGTAAAGTAATAACGCCTGGTTTATTACGTAAACCGTAATCGGGCAAGCGAAGTTATGATTCGGAAAATCAGGCTTAGGTAAGCTTCCCCTTTTACCCCTTTTACCTTTTACCTTTTTTTAATACACTTCACTCGACTTAACGTTACTAGATAGGTACAGTGTCATAATTAAGACATATCAGACAATATATGTAAGTACAACAGTTTTCAATTCAAGCAATAATAAACTTTCGATATGTGATAAATTACGAGGAAGCCATAAGTGTATATTATTGTTTTTATTACGTTTCATTTTGTAAGATGAGCCGCGATATTTGCCGAGAACATTGCAATCTGAGTCTTTATTCGCAGCTGGCGAATCGACCGATGATTCATTAAACTCTACGTAGCGTGCTATAATTTTGCATATCGCCTTCAAGCCGCAAAAATTAAAGTCGCAGATTGCATAGCAAATGTCGACCGGATAAATCCTTTTCTTTGGCAATATGTACGCTTGGCAGTTGTCTATATGTGTGACTCACGAGGTGCGCTCCCATGATTATCTTTGTCGAAGCGGCCACTTTGAATTTAAAAAAAAACTTTAAGACTCACTAAAACAAAATTGAAAGTGATCGTATTACTTCAACGATTTCTTTTTCACGAAAATCATTACTTTTAATCGGATAAGTTTTAACACGTTCGAGGGAACAAAATGAATTATTTATAGAAAGTGAAAGTATACTCATCATTCTCCTGCCCTTATCCCACTCTAAGTGGGGTCGGCACAACATGTTACAAACATGTTCTCACATCATTTGGCTACGTATTTTACTACCGGCCGCCTACCTGACGTCAACTTACAATAGTCGCCTCTTACGACACCTCGGTAAGAAATGAAGGTGGTCTATTCTATGCAGCCCGATACCAAACGGCACTTACCTTAGTCGCCTCTTACGACACCTCGGTAAGAAAGGAGGGTGGTCTATTCTATTCTGCCGGATGCCACACGGCGTATGGAAAGTGAAAGTATACTGAAAGAAGAAAATAAAAAAACACATTTTTGCGGTAGACGATAAGCCCTAATTTTATTGCTCATAATACCGAAACTACATCATTGTAGATTAACGAGTGAAAAAGTCTCCAAAACCTTCCGAAATGTGCATGTTTCCTAACTATGTTTTCCATTACTGTAAAGCGTGTTTAATCGGCATATATAGAGACATTTAATAACAACAATTGTACTCATCATTGAAGTATATTAATATAAACAAATCGGTAAATACAGGTATTTACGGTAATCTTTAATTTAAGGGAATAAGATTTGTATACGAGAAGAGACTAAACTTCATGATAAAAGTATTACATATTAAACATTTACCTATTTTGGCGGATGTTATAGGGCTATAAGTGAACGTAATTGTAAAAGATGATTATTATTTGTATTTGTCAAGTTTAATGTAAAAATACTTGCAACTTTAATCGTTCAAATTCCGGAAGGAATAACGTGATTTTTTATCCTATATGTTAATCTAGTAAATAATGTTCAAATGTATCAAATGTAAGCCGAGCAGTTTATTCGTAAGTGCGAGACAGATTTTCGAATTTAGAATATCAAGTATGGATATGGATATCTTTAAAAAAATAACTCTGCCGAGCCCTCTTCATACGCAACATTAGACTTTTTGATTAAATTGATATTTGTTGATTTAGATATCACCAACTTAGTTGTTTAAAAGCTAGCAAGTCCTAAATGGCGTACATGCAAATGCAAATGTCGTGAAGCCTATCCTCCTGATGATGCTTCGGTTTCGGGGCGAAACGATCGTCGAGATTGTGGTGGTGGGTGTGTGTGCTGCTTTTGTGTCCGTTGTTGCTGGTGAATTGCGCCTTGGGGTGCATGTGGTGGCTGGTCCTGCATGTATAAGATGCGTAGATTTTGCCTGCTTCATACACATTGGCTTTGCATGCATTCACTTAACCCGTGCGGATTATAGCAAAGTAGTTAGTTCTGTTGTATTGCTTGTAATATGGAATTCCGCAAAGTAACGCCTGCTTCTATAAATCATTTATGCAAATGCTGTTGTGTTGTCGACTACAACGGCATTGTTGGTATATCGGTGACCGCTGACGTAGCATTTCCAGTACCGATGCGGGGGCACGTTGCTGCATTCTGCGGTGATGTCGCTGAGCGAATACGTGCGATCCACATGCGCCACGTGGCCGCACACTTATTCCGCACGGCCGCACGTCTCATCCACTTAGTAAACATTTACCTCCATCAGATAAACATCTTTGTGAATCCGCACGCGCGTTCGCAATAAACACAACACAACACGTCCTCTGTCAATATCGATTTTTGCCGCTCTCGATATATTCACGCGCTGTATTAAAATCGGGCTGCCCCGTATTATCGAATAGACTGAGAGGCGGGTTGGAGCTATTGAATAATGAATAGAACGAGGATCGTGATTCAAGTTGCGTGTTATTGATTTGTTTCGATAACGGCCCGCTCTTACATAAAAGGTACACGTAGTTCATTTCCCTTTTTAATTTGAATTTATAGCTCCGAACAAAGCGGTGGCAAATTGGGGACCAATTATTACTTGCCTATTAAACTTTGATTAGTATTATGATATAGATAAGAAAGGTAATATTACAGTACACATTTTAACTCGAAAATATGTTCTGAAAATGTATAAGTCAATTGTAGCCAATATAAGGAAGATTTCATGCTAAAGGAAAAGAAAAAATCTTTGATTGGTAATGATTTCCAGTTATTTTCTTCTTTTAATGTAAGACACTTGTCCTGATACAATATTAGGAATGAAAGTTTGTTTTATTGTTCTCCTTTCAGGTCCAGTCAGAATACAGGTCGTTTTATTTGTTAGTCGCATGCCTAACAAATAAAAATTTAAAGCGCATTTTAATTTAATCGATAAAAAATCTGCGTTCTACTCTTTAAAACAGTACCCTTTTCTCCCTAGCCGTAATGTTATACTATTTGATTTAAAATTTAAGGTCAGCCAGAGGTCGATTAATCACAACAATTTCTCCATGCTTTCTGTCTTTAAAACTTCAGTATTACGGTACATGGTATTGCTGTGTTTATATTTATATCTCAGACATGTATGTACGATAATAAATTACGAAATCCAATGAATCAAGTTAAATTTCCTGTGCTACAAAATTTTTTTGGTTTATGTGAGCCTTTATTACCTAAGATCAATACTTTAACCATCTTGACTTATTTTCAAATATTGTAAGTTATCATAACACGATGTCGTAAAGTAATAAAACTTTTTCTTTTAAACACCCAAAAGAAATCGTTGCTAAACGTTTGATTTGGTAATTGTATACTTGTACTTACATATATTTTAAAGAATCGTGGAACGCGAAACTTTCCCCAAATTATACAATATCGTGTATAAAACAAAAATCGGTATGTCGCTCATTAAAAAGTGGAGTTATTGAGAGCGCTAACGGGTCCTTTGTTATACGAATATGTATGCAAACCACACGAGGGCGATTCGAGCGGGCGGTGGACGGTCAACCGAAAATTAATTAACATACTTTGGCGCGCAACCGGCGCTACCCTCCGCACAGGTGGCCGGGCCACCCCCTAACCGTTACGGAAATTATTACACTGACTGACGCACCGTAACTATTATAATATATAGAACTTGCGGTCATATCAATTGATACTAGATAGGCATACCAGATAAACCACTTTAGATTCAAATATGATAGACTCAAAAGCCAATTAATATTGCATAGAGCAATCCATCGTCTTTCCCCTGTCCTTATCTCACTCTAAGTGAGGTCGGTACAAATTTTTGTTCTCTTCCATTCTCGCCTACCATTTGTCAACTCTGGCGCTACTCCTTTTACATAATTGTCATACTTCGCACAATCCAACCATCTCTTTTTAGGCCTCTCTCTAGCGACGTATCCATATTTCCACTCCACATTGATATTTAACATTCGTCTAATCACATGATTTTCCCTTTACTAATATTATATATGCCAAAGTTTGTCGATCAGTTTTTTGGCTCATCCGCTAGACCTATATTGATGATGAAATTTAGCATAATTAAAGCTTATACACTGGGGTACCATATACGCTAAACAAAATCTGTTTTTCTTACGGGAATAGGGAAAAAAGCACTTCGTATTATTGTAGGTGCTTGTATTGTAAAGCGTGTTATAGAAAAAATAATAGAAACAGAAGCGAACAAAAGGTGGAGGAATACAACGCTTAGACAATCGAAGCTATTCCTCAAATCCTATGACACAAAGAAAACCAGACAGATAATGTCTCATAATATAGAAAATGTGGCAATTATAACAGGCATTACAACCGGGCACTGCCTGTTAGACAAACATTTTTCAATAATGAGAATAAAGGAAGATTCAGCGTACGTAGAGTGTGGAGAGAAAGAAACGAGTCTTCACCTTATTGCTGAGTGCCCTATGTACTCGCGGGTAAAATGGGAGACACTAGGTAAGGAAGAAATTATATTTGAAGACCTAATAAATATACCCTTCAAGTATATTATCAGGTTTGTAAAAGCGACTGTTAGGTATAAGTAGGTGACACTGCCGGGACAGCAGTGAAACCCATGTCCCAACATGGGGAAATGGATGAATAGTCCTATGCTGGAGCTGACCACCCGTCCTGCACCGACAGGCGTCCTCGCAACTAGATAGATAGATAGATTGATTGTAGGTGCTTAAACGCTTAAATTGGCGCTAACGAAGTCACTGCTATACCAGTATCTTTGTAATCATTACATGGATCCGTCATCATTTGATTGAACAAAAAGAGCGTTTCTTATTTAAGCATTTAATCAATAATTTGACGCACAAAAAAGCAATGAATGCACTAAAAATAAAATGTAGCTAACAGCAACCAAAATAATCAATATGCAAAAGGAATATTACAATAACTTTGTTATAATCTACTACGTGTTCAAGAAATAAGCAAACGAAATAAAAGAGTGACTATAATGTTCCTATATCTGTCGATGTGCAAATAAAATTTTGTCGCCCATATTTCGTGTCTACTCGTATAACCAGATTATTAAAATGCCTATACTATTATTCTTGAAATCGATTTTCGCCTTCGTGGTGCTCTGATTTTTCCAATTAAGGAAATATTTGTTTTTTATCATCGATATACTTTCAATAATCCCGTTGATTTAATTAATGTTTTTGTTATGCTTTCAGTTGAATGTACTTTATTAACAACCAGTCTTACTTGAAATATACATATAAGTTAATAAATGTACACATGTGCTTTAATTATTTTACAAGCTATTCCACGTCCGATCTGAAAGTCCGATTGCTGACTGCGTATTTGCGTTAAATCGCTAAATCGATTCTTATTGTAAAAAACAGTATAGCTTTCTCTGTCCAAATCCAATGTTTAAAAATTAAAGAAGCGCCGTAAAATTCATAGAAAAAAGTTTTGAAATAAAACATTTATTTAATAAAATAAAAATTGGTTTTGTTGGCTTGTTGCCTGAAAAATAAGGTGACCGCCTGTTGCCAATATTTTCATATTTTATTAAGCGTAATGTAATTAAATTTATATACTCAAGTCGTAAAATTATATAGTTATATTATTTTCGGAAATATCCTGGCTTATATTGATGAATGACATTTTACTTTTTGTTTCACTTGTGAAGTAGTTTTAGATCCACTGATTTGATACAGGTAGTTGTGTACCTTGTTTCAAGGTATTATCCCTGCTTTTACAAAGCAAATAACAGCTGCTATTTGAACTTTTAATTCGTAATTCATATGAGCAATATATACAGATGCTGATTTAATCAAGTATTAAGAATCGAAGTATAACGAAGGTGTAGGTACCTTTCCTTTTTTGTAATTTTTGTCTTTGACTGCACTACTGAGACAAATTTGATTAACGCAACAAAATAACTTATTACAAAGTTCTTACTAAGCATACCCTAAGCATTTCTTCTTATCCACCCGACATCTCAGATCTGAGATGATACCTACGGTTTTTTGCACTACCTACTATAAATTATATAAACGGCTTTATTCATTTCGGTTTTGTTTGAAAAACCCAATTATTTTTATGATACATTTCAGTCCCTTAAGAATCACATGATATTCGTAGTTCACTCGATATAACATAGTTTTATTTACCGAATAACAAGAAATCTGTATTGACATTTCAAATCTAAAGTTGTGATTTATCCATAGGCTTATACTACTATTATATGCGAGTATTAATATTATATAGAGTAGTATAGAGGAAGTCACCTAAAATGTGATATCTATACTTATAAAACCAAGTCCCCAAAAGCCGTTAGTCTGTACGTGATCGAGTTTCTCAAAATCTACTGACCGGATTTTTGTACGGTACAAAAGTAGCCGTTTCTTTGCGGAATTCCTTAATACAAAAGTAATCCGGTTAATCTGAAACATCCTATTATAAATAAGGAATATTCTTTTATATTAATAAGACACTAGAGGTATCGTATAAGCCAACTTATGCATTCAAGTACTTTCACTATGTGTTTTTACCGTGTTCCTGAAAAAAGTACTCGAGTTACATCTTCCCTCTCATTATTTATTACGTCATTGTCACTTACAGGCGTTCCTATGTGTCCCCTACTCAATAATAACTCTATGGATTTATCTATAAATTGGATAAGGTATAATAAGTCAAAAAAAGGAGTGCTATAGAAAAAAAATCTTTCATTTATTATCGGTACACGCGATATGGTCTAAACGCCACTAAATTACCAGAATTATTCCGCTGTTGGTATTAAATGCATTCCTATTACGGAACTCGCGTGCTACTTCTATTGCGCTATTTTAGTAAAGGACTAGTGTTTTTTTAGAATTATTGTTTTACATTGAACGTGTTATGTATGGTAGAAATATATGGTAACTTTTTCCTAAATCACGTTTACCTATACAATGATGATACAAATATACCTTTTATATTAATTCGGCAAATACTGGGATGTATAATAAAATTATAATCCTAAACTTTTAATACTGTTACGCGTATACTATTAAAAGCGCCTAAAACTAGAATATTTGCATTTTTAGCCAGAGCCCTAACTTAAAACAAACGGTTAAATTAGTTAATGGATTGAAATGAGATGTACGTATAACGAAATAAAACATTATACTCATGTAACAATTACACCTTACTTTTGAAAACAAAAGAAATAATAATTTGACATACCCCACATAATAAATTCGCACTACACAAGGATAGAATTTTGACCCGTGTGGTATCCGGCAGAATAGAAGCCTAGACCACCCTCCTTTCTTACCTAGGTGTCATAAGAGGCGACTAAGGTAAGTGCCGTGTGGTATCCGGCTGCATAGAATAGACCACCCTCATTTTTTACCAAGGTGTCGTAAAAGGCGACTAAAGTAAGTTGACGTCAGGCAGGCGGCCGGTCGTAAAATACGTAGCCAAATCATGTGACACCATGTTGTAACATGTTGTGCCGACCCCACTTAGAGTGGGATAAGAGCAGGAGAATGATGATGATAGTGCACTGATATATTTATTAAGTTTCAGTATAAGTATAAACATATTTATAACTAATCATATGTTGACAGCAACTTTGTACTCATAAAATATTACATAAAACTTATAATTTTGCTGTATATTCCAAACTCAAAGCGTTCGGATTATTTTTTAAGAGTAACTAAACGAAAAACAATAATAAAATTTACTTTTTAATGAATTCCACATTAACGTTAGAATTGAAATCGTTTCATCAGCATTATAAGGAAAAGCAGCGTGTTAAAAATTATACCATATACAAGTTAAATGTAAATGTACATAGTTTATAACGTAAAGTACCTATTGCAATTGTTTGATTGAACGTGCATGCACCTATTCTATTTCATTACTCATAACGAGGTAAATTCAATATTAAAACAATATATGTAATAGCGTGACAGAAAACCTTTGTGAAATGTTTATAGTTAGTTATCTTCTACTGTGGGATGGGTTGTAATTATTATAAATAATATAACAGTGCCTACGCACTGTTGAAATAACAGATTATTTCTCTGTTCTTAATTGAAGTTATCTAATATTTATTTTGGACAACAAGGTTATTGTTTCTGAGTTTATATATTGTTTATACACAAAAACCTGACTAATATCAATATCAGTTTTGTCCTTTAAATTGAAAAACCTAAATGATTCTTAATCCGTATAGGTTATTTTGGATGGAATTAAGATTAGACAGTGAATCCCAACATTTTTGAGTCTAGTTTAATCTCTTATATACAAATAGCATATTCTTTATGTTCTATTACTTATGGTATATCATTATTATAAAACAGGCTGGGCCTATTGTAGAGACAAAAGATTCGGAGTAGTGGATACAAAGCTACATTACATTTTTGCTACAAGCTCCTTCAGCCATCAACCTTGATCATAGACTATTACCAGCTTATAAGCGAAAACTTGCGGTACAAAATTGTATTGCAGTTATCGTTTCAGTATATTGTTTGTAGTATACTGTATCTATACTCATTATAAAACAAAGTTCCAAAAATCTGTCTGTATGTAATAGATTTTCTCAAAATATACTGAACGGATTTTTGTACAGTTTTCACCATAAGATATTGCAATACTCCTGGATGGTTTAGGTAAATAGCACATATCGGTGTTATGTAAATTGTGTTAAGAAATCGCGCAGTTGTTAAAAAACTTGCTTGGGAGCTTTAGTTGCGTGCGCTGCGTAAACCAGCATAGATACGATAAAGTAATGTACTAGAAAATTGTAGACCTTTAAAACTACTACAAAAAAGTCCGCAATAGCATGTCTCTTATGGTTAACTCACAATAACTACTTTTATATTTAGAATTTGAATTTTAGAAAAAAATTGTGACACGCCGACTTCCACGCGGGCGAAGCCGCTGGCACAGCTAGTATTTAAATGTTTTTGCAACTACATCTACTGTAAAAATATATACCATGTACTTTGCAGTAAGGTATCCGATGCTTTCTTTAACCTATTCATATGCATTGACATTGAAATATTCCAAATTCATGGCGAACAAACCCCGCGCGTTGATCACTCACTCGCCCCACATGCCGGGGCCCCTTATTGCGGACACTTGTCATATCATAAAGGGCCAGGACAGCGGCACGGGGGAAATGCTTTATTATTTTAATTATTGCACGTTCACGGCCCTTTGTCAGCCACTGCTTTAATGTCGCCTCGGATCAATTTGAATTGACCTAATTGAAGAGCTCGCAGCTTTATAGCTCACGATGCCTATGAATTATTGCTTCAATATAACGGTAGAGAATAAATCTGTCAAGTGATCATCTATTTTCTAGATTTGATTAAAAGGAAGACGTGTTGATTGGTAAAAAATACTTGGCCCGTTACTAAAATTTACGTGTGGGTAAAATTGTTGCTTTAAACGACATCAAGGATTCCTATTAATTATTTTATTAAAGAATATGCTATAACTGCATGCACAACAACAATCACAGAATGTTAAAAAAGATCAAAATACCTGCGACGCTATCAATATCAGACTCCTTAGAACGTACTTAAGCTTTTTTTTCAGTTTATTTATATGAATCCTATGTATGACCAAAAATATGTCTAATGTGACATTATGTATTTTGCGTGTTTAATATTAATATTTATGTTAAAATTACAAACCTATTGTTGTATAGAAGCCTTAATTCAAATTGTAAATTTATTATTCGATTTAAGACCGTTTATCAAAATAACACCTGACATAAATACATACTCGTACTTTCTTCTTCTGCTATTCAAGTTTTTCACAGGTTTTTGTTATTGTCTAGCTAGCCCGCGTCTAGCCCGTTGGCGCAGTGGATAGTGAACCTGCCTTCAGCTCCGCGGGTCTCGGGTTCGATTCCCGAGGGCCAACATTTTCTATAAACAATTTGTTGGTTCTTCGTGTTTGGGTGTGTATTTGTATTTAAGTATGTATTTAAAACTATATATGTATATATTTACACAACACAAGTATTAAGTTACTTTGGGAAAGGACTACCGTGTGTGTAAGTGTCCCATATATTGATTTTATTGAAAGTTTTGAAATTGATGTAAAGGACTATCGTACAGGTATTTTTTAATTGCTACTCTGGAGGTAGAGCATTTGTAACTGATAGTGTATAAGTAATTAGTCACGCCATGCAAACAAAAATTTGTAACATCAAGTGCGCTCAGTTTAATGAGTTGTTCTTATTAACCATAAATAAAGAATAAAAATGTTTATATTATTCACGTTGTCGTTATAAAAGAGATTAAGAAATATTTAAAAGTAACCTGTAAGAAAGTAGATTTATCAAGAAGCGAGGACGCGAGGGCGGGCGGGCGCCGCATACTTTGCCGTTGACTCCCGATCCGATCTTCATAACAAAATTCTCCGTTTTGATATTATATTTATATTGTTAACGTTCGTACCTGCATATTTGTAACGATAAATATGAAAATAAAATGTCGAGAATGTCTACGAACTCCCCTCTCGCGTCTTGAACTCGTCCTACCTATTATGAAAATTTCGAATCGGAACGTCTGCTTTTTCTTGTTTGCATATTTGTGTGGCAAAATGTTTGGTTTTAAATAATTTAATAATACCCTCTATAGCAAACTATTTTCTTTCTGTATTTCAAATATTAAACGAATTTCAGCACACTTCAAAAGTTGTTATAGAACCATTTTGATACAAAAGCTTTGTGATTTTGTCGTGGAGCCTATCTCCTGATGATGCTTCGGTTACGAGGCGAAACCATCGTTGAGATTTTGTGCGTGCTGTGCTTGTGTAGGGTGTTGTTGGTGGTGGTGTTTTGCAATAAGTCATCATCATTCTCTTGCCCTTATCCCACTCTAAGTGGGGTCGGCACAACATTTCACAAACATGTTTTCACATGATTTGGCTACGTATTTTACGATCGGCCGCCTGCCTGACGTCAACTTACCTTAGTCGCCTTTTACGACAACTCGTTAAGA
This sequence comes from Morpho deidamia, assembly GCA_947086505.1. Taxonomy (NCBI): domain Eukaryota; kingdom Metazoa; phylum Arthropoda; class Insecta; order Lepidoptera; family Nymphalidae; genus Morpho; species Morpho deidamia. The sequence goes on from CAMTZC010000025.1 coordinate 5,198,734, forward strand.
AATGAGGGTGGTCTATTCTATGCAGCCAGATACCAAACGGCACTGTTTTATGATAAGTGCCGTTACTGATCCTGTATGTGTAAAGTATGAGAACGGTTTTGCTTCCTACACTTAGCATTACATAGATTTTCTTAACAGACGCGGATTATACCAAAATAATTCTATCGTAACTTTTCTACTATGGAGTTACGCAAAGTAACGCCTACTTCCATAAATTATTCGATAAACGAGATAACTCTTATCCTGATGACAAAATATCCTTACTCAAATTTAACGTGTTTTATGGTATATTTGTAAAAAAACTTAGTCGTCATTGAATTGATGGTTAACATTCAATTATTTTCCCATCGCAGATAATTATTGCGAATACAATCAGTAGCCAAATAGCTACAGCTATCGTTGAAGGGTTGAATTATTAACAGTTCGTATTCGCAAATAAACCATGAATGTTTATTGAACAGGTTTATTTATAAACTGTTTCGTTTATTTTGGGTGTATAAATGACTTTAAAATACTTAAACACGTTATTTTGATCATAAATTTTAAGCACGGTTTAAGAAGTAAAATAAACAATGCGCATACAAATATACCTCATTATATTTTTAGTACAAGTTATTCTCTGTTATTTTTCATTAAATCAAATTAATATTGTTTATAATAATATTTCCGAAATGCTTCAACATGGGTATAAAAGCTGTAATAGCGATTTCGGGCGTGCATCAACTGAAATGTTACAGGAAAAACGGTAGATTTTTAACCTGTATGTTAAAATGTTCAATATATAAGTTTCAAGTGTACAATATATATATCAATAATATTGCTGCATGGGATTGGCCGTGAAAGTGAAACAGAGAGACGTATTTATAATATACACTACTCGTAGCTGTGCTTTCGGCTTCGTCCACGTGGATATCAGTATGTAACATAGTTTTCCCGCATAAATTCCGAACCCGCATAATTATTATGTAATATACTATTATCCTAAACCTTTCTCAAAAATTGCAGTATCTTGCAATAAAATCCGTACAACAGTCCGTTCAGCAGATGTTGGGAAAATCGATGACATACAGACGATATATTATGTGGACTTTGTTTTATACTATGTATAGCTTAATATGGAATTGTAACTGTCCACCAGGGTTTATTTTTTGTGGCTCATAATACTGTTATTCTCATGATGCCTACTCGTATAAGCTATATATTGTTTAAAAAATATTATTAAACACCTTTACGCGGGACACCGAAAAGCTTTCTTAGAAGCATAAACATATAATCTTAGCTAATACGTTACACTGAATGGCTATACATTACTTTTATATTTTTATAGCCAATAATTGTTGTTGATGGTCAATCTCTTTGAGCCACCGCTGGAAATTAGAAAAAAAATTATTGTAAGATTGTAAAAACTATATGCGTCAATAGTCAATAGTAAAAGATATCCGTACTTATGTACGGTGATCATATATCGTAGTAAGATGAAAATACTATTGATCTTATCTACTATTTATCTTATTGAATACTAAATGATCTGCTTGCCCAGTTCTAAGGATAAATAGTTTGGAGGGCGGAAACAGCGAAATCAACGTTAAACATTAACGTTAACAATATAATGATAAAAATAGATGAAGACAAGAAAGGAAAAAATAATTTGCCATGGATTCTAGGGACTTGGGTGATTATTTAAGTTTGAGAGAGTCCATTCTACCGCCAGGCAGCACCTAAAAACAAGTTTAAAAAAAAAGGTAATATTAATAATAGGCGTTATAATAGGCGTATCAATTTCTGACGTACTCAAAAGCCAGGCTAAAACGTAAGTTTTATAATAACCACGTCTCTACTCTATCACTCACAGCTGTAAATCTTGTTTTGCTTACATTAATGTATTAGTGCAAAGCCACAATACGATTGGAAGTTTACAAGGCGTGCATCCGAATCAGTAAGCAAACATTGCTCTTGACGTCAGACACGCAGAAACAGCCGAGACCATTCATAGGTCGTATTTCCATTACACTCCACTTGACATTACAACATTGCAAAAAAATTATACGTTCTCTTTTCTAGCACAAGTACAATGACACAAATATTAGAATAGCTTATTATTTTATTTATATTACCAAACCTGTCTACAGTAAGGATTAAATGAAGTGTAAGAAATATTAAAATTAAATTAAAATTAATTGGATGATAAAAATGCCTGCTATTGAAAATCCCTGCAGCTTCATACATGACTGTCGTTTAATGAAGTAGATTGAAAGTGTTTAAAAGATTAAATTCCGTGTTCCTTGCTGATTCTTCTCAGTAAGAGCAATGATCCGGAATCATTGTAGCTTCATTGATCATATTGATCCTTGACGATTCAAAAGTGCTTATAAGAGCTTATTTGAATAAAGTTTTTTTGGCTGACTGATTGTTTGATGATTCATACTTAAGGCTACGTTCGAGCCAATTTAACCGTTTCAGTGTTAATAATGCAATATGTGTTTGTTTTCGGGTTCTCAAAAGAGAAACCGATTTTTTTACCTGTACTTTATGTTGCCCCTGTCTATAAGGTTTAATTGTCCCAGATAGGTCAATATTGGTCAAACTTTAGCATTTATAATATTATTATTTGTGTAAGAAAAAATTCTTGCTGGCAATAATTTCATTCTTTCTTTCATTGTTTTTAAATTTTTATACATATGAAACCCATTTGCAGACTTATTTTAATATCAAACCAAAACTGATGCAAATCTAGTGTCATCTCCCGCCTTATGTTTCTTTTTCGTGACCGCAATGATGTTTCCGTGGAGATCCACGATAATTAAGACGTGATGCGACAATAACTCTCACCTTCAAAGTAGGTTACGTAATATTCGAGCAATAAAATTAAATGGAACATTGTTTTTATATGTTTGTGTTTAAGTTGCATTGATCGTATATCTTTCCGGTTAAAGATTTATAATCATTTTGAAGCGATTTTCTTGATTCATCTAAATTTGAGTTTCCATAAAATATTGTTTGAAATTAAACTTTTGGACTTCAGGTCATATCACAATATAATTAAGTAATGATAAAACCATTTCTAAGGTTCGGCATTTTTTACACGATCAGTTTTCTTAACATATTCATTACCTTAAACACTCTTTCTTTAATCAATTTACGAGTTATATCTATCATAAATTATTTATCTAGTCCAGCACAAACAAACCAAAACCCAGAACCAACAAATTGTTTATAGAAATTATTGAATTTTGGCGAACCGCGACCTACTAAGTCGAAGACAGGGTTACTACCACTTGCGCCAACGTGCCATTCTGCATTGTGCTGGACTAGATAAATAATTTATGATAGATATAACACTCTTTCTGCATTGAAAATATCAAGCGAACTCTGAGTCAGAATGTATTTAGCTATAATATTTTACATCTAATACTCGTACCATTGCTTTCGGCTCATGACACATACATGTGCGTCTTTTTTACAAAACACGCATATTTTCTTACGTGTTCTTATGGGCAATAGTTCTGTCATATTGAAAAGAAAAGCGAATGTTCGTATATCTATAGACTTATTATAAATCAAGCTCTCTGTCTGTATGTGCTCGATTTTCCCAAAGTCTATGGAATGGATTTTTGTACGGTTTTAAGGTTACAAATATATGATCTTGAAATATTAGAATTAATATATAGTGGTGTAATTGTTTCAGCGAGCGGCGCGCTCGCAGCCGGCACCATTGCGTCTCCCTGGAGCACGGCGGCCGGCGCGCCCGACACTAATGGATCGGGTGGCGCCGATGCCAAGCATCTCGACGTTGGCGAGGCTAGCGACGATGAGAAGGTATGTTTATTCCTTATTCCATAATACTATCTTCTTCTTCACTGTTGTACATAGGTCTTTTGAAGGGATCTCCATGCTACACAATTTCGTGCCGCTAGTATTCAGCGGCTTTCCGCAACCCTTTAGAAGTCGTCCGTTTAACTTGTATGGGGCCCACCGAGGCTTCGTTTTCGTCGCCATTCTAGCCCCATAATACTCCAACAATCTCCGTACTATGTGCCACGCCCTAACATAACGCTGTACGCGATAATAATGGTGCGTTTAAATATACTTTACTTTTTATTTTATTTTTTATATTAAAGAAAGAAAGAAAACACATTTATACATTTGTATAAATTGATATGTATTGATTGATTGATATTTCAAGGTAATATTAAGAAACTTACAACTTTTGTGTCTATCTTCTTCTTCTTTTTCATTGTCAACTGATTGATGTCAACTGCTAGACATAGGTTTCTTACAGGTTTCAAGCGGCTTGTGCCTCTTGAATCCAGCGGCTCCCCGCGAGCTTTTTGACGTCGTCAGTCCATCTTGTAGGGGGTTTACCAACACTACATTTTCCATCTATCTTCTACCATTACATAATTTGATAAAAAATAGATGCATATGATTCTTTTTATATGTCAGTTTATTTTACTACTTTTTATAAATAGTGTTGTCGAATACAAAACTAAAACTTTGCAGGACTTTAGACCTAAGTCTTTTCTATGAAACAGATCGTCCTTTACTTGAGATTGTTTGCAGGAAAGTTATGAGAACCTCACTCATAAAGTATTTCAATTTAAATTTGGCGTAGAGTGTTCTCCAATACATCCAATATTGCAAGATATTCGCACAGCCAGTATACCAAAGGCGGCTAAATTGATTCAAAGCTGTCTAATATATTAAAGTCAAAGATAGCGCTTTTAAGTACTGTATGTGCATATTATAATTGTAGCAATTAAGTTTTAAGTAAATTACGAAAGATCTAAAATAAAACTTAATATTTATCAACAATATATTAATAAATATCAACGAATAAATATAATAAAAATCTATAACCTACAATACAATGGACTAGGAAATCAAATTTTACTTTAAATTGACTTCTGATTAGAATTACCTACTTAATAATCGTACTGTAATCGAATTCCAATACCCTAATTTCTGCACTTTCGAATTTTCAATATCTAGAAAGTCAAGTCCTAACGGTCTTGAAGTATCATTAGATATATGGAGTTTAGAGCACAGAAATTCTACTAGCAAATAGTATAGTCTTAAATGTTACTGCTGTGAGGACGGAATTTAAAAAGATGAGCTGTAGTAGAAGGAAAAGAACTCTATGGATTTCAACTTACATATTAATAGACAGTCAGTAGTATATAGTATTAATGGCTTCCATATTCTTTAGAACATGATCAATTAGTTACGTGCGGAAATGCATCGCTCATTACATTTAGCTTGCTTAGTATATTTTATTCTAATGTTAGTTAAGTTTAGTGTAAGTGTAAGTGTATAGTTTACTTTGTAACTGAGTGACATTTTACTCTTTGCGCCTAACATCAGATAGAGTTGCCAAATCGTAAATCTAGTGAGTTATTTCTCAAACGCATTTCTCTCATTGATAAAAACACTTCTATACTCAAATATGTTATAGTGTTTATTCACGATACGCGAACTAAAGTCCGCATATGTTTAAACTGCTATTACAAATACAGAGTATAGAAAACAAATGTGCAAATATTAACTCGAAGATACAGTGGCGAGTTCCACGGAGCAAGTGATTCACGATGTTTTCGTCTGAACGTCCGCCACGGAGTCAAGCGGGCGTTATTTTTATTTTCTTTTGAGAATAGAACCGGCTCTATTAATTATAATGACGCACCTCTTCGCTTTGCGTGTTAAAGCTCATGCTATAGATAAATATTGTATAAAATTATAATGGCTGCGTTCAGTAATCCGAAATCCATACTAATATTAACTTACGCGAGAGTTTTTTTTAGTTATTTCACGGCCGAATGTACCAACTAATTAATGTGCCTAAATGTAAAATTATTTAAAATTTATGATGATCTAAGAATAAGATAAATCCAAATCACATTATTTTATCATTCAATAAAAGCTTTCAGTCTCTTGACTTTTTCTGTTATTTTCAACGATTCTCGTAATATTTCAAACAATTAACACAAGACCTTAATCGAGACCGTTGTTGTTTTTTGAGTTAATGGCGACTGAAAGACAAACATCTTATATCATATCTACTTTGACGGGCTATGTTATTTTATATATTCGAACATTTGTAAATCGTTTGTCTATTATTATTATTTTATTTATTTAAGCTCAAACATAAAGTTAAACTGGTATTATTTTTAAAAAATGACATACTCGTACATACGTACTTGCTAAGAACCAAGTAATCTTCAAAGAGGTTAGTGATAATATTAATAATATTAAAAACATCTTTTGTATTTTATGATAAAATTTTAATCCGACTATTCCATAAGTAGGCAAGATCACATCAGCATCAGTTTTTATGTGTAAAAGAGCTTAAATGAAAGAACAGTAAAGTAAAAGTAAAGTAACGGCCTGTTACTATCCCACTGCTGGGCTAAGGCCACCTCTCTCCGTTTTCAAAGAGAAGGATTGGAGTTAAGACCTACCACGCTGCTCCAATGCGAATGGGTAGGTTACATACATATGTGTAACCTAGCAATAGGAAACTAGGAAACCTGCATATCTAGAGGTATGCAGGTTTCTTCACGATGCTTTCCTTCACCGAAAAGCGTGTGATAAATTGCATTTATCAATTAGACACAAGTTTTAATTGAAAAACTCATTGGTGCCTGCCAGGGGTTTGAACCCATGATCGTCTCTAGAGTCGCACGGTGTTACCGCTAGGCTATCGCAGCTTCCGTATAAGTGCTTTTATCTTCTCAATCTTTTATTGAATAATAAACAGGGCCTGATGAAACATCTGGTAGATGCTGTGACAATCGAATATGAAGCCAATTGATTGCAAAAGTTCCAGTGATTGTATTAAGGTTGTGCAATCTGGTTTACTGGCGTAAGGAGACACAATATGAAATTATTAATATGTCATTGCAAAACTTAATTTTAATAAGCCTGAAACTGGCTATTTATTAGTATTTCACAATATTTGAGTCGAAGTCAGTAAATTGAATGCTTTCAATTCATTTATTATATTTCAAATTTAATAATAATGTTTTTTAAATTAAAAATTGAATAGTTTTGTGTTGCCCGATACACTTTGTATAAGCTTAGAACGAATTAATTAATCTCAGAATTATAAATCTAGTATTGTACGAAAAATATAACATTGGCCGTGTTCTTTAAACTACTTTCTTTTAACTATGTTATTTTGTTTGTAAAGGCCTTGGAGTTGTGGTATTAGACACACTGTAACACCATCTCAAAAAAGTATCTTATAATGAATATAAGAAATAATCTCGTTTTTAATTATCATTTTATTCATTTATTTATTTTAGTTATTCTTTAATATTAAAACAAGCTTTTGCTTGCGGCTTCACTCGCGTGGAATTTGGTCTGCCACATTACGTTTCGTGTCAGATCATTTAGCTATATATATTTATTTATTTACTCATACCCAATATTTCAGATGTCTAACTTCAAAACTGACGGATTCCATACCATCTTCGCTCGCCGCGCATATTAGGCATTCTATCATATCGTGATAACTTTTAAACTTTTCGGCCAAATCATTTAGTGTGAAAGACAAAATTTGTCTACATAAAATGATGTAGGCGATAAGTGTATATGTTAACAGTTTGATAAATATACTAAAATCTGCATTTTAAAATAGTAACTAATGTAATTAAATTAATGATTATGATAGATATATGCTGTCGCGGTCTTTTATTTAGAACTGTTCTAGACGAACAATACTACGGTACATCTTCTTCTTTCTCCTACCCTTATCCCACTCTAAGTGGGGTCGGTACAACATGTTTTCCTCTTCCATTCTCTTCTATCATTCGTCAACTCTGGCGCTACTCCTTTTATATGCATGTCATACTTCACACATTCCAACCATCTCTTTTTAGGCCTCCCTCTAGTCACATATCCATCCACATTCATATCCAACACTCGTTTAGTCACATGATTTTCATCCCTCCTCATTACATGTCCATACCATCCCAATCTTGCACCTCTCATCTTTTCTATAATGGGCGCAACTTTCATACTTCCCCTTATATACTCATTTCTTATTTTATCCAATCTTGTCACACCACACATCCACCTTAACATTCTCATCTCATTTGCATGCACTCTTCTTTCATCCATCTTCTTCATTGCCCAACTTTCTGATCCATACATTACGACAGGTCTTATGACCGATTTATAAATTTTCCCTTTAAGTTTAAGGGGCATTCGGGGGTCACATACTGTCCCTGAGACCTGTCGCCACTTCATCCATCCTGCATTCATTCTATTCCTCACATCGCGATCAATTTCACCGTTTTCCTGTAGAAGCGAGCCAAGGTACCGGAAGTCGGAGCAGACTGGCAAAACAACACCATTTAAGGTTATTGGAGAAAAATTGGAGGTACCACTGAAATTACACAATGTTTATGTACATCAATGGTTTAGGCAGCGTACGCCGAGCTCTCAGGGGCCAGATTTTTTCCCACTTTTTAACATATATCGTTATATAACATAAAAATTGTATATGTTATTCTGATGTATAACCTATATAACTGTAAAGTTTCATCATAATCCGTCCAATAGTTTTTTCGTAAAGAGTAACAAACATCCATGCATACTCACAAACTTTCGCATTTATAATATTAGTAGGATTAGTAGGATTAAATTTATATTTATATTTATTTTAGACTGGCCCGTTGGTGCTGTGGGTAATGACCCTGCCTTCAGCTTCGCGGGTCGCGGGTTCGATTCCCGCCGAGGGCCAACATTTTCTGTAAAAAATTGTTGGTTCTTCGAGCCTGGGTGTATATTTGTATTTAAGTATGTATTTAAAACTTATATATGTAGTAGTATATCTACCAGTTGTCCGTCACCCATAACACAAGTATTAAGTTACTCACTTTGGGGACGGATGACCGTGTGTGTAAATGTCCCATATATTTATTTATTTTTTTATTATTTATATGTGCAAGATTTTATTACTGACGTTCTGAGTTTATTGTTAGCGGTGGTATGAGTTCGCCACTGAAAACCAGCGTCGAGGATCTGCAAAACATGCTGAGTTACCTTTTGCAGGATCACATTTCTCTGCATTCTTTAATGGCGGTAATTTTTTTTTTATAACTCCATTCTCTTATGTAAGTAGTTTAATGTCATCTTAATCTTTGAGTGCTTCGTTGGCGCTGTGAGTAGTGACCCTGCCTTCAGCTCCGCGGGTCGCGGGTTCGATTCCCGCCGAGGGTCAACATTTTCTATAAACAATTTGTTGGTTCTTCGAGTCTGGGTGTATATTAATATTTAAGTATGTATTTAAAATTATATATCTAGTATATCTACCAGTTGTTCGTCACCCATAACATAAGTATTAGGTTACTTACTGGATGATGACATAAGTATTAGGATACTTGGGGATGGACGACCGGGTGGGTAAGTGTCCATTAAATTAATTAAATATATATATATATATATATATATATATATATATATATATATATATGTAAATAAAAAGATTTGAATTGGTTTTTTTTAATGTAGTAAAAAGAATAAGCTAAAGCTAAAACATAGCCCAAACGGTTACAACGGAGTTACTGGGTGCGAAAACTAAAAAATTTATAATAACCAAATGTTATGTTAGGCTTTCCACAATCTATGTGAAAAAATTCCCTAACACAAATATAGATTTTCCACAAATCCGTATCAATGGAAGAAAATAAAATCAAACATATTATATGTGAAAAATTTGTAGTACTGTTAAAAGATAAAAATACAATACGGAACCTTTTCAATGATTCCAAGTATGTAGTCGGTAGTTTGCCGACTTTCATGTTCTAACCGTAACGTTGATGTGTTCGCTCACACGGATGTTAATAGCGTCTGGTTTATGTGATAAACCGATACACTATTACGAGACTCGTAAATGTTTGGCAACAGTGCACTTTGCCGACACTGGGCACGGCTACGGCACGGGTTACGTTGATATTATACGATGACGCAGTGAACTCCTTTTAAAATAAAACTGTACTGATTCATAAGTCGATCTTATTTAAAACCAGCTATTGCGCGCGGCATCGCCCACGTCTGTATAAGTTTAATTGATCCTTCATGAATCGCACATTCATTGTATACTGTAGTCACTTACTCTGAAACATTAGGAATTTTAATTTCTAGTGGCAAATATGAAAAATTACATATTATTTTTTTCTTATTTACCAAGTAATTATAATGAGACTAAACAATTTTTGAAATAAGTGAGGCACGATTCTTAATACCTTCAGAGAACAAATCTTGATATATATCTTTTCTGTATATCTTTTATAGAGTACGCAACAGCTGGACCGATTTTAATAACATTTTCAAAACATAAATCCTAATAAATCAAACTTCTCTTAACGTTCGCCTGTGAACTATCTATGTGTCCATCAGTAGAACTTAAAAAGTTTTACATATTTGAACCTGTAATGTGAGAGACATCACCTAAGATACAATGATTACTAAGAAATTGCGGTAAATCTTATATGACGTATCGCACAAAACTATATATAAATTCGATCTTTCTGTATGTTTTTAAACACTACGCATATTAGGTCCTTACATATGAAATTGGCGTTTAGTCGTACTGGCCACTTTGATCTCAAATATTATCTTTATGGTTAGGAATTCCAAATTCATATTCATACAGCTATTTACTCATGCATTAGTGTTTCAAACCCCCTAATTCATTTGTTTTTTCTTCTTTTGTTTTTTTCGTTGTGTCACTCTGTTTACAAAATGGAAAACATGAAATATCGCGTTATTTACGAGTATGAGTTCCACCGTGACACCAGTGCTGCAGAAACGGCTCGAAGGATTAATGATGTGTATGGTGACGGTGTCGCAAAAGAAAACACAGTGCGTTTTTGGTTCCAACGTTTTCGTTCTGGAAATTTTGACCTGCAGAACAAGCCTCGTGGACGGCCGGAGACCAAAGTTGATAATGAAGAATTAAAGACTATTGTGGAAGCGGATCCATCGCAAACCACGTCCGAGTTAGCTGCAGGCTTCGGTGTTAGTGATAAAACTATTCTAATCCACTTGAAGCAAATTGGGAAGGTGAAAAAGCTTGAAAGATGGGTACCTCATGAATTGAATGAAGCAAACCGACAAACGCGCGTCGACTGCTGCGTTGTGTTACTCAACCGGCACAATAATGAAGGAATTTTAAATCGAATCATTACCTGTGATGAAAAGTGGATCCTCTACGATAATCGGAAGCGCTCATCGCAATGGCTGAACCCTGGCGAACCAGCCAAATCCTGCCCTAAGCGAAAATTGACTAAAAAAAAGTTGCTTGTAAGTGTTTGGTGGACTAGTACCGGTGTCGTTCACTACAGCTTTCTTAAATCTGGCCAGACGATTACGGCAGATATCTATTGTCAGCAACTGCAAACCATGATGGAAAACCTAGCTGCTAAACAACCGAGGCTGGTCAATCGCTCTAGGCCACTGCTGCTTCAGTACAACACTAGACCACACAACAGACGGCTACCAAATCAGAGGAGCTTCAATTAGAATGTCTTAGACATCCACCGTACTCTCCGGACTTTGCTCCAACAGATTACCATTTTTTTTCGCAATTTGGATAACTACTTGCAAGGAAAAAAATTCAACTCCGATGGGGCAGTCCAAACCGCCTTCAAAGATTTTATTGATTCCCGCCCGAATGGTTTTTTTAGTAAGGGGATCAATGAACTACCTATGAGATGGCAAAAGTGCATACATAGCAATGGATGTACCATTGCTATGTATGCATACATGCATGCATACATGCATACTTTGATTAATTAAATATATTTCATTAAAAAAAAAACGACTTTATGTTCCTCCCATAGAAAACGCCAATTTCATATGTAAGGACCTAATACAATAGAAAATAAAGCGGGTATTTGCTTTAAAAAATTATGATAAAATTTCGAAAGTAAATAAAGTCAAGAATATTGACACACAAATACACGTAATGTTAAACAATTTTTGTAATTTTAATATTTTTCTTAACAACATTTCCACTCTGTATATGGGAATAATTTCAGACAGGTCTTTTCAAAAGGTTTTAAATGCAATATAAATGCAAATATTCTTTTAAAATATTAATAATTTATTTCCAATTTCACATCAACATATCATAATAAATAATTTGATTACTGTTGAGAGGCGAAGGACAGTTGTATTAAATAAAATTATATAGGTAGTGATACATTTTTATTAAAACAGTGCTGGCTTTGAGCCCATGTGATCGTCTCAGGTTCGAAACTAGTGCAAAACCTGAAGTCTTCAGATCTGATCCACCGCAGGTGAGCCGGGCGCAACCGACTCGCTCAAGTCCATCGTTTGCCGCCCAGACGAGGACCATCGGGCGATCTGAACGGGATTTATCGGACGCTACCTAAACTAAAAAAATACGGTTTTTTTTTTCAGAAAATGAAATAACACATATTGCATTGTTGAGAGCAACCGTTTAGGTTAAGTTTGCGCGTACAGTCACTAACACGACTATTACAGGTAAAACATATAAATTAGTTTCAACATCACGTAGAACACATAACCCGACAAAAAGTTAATTGACTCGCGATATCAGCCGGCCTCGCTATTGCCAATTAAAGCAAATAAAATTATTTACTTATACAAGTGTACAGGTGCCAATTGCTATAAAATTTGCATGAGAATACAAACTGAGCTATTGTGTAAATATGTATGTAAAGGATTGAAGTTCAAGGCCCGAAGTGGTTAACCAGACGACCTTATAACAGAGTACCCCAGAGCCTTACCACGAATCCCTAAAATACGAAAACCTATATTAATTCTGCCGTCACTGTTAGGGCTGCGACATCTATTTCACAATATTTATAAAGTATTGAAGTTTCGCTCTAGCAATTGTTATTTAATAAGCGAGAAATTTTTAAAAACTTGTTTTTTTTTATTTAACTTGACTTGTATGTGTGTGTGTATGTGAAGATAGAATATTGCTCATTAAATTTGACCCACTTCGCGGTGTCCGATTGAGCTAAAATTGTACGTATTAGTCCAGTCCCCATGAAAGTGCATGTTTATGATAAGCATGACCTAATGCTGCTTCCCTATTGGCTCCAGACGAGGGAACACCTCAACGGTTAACAGTAGGGACATGAAATGTTTAAAACCTTTTTTATTTTCAATTGTTTCCTATTATCATCCATTGTTTGTTCGTCGTACAAATACATTGTTAGCCAATTTTATTTATAGAATTTGGTCTTCCTTTGCGGAGGTCCTTAATACTAAAGTAACGATGATATTATTATGCTAACATCCGTGATTAGAGAAAATATATGTAATGCTAAAATATAGTATTCTGCACCTGTTCATATCTCATGCATGCACGATTAGTAAATAGATTGCATACTATAATTCAACAACATCATCACTACCACACACACATTCACTACCACAGTATCAACAATTGTTTCGCCATGTAACCAAAAAATCTTTACCATCAGGATATAAAATCATAGTCTTACCAAACTGTCGCTAAAGTTAAAGATACCTTTGCCGCCGAAAGCACTGTATTTGTATCATGTATTTATTATTGGCGGTCACGAACATGCGCAATAGTCAGATATATTAAACAAAAAATATATACTTAATGTTGTATTATCATAAACATGACAGTAATCGTAATAAATTATTTCACGTGCCGCTGTTAATTCCTAACATATACAATCTATTTCAATAGTTAAATTAAGTGAAAGCTACGCCCACAACTTCTCTGTATGCTAATGTGATAAAAATTCAATTTTATATTATCAATACTTTAATATTATACAAACGCAAAATAACGTCTTTTATAAAAATTTTCAATTCTATTTATTTATAGTTTTCACTTTGACGTTGAAAGAAAAATGTAGATATGATAAAGTTTTTGTGTTTTAAACACAGATCTAATTACTCGAAAAACTACTGGCCTTTTATTCTGAATTTAAAATATTTATAATTAGAATTAAAATTCAAAATATTATTTTTTAAAATAATAAAATAAAATAATTTATTTATAATAAGTCCACTACTGTTCCGGAAAACATATTACCGAGAAGAGCCAGCAAGAAACTCGGCGGTTGCTCTTTTCAAAATGTACTTATAATTAGTTATAATACATTCCATCGTAGCTATCTTGTCTAAGGTCATAGAGTAGCTAAATCTACGCATTTTTATCATTTAATTAATCCTCAATAGCAAAGTAGGCTTTCTGTATCGTCCTCCATTTGATAATTTTAAACTGCTATAATGATAAGGCTAGATTTGGTTTTTCAATTTTCTTATAAAATCGCAATCGTTGCGACAGTATTATCAGAGAGCACCTCCAGCGATATTCTCCTTAGTTAAGGTAAGGAAGTGATATGTAGAATGAGAAGTGATATCCAATGTCGGGAAGAAATGTAGAAAAACATACTTGTATTGTACATCATTTTAAAGCAGCTAAAGGAAATTTGCCACGAAAATATAAACATCAGTGCAAGCCTCAGAACTATTGTTTTTAAATTATTCGGCAAATTCGTCATCCGTACGATACTTATAAAAAAATGTATTATTAAACTTTCGCTAGAATTATTCTAATAGCATGTTTTTATGTGAAAAACATTAGAATTGCTAGAATGATAAATTATTTAATTTTTTTAACTAAATATACCCTATAACATTGGTACCCGCGACTTCGTTTTCGTCAACTTTAGTGCAAAATTTCCTTGAACTTCGTACGTACGCGATTCAAGGATTTTTTTATCCTATATGGTGGCCTGGAATTTTTATAAAATTTCATCTATATTGTTGCAGGTATGCCGTGCAATCATACAAGAAAGACTTTCGCATTAAAAATTTTGTTGAAAATAGAATAGTTTTATATTTTCTTATTGAAATTTTTTTATAAAAAAATTCGCAGGATATGTCGGCAGCGGATGCGGAGGGGGTATGGAGTCCGGATATCGAGCAGAGCTTCCAAGAGGCGCTGGCGATCTACCCTCCGTGCGGCCGCCGGAAAATCATCCTCTCCGACGAGGGCAAGATGTACGGTGAGTCCGGGCATGCTAGAGAATCGTAACGGCGATTTACGTTGAAATCGTTTTTGCGTTTCATTGCTTGTAGAAATCGTATGACTTCCACAAATAAAAGAAGTCAAGTAACCGCCCGTTACTATCCCAGTTCTGGGCATAGGTCTCCTCTATCCGTTTTTGAAGAAAAGGGTTAGAGCTAAGACCAACCACGCTGATCAAATGCGGATAGGTAGGTATGCCTAGAATTCTCAAGAGATATGCAGGTTTCTTCACGATGGTTTTCTTCACTGTAAAGTAATGAGTTTTGTTGAAACCTTGTTTACAGAAAAACTCATTAGCTTGGGGTTTGAACCCCTTGAAAGAATCACATGGTCTCACCATACACATTGATTGTTACCTGTTTTTAATTAGTTTACGAACAAGTAAGCTACGATTATTTACCTAAACTAAACACTTCTCATTAAAACGCCTCATTACAATGCTCAACTTTCTAATTCGATTTGCGTACATGTCAATATAATTGAATTATGAAGCGGTATCAAGGCCGATCCCAAAATGAACAATGGTGTAGCACGAGACAAAAGGCACGGTAGGTATTGATGTGAGCCGACAAAGCGGTTTGCGCAATAGGATTCCGCGGAAAGACGTGAACCGACAATTATTATCTCTCTCGATCGGTGTGTCGCCAATTCGGGGAAGTAGAAGTGCTTTGTTCAATCACTTTTACAGTCTTAGAATTTTAGAAACTCGCAACACGTGGGACGAACTGAAGACCATATTTCTATTAAATATGGGTTCTATGAGTTGAAGTAGTTTGATTGAAGATTCGTAAGATTAATGTTTAAGAAAAAGTTTAGATAGAATTATTTTTTGATATAATCTGTGTTTGTTAAGAAAATATATGTAATGCTAATTGTAGGAAACAAAACCGTTCTCTCGTACCTTATACATGCAAGGTTAATCACCACACGTTTCACAAAACACCAATGAATGTGTGTAGTGCTTGAGTATAGTGCTGTTGGTGGTGGTGTCTTGTGATATGTCTGTTAATTATCCCTGCCATGTATAAGGTATGAGAACGGTTTCGCTTCCTACACTTAGTATTACTTAGATTTTCTTAAAAAACGCAGATTATATCAAAATAACTGTATCATAACTTTTGTACTATAGAATTCCGCAAAGTAACGCCTACTTCTTGCAATTAATTAATGTTTAAGAGCTGGCATCATCCAAATACGAGACTTTTGAATGATACCAGTTGGTGGCAGACGTCGTCCTTGCAAATTTAGTCCCATCTATCTTAGGATGTTAGTTGCACTGCTGTCACATACAGTATCAACTTATCTAACCTACCACTAGCTTTAACTAACCTAACAATATAAGAGAGCTTCGTTGGGTCCTTAGTTTCGAATTCACCTTACGAATGAGTCTCAGTCATTCTGCTACAAGGTGGAATCTTATTTCTTTCTCTCCACACTCTGGGCACAATGAATCTTCCTTTATTGTGATAGTAAGGTATATATTTAAAATACAGTACCTCTTACTGTTTATGCCTGTTATCATACATGTCTGAAAGATTTTATTCAAGCTCCTCGGCAAGAAAGAGGGTGGTCTATTCTACAACGGACTAAATAAAAGGTCGATCTCAAGAACCTAGTCAAGGAACCTAATGGGCAAAGCGGTAGAAGATTGCGTGAACACGTGTCCGTGAAAATCTTTAGAAAAGACCATATCCAGAGGTGAACGTTCTTCAGTTAAAGAAGAAATACTAAATTAATAGCTTTTGGGCATTGTAAATTAAAAAATTTAAAAAAAAGTTCGGATTTCACCATACATTATAAGTAGGCCGTGTTCATTGTCACATAATGAATTATCCTCAAATGATAGCTGTCGCAAAGTTTTTTCGTTTGGCATTAGTAAATCAATGTGCTGAATCGAGAATAATAGTTATTTTTAATCAGTTATGAAAACAAATTTTATTAATTGTATTACATAGAGAACTGATATATAATATATATATTATTTGTGTATATATATACATAAATGGATGGATGACGTAGCTAAGAAACTAATGATAATGATAACAAAACTCTAATTTTCGTAAATAGTAAGGCCTTTTAAAGCTAGCAAAAAATAGCTGTTATCAAGGGCTAGACGGGTTCAATGCGATTTGAGTTTTTTTTTAACTTTTAGTGCTTGATTGATTTTCACAATTCATGTTGCATTAATAGTGAAGGAAAACATTGTTATGAAATTCGCATCTTTAGAACGTCTCGGATATATTTGACCTGCCGAATTGGAGCATATTGCCGCATTGTGTTATGGACATGGGATAAAAGAACCTGTACGACAAACTGTTTTCTGGCACAATGCGTTCAATTCTAGGTGTATCAGAAAAACAAGATTTATTAAAAATAATTGCTATAAATGGCTTAAACTAAAATAATTTTCCAATTTTCTTTTTCGAACTGACTGTATGCTGTTAGCCCTAACGGCTTTAACACCGTCACCGGCCGGGACGAACGGGCGCAGAAGCATCTCCGAGGTTGCGAAATGCAGATAGTAGAGCGCAGAAGCTCTACTAGCATCGGGTAACGTCGTCGTAAGGGTGCCTCCTGTGAGGCCGGACCACGGCTTAGTGCGACGCGTAGTGGATTTTTTAATATTCAAGCTGTTTCTGTCTAGATGTATTACTATATGATTACCGTAGTAAAACTATTTACGCAATTCTTGACGTCGGTTACTATAAATAAAAACAACTGAGCGCAACCGGAAACATAACTATTATTAGCAACCAAATTAACATTCAACGAAAAATTTACTCCCCCAATTATTACAGTCACTAATTATTACAGTCCCTTCAATAAAAACGCCAGCACAAAAAAATACTGACCCAATTAATGTTAAAAAGACTAATGATTGTAATGCAAGCTCAGTTACTCTAAACTGAGACGGGGGAAATTTTTCCACGTTATACTGTTAACTAAGGAAGCTCGTTATCCAGACGTGACGATTACAAAAAGAACCTTCACGAAATTAACAGAGTGAATTTCTCGTGTTTCGGAGTTATATTTTTTGTCACTCTCAAAAATAAACGGATAAAGGTTATAATTGTGATCGTACATGACTTCACCGTTAGGATCATTGCCAAGTCGTCGAGTGTTTTGAGTATCTTTTGGATTGTAGACTTCTTTCATCCTGACAACATCGTTAATTTTTCCTCGATTTGTTTTAACGTCTTCACGTAGTATCCACTGGTCTCAGTAAGTGTGTAATTATTTTTTTTCGCATATTCAAGATCCGAAATAATCATCATCATAGTATGGAAACATACAAAACAAAAA
Source organism: Morpho deidamia (assembly GCA_947086505.1). NCBI lineage: Eukaryota > Metazoa > Arthropoda > Insecta > Lepidoptera > Nymphalidae > Morpho > Morpho deidamia. Next base: position 5,217,110 of record CAMTZC010000025.1, read on the forward strand.
GGCGTATCGCTCATGCTGCAATAGTAACACAACTAAAAAAAAACTTTTGTCGTGGACTAGGAATTGGTGTAAATATTAAAATTCATTAAAAGTAAATTTTAAATTTAAATTAAATTTCAAAATTCAGCAGCAATACTGGCAGAACTCATAAGTCCAATAAAAGGCCGTTCGTTTAAGGAAACTAACTTAGTAAAGTTTTTTATCCATTTTCTTTAGCAGTGAAAACTTTAAACCCATTGCAAAACATGATTTTATGATTTGTACCACTTGCAATAGTGCGATAGTGCAACAGACCATGAGCGATATGGCGTCAGGCCAAACCTCTTTACGATTGTCATCTTTAATTCTACCAGAATTCTATATTTTTTGTTTTCCATGTTTTGGAAACTGCTAAATAAAAAAATCAAATCAATCAATATTTTTTTCAATACTTTCATACTTCATGCTGAGGTTATCGAGCATCATCATCAAAACACTTTTGAAATGAACTGATTTTTTAATAAATCAATTATTAGATTTGTATTTAATCAAACCACTAAAGTATCCTGCAGTTTTTTATTTAGATAAATGGAAAAATAGGCTTAAAATGTTACTATAGTCTATGTATATACCGCCGTACAACTTAAGATTTTTTTTTTAATTCTTATTTAAATGGCAATAAAATAATGTTTAAAACTAAAGAATATTAAATATCAACGATACATTGGTTTTGTTAAATCTGGTGAATATATATGTAATAAGATTTCATATCCGTAAATTCTATATGATTAAATTTGAGTACGGTCGAGAATTGCAATCGTTGCACGCCAAAGTTAGCTCAATATAAATTTGCAATATTGAATTTGATGTTGCCTTTATAGTAACAGAATGATGTAACAGTATTTAAAGTATTATTTCCGCCAGACGATAAGATTAAACCGGCACATTTCTTTCCGTCTATTAAATCACTTAAGGTGGACACATCGCTTGCGGTAGATTTGTTTAGCAATTCCACCCCGGAGCCGGGCAGTCCTTTAATTAAAGCGGACGGCATAATGTGCCTGACGCGGACTTAATGTGCGTCCGCCGTAATGGCGGTGGTGCTTTTAATTGTTCCACGTCAATTGTGTCCGAACATACACGAATAGTTTGCCCTTGTAAAAATGCGGTTATAAAAATGTTAAAATACCCGGATTATGGTGGCGTGTTCACCAACAATGCCCGGTAACGATTCTACAATAAAATTCCACAATCAATTTTAGTAATAATTAAAAATAAGGCTGATACAAAAACTTAGCATACTACTGAGGATTACAGGCATTATAACAGAACTACCTTCCTATAATCCGCACGGGTTAAGCGAATTCATGCAAAGCTAATGTGTATGAAGCAGGCAAAATGTACGCACCTTACACATGCAGGACCACCACACCGCACCCCAAGGCGCCTCCACCAGCAACAGCGCACATAAGCATTACACACAACCACCACCAAAATCTCGACGATCATTTCGCTCCGACACCGAAGCGTCATCAGGAGGACAGGCTCCAGGACAAAATCGTCAATTACGATTATATAAACGATTAAATGCATGGATTTTACTAATCATCCTCCATTTCCACAAAATAGCAATGACAAACTATAACTAGTTATAAGAATTATATCTTGAAAAGAGCAACGGCAGAGTTTCTAACTGACTCTTTACAGAAAAAATAATATTCAGAATAAATTTTGAAAACTACATAAAACGAAGGAAACCTAAATAGGCGAATAGTTATAAAATATATTATTTACATATATCACGCATCTAGATACCTGACTTTTGTTACTGTGGCAGCAACGCATAATTTAATACCCATGCCGCATTAAAGAAATACCACTTTATCTTACTATTAATATCAACTACAATTTTGTTAAAAATTTGATGAATAAAAAAAGTTATGCAAAAAGTTCTTCAGTCGTTTGTTTGGGCAATTTTTCCTGTCATGAAAATCTTATCCTTTCATACAAAATATAAAAATAAAGCCTGGAACATGAAAAATGCATCACCGACCGCGCTTAACAATCAACCAACACTTCTAGATCAAGATGTTTATAGAATACATTTTTGTTGCAAATTGATTTTTAATACAGTTAAATTGTGCATTTTATTATCGTTTATTCGTAATAAATAACTGTAACTTTCTATGAGTAAAAAGGTCAGGCATTGTAAATAAAGTGGCCCTGATAGATATCTCGAAAAAGTATTAGATTGTTGTCGCTAATTACGTCTTATTAGTTAATATTATATTTGACCTCAGATACATTACGGTTATACAATAGTCCAATAACGTGTTTAATATTTGGAAGGCCAGTTTATTGTCGTAGGCCAGTGGCGGACGCTGGTGCGATGTGAAAGAACACGGCACATAATTGCGGGCACGCTCGTCCGGGCAATATATGGGCGCATTATTCCCGGACGTGTCGGCCCGGGCTTAATCTAGCCGGCGAGTGCGTCACCCGCCTGTCGACCCGTCGTCCAACACCCTCGCCTTAATCTTACAGAAATTGTTCTTACTTAACTTGAGAGTACCGTTACTGTTTGTATTTTTTACTGTCACGTGACTTACTTATTGAATCGTATATTTGTTCGTTACAGAATTCGTTTAAAGTAGGAAAGTAATCACTCATAAAAGAAACACAATTTGTATATTAAATAGCATGGAATAAATCGCTCTATTATTTATCTTGATTTTTGGTCACCACCACCTATCCACCACCACCACCATCAACACCTAGTATATCCGGAGACACCTAGAAAGGTGTCTCCGGGAGCACATTGTATACGCCACTATAATAAACTCCCACTCAGCTGCAAATCAGATCAGTGTGATTTAATAAGAATTAATACATTAATAAGGAAGTTGTTTACACAGGCTTACTTACTCTTAGTACCGAAGTCCGTATAGCAGAAATTGCGTACAAGTGATTGTATAAGAAATACCAATGATAAATATATTTGGGCTGGGAAAGTTCCTCTCTCCCAATCGTATATATCGTATATAGAACTGGCCTGTTGGCGTAGTGGGTAGTGACCCTGCCTTCAGCTCCGCGGGTTCGATTCCTGTCGAGGGCCCACATTTTCTATAAACAATTTGTTGGTTCTTCGAGCCTGGATGTGTATTTGTATTTAAGTATGTATTAAAAAATTATATATGTAGTATATTTACCAGTTGTCCGTCACCCATAACACAAGTATTTAGTTACTTACTTTGGGGTCGGACGACCGTGTGTGTAAGCGTCCCATATAGTTATATCCATATATTTATAGAAATATCAAATACTAACATTAAGCCAAACTATTTGAAATCAATAGTGAAGTTGCCAAACAAGAAACAAGTGAAGACATTACACACGTTACAACCGTAACAAGTTATGAAGGTTTCACAAGGTGCATTATTGCAGCGCGGGGATCACTCCGCCGACGACGCAAGTGAGCAGCAATTTAGCGAGCGAATCTCGATGCGGTGAGTTGTTGGAAACAGTTCGCTTACAAAGCCAGCACCGGCGGCACCGCTGCAGGCAGGTTCGTGAGTTAAGACATTCAAAACCGCTCAATATCCTGGGAGTATGAAAGTTTCGTCGGCGCACGGCTTCACGTGGTCCGGGGGGCGGCAGGCGAGGGGTTCGCCGGGAGGGCTAAACTATGCGAAGAATGCGCAATTAGTGAGCGAGCGAGCGTGTAAGGGGCCCGGCCGCGCCGCTAGGCGGCGAACGCAGTAAGAAAATATAAAGAAGGCCCGCCTCTTCTCCCGCGCCCCTTGTTTAGCGCCCCGCCCGAAGGCATAACTCCGATTGTCTCGAGAAATCCTCCTTAACCGTGGCCACTCAACCCTTCAGCGAGTCGCCCTCGTCTTGCATATCTACTGTTTGGGTCAGCGTGAAATTCTGTCTCGACGGTCCTGTCAACGCTCGTAATGTTTCTTTTATTGGACACGACCCTCTTTGGGATGTAACGTTTATCAAGAAAAGCATTACAAAAACTGAAAACTAAATGACAATACTATAGGTCAAACATCGTTATAAAAATGGCAATTTACATCATCCTCCTGCTCTTATCCCACTCTAAGTGAGGTCGGCACATGTTGTTGTCACATGATTTGGGTACGTATTTAACGACCGCCCGCCTACCTGAGACAACTTACCTTAGTCGTATATTAAGACTCCTGGGTAAGAAAGAGGGTGGTTTATTCTACTCAACCGGATACCACACAGTGGGTCAACTTACCATAGTCAATGGCAATTAACATGATATGCAAAACTGAATCTCAGGTAATAAAACCTCTAATACGACTCTATAAATTCCAAATATTTTGGTCTTCTATACCAATTTCTATAACAAATATCCACACTCCCATTTTGTTTTTACCTTACGAGTATACTTTCGAATTAGTTCCTAAAGTTACTTCTTAACGTGGATTCTTGACTGAAGATTATATAAGTTATAAGAAAACATCGATTTGACTAATCATCAGTATCAGTAAGCTAAAAATTCCGTTATCATAAAATTGAAGTAAAATAGAATATCTGTCATTCTGTTCTCCATTACAGCTTATCCACTAGAATCATGTCTAGAAAACTCATTAAGGCTTATAAAACACCCGTTTTTCCTTCAGCAAGGTAGAGCTTATTTTAAAATATTTTGGAATTACCCAGGGTACAATTAAGCATTGCCGTTACTTCTATCTAATACCTCATACTTTAAAGACCACCTAACCAGTTTAATTAAATTAAAACTAGTTTTGCTGACAAATTAACTATTGTGTATAGATTAGCCTATTCTTTGTGATATTATTGATCTAACACTTAGTTCAGACATCATTACAGTTAAAAATAATGAAGAGCAAGAAAAATTTGCAACTGCGTGGTATGATACACACAAATATGTAAACAATTATTGATCAGTTGAAATTGAATCAAAAACAGTGTATAAACTGCTGAAGAAGTAATCGCTTAACTTCGACTGTACTGCAGCAGACTTTACTGATTTATAATGCTTATAACCAAAACTAAATATTATTGTATAATAGTAATTCACCTCTTGAAGAGTGTTACGATTATTTGAAACTAAAAACACTGCAGTTAAGCCAAAATACAAATTTCAAAACAACGAAAAAGGTGAAACAGTATTTTAAAAATCTATTATTCTATTTTGTATTTATTTCGTAAAATTCATACGCATAATTTTTTAACCATCAGTATCAGTTTTAAATGAAATGCATATGAAGCCATGTATATTACTTATGTAGCTTTCGTAATATATTCCTTAACATTGTCGAAAACAATCGAGAAGCCATAACTGTTGGTCGCTAATGTGTTTCTGATGGATCTTCAATACCTTTCTTAACGTTTAAATTATTTTCGGATTGGAAAAAATATTTATTCCTTTTTTAGGTTGAATCCGTTATAAAACCTCTTTAAAAATTATTTTAACCATATTGAGAACCATTTATGGTATTTAGTATTTATGGTATTTATCCTAATACTCGCCAAGTTTTTTCTATATTTCAAGTAGGTCTAATATAAGAAAAAAACAAATATTTTAATACGTAATAGATCAGGCAATAAATAGCCTTTTTAATTTAGAATATTTAGTAAACACTCATCTCGCTAATCGAATACTGATGCAATGTTAATCCAATGCTTGGCTCAATTAGTTGATTATTAACCAAAAAGTCCTTTATTTTCTCCTCGCAATATTCTTTGACATATATATGAAATATAATCCCAAAAAAAGTCTGTTGAAAACCTTGCACAGCAATATTTGTATACATAAGAATACATAAGAACGATCATATTTTTAATTTTTAATTGCATTTTCGTCATTTTAATTTTCATTGCTTTTTGATATATTATAATCATTTATATTAAAAATCAAGCATCCTCTATAGGTTCTATAATGGTTTCATTTAATAAGGTGTATAAACCTACAATAGTATCGGTTGTTTCTTTTTTTTTCAAGATTTAAGGATCAACCTGGTCTCGTATGTTTAAACATTTATAAGAATAACTTTTACCACATAGAACATACCATCGTATACCAAATATGGCGATTAAAAATTGAGTTTGACTTAAATAGCGAATAACTACAAGTTAATACGTAAAAAAAGCTACAATGTTTATAGTTGTAATGTTTGGTTGCTTGTTAACTCTTTATTCGTTCAAAAGACATAACACGAAGTGACCTAAAATAAAATAATCAATATTCATATATGGCCGACAGTGTTCGCACGCACAATTTCATCCGCGCGGGAGCAGAGAGCGTGGCGCGTCGCTGGCAACGGACCAAATTAGCTAAGTAACTAATAAATAATCATCTTTGTTTTTCTATTCGCCGGAATAGAAACGTTTTCGACTTGATCCTTGCAACGATCTATTTACAGAGATGCACACGACGACGTTTCGGGTGAAAGCACTCTTAATGCGAGAATTTAGTGATATTTAAGGTAATAGAAAAATTGGATAACACCCACCACAAGTTCGACTCTCAGGCATTACTTTGCAGAATTCCATAGAATAAAAGTTAGGATAAATTTATTTTGTATTATAATCCATAATTAAACAGTATTTATGTATGCCTACTGTGGCTATACGTTTTTCATACCTTTTTCATGAATAAACAATAATATGATTCATATTCACTAATACAATCTATACAATTACTAGGCTCCGTAACCGAAGCATCATCAGGATATAGTCTATTAAAATCGCAAAGAGATGCATATATTTTAAGCAAAATTTTACATAACATATTTTTTTTTAGTAGTAGATTATAGCCAAATAATTATATCACTTTTGTCATTATTTAGTTCCCAAAAAAAACTTCCTGTAATAACAAGTAAAAAGTAAAAAAATATACACAATACACTTTTTCGTAATAGACTCTGTAGTGGGGTTTTGGATAGAATCGGAATTGATATCGGTTCCATATAATAATATATAAAAAAATATATGAGACGATTACTCATACGGCTATCAGGCTCCTAAGTGATTTAATAATTGTTTTATGGGTGACAGATAATAACATAAAATATAATTTTAAATGCGTACTTATAGACATATATACTCAGACTCAAAGAACCAACAATCGTTTATAGAAAATGTTGACCATCGGCGGTAATCGAACCCGCGACTCGCGGAGCTGAAGCTTCAAACAACATGAAACATAGTGAGTCAACTCAATCCTGCGAAAATTATTAGTTTCTAGCTCTTTTTTCATATATATTCGCTGCGCTTCTAAGATACGCTATTTATAATACGTATGACGATTTTCGACTTCGGTTGCTAGAACGTAGTTTAGTGTCGTAACATGTGATTGCTTTATATTGCTCATAACTCTATACATCAAATGACGACATTTAAGTCAATCATATTAAGATTAAAAAGAGGATAATTTCTTTTAATATATATATTTCAGCTCTTTGTTCGCCAGAATTAAGTAACTTAATTAACATTTTCGCTTTATTTGTAATTATACCAGACAAGCGATAAATTCATGTACTTTATTTGCTAATTATAATAACACAATTTTTTTAAATACATGATTGTAAAAAAAGTCCGACTGCAGGATTTAAACATCTATAAAAGTCCTACGGCAGTAAAGCTACAACATAGTATAATATTTTTTGCATGACTGACCAAAAGACAATTATTAAAAAATTTATGGCACTCAATTTGTGTCACGAAATTTCAAGACAAATATATTTATAAAAAATAAAAAGAATCTTCATCTTCCTTGGTCATCTCATTATGCGTGAACGGATGGAATAGTTTTGCCAATTCTTGTTGTCGTGTTAATTATTGTCAATAGACGATACTTGCGAAAAAATTTTTTGTAAGTTCCGAGAAACATAAAAGTTAAAAAACTCGATTTTTGTCTATAATATACATATCTTTATAAATCTTAATGTCTATTAACTGCCTAATCGCCGCGGGGAGTACCGCGGACCGCAGCTAGTCGATTCTAAAAATAAACGTATTTCACATCACTACGGACTTTGCGATCGCGGATGTCGTCTGTGATCATTGTGATGAATAAAGTACGACGTGTTTATTTCTGTTATTAAAGTAAATATGTTATCCCTGTAGTATCCCCAACTAATTTTAACCTAATGCCCGTCGTGAAAACTTTATGAAACGGTGCCATAATTTCAAAGCAATTTCAAGAATGTTTTCACTTAGAAGACTTCAAAAGTTTGTTTGCGGAGTTACTACAGCGTCTTTCACTTTAATTTTCGGACAAAGTTCGAAAGATCTTGTACGTAATTGAAGGTAACGTCATAAAAAAAATGATTAAAAACGGCTTACTTTGTATGTAAATTTTTTTAATGGTTTGTTAAGCTACTAAAAGGCGACTAAGGTAAGTCGACTCGTCATGTGGATTCCGGCCGAGTAGAAGAGACCACCCTCATTTCTTACCGAGGAGTCGTAAAAGGTGACTAAGGTACGTTAACCCACCGTGTGGTATCCGGTTGAGTAGAATAGACCATCCTCTTTCTTACCGAGGGGTCGTAAAATATGACTAAAGAAAGTTGACGTCAGGCAGGCGTCGTAAAATACGCAGCCAAATCATGTGACAACATGTTTGTAACATGTTGGGCTGACCCCACTTAGAGTGGGATAAGGGCAGGAGGATGATAATGTTGTTAAGCGACGTTATCTTCTTTCAGCTAACACTCGGAGAGTTCTGGGGATATATATATAACCTACCAATCGGTATTGGAGCAGCATGGTGGGTCTTAGCTCAAATCCTTCTGTCCAAAAAGAGAAAGGAGGCCTATGCCCAGCAATCGCAATATTAGGAGGCCGTTACTTTGCTTTTTAATTTTACATTTGAGGCTGGATATCCTATCTGGTATAATAGCTCTATGGAACGGTATGGCTCATAAAAATTAACGTACAATACACATGCAAATGACTAGATATACGTACGCACGCCTCAACGAGCAGGCAAGGGGTTAATTAAATTCGCACCCGCCGCCGCTCGTCGCCATCGCATTCCCCGAATTCAATGAGATTTCAATTTACTTTGCTCTAGCCGGGTCTTGCGCCGCCACAAATTAATACACCATTGTCCGAGTTAAAATCGTGAAACAACTGAATCTACAATGGTATTGTTTATTATCAATAATTTGACAAAGGAGGCTATATACAACTAGAATTTTATTTATGGGTTATTTATATTATTTGTCATTGTAGAGCAACATATTCTGTTAGTATGTAAGAAGTATGATAGGGAGAGAGAACACTTTATACGGAAATATAATTTAAATAAATACAACTCAGGAGCTATAACTAGTATTTTCTCTTACCCGTCTGCTGATATATTTAAGATGATGATTAGTATATCTCTACCTAAATTACCTAAATGATATATCTATATAATAATACATATATATAATTTTAATATTTATGTAATATTAATTAGGCGCCGATGGAACTAGCATATCCTTGTAGGATATAAGTCCTTAAAAAAAATAAAGATAGAAAATAGAGTTTACTTCCACCTACTCCGGAGTAGGTGTAAGCATAAAGTAAACTCGATGCGGTTTTTTTTTCACTGGGAAGGTCTGTATGAAGTCGGGATGAAAATGGGTAATTTGTAATTGAACTATTTAGAATCGTTATCGGTACTAATATTATATTAAAATAGGAAAGTCTGTTACGCTTTCCCAATCTGCTGGATGAAATTTGTACAATTGAATTAAAACCTGGATAAGATTTGGATATATTATTCCCGCTTTTCTGACGCGAACAGAAGAAAGCACATTACATCATTGCGATTATTTTAACGTTTACATTAACGCGAACCAAGTCAGATACAGATTGTATCCAATCAAATATTATCGTCCATTCAGCTATTTATTTATTCGGATCTTCAACAGCATTACACGATAAATCATCCAACATATATCCCATATAGTTTTAAATTAAATATGTAGTACCAATTATAGAAGAACATATCATTCTTAGTTACAAAGACACAATTATAAACCTAAAAATAAACACTAGAGAATAATGAAAACAAAAAAAAACGTATTTTTATATCCAAAACAATACATGCACTTTTTATAAACGGGAAATTCAAAAACTGAGAATCGACCAAAAAACGTTTATCTTGTATATGAATAAAAAATAGTGTGCTTTGTGAATAAAGTTTCTTATTATTGTTAAAGTTTCTTTTATCCAGACGCAATCGGATGTAGCGATTTGTTTGTTCTGTTTGCTTTTCAAACAGTTGAACGGATTGGTTAGCAAAATATATTTCATTATCTGCTCCAATCCGCCCTGCATTCCGGGCCGACTGCAGTTTCAATAATTGAAAATAGCTATTCAAAATATTTTGAAAATTGTTTCATAACGAGATCGGTATCCGTTGCCAGCGTTGCATTGTGCTGCGCATTTTGATTTGACTATTTGAAATATCTCGCGGGCTATGACAATTGGCACTTCGTTATCGCCTTTTATTTGTTAATTGGAATACTTTTTAATTGGGGCGTAGTTTTTTTTTAGTATCAACTTGATGGATTTGTTTTTGATTTATTAAGATTACCAATTAAAAACTTGTGTCTCATGATTTGTGTTATTATCCTGTGTTTAGAAAGTCTAAGAAGTTATAAATTATAAGTATACTTAATATATTGTTACGAGACTGAACAGCACTAAAAAGCTCTGTACTACAAGCAGTTCGACGCTTTTAACTGACGGGCGTCAACTTCTGGATGAGAGCTTTTAATGGTGCCCAGCAGCTTTTTTGGTGTCATCCATCTATTGGGAACTTAACATCACTGTGGCTTCTGGTCAGGAACACCTAAACAATACATTAGAACCCCAGCATTCATCAGCTCTTCTGTTACCTTTCCATCGCTGACTCTACAACATTTTCATTTATATCGGCGCCTCTGGATCTTTTAGGAATCTTCTAATTTCTTGTTTCTTCACGTAAAGATACTTCAACCAGTTGGCTAAATCTTTTGGGCTTACTTTGGCGTTAAAATTAAATGTAAGTCGTGACAAATATTGGATTTGTCCGTCAAATTTTTACAATACTATGTAAAAACTTAATGATTAGGACTTTTAGGATTCATTTGAATCCATTTGCGGGTCCTAATATGATCATCCTATTTAGGATGATCATATTATTACACTTTGGGATTCTATTTAAATTTGTAATGCAAGACAAGGTTAAAGTCAAATAACTATTTAGATAAATATTTTTAGAGCCAGTTTCTATACAAAAATATGTACACTGCGTATGATAACTTAATACACATTTTCCTGGAGCATACCTTATTAAACTGGATTTTTAGTATTGTAGTAATTATAAAATAAATAATACCTTTTTATCTTTACAATTACAGGTAGAAACGAACTTATAGCAAGATATATAAAGTTAAGGACAGGAAAAACGCGCACAAGGAAACAAGTATCATCACACATACAGGTGCTAGCTAGGCGGAAACTTCGCGAAATTCAGGCCAAACTCAAAGTGGTAGGTGCATATCTCTGTAAACCATATTTTAATTAAAACCTTTCTGTTTATAATATATGATGAAAATGTGGTCAAAATATTTGTCGAAACCATGGTACGGAAACATGGAACATCCATGTTTCCGTACCTTGATATATTTAGAGTAAATTTTAGTTGTATTTTTTTAAAAGTAAAGTTGTAAAGAAATTTTTTGAAATATTGAATACGTCATACTACATCTAACTACTACGACTATTAACTACGTTTCCTAAAGTGTACAAAATTTTTGCGAGTTCCATTTCCTTCTTATTTCTAAGGGTTTCGTAAAGTTATAGCTCTCGTTACTACGGAGGGTGAAAGTTGCGAAATTTATTAAATTGCTGTCACCCAACAGTTAAATTATAGTTTAATTGACTTAGTTATGATTTTTCTATAAAAGCTATGTGCGTCATTTATATTAACAATTTGCGATTTACGAACAAATAAACTATTATAAGGAATTATATTTTCCTGTAGCATCTAAAGGACATATACATGTAAATTGCCAAAACGCACTGTAACATAGTGAGTGGAAATTAAAGAGCCAAAACGCACTGTTAGAGGAAATCAGGGAGGTCCATCTGTTCGTTGACGATCCGTGTATAGCAACAGGCTATTTATTTACTACGCTTCATTAACAGTTTCAGTATGATTCATCCGTTTAGCAATTGTTATGATTGGCAACTTTTAAAACGTGGTATACCTATTTAATTCGATTGTAATGGTAATTAGAGAAATCATGAATAGTATAGTACTTTTATAGACAAATGGCAAGGTTGGGTTGAAGGTTAAAGAAATAGAAATAATAACATTATTCTAAACCTTAGATATAGTATATTTGTCGTCGCTTAGAAGCCAAAAATGTTATGTTCGATTCCTAGTTACAAATAGTACAAAAAAATGTTGTTCGATTCCTATTGTAATCTATGTTTGTTAGCAATTACAAATACAATATTGTAATATTTATTTTAGAAAAGAGTGATCGCCGAATTTCTCGCTGGTTCTTCTCGGTTAGAGCATCTATCCGAACCAGTCGTAGCTTCATTTTAATTTTAATTTGACGATTCAAAAGTGCTTGTCAAAAGACCAATTTAAATAAAGACTTATTTGAATGTAGTTCAAGGGTTTATGTCGTTCGTAGTTCGATTCCTAAAGCCGTTCCTACTTTTCACCATACCGAACCACGTTTTATTGTATAGCATTTTTAGATAATGCTTTATATAAGTCTTCGGAAAATCAGGAACTGTATGGCTTCTTTATTTGGGCATTAGTAGATGTATATTAAGTAATATAGTATGTTTTATAGCAGAAACGACAACTGCAATTATGATAATTGATTTATAAATCAGTCTTTAGTATTTAGTTCCGTTATTGAAACGTAATTGATACAATATGAAAGAAATTCTAAAGCATTTAATACACCCGTTCATAAGTAAAATGATACACTAACACCTTTATGTAGTAGGTGCCTGTTACGCTATTGTAACATAGTAAACATTTAGTTGAAACCGATTTAAGAGCTGATAAACAATCTAGGACGGTGGGGTGATGAAAGAGAAGGCGATGCAGTCTATGAGCACACTGTCTAGTGCGCAGATAGTGGCTGGATTGCCGCACCCGGCGTACCACCACACGGTACATTTTGCAAGGCATGCCTTTGTGTTAGATCACACAAAAAACGCCTTTATTGTGTTGCTTCTATCAAGGCATGGCGGCATGCACGCAATGGATAGATCACAATAACGATTGGCTTCCAATTTAACCGTTGCCGAGTGTTGGTGGCTTCTGGACTTTACATATTGCAATTTAATAACGGAAACGACAATTGTTCTTACATGAGACATTTTAATTATACCCGAAAGGTTAAGATGTATAAAAAAAGGTTAAGGCTAGGGGCTTATTTATCGCCAGTCCTTATCATGTAAAATAAACATCACATACCTTCAATTTGAAATATGTTTTATTTTCCTATTAAGTAAATACTTAAAATACACAAAACTTTATATATCTGTAGGTAATGTTGGCCTTTTAAAATTTTATTAATCAAATCAAGACATCATTTTAGCAAGTTACATCGATAGTAAAGTGCATATATATAGCTGATGTTGTAGTTTTTGTGTCCCAAAGATCATTTTTTATTTATAGATTATTATTAATCTATTAGTAAACGATAAATTGAATATAGTAATATACCATATCCAATTAGCAATTACAATCGTCTGTACTAGAAGCCGCGATAGTTAAAGAAATCGTAAGAGCGTTACTATTTTCGATATTTATATTACTTATATTAAAAAACTGTAAGTAATCACTTAATACTTAGTTGTTTATGTTTGACAAACTTTCCGTCTGCGAATTGTTCATAAAATCAGGAGTCATATCATTCAATGATTTAGAACGTGTGGCTTAATAATGCAAAATCTTTAATCGAAATTAGCGTACTCGCGATATTAACACGTATGGGACATTACCACCACCAGACTAAACAGATCATTTATAACAAATAATCATTGTAACTGTATAACTAATAATAACAGCATCTCTTAAAATGAACAGTGACAAATAAAGAGATGAACATTTTCAAATTGTCAAAAATGATACCATGCTTTAAAGTGGACAGTGTGTAGAGACTGCTAAACCATATATCTTATAGTTTTTTGTATATATAAATTGTTTTAATTAGCGATTTTATTTCATTTCAGCAATTTTGGCAACCAGGGCTACAAGCAGGCACGTCACAAGAGTAAGTTTAACTGCTTTTCTTACCGTATAACTAAAGAAAATACCTATATGTCTTCGGCTACTACCCAATATGCACAAACCAATTTTCTACAAGACAGTTATGGTATAGACCCATGTATGAAAGACAGGGTTCTCATAAATTCGGTGCTTTTTGCGGAAATTTCGTAAATATTGAAAGATGGCCATAAAAACTGAAAAAGATCAAAGATTATGAATTAACAACAGTGGTCAGATAATAGCAGGTACGCCGTGTGGTATCCGGCTGCATAGAATAGACCACCCACATTTCTCACCGAGGTGTCGTAAATGGCGACTAAGGTAAGTTGACGTCAGGCAGGCGGCCGGTCGTAAAATACGTAGCCAAATCATGTGACATGTTTGTAACATGTTGTGCCGACCCCACTTAGAGTGGGATAAGGGAAGGAGAACAATAAATTAAAGTACAAAAAAATTATGGACTTACAACGTACGACATGAAAGGAAGAAGTTATAAAAAACACCTAACTAAATGCAATCAATTCTACAATAAGGAATACAAATACTTTCCTTGTTTTTTTTAGCTTTATCGCGCTTACCACATATTCTGATTAAAGCTTTGATTTCAGCTTAACTAAAATAGTACGATTTCATTATTTCTCCAAAATGTGCAACTAAAACAAAATTGTTTTTTTTATTACATACATTAGATTGATTTTATTAGTATTAATGCTCCGTTTTAATACGCATAATCAAAACGGGCGACTGCTCCGTTGGCGCAGTTGGCAGTGACCCTGTCTTCGGCTCCGTGGGTCGCGGGTTCGATTCCCGCCGAGAACCAACATTTTCTATTTAGAATTTGTTGGTTCTTCGAGTCTGGGTGTATATATGTATTTAAGTATGTATTTAAAACTATATATGTATATATTTACCAGTTGTCTCTCCCCCATAACACAAGTATTAAGTTACTTACTTTGGGGATGGACGAGCGTGTGTGTAAATGTCCCATATATATTTAAATGTACAATTCATACGCTATAGCTATAGCTTACACAGCGGTCTGAGATACCGCTGAACTTATCTGTAATATTATACAGAGTCAGTTAATAAATAAATCAATGGGCATGATTTTGTTTAAGTCGCACATTTTCCATCAACGATGCAATGAAATATTTCAGGATGGCTGGGGTAGCAGTCTTTAGTTAGAAAATGGGTGACTTAGCGCGTTAGGACAAACGAAGTCGCGGATAGGATTTTTTAATGATCAAATGTATTGTTTCAGTGTAAAGCCATTTCCGGCTGCAGGGTACAAAGGCGTTCCAGGAGTTGGTGGTGTTGGAGTGCCTGGTGGCACAGACGTGGCGCCACCGCCGCCGTGGGAAGGCCGCGCGATCGCCACGCATAAACTTAGGCTCGTTGAATTTTCAGCCTTCGTGGAACACCCCAGAGATCCAGATACAGTAAGACCATCAAATCTATACATATTGTTACGTACAGAGGTTCGTGGATTTAGATGAAATCACCCTTTACACTGCAAAACTAGTCTCTATGCAGTCCGTTGTCCAATAACAAAGCGGAGGTCACTATTATTTCACTTTTATTTTCGCTTCTTAATTGGCTTTTGATCGCTATTCGCAAACTGAAGGTTGAGGACCACGGTACGTCCGCTTATATATCAAACGAACCGATTTCGAGAATGTTCGCGAACGTTCGTAAGTCCTAGCGGGGATATCGAACACGATTCTTCAACAAAGTGAATGTTCTAAGCTAATTTGAAGTCTATTACATATGCATTACGAACTGTCAGTCTGCATGTGAACGATTTTCTCAAAATCTACTTAACGAATTTTTTATGCGGTTTTTTTTAAAAAGCAGTGCAATTCTTGCGGCACATTGACGTCAAAAGTGCATTACGGTTTTATGTAAATTGTGTTGAAGAGGTCTCGCTGTTGTAAAAAACTCGCCTTCTGGGGACTTAGGTCTCGCGCGCCGCGAGACGTGTTAATGTACTAGAGAATTGTAGATCTACAAAAACACTACAAAAAATTCCGTGGCAGCATGTTTCTATCTCTAATTTTTATTTTTTTTTATTTTATTTATTAGGCCATCAACAATATATACATTAAATACGTTTAAGATTATACACGATACAATAAAATGTTTTGAATAAATGCTATATTAATTAAAGATGGCAACAACATGCACAACAATACTAAACAGTAATTCATTGATCAAATGACTCAATGAGTCAAAACATCATTTGATTACTACAAACGTAGTAATCAAATGATGGGTAAGTATACACTTATCAGACTTACGATGTTATGGAGTATACAATTAGCAAAAACTAGTAACAATAGGACTGATTAAATTTGATTAAATAAAATGATTATATTGTCTACGTTTCTGAAAAAAGATTTAAAAGAGATTTTCTAAACATTGATTCGGAATCGTACATTATATCTAACACATTACCTTTAGATAACTCATTATATTGACGCATAAGTCTGTTTAAGGGGGAGTTGCGTTGCTAATGGTTAATTTACAATAACTACTCTTATGTTCAAAAATTTATATTAAGTACATTGATCTCCACGCGGGTAATCCGCAAGCACAGCTGGTTTTAATTGATTTAGAATTTTTAAGATTTCTTCTACGACTTCAACCGATAGTCGTCCTTTGCTGGACAAAGGTCTCTTCATGAGTTCTCCACACCACACGATCTTGTGCCGCTTGGATCCAGCGGTTCCTCGCAACTTTTTCGGTCGTCAGTCCACGTCTTTGGGGGTCTACCGACGTTGCGTTTCCAGTATAGGGTCGCCATTCCAACACATTAAGACCCGAACGGCCATTGCTTTATTACTTTGTTTATTCTAGGGATCTCCTCATTTTTGATTTGATCACGTAGAGATACTCCAAGCATAGCTCGCGCGGTGAACCTCTCTGAGCCTCCTTATAAGGCTTTATGACTAATTAGTGTTTGATTGTTCCAGTATCCACCGAGCACAGCGCCGGCGCAACATTTATTCGTACATATAGGTGGTACTGTAACATACGCAGATCCTTTATTAGAGGTGATTACATATACATATATTATTGCCTTAATCTTTTTGTTTAATATGAGGATATTGACTTGAGGACATCATCATCGTCCTCCTGCTTGGAGTGGGATAAGGATCCCACTCTAATTGGGGTCGGCACAACATTCTACAAACATTTTGTGAAATGATTTGGCTACTTATTTTACGACCGGCCCCCTGCCTGATGTCAACTTACCTCGGTAAGAAACCCTCGGTAAGAAAGAGGGTGGTCTATTGTACTCAGCCGGATACCACACGGCGATTTGACTTGAGGACAGTGACTGCTTTATTAACCATTATATACTATCATCATACTTAGATGGCCTAGAACTATTAGGTCATGGATGATCCGAAAATCTAAAGCAAGAATGATAGTCTGAGATTTTTATTATTTAGGCTCATGTTTATGAAACTATCTATCTATCTGTGACGCTTTATTATCTTTATTATCTGCTGGATCGCTTTTCCTTCGGTAACAGGATATTTTAAAATTTAAATTGACATGAAAGAAATGCTTGTTTTTTTTTTAAGAAATCAGTATATCGTATCGTATCCCCAAAGTAAGCAACTTAATACTTATGTTATGGGTGATAGACAAGTAGTAAATATACACATGTAATTAAATATATACTCAAATACATAAATACACCCAGACTGGAAGAACCAACAAAATTTTTAAGGTTAAAATCAAACCCGTGACCCGCGGAACTGAAAGCAGAGTTACTACCAACGAGCCAGTCAATAATTCTGATCATATGCTTTTTTCTCTTTCGCAGTCAGTAGATGTACAGCAAATAAACGACAAATTCCCAGAGAAGAAAGGTGGCTTGAAAGAGCTATACGAGAAGGGGCCACGGAACGCGTTCTTCCTCGTCAAGTTCTGGGCGGACCTTAACACAAACAACCTCGACGATCCCGGGGCCTTCTACGGAGTCACTAGTGTGTAAGTTTTGGTCTATTCCTGTCAAATACTTTTTAAATTATTAAAATCCGACATCCCAATCAAAAGATATTACGAATTTAAGAATGTAAATCGAAATCAAATAATGCCATAATAAACTTAACCTACCGTTATAGCAGGGCCTGCACTTGGTGAGTTAAGTCTTATTCCAAGAATACTAACGATACCCATTTTTTGAAAATTAAATAATCTACAAATAGATCTATAGTCCGAATTCGTAGACTTTCCACTAACACGAGATCAGTATGGACGCGGGTGAAACCGCGGGGCATTGCTAGTAAATGATAAGAATGCGTGGAATATAGTTTCTCTTCGACCTTTGGCAAGATAGTAATGACAAAATGTAGCTAGTTCTTCTTCTTCTAAACTATTTCAATATATAGACTTCCATTGCTGAACGTAGGTCTCTTCCAATGAACTACATAAAACACGATCCTATGCGGCTTGAATCCAGTATCAATATTTGATAAATACACCCAAATCTCTATCTGAGTGTATTTTATGATTGGATATAAAAAAGGTTATAACCAAATTTTTGCTAAAATGCTCGTACTGATAAAGGTTGATTATTGTTTCATTTTTCTTTGTTATGTGTGATTATTTTTCCAAAGTTAACTTGCCATATAGAGTCTAATAAATCTTTATTATAGATAAGACAAGAAGTGCGAGATAAAGTTGTATGTAGATGTATGTATGACTAAAGGGAGGCCGAAAAACAGATGGATGGACTGGAAGACCTAAGACATGATTTATAGAAGCAGGCGTTACTTTGCGGAATTCCATATGACAAGCAATATAACAGAACTAATTACTTTGCTATAATCCGCACGGGTTAAGTGAATGCATGCAAAGCCAATGTGTATGAAGCAGGCAAAATCTACGCACCTTATACATGCAGGACAAGCCACCACATGCACCCCAAGGCGCAATTCACCAGCAACAACGCACACAAAAGCAGCACACACACCCACCACCACAATCTCGACGATCGTTTCGCCCCGAAACCGAAACCGAAGCATCATCGGGAGGATAGGCTCCACGACAAAAAACGCAATGCGCCGCGCCACCCATACAAGCAGTCTTAAATAGTCCAACTCCCACCAATACCCTCCCCTCCGAACACATGTAGCAAAACGGAATCAGATACATTTACTTGCTCGTTAATTAAGTGACCATTGTTATTTTTTATTATCTCAATTGCTCTAACGTATTGAGTCGGAGTTGTGATAAGGGATTCCGCACATTACGCTTTTTGTCGTGGAGCCTATCCTCCTGATGATGCTTCGGTTTCGGGGCGAAACGATCGTCGAGATTGTGGTGGTGGGTGTGTGTGCTGCTTTTGTGTGCGTTGTTGCTGGTGAATTGCGCCTTGGGGTGTATGTGGTGGCTTGTCCTGCATGTATAAGGTACGTAGATTTTGCCTGCTTCATACACATTGGCTTTGCATGCATTCACTTAACCCGTGCGGAAAGTAGTTAGTTCTGTTATATTGCTTGTAATATGGAATTCCGCAAAGTAACGCCTGCTTCTATAAATCATTTTTCATTTTTCTTTGTTATGTGTGATTATTTTTCCAAAGTTAACTTGCCATATAGAGTCTAATAAATCTTTATTATAGAAAAGACAAGAAGTGCGAGATAAAGTTGTATGTAGATGTATGACTAAAGGGAGGCCGAAAAAAAGATGGATGGATTGGAAGACCTAAGACATATTGTGCCACTTAGAGTACTTAGAGTAGAATAATGGTTAGCGAATGATGATGATTTCAATATTACCCATCGTTCCAGATATGAGAGCAACGAGAACATGACGATAACGTGTAGCACGAAAGTGTGCTCGTTCGGGAAGCAGGTAGTAGAGAAGGTGGAGACGGAGTACGCGCGATTCGAGGGCGGCCGCTTCGTGTACCGCATACAGCGCTCGCCGATGTGCGAGTACATGGTCAACTTCATACACAAACTGAAACACCTCCCCGAGAAGTACATGATGAATAGCGTGTTAGAAAACTTCACCATATTGCAGGTAACATATACATAGATGATACACTATAATATGAGATAGCCTTGTGGTGAGACCGTGCGACTCTCTAGAGACGACATAGGTTCAAACCCCGGGCAGGCACCAATGAGTTTTTCTATTAAAACTTATGTGTCTAATTTGTAATTGCAATTTATCACACGCTTTTCGGTGAAGGAAAACATCATGCGGAATCCTGTGTATCTCGAGCAAATTCTGGGGATATGTGTAACCTACCAATTTGCATTCTAGCAGCCTGTGGGTCTAAGCTCTAAGGCTTCTCTCCAAAAAGGATTAAGGGGTCTATGTTCTAAAGAGGAATAGTAACAGGCTGTTATTTTAAGTCATCATCATCCTCCTGCCCTTATCGCACTCTAAGTGTGGTCGGCACAACGTGTTATAACATGTTGTCACATGATTCGGCTACGTATTTTACGACCGCCCCCCTGCCTAATGTCGACTTACCTTAGTCGTATTTTACAACCCCTCGGTAATAAAAAAGGGTGGTTAATTCTACTCGACCGGATACCACACGGCGGCTCGACTCACCTTAGTCGCCTTTTATACACCTCGGTAAGATATAAGAGCGGTCTATCCTACTTAGCTGGATACCGCAGGGCAGGTCGACTTACATTAGTAGTCTTTTATGACACCTCGGTAAGAAAGAGGGTGGTGTATTCTACTCAGCCGCATACCACACGGTATAATATTTCAGAGTATATAATACTAAAATCTAATGTATCAGGGTATGAGTGTATAACAGACGATAGTGTCAAGTTGGTCGTGAGCATGCAAGTCAAATAGAAGCCTGTGTTACTCTCCCATGGGTTGATAAAGGCCTGCTATCTTCTTTGCATGGAAGGACTGTAGTTTGAACTTTAGAAGTTTACAAATGTCCCAGACATTAAATATCTCGAGATGTGTAGGTTACTTTGCGTCATTTTCCTTCACCATAATACATGTAACTGGGCGGAAATACATAGAAATAAAAAAAATAGTGTTGCACTTGTCTAAAATTAAATAATCGATTATGTCATTAAACCATAGATATTTAAGTTACCTTTTAGATAAGTAATGATACACTGGTTTGGTTTCCGGTAATCATCTCTGCGCTACTAAAATATATTTTTATGGTAAGCGTGATTATCGCTTACCATAAAAATATATTAGTTAAAAAATTACATGGTACATAATAAATTAGTCATTAAAACCGTCAATACGAAGTTTCAACCGGATACCACCCGGTAGATTAACTGACTTTAGTCGCCTTTTACGACCCCTCTATAAGAAAGAGGGTGGTGTATTCTACTCAGCCGGATACCACACGGCTAAGGTAGTTACTTTAAGTATTAAAATAAAAAACACCTTTCCAGGTGGTGTCAAACAGAGATACTCAAGAGACGCTATTGTGTGCGGCGTTCGTATTCGAAGTATCAAACAGTGAGCACGGCGCGCAACACCATATCTACCGCCTCGTCAAAGACTGAACACCGCTCCCACGACCACAGCGCCACCCTTTTCACCATTCCTGCGAAGCCTACAGGAACAGGCCTGTTAACTTGTTAATTATTTGTTTTTAGCGGATACACTATCCGATTTGCGATCGATTAATTAAACTGTCCAATCAAATAAGTCTTTGCAAGTTGCAATAAATCGTGACATGTGAATTGTGTAGTACACTAGTAGCTTAATGACAATGAATGAATGAAAATTCTAGACATCAAATTTTACCATCATGATGGTGTTATCTCGCACATTGCGATAAGCACAAAAGGAAAATTCTAAACATCAATATTTTATCATTATCTCGCATGTTGCAATAAGCACCGAAAGTCATCTCAAAAATACTAACCTATTTATAAACAGTTTATAAATAATTTCATATTGATATGAAAAAAATATGTTTATTTATCGTCGATTGAAATAGTAGGTTACTGAAAAAAGTGGTTAAAATTCAATACTTTGATGTGCACTAAAATTCTAGACATCAAATTTTACCATTATGAAGGCGTTATCTCACACATTGCAAAGTCATCTCAAAAATACTAACTTATTTATAAATAGTTTGTTATATTGATATGAAAAAAATATGTTTATTTATCCTCGGTTGGAATTGCAGATAAGAATGTCTTCTGTATTTTAATATTTAAACACAAATGTAGATTCATCAAATCGGATCGTGTATGCGGCACTTAACAAAGATACCCGTCAATCGTGGACCTATTTATTTAAATAATAATAATATTCTTATTAGTAGGTCTTTGCAATAAAAATGGTGTCTTGTTCAGTCGACAAGAGTATCAAAATAAATAAATCGTTAATAAATATTATTATATTGATGCGAATCATAGCAAAAATGTGATCTGAAAATTACGCTACAAGTATTTTTGTAAATGAAAATTTATGTATAGCTCAATTTTTATCTATCATAGAGTCATAATACTTTAATTCCCATTTGAAGGGGAATGATTGTATTCGTTTCTCTATATTTATATATTTTAAAAAGTTTTCGGTTGTAAAATATTTTTCGTCCAATACTTTCATGGAATATCGTTCAGTAGGTACCTCTATGCCCTACACGCGTGTATAAAATGTCAAGTTAAGATTAAAAAAATAATAATACACACAGTGCCTCTATAATTATGTTACATTAACATAAATGAGCATATTTAGTCTTTTCACTGTAAAAAGTAATAAGAAATTTGTCTAAAGTATAGGTTAGGGGCAGTGAAAAGATTAAATCTTAGTGTAGGTAACAGTGAATAGCACGGTTAAGTAAATATAGGGAGTTAAGATATCTAGTGAAGTTTATTATATTGAGTACTTGTGGTACAATTTTATACTTTGTTTTTGTTTCACGAGAGGATTCGAAAATGCTGAGTGATTCGAAGTTCATTCGAAGATTAAATTAAAAGAAGCAGAAAGCAATATTTATATTGCTTTCTGCTTCTTTTAATTTAATTTCTTCAACCAGTTTTAATTGTTTCTCATCTATCTCAAATTTTTTTAAACACTCAACTAAATAGTTACGCTTTTATTTTGGTCATTACAACAAAAATGTCTTATAACAGTCGTCTATAATATGTAATATAAAAATTTTCATCAGAAATAATATCAATCAACAATAGAAATAACATTTTATTCTATTGTTCTAACATAAATGAAAAACCTTTACAAAATTAAATATACTTTGGCATTTCAAGAAAATATTTTTCGTTACGAGAATAATATGCCTCTTATCGATTTTTCCCTGAAAAATTTTCAACAGAATTTTATTCATTTATGCACCAATATTATAACTTTCTTTTCGGTTTTAATTTCTTTATATAACTGCTGTATATGGCGTCATATATAATTCATTCGTCGTGGATTACAACAAATATATAAGCATACTTATCATACATTTCTATGCAGAATTTTGATCGATAGTATTTGTGGTTATTTTCGTACTGTCAGCCTTTTCGAGTTCTTTTAGAAGAAACTAATATTGTTCAATGAACGTGGCAACTATATTTATTTCTTTTTTTACCCCTAGGATTTCCTACGCTTTAATTCTACCGTACAGAAGTACGAACTTTTCTATTAATTTTGGATGATATAATTCATTGCACTTTAATAGTGATATTTTTTAGAAAATTATCATACAAAACTTTATAATTTCCCATGACGATTATACATAATTTTATAACGTCAATTGGATACGGAATCACGTGTTAATTCTTACGTCTGTATCTAAAGATGCTGTAGCATATTCTGGCGTCGAAAATCTTTGCCACGCTGTAAAACAATTATAATGCACATTAATTTCATTTAATTATGTATGTGTTCATGTAACTATAACAAATAGAATTGTATCATGTAAATAAACGAGTCATCGGTAATAATAAAAAACTGTACAGATAAATAGACAAAAAGCTATCAATTTTTGGATATAATTTTTTACGATCTGTTTTTCAAATAATTTGAGGTGATTTAACGTGAAATTCTCTTTTTATTTGACTTTTTTAGCCTTTAAAGAATATAATTCAAATTATTTTACAATTTATTTACAATCCTTCCGGTCTTCTAGTTATTTTGTTTATTTAATTCGGCAGCTTATAGTCGTTCAAAGTTGTAACTTATTGTTTTTTTTTTATTATTAAATTATATACCTACTAAAATATTTTTAAATCTCGGATATTTTAACGTATTATTTTTATATTAATCTACTTAATGAAAGGGTTAAAAATCCTTTTGCCTATGTTATACTGAATATTCTTTTCTTATTATAATTCTTTTTCAATACTTTTATCGCAAAATTATAATGCAAAGACTAATATATATATTAATATAGTATATTATACTATTTTTAATTCACGGTATTCTGATATTATAATATTATGAAGAACATCAACACGAGTTAATTTTTAATATTTTTCGAAAGACATCATCACCTATCAGACAATAGTGTCACTTACCATCAAGTACCTTATGGTAATGTTAACTCAATGGTAAGTCATTTACTAAAAACTTACTAAAATAGTGACGTAATAGAAAATTGCAGCTAGCGAAATTTTGTTATATCTGGTTGGTTGGTTGTTGATATAAACTGAAACTACGTGTCAACAGTTAAAACGTGGTAGCAGAGGTCAGAAGCCCAAAAGTATATTATATGCTCATATTTATTTATTTACACTAGTAAATAAATAGATGAGCATAGTAAATAGTAGCTACTAAGCTCCCCATGGAGTAAATTGGTTATTTTGGTTATATTGTTTATTTTGGTTATCTTCAGTATTTTTTCAAACAACTCGAACTCGACCAAGGTTTCTTACCTGATTTTCTTTATCAGATACGCCTATTGCCCCTCGTGGAATTATAGGCTAACCGTTTAACTCAGACTGTGCCTGCGGGGTACAAGGGCGCAGAGGTAGGTTGAAGACGGAGGTAAGTGCGAGCAAGCGCCCGTAGTGTAATATATCAGAGGTGACCGCCCGCACCACGTCGGGCAGGCGAAGTCTGCGTTAAACGGTTAGCCTATAGTCTACTAACTTGGTATTAACTAAAATTTCTATTTTTGAACTTAAAATTCACAATCTTTTAGTTTACACTATAAACAAAATAATGTTTATTAAGGTAACTGAAACAATAACACAGAGCGGGGATTACAACCAAAAGTTTTAATATAACAAAGATAAGATTGCGCATAACAATTATTGAATGTGTGGACGTTTATCTTACATAAAAGTAGGTTTATTATACACATTTGTTTTTAACGTTTATTGAATGAATTTGTCCTTTATATAATAAAATGGTTATCTATAGGTATCCTAATAGTAGACGAGAATTTTTTGTTTTTAGAACTATTGATTTTCCCGAAATAAAAAATGAGTAATTCTTAAGTAATTTTTTTTAAATTGTAAAATTATTTTCTTTGTACCGTTGAACACACATTCACACACTTTCGCTTGATTTTATTATATATTCGATAACAGGGCCTCTTTATTCTTACAAAATATTGGAAAAAATTCAGACGTATGGTTATCAAGTTATTGCGTTAGCATCTACCATATCACCACTTACCATCAACGATGTCAAAGTTAACGACGTAATTTACCGATAATTAACTGATTGCATAGATATTTTTTACGAAATCTGATATCTATCTAATCTAATATCCATTTATTATAGATCTGTCAATTTTAGCTAAATATTAAAAAAAATATCTCCTTGAAAAAAATATCCGGATCCAACGATTCTGACACAGATTAAAATAACATTTTACTCATGCGGAGAAAACGTAGAGTTATTATACCAGAGCAGAACCATAGGCAGAATAAGAATTGACCCTACCTTCAGCTCCACGGGTCGTGGGTTCGATTCCCACCGAGGGCCAACATTTTCTATCAACATTTTGTTGGTTGTTCGAGCCTGGGTGTGTATTTGTATTTAAGTATGTAATTAAAATTATATAAGTAGTATATTTATCAGTTGTTCGTCACCCATAACACAAATATTAAGTTACTTACTTTGGGTATGGACGACCGTGTGTATAATTGTCCCATATATTTATTTATTTATTTTATTCATAGAATGAGAGGGAAGATGGTCCTCGTATACTTAATCAAAATCAAATTAATCTTAAATCCAGTAAGCTTTTTACAAGCACTTTTGAATCGTTAAGATCAATTAGATTTAATGAAGCTACAATTTGTTCGATATGTTGTTCTTATCGAGAAGAAACAGCATGAAATTCGGGGTCAATGTTTAAACTTTTTAAATTTACATTATTTAACCGCAGTTTTGTTTGAAGCTGAAAGGATTTAAAAATCCATCTTTGTCTATTCACACATAAAAATTACACGGATAGATCACCCTCATTTATTTACTCTTAATTGGCCCGACTAGCCCATTGGCGCAGTGAGTAGTGATCCTGCCTTCAGCTCCGCGGGTCGCGGGTTCGATTCTGTTGCTTCTACGAGCCTGGGTGTATATTTAAGTATGTATTTAAAATTATATAGTCGTCCGTCACCCATAACAAAAGGATTAAGTTACTTACTTTGGGGATGGACGACCGTGTGTTTAAGTGTCCCATATATTTATTAAAAAATAAAAATATGTTATATGTTACATTTTAGGCTCGTTTCCCTACTAAGGATAATAACTCTATGGAAGTAAATAAATCGTTTAATTGTCATCTTTCTAATTGGAATATTACCTAGACATACATATTTAACCTCTTTTTTAAATTAACCTTTTTTCCTATATTAAAATTTATTTATTTATTTAACCTTATATTAGTACCGTTTTTTGGTATTACATTTTTTCATTAATTATCTATATTTTTTTATTTATTGTCTTACGTAGGTATACAGTGACACATAAATATTCAGATACTAAGTTAGTTCGAATAAATGGCTGAGTAAAACGAACACCTATAGAGGGCTCGAGTTGGTTTTTTTTTCTAGTAATAAGACATTTATCCAATTATCCAATATATATATATTGCCAATATATATATTTCAAAATAAATCCATATCTGTTCGTTGTAAAAAATTATAAAGGAATGAATGGAAGGGTATTTTTATCTATGATAGTGTCATAAAAACTAAGTTGCCAACACCTGTGGTGGAAATGCAGCTCCAAACGATCACACTGCCTCCGCTGTGTTTTACTGTTCCTTTCGTATTTTGATAAAAGTATTCTTCTTGAGTTTTTGCCTAAAAATTACTTTTTCATCCATTCCTATATAATTTTTTTACAATGAACAGATATAAATTGATTTTGATAAATATATATGTATTATTATTGACTTGGATAGATCTTATTACTAGAAAAAAAACCGACCCGATCCCTCCATAGGTGTCCTCTGTACTGAGCGACTTGATTGAAAATACCAGAAGTGTCCGAATATTTTCGTGAGTCACTGTATGTATTAGGCAGGCATATTGCAACACAAATACTTTTAAAGAGAGCACTTATGAAAATAAATCAATTGTGAGTAAAGCTATTTCTTCTCTAAAAACAACTAATTAAACAGTGAAGTCAATAACGTTGATTCCGGATGGAGTCAAAGGTGCAAATTAACCGTTTAATAAGGAGTTGAAACGTTTTAATAATAACCTGTTATATGTTGTAACTAACATCACTTTATCAATATAGAAAAATAATTCTATTTTAAAGTAAAAATCTTGCTTTTTCTCCTAATCATCGGTCTAATATTAACAAATTATACGACTTTTCACCATCGTCTTCATTATATTGTCGTCATTAGCACATTCAATTTCTTTGTTTTTTGCATTAAATATTACGATTTCAGTTCC
The DNA here is from genome assembly GCA_947086505.1 of Morpho deidamia. NCBI lineage: Eukaryota > Metazoa > Arthropoda > Insecta > Lepidoptera > Nymphalidae > Morpho > Morpho deidamia. Next base: position 5,245,214 of record CAMTZC010000025.1, read on the forward strand.
CGTTAAGACCTACAGGTTTATCTTATCTCTGGCCGTTCTGATCTTCCAAAGTACAAAATACGACACATCTCTTCAAACGGCCGATTTTTTTACGTTAGTTTACGTGGCAATGATTTGATCTCTCTTTTAGTCAAATATTTTTAGGGTCCTCCCGTTGGGCGCATTTAAGCGCACAGTTTTGACGTCGGTGATTAAACCTCCATAGATAAAACTATAAAAGTTAATAAAATGCTGCGTTGATTATTATTTTGTTTGCGATTTCCTTAAAATACACGTTCCGTTATTATATATTATTTATTCGTTCATGTTTGGGGTTATTCTTTAATAATATAATTTACAAGGTTCACTTTATGATACAAAAAGTTTTCTGGGCGCGTTTTCGATATAGCGGTGGGTAGAAATTAAATTATTTTGCTCATTTTTGTTGTTATAGGAAATGCATGAGATAAATTGCCTCGCAAATTAGCTCCAACAAGCACTAAAGCAAATTTTATGACGTTTTAAACTGCCAAATTTCTCAACTACATACTTAGCGCATTTCATCCAGCCTACGCGTCCTGATAACAATAAATTGACGTTACCGGTATCATTAAAACTTATAGCATTTTTATCAGAATCATGATCAACGCGGCATTTTATTATCTATATAATTACTTTATTTTATTGATGCTATTTTGACAATATTACATTGTGGTATTGGAGCTAACATCAAAATTGTGGATACAATAATTTAGTAATACTCCGATCCGATCATTCGGATCATCGATATTTATACACGACAAAAGTCGCGTATTCTATGGAGGGTTTTTGTGCATTAAATAGTTTAGTTTCAAGACATGCGGTAGGAAAATATAATATTAGTTAATTATAAGAGATTTTTGTATTTATTTCATAGATTTATATTAGATAATTTGTAAAGTGATTAGTCGTAAGCGTTTTATTTTTTAATATGGCGATGGTCGTTCAAAATTGTAGGTGAAGTTCTCAAGCACTTAGTACTTAAGATCAACTTAATTTTTTGTTGCTTATCTTTTTCTTTGTCTTCAGAGTCAATCTTGGCAAATTGATTGTTATATTGAAAACGATTGTGAGAGACAAGCAAAAGAGATCTGCCTTGTGATTTAAATGATAATATGTATACTCAAATGAGATTAACTCGACTCTATCGCTATTTAGTTAACTTGAGTTCAGTAGATAATGTCCTTAGACGGTATTGTGTAAATAGTTAATATTTTAGTGCATTTCTTTCGGTTGTAGTTTAAGTGATTTCAGCTTCTAAAAGTCTTTCATATCGACAATCTGCCATATCAATATGAAAATAAAAGTATAGTCGGTAGTTTTGAAGAGAATCATTTGCACGCATTTCTGTTGTGTGTTTATTTCGGATATGCTATATTTTGCTCTTTACTCAGTTGTTATTTGCAAATGATTAGCTACAAGGCTAACCGACACCTGTACAGTATTTTAAATATAAAATTACGTTAAAGATTTGTATGAAAATTTAATTATATTGTCTTCTTAAAATTGCGTGTTTGTTTTTTTATCATATAAGCCCAAAAACTTTTTTAGCCTTTTTAGCAGTAGGTACTTCTAGTATTGAAATGAATAATGTAAGTTTAAAACTGATATGAAATTACTAGTCATTAGCATTATCATGAGCTTTTGATTTATATAAATTAAATCAAATTTGATTAGTAAACTATCGTATTTCATCAAAGATTAGATTAATGTAATATTAATAATCGTTTTCCATTCAAATAATGAGCAGTTTCATAACCAAGTATAATAAAATAAAGTATTAAGGCGATTGTTAGTACGCAAGCTGTGATAGCCAAGCGGTGACACCGTGCGACTCTTTCGAGGAGTCAAGAGTTCAAATCCCGGGCAGACATCAATGAGTTCTGTTAAAACGTATATATCTAACTTATAATTGCAATTTATCACACGCTTTTCGCTGAAGGAAAACATCGTGAGGAAACTTAATTGATAACAGGATTAATTAGTTTTTGCATAGTGTAAACTGTTTAGTTAACGTTGTTGTCACTGTCTGGAAATCAAAATGTTGCTTCTCTAGCTTATGGCCCGCATCTTTCTCTACCTGGACTGAAGTAAAAAAAAGTAGTCTATGCCACTATTCAGCCTTAACACTTAAACCATACAGTGAAAATTACATCAATGCATTGTTCCGTTGGAAAGACCGAACGTTTCAGCTGTGAGAACGTGCGTGACGTCTAGAGACGATCACAGGTTCAAACCCCGGGCAGGCGCCAATGTTTTTCTTTTAAAACTTATGTGTCTAATTGATAATTGCAATTCATCACATGCTTTTCGCTGAAGGAAAACATCTTGAAGAAACCTGCATATCTTTAGAGAATTCTAGGGATATGTGTAACCTACCAATCTGCATTAGAGCAACATGTTAGGTATTAACTCCAATCCTACTCTCCAAAAAGGGAAAAAGGAGGTCTATACCCAGCAGTGGGCTATCCCACTGTTACTATTAACAGGCTGTTACTTTAATAGTACACCAATGTTAGAATAGAATAGTATAGAAGTTATTTTTTTCTTTTCTACGTACAATACAATTAAAGCTACAAAATTAAGAAGATAGAAAATAAAACAAAAAAAATAAAAACAGTTTGAAGACTTTTAAATTACGTTGTGTAGCCATGTGAAGAAAAAGAAATAGGATAACCACTCAGACTGAAAAGGACAGTGAGCCCTACGCTGATTTTCAGTTGCCTCCCTAGGGGTTACGACGACAGATATAAGTATCCAGCGCACATAAATATTATAAATATTTTACTTTATAAATATATAAAACAGTAATTCTGCTTGTTGGATCTTCTCTCTAATTAGAGGAATGGATTGAACTTTACACTCACCATAATACTTTAAAGCATATTTCCGTAAGCGTAAAGCGAACAACGAATTATAAATAATCGAGTTATCTCATAAATTTTTACAAAAGCTGATACCACTCAGGATTTGGTAAAAGTCTGCGATCTCATTACGCTGCCACCGTATTGAGTATACTTGTAGTTATACTCAAATATAAAATACATAAAAATTTATACGTCCTTTTACATCAATTTTTGGCTTCATTTACTTACAATACGTTTAACTAAAATTTGAAAGTTTGTATGAATAAAACATTGCTGAATTATATAAGCCTAAGCGAAAGTTACCATTTCATTCTCGCTCGAGTGCGGTAATACAGCAAACTTAAGAAGTACGTATAATTTTCATTGTAATTTTTACTCTCTAGTTTTATTCATATTAAGAATTAGAAACACTTTAGACAGCTTTCAACTACTTATTGCAAGTGAAGGCATTTCACACAACAGTGGTTCTAGTAAAAGGATATTTTCTTATAGAATTCAAGTAACCTAACGAATACTCTTATACATATTACAGTAGCTAAAGATTCGTTACATTGTTTAGGTTTTACCGTGCAGTGATATCGGGATTGGCCCTCCAATGATAAATACTTCAAGCATATGAAAATCTTGCATCACAGCTCACAAGATCAAATTAATCGTCAAGGGTTAATAAGATTCATAACTCTACTAGTGCGGAATGTTCTTAACCTTCTTCTTCCCTTCGTGTTAATTCTCCCAGAACTAGCAAGAAGCTTGGCGTTCATTATTTTAGATAGATTTAATAGAGCATCATCATCATACTCCTGCCCTTATCCCACACTAAGTGGGGACGGCACAACATGTTCCAAACATGTTGTCACATGACTTGGCTACGTATTTTACGACCGGCCGCCTGCCTGACGTCAACTTACCTTAGTCTGAAGAAATGAGGGTGGTGTATTCTATGCAGCCGGATACCACATGGCACATACCTTAGTCGCCTCTTACGACACGTCGGTAAGAAAGGAGGGTGGTCTATTCTATGCAGCCGGATACCACAGGGCACATACCTTAGCCGCCTCTCACGACACCTCGGTAAGAAACGAGGGTAATCTATTCTATTCTGCCAGATACCACATCTAGCCACCTACCACATCGGCCTAGATTTAATAGAGCATATGATGTCTAAAAAAGAAATATATTGTATAATATAATATAAATATACGGGATACTTACTCACACGGTCCTCCACCCCAAAGTAAGTAACTTAATATTTGTGTTATGGGTGACGAACAATTGATAAATATACTACTTATATAATTTTAATTACATACTTAAATACAAATATACACCCTGGCTCTAAGAACCAACAAAGTGGTTATAGAAAATGTTGGCCCTCGGCGGGAATCGAACCCGCGACCAGGCGAGCTGAAGGCAGTCACTACCCACTACGCCAACGGGCCAGTCAAATATAAGTCAAGTATAAGTTCAAGAGATTCGAACCAGCTTACTTACGATTACGATCACTTTTGAAGTTATTTTTACTTTAGGGTCTACTTACAATGGATCTTTTGATTGGGTATCGCTGTTCGTATGTCTTGCCTAAACAGCCAATAGTTCTACGTACTTTATTCCCCGCCCATCGTCATTTCGGTACTGCGACATGTTACTTGAGCTATGATACAACAATATTATTTTTCTATCTATTGCATGAAGACATTCCCAGCTCCATTCTGTCGCGAGCGACCATGATACAAATCCATATTTCAAAATTGGCAAAACGCACTGTGCGAAGTAATTAGGCTTCAGATGTAATAAAATTCTTTCTACAATTTCTAATTTTAAAGAATGTTCAATCAATAAGTACAGGTGAGCTCGGTATCAAAAGACCGCCACTGATAATAACAAATATTTTCAACGGATTTAACTATGTATCTCAATAATAATGTCGATTAAAAGATCCTACGATAAATAAAAACAATTAATTACTGATATAAGGTTAAAAAAGATAAAATATGTTTTTTACAAATTCGCATTAGCTGATTTACACCTCGGAAGTAAGTGAACTAGTATTCATATAAATTTGTTTTGGGCTTTAATACATTTCTTTATTCAAATTTTTTTAAGGACTATCAGTTACCAGAATCCTATAGTTTCATCTAAATCTAAAGATATTAGTGACAATAGGTGGGACTGGCATCTTTCCCAGTACGCACAGAGGTATGTGATCAAATTGTTAATCAAATGTTGAACTTTTTTCATTAAATATTGTATCATATAATTAATCGTTACTTTACATTTTGTTTTCAGATGCAACATTACAAAACCAGTAAATATCTCTTATTGTTAGCAGTTTTAGAAATAACATTTTTGCATGGAACATGTGGTAAGTACGAATTCTCAATTACGAATATACCTTTTATTATCAAATGCAATAAAACATAGAACATTCTATTCAGGGTTTGTAATTAAATTTGTAATTAAAATATATTTTTATATATTTATTTATTTTATCTTACTTACAATTAAACTTAGCTGCTTACAGATTTTTCTCTGCCAAACTGCTAAGCATTTTGTCGGCAGTTTGGCAAACATAAATTAAATATAAATTAAAAAAAAACTATCACTCTAAACTCTACGATAGAATCTTTGGTTCTGTTTATTCCTAGAATAAACCACTTACACACTTAGCACCCGTAAGTTGCTATGAGCCGATTATATTATATGCCGATTGAGCCTAAGAAAAGGAAGACTATATGTTTCTCGAATTGCAATTCACAATTGTCAACAGATTTACCATGTAATGCCCGTGATTTGGGTATAAGCGGACGCTCGATAGTATGCGTGTGTGATGCCACGTACTGTGATACTGTAACTCGTGAAGTTCCAGGACCCGGCACGTTTGTATCATACACTAGCAGCCGCGTAAGTATTATGCCGGCTCTACACTATAGGTGATGATCGTTGATTGTGTGATCGTCTTTATACGCCACTATCATCGTGCAGGTGTCCACACGATCACCCGCATTATAATGAGATACATAGGTATATACTCGAGATTAATACTAAGGTAGGGGCGCCATCAGCAGGCCTGTGAGTGACTATAACACAATAAATAATGACAGGGAAGATGAAACTGGTGAACTTCATCTTTGTCTAATCATACTTAAAAAAGAGAGACAGATAGATCGTTTCCTCATTTGCTTTATCCTTATTGTAATATCGCATATTTTGGGATGGTTTTCCTACTCTAAGTATAATATCTCTATGACGATAATTCGTATCAGCGATTCCCTTTGAAGCGTGTTAGAAAAACTGTCAATTCCCGGGTTGTAGGCGATTGTAGCGGATCATAAGCGAGTAAAGCCACAGTATCCTCTCTACACGATCGTGCTCTCACTTAATCGTTTGTAATCGCCGATTATGAACAGCAGACATAAACTACAAAAAACAAAAATCAAAGCTTCGAAGTAACTGCAGAAGGACACAAGGACACAAGAGAATCCAGAAAGATGACACTCTTTTAAATTTGTTATGGTTCTTCATGAGAACAAGGCAAAAAACTCTTGTTAAAAAAGTAATAATAAAATTATTTTTCTATAATCCGCGATTATATGTAATCGCGGATTGTAATTATTATTACTTTTGTATTATGGATCTCCCCAAAGTAACGCCTAATTCTATAAATTACTTGTCAAAAAAATTACACTACTGCTTCTTTCATATGAACATCTCTTTAAAAAATAGAGGTCCTCTTCTCACGAAAAGATTTCCATCCCAAACTATAATTTCACATATACTGATCGACATTTTTTTTTGTATCCACTGCTGTTTAAATTGCAGGCAGGTAAAAGATTTGAAAAGAGAAGTGGCGTTATTCGTTCGATGTTATATAGCAAAAAAGGAATTGAAAATGAAATAAACGGAAGTGAAGATATCACTGAAAAGTCTTTACGTGAGTTTATATATACGAATTTTACATAATACTCACTTTAGGACCATCGTTTTACCTAAAATTTAAAGTTGCCTGTGTATTAAGGCTAAGCTTTAGACTCACCTTAGCGCAAAATTTCGTACACAGTAAGACGTTAGAGCATCAAAGCTGTACAAACACACATGACAGACTTCAATTTTTTTGATTAGTAGGATTTTATTATTATGGTACTGTGAAACTGCTGGGCATAGGCCTCCTTTCTCCGTTTTTGGATTTGGATTGGAGCTAAGACCTACCACACTGCTCTAATGCGGATTGGTTCTTTCCTTCACCGAAAACCGTGTGATAAATTGCAGTAATCAATTAGACACATAAGTTTTAACAGAAAACTCATTGGTGCCTACCCGGGGTATGGACCCGTAACCCTTTCGCAAGAGGCGTACTGTTTCACCTCTGCTAATATAACGTCAGTTTGGTAGGTATACTTAACCGGTACCGTTCTATATATAAATTATATAATACTAGCTGTGCCGACAACGGCTTCACCCGCGTGGGATTAACTAATTTACGAATTTTCGAAAATTTAAATATAAAAGTATTGTGAGTTTACCGTAAGAGATAGAGACATGCTATCACGAACTTTTGAGTAGTATTTTTATAGATCTACAATTCTCTACTAGATTACTTCAGCGTATATTTGCTGGTTTACACAGCGCGCGCGACTAAAGCAACCAGCAAGCAAGTTTTTTTTACAACTGCGCGATCTCTTCAACACAATTTACATAATACCGATATGTACTATTTACCTAAACCATCGGGAAGTATTGCACTATCTTAGCTTAAAACCGTGTAAAAATCCGTTCGGTAGATTTTGAGAAAAATCGATTACATACAGACAGACAGCTTTTCGGCACTTTGTTTTATAATAAGTATATATATAGATATTCCCACAATATATATAATACAAAATCATAAAATGTGAAGTTTTTTGCTGTATCGAGTTCCGTATCCACCATAAACATTCTGCTACTTTTTCACCTTAGTTTATATTCATAGAATAAAATACAGTTATACTTCCTTCTTTAAGCACAATCTACTAGCCGAGCCTCATACAGATTATTTCCCAGCAATCAATTTCAAACAATTGAAGGCTTCGGGGGCTCTGTGACAGATGCTTCAGGCATAAATTGGCGAAAATTGTCTTTCCATACTCAGAATCATTTTATCGAGTGAGTTTTCTTAATATATCTTACACGAACATAGAACTTAGCAGCACTTTTTTTTGCTTTAAAAATAGTATCCCTTTTGTAGTTACAAAACACTTTTATATACTTTTATTGAATTAACTGTTATTAATAATTGTAGGTCTTATTTCGGTCGGGAAGGTTTGGAATACAACTTGATCCGCGTGCCAATAGGCGGTGCTGACTTCTCATCACATCCCTACACGTATAATGAGTATCCCTGGGGCGACGCCGCCCTCACCAATTTCTCTTTGACTATCGAAGATTACTTTTACAAGGTTTGTAGACTTAAAAAAATATATTTTAGTGTTTCAAAGTGTGCGTAAGTGTCCCATATATTTATTACTTATATTTTCAGTATCAATCCTGCCGTGTGGTATCCGGCAGATTAGAATAGACCACCCTCCGTTCTTACCGAGGTGTCGTAAGAGGCGACTAAGGTAAGTTGACGTCAGGCAGGCGGCCGGTCGTAAAATACCCCCCTACCCCTACTTAGAGTGGGATAAGGGCAGGAGAATGATGATGATGATTTTCAGTATCAATCATCCTTTCTACTAGCTGGTGAAGGCTATATAGAGTTACATAAACTTCGTTACATCCTACTGTTATTATTGTTTCGTTCATGCTAGTGTATGTCATTTGTTTCGCAATAAGTATCTTCTTCTTCTTCGACTGATGGACGTCCACTACTCGACATAAGTCTCTTCACGGGATTTCCAAAAAAAATGAGATCTTGTGCATCTTGTATTCAGTGGCTCCCCGCGAACTTTTTGAGGTCCTCAGTCCACCTCGTAGGCGGTCTACTAACTCTCCGTTTTCCGTTGCGGGGTCGCCATTCCAAAACCTTAAGACTCTAACGCCCATCGATTCACCGCACTATGTGCCCCACCCATCGCGACAATGAGATATGGCGGTGACTTGGGTTATTCTACTAATCTCCTCATTTTTTATTTGATCACGTAGAGATACTCCAAGCATAGCTCGCTCCATTACTTGCTGAATGACTCTTTGCTTTTTTATGAGCCTCATAGTCAGCAATCAAGTTTCGCATCTGAATGTCATCACTAGCAACACGCATTGTTTGAAGACTTTGGTCTTCAGCAATAAGTCTTGGTTGGATGATGGCAATAATTATAAGCTAACCCAATATTGTTTAGTGTTGAGTTTAGTAAGGTAGAAAAGTAATAATAAAATTATTTTGCTATAATCCGCTATACAGTAAATAGAAAATATGTATAGGGCTAAATGTATAGTGGACTATCCGTTTTTTCATACCCGTTACATGCAGGATTCGTAAAAACACATGCACAAACCTCCACCACTGCCACCACAATACACAAGCACTACACACGTTCACTATCACAGACTCAACAATCGTTTCGCCCCGCAACCGAATCATCATTAGGAGATAGAGTCGAATAGTCGAGGAGTCTATCTCCTGATTATATTACATTTGCATTATGGATCTCCGCAAAGTAACGCCTAATTCTATAAATTATTTAGTAAGGTAGATTTTCTTACCCTTTAAAGTAATATGTCTAATTCGCTTTTAAGGTTCGCTTCGCTTTATCAATAATATGTCATTTAGGGCGAGGTATTTAGGTAAAATTTCGTATAATCAAACTTTTAAGTACATTTGTTTAGGCGATATGCGCGATAGGCTTAGTAACATTTGAAGATTCAAAAGTCTTGCAGTATAATTGAATAAAGATATTATTAATTTGATAACTTGTGTGTGTGGTATCCGGCTAAGTAGAAAAGACCACCCTCATTACTTACCGAGACGTTGGAAAAGGCGACTAAGGTAAGTTGACGTAAGGCATGCGGCCGCTCGTATGCCTAACCAAATCATCTAACAACTGTTTAAAACATATTATGTCGCCCCACGATGAGTGGAAAATCTTGAATAAATTATTTTGGGTATTTGCAGTTACCGCTGATCAAAAGAGCCCAGGCAGTAGCAACGTCGGAAATTAAGATAACAGCCAGCACTTGGTCACCGCCTGTGTGGATGAAAACGAACGGCGCTATAACGGGTTTCGCACAACTCAAACCTGAGTACTACCAGAGCTATGCAGATTATCATATACGGTAACACATGATAATAAACTTTTTGTTAAACGAACCTTAGTTCAGCAGCCTACGCTGTTTGAAAGATAAGACAATTTACAGATGTCGAAACAGCAAAACTTGTTTAGTGTGCTTACTTCCGTAGCTTTATGTCTTATGGAATATTGCTGTGGGGTAAATGCGTGGATAGTGAAAAAAATTTTGTATTACAAAAAAGAGCCATACGTGGCATCTACAATTTAAGTCCGTGTGATTCCCCGCGAGAGAAGTTTAAGGAAATATGTATTCTTACATATGCTTCACAGTATATTTCAAGCAATGTAATTTTTGTACATGAAAATATAAAGAATTATAAAACGATAGATGATGTATATAATAGACAAAGTAGGAATCGACATAAACTTGCGACTCATGCTTTGCGTTTAGCAAAAGTACGTAAATCGTTTATGGGTTTGGGTATAAGATTCTATAATAAAACTCCGAAATCAATTTTGGTCATGCCATTACAGCAGTTTAAAAACTGTTAAAAAGAGGCTGATACAGAAAGCCTACTATACTGTTGAAGATTACTTAGATGACGATTCCTTGCACAAGTTTACTTGGATAAAGAATAATTTGAATATTATAGGCCGCTTATCTTGATACCGTAGACTATACAGACAAAGTAACGGATAAAAGGATGTAGTTTATATATATTTTGCTCGTGCATACAGAAGTGAATGTATTAACACTTATTTAGTAAGAAAATATACATGTTATATCAATTCAAATTATTTGTAAGCAATTATAACATAAGTTAATAGGTACCTAATGTAAATGACCCAAAGATGCTGGCTGCGTTTAAGTGTTGAATTGATATACTGATTCTTCTTTGCATGCTCTTGTCATTTCAGAAAGCAATTTACTGTGGTGTTAGAATAGATAAATTAACAGACGACGTAACTTAAATTAATCGAAATATCTTTTTATCATGGTTTCCACAACGCTATATAAATAAAATGTTATTTTTTTAAATACTTTGATCTACTTAGGTTTATGGAAGAATACGAAAAAGCAAATGTGAAAATTTGGGCAATTACAACTACAAATGAACCTATAAATGGAATCGTTCCTTTCGTGGATTTCAACTCGTTGGGATGGTTCCCATGGGATTTAGTACGTACATAAACTAATTTAGTCATTCGTAAATTTGTCACGACTTTTAACCATAGGGACGTAGCAACAAAAATGCGTAGTAGAATCAAATAACACTTTGAATTGTTGCTGATTTTTGTTGAAGCCCACGATATGTACCTAGTATTGCCTTTAGACTAAAATTTTATTAACTTTAGTGCGTCTTTATTAGTATTGATAGTAATGATTGCCTCAAGGCTGAGGCGTCCGTCTTTTCTTGAATAGCAAAGTATGCGCTAAACGCAACCACGCTTGTTTGGATTAGCTACATAAACTTATCCATAAGATTTTCTAGATTGTGGGTTTTAACGATTCGATATTTCCCTTCACCCTAAACAGCAAGAGAACTTTGAATGGAAAACTAATAGGTGCGTTCCTGGACCCTTAATTATGTAAAGTTTACTCGCTTTCTCTATCAGGCAATCAAAGCTCTCCTACAACCAAATAAAGTTTTGTATCTGATTTGATAAATTACTTATGAGCTTAATCATAGGGTTTCTTTATAACCCACCGAAACTAAGATGGTGTTGGTATAATCAGGTTTATTTGAAATTTACGTGAAATATTTGATATAACGAGGTGTTTTATTTACAAAATAAAGTTTTCATTAATTTTCTAGGGACATTGGGTAGGAAAAAACCTTGGTCCAACAATACGGAATTCCCGTTTCAATGATACTTTAATATTCGCAGTGGACGACCAAAGGTACCTCATAGACATTTACCTTACAGGTGTAAGTAATTTTTTTATTTTATAAAAATACATAATTTTATTATGCCACGCAAGTTTATAAGTATTACAAAAGATTTTTACCCTAATGAACAATATACAAAAGTTATGCACCATTGCTATTCAAAAAGTAACACACCCCCTGTGTAGCAACAATATTAAACATTTATTCAAATTTATTCGTGCGTAACAAGCTTGCGTGCTTACAAGCATTTATATTAAAGGTAATAAGCTTTCAACTGAACCGAAAATAATCAAAGCTCGAACAATAAAGCTTGACTTATGTATGTTGTTGGTATCCCTATTAAAGAAACTAATTGTTCACAATAAAGGACTCAGTTTCGCTGTGTAAGATTAATCTACTATTAATAAGTATAGTACGAACGCCGTGTGGTATCCGGCAGAATAGAATAGACCACCCTCCTTTCTTACCGAGGTGTCGTAAGAGGCGACTAAGGTATGTGCCGTGTGGTATCCGGCAGAATAGAAAAGACCACCCTCCTTTCTTTCCGAGGTGTCGTAAGAGGCGACTAAGGTATGTGCCGTGTGGTATCCGGCAGAATAGAATAGACCACCCTCCTTTCTTACCGAGGTGTCGTAAGAGGCGACTAAGGTATGTGCCGTGTGGTATCCGGCAGAATAGAATAGACCACCCTCCTTTCTTTCCGAGGTGTCGTAAGAGGCGACTAAGGTATGTGCCGTGTGGTATCCGGCAGAATAGAATAGACCACCCTCCTTTCTTACCGAGGTGTCGTAAGAGGCGACTAAGGTATGTGCCGTGTGGTATCCGGCAGAATAGAATAGACCACCCTCCTTTCTTACCGAGGTGTCGTAAGAGGCGACTAAGGTATGTGTCGTGTGGTATCCGGCTGCATAAAATGGACCACCCTCATTTCTTACCGAGGTGTCGTAAAAGGCGACTTACGTAAGTTGACGTCAGGCAGGCGGCCGGTCGTAAAATACGTAGCCAAATCATGTGACAGCATGTTTGTAACATGTTGTGCCGACCCCACTTGATGTGGGATAAGGGCAAGAGAATGATGATGAATAATTATAGTACGGAAAGTTGAATACGTTAAGGCTAAATTTACATACGTTTTATTTCGTTCCAGTCGATCGAAAATTAGATTGCTAACCAAAAATTTATACTTTAGTAAGAATTGATCCATTTATCGTCCTTCGTACCTCGCAAAGCAAGTTAACCGTCGGTGCGGCATTATTTACACGCATGTAAATAATGCCTGCAATTCATTATCGGCAATGATCGTTAGTAACGTGATTGTCTATAATCGGCACAATCATCGTCCAAGTGAAGTTACGTCCAACCCAGACGAAAAATCGACATTTCTCGTGTTTTAAGTGTCCGTAGGCGATCATAGTCGATGATTGGAGATTACAACTGACTATGACGTTCATAAGGTCGTGCTTGAACTTAATTGTTTGCAATCATCGATTATGAAAAGGATCTATAACATATGCACAGTCACGATTAAATAACAAACGACGTTCTGACTTTTATTTAAAGCATCTGTACTAGCGCGTAAAACACATTTACCCGTTTAAATTTCCCTCGAAGCTCTTTAAAAAAGTTTGAAACTGTTTTTTTACTTAAATTCGTTCTCAGATGAGAATGGCAGATCCAAAATCAATCGAATATATAGATGGAATAGCCATACACTACTATGGAAACTTTATACCAGCGGGGATTCTTTCCAATATCCAAGGGAGATACCCTGGCAAACTGCTTCTTGCAACAGAGGCTTGTGAAGGTGAATAATTTAATTATTTAGATAATTTATAGAATTATGAGTTACGTACCTATTGCTAAAAGAAAAATGTACTTTACGTTGTCATACCTCATTTATGCATGTTTCAAAGCTTTGCATTTTTATCGTGAAGTCTATCTTCTGATACTTGGGTTATGGGTGCGAAAGGATTATTGATATTGTGGTAGTGAAAGTGTGCAGTGCTAGTGTAATTTGGTGAAGTTGGTAATTTTTAGTGCACGCGGTTTAAGAATCCTGCAATACATAAGGTATAAAAACGGATAGTACACCCAACTCTAAGCATTATATAGATATCTGTAATCGTGGATTCTAGCAAAATAATTCATTATTTTTCGTACTATTTAGTCTTTAAAATTATTTTTTATTGTATTTTTTGTATAGGTCCAATGCCATGGGATATTATGCAAGTTAAAATAGGATCATGGGAACGAGCAGCGAGATACACTAGGCACATCTTAGATGTAAGATTAACTCCAAATCTTTTTGTTACATTAATAATAACTGTTATTTTACTTACACACATATTTTAAGGATTTGAACAATTTCGTCGTTGGCTGGATCGATTGGAACTTATGCTTAGATGAAACTGGTGGTCCCAATTGGGCCCATAACTATGTCGACGCTCCGATTCTAGTATTTGGAGATCAAGATGAGTTTATCAAACAACCGATGTTCTACGCAATGGGACACTTTTCCAAGTTTATCCCAAGAGGGTCTAAACGCATACAAGTTCTACGACGTAGTTTACATCATGTAGATAACCTTGCTGTGGTTACACCCGAAGGCAATATCGTTGTTGTACTTCACAATACGTAAGTAATGCAAACATTAAACAATTTAAAACCCTGTACTACTAACAATTATTTTTTCGTGTACCAATTTATACCTTATAGTTCTTTATTTTGATTTAATACTAGATTTTTGTTTCAGTAATACACATGAAGTAAGTGTTACACTGACAATATCTTCAAATAGTCTAGATGTGACAGTGGATGCTGAATCAATTACAACTATTGAAATTAACCAACAATAAAAAAAATTATATTTGATATGAAGATAAATAAACTTAATAAGTATATTATACTCAAATGATACACACATAAAATGACTATACTTAATTGTTTTGTCAGAACCCTTCATTTTTTGTTATTGATCTGATTATTGACTTTTCATTTTATAGAACATCTAACAATTTAAGTGATTTTATTTATCAATCATGTCAATCCTATCCAATTTTGTCTCAATGAAAGAGCTATCTATCATCAAAAAAAATGAGAAATATGTTGAATAAAGTGAACAATCTTTACTGTAATCAAGTACAATGAATGCCGAAATATAATATGAAGAACCAGTTCTGATCGCGACGTTGGATTACTTATTATATTTATGACCGCGTGGAAGTCAGCTTGTCCCAATTTGTTTTCTAGAATTCAAATTTTAAACAAAAGTAATTATAGTGAGTTAACCATAACAGATAGAGACATGCTATCGCGGACTTTTTTGTAGTATTTTATAGATCTATAATTCTCTAGTACGTTACTTTAGCATATCTCTGCTGTTTTACGCAGCGCACGCGACTAAAGCTCCCAGCAAGCAAGTTTTTTAACTGCGCGATCTCCTCAACTCAATTTACATACCGATAGTTACTATATATCTAAACCATCCGGAAATATGGCACTATCTTTTGGTGAAAACCATACAAAAATCAGTCGAGTAGATTTTGAGAAAATCGATTACATACAGACAGACAGCTTTTTTGGACTTTATTTTATAAGTATAGATTATATAATGTTATATCTAAAATCTAAGGACACTCATAATTAATTATCAATATTATTATAATAATATTTATTTAAAGATTTTAAAATTGTAACTAGAAAAATTCAAACTGTGCCAGAAATTACTATTTCATTGGTATGAAAATTTTATACACAAACATAAATAAAATAACTATATTGAATCATATTTTTTTTATTATACCTAATCTTTCTATTAAACCTAAAAATAATTCCTATTCATTATTAGTATTATATACAATACATTATTCAGACAATGAACTAATTTTATTTAACGGCCATATTCTGCATACAACTCTACTACGAATTAAGCCTTGAGGTACAGGGCCATAAACTCTGGAATCAGCAGAGTTTGAGTAGTTGTCTCCTTCTAACCAAACATGTCCTCTCGGCACAACTTGACTTCTCCCAGGAAAATGGCCTTTTACTCTATCACCTGGAAGGCCTTTTATTCTTTTGCAGACATACTGTTTTGGATTTCTTGGACACTTAGATATAACAATATCTCCTTTACACAATCTTTGGAAACGTGGAGTCATGTGCTCAGTGAGAAGAATGTTGTTAGTTTGTAAAGTGGGCTCCATTGAAGGTCCAGAACACTGTAATAAATGATTGAATTGCTTCATATTTTATAAATATATTATTTCAAATTACAATTATCTTTTCTAACATTATTATGTTGAAAGATAAAATTATAACTCATATTAAGAGTTTATAATAAAAACTTAAATATTAAATGAACATACTATAACAAAGTCTCCAACAAATTCCCAAGTACAGTGAGTAATGCAAGCAGTTTGTAACACAAAACGAAATAAATCAACAGTGTTTCCAAACAATTTTCCTATTACCATTTTCACTTAATGTGATAATTAAGAGACAATTTTTGCATTTATAGACTGCATAGTGTATATTAAAGTAAATTTAATATTGAAGTAGTTTGCTATATTATATAAATAATATGGGAACTGGCTATAAAAAATAAAAAGTAAATTTTCCAAAAATACATAAAGATCACAGTGTACTTATTAATGAAAATCTCTATATATAGATCATAATATAGATTTATATTTTATAACATAGATTTATAATATAAGAGTCTTCTATGTCATATAAGTATTTACTATTTAGTATTTTAGTCTATGGTTACTCAAAATATTATAAGCGTATATAGTACCGACTACCGAGTAGTAATATTTCTATTATTCTATGATTTCTATCAAGTAATTTCTTTCTTTCGTCGATAGAAATAAAATTAAAATCGCAGAAAAATTAAAACCTTAACCTAACTAATTAATAAAAACACTGTTCCTTCTTATTTGTGTATATCTAGTTTACGGTGATTCCTATTTGTGCTAAAACACGTATGGAAATTAATAGACGTATAAATATTAATTATAAACATCATTCTAGATTCAAACACAAAAAAATATTTTTGTGCCTGTCCATTTCTATTTGATACTGGCAAAATAAATCGTGTTAGTACTTCGAAAGCCTAACCCCTCGAAAGCACGAGATGATTTTTATCGCGCGTAAAAATTACGCCGAATTGAAACAAATGGGTATCCAGGTATCTGTTCACACGACAGCGTATTTAAATCGCGACGTAATTTATCGTGCAGTGTTCCATTTTAGTCGTTAGGGCGAGGTCGTTAAGCTGAATATACCATACGAAACTTCTTATAACGCCTATTGTGGAATTTTAACGCGACGTAATTTTTACGCCTGTGCGTACGAGGGGTAAGTGTCTAAAAAAAAGAAACAAATTAATTAGATATGATATTGAAAATTGTCTGTATTGCATTTATATTTTATCGTGTCCAATTACATAAACGCCATTCCCACTCTAAATAATAAAAAAATGGTTTAATAGACAAGAATATACACATAAAAATTAATTAAACTTAAATCAAAGTTGTGGGTAAATGATTATTATTTTATTACTCTTACTGCAAAAATTTTTTTATAATATATTTATGAATGAGTATCCGAATTTTAATTTGAATGCACTTTATTTTACTAAAGTTAATACTTTATTATTGTTTTGGCATTTGTCTGTGTCGCACTGTATTTGACAGTTATTTCAGATGGGTCGTCGATTAAATACTGATTTTAAGTTGTGTGGAATTTTAAAAATCTATTTTGAAACAATATAGTAAAATTTTTATTCATCCTTGTAAATAATAAAATCTGTTATTCTAATTTATTGGACAACGTAATAGTAAAACAAAAATAGTGGACCACAGTTTATCAGCTTTCACGAAACCTTTTCTATTGGATAAATTGAAATAATTCATTGAAGCATACTAGAAGAGATTTGTTTTCAAATCGCACACGAGGTTTAGATGTTTACTTTTGTCGGTATTGGATGTGTTCTATGTTTTCGTTTAGATATTACGTTCGAATCGATATTGAAGAAGGCGCACATTTTCGTCGTCAAATGATTGTGGATATTTTGTGAATTTATTGACTAACGAAATTATAATGGGCTCAACTTGCTGATTGATATAACGTTTAGTTTCGGTTGTATTGAAAATTAAGGTAAGTGAACTATGAGTCATAACGATGACGCCTCGATAAAGTGGTGAATACTATTGTTTGCCAAGATTAACAAGGTCTTAATAATACCGCTATATACCAAAGAAATATTATTTGTAGTTTCCAATTAATTTATTATTATGTATAAATTAATCATTGTTATTTTAAAATGTATGAAGAATCACTAAACAATCTAAGTGTGCTGTGAAAATTGAAATATCAGAATTTTAATAAAAGTACTTTTTAACAGTTATACACACACTTAGTAAAAGGTTATAGTTAGTATTTAAATATGCTATCCATTTTTTAAAGTAAAAATAAATATTTTCCTCTTTGGTATCTTACACCCAAATTTGCTCTTTATCATAAAAAAAATATATAATGATAAGTTGTTTATTTACTTTTGTATTCATGTGAAATATGAGTCTTTTAACAAATTAAAGATAAACTGTGATTACTATTATTACACCAGAAAATGTTAAGTTTTTCCAAAATCTTTTTTATATGTATAGATAACATATGACAAATTTATTCTCAGCATGTCCTTTTTCTGTCATTGCAATCTTTGCATCTCCTAAAGAAAACTGAAGAGTTAGTATTTTAGTTATAGTTCACTGATATGTGGTGAATTTCCAACAAGATAATGCATTCCTGATATTCAATTATCCTTGATTAGCAGCCATCCAACTAGTATTTGTTGTTCCTTGGTCTTAATGTTGTTTATTTATCACTGAAATTAATTTCAATATCTTACCAGTGTTACATAGACTATATATTATGACAATGTGCATGAAATTTGTATTCTTTGATTAATTACATGACAATATATTATTCAAGTGGTAAACAATAGTTAATGTTGACTATAAACAAAATCATATCAGGTTTCTTAAAAAAAACTTTTAAACTATTGATAGTTCAGCTCTTGTCTCTCAAATGCAGATAAATATAAAGAGTAAATTCTTATGTTATCTCTAATGTACAGTGTCTAAGTGTCAGTTAAGTCCTAATCATGTAATAATATTATGTTAGGATATTCTTTTATGCTGTTTAAGGTTACATATGTTGGACCATCATATAATTACTATATTAATCATAGTTTAAAGTTTTTGCATATGTAAGAAAGGAATCTATTAGTGTGTTTGGACATTGGATTGTTTGATGTTAAGATTATGTTTTGCTAGCTTTCATTGTTGAAGATATCACATAGTATTATTATCATGTATCTCATGATAAGATAAAATTATTTTTATTGTGTCCTAATATAAATATTAAAATGACGAACTTTATAGTCTTTCAAGGACAATATAGTTATACAAAATCAAAACCCTATTAATAATTAATAATATTTGCTGGTATGTATAGCTGTGTGTAAGTTGTTTTGAAGTCTGGAAGTCCCTTTGTCGTTTCGTAATAATTCTTTTTGGAGTTTGTAATAATTTGATTCCTAAAATAAGGTTTGCAATAGTAATAATAAATTATACTTACAAAAAACCTATGTAATTTACACTTCTACTGTTATAGTGTGATGGCTCTGAGATCCATATTTCCCTGAGTAATAAGGGACTTTGTTCAGTTCTGCATTATTTTTTAAAGTTATATATATTTACCATTTTACTTTGGGGATGACAGTGTGTGAAATTGTATTTATTGTATGTATTTTTCTTCTATGGTACTGATTCTCAAAACGCTTCATCTATATCTATAATTGAATTTCTTTCCAGCAGACACCATGGGAAAGTTCGGAGGTAAAAAATGTCGCCTTCTTGCGATGTTATGGTTGACAGGCACATTTTTCTTTGTGGAATTAATTGTTGGATATGTTACAAACTCCATGGCCCTAGTTGCCGACTCTTTTCATATGTTAAGTGATGTTGTAGCTCTTGTGATAGCATTTTTATCAGTTAAGGTAAGAATCTTGCATTATTTAATAACAAATTCTATAAAAATTATGTTAAATCTAATATCACTTCAAAGCATAGACGATCATGGCCGACTTACATAATGACTATTATTATTAAGAAAACCTCTATTATTAATATATATTTTTGATGTTGAGGATAAACAATAGGAAATATTGTTTAAATGTTACACAGTGCATGGGGAAATGTTCAATAATTCAAAGTTAGATACAAAATACTCCTTCTTCCTTTACATTTTTATTCCTACGTATTATTATTTATTTGCTATCAGCATTGATTTTCCCAATTTTATGTTTTAAATCTCTATATGAATTGCAAAAAGTCAGTCTACAATTTAACTGATGACGTCATATGACAAACTTCCGTTTTTGTTCTGAGAAATTTGTAGCTATTAGTTATACGTGATTTACGATGAATCATATCAGTAATTTTTAAATCTTGCGTAGTCATTTGTCCTATATGCCTTTTAAGGGGGTATTCTTTATACCTAATCTTGAAATGTTTTGACTTTTATGGCTAACGGTAGCAATAAAAGTCAAAACATTTCAAGATTTGATGAAAAATGTATCTTTAGCCTTCACTAACTGTACTCGTCTTTCTCATCAAGTTAAGAGTTAAAATACTCTCAATGATGTACTTTATTTAATTTATAGAATTAGGCGTTACTTTGCGGAGATCCATAATACAAAAGTAATAATAAAATTATTTTGCTATAATCCGCGATACAGTAAATAGGAAATATATATAGTGTTTAATGTATAGTGGACTATCAGTATTTTCATACCCGATACGTGCAGGATTCGTAAAAACACATGCACAAACCTCCACCACTTCCACCACAATACATAAGCACTACACACGTTCACTATCACAAACTCAACAATCGTTTCGCCCCGCAACCGAAGTATCATCAGGAGATAGACTCCACGACGTCGTGGAGTCTTTCTCCGTTTATTATTACTTTTGATGTACTTTATGTTTTACCTGTGCCCAAAAAAAAAGTCAATTTTGTATCATATATGTTAGCATAGTTATATAAGCATATAACCATGCTAAAATATATAATACAAAATTAGCTTTTTTTCTTTTGGGCACAGGTAAAACGTACAATAAAGAGCTTGATATTTATATATTGCAGACTGACGGTAATGTTGTATCATAGACGCGATTAATGAAGTGTCTTTTAAGTCTGCACACAAGTAACCTAAATCTTTTCACGATAAACCTAATAATGTATTAACGTGTGTATTATTTATTTTGATAGTGAGAGAAGTTTAAGATAATAGGTATTCTTACCTTAACTTCACAGTATATTTTTAACAATATACTATTTGTGCATAAAATATACATAATTATAAAAAAAATAGACAAAGTAGAAACCGACATAAGTTTGCGGCGGTACAAAAGTACGTACGTTTGTGGGTTTTGGTATATGATTCTATAATAAAATTCCACAGTCAAATTAAGCTTTGCCAATGTAGAAAACTGTTAAAAGAATGCTAATATAGAAAGCCTAATAGTTGAATTGAATAGTTAATAGAGTCTAATAGGGGATTTGTTTTTTTAAGTCACGGCTATAAAGTAAGTAACGATACTGGTGTTTTGGGTTACAGACAACTGGTAAATATATACATATATTATTTTATACACATAATTAAATATAAACACCCAAGCTCAAAGAACCAACAAATTTTTTATAGAAAATGTTGGCCCACAGCATCGAACCCGCATATCGCGGAGCTGAAAGTAGGGCCAATAAAAACTGCGCCAACGGTTCGGTCGATTCGCTATTATCGCGTTTAATATAACACCTCACTGAAGTAAAGTAAAAAAAAAGTAAAGTAACGGCCTGTTAATATCCCACTGCTGGGAATAGGCCTTCTCTCCGTTTTTTGTAGAGAAGGATTGGAGCTAAGATCTACGACGCTGCTCCATTGCGGATTGGTAGATTACACATGTCCCTAGAATTCTGTAGAGATATGCAGGCTTCCTCACGATGTTTTCCTTCTCCGAAAAGCGTGTGATAAATTGCAAATATCAAATATACTTTTTTTTACAAAAGTTTTAATAGAAAAACTCATTGGTGCCTGCCCGGGTTTCAAACCCATGTTCGTCTCTCAAGAGTCGTACGGTCTCACCACTGGGCTATCACAGCTCATTGCAGTATTAGCTGAAAAAAACAGTTGCAGATGGTTGTATGGATGGATGTATAACTAATAACCGTAGTTACATATATCGAAATATCATACATATCAAGGTTGCAATTAAATACAAGAAGGACAGTTATATCCAAAGCCATTCAACAAAAACACGTGTCTTTATCATTGTACGAGATACACATAAAAATAGATTAATACCGACCTCTACTCAGTTATCACGTTTTGCGCATAGTAATTTAAATTTAATAGACACGTACGTATTATACTTAATGTAACGTTATTTATTATTGTAAAATATATAACCGGCTAACCGGTGACTTCATTATTTATGTGTCATGGCCTTCTTATTTTTCCTTTCCATGTAATTGCCTTGGGCGCCATTTTCTTTCGAATTCATAGATTGTTTATAAAAAGTAAAAAAAAGTAACAGCCTGTTACTATGCCCACTGCTGGGCTAAGGTCTCCTCTCTCCGTTTTTGGAGAGAAGGATTGGAGCTAAGACCTACCACGCTGCAATGCGGATTGGTATATATATAACACATATCCCCCGAATTCTCTAAAAATATGCAGTTTCCTCAAGATGTTTTCCTTCACCGAAAAGCGTGTGATAAATTGCAATTATCAATTACAACACATAAGTTTTAATAGAAAAACTCATTGGTGCCTGCCCGGGGTTTGAACCTATGTCGTCTCTAGAGAGTCGCACGGTCTCACCGCTAGGCTATCACAGCTTTTAATTGTTTGTTATTACTGATTAAATTATTATTGAAAATCATTTCCGACTAACGTCAAATCTTACCGCACTGAAAACAGTCAAGGTTCTCGTTCATGAGTTTGCGTCAACGTGCGGTTGTCTCACTTTGTTCAACATGGGATTTTAACCTTAAGCTATCACGCTGCCGAATGTTTGAGTTTAATTATTATACAAATAAATTTCTTTTGCCTAGATGTCACCAAAGAAATGGTCAAAGAACACATTCGGCTGGGCGCGCGCAGAGGTATTGGGCGCGCTTGTGAACGCCGTATTCTTAGTTGCGTTGTGCTTCAGTATATCAGTGGAAGCTATTAAAAGGTTCATAAACTTAGAAGTCATACACAACGCGCAACTATTGGTCGCCGTGGGCACGCTGGGCTTAATACTGAACATCGTGGGACTGTTTTTATTCCACGGTAAGTGAATTTTAATAGCAGTCCACCGCTATTATCTTTAGATTTAAACTTTCACGGTTTTATAAGAATCCTGTTAGTGGTACAATCATATAAATAAAAACATTATTATTAGATAGTATAGTAAAGAATTTTATGTAGTTTTTTCAATGACAGGTATACAAAATATTTGTATGAATACGAAAAGTCAAACTTTGCGTGGTATTACAATATGTAATGTGGATACACTTTAATTCCAGGCGCCGTTTTTGAAGAAGTAGGGTAGTATATACCATAGTTATAGCAATCAATATGTATGTAGCAATCAGTTCTGGTCTGCAAATTGACCTGACACAACTAATAGATGCTCTGCCGTCTAAATCGTAAAGTCAGCTGTAACATTCTATTTGATTTGAATAGGAAAGCAAGTTTAGTCTTATCTTCGAGATATCGTTATTACTATAATATGTTCCCTGGATAGATCCATGATTACCCGAATTTAGTGGTGTATACTAGATTTTTCTCGATTCAATCCGACACATGCCTTTATAGAGTATATGCTACTGTATATAAAAAAGAATGTTGCAATCTTATCCTATCCCTCTATCTTTGAATATAGGTCTTTATTATATTTATGCAGAGAAAACTAGGAGCTTAGATCCACCACGCTGCTCCAATGCGAATTGATAGGTTACACATATCGTAGGATTTCTCCAGATACATGCAGGTTTCCTTATAATCTTAATAATCAAAAAGCGTGGTATAAATTGTAAATATCAATAAGCAAGCCATTTAAGGTTTTATAGAAAACTCCTTGGTGCCTACCCGGGGTTTCGTGACCCTCTGGAAAGAGTCACATGGTTTACCGTTCAGCTATCACGACTACTACATATTTTATTTTAAGCATTGAATTTTGGAATTTTAATTAATGAATAATAACTAAAACTATAAACAAAAGTAATAATAAAATTATTTTTGTATAATCCGCGATACAGTAATTAGAAAATATATAAATATATAGTGCTAAATGTATAGTGGACTATCCATTTTTTCATACCCATTACATGCAGGATTCGTAAAAACACATGCACGAATCTCCAATCACCACAATACACAAGCACAACACACGTTCACTATCACAAACCCAACAATCGTTTCGCCCCGCAACCGAATCATCATCAGGAGGATAGGCTCCACGGCAGAATCGTATTGCGATTTTACTATTAATACGATTAGTAGTTCTGTTATAGTTTCTGTAATATGGATTTCCGCAAAGTAACGCCTGCTTCTATAAATCATTGTTATAAAGGATATATATGACTCGTTACCAGTTTTTACACAGAACGACTATAATTTGACCTCCGCAAACCAGAATTAATTCCTCATAGATATTAATGTTAACCTAGACCGAAAGCTTAACGGTCTTATACGTTTGAATTTAAAGTTATTATTAAACGTGACCTCCAAATTTTCGTCATGCATTTAACTGTCAATTTGGGTCATTGTTGCTTAATGCAACCATTTGATATAACTATCGCAGCTAAGATCTTCATATATGACTTTAATTAAATATATATATATATATATTGAAATTTAAATTTCATATGAAGGGATTTGTATAATAATAATAATAAAAATCTTTTATTACACAAACTAAAATAGAATAGATACAGAAAATCTTAATAATAATTGTAAGTAGTGCACAAGCGGCCTTATTACTAATAGTAATCTCTTATAGGCAACCTTATTTAAGAGTTAAACTAAGACTAGGAGTATAGAGGACGGTGCACAAAGTATTTATCAATAAACATACATACATTTTAATAATTACACACTAATATATATTTAAATAACTATACATTAATACATACATTAATATTTATAAATCATACATAGATCCATATATTGTCTTTAAATTTATAAACAATAATAACTAACATATTAATTTATAAGGATAAATAATGACTCTTTAGACGGTCTCTAAAAATGCCAACGAATTGTGCATGTCTGATATTCTAAGGAAACATATTCCACAGCTTTAATACAGGGATTTAAAAGATATTTGTTATTTTGTACTTTCCAGTCCTATTCATATGTAAGTTGTACCCGCGAGTTTAATTTTATATTACCCCCAATTATATGCCATGTAACTTTTGCTGTTATCAAAGGAAAAAACAGATTACTCTAGACTTTATGTTTGTCCGTTACCTAAGTTTCATAGCACCAAATTTCATCGTTGTTGCTCCTACAACTTAAACGTCCAATAAACTTAAACATGCAAGTGTAATGATTCACAGACGGACAAACTTTTGCGTTTTCAATATTGGTATAGATTTTTGATTTTTGCATAATAGTAGATACCTAATAAGCTGTGATAGCCCAGCGGTGAGACCGTGCGTCTCTTACGAGGGGAACACGAGTTAAAACCCGCGCAGGCACCCATGAGTTTTTCTATTAAAACTCATGTGTCTATTGATAATTGCAATTTATCACACGCTCTCCGGTGAAAGCATACATCGTGAAGAAACCTGCATATCTTTAGAGAATTCTGGAGATATGTGTAGCCTACCAATCCGCATTGGAGCAGCGTCTTCAACCCTTAGCTCCAACCCCCCTCTCTTAATTTCATTTAGAAAAACTTACCGATCAATCTATATTAAGCCTATTTCTATTAATACCCATTTCGCTGGCATTATGTTCAAATTCAAATTCAAAATATTCTTTATTCAAGTAAACTTGTAAACAAGTGCTTTTGGATCGTCAACACTACTTAGTGCTGATTCGGAAAGCAGTTCCTAAGAGCCAGCAAAATAACTCGGTGGCTGCTCTCTTCAAAATATAATTCTTAGAAATAGTTACATTTATCCATTCCAGATCGGTAATCCTCAACATTATAGTAGTCTTTCTGTATTCAGCCTCTTTTTAAAAGTGTTTTTAAACTGCGGTATTGAGTTGAAAGTCATTGTTATTGTTTAAATATATTTACATTATATAATCAGTATGCAAATGATCTGCTTTAACAAATTGTCCTATAATATAACGATAACATTAGGAATATTAGTACAGTTTTCACTGGCCTTTAAAACTGGTAACAAATTCAAAACATTGTTTGTTCAAGTAAACTTGTAAAGTGCTTTTGAATCGTCAACTCTACTACTGGTTTGGAAAACTGATACAAGCGAGACGGGCCAGAAAGTAACTCGTCGGTTGCTCCTTTATATCGTTTATCGTAATTATTTTATATATCACTAAAAAGTAACGTTTTGACATTTTATTAACATTACTGTGCATAGAGCACAGTAATGTTTCTGTTTTCATCTTGACATTTCTCTGTGCAAACACGATTAATTTCCGTTTGCCGCTAATGTAGTTTGGTATATTACAATTTTAAATACGTATTTATCATATTTTTTCGTTTTTTAAGCGATCTTTTTTTTTAAGTTAGTAGTTTAATTCGATAAACGATATGTGAAAATAAAATTCGATTGGATGTTTTAAAAATTTTTATGTCACACAAAATATAGGAACTTTTAATAATCTTCCAATTGAATGTTACACACAGGCGTGCCCAAATGTTGTTAAGGATAATATTGCAATATGATTTGGCTTTACGCCCATAGCAACGTTCCCGCGAAATTATTATAAGAACAAAACCCTTGGTTCAACGGGGTTCATCGTTCAGTATCTTCGTCGAAATTTAAATGAGTCTCATATTTCATTTGGTATTTCATTATAGGAAGACGATATTCTTTGCGTAATCCGAGAACCTCCGTCTTTCCGTATACGATTTTTTTGTTTTTTATTTTCAGTTACTATACTTAATTTATGTTGGACGGTTACAGGCCAGCCGTGTTTTTTTTTAACTCGTTTATGTGTGTTAATAATAAATTATAGATACCGAATTAATACATACATTACTAAAAGTTGAAACACTAATTATAATAAAGTTATCGCACATACCACATACCCTATTATTATATTAAAAAAAAATTTCGTGATATATAATAAATAAAAAAAAGAAAAAGAAAAAAAGAATGATTATACCGGATTATCAGTTATAATTGAAATTACAAATAATCGCGCTATTTTTTAATTAGGAATAGGATCTGGCGATTCTATTACACCTACACCTGTGTGTAAAAAAGCTGTTATAGCCCAGCGGTGAGACCTTGCTACTCTCTAGAGACTATCATGAGTTCAAACCTCGGGCAGGCGCCAATGAGTTTTTCTATTAAAACTTATGTGTTTAATTGATAACTGCAATTTATTACACGCTTTTCGGTGAAGGAAAACATCTTGAGGAAACCTGCATATCTCTAGAAAATTCTAGGGATATTTGTAACCCACTAACCTACTATTACTTACCTCCAATCCTTTTCTGCAAAAACAGACAGAGGTGCCCCAGCTCGCCAGAACGAATTTACCAATACGTCGGGTTGTAGTGGTGCTGGAGGTTTATAGTGTAGACGTTTTTATAAATCCTGCATGTATCAGGAATGAAAACAGATATGTAATACACTTTACATTTGCTGGGCTGCATAGCGTCACAACTCAAATTATCGTGTTTCGAGATAGGTATAAAGTTTTCATTGCTAAGGAAAATTCATAGAAAAGCTTTAATTTGCTTAAACGAAGATTATCTTCAATCTTATCTCAAGGGTTATTTAATAATGTGTACATAATTTTGTTTTTATCTTTTAAATTCATCTTTTAAATGCCAGTTTTGACATATTTTGAGTTATGCTACTATTGCAACTTATGACAAATAGATTTGCTTATATCGCGGATCATACTTCAATAATAATATTATTATTTTTGGTCTGTAAATCGACGTTTCCTCATTTAGTTTTCCTGGAACGCGCTTTAGGCATTGTTAATCAGTAGGCCAACCATGAACTTTTAGAAAACGATTCAATTTGAAGTCAGTACCTAAACTCAACCGCTTTCTTTTCGTATCATGAAGTGTGGATTGCATTGGGGTCGTAATGTTTGAAAACGATAACGTTATATGAGCTATAGATAACTCTGTTTCTTTTACCCAAATGGTTCAGGACGCATTCCGAACGCTCATTCGGCAACGACTTAAAGTGTTAGTCCTTAAGACGTCATGGTATGAAAAAGAAAAAGAATTTAGTTTACGTCTTCAATTGAGTCGCAATAAGAGATCATAGTAGGTCTGTAGTTCAGCATGTTTTTTTTTATCTATATAGAGCACGGTAGCAGTCACGGTCACACGCACGGTGGCGTGCCCCCGCCGTCTAACGTGCGCCATTTAACGGAACTCGTCAATAGCAACGCTGAGATGGCCCTAGGACATGCGGCCACGGGTACAGAAGAAACTGACGAAATGGTCCCGCCAAAGATAGATACGATCCATAACAAGAAGGCAACGAAAGCACACTCCGATCCTGGACATCTTAACATGAAGGGTGTATTCCTGCACGTTCTGTCGGATGCTTTGGGTAAGTTTACTTCTTAAGGTAATCTATTTATATAATCTTCTATTTATATAGAGGTAAGTCGCTGGATCCAACTCGGATGGGCTGCGATTGGGAAGCTACGCGAGATCTTTTCGTCCGAAATATCTCAGTGTCTGAAGACCAAGGTCTTCGAACAGTGCGTGTTGGAGTGATGACTTACGGATCCGAAACTTGGTCGCTGATTATGGGCCTCATAAGGAAGCTCAGAGTCGCTCAGTGGGCGATGTAGCGAGCTATGCTCGGAGTGTCTCTACGTGATCAAGTCAGAAATGAGGAGATCCGTAGAAGAACTAGAGTCACCGACATAAGCTGATGTGGCGCTGGGCGGGGCACATAGTGCGGATTTTATCTTAATTTTCAATGGTTTTTCGTAGAGGAAATGCCACCCCCATAGTATTTGTAAACTAATTTTCCTTTCTACGACTTATACTTACATTAACCACGTTGTAAAGCAATTTCGCATATGTATGTATGTATGTATTTATGTATATAAATTCTTGTATTAAGTAGTACAATACATTCAGAAATATATTATTTCCAATGAAATTCATACACTTAAATTAATATGTATTTTTTTTATGGACATATGTTTTTTTTATTATCTTCATTTATCAAAACTTATCTACAATTAGTACATGTCAATCCTATAGTACCTTTTAGGATAGTTGTGAAAACGTAATAGACTAGCAGAGAGACAGATCTACTTTCGAGCTTATAATAAGAGTATAAATTTTTAGATTGCCGAAGTTTTCCGAATAAAATACAATTTTTTAAAATTCCATATCTTTGTCCGGTATATAAGGCTCAATTGTACAAAATTTAAGTAATATCGTTCCAACGGATTAACCCTGAAAACGTAATAGACAGACATACATGCATACTGATAGCTATCTATCAGTATGCATGTCAGAAAGACAGTCAGTCTTTCGCATTTATAAACAAGTATGGATGTTATTCCGTATTGTTTTAAAAACTCTTTAAAAATTTAAAAATTTCTTCATTTCTGCTGCGTACAGCACGGGAATGGAATTCTCTCCCGGAATCAGTCTCTCCCATTGATTATGATATGGGTATTTTTAAAGCTAGAGTGAATAAGCATCTTCTAGGCATGCGCGTACCACCTTAGACTGTATCATTGCTTACCATCAGGCATGATTACAGTCAAGCGCTAGTCTATAAACAATAAAAAAAACTAATCAATGACTAAAATAGAAATACATACAGGCGGATAGATAGACGGGAAGACAGACTTTAGCATTTATAATCTAGTATTGAAATTATTTCGTATTGGTTAGCTAGTGACTAGTCTCTAACAACGCAGTGGTAATTAATTGGACACCAATGTCAAAACAAACTAGATTGTGAGTAAGAAATAAATGTATACGAATATTTGCGTAATTAAATACATTCCTGACATACAATGCAATTCCATTAGAGCTTATTTCCTTGTTGCAATAGACTTACAAATTAGTCATACTAATCGTGCGTATAAAATATTCAATTCAAATTCAAAATATGCTTTATTCAAGTAAACTTGTAAACAAGTGCTTATGAATCGTCAACATCTACTGCTGGATCGGAAAGCTATTCCTACCGAGAAGAACCAGTAGGAAACTTGGTGGTTGGTATTAAGATGTGTCTTATAAATTTACGAATAATACGGTAATTGGAAGGCTATGTAGCCTGATATTTTAATTAATATCTTAGGAATTATAGCACAACAAGGCGCGTAAAATTAAATTCAAGTCTCTCAAAATGAATGAAATGAATGAATTCATAAAATCCTTTAATTTTGGTTATAAAAATTACCAAACTTACATAACGAAATTAATTCACAGAGCTTGCTAAACTAGACTAAATTAGAATCATGATCTACTGTGTTTTTCCTATAGCTATCGGTACTCTTACAGAATTGAATGCATTAAGTAGAGTAACTTAAAAATTTCCTTTCAATCTAGAGCCAAAAACCCCCATTAATTTTAATTTCGCGATTTATACGTATTCTACTTATGAATACATATTCTACTTTCCGTGCAAAGCCAAGTCGCTATTATAATATCGCAATATAAATTACTAAAAGCAAAGCAGGAAAAAGCTAATGTTCCAATAAACTTTTTGATCGTAAAAAACTTTTCTACGAACTGCTGTGAAGGAAATAACATTCTTTCAAACACACAGTGAATGTACTTAATAGATAATACCCGCTTTAGTTGCCAGCATGATATAAATACTTATGCTCAAGACAGTTAACTGTAATCCATGACATAGGAAAATTATATTTAAGAAAAGAAAAATATACCCTATAATGGAATTTTGTAAAGTAACGTCTATTCCTATGAACATCATTCTCCAGCCCTTATCCCACTAAGTTGGGTCGGCACAACATGTTACAAACATGTTGTCATATGATTTGGCTACGTATTTTACGACCGCCCGCCTGCCTGACGTCAACTTACCTTAGTCGCATTTTACGACACCTCGGTAAGAAATGAGGGTGGTCTATTCTATGCGGCCGGATACCACACAGCATTTACCTTAGTCGCCTCTTACGACACCTCGGTAAGAAAGGAGGGTGGTCTATTCTATTCTGCCGGATACCACACGGCTAATGGCCTATTCCTATTA
Organism: Morpho deidamia; assembly: GCA_947086505.1. Lineage (NCBI taxonomy): Eukaryota > Metazoa > Arthropoda > Insecta > Lepidoptera > Nymphalidae > Morpho > Morpho deidamia. Next base: position 5,276,675 of record CAMTZC010000025.1, read on the forward strand.
TCAATTTTATTAAATACTATAATTTACATATGTCGCCCGAATATAAATAACATAGGACATGTGACTTTATTCTTCGGATGGTGCGATATGTAGGACTACTAAATAGATATTTATCATTACCGCAGATAATACAAAACCACTCGATATAGTGAAATTGATATTTTTGTCGTGGAGTCCATCTCAAAGACATTTAGGCTTCAATTTAATGTATGTATTTTGACGAATTAGAATCAAACACTTTTTAATCGTTAAGGATTAATAAAATTTCACATTTTTCTCACTTATTTAAACTAAAGATGTTTAAAAACAATCAGTTTTTATATTAATCGATTATTTTAATATTATGATCGGTTTTTAATATTCGATTTTAAAAATATTTTTTTCTTGTTTCTTGTTGTTTATGATAATATATGCATTGTTTGATGAAACCATTGAAGTTAAACTACACATTTAAATCTAATTTCGCAAACAGTGTATCTGTTATTTTTATTCGTACTTATGCACTTTTATACGTCTTTATATAATTTTATATTAAAATTAAGAGACGCTACTTTTCAAATAGTAGAAAATCGATTAGCTCAATCGATTATTTACAAATCGATCCATTTTGTAGGCAGAAAAATAGATTATTTATTAATAGATTTTTTCACTCCAATTTACATCCCTAATTAAACTCTTAGTATTAATATTTAAAATCTTTAGGAACTTTTTTAGGAACTTCTTAAAATGGACCAAAGTTTTATTAATAATGGCCCAACTGATAATGGTTGAAATAACAGCTATCAATTTAATTCAGTGGGAAAACAATTTAATGATGTAATTGGTGAATTATAAATTATATGTATACAAAAACTAATGATCAACCAAATTTTGGGAACTACAATGTATATATTTCGAATTCCGAGTAGTACCGTGAAATTTATACGATTTCTCTCACAGCGGGAACTTGATGAACAGACGGCCGCTGAATATATTGCTAAGCCCTTTTTTTGGTACTTACAAGTCATCGCTAGTATTTAATTTACCGCAACACTTCATGGAAATTGTTCCGTAATTTTTTTGCAAGATTATTAAAATTAAAAATAAAATAAAGTAAAATTGTGTTTTTTTTTCGGTTCATCTTAATTAAAGTGAACAATTTATATACATTCCTTCGAGAACGTATGCTTATTATTAAAGTGACCTAATTGAAAAAAGGTGTTTTGTTGCAAATTGCAATAAAGCGTAGCGTAGCGCCTACAAAACTCGTGAGTGTTAATTAAAGAGACCCATAACTTGGAAGAGCAAGTAAACACTAGCTTTTTTAATAGTTCATAACATTAAATCATAGATGGCATTAAAATAAGAAGTACAATGTATGAAACTCAATTAAGCTTAATTTTGGATTCGATCACTTAAATACATTAAATATATTGAAATGTATTGAACATTTGAGGGTACTCATACAAAAGATACGAAGGCATAGTATTTTCGTATCCACTCAATATATGTTATTAACAATATAGAACACAAACTAACAGAATTATAATAATAGTGAAAGTATTTAATACAAGTATTTAATGCATTGTATCCTGAATGAAGGCAGACGAAGTACCCGGCTGCATAGAATAAACCACCCTCATTTCTTACCGAGGTGTCGTAAAAGCGAATAAGGTAAGTTGACGTCAGGCAGGCAGCCGATCGTAAAGTACGTAGCCAAATCATATATTGTAACATGTTGTGCCGATCCCACTTGGAGTGGGATAAGGGCAGGAGATTGATGATGATCCTGAATGAAGGCAGACGCATATGTTTACAAATGAGGCTTTACAGCTCAATTGGACGTCGGCAATTGGGTCAAATTTAAGTTGCACGATTCCAACTTCACATACAAACTTACATACAAGTCTAATTAAATAAAAGTGTTCGGTGCATTAGCACTTTTAAAAAGAACTTTACTTTTGAATTGACTTCTATTTCCTGTGTTTCATCACGGGAGAGACATTTGACTGGCCCGTTTGCGCAGTAACTCTGCCTTCAGCTTAGCGGGTCGCGGGTTCGATTCCCGCCGAGGGCACACGTTTTCTATAAACAATTTGTTATTTCTTCGAGCCTAGTATTTGTATTTAAGTATATATTTAAAAATATATATGTAGTATATTTACCAGTTGTCCGTCACCCATAACACAAGTATTAAGTTACTTTGGGGATGGACGACCGTGTGTGTAAGTGTCCTATATATTTATTTATTTATAGATATCGCGTCTCATTAAATGGATTTTACAACGTTAGTTGCTTAATAAATTCTCTTTAAGAAAATTGTGTCTATGTCTAAAATGTTTCAATGAACACGTTAATATTATCGTATTTACGAATGTCTGAAGTGTTATTGAAACGATTACAACGGTAGACGGAAGGCCATCATCTATTCCTGTTCACGTATTCAAACGTGTTTACATTAAAAAGTGTGGCGCAAAAAAAGTCTCATATCCCAGTAGGCCTTGCTTCGGTTCGATAACCGACGGACCGCCTGCCGCCATTGACATTATTTAGTGGTAAATAACAAACGTGCGAACACCGCCAACCTTGTAACACTTTCCACTAAATCTTATCATACGTTTAGATTGGTCACATTGATTTTCAGTTATCAACTTTAACCGAAACTAGTGCGGGCCCTTATCGAGTTATCTACCCCTCTTAACGTTTCAGTTTATTAGGGACTAACTAACAAATAATTTTGTAACATATCTGATATAGCTAAATACGCAAGGTTAAAAGGATTACGCCTTTTTTAATGTGTCATTTATTTTGAGAGATAATGTAAATTCTTATTTATGGTCCAATGTTTATTCGCATCAAATTTCATCAATATTGTTTCAGTGGATTTGCCAATTTGTCGCAATAGTAGACCAACAGATTTCCGGTTGTATAATATTAGTATGGATTAATAGAATTAAACATGTTTTTGCTTTAGTATTTCGCAGTCCACCATTTTACCTCAAATAGTCTGCTCTCATTATTATGATTTATATATTATTTTTTGAAATATAGCAGTAAAGTAACGGCCTGTTACGATTCCAATTGATGGGAATAGGCATCTTCTCTCCCTTGTTGGAGAAGGATTGGAGCTACCACGCTACTCCAATGCTGATTGGTAGATTACACATATCCCCAGAATTGCAGGTTTCCTCGCGATGTTTTCCTTCGTCGAAAAGCGTGTAATAAATTGCAATAATCAATTAGACACATAGGTTTTAATAGAAAATTAATAGAAGCGAACCTGGGGTTTGAACCCGTGCTCCCCTTGAAAGTGTCACACGGTCTCAGCTGTCTCAGCTTATATTATATTATAGTTTAGAAATATAGTAAGTACAACGTTATTAAGCTTATTTTACTATACATGCGGAGTCAGCTTTAATTGGGATAAACAATACAAAACTGCAATTCACAAATATATATTAGGATTATTAAAATAATTTAAAGACTTAGGCGTTACTTTGCGGGGGTCCATAATACAAAAAGTAAGTTAAAAATATTTTAGATTAATTAAATCAAATGGCATATCACGTTGGCTTCCCTAATAAATAAGTATACAATTTTGTGTAGGGAGTGACCCTATTTTGTTTGTATCTTTGTAACATTAATATTTTAGTCGTTCTAGTTGACAGCTGCGACGTTGTGCAGAATATTTTGGGTGTCCAAGGTCTACTTTATTACTAGTTAAATTTTTTAAATTGTTCCAGCAGTTTGCCGTAAAAACAGTAAAAACGTAATTTTTTAGTGTACAGTATATCACTATACACAATACAAATGTTATCAATATATTTCATAATGCAATTTAATCACGTCATCACGGATATCAGAACGTCGCACATTATATTGTCCTGTTTAGGAATGACCTTAATTATAATAGCTATTTATGTAAGTTGTAAACCTTGCAGTTCATGAATTATTAAACCGCAAATATATATTTTAAGTGTTAATAAGTTTTTATACTTTAAGTAACAGTAAAACTAATTTCAAAGTATTGGATGCAATTTAAAAAATCGTATTTGATAATTTTTGTTATCATGCTGCAACATGTATGCCAGTACTTTTATGGCCAGTTTTTTTTACGACTGCATTACCTTAAGCTGAATTACTGAATAGAGATTTAGTTTTACAAACAAGCATCGGAATACATTTTAAAGTAAAATGAATATTTGATGGTGTGTCGGGGCCTTTCCGAGATTCACGTCCCTTTTTCAGTAAGGGAAACGATCTACGAAATAGTGTTTCTGAATAAACAACACATTCCTCATAATCAAACCCTTTTTAATAACCCCTAATTATATATAATAATTTGATATACCCCTGGATATTATTTATGATAGTAAGGCTTGCATTATTTATTCAAAGAAATTTTTATATTAAATTTAAATGATCAATGATTTATTAAACTAATTTTCAAGACAGACAGCTCTTATTACCAAACTTCATTATTTTTAAAAGCTTTTATATAACTTGTCTAGTATATATGTGAAGGTGGAATCTTGAAAGTTAAATTTGACCAACTTTCCTGTGTCCGATTGCGGTAAGGGTTTACATACTGATCCAATACCGATGACAATGCACGACCTGTAGGCCTACTATGAACTCTTATTCGACTCAATTGAAGAAATAAACTAAATTGGTTTGCTTTTTCATACCATGAAGTCTTGAACACGCACACTTTAAGTCGTTGCCGAATGAGCGTTCGGAATTCGTCCTAAAAACATGTGAGTAAAAGAGACAGAGTTATCTATAGATCATGTAATGTTACCCTTTTCAAACATTAAGACCCCAATGCAATTCACACTTCATGGTACGAAAAGAAAGCGGTTCGTTTTGGGTACTGACTTTTAATTGAATCGTTATCTAAAAGTTCATGGTAAGCCTACTGATGCTGCTGGCAGGATTAGACGAGGGAACTCCGTAACAAGCGTTCGTCCGTTTTTAAAAAAAAACTTGTGTTACTCTTATCTCACTGTTAGCAGGGTAGGTATAGTCTTAATCTTCCATTCTCTTCTACTGTTCGTCAAATCTGGTGCTTCTACTTTTATATGCATATGATTCACATAATCCATCCATTGTTTTTTCCGCCTTCTTCTAATCATACATCCATCCACATATTTAATGAACAAACTTATTATAATTTTATTATAAGTCTTGAAGGTAGCAATTTGCAGTTTCAAAGACGTAGCGGAGGTCGATCTATGCGTTTCAAATTATAAACTTTTTGTTCTAGGTTCACTGATAGTGGTTATTTCAGCGCTGGTTGTGTGGAAGACAGACTGGGAATACAAATACTACATCGACCCAGCACTGAGTATAGTTCTAGTCGCGCTAATCCTAGGATCGGTGTGGCCTTTACTAAGAGAGTCTGCTCTTATATTATTGCAGACTGTTCCTACACATATACAGGTAAGATATATTTCACTAATGCGTCATTATATGATTCTTGAGTATTTTCTAAAAAGTTATCTACTAATAGATATTTATATTTCATAAAGCGTTGATGTATCGGTAAGACCAGCGAGGTTGGATTACCATAAAAAATCGTAAGAAAAATATTATCAGTAATAAACCAGACTACAAAGGTCAAGTTATCCCTTTGACAGAGATCTCTACCAGCTAACCTATATGTTATTCTTTTTTCCTAGCACAGAAGAAGATTTTTTTCTTGTTTAATACGTAACTTGCGAGGTGTGATAGTCCAGCGGTGAGACCGTGCGACTCTTTCGTGGGAAACACGAGTTCAAACCCGGGCAGGCACCGATGAGTTTTTCTATTAAAACTCATGTGTCTAAATAATCATTGCAATTTATCACACGCTTTTCGGTGAAGGAAAACATCGTGAGGAAACCTGCATATTCTAGACAATTCTAGGGATATGTGTAACCTACCAATCCGTATTGGAGCAGCGTGGTAGGACTTGGCTCCAACCCTTCTCTCCAGAAACAGAGAGAGGAGGCCTATTCCCAGCAGTGGGATTGTAACAGGCCGCTGCTTTACTTTACTTTGATACGTAACTTGCTATATTATCGCAGTAGTAATATTATCAGGAGACAAAAATTTAAATACCTAATGTATTGCAGGTCGCGTCCGTCCCTTCTATAAGAAAGAGTTTCTCTGATGCTAATAAGGATTTGCACATTTGGTGAAGCTAAACTTTAAGACATTGTAGAAACATTTAGGGCAGTGTTTTCCAACCCGGGACCCACATCCCACAAGGGTGTAATGTGGGGTGTACCCGACATGAGTCTAACCCTTTGCTTCAGGCCATTTAAATTCAACGCTAGATTTTTTTTGCCAAATTTAACGAAAAAAGCAAACCTATCTTTTCTAAAACCTTATTGTAAGAGTGAACAATTACGTTAAGTATGTCACATTCCTCGTAAGCTTAATATGGGGCATGGAATAAAAAATTTGGGAGACTCTGCTTAAGGGCATACGTGTAATCCGAAAAAAATGTACAGACACTCTATCTAACTGGAACACGGTTGCCGGAAGAGTATACTTAAGTGTGTATATAACGATGTTTTAATCAGACATACTTTCCGTGTAAACATACTCGTATATTATTTGCAATTCCCGCACACCTACTTAGTGCATCGATATTTTGCGACCTAAACACATGTTTGCTCTGTTCGCATATCTCGCTATTTGCCGATTGATAACAATTTTGAGTGCGGAGCGTAGGCCGGTTAAGGATTTGACATATTTATGAAACGGTGCATTGATTATCCATATTATAAATGCGAAAATCTGTCTGCCACGCTTTCACGGCTAAAACACGGGACCAATATTAATGAAATTTGGCATAATTATAGCTTATATACCAGCTGTATAGGCTTTAATTATGCTTAATTCAAAAATCAAAAACAAAGTTTATTACGGACAAAAGTTTAACGAAATATGGTCTTTTTCTCTAACGTAAACTGCTGGGCTAAAGTAAAGTAACAGCCTGTTACTATGCCCACTGCTGGGCTAAGGCCTCCTCTCTCCGTTTTTGGAGAGAAAGATTGGAGCTAAGACCTACCACGCTGCTCCAATGCGGATTGGTAGGTTACACATATACATTACTAGGACGTCTTCAATATAGGGAGATAGAGGTATTCGGAATCAAATCGAAATTTTCTAAAATTAGTTCTATTTAAAAAAGTCCAAGTACCAGTTAAAAATTAAGTTATGTCCATTCAGGTGGACGCAATACAGAGGCGTCTTTTGGAGAAGGTAGATGGAGTTCTTGCAGTGCACGAGTTTCATGTTTGGCAGTTAGCTGGCGACAGGATTATAGCCAGCGCACACATAAGGTAATTTACATCGTAATACACTTGTTTTCTTTTTCTTCAACTTAGCACTGTCTCGAAGACCCAGGGTTATCATCATCAACAATCTTAAGCCAACTCGTTTGTTTTATAAAGGGTTCTGCTGTTAACGAATGGTTTTTTGTAATAGTTACCGTAGATATTTAGGTTTGACTTTCTAATGTTTAAATTATTGCATTGCAATAAAATATTGACCTTTAAATAATGTTGATATTTCTTTGTAGCTGTATGGTTTTTTTGATGAATTTTCTCTATTTTAGTATTATCTTTGCACAGTTTTTTTTATGAATAATATAATTATTCGGTTCAAAAATCTATAAATATGTATAAATGACGTATTTCCCTTGGTCGTCGCCTGACGCGTGAATGGATGAAACAATTCCTTAATTCTTTTTTTTAATGTGCTAATTATTGTCAGGAGAAGGTTCTTATGAAAGAAAACATCTGTAAGTTAACTCATTAACATAAAAAATACCAATACATCTTACTGTTTATGTTTATTAACTATCTATGAAGCGGGTTATTAAATGAAATATTTAGCAGTCTTTGGCAATAATTTCCTGAACATAAAACTTGAAAACAATATTGCTTGAAAACAACATGTTTATCTCTATAACTTAGAGTTAATTGCCTTTTGTTTTTACGGTAGGTGATAGTGTTCATACATATATACGTGCAGCATTTATCTATAATAGAAACAAAACATATGTGTAAGCGTCACATATAAGAATTTTGAACTTTAATTGCTTTAATATAAGGTTTTTAAAATAACTTCTAGACGCCAGTTGCATGTTCGACAATAATTAAGAACCAGGTGATAAACAAGATTATATTTATTAAGTTTACCTACGGTAAAAAGGTTGGTTTGAATGTTTTATCTAAACACAATAGCAGAACGATAAGAACCTGTGATTCTTTCCAGGGAGACATTGGTTCAATCACAGAACAAATTAGTTTTTCTGTTAAATCTTAGTGCCATCTCGATTTTTTCAATTTACCGTTATGTAACCTATGTATATGTGGAGAATTCCTGGGATATGTGTAAACTACCAATAAATTACGTATTTTTATTAGTTTATAAAATTTTTACAAAATCTGTAGTAGCGTCACCTAGCGTTCAAATTTTAGCTTTCCAAACCTCTTCAATATTTACCGGGTATGTATGAATGTATGTAGTGACTATTTAAAGGGTTTCCACATATATATTACAACTAGCTGTGCTAGCGACTTCGCCCGCGTGGAAATCTGCGTGTCACAATTTTTTTCTAGAATTTAAATTTTAAACATAAAAGTAGTTATTGTGAGTTAACCATAAGAGATAGAGACATGCTGTCGCGGACTTTTTAAAAGTTGTTTTATAGATCTACAATACGCATAATCTACAATATAATATAATATAGTTTACGCAGCCCACGTAACTTAAGGTCCCAGCAAGCAAATTTTATAACTGTACGATCTCTTCAACACAATTTACATAATACCGACATGTACTCTATACCTAAACCATCCGGAAGTATTGCACAATCTTTTGGTGAAAACCGTACAAAGATCCGTTTAGTAGATTTTGAGAAAATCGATTACATACAGACAGAAAGCTTTTGGGACTTTGTTTTATAATAAGTATAGATAGATATTACTTATATTTCTACGTTACACTTATACGGTTTAGTTTCCTTTCAATTCTTTAAATTAGGCATATAAAAACACAAGAGTTTAACTTTCCCCTTTTACTTATTTAAGGTAAAATATCTTATCCATTCTCAATACTTCAGATATCATATTTTTAATTATTAAAGGAAAACACGCATTCCTATCATGTGATATAGGAATGCGTATGCAATGAATATGACGTTTTCACTGTCAATTTCGATCATCTATTAGTAGTAGGTACAATACAATGTAATTTTTCCAATAACACAATTTATTTATAAAATAAAAGATGAACACAGTTGCCGACTTTTGTGTACTTTCGCAAAGATTTCTTTATTTATTATTTTGGCTCACGCCCAAAAGTCTTTGTCCCGGCATGAGTGTCAGTGAACCACTTCTCCAGTGATCTCTGCTTTTAAAATGCTAAATACGTATTTCGTTGCATTATTAACCTGAATATTTACGAAATCTATTAAAAGTTTTTGCACTTCCGTTGGTTTGACAAAACCCTGATGACGCCATCTATAGTTGAACTATAATAACAGTATTTCTGCATACACCGACAAACTCTAAAGATATTATAGCTTATTTAGTAGGTATAAGAAGAAAAAAATACTAGGTTAATTTACAGATTGAATGTCAGTATTGATTGAGAGTTTGAGTTTTTTACATATTAATACTAGCTTAATTGCGGCTTCGCCCGCGTTGGCTGTGGAAATCAGTGTATTTAATTGAAATTTTGAACATAAAATGGTTGTTATGAGTTGACCATAAAAGATAGAGACATGTTGTCGCGTACTTTTGTGTAGACTTTTCCACTTTTCATTGGTACATTACTTTTTAGGTAATCTCTGTATGTTTACGCGGCGCACGCTTCTAAAGCTCCCAGCTAACTAGTATTTTTATAACTGCACGACCTCTTTAACACAATATACATAAAGCCGTAATGCACAATTAACCAAAACTTCTGGAAGAATTAAACTACCTTTTTAGTAAAAACCGTTCGAAAATCGAGTAGATCTTGAGAAAATCGATCACAGATCGATCGACAGACTTTACTGACTTTGATTTATAATAATTAATAATATGATGAGAATGATAAAATTAATTCGTGATCTTATTCTTAGATTCGGAGTAAATTGACATCATAGACTGTACCATAAAATGTATATATTTACTAAAAGATTTGTGGAAAGCCGAGCCATTCTTTAACATCATAGTTTTATTAGACTTACTGTTACATACTTAGTAAATATCCTTGACGTATGTAGCTTAATATTTTACAAATACAATTTGCTTTCTATGTGGCGAATTTCTATCTGCTACTTTTATTTGCGAAGAAAAGTATAAATAAGTTTAATCGAGTTATTTTTTTGGGTTAAAGAACAAGGTAAAATACTTTTACAATATCATTTACGAAAAATAAAATTATTGTTTAAAAATGTATGTAAAAAAAAGTAAAGTAGCGGCCTGTTACAATCCCACTGCTGGGAATAGGCCTCCTCTCTCCGTTTCTGGAGAGAAGGGTTGGAGCTTAGACCTTCCACGCTGCTCCAATGCGGATTGGTAGGTTACACATATCTCCAGAAGTTTCTAGAGATATGCAGGTTTCCTCACGATGTTTTCCTACCCCGAAAGGCGTGTGATAAATTGCAATTATCAATTAGACACATGAGTTTTGATAGAAAAACTCATTGGTGCCTGGCCGGGTTTGAACTCGTGTTCCCCTCGAAAGAGTTGCACGGTCTTACCACTGGGCTATCACAGCTCTATTTTCTATTTAAAATTTATGTACTTACCGTTTATTATATGCTCTAAATCATTTATTATATCACGTGGCGGAAGTCAGGTGGCAATGTGTATACACGAAAACACGTATCCGATAAAATAAATGACTTTATGATTTTAATAATTTTAAGATAAAAAGCAAGCAAACAAAGAAAATATTTTAAACGAGTATCTAACTCGCATTAATTACATTTACCATTCAACCTTAAACTGATAAGCTAATCTAATATTTATATAAAAATGAATGTTTATCCGCGCGTCCTTTATAGACTCCGAAACGGTTGGACCGATTTTAATAAAATTTTCAGACAATCTTTAGAATGACCCAGCAGTTTAACCTGTAAATCTGGCGGCGATCGGAGGATTATCTTTAACCGTTGAGTGCTGTTTCATCATAATGTTTTTAAAAAAATCCTTAAAACATATTACGAATAGTAAATATTTGTTTATTAAGTAGCACATATATACCCTTTTTATGCTCGTACCATTCAATTGTCACGTCTTCTATTATCTTTGTACATATTTTACGTAAAGTTTATTTTGTACGGTTTTTTTTACAAAAAATTCTCGGGCGTATAATACGAATGCTATGATGATACGACGAATGCAATTTTTTTAATATTACATTAAAAATACATTAAATCAATAAAAACATCATTACACTGGCATGCATTTGACATATATATTCTTTTGTTTATGGTCAAAGTCCGTAAACAATTTGAGAAGAGATTAATATTATTAGTGATCAATTATGGTACCATGTTCGCCTAGTCATCGAGACTAGGCGACCATTAGTTTATATAAATCGGCTAATGCACAATCCAAGATGATAAATACGTTCAATTTTAGATGTGTCGTTTTTCCATCGGTCCTTATCTAACGATAACCTAGCAACTATTTGCGCAACGACAATTAGGAACGCGTCAGTTAAGGTTATTAATGTTAAATGGACTCTGTTATCAAATTTTTATCGCGATTTCATTATGATAACATTGGCAGTGAACGCGACGGCATCTCTGTTTTATCAGATGAGTTTATAATTTTGCATAGGCAATGTTTCAATAACAGTGAATCACGTATCATAATTGTTTAATACATAATTGGCTTTTGTTTTGGAACTTTTTACTCTGCCATATTCGTCTTATAGCAAGAATATTCAAATGATATTTGTTATACTTATCAAATTCAAATTCAAAATATTCTTTTTCAATTAAACTTGGAAACAAGTGTTTTTGAATCGTCAACCGTTGGTTCGGAAAGCTGTTCCTACCGAGAATAGCTAGCAAGAAATTCGACGGTTGCTCTTTTCAATGTATAAATTCTTAGCAGTAGTTACATTTAGTCATTACTGTCTTGTTCAGCAGTCCTACCATGAACTCTTATTGCGACTTAATTGAAGACGTAAACGAAATTGTTATGCTTTTTTAAACCATGGCTTCTTAAAGACGCACACTTTAAGTCGTTGCCGAATGAGCGTTCGGAATTCGTCCTAAGAACATGTAAAAGAGACAGAGTTAGCTATAGTTATAGTATGTTATCCTTTTCAAACATTACGGCCCCAATGCAATTTAGACTTCATGGTACGAAAAGAAAGCGGTTCGCGGTCGTCGTTTATGTCTTCAATTGAGTCTCAATAAGAGTTAATGGTAGGCCTGCAGGATCAAAGAGTAGCTATTTCCACACATTCTTATCGTCTAAGTAACCCTCAACAGTATAGTAGGCTTTCTGTATTAGCCATTTCTGTCTGCTGCTGCAATGGCCAAGCTAAAATCGATTGCGATTTTATTATAGAATCTTATACCCAAACCCACAAACGCTTACGTATTTTGTAAGACGCAAAGCAGGAACCGCAAACTTATGTCGGTTCCCACTATTATATATATTTTTTTGTCTCTTTAAATTCTTTTAGTATGTTTTCAGTTCAGTTTATTTTGAGTATTTAATTATTTTCAACAACGAGAAATGAAAATTTATCTCTTAGTAAAATGTTATTAAAATTATTGCTACATTAAACCACTTTAAACCACTTTGGCTCCACAGCCACTTCCCAAATATTGTGATTGTTAATATAAACCCTTATGGATAAGAAACATTCATAATAGAGATTTAAACCCAACAGTGCAAATTAATCGAACAACTTATTGATACTAGGAAAATACGAATGACACAATTTTTCGTTTTTAAGTTGTCTGCTAGCAAGAAATTAACGTATGATATTAAAACCATGAATTGAGAGAACAAAAACAAGTTCTGGTATGTAATCGACAACAGTAATCGGAGTCTATAGGAAAGACAGTTGCTGGCAAGAAAATAATAGGTGTAATTTATATATTTATAACTACAAATATAAACAATTCAATTTACAAAAGCTTCTAAAACAGCTTTTAACAAAATTTCATGTCCCTACTGTTAGCCATTGAGTAGCCTCGTCTGGAGCCAATCCTGGCAACAGCATCAGATCATGCTTATCATAAACATACATTGTTATAGGGACTGGATCAGTATGTAAAATTTCAGCTCAATCGGATACCGGCAATTGGGTCAAATTTAACTTGCAAGATTCCACCTTGCAACTTGCACTGCATGTGACATTGTGACATTGCAAGTTGAATGATTTATAGAAGCAGGCGTTACTTTGCGGATTTCCATATTACTGGCACTATAATAGAACTACCTCGCTATATTCCGCACGGGTTAAGCGAATGCATGCAAAGCTAATGTGTATGAAGCAGGCAAAATCTACGCACCTTACACATACAGGACAAGTCACCACACGCACCCCAAGGCGCCTCCGCCAGCAACAAAGCACACAAGCAGCACACACAAACACCACCACAACCTCGACGATCGTTTCGCTCCAAAACCGAAGCATCATCAGGAGGATAGGCTTGCATTTGCAATTTTGTCGTGGAGCCTATCCTCCTGATGATGCTTCGGTTCGATTCTGCCTGTCTTGATTTTGCCTGCTTCATACACATTAGCTTTGCATGCATTCGCTAACCCGTGCGGATTATAGCAAGGTAGTTCTGTTATATTCTGCATTCTATTTTTTAATGAATTAACAGAAATTTCATTGAAACAATAAGTCATGATATTACATTTTATAATTAATCTGTCTATTGTCTTTGTCTGTATTAGAGTCTATACTAATTTCATTAATATTATTCTATTTGATTGATTGTAGATGTAGAAACTTATCGGAGTATATGAAGATAGCGGAAAAAGTAAAGGAATTCTTTCACAACGAGGGCATTCACTCGACGACTATACAGCCCGAGTTTGTGGAGTTGCCTTTAGATGGAAATGAGGTAATGTTCTTGGTTGTTTTTTCATTAGAAAATATTTCTTTATTGTTAAAATCTCATTATCTGTCAATTCAAATTTCTTATTTTTCGTCTGCCTAACTTGAAGATATCGAATCGATAAACCTATAATTACTCTATGAAGTAAAAATTTTATCTCTATCAGATTATATTTTGAATGCTTTTTAATTTAAAATTTTCATAGACAGTAAATCCTAAGCTTACCTAAATAATAAGGCTAAGCCAACACAAAATATGGTTTTATTTAGAAACTTATAACTACTTAAATATATATATTGGACCGTTGGCGCAGTCAATAGTGACCCTGCTTTTATGTTCGCGGGTCGCGAGTTCGATTCTCGCCGAGGGCCAACATTTTCTATAAACAATTTGTTGGTTCTTCGAGCCTGGGTGTATATTTGTGTTCAAGTATGTATTCCAAAATATATATGTAGTATATTTAGCAGTTGTCTGTCACCCATGACACCAGTATTAATTTACTTTGGGGATGGACGACTGTGTGTGTAAGTGGCCCATATATTTATTTAAAAAACTGGATTTCTATAGTTCATCACATGGCAAGGGAAAAAAGGGAAGTTGGCTTTTGTCTATGCAGTGCAGGAATACTTAGCCTTATAAACTTTATTAAAAAAATAAGTTTCGTGCCTTATAAAGTATTTTTTCCATAGATTATGAGTGGGGCATCAGCGGAAGCACCATGCGCTCTTCACTGCCCGCCAAACGACCTCTGCCACAACGCAACATGCTGCGGTCCCAACCAACAAGTACGTACAATTGTCATGTTGTCCACTGTTCCTTAAACCAGATAGGACTCATCTTCATACTCATGTGACCACATGTTTAGGATGCATCATCATACTCACCACCACGTGACCACATGTTTGTAACTTGCTGTGCCGACCTCACTGAGAGTGGCATAAGGGCATGAGAATAATTACATTTCCATTACAAATTACATACTCATACCAGTTAAGAGACCGCTTCATCTTAATATATTAAAGGCGGGAGTCGTAGTACTACGTCTTATCTCGACTGTAGCTTAAAGGCGGAAGTCGTAGTACTACGACTTATATCGACTGTAGCTTAAAACTGGGAGACGTAGTACTACGACTTATCTCGACTGTAGCTTAAAGGCGGGAGTCGTAGTACTACGTCTTATCTCGACTGTAGCTTAAAGGCGGAAGTCGTAGTACTACGTCTTATCTCGACTGTAGCTTAAAGGCGGGAGTCGTAGTACTACGACTTATATCGACTGTAGCTTAAAACTGGGAGACGTAGTACTACGTCTCCCGGCTATAAGCTACAGTCGAGATAAGTCGTAGTACTACGACTTATCTCGACTGTAGCCTAAAAGCGGGATTCGTAGTACTACGACTTATCTCGACTGTAGTTTAAAGGCGGGAGTCGTAGTACTACGACTTATCTTGTCTGTAGCTTAAAGGCGGGAATCGTAGTACTACAACTTATCTCGACTGTAGTTTAAAAGCGGGAGTCGTAGTACTAAGACTTATCTCGACTGTAGCTTAAAGGCGGGAGTCGTAGTACTACGACTTTTCTCGGCTGTAGTTTAAAGGCGGGAGTCGTAGTACTACGATATATCTCGACTGTAGCTTCAAGGCGGGAGTCGTAGTACTACGACTTATCTCGACCGTAGCTTAAAGGCGGGAGTCGTAGTACTACGATTTATCTCGACCGTAGCTTAAAGGCGGGAATCGTAGTACTACGTCTTATCTAGACTGTAGCTTAAAGCCGGGAGACGTAGTACTACGACCTATCTAGACTGTAGTTTAAAGGCAGGAGTCGTAGTACTACGACTTATCTCGACTGTAGCTTATAGCCGGGAGACGTAGTACTACGACCTATCTAGACTGTAGTTTAAAGGCAGGAGTCGTAGTACTACGACTTATCTCGACTGTAGTTTAAAGGCGGGAGTCGTAGTACTACGACTTATCTCGACCTTAGCTTATAGACGGAAGTCGTAGTGCTACGACTTATATCGACTGTAGCTTAAAACTGGGAGACGTAGTACTACGACTTATCTCGACTGTAGTTTAAAAGCGGGAGTCGTAGTACTACGACTTATCTCGACTGTAGCTTAAAGGTGCGATACTTTCTTAATGCTAATCTTAAGATAAATCTTCGAAGTCGATCTTCTTAAGCATCCAAATCTGCTCAATCAAATTAAACTTAGAAAACCTAAAACTTTAGAACAAATCTGTTTTATACACTTCAGTATAGTAAAAGCCGTAGACTTTAAAATGGCTACCGAAGCTTTAGGACTTACAAACCTAATGAATATAAATTAAATATAATTCCGACTTCTATGTGACTCATTATTTACTGTGGTTTTTTCTCAACTTTACTGAAGGAAAGACAGGATTTTTTCCCCTCTATAAGAGATTTAATTCTACCAAATTTCATCAATTGGTCTAGCGGATTAGCCGTGAAGTTTTTACGCTTGTAACCAATAGTAGAAACAAGCAAAAATAATAATGATATTTGTAATATCAGTATTATTTTATCACCATTGGTTTTGGCAAGGGAAAAAAAATATTGAGCCAAATATATAATATTATTTGGGTATGTCTTTCATGGCACCGTGCTAATCCTAACAATGGAAATTCATTCATCCAACAGGATGAACATTGACGCCTCCTCTATACATAATGTCAATATATCGACATCCTGTAAAAAAAAATAACTTAGTTAAGTTAAGCTCTATAACAAAGTTTTTTTCTATCGTCTTTTACGCTTTCATGTTTAATCCGCTTAGCCTATTTTAATAAAATTTGGCATAATCAAAACTTATACACCGGGTAACATATTGGATAAAAATCTCCCTTTTCTTGGGAAACAGAAAAAAAACACATATTGCATATTGAGGGTACTTTAACGCCTTATGTTGGCGTGGACAAAGTCGCGGGTACCAACAAGTGTTTAATAACTTGAAAATATTATTAGAAAACAAAGTCCCCCCGCGCCTGTCTATTTTTGAAAATCCGGATGTTCACGCAGTATTCAGTAATAGATATGAAAATACACTAATAGGAAAATGCGCTATTAGGAAAGCTATTGAGACGAATAAAGTATGAAACTTTATCACCTTAAATAATGTTACTTAAACTTAATTTATTAAACATTACGTTAAAATACTAAACATTATAATCCACTACATGCAATTTAAATGACTACACTAGTTACCGCAAAATTAAAACTAGCGTTCGCAAAAATATGACAAGCAAGTTGCAAACTTAGCCACAGCAATGCGTAGCAGAGTCTGCTAGTATGTTATAAATATCTTATAAATATAGGAATCTATATGACACATTTAAAAATAAAGACATTTTGTTTGAACTCTGCGACGTCTGATAAGATTATTCCGATGGGCTAATCTATGCGCTAGTTTAATTATGAATCGATAATCTTGTTGTGATGTATATAATCTACTAACATTCAAATTTAGTACGTATTTTGATTTATAAATTGACGTTATGGAAGACTGAAGAAAATATGTGTTGTACCCGACACCCTAAAAAATGTCCTTGAAATTATATACTTGAATTTAGTACATCATACCTAACTTTTATGTTTTTATAACAATGTTGGAAGATATTAGCGGTCGGCCACGCGTTAATATGGCCTAATCTGGTTTCGACTTCCCTTTAAAACAAAATTGTAATTAACAGATTAAAAAAATGCTCCGATCGTCACCAAATTATACAGGATTATCCCTTAGGTCAATTTAAAGATTGTCTGACATTAAAATCGGTTCAACTTTTTCGGAGTCTATAACAAACATACATATTTTCTCTTTTACATATATAGATACATATTATTATTTTTATTAGGTAATAGCAAATCGTTTCTTATAATTAACTCTGATGAAAAGTTTGCAAAGATTGTTCATCAGTTTTTTTTTATCGCGTACGTAAATTTCACCATTAGAATGCGTTCGCCTAGAAGCAGTCATATTTTTAAAATTCTCTTATAAATGAATAAAAGAATAGTTGTTTTGAACGACATTCGCTGCATATAAGAAATTCTTCATTCATTCATTACGCAATAAAGCAATATTTAGAAGCTAAGAGCAAATAAATTATTTGTCCAGGATCTTCTGGATGAATAATTTTGGTAGTCAAATTAAAACTGCTCTGTAACATTTTGTGAGAGATTAACATTTGAAAACTAGATTTGCATCAAAAGTTCCATTGTATATTTTGAGATTTTCGTAGGAATTGTTTTTTTTTCTCAATTGCAGTTTTACAGTTTAGAAAGGATAAGGGTTCGATAATATTTTTCTAGAAGATACGACCGTTGAATGTTGGCGTCAAACTGACTACCTCAGACAACGAAGTTTTGAAGAGTATTTCGTGAAATTATAGTTACTAATTTAGAATAATGTTGTGTTTTTGTATTACGGGAAACATTGTGTGATACTATATTAATTGTTGTTTTAATCGTTTTATTGTTAAATTTAGAAATCATAAATATTTTATACTTGTCTGGATGTGCCAAACTTTGTTACCTATGTGTAAAATTTATTAAAAATAGTAAAAGATTTATAACTGCTTTTAATTTCTCAACTGTTTATACATATAATAAATAGCCCACCTTAAAACAATTCAAATATACAACAGAAAATACAAAGGTGAAGTCAATAAATTTAAACAACTTAAAATTCAATCTCCGCCCCTCAACCCAAGCATCATCATGAGAGACTCCACAAAAAAATCGCAAAGAGTTTTCTATTTATCGCGGATTCTAGCAAAATAATTTTATTATTACTTTGGTTTTATTTATCTCCACAAAGTAACGCCTAATTCTATAAAATATTTAAATTATTCAACTTAAATGTTTTATTTAAATAATAATTAAGACGCACAAATACCAAACTATATTTATATTCTATTTTGTATCTGTCAAATTGATAATACCATAATATCCATACTCTAATACTAGCCATGCTCTCGCTCGCGGGTTATCTTTCTAATTTTACAAATTATCTTTATTGGTACAACAAAGATTATTGGTCTATAAAAATTAATTACAATGTAAACTGACTACATTTAATCTGTATATAGAATGTGCCTATTATGTTGGTTTACGAAAAATATTCTTTGAATATATCAAAGAGTGTATAGAAACCCGTACAATAGTTTATAGATATGTAATGACTGTTTAAATCTTTTCTTATACTTTCTTTTAAGCCTTGATGGTTGAACCTGAGCTCGTTTGAGCAGTTTTTGGAAATCCTGAAACCTATGAGCTTGAATTGAAAAAAAAAACATAAATATCTAGGGCTCTTAGCCTATATAAGCCTTAGTAGAACGTGTCTAAAATATTTAAACATGTCTATTCAGCGTTGTTAAAAATCTGAATAATATTGTTTAAAACGTAGACCTACCTATATAAACAAATTAATTGTTATAGTATTCAATTAATATTAGTTTGTTCGAATAAGTCCAACCGAAATCTTTCATTAACTTCAATTAAACACCAAAACATTAAGTGCCACAGATTTGAAGTTTTAAACAAAAAACTCACTCCACTAATATATTTCATAACGTAAAGATTATCATGTATTACTGATTAACTTATTCTACTTAATATATACATAATAAAACTCAATAATTTGAAAAACCTTTATTGGATTAGTACATTTTTTACAGATTACAATACCACTGCTGTGCTCTGTCAACTCGTGAAAATTAAAAAAAAACCTAGATAGGAAAATATTACTTTCTAATAACTTTCCAATAGATATATGGAAATATCTAAGGTCACATACATAAATCTTTGTCTTGAGTGGGCACAGAAACAGTCTATTAGACAATAGTGAGAGAATAAGAATAAAAATGAAAGAAAAGAAAAGAAATTTAACAAAACAACATTATAAAAATGTTTCATAAGCCTATTAATGCAGAAAAACACTATTTGAGATGATTTTATTGTAATTTATCCCATTTTTATAAAAAAAAATACGTTTATATATAGACCAAATTAATTTGTGTTTCTTTGACCCATGCTATATCAACCATAGAAAAGATATAATTTATTATTATATCTATTGAATTTCAAAAATATTTTTATCAGTCAAAGTATTTACCCGTGTTTGTGAAAATACTTTTTTTTATCAACATTTACAAAAATAATATAACCTACCTCGCACAACCTTCTAGACTCTTGACCGATTTTATAATGAAAATTGTATCGATAACCAACTTACGTGTCAAGATAATATATCAAGTTTATGGTATTACTTGATCTTTATTAGGTTGATAATATAAAATATTGAAAACAAAGCGATTATATCTACGTATTAAACGATTATATGGGATCTTGTTTTTAGATACCTCTAACCTATAATGATAAAAATCAAGGAGAATATTTTTTAAAGGGTCATAATTGATGAAAATTAACATTTAGAGCGGTACATATGGGTTTTGCAAATGTTTGTTGTACGGAACTACATTTTCTCATAGAAATAAATTACAATTAATGACGTTCTACTTTGATACACATGTACAAAAAATATCATGAAGCGGCACTATCCAAAACGCTAAAGGAATTATACAAGGTTTAGCTGTTTATGCACGTTGTTAAAGAAGGAGATTATTTGTCGACTTGCCGTCTATCAAATGTGACGTCTAATGACGTTGCTCCACCCAAAGAAAGTTATTGCCCTGATATTTAAGGACTTCAGTTTTTATCTGCCATTAAACAGCAGTCCTCACAAATTTTTCGCTGATAGCTTTTATATAACAATACATTATGAATAAAACCTTAAAATAAGACCAATAATGCTTTATGCACGGTTTGATAGCCAGATGCTCTAAAGAAAACAAAATCGATGAATAACTGATCTTCTTTTTGTAGCTCATATATCGAGATACATCCAAATCTTACTGTCTCTACCCTTAAATAATAGAAAAAAGGCGAAGACTAAATCTTAGTGATAAACAGAAACACCTTATGTATTTATTAAGGAACAACCAGTGGCAGTTACATTAAGACATTAAATTAAAGTAGCACAACACAAGAGGCATTAAATGCACTGCCTTTAGGTGTCACAGCATGCACATAATTATATATATAAGGATATATAAGGACAACAATAAACGACTTAATCTAAATGTAAATCTACAGCTCCTAGAACTGGAGATTAGGAATTATTTTTTTAAATGTAATAAATGTATCGCTGAACACATCTATATATTGGTAAATTGCATTATATTGTCTTGATAACCTACTTAGAGCAGAAAAATACCTAAGAATAGTTCTGGAGCGCGGCGGGTACAACAAGAGGTTTGCGTGGCAATCTGCTCGGCACACTTATATTCAAAGATTGCAACCTTTAACATAGATCGTCCTTGGCGGCGAAGACGACCTACTAGTTTCAGACATTGGTCGATGTGGCTTTCGCCATGCTTCTGACGACCTGATTTCTAGTCAAGATCTGTTAGTTTTTAAGAATTAACCTAAGACTGTTTCATGGGTATACCGGCCTTACTTTCTTAACCGCTACTTCCTCAATTTTACTTTTAATTATTTTTTCAACCTTTTAAATTAACCAATTAAAAATTAACTAGTTAAATTAACGTTTTATTTCTACATCTTAAGTTAAAAGTGTCTGAAAGAATCTAGGGTAAGGTATGATCTGTTTTAATCGTTGTATTTCTCTTAGACTTTACAAGCAAACTTCATAATCATTTCTAATGAATTCAATCGTAATGTCATGTAATCGTATTTAGTCAATGTTATTCCGACAAGGGAATCAAACATACTAGAATTCCCTATACAATCAGATAGACTTTCCATATTAAGTTTTTAAAAACGTAGGTACCTATTTGTTTAGCGAATGCCGTATAACATTAAATGTAGTTATAAAATGGTATAAACTATATCAAATTGCGGCAATTTTACTTTTGTCGTCAAATACATCATTCCAAATTTAAATCTATATCAACAAATAAAACATTAATAAGCTTTAAGCTTTGGCAACTCTACTACGCCTACTCAAATAAAAGTTTTGCCATGTTAATAATTTATTTACACGATTCATTTGACCATTTAATTGATGAACCTGATCCTTTTTAATTGTTAACTTTCTTAATGAAAGTAAAAGTGCCATCACATACCATATGTATGTTCGAAATAAATACATAAACAATTTATAAAGCATGTAGCCATATTAGTCGATTATGCCGTATATTTTAATGTTGTTAAGTTTGGCCGAATAGTGCAGATATTTTTTTCAAATTTCAGAAACAAAACACTCCCTCGCCAACGGTGACTCCGTATATGTGTAGACAAAGGAATATGGGATCCCGAACGGAGTCTATAAATTCAAACATCGCTGGAGGCGGTCAAGGAAATGTTACAACGAGGAATTTGGACGCTTTGGAGTGCGGGTGAGAATACTAGATGAGAAAATCTATTTAGATAATATAATAACTTGAATCAGTAGCAATTTTATGCTGGACAGAAAGAGGGAGTTTTAAATGCATTTAAAAGCAAAGGTTGGCGTTGTTCTGCCTTACTGTTTACATCTTGTAAAAAGTAGCAGCCTGTTACAATCCCACTGCTGGGAATAGGCCTCCTCTCTCCATTTCTGAAGAGAAGGGTTGGAGCTTAGACGGATTATATTATATATAGCAAAATAATTTTTATTATTACTTTTGTATAATGGATCTTAGTAACGCCTAATTCTATAAATTATCCCGCTTGGTAACTTAATACGTTAATGGCTTGATCTAATTAATAATATGATTCTCTTTTAATAAACTTATAATGAATACGATTTGTTCTATATACGTGAATATCTGGAGATACTGGATATACCTACGTACCTAAGGGTTGGAGCTAAAACCTACCGCGCTGCTTCAATGCGGATTGGTAGGTTACACATATCTCTAGAATTCTCTAGAGATATGCAGGTTTCCTCACGATGTTTTCCTTCACCGAAAAGAGTGTGATAAATTGCAATTATCAATTAGACACATGAGTTTTAATAGAAAACCTCATTGGTGCCTGCCCGGGTTTGAACTCGTGTTCCCCTCGAAAGATTCGCACGGTTTCACCGCTCGGCTATCACAGCTCAACATACAAACAACATCAGCTTACATCTTGTATATTTACGTAATTCGACACAAGAAAAAATTTTCTCTCCTAACTTCTAGCTGTCAGAAATTATATTGACTTTCCCTTCCTTTATGTTCCTTGTATTAAAATACTTATAAAGGTTTCCAATAATATATCAAAACCATTCTTAATACTTTATTACGCGTAATTACTTTTATATTAATTATTTTTCGTCACACAAGAATGCCGCCAAAATGAATTAACCTATCCTTTTTTTAATATCCCCTCAACTTGAGGCTAATGCCAATACTTAAACTTCCAAATACACTTAACTTAATACAATAATTAATATCAATACAATATTATTATTACAATTATTATATAAATGTTAAAATTGCTTACACTTGTTTGTTATTCGAACCAGATGTACAACGGTTATAGATTAAAATAATGTTTATAAGACGTTATGATGATTCAAATATGATTTTCAGATCCCTCCTGCCCTCTCCGATGTTGGACTCGCGTTTGTCCGTGTGACAGGCGGCCTCTTAGCCTCTGAGCACTGCTTATTAGCTGTGAAATCCATCGCTACACAAATTATCCAAACATAAGCAGCCATTTTGATAAGTATTAATTGCAATGTATTTATTGTTTTAAAAAATGTTAACGTTATGTAAAAATACTTTCAAATTATTGTTATGTATCAAGTGAACTTAGTGACATTTTTTAAAATTAATTTCAAGATAAAATCGATTTCAAAAAACTTGTTTATTTTTTATTATTCAATTTTTTTTTCTAATTTTAACTTTATTAAATTTTTATACTATGTATTGAAACTTTTCCAAACAAATTTTTCATGTTCTAAATTTTGTATAAACTATATACATAACAGGCGTGTGTAAAACATCACTATCTCCAATTCAAACAGTCCCTATCGTAATATAGCTATTTAATTTATCTATAATAGTATTTGTTTCTACGAAGCACGCGAGCACGTGTTATTTTATCAGCTAATATTAAATTTAATGAAAGGTATGACAGAAATTTAAAGATATTAATAAAAATTAATAGTTATTGCCTACGATAGAAATATTACAATTTTCGTCCAGTTATTGTTTTCATTGAGAAAATGTCCAGAGAAAATAGATAGTGAAATCGCCGATCCGACAGACGTGGTCCTGTCTTAACTGTTTAATTGAGAAAGTGGTCTGAAAATTTCTAATAACTTTAATACCTTATTTTTTCTTTAATAAGATCTGACAATAAGTAGCACAACACAAACAATTTACATGTCAAATGTTTAAACAATGTCCAAGGGCAATAGAGATCATAATCATTCTCCTTCCCTTATACCACTCTAAGTAAGTTCGGCACAAAATGTTATAAACATGTTGCCACATGATTCGCCTACGTATTTTACGACCGGCCGCCTGCCTGACGTCAACTAACCTTAGTCGTATTTTACGACACCTCGGTAAGAAAGAGGGTGGTCAATTCTACCCAACCGGAGACCACACGGCGGGTCAACTTAACTTAGTCGCCTTTTCTGACACGTCGGTAAGAAGTGAGGGGGTCAATTCTACCCAAACGGAGACCACAAGGCGGGTCAACTTACCTTAGTCGCCTTTTACGACACGACGGTAAGATATGAGGGTGGTCAATTTTACTCAGCCGGATACCACACGGCGGGTCAACTTACCTTAGTCGCCTTTTACGACACGACGGTAAGATATGAGGGTGGTCAATTCTACTCAGCCGGAAACCACACGGCGGGTCAACTTACCTTAGTCGCCTTTTACGACACGTCGATAAGATATGAGGGTGGTCAATTCTACTCAGCCGAATACAATAGAGATATATTTTGATATGTATAGATTTCTTAAGAAATATTTATAAATTTATTATATTGGCTTTATGTTATACAATTTACATTTTGTAATTTACAAATTGTCCTCATACCATGTGAATTTATGTGAATAATGACATAAATTTTGCATGTTAGATACTTTTGGTCACTACAAATTGTGCTTACCAAATTTGGTAACTTCTTCCCACCGACTCTATGTTTCTGAAACAAGACTTCGTTTCTCTGATGCTAAGTCTGCAGAAAATTTTTAACCTGGTTTAGAGGCATTTGCGTTTCAACAATATAAAAAAAACGTTTAAGCTAACGAAAATTGGGTGATAATTTAAATATTTAAGTTTTTTCGCTATAATATATTGTCAATATTAGTAGATCCTCATCTATTTACGTAATTATGCCCAATTCTGTTCTTCACATCATATTCCGTTTAGAAAATTGACAGATTAAGATATTTCTTCTGGACAATTTCTCATTTTGAACATACTATCTTATAAAATTTCTAAGGACTGTTAGTAACATACGATAGAAATGTTATAATATCGCTTCGAGAAATTAGGTTAATATATTGGTAAAACGATGTGTTCTTAGTTATGTAAGCATTTCACAACTAATATGTACGTGTAAGTTAGTAGTTATACCAAAACAGATAGAATTGTTAACAGTGAGTTTAATATATAGATGCGTTTTAAATAGCTATAAATTAAAACAGTTTTAGTGCAAATAGTCTATAAAGGTAACTTAACAAAAAAACGGTTGGTCTTGTATTATTTTTAAATTATTTTAAATCTACAATCAAAAGGCACGCTTGAGCAGCCTGAATGTTTGTCTTTGAAATGTGAAGTATCGTTAATTTTTTAAATCTATTAAACCTTTTTTTATGGAACAAAGTCGAATGCGCCCGTTTTTACAAAATAAAATTCAAAAGCAATAGATAGTGATCTACTTACTTTTGAATCCTTATACTTTTGAATGATACTTCGATAAAATCCGCGTTCCGTTATCGCAGATTATAGCAAAATAATATCATTATTACATTTGTATCATGGATCTGCGCAAACTTACGCCTAATTATATCAATTGATTATAAGAAAATTCAATTACAGAGCAAATTTTTATGCCGGTTTTATCTATATAGCCTATCAGCACTAATTAGTTGATATAGTGTTACAGATAATTTCAATAATTTGTGCACGCGGTGCTTTTAATCTACTCGGTCCAAAAGGCGTCCCAACTGCTGCTATCAATAAAAAAATTAAATTAGATCAATAATCGCGCGCATAAATCATTGAACATTCGATAATAATATATTTAAAGTCTACAAGACAATTGTGTCAGGGTTAATAGTTAATAAGCGATATACTATAAATGATTAGGCATTATACTGCGAAAACACGCTATCACCTCTCCCACATTAATTCTTTACCTAATCCTTTATAATATCACGCCTAGACAATCTAAATCCTCGAT
Source organism: Morpho deidamia (assembly GCA_947086505.1). NCBI lineage: Eukaryota > Metazoa > Arthropoda > Insecta > Lepidoptera > Nymphalidae > Morpho > Morpho deidamia. Next base: position 5,303,176 of record CAMTZC010000025.1, read on the forward strand.
TTTTTACGTGAAAAATCTCAAAAAACTAAATAAACTACGCCTTGAAATATTAAAATATTTAAAACCCCAAAGTACAATTACTCGTTTATAGTTTTTTTTACCGCCATCACTACAAAAGCTTTTGCAAATTTAGGATAGTTTATTATTAATATATAATTCCACATTTTGTATGGGACTTTTTAGGTAACTATTTGGCCCCTACTGAGCCGTGCTACACGACTCATTGCGACGTAACAAATTTACGTACATATTACGACTGTAACGAAGAATAACAGTACATTTTGTTTTACTATTAGCTGTTTTTAAATAGAACCCACCTAAAATAACAAAAGTTAATGTTTAAAAACTTTTAACAAAATTTCATGTACCTATAATGTTGACGGTTGAGGAGTTCCCTCGTCTGGAACCAATTCTGGCACCAGTACCAGTCATGCTTATCGTAAACATGCATTGTTTCCGGAATTGGATCAGTATTTAAAATTTAATCTCAATCGGACACCGGGTAGTTGGTCAAATTTAACTTGCAAAAGACATGCATATCATTCTATAAAGATATGAATAAAATTTAATTTAACCAACTCAATCGTTATTGCTTCGTTATAGTTGGCGTCGCATCGCGTCATTATACATGTATTTAATATTTAAGATAATATTACAATATCTCCCAACATCTATGATATCCTTCTGTACACTCGACCTTAACTTAAAAATTGACAAATTCATAAAGCATGAAAACGATTCACATAACACGAATTCCACGTGTCTTGCATACAGATAAATTTTCTATCTTATCAGTGACCGCATCTAATGCAAACGCTGGTTTTATGCAATCAATAGACATCATATTTACTGATATAAGCCTTTATATATTTGTCCTTGAGCTCTTATAACACGATTTATTCGATTTAATTATAATTTGGAAGTTATTCTGATTTTTCAAATTAATTTATTTACGTATCTACACCCATATTTGATTAAAAAGACAAATTCTTTAATAGAATAATGTGGTGGTAAGGGCAATGGAAATATTTCTTTATCTGTGACTTTATAATCTATAATTAGTACTTGTCACCTTAAATCTGGTCTAGTCATAGACATGGTACAGTAGTGGAGCCAACCTAAAATGTCTTCTTCTTCTTTCTCCTACCCTTATCCCACTCTAAGTGGGGTCGGTGCAACAAGTTTTCCTCTTCCATTCTCTTCTATCATTCGTCAACTCTGGCGCTACTCCTTTTATATGCATGTCATACTTCACACATTCCAACCATCTCTTTTTAGGCCTCCCTCTAGTCACATATCCATCCACATTCATATCCAACACTCGTTTAGTCACATGATCATTCATCCTTCCTCATTACATGTCCATACCATCCTAATCTTGCATCTCTCATCTTTTCTACAATGGGCGCAACTTTCATACTTCGCCTTATATAATCATTTCTTATTTTATCCTAAAATGCCAACCTAAAATGTGTCCATCGAAAAAAGATGGGAAAGCAAATTAGGTCACCTATCTCTTTATTATTTGTGATAAGACAAAAATAAGTATGGGGTCTATCATCTTCCTTCTCATATTATTTGTTTGACACTCACACTCACATCCGCACCTATGGTTCTCCTGCTCTATGTACAATAGCTCTATGGTTCTAATTGTTTCTATTTTTTCCAAGCTTTGTGGTCCCTCCTTTAGTAATAATGGTCTTGTAGATAACAGCTGTATACTAAAGACTGAGGACGACTATATATAATAATATAAAAGATAAAAAAAAGTTACTTGCATTTTCTAGTAGAATTAAAATGACGAATAAAAGCAGTTATAAATAAGTTACATTCTCTATACAATGTCATTTCGCATCCGTATTGATGGTACAACGTAAGTGAGATACATTTTAAGTGCCTCGCTTCATCATCAACTTTAAACATTACGCGTTTCTTGTTTTTCATATTATAGATAAGGTATATTTATAACATAGTCGTTCGTAAAATGTTATAAAAATACGATACCTACATAACTCAAGCAATAATTAACCATCAAGTTAGGCTATTAACTTTTAAAATAAGTAAATGTAAAAGTGGGTCTTTAAATAATATTAATGCAATATTATTTAGAATTATTAGGCTATCGTTTTTAGCCTAAATATTGATTGATGTGCGAAAAGACAAGGCATGTAGCTAAAGTGTATTTTCACGTCGGTTTTGTTAACTAAGATTTGCAGTGTTTTATTTTTCAATGAAGGAGTTTCGGCGTTAATTTGAGGAATGGGAAAATATTATTGCAATTAACTTTAGCAACTTTGCCGTCTAGAAAACCGTCTAGTGCTTTTATGATAAAGGTGCGCGGGCAGCATTCAAACTTTGGTATCGACACCGCTGATTGCAATCGATAACTTATATATACACTTGCGATTTTTGTTGCGTGGTTTTCTAGCACATATTTTGCCTTTTCTCACAAAAGGGTTAGGATGTGGTAGTTGGGTATATTAAGAAAATGGCTGATTGTTACAGTGAATAGATTAGTAGTCGACATAGAGTTACAGAATTTACTTACAAAAGTAATAATAAAATTATTTTGCTATAATCCGCGATACAGTAAATAGAAAATATATATAGTGTTTAATGTATAGTGGACTATCAGTATTTTCATACCCGATACGTGCAGGATTCGTAAAAGCACATGCACAAACCTCCACCACTTCCACCACAATACACAAGCACTACACAGTTTCACTATCACAAACTCAACAATCGTTTCGCCCCGCAACCGAAGCATCATCAGGAGATAGACTCCACGACAAAATCGCAAAGTGAAGCGTTATCCAAACAAGCGTTGTTAAATAGTACTCGGTTCATCCCCACCCTTTATTTACCTCGGAACACGTGCAACAAGCTTGAACTAGAGACATTTATCTGCTCGTTAATGAGGGTGCCATTGTTATGCTTAATGATTTCTAATTGTTCCAAAATATTTAATTTCAAGCTTTTTCGCAGGTGTGCAGTATTTCGAAACAATGGTCATTAGGAACTTTATGACCGCTTTCTAACAAATGTTTAGCGAAATGTGAATTTTGTGGCTTATTATTCCTGAAAGCGACCATATGTTCTTTAAAACGGGTTTCAAAATTACGACCAGTCTGACCCACATATGTATCATTGCATTCAGGACATTTTATTTTGTAAATACCATTTTTTTTCGGGCTTTCTAATTTGTCTTTATTATTGCATAATATCTTTTTTAAGCAGTTATTACTTTGCGTAAGTAATAACTGCTTAAAAAAAAAAAAAGATATTATGCAATAATAAAGACAAATTAGAAAGCCCGAAAAAGAGTGGTATTTACAAAATAAAATGTCCTGAATGCAATGATACATATGTGGGTCAGACTGGTCGTAATTTTGAAACCCGTTTTAAAGAACATATGGTCGCTTTCAGGAATAATAAGCCACAAAATTCACATTTCGCTAAACATTTGTTAGAAAGCGGTCATAAAGTTCCTAATGACCATTGTTTCGAAATACTGCACACCTGCGAAAAAAGCTTGAAATTAAATATTTTGGAACAATTAGAAATCATTAAGCATAACAATGGCACCCTCATTAACGAGCAGATAAATGTCTCTAGTTCAAGCTTGTTGCACGTGTTCCGAGGTAAATAAAGGGTGGGGATGAACCGAGTACTATTTAACAACGCTTGTTTGGATAACGCTTCACTTTGCGATTTTGTCGTGGAGTCTATCTCCTGATGATGCTTCGGTTGCGGGGCGAAACGATTGTTGAGTTTGTGATAGTGAAACTGTGTAGTGCTTGTGTATTGTGGTGGAAGTGGTGGAGGTTTGTGCATGTGCTTTTACGAATCCTGCACGTATCGGGTATGAAAATACTGATAGTCCACTATACATTAAACACTATATATATTTTCTATTTACTGTATCGCGGATTATAGCAAAATAATTTTATTATTACTTTTGTATTATGGATCTCCGCAAAGTAACGCCTAATTCTATAAAAGAATTTACTTAATTTTCGCCGGCTAAAGAAAAAGATTTGCTAGGTAACGTAGGACTTGTTGTTTCAGAAAAGTCAGCTTTGTTTATAACTCAAATATATCACTAACTTGTCTCAAACTATGTTACCGTTGGGTGAATTCAGAATAATACTAAATAATCACTTAGCTTTGTTTAAATCTGCACAAAATTTCACTCGAGCATATGCAATAATTCAGGGTCGAATATGATCCTTCAACCGTCTCAAAGTATTTCGCCTTAGAAATATAAAATTTATAAAAAAATAAGAGAAGAATTGCTGAACATAAAGAGATAAAGCTTTCCCCAGCATTCAGATATATATAGCACACTATCTATAATTGCTAAATAATGTGGTAAAGTAAAGTTTCCAACTGATGTTTTATCCAACATTAAGACTTGACTATTCCGTGCCATATACACAAACCACGGATTATAACAAATTGATCCATTGTCTGTGATGTATTACATTCTATCAAATAATGCGTATAAAGGGTAGTGTTAGATTTAACTATAACACCAAATATAGTGTGCATTTAGAGAAAGAAGATATTTACACTAAAACTCCTTGACGTATACTGGATACTGTTTGAAAATATTTTTAGAAGGTCCTAGTTTTAAGTAGTCGCTTACGACGGATAGCGTTATAGTAATGATTTAGTACGTGCGGGTAATATTGCATTAAACTAGGGCTGCCAAAAAGGCTGCTTCGGTGATCGATTAGTAACGTTAGAATTTTATTAATCCGTATAGCACTCGAATTACTACGAATTTTAAACATCCTTGGATATTTATGTATTTATATAATGATCTTGCTTTTAGCTACATGTTTCATAAAGTAATATACGTCTTTGATTTCTATAACTGTGATTTTTTTGTTGCCGATTGTGGGAACTTTTAGCGAAATTTAATGTCGTTTTATGAAATCACGTGCTATATAGATTTTGACAATTTTATTTTATTTGCAACTCTGTTGTTTGCTTAAATACGAGCTTGAAGCTTAGTAGCATCATATAATGGATGTTAAAACTAGTAAAATTCCGGTTTTTATTATTCGAAATAAACTGTGTTAAACAAAATTGTATTCTTCAATAGTAATACTAAAGTTACATATGTGAAAAACTGTCGTAAGCCTTTGGCCCTTTTTAATGAGCTTTCGTTTATAAAATAGTCGAGATAATTGATGTTTTACGTCAAATATATGTTACTAATCTTACGACTGCCGACATAAGAAATGTGTCGGCCTTAATATAGAATAACATACTATCGTACATTTTGACTAGAACAATCACTAAATGACGTCATCGCTACTAAGTATAAGCCAACCGTTTAACTCAGACTTCGCCCACGGGCGTACAGAGGCGCGTAAATAGGAAAAGAAAGGATGGAGGCGTATATGTAATTGTCCCATATATATTACTAGCTGTCCCAACAACGGCTTCGCCCGCGTAGAATTGAGTGATTTACGAAACCTTTCCCGAATTTTCGAAATTTTGAACATAAAAGTAGTTGTTGTGAGTAAACCGTGAGAGATAGAGACATGATATCGCGGAGTTTTAGTAGTATTTTTATAGATCTACAATGCTCTAATACATTACTTTAGCTTATCTCTGCTGGTTAACTTAGCGCACGCGACTTAAAGCTCCATGCAAGCAAGTTTTTTAACAATTGCGCGATCGCTTCAACACTACTGATATATACTGTTTACCTAAACTATCTGGAAGTATTGTACTATCCTTTGGTGCAAAACCGTACAAAAACCCGTTCAGTATATTTTGAGAAAATCGATTACAGACAGACAGACAGCTTTTTGGGACTTTGTTTTACAATAAGTATACATGTTGCAACATGCAATCATCATTTCAATGTGTGTTATCCAATGTAGACTTATCAACGTATGATGTATTATTTAACGCGATGCGTGATTTTTTATATATTTTAAAGCGATGAAATAGTTAATACCGCTCAATGAAAGGACTTAAATTTTGTCTTGTATATTTAGGGCGCAATTTTTATGTTAGTTAGTTAGTGCTGCGAGTTTGTAGAAATAACGATGAATTAATTATGAGGCTTACAAATGTTATATTAAATATTTAATTTAATAAATATCGCTAAATTGGTAATATTCATATCATATTTTAAAGCAATGGCAAATATTTTAAAGGCACCATATACTCGCTTAATGAGATTTCTTCGTTCTGAAAACGACATAAGGATATACCTTGTGGAAAAATATAGATGAAGGACTTTTTGAACTAAAATCCAGTCAAATCAAATTGAGATGCTTTGTCATAACATTGTCAGGTAATCGAAGTAAAGTATTTTGACCGACTAATCAGAAAATAAGATTGTTGCTGCATCTATTTCACAAAATAAGTTTTAAGTCAATACGCATATATTTATAATTATTTAATATATAGACAATTAAAATGTTAACTCGATCGAAAGTTAGTGTAAATGTGGCCTTAGATTTTAATTGAAACATTTTCATGCGAAGCAATAATTACGCTATGTTTAATGTTAATACTGATAATGTTTTTGTGACCAAATTAAAATCGTATTTATGTAAACATCAAAATTTTATTAATTCATTCATATTAGTATGATATTAAAGTATTATCGATAAAACTTAATTTTATTTATATTTTGTCTTTGATAGGCGTGTATCATAATTCATTATTACTTGACAATTTTTACAATTTCATTATATACCCTTTTATTCTCTAATATACCCCCTTATTTGTAAAGAAATTTTGTAGTCTGGGACGCTAATAGAGCAAAAAGTAAGAAATCAAGTCATTAATTACATATAGATTTAAAATAGAGCGTACCACAATGGAAGTTAATATTGTGGATTCTTTTTCAAATAAGTTTTATCTATCAGAATTTATTATTAAAAATTGTACCTTTCACTTTTAAAGTTTCAACTGTGAAGTTTCAAACTTGAGTGAACTTATATTTTACTTTTTGATTTTTCATTTTCAAGTTTTATATCTTTTTCAGACTTTGTCAGGTCAAAATTTCCATCCAAATACTTGATGAATAAATTTAATAATAATCCCATTAATTGTTCAAATTAATTAAAAATATCATTAAAAATTATGTTATTGTTTATTGCGAGAAAGGGTACGAATAATTTTTATAGCTCCTACAACGTGATGTTCTGGATGCTCTATATATATATATCGTGTATCTTTGTATTTATGTACAAATGTAATATATTGTACATTCAGGCAAAGCCATTATTTACATTATTATTTTAAGCCTGTTTTAGACATTTTGTGATTATATTCCAAAGTCCATAATATCTTTTGACAGGTAAGAATAATTGTTTATTTATAAATTTAGTAAAAATAAGTTAATATGAAATGATGTTGATCTTGGGTTGAATGTTGAAGTAATTGTGGAATGTATGTTCACAGTTAATAAAAAAAATATATAAAACTTACTTTGTTTTATTTATCGCGTTGAAATATATTTCTACTTCAATGACAACATTCTTGAAGCAAAGATACATTTTATTAGTGATATAAATACCTACTAAAATGAGTAAGTAATTGATATAAACACTGATTCTTACATTAATAATCTGTTAAAGTTTATTCGGTCATCATTTTATCGTTTCGACGGTTCTATAACAAAATTCCGCAAGGATATCTTTCAAACGTCAACAAAAGTTATGTAAAGTAGTAAAGTAACAGCCTGTTACTATGCCCACTGCTGGGCTAAGGCCTCCTCTCTCCGTTTTTGGAGAGAAGGATTGAAGCAAAGACCTACCACGCTGCTCCAATGCGGATTGGTAGGTCACACATATCCCTAGAATTCTCTAGAGATATGCAGGTTTCCTCACGATGTTTTCCTTCACCGAAAAGCGTGTGATAAATTGCAAGTATCAATTAGACACATAAGTTTTAATAGAAAAACTCATTGGTGCCTGCCCGGGTTTGAACCTATGCCGTCTTTAGAGAATCGCACGGTCACACCGCTAGGCTATCACAGCTTAAAAAAAAGTTATGAAAATATTTCAAATCGATGTTAGTAGTAGCATTACCTTCAATTGTATAGTGAGCCTATACCGATATACATAAAACTTCTGTATGCTTTCTCTCTCTAATCTAACCTCTTTATTTAAACTCTGTGTTATATCTATTATAAAGGATTTGTGAACGTGACTATCAAATAAAAAGGCAGGAATATGAAGGTAGCATACATAGACAAATAAAATGTTAAGGAACTACCACAGACAACATTATCTTCTTTGTTACTTATAACAGAGCGTTATTATATATATGGCCTACTATATAATTAAAATTATTTGAATGATACGTATTTTGACCGCAGTAAGCTTCGTAGCAAGCTGCAACGATTAACTTGCTGAGAACAATTGTATAATACATATATATTTTTTAAAGGGTAACCGCCGAGTTTCTTGCTAGTTCTTTTCAGTAGAAGCACACTTCCATATCACTGGTAACTTCTTTAGAAATATTTGACGATTCAAAAGATTACTAGACTCATAGTCTCTTTGAATTGAAATGTTGTCACATGATTTGGCTACGTATTTTACGACCGGCCGCCTTAGTCGCCTTTTACGACACCTCGGTAAGAAATGAGGGTGGTGTATTCTATGCAGCTGGATACCACGCGGCATTTAACTTAGTTGCCTCTTACGACACCTCGGTAAGAAATGAGGGTGGTGTATTCTATGCAGCTGGATACCACGCGGCATTTAACTTAGTTGCCTCTTACGACACCTCGGTAAGAAAGGAGGGTAATGTATTCTATTCTGCCGGATACCACACGGCGTTCTCTTTGAATTGAAATAAAAAGCTTTAAATTTGAGTATTGAGTAGGTATTTAAACAAAAATTTGTCACGAAGTGCGGGTATAAAAAATTGGATAATCTTCTCGTATAATATTTATTTTTATTGGTAAAGAAATGCTGATGGCGTTCGCACTGGTATCAGCCTCACGGTCCCAGCCGTGGTATTCACCACGTAATATTCCCTGCCGTTTATAATTTTTTTGGATTTATCATCCAGTTTAAATCTGGAATCTCCAAATAACGAGTCATAAGGCGGCGGACGACTGTCGTCATAGTTCTGTGTACTGAAACCTCTTTTTTTAATCTTTTTAGTCTTCATTTCCTTTTGTTCCGGTGTTATGCAGAATATATACCGCTTGATGATAATCTGTATAAAAATAAAAAAAGCTATCAGATCTTTATTTGAATAACTCTTGCACTTACATAACATTTTTTCAACATGGTGTTAAATGACCAGTTATTTTACGACCCGCCTGACGTCAACTTACATTAATCGCCTTTTACGACATCTCGGTAAGCAATGAGGACGGTTTATGCTACTCAGCCGGATTCTTTACGTCGGAAATTAATTAATACATATACACGTATACAAATACATATTAATAGGTGAAGAAAAAAATTACTCATAATTTTATTCTTTCACAGAAATTTTAATTCATATTCAATACGTATATATACTGAGTGCTTAACGATCACAGATATATGTATATATATATAAATATGACTGGTTAAGTAATGGAATATATAGGTAGACTTAAAGTAACGCAAAAGAGATTTTCTAAAAAACTAATTCACATTTAAATCACAACAATCAGAAAGTTTCAAATAAAACAAATCAGAAGGTTTTTAAAAGAAATTAAAGGCGACTTACTTCCCCAACGAAGACTGCAATGGCTGCCGCTAAGCCTGTTATCATGATGTAGTACGTCATCATGAGGTCGCTATTTCTGAGCTGTCGGTCCTTGGACTGCAGGTCTAGCGGGCAGATCTTCGTACTGGGCAGATCACGGTGCTTGAGGAAATTCACTATACCAGACTGTATCAAGTATGAGAGCCTGCGGGAACGACCAGTTGAATAAACTTTCATCAATACCTCAAAAAATTCAATAAATACTATTTAATCGAATTACATACATATTGAAAGCGTGACAAAACTTCAAAATTGCATTGAAATCGTTCGAAAACACTTCGCTAAGGAGTAAAATAATCTCAGCGAAATAAACAAAAACTCAATTTCAAAAAAGTTCGAGAAAAGTAACAAAAAATTATGTTCAGATCAATATACTTTTAAATTTTATTTACTTATAGCAATTCGGCTCTAAAAGAAACCATCTGGCTTATCAACATTAACTACTTTTAATATCTCTTATTCAGCACAATGCCATTTTTTTCTATTGTCAATAGACTTTATGTTTCAATATGTACACTGTATTCTTTGCTTATGACTTTTATAGTGTCATCCGGCTAGAAAGAGAATCGCAGAAGCTTTAACTACGTGAACGGTTATCGAAAAAGCTCTACTAGAATCGGTAGACTTCGTTATAAGAAAGCCGGAGAGGTCGCTCCATGGCTTAAGCCGTAATATATAGTGGAAGGCCTTTAGCAAAACTGTAACTAGTCATTACGCCTTCTGATGTGCGATAAGAAGTAGCAACTGAAAACCGATTGACATTAGAGAAGAACTAGAAGGATAAACATACAGAATTTGTTACTGTTTATTGTAATCTCCGATTCTTCAACTATCTTCATACAATTTCAATTCGTTGATGCAATCGCTCAGATGCGATTGCATCAACGAATTGAAATTTCTTTTTCCTTTTCTCAGGAAAAGGAAAAAGAAAAACAGTTTAGCTGTTATAATTTTAGAATAAATACGTACATGGTATCAAACGAGATCTTCAACGTGCTATTCTTCGGATACACGAAAGCCCTAAGCTTTTTCATAAAGGCATTAGGGGCGACAACGTATGTGCATCGATCTGATTCAATCACCCCTTCTCTTGCTTTGTTTAGGTAATCATCATACATGAGGTTATCTATAGCGGTCTGGTCTTGCACCAAGACGGCACCTCCGGACACCATGGGAAGGAATTCTCGGTCATTAGATAGTGGCAGGAATTTAGCCCGGCCGTTCGCAACCATTTTGTTTAGGTAGTAAAGATCTTCATCCGGCTGCATTTAAACGAGTACTTGTTGATAGATTATAAACACTCCATAAATAAAATATTTATATCAAATATACTCGACGAAGCCGCGTAAAGCCTGAATAGGGACTTCATCTGTTAGTAAATCCTAAATTGAGTGCACCAAAGTATAGTTTTATTTAGTATCAATTTAGCGTCTCTAAGATTCTCCTTTAATTTTAACAGGGCATTAGTAAACTGTTTAAATATTATTTTCCTAATCAGAAGTTTAAAGTGGTAGTGATAGATATTTTTGCATCTTACAGCAATTTTTTTTACAAATGTAGCAAATACTCTTAGTCACTTCGTGATATTGTAAAGTGTACAATACATGCTGCATACGATGCATACTGCAATGTTCGGTACAATACCTGATTCAGTCTATTATTGTAGTAGTCAGTATATTTTGTTATATCACTAGACAGTCCAAAAGTTTTTATAAAGTTGTTTAAAGATACGTTCCGACTATGTGTATCGCGGATTATATATATAGCAAAATAATTTTTATTATTACTTTTGTATAATGGATCTCCGCAAAGTAATTCTATAAATTATCCCGCTTGGTAACTTAATACGTTAATTGCTTGAGGAGTATGTCCGCAAAATTGCACGCAACATGTTCGCGAGTGCGGACAAGAGCGCGCACCTCCACGGTATAGCACCATTTATAAGAAGTTCTCTCAATGGACGAGCCCTCCCGAGGGAACTCCTAATCCCCCTCCCGACGACGACGCGCATAGCGTGGAAGACGAGGGAGAAGAAGGAAGGATGCGTACCCGACCGCATCCGCCCTCACGGCGTCCTCCCTGGCCGGACGGACCCCGGACCCTAATAGGGTCAAACAGTTTACCCGGGCGATATAATTCGCCCGAGAAGAAAAGCCCGGGCAAAGAGGTTAGACCTCGAGGCCCGAAGACCTCACCGCACTCAAAAAGTGCGTGTGAAAAAGAACCAGGAATGAAATTGCTTGATCTACTTAATAATATGATTCTCTTTTAATAAACTTATAATGAATACGATTTGTTCTATATACGTGAATATCTGGAGATACTGGATATACGTAAGGGTTGGAGCTAAAACCTACCGCGCTGCTCCAATGTGGATTGGTAGGAAACACATATCTCCAGAATTCTCTAGAGATATGTAGGTTTCCTCACGATGTTTTCCTGCACCGAAAAGCGTGTGATAAATTGCAATTATCAATTACACACATGAGTTTTACTAGAAAAACTCATTGGTGCCTGCCCGGGTTTGAACTCGTGTTCCCCTCAAAAGAGTCGCACGATCTCACCGCTGGGCTATCACACGGAACAGGGCTATCCCATCCAGAAACGGAGAGAGGAGGCCTATTCCCAGCAGTAGGATTGTAACAATTTACTTTACTTTTTACTTTACGTGAATATCGTCCCGACGTTGTATATTGTGTGTATTTATATACACTTAATAATAGTATCATCGTTTATGCATTGATAAAGGTTAACCTTAACCAATGCAGCAGCGATGATACTGTAACATACATTTTTAATGCTGTACTGTACAGCTCCGCCTTCAGGTGCGACCCATCGATAGTTCTTCTTGTACAAATCCTCGGGGTTCTCAATATCCAAAGTGAATTTTGATAAGGTGAGAAAAGCTGTTAGATTCGCCGTGTAAAATGCCGAAAGTAGTATGACGAACAGCCACCACGTCGCGAATAAGACCCGGGTGGTATCTATAAGGTTCGAACATAAAGACACTTTTTTAAAAAGAACTCTGATTGGAATATGTCTTATACAATATCCTGAGCTATATAGTCTTAAGTTATCTTGTGTCATTCGGAAGGCGGTTGTATAATGCCGTTTACTAGAAGATAGATCTACATGATCATTCTAATGATAGATGCTTTGGCTATCAAAAATCAGTCGCCAGGTTTTTAATTTTCTGGATATTACGAGTTCTATTTAACTACTCGCTTTCGATAAGATCCGTAAATAATGAATTACAAATCTGCGAAAATAATCAACATTTATTTAAAAAAATCATTGGATAGTATCAATACTGGTTTTATACTGGTGAATTTAAATGGATTGTGGTACTTTGTGTCATGGAATATTTAACCCCTTTGGCTTTGACTTTGGCACTGAAAGCTATGATCATATTATAAATGAGAAAGTCTTTCTCTCTGTCTGTATTCTCGGGTAATCGGGAGCAATGTTGATGGAACTTTGTAAATGTAAATAAAATTTTAGATTTATATATCGGCATTATATCCGCCGTGTGGTATCCGGCTGAGTAGAATAGACCACCCTTATTTCTTACCGAGGGGTCGTAAAATACGACTAAGGTAAGTTGACGTCAGGCAGGCGACCGGTCGTAAAATACGTAGCCAAATTATGTTACAACATGTTTGTAACGTGTTGTGCCTACCCCACTTAGAGCGGAATAAGGGCAGGAGGATGATGATGATATCGGCATTATATTTTAAAGAAATCCGTTTATGCTTCGGGATCAGAAAAAATTACGTTGTACACAATTGAGTGTATTTTAACATTTAATTAAACTCGAATGAAGTAGCGCATACAACTTGTATTTTATAAAGGAAATTTAGTGTCTCAGTTAGCAAATCGATATTAGAGACCTAAAGTCAAAATTCCTCGTGTTTCTACATTATGTTAAATAATAATTTGTAATTGTATCTATAGATAAAATCATTTCCATGTTTCGTACACTGCGATTAGTCAGTATGTAATGTCCACTTTGGGGGCTGTTATTGAAGGGTTGATTAATGGCGTTCGCTGCCATTAACAGCGATTCTATCAACCTTTGATGAAATTGACTGTGTGGATTTAAAGCTTTGAACACAACAATCTATATATATATATATATAAGGTAACTATTTTGTTATTGTTTCAACAAATAACAGTTTTTTTAATTATATTAATGGGTGTATGTTCATGTTGCGGTGACAGTGTGTGACTCTTAGAGTCATGAGTGTGAGTGAGTGAATCATAGTGAGGGTCGTGAGTTTATACATCGCCAGAACAAACTATCTAAAAGTTTAAACAAGGTATGATATAATTAGTATGTTACAGAATGTCGTAAAAGGCGACTAAGGTAAGTTGACGTCAGGCAGGCGGCTGTTCGTAAAATACGTAGCCAAATCATGTGACAACATGTTTGTAACACTTAGAGGATAAGAGCAGGAGAATGATGTTATAGACGCGGATTATAGCAAAATAATTCACAACTTTTGTACTATGGAATTCCGCAAAGCAACGCCTATTTCTATAAATTATATAAGTATTTATATAAAAACATGCTTAATTAGTATTTTAAATTCAATATGCGTGTATAATTTTTTTTTAATTATCGGATATTTTCTTTGTAACAGAACTTATGGCTAGATAAGATATAATGAAAATACCTAGGTATTTTCATTATTCATATTTCACTTATAGTCCTTTTCCTTCTGCCACTCAAAGGTTAACTGGAAGACATCCCTTACAGCGATAAGTCCGCCTTTGTACATGTACTTCTTTTTCTTTCTCTTTTCTTATATTATGCATGTACAATGAAGATATAAATAAAATGTGCAGATTGTCGCCCTCTTTACAAATGTACTAGTGATGACGGCAAACAGAGATTGGCGGAAAATGATTGAGTTGTGAGTGACATGAGCCTTCAATACATGACAATCATGTCATTTTCCTAGCTCTGTCCGGTCAAGAACTTCATCATCCTCCTGCCCTTATCCCACTCTAAGTGGGGTCGGCACAACATGTTACAAACATGTTGTCACATGATTTGGCTGCGTATTTTACGACCGGCCGCCTGCCTGACGTCAACTTACCTTAGTCGCCTTCTACGACACCTCGATAAGAAATGAGGGGTCTATTCTATGCAGCCGGATACCACGCGGCACGTCCGGTCAAGAACTTATCGACAGATTAATAGACAAAGATTTAGGATATCCTGGCCTATGCGAATTTATTTTTCGTTTACTATCCAGACCTTGTACTGCAGGATAAATTCTATTTTGGTATTCAGATTACGACAAAAAATAAAAATATTAATACTTCTGTTGCCTACTTGCGTCAGGTGATAATGTAGTCCCTTGTTTGATGAAAGCTCCGTAAACAAACCATACACTTGGCGACAGGAGTATAGGCCGCTCGTTGTCTTTGATTAGTTTCGATCGAGCCCATGTTAAAAAATATATGCATGGCCCGTAAGTTAGCACTGCAGCCAGAATCAAATACCTGTTTTAGTAAAAAGAAATCTGTATTTAAAATTTCTAATTGCGGCTTAAGTAGGTATAGGATCCTTCCCTAAACGCCTAACTTCAAGATTGTTGGACCTATCTTATCCACAAGATAATCATTGTTCTAAGAAATTTTATACGAATCAAAACTATTGTTACAGAATGTCTTTTGTATTTTTACTGAGACGAACTTAATTCACAAAATTGACTGGCCCGTTGGCGCAGTGTAGTGACCCTACCTTCAGCTCCGCGGGTCGCGGTTTCGATCCCCGCCGAGGTCCAACATTTTCTATAAACAATTTGTTGGTTCTTCGAGCCTGCGTGTGTATTTGTATTTAAGTATGTATTTAAAACAATATATGTTGTCCAGTTGCCCGTCACCCATAACACAAGTACTAAAGTTACTTACTTTGTGGATGGACAATCGTGTGTGTGTCCTATATATTTACATATTTATTTAGATTTTTCGTTAACGCCTTAGAATTATAATTTTTACGACGCCAATCTGTATGACGCTACAACAGACGCTTCCAGTGACTGCTAACGCAAACGAGTAGATGAAAAGTTAGTACACGGTTTTTAAAAAGAAAACAACTTTATAATTTCAAGATTAAAAAAAATTACGTAGTATGTTAACATGGGTTGTCAGGCGCTACATTATCAAAGGTGCCTTCAAGTTCTATCAAGACAACGAATCCTATCTTATGGTAACGCGTATCTAGTATTTGTCTAAAATTATAAACAACTAGAAATACGTGCGGCTTCGACCGCGTGAAATTCAGTGCTTAACATGTTATAGTCGCTCGAGCCTCGGCTTGAGACTGGCTCTCTGATACCCGACACCGCTTATTATACCTATTTCCCCCTCTAAACTACAATCGACACCGGTTTGTTACTAGACCCACTAAAAATTGTTGTAAAACGACCTCTTCAACTCAATTTACATGAAACAGTTATGTGCTATGAACCTAAACCTTTTGTAGGAATTGCACTACCTTTTAGTAAAAACCATACCAAAATCCGTTCAGTAGATTTTGAGAAAATCGATTACATACAGATAGAAGGAGAAGAATACAGGATACAGAATACAGGAGAGACCTATGTCTAGCAGTGGACGGATACAGGTTGACATGACAGATAGAAAGCTTTGGGAACTTTATTTTTATAATAAGTAAAGAGTAAAGATGGTTACCAAACGTAAGTTGCAAACGGTGCCAATAAACCAGAGCCAGCAGCTGATTCTTTAGGGCGTCGCAGCATCATCATCCAGACTCCCTCGTCAAGGCGGTTCGAAAACGTCACCAATTTGTTATATTTTACTAAAATGGGTATAAACGCTGCCGCCATGTCTACTTTCTGTTGTCATATTGAAAAAAACAGTTATAACAAAAATATATATGAATACAACTCAAATCCCTTTGGTATCCGGCAGAATAGAATAGACCACCCTCCTTTCTTACCGAGGTGTCGTAAGAGGCGACTATGGTAAATGCCGTGTGGTATCCGGCTGCATAGAATAGACCACCCTCATTTCTTACCGAAATGTAGTAAAAGGCGACTAAGGTAAGTTGACGTCAGGCAGGCGGTTGGTCGTAAAATACGTAGCCAAATCATATGACAACATGTTTGTAACATGTTGTGCCGATCCCACTTAGAGTGGGATAAGGGCAGGAGAATGATGATATATGAATACAACTCAATAAAAACAGCGTGTTTATATAATGGTCCTGAATTCATTTTAAGTATTCAATTGTTACTATATTATTTCTTCCTACTCCTGAAGGGTAAACGGAAATATTTATTATGTTGCCCCTTGTCTATATGTTGTCCCGATGTAAGCTTTAAATGTTCCAAACTTCAATAATATAACTTTTAAACTACTAATTACTAAAATGGGTATAAACGCTGCCGCCATGTCTACTTTCGGTTATCATATTGAAAAAAATTATAGACCAAAATATAGATGAATGCAAATCTATAAACACTTAGCGTGTTTATATTATAGTCCCGATTTTATTCGCACAAGTTAAGCTTTTAAGTATTCAATTGTTAGTTTATTGTTTCGTCCCGCCGTGTGGTATCCGGCTGAGTAGAATAGACCACCTTCATTTCTTATCAAGGTGTCGTAAAAGACGACTAAGGTAAGTTTACATCAGGCAGGCGGCCGGTCGTGAAATACGTAGCCAAATCATGTGACAACATGTTTGTAATATGTTGTGCCGACCCCACTTAAGGATAAGGGCAGGAGGATGATGATGACTATCATGTGTTTTGCGTCCTACTATTTATATACTATTTATACTATTTGCGTCCTACTCCTGAAGGGAAAACGGAAATATTTATTTTTCTATATGTTACCCCGATGTAAGCTTTAAACGTGCCAAACTATATTAATATAACTGTTGTAAATGCGAAAGTCTGTCTGTATGTCTGTTTGTTTTGTGTTCCCGTTTCGAACGGCTGAACAGATGTTGATGAAAGTTGGCACAATTAAACTCGCGGATACCACTAGGTTCTTTATAATATTAGTAAGGGTGTAATATCACATGTCGGTGACGTACGCTGCTATTGACAAGCCCGATCAAAGATTCTTCGGGCCTTCGGCCTCCCATTTCAATATTCTTTTCAGGAACCACCACTTCATATGTAAAATTTAACTTTTTTCGTAAAATATCGATGAGAACAAAAGCAACACCGTGTCCAGTAATTGAACCATTTCCAGTTGTTTCCGCCCAACTCAATGGATAATTCTAAAACATAAAAACGTGAATTATTAGTTAGTTCTAACCTAATCTAATATCGGGGACGCCTGTCGGTACAGGACGGGTGGTCAGCTCCAATTTTGGACTATTCCACCCATTTCCCCTCATGTTGGGACAAGGGTTGCACTGTTATCCCGTCACAGTGGCACCTGCTCTATCCTACCTGTAGCTTTTACGAACCTGATAATATCCCTGAAGGGGATATTTGTTAGGTCCTCATCTTCAATTTCATCCTTACCTAGTATCTCCCGTCTTACCAGCGACTACATGGGGCACTCAGCCATAAGGTGGAGACTCGTTTTTTCTTCTCCACACTCTGGGCATGCTGCGTCTTCTTTTATTCTCAAATTTATTTTTTTTAATTAGTTAGTTTTGTTCATTTATGTTTATTAGTTAGTTACCGCCATGTGGTATAGCTGAGCAGAAGAGACCACCCTCATTTCCTACCGAGGTGTCGTAAAATACGACTAAGTTGACGTCAGACGTCGGCCGGTCGTGCAATAACTAGCCAAAACATGTTGTGCCGATTCCACTTAGAGTGGGATAAGGACGAACGACGACGTGAATTATTAGTTAGTTATTTTTATCTAGTTACTCTGCTTAAATTGATAAATCTCGTTTATCATCCGTCGGCACAACATGTGATAAATGATGTTGTCACATGATTTGGCTACGTATTTTACGACCGGCTGCCTACCTTAGTCGCCTTTTACGACACCTCGGTAAGAATGAGGTTTGTCTATTCTACTCAGCCGGATACCACACGGCTAAAAATTGTTAAATCTCGCTGTGAGAGAATATACAAAAAGAGCACAACCTAATTTCGTCAGCTACCGCCAATATACTATTTGTAATACCTTGCTTTTATTTGCAATTCACCTTATAAAATATTACATTAAAAATATATTAATTAAACAGATAAATTAATAAACTTACATTGTACGTCGCAATTCTGAGATGTTTCCCATTGAGTGCGTTTTCTAATTGCGTAGTTATATTTTTCCGTTCGCTTAGCTGTGATCCTTAAAACAAAATCTAACGTATTAACATTGTTAAATCATTATTTATATTGAGACGGTATAATTCTAGTTTACATAGAAATGTGCAGAAATATAAAATGTAGGTATGTGTATATCCATTGGTTACTCGTCCCAATAGTTCTAGAGTTATTATAAATAGAGTAGGAGAGACATAAGCATGCATACATAAGCATTAGTTAGTATACGAAAAAAACACCCCAAAGGCTTTTAAATCGTCACCGGTAGGATAAACGAGCGCAGAAGCATCGTCGGGGGATGTTACCCTTATATTTGTCTAACCACACATAAAAAAAGAGACAGATAGGAAGTCTCATTTGATTTCTCTTTTTTTCGATGGACACATTTAAGACTGGCTCCTCTGATCTAGTATAATAACTCCATATGCGAAACTCATTTTGTTGCATTCGTATCGAAATTCGCGAGTTAAATGAATTAGTACAATACCCACCGAGTGGATTGCCGAAGTCGTTTTCGCAAAAGCTTACGTTGCATAATGTAGAAAATATTAGCTCTACGCCCGTCATGAAATACAAGTCTATGCCATTGGATAGTTGAAATTGAAATGCTGGTTAGTGGTGACATTATTGTACGTAGGTCGTGTCACCTGATGTAATCGGTCCGAGGATGCGCCTTGACCATCGTTCGATCACGTTATTTTTAATGCAAGACAGAATTATATTGACATGTCGAATAGTTTTTTACAGTTTTTATAATGATATAGCTAAAAAATAGACTTACGTTATCTAAAAAGTAATCTGCTTACTTAAAATCTGCCCAGAGCTTTCAATAATAGATTTTTAAAAATGAATATATGAATAACGCCATTTGCTGCATAAAGTGAGAAAAATCTATTTTTTTATAATTTTAATACTCAAAACAGGCGTTTTTTTTTGCGGTAGACTTAAGTACAAAGATAGTGATCAAAATATTTTGCTATCATGCGATTCCAATTATTTTATTTTATTAGGTAAAATATATATGTCTATATCTATTTGGTATGTCCATTCTATGATGGTCTGTATATCAATACTCCCTTATTAGGGGTAAGGACGGAAAGGTTACGTAAATTGTTGTCATTACTCTATACGTAATGCTTATGTATAAAGGAATGATTAATGAAGGCCTCATTACCCCTATATCTATATTTACTATATGGTGTAAATAATAAAACATTGGATTTAAATATGTAATAATATATTTATGGGCGTATAAATTTTTGTTTTGTATTATTTATTGGACAACAAAGCCTCATTTTATTAGTATTCTGATGTTTAAAATTCTTACAACTCACTTTTTAATTCTGTACAAAATAACTAAAAGTAATAATTTAAAAGACAAGTCATTCAATAATTGTTGTAAAAATACACAATAAATTATCTAGGATATTAAATTTTTTAGATATTATAGATGAGTACAATCCATAATTAAGCATAACAATGATACAAAAGTAATAATAAAATTATTTTGCTATAATCCGCGATACAGTAAATAGAAAATATATATAATGCTAAATGTATAGTGGACTATCCGTTTTTCATACCCGTTACATGCAGAATTCGTAAAAACACATGCACATCCCTCCACCACTGTTACCACGATACACAAGCACTACACACGTTCACTAACACAAACTCAACAATCGTTTCGCCCCACAACCGAAGTATCATCAGGAGATAGACTCCACGACAAAATCGCAAAGCCATTCCAATATTGTTGAACAAATCCCACAAGTGAAGCGGCAATAAATCAAAAAGGCGTCGACGCCCATTTCACGTTCGTGTTGGTACAGCAGAGACAGTGTTGACATTAATCTTTTCAGACGTATGGAAGAAAGTAAGAAGCTTTGGGAAAATTCTATCTAATCGTTCGGAGTATTTTTTTAAAAGTGTCAATGACAGGTTTATTTCAAGGGGAGATCGAAATCAGACCCAGCTACAGCAACCCATAGCCGGACCGCCAGTAATACCTACTATAAAATGTGTTATCAACTGTTCTATAGTGGTCTGAATAATTTCTGAAGGATTTTTAAGATTGAATATATTTTAAGAGTTTTATTTTTATAATATACATTAAAAGTTTAAACATTGTTATTGGTAAAAAAAACCATAGACACTAACAATTTAAACGTCAATCATAGATAATACACTATAATACACCAATTACAAAAGCAAAGTTGCAAACCAATACATAACCTAAAATTAAAAAGGGGTTTTATTCATTGGTTTCTTTATACTGGAATTTCATTGATGACGCTAAACCCAAAAATTTAATAATTAATTAAAATGAGAGAAGTGTTTTTATCTAATTGCGAAAAAACTTTTGTACAAAAATTAATTTCAGAAGGACATGTAAGTAGGAGCCAATACTAATAAAAAATTATAAACAATAATTAACTTATAATACAAAAATTACTATTTCACTCTGAGTATATTATTTCCAGCGACTAGATGGCAGAAGTTATAATGAGAGTCGATATTTAAGCGTTTCATTTGGTTCAGAATATGGTAGCTGTATTGTTTCCTTAGGGGAAACAAAGTAAGTATTATAAAAATAAAAACCTCAAATAATAGTAAATTATAAAAAACAATTAAGATTATTCCCAAAAAGTTATTCAACTTATATATCAAAAGCCATTTTTAATGTTTAGATTTAAAAAAATTACTAATGATCTCAAAGTTGCAACATTAGTAAAATTCATTTACTATCCTTAGTAATCAAATTTACAGGGTGCTTGCGCAAGTCTCTTGTGAAGTTGTTCAACCAAAACTAATAAGGCCAAATGAAGGAATCTTGTATATTAATGTTGAAATCAGTCCAATGGCTGCGCCACAATTTGAGAACAACCGTCAAAATGATCTGACAGTATATCTAAACAGACTGCTTGAGAAATGCTACAAAGATTCCAAATGTATTGATCTTGAGTCATTGTGTATTGTTGTGGAAGAAAAGGTGAGTAAGTCTCATATTTTTTATTCACTGGTAATTAACGGTTTTTTAATTAATAATTATGTTATATATTGAATACCTCTATAAATAACTGTATTTAAATAAGTAAATTATTTATTAATATGTTACTATGTATGAAGTAAAACGAAATCCTTTCACTTTATCTTTCTTTATTGTTTTGTAGGTTTGGTCACTAAGAGTTGATATTAAGATACTGAATCATGATGGTAATCTCATAGAATGTTCGAGCATTGCTACACTGGCATCACTGGCTCATTTCAAACGACCAGATGTAACTAGAAGTGGTGAAAATGTCATCATACACACATTAACAGAAAAAGATCCAATACCTACTGTTTTGTATCACTATCCAGTGTGTTTAACATATGCTATATTTAGAAATAAGTATGTATTCTTTGGAAACAACTATATAATGTAAATTGACTAACACATTTTCATAAATTATGCTTACCTGTAATAGGCAAGGGGATACATCAAAATCTGTATAATTGTTACAATTATTGTAAATCTCAAATAAAGTTACATCCTTCTAAATTTTGCCAAGGGATTGGAGGGTGATGAAATATGAAATACGCATGACATGCCAATTTACATAGTCACATTATTATTTTACTTTACTAGGCTCATTATAGTATTCTTATCTATTACAGTATTCTCATATCAGATCCCAGCCATATCGAGGAAAATGTCTGTACAAGCAATACAGAAGATGGAAACAGTGGAGGTCTGTTGGTGGTGGGCATGAACCAGTATAAAGAATTATGCTTATTAGATCTAACTGGTGCTGCAGTATATAACTCAAATATTGTGCATAGAGCTATACTTAATGCTGCTGAAAGGTGTAAGACTCTTGTTGATTTGGTTAAAAAAGAAATTATTAGTGATGACAATTTAAGGTAAGAAAGAAAATCAAAGATTACAGTTGTTTTTATCATACACAGTTTGTTATAATTTAAAAAGAACTTCTATTTTACTACTACATGTAAGTCATAGTACGGTAGAGCATAATTATTACTACTATTACATATTTAAATTTACTTTATTTATTTTGTAATTACAAACACTATTGATTGTGATAACAGTTCAGTTATGTATTGACTATAAAAAATTGCATCTTTTTATATAACAGTAATAACACAGTAGTACTACTCTAAATAAATAATTTGTTCAAGATAATTTCCTACTATTTTGAAAAAATTCCATTTTCAATGTTACCATGACTAGAAATTTGATTAATGCAACTAACATTGTTCTGATAATTAGGGATTTCTTTATAGTACATAGTTTGAATATGCATAAATAAACAATTCGAAACCAGTAGAGCATAAATTAACCTCTAATAACACTGTTATTGTATATGTGTATATTTGTTCTTGAAATTTTATGCACCTAATTTCTTGCATTTTTAATGTATTTTGCGGCAAAGCGATGAGTATTTAACTCTGAATTTAAGATCTAAACTACTTGAATCTAGTTTTCCACAAAAAAAACTTTTTATGTATGATAGATATATGCTATTCATCATGCACTTTAACATTTAAGGAAAGCTTTATGATGATACCAGCATATGTACAAGTTTGCGATAAGTGTATCCTGCAAATTGCGAAAGCATTGAACAGCCAAATTTCCAAACCTTTTACTTAGAGGAGCAAAGCCTTTGCCCACAGTACTAGCCCCGTATTTTTAATTTACTTGTGAGCATTTACTATTGAAATTATTTAGAATTAGAATGTTTTTAAAAAAAATTGGACAAAAAAATTTGCTCATTATTTATTTAACTCTTAACTGTATTATTATATTAAAAAAACTGCAGTGAAGATTTACATGTTACTAATAACTGATCACCTATAATAATAGACACCTTAAAAGTATATAATAATAGCCATATGTAGAAACTTATTAAATATTTTAGGCGGAAAAGAACCAAAATTAACTTTGCTGATTTGATAACAACTGACCATGTACAATCGCTCTGCATGAAAAACCTCAGTATCTGTCTGAAAAACTATAAAAAGGATGGAAATATGGAGCAAGATGAAGATTTGTCAGAGCTATCAGATGATGGACAGGATACTTTATTTGAGTCAAGCAAATATAATGGTGATGTATTTTTATTACCACATACTTATCTCCATTTTTTTCCTATTTTCAGTTTATAATTTTTTTATTGAAATTACTACAAGAAGAAGTAGATAATTGATTTTCTTGTGCTAACAATATACTTTGCTTTTTCCTAAGATAGGGATCGGCAACATACTCATTGATGTAAAATTAATGCACTTCAGTTTCATGCACAAAAAAATAGTTACAAATAAAATCATGTATTACCCCTAAGTCATATAGTTTTGGTAATAGAGCTCATAAAAACCTAAAAATGAATAAAAGATATGTTGACAAATTGACTTTAAAAAAGTTGCAGTACTGCAATTAAAATTAGTTTTATTTTTACAGTAGTAGCAACATTGCCACAAACTGCTGAACTTAAAGCAAAAAAAGGAGCTGCATCATGGATAGAGATATCATCAGAATCAGATGAAGACTGAAATTATACACAAGTTTGATGAATAAAATGTAATTAAACTTAAATTTTTATTATAATCCTAGTAAATCTCTTTTAATAATAATAATAAGCATTGCATTTCCTTTGTTAATTAACAATCATATCATCTGATACTAAAAAAAACTATATACATTGATCTCTATCTTAACTACATGGCAATAAATAATAATTTATAAAGAGATCATTATTTCTATTTTTTTTTTGAAGAGTAATGATACATAAATAAATTTATATTAAAAGAACCTACAAAGAATCAATCAATCAGCTTAAAGTATCTCAGTTTCAATTTATGTATCCTTTGATTGCAAAAAGCCTGAACAGTCAAGTTTTTAACTCTTTTAAGAAAACCAATTTAGAAATACATAGTGCCACACCTATTCTATCACTACAAATGTTTCAAATTACTATAAACGCTGATTGTAATTATGTATATGTTTAATATATCCCTAGTCCTATTATGTGAATGTTTTCATAATTCAAACAATAAGTCAAAAGAAAATTTGACCTATTCTGCAACAACAGTTTTGATACTATTTGTTTTAATTAAACCATTTCATATACATAAATCAAATAAAACTGCAACAAAACAAATATTAAACCTTGCAGCAATTCTTGAACTGATTAAGTTAATATATTTTGTATTACTTTTCACTTTTACTCATAATGTGATTGCTTCAAAAAAGAAAATACTACTAAACCACAATTAAGTGCCATATATCTATATGAATATAATCTTAAGCTGGATATTGTCCATTAATTTACTTTTTAAATTATTCTTTCACAATCTGATCAATATAAATAAAAAATTAATCATTAATTTAAATAAAAGCTAAGCTAAGCTTAATAAAAAGTAAATTTGTTATTATTTATACATAAATGTGTAATAAATATAAATATTCAAGTGTCGTTTTTCTATATTTATTAAAGTGATTTCTTTTGTATGCCATACAATAAATATGTCATAATATCTTTCTATAATTATAGTACATCAATATGATGTAAGAATGCCATCTTCCATGTATTTTCAAATTCATAGGGTTTAAAAAAATGAAATACTTAATATTTTCAACTACCTCACTGAGAAATACTTTATTCAAACATTTTTATATGGGATACAATAGAATATTGAGAATTAATCTCAACAAAACAAAATGTCATGTAAGAAGCCTATATTTTATTAGCTATGTACAGTACATATTCTTTATATAAGAAAAATTCATCAAGCCTTTTATAAAATGACTATTATTATATACATGTTTATATATAAATATATATAACATTCATTCAATATTCCTAAAAACTACACTAAAATAAAGAGGACAATCTCTACAACTTTGATTTTAAATTTAAAAAGATTAGGTATATTATAATATCTAATATTAGAATAGCACTTCATAAATTAAATTTACTTTTCACTACACTGAGTCTGAATTTATGCCATTCTTCTGGTCTAATTTATTTCCATTAGTTTTCACCATATAAATAAAATATGCCATAATCTCTTTCTCATTGACTGGCAAGGATTTAAAATGCTTCTGTATCACCTGAAAGATAAAAAATACAATTCTATTCATATCTTATTTTGAAAGAATAGTTGCCTCTATTGTCATACGCTTAACATGATAAGCAACTAATGAGATTGTAATGTTAAATTTTATAATTTCAGCTTGAAATATATAAAAAATAAATCTATATTTGCTTACTTCTGCAAGTTGAGCTTTATTTAATCCTGGTCTTGTAGGCACTTTGTAGTGTCTTTTATACCTCCTCAGAGTATTTACTTGCAATTGAAACCAATCAACATCAGGTGAGTCCATCTCTGCCTCATTACTATCATCCTCTGAGTCTTTAGGCCGCCTCTGCTTTGTTCTCGCACATTGTATCATTGTTTTATGGTAATCACAGATGTATGTGTGCCTTGCCTAGAATTTATATCATATTTACATTACATAATATATAATTTTCTCAATCAATTAAAATATTTGAATGAATTACTGAATGGAAATATTTACCTGTGGATCTATGTTAAGCTTAAGCCTCCTCTGAGCTACAGTTTTCTGTATGCGTTTGCTATAAGATGCATTTCCAGCAGGTCGCCTACATCGTTCATTGTCATCCACAAGGCAACATATTTGATCTGAATTTCCTCTAGAATCTTCTTCTCCTGTGCTAAACCCGTTGTTCATTGGGTACTCGCGTTGAATCATATATAACAGATAGTTTGGTTTTATACAAGGCCTCGCACTTGGCGATGCGATATATTTTGACGTATTCAAGCCTCGGGGTTGAGGTTATAACAAATGAAAATACTGATCATTTTGATGGAACGATCAATTAATATCTTATCAAACAGTCCAAGTCACCACAACAATTGACCGCATACGGAATACCACAATAGCGTTTTTTCTCAGTCACTGCCCTTTTAGAATAATGTTCATGACTCCGAATAATGAAGTTACAACAGATTTTCTAGTATTCACGGCACTTCTCGATGTATCAATAAGTATCCAGCCTAAATCTATCACTGATCTATTGTACTCACAAACGAGATGTGTTATTTGTGTCAGATAATCACAAAAATACAAATTCACAGCTTGCCATTCAACAATACGTTTGCCTTTGCCACCTTAGTAAATGCAATAGCAATAGCTTTACTCAACACATATAAACTTACTATTATATACCTACCCAAAACTCTCTGTGATCAAATGAAAACAGTTTTCAAATGTGAGTATGAAGATGCTATATTGTATGGCAAGATAGCTATAGGTAAGTAACTATAAACAAAAAATAAAGCCCAAGCAAAATCAGTGATTGGTAACTGAAAGGCGCGCAATTTAACTTCAACCAATCAACACAATTTTCCATTGAGAAAAGTCTGTCGTGTGTTTACTAGTACGAACAAACACGAAGTTTCCTACGTAATAAGCGCTGAAATCGTGTGCTCGTTTCTGATAAATATATACTAGGTGAGTGTTATTAATCGTTCTATTCGGCAATTTAATATTATTAAAAATCAAAGTTAGATTAGTGATAATTGAGATGCAAATCTTTTAGTATTGCTGAAGTGGTATTTATAGTATTTACATTCTAATTTTATAAGCAAATGGCTGCCGAATACCGAAGTAAAGTGACAACATCACAACACAAATACACAAGTAGTGAGTAGCTATAGTTCATATGATCATGGTCGTAGGAGCTGTTTTGTGTGATATATCAATAATATCACACGACATAGCTCCCTATATATTATAATGCAATAAATATTGGTATTTGATGAAAGTATATTTATAATCTCTAATTATAATTTTTACTATATGTAATTTTTTCATTATTACTTTTAGTCCATCAAATTTGAGTCTCATTATGAAATCTATTAATGTTTATTTTATGGTTTTAAGTATTTCCTTAGTATAATTTGAAAAACGGGCGGCGAGCCTATTTCGATTAAATATCATCAAGTTTATCCGCTCAGTTTATTTAATATTCTTCATATTAATTTTACGATATTGTAATTTTTTCGACTACCTCATATTTTATATGCTAATAGTCTCGATATATTAAAATTTTATTTCCTTCGTTCTTCGTTACATTAATCACAAAAAATCATTTAATTTTATTAATCATTTAATTTTAATGTCGTGACATTGTCAATTTAAATTATTTATTAATATTACTAACAAGTTAATACAACAAAGTACCTTAATTTAAAATATTTTTATCACCTAATATCTTAAGAGATGCTGAAAGTTTATTTTTATTTTTCGCTATTAAAATGTATTTCGTTTATTCCGCAAAAAGGGTTCCATTATCTTAGGTTCTATTCTATAGGTTCAGTAAAAAGCTATATTTAAAACAAATACAAAACAATTTATAGAATTAGGCGTTACTTTGCGGAGATCCATAATACAAAAGTAATAATAAAATTATTTTGCTATAATCCGCGATACATTTGTATCGCGGATTATAGCAAAATAATTTTATTATTACTTTTTGAAATACAAAACATGTCTCCAAATTTTTTGTCTTTCTCAATGGCATTGAGAAAGACAACTGTAATCATTTAATCGTTCAAAATGTAAACATATTCTGTCTACACAAACAGAAAACTAAGCCGAAGCCATTAAGTTAATAAGGATATTTGGCGTATTGTTAAACCTCAGATCAAAAAACAGAAATATGGAGGAACTAAAAAGCCGATTACCTCTATGTAAGCAAAAAAAGCATACATTGACACGCAAAACTATTAAGACCGTCGTCTCAAGCGAACGAGAATACATAAGTATTGCACGACTTTTATTAATTCATGATTAAAGCTCAATATACTTTTGAGTTATATCAATATAAAGTAACGCGTACGAACATTGATTCATGGGCGGTTCACAAGACATACTTACTTTATTGCCCGTAAAAAGTAGTAAGACGCTAGTTCTTATAAATAAATAAATAAATTTTATTTCTTATCATGCTTAAATTAAATGCTTAATGCTTATATTAATAATTTTTGAGAGCTAGTAAGCATAACAGTGCCTGTATCAGAAGAATCTCGCTCTTCCATAACAATAATAATTATAAGCTTACATATTTTGTTTTTATATGTGTATGCGTAAGTGTTTATGCGAGTGAGTGTATGGTTATGCCTTTCCGTGTGCGTGTTTTTGTGCGTCAGTGTATAAATGCAATTTGAAAGTATAATTAGTTTTAGTTTTATGTCACTATAGTTTAGAAATTGTTGCTATATATCTATTTTTCTACTTACAATTATAAGAATGGTTCCAGTAGAGCTTTTGCCTACTCATAACTTAATTGTTTTAGCCATGCCTTTAATAACTTTTTGCATTCATATAATGTCTTAGAGTAAAGTAAAGTAAAGTGCAGATTTTTTTATTAATTTTGTTGTACTTTTTAAATTGACGTCTGGCAAAATTAGTATTAACTGATATTCTAGGGACAACAGGATTATTTGTTCTTTTAAGTAAAAGGGTAGGGTCAAAATGTACTGTTTTATGCTATTTTACAACGTATTAAAAATATATTCCATTGTATACTACACAGAATAAAAAAAAAATTCACTCGAATTATCAGGTAAACGGATTTTCATGACTGTTCACCAATAAATAGTGTATGCTATTAGGATGGTGAGTAAGTGCACCATATTTCAAGTTTTTGGACATTTTGGTTGAATCGTTCAATAAATGTAGAAAAAAAATGAAGGAAAAGGTCCGCTTGAGAACTTTCATCGGAAAACCTGGCTTTGATATAATTAAATAATGTACAGAAATTTCACGATACTCTGTCTTTAAAGTATAGCTTACTATACCCTCTAAATTCTTATTATGACTGATATCTATACCTAGAGACTGATATATTAAAGGTGACAATGTCGACACAGCAGTCAAACATATGTCCCAATATGGAAAAATGATTGGAATAGTCCGTCACACACGGAAAGCACACCATCCTGTACCGACGCGTATAGATACCCTCTAATTAAAAACAAGGTAACAGACAAATCTATAATCTAAATGAATCTTTAGCGGTTCAGGTCATCTTTTCTGATGCGTACAGCCAAAGTATGGAATTCCCTTCCTGCATCTATCTTCCCGGATTCCTACGATTTGCATAGTTTCAAGAGACGAGTGAATAGGCACCTACTTGGCAAGCGCGGTTCATCTTAGGCTGCATCTTTTGCTCACCATCAGGCGAGATAGCAGCCAGGCGCTAGCCTTATCGCATAAAAAAAAAAAAAATACTTACGTTAGTTATCTTAAGCAATGCAGCTAAAGAATAATTAACATCAAATCAAAAGAACCAAAATAAAATTAAAAATTAAGAAAAAATTCGAGCAAAAATAAATTCAAGCATTGGTAGTGGTCTCACTCAAGACAATATAAGCCCATTTACATGAACAGAGCGGACCTGGGTTGCCAGTACGAAATAAAGAACAGTTTTTCAAGTTATACGCTTCATGGCGTCGTCTTAGGTTTGTTTGTCAATGTGTGGTGTGTTTGTGAAAGAGTCGGCTTAGTATTTAACGGATGAAAGTTGAAACGCTTCATTTTATTTTCCGCGTACTCCGTCTTCTTTTTTTTTTGGTCTGGGTGTTTTAGGTCACGTAGGTTAGGCACATCTAATGTATATAGTTTAATTAAAAATAGTGTCATACAGGTTATCAAGTTGCAGAAAAAAAAGTATTTATGAAACAAAATGTAATAATATATTCGACCATAATTGGAGGCAATTTACGAATACAATTTATACTTAATTCATACACCTAGGTACTATTAAAATCAAATGAAAGCAATCATGATTCATGAACTTATAACATTTGGATATAGAGATAGAGACAGTATGAGGCTGCGCTAATCGCCTTATTGACCGGTTGCTGGACTAGCTTGTTGCCACTCCGTGCAAGTTCGGCCTCTCTTCGCGTAGACATCGAATAATTTTCAAAATGTCCGCTGCGCGTTGAGGGCACCACTGTGCACTTGTTTAGCGTCCTACTATGCGACGTTGCCAAATGTATTGACTCAAAACGAACGAAGACAAAACGTACGCGCGTGGAGTGTAACATAACCGGCAGCTTTTTTTAGTAATTGAACTTTAGTGTTTTCACAATTATACAATTACATTTAATTACACAATGGTTTATGATAAGTAATTAGTCCGATTCTTTGTGATGAAAAGCAAGTTTGTGTCGATAATATAAGTGTTTCTGTGAAAACATACCTAGCTTTCAAACTCAACAAAGAAGAGCTAAATAAACTTTATTTTTTATTAAGGATATGTTCCCAAAAACAAGGTAGAACAAAGAATAATTAAAGCACCTGGAGTGGAATAAAGAAACTGGTTATCCGACAGCGCCGATCGTGATATGGGGGAACGGGGCGCAACGGGGGGCGCGTGGGGTGCGCGCGACGAAGCCTCGTGGTGGCCGGGAGGCTCTGGTGAAATACAGCATCAACAACAAATAAATGAAGAAATCGCAAGAAGTACTGCGACGGCTACTCACCAATTATACACATATAAAATGACTGGTGGATTTTCAAATAATGGTGGAGACAATACATCGCCAAGTTTTGATTATCGTTTGATGACTGGATCGAATACAAGAGAAGAATCTCCTCAACAGCCATGGTGGTACGCTTCAGGGTCAGTGGATACACAACAAACTTCCTCACCCACGGTACAGTTAATGAATTGATTGATTTATTTTGACTGAAATATTATTTAATTTCACTCTGTGTACCCTAAATAAATAGCTTAATTTTATATATGGATATTATTTAAAAATCTGTTATTCAATTATAGTAGTGAAATTCAAAACCCTTTTTCTGGCGAATGAATTATTGTCTACGCCTTTTCTAAGGGCAGAGTACCGTTTTTGGAATTCTACTAAACCCTAGATGCATTATTCAGAGATGTCAATTAGGGTTAATAAGAGCTGTCAGTCATGATTTTCTGCTATGATAATATTTTGTTTCGATTTATCTATTTGAGATTATTTTAGGTATTTCTGTAGTTTTATGTGGAAAACTAAATGACTTAAAATTAATATAATGTTAAATTTTCAACTAATTACATGGACAATAGTTATCTATTTTTCTTATTGTTTCACTTAAATTTCTTTTACAATGAAAACAAAATATAGTACCTATTTGATTTGTATAATGAATAGAAATCTGTACATTCTATGATATTTGAATTTTATATAATTCTTAGATTTATGATTCAATAATTCAAAATAACCACTTTATTTTGAATTTTACATAAAAGTATTTTATGATGCTTAAGTAATGATAAATTTATAGTGTTATAATCTGCAATCAACGAAAGTCTTAAGTGAATAGTTTTATTCATACTCTTGTTTTATCTAATTTGCGAAGTAATACATATTCATGAGATTTACTATGAAAATAACAAAATCAACATCAATTCCGGTAGCATTTACTTCTGAAGTCAATATCCTGGGTTCTATTTGTTGTTTGTTCAATCAAAACTTCATTATTAAGTGGTTCACATCAGACAGATAAAGGATTTTAATGCTAAGTATTTAAAGGTATCATATTTTACAGAAATTATTGTAAGACACTACTATTTTTTTTGGTCAAGAGACTTTCAATGATGGAGTTCTCATCATGATCAGTGTGAGGTAGCCAATAGAGGGTTAAAAAATTAGTGTTTAATGAAGTATCAATTTTAAATCAGAAAATTATAAACAATATAGGAAACTAACTAATATACCAAACAGTAAACTAATATAGGAAGAATTTGGCTGAATCTGAATATTATTAATAGAGCAGTGCTTATTGGTAAGATAAATACCACACAAGGCTGAATTTAGTTAAAGCTTAAAAAAGATAATGTTATGACAGATTGTTTCTATTATGTTAAAAGGTTTTTTTTTGTAATCAGTAATTCAACTTACTAATAGTTCTAATTTTGTGTGGTTAATAGTTGCTAGCGGATTAGGAGGGCAGACATACAGTTCATCAGTAAAATCCTTATCAAGCATTTTAATTGGCCTTATTATGGCCTGAATTTGGAGGATATATCTATATTGCTTATTACAAACTATTATGCAATGTATAAGTTATTTACATATATATGAGTTTTTTGTGATACTTATACTCTTATCTCATTAACTGTTATCTCATAATAATAAGTAAACTGAATTTCGTGACTTAACACATAAAATTGACTCATTTTCAATATTGTTTTTTTTTTTAAATCATTAAGCTATATTTATTATTTTGTTTAAAGTTTAATGGTGATATACATATAGCTCCATCCAAAGAATAAAGTTACATTTTCTATGTATATAAATTCTTCGGATGAGGTGATACAGCTAAGTTATTTCATAATCTTATACTATGTTAGTAATAATAGTCTTTTACTATGTTAGTAAGTAAAAAAAACAGTTGTGTTTCTTATTATTAAACAACTGCTATAATTTCATAGCTATAATTTCTGTTGGTGATATTGTATTAGCTTTATAATACTTAGCTCTTTTCTCTAAGTTCCAGTATTTCAATCAACTTTATAATCAACACAAATTGAAATTATTATTACCTATTATTATAACATAGGGTTAAAGAAACAAACGAAATTGTATATTTATACTGCTTTAATGTTTCTTTTATATTGTTAATGCTTAATCTGTATCATAAGAAGTTTTCTAGGTCCTAAGCTTATTTATACTTATAGTTTAATATAGTCTAAAGAGTTTAATATAGTTAAGTCATTCTGCTGTCCTTCATATATTGCTCATGAATACTTTATTACTTCAATGTATTATAGTAAATTATGCAGTATTAAAGAATTTAATTTCTTTTTAGCCTCAAAATCAATCTAGCCCTGATTCTGATCAGAGTAATCAGGCTAACGGAATACAGCAAAATCATCAAACTTTACGACAGCAGACACAAGAGCAGACTCAAATACAACAAAGCCAATTGCAACAGCAGTTGCAACAACAACAGCAGCAAAGTCTGCAGCAGGCACTTCAACAACAGAGTCATAATTTGCAGCAAACATTACAACAGCAGCAGCAAACGTTACAACAAATGCTACAGCAGCAGCAACAGCAACAACAACAGCAGCAGCAGCAACAACAACAGCAACAACAACAGCAGCAGCAACAGCAAAATAATACACAGCCAACTATACAGTTACAAGTAAGCCAAGCACAGGCTCAAGCTATTGTGCAGGCACAAGTAGCTCTACAACAACAAGTAGCCCAATCATTGCAACAACAACAACAATCCTTGCAAGAACAAATTCAAGCAACACAACAACAGCAAATACAGGCAGCTCTTCAAAGGCAATCTGCCACCTTACAGGTAGAGTATGAAGTTTTTTGACATAATTATGACTAATGGTTATACCTTACTTCACCTTACCTAGGAATAGATAATTTAAATCAGGTAACCAATTCTTATGTATGGTCACATGTGTTCATCTTTTCTTCTATTTTATGAGGTTATGTTGGGTTAAATAATAATTAATTTTTAAATTAATAAGGTAATTTTTAAAACATAATGGTAAATGTATTCATGAATTATAATGTTAGGCATAGCCTACTATAACTAGCCTAGTAAATTTTTAAACTAAGGCCAACTCCAATCCAACATCATTTGCTTATGATGGCGGTCGGCTTGAATGAGTGTCGTTTTGAATAAAATAAAACTAAATGAACAGGTAAAGCTGCGATAGCCCAGCGTTGAGAAAGTACGACTCTTTTGAGAGTATTACGAGTTCGAACCATGGACAGGCACCAATGAATATTTCTATTAAAACTTCTGCGGCTTATTGCTAACTGCAATTTTTCCACGCTTTTTGCGAAGGAAAACCTCGTGAGGAAAACTGCATAACTCTAGAGAATTCTATGGACTTGTGTAACCTACCAATGCTCATTGAAGCACCGTGGTGGGTTTTAGCCCAAACACTTCTTCGAAAACGGGAGTAAGAGGCCTAAGCCCGTTCTTTATCTAATGAAAGTTTTACCGATGATTTCAGACGTCTCAACTAAGCCATTATACAATTCGTTATAATGATGTAAATAAAAATTTTTAAGCTAGTCGGGTCATAATACTTCAATTTATGTCCTCGAAAAATCAAGGTGTTATCGTGTAAGAAATATCGATTGATAAACCGCCATTTTATATCCTATTCCGGCGATTGCTTGCGACTTCCTTCCTACCTCGACTATTACTGTTATTATACTTTTTCAACTTTCATTATCGGCCCGAAAAAAGGATTAAAAGGTATCTCATCTGATACCTTTGTTAAACAAAGGTAACTATGGCTTCTTTCCGGTATTCCGAAACTCAGTGAGTCACTTTGCGTTTTCAATAAAAATTTGTGTTTAAAAAATCATTTTTGGTAAAGGAAAATATGGTGATGGATTTTTCTAGCAAATTTCTGTAATATTTCGCGTAATAGCATTGTGGTGGCACGCTGCAATCTTCTCCAAGGTCTCTTTAGAAAGATCCAGCACCAAAATGGTGTTACTAAAGTAACTAATTTTCTCGTCACTCTCCAATATTTTCTTCGTTATATATTATGAAATAGAGTTAAACAAACATGTTTTTTTTTATATTTATACTGTAACGTATATATTATACTTTGCTATATTAACTGCATCTAATTATACTATGTATACAAAATTATTATGATGATAATAAAGCAAAAATACTTCTTGTATAATTATAAATTTAATCATGTCAACTCAATCATATTTTATGCTGGCCCGTTCACGCTAGTGGCAGTGACTCTCTCAAGAGTTTGAAAAAAATTTGTTAGTTCCTCGAGTCTGGGTATATTTATGTATTCAAAACTATAGAAAAATAGTTTATTTATTGTCTGTCACCCTTAACACAAGTGTTTATTTATTTATTACGCCAACAACTTACATACAATATTGTCCAATAAGCAAAAAATAAAACTCCAAAGAGGCCTTATTATAATCTTTATTTTTACGGGACTTAAATATCTACAGATACATGTCGGCCCCATCGTAACCTAATAACACTTAAATCTAATTTTATAATTAAATCTTAACTTTATGGCCGAATTGCTCAAAGGAAATGCTAAGATTGTATTTAAAAAACCAATATTAATTACATTTAAATATAAATTAAAAATTAGTAATTCTCTCAAAATTCGGTTTTTGTCACATGTCAAAAGTAGTGTTGAATATCGTGTATGATACCGCAAGACTCACAGTTCAGGTAATCAATCTTTTTCATTAGTTATTTAAAAAGTTAGGGGTGTAAGGGGGAGGCTCGTCCCAGTCAGTCTCCTCAATTGTCAACCTCACCTGCACGTGGTACACCCTGCATATTAACTGACGAGGCTCTGGCGACCGATAAATGGCGGTATAACCATTTCATTTAGCTGACCTAAATACCAGACCGACAGTGGGCAGCAGCTCTGTCGGTGCGAAACGGTCAGCACTGCGATCACCAACCCGCATGCCAAGCGTGGTGATTACGGCAATACCCTTCATGGCATTACAAAATCAATCACAGCCCCTAGTTCCCGGCAGCTCCGCTATTCCCAGCTCTGGCAGCGGTTTGGGTAACGGCGGGGCAGGGGGTGTCAAGAATCTCCGGAAGAGATTCCGCTGCCAACCCCGACAACTGGACCTGGCAACGTATAACGCACGCACTTTGAGGGAAGACGAAAAGATACTCGAGCTGGAAGAAATAGTAAGTAAGTTGCGGTGGGACGTTATAGGATTATCTGAAGTCCGAAGAGAGGGGGAGGATACGATGATCCTAAAATCCGGCAACTTGCTTTACTACCGGGAGGGAGAACAACAGTCCCAGGGTGGTATCGGGTTTCTCGTCCACAAGTCCCTTGTCAACAACATTGTTCAAGTCGAGAGTGTGTCGAGCAGGGTCGCGTACCTTATACTCAGAATTACCAAACGGTATTCGCTGAAGGTCATACAGGTTTACGCACCGACATCGGCACATCCAGACGAGGAGGTAGAGGCCATGTATGAGGATTTATCTAGAGCCATGCATGCCTCTAAAACCTTCTACACTGTTGTGATGGGGGATTTCAACGCAAAGCTGGGCAAGCGAAGCGGCACAGAGGTGAGAGTAGGGCAATTTGGATACGGGCAACGGAACCACAGGGGCCAGATGCTGGCCGATTTCTTGGAGAGAGAGGACCTCTACATGATGAATTCTTTCTTCAAGAAACGGCCGCATCGAAAATGGACCTGGATCAGTCCCGACGGTTCCACGAGAAACGAGATCGACTTCATCATGTCGACCAGGCGTCATATATTCAATGATGTCTCTGTGATCAACACCGTTAAGACCGGGAGTGATCACCGTATGGTTAGAGGCACATTGAATATATGCGTACAGCTGGAAAGATCCAGATTGGTGAAGTCTACGCTCCGACCAACTCGAGCCCATATCCAAAACCCCGAGAAGTTCCAACTCGAGCTGATGAACCGTTTTGATTGCCTAGCTGACTGCGCCTCTGTGGACGATGTAAACAACAGGCTGGTGGAAACTGTCCATACGGTGGGGTCCAAATTTTATAAGACACACCGTAAAAGACCCAATAAATTCTCGACCCAGACTCTCAAGCTCATGGATGAGAGGAACGAAATGAGGCTACAGTCTTCAGTAGATGCGACACGCTACCGTCTGATCAATAGACAGATTTCTAAGGCGCAGAAATGCGACCTGCGACACTTCAAAACCGAGTACATTCGAGAGACTATTGAGCGTAACAGGGGCTCAAAAGTGCTCGCAAGAGATCTATCTATTGGGCAGCGGCAGCTGACGCGATTGAAGACCGATAGCGGTAGTATCATTTCATCTCGTCCTGAGATTTTGAGAGAGGTTGAGAAGTTCTATGGACAGTTATACACCTCAACACAACAGCCTGTTGTCAGTTTGGCAAAAGACCCAAGAGCTAAGCTGACCCGACACTATACCGAAGATATCCCGGACGTCAGCCTATACGAGATTAGTATGGCTCTCAAACAACTCAAAAACAACAAGGCACCAGGTGACGACGGAATCACAACAGAACTCCTGAGGGCCGGTGGAAAACCCGTACTTAAGGTCCTTCAGCGATTGTTCAATTCCGTCATTCACGAAGGTAATACGCCGGAAGCCTGGCACAGGAGCGTGGTGGTTCTTTTCTTCAAGAAGGGTGATAACACCTTATTGAAGAATTATAGACCCATCGCGCTGCTGAGTCAGGTTTATAAGTTGTTTTCGAGAGTCATTACGAATCGTCTAGCTCGTAGGTTTGACGACTTCCAGCCTCCCGAACAAGCCGGTTTCCGCAAAGGCTATAGTACCATGGACCACATATTCACGCTGCGGCAGGTTATACAGAAGACCGAGGAGTATAACCAGCCACTTTGCTTGGCGTTTGTGGACTATGAGAAGGCCTTTGATTCGGTGGAAACATGGGCTGTGTTAAGATCGCTCCAGCGATGCCGAATCGACTATCGGTACGTCCAAGTGTTGAAGTGTTTGTATGAAAACGCCACAATGTCTGTCCGTATCCAAGACGGAACTACGGGACCAATCCGAATGCGGCGAGGTGTGCGACAGGGAGATGTCATCTCCCCGAAGCTATTTACCGCTGCATTGGAGGACGTCTTTAAGCTTTTGGATTGGAACGGATACGGCATCAACATTAACGGCGAGTACATCACTCACCTCAGATTTGCCGACGACATAGTCGTTATGGCAGAGTCTCTGGAGGACCTTAACACAATGCTCGATGACCTCAGCAGAGCATCTCAACAGGTGGGCCTTAAAATGAACATGAGTAAGACGAAAATCATGTCAAACTCACATGTTCCGCTCCACCCGGTCATCGTTGAGAACTCTGCACTCGAAATTGTAGACGAGTACATATACCTGGGACATACGGTCCAGCTGGGTAGGTCCAATTTCGAGAAAGAGGTTAGTCGCCGAATCCAACTCGGATGGGCAGCGTTCGGGAAGCTACGCGAGATTTTTTCGTCCAAGGTACCTCAGTGCCTGAAGACCAAAGTCTTCGAACAGTGCGTGTTGCCAGTGATGACCTACGGATCTGAAACGTGGTCGCTGACTATGGGCCTCATAAGAAGGCTCAGAGTCACTCAGCGAGCGATGGAGCGGGCTATGCTCGGAGTGTCTCTACGTGATCAAATCAGAAATGAGGAGATCCGTAGAAGAACCAGAGTCACCGATATAGCTCAGCGCGTTGCGAAGCTGAAGTGGCGATGGGCGGGGCACATAGTGCGGAGAACCGATGGGCGTTGGGGTCTCAAGGTGTTGGAATGGCGACCCCGCACCGGTAAACGCAGTGTTGGCAGACCCCCTACGCGATGGACGGACGACCTCAAAAAGGTCGCGGGGAGCCGCTGGATACAAGCGGCACAAGATCGTGTGTTTTGGAAAGCCCATGAAGAGACCTATGTCCAGCAGTGGACGCCTATCGGTTGAGAAAGAAGAAGAAGATTTAAAACTCCTTAAAGGCATATGACCAGATCTAATTCTAAATGCTATAACTAACATAATTCTGTTCAACGCTGTATTGTTAAACCAAGGTATATGAGGAGGTTCAGTTTGAATAATTCTATACCATATTCCTTTGTCCAACGATCTCTTATCAAAAAACTCTTTCCAAATGTCATAATAAATAATTTTGAATTTTGGTAACAATTCACTATAATGAGGTTTAACATGTAATGGCCTTAGTCAAGCAAAAGGCTGAGATGCCGCATGATCGCAGTCAAGCGCTCGCCTATTAAGCTATAAAAAAACCGTTCAAAATATTCTTTATTCAAGTAAACTTGTAAACAAGTGCTTTTGAATCGTCAACTTTACTGCTGGTTCGGAAAGCAGTTCCTACCGCGAAGAGCCAGCAAGAAACTCGGCGGTTGCTCTTTTTAAAATATAAATCTTAGAACTAGTTACATTTATTTATTACTGTCTTGTACAGAGTAGAAGCGCACCTATATCCACACATCCTTATCATCTAAGTAATCTTCAACAGTATAGTAGGCTTTCTGTATCAGCCTCTTTTTAACAGTGGTTTTAAACTGCTATAATGGCATGGCCAAAATTGATTTCGGAATTTTATTATAGAATCTTATAACCCACAAACGATTTACGTATTTTTGCTAGGCGCAAAGCAGGAGTCGCAAGCTTATGTCGGTTCCTACTTTGTCTATTATATACATCACCTATCGTTTTATAATTCTTTATATTTTTATGTACAAAAATTACATTGTTTAAAATATACTGTGAAGCAAATGTAAGAATACCTATTTCGTTAAACTTCTCTCGCAGGGAATCACGCGGACTTAAATTGTAGATGCCACGTATGGCTCTTTTTTGTAATACGAAAATTTTTTCACTATCCGCGCATTTACCCCACAGCAATATTCCATAAGACATAATGCTATGGAAGTAAGCAAAATAAACAAGTTTCGCTGTTTCGACATCTGTAAATTGTCTTATCTTTCGAACAGCGTAGGCTGCTGAACTAAGTTTAAAGACTTAAATTGTAGATGCCACGTATGGCTCTTTTACTTTATCTAGTTTGTACGATACTCTTATTTATTTTTGTAATATCAGCGTTGTTTCTAGGAGTTACAACAGCAAGCGCAACAACAGGCACTCATAGCGCAAGCGACAAATAAAGGCAGAATGCCGAGATCAAAGCCATACAACAAGCCGCGCGGCAGGATGACCGCGTATGCCTTCTTCGTGCAGACCTGCCGAGAAGAGCATAAGAAGAAACATCCAGAAGAAAATGTTGTGTTCGCCGCCTTCTCCAAGAAGTGCGCTGAGAGGTGGAATGTACGTAATATTTTTGATTTTACGATTACGATTTTTGTCGTGGAGCCTATCCTCCTGATGATGCTTCGGTTTCGGTTTCGGGGCGAAACGATCGTCGAGATTGTGGTGGTGGGTGTGTGTGCTGCTTTTGTGTGCGTTGTTGCTGGTGAATTGCGCCTTGGGGTGCATGTGGTGGCTGGTCCTGCATGTATAAGGTGCGTAGATTTTGCCTGCTCCATACACATTGGCTTTGCATGCATTCACTTAACCCGTGCGGATTATAGCAAAGTAGTTAGTTCTGTTATATTGCTTGTAATATGGAATTCCGCAAAGTAACGCCTGCTTCTATAAATCATTTTTGATTTTATTTGACTTTCCTACAGCTAAGGAATATGCTGTGATATAGATATATGCTGTGAATAAGCTGTGATAGCCTAGCGGTGAGACCGTGCGACTCTCTAGAGAAGACATAGGTTCAAACCTCGGGCAGGCACCATAGAGTTTTTCTATTAAAAACTTATGTGACTAATTGATAACTGCAATTTATCACACGCTTTTCGGAAAACATCGTGAGGAAACCTGCATATCTCTAGAGAATTCTAGGGATATGTGTAACCTACCAATCCGCATTGGAGCAGCGTGGTAGGTCTTTGCTCCAATCCTTCTCTCCAAAAACGGAGAGAGGAGGCCTTAGCCCAGCAGTGGGCATAGTAACAGGCTGTTACTTTACTTTACTTTACTTTACTAAGGAATATGCGATGATAACAAGTGAGGTTTAATTAGGCTTCACTTTGCCATAATAGTAAAGTAATGGAAATAATAATATTTTAATACACGATAAAAGAAAATATGTAAAAAGAAAATGTGTAAACCAAATGGAGAGTATACTATTTGTTCTCATACCTGATACGTGCAGAATTCATAAAAACTCATGCACTACCCACAACCGTTAACAACACACAAGAGCTGCACACATTCACAATCATAACAGTCATCATATACTTACACTTTCCCCTATGGTGATACTTACAATAAATTTCCGTTTTAACCACTTCGAGACGAGCGTCGACTATAGTCGACGGTCACCTTATAACCTTATCTCTGTCATTACAGTACTTTGACCTAATATGTTACTTCATATTATTGCGTATCAGGATGATATTAGGTGTATCTAAAGAAAAAATACCCTTGTTGACCAGGCTTCTAGGATTGTCACAGGATTAAGCTTGTTCAAATTTAAATCATGTGAATATTATACAAAAGAATTGAATCGTTTTGTGTGATACATGGATGTCATTCTAAGAAGTTTTCATTATTTTTTGGTAGTAGATACTCATCGTCATCTCGCAAGTTGAGTTTGTAAATAAAGTTATTAAAAAGTATGCTGGAGCCCACGAACATAGGCTTCACCATCATGTAAACATCGAGGCTATCCAGCTTCTCGATATTAAGGGACTAGTGAGAAGACTGAAAAGGACAAAGCCTTTTGAGTTAGTGTAATATAGTGTTAGTGTAGTGTAGTGTTAGTGCTACTGAAAAAGAACACAAGAACGAAGTGTCTCCTATAGTAAGAAATACTAAGATATGTCATTGGACCTGTTCTAATAAGTTAATTTAT
Organism: Morpho deidamia; assembly: GCA_947086505.1. Lineage (NCBI taxonomy): Eukaryota > Metazoa > Arthropoda > Insecta > Lepidoptera > Nymphalidae > Morpho > Morpho deidamia. The sequence goes on from CAMTZC010000025.1 coordinate 5,345,708, forward strand.
AAGTTTAGGTTAAAATTAAGTTGCTTATTAGCCCTAAGGCTAGATTGTGACTACAATAAAGTATTTCCATTGTGATGTACTTTATAATAGGAAAAAAAAAAATTTTTTTTTGGTAGTATAAATTCTTTTTGGGAGAACTTTGTCACTCGACGCTCGACCGTGCATTAATATCACGGCCTTCGACTAAAGTCGACGCTCGGCTGTGCGCGTTCATATTACGGTTGTCGACTAAAGTCGACGCTCGGTTGTGGGCAAGGTTTCGTGGCTGTCGAGCGCCGTATCGAAGTGGTTAATTTGTTTGAAAACCTTACTGAGCGGATAGTGAAAAAATTTTCGTATTACAAAAAAGAGCCATACGTATTCTAACATTTGCTTAACAGTATATTTTAAATAACGTAATTTTTATACATAAAAATATAAAGAATTATAAAACGATAGGTGATGTATATAATAGACAAAGTAGGAACCGACATAAGCTTGCGATTCCTGCTTTGCGCCTAGCAAAAGTACGTAAATCGTGTGTGGGTTTGGGTATAAGATTCTATAATAAAATTCCGAAATCAATTTTGGTCATGCCATTACAGCAGTTTAAAAACACTGTTAAAAAGAGGCTGATACAGAAAGCCTACTATACTGTTGAAGATTACTTAGATAATAAGGATGTGTGGATATAGGTGCACTTCTACCCTGTACAAGACAGTAATAAATAAATGTAACTAGTTCTAAGATTTATATTTTAAAAAGAGCAACCGCCGAGTTTCTTGCTGGCTCTTCTCGGCAGGAACAGCTTTCCGAACCAGCAGTAAAGTTGACGATTCAAAATCACTTGTTTACAAGTTTACTTGAATAAAGAATATTTTGATTTGATTTGATACTCTCTCCAGACAATGTCGGAGAAAGAGAAGCAGAGGTTCCACGAGAAGGCCGAGCAGGACAAGAAGCGGTACGACCTGGAGATGCTGAACTACGTGCCGCCCAAGGACGTGAAGGTCCGCGGCCGGAAGCGGCAGCAGCACAAAGACCCTAACGCTCCCAAGAGATCGCTGTGAGTTATGGTCGAGAATTTATTGATCACTTTATAACATACCCTTTAAATAATTATTGAAATATATATGTAAAGAATATATTGTTTAAGTCACTTTTGACTATGATCCATCGAGATATGTAATAAAGGAAAATAAACCTGTAAAAATTGAAAATCTTATTATAAACACATGGCTTTCACATGGCTCCTCCTCGTGTAAGACCTGCACTGCACAATGTTTTTCTCTAAGTCCTTGCATCCCGTCTTTGGAACTCTTTACCAGATAACATCTTTAAAGACTCTCCTTCTTTGCACATTTTCAAACTAAGGCTAAAGCAACATTACCTTTCCTCCCTGTCATAACTTATATCTATGTAGGTTTATTATATTTTGTATTAGTGTTAGTGTATTATCTTGTATTATATATATGTATTCTATTTTATGATTATAAGAAAGTGAGTTTATCCAAATTTAATTTATAATTGTTTTATAGTGTTTTTAATCATTTATCTTTTACTATTAATGTACCTATACTACGTTTTCACTTACTTTCAAACCACCAAGGGCCGCTGGCAGAGATCTCTTATAGAGATAAGTAATCCTTTGTACTTGTTTTCTTTACCTGTATTTTCTTATATATTTTAATTTTGGTGCATAAATAAATAAATAAATAAATAAATCTTGTCATGTAAATTTTTAAAGTTATATAAAACGAATATAATAAGGAATTGTCAATTAAACTAACTTTAATTGTCGTTAAATAATTTATAGAATTAGGCGTTAGGGAGATCCATTATACAAAAGTAAAAATAAAAATTATTTTGCTATAATCCGCGATACAGTAAATAGAGAATATATTTAGTGCTAAATGTATAGTGGACTATCCGTCTTTTCATACCCGATACATGCAGGATTCGTAAAAACACATGCACAAACCTCCGCCACTGCCACCACAATACATAAGCACTACACACGTTCACTATCACAAACTCAACAATCGTTTCGCCCTGCAACTGAAGCATCATCAGGAGATAGACTCCACAGCAAAATCGCAAAGCCTTGCTTTTAAATTTTGTTATTACTTTTAATTGTCGTTTCTCTATCTCACAGAGCAACACATTTAGTTATTTGCCATTCCGAAATAATACAATATTAATTGTTTTATATAGTAAAGTAACAGCCTGTTACTATGCCCACTGCTGGGTTAAGGCCTCCTCTCTCCGTTTTTGGAGAGAAGGAGCGGAGCTAAGACCTACCACGCTGCTCCAATGCGGATTGGTAGGTTACACATATCCCTAGAATTCTCTAGAGATATGCAGGTTTCCTCACGATGTTTTCCTTCACCGAAAAGCGTGTGATAAATTGCAATTATCAATTAGTCACATAAGCTTTAAACAGAAAAAGTCATTGGTGCCGAGGTTTGAACCCGTGACTCACTTGAAGGAATCGCACGGTCTCACCGCTGGGCTATCACAGTTCCTCTGCACAACAATTTATAACTAACTAGCTGTGCCAGCGACTTCGCCCGCGTGGAAATCAGCGTGTAAAATTTTTTTTAGAATTCAAATTTTAAACATAAAAGTAAACCATTGGTGCCTGCCCGAGGTTTGAACCTGTGTCGTCTCTAGAGAGTCGCACGGTGTCACCGCTAGGCTATCACAGCAGTGGGATAGTAACAGGTTACTTTACTCTTGCTTTACTTTGTTGTGTAGATCGGCGTTCTTCTGGTTCTGCAACGACGAACGTTCCAAGGTGAAAGCCAATCACCCCGATTACACCATGGGTGACATCGCCAAGGAGCTGGGGCGGCGCTGGGCCGCCGCTGAACCTGACACCAAGTTCAAGTACGAGACCCTCAGCGAGCAGGACAAGGCGCGATATGACAGGGTCGGTACAAACTGAAGGTTCTGTTATTCATAGAGTTATTACACTAGCACAGAGAGGAATGGAAAGAAGTTGTTTGGGTATTCACTTAAAGGATAGAGTAAGAAATACAGATATTCGTCACAAAACTGGAGTAACGCCTTAGTCTTTGCACAAGGCTTAAAGTGGAAGTGGGCCGGCCATGTTGCACGGTTTACAGACAAACGCTGGACAGCAAGCGTGACCTTTTGGATCTTTCCATTTGAAAGGTCCAAAAGGGTCTTGAGCCAGAGGACGCCCATACTCTAGATGGTTAGACGAAATTATCGCAAACGCAGAAAATAGTTGGCTCGAGACAGCTAAAGATAGAGACAACTGGGATTTTTTGGACGAGGCTTTTAATGGACCCAGTACGGGCCATTCATAGAATTAACTAAAAGACTAAAATACTTTTATAATTACTACAATTTTATCTATTCAATTTTAATTTTGACATTTCTAACGATTTACTTTTTCAATTTATATATATAGTTTTTTGAAATTTATAATTTTTGACATATAATTTAACATATTAATATAATTTAATTTTTTATTTTAATTTTTTGCTATAATAATATTGTAATTAGTAAATGTAGTTTTTATTTTTTAATTTTGTGTTAGTAATGAATTATAATTGTAAATGTATGGACTCAATAAAGCTGAATCATTATATTATTATTATTACACTAGAGTGAAGACACGCATTACACCAGCCTAAATGTGTCCATTGAAAAAAAGAGAAACGACCTACCTATTTTTTGCACATTATCTGAAGATTGGATTTAGTAGTAAAATTGGATGTTTGAAAAATACCAAAGTAATTTAACTTTTGTATAAAACAAAACCACATAACTTTGACTTGCCCGTTGGCGCAGTGGGTAGTGACCCTGCCTTGAGCTACGCGGGTCGCGGTCGAAATCTGATATCTATCTAATCTAATATCCATTTATTATAGATCTGTCAATTTTAGCTAAATATAAAAAAATACCTCCTTGAAAAAAATATCCGGATCCGACGATTCTGACACAGATTAAAATAATATTTTACTCATGCGGAGAAAACGTAGAGTTATTATACCAGAGCAGAACCATAGGCAGAATAAGAATTGACCCTACCTTCAGCTCCACGGGTCGTGGGTTCGATAACCACCGAGGGCCAACATTTTCTACAAAAACAATTTGTTGGTTCTTCGAGCCTGGGTGTATATTTGTACTTAAGTGTGTATTTAAAATTATATATGTAGTATATTTACCAGTTGTCTGTCACCCATAACACAAATATTAAGTTACTTTGGGGACGGACAACCGTGTGTTCATAAACCATTTTGTAGGTGTGCTAGGAAATGTTCAAAGTATTTCAAAAATGTGTTATGAATTATGCATCTGCGATAGACAAAGACAAGTATGCTCATCACCTCTCTTATTATTTTTTTTGGCCACTTGCAGTTGCAGGTCTGCCTGTTTCCTCTACTCTATGCATAATAACTATGATTATATTAAACCAAAAGTTCCTAACCTTTTTACACACTGTATGTTAGTTTCACCTGTATGTGTGTACACTTGTTCATATGTAACCAAGGAACTCAATTTTGACCTACTTTGTAATTCGTAAGTTGTAAGTTGATGTAATTCTGACTAAGTAGACTTATCGAGCTGTGATAGCCCAGCGGTGAGACCGTGCGACTCTTTCGAGAGGAACACGAGTTCAAACCCGGGCAGGCACCAATGAGTTTTTCTATTAAAAACTCATGTGTCTAATTGATAATTGCAATTTATCACACGCTTTTCGGTGAAGGAAAACATCGTGAGGAAACCTGCATATCTCTAGAGAATTCTAGGGATATGTGTAACCTACCAATCCGCATTGGAGCAGCGTGGTAGGTCTTAGCTCCAATCCTTCTCTCCAAAAACGGAGAGAGGAGGCCTTAGCCCACCAGTGGGCATAACAACGGGCTGTTACTTTACTTTTTTTTTTTAGACTTATCGAGAACCGGCGACCATATAATAAAATACATTTTAAAAAGATGAAGAAAATGCCTAAAACACGATTAATTAAAAAAAAGTTTATTTGGAAAAAAGCTATGCTTTGTTCTCTCTTCAACTAGATTTTTCCATATTGCTTTGTCACTGGCTACTTGTTACTTTTACTTTGCCAATTCCCTTATCCTTCTCGATACAGTCAGGGTTGTGCGTAAAATAGTTATTTGCTCACCCTTCTGCCCTTATTGGGATAAGTTGTGCCCTATTTAGAGCCCACTCTAAGTAGGGTACTTAGAGTGGGCTCTAAATAGGGTCGGCACAACATGTTGTCACATAATTTGGCTACATATTTTACGACCAGCCTCCTGCTTTACATCGACTTACCTTAGACGTATTTTACGACACCTCGCTAGAAAGAGGATGGTCTATTCTGCTCAACCGGATACCACACGGTGGGTCAACTTACCTTAGTCGCCTTTTACGACACCTCGTTAGAAAGAGGATGGTCTATTCTGCTCAACCGGATACCACACGGTGGGTCAACTTACCTTAGTCGCCTTTTACGACACCTCGTTAGAAAGAGGATGGTCTATTCTGCTCAACCGGATACCACATGGTGGGTCAACTTACCTTAGTCGCCTTTTACGACACCTCGGTAAGAAATGAGGGTGGTCTATTCTACTCAGCCGGATCTCACAAGGGCGAGTTATTTTATTTAAGTTACAATATCAATTCGTTTTTTAATTTTGGTCTCTATATCGTCTGTGAACCGGCAATATGTCCTATCGCAATTTTAAGGCAAAACACTTTTTAACGGCATTAGGTACTACTGCCCATCATTTACCGTATCAACATGTATTATCTACTAGAAAATTTGTATATAAATAAACATATTTCAAGTCAACTGGCAAGGCAACATAAAAATTAATCCGAATTTATTAATAATCACGTTTTTTCGTCTTGCTGAAAAGTTGTCAAAAATTAGATAGGACAATTTGCCAGTTCACAGTCGATATGTCTTCTAAGTAGTAGAAGAAAATAAGTATCTCATCTCCATTGCCTCATGGCATATCGAGATTTAGCTCAAAAATTATCTTCATTTTCAGGAGATGACAGCGTACAAGAAGGGTCCTCTTGCGCTCGTTCAACAGCAGCTCCAAAAAGCAGACACCGACGAAGAGATTGGCGATTATGAGCCTGAAGAAGAGTACAAGTAATTATATGTTAACAATGTACATGTTGGCTTAGTGGTTAGGGCGTGTGGATACTTACCGACTGGGTGCGGACTCCCTTCTCGGGCGCCTTAGTTTTGTATAAATTTTATCAATAGTATATTATTAAGTGAGGTTTAGTAAGTGCTAGGTTGTTCGACTAAAGCACATAAGTCTGTTTTTTATTTGAATTTTCATTTTGTTTAACATTATCAAAGTAATGAACACGAGTCTCATGTTGGCATATTTTACAACCTATCCCTAACCTATCATTGAATACAGTATTATTTTAGTAACACAATTTATAAATTGTAATTTTTAATTAAATTTTTGGTTTGTACTTTTTTTTACCGATCCCATATATGGGAATATAATGTGAGGAAATTTATCTCGATATAATTAATTTTGTTATGATCCAAAGTATTAGAAATTCTTTGTAATAGTTCTTGTACATGTCGTGAACATCATTTACACTATAGTCCATTCGATGATGCCTTAATTGAAATGTGTTGATAATGCCTCAGTGAATTTGTGCGGTGAATGTTAATGGTTTTGACCAGTTACTTATCTTGAAATAGTATACACACAGACTAAAGTATTCAATTTTGACATCACTACTTTAGCTGTCAAATTTAAACCATGACCATATTCAATTTTGACACCACTACTTTAGCTGCCAAAAGTTAAACCATGACCATATTCAATTTTGACATCACTACTTTAGCTGTCAAAAGTTAAACCATGACCATATTCAATTTTGACATCACTACTTAAGCTGTCAAAAGTTAAACCATGCCCATATTCAATTTTGACATCCTACTAAAGTAGGATATATATATATATAGCTAAAGCTGTCAACAGTTAAACAAACGATTGGAATTATTATAGTATTAATTATATTCCCAAGTTTTCACTATAAAAAGGAAAAAGTTGCGCAATAATTCTTTTATTACAGTTGAAATGTCAGAGAGCTATGCTGTTAAATCGATTTTATGTCAAAGTACTAATTGCGTATTGATGAAATGGTTTTAAAACCGCAACCGTTAAATCTACCATAATTCGCATGTGATATGAAGACTTGAATAAATTTCTATGGGTGATTACTAGAAAAATGAAATATAACTCTATAACTATCATCGTATGCTCAATAGATAGATATGACCAGTCCATAGTCCATATTGGACTTAGATCTATTCGGAGGATGTGTTTCATCTGTGAATATTTTCTGCAATAATAACTCACTTTGCTCGCAATTTTGTGATCAAAGAGGACCATATAACCGCTAATTAGAGATGTGACTTGCAGTAAAAATATCGATTACTAAAAAATCGATTATTCTCCCTTCAAAGTAAATCGATTTGCATAACATCAATTTAGACGATTCCAATAAATCGATTATGAAAAATCAATTTTTTGACTAATTTTTTTTTAATACTAATCATTAATCAAAGATAAATTATAGTGGACGAGTACGAGAAATATTGATTGCTAAAAAATCGATTATTCTCCCTTCAAAGTAAATCGATTTGCATAACATCAATTTAAAGGATTCCAATAAATCGATTATTAAAAATCAATTTTTTGACTGTAAATTTTTTTTTTAAATACTAATCATTAATCAAAGATAAATTATAGTGGACGAGTACGAAAAAAATAACAGATAGCGCTGTTTGCGAAATTCGACTAACGTGTTCAGTTTGGCTATATTGGTTTCATTCAACAACAACGTATCTTGAAAGTCAAGACTAGAGCTAATTAAAAAAGGAAGAGAAAATAATTACTCTCCTATTTAAAATCGATTTAAAATTTTTAGAAAATAGATTGTTAAAAATCGATTAAAATAATGAAATAATTCACTTCACATTTAAAAATCTTTTTTTTTTTTTTTAATAGCTTTGAATTCTGGTAGAGTTGCCTGTTTCAATTGTTTTAAAGTTTCCTATGTAAATAGATTTATTGACTAGAATTTTTTAATACGGGTCCACCTGCGTTAATTTTAGTACTGGCATTGTTAAATTCCTAAAATAATGTAAAATAATCATAAGTTTTAATATTAGGGTTAAGCAGGTGATTCCCAAGTAATATGTTAATGTTTCAACCACAACGTGACACTCGGTTTAAAAAGAAAAGATTTTTTATTTGTTTTTTTTATAATTAATCGGTACATTTAGAGTAGATTTCAGGAGCAATAATTTAAATATAACGATCATCCTGCCCTTATCCCAAGTGGGGTCGGCACATCGTTTTTTCTTTTCCATTCTCTCATATTATTCATCTCTGGCGCTACTCCTTTTTTTTATGAATTATAAAGTATATTCCTTTAACCTGTCAGGATCCCAGTTTTTAAATCCTTAGGTAAAATTAAAAAACACCTAACATACCGATGGCCGTTGACGTCAGCGAGCACGTGGTCATTACTCTCGGTTTTTTCTTACTCAAGCCAGTGTTGGCTATGTTTTTATGAATCCAAGCGTCAATTTGTGAAAGCCAGATGAATAGCCGATAAAAAGAAACAAAAACGATAATAATTAAATGTATATTTAGTACGCACAGGCCTTTGTGTCGAGCGGCTTTTGAAAAAAAGGGGTTTTATTGCAAAAAATAAATATTTTTAAATAGAAATATTTGAATGTTTCTTTTATATTTTATATCCCTAGAATGTACATGAAATAAGGTTCCTAATAAAAAATAAAAATATGCATGTCATTATTATAATAATTTTATTTTTTCACTCCCAAACATTTCTTAAAAATTAGAAGATAATCAGTTCTCGCGCGCATTGTAAGGTCATTTTCAAAACCTTCTTGTGGACGTAATTACTACCGTAATGACTTAAATCCTTTTATAACATAAAGATAAACTGTTCATAAATAGAATTATATAATTACAAATGTCTAGCCAGAAACAAAATATTGATAAAAAAGGATAAATATCTCACAAAGTAGATTATAACATGTAAATCCATAAGGTTCATTTTCGATCAAATTTGTAGAATATACTGGATATTTATCGTTAAACTAATTCTTTTCTCAAGAAGAAGATGAAATTTCGAACTTATTAACATACAATACAAATACACTTGTCGAACAAACTCTTGTGACAAAACAATTTCTAAATAAACATTTTTTGCTTGCGGCCTCTCGCCGGGTTTGAATTCTTTTGTGTGTGTACACTAGCATATACGGGATGATCTTTTTCGCGAGGGCGACATTAAAATTCTGTTAAAGACAATTTATTTCTCAAAAGAACTCATCGCTCCCCGAATCTTGCAATAAATCTACAATTTCTTTATCCTGAAGATAGAGATAACGACGGCACTTCCTGCGATGCGCAGCTCCCTGCCCCTGCGACGACGTCAGAGACAGTCAGCTCTAGGCTCTTCGATGGTTCCCAAGGCTAAAAGGAACATTGAAGAACATTATAATACAAAAGTTTTACTCTCTCCCTCAACGTGCCTCCTGGCGAGAACACATAAGAGAAGCACGGCACGATATTACCAACACCACCGCTAGGCCCCGCGTTGTTATCCATGGTATTCTTACATTAGAAATTTAACCTACACGGTTAAATATATTCTGATTATATTATGAAATTGTTTTTATAATAAATTATTACATTATTATAAAAATAATCATTTTGCCCCATTTTTATTTAATTATAGAATTAGGCGTTACTTTGCGGAGATCCATAATACAAAAGGAGGTTCGTGCACGTGTGTGTGGTGGGTCTTCTCGGAACCTTTTGAGGGGTGCCGGGGGACGGGCCTCGAGGCGAACCTCCTTGCCCGGGCTTGTCCTCGCAGGCCTTGTGGGCCTGGTCAATATTCGGGCCTATTGGCCCAGGTCACCTAGGTGACCTGAGGGAAGTCTTGTTCAGGTGTGGCGGTCTGGGAATAGTAACTCCCAGACCGCTGCGTCAAATTCGGGTGGTGTCATCTCCGGTAGGTGTGTCTCATCAGGTGGTGGTATGGTCAAGTCCGGTGGTGTTGCCCTTGTGCCCGTTGCGTCGTCCTCGTCGTCGTCGTCGTCTTCCGCGTCGGGCCGCGGTGACGGTGATCGCAGGAGCTCGCGAGGCAGGGGAAATCCCTCCGGAGGTCGTGCATGGAGTGGCGCGATGTCGTGAAGGTGCTCGTGCGCGCTGTAGTCCGCTCGCGCGAACAGTCGGCGCGCTAAGCGACGAACGAACTCCTCCACGGTCGGCATCTTGGTATCTCGGTGCACGACGTCGTTTCGCACATACCTCGGGGCTCCTACGATCAATCGCAGGCATCGATTCTGCTGGACTTGCAGTCTTCGCCTCTGGTACGCCGAGCAAAGCGCGTACCAGGCGGGTGCCGCATACGTCAAACGCGAGCGGACGTAGGCACCGTAGACCCTCAGCTTGGTGTTGACGGGCAGGTGGGATGTGAACAAGGCGTGGAGCTTGGACCTGGCAGCAGCAGCTTGGCCCACGGCATGATTCGCCATAGGGACCATGCGCAGGCTGCGGTCCAGTTCACACCCCAAGAACCTTACTGTGGTCTTCCACTCTACGTCCTGGTTCGTGCACGTGTTTTTATGAATCCTGCATGTAACGGGTACGAAAAAACGAATAGTCGACTATACATTTACATATATATATATATAACAAAATAATTTTTATTTTTTATATCACTATCAAATTTCAACTGATTTGACCCAGTAGTTAGCTATGACGGACGCACAGACAGACACAAGAGTGATCTATAAGACCAATTGTGTGTTCGTTCCGTTTTTTATTTTGTAGTTCGGAACTCAAAAAATAATTATAAGCACTGAACATTCATAAAGTAATAATAAAAATATACCAAAAAATTAAAACATCTAAGTAAAAAAAAAATCAAGTAAAAAAAAAAAGAACATACTATATCGAAAACAGCTCAGCCGCCATTTTGGAATGCACGCACACATACAAATACCTTGCGAGTGTGTGAGTGCAATTTGACACCTTACGTTGTTTATCGAAAGAAATAACAAATACTATACACTTTGCTATAAAAATACGGATGAATATGGATTTTATATGATATTTTCTATTAGAATTAGTGTTTCTAACAGCGTTTTGTATAAGAATTACATACTTTTTTCTCACTGCAAATCGCGAGTAGAATCTTTGTTCATCCATAGGCTATCGAAGTTAATTTTTTTATCAATTGAAATAGGACAAATCATTGTTCTAGTAACTTATATTGGTTACAAATATTGTCTAGTAATGATATAAAATATGACTTACCGGTTAAAGTTTCAATATATCCAAAAAAAAACACAATTTCTCAATGTCGTACGCGTACATCTGTGAGCGAGTTGAGGCGCGTACTGAAGTGCCGTTTTTTTTTTTTTTTTCTACGGGAGCGAACGAACCAAATTTTTTCTTAGTATCTTTGTTTAAACGAGAACAAATTGAAGTACTTGCCACAGAAACTGATACCCTAGTTATTTTATAAAAAAACAGAAATTGGACCGGGGGTTTCTCGACATTGCAAAATGTCCGTGGTACTCGACGGTAATTTTTAGTTACGCATTTTCCGATGCGCTTGGGTCGTGAAGTTTTAATGTGAGTTTTTTATCCCTTAAATAGTTGTCAAAGTTTATTTAATGTATGTATGATTTTTTTTAATGATAGTTATCAGGTAGATTGATGAAATATATGCTATATGCATGTAATTTCCATCTGATTTTCAATAGAAATGATTGTATAATAAACACGGAACGTATCAGCGTTCTAGCGCAAGTTTCCCGAACCATATGTGGTTCAGTGGACAGGGAACGTGTTAAATTTTTATTATTATTGTATGGACTAATTGATTAAAATATCAGTTACTTTAACGGTTTCCAAAAGTTTATTTTGCTCATTGACGTTTTAATGTATTATTTTGAATCTTATTTGTGTTGATGACGTTACATATTTCCATACAGCAGTTATTTCTAAGCTGGAAGAATTAGTATTTTTTACCAATAAAACCCGAAAAAGTTTACCTACCGTTAGAAAGTTCGCGGTTTCTATAATGTGTACAGTAAGCTAATTTAGCATGAAATTTAATATCCAAGAAATAATAATATCTAGCAATATAATCTATCTAGCTTTGACTTCTATGTATCTATTTCATGGAATTATTATACTTAGAGTAGGACAGCAATAAGCCGGTCTATGTGTGTCCAAAAAATAATATAAATAAAGAAGATCCCATATTTTTATTGGTTCAATCACACACGCGCAGAGAAATATTCGATCATTTTTTAGCACACCTTCAAAATGTTTTTGCCTTGTTTTTAATCAAAAGGAATTAGTTTGATATTTTTCAACATTCAATTCAAGTCAACTAAATCCAATTTTCAAATCATGCGCAAAACAAATAGACGTAAGCAACTTCATTTGCTCAAAAGGTCCCTTACTCTAGAATAATAACTCGTATGATCTATTCAGCCAACTTGATCTTGATTGTTTTTCAAAATATATTTTATTCAAGTAAACTTGTAAACAAGTACTTTATAGAATTAGGCGTTACTTTGCGGAGATCCATAATACGAAAGTGATAATAAAATTATTTTGCTATAATCCGCGATACAATAATATAAAGAAACTAGCTGTGCCAGCGGCTTCGCCCGCGTTCGAAATCAGTTGTCATATAAAAAATCCAAATCGAAATTTTGAACATAAAAGTAGTTATTGTGAGTTAACCGTAAGAGATAGCAACATGCTATTGCGGACTTTTTTGTAGTATTTTTATAGATCTACAATTCTCTAGTTCATTACTTTAGCGTAACTTTACCGGTTTACGCAGCGCACGCGACTAAAGCTCCCAGCAAGCAAGTTTTTTAACAACTGCTCGCTTTCTTCAACACAATTTACATAATACCGATTAGTACTATTTACCTAAACAAACCGGAAGTATTACACAATCTTTAAGTGATAACCCTACAAAAATTCGTTCAGTAGATTTTGAGAAAATCGATTACATACAGACAGACAGCTATTTGGGACTTTATTTTATAATAAGTATAGATAATATACCGCGATGTATCCGCGATACGATGATATGATGTTGCCAGATTTCAACCTAGGCTATTGGCGAAGTGACTTGATCATAAATCTCGGTTTGATTTCGTTTATACCTTACACATATGGTGTTGCCAGATTTCAACCTAGGCTATTGGCAAAGTGACTTGATCATAAATCTCGGTTTGATTTCATTTATACCTTACACATATGGTGTTGCCAGATTTCAACCTAGGCTATTGGCAAAGTGACTTGATCATAAATCTCGGTTTGATTTCGTTTATACCTTACACATATGGTGTTGCCAGATTTCAACCTAGGCTATTGGCAAAGTGACTTGATCATAAATCTCGGTTTGATTTCATTTATACCTTACACATATGGTGTTGCCAGATTTCAACCTAAGCTATTGGCAAAGTGACTTGATCATAAATCTCGGTTTGATTTCGTTTATACCTTACACATATGGTGTTGCCAGATTTCAACCTAGGCTATTGGCAAAGTGACTTGATCATAAATCTCGGTTTGATTTCATTTATACCTTACACATATGGTGTTGCCAGATTTCAACCTAAGCTATTGGCAAAGTGACTTGATCATAAATCTCGGTTTGATTTCGTTTATACCTTACACATATGGTGTTGCCAGATTTCAACCTAGGCTATTGGCAAAGTGACTTGATCATAAATCTCGGTTTGATTTCATTTATACCTTACACATATGGTGTTGCCAGATTTCAACCTAGGCTATTGGCAAAGTGACTTGATCATAAATCTCGGTTTGATTTCATTTATACCTTACACATATGGTGTTGCCAGATTTCAACCTAGTCAGTTGCCAATAGTATACTAACGATTATTGTAACAAAATACATTCTATAGTATATTTAGCAGCCGTAAGCGTATGTATCTTATTTTAACAAAATTGCGACTATCAAAAACTTAGTTCATTTTCATGTAGTTCCTTTTTTGTTTTCTTTAAACAATTTGGATTAATCTGTATAATAAGAATCATTGAATAGTGACTTTGGTAAGATTAAATTGAAAGGCGTCGCCTTATATTTTGAATATCACGAGCAATAGCTAGTTTATTAGTCAGATATAAGAATTAGTCAGTTAAAATTTTGTAAGTAATAAATATAAGATAGTTTTGGACGAAAACAATCAAACCTGATGTAAAGTAAAAGTGGCGCGAGTTAATGATATTTTATTATTTGTATCGAGAACTGTACATATTTAATTAGTTACCTAGATAAATTATATTACTTTTACTTTTCTAGATTGTTATGGTTAAATTTATTTTTATTTGTTTGCCAATAAATGAATATCGGTTAGATAATAAGAGTTTATTTTTCATTGTTTTGAGAGAATAAATTTTTGCCTACAGAAGTAGGCTTTAAATAAATATATGGGACACTTACAAGCACGGTGATCCATCCCCAAAACTTAATACTTTTATGGGTGAATAACAACTGGTAGATTTATTGCATACAACAACCAGAATCGAAGAACCAAAAAATTGTATTTAGAAAATAGTGGCCTACGGCGGAAATCGAACCCGCGATCCGCGGAGGTGAAAGAATATCACTGTCACCTGAACGTACGTAAGTCAAAAGTTTAAGTGAAAGTTTTTAGTTTTTATTTCCTTACTTATTTTCTTAAAGACAAAATCCCCCTGTCAGAAGAACAAAGTCAAATTTCTGATATGACTTTGTTCTTCAGTTATTCATATATTTTTTTAATTATTACTATTTCGGATCCATAGTTGTCCTCATGAGGGTTTACAAAGGGATTCTGGTCAATTAATAAATTAATAGTGTATTCCTCCTTGCGTCGCTACCTCAATACCCGTGTAAATTATAAAAATATCTATACCTCGACAATGGTTTTCCATCGGTTCCGGCTTTCGACCACGTGGACGGCCTCAGCGACGTACGATTGTACCGTTTAATTTTTCCCATTGCATATACAAATTGTATGCATGCCGTGCGACTCTAGAGACGACACAGGTTCAAACCTCGGGCAGGCACCAATGAGTTTTCTATTAAAAACTTATATGTCTAATTGATAATTGCAATTTATCACCCGCTTTTCGGTGAAAGAAAACATCGTGAGGAAACCTGCATATCGCTAGAGAATTCTAGGGATATGTGTAACCTACCAATCCGCATTGGAGCAGCGTGGTAGGTCTTAGCTCCAATCCTTCTCTCCAAAAACGGAGAGAGGAGGCCTTAGCCCAGCAGTGGGCATAGTAACAGGCTGTTACTTTATATACAAATTTTTGTGCACAAGGATTAAAACACGCCAGTAATTTGAAACATCATTTATTTTATAAAAATAAATGTTTTGACGACAAATAGTTTATATTTTATAATCGGGGTCCTTATGAAATAACTCACGGGAGTTTCCACCGGAAATGTTTCAAGACATTGTAAAAAATTTCTGTTTTTACAAAAGTATTTTTTATCTTAAAACATTAACAACATTACATTTCACATCTACATCATTATTCTAACAACGGTCGATCACTTTTTTTACATAACATTGGCGTTTACGAAAATAACCTTCTAAGTTAGGTAGGTAGATAATAGTAGGTATTTTTTATAAAATTCATAAAGCCCTGGATCTGTTAAATACATATTGCGCCAAATATTATTTTGAATTTATTGTCTTAAATTAACATATCCACACTTTCAAATTGATCTATTAAAATATACTAAAAGATTATTTTTTTGAAGTCTTTTATAAGGAAAACCTGCCTCTTGGAGATTTTTAAAAATAGTAAATTGTCATTACAAATTTATAGGTAAGGTACATTAATTAAAACATTGTCGTTTAAAGTTTTAAACATGGAGACAAGTCGAAGTGAAATGGGTGCACCAACAATTTCCCGTCAGTCATAGACTAAAAACATCAAAATTATATTTTAAGTGACATTTTGTTTTCACTAAAACAGATAAGGGGAAAAAAAAATAAATAAAATAAAAAAAAATACAAAATTTCTCTTAAATATTGATCGTGTTTTGTCTTTTACATATTCTGTCTTGGCATAGGAAATATTATGGCACGTAACAATCAGCGTTTTTTACGTTTTAATTTTTAAATATTGAAAATTTAAGGTGACTTAGGTGGACTTAATCAGTCAATGGCTTTCGTTAAATTTCTGCGCAATTATTTAATAATTGAAATATATATTATCCTTTCATATAAAAACCAAATTGCCGCTAGTCTTGTTGGGGGTTGCTGTATTACTCTACTCCCACTGCCTTAACTTCAAATGCCTAAAAAGCTCAAGAATTTATGTTACATACAAATAATACATCGTCACATCGATCTGGTTACATAGAAAATAACTACTGTTACGTTAAACAATATAAAGAGTAATTCTTTCCTATTATGCTATTTCACTTTCATTACACACAAAGAGTATCCGTATACCTGGCTAATGACGAAAGCTCGTTCCAACATGTTCTACACATTATACAATATCGTACATAATTATATTAAATGGCATAAACTAATATCACGAAAGATTAAGCAAAATAAGCCTTAAACAAAGACGTCCTAAAAACTATTTAAGTAATCGATCTAATTTTAAAATATATTATCCATGTTATGTAACGCGCATAGACAACCTTTTAATTTTTAATCGTGAGGTATTATAACATTCATGTGCTCCGTTGTAGGTCAAATTCTATACCTAATAAACTAAGATTTAGGGGTTTTAGGGGGATTTAGGGGTTATTTTTTTTTGAACACGTATTTTGATTCCAATACAATGAATGATAGCATAAAGTTTATCCGTGCGCGTTAGCACGACAGCAAATTAAAAAAAGCATGACAGCACAAAACAAGATACCCTGATCGTTCGAAATTCAAATGCATACCAAATAAAAACAACGACCGAGATTTGGTGTTTATATAAACGTATTTACAGTTCAGTTGACATGATATCGCTACGATGGGTCTGTTTCGTGGGGATCGGGGGGCTGTTGAGGAATGTAGTTCCATCTCGCTCGCACTTCTGTAGTGGCGCTCGGGGCAGAGGGAGGCAAAGGGGGTGTGGGGGAGACGGCTGCAGCCATTCTCGCTCGCACAACCGCTAGATGGCGCTGTATGTAGTGTTCGTGCGGCGCGAGGGTCGCCGCTCGTGTGAGGCACTCTTCGGCGACGGCGAGTTTCCCGCGCTCCACCGCCACCACGCACAGATTATGTAACGCTTGGACGTTGTCAGGTTCTAGTTCGAGAATACGACGGTAACACTGAAATATAAGGAAATGATGATTAGAAAAAAAAATAAAATAAAAATAAAATAGTTTATTGTGCAAATATTGTAACAAACAAATTTTCTGTCGAGAACTCCGAATTAAGTTTATTTAAAACTGTACCTCGGAATCCCCGCCCTCTCCCAGATTTTACAATAAATTAGATGCAGGTAAACAAATTTAGGAAAAATAATAAATGGTAAGATTAGAAATGTACACTTGATTCAAAATATAAGTTAATACAGTTCATAATAATAATAAAAAAAATAATAAAAGCTGTGATAGCCTAGCGGTGACACCGTGCGACTCTCTAGAGACGACACAGGTTCAAACCTCGGGCAGGCACCAATGAGTTTTTCTATTAAAAACTTATATGTCTAATTGATAATTGCAATTTATCACACGCTTTCCGGTGAAGGAAAACAAAAAAAAAACCTTAAAAACCTTAAAAAAAACCTGCATATCTCTAGAGAATTCTAGGGATATGTGTAACCTACCAATCCGCATTGGAGCAGCGTGGTAGGTCTTAGCTCCAATCCTTCGCTCCAAAAACGGAGAGAGGAGGCCTTAGCCCAGCAGTGGGCATAGTAACAGGATGTTACTTTACTTTTTTTACTTTTACAGTTCATAATGTTTTTATTTGTCAATACATAAATTAATTTTTTTATCTGAGTATTAAATGTTAGATCTAACGGTTCTGACAGCGTCACAGTACGGGCGAATAATTTAGAGCTTCAAAGCTCTATTAGCTTCGGGGTATATCGTTCTAAGACTGAATATTTTGTCACTTACACACCAAACACAAGATGTCCAGGTCAAGTATATTATTTATAAAATAGTTAGTTACGGATAAAGGATATCTGTAAACTTTTTTGGCTGCTCTGGTTGGCAGTTTATTAAAATACATGGCAAGGCAGTTCTAATGTCATACGAATCTAGAGGCGAAGAACATCATAAGATTGTATTCCATTTTAGTACTTCAACCTAACGAGGTTTAAAAATTATAAGTAGCTTACACTTTCAGCGGCGTCTAAATCTTTGACGGAGTTGATGTAGATATCTCCTAAAAGCACTAACGCCTTCACATGGTCCGGATGATGCCGGACGAGCTGTTTCAAGAACGGCGCAGCTTCCAAAGGTCTCCGTCGATCAGCTAGCAATAAGGCCAGGTTGAAGAGCGCCGATCTGAAGTCAGGCTTCAAGTGGACGGCTGCTCGGAACCACTTCTCGGCGCATTCTGCGTCCCCCTCGTCCATACAAACCATGCCGAGGTTAAAGTGGACCCTCTCGTTGGTTGCTGGAATGACAGAACAGTGGTCAATAATATGGAAACATTGCTATTTTTAAGGTAGGATTCCGCTAAAAATAGTGTGCAGCACATTTGTTTACAAAGGTTGTGTACAAAGTTCTCGCACTGTACGTACTAAGCTCATATCGCGTTTAGCTTCTGTCTCCACCGGCAATGTTGTTTCTAATTTGTATAAACGCACAGTGGAGGACACATGTGCGCGAACATATTCATTTAGGAATATTTTATAATCTTTATTATTATTCACATACATTTTTTATAAAATTATTCTTAGTAATTTTTTCATTCCTTCACTCCTCATCAAAGATGTACGCCTACAAACAAATGCTTTCGTTCCAGTAGCGGAAGCAAAACTGAGTTCATGAACAACGAGTGCGTACACGTCGACGCGAGTCCACTGTTTCAAGTGTACGCACAAATGTGTATAGATGTGCGCGAACATTTCTAGAATATTCGCGCACAATTTGTTAATGTTTGCTTGAGCGAGTCGACCAGAGTAAAAATTTGTGCCGTGTGTTCATTCACAATGCTGCGCAGTTCTGCATACTGGTGGAATTCCACCTTTATACTAACATTTTTATTCAGCATGCTTTATAATCCAATTATACTCGATATGCAGTTTTGATGGAGTCATTGATCACATATTCATACTCTGAATATTCATTAAACTAATAACGTACATCATAATCGTGTTAAAATGGCTACTTGATTTAAATTATGATGATACAGAAGTATTGTAAAAAAACTGACACGCAACATAGGCAAAAACGCGCACACACGAGCATACACACGCACGTACACACACACACACACTCACAAACACAAACCAATACACAATAAATTTCCTATTATGTATAAAATGTTATTTAGCGGGGCTTCCTGACTCAAGTACTAGTAGAAATACTAGTAACTTACTAGGACGATCTACAGATTCTGTATATAAGGTACTTGTTAAGTAAATACATATTTTAGATTTTTATTTATTAAATAATAAAGTATTTTTTGCATTTTTTTTGTATGTATGAATTGTAGAGACTAATTTAAGTAATTTACAATAAAGTTATCTAAACTTAATTAAATAAAAGAAAAATTTGAATTTTTTGAATTGTGAATTTTGTTCTTCCACCCATAAAATCAAATAACCCAAAAAATAAAATTGTGATAGTCCAGTGATAAGACCGTGCGACTCTCTAGAGACGACATAGGTTCAATCCCGGGCAGGCACCAATGGGTTTTTCTATTAAAACTTATGTGTCTAATTGATAACTGCAATTTATTACACGCTTTTCGGTGAAGGAAAACATCGTGAGGAAACCTGCATATCTCTAGAGAATTCTAGGGATACGTGTAACCTACCAATCCTCATTGGAGCAGCTTGGTAGGTCTTAGCTCCAATCCTCTCCAATAACGGAGAGAGGAGGCCTATTCCCAGCAGTGGGATATTAACAGGCCGTTACTTTTTTTTACTTTTACCCATAAAATATAACAAGCTGTTTCATGAGCCTCTGGCTTATGTGAAATTTACCGTCTTTGTCCAGTAGTTTCAGAAGACGTTGTCTGGCGAGGTGTCTCAAATCAGCCGCACCCAATTCCTGTAGCAATATCGCAGAATTTAGCAGCGCCTGTTCATGCTCCGGTTCTAGTTCCAACGCTTTGTCTAGGTACGCGAGTGCTTGGGACGCTTTGCCTTGTTCTAGCAGCACAACTCCTAGCTGAAAATTCAATAGAGTCAGATTATATTCAAGAAGCAATATAATAGTTCACCAATTAAGCTACGAACACGGAAAATTTTCACTAACGAGAAATAAATGCATAAAAACTTCAAACATTAAAAGTTATTCTTTTGAAATCTACGCCAAAAATAAATAAATATATGGGACACTTACACACACCGTAGTCCGTCCCCAAAGTAACTTATAACTTGTGTTATGGGTGACGGACAACTGGTAGATATACTATATATATAATTTTAAATACAAACTTAAATACAAATATACACCCAGGCTCGAAGAACCAACAAATTGTTTATAGAAAATGTTGGCCTTCGGCGGGAATCGAACCCGCGACCCATGGAGCTGAAGGCAGGGTCACTACCCACTGCAACAACGGGATAGCCTAAGTATAAGCAAATATTATAAAGCGATCTGCATAAAGAGTTATTATTCTTAGAGAGGGGGAGTTATACGCATACCTGAAGTGCCTGTGTGTAACTAATAATAAGCGATAGAAGATGAGAGACTCTTATCTTTGTCTAAACACAGATAAAAAAGTGGTACAGTAAAGTATACTCCTTTGCTTTCGATGGACACATTTTATGCTGGCCTGAAAGCTAATCTATACTAGATTCAATTATTATATGATTAATAAACTTTATGCATCCCTATCACAATTTTTTTCCATAGAAATATTAGAGGGTAAAATTCATTGCTCCATTTTTAATATTGTGTATCAAAAAATGTAATTTTTCATCAAGTATCAATTTAGACATTTCATAACATCAAGTACATATTTACGGGGTTTATTTCTGTACTTAATTAAATCACTTTGCTGTATAGTTTAAGCATATAAAATATAAGAAACCTTTAAAAAAAGTTTAAATAACCCTCAATATTTTGTCTTCTTTCTCCTACCCTTATCCCACTCTAAGTGGGGTCGGTAAACATGTTTTCCTCTTCCATTCTCTTCTATCATTCGTCAACTCTGGCGCTACTCCTTTTATACGCATGTCATTCACACATTCCAACCTCTTTTTAGGCGTCCCTCTAGTCACATATCCATCCACATTCATATTCAACACTCGCTTAGTCACATGATCTTCATCCCTCCTCATTACATGTCCATACCATCCCAATCTTGGACCTCTCATCTTTTCCATAATGGGCGCAACTTTCATACTTCCCCTAATATACTCATTTAACCCATTTAACCTTCAATATTCTGTATTTTTTCAACAATTTATTTCAACCATTTATTCAACCATTTAACCCTCAATATTCTGTATTACCCAAATACTTACATTGTAGTATATATCAGGATTTCCGCTATCATATAACAAAGCCCTTTCGTATACTTCTTGCGCCTCCTTCGTTCTATTCAACTTGATCAAGATATCCCCTCTGTTTATATACGCCTGCGTATAATCCGCACGCATACTAATGGCCTGACGATACAACATGTCTGCTTCTTCCAACCTCGTGGCATTCTTCGATATCAAATTGGCTAGATTGAGGAATACGTTTAAGTGATTCGGGGCTATCCTAGCTTGGTAGGATTCTCCTGGTTTCGCTTTAGGTAGAAGGGACTTCGCTTTTACATAGGCATCTTCGGCTTCTTGGTACTTGCCGAGGTGGTTGAATGTTCGGCCCACGTTTATATGGGCACCAACGTCGTCTGGTTGGACGCTAACCGCCGTTTTGAAGAACTCTAACGCTTCTGCGTATTTCCCTTCGGCTTCTAATGCGTGTCCAACGTTATTGTACAGTTTTGCGTTATTTTTATTCACCTGAAAATATTCATGTCTTATGTTTGTTAGACGACGATCACCTCTAAATGAGATTGATTATGTTTTATGCGAAGATATGTATCTATAAAAAGTAAAGTAACAGCCTGTTATTATGCCCACTGCTGGGCTAAGGCCTCCTCTCTCCGTTTTTGGAGAGAAGGATTGGAGCTAAGACCTACCACGCTGCTCCAATGCGGATTGGTAGAGAATTCTCTAGAGATATGCAGGTTTCCTCATGATGTTTTCCTTCACCGAAAAGCGTGTGATAAATTTTAATTAGCAATTAGACACATAAGTTTTAATAGAAAAACTCATTGGTGCCTGCCCGAGGTTTGACCTATGTCGTCTCTAGAGAGTCGCACGGTCTCACCACAAGGCTATCACAGCTTGTATCTATAATACCAGTGGACAATCCTAATGGCTGGACAGATGAATGTGCTATAAAAGGTGATGTTTTGCTTGTTGCCGAGGAAAAGTACATATACCGAGAGATTGGTACAAAAACTGCTTTAGTATAAATTGTCTCACTTTACTAAGTGAGACAATTTATAGCTGGCAGAGATCTCTATCAGAGGGAAGAGTTGACCTTTGGACACTTTCTTATTGAAAACGTTTTTCTAACGTTCTTTATGGTATAGAAACAACAATAAATAAATAAATAGATACTTTCTCGGGATATGTAGTTTTCCACGGCAAATCCAAAAAATAATAATTTTAGTACACATAGCGCGAATAACTAATAGTAATCTATGGATCTCCGTTTTATACAAAAGTGTTTATTTTGTATAAAAAATGGAATTCTTGCTTCGCATAAATATTTGCAACATCTTTATTATGCTTTTTTAGATTCAGTTGGTTTTTTCGTGATAAATACGTAACTTCAAAAATGGATTATAGTCTGACTAACTTTGTCACTTACATACCAGACAACACTCTTTGATTTATAGTGTGTACTTTTAATATTAATTTTATTTCAATCAAAAATAAACCAGAAAAAGAATACATTGCTATATTATATTATGATGTTTAAAGAAAAAAACGCGTGGATTTGAAATGTATTTGATTTAACAAGACCGATATTTGAAATAAGTGATTTATTTGATTATGAGTAACTATCTTTAATGGGTATTCGCGATTTAAGCAGCTTTTGAAAACCATAATTAAGTTTATTGACAAACAATTTGCTATAACATAAATCTTGAATAAGTGAAAAATTATCTCAAGTTTCAATATAAAAAATCACATCATAATAAAAGTACTTTCTGTCAAAGTAAATTTGCACTTAGCGTGTCTGAAAAATTTATGGCACAAAGAAAAGGTGACTAAAGGTCGTCTTCCAAATACTTCTTTGAAATAGCTTTAAGAAATCTTTATGAGATGGCAATTAAGTGCGTTTTTAATTTTTAGTTGTATATATAATTCGATAATAATTCTCACCTTAAGTCCAGAAGCAAAAATAGAGTATTCAGTCTTCCAATCCCAATTCCTAACGTATGTTTTGGCACTAAACGCCAAGAGAAGAAATATCAGTGCGGCGGCGGCTAGTTTCTCCCTCTTTTTAGCAAACAAACTCCATCCGTGGGCAACCAACAGACACCAACCCATAGAGGGCATGTAAAGAACCCTCTCGGCAACCACGAAACCCACGGGAAAGAATAAATTTGAAGCTGGTAGAAACGGAAGTACAAGAAGTGCCAAGCCCTGAAAACAATTGAATTTAACTTAAGTCATATTTGCTTTAATTTAAATTTTGATTTTTGGGAAATGTTGATATTTCGTATATATCTGTATTTTCGTATGTATCACTTCGTAATATAAAATGCCAAATTATTGAATTAGACCGCGAGAAGAAAAATGCATTTTTATGCATTAATAAGTTTTCCAAAATCACAGCCGATTTGCCATATGCGAGTATAGAGAACCGGCACGAGGGAATATCTTACTGAAGTGAGAAATTTAAATAAAATATTGTCCATAAAACTCAGTCTAACTTTGCGATAAAGTTTTTACCTCGATGCTAGCAAAAATCACGTACATAAAAATCATATAACTTATTTGTCAAAGATAAAATCAAACTATCAGTTGATCAAATTACCATCGATAGAGCTGAAGAGCGTGTCCTTAATGCATGTATGGCAGCGGCTATCAAAGTGGTAGCTAACGCAATCGTTGCAAGATTCCTAGGGTCCCGCCATGACCGTAGCAGGGCCACCGTACCCATTGTCCAGTCGCAACACAGTGCGTCTGGTAGTGCCAAGAGCCAAGCGTTCAATGCCGGCAGATACGCAAATGTTAAATGCCTGTAAATGTAAATTAATTATAACAATTAATACTACTATGTTAAACACGCTAAGATCTAGTCATAAGATTGGTTCGTCCAATATCAAAACTAGAGCTTCGTAGATATATTTTAAGTCACTAAAAATTACATTGTTGTATCGATGTCTTTGATAAGTTAAATCTAGATTAATTTTCATCATAAAATATCATACGATATCTATTTGAGATATAGCAGAAATTGTGTATGATTGGTATTTTTGCTTAAGAAGAGAATTTAATAACTAATTGACCAGTAAAGAAGGGAGAAAAATGTAATAAATGACATTCGGATATGATTGAGAAGTTCTTTAAGTATTTTGGTCAAATTTAAACCCGATTATATCGAAAACCGAGTTCGAAATGTTACACAATTACACACCCACGATATGTGTACAATTTTCATGTTGTAGGTCTTTCAAGAGATTTCCACACAATACGAATTTGCGGAGTTTGGATCTAACGCTCTCAGACGTCTTAGTAGCACTGTGCTATACAGTGCGAATTCGTCACCTAAATATGTTGAGCGCCAACGTCGCAACGCCAACCGATTCTTCAAAGTAGGTGAGCCACCCAACGTAACTTCAGCTGTGTGATTTTTTGTAGGTACCACGCTTACGTTACGAACAAACTGAACCTTTAAAACTAAAGCTAAAAGAACCTATAGCTTGTATTTACACTCTACAATCATTACCAACTGTAGATATAAATTTCGAAACGCTCAACATAATCAAAAAGAAATGCTTCAGATACTTCTCTAGTTGGGATGAAAGTAATATTTAATATTTAATAACTTACTTAATTGGTGTAAAATACATCGATATTTTTCATTTTTAAAATTTTTCCTTTTTACAATTTCTTATAGCCTTCATTATTTTCTTTTTTATTGTTATTCTGAACTTGTCTTGTGTTTTAAGCTTAATCTCTTTTTACTGTTGTAATACTAGAAATTAAGCACGCTGTGTTCTCCTGTAATTGGGAGTACACTAAAGCTAATTTGTTAAACTAGTTATTACGGAACTCATGTGTGTAAGTTTGTTGTACTCCCTTTAATAAATGAATAAAACTAAACTAGCAACACAAACCTGGCAGGAGGCGACGCTGCTCCGGCAGGATTGTCGAATCGTGTAAACACAGGCAGCTGGGCTCCCATGACGTGAAGCCTGGCAGCGAGTAAAGCCAATGTGGCACAACATACTGTGGCCACGCGACGTGCCGCTTCACCACAAGCACAGCCCCACCCTCCTTTGCCCCAATATTCCAGCCATGATTTACCGATGTTGTTGCTCTTCCTCTGGTGAATAAATTGATTATTGATTCACATATAGTATAAACATAATCACATTGTGATTACGTGATCATAAATAGTCATGATAGTTTTATTCGAGAAGATAAAAAGATCCTTAGATACGCAGTTGTAAAGTTTAAAATTCAAATTCAAATTCCAAATATTCTTTATTCAAGTAAACTTTTAAACAAGTGCTTTTGAATTGTCAAAAACTACTGCTGGTTCGTAAAGCTGTTCCCACCGAGAAGAGCCAGCAAGAAACTAGGTGGTTGCTCTTTCCAAATAAAGTTCTTATAACTAGTTACATTTGGTTATTACTATCTTGTACAGGGTAGAGGAGTAGCTAAACCCACGCATTTTTATCATCTATAGAATCCCCAATAATATAGTAAGTAGGCTTTTTGTAACAAGCCTCCCTTTAACAACATTTTTAAACTGCTGTAGTGGTAAAGATAAAATCGATTGCGGGATTTTATTTTAGAATCTTATAACCAAACCCACAAATGACTTATTTAATTTTAAACGCAAAGCAGGAATCACAAGCTTTTGTGTATTTCGAAATCCATATTGGACTTGCCTATGGAAAAGTTTAATTAAGTGAGAGAAATATGTTTATACGTAAAGAATGATTGATAAAAATGCTTGGATTTGAAAATCATCATTTTCAGTTTCATACATGACTGTGGTTTAATAATGAAAATTGTAAATGTTTAAAAGATTGACCTCCGATTTTGCTTTTGGTTGCTTTTGGTTCCTCTCGGTAAGAGCGACATTCCGAACCAGTCGCTTTATTAAATCTAATTGATCCTTCACGATTCAAAAGTGCTTGCAAAAGCTTACTTATATGAAGATTATTTTGGATTGATTCAAAGTGGACGAGCGTTTTATTAGCAAATTATTAGAAGGCGTCTAATAATTTGATGGACTATTAAATGAAGCAACAAGCAGAAATCCAAGGGAATTTAAGATAAACAAGAGTCCTATATTTGAAAACCATATCCAATTGAAAGATAGAATAAATAAAACAAAGACAAATTTTTGGCAAATGCGTCTTAGTATTAAAGATGTTTATGATTTGTACTCTGACAATTAATGACAATATTTTATTTAATTTTTGTCATTTTTGCAATAAGCGAATTAATTTACAACATCTGTAGACTCTCAGGCACCCTGGAAACAATATACTTGGGAACTAACTTGATTCTGTACGTTTCAAGTTTAGTTTCAAACTTCGATCCGTTTTGGAACAAATATCAGTGATCAAAAGCGTCCCGTGTTAGTTTGGAAAGTTTCTATTCACGTTTCAATGCCATTCACAGGGTTATGGTATTGAATTTAGGGAATATAATGGGTATCATATTTTGATCGATCACATAGGAATATTATATGGAAGGATGATGCCTTATATAATTCTGATAAAAGGGACTGAATATTTGTTCATTTATTTATATACCAAAAATACAAGAAAACACAGCTAAAAAGAAATGGATAATTAGTGGAAACGTAGTATAGGTACATTAAATAGTTAAAAATCCAAATTTAAAAGTATAGTTTACTAAACAAAATTATAAATTAAATATATAAATATATAATATGTATTTAGGGATCATTTATGTAAATTCGAGATCGGAGGAGGATCAAGTTTTAACACACGCTAGGCTTAAAATGTAATTCATTATTTTAGAATTGTGAAAACAGAATAGAGGATTCGTTTCAGATAATTGCGACATCATAATTCATTTTAAATTTGAAATAGTTAAAAATAATATTATTTGATGTTACATCACTGTAAATTAACGGCCTGTTACTAATCTATTGCTAGGCATAAGCCTGCTCTATCCGTTTTTGGAGAGAAGAGGTTGGAGCTAAGACCTACCACGCTGCTCCAATGCAGATTGGTAGGTTACACATATCCCCAGAATTCACTAGGGATATGCAGGTTTCCTCACGACGTTTGCCTTCACCAAGAAGACTGTGATAAATTGCAATTATCAATAAGACATATGAGTTTTTTCTGTTAAAAATCCTTAGCGGGGTTTGGACGCGTTATCCCCTTGAAAGAGTCGCATGGCTTCACCCCTGGGTTATCACAGCTTACTATCGCTAGGAATTATTTTACCTTTTGCGCAACGAAGAGCTCATAGACCACACAAACAGCGGTGACTGTAATTCCTTGCTCTTTGCATAGCATTGCGATGCCAACACAAGCCGTGCAAGCGACCACGTAGCGCCAATCTGAAAAAAAATACAAACATTTCGACAAAATTTTCTAAAAAATTCTTATTCCTATCCTCTTCAGACCTCATGTCCAGAACTATGCACATAATGCTTAAAACGTTATAATATTTTTATTTTACTTAATTTACTCCTAAGCCATTTGTGTGTATAATTACATGCCGGAAAACGTAATAAATATGTATGTAAGTTCTTTCACATATTTGTTTTTATTGTCTTTCTCAATACTAATACTTTTTTTTATCATCGATTTAGAATAATTCAGGTCTGTACGTCTTAGTCAGTTAAAAACGTTGGCGATTTCTACTCTGATAACTACTCTAAGTTAGATGGACAAATATTTCATTTATCGTATCGATATATTTTTTCTCCAGTATAGTATTTTAGAAAACGTTCAACTTACTACTTACGGTCCAGAATTCCAACACAATCAGTAGCCTACATATAATAAATAAATCCAAATCTCAGTAAAAAAGAGTGATTTTTGTACGAGCGATTTAGTTTTATGCCTTTCAACCGCTGTTTCAAACAATTTAGTTCAAACAGCGATAGGACTTATCTACTTATCCGGAGGGCAGTTGCGACCCAGACGTCCGCCGGCCAATGACACTATAAGGCTGCGCTTTATGTAAGTCAAAGGGCATTGAAAATGTTCTACATCTTGGTAACTACAGTGATATAACTGAAAGCGGCTTAACGAAGTTCCAGTACATGGCTTCAGTGGTGTATGACCTACTTTGGACAAAGTATATCGAATGTTGGTTTTCAATGATTAGTCGCTACTTAGATTACCCAATAGCATAATTTGTGTATTGAAATTCATTTTAAAAAGTTCCTACATTTATAATTGTTGATATAATCGACGTCATTGACAGAGCTACGTAGTCTGTTGATTCATTAAAATTAATAATAATTTAATATGCTTTATACTGATTTCTTTATTTATTTGGATCTTTTACAGCATCACATATTAAAAAAGCCATATCATATTTATATTTTTAACTAATTATGTTCCCATTATAGGAAGAACACATCATTCTTATTAAAACTGTGTTACAATTATAAATAATTACAATTTATGTTGAAAAAATATTTTAAAAATGGAAATAAAAATAATAATGATCTCAGAAAAGAATAATTAATATAAAACTTATGCCTAATATTTGAGCTTTACGTAAAAATTGATTGCTTTTAAATATAGGTTTTAATAATAAAAAGCTTCATTACATATAAAGCATTACGCATAAAGCATATTTGTCTCAACAAATAAAGACTATTATAAACTTGAAACGCCTGAAGATTGATAATCATTCTCATTATTAATTAAATCTAAAAAAAACTTGATTACAAAAGTACCATTTAATATTTAAAAAAAAACTATTTTTAGCATGAATAGGTGTCCAAGTCGCAGATATGAAAAACAGAAATCCGATCGTTGAGACTGGGAAATATTGAATAACTAGTTTTTGCCTGCGGCTTCGCTCGCTAAGAATTTTGTCTGCAACAGTATCTAATTAAATTAAATTTATGATTCACAATTTTGGTCATAGTGGCTTTCACATAAAAGATACATATATGCTGTCGCGGACTTTTATTTGGAACTATTAAAGACAAACAATACTACAGTACATCAACTTTGTGTAACTCTAATGGTTTAGGCAGCGTACGCCGAGATAGCTCTCAGAGACCAGATTTATCTGACTTTATTGACGTGTATCGTTATACTACATAAAATCATTACAGATTGTAGCCTATATGTTATTCCGATGTATAACCTATATAATTGTAAAGTTTCATCCAAATCCGTCCAACAGTTTTTTTGTGAAAGAGTAACAAACATCCATCCATACTCACAAACTTTCGCATTTATAATATTAGTAGGATTTATGTTTAGGCTATCATGTTGCAGTGAATAAATAGATGATGTCACATATATAAAATAAGTAGGTAAAGTAGGTATATAACTTTTTAAAACGGATCTAGTTCTATTACTTTCAACTATTGCCTCGAGCAATTCACTCCAAAGTTCCGAGAGATAAAGCTTATCGCCTATTTTCTCTCGGGCGATGGGAACTTGAGAAGACCTGCCTTTAGGCATCGATAGCAAATGAGAAGCTCATTGCGTGTGGTCGATTATTTTTCGAAATAAAGCTGTGTTTGGAATGTATTAAAGGAATAGACTGGAATGATCGGATAATAATTATAATTTGGTATCATTATAGGAGCTTTTTGATTTTAGACGAATTTATCTTTAAATGTTATATTCCTGTTAAATTTCTAAACTCATATATCGTTTCATATCTTATAATAGTTTTTGCACTTTCCTGATTTTTTAACATAGTGGATGTTTCATATATCTACGCTTTCTGGATGGAGGAAAATTTTTGTAATAGTTTCTAAATACGAAGGGATAGGATGGTTTTATTTATACTGAAGTTTAATGAAGATGAATACCTTTATACATAATCGAACTAAAATTACAAATGCGACAATTTGTTGTGTTTGTTTTGTGTGAAGCTAATACATAAATAAAAGTAATAATAAAATTATTTTGCTATAATCCGCGATACAGTAAAAAGAAAATATATATATAGTGTTAAATGTACAGTGGACTATCCGTTTTTTCATACCCGATACATGCAGGATTTGTAAAAAAACATGCACAAATCTCCACCACTTCCACCACAATACACAAGCACTACACACGTTCACTATCACAAACTCAACAATCGTTTCGCCCGCAATCGAAGCATCATCAGGAGATAGACTCCACGACAAAATCGCAAAGCGAAGCATTTTCCAAACAAGCATTGTTATATAGTAATTGGTTCATCCCCACCATTTATTTTACCTTGAACTAGTTCAAGCTTGTTGCACGTGTTCAGAGGTGTACTGTATCGCGGATTATAGCAAAACAATTTTATTATTACTTTTGTATAATGGATCTCCGCAAAGTAACGCCTAATTCTATAAATTAATATTAGGTCCTTACATATGAAATTGGCGTTTTGTCGTAATGACCACTTTGATCTCAAATATTACCTTTATGGTTAGAAAATCCAAATTCAAATTCATACAGCTATTTACTCATGCATTTGTGTTTCAAACCCCCTAATTCATTTGTTTTTTCTTCTTTTGTTTTTTTCTTTGTGTCACTCTGTTTACAAAATAGAAATCATGAAATATCGCGTTATTTACGAGTATGAGTTCCACCGTGGCACCAGTGCTGCAGAAACGGCTCGAAGGATTAATGATGTGTATGGTGACGGTGTAGCAAAAGAAAACACAGTGCGTTTTTGGTTCCAACGATTTCGTTCTGGAAATTTCGACCTGCAGAACAAGCTCGTGGACGGCCGGAGACGGACGGAGGTTGATAATGAAGAATTGAAGGCTATTGTGGAAGCGGATCCATCACAAACCACGTCCGAGTTAGCTGCAGGCTCCGGTGTTAGTGATAAAACTATTCTAATCCACTTGAAGCAAATTGGGAAGGTGAAAAAGCTTGAAAGGTGGGTTTGAATGAATTGAGTGAAGCAAACCGACAAACGCGCGTCGACTGCTGCGTTACGTTATTCAACCGGCACAATAATGAAGGAATTTTAAATCGAATCATTACCTGTGATAAAAAGTGGATCCTCTACGATAATCGGAAGCGCTCATCGCAATGGCTGCACCCTGGCGAACCAGCCAAATCCTGCCCTAAGCGAAAATTGACTAAAAAAAAAATGCTTGTAAGTGTTTGGTGGACTAGTGCCGGTGTCGTTCACTACAGCTTTCTTAAATCTGGCCAGACGATTACGGCAGATATCTATTGTCAGCAACTGCAAACCATGATGGAAAAGCTAGCTGCTAAACAACCGAGGCTGGTCAATCGCTCTAGGCCACTGCTGCTTCAGGACAACGCTAGACCACACACTGCACAACAGACGGCTACCAAATCAGAGGAGCTACAATTAGAATGTCTTAGACATCCACCGTACTCTCCGGACCTTGCTCCAACAGATTACCATTTTTTTCGCAATTTGGATAACTACTTGCAAGGAAAAAAATCAACTCCGATGGGGCAGTCCAAACCGCCTTCAAAGATTTTATTGATTCCCGCCCGAATGGTTTTTTTAGTAAGGGGATCAATGAACTACCTATGAGATGGCAAAAGTGCATACATAGCAATGGTACATACTTTGATTAATTAAATATATTTCATTAAAAAAAAAACGACTTTATGTTCCTCCCATAGAAAACGCCAATTTCATATGTAAGGACCTAATACATAAACCTCATTTTCTCGAAAAAACCTTTTAAATTATATAACTTATAATTACATAGGACCGCCTAACAAAGCTCATAAAAAATAAAAGCAACTTGATTGAAAAAATGTTTGCAAACAATAATTTTTACCATATTTCTTAGTTTCAGCATTACTACCAAATCTAATTTCTCATAACACAATAAAATCAGGATTAGTCAATGTCGCAATTTTTAACCAAGCGAGCGAAGTTTAATATGGAAATTAACGTGCAGTAGAAACTCCCAAACATTTGCACATCCGTATAAGCCTAACGATATTACATTCCCATAATACACGTAATGCGAGAACATTCGGGTATGCTTTGGTCGCTGTTCGGAAAGTTTGGCATACGTAACAAGCAACTCATACTTTATAATTCGTCCCTAAACGAAATTAGCTCCAGCGTGTACTGAGTTCAGATACAATTCCCAAAATTAGACTTTATAATATTCAAATTACGGGTTGGCACGTCCTATGTATATTTGCACGGGTAAAGTTTGGAAGCGAAACGTTTTCAGAAAATTTAACATTTAGTGTGAGCGATGTTAATATTTATTTATTTATTTATTTATTTATTTATCAAAAACTTCACCCACAAGACCTTACAGTGACCCAATTCGTCTTGTGGGAACAAAAATATACATTTTACAAAAAACTCATCAAAAACAAACCAAAAAATAATAATAATAATAATAATAAGAAAAGTAAACATGCAATACCATATCTAATAAGCGATACATAAAATAAACAAAAGAAAAAACTAATACTAATAAATGTATTAGGTTTCCTCACTCTGTACACTAAATTTAACTAATTTTATAAGTTGAAGCGGTGGAGTGTGAAATACATCCAAGACCGAGTTCTCCTTAACCAAATCGTTAAGCAAGCGCAGCGCACGAACAAGCGGAGCTTGTTTGCCCAGCTCTGTCCTGCATTGCGGTAACGCGAACAGAGTGCGGCGACGTGCAGCTACATACCCGTCCGGCACGTGCAGATTTATTGATGCCAATACTACTGAATTACACCTTCTGCCTTGAATGACGTTTATCACGTATAACAGCAATGTTATAGCACGCCTAAATTCAAGCGTGTCATATCCTGTCATACCCAGCAAGAATTGACTGGGATATATTGTAGGATATCCGACACAATATCCATACTGCTTTCTATACAGCCATCGTAAAAATTTCTTTTGAATTTTTTCAACCATGTCTATATATTTTGATTCATATGGGTTCCAGATGAGTGCATTGTTTTCCAATTTACTTCGCACAAAAGCGTTGTAGAGTAACTTTATAGCTATTACCGAATTAAAAGTTTGCGCTTGCCGCAATACGAAACCTAGAGTTTTATATGCTTTAACACAAATATTTTTTATGTGTGTACGGAATGTCACATCTTCAGACATTTCTGTTCCCAAATCTTTAATTGCTGCTACACGTGATAATATTAGCAGCTATTAACTGCCTAAAATTGGGTAATGCTTCTATTTATTTCTTCTTCTATTTAGGTATTCTTACTGTAGCTTCACAATACATTTATAATAATATAGTGTTTGTGAAACAAAATATAGATCTTTTTAATAAAAAAAGCGATATTAGTAATAGGCAAACTAGGAACCGAAATAAATTAATAATACCAAGGCTAAGGCTTCAGAAAGTACGTAGATCGTTTGTGGGCTTCGGTATACTTTTTTATAATAAAATTCCTCAATCAATTTTGGACTTGCCTTTACACAAGTTCAAAAAAGCAATTAAAGAGACTCTCATTAATAAAGCTTACTATAATGTTGAAGACTATGTCAATGATAAGAAAGCTTGGAACTAAATTGCGACCAGCTATGTACTAGACGATATTATAATCTAAGTTTGTTAACAATAGTTAATACAAAACTGTAATATTTATTTTTTAAAAGAGTGACCGCCGAGTTTCTTGCTGGTTCTTCTCGGTTAGAGCACCTTTCCGAACCAGTTGTAGCTTCAATTTAATTTTAATTTGACGATTCAAAAGTGCTTGTAATAGGCCAATTTGAATAAAGACTTATTTGAATTTGAATTTGAATTTATTGAGTTGAGCCATTCGGAAACTCAACGGAGAACAATTTCTGTCGTTTTCCCGCCGAGGGCCAACATTTTCTATAATCAATTTGTTGGTTCTTCGAGCCTGGGTGTGTATTTGTATTTAAGTATGTATTTAAAACTATATATGTATATATTTACAATTGTCCATCACCCATTACACAAGTATAAAGTAACTTACTTTGGGGATGTACGACCAAGTGTAAGTGTCCCATATATTTATTATTTATTATTATTATTATTCATTAAGCACAATGTATATTTTCTATTTACTTTATCGCGGATTATAGCAAAATAATGTTAATATTACTTAAACCATGTTACCGT
The DNA here is from genome assembly GCA_947086505.1 of Morpho deidamia. Classification (NCBI taxonomy): domain Eukaryota; kingdom Metazoa; phylum Arthropoda; class Insecta; order Lepidoptera; family Nymphalidae; genus Morpho; species Morpho deidamia. Next base: position 5,380,445 of record CAMTZC010000025.1, read on the forward strand.
TGAGGAGTTTCCTCGTCTGAAGCCAATCATGGCAGCGGCATCAGATCATGCTTAACATAAACATGCATTATCATCGGGACTGGATTAGTATGTAAAATTTCAGCTCAATCGGAGACCGGGTAGTGGTTCAAATTTAAATTGCAAGGTTTTAATTTTATTCTTGTGTTTTGGGGTCAAAATACAGAATGGAAATAAACGCTATAATCAGAATTAGTAATAACATACAGATAATAGTTATGAGTATATATAATACTTTAAGTACACCTAATATATATTTAAACAGTTGTCCATTGAGCGAAGACAAAATATAATTTTCTAATTTCATACAAGCCGTGAATAACTTAACAAGTTCAAAATACACACTTTTCAAGGCAGCAAGGCATAAATAGGTTTGCGTTTAGTATACGTTTAAAAGAGTTATTTAAATATTCACAAGTTCGTATTTGCGATATAAAAGAGTTATAAACTTCACTGAAATATTCACCATATTAATTAGGCAATCCCTAATATGCTTATTATAATTAAACATGTGAAAAGACGTAGGTCGACTTATCAACATATTCACGCAACGTTTGTAGTTTTAAGCTGTGATAGCCTAGCGGTGAGACCGTGCGGCTCTCTAGAGACGACATAGGTTCAAACCCTGGACAAGCACCAATGAGTTTTTCTATTAAAACTTATGTGTCTAATTGATAATTGCAATTTATCACACGATTTTCGGTGAAGGACAACATTGTGAGGAAACCTGCATATCTCTAGAGAATTCTAGGGATATGTGTAACCTACCAATCCGTATTGGAGCAGCGTGGCAGGTCTTAGCTCCCACCCTTCTCTCCAATAACGGAGAGAGGAGGCCTTAGCCCAGCAGTGGGCATAGTAACAGGCTGTTACTTTACTTTTTATACTTTTTACTTTAATATTGTTTTTTTATATTATACGCTATCGATTACAATAATCGATTGAAGTAAACGAATAGATAAAAATATAACAAAGAAGGCGTTGATTACATAATAACAATATTTCATTAAAAAAAAACTAATGATTTATATGAAAGTTTCCTTTGAATTCTTGACAAATAAATTTCTTGTTTACGTCGCATGTTATTTTCGCCTGCAGCACACCATTGCTTGCACCATTTAAGTGACAGCAAAGTAATAGTAAATTAACAAACCTGTGTATCGCCTTTTGCTCGCAGCCCGCGCGTAGCACAGCAGGGCGCCGAGGAAAAACACCGACGAAAGCATTTCAGCCCTGCCCACGACACCTGTCACCTGCACAAAGACCCTGGTTTACTATAAAATCAAAACTGATCAAAGTCTACCAAAATGAAATTCGTTCGTTGAGTGACCAAGGATATTTTTTCAACGGATTTTTGGAAATAGATTTTGTAGTACCCTGTGCATCGTGTTTTGCATTTGATTTTAGTTTCTTCCGGAAACATATGCCCCTGACGTGAAGCATTTTTTAATTTCTCATAAACGTGGATTGAACAAATACTTGAATGTCAGCGTAGAACTGCAATTGCAAAGAAATGATACCAAAATATCAGGGGTCATACAGAAATCTGAGCTAAAACGATTTTGCAAAAATTATACAAATACTTAATACATCATAGCACTATACCAAAGACATTGAATATGAATACTATTGGGTCAAAATTTTATATAGGTTTTAATTTTGATCATAGCTGTGATAGCACAGCGGTGAGACCGTGCAACTCTTTTTAGGGGTCACGGGTTCAAACCACGGTTAGCCACCAATGAGTTGTTCTGTTATTTATGTGTCTAATTGATAATTGCAATTTATCACACGCTTTTCAATGAAGGAAAGATCACTTTACGTAACTTACCAATCAGCAGTGTGGTAGGTCGTAGTGGGATACTAATAGGCCATTACTTTACTTTTAATTTCGATTTAATGATTTATTCTATGCTAACAAAGAAGATTTTGTGCATATAGTTTTCCTTGTGATATCCGTTACTAATAAACAATCTATACTTATTATAAAACAAAGTCCCTGTCTGTCTGTATGTAATCGATTTTCTCAAAATCTACTGAACGAATTTTTGTACAGTTTTTACCAAAAGATAATGAAATACTTCCGGATGGTTTTGGTACATACTACATAACGGTATTATGTAAATTGTATTGAAGAGATCGAGCAGTTGTTAAAAAATTTGCTTGCCGGGAGATTTAGTCGCGTGCGCTGCGTAAACCAGCAGTTACGGTAAAGTAATGTACCAGAGAATTGTAGATCTATGAAAATACTACAAAAAAGTCGATAGCATATTTCTATCTCTTTAACTCGGTTAACGTACAATAACTACCTTTGTGTTTAAAATTTGAATTCTAGAATTAGAAATTATTCTAGAAAATTGAAATTGTGACACGCTGATTTCCACGCGGTCAAAGCCGCTGGCACAGCTAGTGAAGAATAAAATCAAATTTGAATAATGTTACAGTTAACCGTTATAAAATAGGATTATAATAATTTAGCGTGTTGTAAAGCTAGTGTTGGAACTGAAATTCCAAGCTTTCTTATCAAAGGAAATTCAAACTGATTATCCTCTTACCGTTTTAAGATTTAACATTGGTATTAGTGCATTCGTTTTGAGTAGTACTATTATGTAATCGCAATTTTGAATTTGATATACGACCCAACGAGTGTCATTTATTCTTATAAGATTTTAATGACATGCTAGCAAAAGCTAAAAGAACCTTTTCAAAATCCGACTCAATTTAGCTTCGACTCACTTTTGTAATATTCCTTAGTAACAAGAAGGGTACGAGTTGAAAAGAAAAATGTACCTTCCAGAAATCGGAATGGGACCGTGCAAAAAATAAAAGCGCGCGAAATAATGAAAGTGGAGTACGAAGGGTCCGTGATGATTAAGAAAATAAACGTGACCTCTACGGCGGACAAACGAAAAAGGTTTTATGTTTGTTCCGTTATGCATTAGCGTTCAAGATATTTTTTTTATCACATGTCAGGCTTATGCTGATGGCTTATTGTATGGCTTAAGTGATTATGGCTGATACAGAAAGCCTATTATACTGTTAAATATATATATGGGACACTTACGCACACGGTCGTCCGACCCCTAAGTAAGTAAAAAAATAATGAATTGTGTTATGGGTGACGGACAACTAGTAGATATACCAAATATATAATTTTTAAATACATACTTAAATACAAATATACACCCAGGCTCGATAACTACCTTCTTTTTTATAGAAAATGTTTGCCCTCGGCGGAGCTGAAGGCAAGGTTACTGCCTTGATTAGGATTATATAGATGTTAAGGATTATATAGATGATAAGAATTCGTGGACATAGCTACTGTTCGACCCTGTACAAGATAGTAATGACTAAATGCAATTAGTTATAAGTATTATTTTGAAAAAAGTTACCGCCCAGTTTCTTGCTGGCTCTCGGTAGGAACAGCTTTACCAACTAGCAGTAGACTTGATCTTTCAAAAGGACATGTTTGCAAAATCACTTGGGGCGTTACGTCTTCAAAACTCGTGACTGTTAAAGAACCAATAACTTGGAAGACCAAGAAAACACTAGCATTTTTAATAGTTAGTTGCGTAATATCGTATATATCACGGAAATAAGGATTAGACTATAGCAGACTATAACAAAATTCCACAATCAATTTTAACTTTGCCATTACAGCAATTTAAAAATACTGTTAAAAAGAGGCTGATACAGAAAGCCTATTATACCGTGGAGGCTTACATTGATGATAAGAATGCGTGGATATAGCTGCTCTTTGACCTTGTGCAGGATAGCTATGACAAAATGTAATTAGTATTAAGAATCTTCTTTTTTAAAAGAGCTCCACCGAGTTTCTTGCTGGCTCTTCTCGGTAGGACGGCTTTCCGAACCAGCAGTAAAGTTGACGATTCAAAAGCACTTGTTTACAAGTTTACTTGAATAAAGAATATTTTGAATTTGAATTTGAATTAGAACATTTTAATTTATTTTTTATTGAGAATTTTTTTAATTTTATTAATTTTTAAAATTAAAAAATAATTTTGTATTAGGTCAGTTTAATACTAAGCGTGCGGTATATCGTTATTATATTAAGAAAACACGAGACATCAGTTCAGACAATGAAATGCAGCCATAATTTCTACTATAGTTTCGTAACTTGTTAGTAGGTTCGAAATTGAATTGTGATAGGATACTAAAGAAGATTTCTATAGGCGCTTCGGGTCTAACTGTATTAGCAATTTTATTATGTTTTAGATAACGGTTTGATTTCTTATTTGTGTTCCATCGAGCCGGTAGTTGCGAATGCTACGTCCGTGGTGTTGAAACAGATTACAGAACCTATTTATAATTCTAGCTTCATGTACAAACTTATAAACAAAGTTTAGTTTCGTAAGTGAATAGATGGCGTTAATACAAATCCTTCCCTTTCGGACTCCGTGTGCGATGGACGTGTTTTAAGTGTGTTGATAAATACATTTTTAAATTTATAATAGTTTCATGCACGCGTAATAGATATGAAATTCCGATAAATAATCATGTTTTTGTGTTGAAAGTTCAACACAACATCAACGCCGAATAAAAAGCAAGCAGTTTTTTTAATTCTTAAACTATGTTGAATTGTAGTAAATGCAATATGCGCTCTATTTATTTAATTATAAAGTGTATTATGTTAATGTGAAAGGGACAGGGCTGGTTCTCCTTCACACAGATTGTAAAAATCTAGTAAGGGAACCAGTCCTTTGTTTAAATCGGTTCTGATTATGTTTGTTAATATGAAGTTTTAATATTAAGCCATATTGTAATACCATCTTTGTTTATTTGATTGAAATAAATTTGATTTGATTTGATTTGAAATTTAAACCCGCTAGTAAGTACTGTTTTGTTCGGTCGAATTCACAATGTCGAAGCTAAAGTAAAAGTAAAGTAACAGCCTGTTACTATGCCCACTAAGGCTAAGGCCTCCTCTCTCCGTTTTTGAAGAAAAGGATTGGAGCTGGATGGATTGCAGGTTTCCTCACGATGTTTTCCTTCACCGAAAAGCGTGTGATAAATTGCAATTATCAATTAGACACAAAGTTTTTTTAATAGAAAAACTCATTGGTGCCTGCCCGGGGTTTGAACCTATGTCGTCTCTAGAGAATCAGGCGGTCTCACCGCTAGGCTATCACAGCTTCATGTCGAAGCTAAAACTCCTATAATAAAAAAACGACTGACTTGTATACAAAACTGAAAGATATATCGACGTAAAAGGTCGAAAGCTTTGAAATGGTAGAAAATAAAAATTGTTTGTTGTGTCATAACTGGTCCTAATCGTCAAATGGATGTGACAAGTCGGGGTTTAGAGATCATCAACTAAATAGCGAGCTCGTAAAAATGTAGTGCCTAGTCGCGTGTACTAGGCACATAAAATGCGAGTGGTAAACACTGAAATAAGGTTTAACTTCGCAACTTTTATGGAATACAGTGAAATAATAAAAAATATAACCGCTTTATGTCGGCTTATACTGGAAATTAATTACGCCGCGAAATGAACAAGATTAAAAAGTAACTTTTCAAGTTTATATTTGAGGTCGACTTAGAAATGAGTAGGAATATTTCCCGCTATAATAAAAACATAGTTATAAAATCCTTTATAAGTCTTTGGATTTTCTAGTTATAAAGTATGGAATAAAGATTATTTAATTTCATAATATACGAAAACATATATCGCCGTGTGGTATCCGGTGGAATAGAATAGACCACACTCCTTTCTTACCGAGGTGTCGTAAAAGGCGACTAAGGTAAGTGCCGTGTGGTATCCGATTACATAGAATAGATCACCCTCATTTCTTACCGAGGTGTCGTAAAAGGCGACTAAGGTAAGTTGACGTCAGGCAGGTGGTTGGTCGTAAAATACGTATACAAATCATGTGACAACATCTTTGTAACATGTTGTGCCGACCCCACATAGAGTGGGATTAGGGCAGGAGAATGAATGATGACGAAAACATATAACATATAACAGAAAGCCGTGTCAAGTCGGCTTACCCAAAAAATTATTACAATGCAGAATATACATGGAATTAATTGTTATTTTCATTTTTCTATTTGGAATCTTAACAAGTCAGGTATAAAAGCTTTTAATCTGACTACTATTAACCGTTGAGTAGTCCCATGGTTTGAAGCTAATCCTGGTAGTAACCATCAGGTCATGCTTATCACAAACATGCATTGTAACTGGGACTGGACCAGTAAAATATCAACTCGATCGGACACTGATAAGTGGTCAAATTTAACTTGCAAGATTCCACCTTCAGATATAATATACACGACAAGTTAAATAAGAGCTTTTAAAAATACATTTAAAGTACGGCATGTGATAGCCCAGCGGTGAGACCGTGCGACTCTTTCGAGGGGAACACGAGTTCAAACCGGGCAGGCACCAATGAGTTTTTTTTTTAAACTAATGTGTCTAATTGCAACTTATCACTCACTTTTCGGTGAAGGAAAAAATCGTGATGAAACCTGCCTATCTCTAGAGAATTCTGGAAATATGTGTAACCTACCAATCTGCATTGGAGCAGCGTGGTAGGTCTTAACTCCAACCCTTCTCTTCAGAAATGGAGAGAGAAGGTCTATTCCCAGCAATGGGATTGTAACAGGCTGCTACTTTACTTTTTACGTTTTTTTTAAGATACTCGCCAATAAAAATACACCTTCTGAGTTCTACTTTATGTTTCTCTTAATCGGTAAGCTAGCCCGGATGCATCAGTATGCATGCCTACCGATGGAAATTGAGCAGTATTTTAACAATTAAAAAAAGGTCACACACAAGTTGGCCTGTAGAAGAAACTAATAGACTATTGTTTATCGAGAAGGGCATATACACACGAAATGGTTAGTTAAACACTAGAAGATAAGGCACGTTTTTTTGGAACATCATGTTGTGAACATCTACAACCGGGCCCTTAAAAAAAACGTTGACTAAAGTGCACGTAACCAGAACTCGGTGCAGTTGGGGACACATACTGAGAGGAGTGATGGCTGTAGATTACTAAGTATTTCACTGTCTAACCAAGACCACTGGTGGGCATAGGTCTTTTTAAGTCATATCCGAGCCATACGGTCTTCTTCTAGCTGTATCCAACACCACTCTGTGATTTTTCTCAGTTGGTCTCTCCAACTAGTGAAAGGTTACCAAAACGGTGCTTTCCATTGTGCTGTTGCCGCGCTTTAGTTCAGTTCTTTGAATTATGATGCCTCTCCCCTATCGTTATTTTGGCTTCGCGATCAGTTGGGTTGATTCAGTTTGGTTCTTCGGAGGATCTCCTTAAAACTGATTCAATCACGCAGAAACATTACAAGCATTGGTTTTTCGCCCGACGAGCAACTCTGAGTCATACTTAGCGATAAAGTAGCTCTCTTCATCCTTATATCCACTCGAGTAATCCCTACTCTCTCTAATTACTCAAGTGATTGTATAACAGGGTAAGAGATGGACTTCAAAGACCCCGACCGCATGCAAGGAGCCAATTAATTAGAAAGCTACCTACAGATGTAGAGATTCTGAAGGACAATGTTGGCCCGCTACAAAGCGACTATGTAACATTGAAGTATTGGATTTCTATCTGCCGGACAAAAGACTATATCAAGCTTATATATTGCTTTCATTGAAAACGTTACAATTGCGATCCGAACGTCTCAGAATGTCTTATTTGTCGTTAGATATGTTTGGTTGTCAAATTCAAAAGGAAATGCTTCGCTATGCAATCGACAATTATTACTTTCGAGTCGTCAATTGTAATGTACTACCAGATTAGTCCATTTTAATATAGTTACCCGTGATAATATAACAATAAACGAATTTATTTAAAAGTATTTCAAACGATGTTCGTGTATTTAAAAAGTTGTTTTCATCTGTAGATCGCTTTTTATTAATAACGAATATAAACTTAGATATAAACTTCTTGCTTCTAGTTATATATATATTTATATATATATACTCCTTTATATAGTTATATATATATACTCCTTCGAAACGCCTTGCCCGTTTTTTACGAAATTTAATATACATATTCAGTAGTTCTGAGAATCGGCTACTATGTATTTTCATACCCCAAAGTGATAAGAGTTGTCTACCCCTAATATTTTTGGTCAATTTTTAATTTTTTTTATAATGTACACTAGAAATTCTATCTAAATCTATCGCGTTCAAAATATTAAGTTGCACAATACCTAGATGTAACCAGCAGGCCTATCATGAACTGTTATTGCGACTCAATTGAAGACGTCAACGACTATCGCGAACCGCTTTCTTTTCGTACTATGAAGTGTAAATTGCATTGGGGTCGTAATGTTTGAATAGGATAACGTTATATGAACTCTATATAAGTCTGTCTCTTTTACTCACATGTTCTTAGGACGAATTCCGAACATGTATGGCATGTTTTTTTTTTATACAGGAAAAACCCCTTATGGGTACCACCGCCCGACGGGCACAGGCGGTGGTTATGTCGGACTCGCACCGACTAAAACGACCTGTATGCTCCCCACGCTGCTGGTGGCGGGGGCAGGGTACCTTATTTGACCCCACCCCCGCCAGCAGCAACTCTGAACCCCAGTGTGCGCCACCTCTGGGTCGGGGCCTCTCTAAAAGTGGCCCCTCCCTCCGCTGGACGATGCATCGGGAGCACCAGATGCATCGACCGCCTCGGGGACCTTATAAGGAGGGCGTCCGACAAACCCCGTTCGGAACGCCCGGAAGGTCCCCGTTAGGGCGGCATGCGACGGACTTTGGCGAGTCGCCTGCGCCCCGCTCGCCTGCGGCGGATCGGATCCAAAGACTCGACTTCCCGGATCCGTCCCGCCGCCTCCTTCCGCAAGATAACATCCTCGCAGAAAGAGGCCATCGCTGCCCACGATCTCTCCCTGTCCACCATGGCACAAACCACAGTGGGCAGAGAGAGATCGTTTCCCCACCTCTGCCACGAGCTTTGCCCGCTGAACCGCCCAAGCTGGGCAGTACGCGAGCGTGTGTAGCGCCGTATCAGACTCGGCGCCGCACTCGTGGCACACACCAGATGCTTCGCACTGGGCCACCTTCCACAGATACCTCCCAAAACAACCATGTCCGGAAAGTACCTGCGTCAGTCGGAAGGTGAGGACCCCATGCCTCCTGGCGATCCAGCCCTGGAGAATGGGCTGGATGGCCGAAATTGTCCAGCCTCCTGCATTAGGCGATTCCAGCCGCCGCCTATGGAGGCGGCGGCTGGAATGGCTAATGGTGGCGGAGAAGCTCCTCCTGAGCTTCCCTCCGCCAGTCCACCTCTACCACCGCCGAGTCTCCTCCCGATGAACGGGCTTCGACTCTAAGGCGGTAGGCCTGAGCGAGCACCTTGGCCTCCAGGTCCCAGGGAGGGGACCCGGCCAAAGCGCAGGCCGCCACGCCGGAAATGGTCCGGTAACCCCGCACGAGTCTAACCGCCTTTATCCTCTGCGCTCCACGCAGCAGAGGCAGGGACCTAGCAGTCAGCCGCTCCGCCCATATGGGAGCGCCGTACAAGGCCATAGAGCGGACCACCACGGCGTAAAGGCGCCGGCAGCCTGCATTAGGCCCCCCAAATTCGGGAGGAGCCTGCTCAGGGCTCCGGCGGTCGCCGTTAACTTAGGGGCGAGCCGCCGGAAGTGGGCCTCGAACGTCCATCGGCTGTCGAGGAGCAATCCCAGGTATTGTAGCGTACCCGAGATTTCGATGGAAGTTCCGCCCACCATCAACCGGGAGCCCACTGGGGGCGCCATCCGAGGTCTGTGGAAGCAGATGGCCTCAGATTTCTCCAATGCCAACCCCAGTCCCAACCGGCGAATCCGCGCCACGACGTGAGCGGTGGCCGCAGTCGCCAGCACACGGGCTTCCCGGTGGGTGCCCGCACGGGCAGTCACGAGGGTGTCGTCCGCGTAGCAGAACAGCCGCACCCCCGTGTATGGCATCTATTCTAATCTGCAACGACTCTCTATGTATGTAGGGACATACATGTCTCTCTCATACTCTCTATGTAAAACTGGAACTTTGAAAAAGAGAAACTTGTTGTTTTATAAATGAACCTAAGACATAATTTGGAAACATAAAAACGACATTTGACTAATCACCATTATGAATGATCTATGAAGGAATAAAAGAGTTGCCAATGATCCCAATGTCGAGATAGGGGCTTAATCATAAATGAACTCGCATAGAAATGTGAGAAGGATAAACCTACAGATTCTGATGATACGCACCCTGGGATTAATTAAACTGTCCCAAATTACTAAATATTGGATTTTCATCTGCTCCGTAGAAGCCTAGATTAGGCTCGTGGTTGAGTCTGGTTTTATTTATATAACGAAAAGACGTTGCTAAGATGATAATAACAACTGAGTTCTAAGGAATATAATTTTTGATGAATATACAATACTTATGTTAGGTGGGTAAGATATAGACGTACAAACAAAAAAACAATTATTAAACACACAAGACAATAATTTATTTGTGTTGATTACATAAATAATAAGAATGCGTAGCTACTCTTGACAAAATGTAACTAGTTAAAAGAATTATTTTTTTGAAAGGAGCAACCACCGAGTTGTATGCTTCTCGGTAGGATCATTTCTCCAAACGAGCAGTACACTCGACAATTCTAAAGCACATGTTTTAAAGTATAATTGAATAAACAATATTTTGAATTTGAATTTATTCTGTATATATTTTGTAGAAATATATACTTATCTTATCTTACGAATCTTATCTTATCTTATCTTATCTTTCTTAGTAATATTATAAAGCGAATGTTTGTGAGTATGGATGGATGTTTGTTACTCTTTCACAGCAAATCCGCTGAACCAATATCGATGAAATTTAGCTTAATTATTCTTTATATACCGGAATAACATATAGGCTATAGAAATCCTGTTAATGCTACAGGATTTTTACAGGAGGACATTTTAAAACGCCATCTATTATCAACCTGTCAAAGTTTTTTAATTCACTATGTATCAAAGACGAGTCAAATCTGTAATAAAAAGGAGTTTCTTTATCACGTTGTTCAGCTTACGTCGAACGAGTTATTTTAAGAAGAAATTTTTATATATTTTAATTTCTATTTACTGCATAAATTTAACTGAGCTATTATAATGTATAACACTGAAGCTACTGTTTATTCCACGACTACGGTCCACGCGGACGGAGTCGCGGGTAAAAGCTTGTTGCATATAATAAAATAATAACAAACACAACATACATAACAAAAAACACACAAACACACACACACAATCATTGTGTCGTATTTCATTGTCCATTTAAACTGTGCCAATTATTCGAGTTCAAAATTTACATGCATCACCATGCATGAGCAATAACATCGATGCTATAAGCCTTTAAAAAGCTTTAAAATACCGATGACTGTCGATTCGTCAAAATGGAAATGTCAGTGTGAACAAAATGGAAAATAGGTCGTAGCCTATTTAAAATGCTCATGGAAACTCAGCTTGATTACGCGCGGAGCTTTGTTTTATTATGTTCATCGAGTTAAGATAAATTAATGAACAGTAGCTTCAAGGAGATTCTATCTAACCTTAAGAATGTACATTATATTTATTTACAACTCATAAATTTTATTGGGGTGTAAGCAACAAGCTCTTCCAAGACAGTTTCTATAATTGCCAACCACACCTACTGTTGATAAACTCTGCTAGTTTGCTTGCCTATAGATTTACTAGAGAACCTACTACTGATCGAAAAAAGCACGCAGCGATTGGTTCCGTACATGGGAAAAAATTCTATTTTTTCTTAAACGTAACAGTAAATAGATTATAGATATATACATATATAATATTATATGATTTATTATTTTATGAGAAAGAATCTATAACCAAGACACGTGTACAATGTTTGTTCCCCGTTCTCGATCCGTAGTATTAATGTTTTAAAGCAGAGGTCTAAAACCATTTCTGGCCTGTGGGCGCAGTGGGTAGTACCTTGCCATCAGCTTCGCGGGTCGCGGGTTCGATTCCTGCCGAGGGCCAACATTTTCTATAAACAATTTGTTGGTTCTTCGAGCCTGGGTGTATATTTGTATTTAAGTATGTATTTAAAATTATACATGTAGTATATCTACCAGTTGTCTGTCAGCCATAACACAAGTATTAAGTTACTTACTGTGGGGTCGGACGACCGTGTGTGTAAGTGTCCCGTTTATATATTTATTTATTTATTTATACTTCTAGGAACCCTTTAAGCCCATGGTTTTCGTGAAGAAACCTCATTTTTTTCCTCCAAGCCTCATAAAGAAAATAGCTTGTCAAAGTTTTTTCTACTTTTAAATATGTTCAATTTTAATACAAACATTTTCAATACGGCAATAAAGTAAATTAGGTTTTTTTATTTTTTTTTAATACATTTACACAATAAATAATTTACAATAATATTCTTAATATTATGCTAAATTATTTATTAAATAGTGAAGTTGTTCAAGAGAAAGTTCTTTTTATACATTGTTTTTATATTTTGTGTACAAAACTCAGATCGGTTGCGGAACCCCTGTCAACGTTTCAGGGAACCTTTGAGTTTCGCGGAACTTAGATTGAAGACCCCTGATTTAAAGGATAGAAAGATCTATTCATCATATTGCTAATAAAATTGATAGTAACGCGTTATCTAGAGCGTCAGCTCAGCTCTGTAGCTGAGTGTTATGTCAGTACAATTGAGCACTTACCGCTTCGCTGTGTATAGGATGGACTGCAAATAAGATGGCCGCCACGAAACTTGCGAATTCCGGGAGAAACATGGCGCAAACCCTGGAACAAAAGCAAACTGGGTCACTCCAAAAGTCCACAACACAACTAATCAGGCAGTGCCAAGTGAAGTTTAACTGGCAATTTAAATCGTAATCAGAGCAGACGTCTTTTGCGGAGTGTCCGATGTTAGCTCACTAAGTTCGAAAAATACAACAAATTGCTGAGATAGATTGGTTGTTTCTATGCTTAGATAGCATCATTATATTTAAAACATACGATCATTACGATTTTGTCGTGGAGCCTATCTTCCTGATGATGCTTTAGTTTCGGAGCGAAACGATCGTCGAGATTGTTGTGGTGGTGAGTGTGTGTGCTTTGTTGCTGGCGGAGGAGCCTCGGGGTACGTGTGGTGGCTTGCACTGCATGTGTAAGGTTCGTGGATTTTGCCTGCTTCATACACATTAGCTTTGCATGCATTCGCTTAACCCGTGCGGATTATAGCGAGGTATTTTGTTATAGTGCCTGTAATATAAAGTTTATGTAATGATCAGCTTCTGTACGATTTAAGAGATTGAGAATGATGATGATAATAATTGTCATTATCATTCATTTGTTTAACGAATAACATTTTCGTCATCCAGTGCAATATAATATTTTGTTAGGCTGAATTGTCACAGTAATTGAAAGCTTTATTCTACTTGCCGTGTATGTATCCAAAGGTGGAATCTTGCGAGTTAACCCACTTACTATATACTGGTCTAGTCCCGACGATAATGCATGTTTTTGATAAGCATGACCCGACGCTCCTGCTAGTATTGGCTCCAGACGAGGGAAGTCCTCAACGGACAGTAGGGTCATAAAATTTTGACAAAAGTTTTTTGACTTGACTTGTTTTAAAGTTACATTTATTATTTCTTATCACAATTATTTTAATCAAAGTGTTGGTTACGATTCGTTAATAAGAGCGGATTTGACAGTTTTTGTAAAATAAGATCTTTGTTAAGTTGTTCCATTCTATCCTTTTTTCGTATAATACATAGGATATTGATTAAATGAATACATACAGTACAAGATCAAGCATCACGGTAGGTGTCCATAATAGTCAAAAAATAAAATAGTGTTGCTATCATGTATTATCGAAATCTTCTCAAGGTTAATACGTCACTAATTTCCTGACACTACCTTATTACAAATTCAAATTGCATACATTATACGTATTCTTTTATTAAAGTTAAGATTTTTTCTTCATTTTCTAGAAAAAACATTTAAGAAAAGTATGCGTTTATGCTCCACAACGCTCTCGGTGCATTTTCTTTTAAGACGCCAAACTAAAGTGGGCTACTTCCCCTCGGGAATTCTTTGCTAAACGAGACATTCTAAGTGCACATGCATAACATCTTAATAGCTGGAAAAAATTTGCAACGACAAATGGGTTACACTCAGCTAAAATTAAAATCTATACGCTTTATTTTGCAGCATTTTATGTAAACGCAATATGTTAAAGGTAATGTACAAATGTTTATGAGATACTAAGGGGCGTACGCTCGTAGAGATTGTTGTGATGAATGTGTGTAGTGCTTGTGTAGTGTGTTGTTGGTGGCGGTTTTTTGTGATATGTGCGGTAACAATTGAGTAGTAGTAATAGTAATATTAATCATATGAAAACTGTTTTTGCTTCGTACACTTAGCGTAGATAAATTTTCTTAAAAACGCGGATTATAGCAAAATAATTCTATTACACGAGATATTATTAGTTTTAATGTTAATTAATAAGAATTATAATACTAAGGGAAAAGCTCAATGCTAAGGTGTTATTTATTAAATAAAAAATTGATAAAAAAAGTTAATAGAAACACCCTGATATCATTTACATATATCGACGTAGTTTTTGGGATGTTTGCAAGCCGTTTTATCTTAGAACAGTTTCATTTTTTTCTCCTGAACATTAATAAAGTTCTGTTATTGATCTGTTTTTATTCGCAATATTATCTATTTTCAGGCTGAAGTAAAATTGTACCTTGTATTACTCTCTAGATGTTTTTGTTTGTTTATGAAGGTAATAGTTGTAAATGGAGTTGTTTAGGGGCTCGAGTTTGGACTAGTTTGCGTTTATGTTACTGTTCAGTTAATATTGTTGTGTTATTGTACATTTTGCTAATAAAATAACTAGCTTATGGCAGCGATTTCGTATGCATTGACTTTATTATGAAGACAAGAGGTACAATTTTTCGTTATTTAGCCTTTTAACTTGCTTTCAAAATAGTCCTCGTCTAAAAAGTCTCGTTGTCTGTCTCTTCGTTATTCTTTCACTTCTAATCCGCTGGAATAATATTGATGAAATGTGGTAAAATTGAAGTTTTTTATTCCCGGCGTACATATAGAATAAAAAAAATCTGCGAACGTATTCGTGTGTATAACATATTTTTGTGTGTATCCATTAAGGCTCAAGCGAATAGCCACCACGTCTAGCATGCGGGTTGGTGATCGCAATTATGACTAAGTCGCACCGCGCGGCTGCCCGATGTAAGTATGTCGTAATTAAGTCAGTTTGAATATGGTTATACAGTCAGTGTACGTTAGTCAGTCGCCATAGCCTCGTCAGTTTATTTGCACGTAACCCCACCTGCATTTGAGGTTGACATGTTAGGAAACTGACTGGGAAGAGTTCCCCTTATACTCTACAATATCAATACAATTCTAATTTAATTATATATATTTATGTAATTAAATCAGAAACGTCAAAGTTGCTATGTTCAAATGTAAATTCAACTTTCAACAATTTGGACCCTAAACAGTCCGCCCGGGCTGACGTAACGCTTTTGTTTTGCGGCTGTAATATTGCTACGCGTTATTCATCTAACGTTTTCGTAGAGTTTAATAGCAAACGGAAATTTATTTGGACAAATGCATTAGTAGACCCCTCATTAAGTGGACAGACCGATTCTGTGGCCCTCTATCGGTTACTCGAAACATAGTCTGCATTTAATATTTCTGAGTATCCTCTTTAAAAGTTCACTTCCAAAAGCAAAAAATATATAACCAAGAAACAATATTAATTGCATGGACATTTAACACAAAAAAGTGATTTTGCGTTTCTATCACATCGAATTTCTAAAATCTTGAAAACTTCATGTACGTGAAAATCAACGGCGGAAATGAAATTTCTATATTGATAGAATTACACCAGGATTTTTAAGGAAGAGATTAGTTCACTGATCCCTTATTTTTTTTCCTACCAGGGAGGAAAAGAGTCCCTAAGAACTTCTGTCTCAGGGAAGGGTGTGTCTTATTCGCACGGACTAAAACAACTTCCCAGAAACTGCAAGATTGGCACGGAACCGCAATGCATTATTTCATGCCAGTCTTCTGTCAATATAAACTCTCTCTTACTTTTTTCTTCTTGTTCTTTTGTTTCTCGCCCGACTATTATTTTCCTTAACATTTCTTCGTATTTTCGCCATTCTTCTGCGCTGGACAACATGCGTCCCATGAGGTTATTGGCGTTAAGCTCTACATTCGCACCCTCGGCAGCTGTCCTTAAGTCCATGCAAGCAAGACATTCAAAAAGAGATGTTTTTACTAGATGTTTTGGTGTGTCTCCACAAAACATGCAAGCTTCGCTTAAAGCTCTCCCAATAGCAAAGAGATAGGTGTTAAACATCGCTTTGAGCCTGAGTGAGCTACTGGCCTACCTCTCTGTGCTGTCTGTTTATCCATTGTTTCAAATCTGGAATCAGCTCTCTCGACCTTTTTTTGCGACCACTTTTTAGGCCTTTCTTATAAAGAAGACTTAATACATACCCATCGTTCAAAGACATGAAACGAGATCGTTATTCAAAATTTGTAAAACATTGTTCGCTATCACAACTCTTAGTAGCAAAAATAATACAAAACTCGAAGAACATTTCAAGCGACGTATAGAACAACTTTTCTTGCAACTTTTACTAGCTTTTTCAATTTGCAAGGATGAATTCCTTATAAGATTTCAACGGGAAAAGTTTCTACTAGATCGGCTAATCGGATTTAAGTTTTTTTAACGCTTCAAGGAACAGATATTCTATTGTGCTTAAACGTAGCAATATTATCTGAAAAATCCAGCAAATATGTTTTTAAATAATACATGTTAAAGATACAAACAAAAATTTAGGAGTCAGAAAATGCTCCTGCATTTTAAGCAAATATATCCAGCAAACATGGATGAAACAAAATGAGAGAAAAAAAGGACACATCGAACATTCGTGTGTAACTATGTACTATTTACCTAAACCATCCGGAAGTATTTCACAATCTTTTGGTGAAAACTGTACAAAGATCCGTTCAGTAGATTTTTAGAAAATCGATTACATACAGACAGACAGCTTTTGAGACTTTCTTTTATAATAGGTATAGATTAGAGTGTGGAATTCATAGGCCTGCATGGCCTGCGTATGTGGGAGTGTCGCAATAAATAAGATGAAACCCATATGCTTATCTTTGTCTAATCACACAAATAAAGAGGAACAGATAATAAGTCTTATTTGCTTTTTCTTATTGTCGATGGACATATTTTATATATAGTCTGGCTCCACCCAGTACTCTATGATATTTAAAGTTTGATTACGGCTGACAGAATTCGAATTGAAATTTAATAACATGCTACCTTTTGTACGACTTGAATAGGCTTTGATATTCAAGTACACTATAGTCGTTTGTTTCTAACATTATTCGCTTTTGGTCGAATAATCTCTACATATTTTATACAAAGAGAAAGTCTATAAACTTTTATTACATTAGAGAAAAGCTTTTTTCATTTTCATGGCAGGGATATTAGTCTTTGTCTTTTAGGAATGACAGTTAATGTTTAAAATTGTATTTTTATGAAAGGCCTTAAAGGACTCGATTTCAGCCCATTAAAAAAACTAAAAAAAATAACAGCTGATATTTCAATTTTGAAATCCGATCGCATGATTATGTTCTTGTGTCAGGCCGTGAAGAAAAAAAAAGTAAAGTAGCGGCCTGTTATACTCCCACTGCTGGGAATAGGCCTCCTCTTTCCGTTTCTGGAGAGAAGGCATATTCAGGTTTCCTCACGATGTTTTCCTTCACCGAAAAGCGTGTGATAAATTGTAATTATCAATTAGACACATAAGTTTATTACAAAAACACATTGGTGCCTGCCCGGGTTTGAACGTGTTCCCCTTGAAAGAGTCGCACGGTCTCACCGCGGCATATCACAGGCCATGAAGAAAGATGACGATAATTATGTTCTCGCCAAATTAGACAATGACAAAGAATAGTATTCATGTGCATAAATTCTATTTATATTTCCATTTTATTGAATAGTATTAATATAGACCTCACTGTTCACTATTATGCTATTTACAGCATTGATATACAATCTCTCCCATTTACAGTAATCTTTCTTGAATATTTTTTTTACGACTAAGATTTAAAAGTTAAAATGTCATTGGTATAAGGGTGCCCTTGAGATTAACTGACGGTAAAATTCAAGAGCATAATATCACATTTAGTCTCAACTTTATTCACTTTAAACTAAATCTTTTCTTGACAGACAGAAGCTCCAAGATACATTACAAATAGGAAAGAAAACATGTTCTAATCTTTTTTGTATAGCCCAGGCCTCTAATTTTTAAACAGTCAAACCAATCGGTGATAAAAATACATCCCCTGTACAAAAAAAAACTATGAATGAATTGCTTTAATATTCAAATTATCGAATTGCGTAAAAAGTGTTATTAATGGGAAAATAATAATAAATACGCAGAAATTTACCATGTACAATGTCCTTTAAAACATCACCGCAATAAAATATGACAACTTATTCGCCCCGTAAGTGAAGCATCATCAGGAGATACTCCACGATGAAATCGTAAAAACCATATGTCAAAATAATGCTGAATGCAAACTATGCGAAGTATATATTGCACCATTAGTAATGAAGTGACCGAAATCAAAAAAAGTTGTTTCGTGGTAAATTGCAATAAAACATACCGCAGTGTCTATAAAACCCTTGAGTGCTAAAGAGACTAAGACATAACTCAGAAGAGCAACAAAATACTAGTTTTTTTAAATAGTTCGTAGCGTAATGACATAGATGAGATTGCAGTAAAGATTATAATGTATATAACTCAATTAAGCCTAATTTTGTATAAGGTTATTTTAATACTAAGCGAGTGATTTGTATCTAAGGTTCATATTATAATGCCGTGTGGTATCCTGCTGGGTAGAATAGACCATCCAAATACCTTACTCACGTGTCGTAAACGGCGACTAAGGCAAGTTGATCCACCGTGTGGTATCCGGTTGAGTAGAATAGACACCACCCTCTTTCTTACTGAGGGGTCGTAAGATACGCCTAAGGTAAGTTGACGTGAGGCGGCCGGTCGTAAAATATGTAGCCAAATCATGTGACAACATGTTTGTAACATGTTGTGCCGACCCCACTTAGAGTGGGATACGGGCAGGAGAATGATGATGATGATATCTAAAGCTTGTATTATATGCTCTACAGCAAAAAATCACAATATTTATTTTGGGCAGCGAATCGCCGGAGGCTAGTAACGTTTATTTATTCTTATTTTTCCCGCTTTTCTTTGTATAATGGAATAAAATGGCGGCACATTAGGACTTAATTGTAATCTAAATTGGAGTTACATTTATAAACGAGTTTCATACGCAGGCAGGAAGCAGTCATGAATTTAGAAGCAATTCCATTATAAGTTCGAAGCTGGTTTGAAAATTTCCCAGCTGCAAATAATATGAGGGCTAAAAGTTTCGCGTTGATACACTAATGTGATTGGAGTGTGTACCGCTAAAAACGTTACGTTGTTTTAAGTGACGTTAAGAACTTGGCGTGCGTCATCTCTCAGACATAGTATACCATACAACCGTGTCTCACGGAACAAGAGTAATTTTATTACGCCATTCCCTTTGGATGAAAAGGATTTCTATTTTTATTTACGATATGTGAATTAAGTTGATTGAAAATTTTTGAAGGTCTCATTTTTGTTTTGAATATAAATTTGTTATTGTTATTTTTTGTTCATATAATGTTATGTCGTAATGATTGACTTTTACAATATTTTTAACCTTTTACCGTACTGATATTAAATATTCGAAAGCCATTCTTTGTTTATTTTTATGACCACACCGTTCAAAAGTATTAGGTGAATTTTGCGTACATAAATAAATAAACATTATTTAAATAAATATATGGGACAATTACACACAGGGTCGTCCGTTCCAAAAGCAAGTAAAGAGCAACTGGTGAGTATATATATATAATTTTTAAATACATACTTAAAGTAATACATACATACTTGAAGCATCAAAAAATATTATTTAGAAAATATAGGCCCTCAAAGGGAATCGAATCCGGAGCTGAAGGCATGATGCTGCCACCTGCGCTAACGAGCTAGTCGTCATAGATTGTTTATCTTGTAAATAAGGTGATGGTTCACGTAAAATAAATACTCTTACAAACATGAATATTTTTTAATAGATTAAATTTATGGTAAAGGTTTTCATTATAAACTGTCTGTGCATGCGGCTTCGCCCGCGTGGAAATCAGTGTATTTAATTGAAATTTTTAACATAAAAGTAGTCATTGTGAGTTAACCATATAGAGAGATAGAGACACGGTGTCGCGGACTTTAGTATAGTAGTTTTGTAGATCTACAATTCTCTAGTACGTTACTTAAGTGTATCTCTGTTGGTTTAGGCGGCGCACGCGACTAAAGGTCCAAGCAGGCGAGTTTTTTTACAACCATGTGACCTCTTCATTACAATTTACATAAAACCGTCTTGTAACTTAAACCTTTCGGAAGAATTGCACTACCTTATAGTAAAACCATACAAAAATCCGTTGAGTAGATTTTGTGAAAATAAATCACATACAGACGGAGAGCTATTCTTCTTCTTCAGCCGATGGACGTCCACTGCTGGACATAGGCCTCTTCATGGGATCGCCACACCACACGATCTTGCGCCGCCTGGATCTCCTGGAGAGCTATTGGGGTCTTTGTTTTATAATAATTATAAATAAATTGTACGGCCTGCTACTACCCTGTACAATCTTTGGTCGATAGATTGATAAACTAAGAGGATTAATTGATAGATTTATTCAATTGACATACAAGTTAGGCATTGTCAAAGCGTACCGAAGAGTTCATGCTGTTTATTCTCTAACTAGAAATACGTGCGGCTTCGGCCGCGTGAAATTCAGTCTTCAGCATGTTCAGTCGCTCGAGTCTCGGCATGAGACTGGCTCTTTGAAATCCTACACCGCATTTTATACCTAGTCCCCCCTCTAAACTACAATCGACACGGGTTTGTAACCGGGGGTAGTAACCCCCACTAATAATTGTTGTGTAACGACCTCTTCAACTCAATTTACATGAAAGGGTGATGTGCTATTAGCCTAAACCTTTCGGAGGAAATACACCACATTTTAGTAAAAACCGTACTAAAATCCGTTCAGTAGATTTTGAGAGAATCGATTACATACAGACAGACAGCTTTGGGGACATTAGTTGGACGTAATAATTATGTTTAGCGGAGGGTGACATATTTGCGGCTATTTGATGTAGAGATATTGGGCCGTTGGAGACAGAAGCGCGTCTTTTGTACGAAAGTTGTCGGTGGGCTCATCTGAAATGACCCAGTTTCCGAGTACTGCCACATACAATGTCTGGCAAATAAGTCGACCGTTGCCACGTTCAAAATCAAAATCAAAATCAAAATATTCTTTATTCAAGTAAACTTGTAAACAAGTGCTTTTGAATCGTCAACTTTACTGCTGGTTCGGAAAGCTGTTCCTGCCGAGAAGAGCCAGCAAGAAACTCTTCGGTTGCTCTTTTTTAAAATATAAATCTTAGAACTAGTTACATTTATTTATTACTGTCTTGTACAGGGTAGAAGTGCACCTATATCCACATCTCCTTATCATCTAAGTAATCTTCAACAGTATAGTAGGCTTTCTGTATCAGCCTCTTTTTAACAGTGTTTTTAAACTGCTGTAATGGCATGACCGAAATTGATTTCGGAATTTTGTTATAGAATCTTATACCCAAACCCACAAACGATTTACGTACTTTTGCTAGGCGCAAAGCAGGAGTCGCAAGCTTATGTCGGTTCCTACTTTGTCTATTAGATACATCACCTATCGTTTTATAATTCTTTATATTTTTATGTACAAAAATTACGTTATTTAAAATATACTGTGAAGCAAATGTTAGAATACCTGTTTCCTTCTCTCGCAGGGAATCACGCGGACTTAAATTGTAGATGCCACGTATGGCTCTTTTTTGTAATACGAAAATTTTTTCACTATACGCGCATTTACCCCACAGCAATATTCCATAAGACATAATGCTATGGAAGTAAGCAAAATAAACAAGTTTCGCTGTTTCGACATCTGTAAATTGTCTTATCTTTCGAACAGCGTAGACTGCTGAACTAAGTTTCCCTGCAAGAGTTTTTATGTGTGTGCTCCATTGGAGTTTTGAATCCAAGGTCACTCCCAAGAATACAGTTGTATTTTCTGTTTTCAGTGGTACATTATTTATGGAGTGCCTATTTGCTGTTTTTGCAGCATTAGGTAATGCAAATTCAATACAATTTGTTTTCTTTGAGTTTAGTACCAAATTATTTACCCTGAACCAATGGGCTACTTGCGATAAACCACTGTTTACTTCGTCAATATTATGGTCATTTCTATTTACTTTAAAAATTAAAGATGTATCATCCGCAAACAGTACAATATCGCAAATATTATGAATGAAATATGGTAAGTCATTTATATAAACTAAAAACAGAAAGGGACCAAGGATTGATCCTTGAGGCACACCCATAACTAAGGCCGTTCCGGATGACTGCACCTCATTAATGCAAACGACGAAATTCGAACGTCATACAACAAAAAAAACTTTTTAGTTTAATAATATTACAATAGATAGGTTTCTAAAGACAATACCGGGAACAAGTGAAAGAGAAAAACGCAGAACGTTGATCCTGGCACGAAATTTACCTTATATGACGATGGGGATTCGAGCAGAAAGAGAAAGATTTTATAGATTATTCTAATAATAATATTGTTCCTTAATGTATACTTTTCCTTTGCGAGGATGTTGTTTTATAGGAAACTCGATATTTGTTTCTCATTAAGGCGGTTTTAATGAGATCCAATAGTAAATTTATAAGTAATCCCCTAGAGTTCTGTTGTTAATATATTTTACGAGACTTCTAAGTTTTGTTAAATAAATAATCACGTTTCATGTTTTAATAGGATACACTAATTACGTAACTTCTTTATACATGACTGCAAGAGCTTATTTTGATAATTTGTTTGTAATTTTGTTTTAATTATTTTTTACGAATATTTTAACATAATATCTTGTTTTATTTATCATTTCTGACCAGAATAAGAATTGCATATGTACATGTATTATGAAGCTGTGATAGCCTAGCGGTGAGACCGCGCGACTCTCTAGAGACGACATATGTTCAAACCCCGGGCAGGCACCAATGAGTTTTTCTATTAAAACTTATGTGTCTAATTGATAATTGCAATTTATCACACGCTTTTCGGTGAAGGAAAACATCGTGAGGAAGCCTGCATATCTCTAGAGAATTCTCTAGGGATATGTGTAACCTACCAATCCGCATTGGAGCAGCGTGGTAGGTCTTAGCTCCAATCCTTCTCTCCAAAAACGGAGAGAGGAGGCCTTAGCCCAGCAGTGGGCATAGTAACAGGCTGTTACTTTTATGTATTATGACCTATTTGAAACCTATGATTAAATCAAGTTTCATTTTGTTAAATTTTTTTACAATTTTTGGATTGAAAATCGTTCTTAATATTTTTATATGAGTAAAATATAAGTTAAAGCATATGCAAACTTGTCAAGACTTCTATCCCCAAAATTCCCATCCATCCAGAAAATCCACGATCCTAGCGAAAACATAAAACTTTATATTAATCTGTAACTAGTTACCTACCGGTAACCATTTTGTTCATATAACCTTTCCTGATGATACTGTGGGTGAAATCGCGAGGAGAGCCTAGTGACGTAATATTTGTAATTATAACCGAAAATAGGTGAACCACAAGAAACCATTTCACGAAAATCGTTAATAGGATTAAGGTGGTAAATTGGATATTGGGAGTAAGTTGGACTCAGTCCGCGTTGGGCAGCAAGTATCGTAATTAGCAGTAACTAAGGGGATCGGGTTGCCAGATTAAACGGGCTTAACTCGAGCACTTTGCTTTATAAAGCCTTCCCAAATGTTTGAGTGTTGTTCTGATGACGGCATGTTTAATATATTTCGATCTCACGTGAATTGTTTTATTTCAACGTCCATATGTGCCTACTTTTCATACATACCATAGTATCTATAACGTTATGTGGTACGCCCACGTATGCTTTAATAGCTGGTAAAAAAGTATCGGCCTGTTACAATCCCACTGCTGGGATTAGGCCTTCTCTCTCAATTTCTGGAGAGAAGAGTTGGAGCTAAGACCTACCACGCTGCTCCAATGCGGATTGCTAGGTTACACATATCTCCAGAATTCTCTAGAGATATGCAGGTTTCCTTCACCGAAAAGCGTGTGATAAATGGCAATTATCAATTAGACTCATGAGTTTTAATAGAAAAACTCATTGGTGCCTGCCCGGGTTTGAACTCGTATTCCCCTCGAAAGAGTCGCACGGTCTCACCGCTGGGCTATCACAGCTCTTCGCTAGGCCAATAGCTGGTACCAATTTAAAAAAAAAATCTTCGCATACGTGTTACGAACCCTGGGTTTATGAGATATGAAAACGAAAACACACTCTAAATTTAGCATTACTAAGGTTTTCTTTAATCGTGACTATTAAATTTTCTTTAGCAAAACAACCTTTGTATCACGGCACTTCACAAATTAAACTTGATTATATAACAAAGTCGCAAAGCGTTAGATTTTGTCGTGGAGTCTCTCCTGATGATGCTTCGGTTGCGGGGCGAAACGATTGTTGAGTTTGTGATAGTGAACGTGTGTAGTGCTTGTGTATTGCGGTGGCGGTGGTGGAGGTATGTGCATGTGTTTTTACGAATCCTGCATGTATTGGGTATGAAAAAACGGACAGTCCACTATAAATTTAGCCTATCTACTTAATATATATATTATCTACTTACTTTATCGCGGATTATAGCAAAATAATTTTATTATTACTTTTGTAGTATGGATCTCCGCAAAGTAACGCCTAATTCTATAAATTACTTGATTATTTATTTATTTATTTATTAGTAAAAAATCCACAGCTATTTTTATAACTATACATATTTATACATAAAAATTTTAACATAAGCCAATTAGGATTACAATATTTTAACTAAACATTGTAGACTGAGCCAAACTAAATATATATAATTACTAAATTAAAGAAGTACAACAAAATTTTAAGGTTATTTTTAGGTTAATATTAAGTTAAGTTATTAAGTTAAGGTTAGGATAATTTGAACATAATTATGGATGATAGTGTTATATGTGTAGTGTATGTGTGTGTGCGTGTTGTAAATTTTGTTGTGTATCAAAGTGTGTGTGCCTTAGTGTGATGTCTGGTGAGGTAGATTATAAGTTTTCTAACTTAAAGCATTTAATATGGCGTTTCTGAAGGGTAATCTAGACGTGCAAAAAGGATCAATAGAGTTAAAGCGTTTGTTGTAAATTTTAGGTAGCCTTCGAGTGACTGCATTGCCACTGTAGTTGATGTGGCTGAAAGGAACATGAAATAGGACTGTATGTCGTGTACGACGTTTAGGTACAAAAAGTTGTAAAACTGTGGATACCAGGTCTGGGCAATCAATGATTCCTGATGTAAGATCATAAAAAAGCACCATATCGGACAAGATTCTGCGGTTTTCTAACGTTGAGATGTTATAATAATTGCAAGAGGAACTATAGTCTGAATGGAAGTTTTTTGTGCGGTAATTAAGATAGTGGATGAATTTTCGTTGTATTTTTTCTAATTTTTGACTGTGTGTGACATATTGTGGGTTCCAAATAGGGGAACAATATTCCAGTATACTTCGAACATAAGAAAAATACAATATTTTAATTGTGTTTACATCAGTGAAATGCTTAGAATTGCGCAAAATGAAACCTAGAAGTTTATAAGCTTTATTCGAGACGATATCAAAATGATCTGTAAATGTTAATTTATGGTCCAAAGTTACACCTAGGGCCTTGACAGAGGATACTTTGGAGATAGCGTTCTTATTGAAATAAAAGTTTGCACTAATCTTATTTTTGTTGCGAGTAAATGTAATATGGAGGCATTTATTTGTGTTAACTGTAATTCGGTTAGTGGCATAATATTTAACAAGTCGATCAAGATCTTCTTGAAGTAGCAAACCCTCTTCAACAGATTTAATGTTCTTATAAATTTTTGTGTCATCAGCATACAGAAGAAACTTAGAATGTTTTATACACGATCCAATATCATGAATATACAACGAATATAGTAATGGACCTAACAATGAACCCTGAGGAACGCCTGATACGATGTCAATAAAGTTAGATTTCTTATTACCAATGATAACCGCTTGCGACCTATTAACTATGTAAGATTTGATCCAACGATATAAGTCCCCATTTATTCCTAGTGCCAGGAGTTTACGGAGAAGTATGATGTGATCCACACGGTCAAATGCCTTTTCAAAGTCCGTGTAGATCACTTCAACTTGCATACGCTTATCCATGTAACTTAGAATGTCAGACGTAAAAACGGATAAATTAGTAACAGTGGAACGTCGTTTAATGAACCCATGTTGTTGTAGTGGAATGATGCCAGAGGATAAATATGATTATAAACAAGTTTTTCTTGCACCTTACTGAGTGCATTTAAAATCGAAATAGGTCTGTAATTATCGATTTTTGTTTTTAGACCTTTTTGTGTATAGGAACTATGTGTGCTTCTTTCCAAATATTAGGTAACATGCCTTCTTTGAAAGACCTATTAAAGAGTATACTTATTGGCTTTGCTAGTACATCTGCACAACGGGCGATGAATATTGGAGGTATTTTATCAGAACCCGGTCCTTTATTTGGATCTATGCTTTTCAGGTGTTTATACACCAACTCGTCATCAACTTGTAGTTGAGGTATGTCTATTACCTCTTCAATATTTAAAGATATCGAGCTATAATCTGGTAATGGTACTTGAAACATGTTTTGAAAAAATTTACAAAATGCTGAACTGATCTCTGTATCGCTTGAAAGGGTTGTGTTGTTATATATCATAGTTTGTGGATAGTTGAAATTAGTGTTACGTTTGTCTTTTATGTATTTGTAAATATTTTTAGGATTTATTTTTATTTGTTTTTCTGCATTACTTATGTGTTTTTGAAAAAGATCTTTTGCAAGGATTTTATATCTTCTTCACAAGAGGGAAAAACTATCATAATCGATAGGATTTTTATGTTTTTTCCAGTCATTATGAGCTTTATTTTTAGCTTTTATGATGTGAATAATTGCTTTATTAAACCCGACTGGATACCTATTGTTATTATAAAAGAGTGCTTTTGGTGTAATTTTTCAATAAGTTCATGTAATAAATTATAAAAATTCGACGCTGCATCATTTAGAGACGTGGAACTAGGAAATTCCAGTCATGGTTTTTAAGAATTTCACGAATTGAATTATAATCAGCATGCCTGTACAAGTATTTACTAGTAATATTATTGAGTAATGATGGAATAATAATATCAGATATGTCAACTGATAAAGCCGGATGGTATTTATCTTCATTAACCATGTTAAAGAGCGACCTTGTAACCTCTATGTTAAAATTGGCTAAGACAAGATCAAGTGTACTATTAAAAGAATTCAACACTGTACTATGCTGTTGTAAGCCTAATGTATTCATACAATTAACAAATAGTCTAGCAGTATCCTGTGTTTCGGAAGTTCCTTTTTTTAATATTACAGGACCATCATCTGTCCAATTTAAGCAGGGAAGATTGAAATCACCACAGATCAAAAACAAATCATTACTATTATTTGAAAAGATGTTAGTTAACATATCATTAAAATATTTTATTTTAGTTGGAAGTAAGTTGTCTGGGGGCAAGTAAACTGTAGCCAGGTGGAGATTGGAAGAGGATTTAATATTGCGAGAATCAATTGTTATCCATAAACATTCCAGGTGTTCGTGCTCCCACTCAGATCTACGGTAAGCTTTAAGCTTACGGGACGTCAGCATTAAGACACCGCCACCTCTCCTACCGTCTCCGCGGTCACGACGAAAAATATCGTGCCGGGAGTTCGATAGTTCCGAATCCATGATTCCCTCGCAAAGCCATGATTCGGTTATTGCAATAATATGACTAGCGCAACATTGGGTATTATTGAAAAAATCATGGGTTTTGGTTCTTAATCCCCTGGTATTTTGATACAGGACACTAAGCTTTTTAGCCTTGTTAGCCATTGCTGTTACCAATAACCGACAATATTATCCAACCAAATATGTTATAAGAACACATACAGATATAAACATACTTGTGTATGCACACACATATTATAGTGTGCACATTAAAATAGGCCCTCGAACAGCTACTGTATGACAGATTTAAATATGTATATATATATGCATTATATCTATAATTTTTGACGTCTAGAAGATGTGATAGTGTAAGTGTGTTAATTGATAAATTTATGTGTGTGATTGTGTTTGACAGATTGTGTGTATTACACCTTATGTTATTCAACATGACATTATCAGAATTCATATAGTTTATTCAGATATTATCAGAATTCATATTACCATTCATATAGTAACTTAGGAATCACACAATTTTTACCAGGTCCTTTTCGCACGTGATTAACAAATGAGGAGATGTGTCGTTTTTTCTGACGTAGATACGACAATTCTTTGTCCATATATAAAGATAACCTCGTTCTTTGACTTTGGCTTTGCATAAGAAAAAAATATTTTTATTGCGTTGCGTTAGGTGCTCATTTACAAATATAGTTTTAGCCTGACCTGGTATTCCGACGTCGGCAGTATTCATGTTCTTGCACTTACGCACTGCGGAGAGAAACATGTCCTTACTACGACGATATTTTCCTCCCGAAGATTTTTTCGGCTGAACCCGATGCGCGAACTCAACGTCGGAGCTGTTTATAGAAATACCTGCTTTTTCCGCTACTCTTGCTCCAAGCTCCGGTAAACATTCGTCACGGTTCTCCGGAATGCCCAGTATCTCAACATTTTGCAAGCGAGCCCATTGTTCGTGCTCACTTAAGTCATGTTCGACATTATAAAGGTTAACTTGCAGTTCTTTTATGTTTCCATGCAATGAAATGTTTTCTTTTTTAAAATTATTAAGCTCCTCTTTCATAGATGTGATGGATTTGATTGCATCTTCATATTTCACTGACATGTACTTCAAAGACTTTTCAATTTCATTAAGATTGGTTTTTAAATATGTGAAGTCATCCGATATTAAGCTCTTAATAATATCCGGTAATTCATTTCTGATAGCCTGTAGAAACATTGAAGTCTGATCTGACATGACTTCAGAGTCACAGAATTGTTGGTTTGTCACATTTTGATGTCTTCTAAGCGTTACTGTACTCGGGTTCATGCTTACGGTTATTGGTTCCACAGTTTTCTTGACCGGAGTGTCTGAGTTATCTTCATGACCAGGTATTTTTGCCTGGCACTCGGGACACATCCATGTTGTTTGTTTCTTTAGTTTATCGACAGGAAAGCCGACACAGAGACTGTGATATTGTTTAGCACACGCTGTTTGAGAACATGTAACATTTTCAGTTGATTTAATACATTTATTACACGCATAGCAGTTATTCATGATAATAATGCGATATTCTAACACTGTGGTAAACAAAGTAAACCTTTAGCGAACTCGCATATCACTGTTTAAGACGCGCCTACAAGGTCTTAAGCGCCACACAAGTGATGTCGCTTACGCGTTTTAAATATGCACTTCATCAACTGTCATGTCAGACGGGACACGCCGACAATTATACTTGATTTTAGGTTTTTGGACACTATTTAGACAATGTCGAATACGAATTTAACACTAAAATGTTATCAATATCGTTAATTTATGATTTGGGAAACAATTCAAGTGCGTAACCCGTAATTTGTTGTGTATATTGTTTAATTAACTAAGAATGACGTCTAGTCTACCGCGAGCACAGAGTAGATATATAAATTAAGTTTCAGTATATATCATCATTCTCCTTATCCCACTTAAGTGGGGTCGGCACAATATGTTATAGACATGCTGTCACATGATTTGGCTATTTATTTTACAGCCGGCCGCCTGCCTGACGCTAACTTAGCTTAGTCACCTTTTACGACACCTCGGTAAGAAATGAGGGTAGTGTATTCTATGCAACCGGATACTACACGGCACTTACCTTAGTCGCCTCTTACGATGTCTCGGTAAGAAAGGAGGGTGATCTATTCTATTCTGCCCATAAATTAAATTTCAGTATCGGTCATAATTTTTAAAGTTAACCTTTGCCTCGTGGTTTCTATATTCTGTCATCCATAACGCCAATGTTTAGGTAATGGAGTACGCAATGGAAATTTTTGCGGAGGTAAAAATCGAAAATATATTAACTGTTTGTTAATTGTGCACAAAAAATTAGGTGCCTTAGCCAGTGAAAAAATGTGACCTTATAACGATCACCTGGTTTTAATTTAAGATACTCGTTGTATGTAGGTGTGTGTATCCAATTGTTCATATAATATCATATTCTACGAGCAATAATGAAATTTCGTACGAGAATTTAATAAAAACCTTGAGTACGACCGCGTCTTGTACAGCGTACATCAATTTATGAATAAATTGGTTTAATTATTCCGTAACAACTATACTTCGCTGTTAAGAGTTAATTAATTGCGAAACGTAATTAATTACTCGCATGCAAAGATAAGACAAAGGGCGAACGTAATGAGGGGTGGAGTTATGACACTGGCAGCGGTGTTTGGGGTAATGAAAAACTAATTTAACTTTGCGGTAAAAAGTTACCCTCGTCTTCCAGGACCCGAGAGCCTAACGTATCGAAATATCGTAATGGAAAAATAGACTGTATTATTAGGCACATAAATATTGGAATAGAATAAAACAATAAAATGAATCAAAGAGCACACGAGTTGTAAGAAAACATTCGCAGTCTTACGAGTACTTCGTTATATTATTATCTAAAGCTTTATTGTCTTTGCTAACGAAATTTCCTCATTCGCCTTCAGTGTCGCTCGAGGGTACAACCTCTTTGTGATTCTTATTTAAAACACACTGTAATTTTTTTTTATGACAGTATAGAAAATCTTTGTACGAAAGGAAATTTAAAATTATTTAAATAACTTAATTAGTCTTGTGATCTAAAGAGGGATTTTTTTAATTAATGTTGCAAGCAATCGTTTTAAGTTGAAAATGAGGGACCTCTAATAGTTGATGATTAGTCACCAGATCATAGTGCGTCGGCTGGATGTAAAGATAGCAATTGAAGAAGTTGACCACGCCTAAGGTAAACTTACAACCACACCAACTACCTCATCACACACACGTACACACATACTATGCACTATAGCTAAAAATGGCATGGCAAATAAATAAATAATTTCAAAATTGTTATGTAGACTCACACATACTTGTAATTACTATATGTCATAAAAGTAGCGGCCTGTTACAATCCCACTGCTGGGAATAGGCCTCCTCTCTCCATTTCTGGAGAGAAGGGTTGGAGCTAAGACCTACCACGCTGCTCCAATGCGGACTGGTAGGTTACACATATTCCTAGAATTCTCTAGAGATATGCAGGTTTCCTCACGATGTTTTCCTTCACCGAGAAGCGTGTGATAAATTGCAATTATCAATTAGACGCGTGAGTTTTAATAGAAAAACTAATTGGTGCCTGCCCGGGTT
The DNA here is from genome assembly GCA_947086505.1 of Morpho deidamia. Classification (NCBI taxonomy): domain Eukaryota; kingdom Metazoa; phylum Arthropoda; class Insecta; order Lepidoptera; family Nymphalidae; genus Morpho; species Morpho deidamia. The sequence goes on from CAMTZC010000025.1 coordinate 5,412,131, forward strand.
TGAACTCGTGTTCACCTTGAAATAGTCGCACGGTCTCACCGCTGGGCTATCACAGCTCTCTCACTATATGTCATAAATAATGTACCAAATCAATTTAACCCAACTAATTTATTTTAAGTTACTACTATTAACCGCACTAACACTACAGTATAATAATCTATAATATTAAGGGAGGGCACTGGTTCCTGAAATACAGTTCAATCTAGTTTAGGAACCAGGGTTTCAATATGTAATGTTAACACTGTTTTCATAAATAAAGATTATTATTATTATTTATTTATTATTTCACCTCATTTATCAAATTGTATTATTAATTGAAAACCAATTCCTTGCTAGATTTTCTCGTTATAAGGATGCTATTTACAAAATTCGCTTTTTGAATATTCAAACGCGTTTTCGAGACAGCTAATGCCGTTTTCCTTCTAACAGCAGGGTAGGAAAAAGTGACATTAACATTGCATTACAAAAGTTCATTTCATAAATTTAGATTGTTTATTGACAAGCAATGAAAGATGGCGCCACGAGTTGCTTGGAGCTGAGAGTGCGGGAGTCTGGGTTTACCCAGACTCCCGCACTCTCAGCGGAGAGCAGCCAGATCATTGCTTGTCGTCGAGTGAGAAGAGAAGAAGTGTGATAATAACAGTGTAAAGTATATAGAGGAATTGGGAAGTAAATACCTTTGACTTTTAATTTAAAAACCTGTACTAATTGACGTGTCACAGAAGTCCTATGCTAATATTGTAAAAGTTAATACATAAATGAGATGGAATCCTCCATGTACACTCTCATTTACAAGCCTGCCTATGGCTCCCCTATCTATATCATCTATAAAAGCTATCGCTATATGTAATCGATTTTCTCAAAATCTACTGAACGGATTTTAGTACGGTTTTACTAAAAGGTAGTGCACTTTCGAAAGGTTTAGGTTAATAGCACATAACCTTTTCATGTAAATTGAGTTGAAGAGATTCTTTTACAACAATTTTTAGTGGGGTAGTAACAAACCGGTGCCGATTTTAGTTAAGAGGGGGAATAGGTATAAAAAGCGGTTTCGGGTATCAGAGAGCCAGTCTCATGCCGAGACTCGAGCGACTATAACATGCTAAACACTGAATTTCATGCGGGGAAGCCGCACGTATTTCTAGTTCTAATATAATATACACTGTGGTGAATCCTCCTAAAAGTTTTAAAAGCTTTTTTGTTATCCGATTCTAGTCGTTAACAAAATCTAATATTTCAGTAGGTTTATATTAAATTAAAATTAATTTCAACTAACAAGGCGCAAGGTTAAGGGTGTCGTTTCAGAGGAAACTTGATATTCGTTTCTCATTAAAGACACTCAATGGCGCCTCTAGTAAATTTTCAAGTATACTCCAACAAAGTTATATATAATCTGTTTTACAATTCAGCCTCCTAAATTGTTTCATAAATTATCTTGTTTTATTCAACATAAGATTTTTTATGCTTTGCTTTTTAGAGTGGGACAATTATCGATGTATTAATTCCGTTTTTTTTAAACGTACCAAAGAAGAAAATATACAATCCCGTATTAATGGATAACTTTGTAACACCAGATAATAGATCTATTCACGACCCAAACAACGAAGGAATAATTCGACTAAAAACCAAAAAAAAAATTGATTGAAACGATCGATTAAAAGACACTTTTGAGCAGTTTCGCAAAACGACGTTATCTTATTGGGGACTTCTTTATATTTCCAATCGACTTGTAAAGCTTTACAAGTCGATTGGAATTAGTCGAATTAGTCGAATTAGTGGAATTAGTCGAGTCGATTGGATAGATTTTTTTTTATTGAGATTGTCTTAAGGAGCTCCTTAAGACAATCTCAATAAAAAAAAATCTAACGGTATTAGAATTGGTCAACGCCGAGTCCACAAAATGGACCACTTGCGCAAAGGAGCATACACGATTAATTAAATTCCAGATATTGTTACACTTAACTCTTTGTTACACTCACTATTGTATACACATTGAACGCTAACACTAGACTGCCTAGAATAGGCCCAACTGGCTTATTTATAACCTTTGTTGTTTGCATTCCCGTTTCCGTTTTATGAAACAAATGACATTTGACTACTTTTGTCTCCCACAAATTATTAATTTATTCCTATTAATTATGTTTCTTATTACATAATCAAATAATGGTAAATGTATTTGAGAGTATTTATAAGCATATTTAACACAATATATAACAATATGTCAATTAACAGCAGTATACATTGGCAAAAGCAGAGAGGGAAAATTACCTAGTGAAGGAATTATTTCTAATATAAAAACGGTTGACTTTATATTTAATCTAGGAATTGGTGCAGGTGGGTTGTCGGTAGGTACATAAAGTGTTTTTCTTATTGCACGCCCGTGTAATTGGGAAGTGCGGAGGCGAGCGGGGTTTGCTTGGAACTGATTCCATGTTATTTTTCTGTTGAGGTAGAATTTCCTCGAGCAATATAATTATTTAATTTAATTTCGTTGGCAAATATTTTACCTTTACTGTAAATGAAATGCTCACTGTTAGATGTTGTTCTTTTACTTTTTTATATTACAAAAGATATATATAACCTTATTAGAGTGAGATCGTGTGCCTCTCTCTAGGGGGTCAGGGTTTCAAACTCGGGCAGACCAATGAGTTTTTCAAAAGAGTTAGTTATATAGTTAGATATTTGCAAATGGGTGGAGGCTCCAACCCTTCTATCCATAAAAGCAAAAGAAGGCAAAATCGAAGCAGTGCGATAGTAACAGACCGTTACTTTTTTTTTGTTGCTTTTACCTAAGAATGCTTTACTCGATTGTTTGGCAAGATTCCATCTTTAATTTTTTTGATCTGAGATAACGACAAAATATTTCCAGCGAATTCAGTGATACTAACTATTCCGGTTGAACTATTTAATTGCCTACTCAGTATTTGAAGCTTTGTGAGATAATTACTAAGTTAACAAGAGAAATGCCAGTTAATGATTTCATATCGTTAATAGGATTAAACTACCAAATTGGATATTGGAACTACATAGCTTCGGACAGCAGGTATTGTAATTAGTACTAAGAGAGGATGTCTCAAAGCTTTGTGAATGTTGTAATTACGTAGCTTTAGGACATGTTACCTGGAAATGAACCTACGTACTTTTGAAATAAAATAAATTTTAACCTTTGGGACAATTACACACCCGGTCATTGATTCCCAAAGTAAGTAATATTATACTCGTTTTATGGGTGACAGATAACTGGTAAATAATTACAATATATACATATATTTATTGCCGCCGTGTGGTATCCGGCTCAGTAGAATAGACAATCCTCAATTCTTACCGAGGTGTCGTAGATTACGACTAAGGTAAGTTGAACCGCCAAGTGGTATCCAGCTCAGTAGAATAGACAATCCTCAATTCTTACCAATATGTCGTAGAAGGCGACTAAGGTAAGTTGACCCGCCATGTGGTATCCAGCTTAGTAGAATAGACAAACCTCAATTCTTACCAATGTGTCGTAAAAGGCGACTTAGGTAAGTTGACTCGCCATACGGTATCCAGCTCAGTGGAATACACAATCCTAAATTCTTACCATAGGAAGGCGTCATAGGAGGCGACTTAGGTAAGTTGACGTCAGGCAGGCGGCTGATCATTTATTAACTAGCCAAAACATTTAACAACATGTTTAAAAAATATTGTACCGACCCCACTTAGAATGGGATAAGGGCAGGAGAATGATGTCATATATTCATTGATACATGTCCGGGTTTTGAAACATGACGAATCCCTGGTAAGGGTCACATTGTGGACAGTAACCTCTAAGTTAATGGTATAAAAGCATGAATAGGTAGCGTACGTAGACGATAAACATTGCGAAGCAGTCATTACGTGGAAAATGTGCTGAATAATTGAACAGGCGACATCAGCCGCAGCCCAAACGGCTGGATTATTGAGTTCTAACAATTAAAAGTTCCCCGATTCAATTAACAATTAAGGGTTAACGACGCAGCTGTGATTGGACTTTAATATTAATTAAACTCGACTTACGTAAATATGGCAATCAAACATTATTTACCGCAAAAATTTAATTTTAAGAATTATAAATATGCGTAAATGTAAATTGAATTTAACTGAAACTGAGACTTTTATCTGCGGCTAATATATTGTTTCCACTTAGTTCTTAGCATTTAGATTAGCTGTATACTTATTATAAAACAAAGACCTCAAAAGCTGTATGTGATCGATTTTCTCAAAATCTACTGGTTTTTGTACGGTCTTTACTTAAAAGTAGTGCATTTCTTCCAGAAGGTTTAGGTTAAGTACATTACGGTTTTTAGTAAACTATATTGAAGATGTCTCGCAATTGTACCGAATGAAAACGACTCGCCTATTGGTGGTTACGCTTTAGCCGTGTGCGCCGTATAAACCAGCAGATATATATACTAAAGTAATGTTTTAAAGAGTTGTAGACCTACAAAATACTACAAAAAATCCGGAACAGCATGTCTTATAGTTAACATACGATAACTACTTTTATGTTTAAAATTTCAGTTAAAAATACCGATTTACACGCGGGGGAAAGAGCAGGCATCCGAGGATTGAACACGTTCCCTCGTTTGTTGATTACAGGAGAAAGGAAGACTCATAAAGAGAACATATAAAGTAGTAAAGTAAAGAAACAACGGACGACCTGTTCCTATCCTCTGCAAATACCACCGCCAAACAGTAGATTTTTATCGATTTAATAAGTATAAGATGCGTTACTAAAGAATCAAAAATTGAGAAAAGAAGTCATAGAATATTCATAAATGAACTTATTCAATTGTTTACTACACAGAGTAAATTTATCAAAGTGACTAAGAGCGACGTCCGACCGCCCGATTCTCCTAACGAGACAATCAAACAAATCCGAAAAAAGATTCGTAGTAGGTATTTAGAAGCCTTACATAACTTGATGTCGACTTTCAGCGAATTTGAAAGACTCTTAACAGATTGTACTTATTAAATTTCGTCGTAGTCTGATAACAGTGATTATACATAATTTATAAAGGTAGGAGTTATTTTAAAAATACGATAATAACGGTATAATCACCGTTTAAGCTTCAAGGGTGTAATACAAAAAAAAAAAAACAAGAGCAGGCACGATCACGCTGACCTCTCTTATCCTAGTTGTATCAGTGATTTGATTTGATTATTGAATTTTTTTACCATCATATATTATAGAGATACGTTTTTATATACATAATAGCTGTGGCTGTGACTTCCCTCAAAAGGAAATCAGTGTGTTACAAAGTTATTCCCGCGTAAATAACATAATTTTTAATGTAAATTTTGAACATAAAAGTATGATAGTTATTGTTAGAGAACAATAACAGATAGAGACATGCTGTCCCGCACTTTAGTGTTGTGTTTTTGTGTATCTACAATTCTCTAGTACATACTACATTACTTTAATGGTTTACGCGGCGCACGTGACTAACGCACCTTTGCACTACCTTTTAGTAAAAATCGTACAAAAACCCGTTCAGTAGATTTTGAGGCAATCGATCACTCACAGATAGCTTTTGGACACTTTATTTTATAATAAGAATCGAAATATTTTGCATATATTGAATAATTATGCATAAAACATTATGGCCTATTATTTATTTTGGAAATAGGAGCCCGTCGGACATTATATTCAAATTGCGAAACATAATATAAAATATCTTTGTTTGATCACGGTATTTTAGGTATTTTGAATAACAGTTTAAATTTATGTTGAGTTATATTTATATAATATCAAAAATAACGCCTGCATATAAAATTTAATTTAAATTCATATGGAATTTAAATTTATGAAATTTCAAGATTTAAATATATTTTTAAAATTTAAACTCTAAGTGAGGTCGGTGCAACATGTTTGTAACATGTTGTGCGACCCCACTCAGAGTGGGATAAGGGCAGGAGGATGATGATAATGATTTTAATAAAGTATAAATTAAAAAACAATGTATATGACATATAATGATTGTTAATAATATCTGTGCGATATTATTACTCATTAATAAAAGGTGCATGCTTGCGCCTTTAATATCGATAAAGGAGGTTGTAGTTAATATTATTTTGGTATTAATTTATAATTGATAAGACCTTGGAAGCGATTTATCTGACGATAATAGATAACCAATCAAGTATACCTCAAATTGAAACTTGTAGACCTATCTTTAAGAGATATCGAAATAACAGGGTCTTGTGCCCCCCCTGGATCCAACAGCTCCCTGCGACCTTTTTGAAGTCATCAGTCTTGAAGTCTACTAACGCTGCAATTTCCGATGAGGTCGCCAATACAATTTCTTACGAGTCCAACATTCATTGCCCATTAAGATACGTGTGAAATATTCAAATTTAAATTCAAAATATTCTTTATTCAAGTAAACTTGTAAACAAGTGCTTTTGAATCGTCAACATCTACTGCTGGTTCGGAAAGCTGTTCCTATCGAGAAGAACAAGCAAGAAACTCGGCGGTTGCTCTTTTCAAAGAATAGTTCTTATTACTAGTTACATATTTAAATTATTGTTGAGCCATTGTTGCATGTATATTGAATTAAAGGAAGATATTGTTAGTCGTTTGCAGCCCACATCGGGAAAATAACAGGTACAGTGTAAATAAAAACTGATATCTTTTTATTTCTTGCCACAACCTCTCAGCCGTTAGGAGGCTGTGCACGGAAGTACCATATAACTTACATTAGTTTATCCTACTAGCCTTAAAATGAAAAAAAAACATAGAAAAATAAATAAATATATAAAAAAAATAGGCCTAGAAAATTACCTGTAGTATAGTAAGGAGACCAGAGCATGTAGAAGTAGGTTTACGAGGTGGTAGCCTGCTGGTTGCAGGCCGTGCACCGCGTAGTTCCATCGGAACGTAAGTACTGTCAGTGGACGGTACGATTTATGTGATTGCTCCTGAAAAGAAAATAGGAAGATTAGGTGCGTGAATAATAATAATGTGAATGTGGATAAATATATGACTACAAAGTACGACGAAAAATGACAATTGTGGGCGTTCTGAAAACTTATCAGGCAAGCTGAAATAGATCTATACCTTAAGTAAAGCTTGTTAGCCAAGTCATGGCGGTCGATGTATCTGGTGCTACCGATGCAACGATTAGTAGAGGGCGGGGCCCGGACCCAGAGTTGGCGTACTTCGGGGTTCAGAGTTGCTGCTGGTGGGAATGGGGGAAATATGTACAACGGTACCCTGCCCCCGCTAAGAGCAGCGTGGTGGAGCACTCAAGTTGTTTTAGCCGCAAGTCCGACATACGTCCCGATGGGGACGAGCGGCAGGACCCATAGGGGTTTTCTTACTGAAAGAAAAGGGGGTTTACAATGATTTAGTTACCTGTCTATCAACTGTGTAAAAATTAAGCCCGCGCAGCGCAACCAGAGTTGATGAATGGACGATGGAAGATAAAAAAATATAACGCTCTCTCTACTTAGAGTGGGATAAGGTCAGGAGAATGATGAGCTTTTGTATAACAGTAGCCGTGATAGCCGTTCTGAGGTGTAACCCTTCCCAAGGGTCTAAGACGTTCAAACTCTGGGCAGGCATCAATGAGTATAAACGACTAAAATTTATAAAGACGCCTTCTTTATTTAAAAGGTATATGGCCTCATCATAATATCGACAGGGTTCCCTTCTAATGTCAGGTCCCGTTAACATCTATAATAAATCTGCTTACCATTTATTTGTAAGTCGAATAAACGAATGAATTTATAAAAAACAAATACCATTACAAATCTTGTTTAAGTTATTCCTTGTAATAACAATAAACGCTACAGTTTAACATGAACTACGCGTGTAAAAAGGAAGAATGACTATTTGGACATGATATATTTGTGCTATTCAGAATCCCGTATAATGCAAAGTCCAAAATAAATCAGGTTTATGGGAGAACTTTATGCGCAAAAATGTCGCCGTCCCATAAACATGAATTATAGACGGAGAAAATTAGTAGGCGCGGGTTATTGTGCTTCTGTAAATGAATTTCCATGTAAAGTGAGTTTTGGCAGATATAGGAAATGGTGTGTATGTATGGGAAACAAAAACTTGTAGTGATTAGTTGTAGTTACAACATGTGCAGTAAATATTTTTATTTTTATTCTTCACCATCATCATTCTTCTGCCCTTATCCCACTCTAAGTGGGGTCGGCACAACATGTTGCAATCATATTGTCACATGATTTGGCTACGTATTTTACAACCGGCCGCCTGCCTGACATCGGCGGTAGACAACGCGGTAAGAAAGGAGGGTGGTCTATTCTATTCTGCCGGATACCACACGGCTTTATTTTTATTCTTATGTTTAGTATTTATCAAATGTTTGTTATTATAAAATATGGTGTTCAATAAAATATAAATAAATGAAATAAATAAACGTGTATCACAAGACACTACCGCCAACAACAAACTACTACACACTACACACATTCACTACGACAATCGCGACGACAGTCTCGTCCCGTAAGCCTAGGTTGCGCCTCCAAACATCAGAACATCATTTGTCGATCTCGGAACAAATTTTCTTAACATTTTCTAGACTTGCCTTTAGACAACTTTAGAAATTATTAATATACAATCGAAAATTATTTAAATGATAGTAGGATATTTTAATTGTAGTCAGTTACGCACTAGCTGTAGCAATTAACTTTTAATCAATCAAATTGTAAATTTTCATTTGAAATGACTATGCGCTTAGTAATTTCGGTTCTTCTCGGTAGGAGCAATCTTCTGAATCATTGGTCAATTTTTAATTTTTAATTTGTATTTGAATTAAACTTATATTTTGATTAAATTTCACCAAAAAATCATTAGGAGATAGTACTTACGACAAAATCGCACTGCAACGCCTCACCCAAGCAGATTGGCAAAACATGAACTAGACAATGAAACATAAAGTGTAACGTTAACTAAACGCTAACAGGGATCGCATGTGGAGTAAATACAATGCCTAGAGTAGTACAAACATTTACGTTAAACACACAAGCAATTACTGCGCGCAATCGAACTAACTCGCTGTCGACCTGCACCAAGGAACTGTTAGCAGAGCGGAGTCATGTTTGTGTAAGACGTTAAGCGTCCTTATTGCAGCCTAGCGTCTTTTGTAAGGCTCCAGAAATTGCGAATTGAAGCTTTAAATGCTGCTTCAAAGAATTCAACACTGTGACTCGGTTGCATGTATAGTTTTTAGCAAATCGTGAAGAGTTAGGCAAGTCAAACCTCTGAAGAGTTCGTATAAACAGAAAAAAAATATTCTCACCGATATTCCACGAAACACGTTCATTTATTTATGTATAGAAACCAACTAACTCAGGTTTTATTCCATCGTGTTCTGTCTACGGAGTACCCACCGCGATAACGCCGTGTAAAGAGCTCTTGAATAAGTGCCCCGGATGGGCTCAAAATAGTAGTAGCAGCTTGTTACAGTCCCACTGCTGGGAATAGGCCTCCTCTCTCCATTTCTGACGAGAAGGGTTGGAGCTAAGACCTACCACGCTGCTCCAATGCGGATTGGTAGGTTACACATATCCCTAGAATTCTCTAGAGATATGCAGGTTTCCTCACGATGTTTTCCTTCACCGAAAAGCGTGTGATAAATTGCAATTATCAATTAGACACATGAGTTTTAATAGAAAAACTCATTGGTCTAATAGAAAAACTCATTGGTATAGAAAAACTCATTGGTATAGAAAAACTCATTGGCTCAAAATAAGTCAGGTTAACTCTATAGAATCAGAAGTCAGTATAGCCGGTTTTTATACATAAACCACGATCTAATGTGTTTTTTAACATGTTAACAAAATTGCAATAAATAGGACGACTAGGAAAACTTTTTATTCAAAACTATTCCATACAGCCCGACAAAGTTATAAAAAACAAAATATATGAAGTTATTAATTAAACTATTCAGTATGTTAGGATAACGAACACAATGCAACAGCAAGTTTTTAGGCAATTTGCATTGAATAAGATATTTATTAAGGTGAATAATGTGATAATTAATATCTAAGGTGAAGTTCTATTATGAATAATATAAAATATTATGCAACTTCATATACACATAGACAAAAAAATGATTCCCATTACATTCATTCACTCTTTTCACTGTTCACGAGGTTGAAATTTAAATAAATAATATCCATATTAAGCATAGTTATAAATTAGAGAATAAACAAAAGACAGATATTTGATATTACAAAGTATGATTATTATAGTGATAAAAAATTTCTATGTATGCACCAATGTAAAAAGGAAGTTAGTAACCTCATGCTTAGCTTGTCATATAATGAAACGGAAGAGATATTAAAATGTATGTCATAACATATGCATATATTTTTATACAGGAAGGTACTTTTTTATTCATTGCATTTGGTCTTGTTACTCAACCTCTCACACACACTCATGCACTTACATATTACTCACCGAGAGGAACATATTTAACTATCCCTTTTTTCTTCTTACCTTTGTTTTTATATGGGTCGTTTACATCAACAAAATTAAAGTTTATTTTTACGATATAAAATTATTGATTTATGGGAAGGGCGCTGTATACCGAGATACAGGGAAACCTAGTTCGGTTACAGAGGTCTAAAAAATACTTAAGATCAAAATTGTAAAGATAATGGTATTTGTGTTCAGTTATATTTGTGTACGAATGTTTTTTGGTAAAATAAAGTTTATTATTATTATTAAAGTTAAAGTATTTGGGAAGCAATTTCAAAAGCCTCTAAAAGGTATATCAAGCACTTTTATGCTATAAAAGTAACAGCCTGTTACTATGCCCACTGCTGGGCTAAGGCCTACTAAGGATTGGAGCTAAGACCTACCACGCTGCTCCAATGCGGATTGGTAGGTTACACATATCCCTAGAATACTCTATAGATATGCAGGTTTCCTCACGATTTTTTCCTTCACCGAAAAGCGTGTGATAAATTGCAATTATCAATTAGACACATGAGTTTATTAATAGAAAAACTCATTGGTGCCTGCCCAGATTTGAACTCGTGTTCCCCTTGAAAGAGTAGCACGGTCTCACCGCTAGGCTATCACAGCTGCCTTTTATGCTATATGTACATTAATTATCAATTTAATAGGGGAATTTCATTTTTATGGATTCCATCAAGATTCGGTTAATTGGTTTTCTAGCTGAGTAATAAATGAAAGGCAGCCAATCAAGTTATTTCGAAGTTGAGCTATACTGTGATCCAATTATTATCAGGTTGCAAGGTGCCCCTTGGGGCGAAATATTAGGGCCTCTACCTTTTGTATTTTATATCGCTGATATTGTAGCTTGTATAAAAAAACGTAAATACATATAACAAATTTGGAAATATGTATATTAGTATTGTTATATTTCATTTTTTTTGTGTCGTTATTATTGTCTATATTGACCTTTTAATAATTTATGATTTATAGAAGCAGGCGTTACTTTGCGGAATTCCATATTACAGGCACTATAACAAAACTACTTCGCTATAATCCGCACGGGTTAAGCGAATGCATGCAAAGCTAATGTGTATGAAGCAGGCAAAATCCACGAACCTTATACATGCAGGACAAGCCACCACACGCACCCTAAGGCTCCTCCACCAGCAACAAAGCACACAAGCAGAATAGGCTCCACGATAAAATCGTAATGCATTACGATTTTGTCGTGGAGCCTATCCTCCTGATGATGCTTCGGTTTCTGAGCGAAGCGATCGTCGAGATTGTCGTGGTGGTGGGTGTGTGTGCTGCTTGTGTGCTTTGTTGCTGGTGGAGGAGCCTTAGGGTGCGTGTGGTGGCTTGTCCTGCATGTATAAGGTTCGTGGATTTTGCCTGCTTCATATACATTAGCTTTGCATGCATTCGCTTAACCCGTGCGGATTATAGCGAAGTAGTTTTGTTATAGTGCCTGTGACCTTTTAATACTTGTACTGCATTAAAGATGCTAAACTGAGTATATAAAATGAATACAGTTTGATTTCATGGTAGAGATATTTGTTATGTAAAAATGCGAATATGAGTTTGGGGAACGATAGGTGAGACTTATAGAAGTGAAAAGAAAGATATGTAAAATGCGGTAAAGATTTTAAAGAAAACCAAACTATTTACAGTATATAAGTAATTACTATTATTTTAAACATAACAGAACCTTTCCTTTTTTTGTGCTATTTCAAGTAATATATGAATAAAACTGTACTACGATCAATTATGTGTAGAATTAATAAATATATATGCACGTAGAAAAAACATAATTCCATTTTTGTAAAGGCCAAACGAAATTCAGCAACGTTTTATAATATAAAATGCCTGAAAATAAGTTGCCAAGCTAATACGCCGAGAGCATGGCTTGTATATTTAAAGAGCAAAAGCCTCTTCCGAAAATAAAGCCTTTGCTTCATAAGTGGCGTGGACTAAATACACCAGTATTCTTTATAATGGACCGAAACGCAAATATGCAATAATAATGAGTTTTTCTTAGTCATTAGCTGGAAACATAGTTTGATTTTAAAACAAATCAAGTCAAATCAAAAGAATCTATATTCAAATAAGCTCTTTCAAGCACTTTTGAATCGTCAAAGATCAATATTAATGGTCAACTAGTACGGAATGTTGCTCTTACCGAGAAGAACCAGCAAGAAACGCGGCGGTCATTATTTTAAACATATTCAATTTATATTATTAAACCACAATCTTGTATGAAGCTGGAAAATTTTCAATGAAGAGACGTTGGCAATAATAAAGTAAAGTAATTTTGTCCGCTAATTTATGATGACTGATGATATTAGTGATATAAAGTTATTGGTGATCACTAAAGTGAATGTCAAGGAAATCACGGTTACAAATAGTAATGAATAAAATCTTTAATATAATGTAACCGACTTTTATTCAAATAAAACCAGCGACGGTATTTTATATTGGGTAGCGGATTGTACGTCGTGATGATTTTTTAAACTGCCTAAATTTTTTGGAATTGAGACCTTTGAAAAAGTTGGCGCGCGTATAAGGCTGACGTATATGTCAAATTTGAAAAAACGTCTGATCCAAACTGTCACACGACGCACGTTCCTTTTTCCATTTTTATTTAAAATATAGTACAAATTTAGTATTTATTATCAATTATTATTGCGTCGCTAACATATAATTTTTGCTTTGCCCCTTTCTTGAACTTAGCCACGTCACTATCATCATTCTCCTGCTCTTATCACACCCTAAGTGGGGTCGGCACATCGGTATCATTCGTCAACTCTGACGCTACTCTTTATATACATATCCATCCACATTATAATTCATATTCAACACTCGTTTGTTCACATGATGGTAATGAACCCTGTCACAAATATGAAACTGGTATATAACAAGATGCACCAGATGGTGCGAACATTATTGTTGGTATTGTAGTCCATTATTTAAACAAAAAGTAATCCATTTATTTTTTAATAATGGCCACACTAAAATTAAGCTTATAAAAGCAGCGTGCGCCGATTTTAGTTCTCTTACTTCGCTCACCGCAGTAGGAGAAGAACACGTAACCGTCTATCGTAAGATTTATCTTGAATATACTTTTGTTTCTTCGACTTTATAATTTAAATGCGGGTTTTATTTTATTTTGTTCGCTGGGCAATATACCAACTTCGTATAATTATGCAATCATAAAGACAAAGAGAACAACGAAGACGTTAACCATTATTGCTATTGTTATTAGATTCTGCCGCGACCTCGGCTTAGTGGACTTATATCTGTATATGTTATTTTCTTTCAACTTTCAATACAAAAAAAACCTTAATCGATCCGTTGTATACATTTGCCTTGTACTATTAATTGTGATTGCGATGTGTAGAGAAATAATAACAAACCTTTACTGATCATGGAAAAGCAGTTACTCTTCACTTGAAATTAGATTTCAAATTATTACAAACGCTATATAGCCTGTTGTTTCGGCAATGTTACACAGATGTTTAACGCGGGAAAAGCAGAGGAACTCAGGAAGTACATTATTGTTTGCCGACTCACGATCTCGTTTCTGGCTTGCATTAAAACTGTTTGTTTTGTTCATTTAGTGCAATCCTTGTTCTTGGCTGGCTGCAGGTATAATTTACTAGGTTTATGATTGGGTTTGAGTGGGTTGCTACTACTGCTTGAATTTGTTTTAAATCACCTTCGGGTCAGTTGTGGTTAAAGACGCTGAATTTTAGAACTGGTATTTATAAAAGTATATATGGACTCAAAGAAAAGACTAGCGTAGGTTGCTCAATCATTTCTGACTGCGGTGATATGTTTATCCTATCAGGTATAAGAATTATTAAGTCCAGTAGTGGAATTTTTAACATCGATGATAATAGACAGTGGGACTGAAACGGCCAGGGCCGTACCATCGTCAGTCTTGCATAATCAGGAACACTCCCCAATGGCCCTATATGATTTATAACGTTGCTTTATTTCGGTAATTCCAAAAGACCAGGTTATAACAACTAAGTATTGACTTAAGCGATTTAATTTAGACGAATATCATCATCAATCGATCAATCAACAGATTTTTTAAAATCAATCATACGAAATGAAGTTTTATTAAAATTTTTTTGGGACACTTGTATAAGAAAAACTATTTCTACATTGTATTGACTATGTCAATAAAAATAATAAATTTCATACGTAAATTAATTATTATTATCTACTCTCTATAAATATTATTTCAGCAGGAATATTCTCTTTTCCGTTGATTGCATCAAATATCGGTATGTCTTTTAATTAAAGCAATCTCGTCGTGTAAAACACAGCAGTCAGTGATATACCCTGTCCTCATGTTCCGTATTTCATGTAAATTTATCTCATTATAGGAAGCCGCATGAAAAGCGAGACGACTGGTCGGTCTATAAATTCCGTACAATATTCAACCTGATAGACTCAGAGCGTCCCCGGGGAGTATCACAGACACATTTTATTGGCCTTTCTGCCATATTTCACGTTTCGCTTTTCAAATTTACTAAATTGACATTGCTTGACGTTGGTGGCGCCGCGCCTACGTGCCCTGAGTCGTGTCATCTGCGTTATCGAATGAATTTTCAATATCTGTATTATGTAGCTGTATCATAAATTCCATGAAAGTTGCTTTGAAATTCGCTCTAAGAGTCTGCCAGCAAAATGTTATTGAATTGAAATGAAATGAGGCTAGTAGGTACATTTCGGTTGTATTATATTTTAACAGTCACTGCTTTTAAGAAGTGAACAAAAGCTCATTTACAATAAATCGAGCCCACGATGTATTTATTTACATCCAAACTGGTCAGGGATTTAATGAAAAGTACTACAAAGTAGTATCAGGTTGCTCAAATGTTATAAAAGCAGTGTGAAGGTGCTGCTTTATAAAAAAAGATGCTTTGTAAGCGACACGTATGTACGTCGCAAGCAGTACTAATGTTTATCGCAAGCGGCATGGATACATTTTTTAATTTCGTCATTAAAATATTCACCAGTGAGGAACAAGCACACAGGTAAGTAATAGCATTTCATATTTCTGAACAGATTAATGTCAAAGCTGTCTCCTTAGCGTATAGGCGTAGTATGACATCGAACGCCATCTTGCTTTATTACCGCTTCATTGGTAAAATTTCTACGACAACTTTGACATAAAAAGTAATAACACTTTTAATATATTTTTTTTTAATTTTTGACCTTTTAAGCATTGCTCAACCTTTTTATTTTAGAATATTTATTATATTATATTGGTTATTTTTATTGCTATGAAATAAACTTTACTTAATTCAAATAATTCTTTATTCATGTTGGGTTTTACATTTTTGAATCGTCATATTACAATGAAGAACCAGCCGAGAAGAACCAGCAAGAAACTCGGCGGCCACCCACACACAAAATAAATATTTCATTCGTAAACTATAATTGTTTACATACCAAAAACTACAGTGTAATCTAGTGCGTAACTGGTCGAAACTTAAATCCAAGCTTAACAACATAGTCTGCAACAGCATAAAAGACTTTATGAATAAGTGTAAAGGTAAATCGAAAATTGATTGTATTAATGTATACAACCGACAATCGATCTACGAACTTTCTAAAGCCGAAGCCTTGGTATTATTTATTTATCTCGGTTCCCGGTTTGCCTATTACTAATATCCCCTTTTTTTGTTAAAACATGTATATTTTTTCAAACAAACACTATATTATTATAAATGTATTCTGACGCTAAAGAAATAATATTAAAAATACGCGTCTACCACAGTAAGAAATGGAAATAGTTATATTTTGTACCGTATTTTTACATTTATAACGTTCTATAAATTGCACTGTATATATCCCCGCCTCAAGCTGCAGTAACAGCATGATAAATGAGTGTATCTAATAGCATGTCTAGTATTAGGAACATGTCTATGATAATAGAAATATTTTTTTTTTAGAAATGACTTAAGGTTTGTTTCAAATTCTGTTGACTAGGAATATCTTTAGGAATATCTAGGATTAATCTGAAAGATATTGTTTCGATTAAGTATTTTATAATCTTCGCACTAAGTGAAGATATCAGATGCTGAGATTTAAAATGCACTTTCAGATTCAGAGCGACAAATACAAGCGAAAATTATATTAAATTTATCATATAATATTTCATTCAATTAAATAAGCTCCCGATCGATAGTGTTAGCTATTGCAAAATATTTGTCTATAGCTAAACTAAAAATCATAGAGGAGACTATAAAATAAAACCGACGGGCGGCCATGCTGGCGCTAGCGATCAAAAGGAATGGACGTAAAACGGAGAAATGGAAAATTGTAACATGTAACAATCCACAATGTAATAACATTGTGGATTGTTTATAAAATTGAATAAAATGCAATAGTACAAAGCTGCAGTATTTTATTATCACTACATATAATCAAAAGAGAAGGCGATCCTGTTAATAATAGAATAATCCAAAATGTACAATGGTATGGAAATATTGATATAATGTCTATTTTTATAAACAACATTTTTTTTCCTGCATCTATTAACATCTCTGTTCATAACATCATTTTATACAAAAGGAGTCTTTAAGAGAATAAGACTACAAGTACAAGTTACAAGTTATGGTTTATTTATGCAATAGCTCGCGATAAAAGTAGAAGTGCCCTTAATATATATTCTTTACTACATCTATTTTAAAAGCAATTCATAATCAAAGTGCTTTGATTTTTTCCGCAATAAACTTGTAAGCTTCTTACGTTCTTCCATACGTCTGAACAGATTAATGTCAACACTGTCTCCGCTGTACCAACACGAGCGCGAAATGGGCGTCGACGCCATTTTGATTTATTGCCGCTTCACTAGTGGGATTTGTTCAACAATATTGTAATGGATTAATTTTGACATGAATAATATTTATATCTTCCGGCGTTCTGTTTAAGTGGGTGTTTTAATTACGTGGGCATCGTTGTTAACGTGTCTTTGCCGAAGGGCTTTAATGGGTTTACACATAATATATCATGAACATAGTAATCGTCGTGGTATAACTATAATAAAATGTTCAATGCATTAATGTCTGCAATATAATGCACACATCAGATTAGGGAGCTAGTTTGTAAATAATGTTAGTTCTTAGTTTAGTTCAAACTTTTGTATTCATTCATTGATTTATTCCAACCATAGTTTTTAAGACATAATGTTACTAACAACAATTATGGATCTTGTATCTTGTATTTTGTAAATAAAATTAAAAAATAAAAATTTATTTTTGTATGTTATGCTGATGAATGGTGAGTTTTAGCTATCCCTACTTTGGAGTTGCATGTGTAACCCCAATTTAATTAGCGTGAGTGTTAATTAACTTAATCAGAGAGCCTTGGTTATATTGTATATAAACGAAGACATAAATTACTAAACTATGTAAATTTCTACGTATAACCAGAATGCTGATTACTAAGTCCAATCATTACAAACACTCTGTTTTCTTGTTTTTCTTCTAATTTAACTAGCATAACTAAATCCGAATTACACTAAATGTCTATTTTTAAGCACCTTTTTGATATACTACGGGGGCGAAGCCACCGGCATAGCTAGCTTGCTATGCCTCCGTCGAAATTGAAATCTGTGTGTCACAAAATTTTTCGCGAATTGAAATTATGAACATAAAAGATATTGTGAGGAAGCCATTACAGATAAAGACATGCTCTCGCGGACTTATTTTTAGTATTTTGTATATCTACAAATCTCTAGCACATTTCTAAGCTACCTCTTCACCACAATTTACATAAAACGGTAAAGGTCCAGACAGAAGACCAGAAGGGACAGAATTGCACTAACCTTTAGTAAAAACCTTACAAAAAACCGTTTAGTAGATTTTGAGAAAATCGATCACATCGGCTTAGCGTTTGGGGAATTAGTTTTATAATAAGTATAGATTTAAGTAAATAGAGCATACTATGCAAAATACAAATAGATCCAGAAATTACTCAAAAATATAATTTATCATCTTTAAAGAAATATTTAAAAAATATTGACAGTTAATAAATAAATGCCAAATAAACTCATTCCGCAGTTTGTTCGGCGGAGGGTTTGCGCTTTTACTATAAATTCCTCCCGAACTATTGGGTTCTCTAAATTGCTTTCGCTCGCCAGAGCTCTTGATAAATTGGTATTCACTTGCGAGAATGTACGACTCTGTTCACATACATTTTTAAAAGGATCAAGTCTCCGTTGCAAATTGAAAAACGCTATAAAATTTACAAATAGTTTTATTACTCGTGTTGTATTACATTGTAGTTTCATGTTATGGTTATTTCAATGTTACTTTCAGTCTATAAAACTACAGTTTCCAAGCTTCAATAGCATGACGGATTTAATACATTTAAAAGGAGATCTGAAGGTGTATACAGAATGATAATAAAATTAGACGTTACAGTATAAATTACTCAAATTAAATAATTAACTTATTTAATTTAAAATTAATTAATTAAATTAAATAAACACTTCTGTAAAGACGTAATTTCGGTCGAGGCAGCGAAGAAGTTTTGTGTGAACATGACTTTCAACCCAATTCATCTTAGATATGTGGTACTACAAATAGTGCAACTAAGAGCATTGACTGTCATACTTAAGACGTTAGGAATAGTTTTTACTTAACAAAAACAATACAAAAAATGTATCTTATTCAATCAAACGAACCAAAACTTTGTTTTAAACTTGTTATGTGTTACTATGCCCATTGCTGGGCTAAGACCTCCTCTCTCCGTTTTTGGAGAGAAGGATTGGAGCTAAGACCTGCCACGCTGCTCCAATGCGGATTGGTAGGTTACACATATCCCTAGAATTCTCTAGAGATATGTAGGTTTCGTCACGATGTTTCCTTCACCGAAAAGCGTGTGATAAATTGCGATTACCAATTAGACACATAAGTAAAATATTCGAAGCAGGTTGTGGAATTTTTAATGGTTATTTCTATATATAAAAAAATACTTGTAACTAACTTTTAACGGTTTAAATTAGTTAATATTTAAATTTGTTTGCTGTTATTTTAGTTTGACACTCGATTTACGGTGAACGAATAAATCGCTACGAAATTTCTCACTGCGAGATCTTCTTTGAAGTTAAAGAAGAAAAAGTTGCTCAAGAATAAGGTATTAACATTTTATTATTTAGTATATACAAAGAACGCAAGTAACTTAACTCAAAGGTTTTTTTTGGCGGTAATTAGCTATGGAATTCCGATGATGTTACTCATACAACACCTCTTTCTATAAATTAAATTAGTTATTTGAGTTTACTATTTGATACTAAATTTCTAACTAAATCCTTTGGAATTGGAATTTTAATATTTTTAGCGTACAATTTGCCTACGTCCCGTCCCTTATTGTGGTACTCCTAATAGTACAAAAAATAGTTTGATGTGATTTTTTTTAAATGATTTGCCACATATATTGTTTACAATGTTGTCAACGTTAAAAGTGTTTTTTTACTGTAGTGCTTTAATAATTTAAAGCACTCATAAACAAGGGCTATTCGAATACGAAATTTTATCGAGAATTGTGGTTGTGTTTCGAATGACTACAAAAGTGGTGTAATAAAATATTTTAGCGCTTCAACTGTTCAGAAACAATACGTTTTCATATGCTTTGTATTGTTTAAATTCTGCTACAATCGATTTCATGTTGCTCTTGTTATATGCCACTGATTTTAAGCATAAAGTACAAAGGAAAATATACGATATATACCAATCTGTTACGTATTACCTTTACTGGAGATAAATTTCATTTTATAACGCAGTTTAAATGACATAGAGGAAGAATTTAAACGGTCTGTGTGGTTGTAATATATATTTAGGATATATTTAAGGATAGATTTTCACTTAATTTATATTTAGTCTCATCGATAAGTAATAAAATAATAAGAATAAAAGTAGTAGAACGTATGCCAGTCGGATAATATTAATATATATATATGATTTATATTTTAATAGAAATTTTAATTATTTAGTTCGTCAAAATCTGATATCCAACTTGTGTATAATAACTTGATTTCTCTTACCCACATGTAGTAAATTTAACCTTAAGTAATTATAAATGAGCTACACGTGCACTTTACCAAATGATAACATAATATTATCCCAGAAGAGTTTTGAAGTTGTAACTTATCTGCAATTGACTCGAAAACGATTCGAACGAGCTAAGCTCTGTAATAAACCAAGGTGACGTGAATAAAATGTAATATAGATTTCCGCAAATAACTTCTAATACCGCGTACCTACTCGCGAAGAAAATAAATTGCCTTTAAGTTCTCAGTTTATTTATAGAAAAACGAGGTCCAATTTTCTCTAGAGGCATCCCTTTTGTGTTTGATAGAATATTATAATGCGAAGGTGTCAAAGGTTGAGTCACGTAATGATGTGTCAGTTTGTCGCTGTTACCGAGGCTGCGAAAATTGGGTTCATTTTAAAAGGATTTTTGAAGGATTACGAAAAAAGAGAACAGTATTTCTTTGTTATATTTTATGATTATACAAGAATTTAATTATATTTATTATTATTAAATTTTTATTATTAATTTAATAATTATGCTAGAAGCTCATGTATTATTGTTAAGTTACAGCCTAGGTTTGACTATCCGAAGATTCAGTTAATAATTTTCTGGCCATCTATTGAAATTTGTCAAGTTATAATTGAGTCAAAGCTCCCGAGCTAAATCACGATCACGAGTCATTTGAAGTTATTTACAAGGTCTAGTTCATGTAAAAGATTACAGATAATTCCCAAAATCTGGTTCGAACGTATATGCTTGTAGATGCTATAGCTAGTTAATAATTTTAAACACAGTTTATTATAGGTTTATAAATTGTTTAGCATTTAATAGCGTGTTTAAAGGGCATACATGCCGAAAATCGCCTAGTATGTGAAATACGAAATGTTAATCACAGAAGTTTTGTTAGCGTAACTTAAGACAGTATCAAAACCAATCTATCCCTGAGATACTAATCAAACACAAACAAAAAGTTTTAGTAACATAAAACGAAAACATCGAACATTCTGTCTCGAATCATCATCATCCTCCTGCTCTTATCTCACTCTAAGTGGGGTCGGCATAACATGTTTAAAACAAGTTGTTACACGTTTTGGCTAGTTATTTTAACACCGGCCGCCTGCTTGAAGTCAACTTACCTTAAACCCATTTTACGACACCTCGTTTAGAAATGAGGGTAGCCTATTCTACTCAGCCGGATATCACATGGCGGGTCAACTAAAGTATTTAGTCACCTTTTACAACACCTCGGTAAGAAATGAGGGTAGTCTATATTCAGCCGGATATCACAAGGCGGGTCTTGAATATCGCATCATTAATATAAATAACCCTTACCCCTACGCAAAACAAATTAGTGACTCCTCCGAGTAACACAAGCATGAAATATATTTTGGGCGGCCGCCTGTCTTCATTTATAACGTCTTCGAAAATAGCTACAGGTGATCAATATTGGTAGTCGTCAAATTTATTTAAATCTTCACTTGTCTCCTGAATAATGCCTTAGACAACATTTCGTCTTCTGAGTGCAATACTGTGTAATATATTTACGTCATTGCTGTGTCACTATTGAAACATCTCGGTTGTGAAGATCTGACGTCATGTTTTAAAAAAAAATTCTTGCTATAACATTTGTTGTTTATCCCAAAGTGATAAGTGAACAGAAAATAATTTATTTGGTCTCTTCAGAAATCTGTCGTAATCTGTGATATCAGGATCCATTTGATCGGCAAACCTATCGATTCCGTTTCACGCCTGGCAGAACTCAATCAAGGAGGTGATGCATTAATTAAACAATTTACTATATACTATAAGTATATAACATACTATAATGTAATGTATATAAAATAATATTTTCCGAATTTTCCTCTTCGCATTTAATATGACTTTTGAAGTTTATGAATAATAGGTTGACTGGCTCGTTGGCACAATTGACAATGGTACCCCTGCCTTCAGCACGGGTATTAGGTTTGTATGCCCGCCGAGTATCAACATTTTCTAAGAACAATTTTTCCTTGAGTCTGGGTGTATTTATGTATTTAATTTCTATTCAAATTTATATACGTATATATTTACCAATTGTCTGCCACCCATAACGTAAGTACTAAATTACTTACTTTGGGGATGGACGACCGTGTGTGTGTAATTGTCCTATATATTTATTTATTATTGGTATTCTTAGTTAATGTGTAAACACCGGCCATACTCATGTCTAATTTTATCGGATTGGCCTGACTAGTTTTGAGCCTATCCCGGGCACTTATTCATAAGCTCTTTACTCGACGTTATCGCGGCAGGCAGCCCGAAACTAGTCGGGCTAGCCCGATAAAATTAGACGTGAGCATAAGCGGTGTCTACACATTAACTGGGAATACTACTCATGATATGATGAAGTTTTAATTTAAAAATATTATTGATATGTTGGTTCAAAATCATTGTATGCTAGCTGAACGCTTTAGATACATAATCGAAATTTATTATGCATCATAAAAAACTGAGTTTCTCGGCAGATTATAGGGCAAGGCATTCTTGAATATGAATGCTAAACTACTAACCATATCGTTTCTTTTGTTTTAATGGAAATCCAAGTACAAGAATTTCGGTAAATATTTCGATAAGTTTGATATTTTATAAGTAAAATTTTAGTTATTTTCTAGCTTGAATGGAAATATTTACTCCACGAGATATTATTTTAGTGAAATACCGTTGGTCTAAGACTTGAACGGAGTATTCATAATCCTTGCTAAAATCCTTGTAAATTGCTAGTATTTTTTTTATTTTTATTCATCCATAATATGAAATATAACATTTTTCATAAAAGATGATGGCAGATAATAGCAAATTAAAATTATCTTTAGTTTTATGTTGTGAATCTTAAATTAATTCGTTTTTTTTAATCATTAAAATTTGACAGATTGAATTTGGCAAATCTTTTTATTCGACAAAACGTTTTTGACATTAAAAGTATTAATTAGCATGTGTGCAATTTCGGCACTTTAGATTTTCATTCTTCCATCAATACAAAGACAGAGAGTGAAGAAGATATAAAGAAAATAGTTTGTATATACCTACATACACATTTTTTCTGACGTGCGTTTGTTAAACGTTTTTAATAATTTCAACCTAAATAATGATCAAAACAAATATTTTAGTGAGGAAGCAGAAATCTCTTAGAGCTAAAGATAGCCTTTGAGTAATCCAGGGTCGATCTCCCTGCTTACACGGGAAAAAAAGCAATTTAGATCACAGTATAATGCGCTTACAAGAAAAAGTAATATAGATACATTTACTGAGATAACAAGGAAGAATAATTGAAATATCCATCAGCAGTTCTCCTTAATACAGAATATTCACTACTTTTATAATCCCATTGTTGGGTGCAGATCTTCTCTTTTCATCTTTGTACAGAAGGGTTAGATCTTTGGGATTGGGGCAGTAGAATATTAACAGGCCTTTACTATTACATGAAATCAAACCCTTTATTTTATGAATTTTGGCAAAAGAACAAATCTATAAAACAGGTTAGGATTACTGTAAAGCAGTTGTAATATCAAGGGAATTGTCGACGTAAATTGCAACAGTGTTTTGAATATTGTAACAGTCTCAGCCCTACATTCTTGTCAAAATTAATATTTTTTAATATTAGGTCCTTCCATATGAAATTGGCGTTTTGTCGTACTGGCCACTTTGATCTCAAATATTACCTTTATGGTTAGGAATTCCAAATTCAAATTCATACAGCTATTTACTCATGCATTTGTGTTTCAAACCCCCTAATTCATTTGTTTTTTCTTCTTTTGTTTTTTTCTTTGTGTCACTCTGTTTACAAAATGGAAAACATGAAATATCGCGTTATTTACGAGTATGAGTTCCACCGTGGCACCAGTGCTGCAGAAACGGCTCGAAGGATTAATGATGTGTATGGTGACGGTGTCGCAAAAGAAAACACAGTGCGTTTTTGGTTCCAACGTTTTCGTTCTGGAAATTTCGACCTGCAGAACGAGCCTCGTGGACGGCCGGAGACCAAAGTTGATAATGAAGAATTGAAGGCTATTGTGGAAGCGGATCCATCGCAAACCACGTCCGAGTTAGCTGCAGGCTCCGGTGTTAGTGATAAAACTATTCTAATCCACTTGAAGCAAATTGGGAAGGTAAAAAAGCTTGAAAGGTGGGTACCTCATGAATTGAGTGAAGCAAACCGACAAACGCGCGTCGACTGCTGCGTTACGTTACTCAACCGGCACAATAATGAAGGAATTTTAAATCGAATCATTACCTGTGATGAAAAGTGGATCCTCTACGATAACCGGAAGTGCTCATCGCAATGGCAGAACCCTGGCGAACCAGTCAAATCCTGCCCTAAGCGAAAATTGACTAAAAAAAAGTTGCTTGTAATCAATGAATAAAAATACTTAGCGAAAGATACGAAAAATCTAATGCAAAAATTATGGATAAAATTTAACATGCATCATCCATCAAGATCAGGGGAAATAATAATAATTCTATGTCAAGGAAAATGCTTCTCCGCTAAGTGAATGTACATTTTAATGTCGCTTGTCACAATGCAATGGCAAAAGATATGACAGAATATTACGCAGAAAAAAGAAAGTTTTCTTAGGAAATAGAATTGAATATAGTAGGAATATGACTAAACTACAAGCTGTGATAGCCCAGCGGTGAGACCGTGCGACTGTTACAAGGCGAACACGAGTTCAAACCCGGGCAGGCACCAATAGGTTTTTCTATTAAAACTCATGTGTCTATATAATGTGATTTTATTTGATAATTGCAATTTATCACACGCTTTTCGATGAAGGAAAACATCGTGAGGAAACCTGCATACCTCTAAAGAATTCTGGAGATATGTGTAACCTACCAATCCGCATTGGAGCAGCGTGGTAGGTCTTAGCTTCAACCTTCTCTCCAGACACGGAGAGAGGAGGCCTATTCCCAGCATTGGGATTGTAACAGGCCGCTACTTTACTTTTTTTATGACTAAACTATGAGTTGATAGATTTTAATGACTGCAACCGAAAACCTTTGAATATTATGTATTTCATATCTCAAATGAATACAGGGTAAAGTTAATGGACCAAATCTGAGATGTAAGTAAATGTACTATAAGTTTTGGTCGTGATCGCCGACCCCGAGACAATAATTTACCAGGAAGTTACACCTCTAGCAGCACCGATGCTTTCCAAACAATATTTATGTGGTTTTTAATATGATGTATAACTTGCTAATGGAACTTGTATATTTTTTGATATGTTTATCCTGTTCATCTAAATTAGTAGGAGTAGCAAAGATGGTCTCTTTAAGAAGAGAGGACGCCGTTTGCTAGTGGGCTAGAAGAGACGCACACTTTACTATAATAAGTTTTGTTTAAAACAATATTACTCAATTAACCAGTTAACAAGGAACAAGTAACTAACTAATTCGCTGGTTGGTAGTGGATGTCGATTGTACGGTTTACTTTAGGGTTTGAAATATTTTCTATTTTTCTGGGTAATGCACAAATTATCACCGATACGTGAATAATAAATAATAAATAAATATATGGGACAAATACACGCAGGTCTTCCGTCCCCAAAGTAAGTAACTTAATACTTGTGTTATGGGTGACGGGCAACTAGAAGATATATTGCAATTTTAAATACATACTTAAATACAAATATACACCCAGGCTCGAAGAAGCAACAAATTCAAAAGTAATAATAAAATTATTTTGCTATAATCCGCGATACAGTAAATAGAAAATATATATAGTGTTTAATGTATAGTGGATTATCAGTATTTTCATACCCGATACGTGCAGGATTCGTAAAAGCACATGCACAAACCTCCACCACTTCCACCAAAATACACAAGCACTACACAGTTTCACTATCACAAACTCAACAATCGTTTCGCCCCGCAACCGAGGCATCATCAGGAGATAGACTCCACGACAAAATCGCAAAGCGAAGCGTTATGCAAACAAGCATTGTTATATAGTAATCGGTTCATCCCCACCTTTACCTCTGAACACGTGCAACAAGCTTGAACTTGAAACATTTATCTGCTCGTTAATGAGGGTGCCATTGTTATGGCTATGTTCTATATAGGCTTGGTTATGTTCTTTAAAACGGGTTTTTTTTTAAAAAAAAGAGTGGTATTTACAAAATAAAATGTCCTGAATGCAATGATACATATGTGGGTCAGACTGGTCGTAATTTTGAAACCCGTTTTAAAGAACATATGGTCGCTTTCAGGAATAATAAGCCACAAAATTCACATTTCGCGAAACATTTGTTAGAAAGCGGTCATAAAGTTCCTAATGACCATTGTTTCGAAATACTGCACACCTGCGAAAAAAGCTTAAAATTGAATATTTTGGAACAATTAGAAATCATTAAGCATAACAATGGCACCCTCATTAACGAGCAGATAAATGTTTCAAGTTCAAGCTTGTTGCACGTGTTCAGAGGTAAAGGTGGGGATGAACCGATTACTATATAACAATGCTTGTTTGCATAACGCTTCGCTTTGCGATTTTGTCGTGGAGTCTATCTCCTGATGATGCCTCGGTTGCGGGGCGAAACGATTGTTGAGTTTGTGATAGTGAAACTGTGTAGTGCTTGTGTATTTTGGTGGAAGTGGTGGAGGTTTGTGCATGTGCTTTTACGAATCCTGCACGTATCGGGTATGAAAATACTGATAATCCACTATACATTAAACACTATATATATTTTCTATTTACTGTATCGCGGATTATAGCAAAATAATTTTATTATTACTTTTGTATTATGGATCTCCGCAAAGTAACGCCTAATTCTATAAATTAAGCAACAAATTGTTTTACAGAAAATGTTGGCCTTCGGCGGGAATCGTACCCGCGACCCGCGGAGCTAAAGGCAAGGTCACTACCTACTGCGCTAACGGGCCAGTCAATAGCAACAATAACAACTTAGCACGTCCCAAAATAAGGATGCCGTTGTAGTGCCAACAAGCAATGGAAGGGTCCGAAGTCCTTGACGCCAAGACGCCAAGGGGTTGTTACTCGAACGAACAGTAACAACAGGAATCCGAAAGTTAACACGACACTTGAAAGAAATACATTGCTCTTGCAAGGCCCAGATGTTTTTTAATGTTTTCCGATTCATTCAATTTATTTATTTATTTCTTTATTAGGAGCATTTAGCGAAGGCAAGATCTAATGTATTTAAAGATCTTACCCGGCCACATCCAACATCCGACAAGAAGTTGAAACGTTCTTTAAGAATACTAATACTAATAATATTCAATACTAATCATGTATGTCTAGCAACCGAGCGGTCATTAGAGAACCTCTCTCACGCACGTAGACACTCGCTCGGCCACAAAAAAGAATCGATCGAGCGATTGGCTTTGATTTGGCAATGACTACTGACTATTTACCGATATGTAGTAAATAAAAATTATGATTACCCATAAATAAAAGATGTTCCGAAATGAATATAATTTATTAAATATTACGAACAATAATAGAGAATTTAGCTATAAAACGTAAAATCTAAACGCGTATTTTAGGAAAATTGATAATTATTTATATTATTATGGACACAGAAAGTAACAAGTAGTAAATTCTATGTGGGTACCTTTTGTGTGATTGTGAGTGTATATTAAATTATTTTCTTTGCAAAAAACTAATGTCCAATGCACACGCCTGTATGTACTTAATAAATAAGTCAAGAATCCACCAAACATCGTAACAGTAAACTACAATGTTGCATGTCAATAAATACTTATTTCAAGCTAAACTATTTTCCTTTCCCAATTGAAACGTACCCCCGCACTTATTATAAGGCAACAAGGTTGAATATTGTTAGAATTTAAGGCGAAACCAAGTTGATGGCTTCCGGCTATTTCCTGTAGAAAATCTGATCAGAATCGTAATCTGAATATCGTAAAAAAGGAAAATTGGTCAACATTTAATTTACATGCTAATTTGTTACAATGAGAATAAGGCCTTGCCTACTGATGAGTTGTTTCAATTAGCTACTTTGCGTGTTTATCCGTGATTGAACACGGAATTTAAACATCTTTTTTGGTAGTGATTCAAATTTATATTCTTATATATTTTTGTATCAGTATACGATATTATCATTTTAGTCCATACCCAAATGCTAATAAAATAAGCTCAGACTAAGGTTCTTTCTAAAGATTTCCACTATATTAAAAATATCTTCTGCCTTGAGCAAGCGGTTTAATCACTTATGTTATTTATTTTTTTAAATTACCAACATAATACACATTAACATTGAACATATAACAACTAAAAATAAGTAGTATTTTAATTATAGATGGTAACACTTACAAATTAAGTTTATACAACTAAAAAAAAAACTAATCTTATCGTAGAATTAAGAAAAAAAATGGATTATACAGAAAAAAGTAAAAGAAGATTAATACTAAAAAAATATAATTAACAGCTACTGTCTATAAAGTACAACCAAGAGTTCAAGATCAGTACTTATCACTTATAGTCCGAACTAAAGTAGCTTTTTCAATACGCTCAAGCTATCGTGGGAAATATCCACTTTATGGTTAATACAAATGGTGTTATGAATTCGCATAGCGCCATTAATTTGGGCATCAGGATTCAGGTCATTTGCAATACACAGATGAGGTTTCAAATTGAGTAGGTATAATGCGACATTCTTAAAACGCGCGCGCAAGCACCCATTTACGATAAGCCCGTTTTATCCTCATAAAAAAGTAGTTTATGTATAGTAACCGGCTATACTCACGTCTTATTCTATCGGGTTAACTCGATTAGTTTCGAGCCCATCAAGACACTGAGTCAAACAAGTTAATCTAGGTCTGAGAGAGAGAGGCTGACTTTTGTATACTAGCTATGTAGTTAGTGATGATTTTCTAAACTGAACATCCAGTTTCTATAAACTCAATATAACCGCAAATATACTCGCCGTCATAAATGGCCAACAATTTTATATGTTAGTACTAAAAGCTGACTCGCACAACGGAGTTTGAAAACTCATTTCGGATTTATGTCCAAAGTTAAAAATGGTCCAGTTTTCTAGTACATTACTATTTACGCTCTGTATGATTTCCACTGGCCAGGAAAGAATAATGAATTAAGTTTAGCGCTTTGTTTTAGTTTATATAGTTAGCGTGTTGTTTTATGTATTTTGAAACACTATTGAAAAAGCTTTTTTTAGAATACGTATTAAAAGCCTGGGAATGTATTCATTTAATTAGCCCACATAATGCAACTTTTTTCAAGCAAATTACTTTATTTGCAGAACCTTAGAACCAAAACCAAAACAAGAGGTTTATTGAATTTTTGGAATTACCTAGGTTTGCTAAACTAATGGATATAACGATGAGCTCCGTTTTAACTCAACGATAAATGACATTCTCACGAAATTCCGATTAAAACTGTGAAAATGTCGATTAAAACTGTGAAATTTAATCGAATTCTATTATATTTTATTATTATAACTTTATTATTATTTTAACGAAATCATCGAAATTTCGATGTGTCTGTAGGCCTACACCAGGGATCGGCTTTAAGTCCCTTTTTATTCCTCTTAGTGATGGATGCACTTACTGCTGATATTCAAGAGGAAGCTCCTTGGTGTATGCTATTTGCCGACGATATCGTGATTGTCGGTGAAAATGCAGCTGAGGTTCAGAGCAGATTTGTGAAATGGCAAGAAAAATTGGAGAGGTTTGGTTTAAAGATCAACCTGACCAAAACTGAACACGTGCAGTGTAATTTCAGTGGTACCTCCAATTTTTCTCCAATAACCTTAAATGGTGTTGTTTTGCCAGTCTGCTCCGACTTCCGGTACCTTGGCTCGCTTCTACAGGAAAACGGTGAAATTGATCGCGATGTGAGGAATAGAATGAATGCAGGATGGATGAAGTGGCGACAGGTCTCAGGGACAGTATGTGACCCCCGAATGCCCCTTAAACTTAAAGGCAAAATTTATAAATCGGTCATAAGACCTGTCGTAATGTATGGATCAGAATGTTGGGCAATGAAAAAGATGGATGAAAGAAGAGTGCATGCAAATGAGATGAGAATGTTAAGATGGATGTGTGGTGTGACAAGATTGGATAAAATAAGAAATGAGTATATAAGGGGAAGTATGAAAGTTGCGCCCATTGTAGAAAAGATGAGAGGTGCAAGATTGGGATGGTATGGACATGTAATGAGGAGGGATGAAAATCATGTGACTAAACGAGTGTTGGATATGAATGTGGATGGATATGTGACTAGAGGGAGGCCTAAAAAGAGATGGTTGGAATGTGTGAAGTATGACATGCATATAAAAGGAGTAGCGCCAGAGTTGACGAATGATAGAAAAGAATGGAAGAGGAAAACATGTTGTACCGACCCCACTTAGAGTGGGATAAGGGTAGGAGAAAGAAGAACTTTATTATTATTTTAACGTTATTTGGAAGTTTTTTTTGAAGCACGTATTATATTATAATTCTTAAGCTACTAGCCACAATTTATTGTTATTTTACTATTGGTAAGATGCCATGTAGTAATTATTGAGAATTAGGCATCTGTATATGGTAATACATGCATATCCATGTTGTAAAAAGGTGGATTGATAATTGCTTGGTAAGAACCAATTCTTATTTTAAAATTACTATCGCATTTAAACTAACCAATTTTAATAAGTATGTATGTACCTAATACATGTCTTGTAACTTTTCAATCGAAATTTAAGCTCTGAAATTAATGCGTAACGCTACGCCCTGCATGCTCAGTTATTGATTGTGTTTTAAACGGGAGAACAGAAATGGCTAAAGAGTGCGGATCAATCAATCAATGCTGTAGCTACGTCCAAAAACGCTGTCGACGTCCGTGAACGGAAATTAATAGCCCTCGTTCAACCCGGATATCCATGTGACATACAAGAGTTTACCAACGGCTAATGCATGGATAGGCCCATTTTTTTTCGAATTGTCAATATGCTGATAGCCCTGAAGGTTCTTAGTGCCACCAAGCGAGGTACAGTGGAGGTTACAAAGTGAGAAGAGTAACTGAATGAACGTAAATTGGATTGCAACTGGAGTTCCGTGCGTGCATGAGGTTATAACGCACAAGAATACAACTAACCATAAAATAACGATTACTAGATTTTTAGAGGTCGCTGAATATAGGCCTCATAAGAAAGCTCAATTCGTCGTCAATCATTTTTCGTAAGGAACGTCTTAAGAAAAATCTTTGGAAAAACGCGAGAAGACAACGGCATGTTTCGTAGAAGAATGAATCACGAACTGGACCAGCTGATTCATAAGGAAACGATAGCCAGGTTTTGCAAGTCACAAAGACTCGGATGGGCAGGCCACCTGTAACGCATGGACGATGTTAGAGCTGTCAAAACCATTTCTAAGTGGACCCCACAGCAAAAGAGACACACAGGCAGACCCAGGAAGAAATAGAGAGTGTCGAGGAGTACCTCAAATGATTGAGCAAACTCACATCTTGGAGGCGGGAGGCCAGAGTCAGAGTAAAATGGAAAAGGCTCGTTGAGGAGGCCAAGATCCATAAAGGGTTGTAGTGAAGCAGGAAGAAGAAGAAGAAAGTTCTATGTCACTCAGCAGTGATGGAGCGAGATATTTTTGTAGTTCTACGTGATCACATCAGAAATGAGGAGATCCCGTTAAGAGATCTATGTCAAACAGTGAACGTCCATCGGTTGATGAAGAAGAAGAATATTTTTAATTTTTATCTCTGCCTAGCCTTCTAAAAAAGGGAGCAAAACAAAACTATACAGATAAATACATCCCCAATTAAGTGAATTTATTATGTCGGTATTGGCTCGATTGACATAATACGGTATTTCAGTTTTATGTCTAACATCTGAGATTTTAAATCGATACAACAGACTATTTTACAGATTTCATTTCGACACTGTTTAACAGTTCTCTTTATTATTTCTACTAAATACTAATTTATAATACTAATGGAGTAGAAAAGAAAGTAAACATTTCGAAATAAAAAAAGTCTACTTTCTATTAAAACACAAGTCAGTCATAGCTACAGACCAGAAAGTTTGAGTCCATTATAAAACAATTCGATTAGAATATTGCTGAAGTTATTCCGATCAGGGCTTGTGTATTTTCTGCTGCTTTTTGTTTAGATGAAAAAAGTTAGGGTCCCTTGTCGGCACGTTTGTATAAGTACGCAACTTCGGAGATAAATACAGAGTTAGTATTCACTCGCACGATCTTATTGAAATCTATCCGATTTTTGAGAACAGGACTTTCTTTCGGACTATCAAAAATTATATTAAATATAAAAGTTATGACAGAATTATTTTGCTATAATCCACCTTTGTTAAAAAAAGAAGAAACTGTTTACATACCTTATACATTAAGGATGAATCCAATATCTCTCGTGCTCCAGTAATAATAACTCTATGCAAATATATGGCCTGCAGGCCTACCATGAACTCTTATTGCGACTCAATCGAAGACGTAAACGAAATTGTTTTTCTTTTTCATACCATGACGTCTTAAAGACGCACACTTTAAGTCGTTGCTGGATGAGCGTTCGGAATTCGTCCTAAGAACTTGTGAGTTAAAGACAGAGAGTTATCTATAGTTCATATAACGTTATCCTTTTCAATCATTACGACCCCAATGCAATTCACACTTCATGGTACGAAAAGAAAGCAGTTCGCGGTCGTCGTCTACCTCTTCAATTGAGTCGCAATAAGAGTTCATGGTAGGCCTTCTGAAGTTCAACTTTTCAATGTGTCATATTAACGGTGCAATACCAAAAATCGGCAAATAGTCTCTCCGAGCAGTGATATTAGCACCAGCCTTTGAATTTAAGCAGAGAAAGTTAAGTTAAAATAAGCCTAAATCTTGCCTCCTCCATCCTCAAAAATGTCGAGACCTTTTTGAAATCGTATGGCCACGTAGTGGGGGTCTGTCTACACTACGTTCACCACTCATCCACCTTGAGACCTCAACGTCCATCGGTTCTTCGAACGGTGTGCCCCGTCCATTGCCACTTAAGCTTTGTGATCCATTGAGCTATGTGATTTAATCACGACACTCTGAGCATAGCTCTCTCCATAGCGCTCTGAGTAACTCTGATCTTTCTTATGAGACCCATAGTTAGCGACCAAGTTTCAAAGCCATATATCATCAATGGCAACAAATAAAAAAATAATTACTTTTACTCTAATTAACATTGATGGTTAGTAGATTTATGCACTACTTTGTGGATATTTATTATACAAGAATAATAATGATATATTGCTATAATAGGCGACAAAGCCAATTTAAAACATTATATTTAATGCTAAATATAAGGTGTAATATCTCGACATATATATCTATGTTTATGATATAGACTCCAGAGTCGATTTTTGGATTGCTTGTGTTTTTGTGTTTTTACTTATTCTGCATGTACACATTTAGCATTAGATATATTTTCCTATTTGTTTTATCGGTTTATTAAATAAAATAAAATAAAATAATATTACTTTTGTAACTCTGATGGCTTAAAGAATCCCAAATTAATACCTTTTCTCGGAGTTATTGAGTGAAACTGGGATAGAATTCAGTTATTCACAATGTGATATGTCGAAATAAAACGTCATACTTAATATACTAATAATGTTCCTACTTTATATGAGTACGTTAGCGCGGTATTCGACAATACGAGAACCCAATGCGTAAATAATTGAATAATGAACCCAATCACGTATTTAACATGGGAAATTTATATGACAACCAGCTGTTAATTAGATTTTAGTTTAGCTTTAGTTATTCGTTCGCTTTACTTCACTTATCGCTCTGATCAGGCTTTATATTGCTTCTTTATATATATCCTATTCCTGCTTATGTTATTTAAGTCGTGATAGCCCAGCGGTGAAACTGTGCGACTAAGAGCGTCACGGGTTCAATCCATGGGCAGGCAACAAAGAGTATTTCTGTTAAAATTTATGTCTTATTCATATTTGCAATTTATCAGGCGCTTTTCAGTGAAGGATAAAATTGTGAGGAAACCTGCATATCTCCAGTCCCAAATTCTGGGATATGTGTACCAACAACGATCTCCAAAAATGGATAGATGAGGCCTATGCACTGCAGCGGGCTTATAAGAGAGGCTGTTACTTTCCTTTCTTTTTTTTTCTTACGTATATTATTTACGAAGCCAGATCATTTTCCAGATTATTCACCATACGTCATTAAAAGGTTGGTTATCTAGTACTGATTTTAATGTACTAATAACGCGACCTTTCCTTATCGATCGATGCCACAGTGGTATTTAGGTCAGCTGGATTGCACGATTATAGAAAAGATACGGCCGGTCATTATTCTATCTTGACAAAGGCTTCTTCTCTCTTTGGAGAGGAGGGTTGGAGTTTATGCCAAGGACACTGCTTTTGGAAATTATCCAGGCATATTCTGGTCTCATCACAATTGGGAAACATT
Source organism: Morpho deidamia (assembly GCA_947086505.1). Lineage (NCBI taxonomy): Eukaryota > Metazoa > Arthropoda > Insecta > Lepidoptera > Nymphalidae > Morpho > Morpho deidamia. The sequence goes on from CAMTZC010000025.1 coordinate 5,447,094, forward strand.
GGTAAACATTGTGAGACCATTAACAAAAAAGGCATGATATCAATTTTGTACAACTTTTTTTTTGTTAAATCAAACACACAGGATCTGCTTGGGTTATATTTCCGTTAATCTATGGTCAAAGCTGTGATATCCTATCGATGACAACGCGCGACCCTGTAGGGGGTTCAAACCTCGGGCAGGCATTAATGAGTTCTTCCATTAAAACTTATGTGCCTAATTGATTATTGCAATTTATTGCACGCTTTTCGTTGAAGGAAATTATTGTGAGGAAACTTGCATATCTCTAGAGAATTCTAGGGATATGTGTAATTTACCAATCCGCATTGGAGCAGCGATTTTCATGAAACCTAATATATAGAGTGTTTCGGAGGTAACAAAATCGATCTAACTAGGTTTTATTGAAAAAAAATACGTTTTATCCCTCTTCTGATGCACTGAAAAACTGCTTAAATATGAATTGAATACAAAGGTTATTTTGCGGACCAAATAAGTGAATATCCTGGATATTTGCCCTTTATTTATTTTTTAATTGTTTTTTTTTTTAATTACCGAGCAAGGTACATTCACTCAGGTACTCCTTATTGATTTGACCGACATTTGTTGAACGCTTTAAAATAATTAAATAAATGTAATTTCCCAATCTCAGCGTATTATTCTTGTTCTCTCACAAAATTCAAATTGATTTTTTTCCATAAAATATAGCTTTTACATCGACCCGGATTACTCAAAGGCAGCGTTTAGCTCTAAACGATTTTCTTTTAATTCCTTATGTAGTCGCGCTTCGGAGTTCATTTTCTCGATAAAATAAAAAATAAAGCTAACTAGAATTCTGTAGTACAGGAATCAGTCCGACAAATCTAGGAATAAAGTCAACTTAACAATCTTAAATCCTTTCTGTGTGTATTCAATTTGATTTCGTTTGTTCGGAAAAATTTCAATATAGATGAAACTTAAGATTACTTTAACGTTGATTTTTTTAAATCTACGTTAAAGTATGACGTTTAAACTTAATTACGGATTCCCATACATCGGGAGAATCTGATTGTTACGGAAAATATAAAATTCAAAAATCAAGTGGCTATACGTTATTCTCACGAGGTTAGCGAAATGATTTTTGAGATTGTGGTAGTCAATGTGTGCAGTGCTAGTGTGTAGTGGTGATGGTTTTCAATGCATGCGTTTTAGAAATTCTATATGCATAAGGTAAATACAAACAAAATACACACGGTTAATACACTCTAAATTTAGTATTACATAAATTTTCTATTCGCAGATTAAACTAAAATGATTAATTGTTTTTTATTGCGTTGTAAAAAGTATCCCTGAGGGTTGGAGCTAAGAATTACCCCGCTGGTCCAATGCGGGTGTGTAGGTTACACACCTTCCCAGCGTTCCCTAGAGATATGCAGGTTTCCTCACGATGTTTCTCTTTACCGAAAAGCGTGTGATAACTTGCAATCATTAATTAAACACACAATTTTTTAACATAAAACTCACTGGTGCCTGCCTGGGGTTTGAACCCATGACCTCTTCAAGAGTCGTACGGTCTCACCGCTGGGCTATCACAGCCTTTATACCGAGGTGACCGTCTCTATAAAGAAGGCCGGTGAACGGCTTCGGTGTGGCTGAATACAGCCACACTCTCAGACGCCTGGAGTTAATCTCTAATGACTACAGCATTCAATATAAGTAGTAGTATAAGCAAGTTGTGCTAAAATATAATAAAAGTCTTACCTATTGTAATAAACCTTTGATCGATTATCTGAGTATTAATGCCGTGTAAGTAACTAAGCCCTTTGTATGGCGACATCAAAGCAGATAAACTAAGCCTTTGATATACCTACTCGTAAAGTTTATAATATTTAACATTTTAAAATGAGACTTTTGATATAAATTAAGCAGAGCATTGTTATATGGTAAAATTTATTTTGTTGTTTTAGTGTTGCCATGAAGAAAAATTACTCAAAATGACCAAAATGTTAAAGATTTAAAGATTTCAAAGGTTCTGTCTTAGATTGATTGGCCCGTTGGCGCAGTGGGTGATTATCCCGCCTTCAGTTCTACGGTTCACGGGTTTGATGCCCGCCGAGTGCCAACATTTTCTATAAACAATTTGTTGGTTATTCGAGCCTGGACGTATATTTGTATTTAAGTATGTATTTAAAATTATATATGTATTTCCAATACCTAGAAAAAAATACACGTTTCGGTTAATCCCAATTCGATTTTTAAGCTCCACAAATATACAACACATTTAGTAAAAATCATTAGGATTTATATAAAATAAATAAATTTAACCTAAAAAAACTTATCACCAATTGGCTTTTAACTTACACATATGAAGATGCAGAGAAAATACTATCAATAATAAGATTGAACTGGGTTGAAGCTCGATCTCAAAAAGCTCCGGACATTACAGCTAAGAAGAGAGCATTTAATATTGCTGCCAAATCCTACAAGAGGGTTCTTAAGAAGGCTCGATTTAACCGCACTAATCGCATTGGGATCAAATTAGCATCCTATCCCCGTGGTAGCAAAGCTTTTTGGTCGCTTGCGCGGTCGGTTGAGTCGAACTTCTGCCGTCCAACACTGCCACCATTGCTCAAGCCAGATGGGTCACTAGTTTTTTCTGCAAATGACAAAGCAAATTTATTAGCCAAGTTATTTGCGGAAAACTCATGCCTTGATGCAGGAGGTGCCTCTCTACCCCACATGCAACCTTGCGATTCTGTCATGGCAGAAGCTCGAATCCGCCAAAAAGAGGTCTTGAGAGAACTTCGCAAATTAAATGTGAACAAGGCAAGTGGTCCCGATGGCATACCTGCAATTGTTATGCGTAATTGCGCACCTGAGTTGTCTCCTGTTCTAACTCGCTTATATCGCCTCTCTTTAGAAACTGCTCATGTCCCTAAAGCGTGGAAGATTGCCAATATACAACCAGTCCCAAAGAAGGGTAATCGTGCTGATCCGGTCAATTATAGACCTATAGCAATCACTTCCATAATAGGTAAAATTATGGAACGTGTATTGAACAAAAAGCTCCTGGCGTACTTGGAAGAAAACGATCTGCTGTCGGATTTCCAATTCGGTTTTCGCCGAAATCGTTCGACAGGAGATCTTTTAACGTATGCCACTCATATCTGGGGCGAAGCCATTGAGAGGCACGGTGAGGCGCTTGCCGTATCCCTTGACATCTCAAAGGCTTTTGACCGTGTCTGGCACGATGGTCTTCTTAGCAAGCTTCCTGCTTATGGGCTGCCTACTGTGCTCTGTAACTGGATATCTGATTTCCTGAGTGAACGATCGTTTAGAGTAGTCATTAATGGCTGCTCATCTGATCTAATGACCACCAATGCTGGTGTTCCTCAGGGATCAGTTCTTTCCGCGACGCTTTTTTTGCTTCACATTAATGATCTGCTAAGTCCCGGTATCTTTGGGTACGCAGATGATAGCACTGTCACGGAGAGATATATGTCCAGTCCCAGAGCTAGTAGTGCTGAGATTCTCCAACAAAGAGAGGCCATGGTTGAGCGCATTAACTTGACTCTAAAAAAGGTTTCCGACTGGGGTGAAGCTAACCTAGTCAAGTTTAATGCTTCCAAAACACAAGCGTGCCTGTTCAGCGCCAAACGGAGTTCCTTCACCTTAACTCCTACTTTCCGAAATATATCTGTACCGATTGCCGATAGCACTGAGCTTCTGGGTATCCAAATAAATTCCAAGCTCAACTTTGGAAAATGCATCGAGTCCAAAGCAAAAACGGCTGCCAAGAAACTTGGCATCCTTAACAAAGTCAAGCAGTACTTCACACCGAAACAGCTTGTTGCATTGTACCAGGCTCAGGTACGATCGTGTATGGAGTACTGCTGCCATTTGTGGGAAGGATCAGCCAAATACCAATTGGATGCTTTGGACTCGGTGGATCGACGTGCCAGGAGACTCATAGGTGATGAGACCCTGACAAACGCCAAATTGCAGAGTCTGCAACACCGGCGCAGGGTTGCCTGTCTATCGGTTTTCTACAAGATATATTTCGGAGAGTGTGCCCAGGTACTTCATGAACTTGTTCCACCTTCGCCTTTCTATCACCGTACCGCTAGGCACCGGGAGAAGTTCCACCCTTATGTTATCGACATTCCACGAAGACGCACACAGCGCTTCGCTTCGTCTTTTTTGTTGCACACAGCAAGGGAATGGAATTCTCTCCCGGCTTCTATCTTTCCCAACACTTACAATATGGGTACCTTCAAGGCAAGAGTGAATAGGCATCTTCTGGGTAAGCGCGCTCCATCATAGACTGTATCATTGCCTACCATCAGGCATGATTACAGTCAAGCGCTCGCCTATTTAACAATAAAAAAAAAAAAAAAAAGATAATACAATTAAAAATAGGTATAGATTACATATTTTGTAGTTCTGTACACATAGACGTACGCATTCTTTCATGCATGCACACACAACTTAATTACATACACACGTCTACTCAAAGCATATAACTTCACTCACCACATAAACTTTTATGCACGCGCACACATTACACACACACTATTCCGTTTCGTTAATTTCCGGTATTAACGGAACCAAACAACAATAATCAAACAACATTAACGGAAATTTATTGTACTAATGGAAGGAACTACCTTCTGTAAAACAGGGTTCGCCTAGTACAGGAGGTAGTGTAAATCTGTAAAAAATGCTAAATTAAGGTGTCTAATAAACTATTTTATTATAACTTTTATTTCTCTTAAAACTTTTTACATTTTTAAATAATTTTAGTGATTAAAAAAATATATATTATTATTTTATCTACCAGTTGTCCGTCACCCATAACACAAGTATTAAGTTAATTGCCTTGGGGACAGACGACCGTGCGTGTGTCCCATATATTTATTTAGATTTTTCTACTAAGAATAGCACTAGAATCAAACTAATCCATCTATCTAACGTTTCTTCTTTCCATTTCTTAATATACTAAAAAATAAAATATCATTATTAATATTATTTTACAGTCCCTTTATTTCAATGATATAAAAATATAGTCCCGATTAAAATCAAACAACCTTTGATATATAACAAATTACGCAATGTAAAAAAAAAATTAAGCAAGCAATTATTGAACAACGCAAATTGATTTACATATATTTCCAAAGAACACTCAGGCAAAAACCGATTTCAGTTCTGTTTTATAATACGTAAATTTTTCTAAATTGCAAATATTATCGCGTCGGTGATTTTCAAGGGGCGCCCTTTTTCGTCTCCGTTTATAGAAAACTAGCACTTATCATCGTTCGTTGTAAAGAAGTATATTACGGTCAAATTGAAGCGAAATGTCAGGTATTTTTTTTCTTTTTTGCAAATGGAGGAACTCAATAAAAGAGGTCCTTAAAATGATTAGATAAATAAAGAAATTGACTTAAAAGTTTTTGAGATAAATTTTACAAAAATGGACGAAAAAATTTAATTGAATAACTTTAATAAATGGACGTATATTAAAAAACAAATAAAAAATAAATAAATAAATTTCAGACATATTTAAGGACAAAAGCCTTTTTAGCCTAAAAAAATAAAAATAAAGGGAAAAATTTTTTTTTAATAAAAAGAAACTACTTATTAGTTCTGACATAGATGGTAAGTTATGATACCTTAATAAGCAATAATCTGAAGTTTCTTATAGACTTCTAAACAGTAGACTTTATGACACAGAAGTACGACGCAGTCTGCAGTTTGGTAACTATGTGCGAATGAAGCCTTAATGTCTTTTATATTATTCATACTGGTATAGATTATTTGTTTTATTTTTAGTAATAAAATGTAGTGTTTGGTTTTTCTATTAAAGAATGTTCACTTTGCAAGTGAGATATAACTTGCATGCAGAGCTGACTGCCGAAGAACGAGAGAAGTAAGATATATCCTTTGGCTTAGTCTACCTATTCTAAAGAGCATCAGTAATAGCATGCATTCGATAAAACATGTGACGTAAATATACTAAAAACCGAAATGAAACATCCCTCTACATAACAATAAACTTTCCTGATGTCAGATTTTCGCAATTTCATAAAAGGCTTTAGGACAGTAAAATACTGATCCTTTGACATCACCGGATTATAATTTTCTATCAAGACAAAGGGAAACCTTTCGAGAAAATTCTCTCGGTTCGCTTTGGGAAAACTGAAGCATATAAAATAAATTACAAGTTTTTTGTCTATTACAAGCTTCAGAAAAAGGTAATATTTTATATTTTTTCTAATTTTATCTTCTAATTTCTTATTCATAACACTTAGAACGTTAAACAAATCATTGCAATGGGGTAAGGAAATTATTAATATATTATGTTAATGTCATTTAACATTTAAAATGCAATATTTGTATGTAAAGTATGTTGAAGGTAAATAATAAAGACAACCATATGTGACAAAATATGGTCATTATTTGTTTAAACTAATAGATAACGAAAATATGGGCGTATAAAAAACGTAAATATAGCAAGTCAAGTTAAAAACGATTTTAACAAAATTTAATGTCCAAACTGCTAACCGTTCACCAGTTCCCTTGTCTGGAGCCAATCTTGGCAGGAGCATTAGGTCATGCTTATGTTAATCATGCATTGTCACGGGACTGGACTAGTATTTAAAATTTCAGCTCAGTCGGACACCGGAAAATGAGTCAAATTTAATTTCCAAGATTCTGCCTTTACATACATTGCAAGTTTGATAAAATCTTTTAATAATAAATAGACAACAAACGTATAGTACCCGGCATTAAATAATGCACATCGATGTGTAGAACGAAACAGCCGGCCAGTTCGGTTTCATAGAGCGCTGTCACTGTCACAGACGGGTTCGTCAGTTTGTACGACAGAGACAATGCTCTATGAAGCAGAATCTAGCCGATTTTCTCTCTCTAAGCCTCAATATGCATTATTTATTATATATACACGTGATTCTGATCCTTTCTAAGGATTTTATAACTTTTTTTTTAATTTCTAATTGCGTGTTATCTTGATTGATAACCCTTGATTAAGGCCGTTGGGTCTCAGTCAAGGGTTATCAATAATGGTCAAAGCGCAAAACTTTGCAAATAAAGTTTGTTTATAAATATGTCTAAAAAAACACTCCATCAGTTTTTCGTACATCATCATGTGATCAAGATAAAAAATATATATCCCGAATTAAGATCTATATACGACTAGATGAGAGGTGCAAGAAGTGCAGAGGTGCTTTTTGCACATCATCATGTGATCAAGATAAAAAATATCCCGAATTAAGCTCTATATACGACAAAAAAGATATTTTTCTGGGATATACCTATATAACCTGCTAATCTATATTACAACACGATGGTAAGTACGCTTCATCATGTATTTTAAAAAAGGAGGTGACCTTTTCTGTTATTGTCCCATGCCTAGAAACAGGTTCAGACAACACTCTGCAACTGCCTCCAGAATTATCTCTTACCTATCTTAAGTGACATTATTCTTTTGTATACATAAATTAATTTAACATATGTCATAAAGGACGTGTTGGTTACTAGCTTTGTCATCGCATACCGAGTATTGTGCTAGATCTAAGAAGATCTTAGGCAAGATACTTAATGCGGCAGTGTAAAGGTTGGCTCTAACTAAGGTAAGTGCCGTGTGGTATCCGGCTGCATTGAATAGACCATTTCTCATTGAGATGTCGTAAAAGGCGACTAAGTTAAGTTGACGTCAGGCAGGCGGCCGGTCGTAAAATACGAAGCCAAATCATATGACAACATGTTTGTAACATGTTTTGCCGACCCCACTTAAGTGGGATAAGGGCAGGAGGATGATGATGATGTTAAGGTTGGTTGGTTAAGAATATACATAAATATAAAAAGATTGGCGATGTATATAATGGACAAAGTAGGAACCGACATAAGCTTGCAGTTCTTGCTTTGCGCCTTGCAAAAGTAAATAAGTAATTTCTGGGTTTGGGTATAAGATTCTATAATAAGATTCCAATTTTACCTTTGCCACGACAGCAGTTTAAAAACGCTGTTAAAGGGAGCCTGATACAAAAAGCCTATTATACTATTGAGGGTTATATAGGTGATAAAAATGCGTGGATTTAGCTACTCCTCTAACCTGTACAAGATAAAGTACATAAAGTAATAACCAAATGTAACACGTAATAAGAATTTTATTTGAAAAGAGCAACCACCGAGTTTCTTGCTCGCCCTTTCGATAGGAACAGCTTTCCGAACCAGCAGTAGATTTTAACGATTCAAAAGTACTTGTTTACAAGTTTTCTTGAATAAAGGATATTTTGAATTTTAATTTGATAAATGCACTCTACATAAATTCAGTTTGTATTTTTTTTTCTATTTTTCTTCAAGTTTTGTTCGATAACATTTAATTGCAAACGAACACTTTAACTCAATTTAAGCAGTATCAACAACTCATCTTATATAATAATTTTCAAGCACTTCAAGTAAAAGCTTTCAGTAACTTCAAACTCCTCGACCTTTCTGTGAAATATTAGTTGATAAAATATCCCCAAAATTTAAATAATAAATGAACAATTTTCAGGGCTTTATTAAGTTATACTACGGGAACTTTGTTCACTAGCGGTAATTCAATACATTATTTATCACAATAATGTATTTCCAATTTATTCATACTAATACTATAAGAACACTTTATCTTTATAAAGTGTGTTCTTAAAGATTATTAAAAATTGTTGATCTATTTATATTTCTCCAGAAATCTCAGGACATTTATCAACTGACCATTAAGATAACGTTTCGATTCGAGTAGTTTGGGATTAGATAAATTGTTTTTAACGACAGCGTAGTTTTGACAGCATTCGAAGATAAGCAATATTAGTTTATGAATGCGCTTAAATTTATTATGGCAATTAATTAATACTTTAAACAATGATGTTCTCCCGAAACACTTAATTATAATGTGTACTTTTTAACAGAATGGGCGGTTATGTTTTAGGTTGTTAAATATTTGATATGACTGAAATTTGTGTTTATGTACTTTCAGAGAGTAACGTATAATGAAATTGTAAAAGACATTTTTTAGCACGAAAAATGCAATCCCAAGCGTTTTAATACAATTCTTTTAGGACCTGCGATCTGTTACAACCCTATTCAACATGGGCATATATTGCTGACTTATTGTTTCCCAATTGGGGTCAATATAAAGTGTCTATCAGCAATATAGGCCTATAAAACTCATACATTTTTCCAAATTCAGTGAGTTCTTGTGATCTAGTCGACTAAGCCTAGCTAAGGACCCGGTTCCTGCCTGCCGGCTAGCTTCAGCAATAGACTGGTGACCATATCCTCCGGCTCCAACCCGCTAGAAGGGTTTTGCGCAAAAGTAGTCCAAGTACCAGTAGTGTTTTAATAAACAATTAAGGTTGCTAAGGTCAGTTTGTTTTTATTTATATATAAACCAAACTGGACGGTCTAACAGATCGCGTGACTCTTTGTTAAGGCTTTACAAGATTAAACCCTGGGTAGGCATCGATCATCGTAAATTTACCGCTAAAAGAAAACATTATACTTTATAATATTTTACTATATATCGCACGCTTATACGCTATATCGTATTAAAGTGAACTAATTCAAAATAAGGTTTAATTAAGTTAGATAAATAGTAATCCTTATTTCAATGCCATCTATCACATCACGCTAAAAACTCTTAATAAAGCTTGTATTTTCTTGCTCCTCGAAGTTATGAATCTCTTTTATACTCACGAGTTCTTTTGACGCTACGTTAAGTCTTATTGCAATTTGCCACAAAACAACTTTTTTGAATTAGGTCCCTACAATACTAAGCGTGCGATGTATATGTATCATACATATACATACTTCATATATTAGACTATATATAACTAAAATCTGATATATCTAGAGAATTTTATGCAAATAGTTAATATGAGTATTAAAACTCATGTGTCTAATTGATAATTGCAATTAATCATACGCTTTTCGGTGAAGGAAAACATCGTGAGGAAACCTGCATATCTCTAGGGAATTCTGGAGATATGTGTAACCTACCAATCCGCATTGGAGCAGCGTGGTAGGTCTTAGCTCCAACCCTTCTCTCCAGAATCGGAGAGAGTAGGCCTATTTCCAGCAGTGGGATTATAACAGGCCGCTACTTTACTAGGTAATATGCCAGTCCGCATTGCAGTGGCGTGGTAGGGTAAACTCCTATAACCTTCTTGCCAAGAGAACTGAGTCCTTTTTGCAACAGTGAGATAGAGAGAAAATAGGCAACTCCTTTTAGGACAGTATTAAATATAAATATATGAGACACGGTCGTCCGTCTCCAAAATAAGTAACTTAATACTTGTGTTATGGCTGATGGACAACTGGTAGATATACTACATATGTAATTTATATTTTAAATTACATATGTAGTATATATACCAGTTGTATCCATACTTAAACAAAAATATACACCCAGGCTCGAAGAACAAACAAATTGTTTATAGAAAATGTTGGCCCTCGGCGGGAATCGAACCCGCGACCCACGAAACTGAAGGCAGGGTCACTATCCATTGCACCAACGGGCCAGCAAGTCAGTATTTATAATTTATTACCATTAACTTAAAGTTAAGAAAACAAAACTGTTCCAAGATATTTTTTTCTAACAAAATGACTCATTTCTACCAAGTCTTGCGAAAGCTATTAAAATAAGCAATGACCGCGCCTTTGTTCTGGGTTGAAATATTAATTAGCCGCCAGCGAAGCCAAATGGAGATCGGGAACGAGCTTAAATATGAACGCGGAAAGTGACCCAAATGTATTTGCATTGCTAATTATTACGACGATAATATTAATTCCTGATAAAATATTAGAGTTCATGAAATCGGAGTGTTGTTCGTCGAGTATACTTTTATGGCTTAAAGCAAATTAAATTTCTGGGCGTCATCATAATTTGTTCAACTTTTTTTATTACAAATCTGGCTGCGATCTCCGTTAACCGTGTGTTCGATTCCCACCGAAGGCCAACATGTTCTATAAACAAATTGTTGGTTCTTCGAGCCTGGGTGTATATTTGTATTTAAGTCTTCTTAGGGTGCCATCTTCTTGCGAAGTTAGGCGATCATTAAGGCAGTCTAAACTTTTGATGCCGCGACTCTAAATTAAGAACGGGTGCTTTTGCCAAACCAATGGCGTAGGTTTTTTTTGGTGTTTTTAAGTATGTATTTAAAATTATATATGTATATATTTATATTGTCTGCCCATAACAGAAGTATTAAATTAGATACTTTGGGGATGTACGACTGTGTGTGTTAGTGTCCCATATATTTATTTATTTATTTATTTATAATCTCTTGATGTAATTGATGTAGGCTTGCTATGACTGAGTTTGCCATAGTATATCGATGATTCCGATTTTTCTGTTTTCTTATTTGATAATGATTATAAATCTCATTTAGCCTACTGAATGACTTTTATCTTCGTAATAGGTAGCCGCGTTTTACTATATCACTGCTAGGCAAAAGCTTCGTCTTTTTTTGAAGATAAGTAACAAAACTTATTATAAAGTCTACTCACTGTTTCGTCGCAAATCGGTAGAATATAATATAACCCAGCTGTTGTTAGTAATATCACTTTTTAAGTCTTTATTGAAGCCGTGTGGTATCCGGCAGAATAGAATAGACCACCCTCTTTTTTACCGAGGTGTCGTAAAAGGCGACTGAGGTAAGTTGACGTCAGGCAGGCGGCCGGTCGTAAAATATGTAGCCAAATCATATGACATAGGCATAACATGTTTGTTATGCCGACCCCACTTAGAGTGGGATAAGGGCAGGAGGATGATGACTTTTTAAGTCTTTATTGCTCGTTAAAATAAGATATTACAGTGCATATAGTGTGTATACCTATTTCTATATCTATATATATTATGAAATAAAGTCCCCAAAAGCTGTCTGTCTGTATTTGACCAACATACATTACGGTTTACCGTAAATTGTGTTGGAGAGTTCGCGCGGTTGCAAAATAACTTGTCTGCTTGGAGCTTTAATGGCGTGCGTCGCATAAACTAACAGAGATACATAGAGATATTGTAGCAAAGAATTGTAGAAACACAAATATACTACAATAAAGTCCGCGACAGCATGTCTCTATCTCTTATAGTTAACACACAATAACTACTTTTGTCTTTTGTGATACATTGTATACAAGAACGAAAAAATGCGCAAAGACACGCATATCACTAACAGCATTCTTTTAGACAACCTTAGATGGGAAAATCTCCATTTGAGAGAGAGCGAATGCAAAGCAATGAGTGTATGCAAAAACTAAAAAATTTATCTTAACAACTTGTATTAACCTAGAGATTGGAAAGTAATACTTGGTGTTATTTAAACAGGTTTTTATTTTTGTTGTAATCCGCGACACCCTGGTGATGGACATACGGTCAAGCCGGCTTTTCTGACATTTAAAAATAAAACAAATATAACATGAACTTTCATCATCATTCTCCTGCCCTTATCTCACTCTAAGTGGGGTCAGCACAACATGTTTTAAGAACGTTGTAAAATGATTTGGATAGGTATATTACGACCGGCCGCCTGCCTGACGCCAACTTACCTTAGTCGCCTTTTACGACACCTCGGTAAGAGATAAGAGTGGTCTATTCTACTCAGCCGGATACCACACGGCGGATAACATGTACTTTCAATTCAAAATAAAATACAGTTGATTTAAGTTTTTGGAGGCAAGGCGTTAAAATTATCTTAGAAACTCAAGAGATCACATTTTAAGATTATACTAGGAGAGGTGGGTGGGATCGCCTGGTTACGTTAATTTAGGATATAGTTTGATAGAGCGTAATGAGGGGTAGACTTACAATTAATTATCAAGGATTCCTTTTAGTTTATCATATCATAGTAATAGATTTTATATGCCTCTTGCTCTTTATATTTTTACGTAACATTTTTGTAGCCCGTATCGTACCGTACAACATAAATTTCGTATATATATTCGTTGCAACAACATATTTTATATTAATATAAAAAAAAACATTTTGACCATCACAAAAGTAATAATATTTTTGCAAGAATCTGCGATAAATTAAGTAGGATATATATACAATGCTTTACATTTATGTAGACTGGACTATTCGTTTTCATACCCGAAACATGCAGGATTCGTTAAAGCACAAGCACAAACCTTCACCACTGCCACCACAATACACAAGCACTACACACGTTCACTATCACAAACCAAACAACCGAACCGAAGCATCATCAGGAGATAGACTCCACGACAGAATCGCAAGCGATTTTGCTTTAGGGCTTCTCGAAGTAACGCCTAATTCTATAAATTACTTATTTCAATTGTATATATATAAAATATATAAATTGTTTATATCAATTTCGTTTGAGTGTTCGTTTATATATAACATACATATGTACGTTATATATAAACGTACGTATATGTATGTTATATATGTATGTATGTATGTATTGGGATATATACTCTGAGAATAAAGTGGTTCCTTACACGTTTGACCGATTTTAAACTGTACACCGCTTATAAAATCATAAATTTCGAAACGAAAGTCACTCACAATAACAAAGTTTTAGTTTCCAATTAAAGCGAGATAAGAGACTTAGGTTATGAACTTGTAAATTTGAATACATTTCAATTGCTAATCTAAACACGGTCCCTCCGGCGCTGAGATCAGATACAACACTCTCATAACTCCGAACCACATTGTGGCTTGCCAATTCGAAATTTAATTTATCTTATTTTTAATTATACACTGTTATCACTGGCCACTATAACGTTGCTTGAATTATGATAATAAACATTTTGATGTAAAATGGTTATTAAAAAGTCTTCCCGTAAAGAAGAGATTATCTGTGTTTGTACTATTTATTGTATAACTGTATCACAATTTTTTATACGTATTTTCTCATTATACGCTGTACATATTTCTGTCCTTTTATACCAATTTCTCTTTCTTTCATGTGATGAAAAGAACAGTGTGTAAGACAGTTATAGAGTTTTTATACTATAGGCCATATTCTACATCTTTTGATGACGAAGTAACCTAACTACAAAATTAAAAGTTTTCAGAGTTAGGAAACAGCTGCAACTACATCGTAATACTAGGTTACCAAAAGTAGTTTTTACTGTTAGTTCTATGTAGTTAGTTCTAAATAATAAGCTCGATAACTAGTTGGTGAATAACATAGAGTTATTATACTAGAGTAGGGGAGTCATAAACAAGCCTGTTAGTGCGAGTGTTACAATAAAAATTGTCATCTTTGTCTAATCGCACATAAAAAAGAGAGACAGATAAGCAAATTGTTTAGAGAAAATGTTGACTCTCGGTGCGAACCGAACCCGCGACCCGCGGAGTTGAAGGCACGGTCACTACCCACTTCGCCAACAGGCCAGTCATTAAATGAATTATATGAATATAGGTACTTTTTTGTACGAATATTAAGTGTGATACGAAAAGGTTCCTTTATTTTTCATTTTTCTCTGTTTTCAAAAATCCATGTCAATTAATCCTCGATATACTTTTTCTTATTTTAATGTCTTATACGTGAATATATTCTTGACAGTTCATATACAGTTTTGTGTAAAATATCTAATAAGAAAGCTTAAGTGCTACGCAATATAAAATATAACGTCACAAAGAAGCTCAGAAAAGGTATTTTGCAGTAAGTGAGAAGAATCTTACGTAAGCAATTCGTCGGCTAGACTTTTTTATATTACCCACAGGTGTTCACGTAATGAAGTGACCGTCATACATTTCATCCGAAGGACACAGGTGTTATTTTTTTAAGTAACCTAACCTACTAACCTTAACTAAGGTTGTACAGAAATTAAAATATATATCTCTTTTAAATTTTACGACAGTTTCTACCCGCGATTATCTCTTGCACCCCTTCAATTTACAAAAGTAATAATAAAATTATTTTGCTACAATCCGCGATAAAGAAGTAAATAGAAAATATATATAGTGTTTAATGTATGTAGTGGACTATCCGTATTTTTATACCTGATACGTGCAGGATTCGTAAAAACACATGCAAAAACCTCCACCACTTCCACCACAATACACAAGCACTACACACGTTCACTATCACGAACTCAACAATCGTTTCGCCCCGCAACCGAAGCATCATCAGGAGATAGACTCCACGACAAAATCGCAAAGCGAAGTCATATCCAAACAAACATTGTTATATAGTACTTGGTTCATCCCCACCTTTTATTTTAACTCTGAACACGTGCAACAAGCTTGAACTAGAAACATTTATCTACTCATTAATGAGGGTGCCATTGTTGTGCTTAATGATTTTTAATTGTTCCAAAATATTTAGTTTCAAGCTTTTTTCACAGATTTCGAAATCCTGCACACTGTGTTCAGAGGTAAAATAAAAGGTAGGGATCTCCGCAAAGTAACGCTTAATTCTATAAATCCTTCAATTATATTCAAACTGAGTATATCATTCATTTTTTGCTAAGTATGTTTGGAGAGGCAACCACACTTTTGTATTTATATCGGTATGGATTACTATAAGAATTTTATATATTTATTTAATACTTTTGTAAAAAAAACATTTATATAACTGGTTAAAGGAAGATTTACACTGTACAAAGAATGTTATATAATGTCGAACATTTCAGCAATTTATCTGTATAAGTTATTTAAGCCTTATTGGTTATTAAAATTCTTAATTCACATGTTTTAAATTAAATATTGAAATAAATAAATAATTTATTTTTTATGCGTTGAATTGATAATCTGAATCTTTTCACGCTTACTTATAAGTATCTTTATTGTTGTAAAGATTATAAAAGAAATGAAACATTTTAATTCACTTAATTACAGTATTGCAACTGAAAATTCAAAAAATATGTGATTAATAAACTATGAGATGTCCGCAGGATTCGGCCATTTCTGTTGGAGCCTCCTAACGTCATTTTCTTTACAAAGGAAGCTAACATATCAACACTTCATCAATCTGCTTAAATTCAAATTAAAACAATCTTTTTGCTCTACATAACTCTTTAGTGAAGTGTAAATTCAAAACAGTAGTCCTCAAAGACCTCGCATGAAATATGCGTTTAAAATTTCACACATTTGAAACATGCAAAATCCATTAGACGTGACATCCATGTAAAAATTCGCTGAAAAACAGGCGCTGATTACAAAGTTTGAACAGTGATGTCGGGTGAATTTTTTTTTAATGAATATTAATACTCGGACAGCTGTGATAGCCCAGCGGTGAGACCGTGCGACTCTTTCAAGGGGAACACGAGTTCAAACCCGGGCAGGCACCAATCAGTTTTTCTAGTAAAACTCATGTGTCTAATAATCTAGAGAATTCTGGAGATATGTGTAACCTACCAATCCGTATTGGAGCAGCGTGGTAGGTCTTAGCTCCAACCCTTCTCTCCAGAAACTAAGAGAGGAGGCCTATTGTAACAGACAATCCCACTGCTGGGATTGTAACAGGCCGCTACTTTTTTTTTAATACTCGGATAAACTAAAAATAATTACTCAATTTTTAGTTACATTCAGCAATTTCTTCACTTATAAAGAATTTTGCTCATAATGTCTTCGCTTTCTTCGCTTCTTTTCAAGTGACAAAATTTTGGTAAAAATTCACTTCAAAGTTTTACTAAATACTTGAGACGATCAATCTGCCTTATGATATCCGGCAGAGTAGAATAGACTACTCTGATTTCTTTCCGGGGTGTCGTAAAAGGCAATTAAGGTAAGTTGACATGCCGTGTGGTATCCGGCTGAGTAGAATAGACCACCCTAATTTCTTACTGAGGTGTCGTGAAGGTAAGCTGACGTGGACGTTTAAAATATACGTTATGCCGACCCAAGTAAGACGGGTAAGGGCAGTTTGATTGATGTCTTGTCAATTTTGGCCATGCCATCACAGCAGTTTAAAAACACTGCTAAAAAGAGGCTAATACAGAAAGCCTACTATACTGTTGAAGATTACTTAGATGATAAGGATGTGAGGATATAGCTGCACTTCTACCGTGTACAAGACAGTAATAACTAAATGTAACTAGTTTTAAGATTTATATTTTAAAAAGAGCACCGCCGAGTTTCTTGCTGGTTCTTCTCGGTAGGAACAGTTTTCCGAACCAGCAGTAAAGATGACGATTCAAAAGCATTTGGTTACAAGTTTACTTGAATAAAGAATATTTTGAATATGAATTAGAATTTGAGACGACCAATGTCGACTTACATATTCCTTTATCAAGCTTATACCTATAACATCTTTTTTTAAACATACAACACTTTTAAACAAAATTTAATTAAATATTTAATTTATTTGCTGCATATCAAGTCTAGAGTTAAAAAAGCACACGATATTGTCTTATATTTTATTTGGAGCACTTCAAAGCTACATTTTAATT
Source organism: Morpho deidamia (assembly GCA_947086505.1). Lineage (NCBI taxonomy): Eukaryota > Metazoa > Arthropoda > Insecta > Lepidoptera > Nymphalidae > Morpho > Morpho deidamia. The sequence goes on from CAMTZC010000025.1 coordinate 5,464,491, forward strand.
TAGATATTATGCCTAAAGCTCACAAAAAACTTAAAGGACACAAGGTAAAAGCTCTGTGATCTCTATATTGATAATAACAATACAAAATTTGTCCTGGCCTTACATGTTCATGGCTTAACATCTTAAATGTGACATGGGTTTAGAATATTCATTTTTTGAACAGTAAGAACTCAGAATAATCTATACATATTATAAAACAAAGTACCCAAAAGTTATCTTTTGTATGTGATCGATTTTCTCAAAATGTACTGAACGGATTCTTTTACGGTTTAACTAAAAGTGAAATTCTAGGGAAAGGTTTAGGTTAATAATCCAGAAATAGCCATAGTCTCATAGCCCAGATCGGCTAAATCAATGTCGATGACACTTTTACTAGAAGATAAAGGAAATTTAGGGAGCAATATAAAGGTTACTTTTTAAACTCCGTGGGCTCGAGATTTATGTATTTATATATATGGGAAGCTAGTGTATTATTAAAGTTTGATTTACTTATTTTCTGCTTAAGAACACTGCACTGCATTAATTTTGAATTCAATTTCGTACATTTCTCAAGTGTCGGTTTAAATTCTACGACGTAAGACGGTCCGGCATACAGCTTAAACGCGAGATGCTAATAGGGGTTTTAACAGCTCAAAGGATAACACTTTATAGTGATAGAAGGGAAATGAGATGAAGCACGACCGGCGACGTTAACGACGGATTTACTTTGGCAGGTTAATGAGGGGGATGTTTCTAATTATAAAGGATTTAGTTTTATATAAGCTAAATCCTTTGTAATCAACATAGAGGACCTAACTTTTCTTTTCATTTTAATTAAAAAGAATAGCTTTAGTTGTCTTCGGTAAGCCAGTAAAATTGGCAAAGATCAACTTAAGCAGGTTTAAGCAACTTTACTGATTTAAAATATCTTAATTGAATTTATTATATAAAAATCCTGCATGTATAAGGTATGAGAACAGTTTCTGCAGTTAGACGTAGCATATTATAGATTTTCTTCACAAATGCTGATTATGGCAAAATCATTTTATCATAACTTTTGTACTTTCGAATTGCGTAAAGAGCCTACTTCTATAAATTAATTAGGCAAAACTTTTGCGAAATCGGAAATAATTATTCACTGCAAGATAATATTCAGATAATAAGTCAAGTTAAAAAAGCTATTAACAATGTTTCATGTCCCTACTGTTAACCGTAGAGGAGATCCTCGCCTGAAGCCAATCCTGACAGCAGCTCCATATCTTGCTTATCATAAACATGCATTGTCATCGACACTGAATCAGTATGTAAAATTTCAGCTCAATCGGATCGCGGAAAGTGGATCAAATTTAACTTGGAAGATTCCACCATCTCATACATACACGGCGAATGAAATAAAAGCTAAAATAAAAGCAACAAAATTATTTCGCTTTGCGATTTTGTCGTGGAGTCTATCTCCTGATGATGCTTCGGTTGTGGGGCGAAACGATTGTTCAGTTTGTGATAGTGAACGTGTGTAGTGCTTGTGTATTGTGGTGGCAGTGGTGGAGGTTTGTGCGTGTGTTTATACGAATCCTGCATGTTTCGAGTATGAAAAAACGGATAGTCCACTATACATTTAGCACTATACATATTATCTATTTACTGTATCGCGGATTATAGCACAATATTTTTTATTATTACTTTTGTATTATGGATCTCCGCAAAGTAACGCCTAATACTATAAATTATTAAAATAAAAGCTTTTCAAAATGATGTCTATTCCACTACTACATTCAACGTTAAATTATTCTAATGAATCACTTATATAGCACAAATCAAATCACACTTCACAAGTATAAGCCCCGATCAATTAACCCAGATTAGGTGCTCGTGATTATCAGAGAAATTTGCAATCATTTTCATCGGATGAACCCAGTATAAATATGCTCAATATAATAGCAAATACCAATTTCTAAATGAGGTTATGTTCGAGTTATCGTGAAATCAAATGCAAATTAGTTTAGCTGCTTTATTTTCATATACATACTAATATTATTAATATGCCATGTGTTATCTATGATTGATTAGAATAGACCACTCTCATTTCTTACCGAGGTGTCGTAAAAGGCGACTGAGGTAAGTTGTACCCACCGTGTCTTATCCGGTTAAACAGAATAGACCACCCTCTTTCTTACGGAGGGGTCGTAAAATACGATTAAGGTAAGTTGATGTCAGGCAGGCGGCCGGTCGTAAAATACGCAGCTAAATCATGTGACAACATGCTTGTAACATGTTGTGTCGACCCCGCTTAGAGTGGGATAAGGGCAGGAGGATGATGATGGTGATGACATACTAATATTATTAATGTCTGTCTGAATTGTAACGCTTAACGGACGATCAATATTGATGAAGTTAAGTATAACTCAAGCTTACATGCTTGTACTGTACAGAAGTTACATTAGAGTTTAAATCATTCTCCTGCCCTTATCCCACTCTAAGTGGAGTCGGCACAACACGTATTAACCAGGTTGTTACATGATTTGGCTTTTTTTTTGGATTTTACGACCGGCGGCCTGCCTGACGTCTACTTATATTAGTCGCCTTTTACGACATCACGGTTAGAAATGAGGGTGCTCTATTCTACTCAGCTGGATACCACACGGGGGAGAAGTATTTAATTTATTAAGTTGAATTATTTTGCTATAATCCACGTTTGTTAAAATCTACGTAATGCTAAGTGTAAGAGAATAGGCTACACGACAAAATGATCGTCTTGACGATGTTTTGGTTAAGGGGCGCAACAATCGTTCAATTATTACTTTATGGCAAAATAAATACATTATCTCCATAATAAATGTCTGTAGTGCTTGGTGTGATGTTCGTGGCGTCGTTTTGGTATACTTGTGGTGACTGATCCTGCATGTGTAAGGTATGTGAACGTTGTCTGCTTCCTATACTTAGCATTACATAAGTTAACAAACATCGATTAATATAGCAAAATCATTCTGTTCTAACTTCTGTACTATGAAATTTCGAATAGTAGTGCTTGCTTTTATAAATTATTGCTTATATACAGTGTTTATAAATAATCCTGTTTTTCATTAGGGAACAGGAAAAAATTCATTGTAAACGATTGAAAGTGTAATTAAAGCATACTTCACCTAATCCTATGAGCCTCAAAATTAGCCAATCAGTATAAAATACTGGTAGCGTTTTATATGGAATTAAAAGCAAAGTAGCGCCTACTAGCATAAATAAACGAATAAAGCCTTCAAGTGAGTTTTATAAGTTAAATAAAACAAGGGCACGTTTTGCCAGTAACAAGTAAGAACTGTAACGCAAGTCATGTATCCTTGCGGCTATGTATACAAACACGCCATTATTTACTTCGAGAATACTGATTTGAGATTTTTCGTAGTCCTCTTAAGTTTCCAGTAGTGTTGCTTATGAAATAAATTCGAATGTTGCAAATAAAAAAAATTATATTACAAAATAAAAAATCACGATATCTCATATATCACAAATACGCGATATCACAGGTATTACGGTTGGAATAATTTTATAAATATATCCATAATATGAATGTACTGAACTTATTATTTTATATTTATGGTGTAATTCAAAAATAAAATTATTCAAGAAGTAAAAAAAACGTAATCTCATCATCATCATCCTGCCCTTATTCTTTTAAGTGGGGTCGGCACTACATGTAACAAACATATCATATGATATGATATGTTTGTTACATGTTTGGCTACGTATTTTACGACCGGCCGTCTGCCTGACGTTACTGAGTTACCTGATACTTACCTGACTTACTTTAGTCGTATTTTACGACCCCTCGATACGAAAGAGAGTGGTCTATTCTACTCAACCGGATACCACACGGCATAAATAATTGAATTGTCTTTATTACAGAAGGACACATTTTATGCTGAATTCTCTACTCTAGTCAATTCCCTACTCTATGCCAAAAACAGAAACAGCTACCACGGTTAACAAAAATTCTCGTTACGTTTTTGTGCAACGATGAAAGTTAACCAGGTACAAATTTAACAGTGAAAATATTTATAAAGTAATTCAGTATTGTGCGATTTTGTTTGAGAGAAATTACGTAACAATCCGGGCGGGTCCCAGGAGGACGCGCGCGAGGCCAATGGACTCATTCGCGAGGGACAAATCGGGATGTCGTTTCACGACTTAATTTCAAAAGTTTCATATACCCACTGATTACATCTGGTGTTCTTTAAACCTTCAATCAGGTCCATAGTAAACTACGGAGTCTCTTGGATCATACAATGGTATACATGGATTTTTTTATAGAATGTGCGCTGCATGAACCAGCAGAGGTACGCTAAAGTAATGTACTAAAGAATTGTAGATCTATAAAACTACTACAAAAAGTCTGTGATAGCATGTCTCTATCTCTTATGGTTAACTCACAATAACTACTTTTATATTTAAAATTTGAATTATAGAAAAAATTGTGACACGCAGATTTCCACGCGGGCGAAGCCGCAGACACAGCTAGTAAAATATAAATTAACTATGAAGAAATTGTATCCATTGCATTTACATTACATATTTTTGTATTTTTGTTTTAAGAAATCAAAAATAACACATTATCGCTCAGAATTATACTACCAAGCGAAAAGGATTCGCAATTAACAGGTCTTACATAACATTTAATTTCTATATATAAAAAATATAAAAGAAATATATAAAAATTACCAATTTAGAGCAGTCCATATTCGCCTTGTAAAGATCCTTACACTTTTACCACCGGATTATCGAGAAATGGTGGCTGTAACTTTTTATAAATAAAGTAAATTGAATGTCGATCATTTTATCAATTTTGGAGTTGAGCAAAAACTCTGGCGTTAAATATAAGTGAAATCGTTAAGTCACCAAATGTCGCAATGCGCTGTCAAAAACCTCAACAGGGGTTGATTACAAAGTTTCAACACAAAGATGTCGAAAAAGATTTTTTTAATGAATATTAATTCCTGTAAAACAAACTTTACTCTTTGCCAAGATCGGTAATTGCTTCGTTTTTCGTTCAAGCCGAATTTAGAATCTTCGCGAAGGTTGAAAAGTTTTTGCTTCCATGGCATTTGGAGTGGAAACCGTTATTTATTACTGAATCGACGCTTACAAGTGCCTAGTCTAATTTAACGCTTCAGTTAATATATTTGAGACCTAATGGTCTACAAATATTAAAATATATTTGTAGACTTTTTTAGATAAGTTCGTTCAAAACTATATTCATTCGATCTATGAATATCTAGTCTAAGCAGAAAAGTTTTATTGAATCGTCGTTATGGATATAACTCATAATATATTTTATAAAAATTAGAAATAGTCTAATATCAACTGTCATTTCTTAAGATTTTAATAATAATATAGGAAATGGGGTTTACATCTGAATGAGGTGGTTTAACTATTTATAGTGGTTGCAGTCCCGTTATAAACACGAACCTGTACGGCTATTTGATGTACTATCAACTAGATAAAATTGTGATCATTTAGTCTACGTTATAATGATGATTAGTCTTGCTAACTTTTACAAAAGTATGTAACTTAATATAAAGTAAAAAAAATAATATGCGTAAATAATTACGCATTCGCAAGTTTATAAAATAAAGATAAGAAATAGTGGGCTTATAAGTAGTAGGCATGCAAGTTATACGTTAAACATATTTTTGTTTCCAAGGGTAAGGAAATTAACAACAAATCACTAAAAGTCCTCACGCACAATTTCCTGCACAATCATAAATCGCGTCAACGAACGCCACCAACAGTCTACGTGACTATACATAATGTCTGAAACGAAATAGATTTATCGGGTTGGGTTGAATGCAAACTATATTTTACGTATTATACCTCTGAAAAATGCGGTGAAAATAAAAACTTAGTTACTAAATCAACGTTAACTTTATTCCTGACACAATAGAAAGACGCAGTTACAAAATTGCAGCCCAATTTTAAATGGGTTGGTAAGCTAGTTTTGACAATCAAATTCATGTTTCCCACTTGATAAGTGACATGAAGTGGACGTGACGCCACAGGTGTGTCTCTTTGGTTGGTTGGCATCGCAAGTAGCGACATCTCTCAGCGGCTTCTTAAATTATAAAAATCAAACTTGAATGACTGAATCCACAAACTTTCATCATTCTCATGCCCTTATCCCACTCTAAGTGGCGTCGGAACAACATGTTACAAAGATGTTGTCACATGATTCGGCTACGTATTTTACGACCGGCCGCCTGCCTGACGTCAACTTACCTTAGTCGCCTTTACGACACCTCGGTAAAATGAGTGTGGTCAATTCTATGCAGCCGGATACCACACGGCACTTACCTTAGTCGCCTCTTACGACACCTTGGTAAGAAAGGAGGGTGGTCTATTCTATTCTGCCGGATAATACAAACGTAAGCACTTTGTAATCAATTAAACTCCAAGCATTCATAGACCTGACAGACGCATATATTTAAATTTAAATGTAAAATTTATATTCTAAATAATCTAATAGAGATGTCAACGTCACCTCAATCACTAGACCACTTTGTTTTTAACTTTATGCTAACTTAATTAAAATGTGTCAGTAACTTTTGGAAATTAATTTAATATACACTTAATGTAAATCTTTGTACAGACGACACATGTCAAGCTATTAGCTTAAAAATTATATAAACTTGGTGCGGCGCGGTATCCTGTTCGGGTGAAGGGATAAGAAATATAAAGACGATAAAAAAGTGGACTGTATTAAAGGTTCGTTGCGGGAAAGTTAAAATGACGGCGAGGAAGAACTATAATTTAAGGGAGCAAAATGAAGGGAGGCACGCTTACCTTGGTCTGTTGCTATCCTGGGCACTGAGAATCGGCAGGTTCAGTTTCTGGTCTCCACAGCACTTTCACTAATAGCACAATATGTAAAAAAGTTATTTAATGCGCGAGCGCGGCGTCTTCGTGCTGAACGTTCTTGCTTGCGGAACTCGAGTGTGCAACAAAACTAGTGTTCAATTAGTCTTGCAAGTATATTTTATAGCACGATCCTTAAAACCATCACTCTCTTTCCACTTATCATTACAGTCAGTGCGGATGAATTTTCTATTGTGTTCGATATGAAAGGGCACAATACTCAGCGTTCACAATGGATTTGGTTTTGATGCACTCCAGCATCCCCCATTCCACTCCAGAAAGGAATTGATTTCAGACATTCAACATCAAATTAGCGATCGGGTGAGAAGATTCATTATAAGACCATCTTAATCAGCATTCCTTGGTTAGATATAGCTTGGTAATAACCAAAAGCAATGTTTGATATGTTATTTAAAATCTCAGTTTCCTATATAACTTTACTAGTTATGGCCCGCGGCTTCGCTCGCGAGGAATTTGGTCTGCCACAGTATCTAATTTAATTAAATTTATGATTCACAATTTTGGTCATAGTGGCTTCCACATAAAAGATAGATATATGCTGTCGCGGATTTTTATTTAGAACTATTAAAGACAAAAAATACTACGGTACATCATCTTTGTGTAACTCTAATGGTTTAGGCAGCGTACGCCGAGATCGCTCTCAGAGGCCAGATTTTTTCCGACTCTATTGACATGTATCGTTATATTACATAAAATCATTACAAATTGCAGCCTTTATGTTATTCAGATGTATAACCTATATAACCGTGATTTTATTCAAATCCGTCTAATAGTTTTTCGTGAAAGAGTAACAAACATCCATCCATACTCACTAACTTTCGCATTTTTAATATAGAACTTTATAACTTTATTTATGAATCAACTTGTACATCTTTATTAATATACATTGAAACAAATATACATAAGTGGGCATTTCGTTGCAAAATTTATTTTAAATTAAGTATTAATAAAGTCTATAAGACGTAGTATAAGAAATTATACGTGTTGTTAAATATAAGGTAAATTATCATTATCATATTTCATACATGAAGGATTAGTCAAGCAACAGTAATCACAGACAATGTAGTCTACATTAACACCGCACACTTTAACTAAGAAAATCTCAACTATCGTTTCAAACTATAAACTAAGGTTTGTAATAAATACATATCACAAGAAAACCGCAAAAGTACAAAAGAAATAACTTTATTATTTCTTGTATTTTGATATATATTAATTAACAAAGGTCAAGTTTGGTTCCATGTATAAGATGGTCATAATCCATATATACATTCTCTTGCCCTTATCCCACTCTAAGTGTGGTCGGCACAACATGTTATAACATGTTGTCACATGATTTGGCTACGTATATTACGACCGGCCGCTTGCCTGACGTCAACTTAGCCTTAGTCGCCTTTTACGACACCTCGGTAAGAAATGAGGGTTGTCTATTCTATGCAGCCGGATACCACACGGCACATACCTTAGTCGCCTCTTACGACACCTCGGTAAGAAAGGAGGGTGGTCTATTCTATTCTGCCGGATACCACACGTCGTAAGAAGGTCATCCATGATTGAAAAATTCACCCGATTATATGTTCTTGTCCATACATCAAATATAATAATTTGTTGAGAAAACTTAAATTATAATACTGATTGAAACATTTCAATTCGTACCACTAACTTTCGAAACAACTATGCCAGTATTCTATATGCGAAATCGCTTTTCAATTTCATAATTTTTTCTTCAAAGAAAGGGATTTTATATAGCTATTTTTATTATGGTAATACTCATAATAATGCGCATATTCCCACATCGCAAACATTTTGATCCGCATCCCAAGCAGAGAGGCAAAAGCCGACTGTATAAACAAGGGGAGCTCAGCAATCTCCAAATGGAATACCGGATACCTATTTATCACGGATTTATATCACACGGAAACATAAGGGACACATAAAATTATAATTCTTAAAGTAATTGTTGGGAATTATCTGTGACAGCTGACGTCAGTTGTATAAATTTATTACGTACCTTAGCTCGTTATTTCGGTTCGCGTGAACTAAATAATGTATAACATTATAGTCATCATCATCCTCCTACCCGTATCCCACTCTCAATGGAGTCGGCACAACATGTTACAAACATGTTACAAACATTTTGTCACATGATTTGGCTATGCATTTTACGACCGGCTGCCTGCCTTAGGTCAACTTACCTTAGTCGTATTTTACGATCCCTCGGTAAGAAAGAGCCACCCTCTTTTCTATCTATTCTATCTATTCTACTCAACCGGATATCACACGGTGGGTCAACTTACTTTAATCGCTTCTTACGACAACTCGGTAAGAAAGACGGGTCATCTATTCTACTCCAAATGAGGGTGGTCTATTTTTTTTTGTACATAAAAATATAATGAATTATAAAACGATAGCTGATGTATATAATAGACAAAGTAGGAACCGACATAAGCTTCCGACTCCTGCTTTGCGCCTAGCAAAAGTACGGAAATCGTTTGTGGGTTTGGGTATAAGATTCTATAATAAAATTCCGAAATCAATTTTGGACAGCAGTTTAAAAACACTGTTAAAAAGAGGCTGATACAGAAAGCCTACTATACTGTTGAAGATTACTTAGATGATAAGGATGTGTGGATATAGGTGCACTTCTACCCTGTACAAGACAGTAATAAATAAATGTAACTAGTTCTAAGATTTATATTTTATAAAGAGCAACCGCCGAGTTTCTTGCTGGCTCTTCTCAGTAGGAACAGCTTTCCGAACCAGCAGTAAAGTTGACAATTCAAAAGCACTTGTTTACAAGTTTACTTGAATAAAGAATATTTTGATTTGATTTGATATGCAGCCGGATACCACACGGCGAGTCGACTTACCTTAGTCGCCTTTTACGATATCTCGGTAAGAAAATGAGGGTGGTCTATTCTATTCAGCCGGATACCACACGGCATAATGTTTTATATTTTTGTTTATTTTTTTTTTTATATATTTTTATATTTTTTGTATAGTGGTAATTTTTAAGCACATAAGTTTTCATAGAAAAACTCATTTATGGCTGCCCGGGGTTGAACTCGTGACTCCCTCGGATGAGTCGCACGGTTTCATTGTTGGACTATCCAGCATTCTGGGATATGTGTAACCAGAAAATGAGATACAACGTGGTGGTATCAAGCTCCATACCACAGGGAGAATTGATCTCTAAGAAGACTTGTTACGGCGTTTTATCCTCGGTAAATCAGTTCAACGATATGTCATTGTAATACAAATACACGGGAAACTAGACTTCCTTATTTAACATCTTATTCAAAGAGCCTGGAGTATGATTTGGTTTATTCAAACATTTCGTAATATGATTTCTCATGGCTGAACTATATTAAATGCAGAAATACAGCCAAACAAATCTACACTGGCTTGATTAAGCGTAAGCGCGTTTTGAATTTCAATTTATTGTATTTAATGAACTGTACAGCTGGTACTAAATATACGTTCAGAGTTAAATAGAAGTAGATTACAAATTGAACTGTGTTATTGGATTAACACCACTTGTCGTAATATTACTAATGTGAAAAGTCTGTCAATTACGCTTTTATGGCTAATCGGGGTTTGGTTGGAGGAAAAACCACATCATGATTGAGGGTATTTAATGACTAAGTTAAGACGATGTTGATATCTTAAAAAATATCTATAGTTTATGTGGTATACTTTCTGTCCAAAAATAATGATACAGCACGTTAATAGTATATTCATTACAATATTCTGATCGCAGCAAAACAAACCAGTTATAAAAACATCATCAACAAATAGACGTCACGACAAATCGCAAAGCGTGAGAAGTCTGTATAAATTTAGTTACGTAACAAATAAGACGATTTATTATTCGACTTATTTTATGTAAAAATTTATTTTATATCTTTTGGCAACACGTTCGTTATATTTGTTTTTCAATTGCCCTGTGAAATACGAAGGGTGTGGATTATTTAGGCATTTACCATGGCTGCTACCGCAGCGTGCTGAAACTATTATGAGGCAGCTGCGCAATGTTTCGCCTTTTTTATCTTTCCTCAAAATAGTGAGAAGCGCCGAAATCCCGTTTTCGACCCGTCCGCATGTTGTACATTTCAAGCGGTGACGGGTTGCAAAAATAAAGATTTTCACGTGCCCGTTTCGAAATAAATAATGTATTTGTTTCATCCAATAGAATATTTACGGCGGCTAACGCAAATTGTAATTATTCCTATAGACTTACATAGAAAATAGAATCTTTTTCGCTGTAAAAAAAATACTCTGTGAACTATTTTGTTTAACAAGCTTCAACAGGTGATGAAATAATAAATAATTATATGGGACAGTTACACACACGGCTGTCAGTCGGAAGTAAGTTATAACAACGATATTTTAAACTTCCTGTACTCTTCTTCAGTCAATAATAAGCATTTTTACAAAAGTCAGCTCAATTTTTTCACAACTTGTCACATGACGGCGACAATGTTTTATTTATATTATTGACTTTGATTTAAAGGAGGTTGTATTTGAAACATGTTCTAACAAAGTATAGTAATACTTGTGCTATGGACAGAGAACTGGTAAATATATACATATATAATTTTAAATAAATACATAAATAACTCAGACTCGAAATAGAATATAAGATTATGAATTATCCAACAACATTTTGTTAATGTTGATTCTCGGCGGGAATCGAGCCCGCGACATGTGGAGTTAAGGAATTAAATTAGCCATGATTAGCCATGAAAGTATAATAGACAGAGAGAATAACTTTTACATTTATAATATACTAGCTGTGCCATCAACGGCTTCGCCCGTGTGGAACTTAGTGATTTACCAAACTTTTCCCAAATTTTCGAAATTTTTAGTTATTGTGAGTGAACAGTGAGAGATAGAGACATACTATCGCGGACTTTTTTGTAGTATATTTATAGATCTACAATTCTTTAGTACATTATTTTAGCGTATATCTGCTGGTTTACGCAGCGCATGCGACTAAAGCTCCCAGTAAGCAAGTTTTTTAACAACTACGCGATCTCTTGAACACAATTAACATAATACCGATATTCACTATTTACCTAAACCATCCATCAAACCACTATCTTTTGGTGAAAACCGTACAAAAATCTGTTCAGTAGATTTTGAGAATATCAATTACATACAGACAGACAGCTTTTTGGGACTTTGTTTTATAATAAGTATAGAAGTCCGGAAATATGGATGAGCGTTGCTTTCCTAAGGTGTAAGAGTTTTAGGCGACACCGCAACAGAAACCTCGGTATCTAGGAAAAATTGGTAGATTCCCACTAAGTTGAAGTAGATCTCAAATACATCAAAGCAGGGAATTGCTGAAGCAGTTCCAACTCGTATCGAGTGGAAATCTCTCGAATACGATCTATAACCATCAGTGGTCTTCGATAGTTGATAAAAGATTTATGATTCAACATTTTTAAAAATTCTAGCGTCTAAATCTTTAAATAAAAACAAATACAATGGAAGGATATTATAAAAAATTACGAGGGCGTAGAGACAAAGGAGCTTTTGCATTTCTATCACAGCGGAATTCTTAAAATCGCTCAGACTTGACGAACTTCATACATATTTCAACGGCGGCGCACATGTGATCACATTCCAAAATTTATAAGAACTGCTAAGTTTGCGTACAAAAAACAGAGATTTATTCTGAATTGGAAAATTGTTTTATACATCTCCTTGTTTCGTATTAGCATTTACTGAGATTGCTTTTTCTAATGTACATACGACTTGTTTGTTTAAGAATTATTTATGAATTCGTTTGAGTTTCAAGAACTTATTAGGGTTTATTTATATTATTTGATATTGTTGTTTGCTTATCATGAAGAAATTGTGTTTTTTTGTTCCCGAAGGATATACGAGATTGATTCATTCTATATCTAAGCCTCGTATATAGCATTATTTTTTGCAAATTTTATAAATATTGCTCCAGCGCATAAGCTGTGAAAAATTAACAGATGTACTGAAAGACATATATAATATGCATATGAATTTGATGATAATCGAGGTAATAATAACTAAAAATAGCTCTCAGTTGTAATACCATACCTGAGCGAAGGCTACTCTATTCTTTGACAAAACTCTATCTAAAGGTTTCATTACGACATTTTTGGTCACCTTAAAGCGCCTCATGAATTAAGCATATAATTCAGTTTAAGACAACTATTGAGTATACCAGATAAGATGGGCTATTTATAACTAATATAGCGGAATTTAAAGATAAACTAAAAACAGTTTACGTTTAAATTACACCAACAAAATTTATTATACGTAACTCCTCGTAACATAAGCTTTATGTTTATGATGCAATATAGCGCTGCAACGTAACACCCAGTGTGAATTATGGCGAAAACAAATCAAAAACAACAACTATTTTATGCAGAATATGTTGCAAACGTCGGCACGCCCCACAGTGAATTGAATAAAACATGAATCCGTACTTATCTTACATTCCTCCTTACAACCTAACTTTCAAGAGGGATGTATACTAGTTGCAGCTGCGAATATTAAATGGTTTCAATTCTTCCGCTTTGTTGAAGAGAAGCAAACAAAGCGCTGTTAAGAATAGACATATAAATGTAAAATTAGTAAATAAAAGTAATGATGGAATAAATAAATCCTTTCAGCTTCATACAAGACTGAGGGTAATAATGTAAAATTGATAATGTTTAAAAGATTGACCACAGAGTTTCTTGCTGGTTCTTCTCGGTAAGAGCAACATTTCGAACCAGTTGTAGCTTCATTAATCATTTTGATTCTTGACGATTCGCAAATTGCTCGAAAGAGTTTACCTGAATAAAGAATATTTTAATTTCATTTGAAGTAAATTGTAAAAATCTACGTAATACTAAAAGTAGAGTACGCCAACCGTGTTCATACCTTGTGCAAACAGGATTCATTGAATGCACTATAAGCTGACATCGCAGTACACTACTATTATATCACATATACACTACCACACACTTAACCATCGTTTCGTATCATAATCGAAGCATCATCAGTAGATTCGACCAGAATCTCGCAACGTATCATCGAAGCAAGCAGAGTTATATAGTAAATGGAATTTATTTTAAACTAGTATTACAATAAACGTAGGTTGGGCCTCGTTGTATACAGTGTATAGATGTATAGTTGTATAGATTGTAGTTGTATAGATGAAGTGATTCCGAAAGCCGGTTCTTGTAGTTTCCTTTTCTTACTTATCGAAATAACCCAGAATGTTATTTTGATGACTTTATGGTTTAACAAATATCTATATATCGTTACAAATTTCATAATCGACTCAAAGATTTGACGGAAGTTGATTCTCTCAATCTCTTGATGGATTTTTTAAATAATATTTTTTATCATGATTAAATTTTTACGATGAAGTCATTTTGATTTTTACGACGCTGTATACATTTGAAGTAATATAACGATGCCTCATTCATCAAAGTCGATGAAACCGTTTGGTCTTTACGATTCAATAAAAAAATTATAAGGGCACGTTCATACACTTGAAAATATAATATTCGCTTTAATAGGCAACGATACAGAATAAAGAACTGTCATAAAAAGCAACAGTAGATAACAGAAAGCTAAAAGGAGAAGGCTGATATTATTGGAGTTTAGGCTTACTAATATATCGATAAAAAGAAAGCTGTGATAGCCCAGCGGTTATACCCTGCGACTCTCTCGAAAGGATCACAATTTCGAACCCCGAGCAGGCACCAATGATTTTACCGTTCAAACTTAAAGTCTTAATAATTGATCTTGATAAATAAAATATATTGCACGCTTTTCGGTGAAGTAGAACCTGCATATCTCTAGAAAATTCTGGGGGCATGTGTAACCTATCACTCCGCATTGAAGGAAGTTGGGTTTGAACTCCAACCTTTCTGTCCAAAAACGGACAGAGAAGGTCTATGCCCAGCAGAGGGATAGTAAGTAATAGGTCGTTACTTCAAAATATCGATTATCATTATCTTTCTCAGATATAACAAAAACTATTTATATTTGCAGATATTACTGTAATGACCTGTAATACCGTGGCGGAAACGTTTCCAAGCGACCCCATAAACGTGGATAAAAAAAATTAGAAAATGAAAGCCTCAAATTTAATTAAGAAAATTTCTCACCTGTAAAAAATAAACGTGCTGAAATCCGTTGTTTTCAAAGTCGAGAGATGCAGAATTGCATTGTGCATGGAAAAGCAGACCTCTATTGTGAGCTCAGCGCATAGCTTTTATATTTGAGCACAATGAAAAATCTTATCAACGCAGAATATTACAATCAACTCGGTTGATGTAATTAAGTTAGATGTATGGGTTTGTTTTGGAGTCTGAGTATTCATGAAAGCATTAATTAAAACGGGAAACACCTTTGTGTTGAACATAACGACACCTACGAAACGTTAATGTAATTAGAATATAAATAAGTATTAAGCATTTTACTCAATTATGAAAACTAATAAACTTAATCTACCATCGTCTTATCGCGTTCTAACGAACTTTCGTGAGTGGTGTTCTTAGTTAATGTATATAAAAAGCTATACTCACGTTTTATTCTATCGGGTGAGCCCGACGAGTTTTAGGCCCACACGGGACTCTTATTCATGAGCTCTTTATGCGGTTTTATCATGGCGGTATCTTCTGAGTAAGGCGTGAACAAATCAGTTGGCGCAGTTGGCATAGACCCTTTTTTATACCCTTATACCGATACCGCCGCCCGACGGGGACAGGCAGCGGTTATGTCGGACTCGCACCGACTAAAACAACCTGTGTGCTCCACCACGCTGCCGATGGCAAGGACAGAGTATCGTTGTACACATTGACCCTATCCCCGCCGACGGCTCTGATCCCAGGGAACACCTTCTCTGGGTAGGTACCCCTCGAAAGAGAAGTCCCCCTTCGCTAACCGGTGCATCGGAAGCACCAGATGCACCGACCTCGGGGCGTCCGATATACCCCGTTCGGAACACCCGAAGGTCAAAGCGGCAAACAATGGGCTTGGGCAAGTCGCTACCACCTGGACTCGTCAGCAGCAGATTGGATCCAGAACAAAAGTTCCCGGAACTGCTCCGCCGCCTCTCTCTGCTGGGCAGAAGGAGGTCATCGTGCCCGCGATCGCTTCCGGCCCACCGTTGTTTCATGTTACGGTGGACAAGGAGACCGCGCCCCAGTTAGGGACCCTGGCGTAGACCCTGCCTTCGGCTCCGAGGGGCGAGGGTTTGATTCCCACCGAGGAGCGACATATCGACTGTGAACTGGCAAATTGTCCTATCTTATTTTTGACAACTTTTCAGGATGAAGAAAAATCGTGAAATCGCAATAATTTTTATGTTATAAAAAAACATTTGACTTTAAATACGTTTATATATTAACAAATTTTCTAGATAATACATGTTGATACGGTATATGATGGGCAGTAGTACCAATGCCGTTAAAAAGTGATTTGGATTAAAATTGAGATAGGACATATTGCCGGTTCACAGTCGATATTCTATAACCAATTTTCGAGTTTTTCGAGTCTGGGTGTAGATATGTATTTAAATTATGTATACTAGCTGACCAGGAAAACGTTGTTTTTCCATATAAGCTATTTCTAGAGAATTTATACTGTACGTAGATAAAATAAAAAAATTATAGGACAACCCGTATCACTTAGAGGTATGAAAAATAGATAGTAGCCGATTCTCAGAAATACTGAATTTTTATAAAATTTCATGAAAATCGGTCAAGCAGTATCCTAGGGGTAACTAACATTGTGACACGAAAATTTTGTATATAAGATATTTACCAGTTGTCTGTCACACATAACACAGGTAATAAGTTACTTACTCTAGGGACGGATAGCCATGTGTGTAAATGTCCAATATATTAATACTTTTTATTAACTATACACGCCACTATATCGACTGGCCCGTTGGCGCAGTGGGTGGTAATCCTGTCTTCAACTCCGCAGGTCGCGAGTTCGATTCCCGCCAAGGGCCAACATTTTCTATATACAATTTGTTGGTTCGTCGAGCTTGGGTGTATATTTGTATTTGATTGTTTTTTTTTTTGTTTTATTTAGTTAGTTTTAATTTTGTTTAGTTTTTATAAACTCTTCATTTTGTAAAATACTTTGGTTTAGTGAATTGTAAATAAATCCTGTCGAATAATATGTATTAAAATTATAACATGTAGTAAATCTACCGTTTGTCCGTCACCCATAACACAAGTATTAAGTAAGTTACTTACTTTGGGGACGGAACAACCGTGTGTGTAAGTGTCCCATATATTTATTAAAAAAAAAACTCCACTTTGGTCCAGTGACGTCAATTCGTAACTACACTTTCGTTAAATCACGACATGACCTGAATAAGTATTAATAATTAGTTCCTGTTTACTACATCTGAATGTAGAATAGTATATGAGCTGTCGTAGTATGAGAAAGTAGGTCGCAATTAGTAACAAAATCTCTAGAGGTCATAGTGCGCTGCTCTCTTTCCGCTCGTAAATCTCACCAACCACCGCCAGCAATCCGTATTGCGTGACCTTATTATATAGTTCAGAAACTACTACAGAGTCATTGAAAACTATTAGTTAGTTTTTATCTAATCAATTCATTGCAAATGACCCACTTTAAGCCAATTTTATTTTTTTAATAAAATCATTATATTTCTAATAATATTGATGTTGCTAATTCTTTAAAAGTCCAGTCGTTTAACAAATTCGTAATTATTTTGCGGTCGAATAGGTTTTAATTTAGGCTAATCTGGTAAAATTCAACGGCCCAGAAAAAAATTAAAAAAAACCTTAATTTTAGATCAATAGGTACTGTAAGGTTCCCTTATATAGCTAATATATTGTTAATATTTCACAGTCTTCTTTCTCCTGCCCTTATCCCACTCTAAGTGGGGTCGGCACAATATGTTATAAACGTTGTCTCATGATCTGGCTACGTAAGTTACAACCGGCCGCCTGCCTGACGTCAACTTACCTTAGTCGCCTTTTACGTCACCTCGGTAAGAAATGAGGGGGGGTATATTCTATGCAGCCGGATACCACACGGTACATACCTTAGTCGCCTCTTACGACACCTCGGTAAGACATGAGGGTGGTCTATTCTATGCAGCCGGATACCACACGGCACCTACCTAAGTCGCCTCTTACGACACCTCGGTAAGAATGGAGGTTGGTCTATTCTATTCTGCCGGATACCATTTCACAGTATTGAAAATTTTTTGACTACTAGCGCCGCAGAAATTAATTTTAGCGGTGATAAATGTAATTCTAATAATATTGTAAATTTGAAAGTCTTTTATGATATCACGAGTGGTATGCTGGACGTATATTGATAAAATTTGACATAATTAAATTTAAAAAAAGTATTTATTACCTGCAATTCAAGTAGGTAACCATCTTTACTATTCATAGCCTTGAAACTGAAACACTTGCTGGCGGGGATGGGGGCAATGTGTACAACGTTACCCTGTCCCCGCCACCAGCAGCGTGGTGGAGCACTGTCAGGTTTTTAGTCGGTGAGAGTCCGACATACCTACCGCTCGTCCCCGTTGGGCGGTGACGACCCATAATGGGTTTTCCTGACAAGAAAAAAAAAAAAAAAAGAGCGCTATCAGACCATTAAATAAGTAATGATCCGATCCGAAAGTGTCACAAGCAGACAGATTTGTAGTTTATAGTTACATATTAGAATGAATGAAAATTTACCTTATCAAGTTTTAACATAATTTTTAACTTTTAAAAATAATGTCCAATCTTTATATACCATTAAAAATGTGAACAATTCTAGCTTCTTTATAAGATATTAGATTGCAATTAGCATTAAAATCTCTAGAGATTGCCACGTGCTGTTTCCTCCGCGCGCATAAATCTCGTCAACCGCAGGCACCACATGTACGTGACTATGCATATTTCTTGAGAATATAAACATTTATTGAGAGGTGTTCAACTGTGCGAGGTTTGGTATTATTTTTACGTGACGGGGCAACTGAAGCTGTACGCAAGTATATTATAGAGTGCTCAAGAGCACCGAACCGAAGTTTCACTAGCATCGGAGAATATGACAAATGGTAATCGTCATTTTTCTTTCCTTATCCCACTCTAAGTGGTGTCGGAACAACATGTTTTTATCTTCCATTCTCTCTTATCATTCGTCAACTCTGTCGCTACTCTTTTTATATGTGTTTATTAGCGTATATATTTATTGGCGAAAAAATTACAATAGTTTGCAAAGCTCCTTGGAAGTGAACGTTGTTTCTTTGGGGGATGATTTTGGATGAATGTAGCCGTTGAGTTGAGTTCTGGCCCGTGATTGGTTGACTGATGGATTGATTGATTGGTGACTTGATGACCGGTGACATAGATGCTCAAACAATATGCATGATATACTTCACACAATCCAACCATATCTTTTAGGCACTATCTAGTCACATATCTATGACGATATCGATGATTTCCATCCATCCTCAATTTACAACTTCATGTATCAGATAGAGGTCAATATACACAGAAATCAATAGATATAAGCATTTCTTCATCTTACCTTACTACCGTTACTTAATCAGAAATTGCTTATTTGCAATAAATTGAATGATAGCCGTCTGTCTTCCGCAACCGGTTAATCTACTAGCATGATTTAAAAAAAATATACTCTAGTTTTATGATGCTAGTGCTAATAAATGTTTGAATGGCACAAACGTAGAGATGGCAGGGAGACTTTAACTCCGTGGGTTATGAGATCGATTTACGCCGAAGGCCAACATTTTTTTAAAACATTTTTTTGTTTCCTCGAGTCTGGGTGTAATTATGTATTTAAGTCATCATTATTCTCCTTGCCTTATCCCACTCTTAGTGGGATCGGCACAACATGTTCACAAGTTGTTACATGTTTTAGCTTGTTATTTTACGACCAGCCACCTGCCTAACGTCAACTTATCTGAGTCGCCTTTTACGACACTTCGATAAAAAATAAGGTGGTCTATTCTACTCAGTCTGATACCACACGGTGCTAATTATGTATTTAAGTATTTATTACGAATTATATACGTGTAAGTATTAAGTTATTTTAGAGATGGACGACTGTGGATGTAAGTGTCTTATATAATATCTTATCTTATATTATAACCGTCCTAATAATTTGTGTTTTTGATTTGTTGTCACATTGTCACATTGTTGTTAATATTTGTTTCATAACAAAGTAATCAGAATTATAACTTTTAACTCCGCCATTGACGGTCCCAAGCCCGTATGAGAAAGGAGGAGGGTTGGTTGAGAGGAGACTGAACCAACTGTAAAAAGTCAACGTCGAGTCTCGGGCGACGGTTAATAAACCCGATAGATCAGGCAGAGGTAGGAAATGACCGCTGCAATCCGCAACTTCGTTTCCACAGGATTCGAAATCGGAGGCCTTGGCTTAACCGCCCGGGTCAAGAGGTAGACAGCCTCAATAAAAATTCACCCTAATCCTACGGTGGGATACGTGCCAATAGGATGAATGACTGAAGGGATTTCAGCCACGAGCGCCAACCTCAATGGACCTGGCTCACATTGTTGTATAGTGCCTTCACATGGGAATGGGCGTCACCCCATGTGTGACCTGCTAAATCGACCTTACTCGTGGGAACCTTATGGAAAATATAGAAAAACAAACACTCTCTCAATCTCAAAAACCCCAAAACAAAATACTAACACAACAAATCTTTCACCCCTCTCTTTTTAATCGTACAAGAACACAATCTCTAAATGATCTTGAATCGAATATTACGACAGAGAACACTGATTCAATCACAGCCAACAGTGATAAATGGACAGAAGTAAGTGCGAAAAAAAGACTACGACATAGTCCAGAGATGATCACAAGCCAAAAACAAAAGAAACTTGATAATTACTGGCTTAGTGAACCTATACCTACCTCAAATAGATTTTCTGAGTTAGATGATGACACTCAAGACACACCAATAAATATAGTCGTCGAAAAGTCTGTTAAAGCTCCTCCCATATATGTGGACAGGGTGAGTAACATACAACCCTTACTTATAATGCTTGACGAAATAGCTGAAGATAACTATGAGCTGAAAATTCTTCACAATGAACAAGTAAGAATACAACCCAAGTCCACAGAGCTATACACAAAGATAGTTAAAACTCTTCACGAAAAAAATACAGAATTTTATACTTATAAGCCAAAACAAGAACGTTGCTTCAAAGTGGTCCTCAAAAATCTCCATCCTTCCACAGACCCTCAAGAAATAAAAGCTGAAATTGAAAAGCACGGACATAAGGTCAACAATATCTGGAACGTTAAACAAAGAACTACTAAAAAGGCACTTCCCTTACATTTTATAGAAATAGAAGCCAACAACAACAATAAACTTATTTATGACATAAAAAGTATTCTACACTGTAGGGTTATAATTGAACCGCCAAAACCTAGACGAGAAATTCCACAATGTGGTAATTGTCAACAATATGGACACACAAAAAAATACTGTTTTAGGCGACCCCGATGTATCAAGTGTGCTGGAGATCATGCATCTATCAATTGTGAACGTAAACAAAGATCCGATTTAGTTAAATGTGTCCTGTGTGAAGGAAATCATCCAGCAAACTATAAAGGTTGCTCAATTTACAAGGAGCTCCAAAAAATTAAATACCCTACTCACTCGTTAAAACCTCGAAATATACCAAAAACTAAATATCAACCAAATGATACTACCCGGCCTATAAACCGACCATCGTATAGAGAAGTATTAACTTCAGAGAAAACCCCGCATGTACCCGAAAATAATCAAAATGTAGATGAAATACCCCAAGCCCAAATATGTAATAATGACATGAAGGAAATGATGAAAACAATAACACAACTTATTCAACAGTTAACCACAACAACAAACCTCTTAATGGAAATCATGACCAAGTTGACACGTTCAATTCATTAAAAATAGCCTTATGGAATGCCAATGGGCTCTCACAACATGTCTTAGAAGTAAAGACATTTTTACAACTCAACAAAATCGATATTCTGCTGGTATCTGAAACTCATTTCACAAATAAAAACTTCTTTAAAATCCCAAACTATAAGTTTTACCAAACAAGGCATCCAGATGGGAAGGCCCACGGTGGATCCGCTATTCTCATAAAAAATAACATCAAACATCATGAGGTAAAACCCTATGTAAGTCCCGAAATACAAGCTACAAGCATAGTCATAGAAGACTGGCGAGGACACTTGTTGGTGTCATCCCTGTACTCTCCCCCAAAGCACGCGATAAAAAAAGAAGAGTACGTAAAGTTCTTCAACACTCTTGGACCTAGGTTTATAGCAGGAGGTGATTATAATTCCAAAAACACCCAATGGGGTTCTCGCCTAACGACTCCCAAAGGAAGACAGCTCCAGGCAGCAATAAGTGAACTCCATCTAGCTACAATATCGACCGGGGAACCAACATACTGGCCCTCGGACCGAAGAAAAGTCCCTGACTTAGTAGACTTTTGCGTTATTAAGGGGATTCCCACCAACTGTTTTACATGCATCTCCTCTTATGACTTGTCTTCTGATCATAGTGCTGTGCTAGTATACATTTCCAACCAATTCCTGCACGTGAAACCTGCACCAAGGCTGTGTGGACGTAGAACCAACTGGAAACTATTTCGTTCTTTAGTGGAATCCACAATGAACACTAAGATGCCCCTTAAAACTGAAGAGGATTTTATGATAGCCGTCGAAAATTTCAATGAATGTGTTCAATATGCTGCTTGGGAGAGTACTCCTGATGAACAACAACTCATTGAACCTGACTGCTCTAAAAATATTCGAGAGCTAATAGCGGAAAAAAGAAAGGCTCGTAAATTGTGGCAAACCACTAGATTTCCCAGACACAAGACACGGCTCAATAATTTAACGAGTAAACTCAAAAAACTATTAAGTGCTGAAAAGAATGATATTGTTCAACACTATTTACGTAATTTGGATGCTACAGCCGCTAGTGACTACTCTCTTTGGAAAGCAACAAAAAAGCTTAAAAAGCCAATCAGCTTCAATCCGCCGATACGTAAAAAAGACGGCTCCTGGGCTAAGAGTAACCTAGAAAAAGGCGACACTTTTGCTTCTTATCTAACTGAAGTTTTCGTCCCAAACCCTACCCAGACGAACGACATCAGCAAAGAAATTTTTAATTGCCTTGATGAACCATATCAACTCGACCTTCCTATTGAGAAAGTAAAGAAGAGTGAAGTCATTGAAACAATTATGACTTTGAAGACAAAGAAAGCCCCAGGTTACGATTTAATAACTGCAAAAATACTCCGCGAATTACCTGAAACAGCAATATTGTTCTTAACACATTTATTCAATTGTATTCTGTTAAGAGGTATCTTTCCTCCACAATGGAAAGTAGCTCAAATCAAAATGATTTTAAAACCTGGCAAAACTCCAGAGGATGTGTCGTCTTACAGGCCGATCAGCTTATTACCTATCTTGTCCAAGGTTATGGAGATTCTTTTCCTTACAAGACTGAATAAAGTAATAATCGAAAGAAAAATCCTACCCGACCATCAATTTGGGTTTAGGAAAAAGCATGGCACTATCGAACAAATACATAGACTAGTGGAAGAAATACATAAAACCTTTGAAAACCGAAAGTACTGCACTGCGGCATTCTTGGATATTTCACAAGCCTTCGACAGAGTCTGGCATGAAGGGTTGCTTTATAAAATAAAAAATAAACTTCCATCAAACTATTACATATTCCTTAAGTCATACCTTGCAGATAGGTATTTTTACGTAAAACAAGGTGAAGATATAACTAATCTTCATAAAGCAAACGCTGGAGTACCTCAAGGAAGCGTGCTTGGCCCAACACTATACCTACTTTTTACCTCAGATATGCCTTTGACTGATGGTGTTTTAATTGGAACATTCGCAGATGACACTGCAGCCTTGACTATACATGACGATCCGACTCAGGCAAGTAAAATGCTTCAACGCTGTCTGAACAAAATCACGAAATGGCTAAATTCCTGGCGAATAAAGGCAAATGAGACTAAATCTGTACAAGTGACCTTTACAATGAGACATGAAACATGTCCCCCAGTATCACTCAATAAAGTCCAGATACCTCAAGCAAATGAAGCCAAATACCTTGGAGTACATTTGGACCGTCGCCTTACATGGAAAAAACACATATTTACAAAACGAAAAGCTCTGGGGCTCAAACTAACAAAATATTATTGGCTACTCAACAAAAAATCTCAGCTGTCGCTAGAAAACAAAATTCTAATATACAAGTGCATCCTTAAACCTATATGGACTTATGGTATACAACTCTGGGGAACTGCTTCCAACTCTAATTTAGAAATACTGCAAAGGTTTCAGTCAAAAGTACTCAGAATAATCACAAATGCCCCTTGGTACATATCAAATCATCAGCTACACCATGATCTTAAAATTAGAACAGTCAAAGAAGATATTACACACTCAATGCTATTATACAAAAATAGATTGGACTGTCACCCAAATGCACTAGCTGCAAATCTGATGAGTAGCAATTCGTCATTCAAGAGACTGAAACGTAAATCCCCTTTGGATTTCTTAAGCTAACATGTAGTGCAGTATTGTGCTGCAGAGTTAATAATAGGGCGCAAGTCACTGGACTGACCGCTCTCCACGACAATCACTCTCACAACATTTTGCTGAATGTTCATTACAAAGAACAGATTGCATTGAATACTCATATAAAAAAAAAAAAAAAATTATAACTTTCTATATTAAATTATCATTTTGCATAGTGTAAAATATATCGTATAATATATTGTTTAAAACCTCATAGGTAAATACAGAACATTTCGATATTTTCGATACAATTAACTGCATTTCAAAGTTAGTACATCTTAAAACGCATGATTAACTAATAAAGAGAAGGAAAGGCGTTGAAACAGAACTCTCGAACAACGAAAAAAACTTTTTAACCTTGGGTGGCAGCTTAGACGAAAAACGAAGTAATTACCGATCTTTGCCTGAATAAAAGTTTGTTTTACCGGAGTGGAATTAATATTCATTAAAAAAATCTCTCTCAGCATCATTCTGTGGAACTTCGTAATCAGCCCGTGTCGAAAGTTTGAAAAGGGGAGGGGCTTAGTGACTTGCCAAATGGATTTTTCCTGCTGTTGTAATTCTAACATCTTTCGACGAGAAAATTTGCACATTTTATTCTTTTTGTTGTCAATTCACTTCACTTATTGGACGTATAAATAGATTTACAAATGATAAAAGGACAAATTGTGCTTGATTTAAAACATATAAAATTTTTTAAACTTTTCATATTCAGTTGTAAATGGTAAAAGGAGTTTGCGTGTTTTGTATATGAATGTATGTGTGTTTATCTTTGTTTAATGACAGATCTCACCTTGTGTATAATGACAAAAATTCGAGTGAAATAGAGTTATCTATACTTATCATAAAACAAAGTCTCTAAAAGCTGTCTGTCTGTATGTAATCGATTTTCTCTAAATGTACTGAAATAACTTTTGTACGGTTTTTAGTAAAAGGTAGTGCATATCTTCCGGAAGATTTAAGCTAATAGTACTTTACGGTTTTACGTAACTTGTGTTGTGGAGGTCGCGTGGTTTTAGAAAAACTCGCCTGCTGGGAGATTAACAAAATCTTATTAACAAAATTAAGGCAGAGATACAATGAAGTAATGTACTAGAGAATTATAGATCTATAAAGATACCATAAAAAAGTCCGCGACAGCATGTCTCTATCTCTTATGGTTAAATAACAATAGCTACTTTTGTGTCTTTATAGACACGCTGATTTTCACGCGGGCGAAGCCGCAAGCATTGCTAGTTAATACTAGAAAAAAGGGAATCAGGGCTCGCCTATAAGTAATAGTGACACAATATATAATAAGAGGGACGATGACACTCGTATACTTCATCTTTGTCTAATCACACATAAAAAAGAGAGACAGATAGATAATTCACATTTGCTTACTCTTTATCTCTCTCTATTGAGAGAGCATTGTAACATGGAGCATTTTAGGCTGGCGTCCCTACTACAAGAGATTTATTTCTACCAGTTGACGTCTAACGATTGTAAAAGAAGAAGGTAAATGTGTGCTATATAAAAATGATTAGTGGTACTCAGCAAAGAACTAAATTAAAATTCGTGATTAAATTCGAGACCATTGATAGAAAAATTATTGATAATGTACAATTAAACCTTTACGTAGGATATACACAAACGTACAAGCACAAAATCGCAAAGCGGTTTTTTCGTGGAGTCCATTTCCTGATTATGCTTCGCTTGCGGGGCGAAATGATTGTTGAGTTTGTGATAGTGAACGTGTGTAGTGCTTGTGTATTGTGGTGGCAGTTGTGGAGGTTTGTGCATGTGCATTACGAATCCTGCATGTAACGGGTATGAAAATACGGATAGTCCACTATACATATAGCATTATATATATTTTATATTTACTGTATCGCGGATTATAGCAAAATAATTTTATTATTACTTTTGCTTTAAGTAGAGATTGAGTTCGTTTTTAATAATAGCTCAATCACAAAGGCTGACGAGTCATTGCTCGATTACATAGCAAGACCAATTAACAGAAGTTTGTGTTACATGTCACTATTATATTACATTAACATTACAGCATTTTAAAAACACTTTTAAAGGGAAGGTGATACAGAAAGCCACTGTACTATTGAGGATTATATATATAACATAAGTATGCGTGGATATAGCTACTCCTTTACTCTGTACAAGATTGTAATGAGTGAATGTAACTTGTTATAAGAATTATATTTGAAAAGAGCAACCGCCGAGTTTCTTGCTGGCTCTACTCGGTAGAAACAGCTTACCGAACCAGCAGTGGAGTTGACGATTCAAAAGGATTTGTTTAAAAGTTAACTTGAATATTTTGAATATCACAAGTCTGTAGCGGAAGATAGTTTTAGTAGTTCTTCCCACTACGTGAATCAACGAGCTGTTCTCAAAGAAATGTTTGATTCTAGCAGCTCAATAATTAAAATCGTAATACAACAGAAAAGTTTTATATGAATGTACAATATATTATATAACAATGCATTAATAATTACTTTTCACAAAGAAACAAAAGTAAGACACTACGGGTAGTAAGATTTTACTTAGAATATAAACCTTTTTTATATAACTGATGGTACAAAGAAACTTTTTATTTGTCAACCCTTTAATTAAAAAAGGCAGTGGCAGCTGAAAATGAAACCGGCGCTCTCTAATTAAAAAGGCAGCTCTTCACTGTCAAGCCGTATCTAATTTGCTGCTAATAGTCTAAAGTTATTTGACACCGTATTCGCAGTTAAATTGAAACATTAAAAATGAATCCTTCAACAATTTAGACCCAGATTATATCTGATATCAACCAGGTTTGTAGCGTAGACTGTACTTATTATAATACAAAGTCCCCCAAAGCTGTCTGTGTGTGATCGATTATCTCAAAATTTACTAAACCGATTTTTGTACGGTTTTTCTAAAAGATAGTGTAGTTCCGGAAGGTTTAAGGAAATAGTACATCATCAACCTCCTGTCCTTATCCCACTCTTAAGTAGGGTCGGAACAATATGTTACAAACATGTTGTCACATGATTTGGCTACGTATTTTACGATCGGCCGCCTGCCTGACATCAACTTACCTTAGTCGTATTTTACGACCCCTCGGTAAGAAAGAGGGTGATCTATTCTACGCCTATTCTACCTATTATACCACACGGTGGATCAACTTTCCTCAATCGCTTTTTACGACACCTCAGTAAGAAATGAGGGTAGTTTATTCCACTAAGCCGGATACCACACGGCATACTTATTATAATACAAAGTCCCCCAAAGCTGTCTGTATGCGATAAAAATCTACTGAACCGATTTTTGTACAGTTTTTATTAAAAGATAGTGAAGTTCCGGAAGGTTGAGGGTAATAGTTAATACATTACCGTTTTATATAAATTTTGTTGAAGAGGTCCTGCAGTTGTAAATAAACTCGCCTGCTGGGTGCTATACCCGCGTGCGCCGCTAATGCCATCAGAGACACGCTAAAGTAATGTACTAGAGAGTTATAGATCTACAAAAATGCAACAAAAAGTCCGCAATAGCATGTCTCTATCTCTTATGGTTAACTCACAAGAACTATTTTTATGTTCAAATTTTTAATTCGGAAAAAACTTCGAGACGTACTAATTTTTATTTGGGCGAAACCACAGGCACAGCTAGTGTTTACTAATTTTAATAGCTAGTTATTTTATTTTCGTTATCTGTTAGACAACTTCACAAATTCAACCAAGACTTTTCGATTATTGACGCCTGTTACATATAGTACACAGACGTATTTATTTTAGCTTTTATTGTACACAAAGGGAAAATTGGTTTAAATTATCTCATATATAAAAATGAACTTTATCTGTATGTCCTTTATACAGATATCCTATATACTCCGAAACAGTAGGGCCGACTTTAGTGAAATTTTCATCAATCTTTAGAATGATCCTCTAAGGTTTATTGGCTATCGAAGCATTTTTTTTAACAGTTAAAAACTCTGTTCTATTACAAAAGGGGATTCGAAACCAGATTAGCCACAGCAACGCGTGGCCGCAAAAATAGGTCCATATATCTTAAAATATATATAATCATTCGTTAAATAAAGTACAGAAGCTTCGAGCTCCATTAGTTTATCCACTTTTAGGGGCAATTCAGAGAGTGCCCAAAAGTATCTTACATTTCCTTTCTATGCGACATTACAAAAAATGCCCTATATGACATTACTTATGTTTAAGTGGTTTTATAGCCAGATTACGAAGCAACGAGATTAGCATAACAATTAGGTAAAAAAAGTAGAAAATAGGTATATCGTTTATCATAAATTTGCTTACAAAAATATTAATCCCCATCATATTTAAAAGACGAGACGTTTTTTAATTCATCATATATGTATATTGGAAGAAACATCAAGAAGAGAGATCAACAATCATCATCATAAATATTAATTAAATGTCATGAACTGGTTGAGTTCAAACACAGATTACACCCAGTAATATAACTTTATGAGCTCGCCATCAGAATATAATATTTATATCGTGAAGCTAGCGATGTTAAGAATATCACCCTCAGAAAAATATTTGCATCCTTTATTATCCTTATAACTTTGATTATCGTAACAGACAAAACTACTTAGATTTTTTAAGGTAGCTTCTACATCTTTATTTACTATTTAATTTGAATACAATGTGATAGGTAAATGAATAGGTTTGTTAATGTGATGAGTAAATGTTAGGTTGCATCTCAATGTTTTGACTAGAGAGTAGGAATGAAATGCAATTATAGCCAGCTCCACAAACTAATTACATTTGAGGCCGACAGAATACCGACTACCCGTTATACTCTCGTTATATCTTCACCATAGCCGTATATAGGATTTACAATAATCCAGGCAGAAAGGCTTTTTTCTTTCTCTGGTATGTCGTAGCAATTACTTTGCGTCTAAACGTGAGGTTCAAATAATATAACATGAGATTATAGAGGATTTCACTTAGATCGGTGTATAGTAATTGTATTTCAGGGTTATAATTATATCGTCAAAAAATCAGTTCTGTAACAGTGTGAATGTATGAAATATTGAAATAAGTACGAACTAGCTTTCAGAGGAAGATATAAAGTAAGAGATTGTTACTGTCTCACAAATAGGTTATTTACTTGAATAAATGGATTCGAGGCCCTTTATTTCTCAAACAAATCGAATTAGTCAAACTTAATATATGGAACTTATTGTTAAAGTTATTGTCAAGGTTACTAGACACCAATGACATGCAGGTAAATAATTTACAGAATTAGGCGTTACTTTGCGGAGATCCATAATACAAAAGTAATGACAAAATTATTTTTCTATAATCCGCGATACAGTAGATAGAAAATATATATAGTGTTAAATGTATAGTGGACTATCCGTATTTTCATACCCGATACATGCAGGATTCGTAAAAACACATGCACAAACCTCCATCACTGCCACCACAATACACAAGCACTACACACTGTCACTATCACAAACTCAACAATCGTTTCGCCTCGCAACCGAAGCATCATCAGGAGATAGACTCCACGACAAAATCGCAAAGCTTCGCGATTTTGTCATGTTTGTGTATTGTGGTGGAAGTGGTGGATATTGATGGATATTTTCTATCTACTGTATCGCGGATTATAGCAAAATAATTTTATTATTACTTTTGACATGCAGGTAATGAAAAAGTCGACACGGTGCCGACAGTATAGAAGGGAAAAAACTAGTCTCCACCAATTTTCGAGTCCTATACTCGAATGTCCTATATATTCACCGTTAACATGATAGATATGAATGGATAAAATCGACGTTAAGGCGCTAACGAATCTCTGATGACATTGTAAGAAAAAAGCTTCTGGTAGATTAGATAAGCTGATACTGTTGGGACAGCAGTGAAACCAAGATTGGAAAATGGATGACAGGCGTCCCTAACGTTAATACAGTATACCCATCTAATGCAGATATGCAGCTTAGGCACATGCAGGTTCCATCACCGTTAGTCAGATGTAGTTTTCATAATGATATTCTCTTTACTGTAAAGAATATTATAAATTATAAATTTCAAATTACGAATTTAATTTTTATAGAGACCTAACAGACACATTTTTCTGATTAGAACCGATTAAGATCACGAGCACTAACAATAAAAAAACTCGCGGCCTTTTACGGCAATTACATGTTACAGGCAAATGTGAATTGCATGTATCCTATTCATTATATTTTGTAAAGTTTTATTTTTGTTTCAGAATGAAATACTATCACATATAAATGGCTGCACACTGTATTTTTTATGAAACCGACGCTTTATAAACCAACTTTGCGTGAAAACTTTTATTTTCAGCACACTCAGTGGGTCGAAATGTGAGAAATGCGGACCGCACTAAAACAGAATTTCGTGTTTTTTTGTATCATCTTTATCACAGAGATATATTTATATTAACTTTTTACAAAAGTAATGATTATTAATATTATACTGGTCACCTTAAAATAACGCCCATGGTATTTAATAAAATTTAATAAACGATAAACGTATTTGGTTGTTTGGAAGATAAAGGAAGGCTAAGATGAACCTTTCGACTTAATGTGTTTATTTTGCTCTAGCTTATGAGTCTGAACTTTTGGAAGGTGTTAGAGAAGCAACTGTACCATATCCAAATCGGAACTCTTTATTTAGGAGAGGTTTTTACTTCTAAAGTAGACTTGCGACTATATGGAAAACAGAATTCACCGAGCGATATTGAAAATAATAGTTAGATATAAAACATGATAGATCTAAATTAATAAGATATAAATCATATCAAAATACTGCAGTTGCTAGCAAAAGCAAAATGTACGTTGGTATAGTTTTATTAAAATTTATTCTTATAATCATAAAAATTAGTCTCGGAATAAAAATCAAGAGCCGGTCGTCTCAAAAGAAGCGTTAAATAAGTAATGAATTTTATGAACAGTAAAATATAGGGAAAAATAAGAGAACTCGTAATTGACTCTTGTTTTGAAGGCGTTATTTTTAAAACTGAAAAAGTCGAGAGTCCTATAAAACCAAACAAGGTTGCTGACATTGGGTGACTTTCGCAGCGGTCATTGAAACAGAGCGTTCTTAGATCTTTTATAGGAAGTTTTTGTTTTATAAAACAGATTAAACTAACATCGATAAATATTAGAAATTAATTATTACTATTGATGTGTTTGTTTACTTTTATTGTATTAATATTTACTAACGTTGTATGTAATTTATAGATGCCGTGTGGTATCCGGCAGAATAGAATAGACCACCCTCCTTTCTTACCGAGGTGTCGTAAGAGGCGACTAAGGTAAATGCCGTGTGGTATCCGGCTGCATAAAATAGACCACCTTCATTTCTTACCGAGGTGTCGTAAAAGGCGACTAAGGTAAGTTGACGTCAGTCAGGCGGCCGGTCATAAAATACGTAGCCAAATCATTTGACAACATGTTTGTAACATGTTGCGCCGACCCCACGGTCGGAGAGTAAGGGCAGGAGAATGATGAAAATGATGTTGTATGAAATTTATAGAATTAGGCGTTACTTTGTGGAGATCCATAATGATAAAATTATTTTGCTATAATCCGGGATAAAGTAAATAGATAATTTATGTAATGCGATTTTATCGTGGAATCGATTTCCCGATGATGCTTCGGTTGCGTGGCGAAACAACAATTGAGTTTGTGATAGTGAACGTGTGTAGTGCTTGTGTATTGTGGTTGCGGTGGTGGTGGTTTGTGCATGTTTTTTTACGAATCCTGTATGTATCGGGTATGAAAAAACGGATAAACTAATATACATTTAGCATTATATATCTTTTCTATTTACTTTATCGCGGATTATAGCGAAATAATTTTATTACTACCTTTGTAATGTTGTATGAATAAAGCATAGGGTCAAACACCCACTACACGTCCACTCTCACCAAAGGCTCTCGTGTTACTGATATGGTGCATTCTGAGACAGTACAATTTTTCCTTTGTACGTTAGTATTAGTATGGGTTAGTGTGAGTATATTCATGTATGTATTACACGTATGTCTCTTGTGAATAAATGTATAAGGTAAGATACACACATCTCAACCCGCACACACAACTATTATTAGATCACTATGAAGAAGATCAAGCGGAACAAGTAATTAGTTCCTCAAGATGTCGGCTGGTCAGAATTAATGAGACGCCTCGTCGATCGATGCGTCAGGGATCGAGATTTATAACTTTTGGACCATTACCCACTAATTATGTTTATGGAGGGTTTTATCGAACTGCTTGTGGTTTTATTTAGCGTAAATAGCAAACAGGGGACCGACTGCGATTCCCGGTCGTAAATTAGGGTTTGGAAAGACCTGATATTCGCTTTATAGATATCATGACCGTTTTTATAGAAATATAAAATTTAAAGGGTTTAATTGTCGCTAGAATATTTTTTTTAACGAAACGCTGGCCTGTAGTGAAGGGCAAATTGTATGACTGTGATTGGTCATCACGCCATCGACAGTGTGGTGAGAAGTGGGGTAGTTGAAAAAATAATCGATTTTTTAAATATTCTAAAATCTCTTTTTACCTCTATTTTTACTAAATTTTTCTTGTCTTTTAAGATAATATATGCGTGATTTGATTTATATAACTTGTACATTTTTATTGTAGAAAAATATAAAAATATATATATAAGTTGAGTTAAATTGAATTTTTCAAATAGTCGAAAAAAATATTATTAATAATCTTTTTATACGATAACGCCGTGTGGTATCCGGCTAAAATAGAATAGACCACCCTCCTTTCTTACCGAGGTGTCGTAAGAGGCGACTAAGGTAAGTGCCGTGTGGTATCCGGCAGAATAGAATAGACCACCCTCCTTTCTTACCGAGGTGTCGTAAGAGGCGACTAAGGTATGTGCCGTGTGGTATCCGGCTGCATAGAATAGACCACCCTCAGTTCTTATCGAGGTGTCGTAAAAGGCGACTAAGGTAAGTTGACGTCAGGCAGGCGGCCGGTCGTAAAATACGTAGCCAAATCATGTGACAACATGTTGTAACATGTTGTGCCGACCCCACTTAGAGTGGGATAACGGCAGAAGAATGATGATGAATCTATTTATACGATACAGATTACATGATTTTTAACAAATCTATTTGTTTCGAAGGGTGAAAATAATAAATATTTAGGAATTGATTTTTCCAATCCAAATCACGTCTCTATAAAGAAGACGTACGGCTACCGACGTAAAAAGAAACCGAAACATCATTTTCGCCAGCACATGTACGAAAGATGTCTTTTTTACCTGTATTAGTCCGATATGTAAGCTTAAATTGTACTCAATTCATTCAATATTCCTGCATTGGATAGCTATAATGACCACAATCAGACAGTCGTATTTATACTATACTATGAATTGATTATGATCTTTTCCTGATTCTTACTATGAAATTAGCTGAAATCGAGTTTAAACATAATCAAATATATAAGGTTCATAATAGTTTACTTCGCGCTGAGGCCAAAAGTTATTTTCACTAGAACTAAGGCTCCTTCCCTTTCTACACGTCGCAAGATTAATAATGGGGCTATAAACTCCATTACCTACCCTGTAATTAAGTTAAATGGATAAAATTTACCAAAGCGTTAGGGCAAATAATTAATTTTTGCACAAGAAAATTTCAACAGCGCAGCTATGTGTTATATTACTAAAACTTACCAATTTGTAAACACTGTGGATATACCGGATATTTGAGTTGTTACCTGAAAAATAAAAATAAAAAGCTAAATAAAAATACAAGGAATATCTACGAAGTGGTTAAAATTACAAAAGTAATAATAAAATTATTTTGCTATAATCCGCGATACAGTAAATAGAAAATAGAAAATATATATAGTGTTAAATGTATAGTGGACTATCCGTATTTTCATACCCGATACATGCAGGATTCGTAAAAACACATGCACAAACCTCCACCACTTCCACCACAATACACAAGCACTACACACGTTCACTATCACAAACTCAACAATCGTTTCTCCCCGCAACCGATGCATCATCAGGAGATAAGATTCTACGACAAAATCGCAAAGCTGGTTAATATTAGCTAAGCTCGGTCCTGCTTCGCTATGAGAGCCATAGCCAATTCTGAATTACTTAATCTCACAAACATACACTTATAATAATTTACAATAAATTTACAAATGTCGCAATATTTTTTTACTCCCAGAGTCAAGTGTCTAATAAATAAAAATCCGGAAGAATTAATTAGAATCAATATAATAGTTTTTTTCATAATGCAGGAACAACGACAAATCTCTTTTATAGTCTTTAAATAATACAATGAGATAAAAAATGTTTTATATCGAATAGATTATAGTTCATCTTTCCGACTTAAGTTTTACAGGATACGGGGGCAAATAAATTTAAACAAATTATTTAATAAGTCTACAAATATTAATTCATACATTATTAAGATTCTTTACTTAATCGCACGATGATTTTCTTCGCAACACATGAAAAATCAAGCAGATATATTTCGTTTACTTTCTAATCGTAAATACGTAAATCTTTGTATTGTTAAATTAAAAAATAAGTACGACTTAGTAAAACATTTAAAATTTTTCAAGGCAGCATAGGATAAGGATCCCCGCCACCAGCAGCGTGGTGAAGCAATGTCAGGTTTTTAGTCGGTGAGAGTCCGACATACCCACCGCTCGTCCCCGTCGGGCGGTGACGACCCATAATGGGTTTTCCTGACATAAAAAAAGCATAGGAAAAGGATCTATATTCAAACATTTAATTGTCCCTCTAGCGATTTGTAGTAACTTCCAAAATTTAGACGTAAAAACAAAATTTGCAAGGGTATAAGCAATAACTTAGTGTTGGAAGCATTACAAGGTATCGGGTGCGTGCGGCTGCGAGCCAGATTTATACCCTACTACCGTGCCCGAAAATAATTGGATCGCGACCGAAAAATAAATTGCCACGATCCCAGCCCAACTAGAAATAACCTCACCAATTTGTTATTGAGAATTCCAAAATTACAACGTACTAAGATTTCGTTCAGCGTTATTTAATCCCTACATCTTTATGCCCGGCCACTTTTATATGCGGGTTTGTTTATTTATGCATAAATTATATATGAGTGAGTTCAGTGGCATTAAAATCGATAATATCCGATTCTCACATAAGTCATGTTGACTTTATATATAATAGAATTTGCCTAAAGGTTTGCCTGGAAGAAATCGCTATTTAGCGAATACCTAATGCCTTTTGTAGCGGCAAATAAATAAAAACTATATAAACTAAGTAGTTTATATTGTTTTTTTTATTTACTTTCTATGTTATTAATTTTATGTGGTGCAATAAAGTATTGTAGAATAATACAACATAAAAGGTGTCGAAGATTATATTGTAAACAACGTTTTCTTACTTATAAACCTGTATTTTATTTTATGTATTAGCTTCACGTACAATATTATCGAAAATTGTTTTAGAATTCCTTTCAAACGCTATTCGGGCGATCTGATGCATATAAGCATATTCTTATTACGTCATATATGAAAGACTTTTCTATCTAATAAAATCCAATCTTCAATATGGCAACATTTTACGGTAAATATAAAAGCGGTAATGTTCGCCTTGATGAATGTCATTTCGAATAATGACTCAATAAAAGTTTGAATTGCTTATGGTACACAAAATTCTCTGCAAATAACTTATTTTCATTTTCTTAAATGGATACCGAATAATGGCATGTTATTAACGGTTATATACTGGACAGTGAGATCGCAATCGTTATGAGACATTTCAATAAGACTTTTCTTGCCATTAGCTAATTTGCTTCAAAACCGAGTAAAATCGAATGAGCTGGTCACATTTAATCTAGTCTGTTTATCGCAATTATCGTCGTCTACTATTTCTGCATGACGCCTCTATACAGGGTGTCCTGAAACTCAACGACAAACGGGAACTTGACGAAGTACCAGGCTTTACCAGCTTCAATAAAAATAAGAAAAATATCTACAACTCTTGCTTAAGGGTCAACTGACATATTTCTGAAATTGACGAAAATCGACACCCCATGCCAAATTTTTCGATACTATCACCACAATTTTCAGTATTTTGACGGTATTTTTTGCTTTAAGCAATGTTTAATAACCACGTTGTAATAGCAATTACTTGTCACACAGCAAATGTCATAGTTTCATTTATAAAAAAAAGGACAATATAATAGAGCAAGGCTTAAACAGCCACACTACTTAAGGCAAGTAACTTTAAAAGATGACCTATTTATTCCAGATTTCAAAATAGAACAACACTTGCCACTTTCATCTCAATAAAATTATTTTTTCTTTTTTTTTTGACGAACGGTCGTTATTTTGATAATGTAATACGGCAAATACTACTCGTGTTCCGGCATTATGAACGTGTGAGAAAGAAATCTATCTATGGTGAAATAAAATGAAACGGAATAAATGATTGTAACAATTTTAATAAAACTACAGCAAATGCTCAAATTGTTAACATTTACGTATTTACTATTTACATATGACATTTGTACAACAACCATAACTCATACTCCAGTAGAACGTTGTTTTGCCAGAAAATTTCACTTGAAGTCTGATTTAAGTAAGAGAGTACCAGACAAATAGTGGTTCTTCCTCCAAGTATATTACAACCACAGTCCGCAGGTTTTAAATCTTTAACAAATGGATTTAGGCTTTAAAAAAATCTTTATTAAATGAAGTTTTTTTCAATCTCTATATTAATTTGAAATGGAAAAGGTAGAGAGATTACTGCGCCGAACGTATTAAGCTTTTCATTAAACAGCCCGCATGATTTTACAAATTTTTTGGACCATAATCTTCTTTCAAAAGAAACGAGTATTTATTTTGCTAATCGGGGATTGCTCTGGGCTAAAGGGAATGGGTTTTTTTTTCCTGTTTGTGCTTTACGGAATCGGACAACGTCACATAACAGTTGTTGTG
The DNA here is from genome assembly GCA_947086505.1 of Morpho deidamia. Lineage (NCBI taxonomy): Eukaryota > Metazoa > Arthropoda > Insecta > Lepidoptera > Nymphalidae > Morpho > Morpho deidamia. The sequence continues at coordinate 5,501,962 of CAMTZC010000025.1, forward strand.
TTTTTAGTTGTTCTTTGGCAGTGGAAATGGAGTTCAGATTTAATTTAAATTAAAGTGTTAGTTACCCGATCCGGTATCCGGCAGAGTAGAATAGACCACCCTCATTTCTTACCGAGGTGTCGTAAAAGGCGACTAAGGTAAGTCGACCCGCCGCGTGGTATCCGGCTGAGTAGAATATACCACCCTCATTTCTTACCGAGGTGTCGTAAAAGGCAGGTAAGTCGACCCGCCGTGTGGTATCCGGCTGATAAGAATATACCACCCTCATTTTCTTACCGAGGTGTCGTAAAAGGCGACTAAGGTAAGTCGACTCGCCGTGTCGTAAGAAGCGATTAAAGTAAGTTGACCCACCGTGTGGTATCCGGTTGAGTAGAATAGACCACCCTCTTTGTTACCGAGGGGTCGTAAAATACGACTAAGGTAAGTTGACGTCAGGCAGGCGGCCGGTCGTAAAATACGTAGCCAAATCATGTGACAACTTACGCTGTAAAAGCCATTAGGGCTAACAGCATACAGTCAATTCGAAAAAAAAAAATGTGACAACATGTTTGTAACATGTTGTGCCGACCCCACTTAGAGTGGGATAAGGGCAGGAGGATGATGATGTTAGTTACCCGACACACCTGAGAGGTATGTTATCGAGTAATTAGAAATTTTATTAAATTTTAAACACAGGATGGGCTCATTTTACTATTATAGATACGAGTACGTCTTTTCAATTATTTTGAAATATATGTACTTGTTTTTATATCAATTTCAATTAAGAATTATTATATAAATAGTTTTTTTCAATTCAAAATTATGACATATTGTAACACAAACCGAAATCAGTAACTTTTCAGCATTGATAACCTGATCCGGCCAAATCATATAGGGTTAAATTCGACCACCGTTGTTGTTTATTCATTAAAATAATTAGAGATCTTTCATTCTAAAAGTGCACGCCCCTCCACCAATTTACATTATTTTAATGTGTGAGAGAAAATATTGACTGTACTATTTTATATGTGTGCGCGCAGCAATTTCAAAGTTGACTCGACTCATTCGCGCACTTATAGGTCAACTAATTGCTCGACTGGTATAAGTCAAGCATTTATATGGCGGAAAATGCACACTTTGTATGAGACAACACGTCTATTCTGTCACGCGTTCCTATCATTTGTGCACAGGTTGACAAACCAATCCGGTTACACGGATTACAAGTGACGTTTGCATAAAAATAAAATTAATATTATATAATATTTATAATCAAATTTATGTTGAAAATTCTTTAGAATAAAAAGTAAGTTTTTAACATTTCCCTGGAGTATTCTAAGCGCTGTGGATTGTAAACGTGAAGTTCCGCATTCGAATCCTAGAAAAAACATATTAGTTTATTTCTAAAATTTATCCCTGGTCTTGACTAAATAGATACTTCCGACGTACCCTTCTAACAAAGAAGTACCACCAAGCGGTTAAGCATTCAGGTACGATGTCGTGTAAAAACCCTGAATGGTAACTTGTTTAATCTCCAAACCCTTTCAAGAAACTTAAACTACATCGGCATCCATCAGGTGAATTCGCAATCAAGAGCTAGCTTGCCAACTTAATTTAATAAAGATCATATCGTATATTCATTATGCAACTATTAGAATGATAAATAAAACGTAATGTACAGAAGTCTGTTCATTTATTTTATCAGTAAAAAGAGAAAAATATTAAACCGCAATAAATATTTACTATTTTAACGCTATTCACTCACGTCGCTATCTTCAGATTCAGACTCAACATTAATTATAAATTAAAAAATTTTCATATATTATATCTCAATATCATTCACATTTCGACACGTATTTTCCCACATATTTCTATCAATCATGTCAATTCGTTTCTCAATTAAAGCAATGGCTTTAATGATGAAATAATGATAGATGTTAAGTTTTGCCCGTTTTTTTTCGCCACATAGTTTTATAAAATACGCCATATTTTTCTATTAAAGAAAAAAATTATCTAATTATTATTTAAAATAAAAAATTATTATCCACTTTTTTTATGACATGCTAACTGTACTTTTGGCAATAATCGGTGCGTGCTCCTACTTTCGTGTCTGTCCGGCAACTGAGTAACCAATTAGAATAACAAGTTTGCGTGTATTTCGTTTGTACATAAGTTTTTTGTGTGTGAGTAAAGACATTGGAGGGGCGTGCACTTTTAGAATGAAAGATGATAAGTAGAAACTTGCTATTACGGTTAAATATAAAATGAATTTGTGGCTACTAATATTATAAAAATATATAATGTATGTGTTGGCACCTTTTTTAATGTTATGTAAAAGAAAAAAGTAATAAACTGTCATTCTCGGCAAATGTCATCAAACAAAAGGCACATTTTTATTTTTCCTGTACTTATGATGTTTTGCCATTAATTATTAATTAAGCAGTGGTCAATCTTGAAAAGGTCTATTTATAATCATTCATTGGTCATCTTCGAGCCGGATCGAGATATTATTAAATAAACGGAGGATTGCACTCGTCACCTAGAATGACTGAGGAAAAGTAGTTAATTAAGAAGCGAGGGATTTTTAAAGGCCGATTAACTGCTTTTATTAATTATCTGGACGCGGTAAATATGGAATCATTCGATTTGTCCGATGTGAAAGAATTGCAGCTGCGTATGGGTAAGATTGAATCTTTGTACCACCAATATGATGAGGTGCAGTTACGTCTGGAATGCGTTGTTGACGATGTTGAAATTCAGTTTGCTGAACGTTCAGATTTCGAGTCACGGTACTACAAAGCTTTAGCTAAGGCTCAGAGTATTTTATGTAGATTTAATAACGATAATAACTCGGTCAGTAGTAATAAAAGCACTCGTCAATCATAAACTTGTTAAACTTCCCACCATACAATTGCCAAAATTTAGCGGGGCATACGAAAACTGGTTAGAGTTTCATGATACCTTTACTAGCCTCATTCATTCAAATGGAGATATAGATGAGATAAATAAATTTCATTATTTACGTGCATCCCTGGAAGGATCCGCTGCTTTGGTAATAACATCAATTGAGTTTTCGGCAAGTAATTACTCAGTAGCGTGGAAGTTATTATGCGATCGTTTTGACAATAAAAGGTTATTAATACAGAACCATGTGTCAGCATTATTTAATATTGAAAATATTACTAATGAATCCTCAACTGTTTTGCTATATTGTTACTCGCAAGTTAGATGAAACAACGTTTCGTGAGTGGGAGGAGTTTAAGGGTAATAAAAGGGTGATAAAAATAGTTCTTTAACATTTGAATTGTTTATTCAATTTATACGTATTCGCGCTGATCTCATTGAAACCTTAAGAGCTGTTACGTAATAATTCTATTCATAATATTGTCAAAGCGGTTCCTAAATTAAAGTCGATGGTTGCTACTCAAAGTCCTATGAATTCTGGTACAGACTTTGTTACTAAGATTTGCCCTAAGTACAATGGTGACCATAGTTTAGATAGTTGCCCGCAGTTTCTTTCACTGAGTAATTACGAGCGTTTCAAATTATTGCAGAATTATAAAATATGTTACAATGATTTTCGTGCCGGTCATTTTGCCAATCATTGTAAAAAACCAGGTTGCAAACTGTGTAAACGAAGGCATAATACTCTTATTCATTTATCAGAGGCCAAGAGTGTTAATTTTCGGAACGATAATTTTCATGGCAGCGTATCCGAACGTCCTTCAACTACGGTTCCAGCACCTGCTGCTAGTAGCGCAAGCAGTATCTCGTCCGCTTTGTCATCAGATCCAGCAGACTACATGCCGGGTCATTTTCTTCTTGGTGAATTAAAGAATATGGGGCAGAATTACAGCAACGTGTAAAATAAGAGCCTGATGCATCGGATGATCAGTAATTGAATTCCTTCATCATAATAAAGGACGACAAGCTACAGCTTAAGAGATGGAGACTGGGTGGAATAATAGCAGTTCATCCAGGAGACGATGGAATAGCATGTGTTGATTATACTCGAACATTAATAGGGTCAATAGGTCACGGGTTTTTTATTAAAATTTGTCATCTATCGGTGCCTATTAATAAACGTCCGGGGGTATGTTGGCACCTTTTTTAATGTTATTTAAAAGAAAAAAGTAATAAACTGTCATTCTCGGCAAATGTCATGAAACAAATGGCACATTTTTTATTTTTCCTGTATTTATGATGTTTTTCCATTAATTATTAATCAAGCAGTGGTCAATTTTGAAAAGGTCCATTTATAATCATTCAGTATGTTTATAAATATTTTGTTCTTCAATCATTAATTTGGACAGTTTAATAGACAACACTGATTTTTGTGTGCATAATATAATAACTAAAATGAATCAATATTACACTCGTTTAGATATGCAATTGTGCTAACGCCATTAAGTTAATTAATAATTTAATTATACGTCGCTAGTTGCATTCATATAAGTACAAATTTTATTGTATTAATATAACTAACGAAACTGTGATAGCCCAGCGGTAAGAAAGTGTGACTCTTTCGAGAGGGTCACGGCTTCAAACTCCGGGAAGGCACCAATGAGTTTTCTTTTAAAATTTTAGGTGTCTTATCGTTAAGACCAATTTATCACACGCTTTTCGCTGAAAGGTAACATCATGAGGAAACCTGTATATCTTTAGATAATTCTGGGGATATGTGTAATACCTACCAATCCACATCTCCAGTTCCAATCCTTCTGTCCAAAAATCGAGAGAGAAGAATAGGCAGCCTAACAGCTGCATAATAACAGGACTAATATTTTTATTTAATGCCATATAGCGTTAAAACTAATATATTAATAAAAATAGTCATCATCAAAATACAAGAGACATAAATGAGTAAATAGCGGGAGCTTAATATTCAAAATCAAATTAAAAATATTCTTAATTCGAGTAAACTTGTAAACAAGTGATTTTGAATCGTCAAAATGTACTATATGAAAGCTGTACCTACCGAGAAGAGCTGGCAAGAAACTCGGTGGTTGCTGTTTTCAAATCAAATTCGTATAACTAGTTACGTTTGGTTATTACTATCTTGTACAGGGTAGAGGAGTAGCTATATCCACGCATTTTTATCATCTATATAATCCTCAATAGTATAGTAGGCTTTTTGTATTCGACTACTATGGGATATCCATATACGGATTAACAGGTCAAGTACACAGTAATAGGTCACATAACACATAGTCATTTATGCAGATAGTCCCAGGATGTTTTTCTTCACTGTGATTGATGTGAAATCTTGAATTCTAAATATCGATTGGGCCCTTGTTACAGAAAACTGAACTGAGTTTTTTTTATATATTATACATTTTTATTTATTATATACATGTTATATTTTATGTGTATACATTTATGTGATATATTGTTTATGCATCCACTACGCCACTCACTCGTATCCATAGGTATGTCCTGTTACTGAGTTGGTTGTCTGGAAGAGACCGCTATGCTGTACAACTAGATATAGTGCTATGTATTATTTTTGTGGTTTACAATAAAAGAGTCATACATTCATTCATTCGAAATATGTACCACATGTTTGAAGGGCCGCGCATTGTAACCATCCGACCATCACAGCACAACAAAAATATCTATTTAAATAAATATATGTGACACTTACACACACGGTCATCCGCCCCCAAACTAACTTAATACTTGTGCTATGGGTGACGGACATATGATAGATATACTACATATATAATTTTAAATACATACTTTAATACAAATATACACCCAGACTCGAAGAACTAACAATTTTTTTATGTTGATCCTCGGCGGGAATTGAACCCGCGACCCGCGGAGCTGAAGGCAGGGTTACTATCCACTGCGCCAACGGGCCAGCCGAAAATATTACTATATTAAAAAACAACACTATGCATTATTAATTAGGTTTAGGATGTAGGGTATACAGGCTAAAAGGAAAGCTTTCTTCTTTACATAATTATTTTTTTTATCTTCAAGACTTTATACAAGTATAAGAATTTATTAAACAAAGCTTCTCTTGAGCATCATACGCAATGGCGCGAGAGCAAATCGAGTCTAGACTTGCAAACCAGTTTTATATTTATAGCGGCGATGTTTGCCAGCGTTGTAGTCCGCCTTTTTTCTTTGGAGGCATTGAACTGGAACAAAATCTCTCTCCGGCAGGATGCATGCTTAGATCGTTTTTTCTACCACCTAACAAATCTTCGCTGATATTTTTCAAGCTTTGTACGTAGAATAGGTTAGAAAAGAGGAAAAAAAAATAACACGTACAAAAGCGGACTTATCCCTTGAAGGAATCTCTTCCAGTTAACCTTTGTGTAACAAAATGAAAAAGACAACAAGTGAAATACGGGTAATATAGCTTTCTATAGAGAAAAAAAATCAACGAAAACTATTAACCTAGATGATTATTTGTAATCAAGACGAAAAAAGTAAAAATAAAAAAGATGAAATATATATAATAGAAAATATAACTTTTTAATTTATAAATTAATTTTTGTTGATTACGTAGACGAATTTAGATAATGATGATTTTTGCGTATGTATGGTGACGTAATTAAAATGGGACAACCGAAGAACTGTACTCCTGGGCATAGTCCTTTTTTACAAGCGAACTTTACACATTGGAATTATTTAATGCGGAATGGCAGGTAACATATATCCCAAAATTTCTCCTGAGATATCCAAGTTCCCTTAAAATGTTTGCCTCTACTAACCGATTTATAGTCATGCAGTCATTGTAATAGCGGATTTGTTTTTTTTTCGACCTGACTGTATGCTGTTAGCCCTAATGGCTTTAACAGCGTCACCGAGCGGAACGGGCGAGCGCAGAAGCATCGTCGAGGTTGCGAAATGCAGAGAGTAGAGCGCAGAAGCTCTACTTAAGTCGGGGAACGTCGTCCTAAGGGTGCCTCCTATAAGGCCGGACCACGGCTTAGGGCGACGCATAGTGGAGGGCTGATGGTATGACTTTGATTAGTAATTGCGACGTCGGAAGGGAGCGTATTGGTTATCTTTCACAAATAGAATAGTTGGAAGCCTTGCTTATTTTGTTTTTAATCAGGAAAATATCGAATACCCCTTAAATCGGATTCGCACCGACTAAAACAACCTTAGTGCTCCAACACGCTGCATGGTGGCGAAGACAGGGTACCGTTCAACACATTACCCCCCGCAACCCCGCCAGCAGTAACTTTGAATCCCAGAGTGCACCAACTCTGGGGACGGGGATTTTGTCTATTAAGCAACTGTAACTAGAGATACTGACTGGATGATTGAACTCTGAAGGGATTATCTAATGATCATCTTAGCATTCAAATTCCCTCAAGATCTCTAGTAGTTAGTTAAACTGTCGTCCCGGTTGTTAATCTGATAATTACGATAATCTTCAAAGGAAATTATACGTCGTAGTACTAATTGACACTTAATACCGTTTGTTGGGATTTGTTGTAAATGTGTATCTAATTTGGACGTGATCTTAAAGCTTATCAGCTTTATTAATTGTTTTTCGATTTAATTGTTTAATATTGCGCTCGGTTATATATTAACGCGGAATTTGCAGGCTAACAAACGATCAAATTAAACCGAAAATAAACCACGTCATACAGATTACTAATTTATTAAGTACATGGTCGAATTCAATGAATTACAAACACTGAATTAAAAACGTTTCATGCAGAGGCACAATATTAGTGTACGATTTTAGATATATATATTTTTAAACATTAATTTAGGGGACACTTACACACACGGTCGTCCATTCCTAAAGTAAGAAACTTAATACTTGTGATATGGCTGACAGACAACTGGTAAATATATACATATGTAATTTAAAGTTATATACTTAAATATACACCCAGGTGGAGGACCAACAAAATGTTTATAGAAAATGTTGGTCCCCGGCGGGAATCGAACCCGCTATCCGCCGAGTTGTAGGCAGGGTCACTACCCACTGCGCCAATGGGCCAGTCGATAATTATATTAATAATTTATATATAGTTCTCTATACTTTAATCTATGTTCTAAACAGTTGAGGCTCTCTCGAACCTAATTCATGCTTATCGATATTGGCAAAAACGGGTTAAGGTAACCTCCTGCACAGGTCCTGGAATTAAAAGATAACAAAACGTTTTGTCTTTAGGAACGGGATAAAGCACATAGCGAAATTAGATTATATTCCAGGCTAACATAAAAATGTTAGCCTGGAATACAATCTTTTATTATGCTAAATTTTATCATTTGAATTTGATCAATCGCAAAGCTTTGCGATTTTATTCCTGTTTCTAGATTGTGATTATACTTTTGTATTATCGACCTCCGTAAGGTAACGCCTAATTCTATAAATAAATAAATGTAATTGTATAAGTAAAAAAAGCAGATACAACGTTATAAAGCGAATTATTTGGTTTCAACAATTTGATGTTCACGCTGTATAATTCTAACGAAAAAGAGCGGGTAGTTCTATTCACTAATTCAACGTGTTGATGTGACGCAATCGTCCAAGAAGCACTTTAATAATAAAAATAAGATTTCCGAATTTCCGATATTCGGTAGAAAAATTCTATGTTGTTCAGTTTGATGGATTACTGAAACTTTCAGTTTCTGCAGAAACATTGGCACACGTACATAGTAGCCAAATATACAATCCGTTTAAATTGATTAATATCGTAATGGATTAAACAAATATTCAGTTGCTATAGAAGCATTAGCACATGTACTAGTCAATCGCACAATCCAATTATGTTGAAAGCAAACAGAGCAACACTACAGGCCGTACGTTCCCAACAAATATGAATTTATGTAACAACCGTCTGATTCAATGCACGGACGGATAATTTACTTGATGCAACGCGGTATTGTACCGGGATATACTCCCCTCGTATGGAAGAATGTAAGTATATTTTGCATTTAATGTACGCTCAGTGAGTTTTATTGATTTTTGGGGTATCGCTTGTGGTTTATATACTCTTAAAATGTCTACATGGAGTTTAAACTCACAAGCTTCAGCTTTTTACGGAATATATTATTGTTCTAATAAATTGCTCATAAAATATAAAAAGAATTAAAGGCATTATTATTATACCTTCTTAAAAAATGATTCTTTGAACTTTCATTGAACTTTGAAAAAACTCCTTTGTAATCTTTCTCAAAAAACATTGAATTGATTTGAAAAAATTGTTACAATGATTTGTTGTTTTATTTCATGTAACAAATGAAAATTATATTTCTTGAGCTTTCGTTGCTTCTAGCTTTCAGCTTGTTTTCTTCTCTTAAAATATTAAAGTTTAGTGATATCCGTGACTTCGTCGACTTTTGTGTTTAAATCACTTACTTTATGTGTTAGATTTTTTTTCTTTTTCAAATGGAAACCCTGTTTTTATCCTATATGTTGGTTCGATACGTTCCCACAGGGCAGAAAGACTTTCACATTTCTAATGTTTATATAGATATGTGGTATAACGGTGTCACTCGTAGTAAAAGTAATAAATAAATAAATAAATAAATAAATATATGGGACACTTACACACACGGTCGTCCGTCCCCAAACTAAGTAACTTAATACTTGTGTTATGGGTGACGGATAACTGGTAGATTTACTATATATTATAATTTTAAATACATACTTAAATACAAATATACACCCACGCTCGAAGAACCTACAAATTGTATATAGAAAATGTTGGCTCTCGGCGCGAATCGAACCCGCAACCCGCGGAGCTGAAGGCATGATACTACACTACCCACTGCGCCAACGGGCCAGTCAAAGTCAAAGTGATTGAGCAATGATTGATAAAGTCCAGCGATGCGCTTAATTTTTTTTCGAGTATTTATAATATGATTTACATAAAGATACGTTTATAAATCGTCGTGAGAAAACCTGCATATCTCCAGAGAATTCTGGGGATATCTGTAGCCTACCAATCGACGTTGTAGCAGCGTGGTAGGTCTTAGTTTCAACCCTTCTCTCCAAAAATGGAGAAGCGCGCCTTATGCCCAGCAGTGGGATAGTAGCAGGCCTATTCTTTACTTATTTCTACGTCTATAAATTACTTGGATATTACATTATCACAGAGCAGTAGTTAGGAATAACAAATGATTCCGGAGATTTGCCAAGCAATTGTTGATTGAACCGTATAAGGCGGAAAAATTACATTTGATTTACATTACTTTGGAGTATTTTAGTAGACAATATTGTGATATACGAATAAGTCTTTTCCTAAAACAAAGATAAATACAGAACTTCAGAATACATGAGTAGCCCAGAAAAAGCCAAGAATAATAAAACAAGTTACAAAAGAGAAAGTGATTAAGCGATATTCTCGTACCGCGGTCAACAAAGATCTTTTCGTAATAAAAAGGTTCAAAGTGAGCCACAGCGAAATAGATTCAAGTATTTCGTTTCGTGCAGTGGAAACTTTTATTACTAACGGCGTCATGGGAAATAGAGTTCAGAATGTATTACTTGGGCTCTCATATAGTCTTGAACCTGACCTATATATGGGAAAAAGGTTAATCGGGAATCAATATTTCACGCATCAGAATATATACGCTCAAATAATACACTGGTAGAATACATAAAAATCACACGAATAATTAAGATATATTATGAAATTATTTTCAGAATTATTTTGGTATAATAAAATAAAAGCAGACAACATTTACATACCTTAAATATGCACGTCACCACACCATTTTGGGATACAAAAATGCCGACACCAGCAACAATTCACACAAGCAATACACATAATCACTACTACAATCTCAAAGCATCATCAAAATCATTATGATTATGTCTTGGAGCCTATCCTATGCGATTATCAAAGTCATTACTATTTATACTCATCCTGCCGTATATCTTTTGTACGAAGAATTATTTTTTTAACTAAATTCCGAACTAATAACTTCTTTATAAGTTATATTTATACAAAAAGGAAAAGTCTGTTACATATAAGACTGTAGTGTATTATATAAGACCGATATGTTTTTATCGTTTTTAATGTACCCATAACGAACCGTAAAATATTTTTTTTATGCGATAAAGCTAGCGCCTGGCTGCTATCTCGCCTGGATGGTGGGCTCGCATATGGAAAGCGAAAGATGCAGAATAAGGTGAACCGCGCTTGCCTATTAGTTGCCTATTCGTCTTTTATCTGAATCCGACAATAAAGTAACTCAAGTGAGCTGAGATTATAGAATATTCTAAAATCCTCGATATTTATCAAATGCAATATAAAATGTTATAATCAAGTAATTTTATTCATCATCATTCTCCTGTCCTTATCCCACTCTAAGTGGGGTCAGCACAACATGTTAGAAACATGTTGTCACATGATTTGGCTACGTATTTTACGACCGGCCGCCTGCCTGACGTCAACTTACCTTAGTCGCCTTTTACGACACCTTGGTAAGAAATGAGGGTGGTCTATTCTATGCAGCCGGATACCACGTCATCAGTGACGTCATCAAATAAAACGGGGTTGTGATTGTTACCCTGCCGCACGTCTCTTCAAAGCAGAAAGCTAAGTGATGCGAATCTTTTGCTGTTACGCCTCTAATGAGTTCCGTTGTTAATGAAGGGGATCATCACTTTGGCACTTTGCTTTGTAATATGGCAAATACAGGGCATAGTTCAGTTGCAGTAGTATCGGGGATAGTAATCTGAGTTTCTACTTTTAAAGTTTATATGGCAAGAACATATTTATTATATACTAGCGGCATCGCCCATGTGGAAATCAGTGTATTTAATTGAAATTGTGAACACAAAAGTAGTTATTGTGGGTTAACCATAAGAGATAGAGACATTGTGTCCCGGCCTTTTTTGTAGTATTATTGTGGATGTACAATTATTTAGTACCGTGCCGTGTGGTATCCGACTGAGTAAAAAAGAGCATCCCCATTTTTTACCGAGGTGTCGTAAAAGGCAACTAAGGTAAGTTGACCCACCGTGTTGTATCCGATTGAGTAGAATAGACCACCCTCTTTCTTACCGACGGGATGTAAAATAAGACAGGTAAGTTGACGGCGGGTAGGGCGGTCGTAAAATACTTAGCCAAATCATGTGACAACATGTTTGTAACATGTTGTGCCGACCTCACTCAGAGTGGGATAAGGGCAGGAGGATGATGATGATGTACAATTATTCAGTACATTAGTTTAATGTCTGTTGATTTACGTGATGCATATGACTAAAGCTCCCAGGAGGCGAGTTTTTACAACTGCGCGACCTCTTCAAAAAAAATTATATAAAACCGTTATGTACTAATAATTTAAACCTTTCAGAAGAATTGCACTACATTTTAGTAAGAACCGTACAAAAATCTGTTAAGTAGATTTTGATAGAATCGATCACATACAGACAACTTTTGGGGACTTTGTTTAGTAATAAGTATAACTTTTAAGGCTACAAAATATAAACATGATATCAACTTATTATTTTTAGTGAAACTAAAGAAATCCTATCCCAATTTTGACCCCAATTTCGGAGACGTTATTATGTGTTAAAAGGCAATTTTATTGCCAGATACTGTAAACATTGGGGGTCATGAAAGGGAACTGGGTTTGATTTTCTATGGTCAAACAAAATAAGCCGGTTTTCTTAAAGGCGGAGGGTACCGAAGGGTTCGTTAAAATTAAGTCGGACAGATATGTGACGCGGTGACAAGGGTCGAGGTGGCCTTTGTGTTTATACTGTATAGAATTATATCCGAGGAAACTGCGACATTGAGAGGGATGGTCATTTATGAGTGTGCGTACATAGGTTTATATGTATGTGCGATGTGTGTGTTTGTGTTGTCTATCTATGTTGTAAGCGGCGGTTTTGTATGCGATTCGGACAGGCGCGAACTGCGAAAGAAAATAAGTTTGTCAAATAAAGTAAAAAAAAGTAAAGTAACAGCCTGTTACTATGCCCACTGCTGGGTTAAGGCCTCCTCTCTCCGTTTTTGGAGAGAAGGGTTGGAGCTAAGACCTACCACGCTGCTCCAATGCGGACTGGTAGGTTACACATATCCCTAGAATACTCTAGAGATATGCAGGTTTCCTCACGATGTTTTCCTTCACCGAAAAGCGTGTGATAAATTGCAATTATCAATTAGACACATGAGTTTTTAATAGAAAAACTCATTGGTGCCTGCTCGGATTTGAACTCGCGTTCTCCTTGAAAGAGTAGCACGGACTCACCGCTAGGCTATCACAGCTTATATCGTTTGTCAAATACTAAACTATAATATATCTTCATCAAAATAATTGTCGACTGGCCCATTGGCGCAGTGGGTAGTGATCCTGCCTTCAGCTCCGCAGGTCGCGGGTTCCATTCCCATACAATTTGTTGGTTCTTCGAGCCTGGGTGTATATTTGTATTTAAGTATGTATTTAAAATTATAATATGTAGTTTATCTACCAGTTGTCCGTCACCCATAACAAAAGTATTAAATTAGTTACTTTGAGGACGGAACAACCGTGTGTGTAAGTGTCCCATATAAATATTAAAAATAAATAATTGTAAACTAGTATTTTGTACGATACCTGTAGTCTCAATCTGATTTTCCATTGGCGACCTTATCTTCCCGCGCTGTGAATTGACTAATTGTTCCAGCTCTATTGACCAATACGGCGGTATTGGTAAAATCTATATCCAACAAAAAAAAATTGTGGTCGAATTTAGAAATTTTAAGACAGGTCTACCCGGGTCGTTTTCATTCACCCCCATAATTGAAACTTGAATCTACTTTTTTAAAATAAAAAGTATTATATGCTGTATTCGAAATTGAGATAATACTTTAAAAATGAAATATTAATCAATTCCGGAGTGTTCGATAGCGTAATAATATTTGGTAAACCGAATAATTGTTAACTTAACAGATAAATGACGTCTTTGATCATACGACACTCAAAACCTATCAATTTTACTTTGTAGATCTGCAAAACCAATATCTAAGTTAACCGACTCATTGAACGACCTATAGAACTCTTGTTACAGTAGTGTACACAATATAGATTTACAAAATTTACAACCAAAACTCTGTCTCCAGTAGTTTTCGCTTACACTTTCATCATCATCCTCCTGCCCGTATCTCACTCTAAGTGGGGTCGGCACAACATGTTAAAACATGTTGTCACATGATTTGGCTACGTATTTTACGACCGGCCGCTGCCTGACGTCAACTTACCTTAGTCGTATTTTACGACCCCTCGGTAAGAAAGAGGGTGGTCTATTCTTCTCAACCGGATACCACACGGTGGGTAAACTTACCTTAGTCGCCTTTTACGACACCTCGGTAAGAAATGAGGGTGGTCTATTCTACTCAGCCGGATACCACACGGCATTTTTCGCTAACACTTGTGACGGTTCCAACCTTACATACATTTTGGCAGAGTTATGTACTGAAGCGGTAGTATGTTAAGGAATGTATATATATATAAAATATTTGTTTGTCATGCTATATGGGTTTTCAGAATGGGTTTTCGATACCCGTTACATATCTGTAAATTTTCATGAAAATATTTTTTTCAAAATTTTCCCCATACATTTTCATTTTTCCATACTAAAATTTTCCATTGCGACCGAACGTCACGACAGTCGCGGGAAATAGACGTGGGTGGATGTCTGGCGGACGTTGCCGGGAGCGCTGCGGCCGAGCGGCTGAAAGGCGAAGGCTAACGTTTCCCGTACCAGGTACAGGGTAGCGCCATGATCCCTAGCATATAGTTAAAGCTTCGGCTTGCCTGAACGGTGTTGTGAGAGACTTCGGTCTTTTATCTCACAAATAATTAATGTAATATTTTATTACATGTTACAAGTTTATTATTATTCTCGAACGCTTTATAGTGCCTGAAAATAACTTGGTGAGGGTGACTTCGCTGAGTGGTGCTGGGCACTGTACCGAATTAGACTCTGGTGAGTACTGGTGTCGGATTGATGGTTTCAGGCCTGCAATGATTTCGGTCGTTGTAGCGAGCCTCGCCTCGGTCTACTCCAGGCTGTGAATATCATGATGGTCTTCCGTCTTGATACAGAGCAGCTAGAGTTACTTTGGTGAGTTTCGGGTGATACGGATTGAATTTTAGGCCGGTATTGATCTCCGATCTCTACTGTGAAGCCTTGTTTGATCTTTGGACGCCTAGGACTCCAGAAGTAGTGCTGGTACAATGTGGTTTCTTAAATGTTACTGATTGATGATTTGGCGTTGGAAACGATGTCTGTTGTCTTTCAGTAGTGCCGAAATCACGACCGAATGTTGCTAGATGTTGTGGAGTCTAGTTTACTAGCCGAAGCGATGTCATAGCAGTGATGGAACCGAACTGTGGACTTTGTTCATAGTTTTGCATGGAGCGTGCGGGGTAAAACCTACATGTGACGTGTGATAGTCCTTCTGAGGGCTTCCCCATAGCTTAGTGTCAGTGATACCACGAATGTTTACGACATTATAGCATGTCATAGGGCCGCTGGTCGGGTCTTTACTAACAAGATTGCGGACTAGCTTTAGAAAGTGTTGCCTGTGCTATGACTCTATCTTACGTAGCTGGCTACGTGTAACATATAAATAACTAATTCTTGTATGCCGAAGGTGCTATTGGCCAGAAGGATGCAATGCAAGCGTACGTCGACACATTTTGTTATAAATATAACTATTTAACACAATAGTGCTAGCACTATAAATGCAAATATTTGAAATATAAAAATATAACGCTAACGCTCTACGGAGTAATGAATTATTAAATATAATATTTGCCACCACGTGTGGTACGAAACATAAAACTTGCTGTTATGTGATCTCTGAGGAGTCATGTGCAAACCTACAATTTATGCCACTACGTGTGGTATCAACGCATACAAAACCTGCTATTATGTGATCTCTACGGAGTCATATGCAAACCTACAATATATGTACCACTACGCGTGGTGCCAACGATTACAACAATTTACTGTTATGTGATATCCGAGGAGTCATGTACAGTTTTAGCTTCGTGCTATTATGTTTTCCACTACACGTGGTGACAACGAACGCGGAACGTACCGCTTGAAATGCTTGCTATTGGCAAGATGCACTGTCTTATTATAAGAATTGGTTGATTTATATCAACAATGGCTTTGAGCCTCATCAAAACAATTATGGCTAACGCCAACTCAACAGCTACGGCTGAAATGAAATTTGGACTTAGGTCCTAGTATTAAACCCGGGCACACGTGCCTTATCTTGGACTACGGTCCTCATTTATCATTTACCCCATTCTCTTTAAGAGCAATGACGGGTGTTTATAAAACATATTATAAATAACCTGTGCTCAAGGGCACAGGCGCACTATAAATTGCATACCCTAACCCTACGGGGGGGGGGCTCATATCCTATGGACGGAGCTCACCGTTGGTAGCGGGTGAGGAGCTACTGACTATCTCTTCTCTCTTTATATTTTTCCATATCGGAAGAATATAAAAGACGGGAGAAGGATACCACATTACTTAAACTGCTCTACGGAGTTGTTTATGGGTTAGGTGTTAGATCGAGTGAATGATCTTTCTGATGGCTTCAAAAATTATCTTCATTTTTCCATTATCCTGAACTTCCCATCGGGATGGTTTAAGGAGTGTTACAATATGTTACCCGAGTGATCCTTCTGTTGGCTCTAAAATACATTATTTCAGTTATTATTGACATAACTTTATGACCCATACTGATGGCAAACAAATATATAATTAAATATAAAATATCAAAATTAATATATCCTCTCTGATGGCTATTTATGAAATATTACAATAAAGAACATTCAACCTTCTGAATGTTCAGCATTTTTTTTAATATATATAATGGGTTCGATTCGTGTAATAAACATATATATGTATCGAACATAAAGAATCTATTCATGTATTAACAGATATGGGATCTGTTCATGTAATAAATATATGGGATCGGTTCGTGTATTAAATATATGGGATGCGTTCGTGTAATGAATATATAGGATGCGTTCATGTAATAAATATATGGAATCGGTTCATGTATTGAACATATATAACCTATTTATGGGTCGTGCGATTATTGTGCAATAACTAATAATAATTTATGTTTATTTTACTGCTCTAATCTGATGAATCTGTGGTCTCTGATGCTCTAAAAGGATTTGAGTTATTACAATCACAACGTTAAATGGGTCCTAACCAACTAGACGAATCACGTGCCAAATATGTAAATTTAAAAGTGCTAGCGCTTATGCGCTTGTTTTATGTATTTCAGTGGTGGAGCGCGAGCGCTCTAACCGCATTTAAATATTATTAGTTTACAAATATGGTGAAGTACATAGATATGTACAAAGGGGGGGGGGGGAAACGTTACAATTTGGTGCCGCGACCAGGATGGTCAAAACGGCTTGAATAAATTTATTAAGTAGGCGAAAGCCTACAATTTGCTGTCCGTGAAATGGAAAGAGACTGAAGAGGCTTTCAGGTTCATTAAGATTGGTAAATTCTTGAGGTCTGGGGGTTGAGGAGTCCGGGGGTTGAGCATATTTATATTCGCTACCGATGAACAAGTAATGACAAAGAGCAATTAAAGGAGAAATATATGAGAAAAATAAATATGAATCAGTTTCAAAATTGAGTGTTAAATCAATTAATATTTAATACACTAGTGTTTGACAGTCAACATAATAGTATAAATAAAAAAATCATGTTATTCTTAAAGTATTGTGTTATTAAGTACGATTAAAAAGAGAGATAATCATTCCTCAGACATGCAATATAATAAAAGTTTTCAAAGTAAAGATGGAATCATAGAGGCTAGAAGGATATAAAAATAATATTTTAGAATTGAGATAATGCAGCCACATCCAAATAGTTCCAAATCGGTTATAAACTTAAATGTTTCAAAAAGGCATGAAAACAAATCCTTATTTGTATATAAGTTAATTTATGAGTGTTTTACAAGTGAAATTAGAAAATTGATTAGACTGTATGCCTCGATGGTAACTTTGATGATTTTCCAAAAGGACATTTTTCTTATTTATTGGAGTGAATCGAAATATGTGCAAATATAATTAAAATCAGCGACAGTGTTGAGCTAAGGTTAAAATAATATGGAGGTTTTTAATATTGAATGTTTCAAAGATTAAATGTGCAGAAATTGTAAAATCAGGGGGTTGATATGTGATAGATTTATTTTTCATGATCAAGTTCAAAACTCATTGTTGGAAAGATTAAATAAGAAGTTATTGACAGATTATTTCTAAAATTCAATTTCAAAAGATTTTATAGCTTTGAACCGTTTCCTATTGTAAATTCTATTCCGATGGAACTTCATAGAATTTAGGGGGTTGAATGTGACGGTTCCAACCTTACATACATTTTGGCAGAGTTATGTACTGAAGCGGTAGTATGTTAAGGAATGTATATATATATAAAATATTTGTTTGTCATGCTATATGGGTTTTCAGAATGGGTTTTCGATACCCGTTACATATCTGTAAATTTTCATGAAAATATTTTTTTCAAAATTTTCCCCATACATTTTCATTTTTCCATACTAAAATTTTCCATTGCGACCGAACGTCACGACAGTCGCGGGAAATAGACGTGGGTGGATGTCTGGCGGACGTTGCCGGGAGCGCTGCGGCCGAGCGGCTGAAAGGCGAAGGCTAACGTTTCCCGTACCAGGTACAGGGTAGCGCCATGATCCCTAGCATATAGTTAAAGCTTCGGCTTGCCTGAACGGTGTTGTGAGAGACTTCGGTCTTTTATCTCACAAATAATTAATGTAATATTTTATTACATGTTACAAGTTTATTATTATTCTCGAACGCTTTATAGTGCCTGAAAATAACTTGGTGAGGGTGACTTCGCTGAGTGGTGCTGGGCACTGTACCGAATTAGACTCTGGTGAGTACTGGTGTCGGATTGATGGTTTCAGGCCTGCAATGATTTCGGTCGTTGTAGCGAGCCTCGCCTCGGTCTACTCCAGGCTGTGAATATCATGATGGTCTTCCGTCTTGATACAGAGCAGCTAGAGTTACTTTGGTGAGTTTCGGGTGATACGGATTGAATTTTAGGCCGGTATTGATCTCCGATCTCTACTGTGAAGCCTTGTTTGATCTTTGGACGCCTAGGACTCCAGAAGTAGTGCTGGTACAATGTGGTTTCTTAAATGTTACTGATTGATGATTTGGCGTTGGAAACGATGTCTGTTGTCTTTCAGTAGTGCCGAAATCACGACCGAATGTTGCTAGATGTTGTGGAGTCTAGTTTACTAGCCGAAGCGATGTCATAGCAGTGATGGAACCGAACTGTGGACTTTGTTCATAGTTTTGCATGGAGCGTGCGGGGTAAAACCTACATGTGACGTGTGATAGTCCTTCTGAGGGCTTCCCCATAGCTTAGTGTCAGTGATACCACGAATGTTTACGACATTATAGCATGTCATAGGGCCGCTGGTCGGGTCTTTACTAACAAGATTGCGGACTAGCTTTAGAAAGTGTTGCCTGTGCTATGACTCTATCTTACGTAGCTGGCTACGTGTAACATATAAATAACTAATTCTTGTATGCCGAAGGTGCTATTGGCCAGAAGGATGCAATGCAAGCGTACGTCGACACATTTTGTTATAAATATAACTATTTAACACAATAGTGCTAGCACTATAAATGCAAATATTTGAAATATAAAAATATAACGCTAACGCTCTACGGAGTAATGAATTATTAAATATAATATTTGCCACCACGTGTGGTACGAAACATAAAACTTGCTGTTATGTGATCTCTGAGGAGTCATGTGCAAACCTACAATTTATGCCACTACGTGTGGTATCAACGCATACAAAACCTGCTATTATGTGATCTCTACGGAGTCATATGCAAACCTACAATATATGTACCACTACGCGTGGTGCCAACGATTACAACAATTTACTGTTATGTGATATCCGAGGAGTCATGTACAGTTTTAGCTTCGTGCTATTATGTTTTCCACTACACGTGGTGACAACGAACGCGGAACGTACCGCTTGAAATGCTTGCTATTGGCAAGATGCACTGTCTTATTATAAGAATTGGTTGATTTATATCAACAATGGCTTTGAGCCTCATCAAAACAATTATGGCTAACGCCAACTCAACAGCTACGGCTGAAATGAAATTTGGACTTAGGTCCTAGTATTAAACCCGGGCACACGTGCCTTATCTTGGACTACGGTCCTCATTTATCATTTACCCCATTCTCTTTAAGAGCAATGACGGGTGTTTATAAAACATATTATAAATAACCTGTGCTCAAGGGCACAGGCGCACTATAAATTGCATACCCTAACCCTACGGGGGGGGGGGGGGCTCATATCCTATGGACGGAGCTCACCGTTGGTAGCGGGTGAGGAGCTACTGACTATCTCTTCTCTCTTTATATTTTTCCATATCGGAAGAATATAAAAGACGGGAGAAGGATACCACATTACTTAAACTGCTCTACGGAATTGTTTATGGGTTAGGTGTTAGATCGAGTGAATGATCTTTCTGATGGCTTCAAAAATTATCTTCATTTTTCCATTATCCTGAACTTCCCATCGGGATGGTTTAAGGAGTGTTACAATATGTTACCCGAGTGATCCTTCTGTTGGCTTTAAAATACATTATTTCAGTTATTATTGACATAACTTTATGACCCATACTGATGGCAAACAAATATATAATTAAATATAAAATATCAAAATTAATATATCCTCTCTGATGGCTATTTATGAAATATTACAATAAAGAACATTCAACCTTCTGAATGTTCAGCATTTTTTTTAATATATATAATGGGTTCGATTCGTGTAATAAACATATATATGTATCGAACATAAAGAATCTATTCATGTATTAACAGATATGGGATCTGTTCATGTAATAAATATATGGGATCGGTTCGTGTATTAAATATATGGGATGCGTTCGTGTAATGAATATATAGGATGCGTTCATGTAATAAATATATGGAATCGGTTCATGTATTGAACATATATAACCTATTTATGGGTCGTGCGATTATTGTGCAATAACTAATAATAATTTATGTTTATTTTACTGCTCTAATCTGATGAATCTGTGGTCTCTGATGCTCTAAAAGGATTTGAGTTATTACAATCACAACGTTAAATGGGTCCTAACCAACTAGACGAATCACGTGCCAAATATGTAAATTTAAAAGTGCTAGCGCTTATGCGCTTGTTTTATGTATTTCAGTGGTGGAGCGCGAGCGCTCTAACCGCATTTAAATATTATTAGTTTACAAATATGGTGAAGTACATAGATATGTACAAAGGGGGGGGGGGGAAACGTTACACACTTTATAATTGAGAAAAATAACATCTTAAGCGCGCTTCAATGTACTGCTAGCGCCTAGGTTTAGTGTCAAACAACTTAAACACAGAGCCTTGTATTAATATTTTTAGACAGCCAGCTTTACTTTTCGCTCACACCAAGTGAGCTGCCATTAGCACATGTCATCGAAACCATTTGTTTCCGTATAATATATTGGCAGTGCAATAACATTGGAAGCAAGCCTAACGCCGACGTGGAAAAACATTATGGCGCGGTTTTCTGAATTCTCGTTTTGGCAAAAATCCAAACATTGCTAATGGGGCCGTGAGGAAAGCTGTTTCAATGAGCTGTAAGCGTGACTGTGTGGTAAAGATACAAGAATCTTGAGGAAGCTAAATTAGTTTTCCTAAGTTACTGTTTCTACGCTGCTATGATATTATTACAAAGTTTTAAAATGGCAAATCTCTTTTTTGTGTAAGACAATGACGAAAGTATGCGAGCTTTATATGTCCTCTCTTTATTTTGGTACTCTTACAGGCCTGCTTTACTCCCTTACTCTACTGTAATAACTCTATGGTTCTACATAAGTGATGATCAGGTTGCAAACTTAATAAACGTAAATAGCCATAACTTCAAACCACTTTGACTTTCCATTTCTAGATTTCTCTTTATTTGTGGATTCATAATTCCTCACAGTATTTCGAACAGCAGTAAACTACTAAATTTCTAAGTTGGGAGTGTAAATATTCTGTAACTAAACGAAACTTAGTATAAAATAACCTATTATGCAATAAATGCAATCACCTTATTCACAGTGATTAGATTCCAAAAAATAATAAAATGACACGAAATGATTAATTAATTATGTTTATATTATTCACAAGATCTAAATTTGCATTTATCATATTCCTGTTTTTTGATCCTTTCGAATATTGATATTTTACCTCAAAGTATAATTTGAAACATAATTTTTCATTGACAGGATAAACTTAAACCGTATAAAATAGTAGATTATGATACTGTTGCATAATAAAGGTTCTTATATCACGAGTGTGGTTTAAAAAAACGAGCCGCAGGCGAATTTTTTTATAGTATCACACGAGTGTTATAAGACCAAGTTATGTACAGTATCCATACACTACTTTATCTACTCTCATACTATAATACGTAAAACAATATTGCAAATAAAACTCTGAATATAACAACAAATTTATTTTTACTTGCAATAATTGTTGATGTTCTGAATATTCATTTTCCATTCCATGAACTCGTGGTAACATTTAATATAGTTGCTCCTAGATTTCGTCGGCAACAGGTTCACGGTCATGTTTGACGCAGCTTTCAGAATATCTGGTGGTGTACAATCACCACTATCCCCGCTCTCAGACATGTTTTTACATACTTATTTTTTTACAAACAAAACTAAACTTCGTTTAAATATTGAAAACATTTTTTAAATGTCATATATTGGCGCCAAGGCGCAAACATCGATTGCGCATGCGTGTTGCGTCGCCGCGGACCCATTCATTGAAACCTTTTTTTAAGGTAGAGGTTCAACCTCCTTGGTCCAGCTGGAAGTTGTATAGGTGTATCGGTATGATTAAAAAGTTATAATATGATACAGGTCTTGTATGGACATACAAGACCTGTATCGTAATAAAACTTTTTAATTTTTTTATTTTCGACCTGTACGTAATGTTTGTCATAAGAATTTTGTTTTCAGTTTTATAATCTTTGTATTATAGTATCAGAGTGGATAAAATATTTTACATCATTAACCAAACAGCAGCTGTATACAAAGTCTTCACGTGAACTAGAATTTTATTAGGTATTAAATTGAATACTTAATAACATTAAAATTAATTTCCAATGAAATTATAATAAGTATAGCTCATTTTTGTAAATAACTTTCTACTATTGTTTATCTAACTTTATTTTTCATAACATGAAAAAAAGCGCGAGGCGGACTGTACTACGTAAAGTTCTTTATAATTTTATATTTATATGATAAAGTCTGCAAACTTTTTTAATTTAACTTTCAGAGTGCATAATGTATTAGTGTTTATTTAATAAGCAACTATCTTGTAATTTTTCATAATTCCATAGGGTAATAATTCCATATTTAGTTAATAATTAAGAGCGATAATGGGTTATCCATATTGGTCATCAATATTTGATACTGCCGCGACAATGGCTGAACCTGGCAATCGGCGAAGATATGAATCTCTCATGAGGTGTTATATATTATTTAATGCCCGTAGCATTTGAGATTCTATGGCATGGATGGTTGACAAATGGCACGCGTGGCCCTTGATGGTAGTTTTTGATCGATTGATTTTTTAATATTTCGGTTCCTAAGGAGACACGCAGACTGTCACAAGTAAAAACTATTGTATATGGGGTTACATGATTATATTTCTGATGTATAAATTCAAAATTCAAAATATTCTTTATTGAAGTAAACTTGTAAACAAGTGCTTTTGAATCGTCATAATCTACCGCTGGTTCGGAAATCAGTTCCTACCGAGAAGAGCCAACAAGAAACTCGGTGGTTGCTCTTTTCGAATAAAATTCTTATAACTAGTTACACTTGGTTATTACTATCTTGTACAGGGTAGAGGAGTAGCTGAATCCACCCATTTTTATCATCAATATAATCCTCAATAGCAGAGTAGGCTCTTTGTATTAGCCCCCAATTAACAGCGCTTTTAAACTGCTGTAGTGGCAAAGATCAAATCGATTGTAGGATTTTTTATAGAATCTTATACCCAAACCCACAAATGACTTATTTACTTTTGCAAGGCGCAACGCAGGAACCGTAAGCTTATGTCGGTTCCTTTGTCTATTATAAACATCGCCAATCCTTTTATAATTATGTATATTCTTATGCACAAACATAAACATATAGTGACTACTACTACTACTACTACTACTACTACTACTACTACTACTACTACTACTACTACTACTACTACTACTACTACTACTACTACTACTACTACTACTACTACTACTACTACTACTACTACTACTACTACTACTACTACTACTATTACTAGTCAACTAAGATATCATTTGTACTTGTGAAGTTCCTCGAAAATTTATTGACATTAAAAAGAAAAGAAAATAATAAAGAGTTACAACTTAATTACACAATAGAAGCAATCCTATTAAAGGTATAATGTGGTTTTGTTCGTTAAGACCTCGAGGCGGAAGAAAATTAAGATAATTCCGGTGAAAGTGTCTGTGAGGACCGCTTTTGTAACCTCACCGCAAAGGAGCCTCCAGGCCAGTCTATTGTAACGAACTGCTTCAAAGAAACTCATATGAACCGCTCTCCAATAACCGCTAGATTAAAAAGACTTGAAATATAACAATAACAAAAGTAATAAGAAAATTATTTCTTGACTAAATATTTGGACCTTTCTTATGAGATAACCGCCATGTGGAATATAGACTCAACAATAATTGTTTTATTGTTGTTTCGGTTAACGGTTAAAATGCGATGAGCCTCGACCAACATTTTTAGAGGCTTTCACTTAATAGTCCGATGCAGAAGGCATTATTGCTTTAAATAGCACGTATTGCGAGGAAGTTCCTCACTCTGGCCCTAACCACCGGTTGCTCGGGATATTGCCCAGCTTCCGGCGGAAGACAATTTTTTATATTTATAAATGTTTTTTTAATTATTTTGTTTCTTGTAATTAGAAATATTTAAAAAATGTAAGGAGTTAAGTTAAAGAAAAATAAATTAAATTTTCTATTTCTATAAATTATATAACAATTAAAATATATCAATGCATAAAAACTCTTTAGTTAGTATGATTGCTATGATCGCCCAAAGGTAAGGTTGACTCTTACTTACAGTTAGCGAGTTCTAGCTCGTGGTATTAATAAGTTTTCTATCAAAACTAATGCCCTTAATTAATCATCATACGATTTACGAAGGAAATATCGAAAATGAAACCTAGATACTTTTAAGAAATTTTGGATATAAATGTAGATATAGAATTAGCTAGCATGGCAGCCTTTATGGCCTAATGGTAAAAGCGCGTGAGTTTTATCAATGATTAGCGTGTTCTAGCCAAAACTAATTAGTTTTCTATCAAATTTTATGGCCTTAATTAATATTGACTATCGTTATGCGATTTAAGAAGAAGGAAAACATCGTGAACGAAACCCACATACTTTTAGGAAGTCCTGGATTGTTTGTAGCCTGCCAATTTGCAAATCTTCTTTATCCTGCCAGTGCAAGGGCGTAGCCAGAATTCTATATAAGGGGGGCAGAAAATCGTAGAATGCATTGTTATAGTAGATTTTATATAATATATTGTTTTAATCAGGACTTAACTTTAAATTCTTAAATTTAAATTTTCTTTATTATCGGGTTGGCTGGAAAGTTTCCGAATCATAAATAGCCCGCTATCGTACTTGAAGTACTTACTGTAAGTTACTGTTCTGTAAGTTACTGACTCGTAACTTAAAAATGACTAAAATATATATAATAAATACATTTTTGACATTTTTAAGTTACAGTGGAGTCATGGGAACGTCGGTATCTTTAAATAGGCTGGATCCGCCTTAATTCATAATCTTAAAATAATCATAAGTAGAAAATCAGAAAATCTAGACTATATTTTTTTAAACATGGCATTTTAAATACCATCGAAGGTGATTACCAAAAACGTAAAAAATAAACGTAAAAAATATAAAACGAGTCTTTTCTTGTCTTTTACTTTACGGTTTTGTAGAGTATTGATTGATTGAATTATTAGTTATAAAGTTCTACCTGCAATTTCATAAATTCAAAACTTCAAAATATATTGTATTCTATTCGTTCTATTCGTAATTGGGTCTATGAGCTATCTGTAATCGATAGTGTAAATAGATTATATTATATGATGTGCGCACTCCTTCATTCAGTAAATATGGATTTCATTCTTTGTTTTTCGGATCATAACCAAATAAGTTTCCTTTGGTGAAATATATAAATAAATTATAAATTTTTATATGAAAAATATGAAAAATTTACAACGATTATAAAAATCTGAAAAAGGAACCATTACCATGGATTACTGACGATAAAATGCGGCATATTACAGCCGTGAATGAGCGGATTTATACCAAAAAAAAGTCAGCCAGATGCTATATTGTGGTTTCGATTTGTTTTATTAATTTTGCTATAGTCATATATAAAAATAAGTTTTGAATAAATAAATTAATGTATGGGATACTTAATACACACACAGTCGTCCCTCCACAAAACGACTTAATACGTACTTACTTAATACGTTATATTTGACAGGCTAGATATATTATGCTTTAATAACTTGTAAATAAATACATAAATGCATCCAGTCTCAAAAACTTTTGTTTTACTCTTCAATAGAATAAGCTGTGATAGCGTAGCGGTGAGACCGTGCGACTCACTAGAGACGACAGGGGTTCAAACCTCGGGCAGGCACCAATGAGTTTTTCTATTAAAACTTATGTGTCTAATTGATAATTGCAATTTATCACACGCTTTTCGGTGAAGAAAAACATCGTGAGGAAACCTGCATATCTCTAGAGAATTCTAGGGATATGTGTAACCTACCAATCCGTATTGGAGCAGCGTGGTAGGTAGGTCTTAGCTCCAATCCTTCGCTCCAAAAACGGAGAGAGGAGGCCTTAGCCTAGCAGTGGGCATAGTAACAGGCCGTTACTTTACTGCAATAGAATACAAAACCATAAATTCAAAAAAGCATGTTCAAATTAAATATGTCACGTAGTTATTAGGAAATAAAAAGGAGATTCATTTCTGTTCGCTAAAATGGAAACAAATGAGCCAAATTCGGAAACTGTCAAATACAATCTGCTCTCTTGACCGTCAAAATGCCAACCGCATTTTTGCCTAGCCGACGGCGGAAAACAATTTCCCAAGTTTCCATTTTTCCAAGGGATATAGATCCGCGAGATGCGATGATGGATGAATATGTCAGCCTTTAATATTACTTGGAATTACTTTTGGCTGGAAGAAAAATATTAGGAAATTTGATTAGGAACTCTACGCAATTTTTTTCGATCTCAAATAATGTATTTTTAAAATAGAGGTGAAGAGTTCTAAAGAAATCTTATGTAACAATTTCAAATATGTAATAAGAGTTTATGATTTTTCGATAGTATTTTGTTATTAACGTACAAAAACCAATATTTAATATAATTCAATAAGTTTTCATAAGTTGTTTCACATATTCAAATTCAAAATATTCTTTTTTCAAGTAAACTTGTACAAATGTTTTTGTACCCTTAACTCTACTGCTGGTTCAGAAAGCTGTTCCTACCGAGAAGAGTCAGCAAGAAAATCGGGGGTTGCTCTTTTTAAAATATGAATCTTATGACTAGTTATAAAATTCATACTGTCATTACTGTCTTGTACAGGGTAGAAGTGCAGTTATACACACTCTTATCATCTAAGTTATCCTCAACAGTATCGTAGCGTTTCTGTATCAACCTCTTTTTAAACTGCTGTAATGGCAAGGCCAAAATTAATTGCGGAATTTTATTATAGAGTCTTATACCTAAACTCACAAACGATTTACGTACTTTTGCTAGGCGCAAAGCAGGAGCTGGCCTTCTTTGTCTATTATATACACAAAAATTAAATTGCTTAAAATATACTGTGAAGCAAATAGTAAGAATACCTATTTCCTTAAACTTTACTCGGAGGGAATTTTGATTTCAGGCTCTTTTTTAATACAAAATTTTTTCACTATCCGACAAAAATTTTTCACTCTCCTAGTTATACTATCATAGTTATTCAGTTTGCTGGTTCCTTCTACCGACAATTGCCAAAAGGCAACATAGCAGCTAGCTGCTCTTATCGATCAATAATCTTTATAACTTATTAAATTATGTCATTGT
The DNA here is from genome assembly GCA_947086505.1 of Morpho deidamia. Lineage (NCBI taxonomy): Eukaryota > Metazoa > Arthropoda > Insecta > Lepidoptera > Nymphalidae > Morpho > Morpho deidamia. Next base: position 5,530,129 of record CAMTZC010000025.1, read on the forward strand.
TATCTTGTGCACGGTCAGACATAAGTATTTAAATTCACGCTTTTTTATAATTTATAAATAATGCATATTTTGCATTTGTAAATTATAAAAAAATCGTGAATTTAAATATCTATGTCTTGTCGTGCTTATTATTATAAGCAAATAGTTGTTTTACGTCAGTGTAACGGTAAAGCTAGGAATAAATTCTGAATATTATATTCAAACTGTGTACGGAACCTCACAAAAGATTTTCGTACTTCCGTAAGCCAACATTATATTCATTACAAAGTGAAAAAGAATATCCATTGTCTAAATTATATTCCATACTTATAAAATAATTGGTAATTTGATGCTCATTAAAAATTATTTATTGACTTATGCATCTCCATCATTAGCAAGCCGATATTGCGCATTACAATAAAGTTAAAAAAAAACGTTGTAAAAAATTGTATACGAAGACGCGAGTATTTTAAAAGAGCTATAAGAAATCTAGAAAAAGTTTATTACTTATTCAGGATAACTTGTAACATTAAATAATATGAGTGGCCTAGTTCAATAAGTTACAAAGAAAGAAAATTATGCCTGGCACAGTATTGAATATTGAATAAAGCATAAAGTTCTTTATTGTTAATAGAATGAATAGTCGTGTACTCTGTATTGTGGATAAAAGATGAGCACTATTTTTGAAATGGTTTTCTATAGTATATTAGGGACAAAAAACTGTAATTTTAATTACGTTGGCATCGATATGGGCAGTTATGCTGACGTATTTTATACAATATTTGGAAAATAGCATTTTGTCAATTTAACAAGGCTACTAATCTTCTGCTAAGCAATGATAAGTTACAGTAAAAATTGCATAAAACCGTTAGCACGTACATCTTACATACATATATAGTATAGCTGTTAAGCGATTTTCACGCTATGCTATCTCTTACCGCTTTACTCTAGCGACTTAAACTAATTGGCGAAAGGAAACGGGTCCTAACTCTATATGTCGCGGATGACTGTTGAATGAATGCCATATAAATAAAATAGATAGGTCACGTGAGGAAAGTTAAAATATGTAAAATAAAAAGTAAGTTTCACTATGACGCGTAAGACCAAGTAATTACATATCTAAAAAGCATAGTATTAATAAATTCTCAATCCATATTTTTATTTGCGAACTGTTTATAAACCACCACAGATATGACTTCAGAGAATAAAATGCGTTTATTCTCGTAACAATGTAATGAATGTTTTATGTGACAAGAGAAATTGAATTCTTGCTACGGATAAAATATTGTTTGAAATTACTATTGCATTTCCTATTTCAGTACGATCTCAAATGCAAGTGAGATATGATGTCAAACCATTGTGTTGGATCGTGCTTGGAGTCATTTTTATTGTGAAAAGGTTTTATAGTCATACTGTGAGTTTATTTTGCAGGAAAAGGTTCCTCGTAAAGGTAGGAAGCTAATAGTGACAAAATATTTACTATGTCTTATCGTGCACGTAAACAACATTATTTTTGAAGAACTGTACCCTCTAATTCGTTCGGGTTAACTTATGAGTTTACCTCTTGTGTGCTATGTTTTTTCCTATTTACTAAGGAAAACGGGACCCCACCCGGTGTATAATAATAAATTGTACCAAATTTAAGCATTATTTAAAATTGTCGTAATTGTCATTCACCTAACCTTTTCCCAGCTGTGATAGCCTAGCGGTGAGACCGTGCGACTCTATAGAGACGACATAGGTTCAAACCCCGGGCAGGCACCAATGAGTTTTTCTATTAAAACTTATGTGTCTAATTGATAATTGCAATTTATCACACGCTTTTCGCTGAAGAAAAACATCGTGAGGAAACCTGCATATCTGTAGAGAATGAGAGGGATATGTGTAACTTACCAATCCGCATTGGAGCAGCGTGGTAGGTCTTAGCTCCAATGCTTCTCTCCAAAAACGGAGAGAGGAGGCCTTAGCCCAGCAGTGAGCATAGTAACAGGCTGTTACTTTACTTTTTTACTTTAACCATATCCTACTCTATGTGGGATTCCATTCTCTTTTATCATTATACTCTATTACTCTTTATATATACAATCGATCCATCTTTGTTAGGACCTCCCTCTAGTCATATAGCCATTCACGTTCATTAAAATACTTTTGGTTACATGATTTTCATCCCTCGTCATTACTACCATACTAACTTAATCTTGCACTATCATATTTTCTATAATAGCCGTAATTTTTAGACTTCCCCTAATATAGTTGTTTCGTTTTCTATCAACTTTTGTCGCGTCACATATGATTCTTATTTCATTTGCATGCAGCTTTCTTGTATCTGTTTCTTTTACTTCCCACCATTCTGATCTAAATATAACGATACGTCTAATAAAGATTTTTTTTATTTCCTCTAAAGTTAAATTTTAACTGCTATTAAAATCTATTACAATTTTTTTTTAACGAATAACAAAATATTTTCAATGAAATAACGTGAAATGTACTTGTGCATAATAAGTAGAAGTACATGAAATTTTATCATTTGGATAAGTAAGAGTTAAGAACTTGGTCTTTTCAAACTTTAGCAACAACTCTTCAATAAACTCTGAAAGCTTATAATGCGATACACGTATTTGAAACTGTGTTGTCAAACTAGAGCACAATTTCGCTACGTAAAAGGAAAATTTCCGCGAACACATTACAGCGACGAGTCGTTGCACCCTAATGAATATAAAACATTAATATGCATGAGCCCCGCTTGTTTGCGGCTAGGGCTTAGATTTTCACAAACCTTCTTAATAAATTAAAAGATATGTCATATACATCTACTTAGACTTTAACTAGTTAGATGACGGATTAGAAGTATGTACTTGCTAGAAAGTGAATACCATATCGTTAATTTTTAAATACTACAGAGTATGTTTGGGAGAGAACAAGTGTTTGTACGTTAGCCTCGTCCTTTATCAAGAAAGCGTCAAGATCTAGATCATTGTTAGAAATGGTTGAGTAGGTAAGCGGCCTACGTATGCACGCTTCATTAAAAGTTTGAGTAAGATTTTTAATATTAGCGAGTTGAGGTCTAGGGCTGTGAAATGGAGCTGCGAAATTCTTTTAGTCGTTTTAAGATCACAGTTATCCGTCTCTTCACTTGCCAAGAGGGTTGGTTCGTTGTCTCAGAATCAGTTTAGTGTTTCAATACAACCGGCTACTCCACGTGGTATATTATTAGTAACTGATATGTTAGAGTCAGAGAGCTAGCAGTATTTTCCTAGTAAAATTGTTAATAACACAAAAAAATGTACGTCTTTAATATAATATACCGAGAAAACAACCAGTACTGAGGTTTGAGAACATTAAAATTTATATTATAAATTAGCCTTGCCAGCGGCTTCGCCCGCGTGTAAATGAGCGCGTCACAATTTTTTTCTAGAATTCAAATTTTAAATATAAAAGTAGTTATTGTGAGTAAACCATAAGAGATAGAGACATGCTATCCCGGACTTTTTGTAGTATTTTTATAGATCTACTATTCTCTAGTACATTACTTTAGCGTGTCTCTGCTGGTTTACGCAGCGTACGTGACTAAACCTCCCCCCATAAAGCAAGATTCCTAATCACTACGCGATTTCTTCAACACAATTTATATAATACCGATATGTATTATTTACCTGAACCAACCGGAACTATTGCACTATCTTTTGCTGAAAACCGTACAAAAATCTGTTCAGCAGATTTCGAGAAAATCGATTACATACCGACTGACAGCTTTTTGGGACTTTGTTTTATAATAAGTATAGATATAAGTATTAAGTTTAAAATGTCTCCTTCATGTGTAACTCGACATCAACATTAAAATAGTATATTTTGTGGTCCTTTTGATCACAGCCATATTTGAAATGCAATATAATTTACAGGCATAAATAAATAGTTACATATTTCTCACTTTTATCATCGTTAATCAATGGTTTGAAATATTCAGAATTATCTTGAATGAAATCAAGAATCCAAAAAAATCTTTATGTATCGTTACTAGACTTAAATTTTATTACCTTTTGTTCTTAGAATATTGTAAAAATAATCAATTTAGAGACTTTTTACTTACTTCTTTATTGTTTACAGTTATTTTCGGAATTTCGTTACCAATTATATCTATAAAACGTCTATGCGAAGGCCCTTCAATTCTAAGAACTGCTTAAAATTCATCGCTAAAGTTTGGAGTGTAAATTGACACTGATTCAAGTTATTGTCGCCTGTAATGTGATTTACGAGCCGATTCGTAAAGCGACGTCGTTCCAAACTAAGTAAAGAATTATTAGATTAGATTACGTAAAGGATATAAATATTGAATTATAACTTTGAAACCACCTTCATGAGCTTAACGCAAGAATAATTTGACGCGAATACTTTTTTTTATTTCTATTTCAAAAGTAGCGGCTTGTTTAACACAGTTCTTTACAAAACGTAAACTGGGATGTGTCCCAGTCCAATATAGTGATATTCAATGGATGTTAGAAGACTTCTTAAGATACTTAAGCCTAACGGCCTAATTTAAAAAACGTTTCGACGATCAGAAAGCAGCTTTTTCGTATGAATATCAAAATTAAAACAATACTTTATATATCAGTAGATAGTACGTTGCAATAATGTTAATTATGTTATTGCATGTTAGGTATTGTATTTGTGCTGAAACAAATGTTCTGCCCGGGTAGTTCTTGACAGACTAAAATATAACCTATAGGCTAGTTGCATTGAGGATACTGAAAACTGGAGTCTTCGATTGTGCTAGTGATGGCTTTGTTACTAGGTTCAGCATGAACTCTTTAAGAAACCTTTATATAGTTAGCGAACTGTCTGGACGTGATCTATTAAAAAGTTACGTAGAACAACTAGAGTAACTGACCTTTTTTATATGTCTTGAAACTTAAGTACGTTGGGGTCCTAGGATCACTGAATGCCAACCCATTAATACATAGTAGCGTTTAACCTACCAAAAGCCATTGAATTCAAGTAGCAAATCAGGGTATTCATTACAGAGCCCTCGGGATTATAGTTGACGTCCGTCGTTATATTAGGTCCTTACATATAAAATTGGCGTTTTGTCGTACTGGCCACTTTGATCTCAAATATTACCTTTATGGTTAGGAATTCCAAATTCAAATTCATACAGCTATTTACTCATGCATTTGTGTTTCAAACCCCCTAATTCATTTGTTTTTTCTTCTTTTGTTTTTTTCTTTGTGTCACTCTGTTTACAAAATGGAAAACATGAAATATCGTGTTATTTACGAGTATGAGTTCCACCGTGGCACCAGTGCTGCAGAAACGGCTCGAAGGATTAACGATGTGTATGGTGACGGTGTCGCAAAAGAAAACACAGTGCGTTTTTGGTTCCAACGTTTTCGTTCTGGAAATTTCGACCTGCAGAACAAGCCTCGTGGACGGCCGGAGACCAAAGTTGATAATGAAGAATTGAAGGCTATTGTGGAAGCGGATCCATCGCAAACCACGTCCTAGTTAGCTGCAGGCTACGGTGTTAGTGATAAAACTATTCTAATCCACTTGAAGCAAATTGGGAAGGTGAAAAAGCTTGAAAGGTGGGTACCTCATAAATTGAGTGAAGCAAACCGACAAATGCGCGTCGACTGCTGCGTTACGTTACTCAACCGGCACAATAATGAAGGAATTTTAAATCGAATCTTTACCTGTGATGAAAAGTGGATCCTCTACGATAATCGGAAGTGCTCATCGCAATGGCTGAAGCCTGGCGAACCAGCCAAATCCTGCTCTAAGCGAAAATTGACAAAAAAAAAGTTGCTTGTAAGTGTTTGGTGGACTAGTGCCGGTGTCGTTCACTACAGCTTTCTTAAATCTGGCCAGACGATTACGGCAGATATCTATTGTCAGCAACTGCAAACCATGATGGAAAAGCTAGCTACTAAACAACCGAGGCTGGTCAATCGCTCTAGGCCACTGCTGCTTCAGGACAACGCTAGACCACACACTGCACAACAGACGGCTACCAAATCAGAGGAGCTTCAATTAAAATGTCTTAGACATCCACCGTACTCTCCGGACCTTGCTCCAACAGGTTACCATTTTTTTCGCAATTTGGATAACTACTTGCAAGGAAAAAAATTCAACTCCGATGGGGCAGTCCAAACCGCCTTCAAAGATTTTATTGATTCCCGCCCGAATGGTTTTTTTAGTAAGGGGATCAATGAACTACCTATGAGATGGCAAAAGTGCATACATAGCAATGGTACATACTTTGATTAATTAAATATATTTCATTAAAAAAAAAACGACTTTATGTTCCTCCCATAGAAAACGCCAATTTCATATGTAAGGACTTCGTCCGAAACACACCTGTGTTCAACAAGTGCACCGCCTCACGGAGCACATTTGCAAGGTTTACAATCCAAGCAGTTTACAGGTGTCATATTACAAAAGTAATAATAAAATTATTTTGCTATAATCCGCGATACAGTAAATAGAAAATATATATAGTGCTAAATGTATAGTGGACTATACGTGTTTTCATACCCGTTACATGCAGGATTCTTAAAAAACATATGCACAAGCCTCCACCACTTCCACCACAATACACAAGCACTACACAAGTTCACTATCACAAACTCAACAATCGTTTCGCCCCGCAACCGAGGCATCATCAGGAGATAGACTCCACGACAAAATCGCAAAGCGAAGCGTTATGCAAACAAGCATTGTTATATAGTAATCGGTTCATCCCCACCTTTACCTCTGAACACGTGCAACAAGCTTGAACTTGAAACATTTATCTTATCGTTAATGAGGGTGCCATTGTCATATTCTTCGATGTCGCAAAAGCCTTCGATAAGGTTTGGCACGCAGGCTTAATCTACAAGCTACCCCAATTAAATATACCAGATAGACTCGTACTTATCTTACGAGACTACCTGACTAATCGCACCTTTCGGTATCGCATAGATGGCACTCTATCGTCTCGCCGAACAATCCGTGCTGGTGTCCCTCAAGGATCTGTGCTTGCACCTTTATTGTACTCGCTCTACACGAGTGACATTCCACGGGCGCCTATTAAAGAGCGCACGCATCTTGCACTTTTCGCGGATGACACCGCTGTATTCACCACATCCCGCCGACCGCAAGTTATAACTAGACGCCTCCAGAAAGCGGTAGACAGCCTCGGACGCTGGTTCCGCAAATGGAGAATCGAAACAAACCCGGATAAAAGTGCAGCCATGCACTTTATCGGTAATCGCTTTCGATCTCACATAGACACTCCTACGGAAATTTCCCTTTACAATACACCGATTCACTGGCAACAGAAAGTCAAGTACCTAGGTGTCACCTTTCAACCTTCCATGACCTTCCACGAGCACATACACATAGTCTGCAATAAGGCTGCGTATGTCATGGGACGACTTTATCCGATATTATGCAAGAAAAGTAAGATGTCGCTCCGCAACAAAGTGACACTCTACAAAACTTGCATCAGACCAATAATGTCCTATGCAAGCTTTGCGTTCGCGCACGTTTCAAAGGTCAGATTGCTCAAGCTCCAAAGACTACAGAACCGATTCATGCGGACAGCCACTGGTTGTCCGTGGTTCATGCGGAACGTTGACCTCCATAGAGACCTCGAACTCCCTACCATTATTCACCTCTTTAAACGCTTTTCGAAATCTTACTTCGAGAAATCTGAGGTACACCCGAACCCCCTTATTGCAGTTGCTTCCACCTACATCCCAGTTAGGTCTGACCACCGAAAATATAGGCGTCCAAAAAGCGTCCTATATGACCCTGACGATCAAATAACGGTCGCAAACACAGAAACACGTAATACACACACACAGCGTCTTCGCCGGCGAAGACGAGGTCCCAGTTTTCTGACGTCGGCCGGTCGTGGCTTCTCGCCATCCTTCCGACGTCGCAATGACTAATCAAAGTCATACCATCAGCCCTCCACTACGCGTCGCCCTAAGCCGTGGTCCAGCCTCACAGGAGGAACCCTTAGGACGACGTTCCCCGACGTTAGTAGAGCTTCTGCGCTCTACTCTCTGCACTTCGCAACCTCGGCGATGCTTCTGCGCTCGCCCGTCCCGTCCGGTGACGCTGTAAAAGCCGTTAGGGCTAACAGCATACAGTCAGTTCGAAAAAAAAAATATGTAAGGACCTAATATAAAAGAAAACCGTTGTTTGAAGGATATAATATACAAAAACAGATACTTGTGAACTGGTATGGTAAAAAGGTGCATTAAATAAAAACATTCCTTCCCATCATCATCCTCCTGCCCTTATCCAACTCTAAGTGGGGTCGGCACAACATGTTACAAACATGTTGTCACATGATTTGGCTACGTATTTTACGACAGGCCGCCTGCCTGATGTCAACTTACCTTAGTCGTATATTATATTTAGGACCCCTCGTTAAGAAAGAGCCACCCTCTTTCTTCTCTCTCTTTACTCTCTCTTAGCCGGATACCACAGTGGGTCAACTTACCTTAGTCACCTGCTGACTGTACCACTTTAAATATTATCTGTCTTAGTATCGTTTAAAAATAAAAAAAACAATTAATTAAACGAGAACATCGTGCTCTCTAGAAAAGACGAGGCATCAGGCATGTGACAGCGCGATTTGTTAAAAAAACATCTTACCAAGCAAGCTACCGCAAACCATTTTTATTTAAACATTCATTAGCAATTACTACTGACCAGAGCGCTTTATTTCCTGATATAAAACGCTCGCGGATAACAAGCTGAAGGTTTGCGTAGATAATATCAAAGCTTGAAGTCACGCAATGTTTAACAAAAGCAGTTAAATGGGTGGATGTTCTTTATTCATTAAAGTTTGGTATAATCTAAGTTCTATACATAAACAAGCGAGTCTCATACATATTTAATCTAATATACATTATTAAGGCACACCTGTGAAATTTTTGATCCTGACTTTCGGGTTTAGGAATGTTAAAAAATTTATTATCATCCACTTTTAGACTAGTCTTTAAAGTAAGGTAGTCTCGCATATCAAATTTTTATTAATGTTATTTTGCGTTTGGCGACAGCATTTCTGTTTTTTGGTCACAAAAACATTCGTTTCGAATTGTAATGTAATACTTTGTTGTTCAGCACTTACTTCTTGTATAAATATTTGAGTTCCTAGATATGTCGAGAAGTTGCTAAATTTCAAAAAGTGATTATTGTGTGATTGTTTCAGAAAGATAAAATGGGAACTCAATCTATTATTTATTTTATATGAAATGTGTTCACGAAATGTGAAAATATAGACTCTGACCACAAAGAAACAAAGCAAGTCTCATACATATTAATGTTTTATCTACATTAGCGCTTCAGAGTGACGGCTTCCTTTTGTTGTTCGCGGAAAATTTCCATTCACGCGTCGAAATTGTTTAACAGTTTATTTTCACATTTATACAACACGTGAGGCATTTTCTATTTCCAGAGTAGTATACATTAGCGGACTGTCGCTAAAATTTCACCATGTTATTTGTGGTACTGTAATTTCCTGCCTCCGACTTGTTTGGGGTTTCATTTACACACATACACTCGGCCTGGTTTAGAATATTCACTATATTGCGAAGAATACCGTTTACTGACATTTAATTAGTGATTAATTATTCTCTTCTAAAATAATTACTATTTGCTTTGTATATCAGATTTATTAAATAAGTATATAGATCGCCTGGATTATTAATGGGCGCTGTCAATCCTATTTTGCAGACTTTCAACACCAATTTCTTTATTTACGTAAGTATGTATTGTAACAACGTCATTTAATAGGTTAGGAGTTGTGTGGCATAAGTTATAACTACTATTTTGACCGAAACTTGTATTGTTTTTAAAGTTTCGCTATTCATACTTATTATATAAACACATGGATGGGTGCATCCACCGTGGTCACGAAATGACTGTCAGTGAGAAGAGCTAGTCAGTTCGTCTCCATGGTGGATGAAAATCTGCCGAGACTTCAAATGTGACCCGTATCTATTTATACTTATTATAAAACTAAGTCCCAAAAAGCTGCCTGTCTGTATGTAATCGATTTTCTCAAAATCTACTGAACGGATCTTTGTACGGTTTTCACCAAAAGATAAATGGAATACTTCCGGATGGTTTAGGTAAATAGTACATATCGGTATTATGTAAATTGTGTTGAAGAGATCGTGCAGTTGCTAAAAAACTTGCTTGCTTGAGGGTTTAGTCGCGTGCGCTGCGTACACTAGCAGAGATACGCTAAAGTAATATACTAGAGAATAGTAAATCTATAAAAATACTATAAAAAAGTCCCGATAGCATGTCTCTATCTCTTATGGTTAACTCACAATAAATACTTTTATGTTTAAAATTTGAATTCTAGAAAAAAATTGTGCTGATTTCCACGCGGGCGAAGCCGCTGGCACAGCTAGTTTTTATAAAATAATAAGTTTATTGTTCGATTAGTATTTTAAGTTTGTATATAAATTATTTATGTATGTGTAGCTGTAAAATAACACAAGGGGAAACATTCTATATTGTCGCATGCATCAGCAAATTAAATTACTTTGTTCACTCCATTCAATTAGCAACCTTTTAAAATGTGCAAATATTGGTGGAAGTATGTTTAATTCATGAATCTTGGCAAAGTTTGACCAGTGAATTTACATTTTCAGGGTGATACGCGGTGCTTCAACCATTTGCATTTCCTAGCAGCGTACATATGCCAAATGTTTAAATGTTGCTCTACATGGACACAGTTAGACAGTGTTATAAACTCTTTTTAAAAAGCAAAATATACTTTACTAAAGACAATTTTATAATCTTCCCTTTAACATTAACATTTGAAAGTTTCGTTCTATGTATTATATAAAACTGATCAGTCTTTAGATGCTACGGAACATGTCGTCGGTATCAATTATTCGAGACTCATGAATATAAATAAAAGTAAACATTTACTTTCTGCCTCACTCGAGCGTCATTATTATCTGATATATTATGTTTGTTAAGAAGAGACTCTTATTCAACATATATTCGATTTCTCCGTCAAATGAATCGATCATTACAAAAGTTTGTCTTGAGAAAGCGAATAGTGTGTGTGTATCTTGGCTTCACAGGAGGCACCTTTAGCACGACGTTCCCCAACGTTAGTAGAGCTCCTGCTGCGAGGGAGTAGATCCCTGCATTTTGCAACTCAACGATGCTTCTGCGCGCGCCGGTCCCACCCGGTAACGCTGATAAAGCAATTAGAGCTAACAGTATACAGTCAGTTAAAAAAAAGTTGTATCTTATTTTATCACTAACATTGTTTTTTTAAGAAATAAACGACTAAATTAATAACGTATTTACTTTCTATGTTTCTAAACTTAAATTAACTTGAAATATACACAGATTCTATGCGAAGTTTGGTAAACTTTTAGAACTGTTCTCATGACAGTACTGAAAGTATGTATGTAACATAACGTAACACGGTTTATGTTTGTATTTTTCTCAATGAAATAACAGATGGCGCCACTAGTATTTTACTCCTCACTATAGTGGTGCTTTTGTAGTTATAAAGAAGTCGTCATACAAAATGTTCGTTGACCGATCCCACTATGGGTTCTTCAGGTTTTAAGTGCATCTTACTTCTTATCTTAGAACACTAAGTCTTAGTAAATGCTAACGCACACCACACTGGATTATTTCAATTCGATCGTAAGCAGGTAAGGGAAGAAAGATACCATCTTTGTATTGAATTAGATTGGCGTTGAATTCGAAGGATTACGCATCAAAGCTAGAATCATGTCTCAGCCTTTTGTTTAGAGAGCTTTCAACCTAATAGAAAATATATCTTACGGTATTGCTTATGACGTTAGAAATAGGATTTCAGTTGTAGCCTTATTACTTTCAGCGTTGTTGGACAAGGTGATGTTTGAGCCGGTAGAAGTCCATTGTGGGTATTACAATACACGATACATAATACAATACGTGTACAGTAGGTACACGTACAAAAGAAAATAAAGACAGTTTCTGGCATGCCACTCCGGTTAACGGCTGCATCCTGTATAGATAGAAAGTATCGTTTCATTCTTGTCAGATGCCGCAACCTGTGTACAGTAAGTTTGTTATGTATCATATAACTAAAATCAGTCTATACTACCACCCTCACACTTATTTCATTAGGTATATTATTCGTAATAATCGCATTGAATAGAATGCTTTTAAAAGTAGCGTAAACTAAAAAGTGGTATAAAGCTCTATGCAGCATTCAAGTCATTTTTCATCTAAATAGCACGAATTGTGTTCCTTTGCGCGTATAACGGCGCACACTTTATCGTCGGTAATCCAACTGTTACTTCTCATTCCTGGCTTTTTGTAGTCTTCGTGAAATGTGCTCACTCGGTGTTTTCGTGCAAAAATGCAATAAAAACAAACAACACCGCCGGAGCGAAGGTGCTTTTAAGCTCGGCACCGGTTAATTTGGTGTGTGCGATAGCGCGATATACAATACTTACAAGACTGAGCATAAAACTACCAGATACGTAAATAAAATAGCTGAACAGCTGAAATAGATGAAAATATTTTATGTAAATTTAGTTGAGTGATGTTTGTTTTAGAAATTACTTACGTACTTACTACTTAGCAATATTAAAAGTAGTTGAAACAGTTAATATTACATAATGTTGTAGCAATTCTTGAAGTCAGTATCGGGTAATTGATATACGAAGATTATTTGAAAAATAATATGGCCATTTTTGCAGCATGTATTGGAATTAAGGTTAAGCTAAAGAATTGTATTGAATTATCTGTCTGTAACCAGCACCCAGAATTCAGCATCTAGTTCATACATTAATGACATGATTGATGTCATCACTCACTCGTAGTTGTCATATGTGATGTAGAATAATGCCTTAATCCTAATCAAAATCAGGACTAAGCTAGCTCACGAAACGCCGTTATTAAGAATTTATGATCCCATGAACCATAAGACTGGATAATTTCCAGCTGATCATAAAGTTCAAACAATATATGCCTGGATTTAGTTCAGAACCTATCTCCATATACTGTAAGGATCTTTATAAAATGTATCGACCTCTAGCTTTATTAGAGTGATGTCTTGATTTACCTTATATTTCAAAGGTTACGTAATTCATTAGTACAATTCAGCTTCTGACCTCATTAAAATTTTGGGATGTACGCCAAGATACAAGTTCGGCAAAGCGCTTCTTACGTTGTTATATAACGACAGTAAAGCCTACACAAAACGATACTTTTTTATTTAAAATATACAAATTTAACGTATATTTATAACAGGACTACACTGCTCAAGGGTAAGAAAGGATGTCGCAAAAAATATCAGTTTATTTATATTTTAAACTCGATCCGCTGGTGTTTACCAGCACATCGCCCGTGCCCCTCGTAAATCGTTTAAGGGTTGGGCGTTTCACATTCATAAGATGAATGGCGCTTGTCGTCCTGTTATATTTATTGTATGTAAGCTTCCAGCTATCTAGACTTTTATTTTGGTCATGCCATTACAGCAGTTTAAAAACACTGTTAAAAAGAGGCTGATACAGAAAGCCTACTATACTGTTGAAGATTACTTAGATGATAAGGATGTGTGGATATAGGTGCACTTTTACCCTGTACAAGACAGTAATAAATAAGGAACAGCTTTCCGAACCAGCAGTAAAGTTGACGATTCAAAGCACTTGTTTACAAGTTTACTTGAATAAAGAATATTTTGATTTGATTTGATTTGATATGCATTACCTTGATGGCCTTTGTAGCGAAGTGTTGCGAGTTCTTGTAAAAGAATAAGCTCGTGATTTTATATTTGCTACAAGTTTGAAAAGTTGATGAAATTATAAGATGCTCCTTATATAGCTTGTTGTGACCATAAATATATAACTTAAATTATGATTTGAGTGCTTGACCGCCATGATTGACCGCCGAGTTTCTTGCTGGTTCTTCTCGGTAAGAGCAACATTCCGAACTAGTTGTAGCTTCATTGATCATATTGATGTTTGACGATTTAAAAGTGCCTGAAATGGTTTATTTGAATAAAGATTATTTTGATTTGATGATATAAAAATTGATATATACTAAACAGCAGTTATAGCTAAAAATTATTCTTGAAAGCTAGATAAACTTATTTTAACGACCTCTCTGGCTTTTTACATGCTCGACAATAAACTGAGGTAGTTGTATAGGGGAATCTCAAGAGTATGTCGTTCAGAGTTGAAAATCACCATTTTCCAAAGATTTTCCTTTGGAAATCGATAATGGAATCTTCAAATAGAATTATGAATAATATGATGCTGATGTGAATATAAGCATCATATTATTTGACTGGCCCGTTGGCGCAGTGGGTAGTGCCTTCAGCTCCGCGGGTCGCGGGTTCGATTCCCGCTTAGGGCCAACATTTTCTATAAACAATTTGTTGGTGCTTCGAGCCTGGGTGTATATTTGTATTTAAAATTATATATGTAGTATATCTACCAGTTATCCGTCACCCATAACACAAGTATTGAGTTACTTACTTTGGGGTCGGATGACCGTGTGTGTACGTGTTCTATATATTTATTTATTTATTATCTGATGGAATTATCATTTGTCGATGACGGCAGAATCAAAGGAAAAATCATGGGTTTAAGTGTAGTTAACCCGTCTGTTATCATTCTGCTTGCCCCTATGCCACCCTAGTGGGGTCGGTAAGATACGTTTTAGACATATTGCTTACAATCAGCAGTCTTCGGGACGTGAACTTACCATAGTCACTTTTTACAACACCTCGGTAAGAAATGAAGGTGGTCTATTCTACTCAGCTGGTTACCACACGGCGGTCAACTCATCTGACAAGTGCGGTTGATGGCCTTCAATCTATTTTAAATAAATAAAAGAGAAAGTATGAATATATGTAGTATGTATATATGTATATATATACATCTATATATAATTACAATATATACAATTTTAATAACAATTTTAAGCTTGACCCTGAGGATAATCCTATAAAGTTTGGTGGCAATCGGAGTGTTTTTTTCTAACTGTCATTGATAGTTTTATTTCGAGGGAACTCGAAACTAGACTGAGCCACAGCAATAACTAATATAACTTATATAACAAAGGAATAATAAAATTATTTTGCTATAATCCGCTATAGATTATGTTATTATGTATAAATTATTTTATCGCGGATTATAGCAAAATATAAATATAAATTTTATTATTACGTTTGTAATGTATAATGACTGGTACGTATAACTGACATCCCTAGACTGCTCTAGCAGTATTCGTCTGTGCCTAAGTCGATAGAATTCATTAAATATATTTTGTGTTCCAAATAAACCCACCAGACAGTCTGACCAACATTAAAGACTTACAGAACAGAGAATTATTTATTGTTTCGTTCCTTAGCCCATGATCGATGTGCGGTTCATTTGAATAATCGCTTTGAGGGACAGACGCCTTGTCACTAGTAGACGAATTCGAATTCCTTGGTGAGAACAAAACGACAACAGGGGCCGTTAGAAGCGATTTCCAATAAATTCGCCACACTTACATATAGTATATTTGACAACCCCGAACAAACTCAATCTAACTAATCAGAAATAGCTTGATACTTTTTTGTTTATCATTGAGTATATAAGATTCATGAAATAAATTTGTAGTTAATGAATAAAGGTGTAAAGATTTGTATTCAGTTACTTTTCCTTCACAACTATCGATTGCCACAAAAAAGTGTTTCTAACAAGAATTAAAACAAGGCATATATAGTTATTATATTAATTGACTTAACTATTATCATCCCCATTGGATTCTGCGTTTATGTTGGATCAACACGGCAGGCAAAAGAAGTAATTCTTTATAACTAACTTAACTCTTTTCAACGAAAAATACCACGAGACCAAGCTAAACTGTGAACTACGAACTTTCCTATCAACCAAAAAACCGTAGAAGAGAGAGTAAAACGTCACCTTTACAATTTAGGCCTTGAAGTGGACTCCGCATTCGTGAATGCAGCGTTTCCAAAACACAGACTTTTAGGTAGACCGATGACTGACGAATGATCGCAGATAGCCACGGGTTACAAGCGATATAAGATTGTATGACGTGGAAATCACTTGAAGAGAATTATCTGCATTTATATACATCCCTTGATAGCATAGAGAAAAAGAAAGATTTTTATTTTGAACTAATTTTTATTAAAAAAGCATTTTAGATCATTAAATTTTCATATCTGATCTATATTGCGCTCCCGTCAAACAGTTCTCTATTTACTATTTCAACGTTGGTATTACTGAAATTCTGATGCTAATCGCTTTACTGAAGATGGTAGCTCTGGCATAATGCCTGTTATATTTAATATAATAGGCATTTGTGAAATACTCATAAAACATCAGAATAAATAGAGAACCGTATGGAAACTACTTAATTTTATTTCAATTGTTAAAGAATGTAAAGTAAAGTAGCGACCTGTTACAAATCCACTGCTGGGAATAGGCCTCCTCTCTCCGTTTCTGGAGAGAAGGGTTGGAGCTAAGACCTACCGCGCTGCTCCAATGTGGATTGGTAGGTTACACATATCTCCAGAAATCTCTAGAGATATGCAGGTTTCGTCACGATGTTTTCCTTCACCGAAAAGCGTGTGATAAATTGCAATTATCAATTAGACACATGAGTTTTAATAGAAAAGTCATTGGTGCCTGCCCGGGTTTGAACTCGTGTTCCCCTCGGAAGAGTCGCACGGTTCAACCGCTGGGCTATCACAGCTCTTTCGATTGTTCGATTGTTAAATAATTTCAGTTTAACTCAAAGGACATTTACTATTTGTAATTCAATTAGTCAAGGACGAGAAAGGTTCAGTCTCGATAATTTTTGTTGGAATAAAATCAAGGTAAGGTATTAAGGTAAACACACTTAATTAATGATCGTGATGGCTAAACGGTGAGAGCCCTTTAACTAACCTAGACGTTGTATATATCAGAAATTGATTTTTGTAAATTCACATATTACTAGGACTATGTATCATAAGTTGCCCTATATCTTTATTAGACAGCAGGGTATTTAATTCATTCGAACAACTTTGCTTGCGACCCCATTAGTAAAGTTTTGGGTTGTCGCCAAATCGAAAATTCGGGAAACCGCTCCTTTCCATTTATTACTACATTGTCTTAAATTATATTGTTTCGCTAACTTACATTAATAAATATCGATGTTCGCGAATGTTTATGTGATTCAGTCTGTCGATTTTTATTAAAGATTTAGTAATTTATGAAAAAATCTATTTATATTACAAGCTGTGATAGCCCAGCGGTGAGACTGTGTGACTCTCTAAAGACGATCATGGGTTCAAACCCGGGCAGGCACCAATGTGTTTTTCTATTCAAACTTATGTGTCTAAATAATAATTGCAATTTATCACATGCTTTTCGGTGAAAGAAAACATCGTGAAGAAACCTGCATATCCCTAGAGAATTCTAGGGATGTGTGTAACCTACCAATCCGCATTGGAACAGCGTGGTAGGTCTTAGCTCCACCCCTTCTCTCAAAAAAAAGGAGAGAGGAGGCCTATGTCCAGCAGTGGGATAGTCACAGGCCGTTACTTAATTACTATATTATAAGTATTACGTAATTAAGCTGTGATAGCACAGCGGTGAGATAGTACAACTGTTTCAATAGGGTCACGGGTTAAAACCCAGGGCAGCAAACAAAGAGTTTCTCTCTGTTAAAACTTATGTGCCTAATTAATTGCAATTCATCACACCCTTTTCGGTGAAGAAAAACGTCGTGAGGAAACCTGTATATCTTTAGATAATTCTGGAGATATGTTTAACCTACCAAACCGCTTTGGAGCAGCGTGGTGTGCTCCAAACAAAGGGAGAGCAGTTCCGTGCCTAGCAGTGGGATAGTAACAAGCTGTACTTTATTTACTTATTGCGTAATCGGCAATAAGTATTAAAAACTTGCATTGATATTTCTTCTTCAGTTAATAGATTTTAACAATTGATCAGTTAGCTACGTTAAGTTTAAAATAGCTACTACCATTTCCGGGTATATAAATTAATGGGTCAATAATTTGTACCTACCATGCATTTAACACAACACGCATATATACATATACTCTTTTGTTTATGGTTATAGTCTGTGGTCAAATTGGGAAGAGATTAATAATATTTGTCTTTTGTCTAAGTGATTATCAAAAAAAAATATTATGACTAATAATTAATGACGAATTTAGACCACTGGGCGACTAATTATTATTAATGTGCAAAATAGTAAAATAGAAAGCTATTAGTTTTAAATTTTGCGCGTGATGAAACTTTTGTACAGCTTAAACATTTTATTCCCTTAATATTTTTGCTGCGAATTTAATGCAAATATGACTGCGTGTTAATGGATGATAACAGTTGCATGAAGTTACGGTTATTTGACTTAAGCGGATGTCGTGTTTGTCCAACATATACTTTTAGGCCACGCAACATTAGATTGTAGAAAATTCCAGAGAAATGAAATTCACTATTTATGAAGATCTTTTCAATTTAGAATTCCAGAGTGATCTCTGGAATGAACGAATGATGAATAAGTGAACGTAGAAAGCCCGTGCAGGCATTAGTACCTCTAAGTCTTATGGGCCTGATTGATATTTCAATCAATTTTGGCTTCCCTATTACAGCAGTTTAAAATATCTATTAAAATGAGGCTATTTTGTTAGCTTCTTTTGAAGCTATATAAAGAGCTTAAATAACAATATATATAATATATAATATATAATAATATTTTTTATAAGAAAGCTTAGAACTAAATTGCGACCAGCTATGCACTAGATGATATTGTAATCTATGTTTGTTAACAATAGTAAATACAAAATTGTAATATTTATTTTTAAAAAGAGTGACCGCCGAGTTTCTTGCTGGTTCTTCTCGGTTAGAGCACCTTTCCGAACCAGTTGTAGTTTCAATATAATTTTAATTTGACGATTCAAAAGTGCTTGTAATAGGCCAATTTGAATAAAGACTTATTTGGATTTGAATTTATAAAAATAATAATAATTTTTTTTATAAATATATAATAATAATATTATTATTTTTTAACAATACAGAAAACAATACATAACACTGAAAAACCTGTGATCCTGCAGAATTAAAAACTGTGTTGCAGTGGTCAACGCCCTCCTCCTTTACATAACTTGACAGTGTTCTTTATAGTTACTAAAAATCACAGTTAAATTACTGGTCAACATCGTGTTATATCATAGACGATTCATTATACAAGTTTACGCGGCCTAAATAGTAGAATACGATCAAAGCCCAAACTCGTTTTTTCTAAGTCTAAGTTTTCTAATTATGCTTTGACAGTAGGAAAAACACTTTGTTGTTAAATGAAATGGTCAATAAAAACTCAATAGGTATTTGGGACTCACTAAATGCTGTAAGTATCGCTCCTTTTAGTTCCCTCTTATTTAATTTGTACAAAAGGCAAAAGGGTGGACGCAGCTCTTAAATGTTTTCCACGTTCCTATTTACTAGTCACTATTTGCAGTGGGCTTAAACGAGATTCTCCTCAATTCGAATTCAATTTACCGTCAAAATGGACGTTAGGCCTCATTTGGCGACGTATCCCCTCGACAAATGCTTACACTACGAGTATATTACGTGCTGGTTACGTAAACAATGTAAAAAGTTATATTGGAATCCATGTGTTATTTATTAATTATTATTATTTATTTATGTGCCATTAAAAACGTTATAAAAACGTCATTTTTATCTTTAAAAACGTTATAAAAACAATATTAATAAAATAAAGCGTACAAGTGTGTGTGAGATTTCTTATTTAACGATTTCTGCAGTATTTTATATAATATTTTCTATTTTTTATTTTAAAAATACAATGAACGAAATGATTATGAATTATTTGAATGTAAAAATTTTAAAATGTTCTTATGCACTTCTATTTTCAAAAGTAAATAGTTATAACAAAAATTTTGAAGACAATGGACAATGTATGACACGTGAATAATTTGCATTAAAAAAATACTATTAAACACGACAAAGAAATGAACAACGATGATGGTTCATCGGTTCATAAAATGTTTAAAATAATTGGTCGCCAATAAAAAATATGAAAAACATCAAAGCTTTATGAGTAAAATCACGAACCGTTCAAACGTAAAGAACCTTAGATCCAAAGTTTTAATAAGACGTATAAATATCAATTGTTGCAATAAAAATAAAGAAGATAACATATATACCAACAATAACTCTTTTAATCTTCAATAAATCTTTTAACTATATATCTCTTTTTATTTTTTTTTATTCGTATTCTTTCGCATTATTTCTTATGGGATTAGTGTTATTTGTTAAATATTTGAATAAAAAAAGATGTAATACATATACGATATGAAACAAAAGAAAAACAAGTCTTTAGCGACTTTTAGAGCCGTGATTGTATATGATTTTTTTAGGCAAATTTTGTAATGCGATTTTAAGCGTCCGTGAAAAAAGGCCATAACATATTTATAAAATAGTTACGATTAAAACAGATACTGCTTATCAACATAAAACCGGCTTCCTACATGTAAATACCGCTCTCGCACATTTATAAGTGATGTGCTGTTTCAATAAAGAGCGCTTTGAATAATGTAAGCTATTGTGTTAAACGCCAACAAGTGTCACAGCGATAAGATTGGAAGTTTGAAAAAGTGAATGCCACACGCAACAGTATTACAGAAATAGTTTAGTACTATAATGATAAACAATGGATTAGGTGATACGATTGAAAGATACAAGGTAGATTTATTTGTGCTTTTTTTGTAGAGGAATAGGTGATCTATCTGTATTAAGTATTTACCAACAAGATATGATAATTATTTTTGAGATTGACCGCCGTGTTTCTACCTGGTTCTTTTCGGTAAGAGTACCTAAATCTAAAAATATATTTTAAATTTGAATGTGAAAACTTGTTTTAAAATGCTACGCCGTAGCTTGTTACAGTCTACGAAGTAGATTAGTATCAAATATCTATACTTATTATAATACAAAGTCCCGAAAAGCTGTCTGTCTGTATGTAATCGATTTTCTCAAAATCTACTAAACGGATTTTTGTGCGGTTTTCACCAAAAGATAGTGCAATACTTTGGTTACTTTTGGTTACTTTTGGTTTGGATAAATAGTACATATCGATAATATGTAAATCATGTTGATAGACATAGCGCAGCTGTTGAAAAACTTGCTTGCTGGGAGGTTTAGTCTCGTGCGCTGCGTAAATCGGCAGATATACGCTAAAGTAATGTACTAGAAAATTGTAGATCCATAAAAATACTACAAAAAAGTCCGCGATAGCACGTCTCTATCTCTCACTGTTATTTTGAACTTTTTATTAAAAAGTAAACGTAAATTAGCGGCCTGTAATTATCTCACTGCTGAGCATAGATCTCTTCTCTGCTACTCTGATTCAGTTGCATTAGTAGGTTACACATATTCCCAAAATTCTCTAGAGATATGCAGATTTCCTCACGATGTTTTCCTTCACCGAAAAGCGTGTGATAAATTGCAATTATCAATTAGACATATGAGTTTTCATAGATAAACTCATTGGTACCTGCCCGGGTTTGAACTCGTGTTCTCCTCGAAAGAGTCGCACGGTCACACCGCTGGGCTATCACAGCTCAGAATTTTTGGATACATTAGGTCATTAGGTACATTATATCGTTGGAATACCAAAGCGGTAGAATAACAAAATTTACCTTTATTATATACGTACAATAACCCGATTTTGTAGATTACCGACAAATGTAAAGTTTGTTTTGGTATGCTTCGTTCTAACCTAGTACAAACTGGTTTTGGCCACGAACATCAAAAGCGAGCACAAAGTTAGCCAAGACGTCCATCGTATTCAACATCTGTTCCGTACAAATGCGTTTCCATGTCGACGCTCACGCTCTCGGTAGTACTTCGTAACACCTGCGGTTAATTGTAGGCAAGTCTGACTCCACGTAATTCGTAAAGCGATGTAACTTTGAAACTTAGATAAGGCCTTGGCAATTATACAGATATTTGGCAAAAATGTACACGGTATGTATATTTTTAACCATGTTTTTCAACATAAGAGATTCAATTATGAATATTGATGGATTTATGGCTAAAGAGAGAACGAAAAAGATGGATGGATCGTGTGAAATTTGTGTTTTATATTAGTACTAGCGATCCAGTCACGCGTTC
This sequence comes from Morpho deidamia, assembly GCA_947086505.1. Taxonomy (NCBI): domain Eukaryota; kingdom Metazoa; phylum Arthropoda; class Insecta; order Lepidoptera; family Nymphalidae; genus Morpho; species Morpho deidamia. Next base: position 5,552,292 of record CAMTZC010000025.1, read on the forward strand.
CTGTGACTTAATTTTGTTTCGAAGGTGACTCGACCTGTCATTGCAAATTCAAAAAAAAAAAACTCCTATCTCCAAAACACTACAGGATCATCCGTTGGGTCATTCCGAAGATTGTCGGAAAATTTCATTGAAATTAATCCAGCCGTTTTTGAGATATAAGAGACATACAGACAAAGATCTATTTTTATTTAAAATCAAATCAAATCAAATCACTTTATTATCTCAGCCTACTAAGGGCCATAACAACAATACGTTACAAAAATACGATACAAAAATAGTGTTAGTATTAATACAAAAACTTAATCCTAATTGTTAGTAATAAACTATAATAATATCCTTACCTAGTATTAATCCTAAGACAAGATCGATTTGCCAGCATATGCACCATTGCGCAATGATTCAATTGCGGACAATCGATCCTGTCTGCAAATGCCATCAAAACGCCGTTGGAGCTTGCCCGGACGCACTACAAAATCGGGGCAGCCCCATCAGCATCTTAAACGCATTATTAAATTGTACGCGCAGGGCGTTATACTGCTTTTTCGTATAATCTATCCACAGACTGCTCGTATAAAGGGACATACAGTACGCTCTGAAGAGGGTTGCTTTTACTGAAACAGAGCAGCGAGGGAATCTGCGGATGATCATATTTGCCCTGACAGACAAAGCCCTGCGCTCCCTTTCGATGTCTGCATCATCTCTCAGGTCAGAGGTTATCACATGCCCGAGATATTTAAATTGATCCACCATCGGCAATGGGTTTCCATATAACTTGACATGTGGCACAGTATATTTTAGTAATTTCCCTCTGGTCCCAAAGACCATGCACTCACTTTTCTTGACATTATACGTCTCTTCTCTGTTCTTGGGCATAGTTTTCACATATGCCCAACAGTTTCGTCAAACCGCAGACAGAAGCGCTCAGCAGCACCATATCGTCAGCGTAACTGATGTTATTCAGACAAGATCCATCCATATGACAGCCGACACGCGTGCTACTGACCGCCTCTATAAGCGCGTTGATGTACAGATTGAAGAGCTTTGGTGAGCTCAAACCCCCCTGCCTCACTCCACATTCCAATCTGTAAGGATTAGAGAACGTTTCTGACCATCTCACAACATTGACCTGGTTTTGATACCAAAATTTAAACATCCTATTGATTTCATTAGACATACCAGTATCTTTAAGATTTTCCATAGGATGTCGTAATTCACCAGGTCAAAGGCCTTTGACAAATCAAGGAAACATGCAAAGACGGGGGTCTGACGCGCTGAGTAATACTTGACAGTTTCCTTTAAACGCAATATTGCTGACTCTGTGGATAAACCTGATCTGAAACCGAACTGATTGTTATGTAAGTTTATGTATTTATCAAGTAAAATATTAAGCAAACTGTCAAGTACTTTAGCCAAAATAGTGGCAAGTGAGATAGGTCTACAGTTAGACTTTAAGACTATAAATACGTGCGGCTTCGCCCGCGTGATATTTAGTGTTTAGCATGTTATAGTCGCTCGAGTCTCGGCAGGAGATTGGCTCTCTGATACCCTACACCGCTTTTTATTCCTATTCCCCCCCTCTAAAGTACAATCGACACCGGTTTATTACTACCCCCACTAAAAATTGTTGTAAAACGACCTCTTCAACTCAATTTACATGAAACGGTTATGTGCTATTAACCTAAACCTTTCGGAGGAATTGCACTACCTTTTAGTAAAAACCAGTACTAAAATCCGTCCAGTAGATTTTGAGAAAATCGATTACACACAGACAGACAGCTTTGGGGACTTTATTTTATAATAACACATAATAGTAGAGAATGGAATATGGATGTTACCTTATGTTATGTTAGTTACTTTGCGAAATTCTTTAGGTCAAAAGTAAATATTGTTAGTATTATATTATTTTGCTATAATCCCCATTTCTGGATTATACAAAAAGCAATACCAACAATATTTATGAAATTGATCGTGCTGATCCTACTTTAGTGGGATAATGGTAGAAGAAAGATGATTTCTGCAAGTTTTTTCTCTAGTTGTTCTTCATATAAAAAAGCGTTTTCTTGTAGCAATCTATATAAATCTAACAAGTAAGAAAATTGAAATCTTAAACTCTCGCTGACTTGCTTGTTGAGAAATTGCTTAACTGCGGAAGACATAAGTGGCTAGCATTAAGCTTTCTGAGTACATCTTAGAGTAGCTAGCATGTGTTCTGTACAAATACGTTTCTCCATTTTCGCTTAATGCTTTTGCACTTTTAGCACCTGCTATCTTATAGCCAATGCACTTCGATAGTGTTCTGTATCAGTTAAGAAATTTAAAGCTTCGCAGCAAATAGAAAATGTCATAAAAACAGGTTTATCCAGAATAGCATTGTTTTATCCAGAAATAGGACCACGAGGTCCTACTTCTGGATAAAACAATGCGCCCATCATCACCATCATCATCCTTCTGCCCTTATCCCACTCTAAGTGGGGTCGGCACAACATGTTACAAACATGTTGTCACATGATTTGGCTACGTATTTTACGATCAGCCGCTTGCCTGACGTCAACTTACCTAAGTCGTATTTTACGACCCCTCGGTAAGAAATGAAGGTGGTCATTTCTTACCGAGGTCAGGTCATTCGGCCGGATACCACACGGCACAAAACAAAGCATCCATAAAAATGAAATTACAATTTAACTATAACTTTAAAAGTTTTAAAAGTTTAACTTCAAATAAAGTTTGGCATAAAACATACAAATATATAAGAGATGCCCAAATTACGTATATATGTCCCAACTATTCGTGACGACCAAAATAAGCGTTAAACATTACAATATGGCTTATTGCCTATAGAAAGTTAATTAACGGCCTGTTACTGTCTTATTGTTGGATATAGGCCGCCTCTATCCATTTTTTTAATGCGGATTGCTAGGTTACATATATGCCCAGGGTTCCCTATATATAAGCAGATTTGGTCACGATATTTTCCTTCACCGAAACGCGTAGGATAAATTGCAGATATCAATTAGACACATAAACTTCATTAGAGAAAGTCATTAGTGCCTTCCCGGGAATTAAACTAGTGACCCCCTATTATTTTTATAATTATTGCCCACAATACGAGTAAATTAATAAGCTATCGAACTCATAGCATCAGTTTAAGTATTTTTTTATTGCTTTTCGAAGATAAACGAAGCGATATACAGCGATGTGTAAACATTGCGTGGAAAAATTGGAAGGTAGTGCGCAAACAGTACAGGCGCCAAGCCAGTGCAAACACAGTGCTACTATTAAGTACCGTCTTTGCCTTGCCGGTGTCTGTGTTGGTCAAAACGTATGTACAGTACATCTATATTAAATGTCAAATTTATTGGTAACAAATGTAAAATTTATTGGTGACAGAATATTGGTGAATAGAAATTGAGAAAATTTTAAAAAACTGATGAGAAAATTGAAAACTTTATTCTTTAAGCGATTTTAAAGTACAATTCGCCAAAAATACAATAAAAATACTAGTACTATATATGAGATAAATAAATTATAACAACTTTCAAAGAACTTTAAAATTGTATTGTAGTTGTGTTACCTATACTGCCAAAAAATGATGTACTTCAATCCAAACGTAGTCTGATTTGTTTAAAAAGAAAACAAATATTCTTGATAGTGAAATATGAAATATAAGTCATCATTCTAAGAATTTTAAAAAAGGATACAATACAATACAATATAATTTATTGTACCACATAAAAATTTAACAATATAAATAAAACTATATAAAAAACAGTACAAACTGAGTGCTACGGTAAGGCAGCCTTATCGCTAATTAGCGATTTTTTCCAAGTTTTGGGCTAGAGAATTTATTAATACCGGGAAGAAAAAGGTAGGTGGTGCTTTACAAAATGAGTATACGAAAGGATTTTGAAATGAAAAGAGAAGAGATATAAGATAAGATATGTATAAAAAACCGGCTATTATGTACTCGCATTAATTATTTACTGATTGTCAATTTTCTTAGAAGAAATTTGTCAAATTTAAAGTAATTCCTAATATTTCTGTCGAATATCAAGCATATAAACGTTTTTCATTGATATTTGGTATGAAAGATGAGAATGCTGAAAAGAGACGTGCTGTTAATTACAACAACACTGTTAACAAGTTGATGTTTAGTTGGTAGGTAATTAAGATACGAAATTGTCTCGTTAGGTTGTAATATCGAATAGTAACTGTCTTACATATTCTAACAAAGTGTGAATAAGCATATATTATATAGTACCAAAATTAAAATATAGAATTTACTTATGATATTATCATGAAAAATATAGGAACGAAGAATTATTTTTTTTCCCTAAGTTCTTTAAAGCTATCGCTCAACGTACGTTTGTTCTTCGGTATGACCAAGGTAATTGTAATAGTTTATTTTAGTTCTGGTCGCGTGTTGATAATAAGCAGGACAATCTGATGGCGAAGCGTAAACACCGCAGGCGCCGCGCCAATGCAAACAACACTGGTCAATTAGCTTCTGCCTTCACCTTCTTTGGGGTTGGACCGAATGTACATTAACTGAACAAATATTTGCAGTAGATAGTCAATGTATTAATGATTTGGAAGTTCTGTCAGAGTGAATATAATATTTCGTCATTTCGACCGACAGGTTGAAGGGTAACTGGGTGAATTTTAATGTGTATAAACACAATGTCCCGATTTCATTGGCAACTTCGTGGAGCATTTGGTGTTCATCTTTTTCGTAATATTTACATCGTTCAGTAAAAATAATTATACAACCATTACTTAGTTGTATATCTCATTTTGATTTACAATTCATTACATGTGCAGATGAGATTGGCGATTGAAAAGTAACTAGAATGGTCTGTATGAAACAATGTTAAGTAAAAAGCTTCATATTTAGTTTCAATGATTGCAGTTTTTTTACTTTTATTATATTTTATTAAATGATTTAAGCATAATTTTTCTTAATATATATTCATCTTTAATGTTATATAAGATTTTTTTTTATTGATCCAAAAAAAGTTTGTGGTCTATGACAATATTTGCAAAAACTTTTTTTTTCATCATGAGTAAAATAAGACAATCAATGCGCCGACTGCTCCACTGAATTATAAGTGACTTTTAACATTAATGTTTGAATACTGATTTTTTGATTGATTGATTATGGTTTATAATATCAGAAATATGTTCAATAGTATGATTAGTTCTTTATTATTTTATAATTATACTTTGAAATTAACTTGCTATACTTAATGTAATGATAAGTTCAATTTTTATTGATGTATTTTCAGTTTATTGCGAATATAACTCAATTATAATCTGTGATAGCCTAGCGGTGAGACCGTGTGACTCTATAGTGACGATCATGGGTTCAAACCCCGGGCAGGCACCAATGAGTTTTTCTACTAAAAACTTATGTGTCTAATTGATAATTGCAATTAATCACACGCTTTTCGGTGAAGGAAAACATCGTGAGGAAACCTGCATATCTTTAGAGAATTCTGGGGATATGTGTAACCTACCAATCCGCATTGGAGCAGCGTGGAAGGTTTTAGCTCCCTTCTCTCCAAATTAGAGTGAGAGGAGGCCCTATGCCCAGCAGTGGGATAGTAACAGGCCGTTACGTTACTTTTTTTATAACTCAATTTAACAGTTTTTTCGGAGCATATTCTGATTGATCTGATCTGATTTAATAATATAGGTATTGAAGTGAGGTATTATGAAATTTTAGGACAATTTATTTTGATTGCTACGTTTGTTTTTTGGATGTAATTTTACACTAAGACTTGGAAAATAATAACGTCACTTTAATTACCCACGATAAAAAGCAATTTATAGGTTCGTCTAAAATATAAGGGTACATAAGCACAATAAACAAAGGGTTCACAATATGAACATTCAGTTCGTGGTGGAAACAGAAATGTCGTTACAATTTCCTATCCCTGGGGACGTACGTGCCTATAGTTTCGGGAATGTAAGAGAAATTAAAGGGCATGGGAAAATATGATATTGTGGCTGATGATATAAGAGAGATCCTAATATGTTATTTGACAAGAGTTCACATCTAGCCGCAAGTTCAAGCAACACAAGACATTTCGTGCGGAAACTCTCGAAAGACATTTAATTTTTTTTAGAGATTATTTTTGGCCAGAAGTGGACGACGGTCGATTTAGAATATACAATTAAAAAGGTAAGCGATTAGATAAAATTTAAAGTGTGCATTTTCCTTTTTCTAAAATTATTTTTTATACAAACGCCAAATTACTTCACTTAGTACCACTGTCAACATATTTTTTTACAGAAAGTTGATATTACAGCCAAGAGGTTTACTTTTCAATTCCGTAACATTGTTACTGGACGAAAAAGCCACGGACAATTTGTGAAGCCGTATCTTCTACATTTTTATATTGTAAAGTTGAACAAGAGTAGTTTAAAACGACAGTTTCCGTAAAACCATCTCTTAATGGAATTAAGTTTAAACTCGGTTTAGTACAATTTTCTAAACTGTTTGTAAGTTTAAAAGCGAAATGGCAATGTTCGATTTTCTGTTCACTGTATTTATTAAAATAAGAGACTTAGTTGAACTTGCTACGTTAGTACGACTTGCGATTTACTCGTATTTTTGAGGCAATTCCTGGTATGCGACTGAGATGATATTGGTCACAGTTATGTTTGTATGATAACACCATTGTGTACCATCAAGCTGATTTGACTAGCTTTTTAAGATGTAATAGGACACTGATTAAATAGTTAATATTTTAACGTCTAATTTGTGGCGAATCAAGTCGCAGAAATGAGGTATACTCACGAGTTTGTTATAATATATATTTGCTTTGATCATATAATCGCTGACTATGGATTTCATAAGAAAGTTCAGTCACTCAGCGACAGTGGAGCGAGCTATGCTTGGACTATATGTACGAAATGAGAAGATCCATAGAAGAACCAAAGTAAGTAAGAAGAACCAAAATATAGCTCCGCGTGTTACGAAGCTGATGGCGATGGACGAGGCATTTAATGCGGAGAACTGAAGAGCGCTGAAGTTTAATGACGGCAACGCACCGGAAAACCCTCTACGACCTGGACTGATGACTTCAAAAATCTCGAAGGGAGCCGCTGGATCCAGGCAACACAAGACCATATGTTATGGATATTCCGTAAAGAGACCAATGTACGTCCATCGGTTGAAGGAGAGAGAGAAATCATATAATATCTAATGCTTAATATAAAATTTTTAGATTTCAATTCCAGTTTCCATATAGGTGTACTATATGATTAAATTACAAACCAAGTTAATTTGCATACAGTCGCGGGTACAGAGTATATAAACAATTCCATTTTAAATCATTCTACTGAAAAACCTTTATTTACAGGGTAACGTCACGATAAATTAAAAGTTTTGCAATTAAAAGTACAAGCGTTAATGATATGTGAATGACTTGGTGCTTTTGATAATGGATCTCCGCTTTGAGAGACTTTGAGAACAGTTAAGTGATTAATTTTAGGTGTTTTAAAAGTGATGTCATTCGTGAAATAAGTCGGGATGTGCATTTAGCTTTTATAAATTTAAAAAATATTATATGCGTTCGTAAACGTTACTCTTTGATTGAAATATTATTATAAGCATATGTTACGAAACATAGGTTATGTTAGTGATTATTCCAAGTAAGTTCTATATCAACTTTAGGGCTTATGATTTAACTAAAGTCTGCTTTTCCTGTAGACCTGGAAGCTGACACGCTAGCTCTTGTTCTCTTTAATCAATCAAAGATGAATCAGTGACATGGTCATAGAATAAAGTTTGCCTCAAAAATTAATAAACATCGTGGTATTTTGAGGCACGCAGGCTTTTGCGAGTACTTTAACTCGTGGAAGGAGGCGGCGGGGTGGATCCGGGAAGTAGAGTTTTTGGATCCGATCCGCAGTGGAACCGCGCGCAGGCTTCTGGCTCAAGACCATCACGGGCGTTTTGAACGGGGTTTATTGGACGCTCACCTGATAAGGTCTTCGAGGCGGTCGATGCATCTGGTGCTTTAGATGCATGGTCTAAAGGAGGAAGGGGCCATTTTTAGGGGCACCGACCAAGAGGTGGCGGACTCTGAGGTTCAGAGTTGCTGCTAGCGAGGATGGGAGTCAATATGTTCAATGGTAACCTGTCCCGGCCACCAACAGCGTGGTGGAGCACTCAGGTTATTTTAGTATTTGCGAGTCCGACATACGACATACATAAAGTGACTCACACAAATATTCGGACACTAAGTTGGTTCGAAAAAATCGCTCAATACAACAACTACAAGTAGTAATAAGACATTTATCGAAGTCAATAGTAATATTTATATTAAAATATAAATCCATATCTGTTCGTTGTAAAAAATTATAAAGAATGAACGGAAGGGTATTTTTATCTATGATAGTGTTATAAAAAGTAAATTGCCAACACCTGTGGTGGAAATGCAGCTCCAAACCATCACACTGCCTCCTCTGTGTTTTACTGTTCCTCTCATATTTGACAGTAGTATTCTTCGTTGAGATTTAGTCTAACAATTACTTTTTCATCCATTCCTATATAATTTTTTTACAATGAACAGATATAAATTTATTTTGAAATATATATATTATTATTGACTTGGATATATATCTTATTACTAGAAAAAAAAAACCGACCCGATCCCTCCATAGATGTTCGCTGTACTCATTTCATAATACAAGGTCATAAATCTAAAACATTTCTCATTTGTTTGTTTTATTTTTCGCGTGCTTCAATCAAACATCAAGAAGACATTGTTTTGTTAAAAGAAAAAAGACCCTTACTTGTGTTTACATTAAGAAAATCCACGCAAACCCAAACCGAACGAGTGTAATGCGAACAAAAGATCTAGGTATATTCAATTACTGTTAGCCAATCCAATCCAATCAACTTGATACCCAAACATTAAACACGCAGGTCAAACAATTCTGAACCTTGTAACCGTATCAAAACAAACAATTACGGTAAACGGTAAACATTCTTTCAACTAATGTTACCTTCTTGGGTATAATGTACAGTAGGGTAACGAAACAATATTCTGAATAGCTGGAGGGAAAGGTCTAATAATCATGACTAAACAAACATGCTATTTGGAGAATTAGCCTTTCTAACTAAAATATTCATACAGAGGTTAGGAAAATTTGGTTAAGTCAGTTCTTAATATTAGGCTTATAGGAGATCTGATTCGGAAGAGATTGGTAATTAGAAGTACTAAATAAACTCTTTATTTGGTTTCAGCGAAAATATACATCAAATCGCAAAGTTGTAAGTTACCCAATTTTATTTATTTATATCTTATTCACGTTTTCATTTATAAGTCTGACTGGCCTGATAGCGCAGATGGCAGTGACCCTGTCTAGGTATATAGTGGTATATTAATCGGAAGAGTTGCACTATCTTTTAGTAAAAACTGTACAAAAATCCGTTTAGTAGACTTTAAGAAAATCGACAGCTTTAAGGGACTTTGTTTTATAATAAGATAGATTATCGCATTAACATAAACGCATTAAATAAGTGATAGTCCTAAGCAAATCCAGCACGTGCAAAGTGTATCAAACTAAAACTAATAATAAAAATTATTTTACTATAATCCATTATACAATAAATATAAAATATAAAGTGATAAATGTATAGTGGACTATCCGTTTTTTTTCATACCCGATACATGCAAGATTCGTAAACACATGCACAAACCTCCACCGCTGCCACACCACAATACACAAGCACTACACACGTTCACTATCACAAACACGACAATCGTATCGCCCCGCAATCGAAGCATCATCAAGAGATAGACTCCACGACAAAATCGCAAAGCTTTGCGACACATTTCTTATACATTTAGCACTATATATATTTTTTATTTACTGTATCGCGGATTATAGCAAAATAATTTTATTATTACTTTTGTATTATGGATCTCCGCAAAGTAACGCCTAATTCTATAAATAATGTATCAAACTAAATTACAAAGGTCCGCCAGTTAACAAAGGAGTAAGGTAATTGCGACGTTGATGATAAAATCTAATGGTGGGACTATAACAGTCGTACGTTGCCACTCATTCCCAATATACCGTCGCATGAGGGCCATGGGACGTAATTCACATTTCACTTAAGGGTCCCAACGTAACCCTATCTGGTCTGGTATGAATATACCCCTATTTGTTTCCACGGAAGCGTTAAGGAATAACATCAAATTTGAGGACAAATATAAACGTATACGGAAGTTTCCATAAACATCGCTCGCTTCATACATTGAACGGTCTATTTGCTGTACCCGGGGTCCCGGACAATGCATAAGATGAATAGTATCGTGCAGCTACGCAAATAGAGCGGAAATAAAATTTTCTTTTACCCTTCACTTTGATTATGTTTCGTTTCTTATAAAATATATCCAAAGATTTTGATTTTGTTTTTTCCTTACGATATATACCTACTTATATAATAATAACTAGCTGACCGGGCGAACGTAATTTTTCGATATACATTATTTCTAGAAAATTTCTAGGATATTCCATATAGATTATTTCTATTAAATTTCTAGTGTACATTATAAAAATTGGGGTATGAAAAATAGATAGTAGCTGATTCTCAGATCTACTGAATATGCGGTTTGTATTTAAATAGCAAACAATTCAATGATACGGATTAGATGATAAGGATGTGTGGATATAGGTGCACTTCTACCCTGTACAAGACAGTAATAACTAAATATAACTAGTTTTAAGATTTGTATTTTAAAAAGAACAACCGCCGAGTTTCTTGCTGGTTCTTCACGGTAGGAACAGCTTTCCGAACCAGCAGTAAAGTTGACGATTCAAAAGCACTTGTTTACAAGTTTACTTGAATAAAGAATATTTTGAATTTGAATGTTAATACTTTTCTGTTGAATACTATTTTTTGACTTTGCATGAGCTCAGACGCAACCATGCACACACATATGTATTTGAGATTTAAACCAACTACACACCCATACTTTATGGTTTTACATGACGATATTTTTTGTAAAAGCTTCTTAAGAAATTTATAATCTTTAATTCTTTTAGTAAGTGTGTCGAGGTGTCGTAAAAGACGACTAAGGTAAGTTGACGTCAGGCAGGCGGCCGGTTGTAAAATACGTAGCCAAATCATTTGACAACATGTTTGTAACATGTTGTGCCAACCCCACTTAGAGTAGGATAAGGGCAGGAGTATTATAAGGATATTGAATTCTTTTAGTAAGTATTTATATATAAGTATTTATAGGGGAAGTAACTGACCTGTGGAATCACGGCTAACACTAGATTAAAAGGCAGGGCTAAAATGAAGTGTATTATTAGAATGATTATAAAATAAATAATTTAATTTAATAATATAAACAATACAATATTGGTTCAATGGCAAAAATTAGCTCAATTGGTAAGGCGTTACATCGTTTTGATGAATGTTGCGTTTTGATTATTGCTACTCCAAAGATTAAAAGTTGTGATGGCCTAGCGGTGAGACCATGCGACTCTCTAGAGGCGACATAGGTTTAAACCCCAGGCAAGCACCAATGAGTTTTTCTATTAAAGCTTATGTGTCTAATTGATAATTGCAATTTATCACACGCTTTTCGGTGATGGAAAACATCGTGAGGAAACCTGCATATATCTAGAGAATTCTGGAGATATGTGTAACCTACCAATCCGCATTGGAGCAACGTGGTAGGTCTAAGCTCCAATCCTCTCCAAAAACGGAGAGAGGAGGCCTTAGCCTAGCAGTGGACATAGTAACAGGCTGTTACTTTTACTCCAAAGAAGAAAATATGGTCTGAAACTTTATATTGTGTTTGTTACGGTCTCACTCAAGGGAATCAACGCAACAAATAAAGGTAACATCATTAATATAAAATTGTACTGACCTTTCATTCGTACTATCGGTTATATTTATTTTGCCATGTATTGAATTAAACAAAGTGTAACTTATAAAAGTAATAATAAAATTACAACTGTACAAAAATACAACTGTATCGCGGATTATAGCGAAATAATTTTATTTTTACTTTTGTATTATGGATCTCCGCAAAGTAACGCCTAATTCTATAAATTATTTAAAGTGTAACTTATCCCGATCATTTAGGATCCATTTTTGTTAAATTTACAGAATTTTATGCATTAACAAATATGAAATTAATTTGTAATTATTAGGCATTGGCTAAGTTTCATGGCACAAAATGATACTTAATATAAAAGAAAGTCCCCAATCCGTTCTGTCTGTGTATAATCGATTTTCTCAAAATCTACAAAACGGATTTTTGCACGGTTTTTAATAAAAGGTAGCGCAATTCCTCCGGATAGTTTGGATTAATAGAAGATTGCGGTTTTATGTAAATTGTGTTGAAGAAATCGCGTGGTTGTAAAAAACTCGCCTGCTGGGAGCTTTAGTCGCGTGCGCCCCGTAAACTAACAGAGATATGCTAAAGGAATGTATGACCAAATTGTAGATCTACTAAGATACTACAAAAAATCTGTGAAAGCAGCATGTCTTTATCTCTTGTGATTAACTAGCATTAACTACTTTTATGTTCAAAATGCCAATTCGGGAAAAGCTCAGCTAGTTTTAATAAAAACTACGATTAGAGAAACCTATGTTATGTTACGTAATTATCATCCTCCTGCCCTTATCCGACTCTAAGTGGAATCGGCACAACATGCTACACACATGTTGTCACATGATTTGGCTACGTATTTCACGACCGGCCGCCTGCCTGACGTCAACTTACCTTAGTCGTATTTTACGACCCCTCGGTAAGAAAAAGTTTGGTCTATTCTATTCAACCGGATACCACACGGTTGGTCAACTTACCTTAGTCGCCTTTTACAACACCTCGGGAAGAAATGAGGGTGGTGATGCCGGATACAACACGACGGCTATGTTATGTTACGCGTAGAGTGTATTATGTTTTCATACCTGTACACATTCTAGACTCTCATTCATTCATTTTAGTTCAGTGCGCTTTTGTCTTATACCTTTTGAGTAGAGTAATAAAAGAACCCCATCGTAGTTTTGAGAATAACATTGAAGTCGTTAGAGTAGTTCTGATAGCTTCATAAACATAAAACGCGGCTTTAATGTCGTCATTATGTACGTAGAACCTCGTGATATAAGTCGTTAATAGAAAAAGTTTGGCGCGTAGCGAAGCGCGAGTTTTCTGATTTCCATATTGTTTGCATTTTGTTGGGATAGGTAATGCTAACGGTACACTTTACATATTATAATCCGAATATTCAAATTTTTAGTTTTATTCTGAACAGGGTTTAGTTTAGCTTATTGTGTGTTGTGAATCGAAATTGAAACAAAACACCATGCAACCTCACAATTTTTTATATCATTTGCAATTTTTACAATAGCAAAACTCTCTTTCTCTGTTATCTTGTCTTTTGTCATTTCTTATACTATTAATGAAAACAAATATAATAATAAATAATAAATAAATATATGGGACACTTACACACACGGTCGTCCGTCCCCAAAGTAACTTAATACTTGTGTTATGGGTGACGGACAACTAAATGTGCTACATATATAATATTGAATACATACTTAAATACACTATACACCCAGGTTCAAAGAACCAACAAATTGTTTATAGAAAATGTTGGCTCTCGGCGGGAATCGAAATCACGACCCGCGGGAGCTGAGATGCTTGCTAGATCTAGCTATGACGAAATTCAACTAATTAGAGGAATCATATTTTTAAAAGAGCAACCTTTCGTACCTTCTTGCTGGCTCAGCTCACTAAATGAAAATTCGATTGTAATAGGCATTTAAAGTAAGGTTCAAGCAAATTTCAAAAATGCATCTTGATGAATATATTGTAGAATGTACATCTAGATGATCACTTGGTTATAGCTTTTTTCTTAGGTACATATTAAGCTCTGATCGATCAGTAACCAAGGCTGGAAATGTTTGTCTTCAGATTGCGGTGTTCTCCGTAGAAGTACACATGAATCCATTAAATAATAAATGGACTGATACTTAAACATTATACGAAATGTGAACACGTGACGCGTTCGAACAACCTTTTCGTGATATATACGAATAAGGAAATAAATATTTCGCCCTACTTTATGTTATATACAAGAAAATATATTTACCGTCGACGGTTTTAGTATATCTGTTTTCTACACATTATATGGACATATAATGCCTATTTTTCTATGTATTAAACTCTTTCACTTTACACTTACTTATTGTTATATTATCACTATATATCACAAGTTAAATACTTGTAATATTTTGTCCGTTGTCATTTTCTCATAAATTACTAAAACACCTTTATCAGAAATGGTGTTATACACGAATACTAACACACTGAATTAGATTTGAATTAATTTTGAAATTTTGCTCACTTGCTTTATGCATTTAGTTGTTAATGTACCAAAAATTATCTTTCCTTGGGAGAATAGGTTCGAGTTTTTCTTATGATATTTTCTTTTAACTTTAAGCATATGATGAATTACAAATATCAATTAGACACATCCGGGATTTAAAATTTTATTGAAAATTAAAAATCCCGGATTATAATAAATAATGATGCCTTCCTAAGAAGTTCGCATAGATTCTACATTCTATAAGAGATTTTTATATTAGAACATTGCAGTCAATTTCGGCAATTTATTTGACGATACACAAATTTAATAGAAGTTTGGGCACGTTCGCGTCTTCTCCGCCCGTTAGCTTATCAAACCGAAGTTGTCAACAGAACGCGATACAAATTTTACTTGTCGCTATAAAAACAAATTTCATTTTGGACTGATAAGCGACTGAACGTTCCAGCCCAATTCATCGACAAAAAAGTAAGTTTTAACAAAGGAGACTCGAAAATTTGTTCGTTGAAGAGTAAGAAATCATGAAGGAACAAGACTAGGGACATCAATCAATGAAAACAAAAGGCAGTTCTGTAGAAGGACGTGACCGACATATACATCGACTTAAACTTCTATCATTAGTTTCCTTTTACTTAATATGTCGATTCTAACGAATAGTTTTAATGTGTAAGGCTGATTATTGGATTACAATAAATATAAGAACCTTTTTGAGTATATACGAGGGTCTTTATTGAGAATAATATGCTATTCTACGAACAAAAAATACCTCAATTAATAACTAAAATATATTTACCCGAGTAAATTTCATGATCAAATCGAAGTTAATCCAAAAGTTTCTGTTAAAAACTTTCTAGCTGATTTTGAGACCACTGCCACGCTATGCGTTCTCTTAATTTACAAAGGTGTGAATGGAGATAAATACGAACCGTTCACTAAGATACTTAACTAATTATTGAGCTTTTTATGAACCGAAAGCGAGCAAAACCGAAATCGAGCTGCTGTACGCAGTTCCTGCCGTTTAAAAACTTTTAGCCGTTTTAGCCGTTTTGAAACTAGTCGGGCTAACCTGATAGAATAAGACGAAAGTATAACCGGTATCTATACATAAATGAAAAGCGCTTGAAATATGAACTACATATGTGGTTATTCTTCTTGACGGCGGCAATACTTTTCTTATAATATACTTACAAAATATCCATGATGCCGTGTAAGCCGCTAAAACGGTACAAAAAAAATTGCACACACAAACCTTATACATATCTTTCGAATTCAAAATATTCTTTATTCAAGGAAACTTGTCAACAAGTGCTTTTGAATCGTCAACTCTACGTACTGCTGGTTCGGAAAGCTGCTCCTACTAGTTTCTGAGAAGAGCCAGCAAGTAACTCGGATGTTGCTCTTTTCATAATATTATTTTTAGAACTAGTTCCATTTAGTCGTCGCCTTTTAACAGTTTTTAAACTGCCGTAATGGAAAACATAAAATTGATTGCGGAATTTTATTACAGAATACAAACATATACAAATACAAATTTATTAATTTCTTAATTTATTAATTTATACAAATACAAACGACTACATAATTTTGCAAGGCGTAAAGCAGAAGTTTCAGGCTTATTCCTACTTTTGTATATACACCGCAGTTTTTAAATTAAATCGCGCACAAAAATTAAATTGCTAAAAATATTTTGTAACATAATTAGATATTCTCTTTTAAAAAAGAGTGCAAGGTTCAGATAGAAAGCCTATCTCAGCTGAAGAACATCCATCATGGGGAGACAAAAAGTGCGAGTGTCGATAGAGCACGTCTCGCGTCACTCGCCTGAGACACTTTATCATTTTACGTTGCTTTCATTGACATGGTAAACATTAACACTGCCACTTTTCCACGGTACTCAAGTTTTCTTTTACATTAGCAAATAAAGAAGAGTATATTAAAGTTTGTGAGATATAAGGAAGTAGTTGTAGCCTTTGGTTAAGTCGGGATGATGACAAGAAACCAGACGTTCGAAAGATAAGACAGTTCGAAAGATAAGACAATTTACAGATGTTGAAACAACGAAATTTGTTTATTTTGCTTATTTTCATAGCATTATGTCTTATGGAATATTGCTGTGGGGTAAATGTGCGGATAGTAAAAAAATTTTCGTATTACAAAAAAGAGCCATACGTGGCATCTACAATTTAAGTCCGCGTGATTCCCTGCGAGAGAGGTTTAAGGAAATAGGTATTCTAACATTTGCTTCACAGTATATTTTAAAAAACGTAATTTTTGTACATAAAAATATACAGAATTATAAAACGATAGGTGATGTATATAATAGACAAAGTAGGAACCAACATAAGCTTGCGGCTCCTGCTTTGCGCCTAGCAAAAGTACGTAAATCGTTTGTGGGTTTGGGTATAAGATTCTATAATAAAATTCCGAAATCAATTTTGGTCATGCCATTACAGCAGTTTAAAAACACTGTTAAAAAGAGGCTGATACAGAAAGCCTACTATACTGTTGAAGATTACTTAGATGATAAGGATGTGTGGATATAGGTGCACTTCTACCCTGTACAAGACAGTAATAAATAAATGTAACTAGTTCTAAGATTTATATTTTAAAAAGAGCAACCGCCGAATTTCTTGCTGGCTCTTCTCGGTAGGAACAGCTTTCCGAACCAGCAGTAAAGTTGACGATTCAAAAGCACTTGTTTACAAGTTTACTTGAATAAAGAATATTTTTAATTTGACGGTTATACGCTGGTTCCTTGGAAACGAGGACGGGCCCTAATGTGAGACGCAACATGCGTTGAAACGTTAGGCTCTTCCCATATCAGGGAAACAGCATCAAGACCTGCAGGCCTGCTATGAACCCTTATTGCGACTCAATTGAAGACGTAAACGCAATTGTTTTGCTTTTTCATACCATGACGTCTTAAAGACGCACACTTTAAGTCGTTGCCGAATAAGCGTTAGGAATTCTTCCTAAGAACATGTGAGTAGAAGAGACAGAGTTATCTATAATTCATATAACGTTATCCTTTTCAAACATTACGACCCCAATGCAATTATACAATACCAGACTTTATGGTACGAAAAGAAAGTGGTTCGCGGTCGTCGTTTACGTCTACAATTGAGTCACAATAAGAGTTCATGGTAGGCCTGCTGAACCTGCGGCGGAAATGGCCGAATCCGGCAATCGGCGAAAGTATGCATTTGTCATCGAGAGTTATATATTTATGCTGTTTGCTGTTAACCTTAGGGAAAATTGCAATTTTTTTATCCGTTTTAATACCTCGGTTGATTTCCTCTTCGGGAGACAAGAGGGCTGGCTCCTTTTCGCACAAAGAATCAATCAGCTTAGCGATTCAACGCGGAAACGCTGCCAGCATTCTTGAGACTATTCCACGTGGGCATGATTTGTCACTAGCGATACTATGATACTAGCGTGTAAGTAATTTAAGATAGACATAGCTTGTATATTTTTATCGAACTCTATTGTTTAATACCAAGCGTGCGATATATTTATTTATTTATTTATTTATTAGTTTAT
This sequence comes from Morpho deidamia, assembly GCA_947086505.1. Lineage (NCBI taxonomy): Eukaryota > Metazoa > Arthropoda > Insecta > Lepidoptera > Nymphalidae > Morpho > Morpho deidamia. The sequence goes on from CAMTZC010000025.1 coordinate 5,570,202, forward strand.
TTATTTATTAGTTTATCAGGTAATCCTACAGCGTGACAAAGTTCTTATTCTATACATATAACAACATAAACTAAGGCCATATGAGGATACACAATTAGTTATTTTTACATATGATTGTTCGTATAGTAAACAATATTAACATATAACCAAAAAGTAAGAGAATGAGAAAGAATGAATTTCGTAGTAAATAAGTGTGTTTAGTGTGTGTGTAAGTGTGTTTGTGTGTGTGTGTGTGAGGTGTTTGTCTGTGTGCGTGCGAGTGTGTGTGCTTGTGTAGGGTGTTTTTAAATTATTTTTACTATGCCTTATTGATTTCTTTCAGTGCATGTTTGAAAGACTCTTTTGAATTTCTAAGTAAAACAAAATCAAGGTACTTGCTATTGTAAGTACACATAATACGGCACAATACAGCGTTTTGTGCGTACTTCACGTGGACCAACGGTGTGCTGAACAGTGGAGTGTGGCGAGTGCGCCGATACATATATATACTTTTAGGTTTCGATTCTTTATGTTTTTATAAGCTACCTTCGACAAACTTGATTGGATTTTAGTTTAAAGTATCATAGTTCTCTGAAAGAAAAATAACCGTGTGGTATCCGGCAGAATAGAATAGACCACCCTCCTTTTTACCGAGGTGTCGTAAGAGGCGACTAAGGTAAATGCCGTGTGGTATCCCGCTGCGTAGAATAGACCACCCTCATTTCTTACCGAGGTGTTGTAAAAGGCGACTAACGTAAGTTGACGTCAGGCTGGCGGCCGGTCGTAAAATACGTAGCCAAATCATGTGACAATATGTTTGTAACATGTTGTGCCGACCCCACTTAGAGTGGGATAAGGGCAGGAGAATGATGATGAGTTTTCAGAAAGAAAATAGACGGAGAGAGGATTTCTAAATAAGTTTAATAAACTCCTTAACTCCAGAAGATCGATACCATTCCTACCTAAATAGTTACTCAAACACTTATTTATAATTTTAAGGTAGTCAATGATATTTGTAAGTCACCTTTAACAGTCTCTCAAGTTTAAAATAAGACCCAAAAGTTTCAAACTATGTTTATATTGAAATAAATGATAAATTATTAAGTCCTATTAACAAATTCTGAACATGACTTTTGTTCATAGAACAATAATTATAATAAATTATAAAAGACGCATTAATTATTAGAACATCAGCTGACATTGTGATATATTTCTAAAGAGACGGTAGGAGAAGTATAATTCAAATTGTTGTGAATGTTAAATTGCGTATCGGTAGGCTACACATATCCCTTGAATTCTAGAGAAATGCAGGTTTCTTCACGTTTTCTTTCATCGAAAAGCGTGCGATAAGTTTCAATTATTAATTAGACATATAAATTTTAATAGAAAAACTCATCGGCGCCTGCCCGAGGTTTGAACCCTTGATCGTCTCTAGAGAGTCGTATAGTTTCACCGCTGGTATATTACACCTTGCGTGTTGCTATTGCGTATAGCGTAGAAACGATCACTAAGATAGTACATAAAATGACGTGAAACGTAATTTTACTGTATATTCATATGAAGTGAGTCAAACTTTTGCATATTTCATAGAATAAAAAATTGTAATTTAATAAAATTCAATTTTATAGCACCTTGACAGGAAATCTACCGTCACATAAGGGGTGATTATCTGAAGAGCTCTCCGCAAACCGTGAGCGTAAAGCGGGTCATTTGTTTGTTGAGTTGCTCTTCAATTGTGAAATTTTTCGTTGGTATGAAAGAAATCTAGCATATTTTTCACCAGCACAGTAAAGCATTAAAACGTTCAAATACGTATTTAAAATAATTATAATTTGAAAAATGAATTCATTCAGAAGCCTACGCTTTAAAATTAAGGCATGTAAAAGTTCGACAAAATCGAGATACCTTTGTATAAGGTTCGACGTTTCGGCAGAGCTGCATCCACCGTGGTTACGAACTACTACAATCTAAAGTTCTACACTATAATATAAACTAGTTTTCGAGTGCTACAATCATTATTTTGTTCATCTACCCTTACTCGAACCGCACAATCCACGTAAGGTCTCTTACCTTCCGAATCGAGTACTTCGACTTCGAAAATCGAGTTACCTCATACAAAAATAACTCTATTTTATCACGATGTGACCCGTATATTTATATAAAAATCAGTATGAATCGCGAAAGATTAAAATCTACAAGTGTTTGAATTGGACCGTAGGAATATCATGAGAAAACGAAAACAGGCACAATTAAAATAAGTCAGCTTTCAGTGTATTAAGATTTCATCAAAGAATTCCGAAATTATATTGGGATACATGCAAAATTGTATACCGTTAACGAATAATTGCACTATTGATATTATTTCAATTTGTTTCATTACGAAACGATAGCGTACTCATTACATAATATCGGAAAGATCTAAATGATCTGGCTACATCGTGTTATCACTGGTAACAAATACAATAATACCTCAGTGAACAATATTTATTTATTTTGATAAGAGTATTAATGAACATTAAATAAGGTGAACTCAATCAAAATAGTGTATTATATTTTTTTGTATTGCTATAATCTATACATATCAAATAAATTAATATTTCCCTTAGAAAAAACAACTTCCACCGTAGGTGCAGGCATACATTTTACACCGCGCGGTAGAAATACAGGGGGTACTGTCTCGTCTACGCCGCTCCGACGGGCTACTCTCCCTTCATCTTACGAACTTTCTATCAGGTCACGTGTCCTAACAGGAGTTTATCATTTTTTACTCATCACAAAGTGCACAACACCGGTAAAGAAGTTTTCACTTCAAATAATTTATAGAATTAGGCGTTACTTTGCGGAGATCCATAATACAAAAGTAATAATAAAATTATTTTGCTATAATCCGCGATACAGTAAATAGAAAATATATATAGTGTTTAATGTATAGTGGATTATCAGTATTTTCATACCCGATACGTGCAGGATTCGTAAAAGCACATGCACAAACCTCCACCACTTCCACCAAAATACACAAGCACTACACAGTTTCACTATCACAAACTCAACAATCGTTTCGCCCCGCAACCGAGGCATCATCAGGAGATAGACTCCACGACAAAATCGCTTTGCGATTTCGTATCGGGTATGAAAATACTGATAATCCACTATACATTAAACACTATATATATTTTCTATTTACTGTATCGCGGATTATAGCAAAATAATTTTATTATTACTTTTGTTTTCACTTCAAACTACTTTTCTATTTGCTTTTAAATGAGTATGCTTTTATTGGTATACTATATAGATTTACTTGAAGTGCCCTAGTTGCTTCACGAAGACGTCGTCAGACTGGGAGGGGGGTGTTATTCGATCATATCGAGGTAGGGATGAACCGGAATTTCATCTCCCTGAGAGGTTCGAACTATGCGCCATTTATTTTAGTTTGGTCGATTTCCCTCCAACTCAGAAACTAACTTCGGAATATCGAAGAAATTTCCAGGAATTTCCTTATGAATTGTTAGATAGTCTCACTAACATTTATTAAAATATTTTTATAGTGGTATTTTGTGATGTTTTTGTAAATTTTATTATACAGCACAGTGATCATGACTTCGGAGACGATACGAAATTTTCCGATTTTCTCTATTATTAATTACATGAGACATTTTGATTGAAAATGTAAACTTCTAGTTTGATTTCTTGCCATTGAGCCATTGAGTAATTTCATTACAGGTCTTTATACACTTCTTTCTTGCGAAATAAATAAAATTGTATGTTCAGAACTATCACAATTATTTAACATTAAAAAGTTTATCTCTGAGAAAAATCAACTTCCGCAGCAGGTGCAGGCACACATTTTTCGCTGTGCGGTAGATACTGGAGATTCTTTTCTCTCTCGTCGGTCTACTCTCCCTCTCTTACAAATTTTTGATCAGGTCACGTGTCCGGCACGAGTTTAACATTTTTACCGATCACAAAAGTGCACAACGCCATTAAAGGAGTTTTCGCCTCAATAAATAATAAAATAACCCACTACTTTATTGTAATAATAATTATAACATGAAAGTATTATGAACACAAAGAAGAAAATAAAAAAAACCAACAAGTTGCTGAAAAAAGAATTCGATTTGAATCAGTTACTGCAGCAATAAGGTGGTAAACATAAAATTAATCTAACAAACGACGGAAACAAGATGTCTACACATGTCATGTGTGTGAACATGGTAATAGATATCTGGTCAGTACTATAATAGAGATGACTCTGCGTATTTCGATGTTCCTTTTCAAACCAATAATATTGTCAATACGGAATTTCATCTTGTGAAAGGTTCCAGCTATTCATGATTTATTTTCGTCCATATAATCGTGGTCAATTTATTATACGTCGCAAATATTCTCCGTAAACCTTTTATCTAAATACCATTTGCATTTTATGTGTCCCTATTATTTGATCTCAACAATAAGATAAATCTTGAGTTAATTCTGTTTATGTTTTACCGTTTATTTTATCCTAAGTGCCATCTAGAGTTTATGACATAGTCTTGTGTTGGGAAAAGGATTCGAGAAAATCAGATGTTCTCGAAAATGAGTCTTTTGTACTTTGCAATATTGCTCTAAATCATATTGATAGTTTTAACTACTTAACGTTGATTACCTGAGTTTTGTCAGAATGTATTAAGCTAGAGATCTTTCATTCTAAAAGTGCACACCCCTCCACCAAATTACATTATTTTAATGTGTGAGAGAAAATATGGACTGTACTATTTTATATGTGTACGCGCAGAAATTTTAAAGTTGAGTCGACTCTTTCGCGCACTTAAAGGTCAATTAATTGCTCGACTGGTACAAGTCAAGCTTTTATATGGCGGAGAATGCACGCTTTGTATGAGACAACACGTCTATTCTGTCACACGTTCCTATCATTTGTGCACTGGTTGACCAACCAATCCGGTTAAACGGGTTACGAGTAACGTTTGCATAAAAATAAACTTAATTTCATATTTTAATCAAATTCATGTTGAAAATTCTTCAGAATAAAAAGTAAGATTTTAATGTTTTCCCTTGAGTAATAGTAAGCGCGGTGGATTGTAAACGGGAAGTTCCGCATTCGAATCCTAGAAAAAACATATTAGTATATTTTTAAAATTTATCCCTGATCTTGACTAGATAGATACTTCCGACGTACGCTTCTAACAAAGACGTACCACCAAGCGGTTTAGCGTTCAGGTATGATGTCGTGTAAAAACCTTGAATGGTTATCATATGGTTACCCTGAATGGTTACGTTTAATCTCCAAACCCTTTCAAGTTAGCCCACTTCCATCTTAAAGTACATCGGCATCCATCAGGTGAATTCGCAATCAAGAGCTAGCTTGCATTAAGTAATTTAATAAAGATCATATCATATATTCATTATGCAACTATTAGAATGATAAATAAAACGTAATGTACAGAAGTCTGTTCATTTATTTTATTAGTAAAAAAAGAAAAAAATTCAACCGCAATAAGTATTTACTATTTTAACGCTATTCACTCACGTCGCTATCTTCAGATTCAGACTCAACATTAATTATAAATTCAAAAGTTTTCATATATTCTATCTCAATATCATTCACATTTCGACACGTATTTTCCCACATATTTCTATCAATCATGTCAATTCGTTCCTTAATTAAAGCAATGACTTTAATGATGAAATAATTATAGATGTTAAGTTTTGCCCGTTTTTTTTCGCCACATAGTTTTATAAAATTCTCCACATTTTTCTATTAAAGAAAATTTTTTTCTTATTATTATTTAAAATAAAAAATATTTATCCTCTTTTTTTATGACATGCTAACTGTACTTTTGGCAATAATCGATGCGTGCTCCTACTTTCGTGTCTGTCCACCAACTGAGTAACCAATTAAAATAACAAGTTTGCGTGTATTTCGTCTGTACATAAGTTTTTTGTGTGTGAGTAAAGACATTGGAGGGGCGTGCACTTTTAGAATGAAAGATCTCTACTAATATTAATGCTAGTAACTGAAAATTCGTGATTATATCTCAAACATATACGTTTTTTTAGCATTACCTACTTTGCTTGATTACGATCATTGAACGTCTAAAGTTTATTAGCGTCATATCAGTCTTTGTCGATCACTACAGGGACTAAGTTAAGACATCTCATCTCAAAAATCTTAATTAGTTAGTACTCACAGTATGCAAAGGAGATTTTTTTAGTATTGGTTGGTTCAAGTACCTGTAAACAAAAAAATCAAACATGCTGAATTAATAACTGTGATACCGTGTGTGCCCAGAGAAGAGACCGTGCGACTCTTTCGAGGGGGTTACCGTTTCAAGCCTCGTTTCAAGCAACCAACGAGTTCTTCTGTTAAAACTTGTTTCTAATTGATTTTCAATTCATCACACGCTTTTCGATGAAAGAAAGCATCGCAAAGAAACCTGCATATCTCTAGAGAATTCTGGGGATATGTGTAACATACTAATAAATGGGGCAGCGTGGTAGGGATTAGCTCCAACACTTCTTTCCAGAAACGGAGAGGAGGCTTTTGCCCAGTAGTGGAATAATAAGAGGCCTTTACTTTTACGCTAAAATTCTGTGCGTTCCCTCTTAAGCTGAACTAAATGGTAACGTGAACTAATGACAATAAAGCCTTAAATGAAATGATATTAAACTCAGATAATATAACATATGGTATATAAGACTTTAAGATACATCTGGAAATACGATTAGTTTTAAGTCAAATAAGCAACCGTGCTTCTACATGTATTTTCAGTTAATACGGTGGGCAAATGGGCTTTCAGGATACAATTTCTGTAACTTTTACGAATCTTAAAAGTTTAAAAACCGGCTATTGTATTGTATAATTTTGAAATGGGTGATATTGACGATATTATTTAGTATAATACTTATGTGTCTAGAACAACTCAAAAATTTATAAATAAAAAGCAATTGTCGTATTCTTTAGATATAAAATATATGTTTAACATATTGTATTTATTTTTAAGTTTCAGAATTTGGCACTATTAAACTTTAAAAAAGTTCTTTATTGTATATTTACTTAGTTACAATAGTTCGTACAGTTAAAATGCACGTGATATAAATTTTTCAAGGATTATATTTTTATTTCTTTTAGTATTTGAGCTGTGATAGCCCAGCGGTGAAACCGTGCGACTCTTTTGAGGGGAACACGAGTTTAAACCCGGGCAAGCACCAATGAGTTTTTCTATTAAAACTCATGTGTCTAATTGATAATTGCAATTTATCACACGCTTTTCGGTGAAGGAAAATATCGTGAGGAAACCTGCATATCTCTAGAGAATTCTGTTGATATGTGTAACCTACCAATCCGCATTGGAGCAGCGTGGTAGGTCTTGGCTCCAACCCGTCTCTCCAGAAACGGAGAGAGGAGGCCTATTCCCAGCAGTGGGATTGTAACAGGCCGCTACTACTACCTAATATTTAGTATTTCCTTGCAAGTTATATGATATGCCGCAACAATAGAAAAATAAACATATGATTGAAGCATTTTTTTAAATTCTAAATTTGTGATATCACTTAATCAGCTTATGCTTTTTATGTAAAATATAATGTATAAGAATACAAAATAAGCTTTCTTTAAAATGATATGAAACAAGCAGTAACGAATATGCTTAGTATATTGCGTAACAAAGATATATTTAAAATGGTGGTTAATGTAATGCACGACAGTAGGTATAGTTTTCTGTAAGCTGCATAAAATAAAGTAAATGAGTTTTTAATAATAATGGGACTACGTAATCGAAAACGTCAAAGTCAGGCTAAGAGTTAACTATTAATGTAATGTCAACAACATTTTCTTTTGACATCAAATTTTTATTCAGTATTAAAAATTAAAGTCCATTTTGTATATTTAAATACAAAAAGGATGCCACTTCCATATTAAAGTGTGGTTTGAAATTAATCGTGTAAATTCGTCTAAAATTAGCATTCGAAAACATGTTATCAATTGTAGTTTACTTACACAATTAAATAGAATAATTCGTAAGTAAAAAAAACTTAATAGTTTTTTTACATTAAATAAATACGTGTGAGCTCAAGATTAATCAAGTTTTGATAGATCCAAACTAAAGTATCGAAACATATGATCAAATCATGAAAAAATCAATCATACAAAATTAAGTTAGCTAAGCTGTCGCGCGTATCGCGGCGGGCATTTTATTTATAATTCAAATTCTAATTCAAAATAGTCTTTATTCAAGTAAACTTGTAAGCAAGTGCTTTTGAATCGTCAACTTTACTGCTGGTTCGGAAAGCTGTTCCTACCGATAAGAGTCAGCAAGAAACTCAGTGGTTTATATTTTCAAATATAATTCTTATAACTAGTTACTTTTGTTCATTATTATGTTATACAGGGTAGAGGAGTAGCTATATCCACGCATTTTTATCATATATATAATCTTCAATAGTGTAGTAGGCAATTCAAACGGTTGTACTATGTTCTATTTCAACAGATCACGTTATCAACGGAAGTACAATAAAGTATCAAGTTGATATTTTGCACTACATACACGTAAAGAAATATACTACAAACCACATTGAGTGTAAATTCAAAACGGTACACAGCAAATCTAAATTTACCCAAAGAAGACTAGAGTTGGCATGAAAGTTTTATGTGCGGCCCAAAGTTAGTGACAGCTAAAGCGGCATTGTTTGAATCTAACAACGACACTTATACTGCTGCTTTATTTCCGGAATAGAAAGTTATCTTAATTCAGACAAATCATCAAATATCGTAAAATAAATTAAATATTGTTTTATATGTATAAAACGTTACAATCCCACTGCTAGACATAGGCCTCCCGTCTCCGTTTATGAAGAGAAGGTTCGGAACCTATCACACTGTTCCAATGCGGATTGCTAGGTTACACATATTCCCAGATTTCTATAGAGATATGTCTCTCTGTATATTCCTTTATACAGGAGAGTACCAGAATTTCATACATCTTGGGCCCAGAGTTTACAGTATTAATTTTTGTGTTGTCAGATAGAAAAATATTTTTTATCTAAGGATCAATTATTATTTTATTTTATTTCTATGGGGGAACTATAAAATAAGAGTTATAGTCTGAGGTTATCGACAACTACAAGTACATGGTAAATACCATAAGAACATAATAAAAACGATAGGATTTGTGATAAAAATATAACAATGAGCTATCATCATTGAAGTAGAAGTTGATCATTCATTTTTTGTTGTCAAACTTTTCGAGAAAACACGTTCATAAGCACAACGTATATTTTAGTTATTAGTCTATGGCAACATGTACTTAAAGATGATTAATAATTGACGTTATAATTGGCATTATAGTATTTATCTAACGATGATGCTTCTGTTGCGGGGTGAAACGATTGTTGAGTTTGTAATAGTGAACGTGTGTAGTGCTTCTGTTTTGTGGTGGCGGTGGTGGAGATTTGTGCATGTGTTTTAACGAATGCTGCATGTTTCAGGTATAAAAACGATTAGTCCACTCTACATTAAGCATTATATATATTTCCTTTCATATAAGCATTATATATTTTTACTTTATCGAGGATTATAGCAAAATAATTTTACTATTACTTTTGTTTTATGGATCTCCGCAAAGTAACGCTGATTCTATAAATTATGACAGTTATACGTTATTCGGTGTCATAGGACCGGTTACTACGACCATAATTTTTACATTGAGCGATAGAGTTTGGTCATCGTACTCTATATAAATACCCTTATCCCACCTTATGTTATGTATACCTTTATCCCACTCTAAGTGGGGTCGGAACATGTTTTTCTTTTCCATTCTCATCATTCGTCAGTTTGTTCCGAATTTTTAAAAAAACATTTGGATTGATGAAAAGTATTCACTTAATTTAAAATTTTAAATCAAGTATGTATTTTTCGATCTTACACCGCCTATTTTTCCTCTCAAGTTTGCACTTGCATCGATCGAAACTACGACAAATTTTATCACGACAAAATTTATTCATAACTTCATACCAACTTGAGAAGCCGAGAGACAGGATAAGGAAAAATAAAGACAAGTTAGCTCTATATTAGAAACGGAGCGTACGAAGGGGTTTCTATATACTTGATATCAAACATGAAGATATCAACATAGAAGTGAATTACCCTCTTCAAACAATTACAATCTGAGGGATGTCATAACAAAGGCAACATTTACATAATAAACAAAGAACGAGTCCTTTAACTACAACATTTATCATATAACGGTACTAATCATATTTTTAGTTTAAATAAGCGGCTTGTTTCTTGTTTATTCCTATGCTCAGTAGGCCTACCATCAACTAATAGAACTGAATCGCTTTCTTTTCATACTATAAAGTGTTTCTAACTGAGTTGCATTTGGATCGCACACCTACTATATAAATAAGAGTGAATGAATTACGTTTGCGACTCAGTTTAGGATTTAATTTGGCAACGACTTAAACTGCGCGTCCATAACCCGTCATGGTACGAGAAAGTAAAACAATTCAGTTTAGGTCTTCAATTGAGACGCAATAAGAGTTCATGGTAAGCCTGCTGGTCACACAAGTTTTATCTTACGGTAGATATTTTACACCTTGGATGATTTAAATCAATGTTCAAGAGATATTATATGTTAATTATGTTAAAATATAGAAACAAGAAAAAATTACATAAGAATTAATATTATTTTACAAAAGGTTGATAAAGAAAAGGTCGATATATTAACGCAAATTATGATTATTTTTCGGAGTCGCGATGGAAGAGAGGGTCATAAATATTCATGACAATTTGTGATCCCAAAGTCAAAGTTAATTCAGTTTCTCGTGTCACACTGGGGGCATTTTGCTTATCTTTCATGGTAACATGATTTTTTTTGAAAGTAGATAAAATATTAAATTCCAAATATGAAATATTTTTCATCACCAAAAATAAACTATCACCGATAAAGTTATTTGTTTATATTGGAGTGCCAGTTTTTTTACCTGCCTAATGCAACTATAGATACAATTCCTTTGACCCAGATATATCAATTAGAATATTTTTAATCGGGAGAAACTGAAAAGGTTAATTTTCCTCCGTAACCCTTTCAGTTTCTCCCGAATAAAAATATTATGATTGGTATACGTAGGCCAAAGGTAAGGTATCTGTAGCTGCGTCAGGCAGCTACAAGACAAAGCGTTAAATTTGCCATAGTAGATATATTTTACAGAGCAATTTGATGCTCTTTTGTTTTAATCCGTTAGACTTAGTAAATAAACCATACTATCAAATATGAGCGTTAGTTTTCGATTTCCTCGTGTAGTTTATCTCTTGATAATGCTTCAATTGAGTCTCTTAATCAATAAACAGTGCGTAGCAAAACTTGTAATATCTATGGTTGACTGATTTTACATATAAATGTCAACACCACAATCTCCACATTTGCACTGCAAACAAAAGTACGATTTTGTCATGGCGCCTATCCTCCTGATGATGCTTCGGTTTCAGGGCGAAGCGATCGTTAAGATTGTCGTGGTTGGTTGTTTGTATTGTTGCTGGTGGAGACATTTTGGGATACGTGTTTTGACTTGTCATGCATGTGTAAGGTATGTGAATTTTGCCTGCTTCATACACTAGCATTACATACATTCTCTTAACAAACGCGGATTATAGCAAAGTATTAGTAGTTCATTAGGTTTCACGGTCACATATCTTACACCATAAAATAAACGAGTTCGAGTTTCGAGTACTCAATAAAGCACACCCAGAGTGCCGCTTTTGTCAGAATCCTGTTACAGTCCCATTACGGCTCCATGAATATCAATTAAAGTTTAAGACTTTAATTGCTGCTCCGTAATTTAATGCTATTTGCGTGTTGTGGAGGTATTAACTTACTCGGCTATTACCTACCCACAATTGTGTTACGATGATTGGAATACGATAGCATAAACTCGACTCTTTAGGCACTTTTATCGATAGTTCATTCCCTTGTTTTGTTACTTTGTTCGTTTTACGTAAATCACACAAGGAATCAAAGAAAATTTGTATATTGTTTATATTTGTGTTTTATAAATTGTTTATAGATCATAAAAAAATATCTTTTTTTGAAATTGTTTACGTTACACTGCAATCATGCCTGATTGTAAGCGACGCTACAGTCTATGATGGAACGCGCTTGCCTGGCCTGTTAGATGCCTAGTCACTTTTTCTTTTAACATATATACATGTCAATATAAAAAGTAGAATTTTAATGGCTATAATTTAATAATAGCTGATGCCGATTGATATTGGAATATCGAAATTTTGAATAGACGTTTAGAAGGTTCACTGGCACTACGAAGTCATAGATATGCATATGCATTATCCATATAGCTGTATCATTTCACTAGCTAATCACAAAAACAACCTTGTTTTTTTTCGGGCATAGAACTCCACTCCAGTTTCGGAAAGATAGGTTGTAGCTAAAGTCATCATGCTGCTCCAATTGCTGATTAGTAGGTTACACATAGCAAGAGCTGTGATAGCCCAGCGGTGAGACCGTGTGATTGTTTCGAGATGGTCACGGGTTCGAATCCCGAGCAGGTACAAATGAGTTTTTCAATTTAAAAAAAAACTTGTGTCTTATTGATAATTGCAATTGAACACACGCTTGTCGGTGAAGGATAACATCGTGAGGAAACCTGAATATCTCTGGAGAATTCTAGGGATATGTATAACCTACCAATCTGCATTGGAGCAGCGTGGTAGATCCTAGCTCCAAACCTTCTCTCCAGAAAGAGGAGGCCCTATGCTCAGCAGTTGGATGGTAACGGGCCGTTACTCTCTACTCTTACTAGTTTACAGATTTCTCTCACATTCTTACCGCACGGCGCTATCACAGCTTTTTTCGGTTTTCTCACTAACAAAGCAGAATCGGCAACGAAGGTAGTAAGAATGAAGCCAATAGTCCTTGGTAATACTAAATCGATATTCAAAATTTTTGTATGTCTTATACATTTTTCATATTACAATAGAAGCAAGGAAGATCAAAATACATTTATTAGCCAAGCACCTAAAAAAGGTGTCTAACAACAAAAGTTGTTCATAGAACCGAAATAACACGTGAATTAGCTTGTCACTTTAATAATAGAGATGACTTCGCGTTTACTGATCATCCTTTTACTCAAGCATTAATATTATCGGGCCACCGCAATATGGAATTTCATCTCCGTGAAAGGTCCCAGCTTCTAGGTATCCATGATTTATTTTCATTCATATCACAGCGAACAATTTAGTAAGATTTTCCCATATTCTTTAATATCCCGCTTTCATCTCCAGATTTATTAATATTTTGTCGGCATGTTTAATGTAGTTTAATATCGTTTATAGAGTGCTATTTGATTTTGGAAAAAGTATTATATCAATAAAAATCTTATTGTTTGAGGTATAAAGTTATTATACTTACAGTAGGGAAGCCGGTCTAAAATATACTATATTAAAATAAAGAGCAATATAGAGGAAGCAAATGAGGAAGATCTATCTGTCTCTCTTTTTTATGTATAATAAGACAAATTAAGTATACGAGTGTCATCTTCCTTCTCACAGAAACTATAACAGAACTACTTTGCTATTTATGAGTATAGATATGAAAAAACGGATAGTCCGATTTAGCATTATATATATTTTCTATTTACTTCATCGCGGATCATTGTAAAATAATTTTATTATTACTTTTGTATTATGGATCTCCGCAAAGTAACGCCACATTCTATAAATTGTGTATGAAGCAGGTAAAATTCCTTAAATCTAGTACCTTACACATGCAAGACAAGTCACCACATGCATCCCAAGACGCCTCCAACAGCAACAATGCACACAAGCATTAGATACAACCGCCGCCAAAGTCTCTACGATCGTTCCGCCCCGAAACCGAAGCTCCATCAGGAGTATAGGCTCCACGACAAAATCGTAATGATTACGATTACATTACATAATGAAAATCAAATTATGGTAAATGAAATCACTGAAAACTAACCTACACAAACTAAAAAAAACTAACTAATTTATGTTCAGAACTATCGCAATTACATTACTCTTCTATAACTTTAATTGATAAGTCATTATTGTTAAGAGTAAACAAGACAAAAGGGGTGCCAAAATTCTCCTAGTGAGGCCATCTTCAACATAAGTCATTGCTTTTCTAAAGAACTATCTTGTAGACAACAGAAGTTCTGTTTGAATAGTTGGAACAAATAAATTTATTATAAATAAAACATATTACGTATGATAATATAAAGTTATATCTCCTGCAATTTTAACGGATTTATAATGAAGTTACGTGACGTTAATTTGACCTAGTTATTATAACTAGGTCACATCAACGTCACAGAAACACTCCAGAGACTCGAGAGAGATATATTTTAAATTAATAGGCAGTAAGCAAGTTACAAAATTAATTACTGCAGTCATAGAAATAAAATGTAGGTAGTGTGTATTTCATGACAAAATGGTGTCTCACTTTAGTTTATTTTTATTGTATTAAAAAAAACTATCAACAATATAAACACTAAATATAGCTACAAATTAAGATTATTAAATTAAGTACTATATTAATTGTAGATGGCAACAGCGTGCGCAGATTGGCAGCAACTATCAAGAACTATAATAAGATGAAAAATGACAAAAAATTACAACGAACATAAACAACAAACATAATAGATTTTTGGAAAAAAGAAATAACAAACTAAGTATAAATACTATACGATAATTTTTACTTACAAACCGATACTAGAATAGTAATAAATTAGCATACGTTTTACCGTATCTATATTTATCGTGGTTTCTTAAACATATAAATAAGTTTAGGACTATTTTGATTTAATTTGGGGAGTTCACGTTTGATAGCTTTTTTTTCGGGTCATATCGTAATCATGTTTTCAATTGGCAAAGAAAACTACGGCTTTGCTAATGTGACTGTGTTACAAGCCCGTTAGGCTTAAACAAAGAGTTTACGTTCTCACAAGAAACAAAAGACTCCAGTCGAAACGGAAATACTGGGGACAAAGACCAAATATTAATCTTGATTATTATACACTGACTTCAGTGTTGATTAATTTAAAAAAAATGCATATGTTCTAGGTAGCAATAAGATTAGATTATATATATTAAATACATATATTTAATTATACAACATCCCAGAAGAAGAAACCAGATATTTGGGTATTGTACCTAGAACCTTAGCGCATAGAATCTAATTCTATCCGTAGCTAGAACCTTATAGAATCTTATTCTATCCGCTGTATAATTTTCCAATACTTCTATTTAAAATAATTATATTTTTAGCAGTTAAAGTTTCTACTTAAAAATTTTAACTACTACCAAAATTATTTATTCTTTCATAAAGGTCCTTGATTTATATCCTATATGCGCTATACAGCAAGGGAAAACATTTATGCCTATAGAAGTTTTGGGACGTTTACGAGATTATCTGTATCTGAGTAAGCTTTAAGCTACATATGTTATCGACGTCAAGGTACGAAAAGGTCAGTTTCTAGTATTTCTACTAAGTAGGCTGTAAGTTTATTTTTAGTATGTATGTATATATTTTAAGATTATTATTTGAGCAATAGTAGCATGTCTTTACTGCAGTCAGCTACGCACCAAGCTGCAACGATTAATTTGTAACCATTAATCAAATTGCAAAAATAATGGCTGCCGAGTTTCTTGCTGGTTCTTCTCGGTAGGAGCAAACTTCCGAATCAGTGGTAGCTTCTTGATTCAAAAGCACTGTAAACAGTCTACTTGAATAATTTTGAGTTTGAGTTTTGAGTTAGTATAAATTGTATCATCCATTAGCTTCGATTGTGTGAAAATTTTACTCTAAAAATTATTTTATTTAGTACGGTCTTATTGGCAATATGTTTTTATTGCATCTTCCAATAACTGGAATCCATTAAACCCTTTCATATTAATAGCTTTAATGGTAGTTAAGATGAAAATCTTAAAAACAGTCGTGAAGCGACGCCAGCTAAGGTTTTCCATTATAAATATTAATGAAACGTTCAGTTAATTAAGCCCGACGAAAGTTCTTATAGTCACGGGGCTGAGCCCATTATGGGATAACACACCCTTTTTGTTACATACGGCGCGGCTGGCATGGGGTTTGATATTAGTATTCTATTTAGGTATACCATCGTTTTTGGGGACAAGTTTGTGCTCGAAACACGCTTTATCGGATAAAGTGTGGGTCGTTAGAGTTGAAATACCCCTAAAATAATTTCCGCACGGCAACGGAACAGGATGTTTAAATTTGTCCCTTATTTGGACTAAATTATTATTTTATATTACATTTTAGGACGATTATTTTTTTTTTTTTTTTTTATCGTTTATGTAGACAAAAATATATTAATTATTTACACTAAAACTATTAACAATTCATGAAACTTAAAACAAAATTAAAACTAACTAAATAAAACTAAAAACAAAAAAAAAACAAAACAAATATTATATATACATATTTACATCTATTTACACTAAATCAAAACCGTCGATTCCAGTGCAGTGGGGTAAAGTTCCCAAAATACTGGCAGCGTTACCCCTTTGAATGGCCAAACTTATTCGTTGGCCAAGGTAGCTGCCAGCTCTCGGGTCCCCGGTACGCTCTACGAGCCTTCTCGATAGCTCATTAAAGAAGGTATGAGCGTCCGGGCCCCATGGACCCAAGATCTCCACCAAAAGGCACAAAAATGAAGCTTCTGTCTATGTCTTCATATTTGCGCCTTTTGGCATGTTCTGCGCTGCTAGCTGCCGCTCCCGCCATAGTAGAGGTCCCTTGAATATGGGATGCTGCTAAGGTGTCTACACATGTAGCATCCCAAACAAGTGACCTCCCCAATTTCCAAGGAATGAGAGTCATACCATCAGGTCTCTTGCCATCGCTACGAGCCAAACCATTTGGTTCCAAAATAGCGGGCACGTTAACGGTGGCAAGAGACTTCCGTATGATCTCATTTAAATTGCTATGGCGAGAATGACGACCAGCACTTTTCGAACAAGAAAGGCCATGGTGTCCATACGTATCAACAAACTCACCGCAATGGCATCGATGACTTTGATTTATCGTGGCGCCAAGTCGTAGACCAACTGCCAGTGTTAGAGCGGTATGGTCTAAAAGAGTACCCAGGTTTGTGGATGGGAGAGCATGAAGCCAGTAGCCTGATTCCTTGGCAAAAACAGCACGGAGTCGAGCAACATCTTTTTTGCTCTCAGCATGTTGTAACAAGCTATTATATATATCATTGCTTAAAATGTCATCCCACTGTTTTTGACAAGTCAAAGATACTGGTACTTGGCTGGGACAAGCAACGGACCAAGCATTTCTCGCCTCCGACAAATACGACACCTCAACGAATCCTGTTGACGAGGATATTATTTTGCCGTACAAAGTGTGCGTACTGTAAACAGAAGAAAGAAATGCTGGTAATGAAACATTCGATATTTTGCGTACTCCCTAGCCTCCATATCTAATTGGAAGCGAGGCCTGGGTCCATGCCCGATTTTCCAGAGAGCAATTTAGAATTTTCACAAGTACATTTTTTAACAAGTTATCCAAATTTTCTAAGAGGGCGTCAAATTTCCAAATAGGTGAGCAACGTAACACATAGATAAATTTTGGGACGAACAAACAAGACCGAATGATAGTAAGAGCCATATGAGTATTAATTTCGTATAAGCGATCAGAATTATCACTAAATTTCGAAATTTGTTGATTTATGAAAGGAGTAACAGAGGCTTCTAGGACGGGAGCTCCTAGTAGGCGAAGGGACTCGTCATTCAAAATTTTGATACCAGGTGCCAAAGTATTAAATTTTTCAATAATTGGGGTTTTATCCGACAAAGAATTTGGTATATATAATTCGCATTTAGCAGAATTTAATTTCAATCCAATATGGGCGAAACTACTTATAATATTATTTAAATCAGCTAAAACGGTGTCCACTTCTCCACCTAAGGTCCCATCGTCTAGATACCAAACATTAAATTTTGAATTTAGTTCTGAAATTATAGGGTGAATAGCCAAACTAAAAATTGCTGGTCCTAGCGGGTCTCCTTGTTGACAGCCAACAGCAGAACTCAAAACATCACCTTTGTAAACTAAATTGGACGGATCTTGGTAGCACTGCGAAATATATGGAAAAAGTTGTGGTATTTTATCTTTAATTTCCGACAGAAGAACATTGCGATCTATTGAATTGAATGCATTTTCAACGTCAATTTTAAGTAATATCTCCTCTCGCGAGTTAAGAAGATAAGTGCGAGCAGCATGAACAGCTGCTTCACAACCCCCTTTACACCCAAAACCTATCTGATATGGTTGAAATTGTTGTGAAATTATGGGCAGAATTTTCTTACAACAAATTTTTGAAACGACGCGCCTGATTGTTGAACCTACTGCTATTGGGCGAATACCACCATCTTTTTTCTTTAGAGCACATAATCTAGCCCCATATAATATTGAAGTAATTTCAGGTGGTATTCCTCCGGATAACATTAGGTTCACCAAGGCTGTAAGAGAAGTCAAAAGGCTCCTGCCGGCATCGCTATTTGTACCACAAACCAAATCCTTAAAATGCTGTGGAGACAAACCATCGAGGCCGGCAGCAGAACCATTTCGAAATGACATTACAGCCCCCAGCACGTCGTCTGTAGTGGCCTGGAAAGATGAAGTGTTAGTCAATGAATTTGAAAAACTTGATGATGATGAAGACCTTGATGGATGTTTGATGCGCAGTGCTTCCAAGGTTTCTGCTGTTTCAGGGGCAATAGTGTCATTAGAGAATAATAGTCGAGCCGCTCCCTTAATATCGCCATCACTTATTTTGTTTTCGATTAATTTATTAAATTTTATTTGTTTCCGTTGTGGTGAGGAAGTACTAAAAACATCTCTCAAATTAATGGTATTTATACAATTGTTTTTTATTTTTTGATTAAGGGAATGACTTGGACATTTATCAACGTGTAGAATACGGTAGGCAAAAGTGAACAAATGTTCCCAACTCTGAGTATTATATTTTTTTAAGACAATATCTATTGTTTGTTTGAGTGAAGATGCTACTGTGAATCGTGATCCGCGTGGAATTCGCTTTGGAAATTTGGACGATTAATATATTGTTATAGATCTAATAATGATTATTTTTACTATACTACTGCTGAGACAAAGTTATAAATTTTAGCAAACAGAAGGAAACCTTATTTATCTGTTATGACTGTTAGGACTGGAGCAGGAATTAGATTCTAGATTTCTTGGATTTGTTTTTAATTTCAGTGATTTTCTCTCACTGATATTTGTATTTCACATAACATTACATTTCTTCCAAGTTTTTCTCACAAGATAACATATGTTAATTGATATTAAAATATGAGAAATAAATAAACTTCTGACTCTTATGTATTTTGTGAAAAATTAAATATCGGTCTAACGTTTGCTCTGTGACAATTAGGTAGCCACTCTGACTCAAAATTACTTTACTGGAATAGAATTTTTACAAGTTCTATGGACTGTCTACTCTACGTCAACTCTATTGCTGGTTCGATAATCGCTTATGCCAAAAAGAAAAGACACTTGGCTGTCGCTTTGATAAAGTATAATTTCTATAGTTTATGTATAGAAATCGACTATACCTACTCAGAATAAGATAGAATAAGACGTGTGTATGGCATGTTTTTATACTTAAACTATGCATACTACTCACGATAGTTAATACAATAGAATTCAAATTAATTTCTATAACTTATTATACCGTCATATATTATCCGGCTGAGTAGAATAGACTACCCTCATTTCTTACCAAGGGGTCGTAAAATACGACTAAGGTAAGTTGTCGTCAGTTAAGCGGCCGCCCGTAAAATACGTTGTGCGGGCCCCACTTAGAGTGGGATAAGGGCAGGAGGATGATGATTCTATTATTTATTATAAATTAATATCCAGACATTCAAACATTGTGTTTGGCAGTATAACAAGTTTTATCATACGCATTCTTTTATTAGTTACTTAAAACTGGACACACTCAAATACTAGTAAAAAAACGAATATCCCTCGGGAATACATTTTTTAAAAGGTTACACCACCCTTTAATTTAATACGGATACGTAGCTGTTCAATTTAACAGTATAATGTCCATCCAAAGAGGATACGTTTTACCACCATTAAACTCGTATAGTTTTTGTGTAACCATAGACTCAGCGAGCGCTTTGTTCGCCAGAATAAATTTACATCTTAACAAATGCCCCGCAGGATGCGCGGGGTTTTTGTAACACACAACCCTAATTCGGTCTTAATGGGACGATGGGAATTTAAAATGATTATGCTCTTCTGAAATCCTATGTAAATTTGTATTTTGTTGGTAAAACTTACTTGGTTGACCAGAAAACGCCGAGAAAGTTTTCCCTTTAAACATTGCCATTACGAAGCTGTGATGGCCAAAAGGTGATATAAAATGATAACCCATAATCCGATCATTAGGCTTCTAACTCCATCAGACCCCTGTGATATTTCAACAAAAGTTTATGGGCTTCGTTGATATTTATAATTCATGAACTTATTGGTAAACGGCCTGAAATCCGTATCGCAGCACGGCGAGTGTATATTTAAATAATACATGTGAAATGAGATAGGAAGGCTTTTGCTATCATACACAGTGGAAATAACAAGTGTTTTTTAAATTATAATTCTAACGATAGATAAGGATTCCAACCTATAATGTATGGGACTGTTTGGGACACTAAATACACACACGGTCGTCCGTCCCCAAAGTAAGTAACTTAATACTTATATTATGGGTGACGTAAAACTGCTAGATGTACTACATATATAATTTTAAATACAAACTTAATTTATGTCATCCACCGTAAGCTACATAAAAGAGATTTTTTTGTCTGCTTCATGCCACGTGATGGTTAACTCTCAATAAACATGCCATAAAAAAGGTCGTCATATTTATTTACTCACTTAGTTCTTAACAATTCACATTACATATACTTATAGGATTATAACAAATCCAAAACACTCGTACATCTCAGTCCCTAAAATCCCAAGCAACCTTATTTTAAAAGCCGAGTTACAATTCCCAGTGTCATTTGTTATCACTAAGGACCGGTTGTTAAGGACATAAGGCCTTCTATATTTCACTAACTCAAAGCTCACAAGTAATTTTTTAAGCCACCTTCTGTGCATTTTTGACCAACATATTGCTTTAATGGTACTAACGGTATGATTGCGTAACGCACTTATCGTAACAGTCCAATTTACTTTGATAGTTATATATGATTAATATAACGCAATAAATAAACTACACAATGTTTTTTCTTGTTATTATTATTATATCTATCGTCATGGACAATCTTAAAGATTGGATCTTGGACGATGTTTTAAGACAACGAAGTATTCGAAAGTAACTTTGAACAAATAGGATATTTTACTGGCATCGAAAAACAAATTAAAACAACAATTTATTGCTTTTTATTATGACTAACATTATTAGAGTGCACATAATGCAAATCAATTTTTCTATAAGCCAAATATATAATGCTTCCTTGAAAACAGTTAAAACAAATACAATTCTTACAAATCCTTACAATTCTAATTTGTAAACATAAAAATGACTAATGGCTGCACACTATCGCTCGAGAACACTCTCTAAGACTCGCCCGAGATGCCTCGGCCGATACGTAAGCTCGGAGTTACCATGTACACTCTCGAGGGTGAACAGCGACACGCTCGCCGATGGTATATAATGTATATAACGCAAAGCCGAGTGTAAACACTTGTAGTATTTTACAAATACGTTAATGCAAATAACTAAATTGAGTTTCATATGATACACGTAACGTGTGTCAGTGTGCTGTCAATAATAGCATATCATATTTGATATCAAATATCAATACATTAAGTAAATTAAGCACTTCAGACAGTTTGACTGACTTTGCGGGAGTGTGCGTAACCGAAACACAAGATAACATTTACACAGCAAACAATCGTGCCTTTAAGAGCACTACATCTGTTTGCCATATAACGTATTAATAATCGCGTTGTTTACTTGGTAATTAAAGTAAAGATAGGTGTATCAAATGCTTTCAAAGTCCTGACACGAATGCTATTACAAAAATATTATAGGTAACACTATAAAAAGCTTTACACTTTAGTTGTGAGGGCTGAAAGTATCACTCTGCTGATACTTAATAGTAATTAACCACTTTGAGCAGTGTTCTTTCGTATGGATTGTTTCACAGAAGAAATGGAGGGAATGGATAGGGGAACGTAATTCTACACTTCAAGGTAAATTTCTATTGTTAATAAAAGTTTGTAGAATTGGTGAAATAGTACAACACGCCTTTGTTCTTTTTGGATGCCTACATTTCACTTAATTCATATTCATTTAATTCATATGGCAGAAGGATAAATTTTGATCTTTTTTAAATGGTGAAGGCATTGAATGCATTTATACAGATAAGGATTGCTACTGAACAAAAGAAAACAGTCTATAAAATAACGTAATATTTGTTATTCGAATTTGAAACATAAAAGTAGTTATTTTGATTTAATCATAAGAGATAGAGTTGTTCCGAACTTTTTTGTTGTATTTTTTAGATGTAAAATTATTAATGTTGAGAGACCGGCTATACTCACGTCTTATTTTATCGGATGAGCCCGACTTGTTCTTCCGCTCACGAGTCGCGCCCAGCGAGCTGCTACACGCAGTTCCCGCCGCGATAACGCCGCGTATGGGCTTGAAACTAGTCGGGCTCATCCGATAAAATAAGACGTGAGTATAACCGGTCTCTCAACATTAATAATGAATACCACTTACGATAGTTTGAATTCAAAGATGTAAAATTCTCTAGTACAATAATTTAGTTTATCTCTGTTGGTTTATGCGGCTCACGCGACTAAAGCCGCAACAGGTAAGTTTTTATTATAACGGCACGACCTCTTCAATAATGTAAAAAACTGTAATATACTATTAACCTTCCGCATTCCACTACCTTTTAGTAAACACCGTACGAAAATCCGTTCAGGAAGCTGTGTATCTGTATGTGATCGATTTTCTCAAAATCTACATATTTTTTTACGATTGAATTGAAATTTAATTACGATTAAATTCCCGCAGGTTCGGGATTCAAGGGAAAACTTTTCATCAAAAATTTTCATGCGATCGAAGCCGCGAATATAGCTAGTATATTATAACATATTCAGATGATGCCTCACGTTTGTTAGTTAGACGATGTCCTAGCCAAAAATTAAACTGAAACAAGTTTCACTACTATCCCGTTTATTGCCTTTACTCAGCAGTGCGGCATTAAGCGTTAACTTTATTTTCTTTTACAACTAAAAATTTGACGAGGGTTCATGTCAAGTAATCAATTTAATAAAGAAACGAAGATAGATCGCACTCGAACGGGCAT
The DNA here is from genome assembly GCA_947086505.1 of Morpho deidamia. Lineage (NCBI taxonomy): Eukaryota > Metazoa > Arthropoda > Insecta > Lepidoptera > Nymphalidae > Morpho > Morpho deidamia. The sequence continues at coordinate 5,593,594 of CAMTZC010000025.1, forward strand.
CTAAGACAAATTGCGTCTGCGAGACCGTCAAAGAAGGTTTTATAAATATTCATGTCAATTCAAGCCCAAAAAGTCACCGTTAAGTCGATTCCCAATAAAACGCCGATGTACCTTTGACCCTTAACGGTTATTCCATCTGCGTAGCCAGGGTTAGCTTCAATGACAAAAAGCGTTATTAAGATACGAAGTTAAATTGACGCCTCCACTTAATGTCCATAGTCTAGGTTTCAACGTGACGGTTACGCAAATATATGCGGTTTAATAGTGGTGACTGAATATAATCTACAACATTAAGCGATAAGAACGATGTTCAGAAACTTGACAAACTTGTGTAACTAAGTCTAGCTTGGAAAAAATATTTAGCAATTGCAAAAAATTATCGATTGGGAACTTGGGGATTGGGAATGGCTTAAACTTGTCCTCGCTAAGGCTAAGGCTCCGAGCGATCAATAGTACCGAGATCGATATCGATAATATGATATTCCAGATCTCATGATGAAATAAATTTAAAATTTATATATGGGGCAATTACAAACACGTTCATCGTCAACGTCGCCAAAGTAATTAAATTATCATTATCATCCTCCTGCCCTTATCCCACTATAAGCGGGATTGGCACAACATGTTACATACATGCTGTCAAATGATTTGGCTACTTGTTTTACAACCGGCCGCCTGCCCGACGTCAACTTATCTTAGTTGCCTTTTACGTCACCTCGGTAAGAAATGAGGGTGGTTTATTGTACTCAGTCGGCCTCCACGGCGGCAAAGTAAGTAAATTAATATTAGTGTTATGAGTGCCAGTCAATTGGTTAATATATATTTATATAATTTTAAATACATACCTAATTACATTAATACACTCAGAATCGAAGAACTAACAAATTGTATTTAGAATCTTGAATCGAACCCGCGACCCTGGGATACGGGCAAGTCATAACTAAATGTATGTAATGAATAGGACAAGACAGCAGTCACAAAATATAGAGACGTAACGATCATTGTTAAAGTTCCTGTGACTCTTGCGTTCAATAATTGAATAAGTTAAACATTGTAACGTGTCCATAAATAAATTTATTCACACGATGCAAAACAATACAATACACTTAGCGTAATACAATCTTCCGCAGGAAGGGATCAATTTGCACCAACACTGAAGTTAAGCCCATTTCCGCTTCACGCGAGCGATTTATGAAATTATGCAGTGTTCAATAGCACCTCAACTAACGACTTCGATACTTTAGCCCCCCCGAGAAATACTATGTGAAAGGTGATCTTAGGAGAATTTTCACTTTTTTTACAGCTTAAGTGCAAATTATAAAGGATCGAAAATGCATCATTATAAAAAGATATTGTTTATGCTGTATATATTAAGAAATTTGTTTATTTTTTAAAAACTTTAACGGTACCTATAATTTAAAACAGATATAATATTTTATATTTATCGTCATCACAAATATATAACTAAATTTTTTCACCCACGTACAACATAATATGTAATGCAAAAGGTTGTGCAATGTTTGAGAATTTTAAAGAAACTAACTGCGCTAATTACCATGTTTGGCGAGAAGCTTGCCTTCTAATCGTTTAAAAAAAATATGTAAAAATAAACCTAGAATTAAATACCTTTTATTTCTTATATAGCACAGCAATAGTGGGAAGATAATAGATAAAGGAATACCGACATCAAACCGGAAGACGTAGTGTCGTTATATGCCCTCCACTGGTTTGACAGACGACCTCAAAGAGGTCACAGCGAGTCGTCGTATTTTTGCAACATAGGTTACGTTCCGTGAAAATTCGTTAGAAGATAATTACAACTATCAGCGGATGGTTATTGGTTGTGAAAAAGAAGAAGAATTAATGTGACGATTAGATAAGAATCAGCACTGCGATCGACGATCATTCCAAATGGCCAGCACATTCGTATAAAGACCGATAGACCAGACTTATTTGCAATTCCCTTCGGAACGGTTTGCACGAAAGAAAAGAGGAGAAGAGATGCGTTTTGAACATTATTTAGACTAAACGGAGAGATGTAGAAATGTCGATATCTGATTGGTGTTCAAAACGCTTTGCCTCTCCTCTCCTCTTTAGGGGGAAATCGGGCCCTAATCTTGTACTACCTTCAATTATCAATAAACAAAGGTAAACATCAAACAAAATCCTCTTATACAGATTTTTTCTGTGACTAAGAAAATAAGAGGATCTGAAGAGATCTAAATTATAATGATTTTACTCTCAGCCTCAATTCTAAGTATCTACTTATCTCTTATTAATCCTATTATTACAAAGCCTGGCTATTAAAATTAATGGCTAGGCGTTAAGTGTTACTAATGAGCTTCTGTGATCTATTGGATAAGGAGCTAAGGGCATATTGGGTCAACGAGCTATAGATCTGTAATTGGAACACAAGATAAAAGAATCAGATCTTCAATATAGCCTCCTCATACTTTCTAGTTTGAACTTTTTGATTTTCAATGACTCTAATTAATCGTACAATCGTTAAATATTTTTTGATCGTATGGATGGGCATTTTATAACAGACAAAAATGTTTTCAGGTAATATCTAAACGATGTCTTCTAACGCTGCTCATCCGGTAGCTCCCTTTTAGATTTAATTAGAAGTTTAAAATTGACATCTTGTTGCAAAGTATGTTAACACCGTGTAAGTATTATTAAGTTTCCGCAATGAATACGTTATATAATAACTTGTAATTTCCTTCGTAATCGAATTAATAAATTCAAATTGCTGGAAAAATTTATGAATTCTTGCATACTATTCGAAATAAACAGTAAAATAATTATTCTTAAATACAAATACGCTAACCATTATTTGCTTGTGAAAAATTTTCGGTAAAATCGCCCAGGTCTACAAACGTAACATACTAATGTAACTATTAATAGTACGGAGGAAAGAAAAAAATACCTTTTAACGGTTAATCAGGTTTTATCAAATGTTTTCCTGGACTGTGTTAATCGCATAATAAATTATAAATATCAATTAAACACATTACTATAGAAATTAAAATCATTAATCACGCGCCTAATGTGCTAGTAATAACGGCGGTAGTATAACAAATTCATTAGCATATGATCGGTATTTGAAAACCTTCGGTAATGATTTACGTAATCTTGCTGGTACTGGACATCCCAAATTTATAGATGGTCTAATTAATTGCGTTCTGTTTAGGATGACGGTGATTTTTTTATAAACAACAATGTTTGCGAAGTTATTTTTCTATATAATTTACATGTACAGAAACCGATTTCTAACGCTGCTAATCCCAAAACCGCAGTTATTGCTACTACCGTACTACTTGGTTTTTCACTTCACTTCACTTCACCGAATGAAATTATTGCTACAATTACTATTCAATAATAGTAATTGCATTTCGAAGCATGGTATTTATATTAGAAGTTACGTCACTATTTATTGATTTGTTCAGGATATAACAGTCTGAAGTAAAGTAAAAAAAACTGATTACCAAATACATGATGCACTCCAGAATTACAAGGATGGTTATAGATTGCGACGTATCTTAAGTAATAAATTAAATCCAGGCCGGGTGTATGAGTTTTTTCAGAAATACAGAAATCCATTCAACCGTAGCCAACGAAAATTAATTTATCGAGTTCGGCAAAAGCTAAAAAAGCACCTTTCACCTTTATTTTATCGACAAACCTTCGTAATATTCAAGTTAATTGGAATATATCAAATACGGTTTCATCTTACAGTTTAATCAAGACCAATCACATTTTCAAGGCTTCTATATGATTTGGGGAGTTGAATATCTATTTTACCATACAATTTTACTGAATGGTACTCATTTAATTTTTATTTAAACATCACGCCACATGATATTGTCTCATATACACCTAGCCTAAGTTCCAAGTCTTCTCTTCAAGAAAGGAGGAGTCCACGGCCCAGGAGATAGTAATACGCCGCTAATACTACACAACTTTATATGTGAATTTACTTCGAGAAATCTGAGGTACATCCGAACCCTCTTATTTCAGTTGCTTCCACCTACATCCCGTTTAGGCCTGACCACAGAAAATATAGGCGTCCAAAAAGCTTCCTATATGACCCTCACGACAAATAACGATCGAAAACACAGAAACACGTAATACACACACACAGCGTCTTCGGCGGCGATAACCCTTAGGACAAAATTCCCCGACGCTAGTAGAGCTTCTGCGCTCGCCCATCCCACCTGGTGTAGTCAGTTCTAAAAAATATATATATGTGAATTGTGTATTTATAGGTATTTTAAAGCTAATATACATATATTGAACCGATATGGGTTTTTAGTTCTGGACTTCCTATTTTAATAGAATACTCATTCGTAAATCATAGTTAAGAGAAAGCCACCTACGTCGGAAACTTAGCACTACAGCTGTCCATCCCGGTTCAAAGACCGGTATGAAGACCCAAAACAAGATGGAAAGAAGCAGTGCTAAAGGATAAGTGTGAATGCAAAGTTACCGACGACTAAGTCCATGACCGACGGAAGTGGAAGAAAAGTATAAGGAAGGCTGACCCTACCACCATGTGGGATGCTTAGCTAGGAACAGAGAGAGACTCGTTCGTAAATCGCCGACTAAGGTCAGTTGACCCACCGTGTGGTATCCGGTTGAGTAGAATGGACCACCCTCTTTCTTAGCTAGGGGTCGTAAAATACGACTAAGGTATGTTGACGTCAGGGAGGCGGCCGGTCATAAAATACGTAGCCAAATAATGTGACAACATGTTTATAACACGTTGTGCCGACCCCACTTAGAGTGGGATAAGGGCAGGAGGATGATGACTGGTTCGTAAATCACGTGCTTCCATTGTTGGGTGGAAAGGTTAATATGACGTCTTTATTAACGCTATAGTATAGAACAGTGTACCAGCAAGTCGACAGTCAATAGAGACGCTAGAGATGCTAGAGTTTTTGACAAGGGGGGGTTTGAAATCCCGGAAGGGCAGCAATAAGATTCGGAATAAAAACTGAAAATCTTTGTAGAATTCCTGGGATCTGCGTACAGACCTACCAATCTACGTTGGAGCAGCAATGTAGCTCTAACCTTCAACTCTTCCCTACAAAGGAGTAAAAAGGCCTTTAATCATTTGTCAGATAGTAACAGGTCGCTACTTTAAGAGTATATTCATCATTTGCATTGGAAATTAAACAACTATATGTATCCATTGTTAAAACATGACAAACAAAAGCTTTTATATTAAAGTAATATGTATTATTCGATTCACGTGCTATGCTTCTGTTTAGGTCGTATTTCAAGGCAAAGTTTAAGATTTACTACGCTTAAGTTATGAAATATGTGATACTTAGATTCAAACATGTACGAAAATAAATTCAATTCTTTTGAAAATGTTTGTTTTTTTAGTTTATTTTTATGGTGATGATGAATGATGTATGATCATCATATCATTCTCCTGCCCTTCCATTATGATCCCACTCTAAATGGGGTTGGCACAACATACAACTCGGTAGGAAATGGGTGGTCTATTCTACACAGCCGGAAACCACACGGTGCGGCGAGCCAATTTACCTTAGTCGCCTTTTACAACACCTCGGTAAAAAATACGGGTGGTGTATTTTACTTAGCGGGATACTAATGATGTATGATGCAAACAAAATATATATGTATTTTATAGAATCCTGATATCTTTTTTCCGGAATAAATCAGAAGTAAAAAAGTCGTCCCTCCTTTGCCCATCGCTAAACACCGTTTCATTCATGTGACCGAACATACATCGGAACGGGAGTTACTGAACGTTAATCTAATCGAACCGCACGCAACGTACATTCACGTTTGACGTAAATTACAATCTACCCGCCCACATTCTAATTGATGTTTCCAACGAAATTAAACCAATTTAACTTCATTACTACGTCAATGTGTTTCATTAGGTCATTAATACGATATGGTGATTGTGATTGACTAGTAGATGACAGCGGCTCTGCTTTCGTAACAAGACAAGAGCAGCTTTTAGACATGGCGGAATATTTTGCAACTTACATTATTTATTAGGGACATATATTGGACAAGCTGAAGCAGCTTTTTATAAAATGTCCAAAATATTATTTGACCCTAAAATCCCATTCGATGTAAGGTATCGCGTGCTAAAGTACTACGTCTGGTCCACTGTCTTATACGGATGTGAGTCACGGACCATAACTAAAGATGGTTGTAGACGTTTGCATGCATTTGAGATGTCTGGCTTTCGCAAAATGCTAAAGATCCCTTGGACTCACTTCATCTCAAACGCTCTGGTCTTGGAGAAAGCTACATACAAACGGACGTTGATGAAAACCGTCATGCAAAGAAAGGTTGCCTTTTTCGGACCCTACTTAGTCACTGTAAGTCCCAGTTGGATGAATTAATTTGGATTTGTAATCATGACTTATGTGCATTAAGCCGCGTAGATATGATAAATCGCTTTACTGCATTCGACATATTATCCAGTATACATATGAGGTCTGTATATGATTTAGTATTAGAGTTAATGCAAAATAAATGAATAAGACTACATCGATTTCTACGCCTTCCAACGTTGTAATTTCTAATTCTAACTTTTTAAATAGTGCTCCGTTCTTTCAAACTAAAATCGCTACTTTCGTTGCCTTATTACCATCCTATTGCTGCGAAAAAGTCTTTAAACTCCTCTTATGATACAAAGGTAAGAACCTAAACATACTGATATAACATACTAATAAACCTGAAATAACTTAAATATAATTTTGATCCTTTTTAGAATATTAAGATTGAGAAAAGAATATTTTAAAAAAGCGGTTCTAACATATCGTTAAAAGGAGTTCACTTTTCCAACGAACCCTAAAAAGTAATAAAGAACGGATTAATCCATCAAAAAAAGAGTTTGATTTAATGTAAACTGCGGTTTTACGACTGCAGACTAACCGTCGGATGTTGGAAAATATCCCCGTGGGAGACTATTGGCGTACGAGAGAGAAATGAGTGGTTTTTCCTAGAAGCGAATTTCTTACTTGATATACTATTAAAAGATTTTTATTAACGAATAGTTGGAACACGTGATAATGTCGTTATTGTTATTTATTTCTTTATTGCACATACAGAATAATAAAAAAGAAAGAAGACAAAAGAAAAAAAAATAGTATATATACAAAAGCGGACTTATCCCTAAAAGAGATCTCTCTAACCGTAAGTAACAGAAAGAAAAGGTCAAGAAGTGAAATATGGTTAAATGAAAAAAAGAAGGAAGAAAAAGAAAAATTACGAAACACTATATATTCACAGATTAATGATGAAAAATGATGCAATATAAATAATTAATTTTAACGTTTGGGGGTACTTTGGTTTTTTGCTACAAGCACAAATCATTTTAAGGACATAAAGTTATAAATACGCAATTAGGTTTTGTTAGTGAATGGGCTAAAACCTTAAAATAGCAAAGGATTGCTTACGGAATATAATAAGATTTTTTTTCGAAACTTTGACTACATATGAATGTACGTTGCTGTGATGATAGATCGTGAAGTAAGCTACAATAATTATATATGTCACGCATTGTTAAATAGGTACAGTTTGTTATACCTCAAAAATTCAAAATTTTGCACTTTTTACTAAACATGTAATAATAGCGAATTTCGAATATATTTGTTTCACTCCCTAGATAAATTTAACTAAATTAGCCTTAAAACAGATAATAAGCATTTATGCACGACGTTTAAATCTATTAAAACGTTCGTTTACGATTCACTATCGCTTAGTTGCGAACGAATATCAAAATTACGTTTAATAATTCTAAAAGCTGTCTATTAGAGTAATGCCGATGTCGAACAGTCTAGCGTATCTAGGGATTAGCGCAAACTTAGACGGGGACGTCGCTATCAATGAGAGGGATCTTATGAGAACCTTGAGATCAGCCGTTTTAAATGAACATCGTCTATCGCGATTTCTCAGCATCCAAGATGTCTGATAAAATGAGATAGAAAAAATCTTTGGATAGCCTGTTTCATGATTCGTATGCTATGATATTCGAAAGCGACGTAGCGGAGAATTTACTATGCAAATAAATTTCAATTTTTTTCACAGTGTTAGTTATTATATAGAGGCAAGTAAAATTCTTTCTAAAAAAATATTATGTAATTAGAAGAAAATAAAAAGTCCGGACTATGCTAGCTGAAGACAGAATTACAAGTGAAAATAATTTTATTTTATTATATGAAGAATTGTTAAATCCCAAAACTCGGTTATGGTTCCGAGAAGCCCATTGTCTTTTAGCTTGCCTCCTCAGCAGAATACAAGCATTACAACATCTTAACATGTTGCCATTATTCTTAGAGTTAAGTAATTGGTAGAAATAATAAAAAGCAACGTTGGCTGGGTTGTGAATCTGTTGACGCTAAAAATATAACTTTTAGATTTAACTCTCAGATCGATTAACCGATAAAGATGATTATAATGGTTTTGCGATTTTGTCGCGGAGTCTATCTCCTGATGATCCTTCGGTTGCGGGGCGAAACGATTGTTAAGTTTGTGATAGTGAACGTGTGTAGTGCTTGTGTATTGTGGTGGAAGTGGTGGAGGTTTGTGCATGTGTTTTTACGAATCCTGTACGTATCGGGTATGAAAATACGGATAGTCCACTATACTTTTAACACTATATATATTTTCTATTTACTGTATCGCGGATTATAGCAAAATAATTTTATTATTACTTTTGGATTATAATGGTATCATATAATGGTTGTGAATGAATGAAAATTTTGCAACACATCGAGAAGGCACTAATAGAAAAAAGTTCCATTAAATTGAACAAAGGATTAGTGATTATCATCAAGCGTAAGAAGCGATGACTGTAGAAGACCGCTTAAAGTTCGCTTTGTAGATTGTAAAATACAAGGCTTTTATGAAATAAATCTGCCGAAGTACGTAATTTTTTCTATTCAAACGAAAACGGATTTTTGGTAATCAATGCGTTCGTTTCACGATCATTGCTGACTATCTATTCGCTCTTAACAGGATTTCTACTCTACATGATCTTTTGAAATTCAAATTTTTAATTCGACAATTGGTTATATGAATAGATCTATCTTGAAAGAATCATGCCCTCTACTTGATACTGTGTCTAAATATAGCTTCTATAGCTGTAAATATTCTACCTGATAAGACTTATATAACATTAATGTATGTTTTTATTTAATTCTGTTATTGCTATTCTGAATTTTTACTTAAAAGTTAAACAACTTTCAACTTTTTATTTAGATATATTCAAATTTATTATCATAAACAGGCATGAATCTTATACAATATAACTTTGTCGATTGGATTTCGGTCTGCACAACGATTTTAGCATATTAATTTTCAATTGAATATTTCATAGCTATAACTTTTGTATTTGGACTGAAAAAAATGCATATACGATCCGTAAAATCTTATAGATATCTGATGTATGGTTTTTGCGAAAAAATAACGTAACGTATAAACACAAAAATTAATTAATTAATTGACTCCATGCGAACTGAACTAACTTTTATTAAAACGTACAATTTAGATCGTGTCTGCTGCGCTCAAGTATTTAGCTCTTTTTTATACGACATTATTTTTCCGCATTTCCTTGACGTCCCAGATACTTCTTTGACTTCTGTTCTTACAGTAATATAGAATTATCTTTGGAATCCGAAAGAAATTTACTTTGTCCTACCCTTATCCCACTCTAAGTAGGGTCGGCACAACATGTTTTTCTCTTCCATTCTCTTCTATCATTCGTGAACTCTGGCGATACTCCTTTTATATGCATGTCATACTTCACACATTCCAACCATCTCTTTTTAGGGCTCCCTCTGGTCACATATCCACCCACATTCATACTCAACACTCTTTTGGTCACATGATTTTCATCCCTCCTCATTACATGTCCATACCATCCCAATCTTACACCTCTCGTCTTTTCTATAATGGGCGCAACTTTCAGGCTTCCCCTTATATATGGAATCCGAAAGAAATCACAAATGGAAATAGTATAAAATTATTGACACCAGACTAATCAAAATGTCGTCGGTATTTCGATGAGATCACTTATATTTACATCTTAAATAACTGCAGAATAACGTAATCTTGTCTATTTTTTAAGACACAGATATTCTTGATTAACATCAATATTTTTTAAATTTGACATAATTTTTATACCACTCAAGCCGACTAATTTGTCTATTAAATGAGCAGATTATTCAGAAGGCGCGGTCGCTTTCTTCAAACGCTGAAATCTCAACGCTATCAATAAGGCTTTCTAAGCATCCTCCGTAATACAGTTTGCCGCCAAACACTTTATCTTTGGGATTACAGCGACAGAGATTCTTGCAGGCTTAAGATTTACAGTCCGATCTTTATTGTAATCGGCGTCTTTAATTTGGGAACTATCAAGATAATATAATTATATATGGTTTGTACCCATATATTATTATATTATCTTATATTATTATGCTTTGTTTTGTGAGAGGATATTTCGAGTCGTTTGAAATCCGATATTCACTTATTCATACTAATGTAGTTTTGAATTTTTTTTCTAGTATGCGTGGTATTTGCTTTGATTTGTTGCTAGCTAAACATATCGAATCCATATAGAATACTTTGGAACAAGTTACTGTTATTATAAGTAATACATTTAAGCCGGTACTAAGGCTAGGCTAGGACTGTGACGTAGAAAGTGACGTATTTCGACTGTTCCTCTTCTACATCGTTGTAGATAGTGTCTGCTTGAATCTTACCCTCTTTATATTTATAACCTGATCAAACTAGACCATATATGAAACAACCACGTGATTCCTCTTTCCTTTTCCTTTCCGACAAACGTATAACAAAGGTAATTAGACTAGCCTTCAAAATTTAAAGCCGAATAAACTCTTTTTCAATGCTAACTTAGCCAATTATATTCTTAATCTATACTAATTTCTTAACCACGCTCGCAAAAATCAATTAACTTCAGTCTTGACAACACATCTATTAAATTCGTTTCATAATACCGGCTTGTTGAAGAGAATTTCGCTTTACAACACAACACAAAAGTCTACGGTACGCTGCTATCAATAAAGCTTGTCTTATCTAAGGATCAGCCGCTTTAAATATGGTCCTTTCCATATTGTCACCGTTATTAGATGGGTATGAAACAACTAAAGTTTCTAAGAGAATATATAAGCTATAAAAATATAGTAGGGAAAAAAATTACTATTATGTAATCTATACTATTTTCATTGTACCTTTAATAGGAACTAGTAACTCTATTTTTTAGTTTAAACTCGTGAGCGGTATTCAAAGTTAATATTAGAAACTATACTCACGTCGTTAGTCTTCGCACAATATTTCCTAATACCATGTTGATGTTTATAGAACGCAAGTGAAGAGTAAGAAACTACTATACAAATAATTAAACATATTTAAGGACAGCATTAGTAAAATTAATTTTGCAGACCTAAGCGATACATTTTATTTCACAGACCCTCATTGAAAAAGGATAGATCCGATTAAAGAGATTAAATAAAAACGGGAATAATTTTTATTTTATGGTGTTATGTATTTATATTTTTTAACTTACTACTGTGGCCACTTGTTATTTAAGCATGTCATTTTTCATATTTCAGATCTGTTTGAAGTCGTACTCATCGATTTTTTTCCAATTAACCAACAATATACTATATAATAGATTGAAAGATCGATTTTTAATTTATTATTTATAGATTTTTAATTAAAGTATATAGCTTAATTAAAGATATGGAATATTCAGTGCGATGCAAACTACTAGTGCTGCCATCTATTTTTGTACTTTTACAGCTGTAAATATAAATTGTATGGAAAAACGACATTCAGTTGTCATAAATGTTACAAATCTTTAATTATTACGTAACACCAATTTTAATTTATAACCTGTAAATTACAATATTAGTACGAGTTAATTAAATAATTTATAGAATTAGGTGTTACTTTTGCGGAGATCCATAATACAAAAGTAATAATAAAATTATTTTGCTATAATCCGCGATACAGTAAATGAAAAAAATATATAGTGCTAAATGTATAGTGGACTATCCGTTTTTTTTTATACCCGATACATGCAGGATTTGTAAAAACACATTCACAAACCTCCACCACTGGCACCACAATACACAAGCACTACACACGTTCACTATAACAAACTCAACAATCGTTTCGCCCCGCAACCGAAGCATCGTCAGGAGATAGACTTCACGACAAAATCGCAAAGTACAAAAGTAGTAATAAAAATTATTTTGCTATAATCCGCGATACAGTAAATAGAAAATATATTTAGTGCTAAATATATAGTGGACTATCCGTTTTTTCATACCCGTTACACGCAGGATTCGTAAAAACACATAGCAATACAATTTTTATTATTACTTTTGTACGAGTTAATTAATTTTTTAATGACATAGACCGTTTAGTAAACTCGGAGATTTTGCTTACCAGTTCAAATTGGCTTTCGAAGTTTATAGATAAAGATGAAGATTGCCAAAATCTAACTAAACTTTTAAAGTGTTCCAAGCTACTAATTTGTCTAGTAAATGATCCGATTATTCAAAAGACGCGGTCGCGTTCCTGGTCCGCTGAAACCACTACGCTATCAATAAAGCTTTCTGAACAGACTTCGTAATAGAGTTTGCCACCAAACACTCCATCTTTGGGATTACGGCGACGCAGATTCTTGCAAGCCAAGATTTACAATCGGATCTTTGATGTAATCGCTTAACGATAATAATCTTCGACTAGCTAGGATCTTCATTAAGTATAATACTCTGCGGTATTTTAGCTTTTCTTTTTATATTTTTCTTTTACCTTAGTTTTATTCAATACATGTAGTAGGTAGCATTTTTAATAAAGGGGACGCCATTTGAAGCGTTATGTAAAATAACTGTAAAACAGTTACCAATGTCGGATCTGATTTTAGTGCAGAATTGTTTCTTCTCTTTGTGACGATTTATTTGAGGAACAATTTTGAAAGTCAGCATATCGAATTCTTCGATCAATTGTTTAATTTATAAATTACTTAAAATTTTCAATCATTGATTATCAGATTATCATATTTTATTAACAGGGTCAATAGCCTTATTTATTATTATCATAAACGAGTGCAGAATATTGGTACAAGTGTCTATATGTAATATGAGAACAGGCAGGAACAATGTTTAGGTTTACGTAATAGGCGTAGTGCGTATATTGTCTAAAGTAAGTGAAGTTATGGTTTAAGTCTATCATAATCTACATGATAAATATTTAAAATATTGATTTCTAAAAATTTGTATTACAATTCAAGTGTGATTATATATTTGAACGAAAAATAGAATATTTGATAGTCGCTGAGCTCTCTAAACTTATATTATTCATTTTTCGTTTTACGAATGGGCGTTTTGTGGTATCGTTGGTAAACGAGCACAGATAAAACGGAACGTGCATGTATGATCAAAAATTGCTGTTTTTTGTTTTGGTCATGTACACCAAAATAAAAAAAAACATTGTAGACGCTCTTTGTTCGCGTGCTTACTTTTTTATAGGCAATATCACACTATTTGTTAGATAACAGAATTAAATGAACATAAAATAGTTTTATAGATCACCTCGAGCTGATATTTAGTTAATTTTTGACGCTTTTATAGCGATAGTTAATACGTACTAAATACGTATATAATCTATCTAGTAAGTAATAATTTATCATCATTCTCCTGCCCTTATCCCACTCTAAGTGGGGTCGGCACAACATGTTACAAACATGTTGTCACATGATTTGGCTACGTATTATACGACCGGCCGTCAGCTTACCTTAGTCGCCTCTTAAGACACCTCGGTAAGAAAGGGGGGTAGTCTATTCTATTCTGCGGGATACCACACGGCGTAGTAAGTAATAATTTATATCGTTTTAAATAAACTTACAAGAGTTTCAATGCATTTTTGTCTGATTACAGAAGTCGAATATTATCGAAACACAGCAATATTTAAGACAGTTACAATATTTAAGAAGTTTACATCGCGTTATTTTATCATATATTTGTTGGATCTACGAATATGGGTGCATTTGTGTATTTAAAATTATATATGTATATATTTATCAGTCTGTCTGTCACCCATAAAACAAATATTAAGTTATTTAGTTTGGGGACGAACGACATTCCGTGGAATGGTACCATATATTTATTTATTGTTTTGGAAAAATTTAAATTGATTACTGATATATTTTGTTACGCCGTGTGGTATCCGGCAGAATAGAATAGACCACCCTTCGTTCTTACCGAGGTGTCGTAAAAGGCGACTAAGGTAAGTTGACGTCAGGCAGGCGGCCGGTCGTAAAATACGTAGCCAAATCATGTGACATGTTTGTAACATTTTGTGCTGACCCCACTTAGAGTGGGATAAGGGCAGGAGAATGATGATACTGATATATTTTGATGAAATTTCTGTATTTACCAATATACTTCACTGCACTATGGCCCAAGAATTCTTGAAGAGCAAATGCTATTTACAGCTAAGGCAAGGCCGCAGAGCTGGTCTCAGCACACAACAAACACATTTGGCCGATTCCATTTACTCCCTAAGTTTGTTGACAATGGCTGACGCAAATGCTTGGCCCAGAAAATGTGCAAATTCTTAACTACGAAAAAGAATGAAACTTCTGCCTTTTATTGAAACCTAGTTTTAGTACAAATTCCGACCCACGTAACTTATCGTATGATGAGAAAATATGTTTATATGAGTAGATCCTAAGAAGTGCTTGACCTTCTAATATTTTTCTCTTGAGATATTTTTGCGAACACCGAAAATTAACAAAAAATATTTCTTAACACGTAAATGTAATTCATATAAGGCAGCTTGGTAAAATAGTTTTTTGTATTTTTCTATAACTTAGGTCGTATTTTTTTATCCGTTCATCTTTTTACTAAATATCCAATAATTAGAAAAATTATACAATCATTTTTAATGTTACATTTCTGTCACGAAACTTAATGTAGAAGAGCAAATTACACGCGAGCGAAGGCGCGGGTAAAAGCTAGTAGTAGACAAAGCATTTATTTATTCATTATCACAGCGTCTTCACCGGCGAAGACGAGGTCCCAGTTTTCTGACGTCGGTCGGTCGTGGCTCTCCACCCTTCCAACGTCGCACTGACTAATTAAAGTCATACCATCAGCCCTCCACTACGCGTCGTCCTAAGCCGTGGTCCGGCCTCACAGGAGGCACCCTTAAGACGACGTTCCCCGACGCTAGTAGAGCTTCTGCGCTCTACTCTCTGCATTTCGCAACCTCGGTGATGCTTCTGCGCTCGCCCGTCCCGCCCGGAGACGCTGTAAAAGCCGTTAGGGCTAACAGCATACAGTCAGTTCGAAAAAAAAAAATTCATTAATACAAATTTCATTGGTACTAAATAATAGGTTATTTTGTAATATGAAGCAACGCATAAAAGACGTGGCCGAGAGTTTAAAGCATTGGCAAGTGTACGCTTTAAAAGAAAAGTATGTGCCTAATCATTATTTACAGTTCATGCGCTTAACGGCCAAGGAAAATTCTAGAAAATCCAAAGACAGTTTTGGGCTATGTTAGTGGTAGGTCTAAAGAACTCTTCAACAAATATCTCAAACAAATTATTAAACCCGAAAATGTTAATATACTATAGAGTTATATTATCCACCACGGAGGCCAGTAATTGAGTGTGTCACAATAAATAATGAGAGGGACAAATGAAACTCTTATGCTTATCTTTGTCTAATCACACACAAAAAACAATATATATTTATAGATAGATAGACAGACACCCTCATTTACTTTCTCATTATTTCTCATTATTGTAATACGGTATATTTTAGGCTGCCTTTCCTACTCTAAGAACAATAAGTCTATGGTTTCTGAGCACAAAGATCACATTAGTTTCTTGTGTCTGATCGCGACATTTGACAAATGACATCGTGCTATAATTTATTACATATCATTTGAAGAGTCAACGTGTGGTTTTAATTTGCTGCATTGTAATTTTGTGAATCATAGTATGTTAATAGATTTAGTACAAAAATTTAACTAAGATAATAATATTACTTGGATTATATATTTTTAATTATTTTGTCTATTGACTTGACTACTAGAAAAACCATATACACTAGAATTTTTCAAAGCATCACGATAATTTTTTGAAGACTGCTTTATTCCGGATACAAAAAAAAATATTTTTTCACACAGGAATAGGTAAAAAAATATTTGCAAGTGAATCAAATACGTTTGCGATCTAGTTTAGATTGTCATTCGGCAACGACTTAAAGTGTGCGTCTTTAAGACGTCATGGTATGAAAAAGCAAAACAATTTAGTTTACGTCTTCAATTGAGTCGCTGTAAGAGTTCATAGCAGGCCTGCTGGTTTCAAATCGCATACTCTCGACCAAAATCTACTTTACCTCTACGTTACCGCGGCTTTTCGCCATAGTTTCAAATTAATTACGACCTGCTTAATAGTATTACCAATAATCTAATCAAAGTAATCCGCATTGATGATACTAGCTCGTTTGAATTCTCCAATTAATTCGCAATTAATCGAATATCGGAATATGAAAGGAAACAGTCGTTTTTAAAATCAACAAGCAATATCCGCAGATTTGTTTCTAAAAGGAGAGACGGGAATTTTTTAATCCTTTTTGTTAGTTATGTCCTTGTTGTGTTTTATGTAGCGGTATACAAGCTTCAATAGTATAAACCGCTAACTAACTAACAACCCCAA
Organism: Morpho deidamia; assembly: GCA_947086505.1. Taxonomy (NCBI): domain Eukaryota; kingdom Metazoa; phylum Arthropoda; class Insecta; order Lepidoptera; family Nymphalidae; genus Morpho; species Morpho deidamia. Next base: position 5,610,347 of record CAMTZC010000025.1, read on the forward strand.
GATGAATATAATCCGATATTAAGTTCTCAAGGACAATGATGAATAATTTATAAAATTAGGCGTTGTTTTGCAGAGATCCGTTGCATTGTGATAGTGAATGTGTGTAATACCTGTGTATTGTGGTGGCGTTGGAGGTTTGTTGGGCATGTATTTTTGGGAACCCTGTCTGTATTAAGTATGCAAATGGTTATTCCACTCTACATTAAGCATTATGATTATTTTCTATTTACCTTATCGTGGATTACAGAAAAATAATTTTATTATTACTTTTGGACAATTATGACAATCAATTACGCAATCAATTACGGCGTTGTTCAGTAACTGCTCGAGCTTCTCGTACCTGAAACAAAGAAAGTCAAGTTGAGTAGCTAGACTTTAAGAATCTTTAATACAGATATTTTATATAAAAAAGTCTCTCAGCACAAAAGGGAAGATAAGGCGAGAGTAATTAATAAAGCAACACAATAAAGCCTATCTCGGCGCGTAAATTAGGTTGTTTTTTCGCCGTAACTGCTCAGTAAATTTTTTAAATGAGTTTCTGTTACTCAATCAATGACAGACGTTAGTAACGATATAAAAATAAAACTTTGATTTTGATTAGCGATATATGGAATATATGGAATAGAGACAATATTTAATAATTAATACGCGATTAGCTAAAGATGGCTATCTCAAGCGGTCTATTAGTCTGGATATTTATTTATATTTGGCATTGAAAGTACTCAAAAAACTCATTCATAAATGCATGCAAAATTTTCAAACATTTCATGCATATAAATACATGTGTGTGGAATTTCTAATAACACTAAAGAATTTTGGGGTCAAAAAGGAGAGAGTAAGAGTATAGATATAGTAGATAGGCTATATGCAACTGTACTTTTTCCCAATAACTACGATATGGGTATTTTTAAAAATAGAAATTAAAAATAGGCATTTTCTAGACATGCGCGAACCACCTTAGGCTGTATTATTGCTCACCATCAGGCAAGATTACAGCCAAGCGCTAGTCTATAAACAATAAAAAAAAATTAAAAAAGAAAAGCGAAGTTTTTAATTTTTTTTTTTATAACCGCAACGGTATAATAATGGCTTCCTACTACTTTAAAACGCAAATTAAGATTATTATTATATTAAGTATATGTAATTAGTCTAAAAGATAGTTAATTAAAAGTGAAACCTCGCTGTGAGCATGAATAATGTAATGAAAGAAAGAAATGCGTTTTTAGTAGTATTATTTCAAATATAAATATATATTCATAGGCTCATTTAGCAGAAAATTGCTAATCGTTCTAAAAAAGCAAGACGGTTCTTGACCCTATACTAAACCTATTTATCATAAACTTCGATTAACCGAAGCCTAATAAGTTCCTTAGTAGGTTAAAGATTAAGTTTACATTTGCACCTACCTAATTGGTTTAGAAGGAATTTCTGACGTATTTGCTACAAATGTTACCTGTATTTTTCTTTTAAATATCCATTTTGAATTTATAATGCAAATCAACGCTCTAAAGCTCGAACCTAAACTGAAATTTTTTAAATTTGGGATGTAGTTCTGAAGTGTATTATAAATTTAGAATTAAAAATTATCAATTTAGTCTCAAAATGTTACTTTTTACAAAAAAGTATACAAAGCCAGATTTGGTATCTCGTTGAATCAATTTTTTATTAATTTCAAAATTTTAAAAAATATTTCATTATTTCAATGCTAAAAAAATTCTTATAATATTGACGTCAAACAAGGCAAGTTCTGCAGAATTTCAAAAATTCTTTCGGTGCAACTCATTAAATAAAGCAGCGAATTCTCTAAATTTTCATCATGCATCAGCAGTTTCACTTGTGCTGTGAAAATCATTTACATATATTCAAATAATTACATACATTATTTCGATTATTATAGAAACATAATGATTTATAGAAGCAGGCGTTACTTTGCGGAATTCCATATTACAAGCAATATAACAGAACTAACCACTTTGCTATAATCCGCACGGGTTAAGTGAATGCATGCAAAGCCAATGTGTATGAAGCAGGCAAAATCTACGCACCTTATACATGCAGGACCAGTCACCACATGCACCCCAAGGCGCAATTCACCAGCAACAACGCACACAAAAGCAGCACACACACCCACCACCACAATCTCGACGATCGTTTCGCCCCGAAACCGAAGCATCATCAGGAGGATAGGCTCCACGACAAAAATCGTACTGCGCCGCGCTACCCATACAAGCAGTCTTAAATAGTTAAATTTTGCAAAACATTTGCTAGAAAGCGGTCATAAAGTGCCTAATGACCATTCATTTCATATTCTCCACACTTGTGATAAGGGACTCCGACTCAATACGTTAGAGCACCTTGAGATAATAAAAAATAACAATGGTCACTTAATTAACGAGCAAGTAAATGTATCTAATTCCGTTTTGCTACATGTGTTCGGAGGGGAGGGTATTGGTGGGGGTTAACTATTTAAGACTGCTTGTATGGGTAGCTCAGCGCAGTACGATTTTTGTCGTGGAGCCTATCCTCCTGATGATGCTTCGGTTGTTTCGGGGCCAAACGATCGTCGAGATTGTGGTGGTGGGTCTGTGTGCTGCTTTTGTGTGCGTTGTTGCTGGTGAATTGCGCCTTGGGGTGCATGTGCGCCTTATACATGGTCCTGCATGTATAAGGTGCGTAGATTTTGCCTGCTTCATACACATTGGCTTTGCATGCATTCACTTAACCCGTGCGGATTATAGCAAAGTAGTTAGTTGTGTTGTATTGCTTGTATAGAAACATACTTTGAATTAGAGTCAGTACGTGACCAAGGTGGATGCAACTCTACCGAAAAGGTGAACCTTATACACAGGTCACTCGAATTTATCTCGATGCGACCCGTATGTTTATATAATAATCAGTATGAATCGTGAAAGTTTAAAATACATTATTTTATATATTTATAGAGCAAAATAATTAAATAATTATTCTTAAGAAAGGAAAACTGTTTTTAATTTTAACGAAATATCGCCTGAGATCGACAAAGCATCTTCGAAAAGCACGTTTCATTCTATAATGTCGAAACATTTTTAGTTAATAAGGAGTCAAGTTTTTGAAAAAGTTCCAACAACCAAGCAGGCTTGTGAAATACTCTGTACTAGGGCTGTCTTAAATATAGCAAAACTATTTAACAGGTGTTATTTTTTAGGCGTTACTTCGAGGAAGTCGAGGAATATTATTATTTAATAATATTTGTGGATATATTAACGTAATCCTGTAGATTCATAATAATTTAATTATTACTTTGACTTAATTGGCTGATTAGTTACTGGTATTAATTACAAATTTTTAATAAAACATTTTCTTTATTACTTTTTTTTGTTACTTTTTATTAAATCCGCCGTGTGGTAACCGGCTGAGTAGAATAAACCACCCTCATTTCTTACCGAGGTGTCGTGAGAGGCGACTAAGGTAAGTCGACCCGCCGTGTGGCATCCGGCTGAGTAGAATAGACCACCCTCATTTCTTACCGAGGTGTCGTAAAATACTACTAAGGTAAGTTGACGTCAGGCAGGCGGCCGGTCGTAGAATACGTAGCCAAATCATGTGACAACATGTTTGCAACATGTTGTGCCGAGCCCACTCAGAGTGGGATGAGGGCAGAAGGATGATGATGATTACTTTTTATTAAATTTTTTATTAATTAATTATAAATAAATATTTCGATTTATTAAATTATTGTGAAACCTGCATATTTCGGAAAAATAGAAGTATGACCCACGTCTAAACTCCAATTACTCTCTTTACCTAGCAGTAGGATTAAATCCGGCTGCTATTATAACGCAATTTCCGAAAGAGATGACACTAACAAAAACCATTACAACAAAATAATATTGAAACAATAAATTACTCCTCGTTTATTTTAGATAGTCTCGCATTTCATGTTGTTTAAATTTTTTTTTATTCGCTTTAGAGACATTTCAAACATAATTTGTGAGTTAGACAACCCTACTCTGGACAAAGCAACGTTGTTATTGTTTAAAGCTCTGCGTAGGTTTTATTGTTATCCTGGACTTTGTTTACCTCGGGACGATTTACAGCGATCTGGCTAAATAGGATTTTACGGTTGGATGGCAAATGCTAGAAAACGTACATAGAATTCAGAGATGGAAGCTCTCTGCGTCGCATAAAAGGAAAGTCACTGTTAGCTTTGTTCGTAATTAAACTTCATATATTTTTCATAGCTTAGCAAAACGTTTAATTAATAATTTGTTTAGTTATTAGTAATTTTTCTAAAAAAGAGTAATCTATGTCTAATGCAGGTATCATATGAACAATAAGGTCGAAATGACCCTTATTCGAATTCAAATACAAAATGTTCTTTATTCCAGTAAACTTGTAAACAAGTGCTTTTGAATCGTAAACTCTTCTATATTCCCAAAATCACTCACACTTTAACTATTTCCAAAATCACGACAAATAACATTAACTTATTTTATTTTATCAGAAATAACCAATCGCAAAATTTTCATTATTCGAAAAATTGCCTGAGCAGCGGTCACAAGGTACGTAATGATATGGTTTTCATTATTTTCTATATCAGCAACAAAAGCTAAAGTTTCCATTACCTAAGTAATATGCGTAAACCGATAAAAAATTTAAGACATTTTGTCCGGAAAAACTGTGTTAAAATAATTTATATAATTAGGCGCTCTGCAGAGGTCCATAATACAAAAGTACTGAAAATATTATTTTTGATAATATGGCGATAAAAGAAAATATATTGTATTTTATGCTAAATGTAGGAGTGTATATCTGTTCGCATACCTGATACATGAAGAATACGTAGCGTAGAAAACTCACGTACTACCCAGACCAATAACGCCCCATAACCGAAGTCATCATCAAGAGATATACTCCACAACAAAATCGCAGAGTATATATAGTAATAAGTTTAACCACCACCATTTATTTTGCCTTCGAACACGTGGAGCATACTGAAACTCGTAACGTTTATCTGTTCAATAATTAGTGTTCCATTGTTATATTTTATTATTTCCAGTTACTCTAAAGTAAGTTTTAGACTTTTGGCACGGGTGTGCTTTTTGAAAATGCACTTTACCTACCAATTCACTTAATCATCAAATATATACCGATTCTTATAATGAGTTACATAACCACAGATACAAATGAAAAATAAACATTCTTGAGACACATTTCGGCATCATAAAATCGTCTGCAATAAACTGGACATAACATGGTAAATGTTGCAGTTGTTGGCACTCAATATAACGCAGCATGGTTGGGGCGCGGTGCCAAGTAAGACTGCCGCCTCCTGCCTCCTTGTAAGAGTGACAAATGCCCGGGATATAAATTTGAGTAGACAACAATTACGGCGACTCTTGTGTTACGTAAATCTGTGTACGTGTAATACCCGTAAGGTTTGATAAATAGCATGTTATGTATTTCGTAAACAAGAATTAAGCATAGAGATCAAGGATAAATTCATACTAATATTATAAATGCGAGAGCCTGTCTGTCTATCTTTGTCTTTAACGATAAATCCCGTAGAGTAATTTGAATGAAGTTTGGTACAATTGAAGTTTATACATATACAAGTGTAATATATAGGATAAAAAATACGCAAACGCAAACGTATTGTATATATAAACTAAGTTCGTATTAAAATTTCAAAATATTATTTATTCAAGTAAACTTGTAAACAAGTGCTTCTGAATCGTCTTCTCTACTGCTAAAAGAAAGCTCGGAAAACTTTTCCCACCGAGAAGAGCAAGCAAGAAACTAGACGTTTGCTTTTTTTCAAAATATAATACTTATAACATAGTTGCATTCAGTCATTACTGCAATGTTTAAAAAGCTGTTTCTTTAATCTGTATTCGGTGTGATTAAAAAAAATATATATTGCCTATTTCACATAGACGAAAATCTTTTGAAATGGTTCTTTTTTGTGCACCAAAAAGAGAATATCGAAATAAATATATCCTTTCGTATATACTTTTATACCCGCTTTCGTATTATAGATTTAAGGGATCTTCGGAAAGACGAAACACGCCTCGGAATGCTGTACGTTGTTCTTAACTTTATGCGCCAAAACAGACTTATTTTTGTACTATTCAGTTGATTAAATTGCCGTGTATGTAAAAAGGAACGTATCGGAATTTGCTTTTCTTATATTTTCCTTTTTACGTACATAGGCGAATATTGATCCCGATAAGATAAAGTATTGTAGAAGATATTGTAATGTTCGTTATAAATTAATAAACTTCCATATGTCCAGATAATTTTGAATTAATTGTGTAATTTGCTTATCCAGATACATATAAGTAACGTGGTACGATACTGAAAGCTTACTCCAATTTTTTACTACATCAAATCAGCAGCGTCTGTTCCATTCATGAGGTAAAATATGATCTGTTAAACAGATGTAGAAAATATTGTTAAGTAAAGTGACTAATACTTTTCAGAAATTATGGTGTCTCTAAATTATATGTATCATTATTATTATAAGAAACAATATCATTTCTAAAAATACTTTACTTCACAATGACTAATAAGTGGTTCATAAAAGGAAAAAGACGTGATTCGAGCCGATAACTAAGAACTAGATCTGAACAGTTTCGTGCCCATAATAACAGGAATTAGCCTGGTTGCGTGGTCAACGAAAGGCTTAAAACGGGTAGTGGAAACAAATTGTAGTGTAACTATTAGCAAATTTAATTGATAATACATTTACACGCAAAATTTCGAATATATTGTAGACTACTATATTAAACCATTAATGGTATTATAATATGATGGATCCAAAAACTACGATAGGTGGGTGATGTGATTCTTACAAAGAAGTTAAGGTTTAATCCCCCAAAGAAGCACCGATGAGTTTTTTATTAAAATATCGGTGTCTAATTTACATTTATGATTTATCGCATACCAAGGAACATATAATCAAAGAAAATATCCTGAAAAATCTGCGTGTCCCTTAAGTATTTCCGGGATATATGTAACCTGCAAATACGCATTGGATCAGCATGGTGGGTTTAAGCTTAAGCACTTTTCTAGTAAAAAAAGAATTACATATTATCAGGCTGCTTCCTTTACAACACTGATAGATAATAAAAGTTTTTTCTGTAGTGAGAATGCTAAAATGTTGCTCATTCTGTCAAAAATAAGCCTGTTATACATATCTAGTTTAGATTTGGTGCTATAAAAATAAATAATACTTTAAAATTAACGAAAAAAGCAAAAAATTTAGTACAATTGACAAAACAAGTAAACTTATGAAAAAATTACATTTACATTATAAAGGAGTATAAATATTGTCGTTTCAGATTGTCATAACCTGCAACAGAAATTATAATAAACAACTTTTGTAATTGGGCTGGCTAGAGATAATTACGTAGCCTATTTAAACAGATATTAATTTGAAACGGGTAATTTGTACCCTGCTTGTATTTTCCCAGACAAATTTATTTACCCTGAATATGTGTTTTATCCGAAATTATGGTAAACATAACTAATTATTTCGGTAATTCCTATAAGCTAAAAATACAGAAATAATTTCATAAATACAGATCGACGATACAGAATAATTTTTGTATAGGGCTCAAACAAAAAAACAAAATAAATATAGTTAAGAAGGATATTGAATGGATTTTTCACGAGCTTTTATCTTTTTTAGAGATATATCTAAGAAATTTTATGTAAGTTTTTTTTTTAAAGTAATTTATCTGAAAAATGTTAGGAAGTCTTTTTATTTATCATTTGTAACTTTTATTACAATTTTGGAGTCTAATAAAGCATACAATGATGACGTAACGTGTATTTTTCGCCTCACAGTAAAATAGTATATTGAATATAAACATCTGGTACGTGTAAAAATACTTTTCATACTTTTTTTTGGATACGCACGAATTTTCGATGATTTTTAGAAACATGTTAAAGCTTTATACTTACTATTCCCTAAGTTTTAAATATTTTGTACAAATTGCCACTCAAAATATAATAATAAATAATTATAAAATTATATAAAGCAATATATTCTACAGTAAAATGTTCTATTGTAAAAATTAAATAACATTAGGATCCTGATTTAGATCCAGTTTTGTGTTCATTTATAGATATTTACCTTTAACTTCTAAAACGTTTGAAAAATACAAAATAGAATGTAAAATAATAGTAGGTTCTCATAAAACATTATTACCACTGTAGTATCCAAGTCTTTCGAGGGCCGTGATATTGCAGTATAAAATAGTGAATAGAGTTTCGCATCCGTGATAGCGGTATTCGCGTATAACAAACTTTTTCCATCCCAAAACAAACGCATTAAGGGATCCAGCGTCCGTGTCCGCGGGCAAAACGTAAAGGCGCGATAAACTCGTACTGACGTTGATTTATGTATCCGATTGTTTGTCCCGGATGGCTCTAAACGCCGTGTTCATCCTGGGACGGCGATAAGGTTAGAAATGCACTCTGCAAGTTATCGTACATGTTTGATATAGAATTAAGTCCAAAGTCTCAATCGAAGCCTTATATCTATAACTAGCGGCCCGCCCCTGCTTCGCACGGGTATAAAATATATAAGTATAGGCTGTCACTCAGTGAAAAAAATGATTAAAATAGATCCAGTAGTTTTGATTTATTTATTACTGCCCGCGGCCCGCACGCGTTAAATATGGAGTAAAACAATTCCCCTTTCCCTATACCATGAAGATATCTTTGGAATATCTTAAGTCATATAATACATTTTACCTAGTTCCTTTTTACATTTTTCTCTATGTATTTTATTTTTACAATTAATCCAATCGCTGCTAAATTATAAGTGCTATAGGGCGAAGCGCGGCCTCCGATGCGCTATTTATAGGCACGCGCCGCATATTAAATCTGTAATATCTTCGAAAATATTCATTTAAATTATATGCTGTAAACGGCCATATTGATCTATATTAAATCAACAATGTATTTAAGGTTATTATTAATTAATTGGATAAGGATTGATGCTGTATTGCTTAAAATTGCTTCGAAAAGAGGGCGTTATTTTTCGTAAAAAGTAAATGACAAAAAAATGCTATTGTGGGTTATCCATAAGAGATAGACATATACCCTCGCGGAGTTTTCTGTAGACCTTTTTAAGGTGTACAAATTTCTAATATTTTTGATAACTTTAAATTTTGATAACTCTTGTAGTGTTCAGCCTGCGTTTGCAATGTAAGCGGAAAAAAATGTAATTATTTACGACATCACGTTAGAAAACTCAAAAATTACAGTATTTCTCTACTCCATATTGACTGTTATTGTACATATAAACCTTCCTCTTGAATCACTCTATCTATTAAAAACAACCGCATCAAAATCTGTCTGCGTTTGCAATGTAAGCGGAAAAAAATGTAATTATTTACGACATCACGTTAGAAAACTCAAAAATTACAGTATTTCTCTACTCCATATTGACTATTATTGTACATATAAACCTTCCTCTTGAATCACTCTATCTATTAAAAACAACCGCATCAAAATCTGTTGCGTAGTTTTAAAGATTGAAGCATACATAGGGAAATAGGGACATAGGGACATAGGGACAGGCACAGAAAGCGACTTTGTTTTATACTATGTAGTGATGATGTTGTAAAAGATGACTAACGTAAGTAGACCCGCTGTGTGGTATCCGGCTGAGTAGAATAAACCGCCCTCATTACTTACCGATGTGTCGTAGAAGGCGACTACGATAAGTATATCCATCGTGTGGTGGAGGGCCGTGCACTTTTAGAATGAAAGATCTCTATCCGACTGAGTAAAATAGACAACCCTTATTTCTTACCGAGATGTCTTAAAATGTGAGTAAGGTGAGTTGACGTCAGATAGGCGGCCGGTTGTAAAATAACTAGCTAAAACATTTTTTATTTATTTATTTCCAGCTTACCACTATCAACATGTTATGCTGGCCCCACTTAGAGTGGGATACTGGCACGTTAATGATGAACCAAGTTATTTTGTAACGCACGGAAAATTTGAGGCAATAGCGGCATCTATTTAGCTTGTCAAGATACATATCATCAGCACACCACACACCTATTCCTCCAAATTATAGGCCACACCAGTTTGATTCTTTATTTTATATCTTCATTAAAATTATAACAAACAGGAAAATAAATGTAAGTGAATTTATTATCAATGACCTCTTTCAGCACAAATAAAAGATAATTCTCACTATAACTTTCCACCAAATATTGTCTGAAAGGGATTGCTAACAGCATAAGATCGCTAGTGAAGCCTGGTATTTGATTTTTTATTTACTCGTGTCCAGTTTTTAACAATAAGATAAAATAAAATAAGGAAGAATTATTAAAGACGAGAATGTGCTTCTTTTCTCAACATCTTTTATTTATTCGATTGCAGTATAATATGTACTCGTAACTGTAGGAACCATTAAATATACTTTCATGTCATGTAGGGACTGCCGAAATATTTCACGACTTATGGACAAACTGTCCAAGAACACGGAAATATAAGTCAATAACGGATGGACATTCAGTGCTGAATTTTTTATTTATTGAAAAAATTCAATCGAATGACTATCGCATCCATTGCGACAAATAATCACCATGTTTTTAATCCATTATGAAACCTTAAAAGCTTACTACTATAAATAATAGCAAGCTTTCCAAATAAATTACCGACACAAACATTATTATTTACACATTAAACCGCAAAGCATTTCATGTGTCGATTGTATATCGGACAATATTTAAATTACTGTCATGTAGCATGTGCTAGGTAATTTGTTGTTGACAATTACGTCGATGGTATATAAAATTCTGAGCATGTGAAGTGTTAGCGCGTAGTTAAGGGATATTTTATTGAAATGTTATTTACTCCATTAGTCTAGGAAAGTATACAGTTATTGTAAAGATTTTGTTATTCTAAAGGTCTAAACTGTGAAGACTAAAATTAACTAATAATGACATAAATTTATTTAGAAACGTAGACAAGAAAATAAGGAGTTATACAATATAGATCGTACCAGCAAAAAAAGTTGATTAACGACCTGTTACTATCCCACTGCTGGGCCTAGTTCTCCTCTCTTCTTGAAGAGAGGATAACTTAGACCCGCTACACTGCTCCAATGCGGATTGGTAGTCTACGCATATTCCTAGAATTTTCTAGAGATGTGCAGGTTTCCTTACGATGTTTTCCCACAACAAGAAGCGTGACATAAATTGCAAATATCATAACGTAAAATCAATGCAAACACAAGATTAATTTGCAGTTAAGTTAAGATTGCCTGTTAGTACTACTTATACCTAGTTTTTCGAAGTAGTTGTATAATATAAACTTCATAAACAAAGATGCGGTTCACTACACATACAGTTTTGGTTCATGAAAATGATCATGCCCCGCTCTACTGGGACCGATCAATTATCACTGAGGGACATATTGTAGCAAATAAACTTGATATAGTGTTCGTGGATCGGTTAGTGTGTTGAGTGACAATTGTTAACTATTTTACTTAAAAATCACTTTGCACCATTAATGGAATAGGTATTGACTTTATAATAATAATGTAAATATTACTTTTATTTAAATATTACCTTTATTAGTCAATTTTTGAAAGCGAAGTTCATAACGCATAAAACGCTTCATTGATGAATCATGCGTATGCAATAGGAAGTAGTATTTCATATTAAGTTGGGTTTTTACTCTAAGTTAAGTTGACGTTAGGCAGGCGGCCGGTCGTTAGATACGTAGCCAAATCATATGATAACATGTTTTTAACATGTTGTGCCGTCCCCACTTAATGTGGGATAAGGGCAGAAGGATGATGATGATGATGATGATGATGATGGTGATGATGAGGGTTTGTACTCTAAAGCGTAGGGACGCTAGGCAGTAGTTTGAATAGGCCTCCATTTTCTATGTACAACATTCCTCAATAGACTCTATACATACAGATCACTAGATCAAATAGAGATTTCCGAAAAATTTATATAATTTTCATGACATCATCTATGATATTATTTTCTGATTATTTATAGTGTAACAAATGAAAAAGAGCATGTCGTTGATAACAAACAATTTATTTAAATTGAATACAACTTACTATCAAACTTCTAAATCTAACAAATAAATTAATGTATAATTTCACATTAAACAAGTTAAATAGTAACATGTAACAATGACCACGCAATATCATAAATAACTAGTACAAATGAATTTCTGAAAAGGTCATTGAAATATGGCTTTACGTATAACTTCAGTCACGCAAACAACAAAGTTATGCTGCCTTATTTAGTCATTTATATCATTTTGTACACTATAAAGGTCAACAGGATTTAATTCCTCCAGTCAGCTGGTCAAAAGGCACAAATAAGTAGAATATTTATAGCGAGAAGTACGAGAGAAACCAGGAAGTCATCTCGCAATAGATTGCTTTCTTTATAATGTAAAGTATATCAGATAAAGATAAGATATAAAGATAAAGATAATGTATAGATCTTTCAGTCGTAGGAAATAAAAATTCATAGTCCCTGGAATTCTGCGAACAATCTGCTGTAAATTTTTTGTATGAATACATCGTATATTTTTCCGTTTTGCCTTCATTTTTGTTGATAGTAAATTGCAATTTTGCAGAATTTAATTATTTTATACATGAGACTTTGTAGATAGCGCTGGAAATTTTAAAAAATAATAAAAATGTGCTTAACTTAAGTAAAAGATTTAGCGGTTAGGCTTAAATATTAAATATTAAGCATGATGTCCGTAAGACATTTCGAATGTGTAGAATTTCAGTCGAGAAGCCTGTTATTTCTAAGTAGTATGAAATACCCCAATAATCAGCAATATACCAGCTACTTTACTTTGTCCATCTTCCCGGATCGTACTGATTTTTATGATGGAGATATTTGCATGATTGGAGAGTGACAGAAGCTACTGTTTATTCCAAGTCCACACGAACGAAGTTGTGAGTAAAAGCTAATAATTTATATACTTGTTGAGGAAAGGATTCGTAATAATTAAAGTACACCAACTATATACATTGAGCGAAATAAAAGCAGCTACATAAGAATATATGCTGTCGATTATTTTTTTATGAACAACAATGCAGTAACTGCGGTTACAAGCCCTCACGTAAATCGCAGGCTTCAGCGCAAAATAATCACGTGACAAAATACTCGTTACGCGCGATCCGCTCTGTCGGTTCTTGATATTACATGCACAAGCGATATGAAATGTGTTTCATGGTTTGTGAATAATTTATCATCGATTGACACCCGCTCGTGGCTTTATATCCCGCCTTCAACAATACTGTTCGAAATTACACGACCCAATTGTGTTGGATTGAATGATTTCCATAGCATAAAACTTTGATGTTTGGACACATCATTGACAATAATTTTAAATAACCGTGAATTGATCGGTGCTAATAAAAAATAATCAAAATCAACTAAACCCAATAGTTCGCACAGATAAAACGCTGTGAGATGTTACTTCGAAAATATCTTAGTAGTAGATAACGTTGCTTATTATGAGGAATGTACTACGGTTTTAAAAGCTGTTCATAAATAACAAGTCTTATAAGACAACTAATGGATAATTTAAAAACCTATATTTATATTATTTACTCATATCTACCTCATAGTAATTTAATACAGATAAGTTGATGGGTTTCGTCGAACAATCCGTCATAAAAGTTCGAGAATCTGTTAATCTGCAGTTGCGTTTGGATGAAGTTATAGATTAAAGAACCAGCAAATATTTTAATTTATTGGAATAGCAACATTGTATTGCAAGACCCAGTTATGGCCATACCTAACACATTGTTGAAATGAGACGGTAGTTGTAAATTAAAATAGCTGCCTGTTGCTATCCCATTAATGGCAAAGACCTCCTCTGTTGTAGAATTTTAGAATGATTGAATTTTAAAACTATCATGCTGGAACATTCTACACGGATTGGTTAATAACGCATATCCTAGAAATGGTATCTCGGGATGTTTTTCTTTAAAGCGAAGTACATAATTGATGGATGATGTAATGGAAGGTAAATATGAAATATAAATAAATCAAATTAGTTTTCAGTACGTGAAATAGGCGCCTGCCTTAGTATGGATCATTGTCCCCTCACCGTTCAATCTACACGAACCGGCAGTAGCCCTATTTTGACTCCATTTTATCATATACATGCTAATATAAGAACGCACGTTAAAATACCGTGACTATCCTTGGTCGAAATTTACGACCGATTACTGATTTATACATGTATTTCACATATGTTCATGTTGAATTTTAAGATCTCTAACAGCGTGTACAATAAAATGTACAATAAAAAAATAATAAGGTAATAAATCCTAATGATTAGCATATTAATACGATGCTGCATATAAATCGCGAAATAAAATTCATTTCATTCTTGTATCATCATCACTAATAAAATCAGGTAAGATAATGAACAATCGTTAAAAACCTTATTTAAAATTTGACATAAAAAGCCAGTATTTAAATTGAAATACATATTAAAATATTGAAATATAATAAGATTTTATTTAATTTCTCCTTACTTTTGCGACTTAAAAATCTAACATTAAATTATATATTAACTAGCTAACGTGTCATTTAACTTCAACTGGTTTTTTACATTTAACTGCAACTGTGCTTATTATTTATTACATTGTAAGGAATAGGAACATTATATTAATTTCATATTGTTATATTTTTACAAGCTTTATTTATGTCAATGAATACGTTACTTTACTGTGATATTTTAAATAAAAAACGATACGTTTTGAAATTTTCGCAAAACTGTAAACAGAGTGATTTGCGAACCGAATTTCACTTTGACATCGCTTTTAGTAATATGTCTGGTAGATACTGACGGAGGCAGCTCTTTTGCATGTGACAAGGGTAAGGCGTAAATATCATACGACCTTCCAATTTGTATGATTAATTGGAGTCTATATAAGGAACATGAAAAAATTGATAAGAAGGGTTTCGGAAAATTTAATAATATTTTATATATCTTTGCCTGACACTGAATACTGATCTAGTATTTATACTTGTCGTTGTCTAGAGTTTTCTGAATAAATTTTTAGGTTTATATTTTGTCTATGGTCAAGGGACAAGCTAAATATAAACACGAGTCTGTTCTAGTGTTTGATACGAATAGAAACATTTATAACGATGGGCAATAAACCGCTATTTTAATAAAAAAAACTTAAAGTATGAGTCACTGACCATGGACTCCTATAGCACGAATCCCTATGATCCGCACTGCCTCAATATTTAGAGCATCAAT
Source organism: Morpho deidamia (assembly GCA_947086505.1). Lineage (NCBI taxonomy): Eukaryota > Metazoa > Arthropoda > Insecta > Lepidoptera > Nymphalidae > Morpho > Morpho deidamia. Next base: position 5,625,626 of record CAMTZC010000025.1, read on the forward strand.
TATACTTATCAAGGGTACAGTATTAACTTCCATACAAGTTTTTTAAAGAAAACTTGCTGTTGTCTCAAAATTTTGTTATTTATTTTAGTTTAAACACCTTACGATATAGCAAAAAATCGTGAAGAAACGTATTTATTTTTATTGTTTGTTTGTGTATTGTTTATATATACCACAGTATAAATAAATAAAAAATCTTTTTTTGTTTTCGTAAGTTTAAGTAAAATATTTATATTAAAAATAAATACAAAAATTACCAGTGTGTGTAGTGTGTGTTACTAATGTAGGTATATTCTTTTGTAACTCAATTTGATGATTAACGGAATGATATAATTGTCCATTAAAGATTAGCATAACATGTAAATTTTATAATTACGGATCGCATGAAACAAAGGAAATTGTAATAAAAATACGATACAATTTATATGTAAATACTCGTATTCAAATGCAAAAGAAGAGATGGTTGGATTGTAAAGCAAAGTAAAAAAAAGTAGCTGTTACAATCCCACTGCTGGGAATAGGCATCCTCTCTCCATTTTTGGAGACAAGGGTTGGAACTAAGACCTACCGCGCTGCTCCAATGCGGATTAGTAGGTTACACATGTCTCCAGAAATTTCCAGAGATTGCAGGTTTTTTCACGATGTTTTCTTTCACCGAAAAACGTGTGATAAATTGCAATTATCAATTAGACACATAAGTTTTAATAGAAAACTCATTGGAGCCTGCCCGGGGTTTGAACACGTGACCCCCCCTCTAAAGAGTCGCACGGTCTCACCGCTGGGCTATGACAGGTATTCTAATACCCAATTTTTTGTTATATCTTCATATTATAGTTACTTTTAGAAATAAGCATATGACCGAGCTTAATAGTAAATAGAATTTATTTTAATGATAAATGTTGGTTATCATATTTTTTACCAATTTTAAAACGGAATTGCACTGTCAACGGTTAATAGAGATTTGCTGGCGGCAAGATAATAAGAAACAACTCACTACTCCAGCCATAATAAAATAATTGACCTGTTTTTAATAAATATTTTTGTCAGTAACAATTGTTATGTGGATTATTTTATAATAATTTGAGGTAAAATAGAAATAAGGGTAACAATAAATGTATTAACGGGTTGTAATTATTATTTGTTTATTTCAAATGAAAGAGTTAAGAAATACTTTTTTTTCATGCAATGCATGTCATAAGTGAACAATTATGACATGGTATAAATATCCTGGATGGAATAATTTCCAAAATTCAAAAGAAAATCAAAACGCCACATTGTTCTTAAATACAACCCTTTCATCTTGCAATATCGTTTACACGTTTAGTTCAAAATTTGCACCACAATTACTATTCGTATTTATTTTGATCCCCCATAACACGCACGATTAGTAAACCACATGTACCACAAACACCAGTTAAACTTTACATAGATTTTCATTTTTTATAGTTAGTTGATTACAATAATATAATTTTATTACATTTCACACGCGTAGTATTAAAGCGACCTAATTCAAAATTAGCCTTAATTCAGTTAGATACATTGTTATCAAAAGTAATAATCAACAAAATCAAATCAAAAGTATTATGGATCTCCGCAAAGTAACGCCTAATTCTATAAATTACATTGTTATCCTTGTTTCAATGCCGTCTATGTCGTCATGATACGAACTAATAAAAAAAGATAGTGTTTTCTTACGCCATGTGGTATCCGTCAGACTACCCTCCTTTCTTACAGAGGTGTCGTGAGAGGCGACTAAGGTATGTGCCGTGTGGTATCCGGCTGCATAGAATGGACCACCCTCATTTTTTACCGAGGTGTCGTAAAAGGCGACTAAGGTAAGATGACGTCAGGCAGGCGGCCGGTTGTAAAATACGTAGCCAAATCATGTGACAACATGTTTGTAACATGTTGTGCCGACCCCACTTGGAGTGGGATAAGGGCAGGAGAATGATGAGTGTTTTCCTGCTCTTCCAAGTTATGAGTCTCCTTAAAAGTCACGAGTTTTGTAGACGTTACGCTACGCCGATATATAAATATATATAAATTTGTCATAAAACAACTTATTAGAATTAAGTGACTTTGAATTGTATAATAGAATTCCGCAAAGTGACGCTTACATAAATTAGTTGGAATTCGGATTTGTATAATAAAATTTCGCAAAGTAACGCTTAATAAATTACTTGGAATTCGCAGCTGCAATATGACAGTACAACTTTATTTTAATTGTTTGGTGTTAATATAGCTATTATGTTTAGTGTTTTTTATAGGTCACAATAGCTGTACAATAAAAAGGAAACCGACGTCAACACTATAAAAACAACAGTATCCGATTCATATCTTTTATTTTGAGCCCTATTCGTTTTACAATCTCGACATTCAATAGAGAAGTCACGTAACTTTTTCTATTCATTTGCTAATGGGTTCGAAGCTTTTGTAAATGAAAATATATGAATGATATCTGTAACAGAAGTCCATATGATTTTCTATGGCTAAGGGACCCTTTTTCGCACAAAGAATAAGCTTAGCGATTCAACGCGGAAACGCTGTCAGCATTCTTGGTACTAGCGTGTAAGTAATTTTAGAAGACAAAACTTGTACATTTTGGTTGTGAATAAAAATCAAGAAAAAATTTAATATGTCTATATCTATATCTATACTAATATTATAAAGAGGTGAGATTTGTATGTTTGTTTGTATGTGTGTATGTTTGTAATGTTTCACGCAAAAACTACTGGACCGATTTCAAAAATTCTTTCACCATTGGAAAGTTGCTTCTTGCTGGCTGGCTATTTTACATTTTCAAAAAAAATAGGGATCCCTAATAAAATTGTAATAAGGTGTGAAAAATTTAGTCATAAAAATCTTTTATCGCGTGCGCTGCGGAAACTATTGACGATATAACAAAAAAATGTTGTACATTATTATAAAACGTATCAATATCCAGAAATAAGACCGCGATATCATATGTCTAACTATTATAGTTATGCCAATATAACTACTTTTTTACTTTGTAAAAGCTGATAAAAGTAGCGACAATAATCAAACCATAATATTTACATCTCCGTATTAATCCTTATCCTTATCTTTTATCTTAAATGATGTTTTATGAAAAACTATTTCAATACCTGTAAAATACTTTTAAAATCGGTCATTCATCATCAATTGGTCATTATAAATATGCCATATATTTGAAATAAATAAATAAATATATAAACAAATAAATAAATAGATACGTAACCATTTCAAAACTATCATGACATACTAAAACTAATGATACTTTCTAATTGCATTTATACACACGCACATACAGACACGCATAACTCACACGCATAAAGATATATAAATATAAATGTTATAGATATATAAATGTTATACGAATAGTTATAAAAACCATGTAAGTTTATAATTATTATTGTTATAGACGAGCGAGATTCTTCTGATACAAGCATTGTCATATTTACTAGAAGGTCTCAAAAGTCTGTAATTAATTTAATCATTAAAATAAATAAACTTATATATATATATACTAACTAAGTAGATATGTTCAAATTTGATTATTCATTACTACTGAGCGTATTTGAATACAATCCACGACCTTTCCAAAATCAGATTGTCCTTTTTTCCTCTGGTGCATGACCGTATAGGAAATTAATCCGAGCCTAATTACTCCTCTCGTTGGGGCCGACATAAATCTATACAGCTCGCATGGCTCACTGCATTCGGATGAAACATTTACGATGATTACGGCCATAAATTTGTAGCCTCGCGGAACGTGTGAATGGTTGATTTATAATCCAAAAAGTAATGTGATGATATAATTTTGAAGATATATATTATATTAGTAGTATTAGAAACTCTTAATAAGACTAAGTAACTTATAAAGCAACAAATTCTAACAATAAATAATATATGGTACATCCATAAAAAAAGCACAATGAACCGCCTCGTTACTATCCCATCGGCATTCATATGTCCTTTTCGATTAAGGCTTAAACGCACCTAGCTGCTCCAATGCGGGTTGGTAGATTACAAATATTGGTTTTCTCAGGATTTTTTATTTCAGTGAAGAGGGTGTAATAAATTACAATTATCAATTAGGCATGTAAGTTTTAATGGATAAAAACATTGGTGCCTGCCCGGGGTTTGAACTGTTACCCCTCTCAAGAGAGTCACACGGTGTCACGCTCGGCTATCACAACTTACATACTTATAAAACGACTTATTAAACGCCTCTAGCTTAGCAAGCTTTAGAGATTTATGTATTTCAAACATGTGATTCGCTACATCTCCTTCCACTAATGGTGCCATTGCCGAATTTGTGTTCCCTGAGTGTATTTATTTAACATTACTGAAAATAGATGTTTAAATAAATAATAAATAAGAAATATATGGGACATTTACACACACGATCGTCCGTCCCCAAAGTAAGTAACGTAATACTTGTGTTATGGGTGGCGGACAACTGGTAGATATACTACATATATAAGTTTGAATACATACTTAAATACAAATACACACCCAGGCTCGAAGAACCAACAATTTATTTATAGAAAATGTTGGCCCTCGGCGGGAATCGAACCGCATCGTTTAATACTGAAGTTTCTAGGTAATATAGTCTAACTAAACTACATCCTTCTAACCAATACTTTGCCAACCATGTTTCGAAATCCAATAAATTCTATATAGAACTATATTCTTATATAACATTAAAATAGTTTTCAACATAATTCATTTTGTTTGCTACGTTTTTGTTACTTTGTGGTCATAATCTCAGAATAAGCAGTGGTTGTGAGCAGCACATAAGGATCTCATTCAGTCCTATCAAAATTGACACTAAAAACTATAATGTATTTTTTTTTCCTTACTAAATGAACCTATAATATATGACAGAAAACAAATACGAACTTGCAAATGAAATTTCAAGATACTACGTACTAGAAATCCCCATAAACTCCAGAGTTTTGAGCTTCATTTGTTTCAAGTGCATCTTTTAACCTTATATTTCTAATGACTTTACCCTCCATATTTTAAACTATACTTTCAGCAAATATGTTCTGACAGGTCGCATTTTACATAAATCAGAATCACTGCACCGAATCAGGTAACTCACGAAGTTGGCCGGCACCCGTAATAGCGCAGTTTAAAATAATGAATGAAGTTATGGCAGCATCTACAATAGCTATCTGCATATAACAAACTTTTTCCATCCCCGACCAAACACATTAAAGGAAGCAGCGTTTATGTCCGCGGGTAAAACTTGCGGGGTACGATAAACTGTGGTGACGTTGATTTATGCCTCCGTTTGTTTATCCCGGATGGATCCTAAGCCCCAGTTTATCCTTACCGGATAAGATACAAATGCATGCTGCAAATTACCGGACAAAGTTTGCCGTTTGCTAAAACGTGGTTTTCGTTACGTAAAGTTCCCGTATGCTAATAAGCTAATGCCTGCCTTTGAAGTGGAAACTAACTATCAACTAGGAAACTTTATAAGAATAGTTTAACGTCTTTCTCATCGAGGATTTTGTTTTTTTAATAAAATCTATCGTATTTTCATATTCGATTTATAATTTCCCAGCGGTTAGTTCGTCCGACTCTTTGCGTTGTTCTATTAAAACTTTTGTGTCTAATCGATAATTGCAACTTATCACACGCTTTTCGATAAGAAAAACATCGTGAAGAAACCTGCATACCTCTAGAGAATTCTTGAGATATGTGTAAACTACCCATCCGCATTGGAGCAGCGTGATAGGTCTTAGCTCCAATCCTCCGAAATCGGAGAGAGTAGCCCAATGCCTAGCTGTGGGACAACAGGCCGTAACAAAAAAAAATTCTTAAGTTACTTCCGAAAGTTTATTGCTCAGTATGAAATTTCCATTTTTCGTGAAACTTTGGAATAATAATTTATGTTCATAAAACACTCATGTTTAAAATTCAAGGTTTGTTTGGTGTTGGGAAAGCCGAAACTTTCGGGGGATGACAGATTAACTCACCGAAGCTTCAGCAATGAGATGAGTAAGTAGTTCCCGGCCACTTGCAGTACAAACAACATTTTTTCATTTTGGAATATAAGTTAAAAATATTTTATATTTTTCACTGATTTTGTTCGCATAGGGTTAAGGTGCGAATTTTGTGTAACATTTCCGCCATCATAAACACATTGGTTTCGTATCGAATACAGTTAAACTATATTTAGAAAATTTTATTCAAGAAATCATTTTCCCTTAAGACTATAAAAAAGTTACGCAGATGGCAACACGCTGGTGGTTCTTATGTACATCAAATCTTCATGAAAGATGATCATTTTTTGCTATCTGACCCGATAAATCTATAAGAAAGCGACTATTTTCATAAGTGAGTGTGCTAGTTGATAAATTTCATTTTTATGACTATAATACATATTCGACCAAAGTTTTTCTGTTGCTATTCTCAGACCTTAACAGTTTCTTGTAATATAAATTGATACATTTTCTTTATGCTTGGTATACTTATTTATGCTTAGGTACCTATAGCATTATTTGTCTTTTTTTTTGCTTTTTACTATTTATATAATTTCAAAAGATACATTCTTATATATGGCAATCGTTAACTTCTCCGTCAGGTATTGCCAATTGAATGAAACTTTTCTTAAATTCGCCATAGACTTGTTCAACTAACTAATAAGTCCCAAGTATTTTTTCCATTTATTTACTATATTTGCTTCTATTCTTATTTTAGCAGATAAAGCTAGTAATATTAGTCGCTGTATTTGGAAATAAAACTGCAAAGTAAACCAATTGGAAACCTGAGAAGGGCGCTGCCGGCAAAAAAAATATTTCAATAAATTTTGACAGAAATTATCTTCTTCAGAAATTATTCAAAATCTTAGACTGGATCGACTAACATATGCGTTGATGTTATTTTTTTGCCAATCAATTCAAATATCTGCTAATAACCATTAAATATCTACCTATATCCCTACCAAATCGGATATTGGTTGTCGATATTTTCAATAATTCATTATTATGAAAGCTGACGTAGCAATTACATGTTTTTCATGTAACACTTTGTTGGTACTGTATAGGCAATTTTGCTGTCAACAATTACATAGTTAGCGCTACATTTTAAAACCGGCGAGCATGAATGAGGGATAATACACGTTCGCAATAAACTTTAATTAAGTAGGCTTTTAAACATTATCAGTTTCATATGAGGCATATTAAGTTATAGTCATTAAGCTTACACATCGAGCAAAGAGAGATAATCATTATATTTTATGTACATATTCGTACATAAAAATCGTGAAAGCTTGTATTTATTCTACTTTTGAACTAAAACCATAATATTTGTTTATGTGTTTAGTATTTATTTGTAATTTTACTTTTGCCTTGTCACCGGGAATGATTGTCCTGTAATATTCGTTTTGGTTCGTGACTGAAGTTGAATTGAAATTAGTTTATAGCATATTTTAGCTTAATTCTGTTTCAATGTAATTTACTGTGAGATCTGATGATGGTATATAACAATTGTTTTAAAAGACACAGTCACTGTCTATTGCGTACTTACGTAGTACTTTTTATGTTAGATCATTGCCTGCTCCTTATTTATAATGTTATCAGTCATAACAATCTGTTATTTAAAATATATGTGACGGCGCTTCCGTAGCGCCATCTTTAATTTTGTATGGAGCGATCTCTTTAGTTTTCGTATAGTGGTAAAACTGTAATCACATGATCGATAGCTTGGTTTTGGAGCGAGAATTGTTCATAAAAGGCGGCGTTCGCCACATCGAAGGGAGTCTTGTTGCAAAACTCGGCTCATACGGTTATTAGACACTTACGCAGCTAGATCGTGTCATCGCTTGGAGTTTGGTTGTAAACGAGACTTGTACGATTATTAAACACCCACGTATTTAGATCGCGTTTCAACTTGTTTTCGTTGGTTTCAATCAGCATGTTCAATCATGTTGAGTCGCAACTTGTAACATTAATTACAGTCGTTGAATTTTGGTTAGGTAGATCCGCGAATAATTAAATTAAGTGTTATCTGTTATTAGAATCTACCCTCATATTCGTGTGATTAGTATAGTGTAGTTTGATGTTGTTCGGACATATCCGCAGCTGCCCACATTACGTTCTTTGTTATTGAATCTAACCTCGAATAATTACTATTCGTGATAAAAGCAACCACTAAGTTTCTTGCCAGTTCTTCTCAGTGGATGAGTGTTCCGAACTGGTGGTACAAGCGATCTTGTAATAATTCTAAATGACAGTTAACTAAAACGTGATAAAACTTGCTCAGTCCTGTTTTGGAGGTTGTGATATAACATCTACGTTATAATCTCTAGTTATACTTCCATATTGTTGTCCGTCTCTTGCTCTAATCGGCCCCCTGATCTGACATATGTATACACATTAATTTAGGTAACTAAATTTTATACTGAATTATCCAATTGATAAATATTATTTTCGGACTATAAAACTTCATTAAAAAAAGGTTCAATATCAATAGCAGGCTTGCCAAAACTTCTCCCAGCCCTTGCCATTTGTTTTTCTCCTCCTTAAAGCGCATTTTAATACAAAAATTTCAATCAAGCACATATGTTTTATAGATAACTCATAATGGCAACGAGGTCCTTTGGCAAATATTAAAAAAGATATAATTTTCCATTTCAAGCCCTTATATAGTACGCGGCGATAAATAATGCACATCGAGACTTAGAGAGAAATCGACTAGATTCTGCTTCATAGAGCATTGTTTCTGTCGCACAGACTGACGAACCCGTGTGAAACGTCACATACTAACTGAGTGACAGTGACAGCGCTCTACGAAACCGAACTGTCCGGCTGTTTCGTTCTAAACATCGATGTGCATTATTTAATGCCGGGTACTATACTTGTGTTTACAATAAATAAAAACAACGCTTCACCCCCATTTGTCTATAAATATACTCGTATTTCGTACGAGTTATATCCAAACTGACAGACTATGGGGTAGCGGTAACGGTATGTCTACGTTAATTTAAAACCGAGGTTGTAAAAATCAGGGGACCGTTTGCATCCCTCTTATGTTCGTCGATTGCGGATTGAGATGTTGTTCAAAAGCATGATCGATATTTTTAACAATGCATCGCTATTAGGGTGAATGAGCTTGCGTAGGGGAGAAAAATGCTTACGACATTATTTTGTTCTGTTTTGCACAGGAAATATTTCTGGGATACGACTGCAAATTAGTGATAAAACTATCTACTATGAAATTAAAATACTCATCTACAGAATTTTGTTTTGAGTTGATGAGTGATTTCATAATTATAGTAGTAATAAATTAAAATGCTCGACAAAAATTAAGGCCGCGTGATCCTTACAAGGAGACGTCAGTATAAGGATCTGGTGTATTATATGTTTTCTGTAAATAAAAAACTTCTGCTTAATTCATATTTATAATTTATTATTCACTTTTCAGTCAGACATAACGTCGTGGAGAAGAGTATATCTATGGAATCCGCCGTATATAACAAGCCTATTCTCTTACAAAAGTAATAATAAAATTATTTTGCTATAATCCGCATTTTAGTATTTTTTATCACTCATTTAATATTTTTTTATCATATCATTTAATTATATATAATTATACATTATTCGTTTTGTACATATATACATACATGTATTGAAAAATTAACTATTCTCCTATTCGACGCATGGCACCATGCTAGAATTAAGTCTAATTCTTTTCTCCAAATTGGATTGCTAGAATCACTTTATAAAGAAAATATAAAGAAAAAGGAATCCAGCAAAAAATAATTTCTAAAATACATATCTACTTACAATTTTCAAAATTTATTCTTTAAAATTTACACTAATTTGCTTAGTAATAATGTCAAAGTTTTACTTATAAACTCAGAAGTCACATGAAACATTATCTTCCATTTTTTGTTTCGTGTCTATAGACAAATTAATCACACAAACTGGAAGGTCGTGTGATATTAACACCTTACCCTTGTCACATGTAAAAGAGCTGTTTACGTGATATCCTTTAGAATATCACTATCATTAAGGTAAAGGTAAATTTCTGTACGCAAATCACAGGAGATCAATTTCGTTCCCAATTTAGGGGACACATTGTATCTGGTTCAAAAATCCGTTATCGTTAGCCGGTAATGGTTTCGATACCACCAATCAACGTCAACTAAACTAGTTACGTTGCACTCTTGTTGAAACTACATTGTGTTAGGAAACTTCTGCGTAGTTATCAAAGATTCTGTGAGAAACTTAACTAAAAAACAAAAGAGTACAGTCGCAGTTTTGTTATTATAACTCTGTTAAGAAAATCTTCCTCACAAAAAAGAGCGATATAGAGTTGAAAGAAGTAAAGTAAGCACTATAAATCAGTGCGTGTAACACAGTCAAATAAAATAGTGGCCTGTTTTTCCCGTATTGTTTGTTGTACGAAGCCTTGGAGCTTAGCTAAGTCATAGATTACACATGCTACAGAAGTTGGGTGATATGTGCGTTTCCGCTAGAAATATTACTACGTCATAAAACGTATGATGATTTGGCATAAACAGTAATTACGCATATAATACAATTTTCATGACGACGACGTGTATAATCGTCTAAGGCGACAAAAAATCGGATGTAGAGATATTTCATTCTAAAAGTGCACGCCCCTCCACCAAATTACATTATTTTAATGTGTGAGAGAAAATATTGTACTATCTTATATGTGTGCGCACAGCGATTTCAAAGTTGACTCGACTCATTCGCGCACTTAAAGGTCAACTAATTGCTCGACTGGTATAAGTCAAGCATTTATATGGCGGAGAATGCACGCTTTGTATGAGACAACACGTCTATTCTGTCATGCGTTCCTATCATTTGTGCACTGTTGAACAACCAATCCGGTTACACGGATTACAAGTAACGTTTGCATAAAAATAAAATTAATATTATATAATATTTATAATCAAACTTATGTTGAAAATTCTTTAGAATAAAAAGTAAGTTTTTAACGTTTCCCTGGAGTAATAGTAAGCGCTGTGGATTGTAAACGTGAAGTTCCGCATTCGAATCCTAGAAAAAACATATTAGTATATTTCTAAAATTTATCCCTGGTTAAGCGGTTTAGCATTCAGGTACGATGTCGTGTAAAAACCCTGAATGGTTACTCGTTTAATCTCCAAACCCTTTCAAGAAACTTAAACTACATCGGCATCCATCAGGTGAATTCGCAATCAAGAGCTAGCTTGCCAACTTAATTTAATAAAGATCCTATCATATATTCATTATGCAACTATTAGAATGATAAATAAAACGTAATGTACAGAAGTCTGTTCATTTATTTATTTTATTAGTAAAAAGAGAAAAAAATTAAACCGCAATAAATATTTACTATTTTAACGCTATTCACTCACGTCGCTATCTTCAGATTCAGACTCAACATTAATTATAAATTCAAAATTTTTCATATATTCTATCTCAATATCATTCACATTTCGACACGTATTTTCCCACATATTTCTATCAATCATGTCAATTCGTTCCTTAATTAAAGCAATGGCTTTAATGATGAAATAATGATACATGTTAAGTTTTGCCCGTTTTTTTTCGCCACATAGTTTTATAAAATACGCCATATTTTTCTATTAAAGAAAACAATTATCTAATTATTATTTAAAATAAAAAATATTTATCCTCTTTTTTTATGACATGCTAACTGTACTTTTGGCAATAATCGGTGCGTGCTCCTACTTTCGTGTCTGTCCGGCAACTGAGTAACCAATTAGAATAACATGTTTGCGTGTATTTCGTTTGTACATAAGTTTTTTGTGTGTGAGTAAAGACATTGGAGGGGCGTGCACTTTTAGAATGAAAGATCTCTACTGTTTTCAGAGAAATTGACAATCAAAAAATAATAAAAAGGAGCTTTTATGGATTTATTTATTTTGTCTTTAAATATCATGAATAAGAATACGTTTTGTTCAGTCTACTGTAATATTTTGAACTCACGTCTTCTATTAATTATTCAAGATTTATAAGAAAATTAAATATATTTAGCAAAACCCCTCTAAGCTTTGTTTCAACTCCAGACAACCCTTTCTCTAGATTAATTTATTAAATATACTTGCCAGATACAATATCTACACCCAAATACTTCGGTGAAGATTTATTACAGAGGAGTAATTGTAAAGTTAAACTTGTACCTGTAATATTTGAATCGATCCGTCCTATTCTTATCAAGACAAATTAAATGAGCTACAAGTTATGTGATTTAAACCGAAACATACTAATAGTTCGTACATTAATTCAAGCCTCAAAACTATTTAAGACTTATTAAATAATAACGTAATTACATGTATCAGTAGATTTTTACTGTGACCATTTGTTTCGGTCATAAATAATCCATTCCGACAACAAACGAATAACACCCTTGAAGCTACAACTGCAAATGGGTTTGTCATGGTGAATAAAGGACATAATACCACGACAAATTATCGAAAACGTGAAACCATCTGTTCGCGCCTAGTCATATTAATTTTGTATTTTTTGTGTTCTGATATAGGTTAGAATTACTCAAATTAATTAACAATAAAGTACCTCGGGTACATTGGATGGAAAGATTAGAATATGTAGATTATTTTTATTATCACACACCGTAACTCATTGAAAACAAAAAAAAAACCGTAACATAGTGGAAGGCGATCTTTTTGTAGAACCAATGTCTAGATGGAGTGTGAAGATAATAAATCATATTACAAATTTAAAAATGTAACGATAAGTTGTATATATTAATAAATACATTTTATATTCTATTCTAGTTTTTCAGAATAATATAAAAGAAAACATATGTAATTGTATATAAAATAATAAACTCAAAGTAAAAAAAAAAATAGTAAATTTTATAATCTACCTTTTGTATTATGATTATTTCCAATCTTTAATAAAAGTAAATTTTCATTTTAATTGTGATTTTATACTGAATTAATTTTGATGGTCAAAAAATAGATCGTGTTTCTTTTAGAGAAAGACTCGGTTAATAACTTAAAAAAGCTAAAATTAAAAATAAGGAGTCTGTAAGAATAACTAAATAAAGGTTCACAAAGTTTATTCTAAGTAGGGCATCGCAATTTACTTTAAAATTGGATAAGTTTAATTTGAGTTTCTCACCTTATGTATTGGTGTTCCCCAGAAGTCGTTGAGGAAGATATTCGAGATGGGAGTCTGAGGTCTTAAATCACGGTTCTCTTTTATAGCACTGATATCGTCAAAGACGAAGCCGCAATAAAGGCAGTTGTGGTAGACGACTATGCAAGCGAGGACTAAAACTGCTCCGAGACCTCTACGTGGGGCCTCAGGCTGGTCCTCAGGGGCTTGAGTCGGACTTGTTATCCTTCTCCGAGTTCTGCCAGTTCGTGTCCTGACTGCTGACACCACTCCTCCGAATCTACACACGCCACTTACTCGGTCCATAGTGAATCAAATCATCCTAAATCATTCGAAACACAACACTATCGAAATCCATGACTTTGAAGCAAATAACATTAAGCGCGAACCCGAGCCACCTGCAATGTCAGGGACCTACGATCACAAACGAAACTAGGGCTAAATACGCTGCAACAAATATCAAGTAAATACGCGTTTTATCTCATACGAACATTGATATATTAAAAAAGGCAGCGATACAAGCCATGTTTACGTTATACCCAAGCACATGTCACTTTTTTTTGACGAAATCGTTTAATTTGACACTTATATGTATTGTGACTTAGCGAACGTAATCACACCCATCTTATAGGCAGACCCGCCGACGACTAACGAAAGGAGACGAGCGAGTGCCGCGTCGAGTCACGTGACCAGTCGTTTTACTGCGGGTCGTTCTGAAACCACGCATGCGTTCCGGTGATCTTTGCTGGCGGCAAAATAAATATTACCATTCATACTCAGGCAGATCGACCGTGTGGTATCCGGCAGAATAGAATAGACCACCCTCCTTTCTTACCGAGGTGTCGTAAGAGGCAACTAAGGTATGTGCCGTCTGGTATCCGGCTGCATAGAATAGACCACCCTCATTTCTTACCGAGGTGTCGTAAGAGGCGACTAAGGTATGTGTCGTCTGGTATCCGGCTGCATAGAATAGACCACCCTCATTTCTTACCGAGGTGTCGTAAGAGGCGACTAAGGTATGTGCCGTCTGGTATCCGGCTGCATAGAATAGACCACCCTCATTTCTTACCGAGGTGTCGTAAGAGGCGACTAAGGTATGTGCCGTCTGGTATCCGGCTGCATAGAATAGACCAGCCTCATTTCTTACCGAGGTGTCGTAAGAGGCGACTAAGGTATGTGCCGTCTGGTATCCGGCTGCATAGAATAGACCACCCTCATTTCTTACCGAGGTGTCGTAAGAGGCGACTAAGGTATGTGCCGTCTGGTATCCGGCTGCATAGAATAGACCAGCCTCATTTCTTACCGAGGTGTCGTAAGAGGCGACTAAGGTATGTGCCGTCTGGTATCCGGCTGCATAGAATAGACCACCCTCATTTCTTACCGAGGTGTCGTAAGAGGCGACTAAGGTAAATGCCGTGTGGTATCCGGCAGAATAGAATAGACCACCCTCCTTTCTTACCGAGGTGTCGTAAGAGGCGACTAAGGTATGTGCCGTCTGGTATCCGGCTGCATAGAATAGACCACCCTCATTTCTTACCGAGGTGTCGTAAGAGGCGACTAAGGTATGTGTCGTCTGGTATCCGGCTGCATAGAATAGACCACCCTCATTTCTTACCGAGGTGTCGTAAGAGGCGACTAAGGTATGTGCCGTCTGGTATCCGGCTGCATAGAATAGACCACCCTCATTTCTTACCGAGGTGTCGTAAGAGGCGACTAAGGTATGTGCCGTCTGGTATCCGGCTGCATAGAATAGACCAGCCTCATTTCTTACCGAGGTGTCGTAAGAGGCGACTAAGGTATGTGCCGTCTGGTATCCGGCTGCATAGAATAGACCACCCTCATTTCTTACCGAGGTGTCGTAAGAGGCGACTAAGGTATGTGCCGTCTGGTATCCGGCTGCATAGAATAGACCAGCCTCATTTCTTACCGAGGTGTCGTAAGAGGCGACTAAGGTATGTGCCGTCTGGTATCCGGCTGCATAGAATAGACCACCCTCATTTCTTACCGAGGTGTCGTAAGAGGCGACTAAGGTATGTGCCGTCTGGTATCCGGCTGCATAGAATAGACCACCCTCATTTCTTACCGAGGTGTCGTAAGAGGCGACTAAGGTATGTGCCGTCTGGTATCCGGCTGCATAGAATAGACCAGCCTCATTTCTTACCGAGGTGTCGTAAGAGGCGACTAAGGTAAATGCCGTGTGGTATCCGGCAGAATAGAATAGACCACCCTCATTTCTTACCGAGGTGTCGTAAGAGGCGACTAAGGTAAATGCCGTGTGGTATCCGGCAGAATAGAATAGACCACCCTCATTTCTTACCGAGGTGTCGTAAGAGGCGACTAAGGTAAATGCCGTGTGGTATCCGGCAGAATAGAATAGACCACCCTCATTTCTTACCGAGGTGTCGTAAGAGGCGACTAAGGTAAACGCCGTGTGGTATCCGGCTACATAGAATAGACCACCCTCATTTCTTACCGAGGTGTCGTAAAAGGCGACTAAGGTAAGTTGACGTCAGGCAGGCGGCCGGTCATAAAATATGTAGCCAAATCATGTGACAACATGTTGTAACATGTTGTGCCGACTCCACTTAGAGTGGGATAAGGGCAGGAAAATGTATGTATACCCAGGCAGATAGATAAAATTATTGTTCAGTACGTCAAAGCATGATATGATAAATATCATAGTATTCCATATGGGATGTATGTCTCAATAAAATATGATTACCCAGGTATAAACGTTAGCAATTTAAAGAAAATATTTATTGTTTAATGAACGACTAAAAAAATTATAGAATAGTTTATATTTAGAGTACAGAGTACTGTCAATTTTCGTGAGAAACCAGTTTTTAACATAGCATAAAAGTGTCATATACAATTAGTTCCCTTCCGACGCCGCAATGACTAATCTAAGTCATACCATCAACCCTCCACTACACGTCGCCCTAAGCCGTGGTCCGGTCTCACAGGAGGCACCCTTAGGACGACGTTCCCCGACTTAAGTAGAGCTTCTGCGCTCTACTCCCTGCATTTCGCAACCTCGACGATGCTTCTGCGCTCGCCCGTCCCGCCCGGTGACGCTGTAAAAGCCATTAGGGCTAACAGCATACAGTCAGTTCGAAAAAAAAAATATAGAATTAGTTTCAAAGACAATAGAAAAATTTATTAAGTCTACTTATATTGAGTTGAGCGCATGCCCGCGGAGCGTAGCGTCAGGGTGTGAATGTTGATGACATTTCACTAAGGTTTCGGAGCTACGGAGACGAGTCTAGAGATGATTACGATTGAGTTCGGCGTGATCTAGAATATCGAAGTACATCGTAAACTGTTAATTTCGAATTTAAAACGTGTCTCGAATGAACTCGTGAATTTATGTATCGTTATACGGATTCGGTTTGAGGCGAATGATAAAAGCTTTTCGTTGTAACGTAGTGTTTTAGGACACAAAGTTATAAGTGATCTGATACCGCAAGAAGACTTATCAACTTAGAGACTTTTAACTGACAGTAACTTTTAAGTGTTTTTCAAATGAAATAGAGAAATAAAGCTTCTTGATGTATTGTAATTTAAGATGGAAATTCCAGTTTTTATTTATTGCGAGAAAATAATCATATCGTTTAAGCGTTCAGTAAATATATAAAGAAAGAAAGAAAGAAAGAAAATAATTTTTATTTGACCAAAAATACAAATAAAAAGGAATGCAAAAAAAAAGAAATAAAATAATGGTCAAATATAGATCCGCCCTCAGCACGAATATTTAGCAACTAAAACTACTCAACATATTTTTATATCTATTATAATATATAACATTTTACCGAGCATCTTTAATAAACTTATATACTTTTACTTACTTTACTATACGCATCTGTGAAAAATAAAGATACAAATAGTTTACTTATATGTATTTTTTTAAACAAAAATGAACTTGTCGCGTGGTTCAATGCTTGAAATTCATTGATAAATAATAGTACTACATAAAAACATACTAAATCGTAGAAATTGCATAAATGGCGTTAACTTTTAAGTTTTTTTATGAGGCAAATTGTGAATGTAAAGAAATACAAAGACCACTGAATTCAAAAGCGCTAAAATTCAAACAAAAAGTAAGCCACTCTAAGTCCCTGTTGGCTGTTGATTCGTTCAGTTTTTAGAGCCAGCAAAGGCAAGGATCCTCTGGGAACGATAGTCCTGAAAAACTGGGGCCTTGGTGATTGATGGGGAACCGGGCTTAAGCATCGAATAAACATACCCTCGCTGTCGTATACGTAGAGCTCGAAACGTGTTTTAAAATTTTGTAAACCCTATTACGGCGTGATACGTGTTAAGGTTTTTTTTATTTTATCTTAAAAAAACGGTACCGTGATTAGTTTTGCGTCGATTTTAATGTTAAATACCCTCAATTAAGTATTATGTATATTGTTTTTTGCTATTCTCGAAGTAAAAGTGGAAATTCTTCATCCTTTACATTAGCCCGGTATACAGACCATACGACACTAATTTTAATTTTAGGTAGGTATCTACACACCTCAGTACCCTACATAAACATCAGTTAATTCATTGAAATATTTCAGCCACATGAATTATTCATCAATGACCGTACACACCGTTCCAACCTTGGCCTAAAAACTTAATATGGCACGAGGGGGACAAAACTATAATGTTATTGTTTTCTCATGGTTTTTGAACATGCGCGCCGCGCTAGGTTGTTCAATCATTAGAATTTTGCCAAAATTATCTTATGGGTTCAGGTGATCAGTGCATTATTTAAACAATAAGTGCTTAACCGAAACATCATCAAAAGATAGACTTCAACAAAATGGCAAGTCAAAATAATATAATTTTAACTTTTTAAAATAATATGTATATTTTTGTATTATGGATCTCCGCAAAGTAACGCGTATTTCTATTAGTATATTAAAACAGGTTAGACGCTAGTTAAACATTATTGATAACTTTTCTGAGAGAAAAGTATTTTCTCTGCAGGTGAATTTAGCATTGAACCGTTATCTTTGTAGGCAGCGCTGTGAACTTGCCGAATAGATAAGCCACGAATAACCAGTCTTAGAAGACCTCCCCCATTTCCAAGATATCTTTGATCTCATTATAGAATAGAGAAAATTGAACACGGCTGGGCAGGTCAGTTTATAGTGGATCACAATGACTAAGTATTGAAGCAATTTGGTAACGATAATGTTAGATCAGATTACTAGAATTTAGATAATAAAATTATTAAAGGATAGTTAATTCAAAAGTAATAATGAAATTATTTTACTATAGCCCGCATGTATCGGGTATGAGAACGGATAGACTGTATATTATATACATTTTCTATTTACTTAATTGCGGATTACAGCAAAATAATTTTATTATTACTTATTTATTATGGATCTCCGCAAAGTAACTCCTAATTCTATAAATTATGTATAGATGATTATACCAAAAAAACTAATGGGTTATTGTTATCAATAAAAATTAATTCAAGAATTAATTCTGTTCAGAACGTTACATTAATAAAAAAATACCTAAGGATTATATAATAAAACGAGCACTTTAATTATAGACTTATGTGTCTTATTTTAATCAGTCATGTAAAGGCACCTTTTACGCAGAATGTATCTATTTTATTTATATCAGCCTTTAAACATAGTTTTGTTAATTCTTGTGGAAGAAAGCGGTGGTTGTCTCCGGCCTGAGTTCATTAAGATGTTTTCAGGTCTTTCGAGATAATAAGCATTTTTTTGTGCTTGAGTAGCTGTAAAACAAATTGCTTTCGACGACAATGAAATGCTGTAGTGCATTGTAATACTTTTTATTATCATGGGCGTCATTTGGGCAATACGCGGCACCCTAAAGTCGACCTGAATAATTATTAGGTGAGTAGGAGATTACAAGCATTACTAGAATTTTAGGTTGAACAAGCAATCCATGGAGGATTGCTTGTTCAACCTATTCCTTTAACACCAGAACAGGGTGGTATTCTATGTGATTTCATCTGGTCATAGTCCGGCGTAACTTTCATCTTGGATCGAGTTCCTGTCAAAGGTTTTTTCGTAAGAAAGAAACGCAGAAATGTAAGTAACCATCCGGAGAGTGATAACACCATACTCTTAGGACTCATTCGTCAGGTTTCTTTATATATAAATAAGCTGTAATTCTTCTTAATTTTGTCGTGACTTAATTTTAACAAGATCTATACTTTTATCTGCAGGCAAAAGGAGAAAGAAGATTTAGGAGAGAAGGATTGGAGGTAAGACCTATCACACTGCTCCAATGCGGATTGGTAGGTTATGCATATGCTCAGAATTCTTTAGAGATTTGCAAGTTTCCTTATGATGTTTTTCTTCACCGAAAAGCGTGTGATAAATTTCAATTATTAACTAGACGCATAAGTTTAATAGAAAAACTTATTGGTGCCTGCCCAGGGTTTGAACCCGTGACCACTCGAAAGTGTCGTACGATATCACCGTTGCGCTATCAGATCTTTTTATTTGCACGTATGTACATAAAAACTACTTCAAGTTTGATTTGTTTGAATTTGCTTGTCTACAGATTTTCGTTTGAAACTTAGTAAATTTGAAAACTTTGAATGAAGTATTTCTACGAGAAGTAGTAATAAATTCTGAAGTTGGTTTTATTTTGAGATGGATAGGGCCTAATAAAAATTGAAAAAAAAAGTTATACTTTGAGAAAAGAGTTTTCTTTATCAGTAGAGAGCAAGGGATTTTAAAGATTCCGAATAGTTTCTTTATTCTTAATGAAAAAGCGTATTCATTTTATGAAATAAAAACGTACTGTTGTTTTTTGAATGTTTGGTTACCATTCCATCATTTGGTCCATCATATGAAAATGTAATCGTTACCGCTTTGTTCTGTATCCCTTATACATATAGTCCCGTCCTTCTCGCTTCCAATCGCCGCACGAGGATCGCCGCAAGAGACTTGCCGCAAGCAAGTACGTTCGGGACGAACACGCCGCGATCGCGTATTAATTAAATTTTTTTATATATTGTGCCATTAGTGAAAGTGCTGTGGAGAACAGAAAGCTGAACCAGCCGATCCTCAGTGCCCGGGATAGCAACAGACCAAGGTACGCGTGCCTCCCTTCATTCCGCTCCCTTAAATTATATTTCTTCCACGCCGCCATTTTTCCTTTTCCCGCAAAGAACTATCACTTTTTATCGTTATTTTCTCATTCCACTTCCCGAACGGGATACCGCGTCGGCCCAGTGATAGTAGTAAGGAGGATTATCTTGCCATCATATAAAACACCATCGTACGCAGCAATTTTTATTTGACGCATCAATACATATGAATACATCCATACAATTGTTATACTTACGATAAGAAAACCGAGCGTATTATTAAAATCGTAAGAAAAATAAGACCTAAATTTTAAAATAACTGTTAACATACAAACGATAGATATATACCGCTAATTAGCTACCACGCAAAACGCAAGCGGCAGCGTTACATCTTATCATGGCGTGGGAGATTAAAATTTAGAATAATAAACTATAAATAGATAAATTGTAAAAAGTGGCTTGGTTAAATATCAAAAACGTTACACTTCTATTGACTATGAGATAAGATATATATTTTTGATGTACACTTTGTTTCTATATTTGTAACTATTCCGCTCACTCTACGAGTATGTCGTTATTTATTTTTCTTTTGTTACGTTAGCAGTTCTATATATTAGTGATAACTGATATCATCACTACAAAGAAATTGGTCACTCAAACACGTTGGCTTAATCTTAAACGTGTTTGCGGATCACATAATATGCTTCAAGTTGATCGCTCTTATTTTATATACCTACATATTAGAAAACTTTAAAAGTATATAGGTTTGGTCACATAAGATAATTATACTGAAGTGTGTCTGTCGATAAAAAGCGAATGCAAATGAGACTGACTATCTATATGTCTCTTTTTTTGATGTGATTAGACAAAAATCTTCAAAGATCTGTCATCTTTTCTCTGTTATTTTTTGTTGGACAATCGCACTCAAAGGCCTTCCTATGATTCCTTACTGTATGTATAATAACTGTATATATGTATCATGGCTTGCACCTACTTTCGTCAGCGAATTTGTGAGATCAAAGACCCGATTCACATTTTCAACCAGCTGCTGCATGATAAATTAAAAAAAGATAAAACCGATACGTTTATCTAGTTAAATAGGAGTCGATCAATCTTGTTTGTTTAATGTTTGTAATGTAATATTGAACCGATTTATTCAGAACAGACTATCAATCACGGCAGGCGGGGTGCTGAATGTTGGTGACAGTTCGCGTAACATGTGACGGCAATCAGCTCTGCCATTTTGTATTTCCATTTGATTGCATTTGCTTTTTTGATCGTATTGACATGGATTAAAGTTAACCAAAATAGCCATTACTGAATTAAAGGTAACCAATACTGCGTAGAATGTTGATGATTTAGATGTAGATTTTTTACGGATGACATGTTAGCGATTGATCAATATTTGCTCTAAAACATCTGATCATGATCTAGACGATGACGCATGCACATTATAGCAAAATACGATTGTGTCTTGCATGGTGGAACACCGAAATGCTACTACTTTTTGCAATAATCCGTAAATTCTGTACATTTTAATACATAAAAGTGCATTTAAATATATAGCATACAGAAAAAATGCTGATGTATATTATAGTATAATAGATTTAGCAGAAACTGCGACTAAACAATAATCTTGTGGCTTTTGCTTGTGATAAGAATTTTTCCATCCAGCTATTGAGTTGATAATAGAATATTCTCAAAATCAAAATAAGGTATTACTTACGAAACCAACTATCTGATGTCAATCTCCAGACCTGACGCTTGTCTACAAGAGTTTAGCCAAGTTTTAGAAATTAATCCATACTAAAAATATGAAAGCGCATCAGAACCATGTAATTATTAATATTGGTTTAGATAAGGGTTAATTATTGACAGCTAATTTTTAAATCCGGTGCTGGTGTCGAAAGTCTTGGACGGAAGTTAATTTATAACTCTTCACCAGACGTTAATGTGGGTGATATGTGGTTTGTGGTTACTTTATGAGACGAATGTATATTATTCATTCATGAGTGAATTACCTACAAACTTTTTCTAAAAGTAAACTCGCAATCTTCAGCTCGTTCGACGGGTATAATACAAAATGGATATTTTGTTATTCATGTCACGCCACTTTCTTGTTTCCCTTTCCGTTTTATCTCACTGTCACTTATTGAATCTCCGTGACAAATGAACACCTGCGACGTAAGCTATAGGGCTGAGGTTTATGTTGTCTTAAATAGATAACAAAAGAACGTTCTCCTTGAAAGTATGAATTTAATTTTTACCACTATTAATCATTATGTGCTGTGAATAAAAAGAAAGGTCTGACCTAATCTACGTAGTTCTTGCCTTACGGCTTTTAGGATTTAGGGTAATGAAATGATAAGGGGATAAAGGAGTGGTTGTTCTTTACGCGTCGGAGAGTTCAAGGAGTATTCTATTTCCAGGGTGCACACTATACTTATTGAAATTAGTTCCGTCATTTTTCTACTAAACACGGAAAGGAATAATAATAATGAACACTATATTGTCCTGAAGTGATGCATATAAATGTGTAGTCATCATCTTCCTGCCCTTATCCAACTCTAAGTAGGGTCAGTACAATATATTATAAACATGTCGTGACATGATTTGGTAACGTATTTTACGACTGACCGCCTGCCTGACGTGAACTTACCTTAGTCGTATTTTACGACCCCTCGGTATGAAAGAAGGTGATCTATTCTACTCAACCGGATACCACACTGTGGGTCAACTTACCTTAGTCGCCTTTTACAACACGAAAATGGCATGGCATTTACGACATGTTAAATGCGTAGTATATTGTTTTAAAGCGTAAGTATACTTATTATAAAGTATATTTGGACTCTTCTTAAAATTAATGAAACAGCTAGTAATATACACGTATAAAGATCTGCAAAAAAGTGAGACAGATGTCCCTTCGGGAGAAGACTACGAGTACATTAAGATATATTTTCAATAGCCGCTCTATTTGGAAATCTGCTGCTCTCGATCGAATTGATTTAGCATGATTCATCGTAGCGAGATAGGAGCCTATGTCCATTCTTATAAATTGAAATATACTGTTTTATACTTCAATTATAAAGTAGTGTCTGATATATCATTGTGGTTAAACATACAATCCACTTTAAAGCAGTTTAATTTTGTGTAAATTTGAATTGCCGATGAAATAATAATTATAAAACACTTGGGCTCGATCATCGTGTTAAATCGACACAGTTATGTGAAGTACGTACTCGTTGAATATTGAATTTTCATTGAAATTAACTTAATATAACTAATAACTTTTGGTTTATAGTTTTGTGTTGTCTTATTATAGTATTTTTGTTATTTGTATTGTTATATTTTTTAATAAACATTACAGTTTTTGTTCAAAATAATTTATTAGTATTATTGACCTGCGCAAAGTAATTCTATAAATTATTTAAAAAGTACCTATAAAAAAGATGACTTATCAAAAGTATATCGTAATAACAAGAGGAAAATACGGACCGAGCGAGACTAGAAAAGTTTTATTAGATTGAATTGTCAAAATACAGAACTAGTTCCTATATGAAATGAGATTCTACAACCAGTTTGAAATGTTGTTCTTAATTTAGAAGAACTGGCAAGGACGTCGATAGTTGCTTTAATCAGGAATAGTAACAAGATTTACTACGATAGAAATGGTAATAAGATTTATAGTAATAAACTATTATAATAAAATTAATCGTGATATTATCAAAATATCATCTCTACGATGTTAGTAATGATTCAACAGTATTTTTTTTTCAATTAAATCGACTTTAGTCTACACTATAGACCATCTAATAGTCGCATCGAGTCCATGTTCAGAATTGAACTGCCTTCCGTAAAGACACCTCCACCATATAAAAAGCAGTTGAACTTCCTAATAGACCCCCACCTAACTAACGATCGAGGTGCTACTAGATCTACGAGTATCTGGGTTCCCCATCAGATCAGCTCTCTCTCTCCTTTAAAAGATATACGTCCACTGCTGAAGATCACATCATCAGACACACAGGCATCTCAACACCATACGATTCTATGCCGCTTGGATCCAGCGGCTCCCCGCGACCTTTTTGAGGTCATCAGTCCACCTCAAAGACCCCTTGTCTTTCGACGCTGTGTTTTACAGTTTTTTCGAATGTGTCTGGTGCTGTTAGCCCAAGTAGCTTTTACAGCGTCACCGGTGGGATGGGCGAGCGCAGAAGCTTCGCCGGGTAAAATTGGTAAGTGATCGAGTGTTACGCACTCGCAACTTACTGGGAGCGTCGCCTTAAGGGTGTCTCCTGCGAGACCGATTCTCGGCTTAAGGCGGCGAGTTCTGAAGGACTGTATCTAACATATTGACTTTGAGCAAGTCTGCATCACGGCGGTCGCGGCAGAGGGCTGCGGCCGCTTGACACAAGCTAGCAGAGACCTCGACTTCGCCGGCGAAGACGCTGTTTGTATGTTGTGTGTAGATCTTATTGGATGCTGTAATAGCATCGTCGGGATCTTTAAAGACGCTCTTAGGGCGTCTGTGGTATCGGTTTTGAAAATTGATCACCCTGTAGCTAGACGCAGTCGCTATGAGGGGATTTGGGTGCTATGGATGCTTTCTCGAAGTAAGTCTTCGAGAATAGTTTGAAAAAATCGGTTATCGAGGGTAGTTCGAGGTCTTTATGGAGATTCACGTTGCGCACGAACCACGGCCAGCCAGTAGCTGTTCGCATGAATCGGTTCTGATGTGTCTGCAACGGACACAGTCGTGATTTCGGAACGTGCGCAAACGCGACGCTCGCATAGGTCATTATGGTTCTGATCCAAGTCTTGTAAAGTGTCACTTTGTTGCGCAGTGACAGTTTACTACACTTGCACAGCATCGGATAGAGGCATGTTTTACAGTGCGGTGTCGCCATTCTAACACCTTTAGACGTCAACGCCCATAGGTTATTCGTACTATGTGCCCTGCCTATCGCCTCTTCAGCTTCGCGACACGTTGAGCTATGTTGGTGACTTTCATTCCTCGACCTCGCTTTCTTAAGCGAGAATCAGTATGTCATCACTGGCAACACGCACTGTTTGAAGACTTTGGTCTTCAAGCACTGAGCTATTTTGGACGAAACGATCTGGCGTAGCTAGCCGATACTTTGTATTATAACACTGAAATCGGTATTACTTAGCAAGTCAAATTTATCATAAGCGTATTTCTGAAGTGCTGTAAAATAATTAAAATACGTTAAATAAAAGCTGTGGAAGGAAATACTGAAGTGCGTTTCATTCAAATGAAAAACGTAATAAACTTGTTAATAAATAAAAAATGCAAACTTCGTATGTTACATCATATATATTTGGTTACACATGCTATAAATGAAATCATCAAATACATACATCATAATGTAGCGCGTTGGGCTCGTGTCGAACGATTTAATAACACTGTAATGGCCGCTGAAGTTTTTCAAGCGTTGATTTAATTAAGCCTCGGCCCTTTTGTTCAACCCTTACTAAGTATCACCGCTAAAGAGTTTTTAATGTCTCATATTTTTAAATACGTTTTAAAAGCATATGTGTTATTTTAATTTTGACCGCCGTGTGGTGTACAAGACCACCTTCATTTCTAACCGAGGTGTCGTAAGAGGCGACTAAGGTAAGCTGACATCAAGCAGGCGGCCGGTAAAGATATGTAGCCAAATCTTGTAACAACACGGTAAAGAGTAGCTGGCTCGTTGGCGCAGTTGGACCAGTTGTAGCTTCATTAATCATGTTGATTCTTGACGATTCAAAAGTGCTCGAAAGAGTTTACTCGAATCAAGAATATTTTGATTTGCTTTGATTTGATTCGAAATTGTGCGAACTAAGGTATAACAATATTGTTTTTTATAACCTTTCCATGCACATGTGTGTGTGCCTATGTATATAAACAGAAGTCAGTCTGTGTTTGCGTGTGTACATAGGAAGAAGTATTAAAGATTATCAATATTTAACTTCAACTCGCATACATTTTTTTAAAACAGTTGTAATAAAAGCCAAAATTGCCATCATAAACAATGTTTGCGTAGTCAAAAATGTATGTTTTTTATGTTTAATATAACATATCTGCTTTCACGCGTTAGAAATGAAATCATCAACATCAAAGTACATCATAATGTAGCGTTGGGCTCGTGTCGAACGATTTAATAACACTGTAATGGCCGCTGAAGTTGTTCCAGCGTTGGATTTAATTAAGCCTCGGCCCTTTTGTTTAACCCTCGCCACGTACCGCCCCCGAAGAGTTTTATTATGTGTTATAATTTTAAATTCAAATTAAAAGCGTATGGATTGAATAAATTTCTCAGGGATCTTAATTAAGTAAATTCTGAAGGCCTTTAACATTATTCTATTTACAGATATTATATGACTTAGATGGAAGTTGTATTCTAGCTTGGTGTGGTATTTCACTTGATTTGTATTAATATAGACTAATCTTGTATGAATATAGCACGGGCTCAAACACGCACTAACAGCAGGCCTACCGTGAACTCTTATTGCGACTCAATTGATGACCTAAACTAAATCGTTTCCCTTTTTCATACAATAACGTCTTAAAGACGTACACTTTAAGTCGTTGCCGAACGACCGTTCGGAATGCGTCCTAAAACATTTGAATAAAAGAGACAGAGTTATAGTTCATAACGTATATTTATAACGTTTTAGTTTTCAAACATTACGAGCCCAATGCAATCCACACTTCATGGTACGAAAACAAAGCGGTTGAGTTTAGGTACTGTCTATATGTGTATAGTGGCATGTTACTTGTAGGCCTACAGGTAACATGTCACTATACATCCACTCTCACTAAAGGCTCTCGTGTTACTGACGTGAGTGCGTTTGAGACAGTGTATTGTTCCTTATATACATTAGTATTAATGTGAGTATATTCATGTTGTATTACACTCATGTATCTTGTGTATAAATATACAACGTAAGAAACACACTTTTCAACCCGCATATACTACACTTGATACCGTAGAAATGTGGCCTCAAATTGGAATTCGAAAATCGTAGGGTAGATTTAGATTTTAATTTTTAAAATTGAGGATTATAATTCTTTTACAACTAACGTACGTTTTTCTGCTGAATTTATTTATTTTAAATAGATTTTCCTAGTCCAATCAAATCCAATACAATAAATGAAACTATTTTTTGTGTATTCTACTGATAGCCACCATGTCACACTATATCGTGAGTTACAATTAACATTAAAATAGCATTCGACTAAAATTTTAACTACTTATTGCTATTTGTTTTACTCAACAAGAACAATTTCAGGCAATAACACTGAATAATTTATAGGATTAGGCGTTGCTTTGCGGAGATCCATAATACAAAAGTAATGATAAAATTATTTTGCTATAATCCGCGATAAAGTAAATAGAAAATAAATATAATGCTAAATGTATAGTGGGTGTGGACTCTTGGAGTCATTAACTGAATGAATGTTTTCTTTGTAGTTTATGGATTTTTTTTGGTTTTGTTTTTTTTAAACGTTTAATGAGACTACTAATTATTATATCCTTGAATATTGCATGTGTTCAACCAGTCGCCCTGTATAAAGCTGAAGAGTTTGTTTGATTGTTTGAACGCGCTATTTTCAGGAACTACAGGACAGATCTGAAAAAAATTTGAATGTAAGATAGTCCATTTATTGAGGAAAGCTATAAACTATATAACATCATGCCAGAATGAATAAGAAAGGAGCAGCAATAAAAAAGCCGTGCGTACCCAACGGATAAATACTCACAATTTGTAAATGTTATTGGATTGAATAATATATATATATATTTTTTATTTTAGTTATTAATGACAGTATGAAAAAACCCCGCTATTGATTGAAACATATATGAATATGTTTCGTGTTCGATACGTAGAAAACGTCCCAAATCAAAATTTAATATTACTTAAAAATGAAAATATTTTGTTAAATATTATTTATTTTATAATTTTCAGTTTAAAAATATAATATATACCAAAAAATCGCTGCGAGGATTGTCCCGCATTTATACAGTAATTTGAACAATATGGCTACTGAATGACCAGCCAGCGAACAATAGCCACTTCCCGTGCTTACCCTTTCAATTGGTACCATTTTTCTATAACAATTCGTCGCTTCTGGCTTTTAGAATCTTTGTGGTGGAATTAAAAGGTTAAATGCTTTAGTGATTCGTAATAATTGCATCCTTTTTGGGTTCTTCAAAAGACCCTCATAGCGTTACTTGCGACTTTGTGATAACGAAAAATTCCTTAAATCAATCTTTCAAAGATCAAAGTAGACGAATGGAATTTTC
The DNA here is from genome assembly GCA_947086505.1 of Morpho deidamia. Classification (NCBI taxonomy): domain Eukaryota; kingdom Metazoa; phylum Arthropoda; class Insecta; order Lepidoptera; family Nymphalidae; genus Morpho; species Morpho deidamia. The sequence goes on from CAMTZC010000025.1 coordinate 5,654,149, forward strand.
CATAGTGAATATTGTACGAATATTATATGATTATAATATTATACATTCCTTAGGCATTTTACCCAAAAGAAAAAGGAATGCCCAACTTACGACATTATCTATCTATATTTATACTTATTATAAAACAAAGTCCTTAAAAGCTGTCTGTCTGTATCTGATCGAGTTTCTCAAAATCTACTGAGCAGATTTTTGTACGGTTCTTACTAAAAGGTAGTGCAAAGTTCAAGATAATAGTACAATACTTAATACATTTACGTAAATTCTGCGCGGTTGTATAAGAACTCGCCTGCTGGGAGATTTACTCGCGTGTGCCGCGAAAACCAGCAGGTACACTAAAGTAATGTACTAGGGAATTGTAGATCTACAAAAATACTACAAAACAGTCCGGAACAGCATGTTTCTGTCTCTTATAATTAACTCACAATAACTACTTTTATGTTAAAAATTTCAATTTCGACAAATTTCTGTTACACACTGATTTTCACGCATGCGAAGCCGCTGGCCCAGATAATAGTATATTTTAACATCTATACTTTATCTTTAGTTCTGGCCAGTACCAGAGCAAACATAAAAAAACTAAAGATTGTCTTTGACTTTGGACTAATAAGCAGAATCATGAATGGAACTATAATGTAATTTATTTTATTTAGGACAGACTACAAAAACTATCCGACATTCTTATTTTGACAACCTTCGCCAAACATTCTCTACTTTTATTTGTAATGGCTTTCTTTTCATTTATTTATTAAGCGACATGTACAGCACACATATTAAACATTGACTAGGCTACATACAAAAAAAATAAAACATCTAATAAATGCACCAATTATAGATGTACATAGACAACATTTTTGGGACAGTTTACTGTCTACTATTAATTATAATAAATAAAAAAACTTAAAATTAAAAGAGAAAAAAAAAATTAACAAACTAAAAAATAAATCCGATGTCAAACTTTACTTGTCTCAAATATTCATGTCAATTGAGCTTTCAAGATATTGTGCCACAATCAGCATGTCGTTTCGAAAGTTTTTGATATCATAATTTGACAAGATATGGCACGTCTTTCTAAGTATTTCATCATTTATCGTTATTTCTATGCATTGAATTTTATTTTTAATATATATTTATTTATCATAGTTGTAAACACATAATTTACTTGGCACCATATTTAGCGCTCTATAAGCATGATCGACTTTATTAAGATTTTTGCGAAACCTAATAATGAGACATAATTATGAGATATTTGGTACAATATCCCCATTTCGCAAACAACATTAAGTATTTTCTTACAGCACCAAGGAAGTTGTTTAATTAAAACCATTATAGAACTTGAACCAGCTCTGATATAACTGAGAGGTGATAAATCAAAACTTTGGCGTTAAAACAAAATGAGATGAAACGATCAACTCTACCCCTTTCAACTATTTTATTGTCTTCGAAAACATTTCTTGAAGTTGAAAGTTTTCTGCCTTGTAAACAAATGTATTTACTACTTTGATATACCTACGTAATTATTTAACAAATTTGATAGGATTTAGATTTTTGTACCTAATCGGTCTTAATAGTTATGCTTATGTAGGTTATAATCTGATTAAAAAGTAATGATAAAATCGCTAATTGCGATTTTGTCGTGGAGTCTATCTCCTGATGATGCTTCGGTTCGGGCGAAACGATTGTTGAGTTTGTGATAGTGAACGTGTATAGTGTTTGTGTATTGTGGTGGCAGTGGTGTAGTATTGTTGTTCCGCGCAAACGTGCGGACGGATGAAACAATCTCCGGGACCTGGGCCCGACGCCCCGGCGTTTCAACCTACCTTATGCGGCCGTTAGCTGTATGTGGTCCGGCCTCATGAGTCACTGCGTGTATATGTGTACGTCTGTGTGTGTGCTTGTATGTACTTGGCCGATTCCCGAAACCGTTGGCTCGCCTCTGCACTCTTCCACGGACACGTAATGTCTGTTTCTCTCTGAGTATACACTTCACTATATCGGCTGAATAACACCCGGTGTGCACACAACCTTCGTAAGGTCACACGTTATTGAGTCGTCCCTATATCGGGGAATAGTACCCAACGCGCACCAAAACCGTGGACGGTCGCGTCTTATCAAACACGTTTTAACGCGTCACTAAATCTGAGAATAACACCTGAAACGCAAAATTACACGTGTGCGTTATAAAGGAATGCCGTGTACAGGCGCACGCGGCTTGTCCCTATCGTGTTTGAAAAGTAACTAGCGGGGGGCCGCTCTGGTAGCAATCGGATGCCTAAACGTCCTTCACTTCGCCACTCGCGTCGCTCGCCCGTCCGGCGGGCGAGTCATTTTATTCATAACAATTGTGCATGTGTTTTTACGAATCCTGCATGTAACGGGTATGAAAAAACCGGATAGTCCACTATACATTTAGCACTATATATATTTTCTATTTACTGTATCGCGGATTATAGCAAAATAATTTTATTATTACTTTTGTATTATGGATCTCCGCAAAGTAACGCCTAATTCCATAAATTATTTATAATCAGATTCATTTAAAAAACCAGACAAATCAACTCTTTCTCGTACCTTCTCTATTTTTGCATTATTATCCTTTTTACATTAAAACTTTGGTAGAAACGACATTGCTTTATTTTTGTCATTTTAAGTGTTTTATAATAATTGTAAGTGTTTCCGTGTGAATATTTTACTCTTTACAGATTACATGAGCAGACACAGACAAAAATTTATCAAAACTTAAAAATTTCATGAGCAAATTATAAACTTGGTCTCCTTATTGCTGTAGAAATACTCCTAATGTGAAAAGTTTGAAGTTGACTCCAATCCATTACACGACTGAAATATTTCTTTGTTTTTCGACTTTATCGCAAGAGAGACATTACAAATCATGACCTTATTATCTCAGCATTTCATTTGTGTCATTCCAAGCAATATAACAGAACTAACTGCTATAATATAATTTATTTGCTATAATCCGCACGGGTTAAGTGAATGCATGCAAAGCCAATGTGTATGAAGCAGGCAAAATCTACGCACCTTATACATGCAGGACCAGCCACCACATGCACCCCAAGGCGCAATTCACCAGCAACAACGCACACAAAAGCAGCACACACACCCACCACCACAATCTCGACGATCGTTTCGCCCAGAAACCATGTGTGTGTCATTCCATCAAGTTACGTTATGGTTTTTGGTAGACATTAAAATAAAATAAATCAAAACATCCTATTTACATCATCATCGCTTCAGATGATGAGTAGTAGTATTTTTTCCTTTGAGTGATTGCAAATTTTTTGTTACTTTTTATCAATCTAGATTGTAAAAAAAGGTGTAATCAGACCGAAATGAAACGTTTAAAATAACCTCATCAGAAAGAAAAGCAGCAAAAAAATCTCTAAAAAATCTCAAATGTTTCGAAAGGTTTTTATCATTTTCTTGTCTCCTTGCGGCATACATCCAATTTAGAAAGAAGTGATCAATAAGTTTTAAAATTAAAATGTCAAAATTAATTTACATTAAAAAAAATATGCCGACCAAAACTCACTATGGCTTATAAGCAAGGAGGCAAACCGTGACTCATACTTTTAATTTGTCAAAGGTCAAAGACTAAGTTGTTGACATTAATTTATAAGAATAAGAAAAACGTAGTTTACTGAATTGGGCTGGGCCCTAACAATACCATTAATTTACCAACGGTTCAGAGTGCGTGAGACGTTTATTATTAGAAATAGCTGGCTGTCAATCGCAGAATATCGCAATTATAAATATTTCTATAGAAATAATATTAGAGTTTCTTTGATATAGCAAGCTTAATAGAAAGCGTTCTTGAGAATAGGTTTTCCAATATAATTCAATAACTAATGCAAATGTCGGCGAACAAATTATTTATCAAATTTTATAGCATTATTAATTTGGTACAAGGGTTTATGACTCAAGCACTAAACGGTCGAGGCAATTGTAGGGGTAATCAGTATATATGAAGAATGATATTCATAAGCAAATTAGTAAGTACAATGAATATGACGTTTATAGAATTAGGCGTTAATAAGGTAATAATAAAATTATTTTACTATAATCCGCGATACAGTAAATAGAAAATATATATAGTGTTAAATGTATAGTGGACTATCCGTTTTTTCATATCCGATACGTGCAGGATTCGTAAAAACACATGCACAAACCTCCATCACTTCCACCACAATAGACAAGCACTACACACACTCACTATCACAAACTCAACAATCGTCTCGCCCCGCAACCGAAGCATCATCAGGAGATAGACTCAATAAATCGCAAAGCTTTGCGACACATTTGATACACATTTAGCACTATATATATTTTTTATTTACTGTATCGCGGATTATACCAAAATAATTTTATCATTACTTTTGTATTATGGATCTCCGCAAAGTAACGCCTAATTCTAAAAATTATGTATCAAACTAAATTACAAAGGTCCGCCAGTTAACAAAGGAGTTAGGTAATTGCGACGTTGATGATAAAATCTAACGGTGGGACTATAACAGTCGTACGTTGCCACTCATTCCTATTTTGCGATTTTGTCGTGGAGTCCACTGGACTGTAGTGGATAGTCCACTATACATTTGACACTATATATATTTTCTATTTACTGTATCGCGGAATATAGCAAAATAATTTTATTATTACTTTTGAATATGACGTTAGTATTCTGATATCCTTACTTTGATAAACACGGAGTTATTACCTTGCACGCATTACGCCAATAATGACGTTTTGATTTTTATTATAAAATATGTATGTTTGTCTAAATTTGATGTATCTAAGTAAATTTAAGTAAAAGTTAAAAGATAATGAAATAATTCGTCACTTGTATAGTAACAAAACCATACTTCTTCCTACCCATATACAATGTGAATATTAACACCAGAGAGCCTAACTTTTGCAACTTTTTCACTTTGATCGTATCCAAGACGTGAAAGTTTTGATTTAGTGCCTATAACTGCCCCAGACGTGGGACCCTCTTTAAAGTTACAGTTATGTAATAGAATAAAACAGCCCGAACAATTCTCCTGCTCAAGCATTCATAGCCGGAATCGGAAACATTATAGAAATGTATGAACTGATTGCTGGCAGCGCTGGAGACGTTAAATCTAATGTTACGATATCGAATGAATATTCAGGCCAGCGTTGAGTGGAAACTATAACTGTAACGGTTCGTATATCTGACAAGGTCTTCTTTGTTAATAATTTAGTTTTCCCTTAAGAATTAAAAACAAAAAACCTTATGTACACTTTCAGAGTAAGATTGTTTAATTTACTTACTTACTAGTGCTTCTGCCACCACCATCCTCCTGCCCTTATCCCACTCTAAGTGGGGCCGGTATAACATGTTGTCACATGATTCGGCTACGTATTTTACGACCGGCCGCCTGCCTGCGGTCAGCTTACCTTAGTCGTATTTTACGACCCCTCGATAAGTCGAGGTCTATTGTACTCAACCGGATACCATACGGTGGGTAAACTCACCTTAGTCGCCTTTTACGACACCTCTGTAAGAAATGAGAGTGGTCTATTCTACTCAGCCGGATACCACACGGCGGGTCGACTAACCTTTGTCGCCTTTTACGACAGCTCGGTAAGAAAATGAGGGTGGACTAATGCATGTGCGGTATTATGTTTATATTTTATTAAAAGTATTGGTTTTTTCTGTTGTATTTAAATTTTCTTTTTGTTTTGTTTTTCCGTATTCAATTTATTGTCATTATATTGATCCTTTGTGGTCTACAAATTTTATTCTTTTTTCCTATCAATTATTTTATTTGTTTCTCCGATTTAATGTTATGACTTCTTATATGAATCTTTAATCGCATTTATGATAATGGTTTTGAGTTATACAAATCTTTAAGCTTAATAACTACGATAGTTTGTTTAAACTAAATTTATATAATATTTCTGAAAAATAACGCACGTAATAATAAAATAACAGTTTATTAATACAGTTCATATGATAGCACTCGCTGCAAGTAGTGTTTTGTGAAAAGGCACCAATTTTTATTTTTAATGTGCTATAGTGATGTAAACTCTAAGGCAATTTCAAAATACGAAAATACATTTTATAAATTTTTAAACAAGACAAAAAATCAACTCAATTATATCGAGCGATACAGTAATACAATTTTCATTGACTTTTATTATTAATATTAAAACATATGAAATTGTAGAGTAAATAATGAGAATAGTAGGCAAAAAATTGCAATATATAGTATATTTCAATGACCTCTAGCTGAGTTTTACCTATAGTACAAAATTAAAAGGCACGAGACAGGTATGACCGATGGCTTTATGAGTTTCCACTGAGGCAATATGGCGCTGCTATAAATTCCAATTTGATCTAGTCTGGAACAGTTTTTGAAGACTGATTATTAATAAAACTTTTATTAAATTTCTGTAAGTGACATAACTTTGTAACATTACTTTGTACTGCTTGATCGTGCCTTATGCAGCAAGGCGACTATGATAATTCTGTAAAAATATCTATGGTCGTATTTGAATCTGCCTTGTTATGCATCGAAATGTATTGTATTAAATTTGTATTTGTGTATTAAATTTTTTTAAAATATATTGTGTATTAAATTTTTAAATTTGTATTTGTGTATTAAAAGTTTAAAAATACAATCATTTCGTGAACGGTTTAAAAATGTAAAATAATAAAAAACTTTAAAAAAATAAAAGTTATCTTTTACGATAATTTATAGCCTTATCACAACTTTCATAGAATCTATTTGAACATAATCGAAAAGATTATTGTGCGCCGAAATAGATCTACTCTTCTATTCTGTGGACGGGTAGAATAATATCCGAACCACCCACACTGACATCAACTTAAATAGCCCCCTATAAATAAGATCCTTAGAATATAAATAAGGTATTACTTCTACGAACTATAGCTGATAATTTCGTCCATCGCCTAAAAATTCTGAACATTCAGTCTGGTTTGCGTTCAAATAAATCAGGCCATCAATATAATAGACCTATCACCATAAATGTGAAAAGTGAATCGCAGAAGCTTAACTAGTCTCGTCCCTTCGCGTGTTCTAGGAAACCGTTTTGCGCAGGCATATCCAGGAGGATAGTTGGTATAGAATAAATAAATGTTTCTAGTTCAAGCTTGTTGTACGTGTTCAGAGGTAAAATAAATGGTGGGGATGAACTAATTACTATATAACAATGCTTGTTTGGATAATGCTTCGCTTTGCGATTTTGTCGTGGAGTCTATCTCCTGATGATGCTTCGGTTGCGGGGCGAAACGATTGTTGAGTTTGTGATAGTCACGTGTGTAGTGCTTGTGTATTGTAGTGGCAGTGGTGGAGGTATGTGCATGTGTTTTTACGAATTCTGCATGTATCGGGTATGAAAAAAAGTTACTGTATCACGGATTATAGCACAATAATTTTGTTATTATTTTTGAGTTGGTATAGTATATTACTGCTAAAATAAGTTAGCCAGATTGCGTCGCTGGTTCCTGAAATAATTAGAATGCAATGCGTTGACAGCAAGAAAAGCACGATATTTAATTTTATTACAGGCCCTACTACGACCAAATATTTTAACGTGTTTTATATTCAAAATGACTAACTACTATCGATCAAATGTGATAAAAAGTTCGTAGCAAGCGTTGATTTATTTCGTTAGAAAAAAGATGCCTATCTTTATGCATATACCTATGTCTGTATTTTTATAAAATGTAGCAAAAACATGAAACAGATTTGTTAAAGAAGAGATTGATGAGATTTATTTGCGTACAATCGAATTCACCAAGTTTTGTTCGAAAAGTTGGAGAATGCGCAAAGTTGGAAGCTTTCAAATTTCTTCAACTTTCTCCATTACAAACAATTCTTGAATGTCGTTATTCAAAGTATTTTTACATATCTTGATTATGAATTATTAATAGAATTAAAGGCATATATATACTTTTAAAAATACTTATTTAGGAATTTCGTGACCGCAACTAATGCCTTTTCTTATCCTTAGACGCGAGCATGAACGTATAGAAAGTATATCGAATGTGAACCGGTAATATGTCCTATCTCAATTTTAAGCCAAATTACTTATTAACGGCATTTGGCACTACTGCTCATCATTTACTGTATCAACATATATTATTTACTAGAAAATTTGTCAATAAATAAACATTAAAAGTCAACTGATTTTTTATTACATAAAAATTATTGCGAATGTATTAATAATCACGATTTTTCCTCTTCCTGAAAAGTTGTCAAAAATAAGATAGGACAATTTGGTAGTTGACGGTCGATATTCGGCTGTACTCGCAAAGACCGCCTACGATCGCCTACGAACGAACACACACGCATCAATATATGTATGTATGATAATACGGACGAATGTGTGGACACTTGCAGGATGATCGGGCTCATTATAGAAAACTAGAAATAAGTGCGGCTTCGGCCGCGTGAAATTCAGGTTTAGCATGTTATAGTCGCTCGAGTCTCGGCATGAGACTGGCTCTCTGATACCCTACACCGGTTTTATACCTATTCCCTCCTCTAAACTACAATTGACACCGGTTTGTTACTACCCCCACTAAAAATTGTTGTAAAACGACAATTCACATAAAACCGTTCTGTGCTATTAACTTAAACCTTTCGGAGGAATTGAACTACCTTTTAGTAAAATCCGTTCAGTAGATTTTGAGAAAATCGATTACATACAGACAGACAGCTTTGGGGACATTTTTTTTATAATAAGTATAGAAGATGATACGATCAACGATCATCGCCCATAGCGAAGAGTTAGTTACTTGTAGTATACAATACAGACGACTTATACATACAGTCTTCATTCTTATTAGTGGGGTCGGTACAATATGTTTTTCTCTTCCAGAATTCTCTCTTCCATTCTCTCCTATCATTCGTCAACTCTGACGCTACTTCTTTTATATGCATGTCATACTTCACACAATCTAACATTTCATAACTTATACATACAGTATGTTCCTTAAGCACTATTTTTAAATTTAGACATTAGGATTCAAACTAAATTATCTTCCCACCTTTTATATTCAAGTAAACACTCATGTTCGTACGCTATAATATAATATATTTTCTATCATAATATTAGAGGCGTGAAATTTAGTGTTGAAATACCCTCAACTATGCACAATGCATGTATATTTTTTTTTATATTTTCCTTTACAGAAGGAGTAACGGGGATTTTTTATTCTCGTGTTAGACGGTATAAGACATAAAAACATAAGACAAATTCAAAATATTCTTTATTCAAGTAAATTTGTAAATAAGCGCTGTTGAATCGTTAACTCTACTGTTATTTCGGAAAGCTACCGACAATAGCCAACAAGAAACTCTGCGGTTTTCTTTTCAAAATAATTCTTATTACTAGTTACATTTAGTTATTACTATCTTATGCAGGGTCGAAGAGGAGCTATATCCACGCATTCTTACCATCTATGTAATCCTCAATAGTATAGTAGGCTTTTTGTATCAGCCTCCCTTTAACAGTGTTTTTAAACTGCTGTAGTGGCAAAGACAAAATCGATTGCGGAATTTTATTATAGAATCTTATACCCAAACCCAGAAACGACTTACGTACTTTTTGCAAGGCGCAAAGTATGAACCGCAAGCTTACGAGTATGCCGGTTCCTACTTTGTCTATTATATACTAGAGATCATTATATAGATAGAAAGATAGTCAGACTTTCGAATTTATAAATGCGGTGTAATATATTGATAGTAAAGATTCATTCTATTCATAAAATGTTTTGCAAAGAGGTAAGTTTGACAAAAACTAGCCAGCTAGCAAGGACGAGCTTCTTGCAATGGGACTTATAAATCAAAAGTTTTTCAACACAAAAGCATTCTATTGAATGGCGCAACTTTGCGAATCAATTTTTTATCGGTTCGATTAGCTTCCATTCGCCGTATCCAATTACATTCAACTAGTATTTCGGACCGGAAATAGCTATTATATATTTTAACGATCTCCTGGTGCGCCATTGTGAAGTATTATATCGCAATCAGGTGAATTGAGTACGATTCCTGGATAAATAAATTTAGCAAACGTTAAATATTCCGTAAATTTTAATTTATATATGCAGACGTTACATTGTGGAATTCCATAGTACAGAAGTTACAATAGAATTATTTTCCTATAATCTTCATTTGTTAAGAGAATTTATGTAACGCTAATTCTATGAAGCAGGCAACGTTCACATACCTTATACATGCAGGAAAAGTCACCACCTTTCACCAAGGTCAGAAAATACCTAGTATATGTTCAAAAAAAAATCTGGGAAGTATAACCTACTCACACTGGAACGTAGTGGATCTAAAGTCTTTCTAACGATATGTGAGACTTTTAATTTATTATAATTTCAATTTAAATAAATGCAATATTGATGAATTACTCCTCCATTGTCATAATTGTAAATAAAACTGTCAATTGTTTATATATACTGTCATGGTTTTTACTATTTCGGATAGGACGGACAACCCCTGAAGCATCGTTGAGAGTGGACAATGCGAAAGCTGAGCCTATAAGCTCAACTTACTAGTTGAGCTTATAGGCTCAACTCTATTATTCTTCTACTCTTTATACTAAAGAGTAGAAGAAATTGTGTAGAGCTACAAACCTGCTCTGTGACGCTGTAAAAATATATTAATAGTAGATTTTAAACTTTCGCGATTAATACTTATCTTTACTTATTATAAAATAAAGTCCCCAAAGCTGTCTGTCTGTATGTAGTCGATTTTCTCAAAATCTACTGAACGGATTTTTGTACGGTTTTTACTACAAGATTCCTCCGAAAGGTTTATGTTAATAGCACATAACCGTTTCATTTAAATATAATTGAAGAGGTCGTTTTACAACAATTTTTAGTGGGGGTAGTAACAAACCGGTGTCGATTGTAGTTTAGAGGGGGAAATAGGTATAAAAAGCGGTGTCGGGTATCAGAGAGCCAGTCTCCCGCCGAGACTCCAGCGACTTTAACATGCTAACCACTGAATTACACGAGGGCGAAGCCGCACGTATTTCTAGTTAATATATAAAAATAGGGGTCACATCGCGACGAAATCGAATTACCTTTGTATAAGGTTCGACAGACTTGCACGTTACGATCTGGTCAAGTCGTGATCACGGTGGATGTATTTTTTAAAATTAATAAACATTTTAATAGTATGAAAAAGACCTACACGAAAAAACGAGTTCATACTTTCCAGTGTATATCTTTAGACTTAACATATACTTCTTACCGATTTTAATAATTATTATTTGAAAAATGTTATCATGATTATTACCAACTTACGTTAAGGTTTAATTTATTGTAAACGTAATACCGTTATTTGTAACCATAAGTAGTAACTTATGGTTACAAATGATAGATGCATAGTAATGCATCTAGCAAAATTTGCGTAATGAAATGCAATGCGATAAAATACGGATTTTTTTTCTACACTCACCGTCGTCCAGCCCCAAAGTAAATAACTTCTTAATACTTGTTATGGGTGACGGATAACTGGTTAATATATATAGATAAATAGTTTTAAATTAATATACAATGTTATATTAGCTTTTATTACCTAAAGTGTTTTTTTTATTTACAATATTCGTATCTTTTACTTTTTTAACATTTTATCTTCAGTTTGCCCTTTGACATAGGCCTCCTCCAGAAACTTCCAAATTCTTCTATCGCAAGCCTTCTGTTTCCATATATGACCTGCGATCACTATCTCTATTCCATTTTGACAATGTTTCTCTCATCATGTGGCCAACCCATCTCCATTTCTGTTGCATTATCACACTAATTACATTTGGGGTGTTTATTTTCTTTTTAATATTAGTTACTCTAACTTTATAACTTAGTTTTATTTTCAAGATATTTCTCTTCGTGTTATTTTGACATGCCTCTAATTTCTTAAATTTGTTTTTGGATATGGGCCAAGTTCGACAGCCATAAGTTAAGATGGGGATGATGCATTCATTAATTTTTGCTTTATCTTGTAAAGCTATTTCTCTTTCTTATAGTTTTAAATACAAATACACACCCAGGCTCGAAGAACCGACAAATTGTTTATAGAAAATGTTGGACCTCGGCGGGAATCAAACCCGCTACCCGCGGAGCCGAAGATAGGGTCACTACCCACTGCGCCATCGGGCCAGTTTGTCAATTCACAACAAAACTCACACTTGAAACCATACATAGACATAAAATTCGCTCACTATTTGAAATACGTGTGCATTACACAATCAATGTTGGATTGCGGTAATGAGAACAGATTTTGGCGATGAGAATATTACGAATCACAGTATATCCCTATCGATTGAACACGCAACACATTTACCTGATTATCCTACGACTATAGGGGCTTAATGAATGTGCCTTTAATAGCTTTAGGACCATTAGCGTGAATATGTATTATGAATGGGCTAAGTGAATACCTATTGACTGGGGCTTAATCAAAACTAACGACACTATATCTGTAATAGTAAACTCTACAGTTATGAAAATATATCACTCATTTATTTATTTACAAACTAGCTTATGCCCGTGACTTCGTGCGCATGGTCTTACGCGGCTTGCAGACCAAGAGCTAAGCTAAGTTAGTTTAGTTTAGCTCACATAGCTAACGCAGCTTTTCATATCTGTGTGCAGACTGAAAACTACGCAAACTAAGCTATGTGAGCTAACTAAAATATGCGAAGCTAAGTTAGTTGTGTATGTCGATGGGCAGTTACATGGACTAAACTAAGCCCCTCCCGCTGTACCGCACTTCCTCCGTCCGTCGCATTAAACGTCGCAGCAATGATTGAGCTCCCGCTTAGTTCTTGGTGTGCAGAGGACATCTTTTTAGATTATCTTAGCTTAGCTAAGCTGGCTAAGTTTAGCTTCAGAGTAGCTTAGCTTTCGGTTTGCAACCCGCATATGCCCTGCAATAAATAGTACCTGTCTGTCTGGTCTGTCAACCCTGCAAATGTCTCCTTCACAAAATCGTATCGATTCTTAGCGTTAATTTGAATGAACCTGTCGTTTAAAAATGATAACGATAGGTCAACAATTTTCGAAAACAGATTGAGTCATTTATAAAGTAGGTTAAACTTTTATACGACCTTTATTAACTTAAAATTGACATATCTTTTTTATTTGATGACCGATCGAAATAAAACATCATATCATATCATTCATATTCATATTTCATACTCATACTACTTTACTACTATTACTACTTTACTACTAATATTATAAATGCGAATGTTTGTGAGTATGGATTGATGTTTGTTACTCTTTCACGGCTAATCCGCTCAATCAATATGGATGATAATTGGCACAATTATTCCTCTTATACCGGAATAACACATAGGCTATAGAAATCCTGTTTATTCTACAGGAATACATTTCTACAGGATTTCTATAGGTTGACATTTAAAAACGCTATCTATTATCAACCATACAAAGTTTTTTTTAATTCATTATGTATCAAGACCGAGTCAAATCTGTAATTTAAAGGCGGTTCTTTCTTTATCACGTTGTTTAGCTTACGTCGAATGATTTATATATTTTGATTTCTGTTTACTGCATAAATTTAACTGAGATATTATATTGTTTAAATAAATAAACTACTAATCATATCATATCAAATCATAACATACCTTATACTTCATACTTCATGTCATATCATATCATTTCATTTCATACTAATATTATAAATGCGAATGTTTGTGAGTATGGATGGATGTTTGTTACTCTTTCACGAAAAAGCTCTTGGACGGATTTGGATGAAACTTTACAGTTATATAGATTATACATCGGAATAACATATAGACTACAATTTGTTATGATTTAACGTAATATTACGATACATGTAAATAAAGTCGGAAAAATTCTGGCATCTGAGAGCCATCTTGGCGTACGCTGCCTAAACCATTGGAGTTACACAAAGATGATGTACCGTAGTATTGGTTGTCGTGAGTAGTTCTAAATCAAAGTCCGTGACAGCATACATCTACCTTTTATGTTAAAGCCACTATGACCAACATTTTAAACCATAAATTTAATTCAATTTGATACTGTTTTACAAAGTTCTTTTAGTATATTTATCAAATACTTATAAAAATCAATACATTTGTCGCTTTCAGTATTTCATGTAGACAAACTTTGTCTTTCACACTAAGTAATTTGACCAAATAATTTAAAAGTTATCACGATATGATTGACTTCAATGGAGCGCCATAGAGTGCCTACTATGCGCGGCGCACGAAGATTGTTTGTTATTCGTCAATTTTGATGTTCTAAAATTTAGGATCTACGAGAAATTAAATATATGTAATTAAAAAAATTTTTTTTTAAGAATATTAATTAATTAATATATTCAAGTCAACTTGTGAACAAGTGCTTTTGAATCGTCAACAACTACTGCTGTTTCGGAAAGCTGTTCCTACCGAGAAGAGCCAGCAAGAAACTCGGCGGTTGCTCTTTTCAAAGAATAATTCTTATTATTAGTTAGATATAGTTATTGATGTCTTGTACAAGATCGAAGAGTTGCTATCTATATCCACGCATTCTTATCGTCTATGTTATCCTCAATTTACATATTTGACATCTCAACGATTTTGTTACATGTATAGATTAAATTACAATTTTAATTATTTTCTAAAAATGACTAAGGTAAGTCGACCCGCCGTGTGGTATCCGGCTGAGCAGAATAGACCATCTCTAAATAAATTATAGAATTAGGCGTTACTTTGCGGAGATCCATAATACAAAAGTAATAATAGAATTATTTTGCTATAATCCGCGATACAGTAAATAGAAAATATATATAGTGTTTAATGTATAGTGGACTATCAGTATTTTCATACCCGATACGTGCAGGATTCGTAAAAACACATGCACAAACCTCCACCACTTCCACCACAATACACAAGCACTACACAGGTTCAATATCACAAACTCAACAATCGTTTCGCCCCGCAACCGAAGCATCATCAGGAGATAGACTCCACGACAAAATCGCAAAGCGAAGCGTTATCCAAACAAGCATTGTTAAATAGTACTTGGTTCATCCCCACCCTTTATTTTGCCTCGGAACATGTGCAACAAGCTTGAACTAGACTAGCTTGTTGAGTTTGTGATAGTGAACCTGTGTAGTGCTTGTGTATTGTGGTGGAAGTGGTGGGGGTTTTTGCATGTGTTTTTACGCATCCTGCACGTATCGGGTATGAAAATACTGATAGTCCACTATACATTAAACACTATATATATTTTCTATTTACTGTATCGCGGATTATAGCAAAATAATTCTATTATTACTTTTGTAGACCATCTTTGTTACCGAGGGGTCGTAAAATACGACTAAGGTAAGTTGACGTGAGGCAGGCGGCCGGTCGTAAAATACGCAGCCAAATCATGTGACAACTTGTTTGTTACAGGTTCAGCCGACCCCACTTAGAGTGGGATAAGGGCAGGAGGATGAGTTGTTTTAGATGTTAGAATTATTTTCTAAAACAAACAGAAAAAAAACATTTAAAAATATAAAAAAAATTACATTCACGTAGAGATGAAAAAGGACCCAAGCTCCTGGTGGTTAGGACTACAGATGAGGAACCTCCTCACAAAACGTGTAGTCTCAAGCAACACTGCCTATTATATCCTACCCTTAATCCAACAACTTAACGAGAGCCTCTTGAGATCTTGGCCGAGGCTCTTCGCTAGTAAACCGTTTACCAATACAACAATAGGGACAATTATTGTTGAGTCAATATTCCACATCGCGGTAATCTCATGAGCTAGATCGAAATATTTAGTTAATCGACCTCTTTTCAGCCTCCCTCTTGTCACCTATCCATTCACATCCACTCATTTGGTCACATGATTTGATTTCGCATGATTTAATCATTAAGGACAGAAATTTCCAATTTTTTAAAACATATTTTTTCAATGTATTATTAGAGATCTTTCATTCTAAAAGTGCACGCCCCTCCACTAAATTACATTATTTTAATGTGTGAGAGAAAATATTGACTGTACTATTGTATATGTGTGCGCGCAGCAATTTCAAAGTTGACTCGACTCATTCGGGCACTTAAAGGTCAACTAATTGCTCGACTGGTATAGGTCAAACATTTATATGGCGGAGAATGCACGTTTTGTATGAGACAACACGTCTATTCTGTCACGCGTTCCTATCATTTGTGCACTGGCTGACCAACCAATCCGGTTACACGGGTTACAAGTAACGTTTGCATAAAAATAAAATTAATATTATATAATATTTATAATCAAATTTATATTGAAAATTCTTTAGAATAAAAAGTAAGTTTTTAACGTTTCCCTGGAGTAATAGTAAGCGCTATGGATTGTAAACGGCAAGTTTCGCATTCGAATCCTAGAAAAAACATATTAGTATATTTCTAAAATTTATCCCTGGTCTTGACTAGATAGATACTTCCGACGTACCCTTCTAACAAAGACTTCTACCACCAAGCGGTTTAGCATTCAGGTACGATGTCGTGTAAAAACCCTGAATGGTTACACGTTCAATCTCGAAACCCTTTCAAGAAACTTAAACTACATCGATATCCATCAGGTGAATTCGCGATCAAGAGCTAGCTTGCATTAAGTAATTTAATAAAGATCATATCATATATTCATTATGCAACTATTAGAATGATAAATAAAACGTAATTTACAGAAGTCTGTTCATTTATTTTATTAGTAAAAAAAAAATTAAACCGCAATAAATATTTACTATTTTAACGCTATTCACTCACGTCGCTATCTTCAGGTTCAGACTCAACATTAATTGTAAATTCAAAATTTTTCATATATTCTATCTCAATATCATTCACATTTCGACACGTATTTTCCCACATATTTCTATCAATCATGTCAATTCGTTCCTTAATTAAAGCAATGGCTTTAATGATGAAATAATGATAGATGTTAAGTTTGGCCGATTTTTTCGCACCATAGTTTTAAAAAATTCTCCATATTTTTCTATTAAAGAAAAAAAATCTAATTATTATTTAAAATAAAAAATATTTATCCTCTTTTTTTATGACATGCTAACTGTACTTCGTGTCTGTCTGACAATTGAGTAACCAATCAGAATAACAAGTTTGCGTGTATTTCGTCTGTACATAAGTTGTCTGTGTGTGAGTAAAGACATTGGAGGGGCGTGCACTTTTATCCGTTTTAACACCTCGGTTGATCGCCTCTTCGGGTGACAAGAGGGCTGGCTCCTTTCTCGCACAAAGAATCAGCTTAGCGATTCAACGCGGAAACGCTGCCAGCATTCTTGGGACCATTCCACGTGGGCATGATTTGTATAGTAGTAGCGTGTAAGTAATTTAAGATAGATATAACTTGTACATTTTTGTTATAAATAAAAAAAATTATATTTTGGTATTGAATAAAGGTTTTTCTCGTTTAGACTTATAAAGAGATGCCTATACATTTAAAGTCATAGTTCCAAACCTTAGCGTCGAATTATAAACTAACAATACGTGGCCCAGAGAAAGTCTTATTTGAAATAACGAATACTTTAAGCTATTCATAATAACGTACTGAGCAAATCACACTTCAAGAAAACCAATTTTCCATCTCGAATAGTTTTGAGTCGAAGTTTCCAATTACATGCTACTACTATTTTGTAGTAGAAAATAGAGGTTCAATTCGCTGCTGTCATACAAATCGTAGATTTAAATCTACAATGCAACCAATAGCCGTGATACTCTCACTGCTATTCTTGGTAAATAATACTTTCGAAATATAAGATGTCGTTGCTGGAAATGATTATGATTAAATTGGAAATATGATAAGTACAGCCTTAAGATATATTGGAGCCATTCTCATTTGTAATTCTTCGTATTTGAGCAAAATGATATCTTCAAAACCATAAAGATATATTTTTGTAACTTATATCAGTATGTATACCTCCGAATTCCATAGAAATATGCAGGTTTCCTCACTTCCTTTATCGAAAAGTGTTTGATAAACTGCAATTATCATCATCAATCAGCATTATTATTATATTATTATTATTAATTATCAATTAAACACATGAGTTTTAATAGAGAAACTCATTGGTGCCTGCCCGGGGTTCGGACTTGTGACCCCCTAGAAAGAGTCGCACAGTCTCACCGCTGGGCTAACATAGCTTAATTAAAAATTCAGATATGAAAATAAGGAATTCTAAATACTATTGTGCGAATCATCTACCTCTTCATATAAACCCCTTAATAAGGCCTTCTAAAATTATGAATCAATTTTAGCGTTTTAGGGATGGCATATTGTAAAATTATCGGTCTGTAAGAAGAGACACAGGGAAGGACTCAGATATTAAAAGTATTATGTATCCTTCAATTTAGTTATACGTATTCAAAAAGCGATGACTTTTGACTGATCTTCATTTAAGCTAAAACGTACCGTGTCTCTATAAATGAAAAAAAAAATGCTTCACTAATGGGGAACGCTGATGCTTTTGACAACTCAGTGGGGTACCTCTGTGTCATCTGAAAAAGCGAACCGGTTGCAATAATTTTAATGATGTACGTTATAAAAACATTCCGAAAAAGGATACGTTACGGTGCCTAAAGCCTTCTGCAAGAAATGCAAGTTCAGAAGTTTATTTACATAATAATAATGTGAGGTCCAATAATAAAGGCTTTAAATAAATAACTCCAAATCACTTGCGAAGCGTTCTGTCACACATCCACTCACACACTTGGCAAGTGCACTAATGTGATTAGTGATTAGTCGTGTCATGAGGTGACCACATTTGTTGTGTAATCTATACATCACAACTAATCCGCCGTGAGGTGCTCGTCTGAGTAGAATAGACCACCCTCATTTCCTACCGAGATGTCGTAAAAGGCGACTAAGGTAAGTTGACCTGCCGTGTGGTATAAGGTTGAGTAGAATAGACCACCCTCATTTTTTACCGAGGCGTTGTAAAAGGCGACTAAGGTAAGTTGACCCGCCGTGTGGTATTCGGCTGAGTAGAATAGACCACCCTTATTAACTACCGGGGTGTCGTAAAAGGGACTAAGGTAAGTCGACCTACCGTTTGGTATTCGGCTGGGTAGAGTAGATAACCCTCATTTCTTATCGAGGTGTCGTAAAAGGTGACTAAGGTATATTAGTTAGATTAAAAGTTATGACACTATTATTTTTTTATAATCCGCGTTTGTTAAGAAAATCTATATAATGCTAAGTGTAAGATGCAAAACCGTTCTCATACCTTTTACATGCAGGATTAGTACCACACGTATCACAAAACCCCGCCACCTACACCACACTACACAAGCACTACACACATTCACTACGATAATATCACACTATAGCAAAATAATTCTAGCATAGCTTTTGTACTATGAAATTCCGCAAAGTAAAAAGCCTATTTCTATAAATTATTTAAAAGATCTATAAATAATAAAGTCAGTCGGTAAATACGGCGATAAATTATACAGCCACAGAGTCATAAGACTATAATAGTCTATTTATAAAAGGCGGGCAAACAAGATAAATCTGTGTAGAGATAAATTTCGATTTCATTTCTCAAATTATAATACATCTCATCAAAAACTCTCTGTAGATACTTTGTATAACGACAGTATTAATGAAATGCTTTATTCCCTGTAGGGAAAATTCGCGAAATCTTCATAACGATGCCTCTAAAGCCGGCCTAGGTAATGTTCGGATTTGTAATGGAATGTACCCTCGTTGTGAAATCAAGAAACAGTGAAATATTTGAGTAATTTATCAAATCAGCTTCAATCATTTGAATCCAAGTTCTCGAACTTAACATTTAAAAGAGAAGAAATCGTCGATTATAACCATTTTGCACTCATATTTTATACTGAAATGCTTCAGTTGTATAATTAAATTTGTTAATAAAATATACTACTTGTATTACTTCAGTATTAATATACCATCGATATGTTCTGTGTGTTTTTAATACATATATTTCATACTGAAACTAGCTGTGCCAGCGGCTTCGCCCGCGTGGAAACCTGCGTGTCACAATTTTTTGCTAGAATTCAAATTTCAAATGTAAAAGTAATTATTTTGAGTTAACCATAAGAGATAGAGACATGCTATCCCTTTTTTTGTAGTAGTTTTATAGATCTACAATTCTCTAGTACATTACTTTAGCGTATCTCTGCTAGTTTACGCAGCGCACGCGACTATAGCTCCCAGCAAGCAAGTTTTTTAACAACTGCGCGATCTCTTCGACACAATTTACATAATACCGATATGTACTATTTACCTGAACCATCCGGAAGTATTGCGCAATCTTTTGTACAAAACCGTACAAAGTTCCGTTCAGTAGATTTTGAGAAAATCGATTACATAGAGACAGCTTTTAGGGACTTTGTTTTATAATAAGTAGAGATGCTTCAGTTATATAATTAAATTTGTTAATATAATATACTACTTGTATTACTTCAGTATTACAATACCCTCGATATGTTCTGTGTGTTTTTATTACTAAAATACGGGTCTTTTGTCTTATATGTTGTATATAGGCTTCGATTATACAAAATTTCATCGATATAGCTTCAGCAGATTTGCCGTGATTGCGGAAAGAGAGACAGACTTTTGCATTTAAAGTATTTATTATTCATAGTTAATAAAGATACCGGCTATACTCACGTCTTATTTTATCGGATTAGCCCGACTAGTTCAGTTCCCGCCGCGATAACGTCGTGTAAAGAGCTCATGAATAAGTGCCCCGGACGGGTTCGAAACTTGTCGGGCTAATCCGATAAAATTAGATGTAAGTATAGCCGGTATCTTTATTAACTATGAATACTACTCACAATAGTTTATATTTAAAAATTAATTTTTCATTTAAATTAACTTTACCGTACACAGTGATATACAGACAATATTATTAAACAAAAACTAAATGATAAACAAAGGGCGACATTATCACTAATCAATAATATGTGTATGGATAATTCATAAGCAACATTAGGCAATTTTTAGCCGAAATATAGGCCTACTTATTCTTAATCCGGAGGAAGGTAACTTTTAAGACTTATTCAGGTCATAGGTTTTTACGTCATAAGTCTTTAGGTCTAAGAAATTTCTACACCATACGAGCATTAGCTTCATATAATTTTATTAATTATATATTAATAGTATTTAGTGTATGTAGATCGCAGAATATTACATATTATTTTAATCATTACTTAGCTTTATCTATACTTATTATAAAATAAAGTCCCCAAAGCTCTCTGTCTATATGTAATCGATTTTCTCAAAATCTACTGAACGGATTTTACTACGGGTTTTACTAAAAGGTAGTGCAATTCCTCCGAAAGATTTCGGTTAATAGCACATAACCGTTTCATGTAACTTGAGTTGAAAAGGTCGTTTTACAACAATTTTTAGAGGGGAGGGGGGTAGTACCATATCGGTGTCATTGTAGTTTAGAGGGGGGAATAGGTATAAAAAGCGGTGTACGGTATCAGAGAGCCCGTTTCTCCCCGAGATTCGAGCGACTATAACATGCTAAACACTAAATTTCACGCGGGCGAAGCCGCATGTATTTCTAGTTGTTCATAAGATAGATTCATGTTTCTTATGAACTGTCGACGTATATACGTAAATATCAAGCTAAAGTTTAAGTGATTCTTAAACGGCGCGTAAGCGAATTATTTAATTAATCCTCTTCGAAAAATCAGTTTGCTAATGATGTTTTCCTTTCTTTTGTTCTTAAGTAAACAGTTTTTCATTTTAGGTATATTGAGCCGGCTACTATGGATCCACGTGCCCTGAAGGCCGTTTAACGAAAATAAAGAATAAAACATTTTGAAATACGGAGCAGTTATTTAAAGAGAACAAAACAAAAGGGCCTCGGCTTAATTAAATACAATCATAAAGAGCTTTACAACTTTATTAAATTGTTTGACGCACGCAAACACTAACTCGTACGCTTCGATATCAAGCTTTTATTACAGCTTAAATAACAACTCCATTGGGGCTAAGTGAGAGAAAGAGACGGATAAACTTCATAAAGGGCATTGTTTAAGTTGAACATTGAAACATGGCCACTTGAAGTTTACCGTTAAATAAAATTGATTGGTTGATACGTTGACTTGAAAATATATTAAAGCAAATATAGCAATATTAGTCTCGATAATACTTATTGAAAGTGGAGCTCAAATAAATTAGGAACCAGTTACCTGTGTTGATACTACCATTTATCAAGGTTCGAAAATAGAGTAATATATTTTTTGACTTCACTTTAAATTAAAACTCCTAGTTTGTCGAAATAATTAGCAACGATTTCGGGCAAATATACGAATGTGTGGTGATTGTGTTTTATAATCAGGAAATTATCAAAGCCTAAAAGTTCTTTAATCCTTTAATCGTTGATATCAAATAAACAGTCTATTCGTAGTAAAAGAATGTAATGACAATGTGTGGAATTTTAGTAAAAATACGTGTATAGAAGTAGCGAGAGTATCAAAATTTATTAAACTAAAATATAGTATGGTATTCGAATCAAATCAAATCAAAATATATTCTTTATTCAAGTAAGCGTTTACATGTACTTTTGAATCGTTGATTACTTAGATTTTATGAAGCTACAACCGGTTCAGAATGTAGTTCTTACCGAGAAGAACCAGCAAGAAACTCGGCGGTCAATCATTTTAACATTTTCAATGTACATTATTTAACCAGTCTTGTTTAAAGCTGAAAGGACGAAAGTCAAGCCTTTATAATTCATATAACCTTAGTTTGTGTGAATCTTTACGTATAATCATATTTCTTACACTTAATTTAAACTTTTCTGTAAATAAGTCTAATATGGCGGTGATAGTGGCAGTGTTAGTTATGCGCGTCCGTCACATGTATACTTTAAAGTTTACAAAGTTGTCTTATTTAAATTTGAAAATTTCTTCCATTAAATAATTTATAGAATTAGGTGCTACTTTGATCCATAATACAAAAGTAATAATAAAACTATTTATTATTAATCGCTTATTATGACTTTTGTATCTTCTACTAATAAAACACGTCATGTTTCACACCCGTAAGTAAGATTACACGACATATAGACATGTTTGTCTCAATTTATGTTTAATGTTAGTGTGAGAAACCAGTTTATAACTAAATTCAAGCAGACCGTTTCAATAATTCTATTTTTGTAGCTGAAATACTGACACAGTTATTTTCAACTTATGCTCGCTTAATTTTTGTTCCCCGACATAATGTGCCCCACTCCTTTATGTTCGCGGGTTTTTTGTATCCCTACATCATTAAAATCACTGCAGCCTGTCTGCGCTTTGTGAAGGCACAAAGAAATCCATATCACAAACTTGTCAAGTGCAAAACCCTTCTGCAATATGTATACAAGTGAATTTTTAAATTTGTATTTTGTGTGTAATTAATGCATGCATAAGATAATTTAATTATAATTTTAATTAATTTTTTTTCTTTATAGTTACGCTTATCAGGCTGGTTTTTGATCGTAATATTGACATTATCAATTTGCACCCTATTGAGTTGCTGTCTATTATTACTGATAATTTCGCCAGCTGATTATGTTATGTCCTTTATTCATTTTTGTTGATAAACGCAACTTGTGTGACCCTGCCTTCAGCTCCGTTTGTCGCGGATTCGATTACCGCCGAGTGCCAACATTTTCTATAAAACAATTTGCTGGTTCTTCGAGCCTGGGCGTAAACTTGTATTTAAGTATGTATTTAAAATAATATATGTATTATATTTACCAGTTGTTCGTCACCATAACACAAGTATTAATTTACTTTGGGGATGGACGACCGTGTGCGTAAGTTTCCAATATATTTATTTATTTAAATTCAATTAAATAAAATTAAAAAATATTGTTTATTCAAGTAAACTTGTAAACAAGTACTTTTGAATCGTCAACTCTAATGCTGGTTTGGAAAGTTGTTCCACGCGAGTAGAGCCAGCAAGAAACACGGCGGTTACGCGTTTCGAAATATAATTCTTATTACTAGTTACATTTATTCATTACTGTTTTGTACAGGTTCGAAAAGTAGCTTTATATAAAGCTACTTTGAAAATAGATAAGACTTAGTAATCCTCAACAGTATATTAGGGTTTTTGTCTCTTTTTAACAGTGTTTTTTAAGTACTCTAATGGCAAATCTGAAATCAATTGCGGAATTTTATAATAGAATATTAATATAGAAAGAAAATAATATTATTTTATATTAGAATATTATGCACAATTACAAATAATCACAATTAAAATATAGTAAGTAATGTAACCTCCCTCTAATCACAAATCCACACAGATTCATATTTAGCACTCATTTGTTCACATGTTTTTCATCCTTCCTCATTATATATATGTCCATTCTATCTTACATGTATGTATGTATCTATGTTTAATGCACTTTTATTTTTTCCATAATTAGCGCTTTTCAATGTTAAAAATGTTTTAAATGATAAGATGCACAAGTAAAAGTATATTAAGACTAAAAAAGCATTGATTCATGTAATTCCACTAAACAGCTCTCGTCTGAAACTTATAAAGATTAACAAGTTGTTCAAGCGACTAATGCAAGTCAGTGCTACCTCGTTAAAACTTGCGCCTTCCGTGGACTAAACTTCGCAGACGAGTCGAATGATATTACCTGTTTTTATTTACAGTTATTTAATACTCCTGATCATTTCAAAGCGCTATATACGGATGTGAGGAATTATTGTGTTTCTGCAAGTTATATTTTTTTTTGTAACAATCTAGTGGTTTAATTACATACGCTGCACTGTTTCTTCAAGAGATATTCAGGTCCTCGCGTATTTTCATTCACTGAAAAGCGTGCGATATATTGCAAAAATCAATTAGATACATAAGTTTTAACAGAAAACTCATTGATGTCTGCCCGGGGTTTGAACTCGTGATCCCCTAGAAAGAGTAGCACGATTTCACCGCTGGGCTATCACAGCTACATTCTATATAAAATGTGTTAAAGTAAAAACTATAAATGGTGTCTGTGATCTCGATATCATTTACTTTTAAAAGTGACTAAGGAATCGTCATATTAACGTTAAGAGAGTGGTTTACCTGTTTGGGTATATTCTTTATTTAGCAAATACAGTAAAAATAGCGCACAATTTAAAACAACATATATTAATAATCATCATCATCCTCCTGCCCTTATCCCACTCTGAGTAGGGTCGGCACAGCATGTTAAAAACATGTTGTCACATGATTCGGCTACGTATTTTACGACCGGCCGCCTGCCTGTAGGCCTACCATGAACTTTTAGAAGCGATTCAATTCAAAGTCAGTACCTAAACTCAACCGCTATCTTTTCCTAATTTCAAGTGTGGACTGCATTGGGGTCGTAATGTTTGAAAAGGAAAATGTTATATGAACTATAGATAAATCTGTCTCTTTTACTCAAATGTTGAAAGCATTCCGAACGCTCATTCGGCAACGACTTAAAGTGTGCGTCTTTAAGACGTCATGGTACGAAAAGCAAAAAAATTTCGTCACCGTCTTCAATTGAGTCTTAATAAGAGTTCATGGTAGGCCTGCTGAAATCAACTTACTTTAGTCGCCTTTTACGACACCTCGTTAAGAAATGAGGGTGGTCTATTTTACTCAGCGGGATACCACACGGCGGGTTGACTTACCTAAGTCGCCTTTTACGACACCTCGGTAAGTAATAAGGGTGGTCTATTCTACTCAGTCGGATACCTCACGGCGGGTCGACTTACCTTAATCGCCTTTTATGACACCTCGGTAAGAAATGAGGGTGGTCTTTTCTACTCAACCGGATACCACACACCTTAACATATATCGTATTCTAAATATTTCTAAATATTTCTATCCTATTATAAATGTGAAAGTTTGTGAGTATGGATGGATGTTTTTACTCTTTCACGAAAAAACTATCAGACAGATTTGGACGAAACTTTACAGTTATATAGGTTATACATCGGAATAACATATAGGCTACAATTTGTAATGATTTAATGTAATATAACGATACATGTCAATAAAGTTCGAAAAATCTGGCCTCTGAGAGCTATCTCGGCGTACGCTGCCTAAACCATTAGAGTTACACAAAGATGATGTACCGTAGTATTGTTTGTCTTAAATAGTTCTAAATAAAAGTCCTCGACAGCATATATCTATCTTTTATGTGGAAGCCACTATGACCAAAATTGTGAATCATAAATTTAATTTAATTAGATACTGTGGCAGACAAAATTCCTAGCGAGCGAAGCCGCGGGAAAAAACTAGTTAATAATATAATTATATAAATTTTAATGATACCGCTTTGTATAATGAGATAGTGAAACGTAAAACTCTCTATCAATAAAAAACGTGATTTGTTGTCACCTGTTTGGTACAAAAATCGTTTATTCCATTTTGTTTGACGCCAGGATTCACTTTTGCTTAATGGCCTCCTGTCGCTCTCAAGTTCTCCATTTCTTTATTGTTACACATTTTTCAAGACGATCCCATTAGTTCTTGTTCTCAGTGAAGGCTTCTTCAGCTAATGTATTTATTTTGCGTCATAAGCCCCATAAGAGCCGAGTAATACCTACACAGAGGGAAAAGCTTTGATACCGTATTGGTAAGTCATGATTTTTTTTCCAGGTTCGTGAAGTCGAATTTACAGAATTTGTGTACTAATGTTCTTCTTCTTGGTCGTATCTTCACTGATGAAGGTCGTGCCTAGTATTACGGTCTATGATACCACCACGCTTTGCACCACATTCTGCCACCTTGCTCTATTTGTGGCTGTTGTAATAGCAACGGATAGAGGTAAGTGGGTAAGAGATGTTATCTGGTCTATCTATTGCATAGGGGGTCGACCACTTTTTCTTATGCCCTAGACTTTACCGCTTATTATCATTCTTTCCTTGGCTACGTATTTTACGACCGGCCGCCTGCCTGACGTCAACTAACTTTAGTCGCCTTTACGACACCTCGATAAGAAATGAGGGTGGTCTATTCTATGCAGTCGGATACCACACTGCACATACCTTAGTCGCCTCTTACGACACCTCGGTAAGAAAGGAGGGTGGTCTATTCTATTCTGCCGGATACCACACGGCATGTATAAAAAATATTTTGTAGTTAATTAAGTTCAATATTCAGTAATATAAACATCGATTTAGCTCGATGTGATTATGATGTTATCCGTGTGTTTATATAATAATGTGTATGAATTGGAAAAGTCATATCAAGTTCAATATTTTAAATTTCGACATCGTGATGTTAAAACATCTCTATTCTCTTTGAGAGATGGATTGGTGGACACACCATGCTGGTCTGATTGGGATTTGCAAGTTACAACATATACTTTTGTTTACATGTCATATATATTTTTATCATGCAAATAATAAAGTAAAATACATACATTAAAAACAATTACAAAATCAATTTAAATATTTTATATAAATAAATAAATATTTTCAAGATCACTTCCAGTGTTTTGAAATAAGGTTTATGTAATCTGGGTATTTGCAGAAATTATTTTAAGCCCAGTGAATTTAGTTTAAAGTTATTATCTCATGTAAGTGAATAATATTATTCTTAATGAGAAATAAAGATATCTCAAACCGCGCATAACGTCCAGAACTCTTTGATAAATATTTTCTTTCAAAGTTAAGATCTTGATGAATTTTACGTATCACTTAAGTTTTCTTTTAATTTTAACTCAGGACTTGAATCCGAAAACCCTTGGTGAATTCTCACAGTTCAGTCATCGCGGCGTCACTGGGTCATACCATTTCCAAAGTTGTTTTGGACAAATATCTCTAAAAGTCCATCTAGAAACAAAAATAAATTATTTCGCCTGTTTGTGCATTGAGTTTATTTAACTTGTCGACGGAAATCAGGAATTAATTTCAATCAAAGTATCTCACTGAGAATTTGCAAGAACGCTACCTCACAGTTACAAAACATAGAAACAAAAAAGTAATTCGCCCGTGTAATGGATTGAAGTCAGCTTCAAACTTTTCACATTCCCAAAGTTTCCGAACAAATTTATCTCTAGAGTCAGTGCAAATACATCAAACTTGTAGCAATTTTGGGCACTTGTTTCATACGAGTGTTTACGAGCCTCTGGAATTAAACGCGAGCTCAAAGTTATATCTTAATGATAAAATAGCAGCACGCAGACAACCTTTGCGTGATTAATCTTTTGATTAAAAGTAATGCTGTCTTTGGCAGAGTTATTACATAATTTATCCTGTATTCTATTTTTGACTCTATTTTACATACAATATGCTGGCTAGAATCCGGCTGGCTTCGCCCGCGTAAATCCTGACCCCGTGGAAATTCCCCGTCTATTCACCTATACCTTCATCAGGAATCAAATTTTCTTTTAGTAAAAATCGTACAAAAATCCGTTCAGTAGTTTTGAGAAAATTTATCACATACAGAAATCTTTCACTTTATTTTATAATATGCATAGAAGTGTAGCGAAAATTTATTTCAAAGCAATTTAGTACATTCTATAAATGAAAAAAGTTTACGCTAGGTTTATGGCATGTACATGGCATTGTACTAATAAGACATTAGTAGCTGTACCTAGGGTGATAAAGCTTTTAGCAGCAAAAAATACCTTTTATTTACGTTTTATCATTCATGATTCGCCTGTCCTTATCCCACTGAAAGTGGGGTCGGCACAACATGTTACAGACATGTTGTCACATGATTTGGCTACGTATTTTACGACCGGCCGCCTGCCTGTCGTCAACTTACGTTAGTCGCCTTTTACAACACCTTGGTAAGAAGTAAGGGGGGTCTATTCTATGCAGTCGGATACCACACGGCAGATACCTTAGTCGCCTCTTTTATTCACGTTTCATATACGAATTAAAACACCATGTATATTTTTACATGTATTAATAAATTCATGTGGGAATCATCAAAATTATTATTATAAATTAGCTTTAATCAAATCATTGCATCTTAAATTTTTCAAAAATAATAAAACAGATGCTATGAATTGAGTTTAAAAATACATTATTTAAGATCATACTCTAATCGAGTTTAACTTTACACGTTTAATAATCACAATCTGATAGCTAAAGTGCATTGATTTACAATTAACTCTAGTGAAATGGTGTAGAGAAATGTTTCACCGTTTTTTTTCCTTTTACATTTACCGTTATTTTTTCTGCAAAGAAAGCTGAGGGGCTTTCATCGCGAATGTCCCGGCAGCTATTTCACCGACACCCATATTTATTTAAGAATCAGCCTTGTCTCCGAGTAATTATTTGTCTTTCTGTGAAATTGTTCCAATTGTATTTGCGAAAATGCTCAAATTGAAATAGAACTAAACGCGGTCGCTTTTAGTTAGGATATAGTATTTCTACAGAATCTGAAAAAATTAACAGGACCTTTACGTATCATTTATTATTATATTAGAACGGATAAAGCCTTCATAACTTAGGATGACTTACACAGACCTTACACATTATAATTACTCACTAAAGTTGCAACGTTTGAAAATATCCTAATAAATGATTGTTGGAATGAGAAATATTTTAAAATTGTTGCAATGTGGTTTACTGATACTCGTACGTATGATTAATATTTTAACAGCTATATGTTATATTTGTGAAAAAAAAATTGGTAAGAAAAATTCAGCAAATAAATTTACCTCAATTTATTTAGCCTTCTTATACTATAGCTTAACGGGGGGCATGCTAAGGATTCTATCTAAGGATCTCTAACTTATACTTACATTAACATTGACAATTAAAAAAACTATTACTAAAAGGTTTTTACATGAATAAGTCTCAAGGGACAAAGAATATTAAACGTCTAGAGTCAGGGGGGACAAAGAAAACACACACTTCTCAGCATCATTAAATGGCTCGACTTACGAACTCGAATGACGAATATCGACATTAATAATTTGATAAAAGTCGTCTAGCTACCATTTTCCATATTTGATAAATAAACAAAATTTAACTAAACTAGGAAAAATATCCGAAACTATTATATATACTTTTTGTGTAAAGTTTATTTAATATTGAGTACTGATAATAGTAGCATTTTCGTATTTGATTGAATATTAAAAAGAGATCACTTTGTGCTACGGCATCATATACATTTCAGAATATATGAAACTGAGAAGCTATTGACAATTTAATAATGTAAAATTGAAAGTGTTTAAAAGATTAACCGTCCAATTTCTTGCTAGTTCTTCTCGGTAAAAGCAACATTCCAAACCAGATGTAATGTTAATGAAGCATTAACCATATTCCGATTCAAAAGTACTTAAAAGAGCTTATTTGTTCAAGATTATTTTAATTTCCTTTGAATTAAAACTTTAATAATAAACTACTGCGGTTTTATGTTATATGCATTAAAGTTGCATAAAGACGATTTTCTTAAGAAACATACAGAGAATTAAGTTAATTTAATTTTCTCTTTGGTAGTTAATATATTTTCCCCTAAGATAGAAACTTTCGTTATTCGCGGTAAAGACCTAACTGTAGGTAAAATTTTATACAATTTTCCTGTTAAAACACCAAAGCAGTACAAACACAGACACGCACTCACACTACAAAACAAACTTTAATCATTATAATAATAGTAGGATTATTGTTATTTATAATTGATTCGTTCGCAGAAAGCAATTTACTTGCACCACAAGGCGTTGATTGGGCAATCCTTCGGGAATCACTTGCGTAGTTCCTTAATTGAAGATCAATTACCGCAAATCGAATGGGAGCAGGCGTGTAGGCGAAGTTTCTCTAATGGACTGTTTTGATTCTCACCCCCTAAACACGCACATTACGTTGGTTGAAATAAGGGCAACGCTTTGTAAGAATTCTACTTCCTTACTAATGTTATAAACGCGAAAGTCAGTTTGTCTGCGTCTCTGTCTGTCTGTTATGTTTTCACGGCGAATCCGCTGGACCAATATCGATGAAATTTAGCACAATTATTTCTTATACACCGGGATATAGTCTGTAAAAATCCTGTAAATTCAACAGAAATAGGATGACATTAAAAACGCTATTTATTATCAACCTATGAAAGTTTTTCCAGAAATAGGTATTATATTACGTTGTTTGGCTTACGTCAAAAGAGGTATCTTAAGAAAATTTTGATATATTTTGGTTTCTGTTGACTGAATAAATTTATCTGAGTAAAATGGGTTGTTTACAAAAATAAATAAACTACTACATTATAATATTTTTTATAGTATTTTTAAACTGCTGTAATGGTAAAGTTAAAGTAGATTGTGGAATTTTATTATAGAATCTTATACCCAAAAATTCTTCTTCTTCTTCTTCAGCCGATGGACGTCCAC
The DNA here is from genome assembly GCA_947086505.1 of Morpho deidamia. Classification (NCBI taxonomy): domain Eukaryota; kingdom Metazoa; phylum Arthropoda; class Insecta; order Lepidoptera; family Nymphalidae; genus Morpho; species Morpho deidamia. The sequence goes on from CAMTZC010000025.1 coordinate 5,685,471, forward strand.
TGCTGGACATAGGCCTCTTCATGGGATCGCCACACCACACGATCTTGTGCTGCCTGGTGCCTGGACCCAAAAATTAAATTACTAAAAATATACTGTGAAGCCAATGTAAGAATATCTGTTTCCTTGAACTCCTCTCGCAGGGAATCGCGCGAATTTAAATTGTATCAATGGATCAGCCGTGAGGAGAAGTGTCACAGACAGACAGACTCCCGCTTATAATATTAGCATGGAATGTCCAACATGACCATCGGGATGAAGGAAGGGAAGGAAGGATGAGGAAGAGAAGGGAACAGGTTATTACCTAGCCGTGGGATAGCAACAGGCCACTACCTATAACTTTTGATAAGAATAAGTTATTTATTAATAATTGCGCTACTATAACATTAATGTTACAAATTAAAAAGTTCATAAATTATAAAACAGTGCAACGCAATAAAATGACTACTCAGGTATTGTGGAACTGCGGAACAGAATACTGATTTTCAGTAGCAGTTAAACAAATCTGAATAAATCTACTAATACTACTCTTTCGTATATACTTAAAGAATCTATCATCCTCCTGCCCTTATCCCACTCTTAGCGGGGTCGGCGCAACATGTTACAAACATGTTGTCAAATGATTTGGCTACGTATTTTACGACCGGCCGCCTGCCTGACGTCATCTTACCATACTCGCCTTTTACGACACCTCGGTAAGAAATGAGGGTGGTCTATTCTACTCAGCCGGATACCACACGGCGGGTATATACTTAAAGAATAAGGAACCATAGTTCAATTGTTTTTCCAAAACAGTGGGTAGTAAGTACTTTGTACTAAAATAAAAATTATTTTAACGAAGTAATTCTAACAATCTAGAAACCTATAAAAACAATCTAAAGACACTTTAATTCGTACGATGATGTAATAAAAGCAATTGAATGAATAAATGATTTATTTTTTTGGTACTAAACAAAAAACTAAACTAAGCTATATTATTTTAAAGTAACAAATAAATTAAAAACAAACTATAATTAACCATACCAATCTGGAAACATATTAAAACAATCTAAAGACACCTTAATTCGAACAACATCCACAGCAATTCGTTTCAGACAATCTAATATAAATGTACTGGCACCAATAAACACCAATCCTGAATCTAACGCTATATTGAAAGTGCCGAGTTGATTGAAATTTATATCCTTTTCCTTTCGACTTAATGAAGTTGTATTGCATTTCTGGAGCGTAATGTTCACAATAAATAACACCCTGGTTCAATGTTTCGTTAATGCATGTCCATTTGCTCAAATATAAATCCTATAGCTTTCCCGTTTTTACGTTTCATTAATGGATTATTAATCCCATTAGAAATTGACCCAGTTGCTGATATATATATGTATATACTCGATTGTTAATCATAATTCCATTCTTGTGTAGAATAGTCTAGAATATTTTATAGATTAGAAATACACAGTACAGAAGCGATTTAACTTTTGTCTTTACTTAAAAACTTCACAGGTGTGATCATACATTACAATTGTGATAATGGTGTATCGTCATGGGTGAGAATGTTTGTCTATAAAGTGGAATTATTTTTATCTTCGATACCAATAAACTATAATTTTGATGCGCGGATAATGAAAACAAATTACATACTAGAGCGCCTTACATTCTATTTCAAATTCCGTTTAGATTCCGTTCAAGAAAAGTACAAGTAAGTAGGTAATTATGAAATTCTAATGAGTCGTATTTAAATGTTTAAATTATTATCCGTGATTTTTTTATGTGACTTGGATCTAAAATTTATAAAATTATTAAATTTAAATTTGCAACTCACAATTACTAGAACTAATAGACTGTCTGGAACTCAAAATGCAAAAAAGTTATAATTATTAATTAAATAATTAATGGTATTCTTGAATGTAAGGCGAATGAAACCAGGAATTTTAATTAAAACAAAATTCTAAAGACGTAGGTGCAAATTTATAAGTAGAGATCACATGAACGCTAAGCAACGATGAACACATATTAAAGTTGTAATTACTCACAACCTAGATAGTTTCGTTTAGACGTCTAACATCTAAGCCGAATAATTTACTACGTGCCATGAAGTTTAACAAGACAACTAAACATTTGTAATTTAAGCATTTGTACGAATTATAATCTGAATAATCCGATCAAAAAAGGAATTGAAAAATGATATGCTTTTTGGCTTAGCCTTTGAGAGATTAGAAAATATATGGACAACTATACACCCCGCCGTGTGGTATCCGGCTGAGTAGAAGAGACCACCCTCATTTCTGACCGAGGCGTCGTAAAATACGACTAAGGTAAGTTGACGTCAGGCCGCCTGCCTGACATCAACTTACCTTAGTCGTTTACCTTGACAACATGATTGTCACATGATTTGGTTACGTATTTTTACGAAACAACGTGGGATAATGGCAGGAGGATGATGATGTGACAATGACACACACCGTCATCCGTACCCAAAGTATTTAACTTAATACTTGTGCCATGGTTGACAATTGGTTAATATATACATATATAACTAAAAAAATAAATACACAGATTTGAAGAATCAACAAATTGTTTTTAGTAAATCTTTATCCTCGGTGGGTTTGTAACCCGCGATAGCTTAATGCAGGGTCACTGCTACGTGCGCCAACGCTTCTGTCGTCTAATATTAGGCCGAAGACCATCATACCACTCGAGCGTAAATTTTTTTCTTTCTTTCTTTTGTTTGAATTAAGATGGTGTGGTATGTAAACTATAGAAAAGTTTTAGGTATTAGACAATTTATAATATAAAAACATGCCGGTACACACTGTATGAATCGTCAATTGAAAAATTGTAACAAATATTTATTTTTTAATATTACAGTTTCGTATTCCGTTTGAAAGCATAAAGTTGAAAGTAAATAGAGTTCATTTCATATGAAGTGCTCTTAACTCTATATTCTGAAACTCGGCGAATGAATAAAATATGAAAAATATTTCCTAGTCCAATCCTCTGAAACGGAACTGCAGATATCGCCAATTAATGCAAAAAACTTTCAAACTAGGTTTCGTGATAGGATCTTTTGCCAATTTATTTCCGAAGCATTATTATTTCTTCCCATATCTTGTATTTACAGCGATTCCTGCAAGACTAATTAAAAAAATTGATATTGACTAAGAAAAGCCACTTCTATCAAATTATATAAATTTCCAATAACGAGAAGCTTTTCAGTGGGTAGCCGGTTCTGACTCCGATTAGGCACCGGCTAAGTTTTCGATTAAAACTTATTTATTATACTCAACAGCGGTGGCTTGTAGTCATTTGCATTTTACTAATCCTGCATGCATTATATATAAACACGGATAGTATAGTCGACATTTTACTATTACATGGCTTTTTTAAACGCGAATTATAAGCAAACACATTCTTACTTTTGTACTATACATAACATAACGCAAAGTAACGCTGCTTCTTTAAATGAGTGTCCCCGCGCAATAAGCGCATGAACTCTTACTGCGACTCAATTAAAGACGTAAACTAAATTCTTTGCTTTTTCATACCATGACGTCTTAACGACACACACTTTAAGTCATTGCCGAATGACAACCTAAACTGGATCTCATTCACTCTCTTTTCGTTATTAAAATAAATTAACTTATAAATAAAAAATCTCCTAAATACTATTTTAACATAAAATATATAAAACTATGTTTTACGTGGATCGATAATAAACAATACAAAATAGAGTGTATTGTTATCCATTTTGCTTATATTCATTGCAAAAGAAATAGATTTAACTTACAGTATTTCAAGACGAATATGACGAAAAAATTAGTTTTGGAATGCGTCCTAAAACCATTTGAGTAAAAGAGACAGAGTTATCTATAGTTCATATAACGTTTTCCTTTCCAAACAATACGACCCTAATGCAATCCACACCTTATGGTACGAAAAGAAATCGGTTGAGTTTAGGTACTGACTTTGAATAGAATCGTTTTCTAAAAGTTCATGGTAGGCCTACAGGTAACCCGTGCCTGGTCGCGCATCAGCTTAAATCATCTGCGGCAACGTAGCAACGAAACGCTACGCCATCCTGTAGGCCTACCATAAGCTTTTAGAAAACGATTCAATTCAAAGTCAGTACCTAAACTCAACCGTTATCTTTTCCTAATTTCAAGTGTGGATTGCATTGGAGTCGTAATGTTTGTAAAGGAAAACGTTATATGAACTATAGATAACTCTGTCTCGTTTATTCGAGTTTTTAGGACGCATTCCGAACGGTCATTCGGCAACGACTTAAAGTGTGACTCTTTAAGACGTCATGGTACGAAAAAGCAAACCAATTTAGTTTACGTCTTCAATTGAGTCGCAATAAGAGTTCATGGTAGGCATGCAGTACGCATAAAATGCGTGGCCGCTCCAAGTGCGTGCACGCTAATCTATTTCCGAAGTAGTGAATCTCGCTGCTCGCGGCCAGTTGCCCAACTGGCGACGTGTGGGCCACGATATTGCAGACGGCTACACTAATACATTATGTACTTTCTTTGCATTTAATATTTTCATACAATTGCTCTCAATAGTCCAATTATCACATGTACACTTTTAGATATCGCTTCAGTGTAGTTAAGATATGAATGTGGTTAGCGAAGTAATGAAACTGTATTTCAGTGAGAAAATTTGTTGGACGGTTAACGTATAGTGATGTTAACCGTTAATAGTGTTTAGTTAGTTGATTGCCAGTTAGCCCTGTGCACATTACATCCTGTAGCGCAGGAAATCATTACGTGATATAATGGAGGAACGATAGAGATCCTAGTGTAATTCTGTTGGATAATCTAGTACATAGATATATGCGGAGTAATTTTATCACAACATAAATATCGAAACGCTTGCGTCGATTTATTAGTAAATTTAACCCAGGCATTATAAGCTTTAGAGACGCCTTGTATCTAGATAGGTCTCTGATAAGACTGAGCTGGCTTGAAAAAACCGACCAGACACAAATAATTCAAATATAAAATATTCTATACATATTTAAAATTCAAATAATTCCTTAAGACATTATTAAATAACCAATTATTACTTTTTTCCAATCAGCGCGTGATGAATACTGGGTTTTCTTTTAAACTACTTTGTATACATTTACATCTATAGGAATTTAACTTAATAAATTATGTATACTTTGATATATATGTATTCCTATATTTATTATAATTCATCGCTAAAAAATCATTTAAAAACCTTACTGAAACCTTACTGAAATAGTCAAAAAACATTACATCGTGCGCGAACGTTGTCACTGGTATTAGATTATACCGTAATGAGGTTATTTGTATTCCCTAATAAAGTAAAGATGCTGCGAATAACGGGCTGAGAGTTTGCAATAACAGTAAAGTTAGCTCATACTTGGCACACTCAGCAACAAAGCTCACAACTTTCTAAGTCCGTCCAAAACAGACTTCACTGTAGCGCAATTTGAAGTATACATTATTTGAAACATAAACTATTGTACCTTAGTTACTTGGAAAGTGATGACGTTAACATAGAGTGCTGAGGATATCATAATTCTTACAACTACGCCATTAGTATATATTAAGTGAAAATTATTTTTAGTGTTTAGAGATTTTAGTAGAGCTTAAACAAAAATTTTTTAACATAATTTCACGTGTCTTAAACAAGTTGCAACTTTGCTGCATTGTCTAACTTTAAAGACGTATTTCAGATTAGATTGTAGAATCATTCCTAATTCATTATCTATATATATCTGTATGTGATCGATTTGGGACTGAAATCTACTGAATAAAATTTTGCAATTCTTGAGGAAGGTTTAATTAATATTACCTTCTCTGGAACGCCTAAACCGATTTTGAGGGGATTTTCACTGGAAGATAAAGATGATTGCATAGCGACAAGCTACTTTTTATCTTAAAATACACACAGCGTCGCGGTTTACGCGTAAAAACCTTTGGGATTTCCGCGTGGACGAAGCCGCAGGCACAACTAGTAATATAATATATTCTCTTGTACATTTAATTCACTTGCGAACAGTGGATGTGATTTTTTTACGGAGCTACTTGAAAAGTGGTAGTGGATAAATACACTACTTTTTGAACCCAGTATTGAATTCTTTTTCTTTTAATCTACATTTTTTTTTGCTACATTTTAATTTTTAATGATTGCCTTTTAAAATTATATATATAGTTTTTTTAATTTTGACATATAAATATAATTTTTTAATGCAATTTTAAAGAATAGTAATATAAATTGTAATCAACTTTTTTTTTGTTAGGTATTCGATTATTTTTATAAATAGTTAGTGAAAAATAATGTAAGAAAACTTATTTCTTAAAACTTCCCTCGCAGTGAATCAATGACCTCACAAATATATTATCTTTTTATTCGTAAAGCGTCACTGGAAATAGAAATGTACAATCTTACTGATGTTTTTAAAGAAGAACACAAAGTAAATAAATCAGAAACACAAAGCTTTGGCTAATGCGTTCCCAGTGGTATACGACCAAATAGTTTGTTCAGCAATAAACTTATATATAGCTGCATAACTTTATCTTTAGCTATTGCAATGTATAATAATTGTTTATCTTTTGTATCAAGAATTTTTATTTTTATATAAATACATAAATTTTAGTTTTTATATAAATATTAAATATATTCAATATGACAGAATACTTAATCGGGGTAAGCACAAACCTCAAACAAGTTTTTAAACAGATTTTATTTATTTGAATGGCTCATTGGCGCAGTGGGTGAACCTGCCTTCACCTCCGCGGGTCGTAAGTTCCATTCCCACCGAGGGCCAACATTTTCTATAAACAATTTGTTGGTTCTTCGAGCCTGTGTGTTTATTTGTATTTCAGTATGTATTCAAAATTGTATATGTATATATCTACCAGTTGTCTGTCACCCATAACACAAGTATTAAGTTGCTTACTTTAGGGATAGACGACCGAGTGTGTAAGTGTCCGATATATTTATGATTATTTATTTGTATATACATATTACATATAAGCTGTGATAGCCCAGCGATGAGACCGTGCGACTCTTACGAGGGGAACACGAGTTCAAACCCGGGCACCAATGAGTTTTTCTATTAAAATTCATGTGCCTAATTGATAATTGTAATTTATCACACGCTTTTCGGTGGAGGAAAACATCGTGAGGAAACCTGCATATCTCTAGATAATTCTGGAGATATGTGTAACCTACCAATCCGCATTGGAGCAGCGTGGTAGATCTTAACTCCAACCCTTCGCTCCAGAAACGGAGAGAGGAGGCCTATTCCCAGCAGTGGGATTGTAACAGGCTGCTACTTTACTTACTTACTTTACATATTACATACCTAAAACATAGGTTCAGTGAAATAAAATAGGTTTTATATGCGCAATATCTAATAGTATTAACGAGTCTGCGTTGAAACTTGACTTACTTCATAATCCACATCCGCTAACTTACTATCGAACCCTCTACTCAAAAAGCCCATTTCTGCTATCACAATTTAAAATTAAGGATCAAAAATACCATTTCCGATTTCAAAATATATTTATTCATTTATTTTTTAAACCGATATTAATCTATTTATAAGCACCTATCTCAAGTTTCCATCGCGAGGCCTTGTAATGCATTACCTAAAATTACATTTTGTATGTGTTTTATAGTGCAATGACAATTTGTATATGACAATTTGTATGTGTTTTATAGTGCGAGAGAACAAAACCGACACATTGTAAGCAAATTGAAAATATAACATTTTATTTAAAATTTTTTTGGTTGTTTTTGTAGCATAAGATATTCATTTAAATGATTTATAGAAGCAGGCGTTACTTTGCGAAATTCCATATTACAAGCAATATAACAGAACTAACTACTTTGCTATAATCCGCACGGGTTAAGTGAATGTATGCAAAGCCAATGTGTATGAAGCAGGCAAAATCTACGCACCTTATACAGGCAGGACCAGCCACCACATGCACCCCAAGGCGCAATTCACCAGCAACAACGTACACAAAAGCAGCACACACACCCACCACCACAATCTCGACGATCGTTTCGCCCCGAAACCGAAGCATCATCAGGAGGATAGGCTCCACGACAAAAACCGAAGCATCATCAGGAGGATAGGCTCCACGACAAAAATCGTGGAGCCTATCCTCCTGATGATGCTTCGGTTTCGGGGCGAAACGATCGTCGAGATTGTGGTGGTGGGTGTGTGTGCTGCTTTTGTGTACGTTGTTGCTGGTGAATTGCGCCTTGGGGTGCATGTGGTGGCTGGTCCTGCCTGTATAAGGTGCGTAGATTTTGCCTGCTTCATACACATTGGCTTTGCATACATTCACTTAACCCGTGCGGATTATTGCAAAGTAGTTAGTTCTGTTATATTGCTTATTCATTTAAACATAAAATTATATGTATGATTATATTATAATTATATTATATGTATAATAAAACATAGCAAAGATAGTGTTTGTTAAACAGTTTTTGGGTAGCAAGTCTCCTGAAGAGCGTGGCAGTGTGTAGCGATGTTTTTTGTTTACATATCCACTGTAATGAAAACAACGCTAACAGTGAGACGGGGATTCCTCACTTTGACTGTTCCGTTCAGCACTGCGGGTCTATTTCCTCGGCGTAACAACCAACGTCGCGGCGGAAGGCGCCCCTAGCTTATATGAATTTCTGCAATAGCACAGATACAGCGACCAATATAATGAGACCCGTAATACAATCGATCTTACTTATACAGTCAAGGCATGGAAATCCATCTTCATAGATTCACAGGGTTCTCATCGAAATTGCCGGCGCTGAAGGAACATGTAGTAACTCTGTTATTGGTTCATTTGCTTCAGTAATAAGTTGCGATACATCGACGTTTGATAGATTTCTATTGAAGGAAATACAGATATTTATTTGTCATGGAGACGTGGTGTATTATTTTTATTGAAGAAGAATAAATATATTCGAACGAAAATTATATTTATCGGTTAAGTTGTTATTACACGGTACATTGTTTTGTTGCAAAGGGTATAAAATAAGCCAAGCTTGATATATTTAGGGTAAAGAAACTGTATTTTGACTTTATCTAAACTTTTATTATAAAATAAAGTCCCAAAAAGCTGTCTGTCTGTATGTAATCGATTTTCTCAAATTCTACTGAACGGATTTTTGGACGGTCTTCACTAAAAGATTGTGCACCAACAGATTGTGCAATACTTCCGGATGGTTTGGGTAAATAGGAAATATCGGTATTATTTGAATTGTGTTGAAGAAGTCACACAGTTATTAAAAAACTCGTTTACTGGGAGCTTTAGTCGCGTGCGCTGCATAAACCAGCATAGTACGCTAAAGTAATGTACTAGAGAATTGTAGATATTTAAAACTACTATAAAAAAGTCCGCATAGCATGTCTCTAACTCTAAAGCTTAACTCACAACAACTACTTTTATGTTTAAAATTTGGCGTTTAGAAAAAAATTGTGACACGCTGATTATCACGCGGGCAAAGCCGCTGGCTCAGTTAGTCCTTTTAAAAAACAAGTTTAACGCCACAACTAATAGAATTAGGCGTTAGTTTTCCGAGGTCCATAATACAAAAGTAATGAAATTTTATTTTGCTATAATCCATGATAAAGAAAAATATATGTATCCTATCCTTTCTCATACCTAATAAATAAATAAAATAAATATATGGGACACTTTACACACACGGTCGTCCATCCTCAAATTAAGTAATCTCATACTTGTGTTATGGATGACGGACAACTGGTAAATATACTATATATATAATTTTAAATAGATACTTAAATACAAATATACACCCAGGCTCGAAGAACCAACAAATTGTGTATAGAAAATGTTGGCCCTCGGCGAGAATCGAACCGGAGCTGAAGGCAGGGTCGTTACCCACTGCGCCAACGGGCCAGTCAACCTGATTGATACATGCCAACAACAAACAAACGACACATAACAATCGCAAGCTTTGCGATTTAGACGTGGAGTGTATCTCCTGATGATACTTCGGTTTCGAGGCGAAAGGATTATTGAGAATGTCATGAATGTGTGCAGTTCTTGTGTATTTTTGTGTTATTGGTAGTGGGACATTAGTTAGTTCCATATATAATTCTTATATCGCGGATTATAGCAAAAATTTTTTTTCTTTACTTTTGTATTTACTTCATTATCGCTTAGTCAGATTCATTACTAAATTTAAATAGGGTGGAAATAAAATATCCAATTGATGTTTCAACGGTTGCTTCAAATTTTTATTGTTATTTCATTTAACTTTGTATTCATTAGTGGATATAATGTAAAAAACCTAGTTGAGTTACGGAACGGAATAGATTGCCCTTAGGCACCTAAGATATATTCCGGAAAGGATAATATTCCTTGAAGCGTGTTTATTGGCAACAAACATCGACTAAGAATAAACAAAACCGTCAACTCTTATCCTGACTTACTTCCTTTAATTGTTTGGCGTTTAACAGCTAAAACAATATACTGGTTTTAATAGAAAATTTTCTATGATTTAATGTTTTATTTACAGCGATTGAACACAACACAACACAACATACAACCTTTGAGCTCCTTTAATTTATTTCCTGTCGTTATAGTTACAAATTTACTATAAACTTAGTTATTTTTTATGAGTCGTTGTTGATATCACTTAAACAGACTTGTATTAATAGAAGATGATCATTCTCGTGCCCTTATTCCACTTTAAGTGGGGTCTACACAGCATGTTTTAAACATGTTGTTACATGCTGTGACTAGGTATTTTTCTAGGCGACTGCTGACGTCAATTTACCTTTGTCGTCTGTTACGACACCCAGGTAAGAAATGAGGGTGGTCTGTTCTTCTCCGCCAGATATACTACACGGTGGGTCATATTAACTTAGTCGCCTTTTATGACACCTCGTTAAGAAATGAGGGGTGATCTATTCTACTCAGCCGGATACCACGCGGCCGGTCAAGTTACCTTAGTTGCCTATTATTACACCTCGGTAAGAAATGAGAATTGTCTATTCTACTCAGCCGGATACCACTCGGTGGTATATCTATTGAAGATTAATATAAGAATCAAAAATTAAATTAGATGAGCCAAAAAGTCATTGGGCTCTGTTATAAATATTTCCTCTTGCCTATTGTATCTTTGGAACTATGTAAAGGATGACGTATACATCTTAAAATTAAACTGATATGTATTGGACGGTGATTATTTAAAATGTAAAAATGAAATGAAATGAAGGAACTAAATTCTGTGTCTGTTTCAATTGTGAATATTCATTTAAAAACACATTTTACCAAAATTATTTGATATATTATAAAATACACAGTTAATATATAGATACCGGCTATACTCACGTCTAATTTTATCGGATTAGCCCGACTAGTTTCGAACCCGAGCACGCCCAGCGAGCTGCTGCACGCAATTGCCGCCGCGATAACGTCGTGTAAAGAACTCATGAATGAGTGCCCCGGACGGGGTCGAAACTAGTCGGGCTAACCCGATAAAATTGGACGTGAGTATAGCCGGTATCTATATATTAACTATGAATACTACTCACGATATTTTAAATTTAAAAATAAAACACACATACAGACTACAAGAGGCTACAAGGTACATTAGAAATGTGTTTAACAGAACCTTTGGCAAATAACAACGAGTCACACAAATCCATCGAATCCTGAATCCCGGTCCTAACTTCCTCTAATTGTTTGCCAGTAACTTTGTTACGGACGGCCAGTAATACAACGTTCAGGGAGTAATCAACATGAGATAAACATTCAATTGTGTTGATCGATATAAAACTTTTCAAGTAGCCTGCTAAGGGAAAATCGAAATAAAAGAAAACTAATACACTTCTTTGTTTTAGGAATCTGTTGCTAAGGAATTCTAGGTAATGTTATACATCTTTTATTTGCCGACTTCTCTAACAACTGATATTATAAAAATTGTTTAACAAATTCAAAGTTTTAATTCTAAATATTTTTACATGTAACCTTTCTATCTGTGTAACAACAAGTATTCTTTCTGTATTAGCCTCCATTTAAAAGTTTTTTTAAGTGATGTAATGATAACGCTAAAATTAATTCCGGAATTTTATTATAGAATTTAATACTCAAACCCAAAAAGGCTTACGTAAGGCGCAAAACGTGATACGCATCACTTAGTCTTTATAGTTTTATGTATAATAATTAAATTGATAACAATGTACTGGTACTCAGCCCTGCGACTAAAAATAATAGTATGTCCGCTATTTTGCTATAATCCGCGTTTGTTAAGAGAATCTATGTAATGCTAAGTGTATGAAGTTAGCATTCCTTATATAAGCAGGACCTGTCATCGCACGTATCACAAAACTACACAAAGCACTACACTAACACCCTACGTCAATCTCTACGATTGTTTCGCCTCATAACTGAAGCATCATCAGGAGGATAGACTTTATGAAAGAAACGTAATGACGCATTACGATAATCGTAAAAAACATATACACATATATCATTCTAGCCCTCTTTTCAATCTCTTTATTGAAACTAAAGATCCTTACTTCAAATTTGAAGGAGGGTGGAAAAAATGAGGCACACAGATATAAAAAGGGATTGTTGTGGCTATGTTCACAACAATATTTTACTAGACATTTATTGTTTTTTTAATGTAAGATACAAAAATTACATTTAATTAACATAGATAATAGGTAGTATTATGAAACCAAGATGAAAAATAAATGTTAAGCTAAGGTTTCTCTCAAAATATTAAATTGAAGAATACAAAGAAAACTACTGGAGGGTATTTTTTAAGAAAGATGTAAACTATCTTCTAGTATAACAGTTTCTTTGATAAGATAATAATATAATTTGTTTATCTTTTTAACATGACATGAAAGTACAGTTATAATATTGATACAAAATATGAACGAAAAGTTTCGAAACCTTCACAAAGTTTAAAACTTTTGAGTTTTTAATTTTGTCTAGCATTAAACCGGTCTTCAAAATCTGTTTCTGTATCATATTGCGGTACTCAAGCGGCAATACGTAACACAAGAAACTTATGAGCGTGGAGTTTTTAAAGTGCAGATGTTCAAATCCAACACCGAAATGTGTAATGTGGGTCAATTCTTTTACTAGGTACTCAAATGATCTCAAAATGGCCCACAAATTGAAGCACCACAAAATAGTTTAAAGATAACTTTTTCCAGTGGTTGATATAGAAGAATATAGTATAAAATACTTATAGTAAAAGTCGTGTCCATAATGTTTTGTAATGAAATGTGTAACGTCGTGTTGATAAAGCTAGTAACACAATAGCGAGTTGACGTCACAATCTTTCGACCACAGACTGGGTTCACATTGAGCAAATTTATTATACCGCCTTTATTATTCCGTGTTAGACGACCTAGTTTTTGAGTAATTACAACTTTATTCATACAAAAGTCCTTTTGCGTCCTTTCAATACAGATCGCATTGAAGAGGTTTTCAGAAGTAAAATACAAAAAACACATGATTTATAGAAGCAGGCGTTACTTTGCGGAATTCCATATTACAAGCAATACAACAGAACTAACTACTTTGCTATAATCCGCACGGGTTAAGTGAATGCATGCAAAGCCAATGTGTATGAAGCAGGCAAAATCTACGCACCTACAGTACGATTTTTGTCGTGGAGCCTATCCTCCTGATGATGCTTCGGTTTCGGGGCGAAACGATCGTCGAGATTGTGGTGGTGGGTGTGTGTGCTGCTTTTGTGTGCGTTGTTGCTGGTGAATTGCGCCTTGGGGTGCATGTGGTGACTGGTCCTGCATGTATAAGGTGCGTAGATTTTGCCTGCTTCATACACATTGGCTTTGCATGCATTCACTTAACCCGTGCGGATTATAGCAAAGTAGTTAGTTCTGTTGTATTGCTTACAAAAAACACAATTGACTAGCTAGCTAAATGTATTATGTAATAATTGTAGATCAGAAACGAAATTTAAAACTAATGAGTTGCGTAAAACTTAACCTATGCTAGATTACATAAGAAGTTATATCAAACAAAATGCTCAAGCACTAAGACTTGTTCCAACAGAATTCTGACAATTTAAAAAACCAAAGTGTCACGATAAAACCACTATATTTGTCGCTTAGAATTTCAAGTTGAATAATTATTTACTGCAAAACTAATAGCCCTTACTCAATATTTAGTAAGGATTAATTTATTCGTTTTCAAAACAAACGCAATATACCCTCAATTATAATTTTATCATTCTTGTCTTATTTGCCATTTTCCATTAATTAAATGAATTTAACATGAATAATAAACATGATAGAAATGATTTTTTATCTTAATTTTTTAATATTTTTTTCATCTTTGTTTACACCATTTCTACTTTACTGGTTACGTACACTAACTAATGTTTTGTTAAGGTTGCTCATTTTACCATCTGTATACCGTAGAATCAAAGTAAAATTTAATAAATAAATGATTTTCACCCTTTTTTAAATGGAATGTTCAAATATTAATTATATTTTATTTAATATGAAGTACGTGTAATATAAGAATTAAGAAATTTTATATTGTCCATACATGATATAGTCACGTTTTATTATATCGGGTGAGCCCGACTCGTGTCATGCCCAGACATCGGCCCTTATTCATTAGCTCTTTACGGCGTTATCGCGACGAAAACTAGTAACAGTTGCCGCCCCTTTTTATGCACTTACTAAAAAGACCACTTTTATTTTAAGATTTAACATGTCTTTGTGAACCATCCTTAACACTAGTACAATCTAGTCACAGAAGAACAAGTTGACGTTGCAATTCTGTAACCGCTGGCGATGATCACATCAAGTAGATTTATTGTACCGCTTAGTTCCTTGACGTTAGACGACCTAGTTCCTAAGTAATTACAACTTTATTGTGTGTTCAACGACGTTCAGTCTCACTCGTGTGTTCTCTACATTTCACCTACACCTTCAGAATATGATTCTAATTAAAATAATTCCTACTTTAGTCTACGTTATGTTTTACATTAACACTGCTAAGGTGTTTCAGTATATTGATTTTACCTACCCCTCTATTGGTTTGACCTTATCTTTCCGTATCAATGTAAATGTTATTTTGATGTAATAGCCAAGCAATTTTACTTAATCATGGTTTGCGATTGAACATAGTAAGTATGACGGTATAGATAAATCTGTTAAACATAATGGAAAAAACATTTCTGTCGATATAACAGAAAATAATCATAATGGTTAAAATTTGATTACTTCTTACAGTTAAATTATTCAAGTACTTATACACTTTTCAGAAGAAAAACGGTTAACTGAACTATAGTACCCGGCATTAAATAATGCACATCAATGTTTAGAATGAAACAGCCGGCCAGTTCGGTAGAGCAGAGTAGTAGAGCACTGTCACTGCCACTCAGTATGTGACGTTTCATACGGGTTTGTCAGTCTGTGCGACAGAGACAATGCTCTATGCAGAATCTAGCCGATTTCTCTCTTTCTAAGCCTCGATGTGCATTATTTATTTCCGCGTACTATACTTTACAGTAATAACAATTACCGTTGAGTATATTACGTACAAATGATATGGTTAAAAAAATTCTTTTAATGTCTTTATTTTTATTTTAGTTGGGTATTAAAATAAACCCACAAGACAAATTACTGAGTGCCGATTTGGCCAAACATGTACAAAACAAGACACCTCATTAAGCATGCTGTGTCCAAGAGCAGCAAAGCCAATATCTAGGAATATGACACAATTAAGCAGGAACCATCAAAGCTTACGAGACTTGACTGGTTAACTGTAAAATTAGACAATCTTCTCACTTACCCTACACACGATTTTGTCTGTGTTGTGCACATCCGTTGCTGAGTAGGTACGTTCTTTATAAAAAAAAAATATCTCTTCTTCTTCTTCTTTCTCAACCTATAAGCGTCCACTGCTGGACATAGGTCTCTTCATGGGCTTTCCAAAACACACGATCTTGTGCCGCTTGTATCCAGCGGCTCCCCGCGACCTTTTTGAGGTCGTCTGTCCATCGCGTAGGGGGTCTGCCAACACTGCGTTTACCGGTGCGGGGTCGCCATTCCAACACCTTGAGACCCCAACGCCCATCGGTTCTCCGCACTATGTGCCCCGCCCATCGCCACTTCAGCTTCGCGACGCGCTGAGCTATATCGGTGACTCTGGTTCTTATACGAATCTCCTCATTTCTGATTTGATCACGTAAAGACACTCCGAGCATAGCCCGCTCCATCGCTCGCTGAGTGACTCTGAACCTTCTTATGAGGCCCATAGTCAGCGACCACGTCTCAGATCCGTAGGAATAAAATTCGAATAAAAAAATATACTTTAAACTATTTTTTTTCTTACAAAATTATTTCTCACATGTCTATAAAGTATGCATAAATGTAGTGCATTGTATAAAAAGTCCATACTAACAAAAAGTGAACTTAACTTTATAAAGGAAAAAAAAAGTGAAAGGTTTCTGAAAGTTAATAAACGCGCGGGGTACGAAAGTGTCTAACAAGAAAATTTTGTTCATTATTTTCGGACTAGCACTTCAAAAGAAATGGAGAGAATTACATTTTTTTACAAAACAATTTGAATATTTGCTTTGTCTCTTCAATTAGTTGATGAATATGTATTTTTTTGTTTGTGATAGAAACAAACGAAACAGAAGATTTTAGGTAGTAAAAATTTATCTGACAGTAGCCAGCCGGTTTTTCTTTTTTCTGACAGAATAAAAGGAAAATCGTGCTGCTAGGCTTTCTCTGTGTAAATAAATGAAGACATTATTATTCTATAAGAAAATATTTTAAAAGATATATAAAAATAAACTCCTGCCGCATATGACTCTTGGTATCCCATATTGAGCT
The DNA here is from genome assembly GCA_947086505.1 of Morpho deidamia. Classification (NCBI taxonomy): domain Eukaryota; kingdom Metazoa; phylum Arthropoda; class Insecta; order Lepidoptera; family Nymphalidae; genus Morpho; species Morpho deidamia. The sequence continues at coordinate 5,702,326 of CAMTZC010000025.1, forward strand.
TCGTTGTATACAAAACCTAAAAGATAAATCACATAATCAAAACAATCCTCATATTCATAGATCCCTTAATTAATATTTATAAAAATATGTATGCTTTATAGAGATGTGAACTACGACAGCGACTCTATATTTCTAAAAATACTAATCTACATCGGTTGGGGGACGGGACGTATCTTGTTATACTTTCTCTCCAAAAAAAAGAAAATGCTTGTCTTGGCACAGAAACACCTGTAACTATTATTAAAAAAGATAACAATAAATTAAACATATCTCATGTTATACAAATATCATGTTATTATGCAATCGACGAGTGTTCTTTAATAACGACACAATATCTCAGCGGCAAAACGGAATCCGATCTCCGTACCATTATACTTTGTCTGCGAAAACCTTTGTCGGGACAACAACACTGTTCGCAATCCATTAGAGCCACACCAAATGACGTGGAAAGTTGACTTGTACGTTTGTATTTGCTGCAGGAAAAATCATATAAGGTGCACGTTCGTGTACACAATGCTCCAACGATGATAAATTGGAATGATCTGTGAATGAAGCTATTTAATTGTTTTTGGGGAAGATAAATTAATATTTGACACTGTTCATTAGTCAAGGGTTAACTACTTAACTTTTTTAATATTTATTTTCGTATACGTAAACATTCGTCGTTTTCTTTTTTTATCACTGTAGAATTTCGATTTTGTCTTAGAATCTCCTCATTCTCCTCCTCTCCTTGAGATGATCTTGTGATGTGAATGTGTGCAGTGCTTGTGATTGTTGTGTTATAGGTGGTTGGTAATGCGTGAGTTTTTACAAATTCCGCATCAATCAGATATGAGAACAGATCTACATTTAGCATTACTTTTTTTTTATCGCGGATCATAGCAAAATAATATTTTCATCTCTCTTATTATAATAATAACCAGAAGAAAATATTCGCATATAGATAAGAGTCATTGCATAAACATATTTTATGTTTAAGTTTAAGGAAAATACAGAGTTTTTACTATAAAAATTTACGGCATCGTAAAAACTCACAACGCGTTTATTCAGGCAAAGATATTTTCTAAGCACAAGTATGTCATGAAAATGTTGGTTTTGAATAAACACAATATTCATGTAAAATATTTCCACAGTTTAGATGTTAAAGTTGAGATTTATCAAATATAAGTTTAACATTTAAAATATTACTTCTGATATCGTATTTAACAACATGTGAATATAAAAATCGAGTGTTATTTTCATTATTAATGTACCGTATTTGCCAGAGATCTAGAAAGATCAGAATATTGAAAATAATTCTACCAATAAAGTTCACTGTCATTTTTGGTTGCTTAATTTAGTCCAAATTAAGTTCACGAGCGAAAAAAATATTATTTCAACTCATTTTTTTTATTTTAGTGTAATTATTATTTAAAAAATAATGAAATTAACTTGTTTTTACCAATGATACTTCCGTGTTATTAGATATTAAATATATACCTGTTTGTTTCTAATATCTTTATTGGACATAAAGGATATTTAAACTGATGCAAAAATGTTAAAAATAACAACATAATAAGTAAACAACGGCGGGCTTATTCCGGAATCGGAATCTTCCAGCCAGCCAGATAACAAGTATAAAATTAATAAAAGCTGAGTATAATTCATTAATTAAAATAGAAATGGAACGTATATAACAATGACAAACAAAAATTAAATTAAAAAATTATATAATACTTAATAATATTATAAATGCGCATTTCCGCTTCACTGATACTGATGAAATTTGGTACCATTAAAATCTATAAAATACCTCTATAATATAGAGAAGAATGGGAGGTAAAGATATATTGTGCCGACCCCATCTAAATCGGGATAAGGATAAATAAGAAAATGATGAAGATTCTATTAAAGGGGTGTATGATAAAATCCTGTTTTCCTTCAGGCACAGGAAAACAAGAAATGCATACAACTAGTAATCAATAATTATATTCATTCGTTGGTTCCAGTCGTCATATCAAGCCATAGTATTCACCGCAAGACTGTCATTCCTTCTTCCCGCTGTCTCCACAGAGACACCTGTGAAGCCGGAATAATAAAGAGTTTTACAACGTTCCAAAATGGGACTTTTCTCGCAATTCAACCTCAACGTGCACTTAAGGGATTTGAATATCTTATGGTAGATTTTATTTATTCTACGCAACTCACCGAGAACGAATACATTAAGAATTTAAAGTTTTTAAACAAACACTTACCGACAATAACTTTTATGTGTTCTATTCGCTTGGATTAAGAGGTTATGAATTAGTGTTTCCTGAGTAAATACGACGTCAACTTATTTTTTTAATGGAATTCTAAAAATCGTTTAAATTTTCTGTACCATATAGCACCGGTATCGGAAGTACACCCTGTAAATCCCCGTGTATAAAGCAAAAGTTTTTGACACAAACAATTTACAAATTCATATTTAGATGACACAATAGCACTACACCTGATGAAAGGTACTTCTAATCATAACTTTCTTGTTTTCAAAAGTTGTAATACCGAAACATCATAAAAAACTGAGTTTCTAGAACTTAAACTTACGTGATACCATAAGACCATTAAGTATGTTGTAGAATAATTCGAAGACAACCAAAGAGTAAACATATTGAGGTTTCAATGGAGGAAGATGTTTAGCTGTCGTATTCAGTGAAGTTGATTGAAAAATTGTTTGTAACTTTAGCTTTGGCTGATATTATAGATGTAATATTTATGGGTTTTTCACAGAACCTTCTGAACCATTAAAAATTAATTAGATATAGGAATAAAACATATCCTACATATATATTTATAAAAATCTCTTAGTTTACAGTTTTATCGACGCCTTGCCTTAGTTAGAATTTAATTAAAGGAAATATAATAAATGTAAGTAAAATATATGCATAACTTGTAAAATTATTTGTAAAGTAACAGAAATAGAACGAAGTTAAACGCGGTTTTGGGGGTTGGGATCTTGGCGCTGATCCAAAAGTCAATTATTGGGAGTGATCCCAGTGGAACGCGAGCAATTATTTCTTATCTCAGCTGGAACACCTGAATGGGTGTTCAGGTTATCGACGACACTTGACGTGCACCATTTTTGGAAGCGATTTGACACCTAAATTTATTTTGCAATCGCTGATGCCTTTTATTCAAGACCCTAGAGCGTATTTCATGTTAAGATATATTTTGATTAATATAAAGATTTTATAAATTTGTAACTTGCCATACAGCATTATCTTCGACGGCTTTAACCTTCACGCCAGCGCTTTTAAACTTAGGTTTAAGAAATATTAAATTTCCTTACTCTCATAATTAATTTGTTATAATTATAATATAATATACACATGTATACATGCACACACTAACACACACACACACGTAATTCTTAATTTTTGATATTTGCGTACCAAAACTGCTTTACTATGAATTGACTCAGTTTGTAGGTTAGCTGGCTGAGATCTCTGTCAAAGGGTCTCTGTTGACCTTTGTACAGTTTTTTTTATTAATAATGTTATTCTTACGATTGTTATGGTAAATCAATACTTAAAAATTAAAAAAATAGTAAGTTATAGCATATTGATTAATAAAAGACTCCATCTTTTTTTATCTGAGCGTCTTACGTTCTCTGACCTAATACATTTCTATATATGCAGGGTCTACTTATTATTCTAACCGACAAGTAACGTTCTATCAGTTTACACGGAGCGACTGTCGCCTGACTGCAATCCGTTACATATGAATCAGTGGAACGTGGATGGAATACTTTCTTTCTAATCTTAAGGATTTTTATCGCCTGTGGGTGTTAATAACTAAGGCCGGCGACTTGCCATGCTCTTCGAAAAACGAAAGGGCCCTAAATAACATAATATATATGTCACCTCGCTATACGTTAATGGAATAAACTTCCTGATTCTATTAAAATAGCAAATATATATTCTAGTCATCTCACTTTTAAATTGATTTTCAAAAAACACCTCAACAATCATCTGTAGGAATTTTTTTATTTTTGAACCACTTTGTACCATTCCGTATAGTCAGGTATAATTTTTTCATCTATTTAATGAAATGTTTTTTGCTTAGGTACTTCACTTCACTTTCCATCATCCTCCTGCCCTAATTCCACTCTAAATGAGGCACAACATGTTACAAACATGAAGTCACATGCTACGTATTTTACGACCGGCCGCCTGCATGATGTCAACTTACCTTAGTCGTAATTTACAACCCCTCGGTAAGAAAGAGGGTGGTCTATTCTACTCAACCGTATGCCACACGGCGGACGTCACTTCACTTTATTGGTTTTTATTTCTTTAAATATTTACGCATTTGTCTTCTGTTTGTTTGCTTACCGCACATTTTTTCATTTTCCCTTTGACCCTAAGGTTAACTAATAGAAAACGCTTTAATACGCCTTTTGTACTTTTAAATCTTAAATATTAAATATGTATATGTATTAGACAACAGAAATTCAAATATACATAACCGGAATCAAATATTAATGTGACAAAATAATCATCTAATCTTTGATATCTAGGACATGCTATCCTCTTTTCCAATGTTTTATGGTCCGAGTTCTATCCAATATATCCAATATTCAATAGTTTCTATCAAAAGTTTGCGTCGATTGATCAACAAAGGCGTATACAATTGTCCGCCCGTACTAAAGTTGGTAGCAAATAATTAAAGAAAACATGTTAGTATCGGGGCTCAACGGATTTGTTTGTTCTGACTCGTTTGTTGTCAATAAACATGCTTCAGCGGATATTAGACCTTGTCCGGAAGCATGACGTGTGCTCGGAGCCTGCTTTTATCCCTGTTTAATTTGTTCTCGTATATCCCTTTCTTTTCTGACACTGTTCCTGATTACAAATAAACTGAGTGACTCTATTGCTCGCAGAAAACTATTAAGACTGATTTTGTCTATGTATTGGATTCTTTCCAGAAGTTTTTGGGATTGTCTTAGTTGCGTATTTATTAAGGTTTTAGTTCTTACACTGAAACACATATTAGATAAAAATATAATCAAACATTGTGGTCCCAAGTTGAATCTACTCGTTACCGTATGTCGTTCATTAGGGTAGAAAATATGGAATTGACATATCAATAAAATTATAGTTTTATTTGTGAAAAATAATAAATGTGAAAAATATTGAATCGGGTTCTTTCTTTTAGACCTATGAGGGTTTTGTGAATAATAATCTTTTAAAAATTAATCTAATTGAATTATTTAATAATCGAAAGTTTTATTAATTAATCATATTATTCTTTATTAATATATTACTAATTATTTATCGAATTGAAAATCTATCAGAATACAGTAATGTAAAATCTATAACTGTAAGCATGGTAAAAAATACTTGGATGGAAATATGAATTTATTCTAAGACAAAACAGAAACGAAACGGATCCCCGAAACAAATGATTGCATCAATCATTCCCTTCAATGGAAACCTGTCGAACGTCGATGTATCGCTTATTACAGATACAAATGAACCAATAACTGTTATTCGTAAATTTCTTTAGGGATATTGCTACTGGATGGGATATATTTGATCTATGAAGACATATTTCAACTCTCTGGCTGTGTAAGAAATGCTGACGGAATAACTGGTTATTTATATTGGGTAATCTATAGTGTAATATAGTAGTAATAATAGCGAAACAAAAATCACTCGACAGTGATATTGTGGAGGAAATAATTTATAAAAGGAGGGGTTGAAGCGTTTGCAGCAGATACCCTAGGGCCATAGAGTCAAAGTGCAAAATTTTATCCGTTTTAACACCTCGGTTAATTGCCTCTTCTTATTTTAATTATTCTACTATTTTTTTTTATTTGGACGATAGTTATACAATTTAACTATTAATTTATTTAATAAGATATACATTATATAATACTTCGCTTATTGATATGAATTATCACCATCCTCGTGCCTAAATCCCACTCTAAGTGGGGCCGAATCATGTAACAACATTTTTACATGTATTTTATGTATTTTACGACCGGCAGGCTGCCTGACGACAACTTACCTTAAACGTATTTGACGTCACCTAGGTAAGAAATGAAGGTGGTCTTTTCTATTCAGCCGGATACTACACGGTGGCTTTTCGATATGGATGATAAACTTTAAAATTGCTTAAATTACTATTCTGAAAAAGATTGACGTAATAGTAGATCTTCAACAAAAGTACTGATCAAACTGCTTTAATTAATTCATGGTTCAGGGTTACAAGTTTGTAGATTGATAATTGAAGAAGAGCAACAAAATAAATACGCTCCTCGATTATGGTACTAATAAAACAGCTTAAATGAATTTATCTTTCTGTCAGAGCTGCAAGTTTGTAGTTGGACAAACAATTTGTACATACAACTAAAGCATTAATTGAAGCTCTGTGTTTGAAGCTTATTTACTTTGTGTCCATTACACGCTTAGTGATTGTGCATCTGTGATTATGTTAAATACATTTAAAAAAGTAAAGTAACAGCACGTTACTGACCATAGGCCTCCCGTAACTTAAACCCCGTAACTTGGAAGAGCAAGAACACTAATTTTTTTAATAGTTCGTAGCGTGATTACACAGAAATAATGATTACAATGTATATAACTCAAAAGTAATAATAAAATTATTTTGCTATAATCCGCTATACAGTAAATAGAAAATATATATAGTGCTAAATGTATAGTGGACTATCCGCTTTTTCATACCCGTTTCGTGCAGGATCCGTAAAAAAACATGCACAAACCTCCACCACTGCCACCACAATACACAAGCACTACACACGTTCACTATCACAACAAGCTGTGATAGCATAGCGGTGAGACCGTGCGACTCTTTAGAGAAGAACTCTCATATTTTGAATTAGGTTAGTTTTATAATAAGTGTTCTATATGCCGTCAATATTCATATAAGAGAAATTAGAAACAGTATATTTTAACGTCGTTGTCAAATAAAATTGGTAAGTACAAAGTTGTATCGTTACTAACTGAAAACAACCCAAATAGCTTAACATGAATTTATATCTTTGCGGTTAGTTTGTATGCTTTTAGTTGTAATTGAACAAACTATTTGAATGTATATGACCGGGAATGCACCCGCAAAAGCTTTGAATTTCAAATTTAGTTAATCGTTTTTGCTATGAATATAAAAATGTACGAAATAGGTGCATTCATGTAAAAGTAAAGTTACGGCTTGATAATATTCCACTGCTGGGTAAAGGCCACCTTTCTCCTTTATTATAGAGAAGGATTGGAGCTTAGACCTACCACGCTGCTCCAATGCGGATTGGTAGGTTACACATGTTCCCAGAATTATTTCCAGAATTATCTCCAGAGATAATCAGGTTTACTCACAATTTTTTCCTTAACATAACTATAATAGTTAGACATATGGTATCACGGTCTTATTTGTGGATATTGATACGTTTTATAATAATGTACAACATTTTTTTGTTCTATCATCAATAGTTTCCGCAGCGCACGCGATTTTTGTGACTAAATTTTTCACAACGTATTACAATTTTATTTAGGATCCCTATTTTTTAAATGTAGTAGTAGTAGTAGCGGCCTGTTACTATGCCCACTGCTGGGCTAAGGCCTCCTCTCTCCGTTTTTGGAGAGAAGGTTTGGAGCTAAGACCTACCACGCTGCTCCAATGCGGATTGGTAGGTTACACATATCCCTAGAATTCTCTAGAGATATGCAGGTTTCCTCACGATGTTTTCCTTCACCGAAAAGCGTGTGATAAATTGCAATTATCAATAAGACACATAAGTTTTAATAGAAAAACTCATTGGTGCCTGCCCAGGGTTTAAACCTACTCTAGAGTCGACTCTAGAGAGTCGCACGGTCTCACCGCTAGGCTATCACAGCTTATTTTTTAAATGTAATATGTAATATAGCCTATGTTGCTCAGTAAAGAAGCAGCTTTCTAATGATGAAAGAATTTTTGGATTCGGTTCGTAGTTTTTACGTGAAAACATTACAAACATACAAATCTTACCCCTTTATAATATTAGTATGGAAGTAAAAATAAGTAAACCGCCACCGCTAATATTGCCTTCGAACATGTATAGCAAACTGGAACAATAACGTTTATCTGTTCAGTTTACTGAACTACTGACTGATATTTAGCATTGAACCATTTGCTAGATATCTAATTTAGTAAAAAAACAAATATCTAGTGTTTATGTTGTTTTAATAAAAATATTGTCATATTTCATACAAGTTGTCACAATATAACGGTGGTATGTTTCAATTTAATTTAAATTATATATAGAACATGAGGCATTTTCATTTTCTCTTATTTTAATAATCTTAATTATTATATAATATTATATAGTAATATATTTATTCAAATTAATCAGAAACAATTCAGACAACTGTTGATATAAATCGATCCAATGTAACTTTTTTTTATATGATATAAATATTTTTACGTATAACATTTTATATAAAAATAAAATAATTTTTTTGTCGTATAATATATCTATATTTTTATAAACCTAAAAATTAAGATATTCTTAACACTAAAGGTATTTAATTTTTATATGTCACCGATTCTTCCTCTTCTTTCTTTACTGCTTGAATAAGAACCAAGGACATGACTGCATTCACCACCTAAATAACGATATTTATAAATATTTTAGTTTATACATTATAATGTTATTATGCCATTTTATAAATAATAAACATATGATATTCATAGGTGTCCAAAAAACTGGATATTAATAAATCTAAAACCAAACTAATATGAAATAGGCAAAACCATGCATATGAAAAAAAAATCTTTTATTCATTTCAAAACAGATTCATACTGTTTGTATGATTAAACTTTTGCGATGGTTTGTTTTTTATTTAAAATAGCGTTGGTCAAAAAGTTGTATAAAAATTATATTGTTATATAATTATAATATCAAATCAAATAAAATTTATTTCATTAATCAAACATAAATGGCATTGCAATATGCGTATATATTACAATAAGGCATAACATTAAAATTTGTTATTTACAAAAATTTAAATTATGTATATAATAAGTACCTATTTAATATTTATGGGGAGGTCAACGTGTGGTATCCGACTGAGTAGAATAAATCACCCTTTTTCTTACCGAGGTGTCCTAAAATACGGCTAAGGTAAGTTGACGTCAGGCAGGCGGCCGGTCGTAAAATATGTAGGGTTTTCATTAAAACGTTACACTTCAGCGTATATAGCGATAACTTCAGAATACCATTGGGTTTTAACGATATAAGCGACAAACAATTGCTTTAACGAGCGAATCCTATTAGGAAACACGTGTCATATTTCTCGGCTTTGAGATGCAGGCTTAAAAAACCGGTGCTTACACAAATCATACAGGAGGCGAGAACAACGCCAGCTAGCCATCCAGTCTTGCCTTCGAGAAACCATGTAAGTTCGTCCACACAACCATGAAAGTGGGCATTGCCTGTAACGGAGTCGCGGCACTCGGAAGGGAGAGGCTTGTTGAGGTTGATAAAGTCCATTGGCCCATCAGCGCCACAACAACCGATCTAGGTAAAAAGGAAAATATAAAATCAATGACGAGGTACTTTGAAAAGTGATATAAGCTGTTTACAGGCTTATCAATACAAATGAGTCACATACTCTTAGGTAAACAGTATATCAAAATTATTTTTCCTCTGGATATAAGAAACAACTCATAGTACACTACTGAAGGCCTTTCAACACTTAGTTGACGCAACAAGGTCGCAGTTCTATACTATTTAAGTATAGAATATTTTTATTAACTAACCCAGCCAAAATTAAGGTAAAATAAAGAAAAACAAATATCTATTTGATTGGATACAGTATGTTTTTTTCAATCGGTCGCTGAAGCGTTTCAGTCATTTGATTAGTACGGCGTCACTGGCAGTGAAACAGCTCCCTACGCTCCGGTTCCAACCGAACATCGAATATTCATTTGTCATGTGTTGGTTTGGTTTAGATTTTCACTCCATTTTTCTAACCATTTTACATATTTCTGCGAGTAACCTTTGTTTATATCAAAGTAATGAAAACATTATTTGTCCGTGATAAAAGATGATGCCGTGTGGTATCCGGCTGAGTAAAAGAGACTGAAAGACTTCATTTCTTACTGAGGTGTCGTAAAAGGCGACTAAGGTAAGTTGATGTCAGGCAGGCGGCCGGTCGTGAAATACGTAGCCGAATCATCTGACATATTTATAATATGTTGTGCCGACCCCACTTGGGATAAGGGCAGGAGGATGGTGATGATAAAAGAAAATATATATTTATGTTATGTTAAAAAATATATCTCAATTAAGTTACAATATCGTACAAATAAGGTACAATCGGTAGGAACAGCTTTCCGAGCCAGCAATAGATGTTGACGATTGAAAAGCACTTGTTTACAAGTTTATTTGAATAAAGAATATTTTGAATTTGAATTTGAATTTACAATATGGTCAATTACCATTACCCATGAAAAGCCAGAGTGATTCAGCTAGTTTTAAATATTAACCTACAACAACTATCGGTTCCAAAATTTTTCATATACCATGTAATTCTGGTAAAACATTACATATTAAAAAGTATTATTGAAATAAAATAAAATCATCATTATAAGATTTGCAGAATGTTAAAATATTTTTTGAACGAATTTATAATAATTTATTACTACACAGGGAATATCGAAAGTATTTCGCTTTTTATAAACGATGATAAAATGATGCGTGAAGCAGAACGTGCTATTTTCTGTAACACGGTATCTGATTTCCGATTTTAAAAAATACAAAATTTATAAATAATTGTAAACTTTATGTATGAATCAAGCTATAAAACGAATATAAAAAAGAAACAAGTTATGTTTGGACTTATACTTCCATCGGTGATAAAGATAGCTTATTATTGTTAACTAAGAACCTTGCCGCTATCTTGATCGAAAAAAAACAGACTAACATTAGTTATATTAAGTCCTGTAATGTGAAATGATTTTAAAAGTTTTATGAAGAATAAAAATGTAATAATTTCGTCTTCACTGTAACACTTTACAAAACTTATTGTCCCCACTCCACCTAGTACCGTCCATTTTACAATCTATAATATTAGTCAATATTCTATAAATTTTTTTTAAATGATTTCTGTTTAGTTTATTTGACAAAAATACAATTATGAATTGAAACGTTTGTCCTATAAAAATGTTCTAAAATTATTGAACCTTACAAATAGAAACATACTGGTTAACAGAGAATAGGAGAATACGAACATACCCCTTCTTGAACCATCCTAAGTATCTCTCGGCTGCCTTCATGCTGAGGGTTGTTCATTAGTCGTAAGATAACGTCCTTGATGATTGGTTGGATGCTGGAGTCGTACGTTGAGAAGTCCAAAACAACGCAGGCGCCGACCAAACCCAGCAGGAAGGTCACCACTTGCGTTATTATAAACTTGAAAAGAATAAGAAAAAATTACTCCAAACAACGAATATTCTAATGGTGCATTTTTGAAACGTAAGTGACTCATATATAATCGATACTCGTCACGGGCATTCATCCGTTCTCTGGACGGTATTTAAATCAAATCAAAGAATCTTAGCTTCTGAGAGCACTTTTGAGTCGTCAAGGATCAATTAGTCTTAGTTCTCATTTGAAAGATCTAGGTTTATTGGGAATATATATGAATGTACAAATGGGTTTTATGTAGCCATGCGCTAATTATTTTGCTATTTATAAGGCAAATTGTTTATTGATTAAGTTAAGGTACCTAAAATATATATTGAAAATTTTCTCAAGCCTTGATTAAAGTACCTTGACGGCCTTCGAATGCTCTACAAAAAACTTGAACTTAACGTGAACCTAACTTTCATCTAAATTTCCGACTTTCAAATGATTGATTTCCACTGTTGGACGTAATTTTTAGAGAGATTTTTACACCTTAATCTGTGCCTACAATCCAGCGGCCGAATTACCTTATAAAACTCCGTCGAAGATAAATTTGTCATTTCATCTAATTGTAAATTTATCTTCATTTTCATGATTTTAATTGAAACATTTTCACATATTTTGTTGATGTTTATTAAAAAATATGAAAAATTACCGCATATAAAAGTTGAACGTTTTCCATGAGTGCTGAACCGCATCCAAGGAAGGCAACGATCATAATGCCTATTGCGCCAATCAGGATGATGTAGATACCGATGAAGTACTTCTGGAGTTGTAGCATGCTCATCCACTCGTTAAATCCAGGCTCTATACATATCCAAAGGCATAAGGCGAACACCGCTGCTCCGAATAACTGGAAAGAGAAGTTATTTGAAATTTATACGTTTTTCTAGCAATTATTACAAAACAAAGTCCCAAAAAGCTGTCTGTCTGCATGTAATCGATTTTCTCAAAATCTACTGAACTGATTTAGGTACGGCTTTCAACAAAAGATAGTGCAATACTTCCGGATGGTTTAACTAAATGGTAAATATCGATATGGTGTAAATTATGTTGAAGAAATCGCGAGGTTATTAAAAAAACTTGCTTGCTGGGAGCTTTAGTCGGGTGCGTTACGTAAACTAGCAGAAATACGCTAAACTAATGTAGTAGAGAATTGGTGATCCATGAAAATACCACAAAAAAGTCCGCGACAGCATATCTCTATCTGTAACGGTTAACGCACAATAACTACTTTTATGCTTAACATTTCGAAAATTCTGGAAAAGTCTCGCAAATAACTGAATTCACGCGGGCGAAGCTGTTGTTGGCACAGCTAGTTTTTTAATATAATATTTATACTAAAAATCCAGCATAATTCTCAAAAAAACGTTTGTACGGTAGTTAATTTGCTTCTTAAATACTACTTACTTATACTTTACACAAAACATGTTACAAAATTTGTTGTAGTTCACTTCATTAGTTAAATTAAAGTACATTGTTAAACGTTTATCAAAACATGTAACAAAAGTTGTTTAATTATGCTTTATGTTGTACTAACTTTGACATACTTTTAGTTTTAGAAGTAAAGTTAAAAATTCGATGAAATAACCTAGAGCAAATTTTAAACTTAATAAGAAACTTCGTGAAAATTGCAGGGAAAAATTAAGCTCAAGAAAGTTTTATAAAAAGGCAGATGCTTCACATAATTTTAGATGGACAGACGAATTATGGCCTCGGGTCGGTAATTTTGTGGAGAGGGCTATTCTAAAACTAGGTACACATTGAAAATTAAATTAATGTTTAATATTAAATATTCATAGATATTAAAATCATTATTGTCAATGACATATTTATTGACAGTTTTACGACTGTATTAAAATGTCCATTTACATCAGGTTCAATATTAGTTGATTTTAACTCGTCGCCTATGATGAATGAACTGAGACTAAAGTATATTTTTCAATAAAGGGAAAAAACCTTTTCTTTTATATTAATTATAACTAGCAAAACTTTACTAAATTGATAAATATCATCGATCATCAATCAATTATTAAGTTACGTGACATTTAATATGTCACTATAATAATGGTTTAATACAACCGAGTAACGAGGCATTCGTTTCTACTTAAACATATTTCACTTATTGGTAAGTTTAATAAGTAGATTACAGTGAGAATATTCTGGATGCTTATCTAAAATTTTCCAGCAATGCTTTCTAAAAACAATATTAAACATTACATCTGTTCTAGCACTTTTTTTTATATAAACATGTGTTAATAAGTAAATAGTTCCAAAATATTAAAGCAATGTTTATAAATAATATTATCAGTCCTACTCTATTAATATAATTTTACCTAAAGTTATATGTCATGTGCTTTAATATCAAAGGAATACGGGTTAATTTTTTAATTATAAAAGAAATTAAAACTATCTCCTATTGTGAACGAGCCTTTACCGTTATCTAAAGCAAACATTAGCGGCACGTGGCGTCAGCAGTAAATCGTCTTACTCTACACAACTTGCCCGATACAGGGTTATTAAGGGCGGTTAATTAGGAAAATTAAACATCAACTATTAAAGTAAGATATAAATAGCAGGCTGGAGTTGTTCATATTGTACTGTTAATGTATTTACTATTTTAGAATCCAGTCATAAAGGCATTGGAACGCATGTTGTATGTAATCTATAAACTTTTCTACTGAATACTAATCAATATACTGCTCTGGTTAGACTAGCTTAGACTACTATCTCTAATTCGATGACTAAATATTAAATACAGCCCGTCTGGGTCTAGGCTAATTGTATTCATTACTTATTACAATAAGATTGAAAAAATAATTAATCTCACAAATTAGCCTATACTATTAATCAGTCATTAATAATCAAGATCAAGTTTTTTCTAAGTAATGGATACCTCCTAAACATTTTTACTTTCATTAAAATCGCCTCAAGTAGAAAAAATCTTCGATCAAAGATATACATGATTTTTTAGAATTATTAATATGGGTCACCGAAGAAGCGTCAAGAAACTAATGTTTATAACCATTATTTAGAATAAAGACCGAGAATCTGATCAGATCTAATGACTTCTCGTTATCAATTCACTGATCGATTTAACTATGACACCCACAGTTACTTGTAATCGTAAGTCTTTAATTTAAAATCAATTGAAACGAGGAGCAAGCAAATATTATCAGAAGCACGTTGCAGTGAAGTGTCGAGATGACGCCAAAAATACTGGATATCAAGAGTCGTTCAAAATTTGTACACTCGTTAAGGAGTTTTGCACAAATGGAGAATAATTGCTTGCACGGACCAGGTCGCTCACAATAATTGATTTTTGGTATTCAGCCAAGATTGTGCTTGCAATAATAAAATACTTTAAAATCAGTTACAAATGTTTACGGATTATATTGTCTAACTAGCTTTATCTACCCACGGCTTCTACCGCGGGGAATTAAGTGATTTACGAAACTTTTCCCGAATTTTCGAACCAGAAGAGATAGAGACATGCTATCGCAGACTTTTTTATAGTTGTTTTATAGATCTACAATTCTCTACTACATTACTTTAGTGTATCTCTGCTGGTTTACGCAGCGCACGCGACTAAAGCTCCCATCAAGCAAGTTTTTTAACAACTGCGCGATCTCTTCAACACAATTTACAAAATGCCGATATGTACTATTTATCTAAACCATTCGGAAGTATTGCACTATCATTTGAAGAAAACCGTACAAAAGTCTGTTCAGTAGATTTTGAGAAAATCGATTACATACAGACAGACAGCTTTGTAGGACTGTTTTATAATAAGTATAGAATTTGACGTTCGCAATGGGTAGTCGGAATATGGAAAGCTTATTTTTTTAACTAATACTAATTTAGCGTAAAAATTACTAACAACGCGTGACTAAGCATGTGATATTTACCAACGCCTCACGGGTTCAAATCCGTGGCAGGGATCTTTTATATCTCTAGAGAATCCTTGATACATGTGAAACCGACAATATTGAAAAAGTCAATATTGAGCCAACATGAGTCTAGGAGAAAATCATTGCAGATTACCCTAACCTTTCTTTGTAACTTATTCTCTCCATTAGAATACAACATTTATGTATTTGTGGGTAAATAGATAATAAAGCCATGAAAGTCATTTTGAATTAGGAGCTTAGAGAGTTAGGAGCTTACTCTAATTCTTCTCCTAAAGGAGAGAGATACCCAGCACCGAGATAGCAAAAGGCAGTTTCTTTTTTTATTGAATATTTATGCGCTGGGTGAACTCTCAATGGTTTTTAATAAGTTAAAAATACTACACAAAATGGATATACGTAGACGTCGTAGGTATATATGGAAGATGTCGTTGGCAGAGCAGACAAAAGCTTTGCGAGTTTTTACGACGCTATAAATTTTTAACATCATAAAAAGTCTGCTTTTCACGGAAAATGCAAAATAAGAAGTATATAACAACGAAAACGATAGGAAAAAGGATATAAATGATAATGAGTGAAAATAAACTTTGATTGATATTATTAAGAAGTTATTTTTTTGTACACATATATTGAAGTTTTGCATCGATCTTCGTTTATGTAATAAGCTGTGATAATCGAACTTTAAGACGTTATTAAGTTTTTCTGCTAGAACTTATCTCTGCCTTATTAAAATTGATATTGAAATTTTATCACGACGTTTTCTGTGAAAGAAATCATCGTGAGAAAACCTGCATATCTCTGGAGAATACGTACGATTTATCTTCTTATATATAAAAATGAATGTTTGACTGTATGTCCTTTCTAGATTCTGAAATGACTGGACTGATTTTAATGAAATTCAGACAATCTTTAGAATAACCCAGTGGATGATTCTTTAAATTATAATGGCGATAGAATATTTTTCTTAAACTTGAGTTCTTTTCGAGGGGAATTTGAAATCAGACTGAGCCACAGCAACACGTGGCTGGACAGCTAGTTAATTATTACATTATATTTAAATTATAAATTTCATAAAGATTATTATTATTAACAATGACTCGTCTCCCCTAGGATTTATTTACCCCCTACCCTATCCATTCTATCTACCATACACACTCGCATGCTAGCAAGCACGCGCACGTGCCACCTAAGGGATGCACACTTTTCACAGTTATAGGCCAAGTCTAATTCTAAATAATATTGATTTGAAAGTTCGAATAGAAAAATTAATTTTATTACATAAACTTTTCGGGCTTACATTCAAATAATCAGCCATCATATTTACAGCCTTTTTAAATTATAAGAGGAGACAGGAATCCAAATTTGTATAAAATAGATAAGATGTTCTCTTGCCTATCGCCACAAGTATGAACGGTTTTATTATTGAAATATTTACATAATCTTTGGAGGTTGACTCATTCCATTAACAAAATTTATTTTGCGCAATCGTTAAAGTTAAGTCGCCGTGTGGACTCGTAAAGAGGTCAGTTTAGCCCGTAACATTACCATTTATACGAAATTGAAACTTACTGTTGCGATTCCGTTGAGGTTAAAGCGCTTACGGAATCGAATCTCTTGCATTCTTACATTGCAAGGTCTTTTATATTCATCTCATTCCAATACTATGTGACCATATTAAGCTTTATTTATTAATGACCAATAGACAATCACCTTGTATAGATTTTTACTTAACAGAGAGTTCATGAAATTATACATATATTTTGTTATTATAAAAGTAATTTATAAAAAATAAAAATGTATTTATGTATTTTATTACTCTATTAATAAAACTACACGATATGAATGCATCATAATTGTTTTGGGACTGATTCCCGACCAAGATAAAACTGTACGATGCATTTGAACTACTCGTGATATATATACATCTTGTGAAAAATTGTTTGAATGTAAATAAACAATTAATAGGGATTTTTTTTAAATTAAAATCTAAATACTTTATTTTTTTCCAGCCTATATATATCCATAATATAGCTTTTTTCTAAGTAGTCAATGCTTATCTCTACTTTAGATAACTAATGCAAATATATTTAAACATGCATCTTTCTGATCTTAAAAAGCATCGAAAATGTTTGACAATATTCAAAAACATTCGTTCTTTCATAGATTTCCGACTCGTACAGTAAATAAAAATCAGGAATCTTCGAGATCAATAGTTATAAATTATTAAGAGAATTATTTTTGCTACTATGTATGAGTGCTTTGATTTCAAGATAGCAGTTAACAAAATTAATTTGGAAGTAATAAGTCCGTGTTAGGGAGTAGTGAAAACTTTTGGATATTACATGATATTTATGTATAAAAAATTTCATTTCAGTTAATTTTCGTTGTCTATTTTATAATATTGTAGTATTAACATTGTGTTGTTACAACAAATATGGGAAAAGATTGATCGACCCGCCGCGGTCTGCTCCAATAATTGACTTTTGGATCTGCGCCAAGATGTCGCTCACTTCTCGATTTTGTTCCCTTTTCTGTAACATTGTTTGTGCTGTACTTTTATCTTCGCCAATGACAGTTTGATATATAAGCGAAGTATATATGTAACGAAATAAAACATTTATACCCTGAGGATGTAATTAACTAGATAACTTTATGAAGTAATTTCGGCATCAAGTCACATAGTAGAAATAATTGTTTTAAGTAATTATACATTAGCAGCATCTTTCATCTACTTATATAACAAAATTTTAGCCGTGTGGTATCCGGCGAAATAGAATAGACAACCCTCCCTTCCTACCGAGGTGTCGTGAGAGGCGACTAAGGTAAATGCTGTGTGGTATCCGGCTGCATAGAATAGACCACCCTCATTTCTTACCGAGATGTCGTAAAAGGCGACTAAGGTAAGTTGACGTCAGGCAGGCGGTCGTAAAATACGTAGCCGGGTCACGTAACAACGTTTCTAGCATGTTGTCCCGACCCCACTTGGAGTGGGATAAGGGCAGGAGAATGATGATTATATAACAAAATTAAAATTATAAATGAAAGAGTTAAATTTCTATAAATTTAAATAATCACTACTATGTCAATATTAATCTATGTATATAATTTTTCGTTATTTTTCTTTTTCTTTCTTTCTATATTACCCGTATTTAAGTTCTATCTTTTTCATTCTGTTTCGCAAAAGTTGACTGGAAGACATCCCTTTTAGGGATAAGTCCGTTTTTGTACATATGCTATTTTTGTTTCTCATTTCTAAAAGTATGTAATTAATATTAATTACTATATTATTGATGAAAACTACATCCTTATTATAAGCTGTGTTATGAGCTGTGATAGCCCAGAGGTGAGACCGTGCGACTCTTTCGAGGGGAACACGAGTTCAAACCCGGGCAGGCACCAATGAGTTTTTCTAATAAAACTCAAGTGTCTAATTGGTAATTGCAATTTATCACACGCTTTTCAATGAAGGAAAACATCGTCGACAACAACAGGAAACCTGCATATCTCTAGAGAATTCTGGAGATATGTGTAACCTACCAATTGGAGCATTGGAGCAGCGTGGTAGGTCTTAGCTCCAACCCTCTCTCCAGAAACGGAGGCCTATTCCTATACTTTTTTTACATCCTTATTTAAGTATCTACGTCATGTCTTAATCTCGTTTATCACAATATTATTACATCCTTGGGGCATCTCTCGGCTACCTATTTCTATGCACATTTAAATATTATTGCGTTTAAGTATCAGATTTTATGTCTAATATATTCAAGTACCCATATTGTAATGTAGCACTTAGAAAGGCGCCCTTGGCCACGAAGACGGACGCAATGTGAGTTTTTTACGATGCTATAAATTTTTAATATCAGAAGTCTGTTTTTGGGTTGCGAAGAGCAAAACATGGAGTACGTATTATGCGCTGGGAATATAAATGAGTCAAACCGTTGATTATGTTAGGAATTCAAAAGTAATAATAAAATTATTTTGCTATAATCCGCGATACAGGAAATAGAGAATATATGTAGTGATAAATGTATAGTGGACTATCCGTATTTTCATACCCGATACGTGCAGGATTCGTAAAAACACATGCACAAACCTCCACCACTTCCACCACAATACACAAGCACTACACACGTTCACTATCACAAACACAACAATCGTTTCGCCCCGCAACCGAAGCATCATCAGGAGATTGACTCCACGACAAAATCGCAAACCTTTGTGATTCTATAGCAAAATAATTTTATTATTACTTTTGTATTATGGATCTCCGCAAAGTAACACCTAATTCTATCAATTATGTTAGGAATTGTTAAAGGAAAACCCTAAGCGGCTTTTTATGCATTCACAATTAGTCTCATTAAAATGATAGCTATATTGTAAATGAAACATCTTTTTGATGATTGCTGTGCTGTTTAGGTACAAGCAATTTTTGATGTCAAAATTTTGTGTTTACATAACAAATTTGAAAAAACACGTAACCAGAAACGTGATAAACACAAAAAAGTGCTACGTCTATTCTATATATCAATTTTACTTTTTACTATTTATAGATAACAACTTTTACGTAATACTTGCACTGCGCTTGAAACCGCAAGGTGCAGTTAGCAAATTAATGGTAGCGATATAAAAAGTAGCCGTCAAATTGGAGTAGTAAAATTTTCCTTTTATGTATAGAGCTACACTCACGTTGTAAATAAAATATCGGGTTTGCCTGACTAGTTCCACACATGACAAAGCCGCGAAAGGAGTTCATGGCTAGGGACCCCGGATTAATTCAAAGATTGACAAATCTGATATTTACGACGTGCGTATAACCTCTCTCTATAATATAATACGAATACGAAAAGCTTTCACGATCTTAAAATTTTAGCTCTTATCGTAATTCGTAGTATGTTATGATTATTGTATAAGAATTAGTTTATAAGTAATTAAGGACATTGGATATATTTATATTGGTCCCATCCGTATTATTTTTTTGCAGAGAAGGATTGGACAATAAACCCACCACGCTACTACAATGCAGATCTTTAGGTTATACATATCCCAAGAATTCTCTAAAGATATGCAGGTTTCATCAAGGTTTTTTTATCTTCGCCGAAAAGTTCGAGAAAAATTGCTAATGTCAAATAGGCATATAAGTTTTTATAGAATAACTCATTAGTGCCTGCCTGGGGTTTGAACCCGTGTTCCCTTGCAAAGAGCCACAAGGCGGCACCGTTTATCTATCAGAGCCTAACGTGCTTATCTGTTGTATTGATAAAAATAGCCTTATATTGCAGGAATCTCGTAAGCCATACAACCATACAAGTCAACTTTCTGCGTCATTTGGTAAAGCCCTAATGGATTGCGAGCGGAGTTGTTGTCTCGACAAAGGTTTTTGCAGACAAAGTATAATGACACAGAGATGTGGATCTTTTTTGCTTGCAAAATAATGTAGCGTTGTAAAAGAACTCTTGTTGTTAGTATGACGACCTAATTCTTGCAGTTTTCTCTTGATTACTTGTATCTTGCTGCAATCGGAATGACTATGGTATGAATCTCTTTTTACACATACCATAAATATGCGGAGTTTATTTTCCTGTACCCGTACTGCCGGATGATCTTTGAGATTTTTAGACAGGAGTAATACTAGTATATATTTGGAATATAGTCTGGTACTACTCCAAGTATAGTAGACATTAGGAAAAGGTCTAATAAAAGCCGAATTGAGAGTTTTTTATGAATACATTTGTGTCTTATTTATATTTTATTGCAAGCTTACGTTAATTATGTTTCAGACTATTTACTTTATAATGTCCTTAGCATGAAAAAGAAAAGCAAATCTTCCGAATAAATAAAATTAAATACATTTCTATTATGACGATCATAGTTTAAATGTTGCAAAGTTTGTGTATTGTTATAAACTACAGAATTGAACTTAATTGTTATATGGCCTTATGAATTGAAGCTGGAAAACCTGAATTAATTAGTTTGACGACAAAGAGATCGTTGTAACTAGGCACATCAACCGCTGCGCAACGGATTCTAGAATTATAAGCCTAGCAAAATATTTAAAAAATAAAAAGCAAAATAAAAAGTATTTACCAAAAAAATTATAAGGCGATATAACTTGTTTATAAAGGTTCATCTAAGATTTATGTTTTTAAATTCCTACGGGCAACCGAAATAAAAATTCTATTACAGAGAAACAGTAAAAGCAGACAAGAATTGTTAAATATTTTACAAGTTTGAACATGGTAGGAAAGTTTGCTCGATAGTTGATGTACCGCAATTTGTTAACTATACAGCTACTATTTTTCTAACAAGACATTCCTGGGGTAACTAAAATACTCGGTTTCTTCAAGAAATATATCTAAACAAGTCTAATAACTTACGAAGTTCTGAGAGCTACACGTTCGCTAAATGTGTTTTATGATAATGGATTCATTTGCATAGAATTTGTAAGCAATCTTATTAATATTTATTCGCATTGCTTTTTTCTTCGTGTATTATTAATTAAGGAAAAATCAGTGTCTTTTTCCTTGACAAAATTATAAATTTACATAATTGCCAAGTACTTATTATTACCTAATACAATTTTGCACTTAGGGCTTATAAGTATGACGTGTGGTATCCGGCTGATTAGAATAGACCACCTTCTTTCTTACCGAGGGTCGTAAAATACGACTAAGGTAAGTTGACATCAGGCAGGCGGTCAGTCGTAAAATACGTAGCCAAATCATGTGACAACATGTTTTTAACATGTTGTGCCGAGTCCACTTAGAGTGGGATAAGGGCAGGAGAATGATGATGATGAAAAAGAGCTAAATAATCTAGAAATAAACAAGAATTATACTTTACATCCCATAACAACATAAAATACTATCCCACAGCTTAAGGCCGCCACTAACCTTAGAGAGAAGAATGTTAGGTTAAACATATCACGCTGACGATAAATATCAATAACGTTTACCCGAGAATTGTAACTCGTGAACCCTAAAACGCAAAAAGATCGTTCGAAGTCATTTCTAGGCCATCAGATAAAAAATTGGAATGAAATTATCGCCCTTGAATATTGCAGAAATTTGTTAGATGTAAATGAGAAACAAGTGCTTTGAAAAGTAACACTAGTACACGTACACGTAGTATTAGTTATTTTTCATTCATTTCATGATTCACACTATGAGTCGATTGTACTTAGAAAACGGCACTAACGTTATCACTGATAAAATGAATGAGCGTCGCCCTTTATCAGTTAATCAGAATTAAAATTGGTTGACGAAGCATACTCCTGTTTTTTTTTGTTATAAAGAGTTGCAGGCATCTATACTTATTATAAAACAAAGTCCGTCTGTCTGTATGTAATCGATTTTCTCACAATCTACTTAACGTATCTTTGTACGGCTTTCACCAAAAGATTGTGCAATACTTCTGGATGGTTTAGGTAAATAGTACATATTAGTATTATGTAAATTTTGTTGAAGAGATCGCGCAGTTGTTAAAACACTTGCTTACTGGGAGCTTTAGTCGCGTGCGCTGCGTAAACCAGCAGAGATACGCTAAAGTAATGTACTAGAGAATTGTAAATGTATAAAACTACTATAAAAAAGTCCGCGATAGCATGTCTCTATCTCTTATGGTTAACTCACAATAATTACTTTTATGTTTAAAATTTGAATTCTACAAAAAAATTGTGACACGCAGGTTTCCACGCGGACTAAGCCGCTGGCACAGCTAGTTAATAATAAAATATCAAAAAGCGCATCCCTCTTTATGCAATTTCCTTTTTGTATGTAATATAGTGTAGATTTCCAAATGTTCGGTGACCAGTTCGACCAGTGAAATCACTTTGAAAACTCAGCACATGTCTAACTATTTTTTTTAGATATGTGTTATATGCAAGATTAAGGTGGTATGGAAATATAATGAGGAGGGATGAAAATTATGGGACCGAACATGTGTTTAATATGAATGTAGATATGTCTATATAACTAGAGGGAGGTCATAAAAGAGATAGATTTTGTAAAGAAATGACAGGCATATAAGCTGGCTTATATGCCTGAGTTGAGGAAAGATAGGACAAGGTAGCGAAAAACATGTTCTGCTTGGAGTGTGACACCCCACTTAGAGTGGGGTAACGCTAGAATATCTGCCTACATTATTGAGTTTTATTCTGATTTTATTAAATAGCAACCAAAACGGATACACAAAATGAATTTACTTTGCGCCAGTTCGGACATGTTAACATAATATGTCGGAAAATCTAAAATATTGTTACTATCTTGTACCGGCTTGACACCGTATCATTTTCGACATGGTCTTCCTTTCCTTTGCGAGGATTGGAGCCAAAATCCAGCATACTGTTCCAATGCGAATTTGTACAAATCAAATTATACATTCAATTGAAATTTTAAACAAAAGTGGAATACATGGAGTATTTATACGCAAAAATGTATAGAATTAGGCGTTACTTTGCGGAGATTCATAATACAAAAGTAATAATAAAATTATTTTGCTATAATGTTTGATAAAGTAAATAGAAAATATATATAATGCTAAATGTATAGTGGACTAACTGTTTTTTCATACCCGATACATGCAGGATTCGTAAAAATACATGCAGACACCACCGCCACCACAATACACAAGCACTACACACATTCACTAACACAAACTGAACAATCGTTTCGCCCCACAACCGAAGCATCATCAGGATAGACGCCACGACGAAATTGCAAAGATGATGTTAATGATGCTTCAATTGCGGGGCGAAACGACTGTTGAGTTTGTAATTTTATTATTACTTTTGCGAAATTTATAAATACGCTACACGTTTCTTTAAAAGCATTTGTAAAATGCCATATCTATATATTGACAGTCTGCAACATCTTCCATTATTCATAAAGCATCCATTGATTTTCTTGATATAGACTGACAATTGACAGTCTACCACTCTCTGTCAAATGTCAAGTGTCTTGTTAGTCGCTTTCGTTATTTCTTAGCGTTGCTGTTATTTGTCTATATCTACCTTAGTTGTGTAGAATTTCTTGTTTAGATTAGATTGTAGAGATAGAAATTTAGGGCTCACCCATGCACCAGTGTGTTAAGACACGTCAAGAGTTTCCATAAGATGTTTTCCTTTACTTTAAAATACATTACCGTTGACTACAGTTAAATACAAACTCAAATTCAAAATATTCTTTAATCAAGTGAACTTGTAAACAAGTGCTTTTGAGTCGTCAAAATCTACCGCTGATTCTGAAAACTGTTCCTACCGAGAAGAGCCAGCAAGAAACTCGGTGGTTGCTCTTTTTAAATAAAATTCTTATAAAATGTTACATTTGGTTATTACTATCTTGGACAGGATAGAGGAGTAGCTATGTCCACGCATTTTTATCATCTATATAATCCTCAATAGTATAGTAAGCTTTTTGTATCAGCCTCCCTTTAACAGCGCTTTTAAACTCCTGTAGTGGCAAAGATAAAATCGATTGCGGGATTTTACCATAGAATCTTATACCCAAACCCACAAATGACTTATTTACGGTCGGTTCCTACTTTCTCTATTATATACATCGCCAATCCTTTTATTATTATGTATATTCTTATGCACAAACATTAGAGTGCTAAAAATATATTACAGTTTCAACCTATTTCACATCTTTATATACTTCTTTATGGTTGTGAACATATATGATAAATAACATGGATCGGTGTTTAGAGCACAACGTGGCAATTATTTTTTTAATATAATTAATTGAAAATATTTTTTTTATCGTTGATTAATTGTGATCAATAAATTATTATAGCAGATTTATTAATAGTACACTTTTCATCATATTAAGAGCCTTAGCCGTTTAATAGCACATGTAAACGCATGCAAATTGTATACATATATATTTAATAATTTTGTTGATGTACATATTTCTATATCCTAAATACTAAATTATTAATTAATAAGGTTCTAAGTCTTTGCAATAGGCATTCCAGATTTCGTGTTTTGGATATAGCGGTTTCATCTCGACGGTAGTGAATTAAATTAACCGCACTTATTTGCATTACATTCATTACGAAGGAATTTAGAACAAGTTGTTTTGACTTTATAAAATATTTTGAGATTATTGATAATGATTATTGACTATTAATTATCAACGACAAGACAAAGCACGGCACGTATTTATAATATAAGACTTGAAAGAATAATCTATTTACCTAAACAAGAAAATCAAAAGAAATCAAATCAAATATTTGATCCTTGACGATTCAAAAGTGATTTAAAGAATTAGGCGTTACTTTGAGGAAATCCATAATACAAAAGTAATAATAAAATTATTTTGCTATAATCCGCTATAGTGCTAAATGTATAGTGGACTATCCGTTTTTCCATACCCGACAAATACGCAAAGCTTTGCGATTTTGTCGTGGAGTCTATCTCCTGATGATGCATCAGTTGCGGGGCGAAGCGATTGTTGAGTTTGTGATAGTGAACGTGTGTAGTGATTGTGTATTGTGGTGTCAGTGGTGGAGGTTTGTGCATGTGTTTTTACGAATCCTGCATGTAACGGGAAATCATGTAATGAAAAAACGGATAGTCCACTATACATTTAGCACTATATATATTTTCTATTTACTGTATAGCGATAGCAAAATAATTTTATTATTACTTTTGATTCAAAAGTGACTGTAAAAAGCTTACTTTAATAAATATTTTTATTTGATTTGATTGGATATATGTCAAAGTAATCTGATAGTTATATCGAGTCAATGTTTAGAACTGGATTTACTTCGATAAAGAAGCTTCTGACAATAAAGCAACTGACCCACTTTCAAACAGGGATGTGCATTATATGCATTTTATATTTTCGACCCACATCAGGAATAGTATTGACGAACTAATATTAACTTTGATTATTAGCGTCGAAATATAATATAATGAAATATATTTGTTGATATTATATTTATTGTTTAACATTTCGGCGATTTTACAACCTGTATTTACAATGTTTTTAGGCGTAAGATAAGATCTACAGTGTACACAAATCTCTTTTATGTTAATTTGTTATTCATAAATATTAGCTGAGTAGAATAAACCAGCCCTCATTTCTTACCGAGTTGTTGTAAGTTGACGTCAAGCAGGCGGCCGGTCGTAAAATAACTATCCAAAGCATGTTATGCCGAACCCACTTAGAGTGGGATAAGGGCAGGAGGATGTTATTCATGAATATTATTTCACATTATGATTGTGGATCGGGTTTGATATTACAGAAAACGTTTTATTTCGCAAATATTCGTAAATATAACTTATATTTACCTGCCTGTAAAACAATTAAGTTTTCACATGATGCCCAGCTTATATAGGTGATCAAATCAGCCGAGATGTGTTTGTTTTTTGAAATTTAATTTAATTTGAATGAAAAAAATTTAATGGAGGAAGGAATTTTAGATCTTATCAGTAGACAAAAAATTACTCAATGAAAACTGCCGGATATACCGCGTGAAATTAAACATGCTTTATGTACCAGGAAACCGTGAGTCATACAGTTTCTTTGTTTACTATCATAATGTAGAGGTATAAAAAAGACAATTGACAGAATATTATTCTTAGGTTGGGTGAGGACTTTAAAAATAATTCAAAATATCCTCATTGTCCTATTATGTACTGGACAATTAAGTTAATTAACATTTAGAGCGCAAGATTATTAGCCTAAAGTTATTAAACATCTGGCGGGTATGCGCTCCAATTTTTCTCTACAAGAAGAGAGATGGCCTTTACCCAGCTTCGGGCAAGTAAGATTCCCGTAGGTTCAAATCCCAGGCAGGCATCATATAGAAACATAGATGCTTAATTGATCTATAATATATGATTTGCTCTTAGAAATGAAGAGAAATTTTCCGAGTTAACCTGTCTGTATGCTTAGATTTTTGGCATATGTGTAATCCCGTTTTAAGCAGATCTAGGTTCATATAAATGCGTAGAGGAAGAAAGCAAATGACCGAATGTGGGATTTTGAACTTTAACTAAAGTTACAATTATATTTATATTCGTTTTATTTGACACAATCAAACATCAACCTTTTAATGTTATAAGACCCGTTCTACTGCGTCATACTATGTATCAACGAACAATGTGTGAAAATCAATCCTCAATATCCAAAATTGCACTATCTAAATAGGAACGAGTGTGGAACCGTTAATACGTAAAGTTAATTCAAAGTAAACAATTGAACTAGAAAGAACCAGATTCAATTTCCAATACTCACCCATAGTACAACGTTGAAGCAGAACAAAGTATACTTGATACAATAAATTTGCGACTCCAGCTTTCCGACTGCGGGCCCCTGCCCGTCGCCTCTGCCGATCCCTGCCATAGCACTTCAATATTTCACTTCACTACAAACAGGAAAACTATTACTAGAACTTATGGTTGTCCACTCGTAGACGATCGAATCGTTACTGGTACGCTATCAGCAAGATAAAGTGTAACACATAGCTAGGTTATCTATATTTGCCGAGATAAAGATTCAAAAAGATACGCCATACGCTTCAATTGCCACACCTGTATATTTTGCGTTTTTGTTATTTCAAAACCGCTTTAGTTTTAATCAAATATAATTAACTATGTCTGTGGTTTCGCCCTCGTGTAAATCAGTATATAACAAAGCTTTTCCCGCGTAAATCCTGACCCCTCAGGAATTCTAGGATAAAAGTGACCTATCAAAATTAACCGTTCCGGAGAATGTATTGTTAATCTTTTAGTAAAAACCCTATAAAAGTCCGTTTAGTAGATTTTAAGAAAATCAATTATATATAGACAGACAGCTTTTGGGGAATTCGTTTTATGTAGGTAAAGACTATTCCTTGTATTGACTCTGTACCTCGAATCTCATTAAATTAAAAAAAAATGCGCGTATATGAAAGCAGTATTAGGTAAATATTAAAACATCAGTAAAGAACTTTGGGAGAGTAGTAAGTTTGAACAAAGTTACATTATACATTGTAGAAAGGTGTTCGTCATAAAGTTGTTTGCAACAATGCAATTAGAAAATTATGATGGTTTTATTCATAGAAATAAATACCACGCTTTATAGGCGTTTGATAACTGAAAAGATTTATGATCATCTCTAATAACGTTGTTACACGTTGTTGGTTAGTTTTAGTCTGATCAGTGCGTTATAACGTCATTATTTGGTCGTTAGAGTTCCTGCAACTTTTTTTATTAGATGTACTGGTGCCAAATAAGAGAGAGATTGAGAGAGTCAATTAAGACAACATACATTCTCACACCCCTTGAAACTTTCTAATTCTGTCATCATAATCATTCTCCTGCTCTTATCCCACTCTAAGTGGGGTCGGCACAACATGTTACAAACGTGTTGTCACATGATTTGGCTACGTATTTTACGACCGGCCGCCTGCCTGACGTCAATTTACCTTAGTCGCCTTTTACGACACCTCGGTAAGAAATAAGGGTGGTCTATTCTATGCAGCCGGATACCAACGGCACATACCTTAGTCACCTCTTACGACACCTCGGTAAGAAAGGAGGGTGGTCTATTCTATTCTGCCGGATACCACACGGCGTATGCTTTCTAATTCTGTTATATTTAATTTTATCTGCTACCATTTATTTTATCTCGTGTCGTTTTATAACCTTCGAAATATTTATACATGCACCTAACATTCACCGCTAAATGTATAGGAGGTTTGGGAAATGTATTCCAGTGACTCGTGTAACTGATTTGCAAAATTCCAAGCCGCGTTTTACATTGGTATTCAGCTACGGATTCTTGGCATGGTTCGATCACTTTGTAACAAATTGACTGCATTTTAAATGTACCGCTGAGTGCAGTATTTTTTGCTTTTTAAACATTCGTCTTAGAGGATGTGTAATAAAGAAGTTTTATTAATATCTTTTTTAATAATTCTTATCACTAGTTTATACTTATTAAATAGAATAGACCACCCTCATTTTTTTACCGAGGTGTCATAAGAGGTGACTAAGGTATGGCCGGTCGTTAAGTACGTAGTCAAATCATGTGACAACGTGTTTTTAATATGTTGTGCCAACCCCACTTAGAGTGGGATAAGGGCAGGAGGGTAATGATGACTTTGGGAATAGATATCCGTGTGTGTAAATGTCCCATATATTAAAATAATATCTCTCATAAAATGTAATAGGTGTGGGTGGGTGTTTTGGCATATTTTTCGCTTATAATTTAGTAAAGGCTAGCGCTTATATATCAAATCTATTGATATGGGTTCCGATGGAAACGTGTTTGAAATCCGATAAACGGGTCCAGACTACACAGCAATCGCTGCGGCTGGTATAAGCTGTAAACATAAATAAGGAAGATATATGGCGTTTTAGAAAATCCCCACGCACGAAACGCGAACCGTAAATCCTATACTCGAAATAGCATAAATTTTACACATCCAGAATATGTTACTTTTAAAATTTACTTAACCGACAAATAATTTATAGGATAAGGCGTTACTTTACGGAATTCTATTCCAAGCTATAAGCAATGTTTATTGATAAATTATTTGTAATGCTAAAAAAAGTGTATGTAACTAAAAGTGTATGAAGCAAAATCCGTTTTCATACGAGTACCTAATGCATTAGTCAGCGTATATATCACAAAACACCATCACTACCAATATACTACATCAGCACTACATACTACGACAATCTTTTCGATCCGTAACCGAAGCATCATCAGGAGATAAGCTCAACGACAAAATCGCAATCGCAAAAAGCAATTTTGTCTGCAATAGGCCTGTATAGTATATTGGTGGTTGTGATAGTGTTTTGTGAGGTAACTAATCCTTCATGTTCCTATTAGCTATGAGAACGGATTTTGCTTCCTACACTTAGCATTACGCAGATATTCTTAACAAACGCGGATTATAGCAAAATAATTACATAACTTTAACGTTGTGTGGTGTTTATAAGTAAATAATACAAGTTACAATGTTCATAGACGTTCTCTAACACTATAAATTATTATAGATGTTCGCTAATTAAAACATAGAGTTATTAAACGAGAGGTAGATTATAGAGGTATTTAAGTTATAGTCAAACCTTTGAGTGCTGTATCCATAAAATAATGGGACAGAGAAGATAAGAGATCTTTACTTTGTCTCATCACGCATAAAAAAAGAGTCAGATAATTTTTTTTTTCGATGGTCACATTTTAGGCTAGTTCTATTATAATATAGATATAGATAAAAACTTCATCTCTTCTTGTCGTAGATATCTGTTCATTAGTTCCTCTGTTCATATTTGTTCATAGACAATGAATATTGAATCTAATCGTTAAGGAACTTACTGTTACACTCAAGGGCCCCTATGGTTACACTAATATATATTATTGTTATTATGATTGTTGTTTAAAGATTCAACTCCTCGCTAGGAATGTAACTTGGACAGGAAGAAATCGAGTACTAAATAATTGATTTTACTAATTTCAAAATAAATGGATAAGTAAATCGAGCCGAGAAAATTCATTATTAACAATCGATTTTAATTCAGATTTTTTAAGAGCTCCGTTTTTTAATTGTAATTATTGTGAATTGTATTTTGGATTGTGCTATTTGCGAAATTCGATTAAAATGTGTATGTTGGTTACGTTGGTTGTATCATATAACAAGGAAAACGAAAGTAAAAAAAGAGTAATTAATAGAATCGATTTTGTAAATCAACTTACAATGTTTAGAAAATCGATGATAATAATATGAAAATCGACTATATTTAACATTCCATATCAATATATCATATTAACTATTGCTAACTTTATCAACGGTACATTTATTTAGAAAGAACTCGATTGTTATGGTCTACGTTGAATTTTATATGTTTGACAAATTGTTTGTCAAATTTATTTGTTTGATTCAATTTAGTCCAAGTCGCTAACAAATATATACCTTTTGTGGGTCTGCGATAAAAACTTTTTAAAACAATTTTAAAAGTATTTGTACATAGAATATAAAAACCATATATAGAGGTACTGTCAAGCTTCCTCTTTTAAGAACTAACACTTGTTAAAATCAATATTCGAGCCAGGAAGCTCATAAAGCTGAATTCGAGTGAAGTATATTGTTCTAGGATTGAGTTAATAATGTCGACGATATAACACAATAACAATCTCTCTCTTGAATCATGCCTCCAAGGAAATACCATTTATAGTGGGAATACTACCGTCAAACAATTTCTGAATGATACTTGTACTCTGGGGCTTTCGAGAATAGCATAATTGGATACAGACAATATTATCAAACATTTTATGACGTACCCCTAACAAGGGAGAATACTCCAGTGATATTTCGCCATGTTAGGAGTACTTTGTTTCGCTTTGTACGAAGGCATTATTTTGTATTGTTAAACCACTGCATTGCCAATTATGTTTCTCTCCGTATAAGTGTCTAATAATGGGAAGATATATTTGTATCAAAAAGTTCAAACTTATGGTCTTGTTATTCATATTATCCTGACCACTCGGAGATAGACTAGTGGTAAGAGCGTGTGACTTTTCCGAGGTGGTCACGAGTTCAAATCCTGGGCAGGGACATATAAAATTTTCTGTTAAAACTTTTGTCTAATTGATAATTACATACAAATACAAATTATCACATGTTTTTCTTTGAAGAAAAAATTCACGAGGAAACCGGCATATCTCTAGAAAGTTCTGGGGATATGTATAACCTAACAATTCGCATTAAAGCAGCGTGTTGGATCTGAGCTCTAACCCTTTAAAAACAGAGAGAAGATGCACATAATTTTTTTTCCACAAAACTTCCTGGAGTTATAGCCTGCTTTTTAGGCTTAAAAAGAGGGATAAAAAAAGGGAATTTGTGTACATACTAGACGCTCTTCTACCAATCGAGCAAATCCTTGCCAACTTTCAAAGTTGTATGATCAAACTGTCTGATTAAATATTGTAATCACAAAATACCCGATACTAGCTGTTAGAATATTACTATTTTTTAGCGTAAAAAGTAAATTAATTCTAAGAACTATAAAATAAATAGAATTGCAGCAAATCCGACCTCAGTAGCATTTTAAAGCTTTGGTATATAAATGTCTGACTTTGTTTGAAAAGTATGAAGGCTTCTAGTTTTCTCTTATTTATGTTTGAGAAATAGAAGTTAAATTTTTATAAGTGGTTAGTATTTAAATAAGAGTTGAAATGTTTTCGCTGTCACCCATTGCAAACTACGGAACTTTTCAAACGAGTAGCGGGGAGCGGGAAAACTTGGCATTTTCTTTGATATTTAATTGAATTGCACATAAAACTGTTTGGTGCTTGCAATGCTTTATTGCATTGGCTATACTACGCTTTAATACAGCACGGGTGTGTGGTTAAGCTAGTACTAAGGATTTAATTTATTGAATTAATTTCCATGAGTTATATCAGGAAAATATACTGCTTCAAATGACAGAGTTTAGCGTAGACTTGGAATAAATATCCCCATTCCATATCCGTATCCATATTTCCTTTGGTTATTAGAATCGGTGTTGAATAATTATTTTTTGTTTAAAAAGCTGTATCCGCAACTATCTGCGTGTTAACTTAAGTGTTAAAATAACGTCAAATGTCTACTATATGTGTCTTCCTTATTTTGAAATAAAGCCAATTAATTTATCTATATATACATCGGTAAATAATAGTCAATTGTTTCAAATTTCACATAATGTAGACTCTCGCAATTACTATGGACATATTTTTTTATTTTTTCACTTCTGTGTTTCTACTCTTCACATTTCACACTCTCAGCAGTGCTTTTGCGATCGGTAACGCTATAAAAGTCGTTAAGTTTTAAACACTAATTTCATTAAAAAATATTTATACTGTATTGAACAATTAGCGCTGTAATCGTACAGAAATTAAAAAATTGCAATCTCCGGTTGCACTATGAGCGGAGATAAAATTGTTATCGTGAAAATTTCACTTCGATTGTTCCTCTTTTATCTTTGTCCAGTTACACTGATTAAAGTCTTTTATACGACGGTTATTACAGAGATTCAATTAACGGATAAAGATAACTGTTGTAGTGGAAAAAGTTATTGTAAGAGATTGAAGTCAGAATAAAATACAGTCGACATACATTTCAGTATTGTCTTGTTATTACTATATCACCTTTCTAAATAAAGAAGAAAGTGTAAACTTCTTACTCTTTAAAGCTAAGTACTCAGGATATCAAACGCTGATTCAATACTAATTTTAGGTTTGCACATATCCTAATAATTATTGGGAGTCAGTTCTCAACTGAAAGAAAACATTGTGTGAAAACATGCAAATAATTTCTAAGTATTTCGTATCCGTCATTTAAGGTTGATAGTGGGTGAATATCCGTATTTTCATAGAAGGCCATCTTCTTCTCCTCTTGGGAGTAGCGGCTATGCAGGGCTTCAAGGCTCAGTATAATAATTTATAGAATTAGGCGTTACTTTGCAGAGATCCTAACACTTTTGCCCATTATAATTTTACCCTTGTTGATATATTGTGTTCGCCATTGCTTACAGTTCGCTGCCAATGCGAGTATAATCCTCCAAGAATTCCAGGATCTTCTTGAAAGCGAGATTTTTACCTGTTTTGGGCGTAAATAGCATGACCCTTGGCCATTGGTCGGCAAAGTGCGCCTCCAGAGCCGCATGTGGCTTTTTTGGCTCGTTAAGTGCTGCTCTGACACAAATATCTACAGAAGGCGCAATATTTTCAAATAAAAAAAAACTTTGCAAAAAAATTACATCGCTCTACACTGCGTTTGCCAAGACGCGGCCTCCACTCCAGGACTCTTTTGCTCCAACGGCCATCAGTCCTGCGACAAACGTGACTAGCCCACTGCCAATTCAGCTTGCTTATTCTGCTAACTACGTCGGTTACCTTGGTTAAAGATAGATAGGTAATTAAAATTTGTTCTAAATATATGTAACGAACAAAACGTTTACTGAACGAGCAGATTTGGCTCTCAATTTTTTTTTTTTTGTTATGTTCATATTTGGCT
The DNA here is from genome assembly GCA_947086505.1 of Morpho deidamia. Lineage (NCBI taxonomy): Eukaryota > Metazoa > Arthropoda > Insecta > Lepidoptera > Nymphalidae > Morpho > Morpho deidamia. Next base: position 5,736,640 of record CAMTZC010000025.1, read on the forward strand.
CTTTGGCTAATAAGTTTGCCACTGCCCTAGGATAGAGTGTCGATTATGAATTAACGCAGGGCATATAGTATATGCATGGGTTTCATAAAACGCTATGGGCCAATAACACGCTGTTATAATAAATTAAAAACTGTTTACTATGATGGGGACTTAAAATATACATACACAATTAACAACAAAGTCCTCAAAAACTGTCTGTATGTGATCGATTTTCTGAAAATATACCGAACGGATTTTTTAACGGTTTTTATTAAAAGTGCAAATTTTGAGGAAGGTATAGATTAATACCATTTTACGATTTTATGTAAATTTACTAAAATTATATACAGGCGAAGCCGTGGACACAGCTAGTGATATTATGTAGTTCGTCAAATTTAGAATCCTATGATAAAGTAAGATTTGGTATTGAAGTCCTTCAAGAACAAGCTTGAACTAGAAACGTAGAAACGTTGCACGTGTTCAGAGGTAAAATAAAGGGTGGGGATGAACCTCGTACTATATAACAATGCTTGTTTGCATATTGCTTCGATTTGCGATTTTGTCGTGGAGTCTATCTCCTGATGATGCTTCGGTTGCGGGGCGAAACGATTGTTGAGTTTGTGATAGTGAACTTGTGTGGTGCATGTGTATTGTGGTAGAAGTGGTGGAGGTTTGTGCATGTGCTTTTACGAATCCTGCATGTATCGGGTATGAAAATACGGATAGTCTACTATACATTTAACACTATATTTATTTTCTATTTACTGTATCGCGGATTATAGCAAAATAATTTTATTATTACTTTTGTATTATGGATCTCCGCAAAGTAACGCCTAATTCTATAAATTATTTAAAAATCAATCATTGGATATTATCTACAGTCATATTACTAGTACAGGCATTTCATATTCCGTACAATGGTCGTGTTTCCCACGGTAGATATTGGTTAAATTCGAAATCCATAAAACATTTATGATTCATGTTTGTCAAAGTGACACGCCTCCGTTATTTTGTTGAAAAATCATATATTGATTCCTCTTTTAATTGCTATCTTTTAACCAGAACGGGTTGATTGGTATGGCCCAGTTACGACACCTGGTTCAAGTTGATTGCATTGTTGTAGCAGTGTTTATGATAACATGACGGGTGACCGATTAAACTTTGCTATTATAAAAGTAAAGTAGCGGCCTGTTACAATCGCTGCTGGGAATAGGCCTCCTCTCTCCGTTTCTGGAGAGAAGGGTTGAAGCTAAGACCTACCATTCTGCTCCAATGCGTAGCATGAGTTTTTAATAGAAAAACTCATTGGTGCCTGCCCGGGTTGAACTCGTGTTCCCCTCGAAAGAGTCGCACGGTCTCACCGCTACGCTATCACAGCTAATTGCACATGCTATCATATCAGTTTAAAATAACTTTTAAATATTATTATTTATTTATTTACTTTTACAAAATCTACAGCTCTTAATATATGAATTTACTAAATATTACTTAATTTTAACTTAAAGCCAATTACGGATTTTAAAATTGTTAACAATATTCTTATAATAATAAGGACGCCAGAGAAGAGTGTGTATGTGTGTATGTAGGTGTGTTGCATGTGAAGAAGTGTGTGTATATGTGTGTGTTGAGTGCATGTTTATGAAATGCGTGGAAATGCTTCAATCTGTGTATATATTTTTTTAATGTTTCACATATTCTAAGTTGTATCCAGAATTTTTTTCTTATAACATTCCTCTAAGTTATTGATCGTCCTTTGAGTTAATATCTATACATATTATACAACAAAGTCCCCAAAAGCTGTCTATGTATGCTGTGTACTTGATCGATTTTCTATAAATCTTCTGAACGGATTTTTCTACGGTTTTACCGAAAAGATAATATACAAAAAGAAATTATAAAATTATAATAAGAGTCCGAATTTTGACCTATTAATCGTGGTAAAAGTCACGCGCTATAATTGCGAACCATTACAGCTCTGTATGTTTTTTTTTATCATAATTCTTTTACCTCCATCAAAGTTTCTTGGAGCCTTTGCTCATCTTTCATACTAGTTCTCGCTTTTGTTACTTCCTATCATGCCTCATACTTTGTCTTTCTTTCTTTCTTCCTCATCTATCCTTTATAATGGGAGGGACTCCCATTCTATCTTATTGAGCTCTGTATGTTTATATCTTATACCTACTATATCTTTTAAATCATAATTATTATATGAAACAATTTATACGTCATTAATGAGTCGACGCACGGGACAACGTTATCGCATATCTGCCGTTACGCTAGATCAAAGAAATTCTGCAGTGAAATTTAGATACTCTGTTAACATCTTCGATTTCAAGGAAATGTTAATAACAAAACAATTTGCTAATATTTGTTTTTACTTTTCGTCCTTAAAATCTCTTGAGAATCCTTGAATAAGCGTAACAAGTTATTAAGTAAATATTTGACATTATTATATCAATATAAGACTTAAAAATACAAATAATTTCATTGAACTCATATAAAAGTACCTGTTACTTTCCCACTGCTAGATATAGGCCTCCTCTAATCATTTTTTAAAGATGGGTTGGAGCTTAGATACCCTACTCTAATTAGCTAACACATATCGCCATTCTTATGCAGGGCTCCTTATGATGTTTTTATTCACCGAAATGTGTGTGATAAATTCCAAATATCAATTAACCACGTAAGTTATAACAGATATGATTTATAGAAGGCATTACTTTGCGAAACTCCATTATTAATAAACTGATGAAATTGTTATATAAACGCTATAATCCGCGTTTATTAATGGTAAGTGTATGAAGCACGCAATATTCACATTCCTTACAATTGCAGGACATGCCACCACATGTATCCCAAAATGTCTCCATTAGCAACAATTCACACAAGTAATACTCAATCACTACTACAATTTCTCGTTTCGACACGAAACCGAAGCATCATCAGGAGGATAGGCTCATCAAACCACATTGATGCGCGTCCAGGGTTCGATCCAGTAACCCCCTCGAAACAGTCACGCGGTCTCACCCCTCGGCTATCACGGCTTCACTGATATAAGGTTTTACAAAAAAGAATTTTAAATTACGATAAAATCAAAGGGAAGTAAATTTTTATACTAAAAGCATTTCTTATGTCCTGCACGAACAAAATATTATTCCTTTGTTTTGCATATTAATGGAAAAACAGACCGTGAAGATTGCTGATATAGAGGGATCCACTGAGCAAAGCAATCCACGGGATACGAGCAAGTCGTCGGGTGATTAATGGAATTCTCAGATCTTGCATCATCAAGAAAAACAACATGTTATTTCATTCAACGCGCAAAAATAACGGTATAATATATTATTCAGGTTGTTTTGCAAGTTAGTTGTATGTTTATAAATAATGTGTTTCTTTAGGAAATCTTGTACTTTTGGATACCTTTTCTATGACGTTAATATAATTATAAGGACGATATTTTTTCCATATATTTATTAAATAAATAAGAAGCGATTTGATCAGAAGTCAGTTAATTAATTCTTTTTAACAGCTTGTCAATTCCGCGCACAAATCACCATACCGTCAAATGGTGCGTCTCCTCTCCGCGCCGCACCGCACCTCTCTCTCCGTCAACTAACCTCTACATAGCTATCTTCACGTCACTATGGTACATTTTCTGTTCTTCTCCTTTTCCTGCCGTTATGTAATAAATAGTAAATATATGGCACAATTCACGGTCAAAACACGGTCGTCCTTTCTCAAAGTAAGTAACTTAGTGCTTGTGTTGTGGATGACAGACAACTAGTAAATATTTATATATATATACTGTTATATAAATACTGTGTACTAAATACTATTGAATTGAAGACGTTAACACGCACATAATTTTGTGACTATTCTGAAGAAATGCCTGTCTGAATTTTAAACAGTGAAATTCTTTACAATATCCTTTAACTGAATTTATTCAATAATGCAATGTTAAATAATATAAACCATTATTTAAGCGAGTTGCTAAGACAGTAATTGAATCATAATGTTTCATTTGCAGCAACTGTCTTCAGTCATTTCATTGAAGTAAATAGATTTGTCGAAATACTGTTAAAGTTTGCAATCAGAGCCGACACAAACAGAAGCCTGGTTGCAGTCTAAATTATCAAGCTGTTAGAAAATTTGATATAAAACTAAAAAAGTTTTGCATACTTTCTTTTCATCGCTTTTCTGTAATCAGTTTCTTATACGTATTATAACATCAAGTATAAGTAATCTGTACTAAAAAAAAATCGAACATAAACGAAATCGTTGTAGTTTATGTAAAAATTACTTCTGTTTACATAAACTACAAATTGCGTAGTCATTATTTTGACTGGCCCGTTGGCCCAGTGGGTAGTGTCATCAGCTCTAGTTTCAGCACCGCGGGTCGCGGGTTCGAACATTTTCTATAAACAATTTGTATAATAAACAATTTATTATAATGTCGTGAAAATAATTACGTTATTACTTTTGTATTACAGATCTCCGCAAATTAACAAGCATATTAACGCCTAATTCTTTAAATCAGTAATTATAAATATTTCAATTAAAAATAGTTTTCAATTTAATAAAAGCAACGCTTCCATTACTTATATTACGTCGAGAACAAGACAATGTAAAATTCATGGGTGCTAAAGCGTTATTTTTATAGCGGACACCTTTCAAGAAAATAACAGCTATTCGAAAACAAAGGGCCCCGGCTCTCTCGTCACAAAACAGCGAACGTTCCCCCCAACCTCTAAGTAGACGCAGGCCTTTTCAATCTCGACATTCTAAAGCACAGAATAAACAATAGTGCCTTTGGAAAAACCAGAACTTTTCTTATTATTTAAGAATCCCGAATGTTTAATGCATGAACTAAGATTTATTGAGAGCGAATAATGCGGGGCATAATTCCAACGGTTTTTGTTTCGCTACACGAACTTTTATTTATTTGCTTCGAATATTAATCACTTTATGCAAATTAAGAAAATAATAAGAAGTAAATTAACAGTCTAATAAGCAATATAAATGTAAATGTTTTAGAGGAGTCTGCCATTCTTTTAGTATATAACGTAATATGTAGTTTTTAAATATTTTTTCACACATGTTCATATATTAAATAATTTTAAACTGATGCATGTTGCCGCGCGGCAGTCCCTTCCCCCGCGGGCACCTGCTTGGCTTTGGGAATGACATAATAGTCTAAAAGTTTATATATAGATACCGGTTATACTTACGTCTAATTTTATTAGATTAGCCCGACTAGTTAAAGTGTCGCGAAGCTGAAGTGGCGCTGGGCGGGGCACATAGTGCGGAGAACCGATGGGCGCTGGGGTCTTAAGTTCTCTTCCCTCCGGACCTCTGATCAACTTAGACGTGTTTTAAGTAAAATTCAAAGTTATTTATTTATAATTTTTTTAATAAATTAAAATCAGTAAATTAATAGTAACTTAAATCAGGATAGCATACGTGTACAGGAGGTCATCGGTATTGCATCTGGATGCAAGAGTTTTTGTGCCATTTCGTCTCTTTATTGATGGAAATGTATGTATTAAGATTGATGTAATTGTTATAAAAACGGAACGATTTGCTTCTGTGTGCAACTGTAATAAACGCAACAACGATACGATCCAGGAACTTGAGAGAAAGAGACGACTCTGTTATTAGTATTTCGCCTACCAGAGGTCAACAATAATTTGACGGAAGCCTCTTTTGTATGAAACCTTCGCTGATGCGACCATTATATTGACCTCTCCGTATTTTGCGATTGTTGCCTGTTGCAGTGAACTCCCTCGCAATACTTCATTCCTGGTACTATTTGTGTATAAACGCATTTTGAATATGCCGCTAAATCGAACCCCCCCGCAAACACTGCCTGGTATGTCCGCCGCGGTGGTGTCTTCAACCCCACACACGTTGTCACATAGCTCCTCAGAACCAAACCTAAGCATTAATCAACCGATGAATATCGACAACAATACGCCAAAACGGATGTTCCGTAATATCAAAAGGAAACGCTCAGAAACTGATCAAGATGATAAATTTAATTTCTTCATGGTAGAAAGACATATGTTTGAGGAATTAAAAAGTCACCAGGAAAATAAAATTGATCAACTTTGTACTTCATTTGAAGAGATAAGATCTTCGGTTGATTTCTTAGCGCAAAAATATGATGTTCTCATGAACAAGTTTGAAAAATTGGAATCAGACCGCCAACATGACCAAAAATATATTAAGTCACTTGAAGACAGACTGGAAAATCTAGAACGCGGCGCTAGGTCGTCTTGTCTGGAAATTAGGAATATTCCTCACTCAAAAGCTGAAACTAAGGAGTCTCTTATGAAAATTATTACTAATACGGGGAATGTACTTAATACAGATATAACTTCGCATGATATTAAGGATGTATTTCGTATAAAAACTAGAGATCCCGCAGTCAAGACGATCATCGTTGAATTCACCACTAATATTTTAAAAGAAAAAATTATTAGCAAATATCGTAAATTTAATAAGGGTCCTAGTAAATTTTCCACTGAACATCTGAAAATTTCCGGTCCTTCTAGACAAATTTTTATATCAGAAAATCTTACCTCGAAAATGAAACGTATTTACTTCTTGTCTAGGGACTTTGCCAAAATGAACAACTATAATTTCTGTTGGATTTCTCATGGAAAAATCTTTCTCAGAAAAAAGGAGGGGGCTAGCCTTATAAGAATAGATGGCGAATCTGACCTACAAAAATTAAAGGTGCAGATTTGACTACCTGTGGTGTGTAAAATGTTATTATTTTTTATATTTCTCTATTTTAGTTTTAAATTTTCTTTGAGATTGTTATATTTTGATTTTTTTGTAATTTTACTACCTATGTATACACAACTTGAATATTACTCTACATACACGACACTTAAAATTTTATATACACACATAAATTGCAGATTTGATGCGTTAATTTACCTAAGTATTAAAAATGCCTTTATTTATTATAATAATCGTCACATTTATTTTTCGTATACACTTGTTCTGAAGCGTTCGCATAGTGGTTGTTTACCACATTTTTTATCCCTTTACGTTTGTGTAAACATGTTCTTTCCTTATTTCGTTTATGGATAAGTTGTTATCGATTAACTATGAAATTGACCAATTATCAGTCTCGGATTCTTACTGTTGTCTACCAGAAGAGACGGAAACTTATGTTAAAAATGCTAAGGAACATTTCAAAATTCTACATATTAACATTCGTAGCATAAATCGCAATTTTCACAGTTTAATAGTATTGCTTCAAAGATTTAAGTTTAAAATAGATGTTATCGTTCTATCGGAGTGCTGGTTAAGTAAATCACCGTTTATCCCTTCATTAGAAGGATTCAATTCATATGCGTCTACATACACAAATCAGAACGACGGTGTAGTTGTCTATATTCGCTCCAATCTAAAATATACAGTTGATTCCTTTAATGTAACTGACGCTAATGACCTTATCCTTAAGTTTTCAAATGATGTTGCCATCATTGCCTTATATAGATCTCCATCATATAATAATATAAGTAATTTTCTTGACAGTCTTGAATCGGCTCTTATTCACTTAAAAGCATATAAAACTACTATTATTGTGGGTGATATTAATATAAATATTTTACCTGGTGGCAATGACTCCAATTCTGATATGTACCTAAATATCCTTGCTTCTCACGGATTACTTCCAGCTCATCTGCTTCCTACGAGACTAAATAGTTGTTTAGACCACGTTATGTTTCGATCGCGAAATCGTGCCACCGCGTTAGTGTTTGATGTTGACATTACGGATCACAGCCCTGTCTTAGTTTCCTTTGACTCTAAGATTAAAATACAGCCGGTTACCCGAAAAGTTTTCAAGACAAATATACAAGCAATAGTTGCCCATTTGGAAAAGACGGATTATTCAACAATTTTGAGTTCTGATAATCCGGAGTTTGCTACTAATACACTTGTTAGATTAATATCTAACACTATCGATATTTACAAGCACACACATATAGTCCCCAACCGGAAACGTATTTTGAAGCCGTGGATAACACCTGGCTTGTTGAGATGCATTCGGCATAGAGACAAATTATACCGAAAATCAAAAAATCATTCGTATAATTTAATACTTAAAGCCACCTACATTCGATATAGAAACTTTTGTAATAATTTATTAAAAAATGTGAAACGACAATACGAAAGGAATGAATTTCAAAAAGCTAAAGGGAATACTGCTAAAACCTGGAAGCTAGTCCAAAATATCGCAAACCTAAAATCCAAAGAATTGAGAGCGACTGAATTGCTTAATATGTGTGATGTTCCTACCACTTCTGTTGATATAGTGAATAATTTTTTTACAACCGTAGGTATAAGTCTGGCTGAAAAGGTAAACCGCCCATCTAAAAATGAAATAGATATAATAACTCCACCTCTGTTATCGCCACTCAATACCATGTCAATGTTTCTTACAGATGACAAAGAAATAGAACTTATTATTCTAAATCTTAAAGACAACTGTGCCATTGGATGGGACGGCATCTCATCCTCAATAGTTAAGGCTGCTGCACATATACTTATTCCCGTACTCACACATATTTTTAATATCTGCCTGTCTTCAGGAGTATTCCCAAGTGCATTTAAAAAAGCAATTGTGCACCCCATTTTTAAAAACGGGAACAGAGATTGTGTCTCAAATTATAGGCCTATATCAGTACTTACCACTTTATCCAAAATATTCGAAAAGATAATAAACTTTAGACTCGTCAAGTATATTTCGGACAATAAAATCCTTTCAGACAACCAATTTGGATTCAGAAGTGGTAAATCCACTGAGGATGCCGTTTTGGAACTTGTAGATACAGTTGTCCAAAATTTAGACGGTAAGCTCAAAACTGTTGGCATATTTTTGGACCTATCCAAGGCCTTCGACACTGTCTCTATTCCCATTTTGGTTCATAAACTAGAGCACATTGGTATTCGAGGAATTGCACTTGAAATTCTAAAAAGTTATCTAACCGGACGCTCGCAAAGTGTAATTATTGATACTTTTGTCAGTAAGGAAGAATCAATAAACTACGGAGTTCCACAAGGCAGTGTCCTCGGGCCGACACTTTTCCTAGTTTATATAAATGATCTGTGCTCTATGCAGCTTCCACGTTGTAAGATAATTACATATGCCGATGATACAGTCCTTATCATCAATGGTAAAGACTGGAAAGAAGTACGGGAATATTCTGAATCCTGCTTAAAAAGTATTGTGAAGTGGCTTCATTGGAATTTTCTTACGCTCAATGTAGGGAAAACTAAATTTCTTACTTTCGCTCTCAATTCTTCTACACAAGCGCCCCTTTCTTTCTCTATTCGTGCCCATTCTTGTAGTAATACAAACTCATGCGATTGTTTGTCCCTAGAAGGTTCAACTTCTATTAAATATCTTGGTGTCATAATAGATAATTCTTTATCATGGAAACATCAGATCGAATCGCTGGCTTCGAGGATAAGGAAATTGATATTTGTATTCAAGACTATTCGGAATGTAGCTGACGTACAATGCTTGAAGATGGTCTATTTTGCTCTTGCTCAATCAATTTTGTCCTATTGTATTACATCATGGGGTGGTTCTCTAAAAACTAGTATTTTGCAACTTGAAAGAGCACAAAGGGCAGTTCTTAAAGTTATGTGCAAAAGACCCAAACGATTTTCAACCACGGAACTCTATTCAACTTGTCAAATCTTAACGGTCCGACAGTTGTTTGTCTTACATACAGTTCTGCGCAAACATTCACAGCTGACCTTTAAGCCAGTTGTTAATATTAGGCGAAGGGCGTATATAGTATGCATACCAGGTCGTCGTAGAACCGCTGCTGCATGTCGAAGTTTTTCATACATAAGCTGTTTGCTGTACAACAGAATAAATAAACTCCTTAATATTTATCCATTAACATACAATAAATGTAAAAGCGTTTTAATAGCATGGCTCATAACTCTTTCATATGAGGAAACCGAGGGACTCCTAAAAACTGTCATATAAAATACTTACATGCATCTTAAATATAAACAGACACACATACATATACACGCGACCAAATTTACACTTACCCACCCGCGCACTCATGTAAACACGCACACAACACACTCTACACACGCCTACAGAAACACCCGCACGCATTCACGATTACACACAGAGACACACGCGCATGCATGCGCGCACACACACACATTAATACAATCTAAGTTAAAGTACATATTTATTTTTTATTTTTTTCAACTTTTCAATATTTTCATTATCCTTTTATTTCATACTATAATTATAATTAACTATAAGGAACATTCTATTTTTGTAAAGGAGGAGGGCGTTGATCACTGCAACACAGTTTATACTTCTGCAGGATCATCGTTTTTCATTGTTATGTTTGTTTTTCTGTATTGTTCCTAATAAAGTTATTATTATTATTATTATTATTATTAAGGTGCAGGAATGGCGATCCCGCACCGGAAAGCGCAGCGTCGGTAGACCCCCTACGAGGTGGATAGACGACCTCAAAAAGGTCGCAGGGAGCCACTGGATCGTGGCAGTGCAAGATCGTGTGGTGTGGCGATCCCATGAAGAGGCCTATGTCCAGCAGTGGACGTCCATCGGCTGAAGAAGAAGTTAAAGAGATCATGAATATGTTCCCCGGATGGGCTCGAAAATAGTCAGGCTAATCCGATAAAATTAGACGTGAGTATCTATATATTAACAATGAATACTACTCACAATAGTTTAAATTTAAATAAAGTATAAAAGGTGTAATGAAGTAGTACTTTTTTTTAATTGACTTGCCTCGTTGGCACAGGTGAGGTGATTTTCTCAAAATCTACTGAACGGATTTTTGTACGGTTTTCACTTAAAGATGTGCGTATTGCACTATCTTTAAGTGAAAACCGTATGGTTTATGTAAATAGTAAAAATATAATGGTAAAAAAATAGGTATATTGTATATTATGCGATCACGAGATATCGCGCAGTTGTTAAAAAACTTGCTTGCTTGGAGTTTTTGTCGCACGCGCTGCGTTAACCAGAAGAGATACGCTAAAGTAATGTAGTTAAGAATTGTAAATCCATAAAAATACTAAAAAAAATTCAGCGATAGCATGTCTCTATCTCTCACTGAATTCCACGAGGGCGAAGACGTTGGCACAGCTAGTAAATAATAATAAAAAGTATTTTGCGTAAATTATTATCTAAGTATCGTATAAATTAAATAAATGAATACATATCAACATAACACTTCGTAGGTATAAATACAAAATTACTCGTGTCGTAGAAACCACAAACCTGGTTACATCCTGAGAGATATTGAACACCGATTTGCTCTCCCGAGTCTACATGACCGAACTCTACGTGCATGTAACATAAATAGGTATCTGCTGGGATAGATTAAGTGAAGCAATTAAATAAAGGTCTTATTGAAGTGATAGATGTTTTAAAATTAAATATATATGATCTTATTTTTTTCAATTTATTAACGATTTAGACTTTGCAACACTCGTAGCTCCGTCAAAATTATACAATCTCCTATACTTGTACAGAACGTTATGTACAAGATTTAACGTCAAAATTTAACTACAATAATAGCTGTATAACTTCTGAGTTTTTATTTGAGTTTTGGCCACAATCGTAATCTGAATTCAATAAAAAAAAGGATATTCAAAAATAGAACATAAAATTCAACCACCGTGCGGTATCCGGCTGAGTAGAATAGACCACCCTTCTTTCTTACCGAGGTGTCGTAAAAGGCGACTAAGGTAAGTTGACGTCAGGCAGGCGGCCGGTCGTAAAATACGTAGCCAAATCGTGTGACAACATGTTTGTAACACGTCGTGCCGACCCCACTTACAGTGGGATAAGAGAAAGAGGATGATGATGATGACAAGATAAAGTTCAAATTGGGAATGTATGTAGTCAAAGTTATTCTTTGAATAGGTATTCCTGGTACAATCCTTAGATTATAAATAGAATTGAAAAATACAAACTAAGTATGTTAATATTTAACATCTAACTTAGTAGCTACAGGTTAAATTTATCGTTAAAAATATGTTTTTAATACTTGCCGTTAACTTGCAAAATAACAATATAATACAGAAAATATATGAGACAAGAGTATGTTCGTAAAAATATGTATATATACATATATATGTTTATAAAATAAATATTGATATATATTTTTTTGGTAGTCTCTTACTTTCTATACTTTTATGTCATATAATAAAGAACTATAAATGCTAAGTTTGTTATTTTAAGAGTCAACAATTGTTATTGTTTTGATAACATATCACATTTCGCTAAAATAAACATATATTTTGTCTTCTTATACGCAAGAAAGTTAACTTTATAAGATATATTTTTTGTTTGTATTCCCAAAATATGAATAGTAATATTTTCACTTCATGTCTCAACGAAATGGAATGGATTTTCATATTATAGTATAATACAATGTCATATTTGGAGACAAAGACAAAACTGATTTGTTCGTTAATACAATATTTTTTATCGGAAATAGGATTTTGTATTGATTTTGCTGAGCTAACACGAACTTATGTTACCTTTATACTGTTCTTTCCAAAAACAAACGTTTAATACTAGAAAGATAAATATAACTACTACTATACTTGTAGGCCGAATTTCGCACCAACGTCTCTATTCTCCAGGAAATCGGCATTAAACAGCGACTATTAACGATAGTACAAAGTCGTATTTTGACGTTCTTTGGACATGTCTTCCGAATAGGAAATGGCTCCATCGACCGTCTTGTCGCAGGGCGGAGTGGAAGGCACAAGAGGACGAGGAAGATCTCCCACACGCTGGACCGACCAAATTAAGGCTGCAGTGGGGGGTCCACACGAGTGTGCCAGACTATCAGTTAGCAGAGATAGGTGGCGTATGCTCGTGAGGCGAATAACGTCTGCCCCTTAAGTTACTTCCTGATGACCACGACCACTCTGATAAGAGTGTTACGACGAAGAAGTAGATACTTGTAGAAAGAATGATTGTTTATTTTTTGTAAGATAAACTGTAGTTTGTAGTTCTTATTAATACGTACTACTATTTGATCATTATGATCACAATTGCTTAGTAAAGTAACTTGCCAGTCCGCATTAATGCAGTGTGGTGGATCTAAGCTCCAGTCCTTGTCTTTAAAAGATAGAGACACGCCTTAAGACAGCTGTTAGATAGAAACAGGCCACTAGATTAAAAAAAAGCAAAAAATATATCCACTGCTTCTGAAAAGTACTAGAAATATGCAGGAAACTCGTTTACCAAGCGAAAGTAAGCCGTCAAAAGCCTTTGTTACAAAGATTCCTAAATCCACAGAATATCACGTATCCATGAGATCCGACTCTAGTCAGCGCGCAACAATAGCTTTCACTCAATTCCTGAACACAAATCTCTTCGGTGAAGTTCCCTTCGCTCGAATTTCTGAATGAAATCTCCACAACGTGTTTTCGTATTTATTCCCCTAGATGCATTACCTAACACAAAAGCGAATACATTCGTACATTCATTCGTTGTTGGTAGAGATCTTATTTTATGAATTTTGAACTATGGATGTATCAGATATAATTCTATTTTTTATCTTTAATAACGTTGATGAAATTTTCTTAGATATATTTGGTGGCTTTATTTAGTTTTATGGCGGTGACAAAGGATTCAAAGCTATATAATATGTTAAAGCTATTACTTATAATATTTGTCACGGGGCTGAAATTCTAAAAGACACTCGGAAGGTCGATTAAATAAATATACCTATGAGAATAAAAAGTGGAAAATAAAAGTACTTCAAAACGATAGGGCGAATTAACAAACCCGAAACGAATGACCTTGATCGGGGCAATATAACATAAATTTTACTGAAATTAGCCTGGCCATAGTAAATTTATTATAAGCACATTAAAACTGTTAGCGGTCATCTCAAATGTTTTATTGTGTAAAGATGCAACATGGTGGGTTGATCTCTCCAAAAAAGTTAATCCGACGACTTTCCGTGTTTATATTTCATCATAATCCTCCTGCCCTTATCCCACTCTAAGTGGGGTCAGGACATGTTACAAACATGTTGTCACATGATTTGGTTATGTATTTTACGACCGGCCGCCTGCCTGACGTCAACTTATCGTAGTCGTATTTTACGACCCCTCGGTAAGAAAGAGGGTGGTCTACTCTACCCAACCCGATACCACACGGTGGGTCAACTTACCTTAATCGACTTTTACGACACCTCAGTGGGAAATGATTATAAATAATAATTAATGAGTAGAATAGATCTATTCTACTCAGCCGGATACACGGCATAGCTCAGTACATATATTTAGTACGATAATATTATTTATATAATAAAAACATTTGCCCAGTTTACAGCCCATTTGCAAAAACGAACGTTTGCTTATATTTTTAGTAAGACGGACTTTTTCTCGATATTGCTAAAACAATCTTACAGAAACAATTAAGTCAAGGGACAAGCGATGGTAGAGGTCGTTCCTTCCACACGATATTCCCCATTGTTTCTCAGAAAAGCATTGTAATAATGGGATTGGACGCGAAATGGACGGATGGCCAAAACAGATACTGTGTACAACTTTCGTTAAAATGAAGATGCTATATATAAATTAATGGATTTAGTTACGATAGAAATTCTGGTTATCTATAATCTGTTATTTATACACATTATGAAGCAAAGTCCCCAAAGATGTGTGTATGTGTGCGATAGATTTTCTGAAAATAGACTGCACGGATTTTTGTATGATTTTTACTTAAATATAGTACAGTTTTTGTAAAGTAAGTAAGTAAATGGTACATTTTACGGAATGACTAAAACAATTTTGATGAGATTTTCTCTGAAAGATAAAGGAGATTGTGGAGCAACGAATAGTAGTGTATATGTGTTTTTCATCACGATCTAATTTAAAAAATTACACATTCGATACAATTACATTATAATTACCTATTCGCATGACATAATACCGCACCCTCTCGACCGCAGAGGGGAGTCCCTTGCTACTCGGGAAACCGGTCTTGGCGGGGAGGCCGGTCTAACGTCCCCGCCATCTGAATATGTCGCCTATGACGTCATGTATGGATAAGTAAATGAAAATGGGAAAAAAAAGAAACGCAAAACCAAACACAAAACTCTAACATAATACTCCACTGAAAATTTATTTGTTTTCAATCTCGACGTCATAGCGAAATAATCTGTAAGCTGGCTTTGCAAGAAATATTAATCGGATAGATTGACGCTACTCAGTGCTGATAGTAGAACGATGCTCTTTTATCCGTATTTGGCACTCTCAACGATGCTTCTGTACTATCAGAACAGTAAAACGGTATTGCCAGTTAAACAGTGCCATGGAAATCAAAAATATATCAAAATTAAATGAAAATCATACTACATGAAAAATTTAGAAGATTTTTTCTAATTCTAATGTATAATTAATACCTACTTAGTTCCTAAAGCATAAACGGATTTTACTGTTTAGTTCTTTTTTATTAGTCGTTATTTATATAAATAACTGTTTTGTTGTTACCTATGTAACTTCAAAAAATTAGTGAATTGCTTATAGCATAAGTGACAAACCTTACACCCGTATTCATAAACATTACTATGAGAACGCACAGTGCTCAGGGACGCATAGGGTCATTCAAACCAATTCATAGACATTACTTGAGTGAAATGTTCTACTATGCGTTTGTCAAAATCGACGCACAGCTAAAATAGATAACGAGCTACTTTAGCGAACGCATAGTGTCCGCGCCGCTTTGGTTAAAGGCAAAATTATTTATTAGTTATCTATTTATTATATTTTATTCTTATAATCATTTAACTTTGTCTAGTAAATAATATAAGTAAAACTATACAACAAAATTATCATACATAATAAATTAAAGAAAAATAGTTCTACCTCTTAGGAGTTGCAGTGCTTGCATTTAAATACAAAGGCGAAGTCATTATACTAAACTATATTTTATTTACACAGCACAATACACAAAATATCATAAAAAAATTATTAACACGATCAACTGCAAATTACGGGAATACCAAAATAAGGTTATGTTTGTTTGTTATTAACAACACAACAAATTGTTAATAACATTGACATTTGTCAAAAACTAGACTGAACTACGCCAAGTCAAATGGACCAATCAGAGCGCGCAGTTGGACGCATAGCGTTCTTTTAGTTGAGTGTGGCCTAAGTATTGTTTATGAAATGGAAGGCTTGACACGAGGAGCGCACAGTGAACTAGCCTCCTTCGCATAGTAATTTGTGCTTACTTAGCTGAGTATGCTTCTTGAATACGGGTGTTAGTGGTTTTTTAGTGCTAGTATTTAAGTTTTATGCTGTATATAATTTTTAAAATATTAAATAAATAAATAAAAAAAATGTGCCGCGGTGAAACGCGTGCAAAAAAGTTAAACATTTGACTTTTGTTTTAATGTTTTAATCTGACGAAAAGGAAATTAAAAAGTAAAAAACGTCACGAGGTTATTACGGTTTATTCCCTTTTTTTCTACCAATATCCTTTTAAAACGAGATAACTATCACAAATTGGAGAAATAAAAAAAAACAAGAAAAAAGGAAAGGAAAGTATTGTTTCTCACTGCCTTTGAAAAAGTATTGCAGTAATAAAGTTAGGGGGGAACGGGGCGGATGAACTCAACAGATAACACAACACAACTTCAGTTAAGATGAAGATAAAACAAATTAACGAAATGAATTACGATCGCAAACGGTTGGCTTTTTATTCTCCTAATTTTATGTTTATTACATTTTAATAAAAGTAATGGCCTGTTATTATCCCACTGTTGGGCATAGACCTCTTTTATCCGTTTTTGGAGAGAAGGATTGGAGCTAAGACCTGCCACGCTGCTCCAATGCGGATTGGCACGTTACACATATTCCTAAAATTCTCTAGAGATATGCAGGTTTCCTTACGATGTTTCCTTCACCGAAAAGTGTGTGTTAAATTTCAATTATCAATTAGACACATAAGTTTTTAGTAATAGAAAACCTCATTGGTGCTTGCCTGGGATTTGAACTCGTAAGCCCCTCGAAAGAGTCGCAAGGTCTCACCGCTGGGCTATCACAGCGTTACGTGATAATAAATAATAAATAAATATATGGGACAATTACACACATATCATCATCCGTACAAATAGTAACTTAATATTTGTGTAGTGAAAACTGGTAAATATACTACTTATATAATTTTAAATACATCCAGACTCGAAGAACCAACAAATTGTATTTAGAAAATCTTGGATGTCGGCGGGAATCGAACCCACGACTCGCGGAGTTGCAGGCAGGGTCAGTGCCAACTGCGTTAACAGGCCAGTCAAAAGTTACTTTTAAATGCATCGCCTTAAAACATATACAAAACTTGATACAAATGATTTTACAACTTATGTGTATGATTTATAAAATTTAACGTTACATTGCGGAGATCCATAATATAAAAGTAATAATAAACTAATGTTAATAAATAATGTTATTATTACTTCTCTATGTGTATGATTTAACTAAAACTCTTTTATAGTCCCCCTTGAAGAAGGAAATTACCCAAGGCAGGTTTTCAGTTTCTGCGTTATAAATTTTTATTGATTGTTTTCCTTTGATAAAATACTTACATATTTAGAATCGTTTAAATATCCTTACCTAACCCTTACCTAACCAACCACGTTTATTTCATTATCTGCAAGCTGTTCAAAACTGAGAACATAACTAAAGTCACTCTGCAAAATCAGCATTCGTAAACCAGTTTCTGCGAAAACAGGTTAATGCTACGTCGTTCTCTAAATTTGAAATTGAGTTTCTCCTGTGCCAAATGTATGGAAACGCCTACGGTCGTATGTGCATATTTATTTACCCAGTTCACAGATATAACATGTTAGAAAAAAGTTTTTTTGCTGTTTATTAAAGTCATCATCCCTCTGCCCTTATCCCACTCTAAATGAGGTCTGCACATCATGTTCCAAAAATGTAGTCATATGATTTGGCTACGTATTTTACGACCGGCCGCCTGCCTGATGTTAACTTATCTTACTCCTATTTTACAACACCTCGGTAAGAAAGAGGGTGTTCTATTCTACTCAACCGGATACCGCACGGCTGGTCAACTTACCTTAGTCGCCTTTTACGACACGTCGGTAAGAAATGAGGGTGGTCTATTCTACTCAGCCGAATACCACACGACATTTGCTATTCATTATAGTTTAATAATTAAATGAATGATTTAAGTATACAAAAGTCAAAAATAACCGAATAAGAAACATTTTATATCATATATTGGAATCATGGGTAGGGTAGTCTTGAAAGTGGCGAAACAAGCTAGAAAATAGATTCGTTCTTATAGCATGGAATCATTTATAAGTTAAATTAATAGGTTCCCCGGTATAGTTGTTAAAACGAGTATAAATAGAACATTGATTGACATGTGATAGACGTGTATGCACGTACAGATGGTATGAAATTGTCTGTAAGGGGAAAAATAAGGGTATATTAAGGGTAAAACTTTTAATAGTCTGTCTTGCTATTGTCAACTTTAAAACTACGCGATGCATTCATAGAGTTATTATAATACAGTAGGATAGTCATAGGAAGGCCTGTAAGTGAGTGTCAAAATAGATATTGAGATGGACGTTAGATTTGTATCTTACTATTTGTAAACTTATCTATTTATCTATTTGTAATGATTCATGGCGCGTTCTTAATTTAAAAAATACTAACAACATTTTCGGTACATGTTTAAAATGACTTTTGCTCATTACGCGCGCGGTAATAAAAGATAGGTGATAAACCTCACTTCCTTTCTCTTAATTCAACATTTTGGCCTGGCTTCCCTACTCTATTATAATAACCCTATCGCATTATACCTTTAAATCGCCAAGTTTTTTTTTACTTGACAAATCCATATGGTGCCAGTACAGTGCTTGAGTACAATACGATATAAATCTCTTTAACCAATGAACATCAAATGTAAATCATATCGTAAATAATGTAAATAATCGCGTATATAATGTTCGTAAATAAAGTACGTGCTATCCTAAGTGCGACTATTTCAAATAAATGGGTAGATCTATAAAGATATATTACCTTTTTTAAATAGAGTCTTGCCGTATTGTAGTCATTTTATTCTGAACGGTGACTCGTTACGACTATAAGATGCCTTGTCGTCTAGGACGTGTTTGAAGTTGAGGTTTGTCTGTGCGGTTTAATGTCATTATTGTTGTTAGGTTAATAAACTGTTCTCATGATTGCGATATACTTACAATTCATTTAATGTATTGCAGAGAGTGTTTACAATAAACAATTTTAACGAATTCATATCGTACTGTGGTTTTGAAACGAACATGAAACGTGAGTTGATTCAAGACAACGCTACCATAAATCCAGCTGAAACCAATTTGAATATGAATAGCTCGTTAATGAAAAACTTGCGCCCGACTATCCAGTCGGCTCATTCCTGTTCTGTTGTTGCCAAAATGAATTGCATTCAGTTATAATAAAATAAAGATACTAGGGGTAAGCTTTGGATAGCTCATTGGTGAGAGCGTCCGATTTTTTCGTTACGATGAAAGAGTTCAAATCCTGGGCAGGCGCCAATGAGGTTTTCCTTTTAGAACCTATTTGTCTAATTACAATTTAATACGCGCTTTGCGATGTAGGAAAACATTGTGAAGAAACATGCATAGAATACCTCTAGAGAATTCTGGGGCAATTTGTAACCTTGCAATCCGTATTAAAGCAGCGTGGTGGGTCTTAGCTCCAGTCCATTTCAGATTATATCGTTCAGTTTCAGGTTAATAAAAAAAGTGAAATAATGGCCTGTCACTATCCCACAACTGGAAATAGGGATCCTCTATACGTTTTTGGAGCTAAGGCCCATGACGCTGCTCCAAAGTGGTTTGAGTTACATATATCTCCAGAATTATATAGAGATTGCGTTATCAATTAGAAACATAAGTTTTGACAGAAAAGCTCGTTTAGTGCATGTCCGGGGTCTGCACCCAAGAACCTCTCTTGAAAGCCCAACGGTTCCGCCACTGGACTATCACAGCTTTCGAACAGTAAATTTCAATTAATAAATATAGAGAAGAAAATTTGCCTATATAACTTATATAAATTGGTTTACAAAGCACAGGATCGATCACCAGTCACGTGTAAGTCTAAGCGAGCTAATATTTGCATTACGTCATTTCCTATTAACAAATATTGAACATCAGACTTCAAATAAACGTGACGATTATGTAATCTGTTTATAAATATATTTGTATCCCATTACGCAGCATATTAAAGAAAAAATTGCCTCATGGGAGATCTTTTAGTATGGAAACGGAAGTTAAAATAAATAAAGATGTTTTTAAATTAAGGTACATAGTATTATTGTTAGAATTATATACGCATGGAGTCATAGGTTTATACCCCGGGCAGGCACCAAGCCATCTTAGAAAAGACAATTAATCGAGAAATAAAAATATTTTGAAAACCCTTATATAATGTATTTGTAATTAATTGTGTAAATAGTAAGTAATCCTAAAATTTATGAAACAAGATGGCGCTCTAATCCTTCCTCGCACCGCAGTTTCATCAAGCTTTATATGTTTTCTCACAACAGAGATTACTATAAACCAGTTTTATTAAAACATGCGTAAGTTTTAAGCTTAACACTAAATGATATGAATTTTGGACCTCGTATAAGCTTTTCATCTTTGAGTGATATCTCCGATATGATGTGTCAAATATGTGATGTCATGTCATGAACTTTTATTATAATTTTATGAATAAGGAGATTAGTTGGGGACAAAACCTAATTAATATATGAAAATTAATGTGTGAGTATGTCCTTTATAGATTCCGAAATGGCTGGACTGATTTAATGAAACTTTCAGACAAACTTTAGAATGACCCAGCAGATGATCGATGATGGCGATCGATGCATTTTTTACTGTTGAATTCTGTTTCGAGATGAATTCCGGAATTTGGCCGGACAGCTAGTCTCTAATAAAACTAATCTTGTATCGCTATGATGGCAATAGGCGGAACGCGTTGGGTTCTTAAGACATTGTAGTGAAGATCTAGTCCCAAAAAGCAAGTGCTTTTGGACTCAGTATAGATAAATAAAAAACTCGTATTCCTGACTCATTAAAACAATCTTTTAAGTAATAAAATTACAAAATAATCATCAAAGTTTATATATTATTATATAAACTACTAGTTGTACCCGTTGGTTTTCGTCAACTTAAGTTTTCATATATAGTGCCCTTACGTATAACAAAAATTTTTTTTGTCATACGTAAGGGCAGTATATTTATGTAAATTTTTCCAGTGGTTTAGGTAACATATTAACTGACAGACATAGTTACGCATTTAAAATATAAGTATGTATTCTTCAAATAAAATCCTTAACATAAAAGTAAAAAAGTAAAGTAACGGCCTGTTACTTTACCATTGCTGGGTATAGGCCACCTCTCTCTCCGTTTTTGGAGAGAAGAATTGGTATTAAGTCCTACCACGCTGCTCCGATGCCGATCGGTAGGTTGCACATGTCAATAGAATTCTCTAGAGATTTCTTCACGATGCTTTGATTCATCGATAAGCGTGTGATAAATTGCAATTATCAATTAGACACATAAATTTTAATAGAAAAACTCGTTTGGTTGGTGCCTGGCCGGAGTTTGAACCCATGTCCAACTTGTAAGAGTCGCACGGTTTCACCGCGGGGCTTCCTCAGTTATATATAAACAAATAAATAAATATATGGGACACTTACAAACACGGTCGACCATCCCCAAAGTAAGTAACTTAATACTTGTGTTATGGGTGACGGACAACTGGTAGATATACTACATATATAATTTTAAATACATCCTTAAATACAAATAACTGTGTGGTATCCGGCTGAGTAGAATAAACCACCCTCATTTCTTACCGAGGTGTTGTAAAAGGCGACTAAGGTAAGTTGACGTCAGGAAGGCGACCGGTCGTAAAATACGTAGCCAAATCATTTGACAACATGTTGTGCCGACCCCGCTTGGAGTGGGATAAAGGCAGGAGGATGATGATGACTTTAATACAAATATACATCCAGGCTCGAAGAACAACAAATCGTTTATAGAAAATATCGGCCCTCGGCGAGAATCAAACGCGCGACCCGCGTAGGCGAAGGCAGGGTCACTATCCACTGCGCCAACGGGCCAGTCATTTATATATCGCCGTATATATATCCTTAACATGGTAACGAATAATTACCTAAATATGTTGGTGGGCGAAGGTGACCCGTTTATTACATTCCCTCGGTGTTTCGACCTGCACAATTTAATTGCGCTCCCCACCTGTTCCGAATTCCTTTTATACATGGAAGCAATCTTCTGCAAACGAAGCTTTTATTTATTCATGCTATGGAATAATTTCTCTCTTTCCTCGATACATGGACCTAATATTTAATTGAAGTCGATGTTATTTACTGTTGCCGAAATAAAGCTCGACTGTTATTAAAATGTATTTGTGTGAGCAATATATTGAATAAACAAACAACTTATTTACTATTTTGTATATATACTATGTAATGTGTAAAATATTTTTTTTCTTAGACAATAGAATTTCTGTGTCCCGCCGTGTGGAATCCGGCTGAGTAGTATAGCTACCCTCATTTCTTACCGAGGTGTCGTAAAAGGCGACTAAGGTAAGTTGACGTCAGGCAGGCGGCTGGTCGTAAAATACGTAGTCAAATCATGTGACAACATGTTTGTAACATGTTGTGCCGACCCCACTTAGAGTGGGATAAAGGCAGGAGGATGATGACAATAGAATTTCTCTGTCAACTAAAACTTAGTAGTAATACCATCACTAGTACCATTTTTTCAGATCTGTTTATGGAGTAAACCAAAAAAGAGGATTTATTATACATACTTATAAGACCTTATTTTGTGGAGGTCCATAATACAACAGAAATAATAAAATTATTTTACTATAATCCGCGATAAAATAAAATATATGTTATGCTAAATGTAGCGTGAACTATCTGTTCTCTTACCCGATACATGCAGTTTACTAAAAACTCATTCACTACTGCCACTAATAACACAACTCAGTCTTTAAGACACAAACAAACAAAATATTTTTATTATTACTATTGATTTATTATACAACCAAATAAATCCGGCGAAAGAATTAAACTAAAACGTATGAATAGTTTTTATGATATGATGCAATCAAATGTTAAAATATTTTGTTGTGTGACTACGTTAAACCGCAATTTTTTCATTGATTTCATCGATAAAGCTATTCATATAGTTTAATACTTCGTTAAAATTATTATAAACTGTACTGGAACATAACATATATTTCTATTTACTTTCCGTCATTTTAAAATTGTTCTCACGTGAAATTTTGATAAACAATTTGTAGTCATTTATTTATTTAGAGTACAAGATCTTTGACATCTTTTTAAGGGCACTTTCTATAGACAAAGCCGTGACCTGAAGATAGTATAAACAGTAATTAATATTTGTTATTTTCACATGGCAACGCTATTAAAATTAGAAATAATATGTGACTGCTGAAAATGAGTGTTATTTTAGATAACTTTAGGTAACTATCTATACTTTATAACCACTGATTTCATACTATATTTCCACCAAAATACCTAATAGAAAGTCAATTTATACCAACAGTAACGGGTTTTTTTGAGTCATACAAATAAAGAATGAAGACGAACGAAAACTTTGTTATTTTCGTCGACGACGGAACATGAGACTTTTTGCTCGGCGAAGACGTTGCGCGGTAATCAGGAAAATTATTTACTCATGTCTCTGGGCTTGGTTGTGAAATATTCATAGGGCTGCTTCTATTTGAATAAAAGGGAGGCGGTATATATTTGATTAAAAGAATATGCAAGATTCATAAGATGTAAAATGATGACCATAGTTCTCTATTCGTTCGTGCATCTATCTAGCTAACGCGGTAAACAGCACAGATTTCCAACACAAAATCAAATGGCAATTAAATTTAACCCAAAACATATGTCATAATTACTCACAAAACACGGTTATTCAAATACAGAACAATTTTCTTTTGTTTTAAAAAATAAAGAGTTTATATGGGGTTTTATAAAATCATTTTAGGTATGAATTCTCTACGTAGGTTTTATGTTACGCGATACCAGAGTACTTACTGGCCGCAATCGCACACATTCCATTTGTATTTTCTTTGTCGAGTGCGAGTTAACGGTTGAATTTATAATTTCTAAAAAAATTATTATTCTATAGTAATAATTTGTAAGGTTATTGCGGTTAGTTTAATTCATTCTCAATCTATGTCTATCCAAAGATTTTATTTTAGTTATAGTAACACATTGGTTTCGTATCCGGAACTGAAGATATCAATTTGCAACGTGCTTTGGTAGAAAGTAGGGAAGAATTGAAATAGTCAAATAATTTTAATAAATATTTTCAGCATTTCTGGGAATATTTAAAATATATAGCTGTAGCAGCCCTGTCTTCTTTTAACGGGAAAATGATGAACGGAGGAGAGTGCTCCAGGAAGCTTTGTAAATAGTCACCGCAATAGGTTCTCGCTGATTAATTCTGAGTGAGAGTGCACTGGGACACTCTTTGTAAAGCGAACTGATAAAAACTCACAAATTTAAATTTGAAATTTCATATTTGTATAGTATAGCAAATGTATTTAGTCTTCTTTGAAATAACTATAACATAGTTGGAAAGCAAATCCTGGATGGATTCCAAATATGTTGATAACATTTTGTACCATTAATACACATTAGGTATGGTTGTCTTATTTTATACGTTTCATTCATTTCATTATTAAAATCTTTTGTTTAAGTTGCCGTGTATGTGAAGGTGCAATCTTTCAATTTAAATTTGACCCACTTCCCGATATTCCATTGAGCTGAAATTTCACAGACTGATCCAGTTCCGATGACAATGCATGTTAATTTATCATAAATACATGCTTATGCATGACATCAGGTCATCAACTGCTGCGAGGATTGGTTCCAGACGAGAGAATTCCTCATCGGTTAAAAGTAGGTCCATGAAACTTTGTTAAAAGTTTTTGAAAAGTGTTCTTGTTATATTTAAGACGTATTGTTAACACATTGCAAGCGGAGTACGTACTAGTACGTTTTCTTAAGATGCACATGCATTAAATTAACACTTTTGATGATCTTTTCAAAGACATTACTTTAAATCCGCGATACAGTAAATAGAGAATATATTTAGTGCTAAATGTATAGTGGACTATCCGTTTTTTCATACCCGTTACATGCAGGATTCGTAAAAACACATGCACAAACCTCCACCACTTCCACCACAATACACAAGCACTACACAGGTTCACTATCACAAACTCAACAATCGTTTCGCCCCGCAACCGACGCATCATCAGGAGATATTTTATTAAAAATCATTAATAAAAGGCACTTCCTTATCGTGATTAGCTCAGGTGAGTTAAGAAGAATATAATTCGTACCATATTATTAAAAAGACATACATATGCGCAAACAAATTTCATATTTTTGTATCCGAATAAACATTTAATGTCGGGAAGTCTCTTGAGTAATATACATTTCGTTTATCATGACTTGTTCGTGCAAGTCCCCGTAGTTTAAACAAATTAGTTTGGTACGCGGGCCGTTTACGAACCTTTTTAAAAATTAATTATGTCTGAATTTCTTGCATAACAATGACAAAATAGAATACGCACTCAATGTGTAAATAATAAGCACTTTATGGAATTTTAGTATAACTTATTTCAAAGAGTCGTAATGGTTTCTACATACCATGGTCTCAAAAGTACCTATTTCTTTTCTTAAATAATAAATAAATAAATATATTATAAATATAATATATAATAAATATAAAAACTATTTTGCTATAATCCGCGATACAGTGAATAGAGAATATATTTAATAGACAAAGTAGGAACCGACATAAGCTTGCGGCTCCTGCTTTGCGCCTTGTAAGAGTACGTAAGTCGTTTGTGGGTTTGGGTATAAGATTCTATAACAATATTCCACAATCAATTTTAACTTTGCCATTACAGCAATTTAAAGATACTGTTAAAAAGAGGCTGATACAGAAAGCCTATTATACCGTGGAGGCTTACATTGATGATAAGAATGCGTGGATATAGCTGCTCTTTGACCTTGTGCAGGATAGCTATGACAAAATGTAATTAGTATTAAGAATCTTCTTTTTTAAAAGAGCTCCACCGAGTTTCTTGCTGGCTCTTCTCGGTAGGACGGCTTTCCGAACCAGCAGTAAAGTTGACGATTCAAAAGCACTTGTTTACAAGTTTACTTGAATAAAGAATATTTTGAATTTGAATTTGAATTTGAGTGGATGAATGCATAGTGGACTATCCGTTTTTTCATACCCGATAAATGCAGGATTCGTCAAAACACATGCACAAACCTCCACCACTGCCACCACAATACACAAGCAATACATACGTTCACTATCACAAAATCAACAATCGTTTCGCCCCGCAACCGAAGCATCATCAAAATCGCAAAGCTTTGCTTTTACATTTAGCACTTAAAATATTCTCTATTTGCTGTATCGCGGATTATAGCAAAATAATTTTTATTATTACTTTTGTATCTTAAGAAAACTTGCATATCTCGAGAGAATTCTAGGCCCCGTACGTTACGTATAGGTATAATACGTAACGTACGTACGGATCTTGGTTCTAATCCTTCTCTACAGAAATGGAGAGATGAGGCTTAAATCCAGCAGTGGTATATATACACCACTGCTGGATAAAATAACAACCTGTAACTATATAGTTACAGGTTGTTATTTTTTGAAAAATTATAAGAACCCAAACTTCAAATTTTTCACACATATTTTTTTGATTGTGTATAGAACACACTCCTTACCTAATTTTATATAGATTCTCAAGTCTTTCGGGTGTTTATTTATTACTTGGGTAGATTTCACTTAAGTAAAACAATTTTACAAGAAATGATACTTGAGCACAAGTTTTTCATTAGCATTCCATTCATATTCAAATCGGCTTCGACAGGCTTTATCGCGAACTTCTCTAGATTCAAATCACGCGCCTCACACCTCTTTGCAAAGCCACAGCGCGCTCTCAGATACTTACTGAGTGTAACGGTTATAATATAATATATTATTTATGATTGCAAATGCAGGGTTAAGTACATTAAACTTAGATGTATAATTGGACTAGTATGATACTTTATTTAATATATATTATTCAAACATATAAAGTTGCTACGAAAGAACGGATCTTCGTGTTTTATACGTAGCCAGATAATCGTACAAAATATTTAGTTATATTGAGTTTAGTTTATTTTTATATCAGTACGAAGATTATATATATTTTGTACTTTTCCTACATAGTCATTACGGAATCCTACATTTTATTTTTGTTATATTCTAAACTTTTATTAACATACATGCCATGGGTATATCGCATAGTAAATAACGCACGCTTTGTATAAAACTGACCTAATTCAAAATTATGCTTAATTGAGTTAGAGTCATTGTAATGCTTATTTCAATGCCATCTATGTCATAACGCTACGAATTATTAAAAAAACTAGTGTTTTTCAGTCAGACCATTTTATAAGGGAATGCGTTACTTAATTTTGTATACATTTATATCACATTTAATAATACAATTTTATATATTTAAAAGTATCCTACTAATATTATAGAAATATCCTACTAATATTATAGAGCTGTGATAGCCTAGCGGTGAGACAGTGCGACTCTTTCGAGGGGAACACGAGTTCAAATCCGGGCACGCACCAATGAGTTTTTCTATTAAAACTCATGTGTCTAATTGGTAATTGCAATTTATCACACGATTTTCATATCGTGAGGAAACCTGCATATCTCTAGCGAATTCTGGGGATATGTGTAACCTACCAATCCGCATTGGAGCAGCGTGGTAGGTCTTAGCTCCAAACCTTCTCTCCAGGAAACGGAGAGAGGAGGCCTATTCCCAGCAGTGGGATTGTAACAGGCCGCTACTTACTAATATTATAAGTGCGGAAGTTTGTGAGTGTGGATTGTTAGTATGTTTGTTGCTCTTTCACGGCGAATCCGCTGAACCAATGTCAATGAAATTTGGCCCAATTATTCCTTATATATCGGTGTAACATATAGGCTATAGAAATCCTGTTAATTAAACAGGAATAGCATGAAATTACAAAGCGCCATCCATTATGAACCTAACAAAGTGTTTTTATTCACGATGTGTCTAAGTGGAGTCAAATTTGTGGTAATTTATATGGCAAAACGACTTTTGCCGAGTCAGCTTGTCATATAAAATACTAAGGGCAAAAATAGTTAAATCTACATTTTTGAAGCGATTCACTAGTAAAGACCAATTGAGTGAAAAGTATACTTGTGTTTTATCAAATATTGTTCATGAAATCATTATTCTCCTGCCCTTATCCCACTCTAAGTGGGGTCGGCACAACATGTTACAAACATGTTGTCACATGTTTTGGCTACGTATTTTACGACCGGCCGCCTGCCTGACGTCAACTTACGCCTTTTACGACACCTCGGTAAGAAATGAGGGTGGTCTATTCTATGCAGCCGGATACCACACGGCACATACCTAAGTTGCCTATTACGACACCTCGGTAAGAAAGGAGGGTGGTCTATTCTATTCTGCCGGATACCACACGGCGTCAAATATTGTTCATGAAATGTGGAATATGAAATGTAGAAATCTCTGATATCTAAAAAGTTTTTGGATTTTGATCTTCCGAATTAAATATAAGGAAGCACAGGCTGTATACTTTATTTTGCGGCTTGTTTAGTTTTTCAATGCTGTACAGCATTAATGTAAGATGAAGCATAAGCTAGTTCAAACCTTTAGGAACCGTTTTATGTCAGGTGGCCCATACCTACCTTTTTGAGTCAAATAGTAGATCATAAGTTTTAATACATAATTTCTCAATTCAAATATATTTGAATAAAAGAAGTTTAATATGTTCGATCAAAAACTTTTAGAAAGGAGCTTTCAGGATTTAAGTGGAGCGTCAGCTGCGGTTTAAAAGGCGCTCGTAAATCCGATAATGCAGGGAGAAACCTACTTTAGAATAATATTCTAATATTCATTTTGCGGGAAAATTATGTCCTCATAAGAACATAATGCGAATAGCTTTTTACAATTTGCTATTTTTTCTACCAACGGCGTTATAATATTTCATGAACTTTTTTGTGGAAATGTTATTTTAGCATTGAACCCATTCTAGTATTACACATGCAACAGTCTGTCTATCTATCCGTCTGTCTGTTACGTATTCATTAATAATCCGCTGAATCGATTTGATTAAATTTAGCACAATTAAAGCCTATTGGGCTAACATTTATACGTATTATAAAACAAAATCCCCAAAATCTGTCTGTTTGTTTGTCATCGATTCTCCCAAAATGTACTGAACGAATTTTTATATGGTTTTTTACTAAAGAATTCTAATTTCGTGAGAAAGGTTCACGTTAATAGTACATTGTCGAGAACGGCAAAAGCAGATTAATCACCGTACAAGCATTCCTTTATGCAGACATACACTGTTAATTGATAACCTTACGTTATACATAGCCGTGATTGTCCAAGGTAGGGGATAAGGGTCACACACCTTAGTGTGTGACCCTTATCAAAAGTTTCACCCAAATCTCGGTCAGGAGTATACGATACGTATAAATTTTTCTAAATAACTTATGTACACAATTAATAAATTAATTTAAGTTCATTCAGTGCTTTACAATGAAAAAAAAAGCATTATAAAAACCTCCTTATTTTTCTTTATGTATAATTTTCCAATTCACGTCGTAGGTGTTCTATTTAAGGAGAGTGAGACCTTTGCCTTTACTTTACTTTTTTTTAATAAAACTTCTTTTCACACTCTTGACTTGGAGATGACGCTGGTGAATGCTGAGAGGGAGAATTACGGCAAATTTCATCGACATTGGTTCAGCAAATTGGTCGTGAAAACGTAACAGACTCAGATTTTCGCATTTATAATATTAGTAAGGATAGATGTAGCGATGTTTTAAGCAATGTAAACAGATTTTAAAATATCCATGTTTTATTGTCTATCGATGATCATCGAAAAATCAATGATGATGTCCCTAACTCTACCTAATTATAAATCCCTGTTTCTAAGGAAAAACAAAATGGTTGTTTTTATTTAATTTCTAGAATTTTAACCACATTTACTCGCCTTATAAACCTTCCCTGAACTTTCACAAATAATTCATTACCAAAATTAGTCTAATCGGTCAATTCGTTTCGAGTTTTAGCGGGACTAACAAACAGCAATTCGTTTTTATACATAGAGATTAACGTGTAAAGATTGGAGATCGATAAATCGAATCCCTAAGTCCCATGCTACGATTGTTTTATCGAGAATAAAGCCAATGGTTTCATGTGAGGGCTTGCATGTCAGTCATGCTTTTTACGACCACCGCCTAGCGTTGATGTTATCCCATTTGTTTATTGCAATAGGTGTTACTAAGGCGAGTTGTAAATTAACATTAATGTTTACTACTATTTTATTTATAATAGATGATCTATTTAGAATAATTTTTAGCATTTTTGTTCACATTGTTTGTTATGTGTATTATAGTATATTTTTTTGGGTTTCACGTATATATTTGCTTCTGTACTGGAAGGTGATAGCCTAGCGGTGAGACCGTGCGACTCTTTCGAGGGGAATACGAGTTCAAACCCGGGCAGGCACCAATGAGTTTTTCTATTAAAACTCATGTGTCTGATTTGATAATTGTAATTTATCACACGCTTTTCAGTGAAGGAAAACATCGTGAGGAAACCTGCATATGTCTAGAGAATTATGGAGATATGTGTAACCAACCAATCCGCAATGGAGCAGCGTGGTAGGTCTTAGCTCCAACCCTTCTCTCCAGAAACGGAGAGAAGGGTTGGAGCCTATTCCCAGCCATGGGACTGGCCGCTACTTTACTTTTTTTTTTACTGGAAGGTAGGAAGGATACTGCTATTTGAGTTTCTGGCCAGACTATCGGTGTTTCGTGGGAAAATATCCCAGGGATCTCTATGCATGAACGGAAATGCTTGTCAATATAGTGCAAAGCTAGTTTTTATTGGCATTCATTTTGATTATCTAACGCATAGCTCTTGATATGTACTCAAATAGAAAGCGGGATTATTAAAGTTTGCAACCATACACTTTAAAGTGTAAATAGAATATGTGCAAACTTAAACTATAGTGAAAACGCTGCTATATATTATGTAAACAATTTTTCTATTAAAACTTTACGAACTCTACAATGTAGTCATACTGTTACTTGTAAAAAGAGCCCAGAAGGTCATGGGTCATAACATCTTCACTTTCTCACTAAACTTGTATCAATTCACTATTCGCTTTCAGCTTGACTTGACTAATCAACTCGAAAGTACACTTTTACTAGATATTACGTTCACGACGACAATCGACAGACTCTCTCCAGAATCTCTACAGATCTCCCTTATTACGTCAAGTTTCACTATTTAAGGCAATCCCCACTCACATGTAAAGTCCCTACCCTCGCTATCGATCACTCAAGAACCCCGCTTCCGGTATTAACAACAACAGACTGTCATTTGACTATTTCCTATTTCAACATTTTTAGTGTCTGTTACACTTGCTTGATAAGCAAGGTTTTCTGGATGAAATTTTATTCTCGGGCGAATTAAGTTATAGTCTATTAAGCAGGGGCGTAGTTCTGATTTATTTTCTTTATTTAAGATCAAGTACAGAATGTTATTACAAATAAATTTACACGTTCAATTGATTGTTGAGCTTCACAATAACACCTCAAAATATGATCTGGACATGCGATATTATTTAAAAGCTACTCGAACAGATCAAATTAAAAAGAAAATTAAAAATAAATATAAAAAAAAGATAAATAGAATTAGGCGTTACTTTGCGGAGATCCATAATACAAAAGTAATAATAAAATTATTTTGCTTAAAATAATTTTATTATTACTTTTTTATATAAATTAAAACATAAATAAAAGCTTAAAGGTATCCATTATACATTGATTGTGATAGAAAGCTCTTGTTGCGATTAGTTATTTAATTTATGTCACCTTCAACTATTAAAAAATTGCAAATCGTTATTATACATATTTATATTGCTTTAGATAGCATACATTTATGTTTCATGATAGAGAATCCTATTTAAAGGTTTTGTTAATAATTTTAGTATGATGCATATTAACGCGAAAGCCTATCTATCTGTTGCGATTTCAACGATGATTAGCTGGACCAATATGGATGAAATTTAAACCTTATATATTGGACTAACACAGGTTTAAAAATGTTTTCTTTGGGATTAATAAAAGAGTAGAATAGACCACCCTCATTCTTACCGAGGTGTCGTAAAAGGCGACTAAGGTAAGTTGACCCGCCGTGTGGTATCCGGTTGAGTAGAATAGACCACCCTCTTTCTTACCGAGGGGTCGTAAAATACGACTAAAGTAAGTTGACGATAGGCACTGTTATACCGTACATGTTGTGCCGACCCCACTTAGAGTGGGATAAGGGCAGGAGGATGATGATGAATAAAAAACGTATAGTTGAAGGTATTTAAAATACAAAATTCACGAATGAAGTCACTGGTACTGCTTGTTTGATATAGTTATTAAACGTTGAAAATAACCAAGACCATTGTTCAACGAATGAAAAGCAGCGGACGAATCGCTTGAATAAACATGAATGGTTAATATTTCATGATGTTCGAATTTTACCGATATCTACCGAACAAAATGTTTGATGTGATTTCCGATGTACAATGATGTGCTAACGAATAGCACGTAAATTTTCAATTATGTAATCGGAGTTTTATAATAAGCTTCTGTCCATATATTATTTATTTATAAATTCATAACACCCATAAATTCATAACCCTCTTGCCCTTATCCCACTCTAAGTAAGGTCGGTACAACATGTTACAATCATGTTGTCAAATGATTTGGCTACGTATTTTACGACCGGCGCCTGCCTGAAACCAACTTACCTTGGTCGTACTTTACGATCCCTCGGTAAGAAAGAGGGTGGTCTATTCTACTTAACTGTATTCCACATAGTGGGTCAACTTACCTTAGTCGCCTTTTTACGACACCTCGGTAAGAAATGAGGGTGGTCTATTCTACTCAGGCGGATACCACACGGCATATAACACCCATATGCTATTTATTATTAATTCTATTTACAAACAGCAAAAATACACATATATTATTTATACAAGAAATGTTTTTTAAGAACATGCAAGGGCGGTGTTATCGCCCATAGCGATCTCTTACAGGCAATCCGTATATTCCGTTCCGTTATAATATCCGTTACGGATACAAGAGTAGGTTAATGCGACATAAATATAATTGAGAAGTTAATTAAGAACTTATATTCATTATAAATAAATAAATATATGGGACACTTACACACACGATCGTCCGTCCCCAAAGTAAGTAACTTGTGTTATGAGTGACGGACAACTGGTGAATATACTACGTATATAATTTTAAATACATAGTTAAATACAAATATACACCCAGGCTCGAAGAACCTACAATTTTTTTATAGATAATATTAGACCTCTGCGGGAATCGAACCCGCGATCCGTGAAGTTGAGGCAGGATCACTACCCACTGCGCCAACGGTCAGTCATTATGATGGTGTTTTGTTTAAGTTTCAATTTTTGTATAAATTTTAAATACATGGGTAAACAAATTCAGTACATTCCAACAAAATCCTACTTATCCATTTAGAATGATATATATTATATACTGCTAGCAGGAACCCAACCCAAAATGGGCAAAACGAATTCATTGAATACATATTAACATCAGCTATGCAAAAGTTTGTATATTTGTCTGTTATGTTTTCACGGCTAATCCAATGGAACAATATTGATGCAATCTGACATGATTAAAGCTCATACATGGGGATAACAGATAGTTTTAAAGATAAAGAAGGAGAAGGGGGAAAACCACGAAAATTATTGAGGGTATTTAAACGCTTAAGTTTGCGCTAACGAAGTCGCACAGTACCAGTATTGAATATAAATTAAAACCGAAACACTTTGGTTGTGAAGCGTTCTGCTAAGTTTATCCACAGTAAAGTTATCTAAATGTAAAATACGAAATTATTTTAATGGATCCCGGCCAGCTACGCCGAGCAATCGCGACACTTTATACTAAGCACCATATTTAATTACCGCTGAATATTTTAAGTGTTTCACAGCAAATTTCATCAGGCTCATTTGTCAATAAATATTTATTTATTTTATAATGTCTGATGACTATTCTATTCAAGGAATTTCAATGCCTGACTACAGCGTAAACACTTTGGGCGTAGCAACGTTTGAACACTTAAAATTTTATGATAGCGTTCATAAAATTGACACAACGTTAATACACGGCAAAATATGTCTTTCTTTAAACAACGTGCATTAAAGTTTGTACAAATTCCTTCAGACTACGTTATAGCGCCGTATTTATTTAAATTTTTGGACTGATAGTGCCGTTCCATGTTAGTTTTTTTTGTACACACGTATCAAAAGCAGAACGTCATTAATCGTAATTAATATTCTATGAGAAAATGTAGTGCCCTACAATAAACATTTGAAAACCCATATGCGCCGCTCAAAGTGTTTAAATACTTTTTTGTAACAATGCGTAATCCACACTTATATTATTAATGCAATACTTCGTCTATCTATTATCCTTTTAATCTGTATAACAAATATTGATGAAATATGGTACAATGAAGCTTATACTTAGACATCCTATTATGGTTAATATTAAATAGTGGCCCGTTACTTTAAACTGGTCTATAGTATCTTCTCTGCTTGAAAATAAAAGAAGGGATTAAGCCTGGGCCATTACAAAAGTAATAATAAAAAATATTTTGCTATAATCCGGTACGAGATCATAAATGATCAGATAAATGTTCCAAGTTCAAGCTTGTTGCACGTGTTCAGAGGTAAAACCGGTGGGGTTGAACCGATTACTATATGACAATGCTTCTTTGGATAATGTTTCACTTTGCGATTTTGTCTTGGAGTCTATCTCCTGATGATGTGTCGGTTTCGGGGCGAAACGATTGTTGAGTTTGTGATAGTGAACGTGTGTAGTGCTTGTGTATTGTGGTGGCAGTGTTGGAGGTTTGTGCATGTGTTTTTAAGAATCCTGCATGTATCGGGTAAGAAAAAACGGATAGTCCACTATACATTTAGCACTATATATATATTTTCTATTTACTATATCGCGGATTATAGCAAAATAATTTTTATTATTATTCTTGTATTATGGATCTCCGCAAAGTAACGCCTAATTCTGTAAATTATTTAAAAACCTGAGCCACTACACTTTTCTATATTATAATTCACGATTGTACAAAATCAAACAGAAATGAAATCATCAGGAGATAGATCCTTCTCCGAACAGTTTGTTGCTGAAAAGTATATAGTACTACAAATACTGCACCCATGATGTTTCGCTTTAAAAGTTTGCCGTGAACCTATGTCTTAAGAAAATAGAAAAACATGCCCGCTAGATGCTACTTAGTCCTAAATATGATAAAATCTTTATTTACATGAAGCGTTGTTTCTTAAAAAATGGAATTGAAAATGTCACCAACTTTATTTTATTCTGTATTAACTTACTTCTATATAAAAACATCGAACTAGCTCTCAGGTGACCTGAAAATAAATTGAGAGTTGTATCGCTTAAAATTTTAAAGTACTTAGTAAAAATAGCCTCCAGCACTAAACTGTTAAGGGCAAAACGGTGTATTGTTCTAGGAGAGGGCTGGTCTGGGATTTTTGCCGTTTCGGCGATATTTCCGCTTTTCACGACATTACGCGGAAGCTCTATATTCAATAGCTTTGCATAAAGCAGTTTATTCGTTTCTAAATTTGAATATTAAATGATAGTAATTAACGTCAGGTTCATTTGCGACGTATTTGTGTATCTTAGACAGATTGTGTATCATAAGATTGGTCAATCATGCCATGAAGTTGACATGCAATAGAATCATAAGTACACAATCATAGTTTACACCGTTTAGAACACCATTTCATACCTGTAGTGTTAAAGTATTAATAAGGTCTATCGCGCTCTATTTCTCTCTTTGTCTGCCTCCCTCTCTCACATATATATGTCTACATATTGCTTCTTCTTTATTGTTCTAAGGATATCCAATGCTTGACGTTTTCTTAAAGGACTTTAATGCCACTCTCTTATTCAATCTCCTCGTTTCGTCCAATATTTATAATTATAATTTTATTTTTTGGATGCACGATTGGATGCATGATAACAATACTTATAGTACTGTTTAAAACCATGACCACAAACTCATAGGTTTATAGGAATTTAACAAAATACCGTTTATCTATGGTCATAATCACGTTCCGCGCTTAAATCGTCAGTAAACACAAAATACATTAATGCTTGGCGTCAACGGGAGTATCACGTACGTATTCTATACGTGTATCATGCAAATATTGACATGCTAAAATAAACCGCACTGTTTCTAGATAACCGGATGTACATTTGGTGTTCTAAAATTGAATTTACAATTCTCGAATCTAATAGCGAGTTGCTTATTTACATTTGCTCTACCCGTATTTCGTTAATGGCCACTTTGATGTCTGCAATTTTAAGCAATATAGGGAATGTAGGGAGAAAGCTCATATCACTTCGTTTTTCGTAATAGCCAACAAAGCAATTTAACTAGTAATGCTATTTGATCACAACTCTATTCAAATTCATATTCAAATTCAAAATATTCAAGTCAACTTGTAAACAAATGCTTTCGAATAGTCAACTCTACTGGTGGTTCGGAAAGCTGTTCCTATCGAGAAGGGCCAATAAGAAACTCGGTGGTTCTCTTTTTAAATATAATTCTTATAACTAGTTACATTTAGTCATTACTATTTTGTACAGGGCAGAGGGATAGCTATATCCATGCATTCTTATCATCTATATAATTTTTAAATTTAAACTATCGTGAGTAGTATTCATAGTTAATATATAGATACCGGCTATACTCACGTCTAATTTTATCGGATTAGCCTGACTAGTTTCGAACCCGTCCGGGGCACTTATTCATGAGCTCTTTACACGACGTTATCGCGGCGGGAACTGGTGGGAACGGTTGAGTATAACCGGTGAGTATCTATATATTAACTATCTATATAATTCTCAACAGTATAGTATCATTTCTGTATGAGCCTCCTTTTTTAGTTGTTTTAAATTACTGTAATGGCAAAGCTAAAATATAAAATGTGGGTATTAGAAAGAGTATGAAAGTACTACGACGGCTGTATTTATGTGCTGAATTTTTATATGTAAAGCTTAAATAAAATTGACAACCCTACGATTCTTTCACCGAAACAATTATGACGCAGGAGCAGTTCGCCAGGAGCTCAGTAAATAGTCATCGCAGTGGCTTCTTGCAGATTAATTCCTTGTGAGGGTGCATCGCAAAATTTTCTCTATTCGAAGCTACGAGCCCGCCTGCAACAGACAATGTGTTTTCGCTTTTATTAAAACTTTAGTTTATTATGTTGGTTCCGTTCACAATGTGTTGTATTTTTTGTTAAAGAACTTTTTTCTGTGACATGATCTCACAGATAGAACTGACAAAAGAACGTGTATTTAATTTATGCCATGTCTCGTTTTTATTAGGGATACATAGTGTAATTTGTTTTGCTTTACGCTGTTATAAACAAGAATCAATTGTGTAATAATAATATATGAAAGATTGCACACTACGAATGTTCTTATTCTGCGCTAAAAAATATGTTACCTCATATATTTTAAATAACGATTTTTTGAAACAATAACTCGAAATATTTATATCACTATTTTAAAAAAAACAATATTTGACTTACATATATATGTTTTATGAAATGCACATCCTACAAACTTAAAAAAATAGGATATATGGAATATAATTTTTAAATATAAGTCGTAGTGAAACGCGCTAGCACAAAGATAGATTTTAAATATTGAAAATAATAAATAAATTTTGTTATGTTGTACATTATTTATAATTGCTACCCCAAAATGTCTGTTAACAGTAGTTATTGGGCATATATTGGGGATATTATATAACCTACACACACCACATTACACAAGTGAAGTGATTGTGCAGTGCTAAGGAGAAATGAAACGAGAGAAACGGGCCAGACCAAATAGGACATTCACAAGGCAGAGACAGGTACAAAACCCCATAATTATTTTATTTATGTGCGTAGGTTGCTCCGTGAATCGCGGCATTAGGTATTGCCTAATTTTGAGTCAAATTGAATTCATATTTGAAATCAGCAGGTGTAGCGGTTCCCATGGTACAAATTGGGTGATGGTATAGTGAAAATTACAAACTCTCGTACATTATCTATGGATATATAACGTTTTAATGACAAAATACTTAAGTATCTATGCGAAGTTTTCACACATGTAGAAATTTAAATTAAGGGATATTCATCTACCCAAAATCGGTTGTCTTTTTACAAGCAATATAACAGAACTAACTACTTTGCTATAATCCGCAAGGGTTAAGAGAATGCATGCAAAGCCAATGTGTATGAAGCAGGCAAAATCTACGCACCTTATACATGCAGGACAAGCCACCTCATGCACCCCCCAAGGCGCATCCACCAGCAACAACGCACACAAAAGCAGCACACACACCCACCACCACAATCTCGACGATCGTTTCGCCCCGAAACCGAAGCATCATCAGGAGGATAGGCTCCACGACAAAAATCGTAATGCGCCACGCTACCCGTACAAGCAGTCTTAAATAGTTCACCTCCCACCAATACCCGAACATGTAGCAAAACGGAATTAGATACATTTACTTGCTCGTTAATTAAGTGGCCATTGTTATTTTTTATTATCTCAAGTTGCTCTAACGTATTGAGTCGGAGTCCCTTATCACAAGTGTGAAGAATATGAAATGAATGGTCATTAGGTACTTTATGACCGCTTTCCAGCAAATGTTTTGCAAAATTAGAATTTTGTGGTTTATTATTCCTAAACGCAGCCATATGTTCCCGGAATCGAACCGCAAAACTTCGGCCAGTCTGACCCACATATGTATCGTTGCACTCAGGACAATCTATTTTATAAACCCCGGAGTTTTTTTCCTTATCTATTATATCTTTATTTTTACACAATAAATTACGAAGCGAGTGGTTAGTTTTAAAGGAGAGTTTAGCACCTGATTTTGATTTAAATATATTATTTAAATATATATTTTGATTTAAAAGATGGTACCGCATACAAAAGTTTAGCGACTTGAGACTTGTGTTTATTTTTAATTATGTTTTTAACCGTGTCTGTAGTGTAACCATTGGAAAGTGCTATCTGGTAAATTATTTGTAACTCCTTTTCATAGCTGTTTTTTGAGAGAGGGACCTACAACAACCTTTGGACGTAGCTATGAAAGGCAGCAAGTTTATGTTGCCAAGGGTGGCAAGACGAAGCCGGTATGATCGTATCGGTGTAAGTTGGTTTACGAAAGATCTCAAATGAATGTTTGTTATTAACGCGAGTAATAATCAAGTCTAAAAAGTTCAGTGAGCTAATTTGTTCGTATTCTAATTTAAATGTTATTTTGGGATGTTTTTTATTTAAAGTATGGAAAAATTTATCAAGTTGTCCAGTAGTACCTGTCCAGCATATAATAATATCATCTACATATCTATAATAGTATAGAATAGTTTGATTCTCTTTTTATTATGACGTGTGTTTCTGTTTTGTGTTCTTTGCGTGTGTTTGTATGCGTTGTGTGTATTGTGTGTCAGTTGTATTTGATTCAGTGGTTAATTGTGTCACGTTTGTCGATTATAAAGTGTTTTTTTGTGTATTTTGTATGTTTTGTGTATCTAATAGGCGTTGTTGTGATTTTCATGTTTGTCTGGTGAGCTATTTATGAATATGGTATCATCTAAAACTTTGTTCAGTATAGCTGCCTGTTTTTGCAGGATTATATATTTATAAATAAGCGTCACGCCTTTTTATATTACTCTTTATTATATAGATATGTACCTATAATTTAATTAGAAAAATCACTCTTTTTTATTTACCTGCAGACCGTTCTTGAAGCAAAATTCGTCGGTTAAGAGATTGCTTTTTCAATGAGACCGCCTTTGTACGTCATCATTTTTGTTTTAGTCGCGATCTTTGTTTCTCTCCTGTTATTATTGTACCGAATATTTAATTCGGTACAATAATGATTTTGTGAAACACATTTTGAAATTTATCAAAAATCTTTCTTTAGCATCTACTTAATATTTAAAATATCGTCTATTATTTAATATTAGTTTTTTTTTCCATTCCCGAAGGAAGAGATATTTTTTTTTACGCTACATGTTACTTTATTTATAGAATAAGGGTTACTTTGCGGACATTCATAATTAAAATTTTGCTATAACTATTAATAATTCTTCTTCTTTCTCCTACCCTTATCCCACTCTAAGTGGGGTTGGTACAACATGTTTTTTCTCTTCCATTCTCTTCTATCATTCGTCAACTCTGGCGCTACTCCTTTTATATGCATGTCATACTTCACACAATCCAACCATCTCTTTTTAGGTCTTCCTCTAGTCACATATCCATCCACATTCATACTCAACACATCACATGATTTTTATCCCTCCTCATTACATGTCCATACCATCCCAATCTTGCACCTCTCATCTTATCTATAATGGGCGCAACTTTCAGACGTCCCCTTATATACTCATTTCTTATTTTATCAAGTCTTGTCACACCACACATCCACCTTAACATTCTCATCTCATTTGCATGTACTCTTCTTTCATCCATCTTTTTCATTGCCCAACATTCTGATCCATACATTACGACAGGTCTTATGACCGATGTATAAATTTTCCCCTTTAGTTTAGGGGGCATTCGGGGGTCACATATTGTGCCTGAGACCTGTCGCCACTTCATCCATCCTGCATTCATTCTATTCCTCTCATCGCGATCAATTTCACCGTTCTTTTGGAAAAGCGAACCAAGGTACCGGAAGTCGGAGCAGACTGGCAAAACAACACTGTGTAAAACTAAAAAGCTAAATTAATTTTATGAATTAATATTTACATTTTAGTAGTTGTGCCTCTTGAAATTAGATGGCGCTGTACTGAGTTGTGCGGCGCTATCGAGTGTCAATTCAAAATGCATATAACCCTTGTATTGTGTTACATTATTAGAGTTTAGAGTTTAAAATGAGTTAAAACGAGTGTTAAATCGAGAGTAATATACGTGTTCCATAAACATAATAGTTTCATTTCTAACATTGGTGCCGAAACCCGGGAGAGAAGAACATCTAGTGTACAGTGCAAAGTGTTGTGAGTAAAGTGAAAGTAAGGTAAACTGGACTTAAAACCGTGAGTAAATAGACTTAAGTTAATCAGTGCATTCAAAGACTTGTAAATAATTTCGTAATTTAAAAGACTTAGAAAAATTAGTTGAAGTGATTCGGACTTGTAAAAATTTCGTGATTTTATTCTATAGACTTAGAAAAATTTTGCAGTGTTTTGGACTTGTAAAAATTTCGTGATTTTGTTCAATTGACTTAGAATTTTTTTCTCTTATTTGGACTTGTAAAATTTTTGTGATTTTATCCTATACACTTAGAAAATTTTACCGTGACTTGGGACTTATAAAAATTTTGTAAATTTTTCAAACTTAGAAATTTTTTTGAATCAGTGTGGACTTATAAAATCTTTGTTGTGTTTTTTTTTACTATAGACTTTGGAAATTATTGTAGCACGGACTAGTGATGATTTTTAGGTTACATTAACTACTTTAAATATTAAAACATTGCTACTTTTGTCAAGATGGAGAGTTTAATAAAAAATCAACACGAGTTGTTCGAGCAGCTGAAAAAGGCTGAACGTAACCTTAAAAAGGCAAATCAAGAATTAAGAGCAAAATATAGTTATTTAAACGCAAGAATGGAAGCTTTAGATAAATTGGGAGAAGCATTTAATAAGAATCATTCAGAGATAGTGGCTAAGGTCTCACCTGAGCAAACAGAATTACCCTATTTTAAGAGTGATGTGCAAGATAGTTTTCAAGAATTTTTCATATATTATAAATCACTTCTAAAGGAATACCTCGCATTTGCTGACCCAAACATATTACAAGGGGTGGACCAAAAGGATGCTGCGAAATCTATCACGAGAGTAAACAGTTCTGAAGTGCAATTACCTAGGATTCAATTACCTATTTTCTCTGGGAAATACACTGAGTGGCAGTTCTTTTATGACATGTTCGTTTCGTTGATTCATGGAAATTCTACACTTACACCTGTCCAAAAATTACATTACTTAAAATCTAATTTGTCTGGAGAACCTGAGATGCTTATGCGTAATTTTCCAACTACATCAGCTAATTACAAGGAAGCCTGGGAACAATTAACTAAACGTTACAATAATAAGCGATATAACTGTAACGCTATTATGAAGACTTTGTTTGGACAAAAATCTATACAACATGAGTCTGGAACTGCTATCAGACAATTACTTGATACAACTAATTCTTGTTTAAAAGCATTGAACAATCTTAATATTGAAACAGAACAATGGGACGCAGTTGTCATTCATTTAGTGGTGTCAAAATTGGATCACGAGTCGCACAGACATTGGGAAAATTTTGTAAGCTCTGTATCAGATGACTTACCTACGTGGTTAAAATTAGAGCAATTTTTGGAAACGAGATTTAGAAGTCTAGAGATGTTAAATACTAGTAAATCAACGAGCAATTGTAAGCCAGTCACACAACAGAGAAGTTTTAACAATGCAGCCAAAGCTAAAACCTTTCATTCTGCAGTAAAAGTTAATCAGAATTCGTATGAACAAATTTGTGCGATGTGTAACGGCCCACATTTTGTGTATTACTGTATTCAATTTAAAAAGTTACCTGTACTTGAGAGACAAACTATAGTACAAAATAAAAGGCTTTGCTTCAATTGTCTTGCGCCATCACATCCTGTATTTAAGTGTTATCAAAATAGTGCTTGTCGCAAATGTGGCAAGAAACACCATACGTTGCTTCATTTCGAGAAAGAAGATAAACAAGCATATAGTATGTCGCGACAAAATGAATTACCTAAGAGTGAACCTAGTACTAATGTTACGACTTCATCGGTGGAAGATACAACCTTAGTAGCAAACTTTTCGAGAAGAGATTTTAAAACGTGTAATGTGTTGTTAGCAACAGCTATTGTAAAAACTAATACTAGAAACGGATCTTATGTTATAAGAGCATTACTTGATCAAGGCTCTCAAGCCTCTTTTGTTAGTGAAGATACTGTACAACTATTAGGTCTAAAACGTGCTTGTGTAAATGGTAAGGTGTCGAGTTTGGGAGACGGTCAAATGCAGATTAAACATGTAGTTAGCGTAGATATAGAATCGCGTGTAGAACCTGGAAAAATAATTCGTGTTAATGCTTACGTACTAAAATCACTTACCTCTTTGTTGCCATCACGTGCTGTGGAAATCCCCGATTGGCTAGAGCTGAAACTCTTACCTCTTGCTGATCCTCAATTCGCTTCACCAGGAAAAATTGACGTATTACTTGGTTCTGATGTCTATGGCGAAATAATACAAGATGGAATTAAGAAAAGCCCACATGGAAATCTAATAGCGCAAAAAACGGTGTTTGGCTGGATTTTGTCTGGGAAAGTGGCAGAAGAGTTGAACGATAGAAATATCATAACTTTACATGCTCAAATAAAAGACGATGAACTACTGAAAAAATTTTGGGAATCTGAGAACGAGCCTAATAGTATTGAGAAAATTTTAACTAGAGAAGAGAAACTTTGTGAAGAATTATACGAGAAAACTACTACTAGACGTGAAGACGGAAGATTTATTGTTAGATTACCTTTTCGAACATTGGACCCCCAATGTCAATATGGTAAATCACGAGATATTGCTATTAAGCGATTACGAGCATTAGAGAGGAGATTGTGTAATAGCCCTATGCTTTACGACGAGTATAACAAGGTTTTGGAGGAATATACTTCTTTGAACCATATGAGATTAGTTGACAGTGATGACATTAACAATTCTAAAGCCGTGTATCTGCCTCATCACGCAGTTGTCAGGGAAGATAAAGAGACAACAAAAGTTAGAGTAGTTTTTAATGCATCGAGCAAGGGATTCAACGATGTCTCTCTTAACGATGATTTGTTCGTGGGTCCTAAACTTCAACAGGACTTACGTCATATTTTGCTTAGATGGCGAAAGCATCAAATAAGTATAGTTGCGGATTTGGTCAAGATGTATAGACAGGTATATGTACATGAGGAAGATACTAACTTTCAGAGAATTTTGTGGAGAGCTAACGCTGAACAACCAATACAACATCATAAG
The DNA here is from genome assembly GCA_947086505.1 of Morpho deidamia. Lineage (NCBI taxonomy): Eukaryota > Metazoa > Arthropoda > Insecta > Lepidoptera > Nymphalidae > Morpho > Morpho deidamia. Next base: position 5,781,077 of record CAMTZC010000025.1, read on the forward strand.
TTGTTAACATTGACATTTGGCACTGCTTGTGCACCTTATCTTGCAGTGAAAACTTTACAGACTTTAGCGGAGTTAGAGAAACGTAAATATCCATTAGCAGCACAGATAACCAAGACAGATTACTACGTGGATGATTTAATGACAGGCTGTGAGACGGAAAAAGATGCACTAGATATTTACAGACAAATGTGTAAGCTTATGGAGGCGGGTGGATTTCAGTTGCAAAAGTGGAGCAGCAACAACCCAAACTTTTTAAGCCATATTGAAAAGAATGAGTTGAACAGTGAGTCGTCGGTGACGATTAAAGGCGATAATACGATGAAAGTTTTAGGTATTTCTTGGAACAGACTAACGGATAATTTTGAGTATATTATAAATCTAACGGAACCTGATCATCCTATCACAAAACAAAAAGTTTTGTCAGACATTGCTCGACTGTACGATCCTATTGGGTGGATTGCTCCAGTAGTAATTACTGCCAAAGTTTTTATCCAAAAATTATGGAAGGCGTGTCTAGATTGGGATCAAGAATTGCCAAGTGATCTGATGTCTGAATGGTTAAAATACAGACGAGAGTTGACTAACATTAAGAACATAATAATTCCGCGATGGCTTTGTACGAGAAAAGGATTTAGATTAGAACTTCATGCATTCGCTGATGCATCGAATCTAGCATATGCAGCGGTAGTTTACATGAGAGTAGTGGACGAAAATAATCAGGTATACGTAAAACTTATCACAGCTAAGACTAAAGTTGCGCCAATCGAGAAGCAGGTGTCGATTCCTCGATTAGAACTTTGCGGGGCGACATTGGCTGCTAAATTACTGAATGAGGTTTCACAAGTAATGGATGTACCTAAACAGCATTTGTACGCATGGACTGACTCCATGGTAGTACTGGCGTGGTTGCGCGGACCAGTAAGTAGATGGGCTACTTATGTGAGTAATAGAGTATCACACATTCTTACAATCTTAGACTTTGAGCAGTGGCGATTCGTGACAACTAAAATGAATCCAGCGGACTGTGCGTCTAGAGGCGTAAAACCGACAGATTTGATTGCATACAAACTGTGGTGGAATGGTCCTGAGTGGTTGTCAAATTTAATGATTAACGTGGAAGGATTCGAGTTTATTGACACTCACGAAGAAGAGAAGATTAAATCTTTCAATGTCATACATAAAGAAGATAATGAGTTCGTGTGGATGAAGTTTTCAGAGTTAACAAAACTATTGAGAGTAATTTCACTATGTCGGAGATTTTTGAAAATAAGATTGCCGTTAAATGAAAGGAAAGCGTTACCTAAATTTGTGTCAACAGACGAGATGAATCAAACTTTGCAACTCTGCATCAAGCAAGTTCAAGAGAGTGAATTCCGCGAGGAAATAAAATCGTTAAAGACTAGGAGTTACGTTGCTAAAAGCAGTGCATTACACACTCTTTGTCCCTTTTTGGACCAAAATGGGATATTAAGAATTGGTGGGCGTTTAAGCCAGTCTTGTGTGAGCTACGATCAAAAGCATCCCATTATAATGCCGGCTAACAATCATCTTAGTCACCTTATAATTGCAGATGCTCATAAGAAGACGCTCCATGGCGGTCCTCAAATTATGATGAGTTTTCTGAGATCCAAATATTGGATATTAAGAGCACGTGATATGACTAAGAAATGTTATAGAAGCTGTGTTACGTGTTTGAGATACTCTAGGGCGACGGCTACTCAGTTGATGGGTCAGTTGCCTGAGGCTAGATTAAAACCTAGTCGACCTTTCAAATCTTCAGGTGTGGATTACGCGGGTCCTATAAATATCCGGTTTTCTCCAGGACGAGGAGCAAAGTCCTATAAAGGATATATTTGCCTATTTGTGTGTATGGTGACTCGGGCAATCCATTTAGAAGCCGTGTCTGATTTAACCGCCAAAGGTTTCATCGCTGCGTTCAGGAGATTTGTTTCGCGACGAGGCCATTGTCAAGATCTCTTCAGCGACAATGGCACAAACTTTGTTGGTGCTGATACTATGCTACGTAACATGTTTGATAGTGCTAAATCGGGACTACCTAATGAAATTGCTGAGTTATTGAGTTTGGAATGTACGAAGTGGCATTTTATACCACCGAGTGCGCCGAATTTCGGTGGAATTTGGGAAGCAGGTGTTCGGTGTGCTAAGGCTCATTTAAGGCGAGTTATGGGGGACAGTACGTTGACTTTTGAAGAGGTTTTAACTTTGCTGTCACAGATTGAAGCTTGTTTGAATTCGCGTCCTCTGTCAGTTCTTAGCGATAATCCAGATGACCCTCTCCCATTGACACCTGGTCATTTTTTGATAGGTGAACCCTTGATAAGTATTAGTGATATAGACTATGGTGATCAAAATACTATAGGTGTAGAACGATGGAATGTGATTCAGAAAATGGTTAATATGTTTTAGAAAAGGTGGTCGAAAGAATATTTGAGTAATTTAAATCAAAGAAATAAATGGTGTACTAAAAAACCTGAAGTAGATATAGGAGATATTGTAGTAGTAAAAGATGATAACTTACCACCTTCTAAATGGATTTTAGGCAAAATAGTGGATAAACACGTTGGACCTGATAATGTGACCCGAGTTGTAACTGTTAAAGTGAAAAATGGATTTATAAAACGCCCTGTTAGTAAGCTTTGTGTATTAACTAAATCTTAGTAACTCGAGTCGCAGTGTCACGGTGGGCGGTTTTATTATATTAATCTATAGTTTTATTAAGGAATATTTTTTTGTTTTTCTAGTTTACTTACGTTAATGTTATATAGTATATTTATATAAGACTTGTTATTTTTTTTTGTATTCTAATGTTGAAATTTCTTTGTTAGTTGATTATACTTGCTTGTATACTAAAATGTTATTTGAAGGACAAGTCCTTGGTGGGCGGAATGTGTAAAACTAAAAAGCTAAATTAATTTTATGAATTAATATTTACATTTTAGTAGTTGTGCCTCTTGAAATTAGATGGCGCTGTACTGAGTTGTGCGGCGCTATCGAGTGTCAATTCAAAATGCATATAACCCTTGTATTGTGTTAGATTATTAGAGTTTAGAGTTTAAAATGAGTTAAAACGAGTGTTAAATCGAGAGTAATATACGTGTTCCATAAACATAATAGTTTCATTTCTAACAAACACCATTTAAGGTTATTGGAGAAAAATTGGAGGGACCACTGACACTATAACTATTAATAATTATAGCTAATATTAATATATACTATAATTGCTTCAAGTGTACAACATTAATCAAAATTGGTCTAGTCGTAAATTAGTTATATCGTAAGTCTTTCATGTTTTAAAAGTAAAAAGTACCTCCACTTTTTTCTGAGGCCAGCTGCACATGTGCTTTATAACTTTTATTCATGTTTGGGGAACAAGTAATATAAAAAAAATACTGCTAAAATATGACCGGTTATGGATAAGAGCCGCGAAATTGGTCACGGACAGAGATAACGTTTCATTTTATTTCGCGTTTCATTTCCTAGATATTTTTTTCGCTAAGATACAACGCTATTGATAAACGAGCCTTCGGACTACGAGGTACGCATACGAAATAACTGAAGTATATATCAAGTGGTTTTTTTGTGGCGTACAGTTGGTAAAACTGTGTAAGTGCCGTGTGGTAACCAGCTGCATAGAATAGACCACCCTCATTTCTAACTGAGGTGTCGTAAGAGGCGACCAAGGTAAGTTGCCGTCAGGCACGCGGCTGGTCGTAAAATACGTAGCCACAACATGCGACAATATGTATGTAACATGTTGTGCCGACCCCATTTATAGTGGAATAAGAGCAGGAGAATGATGATGAGTTGGTAAAACTGTTAATTGTCACTTATACACAAGTACTTAAGTAAAATAAAGTTAGTAAAGTAAGATAAAAGAACTAAGTTTATTGCATCCAAAAAAAGAATGTGTTGATCACATAATGTATCTTAAATTCCATGGTTTAATCTTTTGAGTAAATTTAAAGTATACACTTACGCTATTATGACTAAAGCTGGTACAATGTATTATTAACCTAAATAAAAAATTAATATTATTTCGCTTTTACTAATTAGTACTAAGGTATTAAGCAAAAAGAACTGAAAATGTAGCATACTTTTTATTTCCATAGATAAGTCCACACAGAATCGTCATAATAATAAACTTCCATGACAATTTGGTAAATTACCAAAGACTATAATATATATTAACCATTGCTTTATTTAGTACATTACACTTATCTCCAGACACCAGTGTAGAGTTAACACATCCCATTACTGAATAATTCTTATAATTAGTTTCACAAATATTTCAAATGGTTTCACGTAATACAACATGATTCTAATTCTAATAGAACAACGATAAATGTGATATGCTGAAGATGAAATTTTAATAGGCGTGGCATAAAGTACCAAGAACACAACAAAAGTTTTATGGGGTTCTAACATTTTGAAGTTGCGGAACCTTATTGGATTACGTATAAAGATGGACTCATAAATCCTGAAATTAAAAGAAATCTTGGATCAATCGGTAGAAGAATGTCTGACGTGGAAATCCATTAAAGTGAACTATGTCCAGTAGTAGACTTATACTAGCACTGCCCCGCGGTTTCACCCGCGTTCTTACCGTTCTCGTGGTATCGGAAAGTCGACTAAATCAGACTATAGAATTATTTTTCTAAATTGAAAGTTTGGTCCCTTAACTTATCAATACTGAAGGTAAAGGAAATTTTTAACGAAAGGTATTTATAGGTACACAAATACAATACGTTACAATTGTTATGGCAATATTTTCGTTAGACTGATATTTTTTAATTCGTTATACCCCTTGATTTGAATGTCCGATTTCAATAATTTTAAAAGTAGTTTACAGGTATTGAAACAGTTTTTAATAAAATATCATTTAGTGGGATAAAGATTATAACGGAGATGTAAATGTTATGGTTTGATTATTGTCGCCCCTTTTATCAACTTTTACAATGTCGAAAAGTAGTTGTATTGGCAAAACTATAATAGTAAGACAATGGTATCACGGACTTTTTTATAGATTTTGATACGTTTTATAATAATGTAGAACATTTTTTTTGTTCTATTCTCAATAGTTTTCGCAGTGCACGCGATGAAGAATGTTTACGACATATTTTTTCCCAACTTATTTCAATTTTATTAGGGATACTTATTTAAAAAAAATGACATATAGCCTGTGTTGCTCAGTAAAGAAGCAGCTTTCCAATAGTGAAAGAATTTTTTAAATCGGTCCAGTAGTTTTTGCGTGAAAACATTACGAGCATACATACATACACACAAATCTTTCCTCTTTATAATATTAGTTTAGATTATGAACATTAGAAACAGAAGAATTATATAAAATCGCAAAGTATTATAAAATATTAAGTACAAAATAGTTCCCAAGATTTTATATTTCATGAATTATACTCAGCTCTAGACGTAAACACAGCGTAGCAGCAATATAATAGAATTTTTAATGATTTCCAATTCAAATGAAAACGTTTTAAATTCTCGGTCTTGGCTTCGCCATAATGGAAGCCAGCCTCATCAATTCTCAGGTGATTTCAATGAACCAGTTTCTTATTCATGGGATTTCGTTAAATAACCTGTATTCATTATCGGTAGCAGTTAAATTAACGTTGCGAGGCTTTGAGAAAATTGGTGCTACGGTGATGTATGACGTGATAGATTATTTTAAGAAATACATTACACGTTGACTTTGAATAAGAGAATAAAGATTTTTGGAGTTTTCTTAATACATTTTTTTTACCAAATAATTATAATATCTATACTTATTATAAAATAAAGTCCCAAAAAGCTATCTGTCTCTATGTAATCGATTTTCTCTAAATTTACTGGACGGAATTAGTTTATACCAAAAGATAGTGCAATACTTCCGAATGGTTTAAGTAAATAGTAGTATATGTATATCGGTATTATGTAAATTATGTTGAACAGATCGAGAAGTTGTTAAATTGGAGATCTATAGAAATACTACAAAAAAGTTCACGATAGCATGCCTCTATCTCTTATGGTTAACTCACAATAGCTACTTTTATGTTTAAAATTTGAAATCTAGAAAAAAATTGTGACACGCTGATTTCCACGCGGGTGAAGCCTCTGGCATAATAGTATATAATATTACATATATATGGGACTCTTACACTCACGGTCGTCCGTCCCCAAAGTAAGTAACTTAATACTAGTGTTATGGGTGACGGACAAGTGGTAGATATACTACATGTATAATTTTAAATACATACTTAAATATACACCCAGGCTCCAAGAACCAACAAATTGTTTATAGAAATGTTGGCCCTCGGCGGGAATCGAACCCACGACCCGTGGAGCTGAAGGCAGGGTCTGTACTCACTGCGCCAACGAGTCAAATCAAATACAAATATTGGTCCTAGGCGCATGTGATAGAAATCTGCCCTCAGCTTCCTTCGTTGTGGGTTCGATTCCCGACCGGTGCCAACATTTCTAAAACAATTGATAATTCTTCGGGTCTGAGTGTATTGATGAATTTATTTAAAATTATATATGTTAAAAGGTTGTCCGTAACCCATATCACTCGTATTAGCTTACATTGCAGATGGACGATCGTGTGCGTAATTGTAGAACAATACATTTATTTCAACCATATATTTATCTATTTTTCACCAGAATGACTGTATGTAACTGAATCAAGTATTTTCAAATTCCTTATTTCACTTTAAGCTAACAATGTTCAAAGATAACGACAATACTACCTGTCGTGAAACCTCCGTAGTTTTATATTAACATAAAAAGCAAATATGCATAACATAGGATGCTTTTATGCAAATAACCAGTCTCCCCGCACGCTTTCACGTGTTTTATGACTCTATAAAATTCGCAGAAACGTCATGTCGTTCATCTTTTTTTTATCGCTGAAGTTAACGGTCTAGGTACACATGAATCACAATGTTTTAAAAGCTTTCTACGTAGTTTTTTTCAAAGGAGTCTGGTCTAGTCTCACCACATCTTCCTTCTCCTCTTCTCTCTTATATATATTCTCGTTTCCTCTTCTTTCCTTCTTTTATAGTTTCTTTCTCTCCACTCTGCTTTCCTATTCTCTCCTCTCTATCTCTCACCTCTTGAACTATTCTCGTCTTCTCTCACCTTTTAACTCCTTTCCTTCTATCTTATTTGAGCCATGATCACTTCACTTCATGATCAATTCCGCTATGTGCCCTCCTTCAGATATAATCATATGAATTTGCACCATAGGTCTTATGAAATTAAGATATCTTTAAACTTGCGTGATTCATACTTATTACTATAGTACAATACGGGTCACATCGCGATAAAATCGAGTTACTTTTGTTTAAGGTTCGACGTTTCGGCAAGTTGTATCCACCGTGGTCGCTCGCGAAGGAAATCGTTGCCAGTTATATCGCGTCCTGATAATGTCAGCGTTGTGTAAGAGACCTTGCGTGGATTTTGCGGTTCAAGTTAGGGTAGATTAAGAAAATAATGCCCGTAGAATTCGAAAACTCGTAAATCAATTTTATTGCAATATGACCCGTATGTTTTTTAATAATTAAAATGTCTATTAAACACATTTTTTTTAAACGCCGAAGTAATTTGACGTTGTACACACTAAGTAGGGTTGAACCAAATATGGTTGGCGAAACGAAATTAGCACAAAATAGGTAAGTAGGCAACTGTGTTTTAACATTAAGCAGAAATGAAGAATATATCTATACTATTATTATAAAGAGGAAAGATTTGTATGTTTGTTTGTATGTGTGTATGTTTGTAATGTTTTCACGCAAAAACTACTGGACCGATTTCAAAAATTCTTTCACCATTGGAAAGCTGCTTCTTCACTGAGCAACATGGGCTATATGTCATTTTCAAAAATAGGGATCCCTAATAAAATTGAAATAAGTTGTGAAAAATTCAGTCGTAAACATCTTTCATCGCGTGCGCTGCCGAAACTTTTGACGTAGAACAAAAAAATGTTCTACAGTATTATAGAATATATCAATATCCACAAAAAAGTCCGCGATACCATATGTCTAACTATTATAGTTATACCAATATAACTACTTTTTTACATTGTAAAAGTTGATAAAATTGCCGACAATAATCAGACCATTTTATTTATATCTCTGTATTAATCATTATCCCATTAAATGATATTTTATAAAAAACTATTTCAATACCTGTAAAAGTATTTTACTTTTAAATTATTAAAATCCGACATCCCAATCAAAAGATATAACGAATTTAAGAATATAAATCGAAAGAAAATAATGCCATAACAAATTCATTGTAGCGACCGTTATAGTAGTGCCTGCATTTGGTGAGTTAGGTCTTATTCCAAGAATACTAATGATACCCATTTTATACTATCTACAAAATAAATCTATAGTCCGACTTCGTAGACTTTCCACTACCACTAGATCGGTATGGAGACGGGTGACACCGCGGGGCATTGCTAGTTTTATATAAAACCGCTGACAGACTTTGAAACTTATTATTTACTGCTTAATACAATCAGCAAAGTATATCAAAATAGTTTAATCTCAGTAGATTAGATTGGAGCAATATATTTGTATGTACACATCTATTATATTGAACAAGAGTATTATACCGGTCTTCTATTTGCCTTGTTAGCTTGGAACCATTTCCAGGAAAACATGTTTTCGTACCAGATACAAGTAAACAGAAAATTTACAAACACTATAAATAATATTGCTGTCTTGTTTATTTGTATGCTTATTCTTGCAAATAAGCTGTACAAGTGATCTTCTTCTAACAAAGTGTTATTGTATTTTGTTTCTTTTCTTATCGCTTTCTATAATGCTAGTAACAAAATTTATATACATAAATAAATGAATGTTCTAAATGTTAGTATTACGGATTTTAATGGTTTGTACGTTGATTGTAAAACATTGCATATTCCATTGCATATTATAGTTACAAGAGAAATAAAATATTTATAGGATTAATTTAAATTTCGTTGTAAAATTAGTTTTAATTAAGGGCTAATGGAGATTCGAAGTTTTTTTTATTTAGTTCACAAAACTAACATACAATTGAGGATATCAAAATTCAACACTCGCTTACAATAGTTATGTCTTCATGATGTGAACATAGCATGCCTACTAGGTACCGTACTTATTATATAAACTAAATTATTATAAAATATTAAATTAGAAAATGTTCTTAAACAAATTTAACTTCTTTTTTTTATGTGTACCGCACACATATTAGGATGAGAGATTAGTTAAATTCATACCTCTGCGACTCTAAATTAAACTATTGAAATGTAAAGTAGTGTTAGGAATGAAAGTCCATAAAACTATAATCACGTGGGTGATAACAAGGAAGGGACTTGCCTTTGGAGCGAAAATTAGGAGTCCGCCATATTGAAGGCAGTCTTGTTGTAATACTCGACTCTTATAGTCATTAGACTGTTACGCTGCTGGAAGTATCATCGCTTGAAGTCTCGTTTTAACGAGAATTGTACGATTATTGAACACTCCCGCGTTTAGATCGTGTTACAACCTGTCTTGGTTGAACAAACAGGTGTAATTAGTGTTACTGTGTCGTTCTAATATCGTTTTGGTAGACCCGCGTCTACCTACCTACATTGAGAGTTATTTGTTATTAGAATGTACCCTCATATTCGTGCGATTACTATAGAGGTGTTTAATGTTGTTCGGGCAGATCCGCACCTACCCACATTACGTTCCGTGTTATTAGAATCTAGCCTCGAATAGTTAATATTCGTGATAAGAGTAATCACTGACTTTCTTGGCAGTTCTTCTCAGTGACTGGTAGTGTTCCAAACTGGTGGTAGAATCGTCCTGGCGTAATAATTCCAGATTATATGAAACATAACGTGTCAATACGTGTTTGGCCTGTTCTATATGTTGTAGCTGTACGTTAGTCTTTGTTGACTATGTGAGAAAGCTGAAATATTTAAGTGAAATACCTGCCATTTCTAATAGTAGTAAAGGAGATATAGGAAAATAAGGACCATCAATTTTAATGTACGTTTTTGACTAATACTTCCTTATATTTGTTAGGTTAAATTAGAACTCTTAGAAACAAAGCAAACGATTACGTTCATATGTGCTTGTTTGTTTAAAAATATCCTTTGTTTCGCAAGCTTCCAGAGCCGCGTGCCGTTTACTTAGGGTATTACATTAGGTAATTTATGTGGTACGTACAACAAATGGTTCTTTAAACATAATTTGTAGAGATAGATTTGTCAGCAGAGTTTCACCTGAATCAAAGTTCTTTATAAATATTATAATACTAGAAAAACTCTTTATATAAAAATCATAGTGTCACAATGTTTGTTTACGCTAATTTTCGAAACCATTATACATTGTCAGTTATTTGTAAATTTGTTTTGTTTTTTTTTAATTAGAAATATTTAGAACCATTTGGTTGTTGAGTTATTTTAAATATAAAAAATACTTTTAAGTGGGTTATTCCTATCTGTTTTTCTATGCCAAATTACCAACCAACCTTGCCGTTGAAATGTCGTGTTACAATCTTGTAACAATCTTCTAGGGACTATTTATCTTTTGGTACAAACATTTGTATTATTAGTAACTTAACTCAGTCATAACTACTTTGAAAGCAATCAATGTCTCTGTTATCTGACACATGCATGATCTTTAAAGAGACTTGTTGCTTGTGAGGTTTTGCTAAAACATTTGAATGCATTCCAAAATAATGTTAGAGTACCCAGTATTAAGTAATCCACATCGATGTTTAGAACGAAACAACCGGCCAGTTCGGTTTCGTAGAGCGCTGTCACTGTCACTCAGTTAGTATATGACGTTTCACACGGGTTCGTCAGTCTGTGCGACAGAGACAATGCTCTATGAAGCAGAACTAGCCGATTTTCTCTAAGCCTCGATGTGCATTATTTATTGCCGGGTACTATACATCATTATAGTTTAGATTTATTGACTGTTTCGTATTTTCTTAAGTTGCAATAAACTCCTTTTTTACTCATCGATCTAATTTTCACTGACATACTAATTATTTTTTAGCTGTACAAATGAATCACGGGCGATTTTCTCAAGGTTTTATAAAAAGTTCCTATTTTCGTAAAGTCTTAGTTTTTCCACTACCTGGGAAAAATTTAGCAAAATCTAAACGAATAACGTTTCGGAACGTACCATTTCCACATTTCTACTGAATGCATGCGATAAGCTTGAGCGATTTATAAGCGATAACGATCTATAGCTCCTTGGGGAGCGAGCAAAGTAACCTGTTAAACGCTTCTTAACTAGCATTGTGTAAACTTAAACTTTAAAATAATATTTAAAATTATATAATTAAAGGCCTCTTAGTTATCCATTGTTATGGTCTAAACCTCTGCAACCGACGCAGCACAGATGTCCAATCAAGCAGGTAACTTTTAAATTAAACTTACCGAAGCAATTCCCTGATTTGATTATTAGGAAGGATCACCTTTGGGACCATAATGGTATGATGTTGATTTAATACATTAGGATTTGTATGTCTTGTGCTTTAAGTTAGAGAAAAAGATCTCAACGAAACTTGTCTAGGGAATTATTAATTATAATTAACAATTTGGGAATTAATAATTAGTCATTAGTCTTCAACTAGATTAAGTCTTTATATATTGACTAGCCTTTGCCCGCGGCTTCGCTTCCGTGGAATTTGGTCTGCCCCGTTAGGTTTCGTGACAGATCATTTGAAGTAAATATTTTGTATTTTACTTAATAGTAAAAAATAAATATTAATTTAGTTACTCGTACATTCATAATTTCAGATATCGAACTTGAACTTAAAACTGATGGATTCCACACAATCTTCCCGCGCTGCGCCTGTTAGGCGCTCCATTCAAGTCAATCATATCGTAATATAAATAGCTATATATAAAAAGCCTGGATTTGAAAATCCTTTTAGCTTCATACAAGACAGCGGTTTAATAATGTATAATTAAAAATATTTAAAAGATTGACCGCCGAGTTTCTTGCTGGTTCTTCTCGGTAAGAGCAATATTCCGAACCAGTTGTAGCTTCATTAATCATATTGATGCTTGACGATTCAAAAGTGCCTGAAATGGTTTATTTGAATAAAGATTATTTTGATTTTGATTTTGAATAACTTTATAACTATTCGGCCAAATTAGTGTGGACGAAAGCGAAAAATGTATTGATTTTAATAAGAGTTTGATAAATATACTAAAATGTTATATATTATTATATTATCTTATTGAATTAAATTTATGATTTACAATTTTGGTCATAGTGGCTTCACATAAAACGTAGATATATGCTGTTGGGTACTTTTATTTATAACTATTAAGACAAAGAATACTACAGTACATCATCTTTGTGAAACTCCAATGGTTTAGGTGGACACCAAGGTAGCTCTTAGAGGCCAGATTTTTTTCCGACTTTATTGACATGTATTACATAAAATCATTACAAATTGTACCCTATATGTTATTACGATGTTATAACCTATATAACATTAAAGTTTCATCAAAATCCGTCCAATAGTTTTTTCGTGAAATATTAACAAATACATCCATACTCACAAACTTTCGCATTTATAATATTAGTAGGATAGGATAGGATTTGGAAGTTTGAGTGACCTTTTTATAGTAAGAAAATACATATAAGAAATAAAGTTTGGATAAACAAGTTTTCGTTACTAATGTAAATAAATAAACGAAATTAGTGTCCAAATATAGTTCTATACGTCGGTATCGCTTAGAAATCGGCAACATAAATCCGAGTGGGCGCTCTTATCGCTGGCTGACGTGATATATTAGAGCTCGTTCCCATTATTACGGGTCGCTTTGGAAAATCGTACTAATACAATTTATGTTGAACCATGAAAAAGGTAGATTGCGTTTTTCGATTTTTCACAACAAGCAAAAAGCACCACTCAAAAGACCTAACCAGCTTTTTTAGATTATATGAATAGAGTAGAATAAACTCTCATTAGCATACAACACACTAACTTATAAAATATTGTTTAAGAGATTTTGAAAATATTTATAGATGACAAAAGGCACTGCTTTGTTTTTCCGAAGCGAATTTTAATACGCTTTTCCGTAATCACTCCGTTTTTTTATATTTTTATGTTTGTACAATAAAAAAAGTATTAAAAAAATAAATAAACACTCAGAGCATTTGTAATTTAAATCTAAAAGGCTCTATTAATAATAAAAATATACAATACTAGCTCCTACTAGCTTTTTTTACAACTGCGCTACCTTTTTAAAACAATTTACTTAAAACCGTAATTTACTATTAACCTTAACCTTTCGGAAGAATTTCACTACCTTTTAGTAAAAACCACACCAAAATTCATTCAATAGATTTTGCGAAAATCGATCATATACATACAGACAGATTTTGGGGACTTTGTTTTATAATAAATGTATAGATGTGTAAGTATGTAATAAATTTAACCATAATAAATTATATATTTGCCGTTAAAGCCTCTAAAGCAACATTGTAGCTTCCTGTACAAGATTTACTTTGTAAGAGACTTTGCTATTTTGTTGCAAATGACCATGGCTTTTATGTATTATATATTTGCTCATCACCACTTTGTGCTTTACTTAAGATACGGCCAAGCATACATTTCTTACAGCTTATCTTTTTTGATTTGATTAAATTATGATCATACTTATATTGATTACTTACGTTTAGGATAAGTCCAATTGTTTTGACTGACCCGTTTGCGCAGTGGGTAGTGACCCCTGCCTTCAGCTCCGCGGATCGCAGGTTCGATTACCGCTGAGGGCCAACATTTTCTATAAAAAAATTGATAGTTCTTCGAGCCTGGGTGTTTATTTGTATTTAAGTATTTAAAATTATATATGTAGTATTACATAGACCATATTATATAGACCAGTTGTCCGTCTTCCATAACACAAGTATAAAGTTATTTACTTTAGACGACCGTGTGTGTAAGTATCCCATATATTTATATTTATTTATTTATTTTATTTACTAATTGTCTCAAACGTCTACGCCCTTGACAATATACACTTTATAAGTTTTATTCTAAATTTTATGCTAAAAAATTGTTGTCTTTTCTATGTATACCATATTAGGAATTTTAGCCAACGAAGAATAGGTGAAATATATCTAAATTGTAATGCATAATTGTAACGTAAAGCCGTTCAAAGAGAAAGAAAGCATTCTTTTCGAATAATGTATCGGAAAGTGTAGCTATTTCAACAGTTTAAGAATTCGAAGAGTTTAAACGTTTTTTTTAAATATATACACTTACACTGACGGTCGTTCGTCTCCAAAGTAATTAACTTAATAGTTATGGTGACGGAAAACTGGTAAATATACTACATATATAATTTTAAATAAATACTTAAATACAAATACACACCAAGGCTCGAAGCACCAACAGATTGTTTATAGAAAATGATTTCCCTCGACGGGAATCGAACCTGCGACCCGCAGATCAGAAGGCCAATACCCACTGGGCCAACGGGCCAGGCCAATTATACTTTACTTTCTCTCTAATTGTGTGAGCAAACTTTTTGTTTTCTGCTTTCACAGACTAAGCTACCCATACGATATGTACTTATAACCACTGTTACTGTTTAAAATATCAGATAACTAAATTGTTAGTTGTTGGTGTAAATGATAGAAAAATAAAACGTTTAACGCCCACTTTTCAACTTCACTCGTACACCGTAGAAACAAATGAATTGTATATGTATAATTATGCCGTTTTGTAATTATAAGGGGTGGTAGTGGCGATACCAAGTATCATAAACTGGGACACGGACTATAAAAAAACTTTATATGTACATACAATGTACAACGTGTTTTAAACGTGTTGTTATTTGTAAAACATTATATGTATAACATGTTATAAACATGTTATATATATAAAGCTTTACGTGGTCGCTCACTATGGGCCTTATAAGAAAGCTTAGAGTCGCTCAGCGGGCGATGGAGCGAGTTATGTTCGGAGTGTCTCTACGAGATTAAATCAGAAATGAGGCGATCCGTAGAAGGACTAGTGTTACCAACATTCGGCTATGTATTTTACAACCGGCCGCCTACCTGACGTCAACTTACCTTAGTCGTCTTTTATGACACCTAGGTAAGAAACTAGGGTGATCTATTCTACTCAGCCTGCTTTCACACGGCACTTACTGTAGTCGTCTTTTACGACACCTCGGTGAGAAATGAGTGTGCTCTATTCTACTCAGCTAGATACCACACGGCACTTACCTTAGTCGCCTTTTACGACACCTGTGAGAAACGAGGCTGCTGTATTTTACTCAGCCGGATTTTATACGGCACTTACGTTACTCGCCTTTTACGACACCTCGGTAAGAAATGAGGGTGGTCTTTTCTAGTCAGCCGGATAGCACACGGTGAATAGTTTCAATCTAACGTTTTCCTTATATAGGTATGTAGGGGAAATGTATGAACCACGCCGGTTTAGAAAAAAATTTAAGTGATTTTCAATTGAATTACTACGATACCGAGAGGTTGTCGAGACTTTCGCTGTGAAGAACTGTCAAAAGAGTTAAATTTTTAAGGAATCATTAACTAATAAAATGGTTACTTGTATCAAGAATAGTGATTATACGTTAGTAAATGGACATCGGATAGACCCTAGTAAGAGATCATCGTGATAAAACTATGTCGTACTCACAAGCTGCATGCCTGTATGTGATCGATTAACTCAAAATCTACTAAACAGATTTTTGTAAGGTTTATACTAAAAGATAGCCCAATTCGTGAGGAAGGTTTAGGTTAATCATCGCTTTTATATTATTGCGTGGTTGAGATCTACGTGAGAAAAATGTTGTATAAGTCTGACGTTTGTATATTGTATTGGCCATCAGGCCAGCGAAAGCTGTTTTATTTTTAACAAAGAACATTTTTTTAAATCTTAATATAATGTTAAGAAAAATAAGACTATACCTGTCATAGACTAAAAATATTGTAAAGTACAAATCTTTTTCCGATCAAATAAACAATCCTCCTGCCACCTAAATAGCCGGTTTGTCATAATGGGAACGGACACTTATTAGTTGTAGGCGACTCCTCGCTAGGCTCTTTGTTATACAGCACTAACGAGGCTCATTTATCGTGCCTACAACGACATATCGCTTTTTGCTAGAACAGCGATACCTACGTATGTTACATCTCGTCACAATTTGTTGGCTTCAACGATGTTTTTATTGTAATAAATTGAGCAGTTAATATATCGCTTTTAACATATTAAATAAATGAGAACAGGCACAACTTTAACAATTCGAAGTGTTAAATGTAATAGTAGATTTTAAACTTTCGCGATTCATACTTATTAATATACGAAGATACGGGTCACATCGCGATCCATGATCCCAAAGTCCTGTCAACTGATGCCCACTATTATGCGAGGGTGGCGCGTGAAGCCATTGAAATTCGTAAGCATAATACGTTCAATAGAGAAGAGGGCTTCAGATTGTCAACGACTTGGGATCCAGTGATTCATAAATACAACTCGCGGAAGAAGTCGTTGCAAGCTATATCGCGTGCGGATAATATCAGTGTGGTGTGCAAGAGACCTTATGTGGATTGTGCGGTTCAAGCGAGGGTAGTTGGTGAAAATAATGACTGTAGTTCTCGGGAACGAAGACGCCGCGGCCCTCCAGTCAGTTCGTGACCATGGCGGATGCAACTCTGCCGAAACGTCGAACCTTATAAAAAGGTAACTCGATTTTGTCGCGATGTGACCCGTATCTTCGTATATTAATGTTAAATGTAAATCTTTAAAGATCAACTTAAAGAGGGGTCTAGCTAGCATTTTGTGTGTATATTTATGCACTTTAAAGCGGTTTGTTCGATATACATTTGAGTATAAAATTAACACTAATTTACTATTCCATCTAAATAATATAGCAATATTATTTACTTAAGAGCTTCTTACATTTTAACCTACTAGATGTGCTTAATAAAAAATTGTTCTTATTGAATTTGTTCAGACAAGGGATTGTAAAAAAAATTCAGGACTGCATATGGAATGGTTGAATTATCTATAGAATTAGGCGTTACTTTGCGGAGGTCCATAATACAAAAGTAATAATAAAATTATTTTGCTATAATCCGCGATACAGTAAATAGAAAATATATATAGTGTTAAATGTATAGTTGACTATCAGTATTTTCATACCCGATACGTGCAGGATTCGTAAAAACACATGCACAAACCTCCACCACTTCCACCACAATACACAAGCACTAGCAAAGCAAAGCATCGCAAGGCTTTGCGATTTTGTCGTGGAGTCTATCTCCTGATGATGCTTCGGTTGCGGGGCATAACGATTGTTGAGTTTGTGATAGTGAACCTGTGTAGTGCTTGTGTATTGTGGTGGAAGTGGTGGAGGTTTGTGCATGTGTTTTTACGAATCCTGCACGTATCGGGTATGAAAATACTGATAGTCCACTATACATTAAACACTATATATATTTTCTATTTACTGTATCGCGGATTATAGCAAAATAATTTTGTTATTACTTTTGGTTGAATTATCTTTACAAACTTTAATTGATTTTTATGATTGATGGGAATCTACGTTATACGTAAATAAAAGTAAAGTAGAGACTTTTATATTGCAGCACTTCTGTTTTAAGGTGTGCTCTTTGATCGGAGACGATATCACAGAGGAGATCTTTCGAGGGTTAATTTACCATGCTAGTCAGACTATTTACATCTCTCCCAAATATTATCACAAAACCAGTATTAAGATAAACGTTGTAATACTTGTATCTTCACGGTCAAGCGCTATTGTAAATGTCAAATAAGTAAATAATTTTATTTATAGAAATATCAGCCTGTGCAGGATAGAAGCCTGCGAACGAATAGTCATCATGTTAACCTGTATCCGTCCACTGTTGGACATAGGTCTCTCCTATTGCACGCCACTGAGCTCGTCGTTCCCAACCGATGCCAGCCACTTTGCGGATGTCGTCCACCTAGACGGAGAGCGTCCTACACTGCGTTTGCCAAGACGCGGTCTCCACTCCAGAACACGTCTACCCCAGCGGTTGTCGGTTCTGAGACAGATATGACCAGCCCACTGCCACTCAAGCTTGCTAATCCTTTGGGCTATGTCGATTAACGAATGGTAAAGAAAACAAACTTTCATAACTACGCCATCACGACTACAGGTCCCTGGAATTAAATGCTGAAAAAATAATATCAACTGTCGTTGTATTGAAAAATGCATACCGCCTCAACTACTAGTCGTTAAGTGAATCACGGCTTTTCAAAGAACTTTATGGACGCCATTACACTCAAGTGCTGGAACTGCGATAGACTAACACCGATACCGTATATATAAAAGTTAACAACTTCATAAAGTTTATAACGGACTATCAATAGAAGGCACATGTGGGGTAAATATTTTATGATATTCTTTATAACTATGGGTTACGACTTCAGTATTCATAGAAGGTATTAAGCATTTATTTGTCATAGTTTCTTGTCTAAAGTCACAATAATATCTGTAATGAAACCATGGAAATCTCATAGAGTTATTATAATATTCAATTAAATTAGGGGAGTCATAGGCAGGCCTGTGTAATATGTAGCTAAATCATGTGACAACATGTTTATAACATGTGATTATGCATAGGCAGGCCTGAAAATGAGATTGTCACAGTAAATAATGAGAGCTAAGATTTCGTCTACTTATCTTGGTCTGTTAATGATAAGAAATCTTGGATTTAAATTGCGACCAGCTATGCAATAGATTATATTATAATTTTTTATTTGTGAACAATTAAATATTCAATTTTGAAATATTTATGTTTGAAAAGAGTGACCGCTGAGTTTCTTGCTGGTTCTTCTTGGTGGTCACATAAAATAAAAAACACAGAGAGAAAATTAAACTGACTAAAAATAAATAAGATTAAAAAGAAAACATAAAATCAAATCATAATAAATATAAAATTAATCTACCTAATATCGTCATCATCATCATCCTCCTGCCTTTATCGCACTCTAAGTGGGATCGGCACAACATGTTAAAAACATGTTATCACATGATTTGTTTATGCATATTACGACCGGACACATGCCTGACGTCATCTTACCTACTTAAAATACTTCTAAGTTCCAAAATAATTATTAATTTAACAAAAAGTATATTGTATTTTAAAGTAGTAATACTATGACCATTATTTTTTATCATCCTCCTGCCCTTATACCACTCTTAGTGTGTTGTTACATGATTTGGCTACGTATTTTACGATCCCTCGATAAGAAAGAGGGTGATCTATTCTACTCAACCGGATACCACACGGTGGGTCAACTTACCTTAGTCGTCTTTTACGAAACCTCGGTAAGAAATGAGGCTGATCTATTCTACTCAGCCGGATACCCCACGGCGGGTCGACGTACCTTAGGCGCCTTTTACGACACCTCTGTAAGAAATAAGGGTGGTCTATTCTACTCAGCCGGCTACTACATGGTGGGTCGACTTACCTTAGTCACATTTTACGACACCTCGGTCAGAAATGAGGGTGGTCTTTTCTACTCACCCGGATACCACACGTCAATTATCTACCTCCAGTCGTATGATGGGAAATTTACTAAAAATCATTCATATTCTACAATGCTCTCAAATATTATCGATAACATTTTATATTAGGAAAGAAAACAAAGAGCGATGACGTCAATAACGTTTCTTAAAATGGGCTTTACAAAGGGTCATGAAAAACCAAAAGTAAAACTTGTCATTCCATTTTATTCTTGAGCAATTTCCTTCGGCTTTCACTTCTACGGAGGGTTGGAAGTTATAATGATATCCCTGTTCATTCCTAAAAAGAAAACATTTATACCGATTGAATAGATACCATTATAAGGACTTTGCTTCATTGCGCATAAAAATTCGGTAAGAAATTGAATAAAAGAGGTTTATTGGAAAAGTAATAAAATGGAACGACTATTCCGAAAACGCCAGTTATGCAAGTAATTTCTTAGTGAATAAACATTTATAATAATTGCCCTTAAAAGAACGCTCTCATATGTAATGCTGCGGCAGAGAATATTAAATAAAAACACTGCTATTTTTCCTTCAATAACATAACATGTAGTGTTGGAAACATTTTTTGGAAATGTTTTTTTTCTATATTTTTTGGCCTTGCTAGACTAACCGTTTTTTACCAGATTACTTAAACACTCATTATCCATTAAGGACATCGGTGTTGTCGATGCAGCATATTAGTATCGATATCAATTTATGTTTGGAATAAAAAGAGAAATCTAAACTTATTATAAAACTAAGATCTATCTGTCACTATATAACCGATTTTCTCCAAATCTACAGAACGGATTTTACTAAAAGATTGTGAAATTCTTCCGGAAGGTATAGATTAATAGTTAATTGTAAGTTGTAAAAAAAACTCGCTTGAGAGATCAAGTCGCGTGCGCCACGTAAACCAGCAGAGACACACAGAAGTAATATACTAGAGACCTGTAGATCTACAAAATACCACAAAAAATTCTACGACAGAATGTTTCTGTCTCTTATGGTTAAATCACAATAACTCCTGTGTCTCTTGTGATACACTGTTTTCCACGCGGGCGAAGCCGCAAACACTGCTAGTAAGCAATAAAAAAAATTAAATTGCTATTTTATCAGTGCTGGTTTTATCTATGAATGCAGAGAGACATTCATTCAGTTTATCAGATTTCGTATGTCCCATGAACTTTCTAGATAAAGATTTCGTCATGATAGTTTACTTCGCCGCAATTTGTTTGTATCCAATATGTATATAGTAACTAATATTTTTGCTTTTGATCCGTGATTAGAAATAAAAAAAATATTTTAAAAAATACTATTTTTTGTGTTCTCCCCTGCTCCTATTTCATATTGTAAAGCCTTCTTTTATTAATTAGTAAATATTAAACCCAAATTTTATAGAAAAACTGCTAGTAATAGACCGGTATTTGTGCTCGCGAACCCTTAGTATGGTAGCGTTCTTACATTCGGCACTAATTAATTTTGGGGCAACAAAGACGTAAAAGTTTTGCTAACGAAAAATACGTGTAACTTATCAGGTATGTTGACACGTTGTACATTAACAATTCTAACTACTTAACGAAGAATAACACAGAAAAAAGGACGGAACGTGTTCAAACGTACTCGCCCGCATTTCATTATCATAATATAAAAAACAGGCAATATTTTAGTGCTTGATGAATGGAGCGACGCTACAGGTTTAATTAAAAATGGTCATGCAATTCCATTCGAGGGATCGAAAGGTCGAGTTTCTGAGGAATTCTACCTGTACAAACCCCTCATGATAATCAATTTAATTACATAATTTTAATTTATTTTCTCAAATTAACACTTACTTCGTGTTGTGTAACAACAAATTTCAGAAGAAATGAATCAATCATTATAATTCAATGTGATAAACAATTTAAATAAATAATATTATATTTATATAGATACGCTATATATACCTTTAGACTTCACATAACATAAGTACAAAAAGCAATTAAAAGGCTTTGAATTTTGTTGCATTGGCAGGAACACTATGTTGATGATAAAAGAGCATGGATTTAAATTGCAACCAGCTACGCACTAGATTATGTTGTAATTTTTATTTTAAAACAATTATATATTATTGAACTATTTTTTTCTGAGAAGAGCGATCGTCGAATTTCTTGCTGGTTCTTCTCGGTAATAGCATCTTTCGGTAACGCTTCATTGTAATTTGACGATTCAAAGTGTTTGTGTTTGCATATGAACAATCTTTATTCAAGTTTGTTTTTACAAGCACTTTTGAATTTTATTTGAATTTAAATTTTAACACTTCCTAAATCTAAAAACACTTCGTTACTTAAAAATGTGATTTCCACCTTTAATCTCAAAAAGTTATTCTTGAGACATGCAAACAGGAAAGTGGAATTTCTTTGCTCCGCTCAAATTTAGCCTCGCTCTCGTAATTTTGTTTGATCCCCTATCTATATTCAATGATGCTAGCGTATCGTAACGCTTCGTAAGCAAATTCATTATATTTGTGTGATCTCATATGCAAAATCGCCTATCAGTATCCTTCGTTCGGGCTTAAGATTCACCTTGACGCTATGCAATAAATTTTTCATGCATATTTCAACTTATGGAACTGAATTTTTTTTATGGCTAAAATATTGTTTTGATTTATACCTTAAAATCTTGTAAACCTCCAAAGTCAATAGAAATGTACTATAAACAAAGTTCATTTGAGAATCTTCTTCTGTATCGGATGTCAATATGGCTTTTCAGTTACGCACAGCATTATTTATACTGCGTCCATCATATTATCAGTCTTTTGACAGCTCACGCTCATTAAGTTTTGTATTGCTTACGTACAAATATCATACAAATAATATTTGTACTTTATGGATGGGTACCGCCCACTTAGTGATGTCACACATAATGGTTACTACGATTATGCCACAGATTAAAAATAATCGGTAGAAATCGATGTTACGAGTATTAAAAGACATTTAATAACATTATATAAAGTTTTACTTTCTTCTTAGTTAATACATGAATACAAATAAAACAATCAGGATATTTTAATTTATTTTATTAGCACGAGTCGTCGGAATGATAATCAACACTAGACTCCTCCGATGAGGAGTCTTCAGTAGCAGTTATTATTAGCTCTTGTGTAGATAATATATTATCAAACGCAATATCACGTTCCCAATCAGAGAATATTACTCTTTTAGTTCTTTCCACCACACTTGCCCAGTTCTCGGCCGTTACGTGGGTGCAAGCATTTTTTAGCAATTGCAACATTTTATTCGCTGTGAATGGGGGGCTTGTATTGCATCTCGCAGCATGCCCTTTTACTTGTGCCCATATAAGTTCTATTGCGTTGTCAGTACAACGGCAGTGGTATGGAGGAATCCGAAGAACAGTATGGCCATATTCTGCTGCCATTTCATTGATTACATAGCGTTTTGCTCTCTTTTTGGTTTTTAATATTTTTATTAATTCAACTTTTAACATTGAGTCGTCCACATTTTCTCCATTGTCCCGAAGCCAATTAATTATTTCATGCTTTTTATTAGCCTGTGTTGGCATTTTGTCAATTTGACGGGAGTGGTAGGGCGCATTATCAATAAAAATTATTGATGGTTCTTCCAATGAAATGAGCATTTTTTTGAACCACTCTTCATACACATTTGCATTCATCTCTTTGTGGTAGTCATTTGATTTCTTCGATTTAAATGCCAACAGTGCGTCTTGTACAAATCCTTTTGCTGTACCTGCATGGCAAATGATTAGGCGCTCACCTTTTCCCATTGGTACTGAGGAAGTGGAATCAGCAGTATGATCAGTCCAGAAACGAGATAGTGTGTGGTTAGCGTTGAGCCATGTTTCATCCGTGAAAACAATATTTGCCCAATCTTGTATTTTCTTTGCCTCTCTTAAAAAATCACAACGTGCTATAGCTATATCTGTGCGTTCCATTAATAATTTTCTTTTATTTAACTTTTTATATGAAAAGCCAATTGTGTTCAAAACTTTGACCAAAGAAGATTTTTCACTATGAAATAGACCACTTCTTTTCAAAGAAACAATAAGTTTTCTCAAAGTTGGAATTTCTTTTCTCAAGTAGTAATCATATACATGACGACGAATAGCGGCAGCGTCAAAGTCATCAACAGCTGTCACCTTATGAGCCCGGCGCTTTCTTTTTGGTGTAGATGGTTTGTTTTGCTCCAAGCCGCTCCTGCCGTAGTGATTTTAGTCACAGTTGATAGACTGATCCCCAACGCGGCTGCAACACGGTTTCGGACTTGCGTGATAGGTATAAGAGGTCCGCCATTTTGATTTTCTTGCTCAAAATACTCATGAAGTTTTAACACTAACTGTCTCGATTGTGCTTTCAACACACGTCCTTTCGGCATTTTCACGATCAATTAATATAAGTTTCACAAAAGTTTTTCCGAGGAATAAAGCTACTTGACTCAAGGTGTAACAGATGCGAGAGAACACTCAGCGAACGTAAATGCGTGTGACTATCACGGGCGTTTCGTTGAGAGTGACAGATCACGTCAAAATGGCGGCCGAGCGGAAGGTCTGTTGATGTTGCCAGTTGATGTATAATATATTTTTTATGATTATAATAAATACACACGGATTAACATTTATTTTCAAAAAACTAAGGCAATATTAAATCAAAATGTTGATTTCTATATCTGTTATTAGTTTACGTAGGTTATCATTAATCGAATTACTTAGGTACGTAATTCGATTAATGATAGTAGGTACTATAATCGGAATGGTATCGCATACGAGAATCTTTAGGACATCACTAAATATGTAAATCGTCAATCTGTCTAAAGATGGTTAATATAATGGACAGTGTATAATAATAGCAATATTCGAGTTACTCACCATCTCGACAGTAGCGGATTCTGCATTTCAAATTTTTTAGGATTCCTCTGCGCTCATTCAGCACTCTATAGAATACCATTTTTTTTTAATAGTGCAGCGTTAATTGTCCAAACAACTTAAACTTACAAAAGTAATTAAAATATTATAAAATTATTCTCATACCTGATACATATTTTTTTTTATTTATTTATTTAAATAGGAAGCCAACGAGTACAAAATAATATAAAGTACAATCATCTTAACATTACCATCCCGCACATCTCACTTATAGGCTAACTCAACATGAGATACAAAACGACAGACAATGCTTAAAATGTAAATTTAGAAAAAAAAAGAAACAACACAAATATTTTTTTAACATATATACTAATAACTAGAGAAAGAAAAAAAAAAAAAAATGTATGTAAATCAACTTCAGAAGTATTTTAAAATTCGTAAAAACTCATGCGCTTACCACCATCAATAATACGACAGTACACAAGCACTACACATATTCACTGCCACAATCTGCAACAATCGTTTTGCCCTGTAAGCGAAGCATTATCAGGGCAAAACGACAACATCGCTAAGCCTTTGCAATTTTATCTTACGCCTAATTATATAAATTACCATAAACTCAACAGTAAAAAGTAGCTATTTTCGGAAGTAAATTTAAGAATGCATCCAGATATAAAATAGCCTAATACAGTTCGAAAACAATAGCTGAAAATGTTGTTATTCCACATTCACTCGCCAGCAAACTATTTGCATTTTGCTTTTACCTGTATTCTGTGAGTTGTCACTTTTTACTTGCTTTAGAGAATGTTATCAAGACAAGGAGTATCCGATGTTTAAAATGAGATTCGATAAATTCAGGTTAGGAATTTACTTGAAAGGAAAATCTATTATTTTCTAACAAAATTGTGTTATCAGACTATAAAAATAGTATAGACGCATGATGGCCATAAGATGGACTCATATAAATACGACCTTTTGAACACCGTCAAGGTCAGAAAAGTGTCATATCTGGGGCGTGTGTTTAGGCATGAGAGATATGAGCTTCTCCAACTGATCATGATGGGCAGTAGCAGAAAGAAGAGGTGTTGGTTCTAGAAAGAAATCCTGGCTACGTAACATTCGGGAGCGGACAGGAATTGCGAGTACAGCCGAGCTTTTTCACGTCGCGAAAAATAAACAGGAATATACACTGCTGACTGCCAACCTTCGATGATCGGAGAGGCACTCTTAGAAGACTATAAAAATATTACGTAAACGAAAAAATATTTTTTTACTTTATTGATGTCCATGAAAAAGACATTATAGGGCGCTTCGAATTTATTGTACTCCGCAAAGACCCAGATGGCTAGCCTCATAAAATACAGTGAGTGGCTCTGTTGGTAACAACGCTGTACTTAAAGATAATCACAATTTACGGGATCCCTTTAACGAAATTTTGGGAATACTTTCCTCTTAGTAGAACGTTACGGCAATTATTAGGCTTTGTAAGTTTTCCCACGTATGATGGAAATGGCGAGATATGGTTGTAGTACCTGTAACATAAAACTAGCGATTCATAGTTCGCTCACGTGAATCACACTTTTGTATGATTAGAAATAATGAGGAATCTTATGTTAAACTTAAACTCGTACAAGAACTATATATGTGAAAATGTAATGAATTAAATCTTATATACCAAACTAGAATATAGGATAGAAAAATCTATTTTTCCTTAGAAAAACAAAACAGTGCATAACTGAGGGTATTTAATTACCAAAATTGACGCGAACGAATTCACGAGTACCACCAGGATTATATATAACACTAGTATTTTTATAACATGTACTACATATTTTACTTGTCTGTTGGTGCAGTGGGTAGAACCCCGGGTTCAGCTCCGCGGGTCGCGGGTTCGATTTCCGCCGAGGGCCAACATTTTCTATAAACAATTTGTTGGTTATTCGAGCCTGGGTGTGTATTTGTATTTAAGTATGTATTTAAAATTTGTATGTCACCCATAAGATAAGTATTAAGTTACTTACTTTGGGTATGGATGACCGTGTGTGTAAATATCCGATATATTTATTTATTTATATAATATAACTCATACCCGCCGTGTGGTATCCGACTGAGTAAATAGACCACTATCATTTCTTACCGAGGTGTCTTAAAAGGCGACTGAGGCAGATGGCCGGTCTTAAAATAACTAGCCAAATCATCTAACAACATGTTTAGAACATCTTGTGCCGAGCCAACTTAGAGTGGGGTAAGGGCAGGAGAACGATGATACATATAAAACACATAGCAATATATAAATTAACCAATGATCATCGGGTATCATAATCATTCTCCTGCCCTTATCCCACTCTAAGTGGCGTCGGCGCAACATGTTACAAACATGTTGTCACATGATTTGGCTACGTATTTTACGACCGGCAACCTGCCTGACGTCAACTTACCTTAGTCGCCTTTTACCACAACTCGGTAAGAAATGAAGGTGGTCTATTCTATGCAGCCGGATCCCACACGGCACATACCTTAGTCGCCCCTTACGAGACCTCGGTAAGAAATGAGGGTGGTCTATTCTGTGCAGCCGGATACCACACGGGACATACCTTAGTCGCCTCTTACGACACCTCGGTAAGAAATGAGGGTGGTCTATTCTATTCTGCCGGATACCACACGACGTGAATGATCATCGGGTATCACGTCCGTTTTACACTGATTATAGTCCTGATATAATACTAGAAGTATTATCCTCCCATAAAGCCAAAATATACGTAACCGCTACTCTACGTTGTAACTCCAGTCACGGGAATTCAAATAAAGGCACGAGTATCCATAAATCACGCATATAACAGCAAATATCGTTCGT
Organism: Morpho deidamia; assembly: GCA_947086505.1. NCBI lineage: Eukaryota > Metazoa > Arthropoda > Insecta > Lepidoptera > Nymphalidae > Morpho > Morpho deidamia. The sequence goes on from CAMTZC010000025.1 coordinate 5,808,355, forward strand.
CTTAATCGTAAATCACTGTTGTAGATAAAATAGAGGCAGCTCCGATTTCTTTATTTTCACATTTTTATATGTAACCGGAATATGAAAAATGGTCTATTTTTACATTCATACCGCATTGGCTTTAACACGGTTTTGTATTATATTGGATAAAAAGTAATGCGCCTTTTATGGAAATATCAGGTTAATAGTATAAGGAGTCATGATGAAAGACGATCGTACAATAAAAAAAGCATAATTATTCGTATGTATTCTATCAGTAATTCTAAGTTGCCATAGCCAAGAATTGAGCTGTGATAGCCCAGCGGTGAGACCGTGCGACTCTTTCCAGGGGAACACGAGTTCAAACCCGGGCAGGCACCAATGAGTTTTTCTATCAAAACTCATGTGTCTAATTGATAATTGCAATTTATCACACGCTTTTTGGTGAAGGAAAACATCATGAGGAAACCTGCATATCTCTAGAGAATTCTGGAGATATGTGTAACCTACCAATCCGCATTGGAGCAGCGTCTTAGCTCCAACCCTTCACTCCAGAAACGGAAAGAGGAGGCCTATTCCTAGCAGTGTGATTGTACGTTACTTTACTTTTTTTATAGCCAAGAATCAGGTAATCAGTAACAGTATCAGACTGAATGGGGAAATTATATTAGTAGGTTATAAATCATACAAACTCTTTGGGAAATTTTATAATGGCAGTGCTCCTTCATGAAATTATTTATTAATGTTTACATATTTGATGACAGTAAGCAAAAATATAATAATAAGGAATAAACAAAAAATATAAAATCATGGGACAACGACAAACATCCACCATTTATAATAGGTTTCTTCCACAAAATTTGGATATATCTGAATTTTTTTGTGCTAGCAGCCACTAAAATAAAGTGCAATAAAATTATTTTTAGTGCTCGTGGAATTGACTTAACGTGTTCTATTTTCCAAATATATTTGCACATCATTTATCTTTTTTATCTTAAACGAGCGTCCGAAGTTGAATTGAGGTCACTTAACAATATTGCAACCCTTTAAATTATTTTGGCATTTGACTCCTAAAGGAGACGCTATTAGGATGCCGATGTACACATACTTTTCCAATTATGTAATCCACTACTTTATCTTTATTTTTTAAATATCTTGTTATAAAAATGATTTAAATACAGTCATGTCATTGCTTGTCTTAAGCCCGGATGAGAAAGAAGGGGGGCTGGAGTCTGCAGAAGATAAAACCAGCTGTAAAATCTTCAACGCTGAGCGTCGGGCGGTGGTCAAATAACCCGACAACTCTGTTTCATACGGAACGACTCTCAATAACCGTGAGGACCCAATACTTATCTTAAATGTTGCCGTGTTAAGATCTAGAAGCCCACCATGATGTATTACTCAAGAAAATCCAAAAGGAAAGTACATCTTACGGAAGGTAATCTTTGGACGACCCGACTACTACTCAGCGCCATTCAGTTTCCAGGGCGAGTGTGTGAAATTCGCTATCGAAGCTGCTGGCTGGGGTACCTTGCCAGGTCTCAGCTGATGTTATTGCTACTGTTGGTGCTCCTAATTGCCAAGGACAGGAGCAGATGGAAGGAAATCCTACGAGAAAGACTTCTTTCTAATCGTGGGGATCTCGACTCTCAGTAATGGGGAATGCGACGTGAGGAGGAGAAAGGTAAGATGAAAAAGGTCATGTAAGTATAATAAAATTATTACCAGGATATCATAGAAGAAATTGAATCAAACTTTGTTGATGCAAAAATTACTTAAATCTTCGAACACGTTCAATAACCAGCACCATAAACACTCATCAGCATCTCTGAAGCTCAGAACAAATTGCTTTGATCTTGTTTAGGGTAAATCTTTCCATTTATATGTAAATCCAGAAATTTGAATCTTTTGCAGATCACGGCACAAGCAGAGTCCTAAAACGTGTTTACTTGCTGACTTTGTAAACTAAACGCGAGTGTTCTTTTTAAATTAGACTGTACGTTAAAATTTATAAATATCATTTTTTTGTTTAACTTTTCTATTCACAAAATTATAGAAAAGAGAAAAGAATTAAAAAATTCATCATCATCATTCTTCTGCCCCTATCCCACTCTAAGTGAGGTCGGCACAACATGTTACCAACATGTTGTCACATGATTTGGCTACAAATCTTGCGACCGGCTGCCTGCCTGACGTCAACTTACCTTAGTCGCCTTTTACGACACCTTGGTAAGAAATGAGGATGGTCTATTCTATGTAGCCGGGTACCACACAGCAATGACCTAAGTCGCCTCTTACGACACCTCGGTAAGAAAGGAGGGTGGTCTATTCTATTCTGCCGGATATCACAGAACTACAAAATATATAAATTATTTTTTCATTATTTAGTGACTATAACTCATCATTTATTTAAAATACGCAAAAGATATTGGACACTGTTCTTATTTTAACGAAACAATAAAAAGTTTAAGTCAACTTTTTCTACAGCACGTTTTAAAAATCATCACTTATGTGTTATCAAAATTTTGCATATTTTATAGCTATATATAAAATTTAGCTTTAAGCTTTTAAAAACTGCCTCTGAAACGTGTAAACGAGGAAGGGAGACCAATTTCTTAGAGTACCGTATTATCGATGACTCGTAATTTCCTTTGATCCCTCATCTGTATTCAATGATCCAAGGATCGTAACGCTTTGTAAGCGAATTCATTATATTTTGCCTCATATTACTTCAATATCTTAAAGTAATGTTCTTAGGACAAGCATAATAAAAAATCGTAATGACTTAGCAATCATCAGCATGGATCTTATGGTCAATTATGTTCTTATGGTGTGTAGCATAACAGCGTGCGGTATAAGTCTAGTAGAATAGACCCCCCTCATTACTTACCGAGGTGTCGTAAAAGGCGACTAAGGTAAGGACGACCCGCCGTGTGATATCCGGCTGAGTAGAATAAACAACCCTCAGTTCTTAGCGAGGTGTCGTAAAAGGCGACTAAGGTTAGTTGACCCACCGTGTGGTATCCAGTTGAGTAGAAAAGACCACGCTCTTTCTTGCCGAGGTGTCGTAAAATACGACTAAGGTAAGTTGACATTAGGCAGGCGGCCGGTCAAATACGCAGCCGAATCATGTGACAACATTTTTATAACATGTTGTGCCGACCGGAGAGTCGGATAAGGACAGGAGGATGATGTGTAGTTTTTCAATTCGTATTGGAGCACCGTGGTGTGCTTAAGATTCAATTCTCATGCCCCCAAGAAGATTTTGTTATTATGGTAATAAAAAAGACTACATTCGATATTTTAACAAAACATCCCTTTTAATAGAACGAAGTCCCATACGAGGGATCTATATAATTTTACAAGAAGAGCATTCCGTCGTAAATCTAACTAGATGGTTACCAAACAACGTAATTTATGTGTCGCTTTCAACAGAACTGTCTGTTGCAGCTTCCAACTGTAACTTTAGAGCCTTGAAGTCCTCGGGGAGAAATTATGACCTCTATAATAATATACAATGTCTAAATTACGTTTAAAGTATATAATATACATGTTGCCTTATATAATATATTATATTAATATTTAATTTTGAAATTTCATACTAATATTATAAATGCGAAAGTCTGTCTGTTACGCTTTCATGCATAATCCGTTGGACTAATATTAATAAAATTTGACACAAACAAAGCTAATAGACCGTTTCCTGTTTTTCTTTCGGGAACAGAAAAAAAACCCATAAGTACCCTTACTTAAAACATTATGTTTCTAACAATTTTGTCGTGGACTCTATCTCCTGATGATGCTTTGGTTGCGAGGCGTTTGGGGCGGGGCGGCTTTGTACATGTGTTTTTACAAATCCTGCATGCATCAGGTATGGAAATGTACCGTCCACTCTACATTTAGCATTATGTATATTTTCTATTTACTTTATCGCGGATTATGGCAAATAATTTAATTATTACTTTTGTATTATAGATCTCCGCAAAGTAACGCCTAATTCTATAAATTATTTAATTATGATACATTAAAATTATTAATCTTAAAAAGATACTGTTGTATAGTCTGAACTTTAAAACAACAACGAAGATATTCTAAATTTTATTCCGTGTTTAAATTTCGTACAAACTGCATCATATTTTTACACTAACAGTGAAAAACATTCATTTTCTTTAACTCAGATACTCTTAACTGGGATCAGAATAACATTAATCATAGAGTAAATCCATAGTTTGACAGTTGGGTACACGTATTGGGACAACGTTAACACTTTCACCTCCCATTTGTCCCTTAATATATATAAACGAGAAGTAGTGAATATGTCACATGTAATTATGATATACGTATGTGGTTGCTTTCATTCGTTATGCAGGGAACGACGCCGTCGCAGCTGCGGTTTCTCAGGTTGCGGTTTTTCATCCTAATGTAGGAAATTATACCCTCTTACGAATTTAGGTACCCGGCTTGCGGGATAGATGAAGGAGACGACACAAGTATCTAAGAGAGTTGGGATCCTACACTAATGAAATTCTATTATTGACGACATTTTGCAGTAACCATATTTGATCCTCACCAACAACAAATAGTAAGATATTAAGCTTGATAATTTTTGACATTTATACGTACTTCTTTACTATAAATTGTCTCACTGCCTAGGTTCTTCTCCAGCCGATGGACGTCCACTGCTGGACATAGGCCTCTTCATGGGATCGCCACACCACACGATCTTGCGCTGCCTGGATCCAGTGGCTCCCTAGGTTAACTCGCAGAAATCTCTATCTAAGGAATAAGTTAACATTTGGAAACTTTTTGTTTGTTAATAACGTTTTTCTTAATTTTTTATCGTGGAAAAAAATAATAAAATAAATTTTATATGATGGACGTTATAAATGAAACGCTTTTAAAAAAAATTCACGTCCCTAGTACTAACCGTTGTAGAGTTCTCTTGTCTGGAGAAAATTCTGGCAGCAGCATCAGGTCATGCTTATCTTAAACATGTTTATTATTATATTTAGCTATATCTACAACGCTGTTCCAATGCGGATTGGCAGGTTACTCATATCCCCAGAATTTTCTTGTGATATGCAGGCTTCCTCATGATATTTTCTTTCACCAAAAGCGTGCGATAAATTTCAGACATCAATTAGACACATAAGATTTAACAGAAAAACTTATTTCATTCAGTAAAACCCCTTTGAAAGAGTCATACGTTCTCACCTAAGCTCACATTTTATGTAATACTAGCAATGTCTCGCGGTGTCACCCGCGTCCATGCCGATCTACTACTGGAAGTAGTAGTGGAACTAACACTAGATCGGTATGGTAGCGGACTATAGATTTATTGGTAGATTATTTAATTATAAAAAAATGGGTATCATCAGCATTCTGAGAATAAGAGCTACTAACTCACCAAATGCAGGCCCTGCTATAACGGTCGCTACATTGAATTTATGGCATTATTTTTTTTCTTCATCCCAGTCAAAAGATATTACGATTTACATTCTTAAATTCGTAATATCTTTTGATTGATATGTCGGATTTTAATAATTTAAAAAGTATTTTATAGGCATTGAAACAGTTATTAATAAAATATCACTTAGTGGGATAAGGATTAATACGGAGATGTAAATATTATGGTTTGATTATTGTCGCCACTTTTATCAACTTTTATAATGTTGAAAAGTAGTTATACTGGCAAAACTATAATAGTTAGACATATGATATAGCGGACTTTTTTGTAGATATTGTAGATATTGAGACGTTTTATAATAATGTACAACATTTTTTTTTGTTCTATCATCAATAGTTTTCGTGACGCACGCGATGAAAGATTTTTATGACTAAATTTTTCACACCTTATTACAATTTTATTATGGATCCCTATTTTTTTGGAAATTGTAATATATCCTATGTTGCTCAGTAAAGAAGAAGCTTTCCAATGGTGAAAGAATTTTTGAAATTGGTCCAGTGGTTTTTGCGTGAAAACATACACATACACACAAACATACAAATCTTTCCTCTTTATAATATAGACTACTTTATAGTAGTATAGTGCAACATAATTTTTGTAACAACTAAAGTACATGTTTAAATCGGTGCATATAAAGAATTAGTTTAGAATTGATATGGCATTCCATCCGTTATTTAATCGAGTCATTAAGCGTAGGGTTTCTGGAATGGGTCTGCTTTAATAACGCGCATGCATAACTGATGGCGGGTGAAATGTACGACATTACAAGAGTACAAGAGCGGCCTCAGCCCGGCAAAATGATGGCCATTGCCCGCAATCGTCGCCGGCAACACCCACGGATAATTGACGCGAATATTTCGAGACTAGCGCCCGAATATGCTATAGTCTACAGTATTCTTGTAGGCCTACCATGAACTTTTAGAAAACGATTCAATTCGAAGTCAGTACCCAAACTCGACCGCTTTCTTTTCGTGCCATGAAGTGTGGATTGCATTGGGGTAATATTTAAAAAGGAAAACGTTATATGTACTATAGATAACTCTGTCTCTTTTACTCAATGTTTTTAGGACGCATTCCGAATGCTCATTCGGCAACGACTTAAAGTGTGCGTCTTTAAGAGGTTATTGTATGAAATAGCAAAACAATTTAGTTTACGTCTTCAATTGAGTCGCAATTAGAGTTCATGGTAGGCCTGCAGGGCAGCACATCCATAGTTTTTTACATTACATTAGTTTCAAAATATTCATGGAAAACTTTGTTAAATATTTTTATAATTTGTGGCGCCAAATGTATGTAAGAAATAATTTATAGAACTAGGCGTTACTTTGTGAAATTCCATATTGCAAAGTTATGATAGAACTATTTTGCTATAATCCGAGTTTGTTAAGAAATCCTGCATGTGTAAAGTATGAGAACATTACATACATTTTCTTAACAAACGAAAATTATAGAAGAAAAATGATTCTATCATAATTTTTGTATGTAGGATTTTTTTTCATTGTTGTTTTGTTTTTAGAAAAACTGGTAACAAAGTTTTAATGTGCTTTGTTGTTAGTCTTGTATTTCCTGAAATATCGGGAATTTATGTTAGATTATATCGCAAGCTTATTATTAAAGTGATTATGAAAGTGTTGCAAATTGCTATAAAGCGTAGCAAAGCGCCTACAAAACTCGTCAGCGTCAAAAGAGCAATATCGTTCTCAATTTTGTTTTGTCACAGAATACGGTTCAAAAGTCTTTATACTATTTTTATTAATAATCACATAGTATTTTCCATCTTAATTTATATGTTCAATGGCAATGGAAATGGAAAAACATAATATAATATCGAGGGTATACAATCACAGTATCAAATAAAATAAAAAATATTCAAAAAAATAAAAGTTTGAAATTATTAAGGGCTGCCTTCTGTTACCTAATTGAGACATTAGCCACGGGACCGCTCGCCTCGGTCTTTTAATAACGCACATACATAAACGATGGCATACAAAATGTGTTGGCATTACAAGAGTAGCGCCCTCTCGAATAAATGATGGCCATTGGCCGCAATCGTCGCTGGGAAAACTCCGGGATAATTGACACGAATACGGTGAAAAGAGCGGCCGAATGCGCTCGACTCTATTCGTGGGCGGACCCCGACGATTCTGTCTCTCAATGGTCTGGGGACACTTTTGATGTTTATCCCTGAATATATTTTGGCAAATTGCGACTATTTGGTCTTTGGAATAATTATTTCGTAGCCATAACGTTGTCTTTTGACATTTGAATTGTTGGATTAAGTAAATTGTGCGGAAAATACTTCTTAGCTCCAAAATAATTATTAATTTAACAAAAAGTATATTTTATTTTAAAACGTAATACTTTGACCTTTATTTATCATCATCCACTGCCCTTATCCCACTCTAAGTGTGTTGTCACATGATTTGGCTTAGTATTTTACGACCGGCCGCCTGCTTGACGTCAACTTACCGTAGTTGTACTTTACGACCCCTCGGTAAGAAAGAGGGTGGTATATTCTACTCAACCGGATACCGCACGGTGGGTCAACTTGCCTTAGTCGCCTTTTACGATACCTTGATAAGAAGCGAGGGTGGTCTATTCTATTCAGCCAGACACCACACGGCGGGTCGACTTACCTTCGTCGCCTTTTACGACGCCTCAGTAAGAAATGCAGTTGCTCTACTCAGCCGGATAACTCACGGCATTTTTATGTATGTATATATTTTTTGTTGTCACATAATATTATATTGGTCGTGTTTTACTACTTTTCTACATACTTAGATTTAACTATGACAGTCCTCTAAAAAAGTAGAAAATTAACAGCGTCTTTCTGTCTCATCGTATCGCATTACTTTCTTCTCTTCTTAGAGAGACTGATATAACCTTATACCCACAAGGTTGCTGTAATGTGGATTAGATATTGAAAAATATTATATACGGATATAGGGATATAATATTTTATAGAAAACTCATTTGTGTCGTAGAAGCTCAAATTTGCGAAGTGTTCGTTATATATTTATTTATTTATCAAAAACTTCACCCACAAGACCTTACAGTTATATATAGCGCAATGCCCCATTATAGACTTAGTTCTAGTGGTAAATCTTACAATGGACGGTATAACTCGGAAGTTGCTAAGATTTCTATGATATCAATATATTATATAACTGTATTCTGACTTAAATAATTTATTGAATAAGGCGTTACTTTGCGGAGATCCATAATACAAAAATAATAATAAAATTATTTTTCTATAATCCACGATACAGTAAATAGTAAATATATATAGTGCTAAAGGTATAGTATAAATCGGAAAGCAATCGCTTTGCGATTTTGTCGTGGAGTCTATCTCCTGAATCATCAGGCTTCGGTTGCGGGGCGAAACGATTGTTGAGTTTGTGATAGTGAACGTGTGTAGTGCTTGTGTATTGTGGTGGCAGTGGTGGAGGTTTGTGCATGTGTTTTTACGAATCCTGCATGTAACGGGTATGAAAAAACGGATAGTCCACTATACATTTAGCACTATATATATTTTGTATTTACTTTATTGCGGATTATAGCAAAATAATTTTATTATTACTTTTGTGTTCTGACTTGATAAAGTGATCGAAAAAGGGTTAAGGTAATCATCAATAATGGTTCGACCACTATCTTATATATGGTGGGAGTAGTTGAGAGTAATCCCTTGTAAAATATCTTTGTCTCGATTTCGGACATTCGTTGGAGGTCAGTTAATTTAATAATAAAGGTAACATATGTATAAATATCCTTCGCAATTTGAGCACTGGATTCTATCTCAGTACGGTATTGCTTGAAATGTTTTTGTCTTTAACCGCAGTGATTTATCATAAGGCAACTGCGGTTGAGATGAAAAATAAAAGTAATTCTTTTTATATTTGTCGACCGACGCTAGCTTGGAGACGTATTTGCCAAACGTGTGAATAATGGCTTGATATGGGAGTAACTTGCTTCACGCTCAATTTGTTTTCGTATCTACAGAATGATAGGACGACGCTTGGACTTTTGACTTTTTTATGAAGAAATCAAAATACAATATCATGCCATGACCTTTAAACCTAGTAATTACTATCCAGCTGCAAATATTATAAAAAAATTATATAAAAAAATATTTTATAAAAAAAAATTGGTGAAAAATATGGAGCTAAGACTCATTACAGCATCTCACCTGTCTGCGATTTCACAAAATAACTATTTTCTTCAAAGTATTTTCTTCGATAGCAACTCGTGAAACATGACAATAAATATGTAAAAGTTAATGAAGGAAGTATAAGAAGTACAAAACAAGAATAACATTTTGAAGTAATACATATATATTTTTTTTATATATCCATCAAGTATATACTTGTTCTTCTCGGTAGTAGCAAACGCATTTTCCGTATCGGGAGTATCTGTTTTAATAAGATCTGACGATTTAAAAGTACTTGAAAAAATGTACTTTAATTCAGAATATTTGACACACAACATTTTGAATATTTGAGATCAAAACTATTGTCAGCACCTCTTAACTTATAACAAAATTAATCTGATCATTAGTTTTGAATTAAAGAAAAATATTTTTCGTACATTCGCAATCTTTTGACTGTTCGTCAGCATCGCAATCTTGAAGTATTGCCAACAGTGGAAACCCATTTACCTTTAGTACGTATTGACTGCGGGAGCGATGCATTGTTAAAAGGTTCAACGAACTCGGAGCTGCACGAATAAGCTCACTCACAAAGAGCGGTGGAGGTATTATCAGATTTGATAGTGCCGAGTAAACCAAATTTTGTATTCTTTTGTGGGAAAATAGCTGTATAAATATTATATTCTTCAAAATGCGTTGACAGTACGAATAAAGCACGAAATACGTTCACTAAAAGTTTTAGGTTTTTTACATCAATAACTCAATAAATTTCAAAACAGAAATGTCTCCTAATACACTTAATTAAAGCTTATAAGGAATAAATTAAGGATTATTCTATGAATATTAATAAGCAAAAAAAAAACGTAGAAATCTCACAAAATTTTATCAGAACGTAAAATAAACACACATTAATACACAAAAACTAGAGAGGTAAGATAAAAATATCCAGACAAAAATAAAAACTACAGCCATAACATATTACATAACTTTATCAAATACGATCTTGATGAAAACCAATAAATTAAGGTACTAACTAACACTGTTAAAATATTTATGTATAATATACATCTTTTCATCCAACTTAGTCCTACTCCTACTAATATTATGAATGCGAAAATTTGTGAGTATGGATGGATGTTTGTTACTCTTTCACGAAAAAACTGTTGGACGGATTTGGATGAAACTTTCGAGTTATAAAGGTTATACATCGGAATAACATATAGGCTACAATTTGTAATGATTTTATGTAATATAAATAATGTATCAACATGTCAATAAATTCGGAAAAAATCTAGCCTCTAAGAGCTATCTCGGCGTACGCTGCCTAAACCATTAGAGTTAAACAAAGATACCGTAGTATTGTTTTTCTTTAATAGTTCTAAATAAAAGTCCGCATATATCTATCTTTTATGTGGAAGCCACTATGACCAAAATTGTAAATCATAAATTTAATTAAATTAGATACTGTGGCAGACAAAATTCCTAGCGGTCGAAGCCGCGGGCAAAAACTAGTATTAATATAAATTGAAAACACTTATTTTGTGAATTTTTCCTGTAAAATATGTATAATTCATCAATAAAAAGTCAAGTTAAATCAGCTTTTAACAAAATTTGACATCCCTACGGTTAACACGGTTGAGGAGTTCTCTCGTCTGGAGCCGATCATAGAATCAGCATCAGGTCATGTATCAGTATGTAAAATTTCAGCTCAATCTGACACCGGCAAGTAGGTCAAATTCATCTTGCAAGATTCCACCTTCACATTGACCGGATTATGATGACGCATACATGTCGTGATAGTCTACCGGCGAGACCCTGCGACTCTTTCGAAGGGAACAAGAGTTCAAACCCGGGCAGGCACCAATGAGTTTTTCTATTAAAACTCATGTGTCTAGTTGGTAATTCCAATTTATCACACGCTTTTCGGTGAAGGAAAACATCGTGAGGAAACCTGCATATCTCTAGAGAATTCTGAAGATATATGTAACGTACCAATCCGCATTGGAGCAGCGTGGTAGGTCTTAGCTCCAACCCTTCTCTCCAGAAACGGAGAGAGAAGGCCTATTCCCAGCTTTGGGATTGTAACAGGCAGCTACTTTACCGCGATGAGCACTGATAGTGTTTGACATTAAATAAAACCGTCTTGCCTTTTACCAGGTGGCCGCAGGTTTTATCATGGCATAAGCATCAACGAGTTAAAAATAACACGTTGAAGTTTCATAAGTTAGTGATTTTTGAACATTTTCCGTTCAATATACCTCTTTGATTCTAAAAAGATTTCAAAAATAAATATATATTCTCAAATTCGCAGTCCAAGCTTTTAATAGATCAAACAAAACTGATAATAGATAAAACTTTTCCAATTTACCAAATACTTTCCCAAACAGACGCCGTTAGAAACTTTTGCGAAGTGACTTAAGTCTAAAAGTAGCGGATTACTGAATAAAATAATAGCATTAGGCTTTCAACGAGTATCTGTAATACCCTTTATTTATGTTCTACCTTTGTCTACTATTTGTCACAAAACGGATGAGCTGTAAATATAATGAAAGCTTTTACTATAATTATTTCTATCATTTTATAATTTTAAGCTATGTTCTGTCACTAACATAGTGATTTATAGAATTAGGCGTTACTTTGCTGAGATTCATAATACAAAAGTAATAATAAAATTATTTTGCTATAATCCGCGATACAGTAAATAGAAAATATATATATAGTGCTAAATGTATAGTGGACTATCCGTTTTTTCATACCCGTTACAACAACAACACAACAAAATCGGTAAGCTTTGCGATTTTGTCGTGCAGTCTATCTCCTGATGATACTTCGGTTGCGAGGTGAAACGATTGTCGAGTTTGTGATAGTGAACGTGTGTAGTGCTTGTGTATTGTGGTGGCTGTGGTGGAGGTTTGTGCATGTGTTTTTAAGAATCCTGCATGTGACGGGTATGAAAAAACGGATAGTCCACTATACATTTAGCACTATATATATTTTCTATTTGCTGTATCGCGGATTATAGCAAAATAATTTTATTATAACTTTTGTAACATAGTGATTGTACAATACTTATCCTCTTAGTATACATAGTCTTTTCGTTATGACCTCTTTTCTTTCACAGTGGCCGACCATTTCTGAGGCTGTAATGGTGATTGTGGTGCGGTTCTAGTTTGACAAGCGCATGACAGGGTAAGAGCTTTTGAATTCTTATAATTGATTTTATCAGTAGTTTTAATACGCGTATCGAGAAATTAAAAATATGTGAAAAATTTCAAAAATACATTACTTCAGTTTTAAAGAGCTTCTTTTTACAACTGAAGCTTTTTAACTATTCTCATACTCCGTCCGTTAATTATCAAAGAAATAAAAACACTTTACACATTTATATTTTCATGATTTGAATTTGTTTCTACAAAGATGTTTTCAATGTCATTGATTATTTATAACTTAAGAATAAGATTATTTATAAAAACTTATTTATAAGTAAAGAATTACAAACACCTTACACATTTATATCTTTATGAATTCAATATTTTTCTACAAAGATGTTTTCAACGTCAATGATTATTTATAGCTAAAATGTGTATGCTTCTAACGAGAAAAATTCTACTAACAAAGTACTCAAGTTACGAATGTTGTACGTAAATGATGGTAGCCGATTCGTAGAGAAGAATAGAGCGTGATTGTATAAAACGATTGATATAATAAGCAAGTTTATGCGATGTAAACCATCGTACAAAGAATAAAAAAAAAGGATGATAGATAGAAAAAACACCAAAATTGCGAGATATCGTAGACATAGAATGAGAGAAAATTTGAATATCAACATCTTGTGAATAGGCGAGAGCAACTTTATCTGGTAATCTACTTGATTGATTGATTGACGACATTGCGTAGCTTTTTACGAAACCGCCAAATCCTTGACGCAGTGACTTAACGATGTAAGATTAAACGAAATCTAACTCACATTTAACAGCTTGGTTTGATAATAGAGGAACATTTTATCCAGATGTTCTGATCAATATGATTAATATGACAAGGGTCTTACCATAATAATTTGAGGTATTTAATGAATACTTGCCTAGTCTTCTTGCACGCAGTAGAGTAATCAGCGAAGAATGCATAATGTATAATTAATAGAAATAGCGTTATTTTGCGGAATTCTATAGTACATAAATAAATTATTGTTTTGCTATAGTCTTTTGGCTAACAAAAAAAAATCTACCATTAATATTAAAATCTTTTATTTAACTTGCCATGTGTGCACGTGTCACGAAGCTGAAGTGGCCATGGGCGGGGCACATAGTGCGGAGAACTGATGGGCGCTGGGGTCTTAAGGTGCTGGAATGGCGACTCCGCACCGGAAAGCGCAGTGTCGGTAGACCCCTACGAGGTGGACAGACGACCTCAAAAAGGTCGCAGGGAGCCACTGGATACAGGCGGCGCAAGATCGTGTGGTGTGGCGATCCCATGAAGAGGCCTATGTCCAGCAGTGGATGTCCATCGGCTGACGACGATGTATGCCTGTGAAGGTTCAAGTTAAAATTGACCCACCTCTCAGTATCTGATTTAGGTGAAATTTTAAATAATGATCCATTCCCTTTGACAATGTATATTTATGACATGCAATGATATGCATGACCTGATGCTGCTGCCAGGATTGACATTTGATAGGGGATTCCACAACGGTTAATTGTAGGGACACTAAATTTTGCTAAAATCTTTTTTAACTTGACTTTTTGAGACTCAATATGTTTGTGACTTACTCATAAAATTAAATACAATATAACTAGGGTTCCAAACATAACAAAGGAAGAGTCGATTGGTCTTTAGATGTAAGGAGAGTACTCTTCTACACAATACTTAAGGGGGGATTTCGCACACACTCAAACGTTGCCCTGGCAATATTTCACGCTTCACGCATCATTACTGCTACGTACAAGGCAGGTATCGGAATTTTAATAAAAAACGCTTTCGAAATGTTAATAATAGATGTATTTATTTATTTATTTATTTATTTATTTATGTACCAAAATTAAAATATATAAGAAAATACAGGTAAAGAAAACAAGTACAAAGGATTACTTATCTCTATAAGAGATCTCTGCCAGCGACCCTTGGTGGTTTGAAAGTAAGTGAAAACGTAGTATAGGTACATTAATAGTAAAAGATAAATTATTAAAAACACTATAACACAATTATAAATTAAATTTGGATAAACTTACTTTCTTATAATCATAAAATAGAATACATATATATAATACAAGATAATACACTAATACTAATACAAAATATAATAAACCTACATAGATATAAGTTATGACAGCGAGGAAAGGTAATGTTGCTTAAGCCTTAGTTTGAAAATATGCAAAGAAGGAGAGTCTTTAAAGATGCTATCTGGTAAAGAGTTCCAAAGACGGGATGCAAGGACTGTAAAAGACTTAGAGAAAAACATAGTTTTATAAGAAGGCACTGCCAATGATTTAACTGCCACGCAAGAGCGTGCAGGTCTTACACGAGGGGGAGCCATGTGAAAGCGCTCACGAAGATAAAGAGGTGAAAAACTATTAAGAGTTTTAAAAAGCGTGGTGAGGATATGAATATTCCGGCGAAGGCGAATAGGGAGCCACTTTAGTTTGCATCGAAATTGAGATATATGATCAAATTTGTGAAGTCCAAATATGAAACGTATGCACAAATTTTGAAGACGTTCGAGTTTGTTGAGTAACTCCTCAGTTGCATCCAAGTAGCACACGTCAGCATAATCGAGGAGAGGAAGCAGAAGAGAATGTGCTAACATGATTTTGGTTTTAAGAGGAAGGAAATTCTGCAATCGTCTCAATGAGTGAAGTGAGAAATGCATACGTCTGCTAACTTCATTAATATGAGCTCATTAATATGAGCATGATAGGTTACAGTCAAATATGAGTCCAAGATTTTTCGCGTGATTTGTCAGGCATATTTGTGTACCGTCGTATTTAATCATCGGTAGATTGCTTAAGTCAACTAGACTACGCAACCTCCCACTCCCAATTATTAAAGCTTGCGATTTCGATGGATTAACAATGAGACCATGAGAATCAGCCCAGTTCTTTATTCGTGATAGGTCCATGTTAATTTCATGCACTGCAGAAGCAAGGTCAGTAACAGTAGCGTGCCTATAAAGCTGCAAATCATCTGCAAAGAATGGTAGTGAGAAGTAATTACATTGGATATGTAATACACAAGAAAGATATAACTGTGAAAAAAATTATATATCTATACATATTACGAAACAGTCCCTAAAAACTGTCTGTCATCGATTTTATTAAAATTTAGTCAACAGTACATCTTCAAATCAATCCGGGTCTTCTCGGTACCCTGTGAGGGTGCCGGGGTACGGGTCTCGAGGCGAACCTCTTTGCCCGGGCTGCTCCTCGCAGGCCTGTGGGCCTGGTCTGTGTTTGGGCCAGTTGGCCCAGGCCACCTAGGTGGCCTGAGGGATGTCAATTTCGGTAGGGGGTCTGGGAATAATAGCTCCCAGACCGCTCCGTCAAATTCAGGTGGTGTCGTGTCCGGGTGGTTTGTCGTAATAGGTGGTGTAGTCAATTCCGGTGTTGCCCTCTTGCCCGTAGCGTCGTCCTCATCGTCGCCGTCGTCTTCCGCGTCGGTGATCGCAGGAGCTCGCGAGGTAGGGGAAATCCCTCCGGATACCTGCGCATGGTCCCCATGGTGAATCAGATCTTCAAATAGATGACTAAGTAATTTATATAATTAGGCGATACCTTGCGGAGATCCATGATACAAAAATAACAATAAAATTATTTATGCCATTACAGCAGTTTAAAACCACTGTTAAAAAGAGGCTGATACAGAAAGCCGAAGATTACTTAGATAATAAGGATATGTGGATATAGGTGCACCCCTACCTTGTACAAGACGGTAATAAATAAATGTAATTAGTTCTAAGATTTATATTTTAAAAAGTGCAACCGCAGAGTTTCTTGCTGGTTCTTCTCGGTAGGAACAGCTTTCCGAACCAGCAGTAAAGTTGACGATTCAAAAGCACTTGTTTACAAGTTTACTTGAATAAAGAATATTTTGAATTTGAATTTGAATTTGAATTTAGCTATAATCCGCGATAAAGTAAATAGAAAATATATATAATGCTTAAGTAGAGTAGACTAACCGTTTTTCCATACCCGATACATGCAGGATTCATAAAACACAAGCACAAACTTCCACCATCGCTACCACAATACACAAGCACTACACACGTTCACTATCACAAACTCAACAATCGTTTCGTTCATTAGGAGATAGACGGTAGCGCTTTGTGATTTTGTATTGTGGTAGAGGTTTGTGCATGTGTTTTTACGAATCCTGCATGTATCGTATATAAAAAAACGGATAGTCCATTAAGTATTTTATATATTTATTTTATGTTATGTATTTATATATATATATTGTATATTATGTTTGCTATTTACTTTATCGAAGATGACTATCATTTATTACAATGTTCATGTAAAATTAGTTTTATCCCTGAACACTTTTCTTTTCACTTTACGGTATACTAAAAACATTATTGCAATTGAAACGAAATAAAAGTCCAAGGAAAAGCGATACGTTTCCAAACGAGCAAAATATCTAGGCATTAAATGAAGTGTGCGATAACATTATACAAAATAACCTTGTTATGTCTTTGTTTACTTAAACTGTAATTCTTACAAATTTGTATCTTATTTCTGAATAATTAAAGTTCAAAATAATGTGAGCAGAAATTCGCGGTAGTGTTCTCGCGGCAGCCCAAATACTAAGGTGGAACACGCGATGTGGCATTTCCATAACTCAGTGTCATAATTGGCCGCCATGTTAATTAGTTGCAGTGTGGTGTCGTGATCTTTAATAGCCTACTAAGCCTAGCCCCTCAAGTTTTTACTTTAGCCTAACACGTGAGGTAATTCAGATGATGAGAATTTTTCCTGATACATAAATATATATCTTTAGATTTTATTAAGACTTTTATTAATGACTTACCAACTTTGTCCTCACATCGGTTTATTTAAAGATTACACAGAAAGCCTACTATTGAGGATTATATATATGACAAATATGACTGGATTCAATTATTTTATGATCATAGTATGATAGCAATGAAGAACTGAACACTAGAATTTTGGATAAGATTTTTTTTAAAAGAGTAACCGCCGAGTTTCTTGCTCTTTCTCCAAAAAATATATATATATATATAATCCTCACGATGATTTCGTTCACCGAAAAGCGTGTGATAAATTTCAATTATCAATTAGACATAAGTTTTAACAGAAAAACTCATTGGTGCCTACCCGGGGATTGAACTCGTGACCCCCTCAGAAGACTCCTACAGTCTCACCGCTTGGCTATCACAGGTTGGATTAATTAACTTAAAATAAAAGCGACGATTTATTTCGCAATCAGTTAAACATTAATTAACCTTATTTATTTACGGACGTCACTAACAATATATTGTTAAACATAAGTTAAAGTCAAGATTTCAATTCTTAAGTTAAATTAAAACAAAGGCACAAAATAAAGTTACGTAAAAGATTATACGTCCATTATTTTCTCTTTTCTATTGTATTGAGGTCTAAAAGTTCTAGATTACAGAAAATAGTATCCCCAAGGCATGCCTATTGTTTCACCCAATGATCTCTTCTTTTGCTAAAACAATAGTGTTTGTTCGACTTCTAATAACTTTGTTAGGGCAACTAAAAAGAATTATTATATAAATAACCTTTTTGATGGCTAATATGCGTAAATATATGATTTGAAAGGTATTACAAAGATCAATAATTTTATTATTCTTTTTATTTCGTAAAATTATCATTTATATCATACTTATATTATTAACGAGAAAGACTGTCTGTATGTTTCGGTCAAATCAAATCAAAGAAAATAATCTTTATTCAAATAAACCATTTCAGGCACTTTTGAATCGTCAAGCATCAATATGATTAATATAGCTGGCTCTTACCCGGTTTCCCGACTATTCCACTTGAGTAATATGGATGAATTATGGTACATTGTAACTTTTACAAATATTCCCATTTTCTTTCAGGAACGGTAGATACGAATGGTTTAATTGGTATTAATAGTTTGTACATATAATGATGGAAACAAATAAAAAAAACAAAATTAGTTGGAACAAAGGCATCGGTAACGAAATTCCAAAAACCGTATTTCTAAAAAACCTTCGACATTCAAAAAACCATATCTTTAAAATCGAGTGCGAAAATATAAGTATGGTGTTTTTTATTATAATTAAGTTTAAAAAAAACCGTGCAATAAATGCCAGAATAAAGAAATAATTTCTGGTAATATTACACATTAGATTTGGCGATGTATATAATAGACAAAGTAGGAACCGACATAAGCTTGCGGCTCCTGCTTTGCGCCTTGTAAGAATACGTAAGTCGTTTGTGGGTTTGGGTATAAGATTCTATAACAAAATTCCACAATCAATTTTAACTTTGCCATTACAGCAATTTAAAAATACTGTTAAAAAGAGGCTGATACAGAAAGCCTATTATACCGTGGAGGTTTACATTGATGATAAGAATGCGTGGATATAGCTGCTCTTTGACCTTGCGCAGGATAGCTATGACAAAATGTAATTAGTATTAAGAATCTTCTTTTTTAAAAGAGCTCCACCGAGTTTCTTGCTGGCTCTTCTCGGTAGGACGGCTTTCCGAACCAGCAGTAAAGTTGACGATTCAAAAGCACTTGTTTACAAGTTTACTTGAATAAAGAATATTTTGAATTTGAATTTGGATTTATTTTTGTAGAGTTCATATGAAAGTGTACATAGCTAGCAAAATTTACCAAAAGTTATACCAAATTAAGGAAACTTGCCATAAAACCTGAGGAAACAGGTGCGTACCATTTCGTAGGTACTGAAATGGGACGGTATTTCACGCATCATTACTCCTTACAGCGTGTACATATTGAGCGGTGCGTAAGGGCGAAAAGCGTAACAATAAAAATCTTACGTCACTGAAGTAAAATTTCCTGTAATGCTCCGTCGGACGGTAATGTCTTAGAATTTATGCGTTTTCATTCCCACGTAGTTTTCGGTTTTACGTGACTTCATAACTTAGACGGCATATATGCAGCATATAAAATAATAATGAAACGCAAATATATTCATAACTAGCTGTCCATTCACACGTTGCTGTGGCTCAGTCCGGTTTTGAATTCCCCTCGAAACAGAACTTAAAAGTTAAAAAATGCTCCGATCGCCACTAAACTCACTCACTATGTGACGGGATCACACGCTGAGTAATTTTAAAATTTTACTAAATTAAAATTAAAATGGATCCAGCCGTTTAGTCTATAAGGGACATGCAGACAAAAAAATCCGTTTTATATATTAGCTACATATTAGCTGTCCGGCTAAGTGTTGCTGTGACTCGGTCTGGTTTCGAAATCTCCTCGACACAGAACACAACAGTTTAAAAAAGTGCTCCGATAGCCAACAAACTTTACAGAATCATGCGGTGGATCATCCTAAAGATTGTCGGAAAATTAATTTAGAATCGGTTCAGCCCTTCGGAGTCTATAAAGGACATGCAGACCAACTTTATTTTTTTATATTAAGACTATTACAGACTATCATTATTTTATATATATGTATGTTATTTTAAATTGTTTGTTTGTATTAAGTATGTGGTAAGCCTTAGTCTATCAATACCGTGTATATCATAGGCATATCTTTTTACACGTCACTAAATCCTTCTCCTCAGTCCTTTTGGAGGAGAGAGAAAGTGTGGAGCTTGGACCCACAAGCAAATACGTAATTGGTAGGTTATCTGAAGGGTTGTTCTAAGTAATGCAAGTTTTCTTACAATATCTTTCTTTAACGAAATGCGTATGATCTATCTATACTTTTGTACGGTTTTTACCAAAAATACTGCAATACTTCCGGATGGTTTAGGTAAATAGTACATATCGGTATTATATAAATTGTGTTGAAGAGATCGCTCAGTTGTTAAAAAATTTACTTGCTGGGAGCTTTAGTCGCGTGCGCTGCGTTAATCAGCACAAATACACTTAAGTAATGTACTAGAGAATTGTAGATCTACAAAAATACTACAAAAAAGTCCGGGATAGCATGTCTCTATGTCTCACGGTTAACTCACAATAACTACTTTTATGTTTAAAATTTGAATTCTAGAAAAAAAATGTGACACTTTGATTTCCACGCGGGCGAAGCCGCTGGCACAGCTAGTAAACTGTAAATATCAATTAGGCACATAGTAAAAGAGAACGCTTAGCACTTAAATAATTAAAAAAAACTTAAAAGTTATTTATTTTATATTAGATCTCTAATTGAATACTGTAACAAAATCATTTTTGAAAAACGTTTTTACTTATAAATTTTATATTAAGTTTTAATTAAGAAGGCGTTTGAACGTAATTATAATTAAATTTGTCTAGAAAAATTAATTATAGGAAAATAAGAATTTCAATATTATATAAATACTAAGACTCATACCGTGCTATATTTTAACTTTAATTTTAAGTAATAATTTAAACGAAGCTCCCAAGAGGAGTCTGAATATCTTTCTAATTAAAACGGCTAACGATCTTTTAGGTACTGTTCACTGCCAGCTAAGTTTAATTTGTTACGAGTGTTTAAAGCTTTAAAAGGATTACGCCAGCGTAGAAAATTGCAGGGATTTATGTAAATAATAATTATGAATGCAGAGATAAAATATTCAACGTCCTTGTGAAAAAAAAACGTCACAAAGAGTAAATCGTTTTTGTCATTTGTCAGTAAGGCACTATATACTGGCCATTGCGAAAGGGTTGATTTTTAATTCAACTTATTAATAAATAATAAACTTAAATATTCATCATCATCCTCCTGCCCTTATCCCACTTTAAGTGGGGTCGGTTCAACATGTTGTCATGTGACATGTGACAATCATGTGATTCGGCTACGTATTTTACGACCGGCCGCCTATCTGACGTCAACTTACCTTAGTCGTATTTTATGACCCCTCGGTAAGAAAGAGGGTGGTCTATTCTACTCAACCGGATACCACACGGTGAGTCAACTTACCTTAGTCGCCTTTTACGACACCTCGGTAAGAAATGAGGGTGGTCTATTCTAGTCGGCCGGATACCACACGGCGGAATAAACTTAAATACTAAATTGAATTAATAAATCAACTGAGATAATAGTTTTTGGCTATATCGTGCTGCAATATTATAAAGAAAGTGTTAGCCCAGCGGTCGGACCGTGTGACTCTCTAGAGACGACATGGATTCCAACCCCGGGCAGGCACCAATGACTTTATCTATTAAAACTTATGTGTCTAATTGATCTTCTATCTATCTTCTATCTTTTCGGCGAAGGAAAACATCGTAACCCACATATCGCTAGAGAATTTTAGGAATATGTGTAACCTACCAACTAATGTGCTCCGCATTGGAGCAGCGTAATTTTTTTAGATTCAACCCTTCTGTCCAAAAAAGGGCGAGAGTAGGTATGCCCAGTATGCCCAGCCGTGGGATTGTAACAGGCCGTTACATTAATATTATAAAGTGGAAGTCGGAGTTGCTATCTAAATGTCTGTTACGTTTTCCCAGTTTTGCTAAACCAATATTGATGAAATTTAGGACAATCGAAACTCATATACTAACTGTGATTAAAAATATCCCGTTTTACCTTAGATTACAGAAAAAAACATAGCTAAGGAAAAACACACAGCATAATTGAGGGTATTTGACTTTTGAAAGTTGTTACAAAAAAACGTTCGGGTATCGCTTATATACATTTATATACAGATATTAGGCGGCAACCGCACCTTTAACGTACCAAAATTAATTCGCAGAATTACACTCCTTAACGTCACATAAATAATATTGATGGTGACTGGCAGTAGTTAAACGAGCCATAAATGCTGGCGCCATAAGAATTACCTTCCGCCTGAATTATGTTAAGGCTTTTCTCTGCAATAATGAGACAGTTGATTAAAAATATTGCTTTCCTTGGGTGTAGCACTTTCTAACCTTATTTACAATTATAAAGGATAGATGAGGAAGAAAGAAAGAAAGACAAAGTATGAGGCATGATAGGAAGTAACAAAAGCGAGAACTTGTTGTTGAAAGATGACCAAAGGCTCCAAGAAGCTTTGTTGGAGGTAAAAGAATTAGAAAAAAATAATAAAAAATAAAAACCTCATTTACGTACTATAATTTTTTTTCATCCATGTCTGTTTAAAATCCTAAATAACATTTTTATTCAATAAACTTTATGGTAATTGCACTTTGAATAGGAGATACTCATCATCTTTCTGCCCTTATTCCACTCTTAAGTAGGGTCGGAACAACATGTTACAAACATGTTGTCATATGATTTGGCCACTTATTTTACGACCGACTGCCTGTCTGACGACAACCTACCTTAGTTGTATTTTACGACCCCTCGGTAAGAAAGAAGGTGGTTTTTTCTACTCAACCGGATATCACACGGCACGATTAAAACATACTGATCACGGCAGATGGAGACATGAGATTTGTTTAATTTCCTGTAAGTTCGAATCCAAAAGGGTATTTTTCTATACAGAGTGGTATTGGGGATACGACATAAGATGAATTCACTGATCATTTAAACGCATAAGATAATTTTGGCATAATTCAATATGCTTAATTATCGGTTAAAAATAAAAAAAGTATTATCGATCAACAAAAAATAAATTAATTGAGATCTGGCTTTGGTAGTAATGGTAGAAAAATTTGGCGTGACTCTCTTTTTCAAAAAACAGGAGAATAAAACACTATTGTTTCGTCTCTTTCGCACCTTTTTGGTTATACCGTATTTAGTTTTTAGGTCAAGGTTGGAATGGCGTGATAGGGTACGGTAATTGATCTCTATAAATCGTGATTATTCTTTAAAAAAACGTAAAATAATTCCTGCAGCTGTGTCTGGGTTCTACTCAAAAGATTTATAATAAATATGCATAAAGGAAGGTTCAATAGAAACTATTAGTACATGCATACATACGTACGGATAATATGCTTATGGATGATTAATATATATATAAAAAAAATGAATATTGATACGATAAATTAAATTTGAGAAGATTTGTATTTTTCATTTATATTTAACAATTTTTTAAATTATATTTAACCACAACAAACAAAAACCATTTTAAAATATTTATACTTACTAACAACTTTAAATTACAGTAATTTTGGTAACAAATAATTCAAATTTCATTCAAACGTGTTTATATAAGGCTACAGTAGAACAAAACGTATTTTGAATATATTTCTATTTCTACACTGTAAAAAAACCTACATTTAATTATTTATTCAAGTTAGAATGAAATATGAAAGGCAAATACTCTTTCATTTCCATTAAATTCTATTGTTTTGTAGGTTTTTATTGTGAAGGTTTTCCAAGCTATCGAAGCATTGTGGGGATGTCAGAGAGACTCTATTGTACACTTAAATCGACGAGGGGCCGTCGGTATGATAAAGAAAAACAAAAGACTTTTTCCTAATCAGACTCGATGCTTTCGAAAGCAAAGATCGTTTTAATTTGGCTTTCATGACTTTTATTCACTGGTTTTTTTTGCATATACGAACCTTGCTTTATATAACGGACCTAACGATACGTTTCTATATATGTATAAACATTAAAATGTATATAGATGCTACGAATCGGTGAATCAATTAAATGCCTTGAAGATGAAGATGAAAGAGTAATATTATCACAACATAACATTATCATTATCATTATCCATCATCCTCCTGCCCTTATCCCACTCTAAGGGGGGTCGGCACAACATGCTACAAACATGTTGTCATATGATTTGGCTACGTATTTTACAACCACCGGCCTGCCTGACGTCAACTTACCTTAGTCGTATTTTACGACCCCCGGTAAGAAAGGGTCGTCTATTCTACTCAGCCGGATACCACACGGCGGTATCACAACATTAAGTCGATTAAAAGAAATTTGCAAAAGTATAAAATGAAAAGAAAAACCCGTCACGCAACTGTATTGCAGTGCACAGTTTGCGTAGATTTTACATTTCTAAAAAGTTTTTTATTTAATTTTCATGCAGCCATAGTTTTTTCTTAGAACTAAAAAAAATCACAGATCCAAAATTATTTACAACACGGGTTATTCTTCTCTTGCTCATAAACGTTAAATCAGTGAAGTCGGGGTAGTAAAAATCTTATCGCTTTAGTCTTTCTTATTTGTAGATATTAAAGTTGTGCTTTAAATAAGCAATAAGAAAATTTACTTTTGGTATCATAATATGTATAGTATATCAAATATATATAATTAGGATATATCAAAATTCTATCCTAATTAATGTAAAAAAAAATTGTATAAATGTTGGTTTTTGTTTCATCTTTCACTTAACGAGAACGCCGTTATCGCGGCGGAAACTCGTGTAAAGAGCTCATGAATAAGTGCCCCGGGTGGACTTGAAACTAGGGGGCTAACCCGATAAAATTAGACGTGAGTATAGCCGGTGTCTGCACATTAACTACTTTTATCAAACTTTGAAGAGTTTTAAATAATAGGGCCCAAACAATATCGCATCATAATGAAAAACCTTGACGCTAATTGTATTTCCATTTTGGAATTAAAAAGCTGTGATGTAAATGCGGGTTGAATGTAAAGTGGGCCACTTCTCGGTGACGTCAACAGTGCATGCGTTGCAAGGCAGTTGATAAATGAGGGCAGGCTTTCCTTTTTTTCCTAGAAATTATTTTTTAATGAGGGTGCTGATTATGTTTTTCTTTGATGTTGCAACTACGTAAGTTAGCAACACTGTTCGCGTTAAATTAGTAAAGAAAATCTTCATTTTAAATTAAATACTATAAATGTGACGGCCTGTTATGATCCCACGGCTGGGCATAGGCCTCCCTCTCTTTATTTTTGAAGGATTGGAGCTAAGGCCTACCACGCTGTTCTAATGCGGATAGGTAAGTTACTCATATCCCTAGAATTCTCTAAAGATATGCAGGTTTCCTTAAGATGTTTTGCTTCGCCGAAAACCGTGTGATAATTTGTAATCAATTAGGCACATAAGATGTAATAGAAAATTCATTGGTGCCTCCGATACAGGTTGTACACTTTTTTGGTAATGCTAATAATGCCGGCGGTAGTTTTTCTTTATAAAATTTTGGAAAAATTATAACAAAAATTCAAAAACTTTTTGTTTTTTTTTAAATTTTATTTAATCCGATAAATTTATTCACTGAATGAATAAAAATATTTATTTTATGAATAAAAATGCATGAAAAAACTCGATCAGATGAAAAAAGAAACGGCTTGGTGGATGGATTGAATCGAAGCTTTGTGGAATTTTTGTGGGCATATCGAACTTTAAAAGGCTCACTTAACATTACCAGTTTTCTCGACATTTCCAACTTAGTGCCTGATTATCTCAAAAGTCACCAAAAGTCCTTTTTTTCTTGATTTTTTAAATTCTCTAAATCTTTTATTTCCAAAAATCGTAAAAAGATCCTTTTCCATTCAAAGTTCGATATCTCAGCGAGAAGTGGTTGTATCAAACTTTAAAAAAAGCAAATAATTGAAGCTGAATGAAAAAGCAGCCGATCCATATGGTGATTCGGTTGAAAAAAAATTGTCCAAGTACGTGACCAAAAAAGAACCAAAAAAAATTTAGATTTTTTTTGTTCGGTTCATTAGGATTGAGCCCTACAAGTTGCTTAAATTTTTTTTCATTCTAGAGGCAAATACAGCCATTCGAAAAAATTTCAAAATATAGTACTTCAAGTACGTTCAAAATACACTTTATATAACAAGCAATATAACAGAACTAACTACTTTGCTATAATCCGCACGGGTTAGGTGAATGCATGCAAAGCCAATGCATGCACACCCACCACCACAATCTCAAATTGTGGTGGTTGGTGTGTGTGCTGCTTTTGTGTGCGTTGTTGCTGGTGAATTGTGCCTTGGGGTGCATGTGGTGGCTTGTCCTGCATGTATAAGGTACGTAGATTTTGCCTGCTTCATACACATTGGCTTTGCATGCATTCACCTAACCCGTGCGGATTATAGCAAAGTAGTTAGTTCTGTTATATTGCTTGTAATATGGAATTCCGCAAAGTAACGCCTGCTTCTATAAAACACTTTATATACTTCAAAGGCGAAAGATTTTTAATATGATACGTTCCCTTTTGGCCATAACACACCGAGCCGAATGTATACGTTGTAAGGAGTAGTAATGATGCGTGAAGCGTGAAATACGGTCACATTTCAGCGCCTGCGAAATGGAACGCACCTGCCTCCTTAGGTTTTATGTGAAGTTTCCTCACCTTCTTACGGCGCCTGCTAAGGGCTGCCAATATCGCCGTCCTCACTTTGTGACCCCTCATAATACGAGTAATACTTCTTGAGAGGGTATTGAACGTGGGCCGCTTTCGTCGCGCCGCTGTAATTTTACGACCGGCCTCCGACTAGACTGCTTTTGCCTCTTACAAAAATGTTACGCATAAAGTTTTCGGCGAAAACAAATACTTTCTTATATTCTTATGAGCTTTGGAAAGGTTTTATGTTTGTAAGATACGTCTCTCACTCCGCCAAAATTTACTAAAATATGATTTGTTAGTTATTCTGTTCTGTGTGTATATATGTATATACTATTTACCAGTTGTATGTCACCCATAACACAAGTGTTAAGTTAGTTAATTTAGCCTGACAACCGTGTACTCACACGGTCCATGTCCCATATATATATTTATTTTCAATTAAGCATCAAAATTTATCGAATGAAGCTTTAAGCGTGTTATTTTGACTACTTTTACAACGCTCTTACAATATTTTAATAACTGAAATTCATCTTCGCGTGATGTTATATAGTCTTAGTATATAGCCTTCCTCGGTAAACAGACTATCTTACACTCAAAGAATTTTTCAAATCGTTCCAGTAGTTTCTGAGATTAGCGCGTTCAAACAAACATTCAATCAAACAAACAAACTCTTCAGCTTTATATATTAGTACAGATTGTGAATTTTATTGTATATAAATCAGATCAGATTTAATATTGATCAGGATACACAACTATCAAAGCTTATAATTATCGCAAATCGAAAGATATTCAAAAATTTTGCAAGTATTGTAAACGAGACAAGAACAATTTTCAAGCGAAATATTCAATACAGCAAGCTTCGCACAATAGAATGCAAAATTTGATTCGCTCGGTCCCGTCAAATCTGATAAGCCTTTCAAAGCACTGTAACTAGAATAACCGACTCTTTGCCGATTCTAAGACTTTCCAGTTTTATCTTTGAAAGTTGTAAATGTTGTTTTTGAATTATGTATGTTCTCAATGTAATGTTGTATTTAGTTCTTAATTGTCTTACTAAATGTGTCCTTTATATATTTTCTTAGACAAAAGTGGATTTATTTTATATAAAAAGTTAAACATGTCAAGTTTTACGTGCCTATCATGTCTTATATATTGAGTATAAAATCATTGCTGCTATTTTTGTTATCAATATATCAAATATATTTCTTTTGTCACTGATTTTTCAGTAACGGTCTTTTTTTATACTACTGCTGGGTACAGGACATTCTCTCTCCTTTTGGAGAGAAGTTTGGAGCTTGGCCCCTTTTACACTACTTTAATGCGACTTAGTAGGAATCTGAATTTGACAAGTATCCCGAGAATTCTCTAGAGATATGCAGATTTCATCACGATGTTTACATTAATATAACAAAAAGTGCGTTAACTTTTAAATATTATAAGTTTTCACGGAAAAATTCGTTGACTCCTGCCCGGGGTCTAAGTCCTTGACCCACCGGTAAGAAGAGTCGCACAGTCACAAAGTTCGCTTTATTGATTCATCTGTTTATTCTGAAATTTGACTATTACATTACATTACCAATTTTTGACTTAATTGAAATCATTGATTGAGAATATTTATTTCTATGATGAATTTTCAGGAGGATTTCAATATGTGAAAAGTGTTTTAATACTTTAAGATTCAAAAATTTGAATTGACTCTAATTCTTTTTCAAATACTGAATCTTTTTTCATGGACACCCTACCTGAGACTACCATGTAGATTAGAGTTTCTTGACCCGTGTGACAAGGTATCCTCTGCATAGACTTTCTATTAATGAAACTAGAGGTAAATAAGTTTTTGGCTTGTATCAAATTTCAAGACTCGTAAATGTATTGAATTACATGATGTCTGGACATTCTTATTTTATTTTCTCGTATCTTAGTATTATTATTTACAGTTCAAATTGTCTTGAAAGGTAAAAGACCAAAGTCTTCGAACAGTGCGTGTTGCCAATGATGACCTACGGATCTGAGACGTGATCGCTGACTATGGGCCTCATAAGAAGGCTCAGAGTCACTCAGCGAGGAATGGAGCAGGCTATGCTCGGAGTGTCTCTACGTGATCAAATCAGAAATGAGGAGATCCGTAGAAGAACCAGAGTCACCGATATAGCTCAGCGCGTCGCGAATCTGAAGTGGCGATGGGCGGGGCACATAGTGCGGAGAACTGATGGGCGTTGGGGTCTCAAGGTGTTGGAATGGCGACCCCGCACCAGTAAACGCAGTGTTGGCAGAACCCCTGGCATCCCTGTTGGCAGAACGCGATGGACGGACGACCTCAAAATGGTCGTGGGGAGCCGCTGGCTACAAGCGGCACAAGATCGTGTGTTTTGGAGATCCCATGAAGAGACTTATGTCCAGCAGGACGTACATCGGTTGAGAAAAAAGAAGAAGAAGAAAGGCCAAAATAGCTCAGCAGTGCAAAGTTTAGGACTACACCTCGGTAGAAAGGAAGCGATTATAACGAAATATTGTGATAAAACCTTCACATATTTCGGATTCCTGGGATGTCTAACCTATCCGCTGTAAAGCAGTGTATTAACTGTTCCTTTTTCATCATTCACTTCGAGATGAAAGTTAGTGCCCGGTTTAGATCTGTAAGTGGGCAAGAATAAAAAAGTCTTATGAAAGTAGTTAGTTCTCATAAGAAAGAAGTTTCTTAAGCAGTATTTTAAAGGAAAATATTTAAACGAGCATTCCCGATAAGAATATTAATAATATATTAATATTATCTGTTAAAGTTTGTCGAAAAAGTATTAAATAGATGCAAGTAATGCTTTAAATGTAAGAAATGTTCAACTATGATAGATCAGCGCTATGACCTTGCGTCTCTTTCGACGGGGTCACAAGTTCAAACCCCGGGCAGTTATGTGTATTATAGTATAGTATTTTGGGTTTCACGTATATATTTGCTTCTGTACTGGAAGGTGATAGCCCAGCGGTGAGACCGTGCGACTCTTTCGAGGGGAACACGAGTTCAAACCTGGGCAGGCACCAATGAGTTCTTCTTAAAAAAATTATGTGTCTAATTGATATCTGCAACTTATCGCGCGCTTTTCGATGAAGGAAAACATCGCGAGGAAACTTGTATATCTCTAGAGAATTCTGGAGATATGGGGCGTGGTAGGTTTTAACTTTCAACCCTTTCCTAAAATGGAGAGAGGAGGCTTATGTCCATCAATGGAATACTAATAGGTAGTTGCTTTACTTTTAATTTACTTTAAGTAATGTTCTCCTTTATTTGTGTTGTATTTTTTTCGATTCCGTTTTCAAAAAAGCAGAATAAGCCGAACCTTCGTTACAGCAAAGTGAGACTATTATTCACACGACGGCGTATAGTATACCGGAGTCGGCGAATACAAAAGGAATTACATTTATTTTTCATCTCAACCACAGCATGTTGCCTTATGATAAATCACTTTGGCGCCAACACTGCAAGAAAAGACAAAACTATTTAGAGCACTGCAAAAAATACTACTGTTTCTTTTTACTAGGTTTTGCATGATTTTGAACTTTGGAGCTGTATTTTATTACATGGTATCTTTTACTTTTTCTGAATTTAAACCATTTTCTATTTTTCTATGTGCTGTGCTCTATTTTTGATATGATAACTTATGATAGTCATATTCTTCGTCTTTTTTTTTCTACAGATGGACGCCCTATTCTTAACTTCTTCTTCTTACTTTACAAAAAATATTCACGCTACATGATATTGTGCCATTTGAGCCGTGTGTTATCCGGCAGAATAGAATAGATCACCCTCAGTTCTTACTGAGGTGTCGTAAAAGGCGACTAAGGTAAGTTGACGTCAGGCACACGGCCGGTCGTAAAATACGTAGCCAAATCATATGACAACATGTTTTAACATGTTGTGCCGACCCTACTTAGAGTGGGATAAGGGCAGGAGGATGAGGATGAGGATGATATTGTGCCACCTGGCACCAGTAATACACACAAAACGTGCTTTACAAAAAATTGCAACTACTTTGCGAACTCTTTGAGGTGCTCCGAGTGATGTTCCTGGTCCTAAAAGTCTTTAAACTCGTCTCTCTACTAACAGAGGGAATAGTCTGATTATTTAATCTGAAGAGAAACGTAGTTAAAATTGTCATACTGTATCAGCTTCGTTCCCATTAACTTAAATGTTTAAATATACTGACGTAGTATGACGTATTTATTCCTCTTTACGAAAGAAAATCGTGAATTATTTTATTCCATACATAATCCTGGTGTATGTCTAAGCTACGATAGCATCAAATTTCACAGACAGATAGACTTTTACAATTAAAATATGAGTATAGATTTCGATTAGAACTGTCTTAATTTTGCCAGCACTTCAGAAAATCGTAATTTTTTTTTTAAAGTAGAACATTAAATGGCTCTTAACAAGAAAATTAATTGCGTGAAATATTTATCTATCAATCGTATGAAGTCCAGTTCAGAACCAATCTGGTTCAATCTGGACTTTCATTATCACAACTCTGCTTCTTTATTCATTTATTTTATAAGACACACACAAAAAAAAGACATATTAATTAAGTAACACAATTACAATAAAAATCTATTAAACAGCATTACGAGAAGCAAGACAACACTTGACAATCCTTTTAAACTTGATAACTTACGAGAGTTGAAAGTGTCTAAGTCCAAAAATTGAATATTTGAATAGAATAAAACTGAAAAGTGTTAGTAGTTTTTGCCCGCGGCTTCGCTCGCGTGGAATTTGGTCCGCTACATTACGTTTCGTGAAGAGTCATTTTAAAAACTAATTCAACGCGTGCAAAATGCGTGCACTAGATTTTGTTACAAAATTCCACCACGCAGCCACATTTCGCCTTATATTAACGATGCTAACATGTTAAACATGGAGTCGCGTCGAAAGCTTCATTTAGCCACGTTACTGTTTGGTGT
The DNA here is from genome assembly GCA_947086505.1 of Morpho deidamia. Classification (NCBI taxonomy): domain Eukaryota; kingdom Metazoa; phylum Arthropoda; class Insecta; order Lepidoptera; family Nymphalidae; genus Morpho; species Morpho deidamia. The sequence continues at coordinate 5,840,226 of CAMTZC010000025.1, forward strand.
AATAAAAAACGGAGTTCCATATTATTTACGTGAGAAATTAATTTGGATGGGAGACCGATTGACAGGTAGAACACGTCACTCCTTCGTTAGGTTATTCATACCGAGACATAAGACTGCCGCTTTTCGTGGGAGTTTTAAATTCTCGGCCACTAAGTGTTGGAACGATATACCACCACCTTTACGGGATATAAAATCAATCGGATTATTTAAAATAAAACTAAAAAGCTATTTGCTAACAAAACAAAAATTATAGATCTCATTTACACAAGATGCTTTTACCAAATTTCATATATCTCCAACACTTTAATTTTCGGTACATTGACACATTCGTTGGGAGTGGACTGATCTTTAGTTTAAATATGTTTTTGTATATACATACATATATATAAATATTTTTCTTAATTCTTTTATTTTCTGATTTTATTTTTCACAGATGCGAAAAGTAAAAGTATATAAGTTTATTAAAGATGCTCGGTAAAATGTTATATATTATAATAGATATAAGAATATGTTGAATAGTTTTAGTTGCTAAATATTAAGTCGTAAGTACGTCCATTACGTCACAATAGGTTCACCCTGAAAACCAGCTTTGCAGCTTCGCTGCAATATTCGTGCTGAGGGCGGACCTATATTTGACCATTATTTTATTTCTTTTTTTTGTATTCCTTTTTATTTGTATTTTTTGGTCAAATAAAAATTATTTTCTTTCTTTCTTCTTTCTTTCTTTCTTAAATAAATATATATTTGTTTAGTTACTCGTACATTCAAAATTTCAGATGTCTAACTTTAAAACTTTCAGGTTTCATACAATCTACGCGCGTCGCGTTTATAAGGCGCTCTATGACGCTCCATTCAAGTCAATCATATCGTGATAACTTTTTAATTATTCGAAACTGAATACTGAAAGCAACAAATGTATTGATTTTGATAAAAGTTTGATTAATATACTAAAGTGTGCATTGTAAAATAGTATCTTATTTACTTAAAATTTATTATTCACAATTTTGGTCATAGTGGCTTCCACATAAAAGGTAGATATATGTTGTCGCGGACTTTTATTTAGAACTATTCAAGACAAACAATACTACCCTAAATCATATTTGAGTAACTCCAATAGTTTAAGCAGCGTACGCCAAGATAACTCTCAGAGGCCAGATTTTTTCCGACTTTATTGACTTATATCGTTATATAACATAATATCATAAATCTTAATACATATTGTAGCCTATATGTTATTCCGATGTATAACCTATATAACTGTAAAGGTTTATCCAAATCTGTCCAATAGTTTTTGCGTGAAAGAGTAACAAACATCCATGCATACTCACAAACTTTCGCATTTATAATATTAGTAGGAAGTAGGATTGTAGCCTATATGTTATTCCGATGTATAACCTATTTAACTGTAAAGGTTTATCTAAATCTGTCCAATAGTTTTTTCGTGAAAGAGTAACAAACATCCATCCATACTCACAAACTTTCGCATTTATAATATTAGTAGGATATCATAACGACACTCTGTGTACTAAGTCTAAAAACTAAATATGATAACGACAAATCAATATTATCAGTATTCACATCGTGGCGTATTTTACAATGTAGTCGGTAAATACAAAAGGAGAAACTTTTATTTTTCATCTCAACCACTGCATTTTGTCTTATGATAAATCACTTTGGCGCCAACGCTGCAGGAAAGACGAAAATATTTAGAACACTAAAAATATATGTCTTTGTCGATTACGAAACGAACGACAAAATTTATTTTGCTATTATCTGCGGTAGGGTTTAACGACATTTTGTATTTCCTCTTTTATATTATAATTCCATACCGCAAATTCAGCTACTCTTACCTGTTTTGTAAAACGGGATTTTTTAAACATTTTTTTGCCATAGACATCATTTCAGCCAGAGTTAGAAATTACACGTTTTTTATTTTCTCAATACTGTTGTAATGTTTATTGTTTGGGGAAAACTGATACTCTTACTACCAATAAGATGTTTGTATCAACATCACTTCAGTGTAAACGCCTTGCCGTAACTGGGATCGTGTTAAAACTGTTACCGCCATGAACGCTACGCTACGCTGTTATGCTATACTCACTTACTGGCTTCATGAATATTCGTTCATCATAAAGTGTTAAAAAATAATTCCAGTAACTAAGTCATCGTACTAGTATTTATTACTATATTCCAGTAATAATATAATACATTTTCAAAGGTGAAAATAAACGACCAAAATTGTAAAGTTCGGTAAAAACATTTCACTTATCGGAAAAGCGCTTTCATAAAGGTGTGTTATCTAGAGGTCACTTTTCCCTAGGTCCGATTTAGGGAATATACGTGTTAGCAATTTATGACAGCGATAATATCTGGATATAAATTCAAAGGATAACAATAAAACCCTTTATAGCCGCCGTTGTTGTCACAAAAATGATTTGGAGAGTCATATAGAATTTTTTTGCGAACATAAAATTGTAATAAAATGTTGGTAAACAAATTCGTACATTCTAAGACGATATTTTGTGGCATCTCTCTTGTATATTAGTGAAATTAAGCATGTTCATTCTGATCAAATAACGAAAACATAGTATTTGTGTGTATGCTGGGTTTAAGGAATCCACGAATGAACCATTGAATAAATGTGTAAAATTTTACTCTTTATTAAAAACGTTACGGTTGTAAATTGTTCAAAATTTTATATAGTGAGTTTTTCTTAGTTCTTCTACTGTTCTTTATGGTATTAAATGTAAATTAGTAATATAATAAAATAATTTCGTAGTGTATATTGTAAAATATACACTACGAAAAAAATTAATTGTCACGGTTTTGTGTATATACATCATCATCATTCTCCTGTCCTTATCCCACTCTAAGTGGGATCAGCACAACATGTTACAAACATGTTGTCACATGATTTGGCTACGAATTTTACGACTGGCCGCCTGTCTGACGTCAACTTATCTTAGTCGTATTTTACGACCCCTCGGTAAGAGAGAGGGTGGTCTATTCTTCTCAACCGGATACCACACAGTGGGTCAACTTACCTTAATCACCTTTTACGACACCTCGGTAAGAAATGAGGGTGACGTCAACTTGGTTTTGTGTATATACAACATTTAAAAATTTGGTTGCTATATCCCAATTTTTTGTCAAAATCTATAATATTGGGTTCTGCATTTAAAAAATACGATGTAAGTAAAATAAAGATTGTGTAGAATTGGATCGCATGCCGATAATATTATAATGAAACATTACGATTCTTGGATCACTGAATGCAAATGAGGGATCAAAGGAAATTATGCTGAGCAAAGAAGTTCTTACTTACTAATTTGCACGCGTTTAAAGTTTAAATGGAAAATTATATCTCCACTTAAGGTAGAATTGTTCGTATAGAACTTTTAAGCTGTTTTATAAAATGTAAGTGTAATTAAAAGGATTTGTGCAGTGGAATAAGCATTGCATTTTCCACTTTCACAGTAAGTAGCGGCCTGTTACAATCTCACTGCTGGGAGTAGTCCTCCTTTCTCCGTTTCTAGATAGAAGGGTTGGAGCTAAGACCTACCACGCTGCTCCAATGCGGATTGGTAGGTTATACATATCTCCAGAATTCTCTAGAGAAGGTTTCCTCACGATGATTTCCTTCACCGAAAAGCGTGTGATAAATTGCAATCATCAATTAGACATATGAGTTTTTAATAGAAAAACTCCTTGGTGCCTGACCGGGTTTGAACTCGTGTTCCCCTCGTAAATGTCGCACGGTCTCACCGCTGGGTTATCACAGCTTATACTACCACAGTAACACAGTAATACAACTTTGCCTTGCATTTTTAAAAACTTTTATTCAACTTGCAAGTTAAATTTGACCCACGTTATGGTGTTTCATTGAGCTGAAATTTTAGATACTGGTCCAGTCACGATTACAATGAATGCTTATGATAGGCAGAATCTGATGCTACCGCTAGGATTGGCTCTAGAAGAGGGACTCCAAACGGTTAATAGTATGCCATGAAATTATTTTAAAAAATTTCTTTTTTATTAACTTGTTATATAAAGTACAAGCTTTTTACCCGCGACTCCGTCCGCGTGGACCGTAGTCCTGGAATAAACAGTAGCTTCAGTATTATACATTATAATAGCTCAGTTAAATTTATGCAGTAAACAGAAATCAAAATATATAAAAACCTCTTCTAAAAATAAGTCCTTCGACGTAAGCTGAACAACGTGATTAACGTGTCAAGTCTGTATTTAAAAAGAGGTTCCTCCTTTTAATTACAGACTTGACTTGTCTTTGATACATGGTGAATTAAAAAACTTTTATAGGTTGATAATTGATGGCGTTTTTAAATTTCCTCCTGTACAAGTCCTGTACAGTTAACAGGATTTCTATAGCCCATATATTATTCCGGTATATTAGGAATAATTGAGCTAAATTTCATCGATATTGGTTCAGCAGATTCGCTGTGAAAGAGTAATAAACATCCAACCATACTCACAAACATTCGCATTTATAATATTAGTAAGATAAGATAAGATAAGAAGTAAGAAGAAGAAGATTAGTAAGATAAGATAAGATAAGATTATAGGCCGAAAAATATATATGCACTAACATATTCTTAATTTAAATTCAAAATCACTTTCAAAATATTCTTTATTCAAGTAGACTGTTTTCACTACTTTTGTATCGTCAAGTGTTTTGTGTAATGGCAAGTCTAGATAATGTAATGTATGTGTAAGGTACCGTCAAGTGATTTTCGGACCTTTTGCAGGCGCAACCTAGGCGTCATTAGTTTTTATCGGTTTCTAGTATGTCTGTCATATCTATCACTATTTTTACTATATAAGTAAATATTTTTCGGACAAATAGTATATTACTGTAGATATATTGTGAAGCCTATATGACGCTTATTTCTTTAGATTTCTCCCTTACTTAACTTTGTTACTGCCGGTATGCTAGTGGAAGTAGCCAATAGCGAAAGCCATCACTCCTGACTTGAGATTGGCCCTAGCGTGGAGTTTTTCAACAGTGCAAAATAGGAAAAAAATTATAAAGAAGATTCATTCTGTGTTGGGAAATGAATATTTTGAAAAGAATTAGTTTTTATTCGTAGTTAAAAATTTCAATGGACCAGAGTTATACTGGAAACCATTTCAGAGTTCTTGAAAAATTTCATATTCAAACACTTAGCTGTTTGAATACAAATACTTCCTATTTCAATTCAAATAGTCAAGTGCTGCCGGTCGAAGAGCATGAGGTATTTTATATTTTTCATCAAAGCCGATCCTCAAACGCTATTCAGGATCCTTTCTATAGTTCAGAAAATTTCATTGCATTTCTATATGTAAATACATACCCTTCATGTCTGAAATTGACTTGTATTGGTTTTATACTGCTTCCTTTATTCAAAAGAGCGTCTTTTCCTTTTATACATTCAGTCTATTCAAGACTTGATGTAAGTATATTATAAAATTATCTCCAAATTTTTCATCATAAAAGGAGGGCTAATGGGATCTTATATCTTACATCTCGTATAAAAAATATAATAGTAGGTAAGCGTTGTAATTATGATGTGACTTGAAATTCATTATTAAATAGTACTAGAACCGTGAACAGCTTAGTATTTCAGCTTTGTAGCTTTAGTTCCAAATAAGCAATGACAAAGCAATATAACAGAACTAACTACTTTGCTATAATCCGCACGGGTTAAGCGAATGCATGCAAAGCTAATGTGTATGAAGCAGGCAAAAAACCGAAGCATCATCAGGAGGATAGGCTCCACGACAAAAATCGTAATGCATTACGGTTTTTGTCGTGGAGCCTATCCTATCCTATCCTATCCTCCTGATGATGCTTCGGTTTCGGGGCGAAACGATCGTCGAGATTGTGGTGGTGGGTGTGTGTGCTGCTTGTGTGCGTTGTTGCTGGTGGAGGCGCCTTGGGGTGCATGTGGTGGCTTGTCCTGCATGTATAAGGTGCGTAGATTTTGCCTGCTTCATACACATTAGCTTTGCATGCATTCGCTTAACCCGTGCGGATTATAGCAAAGTTATATTATAGTTCTGTTATATTGCTTGTAATATGGAATTCCGCACAGTAACGCCTGCTTCTATAAATCATTCAATGACAAAGCATTTGTCGTATAGTCCGATCGGAATAGAATTTTCATTACATCACGTTTAAGATAACAGAACTCAAATCTATTGCGTAACAAAGGTTGTCGCAAATAAACTAGTTTTACTTTATAACATACAAATTTAAGAGCCATAAAGAGAAATAAGAATTGACTACCCTCATTTCATACCGACGTGTCGTAAAAGGCGACTAAGGTAAGTGCCGTGTGATATCCAGCTGAGTAGAATAGTCCACCCTCATTTCTTACCGAGGTTTCGTAAAAGGCGACTAAGGTAAGTTGACGTCAGGCAGGCGGCCGGTCGTAAAACAACTGGCCAAATCATATAACATGGTTAAAAAATGTTGTGCCGACCCCATTTAGATTGGGATAAGGACAAAAGAATGAATGTATGTATAAAGAGAAATAATGATCCCAGATGTAAGTATCCAAATATCATGAATTTGACAAATAAATGTACGGATATACAACGGCTGGGTTCTCAGACCGTTCTAAAAAGAGAATTATCGTAGACCGCCCCTGAGCACAGCTGAGCATCGTTACGAAACATCCGTGTCAATTATCCGGGAGTTTTCCAGTGACGATTGCGGACAATGGTTATGATTTAGCCGAGAAGACGCTATTCTTGGGAGGCCGTACGTTTTATTTACCCTCATTTATGTTATTTGGACGAGGCTACGCTTTATTTATTTACATATCACCAATAAAATGAACGTATTTTGGAATATGCATTTTATATATTATATTTTATTATAGCACAGCCACTTTATTACAGCACACACAATTATAACCACCCTCATAAAGTGAGTTGAATCTCGGTCATTTTTATAAGCAACCGATTTGGAGAAAATCGTACGTATTAGCTATTTATGGGAGCGATAATATCTGGATATAAATTCAAAGGATAACAGTAATTCCCTTTATTGCCTCCGTTGTTTCCAGAAACCGATCCAGTAAGCGATGTGGATATTTTTTGGAAAAAATATGTTGTATTTTTCAGAATAACTGCGCGGTAGTTGTTTGTAAAACGAATTTTGCGCGATACTATACGTGTATATTGCGCATACTTGTTGCCCAAATATTAAGTCATTTTGAAAAGTTTTGGAAAGCTGTAGAAGTTGATAGTTTCAAAAATGTAACGGTACGGATAATATTCAAATTTAAAATTGCTTGGTTGTTCACCCTCTCTTCTAATAATACGTTAAGCTTTATATCCAGGTTACTTTGACTGGTTAAAGCTGCTTACTTTTAGTGCAATAGTTTTTTAACATGAATTTATATAAATAAGTTGTTAGTCATCAAGTATTACGTACAGATATTCACCAATTACTTGTTTGATCTTCATCTCAACTTAGGATAAAGAATTTTTTGATTTTGACATAGAGAAAAGTTGAGTTTGAAGTGATTATCAGCCGTAGCTTATTATCGTTATTTATGTGTATTTATGGCAGTTTTATCCTGATATAAATTTTTCACTAAAATCTTAGTGAATGTGCGTATTTGGCTCCAGATTGGGATTATATACACTATTGATTGAAGCTGTGATAGCCTAGAGGTGAGACCTTGCGACTCTCTTGAGACGACATGGGTTCAAACTCCGGGCAGGTACCAATCAGTTTTTCTATTAAAACTTATGTGTCTAATTGACAATTGCAATTCATCACACGCTTTTCGGTGAAGGAAAACATCGTGAGGAAACCTGCATATCTCTAGAGAATTCTAAGGATATGTGTAACCTACCAATCCGCATTGGAACAACGTGGTACCAGCTCCAATGCTTCTCTCTAAAAACGGAGAGAGGAGGCCTTAGCCCAGCAGTGGGCTTAGTAACAGGCCGTTACTTTAATTACACTATTGATATATATACACTATTCAGAAGATTAAACTATGTCTTATTTTAGTTGTTCAAATTGTAGGCAATGAATTGATAAGTAAATTCAGGAAAGCGGTCCAACCCCTCACGAAATAGTGTCTTTTACGAAAACATTCATCCTATAAGTAGGGTCATGAATACGTAAGAGGGTATAATTTGGTACGTTAGAAAGAAAACCGCAACCTGGGAAACTACAGGTGTGACGATACCGTCTTATTTGTAGATGTATAAGGTGTGAGCGAAATCACCCGTCACTTATGTAAGGTTTACGATTTTATAGTATATATATAGTATAGTTTATAGTGGTTTGCGGGGAGGTCATTCTATGAAAAATTCTCTTCTGTATTCTGGTTGTGGAAGTGAACGTTGAACATGGATTGAACACATAATTGATAACGGAATTGGAGTTTAGTACATTTACTTTCGTAGATTAAAGAAACTTATTTTCTAACTTGTATTCTTATTTTATGTATTGAAATCGGCTATACTCATGTCTTATTCTATCAGGTTAGTCTAACAAGTATCGACCAGGTGTTATAAATAGCACATGAATAAGGGACTAGTCGAAACTAGCCAGTTTGTATTCATGAACTTATTTTTATGCGTTACGTTGTGACAATCATTATTGCAGTTGAAGAGTAATGCGAGAAAGTTAACATGCAGTATTTAACATTTTACACTATTCTTTTTAAAAATTAAATCGGACAAACCTAGGAGATACAAATTGTTTAGCTTTAATGAAATAAGAAAGTGTCAGTGAATTTTTGATTGAAAATTAATTGTTTAAATTCGTTTTTGTTTGAATAATAACCCTATGTACAGATTAAGAGAAAAAAGGAAAAAGTTCGAACATAAGAAAGATGATTTGATGAGAAATCCAGTTGATGGACTCAATCTAGAACTAGGACAACAAGATGCGCATCAGTTTATCATAAAAGGTGTAAGTCATTCATCACCGGCGTCATTTATTCCGGGATAACCGCTGAATACCAAAATGATAACCGAAATGAAGTTGCCTTCATATCATAGAATAAAGATGAGATGATCATGGGATATTGCGCGCTCCGCAGCGACCTAACTTTATCCCCGTTAAATAAGCTCTTTGCTTGGTAAATTTTAACATGGACTATGAATGTATATTTTAAATAAAGCACGACTTTATGATCCTTAAATTTTTTACACAAATAATATGTTGTAGACATCCTACTATCCTACTAATATTATTAATGCGAATGTTTGTGAGTATGGATGGATGTTTGTTACTCTTTCACGAAAATACTATTGGACGGATTTGGATAAAACTTAACAGTTAGATATGTTTTGTATCGGAATAAAATATAGGCTACAATTTGTAATTATATAATATAATAAGACGATACATGTTACTAAAGTCAGAAAAAAATCTGTCCTCTGAGAACTATCCTGGCGTACGCTGCTAAACCAATGGACCTACACAAAGATGATGTACCATAGTATTGTATGTCTTGAACAGTTCTATATAAAAGTCCGCGACAGCATATATCTACCTTTTATGTGGAAGCGACTATGACCAAAATTGTGAATCATAACTTTAATTAAATTAGATACTGTGGCAGAGCAAATTCCTCGCGAGCGAAGCCGCGGGCAAAAACTAGTTATTTTTATATATGAGTTTGGTCTTTCAAAATTAATTAATATGTACTGAAAGTACGGTATTAATGAAATTGCAAGTGAAAATATGATAAATTGCATAATACTAATCTCGATCTTGAATTTTGTGTACTTGGTTTTTAATCCTGTCACGTTATACAGCTCTGTTACCTGGAGCGACTGCGAACGGGGTCTCTAAAACCCCCCTCCAACTCTAGACAGCTTATCGCCATAACGCCCTCCTCAGATATTGGGAGACTCAGTTTCAGCCATCGCCTTGTGCAATTACTGCTACAAGATTCGATTAGGATTGTGCATTGCTATGCCAAGCACTTTGCCATGGATCTTTGTCTTGGTTTCACGGTCACTCAAGATGCGTGTTTTTTATTTAATGGTAAGAAACATTTTTCGCTAAGGCCTCGTATACGGTCAGGTTAAGTTGATACCCCTAACATCCTCTTCTTTCTTCTCAATCGTAACGCTTTTGACAGAGCGGTCGTGATCGGCATCAAGTAGCGGGTTCGGTAGGAGTAGTTGTTATGCGAGTTGCAGACCGAGAGCTAAGCTATGTTTATTTTATTTTATTTATTTATTTGATATACCAACGATACAATATTTATTTATTTATTTATTTATTTATTTATTATTCTACTTTACAAAGCTGGTTAAATGCTTACAATAACTTATTATCAAAACAGTATACAGCGTAAAACATATAGCGAAATCCTGACCCCCAAACTAGGATTCCCTGTGCTATGGGAAGCCAGACTTTCGACCGAACCTTTAATAATTTCTAATTTAATAAAATTAATTTCTAAGTTAATCTTTTATGCGGGTGGGTAAGTAAAAAATAAACATTACCGACCGTCGCCCGTCGCTTGCGCGAATGTAATCGGTGAATGCGGTAGTATGTGTTAAGTTTTTAGAAGCTGATGCCAAAGAATTAAATGTATTAAGTTATTTAATTTAATATTAATATTTTTACAATTTTCAAATATATTTTTTGTATTAAGGCTTATTATATGTATATTATATACTTGTATTTATACAAAAACTAGAACTTATATTAACTTAAAGTAAATTTATTAGTTTTATAAATTTTCATATGACTAAGAATAAGAAAACTCACCCACCGAGATAAAACAACCAGACTACATACAACTATAACAAAAATAAAAATAATTTTTAAAAGACGAAATGAAGGAAAACTAAAATTAAACAATACTTATATCACACGTTACATCGTAGCTTATCACTGTAGTTCAGAAAGAAAAACTTAAATTTGTCAAGCACTTTATATCACTCACTATCGCCTATTCAAATTATTTAAGATTTATAGTAGCAGTTGCATTAATCATTATACTTATATTAATTCTTATACTACTATATTTATCCATTAAAGGCGTATTCAGCATTGTCTTATAATGTTAGCTCTTAAATATATATTGCAATTAGGTACATCATCAAATAAAAGCATCAAGTCTAGATTGAATAAAAATTTGACAAAAAGTTAAAACTAAAACTATGTCGAAAAGTCTAGTAATAATAAAAATAGAATTAGTTTAGTTTAGCTCGCATAGCTAACGCAGTTTTTCATACCTGTGAAGTTATGTGAGCTAACTAAAATATGCGAAGCTAAGTCAGTTGTGTATGACGATGCACAACTACACGAGCTAAGCTAAGCCCCCTCCCGCTTACCCCGCACTTCTTTCATCTTTCACATATAAAAACATCGAGATCCCTTATGATATTTAGAAATAAAATAAAATAACATTACCTTAACACATCTTGATCCCTTTTTTAAATAACTTCCGTCTTTCATTGTCCTGTTCTCCTTATCAATTTGTCATTATATACTTTTATATATTCTTTTATAACTTCGCTTATTAACTTATTCTCAGTATGCTATATTATTTTATAATATATAGCACTTATATGTATTGTATTTGTTTATATGTATATATGTATTTTATACATTGATATGTCTTATTTCGTACACACCTACCTCCTGTTTTGCTCTTACATTCCCTTTAATGTCGGTTGCTTGGAAGAGATCGCTGATTTAGCGATAAGGCCGCCCGTTGTACAAAAATAGATTAAACTCTTATTTTCATATATCGTGTACGTGAAATATGTGTTTTTATATATCCTTTATGTTTTTTTTGTGCAATAAAGTGTATGTGTTTGTTTGTTTGTTCTTTCGTCCGTCGAATTAAACGTTGCAACAATGATTGAGCTTCCGCTTAGCTTTTGGTGTGCACAGCACATATCTTTGGTTTATCTTAGCTTAGCCTAGCTAAGCTGGCTTAGTTTAGCTTCGGAGTAGCTTAGTTTTCGATCTGCAACCCGCATTATGCGCTTCACAATGTCTCGCCATTTTCGTCGGATTGAAGTCATTACGTTATCAACATCAAATCAAAAAGTCAATATCTTACGTAACGCTAATTATAATACTCGTTAATTTAATTTATGTAGCCAGTTATATGATGAATTATGAATATTACTCTCGTGATTTTTATTACTAAAACTAAAAGTTTTTAATATTCAAATAGTTTTATTATTTTATTGTATGTATACACTTCATTTATACTAATCAAATAAAAGACCAATAAATCAAATTAAAAGCGCTTTAAATAAAAGGCTAGTTCCGTTAAATTTAAAACGAAACTTACACGCCATACTGAAAATAGAATCGCGTGACTGTTTTTAATTAAACTTGTGTAGAGCTCCATTCGTCAACCCCTAAAAACATTGCGTGCTCTGTAAGTGTTGATAAAATGTAAGTAAATACGTGCGACAAGAATGACCCTGTTTTTGGAGAGGTTCTTCTTTGTTATGGCATAAAACTTTTGAATATCAACAAGTCATCATTATCTCTATCGATGAACGGGAATGGTCCTGGTAGTATTCCGTCGCGTGGTATCCGACTGAGTAGAAAAGACCACTCTCATTTCTTACCGAAGTGTCGTAAAAGGCGACTAATGTAACTTGTCGTTATGCAGGCGGCCAGACGTAAAATAACTGGCCAAAATATATAACATGTTTAAAACATATTGTGCCACTTAGAGTTAAGGGCAGGAGGATGATTTTAAAACATGTTGTGCCCCCATTTGGAGTTAAGGGTAGGAGAATAATGATGATATATAAACAATATAGTAACAATATAATACATAAAAGATAATTCTTTGCGATTTTGTCGTGGAGTCTATCTCCTGATGATGCTTCGGTTGCGGGGCGAAACGATTGTTGAGTTTGTGCATGTATTTCTAAGAAACTTTCATGTATTGAGTATGAAAAAAAGAACGGATATTCCACTATACACGTAGCATTATATATTTTTTCTATTTACTTTATCGTGGATTATAGGTTTATAGGAAAATACTTATATTATTACTTTTCAAATTACAATACCATTAAAGTTAAAGTTAACATATGCGTAGAACATTTATGTTTCTAAATAAAAAGGCTCCATTACCAATAAACAACATCAATTGTCATGTTTTCTTTCCTTAGGTCGTTAGTCCCGCTGGGGTAATGTGCGAGACCATTAAAAGGGCATAAATATATTCCCCTGTCTATAAATGTCACCGCGTTTCGTAGTATGCTACTGTAAATAGTCTTCTCGATGCAATCTACTACAATGTTGTTGACAGAAAAGTTGGGAGACATTTTTATCTACAAAAGAATAACGCTAATGGCATACTCTTCTTGAATTGCGACTTATTTATGTTCAGACAGTTTCGAAATTTTATTGTAACTCGTTTTGTATTCAGTTGCAAACGTAAGCTTTGCCATTACAATTATTTAAAAACACTGACATAACGAGGCCGATACAGAAAGCCTATTATACTGTTGAGGATACTAAGAATGCTTGAATATATGCTTTTCGAGCCTGTGCAAGATAGAAGATAACTTATTTCTATTTGTACGGAAAAATATAGGTATGTATAAAAATAAAATTTGATGTATATCATAGACATACGAGAGGTCACAAAAAGCTTGTGATACCTGCGTCGCGACTCAGCATTCGCTTCTATAATAAAATTCTTCAATTTATTCTAGACCAGTGTACAGAAATTCAAACTAAGTGTAAAAATATGCTTATACGTAAAACATATTACAAAATTGAAGATTATTTGGATGATAAGAAAGCCTGGATTTGAAAATCCTTTCAGCTTCATATAAACAACGGTTTAATAATATATAATTGAAAATATTACAAAATTGACCGCCGAGTTTCTTGCTGGTTCTTCTCAGTAAGAGCAACATTCCGAACCACCATCAGCTTCATTAATCATATTGATGCTTGACGATTTAAAAGTGCCTGAAATAGTTTATTTGAATAAAGATTATTTTGATTTGGATTGATTTGAAAGAAAAAGTACCTAGTTATAAGAACTATATTTTGAAAAGAAACAACATGGCGGATTGTTTTTGTACTATTCCCAAGAGAAAATCGTGATTTTTTCTATACTATACATAAGCCCGGTATATAAACTACAATACAGACAGACATTTAGATTTATAATATTAGTATGGATTTACTTTCCATCAAAATATTCGTGAATGCATTCGCAATCTCTATAGCATTCTAATTAAAGGACGACTGTAGTAAGCGTCTTAATATATATATTTACACTATAGCGACTGCTTAATTTCGTAGTCTTGTATCTGAAACGGTAGCTTTAGCAGCCCTATTTTGATTGAATAAATAATTTATCCTTAGTTTAAGACCTTAGATCGAACTTATTTATTGTTTTTGTTTAAAATTATATGGGCTCTTTTAAATAATCATTTCTTACATTTAGGAACATTTTAATTTAAGTCTTAATATATAGAACTAACAATTTTAGCTCTGCACAATTTTAATACGAGTAGCAATACATCATGTCGTAAAATTAAGAAAAAAACTACATTTAATAAATAGGACGAAGTTTGCGCGACCTAGTTCCTTTTAACTTACGTGCAATATACGACTAGGGATGTTAAAATATAATTGATTTTTATAAAAAAAATCGATTATTTCATTCTAATAATCGATTTTTCTTAAAATTATTTTTGTAAATTGATTATGTTAATCATCCTCTTTTTTCTTCTTTTTGAAGATATGATGTTGGAATATCTTATATATATGGACTAGCTGTACCAGCGGCTACGGCCGCGTGGAAATCAGCGTGTCACAAATTTTTCTAGAATTCAAATTTTGTTCAAGCAATTCTGCATTATAGGATGGAACGGAACGTCGAACCGCCGGTTTCAAAAATTCAAAATTCAAATTTGACAGATTCGCAAAAACTTTTCGCAACATTATATACGTCTCGCAATACTATTGTAAAATTCGCTAATAAACTAGTCTAAACCAATTCAAGCACGCTTTTTACTTGAAGAAATTTTAAACATAAAAGTAGTTATTGTGAGTTAACCATAAGAGAAAGAGACATGCTCTTGCGGACTTTTTTTATAGTAAATTATAGATCTACAATTCTCTAGGACATTACTTTAGCGTAACTCTGCTGGTTTACGCAGCGCACGCGACTAAAGCTTCCAGCAAGCAAGTTTTTTAACAACTGCGCGATCTCCTCAACACAATTTACGTAATACCGATATGTACTATTTATTTAAACCATCCGGAATTATTGCATTATCTTTTGGTGAAAACCGTACAAAAATCTGTTCAGTAGATTTTGAGAAAATTGATTACATACAGACAGACAGTTTTTAGCAACTTTGTTTTATAATAAGTATAGATATGAAATTCGCGTGCCACAGTGTTAGTTACCATACTTCTCCGAAACGGCATCACCAATCTTTATGAAATTTAATGTGCATATGTAGTAAGTCTTAGAATTTGCTACCATTTATTTTTGATACCCCTAAGTGATAAGTGTTGTCCATCCCAAACAATGTTTTTTAGTTTTTCGAATAATTTTTTTTATGTATGTTTGTACACTAGAAATTATCTAGAAATGATTTTTATAAGGCAACACAACGTTTGTCCGGTCAGCTACTTATAATATAGAAAAGAGGAACTTATTACTTATTCGAATGATCAGAAAATACATCTATTTTTTTAATTAATCGATTTATCTTGAAAGGAGAAAAACCGATTATTTATATTTTTTCCGTTCCATGTCACATCCCTATATGCTACGTTGGAGTGTGCTAAGTAACACATGCACTTTATAACAACGGGCACTAATTATGAAAAGCTATGGGCTCGCGTGTAGTGCCCCGCACAATTATGCTAATCTTATTAGTCAATCCACTCCGTCCGGCACAGTTTTATGTTTCTGCACGAGCGTGTCACGAACCTTCTATACTTTTTCTAGAGTAGCGTGACAAGTTCAACTTGAATTTTCTGAATCTTAAGTATACATGTCCACGATTGGTCAAAAGAAAAAAAAGCGAGGGTTGATTTTGATAAGAAACATGATATTCTATTGTTTGTATCGTAGTATTTTTTGCCAAAAATTTTCAGATCGAAATTCACACATACTACCTACATTTTAATGTTTAAAAATGTAGGTTTAATATTTTCTTACATCCATGTTTATTAACATTACATCATCATTTTTTTTTTATTAATAGAGGAGCTAGGCGGAAATAGCAGTTTATTTTTTTTTAATCATATAGTCATTTTTTCTGCCATTATGCTTTGTTATGTGGAAACGGCAGTATTATTAAGTTATATTTAAATATAGTTTTGATTGAATAAATCGATATTACCTGTTAATTAAATTCAATGAAAGTTTCCACGAGAACGGAAAATTTCAGATCAGACTTATTTTCCTATGGGATTATATATTCCAAGTTATTATTTAATTATTAATGAAGTAATGATATTGTATTAAGATATTGAATAATATATAATATATGTATGTGCATTTAATCTAGTTTGGAATCTGTTTTTCGAAAACATTCATAAAACCAGGATTATCATTATAAAAATCAAGATCCAAAGTACGAGTTATAGAATCGTGCATAGTACTTATTTGACACTCTCCTCAACTTAAATAACTTATACATATTACATTATATTAATCAGAATGAATTGATACCAAATTTACTACGCATAATGTTTCATTTCATTAATCTTACAAAATAGCTTAAGGATCGATACTAGTTCAAAGTTAATGGTATCGAACTGCCTAACAAGCGATTGAGCAACCTGTTTGGAAACTAAACCAGCTGTTGACACGGCTGTCTTGTTAGAGAAACTCGTAATTAATTCATAACAAGAAGCTAGTACATAATTTTAGTTATAATAGTTAATACGACGAAAAGTACACTGGCCGTCTTATATGCTGTCAACCGCATTAGAAGCATTGATATATGGCATATGGGTTTAATATCATAATTTTGTCGCCCTATTTATGAATATTAGGATCTAGTAAAAGTAAAGTAAAGTAGCGGTCTGTTACAATCCCACTGCTGGGAATAGGCCACCTCTCTCCGTTTCTGGAGAGAAGGGTTGGAGCTAAGACCTACCACGCTGCTCGAATGCGGATTGGTAGGTTACACATATCTCCAGTATTCTCTAGAGATATGCAGGTTTCCTCGCGATGTTTTCCTTCACCGAAAAGCGTGTGATAAATTGCAATTATCAATTCGACACATGAGTTTTAATAGAAAAGCTCATTGGTGCCTGCCCGGGTTTGAATTCGTGTTCCCCTCGAAAGAGTCGCACGGTCTCACCGCTGGGCTATCACAGCTGTAGGGTAATTTTAGGTTATAGTGTCTATAATTTTTTAAGGAGACAAAATTTATAAGTTATTTATAATTTTATTAATTTATAGTTATAGGGTAAATATACGATCAAATCTATAGGCTAACCTTTTAACTCAGTCTTCGCGTGCGGGGTACATGGGCGCGGAGGTAGGATGAGAACGGGGTTGAAGTAGGTGCAAGCGCTCACCTCTTGCATGACGCTATGAGTGCTCGCCCGCACCAACCTCAGTCCCCGTTCTCGTCCTACCCTGGTATTTTCGCCCTGGTACTTCGCATGCGAGGACTGAGTTAAACGGTTAGCTTATAAATGAAAGATCTCGAGAATGGTCTTCAAAAACATTACTGAAAATAGCTTAACTAATTGATAATTCATGCGTATAACGTTCTTGCTCTGCTGTTTCTCTTAAATAAAAAGCAATATTTTCTTTTAAAAAAGTAATTTTAAAGGTGATCGGATAAAAGTTTTCATTTATAAAACTAATGTATGATAATATCAAACAGCGAATGAGTTTGCTATCTAGTTGGAAGACCACATTGTAAAGCTTTTGCATATTTTACTCGATTCAAAAATCGAATAGGATAAGGAAATATTGGCATATTTTTTCGTTCAAATTCTCAAGTATATGAAATTATGAACTGACGTCCAAAGATTAGTCAAGTAGTTAAGCAATGCACTTAACAATCACCCTTTTCGAATATGTTTCTGTAGATCTGTTTCTGTTTCAATATATTAATACGGAATTAACAACCAATGCATGACCAGTAGTAGACGTGTATATCACCTCTTTCGCAATGAAACAGGAGTTTTCTTAAAACCAGGTGATGAATTCGAAACCAAATTATAGGTATAAATAATTACTGACTTATTGAAAATTTAGATCATTTTTTTATTTCAAATATCTTATTGTATCTGTCACATTAGTTTAGGATGTTAACACAAAGTCGCAAAACAAAATAAAACAACAATTTTACGCAGCTTGGATTTAACTAATTCTCGCGATATTTTTGAAGTTATCTGCCTTCCTTCTCGTCTTCTTCTCGATATGGATTTGTCCATTTAGAAATACTCCAGTAATATCTTGTTCGCCCGTTACAAAATTCTGAACTTCCAACTTTATGTGATTCCACAGATCAATGGCTTACATCTGCTGTACATTAAGTCTAAAGGGAAGGCGACTAAACGGCCCATCTATCTTAATTTCGCCCTTCGAGTTTATCCCCGAAATACGGACGTACGACAGCATACATTAGAATATTTGCCTGGTGATTTGCTAGATGTACATAAGTACTGTGAAAAACAATGTAAACATTTTTACGATTCTTTGTTACCTTAGAAAAACCTTACAATGAAGGTAGGTGGTTTGTTTTATTGCATCATAAATAACAAAGGTGGGGTCCCATTGTAGTAAAGTTTTAATTATGGGTTTCATGTACGTTTTAATAAAGATCATGATAATGTAAGCAACACGCGATGTAATAACGCATGTATTTCACCGAAGCTTTTTGATTAAATATAGGAATAATGATAACATGTTAGAACATTGTTTTAGATTGAAACATATATTTTAATATTACTATTTTATATTTATGAATACATCTTATATTAAGATTTGAGTTTTACGTTTCGTTTTCATAACAATATAGTAAATATAATTTATTTCACAAAATATTACATCAGTCATTGCCCATTAGACAAGTCTTCAAGTTATTCAGAATTTTTTGCGTCTCTTTTTAGATATATTAACCATCATTTCAAAATGTCGGACGTGTGGAAGGGATCTATTAGCCCGACATGTTCCGGTGCGGAATTGCATTTAACCTTAATCTTTATCCCATTTTGAAGGTGGGTTTTGCTGACTCTTATATCAGCATCTTAATTTTTACAGTCAATATCATTCTTAAGATCGTCTTGGTTTAAATTATTTTTATCTTCCGCGGATATACGTCAAGCAATAAAATAAATGTCAGGTATTATTCCTATGGTCATAGGTCTCTCAATTATTAGAGAAAGGGATATGAAGCTAAGACCAACCAATCATCTGAATACGAATTTGTCTATTGCAAGTATCTCAAACTTTCTCTAAGTACAATCAGATTTGCTCAATACCAAATCGAATGTCAAGAATCAAAGTGTTATTAGGCCATCACGATTCTGCTACTAATTGTATGTAAAAATTATACCACATTTTACTAAGAATTTTATCTAAGTTCATTACTAATAATCTAGGAAAGACTATTAACTTGATAGTTAATGCAATTTCTTAAGCTATAATCAAGATTCTCACTCACAGCGCGGCGATACATAAATCAAACAGTATACTAATATCTAGATCAGATATTAACTAAGCCTGAACAAACATTTGGTATAAATTTACATATTGCTATTATCTGCTGAGATTCAGTACGGAACGTCAGTATAATAGGTTCACAATATTATGTTTAGATTATGTTATATGTTTAGTCTGGCTTAAACAAGAGTCAATATCATTATCATTATCATTAAGGGAAAAATAAGAATTTTTCCCTTATTCTTTTTAACTCTTCTGTTTTCTCAACGGAAAAAACAGTCTTAAGATTTATTCAATAAGGCTGCCTTAGTGACGTTTGGTAGGTCTCAGGCATCTCGAATATTTTCTTGGGATAACAAATCTTGCTACGTTACTTGAGTTTTATTTTTGTTGCTGAAGGTAAGGTGATTTTAAGCGACATTTTAAGGTGATTTGTTAATGTTTATTTATACCAAATGCTTTTAACAAAATTTAATGTCCATACTATTGATCGTTGAGGAGTTCCCTCGTCTGAAGCCAATCCTAGTAGCAGCATCAGATCATGCCTGTCATAAACATGCAAACTCATCGGCACAGGACCAGTATGTAATCATGCTTATCATGAATCATCATGAATCATCACTGACACTGGACCTCTATGTAAAATTTCAGCTCAATTGGACACTGAGAAGTGCATCAAATTTAACTTGCTAGATTCCACCTTCACAAACACACGCGGCAAGATAAATAAAAGCTTTTAATAACATCAGCCACTGTCTGCCTTTTGAACTGGCAAACCTTTGACACGTATACATTTCGGAAATATTTCAGTTTGTATTACTATGCTATTCTAATAACAGTGACTATGGTTAATATGTATGGCTAGTATTATGGTAATGGCGGTATGCTGCCACTAGGCGCTATCAGCAAATAACCGAACTGCTAAGTCGATAACTGGATTGATGCCTGAGACTTTGATTTTGAGAAATTTTGAAATTTGTGCCGTTTCCTTTATCTGTATCTTAAAACAGTGAAATCGCAGATACACAATATTTTATGTTTAGGCAACGAGTAAGCAAAATATATTAACGGGTAAATAAAGAAGAGAATTAGCAGAAAGTTAATGTTGAAAACCATACTCATACTACATTCAACTAAAAGACCGTCAGTACAACAAAGTAAAGATAATTAATGCATAAAATAAAACTGATTTGATATTTCCTAGTTTCATCCAAACATCAACCAATCCTCATGCCCCTTGCTGACAGATTACAAACTGCTATAAGCTGACATCCCCTGCCTCATGACAAATGGAACAAAAGGATTGCCGACAGCAAAAAGGTGCTCCAAAATGTTCCATGAAGAAGCTTCGTATATTTCTCTACTTTATAAATGTGTGAAACCATATTTTGTACGTTCAGATGCTTTTGTATTAGTACAAAGATGCGCTTCAAGTGAATAACTTCTTTTGTTTTTCTGTTGATATGTTAGCATGTGAACTCTATCATCGTTTGGAGTTCGGTCAGACTCTTTTTGTTACATGTTAGAACTTGATAGGCCGCCGTGTGATATCGCGCTGAGTAGAAGAGACCAGCCACATTTCTTACCGAGGTGTCGTAAAAGGCGATTAAGTTAAGTCGACCCGCCGTGTGGTATCCGGCTGAATAGAATAGACCACCCCCATTTCTTACCGAGGTATCGTAAAAGGCTTCTAAGGTAAGTTACCGTCAGGCAGGTGGCCGGTAGCAAAATACGTAGCCCGTGTTATGCTGACCCCACTAAGAGTGGGATAAGGGCAGGAGTATGATGATGTTGATGATGTTAGAACTTGATAGTCTTATTTGGTAATTGACTGTACACTTTAGATACAATCCAAGACACTAATTAACTTAGTATGGGTAACCATATTTTTAAAATCTTTACACATCACCCTGTATCACCATCACATGACATTACAATCGCCAAGATAGCCTATCTGACTAATTTAACTAAACTAAATCTGAATTTCACATCAATAATACAACATCAATCAAACATTCTTTCCCTTAATATATTTTATTTAAAATTTTGAATTATAATATACGAGTATATATATATTTTTTAATAAATAAACAAGAATTTTTCCAATAAATCGAAAAAGTTCACAGTTATCAGCGAGTAATAGTATCATTGTCTTGTATAGGTCATTCATAAAACTGTCAAATAAGTAGATATAGGGAAAAATATTGAATAGTATATCAACACTACTGGTAATTTCATACACAACATCATTAACTACAGAGCGTATCAATAAATCATTATTTTTTCTAGTCACCAGACTGTGACTGGAATGGAATAAACAAAACAAATTGGATGAAATGAAAATTGCATCAGAGGTTATTAAAAATCCAATTTGCACGGTAGCAGCGGCCGCCAGACAATTTCATCTCGTCTAATCCCGCTATCACTACTTACCTTGCACTGATTACTGTAAAATGTTCCCTTGCCTTTTTCGCCTCTATTCTAGACAAATATATATTCCAATTAAGTTGTCGGCTACTATTTCACTGTTGATAATCTGGTGCAATTTATTTATGGGGCTACGCTTGTAGTTCTTTTATTTGTATTTAACAAATTAAACACGTCACGAGAAGTAAAACTTACTTTATGCACACATATTTAGAATTAGAAATCCTACGTGTGGTATCCGATTGAGCAGAATAGACCACCCATCTTTCTTACCGAGGGGTCATAAAATACGTAGCCAAATCATGTGACAACATGTTTGTAACATGTTGTGCGGAATCACACCAAGATATGGGCAGGAGGATATATATATTTAGAATTAGAATGAATATGAAAAACGCAAAGGTTTTTCTTATTCGGGTTTTTCAAGAAGCACGTAATTAACTCAATACAGATAAGGTTACTATTTCTGTTACCATTCCTATCCCGGTTGAAGTTCTTGGTGCTTCTACCGAGAGAAATATTGGAGCTTAAACTTTGCCACACTTTGACATAGACGCAGGCAGATATTTATGGCCTAGTAATTCACGATAAATATCAAGATTTGTTTAATTTCTTTATCAAAAAGCTCATTCACACTGGGCAAGTGGCAATTGATCGTCAATTATGATGCTGAACTCAATTTTTTTATTATTATTTGCTATATGTATGTGCACGGCACTTGAGAGGCATTGGTGCAGTTCGTCAGAGATCCCGGGGCCTCTCTGATAGTGCGGAGGCTGTCTATCGATGGGGTTTTAGTGGGTAGGAATCCCACATAACCGGATCTCACCCCAAAGAGTTCCGGTATCCTTTAGAAGATTTCCCCCGTAAAGAAAAGCCTAAAGAGAATCGGCACAGTTCACTATGGATGTTAATTTGTGAATGGGGAGGAAGAATGTTTTAAATATTCTTTCCGGAAAAGTGCAGTATTTTTAATCCCTTGTTGATTCACTTGTATGATTATTATAGGTCTATAATAGGCTGATGTAAAGGCATTCTCAGGCGTAGATTTATTGTTCGCCTGTCTGTTGTCGCGTCGTGCATTTGACAAGCTATTGGACGTGTAGTTAATGGCTCTTTACTGCACGCAAGTATTGAAAGCGTATTGCATCGAATTAATTAATCTCTAACAAGACAACGGCTCGAACAGCTGCCTTAGTTTGCAAATGAGCAGGATATTCCCTTGTCTTGCACTTCTAAAACAAAAGTTTGTATTATCGTTTCGACTATTATCGTAAACTTGAATGAGTGAACTTAAACAGTTTGCAAGTTTCGTAGATTAACAAAGACTTCACGTAAACGAGAAAAGGCACAGACAGGCGAAAAAGGAACATTTTTCGTATAATAAATAAATATATCCAATGTATAATAATATCTCTTAATAATATTATAATTTAATAAAACATCCTTTAACATTATTCAATTTTGATAATACCACATGCTATAATTAATCTACAATAAAAAACATAAAAATTAAAGAACATATGGCCGCTTTCAGGAATAATAAGCCTTAGTGGCTTATTATTCCTGAAAAAAATTCACCAATGACCATTGTTTCGAAATACTGCACACCTGTGAAAAAATGCTTAAAATTGAATATTTTGGAACAATTAGAAATCATTAAGCATAACAATGGCACCCTCATTAACGAGCAGACAAATGTTTCAAGTTCAAGCTTGTTGCACGTGTTCAGAGGTAAAGGTGGGGTTGAACCGACTACTATATAACAATGCTTGTTCGGTTAACGCTTCGCTTTGCGATTTTGTCGTGAAGTCTATCTCCTGATGATGCTTCGGTTGCGGGGCGAAACGAATGTTGAGTTTGTGATAGTGAACGTGTGTAGTGCTTGTGTATTGTGGTGGCAGTGGTGGAGGTTTGTGCGTGTGTTTTTACGAATCCTGCATGTAACGGGTATGAACCACGGATAGTCCACTATACATTTAACACTGTATATTTTTTCTATTTACTGTATCGCGGATTATAGCAAAATAATTTTATTATTACTTTTGCGTTATGGATCTCCGCAAAGTAACGCCTAATTCTGTAAATTAATCTACAATATTTTGAAATGAATATATTTTTACTTGTAATTCCCTTTCAGCTCGATTTAAAAGTATGTTTTTTTTATATACACACTCTAAATACATTCCTTCTTGGATAAAGTATATTTTTATCACAACTGAAAATGCAATTTGAACTTTATATGTTTTCTAATTGGGTAATAAAACTATAAAACAATATAATTAATGTTAAGTAGATTGTTTATTGTTATTTTAGTAACGACGTATGAATTCATTAATATGTTTTATTTAACTGATTCATAAAATTTGTCAGATCTCACCTGTCGAAATAGGATTTTATAGGTTAATTAAAGTATCATCATCCTCCTGCCCTTATCCCACTCTACGACCGGCCGCCTGCCTGACGTCAACTTACCTTAGTCGCCTTTTACGACACCTCGATAAGAAATGATGGTGGTCTATTCTACTCAGCCGTATACCACACGATAGGTGTACGTTAATTTAAGCATTAGTTTATAAAAAAAGCTTTGCTGTTCTGATTATAATTATCAGTAAAAATAGTTTTAATGTCGGGGTTGCGGACTAATACGTGATAATTTTTTTTTATATATTTACGATAAATTCTTGACTCTTTCACGAAAAAATTCTTAATTAGCTGGATTAATAGTGTTTTGGATTACCTTCATTTCAACTTGTAGCTGCTGTGAAAAAATAATTAAACTTCCAACGTGGACCACAGAGAGTTTCATTGGTAAGATTTCTAGGGTCTTTTTTCTATTGGGTAGAGGTGTTATTATGGAAGAGGCAAAGCATTTCATAGGAATTTATAATTAAATAATTTTAAGGTAGTAAAAACAAAATTTAAATGGGTCGAATTATCATCTGTTCACTTATTTTATAGACAAAGACAAAGTACTCTCCCTAATAATTCCAATAAAGTCTTATACAAATTACGTTGTCAACCATGACTACCCCAATTAATAAGGGGGCAATTTAAGGAAATATCTCGCTTCCGGTATTAGACCTTCACAATCTAGTGCGAACATAAACTGTGATAGAGGACGCTTTTGGGCTTGTTTAATTTCACGGCTGAATAAATTCGAATGGTATACCGCTGAGACCGTCCTTAGCATTGACGTTTCTGTTGTCCCATCTATAAAATCCTACCCTCCGACGAAACGTTCAATCTACAATTTATTTAGTCCCTGTTTAAAAGTGAAGTGAATTAATTATAGTAGATATTCAAAAAGTATTCTATTAAACAACACGTCAGTACACGTAAACTATCTCGTACACGCTATTTTTCTCTATAGAATAATTATTTTGTCGTCTGTCTTTCTCCCTATATAACTAATGTCCGATATATACGTAATAAAAACTATTGCGATGAGATTAGGATTATTTTAGCCTAATATAGGAACAGCAGATTACACATCGTAAAAATTTTTAGACAAACGTTGTTTAGGTTTTATCACAGTTTTTTTCCTTAGCCGTGATGTTATTATTGAATACATAATTTGAAAAATAAAGGCTCCAATTTTTGTTGTGAAGAAAACTGCATATTATGATTATTTTTATGCATAGGCTTATATCTGTGGATTTGTTCTTTACGTATATGATTATATGATGATGTCTTGTATAAGATTGTATAGGACTATAGGATATTATGTAATCCTGCAGAATAGCCTGTGTTCTTATAAATCAACGAAGCTAAATCATTTGGCTATAGATCATTTGTTTATTTGTCTTTTCTGCCAAGCAGTATTAGTTATCGATTTATTTTCTCCATAATCATAAATATCCTACGATCAATATTACTTCCACTGTCGTTATTAATAAATATGTATTTCCGAGAAGAAATTGTATTGGTAGAAATAAATAAAAATCCGCTGAATTACATTCGATATACCCACTGATATAAGGGCCATTGTTATATTAATCTTAGGGAAGAGCATTATGAATGTTTTCGATATAGGACGATGCCGAAGCAATATCGATAACATAATGCAAGTTAAAATACGTTACAGTGATGGTTTACTGATATATATGATATAATATAAACTGGCCAAGGGTAGGTTATAACATTAGACATCCAGGTGGATGATGGTGGTGCATGATGTGGACTCAATATTTGATGCCTTAAAGTCTGAACCTTTGGGCAAAATGAAGGTAATCCATTTTGTGTGTATGTAATATTTTCGCTAAAATTTACAATATCCCCGTGCCACTGGTGGAACTCTAATGGATCCGATCTTAGTCACTTTGTAACAGACCTGTCAGCAGTAAGACTTTTGTCTCAAATGTCGGTGTATTTATATTTACGCTCAAATACTCACTAACACTTGCCAATCAGATGAACGCCTTTTACAGCGGTATTTATTAAAATAAACAAAAAATATAATATGTATTACAGTAATAATTCAATATTACTTATTATTTTATAAATAGAAGTATGTTTTGAACTTATCTTAAACTAAACAACCCTCTTCACAGTAGACTCCTTCATGTGCAACTCTTTCTGAAGTAAATTAATTAGACTTTGGAACTTTGTTAGTATTTGTCTAATATAACAGTTTAAATACTCTTGGAATAAATAATATTTAAATTAGAATTCAATATCGCAAATTCAACAAAAATAAAACAGTATCTATTAATATTACTTTGATAGAATAATATTTGAATAGTGTAGTTAGATGAGGTGTGGTCCTAAAACCGTGCACCAAGCATGTTTATTATTGATATATTATAATGACGTCACTCACTTTAAATTTTTTTACGAATATTTTGAATTTGAAGTTGTAATTTGAATATCACAAACCGAAGGGGCCGGAATGTAAAAATACTGAACTCGTACTCGTCAAAACTTTGCATTACGTTTCACTTACAAAAGTAATAGTAAAATTATTTTGCTATAATCCGCGATATTTTTTTTTATCGTGGACCATAGTGAAATAATGTTACTATTACTTTTGTATTATGGATCTCCTCAAAGTAACGCCTAATTCTATAAACTATATGTCACTTCTCGTGGCGAGGACGTTGTTTCTCTGTGTGTTACATGCCACACTCGACATGCAAGTTGATGATCGAAAAACTGACATTATTGCAACTATAGCGGCTAGCTATCGACTAGAAGCATTTAAGCCACTTGATTTAGCAATGCTTATACTAACTTTAGTCGGCCGCCATAGTAAAGCAGGGAGGAGGTAACGATGTGTAGGTGAAGTTGGCATTTGAAGGAGCAGACTCAGACGAGCTCTTACAAGCTTATAGTATATTTCTGGATAGTACAAACAGTCGTTAGGTTCCCAAGGTCTAAAAATGACAACCGACAAAGGCAACGTTGATAGACTCCAAAGGGACGTACAGATGATGTCATAAAGGTTGCGGCGAAACGCCGGATCCAAGCACTAGATCGTTTGCAGTGGAAAATGCTTAAAAGCCCTATATCCAGGTTTAAATATTGAGAAAGAGGCGAAGAGAAAAACAATTTCTTTCATAGATTTCTCTTCGATAGATTTTCCAGAATTCTAATTCTTGGGAGATCATCATCTCATCTTTATAAAGTTCTTATTTATGTAAGGTAATGAAGAGGCAGTGATACTTCTGATACAAAATATTATTATTAGTACGTTTCTCTAGCCTTAAATCATTGTCCGTTTGCTTTCTTAACGTCAGCGTCTGATGCATTCATATTATAGAATGTTTTTAAGACAATATAAAATAATTATTTTCCGATCCTGTAAAACTGAAAAAGTTTCGCTACTCCAATCGCGATATTATTGTATTTTCTTTCTTATCTCCTTATTTTACCCCTCGCAGAGCAGTAAGATGTAACAATAGGGCTCTTGAGACCACTTTCGCTACTTTATTTTAAATAGATTAAATCGCTTTACTCTCAACCTTATGGGTTAGAATATTATTATAAAGCTATTTTGTATAAATTAATACTACCATTCGATTTTAATCAGTATATATATTATACTCGTTATGATGAGATTTGTTAAGAAATAAAAAGGTTTATTAAGCTATCTTATTTTTCATGCAATTTTTCGTTGGCTTTATTCTGCAGTATTTTGGTTACCAAATTTTATATAGAAAAGTTTTAAGATAATTTGAATCAGAAGAGTATTATAACAATGAATAAAAGATTACGATTAGATCTTAAAGCATTAACGATACATGCACGATTCGTAAAAACACATGCACAAACCTCCATCACGGCGGTGGTTACTTTTGTATTATGGATCTCCGTAAGTAACGACTAATTCTATAAATTATTTACAAGATTTAAAAAAAATAAACAATTGAAATGACTAAATTCAAATGAACTCTTCTGTAAGAAATAATTGCACTTCTAACTCTGAAGGTTTGCCAAAAACGCGCTGGAAATGTTTTGATTATCGCGACAGCGTGGGAGATACAACGCGTGAAGTACCATAAAGGATGGCATGCTCTATTTTTGCATGTACGGAGTTGTGCTCATATTCATTTTTCACTCTGGCAATATTGTTCACTCTAACAAAACACCCTTGTATTGTTGGAAGTGAATGCTAAAGTTGACGCTTAGATTCCGAGGAAAACTGTTGGGAATTTTCAATTGTGTGTTCTATTTTGTTTGTTTAAAAAACTCTATTTCGCTACTTTTCTAGAGCAAAGTTGAGTGGCACTGTTGTGTTTAACTGGGTAACAGCATGCTTAACATTAAAAATTATTCAAAACAATACCTACGTCTTGTTAATATTAAAAATACTTAGTCTCATACTAAGGGTTTTTGTGATGCATGAAGACTCTTTATTAGACTTGAGGTTAAAGAAAAATATGACGTGAAAAAAAGTGATGTCTACATATAAAAAACTAACTATGTATTTTTTATTGTTGATAAGTTTATTTTAGCATATTTAACCGCAGCGCAATGATTACGTAAGAAGTCAGAATTCTAAATACCGCATACATAGATAAATATATGGGACACTTACACACACGGTCGTCCGTCTCCAAAGTAAGTAACTTAATACTTGCGTTATGAGTGACGGACAACTGGAAGATATACTAATGTTTATAGAAAATGTTGGCCCTCGGTGGGAATCGAACCCACGACCCGCGGAGCTGAAGGTAGGGTCACTACCCACTGCGCCAACGGGCCAGTCAAATAGCTATACGTCTAAAGACTGAATTATATACTTTGGCAGTCACAAATGAAATCTCGTTTTGTGATATATAACGAAGAAAATTATCCCACTCGTATGAAAGTTCTTGGATTTTTATCACAAAGTAAGGGTAATTTAAAACTGGTTGAGTGAAAACTTTCAGCTTGATAAGTTTGTAAGTAGAATACAAAATACGCTTGTCGTGTAACCTCTATTTTTTACAACCAATGCTTTCGTACGTCTCTCTTTATGATTGTTCTTCTTTTATTACAGTACTTTTGTTTCTTAAGTAAAAATTTTCCGAGTTAAGAAAGCGGGATTTATTGTAAATCCGTACTTACTCTTTGGTCGTAAAAGTTAGATGATTGAAAAAATACTCGTTACTTTCATAAAGTGCTTGTGGAGTCGTTAAATTTATTTTCAATCTTTAACGTTTTCATTTTTAAATAATGTGAGTGTCGGTTATAGGTCTTCAAAAATTATTCTAAAATTGGTTTCATGATATATCTGCATGACTATATGCTGTTTGAAATTAGGTTTAACATTTTTTATTTTCTTTTGCCATTCGATGATAAATATAATTTACTCTGTAAGGTAGGGATCGCCATCCTCAGTAATTAGGAATGCGACGCGAGGTGCGTGACGTCGGTCGGTCGTGGCTTCTCGCCACACTTCCGACGCCGCAATGACTATTCTAAGTCATACCAACCTTCGCAACCTCGACGATGCTTCTGCGCTCGCCCGTCCCGCCCGGTGACGCTATAAAAGCCATTAGGGATAACAGCATACAGTCAGTTCGAAAAGTAAAAATGACGCGAGGTGCGTTATTATTCCAGGACCATTTTACCACAAGTTCGGAACGCTGTTATCCACTGAGTAGAACTGACAAGAAACTCAGTGGTTGCTCTTATCACAAATAACAATTATTTGAGGTCAGATTATAACAACTCGAAAACACTCAATGTATGTAGGTAGACGTGGTTCTACCTGAACAATATTAGAATGACACAGAAATACTAATCAAACCTGCATGTTTAACCAAGACACGCAATATCACGATCTAAACACGTGAGTGCTTAATAAACGTACAAGTCAAGCTTTACAGCAAGACTCCAAGTGTTGACAAGATCTAGCAGCGTAAGCGTCTAATAACCGTACGAGTCGAGTTTTACAACAAGAGAATGCGACGCGAGGAGAAGGATTTTATTTAACATTGAATGAGCAATTTAAAGATCATGCTAACTGAGTTAACATTTCCAATTTCATAATTTGAAATATTTCAGACATATCAATAGGTTAGGCAAACAAAATACGAGATATTCAAGGCGGTAATAAAATTTGGATTAATTCATTCGTAAAATCAAACAAGCCCCAGGGCACTCTATGTAAATGTCTCAAAGCTTATGTTCGTGCTAGATTGTAAAGGTTTATACCGGAGGCGAGATGTCTCGAATTTAACCCTCTCTAATTTGAGAAGTCATGTCTACTGACCTTATATGTTCTTGATTTAATTAGATGACAAGGGATTTATTGATGATTATTTTTTGATTATCAAAATGCTCATAAAACAAATTAAATTTGTATGCTACAATAATGTGCAGCAAACTGCAGAGTCCGATAATAAAGTCTTTTAAATATAAAATTAACGAAAATACAATAACATATATTTTTATATTAAATCTATCATAGAAGCCATCCTTTATGGAAATATAGTAACAACAATAAAAGATATCGGAAAAGGCCGAAATAGTTAGATACAGTGTGCAGTGACAAAGCAACTTTTGTATGACATTTTAATAAAATTGTAGTATAACGTATTAGTGTCAGTCAGGTCAGCCATGCGTTGTTGTAACTTGGTCCGCTTACCCAGGTTTCAACTCACCTTCCCAATAAAACTGACATTTTGACAGTTGAAAAAAAGCGCCGATCAGCACGAAATTTTATAGGATCACTAGTTGTGCCAGCGGCTTCGCCCGCGTGGAATCTGCGTGTCAGAATTTTTTTCTAGAATTCAATTATAAACATAAAAGAATTTATTGTAAGTTAACCATAAGAGATAGAGACATGCTATCGCAGACTTTTTTGTAGTAGTATTGTAGATCTACAATTCTCTAGTACATTACTTTAGCTTATCTCTGGTGGTTTACGCAGCACACGCGACTAAAGCTCCGAGAAAGCAGGTTTTTTAACAACTGCGCGACCTCTTCAACACAATTAACAGAGTACCGATATGTACTATATACTTAATTCATCCGGAAGTATTGCACTATCTTTTGGTAAAAACCGTACAAAAATCCATTCAGTACATTTTGAGAAAATCGATTAGATACAGACAGACAGCTTTTTAGGACTTTGTTTTATAATAAGCATAGTAATTTATGAGCTAATGCTCAGTGTAGCTGCTTCAAAGTCAACGTATATACGTTGTAACATACATGCATATTTTCTCTTTTACATAAAGATAAATAGATATATAAACATGCCTGAATTAATAAACATAATATTATTATATTATACTAGCTGTGTCAGCGGCTTCGCCCGCTTGGAAATTAATGTTTCACAAAGTTTTTCTATTTTAATATAGATAAAACCGTAGTGTACTACTAATGTAAATTTTTCTCAACAATTATAGCGGTTGCGGGGCGAAACGATTGTTGAATTTGTGTTAGTGAACGTGTGTAGTGCTTATGTATTGTGGTGGCAGTGGTGGAGGTTTGTGCATGTGTTTTTACGAATCCTGCATGTAACGGGTATGAAAAAACGGATAGTCCACTATACTTTTAGCACTGTACATATTTTCTATTTACTGTATCGCGGATTAATATAATTAATTTTAATCAAAATAATTTTATTATTACTTTTGAATTATACTACCTTTTATTAAAAACCGCACAAAAATCCGTTAAGTAAATTTTGAGGAAATCGATCACATACAGACAAACAGCTTTTGGGGACTTTGCTTTATAATAAGTATAGATAGATTAAAACCCAATTTTCGTTTAATAAAATATTGTTATAAAACTTTTCGACCGTCACTTTTTATAAAAAATGCACCTGAAACTATATTTTATCAGCGCTAACACAGTGTTGCGTATCAAGTGACAGCTTTTTCAAACCAGAACGTTGAAAGCATGTAGTTTCAAGTTTTAACAACGCTTCAAGCAGCATGCATGTCCCTATTTATATTCAGTTGTTGATGTTTCAATAACAGTAAAAAAAAGGTAAGAGTAAATGCAACTAGGCAAATAATTATTTTCAATACCGGTCAAGTAACCTTAATTTGGTCTTACTTAACAGTAGGGATGGACAGAATCACCAATCACTTTGTTATCATGATATGATTCACTCATCATATAGCATCATCTGCTATTGAATTCTAGATAACTGCTATTGCTATACCAAAATTATGGATATTCCATAAAAAAATTAAATAATATTACAAAGAAATGTTATCATTATGTATCGAGGTTATGTGGCCACTTTTACGGTATTCTAACTGAAACTATAACCTAGAAATAAATAATTTATTGAATATGATTTAAGAATTACGTTCGTTTGTAATAACAATAACTTTGTTCAGTGATAGCTGAATAATATAATAGCCGATAGCATTTTTTGCTATTTACGCTTTTAGCGATTCAGCGATTACTGGACTAAATGATTGTTTATACAAACAAATGTAGTCCTTCTATACATTGCATACGCATATAAGGCCTACATTTGTTTGTGTACATAATAGCATTTGCAATAGCAACACGATCACTGTGGTCACCTTTGATCATATCATGGTGCGAATATGATTCTCAAATCGCAATCATACCCAAGTTTACTTAACAGTCTTTTTCATCGCACGCTAACGGGGCAATCCGAGCGATCCGAACGGAGAAATGGACGCCCAGTTGCAGTAGATATCCGAGGCGGTCGATGCATCTGGTTAACTCGATAGATCGATTAGCGAAAAGAGGGGCTACTACTTAGAGAGACCTCGACCCTGAGAATCTCTCTCAAGGTGCGAAGGTCCTACTAGCGAGGATGACAAAATATTTTTTTATGTAGATAAAACATACATTAAAGATAGTGTATGAGTAACATTTAAATATTTTTATCGTATTCAGGCGAAAAATTATATGTAAACAGGTTAAATATCAACGATTTATACGCTTCTCGATAGATATTTTGAACATTTTTGTTATTGTGATTTCCGAACAAAACTTATTAATTCCAAATATTCAATAAACGAATGAAACTATAAAAATATCACAGAAACCATGACTCGTAGTTGTAAGTAAACTATAATAGTTCCTATATAAATGACGGTAGTTTGCGCAAAAATTCATACTTTAACGACTTGGACTCAGTGAAACTTGCAACATCTACTCTATGATAGGTACTCAAGTTTTGCTGTCAATTACGTCTCCCAGAGCAACGAAGAACTTTAGCTTGGAACTTTCGTCCCATCTGCTACGTTGAAATTTATAAAAGTTTTGTCATACCTCTTTCAATAAAATTAAATTTAAAAAATGTAAAAGGAACGCAGAATTGGAAAAAAACTAAAACCCAAATAGGTATTGGAGAATTATTTCTTTTTTTATTCCCGGGGATTGCGTTTGTCTTGCCCATTGTTTTGAGGGTGATGCACTATTCCTATTTAGTATTACAGCATTTTCTTCCACAATGTTACCAAAAATTGCATCACAGCAGCAGCGGTTCATGCTTGAGCAAGGTGGTTGTTGGTAAAAGCAGTGGGGCGGTTCTGCGCTCTATTCCCTCCACTGCGGAAATGCGGTTCAGGTGTATGATGTAAAAACAAGTCAAAGCACTTACTTAGCGGTGGGGGACTGTATAACGGATTAACAATAGCCTGCTCCTTTTCACACGGAATCTGAAGAAGGTACGGTGCTAATGACCCTTGCGGTACAATAAGGCTGGTGGGCAAGCGGTGCGTCTCTCGCGGTCGGCTGTTAGAGTGCGACTCGGGGACGATGTAAATTGGCGGCTGCGGCGCGGCGACAAATCGCAATGTCGGCTGCGGTGCGACTTGACCGCTGTCACTGACCACTGAGTTCGTGGCGATGATGTCATATGCAAAATACGCCTAAGCAAGCTTATGCGTATTTCACCTATTCCGCACAAACGTGCGGGCAGATGAAACACCCTCCGAGACCTGGGCCCGCCGTCTCGGCGCCTCAACCTACCTTATGCGGCCGTCAGCTATGTGCGGTCCGGGCTCATGAATAACTGCGTGTATATGTATACGTGTGTGTGTGCGCTTGTATGTACTTGGCCGATTCCCGAACCCGTTGGCTCGCCTCTGCAGTCTTCCACGGACACGTACTGTCTATTTCTCCCGGAGTATACACTTCACCAACGCGGTTAAGTAACACAAATAACACGCGGTGTGCACACAACCTTCGTAAGGTCACACGTTATCGAATCGTCCCTCTATGGGGAAACCGTAACCCCAGCGCCAACTCAAGCCGCGTACGGTCGCGCCTTGTCACGCGTTTCACTGATTAAGAACGCGTCACTAAATACTTATATCAATATCAAAAGTCAATACAGTCGTGGCACTACGAGCGTAACACCCGAATAACACAAAATCTAAAAAAAATCACACCCAAAAAACGCATAATTACACGTGCGCGTTGTAACAGAATGCCGTATATGGGTACGCGCCGCCTGTACTATCGTAATACCGAGCGTAACTAACTGGCGTACGTGACTTGCTGCAATAGAATGTACAAAGGTCGTTGATTCGGTCGGCCGCGCGACAATTTTTACAAAACATCACCATTTCTTTTAAATAATCATTTGTCGATATACTTCTTCCCTTAGCGCCTTAAATTATGTGTTTATTCCTCCTATTTACGATTGATATTTGCTAATATTTTTTTTACTTTTTTTACTAATAATTTTTTACTTTCTTTATTTGAAAATACTTCTATGGTGAAATTTTTCTCGTACCGATCAATGGTTTTAATTACCATACACAACCACCAACACCGTACAACCATACACGTCGCCTGAGACGCGGTAGTATGGCGTAAATATCAAAAGTTTAAATGTTCGAATGTTATTGTTATTTATTTGATAATTAACATTGCATTGCAAACGGACAGATTGTTTTATTATTTAATTTTAATCGAAGCATTTTGTGTTTTAAATATTAAAAAGACCGTAATACATAAATCAATATCTAAAATTATTTGCCAAGCATAACAATAGCAATCGTACTAAATAACTCTGATAAGAATCACGTTAGTCATCTTATAAATCTTGCATAATCAGAATTGAAACAATAGATCGATAAACGGTCAACTACCGATGCTATAATAATATTTATAATATTTATAAGGGTTCCACTTTTTAGCAAATAAACCGCCCAAATTCTTCAGCGGAATCAAATAATAATATTCTCGTCCTCGTTACCCCGTGGATGTGGCGCATCGCTGACGCGGTGCTCGTAAACTGTTCCCGGATTTAATAAAATTTATTCAGCTACGCTCTTTGGGGGCGACAAATCATAATTCTAGCGTGATAGGTACTTATTTAGTTGGGACCGAAGTTTTAGAGCTAGTAAAGTTTATTTGAGTCGGGACTCTAGAGGATATCCCGAATATCATTATTATATTTTTGTAACCAGCACTGGAGTATTCCCTAAGTCCATTCTTTTCTTCAATTAAATAAACTATGCTTGTTTTTATTACAAATGATTTATACTAAACCAAAACCAAGCACTTACATCATCAAGCGATGTAGTACTTAGTTTTGAAAGCAAAATTTAGCGTGTATTTATTGTGATTATAACTAAAGTCGCCCAAAATTAGTGAAATGACCAAAATAGTCAAAGTAATACAAAAGGCTATCATATAAACACACACTTACTTATTTCCTAAGCCTGCAAGGAAATATCCTAAAAAACTAAACTAAATTATCGTATTTCAAATAAAGTCATTCCAGCAAACAGCTCATTCAATGTCATAGCTAGTTAACTTAAAAAAAAAAGGGTGTGTCACTTATGTTTGAATAAATTGAAAAAAATTTTAGTGAATAAATTAACCTAAAGTTTTGTGATAATGATTCATAAACTAGCTGCACGCTGCTCAATGCCAGTCACACTGAACCTACAATTAACCTTCAGTGAACACTTATAATGAATGTTACTTACTATAAATCAGCCAAATTGCCCTTTATTACGGGTCTTACATCACTGTAATTAAGACACGCTACTTAGTGGGGGTTTTCGGCAAATGCCTTCGGTCGTATTCGCATTAATTTCAGCAACCTAGGAACTTTTAACGTTACTATCTTACTATATTCACTATCTTCTGTCCGCGACATCATCTGCAAGGACTGCCGAGATGAAGCCTATGCCACTTGGAACTATAACTATCTCCATACCAAATCTCATGACGTCATTGTTAATCAAGGCACTTTAAAATTTAACAAATAATCTTACTTCCGAAATATTGTTTTTAGATGCTTATAATGATATAGTGTGGTATCCGGCTGCATAGAATAGACCACCCTCATTTCTTACCGAGGTGTCGTAAAATACGAATAAGGTAAGTTGACGTCAGGCAGGTGGCCGGTACGTAAAATTCGTAGCCAAATCATGTCATAACATGTTTGTAACATGTTGTGCCGACCCTACTTAGAGTGTGATAAAGGCAGGAGGATGATGATGAATGATATATATAAACCTGATATACTTCTTTGTAACTAAACTTTTTTATGGCGCATACTTTTGAATAATACAGTATATTTGCTTTACATTCAATTTAAACCCAGAGGAGAATTCAGATTCTATTCACCAACATATTAGCAGTAATAATTTAAGGATAAAGCTCGGGTAATCTCGCCGGGCCCGCGAAATCTATGGCCTTTAATAAACGCGAACAAAATATATGCATATAATTACTTAAGGAAATTAGTGCTTCACGTGTTACCCTTAATGAACTCACTAATTACACTGAAATTATCGTTTCATTTGTAATATACCGATTTCTGTTTCTTGCTTGCGTCAGATGCAAAGACAGCGTTTTGCTGGCAATCTGACAAAATTTAGCTCTGCCAAACCCATAAGATAAATCGGACTCCCAGTAGAGGTAGGTACCCGAAGCTGTCGATGCATCAAGTTCTCCTCTGATGCATCGACTAGCGGAGGCAAGGGCCACTATTTAGAAAGGCTCACTGTTCAGGTGGGATTCTCCGGGGTACAGAACCGCAACCATTCGGCCTTCATATAGTCATATATCCATCCACATTCATATTTAAAACAGTTGTGATAAAGATCCCGCTGCGATAACGCCGCATAAAGAGCTCATGAATAAGACCTTACTGGCTTGAAACTAGCCGGACTCGCTTTATAAAATAAAAGGTGAGTATAACCAGTGTCTATACATTAATTATGAATACCTTGAATTCAAAAAACTTTTGATTAAATTCACAAAAATGTTTAAAAGCACTCAAAAGTAAGATTTTCAGCAATTTTTTAAACGTTTTACAGTGTTATTATATGATCCTCGAGACGAGACGAGTAGTGCGTCAAGTAGGCATTTACTTCGCGGAGTTTAATATAGTTTTCAATCCTCTTAATGTCGTCTCTTAGCACATCAGTTCATATTCTCCCAGATTATTAAACTTTGGAATATTAAATTTAAGTAAAATTATTCAAAATTAAAAAAATCTGATATAAAAATAAATAAAATAAAATTTTGGTATTTAATACAACCTCTTATTATATCTCTCATTAATATAAATAAATATGAGACAATTACACACACGGTCGTCCGTCCCAAGTAACATACTATTTGTATTATGTTAACTGGGATAAAAAGACAAATTGGTGGCTGTGTAAAGTACTAAAACGGAAGAACGATTACAATAGTGATTCCACGAATAAAAGTGGCTTTGTTATACTCCGGCCGGAGCGGCGTGGACACCATACCCTACAGAGGAGCCTCCCAGTGAAAGGTCAGTATCCTTTGATTATCCAGGGTGGAGAAATTGCCGGTTGTCTGCCTATCCTAATTACGCTCACCAATTGTGGCTATCGAAGGGCACGCAGTAGGCGCGAACATAGTTTAATAAAAATAAGATTTCGAATTCGTCCCATATTTTTCCACTTGAAAAAATATTTTTAACTGAAAACAATTATACTCATCGAATTGCATAATTAAATGGTAATCCTATAAGGGCAAACCATCATCTCGCTAGCACCTTCTCCCTAATTTCTCACGGTTCAAATCTCGTTTAAATTACACCCATACTCGGTTAGAGCTAATGCCTTCGTTAATAGCCCATAGCAAATTGCATTTTCATGGAAATCCCGAAATAAGTTTCAGGGTCACAAATGATTTTTATTAGTCGTTGATATTTGTAGCTTCAGTATAAATAATAAGCCTCATATATAACTGACATAATAAACCTTTTAAATAAAACTAATAATTTGTAAGGATTTGATACGTACTTCTTAAAGTTTATATACCAATTATATAAACTTATATGAATAAAACTGGCTGACCGGGCAAACGTTTTGCCATATAAATTATTTTAAGGGAATTTCTAACGTACATAAAAAAAATATAAAAATTATCCAAGCAACAATGTTATGTTATAACAACGTTGGACAACCTTATTACTTAGTGGTATGAAAAATAGATAATAGCTGATTCTCCTACTAAATAATTATATAAAATTCAAAAAAATCGGTTAAGCCGTTTCGAAGGAACATTGTATCACGATTTTTTATATAATATCAAGTAATTAATTATTAATATACTTCTGAGGTGATGATGGTTCTGAATCATGATTGTACAATATCGTTTGCATTATAGTACAAATAAACACATAATTATATTTTCATAATAATTTGTACATACATATTATAGTATTCTACATAAAATTTCAATCTTATGGTATAAATAACAATATATGAAAACCTGGAATGAAAACAATATAGGACCAGTTAGATAAATTTATGAATAATTGAACTTTAAAGAATGATCAGGGCAAAAAAAACTGCATCCAGTGGACTGACCATTTGATTAACAATTAATGAGTTTCATTCAGCATTTAAATATAATTATTAAATTAAACATTAAGATGTATTGTATAATGAGCAAATAAAGCAAATCCCGGAACGGTGAACATTCCCCCTCTTCCCATTTATCCTTCACTTGCCTGGCGCAACTGAAATCGCTTTCAAATTACATCCTCTCAGCTTAGGTATATTATAGTACTCCCGATAATAGCTTCGGGTATTACGCTCAATAGTACAAGAGCCACGCAATCTACGTATGTCGTAAATTAATTTAATCGAATAAACGTTTCCGGCAAATCAGAGAGATTGAATTGATAACATATGGATGAAAAAGGGTTCGGCCTAGTTATTATTATGTTTGAACTGTTTATAAGGTTAAAAATAATAAGATGAAAACTTTTATCTATTCTCCTTCTTCTGCATATTTGTTTTATATCATGGATGTGAGGATTTTCAATTAATCGTGTACAATATACAAATTTTTCTATAAACAATTTGATGGTTCTTCGAGCCTGGGTGTATATTTATATTTAAGTATTTATTTCAAATTATATATGCAGTATATCTACCAGTTGTCCGTCACTCATAACACAAGTATTAAAAGTTACTTACTTTGGGGATGGACGACCGTGTGTATAAGTGTCCTATATATTTATTTATTATAGTGGATATATAGGATTAAAAATGTTTATGCTTCGGGGACATGAAAAACAATACTAAAACGAACGAACAACATAGTCAATAACAGAGTATTCACGGATAATTAATAAGATTATGTTTCATTATTATCCTCCTGCGCTTATCCCACTTTATGTGGGTTCGGCACATGTTAAAAACATGTTGTCACATCATTCGGCTATGTATTTTACAACCGGCCGCCTGCCTGTGGTCAACTTACCTTAGTTGTATTTTAAGACATCTCTGTAAGAAATGACGGTGGTCTATTCTACTCAGCCGGATACCATACGGTGGGTCGACTTACCTTAGTCGCCTTTTACGACACCTCGCTAAGAAATGAGGGTGGTCGATTCTACTCAGCCGGATACCATACGGCATTATAATATTATGTTTTTTTATTTAATGTTTTAAAATTCGTCCATAATTTCAAAAGTTATTTCAACATTGTGTTTTTGCAGATGAGTTCTTCTTCTGGTTCCTATTATTTTCACCTTCACACGTAGTTATAGCATAGTAGTCATAGTTATAGTAGAAAAGGCAGAAAATCCGGAGTAGCATTACTCAAAGATATAGATGTCTTTTTTTCATTGAGATAAAGATTAGAGATTCCCGTCATTGTTCTAAAATGCTGACACCGAGCTTGTGGGAAACGTAGAACCTATCTCAGCAAATTTCTAGACTATTTTTCTTAAATTGAGCCCGTGAGCCCTAAGAGAAGGCTCAATTTGAAATAGGTTACGATCGTTAGATTGTGGTCAAAATATAGCTTACAAAATCGTTGGTCAGGGACGGACAGGAAACGACCAACAACAAAACGACGACAAAAAATTTACAATTTTGTCGTAGAGCCTGTTGTGTTGATGTTACGATTACGGGGCGAAACGATCGTTGAGATTGTGTTTCGTTGTAAATGTGTGTAATGTTTGTGTAGTGTGCTGTTCGTTGTGGTGTCTTGTGATAACCGCGGTAACTAATTTCGCATATATAATGTATGAGAACGATTTTGCTTCCAACACTTAGCATTACATAAATTATATCACAGTATATTTTAAACAATGTTATTTTTGTACATAAAAATATAAATAATTATAAAACGATTTATAGAAGCAGGCGTTACTTTGCGGAATTCCATATTACATATACATAATACACAAAGTAGGAACCGACATAACCTTGCGACTCCTGCTTTGCGCCTAGCAAAAATCGTTTGTGGGTTTGGGTATAAGATTCTATAATAAAATTCCGAAATCAATTTTGGTCATGTCATTACAGCAGTTTAAAAACATTGTTAAAAAAAAGGCTGATACAGAAAGCCTACTATACTATTGAAGATTACTTAGATGATAAGGATGTGTGGATATAAATACACTTCTACCCTGTACAAGACAGTAATAACTAAATGTAACTAGTTTTAAGATTTATATTTTAAAAAGAGCAACCGCCGAGTTTCTTGCTGGTTCTTCTCGGTAGGAACAGCTTTCCGAACCAGCTGTAAAGTTGACTATTCAAAAGCACTTGTTTGCAAGTTTACTTGAATAAATAATATTTAGAATTTGAATATAGCAAAATAATTTTAGCTAACTTTGTCCATTATTAAGATTGATATACGTTATCTTTTGTTTTTATTCATAAACCATATTGTGTGCATACAATAGTAATAATGGTGAACGAAAGGATTAAGCATGAACAATATCGTCGTCAGAACAAAAGCAATATGTTAATAAAAGCTACCACAGACTATAGAACCGATCCGGTCGGGTTGAGTAAATATTCAATAAGAGAAGCATGTATCGTATTGCAGTCGCGATTTGTTTGTTCACTGCTCAATATAGTGATATTGTTTTGTCGTATTGAAAACCGAATCCACATTGGTCTTTCTTAAAGTGTTCACGTTTAAGCCTCCTTCATTGTGTTTTGCAACGAAACGCGAGGTCGACCTCTAAGTGAGGTCGGCATAACATGTTATAAACATGTTGTCACATGATTTGGCTACATATTTTAAGACCGGCCGCCTGCCTGGCGTCAACTTCCTTAATCGCCTTTTACGACACCTTGGTAAGAAATGAGGGTGGTCTATTCTATGCAGCCGGATACCACACGGAATTTACCTTAGTCGCCTCTTAAGACACCATGGTAAGAAAGTAGGGTGGTCTATTCTATGCAACCGGATACCACACGAATTTACCTTGGTCGCCTCTTACGACACCTCGGTAAGAAAGGAGGGTGGTCTTTTCTAATCTGCCGGATACCACAGGCACGTTCTCGAGATATAATTTTTTTTTAATTAACAGATTTAAATCGTTCTTGATACTGTTATTTATTAAAAACAAATTAAACAAATCATTCAACTTTCTCGTAAAAGTAAATGAGGATATTCGGCGAAATGTGGGCTCTTCTCCAAGATTTCACTTAAAAGACAAAAGTAGACCCATAAAAGAAGAACAATCATAAAGGGAACTGTACAGAGACATTCACCGTAAAAAGTGCGATAAGCGATAAACGTGCTTCGTAGCCTAGCAGTAATTTCCGATCAAAGTAAAAAGTTTTATCTTTGAGATTTATTGTGATACAATTTTATACTCCTAATAGAAGCAGGCATTACTTTGCGGCATTTTTTTTTCGAACTGACTGTATGCTGTTAGTCCTAACGGCTTTTAAAGCGTCACCTGGTGGGACGGAGAGCGCAGTCATTGCGACGTCGGAAGGGTGGCGAGAAACCACGACCGACCGACGTCAGAACACTGGGACCTCGTCTGCGCCGGCGAAGACGGTGTGTGTGTGTATTACTCAAAGTACCTAATTATTTTGATTTTGGAGCCTTGGATTTAGTTTTCTTCTTATCTCCTTACAAGACAAAGTGACTATTCAACCAAATATTTATTGTTATTTATCATTAGAGAGTTCTATACTTAAATAAAAATAAATCGGTTTTGTAAGTAATTAAGGATTTATTACTTGCAAAAACTAGATTTATTATTGATACAGTAATGGTGGAATAAAGTACCTTCTTCTTCTTCAGCAGATGGCCGTCCACTGCTGGACATAGACCTCTTCATGGGATCGCCACACCACACGATCTTGTTCCGCATGGATCCAGTGGATCCCTACGACCTTTTTGAGGTCGTCTGTCCACCTCGTAGGGGGTCTACCGACACTGCGCTTGCCGGTGTGGGTTCGCCATTCCAGCACCTTAAGACCCCAGCGCCCATCGGTTCTCCGCACTATGTGCCCCGCCCAGCGCCACTTCAGCTTCGCGACCCGCTGAGCTATGTCGGTGACTCTAGTTTTTTTACGGATCTCCTCATCCTGATTTGATCTTGTAGAGACACACCGAGCATAGTTCGCTCCATCGCCCGCTGAGCGACTCTGAGCTTTCTTATAAGGCCCAGAGTGAAGTGTAATGGTCAGCATAGTTGCCTTCCAAGTACCTAAAGTCATATTTAATTACACCTCTATAAGCTTGTCCGCCCACTGCAGAGCAACAAATTGATTGTCATCATGAAAATATGTCACCAAGTTATATCTCTAACGACAAGCCATCAGCGGCGAAGCAATCATAAATTTATGATTGCATCTGACGTTTTCGCACCACGAGAAAACATTTTAAT
This sequence comes from Morpho deidamia, assembly GCA_947086505.1. Lineage (NCBI taxonomy): Eukaryota > Metazoa > Arthropoda > Insecta > Lepidoptera > Nymphalidae > Morpho > Morpho deidamia. The sequence continues at coordinate 5,883,840 of CAMTZC010000025.1, forward strand.
TTATGACTATGGCTAGCAGTGGGATAGTAACGAGCCGTTACCATTACTCTACTACTTTACTTACTTTGTTTTTAATTGTTACATTGCTAGTGTCATGAATAGCCGCCGAGTAAAGCGTTTTACAAGCTTTTTTTTAAGTAAATACGAAAAGTAAGTAGGATAATAGTAAATAGGAAATATATTAAATGCTAAATTTAGAGTGGACTATTCATTTTCATACCTGAGACATGTAGCATTCGTTGAAACACATGCACAAACCTCCACCATCGCCACCACAATTCACAAGCACTAAACACGTAACCGACGCACCATCAGGAGATAAACTCCACAACAAGTTACGATCAAGGTAAGTTGAAATCAGGCAGGCGGCCGGTCGTAAAAAACATAGCTAAATCATGTGACAACATGTTTGTAATATGTTGTACCGACCCCACATAGAGAGGGATAAGGATAGGAGGATGATATTACTTTTGTTTTAAATGTACTAATTTTATGAAATTAGAAACTCGAAAATCAAAGTTTATCTATAGTCCGTCAAATAAAGGTCAAAGAACTAGCTAACAAAGTTTTCTAAAGTTGTTTAGTTCTGAACTTGTTTCGATCACCACGGCTGTGTACATGCACTTTGACTGAAATCGGATTCACGGAAGCTAATATTAGAAGTTGTGATACGATCACAACCGTGCCTACCGCTACAGCATTCAGCACTCCAACTTTGTTACACACGAAACTAAATTTCAGAACAAATGTTTATTTTATAGGACAAAATAATTTTTATTCTAAATGTAAACATAGCCTAATACTTAAAAAAATAAATAAATTTAAATTTTATAAATATGGAATTAAGAGAAATAAATTTCTAGAATGATTCCTTATTTATTGAATTCCATATCCACGGTACTACGGTAATTATTCTATGATTTAATTTGAATATTTCTGTTCCTGAACTTCGAACGTAACAATACATTACTTAAAATCGACACAGAAATACTTTTATAAATTTTTGTGTGAGTTATTAAGGGCTTAATCGTTTAATCACATATAAAGGCTCTTTAAGTACGTTGAGTAAAAATTCCGATATCATTCACTATAAATATTCAGAAGAACAATCGCCAAATAGAAATTTGTTAACTATAATGTGACAATATAATCAAGTGATGCAAGTGTAATACTTGATCTTGATAATGACATAGTTTTCAATATCACATCGTAAAGTATTTATAATTTCAAGGCGTGAATTTCAAAGTTAGATGAAATCAAATATTTTGAATAGTTCAACGACTAGATGAACTATAACTCTGTACAGAGAGACGCGAAAATAATTTCAGTAAAGTAGCTCAACTACGATCAAAATGTTGAATATCTAGACACTTGGGTATAGATTTATTCCAAGTACTAGACTAGTCAATTACTAGACTTAAATAAAAATAAACTGTGAATGTATATAAGATCAGGGGTTATTTTTTTCAGCATAACACAATGTGATTCATCTAAAACAGAGTTTTTATCTAAGTACAACTTTTACCAACAAACCAAACTTAAAACAGAGAATCGACAGTTAAATGTTCATGCTTACTATATCTATTATAAAAACTTGTTAAATTAACGCAAATTAACAATATAACTTTCAATTATCAAATGACAGTTGACACTTGTCTATGTCGACGACAACACAAAGCTTACATATATTTTACAACTACATCAGTAGATTTTTCATATTAAAAGCCAAATAATGATAAAAGATAAGGAAATATATACGCACTTGTACACTACAATATAGAAATATATACTACAATAAATTTTATTATCATTTTCCAGGACGACAATAATGAAGACGTTATGGCAAAACTTTAAAATAACTTTTTATTATTTGCATCGCGGGTACGAAATAAAATCTTATTTTGAATGTTAATTAAGGTTTTTAGGTAGGACACCCATGCCCAGGATTCTCTAGAGATGTACAGGTTTCCTCACAATGTTTCTTTCACCCAAAAGCATGTGAAAAATTGCAATCATGAATTACACAAATAAGTTTTAACAAAAAACTCATTGGTATCTGCCCCAGGTTCTGAACTCGTGAGCTCCTTGAAAAGATAAACGGTCTCAACGTTGTGCTATCACAGCTTAAATATATTATAAAATAAAATATCTAAGGATAATTAAATATAACACTATCTTCCAATTTAATTTAATTTTGACCTTAAACATCACACTTTTAGATGACAAATTTTACTTATGTTTTTCGTAGAACTGTGAATTTGTCGAAGCTCCTACCATTTATTTTATAAAATTTGATAGTATATGTGTCAAACTGAAGTATGATTTCTTGCAAACTAGTTCTAAGCATATTACGCATTCGAGATAGAGTATTAATATGAATCTTTTAAGCTCTATTATTAATGATAGTAAAAAAAATAATTATGTGAGGAATATATCTGTAACAAGCGTTAGGGATAACGTTGTATAACTTAATAAGTCTAAAACGCACGCTTTTCAGGATAGCCATGAATAGGTTTACGTTTAGTATATATATAAGAGACTTATTTATATTCACAAGTTTGCACGAGTATATACGATATAAAAGACCATCAACTTCACTGAAATATTCACTATAGGCAAGCCTAATGCCTATTATGATAAAACATATAAAAAAGGCATAAGTCAACTTATATATTTGCATCTGCAACGGATTTTATTTCCAAGTTTCAGTGGTTCTCTGGTGTTATCTTTTGTACCTGACGAGAAACGCCGAACCTGTGGCCAAACTCGTCACTGTTCAAGGGTGGTAGCTTTAGCTATTGGATATGTCCACTACCGCCCAGCTTGTAAGCCAATTTATATGTGTCGCAGTCTGTGTTTGTTTCTTATAATTAAAGATTTTAAATATTTCTTACGCTCAATCAATAAATACAAGTTGCTTTTACTTTAAAAAGAAAGATATGCTAAGTTTACTAACAAAATTGAGTGGTGTTAAACATTTTTTTTACGGACGGATTTACAGAACGGATATTATCTGGACCTATAAATATTATTCTTATCTATTAATTAAATATGTACAGATGTTAATATGGATATAATTATGCCAAGGGTGGAATTAGTGAAATAACTAACACGTAAAATAAATATCTCATCGAAAAATAAATGTCTTTTGTATTTTTGTATGAAAAGATGTTGGTACTCTCATAATAAGTAACTATAACAAAGAAAATATTAAACAAATAACTTAGGGTATTGCTGTGTTCTTGTTTTATAACATATTGCGATGTTATTGTAACATTATATTTACGAATTGTATTGTTAATGATCCTAGTTTATGAGATATATAAAATACACGAGATTATCGACAATAGATACCAACTCTTTCGTCGCGATCGTGAAACCACTGAATTTAACAATAAATTAGACGGTGGTGGTGTCATGATTGCTGTCTTAAAAAAATATAAATGCTATAGATTATTTGAATGGGAGGGAACCTCTGAATGCCTATGGGTCAATATTGCTTATAAATCTGGTTCCAAATCACATACGCTCTCAATTTGTGGAGTTTACTTAGCTTCCCCCCTGAGATTAGAAGTTCTGGAAAATTTCATAAATAAGGTATCTACTATAATTATACAACAGGAAAGTACATTAATATTTGGTGATTTTAATATGCCTAATATCACTTGGAAGCCTTTTCTTAACTATTACTTGCCTGAAAATTATAACTCTAGTACTGGTACCTGTCTTATTGATTTCTTGAGTGAAAATCACTTAGCTCAATGTAACGGTGTTGTCAATAATTTTAATAAGACTTTAGATCTTGTTCTTGGCAATAATTGTAATATTGTTGTATCTAAATGTTCCACATGTTTGAGTAAGTTAGATAATTATCATCCACCCCTCGAATGTTTGGTTGATATAGCTATTAATAATGTCATCAGGTCAAATAAAGTAACAAAACCCATTTCGCAATTTTTTCGCAGCTGATTATGATATTATAAACAAGGATATCGAAAATATATCATGGTATGATATATTTTCAAATTGTATGAACGCAACTAACATGTTGGATAATTTTTACGCAATCATTAAGAACATTATTAAAAAACATATTCCACTTAAAACTATTAAAAGTAGCTGTTACCCACATTGGTACTCTAAAAATTTAATCAAACGTTTAAAAGAAAAAAATAAGTATAGAAAACGATTTAAAATGTTTAAAAATCCTCTTGATGAAATCGAGTTTAAATTACTTAGATATAGATGTAAGGAACTCATAATTAATTGTCATAAAAACTATACTGCGAGAGTGGAGTTAAATATTAAAGCTAATACTAAGTATTTTTGGACTTACCTTAAACATCTTCGAAACAACAATTGTGATATTCCAGCCCTTATGACTTACAAAGGCCAGACGTTTACTGACGGTATTAGTATTTGTAACCTATTTATGAACTATTTTGGTGATGTAATTTCAACACCCGATGTAACATCTTACACAGTAAATGAAATAAACTGTAGTAACAATTCATCTGTGCTGAATAAAATAGTTTTAGGTCACGATGATGTCTATAGTAAATTAACCCGTCTAGACATTAATAAAGGAGCTGGACCTGATGGGATTCCGCCTATGTTTGTCAAACAATGTGCTAAAACTTTGGCCGTACCCTTGACGATAATTTTTAATGCATCGCTAGCCGAGGGTGTTTTTCCACGGCAGTGGAAAAATGCGTTTATAGTACCTGTTTTTAAGGATGGCGACAGAAGAGATGTTACTAAGTATCGCCCAATCTCAAAACTTTCAGTCTTTCCTAAAATATTAGAATCACTTATTTGTCCATATATAAGTTGGCACATGAAATCAATATTAACCCCAAAACAACATGGTTTTTATAAAGATAGGTCGACTACATCTAATTTAGCTACATATATTGATAGTTTATCAGCTTATGTTGATAGAAATGCTCAAGTAGATGGGATTTATACAGACTTTTCCAAGGCGTTTGATTTGGTCAGCCATAATATACTAATCAGTAAACTAAAAGCTTATGGATTTGCTGGTGAAATACTAAGCTGGTTGTCATCATACTTGCATAATAGACAAATGACAGTTGTCTTGGGTGGTTTTGAGTCGACGTCAGTATGCACGGCTAAATCTGGCGTACCCCAAGGCTCTGTCCTAGGGCCTATACTTTTTAACATTTATATTAATGACGTTGTCAACTGTTTCATAAATTCAGAAGTTCTGTTGTATGCGGATGATCTGAAAGCCTTTAGATCTATATATTCTGTTCATGACTCAAGATTACTACAAGATGATCTTCAAAGATTGGTAGCCTGGTGTGAAATGAATAGAGTGTCACTAAATTATCAAAAATGTTACCAGATATCTTTTCACCGAAAAGTGCACCCTATTCCTTATTCCTATAATATTTGTGGCAACATTCTTCAAAATGTACATTCCATTAAAGATCTTGGGGTAACTGTCGACAATAAAATAAGTTTTATTCCTCAAATTGATATTATCTGTTCAAAATCTTCTAAACTTACGGGATTCATCAATCGTAGCTGTAAAAACTTCTGTGATTCTCACACTAAAATTTTGTTATTTAATGCATTATCAAGAAGCGTCCTGGAATACTGTTCGGTAGTCTGGAATCCTTACTACAATGTACATTCGACTAGAATCGAACGTATTCAAAAACGTTTTTTATATCATCTTGGCTTTTGTGACAATTTACTTGAAGAAAAAACAAGTTATTTTTCCAAACTCTGCCACTATAAACTACTTACTCTATCAGACCGCCGGAAGTTATTAGATATATGCTTTTTACATAAAGTAATAAACGGAACCATAGATTGCCAAGAACTTCTAAGTAAGTTGTCTATAGTCGTTCCTAGGCCTTGTAATAGATCAAAGAACTTAATGCTATATTGTAGTATCGCGAGAACAAATTTAGGAGTTTCGGCCCCAATTAAAAGAATGATATCGTCATTCAATGAGCTTAGTAAAGTGGTCAATCTTGACATATTTGGAGACACACTTTATGAACTAAAATCGAAACTAAAGCGCCATTTCTTTGCCAGATATTTTGAACAGATACAAGGGGCCCATTCTGGAATACATGCCCTCTGGCTCTTAACTTTCTATTTTTTTTTTATCTTTAACTCATATAACTATTCATTCCACACACACGCACACATATACTCATTTATGTGTGTGTGTGCGTGTGTGTATATTTTGTTTTGTAATTAAATTAAATTTAACTTTATATATGCTATGTAAAGGTTATAGACCCAACCACAGCGCAAGGTGTGATTACCTTTGAGTGGGTCTACATCCTAATCGATGTAACCTGTTGGTAATTCAATAATAAATAAATAAAATAAATACACATTTACAGGATGTATTTTATTTACCATTCACGTATTTAAATATTTATTACCAATAATATCTTTGACATCATCATCGTCCTGCCCTTATCCCACTCTAAATGGGGTCGGCACAACATGTTGCAAACATGATGTCACATGATTTGGCTACGTATTTTACGACCAGCCGCCTGCCTTACATCAACTTACCTTAGTCGTATTTTACGATCCCTCGGTAAGAAAGAGGGTGGTCTATTCTACTCAACCGGATACCAATCGGTGAGTCAACTTACCTTAGTCGCCTTTTACGACACCTCGGTAAGAAATGAGGGTAGTCTATTCTACTCAGCCGGATACCACACGGCGCGTCGACTTACCCTAGTCGCCTTTTACGACACCTCGATAAGAAATGAGGGTGGTCTATTTTACCCCGCCGGATACCACACGACGACCAATGAAACATCTTTGACATGAAACTTAAAAAATGACAGAACAATTTTTGTAAGTAAATATGGCGATTCTAAAAAACATTATTTTAAGGAATACTGTTTATGTTTGCGATCTTAATTGATTAATATCATACTTATAAGGAAATATTTTGCGCGGATATTCATTACGCGTAGAAGAAAAAGTTGCGGCCTGTTACAATCCCACTGCTGGGAATAGGTCTCCTTTCTCCATTTCTGAAGAGAAGGGTTGGAGCTAAGACCTACCACGCTGCTCCAATGCGGATTGGTAGGTTACACATATCCAGCATTTTCTAGAGATGTACAGGTTTCCTCACAATGTTTCTTTCACCCAAAAGCATGTGAAAAATTACAATCATCAATTAGACAAATAAGTTTTAACACAAAAAACTTATTGGTATCTGCCCGAGGTTCTGAACTCGTGAGCTCCTTGAAGAGATAATCGGTCTCAACGTTGGGCTATCATAGCTTAAATATATTATAAAATAAAATATCTAAGGATAATTAATTATAACACTATCTTCCAATTTAATTTAATTTTCACTTTAAACATCGCACTTTTATATGCAGGTTTCCTCACGATGTTTTCCTTCACCGAAAAGCGTGTGATAAATTGCAATTATCAACTAGACACATGAGTTTTAATAGAAAAACTCATTGGTGCCTGCCCGGGTTCGAACTCGTGTTCTCGAAAGAGTCGCACGGCCTCACCGCTGGGCTATCACAGCGTAGAAGAAGCGTTAAAGAATTTTGTAATTTTATATATAATACCAGCAACTAGCTAACGAGAGATAAGAAGTGCACTGAACAACAAACATCATTAATATTATGAAGTCCAAACCAAATAAACATAGCTAATGCAACTTCATTCAAACAACCATGCAACCTACAAAGCAATATTGCATATTACTTGTTATGCCAATGGGCAAATTATAATTATACCAGACCGTTTTAAGTAGCTTCAACAGCAATAACAAAATAAGTTATCACAGCGAATTGCTTTATAAATATCTCCAGACTGGTTCTTAAAATTTTCCTACAAGTGCAACTGTATAAATCTAAACACGTATTGAAAAATATATAACCGTCAGTCAGCGTTAGCTTAAGAGAGTGAAATTATTTGCATATACTATCCATACATGAAAATATAAAAAAGCAATTTAAGCTTTAATGAAGAAATATTACGAATTTAAAAATATATGTTCTTCTTTTATATTGGGGATCAAGGGCTGGTATAGTTTTGGTATGGATATGTTTGGAGGGTTGGAATGTCACACTAGCAACTTTGTATTGCAGTTTTGATGTATACGCAAACGAGTTGCTTCTATATACTTCAATACGTAGCCGTGATAACCGAATTGTGAGAGCCATTGACCTTTACAAATCTTGACATGGTACCGGGACATGGTGAAACTTACAAGTGGGGTATGAACCACTGGCGGGTTCAAACCTAACCTGTAAGTTCTCTATATAAACTTCACGGTCAAGGGAAGCATCGTGGAAAGATATGAATATCTTTGGAATCTTGCTGGAATTTATTATATAATACCTACGGATTGTCATTTTTTTTACGTTTTTTACATAAAAAAGTAAGTACTGTATTAATATCATCACGTTTTCGAAATTAATTCAATTACCCACTTTTCGGCGTTACAAAAAAGAGGCAGAGCTTGAATAATGTAGTAAATTATAATTGTATGCCGTGTGGTATCTGGCTGAGAAGAATAGACCACCCTCTTTCTTACCGAGATGTCGTAAAAGGCGATTAGGTAAGTTGACCCACCGTGTGGTATCCGGTCGAGTAGAATAGACCACTTTCTTACCAAGGGGTCGTCAAATACGACTAAGGCAAGTTGACATTAGACGGGCGGCCGGTCTTAAAATACGTAGCCAAATCACGTGACAAAATGTTTGTAAGATGTTGTGCCGACCCCACTTAGAGCGGGAGAAGAGTAGGAGGATGATGACAAACAGTACTATATTGACTTCATTGGCGTCTTACTTAAGAGTATAATATAATAGTACATATACACTTCCTGCTGAAAAACGGATTTGTTCTATCGTATATGTCGTATAAACCGACTACATAGTCGGGTTTAATGCTTAGATTGTTCCAAAGTCCATCAATATCTGTCGTGGATTAGCTGTGAATCCGACAGACAGAATTTCAAATTCATATTATTAGTAGATTCTAGTGTCGGTATACTCGTATAATCTGGCCGAAATTTTTTCAAGATTTCTCAAGTTAACCATCAAGACTACAATTGACAAATTTAATTCCACTCATTCATACCGAGGGGTCGTAAAATACGACTAAGGTAAGTTGACGTCAGGCAGGTGGCCAGTCGTAAAATACGTAGCCAAATCATGTGACAACATGTTTGTAATATGTTACCCCGACCCCACTTAGAGTGGGATAAGGGCAGGATGATGATTAAATTATAATTGTGTTTAATAAGCTTATCTATTTGCAAGGTTTTGATCCGGCGTTCAATGTAAAGACCGTCGGATGAAGGCCTTGTAGTGTATCAAAGCCGCTTAAGTACCCACTCAGGGGCTTAAGACAAAATATTGAAGCAGATATTCAGAACCCTCTGAAAATTCTCGCTGTCATACAGTTCGCAAAATTTATCATAAATTGAAGTGAATTTAGCTTCACTTAAAAATATAAAGTCAAACATAAGATGTTAACAGAATTAGACTTAAAAGGAGCATGTCCTTTATTTAATGCGTAACAAAGAGGCGATTGGAAATTGTTTCTGTCATTTTTATAGTCTTGGAATAAACAGTAGCTTCTGTCACTCACCAACCTTGTAAATGTCTCTATAACAAAAAACAAGATCGATCCGGGGAGCGGAATTTTATACCGGAAGGTTTAGGTTAATACCATGTGGGTCTTATTTATCTTATAGACTAATTAATAAATTAAAAAAATAAAAATCATGAAATATGTATAATAAAATAATGTTTCTTTAACTCGTATATAGTATGTTAATCTCAATAGTATAAGATTTATATGTTTCATGTTTGTGTGAAACTAAAATAAAAAACTATTTAAAACTGTTGTTGGTTTGAACCACGTAAAACCACATTACGGTTTTATGTAAATTGAGTTGAAGAGGTTGAGCAGTTGTAAAAAAGTCGCCTGCCGTATGCTTTAGTCGCGTGCGCCGAGTAAACTAATAGAGATACACTAAAGTAATTTACTATAGAATTGTAGATCTACAAAAATACTACAAAAAATTGGTGTACAACATATCTTTTGTTATCTATATTTATCTTTTGTCATATCTGCCGTATGGATCCAGCTGAGTAGAATAGACCACCCTCATTTCTTACCGAGTATCGTAAAAGGCGACTAAGGTAAGTTGACCCACCGTGTGGTATCCGGCTGAGTAGAATAGACCACCCTCATTTCTTACCGAGGTGTCGTAAAAGGCGACTAAGGTAAGTTGACCCAGCGTGTGGTATCCGGTTGAGTAGAATACACCACCCTTTTTCTTACCGAGGGATCGTATAATATGACTAAGCTAAATTGATGTCAGGTTGGCGGCCGGTTGTAAAATACGAAGCCAAATCATGTGACAACATGTTTGTAACATGTTGCGCCGACCCCACTTGGAGTGGGATAAGGGCAGGAGGACATCAATTATCACGCAGTCGAAGCCGCAGGCACAGCGAGTGTTTTTATATTTAAATCTTTAAGTCTCTTACCGTTTTAGTATGTAACCCAACTAAATTTGTATCGCGGCCTTATCATTATTTGTTGTTTCCTTCCGTCAATTATAGATGGCATTAGAAGTAAAGACTATCACGTCATTTTATTATTTATCTATATATTTATTCTTTTTACATACATTAACAGAAAAAATACATACATATTACATGTACAAAAATTGTTTTCAAGAACTTGCAAGGGCGGTCTTATCGCTTACTCGATCGCGATCGCGATCTCTTACAGAAAATATTATATAAAATAAATATTTCCATAGAAATCATTAGTTCTTAACATTATTTTCTGTCCCTCCTTCAAAACATTAATATTATTACACTTATGACAATATGTTAAATTGAATTCAAACTGTTTGTTAAGTTAATCGATTTTTTTATTGTTATATTCTTCGCCTTTCAACAGGGCCAGGTATAAAACTAAACAACGTACCAACTTAATTAAACTTAATAATTTTGCGAACTTCCAATAAAATTTTCACAAATAAAATACAAACTTCTCTCACGCTCATATTTAATTATAGCTAACGGAAAAGGTATGTAATTTGTTGCTAGTTTTAAAAGAAAGCTGCCTTTCGTAGTTTGCAACTAAAGGGAAAGCGTAGCGTTATTGAAACTTTCATTACTGCTGACTACGCTTCCGAGATATTTGCTAGTTGCATAAAAATTGTTTCCGACTTTTGAATCTAATTTTAGTAAAATGAATTATTTGAAACGTTTAGTCAAAGTAGAAATTTTGAAATGGAATAAAAGGCAAAAAGCAATGTAATACCACCTTAGCCACCTTAGTCTCAATACTAATTCATTGAACACCTTTCCGCTTTGTTGGATAAACTGTTAGAGCGCTTAATTTTTATCAGAATTTCACCAGTTCAATACCAAAAAACTTATGAATCATCATACTCCCCCCCTTATACCCTTATATATTACAAACATGTTGTCACATATTTGGCTACGTATTTTACGACCGGCCGCCTGCCTGACATCAACTTACCTTACCTCTCGTACGCACGAGTGTAAAAAATACGTCGCGTTAAAATTCCTCAATACGCGTTATAAGAAGTTTCGTATGGTATATCCGGCGTAATACCCGGCTAAAATGGAACACTGCCCGATAAAAATACGTCGCGTTTTAAATGCGCTGTCATGTGAACAGATACGTGGATACCAATTTGGTTCATTTCGACGTATTTTTAACGCACGGTAAAAAAACCTCTCGTGCGTACGAGGGGTTAGTCGTACGCACCCCTCGGTAAGGAAAGAGTGGTCTTTTCTACTTAAACGGTTACCACACGGTGGGTCGACTTACCTTAGTCGACTTTTACGACACCTCGGTAAGAAATGAGGATGGTACAATATTTACAACTATATGGAACTTAATGAAAAATATTGTTTTGCTATAATCGGCGGTTACTCCACTTTTGTATTATGGACCTCCGCAAAGTAACGCCTAATTCTATAGAATTAGGCGTTACTTTGCGTATAGATTATAATCTATATGGAATTTATTTAATAGGGACTTTAATTTAATTTTTAAAAGAGAAATTTACATTACTCCGCTCATATTAACAAGTTACGTATAACTTTCAATTTCAGTAAAATGGCAAAAACCCGATATCACTTTTCACGATCTCGATGTCATAATGCAGAGTAATAATTCTCAAATGTAATAGAGCACATGTGCTCGCCTATTTCAAAGGTTTAAAGGGTTTTACTGAGGGAATAACTTACCCTTTTGTGACATTCTTCAACAAAAAGGTCAGAAATTAGTTTGAGAGAGTCGTCGTTACTTTCAAAATATGTTACAGATATTTCACGTTTTTTCCCTGTTATAAATTGTTGGTATTTTAATAAAATTTCATTTCGACACATTGCCTAGATATTTGATATCAATTTAATTTTGATTTCATAATCTCAAGTGTATACACAGACGGACTGATTTCCACGAGAATTTTCAGAATTTTAAACCTTTTGGTCAGCATTTTACATATAAGTCCTTTGCTGCAATGATATAAGCTTTATAATGAATTTAAACTTAACTATTGATATTACTAAGTTTTAACAACAGACATCGCTGAAAAATTAAACTACTAAGACACAATATTCATTATGTCGTATTATTTTTTGTAAATTGTTTATGACACTAGAGTCGACGTGCAGTGTTATTGATTAAACTGCCCTTTTTCATTTCAATTATCAGACGGCGTTTCTTCTCAAGGGACTCATGTTCTTGTCTGTTGTAAGAAGAAATTTCGGAATTGAAAGTTCCAATGGATATAAAACTTTAGCAATCCCAACTATCCGAAAGTAATAATAATATTATTTTGCTATAATCCGCAATACAGTAAATAGAAAATATATATAGTGTTAAATATATAATGGACTATCCGTTTTACATACCCATTACATGCAGGATTCATAAAAACACATGCACACCACTGCCACCACAATACACAAGCACTACACACGTTCACTATCACAAACTCAACAATCGTTTCGCCCTGCAACCGAAGCATCATCAGGAGATAGACTCCACGACAAAATCGCAATGCTTTCCGATTTTGTCGTGGATTCTATCTCTTGATCGGGTATGAAAAAACGGATAGTCCACTATATATTTAACACTATATATATTTTCTATTTACTGCATCGCGGATTATAGCAAGATAATTTCATTATTACTTTTGTATTATGGATCTCTGCAAAGTAACGTCTAATTCTATAAATTACCCAACTATCCGTTTATAAACGTTCCAAGTCTTGAAAAGTGTTGGACAATCAGACCTTCATGTCAAATATCTATCTGTCTTTAATAGGATAATAGATTTAATTTTCGGTATATTATATTTCTAATACTAAAATATAGTAAAAATAACAGTTCATCGTATCGTGAAGCTGAATTCGCGATAAACAGAGCCTAGCAGAGTTAAACGAAGAATGTCCATATAGAAACCGAAAAACAATTCTTCTTAATAAATCATTTATTACTTTTGTACAACAAAGTTAAATACGTGTTCTCATCACCATCCTTATCCCACTCTAAGTGGGGTCGGCACAACATGTTACATGTTGTCACATGATTTGGCTACGTATTTTACGACCGGCCGCCTGCCTGACGTCAACTTACCTTAGTCGCCTTTTACGTAAGTCTATGATATGTAAGTCTATGATATTACGATGTAAAATAAATAAATAGATAGTACCCAGATAGTTTATACAAATAAAATAATGTAGATAAAAAAGAAGATATTTTCTTCGATATTTAGAAAATATCTATATAGCTGTTTTTTTCTCTTCTGTTATTAATACGTGTTTAGTTAGTTAACTTATTTAATATTATATTAGCAATATACATATTATTACATTACCCATATTATTCATATTCATACTTTAAACATACTGATATGCATATCTTTAAAAAGTGCACATAACATTTACCAATAAGCCCAAATTATAAAGAATACCTTTTGAAAGATTTCGAAACAGTGTTAAATTTAATAAATTATTAATATTATTTGCGAACAGTATATCTATACATATTATAAAACAAAGTCCCCAAAAGCTGTCTGTATGTATGTAATTGATATCCTCAAAATCTACTGAACGGATTTTTGTACAGTTTTTATTGAAAGATAGAGCAATTCTTAGAAAGGTTTAGGTTAATAGTACTGTTGAATTTCCATGAATTCAGGATTTCCACACGGGCACAGCCGCGGACACAACTAGTATTTTATAAGAAATAAGTCTCGCGTAAACACCCGTAGAAATTTTGTATGCAAACTACACTGTTCATTGCCTAAAAGTTAATTTAGCTAAACTATGCAAATGTACAGCTTTCTGTGTATATTGTTGGCAGAACGCTGTGACTTAGCGGCTTAATATTTGCACACTGAGTAAATAGACCGAGATGAGCATATATAATAATGTACGTGCCAAGTACTATTAAAGAGTATATTTTTTGTGGATCTTGCGAGCTTAGCCATACTAATATTGAAAACGCCAAAATCTGCCTGTATGTCTGTTAATTGTTTTTTTTTTAGTAATTTAATTTTTGTACATATGAATATAAATAATTATAAATGGATTGGCGATGTATATAATAGACAAAGTAGGAACCGACATAAGCTTGCGGTTCCTGCTTTGCGCCTAGCAAAAGTACGTAATTCGTTTGTGAGTTTGGGTATAAGATTCTATAATAAAATTCCACAATCTACTTTAACTTTACCATTACAGCAGTTCAAACATACTATTAAAAAAAGGGTAATTCAGAAAGCCTATTATACTATTGAAGATTACCTAGACGATAAGAATGCGTGGATATAGCTTCTCTTCAACCCTGTACAAGACATTAATAACTATATGTAACTAGTGATAAGAATTATTGTTTGAAAAGAGCAACCGCCGAGTTTCTTGCTGGTTCTTCTCGGTAGGAACTGCTTTCCGAACCAGCAGTAGATGTTGACGATTCAAAAGCACTTGTTTACAAGTTTACTTGAATAAAGAATATTTTGAATTTAAATTTGAATTTGTTACTATTTCAGTGCTAATCAGTTGAACTGATACTGATGAAATTTGGTACAAGTTTATTATTGACTGTAATTAAACGGTTAAGTTGGCGCGAACGAAGTGGCGGATGCCACTGGTTTTCAATAAAAATAGTTGATAAGAGCAAATTAAGAGGGCACTTCCAAGTCTAAAGAACTTTTTTCCGATTTGTGAGTAACACTTGATTTTTTTTTATTAATTTTTATTTACGCGTAACATAATTCGACTTCGACGTTGTGATCAAACTCCTCTACATCTTGATGAAATGACATTCTAGGTTATGGGTATACCGAGGTCTTTTACTTCTTTGATTTTTGATATTTGATTAGATTACAGCTTATCAATAACGGAACTAATGAGATCAAAAAATTAAGTCTTGGTTAAATACCGCAAAAATATATACACAGAGAAACTTTATGATTTACCGTCCGGTCTCATTCGTTCTGATTTATGATGCTGGCGTGCGAATATTAAAGATTCGTATTGATATATTATACCTTTATCCCCTCTCCCTTTTTGCTATTTACGAGAATTTCCCTGCCCTCATAACTTTTATCGTCCCTTTCGGAGCGCGACTTGAAAAAACACCCACAGGCCGTCCTATAAATAATGCCTTAGGATAATATGTCATATGTAATCATAGTAAAGTAATATTGGTTTCCAAAATATTATATTCAAAAGACAAATTAGTTTTGCGATGATTCTTCAATAATAAAGTTACCTAAACCATATGTTTAACGAGTTAAGAATGTTTTCTATTCTATTTTAAAGCTGTGATAGCCCAGCGGTGACACCATGCGACTCTGTCGAAAAGGTCACGGAATCAAACCCCGGGCTTGCACCAATCAGTTTTCTATTAAAACTCATGTGTCTAATTGTTAATTGTAATGTATCACATGCTTTTCGGTGAGAAAAACATCGTGAGGACACCTTCTTATCTTATATGCTTATCTTATCTTATCTGCATATGTATAACCTTCCAAATCGCATTGAAGCAACGTGGTAAGTCTTAGCTCCAATCCTTCTCTCCAAAAACGAAGAGAGGAGGCCTATGTCCAGCCATGGGATAGGATATTATTCTTTATTAATAGGCAGAAAGAAAGGATCCCGTTGTTCAGAAGTTATTGTCACGTAAAAACTGTAATTAGCAAAATAAAAGTATAATATTTGTGAAAGGGGTTTTGAAAATATTAAAGGATATTTCATTCTTATCAAACGGAAATTGTCCCGCTCAGCAATATTATTATCTAATATCTGTATGAAAATTGGGAACCGGGGAAAAAAGTTTTGATCCTCAGAAATAATTGAACGCCTAGTCAGCCTTGTAATAAAGGCTGATTGTGATCTTTTCATTTGCTGTGAGCCATAAGTAATTTTGCTTCCCTGACGAAGTTATAATGAAGACGAAAATTGTATTATTTCTGATTACTCCATTGTTCCTGTTCCTGATTTGATTAAACGGGTTTTGGCTGTTGGAGAATTTGTACGCTAAGTCGGGACAAATCATTGCGGATTAAGAGGATTCTGTTTTCTAATTTGATATATAATTCAAATAAAGTCAGATTGAATTATATAATCCTTAAGTCGATTAAATTACGTAAGCATAATACATTTTTGACAAAGTCAAATTGCCGTGCGACGTTTTTATGATAAATAAATGGGACACTTACACACACCGTCGTCCATCCCCAAGAGTAAGTAACTGAATACTTGTGTTATGGGTGTCGGACAACTGGTAGATATAGTACATATATAATTTTAAATACATACTTACATACAAATACACACCCAGGCTCGAAGAACCAATAAATTGTTTTTAGAAAATGTTGGCCCTCGGCGGGAATCGAACCAGGGATCCGCGAAGCTGAAGGCAGGGTCACTACCCACTGCGCCAACGGGCCAGTCAAAGGTAAGAGTTGTCTTTGGTATAAGATTTAGCAATAATATTATTTTATATTCTTATGAAATGGTAATCCTTTTCATGTAGACGATGCATAGATTTATTAACACTAGAGTAGAGAATTCATAGGCAGGCCTGTAAGTAAGTGTAATAACGAGTGGAAAGATGAACTCGTATACTTCGTCTTTGTCTAATCAAACATAAAAAAGGGGGACAGATCACCCTCATTTGCTTTCTCTTTATTGTAATACGGCACATTTAAAGCTCGCTTTCCTACTCTAATATAATAACTTTATAGGACCATGTTACCTTCGTAGTAAAAAAGATCTCGATGCTTTGCTACTAAATTTGATTATAAAGCGTTTACTGCAGAGATTGGATAAATTATTTCAGAATGTTAGGACTTTATAGTTCGGTGGTAAGAACGGAAGGTGGTCTATTCTATTCTGCCGGATACCACACGGCGTTCACATTAAATTGAAGTAACTTTTATAATTATTAATATATTTTATAATATATATTTTTAAATCTTTTATTTGTAGAAGTTTTGTGTTCAGTTAAATAGTGACAGTTTAAGCAGATGGAATTACAGAAGTTGTTATATTTTAATCGCTTGATTCACGACAAGTCAGTCTATAATTGTTGGGATACTTGGAATTTAAAGGGGGCCCATAATAACTTTTGGAGGAGATTTTAAGGTTATTTTGTGTTCAGATTTTGTTAAAGCTTGTGTATAAAATTACCGAAAATAGCTCCACTTACGCTACTCTCGAGTTTCCACTAAATAATTACTAAGTGGAGAACAATTAGTATTAATTAGGATGATAAAGTTATTAGAGACGCATGTGTGATTATGTGATTTCATGTATAAATTATTCATTAACCTAGACTTTTCTAGAAGAATGTTATTTATAGAAATGCCAAGTGTTTATCAAATCAAATCAAAATAATCTTTTTGAAATAACCTTTTTCAAGCACTTTTGAATCGTCAAGTCATATTCATATAATTATTAACGCTACTACTGATACGGCATGTTGCTCTTTCCGAGAAGAACGGACCAACCATCGGCGGTCAGTCGATTCTTCTTTCGTCTTCTTTAGATTTAGAACACTATTATAGAAAAAAATGTCGTGACAAAAAAACCGATGTTTTAAATTCAAAAATACTTGTAAAAACCAACTTGTATAAAGAATCATTTGAATTTAGAAACAACACGTAGAAAGCAGTAGCACCAAAGGACCCCTTTCTCCCTTTGTTCTCGAAATTTTTAAAGCATTATTCGTACAACTTTTGGCCTTTGGAAAATAAAGCAAAATAATTTTATTCACAAGCGAAATGTCAGCAATATGCCACGGAACAATGACTCTTCATACGAAATATTTGTTACGGCGCTACGAACAGTTTATAAAAGTACTTTTATAGAATAAAGTTTACCTACTAACTAGCACATGTATATATTACAATCATGGCAGTAAAATAAAGTAAAAAAAGATGTTTTTCAAAGGAATAAAGTCGTATGGGGGAGCAGTTAAAGCAACTGTTTCTTGTCAAGGGTTCGCGAAACACGGATCTCTTTTTTGGAAAAATAATACTTAATAATACTCGCTTATTTATATGACATTAACAATTCATCATTCACTTTACTTTAAAAGAAGACGTTGCAAATAAAAAGTTACTATCCATTAAAAGCCGTAATAGCTTATTGACTCTTGGGATGCACACCGTGTCTCGGGGTAGGCACCAATTTATATAAAACGTATATGTAACTTATGTATATAAACTTATTACAGGCACTATAACAAAACTACTTCGCTATAATCCGCACGGGTTAAGCGAATGCATGCAAAGCTAATGTGTATGAAGCAGGCAAAATCTACGAACCTTATACATGCAGGACAAGCCACCACGCACCCCAAGGCTCCTCCACCAGCAACAAAGCACACAAGCAGCACACACACCCACCACCACAACAATCTCGATAATCGTTTCGCTCCGAAACCGAAGCATCATTAGGAGGATAGGCTCCACGAAAAAATCGCAATGCGTCAATCATAGTCGACGATCAAGTTTCAGATTACATGATGATTTACCTCTCTAATCAAATATTACGGTAATATAGTTGGGATATCTTCAGATACTTAAATACAGGACAGAAAATATCCTTTAGATTTCAGTAACACGTCTGAAAGAGATACAGCTTTTTGTGGCTTTAGCTATTCTGATCACAGTTATTAATACGGTCAGACCGTAAATACGAGTAAAAATCAATTTTGTTCGTTCGCGGCTGAATGCGTCTTTTGTGCGGCGACGGAAGGTTATCGTTGTCCGTTTTCACGGCTCGATTGGGTCGGCTTTACTAGTGGTCAGTGTTTAAACAAGCCTGGAAACGCCAATTTTATTGTGATTTTTCTATTTTGGCAAGCGCTACTTTGTTTGAGTAACAATGTAAACGAAACTTTTTACAAGCTTTTACAAACTTAATTGTTGATAGCATGTATGACGTATTTATTTAGGTTCAGAGTTTGAAATATTTCTGTACACCCAATTGATACACAAATTTCATATATTTATTCATTTTTTTCAATTAACTCTCACCATCAATAATATTAAAAAGGTGAGAATATCCTTATAAAGAATTTGCAAGTTTTTATGAATGACTATGTAACCAGAGCATCCCTAAAATTTTTTTGGGGTACAAATAACCTGTATTGAGCATCTTGTTGGATCTAAATTCTTTTCCAATACTTATCTTAAAGCTTTTTTACCCAGCAATAGCAACAGACCAACAAACCAATAATTAATTTACCAAGGAGATCGTGGTTGGTAGCATCACTTTAATGTAAGTCGTTGAATGTGCTTAACCAAATACTACAATACTACTATAGTAGAATTAGGTGATTAAATTTTTTAACAAAATTAGTAAGAATACTAATTACTACTGATACTAAATATTACATGCACTATTGGATAGTTAAAAATATATATATTAAGGATATACAATAATGTATTATTTAAAATAATATACAATTGAAATTACATTATGTTATGTTAGGTATTTTATAACTACTTTACTTAAAGCTATTTACTTCAAATGAAAATTATCAACAGGAGTAAAATAATATTTCATAAATTTCACATATACCAGGATAAGTGGGAGGTGTACCCGACAAATTTCTAAATTGAGCTCGAAATGAGAAAACTCCGCGAGAAATTCGCTCTTCCTGCCCGTCTGCCAGTTAGGAGCTACGTAAAGAGGTTACTATAAGCAAATTGCATTCACCGAGGAATTACCGTGCCATTTGCCAACTTTACCAAGGTAATATATTCCATATATCGTTTTGATTACATCATTTAATGCAAAAGTGCACGACGGTATAATTAACAAAAAATCGTCACATACCTTACTGCTTTTCGAATAAGATCAATAGCGTAAGGAAAATTCATAAGAAGTTTGATTACTTGTTGCTTAAAGTCTTGATAGCTTTATGTCGTATGATATCTTGCTGTAGGGTAAATCACCTGACATTCAATAAACTCTTGTGCTTCAAAAGAAATTAAAATCAAAGCTGTGAATTATAATATGATTTCAAGAATGAACGAAATGAGACAATTTAAAATAAATATCTTATTGTAGCGTTAACTGTTTTCTTTGTACAACAAAATAAATAATACTTTTTTTGCAATAAACACACCTAAATTCACAATAGGTAAACCAGGAATTGACACCTAGGAGAAAATGACGAGATAAATATTTGCATATTTGTTGTAAAAAATATTTAAAAAAAACACCCAACTTCCTTATACTTGTAATTTGAAGAGGAAAGGCTTGTACAAACCTATTTGAATCAAGCATATTTTAAATTCAAACGTTTGGAAATTGAATCTAAATTTTCTGGTAGAAAAAGTAACCACATGTTGGGCAAAGGCCTTCTCAGTCCATTTTAGGAAAAAAGGGTTGAAGCTTTAGACTCACCACGCTGCTCCAATGCGGATTGGTAGGTTACAGATATCCCCAGAATTTTCTAGAGATATTAAGGATTCCTGACGATGTATTCCTTCACCGAAAAGCGTGAGATAGATTGCAATTATCAATTAGACACATAAGTTTTAATAGAAAACTCATTGGTGCCTTACCAGCGTTCGAAGTCGTGAACAGTATAAACAGTCGCACGTTTTCACCATTGGTCTATCACAGCTTTATTTGCTACTATTTATTCAACTTTAAGAACTTACTGAATAATGCGTCCGTTTTTAATTAAAAGCATAACATATTTATATAAGCGGAGAAGTATCTCCAACAAAGCCGGTGTGCTTTAATGAAAGTTGCAATAACGTTTATTCCTGACTAGGGAGTTTCAGTACGCAGCTCCTTTGAAAGCTGGTAACAAAGTACACACCTATTTCGTTAGTTAAAATTAAATGTGAGTGAAGTCGTTGAGATATTTTCCAGCGGAAAACATTTCTGCTGAAATTATATTGATACTAAATTTGAAAGCAGTTCTCATTATTAAGAGCCAATACTGTGTTCAATATAGCGTGAGAAATAGTTGATCAGAAATTTTGCTTCAATATAGCAGTAGGTCATCGCTGAGTGCATTTTAATTTATACAGGGCTCTTTATGATTCGATTTAGTATTAGAGCAATTTTTGAAGTTTGGAAGGAATTAAAATACCCGTGTGAATATTCCGCTGTTTTCAGAGAAAACTAATACACAGATACTTGTTAGTAGAATAATGATTAACTACCGATACAGATTCCGATTTCTGGTAATCATATTTTTTACATATCACAACTTATTGTAACACATCATCATTCTCCTGCCCTTATCCCATTCTAAGTGGCTTAGGCTACACATATCTCCAGAATTCTCTAGAGATATGCAGGTTTCCTCACGTGTTTTCCTTCGCCGAAAAGCATGTGATAAATTGCAATTATCAATTAGACACATGAGTTTTAATAGAAAACTCATTGGTGCCTGCCCGAGTTTGAACTCGTGTTCCCCTCGAAAGAGTCGCACGGTCTCGCCGCTGGGCTATCACAGCTCTTATATTGATATTGATAATTCAGTAATTAATAAATTGAAGAATTTCATAAATGTTAAAATTAAATTATAATTTTAGCGTATCACTAATGCGCGTAGTGTATCACTGAAAATTCATTGTTTATCGATTTTACTCTCAACTCCACACATATTTGGTTCGTTGCACCTTTTAGAGTGCAATAAAAATAATCTTCTTTGTTCAGCGGTCCGTTTGAACACAACCAGGCGAATGATAACAAATACGGTCCCTGAACAAAACATCCTGTTATTTTAAACGTGAATTGCTATCGTATATTTTAATTACGCAGCCGCATTTGAAATACAGTAACTATAAAATTATAGTTTTATTGTAATACTAGTCAATTCCGTTTCATTTCCGTTCACAATAAACAGGCTTAATTCTAATGGGCTGTAAATAGTTATTTCTATTCATAAAAAAGAAATTTAAATTCTCCTGAATAATTTATAAATAATTAGGCGTTACTTTGCGGAGATCCATAATACAAAAGTAATAATAAAATTATTTTGCTATAATCCGCAATACAGTAAATAGAAAATATATATATAGTGCTTCATGTATAGTGGACTATCAGTTTTTTCATACCCGATACATGTAGGATTCGTAAAAACACATGCACAAACCTCCACCACTGCCACCACAATACACAAGCACTACACACGTTCACTATCACAAACTCAACAATCGTTTCGTCCCACAACCGAAGCATCATCAGGAGATAGACTCCACGACAAAATCGCAAATCGAAGTTCTTCTTCTTATATGTCCGTACCGTCGGTACTGCTGCAATTTGTCTGCGACGTCTCGCACTCCTAAGCTTCCACGCACGTACTCGTTTTGGACCCTGGCGAGCCTAGTTACGCTGCACATCCACCTCAACATCTTCATCTCAGCAGTCTTAAAACTGATTTGCATACCAGACCTTTAAGATTCAGAGGCATACGAGTGTTGCAAGTACCTCCGGTGAGCTCACGCCGCTTAAGCCATGCAGCCGATATTAGGTGCTGTATGTTATTGTTTGTTAATGTTTCAAGAAGACCGGATTTATCAATTGCATCATCATCCTTCTGCCCTTATCCCACTCGAAGTGGAGTCGGCCCAACATGTTACTAACATGTTGTCACATGATTTGGCTACGTATTTTAGGACCGGCCGCCTGCCTAACGTCAACTTACCTCAGCCGTATTTTACGACCCCTCGGTAAGGAAGAAGGTGGTCTATACTACTCAACCGGATACCACACGGTGGGTCGACTTACCTTAGTCGCTTTTTACGACACCTCGGTAAGAAATGAGGGTGGTCTATTCTACTCAGCGGGATACCACACGGCAACCGGATTATCAATTACATCACCCAGGTATTTGTACTTATCACACTGTTGGGCCATTTGTCTATCGACGATTATTGGCTCAGTGTGGGTGGTAGAGATATTGCACTCCCTTTTTCCTGTATTTGGCACTAACATTTATATTATTACTATTGGAATCATCATGCTCCTGCCCTTATCCCACTCTAAGTGGGATCGGCACAACATGTTACAAACATGTTGCCATAGATTTGGCTACGTATTTTACGATCGGCCGCCTGCCTGTCGTCAAATTACCTTAGTCGCCTTTTACGACACCTCGGTAAGAACTGAGGGTGGTCTATTCTATACAGCCAGATACCACACGGCATTTACCTTAGTCGCCTCTTACGACATCTCGGTAAGAAAGGAGGGTGGTCTATTCTATTCTACCGGATACCACACGGCTTATTATTACTATTGGAATATACTGCTTTATAAGAAATTGCTTAATAAATACAAACGAAGTACCGCATAAGAGGATAAGCGATAAAAGTGGTTTATAGTAACTTTGTTTTTCTTGCGAAATAGTTTTGTCGTTATTGTAAATTGCTGTGCACTGCGACGGCAATTAATAAAGAAACCAGGCTCCTTGTTAGCATGCAAATGCAGCAATCCTGCGAAGATTTCCACGGCAATATTCAAGTCATTAGTGTTTGTGGCTGACTGCAGCTGCAAAAACTGTGCCGTTGCAAATGGAAATTTAATAACACTGGTGGCTATAAACTTGTGGAAACAATTATTATTGAGTTTGTAACGAGCTAAATTATATAAGAGTAGTTTGATGTTATCTTTAAATCAAAATTATTTAATAAGAACAGTTTTGTAATATTAATTTATTTCAATTACAATGGTTACGATACTTACAATCTTAAACGATATTTCTATTTCATTACTACAATTGCACCACTAATTACAGGCAATAATGATATGATTTATAAGATAATAAAAACAAAAGCATAAATGTTAATATGAAGTACAATTATTTTTACGCAGAAACATTTTGAATAAAGTATTATAAAGAAGTTATAATTGAAGTTTCAACACATCATTAAATAATAATTAATTTGTTTTAGCGCTAAAAATTTAATTAAAATTTAAAATTAAATACGGATTCTCGTGTAGATAAGAACGATTGTAAATTCAGACAAGACGCCTTTCAAAATCACAAATAGCTTTAAACGAGATATAGCTATTAATATAAACATAGGCGCCATTGTTTCTTGACCTTTTAAGACCCCTCTCTCCACCCATTTAATTTTACTTAGCTATTTGTTCGTGCCAATGGGGCTGAGATGCCCTCCAATTGTTCGTAGTGGTTCAATTTTCTTATTAAACAAACTTCTGAAGGGCAATTCAGGTTATTATTCTATCCAATTTTAATTTAATTCAACTTTATTCCACAGTAAAAACCGCCATGTGGTATCCGGTTGAGTAGAATAGACCGTCCTCTTTCTTACCGCGGGATCGTAAAATATGACTGAGAGAAGTTGACGTCAGACAGGCGGCCAGTCGTAAAATACGTAGCCAAATCATGTGACAACATATTTGTAACATGTTGTGCCGACCCTACTTAGAGTGGGATAAAGTCAAGTGGATAATGATTTATTCCACAGAAAAAATCGTAGTTTCAAATCGCTTTATTTAATGTAGCGTGATTCTATCAACCTGGTTCCTCAGTCTTCACCTTTAATGTCTTCACCTATCAATTTGTTATAAATAACTATAAGCCCCGAATTTAATATTTCTGAATCGTAATAGACTTTAAGAGGAGCGGCATTGGAGCGAGATGTGCTTTCAATATTCTCTTATATATAAAATTTGCGTGTCACAAGTAAGTTACCATAGTCTTTCGAAACGGCTTGATTGATTTTTATGAAATATTATAACATAGGTCTAAGAATCGGCTACTATCTTTTTTTCATACAGGGGTATGACAACGGTCATTAGGAACTTTATGACCGTTTTCTAACAGCTTTTTTTTATTTCGTTGTAATTAAAAAAAGAATATCTAAGAACCAAACTACCGCCGCGTTATAAAACGAGGCTCGTGCGGAGCCGGTGCCAAATCACAAGATTATAGTATATTTTTCTAAGTTAGAAAGAATTTATTTCCTACATCATATATCACTTTGCGGCGGGCATTGTCTATTTATATAATACAACCGTAGTGTTGTACATGAAACATTCTACAATTAATCACTAAGTAAACGTCAAAAGCGGAATTTGATTTATGTTTTCATACCAAATGTAACCTTGAAACGAAATGGTATCAATTTCATTCTATCACAGAATACGCTTTATTATACCCCCTACAGTCGATACAAGGATCATATAATACAATGAACATATGTGTTGGGCAGTATTAAATTTTTCCTTCTATTGCTGCTAGACATAGGCCTCTTCATGAGATACTAACGATATTCTCAAACATCTAGTGACCGTTTTGAAGTGATCTTTCCATATTGGGGAGACCCTACCAAAGCTACTTTTTCCTGTGATGTTCCCTTATTCCACCTTCAGACCTCGACATCCATCAGGCTTTCAAATCTTTTGTGATTAAACTAACAAAGGTGAAAATTTAAGTTCCTCAGTACTAAAATATAAATACCCATTAGTTAAATTAGCAATACTCTCATGTTGATATATTTCATTTATCCAAGGCACAATTTAAAAAGGAGTTAATTAAACACAATCGCAAATGAATAAATAATAAAATTAATAATCAGTTTGGCTTTATTAATAGACTAAGTTTTTTTTGTTAAATATATATTGTATAGCTGTAGATTATATAAATAAATAAATAAATAAAAAATAAAAAAAAGGAAACGCTAAAACCTAACCACTAAGGGTACTGCCTTAATATTTCCGGCAGACAGTAATTCTATAAGTCTGACATAAATCCCGTATCGGAGATCAGGACGGCGCCTCAGATGCTAGACAGTGAATAAATCAGGGTTCACGAAAACTTTTTGCCTTTTGTTGTGCCAAGTTTTTTATTACTTTTAATGATACTGGTCAAATCTCCTAAATCACTTAAATTATTGTCAGTAATAATAATTATGATGGCCTTAAAGCCACAATGAGACTTCTATAAATTTTTTAAATAATTTTTAGCGTTTACATGTTGTTAGCAAGCTGTGATAGCCCAGCGGTTAGACCGTGCAACTCTTACGAGGGGAACACGAATTCAAACCCGGGCAGGCACCGAAGAGTTTTTCTATTAAAAGTCATGTGTCTAATTGATAATTGCAATTAAGCACACGCTTTTCGGTGAAGGAAACCCTCGTGAGGAAACCTGCATATCTCTAGAGAATTCTGGAGATATGTATAACGTACCAATCCGCATTGGAGCAGCGTGGTAGGTCTTAGCTCCAACCCTTCTCTCCAGAAACGGAGAGAGGAGGCCTGTTCCCAGCAGTGAGATTGTAACAGGCCGCTACTTTACTTTACGTGTTATTAGTTGCTTTCACGTTAGGAAAATATAGTAACAAAACTTGCATAAAGATGGAGAAATCTGTGCTATAAACACACACAGTGACAATTTTGAAATTTAGATTGTCGTATGTATACTTAATGTATAGAAACCCCCTATAGTCACGTCTCATTCTATAGGATGAGCCCTACTAGTCTGAAGACTAGACTAGAATAAATTGCAATTTTCATTAGACCAGTGGTTCCCAACCTTTCTTGTGGCATGCCCCTACTTAGCCTTTCCATAAATTCTTATGACCCCCCCCCCCCCTATGTAACATTTATAACTTCTAATGTTTAAAAATGGAATTGTTCACTAAAGTAACGTAAATGATATGTTAAATTGAATTGATACATAACTAGCTCGTTATCCCATTCACCGTAACGTTCAGTCTAAATATTCTCTCAAAATTTATCATAATACTATTATTATATTTATTCATTATTATATAAATCTAGATAGGGTATTTTTAACATTAATTTTATATATTAAGATAACTAACTGTCCGGCCACGTTTCTGTAGCTCACTCTGGTGTCGAATTCCCCTTAAAACAGAATTCAATAGTTAAAAAAGAATACTTTGATCGCCATCAAACTTTACAAGAACATCCACTGGGTCATTACAAAGATTGTATGAAAATTACATTTAAATCGGTCCAGTCGTTTCAGAATCTATAAAGAAGATACAGACAAACATTCATTTTTATATATTATGACTATATATTATAATTATTTAAATTTGGCACGGAATCTAGTCATTTTCGAATCATCATTTTCAAAGTGCCCCCTCTTAACATTCAGATTGCCCACCTGTGGGGCGTGGGCCCCACGTTAGGAAATACTGCATTAGAAAAAAGTTTAAAAAGTAACTGGTGCCTACCTGGGGTTTGAACCTTCGACCTTGGAAATAGGCACACGGTCGCACGGTTTGGCTATCACACACATTATCTTTTCCAACGTACTCTGTATTTATTTAGGTGAGCTCAACGAAATAGAACTATAGAATCTAATCGCTAGCCGGACAGTTACGTTCAATTCCAATTTCCTTTAACTATAGAACGTTTTACCGCATTTCGTATTCACGTCTCCCTTGAGGGTGGAACTCGTAAATGGTCAGCTGCATACTCAAAGATTAACAATCAGATCGCACATTTAATTTTATTATTATACGTATATCCATTATATTATAAATACTTATTGTCTATTTGTTGGTGAATCTTTTACGTCTAATCCGCTGTAACAATAGCGATGAATTTTCGTACAATTAAGGCTTATAATTCATATAAAATTCCCATTATTCTTTCGGCATCAAGGAAACAACACATACATCATTATTAAATATTCTGGTTTATTTTAATCTAAACAAAATTTTAAGTAAGGTTTTTTCCGAAAGGAGGGGACCTTAGACTAATAATAACTAAGAAACATGTAATATCATAAAACAGTAGATATACTGAGTAAAAATATAGTTGTTTATAACTGTATCTTTTTAAGTTTACATCTAGCAAGTACAATACGGTGTGTACTGTACACCATTTTCAGGTACACAATTTACCTACCATGGTTGATAAAAGTCCTTGTTATCATAATTGCATAACACATGCAATTATGATAGAAATAAATAAATGTCTATCAGTTTTTATGTATAAAGTAATGTAACGACCTATTATTATCACACCACTGATTATAGGACTCCTTCCACCGTTTTTGGAAAGAAGAGTTTAAGCTAAGACGGTGGGTTTTGGCTTAAACTGCTGATGGGTGCTCCGGTACGGATTGGTCAACGACACATATCTCCAGAATTCTCTAGAGATATGCAGGTTACCTCATGATATTTTCCTTTACCGAAAAGTGTGTGATAAATCCTAAATATCAAATAGACAGTTTTAGCAAAAAAACTAATTAGTGCCTACCCAAGGTTTGAACCAGTGACCACCTCGAAAGAGTCCACGGTTACAACGAAAGACTATCACAGCTTTCTAAACTACTGCTGTCAGTACTTATATTATATAGAATAATATAGAAGTTGTATTACTGCGACTCTTTAGTTTTTTCCCGAATAAATCGTTAAACTGTTAGATCATTAAAACGCTAAAAACTTAGATTTTTTTTTACATTTCAATTATTAGAAGAATGTAAAGTACTTAAAAAAATTTTTAGGTATTCAGGTACAAAACAATGCTAGAAATTAATGATGGTATGAGCAAGCAGAGCGTATTCCAAACTTAGAAACGAGATCATTATTTTCATGCTTCGTGTCTTTAAAAGGCTGGAAAAGATCCAAACAAAGCTTACCTAGGTAAAAATATTCGCCTATTTCTCTGTCATAATTATTTAGTTCTTTCACAAAAAGTGAATTTTTATTTTTGTTATTTATAGGGTAATATTGCAATATATTTTTGAATTGAAACAGATTTCATTACTCAAACAGGAGTAATAGCGCTTTTTTATAATAGAAAGATGCCGAAGTCAAAATCGCTAATGAACTTTAATGATCAAATAATTGGAATATAAAATATGTCAATATAATATAAAAAATATCTATATTTTTGAATTGAAGACGACGCAGACTAAAAATACAAATAAAAATGAGTAGGCTTCTATTTCACAAAAAGAGAAAACTCAAATATTCTTTCGCATCATTCTTCTGTCCTTATAAAAAAACTCTGGCGATTTTTTGTGATTTCTTTAATGGGCGCAACTTTCACACTTCTTTTCTCTTACATTTTCCTTTAAATATTCTGTCGTATCTGATATAATATAGTCTGAATCTTTGAGTTGATAAACACTAAATAGTAACATTGTTCTAGTTGCATTGCACTGCTGATATCATTTCATTATGCCGTCGGGTAAGCAAGCGCTTCTGCACTGGACAATTGCTTTGCAATAAAATGTTATATCTGTTGCAGAAAATCTTTTATATGTACGAGTATCCTACTAATATTATAAATGCGAAAGTTTGTGAGTATGGATGTATATTTGTTGCTCTTTTTTAAATTTAATATAGATGAAATTTGGCAACATTATTTCTTATACACAGGGGTAACATATAGACTGTAGAAATCCTGTTAATTCTACAGAAATAGGATGACATTGGAGAGCGCTATCTATTATCAACCTATCAAAGTTTCTTTTTATTGACGACGTGTCAAAAGGTAAGACAATTTGTAGCAGTT
Source organism: Morpho deidamia (assembly GCA_947086505.1). Classification (NCBI taxonomy): domain Eukaryota; kingdom Metazoa; phylum Arthropoda; class Insecta; order Lepidoptera; family Nymphalidae; genus Morpho; species Morpho deidamia. The sequence goes on from CAMTZC010000025.1 coordinate 5,913,893, forward strand.
TATATGGGAAAACAACGTTTGCCGAGTCAGCTAGTAATACTATAAAGAAAACGATAGTTGGGAAAAACTCGTGATTGTATTTCAAAATTGATAACAGAGAGCTTTTTAGGGAGAGTGGCCCTAATATTTTTAAATGCATTTCAGTTTAAGATTTTTGTTATAAAATATAAGAAACAAAAATGCTTTGAATGTGTTTAAAATTCGTTTTAAATGTGTATAATCTACATGACAATTGTAATTACCATCTTAAATGATGGAATTAATGAAATTAGTTATTTCCAAATTTATTCTAGGACTAAGGACTGCTTTGTTTGATTAATTTGTAAGAGATTATATAAAAATGTATATCGATTTTAATTTTAATATTATTATTATTTATATTTAATTATAATGAACTTGCTTTTTATAAATTTAGTAGCTGTCCGTCCACGCGTTGCTGTGGCTCTATATGACTTCGAATTCCCCTCAAAACAGAACTCAACAGATAAAAAAAGTTTGAGGGATCATCCGCTGGGTCAATCTAAAGATTATCTGAAAATTTCATTAAAATCGGTCGGTTTCGGAATCTATAAGGGACTAACATACAAACATTCATTTTTATATATATAAACATATAAAATTATATTTTAATATTTATGCTTATTGAAAAATTGAATTATGTATTATATTTTAAGAATCGAAAATGCGGAAACCTACCTTGTGGTAGGTGGTAGGTTTGCAAGATCCACCTATATGAACGTTTCGTACTTACTGGTACTCATCAGGTCAGCGAAGAAGCTGACTACGTCGTATATCTGGCGATTACCTCGCTAGGGTACACGTAGCTCATCGTAGAGCAGAGTTCCCCAAACTTTTTTGTGTCGTAGACCCCTTGCCATGTTTTTCCGTGTTGGGTAGACTCCCTACTTACCTGATATTGACTTCCTGTAAATTTCTAACTGTGGTGAAGTTTAGTGTTAAAAACTTAAAGTAAACACACGAGTTAATTTATACTTTTATTAATTGAATTTGAATTAAAACTACTCAAAATAAAATAATTATATTTTTTTTACTTCATAGGTACTTTTATAAATAATGTATATGTTTTGATTATATAAGATAGTGTGATATAAGTAATTAGGTACTGTAACTATCTCCTCCTTCATTCGACTTAATAATATTTAAACCTTCTTAAATATCGCTAGAGCGCTCGCGCTCAAGCGTCGAAATGCGTAAAACACGCCCGCAGGCGCTAGCACTTTAAACATATATTGGCTCGTGATTCGTCTAAGTGGCTAGGACCCGTACTACGTTGTGATTTGTAATAACTCAAATTCTTTTAGAGCGTCAGAGGCCGAGTGTCCATCAATTAAAGGAGTCAAATAAAATCTTAGATAAAATAAAATAATGTCACATTATACTTTTATAATAATAATATTAAGATATATCATATTCTCTAACTTATAACAAGCCGTCAGGCTCTACATTCTTAGTTTATATCAGCTTGCTCGTCAGAGAACTTTAAGTATCGAATATCAATGTAATAGCATAAAACGATTGTTTGTCATCAGTGTGAAATAATCAGTTTATGTAATATTAATATGAATATTGGATCGTTTAGCCATCAGAAGGGACTGAAGATTGTGATAATATAAACCCCATGAAATATTAAGCCTTTCCGAAGATTAGCTTGGAATAATGGCACCATTCCCGATATTTAAGTCTTTCATTAAGAAAAACATAAAAAGGGATAGGTGGTCAGTAGCTCCTCACCCGCTACCAACGGTGAGCTCCGCCCATACATATGAGCTCCCCCCCCTTAGGTGGGGTCCCTGTTTATAGTGCGCCTGCGGCGTTAGATGATGGGTTAAACCCATTATTGTCGGAGTGTCAACAAAACCACCGTCGACATAATAGGCACGAGTGCCTGGTATATAATCGAGGACCGAAGCCCAAATAATAAATAGCCGGAGCTATAAAATAAGGCATAAGCCAAAGGCACAAAGCCTGGTAATATTGATAATAAATTACCAATTCTCATATACAGTAGGGCGTATGTCGCCAGCACACATTGCAACGGTGCGTTCCATGGTAAATACCACATACAGTATAATACGTATAAAACGTATAAATTCCACATAGTGGAAATCATCTTAAAACTAAATAGCACATGTTGCAAGGCAACTTTAGCGGTGTGTTCCGCGTTTAGATGTAATATAGTAATTGTGTTCCACCGCAGCGGAATAATATTCAATAATAATGTCGTGTATAAAGCATTACATGTATGCCATAAAACTTATAAATACCCAAAACCATATAGTGGATTCACACACAGAGGCACTCGATTGCGAGATGCGCACCAAGCTCAACGCTCCACCAATACAAGAACAAGCAATGTAAAAAAATGTTACGTGGCAAGCCACGTAAAGTATGAGATATGCAGGCCACACTGTCTAAAGCTAGTCCGCAGCCTTGTTAATAAAGACCCGACCAGCGGCTCTAAAACTAATGGCCATGCTATAATGGTCATTCGTGGTATCATTAACTAAGCTAAGGGGGCGTCCCAAAAAGGACGAGTCATTTGGCAACAAGCAACATTTCCCATGTGAGTGTCACAGCTCTTGTGCAGCCATGGATACATCACACGTTCCATGCGCTACTATGAACAAAGTCCATAGTGGTCCATCACTGCCGCGGCGTATCACTTCAGCATCGTAGCACAATACGTTGACTAGCTAGGTTACCCATTGTCGCCATTTCAGACGTAAAGGCTAGCTTCCGCAACGCCCAGCAACATTCGGTCGTGGTTCCATCACTACTGAGAGACTAAGAACAACGTTTCCGATGCCCATTCATCAAACAGTAACATTTCAGCTACCACATTGTACCGGCACTACTTCAGGCGGCCTAAGCGTCCAAAAGTCGAGTAAGGCACACGGCAACGACCGAAATCACCACCGGCCTAACTCAATCCGTATCACAAAGGCACACGCCCTACGTAACTCTGGCTGTGTCAAATCAAAACCGAATAAAGGCACACCGCAGCAACCAAAGTCAACCACGGGCCTAGACCCAGCCTCAATAAGATGCAGCCTGGCGTAGACTTTTGGGCCAGGCACACAGCAATGACCGAAATCACTGCCGGCCTAAACCTCAAATCTTCCACCAGTACCCGCCAGAGCATGATTCGGTACAGTGCCAATCACTACTCAGCAAAGTTTCCTCCGCCGAGTAACATTCAGACACTATAATCGTTCGAGGTGAGGTAAGCGATGTAACCATCGCTTACACTCTAATGGCCAGGTCACAATCACAGCCTCTCCAAAGATCGGCACGATCTTGCATCTTGAGCCATTATACGAGAGCGGGCACTTAGATGTGTATTTGTTATTAATTTTTATATTTGAAATAGTCGTGGTAAAACCTCAACTATTATTGTGTATCGCCCCAGTACACATCTACAACAATATTAGTTCAATACTTTATAAGTGTCCGTATAGGTCACTTATGCGCTCCGTGTTCCGCCCGCTCTCTTACTAGGAAACGGCGGATGTCGCGACTTTCGGTCAAAATGATGAAAATTTGACCTTTTCTTTTCTTATGCTTTATGGTTAGAGCATCAATTACAGATGCGAAAAAATGTAATTGCGTGACAAACAAACGCTTATTTGCTGAAATCTCGAAATTTTAAAAATTATTTATTTTTGACAAGACTGTAGGGCTGGACTGTTACAGTACTATCAGTGTATGTGTTGAGATCCACTATCGTGGACCCCCAAATTTTTTTTCGCTGACGTAGACCCCTTGCAGGTTGTCATAGACCCCCATATCGATATAGACCACTTTGGGAATCACTGTCGTAAACTCGTATGAGAAAGTCATGAAGACACTCATGAGATTGATGCTTCGTAGATAGCATATGTAGAGCTTTTTGATCGTAATTTCATATAATCGGAAATGCATTAAAATGCTATTGATTAGAATAAAAAATTTGTCAAAAATTCAATTTTAGACAACGACTAATCGACATGCACATTAAACAATAGAATATGAACTTGGGTACATACCATAATGCCAAGAATAGAAAAGACTAAACGGATTTTTTAACATATTGACTACAAACTCTGTCTAGTGGGAGGCAGAGAACTTGTCTAATTGAGTACAGGTACGCTCTCCGGAGAAAAGACTCAATTCGATTTTATCTATTATCCATCTCGCCGGCAAAGGGTGAAAACGTGTTTGCGATTTTGTCGTTGTCTATCTCCTGATGATGCTTCGGTTGCGGAGCGAAACGATTGTTGAGTTTGTGATAGTGAACGTTTGTAGTGCTTGTGTATTATGGTGGCAGTGGTGGAGGTTTGTGCATGTGTTTTTACGAATCCTGCACGTATCGGGTATGAAAATACTGATAGTCCACTATACATTAAACACTATATATATTTTATATTTACTGTATCGCGGATTATAGCAAAATAATTTTATTACTACTTTTGAAAACGTTGTCTTAATATTTTGTAGGGATGCTTTGAATACTCAATGCGAAATTCACGTAAAAGGGTTTAGTGAGGAAAGGGAATGCTACGATACTGTGATATCTCTTTGTAGTTTATTTATAATGCCGGGTAATAAACACCTTTACAATGTTTATAAATCCATATCCATAATAATATTTTATTTGTTGAAGATTACTTAGATGATAAGGATGTGTGGATATAGGTGCACTGTACAAGACAGTAATAAATAAATGTAACTAGTTCTAAGATTTATATTTTAAAAAGAGCAACCGCCGAGTTTCTTGCTGGCTCTTCTCGGTAGGAACAGCTTTCCGAACCAGCAGTAAAGTTGACGATTCAAAAGCACTTGTTTACAAGTTTACTTGAATAAAAAATATTTTGAATTTGAATTATTATATAAGCACAAGTTTCTATCTATTCATCCTTATGTTACTCTTTCATTGATAGCCCTCTGCACGAATGTTGATACAATTTGAATCAATTAAACCTTATATTTCACACTAATATTAAAGGTTAAGAATATTACCGTTTTTTCTTAACAAACAAGAAAATACATACTGCATAACTGAGGGTATTTTAACCTTTATGGATGTGAACGAGCTAAACGGTAAGACCGTGTGCTTCTCCCTAGGTAGTCATGGGTTTAAATCGCGGTCAGGCTCCAATAAGTATTTCTGTTAAAACTTATTTGTATAATTCATAAATGCAATTTATCACACATTTTTCGGTAATGGCAAACATCGTGAGGAAACCTGCATATCTCTAGAGAATTCTAGGGATATGTGTAACCTACCAATCCGCAATGGAGCAGCGTGGTAGGTCTTAGCTCCAATCCTTCTCTCCAAAAATAAAGAGAGGAGGCCTATTACCAGTAATGGGATATTAAAAGGCCGTTACTTTTTTTTTTTTTTCTTATTTCTCTGTATTGTATTATAACACGATAGGTCTTTTATCGTGTATTGCAAGATGTAAATTTTAGAGCTTTTCATACCTACGAGTATAACCATCGATCGAGACGTTAGACGTTATAGTACGTAAACAACTTCAATAGAGCGTAAACTGATCAAGAAATTGCATTTTGCATGACTGAGCGCCGCAAATATGATAGAACTCAATAATAACTCACTCAGCCGTTAAATAATTAATTACGCACAGCGAACTGGGATTTAGATATTAAGGTCTTTTCATACTATAAAACTTAGCGTTATGGTGATCTTTTTCTAAGCTTTCAGTATCAGCTCATGCAGCAGTAAAGCTCATGAAAATAGTATTTTCATGATTATATAAATGTTTTCAAGGAATTTTACGTATTTGCCAATGTTACCACGCCCCTTGCGATTCCTCTGCTTATCTTGAACTAAAATGTCCAGCTCACTTCGTCGGACTTAATTTAAAGACATATTAATTACAGTTATAAAAAAATGCTCCGACCGCCACCAAACTTTACAGGTACATCCGCTGGGTCCGCTACGATTGTCTAAATATTTCATTAAAATCGGTCCGGACGTTTCGCAGTCTATAAAGGACATACAAACAAACATTCATTTTTATATCTTCTTCTTCTTCGTCAGCCGATGGACGTCCACTGCTAGACGTAGGCTATGGGATCGCCACACCATACGATCTTGCGCCGCCTGGATCCAGTTCCTTCATGGCATTACAAGGACGTCGCCAAGCATCGGGCTAACATCCTTGGTTCGTCGAGGACGTTACAAGAAACCTTGAAGAACCCTTGTGGGGTTCTCGGCTTCTGGAAAGAGCTTAGCAGGAATAACCAGCCCCTTCATCCTCACGCACAATGATCGCCTTACTGTGCGGATAACAGTCCGCAACAAGAAGAAGACACAGTGGTTGCAGATAAAATTAGACAATGTTCCAAACGTGACCCTCGTTTCCCATCTAAATGGAAACTATGTTATTGTATGCACAATGTATGCTTCCGTCTTAGTTTTAACAATTATGTTTTGAGCAATAATTTTGTAGGGAGCAATAATTGTGTATACGCATGGACACAAAAGTAATAATAAAGTTATTTTGCTATAATCCACGATAAAGTAAATAGAAAATGTATATAGTGCTAAATGTATAGTGGACTATCCATTTTTTCATACCCGTTATATGCAGGATTCGTAAAAACACATGCACAAACCTCCACCACTGCCACAACAATACACAAGCACTACACACGTTCACTATCACATCAGGAGATAGACTCCACGACAAAATCGCAAAGTATACACATAGGTTTACAAACATCATTTAAATATTCACTAAGAGGATGTAGGTCAACTTTTTATCTTACTCGGAGTTGCGGATATGTTCAGCAAATTACTAACTAATTACTAATTAGGAATTGCACTGCAAACTGCAAGCCGCTAACTGACGCATAGATTATGTGCGTGCTAATAATTATGACTGATCCAATCGCTTGCCAATTAAATCAATTATGCTGGATAGTATGTGATTTAGATCTTAGGAACACACAACGTAAGCATATACTAATTAATGTTTTAATAGATACTTGAAAATTTTTAAGTAAATTATAATGAAAATCTATATAAAAAACAAATATATATAAATAAATAATCTATATAAAACAAAGTACTCAAAAGTTGTCTTTCTGTATATGATCGATTTTCTCAAATGAATGTTTGTACGGTTTTAACCAAAAGATTTCAATTCTTAAGGAAGGGTTAAGTTAATGGTACATTAATTAACTGAAATACATATTTGTGACACACTCATTTTCACGCGTGCGAAGCCAGTGAAGCCAAAAAATGAATGTATTTTAAGTACCACAATTTTACAAAAAAAAAATAGAATATTGAGCTACACACAACATATGAGTACTCTTCCATTGTTAATTTGCAAGTAGCATTGTACGTTAAGTTAACAATCAGTAATACAAGCCCTAACCTAAGAAGCCTTTTTAAATAGCATCAGTATTTTTATATATAACGTATCAATGATCGCATAACCTCAAAATATTTATGCATATCGAAACCTTGTTCATAAATAAGAAAAGACTAAATCGGCCGAAGGGACAGTAAATTTATATTTAGTTGATAGTAAACTAAACAATGAAGTTAATAATCTCACAGATTACCAATAAATTATAATTAATAAAGTAATTACCGAAATTGGCTTCGCTGATAATTTATCAGTGCTATAAATAATGATAGTGAATTATTGGAATAAATTAAACGATTAGTCGCAAAATATTGAAATCGCCTATGTCATTAGCCGAAATGTTAATAAACGATAAACCAACATTAAAATATGGTTTAAATGGGGTTGTTTTTTACTACTTACAAGCAGTACTATCCGGATCCGGATCCGAATAGACCATCCTCTTTTCTTACCGAGGTGTCGTAAAAGGCAACTAAGGTAAGTCGACCTGCCATGTGGTATTCGGCTGAGTAGAATAAACCAACCCCATTCCTTACCGAGGTGTTGTAAGAGGCGACTACGGTAAGTTAACCCACTGTGTGGTATCCGGTTGGGTAGAATAGACCACTTTCTTACCGAGGGGTCGCCAAATACGACTAAGGCAAGCTGACATTAGGCAGGCGGCCGGTCGTAAAATACGTAGCCAAATTATGTGACAAAATGTTTGTAACATGTTGTGCCGACCCACTTAGAGTGGGATAAGGGTAGGAGGATGATGAAAAGCAGAACTATATTGACTTTATTGGCGTCTTACTTAAGAGTATAATAGTACATATTATACTCTATATAGATATTATAGATATATAGATTATATAGGGTATAGATGCTTAGATTGTTCCAAACTCCATCAATATCGGTCGTGGTTTGTATAGTTGGTATGTTGGTTGGTATGTTAAGTTCAAAAAAGCAATTAAAGAGACTCTCATTAATAAAGCTTACTATAATGTTGAAGACTATGTCAATGATAAGAAAGCTTGGAACTAAATTGCGACCAGCTATGTACTAGACGATATTATAATCTAAGTTTGTTAACAATAGTCAATACAAAACTGTAATATTTATTTTTTAAAAGAGTGACCGCCGAGTTTCTTGCTGGTTCTTCTCGGTTAGAGCACCTTTCCGAACCAGTTGTAGCTTCAATTTAATTTTAATTTGACGATTCAAAAGTGCTTGTAATAGGCCAATTTGAATAAAGATTTATTTGAATTTGAATTTGAATTTGAATATGTCGCTTAATTTATAGAGTCTGCTAAACAACCTAGTAAATAGTCCGCGAATAACAAGCACTCGAAAATGGCTGCTAGCTCGTTTATTACACATATTACATAAATCAACATGTAAATGAAATTTTAGTAGAGTTGTAATCAAATTTTGTTTGTGGGAAATAATTTGTGATTTTGTAATCTTCTATTACTTTACAGTAAAGTCACAGAGTCACCTTTAGATTTTATGGTAGTGTTCGCGACTACTAGGTCCCTTCGATAGCAGTTCGTGAACGTAGCTTGGATAGGCATATAACAGGCAATTTCTCACACCGAATTCAAATTCAAATTATTCTTTATTCAAGCAAACTTGTGAAGTACTTTTGAATCGTCAACTCTACTGTTGGTTCGGAAATCTGTTCCTACAGAGCAGAGCCAGCAAGAAACTTGGCGGTTGTTCTTTTTAAAACATAATTCTTATAACTAGTTACATTTAATTATTACTGTCTAATTAAAAATGCAAACTATATCCACACATTTTTATCATCTAAGTAATCTTCAACAGTGGGTTTTCTGTATAAGCCTCTTATTAATAAAAAAGAATAATGAGTTATGATTCCGCAGTAAGAGCTATTCGTTAGTATCCAAAATAAGACTTTATGCTTTGAAATTATATTATTTCAGTTAATCACAATCTGGGATATTTATATATTTTTATATAGCGAATTACGCCCTGGAGAATAATAGAATAATTTGATTACATATCAGTTTTTATGTTACATATTGGGCCACAAAAAATAATTTAACATTCCAGATATAAAAAGAATCATAAATGAAGCTTCAATTAGGCATTATTTATAACGATTGTGTTGGTACGTTGTTTTAATTTATTAAAATGTTTTTGTTATGCGCGACAACATCTGGTATACCATGCTAATTGACTGTTTATATTATATTGGTTTAATTTAATGACATGCGTGTTGCCTAATTGTATACAAATATAAATCGAATACCGTTTAATTGCCTGTTTTTGTTGCTTTGTTGTTTAACAATATTGTTATTTACATAACTGTACTGGCCCGATGGCGCAGTTGGCTGGGGCCCTGCCTTCAGCTTTATTCCCGCTGAGGGCCTACATTTTCTATTAACAATTTATTAGTTCTCCGAGCCTGGGTGTATATACGTATTGAATTATGTATTTAAAATTATATATGTATAAATTTACCAGTTGTCTGTCATTTATAACAGAAATATTAAGTTACTTACGTGCGTCCCCAAAACGCACGACCGTGCGTGTAAAGTGTTCCATATATTTATATGACTACATATTATTTCATTGTTATAAACTAAACGTTATACGAAAAAAAGCTGCTGGTTTATGTGTGTATGTCATATAATTACTAAACTAGAGTAGGATAGCTAGTCTAAAAATACATCGACAATAAAGAGAAAGCAAATAAAACTTATTATCTGTCTCTCTTTTTTATTTTCTATTTTTGGGACACTTACACACACGGTCGTCCGTCCCCAAAGGAAATAACTTAATACTTGTGTTATGGGTGTCGTACAACTGATAAAAATATTACATATATAAATTTAAATACATACTTAAATACATACCCAAGCTCGAAGAATCAACAAATTGTTTATAGAAAATTTTGGTCCTCGGCGGGAATCGAACCTGCGGCCCGTAGAGCTGAAGGCAGGGTACCCACTGCGCCAATAGGCCAGTCACTAGATCTTAGATAGAATCAGTGGTTAAACAATGATAGATTTTATCTTCCCTCTCATAACTTGTTGCTACACTCTCACTTACAAGCCTACCTATGATTCCCCTATTCTAGTTTAATAGCTCTATGGTCTATGTTGTTACTCATAATTGTCATATATTCTGTACCCATATTAATATTATTAAATAGTGACCCGCGATTTCGTTAACGCTAACTGTAGCGTTAAGAAGCCCTCAATAATATAACATGTATATTTCCCTATACGCGACAGTAAAATGTTTTTTTTAGACTATACGTTACCCCGGTTGCTACAATTTAATTGGACCAAATTTTATCAATATTCGTCTAGCCGTTCAGCTGTCAAACCGTAACAGATAGACAATCAGACACATAGACTATCATATTATAAATACGAAAGTGTACATTAGATACAAGAGTGCGTTTAGTTTTTGTTTATTTGTCTTTTAGTTCCGAACGTTTGAAAATGGATGACACAATAAATTGCTGTGACTTTTAGTATAGGTTGAAGGATTGGAGAACTATCTATTGTCTCATCATCAGTGGGGTCGGCACAACACGTTACAAACATGTTGTCACATGATTTGGCTTTGACTTTACGATTGGCCGCCTGCATGACGTCAACTTACCTCAGTCGTATTTCACGTCCCCTCGGTAAGAAAGAGGGTGGTCTATTCTACTCAACCGGATATCACACGTGGGTCAACTTACGGTAGTCGCCTTATACGACACCTCGGTAAGAAATAGGGGTGGTCTATTCTACTCAGCCGGACACCACAAACCTATTGTCTGATGTCCTAAAAATATTGAAAGTATCAGTTTGATATTTGATAGTAGTTCTTTTCGCTATAGATATTTACATCTCTATTAGCTAAAGTGATAAATTAAGCACATGACAGCCTCTTAATTACAGTAATTCAAACACTATCTGTCTGTGTAGTGCGCAAATGTCAATGAAAGGTGTGGTTTCATTGAATATTATTCATAATTTATTTTAATAGTTACGTGATCAGATAATATATTGATTTTTATTGAGCCTTCCGGGTGAATGGACAATTAGTACCATTTAGTGATATTTAAATTCTTACGCAAAAAATATGTGCAGTAAACTTTAATAATACTTAAAAACCTCACGCAGAATAAACATTTAAATATGGTTGCGTTGGTTGCTTATCATACATATATTTTTGAAGATAAACTTTTTCACTACTATAAAGTACATCCAGAAATTACGATCTAATTATAAGACTTATAAGCAACATTGTATTAACCAAAACTTATAATTACTTATAAGAACAGACCCTTTGAATTATCTTAGTTTAATTCATAGAAGCTGCAGGCCAACCATTAACTCTTATTGCGACTCAATTGAAGACGTAAACGACGACCGCGAACTGCTTTCTTTTCGTACCATGAAGTGTGAATTGCATAAGGATCGTAATGTTTGAAAAGGATAACGTTATATGAACTATAGCCAACTCTGTCTCTTTTACTCACATGTTCTTAGGACGAATTACAAACCCTCATTCGGCAACGACGTAAAGTGTAAGTTAAAACGTCATGGTATGAAAAAGCAAAACAATTTCGTTTACGTCTTCAATTGAGTCGCAATAAAAGTTCATGGCAGGCGTGCAGGTGTTACTTTGCGGAATTCCATAATACAGAAGCTTTAACATAACTACTTTGCTATTATCCGCGTTTGATAAGAGAATGTATGTATTGCTAGTGGAGGCATCTTGGGATACGTGTGGTGAGTTGTCCTGCATATGTTAATTTAAGTGGATTTTACCTGATTCATACACGTAGAAAGTCACACGTTTCTTAGTACAGGTGACACTTCGTTTATGTGTTCTTTAAAAAAAAAAGAGACACTGATTGAGAATTTATTTCAGTGACACTAATTTACAGTAAACATATTTTAAAAGTAAAATATTTGAAACCAGTAAAAAATTATTTCGTGTCATACGTATCATATATGTATATTACAAAATTCTTTCGACCTAGACGAAAATTGAATTAAATTACATTAACAAAGTAAATAAGTTTCTAATATAGATATCTTAGATAGATTCAGTACAGAAATTGTGGTGTAATATTGCTGGTTGAATTTATTGTACATTAATTGTTTCAATTTATAGCGATCGCATTTTTTGATATTGCGAAAATAAGAATGCTCCAGATACTCTAGCAACTGAGTTAGAATTTAATTTTTTTTTATTACACTTGAATGTAAATTAGCACTACAAAAATAGTGTGATATATTATTTACGCGAAAAACATTTCATGCGCCTTACTATTTTAAATGGTTAACAATAAATAATTTAAAATCTCGAATAATGCACGCTTTTCAGCTCACGTATAAAATGATAAGCTCATAATAATGATTATAAACCATTTATTGCACAATGCAATGAGGCCAGTAAAAATGCGTTTACAATCCTACTAATCGTACTTCCTACTAATATTATAAATGACGATATATGTCAATAAAGTCGGAAAAATCTGGCCGAGAGTTATCTTGGCGTACGCTGCTTAAACTATTGGAGTAACACAAAGATGATATAGCGTAGTATTGTTTGTCTTGAATAGTTCTAAATAAAAGTTCGCGACAACATATATCTACCTTTTATGTGGAAGCCACTATGACCAAAATTGTGAATGATAAATTTTAATTAAGTAATATACTATTTTACAATGCACATTTTAGTATATTAATCAAACTCTTATCAAAATTAATACACTTATTATTTTATAAGTAAAAAACATAAGTCACAGGGGTCTTGAAATGTGATGTAGAGCTTTCGTATTGATTTTACAAATTTGTATATTCTTACTTAAGATAATAATTTAGGATCCGATGAGGATCTTTTGTGGGAGGAAACCATCTGTTCGTTGTCAGTAGGACTAATAAAGCTAATGGCAAATAATGCTTACGATGATGAACGATATGATGATATACGAAATCTCTGTAGTTCAGGTTTATTATTATGTTATAAATTCTATACGTATTATATCCGTGACTGGTCTTATAAAAGCTTTATTTATTTATTGAACAGTATAAAATATACGCTCGGCAAAAATTAAAGAGCTCATGAAATTAGTTTTGGCTTTGACATTGACTTTGATATTTATACAATAAATTAATAGATACCATAAATTTACTTTATTAATTACTTTAATCTACTTATTTGTAAATTTTATATTGATTTTAAACTTAAAATGAGCAATATTAAAAACGAAATCAAAAGAAATAATGTCAATTTTACTATCATCAAAATAAAACATGATTGCAGCAAAATATTAATATCCTTTTTTTATTATGCATCTTGACAAAGTAACAAGTGATTATTTTCTTTTTCTTCTTCTTCTCTTTTATTAAAAAAAAAAAGTAAAGTAGCAGCCTGTTACAATCCCACTGCTGGGAATAGGCCTCCTCTCTCCATTTCTGAAGAGAAGGGTTGGAGCTAAGACCTACCACGCTGCTCCAATGCGGATTGGTAGGTTACATATGTATATCTCCAGAATTCTCTAGAGATATGCAGGTTTCCTCACGATGTTTTCCTTCACCGAAAAGCGTGTGATAAATTGCAATTATCACTTAGACACATGAGTTTTAATAGAAAAACTCATTGGTGCCTGCCCGGGTTCGAACTCGTGTTCCCCTTGAAAGAGTCGCACGGTCTCACCGCTGGGCTATCACAGCTCATTTATTAATTATTTTAGATTTATCAAAAGAGAAGAATAGAATAATATGTTCAATGGCCATTCACGGACGTGATCACGAATCCTTGCTCCCTGTTGCAATATCCACCATTGTCGTGAAGTTCACAACAAGTGAACGTTCAGTGATTAAATGTGTGGACCCCTACTGAGAAACTTCATATTTAATAAGTGTTGAACATCTAGACAGGGATATGAAACCTTTGATTAAACTCCTCTCCAACAATTTTCTTGCGAGCGAGTAATAAAGTCTCAGTTAATATTTTCACATTGGATTTATTATGACTGTTTCATTTAATTTCCTTTTATTATTATGTTTAAATGTTTGAACAAAAATTTTTGTTTATTTATTTGATAAAAATTTTATGGCATGTTAGGTTGTCTGTGTATGTTGGTTTGTCTAAATTTATGAGTCTTCCTTTATTTCACTAGGCTAAACTAAAAAATAATTAAAGAAGAATTTTTAAATAATTAAAAACTTTCTGAACCAGCAGTAGAGTTGACGATTCAAAAGCACTTGTTAACAATTTTACTTGAATATAGAATATTGATTTTGAATAGGAAATGTTACATTATTTTTGTATAAATAGTATTTTTTCCTATGAAAAGAACCCAAGATAAAAATAAATAAAATAAAAATCTGTTAGCTTTTTCTATTCAATCCGGTAGCAAAACCTCCATTCATTTTTTATCTACATATTGGAGATGGCTATCGAGTGTAAAACCTCAACCACGGATGTTGATTTTATCAGGATTGATTGAGTATTTTTGGTCAAATTCAAATTAGAACAGTTGTAATTAGCCTTTGGTTAATTAGATCGTTTGTTACGTGGATTTTTTGTTCCCGTTTTACAGTCATTATTCAAACTTCACATGACATTTCCTTAATTACTGACAGTTTATTATCAATTTTCATACTGTTTTTTGGTGCTATTATAAAGATTTTAAGCGTCACAGCGGTGAGACCGTGCGACTCTTTCGAGGGGGTCACGGGTTCAAATCTCGGATAGGCACCACTCAAAAATTTAAGTATCTAATTGATAATTCCAATTTATCACCCAATTTTCGGAGGAAACCTGCATATCTCTAGAAAATTCTGCTGATATGTGTAGCCTGTAACCACCAATCCGCATTGAAGCAGCGAGGTATGTCTTAGCTCCAATCCTTTTCTCAAAAAACGGAGAGTTGAGACCTATGTCCATCAGTGGGATAGTAACAGGACGTTACATTTTTACTTTTACTTAATTAGACAACATTGTTACACCATATTCAGACTACTTATTTGTTTCTTAGTTTTTCTGAATCTATACAAATTAAAAAAATGTCATTGACCTTTTACGTTAAAAATATTCAATCCTGCTTCATAATTGTCGAACATTATGGTGGAATCATTATTTTTTTAAACTTGCCATTCTCTTCCTGTAAAGTCAAGCCACGATCTCGTTCAAGGTTTCTTGCTCTCACCAAAAGCGGAAAATCAAAGCTCGTCGGATCGTGATTGTTATGGTATTTAAAATATCTCCGTTGACCAATTGATATATCAAAACCAACGATTCAAATAAAATATCTAAACGTAATAAACACCGGTATTAATATATAGAACTAATACAATAAATATGCATAGAATAAAAAAAAACTTTATTGTAGACTTTGACCATAAAACAAATGAAAAAAAGTTCCCAGACACTCTTGGATAAAGAATATGATATGAAAAGTAGTATAAGGAAAAGTAAATGAAAATTAAATAAGTATAAATTTTTTTTTAAAAAGAATTGACATATAATTTTACTGTCACTGAAACTTATGTTCAATCAATGTAAAAAAATGTATTTTTAGTCCAACTTTGCCAATCATACTTGTATTTCGCAACGTAGTTTTCAATCTTATACACCACGCGTTAGTGTCAAGATAGAAACGTTTTCCTATCTTTTATAGTACTCCACGCTTCTTACGGGGATTTCTAGAATGTTTCATATTACATTTTGGTACTGCCGTAATAAATAAACGATAAACGTGTCCGCACCATTTCAAAAACTTATGTTTAGTTTTTGAAATGAAGACGAAAAATTTAACAAACCACCTAATAATTTTTGCTTCGTTATTCACCTTACTAGAGTCTAAATTATGTCCTATATGATGTCGAATGGGTCTGTCCTACTCAGTCTTTCAAAAGCGTATACTTCCGGATAGTTTAGGTAAATAATACATATCGGTATTATGTAAATTGTGTTAAAGAGATCTCGTAGTTGTTAAAAACTTGATTTCTGGGAGCTTTAGTCGCGTGCGCTGCGTAAACCAGAAGTTAACGCTTAAGTTATGTATTAGAGAATTGTAGATCTATAAAAATACTATAAAAAGGTCCATGATAGCATGTCTCTATCTCTTAGGGTTAATTTACAATAACTACTTTTATGTTTAAAAGTAGTTATTCTAGAAAAAAATGTTACACGATGATTTCCACGCGGGCGAAGCCGCTGGCACAACTAGTCTTTAATAATCATTAATGGTTTAACTTTGAAAATGTATGCAAAAAATATAATACACGCTTAGTCTACTGGTCTATTTGATAACGGTCACTTTAAGTGAACTAATTCAAAATTAGGCTTAATTGAGTTAGATACATTGTAATCCTTATTTCAATGCCATCTATGACGTCACACGACGTATCAAAACCAACTAGTGTTTTATTAGTCTTCAAAGTTATGGGGGTCTCTTAACACTCGTGAGTTTTTAGGTGCTACGCCATGCTTTATTGCAATGTGCCACAAAACAACTTTTTTGAATTAGGCCACTTTAATACTATATGTGCGTCATGACACTCTTTTTTTTATGTAACGTAGACATACAAAAACAAAGTTATAAAAAATAATATTAACAGAAAGTTATATTCTGTTAAATATTATTTTATCAAAAACGCTATAACAAATATGGTTGGATGTGATGTATATACATGAGTAAACATATTGTGTTAAATTTGAAATAAAGTATGACGAAACCGCAACTAGGATCCGCTCGATTATCGCATGAATGAATATTTATGTTCTCCTTAAAAATCTCTGAGTAGCTTAAGGTTAGTCGCACCTTTCCCACCATTTATATTTTGCCTTTTACAGTCAATCAAGCTGGTTATATCTTTACATATATCTTACAATTATGGATGTAATAATTTCAATGCTGTATGCCTCTAACACTGTTAGGTTGATAAACGTACTCATTCTGATTGCAGCTTTATATATCAGCAGCCGACTGCATCTACTGGGATATCAATACCGCGATCAAAATTAACTTTGTCTTTTCCAGCCCTTTATCTCTTCCAAATATAATATCGATTCTTTAATCATTTCGGATGTAAGAGACGGAGATGCAAACAAAGACAGCTCCGTATTTTAAGAAATGAAATCTTAAGTTAAAGTTTACGCAATTAATGAAATACTTTTTTTTTAAAGTTTGTATTATTTTTTTTTAAAAGTTTGTATTTGTTTTCCGCGTCGGCATGAACTGTAGTACTAGCTAGCGTCTTAGTTATTTAGGATAGGTAACTTGAGGTAACTTGCTTGATAAATGTTCTTATAGTATACAAGAGTTTTTGCAATGAAAATATATTTATACTTTAATAACTAATGGTTTGTTTGTTTGTTTGTTTGTTTGTTTGTTTGTTTGTAATCTCTTTATTGCATGTGTTAATGCAATGGCGGGCTTATTCCGTAATCGGAATCTCTTCCAGCCAACCACTTAAATTTTGATAAAGGTTCTAATAAAAATTTAAAACTAATTATAAAAAATTAAAATTAAAATAAAACTTAAAATACGGAAAACTTAAATGAAGAAACAAAAATAGAATTAAAAGTAATATGAAATAATAAAATAAAATTATAGTACATATAATAAATATAATAAAATAATAAATAGAATAAAATATATTTATTATCATATATTAATATCGGCTGAGAATTTTTTTTTTTTATTAATACCATTATTACTAATGGTATTAATAATTAATGAAATTTTAATTTAATTTGTAAAATTTGCATGTCAAAATTGATTAAACATGTTCTTAAATTATTTATTAACATCTTCCTGTAATCCATGTTTAAAGCAAATAAATCATTTTGATTTTAAATGATTTATAGAAGCAGGCGTTACTTTGCGGAATCCATATCACAAGCAATATAACAGAACTAACTACCTTGCTATAATCCGCACGGGTTAAGCGAATGCATGCAAAGCTAATGTGTATGAAGCAGGCAAAATCTACGCACCTTATACATGCAGGACAAGTCACCACATGCACCCCAAGGCGCCTCCACCAGCAACAACGCACACAAGCAGCACACACAGCCACCACCACAATCTCGATGATCGTTTCGCCCGATGCATGGATAAGGTGCGTAGATTTTGCTTGCTTTATACACATTAGCTTTGCATGCATTCGCTTAACCCGTGCGGATTATAGCAAGGTAGTTAGTTCTGTTATATTGCTTGTGATTTTGATTTTCAATATTTTCACTGTAAAAAAATAACCTTTAGAATTAGATAATAGGGAAATAAACTATGCCCACAAAAAATACGATGACTATAATTACACTAATCTAACTATTATAAGAAAATCATGAAACCTAAGAAACTGCAAGTTTAGGGCAAAATCTTTGGCAACCACACCAATTGAACCACATGCCATCATGAAAGCACCGTTGTAATAGATTTACCGAGTGACTCTTAATTCAACATCTTAATAGTGTTTGGCAGGCTAACAGCTTTTATATGGAATAGTTATCATCTAATTACCGCAAACCATTAGGGATGAACCAGTAACACAGACAGAATAATTAAAGTTAACGTTTATCGTCTGATATCAACGATAATAACTGGGACAGACGGCTTAACGTGATCTCAAAGGCAATCTAAATGGCAAAATTATAGTTATATACGAAAGTTGGGTCACAAATTGAGGAACTTGGATGGCTTAACCAACATAATCATGATATGTAATGCGCTATCGTAATTAGACTGTACAAATTTAATGACATCTTTTACGATTTTACGATAGAAAATTTAAAAAAATAAACATTTATTGCAATGATTTATAGAAACAGGCGTTACTTTGCGGAATTCCATATTACAGGCACTATAACAAATCTACCTCGCTATAATCCGCACGGGTTAAGCGAATGCATGCAAAGCTAATGTGTATGAAGCAGGCAAAATCTACGAATGCTTAATGTAATGAGTAATATCGCATTACGATTTTGTCTTGGAGCCTATCCTCCTGATGATGCTTCAGTTTCGGAGCGAAACGATGGTCGAGATTGTTGTGGTGGGTGTGTGTTCTGCTTGTGTGCTTTGTTGCTGGTGGAGGAGCCTTGGGGTGCGTGTGGTGGCTTGTTCTGCATGTATAAGGTTCGTGAGATTTTGCCTGCTTCATACACATTAGCTTTGCATGCATTCGCTTAACCCGTGCGGATTATAGCGAGATAGTTTTGTTTTAGTGCCTGATTTATTGCAAGTCAGTAACACGTAATAAAACTTTGTTCTCCGTTGCTGAAGTGTATGATTTCTAACAATTATAGAAGAGAGCAGAAATATAAAATTTATCTGTATGTTCATTGTTTAAGTTTGTCCTCTCATATATAAGACACGGATTTTTTTTAATATTCGGAATAATGTCATTTCTTTTCAAACCTACTGTCATGTTTTGGCATATAAGTGACAATGCAATATCGTAAATGAACATTTAAATATTGTTAATAGTATTAAAAATTTATTTTCATAAGTTTTCAATAAAACATTTTGAAGAAAAGCATCCACTTTATAAAATTCAAAATTCAAAATATTCTGTATTCAAGTAAACTTGTTAACAAGTGCTTTTGAATCTTCAAAATCTACCGCTGGTTCGGAAAGCTGTTCCTACCTTGAAGAGCCAGCAAGAAACTAGGTGGTTGCTCTTTTCAAATGAAATTCTTATAACTAGTAACATTTGGTTATTACTATCTTGTACAGGATAGAGGAATAGCTAAATCCACGCTATTATATCATCTATATAATCCTTAATAGTATAATAGGCTTTTTGTATCAGCCTCCCTTTAACAGCGCTTTTAAACTGCTGTAGTGGCAACGACAAAATCGATTGCCGGATTTTATTGAAGAATCTTATACTCAAACCCACAAATGATTTATTTACTTTTGCAAGGCGCAAAGCAGGAACCGCAAGCTTATGTCGGTTCCTACTTTGTCTATTATACAATAGACAAAGTAGGAACCGACATAAGCTTGCGGTTTAGATATATACATATCGCCAATCCTTTTATGATTATGTATATTCTTATGCACAAATATAATATTAGATTGCTAAAAATATACGGTGGAGCCAAAATAAGAATACCTATTTCCTTAAACCTCTCTCGCAGGGAATCACGCGAACTTAAATTGTAAATGCCACGTATGGCTCCTTTTTCTATATAATAGTTCATGAGGTAAGTACTAGACTTACAGAACCGGTAAGCAAAATTGTATTTTCAAAAGATTAGATAATTATTTCAAAAGGTTATACGTTAAAATATCATCAATTACTGATGTTCAATAATTATTAAAAAAATAAAATTATAGGGAATAATAATTATGAAAAAATAATATGTTATTGATAGTTATTAAAAATAAATTTTCAGCAATATTCCATAATAACTCCACCGACCGGACCGATGATGCAGGAAATGACGAATTCATTGGATCGACAGCTTGTGCAACGTTCACGCCTTATTTGCCAACTGTATTCGCAATAGATTTGACCATGGTGTAACATAAATTAAACAGTTTTCGTTAGCTTTGCACGTGAATGTAATTCTCGAAAACGTATTTATAGATTACTTTATGGACAAAGTTAAGAATATTTTATTAAAGAGCATTGTAAGAATTATGAAATAATAAGACGGTTTGATAATTTATAGTTTTAGGTAGGTATAGTTGTAGGTTAGTTAATATGACGAGATAATCTGAGCTTAATATACTACATATTATATCTAGTTATAATTGTAAAATATTCAGATTATAACTGTGATATGACTATGAACATCACAACTAAGGATGTTACGGAGCTGGGTTTACTGGAACCGGAGATTTCATATTTGTAGTATCGGAATCGGAGGCGGAGTCGGATGCGGAGGTTTCCACCTCTGTCTCCTTTATTATTAATTTAAAAATTGACCCTTAAACTGTACTTAGACAATAAGACCACCACGATTTAAATAATTGAATACTTAGGCGCATATAACGATTAATAATGAAAATAAACAAATGAACAAGGGTTGCGCGCGCGAGGGGAGATACCCCCAGGCGACAACTTGTAGCTGCGCGTTCTGTCCGAATTAGCATGAGAATTTCACCTGTGTTCTACCTCCGACTATAATTTATAGGAGCCGGAGTTGGAGTCGGAGGTGTGAATTCAATCGGAGGTTCCGAACTTTCGGAACCGAAGTCGGAGCTCCGTAACGTCCCTAATCACAATCATATTAATTAAAACAAACAAGCATAATTAACAACTATGTTAAATACATCCACATCTCATTAACGCTATTCATTAAAATGTTTATAATGTCCTTTTATGAGATTGATACGACTGATTATTTAAGGCAAGGTCCGATTTACCTGATTATTACGATGATTTTATTATCCGTAACAATGCAATGTTAAGTAATACTTGGATATTCAAAAGGAGAGCAGTTAAGTTACGTAATATTACTGTTGTAGTTACACTGAGAAAATAGGAATTTATTATATTTTCGAATAGTTTTACTACAAGTACATGAATCTTAGAGCTGTGATAGCCCAGCGGTGAGAGGAAAACATCGTGAGGAAACCTGCATATCTCTAGAGAATCCTGGAGGTACGTGTAATCTACCAATCCGCATTGGAACAGCGTGGTAGGTCTTAGCTCCAACCCTTCTGTCCAGAAACGGAGAGAGGAGGCCTTTTCCCAGCAGTGGGATTGTAACAGGCCGCTACTTTACTTACATGAATCTTTATAAGCGTTTCAATATATTTAAAACAAGCTTTATCAGCAACTTTGTTACTGTTAATTTTACTGTTTAAATACCCTCAATTATGTTCTATCTATGTTTCCGGTATATAAATATAATTCTAGCAGACAGAGAGACTAATTTCTAGAAATATCTACTGTTACACACACGATAATACTCATCAATCATATTGCAGGTCTTCTCAAAGAGTATTGACTACAAATATGTCCGCGCTCTAAAATCTGTGTTTTCGACATGTGTTCTGCGAAATACATTAGTTTATAAATTATGAATGGGTTTCAGAGAAGTTAAAAGACGAATGTGATTATCATAAATTTATCGATAGCACTATTACTCTACAACATTTATATCTGTTTATAAAAACCATAAATAAATTCTTGAAATGGCTGACGGGATGTTGTCAATGTAATCTTCAATTGGAAGTAATATGAAAAAAACTCAAATGCAGTATATCTGTAAGTGGAGCTTTAGTTATGGTGTCGTTCTTAGACTCTTTTGATCCATTAACTAATATGAATGCGAAACTAAGTCTGTGTTTTAATAACGTGATAATAAGCCTTTGATTTTGATGTATTCTGTATAGATATTAAGTGATATATTAAATGTACTAGTGGTCCCAGTGGCCCAGTTCGATAATAATCAATTTAAATATTAAGTTATTTAATATAAATTAGTAAAATATAATGTTAAAACATTATTAGGATTCTGCTGTCGAAGACTAAATTGCTAAAACCACAGGTTTCATAAAGGCAGTTATTTCACTATTTAAAAAAAAATTATATGGTAATCAAAAACAAGTAAAATAAAGAATTTCAAGAATTTAATGATATTGTTAATGCAGATTATATTATAAAAGCAATTAGGTAGTTATAATTGTAACTTCACCATAAAAACTACCAAAGTATTTGAAGGATCAAACTAATTAAAATTGTTCCAATTCACATTCTACTTCAAGACACAATATGATAAATGGTTCTCCTACTCAATGCATAGCTTTTAATTATAGCCGAAAATAGTTCCTTATATTTTACCATTTGACTGTTTGACGTCAAGGAGACAACGCACTCGCACGTCGAAATAATTTATTACCATGTTTCTAACTATTGAAACAAACAATAAGCAAATAAAGATTTGAATATTACAAAATATTTGTTAATTTTATCCGACAACTAGCTCTGTCTACGGCTTCGCCCGTGTAGAAGTCAGGCTGTCACAAATTTTTTGCCGCATCAATAGCGACGCACATTCTATTAACCTAGACCTAACCTAAACCTAACATTCTATTAACATAAACCGTCCTCAAAAACTGCACTATCTTTAAGTAAAAACCGTTCAAAAATTCGTTCAGTAGATTTTGAGAAAATTGATTACATACATACAGCTTTTAGCGACTTAGTTGTATAATATGTATAGATATATATAATGATGATGTATAATTTCAAATATAAACACAAATATATTTTTTTTTCGATGTTGTACTAGATACAAAAAAACTACCATAAAAAAGGAAAGTGACGGCCTGTTATTATCCGACTGCTGGGTATAGGCCTCTTTTCTTCGTTTTTAGAGAAAAACGTTAGAGCTACGACCCACCAAGCTGCTCCAATGCGGATTAGTCGACACATATTCTCAGAATTCTCTAGAGATATGCACGTTTCTTCACGATGTTTACCTACACTAAGCGTGTGATAAATTGCAATTATCAATTAGACACATTTGTATAAATAGTTCGGAAAGTTCAAAAGTCACACGATCTTACCACTGGACCACAGCTACTAAAAAATACCATATTAATGAAATATTTAATTCTTTCTATCGGAAGAAACACAATTTAATTAATTGTAGATCAATAAATACTATATATACAAAAATGACAATCGGTGAATACAACAAGTGATTAGTATCGTTTCGGCTCTCATCAAATCTTATATGAACGAAAATGTCAAGATATGAATAGATCCTGAATCTATTCATAATAAATATGCAAGAGCCAGGTGTTCCGTACGAACGACAAAACGTTCGTCACGTTTGCTGACATAGATTGTGACATGATTATGTCATGTCATGTCTGTGTGTATGCGCTTGACAATTTCAATATCAAGTGATATCGTGATATCGAGATATCAACATATTAGAATTTGAATAACAATAAGTTTTAATACAAGAGTATTAATACTTATTGTTATATATAATATAATAATAATAAATATTTTTTATATATAATTTTATTTTTATATATATTTATAAATTTTATGTATATTTTAAGCTGTGATAGCCCAGTGGTGAGACCGTGCAACTCTTTCGAGGGGAACACAAGTTCAAACCCGGGCAGGCACCAATGAGTTTTTCTATTAAAACTCATGTGTCTAATTGATAATTGCAATTTATCACACGCTTTCCGGTGAAGGAAAACATCGTGAGGAAACCTGCATATCTCTAGAGAATTCTGTAACCTGTAGATATGTGTAACCTACCAATCCGCATTGGAGCAGCGTGGTAGGTCTTAGCTCCAACCCTTCTTTCCAGAAACGGAGAGAGGAGACCTATTCCCAGCAGTGGGATTGTAACAGGCCGCTACTTTATGTATATTTTTGTTATATACAAATAAAAAATATTTATTTTAGAAATCGTGATGTCAAATTGGTTACAGTGCCTTTGGGCCCTACTTTTCCTTGAGGGTTCATACTCGAGAAGAATACTTAAAGTGTTCTATAAGAACATACTTTTATTCGGCTGTTCATTATGCCATACCCAAATCATAAGATTAATGAAATATACACCTATCTGCATGTATTTATTTTATTTTTGTTATGTTGTGACGAAATCAAAGGATTATTAGTAATCCTAAAACAATAATCAATAAATGACTGGTTATCCGCGTATATCAAATATACGGTTGTATATATGGCCTATAGAACTAAAGTCTTTTCGAAATTTTGAGGGAACTACTTACTACAATTTTAAGAGTCAGTTAGGACTTGCACTTTATAAAATCTTACTAATACAATTTTATACGACTTATATATTATTTCACGAGGAGGAATGATACGTTTGTTTAAATATTAGTATGTACACGGACCTTATTCTATTAAACGCGTCATATATACTTGTCCCTTTTAAAATTTAATTTACTTGATACAAAGGTTATTAAAGATGATGCTTTGGACCGTGAACCTATTTGAAAGGACAACACGCTCTTCTTACAGTTAAGCCTTCAAGGCTTTTTAGTATTTCTAGATGCTGTTTAACATACCTTTAGATGGAATCTCGCTTACAATCTAAATAATAACGGAAGCACAGTTTGAGGAAATGAGAGGGCCTAATTATACTGACCTTTATTCTATTGTAATATTAAACTTGCCGTAATGCATACAACATCATTGTCGCACGACGAAATGCCAATATTTTTTTTGCAGACGTTCTGTTTTTATAAAGGTGAGTTTTGTAACTAAGACACGTAATGTTAAAAAAACATTCTTTTTGAAGCATAAACTTCGTACAGAACTTACAAGTAAAAGAAATTATATGAGTTTTGTAAATTCTTTTTACAGTTTTATCTGTGTTACTTACATCTGCTAACTAGATGCCATATCTTTTGGTTTGGATAAATAAATTTGAAATTAGCATTACTTGGCACGAGTTGGATTGGATATGTTTTTTTACTTAAGGTAACAGATAAAGTATAACGGAATTTAGGGTTCTGTGATTCAAAGAAACATCTCTAAAGCAACCGTCGTATTATTACAGAAGTTGTATTTGCTTTACCATCTTGCAAAGTACCTGCATAAATTGATAAATGCAAAAGAGGTAATCGAAAGCAATGGCGCCCTTATCATGAAGAAACCGTAGAGTACTTCTTATTCAAATTCAAATTCAAATTCAAAATATTCTTTATTTAAGTAAACTTGTAAACAAGTGCTTTTGAATCGTCAACATCTATTGCTGGTTCGGAAAGCTGTTCCTACCGAGAAGAACCAGCAAGAAACTCGGCGGTTGCTCTTTTCCAACAATAATTCTTATCACTAGTTACATATAGTTATGAATGTCTTGTACAGGGTTGAAGAGAAGCTATATTCACGCATTCTTATCGTCTAGGTAATCTTCAATAGTATATTCAATCCATCCTTATTTGAAATGACTCTTTCGAACGCGCTATTTTTTTGTTCCTTAGCAATTAGTTAACTGTCACTTTTGGTCAAATTGTCGGTACATCTAGCCCTAAGCAAAGCGTGAAGCTATTCTCCTTAAAGACATTATGAGGCTTTTCCAACATGTTATTATGCATGTAAGACGTATTTCGTCGTACGTGATACATGATATTAATAAATTATTAGCCAAGTTTTGAAATCGGAAAGAATTGAAATTTAAAATCGAATCTTAGTTTAAAGCGCTTTCTAAACACACCTTAAATTGACATTCCAATATTTGAATTAAAAGATTTTATCAGTATGTTAAGAATCGACTCACGTTCGTAAAATGTCTTTATCTAGCCACGCATTTCAAATAACGCAGTAAGTAAGGGCTAATTAAAAGCGTATTTAACGCTTTATTATTATTAAGCTTGTTTGGTTGTGGACTTGGTGAATAATTTGTATAGATTTCAGATAGTGCTTACAAGAAATATTGTAAAACATGGTAAATTTAATCAAGATTCAAACTTCTTAATTAATATGTATACTTGCATTTTAAATGTAAGATTATCCGTTTATTATGTTCGTTATAATCTTTTAAAGGTTTTTAGAAATAAATTATGTAAGAACTTTTAATGTGATATCTGATTGTATTATTTATAAAAGGCAACTATCCAATTTTGTATAGCGTTTGTTAATATTGAACGTGCTTGCATTGGAAGAATCTTCTGTTATCTAAAGGTAAATTTTGTTGCAAAATTCTGTAAAAAGGTTGGAAAAAAAATACAGAAATTGGAAGGGTGTATGTGTTAGCAGTGATTATTAAATACAACGAGCGTAAATGTTTTGTATACACTAATGATATATCAATAACATTTAGTTGAAAATCCAATTTTCGCGCAGCCATTATAATTTTTTGTTTTTTTACAGCCCAGATACTATCCAAATTTTTGATAGAATCATTCTGGCGATTGGGATTGAAATGATATTCATTGAAATTAACAATTTCTCGTCATCTTCACAATTACGTTCGCTGCTATCTGGAAACTCTGATCTTGCTAAGCCACAATGTAATTTCCCGCAACAAAGAAAGAAGTAATTATAGAATAAACTAGCTGTGCCAGCGACTTCGCGCGCGTGGAAATCTGCGTGTCACAATTTTTTTCTAGAATACAAATTTTAAACATAAAAGTAGTTATTGTAAGTTAACCATAAGAAAGAGACGCACTATTGCGGACTTTTTGTAGTAGTTTTATAGATCTACAATTCTCTACTACATTACTTTAGCATATCTCTGCTAGTTTACGCAGCGCACGCGACTAAAGCTCTCAGCAAGCAAGTTTTTTAACAACTGCGCGATCTTTTCAACACAATATACATAATACCGATATGTACTATTTACCTAAACCATCCGGAAGTATTGCACAATCTTTTGGTGAAAACCGTCCAAAGATCCGTTCAGTAGATTTTGAGTAAATCGATTAGATACAGATAGACAGCTTTTTGGGACTTTGTTTTATAATAAGTATAGATATATTTTGACATTATACGAGACATGTCCTTAAAATTACAACTCTATGATATCTATATAAAGTTGGGTCTAAGCCATAATTTCTATTACCCTAAAAACAATAGTTCAATCACGCAACAACACGCATTGCTATAAAGCAAATGACTATACCGAGATTAAGAACATGAATTACGATTCATTATGCAAAGTTATGATTCGGCAAAACCTTTGACAAACGTGTGTTTGTGTCATGGCTGCCAGTTCACGGCTAAAGGTTTATTATCGTCCTAGCAGATACCGAGGACAATACCGTTACTTACGATATTATTTAATATACTAATATTCATAACTTAACTATATTGACTTCAAAGATTAACGATGTGCGTTTCTTAGTAATAACTTGTCTTCGGGTGTATTTATTGATTGACCACAACAAGGAATGCGAATTTACAAATGGTATGAAAAAGTAAATATTTTTAATCTAAGTAAAGTAGCTTTAAGGATTTAATACTCTTATTTTATTTTTATTTATTTATTTATTGTTGCATTTTTACAATAAATGTAAATATTACACAAAAGTTAAAGTGAAACGATATTGGCTGCATTAGATGAAAACTGTATCTCAGCCAATAATGCCCGCCTCTAGTGTAATATATTAGGCACTAAATATTTACTTACATATTTATTGCCTAATATATTATACCTGAGTGAATGCGAGGGTAGGTGAGTGAGTGTGTGTGTTTTTGTGTGTTTGTGTAGCAGTAACAGTGGAGACTACTTTTGTCAGTTCTTACAAAGGTCGCATAGAAATCGCTTGTAGAAGCTAATTACCCAGTTATTAACTAAATTCTTACACAGCTACGGAGTAAGCCGTCGGATTGGGTCTAGAGTATTTGTGGAATGGACTTTATTAAAGTAAACCCCATTAATAAATATTAGAGATTTGTTGTTCAACATTTGGAAACCAAACAAATAATTGAAATCCTCTTAACATTAATTAATATTAATATACGTTTATACCAAGAAAGTTTCCTGCGTTTCAATATTCCAATACAAGAGAGCAATTCTTCCATATTTAATAATATTTCAAGATGTAAGCAACATTAACAGAAACGTCGCAAATAATGTTGAAACTGAGATTTACTATCGTAAACAAGTGTTCTCAGTTCTTCAAGTTCACAACGATAAAGTTTTGATTCTTTTCACCAATAGATCTCTTCAGGGGATCTCCACAACGTATGATATTTATTTTAAAATGTACTACATTTTTAACTAGCCAACCTACCCCAGTTTGCACTGATGGTGGGATACACATGAACTATTTCAGACCCGCCATTGATAATTTATTTATATATTTATTAATTTATTTGTAATAGAATTACCAACAGGTTACATCGATTAGGATGTAGACCCACTTAAAGGTAATCACACCTTGCGCTGTGGTTGGGTCTATAACCTTTACATAGCATATATAAATTAAGTTAAATTAATACAAAACATACAAAAAAAAAAAATTTAAAACCTACAGTACAAATTAAATGTCACAATATTTTAAAATATGAAACTATTTAAACTCAGTATAGCAAAATTCCCAGTCTGGTAACTCTATGAAAGCTGTTAGGATTAACAGTGTATTGACAATTCTGAAAAAAAAAGAATATAGTTAAGTAAAATACATTTAAATAATAGTGACGATTTCGAAAAAAAATCTAAAGCCGAGTGATTTTGGAGCGGTTTTTATCGCAGAGATTTTATTTTTTACATTTAAGCCTCTAGATATCTAAATATGGTTTTTTCGACAAAAATATCTTTCCAATAATTGTTCCTAACACTATCCAGCCTAGTCGATTTTCAATAGACCTCTCTCGAACTAAAAAATATTCTGTCATATCTTATTTCCAAGAAATTCAACTAATAATTGCGATCGAAAGCGGGCGTGAAGGAAATCGTATTATAACTTAGTTACGTGTTGTGGCAACATAATTATTCATTGCGTTTACGTAATGGATCAGTACAAAAGTTTTCTAATGACTTCTGAATATGCAAGGGCAGGGTCTATGCGCAATGAAGTCTTTTATGTTTAAAATACTTCATTAAAATTGAAATTACTCTAAAATTAATAAATCTATTGAATCAGGCGTTATTTTAGGAGGTCCATGATACACAAGTCATGAAAATATTACTTTTCTATAATCCGCGATAAAAGAAAATATATGTAATACTTAATGTAGAGTCTACTATCCGTTCTCATGCTTGATACATGCAGATTTCGTAAAAACTCATGCACTACCTACCACCAATAACACAACAATACACAAGCACTGCACATATTCACCACCACAAAAATCGGTTACAAACGATCATATTATAATTACTTTTTATTTATTTATTTTTATTGACAATTTAGAATAGACTTGTTTAGAATTTCGTTACATGAGAACCCTGAAGGCTAACCGCTGACGCCGCAACCTGGGTGATGACATCCCGGCGTGTGTACTCCCAATTGGGATCAGCGAAATTTAATTTATAGAAGTACTAGTTGACCCGGCAAACGTTGTTTTACCATATAAATTACCATAGATTTGACTTGACTCTAACACATTGTGAATAAAAACACTTTGATAGGTTGATAATAGATGGCGCTTTTCAATGTCATCGCATTCCTGTTGAATTAACAGGATTTCTATAGCCTATATGTTACCCCGGCCTATGAGGAATAATCGTGCCAAATTTCATCGGTATTAGTTCAGCGGGTTCGCAATGAAAGAGTAACAAACATCCATCCATACTCACAAACTTTCGCATTTATAATATTAGTAGGATTTTAATGATTGATATTATTCATTCTTTCAGTGACCAGTGAGCACCAGCATTGTGCAGATTGTCTGCCTGTAAATTTCATTTTTGTAATTTTAATTTAATTATTAATAAAAGTAATTATAAAGGTTTTCGGTTTTTTTAGTCTTTTTCGGCTGTAGCAAACTTAAATAGGTTATTTAAATATAAAATATTTGAAATTAAAATTCATATTCGTACTCATGGTCACAGAGCTTTGTGGCCAAAGTTTGTACTTCAATATAAGTAT
The DNA here is from genome assembly GCA_947086505.1 of Morpho deidamia. Taxonomy (NCBI): domain Eukaryota; kingdom Metazoa; phylum Arthropoda; class Insecta; order Lepidoptera; family Nymphalidae; genus Morpho; species Morpho deidamia. The sequence continues at coordinate 5,944,760 of CAMTZC010000025.1, forward strand.
TCGAAGTGTTTCATAAAGAAATACATGAGAAAAAAAAATTATCTATTGTCTTTTTAGTAAAAAAAACTGTAATGCGCGTATGAATTTCTCAAGTTTCCTGCATTTCATGAATATGCCTCAAAGTTTATCACACATGATTACTTATACGAAATAAATTACATTTCGAAACAAAATAATCAAGAACGCTTCCCCTTTGTTATCATATAAAATTTCAAATACAGAGGCGCCTTGGGAAAGTTGAAGCGAAAATTAAACCTTAATTAATATTAAATACTTCCATTAAATTATTCAAAAGATAATTCACATTTGGGTCAGTAAAATTTACTGTAACCTCTATTTTGGTAGCCTTCATGGAAGAATGCGATAGCAACAAAGCGTTCCTTGTCATAGAGTTATTAATACTAGAGTAGGGGAGCTATAGACAGGCCTGTAAGTGATACGGTCACAACAAATAATGAGAGGGAAGAAGAAACTCGTATCTCCATCTTTGTCTAATCACACATAAAAAGCGGGACAGATAGATGCACCCTCATTTGTTTTCTCTTTATTATAATATGGCACATTTTAGGCAGGCTTCCCTACTCTAGTAACTCTAGTAGTATGTACCCTACTCTAGTAGTATGTTCTTAGTGTGTATTTTAGTAACGTGTTATTTCTTTCATATGTATTCTGTAATTCCTAAAACCGTTGTCAAAAAATATTTGTTAGTACTAATGTTGTATTTACCGATGCTTAAACATACATAAATATTTGTCTTGGTTATTTGTTCATGCAATCATAATATGATCTTAGTAAACAGTCTCTTGTTTATTCCTATCTGCTGTTTATTTTGAGTGACCTGTAATAATATATTGTACGTAAGTATTTTCTTTACCTACATCTACGAGACTATAATCTATAGAATAAGTTAGATGTTTTAGATGATACAGTTTTATATATATTGTGTTGCTATATACGATTCATCATGCGTGATCGTGACGTTTACTGTAAAAAAACTCCTTTGAAGAATTCACAAGATACATATGTGTTATCTGCTAATCCGCATGAGAAGAGTATGGTGGTTCTAAGCTTTAATTCGTCTCTCCAGAGGAGAAAAGTGGTTACCCAGTGGGATATTTAGCAGGCTATGTTTACTTATCAAATACTTGGTTGTTAATTTCGCAAATAAAATATAGTATTTTTTAAATTTGTCCCCGCGACTTCCCATCGGCTTGTGTGTTAAAATACCTGAAATATTCTTGTATATTTCTAAAAGAAAAGCGAATATTTTATGTTAGCCCGGTACCAGCTATGATAGCCCAGCGGTGTGACCGTGCCACTCTTTCGAGAAATCATGGGTTAATACCCCGGACAGCTACCTATGAGTTTTTTAAAATTATGTGACTAATTGATAATTACAATTTATTTCGTAAAGGCAAACCTCGTGAGGAAACCTGCATAACTCTAGAGAATTCTAGGGATATGTGTAACCTACCAATCTGCGTTGGAGCAGAGTGGTAGGTCTTAGCTCCAATCCTACTCTCCAAAAACGGAGAGAGGAGGCCTATGCCCAGCAGCGGGAGAGTGACAGACCGTAACTTTTGCATTAATAATATTAGTATGAATGCATATAATGTAACCTTCAAGTTGACAACATTTTCGGTCAACAAGGATATAACATTTACTCTCATCATAATAACAGATTCTGACATATGTCATCTTCCTGTACGCAATGACATAGCAAATAAAGTCACCCGTCACCCGTCAAACTGCACCATACCGTTGTTACATCAAATTTCACACTTCCATTGAATACAAATCAAGTTAGCAAGAATTGAGTAGTCCTTATTGCCATTACAATAACAGCTCGTCACATCGAAGTAGAAAAGTCTTCGTAGTTAGTTTTGTACCAAAGTGTCGACTTTTAATATTGAAAATGAAGAAAATATGACACTCTCATAGTGAGCATATTTGTGCCATTTGTAAAAGAAGCCTTAGTTCTGATGGTCTTCATAAAAATTGATATTCTATGTAACATGTCAGTTCTTCTTCCTGGTCAACCTATCGATGTCCACTGCTGGACATAGTCTATTTACTAAATACCCACATCTCACGACCTTTTGCCGCCTGTATCCAGCGGCTTCTCGAAACATTTTTGACATCAACAGTCCATTTCGTAGGGGTTTATCATATCAGTCATATATATTTTAATTTACGCTTTTGCGCACTTAAATTAATAAAGCGATTCAATAAGGAATTATTTCACCTGCACATTAATTTTATTATATAGTAAAAACTAAAAGTTGTAAAACTTTTAAAAAAAGTTGCAAGTCTTTTTTTTTAAGTTAAAAAATTATATATTTTTCAATCATTATTTTTGAAAAGGGTGACCGTCGAGTTTCTTGCTGGTTCTTCTCGGTAAGAGCATTTTTCCGAATCAGTGGTTGTTTTATTATAATTTGACGATTCAAAAGTGCTTGAAAACGCTAACATAAACAAAAACAATTTGAATTTGAATTGAAAAAAGTGGCCTGTAACTATGCACCCATTTTATTGGGCGAAAGCCTTTGAATTTTAAGCAATATAGCGCAGTTTTATTTGTATGTTCTTTCATCAATCCTTATTTACGGAATTAATATTATCTATGGATTATATGCGCAGGTGCACACAATGGGCGATCATTTTGTATAATTTATATACGGCAACAGTCTTGTGGGTGTAGAGGAAATATTTACTATTCATTGTTAAAAAACAACATTAACAACTACACGCTAAAATATTTTTCATTTTGTTCGAGTCATAATTATGTAGAATTCATTTTATTTCGCTACAATATTATGAGGTTATCGCCTGTTTTATTGACATGTAAATTACAGTTGTATTTGGCTTTTAATATATTTAAATAATTGTTTCACAGATAACCAAGATTACACGGAAATATATTTTTTAATGTTATAAATTTTAGTTACAAAGGAAACTGATACACTTTATACAATTTTGAGCCCATGTTGTAAAAATTGAAAATGGGGCGCTATTTAATAGCTATTTTATTAGTTAAGTGTTACTGAAAAAGATTACAGGGAAATATTTTTTTAATGTTATATATTTTAGTTACAAAGGAAACTGATACACTTCATACAATTTTGAGCCCATGTTGTAAAAATTGAAAATGGGGCTATTTAATAGCTATTTTAGTAGTTAAGTATTACTGAAAATTTGGTTAATATTGTTAATCTAAAAGCAGAGTTATTAGTATATTTTACTAGTAATTATAAAAGTAGTAGTAAAAGTTTGATAATGAATTTATTACATGTCAACCAGCTGATTGTTGAAGTATGACATATTTTTTAACATAGGTAAGCAGCATAAATAAGCACAAACATAATATTGATGAAATATTCTATTCATCATTTTTTTTTACTAGTTTATTTAACGGCCTGATATCGAGTCCTTTAAGGCCTATTCATCATTATTGAACAAGAATCAACTTCAACAATATAACTATTAATAAACAAGTTTAATTTTTTATTATTGAAAATATTTGGCAATAAAACTTTTTGGCTGTTAAAAATTACTTTGTACTTTGTAATTATTTTTATGGAAATAGCCATGTAATCAACACCATCTTTGTTATATTTTTAACCATTCGTTTACTTTAATCTATTATTGTAATCGATAACATATTTTTTTGTCCCAAACACATTTTTTAAGATTTTTTAATTTCCAGATTGCAAATTGTGCTAAATTTTTCATATTTTGAAACACAAAAATATACCGGTTTTTTTTTACTAAGAATAAATACTGGCATTGACATAGAGTCTCTAAAAATAATATGATGTAATTATTTTAGATATGGACGTTATAAAATCAGCTCAATTTGTAACACAATCGTTGTTATGAGTTTTTATAAAACGTCGATGGTTATTTCGATTATCTTAATAGTTTGTAACAAGTCAATTATTCAATGCCGTTGACCTTAGGATTCAAAAACCATTCATTCGTATGTACGATTCTCAATTTGATAGTTCAGTTTTATGTGCAGAGATAGTTTAATATTCGAATACCATATCAACTAAAAACTTATTCAAGGGAAGCTAAATTAAAATTTAATGGTGTATTTGAGTGAAAGTACAAGTACTCGTAGTTATATAACAAAAAACATATAAATTTGAATACGAAAACGACCATGTACACTAACAATCAACAAATCTTTGATATTGATAAAAGTCTTTGGTTTCAAGCTAGAAGCCGTGTGGTATCTGGCAGAATAGAATAGACCACCTTCCGTTCTTACCGAGGTGTCGTAAGAGGCGACTAAAGTATGTGCCGTGTGATATCCGGCTGCATAGAATAGACCACACTCATTTCTTACCGAGGTGTCGTTAAAGGCGACTAAGGTAAGTTTACGTCAGGCAGGCGGCCGGTCGTAAAATACGTAGCCAAATCATGTGACAACATGTTTGTAACATGTTGTTAGGGTGACCCCACTTCGAGTGGGATAAGGGCAGGGGAATGATGATGGTTTTAAGCTAGAAACTAAATGCATGATAGGATTGTAAAGGAATGTATGGAGCATTTTTATAATAAAACTAACTGAGCGAGCAAACGTTGTTTTGCTATATAACTTTTTTTTAGGGAATTTCTAGTGTACATAAAATAAATTGTCCAAAAAAAAAAATGTTACGCGGTGACAACCCTTATTACTTAGCGGTATGTAAAAAAGATAGTAGCCGGTTCTCAGACCTGTTCAATATGCATATTAACTTTAATAAAAATCATTTTATTTTTTTTTTGCTTATTTTAATTTCATCATCATTGTAGATCATTGTGAGTTTATGAAAATGTTCCGTATTATTCTTATAAGTCAATCACATTTTGTTGCTGCAAGCGAGGCATGTACAATTAGATCCACGTATTTTCATCAAATGTAATCTTTAACTGTATATACCATAAGCCTGTAAAATCTTCCTATTACATTGTACATTCTGAAAAAATGCGATATTTATTTAATTTTTTATAATATATTAGCATCGAGGTCAAATTCGTTTAATAAAATTTTAGTCGCGTCAAATGTCATAACGACGGATATACATCGGTAATGGAAGTGCTCATTCAATTTGTGCTCTCAGAATCCAACGTTCGCTAAAATATTTTGCAGGTGCGAGCTGCAAATGGAATTTGTGCCGTTACTCTTTGATACCAAACTGTTGGTTTCCAGTCTTTTTCTTTTTTCCTAAACTATTTCCGAGTATCGGCTTTTGGTTCTTTTGGCTTGTTTTAGATCTCTTTTGCGTTATTCAATTTTAAAGATTTATAGAGATTCTCTGATGTGTGATAATTATATATCTTAAAAGACGGGACCGCCTTACCAGTTTCTTTTTGAGTTTTTTGAAATCTTGGGACTTTTAGTTCTAATGAGTATTTGCATGCTGTTACACGTTGTCTCTGCACTTGGCGATCTATCGGAATCCTGATCCATAATACCTGATAATATTAAATTAATTTGAATCTAGGCCTATTTAATTTTTTATCGAATTTCGCTCATGAAGTGATTGTTTGGTGAAAATAATATGTCTTATGCTCACTTAATATCTGTATTTATTTTATGTTCATAAGCTATGACCTTTTATAGATAAGGATTGATTTCACGGTGTCGCTTGCATAAAAGCATGCTTAAATAGATAATTGAATAATCAACTGTTTCACATGACAAGTAACGGTAGGCCCGCCGTTAACTAAACTAAAACTAAACTAAAACTAACCTAAACTAACTAACTAACTAACTAACTAAACTAAAACTAAACTAAAGTAACTAAACTAACTCCCTACGTGTTCAGTAATTAAAAACAACGTCATTTAACAATCCAATCGAATAAGACCAATAACTATTAATATTGATAGCCGATATTTTTTTAATCGAATCGTTTTGGAATAAATGTTATTACCTTATTAAATAAGGGTTATTTTTTCGTTAAAATAAGTAACAGCCTGTTAATATCCCACTGCTGGGAATAGGCCTCCTCTCTCCGTTTCTGGAGAGAAGGGTTGGAGCTAAGACCTACCACGCTGCTCCAATGCGGATTGGTAGGTTACACATATCTCCAGAATTCTCTAGTGATATGCAGGTTTCCTCACGATGTTTTCCTTCACCGAAAAGCGTGTGATAAATTGCAATTATGAATTAGACACATGAGTTTTAATAGAAAAACTCATTGGTGTCTGCCCGGGTTTGAACCTATGTTCGTCTCTAGAGAGTCGCACGGTCTCACCACTGGGCTATCACAGCTTGTTAAAATAAGAATAGTGTTCAATATTTTTTGAGTATTTTAAATAACTGATGAGTTATAGTCACTAAATAATAAAAAATATATATATTTTGCAGCTCTGTGGTATCCGGCAGAACAGAATAGACCACCCTCCTTTTTACCGAGGTGTCGTAAGAGGCGACTAAGGTATCTGCCGTGTGGTATCCGGCTGAGTTGAATAGACTACCCTTATTTCTTACCGAGGTGTCGTAAAAGGCGAAGGTAAGTTGACGTCAGGCAGGCGGCCGGAAGTAAAATACGTAGCCAAGCCATGTGACAACATGTTGAATGATGATGATGACCTTTTAAATAAAGGTAAAAATGTTTGCAATTTGTGATTTTTATGGCGACTCTGGACAACAGGGTTAAGTTTTGAAACCTTGAGCTTGACTCGTGACTGACAATTTGTTTAATATACGACGGGGCAATTTATAGCTGTCACTCTGACTTGAAATGAATTTGTTAAGCATTTTTTATCTATTTGTATGGTTTAATATTTGAGATTCATTGATTATGGAGTACCAATTTCATAGCACAAGTAACTGGCCTTTAAGAACAAGGAAATCGGGAAAGGCACAACCTTGAAATTTTTGTATAGTGTTATATTGGTGTTCTGGGTCGATGAATCTGCAACGGAATATAATCTGTAGTATCTTAAATGCTTGTCAATTTTTTTAACTGTGATCACGATGTAAGTTATTTGATAAATGTCAACATAATGTATAAAAAAAGCATGTGTTGACCGGTGTGTCTGTATTTTAATTTTATTTTTCGTTTTATACATTGTATGCATACATTATGTACGGTCAAGATAGGTGGGTGGCTAGACGCTTTTCCGGAAGTTACCCTTTAAGTTAAGTTATCTTTTCCTCTTTAGAATATCCATGGCAACTGTCACTGTCAACTATCGTCATTAAAATATTTATACTGTGTTCTCCTCACGCGTGTCAGCCTTTTTATTTCCCCTATTTACATTGGATCACTGTTTGGTAAATTGATCCCTGAGAATCGCTTGAGCCACAGGGTCGGTACAACTCATAATAGGATTGTATGGTGGCTTACGCGACGGGAAACGTCCACTACCACCTCTCAGTATATTTTTTTATTTATTTATTCGATACACCTACGATACAATATAAATGCATTAACCATTATACTTATATTAATTCTTATACTACTATATTAATCCATGACAGGCGTTTTTTTTTTTACTTTACATCATCAAATAAAAAGCATCAAGTTTAAATTGAATAAAAATTGGTTAAAAAGTTAAAACTAAAACTATGTCAAAAAGTGTAGTAATAATAAAAATAAAAACGAATATTGCCAAAAAAATTTATAAATAACATGTAATTAGATCGATGTCGCAAATGTCCGTACATGTATATTTTATTCCTAAAGCTAGTAAAAGTATTATGATATGAGGAATTAATAAGTCCTCATAACTAAAATGACTTAATACTAAAACGCTGTACTAGCTAATTGGGTTGTGCAAATGAATCATTAAAGCAAAAGAGGCTTGAGATTTAGTTCTAATAAACACTGTTCAGTCGTTAAGAAAAGGATAAATATACATTGTTCATTAAATATATCGATTACATGTATTATACCAAATATAAGTGAGAAATATTTAACTACACCTTTCTCTGGTATATAAGACTATTCCCAGTTATTTTGACGTTAATTAGAGGCTCAATTACCATATTAAGTAAACGAAAAACCAGTATTGAAATACATAGTATTGTACCCGAATTGTGGTTTAAGGTATTTTCAAACAAAAATGTAACTGCACGCTATAAAATAACTTTTTGTGTACAACGTCGGGTAAGTGATAATAATTTCTGTTAAAAACAGGCTCTCGCGGTAGAAAACAGAACAAACACCGTTTCTAAATCCTGTCGGAGGCGAAGTGCTCTTGAGCTGAAATCTCTCGTATTTTCAACCGAAAGCATGAGAGCATGCTTTAAGCTTTACTTGTACCCCGAAACATACTTCACTTTTTTTTGGAATTACACCATATTACATTTGTAAATGAACGATGAAGACATGAAATATTAATTCTAAGCGGTTGTAATAAATTTGGCATTCCTTAACTCTAATTGGTAAAAGCTTGTTATTGGTTGGTGAATAAGTTTCTGAAGCACTGAGGTTTGTTTAGAAAAAGTGTAAACTGATACAAGAATGCATAAAACATAGGATTCGTATGGTCCCTTACCGTGGTTGCTGAGAGCAGACATACTACTAGAGCGGCTAAAAGGCTTTGGTGGCTGACAGTTGACATACGACTGCAAATGGTTAAACATCATCATCCTCGTGCCCTTATCCCATGAAAAACATGCTGTCACATGATATGGCGGTATTTTACGACCAGCCGTCTGCCTGACGTCAATTTACCTTAGTCGTATATTACGACCCCTCGGTAAGAAAGAGGGTGGTCTATTCCACTCACCGGATACCACACGCTGGGTCAACTTACCCTAGTCCCCCTTTACGACACCTCGGTAGGAAATGAGGGTGGTCTATTCTACTCAGCTGGATACCACACATTTGGTGCGTCAATGTTTTCATTATATATAATTTTATTGGAATAGTTGTTATAATTACGAAAACATCCTTAACAATATGTTGAGGTAATCATGCGACTTTACTGCTATGATTCTAGTAATAAAGGGAACCAACACAAAACACTTTTATAACTTATCAACTGCGGAGTTTTTAGGCTAAAATTTTATACGTAGTATATAGGTTATAAAACGACCTGGTCCAGTCAACACATAACAGCCGATACTTCTAATCTTTTATATGGGCTATAATCGTTCGTCAATAGACTGTAAATCTAGTCTACGATGACATATAGGCCATTCGGGACGATAAATGCCTTTGTTCAACCTCAAGGGAAATATAACTCAAAGTTCGCCTCTGTCGATTCCTTTAAATTGAATTGGCAATAGGTTTCTTAAAAATAATAAAATATTTGGACTATAACATTAACACAGCATTAACAAAAGAATGTCTTGTCAAGTTTAAAGTTTGCATAAATTATTTAGCTTTGACACATGCCTGTCAGTTTTTTTAATAACCTTCTCTTCTATTTTAAGGCCAAGGCTAAAACGTTGAATGCTTACTGCTAATCATAAATGCAGTCATTCTATGGACATACACAGATTAAAAATGGTCATTAAGTATATCGTTAGAAATAGTAAAATATATGATTCTATAGTGAAATGGGAGTGTTCACTTAAGGACATTTTTGGTCCAAAAAATGTAACGGAATCATTTAAATAATTAATTTAATACTATTGCAATTTATATGTGAAAAAATATATGGCGGTCTGAGCTTAGTTGAATTGTTGTTGGTCGGAGGTTTATCTTCAGACTTACATTTTACTAAGCCACATTATGTGATATAATGAACTAAATAATTTTGTGCTAGTTAGAACTAAAGAAGTTCTAACTAGCTATTCTCTACAGTTTGGAAAGCTGGACTGTATCTCAGATACAAAGAGCAAACCCTTCATATCAACGAGATGAAGATGCTGAGATGGTCGGGTGGTGTCACCAGAATGGATAGAATACGGAATGAGTATATCCGAAACACCATCTCACGTCATGCTATATTACACGGAGGTGGCAAAAGATCGGGCAAATATCCTTGACTCACCGAGGACATTTCAAGAAGGTTTCGGGGCTCCGTCTTGGGCCCTTGGATTCTGGAAGGAGCTTGGTTGGTTGGAGTAACCAGCCACTTTCACCCTCACACACAAAGGTCGCCAAAATGCGACTAAGTGCGAAGAGCAGTCTGCCAACCATGAGGAAGTCTTTTTCCTTATACCCGAGTATATCCGAGTTTCATTTAAGGTAGCTCCGATCCCCAGTAAATTGCAAGAAAATAGGTTGCGACGATCAGATGACCACACGTGAACTGGAAGCACTTCACTTAAATGTAGATACAACCTAGGATAGAGCAAATTGATAAGAAGACCCCAAATAAAGGGAAAAAGGAAGGAAGAAGAAGAAGACTGCACGAAAGAAAATGTTTAAGTAATTGTTATAACTAAGAAGAACTGAAGTTTTATCGACATCGATGTCATAGCTTTTGTAGATAAGAAATGTCTTAAAACTATCAATCAACTGAAGCCTAATTGACTTTCCATAATACATAATATTTTCTCATGTTGTTTGATACTTAACATCCGGTATTAATCTTTTTTTTTCTTTTCAACCATAAGTTGTTATTTTTTGTTATTTGAAGACGCCATTTGCTTTTTTGTAATGTCCAACGAATTCTTTTAACCTTTATGAGGTTTCTTGGTAACTGGAAATCTAACACAAGATTTTTGAAAACCTGCATCAATTTCATTGCACCATTGGCTACGTGACTCCACGAAGTTTATCAGAGTATTTACTTTGAAACTGTTTATAATATGCTGTACTGAAAAGTGTGTTGTTAATTTATATTATTACTAGCTTTTGAACGCAGCTTCGTTCGCGTGGAGTGCAGTCTTAGTATTTGAGTAAAGCGTAATACTTATACTCTTATTAATTATGGTTAAAGAGTGTTAACCTTAAAAGTGGATTTATAATGGATATCTTTAAGCTTTTATTTGTATTTGTATTTCTATTTTTATATTTACTTTAAATTCTTTTTTATTGTGTTCCGTTCGAGTAGCTTTTAATGAATATCGCATACCTAGATGACATTTTGGAGTATTATTTTGTGAAGCTCATTAATCAACTGAACTTGTGATTTATAACACTCTATACTAGATCTTAAATATTTAAAAAAAAAAGTTTTTAGAGGAAAACAATTTTGTAATACGTGATTGTTCATTAACTTTTATCATTTACTTAGCGCAAGGAATAATTTTAATATATTTTTTATTTTCTCACCAAATTAATCCACATTATTTTTTTATTTATGTAAGCCTGCACAATCAAAGTGTCCGCGTGAATCGTCAGCAGAGCAATCGCTTGGAAAACATTCACGTCGTGATCTCAACATATCACGTATTGTTTTAATTAAATCCAGCAACGCAACGAATCAGCCTCCCGCGTGTTCTCACGTGTATTATTTATTGTACGAGAACAGGGGCCTTAAACATTCGGGCAGAAATTAATTTAAAATTAAACTCGCAGGTTCGTGTAAATTTGCCTGAAGTACTAGTATAAATATGGTGAAATTACATACGAACGTAGCATGACCTAGTTATCACAGACATATAATTACTGGGTTGTTCTAATAAGATCAGATATTGGTAAGATATTGGTAAGCCGACCGCTATTGGAGGGTTAAAACCAATTAGACACTCTCCTCCTTGGAAAACACTTAAGCCTTTGGCGAGCATTATAGCTGATAGCAGAACTAAGCTGTGATAGCCCAATGGTGAGACCGTGCGACTCTCTAGAGACGAACATAGGTTCAAACCCGGGCAGGCACCAATGAGTTTTTCTATTAAAACTCATGTGTCTAATTCATAATTGCAATTTATCACACGCTTTTCGGTGAAGGAAAACATCGTGAGGAAACCTGCATATCTCTAGAGAATTCTGGAGATATGTGTAACCTACCAATCCGCATTGGAGCAGCGTGGTAGGTCTTAGCTCCAACCCTTCTCTCCAGAAACGGAGAGAGGAGGCCTATTCCCAGCAGTGGGATATTAACAGGCCGCTACTTTTACAAAACTAACCTTTATAAAACTAAAATTACAAAGAGTTTATGACCTCAATGGAAACCTTGTGGTACTCCATTAACTTTAATATAGAAAGTGTAACGAAATATTGATTTGAAGCACAGTGGACAGTGGGGAAATATTAACTGACCCTCCCGTTTTATATATATCACGGTCGTTTAATTTGGATATCCTTTTCTGTAATGTAGGTTGACGATAAAATGGTATCTATTATTATAATACAAAATATCTTACATGGCATATATACCATGGTGCTATACCTATATGTATATATCATGCATATTTTATAGGTTTATGCAGGGTATGGTTTATTTTATGCGATTTTAAGAAAAACCAAGTAAACTTTTATTCATTAAGCTACCGACGAAATAATTAATATCCTAATTTAACAATGTTGGTTTAGGACTTAATCACACAATACATTCACATTTTTTCAGTTTATTACAATTTTTTTTTACGCATACATATCATCATACAGAAGCCAAATTTTTTGTAATTTAACTAATGAAGATAAATGCACCTCGACTAATGGTGTGATATGAAACCAATGAACATAGCATAAGAGATTAAAGAAAAAAATTGAACTTAATAAATAATCTAAAACCTGACAATAAAATCACGTTTCGTATTCTTAAATATATGGTACATGTAACTTTTTTCTTCAGATGGGGCGAAATAATTGTCAAAATTTTAGTCCTGAAAACAGGTAATGTATTGCAGATGAAAATGAATAGAAGTTATGTGGCCCGCAATAAACTTATTTATTACGGCAAAAGAGCCCCAAATTAACCGATTACAGCAAGGATTAAAACGATAACGATTCAGCGGCTGTAAAATTAATTTATTGTGCGAAGCCGCAAAGCAAAGATAACGGATTAAAAATTAATTACAAGTTTTGAACAGCTCTTAGGCCGCGATAAAAAGTTTTACGCATTAAGTCTTTATAAGTTTGTTTGCGAAAATCCATCACAGAGTCTACTGAATTTATTGTCTAATTTTATAATGTAACAAATTGCTATTTGAGTTTTCTTAGCTTACGTAAAAGTCCCTTTTCAAGAGGGTTGAAAAGGGACTTTTACGATCATCATATTGACGTCATCGCGTCGCAAAGTAAAGTGGAATGGGTCATCCTCCTGCCCTTATCCCACTCTAAGTGGAGTCGGCACGACATGTTACAAACATGTTGTCACATGATTTGGCCACGTATTTTAACCGGCCGCCTGTCTGACTTTAACTTATCTTAGTCGCTTTTTACGACACCTTGGTAAGGTGGAAATAAGGGGTAGTCTATTCTACTCAGCCGGATACCACACGGTGGGTCAACTTACCTTAGTTGGTTTTTACGAGACCTCGGTAAAAAATGAAGGTGGTTCATTCTTCTCGGCCAGATACAACACGGTATGTAAAGTGGAATGTGTATGGCGATAATATAAACTAAAGTGTCAGTCCGTTACTATGTCGCTGCTGGACATTGGCCTCCTCTTTCCTTTGAAGACAAAAGTTGGAGCTTAGACCCACCCATGCTGCTCCAATGCAGATTAGTTTGTAACCCACAACCCAGAATTTCACTTTTGTCATTTTGCTAAGTAAATCCGTAATGAAGCTGTGATAGCCGAAGAGTGAAACTGAGCACTAATTCCTAGGGATCGCGGGTACCCATGAGTTTTTTTGTTAAATTAAATGTGCATAATTGATATTTGCAATCTATCGCACGATTTTCAACATCATGAGCAAAACTTTCATATCTCTGAAGAATTCCTGTGATATGTGCAATCTACTAAATCACAAGGAGCAACATAGCTTTTCTAAGCTTTTGCCCTTTATTCTAAACTCACCTTTTAGGAGGTCATATTAACAATTATTTTCACCTTATATTTTTTTTTAAGTTCCGGCTACAATACGCCGCAATTAAAATAGATTAATTATTCTCCTATAAAACCTTATTTTAAAATAGGAATTAAGGAAAATGTTTCACAAATAAAAGGTGTATATTTTATACATAGGAACCCTTTTTACATTTACCTCTTCAACTATGGTGGGCCTAATCACTATACTTAAACTATTTCTCGGAAAACCCCTGGTGTGTTAGTTTCCTGTGACGACATGGTAACCGAAGGGGCAGCCATTAATTACAGCTGTCCAACTTGAAGCCCTATAAATTTTGTAGCGGTTAATTTTACTGCGGCTAAATTCATTATTCCGTTTACACGCATGTTTATTAAAAGGATAAAATTTACGGTGAATATGCAAAATAAATGCTATAAAAACCAGTTTAAATTCCAATTCAAATTATTCTTTATTCAAGTAAACTTGTAAACAAGTGCTTTTGAATCATCAAAAGCTGCTGGTTCGGAAAGCTGTTCCTACCGAGAAGAGCCAGCAAAAAACTCGGTGGTAGCTCTTTTTAAAGAATAAATTTCATTACTAGTTACATATAGTTATTTTACAGGGTTGAAGAGTAGCTATATCCATTTCGTCTAAGCAATCAAGCAATAGTATAGTAGGCTTTCAGTATTATCCTTTTTTTATATCCACTTTACAGGATCATCAGCTGGGTTATTTTAAAGATTTTCTGAAAATTTTATTAAAATCTGTCTATCTGTTTCGCAGTTTATAGAGGACATACAAACAAACATTCATTTTTGTATACTAAATTGTAATTTTAGTACTGCAACACCCTCGAATAAGTTTGCGCCAGCTTCAGCGTGTGTAAATACATACGCTCAATGATACAATGTACATTTTCTCGGCGTCCAAAACAACATAGGATTTTTTATCTCATATGTGAACTCGAGCTTTAATTTTGCCAAATTTAATCAATTTTGACCTATGATATATAGCCGTAATAACGTAACATACAGAAAGATAGACTGACAGTAAAAAAAATAGATAAAGAAAAGAAGTAAAAGTAAAAAATATATCTTAGTATGGATTTGACGGTTTACTACCTCTGTCAGACTTTCTAGTAATTTTTTATCACATCAAGTCATCTTACCTTATCGTCGACCCTTCGGGCGTTCCGAACGGGGTATATCGGACGCCTGGCTTACAGGTCCCCGATGCACCGGTTATTTATTTTTATTTTTATTTATTTTTTTCGATGCACCGGTTAGCGGGGGGGTAGGGACTTCTCTTTAGAGGGGTCCCTACCCAGAGGAGTTCTTCTCTAGGATCAGAGCTGTCAGCAAGGATGGGGGCAATGTGTACAACGATACCCTGTCCTTGCCAGCGGCAGCGTGGTGGAGCACACGGTCTTTTTAGTCGGTGCGAGTCCGACATAACTTCCGCCTGTCCCTGTCGGGCGGCGGCACCCATAAGGAGTTTTTTCCTGTATAAAAAAAATCTTATCGTTGACCACTCGGTTAGAAAGAGGTTGTTGGTCTATTCTACTCAAGTGGAACACGGTGGGTAAACTTTTCTTAGTCGCCTTTAACGACATCTCGGTAAGAAATGAGGGTGGTACTTAGCCGGATCCCACACGGCATAATCTTTTATCAAAACTGTAATATAAAAAAATATAACATCATCTACCAATTTCAATATAAATGTAAAGTTTTCCATGCACGTCGGCCAAATAGTACGTGAAATATTAGTGATTTGGTTGCCAATTATTGATATTTTACATGACTGCTGCCAACCTGGCACGGTTACAACAACGGTTTGCTGATATTAAATTCAAAGTATCACTTTTATGGTCATGACTGGAATAAATGTTTGGGAGAAACGAATCGCAAACAACCTTTGGATAGTTTTTTTCCATACGAAAACATTGTTAGTGTTCTTGTGTTATTAGTGTTTTAACACTAAAGTGTTTCTTAATTATTAGTACATACATACATTCTCCTGTCCTTATCCCACTCTAAGTGGGGTCGGAACAACATGTTACAATATGTTGTCACATGATTTGGCTACTTATTTTACGACCGGCCGCCTGCCTGACGTCAACTTACCTTAGTCACCTTTTACGACACCTCGGTAAGAAATGAGGGCGGTCTTTTCTATGCAGCCGGATACCACACGGCATTTATTTACCTTAGTCGCGTCTTACGACACCTCTCTAAGAAAGGAGGGTGGTCTATTCTATTCTGCCGGATACCTCACGGCGTTTTCTTGTTATTAGTGTTTTAACTATTTATAGGAATCATTTTCTTGAAAAGAGCGACCACCGAGTTTCTTCCTGGCTTTTCTCAGTAGGAACAGCTTTCCGAACCAGCAGAAGAGTTGACGAATCAAAAGCACTGGTTTATAATTTTACTTGAATAAAGAATATTTTGAATTTGAATTAGTAAACAATTGTTTAATAAATTGTTTCTATATTACTAAGTTTATGAACAATAAAATTAAATGAAAAATTGAACCGAAGACGCATCAATTGCTACGCATTACTAACTCAAGCGCCAGCGCATTAATTAATTTTTAAGTATTTTAATTTTAAAGTAATTTTTTTATCGTATATGTTAGCCTAGTTTATAATATGTTTTGCTGACCCCACTTAGAGTGGGATAAAGGCAGGAGAATAATTATGATGTTAGCCTAGTCTTTAAGCTTTAATCGTGACAAATTTTATCAATATTGTTCCAGTAGATTAGCTGTGGAAGCAAATGATAGACAAAAAGACAGAGAGACTTATGTTTTTATTATGATACTAGTATGAATGTAAAAATCTAAAATCGCAGAAATGTTCCTTATTCATGGACGAAATAAATATTCAAAAATAATATTAGCTCATTTATTTCTCTTTATTTTAAATTACGTCAATTTTCAAATTTACGCAGCTTCGTATATTCTTAGAGTAAACTTACGTGTCTCAAATAAGGGGTCAACTCAACGAACCGTCTTTGTCTCTCCTTCATTAAATGTCGGAGCGTTCGCATTGTCTCAGAGCACATCCTCGTCAGAATTAGCTCTCCTTTATTTAATACTCGCGACAATCAGAAGGGGAGGCCGGGATGAAATAACAATCTAAGACGTCATTTCATTACGTGCTATCTCACTTTTGATAGCGGAAGCAGCTTTTTTACGCAACCTTTTTGTTCTTTAACTTTTTCGTTGTAAGAACAAATATTTAAGGAATTTAATTAAAAATTGCTCATCATTTGTAAGCGAACGAGTTTTAATTACTAGGACATTTGCATGCTTATCTAAATGCAAAGTTTATTTTTACTATTGGCGTCAATTATGTGGTATGGCTTTTTTCCGCTCCCGTAGGAAAAACTGTTTTTTATAATAATACGTAAAAATATGAAAGATCAAACACTAAGTCGTGTAAAAACAGTAACATTTCGCACACATGGGTGAGAATATTAACAACCCTGGATTAAAATCCCGAGAGTATTCACGTATTCTTTACGAGATTTGAATAGAACATAAAAGAAGTATGATATGCCGCTAAGTTTCAACTCTCCCAAATTTCGTGTTAGTTTCCTACGATACGCCTAAACACAACAAAGAAAATCTACTCCCAGAACTTTGTATTTTTGAATAACTCTTTATCTCTGACTTACGAATACTTACGAAAATAATTTTCGTAAGTTTTCGTTTATTATATTAGTTAGTATATTTTATCGGGTTTAGCTGCATTGGGTTTCTGGCTGAATAGAATAGACCACCTCATTTCTTACCGAGGTGTCGTAAAAGGCGATTAAGGTAAGTCGACCCGCTGTGTGGTATCCGGCTGAGTAGAATAGACCACCCTCATTTCTTACCGAGGGGTCGTGAAATACGACTAAGGTGAGTTGACGTCAGGTAGGCGGCTGGTCGTAAAATACGTAGCCAAATAATGTGACGACATGTTTGTAACATGTTGTGCCGACCCACTTAGAGTGGGATAAGGGCAGGAGGATTATGATGATGATGATGATTTTATCGGTTTAGCTTTATTATTCTGAATAAAACTGTCGAGATTAAAATAACGTGATTTTTTAATCAGATAAGGAGCGAGATAGTATTTCAACGACAGGTAACGCAAAATCTTTCACACCTTATTACAATTTCATTAGGGATGTCTATTTTTTTGAAAATGTAATATAGCCTATTTTGCTCAGTAAAGAAGCAGCTTTCCAATTTGCATAATTTTTTTAATTGGTCCAGTAGTTTTTGCGTGAAAACATTACAAATATACATACACACAAACATACAAATATTTCCTCTTTATAATATTAGTTATAGATGACAATTAAACATGGCGCAAATAAATTTTAAATGATAAGGATGCAAAATTGATATTAAAAGCTTCTGTTTTACACATTTAAAAATTAGCTGTGGTTACGTTTGTATGTAGTAGATTAAAATTAAACATTTTGACATGTTTTATTATTTGTAGTTCATTTTTATCAATAAATATCGAGTAGATGCCTGTACATCTGACGCCAGACTACTTTATAAGTTATAAAGTGTTGTGGCGTCAGATGTATTTCGAAATCTAAAAGAGTAAAGTAAATTTTGAAGTAGCGCACACTTTGTCCAAGTCGAGAACTTTATTGCCCAATATACAATTTTCCAATTCCAATGTTGGCACTTCCATATCTTTTCACCGACGCTTCTCGTTCTGCGTGCACGAGGGCCCCACAAATCACTACTATTGTGTACTTTCATATTTGTTTTCAGTTTAAATGTTTCTATAGCTTTGAGGCAATAGCGTAATAGTTTGCGAAACGAAATTGGAATGAGTTTCATCGACAGGTAATACATTGTTAACACTTTTTCCAATTACAAAGAAGGTTGTTGTCGAATTCACTGTCGTCAAAACGAAAAGTGTTTTTATTGGATTTTAGTCGCTGTCGCGCTCGCGTTTTTAATTAGAAAAAAATACGCGTCGACAAAAAAAGAAAGAAGAAGAAAGAGAAAGAAGAAGTGTGAGGAAAACTTTTATTTACGAAAAGACACTATTAAATTTAAATTTTAGAATAATTTAATTAACAATTAGGCATTAGAATAAAAACCGCGGAGAGCAGGGTCGTAAGGTTTATATACTACACAGTATCCGAAAAGAATTCCGAAAAGTTCGTTAGTCCCACTGCCCTGTTTTGTTTGCTGCCGTGACGCCTTCCGTAGTGCCGCTCGGGATCGTTGCCGGTAGCCGGTACAGGTAGCAAGTACTGCAGACAGTGGTGCGAAGGACAGATCGAACGCACGAACGAAGGAGGGAAGGAAAGAACCCTGAAACCGAGTTATTGCGGAGTTTTAGAGGATTCCGTTTTTCAAACTTAGACTGCAACATTGATCATCTTTCTAGAAGGTATGGCTCAGCAGAATGGCAGGGGCGTTATAAAAGAATTGAGTAGTGATCAATGATGCAGTGAGTTATACAAAGAAAAAGTTAAATTATACAGTTACTTATAACGGTCAATTTAAACTAATACCGTTACTACAGAAAATTTAGCAAAATACATAAATAATTATCCTTAATTACACTAGAAATAAAAGATACTACAAGATTATCATTTTAGAACTACAAAATACACAGTTATTTAGCTAATACATTTTTTTGAATAAAAACACTCACCCAAAGTCGGGGTAAATTCGTTGCACTTTTTTTGCACACACAGTTTTAATTTTATAATATGACTAAGATAGGTGATTAGATCTAGATAAGCAGATCTGATGATTTATTTTACTATTAAACCCTAGAAAAAGCAATTTGAATAAAATTTTAACAGGATTAAAACTGTACGTTTTTGAAAGTAGGTAGTTAGTCAGAGTGCCGATGATTCTACCGAACGTTAGGTGGCTCGCGAATGTATTCCGTTCAACGAAGTTATTGAAAATATTTTATGATTTGAATTTAGATAATTACTTTAATTTTATATTTATGATTTTTATGAGTTTTATATTTAATTATAATAGTTTAGTGTAGTATTAGGATAAATTTTTTTAATGTAAAAATAGTATAATGTAAGTAGGTAATCAACGTTAGGTATGTAGTTTTTATTTAGTTATTAGTTTTTCTTAAATATGTTTTTTTTTAGTTTTTGTTTAGATTTTAGATAATTATTTTTTTTTATAAAAAATGTAATGAATAAGTTTTTTTTTTATTTAGATACTTTAAGATATTTTTTTTTTTTCGTATAGCAACTTGACAGTTAAGTTGCAACTTTTTTAAAAATTTGAAGCCACTATGAAACATCAGTGTTACATCGCATACCATATTAAATATCCAGAAAGACCGAGCTTTACTCGGTATATTTTTTGAAGATATACTTATATATGATTAGATGCTCCCAATAATATTTTTTCTTACACATGACGGATCGTGAAAAAAACGCAAAACAAACGGATATGAAAACATCTGTACTCGAGGTATTCTGATTTAGAGAAGGCCTGATTAGCCAATAATTACTTTGTAAAAGACATCGCAATTAACCTTCAGACAGAGCTTATTTAATCTTATATTATTAAAATCCATATTGATATGATCCGTCTGTCTGTAATGTTTTTATGGCTAATAGATCAGGTTTACATATGGGTAAAAATATGATATTTTCAAGTAAGGTGAAAATATGATTTTTTCTTACGAGGACCGCAAAAAACCAAATAATTGGGAAACATACACACACACACAAAGAGAAAGAGAGAGAGAGTACACAATTGAGCGTATTTGAACACCAAACTTGTCGCGAATAGATCTTGAATTTTATATGTAGCGAGAAAAATGGAGGAAGTTCCACTCCTCAGCTTTCCATGTAAGGAAACAAGTACTAAAGCTTATTTTTTTTCTGTAACAAGACGATTATACAACATAGGTGAAACACTAATAGTAATGATGGCGTTCGCATTAATCCCTAGTCAAATTGTAATAAAATAAGGTGTAAAATATTTTGCGTTACCTGTCGATTAAATACTATCTCGCTCCTTATCTGACGATTGAAAAATCGGTCATAGTCATAAAAATCTTTCATCGCGTGCGCTGCGGAAACTATTGCTGATAAACCAAAAAAAAAATGTCCTACATTATTATAAAACGTATTAATATATACACAAAAGTCCGTGATGTCCATTGTCTAACTAACTAACTAACTAACATGTCTAACTGTTATAGTTTTGCCAATATAACTAATTTTCTACATTATAAAAATTGATAAAAGTTGACACAATTATAATATTTACATCTGCATATTAATCCTTATCCGACTAAATGATATTTTTTTAAAACTGTTTCAATGTACAATACTTTTTTTTGTACAATACTTTTTAAAATATTAAAATCGGACATTCCAATCAATAGATGTAACAATTTATAAATGTCAATATAGAGAAAATAATGCCATAACAATTGTGGCGTATTGTATTTGTGTACCTATAAATACATATCGTTAAAAATTACCTTTGCCTTAACTATTGATAAGTCCCAGGACTAAACTCTCAATTTACAAAAATAAATCTATAGTCTGACTTAGATAAAACTTTCGACTACCACGAGATCGTTATGTACGCAGGTGAAACCGCGGGGAATTGCTAGTCAATTCTATAATTTTAAAAACTTGACATAATAACGCTGTACGTTGATAGACGCTAATAGTAATATGTAATACAATACTTTTAAAATATTTTTCCTACTTAATTTATCTATTTAACCTTAACAATAGACTTTTATATTATATTTTATGAAATACTATCTAAGCTTATTCCGTATGTAGACTTACTCAATGCCTGTAATATTTGGTAGCCTTTGGAAATCACAAAATATAATCTTGAATTTATCAAAAATAGTAATACATCTTAATTTACAGATGCAATGAACGTCAAAAAGTTAAAATGATACTTTATAACATTAGAACGATAAGGACTAATAATGTTAATTTATTTGTTCCTTTTGTTTACAAAACGAAAAAGAAAAGGCAAAGTTTTCTTGTTTAAAACCCGTAGTCGGAACAAAAGCGTTGCCTTTAGATTTAAATCTTTCGGTCATTAGAGAGTCGAGTTAGCATACATTTTAATATTCGGAGACAGCTGCGGCTCGAGAGTTCGTGAGAAGACAAAACAACAGTATATTATTTTTTCGCTTTTCCCATCTCTGGTGTGAGATTTATGATAGCAATATTCTCGCGGACATGAGAATCAATGTCGAGGCTGTGTTTTCTTATAAATTACAAGGTGTTCACACTGTACATAATATCTACAGGGAAAATATTTGTAATTTATACGTTACTTATTTTACTATTTATTACTAGTATACCACATACCCAACACTGCCGTATTTATAGTACCCAGCAATTCAGGTAGATTATTAGGTAGGTTAGGCCATCTGAGAAATAAAGTCCATTCTATTTACTAGTATGGACTTTATTCTTCCTTTTTTCTCTCCGCGAGAGATAAGAAATCAAAAAGAAAAAACAGTATATAATTTCGAAACATTTCAAAACAGACAGACAGAATAGATCAAATGTCTATTTGTGGTATTTGCTTTAAATAAGCTTATTTATTTAAGCGCTAATTTGGGTCACTAGTCGAAGTAAATAATCTATGAAAGCATTCATAAAATATTGTTTTTTTATATAAATCAGAATAACTTTATGTACTCTACGCAATATACTTTTGACATACCAATAAGCATGCAATTTACTAAAAAAAAGTCGAGAATTTTTAAAAAATAATGTATATTGAAATTTGAACTAAACATATATTAATTAATGTTTTTTTTTAATTGAAATATCATGACGCCATTGGATTCGAAGAGTTAAGACCATATAGAGCGCTTACTAGGCTACATATAAGAAACTTAATATCTAACTTGATAAAACTAATAGACAAGATATGAAAGCCAGTTCTATTATTACGTATAATAATAAAACACGTTTCATCACCAATTACTTCAATCACAAAAGTAAGGGAACTAAAAATTGAACATTTTGCTTTTAAATAGGAGTCATGAACTTTCGTTGTAACTTTATAGAACCTAATTAAAACTCACCACGTTAGAAAAGGTGTGGAAAAACTACAATACAATGGCGTTTCACGACAGAAGATCTTTAAACTTGATTTGTGACTCCACATGGCAACGTCAAAGAGCCTGATGAAAACAGAGTGCATTTTTATTCAAGGATTGATTCTTTACTTGAAGAAATCGCATTTAAAGTTCCGCTTTCATTCCTCTTCTTGAGGTTTGTAGAGCTAACGATTAATAGTTTCTGTCTGGAACTGGTGCTCGCCTGCTTGGTCTTTGAGTTCCTGTAATAAATTGCTCGTTTTTATAGATTTTTATGAGAAAACTCTTACATGAAAACTGCTTCATCGATCATGTTAAATAATTTCTTCAAGCTCATATCTCTTCAAAGAGGCAGCTTGCTTATCAGCTTTATATACATCACGTTTTTTCTGATCTATTCTCATATTGGGTAACGATATCTCATAACAATTTAGACAAATTACCTAAGCTTTAATAAACTTATTTTCGACCTTATACACTGTGTCAGGTTCAAGGCAGTCTTCATAGATACACTATGCAGCCTTCAAAAACTCAATTACAACTACTTCAGTTGATTTTTCAAAAAGTCATATTTGAGTGATAGTGAGTTGAATATTTTTGCTTCTTCGAACTTTTCTGCAAAAAAAAAGAAAAGTCAATATTAAATTTTTTTGTTTCTAGTTTCGCTGTTACGTTCAGAGCAACCTTCAAAATCACAAGTTGCAGTTGATTTTTTTGAACGTCATATTTGAGTTATAGGGTTGCCCGAGATGAATATTTTTGTTTCATCAAACTGTTCTGCAGAATATTAATAGCTTAAAATTATTAGATTCATGCAAAATAACCGAGTCTCTCAACGGGTGTTGGGGCGTATTAAGATTGGAGTGATTTTAATTGATCAAAGGAATATATGATCATCCATACAAGAAACGCAATTACTTTTTACCTCATTAACTCAACCTACCAATCCGCTTTGGAGCAGCGTGGTAGGTCTTAGCTCCAACCCTTCTCTCCAGAAACGGAGAGAGGAGGCCTATTCCCAGCAGTGGGATATTAACCGGCTGTTACTTCATTAACTCGCTGAATTGAATAGACACAGGTCTGGTGTGCAATATGCATTGAAATGAAGGGGCATAAAATTGTATCGGCATCGTAGTTGTTTAGATTAGTATATTCCAGTTATATCCACGACATTATGTAAAAGAATGTTATTGCTTGCAGAACATCGTTATACCTACCTGACACTTTCAACCAACACAATTTAACGACGACGCTCAAATGATATTAATGCGGAGCGGTATAAGCTGCTTAATTAACTTGTCTAATTACGATGTCACAGGATAGAGAAGTGCACCGGAGGGATAAACATCACATTAATTTGACATCACATTGTTAGACAATTTAATTCGTTACTTAATTAAATTATTTCATATGAAGTGCCTAGTTTTCTGATTATTACCGATTTAGATATGACTGGCCCGTTGGCGCTGTGGGTAGTGACCATGCCTTCAACTTCGCGGGTCGCGGGTTCGATTCCCGCCGAGGACCAGCATTTTCTATAAACAAATCGTTGGTTTTTCGAGCCTGGGTGTGAATTTGTATTTAAGTATGTATTTAAACTTATATATGTAGTATATCTACTAGTTGTCCGTCACCCATAACACAAGTATTAAGTTACTTAATTTGGGGATGGACGACCGTGTATGTAAATGTCCCATATATTTATTTATTTATTTTATAGATATGTTAAATATTTATTTCAATAAGCTATATCTACAAGAGATAGAGGTCGATACAGAGATAAAAACCATCATAAATAATTGAAACTAATTTTCCGTCCTAGGAGACTAGGGTACATTGTTATCTCATTTTGGTATCTTTAGTGTAGTTATTTTTTCTTTATTGTACATATATCATGTAAGAAAAGAAAAAGGAAAAAAGTAGCACATTTACAAAGGCGGACTTATCCCTAAAAGGGATCTCTTCCGATCTACCTTTTAGTGACAGAAAGAAAAGGACAAGAAGTGAAATATGGATAATGAAAATAGAATGAAAGAAGAAGAAATATAACGAAACACTATATACATAGATGAATATTTGCATATACACAAAGGAAAAAAAAATATGCAATATAGATAATAGTAATTATTATAATTTATTAAAATTTAACTATTTTTAAATTTAAAATATCGTGAGTAGTATTTATAGTTAATATATTGATACCGGCTATACTCACGTCTTATTTTATAGGATTAGCCCGACTAGTTTTGAACCCGATAAAATTACACGTGAGTATAGCCGGTATCTATATATTAACTATAAAATTTAAGTATTTAATTTGTAAATTAATTTTGGTAAAATAACTAATTTCAGTAATTTTGGTATCTTTAATGGACTGAAGAATATATATTTATACTCTACGTTTACTTCATATCCTGCACGTTAGGCTTCTTACTACTTACTAGCACTTTAACCATAGCAAAGATCTTTTAGCTTGTTTAACTTATCTGTTTCTATATTAGAATATTCACATATAAAAATGTTGTCATAGCTTTATACCAAATTATTTTAATATAAAAGAAGACAAGACACACTGTAAAGACATCATCATTCTCCTGCCCTTATCCCACTCTAAGTGGGGTCGGCCCAACTTGTTACAAACATGTTGTCACTTGATTTGACTACGTATTTTACGAACGGCCGCCTGCCTGACGTCAGCTTACCTTAGTCGCCTTTTACGACACCTTGGTAAGAAATGAGGGTGGTCTATTCTATGCAGCCGGATACCACACGGCACATCCCTTAGTCGCCTCTTACGACACCTCGGTAAGAAGGGAGGTTTGTCTGTTCTATTCTGCCGGATACCACACGGCGTACAGACTGTAAAGACAGTAAGCACACGAGTGCACTGCTGTGTTATTGACACTATTTTTTGTATACAGTATACAGAGCGCAAAATATCCACTTTTGACTAGTTTCTAACCGTGACTTTGTCTGCGTGCTATTAAGTACCTTAAGAAATGTCCTGTCACTCTGTAGTACTTTAATTGCTTCCATACAAGATGTAAAAGAACAATGAATATATATCAGAATAGTTTTCTCACTCTTTATTTTATTCTCAGCAGTTTCATTAACAAATACAATTAGTACAGTAACTTTAATATCTCTTGAAGTTTATTAAATTCTACTTATACATCTCCCATTATCTTTTGACTGAAGAAGCAGATTATGTCAGTTATTAGCCACCGTAGGTGAGCCCCCCATTAATAATGTTATATCCTATTACGATCCTAACATGGTACGAGAGATAGATTTGGTTAGTTGTGTGTATCGACCATGGCAAGTGTTAATGGAATATTTATGACGTCAACAAAGAGACAAAGACCCTAAATTTTATAGTCTACAAAACATCTATGTGTCAAGTTTAATTTTAGGGGTTAGAGAGTCAGAGGGACAAATACCAACAAACCAAACGTAGCTAATTTTTATAAAATTTTCACATTTTTACTAAAAGATGTCCTGTAATTTTGCCTTCATATATATATTGCATCAATATGCATCAAGCCAGAGCTTTGTTTTATGTGCTCTCCCGTCTGTTACTAATTTTAATAAATTAAATTATTCAGTAATTATATTAGTTGTACCCGCAACTTTGTTCACGTCATCTTAAGTTTAAAAAATACTTATCCTTAATTATGTATTATTTTTATGATATGATAAACTTTTTTTCGAAACTAGTCGAGCTAACCCTATAAAATTAGACGTGAGTACAGCTGGTTTCTACACATTAATTATGACATGATAAAATTTGTAATTTCTACATTTCAACAATTGTTTGATTTCTTTTGTTTTAAGGAGCTATTAATATTGCAGATGTAATAAAATAATTAATAATTGAATTAGTGCAAAAAATCTTATTCAATTATTTTGCCGTTTTATGTTACAAGGGACTGGCTCTTTATTTGCACGAAGAATCAGCTTAGAGATTCAACGCGGAAAAATCTCATCATTCTTGGGACCATTTCATGTTGGCATGATTTGTATAGTACTAGCCTGTAAGTAATTTAATATTGACGACTTATATATCGTCGTTGTAAATAAATGAAGCTTTATTTAAAGTACCTTTTACAGTACTGAATTCAATGAAAGTTTTCAACAAATCAGCAACGTTAAAACCAGCAGGCTTTCAAACGCAACAATAACAGCTACCAACAATGTATTTTCAGTAATCAACATGAGATACGATACCAATTATTTACAACTCGGCAGAAATGCGAATGAATTTGCAGTTTTGCCAGATTTACTGTTTATGAACAAAAATGGTCCCGTTTACAATTTACGAATAATTTCTTCCCCCAAAAAAAACAACCTTGTTAGGATGCCCGATAGATATAATCGCCGTTAATTTTCATTTTTCAGGACAATATAATAAAATTAAATTTATAGTAAAATTACTTTTGTATTATAGATCTCCGCAAAGTAACACTTAATTCTATAAATTATTTAAATTTATAGTGTTCTATTCTAAAAGTTCTGAAACTCTAAAAGTTCCGAAATTCTAAAACTTCTGAAAAATGGATAACTGTTACAACATAAAATTAAAAATTGATGGAACCCCTAAGGATACTAAAATTCTTCGTTCACATAAATTACAAAAGCGCTATTGTCTTTCAAACTGCAACACAAATCTGGCAACATTTTCGACTACACTATCGAGAACATCGATCAGCATTCAAAAATCAAATTAAAATTCATTACTCCGTTACCAATTACGATTCTAGCACAAACTTAATTCCATAGACCAACATGAAACTTGAAAAACAAGGTATAGTCATGAGCATTTTAAACCTCATAAAAGTGCTCAATAAAAAATTCAAAACTAGATATAAATGTAAATTGAAATCTTCCTATGCATTTTTCCGTTACAGTAAATTGAAAGCTTTTATATTCTTTTTGCGAAAGGATACATCAAACTGAGGAATGTAATTTATAAGATAAAATTCGTATTATTATCCAAGTAAAAATGCATTTGATTTCTGTCGGGACTTTTATGGGATGATATAAAATTTTCCCAATTCAACTGTTGGCACTCTTCACTAGCATTACTTCGTGGAGTCACAAATCAAACGTGACGACATTCTGCGGAGCGCAGCCGTCTTTGTTTTTCGAAATATCTTCCCCACATTAGAAGTGTAAGGAAAATACCGTGAAATACGATACTGAAGGCTGACATGTTATGTATCAAGTCTAGTATAATATTATGTACGTATTCTGTTATACGTTTATATAATCTTGCTTTACCTATGCTATTATAAGTGAAAACATAAAATGTTATTATATTTCTGATTTTTGATTTGTAACATTTATATGGATGTATATTAAGTCCTATTTACGTTTGTTTTTTAAACATTTCGTCTTTTACAGTGACAATGATAAATTTATCCTGATTTTAGTTTTTAGATTTATACGAGTTAATAAAATAATAAGTAGGTTTGTAGTGACTCCTTTACGCATCAATATACGTCGCGTGGACTTAGCTACTCTTTGACCCTGCAGAAGACACTAATGACTAAATGTAACTAGTGATAAGAATTTATACAATGACAAGAGCAACCGCAAAGTTTCTTACTGGCTCCTCTCGGTAGGAACAGCTTTCTGAACCAGCGGTAGAGTTGACGATTCAAAAGCACTTGTTTACAAGTTTATTTGTATAAATAATATTTTGAATTTTGAATTTGAATATTTTGAATACTGCATACAAATGAAAAAAGAACGACTCACATCCAAGGCTATAGTGGTACTAACAAAACAAGACAAGCATGATTTGATTCAATTAAGTAACGTAATGCATTAAAAAATAGTGTATAGCATCATGCTTTTGTTAGAGTTATTTGTATTTTTACTGTAAACCTCTTACACAGAAAAAACGATACCTGTAGTTTCCGATTCAAATAATTTGAACCGGAATTAAAAGTTGGAACTGGAATCCTAAATTACTCGTGACTGCAAGTAGTACCAAGCTTGTAGATATGTATAGAGTTGTTTGTGTTACCTATCGTACCTATGTTCGGAGGTCAATCTGTATCCATTAGGGAGTTGCAATAACAGCGCGCCGGATTCATCAATACTGTGATTTCATGCCGTCTATTTTTCCGTCTACCTTTTGATTTATCTGTGAGCATGGAATGACTACTGCTATTTCAACCTAACCATACATTTTTTACGTAAGGGGTTTTGACGACTACTGAGTTTAATTTAAAAATGGAATGTACATCTTTCCCAATTTTCTTTTTAAGGGAATTCCCTCTGGGCATGCCAAGCTGTTAGCTTCTAGAAAAATTAACTATTCCAGAATAGTTAATTATTCCGGTACGATACTGTATAGACACTGTAAAGTGGCATAATCATTTCAAAGTTTTTGTGCTTCCATATTAGACGATATCACCTTCACTTACCTAACAGTTGATAAGATTCTGGAATCTGAAATTTAAAAAATTTGATTGCACTACATCACATATAGAATTAACAAAACAAATGTAAAACAACCTAATTATTGGAATGGCTAAGAAGGTTTTGTTTAAAAAATTAAAAACTTGTTGATGACATTTCCAAGACTTCCTTATTATTATTTACAAGTCTGACTAAGACACCGATAAATAAAAAAAATAGATAAAATCAATTTTTAATTTAGCTAGTCTAAATCTTAGCTAGTCTATATCCATTGCTGAATTAAATTCCTGTATATTTGCTAATTAATACATTTCACAAAAACTTTCAATTACAGTGCTATTCGCCTACTTGTAAAAAAAAACCTTTCCCAAAACCACTAAAGATAAAAATATTTAAATCCAAAAAATAAATTTTTAGAACTTTAACGGAAAAAGAAATCTTATTTTTCGTCTGCAAACAGCTAACGAAACTTGCAAGTAACAAGAAATATTTATGGAAATGCAGTTAATGATTTTTACTATTTATGTAAATAATTTTGAATTATATAGACGGACAATAGATATTTGCTATTTCATTCGCGCCAACTTAAGCGTTTAAGTAACGTCTATTAAAGTAACCAAGTAATGATCCCACATATGTGCGACCTACGATATGACATGCAATGTCGTCTGCATCGGCGGATTAAAATATTCTTGGCGTTCATCTAGGGTACAAACTATTTGTGTTAAATTTAATCTATATTTTAATTTTAATTTGAACAACAAACATTCGAACATCTAATTAACATTCATAACTTAGAAAGTTATTATGTTATTTAACAAACTGAATATTCGTTTTATATAACAAGAAGGAAGACGTTTGTTGTTGTTTGTTGAGGTGTTAAAAAAACTATTGGTGTTAACGTAATAAAAGTGAATTAATGCACGAATGAACGTTATAAAGTTTCAAATTTCTTTACATGTTAGTAGGAAAGGGATCTACCCAAATAACATGCTGCTATAACAGTGGTTGTAGTGGCTAAAAAGATCAATTCAAATCAAATCATATCTATTGTAAAAATAGTATAATTATTGATTTTACAAAAATAATTATAATACAATGTGTTCCACTATTAAATATGATGTACAATAATCTGTTGTACAATTATTATTAACAACATTTTTAATTAGAATATAAGTAGGATGTGAGAAGTAATATTATTATAAATAATATAGTGCAATAATAATTAAAAGTCATTTATAACATCATTAAAGGAGTAATAATATTTGGATATTAAGAAATTTTTAAGAGAAACTTTAGAATTATAAGTAGAATGTTGTTTCCACAATCTACTTTAACTTTACCATTACAGCAGTTTAAAAATACTATTAAAAAAAGGCTAATTCAGAAAGCCTATTATACTATTGAAGATTACCTAGACGATAAGAATGCGTGGATAGCTTCTCTTCAACCCTGTACAAGACATTAATAACTATATGTAACTAGTGATAAGAATTATTGTTTGAAAAGAGCAACCGCCGAGTTTCTTGCTGGTTCTTCTCGGTAGGAACAGCTTTCTGAACCAGCAGTAGATGTTGACGATTCAAAAGCAATTGTTTACAAGTTTACTTGAATAAAGAATATTTTAAATTTGAATTTGAATTGGAATTTTAAGCTCATCGGACAATTTATTGTAAATATTAATTGATAAACATAATACACTTTTATTTATTTTTGCTGTTTTGGATGACATGTGAGCATCTAGGTTTTGACTTAACGTTTCCACTATTTAAAGGAAATATGCAAATCCTACTTTTTTACCTACTCTCACTACAGCAGGAGAACTTAAAACAAACAAATGACATAAATAAGTGAACATTAAAAGTCTTCTGATGAATGAGTATTTATGTAATAAATTAAATCGCACTGCCGTTGGCTCGGTGCCTAATGAATATCGTACGTCTACTGGAAAATGTTACTTTGCAATGAATGCAATTTTCACATTAATGATTTAGCATTATTTTATCACATGTCTGAGAGAGTGAGACCTGACCTGAGATACATATTAATTTTCTATTCAAAACGTTAAATCCATAGTCATTTGTTATATGTTATTTGTTTAGCTATTACAGTCATTTGTTATTTTTAATTTAAAAGCTATTGATAATCAGTATTCTTTTTTTTATTTATATCTCAATATGTAGATATCAAGATATTTTTACTTTTTGGTAACCAACCGACCAAAATTATAACCACGTCCTATTGTTCAAATACCGCATGAACGATATAGACCCTTATCACTACATTAGCAAAATTATATCAGACACTGAACTTTGGACGCCTACGATCAAATTAAACTTACCCATGTTTTAGTGTCCACTATCTTAGAAATTGTGTTTCGAGGTTGTTAAAGGTTTTGCGGAGACAAAAGGTAAGTTTCTGTCAGATGAGATTAAGTAACTTAGTTGTAACTGTTAGATAAGGAATCAAGATTTAAACTTTGTCAGATTTGTGGTAAACTTTAATATTTTAGTCAAAAGCTAGTTTGGCAAATATTAGAATTACAATAAATGTTAAGCCAAAAAAAGTTGACATATAGAAATATCAATATAATATACAGTATAAATAGTGTATCGATAACTCTATTTAAACACTTCTAAACATTAATAATATAATATAAATTCACTAAGATAAAATATAATAAAATTAATTGAAATCAACCGCTTAACCTATTCAATAGTTGGAAGTAGATTCGAAAACAATGCACCAACGTTCCCAGCGTATGTATCTCGTCTCCCAAGGGATAACTAGCAAAAAAAATTATGTTGTTAGTCATAAAAACCGAAGCCGATGGCGTAAAAGACACTATAACACATAATTAAGATTATCGACAAATGATTTTTAAATGGATCCTACAAATATCGTTCTGTTGATATAATTTTCGTTCATATAATTTTCAGTACCGATATTTTCTAATTTGGCCTAAAATCTAGTATTTTTTTCATGCCATTCTTCTAAACATCAAATATCTGAAAAAATACACGTGTATTCTTTTTTAAATTGATATTTATTGTACTATTTAAAGCAATTATCAGCAGCTGGATATCTGCCGCTATCGAATATTGTCAAGCGCACGCTGCGGTAGTACTCGTATTATCGGATGACCGCAGTTTCTTGTGTTTGACAGGGACTGTCGAGTAGCTTAATACTATCGGCTTCATATATAAAAATTATTTAAAATTGCTTAAGGTTTTCGTTTACGAGATATGAAAATAGAAATAAAATTCTTGAAACTAATAAAACACCAAAACTTAACAAATATTGTAAAATTCAAAATTCAAAATATTCTTTATTCAAGTAAACTTGTAGACAAGCTCTTTTGAATCGTCAACTTAACTGCTGGTTCGGGAAGCTGTTCCTACCGAGAAGAACCAGCAAGTAACTCGGCGGTTGCTCTTTTTAAAATGTAAATCTTAAAACTAGTTACATTTATTTATTACTGTCTT
This sequence comes from Morpho deidamia, assembly GCA_947086505.1. NCBI lineage: Eukaryota > Metazoa > Arthropoda > Insecta > Lepidoptera > Nymphalidae > Morpho > Morpho deidamia. The sequence continues at coordinate 5,977,572 of CAMTZC010000025.1, forward strand.
GTACAAGGTAGAAGTGCACCTATATCCACACATCCTTATCGTCTATATTATTATAGAATCTTATACCCAAACCCACAAACGATTTACGTACTTTTGCTAGGCGCAAAGCAGGAGTCGCAAGCTTATGTCGGTTCCTACTTTCTCTATTATATACATCACCTATCGTTTTCACCTATCGTTTTGTACGAGGAGCGGCTACCCTGTACAATCTTTGGTTGATAGATTGCGACACTTAATTGATAACTATCAATTATTGATTATAATTTGATAGCAATTTGATAATGATTTGATTGCTTGAGCTCCGCGGCCGCTAACGTCGTACTGATTTTAATTCATGCGATATTAAAAAATGGCGTAAATGCTGATTTTGCAAATATACGTGATATACACCTGAATGCAGTCAAAATTTGCTACACTATTTTGTCAATATAATAAAACAACGAAACGATTCGATGAGTTTTTGTAGGACAAGCATAATTTATGTTTGGAACTTAATTATAGTTTAAGGTTTATCATTAGCGGTGGCAAATTATTCCAGTATTTTGCCATTGTGTAAAGCTAGTTCGAAAAGCAGGAAACCATGAGCCTACTTGTAGAATGTATACTTTGAAGCCCTGTTTACTGAGTTTGATATATTTTCTTACTTAAGTTAACGTTGAGACTGGAATTCAGAACCTTTTGATTTGTATAATATTTATTGTAGGTAAATATAGGTTTGTTATTAATAAGGTTATTTTTATTTCCAATAGTTATACGCAATTTATGTATTACAAATACTATATAGTTTAAAAAATATATTATTGAAATCTATCTACTTATCAATCTATTTTTTAAGATTTTTCAAATTAATTTTTTTAAACATATTTAAAATCACAATTCTTTAAAGTTTTAGTTAAGAAGAAATAAAATATCGTTCGTTAATATCGACTCACGTCAAGTGCATGTTGTGGTTTTAATATCGAAAGACCGCCGCAGTCCTTGGGTTTGACAGAAAATGAATTTTAGCTTATAACTTTTGCTATCTGTACATTGTAAGCTACTTTATATTAAATTACTTCTGATAGTAAGATAACCTTTTTGGCAACAATGATTTCATTCGGACAAATTCTATCGACGGTACACGTAAAATGATTTTTATTTTGCTTTATTACTGTTTGTAAATATTTTAGTTTTGAATTAAGCGGCCTTGAGTAAATTTCTTCACCACTTTGAAATTTTTTGTGTAGATATAAGTGTTGCAAAAACTTTTTCTTCTTTTTCAACCTACTCCTTTCCTTTGCCGCTTTGCCACAGCGGATACACGCGACCTTTTTGAGGATTTGTGTCTATAATGTATGAAATTAACCATCGCTGTATTTTGGTCATCAATCCAACATATGAGGACTCCAATGAGAATCGATTCTTCGAACTATGTTATATCCACTTGCAGCTAATAAGTTTTATCTTATATATAAAATTCTCGTATCCCAATGTAAGTTTATCATATCCCTAAGTATAAGGGACGTCTAGTTCTAAATTATTTGTTTTGGATAAAAATTTTCATTTTTTTATAATGTGCACTAGAAATTCCCTAGAAACAATTTATATAGCAAAATAACATTTGTCCGGTTATCTAGTATATTCATAAGTTAGTTATTTAAATAACCCAACTAACTTTTACGTAAAATTACCTCACGTCAAATAGTAAGAATATTTGCATACGCTCCGACACTAATAAGCCATAGTGAGCAAACTTTAATAAAATGTTCGCAAAACCAGCCAACGTCGTACTTCGCGTTCTAATTTTCATTTCTTAATTATCCCAAGTAACACACCGCAAAATAGTACACTGCAATTAGCGGTCCCGTTCCTTCATTCACTATGCAACTATGCTCTTGCATTTACTTACAAGCCTACTTTGAAGCTGTTCTAACACTCTTTACTTTACAGAACTCTATGATTAGACTACTTTTTACTATTCGCCTCTTTTTTATTTAGAATTTTCGCAACTACTACAAATATGTTCAAATACACAATTATTATACTTTAGATTTTTTATCCATAATTGTTTATTATTTAAATTATTTCTGTTTATTTTCTTAATTTAAGGTCTAAATTTCTTTTTTATCGAGGATTTCTTTTTATATTTTATAAGCTTCGAACTGTATTACACTTATTATTACTCATGTATTTACGGATATCATGGATTAAAAAGAAATTAAAACAGTCAGAATATAACCGTAACACATTTTTATAATTTTTTAACATACAATAATATACCATTTAAACTTATGTGATGATCCCACACAGATAAATAAATAAATATATGGGACACTTACACACACGGTCTTCTATCCCCAAGGTAACTTACAAGGCAATATACTACGCGGCAATAAATATTGCACATCGAGACTTAGAGAGAGAAATCGGCTAGATTCAGCTTCATAGAGCATTGTCTCTGTCGCACAGACTGACGAACCCGTGTGTGAAACGTCACATACTGAGTGACAGTGTCAGCGCTCTACGAAAACGAACTGACCGGTTGTTTTGTTCTAAACATCGATGTGCATTATTTATGCCCGGTACTATACTTGTGTTATGGGTGACGGACAACTGGTAAATATACTACATATAAAATTTTAAATACATAATTAAATACAAATATACACCCAGGCTCGAAGAAAGTCTATTATTATGTTCTAGTCTTTTTTTATAATATAAAAACAAACGCTAATTTTGACTGACTATATTAAGCAAAATTATAATAATAGCTCATAAATAATTTATGAAAACAACTTTGTTATCAATATTTTATTAAAGAGTCTTGAACCTACGACCTTGTGAACAAGTTATTGAACTGTGCATTGACTCGATTTACAACGCCTGAAGAATTACCAATATTTCACGAACAATAAAGTTGGATGGGCATTATTTTTTACGAGCCACTATCGTTTAAGTTTATGTAAAACGTGATTCGGCTATTTTGTGAAGGCAAACTTTAAGCTACTGAAAATTTTTAAACGAAAAAGAATTCTGCAAAATGAGGTATTCTTTGAAAATATCTGGGAGGTACGATCTTCCAAGAATGACTTAACATTTTTGAGATGCTTCATAATTTGTTAAACTCTCTTCTCTTTTGTATAACTTTTAATTGCTTATGCTAAAGTTTACATTGGACATGACAATATTTTGCACCAAACATTTTGTAAGAGGTTACGTTATTGAAATCCTTTTCTCAAATTCTAGACAATGTTTAATATTCTTTATTCATAATCGTCTAAAGAGTGCATAGAGCACGACGCATTTCCTGGTAACCAATGTTCTGGTATACATATTCTTTGTTTTTTCGCATGGCGCTTTCTATGTCGATTTTCCTCCTTTCTGGACTTAGGCCTATGTGAGTTTTCATTTTGAATACAACTACGGGAAGTAACTTTGAAAGATTCCGAGTCTCTTTCACGGTTAGTTAAATATTTAATCAACTTAAAGCAGTATAACACGATGAGCAAAAGAGTTCCATAACATATAACTTTTTGCAACGTGGCTTCCTCTGGCTCCTTGTAGACTAGCATTATGTTACTGGGCTATAAATATTTATTATTGAATGCCTTTCATTTAGCATCTAAAACAAGCACCAAACATTTTAATTGTCACTCAAAGCAGAAATACATATTGTAAAATTTAAAAGATCGTATTATCTAAGCAAAAAAGGTAAATTTAATTATGAAAAATTGTAGAAACTTAATGTATTTGACAGATGACAGAGTCAGATTTTTATGTAATTATATGCAAATATTGAAAAAGGTGAGCTATTATTAATTATATGCTACCTTTTTTATTGTATATTTTTTCTTCTGAAGACATGGGTCTATCAAACATCGGTCTTCAAGGGATTTCCACGGCATAAAATGTTATGCCGTCATATCAGGGCAGCTGTATTTTGTAAAAATGCTATAGAGATCATGCCAGAAAGGTCGGGTTTGAGTTTTATTTCTTGGATTTAGTGCCTAATCTTAATACATTGTAAATACGCGACTAGCTGTCTTAGTTTTTTGCTGGGCTTAAAAAATAAAAAAGTAAAAAAGTACAATATAAATAGAAGAAACCGATAAGATTGCATTTGTTTTTTTTTGTGGGGCAATTACACACACGGTCGTCCTTACCCAAAATAAGTAATGGGTGACAGAGAACTAGTAAATATCATCATTAAAAGCAGGCTCACTGCCACCCGCGCCAACGAGTCATTTTCTTACCTAAAAAAAACATTCTTGAAAGTCTCAAGTAACAACCAACCTTAACTTCTAAAATATAGAATCTTTATTTCACTGACGGCTATAGATAAAGTGAAACGAGACATATATAGCTACCCGTAAACATCATTTCATGTGAATAAATTGAAAACCTTATACTTTTTCAATTTAGGGTTATTCATAATTGTTACTAGGTACTTATATTTTCTGATAATTTTTTTTATTTTAGATTTTATTGTTCTGTTAAGATATAATAAATCTAGACACAATTTCTGGGAAACCTTATTAATAATCTTAATGCTGTATCTCTAGGGTATAGCTAGGTGTCAAATTATATCTATATCTTCTTTCATTGTATGATAATTGGGTGAACACTGCATAACCACATATCATTGAGAGATAAAGACGAACTTAGTAGGCCTATCAACTACGTTCTTATTAAAAAAAAACTTATTGAAAGCTATGCTCATCCGAGCATAGCCGTGTGATATCCGACTGAGTAGAATAGACACCGCTCAGTTCTTACCGAGGCTTGTTGTAAAGGCGACTAAGGTAAGTGGATCCGCCGTTTAGTATCCGGCTGAATAGTATAGACCACCCTCATTTCTTACCGAGGCGTCGTAGAACACGATTAAGGTAAGTTGACGCAGGCGGTCGGTCGTAAAATACGTAGCCAAATCATGTGACAATGTGTTTTTAATATGTTGTGCCGACCCCACTTAGAGTGGGATAAGGGATAATGGTGACATTATATGATTTATACAAATTTCTACTCCCGATGCGAAAATTTACCTTCAAATGCAGATAAATACAGTTGCTGTGTCACATTTTAGAGTAACTTCGAAGTAAGTTTGAAACTACCGCAATTGTGCCGAATGCAATTGTCACTTTGACTGGCCCCCGCAGTGACAAACTTTGTAACGATGTCCGATATATAACAAGAAATTATTATGCTGGTGCAATCGGAATTATTGTGTAATAATACAAAATATATGACGTATAATAATAATAATTGACTCAACATTAATTGTTGCTTTTGTTTTTAAATAATTTATAGAATTAGGCGTTACTTTGCGGAGATCCATAATACAAAAGTAATAATAAAATTATTTTGCTATAATCCGCGATACAGTAAATAGAAAGTATATATAGTGCTAAATGCATAGTGGACTATCCGTTTTTTAATACCCGTTACATGCAGGATTCGTAAAAACACATGCACAAACCTCCACCACTGCCACCACAATACACAAGCACTACACACGTTCACTATCACAAACTCAACAATCGTTTCGCCCCGCAACCGAAGCATCAACAGGAGATAGACTCCACGACAAAATCGCAAAGCGAAGCGTTATCCAAACAAGCATTGTTAAATAGCACTTGGTTCATCCCCACCCTTAATTTTACCTCGACTTTAACTACAGACATTTATCTGCTCGTTAATGAGGGTGCCATTGTTATACTTAATGATTTCTAATTGTTCCAAAATATTCAATTTTAAGCTTTTTTCACAGGTGTGCAGTATTTCGAAACAATGGTCATTACGAACTTTATGACCTCTTACTAACAAATGTTTCGCGAAAAGTGAATTTAGTCAATTTTCTTTTTTTTTATTTCCTCCTTTTCAAAATATTTAAAAATGTAATAAGTTAGTTTTAAGCAGAACAAATTTAAATAATAATAAATATTTATTTTAGAGCATTCGTAACTCAGATCCATGATAACAAACATTCTTCTGAACTATGATGAACTTAATTCTAAAACTTAATTTAAATATTTGCCTCTTCTAACCGGAGCACTCTGTATATGGACATGAGGTTATGTCCAGCGTCTCAATATGGAGCAATCCGGTTTGTAACTAACGACCCCTCAGCATGATGTAGCCCTACATTTACTCGCGTACTCTGTGCAACAGCGATACAATTCAGCACTGCAGTAACGCGGTAGCCCCAACATCACTCCGAAGGCGTCATTGTACTGAACTAAGAAAAGTCATTTTAAACAACTAGATGGGCTAGCGGTCAGTGTGTCTCAAAATTTTTCCCAAATTGAAATTTTGAACATAAAAGTACTATAGTCATTGTGAGTTAACCATAAGAGAAAGAGACATACTGTCCCGGACTTTTCTGTAGTGTTTTTATAGATCTACAATTCTCTACTACATTACTTTACTTTATCTCTGTTCGTTTACGTGGAGCACGAGACTAGAGTTCCCCAGGTGATTCTTTTTTACAACTGCGCGACTACTTCAAACAATTTATATGAAACCGTAATGCACCATCAACTTAAATCTTATGGAAGAATTGCATCAGCTTTAAGTAAAAACCGTACAAAAAACGTTAAGTAAATTTTGAGGAAATCGATCACATACAAACTGACATCTTTTGGGGACTTTGTTTTATAATAAGTATAGATATAAATATAGATGTCAACACCTGTAAATAATTTGCACAAATAATACGTACAACAACACAAATAACTTTACTTCACTTAACTGAATATCTTTACTCCAGTCTTTTAAATTTTTCAAAGTTAAACTTATATGTCCGTGGTCGCATCGTTAAGGTAATCCAATGAAATTCCTACATTTCCAGTTATAAAATGAGTGACTTAGTTATAAAATTTTCAAATAGATTTGTCCGTCAGTTCTCCATTTCGAGTGTAATGAAATAACTCGAGTATCCATATAACTAAATTTCGCCTGCAAATCCAATGCACGTATCACTCACAGCCACTGCAACAATGAAGTTATGGTTGCGGGTAATGTAGTTATCAACTGCCGCTTCTCTTTCACTGTATCAGAAATTTTGTTATAAAATCATGTAGAAACAGGTGGCAAAGTTATATTAGTTCGTAGAGTAGTTTAGTTGGCTACAATTTAAAATCACATTGTGCAATTTAGTGTATGTACGTAAATAACAAGGTTCAAACTCAATTACTAGACCAAATGCGATAACGTAGCCAGAGGATGTAGTAATATCAATCTGTGTTCAATTAATACTATAGACGTATATCATAGACGTGTGGAGCCAATAATTTTTAATAATAACGAAAACCACACAACAAAGATGATAGTAATTATAAGTAGCATCTTTATTCATCTACTTATATAACAAAAATAGTATCATCTGTGGTCTTATAACAAACCTGAATTCTCTTCACTCAAATATGTAACGACAACATTAAGTTCAATTTTAGAAAAGCATATCTTATCATAACTGAACATAACGCAGCATTTTTCACGGTTTCTGAAATTCACTTTAGCACATTTTGAGTTACCATATAGCTTTCTTAAATTGGACTCGCTTTTATCCGAATTGGAAACGTCTGGAAACTAAATTGTTCGACTTTTAAAAATGACAGGTAAAGCTGTTGAAACTAGAAGATTTTAAATGATACGCGAAAACCAAGGAAAAGGAATTTTGCGAGAAGCGGTTTATAAAGTAAGATAAAGAAGAAATAATATATTTTTTAAGAGCTACGCGACTTGTTATGTAATATAGCTGAATAAATACGCAATAAACACATAGATATACTAATTCTGCATGAAATATTTAAACGTAAAGAATATTTAAAACTAAAAGACTGTTAAATTAATTAAAACTTTTCAAATTTTATAAAACATCTTTCTTCTTTATATTAAGAAAAGTAATTAAGTAAAAGCCGATGGCCTTCCGCATCTAATAAATTAAGGAATCACCGAAGACTTATAACATTATTTGAGAATATACTTTAATATTCGAAAAGCTCTAATTTTGACGAGAAATTCATTCAACCGTGCACTTAATGCAATTACCATGTTAAAGGAAATGGGATCGCTGCTCAAATAATTTGTAATTGAACCGAATTTGTTTGAATATTATTGTATTCCAAATGACTCTGCAAACTTTGCGTTAGAGGTAAATTTTTTATGATTCTGATTCTCGACTCTGTGTTGTCCATTTCATAAATTGCCAGTTGACTTACACGATAGAGGTAAGATTTTCTTCATTTATAATAATAACAATCTCATGTTTATAACAAATGAATACAAAACATAGTACAGGCACATATGACAAATAGGTTTAGGTTCTTATAGTTTATGTTGCATCCATATTTCGTCATGAAGAAATATCAACACCAATATTCTGACATTGATAAACAAAATATAAATGAGCAGTTAGAAGAAGAAAATCATGTTCTTCTTATGGCATTATCTGGACATTGAAGCTAATGTTAATGTACCTTTGTAAGTTATCATAGAATTAAACGTTTAGGGACGCCAGCTAAATTGCTTGCTAAATTTGTTACTCTTATTCTTTTACAAATTAATTTTGTCATCTTCTAGACAGAATTCGCTTTAATTGCAATGCCATATGATCTAGTGCAGTTTAGATCAAATAACTCTTGTTCGTCATTCGTCAGTTCGTACATATATTGAGAGATCTTGCTAGATGTAGTTGCGTTTTCCTGTACAAATTTCGCCTCTAGCATTTTCGGACTCTTTTTCTCTTTTAATTATGTGCCCACTGACTTTAAGGTTTAGTGTTCTCTAATTCTACTCCTTAGACTATGCAGTTGCAGACTGCATTATAAAGTGGTTAAATCTTGCATATCAGCAATTAACAATGGGAATGATGACTATTTATGTGAATCTAACCACGATAGTACCAAATTAAGCCGTGTTCCCGACGGCAATCTCCAGTCCTAAATTAGGTAATAGAGACCGATTTAATCAGAGTAACACGTTCAAACAGGTACCAGTTTAATTGTAGACTAGCCATAATGCAGGAATAAACCACATACTAGTATAATGATTAAATTAAAAAAAAGTATAATGATGTTGTAGGTTGCAGTAATATTGATTACAAAAATGATGGTAACTGTCGATTTGTGTATAATTTGTTCAAACTTTAATAATTATATATTACTAGTTTTTGCACGCGGCTTCGCTCGCGAGGAATTTGGTCTGCCACAGTATCTAATTGAATGAAATTTATGATTCACAATTTTGGTCATAGTGGCTTCCACATAAAAGATAGATTTATGCCGTCGCGGACTTTTATTTAGAACTATTAAAGACAAACAATACTACGGTACATCATCTTTGTCTAACTCTAACGGCTTAGGCAGCGTACGTCGAGGTAGCTCTCAGAGGCCAGATTTTTTCCGACTTTATTGACATGTATCGTTATATTACATAAAATGATCACAAATTATAGCCTATATGTTATTCCTATGTATAACATATAACTGTAAAGTTTCATCCAAATCCGTCCAATAGTTTTTTCGTAAAGGGTAACAAACATCCATCCATACTCACAAACTTTCGCATTTATAATATTAGTAGTAAGTAGTGTAGTAGGATTAAAGAACCATCAAATTTTCGAGTAGACTTGAACAAAATTAAACAAAACTCACATAATTTATAGAATTAGGCTTACTTTGTGGAGATACATAATACAAAGTAACAATAAATATATTTGCTGTAATCAGCGATTATCACGAATTAGGGGAAAATAATTTAACTATATCTTTTAAATTAACATTCTAAAATAATAATATTTTTTTGTTTTAAAATATGTTTATGTGTAGTTTTACTATGAAAAGAAAAATAATGAAATAAAATGTTATTAGCGTCATGTAACAGTAACGGGACGTGTAATTTGATAACGCATGCACTCTAATGCCTCACCGCCACAAATGTAGACTAAAATTTCGCATTAGGAATTAATGCTATTGAATTAGCGTTAATGTTAAAATAGTGCTGAATATTTACGATAACAAAATTATATCATAGAACAATGTAGCGGCATATTCCAGTTTTAGTGAATTCAAAACGGTAATTTGTAAACAATGATTCTATAATCTTGTTTATATGTTAACAATCTATTGTGGGGTTTGTGCGGTTTATAATTGACGGCACATAAATCAATGCTGTTAGTAAAAGTTGTAAAAATAAATTGATTTCGATATAAACAAATTGTTACATATTAATGTTATAGATGTGATAGCCCAAGGATAAAACTATGTGACTCTGTAAGGAGGAACGAATTCAAACCTCGGGCAAACACCAATCAGTTAACACTTGTATCTAATTGATGATTGATATTTATTGTCACACGCGTTTTGATGTAAGCAAAAATTGTGAGAAAACCTTCATATTTCTGGAGAAATTCTAGGATGTGGAACATACCATTCCTCATCGGAACAGCGATTTAGCTAAGCTAACCTTTCGGTCCAAAAGAAGAGACGCCTAAACTACTGTTGGGTATAGGCCTCATTCATCCTTTTGCAGGGTATAGTAACTTACTTCCGGCCGTTACTTATATTAATAACAGAAATTTTTGTGGGCTCTCCTATAGATCAATTTTTTTAATAGTACAGAAAGCAGTTAATTTTTTAATTTGAGCGCAATGTTATATACTCCTTTTTTGAAAGCAGCAGAGTCTGACAGTTTTACACTACGTTCATCCGACGTGCGCGAATGGGCGAGTGAGATATTTTCCGACGAAATCATATCTGAATAGTAGTTACTGTGGGAAAGAGGGGTTCATCACCTATAAGGATATTTTATTTACTTCATTTTTTCATAGACTCAATACTATTATAGGTATCTAAACCAGTGTTAGCTTCATCAAATCTATTTAATCGTTGACGATTTGACAGACTTTGTTGTTAACGCTTGTATTAACCTCACGCTTTATAAAATGATTATACTTGGTGCCTTTTATGGAAATTTCATCTTAAGGAGTAATTGTTAAGAAAGACATCGACGACATTTCGAATTGAATATACGGTACTCAATTTCCAATCGAAGTGAACTTTAAGAAAGTAAAATATATATAGACATGTGTGTGGAGTGTTCCAGAGTATACGTACATTGATTGAAGTGTCCAAGTTTATGTTATGATGAAACATTAAGTCTTTGTTTACTTACAATATTAGCGTAGTAACGTTAAGAGGTAAAAAAATAAACTTATCTAGTGGCCTTCTAGTGACGAGGGCTGCCGTGTTTTTTACGCAAATCAAGTGAGTCAGCGCGGAAATGCAGTAGACATTCTTGACACCATTTCGTACGAGCATAATTTTTAAATTAAATTGATGTATTAATATAATTATACAAACACAGTATCGTAGATCAAACGATAAAATTAGTTTATTATATCTACATCATTTTATGTATTCAATAAATGTATTGGAGCTATAGGATATTTGTAATTGTATAATGTTAAAAAAAGTTATGATACAATTATTTTGCTATAATCCGCGTTTATTAGGAAAATCTATGTAATCCTAAGTGTAGCAAGTAAAATCGTATCTCACACCTTAAACATGCAGGGTTAGTTACCACACGTATCCCAAGACACCACCACCAAAAGCAAACTACACAAGCACTACACACATTCACTACGACAATCTCAACGATCGTTTCGCCCCGTAACCCGACAGAATCTTAAAGTATTTGTGATTATAGAAGATGCCGATTGATTCATTCACACATATACCCTACGTATGACTGAATCGTTAGCGCAGTTGGATTCGTGGGTTCGATCCCGCTGGGGGCCAATATTTTCTATAAACAATTTGTTGGTTCTTTGAGCCTGGTATATTTGTATTTAAGTATTTATTGAAAATTATTCATTTACCAGTTATCCGTCACCCATAACATAAGTATAAAGTACTCACTTTGGGGACCGAAAATTGTGTGTAAATTGATCCTGTTTAGACTTGTTTTATTTCCTGATATAATAAATTACGCTTTTGTAGATATTGCTGTTTTAATTTCTTCCATTGAGAACTCTCTTAAATAATTATTCTTTACCTAATTAGTAATATCACCATTCTCCTGCCCTTATCCCACTCTAAGTGGGGTCGGCGCAACATGTTACAAACATGTTGCCATATGATTTGGCTACGTATTTTACGACCGGCTGCCTGCCTGACGTCAACTTCCCTTAGTCGCCTTTTACGACACCTCGTTAAGAAATGAGGATGGTCTATTCTACGCAGCCGGATACCACACGGCATTTACCTTAGTCGCCTCTTACGACACCACGGTAAGAAAGGAGGATGGGTCTATCCTATTCTGCCGGATAACACACGGCTATGCCTAATTAGTAATAATATGAAAGAAAAATTCACAATGTCAACCACACGCATGAAAAATATTTAAAAGCATGTCGGAAAAATCCAACGCGCTTTAAACAAAACACGTAAAAATGACTCCCATCAATCAAACATTTCGCGACAAATATTTCAGGACTGCAACCCTCCCAAACCATTGACAACAACATAGTGAGTAATTTCCCCCGAAGCCGAAATTCAATCTCATACAATATTTCGGATGATTTGCACCGTCGCAAATTCTGAAACCCCACTGTTACCTAACAAATTTATCACTTTCACACGTTCACTGTTGGGTGCCATAACGGTTATGACGTCATATTTCCATATTGTTAGTTTCACGAAATATCAATTTAATGTTTCGTGTTTGCCCCCTAGTAAACCAAAAAAATAATTTCCATTTGGATCTAATGTACATTTAATATAACAATTTTTATATTGTTTTCATTTCTGAAAATATATATAATACTAATAAATGCGAAAGTATATCTATCCGTTTGCTTTTCTGGCTGTTACGCTTATACGACTAATCCTGTGGCGCATTATTGATGAAATTTGGCACGATTTAAGTAACACCGAGGTAACATATGAAATATAAAAATTCCTGTTTTTCTTTAGTAAAACTTGCACATTTTCTATTATTGAGGATACTTAAACGCTTAAATTGCGGGTACCTGTAGTTAACAATAAATAAATGCTACGGTTTTAAACTAGGTGACAAACAGAATGTAAAACAACTTTAAATTTCGTATTAATTCCGCAAAGTAATGCTTTATTATATATGTTTTTTAATAAAGTGGTTATATAATGTTTCACAATATTTCTTGCATGTTATTTAACATGAACATGTTTGACTAGTAAAAGAATTTCTACTCAAGAATAATGATCGCAGCGTTAAGAGGACACACACTCACTTTATGTGTGTAATCGTTGAAATATGTACGTCAGAGGACGCGTTCGTTAGGAAAATGAGTGGAGTGTACTGACGCGGAAAAATGCCCGGCATAATTTATTCAACGCGCACCTAAATAACTGAGAGAGACGCTTAAACAAATTACCTTCAAGCAATATAACAGAACTAACTACTTTGCTATAATCCGCACGGGTTAAGTGAATGCATGCAAAGCCAATGTGTATGAAGCAGGCAAAATCTACGCACCTTATACATGCAGGACCAGCCACCACATGCACCCCAAGGCGCAATTCACCAGCAACAACGAACACAAAAGCAGCACACACACCCACCACCACAATCTCGACGATCGTTTCGCCCCGAAACCGAAGCATTATCAGGAGGATAGGCTTCACGACAAAAATCGTACTGAAGCCACCTTTTGTAATATGGAATTCCGCAAAGTAACGCCTGCTTCTATAAATTACCTTCAGCGAAGAGTTTACAAGCATCTTTAATCGTTAACGATGTTAGTTTTTCAAAAAACGGTGTAACTTTGTTTACAACAATGCTACCGTAAACAGATTCATAACCTTCTTACACTTAAAATAGCTTCATCAGGTTTTGTTCCAGTTCTCCGACCTTACAATAGATGACGCTGTGCTCAAAATCACAACTAAGCAGACAGAATGAACGTCAAGCTATGTTCAATTTTTGGTATGATTCAAAAGCGAAATGCTTAAATGAGAACCAGAAAAATCAACAACCTCCTCATTCATGACGTTCCTATGGTCGGTATCTTTTTTCATCCTGATTTAATGGATCTATATATAATATGTAGTACGTTCTCGTGTTTATTTTATTTATTTTCACGGTTCTAAATGCAATTATTCTCTCTTGTCTACTTGAGATGCTGATATAACCGGTTGATACAATAAGTTTATCATCAGGTCATCTCCGTAATATCACAAAATTTTAATTTCAACAAAATTACATAAATCTAACTTCAGGTTTATCGTTATATATACGATATATCATATATATACCGTAGAAACATATATTGTAGAAATGATACAGAAATGAATTTATAAGCTAAAAATAGATATTACTACGCAGATATCGCACCGCAATTCAAATGGTTTTGTTTATAGGATATTATGGCATGGTCAAAACTATTCGATATTATGCACAATTACGTCATCCGCGAAACTGCCTAGTTTAGCAAAAATCCTTCAACAGATGAACTCATAAACATATTTATTAATTTTTATATAGAAACCGGCTACACTTACGTCATACATAACCATTATGACTAGTCGTAAAGCGCATCTAACATTTATTTGATTATTTTAGATTAGTCTCGTTAAACATCTCTTCAGAAGTCTTTAGGAGCCTTAAGAAGTGAGTCATTTTTCATATAAGCCTTCAGAATGGGACAAAAAAAGAATGTAATCGACATTGCTACTTACTTGTACGCGCGCAGCGAAATTTGCCCCTAATATAATTAAAAACGCCCACTATACATACAAAATATAAGTCATACCTAACAATTTGAGACACTCGAGTAGCAACAAAATTATTTTCTATATGGTGTCGTGTAGTGCTTTTTTTTAATTATGATCCACTATTACTCAAAACTCCTACTCAGAAACTCTATCAAGAATCTCGGTTGCAATTTCTATCAATTCTAGAATTTTCTCGCAACAAAAAATCGCTCAGACTTTACTGACCTAAATGTTTAATAAATTAATTTTGTAGTAAAAAGAATCAGCTATAAACCAAGATAAGATTAATCGCGGTTTAAAGCAAAACAATATTGTCATTATTTGTTTTATTTAAAACCCCAGAGCGGAAAAAACACAAAGTTTTGCCTTTATAATATTAGCAGAATAACAGTTAATTTGTTATTCAACGTTAAAATCTAACACTATGCCATTATAAAAGTTGTTCAGACTTCAACCAACTACGAGTGAAGTTTCCTTGATTTTCCAAAACACCGTAACGACTTCCTAATTGCCTCCAAAGTTTCCTCATATAATTTCTCACGCTCTACTTTTAGGTCCTTTCAAAGCAAGGTCTCAGTGATTTACTAATAACATATCAACCTATCGCCTAAGTATTAATAAAATATTAATGTCTTGCAATATTCATAAGATGTTTATATTTAGCATTTTATTAGGCAACGCCACAGGTTGTGATATGCTATATATTAGATATCTTAATGCTATTGCTAATTGCAAGTCTACCGCTTTTTAATGTTATTATTGTGATCGAAGATCATGATCGAAGGCAACTGCAGAGATTAGTTATTATCTACAAATAAAACTGTTATGTCCATAGATTTACAATTTAAATACTAAATGAATTATGGGGTATAGTCACTTATATTCGAACCAAATTAGGCAATTTCATTTAAGAGATACGAATATGTTATATAGGTAATCTTACCTATATAACATGTTCGTATCTCTTAAATGAAATTGCCTTTATTTGGTCACAGATCTGTGACCAAAAAAAAATGTTCTGCATATAAACGACGTCCATGACTAATCACCAAACTTCGATAATAGCTAGTGTGTTATAACACTTATGAGCTACTTTGAAGAAAAAAATAGGATATAAGGTATACTCTCCTAGATCATGGACTCAATTTTCTGACCAGACATTTTAAAGCCTGAATTTTATATAAATAACTTTGCGAATCGTTGCCAATAGCATACAGAAAGTCTGGCATGATGTTTTCTTTTGTAACGTTTCTCAACAAATACTGTGTTAGTCTATGAAGCATAGTCATAGTATTTGTAGTTCTCAAGTGCCCGGATCAGTAACTATATAAACCTCACAATTTTCCATATATGTTCTAAGACGTGATAGTGGTATAACTTCCACCTTGTCGCACAGGCGCAGGCGCGACTGACTTATGTATAGAGATGGGCTAAGATCTCATAAAAGAAGATTAATTGTAACTACAAACTACAATATGTAATGTACGAAAAACCAACTTATACAAGTTTTAAAAAGACCTTAAATTCTAGCCTTTTATTTATATACTAGCTGTGCCAGCGGCTACGCCTGCGTGGAATTCAGCGTGTCACAATTTTTTCCTATAATTCAAATTTTAAACATAAAAGTAGGTATTTTGAGTTAACTATAAGAGATAGAGACATGTTATCGCGTACTTTAGCGTATCTCTGCTGGTTTACGCAGCGCATACGACCAAAGCTGCCAGCAAGCAAGTTTTTTAACAGCTGCTCGAACTCTTCAACACAATCTACATAATACCGATATGTACTATTTACTAAAACCATCCGGAGGTATTGCTCTATCGTTTCGTGAAAACCGTACAAAAATCCGTAGATTTTGAGAAAATCCATTACATACAGACAGACAGCTTTTTAGGACTTTGTTTTATAATAAGTATAGATTTTGCGTGTTGATTTGCCTAAAAGTCGCCAGCGGGCTATGGAAAGAGCTATGCTCGGAGTTTCTCTGAGGGATCGCATTCGTAACGAAGTAATCCGCCAGAGAACTAGGGTCACCGACATAGCTCAGCGCATAAGCAAGCTGAAGTGGCAATGGGCCGGCCATATCTGTCGCAGAACCGATGACCGTTGGGGTAGACGTATTCTGGAGTGGAGACCGCGAATCGGAAAACGTAGTGTAGGACACCCTGAGACTCGATGGAGTGATGACATACGTAGGACAGCGGGCGGTGGATGGAAGCAGAAAGCCCAGGATCGGGCTAAGTGGCGAGTTATTGGAGAGGCCTATGTCCAGCAGTGGACTGAAGTGGGCTGATGATGATGATTGCTTTTAAAGTTCTGTGAAACTTCATATCATTACGGTAATATCTTAATATAATTAAATAACAAATGAACGTGTATTATTCTTAGTGTGATTAAACTTGCATCTTTTCCTACTCACTCGCATATATTTGAAAGGGCCACTTGCTCATTCACTTTTATCATAGCGAAGGATCTCTTGTCGTGTGTACCTGTCCCTACTATCCTTAACCCGAACGTGACGAGTCGACCTTCCTCAGGCTCTGATATAACTCATTGTCCGACCTGGGTGCCTAGTAATGCGGTGATTGTCTTCGCGATGTGTCCAAGGTCACCTGCTATGACTTCGATGTGATATATCTACATACAAATAACGGAATGTTCACGACCGGAATATAGTGTATTGAATTTTTTCATCGATGACAAATTATCTTTGGTCTCTTACATCACTGTAAGCAATAACGTTGATAATGTTTCTATTACCGTTCCTCAAACAGAATAGTGAAGCCCCATACGTACACTACCACACTTGGAAGTGTAAAAAAAAAGTAGCGGCCTGTTAGAATCCCACTGCTGGGAATAGGCCACGTCTCTCCGTTTCTGGAGAGAAGGGTTGGAACTAAGACCTACCACGCTGCTCTAATGCGGATTGGTAGGTTACACATCTCCAGAATTCTCCAGAGATATGCAGGTTTCCTCACGATGTTTTCCTTCACCGAAAAGCGTGTGATGAATTGCAATTATCAATTAGACACATGTGTTTTAATAGAAAAACTCATTGGTGCCTGCCCGGGTTCAAACATGTGTTCCCCTCGAAGGAGTCGCACGGTCTCACCGCTGGGCTATCACAGCTCAGTAAGCTTGGAAGTGTTAGGTTCAAGAAGAATTATATTTTGAAAAGAGCAACCGCCTTGTTTATTGCTTGCTCTTCTCGGGAGGAACAGCTTTTTGAACCAGCACATTGCAGTAGAGTTGACAATTTAAAAGCAACAAGTTTACTTGAATAAAGAATATTTGGCACTTTCAATTTCTGTATTTTGTGTATCGTCTGATGTATTAAGTTTATTTTTTAAATGAACATCCTTATTAGTCTTGATTACTAGATGTTCATATGTGATTATTACAAGGACGCCTTTTAAAGAAAATAATCTTCACCATCCTCCCGCGGGATAAGCCCACTCAAAGTGGGGTCGGCATAACATGTTATAAACACGCTGTCACATGATTTGGCTACGTATCTTACGATCGGCCGCCTGCCTGACGTCAACTTACTTTAGTCGTATTTTACGACCACTCGGTAAGAAAGAGGGTGGTCTACTCTATTTAACTGGATACCACACGGTGGGTCTACTCACCTTAGTCACCTTTTGCAACACCTCTGTAAGAAATGAGGAAGGTCTATTCTACTGGGCCGGATACCACACGGCGAATCGAATTACCTTAGTCACCTCTTACGACGCCTCGGTAAGAAATGAGGGTGGACTAATCTACTCAGCCGGATACTACACGGCATTTATAAAGATCATAAATAAGTACAAATAGTTATTAAATTGCTTAATAATAATTTAAATATAATATTGAAGCCCGTTATATAGTAAAAGGCTAAATAATTTTAATTTCAAGCTATTCTGATGTGAGCTAAAGACCTAAAAATTTCTTCAAAATGTCCTGGAATATACTGGTTTCGTCACAATGTTGTCCATTATAGTAAACGGCATGTTAAATGTTTCATATTCTCTTAATATTATAACTGTGATGCCTGTCAGAGATTTCAATATCAGTGACCGTATCACCAACTAAACTACTTAGCTCTTTAAACTTTTTATTATAAATCCTGATTAATAACAAATTAAATCCTATCGGATAACAAAGCAACGTCAAACCTTTGACAAAGCTATTTATTTCTTAATTGAACCTTGAACTTCTTATCATTAATTTCGAATGAGAGTAATTCAAGCAAGAATTAAGCCATTCTATTCTTCCCGCCCTCTCCAAATAATATTATTTCATTCAAATAAATGATGGCGATGTTTGTTCCTTCAATTATGATTTCCAAAATCAGTATTTTCGGTAAGCTGCTTTAACGAAATTGCCATCGAAAATCTGAACTAATGCAATAAGTTTATACTCTGTTGAGCACGGCTTTGACATAATAAGCCCTACAAATTTATCAGGGCCTTAGTAGGTACAAGTAGCAACATATAGAAACAATAAAATTTAATTCATTCATATAACTCGTACTCGTAATTAGGATTACCATTCAAAGGAGAAGTGTAAAATAATTTGTAACTTGTTTTAAAAATATGGTAACTGAAATTATATACCTCTTTAAAAATGATCTTACAGGTCATTACGTAATTATTTGAAAAAAAATGTAAAAGCTCAGAAATTTATATTTGAATAATATGAAGGCGTTTTACTAAAATGCGAAGACATTTGAAATTGAATATTGAGTTTTAAGCGTTTATCTTGTAATACCTTACTTATAAGTTTAAGATTATTTGGTATATTTGGCAGGGAAAGACAGTAGCAAAAAAATCGTTTTAAATTTTACTGTGTTTGTATCAATAAATATTAAATACTCTTTAGGGTTTTTGGGTATACATATTTGTATATTTTTAATATAAAGTATATTTTTAGTTATTTAAAATATAATTATATTTTCTTTCAAATATTATTTATTATTTGATTGCTCGCTACAAATTTGCTGGTTACGTATTGCTAAAACTAGCACAGAGGAAAAAATTGCAACTTTTTCTTAGGGAACTCGTAAATATAGTCCATAACTGAGAGTATTTTAACTCTTAAATTGATACTTCTGATGATATTTACTATGTGTTTTAAATTTTCAATAACATACTAACTTCCAAATAAAATGTGCAGTAAGTAGGTACCCCCTAAGTAAACAAACTACTTAGTTGATCGCAGATGAATTTAATGATATAATTATTAAAATTGAACCCTGAATAAACTAGATTCGTTCGTGATGTAGTAATATACGGTTGTTTGACATTAAAATTAAGGCCATTTGCGCAGATTATCCTCGCCAGGAATATATCACGTGACCCCCGAGGCACAATTAGTTGAACCTAAAATAATAGTCCATTCTGGCACATTCTAAAAGTTAAGTTATTAAGGTAATCCCTATTATCACTAGGGCACGCTTTATATGCAAGTAGTGTAATGGCTAAAAAAATAAGACAGGTGATGTAAGGGTCGCATATTTGGACTCCAGCCAAGTAGGTAGGTAGGTAGATATCTTTCTAAATGATTTCATTTTATTTATTAATTAATTAATTAATTAATTAATTAATTTATTTATTTATTTATTTATTCGGATCTTCAACAGCATTACACGATAAATCATCCAACATATATCCCATATAGTTTTAAATTAAGTATGTAGTAGTTATAGAAGAACACATCATTCTTAGTTACAAAGTCACAAATTATAAACCTAAAATTAAACACTTGAGAATAATTAACAAAGAAAAAAAGGAGAGAACAACAACATTAAAGCTCAACTATTATAACTATGAAGTTAAAATTTTGGAACATTTTTTCATGACCGATGAAAGCCCATCGCAACCAATATCCGTCGATAATGTGTCCTTTGTGCAGATATTGTATAAGCGCGAGATATGTGATATTGGGGTATTCTGCCCCAGTTTCGTTCTAGAAAACTTGGTCTTATAGAACGGATATGGAATGCGAGAAGGATTTCGAGGTACGTTAATACTAAATCTACTTAATAGTTCAGAAGCATCTATTTTTCCATTAAAATAAAAATTAAAACTTAACTAATAAAAGCTGACCCGCCATATGGTATCGGGCAGAGTAGAATAGACCATCCTTATTTTTAACTGAGGTGTCGTAAAGGGCGACTAAGCTAAGGTGACGTCAGGCAGGCGGCTGCCTGTAAAATAGCTAGCCAAAACATCTAAAACATATTTAAAACATGTTGTGCAGACCCCACTTAGAGTAGGATAAGAAATGTGAATTATGTTCAGTATTTTAGTCAATTGTTAGAGTCTTACTAGTAGAGCGCACCTGCAACTCGAGAGATTTGCAATTGATCGAATTCAATTCATCGTCTGATTTACCTCATAAGATTATGTAAATCAGAATACAGGCCCAGGTGTGAAAATTGATTAATTGCACAAATAATAATTTGCAATTGCAGAAATAATTTACGATATACGACATGTGTATGGTGTGTACGTGTCGATAGTTACAAGTTTGTTGTAAAGTAAAAAATAATAATTTCGTTGTATCTTCACCTTATTCGTCAATATCATTACCATTTATCTTGATAGCCTTATCACCATTATGCATTAGGATACTGATTAAACCAAATTATTTACCATAAAAAGATACATACCTATAGTATATACATAAATATTAAATTTAATTAAGGACTTACTTAAAACACGTCGGTGCTAAACCGCCTTATCTATAAATGAAATTCGCATTTTGTGTCAACTCAATGTTATAAGTTTCCGCAGTGGTATTCATTAAAATTCTTTCCTAGTAATTCTATTCTATGCTATATTTAAGTTTAAAAAGCCGGGAAATACTTCTAAGTAGACATATGAATGCGGATGTGCAATTTAATATAAAAAGCAGTGTGAGATATAAAGGCTCTAAAGAGTCCAACATAGAAATATTTTAATTGAGCAACGAGGTGCCACTCGGATTTTTATGCCTCAGGAATTTTTTTCTCACTAACCTTTTTAAAATTAAAGACTTCTTAAATTATTTTATATGCAATGGTATTAATGACTGAAGGATTTTTATTAATGATGAGTAAACTAAACGCTTGAATGCTAAGATGCACGTAATAAGGTATCAATAAGTTTTTGTAAATGTAGTGTATGTGAATAAGAATAGAAGTTTTGATGGAAGGTAGATTTATAATAAAAGAGGTTCTGTCGTCTCATGCCTGCACACCGCTCGTTATAGTAGTGGGGCCAGGGGAGAGAATTACTCACTTTCACTCACAACTGTTTTGAACAAAATAAATAATTTCTAATTTCTAATTTCTTATAGTCGCAAATTAACAGACTCCATATAAGAAGAACAGATGGCAAAGTTATATATTGCGTACAAACGATCAGTGAATTCATTTAATTTCACTCGTATTTGCTTTACCACCCTGTATATTCTTTCTATTATTTCTGTATGACTTCAACTATTTATGCTTAACTTCTAAACGAGGGGTGAGAGTACGATAGTGTGGTTAAGAGTGGTTAAAAATGCGATGTAACATATATTTTTATAGCTTACTTTATTATATACTTACTTTATTATTTGATTATATTTAACGTATTTATTCTTATTTTATTTATATTTATTAACGTATATCATATTACTAATACACACACATGTACGCTCATATATATACACATTTTGTTTTAGTTTGGTATATAGGTATATTATTTCCTTTTTATTTTATTTATTTAGTACCCTCATTTCTTACCGAGGTGTCCGTAGGATGCGAATAAGTTGAAGTCAAACAGGTGGACGGTCGTAAAATAACTAGCCAAATTATACCCCACTTAGAGCGGGATAAGGGCAGGAGAATGTTGATGAATGATTATACATACATATTTTATTTCTTACTTTTGTTATAGCATGCTTACATACGTCTTTTTATTCACTTCTGAAGGTTTGCTGGTAGATAATACTTTGAGTTGAACAATGAAGTTTATAAATATTCATGAGAAGACTCTAGTATGTATATTTTATTTTATTCGTAATTCGTATTTGACTTTAAGGCATATAAAATTACAAATAACTATTTCAAACTTGACGCAGCATCTTAATTATATAGGATAGGGTATGACCCAAGGCATTGGAAATAACATTGTAACACGAACTTGGCGCTGTACTTTCTAATGCGAGGGTCCATTACTCTCTGTTATTTTGTAATGAGGGACAAGCATAACTTCGGTCCCTATTAGGAAGATGGCATCAACGACCGAGCCGAAAATGTCCAAGTCGAGCAATTGGGGCAAATATCCTTCAGAATATCTGTATATTTATTCCACACACACTTCAGGCTTATGAAAGGCGAATAGCTACCAGTTTATATGCGATGTATCGATAAAATCATATTCATTTATTTATTATGCAAACATCTGACATATAGAATTAATCCAACAAGTATTTTATCTATTACAGGCAAAAATTTTAAGTACCTAAAAAATTACAATCCTAGTTTATGTATAGAAACCGTCTTTACTCATGTCTTATTCTGTCGGCCGACTACTTTAAAAGCATTCCGGGCCCCTTAACCTTACATGAGCTCTTTATAGGGCGTTATCGTTTTAGCGGATGGATTTACACTATAGAAATAAAACGTACATCTCGAGGAAATTTTTTGTTATAATTAATTTCATCGAAAACTTTAATTCGTCAATGACGTGCTGCGAATCTGTTCCCACTGGGTGAGAGGGCTGACATAGCCGCGTTTTGACATTAACTAGTTATTTGAAAAAAAAGTTACCCGTATTAAAGTGCTTTGTATAAAGTACTATTTTTTATATAAGCTTGTATACGCAATTTTAAATGTGATATCACAGTAATTTATAAAACCTTTTAAATTTTACAACTACAAGCTGTACCCGTGTGGAAATCAGTGCATCACAAAGTTTTTCGATTCCCGCCGAGGGCCAACATTTCCTATAAACAATTTGTTGGTTCTTCGAGCCTGGGTGTTTAAGTTTTTAAGTATGTAATTATATATGTAAAATTATATATGTAGTATATTTGCCAATTGTCCGTCAGCCATAACACAAGTATTAAGTTACTTACTTTGGGGACGGATGTGTGTGTAAGTGTATTTATTTATTATTTATTTATTTTCACGCATGACTCCCAACCCTGCGGAAATTCCAATGTAGCTTAGCTTGTACCTAGCTGTACCTAGCTTGATTGTTTTATTATTTATAGCATTATGTCTTATGGAATATTGCTGTGGGGTAAATGCGCGGATAGTGAAAAAATTTTCGTATTACAAAAAAGAGCCATACGTGGCATCTACAATTTAAGTCCGCGTGATTCCCTGCGAGAGAAGTTTAAGGAAACAGGTATTCTAACATTTGCTTCACAGTATATTTTAAATAACGTAATTTTTGTATATAAAAATATAAAGAATTATAAAACGATAGGTGATGTATATAATAGACAAAGTAGGAACCGACATAAGCTTGCGACTCCTGCTTTGCGCCTAGCAAAAGTACGTAAATCGTTTGTGGGTTTGGGTATAAGATTCTATAATAAAATTCCGAAATCAATTTTGGTCATGCCATTACAGCAGTTTAAAAACACTGTTAAAAAGAGGCTGATAAAGAAAGCCTACTATACTGTTGAAGATTACTTAGATGATAAGGGTGTGTGGATATAGGTGCACTTTTACCCTGTACAAGACAGTAATAAATAAATGTAACTAGTTCTAAGATTTATATTTTAAAAAGAGCAACCGCCGAGTTTCTTGCTGGCTCTTCTCGGCAGGAACAGCTTTCCGAACCAGCAGTAAAGTTGACGATTCAAAAGCACTTGTTTACAAGTTTACTTGAATAATGAATATTTTAATTTGATTTGATTTATTTAGTAAAAACCGTACAAAAATCCCTTTGAAAGATTTTGAGAAAATCGATGACATACAAACAACTATAGGGGACTTGGTTTTATACTAAGTAAAGATATTTATTTTTAGTATGTTTGCGCGAATACTTTGAAAACATTATCGTTAATATTATATTGTAGTGGTGTTTTCACAATCCTGTAGAAGCAGACGCCGGAAGTTTAGTCCTGTTTTCTCTGCGTAAACCTTCCTCCAGATGAGTTCTCGGCAGCGCTTAGCCAACGTTTAAGCTCCATTGTTCCCACTTTGACATTTCAAACACGGTATTTCCTTTGTTAAGCTAAATTCGACAAATAATATTTAATTAGCAACACTATGAGAAGTTATTTAAGATCGTTGTGACTCTTTGTGTATATTTTATGTATATCTATACTTATTATAAAACAAAGTCCCCAAAAGTTGTCGAATATTTGTACGGTTTTGACTAAAATATATTGCGGGTGGTTTAAGTCAATACATAATACATTACGGTTTTATGGACTATACTTATTATAAAACAAAGTCCCCAAAAGTTGTCGAATATTTGTACGGTTTTGACTAAAATATATTGCGGGTGGTTTAAGTCAATACATAATACATTACGGTTTTATGGACTATACTTATTACAAAACAAAGTCCCCAAAAGTGGTCTGTCTGTATATGATCGATTGTCTCAAAATCTGAACGAATATTTGTACGGTTTTGACTAAAATATATTGCGGGTGGTTTAAGTTCATAATACATCACGGTTTTATAGAAATTATCTTGAAAATATCGCACGGTTATAAAAAAAAACTCAAGCTGTGATAGCCCAGCGGTGAGACCGTGCGACTCTTTTGAGGGGAACACGAGTTCAAACCACTACTCCGTTCAACACTAATGAGTTTTTCTACTAAAATTTATGTGTCTAATTGGTAATTGCAATTTATCGCACGCTTTTCGGTGAAGGAAAACATCGTGAGGGAACCTGCATATCTATAGAGAATTCTGGAGATATGTGTAACCTACCAAACCGCATTGGAGCAGCGTGGTAGGTCTTAACTCTAACCCTTCTCTCCAGAAACAGAGAGGAGGCCTATTCCCAGCAGTGGGGTTATAACAGGCCGCTACTTTACTTTACTACTTTATAAAAAACTCGCCTGTTGGGAGCTTTACTCGTGTGCGCCGCCTAAACCAGTCAAGATATACTAATGTAATGTACAAGAGAATTGTAAAATACGACAAAAAGTCCGCGATAGCATGTCTCTATCTCTTGTGGTTAAATCACAATAACTACTTTTTAGGTTCAGAATTTTTTATTTGGGAAAAAAATTGTGGGCGAAGCTGCTGACATAGAAGAAGAAGTTAGAGTTTATATTTAGTGCATCACCCTAACTTCACTAAACTTATCAATACTTGCATCTTATCTGAATTTGAGCCTAGCATACAATTAATGATTAAACATGTTGAATTTTCTGTATTACATAATATTTGTACAATGTTTACAGTAAAGGGATGAAATTTCAAATATTATACATCTCAGAAAATATTTATACATATACGTTATTAATCGTAAAAATAAATAGCACCCGCCATGCTTTTTGTGGGAAAAGGTCTCTCTTCTAAAAAACTATTACGACTTCTTAAGCTTTGATCTACCAACTTCCTTCGATACGGACATATCTTATACACATATCCCATGAACGCTCTAAGGATTTTCAGGTTGTATAAAAACTCATTGGTACTCCCTGGTGTACTTTGAGTAAGGCTCTTACGGTTTAATGGTGAAATCAAAGCTTTACTCGTCAATAGCCTTATATATATTTTAAGTTAAGATAGCAGCTTGTATTATTTTGAACTTTTGATATCTAATATCTCTTCAAGTTGAACTTGTATATATTACATAGTATCCAAAATAATTTGACATTCATTTTATGAGTCGTTATATACATTGTGAGTGACATCACACTCATTATCCTCATAGCGGCCATGTCCTAGAGACAAACTAAATTTATCAAATTGTTTATAAAATATTACGTGATATTGACCTAAGATCATACCTACATTTTTATAAGAATATATTTTTAACTCAAGGATTTATCTTAAATCTCTCAACTCTTTTGCAATGAATCCGCTGAAAAGCAGAACTGAACGTTAAATAGTCAAATATTATCTCACACCTGGGCATATATTTCCTCTTTTTTTTGGGAGACCGAGTTTTGAGCTCAGATTAACATATATCCTAGAAATTCGCCAGAGATATGCAAGTTACCCCACGATGTTTTTCCTTCTTCGAAAAGCGTTTGATGTGTGAATGGTCAAAATATCAATTAGGCACATAATTTTTAATAGTAAAACTCATGCCTGTCGGGGATTGAGCTCGTGATCCTCTTGATAGAGTCAAAAGCTCAACGTTCGCCTATCACAACTTGCACAAATGAAATGAAAACAATGCACAAATATTAAAACCGAAAAAAAATCTAGTACAAATCCGAGACACCTGAAATATGAGACCACGTCACTCTTACATGACGTAAAAAGATGTCATGGCTTCAAACTCCGATAAATTTTTAGAGTATAAATATATTTATATTAGTTCTGTATCATGGCATACCTTTAATATTTGCATAGGATTGTTTAATTTAAAGCTGTGGTAGCCCAGCGGTTAGACCGTGCAAACCGCGGGCAGGCACCAATTAGTTTTTCTATTACAACTTATATGTCTAATTGATATTTGCAATTTGTCAAACGCTTTTCAGTGAAGGAGAACATCAATCCTTTTCTCCAAAAACGAAGAGAGGAGGCCTATGCCCAGCAGTGGGACAGTAGCAGGCCGTTACTTTACTTTTTTAAATTTAATTTACCAAGTGTCCTAACTTCATATAAAAATATATAACTTAGTATGCAAATGTATTATATAATATTATGCCAATATGATTATATAATTACGATGAATATGTCAATAACATTCCAAAGTTCAGTGGACCATGACGTGCCTTTTTTTGGTCAATTTTATCGCATATCTAACAATGGTGCGTGATTAAATTGACCATTCGGTTGGATAATACGGATATCGCTATCCACTTCTATCTTTACCTTCACGATGGTCTTTTGACCTTTTAATTCCCCGAAGCTAAAAACTCCGGTAAATGACAGCGCCGACTTAGATAATATCGCAAAACAATTTAATTATCAAATGCTCCTGAATGCATATAATATGGACTTCTATTCTCTGAATTAAAAAAAATTATATTCTTATCAACACCGGAATATCAAAAACTAATGCAATTTTTTATTTCAACAGCAAGAGTGTATAAAAAGTAGCGGCCTGTTACAATCCCACTGCTGGGAATAGGCCTCCTCTCTCCGTTTCTGGAGAGAAGGGTTGGAGCTAAGACCTACCACGTTTCTCCAATGCGGATTGGTAGGTTAAACATATCAACAGAATTTTCTAGAGATAGCAGGTTTCCTCACGATGTTTTCCTTCACAGAAAAGCGAAAATTGCAATTATCAATTAGACACATGAGTTTTAATAGAAAAACTCATTGGTGCCTGCCCGGGTTTGAACTCGTGTCCCCCTCGAACGAGTCGCACGGTCTCACCGCTGGGCTATCAAAGCTCCACTTACTCTCACATACATATATTGCAAGTTAAATAACAGCTTTTAATAAGAGTTTATAATCTACTAATCCCTTATAATTATTCCCTTATATTAATCCCTTATATTATTAATTTAAGGGAAAATATAAGATAGGAAGTTACGTATCCTATAAGTACCTACTTACTTATAGGAAATCCTTGATCCACAGTCATTTTCTGAAATATTGAAGATTTGGATAACTATGTAAGGTTTATGGAGATACAGATTCAACATGTAACATGAGTTAATCGATAGTCGCGGGTCGTATCGGACAAAACTATCAAACTTTTTTGGTCGCATCGCTCATCGTATCGCATGATTACATAGTTACCTGTGTATAATTCCTGTATTTTGATATAGTTGTTGCGTCAGCCTAATTGAATGGAACAAATGACACTTCCAAATTAGCCAATCGAACCGTAAAACACGGTTCTCATTGTTTGGCAATCGTATAAAATTTTATCGTTCTGTAAGCGTGAGTTAGTTACCACTACAGACAATTTTGGCTAAATCCTATTTTTTTATTTTTTAGGTCACACGTAATGTACACGTGTGTAGAAAAACAATGTTACGAAAATTTTCTGAATATTTTTAATAACCATTAGGTACTGTGTCACCCAGGTAAAGTAGGGGTCTGCTACTATCTCACTGCTGGGCAAAGATCTCCTCTCTTCTTCGGAGAGAAGTTAGTCCTATTTTACCAATAAGAATGGTCCACTTACAAATTCAAATTCAAATTCAAAATATTCTTTATTCAAGTAAACTTGTAAACAAGTGCTTTTGAATCGTCAACTTTACTGCTGGTTCGGAAAGCTGTTCCTACCGAGAAGAGCCAGCAAGAAACTCGGCGGTTGCTCTTTTTAAAATATAAATCTTAGAACTAGTTACATTTATTTATTACTGTCTTGTACAGAGTAGAAGCGCACCTATATCCACACATCCTTGTCATCTAAGTAATCTTCAACAGTATTGTAGGCTTTCTGTATCAGCCTCTTTTGAACAGTGGTTTTAAACTGCTGTAATGGCATGGCCAAAATTGACTTCGGAATTTTATTATAGAATCTTATACCCAAACCCACAAACGATTTACGTACTTTTGCTAGGTGCAAAGCAGGAGTCGCAAGCTTATGTCGGTTCCTACTTTGTCTATTATATACATCACCTATCGTTTTATAATTCTTTATATTTTTATGTACAAAAATTACATTGTTTAAAATATACTGTGAAGCAAATGTAAGAATACCTATTTCCTTAAACTTCTCTCGCAGGGAATTAAATTGTAGATGCCACGTATGGCTCTTTTTTGTAATACGAAAATTTTTCACTATCCGCGCATTTACCCCACAGCAATATTCCATAAGACATAATGCTATGGAAGTAAGCAAAATAAACAAGTTGTAAGCAAAATAAACAAGTTACTATAGGTATTCTGCAGTGCAATGCAATTTTTACTAAACAGTGCATGCGCATTTGCTATGATTGCATTGTCACAACAGTAACCTAAGTCAGTAATTGGATTGTTGACCAATTTACGGAGTAGGTACTCTAGGCTGTTTTATTTACTTCCCTACTAAAGTGAGCACGTTAAGGCATCAGTAATTCTATAGCAATTCTCTCTTTTTATGCAATGTAATTCTGTTGCCGTCATTCATCCTCAAGGAGTTGTAATATGTAGTGAAACCTATGGCAGAAATTTTTGCGTGGTCTACGAGGCCTTTTCGTCTCCGTCTGCGAGAAGAATCCCTTTAGGATTATTCTTATAATCCTAAGGTACTAATGTCATACTTCTTAAACGTAAGCTACATATATGTTTTTGAAATTAAACTATCGTAAGTGGTATTCGTAACTAATATATAGAAACCGGCTATACTCACGTCTTATTTTATCGGGTGAGTACGACTAGTTTCAAACCCATACGGGGCTTTTATTCATGAGCTCTTTATGTGCTGTTATTACGGTGGAAATAGATTAAGAGCCTCGAATGTGCTTGAAACCAGTTGGGCTCACCCCATAAAATAAGACGTGAGTATAGACAGACATATATTATATTTATTTATAGAAGACGTACTTTATATATATAATATATAATGAATAGTGCAGTTCATCAACCGTGAAACAGGTAATTTATCTGGCATGTGAACTAATCTCCGGCACGGCTCGATAAATCTAACAGTAATGTTTCGATTCAGCACACGAAATGGGCATATTATTCTTTTATCAAAAGCGCTTAAAAACTAAGCGTATAGAAAATGCTATTTGCAATAAATATTACAAAAATGCACTAATTACTTTTTATTAAAATAGACAACATATAAATGTTATTACATATGATGATATTAAAGAAAACCGTTGATGTATTTTATGTTCAGCTGTGATAGTTTAATTAAGAGTGAGACTATGTTACTTTTACTAGGGGGTCACGGGTACAAACACGGGCAGGCACCAATGCGTTGTTCTCTTAAAACTTAGGTGTCTTATTGATACAATTAACGGTATTTTCCAGTGAAAGAAAACATCGAGAGGAAACCAACATATCTCAGCAGAATTCTTTGGGATTAGTCTAGCCTATCCACCAATATTTTGTCCGCGTGATTCCCTGCGAAAGAAGTTTAAGGAAATAGGCTTGATATTATTTTTTTTGCAATCTAATGTTTGTGCATAAGAATATACATAAATATAAAAAGATTAGCGATGTATATAATAGACAAAGTAGGAATTGACATCAGCTTGCGGTTCCTGCCTTGTACTTTGCAAAAGTAAATAAGTCGTTTCTTGTTTGGGTATATAATTCTATAATTAAATCCTGCAATCGATTTTATCTTTGTCACTACAGTTGTTTAACAACGCTGTTAAAAGGAGGCTGATACAAAAAGCCTATACTATTGAGGATTATATAGATAATAAATTGCGTGGAAATAGCTACTCCTCTACCCTGTACAAGACAGTAATGACCAAATGTAACTAGTTATAAGAATTTTATTTGAAAAGAGCACCCACCGACTTTCTTGCTGGTTCTTCTCGGTAGAAACAGCTTTCCGAACCAGCGGTAGATTTTGAAGATTCAAAAGCACTTGTAAACAAGTTTACTTGCATAAAGAATATTTTGAATTTGAATTTGAATACGCATTGGAGCATCAGTTTGAAGCTCCAACGCTTCTCTCCAAAAGTAAAGAGGTATTTGCCCAGCACTGGGTTTGTAAAGGGACGGTACTTTATAATGAAAGCTGAAGAGAATATTATACAAGATACTGAATATTTGAATCTCGTATATAAGTGTCAAATTTATCATATGGATAAATGGAGGAAGTTGAGTATTCGAAGACTGTTCATCAAAATAATAAAACAAAACTACAGGTCGTTGTTTGCTTGGATGGATGTTTGCCCCATATTTTTCTTTATCAATGTACATCATCATCATCCTCCTGCCCTTGTCCCACTCTAAGTGGGGTCGCCACAACATGTTACAAAAATGTTGTCATATGATTTGGCTATGTATTTTACGACCGGCCGCCTGCCTGACGTCAACTTATTGTGTGTCTAAATATGTAGTCGTATTTTACGACTTCTTGGTAAGAAAAAGGGTAATCTATTCTACTCAGCCGGTACCACAGGGCATATCGACTTACCTTAATCGCCTTTTATGACACCTCGGTAAGAAATGAGGGTGGTCTATTCTACTCAGCCGGATACCACACGGTGGGTCGACTTACTATACTCGCCTTTTACGACACCTCGGTACGAAATGAGGGTGGTCTATTCTACTCAGCCGGATAACACACGGCATTTCTTTGTCAATTTACGTTCGATCCAAAAATTACTAATTATTTGATTATACTAGATCTTGTACACTGCTCATTATTAAAAAATACTCTTTGCATTAATTTTTCGGGGATTGAATTTGGGCGATTTATTTTAAAATTATAAAAGAGTGCCTCAGTTTCTACTCTGACATAATCAAACGTAGCGTTTGTACAATAGAAAATTCAACAGTTTATCAAGCGTGAGACACCTAATTTATCAGGCGTGAGAGCGCGTCTCCGGTTCGGTACTCGATAAATCTGACGGCTATGTTCCGAACGAGCACGTGAAATGTAATGCTTTGGGAGCATCAATTTGATAGCCAGAGGCCTTTATTCCGTCAATTTGCATCCAATTGTTCCACTATGACGTTAAAAACCCGACATTCGATATTGACAGTATAATCTGCTATTGTCACAAATTTCTGATCAAATTAACTGCTGGCTACACAGGTAACAATCCCACTGCTGGGCATAGGCCTCCTCTATCCATTTACGAACAGAAGAGTTGGAGTTACCACGCTGCTCCAATGCGGATTGGTAGGTTACACATATTACCAGAATTCTCTAAAGATATGCAAGTTTTTTCACGATGTTTTCCTTCGTGCCTGCACGGGGTTTGAACTTAAGACCCCCTCGAAAGATTGGTACGGTCTCACCGCTGGACTATCACAGCTCGGAAGCAAGAAAGGTTTAAAAATAATAAGACAGCATTGACGTAATTCACGGTTTTCTTTACTTTATGTTTTGCATGTATTTTGAAAATATCTGTGTAGTAATTCCAGGTTCTGTACGTGAAAATCAAATGCTTACATATCTGTGAAAACGTTGGTTCTCAAAAGCGGTTTAAACACACATAATTCTTCCACGTACATTTACTTGAGCCTTTTTAATATTAGCTATAAACCGATATGAAAAAAGAATCTTATTCTTATCAATTGGATAACTATTAAATTTATTAATTATAAAAATTATGCTCTCTCGTCAAATAATTATTTATAGATATGATTAACAGTATATTTACTTAACTCCCCAAACTGTCTGTATGTCGATGTAATCGATTTTTTCAAAATCTACTGAACGGATTTTAGTACGGTTTTTACTAAAAGGTCGTTTTACAACAATTTTTACTGGGGGTAGTAACAAACCGGTGTCGACTGTAGTTTAGAGGGGGAAATAGGTATAAAAAGCGGTGTCGGGTATACCAAAACTCGAGAGACTATAACATGGTGAACACTGAATTTCACGCGGGCGAAGCCGCACGTATTTTTATTTATTTATAAAATCTCTTTGATGCAGAATTTCCAAAGTGTTTTTAGTATATAGTGGTTAGGTTATTATTACGAAATTTATAGCGTCGAACATCTTTCATCATTCTCCTGCCCTAATCCAACTTTAAGTGGGGTCGGCAAAACATGTTTTCCTCTTTCTTCCATTCTCTCCTATCATTCGTCAACTGTAGCGCTACCGGTTTTATGTGCATATCATACTTCACATAATCCAACCACCTCTTCTAAGGCCTCCCTCTAGTCACATATCAATCCACGATCAACACTCGTTTGGTCACATGATCTTCTTTCCTCCTCATTATGTGTCCATACCATCTTAATCTTGCATTTCTCGTGTTTTCTATAATGGGTGCAACTTTCAGACTTCCCCTTATATCCTCGAACATCTTTGTACTACAAATATTATTATAAGATTATTAATCTATACATATAAAACAAAGCCGAGTTTGTTACAACACTTAAAACTCGAGATCTGCTGGACCAATTTTCATGATTTTTGATTCGTTGGATTTGTCTCCGCCCCGAATAGCAGAATACATCTTAAAATCAATAAAAAATCGACGAATACATAATTGTGAAAATAAATAAATTACATTCGTTTCGTACCTGTCAAACATTTGCTGTCATCCTGTCGAATACTCTAAGTAATGATTGACATTTATGAATGCGTTCATAAATGTATTTTGTGTAAACTTTTTAAAAGGGTGAATTAATTATTGTCTGTATTTTTTTTTAATCAATTAAAAAAGTTGAAAGGTGCATTAAGCAGATACATAGAAGTTCCTCAAATATTTATGCGTGCGTACAGAAATAATGACAAATGATTAACATTTACGCGAGCGTTCAGAAATTTATTTTGTGTCATTGTATTACATACGTTCATCAAAGCCTAAATTAGTTCAGCCAAAAGGTAACACACCATTCATTGACTGGTAGGCGGTACGAAGCTTTCCAAACCAGCAGTAGGATTCAAAAGCACTTGTTTACAAGTTGACTTGAATAAAGAATATTTTGAATTTGAATTTGAAGTTCGCCGGGTCAGCTAGTAATTAATATTTGACGATTAGCAATTTTATAACTTCTGGGTGTACTAACCCTATTTCTCACCTAAAATTATTTAAGTATTATCAATGAATTCAATTTTTATTAAATACAGTTAAAGCTTATTCCTCATCGTTACCATAATTGACTTTTATATCCTACAGGACAAATGAAATACACCAAAAGGAAACATTCCAAATACTTTTTAATTTTACCACCATTAAAAGTAAGCGTGATTTATTGAATACATAAATCAAGGTCCGTTTTAGAGAAACATTTTTGTATCCAATATTTAATTAGCGAACGAAAATGAATAAACCGACAAAACTTTCTTTAAATGAAAAAATATAAAGTACCAAATTTATATTTTGCTTGCAGAACGTAATAATATTTTGATTAAATGACTAAATTACGTGTTTTTAGGGAACTCGTTGGAAATGGGAACCTACCTACTATAGAAACATTTATTATACTTAGATGTTAGATGTTTTATATATTTTTTAAATATTTCTAATAATATTAACAGTCACTAAATAAAATGTAATTAAAACAATCTTAATTCAAATAAGCTTTTTCAAGCACTTTTGCATCGTCAATGATCAATAAGATTAATAAAGCTACCAATGATTCAGAATATTGCTCTTACCGAGAAGAACCACGGTGGTCAATTTTTTATATATTTTGATTTACATAATTAAGCTGCAGTACAATTCAAAGCTGAAAGCAATTTAAGGTCCAATTTTTATCATTTATACAATCCTTAATTTTGTAATATTCTTTACGTAAAAGCAAATTCACATATCTCGGAAAGTTTTTTGACATATTCATGTTCATCATAATGCTATTGGATTATACAATATGATAAACCGTATATATCTGATGAACATGTGTCTATTTAACGTTCAAACTCACTAGTAACTCAAACTCAAACTCAAAATATTCTTTATTCAAGTAGACTGCTTACAGTACTTTTGAATAGTCAAATGTTTTCAAGAAGTTACCGCTGATTCGGAAGTTTGCTCCTACGTAGAAGAACCAGCAAGAAACTCGGCGGCCATTTTTTTATATATTTTTTTTACAATTTGATTGATGGTTACAAATTAATCGTTGCAGCTTGGTGCGTAGCTGACTGCAGTTAAGATATGCTACTATCACTCAAATAATCTTCAATTGTATAGTAAGCTTTATGTAGCAGCATTGTCTTAAGATAATTTCTAAACTTGTGTAAAGGCAAGTCTAGATAATGTTGAGGAATTTTAACAAGTAATAGTAATGAGGATTCACTATTCAGATATGACGTATGGGATAAGCGAATTAGTAATCGCTGGGAATGAAAAAATTTAATTAGATGCGATTATAAAAACAAATGTGTTTTGATTTTAATATTTGGTATTCGGTAGCAAGGAGACTGAGTCATTCGGCAAGATCACCGGAAGTTTACTT
The DNA here is from genome assembly GCA_947086505.1 of Morpho deidamia. Classification (NCBI taxonomy): domain Eukaryota; kingdom Metazoa; phylum Arthropoda; class Insecta; order Lepidoptera; family Nymphalidae; genus Morpho; species Morpho deidamia. The sequence goes on from CAMTZC010000025.1 coordinate 6,013,401, forward strand.
CCTAGCTGCTTAACCTTGAACGAGATCAAGTCGCAAATGAGTTGGCGAACGGACGTGGCAATGTATCATTTAATCGTGATGACACCTAAGTTTTAGAATTATCTATTTTTTTAATGAAGAACTATCTACGCTTATTATAAAACAAAGTTCCCTAAAGCTGTGTGTGTATTTTCGATTTTCTTACATCGGACTTTTTATACATTTTAACAAATATATTTTCGTATTTATATTCATATAGATGATACGCTTAAACATATTTACAAAAATATTTAGCCACAAATTTAAAAATAAAGTGAAGTAAAGTAATGGCCTGTTATTATGCCCACTGCTGGGTTACGAGGCGTCTCTCCGTTTTTAGAGAGAAGGATTGGAGCTAAGACCTACCACGCTGCTCCAATGCGGATTAGTAGGTTACACATATCCCTAGAATTCTTTAGAGATATGCAGGTTTCCTCACGATGTTCCTTCACCGAAAAGCGTGTGATAAATTGCAATTATCAATTAGACACATAAGTTTTAAAAGAAAAACTCGTTGGTGCCTGCCCGGAGTTTGAACCTATGTCGTCTCTAGAGAGTCGCATGGTCTCACCGCTATTCTATCACAGATTATAAATATGGAACTTGAAACGAAAATTAACAAAGTTTATAAATTTAATTTTATTAATGAACTTGTTAATCTCTATAATTTTGTGAATTCAAATTGTTGCTATTAAATTCTCAATACGCACAAAACAAGTTTAGAATATGGATTTCAAATTTGCAAATAGTTGCAAATTGGTGCTATTATACGTATCATTAAAATGTACGGTATCAACCATACGGCCGCCACTGTCGTTATAACGTGGTTTGTGGTTGCTAGTATGTAGTGATAGATGTATATACTCGTACATGTAGCACGATTAATGGATTCAGATAATTTATATAAAGTACTTGTGAGCAAGCGTTGGTGGCTGCACAGTGAGTCCATTACCGTGGTCAAGGGTTCAAACCTGTGCAAGGCTTATAAGTTTTTAATAAAACTTTGTACTTAATTGATTTTAAAAATTTATTGTAAGCTTTTTAACGTGAAAGAAAACATCGTAACTAAACATTTTTATCTACATATGTAAAAGTTCTGTGATATCTGTAGCCTGCTAAACTAAACTGCAGCCATGTTTTGTCTATGGCATATTAAAATGGCCGCTATTTTTATAGAAGCCAAATAATTAAACATTTTATACTGTAGAGGTTTTACCGTTGTAATTCATTATTTTATGTCAAAGATTTATCTCTCCCTCTGTTACCCTTTAATTCCTAATCCAAAAATCAATATTGATGAAATTTTGTACAATTGAAGCTTAGTTACCGGGGCGAAATATGGAAAAAAAGTCGTTATTTTTTCTTACGAGAACTGCAAAAAAAATCTATACTTAATATAAAAGCCCCAAAAAGCTGTCTGTCTGTATGTAATCGATTTTCTCAAAATCTACTGAACGGATGTTTGTACGGTTTTCACCAAAAGATTATGCAATACTTCCGGATGGTTTAGGTAAATAGTACATTACGGTATTATCTAATTGTTTGGAAGAGAGAAAAAACATGCTTGCTGGGAGCTTTAATCACGTGCGCTGCGGAAAGCAGCAGAGATACGCTAAAGTAATGTAGTAGAGAATTGTAGATCTATAAAACTACTACAAAAAAGTCTGCAATAGCATGTTTCTATCTCTTATGATTAACTCACAATAACTGCTTTTATGTTTAAAATTTGAATTCTAGAAAAAAATTGTGACACGCAGATTACCACGCGGGCGAAGCCGCTGGCACAGCTAGTAGTATAAACTTTACGCGAACAAAGTCTCGGGTACAAGAAGTTTATCATAAATGACAAATCCATACACGATAATATTACAGAGAATTTAATTTTCCTTTTTACAATTGTTGATATAGGAATGTTATTGAGCCGTACGAGCCAGAATGCCGACTGCGGCTCGGGTGCCAAGAGAATGCAATGTATGTGCAAATTGTTATTTCACCAAATATTTTCCACATTCGCAAAGCCCAAGATATTAACTGCATCGCGGGCAAAACAATTTTACGCTGGCTCTGCGAGCACGGGCTTGAAATAATACGACAGCTTGATTTTATAAAAAGAAGTCATACGCATTGTTTTGCCTTTTTTTGTGTTTTGTGTAATAAAGTAACTTAAACTATGCTTCTTTTGGACAATTTTGCAAATGACATGCGTCAATATTTATTATGTAATTTATAATTTTATAATATTTCGGTTGAGGAGCGAAACGGCTGTTGAAATTGTGGTTGTGAAAGTGTGCAGTGCTAGTGTAATGTGATGGTGGTACACGCAAACGCTAAGAAAATTTTTGTCACAAAGAGTTCACGTACCAAAATTCGATTAACATTTTTTATCCACTCAATTTCGAGAATATCTTCGACGAAATATTTTTGGCATCAATAATAGCCAACTTAAGTCGAATAAGAAAGCTTATTACGCGATTACTTTATCGTAAATTTTTTATGGCCTATTTGATTTGTTCAATGAATAAATAAGTTATTTAATATTATTACTTTGATATAATCCTTTGACTTTTTGACACAACTTAATAAATTGTTTGTATTCTTAACTTAAGTTAGGTGAATCGAATTACTTAATATTGAGTTTTTACTTAGTTTGTACCGTTCAAATAAATATAAATTTTGGAAGTCGCAATATTCTCTTACTAACAAAATATATAACTGATTAACTTACTCTCTTCTATCTCTTGATACTAGGCTCTTCAAGGGATTTTTGTGGTACTATCTTGCATTTCAGATTTATTCAGTAGATACACCTAGTGATGGGTCTATTACACTGCGTCTTTCAATATGAATTGAATAACTTTTAAGATGAATGAAAACACAATTTCATCATCTGTGGACCCCCACGTTCATCAGCTAATCGTACTTTTTATTACATGAGGAACCCTTCATAGGCTCTTCATTCTTTCAATAACTGCAATATCCCCTGTATTGCAGTTATGCCTAGCTGTTACCGGCTAAAACCTTATGGTGTTCCACCTTGCTGCCTGGTGCATAGTTTACTAATTTAACACATAATTAACTACACATAATAATAAAATTAATGATTCGTATTCACGTAAAAATTCACACCGGTGAGTGAGGCTATATAATTTTGTGGTCAGTATTGTTCGTTTTTATTATTGTTTTATATTATAGTCATCGTTAACTTACCAATTTTATCCTACTAATATTATAAATACGAAAGTTTGTGAGTAGGGATGGATGTTTGTTACTCTTTCACGAAAAAACTATTGAACGGATTTGGATGAAGCTTTGCAGTCATATAGGTAATACATCAGAATAACATATATGCTACAAATTGCAATGATTTTATGTAATATAACTTATGTAATGTCAATAAATTCGGAAAAGATCTGGCCTCTGAGAGCTATCTCAGCGTACGTTGCCTAAACCGTTAGAGTTACACAAAGATGATGTACCATAGTATTGTTTGTTGTTAATAGTTCTAAATAAAAGTCCCCGACAGCATATATCTATCTTTTATGTGGAAGCCACTATGACCAAAATTGTGAATTATAAATTTAATTAAATTAGATACTGTGGCAGAACAAATACCTCGCGAGCGAAGCCGCGCGAAAAAACTAGTTTGAAATAAAATAATGTTAAGAATTCTCTTAGTCTCTTGAGACGTTTCGTTCTATATTTTTTACATGAAAGCGTCATGAGGTTTTAAAGTAACGGCCTGTTGCTATCCCACTGCTATATGGTATACGCAATGGTATATATGGCATAGGACTCTCTCCTTTTATTGTTTGGGTAGAAGGGTTGGAGCTATGACCCACCACGCTGCTCAAATGCGATATAGTAAAGTAGTAAAGTAGTAACAGCCTGTTAATATCCCACTGCTGGGAATAGGCCTCCTCTCTCCGTTTCTGGAGAGAAGGGTTGGAGCTAAGACCTACCACGCTGCTCCAATGCGGATTGGCAGGTTACACATATCTCCAGAATTCTCTAGTGATATGCAGGTTTCCTCACGATGTTTTCCTTCACCGAAAAGCGTGTGATTAATTAAAATTATGAATTAGACACATGAGTTTTAATAGAAAAACTCATTGGTGCCTGCCCGGGTTTGAACCTATGTTCGTCTCTAGAGAGTCGCACGGTCTCACCACTGGGCTATCACAGCTTATAGCGCACACACAGCTTATAAAGCTTATAGCTTATAGCGATATAGTAGGTTACACATAATCCCCGGAATTGTCCAGAGAAAAGCAGGTTTCGTCACAATGTTTTCCTTCACCGAAAAGCAGGTTAAACATTTAAAATATCAATTAGGCACATTTACACAGAAAACTCATTGGTGCCTGCCTGTAGTTTGAATTCATGACACCATGGAAAGAAGCACACCGTCTCCTTGCTTAATAATGATTAATGCAGAAGCTTCAAATGACAAGAAAACTACAGAAATATCTTAGGAGTACTAGACAAATGAATTACGCTCTATAGCATACTAACTTTCAGTAATAAATGAACTGAAATTTCATAAATTGAAAGTTACAAAGAAGTTACTTAAACGAAAGCAGCGCAGACTGCATTAAAACACCCCGACAAGTTTTTTGGCACCAAAGTTTCTTGATAAAGACTTGGAAGTTGATTCAGTGGTTTGTTTAATGCACTTATTGGGAAACAAGGAGAATTCTATTGGAACGTAGTTGCGTCGTTTGCAGAGTTGAATTTTGTTATGAAGGTAGTCTTTCAGAGTTCTAGCAAGACAGATAAATATAATTACTGAAGAATTGAGAGTTTTTTTTAAATATATGGCACTTACGCACACGGCTATCCTAATCTAACGTAAGTACGTAGGTCTCTAATGTAAGTAACTTAATACTTGTGTTATGGGTGACAGACAACTGGTAAATATACCCCATATATAATTTTTAATCCATATTTAAATACAAATATACACCCAGATTCGAAGAAGCAACAAATTGTTTATATAAAATGTTGGCCCTCGGCGAGAATCGAACCCTCGACCCGCGGAGCTGAAGGCAAGGTCACTACCCACTGCGCCAACGGGCCAGTAAGTCTTGAGTGTCGTATAGTTGTGTTCTTTTAACAGTTACCCCAGTCAGTAATTGGATAGATGTTTAATATTTGAATAGTCTATATCACAATTATTTTCGTCCTTTAATTCACCTTCTTGATACTTTAAGTGGTTCGTCTCGGTTAAATTCATTATCCATACTAATATTACAAATACAAAATTATATATGTCTGTTTCTTACTTCCGTTACTGATTCGCTGGAACAATTTTAATGAAATTCCGTTTAATCGAATCTTTATTAAACAAGATAAACCGCCGTGTGGTATCCGTCTGAGTAGAAAAGACCACTCTCATTTCTTACCCAGGTGTCGTAAAAAGCGATTAAGGTAAGTTGACGTCAGGTAGGCGACCAGTCGTAAAACACCTAGCCAAATCATGTTACAACATGTTTTGCCAACCCCACTTAGAGTGGGATAAGGGCAGGAGAACGATGATATATACAAGATAACCCTCTTTTTTGTTCAAAAAGTAAAATAATATATTAAAATATAAATAATTGAGGTTATTTTACCTTTAATTTAAGGCAATGAGAATGAAGTCGCAGATACATCTTGTATATCAAAGTATTAACTTTTCAATGAACTACTAACAACCATCAATAATTAGTACTGCTTTAATTCCATAAAAACAATGACGTTTAAGTGCGATAAATAGTAAACAGTAGTAAATAAAATACACTATTGGAACCAATTTGTACCCTTCGAAATAAAAAAAACAACTTCTCGAAAACATTTGAATAAGAATGGAATATTTTTGATGGCACTAACGTGTAAGGCGGCGAGGCCAGCGAGGGTCCTTATTATCTGTTTTATTTTTCCGGATCTGTATGAATGGGGACAACAAATAGCTTCCCCCATTGTAGAGAGGGAACGCTCAAAAAATCACGACAAATGTTATTTTTGTACAACTTTATGGGTTTATTTGTCGCTGTTCAGAGTGTTTTGGTTTCCACTTCAGGTAACTTGAAAATAATGGATGACAGAATGAACAAATAATGCAATAAAATACGAATAACGGGTATTTTGCGATTTCATAATAGAACGATCATTTTGAGACTGTTTTATATATTTTGCGTACGTTAAAAATGTTATTTTACTTATAAACGAAGATTACTAAATAGATTATCAAAAACGCAATTATTTTTTTGAAAAGTAGATATCTTTTAATTATTTTTCTATCGTATATTTTAATCCAAAAATTAAGCTTCAATTGTGCCTAACTTTATGAATATCACTCCAGCGAATAAGCCGTGAAAATGAAACAAGCAGACAGACAGACAGATAGACTTTTACTATTATTATTTCAATAGTTTTTTTTTGGTTCAACAATACTTAGAAAATTAATGCCGTGTGGTATCCGGCTAAATGGAATAGACCACCCTCTTTTCTTAACAAGTTGTCGTAAAAAGGAACTAAGTTAAGTCGACCCACCGTGTGGTATCCAGCTGAGTAGAATAGACCACCCTCATTTCTTAAGGTAAGTTGACGTCAGGCAGGCGGACGGTCGTAAAATACGTATCCAAATCATGTATAACATGCTGTGCCGGCCCCACTTAGAGTGGAATAAGGGCAGGAGGATGATGAATACTTAGAAACTCAATTCAAACACATTGTAGATTCAAAGCGTAAACAAACTATGCACACAAAACAATATTTTATATTTATCCGCATTCCCGAAATAGACTGGTAACAGATACAGTATCGCTTAGCACGTTTTCTTTCAATATTTCCCAATTTGATTCGGTATACGCTTCCCGCAGAGACAATGGCAGGCAATCGACAGTGACAGTAGCGGGGGTAAATTTCGTTAAAATAAAAGCGTACAAAGAGCGAAAGATATAGCGCCTACGTGGTCGCCGTGAGACCCCGAGAGCTCCTACAAAAGAGAATTGGAAAAAGCTTTTATAATCCCGCACGTGACATACATGATCAAACGGACCACCGTACATTCCGAACCGAGTCGGGGGCGATCGTAATTCTTTTTTCTGATATATCGGAATATTATGCTACGTAGGAAGCGCCAATATAAGCATAATCTTGACCTTCCCAAGTTATATACAGTACTGTTTAAGGGAACAAAGATACATACATTATTATTCGTCTGACATTCAAATATAAAAAATAGCTGCCGTGTATTATCCGTGTAATCCGTAAAAGTCGACTAAGGTAAGTTGACGTCAGGCAGGCGGCCGGTCGTAAAACACCTAGCCAAATCATGCAAAACTAAATGGTTTTGCATGATTTGGCTATCATGATGAAAACATGTTGTGCCGTCCCAACTTAGAGTTGGATAAGGGCAGGAGAATGATAATGATTACGTTAATAACTGATAAAACAATGCGCAACCTTTACTGTTAGCTTAATTGAAAATTTTTGTCTCATTCAGAGCATGTGAAATGGCATAATTATACACCGGGGTAATATATAGGATATAAAATCACGGATTTTTTTCAAGAGTACGGAAAAACATATTATAACAGGCGTGATTGGATAAACTGATGATGATAGAAATCATGGACCTTTTTGGAATTCGAGGTCCAACACCTAGACTCATGCCGAGTACCTACATGCCTCTATAGATACTTATGAATAGTTATTGTTTGATAGTTTTAAAAGTTTAAGCCGAAATTTTATCATAAATATTGTATATGATATTATCATTGGTGTGTCAATAAAATAAGCAATAATAAAAGAAAATTAAATAAATAAATATCAAAAATTTAACTCATGATTGCAACCATATAAAAAGCTATACTTATGTCGTGCGTTTATCGGTTAGTTCAACGAATTTTAAATCAATCTAGGATTAATTCATGCATTCATTATGCAAATTATAATAATTTTTGAACACATCTTCATTAATTCATAAATATTGCAATAGGATTAATGGCGTAATTAAAATAGCTGATCAATATAATAAATTATCTTTATAATTGAGTATATAAAATTCATAATATTCACATCGCGAAATTGTCGGTGCGCTCTGACTAATTTCAAACCTGTCTTGAATTGATCCTCCATTTAAGCATTGAACTTGTGATAGAATTGAAATCACCGCTAAATCACAAGGCTTCTTGCGTAATATATTGCAATTATTAACTAATATTTATACATATTAAAAACCAAAGTCTCCAAAAACTCCAGTCTGTTTGTTATCGATTTTCTCAAAATGTACAAAATGGATTTTAGGTATGATTTTTACTAAAAGATAAAGAAATTCTTGAGAAAAGTTTAGGTTAATAGTTCATTACATTAGAACTCTCAAGGGATCAGAATTTACGCGAGACAATCATTGTGACACTGATTTCCATGCAAACGATTTCGCGGGCTCAGCTAGTATACCATATATTGGGATAGAATATTATAAATGGTATAGAATATTTACATAGGAATAATTTGTGTTAATATATTTGTTCGTTAGTATTTACGCTGAATTTGTATTATTAACACTTTCAGTAGGGTAACATTTTTAGTAGGGACATTAAAATTTTACAAAAAATCCTCATTAGGGAATCCTTGAATAACATTCCGCAACGCGTATGTGTTTTATTTTTACCATACGCCCTTAGCTACATCGCTTCGTATAACTATACTATTTTTTAGATACAAAGATAATTTCGTGACTCTGTATGTTATTTTCATATTGACGTCCTAGTGATTGAAGCAATTTATAACGAATTTAGCCAAGTTTTTGGTATACTTATCTTATATAAAGTCAGTCTCTAATTAATAAGTCAACTCAGAAGCAATCGTGGATTCTAGTTATTATACTATTACTCGTAAAATAAATACAAATCGTACGTCCATAATAAAAAGCGTTCAGCTTATATACTTCCTTAATAATGTCTATTAAGAAGGAATCGTTGAGTTCTCATAAAATATATATATTATTAAATTAACTTTCTATTTTACGCTTCATCTTGTTAAGTATTAAATATAGGTAGAAAATCGGAATCTGAGTCCTGCGATCCTGATAAACTACTATTTCTACTCTCTAAATATTTTTTAGGGAAACAAAGTCTTTTTACAAGTATCGCATTCTTTATGTAATATATTACATAGATTGCGTGTAGATTTAGTTGTGATTATTAAATTTAAACTATAATAGTACTTTGTTAATGCAGAATTATCTTAGCATAATATTTGTGGACTCATTCTTGGTAACTATATTCACAAGAATTTTTAATAAGACAAGTTCATTTAACGTCCGGTATAAACACTTTTCAGTCCCTTTAAGTTTTTAGTACCCATATCAGGCATCCTGACTTACTACATTTCACCTTTCACACAAAACGTAAAATGATGCACAAAATATATTATATTTTAACTCATGTTAAAACTCATTTGAAATCAATTTCATTATTCAGTTCGATCAAACTGAAACAACATTCAAATATAACTGTTTGTCTATGCATGAAGTCGATAAAATTATATTCAACGCGATCCTAATATCACATACCCTCTAGGCAGGTAATCTACGAACAGAAAAGAAGGATATGTTTTTTGGTTCAAATAAAGGAATTTTAATATATGAAGCCACTTTCCTCGGGCTTTGTTGTCCCGGAACATTTACGACTTTATTACCGTGGCGTGTGCCTCTATATTATAAACAAACGCAAACAATTTGCCATGTTTTACATAATCTCTCCAAATTGGATATGAATAACTGACGTCAGATGTGGGTGTTTGCTTATTTTTTTTCTCGGTTATTATTCTGGATAATATTGTCACATTTTTGATATAAAATGTACGTTTACATTTGGAGATTCTTAAATCATCATCATTCTCCAGCGCCTATCTAACTTTAACTGGGATAAGCACAACTTGTTCGTTGCTTCCATTGTTACCTATCATTCTTCAACTCTCGTGCAACTCCTTTTATATGTATGTCATACTTCAAACAATCCAATCAACTCTTTTTCGGCCTCCCTCTAGTCACATATCCATCCACATTCTTTTATTCGAAGGTTTTTATAATACACTGTTAATAGATATATAAATACATTTCGAGATGAGAAGATCATGTACATATTAGACAAACTTTGCTTATTCATAAAGTTTTGGTGGCTTTGAACATTAAAAAGAAAAAATATAAAAATTCTAAAATTAGAAAAAAATCATCAGCGCAAGAATTTGTGAATACATATGCCGCTTACAAAGAAAAATTGAGTCCATAAATCCATAAAAAGACTATTAGGTTCAAATCTTTAATTGTAAATAATACCTACATATAGTTCGTTGACTAGCAATTAAAAATACTGTCTTAAGTAATTTTATCGTGTTACCGTTAGTAGTAGTATCATAATATTCATTATCGGTGGTATATTTGCACATAATAAGAATCTTTATATGGTATGGTGGATGTATCTATGGTTTTCAATTATTGGTACTCAGGAATTGCGTTCGCTTGGTTGAAGAGATTTCCTTCTTTTTTATTTGATTTTTTAGTCAAACATATTATATAGTATTAAGTATGTTTTTTTTTAGTTTTAACCTTTTCATGTTACGTTTTAAAATGAAAGCAGGTTAATATATAATTTTATTTGTGGTCTTTTAAACGAAACGATAATGTAATATCTAGGTGAACATAAAAATATTCATTAAAATGTTACATAAAGTTTAAGTATAGATGTAATGAAATCTTTTAGTCTTTCAGATAGGTAAAAATTTCCACTTACCCTCCTCATTAGTGAGGGAATCGTTGAATGAGCGCGCATCCCGCTTTACGTCTGAAATTCACTTTCAAATTTATATGCTTCATGACTCAACATTTCTAGGTTTGGCCATTAAAATTTGAATTTAATATTTTATATTTTTCACATCTTTTTAATGTAACGCGTATGAATTACTGCAAATTCTAAAGATGTTCCGTAAAATATTGAGTAATTTTTATAACCTTAGAAAAAAGTTCTTAATATAGCTTAAGTATTCATAAATTGAATGTTGTTTAAGCTACAATGATTATGAGTTCATAATAAGTAACTTACACATATTTTAAAGTACGCTGCCATATTATTAAAACAAAATAAGCAAATAAATTAAAATGTAACAACACGAACCATATTTTAAAAACTTTTCATTCATGTTAATAATGTAAGTCGAGGAAATAAAAAAATTTTCAAACATGGCTAATAATTTTTTTAAATATAAATATTTGATCTTACAAATTATATTAAACGTAAAATTAAATAAATTTACCTTTAGAACAAAAAGTAAATTGCAGACGTAACAACGAATTCTCTTGTATCCGTTAAAGTTAATTGGACTCTAATTTCTTTCTCGCTGTAGAAATAAAAGTGAATTAGAGATATAATTTCGAAGGTCTTATTCGGACTTGCAAACCTCATCTGCGAGTTAATTTCTTTACGGGTGAGAATTTTTTCCACCTTCAGTTTCGGTAATTCTTTCTTGAGCCTCAAACGCATTAGCGTTTATTTTGTAAGAGGGTGGCTGAGATAATATTCTCGGGGTGACCGCTGTATGAACGCACCCGTTATGAATTTTACAAGTAGCGGGCATAATTGTCACCTCACTTTTCGTTTTATCTTACTAAAAATGCAGCTATCGCATAATCGTACTTCTTTTTCTCTGATGAAACTCAGATACCTATTAAAATGACAACAAGTATATACAAAAGAAACACAGTGTTAATTTTTATTTTAAGCATTTGCTTTTATTGTTTATATTCTCTACTTGAAATTTTGAAAAATACTCCTTCCTAATATCTCCTCGAATTGACTTAAGGCGAATTCCTTAGAAAATTTCCTTAAAAAAAATATTGTTTAATCTACTTCAATGGTGCCACTAAATATGTAGGACTTAATACACACCTTATGTAGCCTATCTATATAACGAGTTTTTTTGTTAGTTATTTAGGCTATTATATTCCACATAGTCCACTATGCCAAAGAACTAGATGTTTTTTTCAGTTCTCTGAGTGAACTTACAAGGATAGCCTTATATGTTATAAGTTATCATTAGTTAAGTTATGCTACACTATTGTATTAGATATATCCCTGTAATGATAGTTGTAAGCTTGAAATAAATAAATAAATAAATAATTAATAAAAAAATGCCAAATAATTATTCGTGTTCTGCTGAATTTTCCCTTATATTGAAGACATATCATTATTGTATGGTTTCGTAATCACAGACGTTACGCAAATCAAATTCATCAAAAATTTCAAACCTACCCACCCTCTTAGCCTTAAAAATTTTAATGTCTTTCAATCAGTGATGAGTTAATCAAACTGTAATTTCCAATCTAAAATCTTCAATTTAAAACTTAGGCCCTCATCTTATATAAAGTAGTAAAGTAAAGTAACGGCCTGTTATTATGCTCACTGCTGAGCTAAGGTCTCCTCTCTCCGTTTTTGTAGAGAAGGGTTGGAGGTGAGACCCACCACGCTGCTCCAATACGGATTTGTAGGTTACACATATCCCTATAATTCTCTAGAGATATGCAGGTTTCCTCACGATGTTTTCCTTCGCCGAAAAGCGGGTGATAAATTGCAATTATCAATTAGACACTAAGTTTTAATAGAAAAACTCATTGGTGCCTGCCCGGGGTTTGAACCTATGTCGTCTCTAGAGAGTCGCACGGTCTCACCGCTAGGCTATCACAGCTTGGCTATTAACATCTTATATAGGTTATTTTAACTGTGCACTTTTAATACTTGTATTTTCAATATTATCGTAAATTATCATTGGTAAATTTAAAGTTCTAATAATAAACTCGTCAGTAAAGATAGCCTAAAAGTATATCTCAAACATGTATTTGGCGTTTACCTGACCTCCTTTTCGTGTTATTGTAACGTACGAAGTTTATATTGGGAATTAACAAAGTTTTCTATTTAACCATAGCGAGCTATGTTATTGGGAGGAACTTTAATGGGGGCTTATTAAAGTTTTGCAAATATATAATTTGATTCAAACAAGAGTAAAATAACAGTTGTGTTATTTCGTTACAGGTCGGGAAAAGTACACTTTTTCACGGTAAGTGATAAAAGATAGATAGCATTTGCGGAGTACGTTGTTAATGTGTAATTCTTATTAACTTGGTCATAAAGTTGCTATGTCTAGTGTGGTGTTGCGTAGTGTATTTAGTTTTATATTATTATTGTGTTCATTATTAATGTTGAGAGACCGGCTATACTCACGTCTTATTTTATCGTCGGTCAGTTCCCGCCGCAATAACACAGCGTAAAGAGCTCATGAATAAGAGCCCCGTATGGGTTTGAAACTAGTCGGGCTCATCCGATAAAATAAGACGTGAGTATAGCCGGTCTCTCAACATTAATAATGAATACCACTCACGATAGTTTAAATTCAAAAATATTATTGTGTTATTAATCTCATCGTTGTCATAATTCATCATCATCATCCTCCTCCTGCCATTATCCCTCTCTAAGTGGAGTCGGCACAACATGTTAAAAACATGTTGTCAAATGATTCGGCTACGTATTTAATGACCGGCCGCCTGCCTGACGTCAACTTGCCTTAGTTATATTTTACGACCCCTTGGTAAGAAAGAGGCAAGTCTATTCTTCACAACCGGATACCACTTTATTACCGGATACCACCAAATTTACTAAATTGTAATATAACCGTATTAAGATGCCAAATTAATCCATATTTAAATGCGTATTTGTTTATTGTAAGAGAAAGAAATATAATTTAATTGGAACATTGTGGACGTAAAAGTATGTTGGTTGGGCAAATCCAATTTTATAACGCTAATAAAAAGCACTCCAATTAAAACTGAAAGTTTTGCACCTACAACTCTCAGGCTGTAGAGCTCTTGAACAAAGTGCCTGAACCGCCACACCAAAACTCTAGGAACACAAATCGAATGCGACTATTACGGCAAACTTGTATGATACTTTCAGCTTCATGTATCGTCTATTTAATAAATAAGATCGCCATGTTTGAATACTTCAAATTCGTAAGTAATTTTTAATTTGAATCAGCAAATCAAATCTAATCAAAATAATCTTTATTCAAATAAACTATTTAAGGCACATCTGAATCGTCAAGCATCAATATGATTAATGAAGCTACAACTGGTTCGGAATATTGCTCTTACCGAGAAGAACCAGCGAGAAACTTGGCGGTCAATTTTTGAAATATTCTCAATTATACATTATTAAACCGCTGTCTTCTATGAAGCTGAAAGGATTTTCAAATCCAAGCATTCTTATCATCCAAACAATCTTCAATTTTGTAATATGCTTTACGTATAAGCATATTTTTTACACTTAGTTGGAATCTTTCTGTACACTGGTCTGGAAGGGATACATAGACTATCTTACGGATCCAAATCAAGGTCGGTGATTATGGGCTTCATCTCTCTTAGATAGTCAACTTACGCAGGTAATTAGTGTGATCAAGTCAGAAATGGAAAGTCTTTAAAAGAACCAAGGTAACCATGGTGGCTTGTTCCGTTGCAAAGACGCAGGAGTGATGGGTAAGGATAGCCAGAAGAAATATTCAGGCCGTAGAAGTATATTAATAAAACTGACATTTGGTTCACTTTCACATTACGAGTGTTTATTCATTTTAAAGGAAGTTCATACAATGAAGGTAAACGCGCGTAGTCATTCCTAGAAATAGGAAAGATATATACAAATCCAATCTTATAGCGCTAATTAAAGACAATCCAATTAAAGTTGGAAGTTTTTACGGGCAGCTCTCGGACTGCAGTGTTCTCGAGCTGAGCACTTGAGTCTCCACACCGCTTCATAACTTCAAAATTTTACTTTTGCCGTAAGCTACAGTTTTCTTTGAGAGTAATAAAAATAGGTGTTTTACAAGTATTCGAAAATCTGATTGTATTACTGTGTAGTTATTTAAGTTTATTTCTTAATAGTTTAGTGCTATATTGACCCATAAATATATACTTACCTATATCGTGTAGGTCATACTTAGAAGAAACTGATAGTTATTGGTAACACCGAAAGTAAGAGACCGAGAAGGCGCTACCTAATAAGGTGGTCAGATTAACTGCGCCAGTCAAGCAAATTTAAGAAACAACAATGATCACTATCCACATGGCCACAAAAGAAATCAAACAAACAAGTGATTCACTTGAGAATAAAATTTAGCGGAAATTTCCACCTTCAGTAATGAAGTCACGACCAGAAAGAGATAAAAAACAGATACATTAATATAAATTTATTAAAAAAATAGTAGTTAAGCCTACTTATAATTAATGATCTTGGGATTGTAATGGATAAACTTGTTTAGGTATATCACCTCAATTGCCAACTGCTTCTACAAGTTCTGCGAGAACAGTTGTAACTAAATAAGACCGAATAATAAGAATAAAACTGGATTATTTTATAGTGACGCGTAGTATAAATTGGAAGATGTGCATGATGCTCCTTATGATGATAGAATAACTCAGGATAAAGGATATACTTTTTATGAGTAGGATGCTACCCTTCAAAAGTAAATTCTATTCTTTTAACTAAACCTTTTTCTTTAGTTTTAATAATATCGTTGTAAAAGAAAATGTGACGGGACTGATAAAAGGTAAAATGATCCATAGAATAAAAAGTGAGCCTTTGTGACTGAATTGCGTACGTTCACTTTGCCATATCTTTTATTTTTTTTTAAATTCAGAATATGATATTTAAAAAGTAATTTCATCGTTTTTTGTATATCGTAGATTTTTTTTCGTCTTGATACATTTATTTGATCAAAGTGATTAATTTTTATGGCAGCAAATGATCATTCGACAGCGCTGATTAAAACATATTTTACCTTCAAACGAAGACAACCATTAAGATGAATTAACTAAGCAATTATAGCTAAAGTTCCTCAAGATTTGGTCTAAGTGGTGCTGCGTTAATTGGCCATAGTATGTTATAAGGACAGGTTTTCTGTGATGTAAGGTGTTTTTGCTAACATATTCTGACTCACGAATTACGTAACGGATCCCATGTTTCTATGTTATTCAATAATCTAAAATCACCGGAATTTTATAATAGTTTTATTAGTTTTCCTAATTAAGATTTTATTTTGCTTATAAGTTTTTTAAAACACGAATTATAAAGCACTACTTTTTTTGCAATAAACCAATTAAATGAAATCTTTAGTCATTTTATAGTTGTCTGATTTAGCGATGACTGGGTTACTTTTAGAAATAAATATGCCAGGAAAAACGAAAAAAGAATATTGAATCAGAGTTCCTTATAATACTAACCGATGCTAAGACTTCTTTCTCGACCATTATATATGCTTTCTTCGCTTTCTGATACTAATGCTTACATATTCGCATATCTGATGCTAATAACAGTATGGACAGCCTTATTAAAGTTAGAAAATAGATAAGTCATCCAGATTTTATTTTAATTTGACTCTTCGCTTAGTTAATCCGTCGATCCATTTTCAATAACATGAGAGAGTAATTGTAAACGTAAGATGGAATCTATTTACATATATTTCACAAGTACATTACTGAGTAGTTCCTTCGGAGATACTAATCAACAAATAAATAGTGAAGTGGAAAGAGTTCAAATGTCTAAGAGACCGCTTACCTGTTAGGAAAAAATAAATTCAATGCCAATTTAATTCATATGATAGATAATAAGAGAGTTTTGTCGATTGTCCAATCAGAAATAAAGTCGTTACGAAAATATTAAAAGCCATATGTGCAGAAAAATGGATTTCAAAAATTTTTGCCTGTTTGTTTGGATTGATTGAGACGGATATTGTTTAAATTCGAAATTCGAGACAATTATTATTGAAACTTTATGAGTCAGTGTAAAAGTGTTCTAAATATTTTATCTTATAAAATAAAGTCGCCAAAAGCTGTCTATCTGTATATGATGGATCCAAATCTACTAAACGGATTTTTGTACGGTTTTTATTAAAAGGTAGTGAAATTTTTCCGGAAGGTTTAGGTTAATAACACATTACGGATTTATCTTAATTGTGTTGAAGAGCTTTCGCATTTGTAAGAAACTGGCCTGCTGGGAGCTTTACTTGCGTGCGCCGCGTAAACCAAAAGAGATACACTAAAGTAATATACTACAGTGGAGATATACAAAAATACTACAAAAAAGTCCGTGAAAGCATGTCTTATGTTAACTCACAATAATTATTCAAGATTTCAATTCCGGCAAAAAAATTGTGACACCGAATTCCACGCGGGTGAAGCCGTTGGCATAGCTAGTCATTCATTAATTCATTCTGCCTAATTCAATGCCTTTATCCCATTCTAAGTGGGTTCGGCACAACACGTTACAAAAATCTTGTCACGTGATTTGGCTACGTATTTTACGCCCGGCCGTCTGCCTGACGTCAACTTACCTTAATCGTATTTCACGAAACCTCAGTAAGAAAGAGGGTGGTCTATTCTACTCAACCGGATACCACACGGCGAGTCAACTTACCTTAGTCGCCTTTACGACATTTCTGTAAAAAATGAGGGTGGTCTATTCTACTCAACCCGAAACCACACTCATGCTTACGGTAGTATTTGAATTGTTAAAATTATTTTTATTCTAAAGTCACGATAGTATTAAATGTAATAATTTATTATCAGACAGCTAAATAAAATCGTGTACCAAGTGTAAACTATGAGTAACAAAAGCACAAACAAGTATACAAAAGCGTTTACTGTTTGTCGAACATTGCTCAATTTTCAGGCAATGTAAAATTCATTATAAAACTTTATAATACGAACGTTATCATATGAAATTTCATGTCGCGCATTCATACTGTAATTGCGAGTAAATTTTATCGTTTCATAATATTAAAATGCGGTCACCTTTTCACTGAGTTCTCTGAGCAAATAATATTATTTGCTCTTTCAATTGTTCGCAGTTATACAATAATGTCTGCCGTTTGCAAAAAACATTTATATCGTACTTATATCATTTTTTAAATTTGAATCTAGCACTGATGCTAAAAATTTTTTGAAACACAATTAATCTGTTGGATTATTCGTATTAGAATGAATGAAAATTGGTACAAATGAAGCCTATATATTATAATAGATGCCCGTTAACGGTTGGTGAAGACAATTAAAATAAATCGTACATAATCGAAGATATTTCTACGTAAATAAAGTAGCAGTTATAGCTTGTTTTAATTATACGTTTTAAAATTTCTTTTCAATTTTCTATAATATTAGTAAAGTCTGGTATGTGTTAACTTCATGTAATTACTGCCTGTGCACTACACACGAGTGGGATAACGATGTCTCAATTATATCTCTCGTAATACTCAATATTGCATCCACGAATACACGAGACAGTGTAAGGATGTATTACATACACTTTAAGTCCATATCGTGACGACGTTGTAATGATGTTTAGTTTAAAACTATACAAAGGCAATTTCACTTGGTTTGATAACATTAAGTTAAGCAGGAAATATGTAACTGTAGTGATGCAATATGCGTTTTGTCCGTGATCCCAAAATAAATCAGGACTTACTTACATACCTTATTATGTAATATTATCACGGCGTTATGCTTTATCCGTGTCAAAATTCATCAGTTGATGACCGTGAAAAAAATAACGGCCTGTTACTATCTCACTGATGTAGGAGTTTTATACTCCTCTCTCCGTTTTTGCATAGAAGGATTGGAGCTAAGACCTACCACGCCGTTCCAATGCGGATTGGTAGTTAACACACATATCCCTAAAATTCTGTAGGGATACGGCAGTTTTCCTTCACCTAAAAGCGTGCGATAAATTGGAATAATCAATTAGACTCATAACTTTTGACAGAAAAACTGATTGGTGCCTGCGCGGGGTTTGAACCCGCGACCCTTCGAAAGAGTCGCACGGTCTCACCGCTGGGCTATCACAGCTGAAATTTTACACAAAAAAATTAGTATAGTCGTTAGTATAGATATACTAAGTTACAACCTAGATGACAGTGACACATCTTAACGATCGTTACTGCTTACGCACTAAAATGCAAAATGATATTATACTATAGCCAAAATAACGATCGGAAAATTTCGAACAAATACCATTTATCACTGGTTCCAAACAAGAACAGGGCTTGATATGATAGAGCAGAGGGTAGACAGGACCAACGAAGCGGCACTGTCGATGTCGGATCAAAAAGAATGTGTTCCCGCGCACCCGGTTCTGTCTATTTGCTGGAAAAAAATATAATTGGATTGTTCCTGACGAGATAAATTGGAAGCCGGACGCTGCGTCTATGCATGTATCATTCATTTATTGCTTCGGATAAAAATAGCGGTCGTATCCAAATGGAATACGGGGATAGAAAAAGAGGAACACCGCAATTGGATATGGAAATTTTCTGTTGTGGGTCGGATTTTCCGTTCCTCTAATCGCGTATTCTTCTTCTATTTGCACACATTCGGAAGAGGTGAAACCCGTAAACCATTATCAATAATAGCGTGATTTATTTAGCAATATATTTTTTGGATAATATGTATATATTTTTAATATGTATACATTTTTTTTCAGACACAAACACACAATCGTCCGTGCCCAAAGTAGGTAAATACTTGTGTTATGGGTAACAGACAACTGGCAAATATAATAGTAGTAGTAAAGGCCTGTTACTATCCCATTGTTGGTCATAGGCCTTTTTTTACATGAGGAAACCCTTCATGGGTACTGCTTTCCGCGGGGGTGAAAGCAGTTATGCCGGACTCCTTCCGGCTAAAACCTCATAGTGTTCCACGTTGTTGCTGGCCTACCTCTCTCTGTTTTTGGAGAGAAAGGTTGGAGCTAAGACCTACCACGCTGATTACATTGCGGATTAGTAGGTTACACATGTCTCCAGAATCCTTTAGAGATATGCAGGTTTCCTCACGATGTTTTCCTTCACCGAAAACCGTTTGATAAATTGCAATTATCAAAAAGCACATAATTTTTAATAGAAAAACTCATTGGTGCCTGCCCGAGATTTCAACCCTTTATGTTCTCTAGAGAGTCGCACGGTCTCACCGCTGGGCTATCACAGCACTGGTGAATATAAACGTGTATAATTTTAAATACATATATACACCCAGGCTCGAAGAAGCAACAAATTGTTTGTAGAAAATGTTGGCTGTCTCCGGGAGTCGAGCGCGCGACCTGCGGAGCTGAAGGTAGGGTCACCGCCAATTGCATCAACGAAATAGTCAATATTACTTATTATCTTAATTTAATAAAGTCCTATGAAAGTTTCATCTAGCGAAGGTTTTGAAAATCACGTAAATTACTTATAAATAGTGCATTTAATTTTTTATTATAATTTGAAGCATGTTTTTGAATAAACACATTAAAAATCTTAGTCAACCACAAGTTACGTAAATTGATTAAAATAGCCTTAAATTATTTTCTAGTTTTAATCTACCTAGAGTTTTAATAAAACTCTTAAGAATTCCAGTTCCAATTAATCCAGAATTAAGCTATAAATTATCCTTTGTAGACTTGTAATTTGCATGTTATTAAATTAATATTAAGTAAAACGTATACTAGAAATCGTAACTAAGAAAGTTGCTGCTTTCTCTTAGTGTTTTCTTTTTATCATTATTAAAATTCATTCGGATAAAATATTTTTTTCATTCTCATTTACCAGACCGTATAGTTGATATGACTAGTGTACCAAAAACTATAGATTCTTTATGGAAGTAGGCGTTATTTTGCGAAATTCCATAGTACAAAATTTATAACACATAGATTTTCTTAACGAACGCGAATTTTAGCAAAATATTGTTACGTACAGGGGTTCGTGGATTTAGATGAAAATACCTGGTGACTCGTTAAAAAGACTTTATTCAACTTTTTACTACAAACTTAGTACTTACAGTCTCTATACAGTTCGTTGTCTAATAAGAATGCCGAGATCACTAATATTTCATTTTTATTTTCGCTTGTTTATTCGCTCTTGATCGCTATCCGTAAACTGAATGTCGACGCGCATGATACGTCTGGTTATATATCAAACGAACCGATTTCGAGAACATTTGATAGCCTTAAAAAGATCGTAAACATGTTTACCGATAAACATGTTTTGATACAAGTCGAATGTACCAAAGAACTAGCGTTAAGCGAATTTGGACTCTATGACATATAGTTTACGAACTCCCTTTGCATGTTCGTAAACTGCCTCAGTCCGATTTGAACTCTGTGACAAATGCATTACGAACTCTTTTCGCATGTTCGTAACAATATCTATCATGGCTTTTGGATTATAGATTTATTTTTTGAGCAATTATTTAAAAATACACTTATGTATATTAGCATCCTTAACATATTATGTACATTCATTGAAATACTTCCGTTCCTACTTCCTACTAAAAATTCTTGATGACGAATATTTCCGATATTTATTGTTATTGATGTTTAATTCTTTATATCACTGCATAATGTATTGTTTGGAGGTCTCATAAGTTACATAAATTTTAATATTCTATGCATGTATCATTCATTTATTGCTTCGGATAAAAATAGCGGTCGTATCCAAATGGAATACGGGGATAGAAAAAGAGGAACACCGCAATTGGATATGGAAATTTTCTGTTGTGGGTCGGATTTTCCGTTCCTCTAATCGCGTATTCTTCTTCTATTTGCACACATTCGGAAGAGGTGAAACCCGTAAACCATTATCAATAATAGCGTGATTTATTTAGCAATATATTTTTTGGATAATATGTATATATTTTTAATATGTATACATTTTTTTTCAGACACAAACACACAATCGTCCGTGCCCAAAGTAGGTAAATACTTGTGTTATGGGTAACAGACAACTGGCAAATATAATAGTAGTAGTAAAGGCCTGTTACTATCCCATTGTTGGTCATAGGCCTTTTTTTACATGAGGAAACCCTTCATGGGTACTGCTTTCCGCGGGGGTGAAAGCAGTTATGCCGGACTCCTTCCGGCTAAAACCTCATAGTGTTCCACGTTGTTGCTGGCCTACCTCTCTCTGTTTTTGGAGAGAAAGGTTGGAGCTAAGACCTACCACGCTGATTACATTGCGGATTAGTAGGTTACACATGTCTCCAGAATCCTTTAGAGATATGCAGGTTTCCTCACGATGTTTTCCTTCACCGAAAACCGTTTGATAAATTGCAATTATCAAAAAGCACATAATTTTTAATAGAAAAACTCATTGGTGCCTGCCCGAGATTTCAACCCTTTATGTTCTCTAGAGAGTCGCACGGTCTCACCGCTGGGCTATCACAGCACTGGTGAATATAAACGTGTATAATTTTAAATACATATATACACCCAGGCTCGAAGAAGCAACAAATTGTTTGTAGAAAATGTTGGCTGTCTCCGGGAGTCGAGCGCGCGACCTGCGGAGCTGAAGGTAGGGTCACCGCCAATTGCATCAACGAAATAGTCAATATTACTTATTATCTTAATTTAATAAAGTCCTATGAAAGTTTCATCTAGCGAAGGTTTTGAAAATCACGTAAATTACTTATAAATAGTGCATTTAATTTTTTATTATAATTTGAAGCATGTTTTTGAATAAACACATTAAAAATCTTAGTCAACCACAAGTTACGTAAATTGATTAAAATAGCCTTAAATTATTTTCTAGTTTTAATCTACCTAGAGTTTTAATAAAACTCTTAAGAATTCCAGTTCCAATTAATCCAGAATTAAGCTATAAATTATCCTTTGTAGACTTGTAATTTGCATGTTATTAAATTAATATTAAGTAAAACGTATACTAGAAATCGTAACTAAGAAAGTTGCTGCTTTCTCTTAGTGTTTTCTTTTTATCATTATTAAAATTCATTCGGATAAAATATTTTTTTCATTCTCATTTACCAGACCGTATAGTTGATATGACTAGTGTACCAAAAACTATAGATTCTTTATGGAAGTAGGCGTTATTTTGCGAAATTCCATAGTACAAAATTTATAACACATAGATTTTCTTAACGAACGCGAATTTTAGCAAAATATTGTTACGTACAGGGGTTCGTGGATTTAGATGAAAATACCTGGTGACTCGTTAAAAAGACTTTATTCAACTTTTTACTACAAACTTAGTACTTACAGTCTCTATACAGTTCGTTGTCTAATAAGAATGCCGAGATCACTAATATTTCATTTTTATTTTCGCTTGTTTATTCGCTCTTGATCGCTATCCGTAAACTGAATGTCGACGCGCATGATACGTCTGGTTATATATCAAACGAACCGATTTCGAGAACATTTGATAGCCTTAAAAAGATCGTAAACATGTTTACCGATAAACATGTTTTGATACAAGTCGAATGTACCAAAGAACTAGCGTTAAGCGAATTTGGACTCTATGACATATAGTTTACGAACTCCCTTTGCATGTTCGTAAACTGCCTCAGTCCGATTTGAACTCTGTGACAAATGCATTACGAACTCTTTTCGCATGTTCGTAACAATATCTATCATGGCTTTTGGATTATAGATTTATTTTTTGAGCAATTATTTAAAAATACACTTATGTATATTAGCATCCTTAACATATTATGTACATTCATTGAAATACTTCCGTTCCTACTTCCTACTAAAAATTCTTGATGACGAATATTTCCGATATTTATTGTTATTGATGTTTAATTCTTTATATCACTGCATAATGTATTGTTTGGAGGTCTCATAAGTTACATAAATTTTAATAATTACCGGAAACGTTCAAGCAACGATGCACAACAGAATATTGATCGGATTGTTACCTTGTCATTTTAATTAACATAACAAATCAAATCAAATCAAATTAAAATATTCTTTATTCAAGTAAACTTGTAAACAAGTGCTTTTGAATCGTCAACTTTACTGCTGGTTCGGAAAGCTGTTCCTGCCGAGAAGAGCCAGCAAGAAACTCGGCGGTTGCTCTTTTTAAAATATAAATCTTAGAACTAGTTACATTTATTTATTACTGTCTTGTACAGGGTAGAAGTGCACCTATATCCACACATCCTTATCATCTAAGTAATCTTCAACAGTATAGTAGGCTTTCTGTATCAGCCTCTTTTTAACAGTGTTTTTAAACTGCTGTAATGGCATGACCAAAATTGATTTCGGAATTTTATTATAGAATCTTATACCCAAACCCACAAACGATTTACGTACTTTTGCTAGGCGCAAAGCAGGAGTCGCAAGCTTATGTCGGTTCCTACTTTGTCTATTATATACATCACCTATCGTTTTATAATTCTTTATATTTTTATGTACAAAAATTACGTTATTTAAAATATACTGTGAAGCAAATGTTAGAATACCTGTTTCCTTAAACTTCTCTCGCAGGGAATCACGCGGACTTAAATTGTAGATGCCACGTATGGCTCTTTTTTGTAATACGAAAATTTTTCACTATCCGCGCATTTACCCCACAGCAATATTCCATAAGACATAATGCTATGGAAGTAAGCAAAATAAACAAGTTTCGCTGTTTCGACATCTGTAAATTGTCTTATCTTTCGAACAGCGTAGGCTGCTGAACTAAGTTTCCCTGCAAGAGTTTTTATAGTTTTTATTTAACATAGTTTTTATGTTATTTATTTATTATTAACTTTAATATTATTATTATTTACTAGCTTTTAAACGCAACTTCGTTCGCGTGGACTGCCTTGCGTGTCTTATTATTTGAGTAAACCATAACACATATTAATTATGGTTAAAGTGAGTTAATCTTAAAAGCTAGACATATGCTGTCGCGGACTTTTATTAAGAACTTTTAGAGGGGAATAATTTTGTAATACATGATTTTTTAATAACTTTCACCGTTGTAAGTCAATGGCGCACGCAAGGAAAGCATTAAATTTTTTTCAATCTATTAAACAAACAATCTCTTCAGCTTTATATATTAGTATAAATTTAGTTTACCTTAACGATATAATAATAACTAAAGAACTCTAAAAGCCGAACTTTGATAACATGTGAACAGAATCAGAACAGAACAGAGTGAATAGGTCCGAACCCTCGGCATACTCAAATTAGTTTTTTGAGTTACAGTTTTTGACGTGTTTTTCGGTGAAAAAAATTTATTCTAATGAAAGTTAATTATCTTTTGGACATTTGACTAAATCCGTAGTACAACGTGGTGAACCTAAGCTCCAAAAACTTTCTCCAAAAAATAGAGGACGCTTTTGCTCAATATTGGAATAGTAACAGGTCATTATTTTCATTAAAAAAAATAAACGTATATTTTTCAGAAAGAACCAATTAATTTTTAATATAAAAATCATTCCAAAGCTTTATAGTTTGTAATAAACAACTTAATGAACAAAGTTCATTATAAGGTCAAGGACTTAGAATAATACTACTTACAATCAGTATTTAGAATTATTTGAAAACACCGTAACACTACCGTAAGAAATGTTACTGACTAATGGTCCAAATACGTGGTGATTATTAAGGGGTCGTAATATCAAAATATTGGTCGCCATCATAGGCTTCTTGTGATCGATGTTGGTAATAAATTCAAATTCAAATTCAAACGAGTCTTTATTCAAATTGGCCTATACAAGCACTTTTAAATCGTCAAATTAAAATTAAAATGAAGCTACGAATGTTTCTGAAAGCTGCTCTTACCGAGAAGAACTAGCAAGAAACTCACTCATGGTCAAAAATAAATATTACAATATTGTATATGTAATTGCTAACAAACATAGATTACAATACCATTTAGTGCGTAGCAGGTCGCAATTTAATTCCAAACTTTCTTATCATTAACATAGTCCTCAACATTATAATAAGCTTTATTAATGAGAATCTCTTTAATTGTTTTTTTTAACTTGTGTAAAAGCAAGTCCAAAATAGATTGAAGAATTTTACTTTAAAAAGTATACCGAAGCTCACAAACGATCTGCGTACTTTCTGAAACCTTAGTCTTGGTATTATTAATTTATTTCCTTTCTTAGTTTGCCTATTTGCGTAACAATTGATAACTAACTTTAAATACTTTGTCTTGCAATTTTGTCGTGGAGGATAAATGATGATTCGGTTACGGGGCGAAATGATCTTAGAGATTGCCGCAGTGACCTTGTGTAGTGCTTGTATAGTATACGCGCGAGAAATAATCCTGCATGTATAAGGTATGCGAACTGTTTCTGCTCAGCATTACATAGATTTTTTTAACAAACGCTGACGCCTAACTATAACTATTGGTTATCATGAATATTTACAATTTTTCCGCTTTTTTTTCTAATCTTGATTACGTCATATCAAAATATGTGATATAGTTTAAAATAAAAATTAAAGTCAAGTCTATTAGTCTGTCTAGTCTCACATCTGTGCAAATGCCTCGTTTAATTTGAATATCTAAAAGTACCGTACCATAATAATGGCGCAATTACATGAAAATGAGGTTATTGGGGAACTAAGTACTCGTTTGTAGGGATAAAATGGATTACCCGCTCGGAGCGTATAAGCGCTCAGGGCGGGCGTGTGTTAGTATTAAAACTTTAAATTGGCCGAAGCCGATAGCTCATGCTTCGTTAACATACGGTTACATCGACATAGAGCTATATAACGGGTATAACTTGATTACGCAATAATAACAACTCAGAGGTCAAGCTCGAGGTTATATTTTTATTGACGACAGGTTTGCGTTTATATTTTCGCTTTATGTTAAGTAATGATGCATAAAGGAAACAAAACAGCTAATGTTTTTAATAATTATGACGTTCACAGATACCTTTTGTTTCGAATAGGTAACTTACATTCGTAGCCGATGTTTTCTTGCTCATTAGACGTTTAGTTGAAATGTTTCTATGTCAACACACATTTCTTTGTAGTGATTAAAATAAACCTAGGATTTTTTCATCATCATGGGCGATCATCTGTTCATCAAGTAGGGAAATTCGTTAAAACATCATCATCCTCCTGCCCCTATCCCACTCTAAGTAGGGTCGGCACGACATGTTACAAAGATGTTGTTACATGATTTGGCTACGTATTTTACGACCGGCTGCTCGCCTGACGTCAACTTACCTAGTCGAATTTTACGACCCCTCGGTAAGAAAGAGGGTGGTCTATTCTACTCAACCGGATACCACACCGAGTCGACTTACCTTAGTCGCCTTTTACGACACCTCGGTAAGAAATGAGAGTGCTCTATTCTACTCAGCCGGATTCCACACGCCGGGATAACTCCTTAACACATCCCGTTTTAAATATGTGTTTTAATCCGTTAAAGCATTTTTGGTGTTTTTGAGTTTTCGAGCTATAAATATTGATGACGAAATTGCCCGTTGTTTATGAAAAAAATAGATGATGTCTGAAAAGAAGATTTTGGTCTTTTCTGTTTTTCAGTCAAACGAAGATCCGACGAAAGCAAATGTCGGAAAAGAAGATTTTCTTCTTGTTCATGAGTTGGTCTTTTCTGTTTTTCAGTCAAACGAAGATCCGAAAGAAAATGTCGGAAAAGAAGATTTTCTTCTTGTTCATGAGTTGGTCTTTTCTGTTTTTCAGTCAAACGAAGATCCGACGAAAGCACTAATTGTTATCTATAATCACTCTCAAGAGTGCATATACTCAGAACTTAGTCTTTTGCCTAATAGAGTTATACATATGTAAACATAATGTTCCCGATTTATTAATTCCATTTTATAATTTGAGTGCAGGAGAAAAAAATAAGTTCTATTTTCAGTAATAAATTGGTATTGCATTTTAACATGATTTCTCATCATTCTCCTGCCCTTATCCCATTCTAAGTGGGTTCGGCACAATATGTTTTAAACATGTTTTTCATGCAAGGTCTTTATCGCCCAACTTACTTTAGTCGCGTTTTACAACACCTCGGTAAGAAATAAGGGTGGTCTATTCTACTCAGCCGGAAACCACTCGGCGGTTTCACATGATTTATATAAAAAATATTGTTGCTTTTGTGTAACTAAATTCCATAAACAAAGTAACACCCTCTTTAATGAACAAATGTAAAGGGCGCTGAGGTGACTATTACTTCCATCTTTATTTGAGGAATATTTGAATTCATTTGGATAGTGTTTTCCCAACGGAAGCTCGGAGAATATTATCTTAACGAATCTCCTGAGTAATGGTAATGGGTTCAAGCGGAGGTGACTTTAGAAAAGGCAAAAGAAAAATATTAAATAAGGAAATTAACTCGCTGCTGGTACCGAATTATACCATCGAAACGATGTCTGTAATTGAATATTATTTCTACAAAGATAGGAAATTCGGATCTTAGAATAAGGAAATACTAAGTATGGGTTTGGGTATTTTACTTTCTTATAAAGTATATTTATAGATGTCTTTTTTTTTATATTTCACTAGCTGTGTAAACCTTTAGTAGAAAAGACCACCCTCTTTCTTACCAAGGGGTTGTAAAGTACGACTAAAGTAAGTTGACGTCAGGCAGGCGGCCCGTCGTAAAATACGTAGCCAAATCATATGAAAACTTGTTTGTTACATATTGTGCCGACCCCACTTAGAGTGGGATAAGGGCAGGAGGATGATAGTTGTGTAAACCAGCGTGTTTTTGTGGCGTTTTATTTCAGTAAATTACACAAAACCGTAATGCACTATTACCTTAAACCTTCCTCGATAATTGTTTTATATATTCGTAATAGTAAGTAAAGTAGTAAAGTAGCGGCCTGTACAATTCCACTGCTGGGAATAGGCCTCCTCTCTCCGTTTCTGGAGAGAAGGGTTGGAGCTTAGATCTACCACACTGCTCCAATGCGGATTGGTACGTTACACATATCTCCAGAATTCTCTAGAAATATGCAAGTTTCCTCACAATGTTTTCCTTCACCGAAAAGCGTGTGCAAAATTGCAATTATCAATTAGACACATGAGTTTTAATAGAAAATAAAGATAATAATAGAAAACTCATTGGTGCCTGCCCGGGTTTTAACTCGTGTTCCCCTCGAAAGAGTCGCACGGTCTCACCGCTGGGCTATCACAGCTCTTATATTCGTTATAACTGTACAAAAATCCATTAGATTAAATGAATCTCATACAGACAGACAGTATTTAGGAACTTTGTTTTATAATATGTATAGATATTGACGCATTTTTTTATATATCAAGCTTCCATCCAGTAGATTTTCAATATAACAACGAGCCTATGTTGCTCTCCAGCCCTTCAAATATTTCCGTACAAAATACCATGTCGATCCGTTGCTATATTCTGCAATGATGAACAAATAAAACATTCGTATTAAGCAATAATTCGTATTATTTTTGGTAATATTAAAATTACAATAAATATAAAACTAAGCTACTTAATAATGTAAAAAATTCCTGATAAAACATTCTCGATATTTTAAGTAGTATCGCTTTTCATATAAAGATTGTGTGTTTCACTAAAAACCAAACACCACACACACACAGCAATAAAACACCTTATCATAAAAGTGTTGCATCAAAATATATCAAGCCAAGGGAATACCTTTTTTAATTAAGAAATGTGCACCTTTTAAATGTTTAAATATCCAAAAAATCCAAACGTGTTATATAATAAATAAATGTATAGGACATTTACACACACGGTCTGCCGTGCCCAAAGTAAATAATACTTGTGTTATGGGTGACGGACAACTGGTAAATATATATACATATATAATTTGAAATACATACTTAAATACAAATATACATCCAGGCTCGAAGAACCAACAAATTGCTTGTAGAAAATGTTGGCCCTCGGCGGAAATCGAATCCACGGCCCGCGGAGCTGGAGACAGGGGCACTACCCACTGCGCCAACGGTCCAGTCATATATAATGTATGCGTTTGCAAAATAACTGGAGCTGTTAATAAATGCGGAAAACTAGGTAATACAAAAAACGTTTTTGCAGGACGAGTAGTACCTAGAGAGGCTTACACATAAACGGCATGTTGTTTGCTATTGCATCACTCGTATTTGCACATAACTTATGATATACTTATAAGACTGGCCCGTTGCCGCAGATGGCCAACATTTTCCATTACCAGTTTGTTGTTTTAACTTTCGCGATTCATACTTATTATTATATAAACATACGGGTCACATGACGATAAAATCGAGTTACCTTTGTATTAGATTGAACGTTTGGGTTGCATTCACAAGGTTACGAACTGACTCTAGGTTCTAGTACTCTTCTCTTGCTTCATCGAGTCTGGGTGTATATAAGTATTTAGGTATTTATTTAAAAATTTTGTATGTATATACATACCAATTGTCTGTCATCAATAACACAAGAATTAAATTATTATCTTTGAGGGCAGACGACCGTGATATTTTTCCCATATATATATTGTTTATATTTATTTAAGACTACATATGACGAGCGTACGAATTTCGTACACAAAAATTACATACATAAATGATAATGTAATAGCTCATTACAAGACTGTAATGAGCAAGCCCAAGATAAGGCCCAACAAAGAGATCTCTGCTGGGCCTTATCTTACCTTGGAGCGAAGGATGTGAAAATAATATTACCATGTTGCTCAAATACTGCTGAAATTAGTAATGTAAAGACTATCTAAAGGCTAGACAAAAGATAAAGGCTTCCTTTATCAAGAAAGATTGGAAATCAATCTGATTTCCAATCTTTCTGCTTCAATGCACTTTTAAAGTTTACACATATTCCAGAATTTCTCCAGAGAAGTGCAGATTTTGTCGAAATGTTTACTTACTATTGTACATAGACTAGATTAAGTAGACACATAATGTTTAACAGAACACTCATAGGTATCTATGATTTATATGCACGATCCTTTGTTAAGAATAACGTATTCTAAACCCTCATTCTGAAAACGCGATAACTACATATTCATTTAAAGAAAAGTATAAATTTCTTAAATAGTAAGACTATATTCATTTCATAAGAGAAAATTCTAAAGGAGTTCAAATTTAATAAGAAGGTATAAACACGGCACGCAAAGTGTGTAAATGTGAATTGCAGATGGGCAGGGATGCGCGCCCCTTGAAAGATACCCGCACTAATGAGGAGGGTGAATGAAAATTTTACGTCTATAAAAGAAAATTTCGCTGCATCTATCTCCACTAAACGAGAGCTACATTTTAAATGTGGCCATTGCGAAATGTTTTTCGCGCCTATCTCGGCGCTATGGAAAGCGTTATTTCAGAACAAATTTTAGTTACTCATTTAATCTACATTTAAAGGCAATCTTTATAGTTTTTAATTTACAATAAAGAAGCTTGTTGTTATTGTGCTCTTCTCTCCTTGTAGAAAAGGACTGGAATTGAATTCCGAGTCAAAAGGGATACTCAGGTTTCACAAAATAATAAATAAATAAATAAATATATAAATATATGGGACACTTACACACACGGCCGTCCGACCCCAAAGTGAGTAACTTAATACCTGTGTTATGGGTGACGGACAACTGATACTACATATGTAATTTTAAATACATACTTAAATACAAATACACACCCAGGCTCGAAGAAACAACAAATTGTTTATAGAGAATGTTGGCCCTCGGCGGGAATTAAAACCCGCGACCCGCGGAGCTACTACCCACTGCGCCAACGAGCCAGTCAACATATACCAGGAATGCTGTAGAAATATACATGCTGACAAATATATTAAATATCATGCGATATGTGATAAAAGTCTCATGATAAATTGTATATATCAATTAAATACAGAAGTTCTTATACAAAAATAGTATGAGTTAAACTAACAAACCTCTAGTAAGAGCCAACCCTTCCCATCGTTTAGCTTGGTTCAGCTATGGTTAAACTAACTCTTACATAATATTACAAACTAATGTTAGAATTTACTACTATATCAAATCAAATCAAAATAATCTTTATTCAAATACGCTACAAATAAGTTACTGGTAAAGAACTGCTTCGGAATGTTGCTCTTACCGAGAAGAACCAACATGTAACTTGACAGGCAATCTTTTGGACATTTCCAATTCATATTAAAA
This sequence comes from Morpho deidamia, assembly GCA_947086505.1. Lineage (NCBI taxonomy): Eukaryota > Metazoa > Arthropoda > Insecta > Lepidoptera > Nymphalidae > Morpho > Morpho deidamia. The sequence continues at coordinate 6,045,355 of CAMTZC010000025.1, forward strand.
CGCAGTCTTGTAAGAAGTTAAAAGGATTTTGAAATCCAGGAATTTTATCATCCAAATAATCTTCAATATATGTTCTTTAAACTAACTCTTTTAACCAAATAATAAAATTCTAAAATAATAATCCTGAAACTATTATTTTAAATGCGAAAGTCTGTCTATCCGTCTGTTGTCTTTTCACGCTGAGGCGATATTTATGAAATTTATTAGAATTGAAATTTTCTTGGATAACTATGACATTTTAAAACTAAAACCGAATGACGTACCTACCTAATCTGGTATTGTTACTTAAGCTTTTACCTATTTTTAGTATCGTAATTTGTCATACCAAGATATAACATTGGTGTAACCTTGTTGGAGAGAGTCACTCAGATATTACGCTATTAGCTCCAATACTAACCACGTGAGGACGAATTGCCCGTAAACACTGTGTGCTCGTTAGAGGCGGTCATTTGCCTTTTGAATCCCGCAGCTTAATATGATTTTCATACACGATACGGGCTTTTGATTACGGCGATTGTGTTTCCATAATATACTTTCGAATATACAAAACCCTAATAACGACAAAAAATATAATTTAGGATTATGAACTTTTTTTGTGTTTTAAAATGATATAAATGTACCAACACGAGGAAGGTATATTATATAATATGTAGGATATGTATATATGTATGTAGTACATTAAAATATTGTTAATAATTAAAATAATCTTTAAGTATAATTATTTTAATCTTTGAGAATATTTTAATGGGTCGCTAATTAAAATATAGTCATTCCATGTTAAAATAGTAACGGCACTTGGATTTTTAATAATGCAGATCATGGGTGGAACAAATTCATAATTTATAATACTCTGCGTTTTCATTAATGAAGTCTTAAAGAATACGGTCTATGAACTAAAACAAAATTGTATATTTTTTTATTTATTTATTTAAGATCCGAAATCTTCAACAGCATTACACGATACATCATCCAACATATATCCCATATAGTTTTAAATTAAATATGTAGTACCAATTATAGAAGAACACATTATTCTTAGTTACAAAGTCACAAATTATAAACCTAAAAATAAACACTAGAGAATAATGAAAACATAGAAAAAAAAGGAGCAAACAAGAACATTAAGGGTCAACTATTATAACTATGAAATTAAAATTTTGGAACATTTTTTCATGAACGATGAAAGCAGCCAATATCCGGCGATAATGTGTCCTTTGTGCAGATATTGTATAAAGATATTTTCAAAAGTGTTAACTGTAGTGGCTGCTTGGTAAATCATGTTAATTTTAAATATCTTTCAGAAACCTGCTTATCTCGAGAGAAATCATATAACTGTTACAATCTTCTATAAACTTATCGCAGATTATAGCAAAATATCATCATCATCCTCCTGCTCTTTTTGCACACTACGTGGGGTCGGCCCAACATGTTACAAACATGTTGTTACGTGATTTGGCTACTTATTTTACGACCGGCCCCCTGCATTACATCAACTTACCTTAGTTGTATTTTACGAACCCTCGGTAGGAAAGATGGTGGCCTATTCTACTCAACCGGATACCACCCGGAGGGTCAACTTACCTTAGTCGCCTTTTACGACACCTCGGTAAAAAATGAGGGTGGTCTATTCTATTCAGCCGGATATCACACGGCGGGCCAACTTCCCTTAGTCGACAACACCTCGGTAAGAAATGTTGTTTAAGGAAATAGGTATTCTTATATTTGCTTCACAGTATATTTTAAGCCATGTAATTTTTGTACATAAAAATATAAAGAATTATAAAACGATAGGTGAAGTATACTTGACACCTACTATTATATATAATAGACAAAGGAGGAACCGACATAAGCTTGCGATTCCTGCTTTGCACCTAGCAAAAGTACGTAAATCGTTTATGGGTTTGGGTATAAGATTCTATAATAAAATTCCGAAATCAATTTCGGACATGCCGTTACAGAAGTTTAAAAACACTGTTAAAAAGAGGCTGATACAGAAAGCCTACTATACTGTTGATGATTACTTAGATAATAAGGATGTGTGGCTATAGCTGCACTTCTACCCTGTACAAGTCAGAAATAACTAAATGTAACTAGTTTTAAGCTTTACATTTTTTAAAAGAGCAACCGCCGAGTTTCTTGCTGGTTCTTCTCGGTAAGAACAGCTTTCCGAACCAGCAGTAAAGTTGACGATTCAAAAGCACTTGTTTACTAGGTGGTGGTCTATTCTACACGGCACGGATTGCAGCAAAATAAATTTATTATTACATTTTTTTTATGGGTCTCCGCAAAATAACGCCTAATTCTATAAATTATTCAGAAACCATATTGATAAACCAAACTACAATAGCCGGAGCTGCTAAAGGTTATAAGGTGAATCATTCGCTTAAAAGCGGCTGCCCATAATCAGCTTAGCGGGCAAAACGGAAATTATTATAAAACTTAAATAGTTACAGTCTAAAATAAAACAAATTAAAAGGAATAGAGTGAAGCGGACGTTAATTAACCGGCCATAATTAAGAGCAGTCTAACTTTTCAAACCGCTTTCTTTTGTAGCGAGAAACTTTGAAATTGCTTCGAGGTTAATGCGAATCCTAGGGATATTTAAAAGCGCTTCATTAAAACCTGTGTAGTCTATCGACAATGAATACGGACTTGGATGCAATTAATAAGGTCTTTTTGTAAGTTTTCTATTGTGTATAATTATACCGTACCTTATTGAGTAGGATAGACCACCCTGTTTCTTACCGAAGGGTCGTAAAATAGGACTAAGGTAAGAAGGTTAGTAAGTACCTTACTAAGGTTAGTATTTTACGATTGGCCGCCTCCCCGACGTCAAGTTACCTTAGCCGTATTTTGCGACCCCTCGGTCGACGTCTTTTTACACTTCACTAGCTGTTGAAATGCCGTGACCACTAAGGTAAGTCGACCCCCGTGTAGCATCCAGCTGAGTAGAATAGATCATCCTCATTACTTACCGAGGGGTCGTAAAATACGTATCCAAATCAATCGACAGCATGTTTGCAACATGTTGCGCCGACCCCACTTAGAGTGGGATAAGGGCAGGAGGATGATCATGATAATTATACCGTATTATACATTTATTGTATAAATACATTATTGTATAAACTACAATTTGCAAACCCTATTTCGGTCACGCACAACCAAGTAGCAAATATTTTCAGTTATGTACTAAATTTGGGTTAATATGGGTCAATTACATACACGGTCGTCCATCCCTAAAGAAAGTAACTTAATAATTGTGTTATGGGTTACAGATAACTGGTAAATATACCCAGACTCGAAGAACTAACAAATTGTTTATAGAAAATGTTGGCCCTAGGCGGAAATCAAAGTCACGACCCGAGGAGATGAAGACGGGGCACTGCCAAGTCGCCAGCTGGCCAGGCGGGATATAAGCTTCATTTGTTCCAAAGATTATCAATATTACGCCATAGCGAAGTGCATAGATGTGAGAGACAGACAGACTTACGCATATATAATATCAGTATGAATTTTGTAAGACCTCGCCTATATCGCCTAATCATCATTCAAAAGTAATTACGTAGCAAAATTATGTTTCTAACATATTTCGCTTACAATGTTACCGTTGATATCACTTTGGTTTTAAAGTTTCAATTATTTCCAATTAGGAAATTTATATAATAAGTCCTTTATGTATAATATTTATCAATTGTCTAACCATATAGGTAAGATCAAAAATAGCTTAAGTAGCAGCCTGTTATTTTCCCACTGCTGGGCATGGGCCTCCAATCTCCGTTTTTGGAGAGAAGGATTGGAGCCAAGACCAACCACGCTGCTCCAATATGGATTTGTTGGTTACACATATCCCTAGAATTATCTGGAGACAGGCAGGTTTCTTCAGGATGTTTTCCTTCACCGAAAAGCGTGTTATAAATTGCAATTATTAATTAGACAAATAAGTTTTAATACATAAACTACCTGGGATTTGAACTCATGATCGTATCTAGAGAGTCGCACGGTCTCACCTAAGCTATCAGGGTCAAAAATATCTTATAAATATAGAATATTCGTAACACATTACACAAGTTGTATATTAAAACAGTGATGTTTAAAATATTCGTTAACCTATTTAGAAAACATTTATGAATTGGTTTGTATTATTAAAGTATTAAAATATAGTTTAAAATATTGCATACTCAGGACAAAATCTAGCTGTTAACCACAAAATATATCTAAATTTATGCGGTAAACAAAACGCTCTATAATTTGAACGCAAATTATAGTCAAGGGCAAATACTTTAAGGACCCGGTTAGCTAAACTAGGTGTAGCGCTAATTTTGACGCCTGCAATTATTTAAAATATTAGGTACTAATTCTATGACATAATATTATAGTCTGGTCACATTTGTCGCAGAACTGATAACAGTTGGGGTAAACGTGTTCTGTAGGCCTACCATGAACCAGTACCTAAACTCAACCCCTTTTTTTTCGTACCATGAAGTGTGGATTGCGTTTTGGTCGTAAAGTTTGTTAAGGAAAACGTTATATCAACTATAGTTGACTCTGTCTTTTACTCAAATGTTTTTAGGACGCTTTCCGAAACTAATTTTTTCATCAGATTCGTCTTGACATACTGTAAGTTAAATCTATTTTGAAATGAATATAGCTCAAGGGGAGAGACCTATGTCCAACAGTGGAGAGGTACAGGTTGAGATGATGATACTTAACTGCATAAAATTGAATATTCCAAGCAAATCTGACACTTTACAAAATATTATTAGTATAGTACAGATATCTTGTGTTAATCATCATTCTCCTGCCCTCATCCCACTCTAAGTGGGGTCGGCACAACATGTTACAAACATGTTGTCACATGATTTGAATGCGTATTTTACGACCGGCCGCCTGCCTGACGTCAACTTGCCTTAGTCGCCTTTTACGACACCTCGGTAAGAAATGAGGGGGGTCTATTCTATGCAGCCGGATACCTCACGGCACATACCTTAGTCGCCTCTTACGACACTTCGGTGAGATAGGAAGGTGGTCTATTCTATTCTGCCGGATACCACACGACGAAGACATCTGTGTTAATATATACATACATACAATTTAATTTGTAGATATCTGTGTAATTATACAAATTAAATTGTATATTATCACAAAGCATCATCATCCTCCTGCCCATATCCCACTCTAAATGAGGTCGGCACAACATGTTACAAACACATTATCACATGATTTGGCTACGTATTTTACGACCAGCCACCTGCCTGACGTCAACTTATCTTAGTCGCCTTTTACGACACCTCGGTAAGAAATGAGGGCAGTCTATTCTACTCAGGCGGATACCACACGGCGGTATATATTATCACAAATATCTATACTAATTACAAAGCGAATTCCCCAAAGGATGTCTATGTGTGATCGACTTTGTAATTATAATTCTTCCGGAAGGTAAAAGTTTCATAAGTTTTATTTTATTTTTTCTTTATTAGGTTCACCGGCAGTTTATATAATATTACATTCTTATAAAAATACAAACCATTATTCCAATTTTGTTCCAAATTACTTAACTATATTAAGGTTAAATTAAACAGCATGCAATGAAACTTTTTTCTAACAAAAATTATATATACAATATGTGTATTTGATATATTATTTTATCACTAAAAGTTGTTGATCATTTTCTTAAAAGTAACAAAAGAATCACCGAAAATGTCTACTTTTTCACTACGTAAGTTGTTTTGAAGAGGTCACGCGGTTCTAAAAATACTTGCCTGCTGGGAGCTTCACTCGCGTACGCCGAGTATTGACACTGAGATACACTAAAGTAATGTAGCAAAGAATTCTAGATCTACCATACTACATTGAAGTGCGCGATACTATAACTAAAAAGTTATTGTGTTAAGTTAACCATAAGGTTAACTTAACACAATAACTTTTCAAAATTTTCAAAATTTCAATTCGTGAAAAATTTTACGACACTGATTTTTTCATGCAGGCGCAACCGCTGGCACAGCTAGTTAATTAACTATACAAAAGGGTTAATCAATTTATTTCTCAGAAATTTAAATCACCGAGTCTTAACAGCAAGACACTACAAGGTTAAGCAATTTGTTTTCGTTCAAAGACGTTCTATAAGGGTTACCTCGTATAATATCTGTATGAATATTGCGATAAAAATAAACAGCGGAAAATATTAAAACTATGTCAAACGCGCCGATATTGCCGTATCCTAAACAAAATCCGTAACAAAAATTAGTTTCCTTCCGATATTTAAAATCAACATCAAACATTAAGCAAGGTTCATTTGAGATAAATTCATGAGATTACACAAGTATTTTGAGAATCGCATGATAAATTTTGCACTAATGTACAATTTCCTCAATGAAATTGTTTATTTCGGAAGTTTATGTGCCTGAATCGTCTATAATTATAGTTTTGGAGATTTATCAAAGTGAATAGAGTAAAGGATATAAATATGTTTTTGAACATATTGATTGATTTGCGTGTAAAACAAGATAAGGAACTCGATTTAAGAAATAATAAAGATGATCTTAATCGATGTTATGTGTCTATAACTATAAATAAATATATATAAGTGGGTGTAAGCTTTAAACCCTTCTCTCTAAAAAAAGAGAGGTGACATTTGCTCAGAAGTGGGATGCTAAAAGAACAAAACTGATTTTCTAGGCTTTTAAATAAAAATATCTCAATAAAACGTACGCAACTATAGAAAATTCTACGATTTGTATAACCTGCTACTCCGCAATGAAGCAACATGGTGAGTCAAAACTCCAATGAGAAGTAGAAAAAGAAGAAGCAGTAACAGGTGACAGCTTTACTTTTTTTAATTTAACATAAAAAAAATAAACATCTATACTATACGGAGAGCAGTGACTTTACAAAACGTATTATATGAATAGTTCATACGAGATGTCTGAGTTAATGAAGATCGATACAAGATTGCATCTAAAATATGTACATCACAGGTTGAGCGTAGCGACATTATGAATTGATGACCTCAGGGACAACATGCGACAGCTTCCCGTACTTCTACGTAATTATGGTACTATCAAATGGATGACTTTCATAACAAAATGTAGAAACAAATTACATAATATACAGAACATATTTCAGGGAAAATTTTCAACGACACCGTGTCAGATATAACGTAACCGTTTAACGTAGATGGAGATGGGCAAGACATGTGGCACGTATTGACAGGTGGACCAAACGACTTTTCGAATGGAGATCACGTGCTAACAGCAAATCACGTGGCTAAGAAATGGTCAGATGACATCAGATGATACGCAGGTCGAACTTGGATGCTAAAGACACAAGATCGCTTGGTATCGATTGAAATGGAGGAGGCCTACGTCCAAGACTGTACACAAAATGGCTGAAAATAATGGTGACGATGATGATGACAGAACGTATTTATGTCTATTACAATACTACTTCTGGCACAAGTATATCCATGCTTAAAAGAAGGCTCCAACCTTACTTCGACTTTTGTAACTCTGTTCATGAAATAAAATGTATTATTTTTATTTTAAAATTATATATATGTAGGAAAGCAATTTCGCTAACGAAAAGTATAGCGCTTAATACAAAAAGATATTCAGTAATAGTGTATTGAAAAAAATGATACCTAAAAAACCTTTGTTTTGCTATGCCATCGAAATTTTATCATAGGCTTTAAGACAAATACAAAAAGTATAGTTATGAAAACGTGGGCTGATAATATTACGGACAAAGTACGTGAGTCGTGTCTAGTAAAGTTAGTTGTAGTTATTTATGTATATGTTGCCGTTGGTTGTGATTTGACAGTATGAAAAAATCACGTGTACATTTTTTCCCGTACATTATTCAGAACTAAGTTGCGAGGCATTGATTTATAACTATTTAGAAATGTACCGATGCTTTGGGCCTCGGAGAACACGTTTGACGATTAGTCCCGGTTATTCTGTCTGTCGGTAATCGCTAACGAAAAGTATAATTTATACACATCTCACTGTTTTATGGTCAGTAAATACATATATAGCAGATAACGCCTAAAACGTTGGGTCGAAACAGATGAATTTTACAAAGGAGCGTCTACATAAACAATATATTCGAAATAAGTTTTATTCTACAAGAGGGACAAAACAAAACTATTAACAACACATAGTAAAGATCATTTATTCATTTGCCACGGAAAACGAATCATATAGACGTATTTCATATATAATGCCCTAATATCGCTGTTTAAGCGCAAAATCCGATATCTTGAGCTCGAGCATTGATGAGTCCTTAAATATTCATGAGTGATGCGACGCTCTGTGGTCTTGGGTGAGGCCACGAAAATATCACAAAGTTACAGTAGATACGCCGAACTAAAAAATAGAAAAATATTATGCAAAATAGATGTCACAAAAAGTAATGTTCATATAAAATGCACTACTAGAGACGTTCAAGCGTAAAATCCAATATCTTGAACTCGGGCTTTGATGAGTGCTTGAATATTAATGAGTGACGCGACGCTCATTGCCCTTGGGTGAGGCCACGAGAACAGCATTATATCACAATGGAATTAAATCCTCATTAAATACGTTTAAATAAATTAATAATAGAAGACAATAAAGGTTACATAAATAATAATATTTACAAAACAAATATTAGTTTGTTTAAATTATACTGCTTTAAAATAGGTTAATATTTAGATAATACAGTTATTTTTGACTTTATAACGTTCTTATGATTAAAAGGAGTTATATAATTCCTTATAAAAAGTAAAAAAAAAGAACTTAAATATTAAAAAATAGATATTGTAGATAGTTAGAACAAAACAGACGGTCAATTCGGTTTCGTAGAGCGCTGTCACTATCACACACGGGTTCGTTAGTCTGTGCGACAAAGACGATGCTCTATGAAGCAGAATCTAGCCGATTTCTCTCTCTGAGCCTCGATGTGCATTATTTATTGCCACGTACTATACAATTAATTATAACAGTTCAATAGAACGCTTGAGCGTTGTTGGCAACAACATCATATCAATATCTTCCATCAATGTCAATAAATCAATTTAGACGGTTGTGATCATAGAGTTTTTATCTTGTATAATATCTATTATCTAGTAAGGGAGCCAGTCTCAATGTGTCCATTGATAATAAATAGAGAGACTAGACATAAATAGAGAGACAAGCGGGACTTATTATCGGTTTTTCTTTTTCGTAGTTTATTGTATTTTATTACGCTTCATTCGTAGCCTCATTCTAAGCTACACCACAAATTACTATCACGCATCAAAATAGATGCACCAAGCTGAACTGAATCTAAACGCCTTTGACATATCTGAATATTGATGCGTATTTTACATAACTTTCATATTGTCTAATAGGGCGGTTGCGCAAAATGCAAATGTAACTTCCTTCCAAGTATCAGAAAAATCGTCTTTGAACATTCTGCACGGAATGCAAATTTCACGATTGTGCCCAGTTGAACGTCCTTTTTAGTTACACAGGTCAACATTTTAGATTTTAATATCGATAATATATTATTATAATTTAAATTTAATTTTATTCGAACGACTACGATCGACACTGCTATATCTAAAATATTTGTACCTTATATACATTATCTACAAAAAAAACTATTTTAAATATTTACACTAAAAAATAGTCCTATTACTTAATGAACTGATCAATATATATTTTGGTTTACTTTAAGTTTCGGCTACTCGGCTATCACGGTACTATAGAGATTTGCTATAGTTTAAACGCATTCAGCACCAAACAGACCTATATGCAGAACGAATCTAGCTCAGACTAAATCATATCTATCATTATTTACAAGAAATATTTGTTAGTAACTTTACTAAATATTTTAGATGAAACCAATGTAGTATATATCAATGGTAAATGCACCGTAAATACTTCAAGGTGATTGCTTATATAATTTGACACGAAACGTGCATTTGGAACTACTGTGTGCTGAAGACACATTTGCTTTGTTACTAACATTCCTTCATGTTTATATATAAATAGTAATTATTGCATTTATAGCATATGTGTCACATTTTTTATTCTTATTCAATGGTTTTTCATTTGGTTAGTATTATTGAATCCTAACAGTAACAACAAACATTAGGTACGTAAAGTAATTCTTGGCGTTGAAATAAGTTATGTAACTTAGAGTTTGCTATAATAAAGTTATTGTAGAATGTTGCTCAATGTCAGGTTTGTCTACTTTTCCTAATCCAGGATTATACCTGTATGAACTTCACCACTACAGCGCACTTATCTAGTAAACGACCACGAATCAAATCAATTGGAAGGCCTTTTTGTTCTATCTATATATAATTTTTGACATAAATTAAATTACAACCTCATCTTGCTTAAGATCTTTACCAAATTCTCTTATTGACTAAAATTTATATAAATATAATAATAATAATAAAATACAATTAGGATTATTTCGTTCAGAAAACTGTAAAATTGGCCCTTATGAAATATTTAAGTCATGTAGTTAAAATTGTAAATTTAAGCACATATATTTTCCCGGCTATAATCAAAGAATTTCTCATTACAATGATATCTAACAAATGTCAACCATGCATTAGGCAATTGGTCGTAACCCACTCTAATAGGAAATTAATCCCTGCTTGCGATTCGTCCGTGATCCATCAAAAGATAAGCCTCAAAAATAGAACCGGGATTCCATTCACGTATTTCTATTTGAGTCCAAACAATTATTTGTTAGATTTAATTTAATTATTGTTTAGGAACATTTTCAAAAGCTCAAGCGATTTTTTTAGTGCTGCTTGATGAAGTAAAAAATATGAAAAGTAAAATCTAAAATCTTTGAAGACATTATGAACATGTTTAACAAAGACAACAGATAAATTATAATATTATTTATTATTTTATGTTTATTTATTATATTTTTTTAAATTATTACTGTACATAAATAATGTAAGTTACATTTGTCGGCGTATAATAATTTAAGACGGTTGAGTTTGCGATTGGCATCGCATATACTCGGAACGTCAGGCTTCATCATAAGGCGATTCGCTGAACTTATAAGTTTGGGCTGCGTCGTTTGCAAATACTCGATGTTACGTGAACTGCAGGCCTACCATGAACTCTTATTATTACTAGCATTATGTCTTATGGAATATTGCTGTGGGGTAAATGCGCGGATAGTGAAAAAATTTTCGTATTACAAAAAAGAGCCATACGTGGCATCTACAATTTAAGTCCGCGTGATTCCCTGCGAGAGAAGTTTAAGGAAACAGGTATTCTAACATTTGCTTCACAGTATATTTTAAATAACGTAATTTTTGTACATAAAAATATAAAGAATTATAAAACGATAGGTGATGTATATATTAGACAAAGTAGGAACCGACATAAGCTTGCGACTCCTGCTTTGCGCTTAGCAAAAGTACGTAAATCGTTTGTGGGTTTGGGTATAAGATTCTATAATAAAATTCCGAAATCAATTTTGGTCATGCCATTACAGCAGTTTAAAAACACTGTTAAAAAGAGGCTGATACAGAAAGCCTACTATACTGTTGAAGATTACTTAAATGATAAGGATGTGTGGATATAGGTGCACTTCTGCCCTGTACAAGACAGTAATAAATAAATGTAACTAGTTCTAAGATTTATATTTTATAAAAGAGCAACCGCCGAGTTTCTTGCTGGCTCTTCTCGGCAGGAACAGCTTTCCGAACCAGCAGTAAAGTTGACGATTCAAAAGCACTTGTTTACAAGTTTACTTGAATAAAGAATGTTTTGATTGATTGATTGATTGATTATTGCGACTCAATTGAAGACGTAAACGACGACCGCGAACCGCTTTCTTTTCGTACCATGAAGTGTGAATTGCATTGGGATTGTAATGTTTGTAAAGGATAACGTTCTATGAACTATAGATAACTCTGTCTCTTTTACTCACATGTTCTTAGGACGAATTCCGAACGCTCATTCGGCAACGACTAAAGTGTGCGTCTTTAAGACGTCATGGTATGAAAAAGCAAAACAATTTCGTTAACGTCTATAATCGAGTCACAATAAGAGTTCATGGTAGGCCTGCTAGTCTTGGAAAAGAAAAAGGCTTTTTATTTTTGAACTAGCGGATCATATGCGTTGTGAAATATTGTCAAACTTTAATATTAACGCAGTACATTGACAATACTGTGTATTTTTTGTAACAAAAATGTGAGCAGTCAATAATGTCCCTGCTAAGACAGTCATCTAACGACTTACTTATTTTTTAGTTATAAATAATGTTTAATTATTCATATGCAATAAGTTAGATGCAGTTAATATAATAATTTATATAATATGCGCTCCTATCGATGATTATTAATTTGCATCTGTTCAAGGTGTGAATCTGACAAGTTTATTATGGTATTTTATTTTATATCACATCCTAGCTCTGAAATTGTAGTTGGGCATATAAGTTTTAATATACTATCCAATTAAAAATATTTTTTTTTTTTATATCAGAGGGAATGTGTTATTTGTGACAATAATTTTGATATTCGATAGAGGGCGCTTCTTAATGCTAGGTAGTATGCACTTTTTCCCGTGACATGCAGCATATCTACATGCATATCTACATGTTGCATGCCACAGGAATGTATCCCAGCTTTAATTGGAGTCAAGTAGAATAGATTAATGTGGGTGTAGGCTAAATTGTTTATATTATAAATATTACTTGCGCAAGCTTTGAATGATTCTATGAATAACTTATAGTTCTAAACAAAAATGTATAGACTAAATCAAATTCGGCTGGCATAATAATTAAGTAACAGGCGCTCAATCAAGGTTGTTGGGGTTCAGAACCCTAATAGCTGAGATTGTGCAATACGCCTTGTTCCAGTTTCAATACCTTAAAGTCAAAGTACAAATTATTTAGGACGCGTATGCCTTGTATTATGACAGTGGTAATGTTCATAATACATAGTTGTGGAATTTTACATTGAATTCGTTGATTGGTTACTAGGTTGTAAGCTAACTTAAATGTGTGTCTATTGTTTGGTGTCTAAGGATGAATTAAGTAACGATAAAGATATTGCTATCATTGTGAACATTATTATTGACCGATTGATTGATCAGTTTGATTTTTTACGCATTCTAAATAAATAAAAATTATATAGTGGAATTAAAATCAAACTTTTGAGATTTTACAATAGAATGATAGAATTACTAACGGATCGAAATCATTCCCATGTGAAAGGTATCTTATAGAAATAAAATTGATATTTTAAATGTTTTCTTTCGTTATTGTTAGTAACTTTAACATTAAACTAAGCGAGCTTAGTTGGCCTTTAGACTAAATAACTCTTCTAGTCTATCCTCTGGTAGTTCTAGAAAGTAGCTTCACCTAGAGACAAGCCCTTTTTTATAAGCCAATGGCCAAATGACAGTCATCTATATATTTACAAAAACACAAGTGTCCTCACGATCGACTGTATTATCATGTATCGTAATACATACGTATCACCCAGCGATTCCCTTAGATGTGTGTCCAAAAGCCGACAATTGCCGGGTTGAAGGCGATTGTAGGCGATCATCGATTATTATTGATAAGTACAGCCGAGTGTGTCCTCTACACGATCGTGCTTGTGTTAATCGTTTGTAAGCGCTGATTATGAATAGCAGCCATTAACTTTTGCGATTGCGATGATCCCATTGTATCAATCCTCGGCTACTTAATACAGGTAGGTACTGTTTTACAAATGTCAAAGTAAATGCCTTTATAAGTGGTGGCTATAAAGTGGAGAAACCGTTACTTGATATAAATAAAGTAACGTAACTGTATATGGTGAATCGGTATGTCATAGATGGAAAGATTTATCGTAAAAGCAATTATTCATATAAAATAATAATAATGATTGTTAATGATTTGAATCTGGCGTTTATAGGATTGTCGTGACCAACGCGAACATAAGATTAATTTCGTATTAAATCAGATGTAAAGAATAATTACATATCAAACGAAACCGTAGTAACTATTAGTGTAAAATATTTCAACGTTTAATTTATTAATTTTTATTATGCTCTAACTACACTGGAGCAAAATTGTAAATTTAAAATATATTTACACTTTGACTTAGATGTTTTTTAACAAAAAATATACGTCGAAATTCACACCCAACAGAAATAATAATATATGGGACAATTACACACGTTTGTCCGTCTCCAAAGAAAGTTACTTAATACTTGTTTTATGGGTGTCGGACAACTGGTAAATATATTACGTATATAATTTGAAATACATACTTAAATTCAAATACACACCCAGACTCGAAGAACCAGCAAATATATTTAGAAAACCTTGCCCGTCGGCGGAAATCGAACCCGCGACCACTTGAGCTGAAGAAGATTGGCCTTGAAAGCGTTACGCACAGGCAGAAAGATTGGGCTTCGCATTTATAAGTATAAAGCATGGATATCATAAAAAAAGTTCTACTATATATTGCTTCATATTAAAAAAAACTGCAAGTTCCATTTTTATACTAACATTGATTCGCAATTTAGAAACTATTACTATGATATATTTTTATACTCTCACGAATTCTTAGGAATTTGCTGCCGGCATTTATAAAGACAACGTGACTCTGTAAAATCATGAGGCAATTAGCGATAGTAACGCTAAATAAATTAAACAACATTTTAAGTACCTATTAATGTTTTTATCGACTTTAATTGAGTTTGTAATTTTTAGAACTTATGCACGAACAAATATGCGCACGCGCAGGTTGCGAAACTGCACAGACACAGGTAGCAGAGGTGATATAGTTTTCGAATGGCAAATCTATAAATTTCAACACTAACCCATTCATGCATTTTTCATTGCAATAAAAACTTTTATCAGTAACCAACAAGTTCAATGCAAAGTAATTCTGCAAATAAAAATATTTAATACTGATATCGTGCGTTGATAACAGAAAGACAAAATTAAGTGTTTAAATACACTTGGTATTTCCAGTCTAAATTTTTTGCCATTTATTACCAGTCCATACAAAACATTATTATATCGTTCAAAGTAAGTATCACTGATTCATATATAAGATAGTTCAATTTTTTAAAGATTCGGCGTCGAAGTTGGCGTCGAATCAATTCACTTATTATTTATACACGAATTTATAAAACATTTTTAAATAAGTACTGTTAAGGAATGTTCAGAAGTGAGTATTAATGAATCTTCAATCAAAAATTCAACTTTTACTTCCTTATTCGCAATTAATACAACAACGCCGAAAACATTTGCGGCTATGTTCGTTATTCATCGGCTGCACTCGGTATACGCACGACAGCAGCGACCTCTTGTTATTACCCCTTACAGTACAAAAACATTTTGAAAAAATTGACGGACACAGTGAGCGGTGAAAGTACACAAGCTACCAGTGATTAGAACTCTAGATTGTAGAACCCCTCACTAACTCGTCTGAACCAATACTGCCCTCTGCATCCTACCCTTAATACAGTTGAGTCAATTCTCTATTACGGTTATCTCATGAGCAAGGTCTTACTTTACCCAACATTAAATCACTATAATTCTTAAGAACTGATGCTAGACTCTATTTGTAATACAGTATTCCGGAATTTACAAGGCTATATGGAAGAACAAGTATATTACATAAATAGTTGTCGCTACACATAAGTATTCCTAGTCATTTTCAATTATTTGGAGGTATAGTATAAATTCTAAAATTTTTGGAAGAAATGCACGACGAATTTTGGATATTAATTACAGAGATCAAACCTTTAAGGCGTTATGGACAAGTGATGACAAGTGACATGACGTGACCCACTAGACCACCATAATATATTTATAAACCTAAACTTTATTTTCTGCGACCATTAAGCACCAGAGCATAATAATACAGAATTGTGTAATTAAATATTTACTTAACTTCTTATAGCTTTTGTTATTTGGCAAATATAAAATTTCGTGATAATATTTAAAAAAAATTAGACTACTGTCATTAGAAATTAAAAGTATAAAAAAGTAAAATAACAGTCTGTTACTATGCCCACTGCTGGGCTAAGGCCTCCTCTCTCCGTTTTTTTTGGACAGAAGGCAATCCTTCTAGCATGCTACCATGCTGCTCCAATGCGGATTGGTAGGTTACGCATATCCCTAGAATTCACTAGACATATGCAGGTTTCCTCACGATGTTTTCCTTCACCGAAAAGCGTGTGATAATAACAATTATCAATTAAACACATAAGTTTTTAATACAAAAACTCATTGGTGCCTGCCCGGCGTTTGAACCTATGTCGTCTCTAGAGAGTCGCACGGTCTCACCGCTAGACTATCACAGCTTTAAGAAATTAAAGAATATTTTAAATGAGAATAATAACAGCACTAAAAAAATTAAACATTGATACATAAAAACCTCTATAAATATTTCATATTCAAATATTATTAAATATATAAAAAAATACAATAAATTTAATTAGCTCAAACTCCAACAACATACCAAAAACAAATGCAACCATAGACAAAATGATGCAACTATGTGATCACATAGTTGCAACATTTTCTTAAGGAGGGAGTGTAACACTTATAAATTGACAATTTATTAATTTTTTAGAGGTTAAGGTCGATGCTGTCGATGTCAATATCATTATGAAAAATAATATTAAAGAGTGCCCTATTTGTTAATGTACGCCTGCCCTAATAAAACGAACTTGTCAACCTAAATCCTAAAAGCATTTCGATAGAGGTTGACAGGGTTTGGTTCGGGTCATTTGTTACGCAAAGTAATTGTCAATTTCAGATAGGCCGTTTTTCGATCTATCTACGAATAAATATTCATTCGTATCTAGCTAGAATTTGTAATTAGCTTTGAATTATAATCAGTATACCTACTAATCGATATTATAGTAATGGTATGTCGACTAAAATGGAAATGGCTATATCGCGAGAACCACGGATGGACGTTGGACAAAGAAAATCTTAATGGGATGACGATACATTAAGCATAG
Organism: Morpho deidamia; assembly: GCA_947086505.1. Lineage (NCBI taxonomy): Eukaryota > Metazoa > Arthropoda > Insecta > Lepidoptera > Nymphalidae > Morpho > Morpho deidamia. The sequence goes on from CAMTZC010000025.1 coordinate 6,062,328, forward strand.
CCGAAGTGACATGCTCTAGAACAGCCCAAAGTAGGAAAAAATGGAAAGATATGGAGGAGGCCTCAGGCCAATTATGGTAAAAATAATAAAAAAAAACAAGGATAAATTTATTAAAATAAAACTGAAGACATAGATTATAACTAAATATTGTAATAGTACTAATTAGAACATGTCATTTTTTTTTAAATAAATGGCTTATTATTATACCTAGGTACTTATCAATAGTAAAGGCAGATGGAAGCTTCATATTTAAAACGACAATGCTGTATATAATGCCTATAAAATAAATATTACTGAGATTATTATGACAACAACTATTTTGGCATATTCTTTCTTCTTCTCTATTTATTCTTCTACGAATAGTATGAGATGAATTCACTTCTCCAAATTTTGAATTAAGCTTGCTGTCATGTAGTTTATACAGATTATTCAAATATTGGAAATAAAATTTTGCTTTTACTCTATCTTTCTTTGCTTTTTTGCTATGTCTAACCATTGTCAATTCAACTTTTGGTTTTAATGCTCTTAGTAAATATGTGAAGACGGTAAATAAGAATAATTTCAATTCAAGTTTAACTTGAATTGAAATTATTCTATTACCCATCTCAAAAATAAATTTCGTATTCAAATAATTTTGTTGAATTAGAATAAATAACTGCAATAAAATCTACAATATATCTACACAACTTGAGGGCGCAGTACAATTATGTCATTGATAAAAATTTATACCAAACATTCAATGTCATGTATATAAAATAATTTCAATGTCATGTGATTCAACGGTAAATAATAACGATTAATAAAACTACAAATAAGTATCAAGATTTTATAAATAAATAAATATGTCACATTAGAATTATTTAGTGTCTATTACGGATTAAATAACATTAAATTTACATTTTGTTTATAATAATCTGTAAATTTTATCTACTAAATTGTTGTAATTTTTGTTACCTTTGAACCAGGCTTTGCTTTAGTTACCTTATAAACATTATTTCCTTGTTGTTATATTAGTATGATTTTGTATTTTATTTGTTTTTTATTACCTTAGAACAGAATAGATGTTCGCCATGATATACATCATGACCCTGGTATTCGAATACTTCAAGTAAATACTATATCAGCAGAATAGGGTTGGTTTGTCGTTTCCTGAGAAATGGAATATGAGTTAATGGAATAGCGGTGTGGGGCATTCGACTGGATTATCTCTATACTTCTACTCAGACGTTCTTTATGATAAGTTTAGATAACACGTCCAATTATAATTAATTTTAAAAACCTTATTAGAAACAATATAATTTTGTTTTTACGGTCTTAAATCTTCGGCTAGTTGTTTTGTTACGTGTCCTTTAATTATTTCTTAATCCGAATGGCAATTTACCTAGCCTGTGTTATGCGAATTGAGGGATTTAGGCGCGGTGCACTACCTTCCGAGTATTGATATTTACCGTGGCCAACTCCCACAGTTAAGTCAATGTTTTGCAATATTGCGATATAATACTATTGCGCTATGGGAAGGGAATTATACGACAAGCGAAGGATTTTCCATTATACACGTATATAATACATACTAGTGAATATCAATAACTTATCACGGAGTCTCGACAGCCAAAAGTTATAATAATTCCGTTATTTTCATATCGTAGAAGTAACATTAAAAAGAAATACCTTGAGCGGCGCATATGGGTTTTCAAATGTGTTATACGGCACTAAATTTTCTCATAAAAAATAATTTGCGATTAGTGACCTTTGATATACTTATTATACTTATTATAATGCTATTATAATATATAATGCTTGTGATGCCGTGTGGTATCCGGCTAATAGAATAGCCCACCCTCATTTCTTACCGAGGTGTCTTAAAAGGCGACTAAGGTAAGTTGACGTCAGGCAGGCGGCCGGTCGTAAAATACGAAGCCGAATCATATGACAGCATATTTGTAACATGATGTGCCAACCCACTTAGAGTGGGATAAGGGCAGGAGAATGATGAATATATAATGCTTTTGATATACGTGTAGAAAAAAAATGTGGACGCGGCGCTATCAATCCAAAAATTTAAAATAATACGACACAATGATGTAGCTTGTAGGAATAAGTACAAGTTCTGAACGTTTATCAAATTTGACGTGTAATAACGTTGTTCCACACAAAGAGATAAATTAAAAGCTAGATTAGAATTACTTGAAGCGATCATATTGAGACTTATTAAAACTAAAAACTCCATATAAGTAAGATTTACGGAACCGAAAAGAATCATAAATATTATTATTTAAATGTATATCATAGATATACTAGAGACTACAAAAAACTTGTAACTAATGTACGTCAATATTCAAATTTCAATATATATTCATAGGGTGTGTATTAAGACGAATCCTTTATGGAGCAATGTTTTGGTCAAGTTCCGTAACTATAATATAAATTCAATCAGCTCGCTTACTATAGACTTTAAGATATTAATCAAGATCTAAGTATAAGTTAAGACTGTTCAACTTTATATGACGTCATAACATTATTTATTTACAAAAAAAACAAGGCCTAATAGACATAAGTGGTACTTTCGAAGGGAAGTAAATATTTATACGTCAATATGAAATACTAAGTAACAAAGTTATTTTAATTGGCATTTTAACGATCCTTTTTACGCACACGTTTTATTGTAATTCAATACAAATTGATACTATGAACATTAAAACTTGCATTCCGTTGATAATTGAACTTGCTTAGTAACATTTCAAAGTAAAATTCTTATTTCTTAAACAGTTATAAAATGTATACTAGAACTAAGTGAAATTTGCTTGTTGGCCTTTCGGTTTCAACACCGTCAATAGGCGTGACGAGCGAGCGCAGAAGCTTTACTAGCGTCTAGGAACGTCATTCTAAAGGTGCAAGCTGTTAGAAGCCACAGCTTAGGGTGACGAGTAGAGGAAGCATGAATGACAGGACAGGAATGTGACAAAAAGCCATGCCACGAATCCTGCATGTAACGGGTATGAAAAAACGGATAGTCCACCATACATTTTGCACTATATATATTTTCTATTTACTGTATCGCGGATTATAGCAAAATAATTTTATACTTTTAAACAAAGAATACGCTTATTAATTCAATACGGAAACAGTATTCTTGGGCTCTTTCCACGTTTACATAGTTATATGAGTCGTTTATTGTATTTAAGTACAAGATCAATAAACTAGCATTATTTATATTCCACATGACTCTCGATACATGTTCCGGTATCAACAGTATAGTTGAAAGTGGAATAGCTCGTGCATGTTGAATACCGTCCATGCGTAAATCAATTAGCATCGACAAACTGCCAACTCGTTTCTCTATGAAACAGTTGAAAATGGGAAAAGCTTGTGTACTGTTTTTAGAGATTTGAATTGTTAACGCGTCCAAAAGCAACTGGTTTTTTTCAGTAAATAAAAATATTTAAGGCGCTGAACAGAGCTGGCGTAAATTCAGATTTCGGCATATAAGCCACGCCCACAATTTCTGCGACGGCGTAGCGACAAACTTAATTTTTTAACACCCATTGTAGGTGTACACTATTTTATCCAAACTTTTTTTGTACAATTTATTTAAAAAACTTATGTCTAATTAATCTTATAAAACTAAGTATGCTGAAACTATAACTAAACACCTAAAAAAAGACATATTATCAACAAGGAATAGTCACAAAAGGCGGCAGCGAGCGACACACGTCCGTATAGCAGCGCGCCTCAGCGATCACTGTCTTTATTCGTAGATGTAAAAGAGAAGCGAGACTCGTTTCAGTTTTGCTATTTTCTAAAAAATATTTAATTTGAATAAAATATCTTAATTAATTCAAAATTTAAATCTTACATTCTCTTTATATTATAATGATTTATTAGTCTTTATAATTTTACCAATTTTTGTTGATAAATATTAGAGATATTTACGATAAAAGTAAAAATCAGAGGTCTATTTACCAATATTTTTTATCGAAAAAAAGTATCGTAATCATGTTTTGAAATCTTACATTCTCTCTGAGGTATGATGTATATTAACATATATTTTTCTTTTAATCGTCATCCCTATAGCTTTTGTTAAAAACGTGTTTAAAGTCAGCCTATTTGGCTCTGTTCAGCGCCTTAATTCTTGCTGTGCCAACGACGGCTTCGCCCGCGTGGAATTCAGTGATTTACGATACTTCTCCCGAATTTTCGAAATTGTAAACATAAAAGCAGTTATTGTGAGCTAGCCGTGAGAGATAGAGACATGCTGTCGCGGACTTTTTTGTTGTAGTTATATAGATCTACAATTCTCTTGCACATTACTTTACCGTATCTCTGCTGGTTTACGCAGCGCACGCGACTAACCCCTCGTTCGCACGGGATGAATTTTATCGCGCGTAAAAATTACGCATAATTGAAACAAATGGGTATCCAGGTATCTGTTCACACGACAGCGTATTTATATCGCGACTTATTTTTATCGTGCAGTGTTCCATTTTAGTCCTTAGGGCGAGGGCGTTAAGCTGAATATACCATACGAAACTTCTTATAACGCCTATTGTGGAATTTTAACGCGACGTAATTTTTACGCCCGTGCTAACGAGGGGTAAAGCTTCCAACAAGCAAGTTTTTTAACAACTGCGCGATCTCTTCAACACAATTTACATAATACCGATATGTACTATTTACCTAAACCATCCGATGAAACCCCTACTTTTGATGAAAACCCTACAAAAATCTGTTCAGTAGATTTTGAGAAAATCGATTACATACAGACTTTGCTTTTTGGGACTTTGTTTTATAATAAGTATAGATTTGCCTATATTGCGTCGCGGCTTCAGTCTACAATACTATATTCGGTTATTGTTGTTTTTCACCAGTAACAGCAACAATACGATTCTTATTACACCAAGTCCACAAAATGCTGCCTGTGTGTGTGTGATCGATTTTCTCATAACCTACAGAAACGATTTGTGTACGGTTTTTTATTAAAGGTAGTGCAATTCTTCCGGAAAGTTTAGGTTAAAAGTGCATAACGGTTTTTGGTACGGTGTATTGTAAAAAAAACTCGTCTGCTGGGAGCTTTAGTCGCGTGCGCCGCGTGAACTAACAGAAATACACTAATGTACTATAGAATTGAAGATCTACAAAAATACTACAAAAAAGTCCGCGACGGCATGTCTCTGCCTGTCATGGTTAACTCACAAAAACCCAACTTTTATGTTCAAAATTTCAATTACAACAAAAATACATTGGTACCCACGCGGGCTGCTGCTGGCACAATTAGTAGTAGATAAAACACGGTAAAACCAGAAACCTTAGCATTGTCGATTGAAGCATCAGGAAATGCATATCTACTTTCTTTTGTCTTTAATATCCTCACTTCATTTTTTGTTAGTAAATATAATTCGTGTCTTATAAATGGTAACAACTACTGTTTTTTTTTTCAGAACATAACGCAACTTTTTCAAGTGGTATTAAATGTAAACTTTAAAAAACTTGCAAACCATATGTTGACCCTAATAAAGTTGAAAATTTGGATCAAATAAATAATTGAAACTTACGCACCATTAATGGTACAATTAAATACTTTCTGGTATCCCAATTAATCGTTATTATTTCTATACATTTATTTAATTTTATTAACACGACAGATATATGAGGTATTAATGAATAACTTTGGACCACTATTAATTGTGAACGTATAGCAAAACGCGTTTTTCTTTTGATAACGGCTGTTATATGTTTTATTTATTGGGGCTTTACTTTAGGCCATATTAAGAGTATGATATAATGGTACATTTTATAAATGTACTATTGTGCACTAAAAATATTTAGGTTTACAAAAAAAAATCAACTCTACACGAACATTTCCAGATCAATGTAAACACCTGTCGAACAGTGAAATAACAAGTTTTTTGACATTATCTGTACTTACAAAGGCTCCTAATTTTCTAGGTCGTTCATAAATGTTAGAATCCAGTTTAAGTATTTGAGCCGTGCCCTATAGTTTACAGATTCGTGAATGTTTGTCCTCGAATAATAAAGTTTAATTCATTCAATCTGTATAATAATTTACTAACATAAATTTGTTGAATAAGTGAGAGTTCATATCATGAGAACGTTTATTTGTACAATGCTTAAAATTCATTAACGGCACTGTTATATCTGTAGTTACCGTAATTTATAAAAATTATATGTAACTACAGAGGTTGCATGTTAAATTCAATTGTTTTTTGTTTCTTCTTAGTTGTTGTGAAGAAATATTTATAGGCGCTGGTACATGATATAAAGGTGGTCTTTTTCGCTAAAATAAGAGCGAAGCCGCGGGCAAAACCTAGTAAGTAGAGGTAGAGCGACTTTAAAATAGTCCCGGCCAGCTAGTGGATTTAAGTGCGGCACAGGATTGTAAGTTGAAAGAATCTTGAAGACACCTGACAGACGAAGACGTACAGAAGTGGACGTTTCTCAAATAATGTTTTTATTAATCGGTAAAAATTGAAATGTATTAAAGATTGTCATCAATCAAATATATTTAATAAATTATATTCGATTAATAGTATCAAGGATAGTTCAAAGGAAAACAAAAATACGTTAAAATCAACTCTTGGGGTACTATTCGTCAAAATATTACGAGAATTGAGTGAGTGAGTCTTGACCCGCCTAATGGTTAGAAACAATACATCGTGACTTAGGTCACCTACGGCACGTTTGTATTAACTGGGTCAAGATATCAGTTTCCATGGCTGGCATTTGTGAGGAAATATGACCTAATTCTTATTTTCTTTATTGGATATAAGATTGCCATCGCATATATTAATTTCGGTATTATTTCTTAAAAAAATTTACTAATATGATGAGCCCTATGTATGGTCTTTATATTGATTACTTTCCACAGCTACAAGAAACTTTTATCTCTTTTGAATATGCCCTCATTCATAGGCCTTTGAAATAATAGCTTTTAAAATAAATTTAAGCAATTATATTATGTCTGAACTTGTCTTGACGTATAATATATCGATTATTTATCTATTTGTATAAAAATAAATGTTTGTCTGTATGTTCTTTATAGTCTCCCAAACGACTTGACCGATTTTAATTAAATTTTCAGATAATCTTTAGATTGACCCTGCGGATATTATTGTAAAATTTAATGGCAATTGGAGCATTTTTTTATAATTGTAATTCATATATCTGTGAACTCAGCTTTGCGGAATGGGCTGGTTATACTAGTATATGCCTATAATAGTACTAAAAAAAGTTGTAATTGGCAGACAACAGACGGGATAAGAGATTATTAAGTATTTCTAACTTATCAGGGCTTTCTATATGCATTAATTTGATAGTTTATTTATTTATTTATTTTCTTATTGTACATACATAGTAATATAAATAAGAAAAGAAAAAAAAATAGCACATGTTCAAAGGCGGACTTATCCCTAATATATATGTATATAGTTTTAGAAGTTACCCACAAACTTTTGGTTACGATGCCATTGACGAAACGAGTTTAGCCGAATATTATAATAGTTAAAGGCCTTTTAACTGTAGTATTGATAGCCTATAAAGAAGACTCTTCAAAATACAAAAGGAAAATACGAAGGTAATTCCAAACACGCTATTGATTCGGGCTAATTCACACGTAATTAATAAAGATTCTAAAAACTATTAAAGATTCTAAAAAGATTAAAAGATCTAAAAAGATTAAAAGATCTACTTAAAAGATTCTAAGAACTATACAAAAACTTATCAAATCTTTGCGAAACCTACACATATCAAGCGCAATATAATAATTTTCATCCACGAAACTTTTGGCGTCTAACAAAAGTGATGACGCTCTAAATCTACTTCACTATAAATTATTACCTATAGTTAGTGTAATTCGGAATAACTTGGCTCGCAATAAAATGTTAGAGAAAAGCAACTTAAAGCAAAGTTATTCCGAATCATATTGGACACTAAATTCTGAACCGTTGTCCTCTTATACATTTAGAAAGCGCTAGCAATTTTGACTTTAAAATTTTATTACGCTCTTATATTTGGCTATAAATATTATAAGAATGAATACCCTAATAATATTATACTGACGTAAATTGATTGACAAAGCGATGACGAATTCCTTTATTGGTGCTTTAATAAAGTATGTATAGTCTGACTTTTCTTTTTTTTTTACTTGATGCCATGATGCTATGCCAAAGTTTCTGTACTTATACAACATTGATAGTATGCGACGTTATTGTTGAATGAGGATTATTTTATCTTAGGCCTAGATAGACCTAGTATAGCTTTATAATTTAGATCCTTTATATTTGGTATTTTTAAATTTGTCTTGCAAGTAATGGATAGATTATAATCGTAGAACTAATAAATAAAATATCAAGTAATAAATAAAATGTTGTTTTATATTTTTTATTTCATATTAAATAAACAAACAAATGTGTGGTATCCGGCAGAATAGAATAGATCACCCTCCTTTCTTTCCGAGGTGTCGTAAGAGGCGACTATGGTAAATGCCGTGTGGTATCCGGCCGCATAGAATAGACCACCATCATTTCCTTACCGAGGTGTCGTAAAAGGCGACTAAGTTTAGTTGACGTCAGACAGGCGGCCAGTCGGATAATACGTAGCCAAATCATATGACAACATGTTGTAACATGTTGTGGCAACCCCACTTAGAGTAGGATAAGGGCAGGAGAATGATGATATTAAATAAACAAACAAACAAGCTGTTGTACAACTTGCTTTAAGGTAAAATAATAACTTTACTACGATCAAATCTGAAAACCAATCAATAAACTGAGCTCAGCTAATCTAAATAATATGTTATGCCTAATTTCAGTTTTAAAAACACATGCAACGGAAATACCTCCTTACTTTGGCTGTATGTGTGAAAAATGATCAACAAAAACGTTTTTAGGGATTGTTGTTCTTCTACATAAGTAATACTATCATTATTTTGCTGTAATCTGCCATGGAAAAGAATCTATTTGTGAAATATGAAAATCTAAATGTAGTGTGCACTGTTTTCCCATTGCGTAAAGACAGGAGTAGTTAATTGCACGTAATTTAAACCACCGCCAGCACCACCAAACTTGCACTGCACACATTCACTAAGACGACCATCGTTTCACATCCTACCCGAATCATCAAGTGTTGGTCAAGTTGGCTTACTTTGTTAATCACTTTAAAAATATATTATTTTCATGTGGTAAATCAGCATTGTAATTCACTAATTTAATACTTTGAACTTTCAAAACTTTTAAAAATATTCTTCAAATTCACACAACAGTAAAAGCTAAAGTAATAACAAAATTATTTTGCTATTGATCCGCGATACATTAAATACAAAAAATATATAGTGTTAAATGTAATGTTGTCGTGGAGTCTATCTCCTGATGATGCTTCGGTTGCGGGGCGAAACGATTGTTGAGCTTGTGATAGTGAACGTGTGTAGTGCTTGTGTATTGTTTTGGCAGCGGTGGAGGTTTATGCATGTGTTTTTACGAATCCTGCATGTATCGGGTATGAAAAAAAGGATAATCCACTATACATTTAACACTATATATATTTTCTATTTACTGTATCGCGGATTATAGCAAAATAATTTTATTATTACTTTTGTATTATGGATCTCCGCAAAGTAACGCCTAATTCTATAAATTAGTAAAATCTAAGTTCAAATATAATAGTTTATTTTGTTATGCTTAAAGTACGTACAAATTTTTTATGAGTATTAGACAAAAGAGTTCGAATACAGAAACTACAAGTAGCGGGCAACAAAGTTAAAAGTTAAACGTGTTAAAACGAAAAACGCTTAGCTTAACTTTAAAAGTAATAAAGTTTAAAGCTGTTTGAGTTCTCACTTCACAAAACCTCGTAAATAAAAACAACGTCGAGAGCTTCTAAATTGAAAAGTGGTATGATGGTGACGAACTGTAGTAACTTTTAATATAATCTAATTTGTGCAATAAAAACTTAATTCATTTCCTTAGATTTAAGTTATAAGCTGGTATAGCTTAGCGGTGAGATCGTGCAACTCAGTCGGGTGGGTCATAGGTTCAAACACCGCGCAGACACCAATGAGTTTTCTATTGTGTCTATACTGTGAGTAAACTTGTGTCTATTTGATAATTGCAATTTATTGCACGCGCTTTTCGGTGAAGGAGAACATCGTGAGAAAACCTGCATATTTCTAGATAGTCTAGGGATTTGAGTAACCTACCAATCCGCATGGGAGCAGCGTGGTGGGTCTTAGCTCCAATTCTTCTCTCCAAAAATGGATAGAGGAACTCCTATACCCAGCAGTGGTAAAGTAACCGGTGGTTGCTTTACTTTTTTTACCTTAACTTAAATATTAAACACGTCTATGGCAGCAATGTAATCACCAATGTAAGCAAAAACAATACCCTCAGATGTTTCGCCCTATACTCTCTGTTCTGCAATTTTCGGTATTTATAAGATATATATATATAGATTACACGTACTATCATTCAATTAATAAACAAAATACATATTACCAACACGTTTAATTTTAATTACAATACACAAATACTTATAAAGATGAATCAGTCAAGTTTCTGGAAGGAGTTAGGCTGGCTGAAATAACCATTCCCTTCACTGAAGTGCGAAAAAAGCCCCCAAGAAAAAGATATCTATTTATTTACATCTATTACTTATTATAAAACAAAGTTCCAATAGCTGTCGGTAATATGCGATCATTTTTTTTAAATCTACTTACTGACTGGATTTTTGTACAATTTCTTATAAAAGGTAGTGTAATTGTTTCGAAGGTTTAGGTAACCAGTAGATTACCATTTTTTTGTGAGCTTGTTGAAGAGGTAGAGTTACAACAATTTTGTATTTTAGTGAGGGTATACATAAACTGGACACCAGTTTAAGATATAAGTATCACTTTGTATAAGATAAATTTAAAAAATTTAAGTATTGAAATACGACATTAAAGTTTACGCCCCCGAACTATGATATATGGGTAAACCCAATTTAAAGCCTTCAAAGAACGTATGTAATTTATAATATATATTAAAAACAACACATTTTTCAAATCAACACGTACAGTAGTGAAATAGCTTCATTAACAATTTGTAGGTTCTCAATAATGTACATATATTGTACACGCCGAATAATTCTACAAAATTTATATAATACAAAGTATTCCATCAGCCTTTTGTAATTATTTGAAGATACTCATAGACACACTCTGCATCTAGAATAAAGTTAGACAGCTTTGTTTTAAACAACAGCGTTGCTTTATTAATAGTTTCTTACTTACAAAGACAACCTTTTGAACTATATCGCTTCGTGTTTTACTAGCATAACGTTTTAATACGACATACAATGTTGCCCTTTACTCTGTAACAAAAGCTTTTTGTTTGTTACTACTTGTTATATTGAAACCACTATGTAATTTAGTATACTTGTCTAGAAATAGGCTGAAAGTAGATGATACATTTCTACGCACTGTGTATACATACTGTTACGTACGGGTATTTGGATGAAAATACCTGGTGACTCGTTAAGAACACTTTAGTCGACTTTTTACTACAAACTTAGTACTTACAGTCTCTATACAGTCCGTTGTCCAATAAGAATGCCGAGGTCACTATTATTTCACTTTTATTCTCACTTGCTTATTCGCTCTTGATCGCTATTCGCAAACTGAATGTCGAGACGCACGATACGTCTGCTTATATATCGAACGAACCGATGTTCGAGAACGTTCGCGAGACCTTGGCGAGATTGTTAACAAACTTTGTAAGCAACCTTATCGGTAAACACCCCGAATATTCCTGAGAATAAGCGCCAAGCGAATTTGAGCCATATGTCATATATTTTACGAAGCCTTTGTACACGTTCGTAAACTATCCCCGTTCATTTTGAACTTTATGACATATGCATTACGAACTCTTTTAGCATGTTCGTAACACTGCCACCATCCAATTCGAATTCAATGACATACGCATTACGAACTCTTTTCAATTCATTAGAATCGAATTCCATAGAAATTCATTAGTATTCTTATAAATTGATGAGTACGGTTGAAAATTCAACACTAGTGTTGGTTACTACTCCTCTTGAATAGAGCCGTCCGCATTTATAATATGAGTTTGGTTTATTTTGTAAATATGTTTATTTGCTATGTGAAAATGTTTAAAAGAAATATCATGTTCCTAAAAGTAACTTAAAATCTGTCATTATCCGTCATGAAACCGAAGTCTAACGACTAGATCAGTTCGATAGCGCTTAAAGGATTACTATAGGTTGCAGAGTTGCTGGATAGTGGTACTAAAACTGTGTTCACAATGTTCTAAAACGGTGTTCAAAGCTGATCCGTAGAGGAAAGTTTAAAGGGCGCCGTTACTTCACAGCCTTTGTGTTTGAAGGTGGCGTTTAAGTTGCGACCATTAGCGCTCGATCGGTTTTATGTTACGTAAAAGTAACGGTGGTGCTTGCGGAATGTATAATCCAGGTGGTTTTACATTGTTCGGTCGCAATACATTGTTATGACGAGAAAATGAAATCGTTTTCGTGTCAAAATTGTATTAATTTCGAACATAATGGCTTTTATGTAGTATTACCGATCATACCATAATCTTTATATGTAAGGAAATGTAGCTTACAGTACCCGCGACTTCATTCGTATCAAATTAAATACCGAAAGCTCCTCAACTATGTACTTTTTATCCTCGTTCTCGAAGAAAAACGGAAATGTTTTTGTTTTGTATGGTAACCACGATATATAAAATTCAGAAGATCAGAAGTAGACTTGAAATTGAAACAGATAGATTTTTGCTTTTTAATATTAGTACGGAATTTATATTTAAAAGCTTACATTATCTTATATCTATATAGCGTTCACATATTTGTCTTATTTAGTTGACTTATTATAATCTTATTAAAGAACCATTTAAAAAAAGCTTTTTCACTTCTTATTCGCTTTTTTTTAAAAAAAGCTTGAAATTAAAGATTTTGGAACAATTAGAAATCATTAAGCATAAAAATGGCACCCTCATTAACGAGCAGATAAATGTTTCTAGTTCAAGCTTGTTGCACGTGTTCAGAGGTAAAATAAAGGGTGGGGATGAACCAAATCTTATGCTAATGCTTGTTAGGATAATGCTTCGCTTTGCGATTTTGTCGTGGAGTCTATCTCCTGATGATGCTTCGGTTGCGGGGCGAAAAGATTGTTGAGTTTGTGATAGTGAACGTTTGTAGTGCTTGTGTATGTGTGGTATAGGTTTGTGCATGTTTTTTTACGAATCCTGCACGTATAGGGTATGAAAATATGGATATTCCACTTTACATTTAACACTATATATAATTTCTATTTACTGTATCGCGGATTAAAGCAAAATAATTTTATTATTACTTTTGTATTATGGATCACCGCAAAGTAACGCCTAAATCTATAAATTATTTATTTACTCTATTGTACTATTTTTGGAAGGGCGACCTAGTCCAAGTATCAATGTTCAGGTATCCTTCACAAAAATCGATTTATATATTAGTTTAATTATTTCAATTTACGCAAAATTATTTGAATTGAATAAAATAAATTATTAAGTTAAATTCGTGTGTATAACTTACCAAAACACAATATAAAAGCATGGCAAAACAAAGCTCTTTTCTTTGAGATAAAAATTTGCGTGATGGAAGCTACTTGGCTCTTACTTATAATTTACGATATAATTTCTTTTAAAACTTTCATTCTATATTGAGAAATTTAAAAAAATCAGCTTTTTAGAAAGGTAAAATGCTGTATTTTAACTATAAATCGCTTCAGAACTAATACAGTTCGAAACTCAATAAGTCAGTAACAAAGGAAACGCGATCTTGCACACAGGGCGATATTTCACTAACTTCGTGATATCCTTCGAATGCTCAGATCCCGGCCCCGAGACCGATCACAAAAGGTAAGAGACGTTCCTTAATAAGTTTGTTGTAGAACTGAGCGAGAGGCACCGCTTAATAAGTTTCTTTCAGAACTAAGCTTAGACTAGCGTTTCGAGGAAATATGTCTTAAGTTTTGGATAGTCGTATTATTGAGTTACTAGCATTCAAGCTATCATACGTTTGGATTTTATGTGCTTATGAAGACGGATGACGGATGCCCTGTGGTATCCGGCTGCATAGAATAGAACTCCCTTATTTCTTACCGAGGTGTCGTAAAAGGTGACTAAGGTAAGTTGATTTCTGGCAGGCGGCCGGTCGTAAAATACGTAGCCAAAACATGTGACAACATGTTGTGCCGACCCCACTTAGAGTGGTATAAGGGCAGGAGAGTGATGAGATATCTATAAGATGATGATGAGGACGGATGAAAAATACATATGTGCATTTGAGATATTAATTACAAAAAAAAACTACTAAGTATAATGATTTGAGATAATAACTTAATGTTGATATATTAATCTTTTAAATACATTAATGATAATATATTAATCTTTCATAAAATTTATAAAGAGCACTTAAAACAAAAAGGTTTTACAATAATTATATACTTCAAAAGTTATAATATTTCTTTTACAAAGGATACATTATTGGTGCTAGAAAATTTTGGCTAACGCCAAGATGATTTTCTTTTATAATTATTATCCCAGTACATAAATTTCATTTCATCAATATTTCTCTAGTGACCAGTTCATGAAAGCATGTTAGTCGGTAAACACAGACCGACAGACTTTCGCATTTATTATATTAGTAAGGATGACCAACCTGGTCGAACCAACTCAAGGAAGCACTTCTAATTTTCTAAAGTGTTAATTATCAAAACTAAAAAAAAATTAATTAAAGTTTTTACTTGAATGACATTTCAAGATCTTTCAATTATACCCACGCAAAAAGAAACAAGAAAAAAAATTACATAAGTAAAATAATTATTTCAGTTTTACTTTTCTCATAGCTCAAAATTATTTAAAAATATGTAACGAAACCACTTTTTTAAGTTCTCAAAGTAATGTACGAAATCGTATAATATTCCAACTTCCATCTTTCACAAATGCTAACAATGTCAAGAGACAATAGTTAGAAAATGTCTCGATTAACACGAACTCTGAACGAACGAGTTTGTCCTCAGATAAGAAACTCGTATGTACAGTATAGCACATAAAGGTAGATAACGTGAATATATCGGTATTTGATAGTAAACTCTATATCTAGGACCATAAGATTTATATATCCATATATTGTATTGCACGCAAAACCCATAATATTAAGCGAATGCAGGCTCAGAGCTGTGATATCTTTGCGCTTAAAACTTGGCATAAAGTAAGTTCGAAAGTTTTCCATACGAGAGTATGTGCACGTTGACGCTTATATTAAGCACTTTACCAAGAGTTTTGTTGTATTCCACTATAAATAAACGCTGTTTTAAATACGCTTTTTGAAGTAGAAGTTAGTCAACTTCTCACAGCATATATGCAAATAATACCTGCAGCATCTTTTATAAATGGCATATTCATATGCATTCTTCGAACTATCTTATTTGTAAATAGAACTATGATGGGCTTTGGGCACCTAAAATGTTGAATCGTACTGAGCTAAGCAGCGTCGAAAAACTCCTTATTAAGTATACATAGTACATTAAGAATTGACCTATAGATATCCCTTCTGCCCTTATCCCACTCTAAGTGGTTCGCACAGCATATACTTAACATGTTGTTAAATGTTTTTGCTAAGTATTTTACAACTGGCCACCCGATATCAACTTTACAACTAGAAATACGGGTGGCTTATTCTACTCTGCTGGAAACCACACGACGATATCTAGCAGTAGATATCCATCCGTTGAAAAAAAGAAGATATATACACAATATTAAAAAACTAAGAATTAAATAATATTTTATCATTAAAAAAGACATTCCGACCTTACGTTAAGTTTATATTCATACATTTATAAAATGTATACAAGTAATACATAAAAAATACTTTTGTTAATAGTGCTTATACAATACTTATTTTCCAATACTCAATACAAAAATAGTTTTTTTTCTAAACATTCAAATTCCCAAACCAATAATGAATTGACCCTTCGCCTTAGATTTATGTACGAAAATGTAGGAAGGGACAATATCTCGGATTGTCTCGTCCGCTAACTTTAAACCATAAATTATGCCAGTTTTTGTCCAAACCAGGCTCGCATTGTTCCCTGGTCCGATATTTAGTAGGATTGTTTCGCAACTGACCCTTGTAAAGTTTGGACCCGTGAAACCAGATGCCAAATATTACCTAGGCGTCGTTTACGCAGTTTAATGCAAACCCGTTAACAGTTTTAATTATAATTGATAGCGGTTTCCTTTATGCATTTGAAATATTCGCGTAGGTTTAAATTAACTGGAACAGCTTAGTGTTACCCTAACAATAACTCTCGCGTTAATAATTAAATGTTAAATATTCATCATCCTCCTGCCCTTATCCCACTCAAACTGGGGTCGGCACAACATGTTATAAACATGTTGCCACATGATTCGGCTACGTATTTTACGACCGGCCGCCTGCCTGACGTCAACTTACCTTACTCATATTTTACGACCCCTCGGTAAGAAAGAGGGTGGTCTATTCTACTCAACCGGATACCACACGGTGGGTCAACTAACCTTAGTCGCCTTTTACGACCCCTCATAATCAGATTTATCATTTATGGATGAATTATAAATACTCAACATATATTTATTCATTTAATTCCACAAGGAACTCCTATAATTTTAATACCTTTTATAGTTTTAATTGAATCTATTAGTAATATTATTCGTCCCGGAACTTTAGCAGTTCGTTTAACAGCTAATATAATTGCAGGACATTTATTGTTAACTCTTTTAGGAAATTCAGGTTTAAATATACCTAATTATTTACTAATCATTTTAATTTTCACACAAATTTTACTACTAATGTTAGAATTTGCAGTTGCAGTTATTCAATCTTATGTAATTACTATTCTTAGTACTCTTTATTCTAATGAAGTTAATTAATGAATACTTACCACAATCATCCTTATCACTTAGTAGATTATAGTCCATGACCTTTAACAAGAGCAATTGGAGTTATAACATTTGTTACAGGTTTAACTAAATGATTTCATAATTTTAATATAAATCTTTTAATTCTAGGTTATTTAATTATTATTTTATCTATATATCAATGATGACGTGATATTTGTCGAGAAGGTACTTATCAAGGTAAACATACTATTTTAGTAGTTAATGGTCTTCGTTGAGGTATAATTTTATTTATTATCTCAGAAATTTTTTTTTTTATTTCTTTTTTTTGAGCTTTTTTCCACAGAAGTCTTTCCCCTAATATTGAAATTGGAGCTATATGACCACCTTTAAATATTATTCCATTTAATCCATTCCAAATTCCTTTATTAAATACTATTATTCTTATCAGATCAGGAATTACTGTCACATGAACCCATCATAGTTTAATAGAAAATAATTACACACAAGCATTACAAAGATTATTTTTTACTATTCTTTTAGGAATTTACTTTACTATTTTACAAGCATATGAATATATTGAAGCCCCTTTTACTATTGCAGATAGAATTTACGGATCTACTTTTTTCGTAGCTACCGGATTCCATGGATTACATGTAATTATTGGAACAACTTTTTTATTAATATGTTTAATTCGACACTATAATAATCATTTTTCTAATAATCATCATTTTGGATTTGAAGCTGCAGCTTGATATTGACATTTCGTTGATGTTGTATGACTATTTCTTTATATTTCTATTTATTGATGAGGTAATTAATTATTTATATAATATATTTAGTATATTTGACTTCCAATCAAAAAGTTTAATAATTTTAATATAAATAATTTTAATTTTCATAACTTTTGTTATTTTAATTATCTCTAATATTTTTATTTTATTATCTTTATTAATCTCAAAAAAATCAATTATAGATCGAGAAAAATGTTCCCCATTTGAATGTGGATTTGATCCTAAAACTTTACCACGAATACCTTTTTCTTTGCATTTTTTTTTAATTACTGTAATTTTCTTAATTTTTGATATTGAAATTGCTTTAATTCTTCCTTTAATTATTTCTTTCAAAATAGTTAATTTCATAATTTGATGAAAAATTAGATTATTTTTTATTATTATACTTTTAATTGGCTTATATCATGAATGAAATCAAAACATATTAAATTGAACTATTTAATAGGATTATAGTTTACTTAAAACATTTGATTTGCATTCAAAAAATATTGAAATTCAATTTATCTTAACCTAATTTAACTAAATAAGAAGCAATTTTGCATTTAATTTCGACTTAAAAGATAGAGTTTAATACTCCTTATTTAAATTAATTGAAACCAAACAAGAGGTATATCACTGTTAATGATAAAATTGAATTAAAATTCCAATTGAAATATATTATAATTAAGCTGCTAACTTAATTAATAGTGATTTAATTCATTAATATTTCTTTATTTATATAGTTTATTTAAAACATTACATTTTCATTGTAATAAAAAAAATTTTTTTTTTTATAAATATCTAAAGATAATTTTATCACCTTAATATCTTCAATATTATACTCTTTTTAAGCTATTTAAATATAAAATTATAATTATAAAAATATAAATTATTATTCATAAAATAAATCTAAATAAATAAATCTTAAAATTATTTAATTGATATATATAATTAACTAAAGAATAGTATTTAATAATTTTATATATTCCTTGACCACTATATATTTCTCTTCACCCCATATCGATATTTTTTAATAAATTTTGACCAAAATTTAAAAAATTAAAATTTAAACCATAAGTTGATAATCTTGGTATAAATCATATATATGTTAAAAAAAAACTTATTTTATAAGTTAATAAAAATTTATTCATTGAATAAATATTAAAATTTCTAATTAATATACCTAAAATTAATCCAATAATTCTAACATAAATTACTATTATTTTTATATTAAAAGATAAAAAAATTATTCTCGGATAAGAAAAAATTAATCAACTTAATAATCTACCTGAAATTAATCTCATTAATAATAAAATAAATATTCTATATAATATAATATAATCCTCCTCAAATAAATTATAAATTACTAATAAATTATAATCATTTACTATTATATACATTAATAAACGAATTGTATAAACTATAGTTAATCCTGTAGAAACATAATATAAAAAAAAAATTAATAAATTTAAATTTCTTATACTAATAACTTCTAAAATTAAATCTTTCGAATAAAACCCTGATAAAAATGGAATACCACATAAAGCCATATTTGAAAAATTCAAACATAAAGATGTTAAAGGAATATATATTCTTAATCCCCCTATAAATCGAATATCTTGATTATTATTTATTAAATGAATAATTTTACCAGCACATATAAATAATAAAGCTTTAAATATAGCATGAGTTAATAAATGAAAATAAGCCAATTCATAATATCCTATTCTTAAAATTCTTATTATTAACCCTAACTGACTTAAAGTTGATAATGCAATAATTTTTTTTAAATCAAATTCATAATTAGCACAAATTCCAGCTATAAATATAGTTAATCCTGATAATAATAATAAAAATTTTATAAATATTATTTCAATTAATAAATAATTAAATCGAATTAATAAATAAACCCCAGCTGTTACTAAAGTAGAAGAATGTACTAAAGCAGATACTGGAGTAGGTGCTGCTATAGCAGCCGGAAGTCAAGATCTAAAAGGAATTTGAGCTCTTTTAGTTATTCCTGCTAAAATAACTATAATTCTAATAATTTTTATTCTAATATCATTATTTATAAAATTAAGATAATAAATAAAATTTCAACTACCATAATTTAATATTCAAGAAATAATCATTAAAATTATTACATCCCCAATTCGATTAGATAAAACTGTTAATATACCAGCATTATAAGATTTAATATTTTGATAATAAATTACTAAACAATAAGAAACTAACCCTAACCCATCTCAACCTAAAATAATTCTAATAATATTAGGTCTAATAATTAATAAAATTATCGAAAATACAAATAATAATACTAAAATAATAAATCGATTTAAATTTAATTCAGATCTTATATATCTTTTTCTGTACAAAATTACAGAAGATGAAATTAAAAATACAAATATTATAAATAATAAAGAAATAGAATCTAATAAAATAGATATAACTACATTCAAAGAATTTAATGAAATAATTTCTCACTCTAAAAATAAAACTAAATCATTCATAATAAAATAAATTCCCCCTAAAAAATTTATAAATATAAAAAAAAAAAAAAAAAAAAATCTAGTTAAACAAAGACAATATTTATTAATAATTTAAAATGATACTTATACTCATATTTTTGATTCCACAAATCAATATTTTTATTAAATTATTTAAATAAAATCAAATTATTCTATAATCAATTTTTAAAATTAAAATATTTAAAGGTAATCAATGTAATATTAATAATAAATACTCTCGAGATACTCCTCTGTAAAATCTATATAAATTAGTTCTATATTTCCCATGTTGTGTATAAGAATACAAATATAAACTATACCCAGCTCTAAAAAATGAAATTATAATTAATATTAATATTCTTACCCAAGATCAACCTACTAATCTATTAATTAAACTAATTTCACCTATCAAATTTAATGAAGGAGGAGCTGCTATATTAGAAGATAATAATATAAATCACCATAATCTTAAAGAAGGTATAAAATTCAATATACCCTTATTTAAAAATAATCTTCGTCTATTTAAACGTTCATAATTAATATTTGATAAACAAAATATACCAGATGAACATAAACCATGGCTAATTATTAATACATAAGCACCAATAAACCCTCAATAATTTATTGTTATTATTCCTCCAATAACAATTCTTATATGACAAACAGAAGAATAAGCAATTAAAGATTTAATATCAATTTGACAAAAACATTTTAATCTAATATAAAACCCCCCAATTAATCTAATAATTACTCAAATAAAATTTATCTTTAGCCCAATTTTTTGTAAAATAATTATTACTCGAAGAAGTCCATACCCCCCTAATTTTAATATAATAGCAGCTAAAATTATTGAACCAGAAATAGGAGCTTCAACATGAGCTTTAGGTAATCATAAATGAACAAAATATATAGGCATTTTTACTAAAAAAGCTAAAATTATACATACATATAAATAAATAAATTCATAATTATAAAATTTTAAGAAATATATTATTATACAATTTATATCTCTATAAATATAAAAAATTCCTAATAATAATGGTAAAGAAGCAAATAAAGTATAAAATAAAAGATATAAACCTGCTTGAATACGTTCAGGTTGATATCCTCATCCAATAATTAATAATAAAGTAGGAATTAATCTTCCCTCAAAAAACAAATAAAATATAAATATATTTATAATTCTAAAAGTTAAATATAATATAATTATTAATGTAATAATATTCAATAAAAAAAAATTAACATAAAAATTAATCTTTAATAAATTTTCTCTTGCTATAATTATAAGAAATCTAATTCAAATTCTTAAAAGAATCAAACCATAAGAAATAATATCACATCCTAATATATAACTTAAATTATAAAAATATCTAATACCTCCTAAAAAATTTATAAATAAAAAACTTATAAATATTAACATTATTTGAACCATTCAAAAAGTATTTTTTTTTAAACATAAAGGTATTATAAATATTAATATAAATAAAAATTTTATCATTAAATTAAATTAAATCTTTGAAAATAATCATTTCCATGAGTTCGAATTAAAGAAACTAAGATAGAAAGCCCTAAAGCCCCCTCACATACTGAAAAAACTAAAAAAATTATTAATATATATAAATTATAATTAATTATTCTTAAATATAATAATATTAAAAAAAAAATACTTAATACAATAAATTCCAATCTTATCAAAACAATTAATAAATGCTTATGTTTACTTACAAAAATTATATTACCAAATATATATATAACAAATAATACTAATCATATATTTAATATTATCATTTGTTTTTATAATTTAACAAAAATATTGGTCTTGTAAATCAAAAATAAGAACTTTCTTTAAAAACTTCAAAGAAAAAGAATTTTCTTTATCAATAATCTCCAAAATTATAATTTTTATTAAACTATTCTTTGATATTTTAAAATTTTTTTTATCATTTAATTTAATTTTTATTTCAATTTATATATATTTTATTAATCACCCTATTTCAATAGGATTATTAATTTTAATTCAAGCATTAATAATATGTATTTTAACAGGAATACTAATTAATTCTTATTGATTTTCTTACATTTTATTTTTAATTTTTTTAGGAGGATTATTAGTTCTTTTTATTTATGTATCAAGAATTGCTTCTAATGAATTAATAAAAATTTCATTTATCTTTAAATTAATTTTTTTTTTTACTACTAATATAATTATTATTTTTAGATTAATATATATATATAACTTAAACTGATTAAATTTTTCTTTTAATGAAGATATAAATAATTATTTTAACTCATTTTTATTTTCTTTTAATGAAAATAATATTAGATTATTTAAACTTTATAATAAACAAACTTATTTATTAATATCTTTAATAATTATTTATTTATTTATTACACTTATTGCAGTAGTTAAAATTACTAATATTTTTTTCGGTCCTCTTCGATCTTTTAACTAATGAAAAATTTATATAAACCTATCCGTAAAACTCATCCTATTTTTAAAATTATTAATAATTCATTAATTGATTTACCAACCCCTTCAAATATTTCCAGATGATGAAACTTTGGTTCTTTACTAGCTTTATGTTTAAGAATTCAAGTTATTACAGGATTATTTTTAACTATATACTATACAGCTAATATTGAAATAGCATTTTTTAGAGTCAATTATATTTGTCGAAATGTTAATTATGGTTGATTAATTCGTACTCTTCATGCCAATGGAGCTTCTTTTTTTTTTATTTGTATTTATTTTCATATTGGACGAAATATTTATTATGAATCATTTAACTTATTATATACTTGAATAATTGGAATTATTATTTTATTTTTATTAATAGCTACTGCTTTTATAGGATATGTATTACCTTGAGGTCAAATATCTTTTTGAGGGGCTACTGTTATTACTAATCTTTTATCTGCAATTCCATATTTGGGAACTCTAATAGTTAATTGAATCTGAGGAGGATTTGCAATTGATAATGCAACTTTAACTCGATTTTATACATTCCATTTTCTTCTCCCTTTTATTATCATAATAATAACCATAATTCATTTATTATTTTTACACCAAACTGGATCAAATAATCCCTTAGGAATTAATAGAAATTTAGATAAAATTCCTTTCCATCCTTTTTTTTATTTTAAAGACTTAATTGGATTTATTTTTTTATTAATAATACTTACACTTTTAACTCTAATTAATCCTTATTTATTAAGAGATCCTGATAATTTTACTCCAGCTAATCCATTAGTTACCCCTATTCATATTCAACCAGAATGATATTTTTTATTTGCTTACGCAATTTTACGATCAATCCCTAATAAACTTGGAGGTGTCATTGCTTTAGTAATATCTATTTTAATTTTAATAATTTTACCTTTTACTTTTAATAAAAAAATTCAAGGAATTCAATTTTATCCATTAAATCAAATTTTATTTTGATTTATAATTTTAACTATTATTTTATTAACTTGAATTGGAGCTCGTCCAGTTGAAAATTTATATATTATTACAAGTCAATTATTAACTATTTTTTATTTTTCTTATTTTATTATTAATCCTATTTTAAATAAATTTTGAGATAATTTAATTTTTAAATAATTTAATAATTTAATTAATGAGCTTGTTTAAAGCATTTGTTTTGAAAACTTAAGAAAGAATATTATTCTATTAATTTATACTAAATTTATTCCATAATTTAAAATTATTTTTAACCCAATAAAAAATAAAAAATAATTTAAAGAAATAGGTAAATATCTTTTTCAACATAAATATATTAATTTATCATAACGATAACGAGGTAAAGTTCCCCGCACTCAAATAAATAAAAAAGATAATATAATTATTTTTATATAAAATATTAAATTTAATCTATAACCCCCCATATAAATAATAACAAATAATAATCTTATAAATAAAATTCTAGAATATTCAGCTAAAAAAATTAAAGCAAATCCTCCTCTTCTATACTCAATATTAAACCCTGAAACTAATTCACTTTCACCTTCAGCAAAATCAAAAGGTGTTCGATTAACTTCAGCTATCAATGAAGATAAAAAACATATTCTCAAAGGAAATATTAAAAATAAAAATCAAATTAAATTTTGATAAATGGTATAACTAATTAAATTAAAATCTAAAATTATTATAACTCTTGATAATATAATTAAAATTAATCTAACTTCATAAGAAATTGTTTGAGCTACCCCTCGTAATCCCCCTAATAAAGAATATCTTGTATTAGAAGATCATCCAGAAATTATTACTCTATAAACTCCTAAACTTATACAACACAAAAAAAATAAAATTCCTATATTAAATATAATTATATTAAATCCATAAGGAATAACTATTCAAATTATTAAAGCTAATATAAATCTTAAAACAGGAGAAAAATAATAAAAAAAATAATTTGAATAATTTAAATAAACTTGTTCTTTAGAAAATAATTTAATTGCATCAGAAAAAGGTTGTAATAAACCTATAAATCCAACTTTATTAGGTCCTTTACGAATTTGAATATAACCTAATACTTTACGCTCTAATAAAACTAAAAA
This sequence comes from Morpho deidamia, assembly GCA_947086505.1. Lineage (NCBI taxonomy): Eukaryota > Metazoa > Arthropoda > Insecta > Lepidoptera > Nymphalidae > Morpho > Morpho deidamia. The sequence goes on from CAMTZC010000025.1 coordinate 6,087,102, forward strand.
TGCAACTCCAATTAACACACCAATAATTAAAATCAAAATTCCAATAATTATATTAATTAAATCCATAGTAATCATTTACTATTTATATAATTAATTATATATTTTTGATTTCTAAAACCATTACATTTTTCTGCCAAAATAGTTTTAATTTAATTAATAAAATTCCCCTATAAAAATTATTTTTAATATTTAATCCTTTCGTACTAAAATATTACTTTTATTTAAAGATAGAAACCAACCTGGCTTACACCGGTTTGAACTCAGATCATGTAAGATTTTAATGATCGAACAGATCAAAATTTTAAACTTTTGCACTTAAATTTTATCTTAATCCAACATCGAGGTCGCAAACTTTTTTTTTTATTTGTACTAAAAAAAAATATTACGCTGTTATCCCTAAGGTAATTTTTTCTTTTAATCATTAAATATGGATCAATTTTCCATTTATCAATGTAAATTTTTAAAAAAAGTTAATTTAATTTTTTTATCACCCCAATATAATAATTAAATTATTTTTTATAATAATTTTTATATTTAACTTAAAACAAAATAATTATAAAACTCTATAGGGTCTTCTCGTCTTTTAAAATTATTTTAGCTTTTTTACTAAAAAATAAATTTATACATTTAATTAAGAGACAGTTTATATTTCATTAAATCTTTCATACAAGTTTCCAATTAAAAAACTATTGATTATGCTACCTTTGTACAGTTAATATACTGCAGCCCTTTAATATATTTATCAGTGGGCAGATTAGACTTTAAATTATTATCAAAAAGACATGTTTTTGATAAACAAGTGAATATAAAAAAAAATTGCCGAATTCCTTTTTATTAATTTTAATTTTAATTAACTTTTTTCTTTATTTATACTAATTTTATCATATTTTGTAATTTTATTTTATTTTAAATTATTATTTTATAAAAAATTAAATTTATTTTATATTAAATTTTATTTTTATTAAAAATTTTTATAATAAATTAAATTTTTTAAACAATATAAATTTTAAAAATTTTAATATCAATAAATTTCATTATAAATTTTTAATTTTAAAGCTTATCCCCTAAAATATAAAACTAAACTTTATTATTAATTTATTTATTAAATTAAAAATTAATTTAATTCAAAATTAAATTTTTTTCTAAAATAACTAGATATATTTAAAAACGATTAACATTTCATTTCAAATTAATTATTTAAAATAATTATGCTATATTAACTTTATTAATTAATTAACTCTTTTAAATTCGAGACTTTTTTATATAAATTTTTATTTAATAAACTCTGATACACAAGATACAACAAATTAAATTTTCTTTCTTATAAATTTTTATTTAATATATTTCAAAATTCTTTAACAATACTTAATTTTCTATAAAATTTAAAATTTTTTCTATTAAAAATACTTTAACCCCCATTATTTATTTTTAATATTAAAATTTATTTTATTATACTATTTTTTATTAATTTACCCCCTCAAATTAATTAATAAATTTAATTTCTTTCCAATGTAAATGGAATACTTTATAAGCTCTAATTTGATATTCTAGAAACACTTTCCAGTACCTCTACTTTGTTACGACTTATTTCAATTTTTAAATGAAAGTGACGGGCAATATGTACATATTTTAATTTTTAATCATTTTATTAAATTAAATAAAATTACATTTAAATCCACCTTCATATTAATTTTTCAATTAAACAATTCATTTAAATAAAATTTTATTGTAATCCATTATATTCTTAATTATAATCTACATCTTGATCTGAATTAATTTTTATTTAAAATTTTAAAATATTATTTTTTTTTTAAAATATTTTTTTAACAACGATATATAAAATTATAAATTAAGTAAATTTATTCGTGGATTATCAATTATTAAACAGATTCCTCTAAATGAACTAAAATACTGCCATATTATTTAAGTTTCAATATTTTTTATTTACTATTTTAGTTTTATAAATTAAATTTTTAATAATAGGGTATCTAATCCTAGTTTATTTTAAAATTTATTAAATCATAAAATAATTATAAAATTTAATTAAATTAAAATTTCACTTAATAATTTAATATTTAATTTAAATTTTAATTTATTAATTATAAACTGAAATAATTTAATTTAATTTTTGTTTAACCGCAACTGCTGGCACAAAATTAGTTATTAATTTTAATATTACTAAATCTTAATTTCTTAAATTTTTAATTTTAATTACTACTAAAACATTTAATTATTTTTAAAATAATAAAATATACATACTAAAATTTATATATAAAATAAATTTATAATAAATTTTAAAAAACACAATTTTTTATTTATATCATAATTTTGCACATAGATTTTTTTTTTTTTTTTTTTATATTAATTATTTAATAGAAATTAATAAATTTTATATATTTCTCTTATTTTTTTTTTTCTAATAATAATATTAAAAATTAATATAATGATAATCCTAATACAGTTCATTTTAAATAAGATATATTATAATAATTAATTTTAATTAAATTTATAATTTATATATTATATTATTTATATATATATATATATGTTTACATAATATTATTAATATTTAAATAACTATTTAATAAAAAATTCATTAAATTATTTATTATATTATTAAATATTTATTATACTTATTTAATTTTATTTGAACCATTTCTAATATTTTTTATAATAATAATAATAATTAAAAATAAGCTAAATGAAGCTTTTGGGTTCATACCTCAAATATAAAGAGATTATCTTTTTTTTAAAAATAAATAAAGTGCCTGAATAAAGGATTATTTTGATAGAATAAATTATGTAATTTTTTACCTTTATTATATTTTACAGAATTAAACTATACCTAATAACTTCAAAAATTATTGTGCTTCATACACTAAAATATATTTTTAAAAAAAAAATGATATCATTCATAAAGAATTTTATTTCTATTTTTTATTTTATTTTACTTAAATTCTAATAAAATATTTTTCTTATTTACTTTATTTTTTAGAACTTTAATTTCAATTTCCTCAAATACTTGACTAGGTTGTTGAATTGGATTAGAAATTAACTTATTAAGATTTATCCCCCTTATTTCAAATCCTAATAATTTATTTAATTCAGAAGCTTCTTTAAAATATTTTCTGACTCAATCTATTGCATCAATTAATTTTTTATTCTCAATTCTTTTAAGATTATTTTTAATAAATTTATTTAGTAATTTATTTTCTATTTTAATTAATTCTTCTTTGTTAATAAAAATAGGTTCTACTCCTTTCCATTTCTGATTCCCAAATGTAATAGAAGGTCTTTCTTGATTAAATTGTTTTATTTTAATAACTTGACAAAAAATTACCCCCATAATTTTATTATCATATTATTTTAATATAAATTTTTTAATATTTATTATAATTTTAAATGCTATAATTGGAGCATTAGGAGGATTTAATCAAACTTCTTTACGAAAACTAATAGCATTCTCTTCTATTAATAATTTAGGTTGAATATTAATTGCTTTAATAATTAGAGAAAATTTATGATTCATTTATTTTAGATTATACTCTTTTTTAATTAGTATTATATGTTTTTTATTTTTTATATTAAATATTTTTTATATCAATCAAATATTTAATTTTAACATAAATTTTTTAATTAAAATTTTTATTATAATTAATTTTTTATCCTTAGGAGGCTTACCTCCTTTTTTAGGATTTTTCCCCAAATGATTAATTATTAATTATTTAATTTTAAATAAATTTTTTATTATTTCTTTTTTTTTTATTTGTATAAGATTAATTATATTAATTTTTTATATCCGAATTATTTATTCTTCTTTTATATTTTTTTCTTTTAAATACAAATGATTTAAAATTAACTTAAAAAATAATTTTTTAATTTTAATTAATTTTTTTAATTTTATCTCATTATTAGGAATAATTCTTAGAACTTTATTTTTTCTTTAAAGGTTTTAAGTTAATTAAAACTAATAATTTTCAAAATTATTTATAAAGAAATTTCTTTAAGCCTTAGTATTATATACCCCTTAAAATTTGCAATTTTATATCAAATTATGACTATAAAGCTTAGTAAAAGAAATTTTAATTTTCATTAATAAATTTACAATTTATCGCTTAATTCTTCAGCCATTTTACTATTATTTAAAGATATATTGCGAAAATGACTTTTTTCTACAAATCATAAAGATATTGGAACTTTATATTTTATTTTTGGAATTTGAGCAGGAATAATCGGAACCTCCCTTAGTCTTATTATTCGAACTGAATTAGGAAATCCAAATTTTCTTATTGGCGATGATCAAATTTATAATACTATTGTAACAGCTCACGCTTTTATTATAATTTTTTTTATAGTTATACCAATTATAATTGGAGGATTTGGGAATTGACTTGTACCTTTGATATTAGGAGCCCCAGACATAGCTTTCCCTCGTATAAATAATATAAGATTTTGATTACTCCCCCCTTCTCTTATTCTTTTAATTTCAAGTAGAATTGTAGAAAATGGTGCTGGAACTGGATGAACAGTTTATCCCCCTCTTTCATCTAATATTGCTCATAGAGGTGCTTCAGTAGATTTAGCTATTTTTTCTTTACATTTAGCTGGAATTTCTTCTATTTTAGGAGCTATTAATTTTATTACTACAATTATTAATATACGAATTAGTAATATATCTTATGATCAAATACCACTATTTGTCTGAGCAGTTGGAATTACAGCCTTACTTTTATTATTATCCCTACCTGTATTAGCTGGAGCCATTACTATACTTTTAACAGATCGAAATTTAAATACCTCATTCTTTGATCCTGCTGGAGGAGGAGATCCAATTCTTTATCAACATTTATTTTGATTTTTTGGACATCCAGAAGTTTATATTTTAATTTTACCTGGATTTGGAATAATTTCTCATATTATTTCTCAAGAAAGAGGGAAAAAAGAAACTTTTGGTTGTTTAGGTATAATTTATGCTATACTAGCTATTGGACTACTTGGATTTATTGTATGAGCTCATCATATATTTACTGTAGGTATAGATATTGATACCCGAGCTTATTTTACTTCAGCTACTATAATTATTGCCGTTCCTACAGGAATTAAAATTTTTAGTTGACTTGCAACTTTACATGGAACTCAAATTAATTATAGACCTTCAATACTTTGAAGTTTAGGATTTATTTTTTTATTTACTGTAGGTGGTTTAACTGGAGTAATTTTAGCTAATTCTTCAATTGATATTGCACTTCACGATACATATTATGTAGTAGCTCATTTTCATTATGTTCTATCTATAGGAGCAGTATTTGCTATTTTTGGAGGATTTGTCCATTGATACCCTTTATTCTCAGGATTAATTTTAAATCCTTATCTTTTAAAAATTCAATTTATTTCTATATTTATTGGAGTTAATTTAACCTTTTTCCCCCAACATTTTTTAGGTTTAGCTGGAATACCTCGACGTTACTCTGATTACCCAGATAGATTTTTATCTTGAAATATTATTTCCTCACTTGGCTCATATATTTCCTTAATTTCAATAATATTAATTATTATTATTATTTGAGAATCCACAATTTTTCAACGAATTATTTTATTTCCTTTTAATATACCTTCCTCTATTGAATGATATCAAAATCTTCCTCCAGCTGAACATTCTTATAATGAATTACCTATTTTAACTAACTTCTAATATGGCAGATTATATGTAATGGATTTAAACCCCATTTATGAAGGACTATCCTTTTTTTAGAATATGGCTACTTGATCTAATTTAAATTTTCAAAATGGAGCTTCTCCTTTAATAGAACAAATTATTTTTTTCCATGATCATACCCTAATTATTTTAATTATAATTACTATTTTAGTTTCTTATTTTATATTAAGTTTATTTTTTAATAAATATATTAATCGATTTTTAATAGAAAGACAAATAATTGAATTAATTTGAACTATTTTACCAGCTATTACATTAATTTTTATTGCTTTACCTTCTTTACGTTTATTATATTTATTAGATGAACTTAATAATCCTTTAATTACATTAAAAACTATTGGACATCAATGATACTGAAGCTATGAATATTCAGACTTTAATAATGTAGAATTTGACTCCTACATAATTCAACCTAATAATTCTAACAATTTTCGCTTATTAGATGTTGATAATCGTATTATTCTCCCTATAAATAATCAAATTCGTATTTTAATTACAGCTACAGATGTTATTCATTCATGAACAATCCCTTCTTTAGGAGTTAAAGTTGATGCTAATCCCGGACGTCTTAATCAAACTAACTTTTTTATTAATCGACCTGGAATTTTTTTTGGACAATGTTCAGAAATCTGCGGAGCTAATCATAGTTTTATACCTATTTTAATTGAAAGAATTTCAATTAAAAATTTTATTAATTGAATTAATAATTATTCTTCATTAGATGACTGAAAGCAAGTACTGGTCTCTTAAACCATTTTATAGTAATTTAGCAATTACTTCTAATGATAAAAGAATTAGTTAAATTATAACATAAATATGTCAAATTTAAATTATTACTTTTAGTAATATTCTTTTATTCCACAAATAATACCTATTAACTGATTAATTTCACTTTTTTTTTTTATTTGTATTTTTATTTTATTTAACATTATAAATTATTATGTTTTTAAATATACATCTAAATTTAAAATAAATAAAATTAATTTTAAAAATAACTTAATTTGAAAATGATAACTAATTTATTTTCTATTTTTGATCCATCTACTAATATTTTCTATATTCCATTAAATTGAATTAGAACTTTTATTGGAATTATATTTATTCCTTATTCATTTTGATTTTTACCTAATCGTTATTTTATAATTTGAAACTTTATTTCATTAAAACTCCATAATGAATTTAAAATTTTAATAAGTAATAAATTTAATGGTTCAACATTTATTTTCATTTCACTTTTTTTTTTTATTTTATTTAATAATTTTTTAGGCTTATTCCCTTATATTTTTACTAGTACAAGTCATTTAAATTTATCCCTCAGTTTATCACTAACTTTTATAGGGGTCGTAAATAAAAGGTGTAAGAGACGTTCCTTAATAAGTTTGTTGTAGAACTGAGCGAGAGGCACCGCTTAATAAGTTTCTTTCAGAACTAAGCTTAGACTAGCGTTTCGAGGAAATATGTCTTAAGTTTTGGATAGTCGTATTATTGAGTTACTAGCATTCAAGCTATCATACGTTTGGATTTTATGTGCTTATGAAGACGGATGACGGATGCCCTGTGGTATCCGGCTGCATAGAATAGAACTCCCTTATTTCTTACCGAGGTGTCGTAAAAGGTGACTAAGGTAAGTTGATTTCTGGCAGGCGGCCGGTCGTAAAATACGTAGCCAAAACATGTGACAACATGTTGTGCCGACCCCACTTAGAGTGGTATAAGGGCAGGAGAGTGATGAGATATCTATAAGATGATGATGAGGACGGATGAAAAATACATATGTGCATTTGAGATATTAATTACAAAAAAAAACTACTAAGTATAATGATTTGAGATAATAACTTAATGTTGATATATTAATCTTTTAAATACATTAATGATAATATATTAATCTTTCATAAAATTTATAAAGAGCACTTAAAACAAAAAGGTTTTACAATAATTATATACTTCAAAAGTTATAATATTTCTTTTACAAAGGATACATTATTGGTGCTAGAAAATTTTGGCTAACGCCAAGATGATTTTCTTTTATAATTATTATCCCAGTACATAAATTTCATTTCATCAATATTTCTCTAGTGACCAGTTCATGAAAGCATGTTAGTCGGTAAACACAGACCGACAGACTTTCGCATTTATTATATTAGTAAGGATGACCAACCTGGTCGAACCAACTCAAGGAAGCACTTCTAATTTTCTAAAGTGTTAATTATCAAAACTAAAAAAAAATTAATTAAAGTTTTTACTTGAATGACATTTCAAGATCTTTCAATTATACCCACGCAAAAAGAAACAAGAAAAAAAATTACATAAGTAAAATAATTATTTCAGTTTTACTTTTCTCATAGCTCAAAATTATTTAAAAATATGTAACGAAACCACTTTTTTAAGTTCTCAAAGTAATGTACGAAATCGTATAATATTCCAACTTCCATCTTTCACAAATGCTAACAATGTCAAGAGACAATAGTTAGAAAATGTCTCGATTAACACGAACTCTGAACGAACGAGTTTGTCCTCAGATAAGAAACTCGTATGTACAGTATAGCACATAAAGGTAGATAACGTGAATATATCGGTATTTGATAGTAAACTCTATATCTAGGACCATAAGATTTATATATCCATATATTGTATTGCACGCAAAACCCATAATATTAAGCGAATGCAGGCTCAGAGCTGTGATATCTTTGCGCTTAAAACTTGGCATAAAGTAAGTTCGAAAGTTTTCCATACGAGAGTATGTGCACGTTGACGCTTATATTAAGCACTTTACCAAGAGTTTTGTTGTATTCCACTATAAATAAACGCTGTTTTAAATACGCTTTTTGAAGTAGAAGTTAGTCAACTTCTCACAGCATATATGCAAATAATACCTGCAGCATCTTTTATAAATGGCATATTCATATGCATTCTTCGAACTATCTTATTTGTAAATAGAACTATGATGGGCTTTGGGCACCTAAAATGTTGAATCGTACTGAGCTAAGCAGCGTCGAAAAACTCCTTATTAAGTATACATAGTACATTAAGAATTGACCTATAGATATCCCTTCTGCCCTTATCCCACTCTAAGTGGTTCGCACAGCATATACTTAACATGTTGTTAAATGTTTTTGCTAAGTATTTTACAACTGGCCACCCGATATCAACTTTACAACTAGAAATACGGGTGGCTTATTCTACTCTGCTGGAAACCACACGACGATATCTAGCAGTAGATATCCATCCGTTGAAAAAAAGAAGATATATACACAATATTAAAAAACTAAGAATTAAATAATATTTTATCATTAAAAAAGACATTCCGACCTTACGTTAAGTTTATATTCATACATTTATAAAATGTATACAAGTAATACATAAAAAATACTTTTGTTAATAGTGCTTATACAATACTTATTTTCCAATACTCAATACAAAAATAGTTTTTTTTCTAAACATTCAAATTCCCAAACCAATAATGAATTGACCCTTCGCCTTAGATTTATGTACGAAAATGTAGGAAGGGACAATATCTCGGATTGTCTCGTCCGCTAACTTTAAACCATAAATTATGCCAGTTTTTGTCCAAACCAGGCTCGCATTGTTCCCTGGTCCGATATTTAGTAGGATTGTTTCGCAACTGACCCTTGTAAAGTTTGGACCCGTGAAACCAGATGCCAAATATTACCTAGGCGTCGTTTACGCAGTTTAATGCAAACCCGTTAACAGTTTTAATTATAATTGATAGCGGTTTCCTTTATGCATTTGAAATATTCGCGTAGGTTTAAATTAACTGGAACAGCTTAGTGTTACCCTAACAATAACTCTCGCGTTAATAATTAAATGTTAAATATTCATCATCCTCCTGCCCTTATCCCACTCAAACTGGGGTCGGCACAACATGTTATAAACATGTTGCCACATGATTCGGCTACGTATTTTACGACCGGCCGCCTGCCTGACGTCAACTTACCTTACTCATATTTTACGACCCCTCGGTAAGAAAGAGGGTGGTCTATTCTACTCAACCGGATACCACACGGTGGGTCAACTAACCTTAGTCGCCTTTTACGACCCCTCGGTAAGAAAGAGGGTGGTCTATTCTACTCAGCCGGATAACACGCGGTGGGTCGATTTACCTTGGTCGCATTTTACGACACCTCGGTAAGAAATGAGGGTGGTATATTTTACTCAGCTGGATACCACACGGCGATATTAAACGTTAAATATTATTTAATGGAAGAATACATCTAAATAGTTTAGATATATTTCATTTACATTAAATAATTAAAATATTATGGATTTAATATGATTTTACTCTGGATTCAGACGATCAAATAAACTAAGTGAAAAGAGACGGTTATGTGAAGTATGACATACGGTTATAGTGTATGAAGTTAGCATATAAAAGGAGTAGCGCCAGAATTGATGAATGACAGGAGAGAATTGAAGATAAAATGAAATTGTGACGACCCCGCATAGAGTACGATCAGGGAAGGAGAATGATGGATAATTGATAGGCTGATACATCTAAGTACTGAGATTGTTTGCCTTTTACATCAATGAGTTTTTCTATAGACACTTAATAAATAACTCAGTAGCAAAAGTCTAATGGATATTCATAATTTACCACACGCTTTTCGAAAAACAAGAACATCTTGAATGAAACTTGTACATCTGTGGAGATTTTCTGATGTATGTACAGATGTACCTTATTGGAAAAGTATGGGTGGTCTTAGCTCCAACCTTATCTCCATAAGCAGAGAGAGGAGGGCTATGACCAACAGTGCGATAGTAATCGTCGGTTACTATTTCTTCTCATAATATATCAAAAAATACCTTTGCACGTAACCGTAACCCTTTTTAAATTAATCTATTAGATGTTTAAAACCTATTAAAAATCTTATTTATGAGTTCAAACAAGAGAATGAATTCATATTACTATAATTAGAGAGGTGTTCAGTTTCAACTATGGTAAAATTTCCAAGTTGTTCTGAAGGACCTTTATTGTCTCATTTCTTATACCGAAAAAGTAATAAAAGAACGAAAATTGACTTCAAAGGTGAATCTCAATGGAAGACTTAACTTTCGGCTCGCATATTATAATGATGGAACTTTGGAAAGGGGTTAAGGTATACTGATTTTGAAAATACATGGAAAAGGTGGTGCCGGTGAAGAATAAATCGGTATAAGGGGTGTAAGAAAGCGGCGCGGCGTTCTTTGTCACTCAAATTCATTGAAAGTTTCAGCTTCAAGTAATTTTATAAGATAAAGTTCGCGCGTTTTGGCTTTATTAAATTGCAAATTTCCTTTGATAGTAGCTATTTATGTTAGCGTAGTTTTCGCTTTATTGTATTAATATAGATTAATGTTGTATGAATGTAATACGGGCTCAACACGCACTAAAAAGTAATATGTCAATACACGTCCATTCTCACGAAAAGCTCTCGTGTTAATGACGTGTGTGCGTTTGAGACAGTGTAATGTTTCCTTTGTACATTAGTGTTTGTGTGAGTTAGTATGAGTATATTCATGTATGTATCATTGTACATAAACATGTAAGGTAAGATACACACATCTCAAACCGCATACACTACAGTTAGTTATAACAGTGCAACTCTTTCCAGGAGCTCACGGTCTCAAATCTCAGGTTAATGAGTTTGAGGCCAACCAAATTTATGTGCCTAATTGATATTAGCAATTAATCATACGCTTTTCGGTGAAAGAAAACATCGTCAGGATTTGTACATATTATATATAGAGTCATCATCATTCTCCTGCCCTTATTCCACTCTAAGTGGGGTCAGCACAACATGTTACAAACATGTTACAAACATGTTGTCACATGATTTGGCTACGTATTTTACGACGGGCCGCCTGCCTGACGTCAACTTACCTTAGTCGCCTTTTACGACACATCGGTAAACACTGAGGGTGGTCTATTCTATGGAGCCGGATACCACACGGCACATACCTTAGTCGGCTCTTACGACACCTCGGTGAGAGAGGAGGTTGGTCTGTTCTATGCAGCCGGATACCACACGGCATATATTATAAGTAGAGTATTCTGGGGTTATGTAACCTACCAATCTACATTAGAGCAGCGTAGGTTAGGTTACACTCAACCAATCCTCTTTCAAATAAAGGAGGGAGGAAGCCTATGCCCAGCTGCACGATAGTAATTAGCTTGCGTTACTTCTACAACTACTTTACGATTTCAAATTTGATGTCTCACTATTTTTGAGCGAATAGAATCATTTATATATTATTAAAATATAAAGTGTGCTGGAATGAACGGGATGTATGTTTCAGGAAAAGAATGGAGGAGGTCTATACTCAATAAAAGAGGTCGTTAAAATTATTAGATAAATAAAGAAAAATGACTTGAAAGTATTAGACATAAATTTAATAAAAATGGGCGAAATAAATTTAATTGAATAACTGTGAATAAATGGACATATATTACAAAATAAAATCTAGAAATATTTAGGGAACAAAATAAAAGGCAAAAAAAATATCAAAATATAACTACTTTTTATTTGGTGTGTAACCACTATGGACGTGGTTACTTATCATTCTACCGACAAAGCTGTACTACCAAACTTTAGTATTCGTATACAATGCTGTGTAAAAACCGTAAAGATGTCAGCCTTTTCTAGATTTCTAAACTTTAATCTAAAATTTAACTTTATTTGCCTACTCAAACCAATGAAAATATATAATTTTTTTATCGGTAATAAAACTACGGCTAAGGCATGAATCTTGAAGTTGCATATTTACGCAGTTTCCAAGAATAATTAGGACGCTTTTATTACCTAGAGTAGTGATAGAAGGGCAAAGTATTATCATTAAAAACACAAGGCTTTTTGTAGCGTGCCGCACTTTAATTAAAAATACTTTCATTTTCTTTCACAGTTTTGCAGTTAATTACTGTTCATGCGCTAAAGCCATGATGGCTCAATGGTTGGAAGGAAAATGAATGGAATTACAAAGTTCGGCAATTAATGGGCAGGCTCAGTTTCGAAAACCTTTTGACTTATTTTCGTATCTAAGATTTGTCATCCGCTTTACGGTAAATTGTTAACATAAAATCCTTGTGGCTAAACGGTAAGTACACGTCATTCCTAAGAAGAGGTCGCAGGGTCAAATCCCAGGCAGACACCTATAAGTATTTAGAATTGATAAAATTTGTCATGCTCTTTATGGTGCGGCAAAAAATCATAAGAAAACATGCATATCTGTTGGGAAATCCTGAGATATGTGCAACCTGCAAGTTCACGTTGGACTTGGGTGTATTCTTATTTTCAAAGAGAAAAGACCGCATCTCTTTAGAGAGAACTAGTCGGAGAGAGACTAGAATTAGTGAGTAGTTAGCTAGTGGCTTTTTACCAGCGGTAAAAACGTAGCGTTAATATTAAAAACAAGTACCAGATGGTGAAATTTTCGAAAATTATATCTGTTGTTTGATTATTTTTATGCTTTATCTTTTATTTTGTTAGCCTTAATTATATGTGCGTATAATAGGAAAGACGAAAAAAGAGTTGCGTAGTGAAATGATGAAAAACAAGGTAAAAGTAAGTTAACCCTTTTTTCATAAGCCTAGGCGTATTATACGTAATGTTCAAACTAATGGTCTTGTTCGCAAGACTAACGTTAACAATTTATCACCATCTTTTCACTAAATTCTAAGGAAAATTCCAGTAGGCTCAATGAAAGCTTTTAACTCTAAAATTTTCTCACGCGAATTAAGTAGCGAGCGCACATTGTGAACAAATTATTTTTTGATGGGACTTGTCTTAAGTTATTTCATTTTAATACGTCAAATGTCTTCAAGTTCAGTTTTTTATCAAGTATACTCAAACAGTAATTATTTTAAACATTGTAAAGTATAGATAGACAAAAAATATAATATAAAAATTTGTATAAGTTTTGAAAACCACTGTGTGGTATCCATTTGAGTAGAATAGACCGCCCTCTTTCTTACCGAGAGGTCGTAAAATACGACTAAGGTAAGTTGACGTCAGGCAGGCGGCCGGTCGTAAAATATGTGGCCAAATCATGTGACAACATGTTTGTAACATGTTGTGCCGACCCCACTTAGAGTGGGATAAGGGCAGAAGGATGTATAGATCTTTCATATTTACCTGTGCCCTTGGCTTTGCCCGAAAATCAATGTGTTACATTTTTTTTTGTGCGCAAATCCCGACCATGCGGATATTTTGGAATAAACAGCAGCCTATATGTTGCTTCTTATATGTTTAAGCCGTTCCAGATAATGTAATAATAACCTAAATCTTCCTCAAGAATTGTACCATCTTTTAATTTCGCATTATAAACAGATATAATGTGAAAGTCTTTACATAAAATGTCTTTTTTCAAATTTCCAAGATAATGTCAACCTTAGGTTATGCACAATAAAATGAAAAATGAAATAAAGTAGTGATAAATACGCGTCCAAAACTATATTTTCTTTTGTTGTAAAGTAACAACCACTTAATACCTAATTACCTTTTACATAATTTTTTCTCCATGGTTTCCATTTTGCTAGTTATGTTTGAGTTAATGGGTAGACGCTTTTATTCTGAGGACAATAGACACCTGTAAGGTGACCTTGTCACATGATTGATTGTGACAAATTGCACATGCTCGGCGAACATTTTTCCAGTCGTTATTGAAGATCCGAGCAGAGATAAACAATATGAATTACTCGACATAACGAGCATATTGCTGATTAATTGGTCTCAATTTGTGGTGTACAGACGGATAGCGACTTTGTTATTTCCATGCGGAAATATAAAAGTACGTTCGATGTTTGTGTATAATTATAAGTTTGTCTTAACTTATTGAGCTGTGAAAGCCTAGTGGTGAGACTGTGCGACTCTTTCAAGGGGAACACGAGTTCAAACCCGGGCAGGCACCAAAGAGTTTTTCTATTAAAACTCATGTGTCTAAGCAATATAACAGAACTAACTAATTTGCTATAATCCGCACGGGTTAAGTGAATGCATGCAAAGCCAATGTGTATGAAGCAGGCAAAATCTACGCACCTTATACATGCAGGACCAGCCACCACATGCACCCCAAGGCGCAATTCACCAGCAACAACGCACACAAAAGCAGCACACACACCCACCACCACAAGATTGAGAGAATCTCGTCGAGATTGTGGTGGTGGGTGAGGGAAACTCGTAGGGTAGTGTAGGGTCTACCGACACTGCGTTTTCCGGTGCGGGGTCGTCATCTTAAGACCCAACGGTTCACCGCACTATGTGCCCCGCCCACTGCCACTGAGCTATGTCGGTGCCTTTAGTTCTTCTACGGATATCCTAATTTCTGATTTGATCACGTGGAGATACTCCGAGAATAATTCGCTCCATCGTCAGCTGATTGACCAAATTTCAGATCCGTATTAGTAACCGAAAAATAAAGTAATGAAAGATTATTTCAATATGATCCGCGAAATTATAAATTTTATATAAGTTTATTTTTATATTCAGCGTGACTCCTTGGAATTATTAAGTAGTATTTTACACTTACAAACGCCAACCGTGCTAGCAATATCAGTCGAATCGCAAAAGCTTTCTGACAAAGAATGATTGTGATACTTTTGAAAATCGTGATATTAATTATCGTAATGCATTGTCAAGTGTGAATTATTAATTTATTAATGAGAACGTGCAGTATTTTTAATTCGTTAATAAATAATTTGCGGCGCTCTACTATCCCTTTAGACTTATATGAGTGGAGATATTATTGTTTTTGTTTATTTGTTGTAGCAGGATTTTGAAAAATTATATGCTCAATTAATATAATGCAGATTTTTTATTTTTTTAATCATTTCAATTAAAAGATATTACAGAGCAGTATGGTATGATATATGCCAAAAAAAATCCATTGAAAAGTGATATTACAAACACAAATTGAATGTATCGCTTTGCGTATAAATTTGACATGATACAATTTGAGATTTATGGGTAAGCTATCTTGTACAAACTTATGAAAATTATAAATACGTGTGAATAAAAATAGTTTAATTTTCCATTTCATGAAAATATAGTAAGCCACACTGCAGGTCCATCTACACTTATTATAAAACAAAGTACCCAAAAGCTGTCTGTCGATTTTCTTTAAAGGTACTGAACGGATTTTTATACGATTTTTACTAAAAGATATTGTGATTCCTGAAGAAGGTTTAGGTGAATAGTATATTATGGAATTCCCGCAGGGTCAGGATTTACGCGGGTAAAACTTAGGGACAAATTGATTTACACGTGGGCGAAGCCAGCGCGGTTCTCTAGATCATAATAAATACCGTTACGAAAATTATAATTGTTACAAACGTGCTGAAATGTCTCTTTGCAGAATTACAAGGAACCGCACCAGGCGTGCTGCGACATAAGCAAACCCTAGTCGAGAAACTTCCTTTGGTTTCCTGGTAACATCCGAGAGAAACCGCCGTATTGTTGGCATCTACAGCTCTCGTGCACAAGTAAGTCGAATTCTCCACTGGAAATACAAATTTTTATAACATTAAAACCACTATGAAACCTTAATACAGGATCCAGTTCTGAAAAGAAAATTCACTCAATGTTGTCTTGGTGAATAAATAAGGTGACAACGTTTTTACAGTAAATAGAATTTGTAATAAATTATCTTATTATTATCTAATAATAAAATTCTGCAATCTACTTTAACTTTACCATTACAGCAGTTTAAAAACACTATTAAAAAAAGGCTAATACAGAAAGCCTATTATACTATTGAGGATTACTCACACGATAAGAATGCGTGGATATAGCTACTCTTCGACAAGACATTAATAACTATATGTAACTAGTAATAAGAATTATTCTTTGAAAAGAGCAACCCCTGAGTTTCTTGCTGGTTTTCTCGGTAGAAATAGCTTTCCGAAACAGTAGGAGATGTTGACGATTCAAAAGCACCTGTTTACAAGTTGACTTGAATAAAGAATATTTTGAATTTGAATTTGAGTTATTATATATATGTAAAGAATATAAATTCTTTTTTTCAACTTATCTCAATGATATTAATCTAAATCATCTGGTTTAGATTAAGTAAAGAGGAATTTAGAATTTTTTCGTTTGACCCTGTCAAAAGGAAAAAATAGTTGTGAAAAGCAAAAACGTATTGTTAATAATTATGATACAAAAATAAATATTAAGATAATAAGTTAAAGTAAAATGTAAAGAGGGAATAGGTAATTAAAATAACACCTTGGTCATTTCTTTGTTTTCAGGTAAGTTAGTTTTCTTTTTAACACACACGGTCGTCCGTCCCAAAAGTAAGTAAGTTAATACTTGTGTTATGAATGATAAACGACTGGTAAATATACTAGTTATAAAATTTTAAGTCAATACTTAAATTATATTAATTACCAACAAATTATATTTTAGAAAGAAAAATTTTTTTACAAGAGCTTTGATAGCCTAGCGGTGAGACCGTGCGACTCTCTAGAGACGACATAGGTTCAAACCCCGGGCAGGCACCAATGAGTTTTTCTATTAAAACTTATGTGTCTTATTCATAATTGGAATTTACCACACGCTTTTCGCTGAAGGAAAACATCGTAAGGAAACCTGCATATCTCTAGAGAATTCTGGAGATATGTGTAAACTACCAATCCGCATTGCAGCAGCGTGGTAGGTCTTAGCTCCAACCCTTCTCTCTAGAAACGGAGAGAGGAGGCGTATTCCCAGCAGTGGAATTGTAATAGGCCGCTACTTTTACTTTTTACTATATTTTAGAAAATGTTGGCCCTGGGCGAGAATCGAACGCGCGACCCTCAGAACTGATGCCTTCAGCTGTCACCTGCGCCAACGGGAAAGTCGATTGATTTTTATTTGTGTATTTTATGTATTTGAAGCAGTACTAATTATTAAAAAATATATTATTGTGGTTACCGTGTCCGTCAAAGTAGTAGGTAATTTTAGCACAGACGTCATTACTGGCTAAAGCGCATGAAGCTGCACGGTGATGGGTCCATATGTAATTAACATCAGGCCAAGTTCCGTCGTCTGAAAGTAAATATTGGAATATAATTTAAAGCTGAGCTGTCTCCTTTTCAAGGCTTTATTACATGTAGACCATGTGGTCATTACCTATATGCCTTAATAGATTAACAACTTTTTTTTTCGAATGTCTCTTATGCTGTTAGCCCTAATGGCTTTTACAGCGTCACCGCTGGGATGGGCGAGTGCAGAAGCTTCGCCGGGTAAAATTGATAAGTGAACGAGTGTTTTTAGGCACTTGCAAGTTATTGAGAGCGTCGCCTTAAGGGTGTCTCCTGCGAGATCGAAACTCGGCTTGAAGCGGCGCGTTTTGGAGGACTGTATCTAACACATTGACTTTGAAGAAGTCTGCATCACGGCGCTTGACACAAGCAAGCGGGGACCTCGTCTTCGCCGGCGAAGACGCTGTTTGTGTGTGTATTGTGTGTATATCTTGTTGGATGCTGTAATAGCATCATCGGGGTCGTTGAGGACGCTCTTAGGGCGCCTGTGAAATCGGTTGGGGGATTAACAACTATTGCTATCTTTTATACTAGCAAAACAGTAAAAAAGTAGTTATATTGGCATAACTGTATATACACATATGGTATTGTGGACTTTTTTGTGGATATTTAACGTTCTTTAATACCGTGGAACATTTTTTTGTTCTATCATCAACCGCAGCGCACGCGATGAAAGATTTCACTAAAGACTAAATTTTTCACACCTTATTACAATTTTATTAGGGATCCCTATTTTCTTTGAAAATATAACATAGCCTATGTTGCTCAGTAAAGAAGCAGCTTTCCAATGGTGAAAGAATTTTTGAATCGGTCCAGTAGTTTTTGCATGAAAACATTACAAACATACACACATACATACAAATCTTTCCTCTTTCCTCTTTATAATATTATATTAGTATAGATGATTAAAAAAATATGATTTACAATAAAATTATATATAATATAAAAATAATTATAATTATAGTATTTCTTTTTAAATTTTACTCAACCATGTTACTCGGGATCTTTTATTAAAACTAACATCTTTTATTCTTTACGATTTTTAATATCACATGTTATGCAAATATTTCACTATTTTGATATTGTTACTATGATATTTCAGTAACATATTATAACAACTATATTGTTCCTTTACACTTATTTAATAAATGAGAAGCCATTTTCTCAAAAGTCAACCCTTTTAATCTCTTTCAACAACTCAACATATAATTATCAATATGTACACTGTAGTCTTTGCACATAATGAAGGCGACAATGTTTTTTTTATATTATCGACCAAGTATATAAAAGAGGTTGTATTTAAAACATGTTGCAATAATATATAGAAACATTTTCACATCATATATACATAATAGAAATTAATTTGTCAAAGATATTTTATCAATAAATTGATTGATTTCGAACATAGTATAAGTAAATAAATAATCCGATCCCACAGGGAAGTGACTTTCATAATATTTGAAACCTCTGGTATTTAAAACCACTATCTTCTTCAGCATAAAGCTCATTTTCACAATAGGCTTCCGCTACAAAAGGACCTAAGTTCTAATAAACCCGTATACTTGCTTAAGCCCACTTACAGGATGCTACTAAAGGTTCCTCACAAGGGATTCCAGCTGCCAATCTTGTGGCGTCTCGACATGTTGCATTTAAGAATATACTTTCGTTGTGGAAACGCGGCCCAAGCCACGTAAACTGAAAGCAACGGCTCTCATTCCGGCTATTAGCTTCTACTAGAACTCCACCTACAAATGTAAAAACCACCCTACATATACAACATACTACATAGTTTTTTTTTAACACCATAGTTGTACATACAAAAAAGGCGAACGCGCGAATTCTAATTAAAAATTAATATAAAGAATTTTAGAACTATGTGCTTCAAAAAACCTAATCGAACATGGTATATTTATGATGTACATAGATTTATTGTTTATATATTTTTTTATTTTTGGGACAATTACACACATGGCTGTCTGTCCCCAAAGTACGTAATTTAATACTTGTGTAATGGGTTAAAGACCCATAAAGGTAAATATACACAAATATAATTTGAAATACATATATACACCCATACTCGAACAAGCAACAAATTATTTGTAGAATATGATGGTAATCGGCGGGAATCGAACCCACGATGGAGCTGAAGGCAGGGTCATTGCCAACTGCGGTAACGGGTTAGTCGATTGCACACGCCTTCGATATTGCACACATTTGCAGTTTCGAATACTTATTGCATAATTAAATATTAATCACGCTTAGTTATTCCCTAAGTTAGGAGTTGCTTACTTAAATTTTTAGTTTAGTTATTCTGGTCGTTATTCATCATAGTCTGCAACTACTTAAAGCATATTTTGATATAAAAATTGTGCAATTTATTAAATTAGTTGTGCAAAAGTGTCAACTACCATATGTTTATAATATAAACTATAATAGATCAATATGCAAAAAAACATCAAACGTGTTCATTATGATTATATATAGCCGTGTATTGCATTATTTCATTATTGAATAATACATATCGTATTTTCAATATCTTTACAGATTACATACAATAGTTTGTGTGTATATGTCTAATTACATCATTACATATAATTAGTACTTACAGAAAGCTATCAAAATAACCACAAACAACGAATTCTTACACATCTCACAAATTAACTCATTTACTTTTGTTTTCTTTTGTTATGTATCACTGGAAAATGACAAGTCCTTTTGTGACGTTCATTATATTATCGTATTTAAACATCACAAAATTACGTATAAATTCAGTTGTCTTATCATCATTGTCCATTACCGGTATTTGGAGGACTGATTGTTATGATTTGTTTGTCCTGATAAGGTTTTATCACTTATTACGATAAATTAAATTAGATTAGCCATAGTTTTATATAGAACGTTTCAAAATTACACACGTATACAGTTAGTTTGGGTTTTAAGATTGTGGCATCAAGAAAGATGTAGCATAAATAAGTTGATTATTTATATTATTTAAACAACTTATCGGGCTGTAAATAGACAGAAATAAGCGGATAGGTTTAAAAAAATGAAACATTTTAACAATTACAGAATTTAAACAAAAAATAATTTACATTTAAATCCGACACATAAAGATTTAAATTTGTTTAGCTTTAAAGACGAGAAACAAATGCACCAAAATTTTATTTATCTCGTAGTTAAATAAATGGAATGACTCGTACATAATAATATTATAAAAATCTTATATATTTCTCTTAAAAGTTTTTATATTAAAAACCCCTCGAAGTAAAACAATACCCTTTGTTTTCAAAACAGAAAATTAAATTTGCAATGCTTATGCAGAAGAAAGTTAACCTTTCGAAGTGGTCTGTTTGTAAAAACGACGATTTTAATAGAAAACGTTTTAAACTTTACTCGTTATATTAAAGAAGGGCCCGAGTGTAAAGATAACGTTTGCATGCTAATGTTTTGAATAATTCAACAAACAGTTCAACTATGCGGTACCTGGGACGAAATATCTACAAAGTTCTGCTTGTATTTATAAATAAAATTAAAGATTATTGGAAATTCTTTACGTGCTAGCGTTGGCATAACGGATACTTTGGAATTTCATGCACCTCAAAGATTTTATAAGATCGGTGCAGCGACGAAAGTTTGAAACGAGACTTACATACAATGTATAACTAAGCTTTAAGGCAAAAGTATACAAAAAAAGCGCCTAGAAATTATTTTTTTCACTTAATTTTGAATTTATGTTTCATTATTTTCAAAATCATTATTATTAAAATAAAAACAATGATAAAATAGCTTGTATGTATTTATTATATAACTAAACTTTTTCATTTTAAAAATTAAAATCCTTGTATATATACTTGGTGTAATAGCTTATAATGATTAGACAAGATTCATATATAGTTTTTAAAATTAGGCGTTACTTTGCGGAGATACATAATACAAAAGTAATAATAGAATTATTTCGCTATAATCCGCGATACATTATATCCCGGTATAATATTATATCAAAATATTTACTTTTCTTTTAGATTCATATATGTTTTAATTTGAAACACTAATTAAAGACAATTTTATATTACTTCTCACTTACATCTCATACTACAGTTCTATTATGACTTTATACTCGATTATTGATATTTGTTTTGTAAATAAAATGTGCTGATGGAATGAGCCACTAAGAGCTTCTATACTATAAAACAAAGTCCCGAAAATCTGTCTGTATGTGATCGATTTTCTCAAAATGTATTGAACGGATTTTTATACAGCTTGTACTAATAGGTAGTGCAATTTTCGAGGAAGGTATTTTTTGGTGGTTATGTCGGACTTGCACCGACTAAAACGACCTGTATGCTCCACCACACTACCGATGGCGGGGGCAGGGTACCTTATTTGACCCCATCCCCACCAGCAGCAACTCTTATCTCAGAATCACCTCCTCTAGGTGGGGTCCCCTTAAAAGAGAAGCCCCCCTCCGCTAACTGGTGCATCGGGAGAACCAGATGCACCGACCGCTGTACATTAACCTATAGTTTAATAGTACATTACCCATTATATACATTGAAAAAGTGGAATCTGACACTTATTGGTAGTTATATATTTATAAAAATGTTTGCGGTATTACAATAACACATTTGTCTAAAAATTTTATGTTTATGTTTACGAAGTCCAAATAGTTGTATGGTAGAACTAATAAAAACCAACCGCCCCAAGAAGCTGCCCCATAAAAATCTCCCTTGCGGTTGGTAATATAACAAAGTCATATATCAATTGCTTCATTTACGATGAAAATGTGCTGCGTCGATAAAAAAAGGGACTAAGTCTATCCGCGTAGTCAATTTTAGTTTATGGTACAACTCGGCCGGTATTGGTGCCATAAACATTCATATGTGTTGGTTTCACAGGGCATAACGATCATATGTATCGTATTCGCAGAGCATAACAATTGGAATAATGCTCGTGAACGCGTAAAGCTATTTGCTGATAAAACTTTACTTGCCGATATAAAGGACGTTTATGATCATACTTTAATTAAATATTTGTACCTCTTTTGTTCCTGAGAGAGATTAATTGTTTCTTGCTTAGTAAATAAAGAGTAAAGTAACGGCCTGTTACTATGCCCACTGCTGGGCTAAGGCCTCCTCTCTCCGTTTTACTCTCTCCAACCTACCACGCTGCTCCAATGCAGATTGGTAGGTTACACATATCCCTAAAATTCTCTAGAGATATGCAGGTTTCCTCACGATGTTTTCCTGCATCGAAAAGCGTGTGATAAATTGCAATTATAAATTAGACACATAGGTTTTAATAGAAAAACTCATTGGTGCCTGCCCGGGTTTGAACCCATGTCGTCTCTAGAGAGTAGTACGGTCTCACCGCTAGGCTATCACAGCACACTTTCTTGCTTACTTTGTGTCAATTAAATTACAATAAAGATGTATATATTTATAATTTATAGCATAATTTAATATTTTTATTGCCAATGTTGCTCTAGCGGATTAGCCATGAAAGCCTAACAGACAGACAAACCTTCACATTAATAATAATTGATAAAACCATCCCTACTAGTTTATCCTTTCCAAAAAAATGACAAATATCCAAACGTAGCCTTCGTCCGCCAAGTTTACTTGTTTTGCCAAAAAAAAACTTGTGCAAAATATGTCAAAAAAATATGCAGGATTACAATTATTTAATAAGTTACTTCTGATATAACACATTTAACCTCGTTGAACTGTTTGAAATCACTCGCAAAATACATTGAACTGAATTATTCAGCCAATTACAGCGGTTGAACTAGCAAGTCTTTGGTGACCGTCTAAGTTACGTAATCTATACTTAATATAAAACAAAGGTCCCAAAAAAGCTGTCTGTCTGTATATAATCGATTTTCTCAAAACCTACTTAAAGGATTTTTGTACGGTTTTCACCAAAAGATAGTGAAATACTTCCGGATGGTTTCGGTGGATAATACAATTCGGTATAATGTAAATTGTGTTGAAGAGATCGAGGAGTTGTTAAAAAACTTGCTTGCGGAGCTTTAGTCGCGTGCGTTGCGTAAATCAGCAGAGATACGCTAAAGTAATGTTGTAGAAAATTGTAGATCTATAAAACTACTACAAAAACTCCGCAACAGCATGTCTCTATCTCTCACGGTTAACTCACAATAACTACTTTTATGTCCAAAATTTCGAAAATTCGGGAAAAGTTTCCTAAATCAGTGAATTCCACGCGGGCGAAGACGTTGTTGGCACAGCTAGTAGTTTATATTCTCATGTAAGTGAGCCTTGGCTTCTTTTTTTGAGAAAGAATTATTTAAACCTATATAAACTGAGTCAGTATATTGAGGTTCAAATGTTTATTTATTTGCACGTTGCTAACTTAAATTTTCATTCATATATAAAAAGTGCAATTGCAATGATGTTGTGACATTGATAATGTAGAAGTATTTTTTTTATGAATGAATGAATAATTAAGACTGGTTCTTCTGACAAATCCTTTCATTCATCAAAGGAACTTTGTACTATTTCGAAAAGATTCAAAAATCTGAGTTTAAGTGTTCGTTTCATAAAGTTGTGGTATTCCTATATTTTTGCAAATTATAGTCATACGCAGTTGCAGTCATAGACTAAATACCACCCAATCATAAACCATCTAAGCTGTGATAGCCTAGCGGTGAGACCGTGCGACTGTTTCGAGGGGAACACGAGTTCAAACCCGGGCAGGCACCAATGAGTTTCCCCACTAAAACTTATGTGTCTAATTAGTAATTGCAATTTATCACACGCTTTTCGGTAAACATCGTGAGGAAACCTGCATATCTCTAGAGAATTCTGGAGATATGTGTTACCTACCAATCCGCATTGGAGCAGCGTCGTAGGTCTTAGCTCCAGCCCTTCTCTCCAGAAACGGAGAGAGGAGGCCTATTCCCAGCAATGGAATTGTAAAACTTTACTTTACATAAACCGACGATAAATATAAATAAATAACGATAAATAAATGAATTTCAACAATAGGGATACACTAAATACAATACAACAATAAAGAATTCGATTATTCCTAAAGTACCCACTTAAACGCATTTCTTTAAAGGTGGAGGTGAGGTAACGCGCGATTATCATAATGAAATTGCCGGCAGTTCTGAAGGCTATAAGAAAAATGGTAAAATTTGTGGCGTTAAATAATATCGTTAAACCTAAAGAAAAATGTTCCCGGCCAGGATTGGGTGCCTTGCCTCCGAAATTGCAAGTCGTATATTACACAGAGAATTTTCAATTACGGCAATCTCGCGGTTTTTCATTCGTAATGTGACTTTTAGGCTTCGCTTCGAATGGGTCATTCATAACTGCCTCTCTATAGAGTTCGGCGGAATAAAAGTTTTTCTTTGGCCTTGTGTCAGTGAAAATGTTTCATCAACTAAGCTTCAAGCTTATCTAAATTCGTACTCTTCTTTTACGATATCTCAACTGACTTACTATAGTTAATGTGTAGACACCGGCTATACTCACGTCTAATTTTATCGTGTTAGTCCGACTAGTTTCGAGCCCATCCGAGGGAGTTTCCGCCGCGATAACGTCGTGTAAAGAGCTCATAAATAAGTGCCGCGGATGGGCTCGAAACTAGTCGGGCTAACCCGATAAAATTAGACTTGAGTATGGCCGATGTCTACACATTAACTAGGAATACTACTCACGATATATTTAAATTTAAAAAATTGCTATAGCCAATGCTAAACTTGTGTGTGTTCTTAAATTTATTGCCAACCAGTCATCATCCTCCTGCCCTTATCCTCTCTAAATGGGGTCGGCACTATTTAATTTCTGTCCAGAAGGTATCTCACAAATCTTTTTTTTTCTCTATTGCTGATTATGTAATCTTTGTACGACATTATTGTGAATTTTATCTGCATAATAGCAGAAAATAACAATGTAAAAGAATTTATCTTTATATCGAATCCAATATGTTTCTAAGAGTATATTCTTCAGACATCCGTCTACTCGTTTTATTCTTTTCAACAAGTGAAATACAATCTGTTTGAATTTTATCAGACGAAATAGCTTTCAGTATTAGAAGTACTCTATAAGTCTTTTGTATAATCGCGCGTATTATGAACATATTGCTCTCAATATCATGATTTAAAACCGATAATAAACTTGTAAAGCTTTCAACATAAATTTATTATAATTAAAATTGCTGCTTTTAAACGTTTAAAATCTTTTTTGGTTTTACTTTTTATTGATGCTTCTACCGTGAATACATATTTAATTTAGCATACTATAGATTTTATACCCTTACATAATAAATATGTAACCATAATTAATTAAAAATTTCTATATAATAAAAAGGAAAAAAAACGGATAAAAAATCATCCTTTAATTTACAATTCCGGTATATTTATATCTATATTCTATACTAATATATAAAGCTGAAGAGTTTGTTTTTTTGTTTGTTTGTTTGTTTGTTTGTTTGTTTGTTTGTTTGAACGCGCTAATCTCAGGAACTACTGGACCGATAAAGCTCAATGAATTTTAAATTGTATTGTAATATACAATTGAAAATTCTTTGAGTGTAAGATAGTTAATTTATAGAGGAAAACTATAGACTATATAACATCACGCTATGATGAATAGGAGAGGAGCAGCGATAAAAAATATTGCGAAAGCGGCGTAATTTAAAACTTTCCTCGCTAAACTGTAAAAATTATTGATAAATCATGTATTACAAAACTGTTCCCCCTCTTAGCTTGGTTAACCCACTTTAACCATAATTAATATAAGTATAACGGTTTACTCAAATAATAAGAGCGCAGTCCACGTGAACGAAGTTGGGCTTAAAAGCTAGTAAGATATAATTGTACTAGATTCCATTAACACCTGTTCGTCTGCGAAGTAGGTATGAGAGTGTAAAAGACATATAGACACACACACAGCCTTTTGCATTTATAATATTAGTATAATTATGGTTGTACACAAACTACGACAATCTTTTAGGCAATATTATTGGCTAAAAGTAATATTTATTATTTATATATTAAAATTTAAAAAAAATATGCAGTTTTAAGAAATTAAAAATGTTCAAAGGAATCTTCTCAAATAAATCTCTGCGAGCAGCTCATGGTTGTTGGTAAATTTTGAACGTAGAGGCTCGTAGGAGAGGAACGTAGAGAGAGAAGTTAAACAATTATAATAAAAAACCAAATAAATTAATTATAATAATAGACATTATAGGACATAATTATGACTTACAATACTCATAGATCATAATTTTCTTTACTCCTTCTCGGATATTGGAAACCCTTTAAAATTAGACCATAAATAGGCCTTAGTATGGTAGTGAAATATTTAAATTTCATAAAATATATAACACTATAACAATATTTTAAAAATAACTTCTATGAGGTATTTAGTCTTAACTAAGTATCCTATTAGTCGTGCTCTTACTTTAAGATGAGATAACTTTAGCAATATTCAAGCTGTACCCGCCACCAATATAAAAGGTATACTCGATGCCGGTATAATATTAAACGTATATTAAATACGTCACATTCTACGGATATTATATCCGGATATGATATCAAGTTAATATCGCTCACGGGCGTGTCTCGTCTATCAGACTTCCAATTTGCCATCGCTTCCAACTAACTTACTAAGATTAAACGTCGTGCTTGTCTGCACAAGGTCTAACAAGTCCTTGACTAGATTTTAAAAACATATGGTACAAACCAACAACATCAAAACACACGGACCACGATACGATAAGAATATTACATTTTCTTTGCTATATAAAGTAGCGGCCTGTTACAATCCCACTGCTGGGAATAGGCCTCCTGTCTACTTTTCTGGAGAGAAGGGTTGGAGCTAAGACCTACCACGCTGCTCTAATGCGGATTGGTAGGTTACACATATCTTCAGTATTCTCTAGAGATATGCAGGTTTCCTCACGATGTTCACCGAAAATCGTGTGATAAATTGCAATTACCAATTAGACACATAAGTTTTAGTGGGAAAACTCATTGGTGCCTGCCCGGGTTTGAACTCGTGCTCCCCTCGAAAGAGGCGCACGGTCTCACCGCTGGGCTATCACAGCTCTATCTATGCTCTATATAATATAAAATTTGTAAAATAATGTATATAATGATATATAAAGCACTATATACATACTGTTTTATATAAACCACCGACAAATAAAAAGTATAATAAAGTTATTTAAGAGGCTTATCCTGTGTGAATTGCTTTAAATTCTAATATCAATTTTGATACCGTTACTAAACACCTCTTTCAAATACAAACGATTACTTTTGATAATTTACTTTTGAAACGAACCTGTAAAGGAATAAATCTTTTAATTTCATAAAATGACAACTCTCCGTCATCAAACTGTCTGGAGGAGGAAATTAAATCTTTTATCTTATCAACGTGATGAAATCCTTCATCTTTTTTACCGCCTTTCTAAATTGAACATCCATTCTGGCCGTTCTGATTCGAGTCGTATTTCACTGCTTTTCTCCCCGCATTATTTTTTAAATGTTTCCGTGTAATTTGGGGTAAAAAAGGAAAATTTACAAAGAATTAAAACAAAGTTACGTGCTGGTGTACGCCTTATTTATATTTTCAGGGATCCGTATCCAAAAGTGGTTTTAGAAATGATGCGCAAATATTTTTTTTTATTATAGACCCAGGATACCATCACAGTATACATAGTTTCTATACTAGCTGTTGACAAACACCATCGGTTCGTTTGAAATTGGCATCTTTATGCTGTATCTAATTGTTAATATAAAACACTTATTGATAGGCTAACCTTGGGTATCAAGTGAAAGCAAATCAACTTTTGTAATGGTTTGCTATTGATTATAAAAAAATTATATACGTAAGATTTTCGGCCCATATACTACAAAAAAGAGGGCCTTGCATCTCATTGGGGCCATATAAGATAGATGCTCACCAATCTTTAACCACAACTAAGCAAAAGATTCTTGAATGTTACCATCATCAAGCCTTTTTGCAATTTTATTATTATTTTTTTAATTCATATGTTGTGCCTATTTTAAGTAATAATGAGAGTGTTAGTTTATAACTTTTACTATTGGGAAAAGTAAACAATGACAATTTTTAATTAAAAATCTTTTGTCGCAGTCTACTTTAGTAAATATACAGAACCAAATATAAAACTACGTCGCGCACTTGCAAATTTTCCAGAGTAAAATCAAGTAGCCATTAAGATGTGTTAAATTCAGCATATAATCTCGCTACGTTGGATCTGCAAAATCAAAAAAGGATTTTTCTTGGGGTGTTATAATGTCATGTAATTTTTGCTTCTAGAGTTGAACTAATTACGATAATTTTAGTCCTCTGAAATGACATTTTATACGTTTCAATGTCCTTGTGACAAATGAGGCTAGATGAAAAATTTTTCAACGTGATTATTATTTAATTCTGCTCGTTTCAATGTTATGATATTTTAAATAAAATCGTTACATATTTTCGTTTATTCATGAATCTTCTTGCAAAATAGCATTAGTGTTGCTAGAGTGTGAGCTTTAGATGGTTTTCATCATTATATAAAAAAGTAAAGTAGCGGCCTGTTACAATCCCAGTGCTTGGAATAGGGCCTCCTGTCTCCGTTTCTGGAGAGAAGGGTTGGAGCTAAGACCTACCACGGTGCTTCAATGCGGATTTGTAGGTTACACATATCTCCAGAATTCTCTAGAGATTTTCAGGTTTACTCACGATGTTTTCCTTTACCGAAAATCGTGTGATAACAATTGCAATTATCAATTAGACACATGAGTTTTAATAGAAAAACTCATTGGTGCCTGCCCGGGTTTGAACTCGTGTTCCCCTCAAAAGGGTCGCACGGTCTCACCGCTGGGCTATCACAGCTCCGATCATCATTATATATGAAATTTCAATAGTATGTTTGTAGCTGCTAAACTCATAAAACTGTGTACCTTACAACCTTACACAATGATTATTAAAAAATCATTGTGTAAGGTTGTTCCTATTCCTTATAAAACTTGTATTTCTAAGTATTTAAGGAACTAAGGTTGAATCATAGAGAATCATAGATGCTTTTAGGTATCTACAATAAACATAGTATTGAATTTTGTCGCAGAAGTGAAGAAGGTTAATATACAAGATATAACATATCCAAACCTTTAAACCTCAACTAAGTCTCACCTTTCCAATATGTTAGCTAATCTATGATTGAATTCAGTACTAACGAACCGAAAATTTTCGGTTGCGTTATTCAATCTCTGCAATCATTTGAATTATATATTATTTATATTATTATCTACAATTGCGTATTAAGATTTGTATAAAAGCATTGTTACAACAGTTTATTCGAATTTTTTGTTCCTATAATTGTACTCAAACTTCGTATTTTGCGCTATAGGTGTAATTGTCTCAATTTTGCTATACTTATTGTTAACTACTTTCTAAATTACCCATTACACCATGTAATAATATTATAAGACATTTATGGGTCGTATTATGACTTAATAGTTTGATTCTAATCGATTCAAACAATCCAATACTTAAAGGTGTCCTAAAAACAACATACACAATAAAACTCTTTTTTTTCGCATATTGAGTTTTAAATTCAAATTCAAAATACTCTTTATTCTAGTAGATTATTTTCAGTACTTTTGAATCGTAATGTTTCAAATAAGCTACTACTGATTCGGAAGTTTGCTCTCACCGAGAGGAACCAGCAAGAAACTTGGTGGATAATCTTTTTAAATAAATATTTTTTTAACAATTTGATTAAAGGTTACAAATTGAACGTGGCAGCTTAGTGCGTAGCTGACTGCAGTTGAGATATGCTACTGTCACTCAAATAATCTACAATTGTATAGGAAGCTTTATGTAGAGGCATGGTTTAAAGATAATTTTTAAACTTGTGTTGGTTTAATATATTTAAACAGTTGACTGTTAAGGGTAAATATCTGTTTCTTTACGTGTTTAAGTGGTTTAAGTGGTATAGATAATTTTATATTATTATACCTCGCTTCCTATTCCTCCGTCGTATCCAGTTTGGTCTGGTAGGAGACTATCTGCAAGTCGGCAAAGTATTTAGTTTGCCCAAATATTTTATGAGCAAGCTATATTATAGCATAACGTATACTAAAAACTTCCTTCATATTCTTTAAGTTCGATAGTCTCAAGGCGTACAAATCCACAACATCGGGTGCAGTGACGGCTTACGCTCTAAATCCCTCTCATTAGGGAAGGCGGTCTTTGGAGTAATACTCGTATATGTAATGCCACCTACATGCTTTGGCTTCATTTTAAAACATATATCTCGGTTGTACATAGCGAGCAATGTAAAACAAAGACAATTATCGCATATTATGTACATTTTAATATAATGATATTTTCATTATTCGGACATGAAGTTATAATTGTGGGGTGTAAAAGCTTTTATAAGCGGGCTTTGTAGTTAGATGCAAATCGCTATGATGTATACATGTATTGTAATGTGAAAGTAAAAAGTAAAGCAGTGACCGGTTACAATCCCACTGCTGGGAACAGGCCTCCTCTCTCCGTTTCTGGAGAGAAGGGTTGGCCCTTCTCTCCATAAACGGAGCTCCAAAGCTAAGACCTACCACGCTGCTCCAATGCGGATTGGTAGGTTACACATATCTCCAGAATTCTCTAGAGATATGCAGGTTTCCTCACGATGTTTTCCTTCGCCAAAAAGCGTGTGATAAATTGCAATTATCAATTAGACACATCAGTTTTAATAGAAAAACTCATTGATGTCTGCCCAGGTTTGAACTCGTGTTCCCCTCGAAAGAGTCGCACGGTCTCACCGCTGGGCTATCACAGCTCTCTGCTGCTGATTGTAATGTATCAGATAATTCACTTTCATATTCAATTAGATATTTTAAAACATGCTAATTATCGTGCCGTCAGGTATTTGGCGAGATGCCATATCGTAGTAGCAAAAGTGCTGCGTGTATTAGTTCTATTTTGTACTTTATCATTATTCTCCTGCTCTCATCCCACTCTGAATGCGGTCGGCACAACATATTTTAAACATGTAACATAATTAGGCTAGGTATTTTACGACCGTCTGCCTGCCTGGTGTCGACTTACCTGAGTCGCCTTTTACGACACCTCGGTGAGAAATTGAGGTGGTCTATTCTACTCAGCTGGATAGCACATGACGGGTCAACTTACCTTAGTAGCTTTTTGCGACACCCCGGTAAGAAATGAGGATGGTCTATTCTATTCAGCTTCACCACACGGCGGCTATTTTGTACATTATACCTTAGTTAAATTTACATTTTTTGGTTGGTATGCTACTATTACTCGTTCAGCGAAACAAATAAATCAGAAATTTATAAAAAAACTTTGACATACCTTAAATTTATCTTAGCATCAAATTATACTTTCATATATCTTTCCTCCGTTTTGACAACAATTATCTACACAATGACATACATGATGAATTTATTTCATCGTGTTATATTACGCAAATATTTGTTGCTGTTGTCTGTGGTGAAAAAGATCCACAATGCATTAACGTTTTCCTTCTTGATGAATCGCCTGTCATATACGTTTCTATAACGCTTTGAAAGTGATTTATATATATTTACAATCATTCTTTTTTTTCGTTTAGTTTAAGAGTGCATTATAAGAAACCTTTATTTATCTCCGTTGTGGCATCCGCAAATCCGGCTGAGTAGAATAGACCACCCTCATTTCTTACCGAGATGTCGTAAGAGGCGACTAAGGTAAGTCGACCCGCCGTGTGGTATCCGGCTGAGTAGAATAGACCAACTCGATTTCTTGCTGAGTTGTCATAAAAGGTAACTAAGCTAAGTTGATCCGCCATGTGGTATCCAGATGATTAGCATAGACCATCCTCATTTTTACCGAGGTGTCGTAACCTAAGGCGACTAAGGTAAGTTGACGTCAGGCAAGCGGCAGGCCGTAAAATACCCAGCCAAATCATATAACAACATGTTTAAAACATGTGCCAACCCAACTTAGTAAAGGTTAAGGGCAGGAGAATGTGGTGCTATTATTTAACAGTTATACATTTCAAATACTCCTCAAAGATACACAGATATCAATTCATAGCCGGTGGAAAAAGTTTTATTTTATCGCAGGTCAGATATTGTCAGTCGGATTGTCGACGGAGCACCTGGCATTTTCCGAAATTAAAAACTTTCCGCTCTCACTAAACTTCGTCGCTTCATTTAAATTCTAGTAGATTCCATGCTGGCGTTTGCTCTGAATTTCGTCATTCGCTTTGAAAAGTTTTTCTCCTCTTTAAATAAGAACGATCAATAACTGAATGCATATCAAATCAATCAAAATCAAATCAAAATAATCTTTATTCAAATAAACCATTTCAGGCACTTTTGAATCGTCAAGCATCAATATGCTTAATGAAGCTACAACTGGTTCGGAATGTTGCTCTTACCGAGAAGAACCAGCAAGAAACTCGGCGGTCAATCTTTTAAATATTTTCAATTATACATTATTAAACCGCTGTCTTGTATGAAGCTGAAAGGATTTTCAAATCCAGGCTTTCTTATCAACCAAATAATCTTCAATTTTGTAATATGCTTTACGTATAAGCATATTTTTAACACTTTTGGAATCTTTCTGTACACTGGTCTAGAATGGACATGGACATAGAATGGACATGGTCATGGAATGGACATGGGTATATTTACGAGTGTTAATAAATTCGGAAAATTTGGAGCGCCACGTTGGATATTTCGTTCAAAAACTATTATTTTCCGTCAATAGTTCATAAAACGTTTAAAAACATTATTGTACTTTAACTAATTCGTTTTTGGAATTCCACCGCATTTTAACATTTGATGCAATATTAAATAATACTGATAATATACAAAACCGACGACCGATAATACTCTTTTGACGCACGACGGCAACACAAATGGCTAAGTAATTTAGAAGTCAAGTAACCCCAAAATGTTATTTACTAGGCGTTAGTTTACGGAGGTCTATTATACAAAAATAATGAAAATATTATATTGCTGTAATCCGCGATAAAAATATTTTTAACTATCTACTTGTTTATTCGCAGTTCGCCATTGACTTGTGCTTATTCCATTACCTTAGAATAACTTAACTTATTTTTGTATATTCTCAGATAATTGTCGAATAGTTTTATGACACATTCACTACGTTCTAGAAACACTCTTCTCAATTTCGTATACACTCGAATAATTCTTCTAAATTGTAAAACGCTTCAAAAATTCGATCGAATAGAAAATAATATCGCTTTAATGTTCTTCTTTTTTCTCCTACTCTTATCCCACTCTAACTGGGGTCGGTACAACACGTTTTCCTCTTCCATTCTCTTCGATCATTCGTCAACTCTGGCGCTGCTCCTTTTATATGCATGTCATACATACTTCACACATTCCAACCATCTCTTTTTAGGCCTCCCCTCGGCTTTAATGTTGGGTATAAAAACATTCTGTTGGTCACTTTTTTAAAAACTAGTATTTACTTTATATATTAGCGATATTTTAGAAGTTTTTTTTAAGTCTTTTAAAATAAAACACGTGTGACACTCAATGGTATGATGGAATTTTCAATTTTTTACAATCACTCTTTACAATTAATTATATTAAATAATGAGTACATTCTATCTTGATTCCACGATTTATACACCCGTATTAATCTTAATCCAACTTCGTATCATTTGGTTTCCGATCCTGGTATAGATTCCAGGTATTCCAGGTCTTAAATCGGTGATAGGGTATGAAACCAAACCTCGCTGGACACCATCAGATGATACAGCTGCGACTCCTGAGTAACTCTACATTGATAAAACAAAAGTTTTGAACGTTATTTCAAGATTTCTCGATGTTCAGTTGCTTTCACTGAAACTTTGGTCTTCTGCTAACGAATATCGCAACTTTAAATGACATGGGAAAATTGTCCACCATATAAAATATTGCATCCTCTTTTCAAAAACTTTTAGCTGAGCTTAGTATTAACCAAAAATAAAGTCGTATATAATATGTTTTCAAACACAAAATTTACTAACTTCAAGTATACTTTGCTAGTCCACTACTACTGGGTCGGAAAAATTGCTCTTAGAAAACCATCAACAAAATAGGCAACTGTTATTTTCATAAAAAAGTTCTTATAAAAAATTTAAATTTCGTTGTAATTATCAGCAAGGTCGGTGTATAATCAAATCCATAGATCCCCTATGAAACAAAAGTTAAATGCCTATGTCAGCGGCTTATCTCTATACATAGAGTTTTTTTTATTAACGACTTTGTTAATGTATGCTACCACGATAATAAAAATAAAAACGTAACTCATTTAACGTTCATATACGGTTTTTTGAATCTTTCAAATGCTGAATCTTTTTCGAAATGTTCTTATAATTGCTCTTCTCTCTATTGTAATAATTTATTCAACTTAACTTTAATGAATTACAACGGTAACAATCTTATGAAATAGGGTTCATGTATTAACTTATTTGGCATTATAATATTTTTATGATAAAAAAATTAAAAACTACCTTTATATATACTACCTTATTTGAATCCTTATTAGGTTCAGGATCAACAGCACAGAACATTCTGGATGTAATTATATAAAACTGTTGACATTCCATATTTGATAAAACACGTACATCAATTGCCTTTGAATTTTCACCGATGTTATCATTCTCCTTAAAAATATATTGAGTAAATGAGATCAATAACGAATGTGATGTGAGATTTGATATGAAGAGCAAAAAAGTAAAAGAAAATGCACGTCAGTTGTTAACAAGCGATTTTTTTTTAATATAAAAACGAACAAAATATACATAGAAAGGTGGGACATAAAAAAAGTTAATTGTAGACACCGGCTATATTCACGTCTTAATTTATCGGGTTAACCCGGCTAGTCTCTAGTGATTAGTTTCTAGCCTTTACAAGACATTATGGGAACTGTTCCCGCCGCGAAATCTCGTGTAAAGAGCTCACGAATAAGTGTCCCGGATGGACACAAAACTAGTCGGGCTAACTCGATAAAATTAGACGTGAATACAGCCGGTGTCTTCATATTAAGTATGAATAATACTCACGATAGTTAAAATTTTAAAACAAAAAAATATAACGAATATAGAAGTATTGGGAGACGTAAAAGGGGAAAAGGCCTTTTAGAGTAAAATAGGTTGATCTAGAATATCGAGTTCGGAATAAATCGAGGCGGAGAAAAGATAATGCGAATTACGTTTTAAGGAAGATTTAGCTTTACAATTACGTGACAATTCACTTTTTTCCATGGGTTTGGATGATAGTGTTTCTTACTATTATTATTTAATTAAATTATTATAGCACTTTCTTTAGAGCTATTGAAGAGTGTTAACCAAAACTTCATTAAAAGTGATATGGCCAGACTTACAGTTGTCGTTCCCCAGCTGGATACTGTGAGAATTGTTTCAGGTTCAACAAAACTTCTCTTGGGTGCCAATGAAATTACCTTTGTATATATACCGTCTATATTCAATTTTCTAAATCTGACAAATCCCACGTTGTAATCAGTTGTTATCTGGTTATAAAGCGGGTGTGATTTGAAATCGCGAGACGTGTACTGTATCTCAGCGCTATTAGTATACGCAGTACTGCCCAGTCTTGCTGTTATTGTTGTAGCCCTTAATTAAAACAAATAAAAATAAAAACAAGTGAAAATTTAAATCCTAGGTCTGAAAAAAATCTTTATTAACTATACTGAAATAATGCCTCCAACTCTATCAATGACCACTATAGATAGCATTTTTGTTGTATGATAATGAAACTAATATGTAGGAAGGCATGTACAGGTTTTAAAATTTGGTCTGTTGTCTAAGTCACTATTTTGCCGTTAGGTCTAAAAGTGCTGCGCTAATGAAATCTAAGACAACAATTGAGAAGTAATTTTTATGAAAGTTACACAGTATATAGGTAGAAGAATCGGCCGCACGCGATCTTTTAATTCCTATGCCCACAGGCTAATATTTAAGAGTATTCTTTCAGTTAATATTTATGATATCTTCAAATAATGAACAGGCTGTTTGTTTTAGTATCTGCAAGGAAATGTTAACAAGACTAAGTAGTTTAATATTACCCCTGTAGACAGAGTGCCGACGTCAACACGTGACGTGTACTTATAATAGATCCACCGCACTGATAGTCTTCTGGTCTTGCAAAAATTAAAAGGTACACTTGATAGGGGAACTGTTTAGAAGCTTTGAATCCACTGAATATTTTACCGCTGCTTCGTTCACTACTGTTATTACATTGAGCTCTAGATACAACATCTAAAATAAAGTAATCTTAATTAAATTATAGTTATTTTTTTAAGTAAACGCCCTAGTTAAAGTCCAAATAATATTAAACATTTCTTAAAATATGATTTTACTACTGTTAAACACTCGCTGTTCGCGGTGCCATAAATCATCGGTGCGCTAGTCGCGTGCGGTGCGTCCCTTGTCGATAACTGCTTATCAGTTCTTAGAAGTTTGAAGAATAGTATGCGCTGGCATGTAATAACTTGTTAATGTGTGTAATTTAAGAAATATTATAATATATTAATGAGTGTTGGTACTCTGATTATTAGAAACTCTTTTTTCATAACATAAACATCAATACGTCAGTGGTGCGTCACTATGGCTGCCGTAAGTGCAACAGAGAGCGCAACACAGAACGTGTTTCCACATTTTAGTATCCCGCGGGCAGCGATAAATAATAAGATCGAGCGAATAACTTATATGAATAACTATGCTAGAATTACGTTAAAATTAGGATACTTACAAACTAATGGATTTTATTATAAAAAGTGTGCAATGTTTTTTAATTGTCAATCTATAAGGCGCTATTATTGAACTAAATAATAGTATGGTGTGACTTGAATTTAATTTGAAGCTAACTTAATAGTCATATTCCACATTTATAAAGACAGGGATAATTATATTAATGACTTATTATATAAAGACGTTTTATGTTTCATATTATTTTATTTTCCACCCATATTATAAAAATAAGGAAACAATCTAGCTCATGAGATTACTGCAATGATTGCAATGAATGCAATTGATTTAACAATAATTGTTCCTATTGTTGTATCGGTCAACAGTTTACTAGCGAGGAGCTTCGACCAGCATCTCAAAAGGCTCTTTCTTAGTTGTTGGATTAAGGGCAAGATCAAAAAGCAGTGTTGCTTGAGGCGGCAGGCATTGTAAGGAGGTTCTTTACTCTGTCCTAACCACCGGGAGCTTGGGTCCTGACTCCGCTATGATCAGAGTGTCCCTTAAGCAATTGTGATTTGAGTCAGTAACTTACATTATAAAGTACATTGAACGATTATCATTGAAATGTTACTTATTATGAAATAAATAATAAAAAATAAATAAATACATGGGATAATTACACACAAGGCCATAAGTAAGTAATCCAAAGTCCCCAAAGTAAGTAACTTAATACTTGTGTTTTAGGGGTGGGCAGACAACTGTTAAATATATCTCATTGGCGTTGTTGGCAGCGATCCTGCTTCAGCTACGCCGGTTAAGGGTTCGATTCCCGCCAAGGGCCAACATTTTCTTTAAACAATTCGTTGGTTCTTTAAGCCTGGGTGTATATATGTATTTAAGTATGTATTTCAAATTCTATATGTATTTATTTACCAGTTTTCTGTCACCAATACAAGTATTAAGTAATTAACTTCTGGTACGCACGACCGTATGTGTAAGTGCCCCATATATTTTTATTTATTTATATACACCCACGACCGAAGAAACAAAAAATTGTATTTAGAAAATATGGACTCGAGGCGGAAATCAAACCCGCGACCCTTGGAGCTAAAAGCAAAAAGGGTCACTGCCATCTGCGACCGGGCCAGTCAAGTTTGCTTATTTGTATGTAAACAAAGCAATTACACTGCCCATACAATTACCAAAACTATCAAAACTCTCACCTTGTATGACACAAATGTAAATAAACATTAAAGTTACTAATTTCTCCATACTGCCACAATACTAAATGCTCTATGAAAATATCTGTTCCAAATCAATTATTTATATCCGTGTGTTTTACACTCCCGTATTGTTAAATTAACTTGGCATGTATAACACGTTATCAGAAATATTCAACGACATTTTACAACAGAATTGAACCGACTTATGTAGTCGGTTCAATTCTGTTGTCAAATCAATAAAAAATACGGTACACTTCCAACATTTGATGTACATTTTCTGTAAATCATATGTATTCCAAATCAATCAAATAATATTCCAAATTGGTAATGATAAAAACAAAATCCTATATTTTATGAAAATTCAATTTTGTGACACGTTTTTTATTTTACATATTTTATGCCTGCTCTTCACTATCGGCGTAGTCACCGATTATGCTATCGCCATAATAACAGTCTTGAGCCAGCCGTTACGTTTATTTAAGTTTCATATTTCTATTGAATTATTCATTAAAGTATCTTTAAATTCTTTGAAAATATAATGTATCCTTACAATTATATGAAACGAAAACCATTTTTAGTCATTTATTTTAATAATCTTTAGTGGTATCGGTACTGTGAAATTAATTGAATAGTGTGTCTTCTTCCAGTGAGCGTCCACTAACAAAGATCTTCTCAAGGATGATGGTCATCGAAGTAGTTTTTGCTACACGATCTTATATCATCAGCCTCATACATCTACCTGCCGCCTTATTAAAGTCGTTCAATTCAGTATTCGCGATATAAGATTACTTGTACATGGTAAATCTTAAAGTATTTAATATGTCGCTACAATGGCCTGACACTAAGATCTTCATTACAATCATACTAATATTATAAATGCGTATGTTTGTGAGTATAGATGGATGTTTGTTACTCTTTCACAGCAAATCCGCTGAACCAATATCGATGAAAATTTGCACATTTATTCCTTTTATACTGATACGGAACTAGCAATTCCCGTACCGATTTCATACCGATCTCGTGGTAGTGGAAAGTCTACAAAGTAGGACTATAAATTTATTTGTAGATTATTTAATTATAAAAAAATGGGTATCATCAGTATTTTTGGAATAAGAGCTAACTCACCAAATGCAAGCCCTGCTATAACTACATGTCGCTACAATGAATTTGTTATGGCATTATTTTCTTTCGATTTATATTCTTAAATTCGTACGATCTTTTGATTAGGATGTCGGATTTTAATAATATAAAAAGTATTGAATACCTGTAGTATTGAAATTGTTTTTAATAAAATATCATTTAACGGGATAAGGATTAATACAGAGATATGAATAAAATGGTTTGATTATTGTCGGCAATTTTATCAACTTTACAATGTAAAAAAATAGTTATATTGGTATAACTGGAATAGTTAGACATATGGTATCCCTGACTTTTTTGTGGATATTGATACGTTCTATAATAATGTAGAACATTTTTTGTTCTATCCTCAATAGTTTCCGCAGCGCACGCGATGAAAGATGTTTACGACTAAATTTTTCACAACTTATTACAATTTTATTAGGGATCCCTATTTTTTCTTTACATGTCATATAGCCTATGTTACTCAGTAAAGAAGCAGCTTTCCAATGGTGAAAGAGTTTTTGAAATCGGTCCAGTAGTTTTTGCGGGAAAACATTACAAACATACATACATTCATACAAACATACAAATCTTTCCTCTTTATAATATTAGTACAGATAACATATAGGCTAAAGAAATCCTGTTAATTCTGCAGGAATACATTTCTACAGGATTTAAACAGGTTGATATGTAAAAACGTCATCTATTATCAACCTATCAAAGTTTTTCAATTCATTTTGTATCAAGACTGAGTCAAATCTGTATTTAAAAGGAGGTTCTTTATCACGTTGTTTAGCTTACGTTGAAAGAGTTGTTTTTAGAAGTTTATGTATATTTTGATTTCAGTTTACTGCATAAATTTAACTGCGCTATTATAATGTATAATTAATATAAGTAATACTGGTTATTTACTAAAATAAATAAACTACTAATATTATAAATACGAAAGTCTGTCCGTCTGTTACGTTTTCACGGCCAATCCGCTGAACTAATATCGATGATATTTGGCACATTTGGCACAATCAATACATATACCTACACCGGGGTAATATATAGGTTATAAAAATTCTCTAAATTCAATAGGAATAGGATGATATTGGAGAACACCATATATTATCATTATATATAAGTTTTCTTATTCACGATGTGTCAAAATCATGTCGAATCTGTAATTTAAAGGACGACTATATCACGTAGTTTGGCTTACATCGAAAAAAATATTTTAAGAAAGGTTTTATATATTTTAAATTTTTCTTATTGAGTAAATTTAACTGAGCTAATACAATATATAATAAGTCTTAGTAACAAAGGTTATTTACTAAATTACTAAATTATGCTTTCGAGAAACGATAAAATGTTACAGCCGATTGTGAGTATATACAGAAATGCAACCTTCGAAAACATAGCTATTCATATTCAGAGGAATATGTTTCGCTTCAGTTCACTTAAGCGTTTTACTGCAATTCGCTGTCATTTTTTTAGAGTCTAGATCTTCTAAAAGTTCAATTCACCATGCATTCGAAGATGCAGCAAAACACTCAAATGGGAAGTTCGGCGATGTTCACTATAAAGAGCAATTAACTGCATATCACCGTTGTTATTCAAAGTTTAAAGTTTTGAAAACGGTATCAAAACGAAATGCAAGACTAATAGCAATCCGTGATCATCACACCGATATGCGGGCTTCGGAAACGTTAGCGGCAGTTAAAAGCGAATCGGATTCGCCATTCGCCTTTTGCGGGCAATTTTAGCTAAGGTTAATATAGCACATGTATATTTTTCTATGTAAGAGTTGCTATATAAACGAGATGCAAGCTTTAAGATTGTACAAATAGTAGAAAGATTCGAGTGACTAATTTTACTCTCTAAGGGGGTGCAAAAAAAAAGATTCACGACATATTGTATTATTTCTGTAAGTCAAGTACCTAAAGTACTAAGTAGATTTTATTATTACTAAGTAGACATTAATTATACATTGTGAGATCTCAGTTAAATTTATGTAGTAAACAGAAACCAAAATATATAAAAACATTCATATTAGGTCCTTACATATGAAATTGGCGTTTTGTCGTACTGGCCACTTTGATCTCAAATATTACCTTTATGGTTAGGAATTCCAAATTCAAATTCATACAGCTATTTACTCATGCATTTGTGTTTCAAACCCCCTAATTCATTTGTTTTTTCTTCTTTTGTTTTTTTCTTTGTGTCACTCTGTTTACAAAATGGAAAACATGAAATATCGCGTTATTTACGAGTATGAGTTCCACCGTGGCACCAGTGCTGCAGAAACGGCTCGAAGGATTAATGATGTGTATGGTGACGGTGTCGCAAAAGAAAACACAGTGCGTTTTTGGTTCCAACGTTTTCGTTCTGGATATTTCGACCTGCAGAACAAGCCTCGTGGACGGCCGGAGACCAAAGTTGATAATGAAGAATTGAAGGCTATTGTGGAAGCGGATCCATCGCAAACCACGTCCGAGTTAGCTGCAGGCTCCGGTGTTAGTGATAAAACTATTCTAATCCACTTGAAGCAAATTGGGAAGGTGAAAAAGCTTGAAAGGTGGGTACCTCATGAATTGAGTGAAGCAAACCGACAAACGCGCGTCGACTGCTGCGTTACGTTACTCAACCGGCACAATAATGAAGGAATTTTAAAATCGAATCATTACCTGTGATGAAAAGTGGATCCTCTACGATAATCGGAAGCGCTCATCGCAATGGCTGAACTCTGGCGAACCAGCCAAATCCTGCCCTAAGCGAAAATTGACTAAAAAAAAGTTGCTTGTAAGTGTTTGGTGGACTAGTGCCGGTGTCGTTCACTACAGCTTTCTTAAATCTGGCCAGACGATTACGGCAGATATCTATTGTCAGCAACTGCAAACCATGATGGAAAAGCTAGCTGCTAAACAACCGAGGCTGGTCAATAGCTCTAGGCCACTGCTGCTTCAGGACAACGCTAGACCACACACTGCACAACAGACGGCTACCAAATCAGAGGAGCTTCAATTACAATGTCTTAGACATCCACCGTACTCTCCGGACCTTGCTCCAACAGATTACCATTTTTTTCGCTATTTGGATAACTACTTGCAAGGAAAAAAATTAAACTCCGATGGGGCAGTCCAAACCGCCTTCAAAGATTTTATTGATTCCCGCCCGAATGGTTTTTTTAGTAAGGGGATCAATGAACTACCTATGAGATGGCAAAAGTGCATACATAGCAATGGTACATACTTTGATTAATTAAATATATTTCATTAAAAAAAAACGACTTTATCTTCCTCCCATAGAAAAACGCCAATTTCATATGTAAGGACCTAATAAAATACCACCTTCGACGTAGAATAACAACGTGAAATAGAACCTTCCTTTAATTACAGATGTGACTTAACTTAGATAGGTTGTTAATAGACGGGGTTTTTTTTAATTTCGTGCTATTTGTGTTAAAATTTACAGGGTTTCTATAGCTTAAATGTAACCCCGATGTATAAGCGTTAATTGTGTCAAATTTTATCTATATTGTTTCAAGCGAATTATTTTTAATAAAGAGAGAGATTTTTAATAAAGATTACACTAACAAGTTACGAAGCGAACGCTTTGAATTTTGAAACAAATGGTAATATATGGTCATGTTTTTTATTAAATCAGGAGATCCAAAGAAGTCAACAGATATACCGATAAGATGCTGCTATTAACTTTTTTTTACAATTTTTATAGGTTTTATTAGATTTTTTTCAGTGCAAATGATATACCTATCTATCTTTAGTAGTACCTATATTTTAGCAGTAATACCATGAAAGAAAACAAATTTTATTTTGACATTTCAAGTAGCGGATTCATACAATACGATATACATTCATTACAATACGAATCGCAATTTAACCCCCCGGATTGATTTTATTTTTGTGACGAAAATATTTGTAGGGTTGGAGAGTGACCGAAGCTACTGTTTATTCCAGGACTACGGTCCACGTTGACGAATCGCGGGTAAAACTAGTAACTAATAATATCGAAACCTAAAATGTGGTCATGTGGTATCCGGCTAATTAGAAAAGAACAACCTCATTTCTTACCGAGGTGTCGTAAAAGGCAACTAAGGTAAGTTGACCCACCGTATGGTATCCGGTCGAGTAGAATAGACCACCTTTCGCACCGATGTGTCCTAAAATACGACTAACGTGCGTGGACGTCAGGCAGGCGGTAAAATACGCAGCCAAATCATTTGTCAACGTATTGTGCCGACCCCACGTAGGATAAGGACATGAGGATGATGATCGAAACCTTAAATACCGTCATCAATTCAAATATATCATAAATCAAAAAATTATATTAACTTTTTAATAAAAATATAAAAATAAAAGAAACAGACATTTTCTTTCATTTTTATATAACCAATGTATGTAAATTAGGTTTACATTTGTTGTCTGTCATGTTGCTTTTAGAATTTTCTAATATTAGATTAAGAAGAAAAATAAACAAGTACATCTATATTGAAATGTTCAGGTATATAATAGGCAAAAGACAGGGAGCAAATGCGTTTACGAACA
Organism: Morpho deidamia; assembly: GCA_947086505.1. Taxonomy (NCBI): domain Eukaryota; kingdom Metazoa; phylum Arthropoda; class Insecta; order Lepidoptera; family Nymphalidae; genus Morpho; species Morpho deidamia. The sequence continues at coordinate 6,131,439 of CAMTZC010000025.1, forward strand.
CGAGTATTTTCAAGATTTATAAATCAAACGAAATTTCGATAAATGCTTTATATATATGCTATAGGCATTCCAAACCATGATTAAAATGTGATAGATTAGTGCTATTGATAAAAACGTTATGGCATAAAGAGGTCTACAATTTATACGAATGTATAGAGCCTAATCCATCTGCGTAAGGCTGCAACGTTCGTGTATACTCCTGGGATTCCTGGTCTTGCACACCCGATTCCGAAAGAAACTATCCCTCGTTGAATACCATCTGACGATACCGCTGGACCTCCTGAGTCACCCTAAATAATATTTAAGAGAAAACTTTAGTAAAAAAATTATGTAGATCAGCGTTCAACTCCTATTCGATTTCTAAATACTGTCTGAGCGGCTCAAATCTATAAAACATTTTTTCCAAACTATAATATAAATTCTATATTTTTTTTTCTCAATAACATGTGGGAGACATGAAAATATATAAATATTTTGATAAGAATTGGTGATGGTTATAAAAAAATGTTTTTTACCCCACAAGAGTCCTTGCCACCTTCTGGTACACCAGCGCAAATCATCCGGGAAGTAATGGTGCCATATGAACGTTGGCATTCCGTATTAGACACAACAGGTACTTGGACTGCCATTAAATGGTCAACTACGTAGCCCCCCTCCTTCAAGATAAACAAATTAACAAATTCAGTTTTTCTAGTTTCCGTACTCATTACTGCTATGCACGTAAAAATAGTTGCAATAACAATCGTTGCCAATTCCGTAGATATAAATTTGAGATAGCCTGTCGCTCCTGCCAAACTAGTTCCACCTTTAGCGCAACGTTGTCCTATTTTTATATGTAAGACTAGACATACACATGTCCTGTAGGTAGATACATAAACAAGCAAACAATAGATGTCAGTCAGTATCTGGATCTCGTGTTTCAATACACCCCAGTGGCAACGAGTAAAAATTATAAATTTGGGTATATAGTCAATTATTTATTATGGTTCTCGGTAAAGTAGAAAGTTTAAAGAACACTCATGTCATGTCTCGGTTAGCACTTAATCCCTGTCATGGACACTTGATAGTAATATGATAGTAGTTTTCGACCCTAAGTTATATTTAATAGCACTTAATCCCTGTCATGGACACTTGATAGTAATATGATAGTAGTTTTCAACCCTAAGTTATATTTAATAGCACTTAATCCCCGTCATAGACACTTGCTAGTAATTTGATAGTAGTTTTCAACCCTAAGTTATATTTAATAGCACTTAATCCCCGTCATAGACACTTGCTAGTAATTTGATAGTAGTTTTCAACCCTAAGTTATATTTAATAGCACTTAATCCCCGTCATAGACACTTGCTACTAATATGATAGTAGTTTTTAATCCTAAGTTATATTTAATAGCACTTAATCCCCATCATAGAAACTTGCTAGTAATATGATAGTAGTTTTCAACCCTAATTTATATTTAATGTATATTCATATCTGTCTATAAGCATGTGATTAACAACTCCACAACATCAGATGTATATAATATGATAAACATGATGATACATGTATATGATGTCTACAGGTTGTAGGTCACACCGACACACACATCACTCTGTTTTACATTTAGTTAAATAAGATTCTGACTGGAGAAAATGCTTTATCGTTTAATTCATAACTAACACATTTAAATATCCGCGAGGATCTGATGTTTTTTATGAAAGTAGTCAATTCGATTTGGTTTGAGAGAAAGGTTGCGTCTGTGGATATTAACAATGCTATCGGTAGGGTTGCACTATCTAGTACGATATCATATAAAAACAGGCAATCTGTGGTAGATTGCCCTTAAGATTAATCTGTTATAAAAACAGGCAATCTACCATTTCAAGTTTAATCTATTACATTCACTTCTTATCATCAGATGATCGTATCTAGCCTTAAACTATTAATAATTATTCATCGATATAATAGAATTTATTAGGATAAATATTATAGTCTCCGTTACAATATCTGGAATATGTTTAATCAAATGTTACAAGTAAATGTTAAAAAAGCTCATATCATAATTATCATAAACATGCATTGTCATCAGAACTGGACCAGTATGTAAAATTGCACCGGAAAGTAGGATAAATTTAACTTAGCAAGATTACACCTTCACATACAAACATACACACAAGGCGAGTTAAATAAAAACCGTTAAATAAAAGCCGTTAAAAATATACTTACAACTGTTGCTCCCCAGCCGGACACAGTAAGATTCGTTCCAGGCGTTACAGTACTTCTACTCGATGCCAATCTAATTATTCTTGTATTTATCCCATCTATGCGCAACATGGTAAAACGGACGTATCCCACATCATAATCAAAGGTCGTCGAATTGTAAAGATAATGTGATCCGAAAGATAGGGCAGTGTATTGCCTGCCGCCACTGTTGGCATACGTGCTGCCCAATCTTGCAGTCACTCTTGTTGCGCTATACACAAAAAAACAGGTTAATAAATATTCAGAACAAGAAACTATGGATTGTTCATCCTCCTCATTTACTTTTTGGATACATTCGTCCACTCTGTCTTATATTCACACCATTTTGGTTTTTTTAAGGCAATCCCATTTTATTATAATTTACACACTTTTCACAAGTTCTAACTACAGGTCAATCATCTATTATGAACTTACAACGATATATATAGTCCTCCTAGGTCCATCAGTTCCTAGAAATTCGTTTGGTAGCCAGCAATGCACACAACGGATAGTTCAAGATTCAACCCATCGATAGAAGAAATAAAAAATCATCTCTCAAAATAATATCAAATCGCCCTATCCGAAGCACAAAGACACATCTACCACATATAAGCATAGAAAATGTGACTTTGTTCTTGGGATAAGGCGAAATATGCCAAATATACCTGTACGTATTTTGGAACTTAAGAAAGTGTGATCAAATATTTTATATAAAGATTTCAACCTAAAATGTAAACTGATGGTTGCATCTATTATGGACCTACAACAATCTACATGAGTTCCTAGAAATTCCTTTGGTATCCAATTAATGTATACTGCGGATAGTTAACAAATTAAAACATTGATAGGAGAAAGAACGACTCGTCTATAGACGAATTACAAAATACATCAAATCGGCAAGTGGGTTCACTTTCATAACGACACAATAATTAGATTTTTTGTTTGTAAATTAAAACGTTTCAATACTTTGTACTTAAATATATTCTTATTATAAAAAAGCTCTCTTTCGCTTAACATAAAAATATGATCAAATATGTCAAGAAGCAATACCGTTATACGTGTACGTAATTTGAAACTTTAGAATATATGATCAAAAATTTTTTAGTAATATTTCGACGTAAAATATATTATGATTATTCATTATCGATCCCATCATATAGCATGACGAAATAAACGTTTTTATGTGTGTAAATTATTTTAAATTTACTTTTTATAGTTCAACTGCAGTATTTAACACTTTCAATATGTTGGGAAGGTCGGAATAGTAACTAACAGTTCATGCCATCTTAAAGTGTTTTGAAACTTTATAAATCAGGCCTTTAAGCCTGCCTTAGTAAACCCTTTAAGCCTGCTCAAAAATAATATAAATAAGTTATTGAGTTACTTCTGCAAACAATGCGCCGCCGTCAAAATGAAATGTCTGCTTATAATAGATCCACCACACTGATAGTCCTGCGTGAATACCAGAATAGTAAGATACGCTTGATAAGGGAAGTCCTGTATGGTGGTGTTGTATCCGCCGACTATTCTATTATCGTCGTCTTTAATAGTCATATTACTCGGAACTCTCGCTGCGACATCTGAAAAAACATTATTAAAATTGTTTCTCTCTTAAGCTAACATTAATTATGTTATATAGCTGGCAGCTACACATAGCTGCTTTGTCACTCGCCAAAAAAGCTGTTTACAGTCGCTGGTATTTTAAAGCAGCGTGTTATATTGAAGCTACCTACCCACTCTTCGATAAGAGATTAGGTCTTTGTGAAAAACTAAATAGGATCACGCTGCTATCTTATATGTATAATGCTCGTGTCAAAATGTAAGTTACCACAGTTCTCTTCTACTCTCTTTTAATTCCCCTAAATGATAAGGCTTGTCCAACCCTAACATTTTTTTAAATAATGTATACTAGAAATAATAGTAGTAATGAAATAATGTATAAGGCAATACATAGCTTGCCGGGTTATAATTCAGTTGAGCATTTGAGCAGAAGCGCAGTCGAGGTTGCGAAATACAGAGAGTAAGCGCAAAAACTCTACTAGCGTCGGGGAACGTCGTCCTAAGGGTGCCTTCTGTAACGCCGGAACATAGGGATTAGCAGGCCGGGCATCGATTCCCAGTCTAATAATTGACAATTTTTTTCTAAAATTGTAGCTCTTATTTTCATGACAAATAGTTACCAAAAATCAAAGCCAGCTCGTCATGCAATTTAATGCGCTACTAAGATTCTGTGTGGAAATCGTGAAAATATTTTAATAAATACCTATTCCTAACGCACTGAAATCTTATATAGTCGCTAGCCATTATAAGCATTGTAAGTTAATCCTACTATCCTACTAATCCTACTAATATTATAAATGCGAAAGTTAGTGAGTATGGATGGATGTTTGTTACTCTTTCACGAAAAAACTATTGAACGGATTTGGATGAAACTTTACAGTTATATAGGTTATACATCGGAATAATATATAGGCTACAATTTGTAATGATTTTATGTAAAATAACAATACATGTCAATAAAGTCGGAAAAAATCTGGCCTCTGAGAGCTATCTTGGCGTACGCTGCCTAAACCATTGGAGTTACATAAAGATGATGTACCGTATTATTGTTTGTCTTAATAGTTCTAAATAAAAGTCCGCAACAGCATATATCTATCTTTTATGTGGAAGTCACTATGATCTAAATTGTGAATCATAAATTAGTTACTGTGGCAGACCAAATTCATCGCGAGCGAAGCCGCGGGCAAAAACTAGTATCTAATAAAAAGATAGTCTGCAAATATTGCTACAAATTTTAATAGAAAAATTATTTAAGTTTATATTCATAAAGCAAGTTAGCTATTATAAATTTTTAGGTTCTTTTATCATTTTAGGTGACATACTTAAATGTTAATTATTACCACTAAGAGATAACTACACGATGCTATTTTATGTAAATGGCATTAAAATTTCCATATTACAGCAATCGTATGCTTACTTCTTATTCATTCAGCCTCTGTAAATGAAAGTTTGTTTGCTTATCTGTTAGTCGTGTTCCAACATAGTAACTAATCGATGTTATTGGATTAAAAAAATTTAGGTGATAGCGATAACTTGATCGAATCTCATATACCGTATGTGAAAAAATTGTGATTTGTTATGTTTACTATATATTTGTCGACTAATTTTTTTTTGATAAGGCTAGCGCCTGGCTGCTATCTCGCCTGATGGTAAGCGAAAGATGCAGCCTAAGATGAATTGCGCTTGCCAAGTAGGTTAGGTAGGTTAGTGCCTATTCACTCACATTTTGAAACTATGCAAATTAAGAATCCGGGAAGCCGGGAAGATAGATACAAGAAGGAAATTCCAAAAAACTTTAATAAGTTTAGGATTAACTGTAATTCGATATTGTCATGAACAAATAAATATATTTTTTAAAGTAAATCGACTGTTTTAACATTCGAGACCATTATTATTTATGGTATTATTATGGATGGACAGAATTTTTTTTAGCACAGCTTTTAGCTATTTAAGTCAAGACCAAATCACGGTGCGATGGTATTTTCGTTAGTAAGCTTTGATAGTGATACGGTGACATCGTTAGACTCTCTCTAAAGGGCCACGGGCTAAAACCCCAGGAAAGCACCAATGAGTTTTTTGACAGGATTCATGTGTCTAAGTGATATTTGCAAGTTTTCATACGTTTTTCGAAGAAAACCATTGTGAGGAAACATGCATATTAATTTATAACATGCATATTAATTATAACTTGGATATGTAGGTATACCAATCCGTATTGAAGCAGCGTGGTGGGTCTAAGCTACAACTCTTCTCTCCAAAAAAGGAGAGATCAGACCTATCCCAACTGTAGGATAGTAACAGGTCGATACTTTACTATTACTCTTACATCACTGTTCTTATTAAGTCAAATTTTACTAAGAAAAACTTTACTTATTACCCGCTTACACCCTAATACACGCGTTCAATGTTTTTTATTTATATATTTTATATTGGTCAGAAATACTTTAATAATAATTTAAATAATGTTATTAATTATATTTAAATTCTTACCTTGTATAACACAAATAAAAATTAAAACTAGAGCAACTAATTTCTCCATAATGTTTCAATGTTTAATCCCGTATGAAAAATTCTAATACAAATCAAACATATATACTCTCCCGTATGGTCTAATTATCTTGGTATGTAACCTACAACCGCCATTTGTCATGTTGATAAAGATATTAACAGAAATTAACATCATAACGTTACTTTTTTAAAGAATTTTTACGGTATCAGACATATTTAGCGACGATTAAACCATACTGCATCAAACCGGCCACATAACTCGAAAAAAAAAATGATAAACGTACTAGCTGTGCCGAAGCTTCGCCCGCATAGAAATCAGTGTGTCACAAATTATTCCCGAATAGAAATTTTGAACATAAGAGTGGTAAATATTAGTTGACCATAAGAGATAGAGACATATTATCCCGGATTTTTCTCTGGTAGATTACTTTAGTGTATCTCTGCTGGTTTACGCATCACAGCAGGCGAGTATTTTTACAACCGCGCGACTTTTTTAGCACAAATTATATAAAACGGAATTTACTATTAACCTTGCGAAAGAATAACACTGCCTTTTAATAAAAACCATACGAAAATCCATTCATTAGATATGAATAGATTTTCGTTTAGTAGAGAAGTAGACCTTTTGGGGACTTTGTTTTACAATAAACTAGCTGTGCCAGCGGCGTCGCCCGCGAAGTCAGTGTGTCACAAAATTTATCCCGAATAGAAATTGTGAACATAAAAGTATTTATTGTGAACTAAACCATAAGAGATAGAGACATGCTGTCGCGGACTTTTTTGCAGTATTTTTAAAATGTACATTCCCCTAGTAGATTACTTTATCTAGTAGATTACTATACTGTTCACGCGGCGTACGCGAGTAAAGCTTGCAGCAAACAAGTTTTTTTACAGCCTAGCGAAATCTTTAACATAAATGACATAAAACGGCCAATGTACTATTAACCTAAACTTCCCGAAAGTCTTGCACCACCTTTTAGTAAAAACCGTACAAAAATCCGTTCAGTAGATTTTGAGAAAATCTATCACATCGAGCTTTTGAGAGTTTTTATAATAAGTATAGTGTTAACGCCATGTATTGTTATATTACTTGTTATGACTTGTTATGTTTTTTCTTTGATATTGCAGTGTTACTGATGATCCGATAAAACATCCCTTCCCTTTTTCCTTACGTACACTATGGCTGAAGAATAGACAATTAGTCCTGTTCGCACCGCTAATCGTTTGCATATCCACATAACATAGTTGTTGTCCGGTGAAAATCGGTGACACCATCACCTCGTGAAGTCTCCACGAGTACTGTATTTGTTCGTGTGTGTGTGCCTGAATCCAGGACTAGAAGAAGTGGACGTTAAACAGGTACGTGCACATTCCCGGTTTCTCCTTGTGCCGCCATATTTTTTCCTTTGTTACGTGGACACTGCATATTAAATATTCTACAAAAATACAGTCCACTCTTAATTATTTCTGCGTGATAGTGGCCCGCCGCCGCGACAGCATATAGATACAGATATAATTTATTATTTAAGGGTTCTTTAGGCAAAATAAATTAATACTTTGAGTGGCGCGTGTGGGTTTTCCAATGTTGGTTGTATGACACTACATATTTTCAGACAAAATAAATTACGATTAATGAACTTCTGCGTTTGATACACGAGTACAAAGAAACTAATGCGTAGTGACGCTGACAGCCTAAAAATTTAAAGTAATACGGTGCAATGACGTAGGCTGGAAGAATTGGTACAAGTTTCAGCCGCTTATGCATGTTGTCTATAGAAAAACTTATTTTTTGCCGACGTGTAAAAACGTTGGGTCAGTAAGCGTTTATCAAATTTGAAGAGTAATAACGTTGTTTCGCTCAAAATGTTAACATGTAACGCCTTTATTGCATTTAGCTGAAAAACCTTTCCCTTCTTAAAATATATCATATAACCGCATTTAGAGAATAAAAGCTTTGATAGGACAGGTTCGAGACCGTGTAAATCACGCTTGGGTCACGGGTTCAATGCCCGGGCGAGCACCAATGAGTTTTTCTCTTAAAACTCATGTGTCTCAATGATATTTTCTAATTATCACAAGCTTTTCGGTAAATCGTGAGGAAACGTTCATATCTCTAGAGAAATCTGGAAATATGTGTAACCTACTAATGTGAATACGGAGACAAGAGGCCTACGCCCGACAGAGGGATGGTAACAGGCCGTTACTTTACCTATTCTTATTATAACTTATTAATTTATATACAAAAATCGTTTAATGATAACAAGCAACCACATCAAGAACTGTAAGCTAAGTTGCTTTTGCAATGAACAACAGATAAGTAGATGACATTTCTATACTAATATTATAAAGAGGAAAGATTTGTACGTTTGTTTGTTTGTTTGTTTGTTTGTTTGTATGTATGTATGTTTGTTACGTTTTCACGCAAAACTACTGGACCGATTTCAAAAATTCTTTCACCATTGGAAAGCTGCTTCTTCACTGAGCAACATAGGTTATATGTCATTTTCAAAAATAATAGGGATCCCTAATAAAATTGTAATAAGTTGGGAAAAATTTAGTCGTAAACATCTTTCATCGCGTGCGCTGCGGAAACTATTGATGATAGAACAAAAAAATGTTCTACAGTATTATAGAATTTACCTTTCTTGAATTTCCCTTCTCGACCGAGGGGAAATGGGAGTGGGGCGTGCGGACACTTCGAACCATATATATCGATGGTCCGACAGTGATTCCACACCCACTATTACCTCCCAGTTGCTAACACAGCGTGACATGGCGGCGTCGACAAAAGTAACGTCAACTTTGGAACCGCCATTCCAACGCACGCATGTGTCAGCCTGACGTCAACTTACCTTAGTCGCTTTTTACGACCCCTCGGTAAGAAATGGGGGTTGTCTATTCTACTCAGCCAGATACCACAAGGCGGTATTTAAAATACTATCATTAGCATCAAATCTGAATAATACAAAACGATAAATTAACACGCACGATTTCGCGTTGTGACTATAATGAATTTTGAAATTCTTATATTTTACAATGACAACACTACCTAGCGCGAATAGAAGGGACTCGAGGAGAGTATATATAACAAAATAGGAGCGCTGGACGCTTTCTATCTCGGAATATTTGGGAAGATCGTGTACAAGTGCTGAGTGTTTTTGTATTAAAGTTTAAAGACGTTATTATTATCGTGAAACTTGCGGAATAAACGATAAGTTAACACACGTAAGAAGTATATAGTTTATTGTCTCAAGCATATAAAAATCAAAGGAACCGAAACTTTTACAAAATTTTACATGAAATAAATTAAGTTTATCATTAATGTTGCCTTTGAAATTATCTAATATTGTAGTAAGAACAAATAATAAGTAAGCACATCAATATTCAAATATCCAGTTATAAAATTAGCAAGACAATTCTTGCGTGCGAAATGCGTCCATGAACACGAAATATTTTGAGATTTTTTAAGGCACTATAACAGAACTACCTTGCTACCACCACCAAAATCTCGACGACCATTTCATTTCGACACCGATGCATCATCAGGAGGATAGACTCCACGACAAAATCGCAATGTGCCGCGCCACTCATACAAGCAGTCTCTAATAGTTCAACCCCCACCACTACCCTCCCCTACGAACACATACATGTGTTCGATCGTCGAGATTTTGGTGGTAGTTGTGTGTACTGCTTGTGTGCATTGTTGCTGGTGGAAGCGTCATGTAGTGCGTGTGGTGACTTGTCTTGTATGTGTAAGGTGCGTAAATTTTGCCTGCTTCGTACACTTTAGCTTTGCATGCATTAACTTAACCCGTGCGGTTATAGCAAGGTAGTTTTGTTATAGTGCCTGAAATATGAAATTCCGTAAAGTAACGCCTGCTTCTATAAATCACATTTTTAAAATAAAACAAAATATTTGAGGAATGCTTTATTTATTTTACAATATTCCTTATCATGATTAATAGATAAAATACTCGTTTTATCAGTAACGTAATGACATTAAGAGTTATATGTACGACTTATACGCCTGTCTGGTTTCTAATCCAGTCGCGTAAGGTTGCAACGTTCGAATATACTCCTGGAATACCTGGTCTTGCGCATCCGATTCCGAAAGAAACTATCCCTTGTTGAATACCATCTGACGATACTGCTGGACCTCCTGAGTCACCCTAAATAATATTGAAGAAAAAACTCTAGTTAAAAATTATCTAGATCAGAGCAGTATTAATTTATACTCCTATTCCATTTCTAATTATTGTTTCCTCCTAAAGATAAGTATGCTTTCTTCCATTTAAGACTTGTAGAAGATTTTTATACATTTAGCAACTCAATCTGTATTTGCTATAAATATGTAAATGTAACTGCGAGCGGTTTAATTCTATAAAACAAGTTTTCAAAACTATAAAATAAAGCCTATAATATTTTTTGTCTTAATTACTTGTAGAAGAGATTAAAATATATAAATATATGGATGTGAATTGGTGATGATAATAAAAAAAAGTTTTTTTTTTACCCCGCAAGAGTCTTTGCCACCTTCTGGCTCACCAGCGCAAATCATACGGGAAGTGATCGTGCCGTATGAACGTTGGCATTCCGCATTAGACACAACAGTTACTTGGACTGCCATTAAATTGTTAACTACGTTGCTACCCTCCTGTAAGACAATCAAAAACAAATCTAGTTTCCTAGTGTCCGTACTCAGTACTACAATGCTAGTTATCTATATCAATAGTTGCAAATTTTTTAGCTATAAATTACATAAATGAACTAAAAATCGTTCCAGCCATACTGGTTCCAACTTTAGAGCGGCTTTGTTATATTTAACTATGCCTCAGTTAATCCTTAATCTCTATCACGAATACTTGCTAGTTATTTGATAGTAGTTTTTAGATTTAAGTGATAATTAATCTATAATGTTTAGGCTCTTCGCAATTAGATCATTAACCGAAACAACAATAGGAACAATTATTGTTGAGTCAATTTTTACTTATTATTTATTTCCTTTACTTTTCTTTATCCTAACTTTTTACATTTTTAAATATTTATATAATTTTGAATAATTACTTATTATTATTATTAAAATGTGTTAAACCAAATGTTCAAATATACTTACAGCTGTTGCTCCCCAGCCGGATACTGTAAGAGTCGTTCCAGGCGTTACAGTACTTCCACTCGATGCCAATGATATTATTTTCGTATTTATTCCATCTATATGCAACATGATAAAATGGACATATCCCACATCATAATCAGTGGTCGTCGAATTGTAATCAGGATGTGATTTGAATCTTCGCGATATGTATCGCTTGCCGCCACTGTTAGCATACGTGCTGCCCAATCTTGCAATTACTCTTTTTGCCCTATACACAAAAAGTTATAGAAATTAGGAATTGGTTCTGACTTCAGAACTATGGATTATTCACGTTCTTCTTTTTTGGATACATTCGACAGCTCTGTCTTATACACCACTTTGGTTTTCTTAACTCTATTCCACTTTGTTTACAATTTACATTCTTTTAGCAAATTCTAAATATAAGTCGATAATCTATTATGAACCTACAAAACTATGAACCGATTTTCGTTCGGTAGTCAGCTATGCACACCGCGGATAGTTCAAGTTTCAAACCATCCATAGAAGAAAGAAAGACTCATTTCTCGATGAAATACAAAATACATATAATCGGCTAGTGGCTTCACTTTCATTACAACACAATCGTTGGATTTTTTTGGTTTATAAATTATACCGTTTCAATCATTTGTACTTAAATATATTCTTATTATAAAAAAGCTTTCTCTCTCAACATAAAAATATTTTACTATATAATTATATATTGTTATATTTGGAGTAGAGTATTTTGCAACTTTTAAATGTATGTTAAAAAAAAATTTTTGAAATATTTCGACGTAAAATGTACAAATATATTAAGAGTATTCAATATCGATTTTATCATATAAGATGACAAAATATCATCATTCTTCTGCCCTTTTCCCACTAAGTGGGGTCGGCATAGCATGTTAAAAACATGTTGTCACATGATATGCTACGTTTTTTACGACCGACCGCTTGCCTGACGTCAACTTACCTCAGTCGTATTTTACAACCCCTCAGTAAGAAACAGGGTGGTCTATTTAGAATAGACTCAACCGGTTGAGTAGACTCAACCGGATACCACACGGTTGGTCAACTTACTTTAGTCGCCTTTCACGACCCCTCGATCAATAATGAGGGTGGTTTATTCTACTCAGCCGGATACCACACGGTGAAACATGACAAAACAAACATCTTTATGAATTCAAATTAGTTTTAAATTTATTTTTTATAGTGTAACTACAGTGTGTAACAGTTTCAATATGATAGGAAGGTCGAGACCGTAACAAACAGATCATGTCATCTTAAAGTATTTTGGAACTTTATAAATGAGGTAAGGTATCAAGTCCCATTAGGCCTGCTCAAAAATAATAGAAATAAGTTATTGAGTTACTTCTGTAAGCAATGCGCCGCCGTCAAAACGAAACGTTTGCTTATAATAGATCCACCGCACTGATAATCCTTCATGTTTTTTCGAATTAAAAGATACGCTTGATAAGGAAACTCTTGTATGGTGGCGTTGTATCCACCGACTATTCTATTATCATCGTCTTCAATAGTAATATTATCCGGAACTCTTGCTGTAACATCTGAGTAAAAAAAAATGATATAAAATGTTTCCCTGCTAACACGAATTAAAAATATATTATATATACATGGCTGCTATTTCACTCGGCAACAAAGTAGCGTACAGACGCTAGTATTTAGGAGCATCGTGTTGTATTGAAGTGCCTACTTACTCTTCAATAAGAAATTAGTTCTTTGTGCAAAACTAAATGGGATCACGCTGCTATCTTATATAAAAAATTCTAGTGTCAAAATGTTAGTTACCACACTGCTCCGAAACGGCTTGACCGATTTTTATGAAGTTTTATATTCATATTCAGAAGGTCTGAGAATCGTCTACTATTTTTTATTGCCCTAAATGGTAAGGGTTGTCTACCCTTAATATTTTCTATTATTTTTTTGGCAGTTTTATTAATTTTTTTATTATGTACACTAGATTCCCTAGAAATAATTTATATGAAAAAATAATGTTTACTGGGTCAGCTAGTTTTACTGTAAGATACGCTGCCAGTTTTCATATTAAGCGACAGTCTTTATATCGAAAACAATATGTCTTTTCATATTCCATTGGAAACAACAAAGAACAATTACACCCTATTAGCGATTATCAGCTCCCCAAAAAATGAGCTGATGACAAATCCATAATAGTATCGAAAATAGTATTATTAAGATTATAAAAAAATATGCAAAGTAACTTAAATTTCATCCAATTCCTTACATAACGTCAACGTTCCGTTTCGCTATCTACTAATCAAAAAAGTAAATTCAATATAAATTTTTAACAAGCTCCAGGAACCAAACATTCTAGAGCTTCAATTCCCAGTCTAATGTTTGTTAATGATTTTCTAAAATATACGAGACATAAATAGTTACCAAAAATATAAGCCAAAAAAAAATTTTATTAACCTACTAAGATTCTGTATAGAAATCGCGAAAATATTTGAATACTAATCTATTCCCAACGCTCTGAAATCTTCTATTATCGTTACCAACAAGTTAGATATTGTAAGTTATCATCCTCTAAAAAAATCTACAAATATCCATAAAGACGTTTAAAGATAATCATTTCAGTTCATATTCATACAGAAAGTTAGTTGTCATACATGTTTAGATTCTTTTATCTTTGAGTGACATACTTATATGTTAATCATTGCCATTAAGCGATAATTATACTTGATGCTTTTTTATGTTAATAACAGTAACATCTCCATAACATATCAATTAAATGCGTACTTATGCATTCTTTGCATTGTAAATACGAAAGTTTTTTGTTTGTATGTCAGTCACGTCCCAACAGAAGAACTGATCGATGTTATTGCATTTAAATGTTTTAGATGATAGCGATCACTTGGTCAAACTTTTGTGTTAGGATAGACATTCAGACCTTCTGCCTTTTGCATTGTCAATATTGAGAGATTTTTCAAAACTCTTGAAAATTGGTACCCAGTTTACTTAAGTATCTCGAATGATTTAACATACGAGAGCATTATTATTTAGGTTTTTAGATGGAAAGAATTTTTTTAAATTTTAGTAAAGTTTTTATCTATTTTATTGAAAAGTTTGTTCACTGATGGTAACATTGTTTCCTCGTTATTATATTGGATAGAAATTTAAATCAGGACCTAATTATGGTGTGGTTGTATTTTCCTTAATAAGCTGTGATAGCCGTCTGAATCTCTCCAGGGAGTTACGGGTTAAACCCGGGAACCAATGAGTTTTTCTGTTAAAATTTATGTGCCTAATTGATATGTGCAATTTATCATACACTTTCAGCAAAGGAAAACATTGTGAGGAAACTTGTATATCTATGGAGTATTACTTGAATATTTACACCAATCCGTATTGGAGTAGCGTGGTGGGTCTAAGCTCCAACCCTTCTCTACGAAAGAGGACACCTATCCCAGCAATGAGATATTAAAAGGTCAATACTTTACCTTTACTTCACTGTCCTTATTAAGTCAAACATTACTAAGAAACATTTTAATTAATACCCGTTTACACCCTAATACGAGCTTCCAATGTTTGTTTATTATAATATGTTTTTTTGCAAAGGAATACCATAACAATAATTTCAATACTTGTATTAATAATAAGTTAATTCTTACCTTGTATAACACAAATAAAAATTAAAACTAGAGCAACTAATTTCTCCATAATGTTTCAATGTTTAATCCCGTATGAAAAATTCTAATACAAACCAAACATATATACACTCCGGTATGGTCTAATTAACTTGGTATGTAACCTACAACCACCATTTCTCATGTTGATAAAGATATTAACAGAAATTTAGATCATAAAGTTACTTTATTTAAAGAATTTTTACGATATCAGACGTATTTAGCGACAATTAAACCATACTGCATCAAACCGGCCACATAACTTGATAGAACGGCTTCGTCTGTATTGTATAAATAAATAAATAAATATATGGGACACTTACATACACGGTCGTCCATCCCCAAAGTAAGTAACTTAATACTTGTGTTATGGGTGACGGACAACTGGTAGATAAACTACATATATAATTTTAAATACATACTTAAATACAAATAAACACCCAGGCTCGAAGAACCAACAAATTGTTCATAGAAAATCTTGGCCCTCGGCAGGAATCAAACCCGCGACCCGCGGAGCTGAAGGTCACTACCCACTGCGCCAATGGGCCAGTCAAAATAGTCATAATGTCAACAATTACAGTAACAACTCTCTGTGAGCACACCGCAATAACGCAATAATAATCATTGGTCCCGGACCGAGCTGAGGTGTCTCTGAAAGTGAATACGCAACGGTACGAAGCTCAAAATTTGCCCTCGCGTGTGAAATCTAAGAAAATACGTAAAAAGGACACTTAAACGTTCTATCGACTTCTTTCTAAGGTCGGTCCCTTATCTCTGAGGATCGTGGTCAGCATCAGGGTTGGTTCTGGAGTTGATGATGTGCCTCCATCTGTTTTGATACATTGCCTCCCTTACGATCGTGTAAAATTTACAAGACGACGAGTTTTTTATTTAGTCAGTCCATCTTGTTGGGGAACGACCGCGTGATCTTTTTCCTTCCGTGTTCCTGATCACAATAAGTTTCTCCAAACTTTCGTCACTTGTGCGTATCGCCTTATCCGGTATTAAATAAACAATGGTTATAACCATGTGTTATATGTGTAGATAAAAGTCGTTCCTATAGTGTTATAAGCATCTTGCTTTCTTTCCTGTCTTCCTTCAGCACGTGCCATCTTCACCGTGAAAAGACAATCTTCCAAGACTACTAGGCGCTCGGTTTGGATCACCACGTTACTGCGGTTGCAATATTGTGATATATATTTTCTATTGCTTTTACCCAATTATCAGTATTGTACTAGAAATGCAGTAACAAGTTGAACTGTATTACTTGTGATTACTTAACTTGATTCTTAAGTTCGTAAGGCTTCAAAAGAAATTCTTTGCAATCACATTTCACAGTATTAAAAGTACTGTTCGTTTTCATTTGTTGCCCGGTATTGTCAACAAACGTGAAGAAAAACTTTTACTGTGAATGACAAAACTCTGAGCAAATGGCACCGGTACAATTTAAATGAATCAGTGTAGTTAAGTGTTGAAACTTTTTTAATTTCGAAAAGCGCCAGGTGGTCTGTTGACAACTCGACTTCATTGTTGATTATATTTTCTGATACATTGGTGATAAGACCATTTTTTGCTTTGGTCGAAAAATTAATCGGACCTTTCAAAGAGCATTAAAAAGGCTTTTTTAATTTTAATTTTTTATGAATTTAAATAGGTGGGACAAAAACCACTTGTTTGTATAATCGTCAGATCACTTCCATTTGAAATTTTTTTAAAAAATCTCAAACTTAATTTAATTTTTCCTGAAGTGCCCACGTTAAATGTTACAAATTTGGTTCAAAAATCGATTATTTTTCAATCGATTTTTTTAAATTGAAGTTTTTACAGAAAATGCTAAGCTACGTAGATTTGTGTTTGTAAGCACTAATAAAGTTAGTAACAGTAAGTATAGCCTTTCTTGAGGGACCATTCGTCTTCGGACTATATCTTACTTAGAGTACAGGAAAGAAGAGAAAAGAAAGAGGAAGAAGTAGAGAAGAAACAGTAGGTCGTTTCTAAATGTAATAATAAATATTGTTATTAAAAAAACAATAAATGAACAAGATTTTAATATACAAAATCAAAAATCTTATCAATTACCAACCATTGAGACTAGAGACATTCAAATGTTCATTAACATGTAACTGATTGAGTCACAGACAATAAAATAAATTACAGCAATATTCGATTATTCCTATAGTACCCACTTAAATGTTTTTCTTTAAGGGTAGGGATGAGGTAACGCGCGATTATCATAATGAAATTGCAGGCAGTTCTGAAGGCTATAAGAAAAATGGTAAAATTTGTGGCGTCAAATAATATCGTTAAACCTAAAGAAAAATGTTCCTGCCCAGGACAGGATGCCTTGCCTCCGAAATTGCAAGTCGTATATTACACAGAAATTTTCAATTACGCCAATCCCGCGGTTTTTCATTCGTAATGTGACTTTTAGGCTTCGCTTTGAATTGGTCATTCATTATGATCATAACTGCCTCTGCATAGAGTTTGGCGATGACTGAAAATCCTCTTGGGCCTTATGTCTATGAATATATTTAATCGAGAAACATCTGTAGTAACCTAACTAATATTTAAACTAACTTAATTTTTATTACGACGTCTCATCTAATGCCTAGCCATGGTTTATTTCATCATCTGCCGAATGAGTTTGAGGTTTTTTTTCGAGACGCATAACCTTTTGCCCAAGTTTCGGATCCACGAATCAATATTGGCAAACTTTGGTCTTAATGTATAAGGGATTTATAAAAAAGATGGAATTAAAACAATTGCTAAATTATGAAACAATTTTTCAAGTTGAAAGTACCTTTATTAAATAAAAATAAATCCATTTGGGGAAGCAAAGTTTGTCTTACTGTCTTTCAACAATAGCATGATTGTTGAAAAAATAATGTTTAAAGTTCGATGGACTCACATAATGTTTTAAATTTGTAACTTACGCAGGCATAGAATGTAATTTTATTATTTGTACCAGAAAATTTTCATTCTGTAATTACTGTTTATTCAAACATTAAATATTCTTTTTATATCAACACCAAAAGTATAGACTATACACCAGCATTTTAATATTTTTAATCCAGTCGCGTATGCTTTGACTTGCGACTCTAGCGTAGACCCCAGGGTAAGCAGGTCGCGCACAACCGATGCCAAATGACACTATTCCTATTTGCACACCTTTAGATACCGTAGGTCCTCCAGAGTCGCCCTAAGAAATCGTCACATTAATCAAAATTAATGATCTCAACATCTCTGCTCTAGATTTTAGGTACCTAAGCTACGAATAAATGTGTCGTTGCATTTATCATAAAGAACTATCGTTTTAATATTATTTAAGAAAGAAAAGCAAAAACTGACACCGCACTGGTAGAATCATCAATATTTACAATATTCATTTATAGCAAGTAGACCGATATCGATATGTTATAAAAGTAGATTCATGATATGCTACAGTTATATTATATTTTTTTAATAGTTTAAATTGCTATCATTGTGCCTGTTTTAAATTTTTTCTACATTTGTTTTAGACTCTATTGGCGGTAGGTTTTTAAAGTAATTTATGTAAATATTTTTATACATTGTGCATAATCACCTGACAAGAATCTTTAGCTCCTTCTGGCAAACCAGCGCATGACATGTTTTTTGTAAGTCTTTCATAAGATTTAAGGCAATCTTTGTTCTATATTGTGGGCACTATCACTGCCAACAAAACGTCACTTGAATCGCCATTTTCCTGTGATTAATGATAAAGTTAAACAATTATTATATGCGAGCCAATAAACAGAAAAATTGTAGGCAAACATATTTAATTATGAACCAAATAGTTTTCCGAACCAATGAATATGAATATTAAAAACAATACAAAACCCATTTATATACAATAAGGCACAATTATAAGGGAATGAGCATTGAGTCGTAAGCTGTGATAAGGCCAGCGGCGAAACCTTCTTTCAAAAGGGTCACGAGTTTAAATCCCGGGCAGGCAACAATGAGTTTTTCTGTTACAAGTTGTGGGTATTTATCGTACGCTATTTGGTGAAGAAAAAATTCTGAGGCAACCTACATATCTCTAGAGAATTTGTAACCTGCCAATCCGCGTTGGAGCAGCGCGGTGGGTCTTAGCTCCAACCCTTCTCTCCAAATATACAAGAGAGAAAAAGAGCAGCGACCCATGCCGAACGTAGGGATGGTAAACAGGCCGTAACTGTACTTTTTTTTTACTTAAGAGTATTGAGACGTATTGTTTGACCTTATTTTAAAATAGTATAAAGTAGTTTATAAGTTGGGTAGGCCATATTTAAAAGTAGGTAATAAAAATACTTCACTCGATCGTGTAGCTTTCGATCGACTCTTTTTGATTTTTCTTCTGACTAAAAAGTAGACTCCACAACAATTTCTACCTCAGTAAATTCACAATATTTTATTCATTTAAATCATCATCCTCCTGCCCTAATCCCACTCTAAGTGGGGTCGGCACAACATGCTGCAAACATGTTGTCAAATGGCTACGTATTTTACGACCGGCCGCCTGCCTGACGTCAACCTACTTCAATCGTATTGAACGACACCTCGGTAAGAAGGAGGGAGGGTACTCTTTTCATCATCCGATCTATATAAATTTTGAGAACGATGTGTTTAAATATTTTTATAAACTGAGATTTTAACGTTAAAAAGGAAAAATAGCTTAGAAGTTGCTCCACATGAGAAGAAAGACAAAATCAAACTAGTAACATAGACACAATCAAAATAGTATAAATAGCCAAAAATAATATTTCGAGTTGGAAGCGAATATGCCGACTCAGATGGAACTATCTTACTTTCTAGAGATTTTACAAAATATCCTAAATATAAATCTAGTACTAAGGACAATGATATCGGGCTTGTTCGCCTTTCGTCCGAGTTAAAATATGGAGAGAAAATGCAACCAATAAAGTTGCCTAAACGAGAAACTTTTATTCCTACGGGCACTAAGATAACAGTTTCTGGATGGGGTGCTACATCAGTAAGTATAAAAAACTATACGTTAGAAAAAATTATGCAGAGTTAAGTAAAATTATGCCGTGTGGTATCCGGCTGAATAGAATAGACCCCCCGTTTTTTCTTACCGAGGTGTCGTAAAAGGCGACTAAGGTAAGTCGACCCTCTGTGTGGTATCCGGCTGGGTAGAATAGACCACCCTCATTACTTACCGAGGTGTTTTAAAGGCGAGAAAGGTAAGTTGACGTCAGGCAAGCGGCCGGGTAAAATACTGAGCCAAATCAAAAACGTGTTTAAAGCATGTTGTGCCGACCCGACTTAGAGTCGGATAAGGGCAAGTAACACTTTAATATATATTTTTTAATATTTTTACAAGATGTTCATTTAATGCTGAAAAAAACCTAATATTATTAGTGTTTTTATATAGCAGGCTGTGCTATTTATTGTCATGACTTGTAACAAATTAATGTAATATTACAATCGTAACTAAAACATTGAAATTTTTGAATTTAAACTTAGTGTGTGAGTAGTATCTGTAGTTTATGTTTAGAAACTGGGAACTGTTCCCGCCGCGATAAAGCCGTGTAAAGAGCTTATAAATAAGTGCCCCGGATGGGCTCGAATCTAGTTAGGCTAACCCGGTATATAACCGATCTCGAAACTTATAAAACATTGCACACTGCGGTAAAAATGTGTGGAAAATTACCCACAATAAAGCATGTCAAAATTGTGACTAGGAACGGACTAAACAAAATTACAATAAAATTAAAAACAAAACAACACATTATTACCAAATAGAAGAAGACAATAAAGAAAAAAACATATACCACTGTAGCGCGACCTTCATTGTAATCAGACTCCAGTATATAACAAAAATTGCAAACCAGTTTATACTATTTTTATACTACTGCTTTAAAACAAAATATTTGTATTATATACCTTTGTTTTTTTCATCTTCATATTCTTTTTAAAAGCAACATCATTAAAAAGGAATTTACATATCAGTATCATAGACAATTACTAATATAACTATTATAAGTAAACAAAGCAATTATAAATGCATTTGTGTTTTGGAATAAAAAAATGTCTATGACTCAAAAAATATATATATACAAATCCTTATTTTGCTATTCAATTTCTCATAATAAACTTTGAAGTTCCTAAATAACGTTGTAATAAATATGTATAAATTGATACGTTTACACTTCTATAGCATGCATTTTTTATGGAAAATGCTAATTACGGTTGTTATTAAAAAAATCCAAATATTGAGAAAACAGTGCCTTTATTCAAGATCATTTTAACCATGCCATTTTTTCATACATTATTAGACTATTGTAGCCCTTACAATGCGGTCAGAAGCTTTAAATTACTGAAAAATCACTGGGTTATTTTACACACCAGAAATTTGTCGAATCCATTGTCTGACGCTCGATACATTTGTATACACTCCGGGGTACCCTGGACGAGCACAACCAACGCCGAATGACACTATACCTAACTGAATTGGACCGTCTCCTATGGCTGGACCCCCTGAATCACCCTGAAAATATAAAAATAAAATAGTTTAGATTCCATCAAAGTATTTTGTTTAATTCCAGCAGGCCTACCATGAACTCTTATTGCGACTCAATTGAAGACGTAAACTAAATTATTTTGCTTTTTTATACCATGACGTCTTAAAGACGCACACTTTAAGTCGTCGACGAATGAACGTTAGGAATGCGTCCTAAAACATTTGAGTAAAAGACACAGAGTTATCTATAGTTCATATAACGTTATTATCAAACATAACGACCCCAATGTAATCCAAACTTTATGGTACGAAAAGAAAGCAGTTGAATTTAGATACTGACTTTGAATTGAATCGTTTTCTAAAAGTTCATGGTAGGCCTACAGGTACATAAATGCAACCACGCTCAAAAGATAAAATCAATTCAATGAAGATTGTTGTAAATAAGGGATGTCACGTTTGTCACGCTGCTTTGTTCAGAACTGCTTATACGTATATAGACCTGCTTCTCACTTCTCACATCCAATTAGGAAATACATAAAGAATGGATTTTTTTCATGCTTTAATCATGTTTGAAATGTTAAAAACAATTATTGTGGTAAACTATTTAAAATCGTCATGCAAAGAAAATAAAACTCTACTGGGAATCCTATTTCATTCAATAATGTTATTAAAACATCTGTTTTTATGCGAGGGCGTTTTCTTTTTCAATCGATGCACGATTTCTGCGAAACGAAGTCTTTTCTAGCTTAAACCCAGCAGGTTTCTTTAACCTTTTTTAAAATTAATAGTAGGAAATATACAAATACATTAATTCAAATAATTCTTTATTCAAAATAGCTTTTACAAGACCTTTTAAATCGTTAAATTACAATGAAGCTACGACTGGTTCGGAAAGGTGCTCTTACCGAGAAGAACCATAAAAACTTAGCGGTCTTTTAAAAAATATATAATAAATTCATATATACTCGTAATTGTTTACAAATAAAAAATTTCAATAGAATCTAGTGCGTAGGTGGTCGTAACATAAATCCGAGCCTTCTTAACATCAACATAGTCTTCAAAAGTAAACAATGAAGACGTAACTTTCAGTAACAATACCTGACATGAATCCTTGCCACCTTCTGGTACACCAGCGCAAAGCATTCTAGATGTGATAGTCCCGTATACTGCATTACACTTTTCTGTAGATACTGTCGGGACTTTAACAGCCTTTAAAGTGGAACTTGTGTCTCCATTTTCCTGAAAAAAAAGTCAAAAGACAAAAGTTATGATAGAATTATTTAGCTATAATCCGCGTTTGTTAAAAAAGCTATATAATGCCAAGTGTATTAAGAAATCAGTTATCATACCTTCTACACCACCACCAACAGCACACTGCATAAGCAATACACACATTCACTACGACATTCTCTAAGTTCGTTTGGCCCCGTAAAAGAAGCATGATCAGGTGATAGGATCCACGACAATATCTCAATGCATTGCTTTAGTTATGAGAATGATTTCTGCATCCTACACTTATGATCAAATTTTGTTAAATTCAAAATCTTAAATCATTTTTGTACTATGGAATTCCGCAAAGTAACGCCTACTTCTATAAATTTTAATCAAAAAACATTTTTCACGACTTATCGAAGATGAGATATTCCTCTATTAAAAGTCATCTACTCGGTAAAATGAGCAGTTCTGATTATGATCAGAATTGCTGGACTATATTTTCGATTATAAGATATCTAAGATATCGCGCTCTTGCTATACGATAATTATTTTAGATAATTAACACGTTGAACGTTACGTCAGCCATCGATGACACTAAACTCCGTTGAGGCCCCGTCAGCCATCGGTGGCTGACACTAAACTCCGTTTAGGCCCCGTCAGCGATCGGTAGGTGACACTAGATTTTCCGTTAAGGCCTCGTCAACCATCGCTAGCTGACAGCGTGTAACATAAGAACCATAAAGTTTACACTATTTTACGGCATTAATTTATATTTAAGATTACCTTAATTTTGTATTATTACAGAATTTGAGCTGTGATAGCCCAGCGGTGAGATTATGCGACTCTTTCGAGGGGAACACGAATTCAAACCCGGGCAGGCACCAATGAGTTTTTCTATTAAAACTCATGTGTCTAATTTATAATTGCAATTTAACACACGCTCTTCGGTGAAGGAAAACATCGTGAGGAAACCTGCATATCTCTAGAGAATTCTCGAGATATGTGTAACCTACTAATCCGCATTGGAGCAGCGTGGAAGGTTTTAATTTTTTTTTTATTAGCTCCAACCCTTCTCTCCAAAAACGGAGAGAGGAGGCCTATTCCCAGCAGTGGGATTGTAACAGGCCGCTACTTTACTTTTACTTTACAGAATTTGTGGGATTCATAGAAACACGGAAAACATAAAAATGGTTGGTCCACAAGTATTACAAAATGTTATAAAATGCTTGGTATTTTTCCCTGCCATCGCTCTACCATATTTTCTTCTTTGGAGTTTGTGTTATTCTTTGGATTATCATGCATTTCTGCTTGGTGGAAAGTTTCCTTTTAGGTAATATAAATAAAAATAAATAAATATATGGGACACTTACACTTCAACCATCCCCAAAGTAACTTAATACTTGTGTTATGAGTGACGGACAACTGGTAGATATACTACATATGTAATTTTAAAAAGATACTTAAATACAAATATATACCAAGAATCGAAGAACCATAAAATTGTTTATAGAAAGTGTTGGCCCTCGGCAGGATC
Source organism: Morpho deidamia (assembly GCA_947086505.1). Lineage (NCBI taxonomy): Eukaryota > Metazoa > Arthropoda > Insecta > Lepidoptera > Nymphalidae > Morpho > Morpho deidamia. Next base: position 6,155,735 of record CAMTZC010000025.1, read on the forward strand.
GAACCCGCGATCCGTGGAGCTGAAGGCAGGGTCACTATCAACTGTGCCAACGGGCCAGTATAATATATAGAGACTTATCTAGCCAGCCAAACGTTAAACACAAAAAAGACTTGGCGCGTAATATTATGTTGAATGAATGTCTATAGGAATCACGTTCCAAACGTAAACTATCTTCAGCTGCGGGAAGAAACATTGGCCTTACAGTACCGGCGCTTCTAAGTGGCGTGCTTGGCCTGACGGGGACCCCCTTAAAAAACATGGCGCTCGACGTGTTAATGTTCCTAGATATATTTAATAATAACTTACAGACGTAGCACCCCAGCCGGACACAGTGAGAGGAGTATCCGGTTTGACAGAACTTCCTCTATCAGCCAGGCGGATGGCTTTAGTTTTCTTTCCATCTAATTTAATTTTGTTTGCAATAAAAATTAATCCGACATCATAATCTAGGGTGTTAGAATTATATTCTGGGTGCACATGGAGCATAGAACCCGTATACTGTGTACCGCCACTACCGGAATCAGTACTGCCTAATCTGGCAAATACTTTCATTACCCTGTAAGTAAAATGTAATGTAAGGAAAAATGTGCTCGAAATGTATTTGAAGCAAACATGTTTAAATTAAATACTAGCCACTACTGTGCCAGCGGCTTCGCCCGCGTGGAAATCAGCGTGTCACAATTTTTTTTATAGAATTCAAATTTTAAACATAAAAATAGTTATTATAAGTTAACCATAAGAGGTAGACACATGCTGTCGCGGACTTTTTTGTAGTATTTTTATAGACCTACAATTCTTCAGTACATTATTTTGGCGTGTATCTGCTTTTTTACGTAGCGCACGCAACTAAAGCTCCCAGTAAGCAGGTTTTTTTACATCTGCGCGATCCTTTAAACACAATTTACATTATACCGATATGTACTATTTACTTAAACCATCCGTAAGTACTGCACTATCTTTTGGTGAAAACCGTACAAAAATCCGTTCAATAGATTTGAGAAAAACGATTACTTACAGACAGACAGCTTTTTTGGACTTTGTTTTATAATAAGTATAGATATTTCAATTATTTAATACTTAAAATACGATGTAAAAGTTAACGTTTTCTAAATATGATATATTAGTAGAAATTTTAGCTTTTAAATGACGTGTTTGTGTGTAAAAATATCATCCTATTTATAGTTAGAAATCCCTATACATATATTCAGTACAAAAAAATAAATTAAATATACAGCAGAGACGTAGCTAAAAATTTTTTTTGTCTACTCAGTAACCTACAGTTATACAGGGTGACTGGTTGTTCACTTCGTATATTGTATATATAAATAACAATAAAGTCAATAAAGATATTGACTAAACAATGAAACATTCAGACATTAAATTATACAATTTAAATCCAGCTTACGAAGAATTAATACTACTTGAGTAATAGTTATAATTACAAAAATTAAATAAATCTATTAGCAACAATATCTCTAATTGTATTTTTATTGTGTTAATTATAATCAGAAAAAGGTGGAATGGAAAAAATTGTAAGTCTAACGTTAGTAAAGAAATTTAATACCCAGATAGACAATGTGCTGCTGTCAAAATATAATGTTCACTTATAATAGATCCTCCACATTGATAGTAGTCTGTATCTTTTTGTAGTAATAGGTACGCTTGATGAGGAAAATCTTGAATAGTAGTATCATAGCCACCAACTATTTTACCACCGCTATCTTTACTGCGATGACCGTGCCGTCGGGAAAGAACATCTAGAAATATGCAACGTTATTTTAATGCTATTTTTATCGGTTCCTTTTTAATTTTCCTTTAGTATTTATATTGCCAACCACAATTCGTGAACTTTATTGTGTTTACCTCGTACTTGGGAAGTGTAACTTAGATAAATTTAATTATATTAAGTGAGTATGACTTGCCAAAGCGTTCCGCCATTTTTTGGTTAAGAAAAGCTTAAGCTGGGTTGGCCGTAAATAACTTGAAGAAGTCAGTAGAAACTCTCTTTTTTATACACTTTTGATATATAAAGGCTTTGTATTATAACAATATAGGCTCACTTTAGTCAGGAATGAAAGCTATTTAGATGATCTATCTTAACGGCTGATACTTCCATTAATCGGATTTGAAGTTAGACAGGATGGATTATGGATAATGTTAAGCCCAACAGTGTTCTATATCTGCGTATACATTATGGATCTATTCTATATTATTAATGCAGATATTTTATTTATAAGCGTTTTAAAATCAAACAGCCCAGGGCAAATTATTATTATATATGCAATGTAGACATGTTGAAATATTTAACTAATTTGAAATAGACACTTTTTGCTGAAAATTGCATGTGGGGCGAATATCATTTTTAGGTGATTTTATATTGAATTTGCAATAAAGACATATTTTTAATCTTTATAAGGATGTAGGGAATGCTTTTATTATGAATTCAATCGAAATTAGTTCGATTATTTCTAAGTATTTCTCAGAGAAGACCTTGAATAGCTTTACTAATAAAAATTACTAATTACTAATAAAAATATTTACAGTCAAGATATTGGTTACATATTGCATCTTACAATATAAATTTTACTACTTGTTAAGTTGCTGAAATGGATTTCAGTTACAGCTTAAGTTATCCGAAACAATATTTAAAAAAATTGTCGTGCTTGAAATACAATTTACAATTTTAATTACTAACGTTATGAATAAATAAGATATAAATTGAATGTATAAATTAATAATTTACAAATATATCTTACCTTTATGCAAAGCACAAAATAATACAACATAAATAAGATAGGCCGACTTTCTCATTGTATTTGTATGAAAAAAGAAAAACTCAATTGCAAAAATATTTAAACACACCAAGTTTTTATAGTATCGAGAAAATTGTCTTAGCGTTTACACCACAATTTTCTGATGATAACAGAGTTGTTAAATATAATTTCCATATTATATTTTCTATAATTATCTTATGCGGAAAATATTCGTAATTTTCTATGCATGAATATTTAATATTACTTATAATGCACTAAGAGAAAAAAGTGCCATAGGTTTTTTTCTGAAGACATTCTATAAAATACTTTATGCTGTGTGATATCCGGCTCACTAGAATAGACCACCCTCATTTCTTACCGAGGTGTCGTAAGACGCGACTAAGGTAAGTCGGCCCGCCGTGTATTATCGGGCTGAGTAGAATAGACCGCCCTCATTTCTTACCGAGGTGTCGTAAAAGGTTACTAAGGTAAGTTGACCCACGGTGTGGAATCCGGTTGAGTAGAATAGACCACCCTCTTTCTTACCGAGGGGTCGTAAAATACGACTAAGGTAAGTTGACGTCAGGCAGGCGGCCGGTCGTAAAATAAGTAGCCAAATCATGTAACAACATGTTTTTAACATGTTGTATCGGCCCCACTTAGAGTGGGATAAGGGCAGGAGAATTATAAATATATTTAATACATTTTAAGTCACCATAATAACGCTTTTCAGTAGGTTGACAAAGAGCTAGTCTCTCGCGGAGACTCGAGCGACTATTAGATGCTGTACTCTACGTCGTAAGCTAAGTTAACGTGTCATGTGCTGATCTAACGTGTCGTGTGATGATGGCCTATGTCTTGCCGAGCTAAAATAGCCTACGCCGTGGTCACAAAATTTTTCGTGTGTTACGATATCTTACTTAAAAAAGAAGCCAAAGCGAAATTGCACTATTTATTTACCTAGTTATTATGAGTTAACCATAAAAGATAGAGACATGATCTCGCGGACGTTTTTTTGTAGTATTTTTGTAGATCTACAATTCTCTACTACATTACTTAATTGTATCTCTGCTAGTTGACGCGCGCATGCGACTTAATCTCCCAGCAATCGACCTCCTCTACGCAATTTACGCAATATCGTAATTTACTTTCAGTAAAAACCTTACTAAAATCCGTTCAGAAGATTTTAAGAAAATCGATCAAATACAGACAGCTTTTAGGAACTTTGTTTTATAATAAGTATAGATTTAAAATGATACGCGGTATGGTTTAAAAGAATTTAATATAAAATCACTCAATTTTATCCAGTTCTATGAAACATATTTTGAAGAATACAGCGTTAATATAATATATTAGGTCCTTACATATGAAATTGGCGTTTTCTATGGGAGGAACATAAAGTCGTTTTTTTTTAATGAAATATATTTAATTAATCAAAGTATGTACCATTGCTATGTATGCACTTTTGCCATCTCATAGGTAGTTCATTGATCCCTTTACTAAAAAAACCATTCGGGCGGGAATCAATAAAATCTTTGAAGGCGGTTTGGACTGCCCCATCGGAGTTGAATTTTTTCCTTGCAAGTAGTTATCCAAATTGCGAAAAAAATGGTAATCTGTTGGAGCAAGGTCCGGAGAGTACGGTGGATGTCTAAGACATTCTAATTGAAGCTCCTCTGATTTGGTAGCCGTCTGTTGTGCAGTGTGTGGTCTAGCGTTGTCCTGAAGCAGCAGTGGCCTAGAGCGATTGACCAGCCTCGGTTGTTTAGCAGCTAGCTTTTCCATCATGGTTTGCAATTGCTGACAATAGATATCTGCCGTAATCGTCTGGCCAGATTAAAGAAAGCTGTAGTGAACGACACCGGCACTAGTCCACCAAACACTTACAAGCAACTTTTTTTTAGTCAATTTTCGCTTAGGGCAGGATTTGGCTGGTTCGCCAGGGCTCAGTCATTGCGATGAGCGCTTCCGATTATCGTAGAGGATCTACTTTTCATCACAGGTAATGATTCGATTTAAAATTCCTTCATTATTGTGCCGGTTGAGTAACGTAACGCAGCAGTCGACGCGCGTTTGTCGGTATAATAATTTCATATGTAAGGACCTAATATAAATAACACAGTATTTATAATATTTACAGGTTATGATACTAACGTTCGACACCAATTTGGTAAATCACTTAATATTTACATTATCTTTTTAATTAAACGACTATCAATCAATGCAGTTGAGACGGCTTTTTGTTTTGACTACTAATGTTGGTAATCTATAAAAGCCTGTCAGTAAGTATGAGTATAAAGTCAGTTACTAGCCATTAATTCTCAATTACATGTGATCAATTTCATTATTTTTTCTGAAGTTTATCACGTTAGGTAATTGAAGGCTTCGCATTTTATCTTCGAGTATATTAGGGTACGTTCTCATCGACTGGAAATAAATATTAAATACAAATCTATACTTATTATAAAACAAAGTCCCAAAAAGCGGTCTGTCTGTATGTAATCGATTTTCTCAAAATCTACTGATCGGATTTTTGTACGGTTTTCACCAAAAGATAGTGCTGTACTTCCGGATGGTTTAGGTAAATAGTACACATCGCTATTACGAAAATTATGTTGAAGAGATCGCGCAGTTGTTAAAAAACTTGCTCGCTGCAAGCTTTACTCGCGTGCGCTTCGTAAACCAGCAGAGGTACGCTAAATGTACTGTATGTAATGTACTAGAGAATTGTAGATCAATAAAGATACGGCAAAAAAGTGCACGATAGCATGTCTCTTATGGTTAACTCACAATAACTAATTTTATATTCAAAATTTCGATTTTTATTATTATTATTTTTTTGGAACAACTGATTTTGACGCGAGCGAAGCCGCCATAAAAACCATTGTTATATTGATAACTCTGCTTAATTGTTGGCAGAGTCAATCAGTCGCTGCTAGCTATTCAAATAACCTTCATGTCCCATGGATCCAATTGATATCCACCCTACAAGACTGCTAAAAGTCAGATCCTGGTTCATTGACAGAAGTAGTTAAAGATACCCTTAACTTGTGATCACGAATTGACTGGTCAGTTCGTGACCACGGTGGATCCAACTCTGCTGCAACGTTGAACCTTGTATAAAGGTAATTGGATTTTGTCGCGATGTAACCCGTTTATTTATATAATAACTAGTATGAATCGCGAAAGTTTAAAATCTACCCTTAACTTGCTAACTAAAAACACTAGCTACAGCTATTTTTAATAGTTCATTGAGTGATTTCATAAGTATTACAATTTATAAATAAATAAATAAATATATGGGACATTTACACACACGGTCGTCCGTTCCCAAAGTAAGTAACTTAATACTTGTGTTATGGGTGACGGACAACTGGTAGATATACTACATATATAAGTTTAAATACATACTTAAATACAAATATACACCCAGGCTCGAAGAACCAACAATTTGTTTATAGAAAATGTTGGTCCTCGGCGGGAATCGAACTCGCGACTCGCGGAGCTGAAGGCAGGGTCACTACCCACAGCGCCAAAGGGCCAGTCCTTTATATTTTGATTTCGTTCACTTTTATACTAAACTTGCAATATGTTTGTTAATTATACCACTTATTTTGTGTTATTTTTAAATTTAATATACAGGAATACACAATCGATAATTACAAATTTTATCGTAGTCAATGACCAAAGACCACGTCAAATAAATCGTCTAAACGTAAATTTTGAGCGGTCAATGTCGATTTTGTCGTGAGCGTTTATTTTTACATTGAATACAATTTACTTACATGCAAAGATTACAGTGTACATAATGAAACTAATTTGTTTATTTGTAAAAGAAGCTTCATTTGAGAGCTCGTCGTTTAAGAAACTGGAATCAAAAAAATGACGGTATCTTGGAATTATTAAAGTCTTATAAATAAAAATCGAATAAAATGACATGACTTAATGAATTGATTAAATCTAGTAATCTATTATATACTAGCTGACCCGGCAAACGTTGTTTTGCCATATAAATTACTACAGATTTGACTTGACTTTTGACACGTCGTGAAAAAAAACCTTGATAGGTTGATAATAGATGACGCTTTTCAATATCATCCTATTCCTGTAGAATTAACTGAATTTCTGTAACCTATATTTTATCCCAGTGTAAAATAAAATAATTATGTCATAGATTCGCAGCGGATTCGCCGTGAAAGAGTAACATGAAACAAACGTATGTTTATAAACAGGAAAATTTGTGAGTATGGATATACATCCATGAGGTGTCGTAAAGGCGACTAAGGTAAGTGGACCCTTATTTATAATATAAGTCGGAAATAGGAAGTAGGAATTAAGATAGGATAGGATATGTACAGTAATAATAATATTTAAAATTAGCTCAGGAGATAACTCCCATGTGGAATATTGACTCAACAATAACTGTTCCCACTTTTGTATTGGTTAACGGTCTTATCACGAAAAGCCTAGACCGATATCTGAAGAGGCTCTCGCCTAGTTGTTGGATCTAACGTATGCTACAGTAGGCAGTGTTCAGAGAATACACATATTATATTAATATTTATCATATTATTGTATCTATTATATATTTAATTAATTATTCATCTATTTTATATTTCATAATATTACTCAATGTTTACTTTCGTTTATTTTAAGACTGATTGGCTGGAAGAGATTCCGATTCCGGATTAGTCCGCCACATTATTTTGTTTTTATTTATCATTTTTATATGTATGTCTATTTGTCAAAAGAATGAGTGAACAATAACACTATTTTAAGTAATTTTTAATAATATTGAAAACAAGTGTTTTAGAAAGACTAAGCACGAAAATAGATAGTAATACAAAAAAACCTTTTGGGTCACATCACTATGTCTCCGTAGTGATTTAGTGACCTAGTTACAACCGCACCTAACAATACCATACTATTTTGTATTTCCTAACTCTGTGTGCTTAACATAAGCTAAACTCACACGAGTTTTTTAAAACTTAACTTCACTTAAGTTTAAAACGCTAGAACAGTCGTCGCTAGATGTCGCTGTTGTAGAGCCATACAAATTGGCGTTACCCTAACGCGATCGAGTAGGTAGTAACTACCAATCCCATAGAATAGTATAATATGATGAATTGCCTTTTGAAATTAATATAGGTTTAAATATAAACTCAATAGTTGCGCTCCCAGAGCTTAAAACCCACAAATCCGTGGTCACGTACTCAATTGTTTGGTTAAGAGAAGGTTAAGGTGTCTCATCGAAAATTAGCACATAAAAAAATTACAATTTAATAAAATTTTCTTTCCTGTTTCTGTTTAAGGTAAAATCCAGAACAAGTTTGACCCTCGAATTGATAAGATGATAATTTATTCGCTTTTCTGATTACATTTTAACATTGAATTTATACGAGTATATAACGACAAACAGATCGTTACCGGATTCATAAAAAATATTATATTAGAAAAATTATAAACTAAATGGTTGTAATTAACCTTCACTATAGCGAACCAATAAATATAGCGAATCAAAATTGATAATCTATCTGTATGTATACAAAAACTAATGATTCCCGCGACTTCGTACACGTCGACTGTAGCGTTGAAATTGAACAAAGGAAAAACGGGTTTTTTTAAATTCTATGTACTGGTCCCATATATAAACTTTAATTGTACTAAATTTCATTAACATCGATGCAGCAGATTAGCCCTGAAATCGTTACAAACATACAGACAAACAAAATTTCTCATTTATAATATTAGTATAGACTAGCTGTGCCGGTTTTTCCCGTTTGGAAATTGGTTTGTCATTAATGTACGTGTCAGTTAACTTACATAAACCATAATGTACGATTACGGTTTATTTAAGTTAATTAACTAACTAATAACTTAAATCTTCCTCAAGAATTGCACTACCTTTTGGTAAAAATCATACAAAAAAAACATGTTATAACCATGTTGTGATATGATGGGTTAGTATTTTACGACCGGCCGCCTGCCTAACGTCAACTTACCTTTTATTCGTCTTTTACAACACCTCGATAAGAAATGAGGGTGGTCTGTTCTACTCAGCGGAAATAGTTTTATGAAATATAAATAAATTATACAATAACGTCAAGCTCTATTAAAACTATTAAAACGATTTAGAACTATTAAAGTTAACTTCTATAACGCTCACGTCACACTATCCGAAGAATAAAGTTACATGTTCCATATATAGAACAACAATATTCTTCTACTACACTGACTAAATGTGACTAGTTATAAGTATTATTTTGAAAATAGTAACCGCCGAGTTTTTTATTGGCTCTTCTCGGTAGGAACAGCTTTCCGAACCAGCAGTATAGTTGAAGATTCAAGAGCACTTGTTTACTAGTTTTATTTGAACAAAGAATATTTTGAATTTGAATTTAAATTCACTGTGGCTTGACTTGGGTCAGTTTTGTTTACATTTTAAGATATTTAATATAAATGTTATCTTGACCGCAAAAAGAAGTCGTCGCCCCGGGATACGATATTTATACCTAAAGCGCACAATTCGCCACTTCATTTTGCAACACTTAAAACCGCACATCAGTGACTAATGTAATCTAAATAAATAAAATTAGCATTAGAAACACATTTACCCTTTATTAGTATATTTGGAAGATGTTTTTTTCACAAACCATAATTTTTTTGCATTGACGTTCTTGCCAAACAACTGTAACTTAAATAAAATAAAATTTAAAGTTGGCGTCAACATTTCAAATAAAGTAAATTTTGTATGGATAAATGCAGTTCGTTTTAAAAGGCTTATATTATTGGAGTACGTGGATTCATAACAAAATATATGTGACGGGTGAAATTTATGATGCCGTATTAGAGAACTTTGGGCAAGTCTTTGAACCTCGGGTTTTTAATATTTTCGAGTAAACATTTAACTTAAGATATTCTGAGATCTCCCTGTGCTTTTATATTAAAATATTCGTAGATGGATCGGCAGATCCAGTCCCAAATTTACATGCAAGTTTAAATTAGTAAATTTACTATTTATTATAACACATCGATACATATTCGTACCCGTTAAGACAGAGAAATATCCAAGTTTGAAAGGAGAGTAACGTGAGTGACTGAGGATTTTCAGAGATATGTAAGTTTCCCTATATTTAGATATTTTCCTTGAAAAGCGCTTGATAAGTAACAAAAACAAGTTAGTTATAGTTTATATTGTCGCCTCCCCGCAGATTTAATCCGTGACCCCTCGGTCAAAGTCACCTAATGTTGAGGTTCGGCCATCGCGGCCCAAAAACAAAAAATATTGTGTTAGTGATTTAACTAACTTCACAAATAGGGATCTATAATTGATATTTCATTTTATTCTTTTTTTAAAACATAATCAGTTTATAAAATAGTGCCGTGTGGTATCCGGCTGCATAGAATAGACCACCCTCATTTCTTACCGAGGTGTCGTAAAAAGCGACTAAGGTAAGTTGACGTCAGGCAGGCGGCCGGTCTTAAAATACGTAGCCAAATCATGTTACAACATGTTTGTAACATGTTGTGCCGACCCCACTTAGAGTGGCATAAGGGCAGGAGAATGATGAATCAGTTTATAAAATAAGGGATAAACCTTTCGTCTAATAAATAGATACAGTTTCTGTATTTCCCTTACATTTATCAACAACATAATGAAAAGAATATTAATTTATAAGTCGTAGCTATATATTAAAAAATATATATTTATTTGCATTCGCCGCAGTGTGGTATCCGGTTGAGTAGAATAGACTACTCTCATATTTTACCGAGGTGTAGTAAAAGATGACTAAGGTAAGTTGACGTCAGGGAGGCGGCGGGTCGTAAACTAATTGGCCAAATCATCTAACAACATGTTTTAAACTTAGGGTGGGATAAGGGCAGGAGACTGATATTTATTTGTACTCCATATAAAAATATAAACCGAAACGAAGTTCATAAGTTAACACAATCTTCTTAAACTGTTGGTAGCATGTAGTCGTAAATGTTACATAAAGTTTGGAAAGTTCGATTTTCTCAGTAATAACTTTCATCGTAAGCACTCGTGTAAATAGACTTACTTTTTATTACTTGGTGTGTAGAAAGGACATTAAATTGCTTTAACGTTAGTTTTATTTTAAAAGTTTGTTGATTATATGTGCTGCTTATAGAAATTTTCATCAGAAATTGGCTATTGTATGAAATTCCATTGCATAATCGATTAGATTCCTTCTATAATAGAAGAGTCCTTTAAGCCTAGGCTAATTATAATTAGAGACATTCGACTTTTAAGCATTAAGAAAATATCTTTAATACGCTCGAATCTAATCTATGTTCTTACGATGTCTGTTATCTCCAGAGGATTGCGGAAGGTGTGATGATAGACGTTTCGTATAAAACTGATTTCATGTATCTGATGTATAAGAATAATAAATAAATTAATAAAATAGTAGGAATAAAACAATACTTCTTAAATACAAAAAATACACAGAACATAAAAACATACTTCGTAAGGCTAAAAAAATAACGTATAAAGTACTTAAAAATTGAGTAAATACAACCGCGTAGATACTTAAAACTTAGATAGCATCGTCAACAAACTAATAATAAACAATAATAGAATATAATGAAATTTATAAGCAACCATTAATTGATTTGAGTATGCACAAATTAATTCAAATTCTCTACTGTTAATTTTCATAATTTAATGTTTTATATAAGATGATGTCCATACCAGACGTGAACATTTCAAAATATTTATTACGTGTTAACTACATTAACGAGATTAAACTTAATTTCGATGGCCTTCTTTATACATATTTATTGTGTACAAACATAATTAATTAGACTCCGTAAGTGAAGAGATAAGGGAAGCAAGCGTCAGTGAAAGAGATAATACGTTACTCTATGCGCATCCACGATTGACAAGAACCTGCTAATGGTTTTAATTTTTATTATAACAATTAAATAGATAATTGTTGAAGTAGTTTAACATTTACAAAATAAATTAAGTAATGAAAATCCTGCTGATATAGTATGCTTTCTTTCGTATGAATTTTTGACGAAAATTTCAAGTAGGTCAATATCGAAGAAACTCAGACCTTTGATAACTTGTAGGTTTAAATAAAACCAAACGTTTAAATTAGTATCTTGTGAATACCGCTTAATGAATACTATAAAAGTATCCATTAACTTAAAAAGACGTATAAAGACGTAAATTTTTCTACGTCTCTAAAATCTTCTTAAACATAAGCTCTGTAATATTCAAATTCAAATTCAAAAAATTCAAATTAAAAATATTCTTTATTCAAGTAAACTTGTAAAGAAGTGCTTTTGAATCGTCAACTTTACTGCTGGTTCGGAAAGCTGTTCCTACCGAGAAGAACCAGCAAGAAACTCGGCGGTTGCTCTTTTTAAAATATAAAGCTTAAACTAGTTACATTTATTTATTACTGTCTTGTACAGGGTAGAAGTGCACCTATATCCACACATCCTTATCATCTAAGTAATCTTCAACAGTATAGTAATCTTTCTGTATCAGCCTCTTTTTAACAGTGTTTTTAAACTGCTGTAATACTTGTACATAAACTACTAATTCTGATGAAAGTAAAAGAAATTATTTAATGTCCACAGTAGGACGTCGAGGAAATTAGCCTACGCTCTATAGAGTTCATACGTGTGTCAGTTATAACTGACACACGTATGAACTTACAATAAAAAAAAGGATAAGAGATATAATACGGCATAATTACTTTTGCGGAGGTAAAAAATAACACAGGCTTCCCAATGTGAAAAGTAGAGGAGCTTTAATTGTACACTAAGTACCTCACTGACTACAAGAAATATCTCTTATCAAAACAATAATAATCATCATTAAGATTGATATGCAATCAAGTTGCCGTGACTTAAGTGAGCACCCAACCAAAGCAATCATTTCATATTCACTGTCACAATTTGTTCATAAAACCTTCAATTACATATATAAATCATAAAGTACACTAATTGGGCACAAAGATTTGCTAAAAAGATTAACTTTTATTGGTTTTATGGCCGGTTGGCAAACTTCAGGCCATTTACGGCTAATTACAACCCCAGTTAGAATAATGTCACGTACACAGGTCTTAGGCCGTGGAGGTTGAATTGTGAAATTCACATATGAAATACATGCCAGTGAAACCGTAACGAGATTTGCATAATTTCATAGGTATGGAAACTTTACAACACCCGGCAATTAAAATTGAAATTATATTGTCAATACAATTTTCAATTTTTACTGGTTTCGATTTCGTATGTTTATGGTTCTTTTGTAATACATATTTTCTTTACTAACAATTTTTAAGATACTTTATTGTTTAGGCTGTAAACAACAATGTAACGTAAAGTATAATTCACACTACGACGGTATTTCGCATAGGCCAAGTTTAGCAAAGTAGCCTAATATCACTCTTCATATAAAAAATTACATCAGTTCGTTGCTGGACGTGCTAATAGAACTTTTACGTTTATTATATTAGTATGAACGCCATTTAAAGTAACAAAAAATTTCATCAGTGTTCAATTTTCAAATCAATTATTCTATTCACTTATTTACACATCGTTTTTAAATTCGATTAATAATTATTTTTTTAATAATATGGTCAATCAAAAATGTTTAGTCATATTTTATAGAAACAACCTTTACCCATGGCTTAAATTTTTATTTGAAATTCCCTTTAATAATGTAATATATGTTATTTTCTTGTTTCAGAAGGAAAAACGGGAATTTCTTAACCTATACCCGGGCCTTGAACTATTGTGTCAAATTTTATCCAAATTGGTCAATCAGTATGGCCGTGAAAGCGTAATAAATAGATAAAGGACACTGGCAATTTGAGTCAACAAATTGTAGCGATGCTTAAATTTCATGGTTTTTTGTTTATATTATCTCCATCTTTTAATATTTTTCTCTCGACTCGCTTTTCATTCAACATCATTTAACACCCAAAAGTGTTTCTTTTATTGTAGGTACGGATGTTATTAAATAAGGTACAAAAGAGAATATTCAAAAAACAATATTGTAAGAAGAAACATCTAATTAGCACCTTATTTATGACTTGGATGTTTGAAGCAATTGTCGCGTTAGACCGGAAACGTGACCATTGTACCAAATTGTTTTAATTGGCGATAAGAAGATATCGTCTAATGATGTCTTTGTTGGAGACTCACGGGCTTAGAGAACAAGCAACCATTATTGTAAAAGATTACTTCTACGGTAACGAGTTTGAGGTTTACAGTTATATTGCCTCACTTAAAGATACGGTGATCTGAGTTGACTATTCAAGAGCACTTGTTTGCAAGATTACTTGAATAAAGAATATTTTGAATTTGAAAGGTTAAGCCAGTTATTCTCTCTAGCTTATTACAGTCCAAGCCAACAATCCAGCTACATACGTGCTAATATACAAAAGCAAGCTCACAAGATCTCACCTTGTAGAAGTAGAATAATCAAAGTTATTAGCATACAGTTAATATGGAAAGACAAATAGTCCATTTTTATGCGACTGTCAATAATTAAAGAGATCGAAACCGATAAAATAGAATGTTTCTCAGAGCTATAGTGAAGTTGGGATAAAATAATATCCTAAGACGTACCGATGGCAACCACGCGGCGGAAAACGCAGCATTAATAATCTTAAGTATATTACAATAATTGCAATAATTTATATTAATTCATAATCATGTAGGTACGTCTATAAGTGCGTATAAGTAAATTAAATACTTGGAAATGTTAAATCGGAAACGACATATCGTTTATTTTATGGACTTAAAGATATTATGTATTTTATTAATTTCCTTATTGTGCTCACTTAGAATAATTTATTCTTGTACATATAATTAATCTAAAACATATTTTATCATTACCTAGGCTGTTATGACTAATAGATGCTTTTATGTGAGTCCAAACTTTTTAGTTAATGATTCCGGTCAAATAAAGCAATGAAACGATTTATATATACATTACAGAGTAAATGTTGAAAACTGACATAGGCTTTGTGTCTCGGTTAAAATGTAGACAAAGCTGCGGGTATCTGCTGTTAAAATATGTCATTGTAAACCAATACAAGATATAACATTCTATCACTAACCATATACAAAAGATATGATAGAACTATTTTACCATAATCTGCGTTTTTTAAGAGTGTCTATGTAATGTTATCTAGTTGTCATCAAATTTCTGGGACGCCTGTCGGTACAGGACTGGTGGTCAGCTCCTAATTCTGGATTATTCCAACCCTAATATATGAAGTGTAGGAAGCAAAAACAGTTCTTATACGTTATTCATGTAGGATTAGGTACCAACATACTACACATTGCACCAGCACTGCACATATTCACTACTGCAAACTCAACAATCGTTTCGCCTTGTAAACGAAGAATCATCGGGAGATAGAAACTACGACTAGACTAGACTAGCTAGATATCGCCATATTATAAATAATGAATGAGAAAAATTATCAACTTTTAAAATAACTAATATGATTAAATACAAGTAAAAGCCTTATAAGTGAGATGTTTTTATTTAACTACACTACATCTTTTGGAGAGCTGTGATATCCCAGCGGTGAGACCGTGCGACTCTTTTGAGGGGAACACGAGTTAAAACCCGGGCAGGCACCAATGAGTTTTGCTATTTAAACTCATGTGTCTAATTGATAATTGCAATTTATCACACGCTTTTCGGTGCAGAAAAACATCGTGAGCAAACCTGCATATCTCTAGAGAATTCTGGAGATATGTGTAACCTACCAATCCGCTTTGGAGCAGCGTGATAGGTCTCAGCTCCAACCCTTCTCTCCAGAATCGGAGAGAGGAGGCCTATTCCCAGCAGTGAGATTGTAACAGGCCGGTACTATACTTTTTTACCTACATCCTTACAAGTGCATTACTTCATTGTTAACAATAAATATAAATCTGCTTGGAAACTTACTTATTATAATGCGGAATGCAAATGATTCAACAATCGCCACGGCCGTGAGTCGTGCGACTTTTTCCACCACCCAGTGCGCTAATTGAGATAGTCTACACCTAACGTTTACTAACGTTACTCGTATATACGACATAATTGGAAAAAAAGAAAAACTACCTTCACAAAATAAATACTTTGTCATTTCAACGTGTTTGAATGGTCATTAATGAAACAAAAAGCTATTTTAGTAAAGATTGGATGGCCTGCGGCTACGCCTTTGTGGGATTCAGTGTATTTAATTGAAACTTTGAACGTAAAAGTAGCTATTGTGAGTTAACCACAAGAGATAGGACATGCCGTCGAGGAGTTTTTGTAGTATCTTTATTACTCTACAATTCTCTAGTACATTGCTTTAGTGTATCACTGTTGGTTACATGGCGCATGTGACTAAAGCTCCCGGAAGGAAAGTTTTTTCTACTATTGCGAGATCTCTTTAACATAGTTTACATAAAACCGTAATGCACAACCAACCTAAATCTTTTGAAATAATCTTTTATTAAAAATAGTACAAAAATGTGTTGTGATGTTAGGAGTAGACATTGAAATGTCCTTTATATATTATTTCATTCCCTCTTATAACGGTGGCCAGCCGGTGCACGCGGCGTGCGAAGACGCGCGCGCACCGACTGGCATGGTCGCCATGTGATGTGAGGAATTTTTTTTTTATAATACGTCTAAATTTAAGAAACTCTACGATACTTTTGTTTTGCTAGTTTTACTGTAATCAAAACCCCTGATAGCAGGCATTCTATACAGCAGCGAAAATAAGTTTTTATTTTAAAACTTATGTCTAATTGATATTTGCACACTCTTTTCGCTGACGAAAAAAAGGGTGAGGAAACCTGTATATCGCTGGAGAATTCTAAGGATATGTGTAACCAACCAATCCGCATTGTAGCAGCGTGGTGGGTTTTAGCTCCAACCCTTGTCTCCAAAAACGAAGAGAGAATGCCTATTCCCAGCTGTGGGATAATAGGAAGCCGTTAATTTTTGCTGTAGTCAAGAAAACATCACTGTGTTAACAAATCATAACCGGTTAACACTATTGTGAATTATATTTCTGCTGACGAAATAAAACAGTAACAATTTTGTAATCGATCGGTTTATGTACTGTGACATTCTTTTCGGAGATACTTATAATAACGATATAGTCAAATAAATACTCTGAACGAATAATTGATTTATGCTAGTAATTGAATACTGTTCATTATTTTTAGATTTTGACTTATGCTAGTAATTGAATAAATCTTAAAATAATTTATTTGATATAATCTACACGGATATAACGTAGACGTAACGGACGTTTGGTTATTTCTTTGGTGGCTGTAGAATTATTCCATAAAACTGTCATACAATGAGTCAAGTTTATTTGAAATGCATCTTACATATATGTCATATTGCAGTCTAACAACTCCGCATTTATGTATCAGAGTGAGTAAGAATTTAATTACATTTATGTATTATGTATTATGTATTTAGCTCTTAGAGGTGAAATTCGGTTATGTGGGATCCCTATCCACTAAAATCCCCTCAGATGGTCAGCCTCCGCGATTGAAGCCCCGAGATCTCTAACAAATTGCACCGGTCCCTCTCTAGTGCCGTGCACATCGTGCTCTTCTGATTATTGGTAGGAGAGCCCAAGAGGGGATTTTTGGATTCACTTACACATTTATTATATATATATTTACATTTGCCGACTTTTCCGTGGTATTTTTGTACACCTACAATTCTCTATTACCCTACTTTAGCGTATCTCTGTTGGTTTATCCGGCGCACACGAATAAAGTTCCCAGCCAGCAACGTTTTTTACAAGAGCGCCCCCTCTTGAACACAATTTAAATAATACGGTTATGTACAATTAATCTAAACCTTACGGAAGAGTTATACTATATTTTAGTGAAAAGTGTATAAAAATCTGTTCAATAGATTTTGATAAAATCGTTCACATACATACAGCTTTTGGGGACTTTGTTTTATAATATGTATAGACTAACAAATATAATAAGATCACACATACGTAAGTATAACAAGTTAATACTGATAAATATTAATTAAAAAGATAACAAAGGAATTCTACACAAAGGAAACAACAAGCAAGTGGCGAAATTTAGTTCATAAAAACAGTCAATAAATTGTGGTTATGAAATTAATATTTGATCCTTTTTTTACTTAGATTAAACGTGAGATATTTTAATTTAGTACGTGCTTTAATTTCGTGTTTAAGCTTATACATTTTAGATCTTAGTACGAAGTTAAGCAAGCTCTTTACTGTAATGTTAGATAGGAATCTGGTTTTTTTAATAAGCCAGGCGAATGAACTGCATCAGATTGTTGACTCCAATTTGCTTCACAAGGTAAAGTACAGAGACGTTAAATTATGTTTAGTCAAAAAACATTATTCTTTAATAATTGATAATGAACTGAAATGCTTTTATCACTACTGTCGTACATTCTAACAAATTTCTTTTAAAAGTTTATCAGGCGTAAAGCATTTTTCTACAATCCAAGTGCGAAGCAAAGACTCTTGTAAAAAAAAATGTTGACACCCACCATACTGGCATAATATATATGGTGAAACTGCCAAACGTATTAGAATACGTTTGGCAGTTTCACATAATTATCCCACAAATTATCTAGGTGTAAACACGTTTCATGTTTTATCATGAGTAAAGTAACAAATTTCTATGTCCTTTTCAAAGCCCTTTCATCTCTTTGGAGAGACGAATGCAGAGCCTGCACCCACCATACTACTCATAGACGGCTTGGAAAGCTAAAAATGTTGTGTTAATGTATAATATGTCACTGCTCGGTATATACGTACCTAGTCTCTGACTTTTAGCTTTTCAGGTAATATAATTCTCCTGCCCTTATCCCACTCTAAGAGCGGGTAGCACTACATGTTTATCTTTTTCATGCTATCCTATGCTTCGTCAACTCTGGCGTTACTCATTTTATATTTTATTTTTTTAATTTAGCCATGCCATTACAGCAGTTTAAAAACATTGTTAAAAAGAGGCTGATACAGAAAGCCTACCATACTGTTGAAGATTACTTAAATGATAAAGACGTGTGGATATAGGTACACTTCTACCATGTACAAGACAGTAATAACTAAATGTAACTAGTTTTAAGATTTATATTTTAAAAAGAGCAACCGCTGAGTTTCTTGCTAGTTCTTCTCGGTAGGAACAGCTTTCCGAACCAGCATTAAAGTTGACGATTCAAAAGCTCTTGCTTACAAGTTTACTTGAATAAAGAATATTTTCAATTTGAATTTGAATTTTTTTTCGGCATCCGTCTATTCGCATTTCCATATCCTAAGCTTTTTAGACAGTAACAATACTTTAATAGTTACTTGTAGCAACCTTGTCACTCGTAAACTAAGACACGCACAAAAATAACAATATAACGCACAGTGACTTAGATTTAAGTTCATCATAACTTTAACGAGACAACTGTCAAGTTTCCCTAGATTGATCAATGCTGACACAATTCGGTATTACTAATATAAAAATGAGATAAGACCAAATAAAGTGTGAGCGAACGAAAACTATGAAATTTCGTGCATATTTTACGTAACAAAAGGGTCCCATATTTACGTTGGTATGCGTAATTTCTCTTTGGACTTATTTTATTACACACCGACCTTGTATATATATATATATATATATATATATATATATATATATTTAAAAAACCACTAACGACATCTACTGACGCTGTAAATGACCAACTTAAAATATTTAACTTAAAATATTTGTCTCAAGTCATTTAAAATAAATTTAGTAGCTTATTATCAGTATTAAATTAGAAGATGATGTATCCACTCATTAAATCGTTACATTTTAATTGATTCAAATAATCACTATTATCTATCATTTTATTCATTCATTTTTCAACTTTAATCTATGTATATAATGTTTCGTTATTTTTCTTTTTCTTCCTTCCTTTTTTTTCATCATCCATTTTTTATTTATTTTCATTTTCTTTCTGTTACTCATAGGTTGGCTGGTAGAGATCCCTTTTAGGGATAAGTCCGCCTTGGTACATTTGGTTTTTTTTTTCTTTCTTTTTTTCATATTTTTATGTTTGTACAATAAAGAAATAAACAATAAATAAATAAAATAAATAAAAATAAATATTTTTCATAAATTTTTAACATGTCTACAAATGTACGTTTTGTTATGGATGATTGCTTTACATTTTTTATTTCAACGACTTATGTTGCCATTATAAGCGAACAATATTATTTCCAAAACAAGCAAAGTTATAATAAACGAGCGCCTCAAAGTTTATTGCGTACAAAAGCTCATGAATTTCTAAAGATTTTCACTTCCGAGTTAATTGTTTACAGCGACAACGTCGACGCCTCTTAGACCTTCAACAATCAAAGTACCCTTAGACATCCGATGTCTATTATAAAATTGTTGGCATAAAATGATATGATATTAAATATTATATTCTATATATAATTATTCCTTATTTAATAATAAGGAGAAGTAAGTGTAATAATTCTTAATTTTATATAATATCACTATTTTATATTGTATAAAATATTTATTAAAACCATTTCTTATAAATGATTGCATTTAGTCCAATATGGGAATCATATTTTTTCTCTTTTGTCTTAATCTATATTTATTCGTCATCGAATCATAAACGAAGTAGGTGCGAAATCGAATAACAAACTGTTTCGTATTCATATTTCTCTCTTGTACAAAATCAATATTTTCTTATTATTTCATTTAAAGTATTTTAAACACATATTTTAGTTTATGCCGTGTGGAATCCGGATGAGTAGAATAGACCACCCTCATTTCTCACTGAGGTGTCGTAAAAGGCGATTAAGGTAAGTTGACACCAGGCAGGCGGCCGGTCGTAAAATACGTAGCCAAATCATGTGACAACATGTTTGTAACATGTTGTGCCGACCCCACTTAGAGTGGGATAAGGGCAGGAGGATGATGATGATTTAAGTTTTAATACCCATTCTCACACTGTCTCGCAAAGCCTTTTTTTGTATCTATACGACTATTATAAAGGCAAAAGGCGGTCTGTCTGTCTATTGCGCTTTTTTTTCGCTATTGCTAGAGCTATATACATGAAATTTTGAAAAAAGGTCACATACAAAAAACTGTTTTCTTTTGGAAATAGAAAAACATGATTGAGGATATTTCACCACTGAAATAAAGGCGTACAAGTCGCGGGTGCAAAAAGTTGTGTATAATTGTAAAAATTTAGTCAAGTACCGTAAAAATCGATTTTAATTATTGAATAGAATCGTTGATTCAATGAAAGTTATCAATGATTATAGCATTTAATAATAAATTATAAATATTCAAGTTACGAAATACTTTTGGACACCTCGTAAAATGTAATAAAAACAACCAAAAGAAACCCATACCACGTGTCATAAAATGCCAATATCATATTTTACGACATCTATTTTACTACCATCATAGTGTATTATTAGTACTTATTGGCGAAATTATAACCACTAGATATTTTATTCGGACGTAAAAATAAATATCAGGACATTATTGGCTAGAGTATTGGCATTTATTTTAAGTACTCCCACAGTTGTGCGATTGCAAAAATATTATAGAGACCCCGGTGAGATGGAACCACAGGATCAAATGGCAAAAGATCAGAGAAGTATTTTATAGATACAAGCTGGGCGTTCATAAGTTATAAAATAATAAGAAAATTACTACAGTTATCTATACTAGTAAAATTATAATATCTGATTGATTATCTTTTTGTCTGTGTGTTACGCTTTCATGGCTAAACTGCTTGATGTTGATGATGATTAATGTGGATACGATTTCGTATAATAAAACTTGCATATCGGGATACCATACAAGATAGAAAATTTTACGATTTTCCATCAGGAACTGAAAATAATAGTATATAACTGGTATATTTTAACAATTAAAGTAGCGGCCTATTACAATCCCACTGCTGGGAATAGGCCTCCTCTCTCAGTTTCTGGAGAGAAGGGTTGAAGTTAAGACCTACCACGCTGCTCCAATGTGGATTGGTTGATTACACATATCTTCAGAAATCTCTAGAGATATGCAGGTTTCCTCATGATGTTTTCATTCACCGAAAAGCGTGTGATAAATTGCAATTATCAATTAGACACATGAGTTTTATTAGAAAAACTCATTGGTGCCTGCCCGGGTTTGATCTTGTGACCACCTTGAAAGAGTCACAGCTCAGCATTTTAGCACTTAATAAGTATCAATTAAATAACCTCAAGTTAATCTTCATTCAAATAAACTTTTGGAAGCACTTTTGAATCGTCATTGACCAGTTAGATTTTAATGAAGTTGGTTTGAGTTTTGCTCTTATCGAGAATTACTACTAACAAAAAACTCAGCGATCAATCTATTAAGTAATTTTCATTAACTTAACTGCAGTCTTGTAAGATACTAAAAGCATTTCCAGATCTAATCGTTTTTAAACTATGTACTAATTTATATGTTACTAGACTATATATATAAAATATATAGTACACTTGCTACTTCTTTAAATACTGTTGATACGAAACTATCTATTAGTTCTGGGTTTATATGGGCCTATATACTAAATTTATCTGTGTTGCAATAAACACATAGTAGCAAATAAAATGACGGACTCGTTCAAGTTTGACCAAGTAAATTTGATGTCCGTTTGACAAAACATTTTTTTACAACGTTTTTAAAACTTGGAACAGGCGAATATAAACTTTGGTTTCAAGTTTTCAAGGCGTAGTTTCACAAATAATACAATTTTAGTAACCTGTAAGTTGCTTAGTTATCTAAGCTGTATTTTTTTCTCTTATTAAATATACTTTTTTCTCATAGTGCGACACTAACAAACAATGTTCAAGGGAATACATATTATTGTATACAAGCAAAGCAATCACGCATTAATTATCTGAACCGGAATCATTTCGAAACCATCTAGAGCCCTTAGTCACGGGCTCGTTAGAACAGTTAACACTACATCTTAGTGTAGGATAAAACTGTTTACAGAACTGCTATAACTATAACTTTTATATTCATAGTATAATACATGGCAACCGATTAACAATGAAGATGGAAGTTTTTTATTGTATTACATGACATGAATATATTACTTTTTCTTACCGAGGGGTCGTAAAATACGACTAAGGTAAGTTAACGTCAGTCAGGCGGCCGGTCATAAAATATGTAGCCAAATCATGTGACAACATGTTTGTAACAGGTTGTGCCGACCCCACTTAGAGTGGAATAAGGGCAGGAGAATGATGATGATGATGATGACATGAATATATTATAAAGATACTGTAATATGTTAAAGCAATCAATTACGTAAGAAGACGAGTCGCACGTGATTGCTTACAATTGATAACTGTACGGTGATGAATTAAAACCCGCGCTGTTAACTCCTCATCAGTTTTCCAGCGAAGCTAACTCTCTGGATGTAACAAAGATGTCTGCGACCTGTTCACATATGAGTTTTGTTTGAGAGAATAACATGCCCCTACGAAGGCTATCGGCGTAGATCGCCGCATGAGATATTCCGACAAGTATCAAGGCAAGTGTAATCCATGAGAAAATTGATAGAGGTATTTATCACTTTGGTTTCAGGTATCTTTGTTATTCTCTTTTTGTTCTTTTATTACATCGAGTATCCTATAAGTGCACATGCTTATAAATCGTAATTGATTATTATGAAATGATATGAAAGTAATTAAGATATATATTATTCTTAAATAATGTAATTTAGTATATCACTAATTTAGTAATGTAATGTAGTATATCAATACCACTAATTATTCTGCTAATTAAGCTGTGATAGCCCAATGGTGAGACCGTGCGACTCTCTAGAGACGAACATAGGTTCAAACCCGGGCAGGCACCAATGAGTTTTTCTATTAAAACTCATGTGTCTAATTCATAATTGCAATTTATCACACGCTTTTCGGTGAAGGAAAACATCGTGAGGAAACCTGCATATCTAGAGAATTCTGTTGATATGTGTAACCTACCAATCCGCATTGGAGCAGCGTGGTAGGTCTTAGCTCCAACCCTTCTCTCCAGAAACGGAGAGAGGAGGCCTATTCCCAGCAGTGGGATATTAACAGGCCGCTACTTTTTTAATTATTCTAGAAAAATGTAAACATATACATAGCTTTATTTAGGTGTTATGCAATAACGGTTAACTTTTTTAATGTATGATAACAATTTTACCACGCTTACGGTTGATAGTAATAGTATTACGAATTCCGGGCTTAAATATTTTAGTAATATTTTACAGTATCTTTTTATCAGTTATCAGTATGTTTTTTTCACAAAAAACTTACGGAAAACTTACTACTATTTAAGTAACTTTCCAGAAATTATAGAAAACAAAAAGGTAAAATAATGTCATTTTTAACGCATCTTTTTAAAAAGCATATTAACTATTTATGATAGCAAACCCAAAGATTTGTTACGCGGTTAACTCGATATTTATTTATTATATTTTGATGTTTTAATATGATTTATCTTAATCTAAAATTTGTATGAATTTTAAATTTAAGCCATAATTTTTTTTTGTATTTTTTTTTACTAGGCATCATAAAGTAAATTGCTGTAACAATTTCTTATTATAAAAAAGACAATAACATTAACGAATCTTAAAAATGTCACAATAATTTATATATCTTTACTGACATAATTGAACTATTTCTCTCATTAATCTTTCTTTTATAGTGCACCGATAAATTGCTAATGACTAGAGTTGCCTCAAGAAACAGATCTTTCATCACGAGATCTCGTTGAAACCTGCGCGTACCTCACTATTGCTATCAGATACTCGCACGTTCCCATTTACAATTAGCTGAATTAGTAAGAGCAACGCAATGAAACGAATCGATTATTGAAAAAAAATCCCATTGCTACTCTATATATCCTTAACCTTAATATAATCTACTCATTGTTAAATAGATTGGTTATATTTTCGATTTATGCGGCGAACGGTTTTGGTTTTACTTTTAGGCGTGCGTCCGCGCAGGCAGTACTCTTCCGTTTCGCTCAGTGTTATAACGACAGTGGCTGAGTACGAACTAAGTTAAGACGAACGATACGCGCTTCGACATAACTTGTGAACTGTGGCTTGAACTTTACTGTGCTTTAAGTTGGTGTGTGTTGTTCGTTTATTTAAGCAAAGGTAGGTGTAATTTCTCTTATTTTATAACAGTCTTTTGAAGTACTTAGTGTATAGCAAAATAAGGGAATTTACATTCAGTCGCTATATCGTAAATAACTTTGAAACTTTCTGTACGTTAGTTTATTAAAAGTCACAAAAATGTTTTCTATTTTCTAAATGAAATTTGACCTAATTTACGCAAAATAATACTTTTCTTATTTACTATCGTAAATAATCACTCGATTCGAAACGAAATCGCATTATTTTAATAGATAAAGAACTAAAGCTGACAGCTTTAAATAAAATTAGAAACTAGAATTGTGTAGGTATAAACGTATACACACTACATGTCATTAACATAAAATATATTATGTTAATATGACTTCCGAAATTTCATTCAGAACTAGAATGCTCGTGGTAATAAAATAAAATGGAGAAATTCTTATTCTAATAAAACTTAATGGTCTACGGAATTTTTGATATGATGAAATTTAGTAAAATGCGAATCATAAATAAGTGTTATTATATTAATAAATGCGCAGTGAATATATTTTTTTATTTAATATGTATTAATAGAAATAAAATATTCATTAATATTTGGATTTATTAAATATATTTTTTACGATTATATATTTATGCGCAATGCATACAATCATAATATACAGTTAAATTCTATAGTTTATAATTTTTAAGTGTCACTTTAATTTAAATTTCAATAAATTTTTTTTCATGTGTGTTGAGAAATTTATAAAACTACTTAGATATTTTTTATATAAGTATAAAGAAATAGTATATATTTGAATTTAATATTTTATATATATATTTTATTATTAAATAGATCACTATTCAAGTTAGGTCATGTATAAAACTAAAATAAGTAATATAAAGTTTATATAAATAATTATTTAAAATTGCCTGGAAAATTGTAAAGGATGCAAAATGATTTTTCGATCTCTTTTGCCATCATATTTTAAAGCAAATGAATGTCTGATAAATATTTATGTATGTAGTAATCCTCGTTTTAGTAATCAACATTCTTAAGTATTTTAAAATATTTATTTCGTTTCATATTTTTTATATAATATTAGTATTAAAATATATAATTGTTTGATCTGATGTCATAAGTATAAGTTATTTGATTTCGACCATCACATCATTCACATCACATAACATCGACAAATATAAATGTAGTAAATTACGCTCGTATATAATAGAAATTAAACAATTTATGAATATTTTGTGTAAAATCATAAATTAAATAGAAAAAAAGAACATAAATGAAACATAGCGTTAGAACATATGCAGAGTGTGGTAACAAAACAACAAGTTTGATTTGTTTACAATACCGGTATAGTGATTTTTTTGCCTTAAAAAGAATACAAAGGTGACTTGTGCTCTTTATTGTCTTTTCAGTGTTTTTGTATCTTTTTAGTTATATTTCTGGGAATAATAATGAAAATTCACAACGGACAACGTTCAGTCAATGTTGAAACTGTGTGGCAACATTCAAATTAGCATGCCTGTAACAATCGATGAATTTTTTCGCTTCGATTTCGCAACGTCCGATACGGTTCGCACGAAATATGTAACATCGTTGGGTCATATCGAAAGCCTGTTAGCACTAAACTCAGCAAACTGCGGTCAATTTAGCAAGAACATAGAACAAAATAAAAAGTGTAAAAAAATGAAACCTAAATAAAAATAATTACCGGCAACAATAATTCAATAGTATCAATTATATAAAAACACAACGTAATTCATATTTAAGTGAATAGGATATTAATTATTTCCATCTATAATAAGTGAAATAGCTTGGTTTAGGTACAAAGAATCAGTTTGGCGATTGGAGGCGGAAACAAAGCCTCCTAGGATATAACTTTTTAAGCTACAAACAATCTTAAATCTTAAAGATTATTTTGTTTTATACATACTAATTTTGGATAACAAATATGCTATTAGATTGTACATCCCTTTGTTTGAAAGAAAAATCTGTAAATACTTAAAATATTATCAAAGATCCATGCGTGGTTTTAGAGAACACAAGGACTTGATTTAGTACCTTAGGAGGATGACAACTTTCTAATGTTTGACATAAACTAAGTTAACATATTACCTTCGCGGTAAATTGAAGTTGGCGTCAAAAACGGAAAACGCGGTGAACGGTATGTCTGTAGATTAAAACTAGCAAAGTACTATTTATTATTCCATTCTATTATGAACTATTATTATAATGATAGAAAGATTTATATTTAAAAAATCTGCTGTTATTAAAACCGGGGATTATAATACAGCATATATCACCAACTACTATCAGTTGTGGTGTTGATAAGTTAGACAACCTTTAAGTTCCAAGTCTTCTCTGTTACTGACTATTCCTACATGTTGAGATATATTTTATAAGGACAGAGTTCCTACTACACTGCATAAGCACTATCACTGCTCTCATTTTCTAATCATTATCGCTTTATAAGCTACACCAGAAGTAGACTTCACAAAAAAAGCGCAAAGCACAAAGCAAATCTTTTGGTGTTATTGGTATTCTTACATTTGTTTCACAGTATATTTTAAACAATGTAATTTTTGTACATAAAAATATAAAGAATTATAAAACGATAGGTGATGTATATAATAGACACGATATAAGCTTGCGACTCCTACTTAGCGCCTAGCAAAAGTACGTAAATCGTTCGTGGGTTTGGGTATAAGATTCTATAATAAAATTCCGAAATCAATTTTGGCCATGCCATTACAGCAGTTTAAAAACACTGTTAAAAAAAGGCTGATATAGAAAGCCTACTATACTGTTGAAGATTACTTAGATGATAAGGATGTGTGGATATAGGTGCACTTCTACCCTGTACAAGACAGTAATAACTAAATTTAACTAGTTTTAAGATTTAAATTTTAAAAAGAGCAACCACCGAGTTTCTTTCTGGTTCTTCTCGGTAGGAACAGCTTTCCGAACCAGCAGTAAAGTTGACAATTCAAAAGCACTTGTTTACAAGTTTACTTGAATAAAGAATATTTTGAATTTCAAATTTGAATTTGAATTTGAATTTTTACGACATTTATATCTAAAAGCCAATCTATCCATCCATCAATTAAAAAAATCAACAAAAGTGACTACTGCTGACTACTTTAACCACATTTTCTTTTGCTAAAGTATTTTAAACTTTCAAATTTGCAATTTTTTTTAAGGAGGAACTTACAAAAAAGGAACCCGTAATGAGATATTTGTGTCTAAACCGCAGAATGACCCAAATATCATAGATAGTCGAAATCACAATTAGACTTGGCATTTTCCAATATAACGTAATGATTTTAGTTACGGGTACTGTGGGTAGCTAATTGCACTTAATAAATCAAAATTGGCCTCAATAACGAATTCGTTAAGTTGATTTAGAAACTTCTCGAATTACTGGTCCTAAAATAATCACAATAAACAAATTGCTCTTTATTTATCTATTTAATGTCATTAAGCCTGGTGCTGCCCATTTGCTAGAAAAGGCTAAGGCTGTCTATACTCTATAGTGTATGGATTCAGAAGTATTCAAGGAAACCCAATACTTTCACGTTTCAAGTACAAACAATTTCTATTAATAATAATATGTATAGCTTTCATTGGAAGTTTAATTCAATTGAATTTAATTGAATTTAATTATAAAAATATTGTATTCTTTACGTTTATACGAGCATTTGAAAGAATTCAACTCAAAAAATACTTGTGTTAAAATTTCTAAATGACAAAAATCATTTTTCGGAAAAATTTCAACATAAAATTTATTCCGAAAAATTCATTAGATACACTAGCTACCTAGCTTTAAAAAATTTGTAAATAATATCAGACAAAATATAAATTTGTTCCGGTTAAGCTGGTATAGATATTTACTTACACATATACATTATTTTAAATTTTGTTTATTTTGCATAATGATATCAAATAGGTTTTCTCTTAAACTACATAATAATCTAAACTTGTAATCTCTGTGGTACTATCATAACTCTCACTGTCATAAATAGCTAACGCAAACCGAAAACGAGGTCAATGTTTTATTAGATACATCCGAACCTGTTTATATCAGTGACTTCCGCCTACATTCATGCATTAACAATATTTGAAAGCGTCTTATACAATTTTGATGATCGCCAACATATTATATGTAACAAACGTTGGGAATTCTTCGCCAGCAATTATGAGATCGCTTAGTGACTTCAATCCAGGCGATCAGCCTCAGTCGGGCTCCCTTAGAATGACTTTTTTGACACTTATTTCTTGCCCGATGATGCTGTAAGAGCCAATAGAGCTAAATCATACAGACAGTTAGAAAAATAAGCTATTAAAGCTTCTATTTTCCATTCATTCATTTCGTACCCTTGAAGATGCTTTTGTTTTCGCCCATCCCCACTGGTGATGCTATAAGAGCCTTCAGGGCTGCCATGACACGTTTATATAACTATATATACTGTTATCAAATTGCAATACGGTTTTCTTTTTATTATATTGTTTACTATAACTTAGTATACTAAAAACACACTGACTACAAAAGTAATAATGAAAATATTTTTCTATAATCCGCGAAAAAGTAAGTAGAAAATATATATAGTGCTAAATGTATAGCTGACTATCCGTTTTTTCATACCCGATAAATGCAAGATTCTTAAACGTGCACAAACCTCCGCCACCGCTAGCACAATACACAAGCACTACACACGCTCACTATCACAAACTCTACAATCGTTTCGTCCCGCAACCAAAGCATCATCAGGAGATAGACTCTACGACAAAATCGCGAAGCATTATCCAGACAAGCATGGTAAATGGTGGGGTTGAACCGTTTTTTATCGCGGATTATGGAAAAATATTTTTATTATTACTTTTGTATTTTGTATTTCCGAAAAGTAACGCCTAATTCTATAAATTACACACTGACTAGTTTTTAAAATTAAAAATGCTTGATAGTACGAATGTAAAATTTAAGTTCAATTGTTTTAATTTAAGTTATTGCAATCTAGCCAAGAACTAAAGCAACCTAGGTGGGACAAAATAGATTAATCAGAAATATTCATTTTATGTATATTGACTAGTCTGCTGCAAAGACAATATCAACGAAGTTTTCTCTCGGTCTAAATATCTCACGCCAGTTAGCTCTTAGGTGCGAGTACCGCGACCCACTAAAGACATACACTCTCACTGTCACGAATAACGGACGGAAGCAAAAACTTAGGACGGCGTTATGTAAGCGCGACTAACTTAATTTAACTTAAAACTATTATTGCGATAGCGGAAAATATCTTTTGTTCCAACCTTAATTGGGTATTAGAAGGCTACCTTTTTCACATTATATAAAATTAAAATATTTATATATATAAATAACAAACCTAAGCTAAGTTTCGATAATTACGTACCGCCTCTTCACAAGAACAACGTGATATCTCATAAAAAACTTTTTTTTAATTGTTTCTTTTTTATATCTTTTTTGCTTATTTTCAGAAAGCACATTAATTACTGCAACAATTGAACTGTTTTTCCGCGATAAAATTATCAATATTTTTAAATTTATCATCTTTTAAGTGTTTGAAATTACTCTCCTGTAAAGTTGTGTTTTGACAAATATCACGTTGTTCTTGTATACAGGCGACATGATTAATTTGTACACACACACATATACTTATTACGATAACGCTGCTTTTGTATTTTAGTATAAAGTATTGGTCATTTGGCAAAGTGCGTTGAATTAATTTAATGAGTTTTCGCTTTCGACTTCATTATACTCAACTATATAAGTGTCTCGCAGCGTATAAATGGCGTTAATAAATATACCTGCGAGAGTAGTTTAAGGAAATAGGTATTTATACATTTGCTTCACAGTATATTTTAAACAATGTAATTTTTGTACATAACAATATAAAGAATTATAAAACGATAGGTGATTTATATAACAGACAAAGTAGGAACCGACATAAGCTTGTGACTCCTGCTTTGCGCCTAGCAAATAGTGGGTTTAGGTAAATCATTTGTGGGTTTGGGTATAAGGTTCTATAATAAAATTCAGAAATCAATTTTGGTCATGGCATTACAGCAGTTTAAAAAGACTGTTAATAAGAGGCTGATACAGAAAGCCTACTATACTGTTGAAGATTACTCAGATGATAAGGATGTGTGGATATAGGTGCACTTGTATCATATATTAGTCTGTGGTTGTGAGAAAATTATTATTGTCAAGATGGAGGACTTTAATAAATACAAAATAAATAATTAATTAATTGGAGCTCGTTTGTTTTAAATTATTAAATTACACATGGTGTCAGGTGTTTTAATACACATCGAAATAAAAATAAAGTAAAAATGGAGTTTAAACCTCCGACGGAACTACTCCTGACAGGCGATTTAGCAGAAAATTGGACCAGCTTTAAACAAGCGTTTGAACTCTTCCTTACTGCTAATGAGTATGAAAACAAACCTGAAAAAGTGAAAATTGCAATGCTGTTAAGTTGCATTGGAACAGAAGCAATAAGAATTTATAACACGTTTCAGTTAGACAACGAATCTTTGTTAACTGTATTGGAAAATTTTGAAAAATACTGCTTGCCGAGAAAAAACACATTATTTCTAAGGTATAAATTTTTTAGAAGACATCAAGAGGAGGGAGAATCTTGTGACAATTTGGTAACAGATCTAAAATTATTAGCTGCCAAATGTGATTTTGGGGAACAGCAGGAGTCTTTAGTGAGAGATATCTTGATACTGGGTTTGAGGGATGCCACACTACAAGAACGTTTATTAAGGGAAATCGATTTAAGTTTAAATAAAACTTTGCAGATTTGCAGAGCTAGTGAAGTGAGTAAAAAAGAATTAGAAGTTATGAGAGGTTCTGTAGATGTGATAACAAAGAAAATAAATCAGAAAACTTCAAATTACAAGTTTAATTGCCGCAATTGTGGTAGATACCATGGATTAAATGAGTGCCCTGCCTTTGGCCAAAAATGTAACAATTGTGGTCGCTTGAATCATTTTAGAATTAAATGTAACAATAAAAAGAAGACTTTAAATGAGTTAAATAATAGTTTAGACAAGACTGAAATGGAAGGATCTTCACAAATGTTAGAGACCTTGATAATTGATTCTATATATAACAATATGGCAAGAAATGATTGGTATCACAGCATTGTTTTAAGCGACAAAATAGAAATTAAATTCAAAATAGATTCTGGTGCAGATGTAAATGTATTGCCATATTCAGTTTTTGTTCAACTGGGTGAAAATATCAAGTTAACTCAAAATAAAAGGAAAATAACAACATTTGGTGGTCATGATGTAACTCCTGTAGGTATTGTCAAGGTTTTATGTAAACCAGCAGGTCGTGAGTCAGAATCCTTAGAATTTATTGTGGTAAAAGGAGAGGTGACACCTATATTGGGAAGAGAGTCATCAGTCAAGCTGAACTTAATAAAAAGAATTTTTGAATTAAAAAATACCAGTGAAGCAAGTTTGTTTGTTGAAAAGTATAAAAGTGTATTTACTGGACTTGGAAAATTACCATTTGAATATAAAATTAGACTTAAAGAAGATGCAATTCCGGTTGTGAAATCAGTAAGAAGAATTCCAGAGATATTGAAACCAAGACTTAAAGAGACTTTAGATGGGTTGGAAAATAGTGAGATAATTTCAAAAGTAACAGAACCAACAGAATGGGTTAATGATTTAATTATAGTAGAAAAACCAAATGGCTCTTTGCGTTTGTGTCTCTGTCCGTTAGAATTAAATAAGTACATTATGAGGGAACATTATGGTATACCTACTGTAGATGAGTTAACAGCTAATTTATCAGGTATGATGTATTTTACAGTATTAGATATGAAAGATGGTTTTCATCAAATTTCTTTAGATAATCAGTCTACATTGCTATGTACTTTTAATACACCTTTTGGCAGGTATAAGTTTAACAGGTTGCCCTTTGGTCTTTGTTCTAGTCCAGAAATTTTTCAAAGAGAAAATACAAAAATATTTGGTGACATCAAAGGAGTTCAGATATATTTTGATGACATAATAATAGCAACAAGGACCAAAGAGGAACATGAAAAAGTCCTTGAAGAAGTGATGAATCGTGCCATAAAATATAACATTAAATTTAATTCAGCTAAAGTTCAATACAAAGTTAAAGAAGTTTCATATTTGGGCTTTGTATTTTCTAATAGTGGGTTTAGGCCGGATGAGGAACAAGTAAGATCAATTTTAAAAATTAAAGAACCAGATAACAAAAAATCTTTACAAAAATTTCTGGGTGTTGTTACTTTTTTGCATTTTTTTTTTTTTAGCATTTAGCATTTTTTGCATAAGTTCATTCCAAATATGTCAAAACTAGCTGCACCATTAAGGCATTTACTTAAAAAGAATATTGTATGGACTTGGGGTGCACAGCAACAAAATTCATTTAATATTTTGAAGAAGGCAATAAGTAGTGCTCCAACATTAGGATATTTTGATATGAAAAAATCAATAACTATACAAACTGATGCGAGTAAAGATGGTCTGGGGGCATGCCTAATGCAGGAAGGGAGACCCTTAGCTTATGTGTCAAGAAGTCTTACTTCTGCAGAACAAAATTATAGTATGGTTGAAAAAGAATTGCTAGGAATATGTTTTGCGGTAGCCAAATTTCATCAGTTTATATATGGATATGTGGTTAAAGTTCAGTCAGATCATAAGCCCTTAGTGTCAATTGTAGGTAAAGAACTACACAAATGCACAAATAGAATACAAAGAATGCTATTAAAACTTCTCAAATATAGGTTTCATGTAGAATATGTGCCGGGTCGATTAATGTTTGTGTCAGATTTTTTATCTAGAAATTATATTAAAGTAGATTCAGATGATGACCCGGATATGTTAGATGTTGTGCACACTTTAGAGATTGAGGATTATTTGCCAATAAGTAGTTCAAAGATTGAAATGTTCAAAAAAGAAACTTCTAAAGATTTGGTGTTATCTAAAGTCATTGAGTATGTACAAAATGGCTGGCAAAATTATATTAAAAATGACTCAAATTTACATCATTTTTACAAACTAAAGGACAACTTATTTTTAAAAGATAAAATTTTATTTTTGGATGACAAAGTGATAGTTCCAAAAAGTATGCAAGATGAAATGTTACAAAAAATTCATGGGGATGCTCATTTAGGAATTGAAAAGAGTAAAAAGCGGGCAAGAGGTTTACTGTATTGGCCAAAAATGGCTTCTATGATTGAGATGTATATAGGAAAATGTAAAATTTGTGAAAAGTATTTAACTAAAAATATAAAAGAACCTTTAATCAGTCACAAAATCCCACAGTTACCATTTTTAAAACTAGGTATGGACATTGCTGAATATGCAGGAAAAACCTATTTGATTACTGTAGATTATTACTCGAAATGGTTTGATATAATACAGATACCCAATAAGTGTATTGAGACTATAATTATAGAATTAGATAAGTTATTTTCAATTCATGGTATACCAAGTCAAATAATTTGTGACAACAATCCGTTTAATGCTAAGAAACTAATAGACTTTTGTAAAGATCGAGGCATAGATTTAATTCATTCATCACCATATTATCCAAGGTCGAATGGTATGGCTGAAAAAGCTGTCGGAATAGCCAAAAAGATGATTAAAAAGTGTAACTCTCAACAGGAATTATATGCAGCTTTATTAGAATATAGGACATCTCCAGTGTTAGGTACTGATTATACACCATCTGAAATGTTAATGGGGAGACTATTACGTTCTAAATTGCCAGCTGTAAAAAGTCATTTAAAACAAAAAATTGTGGCAAAGGATGCTTATAAACAAATAAGTGCAAAAAGGGAAATAAGAAAGAATTATTATAATTTGAATGCTTGTAAGAAAGATAAAGAATTTAAAAAAGGGGATAGTGTGATAATTAGGAACCCTATTAAATTGTTGTGGGAATCAGGAGTAATCATTGATAAATTAAATAGACCTAGGTCTTATAAAGTAAGAACACATGAAGGGAAA
Organism: Morpho deidamia; assembly: GCA_947086505.1. Lineage (NCBI taxonomy): Eukaryota > Metazoa > Arthropoda > Insecta > Lepidoptera > Nymphalidae > Morpho > Morpho deidamia. Next base: position 6,190,650 of record CAMTZC010000025.1, read on the forward strand.
ACTTTTGTAAGAAATTCATTTCATCTAAGACATTCAAATAATAATTATGGAGACTTTAAAAACAGTGCAGTAAATGATTGTGAATCTTGTTTGTCAGATGATGGTAATATAACAAAAGAATCAGAAAAAAATATAGAAGAGGAGGTAAGCCCAGGAAATACATTGCATAATAACAGTAATAATATAGTACAGTCATCTGAGAGTCAAGAGGTAAGAGCAAATAGAACAACAAGGTGTGGTCGTATTGTTAAAAAGCCTTTGTGGTTAAGTAACTATGTAACTGATTAATTTAAATTGTGAAAATTGTTATTGGTAGTATTAAGTTTAAAATTATGTACTAAAATCATTTGAAGTAAATTTAAAATGTGTAGTTAGAATATGATTTGAGTAATTAATACAACTATGAGGCAAGAAAGTTGTTTAGTTAGTAATAAATCTAAAGTTATATTTCTATGAAAAAGTCAAGTGTGTTTAGTTTAAGAATTTATATATATATACTAGATTTAAAGGAAGGGATGTATCATATATTAGTCTGTGGTTGTGAGAAAATTATTATTGTCAAGATGGAGGACTTTAATAAATACAAAATAAATAATTAATTAATTGGAGCTCGTTTGTTTTAAATTATTAAATTACACAGCACTTCTACCCTGTATAAGTCAGTAATAACTAAATGTAACTAGTTTTAAGATTTACATTTTAAAAAGAACAACCGCCGAGTTTCTTGCTGGCTCTTCTCGGTAGGAGCAGCGTTTCGAACCAGCAGTAAAGTTGACGATTCAAAAGCACTTGTTTACAAGTTTGTTTACTTGGTGTAGAGACCTTGGGTCCATGGGGCCCGGACGCTCATACCTTTTTTAATGAGCTATCGAGAAGGCTCGTAGAGCGTACCGGGGACCCGAGAGCTGGCAGCTACCTTGGCCAACGAATAAGTTTGGCCATTCAAAGGGGTAACGCTGCCAGTATTTTGGGAACTTTACCCCACTGCACTGGAATCGACGGTTTTGATTTAGTGTAAATAGATGTAAATATGTATATATAATATTTGTTTTGTTTTTTTTTTTTTTTGTTTTTAGTTTTATTTAGTTAGTTTACTTGAATAAATTATATTTTGAATTTGAATTTGAATACTGATAGTCACATAGGATATAAAGAAAAAAAAGTTACTACTTTCAGAACAATATGGCTTAGTATTGTTAGCAATTATGAGATGATTACGTTCCTACTGAACGGATGACAATGTATGGATTTGAATTTGTAATCATTTAGTCTTAAACCTGTACCTCTGAAACTAAGTTATGCCGTCGATCCTTATTGCAATCACTAACATAATCGTTAACCTGAGGTATAATCTCATTACCATTGCAGCATTTTAAAAGGTCTGCAAAGGACCACCCATTAAAAATGGTTCTGGATGCGAACGCTGAAAAATATAAATATTTATGTTTACAAATAAAAATTTTTTATGTTTAAGAAAAGTTTAGTTAAAAAAATCGAATTCGTATTCGAATCGAATTCGACAACCGAATAAATCTCGTATGAAATTTATTAGTTCTATTAGTCGAAATTAGCATAGACAATAACGGCAGACAACCGACTCAACTTATTTATTGATTTGTTACAAGTTATAATAAGTCAATTAAAACGTATCCATCGGCTTAGCAACGTAATATTATTTATTAAAATATTTGATTGATATTAGAACTAACTACTTTGCTATAATCCGCACGGGTTAAGCGAATGCATGCAAAGCTAATGTGTACGTAATGCATTACGATTTTGTCGTGGAGCCTATCCTCCTGATGATGCTTCGGTTTCGGGGCGAAACGATCGTCGAGATTGTGGTGGTGGGTGGGTGTGCTGCTTGTGTGCGTTGTTGCTGGTGGAGGCGCCTTGGGGTGCATGTGGTGGCTTGTCCTGCATGTATAAGGTGCGTAGATTTTGCCTGCTTCCTACACATTAGCTTTGCATGCATTCGCTTAACCCGTGCGGATTATTGCTTGTAAATTGGAATTCCGCAAAGTAACGCCTGCTTCTATAAATCATTTAAAATATTTTTCATTTATATTGTTTACTTGCATTCGCCATATCCAAATACGCGAGTCGATTCGAATGAAAACAAAATATAGTATTAATTAATAAGATTTACGTTGTGAAAGTCTGTTTGTTTGTAAAAATATAAAATCTAGCGCTGGTTGCTGCGCTATATTTTATAATATTGCAAAATTTCTCAAGGAATACAAAAGTATTAATGAAATTATTTTATTATTGAAATTATGTTGTTTCCGCAAAGTAACCCCTAATTTGAATTACTCTCAAGGAATATTATACTTGCATCATATAGATTTTCCCTAAATAAAATGTAAATAGTGTATAGAATACAAAAATGTGATTATTTTATACTGTTTTGTATACAATGAAGTTCCACAGAGAAAATCTAACGAAACATTTGGCGGTAAGGGAATGTGTTATAGCGCTCAAGTACAATATTATATAATCTGGATATTGTTGTATTGCTTTATTGTACACTTGTGTATTACTTAATTATACGGAAAATTAACACGAAGTAGAAAAAAAAAAATCTAAAATGCATTGAATAACAACGTTAATAAGGTTATCAACCTTAAAAAGGAGATGAAATGATATAAATTTCTATTAGGTAAATTACGTTACATAGTAATTTTATTTATTAACATTTGCAGGTCCTTATATGAGAAGGCTATGACCGTAACTATTGCCTTATCGGAATAAATCGCACTTGATCGCTACTGAGATAAATAACTATAGAATAGTTTAATTATTTTCAAAGCAATAGAATAATCATATTGACCTTTTACATTATTCGCAGTGCTTGACTCGAAACGTTTTCTCGAGATTGCAAACGATACTCGGATTAACCTAATAACACCGTGTTTCATAAAACAAGTATCGTGTGAGAAATGGGTACAACTTATTGTTGACTTAATTCTCATCAACCATTGGTTGTAATAGAACATTATTTTGCCGCTTAATTACTTTGGTAAGTTGTACTTTAAAATTAGTTTTAGGTGCATAGATAAACGGCTGTGACAGCCTAGCGGTGAGACCGTGCGACTCTCTAGAGACGACATAGGTTCAACCCCGGGCAGGCACCAATGAGTTTTTCTATTAAAACTTATGTGTCTAATTGATAATTGCAATTTATCACACGCTTTTCGGTTAAGGAAAAAGTCGTGACGAAACCTACATATCTCTAGAGAATTCTAGGAATATGTAATAATAATAATAATAATAATAAATATATGGGACAATTACACACACGGTCGTCCGTCCCCAAAGTAAGTAACTTAATACTTGTGTTATGGACGGACAACTGGTAAATATACTACATATATAGTTTTAAATACATACTTAAATACATATATACACCCAGACTCGAAGAACCAACAAATCCTAAATAGAAAATGTTTGTTCGACAAATTTTATATTGGCAATGACTTATGTTATATTAGTAATATGTGTAAAACACGATAGAATATACCGTTGTGGCTATATCGTCGAAATCATGAATACTGCAATCGCATTTTAAAACACTTGGTAGTAATGCCTTTATTTCGTACAATGTAAGAAAATATGTCAAAATCTAGATAGTTTCAGAATTTCGCGGTGTACATTGTGTAAGTCGCACTATATTAAACTGACAAGGGGTATTATAGTTACAGTTTTAAAGGTAATATATATAAAAAATCATGATATTTGTATAAAGTAAAAAAAAGTAACGGCCTGTTACTATGCCTACTGCTGGGCTAAGGGCTCATCTCTCCGTTTTTTGAGAGAAGGATTGGAGCTAAGACCTACCACGCTGCTCCAATGTGGGTTGGTATGTTACACATATCCCTAGAATTCTCTAGAGATTATGCAGGTTTCCTCACGATGTTTTCCTTCACCAAAAAGCGTGTGATAAATTGCAATTATCAATTAGACACATAAGTTTTGAATAGAAAAACTCATTGGTGCCTGCCCGGGGTTTGAACTTATGTCGTCTCTAGAGAGTCGCACGGTCTCACCGCTACGCTATCACAGCTTTTTTATGTTTGATTTTTTATTGTTTTGATTTTTTATGTTTGTAACCAACTAAGTTATTACTTTGTGACTTTATACCTCTTCTTACAATTGTCTTTTATTTTATTTGTTTAAACAATTTATGAGACACACATACGGTCGTCCCTAAAGTAAGTTACGTAATGCATGTGTTATGGGTGATAGACAACTGGTAAATATATACATATATAATTTTAAATACATATATATTCCCAGATTCGATAAACCAACAAAGTGTATTTAGAAAATGTTTGCCCTCGGCGGGAATCGAACCCGCGACCTGCGGAGCCGAAGACAGGGTCACTGCCGACTATGCCGACGGGCAAGTCAATTAGCTCTTGCTACTAAAAATTGGCTTTGACAAAACGAAATTCCTTGAAAGAAGATTAAAAGAGTCTTCAGTACTCCAGCCTTTATTAAACTAATGCAACGTGCAAGAATTCGTTATTATAAAGTTAGGCAAATTATTTTATTATTCACTATGAATATTCATAGAGTTAATAAGCATAAAGGCTAACAATGAAGGTAAAAAATGTTGGTAATAATTGTTCACTTTTGCAATCGTATTCAAAGTTTAACATTTTTTTATGCTATTAAACTACGCATCGATGACTTAACCAGATTTACTTTGACTGTCTATATTAGATTTTGTGTCAAGTTCACTTTTGTTTCGCGTAGCCTTATAAGCATAAAACTAAAGATGATATACAGAGGTGAAATGCCGTAATTCGCAAGTTGAGGTTCTAAAAATTGTAATGTAATTTATGATAGCAAAAATCAAGTCTTCATAATCACTTAAGCTCCTTAATACTTATGATAAACAGATTATGTCGTTAGATATCGAAGAGTTGAATTCTTTTGTATCTTTTCATATTAACCGTTGATTACTCTACATAAATAACATGAGTATATTGAAGATTGATTATAAGACATGTGTCTGACATAATATACCTTAGATGTAATGGATACTGCATCCTTCATCTCATTTATTATTTCCGCAGAAATATTTACTCATATCCGGTTTATTCGTAATATATGTAGCCAAATCATGTGACAACATGTTTGTAAGATGTTGTGCCGACCACACTCACAGTGGGATAAAGGCAGGAGCATGATGATGATCCGGTTTGATGAGATGTATCGCAAATACCTAGTTACAACTTTAACAACAAATCCGTAAAAGTAGCAGCCTCTTACAATCCTACTGCTGGGCATAGGCCTCCTCTCTCCGTTTCTGGAGAGAAGGGTTGGAGCTAAGACCTACCACGCTGCTCCAATGCGGATTGGCAGGTTACACATATCTCCAGAATTCTCTAGAGATATGCAGGTTTCCTCACGATGTTTTTCTTCACCGAAAAGAGTGTGCTAAATTGCAATTATCAATAAGACACATGAGTTGTAATAGAAAAACTCATTGGTGCCTGCCTGGGTTTGAACTCGTGTTCCCCTTGAAAGTCGCACGGTCTCGCCGCTGGGCTATCACAGCTCTTACAAATCCGTAGCACCATTTAATTTTGCGGTCTAACACGAAATAATGTAAAAATCACCCAGATTTCTTTTAAACTTTAAGCTTTCGTGCCGATCGGCCATTTATAGCCAGTCATGTTCTAACTTGTGAATATAACCAGCTCTTCTCACGACACACAATTATAGGGTCGATCAAATTAAAGTGAACGGAAAGGTATTTCTATCGCAAGATTATAATGTATATAACTAATAATTAGGACGCCGAAATAGCTAAGAAATTATTGAAACCATAGCTTTATTAAATTGTGTCTTTAATGACATCTGCCGTGTGGTATCCGGCAGAATAGAATAGACCACCCTCTTTTCGTACCGAGGTGTCGTAAGAGGCGACTAAGGTATGTGCCGTGTGGTATCCGGCTACATAGAATAGACCACCCTCATTTCTTACCGAGGTGTCGTACAAGGCGACTAAGGTAAGTTGACGTCAGGCAGGCGGCGGGACGTAAAATACGTAGCCAAATCATATGACAACATGTTTGTAGCATGTTGTGCCGACCCTACTTAAAGTGGGATAAGGGCAGGATGATGATGTCTTTAATGACATATTGCACTGCAAGTCAACTTAGCCAAATAAGAAAGCAAAACAACAAATCTTACACATTCCTTTATCGTGAGCTACGAACCGTGTTTGACGCCGTATAATGAGTTACATAAGCGTAAATAAATCGCTACGGGAATACCTCATAGTTCGCACGAATATATGTAACTTAAAGAACCTATACAATAATTTTATAATAACACAATTTTAGTGTAAACATTAAAGTAAACTATAACATATCACCGTAGGTGGAATTATGTTTTACAAAAAAAAAGCTGCGATAGACTAACTTAGAGACCGTGTGCCTTTCTCGAGGGGGGTTATGGGTTCAAGCCCTATAAGCATTGAATTTTTTGTTTAAATTTATGTACCTAATTGATGTAATCAATTTATCATACGCTTTTCGGTGAAGAAAACATAGTTAGGAAACCTGCATATCTCTGGATAAATCCTGGAATATGTGTAACCTACCAATCCGCATTGGAGCAGCGTGGTGTCTCCTAACTCCAACCCTTCTTTACAAAAACCGTAGAAAGGAGTATGCTCAGTTAGCAGTGAGATAGTAAGAGGCCACTACTTTACAAATTTTATTAAAATACACTTAATTTTACAACTTTTACTATAAATAAAAATAAAAATAAAATTTACAACGTATATACAAAATAAGAGCAAACACATATTAAAATAGATAATTTGCGTGGCAGGAATTTGTGCACAACTGAACCTCGAGACCTAATTATAAGTTTCAAGGTTTAATTATTATTTTAATCAAATTATGTTAATAAAACAGCCAATTTATAAACAAATTCTTGACCTTCTTCACTAAAATGCAGTTACAAAACGTATATAAGGGAAGTTAATTTCTCAATCGTTACAGTAACATTTGCACTTTATTATCGTTTCTCTCATAATATCGCTATAACTTAATTTTGTCGTACAACTTAACGATGTATCCTCTAAATTGAGCGCATCATAGTATTTCTTACTATGATAAATATACGTGTTTTAATATATTCATAGGTACCTTTGTAGTTGCCGAACGTTACAATCGTGAGACTGGGCAAAGAAAACATTTATGGCCAACAAATAGTTCAGCAGCGGTATAAATTTTTTTAACAAAATTTCATGTCCCGTTACATTTATTTAATTATATGCATTTGAGCAAAATACGTAAATTGTATTCCATTAATAAAAATTAGTTTTATTGGGTAAACCTCATGCAAAATCTATTAAGAGAACATCTGAATGCATAATTTGTGTGATAAGTCGTGAAATGTTTCGTTATAGTCGAAGATATGCTCGCGCTTGTGAAAGTAGCAAGTTGAAACATATTCTATACACGCGACTATATTATGGACGTTAAGACCCTTGATTTATTACTGAAGATATTGAGTGTGCATCTACATTTATTCTTTTTACTTTTCCATTGAATAATTAAGTTATTGACTATATTTTGAATTTGGTAGGAACAGCTTTCCAAACCAGCAGTAGAGTTGGCGATTCAAAAATCCTCGTTTACAAGTTTACTTGGATAAAGCATATTTTGAGTTTAAATTGATTTTCGCCCTTTAATTATGCAAAAAAAAAAAATACAAACAAACAAAATTTTAGTGTCGATTATGCATTATGCGTGTATATTCAGATATTTTAAAAATGTATTTTTAGTCACATTTGTTTTGAATTATCAACATAAAATAGCAAGATATAATATCGTTTAGATGGAATGATTTGTATCAAAAATTACAAAGTTATAAATGTTTATTAAAATATTTACATTTACTTTCGCACACGCTGTTTATATTTTTTATATTCTTTAGCTAATTAATCTAGTGAATTCAACATTTGAGTATATTTAAAATAATTATAATAAAGCGGGAATAGAAAACAAAACACATAGTTAACATGCCATTGTAACCGCGGGAGCTCGCTGAATGTGGTCACGCCTTAAAGCATAAGGCACGTAGCGGTATTCTGATGCAACTAATTATACGGTGCCTCGCTAAAAGAACTGTTCTCATAAATATATGAAACGAAGCGAAAGTTAGACAACACCTCATAATACCAAGTTGTGTAAAAAAACGTGACAACGTCTTGACAGCGTGATATATACTCGTGTAACACGTGATAAACTTTCGGTAATTTGGTAAGTGAACTAGTTTTGGGTCTTTATTTACCCTGCATGTAATCTAAAGACGTCAGTTCGCTGTGCTAATATTGGCTGATCGAACTAATCCGATATAAATAATATCATATTATACATAGATGACATACTTTGCCGAAATAAAGAATATCTATCTATCCGCTTGATGACATGAGCTGCCTTCAATGAAAACAAATTGGGAGACATCCCGCTATATGCTACCGGAATTCCTTAATAAGTGCAGAAAAGCTTTAACAATATTTATAGCATTTATTTATTAGCAACAACTTCCTCGTCAGCGCTTCTTCTTAGAGTGTCATCTTCTTGTAAAGTTCGGCGATCATTAAGGCGACCTGAACTTTGATGCCGAGATTTTAAATAAAAAACAGGTGCTTTTAGAAAGCGTTTTAAGGTCACGATGTTCTCCTTCGTCCTATACTTAGTCCTCACTCCTCAGCTCATTTGCTTGCAAATGCGATGGTTCTCTCTGGAGGACACGGAATGAAATACAACTGAATAAATTCCGTAAATTTATATTTTAAGCATTAACTAAGTAATTTTGTAACTAACACTAGGGTTGCAATGTTTGAATAAAAATAAATTATAATTGGAATACTAATTTTTCAGAATTCATAATATTAATTAATGAGTGATTGATGGTTGATTGGAATAAATTAGTTTGATATGTTAGAAATAGATTACAAGATGCAAAACCTTTTTTCTCTCTTTTATTGCGAGTCCGTTTTTGTCGATACTAGTCCATATTAATATACTAATGTGTCTGTCTGTAATTCTTTTAACGGCTAATCTATTGGAGCGATATGTATAAAACTTTATACAATGAAGCTTTTATACCTGTTTAAATATACAGGACAAAAAGTTAGTTTCTACTACGAGAACAGGATTTTTTCTTTTTCATACTTTTACATAATTGGGATTAAAATAAGAGATAAAAAGTCTATATATTCTATTTTATGTTCTTAAATGTAATGAAATACTTTTATTGAAACATCTTATTTTACGACGGCCAAGGGCCCGACCAATTTAATTCTTCTTGAGACAAAGAATAATCGAAACTACATATTAGCCAAATGCACATTGAAATACACAATACTTTTATATGGAATCGTAAAAAATTCCTTGTTTTCAAAATGGCGTTGAGTTCATGTAATGGAAAGTGCTAGTCTGACCAGAGGGAGTCATTGCACCCGGCGAGTTCACTCCTCCCGACTCAACATGTCCTGAATACTAACTTTTTGTACCCAAGAATTTATTTGACCATCTTACCTTATCCGAATACCTTTAAAGTTTATCATTTATATACAAAGTTAATATTTCTTGGAAGCCAACGGTAATTTTTAATCTGTACACGCTCACATTATCTGATTATATTGATAATGTTTATAAATTAGCTAGCGTTTTTAATATGTTGTTATTTAAAACACCGTTTTACATGATTTTTAAATTATGAGAAAATCTTAGATGAATTAACCTGGAAATAATATATATATATATATATATATATATATATATATATATATATATATACATACTATGAAACAGTCCCATGAAATCCGCAAAAGCTGTCGGTAGGTGATCTATTTTCTTAAAAATGTTACGGTTTTTAGTTACTCCTATACTCCGGAATGACTAAACTGATTTTGAAAAGAAGATAGAGGAGGTTGTGGAGCAACATATAAGCTTTTTCCTCTAGAATTCTCGCGAACTTATCAAATTTTTTGATATACTAATTTCCACGCGAAATTTTTGATACACTAAGCAGCGGGCAAAGGTAGTAACAATATATAAAAACATTCTTTAACGAATTCAAGTTTTACGTGAATTATATAAATAGGAATTATGACTTCAGCAGTAGTGCACTTAGAGGTAGTAACAAATAGCTACAAGAGCAGCGACTACTTTATCTAAGCTATATTATATTTAAATGATATTATTAGATTTATACAATGAAAGAACTAAGCAAAGATTATGCGATAGTAATGAAATTACTTTTATTATGAATTCCTTTTCTAGCAGACCCAGAAGCAGGCGTTGCTGATACTCTGTATAGTTTCACCTTCCCCTCTGTGTTAGCTTTAAGTTTTGCCATATCTTCTAAAATTAAAATTATATAATGTTATCATCATCATCATTATCGGCACAACATATTACAAACATGTTGTCACATGATTTGGCTACGTATTTTACGACTGGCCGCCTGCCTGACGTCACCTTACCTTAGTCGCCTTTTACGACACCTCGGTGAGAAAAGAGGCTGGTCTATTCTATTCTGATACCACACGGCATTGTGTAAGTGTTCCATATTTTTCTATATTTATTAATTTATATTTGTATTTTAGAACATATTGACCCTCGGCGGGAATCGATCTCGTTACCCTATCAACGATAACGAGCTAGTCAAAATTTAATAATAAATTTAAACTTAGTTTTTAAAAGCTTTATCAATTTTATTCTTCAGAACATAAACAAGATTCCTTAAATTTCTGCGTGTCACTTATTCAATAACAAGTTTAATTTCGACTTCTATCTCACCTTCTTACCTATTTAACTTCTCTTTTTCTACAGTAATAAACAACATCACTAATTATGTTGAGGTGTGTAAATATTCCGGTTTCACAATATTTTCCTTCATAATAAAGTGCATAATGTGTGCTTTCATTGCTAATAAGAAATATATTTAGTATTATTATTAGTTTAGTTTATGTATAGAAACTGGCAATACTAACGTCCTATTTTATCGAGTTTGCATTAGGCGGGGAAACATTAAATATTAAAATTATAAAACAAATAATTATAATTGTTTTATACAGTCCTCAAAAGCCGTCTGTCTGTATATGATCGATTTTCTTTAAATATACTAAACCGATTTTTGAACTGTTTTTACTTAAAGATAGTGGTGCAGTTCGGAAAGGTTTAAGTTAATAGTGAATTACGATTTTATACAAATTGCATTGACCAGGCCGCGCAGTTGTAAAAAACTCGCCTGCTGAGAACTTTAGCCGCGTGCGTCGCCTAAACTGCAAGCATCGCTAGTAAGAATATAAAATAAGAATAATTTACAGAATTAGGTGTTACTTTGCGGAGATCCATAATACAAAAGTAACAGTAAAATTATTTTTCTATAATCCGCAATAAAGTAGACAAAACACAAGGTCTATCTCCTGATGCTTCGATTGTGGGGCGAAACGATTGTTGAGTTTGTGATAGTGAACGTGTGTAGTTCTTGTGTTTTGTGGTGGCAATGGAGGTTCGTGCATGTGTTTTAACGAATGCTGTATGTTTCAGGTGTGAAAACGAATTTACTATTAAGATATATCATAATATAATAAGAGCCGTATAACTAAGTCCAACCATCTTCATCATGTGCGTTATTACAATGAATCGACTACGATCTATTTTTATCCTAAGTGCGGCCTAAATTTTTTTTGTCATTTTATTTTTATATAATGTACACAAAAAATTCCCTAGAATAGTCTTGTGGTATCCGGCTGAGTTGAATAGACCACCCTCATTTCTTACCGAGGGGTCGTAAAATACAATTAAGGCAAGTTGACGTCAGGCAGGCGGCTGGTCGTAAAACACGTAGCCAAAACATGTGATAACATGTTTTTAACATGTTGTGCCGACCCCACTTAGGGTGGGATAAGGGCTGGAGGATGATGATGTAGATATCATGTTAGATGACATAAACATGTGAGATGGAGCACTAATACATTTTTTCAATTGTTAAAATATATCTGAAATATTTAAGTGAACGAAGAATGTTGTTTATTTATAAGGTTTCTGAGTTTTAGAATATTGAACGACGATTAAAAATTTGACTTATTTATGCAAAGCTATTAAACAATTGCTGAGAATATTAATTCGCACTTCGTTACTGATGTATTATATATACATACATATCACTGACAAGGTGATGTATGACAGCGTTCTAAGTGTTTCCATCGCTATAGCAATATGTGTCTAGACTTGACCTCTGAATATTACATCGATTATTCTGAGAACTTAATATGGTAAAGATATGTCATAATGTATGGGCTTGTAAGGGAAAATTAGTGTCATAGATGGAGCTGGTTGCAAAGTGGGCCAAGAAGACGGATGTGGTCCTCTGATCTTGACTTTAGTTACAGGGTGAATGATGGCTAGAGGAAACTGTGTTCTGATTTAGTTGAACTGATATATTCTGTTCCAAGTATAAATCATACCTAGTTGAAACTATTATAGTTCAACGTATAAAAAATGAATAATTCCGTACCAGCCGTGAATAAGTTGGTAAGTTGACTTACGTCCTTTTATAAATTTAATCATAATAGGCATTAGGATTGCCTAATTTATATGGTGAATATTGCAATCTATTTCGCACATACAAACTCGTGAATAATTAAATAACTTTCTTAAAAGTATACTAAACGTCAACCGATTTATGGCTGCCCTAAAGAGTGTGGACTTACTAAGTTATTCACGCCAGGAACGGATCGGATAACAAGCGGCTTCGGAAAGATAACGTACCCGGACCATTAAGCCGTCACGGCTTGATAAACCTACAAACTCGTATATAACAAATTCTGTTTCGTTTTAATGCAGTTTACAAATATTAAGTACTAGCTTTTACCCGTGACTTCGTCCGCGTGGAAGTCCTGTAATACTCAGTAGCTTCTATCGCTATCCAACCCTGCAAATATCTCCATCACAAAAATCAGACCGATCCGATTTCTATTGCATTTATTACGCTACTCGAAAGTCCATATTAAATAAGATTTCCTTCATGCCATTACTATTATTTAGCAAAGATATTAATTTGCACTGGAAAGATTCAAACAAAACCATAAAATAATTGTAAAACCTCTCTAAGTGCGCAGCAGCATCTTTCAGTTTATTTGTTAATGTGAGACTCTATTGGGCCTTCTGATTAAATTAAAACATGATATAAAATTTTTCACGAAAATTCTAAACATTTGTTTGATAACTTTTTAGTATAATCTTTACTATTTATATAAAATACTGCTCTCAAACTAACATCAATGAAATTTGGCACAATTAATGTTTATACTCGTCATCAGGGTAACTATAAGTTGACGGCTATGACATAGGTTCTAGAACTCCTGTTAATTTAACAGGAATAGCACGAAATTAGTTAACGCCATCTATTATCAACCTATCAAAGTCACATCTGTAATTTGGAGAAGGTTATATATATCACGTTTTTTGACTTACATCGAAAGAGTTATTTTAAAAAGTTTTAATATATTATAAAGTTTTAATATTTTCTATTTACTGAATAAATTTAACTGACCTATTAAAATGTAAAATTTATGTAATAAGTTATACAAAAAAGTAAATGCGAAAATCTGTCTGTTGCGTTTTCACGCCAAATCGTATTGGTTCACAATATCGATAAAATTCGGCACAATCAGCTTTTTTAACACAGGGTAACATAAAGGCGATAGAAATTCTGTGAATGCAACAGGAATACGATGACATTACCATTACTTTATTTTCATAAATAATACGATATGTCGTGAATCATTTTTGGAATTGCACTTCCTATGAGGGTACAATTAAGTTACTTGAATCTTTGTACTTTTTGTCCAATCTTTAAGCTTGAATCTTGTCTTTGTAGACAGACCCTTTTGAATAAAAAACACGTGTGCTAATTTAATGTTAGCTAAAATTGCCTTCCAAAGACGAATAGCGAATGCAATTCGCACTTAACTGCCCCTCATTTTGCGCGTTTCCGAAGCCCGCATATCGGTGTAATGATCACGGACTAATATGAGTCTTGTTTTGATACCGTTTTTTAAGCTTTTATTTTTGAATGAAAACGGTGATATGCAGTTAATTGCTCTTTACATTGAGTGAATATCTCCGAATTTCGTATTTGAGTGCAAAGATCACAATCTGCTGTAATCTTCGGATACATGCTGAATTGAACTTTTGAAAGATCTAGACTCAAAATAATGAAAGCGAGAAGTGAAACGCCATTCATATTAAGAGTATATTTTCCGGATTTGCATTTCTGTACTCACTATACTCACTCACAATCGGCTGTAACATTTCGGGAAGACAGAGAGATTTATCGTGTTTTCGTAAGCATAGTTTATTTATTTTAGTAAATAGCGCGTATTATTTATATTTATGATACGTTGTTATAGCTATTAAATTTATAAATAATTACATTCCAGTAGATAGAAATCAAATAATATGAAACCTTTTACCTCTTTCAAATTACAGATTTGACTTAAAGTGCTAGATTCCAGGCCGTTGATATATTGGTAACTATGACAAATTGTAAACAAAAATAACTTATTATGTTTATTATATATAGTTGATGTTTTTGAACATCATTTTATTCCTGTTGAATTAACAGGATTTCTATAGCCTATATGTTACCCCGGTTATCTGATTACACACAACATTTATGCTCTTGGCAGCAGACAACGTGCATTTTTATACGTTGCCTAAATTGCGCTTTTAGGTGTAATGTAATAAATAGAGCCCGCCTTACCGTTTTATATAACCTTAATATTACGTAAAAAAATTGCTCTAGATGACACAATTTTTATCAGAGATAAGATGGGAATTGACTCTATTCATAGACCTTTCCATTTTATTAGGTTCTCGTTACTCAAAGTTTACATAAAATAAAAACGAAACAGATTTTGAAATAAACAACAATGATGGCCATTTAGAAACAGCATGCAATTATTATGCGATTCATAAGATAGAATCAGACCCGATTTAATATTGTGCGGTGTTATAAGTGTTCCTTATTTGGATTTACTATTTCTATTTTTCGTTTAATCGTATTGTTATTGAAATTTGATCGCGTAAATGTTCAGTATAAATAGACTTTATGTAAATTAATATTAAATTTTACGGAATATAACGAATAAGGAACATATTTTGTAGTTAAGTTCCGTATAACTTTAATTTTCTTTGATACTTATACAGTATATATTAAAGTCATTATGCAACCTTGGTCATAATCGTCATTAAACTAAAAAACGAAAACCAATAATAACACGGGAACTGTTTTCAAAACTTTGCAACTGACATTAAAGCTGGATCTTTAAATGTAACGACATAAACAAAAGAAGAAATTAATAAGAAAGAAGGAGTAACAATCGGAATCTCTATTGTTTTAGAAATATTAAGAATGTGTTTAAAAAAAAAGAAAAGTAGCGACCTTTTACAATACCATTGCTGGGAATAGGCCTCCTCTCTCCGTTTCTGAAGAGAAGGGTTGGAGCTAAGACCTATCACGCTGCTCCAATGCGGATTGGTAGGTTACACATATCTCCAGAATTCTCTAGAGATATGCAGGTTTCCTCACGATGTTTTCCTTCACCGAAAAGCGTGTGATAAATTGCAATTATCAATTAGACACATGAGTTTAAATAGAAAAACTCATTGGTGCCTACCCGGGTTTGAACTCGTGTTCCCCTCGAAAGAGTCGCACGATCTCACCGCTGGGCTATCACAGCTCAATGAGTTTATAGAATAAACTTATTTTGTATTTATTTCTAAATATGTGGATATTAACATATTTTAAGCTATAATTTATTAACTATATTTTAAGCTTTTGGAAAGTTAATTTTATCTTTACGGAAATTAACGTCTCTTAACATTTATCTACAGGTGATTGGAAATCAACTACCAAAGAAACAGGTTTAATCGTAGGATTTATTCTGAATCTATGTCAAGATCAAGGAGGTTGCAAACACGTTTCTTACTCAGCCATGTTTACCTACCGATGCCAAACGTCACTGACCTACAATCCATCAAAATAAAAGAATGGGTAAATGTTACTCGCGTAAATCGAAAGGCGAAAGTCTGAGCATCATAAACATAAGCGAACACCGATAGAGCAAAGATAAAGTTGTAAAAAAAATGATTTTGTACCGAACAACTTTCTAGTTTCTGTTATAAAAGATACGCGCAAGCGGGGATGGAATTTAAACAGTGCCTTACTGCAACAGTCTTCCTTTAAGATACATATATTTGCCCTATACTTTGTCAAATATGTGATATCATCAATTTTCGTATGAAAAATAATTCAGACGTGTATGAAACCGTTTGACCACCTTATGTTGTTACCGCTCGTTAAGGTTACGGAATGTTCTGTATTTTTGACTTTTATTCTTTTTCCTAACAATTAAATAAAACGCTTTGAAAGAGTTTAGACAACTCTTACTTTTAAGTTCATAAACCGAAATAACAATAGATACAATTAACTGCAGAATCATCACATAATACGACGGTTACCTTATAAATTGATAAATTTTCATTTTCATTAATATCATTGTTCAGAAAAGTAATATTAACTATATTCCACATAGTCTGGCAACGTCAAATCATTAATTTAACTTTTTTAATACAAGAAATATTTCCATAAGATTATAATGAATTTAGCAAAATAATTTGTATTCTGAAGATGTTGTTTGCAGTCATGTATATAATAAAGTTCTAAAAGAATTCGGTTACAAACATTTTTTATTATAATTAAAAGGACATGGTTGCATACTAATATGAAACAAGGCCAAATTTTCTTTCCGGCCTCATCTAACTTTTAAGAACGCAAACTTTAAATTACATCGCATCAAGCCCAGTCTGCTGTTTTATTTAACTTGGCAAATATAAAAATAAGTTTGTTTGGCTGTAAAGTTGGAAAACGATCGGAAGTTGCGAATACGAAATAATGCACTCCGAACAGTCGATACCTACTGTAAGTTCGAGACTTAATCTTAGTTGAGATTACTTGAGTTTCTGCAGTCTGTCCATTTCGTAGGTCCATTCCATTACTTAGGGAGTTAGCTGCTGCCGTGTAATTTTATTTTAGTTCCGTGAAGCGGGAGATGAGCTGGAAGAAACCCAACTACAACTTTGAAACAAGATGAACAGCAAATTTCAATGTTTTAATTCTGCGAGTTACTTTTTCTCTCGCTTCTCACTTTTGAGTTCGCTTCAACATTTGTAGTTTTATTATTTATTTGTTGTTTGAGTTTGTTACTTCGTAATAGTTTTGGAAAAGGATAACACAATAAGATGGTTAAGCTGAAGGATTTGATTTCATATAGCATTGGCGTCATGTCATCTTAAGTGATATTTTTCATTTCCTGGACATAATTAAATAAAAAAGAAACATATTTTTACTAAATCTTACATTGTCGTGCAATACAAAGAAGAAGCAACCCTATTAAGTTAATCGAATACTTGTGGTAGGTTGCCTCGCATCTTAGTTACAACATAAAAATGTAGAGACTATTTTAGAAAAGTAACAAAATTAACAGAAAGTAAAAAGTAGTTTATATGTACGTGTGCGTCCCCTTATAAATGAGTTTGCGTGCCTGATGAGTGTGTATGCACCTGTACGAGTATATTAGTTTATACTTTATTTTATAAACAATTACGGTTGTAATCTTGTTTTTACAAATAGATAATTATAGTGATAAGTATTGGAAGTGTTGTAACACAAGATTAATTTAAATAGTATAATAACAGCCTGTTACAATCCCACTGCTGGGAATAGGCCTCCTCTCTTCGTTTTTGGAGAGAAGGGTTGGAGCTAAGACCTACCACGCTGCTCCAATGCGGATTGGTAGGTTACACATATCTCCAGAATTATCTAGGGATATGCAGGTTTCCTCACGATGTTTTCCTTCACCGAAAAGCGTGTGGTAAATTGCAATTATCAATTAGACACATGAGTTTAAATAGAAAAACTCATTGGTGCCTGCCTGGGTTTGAACTCCTGTTCCCCTCGAAAGTCGCACGGTCTCGCCGCTGGGCTATCACAGCTCAAGAGTAATTTATTAGAAGAATATTCCAATTCCAAATAAGGTTGGATGCTAGGCTATAGATGTATGATTCGATTAGTCATAAGTCTATATAAAAGTCTATTTGAATAAAGAATATTTTCAAATTTAAATATGTCACTGTATTATTGAGTGATTGTGTATCTACACTATGATTTTATTTATTTTAATATTTCTTACATACTAAAAATTTTATGTGATAAAGTATAATATCAGAATTTCTGAAATTGCGAAGTTAGTATTAAAATTTACATTTTAAAAATCCTTTGCTTGAATTTGAAACTCATAAATCGTGTGAAAATAAGGCAAAAAAAGAGTGTAGTAAACACTAGACATTTAGCCAACGAGGCGGAACTTCAAACAAGAAACTCACGAGCAATTCTGTTTAACGGTTACACCTCTCTTAAAGGCATGCAGCATATGATTAATATTAAATTTTTCATTCCTTCCTTACTCATCGTTCTTGTTTTATGACGTTCGGGGCATCAGATGCGATATAATATAAAATCTTAAATAAAATGTTATAACAAATAATCGTAATTTACAGGCACTATAACAAAACTACTTCGCTATAATCCGCACGGGTCAAGCGAATGCATGCAAAGCTAATGTGTATGAAGCAGGCAAAATCTAATCTAAAATCGTAATGCATTACGATTTTGTCGTGGAGCCTATCCTGATGATGCTTCGGTTTCGGAGCGAAACGATCGTCGAGATTGTTGTGGTGGTGGGCGTGTGTGCTGCTTGTGTGCTTTGTTGCTGGTGGAGGAGCCTTGGGGTGTGTGTGGTGGCTTGTCCTGCATGTATAAGGTTCGTAGATTTTGCCTGCTTCATACACATTAGCTTTGCATGCAAGGCTAGTAACAAATATATGTATCAGAAATAGAATATAGATTACATAGATTTTTTTGCCCATTTTGTTATAATAATTGACAGCTGCTTTATCAGTATATTAACCACAAAAACTAATTATTAAAAGCATAAAAAATATTTATACATAATTCGAATTCACAGACTCAAATACAACCATCAAAGACAAGAGCAAGGAAAATATTGTAATGTACGTTGTAACTCTCAAGTTTCTGCCGATCATGTCAGAGATAACATTTATTTACCACTTTCTACGTCAATGATTATCCAGTCATTGATCTCCGTAATCATGACCATACAAAATAATATTACGCAAAATCTCGACACAGCTTTCTTCTTTAATAAAGAAACTTGTATTCGAATTTATGGATTCATTTTAACATACTTTCTGATAAAAACCAAAAATAAGTACTCATCCACACCTTATACTTGTATTAATGTTTTGGTGTCTCGATATAAGAAATCTGTAAATACCAATCAAATAAAAATGTAAAATATTCTTTTATGTAAATAATGTTGTACATCATGTTGCGACTTTACTAATAATTTAAATACAAATGTCTGTATTGTTCTCTGTTTCGTTTTCAAAGCTTATACGCAGAGGTAACGTATAGGATTAAGAAGTCCTGTTTTATGCTGAGAACGGAAAAATATGTATAGCATTATAAAGGGCACTTAAACGCTTTGGCGCAAACGAAGTCGCGGGTACCACTAGTTTTATGATAAATTTTATGGGCATGAATTTTTACTGGTCGTCGTATCTCTAAATGATCACATTCAAGTAAAAAGAAACAGTACATCGGGATATGTGCTATTGTTTGACCAATTCATAAAAATTATCTACCAAGGTTTTGTTCTTCTTCTTCGTCTTTATCAAATGATGTACGTCCGTTGCTGGACATGTTCTCTTCGTGGGATCTCCATAACACACGATCTTGTGCCGGTTGAATCCAGACCGCTCAAACGTTCTTCTTTTTTAAAAATGTCGCTAGTTTCAAAATGATGAGGAAGAAATTATATTCGGATTTTAAAATGTATGAATTATGTTCGTAATGCTGAATTATTCAGATAAATAATGATATAGACAAATAAGAAAAATAAAACCAAAACATGCAATATTACAAAATAAGTAAATCCTGTAACGATTAATGTATCAAATTATACTATCTTCTAGTCTGATTAAACTGTCCTCATACACTATTTTTATATAGTTATTACATTTTTTCACATTTTGGACAAATTACTATATCCCATCCACAATTAATTCTGTTTAAAGTAAATATAATAGTATAATTTTTCGTATGTAGAGTTAAAAATATACTACTAAAACATACCATAATAGCGTATCTATAATCTTTAAGATATCAGTCGTCATCATATTGTTCCCCGAAGTTCCT
Source organism: Morpho deidamia (assembly GCA_947086505.1). NCBI lineage: Eukaryota > Metazoa > Arthropoda > Insecta > Lepidoptera > Nymphalidae > Morpho > Morpho deidamia. Next base: position 6,211,038 of record CAMTZC010000025.1, read on the forward strand.
TCCAGATTTTTTCCGTAATAATTAATATCCGACGACAAAAGGTCGTATGGCGGCGTCTGGATAAGCAAAAGGATTTAAGCATTTAAGACATTTTGTGCCTTTTGACATTTTGTGCCGTGTGACCATAGACCGCTTCATTGCCCGCTGAGCGATTGTGAGCCTTCTTATGAGGCTCACAACCACGTCTCAGATCCGTAGGCCATCTAACCTCAGTGCAAGGTTTTCTAATGGTAATAAATTAGTTATTCTTTTAGTAACCTTAAACTTGATGGAAATCTTCCACTGAATAGTGAATCCAGTATGATAGATTATCGTGCCATAGAACCAGTGTCGCAGTGGTTTCCTGCATCTGCATATATTTTAAGTAGTTTGTCAACTTAATGGAGGTTGCTCCAAAGGTGCAGTGTCCATTCAAAAATCTCGGTTTACTTTGCCAATTAGTTTAAGTCCTTGAAATAATCTAGCATAAAATCTAAATTGTGTCTTCAACGTTTAAATGTCATTTATTATTTGTTCCAGTAGATAAACTTCAAGGGTATTATGTTTTATCGTCTGCTGTAAGACTACTGCTTACAAGCAAGTTCCATATCATAAATCATCACTGCCTAGACTTTAGTTTCAGGCATTTTAGACTAATTAATCTTTTAACTCTCCAAACAAGTTCCTGCATTCATACAGGTACTGACATCTTATTTTTAATTGTATGGGCCAAATGTCCTTCATATGTATCTCAGCATTTCAAACTTTAGAGTTCATAAAAAAAAAAAGAAGACAACGATTTCTTATCGTATGCATGATATAATATTTATTGGCCTCGTAACACCATAAAGCCTTTAATACAAGTACTAAGAATTCAAATGACACCCAGACTAGTGTCAACTATAAAACCCTAGGTATGCGTACGAATGCACCAATTACGAGAATTATTTAACCGGTTTGAATGTAATCCACTTTTCTGTGCCTACACTGATATATAAAGGTTAAAATGTGAATATTTACAAGTTACGTATTCATATTTAACCCAAAACTTCATCAACATTGTATCAACATATACCATACACATAAACAATAGTTACTTTCACATCACTTATTTACTGATTAAATTTAAGATTGATAGACAATGTAAAAGCTCAAGAAATAAGGAAAAAAACAAAAATCATAGACGTAGTGGAAAAAATAAGCCAACAAAAATGGAGATGGACAGGGCACATGTTAAAACAACAAAAAGACTCTTGGACAAAAGAAATCAAGGAATGTACTCCAGAAAACAACAAAAAGAAGCAAGGAAGACCTACAAAGCGTTGAAAAGACGATTCAAGATTGACAGCGGGACCAGTATGGAGAAGAACAGCAAAGCATAGAGGTTGGAGGAGGCCCTTAGACAGCAGTCACACAAAAAAAGAAACGTATACATTTGACGGAAACAATAAGGACACATTTTAAATTGACATTGCTAAATAATTAATATGACAACTAATTTGTATCTAAATGTTCATTAGATTACAGCGTTACTAAACCAGTTTTTTTCGTGAAACTAAGATTAGTAGCTAACTTCTATAAGGTCTTATTGCAGGAACCAATGTCCTAACGTGAAAATCTATACCTACTTTTAGGGATGATGGTTTGCCCTTGTCATCTTACTAATAACTTGTACAAGCTATTAATAGCAAATGATGATTAAGATACAAACCTGCAAGGATCTACTACAACTATAGTTAGTATTGTTTCCATCATCGCATCGCACCCGGGTGCGATGCGATGATGGAAACTATGTACCATCATACTATGTACCATCCGGATGGTACATAGTTATTCCGGGAGACCTAATAATTAACTTGCCGAAGTCTTCCACCACGACCGAAACTTACATATAGTTTTGTATATAATACTGCATATACGTTTGCATTTTCAGTATAATAATTTAACAATATGCCCTCGAATTCCTCTTAAAGTAAAGGGAAAAATTTATAAAATGGTCATAAGACATGTCGTATAATTAAGAATGTTGGGGAATTAAAAAGACAGATGGAAGATGAGTACATGCAAATGAGTTGAGGACGTTGAAGTGGATGTGGACTGGATAAAATACGAAATAAGCATATAAGGGGAAGACTGAAAGGCGAGAAATGCAAGATTAAGATAGTGTGGTTATGTAATGAGGAGGGACAAAAGTCATGTGACCAAACGATTATGAATATGAATATGAATGTGGATGGATATGTGACTAGAAGGAGGCCTAAGACGAAATTGTTGGGTTGTATGAAGTGGAAAAGGAGTGGCGCCAAAGTTGACAAATGATAGAAGAGGTATATGATGAGTGATGATAAACTTAAATGGCATATAATTTGTACTCATTCGGTAATCGAGACGGGTAGTCGATAATCCTACGTCACCGATATCGATACACAGTTAACGTCAACATAAAAACACTCTATAAATCAATTTTAATGATATTACAGCAGAGCGTACCTCACCCAACCGTAATAAAATACAACTTGACGCATACACTGCACGCGGTAAGATGGAATGAGTGGTAGGTGTATTTCTCGTAAAAGCCGGAGAGCCATGAATTATGAGCAAGTGTAGTGGGTATAGGGTGAGCAGGAAATTGAATAAAAGCGGATATTCATTCGTCTGTTTTTCTTGTACTAAGAACCACCAAAATCAAGCATCATTCATTTCTTTGGCTCCTCTGTAAATTCATTAATGCAAAAATACATTAACTTTTACATAATATATTGGTATTTTTAAGTCCAAACAATTTAAAAATATTTTCTTCTAGTGTAGAGTACACTTACTTCCAATATAATAGTCTCTACTGACAATGAATTTCAACTGCTGGATAGATATTTCAGGAGATTTCAACCCTATATGGGCTTAAGCTACTTAAATCCAATCCATCTATGAAAGAAATATGTGAGAAATTTAGTATCAAAAGAGTAACTTCTCAATGTTAAACATACTCTTCAAATTTTTTTTTACGACGCTTTCTCCTATATTACATCATATATCAACTGCTTAATCGTTCTTCACGGGATATAATATACATGAAGCTTTTATTTTAAAGAACAGTACCGTCTCTTTGTTAAACTTTTTTCGTAAAGAATACTCACACAAATAAAAAAATTGAAATTATTTATTAAGTATGTATGTAGGAAGTGTATTTATCACAAACGCTGGGAGTTTGTCATGGCAACACTAGCTTCCGTACAGTTCCGGCGATGCGACGCACTTTCCAATGAAAGCGAGCTGTGTTTTGTTTCGTGAAATTGTTAGAATACCATCTTACGTATTATTCGACGTGTTTTAAATATTAAGGCGCTGAACAGAGCCAAATAGGCTGACTTTAAACACGTTTTTAACAAAAGCTATAGGGATGACGATTAAAAGAAAAATATATGTTAATATACATCATATCTCAGAGAGAATGTAAGATTTCAAAACATGATTACGATACTTTTTTTCGATAAAAAAAATTGGTAAATAGACCTCTGATTTTTACTTTGATCGTAAATATCTCTAATATTTATCAACAAAAATTGGTAAAATTAATAAGACTAATAAATCATTATAATATAAAGAGAATGTAAGATTTAAATTTTGAATTAATTAAGATATTTCATTCAAATTAAATATTTTTTAGAAAATAGCAAAACTGAAACGAGTCATCGTCTCGCTTCTCTTTTACATCTACGAATATAGACAGTGACCGCTGAGGCGCGCTGCTATACGGACGTGTGTCGCTCGCTGCCGCCTTTTATGACTATTCCTTGTTGATAATATGTCTTTTTTTAGGTGTTTAGTTATAGTTTCAGCATACTTAGTTTTATAAGATTAATTAGACATAAGTTTTTTAAATAAATTGTACAAAAAAAGTTTGGATAAAATAGTGTACACCTACAATGGGTGTTAAAAAATTAAGTGTGTCGCTACGCCGTCGCAGACATTGTGGGCGTGGCTTATATGCCGAAATCTGAATTTACGCCAGCTCTGTTCAGCGCCTTAAGAGGTGACGAAACTATTTTGTTTCTAACGATAAGTAAACCATGTCATAGTAAAAATTCCTCATGTTCAAAGCAATTCTAGTAAACAACAACGGCTTATGTAAAGCAGCCGAACGTTTAAATTTGAAATCATTATCTAACAAAGACAAATAGAACAAATAGGACCTAAGTATAGCCGATGTAATATAAATTACTATACATAGCCCAAATAGGTTACATTCAAAAATTAATCTAAATGAATAAAGTATGCAGGTTTTCTAATGCTATTTTCCTTTATCAAAGTGTGAAGGAAGTTTTGTAAATACGAATAAGGCATGAGTTTAAAAAAAAGTTGTTTTACTACTCAATATAATCTTAAAAAGATTGAAAATTAAAGAAACAAATTGAAATAAGTCATTTTGAAATGAGAATAATCTGCTTTTAAGATCAGGTAGCTTTTTTAATTTAAAAATAAATACAACATTTTATACCTATAACAATTTTTACACAATTTCAAAAGATTTATCTCTTATCGATATGTTAGTAAAACTGGAATAAATCATCGGAATAAGATTAATTCTTATGCTTTGGACCATTAAAAGCAATCAATAAGACTAAAAATCTTAATGGTCGCCTCAACCACGTTAATGAAAGAACGACGATGTCTTATCAAAACTTACGCCGAACCTAGCTGCACAGACTATTATGGTCAAAGTTCAAATTCCATACTCATATGGTACACTAAAATCTAATTTTGATCGAAATATGATTAATTTATATTCTAAAAATCTTACATTATATAGATAAAAAAATATTCCGCCATGTGGTATCCGGCTGAGTAGAATAGACCACCTACCACTCTTTCATACCGAAGGGTCGTAAAAGGCGACTAAGGTAAGTTGAACCACCGTGTGGTATCCGGTTGAGTAAAATAGACCACCCTCTTTCTTACCGAGGGGTCGTAAAATACGACTAAGGTAAGTTGACGTCAGGCAGGCAGCCGGTCGTAAAATACGTAGCCAAATTATGTGACAACATGTTTTAACATGTTGCGCCGACCCCACTTAGAGTGGGATAAGGGCAGGAGGATGATGATATAGAAAAAAATTCTCAATAAAAATCAATTTAACATGATTTGCTGTACACTTATAGTAATGAGATAGATATACATATCTCTAATTGCGACTTTTAAAAGTATTCAGATGCAAATGAGATGATGTTATTATTAAGAAGCTTAAGATTTTTCAAACTACAAACTCCGTCATTCAAACTAGATGTTATCTTTATAACTCTTTAGACCTCAGATATAAATATAATCGTGGGTGTGGTATGCCCCTCAAAGGATTTTAAAAACACGTTTTGATAATATACGTCCTGCGAAATTAGAGCTTCGCCGAAATCTCTATAGTTGATACAATCAACTTAAGTAAACATATAAAATTATAAATAAATACATAAATACACCCAGACTCCAAGATCCAACAAAATTGTTTTAAAGAAAATATGGACATCGACGGGAATCAAACCCGCGATCCTCAGGGTTGAAGCCACCTGTGCCAACGCGCTAGTCAAATCAATTAATGGGGTATGTACTAACAATATGAGTAGATTGAATACCTTATACATTATCTACACCCATTAACCCATTATCTATTTATCAGTAAAGGTAAAAAGGATAATGAGAGAATATGATTACTTCAGCTTTGAGCTCAGTAACTCGAAAAGGACAGCTACAGACTTACTTTGACTCTTTTTCGTCTCCGAAAATAAGCGAACAAAGAAAAAATTCGATTTTCGTTTACAGAATACGATTGACAGTTATCGCTTTAAATTATAGTACCCGACAACAAATAATGCACATCGAGAACTTAGAACGAAGCAGCCGGCCAATTCGGTTTCGTAGAGCGCTGTCACTGTCACATACGGGTTCGTCAGTCTGTGCGACAGAGACAATGTTCTATGAAGCAGAATCTAGCCGATTTCTCTCTCGAAGCCTCGATGTGCATTATTTATTGCTACGTACTATACCTTTTTTTAATAATCATTTATATACGTTTGATAGATCGGCCCTAACGGTCATACAATCAATAATAAGTTAATTTAGTATCACAAGGAATTAAAGGCCTAAGTACAACGAAGACAAATAATGACTCTAATCATCGTTAGAGTCAATACAATGCCATCTTCAATAACCGTTTAAAGGATTGCCTTAAAGCAATTTGGGTCAAGGAGTTATAAGTAACTTTGTGTTATGGTAAATTGTTAGTCACATATAAGTATTTTAGATTTGTATATGAATGACCTTTCCGGCTTTAGGTATGTGCGTTACCTAGACAAAACGTTCCTTTTTATATGTCTCACAGACTATTAATTTTGTGATGAAAGATTATTATTCTATAATAAGTTAATAATAAAAAAAAGTTCTTGAGCACAATTTTCCTTTTGGAATAGATAATTTATAGAACTAAGCGATACTTTGCGGAGATCCATAATACAAAAGTAATAGAATTTTTTGCTATAATCCGCGATAAAGAAAATAGGAAATATGTATAATGCTAAATGTAGAGTAGAGAGAATGTCCCATATATTAAAAATAAAAATTTTATGTAGAGAGGGCTATTCGTTTTCATACCTGAAACATGCAGCATTCGTTGAAACCCCTGCACAAACGTCCACCATCGCCATCACAATACACAAGCACATCACACGTTCACTATCACATACTCAACAATCGTATCGCCCCGCAACCGAAGCATCATCAGAAGATAGACGTGGAGAAAGATAGATATCGCGGATTATAGCAAAGTAATTTTACTATAACTTTTGTATTTTGGAATAGAGCAATATACTCTATGATATATTAGGTCCTTACATATGAAATTGGCGTTTTGTCGTACTGGCCACTTTGACCTCAAATATTACCTTTATGGTTAGGAATTTCAAATTCAAATTCATACAGCTATTTACTCATGCATTTGTGTTTCAAACCCCCTAATTCATTTGTTTTTTCTTCTTTTGTTTTTTTCTTTGTGTCACTCTGTTTACAAAATGGAAAACATGAAATATCGCGTTATTTACGAGTATGAGTTCCACCGTGGCACCAGTGCTGCAGAAACGGCTCGTAGGATTAATGATGTGCATGTTGACGGTGTCGCAAAAGAAAACACAGTGCGTTTTTGGTTCCAACGTTTTCGTTCTGGAAATTTCGACCTGCAGAACAAGCCTCGTGGACGGCCGGAGACCAAAGTTGATAATGAACAATTGAAGGCTATTGTGGAAGCGGATCCATCGCAAACCACGTCCGAGTTAGCTGCAGGCTCCGGTGTTAGTGATAAAACTATTCTAATCCACTTGAAGCAAATTGGGAAGGTGAAAAAGTTTGAAAGGTGGGTACCTCATGAATTGAGTGAAGCAAACCGACAAACGCGCGTCGACTGCTGCGTTACGTTACTCAACCGGCACAATAATGAAGGAATTTTAAATCGAATCATTACCTGTGATGAAAAGTGGATCCTCTACGATAATCGGAAGCGCTCATCGCAATGGCTGAACCCTGGCGAACCAGCCAAATCCTGCCCTAAGCGAAAAATGACTAAAAAAAAGTTGCTTGTAAGTGTTTGGTGGACTAGTGCCGGTGTCGTTCACTACAGCTTTCTTAAATCTGGCCAGACGATTACGGCAGATATTTATTGTCAGCAACTGCAAACCATGATGGAAAAGCTAGCTGCTAAACAACCGAGGCTGGTCAATCGCTCTAGGCCACTGCTGCTTCAGGACAACGCTAGACCACACACTGCACAACAGACGGCTACCAAATCAGAGGAGCTTCAATTAGAATGTCTTAGACATCCACCGTACTCTCCGGACCTTGCTCCAACAGATTACCATTTTTTTCGCAATTTGGATAACTACTTGCAAGGAAAAAAATTCAACTCCGATGGGGCAGTCCATACCGCCTTCAAAGATTTTATTGATTCCCGCCCGAATGGTTTTTTTTGTAAGGGGATCAATGAACTACCTATGAGATGGCAAAAGTGCATACATAGTAATGGTACATACTTTGATTAATTAAATATATTTCATTAAAAAAAAACGAATTTATGTTCCTCCCATAGAAAACGCCAATTTCATATGTAAGGACCTAATATTATAATATTTGTATTAAAAGTCGAGTTCACAACTGGATTATTATATTAAAATACGTTTTCACAATCTCAACGTGGCTTTAAACTGGAAAAATAAACTCTTACAATATATGTAGAATATTTGTGACGAAAGAAGGAATCGAAATTTAAATTAATGATTGCAGTAACATTATTTGATAACAGACGACTTTCTATTATTTTATCACTAAATGGTAAATAAGAACTGCCTTGAGACGATATCTTGATGGGCTGGTTTAGCTGGTCAGACGATCTAGGCGTCATCCTAAATAAGAACAATTGTGACTCTTGCAATCCTGTTGCTATCCCCTTATCAGGCAAAGCTGGACATAGGCATGCTCACTCCATTTTACGGAGACAAGGACTGGAGCTAAGACCACGCTATTCCAATTCGGATTGCTAGGTTACACGTATCTTCCCTATCTAGAGAAAGATCAGATAACTCTATTTCATGGTAGGTTAAATACATCCCAAATGATTGGTAGATTAAACATCACAAATATTCCCTTTAGATATCCAGTATTCCTGTTATGCCATAAAATATTCAAACAGTTTATTATTTTTAATTGATCCTCAGTAAGCGATATAAAATCTATATACATTACATAACAAGCGTGAAAGTGAAACCTCTGTCTCTTTGATAACCTAATCTTCGAATATAATCGGATAAAATCTTTATAACGATTTCATCATGACTCAGGCAGACCAATAACATTTCAAGGAGTAATATGAGCTGTGTATTTCTTACCTATCATGTGAAGGAACCTACGGAATAAGCAATTAATTCGACTATGAACCTAAATTCAAATTCAATAATTACTTTATTAAAAGGTTAAACAAATGTTTTTGATTCGTCAACTTTACTGCTGATTTGGAAAATTGCATCTACCTAGAAGTAAATCCTCCTAATAACATTCCAACCTTCCAATTGTACGTGACAGTTTATATATAAAGAGAGGTATAGTAAGTTGTCTTTAACTCATAGATGCCATCGTGGATTTTTCTGTATACATGCACAAGAGGAATATTGCCACCATACTTTGTTGTATAATATCTGAAAAAAGAAAACTTGAATGTAAAAATACTGCAATACCATAACCCTTCCTAATAATTCTCCATATTTATTGGCGAAAAGGAGTTTATCGCAAGACAGATGCGAAGGACTTTTTTATAATATGAATTTATTCCCATCATATCAGTTATTTAAAGACAAGTAATGACAGACAATGAATCATTAATCATTAGTGCGTAATTAAATTTAATTGAGAGCAGATAATCGTAGTTATGTCATTATCGGTGACAGCTATAATGACCCATTCTAACTTAAGGGCAGCTCTATTGGTTTGAAGCGTGTTTAAAGCTTTCTGTATTAAATATTGACGTATTCATTGTATTATTCCTTACTATACTTATGAATATTGAAGTTTTGAAGTATTTTAATGCGACCCTAACATAGTAAATTATATATTTCAAGGAAAAAGAATTGTAAATCGTCTGGAAATATAAATGCGAAAAAAAATCTGTCCAACACGCGCTGACACCAATCCGCTGGACCAATATCGATAAAATTTGACACAATTATAGCTTATACACCGAAACAATATTTAGGAAAACAGAACCGTTCTTTTTCGGGAATATTTTGAGTATTCTTAATAGCTTAAGTTGGCGTGAATAAATTTGCTGGTACCAATAGTCTTGCTAAATATTGACAATATTATCATTCTTTCCGCTGTGTGGTATCCGGATGAGTAGAATAGACCACTCTCATTACTTACCGAGGTGTCGTAAAATACGACTAAGGTAAAATGACGTCAGACAGGCGGCCGGTTGTTAAATACGTAGCCAAATCATGTGACAATATGTTTCTAACATTTTGTTCCGACCCCACTTAGAGTGGATAAGGGCAGGGGGATGATGATGAATATTATCATTCTTTATTTATTCAATTATTATTCATACTAATATTACAAATGCCAAAGTCTGCCTGTCTGTCTCTCTAGTACTCTTTCAAATCTTAACCGCTACACCAATAGTGATGAAATTTACAATTATAGCTGTACCGAGCTAACATAGACTGACTAGAACTAGACTAACATAGACTCGACTGGCGCAGTGGGTAGGGACCCTACCCTCAGCTCCGTGGGTGGCGGGTTCGATTTCCGCCGAGGGCCAACATTTTCTAAAAACAATTTGTTGGCTCTTCGAACCTGGGTGTGTATTTGTATTTAAGTATGTATTTATATATGTAGTATATTTACCAGTTGTCTGTCACCCATAACACAAGTATTAAGTTACTTATTATACTTTGGGGATGGACGACCGTGTGTGTAAGTGTCCCATATATTTATTTACTTATAGAGGCTAAAACCCGTTTTTCTTTAGGAAACAGAAAAAAATCACATAGTATATAACTGAGGATAGTTCAACATATAAGTTGCTTGTTATAGTAAAAAAAGTTAAGTAGCGGCCTGTTACAATCCCACTGCTGGGAATAGGCCTCCTCTCTCTGGAGCTAAGACCTACTACGCTGCTCCAATGCGGATTGGTAGGTTACACATATCAACAGAATTCTCTAGAGATATGCAGGTTTCCTCACGATGGTTTCCTTCATCGAAAAGCGTGTGATAAATTGCAATTATCAATTAGACACATGAGTTTTAATAGAAAAACTCATTGGTGCCTGCCCGGGTTTGAACTCGTGTTCCCTCGAAAGAGTCGCACGGTCTCTGCGCTGGGCTATCACAGCTCTTATAGGGCTTGTTATAGGGCTAACAATAAAAATCCCATGGTATTAGAACAGGCTGTTTCGATATATAACAAGATGTGTATGATTGATTCACTTTTTTATTTGTACGGCCTATTAAGTAGTCTGGTTGCCGTTTTGGGATTGCCAAAGAACGGTAATTGTAATGCATTTGGGACGGTCTGTGGACATCGGTGACGTTGTTTGCCAATATTCGGTCGAATATTGATTATAAAAAGTCTCTCTATATGGTGGAAATGTTGTCGAAAATTTTTGGTTAGATAATTGTCAAAAGTTATCTCATCTGATGTAAATGATTAGAATATGATTTCATTATTTCACATGCGGGGTTTTCTTTCGTCATTCAGATGAGATTGCATAAGATTATGCACTTGTACCGGCTTTTAATCTTAAGATTTTTATTAGTTACAGGTATGTAACTTCACTGGCGCATTAGCGCAGGTGGCGGTGAACCTTCAGCTCCGCGGGTCGCGGGTTCGATTCCCGTTGAAGGTCAACATTTTCTAAACATAATTTGTTGGTTCTTCGATTCTGAATGTATATATGTATTGAAGTTTTTATTTCAAATTATGTATGTATATATATACCAGTTATCTCTCACCCATAACACAAGTATTAAGTTACTTACTTTGGGGACGGAGAGTCGTATGTGTAAATGTCCCATATATTTATTATTTATGTACCCAAATTTTTATCGAGACTTCATTGACAATATGTTTCTGAAATAATTGCCTATAGAAGAAGAAGCTATAGAAGAAGAAGAGCTATTGCTCTTAATGGTATCTCGATAACAGTATATCCACAATCCGAAGGTAAAATGTAATTTTCCTAATCTCATATTTTACCAAGAATAGTCATCAAATAAAACTTTGAATCCAAATTGAATACCGACGTTCAAATAAGCTGCTATCTCACCAAAGAACTCCAGCAATCCAGTAACTAAAATTGAACTTCCAAACAAACTATCTAATCATTAACTTCGGCTTATTTGGTTGACCATACAGTTGATTAGAAGTCTGTGGTTTTCAATTCCCCGACGTTGTTTTAAGCACTGCGCTTTTGAACGTCAAGTGCTCGTTTACTACTTTAGAAATATATTATTTAACATTAGGTCATATAATCTTCTAAGTAATCTTAGCGTAAAAAGTTTATTAACGATTATACAGATATTATTTCGATTAATTAAATATTTTATATCATATAATACTTAATGATTCCATATTAATACCTTAATAATTGCAATTGCTGGTCACTTTTACCTTTGGTTAGTTACTCTTCATCTTTTCTAAATAAAACCAGCGAACAACTATTGCATTGATCTGTTTTATAGACGTTGGAACATTCTCTTAAATGCAAGATATTGCTATTGCAGATTTTTTTTAAACTATAATAGAAGTTACATTATATTAGTTTCTGATATCTCAAAAACATTAGGTAGCTTTTTCAACAAAATCAACCAGATCCCTTTATTTTTCGGACTTTTAATTTCATTTATTATTCACCTAAACGTTCGTTATAAGTTACTAGCTTTTACCCGCGACTTCGTCCGCGTGGAACGTAGTCCTATAATACTCAGTAGCTTCTATCGCTACCCTGCAAATATCTCCATGAGAAAAATCAGATCGATCCGGGGGGTTAAATAGCAGTTCCTATTGCATTTATTACGCTACTCGAATGTCCATATTAAATAAAATTTTCTTCATGCCATTACTATTATTTAGCAAAGATAATAATTTGCACTGGAAAGATTCGAACAAAACCATAAAAAAATTGTAAAACTTCTCTAAGTGGGCAGCAGCATCTTTCAGTTTATCTGTTAATGTGAGACTCTATTGGGCCTTCTGATTAAATTAAAACATGATATAAAATTTTCACAAAAATTCTAAACATTCGTTTGATAACTTTTTAATATAATCTTTACTATTTATATATTATAAAATACTGCACTCAAACTAACATCAATGAAATTTGGCACAATTAATGTTTATACTCGTCATCAGGGTAACTTATAGGCTATGATATAGGTTCTAGAAATCCTGTTAATTTATCAGGAATAGCACGAAATTAGGAAACGCCGTCTATTATCAACCTATCAAAGTCACATCTGTAATTTGAAGAAGGTTTTATATATCACGTAATTTGACTTACATCGAAAGAGTTATTTTAAAAAGTTTTAATATAATATGAAGTTTTAATATTTATATTTTTACTAAATAAATTTAACTGGGCTATTAAAATGTAAAATTAATGTAATAAGTTATACAAAAAAGTAAATGCGAAAATCCGCCTGTCTGTTGCGTTTTCACGCCAAATCAACTGAACCAATATCGATAAAATTCGGCACAATCAACTTTTTTACATCAGGGTAACATAAAGGCGATAGAAATCCTGTGAATGCGATGCGATGATATTACCATTACTTTACTTTCATAAATACTACGATATGTCGTGAATCATTTTTGGAATTGCACTCCCTATGAGAGTATAATTAAGTTACTTGAATCTTTGTACTTTTTGTCCAATCTTTAAGCTTGAATCTTGTCTTTGTAGACAGACCCTTTTGAATAAAAAAACACGTGTACTAATTTAATGTTAGCTAAAATTGCCTTCAAAAGGCGAATGGCGAATGCGATTCGCACTTAACTGCGCGAACGTTTCCGAAGCCCGCATATCGGTGTGATGATCACGGACTAATATAAGTCTTGTTTTGATACCGTATTTTAAGCTTTTATCTTTGAATGACAACGGTGATATGCATTTGATTGCTCTTTATATTAAGTGAATGTCTCCGAAGACGCAGTTGAGAGTGTTGATCACAATCTGCTGTAATCTTCGGATGCAAGCTGAGCTGATCTTATGGAAGATCAAGACTCGTAATAATGACAGCGATCCGCAATGAAACGCAATTCATATTAAGATAATACTTTCGAAGTTTGCATTTCTGTATCATACTCACAATCGATTGTAATATTTCGGGAAGACAACGAAATTTATCGTTTTTTCTAAAGCATATTTTATTTTAGTAAATAGCGCGTATTACTACATTTGTTATGCATTGTAAGAGATAATTTAAAATTACCCTGTAAACAAATACCAAAATTTATAAAAACCTCTTCTTAAAATAACTCTTTCGACGTAAGCTAAACAACGTGGTAAAGAACCTCCTTTCAGTAACAGATTTGACTCGACTTTGATGCATAGTGAATTAAAAAACTTTGATAGGTTGATAATAGATGGCGTATTAAATGCCATACTATTCCTGTAGAATTAACAGGATTTCTATAGACTATATGTTATCCCGGTATATAAGGAATATTTTTTCCAAATTTCATCGATATTGGTTCAGCGGCTTTCCTGAAAGAGTTACAAATTTGGGACAATTAATGCTTATCCGACAGGCATAGAATGACATTTAAAATCGCCATCTATTATCAACATTATAAGTTTTTTGTTATTCACAATGTGTCAAAGTTTTTTACTAACGGCCTGGAATCAAGTCCTTTAAGGCCAAGTCAAAGCTGTTATTTAAAAAAAGTTTTCATATTTTGTTTTCTGTTTACTGGATAAATTTAACTTACCTATTACAACAAAAGTAAGTAATACGAAAAATAAATGCGAAAGTCTGTCTGTTACGTTTTCACGGCAAATCAGCTGAACCAATATCGATGAAATTTGATACAATAAATGCTTATACACAGTGGTAATATGAAAGCTGTAGAAATCCTGTTAATCCAACTGGAATATGATGACATTACCATTACTTTACTTTCAGAAAGAATACAATATCTAGTTAATCCTTTTATGAATTGCAATCCCTAAGAGAATAAAAATTAAGTTACTCGAATCTTTGTACTTTTTGTACGATTTTGAAGCTTGAATCTTGTATTTGTAGACCCACGCTTTTAGATAAAAATATACACGTGTGCTAATATAACGTTAGCCAAAATTGACTGCAAAAGACAAATGGCGAATGCGATTCGCACTTAACTGCGCGAACGTTTCCGAAGCCCGCATATCGGTGTGATGATCACGGACTAATATAAGTCTTGTTTTGATACCGTTTTTTAAGCTTTTATCTTTGAATGACAACGGTGATATGCATTTGATTGCTCTTTATATTAAGTGAATGTCTCCGAAGACGCAGTTGAGTGTGTTGATCACAATCTGCTGTAATCTTCGGATGCAAGCTGAGCTGATCTTATGGAAGATCAAGACTCGTAATAATGACAGCGATCCGCAATGAAACGCAATTCATATTAAGAGAATACTTTCGAAGTTTGCATTTCTGTATGATACTGACAATCGGCTGTAGCTTTTCGGGAAGACAGTGAGATTTATCGTGTTTTCGTAAGCATATTTTTTTGAGTTAATAGCGCATATTACTTATTTTTATTATACGTTGTAATAGCTGTCAAATTTATAAATAATTACATCCAGTAAACAGAAATCAAATAATATAAAAACTCACCTCTATAGATTGGAACTTAATGGGCTTGATTCCAGGCCGTTAATATATTAGTAACTATGACAAATTGTAAATAAAAATAACTTATTATGTTTATTATAGATGGCGTTTTTGAACGTCATTTTATTCCTGTTGAATTAACAGGATTTCTATATCTTATGTGTTACCCCGGTGTATAAGGAACAATTGTGCCGAATTTCATCGATATTTGTTCAGCGGATTTGCCGTGAAAACGACACAGACAGACAAAAAGACAGACTTTCGCATTTATAATATTAGTAAGGAAGTAAGGAAGTAAGGAAGTAAGGAAGTAAGGATAGTAAGGAAGTAAGGATTAGTAAGGATTAGTAAGGAAGTAAGGATTGTCAAAGTCATATAAGTAATTTGAATAATTTTATATATCCACCACCGACAAACAAACTCGGTAAGAGCCTTTGTTTTATAATATTTAGTGAATTTAACACAATCTTCAAAAACAGATAAAATAATTCTCGTTTCATTTATGATCATAAATGTCAATAAAAAACCTAAAGCAATAAAATGCAAGAATTATTTCATGTTATAACATTATATCTCTCGAACTTCTGATAAGTAATATCTGCCGTTGCTACAAAACGAAGTGAAGAAATGTAATTAATAAAGATGCAATCTTGAGATTGGTCGATAGTTTTTTCGTACTTTTTCTTATAGTTTTACATAAATGATAATGAAGGAATGATGTCATAACTTTTAATTGATAGTTGCAAAAGAAGTATCCTTAAAAGACGATTCATATAAAGCTAGTTCAACAATATGATATTTAGTTCCTGCTCTGAGGAAAATATTAAGCGAATGCTATATTTAGAAGGTATCTTAAAAGATGTGTCGAAAACAATAATCATCAAATATCATTTTTTGTAGATTATGTTTTATTTCTATACCGGGATTGGCCGCGATTGATCAATAGTGACAGCTTTGCGAGTGAATAAAATATTTCATTCTAATTAGCTTGCTATATTTGAGGTTAGAATCGTTTTAACGCATAATCATTCGGACTATTAAATTCCCTTCATCTAGGTCGACCCTAGAGTTGGTATTGTTTTTGTTGGGACACTCTTGTCGGGTTGTTAATAAACCGACGAGATATATTGATATACAATAAGTATCAATACAACATATACAACCACCGTATGGTATACGGCTGAGTAGAATAGACCACTCTCTTTCTTACCGAGGGGGTAGTAAAATACGATTAAGGTAAGTTGATATCAGGCAGGCGGCCGGTTGTAAAATACGTAGCTAAATCATGTGACAACATCCTTGTAATATGTTGTGCCGACCCCGCTTAGAGTGAGATAAGGGCAGAAGGATGATCACAAAATAGTTATTTTACAAATATTTCCTAGGTCTGACCTAGATTTTAAAATAAGTATTCACCCTCCCATCAAATGATCGAAATAAATCGCATGAAATCAAAGATTTATTTCGAATTTATTCTTGTATTACCTTAATGTAGCTAGTCTATTAGCAGTAATCTTGTGTTATTACTTGAGTACAAACCTAACACAGTTTGTTGGAACTCACTTAACTTATCATAATTCGTTTAAAAGTAGATTGATCTCAATAGGAAGATAATAACTACTAAAACATGTAAATTATAAAACGAACATTTTACTTAAACTAAACAAATGCGATTAAATGTGCCTAATAAAATAATTGATAGACATTTACAAGTTGTACGTAATAAAATAACTAATAAACAAATATTTATTTGCTTTTGCGGAAATCGCAAACTAAGCAAAAATGTCGCTCTCTCCAACTGCCGGCATCATTCAAGCGACAACAAGTTTGCCCACTTTCTTTAGCACGCACGCTGGATCCGAAACTATCTGTGAAATAACTTTGAATGCACTTTACAACTTAAAATTGATCAGTATCTATAACTTAATTTACGTACTCGATTCGTGCGAATTGAAGTGAAGACACTGTGTTACACCGTGTTTTAAATACAACCTCCTTCATTATAATAGCAGTAGATGTTGACGATTCAAAAGCACTTGTTTACAAGTTTACTTGAATAAAGAATATTTTGAATTTGAATTGAATTGAATATAAAAAACATTTTCGCCGTGAATGTCATTTTTTGTGAAAATTACTTCTTATTTATTGAATAAGTCTATATGAAAAATACCTGAAAATACCTGAAACTGTTTACAGCAATTCATCACATAACTGACAGTTTTGTAAACCTAATATTATCCGGGCTATATTCACGCTCGATCTCATACTCGTGGTATTTAAATAGTGAAACATAAAGTTTATATTTTTCTAATTTCGTCACCCTCAGACTCTTGAGCGTGTTCTTAAGAAATCGTATTGCATCTTGATTACACGCCTGCTTCATATATGTCCACGTTGATTTAGGTACACCATGAGATACAATATAGAAAATTTCTATATTGCATACAAATGTTACTTAATATCTCTAACATAATCAAATTATGAAATTTAAAAAATGCGGTCTTCAAAAATCTTCAAAGTCTATTTATACATTTAATATATTTATTACAGTATCGCCAAATATCTTAACTCGTAAAAGACTCTCTGTGAGGGTAATGAAATCAATGGAAAGGGAATAAAAGAAACAATTAATTATTTAATTATCAATTTCCGAACATGATTTTTTCAGTTTCCCGTAATTTCACGTAAATTTTTCGTTCCATCCAAAAATTCAGAAACACTAGTGCATATTTGCAATAGACATATTTAAGTAAACATTAAGTTCGACCAACATAGTTAATTAAATAATTTTTAATACAACGATGACCATCGAATTTATTTAAATAAATAAATAATCGAATTTCCTTGCAAAGTTATTAACCTCAGACATGGTTGCGATATATTGTTAATTATCTATATATTCATAACTCAGAACCGTTTTTTGCGGAAATATATTCAATGTCCTTATGCATATTAACTTAAAATATTTTGTAGTATTTTTATATCAATATTAAATCAAACTTCTGTATATTTAAAAATGAATCCGTTCTTCCCTAGGTCATCGCTTAACGCTTAGAACAGATAGAACAATTGCGCAAATTATTTTTTAACGCGTTAATTATTGTCCTTAGCATTATGTCTTATGGAATATTGCTATGGAGTAAATGCGTGGATAGTGAATTTTTTTTTGTATAATATTACAAAAAAGAGCCATACGTGGCATCTACGATTTAAGTCCGCGTGATTCCCTATGAAAGAAGTTTAAGAAAATAGGTATTTTTACATTTGGTTCACAATATATTTTAAGAAATTTAATTTTTGTTCATAAAAATATAAATAATTATAAAACGATAGGTAATGTATATAATAGACAAAATAGGAACCGACATAAGCTTGCGCCTCATGCTTTGCGTTTAGCGATAGTACGTAAATCGTTTGTGGGTTTGGGTATAAGATTCTATAATAAAATTTCACAATCAATTTTAGCCTTGCCATTATAGCAGCTAAAAACGCAGTTAAAAAGTGGCTGATACAGAAAGCCTACTATACTGTTGAGGATTACTTAGATGATAAGAATTTGTGAATATACTTTTCTACCCTGTACAACGTAGGAATGACTAAATGTAACTAGTCTAAAGAATTTTTTTGAAAAGAGCAATCGCAGAGTTTCCTGCTGGCTCTTCTCGGTAGGGACAGCTTTCCGAACCAACAGTAGAGTTGACGATTCAAAAGCACTCGTTAACAAGTTTACTTGAGTGAGTCTTTATTAATGTTGAGAGACCGGCTATACTCACGTCTTATTTTATCGGATGAGCCCGACTAGTTTCAAGCCCATACGGGGCTCTTATTCATGAGCTCTTTACGCGGTGTTATCGCGGCGGGAACTGAGTGAGTCTTGTTTATAAAGAATATATTGAATTTTGAATACAAGTGTTACAGGTGACAGGCCTATGAACTACCTATTTGCTGCTGGTAGTATATATATTGCAATTGCACTAAGCGTAATACAAATTACTTTATGTAGGATGTATGCACTTCCTGGTAACATATGTACAACATGTCGACCCAGAAAATTATCACATACCTCGTTATGTCAGCGGTGATTTATTTTTCTCCTATGTATTATTTATCAAATTACAATTTCAAATGCGCACAGGAAGCCCATGAGAATTGATTAATACCTTTAGAGCACAATATTATTTCAACACAATTGATTGTAGACGTGCAAAAAATTGCATTGTAATACGTAAAATATAACAAAAAAATATACCGATTTTAAACGACAAAAAGGCATTAACATCAATAGTTTACTAAGTATATATTTATTAAGCAAAGGAGTTTAATTTAAAAAGAAATGTTATGACAAGTACCAGCAAAAATCATCTTAGACGCGTGTAAAATATTATTTTTAGGCACTGATAAATGATTTTTTGACTCAATTTATTTTTTGTTATATTTTCATATTCATTTTCATTCGTGGCCCGTACGTTTTCTTAAAAGTCCGCCCATTTAATCTCTTTTTCAACAACTTGACACATTGACAATTTGTAGATTCTACAAATTTTCTGTACTAAAAGGTTTCCAATATAGAAATGATGTTTACCCTAATAGTAGTAAAAATAAAAAGGCGTAAACAGTCCCTTAAGAGCTGAATAATATGATGCAAAGGAGCGAAACATTTCGAAAAAAGTCATCCCTTAAGAAATTATTGTTCAAAAACTTTGGTTATATTATCTGGTTTTACCTTGGGTTATATTATCTGTCCAGTTAAGCGCACGGCTAGTTCAGAAAGGTTCGATACCGATTATATAATGTTCATGTTTTTTTTAATCGAAAAAGTCCTAAATAAATATATGCATATACCTATAGTTTTAAATACATACCTAAATACACACCCAGGCTCGAAGAACCACAAAATTATTTAAGAAAATGTTGGGCCTCGACGGAAATCGAACCCGTGACCCGCGGAGCTGAAGGCAAGGTGCGCCAACTACCCAATGCGCCAACGGGTCAGTCAATGTATTATCCAGGGAATGACATTGCAATTGTTTATGCTTTATTTAACTAATTACTAAATCATGATTTAGCTTTTTATGGCGATGTAATTCACACTAGTTTTTTTTAACTCCATGGCGAATTACTATTGGTATTTTGCTACCAATTACAAAACAATCGTCTCGTTAACGTTTATACCTATTTCGTTTTAGTCTCACTCTCACGTCATAATTTTAATGATCAAATTGTATCACATGACCTTGCAGTAGAATTTCTAAATAAAAAAACAACTGCGTCAGACCAACATACATGAGATTACCGTCATATTGCTGTAATAGATTGCCCTTAAATAACCTGAACGGTCACGGTAAATTATTACTTGACAACGCACATTATTTATCTCTTTTGAATTTACTAGACTATATCTTACTTCGACTTTATATTTAGTTAGACCTAAGATCAAAAATTTTGATACTTTAACAGTTACATCAATTAAAAATATTTCATTAATATTATTTCACAATTAATATCTCAACTTCTTAGTTAATTAATTCTGCTCTCATATTCGTATTGCACATTTTAACCAACTTTGAAAGTAGGCTATATCCAGCGTTTGAACTGTTGTCTTACCAGAAGTCGCAATCATCGATCTCTAATAAATATATTACTATATTCTTATTTCTGGATTCCCGGACTACAGCATAATAAATTTTGTGTCTCAATTATTTTCTCGTAAACTAAACGAGCATATACAAAATCAAATTCAAAATATTATTTATTCATGTATTGTAAACAAGTGCTTTTGAATCGTCAACTCTACTGCTGGTTCGGAAAGCTCTCCCTACCGAGAAAAGCCAATAAGAAATTCGGCGGTTGCTCTTTTCAAAGAATAATTCTTATAACTAGTTACATACAGTCATTACTGTTTGGTACAGGGTCGAAAAGTAGCTATATCCACGAATTCTTATCGTCTAAGTAATCCTCCATAATATAGTAGTAGGCTTTCTGTATTAGCCTTTTATTCTGTATTTTTAATAGTGTTCTTTAACTCCTGTAATGGCAAAGTTTAAATCGACCGTGGAATTTCATTATATATGAAAAAAACCAAACTAATGCGAAGGTTCGTCTGTCTTTCCATTTGTCTGTATGTCTGTTACGCTTCCACGGCTAAAGCGCTGAACTCAATATATATAAAAATTGATACAATTGATACGTATATACCGAGCTGACATATATGATAGAAAAATTCCCATTTTTTCTTAAAAATTTGGTAAAAACTATTTATGATTGAGGGCATTTTAACACTAAAGTACTCACGAACGAAGTCGCAGAAACGACTAATTTTACATATATGCGTATGGCAATACGATACAAAAATGACCCCCGACGAGAAGCGTGAGGTCACGTCACGATCGCTCGCGTAGCATTAGGTAATACATTTATTTTAGTCGTGACAAGCCGCTAGCTTCCTCATATCTCATATATACCTACCTCACTCTCAAATGACGTCACAAATTTTAGGATACCAGACTCAAAATAGTTTTATGTTTCGAAGGTTCTAGTTTTAAAATCAAATTTTATAAAAGTGTACGCGCTATAAATTGATAACAACTCAATTTATTAATACTTTGAGAAAGCCTGTACCTGCGTAAAACTTTCTAAGATACTCTCCTAACCTGCGTTGGACTAGTGCGGAAAACCTTAACTGTATGTCCATTCTATATCTATACTTATTATAAAATAAAGTCCCCAAAGCTGTCTGTCTGTATGTAATCGATTATTTTTTAAAATTTACTGAACCGACTTTTGTACGGTTTTTACTAAAACGTGATGCAATTCTTCCAGAAGGTTTAGGTTAATAGCACAGCATGGTTTTTTGTAGATTGTGTTGAAGAGGTCGCGTATAAGAGATTTACGAGGGAAAAACTTTATAACACACTGATTTTCACCCGGACGAAGCTGCAACAACAGCTAATTTTAATTATAAAAATATATTACGGGCCATTCATTCGCTATGTCGATTCTTTCTTGGCTCGCATTAATTTGTCAATGAAACACTGCAAGGTTCTAAGAATTATACCTATCTATCACACCAAAATTATAACGTGCATAAGTCATAACTACATTATATGTACTTGCGTGTTCGCTTAAATTTATAGTCTTTGTTATATCTTATAACACGTCTTAGGTACCTATTTATAAACCATTAGACACGCGAGACTATTAATTGTGGGTTATTTGATATTTGTTTTTGAGTTGTCTAACCGACGGCCATAGTGTTTTTAAAATAGATACTGTAAAAAATTATATATTATGAATGAATGAACGCTTTGTACGGAAAAAAATGTAAAGGATAATTGTTATCAGAATAACAAAAATTTGTACAATATATAATTCTCATGCCATAACACAACCAACACAGTGAAATAAAATAGTCATTGACAATGAATGAAACTTTTTTTTGTAAAGCAATGGCTGTATATTGTTGGTCTAAGGCCCCTCGAGATTTATTAATGCGTGATGTTGGATCTATTTCGTTTTTCGTATTTTAAATTCTATCAGATGACTGGATGAGAGTCAAAAAACATACTAAAAAGGTTATGGTATTACACTACTGTGTAATACCATAACCCTTTTCAATTCTTTCATCATCTTCTTTCATCATCTTTTTACAGCACCAAAATTATCATAAACTTTTTGTCTAAAACATTCAGTAAAATTAGAAGGGACAGAATTTTCCATAACAATTGCCACCGACAGCTGGCCACGCAAATAAATCCTGGAGTTTTATCGTTACCAGCATTCGGACCAGTCCAGGTAATAATTTCAATCTGCACCGACACAACTTCAAAACGGCCAAACTTAGACCCATTATATTTTAATTTAGGACACGCAAACAAATAAATGTTTCCGCTCACTGCATAGGATTGTAGCAAATCGTACCAAACTAAAAGATCGAAAACGAAAATTACTTGTAAATTACAAGACAATTTCCTGTTCGTTATTTATGTTATATTTTTTTGGAATGTTTATTTTATACAACGCGTAAATTTTTAAGACAATCTATACTTATTATGAAACAAAGTCCCAAAAAGATGTAATCAATTTTCTCAAGTTTTCACCAAAAGATAGTGCAATATTTCCGAATGGTTTAGGTTTAGTACATATCGGTATTATGTAAAGTGTGTTAAAGAGATCGCGCAGTTATTAAAAACTTGCTTGCTGGGAGCTTTAGTCGCGTGAGCTGAGCGGACCAGCAGAGATACCCTAAAGTAATGTACTGGAGAATTGTAGATCTATAAAAATACTATAAAAAAGTCTGGGACAGCATGTCTCTATTTCTCACGGCTAATTTACAATAACTATTTTTATATTTAAAATTCCATGCGCGTGAAGCTGCAGGCACAGCTAGTTATATATTAATTATACCACAAAACGTTCAATCGGTTTCTACTTCAACCTAATATTGTAACAAATGCTAAAAATATCTGTACACAACTTCTAAATCGGCAAATTACCAAAATTAGAAACATAACGCGGTTGAGTTGTTACTATTAATAAAGATTACGTCTTAGATTTTTATTGGAATGGTTTAGTAGATTTCAGTGCGTTTTATAATGAGATATTACCTCATTTATTACAAAAATCGATTTAGTTATAATTTGTAACTAAAAATAATACTATCTTATAAAAGAGGAATTATCACTGATAAACCTTCATATGAATACACGTAAAAGATTCCTCAGCAGTTTTCAAAGCAATTAGCTTCGAAGTTCGCATTTAAATTTTGCGAGAAACTCCAATTTGGATTTCGGAATCTACAATGCCCGTTTCAATTCCAACTTTTGAAACTAAATCGCAACTTTTAACGAATCATTATGACAATAAGGTATTGAATATGAAAGGTGAGAATCAAATTCAATTATATTTGATAAATTTTGACGTAAGTGCTAATGTGGATATGGAAATTCTTGCTATAATTAAAGGGCCAAGTAATACGTAGTAGGTCAATAAAGTCCCTTTTGTATCAACTAAATCAAATTTATACTTTTATTAAATCTTTTACAAAAGTTATCTATCAATACAGAATTATGTTATATAGTAATTTATATTATGTAAGAATTATATTATATAGTTAATAAATTACGAAATATTATAATAAAAATAAATTTCCTAATACTATAATTATGTATTACATCTAATGTCTAGTATTAGTACTGATTTAAGTCTTTATTCAGCTTAAGTTATAACTACTTCCTGCTTAGGCATAACAAACTGGAAAGGTTTAACGGAAGTTGTGGTGAGTTTGCCATATCGGATTGCTTAATATGTAATAGTTCTATGTGTCTTAGTTCATAACATACGAGCAAACTGTACGTTTACGTAATAAATAAATGACAAACTATTATCAAAAAATCAAACTTATTTAAAAGAAATAGATATCTTCAAGTTTTAAAAGCTCATAATCACAAAAATGCGAGTAAGTCATATATCATCGATATATACATACATATATTAAAAAATACGTCATTATATACATGTTATACATAAATGATTTATAGAAACAAGCGTGCTTATGCGAAATTCCATAGCTACAGATGCTGTAATTGAATTATTTTGCTATAATCCGCGTTTGTTAAGTTAATGTATGTAATGGTAAGTGTACGAAGGAGGCAAAATTCACATACCTTAATGGGCAGGACAAGTCACCACACGTATTCCGAAATGCCGCCACCAGCAACAATGCACTTGTAACTATACTTTATAATATAGTATCATATTTATTGTCAATTTTAATTAAGTTAAGATATTTCCTTTTGTAATCTTTTTTGGATAAATAAAAAACATTTTATTTCATTTCATATTAATTACTGTACAATCTATATAATATTATAGTTCTATTTAAGAATAAGTCGTAGTTCTTCTATAAAAGTATGTGTGTAAGGATAGAGACAAACACTTCGTTTATAAAAAATGCATGGAATCAGTATATCCATATATTTCCAACGTAAGATGGCAAAAACTTTAAGACTGACCGATTTTGCGGGCGCCAGGTGAGGCGTTCGTTTTCATCCTAAGTTGTATTATGCTAATCAACTTCACTGACTTTTCGAATAGAATAAATTTTAATTTCGCCATTTCGTCCCTCCGTTTGAAAGTTTCTTTTCCGAACCTTACTGATTAATTTTCGAAACTCTCTTCTCATTTTCATTGAATAAAGGTAGAAATTAGGGCTACCACTTCTTTTATTTATTTATTTAATAATATTTAGTTTAACAATAATATCATACTTGAGAAAATATTATTTATTAAAGACGAAGGACAAAAGTAATTTTTTTATAAATTTAGTTCAATTTCGATCCCAAAACATTATATAATAGCACAATACTAAGAACTGATGATGTACAATGAATTGTAATGATTGCCTTGAGTTAATTTCAAGACGCTGTCTTGTCTTAACTTATAAACTTTCACTTCACAGATAACATTATATTTCACAAATACATCATCATAGTCAAAATGCATGTTCCGATGAGAACGTTTTATGATATCCATCAGTCATAAATTTAAACCTCACGATTATCCTGATACAGTGTTACCTTAAGTCCCATATATGTGTTGTGCGACCGATGACATTGTAGACATTTTCTACACAACGCCCTAAGGCAAGTTCTAACCTCACAAGATGTAAACTATTATAATATATAATATAAGAATTACAAAGCTCTAATTTCTACTGCTTTCAATTACATACATAAAATTATAACTAAAATCTTATTTCCTTGTGATGTTTTTTTAAAGATGCAATTAGCATTTAAAATGGCACGTTGGCGCTGACCCTGCCTTAAGCTACGCGGGTCGCGGGTTCGATTTCCGCCGAGAGCTAACATTTTCTTTAAACAATTTGTTGGTTCTTCGAGCCTGGGTGTATATTTGTATTTAAGTATGTATTTTAAATTATATATATGTAGTATATCTACCATTTTTGGGGTCGAACTACCATGTGTGTAAGTGTCCCATATATTTATTATTTATTTATTTATGTTATATTTTTCTTACTTTATGTTTTTACAGAAATATCTTGCCTATAATAAAACTAATAATTTATGAGTGTAAATATATGTGTTATTCTGATTCAATTTTAATGAAGTGTCTATTTGTAATCTTTTTAATTTCTAATCTATTCCGAATTTGTCATACACGAGTATACAACTTGTCAACCCTAAGTGAAAGGAATGTCGCAATGTTAGTAATTTTAATTAAAATAGAAATACACGTTCCTGCAAATATGATGTTTGTTACGAATTAGGAATTACGAATTAATTTCAAAAGTCAACGTGGGATTAAGTCCTATAGGTATGAATTCGCTTGTCCTTTTTTTGAGAGAAGCATAAATAATGAAATATATAATTTTTTTTATAATTTCGAGTTAATTCCGTGAATTTTTTGGATAAGAGCAGAACTGTGGTTTAGTTTAGACAATTTATGTGAAAAATTATTTATGTCTATGATATCTTATTGGATAGCCCAACTCTGCTAATTTTTCACGTCATCCCATTTACAACTACCTAACTAGAACTTATTTCCACTGGGTAACAAATAATCTAGAGGTCTACTGGGTCTTATTATCTGTTGCTGGTAAGACCCAAAAATTATATATTAAAACCTATTAAAAAAAGTTTAATACTTTAAAAAATAAATTGTAAATGGAAGAATAAACAATGACCAAAGTAGATAGGAACCCACCGCAAAAGTTCATCCCTACAATTTCGGAAATATGAAACTGTTGTCTTCACGAGCTGAAATACCTAGATTGGCACGCAAATATTTTCTCCCGGAAAGAATTGCATAGCGGAAATTATTAGAGACAATTGCATTATTACGGTCATCCTGCACGGTTTCAGTGTATGTGAATTCACACAACCTGATCTCGACTATGATAGACCATTCTAAAGATTGGTCCCACCGAAACTAATAAAGATAAACTAAGATACTGCGTAACTCACTATCGCGTTGAGTGGTATAATAAACCAAGATAAAACTATGATGTCATGATACGACAGGCCGAATTGAGACCATACTACTTTCACTATAACCTTTAATCCGACACATCTCGATGTTCACGTAACAGTTATGTATTCTTTATAATAAATTTCACATAAATAATAGCTCCTACTTCGCTTCTTTATTTTCTGTGGTCAAAGGTTGCGGTTTTTAGGTTATATTGCTGTTTATTATGCAACTTTGTTTATAACTTAATGTCTCTAATCAAATTAAGGAAGATTGAAAGTACAGATTTTCACTTTTGTTACATTGTCTGGTATATCTTTTAATTATTTCGGTATAAGTCAGTAAATGGTCTTTCCTTTGATATACTAATGTACATATTTGTATGCCAACCAAAAACATTGTTCCATCAAGCTATGGTACGTCCCCTATTATGTATGTCATTTTGCAATTTCTTCTTATCTGTGTTTTTGTACCAACAAATAACGGTCCTACAACGTTGGTATTTTAGAATGGTTAATCTTATCATAAATGCTGTTCTTATTAGGTCTAGCATAACTGTTCCCGGCGTTATTTCTGGCAAAAGAGATTCTTATAATCATATTAAGAACATTAATTAAGATAATTCATCATCATCCTCCTGCCCTTATCCCACTCTAAGTAGGGTCGGCACAACATGTTACAAACATGTTGTCAAATGATTTGGCTACGTATTTTACGACCGGCCGCCTGCCTGACGTCAACTTACCTTAGTCGCCTTTTACGACACCTACGTAAGAAATGAGGGTGGTCTATTTTACACAGTCGGATGCCACACGACGGATCATTAATTAAGATAATTATTAGAGAAAATTTAACATTGCCAATAAGACAGCTGTGTGTATGCTAACTTAAACTTCTGATAACCAGAATTCCTTCTCCGCTTTTTTTCGTGCTAAGCACCCAAAGCTGCACACAAGTATCTCAAGAGACATATATGACACAAACATGTTTCGCTTGAATCAAGCGGCTCCTTATGTCTTTAGCCATAATATAATCGTAGAATCTCTTAAAACTGCGTCCGGTGCCAAGAGCAAACAAAAAACATTATACGACTTTAGTGACTTAAATTTCTCATAAAACATGGATTATCATTTAGTAATGTCAAACAATTCTTTGCAAAATATTGACTTACCAATTAAACGATGTATAAATATTGCAAGCTTATATTCCTAATATATTTTTTGCGATCAGATACCGGACACAAACGGGAATGTTTAAAGTACCAATGTGCTAAGTGTGGAAAAACTCAAATAATTAAAATTCCGTGTACGGTGAGGAGTAAACTTCTGCTTTTTTTTGCATAATCAGTTAAATTTTGTGAATTATTAATCTATTATTAATATGTTTACATTATTTATTAAATAATGTTTAACGTTAAATATAGTATGATGTATTGAAAGGAGTTATTATAATAAAATTATAAATATTTACTTCTCTTACAATGTGCAATATACATCCAATACCGTCCATTGGTCATCATCATCATCATCATCATCTCCTGCCCTTATCCCACTCTAAGTGGGGTCGGCACAACATGTTGCAAGCATGCTGTCATATGATTTGGCTACGTATTTTGCGACCGGCCACCTGCCTGACGTCAACTTACCTTAGTCGCCTTTTACGACACCTCGATAAGAAATGAGGGTGGTCTATTCTGTGCAGCCGGATACCACACGGTATTCACCTTAGTCGCCTCTTACGACACCTCGGTAAAAAAGGAGGGTGGTCTATTCTATGCCGGATACCACACGGCCTACCAATACCAATACCAATACCGTCCATTGGTATTTTTAGAGAATATGATTTGGTGTCGAGTGGAAGCCAATCCTTGCTTTACCATTCTTTATAACAACCCCAACAACAATCAACCCCTAATCGATGATAAAATACTCATGAATTGTCAACTTTTGAACACGTAAATATTCTAAGATTTTTAAGATCTAGAAAGACATAAATTTTGTTTTATAAACTTTCTCACCTAATTTGGAAATGAATATTTATAAAATATATTTCGTGGTTTGTCAATACTTGTATTCGCAACTCTGCTATGTGTGTTGTTGTTTAGACATAAAATTTATTAAGTAATCCTATACTTTGTCCCTAATACGAGTTTAGTGAAGCATTATTTGCAATAAGGGTGACAGCCGTTGTGGTTATCCTGCCACAAGCTGTGGCTCTGTGATAACACAACATAAGGTTTGGCAACATCTAATGTTTTACTCGGACAAGTTAGTATAACTTGTCCGCTTTTTGAAGAAAGACATGCTTACCTTAAATAACTTTATCACATACGAACAATTTTTAAAGACTACAATTTAAGAATTTATCTGCAACTAAGTTCTGCACTTTATTCAAGACTTATTAATAAAATTTTACACTAAATAATAGCATAATGGACAGAGAAAGGAATTATTAATGTATAAGATTAATTGTAGTACCCGGCATTAAATAATTCACATCGATGTTTATAACGAAACAGCCGGCTAGTTCAGTTTCGTAGAGCGCTGTCACTCTCACTCAGTTAGTATTTGACGTTTCACACGGGTTCGTCAGTCGTGTAAAACGTCACGTCATGTGCGACGGAGACAATGCTCTATGAAGCCGAATCTAGCCGATTTCTCTCACTAAGCATCGATGTGCATTATTTATTGTCGCGTACTATATTTTTGTTATTAATAATAAATTAGCAATATTAGCGATAAATGAAATACAATGATTTTAGTTATTCTTAAAATAACTAAAATCTAAAATACTAAAAGTATGTCAGCGGAATTTATGTTTATTATATTTTTATTCTTTTTACAGTCCGTCTCTTATCGGGCTTGCAATCATCAAAGTTACTTATACATAAGATAAAAATAACGATATTGCGTAGGTATAATTGTGTAGATTTTTTACCATGATGCCCTTCTCCATCCAGATTGCCTTCTTGGGTGCCATGTTTAGATTATATCCAAGATAGTTTATAGAATTAGACGTTAGTTTGCGGGGATCCATAATACTAAAAAAAAGTAATAATGAAATTATTTTACAAACGATATAATCGCAGATTGTAGCAAAATAATTAACTTATTGATTATGTTAGAATATATGATCAATCTGACAAAATAGACGTATATATAAGAATTTTCGTGTCGCATTGTTAATTACGATACTCCTCCAAAACGGCTTGACCGATTTTTATGAAATTTTATATGCTTATTCAGTAGGGCTGAGAATCGCCTATTATATATTTTTCATACCCCTAAGTGACAAAAGTTGTCCAGACCTAACATTTTTATTTTATTTTTTGAACAATTTAATATTATTATTATTATTTTTTTTTTTAATTTATAAAGCAATTTAACGTTGTCCGGGTCAGCTAGTATATTATATATAAGTTCATATAGTACAAACGTATCGCGAAATTTATGGCGATTTATAACAGAATCTTAGAAATTTTATACTATAGGTTTCTTAATAAAAGCTTAACTAATATCCTCTAACATTTATTCATTCCCTATTTTCTTTCTATCCGAGATTATATTCCGCAAAACTTCGTAAAAATGCTTGAAGTTTTAACTTGATTAATGAGTGGGTAAACGAGAAAAGAAACATTATAAATCTCTCTGAAATCAAGACAACTTTCACTTCGGATTGATTTTTTAATCTGTTAAAACTTCGAAGAAGTTTTATCTTTACAGGTTTTTTTTATTCTTTATTCTATGAGAAATACACGAAAGATGTCGTTCACTTATCAAACTGTGACATAGAACCTGCGCTGTATCGCCTCGAG
Source organism: Morpho deidamia (assembly GCA_947086505.1). Classification (NCBI taxonomy): domain Eukaryota; kingdom Metazoa; phylum Arthropoda; class Insecta; order Lepidoptera; family Nymphalidae; genus Morpho; species Morpho deidamia. Next base: position 6,242,212 of record CAMTZC010000025.1, read on the forward strand.
CAGTCATGATTTCTAGATGAGCATTTTGTACCCTCTCTCTTAGCAACTTTAGACCACTGGTTTAATGCCCTGTTCAGAAAGTATATAGTGCGAGAGTTGACCGATCCAATCAGTCTTAACTCACCGCTGTTGTACAAAAATTTGTTAGTTCAAATATCTAAAATGTAAATTAAAGGTTTAATTTCTATCATATGCAATTAAGCTGTGATAGCCCAGCGATGAGACCGTGTGACTCTCTAGAGACGATCATGAGTTCAAACCCCGAGCAGCCACCAATGAGTTTGTCTATTAAAACTTATGTGTCTAATTGATAATTGCAATTTATCACACGCTTTTCGGTGAAGGAAAACATCGTGAGGAAACCTGCATAACTCTGAAATCTATCAATCCGCATTGGAGTAGTGTAGTAGGTCTTAGCTCCAATCCTTTTCTCCAAAAACGGAGAGAGGAGGCCTATGCCCAGCAATGGGATAGTAACAGGCCGTTACTTTTTTTTTCAATAATCATAACTTTAAACTTATATGTTAAAACTACAACAAAAAGAAAGAAGCAGTACTAGGAAGCTATAAAAAAAACTAGACGGACGTAAAGATATAATCTTAAGAACTTTTTGTGTCCTGTTTAAAACAATAAATAGCCAGTGATTCAATCTCAGATGAAAATGTTAAGTTATCCGTTAAAACACAAGTCACGTCCGAGCAAACTTAAAATTGTCTAGATACCATTATATAGTATTGTAAATTCTATACTATCTGCAAGAATCTGTTAATAAAAGTTGGATACAGATTATTTATAATACCCAAATGAATGGCTATTATAAATATTCTCATGTCTGAGTACCCTAGAGAACCTTCTAGAAGCAACAAAAGAACTTTATGGCACTTGTCAGCCATTTTAAATCTGGAATATTGAATTGGAAAATAAGTATATATATGAGTACATAAGGGTCAACAATAGCTGACTATATTATATATTTACAATATGTCGTACGATATTACGATATAAAACTGTACGCTCGAGAAAATTACACATATTCCAGAAATAAGTCTGAATTAAAGGGCCTCTTATATTTTTTGTTGTTTATTAGAGTTTAGTATAGATTACCACGAATGGACGGTTAGGTAAATATATCGAAGCATTTTTATGCAATTGTTTATTGCCTCATTGTACTAGAAATAATCTAGTTATTATCTTAGTTCTGCTTTCATAATCGGACTCTGAAATATTGTTAACTATTGCACCCGAACGATCATTCGCGTCAACCTCAGTTTTAAAATACCCTCAATTATGTGGTCCATTTTTCTTGTTTCTTGATATTTGATATTTGACAGATCTTAGATTTTATAATATTATTATAGATTAACTTCCTCTTTATAATATTTAAATTTACAAAGCGATGATTTAATGTGATTTCCGCGGTGCAGAAGGAAGACAGGCAAAAACAGATCTCTGATTTGATTGAGTTTGTTAACATAATCTAAACGCAATCATTTTATATAATAAAGTGTATTTAAATTGACTACAAAATGCTACACCGTCTAATGAAGTTGTTATTGTTCCTGAATATTTTGTCGACAAGAAACATCAAAAACTAATAAAAGATTATTATGTTATAACAGTTTTTACGCATTGTAAATGGATTATTTACAAAAAAAATAACTATTGTCTTTTTTGTTACAGATAAAAACACCTCCTTACTACAAGTATGTATATTCGGATTATTCTTTTTAACAAGTTGCAAAATAATAACTTTTTCTTCTACTTCAAGAAAAGTAGTTTAAAGGGTTTCCCTTCAGGAGGAAAGGATTTTTTTTGTAAACTAACCCCAAATATATTATCGTTGTGCCTGTTTTATTTTTACAATTGTGTTGGTATGGTGTTGCAAAAGGCGACTAAGGTAAGTTGATGTCAGGCCGGCGGCCGGACGTAAAATAACTAGCTAAATCAAACATATTTATAACGTTGTGCTGACGTCACTTAGAATAGGATAAGAGCAGGAAAATGAATGATGAAATTTAATTTGCATAGCTCGAAAACCTGTTGACCTTGCACTGGAAAACTTTCAGTATTGACAGTTGATCCTCAGAAGAGCCATTTTATTCATGCGGGATGAATAATGTGAAATTCTCTCGACACCTATGTACCACAAACATAAGAAGTTCATTTTTCGATGAGAAGTAAAATATAAAGTCACTTTATCAGATATTAATAAATTATCCATGAACGATTTGAGGTTTAAACTTAAGTCAGGAAGCGAGGTGCGCCCCAGTTAGATTAGCTCGCATGTCTTATTAAGTTTGGCCTGGACCCGCGTCGGAAACTACCGGCAGTCGCCGCCGGCCTTCGGAAATCAAACTAATCGATTTTCATTTCGTCGACAGGAAATTAAATCCTTTGAGAGTCGTTCCCGATAACGGATTTCAGCTAAGCACGACACATGTTCCACCGTTCGAACGTATGAACCGAAAGCGAAAATATTAATATCGCTCATCGGTACCTTTATTTAATTTCTCGAATCTAAATCTGCTGGGGCTTCACGTTAAATTGAATTTCATATTTATTTTGTCAGCCTTATATCTCGCCTGCACCGTTGATTAAATCACTGGAATAGATTGTTTTCGTTTTATTAAATTCTATTGTACAGTAAAGTAGCGGCCTTTTAGTATCCCACAGCTGGGCAGCTCCTAGCGAAAAGAATCGCTAGTAATACAGTAAAAAGTATTTTATCTATCCATGAAAGGATTGAAGCTTAGACTCAGGACACTGCTCCATTGAAAATTTATAGGTTGTACATTTTCCAGGAATCCTCTCGATATATACAGGGTTTCTTACTATATTTTCCTTTAAGCCGTGGTCCGGCCTCAAAGGAGGCACCCTTAGGACGACGTTCCCCGACATTTAAATGTAATTTAAATTTCTTTATTAAATCACTAAATTTCTTAAACACAATTTTTATTTAAAACCTTTTTTACAAAATTAATCCATGCTAATATTATAAATGGGATTAAAAATAAATAATTCGCTTACACTAGATAGGTAATGATGAAACTCGGTACAAATAAAACTTTATACTGGACTATTTTAGGATATCCAATTGCCGTTAAGGGAAAACGGAAACAGAAATATTTTGGGAACAGGAAACAAACAATATATAATTGAAAGTACTTCAACACTTAATTTAACGTGAACGATGTCGCAAGTTTTTTAAAATACATCATCATCATCCTCCTGCCCTTATCCCACTCTAAGTGGGGTCTGCACAACATGTTAAAACATGTTGTCACATGATTTGCGTACATATTTTACGACGGGCGCCTGACTGACACCAACTTTTAAATAATTTATAGAATTAGGCGTTACTTTGCGGAGATCCATAATACAAAAGTAATAATAAAATTATTTTGCTATAATCCGCGATACAGTAAATAGAAAATATATATAGTGTTTAATGTATAGTGGATTATCAGTATTTTCATACCCGATACGTGCAGGATTCGTAAAAGCACATGCACAAACCTCCACCACTTCCACCAAATTACACAAGCACTACACAGTTTCACTATCACAAACTCAACAATCGTTTCGCCCCGCAACCGAGGCATCATCAGGAGATAGACTCCACGACAAAATCGCAAAGCGAAGCGTTATGCAAACAAGCATTGTTATATAGTAATCGGTTCATCCCCACCTTTACCTCTGAACACGTGCAACAAGCTTGAACTTGAAACATTTATCTGCTCGTTAATGAGGGTGCCATTGTTATGCTTAATGATTTCTAATTGTTCCAAAATATTCAATTTTAAGCTTTTTTCGCAGGTGTGCAGTATTTCGAAACAATGGTCATTAGGAACTTTATGACCGCTTTCTAACAAATGTTTCGCGAAATGTGAATTTTGTGGCTTATTATTCCTGAAAGCGGCCATATGTTCTTTAAAACGGGTTTAAAAATTACGACCAGTCTGACCCACATATGTATCATTGCATTCAGGACATTTTATTTTGTAAATACCACTCTTTTTCGGGCTTTCTAATTTGTCTTTATTATTGCATAATATCTTTTTTAAGCAGTTATTACTTTTAAAACCTAATTTTATATTTGACTTTGTTTTAAATTCGTTCTGACAATGTTCCAAAATAGGTCAAACTGGCTTTGTATTTATTATCTTTGTAATGTGGCACCGCATAGAAGTGTTTTGTCAATTGCAACTTCTGTTTATTTTTTAATATATTTTGTACTAATTGCTCATCGTAGCCATTGGAATGCGCCTTTTGACGCCAACTTATTTTTTTCAAATTTTACGACCCCTTGGTAAGAGAGGGGGTGATCTATTCTACTGAAACGAATACCACACGATGGGTCACCTTACTTTACTCGCCTTTGACGACACCTCGGTAAGAAATGAGGTTGGTCTATTCTCTTCAGCCGGATACCACACGGCTGGGATTTTGTAAATACATTAAATATATTTTGTAGTATCTATAAAGAGTGCTAAAATGTCACTATATCTAACAATTCTTGTAATGTTTAATGCGTGAAATATAGGAGATACCGAGTTTCCATTAAAACAATAAAACATCCATCAAAATCTATTTCTCCAAGGCAAAGGACTGCTTTTAGTAAGCAAGACTAGTATCATGTTACGTCGAGTCCAACGGACGCGTACTTGTAAAGCCGGTTTCAGAATGCTCTAGTCCAGCTAAGACTTTTTTTATCATACAAGGAAACTATTGGGTAACATCTGACAAGTATACCTTTCCTTCAATACCTAATAATAGTTGTATTTGCTTTATTTGTTTGATGGAATATATTCAAATTTAATTTAAAAATAAAATTTATATTGCCGTATATGCTGATGTAAAGGTTAATTATGTCATGTTAATTATTTAGACTCATCACTTTATAAAATTATTTTCTTTTCTTTTTACCTTATCAGGAGCCAGTACTTGTGTCATTTAACTTTCCTTCTATTTTAAGTTTTTAACTATTCGATTTTTTTCCAACAAATTTTTTGTTTTAATTTTTATATATTGTATGTTTTTATGGTTGCATATTTTTTTTTTGATACATTATGTCAATTTTATAGAATAAAAATAAACACTATTCGGTTATTAAAAGAGTTAATAAAATTTTAATCCAGTTATATCACAGTACGTTAAATTCCAGGATCGATTACATGAGATGCATTTTATATCTCTGCTAAGGTTTTGCTTATAAACCATAAAGTAATTTACCCCTTCCTTTTTTTTCGCTAGCATATAATCAAAAACAAACTGTCGCACAAGCATATGATAAAGTTATACTTAACTTCAAAGTGACACAACCAATTTGTAAATTTATAATTTACAACAAAAAAGATGCAAATAACTAATGAATGTTTTCTAAAATCCTATTTGAGTAATTCTGGTTTTCTGTCTCCGATTTACTTAGTATATTAATCACCGAATGTAAGTTCGTTGAACTGAACAAAAATAAACTTCCATCTATAGACATATGCCAATATCGTTTGGCTAATACAAACAACCATACCACAAATTTAGAGGTCTCTATTTTAATATTTGTACAATTTTAGCGAAGAAAAATAGTGCGAAATTACGCGAGTAAAACTGCAAATAATACATATGTAGATTGACCGGTAATTATATTTTATTTATTACCCAATTTGTAGCCTACCTTACAAGTAAAAGAATATATGCTAAATTAATTAATCTTGGTTTACATATATTGCAGGAATTTCCTAGGTGTATGACGGTTTTCTCAAGATTTCACGTCCACGGTAAATCGCATGATAATTCATTAATTCACATTAAACGCAACTTTTTGTAAACACTTTGCGGGTATTTTCACTGTTCAACAATCATGACCCTATCATAACGTGAGTATGAAAGTAACTGTTACTTGTTACATAGTTAAAGCCTTTTACTATCCCACTGCTGGACATAGGCCTCCTCCCTCTGTTTCTGAAAAGAAAGGTTGAAACTAAGAACCACCACGCTGCTCCAATGGTAAGTTACACATATCCCCAGAGTTATCTAGAGATATGCAGCTTTCCTCACGATGTTTTCCTTCACGGAAAAGTGTGTGATAAATTGCAATTCAACTACTATTAAAACTTACGTGTCTAATATCAATTAGACACGTAAGTTTTAATAGAAAAACTCATTCCTTTTGAACTCGTAACACCACCCTCGCACGGTCTTACCGCTGGCCTATCACAGCATCATCAGCATTACGTGATTAACTTAGAGCAATTGCTAATTAAGATTTGAATAATTTTTTTTAGATTACGTTACTAAGCGTGAATTGACTAGGCATCACTTGTAACTACACTATTAGTTAAATAGAAGTTCACGCCGGTATTACTCACTAATTTGAACTGATGTAGATTATGATAATCATATGCAAATTCACCTTTTAGACATACATTATTCAAATATTTCTTTATAAGCTCTGCGATTTATTAAAATCAGTATAAGTATAAGCATCTATATCATAAGTTCAATAATCTACTGCGACAAAACAGAAAAAAAATCAAAGAAAAAACAGTCCAGTACATTCTAATATGTTTGCTTACATAGAAAGCCTTGAGAGGACAAATGCAATAGTTGTTTTAGAATTTTATCGCGAAAATTCTTTAAGACTAGAGCGTATTGTACAGTCGGTTTTCATCTTTTACAGTCATGATTAAAATGAACGGCAGAATATTAAAAATATATAATGAGATATATAACACGCATTATTAGCAAGTTCAGATTCTATAAGCCCTCAACTGACACTATATAATTGTGGTCGCTCTTTAGTTAAATAAAGCGTAAAATTTAAAGTAGAAGTACAGAAGTAATAATGTTTTTTTTTCCTTTAATCCGCCGTTATAGCAAAAATTTATTATTCCTTTTGTATAATGGATCTTTGCAAAATAACGCCTTATTCTATATATTATTTAAAGTAGATATAGGAAAATATTACGAAAATATAAGCACACTACTTTGACAAACGAACAATTTGATTATTATTAATTTCGAGGTGAAAAGCTAATGCTTTCTTAAGAGACATTAATGAGAAAAAGGCACTCACTTGATACCAAATGTTATTACTCTTTTGCACCAGTACCCTAAAATACATCGTAGTATAGCTATTCCACTACTATCCACGAAAAAGGGAAACTTTAAAAAAACTATATCAGTATTAAACAAAGTCACCCAAAACGGAAATAGAAAGACACTTATAACTCTTATTGGGAATCCAAGCTCTTACTTTAATTCTCAAGCTGTCAAAATCAGCAGTAATTGATCGAAAACTTCTGATTGCAAATTTTATTTAAATATTTTGTGCTACAAAAATGATATAGTTATTTTAATTTCGCGTATAACTCAGACAACTATGAAATTTATATTTTATAGTTATTTTTATGCCAATTTTATAAAAAAAAAATGTGTGTTATCACGTGAAAACATACTAACGACTCAGTCGCAAAAATACACGACTAAAACAGTCCCTTAGTTTGTCTTAATCGTGCACAGCTTTATGTGAACAAATCGTAAAGCTGTTTACAAAAGTAACGCGATCCCAACGGCGAAGTGCTATGACATGTACGTAAGGAACATTTCGATTTGTCCGCGGACAACGCGCCTTCCCACGGGAAATTAAGAAACTGGATAGTGACCACGTCCTATGCTCTAGCGACATCGATTTCAAATCTAACTTTTAAAAATATTAAGAGTATAATTTTTTATAAAAAAAAACTAATTGCTTCCTATGATATAGCTCAGTAATCGGCTCGAAAAATACATGTTTTCAGTTTATTAAAATATTAAATGTACGATGAATTCTAATATTTTCTTAAGTAGCTTATATAATATATTTCTGTATTAACTAAGCACATCAGTGTTAACAAAAAATGTTATAATAAGAAATATTTTATGTTTTATGTAATAATAAATAAATAAAATTATACAACACAAGCTGTTTCTAGGACTTGGTGCACGTCGAATTGAATGTTAAAATACCCTCAATTATGTTTGGTTTATCCTGTATGTTAGCCCGGTATATAAGTTTCAATTGTATTGTTCCAGCGCTTTGGCTATCGAAGCGTAACAGACAGATAGATTTTCACAAGTAAAATATTAGTGTGAATAGATTATATAAAACACAAACAGACGTCAAAATCAAAACATGTTCTATCATTAAAAATTTCAATGTTATAACTTTTTATTGCATCTTTCTTAATTATCTTTGTTTATTTTTTGTTTTCTTTACACTATTTTTGATGTTAAATGTCAAAGAGTAAAACATCCAGTTATACCTGCTAATTTCATTTCAATTATGTGGATACAAAAATAAAAAAGGATAGAAACGTTGTATTTAAAATGCTTGGAATATAAACTGCTAAACAAACTGCCGGACACGAAAAGGCCATTACTTTTTTTACAAAGTTGTTAATTGTCCGTATTACGTATACAACTTTACGCGCGACAGACGTGAACAGCGCAACGCTTTCAGTGCATAATCAAGATTTACTGGAACGTTTGCAAATATACCAGTTATAAAAACAGTTAGGCACATGTAAGGAAACTTGAATATTTCGACAGTAACATAAACACTTCCAAATATAATTATTGCAATTAATCAGATTCCAGTAAATCAAAGTCTAGGACTGAGGCGAAAATCCTGGCTGAAAAACCTACGACATTGGGTTAATGAAAGCATCCGTTCCTTATTGAGAGTCGCGGCTTAAAACGTTTAGGGGGTCTACTCTTGAACCCAATTCCGACCGATCGCCATTGGAATTATGTTTCGTACGCTTGAACTCGTCACTAGCGCCATATTATTTCAATATTGGGCGACTTTTTAAAGAACTAAATGGTCTTGGTTTATTGCGTTAGAGTCGTCCGAGTTTCTTGCTGGTTCTTCTCGGTAAGAGCAACATTCCGAACCAGTTGTAGCTTCATTAATCATATTGATGCTTGAAGAATCAAAAGTGCCTGAAATGGTTTAGTTGAATAAAGATTTGATTTAGATTTGATTTGATTCATCGAATCGCTACTCTTGACAATATTTGATAGCACAATATTGCGGTCTTATTGCGTTAGAATTGTGCCGCGATTGGGATTTTTACAAGAACGAAAGACTAACTTGTTGTCCTAATGATCGCCTAATGTAAGCGGAAATAACAATAGCACCCTAAGGGTACAGAAGGCTTGATATAATAATTTTGAAACAATATTTTTTCCTTTTCTTCTCAAGCGATGCATTGGAGAACGAAGTTATCTTCAAGATATTTTTACCGTACTTTCTCTTGTATAACTTAAATCCTATGATTTCTACAAGTTGTAAGTGTAAAATCTATGAATGGATTAACAACGTTGTGTAAATTTATCTGCACATACATCTTGTCCTGCGGTCCAAACTTTCATTTTTCCTCGGAGGTATGATCCCAAGTTTTAATGTTTGCCAGAAAAACATTTAAACTATATTTTTTGCAAACAATGTTTAGACATGCGTTTATTTATTTTAACATTTTAAGATTCAGGCCGTTTTAAGCATATTGTAAAATTATTTAGCTGGTATTTTACGAGCGGCCGTCTGCCTGAAGTCAACTTACATTAGTCACCTTTTACGACACCTCGGTAAGAAAGGAATGTGGTCTATTCTATCCAGCCGGTTACCACACGGCGGGTTGAAATTTTTACTAATGTGACCACATATTCTATTATATTAGGTCCTTAAATATGAAATTGGCGTTTTGTCGTACTGGCCACTTTGATCTCAAATATTACCTTTATGGTTAGGAATTCCAAATTCAAATTCATACAGCTATTTACTCATGCATTTGTGTTTCAAACCCCCTAATTCATTTGTTTTTTCTTCTTTTGTTTTTTTCTTTGTGTCACTCTGTTTACAAAATGGAAAACATGAAATATCGCGTTATTTACGAGTATGAGTTCCACCGTGGCACCAGTGCTGCAGAAACGGCTCGAAGGATTAATGATGTGTATGGTGACGGTGTCGCAAAAGAAAACACAGTGCGTTTTTGGTTCCAACGTTTTCGTTCTGGAAATTTCGACCTGCAGAACAAGCCTCGTGGACGGCCGGAGACCAAAGTTGATAATGAAGAATTGAAGGCTATTGTGGAAGCGGATCCATCGCAAACCACGTCCGAGTTAGCTGCAGGCTCCGGTGTTAGTGATAAAACTATTCTAATCCACTTGAAGCAAATTGGGAAGGTGAAAAAGCTTGAAAGGTTGGTACCTCATGAATTGAGTGAAGCAAACCGACAAACGCGCGTCGACTGCTGCGTTACGTTACTCAACCGGCACAATAATGAAGGAATTTTAAATCGAATCATTACCTGTGACGAAAAGTGGATCCTCTACGATAATCGGAAGCGCTCATCGCAATGGCTGTACCCTGGCAAACCAGCCAAATCCTGCCCTAAGCGAAAATTGACTAAAAAAAAGTTGCTTGTAAGTGTTTGGTGGACTAGTGCAGGTGTCGTTCACTACAGCTTTCTTAAATCTGGCCAGACGATTACGGCAGATATCTATTGTCAGCAACTGCAAACCATGATGGAAAAGCTAGCTGCTAAACAACCGAGGCTGGTCAATCGCTCTAGGCCACTGCTGCTTCAGGACAACGCTAGACCACACACTGCACAACAGACGGCTACCAAATCAGAGGAGCTTCAATTAGAATGTCTTAGACATCCACTGTACTCTCCGGACCTTGCTTCAACAGTTTACCATTTTTTTCGCAATTTGGATAACTACTTGCAAGGAAAAAAATTCAACTCCGATGGGGCAGTCCAAACCGCCTTCAAAGATTTTATTGATTCCTGCCCGAATGGTTTTTTTAGTAAGGGGATCAATGAACTACCTATGAGATGGCAAAAGTGCATACATAGCAATGGTACATACTTTGATTAATTGAATATATTTCATTAAAAAAAAACACTTTATGTTCCTCCCATAGAAAACGCTAATTTCATATGTAAGGACCTAATATATATTTAAAAATTACGGACAATCTGGCTTTTACACTTATAATGTTATTTACTATTAAGCATACATATGATGAGATTGAATTTATTTTATTCCGTTGTCATCGTAATCATTAGCAAGTTGCGGAGGTGAGATACAAGTAAATGCGTGAGAACTAATGGGCCGACGATTTATACTTCTGTTATACTCACCCCTTAGTTACGTACCAATAATATAGATTATTTATTATTTAAACTTCATTATATATACTCTTTCCTTTATAATACAAAAAACTGCCGTGTTGTATCCGGCTGAGTAGAATAGACATGTAACAACATGTCTTAAACATGTAACTACATGTTTAAGACATGTTGTGCCGACTCCACTTAGAATAGGATAAGGACAGGAGAAAGATGACTTTATCATACCTAAAAATATATTTAATTCATACAACACTGTTACTCTAGTAACCACTCAATCTTACTCTTACTATATATAATATTATAAATGCGAAACTTTGTGAGTATGGATGGATGTTTGTTACTCTTTCACGAAAAAACTATTGGACGAATTTGTATGAAACTTTACAGTTATATAGGTAAAACATCGGAATAACATATAGGCTACAATTTGTAATGATTTTATGTAATATAACGACACATTTCAATAAAGTCGGAAAATATCTGGCCTCTGAGAGCTATCTCGGCGTACGCTGCCAAACCATTGGAGTTACACAAAGATGATATACCGTAGTATTGTTCGTCTTGAATAGTTCTAAATAAAAGTCCGCGACAACATACATCTACCTTTTATGTGCAAGCCACTATGACCAAAAATTGTGAATTATAAATTTAATTTAATTAGTTACTGTGGCAAATCAAATTCCATGCGAGCGAAGCCGCGGGCAAAAACTAGTATAGTTATATATTACAAGTATATAGTTAAACTGTTGTAATAACCAGCGGTGCGTGCGAGGCTCGGATTTAGTAATTATTCGCATCTTATGTTAATAGCCTCGGTGCTATTATTGTATTACGATTAACACACGCCCATACGAAATACGAGGAAAGCGTGTTAATGGATAATTATGGGTCTTAGTTTATTCACGCCTTTTTTATAAAAGTAACAATTTTGTTGGTTGTATGATGAAAAGATAAGTTTCAAGAAATAAAAAAAAAGTTTTTTTGATTGCGTTTACACGTGAAAAGCAAAGAGGGTCATCATCCTCCTGCCCTCATGCCACTCAAAGTGGGGTCGGCACAACATGTTACAAACATGTTGTCAGATGATTTGGCGTATTTTACGACCGGCCGCCTGCCTAACGTCAACTTACCTTAGTCGTATTTTATGACCCCTCGGTAAGAAAGAGTCTCTTCGGTCTATTCTACTCAACCGGATACCACACGGTGGGTCAACTTACCTTAGTCGCCTGTTACAATACCTCGGTAAGAGATGAGAGTGGTCTATCCTACGCAGCCGGATACCATACAGTGGGTCGACTTACCTTAGTCGCCTTTTACGACATCTCGGCGACCAATGAGGGTGGCTAAGATGAGTAGACGTCAAGCAGGCGGCCGGTCGTAAAATACGTAGCCAAATCATTTGACAACATGTTTGTAACATGTTGTGCTGACCCCACTTGGAGTGGGATAAGGGCAGGAGACTGAAACTAAGCTTAGTTGGAAAATAGGTTGCAGCCTCGAAATTACTTGGCGAGTGTTCGATCCTAATTCTAGACAACATTTCATAACAATTTAAAAATGATGATTATGGACATGTTTTGTAATAAATTAAAAAATAATTATGACTGTCATTAAAAAATGGGAAAAAAAACCTCAATAAAATTTCATAGGACTTCATTCATCATATATTCTGAACTAGCTAAAATTTAATTTTTATTAATATGCAAGAAAAAAGAAACCATACGTCTTGCTTCATTAACCATAATTATAAAATTATATTATATAACAGTTATTATAAAATAATCCATTACGTCACTATAGTAATTTATTCACATTATTGTTGAAAACTTGTGGAGCTTTTGAAAATATGAACATCATTTAAAATATATAATCGATTTAAGAGTGATATCATGTCATAGCAAGGCCCGATTAGGATTAATGAATAATGAATGAATGAACTTAATTTCTTACGGGTTTTTAAAATAAAGCCACGATATCAGCTCAGCATTTTATTTATAACAAATATATACAAGTTATATCTATCTTAAATTACTTACACGCTACTATACAAATCATGCCCACGTGGAATGGTCCCAAGAATGCTGGCAGCGTTTCCGCGTTGAATCGCTAAGCTGATTCTTTGTGCGAAAAAGGAGCCAGCCCTCTTGTCACCCGAAGAGGCGATCAACCGAGGTGTTAAAACGGATAAAAATTTTTTGCACTTTGGCTCCATGGCCCTAGGGTCTCAACTGCAAACGGCACAAATATATAACTCTCAACGAGAGATGCATACTTTCGCCGCTTGCCGGATTCGGCCATTTCCGCCGCAGCTCCAGGTCTGGACGCCGTTTCCCTGATATGGGACGAGGCTAACGTAGCAACGCATGTTGCGTCCCACATTAGGGCCCGTCCCCGTTCCCAAGGAACCAGCGTCAGACCGTCTGGTCTCTTGCCATCATCCCGACATATCCCGGAAGACTCGAGAAGAGCAGGAATGTCGATGGTGGCAAGAGCTCTTTTGATGGTGTCATTAAGAGATATCAGCTTGTACAATTCTACACCAAAGTGACTAAGAAAGAAAACATTTTTGATTTAATTTATTTTGCAGTAATTGAATCGATTAGTACAGGATTCTTGATATATTACAATAAGAACCAAAGGAACTTGTATAAATTAAAAGTATCCTTACAGATCCAAACTTAAAATGCTACTAAGCTTTGAACTTAACCAAGAAACGAAATGAACGAGAACAAATTAGAAAGAAATATTTAAAAAGGATTAAATTACAATGAAATTTTATGAACAGGCCGAGGTTGTAAATAATTATAGGCAAGTAAGTCTACAACGGTTGTAGGAAAAGCGTGGATATTGCTTTTTGCCTTAGGGAAATAAGCCGACAAGCTTCTTTTAATTTACACGGCTAAAAAAGGCAAAACAAACTGTTTTCACGTCAAATCTGATTTAATATTTTGCTTAGAAATATTAATTAATCGGTAACATCCATTTACTGTCAGTTAATATTTTGAATGGATTTTATATTATGAAATTATTTACTCTAAAATTGAAATCTTTTACGAATTTTATCTGAGGGTTCCTAAATATGGGGGTATAAGTGACATAACGTGATACACCTTGTCAGTAAACACAGCTCGTTTGGCGAAAAACTTGAACCATCGTTATACGTCCAATTATATCGGTTATAAGTATTTCTTCATGGGACTCGCCGTATGGTATCTGGCTAAGTAGAATAGACCACCCTCATTTCTTACCGAGGTGGCGTTAAAAGCCACTACGGTAAGTTAACCTACCGTGTGGTATCCGGTTGAGTAGAATAGACCACCCTCTTTCCTACCGAAGGGTCGTAAAATACGACTAAGGTAAGTTGACGTCAGGCAGGCGGCCGGTCGTAAAATAGGGTGGTCCATTCAACTCAACCGGATACCACACGGTGGGTCAACTTATCTTAGTCGCCTTTTACGACACCTCGGTAAGAAATGAGGGTGGTCTATTCTACTATGTCGGATACCACACGGCATAAAACATAAAATGAAACATATTTAACACGTATTTGAAGAAACGTTTTGTAATTATAAATCAAATAAACTCGTAAGTCTTTGACGTAATTTATTGTTCTAATTAAATTAATTTTACAATCACGAAACTCAATGAAAACCAAAATATTTCAACTGGTCGTGAGCACGAGCTCTATTATTTTATGAAATCATAGAGTTATTTAAAAGAGTATTGTAAAAGGGGAAGCAATGTTGTAATATAAACTTTAAGGATCGCAAATATTTTGTTAACATCCTCACAAAATCAAAGCTTTATTACGAAAATTAAACAAACTTCTCTAACTTTTAATTGCTTTTCCGTATTTCTTGTAACATACAAGTTTAGTTAAGCAATATATTATTTAAGCACTAGGCGTGCCAGCGGCTTCGCCCGCCTGAAAATCAGTGTGTCACGAAACTATTCAAATTTTTAAACATACAATAACTTTTGTGAGTGGTTACTCACAAAAAATACTTTTGTGTTCATGACTTCATATTTTTAAGTGAAATTTTGAACAATATGAGTCAACCATAAGATAGAGATACACTGTCGCAAACTTTTTAATAGTATTTTTGTACGCCTACAATTCTTTAGTACATTACTTTAGTGTATGTCTTTTTCTTTTTTTTTTATTGTTTAAATGACTGTAATCATGCCTGATGGAAAGTGATGATACAGTCTCAGATGGAGCGCGCTTACCTAGAAGGTGCCTATTCACTGTAGCCTTGTAGGTACCCATATTGAAGGTCGGCTAGTTTACCCGTTGCACTCGCTCCCAGCAAGGCGGCTTTTATTTTCAATTGCGCGAACTCTTCAAAACATTTTACATCAAACCATAATATAATATCAACTTAAATCTTCCGAAAGAATTGAACTACCATTTTAGTAAGAACCGTACAAAGATCCGTTCAGTAGATTTTTGTGAAAATCGATCGCATACAGATGATAGCCTTTGATGACTTTGTTTTATAATAAACTATCGCAAGTTAGCAAGTTTATTAAGAACTAAATTAAATATGTTTTTTTATATAATTTTTCAATAAAATACATATATTTACTGAACAACCGTCATATATAATGTTCTTTTGCATTATGCTGAAGTGCGAAGCAATATTATGCTAAGCGGAAGAGATTGGTTATGAATGTTCGCCGAAGTCTGAAGGCTTTACTTACTTCTAGCTGCAGAGTACGCCGGTTAATTACATAAAAATGCGGAAAATGTACACAAATGATACGTCTAGTGTTAGAAAACGGGGGAGACTGCCTTGGAAATATTATAATAATTGCTTCTTTGTCACCCGTAGTTCAACTTTCTATAAACGAGCACGCATTTTATTATCTAGCTACAAAACATAGCTTACTTATGAGTATTCCAAATGTTTATGGTAACAATTGTGGATGAAATTTACTGTGAAAATATTTCGCTTGCTTAAATCTAATCTAATTACAAAAAAAACGAGATGTGCAAGATTAAAATGGTATGAACATTACAAAAGATGTCATTACAAGAGATAATAAATAAGTATATTTTCTAATCTATACTTATTACTTGCTTTCAGAAAAATATAGTAAAATACTTTTGGATGGTTTAGGTAAATAGTACGTATCGGTATTATGTAAATTGTGTTGAAAAGATCGCGCGGTTGCTAAAAAACTTGCTTGCTGGGAGCTTTAGTCGCGTGCGCTGCGTACCAGTAGAGATACGCTAAAGTAATGTACTAGAGAATTGTAGATCTATAAAAATACTACAAAAAAGTCCGCAAAAGCATGTCTCTATCTCCTTTGATTAACTCACAATAACTACTTGAAAAAATTGTGGGATGGTGATTTCACCGCGGGCGAAGCCGCTGGCACAGCTAGTCAATCTATAAACTGTTTTTTGTAGCCACACATACATAATAAACTTTTATTTATCAAATAAAGCAATTATTTTCACTTTCTAAAACATTGCATCCTTAATCAAAACCACATTGATGTCAATGCAATTTCGATTCCAAGGCAATAGAAAAGCAAAAACGCAAATAAATATACTCGACAGTGTCTGTAACGAAACACGAATATATCATTTATCGACATAATAATTATATTAAAAATAAATTATAGAAACTCATTTATATGTATAAGCTATCATTTATATTATGTTAGCTAATATTCTATAAGACGACAATGCATTCATAAAATTTCATTAACTCACGTAGTATTTCGTTAGACATTGCGTTAACTAAAACGTATTCGTACTCTGACGTAACAAATTTGACATAAGTCTAACAATAAAAGATGTTTTGCAACTTTAGAACCGTCTTTATGTGGAAGTAGACACTTAATTCAGTAATAATGGCATAAGTAAATCAACCGAGACATAATAAAGTACAAAAATAAAAGAATTAAAGGATAACTGCTCACGTATTAAATCAAATCAAATCAAAATAATCTTCATTCAAGTAAGCTTTTTACAGGCACTTTTGAATCGTCAAGGATCAATTAGATTTAATGAAACTACAACTGGTTCAAAATGTTGTTATTATATTTGCATTTTAATAAACCTGTTAATTTTTATTAACTTTGCGATTTTCTCGTGGAGTCTATCTCCTGATAATGCTTCGGTTGCGGGGCGAAACGATTGTTGAGTTTGTGATAGTGAATATTATAACCTATATATCTATCTATGGTAGTCTGTCATTATAGGTAATTTATAACTTGTGTTATAACATACAACTGGAAATTTAATCATTTTTAATTTTAAGACTTATCTACACACCTTTTTTCTTTGCAAAGAGACTTGTCACACAGCCGACATTCTGCATAGCATTTGACGTGAAATTAAATATAGTTTAGGAGGAGCATAGTTATTTACTTTGTATCGAAAACAATAATGCGTTACATATTTAGATAGAGACAATATCATAACCGTTTTTACACCTTTAGCAATATTCGTACAAATCAATAGCACCATGGCAAAAATCACTGAAGGAATTTTATACATAACCGTTTATACATATTGTTGTTATCGAGTGTACTATCGTAAATTCTATCTCTGTGTATACACTAAAGACATTAGTAAAGCTTGATAATATTTATATAATATCGATAGATTATGTGCCAAATATGAATCCTAGTTCTTAGGATACGCTATCCGTAATAAAGACGCCATGGAAAGATAAGTGGTGCGAGGATAATTTGAGAGTAAAAGATCCTGTGGGCGCTTCCCAACACTGTTGACCGATCTCATCAATTCTGTGTCACACTCTAGTGTAAATGATTATACTCACTGCACCAAAGCAACATCTATACAATGAACACTGTGTTAATAATATAAATTTTGATGTTTTTTGTGGAAGAATTAGCCATTTCCGTAGTACCCTGAAAAAGGAACTGTCAGTGGATGTATAATGGATACTATTAAGCTTTTATTTGTTAATGATTTATAGAAGCAGGCGTTACTTTGCGGAATTCCATACTACATTCACTATAACAGAACTACCTTGCTATAATCCGCACGGGTTAAGCGAATGCATGTAAAGCCAATGTGTATGAAGCAGGCAACATTTACGCACCTTACACATGCAGGACAAGTCACGACATGCACTCCAAAGCGCCCCAACCAGCAGCAACGCACACAAGCAGCACACACAACCACCACCACAATCTCGACGATCGTTTCGCTCCGTAACCGAAGCATCATCAGGAGGATAGGCTCCACGCATTGCGATTTTGTCGTGGAGATTTTGGTGGCGGTTGTGTGTGCTGGTTGTGTGCATTGTTGCTGGTGGTGGCGCCTTAGGGTGCTTGTGGTGACTTGTCCTGCATATGTAAGGTGCGTAAATGTTGCCTGCTTCATACACATTGGCTTTGCATGCATTCGCTTAACCGGTGGGGATTATAGAAAGGTAGTTCTGTTATAGTGCACTTTTATTTGTATTTGTATTTCTATTTTATATAATTACTGTTAATTCTTTTTTACTGTGATCCGTTCGAGTAATTAATTAATATGCACATGCAGTCTAGATCATATTTTGGAGTGTTATTATGTGAAGCTCAACTATCAATTCAACTTGTAAATATATTTTTAATGACATTCTGTACTTGAGCTTAAATTGAAAAAAGACAGGACAGATAGGGGTGCAAGAATCGACCAAGATGTGACTGACTGTTGTGTCTATAAAGCACGGCTAAGAAAGTACGGGTACATACTCGTAAATATAGTGATTTCTGCTGAAAATTCCATGACACTGTCTCTGTGACTATTTTACTATTGTGCAAACGGTAAGCCATGATTGCGATATGATGAAATGTGAGGCATCAAATAAACGCCGGCGACACCTCGCGACACTTTCTCTTAACTCACCATGAACTAACGTATTATAAAAAAAGTAAAAGTGGCACTTATGAAACCTGTTTCTAATGTGTGCATTAGGGAGGTTGCGTTATAGAAATATTAATGAATTTAAGACGTTGATCATTGATTTTGATTAAGGAAATACGATATATTGAAATAGAAAAATAAACAAAAAAATGAATATTACTAATTCCTATCTGTATTATTTTTGATCATAGAATAAGCTTTTTACTTTAAAATAACGTGTTTATAGTAAGAATACATCTTACTATAAACACGTTATTTTAAAGTTCTGTAAAACCAAAACTAGAGTTCAGCGGATCTTATCGCAGAAACGTACTTGGGTACGAAATCCCCATAAATTATATATTTACTTGAACAAAATTTTACAAAAATTCTGTTCTGCATACTTACAATATTCCGTACGTCATAATACGATGGGGGATGTAATTTTTGAACGGTGAGATCATAAAACATATAAAAAATGATATGAACGTACAAAACGTTTACTAAAAAAACAAATTTAAAATCAAAATTAACCCTAATACCTTCACAGGTATTTATGCAAAATCATAGAACGACAACATGAATATTTTATACACTTCGCTCAGTAATAAACTGTCTACAACTTTGACGTCTTAATTAAAACATTAAGTAAAATCGAGCCTTAACTGTGTCAACTAAGCAAAATATTCCAAAAACATCTTCTTTCGTAATTTGTTCACAGTGCGTACTGACAGAAGATTGAAGTTTTATTATAGTTATATAAGTAGTAAATATAATTTTAATATATTTTACATATTATATATTCAATTAAAACTCATGTGTCTAATTGATAATTGCAATTTATCACACGCTTTTCGGAGAAGGAAATCATCGCATATCTCTAGAGAATTCTATGTGTAACCAACCAAACCGCAATGGAGCAACGTGGTAGGTCTTGACTCCAAAGGCCTATGCCCAGCTGTGGTATAGCAACAAGTCGTTATTTTGCTTTTACTTTTTTTTGTTACTGATAATTAAGGTATAATTAAGGTCCTAAACTTCTGGAAACAATGTGAAAAACGCATTATTGGAAGATTCAGCAGTAAGTAAACAAAGGTTGGTTGTTAATTAAGGTTTTAGGAAGATATAGGATCTGAAACGCCCAACATCATATGGCTTAGAGTTCCTTTCAGGACACCAATACATCCGTTGTTATGTTGAAGTAAAATATTTTTTTTGTATTTTGCAAGTTTAGGCAAATGCTAATCAACATGCCTTTCAATATTGAACATTCTTTGTTCGTTGATTGTCTGAGAATAAATAAACATCTTGCATGTATTTTCTCGAATGAGATAATAAATAGGTTCCCAAGGCGGTTGATGCATCTGGTGCTCTCGATGCATCGATCAGCGGAGGGAGGGGCCACTTTTAGAGAGGCCCCGACCCAGAGGTGGCGCACTCTGGGGCCCAGAATTGCTGCTGGCGGGGATGGGGGTAATGTGTCCAACGGCACCCTGTCCCCGCCACCAGCAGCGTGGTGGAGCACTGTCAGGTTTTTAGTCGGTGAGAGTCCGACATACCCGCCGCTCGTCCCCGTCGGGCGGTGACGACCCATAATGACATAAAAATTACATGTTTTCCTGACATAAAAAAAAAAGATACCAAAGTAATAAAACTAGTTTTTTATATAATTCAGAACAAGCTTAAACTTTTCCTTTACTATAGCATGTACACCTACAATTATTTTATCAATGTCAGTTCTATTTGCCAACACAAAATTGAAAATACTTACACCAAAAAGGTATCCGCAATTACAACAAAATTGTACACAATTTAAATGTGCACCGATTTTTGCTGATCTAGTTATAACAACTCTAATGCACTCACACCCGCCTTCTCACCCGAGAATTACGAATGTAATATCTCAATTACAACGTTAACATGTAATTTCAAATGGCCGATCGTAGTCCCGATTGAATAATTGTCGGTTATAACAAAAGCAAAAATGTTCGACCTTAGAAATAGAAAAGTCGGCCTTCACGCTCGCTGAGCGAGAATGAAAAATGAATTTTGCTTCTATTTTCAACGATTACTTCGCAGGAAAGGGAAGTGCGCTACAAATAGCTGGTTCTACTCAAGGTGTTAGTTTATGCTCTTATTACCATGTTGAACGGAGATGTAATTAATTTTGAATTGCACACTATGTGTAAATTAAAATACAATTTATTAAGTAAGTTTGGTATTTGTTTAGAGACTGATTTTACATAATACGTAAAATCGGAATAATATTCTGCCTCTTAACCTTTTTATAAAACCATAGGGCAAGATGACGAGCCCAAAAGCGTTGTCTCTGGTTCTTGCGGCAGAGATCATTTTACTTGGAATACGTACTACGTAATACGTAAACGTAACAGGAACGTTATATTACACACAGATCTAGTGAAGTACTGAAATTATCATGTTTCGGCAAAACTACAAAAAAAAGCAAAAAGCTTTTATTATGCCACTAGCAGCAAAGGATTCATATAACACGGGATACAAGTCAGCGTTTACTGGTCGAATAACGATCTTAAAAAATATCTATGTGTATATTTTATAACTTTACTATTACCTGCATAATATGTATTTTGTATTACACATCTTTGGAAAAAGGATTGAGACCAATATGTTTCCAACAAAAGCGGATTAGCTTACTAGACACATTCCAGAAATTCTCTAAACATACACAACTTTCATAAATATTGTATTATTTTTTTATGTTTTTCCTCACCATAAATGAAGAATTGAAAATATTAGAAAATTACATATTTTTGATGATGTATATAGATATAGATACGCGCCCATGGCCTCAACTTTTAGGCCCTCATAGAATTCGATCTTAATATTTTTATTATTTCAGATTCAAACAGGCATAACTATAAACTTTTATACGATGTAGTCTAGTACATTGAGTCATAATTATATCCGTACATTGATATCCTTCGTTTACGTGATTGTTTGTAATACAGATTTGACCTTAGAAATTCTATGCTGGAATCGACTGAGGTCGTGACTGTAAAAGGAGCCTTTATTACTTGGGATTGTTGAATTGTTGATTACCATGAAGCCATAAGCAGACTATATTTTGTGTGGCGTACCTGCAGAGAGAGAGAACGGTCTATCTTTTTTGAAGTAAGGAATAATCATTACATCTAGTAAGCTTTATATCAATTTAAGTATCGCATTGAATATAAGCATCCGCAAGGCACTAGAAAATACATAAATATTACATACACAAAGAAGCATTGCGCACAACAACAAATTTCTACTTTCTGATATCGGTTGCTTGTTGATTATAAAATTAATGCTTCCCGCTACAAATAAGACAGCGTGTTTTAGAAAACAAAATCATACATCCATCATCATTCTCCTGCCCTTATCCCACTCAAAGTGGGGTCGGCACAACATGTTCCAAACATGTTGTCACATGATTTGGCTACGCATTTTACGACCGGCCGCCTACCTGACGTTAACTTACCTTAGTCGCCTCTTACGACAGCTTGGTAAGAAATGAGGGTGGTCTATTCTGCAGCCGAATACCACACGGCAGTCATCTTAGTCGCCTCTAACGACACCTCGGTAAGACAGGAGAATGGTCTATTCTATTCTGCCGGATACCACACGGCGTCAAAATCATACATGCAGACCTGCGTTATACATTACCTTTAGTCATGTTCCAGTGTGAATTAGAATTTTCCCGACACTGGTCCACCTTCTTAGTCCTACCATCCTCATTTCGCAATATCAATGGCTTGTCCCGCCCAATGACGCTATAAAAACCTGTATGGGGCCTAGCAAACGTACAAAACTATAAAAAAAATGATTTTACTATTAGACGCAGTAAAGTGTTTCACGCTCTACCTTTTTGTACTATAGCTTATTATCTCCTTGCCGGTAAGAACATACCACTAAGTAACTTCAATATTCTGAATGAAAGTTTGTGATTATGTAATATTTCACATAACGACAAGTGATTTTTGAAAGAAAACACATCCCATTCAAACTGGTGAGCCCTTGATTAAGGTCATGTATAATCACAAGGCAATTACTTCGTCACGGGAAATTAAATAGACCTTACTTGAAGTCGAAATGACATAATCGTGATCTAGTTTACGTATTTTGGGCAATAGAACAAACAGTGGTTAACTAAACGAACCGTCAGAAATCTTACATCATCGATCATAAGCCAAAGTCATCGTAAATGTACTGACCCAGATGTCACAGCGTCACTACGGTCGAGCGAGGAGTTGTGAAAATGGAAGGGTCGATGGACTCGTGAACGGACAAATTGCAAGGAATTGAGGCGGAACGTCCGAAATACCGGAGCGAATAACGTTTGCTGTACCTCGGTTCAGTCATATGTTATAAGCATATTTTAGGAAATGATATACAACTTATTCAAACTGATTTAATCAAACACCTTTGCATCGTCATACTATGATTCGGAACAACAAATCAAGCTTAATACTAAGATACTCTTTAGTTACTCTCTTCAAAGTTGTTAGCAGTATTTCGTTTAGATGATAATAAATTTGTTAAAGCAATACGAATACAATTATATACTTACAAAACTATATTTACCAAAGTAAAAGCCAATATGTCAAATCTGGAAAAATATCCCTTCTTCTCTGGGATATGGATTTCTGAACTTGAATTCCCTGTAAAGTAGCGGCCTGTTACAATCCCACTGCTGGGCCTCCTCTCTCCGTTTCTGGAGAGAAGGGTTGGAGCTAACATCTACCACGCTGCTCCAATGCGGATTGGTAGGTTACACATATCTCCAGAAGTCTCTAGAGATATGCAGGTTTCCTCACAATATTTTCCTTCACCGAAAAGCGTGTGATAAATTGCAATTATTAATTAGACACACTAGTTTTAATGGAAAAACTCATTAGTGCCTGCCCGGCCTCGAAAGAGTCGCACGGTCTCACTGCTGGGCTATCACAGCTGAATCCCCTGACATCGCGCCAATCCATTGGGTATAAATACCCCAGAAATTATCTAGAGACGATGTAATTTACTTGAAGATGTTTTTCTTCACTGTCTATTTAAACAAAGAAAGCTCGGGTATCTTGGCTACATCATAAGGAAACAGGCCGTTACTCTACTTTACTTTTATTTTCTTCTCATGTTATGCAAAATCCAATAAAGGGTAGGTCAACGAAGGATATCTTGACTAAAAAGTAGTCCAAATTACTGAAATGATCGCTGAACTTCGAAAGAAGAAACCTTTAGTCGAGAAGATCTATCAACTAGGCACATTATTTAAAAAAAATTGAAAGGAGAAATTGATACTATTCGGTTTAAATCAATAAGCATGTGTGGCAACTGTAAGCCATTACGGCTTATAAAAAAGCCACTAATAAGAAATATTATTAAACAATAATAATGTATGTAACACAATCAACCATCCAATTACTGCTGAGGTCAACGCTGCCTTCATTATCAAAACATGACTAGCTTTTGCGTGCCCGACCATGCCACTCATGTTTTATTCAACATTCACCTTTAATTAAGTGAAAAATGTTGCAGTTAAGCTTAACTTACTATCATAATGTTCTTAATCATCTCGTTAGAATAAAATGTCTAAATATAAGCACGAAATGGTAATATCTATATGTACATAGAATATGCACGCCTACAGTGAGTTTATCTGGTCACTGATTTCTGATGACGGTCAGTTATCGCTTTATTACACACTAATGACTAGTCTAGTCTTTAAGGCCGAAAAAATATATATAATAGGACGCAGTTC
This sequence comes from Morpho deidamia, assembly GCA_947086505.1. NCBI lineage: Eukaryota > Metazoa > Arthropoda > Insecta > Lepidoptera > Nymphalidae > Morpho > Morpho deidamia. The sequence goes on from CAMTZC010000025.1 coordinate 6,267,035, forward strand.
GACCATAGTTCAAACCCACCCAATAACCCACAAGCCTGCAGAATTATAAAAAAATTCGCGCTGAATCATTTATCTTTATGACTAGGAAGTCATAAATCTTTTTACTGTTGCATTGTAATTAGATACTTTTTGATAGGTGCCAAATAATACGTTTATAAAATCAAAGAAACTGAATGGAGAAATATGAAGAAATAAATGAATAAATTAGTAAAACCGAAAGGAGAGATTTCAGTTAAAATACTTTACACCTAATAATTATTCCGAAATCTTTTGAACGATATTGGTATATAGAATAGATTAAAATTATTTATTATCTTTTTTCTTTCACCAAAATTAAAAAAACATAAGACATACATAACTTAAAAATTCATTGGGGGGCCTTATCGCTACGCAGCGATTTCTTCCAGGCAACCCTTGGGTAGAAGACATAGCATAAGAGTATAAGGGCGTACGTAAAATAGATATATTATAAATATTGTATTTTTAAGAAACATAGACTATAGATAACTTGTTTATTTTGCTTTCTTCCATATCATTATAACATTATGTCTTACGGAATATTGTTATGGGGTAAATGCGCGGACATTGAAAAAAATTTTGTATTACAAAAAAGAGCATACGTGGCATTTACAATTTGAATTCGCGTGATTCCGTACGAGAGAAGTTCAAGGAAACAGGTATTCTTACATTGGCTTCACAAAACATTTTTAATTATTTAATAAAGGCTTATTCAGAAAGCCCATTATACTATTGAAGATTACCTAGAAGATAAGAAGGCGTGGATATAGCTTCTCTTCAACCCTGAACAAGACATTAATAACTATATGTAACTAGTGATAAGAATTATTGTTTTAAAAATAGGAACCGCCGAGCCGAGTTTCTTGCTGGTCTTCTCGGTAGTAACAGCTTTCCGAACCAGTAGTAGATGTTGACGATTCAAAAGCACTTATTTACAAGTTTACTTGAATAAAGAATATTTTGAATTTGAATTTGATATAAACAGAAATAACAAGTAAATTAAAATAGTAATAACGAAGTCGTCACGCCCCAAATTTTATTTCGCTACATTTTAATAATGTTCAAATAAATTTATATGGCATAAGCAAGAAATGTGGACATATGTAACTCAAGTTGAAACGCGAACCACCTTTTTATAATTACATGCAACTGTGACTTCGTTTTAGTTCCTTTTTTTCTTTTTCGAATAAAATAGAACGCAGCCATTTTCATGGTAGTGACATTTTAAATTCTCTTTGCTTGTTATAAGTATAGTGACTCTTGTGAATAAATGTCTTTTATTACATTTTAAGTTAATACAATATTTAAGCCTAAGTCCCTGTATCTATTTTGACTTATGTAAAATATAAAGAAACGGCCTATTACTATCTCACTTCTGAGCATAGACCTCCTCTCTTCGTTTTTGGAGAGAAGGATTGGACCTAAGACCTACCAAGCTGCTCTAGTGCGTATTAGTAGGTTACACATATCCCTACAATTCTTAGAGCGATACAGGTTTCTCACGATGTTCGCCTTCACCGAAAAGCGTGTGATAAATTGCAATTATCAATTAGACAAATAAGTTTTAATAGCAAAATTCATTGATGCCTGCCCGGGGTTTGAACCCCTAATCGTCTCTAGAGAGTCGCACAGTCTCGTCGCTGAGCTTAGAACTTAAATCTAACTAAATGCTTGGTTTATATTTTAAATGATTTTGTCGTGGAGCCTATAAATCTATAGCAAAATAATTTTTATTATTACTTTTTTATTATTGATCTCCGCAAAGTAACGCCTAATTCTATAAATTATTTAACTAAATGAAATAAAAAGTATTTATTGTACAAGTTAGATTATATTAAAAGTTACTACAGTACATAAACTTAATGCTTTAAGTTGTCCTAACTGTAGATTAATCACTAGTTCACTTTTATAGTAGAATATGTTGTATAAATATGTGAATAAATAGTACAGAAAGAAACAAGAAAAATTATAAAAAATAAACCATTACACAAACAGACTTAACTGGTACTCGTAGGAAATTAATTTGAAAATCTTCACTTACGCTATTTTAAAACACATCAACCTTCGCATTGTATTAATAAATACGTTTTTCGTTTTGGTGCTGTAAGTAATTTCATTTATAATTCACAAGCTATAATATCTTAAGGCAACATTTAAATTTTAGACTACAAACTTCGTTATATCAATTCGTAACTTCGTTCTTATCAATCAAGGATTGATTGTGCAAGCGTTTTGCCTTTTAGTAGTGTTTTATAAGAATAAAACACTACTAAAAGGCAAAACGCTTACACATTCCACAACAGAATACTAAAGTTCAATGACGCCAGAGGAAAGTGCCGTGCCGTACTCCAATTTTGCTAGCCATAAAATTTCGCAAAACGGTTAGTTTAATCTTATTGCGAAATTCGCGAGCGGTATTTGCCAAGTTTATGATTTTATTATTATTTCAATTACCAAACATTATGGCTCGTATATAACTTATACCCTTGAAACTGCTTTGATATCTAGTGTAATTACCTAAAGGCTAGAACATAAACCTTTTGCACGATATCAGCGCGCGCAACAAAAATTTGCCTAAAAATGATAAGCATTTATATTTACCTGTATTTATAATTATTTTTCAAGATATATGTATGATGAACTGATCATTCTCGTATAATCTAAATGTATTATTCAATTCATTTTTATTCAAAATGTCACGTGTTTTTTTCCAATAATTTACTTTAAGTGTAAATGTTGTAAGATTGGTTTTGTGAGTTGTCTGTTGTCATTATATCTACACTACTTTTTTAACTATATTACTTAGGTTCTTCAGCAGATTTCCTCTAGATTACCACCTATCATTTTCATTTACTTGTTAATTATGCAAAGACATTCCTTTCACAAATTTCGTTCCATCAGAGTTTGTATTGTAATGTTGTTTTTAAATTTTTTTCAAAAAAATCTACAGTTATCTAGACATATACAGCACAATTAGGCAGAAGCAATTAAAATTCTTAGTTGGAAAGCAGAACTGAATTACGGGAAAACCGCAAGCCAGGTGAATTAATATCATCGAGTATAATAATGAACATTCCTGACCCGAAAATACACCAAAAGGTATAAACTGCTAAATAGTCATTTAAAGACAGAAGAAAAGTGATTTAAGTAGTGCTTATAGAATTTAATCGAACTAAGTATATCATATAAAAATAGAGTTCAGAAAAACTACACCCCTACGAAAAAGGACATAAAATTTTCATTTAGTTCATTATTATTGTTATCAGTAGTTAAAAAAGAGTAAAGTAACGGCCTGTTACTATACCACTGCTGGGCTAAACCATTTGCATGGCAGTGACATTTTTAGTTCTCTTTGCTTCTTATAAGTATCGTGACTCTTGTGAATAAATGTCCTTCATTACATTTTAAGTTAATATAATATTTAAGCCTAAGCCCCTCTATCTATTTAGACTTATATAAAATATAAATTAACGGCCTTTTACTTCCCACTGCTGAGCTAAGGCCTCCTCTCTCCGGTTTTGGAGAGAAGGATTGGAGCTAAGACCTACCACGCTGCTCCAATGCGGAACCTACCAAGGTTACACATATCCCTAGAATTCTCTAGGAATATGCAGGTTTCCTGACGATGTTTTCCTTCACCGAAAAGCGGGTGATAAATTAGACAATTAGACACATAAGTTTTAATAGAAAAATTCATTGGTGCCTACCCGGGGTTTGAACCCATGATCGTCTCTATCTTCGCACGGTCTCACCGCTGCGTTATTGTTATCAGTATATGATCTCAAATGTCCACAGTGGCCTTAATTTCCTACGACCTACAATAAAGAGGTCATGTGGCCAACAATAATTAAAATACAAACACCAAACAATATAACGGGACATTGTATTGTTAATATATTTACCTAAGTTTGTTTGAAGTGGAATTTTAAGGCTCTTTGCAAGTACAGCGCTCGTTAAGTTATATTTTGTTACCTATTTGCTTATACTAGTTTATATACGGTTGATATTTAGTACCATTCCACCCATCTACCTTTGTTGAGAGATTGGTTTCATCGTTATCCTGTCAATTTCACATTTTTGACCGATCTATAACTATAACGAACCTAATAAAGGTTAAATTAGTTGCCTTATAGGTCCGCCGTGTGGTATCCGGCTGAGTAGAATAGACCATCCTTATTTCTTACCGACGTGTCGTAAATGGCGACTAAGGTAAGTTGACCTCCCGTGTGGTATCCGGTTGAGTAGACTAGACCACCCTCATCGTAAAATACGACTAAGGTAAGTTGACCTCAGGCAGGCGGCCGGTCGTAAAATACGTAGCCGAATCATGTGACAACATGTTTGTAACATGTTGTGCCGACCCCACTTAAGGATAAGGATAAGGGCAGGAGAATGATGAATGATGAAGTTGCCTTATAGGTTTTTAATAGTACAATTAAATTCCGCAATTCACACTAGACCTGTCTATAGAAAAATATAAATTAAGTGTAGGAAATATGCTCATACGTAAAGCAGAAACAAATTTACATTATTTAGATTATAAAAATAAGCTTATTAAGCTGTGATAGCCCAGCGGTGAGACCATGCGACTCTTTCGAGGGGAACACGAGTTCAAACCCGGGCAGGCACCAATGAGTTTTTTTATTAAAACTCATGTGTCTAATTGATAATTGCAATTTATCACACGCTTTTCGGTGAAGGAAAACATCGTGAGGAAACCTGCATATCTCTAGAGAACTCTGGAGATATGTGTAACCTACCAATCCGCATTGGAGCAGCGTGGTAGGTCTTAGCTCCAACCCTTCTCTCCAGAAACGGAGAGAGGAGGCCTATTCCCAGCAGTGGGATTGTAACAGGCTGCTTGCTACTAGATTATAAAAATGCCTGGATTTGTAAATCCTATCAGTTTCATACAAGTCTGCGTTATACAAGTCTATATTTTGGTTTAGCGTTACTTCCATCCAAAATAGAGACTTAAATATCGATTGTCATTTTTTTCTCGACTATAGTTTGTAAATTACCATTTGCAAATGGCGAATTTTGTATACGAAAAATCACGGAAAACAAGAAGTAAATGCTCTAAGTAAATGCCTTTTTGTTTTGAAGCCCAAATTTTCTTATTTCTGAGTTCATATAATTCTTTAAATAGAATGATCATACAAAAGCAATATAGATAATTGCTTTCATATGTTCATTTATTTTTCAATGTTTTTTCTTTCAAAGAATATTTCTACTCGTATGAACTCGACAAGATACTATTACTTTTAATACCTATGATTAATTTATACACATTATTCATACTTCTTTGAAGTCTTTGAACTCGAGGAGAGAAAAAAACGAGATACAAAAAAAAATTATCGTTTATTTAAGTTTGAATTTGCGTGAAAACGGTAAAAGAATATTCATCATCTGCTTCTAAGATACATTTGAACAAAAAGTGGTCCTCAGCTCATAAATAAAGCCATTCAATAAATCAACTAATGATGATTTATAATAAGCCGATATTATAATGACTTACGCGATACACAAATAAAATGTAAGATGTCAATTAGACACAAGTTTTTCCAGAAAATTATTTAGTGGCTGCCGAGAATGGGAACCCGTGATAAGATTCATATGGTCTCATCATTCGTTTGGGAGGGTATATATATCCTGTATATACCAAGATTTATTATTAATTGAAGTTTCAAATGACTACGTAACCAACTTTATGAAAACTATTTCTAAAGGCGGGTCTCGAATAAACTCATTTCCTCAATGTTAAACAAGTAACAGTTTATTGCGAGACGAGAAATTCTCCGGAAATTTCCTTATAAAACTACACTAGACTATTTTCAACTACTTAGGTACAAATTAGATCCAAAAGCACGCCGGTGATTGCAACGTTATAACGTTATAAACGCAAGGATCTTTCCTTTAGCTTTTTCAAACATAATTTACTACTCCATGTTTTATCTCGCTTTAAACAATCACGTAACATACAGTTTATATGAGTCACACGTTACACACAGTACGTTATTAACTAAGGTTTGGGTGAAAATTGTAGATGTGGACAATAAGTCATAGAAAGTCTGTCATTCATTTTTGGGGAGGTAAAACAATAGTTTTCTTGCCATTATGACGAGGCAACTCTCATATTCTAAGTTTAAAATACCACCTGTCTAGTATACTATTTACATTGAAATCGTATTGAACTGCGTTCTCTAAATTCAACTTAAACGAAAAAAACTGCAAAGAAATTTCGCGATAATTATTTTAACGAAAAGTAATAGACGACTACCTACCTACCTACCAATCCGCATTGGAGCAGCGTGGTAGGTCTTAGCTCCAACCCTTCTCTCCAGAAACGGAGAGAGGAGGCCTATTCCCAGCAGTGGGATTCTAACAGGCTGCTACTTTAGTTTTAATAGACGACTATGACTTTTATTTATTGCATAAGAATAATGCAGAATAATCAAAGATTTATAAAACTGTGCAGCTAAAAACATAATATGCAATAAAATCACGTAATATCCATGCCTCTGAAAATCTTTAATCAATTTTGTCGATTTTATGAAGTCTGTTCCTTCTTGATACGGAGTAAATGCAATGAATCTCATAAAAGCATTCAAATTGCTAACGTATTTAAATTGCACACAACGAAACCAAAATACTTGTTACGTTTTCTTGAGATTTCGCAATAGACCGGGTCTAGGTCTAACCACACGATTCTAGACTAAATCTATAATATCTGAACACCGCTACGATATGTATGCCGAGGGCAAGAGAAAATTACCAAGGGTAAATGCCAAAAACGTTTCTAAGCTTGCAAAACAATCTGATCTAATGTCAGAAACGGTTTTGTGAAACTTCTCGTGATCGCAAGCCACAGGTTTTCCGTGTCGAGCATTCTTGTGGCATACGGCTGCGTTGTGAATGTAATGACTTTCGCGAAATTAAAAAAAAACATGAATAAATATGTACTGTACATCTACATTTTGTTTCGCCATTAATAACGCGACTGCATAAAAAAACGACTATAATGTTCACAATTTTTAAAATTTAGATAATAAATAATAATTAACTGGCCCGTTGGCGCAGTGGGTAGTGACCCTGACTTCAGCTCCGCGGGTCGCGGATTTGATTCCCGCCCGGGGGCCAACATTTTCTATATGTTTACCAGTTGTCAGTCACCCATAACACAAGTATTAAGTTACTTACTTTGGGGATGGACTACCGTTTCAATGTATATGTAACCGTATGTTCAATGTATATATATATATATATATATATATATATATATATACATTGAACATATAAAACGACGTAAGTCGACTTATCAATATATTCACGCCTGGTACGGATATTATGAGGACGAAAGACTGATAAACATTTACAATTTGTTATGTTAATAGAGTAAATAATACTTGCTTTCTTTTTTATTGTATAGGATTAACGATTGACTTATATATTAAGAAAGGTTTCTTGATAGTTCTTGATCAGCAGAATATTCATTTTATATATAGGCTAGTAAATAATAAAATTCATAGTACTTTATTTTCTTTATGCTAAATTACAGATTTATTAAAACCTTTTGATTGCAGTCAATAAGAACGACCACTAATGAGAATTATATTGCCTCACCGTTTAACAATATATCAATTATATATTTTCATAAAAGTTTTAATAGCGATAGTAATCGATAATGTAATACAATACATTTAATTATGAATAAGAGCGAGCCTTCGAAACTAATTATTATATCACTTAAATTGACATAGTGTAGCGACATAGAATGCTATCAATGGCTAAATCTGATTGACAAAAATAATTAATAATATATCAGCGACAATTACAACTCTAACACAGATTCTAATTTGTGTATACTATCATCAAGTAACTATATGAATATAAATAATTGATAGAATTAGGCGTTACTTTGCGGAGATCCATATTAAAAAAATAATAATAAAATTATTTTGCTATAATCCGCGCTACAGTAAATAGAAAATATATATAGTGTTAATTGTATAGTGGACTATCCGTATTTTCATACCCGATACGTGCAGGATTCGTAAAAACTCATGCACAAACCTTCCACTTCCACCACAATACACATGCTTTGCGATTTTGTCGTGGAGTCTATCTCCTGATGATGCTTCGTTTGCAGGGCGAAACGATTGTTGAGTTTGTGATAGTGAACGTGTGTAGTGCTTGTGTATTGTGGTGGAAGTGGTGGAGGTTTGTGCATGTGTTTTTACGAATCCTGCACGTATCGGGTATGAAAATATTATTACTTTAATAAAATATTAAACTTTTTACTTTTTCATATGAATTTTGATTCACCCGTTGATACAGGTGGCAGTGAATCTGCCTTCAGCTCCGCGGGTTCGATTCTCGCCGAGGGCCAACATTATTTAAAATATACTTTGTACGTTTTTTGAGTCTGGGGGTGTATTTGAATGTATATGTGTATATATTTATTAGTTTTCTGTCACCTATTACACAATTACTAATGTAATTTTGGGGTTGTGTGACCGTATGTGACATTGTTCCATATATTTATTATTATTATTACTAATGTCATGAAAAGCCCACAGCATTGACATGCGTAGGCTCATGTTCGAAATTGAATATTTAATTCCGGATTAGAAGAGTTATGGGTATTTTATTTAGCAAAAAAATTTTTTTTTTGTTATTCCGAAAACATACCAATAACAAGATTAAATGTTTATGTTTACAACAAACTATGAAAATAATAAATAGCATAATAGATAGCAACAAACTCGTACATTCCAAATAAATTGACCACGAATTACATCGAATGTTGACCATACTTGTAACACATCTAGTGAATGATAGTGCGAAATTTACGACATACATTTCTCGTTCATCATGTTTATTTATCGACAACGTCTAATAAAATGTGTAATGTACAATCACATAGTAGAAATTGTAAGGAAAGAGGTACAGGCTCAACTGGTATTGAACTGGGGCAAGCTCTTGGTCAGTTAGCCACAAACTGGTTTCATTATCAAAAGTCAATAACTTTCCGATGCATTGCGAGTCACGGCCAAGTCCGATCTACAGACGTAATAAGCTTAACCGCATTACTGAATGTGGAAAGCGATTCAGTGATATGTTTCGAAATAGTTGCCGATCGCAATATGTCGTTGATATATTATTGCCAACCTTACTACTTTATTTTTATAAGCTGTGATAGCCCAGCGGTGAGACCGTACGACTCTTACGAGGGATATACGAGTTCAACCCCGGGCAGGCACCAATGAGCATGTGTCTAATTGATAATTGCAATTAATCACACCCTTTTTCGGTGAAGGAAAACATTGTGAGGAAACCTGCATATCTCTAGAGAATTCTGGAGATATGTTACCTACCAATCCTCATTGGAGCAGCGTGGTAGGTCTTAGCTCCAACCCTTTTCTCCAGAAACGGAGAGAGGAGGCCTATTCCCAGCAGTGGGATTGTAAGAGGCCGCTTCTTTTACTACTTTATAATAAATAACAATGAAACCTCAAATAGACCTTGTTATAATTTTATTTAAAGAGAAGATTTTTACTTAAGGTGACAATTTGAGAGTAAAGATTAGACTTTGTTAAGATGTCGTTGAAATATGGTATATTATAATCAATACGATAATAATCAGTTATTGTTATTTAATCTGAGTCTAGTGATAAAATGAGGGTACAAAATATATTTAATCAAGGACATCGTCACGAAAATTAATCGAAACGTTTACACTGTAATTGAACTTATACATTTTGATGTAAAAAAATTTTAAACAAATTATATGAAAAAATCGAAAAAACAACTATCTATACTTTTACTAATAATCAGACAGATTACTACTATTAATTAGACAGCCTTATATTTTATAGAAATACACAGGCATCATGTAGAAAATAAAACAATAAATATGTAATGACTGTTAGATACTGTTTATATTTTAAATTTTTTTAATTTTCATAACTCAAACTAAGCTTAACTAAGTTGGACGCCGTGTAATATCCGGCAGAATAGAATAGACCACCCCCCTTTCTTACCGAGGTGTCGTAGGAGGCGACTAAGGTAAGTGCCGTGTGGTATCCCGGCTGCATAGAATAGACCAACCTCATTTCTTACCGAGGTGTCGTAAAAGGCGACTAAGGTAAGTTGACGTCAGGCGCCGGCCGGTCGTAAAATACGTAGCCAAATCATATGACAACCTGTTTGTAACAAGTTGTGCCGACCCCACTTAGAGTGGGATAAGGGCAGGAGAATGATGATGATACTACTAATTAGACAATCTTACTATTAATTAGACTTAATATTAATAAGACTGTCCTAAAAATCAGTGTATTCTTAAACCTAGTTATTTAAAGGCAAATATTACTTATTGTGAAGGTTTCATATATTTTATAACTTCAAAACTTCAACAGATTGACATGAAATCAAAAATATATTTCGCGACGCGATAAAATAAATTTTAATCTTCTCAAACGGCTTTCATGTCGCCGGACAAAATTTACAAGGATATTTACTCCAACTCAATTTATTTCAATTTGCATACAATCAGAATATTTTATTAACTACAAAGAAAATTTTTACATACACAGTAATTTTACAGTGGAGGAAATCTTAACGACATTATTATATAACGGTAACATTAATTAAAGATTAATTAACATTCTGAAATTATGAGACTATAACTTACTAGTATACATTGCAATGAATGAAAATTAAATTTATAAACGGTAAATTGACATTTGAAAATGAAAATATGTTTAATATTAACAAATCCTTCAGTCAGTTCTAGTCAGTAAATACTTCGCCTCTTCAAAGAATTTTCACGAAACAAGATAATTTCCTTTTGGACCCTGCAACCATTTTAAAATCATTTGTTCACGTAGTGAGGAGAATTTTTCAACAACAAGCTATGGGAAACTTTAAGTGACTGCAAAATTATTTTAGGAAACACAAGAAAATTACCTTAAAATCTAAATGATAAATCCTAATCTTAATCCTCCTGCCCTTATTCCACTCTAAGTGGGGTCGGCACAGCATGCTATAAAAATTCGGTTACGTATTTTACGACCGGCCGCATGGCTGACGTCAACTTACCTTTGCCATTATTTTATGACACAGGGTGTTCTATTATACTTAACCTTATACGATCAAACCAAACCGAACCGACCGCAACCAAAGCATCATCAGGAGATAGACTCCACGACAAAATCGCAAAGAATCCAGTGCTTATATTTCAAGTGTTGTCGATAAGTAAAATGAGTTTTTAATATTAGACTTACATCTTCAAACAACTTACTTTAGTCGCCTTTTACGACACCTCGATAAGAAGTCAGGATGGTCTATTCTTGTCACCCAGATACCACACCGCGGGTCAACACACCTCAGTCGCCTTTTACGACACCTCGGTAAGAAATGAATCATAAATCCAAAATCATACCTTAAAACATAAATTAAAATTAAGATAATGTTTTCAATAATTTATAGAATTAGGCGTTACTTTGCGGAGATCCATAATACAAAAGTAATAATATAAGGTATGAAAAAACGGATAGTCCACTATACATTTAGCACTATATATATTTTCTATTTACTGTATCGCGGATTATAGCAAAATAATGTTTATTATTACTTTTTTAGAATGCTTTCATTTATTCTAACTGAATTAAGTTCAAACTGTTTATAAGACTTTTCTTGAATACATAATACACAACTAGCTGTCTCTACAAAGTTACAAAAGCCCCCAAGCAAGTAATTCATAAGGAAAATGACAACAATATACGTCTTTATAAAGCACATGCTAATTAAATTAGTTTTACGCCAGTGAGTTGGACTCGTAACATTAATGCTCCGGATGATGTATCCCTACCAGTTATAAGAAAAGAACAATCTTGAAAGTTGCCAGGATAGTAAATATTTCTTATTTCTATATTATTAAAGTTTAAAATGAATAAATCATATTACACGATAAGCGAGATGTATGACCTATTTTAGCATTACCCCGAGGCTTTCCGCGTCTAGTTTTTAACATGGTTTATTCGTCCTTTTTATAATGTCTACAAAGGCAGAGAATACTAGTAATAAATCTTACAAGTTTTGTTTAAAATATTGAAACGGATTTGCGTAACTTATAAAAGAGTTGCATTTATATACCAACGAAATATTAAAAATAAACAAAAGCTGAAATGAGGATTGCAGCTGCTTATCAGAATAAAACTTATACATCTTCTTACATTGTTTCCGGTAAAATAGAGACGTGACATATTCGTTTTCCACTCTACCCACTGCCTTATATCTCCGTTCACTGCCGTAAAGTTCATCTTAAAGAGCACTTTCCATTTTCTCCAACTCAACTATCCGCTTACACTTTCGCTGTTGAGATAGAAATAACTGAGAATTCCGAAATATTATTCAAACGATAACTCCTTCACAGTGAAAAAGAAAAAAATGGAAATACTAAATTTTAAGTTGTATTTTACATGCGCGGCATGTTGTTTTTTTTGCATATATTACACTAAACTTTTTTTATTATTTTAACATAAGGTCATTTCAAATGATTAAAACTCTCAAACTAGAAGAGATCACTACTTTATTTATAGTCCTTTACACATTTTAAGCTTTACTTTCTTCTCTTTTGTATGTTGTTGCAATGAAGTTAATCGTTATCATTTTTTTAAATGGTGTCATAACTGGTAATAATGACATCGTATCAACATCCTTAGGATCCTAGGAACATAAGATTCATAAGGTTATGAATTCAAAAAAAAATATTAAAATTAGAAAGCGACAAAAATGCATTTCTCAAATAGCTATTGTGCCGGTTTCAGTCATACAAGAAATTTATAGATACCGTTTTGAATTCCTGTCAGTTTGTTTATATGAGGTGTTCATTAGTTTTATATAAACACTATTAATGTCAATCACCCTATATGGTATACCGTATACCATAAAAGCATAGAAAGCATTTGCCACAATGCCATAGTCAATAGCATTTGAAGGTAATCATTTAATCTTTGACTGATTTAATGCGTACTAGTTAGCCCTACCTAGTAACAAAGGTCAGATTACAATCGATGCTAAAAAGGTCAAAATTAAATAGCAACGCATGAACAATCTAAATAATTCCAAGTATCGATATCTTAAAGTTGAGTAGTTCTACTAAAATTTTCTGTAGGGTTATTTAAAACAAGTTTTAGACTTTCTGAGAATTTTGATGAAAAGAAACAAAGAATCTTTGATCTTTAATAAATATTAAAAAGTAAATTAGAACCTATTAGGCTTGAATTTGTGATAATTTAATATTCTGACGACAAAAACGTCGCTTATATAACAATAATTAATGAGGAAAAAGAATGTTACGCTAACCTCTAACGCTAGAGTTGGATAAGGGCTTGATGTATCGCCTGTTTCGAAATACATTGTAGCTGATTTCTCATAAACTTTACAATCAGTGTATCCGGATTTAAAAATGATCCTTATTTCGTTTATGCAATGTATATATTTATGTAATAATGTATACAATCATTTTATTTATAGTTTATATTCAACTAAGATAAAATTAAATAAATCAATAAAATATATAAATATATGCGATAATTACACAGACGATGAGCTGTGATAGCCTAGCGGTGAGACCGTACAACTCTTTCGAGGGGAACACGAGTTCAAACCCGGGCAGGCACCAATGACTTGTTTTATAAAACTCAAGTGTCTAATTGATAATTGCAATTTATCACACACTTATCGGAGAAGGAAATTATCGTGAGCAAACCTGCATATCACTAGATATTTTTATGTGTAACCAACCAATCCGCATTGGAGCAGCGTGGTAGTTCTTAGCTCCAACCCTTCTCTCCAGAAACGGGGAGAGGAGGCCTATTCCCAGCAGTGGGATTGTAACAGGCCGCTACTTTTACTTTTACACAGACGATCGTGCATCCCCAAAGTAAATAGTTTAATATTTGTGTTATGGGTTACAGACAACTGATAAATATATGCTTTATATAAACATATTAAATACATACATAAATACACATAGACTTGAAGAAGACAATTTTTTTTAAAGAAAAGGTTGGTCCTCGGCGGGTATCGTACCCGCGACCCGTCGAGCTGAAGGCACCGTGCCTGCCACATGCAGCCAACGGGCCAATTAAACAAATAAGTAAGTTAAACAGTTAAATTTATAAAAAAATATAAAAAATACATTTCCCTTTTATTATCTCGTTACTTTAATGACTGTAACACAAAGTTTAGGAAAATGAACGACATCGTTTGTAGAAAATTAACGTAATCGTCAGTAATTTGACCTACTTATTTGGCAACAGCATAGTCTTGACTTGTAATTGCAATCGATTGATAAAAGTAGATTGGTTAATATATTTATAAAAACTGAAGTGTCAATGCGGCAACCGAGAAATCGACCATTGAGTTTAATATAAAAGTATAATTTCTTAAATATATATGTTATTGTATACAAATATAAGAACAAGGACAACAATTTTATAAACGATTGTATATAAAGAGTGTGAATGTAATTATTAATCGAAATTAATTGAATAAAATATTTTAATTCAATAATATTATTATTATTATGATCTTAATGTCGTGTGGTATCCGGCAGAGTAGAATAGACAACCCTCATTTCTTACCGAGGTGTCGTAAAAGGCGACTAAGGTACGTTGACCCGCTGTGTGGTATCCGGTTGACTAGAATAGACCAAACTCTTCTTGCCGAGGGGTCGTAAAATACGACTTCTTCTTTCTTTCTCCTACCCTTATCCCACTCTTAGTGGGGTCGGTACAACATGTTTTTTCTCTTCTATTCTCTTCTATCATTCGTCAACTCTGGCGCTACTCCTTTTATATGTATGTCATACTTCACACAGTCCAACCATCTCTTTTTAGGCCTTCCTCTAGTCACATATCCATCCACATTCATACTCAACACTCGTTTGATCACATGATTTTCATTATCTTAATTTCTTCAAATTATCTTAGTCGTAAAATACGACTAAGATAATTTATTTATATGACAATATATATGCCGACCCTACTTAGAGTGAGATAATGGTAGGAGGATGGATGGATATTATTATTATAATTTTATTAACTTAAACGCAATGTAAAATTATGAGATAAAATTATTAGTTATGAGTTAAATATTATTTTATGACTTCGCAATGACACTATTTATGACTTTGACATTAAAAATATTTTTATCATTATTATTTTACGGAAGGTCTTATTATTTTTACTAATCTAATTACGTTTACGGCTGTCCATAGAATAAATAAATAACTAATTAAATGCGTGAGGCTGATCTAGTAAATATTGCAGGAGTTTTGATTTGTCGCAAATGCGCTTGTCATGGAGCCTCTAGGATTCTTTACAGGAAGATAGATCTGTATTTACCAATACTATTAACCCGTCTTTTGCTAAAATCACTAGCCGTTTGGGCCATAGCACATACTATCGAATTTGTCTATATATAGAAAACATATATACATACAAAAGTTGTGATAGCCGAGCGGTGAGATCGTGCGACTTTTTCGAGGGATCACGGTTTCTAAACCCGGACAGGCACCCGAGTTTTTCTATTAAAACTTGTGTCCAATTGATAATTGCAATTTATCACACGCTTTCCGATGAAGGAAATCATCGTGAGGAAACCTGTATATCTCTAAAGAAAAGGCAAATATTTTATTTAGGAATTTATTTTTTTATACATACAATATAAGCAATGCCGTTCATGCGAAATGTAACATTTTAAATGTTTAAGTAAAATTCTTCTGTAAGAATACTTATTGTTATGCAAAATATTATTTTTAATAACATGTTAAATGAAGATATGAAAAAATAATATCCTAAATAAAATTCTTTTTTATAAAAGAACAGTTATGACCACTTCAAAATTACTTAACAAACACCTTACAAAATGAAAGGAAAATTTATTAAATCATTTGACAGAATTTACTCCCTTAAAGTGTTAAAATAATCGTTTTAGTATGTAATTTTAATATTTACATATAATGTTATTATTAAAGGTAAATTAAACATAAACTCTTTAGTTTTTATAAAATTACAGTTATGAGCTCTTCAAAATTACTTAACAAACACCTTACAAAATGAAAGGAAAATTTATTAAATCATTTGACAGAATTTACTCCCTTTAAGTGTTGATAAAATCGTTTTAGTATGTAATTTTAATATTTACATATAATGTTATTATTAAAGGTAAATTGAATTTAAACTACTCTTAAGTGTAGTTTTTATGAAATCACATTTAAGAGCACTTCAAAATTACTTAACAAACACCTTACATTTTTTTTATTACACTGAAATAAATGCGAATCATGAAAATTGTAACAAAAAACACAAAAGCACATAACAGCACGTCGGCATGATCACAGATATAATAAATAACTTAATTTAATTATACGAACGACCGTTTTATAAATGTTCAAAACAGCATAAATCATTCCATAAAAAACGTGTGGACGTGCGGGTCATATTCTTTAACGCTACTTTATATTGACCAGTAAAATAAAATTTAGTATAGCAATGGTCACATTGTAAAGTCAGGCATACTTCCGTGAAATAGTTATGTTTAATGAGATAAATAAGCTGTGATAGCTCAGTGGTGATACCGTGCGACTCTTACGAGGGGAACACGAGTTCAAACCCGGGCAGACACCAATGAGTTTTTCTATTAAAACTCATGTGTCTAATTGATAATTGCAATTTATCACACGCTTTTCGGTGAAGGAAAACATCGTGAGGAAACCTGCATATCTCTAGAGAATTCTGGAGATATGTGTAACCTACCAATCCGCATTGGAGCAGCGTGGTAGGTCTTAGCTCCAACCCTTCTCTCCAGAAACGGAGAGAGGAGGCCTATTCCCAGCAGTGGGATTGTAACAGGCTGCTACATTACAATGAGATAAATCATTATAATTTTTATAAATAATCAAATCAGTTAATATACAAAAAAAATCTCAGAGTATGGAATGAAAAGAAGATTTATTAAATTATTTGATACAATTTACTCCCTTAAAATGTTGAAAAATTGAATTAGTATGTAATTTTAATATTTACATATAATGTTATTATTAAGGACAAAAGGTAAATTAAATTTAAACTAATTTATAGAATTATGCGTTACTTTGCGGAGATCCATAATACAAAAGTAATAATAAAATTATTTTGCTATAATCCTCGGTACAGTAAATAGAAAATATATATAGTGTTAAATGTATATGACTATCCGTTTTTTCATACCCGATACATGCAGGACTCGTAAAAACACATGCACAAACCTCCACCACTGCCACCACAATACACAAGCACTACACACGTTCACTATCACAAACTCAACAATCGTTTCGTCCCGCAACCGAAACATCATCAGGAGATAGACAAAATCGCAAAGCTTTGCGATTTTGTAGTCTATCTCTATATATATTTTCCTACTATATATATTTTCTATTTACTGGATCGCGGATTATAGCAAAATAATTTTATTATTACTTTTGTAAATTTAAACTCTTTAAACAGTTATGAGGCCTTTGCCCAGAAGTGGGAAAGTGGCAGGTTCTATATATCTCTATATATTCAACCTAAGACGCAACACGCAGAGGTAATAAATATTGACACATCCTTAAAAATTGTTTAAGGATATGTAGAGCTCATAACAATATTTAGAGAAACTACAAATATTTATTAAAAACCTAAGTTTTTATTTAAAGCTTATACTTGTTAACTTGTTGTTGTTATATATAATATAATAATAATAATAGATATATGGGACACTTACACACACGGTCGTCCATCCCCAAAGTAAGTAACTTAATACTTGTGTTATTGGTGACGGATAACTGGCAAATATATACATATATAGTTTTAAATACATACTTAAATACAAATACACACCCAGGCTCGAAGAACCAACAAATTGTTTATAGAAAATATTGGCCCTCGGCGGCAATCGAACACGCGACCCGCGGAGCTGAAGGTAGGGTCACTACCCGCTGCGCCAACGGGCCAGTCAAAATATATAAAAACATTGTTGTGAGTTGTAAGTTTATTGAGAACGTCGCAAATTTAGCCTCTGATAGACACTTGCCGACCAGAGATTGAACTCACACATTCTCAGCAAGTTCTCACCGTTCAACGGTTTAAGAATAAATAAGAATCATATATGAACTAAATACTACTAAATCATTGAAGTCACAAACTACACCGATGGGAATTATAATATCATTCCATATTCGTCATGTTCCTAAATTGATGGAAGTGCTAACTACCCTGATGAAATCTATCACTATCAAAAATACTTTTCATGTTGTTTTGATTATTCTCTACAGTATTTAAAACCTCTTTAGTTTCGTTGTGAAAATACCAACACACCAACATATTATCCTCGCGTAATCCAGTATGTCATAGTAAATAAGTACATGTCAGTTGTCTATTTGAATAATTGCTCAAGGAGAACTCCTGCTTTCTAACAGACACTCATTTATTATGTGAGTCAGCCAGAAATTACAGACTTGGATATTGTCCATTAGACGCCCTTCGTGACATTTTCAGTTACTGCTATCTGTCACGTTAAAGTGGGCTTAAATATGTAGTGAAGTTATGACTCAAAACGGCTTCTATCACGATTATAAATGTATACAATACTGCCCAAATAAAAGAGGTAGCGTATAAATTATTATTATGTTCCAATATAATTTTTGACGTGGCTAGGATAGTGTTATTTTCACACTCACTTTATTTTCACATTTCAACACTCACTCACACACGAGTTCATATCCATATAAATACACACATCATTCACAAACACATATACAATTACAATACGAGTTGAATATTGTTTATTTATTCAAGCTATCAGAACGTATGACAATGGAAGGCACTAGTTACCAATAGTTTGGTTTTTAGAGGTAGCATTTAAAGTGTAAGTAAGACATTAATCATAAGCTTTTGTTAAATATTGTTTATAAAACTGTGTTGAACACGTAAATTATTTCTAATTTCTAATATTTTCTATCTATCACTACAGAATCCCACAGAGTATAACTTTATTTTGCGAAGATAATTTCGCAAAATAAAGTTTGTTATTTTGTTTAAGCTTTGTTATATTGTTATGACATATCTATTCGTTTACTTTATTTATATTTTACTAGCTGTGCCAACGACGGCTTCGCCCGCGTGGAATCAGCATTACAAAATCACTGATGACTTTCGAAACTTTTCCCGAATTTTCGAAATTTTGAACATAAAAGTAGTTATTGTGAGTTAACGGTAAGAGATAGAGACATGCATTACGGACTTTTTTGTAATATTTTTATATCTACGATTCTCTACTACATTACTTTAGCGTATCACTGCTGGTTGACGTAACACACGCGACTAAAACTTCCAGCAAGCAAGTTTTTTAACAACTGCGCGATCTCTTCAACATAATTTACATACCGATATGTACTTTACTTAAACCATTCATAAGTATTGCACTATCTTTTGGTGAAAACCGTACAAAAATCCGTTCCGTAGATTTGGAGAAAATCGATTACATACAGACAGACAGCTTTTTGGGACTTTGTTTTATAATAACTTAACATTATAAAATTAGATTTATAATTAAGGTCTGTAATTGAAATATGAAAGCAAAATTGTTTCTTAACATAACCCTAATCACTCCATAGTGATTATCGAATTGTTGAATCGAACCGCCATTGGTTCGATTCAATTTACAAAAATGACATATAAAAAAATTACGACTTATTGCCATTATATAAAAAAGAACCTTACATTTTGATCCTTTAACGGTTAGTAAGAAATAAAATATCAGGCTTTCTGCTTGATATTCTACCACACAACCTTAAATTATAAATATTTGTGCATAATACTTTTCAAGTTTGTCTACTGAGAAAGATTAACAAATAATTTTTTTAAAATCGGCACGATAAAACATTGGTCTAAAACGTGATGTATAAAATTATCCTTTTTCTTGGCATACTTTTTCTAATGTATTGTGAGGAATTTGTCCTTCAGCGTCAGGTAGTGAAGGGAATTCGGTGAACGGCAACAAACAGGTTTCAAATCGCACTCTCTTTTATTTGGACCACACCTGGTCAACGTCTCACGACTACGGTCAAGCCTCAAGGTCTCAAATTACATAACTTAACATTTCGCTCATAATTGATTCTCAACGACTGCGTATTGTTCAGGATTCTTGATCGATAGTTTAGAACAGGGTTGTTCCGATCGTTTTTCTTTCACTATTTTTTTAATAGCGAAAAATTACAGAAGCTACTAAACTAAACTACTTGCTATAATCCGCATTGTAAAGAGAATGTATGTAATGCTAAGTGTACGAAGCAGACAAAATTCCCATACATTTCATATGCAGGACTAATCACCACACATAACCCAAGATGTCTCCACAAGCAAAAATACACACAAGCAATAAACGCGGATTATAGCTAAGTACTTCTTTTATAGCTTTTGTTATATGGAATTCGGCAAGGTAACGCCTGCTTCGATAAATCAGCGAAAAATTAGATAGAACCATAATTTATTTGTATGTTCCGAATCCGACGAGTACTTAAACTTATCATACACATAAATTTAGTGATATCGAAATATAATATTTATCACAAGCATATTTGTAAATAATTTTCTATGATTAGTTATAATTACCCCGAACTATACTATTATTATTTAGGTTTTATTTGAATCAAATAGAAATTAACAGCCTTATACTAAAAACAAACCAATTTTCACTTACAGTTGTTAATATTGTTACTGTTATATCATAATATTTTATTTTCAGGTACACTTCTGGTACATAGAACCAGAAAATAAAAGGCGGGAAGCAACTTATCTAATTTCTACTTCGGTCAGTATCTTTAAATTTAATACTTATATATATAGTTACTTCTTAGAGTGTTTTCGAGTAATTAACCGATAGTCAAATCTTGTAATTAAAACAAGATTTTCTGAATTTTTCGAGTTATATTTCTGTTAACCGACTAAAGAAGCTGTTGTTAATGTAAAGCTAATGAATAATATTATATTAGCTAATTGTGAAAAGCATACTTTATTCTTAAATATTCTGCACTTGTTCCTGCGGTTGTTGAGCGTAATCGCCTCAACCCTATTTATTACTATATAAACTTTACATTGTTCAAGCTTCATGATCGATAGTTTGCACTAAACAACAATACAATGCTGAATGTAGACCAATTATAAACTTAATTTGCATGTATTGACATTGATATACAATTATTATGATCGAACAGTGAATATGTAATTAGAAACTATAATTGAGAGAAAATACAATTGGTTATGTATTAATAACTAATTTCGTTCACCTTGACACATTTATAACATTAGAATATTATTTATTTATTTGAAATTTGAAATTTGAACTGACGCCGACAGTTTTATTTACTGAATATTTTTGTTCGCGCATGCAGTTCCTTTAGATCTAAAAAGCGTTATTAACACATTGGGCAGAGCGTTATTAAACGTCATATGATAAACCCTAATTGACACAACGTTTATACACGTCGGCAAAAAAAATGTCTTTCTTTATTAAACGTGCATAAATGGTTAAAGGTTGTACCAATTTCTTCAATCTACGAAATTATGCCGTATTAGTTTTAATTTTTGGACTGATAGCGCCGCTCTACGTTAGTTTTTTTGTTCACGTGTATCAAAAACAGAAAGTCATTAATTGTAATTTATTTTGTATGAGAAAATGTAGTGTCATACAACAAACATTTTTAAACACCGCCGCTCAAAGTATGAACTTAGATGTATAAAAATGCAACTGCAGAAATGTTTGAAACCCGTTTATTGTTTATGCCAAATTAGTATAATACTTATCATACAGCGGTACAGTAATAATTTCTTTGTCTTCTATATTCGATCTGTTATATTTAAAAGAGGCATCAAGACACATATTGCAACCATGTTCAGTAGACGTGACTGTTGTCTTAGAAGTCATTTTAATGTCTATATTACAGATATTATTCAAACAGTTATAATACCGTGAACTAATTTACACAATAGAGTTTCGAAATAGAAATCTGTAACGTGTATTCCCTTTAAGGCCTGGCATTTATTACGTACTCCATTTTAGGAGCAGCCTTCAAGTAGTTATTCAATCCCAAAAATAGTTCGGAAATTGTTACGCCTGCAAGTTACATAAAGTTTTCAAGGTAAATATCGTGACAAGCAATCATTACTGGCAAAATATGCATTACTTTATGTGGGAATTAGCAAGAGTATGAAATAATAATTGCAGAATCGTTTAAATGCATTTTGTGAAATTTTTGTGATGATATGCTAACATCACAAAACTCCTACCACTGTTAGGTTTAAGTATAACAAATGTGGGCAAATATTCTGCTTCGTATCAATTCAAAATCTATCGCTTTGTACTCTTATGAGATGATAACTTTGTGTATGATTGTGTATGTGAGCACAAAGCTTCTATAAGCTTTGTGCTCACATCGTAGAAAGTATTCATAAATGTCACCGATTCACCTTGAATTTCAATACTGTATTTTTCTTTTCACCTTCATTGCTGGATTTGAGACCATTGTTAGTGAATTGATTTTATCGAAACATAATGTGTCAAATTGTTATGAATATTAGGCAACGGTTAAACATTAATCCTGAACTTCAAATTCAATCTATTCAATATTCCCATAACGTGACACTATTTTTTACTCTGTGAATATTCCACTAAAGCTGTCAGCTAGTCTATTGCAAATACGCAACAAACTGAATTACTAGAGTTATAAATAAAGATATGCTCAGAGTAAGCAAAACTGAAGATGTCATATATGTCGAATAACTGATGAGGTATATTGGCTATTTTAAAACTATGCAAGTTACCCTATTTTAGTTTCCGTAGCTATGTAGTGTGTTGCATATACACAAGGTCTGCTTAATATTCATTCAAATTTGAAAGGTATCCAGTTTTTAGAAACAATAAAGCTTATCAATAAATCTGTTTAAAGCCGTGTCCTCGGTTAATCAACGCACATGCGCAACAGAGATTTACTGTTGTTGGGTACAGTAAAATAATTAATAAGTATGTTTTTATTTACTTTTCATCGTATAAATTTATACATTTGACTCGTTATTATTACTAGTAAATAAACTTATAACAAAGTCATCATCATCATCCTCCTGCAATTATCCCACACTAAGTGGGGTCAGCACAAAATGTTACAAGCACGTTGTCACTTGGTTCGGATACTTATTTTACGTCCGGCCGCCTGCCTGACGTCAATTTTATGACCCCTCGGTAAGAAAGAGGGTAGTCTATTCTACTCAACCGGATACCACACAGTGGGTCAGCTCACCTTAGTCGCCTTTTACTCGGTAGGAAATGAGGGTGGTCTATTCTACTCAGGCGGGTAACACACGGCACATATTTGCCTCGTTATTATAACTAGTAAATAAACTTTTAAAAAGATAAACGCACAATAATCTCTCTTATTATCGTTTGCTTCATTCACTTGCATATAAATGCAATTGTTTATATAACTTATGACACTATAAAGACTAGTCCATAACCCTGCATTAACAGAGTGCCATCATTTTCAATAAATTTGTTGGTCTTTCGAGCCTGGATGTATGTATATATTTAAGTTTTTATTTTAAACTATATTTACCAGTTGTTCGTCACACAAGTATTAAGTTACTTATTTTGGGGGCAGGACGAACGTGTATGTAATTGTTCCGTATACATTTATTTAAAAAAACAGTCCTATATATAACGATATCAAAACAACAAACCACAGAGTTTTTTCTATGACTTTTATATACTTTCCGGTCTTAAAGACCTACAACCTCTAATATTCTAAAGTAATTCATCATCATCAATCCCAAAGCATTTGCGATTTTGTCGTGAAGTCTATCTCCTGATAATGCTTCGGTTGCGGGGCGAAACAATTGTTGAGTTTGTGATAGTGACCGTGTGTAGTGCTTGTGTATTGTGGTGGAAGTGGTGGAGATTTGTGCATGTGTTTTTACGAATCCTGCGTAAATACGGATAGTCCACCTTACATTTAACACTATATATACTTTTCTATTTACTGTATCGCGGATTATAGCAAAATAATTTTATTATTACTTTTGTATTATGGATCTCCGCAAGGTAACGCCTAATTCTATAAATTCTCTAATATTCTACTGATCTCTTATAATAATAATAAAATGATTTCCATGAACATATAAATTGATTAAAAATGGTAGAGTCCTACCGAACAATCGAATAAATTTTTTTAAAGCTTTTAACAATAGAACAGTTAAAAATAAAGTGGAAAACTAATGTAAATACGATCTATGATAATTAAACCCACCAGCGTTGTTTTCAAATAAAGACATTGACCTTAACAACTGGATATAGGCATGTCAATTATGAGATAAGATAAGCATATTTGATATTGACCATGACATTGCAAGCATTTAGAAGTGGCGGACAAAATATTAATTGACTGTCCCACATCTATCATTGTTACGTAATGAAAATAGCAGTATCACAGCTTCCGGGCCGGCATTTTTTGTCATGTTACAAAAAATAACGTGCTTCAAATAAAACGCAAATTAGTATACTGAAACTCAAATATTTACAGAGATATATGGAGATATCTTTAGAATCATGCTCTTACCTAGAATCAACAAGAAACTCGGCGGCGAATCTTTTAAACATTTTTAATTTGCATAATTAAACTGCAGTCTTTTACAAACCTCGAAGGATTTTTAAGTCGAAGCATTTTTTTTTCATTTGTATAATATTTGATTGTGTTTGATGAATAAGCATATTCCTTACAATTTTTTTAAATTGTGCAGGCAAGAATAGTTTTTACGAAATATTATTACAAAAGCGAATTCGAATAATTTGTAACTAACTCGCAAAATAGGGATTACAAACTTATCCTGACCTTTGCTATATCTATGATGTACATTAAATTTTATTTAGTATATAAACTATGTATCTGTAAACAGATTAGGATTCAGGAAACTTTACTTTATCGCAATTACCAACTTTGCTAAATAAAGACACCCTTTTTTCTGCCAGTTATGATAAATTTATAGGCGCACTAATATAATAAAGGCAATAATAAGCCTAGAACCTTAATCTACATCACCTTCAAAGTGTAAACAAGTTAATTCATGACCTGTGGCATTACCTTGATAGCTGGCTAGGTGAAGGTTCTGCCATCTGGTATTATTCAATTCACTAGGAATTCTACAATCGCATTATCGAAAGATCTATGTAATATTTATACTTAAACCACTAGTAATTGTACTCTCACGTATTGATTATATATAAAACAATACTGACTTTGTCTGAGATATATATAAAAGATATTACAACTTATCGTATTTCAAATGAGAGAGATTTAACGTTTTGCACGAATATATTCGAGATAATATAGTGATTAATTTTAAGATCTGATTATATTTTTAAGAAGATATGCCATAACATCTTATACCTATAACTAAAACAATGGGGTTTTTAAATAGATATAATAAAATAAAAATAAAAACTAATTATATATTGTTTTAATATTGCGCAATCTTTCTGGTTAAGAATGTCTTTAATAAGCAAAGATAGAGCAAAAACCTCCTTTCTCCTTGAAGGCAGGGATGTGTTTGCTTAGCAGGAATAGTACTTACATACTTTCTTTCTGAGCATATGCAGGTGTTATTTTTTATGCTTGCCGTTGCCATCGCCAGCACAGCGCATTAAAAATTCTGAAGATAAAAACGGTCTCACAATTAATTGACTATTTGAAAATTATTAATAAAATTTTTAGGAATTTTCGAAAATGGCATTATTCTGATAAGTCATTTTAAAGTAAGTATACGTTATTTTCTAATAAACCATTACTAAGATAACTATGCACTAGATTGTTATCTTTAATACGCTCTAGATAATAATCACCACTCAATCATAAAAATGTCATTCGTGCAATGCAACGCTTCCTGAAAAGAAAAAAGTTGAACATGAAATATCATGAGTCGTCGTCATTGTACCGTTGATCTGTAAACTTACAAAAGGCAAAGGCTATATCTCAAATGACGGATACATTAAAAATAGCATTATTAATTAAAATTGATGATAGTAGAACGAAAAGATATTTTAAAAAACAAATATACCGACTACCAATGCCACTTATCAGAAAAGTATTGTATATAATATTTTATAAATCCAAATATAAATCGTAATAACTATTATATACATAATCGTCCATTCATTTGACTTACAAATAACAAAATGATTAATTTAACGTATGCTAAATTTAATCTCATTTAATACGAAGCGAGATTTAAGTGAAAATTTAGTTATGATAGAAATACACAAATCACTAATCTTCTAATCTTCAATATCCAATCTGAATACATAAAAAGTAATCCAATACATAAAATTGCTTTAGACTACGATCATCATCCTCCTGCCCTTATCCCACTCTAAGTGGGGTCGGCACAACATGTTACAAACATGTTGTCACATGATTTGGCTACGTATTTTAAGACCGGCCGCCTTTATAGTGGGATAAGGGCAGGATGATGACGACGATGACTTGAACGTTATACAAAAAAATAAATATGAAATGATTTATGAAAATATTTTATATTTATATTATCTTGATTTTAGCATCATACGTAAGCGTTAATATATTAGTTGTGACATATTGTAACTACGGGAATTGCTTATTCTCAAATAACTTTTCTCATTTACTACTTACTCTTAAATGTATAATGACGTTTGAAATCAACTTATACAAAGGCGTGGACTAAAGTTTCATTCCCAATAGCAATTGTAAAGGTAGTTAATGGATCTAGTAGTTCAAAAGACCTTCGGCTTAATAGAAAGAGGCGGTCAGTTAATAGATATTTCTTATGAAAGTTTGACGTTAGACCTTAGAGACATACTCCTTCATTATCATAGAGGTTAATTACATGTTCATTACAGAAAGAAACCTTAAGACGACCTGTTATTGTACAATATATAATAAATAATAACCTTCTAATAAATAAATTTTATCAGTACACATTTTAGTAGATTTTAAACACTTTTCGTGGACTTTGCGGTTACAGTAAGGGTAATAAATAAAATTATAACTAAATATAGTACTAAATTTATATAAAAAATATTTTAATATAATTCGCGTTTCTTAAGGAAATGTACCTAATGCTAAGTGTAGGAAGCAAAAACCGTTCTCATACGTTATACATGCAGGATTAGTTACTCCACGTAACCCAAATCACCACCACCAACAACACATTACACATGCCCTACACGCATTCACTACGACTACGAAACTTCAGTAATATTCGTCTAACAGCATAGCCATTAATAAATAAATAATAAATATATAAACACTTAGACACACGGTTGCCCATCACCAAAGTAAGTAACTTAATACTTGTGTTATGGGTGACAGACAACTGGTAGATATACTACATATTAAATACATACTTAAATACAAACAAACACCCAGGCTCGAAGAACCAACAAATTGTTTATAGAAAATGTTGGCCCTCGGTGGGAATCGAAACCACGACCCGCGGGGCTGAAGCGCCAACGGGCCAGTCCATCGTCAGAATGGCATTTAGTACAATTTAATTTTATATACAATCTCAATATTTCCCTACGGTAATAGTATAAATTAATTAACAATAAATTAATGCGAGCGAAGATACAGCCAGTTTTATAGAAGGAAATAGTTATCCCAATATTTTCACATCCTTACAAAGGTCGTCTATAGATGTAAGCAATGCTATTAAATATTGGTTTTGTTTTAATTCTCAATATACTGTATATATACGATTTATATGCTAGCATATAAAGGCTTTTATACAGTACCGGGCGAATATATAGACGAAAGACAACAAATTTTAATAGGAAACATAGTGTTAGATTAATTTTTGACACAGCTTTTGCGATATTTCAGACAATTACACAACAATTCAAGTATTTAAAGACAGCCGTAATATTTTAGCACTAGATTAACAAAAACCCAATGAATAACGTAATTGATTTGGATCTTGACCTACCAGCATAATTCAATTATGTTTAGTTATAAATATTTTTATCAGACCGTGACAATACATTGACCTTTTTCCAGTCGCTGTTTTTAATACCAGAGTTCATATCCCTTTTAAAACGATAATGGATTTATAACTGAAAGGAGACTGATAAAGAGATGGTTAGATTTTTGGAAAAACGTGCCGACCCCACTTAGGTAGAGTCCACACGACAGCGACATTGATCGCCGGCGACTCGCTGGCGACAAAAAAATGACGTGTGGATTGAATATCGACAACGAATTAATCGCTACAATTGCTGCGATAAGTTGCAATTCTTTTAAGTCGCCAATCGCCAGCGATATCGCTGCCGTAAATAATTAAAATGATTTGTATGATGCGGACTTTTGTGATTATTCACATGATAAATTTACCGGCATTGAGGTTAATTAGAGGCAAATTTGCCCTTAAAAAGATATTTTAAATAACAAAGCACACTAGAACAGGAAAATTTCATCGAAAAGTCGCAGAGGTCCATTCACATCTACTACCAAATGAACAATAAACGATCGCTATACTGTGGACACAAAAGCTAAAAGTCGCTGGCGAGTCGACGGCGATCAAAGACGCCACGTGGGGTCCCGGCATTGGAATAAGAATAAGGCAGAGTAACGTGAGTAGGGCTAAGGGCAGGAGAATGATGATGATAAATGCGGTATTGTTTATTATATCTAAGAGATTATTCTACAATACATAAAAGAAACATAAAATTTTAAAGATTACTATCAACAAGCACGCTCTATTTTAGTTCGAAGTTAGTCTTTCATTAGGCGTATTTAGTCGCGTAATATTACGTGATTCAAAGTGATTAACAATTACCTTACTTTATTGTTCAGAAAATGAAGTTTCAATTTTTCTCGATCTTATTTGCTCACGAATGATCCAATCCCAAATTGGCTAAAATACTTTTGAATGTTGGTTCCTTTCAGATAATATTTGATTAGATAAAGCAAAAAATATCTAAATTCTAAATATTTTTGCTTTTTACAAGAGCATCGCGTACTAAGTTAAATTTAGTACTTAGGTTAGTATAGAATAATAGTGAACAATATTCAAGTTAAGAATACTGTTTATTTATTTTTTAATGCAGATCATGATTTAAGTTCACTCAATCAGAGTTTGGAAACAAAATCATGTTTACTTCTTAAAATATTTCTCATGGCATTTCGTATCTGAGTAATAACGAAAGGTGCGGACTTACTGTAGTTATTACAGCTTTAATAGTATTTACTACCCGACTGACAATGCTTGAACTTTAAAATACTGATAAAATTTAACTGATTACAATAATTTATTCAAAGCACTTTATTAACTAGTTTACTCGAGAATAGGTAAGCGTTATTAAAATTTGAAATATTGACGTCACTGGTCGAAGAGTTCTTACATTAGTTACATTGATAGAAGAGAGGAATTTTGTGAGGAATTTTTAGTTCTCTTATGGGACTAATAATTCTGGCACCTTTCCTAAATTGCTTATTTGGAAACTTTTACTGGTTAATACGTTTTACTGGGTAATAAAAAACGATAAATAATAATGCATTTTCAAATTATTTTAGTTAGGAATATAATATTATATTCCTAACCAATATACCATAGGATATTAATATCGGTTAGAAAATATTAGCGCCTTTATTAGTTCCATAGTACTTCGCTACCATAAACCTACCTTGCTTACTTAAGCTTGGTGTCTTTAGTAATTCAAAGAGTTAAATTCAATTTGTTTTCAATAAAAATAAGAACAATAATGATTATGGGATACTTTAGAATAATTTATGATAGTCTTATCACGGTAAGGTAACGATGAATAAAAAAATATTAGCTCGGATGTTAAACCAATGGAGCAATAAATTTCAATTTGATAAAGTCTCCGAATTTTATGGATGAAAAATTTGCGACATCCGACAGGGGAGGGCGAGGCGAGGTTACATGAGTATTCTGTCAAAGCATAAAGAAAACATTTATAATTTGTACTAATTTATCGTTTGATCATTGTTTTAATTTTTCTACAGTGTTTATAGTAAAATCTGATACTTTTGGGAAAATAACTTCTAAATTAAGAGGTAAGTAACTTTTAAAAAACATCAAATATAAAAACTGTTAATATTATTATATTATTTTCAAAACATCATTGACATTCAATGACTAGCTTTTCATCATTAAAACACTCCAATGTTCTAAATAAATATATTCTCTAAAAAAATTACAGAAATAAAAGTAAACAGTAATAAAGTTAGTTTTTATATAACTGATAGAATAACGTTCAACGAAACTTTCCTCATATTTAACGGAATTATAGAAAACCATGAAAATATTTGAATTAATTACGTACAAAGGAGAGAATATATAATAATAATAAATATATGGGACACTTACACACACGGTCGACCGTCTCCAAAGTAAGCAACTAAATACTTGTGTTATGGGTGACGGACAACTGGTAGATATATTACATGTATAATTTTAAATACAACAATCGAAAAACAACACTATAAGATTGATTAAATAAATATTGTACAGAGGTAGTGCATTGCACTGAGATGCTAAAACATCACGCATCTTGGCTCACCGAGGACGCTGCAAGAAATTTTCCGAGAGCGAGTAGGTTTATCGACTTCTAGAAAAACCTTGGCCAGTTGGAGTAACCAGCCTTTACCCCTTATACACGCTTGACTGGTTGGTCGGTTGATTGCGACTGAGTGTAGAAAATAGCTTGCAAGACGAAGAATTAAGATACAAAGATAATAAATATTTTCTCAATGACGTAACGCAGGACAATAATAATTTTCCTTCCCGTTGTTCAAGACTAAAGGACAAAAGTCTATCGAATATTTTTTATTACACTCATAAATAACGTTTTTATTTTATTCCATTTATCTTACATCTCAGTCACCAATATTAATTACGGTTTAAACAAATTTACATGTAAACACATTTAATAATCACTAGAATAAATTAAAGGGATTATAAAATATATGACTTTATTATTAATAGAATACTTCACACCTTTAGAGATAGTAATTTATAAATAAGAGGTAAACTAATAAAATATATTCTTTAAATACAGGCTTATGCCCGCGACTTTATATGACTGGCTTTCAGAGATAAATAAGTGCCTGTTTTCACAATTACTGAAGTATAGTCTAAGGGCACATATCTAAAAGGAGTAGATCTCTCCTTCGGTCAACACAGCAACGTAACGGATCACTAAATCGGTTACCATCTACCAGCTTTACCAGTAGTGCTAGAGAAAATCGATCTCCAGTAATACCAATACCAATTAAAATTTGATATGAACTTTGTATACCTAACAACTAACTCAATTTTGCTATAACTAGCGCATACTTTACCTATGTCAGAACAACGAAAAATAGTCGAACCGTCGTTTCCAAAGCGAGTAATTATTTTAGTTCTAATTGATTTTCAGAGAATTTGCTCTAACTTTCAACAAAACAGACCAAACGCTAGACCCAGATCGAGAAGGATCCACACAAATGGTTACAACCATTTCAAACTGGAAGATACGCAATTTTCAATAATTATAAGTTTCATATTATTGATATCTACACAATTTAATCCTATTTTTTGATTTTAGTCTTTTATTTAGAATTGAAGTTTGGGGAAGTCAAAAAAGAAATATAAATAAGATATAGCTATCTCGTAGTTTAAAATTTAAACTGACAGATATGCAAGATGGTACCCAAAAACTATATCACGTTTTTGTGATTCAGGTTATAATTTTATTTTATTTTACTTCCATAATTTTTAAAATTGATTTCTTCATTAATCTACTAGCTATACCAACGGATCAACCGCGTGGAAATCGATGTGTCACAATTTTTTTCCTGAATTAAAACTTAAAACATAAATTAGTTATTGTAAGTTAACAGTAAGAGGTGCTGACATGCTATCGCCTACTTATTTGTAGATATAAAATCATCACATACAGACAGAAAGTTTTTGGGGACTTCGTTTTATAATAAGTATTGATATAGATACTATTCTCTACTACAACTAGTGTTTGTGTAGGACATTTTCTGCGTCGACTATATCGCTTTCGGGATCTAATCTATCTTAACACCAAAAATCACATCAAACTGTTGCTCCCTAGAAGAGTTAAATAAGGACAAAAAAGCCACAACAAGCAAGTTGTTGATGATTCTGGAACTAGTCCAGTTACCCATCGATAACTACCAACTAGTAAATATATAATTGATTTTGAAATAAAAGAAGATTGAAATCAATAGGATTAAAAATTTGCTATTAATCAACGGTAATAAAAACTCATCCTCGATTATTCCACATGTAATTTTGTAATCAAGCTGCTCAAATACAAAAACAACAAATAAAAAGATAATAACTTCACCGCCTAGAAATGACGTAATCTAAATCGCTTTTATTTGGATTATTTTCGTACTTACAATATCATAATAAAAAAGGTCCTTGGATTTATTAATCGTATTAAAGCCATAGAGCTGTGATAGCCCAGCGGTGAGACCGTGCGACTCTTTCGAGGGGAACACGAGCAGGCACCAATGAGTTTTTCTATTAAAACTCATGTGTCTAATTGATAACTGCAATTTATCACACGCTTTTCGGTGAAGGAAAACATCGTGAGGAAACCTGCATATCTCTGGAAAATTCTGGGGATGTGTATAACCTACCAATACGCGTTGGCGCAGCGTGGTAGGTCTTAGTTCCAACCATTCACTCCAGAAACGGAGAAAGGAGGCCCTATGCCCAGCAGTGGCATTGTAACGGGCAGTTACTTTACTTTACTACTTTTATTAAAGCCATAATAATTAATACTTGGATCCGGCGCTGATCGATTGAAATTGTAAATGAAAAACAGTCTTGGTTCACTATTCTAATACTATATATCATACAGCTTCCTAATCTTCTATGTTAAACCACCTAACTTACAATATTTTCAAAAAGAAAATCTCAGCAGTAAACTTGCTATAATATGAACAATCAAAATATGTGAAATACCGATATCAGGTTTAAAAAATTAAAACATATGAACGTCAATCACATTTTATTTAAACAAAAGAAAACACGCTATGTCATATAATATTTTTAATTTGCGTACATGTATTATAATACCATAGACATGGATGGTTGTTGTCGGATTAATTTAATAGACTTAAGCTATCTATAAAAAATATTTATAGAAGATTATGTCCAAGACGTTTATTTGAGAATGATAACGGACACTATACTCGTTCCGTGTTGTTTTAAGGCGTAATTGACACATTTTATGTTATGGTAAATTGTTAATATATAAAAATGAATAATGACCGTATAAAAGTAATTAGTTTCTAATGAACACAATAAAGTAATGTAACAATTGGATTACGAGACAGGAACTTAAGAAATACCTAATAGGGTTCTCAATGTCATATTAGCCAATATTTCTAATTAATTAACGTGTAGGCCTTAACTGAATAAATAAACTTATTAAAAAAAAGAATTATGCTAGTGTAGTAAGAAATAACGCAATTTAAGATTGATGGATGGATTGTAATAATCGGATAAAGCCAGGTAACCCACTTCTTGATAGTATTGTCATGGGATTATATCAAAGCTAAATGGCTTAAATGTGCAATTATGATATCGTTAAGTGGCTACTTATTACATCTATATCAACCGAAATGTCGAAAGGAGAATATTTTTTAATCATATTACCATATAAGGACAAAATATCATTCATTTTACTATCGTACGCCCAGACGCCGAGATGGGCTCCACCGATATACAGTCAATATCCCTAAAATACGCACTAGACGCTTTCGCACATCGTTTCTCATGCGCACGACCAAAATGTGGAACTCCCTTCCCGCATCTATCTTTCTGGACACTTACGATCTGACAAAAAAAAAAAAAGAGTGAATAGGCACTTTAGTGGCAAACGCAGTCCACCTTAGGCTACATCCTTCGCTTTCCATCAGGCGAGATCGTAGCCAGGCGCTAGCCTTTGATTATAAAAAAAAGAAAAAAAATGTTCTATCAAAGCAGGGTCAAATAGGAAGGACAGTTGATAAATGATTACGCAGGACGTACATTGACCAAAACCTATATATGGTGTAACTCGATACAGGTGATAGAAGCATGAACACAATTTTTTTGGGAAGAAATTAAAGCTTATACCCTGCTACAGTTGGGTTTTTTTATGGATTCCCACAGTAAATGCGCAATATAATTCTTTAAAGTAATATTTCAAAAAATATTCGTTAAATATTATATGAACATCCTGTATATAAAACCATGCCAATCGTTTGAATCAACAACGAAAATACATTCAATACAAATGTCTATTAACAAACAGCACCACCCACAAATTGAATACCTACTTCTTTCTGGATTCATTATGTTTGAGCGATGAATTAAGATATTGTTTATCAAAGTTTGAATGACTTATATCATCGCTAGAATTGTACATGGTTCATCGATTTTAGAAGTTGTCTTTTTTTGCAGTCTCAAAATGTTATGTTTATATTTCCTCTATTCTTATCTATAGATTTGGTAAATAGTTATCAATTATCAAAGTATAATATACAACATCCTAATACTATACTAAAAATTTTCATATCAATCAAGATTTAATTTTTGACTTCAGATAGAAGATAGATTTAATTTTAATTAAAGCCAGTATTAATTTTTCTTATAAGTAAATTAAATTAATACAGGAACAAATCGCTTCTTTGTTATTGAAATAAAACAAAATGGTGGATATTTTTATTCCGTCAAAAAAATAGGTATCAGTTATTAAGTATTCAATTTTTTGGACTGATCTCAAAAGAGGATATCTATGTCAATTGTCTTGTTTCCGGTTGCATCCATAGAGAAGTATTTCAAAGGCATTTTTATGCAACCGCACTGAATGCATTTTGTCATCCACATGATAGTGTAGCGCTAACATCTGCCAGTGCTGCGTCACTATTCATACATTTTAAAACCTCAAAATCATCCTCTCTTTTAAGTTATGTGCCCAACCCGTCGCACATTTTAGTATCACGCCTATGAGTAATATATTTTTGTATCGATATGAGTCACATTCGAGTACCTGAGTATAAGCAGTTATAAAAATAGTTATAGTAATACATACATCACATTAACATATAATATACATATAAAATGATGTATACGTCTTAGTATGATGCTAGTGAGTAATTAATCAGTCAGAGGACGATAGAAGGGACTGTTATACGGAAATCTACAGGCCTACCATGAACTCTTATTGAATTATTTGAAGACGTAAACGACGATCGCGAACCGCTTTCTTTTCGTACCACGAAGTGTGAATTGCATTGGGTTCGTAATGTTTGAAAAGGATAACGTTATATGAGGTATAGATAACTCTGTCTCTTCTACTCACATATTCTTAGGACGAATTACGAACGCTCATTGGGCAACGACTTAAAGTGTGCGTCTTTAAGTCGTCATGGTATGAAAAAGCAAAACAATTTCGTTTACGTCTTCAATTGAGTCGCAATAAGAGTTCATAGTAAGCCTGCTGGTGTGGAATAGCGGATCATAATAATTATCAATGCTGCTTTAATTACTGGAGAGAATTACGGTCTATATTCGTATATTGTAGTACAAACCTTGTAACTATAGTTCTCTGGCAAGTAGAATAAGAATAATTTATTTAACCTATGACAAACTGTCGCCAGAACATTTCAAATAATTCCCTAACCTTGTAACCACTACAAGACCTACATTCTAATAACCTTTTAACAAAACGAAATGTAGTTTAGCATTCGCGAGAAAACATTTCGTCGATCAGTGGTCTTCTTTGCATAATAATAGTACAATGAGTCGATGCTTACAACCAACCACTCAGGGCTAAGCACAACGCTGTTAGTTCTGTTCTCTACGACAGAGGAAATAGGAGTCAAAAATAGTGTTTCTCACGAACTTGAGCGTTGGTTTGTCGGTTACAAAACGTCGAGTAACACCTCTGGAGCCGCCCTCTCGCGCCTCATGAATTATTCCGTTTTGCAAGTTGTGACAGTGCGCTTGTATACCAGCCCCAACGGACCTATTGGTACTATGCCGCGTCTCACTAAAATTTTACTTCGCAATTATTATATTATGTCTCTTGAGTCATCTTGAGTTGGTGTTTGAGATAATTGATAGAAGTAGGTGTGACTTGGCGGAATTCGATAAAACAGTCGACCTTACAAGGGAGAATAAAATTAATAACGATTGAATGAAGGCATTTATGCGATCGAGGCTGGCTTAAAGTGTATAGAATAAATAAATGAATATATGGGACCTATACACACACGGTTTCCAAAGTAAATAATTTAATATTTGTGTTATGTGTGACAGGCAACTGGCAAATATACTACATATATAATTTAATATACATACTTAAATACAAATATACACCCAGGCTCGAAGTACCAATAAATAGAAAATGTTGGCCTTCGGTGGGAATCAAACCCGCGACCCGCGGAGCTGAAGGCAAAATCACTACCTACTGCACCAACGGGCCAGTTTAATTTAGAATACAGGATATAACGTGCTAATAATTTATAGATCTGAATAACTGGGTAAAAATATTCAGCTACAAATACATACTGACAGAGATACAACTAACGTTTGGAATATAACCATTGAAAGCGACGACGTATGTAATGATTCAGACTAGAAAACCTGCTTGAAGACGACCTCAAAAAGGCCACAGAGTTCTGCTAGTTTCAATCGTTACAAAGGGTTTGTCCCTTGAAGAGACCCGGAGTCAATAATGGACAAAAATCGGCTAAGAGCAAAAGAATAATCTTCCTTAAAATTGAACGTCGATGCCTGACATATGAGATATACATAGATCTGACAAACGTTACGCTCTATTGTACCATTATCTTATCGGTCTTAATGGTAATGTTCAAGATATCGAATACGAGTACAAACTACCAGTTACACTATAAAATAAAGCTACGCCGACCACAAACTTTTCAAATTAACGTAACTCATGCTTATACACAAATGTCTCCTCAATATAGAACCGGGTTGAACGAACACTCAATGTGTCTATCCAACAACCCCTCTCGGAGTCACACGAGTCATAAAATTAATTTTCTCCAATCTTATAAGGGTAGAATTTACCCTCTATTTATGTTCTCGTTTCTCATGAATGCGCCCTCACGTACGCTAATGAGGATCGCCGCAAGACAGACGTACTTTATTTAGATATTTTCAAAGAGATAGAAAAATGTTTTTAAATAGATCGTGTCATCTTGATTACGCCCATGTAAAATGCTAAAAGCGTGTGGGTGGTGAAATAAAATACAGAGCGAATGTAACAAATATTTGCTGTGCCTTAAATAATATTTATGTCTTTTATAATAAAAATTCTGCTTAGCCAGGGATCGGTAACGTGAAAAAAAAATTACACCAACGGGACTCCATTGATGTAATAATACTAAAATATTAACTCGGATAAAAATATCGTTACATATTCATACGAATTATTACATATTATACATAAATTAATTTGAAATTTATCAAAAAAATATGTTAGGTATATAAACCGAGACTATATTATTTAAAAAAATATGAGCTATTTAAAATATGGATTTTTTTTAATTATCAGTTACGGCTTTGCGATTTTGTCGTGGAGTTTATCTCCTGATGATGCCTTGGTTGCGGAGCGAAACGATTGTTGAGTTTGTGATAGTGAACGTGTGTAGTGCTTGTGTATTGTGGTGGAAGTGGTGGAGATTTGTGCATGTGTTTTTACGAATCCTGCACGTATCGGGTATGAAAATACGGATAGTCCACTATACATTTAACACTATATATATTTTCTATTTACTGTACGATTTATAGCAAAATAAAGTATTATTACTTTTTTTATCAGTTACGGTTAGTCTTAGGTAGTTGCCGCACCCTGTTGTGCTAGGCTATCTTGTCGGGCTGTCCAAGATCATTCCCAGGGTAATTATATACAATAAAACAAGAATACCTAAGCAAAGGATTCGGATGAAAAATTACTTCGGAAATGACTCATACCTGCCCAACAAACAACAATCACGTCCTATTTTTTTGTAGACCTGCGTAATAACCGACACAGCAAGATTATTAAACGTTTTCTTAGTATCTTTTAATAAATAGTTATAGCATGAACTTCATACATATCCATAGTAATACTAAAAATGTGAAAGCCTGTCTGTATGCCTTTACGCATGCACGGCTGATTCCCTGCACCAATATTGATGAAATTTGACACAATTTATTTATTTATTTTTTGGAACATATTCCTGGCTAACATAGAGTTTAAAATATCCTTTTTTTCCTATTCGTGACGCAAAAGAAACACATGTATCATACATATATATTTGATGGTTTTGAAACACTTGACGTGAACGGAGACTCAGTTACAGTTCGGAATTCTATACAATAAAATATCTTTTCACAGG
This sequence comes from Morpho deidamia, assembly GCA_947086505.1. NCBI lineage: Eukaryota > Metazoa > Arthropoda > Insecta > Lepidoptera > Nymphalidae > Morpho > Morpho deidamia. The sequence continues at coordinate 6,305,598 of CAMTZC010000025.1, forward strand.
CAACAGTTGTGATTATTTTTAACGTCTTTTTTTTAAATAATTTTTAACAAATAGTTTCAATCAATCTAAATAAATTTAAAAAAAAACATGACAATTCCATATTCTATTATACATATTCTAATATACTTTGTATTAAACGTATGATCTCTTTAAACCAATTTAACACGAGAAATAAAAATGCTAATGTCGTTTTCATTCAAAATTAGGTTAGAGATGTTAATATTTTACTGAGAAAATTTCGCTTTTCTTACAGAATTTTGCAAGGCCAGCCGTCCGAAGTACTACTTGGAAAAACGTAAGTTGATTTCATTTACGTAACTACCTTTTACTTTTAAGTCATAATTTACGTCTCATACTGTAGCTGCATCATGATTAACGAAGCTACGAAAATAAAATATAATAAAATTCTCGTGTCACAATATTATACTATATATACTATACTCCTCCGAAACGCTTGACCGATTTGTATGAAATTTTATATGCATATTCAAGTAGGTCTGAGAATCGGCTAGCATCTATTTTTCATACCCCAATGTGATATAAGGGTTGTCTACCCCTAACATATATTTTTTGTAATGTACACTAGAGATGATCTAGAAATAATTTATATTATAAACCAACGCTTGTTATAATCTAGAATTGAAAGATCATTTTCTATTACATTTATAAGTCTTTTTACTTTGCATTAATTTTACTTTGACTATGTATTACGCTAGGCATTAATCTATTAGACATTAATCTAAAATAAGAGACTCTGGCATGCTTAGCAAATCCATAATTGATTGTATCATGTGGCTCTTATGAACAATAATGGTACCATAATGACAATAAATCTAGAGAAATTCTGTACGTTGTGAAAGAAATATTTCAAAATTTAAGTTTTCTCACGTAAGAAGCCCTTATCAACTAGCTTAGCATTCTTATGTTGCCGTATACAAGTCATGGTCCTATATCCAGAATAATTGTGAACTCCTATATCCAAAAATCCCAGTTATTGTGACTAACATCAGATAATAATTATTAAATGCAGGTTAAATCTAGAACTATGCACTCAATTCAAAAACTGCAATTACAGCAGAGAGTACAGCAGTCAATTTAAAAACTAGTAGCGTATCAGTAAACAAGTAGACGAAGATAAGTATTGCGGTTAAATTATAAAACTTATTTTTATCAAGTAACTAGCTGTGCCAGCGGCTACGCCCGCGTGGAAATCAGCGTGTTACATTTTTTTTACCTATACTTCAAATTTTTTACATAAAAATAGTTATTGTGAGTTAACCATAAGAGGTAGAGCCATGCTATCGTCGATTTTTTTGTGGTATTTTTATAGATCTACAATTCTCTAGTACATTACTTTAGCGTATCTCCGCTGGTTTACGCAGCGCACGTGAATAGAGCTCCGAGTAAGCAAGTTTTTTAACAACTGCTCGATCTCTTGACCACAATTTACATGATATATACTATATACCTAAACCATCCGGAGGTATTGATCTATGTTTTGGTGAAAACCGTACAAAAATTTGTTTAGTAGATTTTGAAAAATCGATTACATACAGACAGACAGCTTTTTGGGACTTTGTTTTATAATAAGTGTTGATAAACATCATTAAATATTACGTAATCGCAAAATGACTCACAAGCGATGAGTACACATGCTTTTGGGTTTTTATTACCCAGCAAAAAATCACATATTTTGAATGGTAACAACGACTTTTTTACAAAAGTTTAAAATACCTACTTTGATAGGAAGACGTAAGCGTAAACTAAGGATAAATAGCCCAGCTATAGTATGCATAGAGTAGTTTAGTATGTAAGTAGCATAAAAACAATAAGTGTAACTAGTTATAAGAATTATTTTGAAAAGTGCAACCGAGTTTCTTGCTGGCTCTCCTCGGTAGCTTTCCGAACCAGCAGTGGAGTTGGCGATACAAAAGCACTTGTTTACAAGTTTATTTTAATACAATACAAACGTATACAAAACAATACTTGAATTTAATTTAATTAGAACCTATTAATTCAACTATAATATCTCTCAAATTTTAACTACTATATATATTTTTAAATCAGCAATATACATCCAAGTGTAAGCCAATGAAATAGAGGATGAAGCTCTCTTAGGAATAAGAACGATGCATATTGATATGCATATAAGTGCATGCTTTGGGTATAAACCCGTGACTCCCTAGAGAGGCACACGGTGTCACCATTCGACTTTCCAAGCTCTATATATAGCTAAAATAGCTATGACTGGCCCGTTCGCGCAGTGGGTAGTGACCCTGTCATTAGCTCCGCGGGTCGCGGGTTCGATTCCCGCCGTACCAATAATTTCTATAAACAATTTGTTGTTTCTTCGAGCCTCGGTGTATATTAGTATTTAAGAATGTATTTAAAGTTATATATGTAGTATATTACCAGTTTTCTGTCACCCATAACACAAGTATTAAGTTAGTTACTTTGGGGACGGACGAACGTGTGTGTAATTCAAATTCAAATTCAAAATATTCTTTATTCAAGTAAACTTGTAAACAAGTGCTTTTGAATCGTCAACATCTGGTTCGGAAAGCCGTTCCAACCGAGAAGAACCAGCAAGAAACTCGGCAGTTGCTCTTTACCAACAATAATTCTTATCACTAGTTACATATAGTTAAAAATGTCTTGTACAGGGTTGAAGAGAAGCTATATCCACGCATTCTTATCTTCTAGGTAATCTCCAATAGTATAATAGGCTTTCTGAATTAACCTTTTTTTAATAGTATTTTTAAACTGCTGTAAAGGTAAAGTCAATGTAGATTGTGGAATTTTATTATAGAATCTTATACCCAAACCCACAAACGAATTACGAACTTTTGCAAGGCGCAAAGCAGAAACCGCAAGCTTATGTCGGTTCCTACCTTGTCTATTATATACATCACCAATCCTTTTATAATTATTTATATTCATATGTACAAAAAGTAATATAAGTGTAATATATTTATTTTATTTTTTTACATCGAAACACTACGACTATTTATAAAATCGAGAGCGCGGTAAAGCGCGAAAACAATATTGAGAAAATAATTGACTAGTTATGTAGAACTAACGTTATGAGACAGTCATTATCCAAGAACATTACTATTGACTATTTATAAAAAGCCGGATCATTTTTACTTTAATTAGGATATAAAATAAATCCTGATTCTGATATGAATGTTTTCATAAAATTTTCAATATTACCGACGAGCGAAGCGTTCCAACGCCGGCATTAACCGCTCCCTGATATATAATAGCAATAATGGCGCATTCCGGGAAATATAATCTCTTTCAATATTCCTATAAAAGCCAACCAGTTAAACGTTTAAATACTGATTAAAAATACATTCGGCCAATATTCCAGCGCTTTATAATGCCGTATTAATGAATATAGCACCGGCCAATTTTTCCCGTCCAATGTTGCTGGCTTAATTTTAATTATCGCCATTTAATAATAGTACTTATTTTTACTGGGCGATTGTTTTTTAAGACAGTGTAATCATAAACATTTTGAAAAATGGCTCTTAACCTTTACTATAAAAGGCGCATTTCAAAATTACGATTATATTTTAGTTTCATTATAGAAATAGAAACTTACGCCGTGTGGTATCCGGCAGAATAGAATAGACCACCCTCATTTCTCACCGAGTTGTCGTAAGAGGCGATTAAGGTATGTGCCGTGTCGTATCCGGCTGCATAGAATAGACCACCCTCAGTTCTTACCAAGATGTCGTAAAAGGCGAGTAAGGTAAGTTGACGTCAGGCAGGCGGCCGGTCGTAAAATACGTAGCCAAATCAAATTCAAATTAAAATTCAAAATATTCTTTATTCAAGTAAACTTGTAAACAAGTGCTTTTGAATCGTCAACTTTACTGCTGGTTCGGAAAGCTGTTCCTACCGACAAAAGCCAGCAAGAAACTCGGCGGTTGTACAACATGTTACAATCATGTGACAACATGATTGTAACATGTTGTGCCGACCCCACTTAGAATGGGATAAGGGCAGGAGAATGATGATATAGAAATAGAAACTTATAAGTTTTCTTCTTCTTTAACCGATGCGACATTTATTGCAGAAGTGACATTGCTTAGATCCAAAAACTCTCTACGACGAAGGACTTTTTTCCACAGAATTTGATTGCAACTTTAACACCTTTCATTCTCCATACTAATTTAAGTTCTACGAATTTCGTCACTTCAGCCTCACTGCACGTTGAGATATGTCTCCTACGGATCTCCTTGTTTTTGATTTGATCACGTGTTTAATCATTTATGATTTGAAACACTCCAACTTTTACTCACCCCATCACCCGCTGAGTCATTTTATGACTGTTTTTGAGGATATGCCTCATAGAAACTAGAACTAGTAAACAAAGTTAGGGTTTCACTTAAATTTCAGATTTCTTAATATGTTAAGTATATGCATAGGTTAATGTTAAGAAGCAAAACATTTCAATTTGTAGAAATTTAAATTAACGATAGACGTATTAAAGGGGCCATTATAATGAAATTTCAAACTATATTTGTCGTTCACTTCAAATTGAATGGTGAATACAATTTATATACAATAGACTTAATGAACTGAGAAGGAATGAATAGACTTCTAGATGCTTCGATTTGAAGAGTAATTTGCATTCTAAACTAAACTAAATATTATCTTGCTCTGCACAGTTTAAAAAATTAATTAAAACTTTAACTACTCTCTAGTAAATAAAATTCATATCCTCTTTTCCTTAAAAGGCAAAAATCTTTGTTTGCTCGCTTGTTAACCTGGAAAAAGAACGATTTTCCAAAAAAAAAGGGAAAATTTCAGTATCAAGACAGTTTCAAGTAAATGTAGCAAGTTCTAATAATCAGAACAGGTTTAGTACGAATTCTTTAGACATATATCGGTTTGTCACTATTTTTCCTTCGCTGAAAGTTACCAGTGAGTTTTATATAACAAAGTGTGTATGAAACTCATTTATACCTGCCCTGGGTTCAAACCAGCGAATCCCATTATATTACTAGCCGTTATATTAATCCCTAAATAATGAACTGTCCGAAGGGCCTCGTTAATGTAATTAAGTCGCACAAAGTTAAAAGGTTCGCTGTCAATATAATCTGGGCAGTGGGAGGGGTGCACGGATAAATGGATTAGGGTAAACAGTATGAAGAGCCTTTTGTATCCGAAATTAAATGTCACCCGGCGTCATTACTCAGACTTAGCGACACGCATACAATCCTTAGCTGCCTCATTAGAAGCCCTCTTTAAACTTTACTTCTATCCCTTTCTCATTGTTTTTTTAAAGCTTAGAAGTATTTTAACGTGAATGTATGTGAAGGTGGAATCTTACAATTTAATTTGACCCATTTTCCGGTGTTCAGTTGAGATAAAATTTTACATATTGGTCCAGTCCCGATGACGATGTATGTTTATGATATGGATAACCTGTTATTTCCGTCAGGATTGGCTCCAAGCGACGGAAATCCTTAATGATTAACAGATGAGTCATGAAATCATTAAAAATTTAGTCGTTAAAAGCTTTAACAACTTAATTTTAATTTGACTTGTTACCTAGATATACAATACAATAAAAAATACAAGTAAAAATATAGTAATTTAATTTGTAATTTTTAATGTTTGGGTCGCCTATGTGAGATCAATTTCGATTCATTAAGTATTTACTAATGCTTGTTAATTCAGTTTTATTAACGGTTTTTTATGAGCATGATCTGATGTTGCTGCCAGGATTGGCTCCAAGCAAGGGCACTCCTTAGCGGTTAACAATAGGGACTTGAAATTTTGTTAAAAGGTTTTTGAACTTGTTATCGATATGAATAAAAAAAATCCAATATGAAGAAGAAAACTATAAGTTTTCTTTGTTTATTAGTATAAGAGTTTTTATAGCCCAGCGTAGAGACCATGCTCATGCTACTCTTCGAGAGAGTCAAGGTCCGAGGGGTCGTGAAATAAGGTAAGTACCTTAGTCGTATTTTACGACGACGAGTAATGTCAGGCAGGCGGCAGGTCGTAAAATTCGTAACCAAATTTTGTGACAACATGTTTGTAACATGTTGTGCCGACCCCACTTAAAGTGGAATAAGGGCAGGAGGATGATGATATAATTTCCACATTCCAAATATAAACTTAATGATTAATTTAAATTTGTATTACTTGAAAAGTATTTTCATACTTTTGTCATCAGTACACGATATTTCAAACTCGCTTTGCTTATCAAGTTTTTGAGTTTAACTAATAGCATTTCTATGTCAAGATAATAATGTTGGTTTATATAGAGTATAAGTTATAAGTTAAACGAAGAACTTATTTGTGACTCAGACTAACAGATGTTTGGGACGTTTGACTATCAAGTAAACATTATCACGAAGTCCGAGAAACAACTTCAACAACTGTAGTTTTGCGGTCTGACATTTGCATATAAAGAATAATAGAGCTGACTTTACTGAGAACTCTGATTATTTGTACATAGGAGCTATAAAATTGATATATATGTGAATATTATAATGCTGTATTTAGTATAATAGTTTTTAGAGTTATAAGAAACTAGACCTGCCTTTCGAATTAATACTTTATTATCATTTACTAGCTGCATTCGCAGCTTCGCCTGCATAGAAATCAGTGTGTTATATAATTCCCGAATAATATAAATTCCGAATCTAAATTTTTAACATAAAAGTAGTTGTTGTGAGTTAACCATAAGAAATAGGGATATGCTATCGTAGACTTTTGTAAATCTATAATGCTCTAGTATATTACTCGGGTTTTTTTCAAACTCACTGTATGCTGTTAGTCCTAACAGCATACATTGTCCCCGGGCGAGACGGGGAAGCACAGAAGCATCGTCGAGGTTGCAAAATGCAGAGAGTAGGGCTCAGAAGCTCTACTAAAGTCGGGGTCGTCCAAAGGGTGCCTTTTGTGAGGTCAGACCACGGCTTAGGGCAACGCGTACAACTCAAGGGTATTTCTGTTGGTTTATGCGACGCACGCGACTAAAGCTCCCAGCATGCGAGTTTTTTTTTTACAACTGGGCGACCTTTTCAACATTATTCACATAAAACCATAAAGTACTATTAACCTAAAACTTTCGGAGGAATCGCACTTCCTTCTAGTAAAAACCGTACAAAAGTTCCGTATAGCGATACAGACAGACATCTTTTGGTCACTTTGTTGTATAATAAGTATAGATAGATAATACCTAGCATTTATTATTAAACTTGATATGTTTTAACACTTTGGGCGGCGCATATGGGTTTTCAAATGGCTGTTGTACGGCACTACATTTTCTCATACGAAATGATAACGATTAACGACGTCCTGCTTTTGATACACGTGTTAAAAAAACTGCGGCAGCGCTATCAGTCCAAAAATTTAGTAATACGGCACGATGATGTAGCTTGAAGAAATCGATCCACGCTTAAGCCGTTTATGCACCTTGTTTAAGGACATATTTTTTGCCGACGTGTATAAACGTTATATCAATTAACGTTTATCATATTTAACATGTAATAATTTTTTATCCGCCCAGTATTTACCGACGTTAATTTTGTTCAATCTTCTCTAACTTTCCTTAAAGACTTCTGTTTAAACATCCATTTCAGTCATTGTGACTCAATTAAAAATTACTATATCATAAAGTTAAGTTCGGAAGCATCTTCGACAGCCGTTACAAACATAATTAATAGATTGAAACGTCTTTTACATGTGACGGTGAAATTAATTGTGTGATATATTAATTAAATTGCCGTTATACTGTCAACAAATTCCGTTCGAGAAATGAAATGTCAAAATGCTATAACTACGTCACCTTCCAGTTCGGAGTTTTAAATTAATTTTCTTATTAAAAAGACTTTCTTATAAATTTAATGTCCCTACTGTTAACTGTTGGGTAATTCCATCGTATTTCTGGCAGCAGCATCAGGTCATGCTTATCATAAACATGCATTGTCATCGAGACTGGATCAATATGTAAAATTTCAGCTCATTCGGGCAAATATTTAATTACTTTGCTTTAAATCACCACCATTGTGGCGAGATAATATTCAATCACAAACCTGTCATTAAGAAATAAATTATACACTCGCGAATATTAAGTAGATATCATTTTTAATCTTTATAAAGTAAACAGAGCGTAAATAAGTGAAGCATTTTAAATTTACGCTCTATTAATGCTTGTGGTGAAAAAATGTTTGCCTTAGGTATTTAGTAGGTACAAAAAGTACAACAATATCAGCATCTGTAACGCACGACGCAAAATATATATTTTATTCCGTGCTTTCAATTATTTTTCCTCAAAATAAAAACACGAAGTTTCTGTTTCTCTTTTAGATAAAACAACTATTTATTATCAATGTAACATTTAGTGCTATTGATTACTAAACATTTTGCTAATATCCTCTATGTTTCTTTTTTAACTCATCATTTGGATTTTTAAAAACGGGACAGAATAAAATATACAAAAATACCAGTTATTAATTTTTTTTTAAACATTTCTTTCTTTAAATTTATTATTCTTTTTATAATTTCAATAAGAATCAATTATTGTGATATAACCATACTTATCTTTCTTTATTCTGTACTTTCACATCAATGAATCGGTGTTTTTTTGTATGGAGATCATTGTGGACATGGGCAAATGGCTAACAGAAAAGTAACAGACTCTTATTGTCCCAACGCTGGGCATTGGCCTCTTCTCTCCGTTTTTTGAGAAGAGGGTTAGAGCTAAGGACCCTCCATGCTGCTCCAATATGGATTAATAGTTAATAAAACATATCTCCAGGATTCTTTCAAACGTGTTATAGATTGCAAAAATCAGTGAAGACACAAATTTGAACACAAAACTCGTAGTGTTTGTCTAGTTTAACCCGTGACCCCCTCGAAAGAGTCTCACGGTCTCACCGCTGGGCTCTCACATACTTGAAGGGCTAAGTATTACGGTCTCACCGCTGGGCTATCACATAAGGGCGAAGTATTAAGTATATGTCTACTTAATTACTGATATCGTGTAAAAAAACCTCAATAATTTATTTATAACGTTTTAGTTTAATATATGACCTTTGTTATTGAACAATTGTGATGATATATTCGTTAGTTTTAAACATTCAATGAAATATATGCACTTTACGTTAAGGTTGAGTGCATTAAACACTATTATGACTACCAATAAACTATTTGTTGTTTCATTATCGCCTTGCAGTAATGTTGAAGGATTTTAGAAAAACAAATATTGTTTACAACTGAGACGTTTAAATAAGTTATAAACCTTTTATAGAATTAGGCTTACTTTACGGAGGTCCATAATACAAAATTAAAATATTCTTTTGCTATAATCCGCGATTAAAGAAAATATATGTCATGCTAACTGTTGGGTTTATCTGTTCTAATGCAGAATTACGTAGACACTCATGCAATACTGACCTACCCACCACCAATAACGAAACATACAAGCACTGCACACATTCACTATCAAAATCTCAACAACCGATTTTCCCTGTAACCGAAGCATCATCAGGAGATAGACTCCCATCAACATCGCTTTACGATTACATATTTATGATAAACCGTAGAACTATCTATAATTAATTATATAATTTCTGATAATTTTGTATACATTGAGACGGCGACATAAAGTATATCAAACTCTATCAATACGAAAAATTTTATTACATCATTTGTATATGGAGTATATATGCAAAATTTACGAAATAATATATGTCTGAAATATCTACCATGAAAATTCATAATAAATAAATTGAAAAATATTGCTTATTATATCCTATCCTACTAATCCTACTAATATTATAAATGCGAAAGTTTGTGAGTATGGATGGATGTTTGTTACTCTTTCACGAAAAAACTATCAGACGGATTTGGATGAAACTTTACAGTTATATAGGTTATACATCGGAATAACATATAGGCTACAATTTGTAATGATTTTATGTAAAATGACGATACATGTCAATAAAGTCGGAAAAAACTGGCCTCTGAGAGCTATCTCGGCGTACGCTGCCTAAACCATCAGAGTTACACAAAGATGATGTACCGTAGTATTGTTTGTCTTTAATAGTTCTAAATAAAAGTCCGCGACAGCATATATCTATCTTTTATGTGGAAGCCACTATGACCAAAATTGTGAATCATAAATTTAATTAAATTAGATACTGAGGCAGACAAAATTCCTAGCGGCGAAGCCGCGGGAAAAAACTAGTTGTCTTATATGCCGCAACGAAATCTCAATGCGATGATGATGAAAATCTGATAATGAGTCTACAGAAATAAAATCGCTAGCATCACGATCGTTTGCGAGGTAACCATTAATTGTTATTATACTTTAAAGATCCTAGAAGGTTCTATAACAAATTTTATTTTGCTTTGTAAGATTACACTTCACGGACCACTCGACTCAATTAACATCCATACAAACCAGTTTCATCTGTTTGTGTAAATGTTTATTCAGATATCACTCAAGCACTTAACACATAGAGAATATAAGTAGTTGCAAATAAAACAGCAAAGTAATGTGACAAAATATTGAGGCTATCTATCTCTTTATAAGATGTGTAAAAATATATCTAATTTTTAAATAATGGTAAATAATGTTACCTTAGCCGTGTGGTATCCGGTAGAATAGAATAGACCACCCTTCTTTCTTACCGAGGTGTCGTGAGAGGCGACTAAGGTAAATGCCGTGTGGTATCCGGCTGCATAGAATAGACCACCCTCATTTCTTACCGAGGTGTCGTAAAAGGCGACTAAGGTAAGTTGACGTCAGGCAGGCGGCCGGTCATAAAATATGTAGCCAAATCGTATGACAACATGTTTGTAACATGTTGCGCCGACCCCACTTAGTGTGGGATAAGGGTAGGAGAATGATGATGATGAATGGTAAATAATGTTACCTCTTTTTAAATACGATTTTATATATTTGGTTATGAATACAAGGGATATCAGTATGAAATAACATTCTCATTAATCTATAATAGTATAATACTTCATATATATAACCATGGATTCAAGACCCAGATAAGCGTGCTTTACCTAGGTAAAGAGCATGGTCTATTTAAAGTTATGATAATCTAGTTGAATGTAGTAAAAGGGAAGCAAGTTATAGTCTTATTTTCCTAATAAGTCTTGTGAGAGATGTGCCTAAATGAAGAAAATTTCATTGTTATAACTAGCCATAGGTGCGACTACACCCGCGTGGACATCAGTGTTTAGCATATAATAGTCCCCCGAGCCTCGCCCGCATGGAAATCGGTGTTTAGCATGTAACAGTCTCGGCAAGAGACTAGCTCTCTAATACCCTACACCGCTTTATATTATCTAATACCCCATAAACTTCTTTAAACTACAGTCGACACCGGTTTTTTACTACCCCCACTACAAATTGTTGTAAAAGACCTCTAAAACTCAGTTTATATAAAACTGTTATGTACTATTAACCTAAACCTTTCAGAGGATTTGCACTACCTTTTAGTAAAAACCGTATAAAAATCCGTTCAGTAGATTTAGCGAAAATCGATCACAAACAGACAGACAGCATTGGGGAGTTTGATTTAAAAAAGTATAGTATAGATTTCCTCTTGAGTTATAAGCGGTAAAGTATTGCAGTTTAGAATTTAAACTATCGTGAATAGTATTCATAGTTTACGTATCTATAGTAACCGGCTCAGTTCTTGTCGCGATAACACAGTGAATAAGTGCCCCGGATGGGTTAGGAAGTAATCAGGCTAACCCGATAGAATAAGACGTGAGTATAAACGGTTTCTATCCTTTCACAAAATAATGCAGATTATTATTGTTAAGCTACGATGAACGAGTGAACGTGTACGCGAGAGTGTTTTAAAATTATATCCTATAATTACGAGTAGGTCATTCACCAGTTAATTTGATACCAATTTTAAACTTTGGTTTGAATTTATTCTCATGTTGCTCAGTCATTGTTAAATCAGAAGTCTGCAAAATTTAAGAATATACGAGTATACTGTATAACATACACAAAATATCTAAATTATATGTTATTTTTTGTGTAATAATTTGATAGTTTTACCTTAATTAATTTCTACGATTATATCTCATTCCAGTCACGGCACTGTTTCATTATTTCTTATGATAATTGTTATGGTTAAGGTGTGCACCGCCCTTCCGGCGTCCGTGTTTCCTGCTATTAACGATACTTTTAAAGAACTCCGTATTTTTGTAAAGGAATAGCTTATATAAACTTGTTCAATCCATACTATCGTCCACACTCCAGTCACTTTCTATTATATATTTGGTAGTAATGTCGGAAATGAAGTCCAAAAATCTTAATTTATGTACCAAAATATTAAAAACTATTTTTTTATAAATATAATTAATGAAGACTCCAAATGGTTCTAAACCATTTGGAGTCTTCAAAGTTATATTTACTATCTCTGTAGTACCTTAATGTTTATATCTATTTATTGCGTAAGAGTTATGAAATATTCAAAAATTCATCGGTAGAATATAAATGTATGTGTAGTATATTAAATCTATGCATAAATTTATTACTTTATCTCTTTTTAACGAGAATAATATAAATTGCAAAATAACTAAAGCACTTAGTCGTTTTGCAGTTTAAATTTCGTCAAATTTCAAGTAAAATAAGTGAAATAATATGCATTGGTATTATGCTAATTGTAGTTAAATGTGCTTAAAAAATGTTACAGAGGGTCAGTAAAATCACCATATGCTCTGTGATTTTTCCTTTATGACATTATATCAAAACAAGTCGAAATAATCTTCATTCCGTGAGCTTTTGTAAGCACTTTTGAATCGTAAAGAATCAATTAGATTTAATGGAGCTACCACTGGTTTAGAATATTGCTCTTACTGAGAAGAATCAGCAATAAACTAAGCGGTCAATGTTTAAAACATTTTCAATTTTAATTATTAAACTTCAGTCCATTTTTATCATTTATATTTTTTGTACATTTTATAATATGATTTACGTATAATCATATGTCTTAGACTTAATTTAAACCTTTTTGTAGACAAGACAATTATAGCTAATGTTTGGTTTTGTACGAATGTTACGAAATATGGAAAAAATGTTAAAAATATTTATAACAGTAGTGAATTATCAAGCTAACGATTGTAAGTTAGTATACCTAACTCAGCGTGCAAATGTCAAATACCACGTAACATTATCTATTCCAACAGCTTGCACGACTTTGTGATCCATTGGTCCTTGATTAGAGGCAAATGTCCCAGACATCTGTTTGTCTAAATTATTGTTGCACTGTTCAAGTAAATGTTATAGAAACTGTTTACGTTGAAGTCACTTATTTATACAATAAAATACAAGACGTGTTCGATTCTGTTTAAGGTGTAAAATTTTGCCGCTTTAATGACGATGGGTAAGTAAATCCTTTTGAGAGAAGAATAAATGAGAGAGAGAGTGGAAGATTGGCTAATATTAATGGAGACTCATATTTAGGATTTAAATAAACCTAAAAAACTTTAAACTTTAGGTCAACTAAAATCCAAAATCTAAGATTTTTGATAAATTTGGTGTAAATATTAAGATAATTGATTTTACTCAATTTATACATTTCACGAACGAAATTAGCGAAAGTTACTTAGAGGAGTAATTTTCAACTAAAATAAAAGGAATATGTATATAGAATATATTGTTTACTTAGTTAAGTCCAGTTTCGATAAAGAGATCAATTTTCGAATACAGAAGCAGGATATTTATTTGCGAACAATGAAATTTTATGAAGATGACTCTAGAAAGTGAAGTGGTAGTTTTTAATTAGTGGACAGACAAAGGATTGTTGGGAACTGTAGGTTACAAACGAAACGAGACTTTTCGACGTCGAAATCTTCAAAAGAGAAGATTGATATAGAATAGCAATTCCGCAATAAATTATAAATATAACAAAGCATTCTATGTTATTCTTTTAATGACATACTCTAAAGCTTTCCATGGATTTCTATCTGATATATATACCTTCGTTTTAATCGATTCATGACTGTTATTTTAACTAAGTTCATTATATCATATTTATTATCATCCATAGATAAATTCTGATTTCGAAATGCAGATAATTTTTTTTCTTCGGCAAAACTGTTGACCCAACATTAATAATGCTTATAAAGCTCCAAGAGTTTTGTGCAGCCTACTTCCAACTAGTTAGTGATTAAATATAAATATAGTATGTATGTGTTTTTTTTAATTTGAATAGGGAGTAGAATAGACCACCCTCATATCGTAAAAGGCAACTAAGGTAAGTTGACCCACCGTGTGGTATACGGTTGAGTAGAATATATATAATAGACCATCCTCTTTCTTACCGAGGTATCGTAAAGACCACTAAGGTTAGTCGACCCGCCGTGTAGTATCCAGCAGAGCAGAATAGACCACCCTCTTTTTTACAGAGGGGTCGTAAAATACGACTAAGGTAAGTTGACGTCAGGCAGGCGGCCGGTCGTAAAATACGTAGCCAAATCATGCGACAACATGTTTTTTAAAATTTATGATTTATAAATAAAAGTCTGCACGTTATATGACAAAAAAAAGCTTTTGACACGTAATTACGAAGACGTGCACGATACGCCAGCACCCGAGTACTTAAGGCTGTTATAATAATGAGTTTATTACGAGATATTTCCGCTAATCAGCTAATAACAAGCTATGAAATTATAATTTTGAACCTCTTTGCGTAATTGACTAGCAATGCAACAGGAAATTCGGTAGATAAACACGTTTAATTGTTATTTATAGTACAATCGCATTAAATCTTCAGTGAAACTAAAATGCAACCGCCTTGGGAATAGATATTTTAGTTTTTGCTTTATTAACGCTATTGTGTTTATAAAAGCTTTTTTTCAACTTGCACTGTGTGTATATATGGAATCGTTCAAGTTAAATTGACCCTCTTCCCGGTGCCGATTAAGCTGAAATTTTATGTATTAGTCCAGTTCCGATCACAGTGCATGTTCATGATAAGCATGACCTGTTGTAGGCCTACCATGAACTTTTAGAAAACGATTGAATTCAAAGTCAGTACCTAAACCCAACCGCTTTCTTTTCGTACCAAGTGTATTTGAAAAGGACAACGTTATATGAACTATAAATAACTCTTTTACAAATGTTTTTAGGGCGCATTCCGAACGCTCATTCGCCAACACTTAAATTGTCCGTCTTTAAGACGTCATGGTATGAAAAAGCAAAACAATGTAGTTTACGTCTTCAATTGAGTCGCAATAAGAGTTCATGGTAGGCCTGCTGTTGCTACTGCTAGGATTGGCTCCTGACGAAGGACCTCCTCAACGGCTATCAGTAGGGACATGAAATGAAGTTAAAAGTATTTTTAACTTGACTTATTCTTTAAAGTGAAGCTTAATGTCGGTCGATATGTCAGGATATGTAAAGTTAGGAACGATCATTACAATTGCAGGTTAGCAATATACATACATATATCCTTAGAATTCTGTAACGATAGGTAGGTTTCATTACCTCGTTCCTGTTTAACGTGTTTAACGCGAAGCGGTTTTATTACACATTACACATAATACATATATAATATAGCAAAATCTCTCATATGTACCTACCTGGGGTGTGAACCCGCGAATAACTCTAGTAAGATTCTAATTCAAATTATTCTTTATTCAAGTAAACTTGTAAAGGCAATTGCTTTTGAATGGTCAAAATCTACTGCTGGTTCAGACCAGCAAGAAACTCGGTGGTTCCTCTTTTCAAATAAAATTTTTATAACTAGTTACATTTGGTTATTACTATCTTGTACAGGATATAGGAGTAGCTAAATCCACGCATTTTTATCATCCATATAATCCTCAATTGTATAGTAGGTATTTTGTATCAGCCTCCCTTTAACAGCGTTTTAAACTGCTGTAGTGTTAAAAATAAAATTGATAGCGGAATTTTATTATAGAATCTTATACCCAAGCCCACAAATGACTTATTTACTTTTGCGCAAAGGATGAACCGCAAGCTTATGTTGGTTCCTACTTTGGCTATTATATACATCGCCAATCTTTTCATAATTATGTATATTCTTATGTACAAAAATTAAATTACAGAGGTTATATTCTTCCTGTTTGAAAAACACGCAACGTATGAGGAATAAAATGATAATTTTTACTTCATCTATTAGACATTAGCATTACAGTAGAATCTCAGTAATACTTTATCTTCAAGCGCACACAATGTTGTTATTATATCACCATACCTTTCTGCAAATATATTTTACAAAGGAGAATGTCTTTGAGTTTTATTTAGCTTGAAACTTATCTTTATTGTGCTCTTCAATGGGAAAATATTGTTAGGAATATGGTGCGTCCTCGAACAAGGTATCACAAGCACACAGAAGTTCACAAACAGCTACTTTTGTGTTTTTATCATTCAGAACATCAAAGCCCTACTTTTACCATATAATGCATTATGTGACGTTTCAATAAATTTACAAATCGATACTGATAGCTGTATAAACGTGTGTAAATAAAACTTTATAAACTGTTAAATAATTGTGTATATTTTTTAATTTCAATTATATATTTTTATATATATATGTTTTAATATTTTTATACTGTTATTATAAATTCGATCACTAAAAATCATTTTAATGACAAATATAGAATGCTGTGCATGCCTTTGAGTGACGTATTCACGCAGAACGAAGACTTAGATGTAAGATACTAAAACTGAATAATTGTAACTGAGTTCATGTCATTGTTGTGTCTTATATATAAATAAATTTAAAAAAATAAACTATCGTGAGTGGTATTCATAGTTAATGTATAGAACCGGCTATGCTCGCGTCTTATTTTATCGGGTATACTCCACTTTTTTCAGCTCCATAGGGGGCGCCTATTTATGAGCCCTTTAAACTGTGTGAATTGTTCACGATACTTAAGGTACGTCGGAAATTTAGCACTACAGCTTTCCTTCCCAGGTCAAAGATCAGTAGGAAGACCCAAAACAAGATGCAAAGAACGACGATGTCCATGATAGAGCGAAGTGGAAGAGAAGCATAAGGAATGATGACGCTGATCCTACCATCATGTGGGATGCATAGCTGGGAAGAGAGAGAGAGAGAGAGATAGTTTGATATCAGAGAAATAAATAAATAAATATATAGGACACTTACACACACTGTCGTCCGTCCCCAAAGTAGCTTAATACTTGTGTTATGAGTGACGAAAAACTGGTAGATATACTACATACATAATTTTAAATACAAACCTAAATATTGATACACACCCAGGCTCGAAGAACCAACAAATTGTTTATAGAACATGTTGGCCCTCGGCGGGAATCGAACACGCGACCCGCGCAGCTGAAGGCAGGGTCACTACCAACTGCGCCAACGGTCCAGACAATGAAAGAAGTATTGTGTGAGTGATGGAAGTAATATGGGTTTGATCACAGTGGCAATAGATTGTATGCAGTGGACATCTCCTAGAGAAACCTATGTCAATGAGTCTACATCCATTTGTTGAAAAACAATAAAAGTAGGAAATATTTACTGCACTGACTTAGAACTATTAAATTTGACCAACTTCCAATATTTAGAATTGAAAAGATGTTATTTGGAACTTGTGATATCAAAATACATGAAAGATAAATAATAAAGAAAATTGACTTAAATTAAGCCTTAGGTTATATGAGTATAGTATATTATAGTTATATAAGCTCCGATAGCCCAGTGGTGAGACCGTGCGACTCTTTCGAGGCTGTCACGAGTTCAATTTCCGGGCAGGCAGCAATGACTTTTTGTATTAAAACTTATGTGCCAAATTGATAAATGTAATTCACTGCAATCATAAAGTTTTCGTTGAGAGAAAACATCATAAGGAAACCTGCATATTTCTAAAGAATTCTGGGGATATGTGTAACTTAGCAATCCGCATTGGAGCAGCGTGGTAGGTCTTAGCTCCAACCCTTCTCTCCAGAAACCCAGCCCAGCAGTGGGATTGTAACCGGCCGTTACTTTACTTTTTTAAATCAGTATGATATTTAGAAAAAAATTACGATAATATTCGCCATTGTCATATTTTATTACAGGCATTATTGAAATCGCTAAATAGTGTAAGATTATAACTAATATACAAATAATGGGGGAGGGGGGAGGTTACTCTAAAAAGAAGACTTTAAAGTTAACCTTCTTAAATATATATTTTAATGTACAAATAATTATTTATTTAAATATATATAATTCAATTATAAATCGAAACAAATTAAAAATAAAAGTTTAGTTGCCATTCTTATAAACGTAGCCATGTAAGTGAAATAATTTCACATTGTGTTATGACAGAATAGATTATTGGTATTGGAACAAGTATTGTGTCTATTTGTTACATATTCATAAGGATTTGTTAAACCGTCCTTTAGCATTACGCCTCCACTATGAATGTTATTAGCATTGTTAGGTTGAAACTCGAAACAATGAGCTTATTACGTACCGTGCGAGATGTGTGAATTAATATGACAAAGTTATTCATTTATCATAAGCTTATAAATTATTATTATTTATAATTTATATTAAAATTATAATTTACATTTTTGGACGAAGACATATATGTCTGTTAAAAATGTACTCTATATTCGTTCATTCGTAAAAAAAATAGCATATGTACCAAGGCGGGCTTATCCCTAAAAGGATCTCTTCCAGTCAACCATCAGTAACAGAAAGAAAAAGGCAAGAAGTGAAATACGGATAATAAAATAACGGATAATGAAAAAAGAAAGGAAGAAAAAGAAGAATCAATGTACATAGATTAATGATGAAAAATGATGCAATATATATAATAGTGATTATTAGAATTTATTAAAATTTTACTATTTAATTGTTATATGGCTATGGACAGAATAGGAAATTTCGTAGGCTCTCATAGGCAATAGCTCGAATTACCCTTAAAGTGTCAATATGAGATCTATACAGTAATGAGATCTGTTCACGAATCAAAATTTGCGAAATATCTAGCACATCGTGGAGCAAAGCTGAAGTAGTGACGGACTTGGGACATACTACGTAAAACCGACGAACTTTGGGATCCAAAAGTGTTTATTTCATGACCCTGCACTGATAAAAGCAGCGATGCAAGACTGGGTTAACAGATAACCTCAAAACAATACGAAATCTCGTTTTATGGAAATTTCTTGGATAGTCCTATGTCCAGAAGTGATCAATCGGTTGAAATAGAAGAAAACATTTCTAGACCTAAGTCCCTTCTTATCACTTTTATTCTGAAACATTCAAAACTAAAGCAATATAGAAGCATCGCGTAGTTTAGTTAGTAATTTATATAACCGTTTACACTTATAAATGAATATAACACAAATAATATTATATTTTATCATTGCTTTATCATAAGGCAATTTTAATATAACATAAGTTGTCCATACAAAAGTTTTTTATTTAGGAAATCAAATATGCCACGTTTTGAGGGCAATCTGTGAGCAAATAATAGTAAGTCATAACACGCGTGTCATGTGTGCCGCCGACAGAAAGGTATACAGGAAATATAAATAATGCAAAAGTTTGGTTAAAGCAAATATTTGCGATTGGCGGAAATTGCTACAGATCGGTTTCCGCGCTTTGTGATTCAACCAAATAGAAAAATGCTGTTTCAAATATATCTTCATGAAAGAATTAGCTGATAATCTCTCGTAGAATCTATATTATTCGTAAAATACGTTTGCGATTTTCCACTGATAATATCAGATGGAATATTGTTCAAGGTAGATAATTGCAACGCGGTTTAGCAATTAACTCCACTATATTCGCAATAAAGTTTGTTGTTTATTGATATTAGCTTGGTGCCTAAATCTCTCGTTGATAAACTTATTTTACCAAAATATAGGCTATCGGTTTGTTGTTGGTTAGATCGCTACGTCTCTTTTTATCTATTAACTTAACTGGAAGTTATTAATTGTATCTATATAATAATAAAACGCATTACTGTAAATATACATAAATATATGGAACAATTACACATACGACTGTCCCCGGAGTAAATGTTATATGTGTTGTGTTATGGGTGACAGACAAGTGGTAAATATATACATATATATTTTTATATACATACTTAAAAACATATATAAACACCCAATCTCGTAGAATCGACAAATTGTTTGTAGAAAATGTTGACCGAAATCGAAACTGTAACCCACGGAGCTGAAGGCGGGGTCACTGCACCAACGAAGAAGAAACATGCATACACTAATTAGAATGAGAAATGCTGTACCATTAAAATCCTTATCAAACAATAGACATTATTACGATACTCAGTTAATTTTATTATTAATTTACATAGAAAAATGTTCATAACTCACTTATTGTTATGATTGTAGTAACAAATAACAAGTGGGGAAAGTTTTCGCATATAAGACTCATTGAAAGTAAGTAAAACATTTAAAATTCAATATAAGCGTTATTAAAACAAAATTTTAATTTTTCATAACAATAAAACAAAAGTTAATATATACATCATCATCACCATCATCATTCTCCTGCCCTTATCCCACTCTAAGTGGGGTCGGCACAGCATGTTACACACATGTCACATGATTTGGCTACGTATTTTACGGCCAGCCGACTGCCTGACGTCAACTTACCTTTGTCGCCTTTTACGACACCTCGGTAAGAAATGAGGATGGTCTATTCTATGCAGCCGGATACCACACGGCACATACTTTAGTCACCTCTTACGACACCTCGGTAAGAACGGAAGGTGGTCCGGCAAAATAGAATATATTTTGCCGGATACCACACGGCTTAGTTAATAGTATATACATATTTGCCAATTTTACAATTACTCTTAAAAATGAACTAACAAGATCACTGGGAGAGCAGTAAACATTCGCAATAATGATACCTATTACCGTTGTTTGCAAAACGTCAGTGCCTTATCGCTAAGAAGCGCGCACAATTAGGTCGTAACCCGCAACACCGTGAGAGTCTCTCACGTGCATTTCAATTACTTAGGAAACAATTCATGCCTTGGGACTTCTTACTAAGGCTACTCTAAGCTGGGTAAAACTTGATAAATTAAGATAATTAATTTTGTTACTTGTTATATTGAGAATCGTACGTGAATAGTATTGCGATGTAAAATGGTATATAAGCACGAACATAGAAAACTGTCTGAACATGGCCTTATCTCGGCGACTAATAGCAGGGGACATTGTAAAATGGGATGTACATAAAACACGATTGTAATATATATCACAATGTGTACACTCTTTGTGCGTGTAATTTTACAACCATAACACACAAGGCGTGTCAATTAAAAGAATAACTGCTTCGGTAGTACCCCAGTAGGTGGATAACCTACTTTGAAAAAGTCGTAATCGGCAGCAAGACCTAAGCGGTTCGATACGTAAAATTATCGAAACCAATATCTGTTACATATCAATAATATTTTTTTACATTCATTTAAATCGAATTTAAGCTGAAAAAACTCAATCGCTTTTTACGAAAAAAAAAGCTACAATAAGAAATAATATATTTAATACACATTTTTTTTATAATAATATCTAAATTTTATTTCTTTGAACACAAATCATATAGGTAAATGTAAGTCAGTAGTAACATTGAGAAATCACATCGCAACGGTTGTTCGTAAAAAACCGTTATGAAAACTCAACAAACAACCAATACGAATCGAAAATTGGAACAATATTGTAATTGCAAAATTCACGTCTGGTTCATTCGTATTCGAATGCATGTTTTTACGTTTAATTAAGAATCGCTGAATTCCCGGCTGACTTTCGGCAAAATGGCGACAAAATAGCCAGCATGAACTTTTCTTTTTTTAAATAAATATAATGAACTCTTTAGGTATCAAACGATCGAAATAAATCATTTCATAAATTTAATATAAAAACGCATAAGCCATGTTTATGAAAATCAAGGTATTCCATTATATCCCATAAGACATCAAAAGTTCGCGGACTTTTTGATTAAAAAAACCTTTTATGCAATACTTACAGTCGATCGCATGAATAGTGCGTGCTATGTACTTTAATGTCTAATCTGTTATTCATAAAGTAACAAATGTTGCCATTCAAGCAACAATCAACTTTTCAACAAAACTTCAAGACCGGGAATGTTATACACTTATAGTAGAAGTTTTACTACTTTAGTTTACTAAGTGTTAACTTGATTGGGTGATATTCAATGTTTGATTTATTAGACATTTTGGAATAAACTTATAAACTTAAAGTTAAGTAATGGACTGTTATTATCCCACTGCTGGGCATAGACTTCCTCTCTCCGTTTCTTAAGAGAAAGGTTGGAGCTATAACCTACCTCTCTGCTGTAATGCGGATTGGTAGGTTACATATATCGCTAATTTTTGGAGTTATGATATGATCAGCTTTCCTCGCGATATTTTCTTTGACCGAAAAGCTTGTCATAAATTGCAAACATCAATTAGACATAAGTTTTAACGAAAAAACTCATTGGCGCCTGCCCGGGGTTTGACCACTACCCTCAAAAGAATCGCACGGACTATCACAGTTTTCAGTGAAATCATGTATGTATACGTATTAGGTCCTTACATATGAAATTGGCGTTTTCTATGGGAGGAACATAAAGTCGTTTTTTTTAATGAAATATATTTAATTAATCAAAGTATGCATCATTGCTATGTATGCACTTTTGCCATCTCATAGGTAGTTCATTGATCCCCTTACTAAAAAAACCATTCGGGTGGGAATCAATAAAATCTTTGAAGGCGGTTTGGACTGCCCCATCGGAGTTGAATTTTTTTCCTTGCAAATTGCGAAAAAAATGGTAATCTGTTGGAGCAAGGTCCGGAGAGTACGGTGGATGTCTAAGACATTCTAATTGAAGCTCCTCTGATTTGGTAGCCGTCTGTTGTGCAGTGTGTGGTCTAGCGTTGTCCTGAAGCAGCAGTGGCCTAGAGCGATTGACCAGCCTCGGTTGTTTAGCAGCTAGCTTTTCCATCATGGTTTGCAGTTGCTGACAATAGATATCTGCCGTAATCGTCTGGCCAGATTTAAGAAAGCTGTAGTGAACGACACCGGCACTAGTCCACCAAACACTTACAAGCAACTTTTTTTAGTCAATTTTCGCTTAGGGCAGGATTTGGCTGGTTCGCCAGGGTTCAGCCATTGCGATGAGCGCTTCCGATTATCGTAGAGGATCCACTTTTCATCACAGGTAATGATTCGATTTAAAATTCCTTCATTATTGTGCCGGTTGAGTAACATAACGCAGCAGTCGACGCGCGTTTGTCGGTTTGCTTCACTCAATTCATGAGGTACCCACCTTTCAAGCTTTTTCACCTTCCCAATTTGCTTCAAGTGGATTAGAACAGTTTTATCACTAACACCGGAGCCTGCAGCTAACTTGGACGTGGTTTGCGATGGATCCACTTCCACAATAGCCTTCAATTCTTCATTATCAACTTTGGTCTCCGGCCGTCCACGAGGCTCGTTCTGCAGGTCAAAATTTCCATAACGAAAACGTTGCAACCAAAAACACACTGTGTTTTCTTTTGCGACACTGTCACCATACACATCATTAATCCTTCGAGCCGTTTCTGCAGCACTGGTGCCACGGTGGAACTCATACTCGTAAATAACGCGATATTTCATGTTTTCCATTTTGTAAACAGAGTGACACAAAGAAAAAAACAAAAGAAGAAAAACAAATGAATTAGGGGGTTTGAAACACAAATGCATGAGTAAATAGCTGTATGAATTTGAATTTGGAATTCCTAACCATAAAGGTAATATTTGAGATCAAAGTGGCCAGTACGACAAAACGCCAATTTCATATGTAAGGACCTAATATTTAAGCGCATAATACAATAATTAAACATAGATAGCAAAAAAAAAATGTTTATGCGCTATGAGACTAAAATTATAATAGAAACAATAATCCATAGGCCGGAATAGTTTGTTCGGTTATCGTTTTTGTTTGTTAAAATAGGGAGCTCAGTTATCGCTGTCAATGGATGATTGTCACGAATATCATCATCGAAAATCACGACCAACAGTTATTAGATGGTACGCAATCCAATTTCATCGGCATCGGCTGCGTCACAATGCAATTTGCTGTTGGAAGTTTCGACACGTGCCCGATGTTTCACAAACCCACCCTATCTACTTAATACTTGCTAGTTCTGTGATGTTTGAATTTGAGTTATTGAACGGAATATAAATTGCACTATCTCATAATTTAACTCACCCTGTGGAATTCTGACCGGATTTTGTTTGTAAAGGTATTGATATCCGCTTTGAATAAATGACACGTTTTCATATCATAGAGTTATTATACTTAGATTACGGAAGCCAGTCTAAAATGTAATATTACTTTAAAGAGAAAACAAATGAGGTTGATCTACTGTCTCTCTTTTTACGTGTTATTACAAAAATGAAGTAAGTATACGAGTGTCATCTTCTCATTATATGGCTCCCCTACTCTCACAGCGTCTTCGCCGGGGAAGACGAGGTCCCAGTTTTCTGACATCGGTCGGTCGGGTGGCTTCTCGCAACCCTTCCAACGTCGCAATGACTGATCAAAGTCATACCATCAACCCTCCACTAGGCGTCTCCCTAAACCGTGGTCCGGCCTCACAGGAGGCACCCTTAAGACGACGTTTCCCAACTTAAGTAGAGCTTCTGCGCCCTACTCTGTGCATTTCGCAACCTCGACGATGCTTCTACGTTCGCCCGTCCCGCCCGGACGCTGTAAAAGCCACAAGTGCTGTGAAATTGTAATGTGGTGTCCAATTTATATTATTAATAAACAAATAAGTCCCTTAAATATATCTTAATGAAATGGCTGAGTAGAGTAGACCACCCTCATTTCTTACCGAGGTGATGTAAAGGCGACTAACTGGTAAATGGTAAGACGTCAGGCAGGCGGCCGGTCTTAAAATAATTACCAAAAATATGTTTTAAACATGTTGCACCGACCCCACTTAGAGGTCCCCCTCTAGGGGCAGGGGAATTATGATATTAGTTGAAACAAGTTATCAAAACAAAACGATTTAAAAGTATCAATTACGGAATAGAAAAATTGTTGATAGGACCGACAGTCGTAGAAATAGTGCATACTTCTCACGGACGAGGGTTTCGAAGTGCCGAGTTTATTTTTATGTATATTTTTATTGTTTGCGGAGAGGATTGTCGCCTCCTTTAGGGCTGTTTGTATGCCGACTGAGAAGAATTACGTTCACTCGGGATCCACTTAGGCACTGGTGATAAAACAATTTGCTTCCGAAATAACTCTGGTAATTGGACCTACATTCATAAAATGCTTAACTGAAACCAGGTCTTAGGGTCTAACTACAAAAGCTTTAACGATATTTAAATTTTATGAATAAAATAAAAATTAAGTGCTTTAAACGGACAAAATTTTATTTTTTGTCTAGTAGGAGAATATTTTAGTCGTGTCTAGTTATCACCTAAAAGGCAAGAACGGAACGGTAAATGATAAAATGTACAATGCTTGTGAAAACCGTTTAGGGTTTTCAGTCAAGGTCAATCTGTATCTTCGTTTACCATCACGTAAGATATAAACCCTTCAGTACTAAAATAATAATCCTATTGATGATTTATTATAAAAATCCTTTATTATAAAACTTTGTATTTAAACCTTTTTTTTATTCTGAAAGTCAGTTAGTTATCCCGAGTGCGGAGCCCACAAACATAAAACAAAACAATTAAAAATTCAAAATATTATTTATTCAAGTAAACTTGTAAACAAGTGCTTTTGAATCGTCAACATCTAATGCTGTTTAGGAAAGCTGTTCCTACCGAGAAGAACCAGCAAGAAACTCGGCGGTCGTTCTTCTCAAAGAATAATTCTTATTACTAGTTATATAGTTGTTAATGTCTTGTACAGGTTTGAAGAGCAGCTATATCCACGCAATCTTGTCGTCTAAGTAATCCTCAATAGTATAGGAGGCTTTCTGTATTAGCCTTTTTTTAGTCAAATGAGCAGCCTATTGAAGGTTTATTCATGAACAGCCTATTCATGAACTTGGTACGCGTCATCTCCTTTCTAGTTCCCACTGACAACTAGAGTAAAAACAGAAAAGGATGGTATAGTGTTGTGGATCAAGGCAAAAAATCCCTTCAAAAGAGTGGGAACTTTAAGCATGAATTCATCGAAAAAAAAATTAAAAAAATATATCTTTATTGAATCTTACATTATCGTACATTACATAGACGAAACAACCCTATTAAGTTAGAAGGATACTTATGGTAGAGTTGCTTCTCAGCTTCCCTTAGTAATCATATAACAATGTAAAGACTAAAGTAAAGAAGTAACACAATTAACATTAGTTATAAACAAAAAGTAAAAAGTAGTTTGTATGTGACAATATAAGTGTGTTTAGGTGCTTGTATGACTATGCATGTGCCTGTGCGTGTGTGTATGTGTGTGTTAATAAGTGTATATCTCTATGTGTGCCAGTACCAATATGTAATATATGTGGGTAAGAAAATTAAAAACAAGTATACTTTTCACATACTAAGGAAAGAAAACATTACGAGGAAAAAAGCATATCTCAGAAAATTTATGGAATAAATAAATAAAATATATATGGGACATTTACACACACGGTCATCCGTCCCCAAAGTAAGTAACTTAATACTTGTGTTATGGGTGACGGACAACTGGTAGATATACTGCATATATAAGTTTAAATACATACTTAAATACAAATACACACCCAGGCTCGAAGAACCAACAATTTGTTTTATAGAAAATGTTGGCCCTCGGCGGGAATCGAACCCGCGACCCGTGGAGCTGAAAGCAGGGTCACTACCCACAACGCCAACGGGCCAGTCCCAGGAATATATGTGTAATCTGCAAAACTGTTACAATGCCTATAAAAACTTGTATTTGAACGCAAAATTTAGTTTATTCAAATAATATTTATTTTAATAACCCAATATTTCAATATAACGAATTCATAGTAAACAATGTGGAAGCGTATCGTTATTACACTATAAATTCTCCTTTATCCCACAATTAACGCGTAAAGAGCTTTGACGCGGTTTAATTGGTTTTGTCGCCTAATGATAACATATTAATAGAACCCTGCTCATATGTGATAATCACACTAGCCTGTTACCGCGATATTTTATATGAATTAAAGATGAGTCAATTTAAAATTAAAAGTGTGCACAAATAGAAACGTTCTATCTAGTTTTCATAAAGGAAATAAAAAAACTTTTTTGTCATATATGTTATTTATTGTTTAGCTGTCATAACAACTCACCAAAAGGAACTTATTGATTAAACATTAAAATACCCCTTTTGTTATTAATTATCGCTTTTGGTTGCTGAGGTCAGTTAGCCAATGGTAACGATGTGTTTGATTGATTACCGCCGTGTGGTATCCGATTGAGTAAAATATAGACCACCCTCATTTCTTACCGAGAGTTTGTAACATACGACTAAGGTAAGTTGGCATTAGGCAGGCCGTAAAATACGTAGCCAAATCATGTGACAACACGTTTGTAACATGTCGTGTCGACCCCAGGAGGATCAATGTGTTAGATTGAATACAAAAAGATCTGAAAAAAGGTCACAGTGTTCATTGGATTTCTGCTGCCGTAGTGAATCTTTAATAAACGATATTAAATTTCGATTAAAAATTTCAAACGAAAAGTGTTGTCATTTGATTACAAAAGCAATCAAAGTTTAATAATCAAAGTTTAATAAATAAAGTTTCACTCCACATCAAAAATTGAGATATATCAGTTGCGCCTTCTTATGTCTAATATCAAAATTGGTTAACCAACTGGAATAGCAATACTCTCATTTTCTATTCAGAATTTCATCGTCTGGAGAAACGAGTAAGGCGAGAGTTTATAACCATTTTTAAACCGTCAGAATAAAACCAAGCCCATTTACTATTCATTGCTGTGAATCCAAATAATTTAGCTCGCAACGCGAGTGCAGTCACGTTTGCACGAAGCGGTGGAAATGTTACCGATTGGCAGAGCAACGGGACCTTTTGATAAAGTGAATCCCGGAAACTACACTCTGAAAGCAATCAAGCCAGTGTTAACGTTGAACGTAATTTCTTTGGCTTCGTTCGTAAGCGAATTTCGCTTTACAGAGCTCATTTCGTACTTCAATTGAAATTGATTTCTACTATTTTAGTATTTATTAAAAAAATTATGCCAAGAGTTAGATGTAGCTTTATCGACTAGTAGTTACATATTTTAGTGAGATTGAAAGCAAATACATCAAAAAGTAAGGTATATTTAGAGATAATGGTTATGAAATGTTCTAGTATCAAATGGACAAAGTAAAAAAATATATATTAATAAAATTAATTGAGTTCTGGCTTTGGATTTCTATGTTCCGTAATGCTGTCAATTTAAACGGACTCTTCATAAATATTACGAATATCTTTGCCATTATATCAAATATACATAGTTATTTATTTCATTCGAAATATAAAAAAAGAAACAAATAGCAACAGTACTGTAAACGAACTATCCTTATAGTATCAAAATTTATTGCAAAGTTTAAATTGAAACCCAAAAAAAAATTGAAATCGTAAATCACGCCGGATATGTAACTAAAACTATTAAAAGTATCAATTCGGGAATAACAAGTTTTCCAGTTTAATTTCACGCCGGCGACTCAATTCGTGCACGAAATAGCCCGCCGTATTAAGCGAGATAAAACTGCGAAACGTTATAATAGCTAATTGAGTTTTTTACTGCAAACTCGTCGCGATGCATTTATTGTGTTGGGAAAAAAATAAAGCTACCAAGTTGAATACTCTTTCTGTATACTATTAAAGATTAGTTTCATTTAACACTGCGCACAAACATAATCTTACGAAACGAGACCCTTCTAGGTTGTTCTCGAGTCCAATATTCCCTGCCTTACTCCTGCTTTACCTATTTCTGCAAAGTAAAGTGAACTCGACGAACTAGACAGTATTGCTTACCACTCTTGCAGAGTTAAGAGCATTTAATTTCGAGGATTACGCGATCAACGTTCCAGTTAGAGTAATTTGGTGGCAAAGACTATAAATTAATTAGTATGATATTTTAATTGCGAAAGCTTATTTACTGGTGGAAATACAATTCCAAGTAGTGCAGAGGCTACAGACAGCTTTGCTTGTTACAGAATTTTTTTGTTCCTTATTCAGAAGAGTACTCCCTTCAAAGCAGAATATAGCGTACACACTCTCACACTCTTGTACTATCGTACCCCAAAAGCGGAAAGGACCTTGAGTGGACATTAATAGATTATTAAAACTAGACTGTTGCTTCTACGCTTAGCCTACAGAATATCCTGTTAGATAAAAGGTCACTTTCTTTAAGGATTCCAGCGGCTTCATGACCTTTATGTCTTTAAACATAGTGACGGGTGTTTCCAAAACCTTAGAATCCCATTCTATTACTTATTTGAACCATCGCCAATTCAGATTGGCGATTCGTAAAACAATGTAAGTGACTTCGTAACACAAATCAAAAGCGAAGAGGCTTTGTTTCCTGAATGATTTCCATTTTCTGTGGATTTTATGGACTATTCTATATATTAATTAGTCAATCTGCCTCACAATTACTTCATACGATACTCGCCTTAATGTAACAAACGAATACTACAAAACCTAATTTTTAGTAATACTAATTGTACTATAAAGCTATTTTCACATAATGTACATTAATTGCGTGTGCCATTATAACCTTTATAGCGTTTAATTTAAAAACTGTAATTGTGTACACATTCTTTGAAGTCGTCAACGTATGGAGTATAACAAGGCAAGAGCATACTTGAGTCCAATTACGTTCGTTCTAATTATGCTATTTTATTTGAAAAGACGCAGTAGTACTAACATTCGCTTTTACATCTTAGCCATAAAGCTTTTTGGGACATTTATTTTTAGATACACTTTCATTGCTCCCGATCTTGTAAGATTTTTTTTTTTAATTTTCATACCATATCACAATTAGCTTATAGCCTTCGGAGGCTGCTAAATTTAAAGTTTCTCTGCAAGAAGTCTAGTCGTCATCAATCAATTTACAAACATAACTAATTTCTATACGTACTTTATAGTCTTCGCATAGCGAATAAAGTAAAGACAATAATGTGTGGGTGTGTGTGTGTGTACAGAATATAATTTATGTGTGTTTGCACGTTCGCACGTAGTTGTGTGTATGTGCAGTCGTGTTTATAGGTGTGTTTACAAATTTCAATATATTCTTAGTCTAGTCCAAATTAAAGCGGGTCTGTAATCTGTTTATCTTTTAACTTATCTATAGTACAAAATAAGTTTAATAGATTTTATGATTATGAACTTGTGTATATTGTAGACTCAAGCGCTCCAAATCACTAAATAGTGTTAAATATTTATTATAAATATTAATATTTATATTACACTGTAAAATACAACGAATTACGTAGCTGAAGTGACGAATTGTTGAAACAAAGGTTTAGTACAGGAAGGTTGTAAACCCATTCTTCTGCTTATCATAGATATGTCTCGTCACAGGATCCTGTGACGCCTTGATCCAGCCTGCGACCATTTTGAGTTATTATATATTAGTTTACTAATTTATTATTTATTAATGGATTTATTATAAGTTATTATAAATATATATATATTCAGTTCTGTGTTTCTTCTCTCCTAAAAGAAAAAGATCTTAGCTTTCCTAGAGGCCTAGTAGTTATAATTAATAACATAATTTTAAATGCGTGGTGATCACTTAACTTATGACATTATTTTATTACGCAAATGTATGAAACGGGATTCCTTAAAAAACTTTAAAAATTAAAACAACATGAGATACTATATTAAGTTCAAGTCTGCTTAAAGAGGCTATATGCATTCTAGCATTTCGTTTAACAATAAATACTATTGCTCAACTCAAGCTAGAAACAAGGCTAACAAAGTAACACGCACACAGATTACTAATATCGGATGAGTTAACAGTATGACATAGAACGTGGTGTTGTGAAATGCTTTGTAAAATTATGTACTCATTGGTGTTATGTATTGTAAGGGGTAATTACAAGAGGTCTTGATGAATAACGAACACAGCCGATGGCGTTGTCAAGGCAACGCCTAACAACGAATAGTGGTTGCCATGCCGACGGAATAACAAGGAGCCATCTTGGGTGATGTGACGCGTGGTTTGGATTATTGTATTAATTGCGAATAAGGAAGTACAAGTTGAATTATATATTGAGGATTTATTAATACTCACTTCTGAACATTCTTTAACAGTATGTTGTTATGTAAAGTAGCGGCCTGTTACAATCCGACTGCTGGGAATAAGCCTCCTCTCTCCGTTTCTGGAAAGAAGGGTTGCAGCTAAGACCTACCACGCTGCTCCAATGCGGATTGATAGGTTACATATATCTCCAGAATTCTCTAGAGATATGCAGGTTTCCTTACGATGTTTTCCTTCACCGAAAAGCGTGTGATTGATTGCAATTATCAATTAGACACATGAGTTTTAATAGAAAAACTCATTGGTGCCTGCCCGGTTTGAACTCGTGTTCCCCTCAAAAGAGTCGCATGGTCTCACCGCTGGGCTATCACAACTGTTATCACAGTTGTTATGTACTTAATACGAAATATTTTTTATGTTGTAAGTAGTAAATAAATGAAAACAGGTAGCTCATGACGAGACCTTCAGTTTCAAGGCTTGTTAAATAATTACATATGCCTTAAATCGGTGACAATATAAAAATTACATCAATTTTTTAATTACTGTTTTCTAGTATATAATAACATTCCAAATTCCAATTGGTCAATGAATCATATATCTCAAAATAAACTTAAATATCTGAAGAGTGATGAATCGCCAGCTACAGTGAAAAAAGTTGACGCGCACATATTCTAAAATATCAATGGCCCTTCGAGTACCAAATTGCTATAACAAACCTTTACCTTGTAAGAATTAACTAGTAGCGACCATTCGTATCAAATATGATTGATTAGTAACTGATAATAACCTCTCTCATTGTTAAAAACAATTATGATGATTATCAATATGACGTTATGGAAATACATCAGAATAAGCCTCTACACAGAGCTCATCCAATTAATTTTTACCACAGATATAATGACACTATAATAGCCAATATAAGTCATTTAAGTATCACATGTATGTTCAGATGACAAGGTCCCATGTCCACGAATAATGACCGCTAAATGAACCTCGGCAGCTGACGGGAATCGTGATGTGCCACGCAATTTCATTAAAAAAATCATTGCATGCAAGCTTGGGTCGTATCCAACGCTGACTTGCATTTTGATAGTCAGCACAATTAGGGCGAATGTGGTTAATTGATAATGTATTAAATTTACATTAAGTGCAGCTTCAATTCGGATGATAGCCAATTAATTGTTACATTTATTTGCTATGTATTCCAAAAGCAGATGTTAATTTTTTTTAATATAATTGAATGCTTTACCTCAACCATCTTGCCCATCAATTCCTCTGTTGCAAATTATTTTTTACATAGTTAGACATATACTATTCGTCAAACGTCGTATGCTGAGAATTTCTCAATAATCTTTTTCAATGCAACAAAGAAAGGTCTTCTAATTACTCTCTATTAACCATTATTGCAAATGGTAGCGGCCATTCCCGCAAATATACTGTAACTGTCTCCCAATAAAAATGTTTTTAACATTTCCAACTAAAATTAGTATCGACATATTGAAAGCAGGAGAATAATGGTCTCTACTCTTGTAAAATTTGTGTCTATCAAACTGCTCCCTTAAGGGTTTGATAGTTACGCACACATTTTTAAAAATTCACTAGGCATATTAGGGTTTCTTTTTGTAATATGAATGTAGATTATATTCACAAGACACTTAGTATAGTACGCGGCAATAACTAATGCATATCGAGGTTTAGAGAGAGAAATCGGTTAGATTCTGCTTCATAAAGCATTTTCTCTGTCGCACAGACTGACATACTCGTGTGAAACGTCACATACTAAATGAGTGACAGTGACTGCGCTCTACGATACTGAACTGGCCGGCTTTTTCGTTGTGCATTATTTAATGCCGGGTACTATACATATAAGTAAGTTCCAACACAACCAATATAATAAAGCAGAACTGATCTGTAACACGTGACACACACAGTTTCACTAGAGATCCGATGACATTGTTATGTCCAATCTAAACAAAACATAGCACAAGCTAGGTGCAAGAGGATAATAGAAGCTAATGGAATGGTTGCGTATAGAAAGAGTCTGACTTAAGTACGGCAAACTTCAATGTTTACAAAATAATCTTACTTTCTTGGAAACCACATCCACTATTAAACAAGTAGTTGTTTAGTTATTTTAGTTAGTTTAGTTTAGTTTAGTTGTTTAGTTAGTTTATTAGTGTAGACTATTTACATTTAATTGATCCTCATTCAGTAGTTATCATGAGTATTTCATGAACTTATTTACACTAGAAAAAATACTAAAATGGAATAATAGGGTAAGCACTAAATGTTGTAGATGAAGAAATTAACTCATACGTTTGTAAAAAATATTTTCTCCTGATGCGATTTCCCTGAAATATTGTCGTCGTAATAATTACTTTACTGTAGATAAACTAGAATGACAGACGGAAGTGCATACGATTATGATGCGGCATTCAATTATAAATCGAAATTCGATTGTATTCTCTGCTTGTTAACAACGATAGTGCCTAGCTTGTCCATGATATTGACTATTTAAAGACATTACACAAAAAAATTGAACCGTCGTCAATATATTTTTAAGTATGATTTTTTTCTTTTTGTCATTTATTTAGCAAAGGTTACTTGACACTGTAAAACCACAGAGGTTTGTGCTTATTGCTAATGTACCGTCTATATTACAGCATAATATATACTACAGTATTACACAGTTGTATCTATTTTTTTATTAAATTTTTTTTTAAAGGAATTAGGCAAGTACCATTTTAATTTATAACCAAATGGTATAAAAGTTTAGTCATTTTAATGATTTGAGAAAGTTTTCTTTTAATTTTAATGTGATATTTTTAGTTTTTATAATTGTATATATTTTTATAAGAAATATAAGCAAATAAACTTTACTGGTGTCATTCTAGTGCCTCTAACTAACTATTAACGGTCAGATAAAAGATTGGGTCTGTGTTCATAATAACACTGTTATTTAAGTAAGGATTTTTTTTACAGGTACCAACTCCGCCTCCGCAGTTACTGATTTCCATATAAGCTTACAACAACAGGTATGTTCATACGATTTTAATGTAATAATAATTTACAATTTAAGACTCTGTGATGAAACGTCCTCCCTGCGAACTCCTTTTCTTACATTAGGTTCACAATATATTTTTAGCATAATTTTATACTTAGATTTTCATTTTATATACTTTTTATATACAATAGACAAATACAAGACACCGAGAAAAGCTTTACT
Organism: Morpho deidamia; assembly: GCA_947086505.1. NCBI lineage: Eukaryota > Metazoa > Arthropoda > Insecta > Lepidoptera > Nymphalidae > Morpho > Morpho deidamia. The sequence goes on from CAMTZC010000025.1 coordinate 6,340,016, forward strand.
GCTCCTACTTAACGCCTTTCAAAAGTACTTATTACGCGTATCAATATTAGCCTACCCATTAGAGAAGTTTGATATTACGATATTATTATATTAATTTTTAAAAAGATAAATATAGAAAGCACATTTTACTATTGGTATAATGGGCTTATGGGATAACATGCATGATAATATAAAATGCGTGGCTCTAACTACTCTGACCCTGCACAAAATAAATAGAATTATAGTTTGAAAAGATTAACCACCGACCTTTTTTTTGCAGCAATCGAACCAAAACAGTGGAGTTGAAGATTAAAAAACGCTTTTTACATGTTTATAGAATAAACAATACTTTCAATTGAATATTTCATACTTATTTTTAAGTTTCCTGTTTAAAAAAAAAAGAAAGTCTCACGCGATTTTTGTACAGCTTAGGTACCCATGAATAATATCGAACAGGATTTAGCATTCAAAACAAAGCCTCAAATACAAACTTGGACTTTTATATCCTATGCTGCTTATCTATAATGAAGAAAGAATATTACGTAAAGAAAACTATATTGTTATAATAATATTATTAATTATACGTAATCGTATATTAAACTGCTTAGTGTGTGTTTTTGAAAATTAATATTTGATCGAATGCTACAGGCATAATCCGGTGCATCAATAATTATCCTGCAACTTATTCATTAAAGTTAAAGCCGATTAACTAAAAGCCAATTAACAGACAAATTAGCAAATAAAATGCAATATTTGATATTGGATATTACTCTTGAACTATTTCATAATGAGCTTATAATATATAAAAAATACTATATTACACAAGAAACTTTTTGAAGAAGTTTTAACACAGTAACAAGTTCTTAAGAGACTATCTTGAAATGAAATAATATTAAATCATTATAGTACAGTATCATCATACCCTTTGTATGCCGAATTAGAACCTCGACCCGAGACAACAGCTCAACTTTTTGAATGCTTGTTGAAATACTTGGAGGAAGCAAAAATACATTATTAAGGATAGTAACTCTCACATGGATAGTATCTTTATTAAATTTTCCCGACGAATATACGCATTAAACGCACATTACTCGACCCTTACGATCAAACTATGACCACAAATACAAATACATACTGCAAAAAACAACATCTTCGCCAGCAAAGACGATACAATGCTTCCCTAAACTCTGCGAACAACCTTTGACAAATGTGAATTTTAATTGAATTGATCCTTACCCCTTATGAGTCCAGATCCGAACAAGCACCATAAAAAGGTGTTCCCTGATGCTGCATACATCATCGGTGCATATCTCTTCACATCTCCTCAATGACCCTGTGCAGTGATACTGCTCTTGCCTGTTTCGTCTAATGACTGAATGAAGCATTTAAAGTGAATTTTTATTTACTAGAAAGAAACTTTATATTATTTACTGGAAGGAAAATTATGAGGAAAATGAGTGAGGCAAATTTTCGACTAAGTAATCCTTTCTGAGCCATCTATAGAAACAACACCAAAATAACATAACTTATGCAACTATAAATGTTACATAAGTAAGAGTATGTAAATTTTTAAATTTATTATTAACAATCACATTAAACTTGAGTTCCGATACTGTATGTAATGAATCGTGAGATTTTATTAATCCGCTTAATAGAGTACAACAATCTTTCGAACAATAAACATTATTCTAAAATGTTTGATTATGATTCGTTGACGTTTATCGAAAACTCATATCCGGAAAATGAGATGCATGATCGAAATCCGGTCGTTAGTTTCCCAATAGCTGTCGATAACTCATAAATGTTTTCATACTGAAAGTGATTGCATGTCGTTATCTCGGGCTTTCGATTATAATGATATCATAAATTGACATACCAAATAAGACTTAATGAAAGCTGAAGTGGGCTTTCACGAGCTCTTTTAAATTATTATTCGCACAATTATATCGTACGATTGGATTCGAAAAAAGATAAATCACGTAAATCGGGAATCATTATTAATTTAACTTCTGACAGTCCTGAAGGGAAGTGATAATTTAATTTATTTTTTCACGTTTTTACTAAAGCTTTTCCATACTAAAGCGGCAAACCGATTTTGATGAATTTTAATTTGGAATTATAGTATGTAATTCTAGTAATAATAGTATAAGTCATGTGTGTTCACTTCTATTGTATTAATATATGTATTGTAGAGTTATGTTGTGTGAATATAAGAATTTAGCACAGGCTCAAACACGTATTAACATGTAACAATAAGTCGCTACACGTCTAGTCTCAACATCGGTTCTCGTGTTACTGACGTGGTGCGTTTTTAAACTGTGCCTTTTTTGTTTCCTTGTACGTAAGTATCAATGTGAGTGCGTGTAAGTACCTGAATGTATTATTTACGCACGTGGCTTATATATAAACATACAACGTAAGATACACAAATCTCAACTTGCATACACTGACTGGGCCGTTGGCACAGTTGCCAGTAAACCTGCTATCGAGCCACGAGCCACGGGTTCGATTCTCGCCGAGGGCAAACATTTTCTAGCAACAATTTGTTGGTTTTTCTAGTCTGTGTGTATATATGTATTTAAGTATACATTTTCTAACACTATACAGTACAAATATGAAAGATCGAAGAACACAATTCTTCTGTAAAAGGTCTGAAATACTAAATGTTCAAACTATGAATTTTTTTTACAATTAACTATATAAATTTCAATTCAGCTACTACGGCATGTTTGTTAAGACGTAATTATTTTAAAAAGCTCTATAAGTATCAGTCTGCAGAACCTCTTCCTTTGTGCATAAACCAACATATTTAAAAGGGAACCATTGCAGAGCACTTTAAAACATAATTGACATTACAAACATGAATACTAGGAGCACGGCGAGCAAAGTCTGTAACTATATTTACGTAATGTTTGTATGCTCTTCCGGAGGTGTTCAACATGCATGCTTGCGAACATGCACTTCAGACACACATGTCTGAGAATAATGATGGAACCGTGTCGCGTGATGCCGAATAAAATTTGAAATACTCTTGCCTATTGCTACAGTATAAACGCCGTGTGGTATCCGGCAGAATAGAATAGACCACCATCCTTTCTTACCGAGGTGTCGTAAGAGGCGACTAAGGTATATTCCGTGTGGTATCCGGTTGCATAGAATATACCACCCTCATTTCTTACCGAGGTGTTGTAAGAGGTGATTAAGATAAGTCGATGTCAGGCAGGTGGCAGGTCGTAAAATACGTAGCCAAATCATGTGACAACATGTTGTAACATGCTGTGCCGACCCCACTTAGAGTGGGATAAGGGTTGGGGAATGATGATGAGTGTAGTCAAGTAGTGCGATAAATAAATACATTAATAAAAAAAACACATGATATAACCGGAATGGAATTCCGAATTATATTGAACGTCATATAGATTAGGCATGGAGCTTTCACAAAATTAAAAAAAAATCACCCAAAGCAACTAGCTGTTGCGTCTGGGTTTTTCTTCTTTGGAAATAATATTCAGTAGCCTTTTTAATTATTAAATTTATTTGCACACAGCAGCACACAGCCATTACATTCGCGTTACACGGAAGAAGGGAAGAACCACAGACAAGTGACCGATAACATACATTACACTAGCGACCGACGTAAAAGACAAGGACTCTCCAGTTATGCTTCCATCGTATACCATATCCTTAGTTCCCATCATGAGAACTAATATTCAATTAAAAAACTTATATCAAACATTATTATATTGCCAATGCCATTCGAGTAAATACCCATTGTTATTCGCAGACACATTCTTATATAATGAATAGATTTTAATTAAGCAGTAAAAATATCAAAGATCACCTTGGCTTAATCAAGTAATAACATTGAATGGATATATCTACGATGAATAAACGTTATTACCGTATAAATGACTTAAATCTGCCAATTAGTAACGGTAGGCTATTTGATAGTTACACCTGCAGACCAAACGTATATTTCTATCACAATATAGCATATCTTGTCTAAAGTTTATAATAGTTTATAATATAGTTGTAAATAATTTTATGTCCGCAATGCGTTTCTAAAACGGATCATAAGCATCGGTGAATAAAATATCTTCCTAAATTCCTGGGACATTTCTGTCGAATTCGAGTGGATCTAAGGTCATCTTTGAGCGTTGGTTTCGTCTCCATAGTAGGGAGGAGATATATTCCCAGCACTGGGACGTTGAACTGAAACAGCATCAAGTCATGTTTATGAGAAACATGACCTGATGCTGTTACCAGGTTTGTCTTCAGACGGGCAGCAGGGGCATAATTTTTTTAAAACAGCTTTTGTTATTATTTTTCTATACCGTATAAAATGGAAACGTATCTTATATATAACCAGAACTATTGTAGTAAGTATTAAATTAGATGCGTTTTGCTCGTGACGGTAACATAATATTCAAATGCCAAGATCAGTTTAAATAACGAAATATACGATATAAACATAAAGGCAATCGTCGCCGTTGCCTTAAAGACTAATACCACTAACGCGATCCGTATTCCCCGTTCGCTTTCTTAAAATACTTACTTAAGTGCTTCGCTACTGAATTCTACATTATGTGTACGTGAATCTATTTAATAGAACCTCTAAGATACGAAACAAAATTCGACTGCAGCTACAAACCTAATATCAGCTCTTTCTATCCATTTAATCCAACAGGATTGTGGTGGAATTACCTATAAGTAACCTTTGCTTTAATATCTGCTTATAATAAATATTTGAATAATGTTATGCTGCAAGTTACATATTAAATTTAATAGTCGCTTTAAGACACGTAATACCTTCTCTTTTCATACCTGCAAAATTTACAAACTCAATCAAATATTTTTAATTAATATTAGTAACTATATTATAATATAAAATAGGGTATTATAATCAAAATAGAGTAAGTACTATTTTGACGACATCCAGAACAAATTTATTTTATAAAAAGCATGATAAGTTTTATCCTTGATATTCCTTGATAAAAAATAAGTAGCTATTCTTGTGAAATCCAACGAGAACTATAATCTAAATTTTTGTGAACAAAATTTCTTAAGTGATTGAAGTACGCGAATGATCCCCTTGTACAAATAATAATAACAATAATAGAAAAGTCATCATCATCATTCTCCTGCCCTTATCCCACTCTAAGTGGGGTCGTCACAACATGTTAAAAACATGTTGTCACGTGATTTGGCTACGTATTTTACGACCGGCCGCCTGCCTGACGTCAACTTATCTTAGTCGCCTTTTACGACACCTCGGTAAGAAATGAGGGTGGTCTATTCTATGCAGCCGGATACCACACGGCATTTACTTTAGTCGCCTCTTACGACACCTCGGTAAGAAAGGAGGGTGGTCTATTCTATTCTGCCGGATACCACACGGCTAATAACAATAATAGAGAAGTAAAAGCTAAAAAGAGGTTGGAAGATAAAATAAAGTCGAGTGGGGAACAGCCTGCGAGGGATCCTTTCATTTGCATGTTTTCCTCGAGCAATATCAAATATCATCCCCTATCGCGCTGTTGCTCCTCTGTAATTACACTTCGACAGCTCTTACATAATTACAACGTTCTAACTGTCGAAGCAACATATAAATTATTCATAAGGGGATAATAGCGGTGACTGTAAATATCGTGAAATCCATTCGTATCTTAGTGCGAGTTTAGCCAACACTATTATAGATGTTTTACAAAATATATTTTTAAAAACTTAGCTTAGAGAAAAGAAAAGATTTCCAATGCAGAACACAAAAATTATGCATACGAAAAAATGTAATTTTAATATTTATTTACAACGCTCACATTGAATGACCGTGTTTCCGCGTTAAACTGCTAAGATGTTGTGCGAAAATAGAGCGTTGTTAGAACGGACTTCGTAACTTTCTGTTCCATTGCTTAAAACAACCTAACAAGTGAAGTAGTAAAAAAATACTTTTTCTTACTAGAAAAAGGTATTTATTTACGATGTATCATGCTGAAAAGATATACCGATGAGCTTGGTGGTTAAGGTGGATGAGCTTGACCTTATAGCATTAAAAAATATATTATGACTAAATCGCAGTAAAATTACTATATTCAAATTACAGACTTACAGAACGACAATGGTGAAAAAAAACCATTTATTTGCATCAGATACACGTCATATAACAGATTTTAAAGAAAAGTATAATTTCCAAGTTCTTAACTTTATGGTCAAGAACGTAACCAAGAAAAAAAAACAATAAAAGCATTACATATTTTACTTCAAATAAAACTTTTTAGGATAACCTAAAGATGTCTGCCTGGGCTTCAGCATCCTATGCAAAGATTATCTTCACATGCACGCCTGACTATGGCATCATACTATTGTGTAATAATATATTATATAATACATTTAATAACTGCACTCAAATAACTTTATGAAACGGAAGTAAAATTACATGACACATTCAGTCTAGACACTGTCGTGCAATAAGAAAATGGTTCTTCCTATCTGTATAATGCCTTCCGGATTGCCCGATGGATTGTTACGTGCAAAAAATCAATAGACGCCATTTTTGTTCTAAGTAACTTAAGCTGCTACTTCGCTTAGTGCTTTGAATAAATATGTAATCTATACTTAACGAATTCTTAATAAGGCATTATTGATTTAAAAGCATGAACAAAAGGTACTTACAATATTTGATTTGAAATAATTAATAAACTGTCAAAAAAGATTATCATAGTGAATGGGAAAGGCACGAATAACATGTAATAAAATTAAAAGAATAAAAGTATTCTGTCTGCAGAATAAAATTCCACCCCTTACGTCGAATATAATACACAACAGGTATACGCGAATAATACTATACCGCGTATCAGGTTTTATTGCATAAAATTGTAAATTTACCGAATAGAAGTTACGTTGACTTATTGAAAACAAAGTTGCTAGAATTACTCTACAACTAACAAAACGACAATTGTCGTTTGTCTTTTTCCAGCTCTAAAATTATATATTATCAAACCATACAAAGTATGCAAAAAGATAAAATATAAAATTAGATATGTTTATATCTAATTCTTTTGAAAATTTTTATATAATACTAAGCGATAGCATCCATTCTTTTAGGCACAAAATAATTAAATTTAAAAGCAATAATGAATAATGTACCTATGAATCCATAATAATTAAGTTCACAATATTATTATAGTTATTATATATACATTTTTTTATTTTTTAATATATTTAAATTATATATGTGTGCGACCCTATTGGAAGTCATGTTAACCTATACTTAGGACTGCATTTAATTAAATAGCTTGAAAAGTATTTCATAGTATTAATAATGTAAGTCTTGTTGGTAATCCTTAATACGTAAAAATAAAAGTACATTTTAAAAAGTCACAAAGAAATTACAGAGTAAAAATAGTTCCTAATATTGTTACACAAAACAACAAAGAGTGTCTTAATAAAACAAAGCTTATTAGACACCAAAGGTTGTCTTAAACAGTTTTATTGGTTAATTTACCCGTCGAGAGCAGTTTAAGAAAATATCGTTAGAAAAGTGGCACGTAAGCGAACGAGAAACTGGAAAGAAATTCTAAGACGAGCAAAGTTTAACTCGGCGATAACTATTTTTCTAGTTCTTAATTAAATGAACTATTATGTAACAAAACTAACGAGCTACAGAGATAGGTGCATTATGAAAACTTTAATTATGTTTTTAAGAATCTAAATTAGTGTACTTAGAGGATATTAATTTGCTAGGATATAATACCTATGCCCAGCAAAGGCCTCTCAACTTTTATAGAGAAGGAATGGAGCTTACACTCACCACAAATGACGGATGGGATCTGGCACAGTCGATTCAAATTTAAATGAAGTTTGTAATATTCATATCAAGAAAACCCTCTACCAGCAAATGTTATAATGAAGAGAACTAAAATAATGCAACTGTTATACCAATATTTTTGTAATTGAACTAAAATTCATAAAAATATCATTTTATATATCATAAAATATTAAGAAAACTTGGAATTGTGATATATTCTCCATGCAAACGTTCCTTAAGCTAGCATTGTGGAAGACAATAAAATTACAGCCAGAAAAACCTAAATAAATCCGAATATCATGAGAAATAAATAATATAATCAATATAAATTGGCTTTATAAATTATATTTTCATTAAAGCTGATATAAATCTGAAAATTATATAGAATAGTTTATAGGTACAGTATATAACGCGCGGTAGTAGACTTAATAAAAGCAGATCCCATCACTTGATATGATTTAGATTTCTAGATGCAGCATTACTAATCGAGACACCTTCCTTTTTTAGCTTGTAGCAATTCCATGAATCTAATATTGAAAAATCGGTTAAAGGGAGATAGTTAAACATCCAAAACCAATTCATATACCAAACGCTAAATCTAACTCAGGATGCTACGCATTCTAGGAAACGTTAAAAATTCCTATAACTTAGTTTGTTCTTTAAAAATCCAGAATAGTACTTTTAGCTTATTGGCATACGACGGCACTTTTGCTTAAATAAATAAATACATATATGGGACAGTAACACACACTGTCTGTCCTCAAAGTAAATAACTTAATACTTGTGTTATGGGATACAGACAACTGGTAAATAAACTAATTATATAATTTTAAATATATACCTAAATATATATATACATCCGGACTCGAAGAACCAACAACTTTTTTATAGAAAATTTTGGACTTCAGCGGGAATCGAACCTGCGACCTACGGAGCTGAAGGCAGAGTCACTGTCAACTGCGACAACTGGCAAATCAAAAATGTCACGTTTCTATGAAGTGGACACCATCACAGATTTAGAAGATGAGTTGAATTGAAATAAGATTAATTTAGCAAGGCAGTTCGGCCTTATGAGACACAAATAGTAAATACGGCACACCCTTCTCAATTACGAAGCTATTCCACTGCATATCAATAATAGTAAATTATTCAGTGATATTAAATTACCACCTCAATTCGTGTATTATAAAACAAAATACCGATAATATCAGTCGAGGTAAATCACGACTTGAATCAATGAACCTATAAAGTATACGAAAATGAAAAGATAAACATGAATTCGTCACGGATAATGGATGACTTTTGACCTCGATGTTAGAAAATAATGAGCCGAAGAGATTCCTTAGTTCGGATAACGCGAATAGTTTCCAAGACACCAATTAAGTCCGATGATCGATTGCAGCTTTTAGGATAGCGTGAGATGTATTGCTGACGCCCTCATCTTTTTGAAAACAATAGCTAAATATTCTTTGAGTACCCTGAACTATGATATTTGTTGTTGTACATACAGCAACAACTACTAAAAGCTTTGCAACTGTATACTGTTCTATTTTGTCAATTTGTGGAATCTATATCTATACTAATATTATAAAGAGGACAGATTTGTATGTTTGTTTGTATGTGTGTATGTGTGTAATGTTTTCACGCAAAAACTATTGAGCCGATTTCAAAAATTCTTTCATCATTGGAAAGCTGCGTCTTCACTGAATAACATAGACTATATGTTTTTTTTAAATAGGGATCCCTAATTACCCATTTGTTATAATTAAATAATCTATAAATAAATCTATATTCCGACTTCGTAGACTTTACACTACCACGAGGTCGGTATGGACACGGGTGAAACCGCGGGGCATTGCTAGTCACTTATAAAGTGAATCTACTACGTATCACAAACAACTTATAATAAAAGTCTTTCTTAACAATGAATTATAAGTACACATTACGTTAATGAGTACGCAATTTAAGTTATTAGCTAATATGATGTAGGAGCTATTTTAAGGATATACCTAACTAACAGCAGACAAACACCTATACAGAGTTAATCTTTATATAAATATAAATAAATATATGGGACAGTTACACACACAGTAGCCAGACCCCAAAGTAAGTAACTTAATACTTGTGTTATGGGTGACGGACAACTGGTAAATATACTACATATATAATTTAAAATACATACTTAAATACAAATATACACTCAGGCTCGAAGAACCAACATTTTTTTTATAAAGGTTAACTCTGTGCAGGCATAAGTCGCTTAGCTGAAGACCTTACGGTCAATACCTTCTCCAATATTTTTAGCAAATGTTATAACAAAAAATATATTAAAATATTTTTCATAAAAAATTATGCATTAATTCTCTAATATAGAATCACCATTTTAGAGACTAATCAAGTACGAAAGGTTAAATTGCAATCTCCATTTCCTTATCGCCTCAATACAACTTAGTAATATAACTCAATATAACTTAGACCCTAGGGCCATGGAGCCAAAGTGCAAAAAAATTTTTATCCGTTTTAACACCTCGGTTGATCGCCTCTTCGGGTGACAAGAGGGCTGGCTCCTTTTTCGCACAAAGAATCAGCTTAGCAATTCAACGCGGAAACGCTTCCAGCATTCTTGGGACCATTCCACGTGGTCATGATTTGTATCGTAGTAGCGTGTAAGTAATTTAAGATAGATATAACTTGTACATATTTGTTATAAATAAAAAAAAAACTTAGTAATTATAATTCATAAAATGACATCCATCCCCCTGTTTTCTCATTTTTCATACAGATATCACTTAAATAATAGCACAACAGAAAATTGCGCACACAAAAGCAGCACACACACCCACCACCACAATCTCGACGATCGTTTCGCCCCGAAACCGAAGCATCATCAGGAGGATAGGCTCCACGACAAAAATCGTAATGTGTGTGCTGCTTTTGCGTGCGTTGTTGCTGGTGGATGCGCCTTGGGGGTGCATGTGGTGGCTTGTCCTGCATGTATAAGTTGCGTAGATTTTGCCTGCTTCATACACATTAGCTTTGCATGCATTCGCTTAACCCTTGCGGATTATATCAAATTAGTTAGTTCTGTTATATTGCTTGTAATATGGAATTCCGCAAAGTAACGCCTGCTTCTATAAATCATTTAAAATATTCAACGCCTTTTAGTCGCTAACTCGGTTTTAAACAATCTTTGAAGATCAAGCTACTTTGGAATCCACATTATTTCCACAATGTTTGCTGTATAAGCTAAAAAAAATAAAGTTAAGAAACCCACGGTTAGACATAAAAAAGGACTTACGTATATTTTGCATTACATAATTGAACCATACTATAATCGTTAACGCAACAGTGTGATTGACTTTTCCAGCACAAGAGTACAATGATTTGCTTAGGTCGTGATGTGTCGAGACCACACGTCGAATACTTTACACACGTTCGACAACATAAATTGGAATACGTGAGATAATATTATTGTTGTAGCTCTCAGTAAATGAGTGAGATGACCTTTCTGTCTATCCATTGATGATCGTTTGAATGATCGTATTGACAGAACAGAAATAACAAATTATGTTTTTATTAATTTAATAAATATGTTTTCAGATTTTCATATCCATTATAGTGATCGAAACCAATGAACCTACATCTAAAAAGCTATCGTCACAAGAGGTTTCTTTCAAATTTTCTTGATATATGTATAGGCCTGTTTTGCATTATGTTCTTATAGTTATTACCATTTCTGAACTTGTGTCTGTTTTAGGGATAACACACGACTTTTCAAATTATAAAACTAATTCTGTAATACCAATAAAGCTCTTGGCACTTTATGGGTCAAAAGTGTTGAAGTATTTGAGGTGGATTTTGTTATACACCCCATAAATTAATATATCGCACGCTTAGTATTAAAGTGGTCTTATTCAAAATTAGGCTTAATTGAGTTAAATACCCTTTAGTCTTTAGTCCGTCTTTAGAGTTTAGTCCTTATTTCAGTGCCATTTATGACACAACGCTCCGTACTATTAAAAAAGCTAGTATTTTCTTACTCTTCCAAGCTATGGGTCTCTTTAACAATCACGATTTTTGTAGGCGCAACGCTACGCTTAACATTCGAAGTGTAAAGATAAAATATAGAACTTTTATAGCACTATTATAACCAACCAACGAGTCTTTGAAAAAGTAGCTTTTCATGCGGGATTTATTACCTTGTTTTGAGATCCTCATTTCCATTTAACGAGTTTGTTTTGTCACACACGTAGAACTAAATCTGAAAAAACAAATATGATTACTACGCCGCGCCGGTGACAACTATTAATCTCAATACAATAGTAGGAAGGCGATTCAATGGAATTCAGTTTTTTTTAATGAGCGTTTCAAATGGTGCATTTCATTAATAAATTAAATAACTTACATTCCTGACTTTGTAATTAAAACAGATAAGGCTTTCGCGACTCTCTTGGGCATGCTATATTCAATTTCAAGAGGAAATATTTCTTATCAGCCACGGAGGAGACATTAACAATTTAATGGTACTTAACTCTATGAGAAGTGTTATTGTTCTTAAGTGCATTATACATAAGTTATAAAAAATGTTTTATTTGAATTCTGTATTTTAATAACCTTTTATTGCAAGCTCAAATTCAAATTTAAATATTCTTTATTCAAGTAAACTTGTAAACAAGTGCTTTTGAATCGTCAACTTTACTGCTGGTTCGGAAAGCTGTTTCTACCGAGAAGAACCAGCAGGAAACTCGGCGGTTGCTCTTTTTAAAATATAAATCTTAAAACTAGTTACATTTATTTATTACTGTCTTGTACACGGTAGAAGTGCACCTATATCCACACATGCTTATCATCTAAGTAATCTTCAACAGTATAAGTAGGCTTTCTGTATCAGCCTCTTTTTAACAGTGTTTTAAACTGCTGTAATGGCATGGCCAAAATTGATTTCGGAATTTTATCATAGATTTAGAATTTCATGATTGTGTTTTAACATATATATTTATCAAGCACCGCCATTTGGTATCTGGCTGAGTAGAATAGACCACCCTAATTTCGTACCGAGGTGTCGTAAAAGGCGACTAAGAGAAATTGACCCGCCGTGTAGTATCCGGCAAAGTAGAATAGACCATCCGCATTTCTTGCCATGACTTAATAACAGGCAACTAAGTGTAACATGTTTATAACATGTTGTGCTGACTCCAATTAGAGTGGGATAAGGGCAAGTGAATGATGACACATTTATTTAGTACTTCAATCAGATGCTTTTATCTAAATAAATATACTTGAATGTTAAATTTGTTATAAAAGGATTGCATTCTCATAATTGATATAGACCTGTCTTGAAAATTTCACTTCATTAACTGAGCCGAATAGAACCTTTCGGAATAAAATCGTCAGAGCCCATCCAATACTAACAATAGGTTAACAATAGAACCGACCTTGTTATATTATACTTCAATCAAAAAGGGGCTAAAGGTTATATGAGAACGCGCTCCGGGATTATTAACCATTGTAATCCTCTATTAGGAAGAGTACACACGACCGGAAAAAGTCGATTTTTACTGAATGTTCAAATCTTGTTGAAAATTAAACGAGGAAATTCTGAATCTTAGTAGAGTAGTGTTTCGGAAAACACAGCGTTATTTGATCCACACTATAAAAAAACGTAAAAAAAGTAACGGCCTGTTACTATCACACTGCTGGGCATAGGCGTCCTCTCATCATTTTTAGAGAGGTTGGAGCTAAGACCCACCACGCTGCTCCAATTCGGATTGGTAGGTTACACATATCCCTAGAATTCTCTAGAGATATGCAGATTTCCTCACGATATTTTCCTTCACCGAAAAGCGTTCCATATATCTCAATTATCAATTAGACAAATAAGTTTTAATAGAAAATCTCATTGGTGCCTGCCCGGGTTTGACCTCGTGACCCCCTCGAAAGAGTAGCACGGTTTCATCGTGGAGGTATAGACAATTTTAATGAAGAAGAAGAAAAATAAATGAGACACGACAAATGAAAGTATAACTATTTTTGACCAGCTGCTCTAAATACATACAAAAGCAAAGAATTTGTTCGTCGAAATTTGATGCTGGAAGCGAATGCTACATATTACGCGGACTACCAAGTTAGAATCTAAAAGTTGATTCTTTTTCAAATGGAAATGAATCAACTCAGTAATCTCTTATTAAACTATCGTGAGTGGTATTTATTATTAATGTTGAGAGACCGGCTATACTCACGTCTTATTATATCGGATGAGCCCGACTAGTTTCAAGCCCATACGTGGCTCTTATTCACGAGCTCTTTACGCGGCGTTATTGCGACGGGAACTGCCGCCTTCTTATTCATGAGCACTTCTCGCCGCGATAACGCCGCTTAAAAAGCTCATGAATAAGAGCCCCGTATGGACTTGAAACTAGTCGGGCTCATCCGATATAATATAGCCGGTCTCTCAACATTAATAATCTCTTATTAATTTGTACGTAGCACACACTTATAAGTGAAACTGATTTTAGCTGTATGGGCAAACGAATATGAAATACATCAGATCAGCTCAAAGAAACCGACACATACATTTTTTACGATACTACAAGCCTACAAGACTCAATAAAAAAACTTCATCCTCAGGATATTCACTCATCAAGGAGATCATAACAACCTTCAAGGACTAAATAATGAGGAGCGTCATGATTTTGACATTTACCTTCAACGACAAATACCAATCAATCGTAGCCTAATCCATGACAACTCTGCCTCATAACTCTGCCTCTCTCATATTTGACCCTGGAAATAATTAACTGGATGAGGTAATAAGATAAGAATTGATAACAATCTTCAATCTTCACTGGATAGAACAGCTTTAAGATTCTTAGGCGGCTTAAAACGCTATATTAATAGAAACAGCACGTGTCTTGCAGGCAAACTAAAAAACATTTGTTCTGCTATTTTAATAGCGTAGGTACCTTTTACGTCAATAGTTTATTAAATTGTTAAAAATAAAGTATATTTTATGTTTGGCTAATAATTACTAATTTCAAACTAAAATTTAACATTATATTCTATAGTTAAATTTTAAACATAGAAGTATTTTATAAACTCGTTTCGTTAGAGTTATCGAATTGTGCGATCGTGCGAACATTTTATAGTCATCGAGTAATCGCTGAATCGGGAAATTGTGTCATACAAGCAACGGACAATTCAAAAACATCATAATCAACATATACTAGCGGGCTCAGTAAGTCTGCTAAGAGTGTGTACGAGTCCTAAGCTGTATCCGTTAAATCGATTTGCGTATTTTTATTTGCAGCTTCGAATACCATTGGAGTCACGGTCGATTGGTTCTGTTCAATCAGGATCCATGAGCCTTGTAATTTGGCGGATCATTACAAGTATTGCAAGTATTATCCAGCGTGTAAAACTATGATAACATTATGACTCATGAAAAATAACCTGTTTTCTCTTTTATTGTAACTTATGAAGAAACTTTGACTTGACACTGTATCATCAGTTAAGATAGCGTAATTGTAAAACTGATTGTAAAATTCAATTTTGCAATACCAGCTGAAGTTTGTTCATAGAGTTATACTAAAGTAGGGGACCCATAGACAGGCATGTAAGTAAGAGTGTCACAATAAATAATTAGAGGGAAGATTACTTTTGTATACTTCATCTTTATCCAATCACACATAACACACATAAAAGAGAGACAGATAGATACAAATACTCATTTGCCTTCTCTAAGTATAATAACTCTATGAGCTAAGTAATTATAGTCTAAAAGTCATGACAAGCTTTATTGCACAAACGCTTGCATAACATCGAAAATATAATACATTCGAATTCAAATTGATGCTAGTTATATTCAAAACTCGTCTCAAAAAAAACAGGAAAAAAATTCTTTCTCGCCCTAACTTATTTTCATATTGGGAACGTGTCAGATATGTTCTCAATAAATTCAATTAAAATACTCAGAATAAATTATTAATTTCATCAATTAATTTCATCACGAGTACAATCAGAATTTTTTGTTTATTTACACACAAAAAACTTCCAGCTTAATTCGTTTTACGAGTAACTAATTACAAAATAGTAACTGCATATTTTCACATCAATGACATTGTGAAATGACACATGTGAAATGCTAATTCCAACATAAAATTTTCATAAAGAATGTACAATTATTGGCAATTTTAATGATTGACAAGTCCATTTATGTGGAAGCAATAGTTCACAATAGCGTGAGGTGATTCATCAAAAAACTAATTAACTTCGCTTGGTGCAGCGCGACTGGTGACAGGAGATTAGGTTCAGCTTTAATTACGCCATTTTAGTGTTATAGCAGTTTAACAAGCCTGCTACGTTCATGTACCCGTAGACTCTCGTAGACAGTATTTAAATAACTTAAAACAAAAACACCCTGCGTTGCGCATTGGTCCGTCTGCTGATATGATACGGATGGCAACAGGTTTGGTTACTAATATGAGATGTACCTAACTAATATTTTCCAAATATTCTTCATTAGTCAAGTCTAGTGGGAGACTGTAATATCGTGGACTAACTATTTAACTACTATCCCTGCGATAACTCACGTCGCCCTAAGCCGTGGTTCGGCCTTACAGGAGACTACCTTACTCAACACGACCCCCGACTTTACTGTTATATTTATATTGATTATATATATTTTTTAACAAAAATAATCATTCATCATTCTCCTGCCCTTATCCAACTCTAAGTGGGGTCGGCACAACATGTTACAAACATGTTGTCATATGATTTGGCTACGTATTTTATGACCGGCCGCCTGCCTGACAACTTACCTTAGTCGCCTTTTACGACACCTCGGTAAGAAATGAGGGTGGTCTATTCTGTGGAGCCGGATACCACACGGCATTTACCTTAGTCGCCTCTTACGGCACCTCGGTAAGAAAGGAGGGTGGTCTATTCTATTCTGCCTGATACCACACGGCGATTTTTTAATAAAAATAAAAAGAAATAAAAAAAAGGTAAAAATTCAAAAACTTTCAGTATACAAAAACAAACAAATGTATTTTATCTTTAGCCAATAGACTATAAAATAATTTTCTTATACAAGTACTCTAAATCTCCATTAGCGTAGATACGTTCAACAAAAAACTTAAATGTCGTTAATAGATAGGGCGGCTGCCGTTATAACCTCCGGCTTAATTAAAAACCTCTCGGATTAATATCCAGTACTATATAGTGAGGGGGGCAACATCGATATTTGCGCAAAGACTAATAATATTTTATTCATGTAATCCTGATTTTGTTACGCTGTTTCATTCCATATCTATTCTCACTTTTAACCTATGTGGGGATTATCTCTTTGCTTAAAAATAATAATAACTAAAGATGTTAGAACTGTCGTATCATTATTGTGCATTTAAAAGAATTCTTCCTAATCGTAAGGGCACATACGTTGTAACTTCTTATCAACCAAATCAAAAAACATAGGTGGTTATAAAAATTGTTACATAACCTCTATTAAAGAATAGAAAAACTTCTTAATAACAAATTACTGGGGCCGGGGTTTTATGTTGAGGCCATTAGATTTTTTTATTTTTGCGTTCCTTTAATCACACCACTGAATCCTACTGATTTATTTCTAATTATTTAAAAAAAAAACAATTTGGTTCATTATTCATTTATCAATCAATAAAAATCTATTTCGTTTTTAAGGTCATTTATAATATTCCATATAGTATATTTCATATTTATTGTGTTGATTCTCGTCCCCCGATTTGTATTGCTTAACAAGTAACGGTATGAAATTTATATATTTTCTACTTGAAAGTCTTTTACTTGAATTATAAAACGTTTTAAAATGTGTAATTCCACTAATAATTAAAAGTAAAGTAGCGGCCTGTTACAATCCCGCAGCTGGGAATAGGCCTCCTCTCTCCGTTTCTGGAGAGAAGGGTTGGAGCTAAGACCTACCACACTGCTCCAATGCGGATTGGTAGGTTACACATATCTCCAGAATTCTCTATTATATGTAGGTTTCCTCACGATGTTTTCCTTCACCGAAAAGCGTGTGATAAATTGCAATTATCAATTAGACACATGAGTTTTAATAGAAAAACTCATTGGTGTGTGCCCGGGTTTGGACTCGTATTCCCCTCGAAAGAGTCGCACGGTCTCACCGCTGGGCTATCACAGCTTAGGTGAGACCGGTCGAATCTAATAATTATAGCTTAATTAAACTTTATGAAAATCTACACATGATAGATACCGACCGGTATCGACATCGATTTTGCAAAATACTGTTGTGCACTATTAAGTATAGATACTATAGTGTTTGCATTCCACTTTGCCTGCGAATAATTAAACACGTCACTTTTCATATTAACGCGCCCATTGAACTGCCGCTTCACGTTTAATGCAAAGGTTATAATTAAAATATAAACGATCACAGAATACAATAATTTGTTTAATAAATATTGACCTATAAGGAATTACAAGGCAGTATAAAATATATATATGTATATATTATAATTTTTGTCGAGAGTGTACTTATTTGTTGGTGAATATTGAATAAATCAATAAAAAAAATGATTTATTCAATATTTATTTGATAGTGGAGACAAAAATTGAGTGGAAATTGCATATAAATAGATAATTTCTGATATATATGTAAACTTTCAATGCATGTCACACAAATACCCAGAATTCCCAGAATTCTTCAGAGATATGCAAGTTTCCTTACGATTCTTCCACCGAACAGCGTGTGATAAATTGCAATTGCCAATCACTTCCCGCTGCGATAACTCCAAGTAAAAAACTCAAAGGTGCCCTGGTTGGGCTTGTAACTAGTCAGGCTAACCCTATTGAATAAAACGTGAGTATAGCCGATTTCTATACACAAATATGAATATATGAATACTACTCATGCTAGCTTAGTAGTAGTAGTAGTATAGATTGGTGCCTGCCCAGGTTTTTAATCCGCGACCCCTGCGAAAAACTCGCACGGCATCACTGCTGGGCTATCACAGCTTAATAAGTAATTGCAAATATTCAAGCGACAAATTACAAAGAGGGATATCACTTGAATATTAATTCACACATTATTATGCGAGTCAAAACAGAAAGTAATAAAAAGGAGGCACCGCCGAGAAAATTGAAAATATCCGCAACCGTCAGGAAAATGAACGGAGTCCTTCGTCACGCCGTGAAATTAGGATCATCTTATTTGGGATGCACGGCACGTGACGACGAGAGTTTATTTACGTTTACGTTTTATTACAATCTGAGAAATCATTGTAACGAGCTGCTATTGAACGACGCTAAAATTATCTGCTAATTTTACACCAATTTTAGATGCCTATGTTTGCTTTGTGTAAAATTTGCATGAAGTACATGAACTACAATTCCTTAAACAAACATAACGCACGCTTGACCTAATTCAAAATTAGGCTTAATTCAGTTATATATATTGAAATCCTATTTTCAATACCATCTATAACATCAAGCTACGAAATAAAAAAAAATCCTAGTGTTTCTTGCTGTCTATATCATGGACTCAAAAGGTAACCAATGAGGACGTTCTACGGCGAGTTGGACAAAAACGCAAACTTTTCCCAATCATCAAACAACGCAAAGTTGCATACCTGGGTCACGTACTCAGGCATCGACGATACGAATTATTGCAGCTGATAATGATGGGAAAAGTTGCTGGAAAGAGGAGACCTGGTCGTAGAAGGAAATCTTGGTTACGAAACATCCGGGAATGGACGGGCATTAAGAGCGCTCCCGAACTCTTCCATTTAGCTATAAATAGGAAGGCATATGCAGAGCTGACTGCCAACCTTCACTAGTTGGAGAGGCACCTTAAGAAGAAGACCAAAGATGGTGCAATACTTCCGGATGGTTTAGGTGTATAGTACATATCGGTATTATGTAAATTGTGTTGAAGAGATCGCGCAGTTGTTAAAAAACTTGCTTGATGGGAGCTGACCAGCAGAGATATGCTAAAGTAATGTAGAGAATTGTAGATCTATAAAAATACTACAAAAAAGTCCGCGATAGCATGTCTCTATCTCTTATGATTAAGTCACATCGCCCGCGTAGAAATCTGCGTGACACAAATTGTTTCTAGAATTCGAATTTTAAACAAAAGTAGTTATTGTGAGTTAAAGAGATAAATACCATAAGAGATAGAGACATGCTGTCGCGGACTTTTTTGTAGTAGTTTTATAGATCTACAATCCTCTAGTACATTACTTAAGGGTATCTCTGGTGGTTTACGCAGCGCACGCGACTTAAGCTCCCAACAAGCAAGTTTTTTAACAACTGCGCGAACTCTTCAACACAATTTACATAATACCGATATGTACTATTTACCTAAGCCATCCGGAAGTATTGCACAATCTTTTGGTGAAAACCGTACAAAGATCTGTTCCGTAGATTTTGAGAAAATCGATTACATACAGACAGACAGCTTTGTGGGACTTTGTTTTATAATAAGTATAGATGTAGTTATTTATATGTTTGTTTACTTTTTGTGTATATTTGATTTAAGTATATTATATGGAGATATATATAGCGTAGAATTGTATCTATATATACTCTGTGGTACACTTTCCTATCAGTTATTTTATTAAACAGCTCCATAACACCTAAGGTTGCCTGGAAGAAATCGCTGGTTACCGATAAGGCCGCCTTATTGTACCTATATTTGTTCCAGTCTATCAATGTCTGCAATTTTTGTTATATGTACAATAAAGAGTATTCTATCTC
This sequence comes from Morpho deidamia, assembly GCA_947086505.1. Classification (NCBI taxonomy): domain Eukaryota; kingdom Metazoa; phylum Arthropoda; class Insecta; order Lepidoptera; family Nymphalidae; genus Morpho; species Morpho deidamia. The sequence continues at coordinate 6,360,552 of CAMTZC010000025.1, forward strand.
CTATCATCTATCTAAATATGTATTAAATTAAAAAAAAACCACTATTTTTCCTGTTTTCCACAAAGTCTAGAAAGATATAAAATAGAATGAAAAAATTCCACCAGTATCTACTTTATTCGTTTTCTAAACATTCAAGCTTGGAACGAAAACAAATCGCATCACCCAAACTAGGATCTGTGTAAATACCGTGGCTATAGTTCGTTTAACATTCAGACAGGGGACAAAATGCTCCCGATTCTCCATGTTCTTATACGTACACATTTTATATACTCAGTTTCTTAGAGCCTCAGATTACATTTATTTATAGAGGCTACATTTACATGAAAGCATTGGTAAGAATATATAGTGCGAGGATTTATGAAGCAACTATTAACTTTTTCTGTAACACGGCAAAATTGAAAATTGTGTTATCTATGACAGTGGTAACACATAAAGTCATATTAAATTAAAAATAAATACAACACTGCTACTATGAAAACATTTTGTTATTTTATGAGAGCTTAATATATATTAACGTTTCTCAAATTCTATTATCTATCCGAAATTTTAAAAGAACACGGCAAAATTTTTCAATTGCGCGTCTACGTTACCGTATTGTGAGAAAAGGCTTATTGTTTACAAATTACTGCTGCTATATATAAAACGTCATTAAGCGTACAGCGTTACATGCAGCGTAAGCAGCCTAGAATGTCGGCACTACGCACCACAATAATATAAAGCAATTACTAAAAGAGCCTGTGAAGAACGTCCCTTAAAAATAGTGAAACATATTCAAATTCAAAAATTCCATCCTGTATTTATTCAAGTAAACTTGCAGTTTTGAACCATTAACTTTACTCCTGGTTCGGAAAATAGCTCTTACCATTGCTCGTAGAGCTAGCAAGAAAATAGTCATTTAGTACATTCCGTCATTGGTATCTTGTACAAGGTCAAAAGACTAAATAAAAACCAATGTGTACATAATAAAGCTCTGATAGCCCGTCTGAGAGACCGTGCAACTCTCTAGAGATGATCATGAATTCAAACCCGGCAGACACCAATGAGTTTTTCTACTAAAACTTATGTGTCTAACTGATAATTGCAATTTATCACATGCCTTTTGGTGAAGGAAAACATCATGAGGAAACTTGCATAGCGCTAGAAAATTCTGGGGATATGTTTAACCTACGAACCGCATTGGAGCAGCGTTGTAGGTCTTAGTTCCAACCCTTCTTTCCAGAAACGGAGAGGGGAGGCACTATGCCCAGCAGTGGGATTGTAACGGACCGTTACTTTACCTTTTTTACTATATAATAATGAAGAATTGAAAGTTCGAGCAAGTCACTAGCAAGGCGAACCATTCAATATAACAACAAATCTTGATACCAAGAATCGATGTTCCCGTAAATAAATACAAAGACGATAGTTCGTTTAATATTCAGACCGGAGACAAAGTGTCCTCGAGATCCGATACTCAGATAAATGTTTAAGTTTGTACAAACGCAAAACCAGTCGTGTGCTTCTTTGTATACTCTTTTGTAATGTAGACGCTTAAGGAATTTGATTCTGCGTCTCTAACGTGTTCTTCGAACCATAATTACGATTTAGAAATAAATATAATGACATTAAAATCGCAATATATTCAAGTGAAAGCCTTTGCCGGTTGCAGTGTACTTAAGCAGCTTTTCTAAGTGCTTAAGTTCTGTAATTGATTGCGTACTCCACTCGTGCAGCGAGAGAAAACATCGTTAGAGTCTTGTATGTCTTGAGAAATTCTACGGCACATACAATTAACCAAGTGAATTAATTTTGTAGTTCTGTAACTAGCGTGGTGTGAAAAGCAAAGAACGTTGGAAAGCTTTTAGAGATAACAAAGTATACATATTATTAATAAATAAATAAATAAATAAATAAATAAATAAATATATGGGACACACACGGTCGTCCATCCCCAAAGTAAGTAACTTAATACTTGTGTTGGTTTGGTGACTGACAACTGGTAGATATACTACATATTAAATACATACTTAAATACAAATACACACCCAGACTCGAAGAACCAACAATTTTTTTATAGAAAATGTTGGCCATCGGCGAGAATCGAACTCGCGACCCGCGGAGCTGAAGGCAGGCAGCGCCAACGAGCCAGTCAATTAATTTGCATTTTATTGATTTTATTCTTAAATTCTAATCAGGCATGGATGAACAGTGTTTGGCCAGATTGGCTTTGAAAGATTTTTCTCTATTTCCTGACGATTGATGATAATCACGTATTGCAATACTAAAATCTACGAACAGTGTGCTTTAGAAGTAATGCCTAAAATATTAAGCTACTGTTCGACCCTGTACAAAATAGTAACGACTAAATGTAACTAGTTATAAGCATTATTTCTTGGGAACAGCTTACCTGCTAGCAGTAGAATTGACGATGCAAAAGCACTTGTTAATAAGTTTACTTGAATAAAGAATATTTTGAATTTGAATTCAAAAGTTGATCTGGCCCTCATAAAGTATCTCTTGAACGGCGATGAAAAGGAATTATAAGATTGGAGTTTCTATGTGATCATAAATCTGAGATCTCTAGAAGAACAAAAATTAACGACATTATGCATTACGTTACGGTAAAAATTAATGAGTGTTCTAAGAGAGAGAGAGTTCTAAGATTGTTAAAAAGTAGCATATTTTAACGGATTTTCTAATCCCAAGTTAAAATATAAAAATAAAAATATATGGGACGTGTAAGTGTCACACGGTTGTTCCGTCCCCAAAGTAAGTAACTTAATACTTGTGTTATAGGTGACGGACAACTGGTAAATATACTACATATTATAATTTTAAATACATACTTAAATACAAATATACACCCAGGCTCAAAGAACCAACAAATTGTATATAGAACATGTTTGCCCTCGGTGGGAATCGAACCCGCGAACCGTGAAGCTGAAGGCAGGATCACTACCGACTGCGCCAACGGGCCAGTCGAAGTTAAAGTAATAATTGTGATAAATATTCAGCGAACTATAAATCTACGATAGATATAAGCGAAGAATACCAAGCTCGATCAAAATCCGCAAGGTGCTTAAGTGTATAAGATATATAATTCCATTCTGCTACACTGGTCATTACTATTCATCCATTAATGGCAGCGCGGCACTGTCGTTCTCAAATCTGAAATTCAAAATTTTGTTGAAACAGATAAATGGAAGGAATATCTCCATTAACATTGTATGACAAATGATATTTCGATGTGATATTTTACGAAAAATCCCATTTAACACTCAGGATATTTAAGACTTTTATGAAAGGAAATTACTTTCTTTTTCTAAGGAACACATTAACGTTTGATTACTTGACGGCACAGTTTAGTCTAAGATTGTTATCTGTGAAATACTTACTGTGTGTTTTGAGGTTCTAGTGTAATATGTCCAAATCGTCTAGAAACTGATTGTATATAGCACAATAGTACTTAAACGCTGATCTACATTTCACAACTCCTACCTAGAGGAAGAAAAAAAATTATGCACTTGACAAGAATCGAACATACGTGGCATCTACAATTTAAGTCCGCGTGATTCCCTGCGAGAGAAGTTTAAGGAAACAGTATTCTAACATTTGCTTCACAGTATATTTTAAATAACGTAATTTTTGTACATAAAAATATAAAGAATTATAAAACGATAGGTGATGTATATAATAGACAAAGTAGAAACCGACATAAGCTTGCGACTCCTGCTTTGCGCCTAGCAAAAGTACGTAAATCGTTTGTGGGTTTGGGTATAAGATTCTATAATAAAATTCCGAAATCAATTTTGGTCATGCCATTACAGCAGTTTAAAAACACTGTTAAAAAGAGGCTGATACAGAAAGCCTACTATACTGTTGAAGATTACTTAGATGATAAGGATGTGTGGATATAGGTGCACTTCTACCCTGTACAAGACAGTAATAAATAAATGTAACTAGTTCTAAGATTTATATTTTAAAAAGAGCAACCGCCGAGTTTCTTGCTGGCTCTTCTCGGTAGGACGGCTTTCCGAACCAGCAGTAAAGTTGACGATTCAAAAGCACTTGTTTACAAGTTTACTTGAATAAAGAATATTTTGATTTGATTTGAACTCAGTATTATATAGTACAAATTCTAGATATCACACCGATTTGAATGTAAATTACTATAACTTGGTTATTATATATGTAGTAATATTTTTTATTATTATTATTATCATTATTGTGGTAAATTGCAAAAAAGCGTAGCATAGCGCCTAGAAAATTCGTGAGTGTTGAAATGACTCATAACTTCGAAGAGCAAGAAAACACCATTTTATTATTTGTTCGTAACGTAATTTTATGGCATATTGATGGCATTGAAATAAAGATCCAATGTATCTAACTCAACTATGTCAATTTTGAATTAGGGCACAAATCAATAACTAACTTAAAACTAGTTAAATACTTACTAATCGTGCGATATGATTTGTTACTTAAAAAGTATTACACCATTGTTTAAGAATACTAAGCACCTGATTTTACTAAATCTTCCTAAATAAAACCGACACTGAAAAATACAGAGCACCCTCATAAATAAGCACAGCGAGTAATGAATTTAAATGTTATTCAATTAAATGCACATGAATTATTCAGCAAGAATGCTAACGTAGAAAAGAATGCCAACCTTCGTCACAGCCTTAAAGATTTCTTGGAGCGAGTAATTAATTACTTTTTAGTGATATACCGAGATTTGCTTCGAGAAAACAAAGATATTCAGGAAGTAGGGCAGGTTATTGTCTTTGTTAGAACGGCATTATTCATTCGTGACCAGACTTGTTTGTTACGGCATAATATTTGTAATTAATTATTATAAATATGAAGTCGTGATATTTTATTTCAACATAAACACTTCCAATATTTTTTTGTATATTATATCCATAATAGCCGAATATTGAGATCGTCGTGTGGTATCCGGCTGAGTAGAATAGAGCACCCTCATTTCTTACCGAGGTGTCGTAAAAGGCGACTAAGGTAAGTCGACCCGCCGTGTGGTATCCGGCTGAGTAGAATAGACCACCCTCATTACTTACCGAGGTTTGGTAAAAGGCGACTAAGGTAGTTGACCCACCGTGTGGTATACGGTTTAGTATAATAGACCACCCTCTTTCTTAAAGAGGGGTCGTAAAATACAACTAAGGTAAGCTGATGTCAGGCAGGCGGCCGGTCGTCAAACACGTAGCCAAATCATGTGACAACATGTTCGTAACATGTTGTGCGGACCCACTTAGAGTGGGATAAGGGCAGGAGGATGATGAATAGCCGAATAGTGAGAAAGCGTGACACTTATCACGTATTCGCGGGTTCAATCGAGCTTCTACAATATAATTTCGCAATCCATACTAGACCAGTCAACAGAAAGGGGCAAATTAAGTGTAAGAGACATGCTTATACGCAACGAGTATTACAAAATTAAAGATTATTTGGATGATAAAATACCTGAATTTGAAAACCCATCAGCTTCATTCATGCGGTTGAATAATGTAAAATTGAAAATTTTTAAAAGATTGAGTTTCTGTCTGATTCTTCTGGGTAAGAGCAACATTTCGAACCAGTTGTAGCTTCATATTGGTCATTGACAATTCGACTAGTTTATTTTAATTTTATTAGAGCGACCACCTATGAGTTTTATACATATAAAAAAAAACACCTAATTGAGAGTAATGATTTACCAAGCGCTTTACGTTGAAGGAACATCGTGATAAAATCTGGAACCTAGTAGTAGAGTCCTATGGTGGGTCTGAGCTCTAGTCTTTATCACCAGAGATAAAGTAGGTTTAGGATAGTAAAGGGCCGATACGTTATATTTTTATGCTTTATGGTTTTTAACTGGTAATAACATTATTTAGCATTACATTTAAAAAATTCAAATAAAAAATTTCTTGATAATATAAAACAATTTGTAGTTCTTGATTTACAAAAAAAAACATTTAATTTAATATCTCAACAGATAGATTCAGTGTAAATAAAAGAAACTTAGTGATTTCCCGAATTCGAGTTTGAGTTTAAATTTAATTGTTTTGTCTACGTGGTAAACTATATGTCGTCTATGGTGCACTTAACACTGTCGCGATTCAAATTTATTATTCGTGGTCACGAACTGCCCGGAGCGTTGCGTCGTCTTCATTCCCGAATATTGCAGTTATCTCCTACTACAATCTATTGCAAGTAATTCACTACAACAATACGGAAGTTATAGAAATTTTAGAAATAAATCAAAAGGTGTGTGCTTCATATTCTCAACGAATGAGAATATTCTCAGTAATCCGGATATAAATTGATACATGATCAAATCATGTTACGGAAATAGTATTAGCGGAATATAGCATCATCATCATTCATCATTCTCCTGCCCTTATCGGCACAACATGTTACAAACATGTTGTCATATAATTTGGCTACGTATTTTACGACCGGCCGCCTACCTGACGTCATCTTACCTTAGTCGCCTATTACGATACCTCGGTAAGAAATGAGGGTGGTCTATTCTATGCAGCCGGATACCACACGGCATTTACCTAAGTCGCCTCTTACGACACCTCGGTAATAAAGGAGGGTGGTCTATTCTATTCTGCCGGATACCACACGGCTATAAGTGGAATATAGCAAAGGGTTTTATCTTTTACCTTACGATATTAACAGTCTTTAGTTTCGACTACGAGATAGACTAAGCCTCAACGGCAATTCAAGAGAAGCTATTTTCTACAGATCATGATATCGTATCACGATCGTAATAATTAAATTATTTAATTAATGTATATAAGTTGATAGTTGTTGTAGTTCAGGTATCTACCAAATAATAAAAACTATTAAGATGTTTACATATGTATCAAATGCAACATGTAGTTATTAATTTGTTATTTTACATTTTTATACATATATATAATCATAATGTATTTTTTCTTCGTGAACAAATAAGAATAATACATAAAACTTATTTCTATTTTATGACTTAAATTTTTTATAAATAGAACCTCCATACATCGGACATGTAATTGCTTCTTTTAGGTAAGAGCGTTTAACTTTTGTACAAATATATCGGCACCTAAAAGTCACCACCATCTTTTTAAAGAATGAAAAGTGTAGGCGTTCATTGAATAGTGTCAAATCCTTTGCTAGTAATAACAAAATTCTGTTTTTAGAATGATAGATCTCCTACTTTCGACGCCGTGTGGTATCCGGCAGAATAGAATAGACCACCCTCCGTTCTTACTGAGGTGTCGTAAGAGGCGACTAAGGTATTTGCCGTGTGGTATCTGGCTGCATAGAATAGACCACCCTCATTTCTTACCGAGGTGTCGTAAAAGGCGACTGAAGGCCGGTCGTAAAATACGTAGCCAAACCATGTGACAACATGTTTGTAACATGTTGTGCCGACCTCACTTAGAGTGGGTTAAGGGCAGGAGAATGATGATGAGATCTCCTACTTTCGTATCATCATTTCCATAATATATAGAGAAGAAGATACTTACGTATACTGCGGCATAAGAATACGTACCTAAAAAATGTATGTTATCTTAAAAGCCTCGATATAAATATTTTATTGAACACATTACTACGAAATATAAGAATCCTGAATATCTTAGGAGGAGTGATCGCTTAACCTAATGACGTTTATTTTTAGAACATATAATGGCCTCATAATTTAGTTCAGCCCGAGTTTCTGAGCGAACCGATAAGGAAAATCAATCCAGGTAGGAAATTTGCTATCTGTATCAGTAATCTTCTTTATAGTTACATATATATATATATATATATATATATATTACATACATAAATATATATACATATATATATTTATAGTTATGGTTCTCGAACGATATTAGAAACATCTTGCTTTTCTAGTCAAGGATTGTAGGAAATTTTCCATACTTAGTAAATATATTATAATTTTTTTTGTTATTTTTAAAATGTCTTAATTCATTCAAATTTCGAATTATTTTAACACCTTTTAGTGTTTGAATTATGAATCTTGAATATGGTAGCTGAAGACAAAACAAAACGGAAAACTATTGATCGGTAGTCTGAACACAAAAGTATTTTTTTAAATATTTAACTGTTTACGCAATCGATAAATTTATAATATGTAAAAAAATCTATTGTAAATCTAAAATCACTTAATCATAACGTCGAAAAATTGATAATAAGTTCCTGGATTACTTTTTAAAATTTATGACAGCTATTTAGGTTAGACTAATGAACAGCAAATATTGTTCATATTAAAAAGAATAGCCTAACTAAACCACAGTATGCTCATTGTAATATGCTAATATATTAATTATGCTTTAATGCTCGATTATGGATGTCTAAAAAGACTTTTGTTTCACAAAACTAAATAATATTTCCTTGTAACTCGTTCACGCTGACTATAAACATGGTATTCTTCGAGACATTTGATAAAAGATTGTAGACGGTAAGAGATGGTTGGCCACGAAAATATGTTTGTGCTAAGAGTACCGATTGCTGTGGTGAACACGCACTACTGTGTTGTAACGCTAGATAAAACTATTTATTATATATTTTTACTACGATTTTTGGCGTTAAAACTACCAAGCAGTAAAGGGTATTCCCTCTGATATCTATTAGTATAAGCAGTAAAGTAATTGCCTGTATTGTGCATTTGTGGGATTGAATTTAATTGTGTATAAATGTGCAAGTATCGATTACAAAATTGGTTATGACAATTTCTTTAGCTATGAATGCTACTTTATTTTAATATATGTTTGTAAATATTTTGTAAATACAAAAAGAGCGATGTAACATATGCAAAAGTGATAAAAAAATGGCTCGAGGTAATAATGAAATCCGATATTTACATGATATTTGTTAGCTAATGCATAATATTGATGTTACATTGCGAGAAAGTATATGAAATAAGCTTTTTAATACACGTTGTCACATTACATCATTAGTATATTAGTAATATATCTGTAAAATAGCGGCCTGTTACTAACCCCACTGTTTGGCATAGGGGTCCTCTCTCCATTTTGCAGAGAAGGATTGGATCTAAGATCTACCACGCTTTTTCAATGCGAATGGGTAGGTTACACATATGCCTAGAATTTTCTAGAGATATGCAGGTTTCCTCACAATGTTTTCCGTCACCGAAAAACGTGTGAAAATTTGCAATTATTAATTAGACACATAAGTGTTAATAGAAAAACTCATTGGTGCCTGGCGGGGGATTGAATTCATGATCATCTCTAGAGAGTGGCACGGTCTCACCGCTGGGGTTTTGAGCTTAAATAAATAATCAAATCAAAATAAGATATATAGATATTTCTTATTTAAAACCACAAACTAGAAAAAATAAACGCACTTGTTCCGTGTCGCAGTAAATTAAATACAGTGCATTGAAACCTCGACGTTATCTGTGATATACAGGATATGTCGCTAGCCCCGTCCGAGCTCTACTCTGTCTGCCGCCATAATAAATTTTGTGACAAACAATATTCCCCTGTCCTTTGTCTGGCCGCGGGTAACATCGATCGCCCTCACAATGCCGCAGCCGCCTCTTAAGGGGCTTTTGCTTTATAGATAGAAATGCCTTACTGGACTAATAACACAAATCATTCTTTTGTAAACGCAGCATCATAGACAAGAGTTATAGTTTCATTTTATTTGTTGAACAAGAAAAACAACATTTATACAAAGAAGCATTGGCCCAAATAACTTTAGACAATCTAACTACAAAAAGTTTAGTATAATTTAATAATTGTTGATCTCTCTAATGATATACTTTAATATATTAGATATAATAGTTTGACCCATATTAAAAATCTACGTAGATAAGCAGATATGCAATTCCCAACGGGATATCGTCATTTGAAAGATTGGATATCTTTAAATTATCATCAAAATACAAATCAACCAAAATTACTTTAACTATGAAAATTGTTTTTACTTTAAATATATACGATATAATTATAAGATTTGAGCATTAAAGTATCGTTCGGAGTAGAAATGATGTTGTAATTGCTATTAAGGCCACGCTTAGCTATTAAAGATAATTGGAAACCAAGTTCGCATTAGTTTAAAAATTTAAGTATGAAAAGGGAATTAAGAATAAAAAATTTCAGTAAAAATATGTTAAACTTTTAATGCCAATATTTAAAACCAAATTCTGATCACGTGTTTAAGCTCGCCTTATTCATTCAGCCGAAAAACTCATTTTTAACGCTCCAACAATATTTTCATTAATCTGTTTGGAACGTACACCATGGACATTAATACAATAGCTCATAGTTTATTTATTCTGTAGAGATTAATTATCCCGATTAATTATTTTAATCTTTTAAATAAAATTCTCTGGTCATTTTTTTGTATAAGACTTTGTATTAATAAAATATATTATATGGTTATAGGTTTGAATTGAGGCAACTGGAAATCAAATGCGCAAACCTTATGGTTGTGAGGTGGTAACCATGACGAGACTATGTGAATTATTGTTTTGAATATAAAAATTATAGCTAAGCTACAGAACAAAAAATAATATTTTTATATCCTTGACGATACTTCTGCATTCATTCTACTCTGTCACAGAATTTAGGTGGAGAGAAACTTCAAAGCCAAAAGCTATCCTGACTAAAAAAAACCTGATCTAATGATTATATTACTAAAACCGATTACGAAATTAATAAGGCTTTTGCCGTTGGGCATTAGCCTCACCTCTCGGTATTGGGAGAGAAGGGTTGGAGCTTAAAACTCACCAGCCACGCTGCTCCAATGCGTGTATGTTCCAATTGGTAGGTTGTACATATCCCACGAATCATCCAGAAATATGCTGGTTACCTCACAGTGACGTCCTTAACCGAAAGGCGCGTGATAAATTTCAAATATCACATGCTTTTCGGTTAAGGTAAACATTATAAGACAAACAAAGGATAAACTAATACTAAATAAAATAATTACATTAGTATATCACAGTAACACGACATTTAACAACGCATAAGCTGTAGGCAGCAGCATTGTAAGATATCATCTTCATGGAATTTCAAATGTGGGTACGCATTTGGCATCGTATTTACGGATCTATCGTTCTTATCTTGACAATACAGTGCTATGTTAGGGTCACCAAATGTTCTTGTACATGCCCGCAACTTGTTTAATAAAAATATATATTGACTGGCCCGTTGGCGCAGTTGCCTTTGGCCGCGGATCGCAGGTTCGATTTCCTCAGCAGGCCAACATATTTTTATTCATACAATTTGTTGATTTTTCTCATCTGAATGTATTTATGCATTTAAGCATTTAAGTAGGTATTTAAAGTTATACTATATATGTATATACTTACCAATTATCTGTCAGTTGGGGACGGATGACAGTGTGTGTGTAGATACAGGATGTAATTAAAAAAAACAAGCGGTTTAAAATAAATTCATTATATTTAATTTATAAAATATAAACTTATAAAGAATATATTTTTTGTAAGAATAATGCGGATTGACCTCCAGGGGCAACCTATTTCAAGAAAAAAAATAAAACGTGAATTTCATAGTTTCGAGTTTATTTATCTTATTAGTCATATTGAGTTATTTGTCTTGGCGCATTATTAAACGAAATGGTATTTTAAATTATAAGTCCTTATTATAATACACTACTTACCCATAAATACCCATATACATATAATTGTAATGCACTACTTATACTACTTATTTTATTTAAAACTGAATAACATAACTACAAAGATTTTGGATTTACATAATGATTATAATTATACCAAATATTAGATTATACATGATTAATTAATTATGTGGTTAATATTCCATTAATTGAGTTGATTAGACTATAATTGTGTAACAATTACATTTTCATCGGGCAAACGATTATTACCTGATATAAGTAATAATAACCATGGCCGACTGCTATGATTTCTCAATAAGTGCTTAATGAATTCCTCAAATCGCCCCTTCCGAAGGATAAAGATACATGTTTTATGGTTATACATAGAACATGCAACTTTCTTTTTCGCATGGAGCGAAATATGGATCATCCTTTTACTTACAGCCACTACAAGCCAATTGTCCAATATCCACATAATATCGCAAGTAAACCCTTTTCTCTTCTCTCCGATTGATATGTAGTATTCTATGTATTTAAAGGTATATATATAAAAAAAGCGGTGAGACCGTGCGACTCTCTAGAGGCGACATAGGTTCAAACCCCGGGCAGACACCAATGAGTTTTTCTATTAAAAACTTATGTGTCTAATTGATATTTGCAATTTATCACACGCTTTTCGGTGAAGGAAAACATCGTGAGGAAACCTACATATCTCTAGAGAATTCTAGGGATATGTGTAACCTACCAATCCGCACTGGAGCAGCTTGGTAGGTCTTAGCTCTAATCCTTCTCCCCAAAAACGGAGAGAGGAGGCCCTAGCCCAGCAGTGGGCATAGTAACAGGCTGTTACTTTTTTTTTACTTTTACTTTTATATAAATTATAAAATAGTACGTACGTAGCTACTGTATATAAAAATTAACGCATGGTAACCCTATTCTATAACACGCCTTTCGTGCTTTGCACCAATGAGTCATTGCGATTCTGATCAGAATACTTCGCAGGCCTTACGAAATGAGCATTTCGACTTAAAACGTGTTAAGGAAGTTCTTTGTGAATTTGCTGGCTTCTTCAATATATTTTAAGTAAGCTTCGTTTAAAAAAAATCAGTGACCAAAGCTACTTTCATATATTTATTCGTAAATCGCTAATTTTGATTGAACACCAGTAGATATTGATATCTTTCTTAGGATATAGTGAGATCTTATTTTTATATTTGTAATAATACAGGGGCAATTAATATAGATCAAAATACAGGGTAGCGTATCTCAGTTTGTGTCTGACCGGGGTTTGAACCCACGACGCACGGGTCATACGTATGCCATATCGCCAATCTATAAGTATAGAAGACGAAAAAATCTATCGCCTTACTATATAAAGGTTACATTTCAACTATACATATAATAATGGCGAACTTATCGGTATCGATCTTATTAGTATACAGAAATTTATTCATAAAACACGCTATTTCTATTAGTAGATAAAACGTTAGGTACAATTTGTTGTAATACAAAAAACCTTGTGAAAAATTCATCACGTATTGGAGCTTTTGGCTTTTTAATATCTGTATTAATCCGAGAGGTGGCCAAATAAATAAATCATAAATCAGTTTTGGACATCAACAGGGGCTGATTGAAATTCCTCCAGCGTTCCCTGGAGTCACGCAAAATGTTCACTGAATCTGAATCACGTGACGCCGGTACCTGTGACCTGCTTAATGAGATCCAATTAAAGCCTTTATGATTTCAAACTTGAAATGGATTTTAATGACCCGTGGAATTTCCATTATGATTTTGGAAATTTATTCCGCGCCTTTTCACCGTCTTAAAAATGTTTACCTTGCAACCTTTGCAAGATGTTCTCTATTACATTTCTTACTTTGCATATGGCAACAAAAAATATTCATACAGAAAAACAAAAATTGTTTTGCTTTTTCAGCATAATCAAAAATTATTTATTCCTATATCTTCTATAAAGCCACCATACCCGAGCCGAAAACATTCATTGTTAATAATTAAGTATTAGAAAACTCGAAGTCAAAAATTTTTTTACAAAAAGTTGTTGTTATTAATCAGAAGATTTTTTTTATATTGTATTCGTGTATACTATACTTTATACATAATTACAATAAAGTTTGTACCCCTTTATTCAGATCCTTAACAATAACATAGTTCGAAGAACTGATGTACATGCTCACGGTGCTAAAATGGCGACCTCGCAATGGAAAACGCATTGTATGCTTATCCCCACTAAGTGTACAGACGACCTTAAGAAAGTCGCTGGATTCAGACGGCAAGAGATCGTGTGATATGGAAGACCTTTAAAAGAGACCTTTTGTCCAACAGTGGACGTCTATAGGTTTAAGAAAAAAGGGGAAATTCAGATCATAATAAAATTGTACTCGGAAATTATGTTAACTTAAATGTACATTGGCTGCTCCAAGAATGTTTCTGATGCATTCAAATCACGTCAAAGTGGTAAAATAATAAAACTTTATCCTTCACGTCAACATTTTGAATGAAATGACAGACGTGTCTGGATTGCAGCCAAAGCTATTAAGTGCACCTTGTCGAATAGTCGCAATCCAACTTATTTTGAATATTGGACATTTAGAAATTATTTATACCGCTTCACAGTTTACGTCTACCCCACTGTAGTATAGATTATTAAAAAGATTTTCAAATATATGATTGGAACAATATTTTCATTTCAATTAATAATAATATCGGATTGCGATCAGTAATTCCTAATATTTATTTATTAAAAAAACAAAATTCGACAACTACTTTAGAATTAACTGCTATATTAATTAATATGCGCAAATTGACAACAATCTTTAGAAGACTAGTTTAAAATAAAATTTATTTTATTTATTTATTTATCCTTTATTGTACACCAAATTCAAAATTACAAACATATGCTTAACACTACACAACATAAGAAATTTTGTAATGCACAAAAGGCGGCCTTATCGCTTATCAGCGATTTCTTCCAGACAACCTTTGGATCAGGAAAACTGTACAGTACAGAGTAGGTAGGCGATGTATAATAATAAACTTAAATGCTAATGAGTACAAACTAATACATAAATTATATAAATGCTCATATTATAATACATATTTTATACAAACTAATAAATAGATAAATATACATACATACACATATATGTTACATATTACGTACATGAAACTTAAATGAACTATTTTATATATATATATATCGTCGCAGTATTAGGACAAAGAAAGATAATACTTACGTACACGGTTTTTAAAAATGTCTAGAGAACGTGAATTGCGTATGTCTAAGGGAAGTGCGTTCCACAATTTAATGGCTCCAACAGTAAATGATTGGTTGAAAAATTTGGTTCTGTGAGCAGGCATCTTAAGAACCATTTTTCTTGAGTCACGCAATTCGGTTTGCACTCCAAGGAATTCGAATTTTTCCTTTAAGTATGAAGGAGTTTTTGGATCGAACAACACACAGTACAGAAGTGAAAGTATATGCAAATTCCGGCGATAACGAATAGGAAGCCATTTGAGCTTTTGACGGAAAACTGAAACATGGTCATACTTGCGCAAGCTAAATATGAACCGAATAGCAAGATTTTGAAGTCGCTCAAGTTTATTTAATTGTTCCTCGGTCAAATCAATATAGCTTGCGTCAGCATAATCGAGAATAGAGAGTAGAAGAGAATGCGCCAACATAGTTTTGGTAGCAATTGGAAGGACTGATCGTAATCGCCGTAGCGAACTTAGTGCCACAAATGTTCTCTTGCTAACCTCTTGAATTTGAGAGGACCACGATAAAGTATTATCTAAGTATACTCCAAGATCTTTAGCACTGGAGCAATATGGGATTGCAACACCTCTATATATAACTGAAGGAAGGTTTTGCCAATCAACTCTTGAAATCATCCAAGGGCTGCCGATAACGATGGATTGCGATTTTGCCGCATTAACACTAAGACCATAACGCTTGCTCCATTCAGAAATCGCCACGAGGTCATTATTTAATTCTGCAATGGCAGTGGAAACATTTTCAAGGGGTGAGGAACGGTAAATTTGGATATCGTCTGCATACATGTGATAGAGAGAAGAAATATTAGAGGGTAAAGAATTAATAAAGATTGCAAACAATAACGGAGATAACACGCCACCTTGAGGTACCCCAGTAGAGACGTTGGACCATGATGAATATATCTCGTCAACGCGTACGCGCTGTCGACGTCCACTGAGGTAACTCTGAAACCACTCAATCACTGATGGAGATATGTTAAAGGAACGTAGCATGCTCACCAAAATATCAAAATCAACCGTATTAAACGCACTGCTAAAATCCAACAGAGTCAAAATAGTGAGCTGCTTACTATCCATAGCCCTACGAATGTCGTCAGTAACTTTAACAAGTGCTGTAACCGTACTATGACCAGGACGAAAACCGGATTGTAAAGGACTAAGAAGAGAGTGCTTATTAAGGAAAAGACTTAATTGTTGACATACGAGTTTTTCGAGAATTTTAGAAAGAAATGGTAAAATCGTTATAGGACGATAGTCAGAGTTATTTACGGGACAGGTTTTTTTAGGTAAAGGAATAACGTACGCACTTTTCCAAGACTCAGGAAATGTACTAGTGCAAATGGAGAAATTGAGGATATGTGTAAATACGTGAGTCACGATGTCTAGGATGGGAATAATCATATTACGGCTAATACTGTCAGCACCAACAGCATTCGATGACACGGACAGTATGTTCCTTTTAACATCACATTCAGTAAATTGATTGAAGGAAAACTGAAGAAAGTCTGGAGTTGGGGACGACGAAAGAAGATTAAGTGTCCGCTCTTTTTCAAAACTGTCGATTAAATCAAACGAAGAAAAGTGATTATTAAGGATTTCAACATCAATGTTGATCGAAGATTTGTCATAAGATTTGCCAACTCCAAGAGTTTTGAGAAATTTCCAAGTTTTAGCGGATTCGCCATTTTCAAGTGACTTATGAATGTGACGTCGTTGCGCATCTCTACACGATGTATTGCAGCGATTCCGAGCCTTATGATATTTTATTCGGTTTTCTTCTGAGTTGTTTTGTTTAAATTTGTACCTGGCTTTATTTTTTTTATCTATTAATATTTTTAGTTCATCAGATAACCAAGGGGCCGGCAAATGTTTAATTTTAACTGGCCGTACAGGAGCGTGAATATCATATAAGTTAGTTATTAATGCATTAAAATTCTGTACTTTAGTGTCAATTGTATTAGCGTTTGTAACGGAACTCCAATCCAAACAACGAGCATCCTCACAAAGCTTGTCCTTATCAATACTACCAAAACTACGCTGAAGAAGTATTCTCGATTTTGCCTTCGGAGGACGGACTTTATAGGAAAGATAAATTAGGTCATGAAAAGAAAACACATCAGCGGGGTACTGACCGTGTTTGCTAATGAAGTCTGGAGAAGAAACCATTATAAGATCAAGAAGGGAGGGGATACAGCCAGGGCAGTTGTGTGTAGCATTAAGGGGTAGTATATGCAAATTACAGGATTTAGCTACAGTCGTAAGTTTCTTACTGCGCGTGTCGCCTTTTAACAAACAAGTATTAAAGTCTCCCATAATAATAGAGTGGCTGTATATAGGACTTAAATCTTCTAGTAATTTTTCGAAGGATTCAAAATAATTTAGGATAGACGGAGGGCAATAAAAAACACCAAGAAGAATTTTAGAATAAGATAAGTTGACTTCAACTAGTAGGTGTTCTGCCGCATCATTTAAAGGGGGTTGTGTCGAGGAGCTAATTATTTTAAAAGGAATATAAGCACGCAAGTAAATCGCCACTCCACCGCCCCCTTTACCAATACGATCATTACGTACAAGCCGAAACCCAGGAAGTGAGTAAGATGTTGAGGGTAAGCATGGCTTAAGCCACGACTCCGAAACTAGGACTGCATGAATGTTACGACATTCAAACGACGCAAGCATATCAGGATAATGAGCCGGAATACTTTGTGCATTTATATGGATAACATTGAAATTTTTCAGAGAGTCTGAGAAACATGAATTGAGGGCGACATTTAAAGGAAGGAAAGTTGTACTGTGGAAACTTTCATCACTAGACATTTCATCACAAGACGATAGGGACAAAAATTTATCACTAATAATACTGTCACTAGACGACATAAGCAATTTATATAACAAATTATTAAATAAAATAAGTATATATATATAATATATATAAATACAAATAATTATAGAATAATAAAAATAAAAATAGTACCTTTTTTCTCACGTTTTCCTAACCCGCCAGCTATATGGAATACAAACAACAATGAACAAGAGTACATTTGTGCTAAACGAATGATAGTTAAAAATATATATATGGAAACATATATTCTTAAAAATTAATAAAAACAACTATTATGCAAAGTAGAAATAATATAAGCTAATAACTCTAACAATTTAAGTATGTAATAGTTTAGTAAAAAAAAAAAAATAGAAACGTAAGATTTAGGAATAATAAACAGAGCGAGCAGTCACAGGACGTCAAACATCACTGTTATCGACATTGACATATTATGTCATAATATAAATACATTTGTTTACGATGTAGTTTATACAAAGGTAAAACATTGAAAGTATTAATTATAAAGAAGAGAAGTACACGGTAAAAGGAATAACTAACAAATGTAAAAAAAAAAAAAAAGAAAACTATGAGTACATTATAATGCCAATAACAAATATACATATATATAAATATATTTGTTAAAATAAAAATAATTTTAAAATATATATATATATATATATATATATATTTTAAAATTATTTTTAAAATTATTATTTTTTCATCGCTCTTTTTGATCTAAAATTACTGGGTTTCGCCACTTTCGGTGCTTCAGCAACAATAGGAGCAGAAGTAGCCAAAGAAATGCCCTGAATTGGCACAGGGATTGCGTTTAGTTCCAGCATTGATGTGATTCGATGCCGCGATCCATCAGGGGCCAAAACCATGATGGTACCGTCCCTAGTCCAGCATTTGGCGATCCCAAAACGCTGGCGAGTCGCTAAAAAGACTTTGTGACGATATTTGGTCAAAAATTCAGACACTGTAATTCCAGTGCCCTTTAAGCCCGTTTTGCCAGACCAGACATTATTTTTCAACGACCAGTCTTTGAATTTGACGAGTATTGCCCTGGGTTTATCCCCACCAGGACGCCCCAGCCGGTGACACAGACTAAGTGACAAGGAAGTCAACTGAGGCAACTTAAGGTGTTCAGATAAAAGCTCAGTGATGACTTCAGAGGAGACTTCTTTATCCTTTTCAGCAACTCCATGTATCAAGAGAATTTTCTTCCTGGAGCGCATCTCCAGCTCATCATGTTGCCTTGATAACAATTCGACTTGAAGCTGCAGGTTTTCTAAGGCTGTTAACACAAACGATCTAAAAGAACCAAATTGTGAATTTATGTTAGATGATGGGCTTGTGGCAGGGATAGCACCTTTTAATTCTTTTTGAAATTCTTGCATTCTGGTATTGAAGTGATCAGTGAGTTCACTGATTGTGTTTTTAATGGAATCCATTATTAAAAATCACCACTTGTGTTGTCAGTATAAAAGTTAGGTTAGAAACACACACTGTCACAGTTAAAACCACAGTTGTTTTTAGCACTAATATTTTTAAGAAAGCTGGCAGGCATAAGTTACTTACAGGTACATTTAACTTATTTAATTTGAGTATCTAAACTTATTTAAATCAATTTAAAATCAGAGCATGTAAATAAGTGACTTGTTTACTTCACTCCTACCCACCAAAAAACCTAAGCAACGTAAGAATAATGAAATTGAGAAAAAGAGCATAAAAAAATAACAAAAATGATAAAAGAAAGGTAAAATATCAAATATATACGATTTAATAGGCAAAATAAAACGGATGACGTTGAATCAGTAAGTAAAAAAAAAAATTTTGGTACTGCAAAATTTTATATGTTTACATATCGCATTATTAAGTTTTCCTGGTGCTTAGTAAGTGGTTTGTAGTATGAAAAACTTTTGGCATACCCTCGTATGAAACTTTATAAATTTTGGCTTCGAAACGATTTGTATGTCTGACAAAAGGCACTGCTGCCAACGCATTTGTGACTGGTGAATTATGTTAACGTTCTAGTTTTCCTGCAATGATCGGCATATGTTGATTCGAAATACTAGTGAAGATATTTATTGCTTAACATTGAAGTTCTTAAGGTATCAATCAAATATATATTGAAATATACTATGTGCCGTAGAATGTATGTCATGAGTAATAGTATACTTTAAAAGTTAAAATGTATTCAATTAAAAAAACATAATTTCATAAAAACCTTTCATCCACATCCATTATATTATTGAGTGTGAAAGTGTGTTATTACGAAGGGAGATATTTAAAGGGCTGGAGTGAAGTATTCTACTTTATATTCAAAGTAATTCTTTATTAAAGTAAACTTGTAAAAAGGTGTTTTTTAAGCTGCTCCTACCGAGAAGAGACAGCAAGAAACTCGACGGTTGCTCTTTTAAAAATATAATTCTTATAACTAGTTACATTTATTTTTTGTCTCGATGACTATGCATGTTTATGATAAGCATGTTCATAGCCTGATACTGCTGCCAAGATTGGCTCCACGTGAGGGAACTCCTCAACGGAGTTAACAGTAGAGACAAAATTTTGTTATACATTGTTAATATCATTTATGTTATCCTCAATAGTATATTTTATGAGAATTAAGACTTTTCTTTTAATAGGTTAGACTGCTGTAATGACAAAGCTAAAATTGATTGCGGATTTTTATTATAGTTCGCATAAACATGTCCGCCGGTAGAAGTTAATAAAGCCATAAAGCTGTGAGGCAGATGTGTGAATAAATAGGTGCATCTGAACCTACGAACATATTATTATAGCAGTTCTTTCATTCTAAGTCCATACCCAGAGAATGCTTTGATTTCTGCGACATTAAATAATTATATTGTGCATTAAATGTTATTATAGTTATTAAAACATTAAGGTTAATCGCATTAGCATAATTGTTTATAAATGTCCGCGATTTTGTATAGTAATATATCACAATTATTGTTAATTTTCTGCAATATCATTTCTACAATTTCACTTATAACATATTCTTAGAACTTCTCGAATCAACTGAAAATTAGAATATGATTACACAAGATTAAAAAGGCACAAATGGAAAGGACAAATATTATTTTTCTTCTTCAACCGATGGACGTTCACTGCTGCATAGGTCTCTTCGGAGGATCTACGTGTAGAGTCTACTGACGTTGCGTTATCTGAAGTGAGTTTACATTTCAACACCTTAAAAACCCAACGTCGTTCTCCGAACACATAGCCCCACCTATTAAGCTTCGTGACATTCTGAGCTATGTCATGATTTGGTTCTTCTACCGATCTCCTCATTTCTGATTTGATCACGCAAAGATAGTTCGAGTGACTCTGTTTTTTCTCATGAGTCCCATGAATGCACATAACGAAGATTCCATGAATGCATGTTATGTGCATGAAAATGCACATAACGAAGATTCACCAAAAAGAAACAATACTTTTATTTTCCTACAATCCACGATAAAGCAATTAGAAAATATATTTAATGCTACATGCACATACAGGTTTGAACATTCGTAGAAGGTTTGTAGTGTAGATGTGTGTTTTTAAGAATCCTGCATATATCAGGTATGAAAACTGAATAGTACACTCTACATTTAGCATTCTTATATTTTCTTTTGTATTGTGAATTTCTGCACCGAGACTACCCTCATTTCTTACCGAGGTGTCGTAAAAGGCGACTGAGGTAAGTTGACACACCGTGTGGTATCCGGTTGAGTAAAATAGACCACCCTCTTTCTTACCGAGGGGTCGTAAAATACGTAGCCAAATCATATGACAACATGTTTGTAACATGTTGTGCCGACCCCACTTAGAGTGCGATAAGGACAGGAGAATAATGATGATGTTAATTTCTGCAAAGTAACGCCTACTTTTATGCAAGTATACCCTTTAAAATACGCATAAATGTGAATTAAACTACTGCCAATATAAGTTTTTGATTAAGTTATCTAACAGTGTGAGCGTTTAATGATTACTTTAGGTTTTTATTAGAGTCATCCTGTATAGTCGTTCAATTTTTATGAATCGTGGCACGTAACATGTATTTACAATTATTCGTTATATAGTTCGTATACAATATAAAGATATACATCAACACAGCTTAGATATTCGACCTCATATTTCACTTAATACCTACCAAAGAATACATTGTCGCGTGTTTCCTACTCGCAATAGGGTGAGGATTAAAGTCTCTATAAGATGTCTGAAAAATCTGCAAAGAGGCTTATTCTTCGCGTACGTAATACGTATTCAATAGAATCTCATAAAACATTCCCGTAAATCCTGCTTAAGACCCCGTTGTATAATACGAATCCGTGAAAATGTTGCTTATCGCATATTCCTATTCCTATAAGATGACAGATTTTTTTTAACAATAAGTAACGAACAAGAATTCTTTAATAATAAAAAATAAATTATCAATTATTTTTTATTATTAACGAATTCTAAAATTTAATTTAATATTTTTGTGACTATGTATATAAACGTTGTTGAAGCATTCATTCCGCATGATCTCTAAGGCATCACTTCTACGAGCCAATGTCATCATCATCCTCCTGCCCTTATCCCACTCTAAGTGGGGTCGGCACAACATGTTAAAAACATGTTGTCACATGTTTTGGCTACGTATTTTACGACCGACCGCCTACCTGACGTCAACTTACCTTAGTCATATTTTACGACCCCTCGGTAAGAAAGAGGATGGTCCATTTTACTCAACCGGATACCACACGGTGGGTCAACTTATCTTAGTCGCCTTTTACGACCCCTCGTTATGAAAGAGGGTAGTCTATTCTACTCAGCCGGATACCACACGGCGGGTCGACTTACCTTAGTCGCCTTTTACGACACCTCGGTAAGAAAATGAGGGTGGTCTATTCTAATCAGCCGGATACCACACGGCGGTTCTACGAGCAAATGTATCGCAATGATATTATCGTGCGACATTATGAACTTGATGAATGATAGTATCATCATAACGTCATATACACAACGATGTAACGAGTGCCATTGCAAGCATGGGCGTAGCGAGGTAAGGGCACGGGGGCAAAACCCCCCTTACACTGAAATCTGCAACACTAGGAAACCGATAACTCGCAACATAGGGTAATAGATAAGGCTTGCATTACCTATAATGTACCTCACCTCCATTACTAATGAGAGCTACTCACATTTTAAACGCATTTTACCATGATTAAAAAAAAATAGTCCAGGGCCAAGAGAGGTTTTCTTAACGATCACTACCATGACGTTTCTAACCATGGTCTTAGCTCAATTAAGTGTCCCATATATTTTATTGACGCCCTTGAATGCAGACAAAACGTTTCGCGTCGCGGGTCTGTTCCGATGAACAAGTTACTCGCAGCTAGTGCGTCGCAGAGCATGAAAACCACGTCTAATGTTTCTTGTCCAACTTGTACAGCTATTGCAACAGTGCTCAGACATCCGTCGCAACTCGCGATTAGTTGTTGCGGGAACACCACTTTCCGTTAAACGATCGCGATACTAAGACAATATAATAGTCGTCTTGTACCATGTGTTGTTGTTACCCGACGGTAGATATGTTGCGATATACTAGCTCGTGGAGGTGAAGCTTAACGTTCCGTTCCTGTGTAAATGTACGCCTCATTAAATATTGTTTGAATAGAGGGATGAACCAACCACCTAGCCGGTCAGATACCGCTTGTACAGTTCGCAAATAAGTATCATAAATATTTCCCATGTACGATTATATGTATCATAAATATGAAGTAAAATAAAATCAGTAAAGCAACGGCTAAAGTATTCTTGGAGAGAAGGAATCAACATTAACGCATTATTAAGTATCTATATCATAAACATAAATGTTTAAGGAATACCAAATACTAAGTGAAGTTATTTTGAGGTGCTGTATCCGATGCCTCCTCTTAAAACAAGAAGGTCAATTATTTAAAAAAATTAATAACTGAGTAACTCAAATTTAATTAACCATTATACTTTAACTAACCGAAATTGAATCAACGGCAAATACCCATTAGAGCAACACGGAGCAGTGTGTCAGCAACCCAGTCGTATTCTACTAAAGAAGAGAAATGTTTGCCTAGTAGTAGGATAGCAAAAGACTGCCTTTTTTTACTACTTTGTAACCATACTTCATGTATGCTGTCAAGCTTCAATGCTAATAAGGAAGCTGCGCTTCCCTAAATCGAATGATTAGTCAACTATCCATGAAATAAATCCATTTCCCTAAATATTTTTTTCTAACATTTACGAATATGGTGTACGCAAATGATGCACGTCTATAAATTGTTTATGTGCTATCGGTACAAAGACAAAGTATGCATCAGCAATGAATGGTTCCAGGCAGGAAGAGCCGCCGCAAACATCAACGCCATCACCGCGCCTATCTCGCAAGTAAACACTCGCAAGACCAAAACCTTTTCATACGCATCCCAGCGTAAAGTATACCTGTATCAAGCTTGATGACCCTGCAACCCTCAAAGAATACTCTTCAAAACTAATAAGTGTGGGCTTAGTTCCTCGTAGCTCAAAGTAAAACAATATTTGTTTAGCCATCTTGCTCAAGCCCTTACAAAATAATCTAAAGAAATAAACTATAAATAATTAGGCAATTTAAAATTCAAACAGATATATATCGTGTACTACTCATAAAAATACTATTTTAATATAAATGAATTGAAAGTTTTCATTGGAAAAGGATTAAAAAATGCTTTAGTTTGCTTTAACGAATGACCCTATATGTAATTATGAATTCTGGTATTCCTGCTGAAAACAATGTGTATTTTAACATTAACATTACTATTCTTAGTCCAAAAAATGTGTTTTTTGGGATATGCCACTATTGCAGCCCATGAGCGATATGATATAGTTGGCAAACTGACATGATTTAGTGATGGCCCCATGTGAAAAGTGGGAAATACTATAAACCGAGCGAAGCACGTATTAAATGTTGAAATACCTTCAGTGGGAATCTTACGCCGTGTGGGATCCGGCTATGTACAATAGACCACCCTCATTTCTTACCGAGGTGTCGTAAAAGGCGACTAAGGTAAGTCGCCCCGCCGTGTGGTATCCGGCTGCGTAGAATAGACCACCCTCATTTCTTACCGAGGTATCGTAAAAGGCAACTAAGGTAAGTCGACCCACCGTGTGGTATCCGGTTGAGTAGAATAGACCACCCTCCTTTCTTACCGAGGGGTCATAAAATACGACTAAGGTAAGTTGACGTCAGGCAGGCGGCCGGTCGTAAAATACGTAGCCAAATCATGTGAGAACATGTTTGAAACATGTTGTGCCGACCCCACATAGAGTGGGATAAGGGCAGGAGGATGATGATGACTTTCAGTGGGAATCTTAGATATATATAAAACACGCTATATTTAAGTGTTGTGTAAAGGTAAAGATTGAGATGCTAAATGGAATCCGTATAGTTGGTTTAATTTGTTTGCTATTTATCTCAATGCTAAATTATAATAAAAAAAATAGTTTTATATAATATTAATACTATTTTTTTGGTTTAAAAAACAAGGTTTTGTCCCGGGTCGATTTTTAAGCGTAAAAATGTACCAAATTAAAATTAATAAACTGCTTTGAAATAAACAAAATCGTAATCATAATTTATTTTAATTTATATAATAATGATTTAGCGATTATATTGCAGCATCAAAACAGTATGAACGGCATTAGTTTACTTATCTATACTCTTTAATGCAGTTCAAACTAATTACTTAATTAATTGTTTTTCTTTTTAAATCATAAATGCTATGGATTTTTTTTTATTTAGAGCTGTGATAGCCCAGCGGTGAGACTGTGCGACTCTTTCGAGTGGAACACAGAGGGAGTTGAAACCCGGGCAGGCACCAATGAGTTTGTCTATTAAAACTCACGTGTCTAATAGATAATTGCAATTTATCACACGCTTTTCGGTGAAGGAAAACATCGTGAGGAAACCAACATATCTCTAGAGATTTCTGGAGATATGTTTAACCTACCAATCCGCATTGGAGCAGCGTGGTAGGTCTTAGCTCCAACCCCCTTCTCTCCAGAAACGGAGAGAGGAGGCCTATTCCCAGCAGTGGGATTGTAACAGGCCGCTACTTTATGGATTATTTAAATTCTCATAGTCCGATATAATAATATATTCACCCATTAATATTTCCACATAAAAAAAAGAACTACAATAAAATATATGAAGTATAGGAAATGTTTTCAGCTACATTCCCATTTAATTATTGAAAATACCTAGGACTGGTTAATTACTATTTAGCAAATAGGAAAACTGACCAAACATTTTGCTATTTGGTGGAACCTGCATTTTGATGTTTGGCTAAAACCACAAAATAGCGGCCCATATAGATTAAGATTGCTCATCACGACCCCTATGTTGCGCCGAAACATTTTATTTCATCTATCGAACGGTGCTCTCGTTAGAATTCAAACGAATTCGTGCAAATTACAACCAACCCACATTACTTGTCCAATTAAGATCATGGAAAGATTCAAGAGCGCTTATCTAATGCTGAGCAAACTACTCTTTAAAAATCAAGCCTATTTTAGTAATCTAAGAGACCTCATCTCTTTTCAATTTACAAAAAGTTTTCGGATGGTACCTTGATTCTAATCAATTTTATTGATATCTGAATATGACGCCTTCGTCATCGCGTACAAATAAGTAAATAAAAACAATAATTCAATCCAATAACTAAAACAGTGACAAATATTTGTTGGTAATTTAAAACAGACTGTTGTTTTGAAATTCAAAATAATAAACCTACGTTTATACAATTTACAAATTCACTGTTATAAACTATAAAATTTAAATATATAAATTTTATATATTCATCGTAATAAAACGCAAAATCGTACGAAGAAACTTTATTAACGAGAACACCAGTAAAATCAGTAAACCCCTATATATGCCCATTGACGTCAAGTTGCAATAGTAACTCGCTAACCATTCAGATGCTTTCAATACTCAGCTATGCGGACTGACTGGACAAGCACAATGCATGCCAATTTATACGGGAATTCGGCTTGGATGCCTCTGACGTACTGACAAGGCTGCCAAGTTATTGAATTACCTACCTATAGCCGCTTTTGTGATTACCATAGACGTCATTTAGCATCCCTGGAATTGCTTTATTAGGAAGGAACATATTCGGTCTATCTAAGTGCTATTAGCAATGACGTCCATAATTCTTTCCAATTAAGTTGTACTTTGTGGCTTGTCTTTATTATTATATGATTGGCGTAAGCTAAAGTAAAGTAACGGCTTATTACTATCCCACTGCTGGGCATAGGCCTCCTCTCTACGTTTTTGATGAGAAGATTAGAATAAAGACCTATCACGCTGCTCCAATGCGGATTGCTAGGTTACACATATGCCAAGAATTCTCTAGAAAATATGCAGGTTCCTCACCAAGTTTTCCTTCACTGAAAAGCGTGTTATAAATTGCAATTATAAATTAGACACATAAGTTTTTACAGAAAAACACATTGGGCTTTGAACCCATGATCGTCGTTAGAGATTCGCACGTCGATGGGCTATCAGAGCTCTTCATCATCATTATATATTTATAGGGTTTTTTCATTTACAACAACAATATAACAAAAAGTGGATCAAAAGCAATGATAGAAATTTCTGCTTTAAAGAAAGGTAAATAAGGTAATATTCATATCTCTAGAGAATTCTAGGGATATGTGTAATCTACCAATCCGCATTGGAGCAGCGTGGTAGGTCTTAGCTCCAATCCTTCTCCTCAAAAACGGAGAGAGGAGGCCTTATTCCAGCAGTAGGCATTGTAACAGGCCGTTACTTTACTTACTTTTACTTATTATATATAATATCTTTCTTTAAAGCAGATTAAGGTATTAAAGTTATATGTAGCAAATAATAATTGTACCATTACTTTTTTATTATGGAATTCCGTGAAGTATTGTATAATTTATTTACCAAATAGATCAGTTAATAAATTACCGCTTTTTAGAAGATGTCTAGACTTGTCCCTAATGTACAGCTTTACGAATGCCATATAGGACCGACCTTCACTCATGAATTCAAATGCTACAGCTCCTCAAAGAATGCCAATCGTGAATTACCAATCGCAATCTTTCGGCTGGATCGTGAATTACAAATAATTCTCAATATCTTAGTACTCAAACTATTTGGCTTCTCAAAACAATTATAAAAACATTTGATATTTAAATTGTTTTACTTTTTTTACACATTTATTCAAATACAATAGTAGTTTATGATACTGTTGGATTATAAAGGTTCTTATAACACGAGTGTGGTTTAAAAAAACGAGCCGCAGGCGAGTTTTTTATAGTGTCACAAGAGTGTTATAAGACCAAGTTATGTACAGTATCATACACTACTTTATCTACTCTCATACTATAATACGTAAAACGTACGTTTCCATTCCATGAACTCGTGGTAACATTTAATATAGTTACTCCTAGATTTCGTCGGCAACAGGTTCACGGTCATGTTTGACGCAGCTTTCAGAATATCTGGTGGTGTACCATTACCACTATCCCCGCTCTCAGACATGTTTTTACACAAAAACTTATTTTTTACAAACAAAACTAAACTTCGTTTAAATATTGAAAAGATTTTTTAAACGTCATATATTGGCGCCAAGGCGCAAACATCGATTGCGCATGCGTGTTGCGTCGCCGCGGACCCATTCATTGAAACTTTTTTCTTTAAGGTAGAGATTCAACCTCCTTGGTCCAGCTGGAAGTTGTATAGGTGTATCGTTATGATTACAAAGTTACATTATGATACAGGTGTCCATACAAGACCTGCATCGTAATGAAATTTTTTAATTTTTAATTTTTGTTCTGTACGTAATGTTTGTCATAAGAATTTTGTTTTCAGTTTTATAATCTTTGTATTATAGTATCAGAGTAGATAAACAAACTAAAAAGATTTAGATTATGCCGTATATGCTACGTTTAAACTGTTAATATAATAATGTAACAAACGGTTTTGTTTATTCAGGCCGGTTGTTCGGGGTTTAGCTGATTTCCATAGCAAACAATTTGCGGTCTTTCGATCCAATTAGCCTTTTCCACATTTACACCATTATTTAAATAGATGAAATAAATTGTCATATTATTTAGTTGCAAACTAAATGTAAATATTGATTAGTTAGATTTTCTTACTTATAGCTAGAATATTCGTTATATAGTTTAAAATGTAAGGATGATTTTTAACGAAACATCATTTCAAAGCTGGCGAACAAAATGCTATAAAATTTTCGACCCTGGAAAGTTACATTAACTAAAACTATACATGTAATATATTATTTATATAACCTTTCTCTGTATGATTAACTTACCGTTTAAATTTGAATATACTAAAATAATTTATAGAATTAGGCGTTACTTTGCGGAGATCCATAATACAAAAGTATTAATAAAATTTTATCGCGGATTACAAGCACTATAACAGAACTACCTTGCCATAATCCGCACGGCTAATGTGTATGAAGCAGGCAAAATTTACACACCTTATACATGCAGGACAAGCCACCACACGCACCCCAAGGCGCCTCCACCAGCACACACGCAGCACATACAACCACCACCACAATCTCGACGATCGTTTCGCTCCGAAACCGAAGCATTATCAGGAGGATAGGCTCCACGACAAAAATCGCAATGCCGTTCTGTTATAGTGCTTGTAATATGGAATTCCGCAAAGTAACGCCTACTTGTATAAATCATTTATCGCGGATTTTAAACTTTATCGCGGTTTATAGCAAAATATTTATTAATATACCAACTTAAATGTTGGCAATACTGTAAATTACATTTGTCCACAATAGTAACTTTTCGACCTTTCCTAATTAGCTTATCAAAACTAAATTTATATAGTTTGATCATATAGATAGGTAAATTTAATTAGGACTGTTCTGTACAGGAATTAGGCAACTATTAAAATATTTAATAAATATTATGATTGCGTATAAAAATTTATTCTTAATTATAAATTATTAAGTAATATTAGTCGTGTACGAATTGCGCTATCATACATTTATTTATTGTTGTGCAGGCAATTAAAGAGGTTCTGTCTAAGTATGTAACTGGGTAATTAATTTATTTTGAAGTGATCATTCCCTTGATTTTAAGTGTAATTATATTCATAATCATATATAATAGTTGTTCGTTAACTATACGACGTATTAGCGACTGCGCGTTAACCGCGTCACAGTTTCGAAGTTACAGCAAGTAAAATAAGCGAGTTAAGTTCGTATAAAGTACATAAAGGTGCAAACATCGTCGTCCTATAAGTGAATTTAGAGTAGAAATGTTCGAGTAATGTTGAAGAAATGTTCACAAATACAACAATGTGAGGAAATATGTATTGCGGATTAACCTATGTAACTGTCTCAGGAATCGTATTGCCGGAATACACTGGATTGCACACTCTAATATCTCATGACAACGTAGACAGTTGTCTGACTATGTGCTATATATACCATTGTAGATAAAATAAAGCTCTGATAGCCCAGCGATGAGACCGTGCAACTTGCAAGTGGGTAACAGGTTCAAACCCGCAAGCACTAATGAGCTTTCTTTTTAAAACTTATGTGTCTAATTGATAATTACAATTTATCGCACCCTTTTCGGTGAATAAAACCATGGCGTATGTGTAATCAAATCTGCATTGGAGCAGAGTTGTGGGTTCCAATACTTCTCTCCAAAAACGAAAAGCTACTTTTATTGCAGAGCAGTTATTAATATAAAAATAATTCTGTTTGTTACAGATTCTAACTAGTCAGTCGTATCGGATTAAAATGCGATCTAACCACAGTGACTTCTCAGCGTGATAGTTTATAAGAAGTGAAACACAAGAGCGTGCCATGGATTACCGGATATTCATTTTTGTGGCATTATCCGCCAATATATGTGAGTATCGACTTATTTCTTAACCAAACTTTATGAGATAATGTGAGAGTCCAAGGGTCACCTTAGTTAGGGGGCCCCTAGGTTCTGCCGACACTACCCAGCCCTCCGGTAACTACGCCATTACTTTAGTGTTAGATATAGGAAAAATATAATTTTAAAAAACTCACTCTAATAAAAGAGTATGAATAATAATATATATTTCAATATTTATAGAGAACTAATAGTACCCATAACTTTGTTCACTTCAACGTTAGTCTTAAATAAGCTCAATCATGTACCATCATCTTTTTTTTCCCGTCGGCAAAAAATATTTTTTATTTTATTTTATATGTTGACCGGGTATATAAGTTTATAATAGTAGAATGGATAAATTAAAAAAATAATAAAGCCACACACAATTATTAGCTCCAGCATTGACTAAAGTCTTGTCTAAGCTTCAATCGTATCAAGTATCTTCTATATTGGTCTAGAACAGTGGTCGGCAAAGTGCGGCTCCAGAGCCGCATGTGGCTCTTTGCCTCCTTAAGTGCGGCTCTGGCAGAAATATCTACGGAAGGCGCAATATTATTTACAAATAAAAAAAAATATTACATCTTATTTTGATAAATTGAAATTCTTCAAGAAACCGAGAACATGTATAATTTTTTGTTTAAGTTAAAAGGTAGATAGGTTATTCAAATTTTATATTGTTCTAAAAATATGTAACGAACAAAACGTTAGTAAACAAGCAAATTTGGCTCCCAATTTTTTTTTTAATTTTTTTACTGTTCATATTTGGCTCTTTGGCTAATAAGTTTGTTGACTACTGGTCTAGAACAAAGCGCAACAGATAGACAACAGACATACAAACTTCTACATTTGTAAAATTAATATACCTACTTTATTTTAATGTAATTTCTAAAACTGTACTAAATAATCAGACTTGTTTTATTTCCTCTGTTTTTTTATAATAATATATACCAGAATCATTTGACATCAATCTCAGGGTCTACACATAGAAAATTATGTTTACAAATTAATTTCTTGAGCGAAATAGTCAGCTAACATATTTCTTTAACCACTTGAACTTCACAATGGTCATTCTAGTTAGGTTCACAAACATTATCCCGAACGAACAGTGCATACAAAATAAGTAACGAATGAAAATGTTTAGAGCAAAGTAATTGAAAACACATAGATTGGAATATAGAGGCGGGCCCCGATCGTATCTAAGGTGGAGTATCTCAGCCCACTTGATGGCAAATGGGCCGGAAGTAACAAGGATATAGCGACACGACCCCGCCAGAATTTTGTTATCCACTTTCTATGAAAATGGAACATAAATTTGTATTTGGCAACGCACGATAAAGTTTTAGCTTAGCTATATAATATGGTGGTAACTTCGAATTGTGCCAAATTTCATTATCTTGTTTAACTCCAAAAATGTCTCAAACTGTAGTTTGTAGATTGTTTTGTTCAAGTACCTTGTACTTCCTCAGACATTTATGTTGAATAAGCACCATCAAAACTAACCATACCCTCCTTCTTATAGCGTTTCCCCAATAATGAGGGACGTGACCCCATGATTCACATCTTATTCTTAACGATGGTCTTCCTACTTTTCCTGCTTTCGGCCCCTACTATTATACGCTATACGTACAATTTTGTTAGGGTCCAATTAAGTATACACTGATTATACAATCACCCTAGTGTTTTTTACTTCCGAAGGCAATACGGGAATTTATTCGTCCTATATGTTAACTCGTTATACAAGCTATATATATGTATATATATATATATATGTATGTATATACATATATATATATATATATATGTATATGTATATATATATCTTTACATATATATATATGTATATATATATATCTTTTACATCTCTTTTTACGCTCTTTTTTTTGGTTTTTTAAGATAACATATGCGTTGTTGGATGAAACCAAAGTAGCTAATATACACATTTTAATCAAATTCGCAAATAAAGCATCTGATTTTTTTTTGTACTTGTTCACTTTAATTACTCACTATTCTAATCATTTTGTCATTAAAAATGCAACTTTTGAAATGGTCAGAAAAAAAGCGATTATAAATAATGGAACTTTTCGATTACTTATTAATCAATTTTTAATCGATTTTTTGCACTTCAATTCAAAATCTACCTTCAACTCAAAAAAGTTTTTACAAAAGCCCATTTAAGGGTACAACGTCACACACCATTAATCCCAGAACACGCATACATTACGCGTAGCTTTCTTCGTATCTGCCATCGTTTCAAACAGAGCCTAGGTACTATTACAGGCCATTTAAAGCTTAATGATATTGAAGTAACACTTTCGATGGCTTTTTTCTGAAACAGCTACAAGATTAAATAAACTGTTCCGAAATGATGTCATTCGTGAAAAATAAATGACGTTATTTATAAAAATTCTAGAATACTAAAAAAACCCGTACAACGTGCTCAGGTTGTAGATCGTAGAATAACGTAGAATCAATTCTTTAATTTAGTTTAATTAGTTGGCCCTCGGCGGAATCGAAGTCGCGATCCGCGGAACTCAAAGTAAAATTTTTATTTAGTGTATATTAGAAAAGTAATAATAAAATTATTTTGCTATAATCCGCGATTAAATAAAAAGAAAATATATATAATGCTAAATGTATAGTGGACTATCCGTTTTTCCATACCCGATACATGCAGGATTCGTAAAAACACATGCACAAACCTCCACCACCGCCACCGCAATACACAAGCACTACATACGTTCACTATCACAAGCTTAACAATCGTTTCGCCCCGCAATCGAAGCATCATCAGAACATAGACTTCACGACAAAATCGCAAAGCGTTTTTTCGTGGAGTATGAAAAAAACGGATAGTCCACTATATATTTAGCAATATATTTTTTTTCTTTGTACTTTTATCGCGAATTATAAAAAAATAATTTTATTATTACTTTTGTATTATGGATCTCCGCAAAGTAACGCCTGATTCCATAAATTTATATAAGAATATATAAAAACTATATATGTCCAGATCCAATTTTTTTTTTTTACTACCCAAAACAATAAAATACTACTCGATTCTAATCGTTTTTAATGCAGTTTTTACATAATTTCCAGATAGTATAATTGCAGCCGACGGTTCTGCGCCTGCCAACAACTTTCTCACTCAAACTGTGTATGGGTTTCTCGACTTCACAACAACAATAGGCAATACTGTTATGGTATTTTCGCCACAATCCGCACCACCACCAGGTCAATTTTTATCATTAGATTTTTATAAATAATTAATAACACTCCTAGAAATAAACTTACCAATTTAAAAATAATTTCTATTTTACGTATAGCAATTCTATTAAGGTTGCAAAATTTGAAAATAACAT
The DNA here is from genome assembly GCA_947086505.1 of Morpho deidamia. Taxonomy (NCBI): domain Eukaryota; kingdom Metazoa; phylum Arthropoda; class Insecta; order Lepidoptera; family Nymphalidae; genus Morpho; species Morpho deidamia. The sequence continues at coordinate 6,394,560 of CAMTZC010000025.1, forward strand.
TTCGTTAAATTAATAATCACACTTACACTGAAATGTATAATTTTTGAAACATTTTATCTAAAAGGATACTTTAGTATATTATAATCATCGATCATTTAATGAAGTCAGAGAATTTGAAGTACATATAACGCTAATTGTCAAACGCATATGACCCTTATGGTAAGGACTTAAGGATTTCAATACCGGTCAAGCAGCCATGAATTTTCTATAAAAACGATGGCCTTCGTGGCACGGGTTATTCTAGTACGAACGCTAAACCACTTTAGAAACTAAACCACTTTACAAATTATCCTGTAACCATTTAAGCATAGGCTCTATTTATATTTAAAAATAAATATAAATAAAAACATTATAAAAAGTAACAAAAATTGTAGGAACATATAAAGATAATACCTACATATGTTTACAAAGTTCATGGCATAACCTGCCCATTAACATTTAATCAGTTGCTTCTTTTCAAGGAGCCGGGGGGTAAAACCCTTGCGCAATAAGACAGTGACAGGTTTTCAGTCCACTTGCTTTCTTACGCCGATGTACTGCCTTGTTCAGTTTGATTAATTTTAAATTAACGTATTTTTATTGTTTTAGAACTACCGCAAACAGAAAAACCAGTCCAAGAAAATATTATTGAGACTAAACCACCGCCGATAAACAGCATAAAACCAGATGCAATCAAACCCAGCAAAACCACAGATAAAGATAAAACTAATAAAGCTGGTGTTCCCATTTTGGCATCAAGTGCAATTTCAGTTGTAACATCACCTCCAAAGAAGGAAGTTAACATTCCGAAATCAGTAGCTAAAGAACAAAAACAAATCATTACTAAGGTTGAAGTGGTTGCAGGACCCTCTAAAATCGTGGAGAGCAATACGGTTAAACAGCAAACAGCTAAACCTAATAAACAATCTTCACAACCAAAGAAGCAACAAAAAAATCAAACGGGTAAAAGTGTTGCAAATATCGTGAGCAGCAAAGTTGAAGTGAAACAAAATGCCTTACCATCTTCGATAGTTAACTCTAAATTCAATGGTATAGTCGAAGTAAAGTCCAGCCAAGCGGAAGAAGAACCCGCAATTTTAGTGTCCAATAACATAGGAGAACCGGAATATGATTATCTGTCAAGACAACCGTCTGAATTTGTAGAAGAAACATACAGAGTTATAAACTTACGTCCATCAAAAGCTCATCCTGCAAAACCGAAAAATAATTTGAAAAACCGACATCAACCGACACCGCCTACGGATGATGATGAACACCCTCTTGGTTTAGTGACTACACTTGGAGGAACGATTGTTAAAGATGGCCTAACTACTATTCATGAAACTAGTGTTATAGGCACATATATATCTGGAAAATATGCCCAAGTCTTAAACAGTAACTCAAAGATATTGCAATCTGGTCATAAAGCAAAAATATTACCTAGTTCTCCACACAGAATTCTAAAAACTGCAGCGCCAGCTATATCTAAAAATCATCGACATAACTTAGAACCCACGCCATCAGTAAATGACGGAGATAATATTAACAGTAAAACACCCCGGCGACAAGGAAACGGGGGAAATTCTTTTAAAAATCGACACAAATCTCAAAATAATGAAAATGCCGATAATACTGAAGCACCTAGTCCAGGCAAAAAGTTTAAAAACCGAAATTCTTCACATAGCCCACGTACTCAAAGGTAAGACTTCGTTTCCAAGTTAAAGGTATGTTTTCTTTTATGTAGGGAAAGCCAAAATCCAAATTTTGTCTCTTTGATTTTAAAATTCCCAGAATTATTTTTAAAACAATAATTTCGTTGTATTTACTGTTAATCCAAAGACCCTTTAATATTCTATTACACTTCCAAAAGTTAGTTAATTTAGATAATTTTACAGTAATTCTCGATTTTCAGTACACGTTTTGGTCGACCAGCAAACAAACCTCAACTGGCAACCGTATCTGTTTTCAGTGAATCATCGTCACCATCTTTCTCAAATAGAAGGAAAAGCAATCGAAATTCTGGGCATAAAACTATAGTAACTCCTTCGAGCAATAGCGACAGCCAATCTAGACGTGGCTTCAAGTCTCGTATCCAGCCTTCAGCAGTTGAACAAGTCACGCCAGCAGCTACAAGCGTTTATAAATTTAAGCTGAATCGATCACCTGGGTCTGGTCGCTGGCAGTATAAAACTAGCCCTAAACCTAAAGTGACTATTCGAAAGTCAAATGGTGACGATGAACAGCAAACAACACCAAGTCTAAATCCACTTTTTGACGATTCACAATCTAATGAGCTATCTCTTCAAGCTAGATCAGATAATGATTTAGAACAATCTGGATCTCAAAGTGGCCCTGGTACTTTAATAGAAAATGATACTGAAGATAACGCGATAGAAAAACCACCACCAGTTGAAACGATTAAAGTCGAGATTTCCACTCCAGCTGATTTTCGATATGTTTACTACGAAATTGCAACACTTAAATCTCCCTACACCTTTCAGGTATTTTGATGATAATATACATATATGCGACAGTTTAAGATTACGTAGATTTATATCTGAAATATTAATATTTTTTTATATAACAGGTTGGACGTGTAAAGAATACTCGTATCATCACAGTGACGACAACTATCGAAAAACGAATCGAACCGACACAAATGCCATATAATCCGCAGAACCTAAATGAACCACTAACTGAAAATATATTAGCAACGGCTTCACCTTATGGAAAAGATCATTATCTCTTAGATTCTAGTATTGCAACATTACCGGCAATAACACTATCATCTGACGTTGAAACCCCGCCTTTAGAAACTGTCACAGAAACATTTAGTACTACCCAGAATATGCTTAAGACACATATATTACCGGTTGTAAGAGATCCTAATATAACAAGTAGTCTCACATTTATACAAACGTATCAAGTTACTAGACTTGTAACAGCAACAAAAACACTACCTCCTATGGATTTCTTCCAGTTTATACCGAGCAAAACACTTAAGGAGTTCAATAGTAGACTAGATGAAGCTGGTTCTGAATTACATTTAGAATTAGATTTTGGTGACAGCAATGAAGATGAAGATGGAGTACCACGTCGTATCTTCCCTCCTGATTTAGACTTGGCAAATATAGGATCTAATTTCGATATAACCGAAATAGATAAATATAGAGATAATCACTTAAGATTAAAGAAAGCACATGGACAAAACAAAAATAATCAAGTTACGGAACCACCAAATCCCTCGACACCAGCATTAACTCCTGAGCAAGCACAACAACTTGCCCTTTTAAGACTACTTAATCCCGCGGCAGCTGCTCAAATTCCAAATGTCATTACAACATCAAAACCAATTCTCAAATACGAAACCATATATGAGTCACATGTAATCCCATTATTTGATGGAAAAAATACCATCCAAAGTACGATTTCCAGACCGGTGGCAACTATAACAAAAACAGAATATGAATTAGGCACTAGTAGCTTAGCTGCGTTACCTTTGAACCCACTTTTCCCACAACAACAGTTTACAGTTACTTCAACTCCAGTAGTTTTGAACACAGAAGTTGTTGCGACAGATAGTCAAATTTTAAAACTAACATTCGGGGCTAAAACATTGTACACGACATTGTATACGACAAAGGTCGTTCCAACTGTTCTGACATCTTACGTCACATCATCCATACCGATACAAGCTAGTGCAAATTTCCCAGGATACTTCCCAGCTCCATATCCGCCGTTTCCGTATGTGGGATAACGAAGGTGAAAATATTAAATATAAAAATGGCAGGATTAGTGATAAAAATTTTAGCATTGTATGAACGATTCAATGCAAAAAAAAACTTTTAAATAGTAGTGCGTTTTATAAGTAAAAGTGATAAACTATATTTATTCTATGTGAGCTTATTCAAGCAGTGCGGAAACGGCAAATATGAGATTTATGTTGCATAAGTAGACAAACATAAACTGTTGAGGTGTGTGTGATCTATAATTGCAAATAAGAAAGTTTTATAGTAACCTTAATATTGTAAAATACATGAGGATTACTTAAGGATTGTGAAGAGTAAATAAAATGTAATTAATTATATATTAGATAAATGCTTTGTAAATATAATTTATATTATTATTAAACTGTACATAATAAAATATATGATGATTATCGTTATAATTAATGTAAACCACCATATTTGTAGATACTTTTACCTATATTTTAAATAAACGAAATAAATATTATAGTTATACAATTAACAGTGCTTTTATTTTATTTATAATATAGAACTGATAGAAAAAAAACCAGATAGAGTTATGGCGAACAATCGAACGACGCATTTCTACATGTTTTATATTAGTTTCGCTGACTCATTGGAACTAAATTTGGAACTTTGAATAGAAAGATATAATTCAAACTTTGCACTCTTATCTTGAACCATTCAAAATACAATAATTTAATTGTTTTGTCCTTCTCTATTTTATTTTTGAAAAAAATAAATAACTACCAATCGCACTAAAAAATGAAAAATAAATATTTATTCTTTTTTAGTTTTTTAAAACTTCATAGTTTTTACAACACCCTTTATATACTTTGACGTAAAAAGCGAACATAATTATTCACATACCTATATAAAAAGAATTAATGAATAGCTAAACGTTAAAAGTGCGCTTCGAACCCTGAGAAAGCACGGCTGTGTTTTTATAAAAACTCATACTTACTATTTATTTACAATAAATTGCTTGCTTAATGGTTAATATTGTGAGAAATATAATACTATAATTACGGGTATATTTATAAGCTGCATTGGACCAACGTCTAAACTTAAATCATTCTCTACAAACAAGTAGCATTTGCCTATGGGTCAGTTATAACAGACCGCTGCTTTTATTGCTTAATTATGGTATTATTTTGGTGCAATATTTATACCATTAAATTTTTTTAATCGCAACACGAAAATCTAATATTATTATACAAATTAAAACTATCAGCATTCCGTAATCACTTTTGAGACTATAGAAAAGATATTAGACAGAAGCTAAAAGCTGTAGCTTTTCTTCTGCCTATGACAATATTATCTGCCAATTCAATATAAATAATATGCCGATTCAGTATTTAGTACGACCGTATCCGCTACAAGTTATAAGCTAACTTCATTAAAAAGAGATTTTTTGGGCACAAACGCTAAAATTTAAATTTAAAAAGCAATAGTTATATAATTTATAGAATTAAGCGTTACTTCGCGGAGATCCATATTACAAAAGTAATAATAAAAATTATTTTACTATAATCCGTGATACAAAATAATTTTTATTATTACTTTTGCAATAGTTATATATTACTCATTGTAATTTTATCAAACCCTAATTTAAGAAGATAAATTGGTTTCGTACTCTTTTTTGTCTGTGATTGTTGTGTCTCTGGTCTCGACTATGTTGTACCTGAATTTATGAAGTAGTCTGTGGCCGTATTACTTTCAGGTTTCTATTCTTTATGCGGTCCTCTGTTAATTTTATTGATTGTGTGATCGAATATAATTATTGTGAATAATAACTTATGTATCGATATTTCTTGTACTTCGGTTTTAATTAATACATTGTCCACATTTTTTATATTAAATTGAGCATAAACTTTAATTATGGCTACTAAGAACAATGTGTTTGTGATTTAGTTGGTAAGTGATTATTTTCATTATTGATACAACTTCTCGTCTATTTTATATATCTATTAGGAAACATCCGTTTAAGTACTTGAACGCTAGAATAAAAGAATATTTAAATTTGTTAGTAGGCTTCATCTACTTTTTATGATGATATTTATTGGTAGTCTTATAAATGTAGTAGACAATTATTTACACAACTTTATTTCAATACGTAACTGTGAACTTGTAATAATGAAAGTAATGTAATAAAAATAATGAAAGTAATCAGTAACATATTATGTTCCCATTGTTATAGGTAAAAAATAATAATCATCACTTATATAGTAATATCACATCATACATAGATCTAGAAATATTGTTGATTTACAGGATATAGTAAAAAGATAACCACTATCTTAAATTTCCACACTAACTACTTACCTAGGATGGTTTGCAACTATTGTTTAATAATACTTTTGTAAAAAAACACAATCTTATTTTAACAATGCAAATAATCACTCATTCATGCTACTAATCATATATATTATGAAAAGTGTTTTTTTTATCAAACTTATGAAGTCTCTGTGTTAATGACTATTGAAAACAAATGTTGAAATTCAGCTCTGAGAAAGATTTCTTTGGTTACCATTTCTGCAAATTATATTTTTACCATCAAAACAGAAATGAGAGCATCAACAACTTACAAACTGCAAATAAACATTTCACACCATAAAATCTGATCTTTTTGCATTAAAATACTGATGTGTATTTCAAAGATACAATTATTTGTATCTTTGAAATATACATCAGTATTTTACTGCAATATTGTTGTCAATTGCTATCAATTATATAACATAAATCTTTCCATTCATTTACAGATTTACTTAGTATGCAGTCAGATATGGTACCTGTAACAGTAAATTCCAGCATGGCTGGTTCTATACCTAATGTGATGACTATTAACAAGCCAGGAGGACAAAATGTAGTAGTAACAACGCAGAATCTTGGTTCAGCACAGCCACAAACTATTTTGCCTAATGTCCAAATTCTAAATATGAGGCCAGGAGCTCCAACAGTAGCTGCACAAAAATCTGTAGCAACAGTATCTCCTCGAGTTGTAATTGGAACTCCACAAGTTGTTGGAACTAGAGCAACTGCACCTGGAATAACACTACAAACACTGCAAAGCCTACCCCAAGGGCAGCCAGGTCATTTATTATTAAAAACTGAAAATGGTCAGTACCAGCTGTTGAGGGTTGGTCCAGCACCCACTGCTGGCACACTCACATCACCTCAGCCACAGACTCTGCGGCTTTCAACTGTACCAACACATTCAGGAGTCCCTACTGTGTCCACAAGTGTCGCCGGCCCTGGTCAAATAGCTGGGCAAATACAAGGACAAGTTGCAACACCGGTTGTAGCAGCATCTGTTGCATCTATGGTCACAGCCTCCTCGCAGCCCCAGCAACAAACACTAACTACACAGAAACCACTTGATAATACGAAGGAAAAATGTAGGAACTTTCTTGCAAATCTACTTGATTTATCAAGTAAGGAGCCCAAGTCAGTTGAACGAAATGTGCGCAATCTTATTCAAGAGTTAATAGATGCTCAAGTAGAACCAGAAGAATTCTGCGATAGACTTGAGCGTCTCTTAAATGCTAGCCCACAACCCTGTCTCATTGGCTTTCTGAAGAAAAGCTTACCATTACTTAGACAATCCCTTGTGACCAAAGAATTGGTTATTGAAGGCATAAATCCACCATCTCCACAAGTTGCTTTCTCTAATATGCCAGCGCCTGCACCACAGCCAGTAGCTATTACCAATACCATACCAATGCAAAAACCTCTTCAAACAGCTGGGAACACCATAGCTGTACTCCAAAATATTCCTGTACATACGAAACTTAACGTAACCAAGACTGGAAAAACAATGACAGTAAATAGCAAAACAAATTTTGCGCGCCCTGCAGCCTCAACTTCAGGGCTTCCTACTGTTTTGACTGCTGGAAAATCGCTCCTCAAAGAAAAAGAGAAAAAAGCAGCCACACAATTTACTTCACAACCATTTGTTGATGATAAAATGGCTGGTGACGATGATATAAATGATGTTGCAGCGATGGGCGGTGTCAACCTAGCTGAAGAATCTCAAAGAATTTTGGGCTCCACTGAAATGATTGGCACACAGATCAGATCATGTAAAGATGAATACTTAATACCAACAAATGCTATGCTTGCGAGGGTGAAGACAATAACCGCAAAACACGGCCTGGAAGATCCATCACCGGAGGTAGCTGCTCTTATCAATCATGCAGTACAAGAGCGGATCAAAAACTTCGTTGAAAAGTTGGCGGTGATTGCTCAACATAGGATCGATTCGCAAATAAAAACTGACCCTCGGTATGAAATCTCGCAAGATGTAAAGGGACAATTGAAATTCCTTGAGGAATTGGATAGAGTAGATAAGAAGAGACGGGAAGATTCCGAACGGGAGATGCTGCTTAGAGCTGCTAAATCCAGATCAAAAAATGAGGACCCCGAACAAGCTAAGCTCAAAGCTAAAGCTAAAGAGATGCAGCGAGTAGAGTTGGAAGAATTAAGACAACGGGAAGCAAACCTGACAGCGCTGCAAGCTATAGGACCTCGTAAAAAGCCTCGTCTAGACGGACCTGGAGGAAGCGGCGACACAACACTCCCCATGGGCAATCAAGGACCGAGCGCATTAACCGGCCGCAGTCAACTGGCTTTGCGCACACGTCTAAAGCGTATAAACCTACGAGATATGCTTTTCCTCATGGAGCAAGAGAAAGAAACTCGCCACTCCCTCTTGTTGTATCTTAGTTATTTAAAATAAAATTTATAGAAACAATATTAAAAAATATTCCATTAAATCAGGTTATTTTACAGCATACACTATTTTTGATATAAAAAGCAAATAATAAAAAAAGAAATAAGATATAATATGTACTTATAATTTTTTTTGTATTTAGCAAAATATGCATATATAGCAATCATTTGTTAGAAAATTTTGTATTTGTATGTATGGCAATAATTTTAAAGATGGGGGAGATTTTTGTAATGAACATCTTTCAATTAAGAGATATGTATATGTATCGGTATGTAAATATATAATATATAAGTACTATATAAGTAAAGGAGTTTTCTAAAAGTATGTAATACTTAAAAGTAAATTATCATTAAAAAAATATGAGCGCCTGAGTTTAGCACAACTGATTTTTAACCTATTTTAACCGCTTATTATGTCTGCATCAACCGACACAGAGGATTTTAAACTATTCCATCATAGCTATAATAAAGTTGCTAGGCACACCTACTACTTGTGGTTGTGACAAATTTTACAATGTATTTATTATTCATAACTTAGAACAGGCTAAGCAAAAATAAAACTAGCATTACTATTCATGGATCAATTTGTTTTTTTTACATTGATATGGTTGGCTGAGTTGGCTGTGACCCTGCCTTTAGCTCCAAAGGTTTCCGATTCCGGAGGATCAAGTTTTTAAAAGCAATTCGTTCGTTCTTCGAGTCTGAGTGTATTTATGTATATATTTAAAATTATAAGTGTATATATTTTCCAACTCAATCACCCATAACACAAGTAAAATTACATTGGGAATGAATAGCCATGTAAGTATTTGTCTCAGTTATTTATTTATTTTTAAAATACAGAGATAAGATTTTTCTTTGTTGAGACATTATGTTGCTGTACGTTCTGTGTAATTGTGTCAATGAACTTAAGTATTTTTTTATGAGAGCTAAACAAAAAGTATAAATCAAAAAATTACATATTGTTTCCTAAAATTTCACTCACATTGTCAGATGTTTCAAAATGATTAAATTTGTAACAGTTCCAATACGACGAAACGAAAGAATTAAAAAAAACTTGAACTTTAAACTATTGGATGTATTACGGAACAATTGTAACAAGATGTTCTGAGGCATTTCGCCACAATAACTAATATTATACTTGGAATTTCTCATTTTCCAAGAATAGATGTTTACTCTTTGTGTTTTATTACCTTTTCCAACGTTACCGCTGTATCATATTGTAATTTCTTAATTTAAAAAACATTTTAAATTAACAGTACAATACAGACTTTACAGACGACGATACTGTCCTTATTTATAATGCCAATCTTCTCATAGAGTTGAGAAATAGGATAATCATCAAAAATAAGGATAGTCATAGTAAAACAAGTTGAGTTGTTTTAATCACAACGATAAAATATTATCAGGTTATTGAATCATCAGTACTTCAAATACTAGTACCGAACAAATAGTTTGCACATAATTTTGTCACGTATATGAGTCAATGATGAACGCAATAAATTTTGATTTCTTATATTAATAAACATCAAAATACAATAGAGACTAAAAATTAAAATATTCATTTTAATAAGATGTACAAAATTTTTATACTAGCGGTAACTTTAACCACATACTGTAAGTATTCAATAAAATATTTATATTTTTATTTAAGAATATTGTTTTTTTTAATTAAGTACCTATATCTAAAATATTCTTACGAATGCTTTACGAGATAAATACGCTTTATGGGAATTTATAATGAAAACATCATTAAAAAACCGGCTGCAGGTTTCCTAATGATATTTTAAAATAATTTTGGAGATATATTGATCTGCGTTAAAGACATGTGTAAAATTGACGATTCTAAAGCACTTTTTTACAAGTTTACTTTAATAAAAATAATTTGAATATACGTAGTGGAGCAGTGTGAATTTTTTTTTATTGTACCTTCATAGTGTTAGAAAATTTTAAAAATATAGCACATGTACAAAGGCAGACTTAAATCCCTAAAACAGTTTTAAAACCCTTCCAATCAACCAAGAACAGAATTAAAAGACAAGACGATTATAGAAAGAAAGAAAAATAACGAACAACTACGTACTTAGATGAATACTTTAAGTCTCATAGCAGTCAAGTTTTTAGGTGTCATCATAAGATAACAAGTAGGTAAAGAATGATACGCGGATGTACGTTACAGTAATTTTAATTTTACATTTCTTAGACGAAACCGTAATAGAGGCAAACACCCGAAATGAAAGACGTTGTTTCAAGTTCACATGGCTTGGACCAAAACACTATAACGGGACTGGATTTCTAAACGAAACATGTCAAAGCACAGCGGCCGGAGTTCCTTGTGAATATCCGCTTGTAGCATCGTGTGAGTTTGATTTTGTTAGAATATGATATTATAGATCTAGGGTAGGTACTGTGGAGCTAAATATTCTGATTTATACACCAAGATGCCCTAAACTATCTTTTATATAACATTATTATCTTGTATATATATTATTAACTCTGAACTTCAGTACTTTGCTTTTGAAACTTACTACATTACTATATTAAGAATTCGAATCAAGAACTAGAAAGATGAAAGCTAGCCGAATCGAGTGAAGCATGTCTAAAGTTCTTAATAATGGGTGCTTATATAGTTGTTAGGGATATTGAACTTATTAACATTAGTAATAAGGTTCAACAATATGCCTGTGTGCTCATTCGTATCTATCCTCTATGCATTTTATCTTCCTTTTTTTAAATACGAAAACGGCAGTCTAATACAACTAAACATTTCTAGCATTAAGATACGTAACAACAGATATGTGTCAGTATGTAATGTTCATTGTAGACGATGGAACTTGGCCCAACGTTGAATACATATGGACCCATCACGCAGAATATGTCACGTGTGTGTTATCCGATAGTGACGTCTGTGCAAAATATACATATTTCTTTAACGGACAAGGTAGGTTTAATCATATATACGATATTTGTTTAAAGTAACGTATTACTGTAATATTGATCACAAGCTAGCTATTATAAATTGTTCAATACTGTTAGTATACCTGATATAATACCTGAAAAAACTTAATAATAGTCTATATTATTTAGCTGTCTAATATTGCAGGAGCAACAAAATAAAAGATATGATATATTTTATTTGGTTGAAAACTCTGATGTAATATATTTTATTTAATAAAAAAATTTCCGGCTCATGTCAGAAAGTAATGCTTACTTCAGAATATGACGCTTAAGTCATGACGACTTAAGCGTCTGGATGAGTAAAGTATGGATAAGTAAATGAAAATAGTTATTAAATACGTATGTCTTCATAAATACTATATTTTCAGCGGAGAATTCCACTTATATGTGCACAAGGGCAATAGATTCTAATAATACAGTAGTGCCTCTTGGATGTTACCAAGTAACCAACGGAAGTTCTTCGACGAGAGTCTGTTTATGTCGAACACAACCAGGCGGCGTCCCCTGCAACACTGCAACCAGAAATTATTATATAAAATTTATATTTGTAACAATTGTAATTGCGGGTTTTTTCTCGTTCTGAAAGGTTAAAAAGCTTCAGTACTATAACTAATATAATTTAAAATATATATAAATAAATGATAGAGCCTTAAAATAAAATCATTTTTCCCTTGCCCTGTCTTTGACCATTTTTTCCGCTCCTGCATGATTATCATGGTTTAGAAAAAGTTGTTCTTTCTCTTTCTTTGGTTTTCCAGACTTCACAATCAGATCCTAATTCTAGATCATCTATCGAAGAAAGTTAATATACTGTTAGGAATGGAAATAGTCAAATGTTATTTAATGTTATTTCTTTAGTTTTTCTATATTAGCGATACCGTAATGTTGATTTGGGTAGATCCGCGTCTACCTAAAATTAAGTATTTCATTTTATTAGAATCTAACCTCGTAAAGGTAATGTTGGTGATATGGGCAACCATTGTGTTTCTTGTCAGCTCTTTTCAGTGGATGACAGCGTTCCGAACTAGTGGTAAATCGTTCTGGCTTAATAAATCCAAATTATTATTTACTGAACCGGTCATTACTTATTTCACCCGTTCCATGTATTAAAGCTGTGGATTTAGCAATTGTTGATTGATTCGTGAGATCGCTAAAATCTGAAATAAAATTTCTGCCATTCCTGAATACATAGTAACATTTTTAGATGAAGCAATTCAACATAAAAAGACAATCAAATAAATCCTTATTATTCCTTAATTATCCTTAATATTATTGTCTCTCACACAATCTTATAAATTATCATATTGTCTATGAATTAATAATCTACTAACCAATAACCATGCATACACGACACCAAATGAATGACGTGTCTTAAATGTCAGTAAGTTGTCAACGTCAGCTTCCATAAAAAAAAACAGTTCATGAAACGATTATAGAATTTATTTTATTGCGGTGTAATTTCGTCCACCAGCGCAATATATTTTATAAAGTTCCAAAATGTATTCTGTTTTAACACGAGTAAATGCAATATTAACATATACTCTCAGTGTCCTAGCATGTTTAACTTTTCTGTGCTTCGTCTCCACATTAACTGTAGATTACAGAACTTCTGCTCAGATGAACACAGTTAAAGTAGTAGTGTAAGTTAAACAATATATAACATTCTCCTATAAAGGAATGATAACGCGCATAACCTAGAAATACTTTTCAGTAAAATGTTACTGTTTTATTCAGTATTCAGGCTTTCTAAAAATTCAATACTCAAATATTTGTAGTATAAATCACGATCAATGTGCTTATAATAATCAAGATAAAATTCGATCAAGAAATATTTTTTATATTTTATTTTCTGTTATTTATTTTTTATATTTAATTTATACTGAATTAAAATGAGGGCTTCTAACAGTTCTAAAACATTTAATTACTCTATGCCTTATATATTTACTAATTTTCTTTTTCTTCTTTTTTAATTACTGTAATCTCCTTTTTGACGAAACTTGATTTCAATTGCAGGAAGAATGTTCCAGACTATGGCGCCTCTAGGGAAAGGAATGATCTTGGTTATTTAACATTTGATCTCAAAACAGATTTATCAAACCTTTTTAACTGGAATGTGAAACAGTTGTTTTTATACCTCACAGCTGAATATGTGACACCAAATAATGAATTAAATCAAGTTGTGCTGTGGGATAAAATCATATTAAGAGGTGAAAATGCAGCATTAGATTTTAAAAATATGAACACAAAGTACTATTTCTGGGATGATGGTAATGGTTTAAAGTTAGTATTATTTTTTACTATTTTGAATACTCAAATTAATTATTTAGAAATTTAATCAGTATTGGAGATGCATATTTTTTCATAAAATTACACCTCAAGGCAATTTGTATGGCTAAATTGATATCAAATCACATCATCTTGTCACCTACTAACCAACCTACATGCACCTGTACTGAGAAATAAGTTTGTCACAATAATTTACAATAAATGTAGTAAATTAAGAAAAAGTAATAATAACCTGTTAATATGCCACTGTTGGGCATAGGCCTCCTCTCTCCATTTTTAGTCAGAAGGTATAGAGCCAAAACCCACCACCATCCTACTCCAATGCAGATTGGCAAATTGCACTCATCTCCAGAATCCTCTGGAAATATGCAGTACTCAGTCCTTACTGAGTTTTCCTTTTTACCGAAAATTAGACAAGTTTCAATAGAAAAACTAATCAGTGCTTGGGGTTGAACTCATAACCTCTTGTACAGTTTACACACTGTTGTAACCCTAATAGCCTCTTTTCTTTGGACAGAATAATTAAATCCACCATCTCATTTGCCTATCTAAATATTATACATAAATTCCAAAAATTAGTAGGTTTCCATTTACTTAAAAGTATATGATGAAATACGAAAATCTATTAGACCCATAAGTTTTTATAAAAATGTCATTGGTGTCTGCTATTGCAACTTCTAGTTTAGAGCCATATGGTCTGTGTGGCAATTATATACATCATACATATCTATATTTATTATAAATCAAAGTCCCAAAAAACTATCTGTTTGTACGTAATCGATTTTGTCAAAATTACTGAACAGATTTTTGTATGGTTTTCACCAAAAGTAGTGCAATACTTCCGGGTGGTTTTGATAAATACTACATATCAGTATTATGTCAATTGTGTTAAAGAGATTGAACAGTTCTTAAAAAACTTGCTTGCTGGGAGCGTTAATCGCGTGCGCTGCGTAATTCAGCAGAGTTACGCTAAAGTAATGTACTAGAGAATTGTAGATCTATAAAAATACTGCAAAAAAGTCCAAGATAGCATGTCTCTATCTCTTACGCTTAACTCACAATAACTACATTTATGTTGAAAATTTTAATTAAAACGATTACGTTATGTTCGAGACTTTCTTCTTTTCACTTTGTCCTTATCAAAATAAATGCCTTTGATTGCTTTGCCATTTAATATAGATTAAAATTGTCAATTACACAATATGAATCAAATTAATACTTTAGAAGATATTGCAGATTTAAAATTAAACACCACTCAAAAAAATATTTTCTCAGCGAATGATTTTATTCGCTAAGGAAATTTTTTTTTGTCGTCGGGCGTCGCGCCCATTTCTCTTGCCTCGCCTACTCTGTTATATAAGCTATCCGCTAAAGCGCGTGCCCGTCAACCGGCGATGCTTCTGCGCTCGCCCGTCCTCCCGGTGACCCTGTCAAAGTCTTCAAGGCTAAAGCATTAGTTAGTGTCCGAAAAAAAAGCACGTGCCCTTTCAGTCCGATACAGCCCTCCACAACATGTTGCTTCAACCCGAGGTCGGGCTAATTCGATTTTAATGGGACGACTATCGTTAAAAGATAGAAAAGATTGTGGAGCAACATATAGGCTACTTTTTATCTCAGTATTTCGTCGAGATCGAGATGTAAGCGAGAAAACTTTGTGACACATTAATAGGCGGCCGGGCGAAGCCGCACGTATAGCTAGTTCTATATAAAATAATGTACCAAATTAAAATAGCAGATATCATGTATCAATTAAAAAAATTATAGTTCAAATTCCCATTTTTACATCCTACTAATATTATAACCTTCCTTGAATTCAAATTTGACCGCCTTTTCAATTGAAACTTTGTACACTTATATTTATATCAGTTTAAAAAAAACATATATGTATATGAAAAAAGCCCAAATGGCACAATGTGCCCAACGCTTTTCTCACTATCACTATAATTCTAATATTTTTGTTATTTTTTACTTTGAACTGATACTCAGAACTCTATGTATTTATTGCAGAGGTCACAATAATGTTACATTAACTTTGTCTTGGAACATCATCCCGAATGCAGGGTTACTTCCGAACATACCAGCCATTGGTCAACATTCTTTCAAGTTTCCAGTAGAATATACGCAATCAAGGGTATGATTTACCGTTACACGTGGAAATTTGTGTAGGTGAACTTGTGAAATGTGTGTTATTTGATAAGAAAGAATATACAGTTTATTTAAAACCGACTTTGATTTATAATGTATATTTTATTATTAATCCTTTATCGCTGTCATTCGTCACAAAAAGGCAAGTATTAAATATTTGGGAACTATGCTGTTGCACGGAAATAGCCGTTTTATGTTCAGAATGACCCGCGAGGCGCCGAGGAACATTTCGTAGAGCCTATTTCCAAATTTGTTCGAGTTTGAGTAAGAAATACTAACAAATTACATATATCTACCAAAATACAAAATTTGCAAATGGCCCAAATAAATGAAACAGCAGGCCTACCATAAACTCTTATTGCGACTCAATTGAAGACGTAAACGAAATTGTTTTGTTTTTTCATACCATGACGTCTTAAAGAAGCATACGTTAAGTCATTGCCGAATGAGCGTTCGGAATTCGCTCGAAGAACATGTGAGTAAAAGAGACAAAATTATCTATAGTTCATATAACATTATCCTTTTCAAACATTGCGACCCCAATGCAATTCACACTCATGGTACGAAAAGAAAGCGGTTCGCGATCGTAGTTTACGTGTTCAATTGAGTCGCAATAAGAGTTCATGGTAGGCCTGCAGGTCAAATCAACGTGGCAGTAATGTGTAATATGTAAGTGTATAAATATACTTCATCTACTTTGATATTATAATTCAAAGATTATAAAACTGAAAACAAAATTCTTATGACAAACATTACGTACAGAACAAAAATAAAAAATTAAAAAGTTTCATTACGATACAGGTCTTGTATGGACACCTGTATCATAATGTAACTTTTTAATCATAACGATACACCTATACAACTTCCAGCTGGACCAAGGAGGTTGAACCTCTACCTTTAAAAAAAAAGGTTTTAATGAATGGGTCCGCGGCGACGCAACACTCATGCGCAAACGATGTTTGCGCCTTGGCGCCAATATATGACATTTAAAAAATCTTTTCAATATTTGAACGAAGTTTAGTTTTGTTTGTAAAAAAATAAGTTTTTGTGTAAAAACATGTCTGAGACCGGGGATAGTGGTAATTGTACACCACCAGATATTCTGAAAGCTGCGTCAAACATGACCGTGAACCTGTTGCCGACGAAATCTAGGAGTAACTATATTAAATGTTACCACGAGTTCATGGAATGGAAACGTACGTTTTACGTATTATAGTATGAGAGTAGATAAAGTAGTGTACTGATACTGATACTGTGATACTGTACATAACTTGGTCTTATAACACTCGTGTTATAAGAACCCTTATTATGCAACAGTATCATAAACTACTATTACAGAAATCGCTTTTAAGTTAGAAATTTAATTTCTAAATTAAAAATTTATATAAATTAATATTCAGAATATTTCTAGGTTGTTGAGAAAGTAAACTGCATGGATGTATGCTTTATATTGTATATTTGTCAATTTAAAAGATACATTATTCATTCAACTTTAGCACTACATATTTTTCTACAGCAGAAAACTAGTTTATGTTTCTTCTATCGTATTAAATATTCTAAAAGGTACTTGATAAAGTTATAATGAAATACCGGCATAGAATATCTAAGTGTAAAATGCCATTTAAAATCTATGTTTCATTCTGTGGTCATTAGACATTTAAATGAGTATTAACATTTCCTAAATTATCTATTTATTGATTCCTTATTTCTTTTATCGTAAAACTATAACCAAGGTTTAACCGCGGCAGCTCTACATTTAAAACATTTTTTTACTATATAAATTTTGAAAAGTATATATTTAGTTTTAAAACATGTTAAACTAATTATTATAAATTTAATGGTTATTTTTTATTGAATAATCTACCGACCAATACAAGTTTTATTCACCTATACTTTAGTAATACTAGATTAATTTTAAAGTTTAGACCTCTTAGCATAGACTGAGGTAAATATCATTTGACATTTATTTAATAAACTAAACATTTTTCAATATCGATTTAAAATTTAGTAGTAAGTAAAGTAGCATAATAGTGCGAATTTTTATCTCTTCTATTAAAAAACAAGATTTACGTCGTCAACAGTCTAAAAACAACTTCAAATGGATCTTAGCAACAATTTTTTTTAATCTTACAAAACAGAATTCATTATTTCTGAGACATTCTATTTTAAGTACACATAATGACAAAGATGTATATTTTTTTTAATATAAAATTAAAATAATGTACAAAAAATCTATGGATAATATGGAAAATGTCATCTTGCTATAATCCGCGACTAGCGAAAACGGTTAGTACTCAGTACACTCTATGTTTAACATAACATAGATTTTCTTTAATCGCGGAATAGGGCAAAATAATATTTTCGATACTTTGCTAATATGGATTTGTGCAAAGTAACCTCTATTCAATAAATTAATGTAAGTAATTAGTTAGTTTTATCAGTCCAGATTATAATGATGTCGGATAAAAATCGTTAACAATTTACCACTTGTTCATCCTTAAAGGTTGTGAGGCCCGACAGCAGTTATCCCGTTCAATAACTTTTCTCGAATATATTATAATGTAAAATATTAGGAATATGAAGAAGCCTAAAACAAGACCATACACGAAACAATACGTGTGAGTAAACGAAATAGAAATTAAGACATAATATCCAATTTTAAAATAAGAAAATGTAAACTGTTGTATAATGGTACTATCAGTCCAGTTAATATAAATTAATGAAACAAGGTAAAATTTCAAATTTACATAACAAAACTGAATGCGCTATAATATCAAAATAAATGCAAAATTCAGATCATTTAATAATAGTCACCTTTTAGACAGCTTATACAGGCGTTAGAAAATTATAAAAATATCAAGTTTAAAACAGCGTTCATCGAAGATTTCCGGTTTGTCATGATACGAATGTGCATTCAAAGTCCGATGTCGTATCGTGTGTATTTTAGTCCATCAATGAATTACAATTGTAATTCAATGGCAAAAATACTGAAATTTGGAATCCTTTGGTTTAAAGGGTATTTGTGGGATTTTTTAACCACAGAATCATCGTTAGTTGATCGCATGCTCTTATGAATTTCGATGTACGAATAAGCACATTCGGGTTTTTGTTATAATTTAAAATAAAATAATGAATATTATATTTTTATAACACATTAATCAAATATTATTGCATAACTATTAAAATCATGCAAATTATAAAGACGGAAAAAAGGAACGTCTCTAAAATACGTCATTTTGATTCGTTAAATGTATTCGTTCTTCAGTGTTCCTCAATTTACTACACATAAACTTTTACAATTTAAATCTAACTAAATATTCGTTTATATCATAAAGGGAAACAGGTACAGTTCACTTACGACTTGAGCTTTACGTTTGGCTGGTTTATTGCTAATTTAAAAAGTTTAGTTACAAACTTAATACGTTACGTTACACGCATATTGAATAGATTTCAAACGTAAAGCCCATGGGATTCGATGTTAAAAAATTACACAATATATATTACAAAGTACTCTCATTCCTAAAACGTTGAATATACCCGACAGAAAAAAATTACATTACCAATAAAGTTATAGCTTGATTTATATCGTTACTTAAATCAGACTACTATAGTGCATAATTAAATCTTTCACTTTATTTTCGGTTTAAAGGGCAACTAAGGTTAGTCAATTTTGAGATGAGAAACATTGTTTGTCACGAAAAAGCGAACTTATCTAACAGAAATACATCACTTAGAGAATATATTTCTTATAGTATTAAGCTGTTTAAGTTAAAATCCAAATGAATTTATTTTTTTCTGTATTTACTTTCATCATATCATATCTGCAACATCTAAAACTGTAAAATGTAGATAGATAGGACACGACAATCCTTGACCCCTCTGTACATATATTGTGTATTATTACGAATATATGAGCGCCTAATATGCTTATCTCAATACACACGACTTTATCAAACGCCAAAGCATGGAGGACGGTTAATTTTATTATTAACTTGTGCAATTACATCGCCCTTTAATTAATAAGACTATAAATATATTTAAGAACCAGTCCGTATTATATTGCTTGCATGCCCTGAGCATTTATGAAAAATCACGAGTTCACTACAAAAATCTACCATTTACTACGAATACGTTTCTAACATCCAAAGCTTTCGCATGGAAAAATATCGCTTATCAAAGTCGCACTACATCTTTATAATAAGTTGTAAGAATATTTTGAGTCGCAGAAACTATTATAACAACTATATTGTACAAGACACTTCTTAGTCAATTAACCTTCTACAATGACAAAATAAAAAGTGTAAAAATAGTAATAAAAACAAACCCATATTTTATTATTCAATTATAAATATTCCACTTTAATTATATACTGGAATATTTATATTGAAATATATTGAAATATAAATATTCCATTGTAAAATTATAATTATATTTAACCTAATAAGTAAATTAACAATAATCTATTAAACGGGTACTTTAGTCACAGTATTGTTCCAATTAATTTAAGAATTTGCGGTAACCGAAAAGAAGCAGCTCAGATCATTATGCAATAATGACACAATTATCTAAGCTACACTAGAAATCTTGCATTTTGCTATATGCATATATTATTTTTTAATTAATCTACGAAAATTAATTAGGTTCTTCTTTCAGTATGAAGTAAACACATTTAATTCAAATTATTTTTATATAAGTGATAATTTATTATTTAAAATGTCAGTTTTCTTAGTTTTTGCTGCATCCAATTGTACCAATTTTAAAATCTCTTAAGTCAAAAAATTCAAAAATCTTTAGTTGTACATTAAATTTGCAATTTAAAAAGATTAAGATTTTGTCACTTTGTAAAAAAAATGTATACCTACTTATAATATGGTACTGACTAAAAATGTACTTAAATTAAAAATCATTGATAGGATCAATTTAATACAGCACTACCACATACATCTCTACAAATTTTACAAAGCAATGAACTAATCCTAGAAACAAAATATTCAGTTAATGACTGATAATGAATCATGAAGAATGTTTTATACGTTTTCGAAAAAACTATGGCTTTAATTATAATTTGTTTAGAATTCTGGTGTTTTACTATTGTTTGTGCGATTTACGCTTTTTATTCTTATATAGCAATTGATAACCCTACTTTTAGTTAGGACAAACCAAAGGCAATTTTTAAGGCGAATCCATCTCTTGAAAATCTATGGTGAAAGGAAATTAACATAAGAGTTTTTAGTATGTGTGTAATAATTTATTTTAATTAATATGTGTTGATGAAGGGAATGGATCATATAAATAAGTCATTATAATAACATTTATTGCATCGCACGATGAAATGAATTTAGACTGATGTTATTAAAATAATTTTGTCATTTCTTGTATTGGATTTTTCAACTCCTCTATAAATGACATGATTGTCTATGCTTCTATGAAAATCGTTGATTTCATATACAATCATATAAGCTTAAAAATTATTCCTTAAATTCAACACAAAAAATTCGAGCAGTATAAAGAATAAAACAAACATATATTGAGTATTAGCTATAAATAAAGAATACATTTATTTGATTATTTTGGGGAGAAGTAATTTGTGCTTCGGATTATAAATGCAATTTCAATTATGAAATCTACAGACTGATAGCGTTTGGTTAACTCGTAGCAGCATCTTTTAAATCTAATATATGACTTTTGACACCATCATTTTATTCAATTTATTTTAATACATTCGAAGAAATGGAGGCAATGACACATTAAATGATAAATATTGTCAGTTTCAGTTATTTTCTAATGGTCTACTTATTACTGCTTTATTTATATAGAGATAATAGCAGTATTATTTTCCATCGCTCGCTGAGAGGCTCAGCTATTCTATACTGTCATTTTATATAAATTACTTTAATGGTAACCTTAACTGCTAGCTTGTTTCAAGTTGTTAATATGTAGAATAATACAAGAGTGAATTTTAATTTAAAAAAAGGTATTGCTTAATAATAATGCAGAAGAAATATGAATAATTTTTCATGCTTCATATGAAATTAAAACCATTTTTCTTGTTAAATTTGTAATTTCTATGACTCAAACAACATTCACAATGTTTGTAAAAGCCATAAAAGCTTCACTATTCACTCATCTACATTATATAATAATTCCATACACAACTTGTATGTAAAATAACTGAATTCCAGTAAATTTACATACTAGTTTTTATATCCATTACAACTGATCAGAAACAATATAGTATGGCAATAGATTAGTTTAAGATTTATTCATTGTAATTTTGTTACATTCTTTATACAAGAAATATGAAAGATACATTCCGTCAAAAGACCTAGAATCCAAAATCTGTCAGTAACTGTAAAGTGTGAGTTGTTTACTAGAGCTGTGACCATCGTACACGCTGTCCGCACAACAATACAGGTATGAATTGTCACATATACACAGGAAGTAATGGGAACAGTTCACATATATGGTGCGGAGTTTGGTGGTTTCGGATAGAGAGGGGGCCTGTGGCGAGCGCTCAGAGGCGGCAGGGCTCCGCAACGGACCGTCACGCACCCGAAAGCGGAGGCCCGTCCGTCTGGACGTCCTTGTCTTCCATCGGTGGCCCGTAAGGCCGATCTGAACCATACCGCCTGGATAGACTCAGCATTTCTCTGAGACCCTGCAATTTTTATAACACAATATTATAGCGCCTATAGTCTATAGATCTATATATCTATAGATCTATTTCGGACAAAATAAATAAATAATAAATAAATATATTGGACATTTACACACACGGTCGTCCATCTCCAAAGTAAGTAATTTAATACTTGTGTTATGGGTGACGGACAACTGGTAGATATACTACATATATATATTTAAATACATACTTAAATACAAATACACACCCAGGCTCGAAGAACCAACAATTTGTTTATAGAAAATGTTGGCCCTCGGCAGGAATCGAACCCGCGACCCGCGGAGCTGAAGGCAGGGTCACTACCCACAGCGCCAACGGGCCAGTCATATTCTGGACAATGTGCTCAGGTACTTCACGACCTCATTCTTCCATCGCCTTTCTATTATCGCACCGCAAGGCATAGAGAGAGATTCCACCCCTACATTGTAGATATCCCAAGAAGGCGCACGAAGCGTTTCAATTCTTCATTTCTGTTGCGCACAACACGGGAATGGAATTCTCTCCATAATTCTCTCCCGGCATCAGTCTTTCTCAATAGTTATAATATGGGTATTTTTAAAGCTAGAGTGAGTAGGCATCTTCTAGGCATGAGCGTACCACCTTTGTGGTATGTTTCATCCTTATCAAATTAAATATGTTAGTTGGCTTAAGCATTTCATGCCTAACATTACGATCCTTTACTCTATTTAGTTTAAATTAATGATTTATCAACAAATTAAATACACCATCATTTTAAGAGAGAAAGTCGAAAACAATACCACAGAAACCTGTGGCAGGTTAGAATAAATTATTCTAAGGCTTATTAATTATTCCAACTTGTCTGCATATTAGTCGGTACTATGATAAAAAGTAGTTTATGTCCACTCAGTTGTTACACTTCCTCAGAATGTCTTAAATCTTACTTACTAGTTAGAAAGACAACAAACACACATATATGTACATATTTGTAATATTAGTGTGAATTATAAAGCTAAACACATAATTTGAAAGGTTCATAGTAATCTTATAGAAATGGCACTGAAAAAGAAATTAGAATGTCATGGAGATTTTGCAGGTTGTGAAAATATTTTTAGTGTTGTAAATAAAACCTCTCCAAAACAAGCTGTGAGCTTGTAATCCAGATCATGTATCATTTTTCAAATCAAAAATTTATATTCAGTGTACTTATCTTAAGGATAATTTAGAGAAAACTTAGCATAATGCTAAGTGTATGAAGCATATGTTTACATACCTCATACATGCATAGTACTGCATTACAATTTGTTATGTAGCCTATCCTCCTGATGATGCTTCGTTTACGGGTGAAACAATCGTAGAGATTGTCGTGGTATTTTGTGATACATGTGATAACTTGTACTGCATGTGTAAGGAATATGAATGTTGCCTTCTGCTTCATACACTTAGCATTACATAGATTCTCTGAACAAAAGCGGATTATAGCAAAATAATTATATTGTAACTTCTATACTATAGAATTCCGAAAAGTAAAGTCTGCTTCTTTAAATCATTTAGGGATACATTTGTTTTTTGGGGTAGTATTTTATGAAAATCTGCAAATTAATCAATAGTAGAAATTTATTTCACCTTATTCTCAGTAATAAGCCTTTGGTAAAGTTCCTCTTCCTTCCTAGACTCACTATTGTCATCCATGTTAACTGATTTATACATAACACTTGTCATCTCATTAATTCTTTCCGCTTGTTGACGAATCAACTAAAAAAGGTTTTGAAACTTTCAATTTAATCACAGTGGACAAGTAGTGAAATTAGTACTCAAATAGACTTAACATATATACATACACTTAAATTTTAATATATAAACATTGTCTCGCTTACAAAGTTTACAAATACCCAAATACAAATATGTAATATTATTAGGAATATGTATATTTTACTTCACCTTATTATAACAATCAACCAATGGAAAGTTTTAATAAGTATGATAAGTCACTTTGACTTTCACTTGATAAGTCAGTTTAAGAGGAATATGTGGGATAATATTCTTGTGAAAACAAAACTTCAAATTTGTTGATATTACTTAGAGGAAAACAGAATTAGGGTAAAACATACTTTTACAACACATCAAAGTTTTTGTCTAAAAAAAGCTTACTGCTGAAACTCTTAACTCATTTTATAAATTCATTTTCATATTCTGGTTTTATATTTTTTGTGATTTAATTTACCTAAATATATAATTGCAAAATAAAAACTAAAAAATAATATTAAAAAAACTTACTTCTTGTTGCTTTTCATTCATTGCTGCTGTGAAATCTATTCTTGATTCCCATATTCTCTTTTCTGTATGCTGTCGATATTTAGACATAATGAGTTCTAAGGCTTTTCTGTGGTCTTCTAAGGCAGCCCTTAATTCACCATTCTCTTTTTGAACATCTCTCATCAAACGAGATTCCCTCTCCATGCTTGCTATGAGTTCCCCCCTTGGCCTTTCTCGGGAGGCCTCATGAAGTGTGTCCACTTCTTCCTTGTACTGAAATAATAAAGTTTATTAAGGTTACAAATTGCTTATGAAATATTTTTTAGTGCTATTATTATTGCCAATTACCTATTTTAGTCACAGAGCAAAAGTAACATGTTTTAATTAAATGGCAATATAATAAAAATGTCTAAAACAGTATTAATTGATAAATATTGTTTTGTTTGTAGAAGTAGAACTAAAGTACCTCCCTATATCCTGAAACAAATATATTCAATGTTTTTATTTGCGTTACAACATATTCCCATATTCGTTATTTGCCAAGACGTATTTATAGACAGTTTACCTAACATACGGGCCAGAAATGAAGATTTAGAGTAACGACATCGTTAAGAAGTATAATGAACACTTACTTGTTTAATAGTATATATTTGTCGGTAGGCAGTTTGCGTTTCTGTCAACAAAGCATCCGCTTCGGTTTCCCTTTCCTTGAGACGGCCGGCTAGTTTTTTGGCATCCAAAATAATTTGTTGGATGGTCAGTGACATCTGAAATAGCCAACAATCTACAATACGACCAAATCTACAGATAAATTTAATGGGATTATAACACCAATAACGTTACGGCACAAACCCTGATATCCACACAGTATAGTGACACGAGTGGTCTATCATTTAATTAGTAATTTTAGGTTTAAGTAATGAAACACTATTTATAATTATAAATCCCGAAAGATGCACATCAGCTGTTTCGTGATTGGAGTTCGGCAGCCATTAGCTTTCATTAAAAGCTGGCTATTACACACATCAGTTTGGAAAACCTTCACAATCAAAACAGGGCGTTCGACGATGCAGTCGAGATAGGTTCTTTCGTTTGTATGAAAGAGAAAGAAGAAGTTTTGTACCACGTATACTACGTCAATATAATTTGTCATGATAATATTTATGACATGACCTTGATAGCGTTCATAAAATTTCAACATGAAGCAACATAGAGCCACAGACAACTAACAAAAATTTATAATCGGTTGTTTCGAATATTATAGTCATCCCAAAACATAGTTATTACTGTTTATTATCATATTATATATATGTGAAGCAGTACTTCACACCAGAACAAATTTTAACCTTATACCAGGCTCAAGTCCGTTCTTGTATGGAGTACTGCAGTCATCTTTAGGATGGGTCCGCTAAGTACCAACTTGAGGCACTTAACTCCGTAGATCGTCGCGCCAGAAGAATTATAGGCGACAGTGAGCTGACTCAAAGGAGGCTCGCGACTCTAGACCACAGGCGTGCAGTCGCATCACTTTCTGTTTTTTACAGGATATATTTCGGGGAGTGTGTCACTGATCTGTTTGATCTGATCCCTTCCTCGCCATTCTACTATCGTACCACCAGACGCCGAGAAGGGCTCCACCGATATACAGTTGACATCCCAAAAATCCGCACTAAATGCTTTCGCTCGTCGTTTCTTATGCGTGCGGCCAAACTGTGGAACTCCTTTCCCGCATCTATCTTTCCGGACTCTTACGATCTGTCGAAATTCAAAAAAAGAGTGAATAGGCACTATAGTGGCAAGCGCAGGCTTCCCACCTTAGGCTACATCGTTCGCTTTCCATCAGGCGAGATCGTAGACAGGCGCTAGATCCTACAAAAAAAAATCATAGACTGTTATAAGTTATTATACTTAGAGTAGGGAAGTTAGCCCAAAATGTGCCATATTAAGACAAATAGATATAAAAAGAAAGCAAATGAGGGTCTATCTGTTTCTTTCGTTTATGTGTGATTAGATAAAGATGACGTATGCGAGATTCATCTTCTTTATCATTATTTATAGTGAAACTTTAAATTACCGTCACACCTATTCTAAATATAATAAATCTATATATGTGTCCAAAATACATATCTACCAAAATTTTTCCCTAGGTTTCTTCAAAATATATCTGTCAAGTTTGTCAATTAATTGTAATACATATGGTTGACAATATTTTCACAATACGGGCGCCAGGAAAATTCTTATTATGATATAAGATTACCGTTGTAAATATACCTACTTTTAAAATATATTTTATGCGTAACAACAGTGCGTACAAAACACATTAATTGACATATATAAGCCAGCTGTGCAAATAAAATTATTTACGATTACGATCTCTGTTGTTTTTCTTACATGAAGACGCAAAAACAAATATGAATATAAGTTAAATACATGTTATATATATACACCACAGACAAGACATTACATTTTACTCTTTTAGCTTCTTAAAGTTAAACTATGATTCTATTATCGATCAGGCAAAGACTAGTACCGATTCAGTGAATTCAATTCATGTCTCTGATTCTATATATGCACCTATGTGGCTATTCGACTTATATTTGTACTATCTCGTCGATGAATCGGGACGCCAATAGTGGATATTTAGAATCTTAATCAGCTGTGATTAGAAATTTTTGGAAATCTGCATGCGTTGCAAATTTTTAAATAAATAATTGGATTTACATTAGCGGCTATTCATTCGGAGTGACAACTACGTAAAAAAACAACAAAATAAAAAATATGCCAAGACAAACAAACAACTTTGGGTGACACTTTATTCTAATAAATTATTCGATTGAGTAATTTATTTTCAAATCTGTCTTTTAAATTGCAACAACTTTATCATAAAATAAACGGACAAAATAATTTTTGTCTATTGCTTCGTTGCTACGGACAACCTTAATTTTATTATATTTTAACAAACTTTTTAAACTATCTGAAAAACAGAAGTAATTTTGAATAGTTTATGTAATAAATTGTTTATAGATATATATTTGAGACTTATGAAATATAGATCTATGTTGTATTGTAATCGAAATAGATTCAGTAACTCACAAATAATATTTTGAAGCGTACGTACGTCGGTGTTGAGAATCGAGTACCATATATTATGCAACTTCCTATAAAAATAACTTTAGAATGCCAATAGAACAGGCACCTTGCGTAGAGCTAGGTTCAGCTCCGCGTACTCCAAGCTTTATTGCATCACCATCGCCGTCTGAAATTTCTAGCGCTAGTTCTCCAGAACCACAAAATGTTCGCGCCACTCCACTTTTTAGGTAAGACCTTTTTGCAAAAGTAACGGTCTGTTGCTATCCCAATGCTGAGAATGCGCTCATTATAATACATCTTTTTGAATTTTATTTATTCATGCTTTTATTGTACCCCACATGTAAGGAAGAATCACACCACTACCATTCAGAAAAGAGAGATATATATAATATAAGAAGGTAGTAATACATTTTGACGGTCTTATCAGTACGTAGCGATCTCTTCCAGACAAACAGATTGACCCAAGGTTTATAACTTCCGTCTTTTTTTTTAAATTTAAATTTAAATTTAAACTATCGTGAGTACCTAGTATTCATAGTTAATATAGATACCGGCTATACTCACGTCTTCTTGAAATTTAACAATATTGTCAAAATTGGATCACAGAGACATTTTATCAATATTAATCATAAATGAAATAATGTGACAAATTAATTAATTAACCAATAATTTTTGACTGGCCCAAATTTGGCGGTGACCCTACGTAGAACTCCGCAGGTCGCGGAATCCCGCCCAGGGGCGATATTTTCTATAAACTATTTGTTGTTCTTCGAGCATATGTGTTTAAGTATTTGTATTTAAGTGTGTATTTACAATTATATATGTACTTATTTACCAGTTATTTGTTTACCATGTACCCATAACATAAGTATTAACTTACTTACTTTGGGGACGGACGACCGTTCGTGTAAGTGCCATATTTATGATATTAACAATCGAAAATTGGTTTTGGACAGTTTTCACCAAAATGTATTGTATTTCTATTTTACATTTAAGGGTGCTAGCAATGCCTCCCCCTGATCCAGAACAACCACCTGGTCAAGATGAACTTGAGCGTAGATTACCAGGCTACAGGCGCATCGTAATACCCAGAGAATTAACGCTCATAGAGCTTTTGGTGAGAATGATTTACTAATAAATAAATGTACGAATAATATTTTATGGATATTATTTTAAACATAAACATATAGTAATAATCCGGAAATCTTATGTCAACTGAAATAAAACTAAATTAAAATTTGTTGTCAATAAAACGACATCTTACACCAATAATAATGATTGTCACATGCGACTGGCAGATGGTGGTAGCTGTCTAATCAATATTCAAGGTTTAATGTTTTCATTGAAAGAGATTATAGACCATGGAGAACGGCTGAGTACAATCTAATATATTCGCCAAAGCAGCAGCATTTGCGTAAATATTGTACATTCTTGTCGAGATACGTAATGTTAGCAACATTAAGAAAAAGTTAATTCCTTTGTTGTATGGAAGATCAGAATCAGAAGATATACAAAATCATAAAAACCTTCTTTGTTATGAAAGGGTTTCGAATTATTTACTAGAGAAATGGACCTGTAGCATACATTTGTAGTTTCTTCTTATTTTGAACTTTCACTTCCTCTGCTACAGAGGAAGTGGACATAGCATAGAAATGATTGCCAGCTCGTTTGAGATTGCTTAGTTTGTTACACCTGAGCGTAGCGTCTGAAAAACCACTCTAAAACCGTTGGGCCTTTTATGATACTGATAGCATTGTTTACATACTTCCGTGATTGCATCTATTTCAGTTAACGTTTGACCGTTAGAGTTCTCAACGGTCCATGTGCTGAAAGATGAGGTCTTCGTCTCCTGTTTCTTGCTTATTGGTATATATATCAACTGTAGCACATAGGTTTCGATGGTAGGTGTTACGATCCCGCCTGCATGCTTCCTGTATACGTGCAGATATGACATTTAAACTTCTAACATCAATACCTGAAGATATCATGCTCCGTCTTTCCTCAACAGGGGCTAGAGTTACGTTACTCATCCAATGTTGTCGCTTGCGAGGAATATCCAATGGTTTGGATGTGACAACAGCTTTTACTAAAAGAATGTTTTAAATCAAACAAAAGTAATAGTCAGCAATTTATCAGAAGATCTTTACAGTCACTGGCAAAATAGTTGAGTTATTATTGCAAGTTAGAGCGTAGGAAAACGGCTACATGCAATATAGCAAAGGGGCTGAATTTAAGTTATGAGTCGAATTTTGTGTGCCGATAACTGCGAATTTTTCATAAAACTTTAAAGCCAACAAGTTCAAAAGAAGCGTGTACATAGTTTTTCAATTGTTCTTATGCCTTGCCTATCATTTGTAGCGGTAATCTTTTGATGTAAATAATACTTTTTTGCAAATCAGGCCACATTATTGCGCAGTACGTATGCCCACTTATTATTGTTAATATTGTTTAATTCTATGTCTAATGTTTTTTTAGAAAGAAAGTAGTGGCGTTACAACAGACGAAGAAGTTCTGACGATTCGTGAAGCAAAGTTGCGTGTTATTGCAGAGCGTGTTGGTTTGCGGCGGCTAAATGTCCTTGCTCCTCATTTGCGCCATCTTACCCTAGACGGCAGCGCTTTATCATCCTTGAGGGATCTTGGAATTGGATTGATTCATTTAAAAGTATGTTGCTAGACTTACAAGCAATATAACAGAACTAACTACTCCGCTACAATCCGCACGGGCCAAGCGAATGCATGCAAAGCCAATGTGTATGAAGCAGGCAAAATCCACGCACCTTATACATGCAGGACCAGCCACCACATGCACCCCAAGGCGCAATTCACCAGCAACAACGAACACAAAAGCAGCACACACACCCACCACCACAATCTCGACGATCGTTTCGCCCCGAAACCGAAGCATCATCAGGAGGATAGGCTTCACGACAAAAATCGTACTACGCCGCGCTACCCATACAAACAGTCTTAAATAGTTCAACTCCCACCAATACCCTCCCCTCCGAACACATGCAGCAAAACGGAATT
This sequence comes from Morpho deidamia, assembly GCA_947086505.1. Taxonomy (NCBI): domain Eukaryota; kingdom Metazoa; phylum Arthropoda; class Insecta; order Lepidoptera; family Nymphalidae; genus Morpho; species Morpho deidamia. Next base: position 6,425,417 of record CAMTZC010000025.1, read on the forward strand.
AGATACATTTACTTGCTCGTTAATTAAGTGACCATTGTTATTTTTTATTATCTCAAGTTGCTCTAACGTATTGAGTCGGAGTCCCTTATCACAAGTGTGGAGAATATGAAATGAATGGTCATTAGGCACTTTATGACCGCTTTCTAGCAAAATTTTGCAAAACATTTGCTAGAAAGCGTATAAATGTATCTAATTCCGTTTTGCTGCATGTGTTCGGAGGGGAGGGTATTGGTGGGAGTTGAACTATTTAAGACTGCTTGTATGGGTAGCGCGGCGTAGTACGATTTTTGTCGTGAAGCCTATCCTCCTGATGATGCTTCGGTTTCGGGGCGAAACGATCGTCGAGATTGTGGTGGTGGGTGTGTGTGCTGCTTTTGTGTTCGTTGTTGCTGGTGAATTGCGCCTTGGGGTGCATGTGGTGGCTGGTCCTGCATGTATAAGGTGCGTGGATTTTGCCTGCTTCATACACATTGGCTTTGCATGCATTCGCTTGGCCCGTGCGGATTGTAGCGAAGTAGTTAGTTCTGTTATATTGCTTGTAATATGGAATTCCGCAAAGTAACGCCTGCTTCTATAAATCATTGCTAGACTTAGATAACCTAATTTTCCAAGACTAAAGGATTAATTCGTATACATAGAAATTGTGATGAAATGGACAAGTGTTCTCAAATTGCCGTGATATTGCTTGTAGAGTCTTAGCGTAAACAGATGCGGGTTGACATCGTTAGATGGAATTTGGGGCCTGGCTGCTTTACGAGAGCTTCATGCTGCCGGCAATCGACTGCGAGAGTTGCATCCCTTGGCAGCGATGCAAAAGCTACACACACTCAATTTAGCAGAGTGAGTACCGCGAATAAAACATCACGCATGATAGGCGCTTTGTACCATATTAGTATCAACAAGTTATTTTATGTATCAATAAGTTATTTTAAACAGCTGATGCTCATACGAAACAAAATGTTTTTTAATTCACTGACGTTCAGATTGTGATCTTACAGTAATCCTATAGAAGAATCAAGTCGATTATGGACCCTGGGAGTTTGCAGTTCATTGCGCCGATTAATTTTGCGAGGAACTCCTATTTCAAACACGTTAAATTATTATTCGTTGGTTACGTCTGCTCTACCGATGTTAGTATCTTTAGATGAAATGCCGTTGAATTCAGATGAGGAAGGTAAGTGAAACATATTTAATTTTTGAAAAATTTACAAATTAGTGTCAGTTTGATACAATGGCCTTAAAATCAAAGGATTATAGCAAAATATATTTGCTTTGTATAATTACGTTTTTATTACGAAATTCGCTTAATTATTCCCTGTTTTCATTTGAATATTTAAAATCAAATGGAATCAAAATAAAGGAGTATATTGTACTACGGTACATGATATGAAATTTTGCCACAATTGTGACGTATACTTTAGTTTGAATATCATTGCTCATAATTAAGACAACTGGTAAAACTATAGATGATTTAAATGAAGACGTACTATCGGAAAGTATTGGACCTGAAAATGAAAATGACAGTGAAAATGCCAAACAGGACTTACTAGTCAGCGATGTGGTAACAACGTTAGATCCACTCCCAGGCCCTTCGAAAATATTACCAGTGAGCTAATTAACATTTACTCTTTAAGACAAAATTAAAGATTTGCTTATCAATTATAGATTTACCTATACAGAGATTTAAATTGAGTAATTAAAATGAATGATAGTTTCATGACCCTTCCCGAGATAAATATTTGTAGAAATGAATGTCTTACGATAAAATTTTTGAGACAGTCTCGACATGTTGTCAAATAAACGATCATGTAATAAACTATTCCATTGACAATTGCTTACAATACTGTGTGTTTGAGAGCGCGTGACACTTGTTAAGCGTTCATGGGTTCAAACCCGGGACTTGCTCATATCAATTTTCCATAATAAATTGTATGCTTAAATGGTATATATAAATGTTGCATTACGATTTACGGTAATGGAAAATATCACGCAACTTGTATATGAAAAAATAATTCTTGCTATTTTTTAATATGTCTAATACATCCTCCAGCCCTTATCCCACTCTAAGTGGGGTTGGCACAACATGTTAAAATCATGTTGTCATATGATTTGGCTACGTTAATACGTATTTTACGACCGGCCGCCGGCCTGACGTCATACGTTAGTCGTATTTAACGACTCCTCGGTAAGAAAGAGGGTGGTCTATTCTACTCAACCGGATCCCACACGGTGGGTCAACTTATCTTAGTCGCCTTTTACGATACTTCGGTAAGGAATTAGGGTGGTCTATTCTACTCAGCCGAATACCACACGGCGGGTCGACTTAGCTTAGTCGCCTTTTACGACACCTCGGTAAGAAATGAGAGTGGTCTATTCTACTCAGCCGGATACCACACGCATGATTTTTTAATATGTCCAATATATATTGGATCACTCTGTCAGGTCTTAAGTACAATACTTCAAAGATAGACGAAGCCCTTCGATATAGTAACCGCCGCTACAGTTCTTTAATGTTTGATTAGAGTCCAAAAAATTTGGAAAAGACAACCGGGACCTTAAATCTCAATAAATCGAACTTACCTCGACGCCGTCCGTGCACGACTGAGTGTGGAGGGGTCAGGCCAACACGGCCCAAGCTTCCGCCCCGACCAAAGACAGCTTTAGAAAGGGCACTAGATGCTCCTACTAGATTGCAGATTATGAACACCCTTTTGGGTAAGTGAAGTGAAATAAATATATACTCGAGAACATTTACAAAATAAACTCTTTTTATAAGTGAAAGTTTTTGATTAAAAGGTTTATAATTTAGTTTGTCAATATTAGTTTATTAAATCACAACATACTTATATATTGTTATTATAATATAAATATAGCAATAATTAAATAATTATATATTTCGTTAAAGACGATGAATGGCGTTGTAGCGGTAGTAAATTAACATCACATCATCCTGTATGTGGTAATTTGGCGAGAGCTTTGCGACGTTCGCCAAAGGAAAATCCTCGTAGTTCGAGTAAGTATAAATTCTATAGTAATATATGTTGAAATAAAGGTACTCTAAATTCGTCGTAATATAGAGTGATCACTTACCAAAATAATCAACTTTAAATAAAGAAGATATGGGAAGAAAGTTCCCATTAATACAAACCAGACCCCCCCCCTTTTAGTTCCAACCTGCGTCTTTTTCACCAGCCGTTAATAATTCCATAAGTACTGAACGATCGCCGCAGTAGTCGGAAAATAAACAGCTACTTTGGTAACGTTCGATTATACCATTGTTATTAACTATTACCATTGGTACGTAAAACGAATATCATCATTCTCCTGCCCTTATCCCACTCTAAGTGGGGTCGGCACAACATGTTACAAACATGTTGTCACATGATTTGGCTGTATATTTACGACCGGCCGCCTGCCTGACGTCAACTTACCTCAGTCGCCTCTTACGACACCTCGGTAAAAAAGGAGGGTGTTTTTCTATTCTGCCGGATACCACACGGCGTAACGTAAAACGTAACGTACGTAACGTTTACGTAAAACGAATATATCAATGCAAAAAAGTAGGTACAAACCGACAGTCTATCCATTGATATCATTGGATTGTATGTCGAGGCTTTCAAAACTTAGCTGTTACAATTTATTGAAAAAGCTTGGTAATGATTCCCATACTTTTCAATTGTTTAATTATATTTTATGAAATATCAAATCAAATCAAATCAAAATATTCTTTATTCAAGTAAACTTGTAAACAAGTGCTTTTGAATCGTCAACTTTACTGCTGGTTCGGAAAGCTGTTCCTGCCGAGAAGAGCCAGCAAGAAACTCGGCGGTTGCTCTTTTTAAAATATAAATCTTAGAACTAGTTACATTTATTTATTACTGTTTTGTACAGGGTAGAAGTGCACCTATATCCACACATCCTTATCATCTAAGTAATCTTCAACAGTATAGTAGGCTTTCTGTATCAGCCTCTTTTTAACAGTGTTTTTAAACTGCTGTAATGGCATGACCAAAATTGATTTCGGAATTTTATTATAGAATCTTATACCCAAACCCACAAACGATTTACGTACTTTTGCTAGGCGCAAAGCAGGAGTCGCAAGCTTATGTCGGTTCCTACTTTGTCTATTATATACATCACCTATCGTTTTATAATTCTTTATATTTTTATGTACAAAAATTACGTTTATACGTATTATTTAAAATATATATATATATATAATATTATTCTAATACCTATTAAATCTAATACCTATTGGTTTTCTACCTATTCCATTCGATGAACTTATTATATTTTGTTACCTAAAATAAAATTATTATACAGAGGCAGCAGAATTAGAAATTGTAGAGAATACTATGGAAGTAGCGTGCCGCTCAATTGCTGCAGAAATACCGCGCTTCCCGAATCCTGAAGATTGGGCCAAGTTTAAAGAAGATACTGGGTAAATAAATTACGGGAAAATAGTATAATCAGTTGTCTAAGGAAAACAGTTCTCTAGCGATTTGTCGAAAAAAATTTTATCATTTGATTTGATGACTTTCTATCGTGAAAACAACACTAAAAATATTTCCTTACGATTTAAACTTATTTGACAGTATTTTACACTTCTCTATTTATTATCTATTAACAATCAACTTAATATTATAAATCATAAAAGTTTGTGAGATATGTGAGATATGAGATATATGGATGTCTGTTACTCTTTCACTGAGTATAAAAAAATATTTAAATCTAAAATTATCTGTCGCGGAACTTAATGTGGCAAATTCCACGCGAGCGAAGCCCTGGACAAAAGCTCGTTATCAATATTTAAATATGTATAGAATTATGAGTTACTTTGCGGAGATCCATAATGCAAAAGTAATAAAAAAATTATTTTGTCGTGGAGTCTATCTCTTGATGATGCTTCGGTTGCGAGGCGAAACTATTGTTGAGTTTGTGATAGTGAACGTGTGTAGTGCTTGTGTATTCTGGTGGCAGTGGTGGAGGTTTGTGCATGTGTTTTTACGAATCCTGCATGTAACGGGTATGAAAAAACGGATAGTCCACTATACATTTAGCACTATATATATTTTCTATTTACTGTATCGCGGATTATAGCAAGATAATTTTATTATTACTTTTGATTTAAATATGTAGTTTTATTCTTTCAGAATTGATATAGATATTGATTTTAATACGAGACCCACCGATGCAGATCCTACGAAGGTACTTGAACGCTTAGAGCGTATAGAAAAAGAAACAATGGAAAGACTTAACGCAAACCCAAACGACGAGTATCATAACAGAATCTCTGCATATTCTGTAGATCCTTCTAGAATACTCTCCAGAGGCATTATGAGTGATTATGAGTTGCGGAGAGAGATAGAAGAGTTGAATATAACATCTCCTCCAGACAACGTTGATGATTTGTTTAGAGATATTGCACCGATTCGACGTCGATCGAGGATATTGGAAAACGATTAAAATATAATACTTTCTAATTATTTGAATTTAAATTGTATCCTTTATTTAATTTTTTAACTGATTGTGTTGTGTAACATCGAATCGTGATTGTAAGTGATCTGATTCATAACAATTTTATTCTCTTCTCATGGAATACAACATGGCATTGTTACTTATCTTTTCTTTTGTCAATTCCTTATTTAAAATGGAATTAATTTAAGGCCTGAAGGATCAAAAAATAATTCGGTGTTACACTTTATCCAATGATAAATTGGAAGCAATAACAATATTGATGATTAAAATGATATGTATGGATGATTTTAAAAAAGGGTAATATTTTTTTTAATTCTTTAATAATAGTCTCAGTATAGCTTCGTTTCCGAAAACGTTTTACATGTTTTGAGATAGACACTTCAGTAAAAAAAAAAACGAAGTGCAAGGAAGTTAACTAAAGATTATATTTGACTGGCCCGTTGGCGCAATGGGTAGTGACCCTGCCTTTAACTCCGCGGGTCGCGGGCTCGATTCCCGCCGAGGGCCAACATTTTCTATAAACAATTTGTTGGTTCTTCGAGCCTGGGTGTGTATTTGTATTTAAACTTATATATGTAGTATATCTACCAGTTGTCCGTCAACCATAACACAACAATTAAGTTACTTACTTTGGGGACGGACGTGTGTGTAAATGTCCCATATATTTATTATTATTATTTATATTTAATTAATGTTAAGTTGACAGCCATTAAAGGCGAATCAGAATTAAGACGTATTTTTCAACTGTATTTCAGAAATTTGTAAACCTCGTGATTTGAATGGTGGAACCTTAATAATAAATCATGTACGTTGGATCTCTCATTGCCAACGTCTATCGTCATCACGAGATATCTATGATGGCAAAGTTTCATCAATAATTTCTTATTAAGAAATGTTCTTTAGTCGTTATAATGGTGTTTGAATTATATTATATTTTATGTATATATACATAAATTTTTATTTTTCATTGTGATGTTGCACGACAAAAGTTATCATTGATGTTCAGAATCAAACCAATCAAAATCTACGTTAGTTTGAGATATCGACTCTTAGATATCCTATTAATATTATATTCATTTATAAATGTTTTTGATAGTAATTCATGGAAAAAATCGTAACATCAATATGTTATGATTCTATCGATGAAGTAATGAAATTCCCGACAGTATAATAATCAGTGAGAACTGCCTAAAACGCGACCACTCATCTTACAGCTCAGTTACTTACCTTACCATAATATTATAAATGCAAATGCTGTCTGTCTGTTTCACAACTAGTCACAATATTTATGAAATTTGATACAACTGAAGTTTTTATGCCGGTTTACATATAGGATATAAAAAAATGAGCTGAGCTATATAAGGTAGAGTTCAGAAGCTTGACTGAGTGAACGAATAAATTTTAATGGGGTACAATTTTTAATGGGGCAATGGGATATAGAACTCAAATAAACTATTATTTCTACGTCGCACATTGCTATTATCGTGAATGCAAATCATATTGTGATAAATTAGAATTATAATAATTATAACAACCTCCTTTAGTTGCAAAATAATTTTATTTTATTAACTTTATTGTTACTATTATTTTATATTATAAATATATAAACTGTTATAGCCCAGCTGTGAGACCGTGCGACTCTTTTGAGGGGATCACGGTTTCAAACCCCGGGTAGGCACTAATGAGTTTTTCTATTAAAAATTTGTTATCAGCCAAGTCGATATGCGTAATACGTCTACTCGCTACCAATGTCGGTATATGTCAGTATGTCATGAAAAAGCTCTCGCGGGGGTAATATTTTTTTTTGGTGGCATACAATTTTAATCTATAAAATCTTGTAAAGTATTTTTTTCATTCATATGGTGTAAAGGATAATTTTCATCTACCTATGTCAATTGGCAAAGCTAACGACCGCATTATTTCAATACAAGGATTAATAATAAACAGAAGAGAAGTCTCGAAAATAGCTTAATATTTTTAATTGATATTTTCAACATTTTTTGTAGTATTTGTGTAAGTGTACAATTATTTAGTAATTTATAGAATTAGGCGTTACTTTGCGGAGATCCATAATACAAAAGTAATAATAAAATTATTTTGCTATAATCCGCGATACAGTAAATAGAAAATATATATAGTGTTTAATGTATAGTGGACTATCAGTATTTTCATACCCGATACGTGCAGGATTCGTAAAAACGGCGGTTTGTGCATGTGTTTTTACGAATCCTGCACGTATCGGGTATGAATTTTATTATTACTTTTGAATTATTTAGTACTTTACTTAAGTGTATTTCTGCAGGTTGAGTTCTTTTACAACCGGGCTACCTCGCCAACACAGTTTACATACAGCCCTAATGCACTATTAACGTTCCGGAAGACCCATTACAAAAATCCGTGTACCTAGTTGATTTTGAAAATAATATGTATTTCAGTCAATTTTCATAACACCGTAATACACCAATACCTCGCTTTGCGTCGTTTCGTTTTGCGTTTTTTTTTGAAGTTCCGTTGTTTTGGATTCAAGTCTTTAATTTTTTTTCCTAAGATATTGCAACAACTTTGTTTTTAATCGCGACATGCCATCAAAATTTTGGGATTCCCTTTCTAACTTTCAATTTTATATTCACTTTGTTTTGCTTACTTTAGAGTTCAGTTTAATTACGCAGTGTGTAATGTAGTTGTGCTTTTTTAAAAAGAGAATAATAAATTTTTGGTGTTTTTGGTTACAAAAAAGATAAATATTTCCCCAATTTATATATTGGCAGAGTTATATTCTTTTTTACATAAATTTATATTTTTTTTTACCCAAATATGAGGGAAAAGGGTGCTGCTGGTAGAATTGCCAAAAATACTAAAAAAACTATCTAAGCTAACTAGCTAAGCTTGTAGACAAAATTAGATATTCTGCGACGATTTGATAAGGTTGTGTGGATGTGTGGTTTGGCTGCAGCCACTATAGACTCATCAGTGATTAATTTTAATTAAATTTTAATAAATTAAATGAAAATGTAGTTTATTTTGTTTATTTGAATACGTTTTTTTTGTATAAACAAAAAACAAAACAAAAATAATTTTGTTTAAAAAAATTTTACTTTGTTCAATTTTATTTTTTAAAGGTAATATTTTCGTAGGCATGGAAGCTCCCTATCTTTGATCATTAAATGGTTTGCTATAGAAAATCTATTTTCACTTTGCGTCGTTTCAATTTGCATTGTGTTTTTTTGGAACGTAACCCCGACGCAAAGTGAGGTATGGGTGTATATTACTAACCTTAAAAATTGTAATATATTTTAGTAAAAACAGTACAAAAATCCGTTTAGTAGATTTTGAGAAAATCAATCCTATAGAGACCAACAGCTTTTGGGGACTTAGTTTTATAATATTTATAGTTGTGTACATTAGGTGTGTGTTGTGGGAGGTGGGAAGGCGTTTTCAGTAAACGAATAAATTTCTTACACGTGTTTCAAATGAAATAAAATACATATATATTACGAATCCCTGTCATTCAGACAGCGGATACCGGCAGTAGTAAACGTCGCCACAAATATGGGTCTTCTAGTTTTAATTTATCGTTATCTTATAGCATCTTATTATACATCTTTCTATAGTGCCATCGTACGCACGACATATTTGTTACAGGATATAAATGATCCACCTAAGGCTATTGCGCAGGTTCCATTGAGATTGCAAGCGAACTGCATCGACCCGAAGTATGGCAGGCACGAATATATCAAAGTAAATAATGTAAGTAAATATCCACACCCAACATTGTTTTAAATAATTTAGTATTATAATTTCTTTGTTACCCGCGTGTTTGCGTTTGCGTCTAGTTTTTGTATTACGTCCGTTTTTTATTGAAGACGGTCTAGAGACTATTGCAAGTTACAAGGATTTACGTTGCGTTATAAAATTTCAATATCGAGAGACCGTAAAATAAACTTATAACAAAATACTTATCTTTTTTCTATATATGCAAGGATCATGCAGTAGATAAAATAAAAACAATCAATGACCTAGGTGTATTCGATCAGAAACGTAAGTTTCTATTTGTGCCCCATATCGAAAATATTACAAAAATGCTTGGATTTGTCATTAGAAGTCCAAAAATCTTAAAAAACCCAGCGAAAAAAAGGTACTCTATAACAGCTTAGTTAAAATATTGCCCAGTGGTTTGACATCCTTACTTTGCGGTCTGTAGTCTTAAACTAAAGCGTATACAGAAAAGGTTTTTTTTTTGGCATTTAGCTTGTTGTGTAAGTAAGGCGGAAATAATATACTCATATAAAAATAGGATTTCATATTTTAAATTTAGAGTTCCAGTAAAATGTTTACGTAGCCCCAAACCCCATAACGCCACTTTATCCTCCTCGCACTCTCCTGTCCTACGAATGTGTAAAGCACTAAATCAATTTCCGAATTCGCCGATTTACACCCAAACTCACTCTGAAAGTTGTTAAAAAGTATATTCTCTTTTTAGTTTTAGTTTCATATATATTTTTTGTCGTGTATCGTGATTTGTTAGCGATGTAAGGGTTTCGTGCACGCTTTTTGTGGGTATAACATTTAGATCTCTGAGTTTGGTACTATTTCAACAACCTTTTCATTTCACCTCAGGCCAGTTGTTGCCGAGAAAAAGCAAAGTTAATCAACTTTGCTTTTTCTCGGGGACTTCAAATTTAAAAACCATTTTCAGATAAATGTTTGAAATAGAGGATATCGATCTTAACTTAGAAAGTATTTTTATTGTTTAGAGAAAACTGAAAATAAATTAGAAACATTAAATAAAGTAAAGTATCGGCCTGTTACAATCCCACTGCTGGGAATAGGCCTCCTCTCTCCGTTTCTGGAGAGAAGGGTTGGAGCTGAGACCTACCACGCTTCTCCAATGCTGATTGGTAGGTTACACATATCTCCAGAATTATCTAGAGATATGCACGTTTCCTCACGATGTTTTCCTTTTCACCGAAAAGCGTGTAAAAAAAATTGCAATTATCAATTAGACACATGAGTTTTAATTGAAAAACTCATTGGTGCCTGCCCGGGTTTGAACTTGTGTTCCCCTCGAAAGAGTCGCACGGTCTCACCGCTGGGCTATCACAGCTCTCGAAACATTAAATACAACATTTTAAAATTTAAAATAACTAACTAGAATTTTTGAAATAATCTTTCGGTTAAACAATTTTTGTTGTTTTTTTGTTTGTTCTAGTAGTATTTAGCCGTGCACAAATCTTATACTATTATATAATAGTGTGGTACTGTAATATACTATTAAACAATAGCACAGTATAGTTGTAAGTATAATAGTATAGTATCTGGCTAAGTTTATCTGGTCAAGAGTATTTATTGTTTTTTTTTCAGAATGTAACTATTCATTGTGTTATCAGCGGTAACGCTTCCAAGCCATTATTGATGATGGTACATGGTTTCCCTGAGTTGTGGTATTCGTGGCGACATCAGATACTACATTACCAAAAAAGATATTGGTAAATTTGAAATATTTATGGTGAAAAGTTAAAATTAGTGCACTAAAAGAATTTAATATGTCTTATTTACATGTCTTAATTGATATTTACGTTTCCATCATACCCTTTTCGATGAAAGGAAACATCGTGGGGAAATTTTATACTTAGATATTTAAATTTCAAAATATTCTTTGTTCATTTATGTTAACTTGTAAAAAAGTGCTTTCGAATCGTCAACTTTATTGCTGGTTCGGAAAGCTGTTCGTACACAGAACTGCCACCAAGAAACTCGGCGGTTGCTTTTGCATAATATAATTCTTATTACTAGTTAAATTTAATCATTACTTACTTGTACAGGGTCGAATAGGAAACGTACTAGTCCATAGGAAACAAACTAGTGTGTTTGGTCTCAATTTAAGACTTATGAATATGAGTGGCAATACTATGTTGCTGATGATGTACACTCCTTGAACACTACATATTTAATTATCTATACTGGAAATATATAATTCTTAATAATGTTATAGGGTCGTAGCCTGTGATTTGAGAGGATTTGGAGACTCCGACAAACCTTTTAGTGTTGCACAATACAGAATAGAGTATCTTGTTAACGATTTGAAAGGTGTAATAGACAGCCTAGGTAACTATTAGTCCTTACTGATATACTAAACAATACCGGACCAAAGCCAGAAATCCATTATTGTAGTTTGGTTGTTAGCTTTTATACCACAAGCTAAATAGAAGACACAACCGTTATTATATCCTGATTTCGTCTTCGACAAAGATGACCCTTGTATCTACAAGTACATTGAAGATTCTTGTTCTTTATTCAGAACCATGAAACACTATTTTCTTGCACTTATCCAACTACTCAATATGTAATATGTGTAGCACATACGTTCTGTTTTGTCAGGTCGCAAGAAAGCATTAATTTTTGGTAATGACTGGGGTGGTATAATAGCTAGCAGATTCCGTGAAACCTACCCCGGCTATCTAATAGGTTATATTGGTTTAAGTACCACCAGTTTAGATGCATGGTCCTATACAATTTGGAATAAAGCTGTTCAAAGAAAAAAATCTGGGTAAGTAATGTAAACAATACAGAAGGAGAAACAAAATATTTGCGTGTAGTTTAAAAAAATTACAATGCTCGCATTGGCGTAGCTTCTTGAGGTCTAGGCGGGGACTAGGCCTTGGACTCACTTTCAAACCATAAATTGAAATAGTGGAAATTTCTCCCACAATTTATAAAATTAATAAACCAGGCACCAGGAACGCAATGGTAAATAATTTGAAAAATACTGAGAAACTCCCAATTTGATACAATGTATATTTGATATTTTTATTTCATTATGACGTCGACTGTATTACGATGATTTTTAAGAACTTAGAATTTGGATTTTGGTGAATCTGGAGAACGTTGAATTCAGAACGCAATGAATACAGAACAAAAATTTTAAGTAGCTAAATTGGGGCCCTTGTTATTTTCTTTTCACCTGGGCAACCTTGTTAAGCAAGCTACGCCACTGAATGGCCGACTAAATCAAGCGTATTCTTCCTTTCCAGTATAAAGTCTTTTTTCAGAAGGTTTAATCTCGTATGGAATATTTTGTCTCTGGAACCTTAATAATGTCAGTTTACAAAAGTAATAATAAAATTATTTTGCTATAATCCGCGATACAGTAAATAGTAAAAATATATAGTGCTAAATGTATAGTGGACTATACGTTTTTTCATACCCGTTACATGCAGGATTCGTAAAAACATATGCACAAACCTCCACCACTTCCACCACAATACACAAGCACTACACAGATTCACTATCACAAACTCAACAATCGTTTCGCCCCGCAACCGAAGCATCATCAGGAGATAGACTCCACGACAAAATCGCAAAGCCCGAATCGCAAAGGGCGAATCCTGCATGTAACGGGTATGAAAAAACGTATAGTCCACTATACATTTAGCACTATATATTTTTTCTATTTACTGTATCGCGGATTATAGCAAAATAATTTTATTATTACTTTTGTATTATGGATCTCCGCAAAGTAACGCGTAATTCTATAAATTAAATGCCAGTTTAATTGCACCAAACATTTTTTTAATAGAAAAGACATGGTCTTTGTTGTGTTTTACCTTTATATAAATTCATACCTATTTCAGATATTTCTATTTGTACCGGACCCTTTTCGTACCAGAAATGAGACTCGCTCGTAATAACATGTCTACCATAGAGAGGTTCTTGCTATCAGGAACCACAGTTGTTACACAGGACGATGTTGAATGTTACAAATATTGGTACGGACAACCAGGTAAATAAATGTAAATTATGGAAATAATGATAATCTTCCTTTCCTATGAAGTAAAGGGAGGTAGCCATACTGATAGCATGCAAAGAGTTAACAGTACGCTGCAATATTAAATTGCTTACGTTTCAGCGTTCTAAGATGTTAGTCACTTACTGGCCATTCTAGCTCTATATCTAAAATCCAGTCAGACGCGAAAGAAGCGCCAACAAAAAATAGCATTTTCGTATTAATAGAACTATAATAAGTCTCAAATAAAGCTGTTCTAATCTATCCTATAAAAATTAGAACGTAAAGAAGACAGAGTGCATGTACTTTCATTAATCCTACTTCCTACTTCCTACTAATATTATAAACGCGAAAGTTTGTTAGTATGGATGGATATTTGTTACTCTTTCACGAAAAAACTACTGGACAGATTTGGATGAAACTTCACAGTTATATAGGTTATACATCAGAATAACATATAGGCTACAATTTGTAATGATTTTATGTATTATAACGATACATGTAGAAAAAGTCAGAAAAATCTGACCTCTGATAGCTATCTTGGCTGCTTGCTGCCTAAACCATTGGAGTTACACAAAGATAATGTACCGTAGTATTATCTGTCCTAAATAGTTCTAAATAAAAGTCCGCGACAGCATATATCTACCTTTTGTGTGAAAGCCACTATGACCAAAATTGTGAATCATGAATTTAATTAAATTAGATACTATTTTTCAATGCACATTTTAGTATATTTTTCAAACTTTTATAAAAATCAATACATTTTTCGCCTTCAATATTTCATGAAGATGAACTTTGTCTTTCACACTAAGTAACTTGGCCGAATAGTTTAAAAGTTATCGCGATATGATTGAGTTCCTAATATGCGCGGTGCGCGAAGATTTTATGGAATCCGTCGGTTTTGAAGTTAGACATCTGAAATTTTGAATGTAAATCTAAATATATATTTCTTAATATTAAGTAAAAAAATCAATCCAAAATTATGTGTCACGAAACTAAATGTGGCTGGCAAAATTCCACGCGAGCGAAGCCGCGAGCAAAAGCTTGTCCTACTAATATTATAAATGCGAAAGTTTGTGAGTATGGATGGATGTGAAAGAGTAACATTTCACGAAAAAACTATCAGACGGATTTGGATGAAACTTTACAGTTATATAGGTTATACATCGGAATAACATATAGGCAACAATTTGTAATGATTTTATGTTATATAACGATACATGTCAATAAAGTCGGAAAATCTGGCCTCTGAGAGCTATCTCGGCGTACGCTGCCTAAATCATTAGAGTTACACAAAGATTATGTACTGTAGTATTGTTTGTCTTTAATAGTTCTAAATAAAAGTCCGCGACAGCATATATCTATCTTTTATGTGGAAGCCACTATGACCAAGATTGTAACTCATAAATTTAATTAAATTAGATACTGTGGCAGACAAAATTCCTAGCGTGCGAAGCCGCTGGCATAAACTAGTCCTTTTATAAAGCTCATCATGCCGTTTTAGCGATTCGATGAATTCGATGTCACATAAAATAGTAAAGGAATTTATCTTTTATATGTTAGTAATAGATTTGTTATTTCAAATAATTCGTATCACAGATTATAAAAAGAATTCCACCAATGGGGCCAACAACAAAATATTAATTTTCCATGAAACTGAGTAAAAATATGGTTTTTACTGTATTTTGAACAACTAGTTTGGGTTCCACACAAATACTCCCGAAATAAATGATGAAGTAGTGATACAATAGTGCAGATAAAAGGACTAAAACAGAGACACTGGAATAAAAAAAAACTGGTTCTCGATTAGACAGTTGGAGAAATTAAAGAGTTACTAATTAAGAATGTTTTATACCTCAACTAGCTGTGCCTGCGGCTTCGCCCGCGTGGAATTTTAAATATAAATATAGTTATTGTAAATTAACCGTGAGAGATAGAGACATGCTGTTGCGGACTTTCTTGTTGTATTTTTATAGATCTACAATTCTCTTGTAGATTACTTTAGCGTATCTCTGCTGGTTTACGCAGCGCACGCAACTAAAGCTCCTAGAAAGCATGTTTTTAAACTATGCTCGATCTCCTCAACAGAAATTACATAATACCGATATGTGCTAATTACCTAAACCATCCGGAACTATTGCACTATCTTTTGGTGAAAACCATACATTAATCCGTTCAGTAGATTTTGAGAAAATCGATTACATACAGACAGACAGTTTTTTGGGACTTTGTTTTATAACAAGTATAGATGTTAAAATGATTTTTTTCTAGGAGCATTCACCTTTGCTGTTAACATTTATCGAGCGAATTTCCCGTTTACTTATTCAAAAAAAAAATACGATGACGGCATTCCATCTACATGTGCACTTGGCAGTAAAGAAGTGGCATTGACTGAAGACAACTTGGCGTTTATGAATTCTACTTATGTGAATATGACAACTGCAATCATTCAAGATGCTGAGCATTTTATGATACAAAAGACTCCAGACCTTGCGAACGCCTTCATGGACAAATTTTTACTTGATCGCAATCTTTAACGTACATTCATCTTTTATTTTTTAACTCCAAGGTTTGTTTTGGTTATGGTATTTTTATCAATTCAGTTTTGGATGTAGACATTGCAATGGACACACATTTTATTAAACTACAATCCATAAAATGGTAAAGAACAAACAGACACTTTTTCAGTAACGTTAGATTACGATAATTTTATGGAATTTTTGGCTATATATGAAAAACGCCATCTACACAATTTTCAAACGCCATTAACACAGATTTCAGACGTAATCTCATATATTTAGCGATTCTCAGCGTCTCCAATGTTCTATGTCGGTCTTGTCTTCAACCTTTAATGTACTACGAGTATACTATGTGGTCGTTGCTTTGTACGATACCTTCAAACTTAACTTGAATAACTTCGTAACTTTATTTTGTTGCTATATGTATATATGGAGAGACAAATAAAATATGTGTTGATTTACTTGTTTTATTTTAATTTAAACAATTTTATATACTCATTCATTTATACTAATATATAAAGCTGAATAGTTTGATTGTTTGAATGCGCTAATCTTAGGAACTAGTGGACTGATTTTAAAAATTCTTTAAGTGTAAATAGTCCATTTATTGAGGAAGGCTATAGACTATATAACATCACCCTAAGATGAATAAGAGAGGTGCAGCTATAAAAAATATGTCTAGCTTTTAAGGTTAACCCACTTTAACCATAATTAATATATGTATAACAGTTTACTCAAATAATAAGACTGCAGTCCACGCGAACGAAGTTGCGTTTAAAAGCTACTCCTCTTATATGTATCTTCGTGTCACAATGCTATTTACCATACTCCTCCGAAACGTCTAGACCGATTTTTGACAAATTTTATATGCATTTTCTGAAGGTCTGAGAAGAGAATCAGCTACTATCTATTTTTCATACCTCTAACTGATAAGCGTTGTCGACCACTAACATGTTTTTTTTGGACAACAATTTTTAATGTTTATAATTTGCAGTAGAAATTCGCTAGAAATAATTTATATGGCAAACAACATTTACACTGTCGTATATCTATTGTAGACAGCAACAATTTTTAAATCAGTGTCTCAATTTATTATTGCTAACAACACTATAGTTACCGCTCATCCAGGGGTATATAAGTGGCCAGGTCATTAACAGAGCTCTTCCGGCGAAGCTTCTGCGCTCGCCCATCCCACGGTGACGCTGTAAAAGCCATTAGGGCTAACAGCATAAGACACATTCGAAAAAAAACCAGAGCTCTCTCTCTCTTTTATGATCGGTTCTTGCCTGCGGCGTCTCTGTTAGTTGGTCGATTCACGTGACTCATTTTATTTATTGCGTTGTATGGTTACATACATTTATAAATACTTTGGATCCTAAAACTATTGTAAGCGGTAACTACAAGAGGTCACTGCTGTTGTGCGTATTACGAGTGCAGCCGATGAATAACGAACACAGCCGATGGCGTTGTCGACGCAACTCCTTACAACAAATAGTGGTTGCCATGGAGACAGAATAACAGGGAGCCATCTTGTGTGACGTGACGTGCGTATTTTGTATTATAGCATTAATTGCGAGCAAGGAATATTGAAAACAAACACTTGATTCTCACAAATTTAGCTTTATTCCTTCACTCACTTTAGAGTCCGTCGCTTTCGTCTAATTTTCAGCAAAGACTACCGTATACATTGACAAGTCATGTTGTTAAACCGCCATTTTTGAGTAATATCACGTGAACGGAAACGCATGCAACCAAGATAGATTCATAGTAATTATAACGTATCATATTCTAACATCTTTTAAGTTGCAAAAACATTTTTACAATAATCAACCAATTATATTATTATAACAATTAACAAAACAGTCAAATATTAATATTCAAATAATTTATGATACAATTCATTTATCGCTGCCGGAAGTAGTGCCAATGGCGCTAGTAGTCAAATACTGTTCTTAATAATCTTATAATTTGTAAATATACTAAAATAAGTAATTGAACCTAACAGGAAGTATAAGTTGAATTATAGATTGAGGATTCATTAATACTCACTTCTGAACATTCTTTAATTAATATTATATTATAAAACTATGACATTTATATTGATAGATAAATTCTCTCATTGTTTGAAATTGTTTTAGAAATAAATAGAAACTAACTAAGAAGACTTATTCATCCTTTAAATAATTAATAGAATTAGGCGTTACTTTGCGATTTTGTCGTGGAGTCTATCTCCTGATGATGCTTCGGTTGCGGGGCGAAACGATTGTTGAGTTTGTGATAGTGAACGTGTGTAGTGCTTGTGTATTGTGGTGGAAGTGGTGGAGGTTTGTGCATGTGTTTTTACGAATCCTGCACGTATCGGGTATGAAAATACGGATAGTCCACTATACATTTAACACTATATATATTTTCTATTTACTGTATCGCGGATTATAGCAAAATAATTTTATTATTACTTTTGACTTATTCATCCGGTGGACATCCACTGCTAAACGTACGTTGCTTCAAGGGAACTCCACACGATCATGTGCCGCTTTGTTTTAGCGACTGCTTGTGATCATTCTTCACATAGTAGGAGATCTTGTTTGCGTGCCTCTCCCATTAGTGAAGTCAGCTTTACATAAGCCTTCCTATTCTTGGCCAGATGGAACAGTTTCGGAGTGCTTTTCGTTTCTGTCCATTCCCTGATATTCCGTAACCAAGATTTCGTTCTACAACCACGTATTCTCTTCCCAGCCTTTACCAACATTATTGGTTGCAATAGCCCGTATCGGCTATGCCTGAGGACATGGCCCAGGTATGCAACTTTACGTTGTTTAATGTTTGGGAAAATTTTGTATTCTAGTGTTAGAGTATGTAATTGTAATTGCTAATTATATTTTGAATTAAGAATTTAAGAAAAGGAGATAAAGACGGTTTCTATCTTTATATAAATTTAATTAACGTTTAATGAGATTTTATATAAATTACTGCTTATGTGTCCATGAAATTTTAGAAAAACGAATTATATATAACTATTTTCTACTTGTAATAATTAATATTTTGTTTATAAAATGTTGTATTGACTAGTAAAAAAAAAACAAAAGATGGCGAAAATGCCAAGAAAATAACAAATGAAAAAAGAATAATAAAGTGGAAACAGTTCGAAGTGCGTAGTTGATCTAGTAGTTGTAATAGAAATAAATATTTTAATTGTTATTGTTTAAAGTTATCGATATTGTGTATTAAATAATAAATATCTTAAAGAGTCTTTTAATACGAAGAATTTTGTAACGCTAGGGGATGGTAGGGTATCTTCTACCTTGGTCTTTTAATTTATATATTATTATCTCATCTTACTAACATGTTTACATCTTAACCTGATATTCTTATATACTATTTATAATTTAATATTGTTCTAATCTTAACATTAATAACATTTTAACACGTTATTGGTCCTAAATTTAAGCACAATACGGGGATTCTATTTTTTGATTCTTGGCTTTCTTCTCTGGGGCTTCTTGACATTACAATACCTCAACTTACTATTTTGCCAAGTTATTTTTTAGTTGCATCAATCACGTTTTTCAGCGATGCCGTAAGTAAAAGCCACAGATCAATAACCAGAAAGATAAATAGTAATCAATCCGACTGAGGATTTGTAACTGGATTGAATGAATTCAACAAAAAAAAATTCAGAACGCTTTCATATTTTTATCACAAAAGATGAAGAACAAGACCAAAAGTAGGAGTGTAATTAACGAAGATAATTTCAAAAATATACTAATCATCGATTTAGATTGTGTGCTATCGATTATTTCTATATTTAGCAATTCCTCATGTACATTGGGCAATACGTATTGCCGTCTGTCGATTAATCTTTGACTCTTTATTAGTCAGACAGCGGGCTTCAGTAAACGTGAACGTCCAATATGTCTGCTGCAACAATTGTTTACCGTGTTCTCCTAGCAAATATATTAACACTTTTTTATTCTGTCCTTACACTTTTTTCATTTTTGCTTGAGTATCTTAAGAATCCGGGTCGAAATCCATGGGCGATTAAACCAATATTGGAACCACCGGCTCGCCTCTTTGACCCGAAGTATGGAGAGCACAAATATATTAAAGCAAATGTAAGTACATAATATATTTTAATATTTTATTAAAACTATTTTGATATCAACGTCTTTGCTTGGGGGATTCTGCAAAGTGTGGACGCAAGAGGTGATCGTCATACATATATCAATTTATCTCAGGTCTAAATTTTAAAAAAATGCTTTTGGATCTTTGTACTGAAACTTCTGATAAAAACAAAGTGTTTAAACACCTTTACAGATAACGGTGTATTTATTTTTGAAGATATCTTATTTTTTCTATTTAGATTAATTATATTATTTACATTAAGACTACATTTATAGACAGAGAAATAGCTCATCTATTTGATTATATTATGTTATTAGGGGCTGCGAGAGATGCTATGAAAGACATATCTGACTAAAGAGCTAAATTTAAACTTGCAACGAACCTGAAATTATACAATAACAAAATTTCCAATAATATGTGCTGTATGATAAACCGCGGTTAGGGTTGCCAACAATACTTATTAATTGCGTATCCTTCTTTAGGGTCCATTAATAAATATATAGTTGCATGAAATGAAACACTCATTTTCATTATTCTTGCTATTTATCAATTCTTATCTATTTTAATCACTAAACAAATACAAATTATATATACAATATAAACCCGCCGCATCTGTATGTCTATCTGTTTGGCTTGAACTCAAAAACAACTCAACGAAATACAAATTTAAATACAAAATGAATCAATATTGGTTCTTATTTAGCCGGCCAGTTATAAAAAAATATTCATCTATTGAAATCTGAATTACTTAAACTTAAAACTTCATAATACTGATTGAAATATATTTACACCGCGGCGAAAGGTAGTTAAGTTAACAGGCATAGATATATATGTATATTACTAACGGAAATAGAGATTTTTTTGTAATGTTCCGCTGAAGTTTTAAATTTTCTCTCATAATAACCTTCTCTTGACAATAATTAACACAACAATAGAAGTAATAACCGAAATAATTTCACCCGTTCTAACGATTTATGTGATGACTATGGTAAACAGAGATTAGTTTTTTACATATACATTTTGAGAATAACTGGGCCAGTCTGGTCCCATGGTGCAGGTGGAGGGGAGGGGTGCAATACACCCATTCGTCACGTTTTGGGCGGCGCCGCACCGTTGATGGACAATTCTTGTAGTAATTATCTATAACTTCGGCGAGACATGACAAAGTTATTATAATTTTTATCCTCTGGTTTTTTTGTTTTTCAACCGCTGTATTTTTTTCTTGTTTTTTTTAATTATAAAATATCTGATTTTTTAAAAAACCTTTTGATAATGAGGGAAGGGATTTGGGTCGCCAGAGCATTGCTTACACCCAGGCGCCTGTGAGCCTGCGAACATATGTTCCCATTCAAGCATTATCCTTGTTGCAAAAATTGGCAGCCCTAAATGCGATTATCAAATTTATTTTATTAACATTCATCGAAACCAAGGTCAAAGTATTTCTGACGTATAACAATTGATCATTGTACATTATTTAAGATTTTTTTCTTTTTTCTTCAGATAGAAAAACGGTATTCAGGACAGGCACCTTTTAATGCACTTTTTAGATTAAATTCACTTATATTCACGTGACATAATAAATATGTAAAATATAAATAATAAACCTACTTATAACGTATTGTAACATATAATTAACAAAAACATGATTTTATTCATTTTGTTAAACATGGCAGTTATGGCAGCGTGCAAAAAATATTATAAATAATAGAACAAAACATCGCAGAATCCATTGATAGAAAAGTACAGGTAATATTCAAGGTTGTTTGCCAATTGTCAATCACACAGTTTATTACAATATGACTTAAGAATACTCATATTATTGTTACTCAAACTACTTAATAAAAATAAGACTATTATTAGTATTATATTATTGAAATGTAAATTGATAACGTCAATGACAACGGAAAAAGCAGACTCTCATTTTTACTGTCCGTGGGCTAGCTCGCAAAATGACAGCTGCTGTCACATCTCTAAAAGTTAAAACCATAGACTACTAGTTAAAACTAAAAGTTAGTCAAAAATGACGCGAACGGCTGTGGCAAGATGTGACGTCATGCTTGCTTGCTTGTTTGCAGCGGCGTTGTTACATTATTCTTCTTTATTATTACGTATTAATAATAGAAATCTCCTAAATTAACTAAATAAGACATCATGACATGTTATGAGTAAATGTATAATCAGATTAGTGATTGTAAATATAACATGCAAACTAATGTGCCTCATATAAGGAATTCATAGGCGTATCTAGTTTTCTAGAAAAACAGGTTCGACTCATCGGTGCAGCTCTCGTGCCAGAAAGCGTAACGGTTTTCGTGTCAATTTCAGTATACCTACTATTGCATATACGACTCTGTTATACTTCGTTAATTGCATTTAATATAGTTTTGTCAAGCAATATAACAGAACTAACTACTTTGCTATAATCCGCACGGGTTAAGTGAATGCATGCAAAGCCAATGTGTATGAAGCAGGCAAAATCTACGCACCTTATACATGCAGGACCAGCCACCACATGCACCCCAAGGCGCAATTCACCAGCAACAACGAACACAAAAGCAGCACACACACCCACCACCACAATCTCGACGATCGTTTCGCCCCGAAACCGAAGCATCATCAGGAGGATAGGCTTCACGACAAAAATCGTACTGCGCCGCGCTACCCATACAAGCAGTCTTAAATAGTTCAACTCCCACCAATACCCTCCCCTCCGAACACATGCAGTAAAACGGAATTAGATACATTTACTTGCTCGTTAATTAAGTGACCAAGTGATAAGGGACTCCGACTCAATGCGTTAGAGCAACTTGAGATAATAAAAAATAACAATGGTCACTTAATTAACGAGCAAGTAAATGTATCTAATTCCGTTTTACTGCATGTGTTCGGAGGGGAGGGTATTGGTGGGAGTTGAACTATTTAAGACTGCTTGTATGGGTAGCGCGGCGCAGTACGATTTTTGTCGTGAAGCCTATCCTCCTGATGATGCTTCGGTTTCGGGGCGAAACGATCGTCGAGATTGTGGTGGTGGGTGTGTGTGCTGCTTTTGTGTTCGTTGTTGCTGGTGAATTGCGCCTTGGGGTGCATGTGGTGGCTGGTCCTGCATGTATAAGGTGCGTAGATTTTGCCTGCTTCATACACATTGGCTTTGCATGCATTCACTTAACCCGTGCGGATTATAGCAAAGTAGTTAGTTCTGTTATATTGCTTGTAATATGGAATTCCGCAAAGTAACGCCTGCTTCTATAAATCATAGTTTTGTCAAATAAAGGTTCTTTAGTTAACTTTAAAGCCTAACTTTGTTTGATTTCATCATCTATTTCGATGTTTCACCATAAGTAATATAGAGATCTTCTTTTCTCCTGAAAGAACGTACGATGTACGTACCTACACAATTCTAGGAGCTACGTAAAAATTATTAAGCTTAAATCAGTAAGCAAATTGCGATGGGATATTATAGGTATTTAAGTCCGAAGAGAGGAAGAGGGTACGATAATTTTGAAATCAGTACTTTAAATGCAATTCTTAATTTACATTCTTTATATACCTTCAATACTGAGGACTACAGCACGATATTCGCTGATTTACAGGATTAGATACCCTTCGTCATCGGCACTTCTTGACGAGAAGATAGTGTTTACGTAAGAGAGTTACACTCGTATATTATATTGATATTTCTTAGGTCATGATAAATCGAGTGAGACATTTTTAAATGCATGCTTTTAAAGGTCGTCGTTTACTTAGAAATCTGTAATTAGTATAATGTTTATGTTTTTTTTTCTTTCCAGAATATAAAATTGCATTACGTAGACAGCGGCGATTCATCGAAACCGTTGATGTTGTTTTTGCACGGTTTCCCCGAGTTTTGGTACTCGTGGCGACATCAAATAGTACATTTTAATGATCATTACAGGTAAATATGATATCAAGATCTGCAGAATTACTTAAATCTCTGAAATTTTACAAAAGAAAATTATTAATTTTGTTATTTATATTTATTGATATGAACTGAAGATCAGGTTGCTATGAGTATGTACGTATGTACTCGTATGTACACGTTACGCCAGCAAAAAATTTTAATATATCAAGGATTACTTTTGTTTTCTTTTCGACCCATTACTGGCGGCCCAGTGGCTTAAAGTATACACAGCAATGCGGGGACATCGTGGGCGAGAGGATGTCAAGGGAAACGACCGGGAGTGATGAAAACTAAAGAGATGTTAAGAAAATTAGTAAAAATACCATCATGTTACTCTTTTATACCACGGATATTACTGTTTTTAATAAAATGATCTATAAATTTGCATGTACATAGAAAGGTACGGAAGATATGGAAGGCCACTGCCCTTTACCCTAAATAATATAATTAATAAAACTTTAAGTATCTTTTTTATTGTAAATGGCGGTAAGAGCCATGATTATGATTAGCTATGATTATATAAATAGATAAGGAAATCTCACAGGATTCTGTGCACTATGTCTACTCAATTTTTACAACAGTTATAATATAGTGTAAATATCCTTATAAATAATGGTTATAGCAGTAGTTTATGGTAATTGATGATTCAAAAGAATTTTAATTATTGTCACTATTGTCTATCGGTACGAATTAATTTAATAAAAAATAATACTGTTGTGTTCAATAAAAATTTAAAATCTAATGATTTCAATTGTTGACTAAGCAGTAAGCAAACTATTTCAGCTTGGACGATCCCTTAAGGTTTTTAAACAAACAAAAACTAAAAGTTAGTGTAAACTAAATATCGTTCTTAGCGTTTACACCAAAATATCATTTTTTTTATAATATGGTATTTGGTACATTCGGCAATAATTCAAAAATATAATTATAAAAGATAGTTTACGCGATTCCACGTTCCAATTAATTCGCGGATGCATTTTATTAATAAGTGTTTATTATTTAAAGGTCACTTAATTGCAATATTCACTTAATCATGGCTACGTTTCTGAGAATTGCATTAATACGTGTAAGAAGTTTTATAAATAACTAACATATTTTGAAACAAATGATACCCGCGAGTTCGTCTGCGTTAAAATAGCCTCAATTATGAATTATATTGTTTTTTAATTCCCAACCGAAAAAAATGTATTATTCTACATATTATATAAGTATATCCTAACCCCGGCGGATGACCTTCAATCATAGCAAATTTCATCAATATTGCTCCAGCGAATGAACCGTGAAAGCATGACAAACAGAAGACTTTTGCATTTGTAATTAATATAGAATGTCACTTTCTTTTTAACCATACCAAGACTGACAGAGTTATTAATACTAGAGTGATGGAGCCATCTAAATGACAGTGACACAATAAATAATGAGAAGGAAGATAAACATCTTATGCTTCATCTTTGTCTAATCAAAAAGAGAGACGTATAGATTACCCTCATTGCTTTCTCTTTATTGTAATATGGTACATCTTAGGCTAGCTTTCCTATTCTCGTATATCTGACCCAGAAGTCCAGTTTGTGACAACTTAGCTTAAAATTTTCCTCTTCTCAAGTAATATTGAATATATACATATAAAAGTATTCATATTTTAGATGCATTGCCGTTGATATGAGAGGATATGGAGACTCGGAAAAGCCTGAAGGCGTTTCATCATGCAAAATAGAGTTATTAGTTGAGGATGTCAGAGATTTTATTCGGCAGTTAGGTATGTATTCAAATCAAATTACATTTTTAGAATTTAATACAATTATTATTTTTAAGAGCTTTTCAAAACAATGGATTATCATAGTTTCAGCTTGGGGCATAAATTGATTATAGGACGTTTAAAGCTGTTAAAGCGACACTCTAATATAGATGTTTGTGAAAATATATTGACTATATATTCTGTGGTAATTTACCAATGATATCTAAGATCATCAAGCTTGGCCTTTGCATATAATATTTTGTTTTTTTTTTATCTTAAATAACTTGTATTTTGACGCCGGCGGCGGGTTACAACGGGCTGCAACTGCACTACCATCTCATATTTTCGAAAGTACATATTTTTACCTCCGAGAATTAGCGGGAGATAATATTTGTGTATGTATATATACAAAAACTTAAAAACTGTTTTTTCATCTCCATAAATAATTACAAAAATAGAGATTGAGAGCTTCTAGTTTACATTAAAAATCCTTGTGTCAGAAAATCTTGCTTTTCCCATAGCAAAAGGTAAGAATTATATTTATAGCGTAAAGTAACTTTATTAATTATAATCTCAACTAGCTGAAGCCAGCGGCTTCGCCCGCGTGGAATCTGCATGTCACTATTTTTTTAGAATTCAAATTTTAAACATAAAAGTAGTTAGTGTGAGTTAACCATAAGAGATAGAGACATGCTGTCGCGGACTTTTTTGTAGTAGTTTTATAGATCTACAATTCTCTACTACATTACTTTAGCGTTTCTTTACTGGTTTACGCAGCGCACGCGACTAAAGCTTCCAGCAAGCAAGTTTTTCAACAACTGCGAGATCTCTTCAACACAATTTATATAATACCGATATATACTATTTACCTAAACCATCCGGAAGTATTGCTCTATCTTTTGGTGAAAACCGTACAAAGATCCGTTCAGTAGATTTTGAGAAAATCAATTACATACAGACAGACAGCTTTTTGGGACTTTGTTTTATAATAAGTATAGATAGCTTTTAAAATATAGTTTATGTTCGTGTGTGCGTTTCTCCCTCTCGTTCTGTCTCTGTGTGTTGGGTGTGTAAGATATATATTGTAATAAAACTTGTATCATCATTAGTAAGATATGCCAGTAAGATAAAGTATTTATGCAATTATATATTTATAATCTTATATTTAGTTTTTTATTAATTATATTGCACAAGTATGGAGTTTGTTTATTGTACTGACGGCCAGCAATAGCTGTACCAAAATGTTCATGAATATATATATACGCATTTCATGTCCGTTCATTGAGATGGACTTTGCTAGAGAGAAACTGGAGTAGTATACCTCAATATCACGTATCTCGCACTTATATAATAGCTGTATAAAGAACACGTTATCACCGAATATCGACTTCGATGGGCTTTCATTCATGAAAAAATGTACTAAAATTTTAATTTCAGAGTAGTAATATTTGAGGCCTAATTATGTTATTTGTTAATTTTATTTATAAATATATATTTGTGTGGATTATTTTATATGTAACGCTGTTGGAGATCTGTATAAACAAATAGTGGCTAAAATTATGTGTAGATGTAGATGCGCCCCCCTCGTAAACGACTCGCAGAACCCCGTCAAACGCCGCCCAACGGGGGCCTCTGGGTGTTTTGAACGGGGTTTATCGGATCCCCAACTAAAAAGGTCCCCGAGGCGGTCGATGCATCTGATTCTCCCAATACATCAATCAGCGGAGGAAGGGGCCACCGTTTAGAGAGGTCTCGACCTGGTGGTGCCGCTTTCAGGGTACTGAGCGGCTACTGACGGGGATGGGGGCAATGAGTCCAACGGTACCCTGTCCACGCCACCAGCAGCGTGGTGGAGCACTGTCAGGTTTTTAGTCGGCATGAGCCCGACATACTCGCCACTCGTCCCCGTTGACACATAACCGGTTATCCTGACATAAAAATAAAGATGCGCCCCCCTGAAAATAATCCTGGCGGCACCTGTGGTCTTGTATTCATTTTATGTTGATTTTTACCTTAGGTTACGAGAAATGTATTCTTATATCTCATGACTGGGGTGGTGCTGTGGCCTGCAAGTTCCGCGACACATATCCCGAAGTTTTACACGCGCTTGTTATGTTAAGTAGCGGCTCATTGGAAGCCTGGTTTCAACAGATTTGGACAAATTCTGAACAAAGAAAAGACTCTGGGTAAGAAGTACGATTTATAATATAGTGTTGCAGCAGCATGATTGCTTCTTTACTGCACCAGTAACCGACAAATTAAAAATATAATACAAAAGTCATACTAAAAATTATTTTGCTATAATCCGCGATACGGTAAATAGAAAATATAGTATATAGTGCACACACACACTTTGCGATTTTGTCGTGGAGAGTATCTCCTGATAATGCTTCGGTTTGTGATAGTGAACGTGTGTAGTGCTTGAGTACTGTGGTGGCAGTGGTAGAGGTTTGTGCATGTGTTTTTACGAATCCTGAATGTATCGGGTATGAAAAAACGGATAGTCCACTATACATTTAGCACTATATATATTTTCTATTTACTGTATCGCGGATTATAGCAAAAAAAAATTATTATTACTTTTGTATTATAAATCTCCGCAAAGTAATGCCTAATTCTATAAATTATTTTATACGTAATAACAATTATTACATATAAAATAATTTATCGAATTTTATCCCCTAGAAATTAATCCCCTAGTTTTAAAGAATAGCTTATGCTAAATTAATTAAATAAAATTTTTTCAAATGTATCATTTATATAATAATATATTTCAGATATATATTTCTGTTCCGTGCGCCGATAATACCAGAATTATCATTGCGAATTAACAACTTGGCTATATTTGATGAAGTGTTCCTCGAAGACGGAAAAGACACGATAACACAGCAAGATATTGAATGTTTCAAGTATTGGTTTGGGAAACAGAGTGAGTAAATGTTTAATTAATAATTATGCCTAGGAATAACAAAAGGAGAATGTTTTTGAGAAAGGAAGTAAACTAAAGTGTTGTGAGCGTTTTATACTAGAAATGCCAGGCTCTCCGAATGATGAAATTCATTATAAAAAAATAATACAATATTTCAAGATTCATCCAAACTTTCCTAAGTATTGAATTATTGATCCATATTAATATAATAATTCCACAAATTTGTTTAATTTTCATGACTAGTTTTTGTTACGATAAGTACAAATTAATTTATAGAATTAGGCGTTACTTTGCGGAGATCCATAATACAAAAGTAATAATATAATTACTACTACTTTGCTATAATCCGCGATAATCGCGGATTATAGCAAAGTTTATTATTATTAAGCTGTGATAGCCCAGCGGTGAGACCGTGCGACTCTTTCGAGGGAAACACGAGTTCAAACCCGGGCAGGCACCAATGAGTTTTTCTATGTGTCTAATTGATAATTGCAATTTATCACACGCTTTTCGGTGAAGGAAAACATCGTGAGGAAACCTGCTTATCTCTAGAGAATTCTGGAGATATGTGTAACCTACCAATCCGCATTGGAGCAGCGTGGTAGGTCTTAGCTCCAACCCTTCTCTCCAGAAACGGAGAGAGGAGGCCTATTCCCAGCAGTGGGATTGTAACAGGCCGGTACTTTACTTACTTTTTTTTTTATTATTATTACTTTACTACTAAAAGTAATATTAATAGTAAGTAATATTATTACTTTAATATTATTATTAGTAATAAGTAGTATTATTACTTTACTACTAATTATATTATTACTTTTAAAGTACAAATTACTTATTAATAAATAACTCAACGATGAAAATGGTGACATATTAATTTTCTTGGTACTGAAATCAGAATAAATATTTTTACAAATATATTATAACCGTGTTATTATAGATTTTAGTAAAATTGACGTGTATTATTTTCCAGAGGCCTTCACTCCCCCTGTTAACTATTACCGAGCGAATTTTTCCTATTCATTTCGGACGAATGTTCACAAAGAGGACGTACCGTTTATTGTTGCACTTGGTTCTAATGAGAAGTACCTAAGCCGGACCATTCTGGACGTCATGAAGAACGCTTATACCCACATTGAAACCGCAATTGTTGACGACGTTGGACATTTTATGCAGCAAGAGGATCCAAAGAAAGTGAATAATTTTATAAAGGATTTTTTAGTAAAGCATAAACTCTAATAATTGCTATTTTATATTTTCTTGATTTTTAAATGTAAAATAGGCAAGATATACATATTTAGCCGGATGGTAGTTTTGAGTTTTTGCTGTGAAAATTTAATAAGGATATTTTACATACAATGGTTGTTTTATTTATTTACAATGGATTGTTTAATTATTCCCTTATGATGTCATAAGGGATTAAAAAATTATGGTGGTTGAAAGATGAACATTCAAATTATTCCCTATAGTTTACAGTTACAAGACAGGCATACATATATCATGTTGGATTATATTCAGTGGTCGACGGCTTCTTAATTACTTATTTGGTAATAATTATAACTATGAACAGTAAATAAATTATTATATCTTTTATTCTAATTAAGCCTTTTATTTTAACGGGTAGTAATATTTTTTAAATCAAATTTTTAAATCCAAAGTGTATAATTATTGGCACCTTGTACCTGATATATGCAATCTATGCACTTACTTTGTTTTACGTAACGTATGCAACGTTACGTAACGTTGAAAGGAAATAATAATTAATTTAATGGAATACATAACGGCCAGTGATGGATTTAGTCATGATGCCGCCCCAGGCCTTGTTTATCATTTTCATTTATTTATATTTCAATTTACACGTTATTATAAATACTTTAATATTAATCAATTTTTTTTTAAATCTGGGTTTATCATTTATAATACGATTGTAGTTAATTTCTTGGACTAATTGAACTTCAATAGACAGTAGTGCCAGAGCATTAAGTATATTGATATATATATATATCGCCTGAACTATATGTTCAAAAATGACGTACAGAAATTACTATAGATTCTATAGTGTTTTGTTATAAAAATTAATCGAAACTCGTTATCAAAAGAGACCTTCCCTGTCATTTTTTACGTCGCTATAATGAAGGCTTTTTTTAGAATATTTTGCTGCCCCTCACATCATGCCACCCTAGGCCTAGGCCTTACTGGCCTAGTCGTATATTCCGTCGCTTTGTCTGATAACGACAAAGCGACGTGAATGACTGACATGAAAAAAACCTATCGATTTTTTCTGGAGTAAAATTCAATTCATGTTACAACAACAAACAGCTTTTTTAGTTTCCGTTACGCTGCAGCAAATCTTATATTTGTTGTTGAAAAGTTCTTATAAATCATTAAACATATATATATACTGGCAATAATATGACGTAGGGTAATCGGTTAACGGTAAACCATTGTTGAGTTTTCCCGCCAACTGTTTGGCATCTGTCACATGTGATTTATAAAAGTTTTGTATTAAATTTTATATTCTTAGTTTGAAGCATCAAATAATTTAAGTTTTGAGTTATCCCTTTTACAAATTTAATATGGCTGAATGTAACGGCGATAAAAATTTACCTTATGAGGAATATCAGTATCTCAATCTTGTAAAAACGATAATTGAAAAAGGTCAGTACTTTTAACTATAAATTAAAGCGCCAGACTTTGTAACATACGCATAAATGTACGACTTGTAGGTGATAAAAGAGTTGACAGAACTGGTGTTGGTACCCTATCAATATTTGGAGCTATGCAGAGATATACTTTGCATAATAATGTATTGCCGCTTTTAACCACGAAGCGAGTTTTCACAAGGGGAGTCATTGAGGAGCTACTATGGATGATATCTGGATCAACAGACGGCAAAGTTTTAGCTAACAAAGGAATACATATATGGGATGCTAATGGATCCAGGGAATTCTTAGATAATTTGGGATTTGCTGATCGTGAAGTTGGTATGTGGATAAAATCTACAAATTGTATTGAGTAACAAAATATGTCCACTTTTTAATAATTTGTTTATGATATACTGTGTTAAACCTGATAACATACATACACTATTAACTGATATTAGTTTACGTTAAAAAAATAATATTTAGCATCATTTTGCTATATTTGCCTAGGATGTAAAAATTAACAGTCATCCTTTCAATATTTTTTTAAATAAAATTCTAGGTGACTTAGGGCCTGTGTATGGCTTTCAGTGGAGACATAGTGGAGCTAAATATATTGATGCAAAGTCAAACTATTCAGGACAAGGCATTGATCAATTACAGAATGTTATTGACACCATTAGGTAAAGATTCTTTAACTTTGAGAACTAATTATTTTTATATTTTGTCCAAATACATTTTATGATTATAATATAATTTCTTTTTTGTTTATAATTTTATTGAGAAAGCTTTAAATCAAAATGACTCCTTTGGTTATTTAATTTTTGTGGTTAGTAAAATAAGAATATTTTGTGACAAATAATAACCCATTGAGAAACAATCCAGGAGGTCCTCTAGACAATGGTCTCTAAAAAGAGGATGTGTTAGATTGCAAACTGAAGAAATGTTTGTAGACCCTGGCATATTTGGGATAAATACTATAAGGAAAAAGAAGCTATTTTTCTGTTGCAATTTTCCTTGCTACATATTCTCAGAAAGAAGATTTTTCTAAACCTATTTTACTTAATGACACATATTTGGGTATTAAATTTTCATAATCCAAGTGTGACTGCCCAACATGTAGTGTTTGACCAACACAATTGCAGGTCATGCCTGTTGGTTTGCATTTAACTGTTTGTCTTCTAAAAAAACTTTATCTTAACTGTTTAAAAGATTAAACAATAATTTATATTAAGGATATTTTGTTAATCTATCACTTTGCAGATTCAAATACAAGCTTTTATGGTTTTTAATGATTTTACTACATTAAATTTAATTAGACTTTTATTTATTTAGACTAGAAATGTCAATTTTAGTTACTTATTATATCTTTCAATTATTATTTTATGTCGGAAATAAATATACCTACAATATTGGATATTTTAGAAAAAATCCTAGTGATAGAAGAATGATGATATGTGCTTGGAACCCATCAGATTTAGCCAAAATGGCTCTTCCACCTTGTCACTGCTTGGCACAGTTCCATGTAGCCAGTGGCAAACTATCTTGTCTTTTGTACCAACGGAGTGCTGATATGGGATTAGGTGTTCCATTCAATATTGCTAGCTATGCTCTGCTGACTCATATGATCGCACACATTACTAATTTGGATGTAAGTATTAATTGAAATACGTATGATAAAATCATCTTTAAAATAGTTATTTCACATATTTGTTTATTGCAGCCTGGTGAATTTGTACATACTACTGGAGACACTCATGTTTATCTCAACCATATAGAACCACTGAAAAAGCAATTGGAAAGGGAGCCAAGACCATTCCCTACTTTAGAGTTTTCTCGTAAAATTAATTGTATTGATGACTTTAAATATGAAGATTTTATTATAAAAAATTATAACCCTTATCCAAAACTTGATATGGAAATGGCAGTATAATTCAAAGTAACCCACTATAATATACAGTATTATCCTAGCTTTTAAGGTTGCTATTAAAGAATATACTATAAAAACCTTATATGTATATCCTCTGTGTTTATGGTTATAAGTGGCCTTCACAGTCAGAGTGTGCAAATTGGAACAAATTGTTTGCCAATATGGATTAAGACTTCCCAAATGTGTACCCTCCACATGACCTTGTACGAATAGTTGTTCAATACAATTACAAACTAAAATGCTCTGATGAATTTGATCAATCTATAATGTACTCAGTCATTTGTAAAGAAACCAATAAATATATACAACTATAGCTTTCATTTTTACTTTAGGCTTTGTTTGACCATGCAATATCAAGAACAGCTAGATGTTATAAGTAGATTTGAAACATAATCAACCTTAAGGAAAACTTTGCTTATAAATAACACAAAACTTGTTTTACCTAATGAAAAATAAATACAAAAATCATTATTTAATTCAAAAATTAAGCATTATTTATTTAGTCATAATGATTCCTATTAATTTTATAAAATATTTGACACTGAAATTATATTTATTACACAGTTCAGACATTTAATTTCTTAATATTTGATCATTTAAAGTCATGTTATATTTTTAAATTAAGAGACAGAGTAAGAAATACAATAATAGTATTATGAAATATTTTATTTAAATTACAATTAATATTGTTTATAGTATGTAGTACTACAAAATAAAAACCCCCATAATCATTATGTAATGGCAATTCATTTCTAAAACTAAGTGATGCTAATAAAATCGTTTTTCTTATACAATTGTAAATATTTCAACAATAACAAATTCATAATTATCATCTTATAATAATTTTTAAGTATTTCATAGAGTTTGTACATTGCTTCATTGTTATTAAGTCTTATATCACTTGCTAATTAATTTTAATTCAAGTATAGTCATGTCAAGATAGTTAAAAAACCCAGTAGGTTAATTGTAAATAAGTAGATAAATTATAAAAATTTATGGAGGAAACATTTGTGACAAATTGTAGATGAAAGCCATCATTAAATAATTATAAATCATAACAATAATCAACACATTTGGTCATCTTGTGATGGCACCTGAAAGAACAAAAATATATTGTTATTTTTGCTATTTAACTTTGGTAAATAAGTTAAATAATAGTAACTAATTTTTTAATATAATAATAATAGTAATTAATTTTTGATTATTTATGTTTTGGTGCTTTCACCTGAGATACTGATTCATCCAATCTACTACTAGGTACTGGTAAGGCAGCTAGTTGCTCAGCAAGAGCCATAGTAACTTCAGACTCTACAGTGATTTCAACCCATAAAGTATCTGAAAATTCAATTAATCAATGTGTGTGCAATGGTTAATTTCTTATGACCTTATAAAGCTTTTACAATGATTATTTTATGCAATGCTACAGTTTAACGTGCTTATTGATTTTACTTTTTAAATTGTGACAAATAAACAATATTTTGGCTAAAATTTTAATTAAGAAATTAATGTTAAATTATTTATTTGAAATTTTTTATCTTCTGTATATAACAAGAACATATTTTAATTATCTGTCTTATTCAGAATCCTGTAATTTTAATAATTAATTAAACCTACGGTACCTCCTATTTGTTCTCCTTTATCAGTAACTAAGTGAAAATAGCCTCTATGAACACCAGCAATGCTAGGTGCTAATAATTTAATTGAAACATTTGTGGAATGTCCAGGAAGCAATGGTGGTACATAAATTGGTGTAGCTCCAAGAGGCTCGCCACCTGCTTGTATTAACCTACAACTACCAGGCCATGCTTCTGTCCCTGTATTGGCAATACTCCAATTTTGTTCAAAACTGTAATTAAATACTGTCAAATGAGCTAAATTTTGCTACATTTATAGTATGCTAAAATATTATTAATGTATGTTATATTTTGTAAAGTTAATACTGGAAACAAGTCTGATGAAATTTTAATTGGTCTTACTAAGTAGCAGGTCCTACAGCAGATTCTTGAGTTTGGGATGCTTTCAATGCCATAGAAGGGAGCTTAGGTGGTAAACTATAATCTAAATAACAACATATTGCAGCCTGCAGATTCCTGAAATATGACAATGAAGTATTATCATTTTGTTGAAATAATGAGTCTTATTGTGAAATAAAATAAGAATAAATTAAACATTTACCAGTTGCTCATATCCAGAAAAAAACTAGCTGTGTTATAATTTAAACCAGGACCTAAAAGCCTTTGCATTTGCCCTATGAGCTCTTCTCTATCGGTTGTATTCATGCAGCTAAACTGTAAAAGGAGATTTTGATCAATTTCTCCTTGATTTTGACTGACTTCTCCAGCCGCAGCTGAACCGTCAACATCCATTATGCTTAAAACTAAATCACAGGCACTCTTTTTTTGAGTCTCAGCACTTCACTGTCGACATTCCCTTTGTTTATGTTCGTCAGCTGACTTCATTCGATTAGATATACTATAAGTTACGTAAAAATATTAACATCGGCACATGTAACAAAGTTTCATAAACAAGTTGTATTTAACGAAAGTCAATAATGTCGCATTATTTGTTATGAAAAAATGACTAAATGATGGTCATCCATCTGTCAACCTATATCCAACATTATTATTATTATTTTAGTCTACGAGTACGACTGACTCAGGCATACTTCTATGCCCTTTTATTAGTCTATGGGTTGCAGAATATAGCTAAATTATCTATCTTTTTATATGATAATACAAAAATTGCTTTGACGAATCTTACAAGCATATGAGGCATGTGGCGTAGCAGGATCGAGAATTTTTTGCATTTCTCGATAAATATGGTATTGACCAAAGACTGCATAAAAACAAAGAATAACAAGTAGTATTTAAAAAATAATTATTCTGACAGTGATATTAGTCTATGATTGACATTGTCATTTCACATTTGTCAAGGTGATATTATGTTATTGGAAGAGTTTCGTGATTTTAAATGTTTGTTATTTATTTATCGAATAGAGTACTAGTGATTTGAAAGTGGTAAATGCTTTTAGGTACTATTTTTTAGGGTATAATAATAATGGACCTGTGTTATTCCATTTAAGAACAAAAAATAAACGTGAAATTAGATCGTAAGCATTGAACGTAAATAAAAATGGAAATTATTGAAGTACAACCTAATAAAAAAATTTACGCATGTCCTTTTGGTGGCTGTACTTCTGTATTTGATAGGCCTTACAGACTAGCGCAACATCGATTGGTCCACGTTAATGTGGTAAGTGCCGACCTAGCAGTCAATGTACCGTAATGGGGTCTCACTTATGTAACTTGTGAAATCTCCTTACCTCGGGTTTGGCGGTGGAGCAAATCTTATATTGTTAATATTTCTAAAACACATATTGTTGTATATATTTGTGGGATCGGCACAAAAAAAAATTAATTTATAATTTGGATATATACATTTGAAACATATAATAAATTAAATATTTTACCCAAAAATTTCATATTGTATTTTATTTTTATATATACAAATGTAATGTAAACATTTTCATAATTTATTTTAGATTTTTTTGTTCAAAAAAAAACTTATTACAGGTTATTCTTAACATTGATTTTAAATTAAGATTTTGAAAGTTTATTCAAAGACAGTAAATTATAACTCCACTTAGGATACTAACAATAGTAACTTGCAAATATTTACTTTTTCAAAATAGTCAAATGGTATTAATAGTAATAAAAAATTATAATAGTATTAAAAATTAAAAAAAAATTAGTTACTTGTTGATGTTAATGTAAGGAGTTGAAAGGTTAACATTTATTTAAAAAGATAAGATGTATTCAGCATGATAGTAGCAGTTAATTTTTTTTTATAATTTTAGAAACCCTTTGTTTGTGAAGAACCAAATTGTGAAAAAGCATATACAAGCAAGAGTCACTTAGACAGACATATAAAAAGTATTCATAAAGAAAGTGAACTGAACATACTTTATTGGTAAGTAATTCAATTAATAATGTTAATGATATGAATATTTTTTGATAAATTATAGAAGACTACTCCAATTAATAAAATGGATATTGATGTACATCTAGGCTAATACCAAGAATTATCTACAAATAAACATAGCCTGTGTAGCTGGGATAGCCCAGCGGTGAGACCGTGCGACTCTTTCAAGGGTAACACGAGTTCAAACCCAGGCAGGCACCAATGAGTTTTTCTATTAAAACTCATGTGTCTAATTGATAATTGCAATTTATCATATGCTTTTCGGTGAAGGAAAACATAGTGAGGAAACCTGCATATCTCTAGAGAATTCTGGAAATATGTGTAACATACCAATACACAGTGGAGCAGCGTGATAGGTCTTAGCTCCAACCCTTCTCTCCAGAAACGGAGAGAGGAGGCTTTACTACTTGTACTTTTAACATAGCCTGTATAAATTTTGTAAAAAAATTAATTAAAGAAGACGATTTAAAATTTGCCCCATTTGAAAATTTGTCTTCTTTTGTTAAATAGTTATTGATTTCAGCTGTCCAATATGTATGAAGAAATATGTGAACAGGCAAAATTTAAAAAGACACATAAAAGTCAGCCACATTGATAACAATAAACCATTCTGTTGTTCAATATGTAGATTATATTTTAAGAAAAAACACCAGTTACGTGCTCACATGTATGTCCATAATGGAATAAAACCATTCAGGTAAGAAAATGAAGATATCCAAAAAATGTTAAGGGATCTAACTTAATGTTATAACATTTAAAATGATAAATAACAATATTTAACAGATGTCCAATGTGCGAACGAGACTTTATTTCACTTTATGAGAAGAAGAAACATATGAGGAATCACAAGACATATTTGTGTGAACATTGTGAAATGAAGTTTACACGGTGGACTGAATTGATGCATCACAAAAGAGTGGATCATGTATCACCAGGTTTGTATATTTGGTCTTTAGGAAACATTGTGAGGAAACCTGCATATTTCTAGAACATTCTGGGGATATAGAATTCAATTCAAATTTGAAAATATTCTTTATTCAAGTAAACTTGTAAACAAGTGCTTTTGAATCGTCAATATCTATAATCCACACTACCAGTTTCGACCCCTCTCTATGGAGAGGAATCTCTATGAAATTGGAGAGGAGGTCTATATCCAGCATTAGGATATTAACAGGTTGTTACTTTTACGAAGGCAAAGATTTGTCGCCACAATTACTCAGACAGCGAGTGGTAATAAGTTGGAAATAGTCAATTGTAGTAGCCTTAAACTGTTAACGAGAATTTAGTTGCGCAGTAAATTTGATGATTCATTGCTGTGGCAGTTAACAACTGGCTGTAGATTTGTTGCATTAAATGTTTCCTAATGCCATTCTATACCTATAAGTATATTGTTTCTATTGACGCCGCCGGGATTATTTTAAGGGAGGTACATTTGCAACATTTACTATTAACCAATTTAAATTATAGAACTGTATTTTATTACATACTAGCAGTGCCCGCGGCTTCTTCCGCCAATCAATGTATCACTAAGTTTTTTCGCTTAAATCTCGACCTCGCCGGAATTCTGAGATTAAAAATAGGTTGCTCCATAACCTAATCGTCCCATCACAATCTAATCAGCCGTTCCGACACTAATGCTGTTAGCCTTAAAGGTTTTGACAGCGATAACGGGAGGACGGGCGAGCGCAGAAGCATCGTCGGCAGTGAGAGCTGGGAGAGAGTATATGTATACTTAAATAAACTTGAAAAGTATCACTCGCCCCGTAGTGTATGTGAAAATTGGGTAATTTTTTTATACACTTTCTTACTCGAAACTCTTTTAACTCTGCTTGTCGGCACCAATGAATGTTTCAACCATATTGTGCGTAAACAGTAGTATGATATAATGTAATAATCCTCGTAAGTTAACGAATATTTTTTTTTTGTTTCTGTCTTGTAATAATAACAAATAATATAAATACATTGAACAATGACACACGCGGTTGTGTTCTATCCGGTGGTAAACGTGGTAACCGGCTAAGTAGAATAGACCACCCTCATAGACCAAGGTGTAAAAGGCGACTACGGTAAGTTGATGTCAAGCAAAACACGTAACTAAATTAACTAACAACATGTTTAAAACATGGTGTGTTTACCCAACTTAGAGTGGGAGTAGGGCAGCAGAATGATTAATAGCACAAACGGCTGTCCGTCGCAAAAATAAGCAACTTAATACTTGTGTTATGGGTGGTCTGGTAACGCCGTGTGGTATCCGGCATAGAATAAGATCACCCTCCTTTCTTACCGAGATGTCGTAAGAGGCGACTAAGGTATGTGCCGTGTGGTATCCGGCTGCAATAGAATAGACCACCCTCCTTTCTTACCGAGATGTCGTAAGAGGCGACTAAGGTATGTGCCGTGTGGTATCCGGCTGCAATAGAATAGACCACCCTCCTTTCTTACCGAGATGTCGTAAGAGGCGACTAAGGTATGTGCCGTGTGGTATCCGGCTGCAATAGAATAGACCACCCTCATTTCTTACCGAGATGTCGTAAGAGGCGACTAAGGTATGTGCCGTGTGGTATCCGGCTGCAATAGAATAGACCACCCTCCTTTCTTACCGAGATGTCGTAAGAGGCGACTAAGGTATGTGCCGTGTGGTATCCGGCTGCAATAGAATAGACCACCCTCATTTCTTACCGAGGTGTCGTAAAAGGCAACTAAGGTAAGTTGACGTCAGGCAGGCGGCTGGTCGTAAAATCGTAGCCAAATCATGTGACAACGTGTTTGTAATTTGGCGTCAGGCAGGCGGCTGGTCGTAAAATCGTAGCCAAATCATGTGACAACGTGTTTGTAATTTGGTGTGCCGACCCCACTTAGAGTGGGATAAGGGCAGGAGAATGATGATGATGATGGGTGATCTGGTAAATAAAGCCATATATAGTTTTAAATACATATACAAACCCCGACTCGAAGAACGAACAAATTGTTTATAGAAAATGTTGACTCCCGGCGTAAATCGAACCCGCGACCCACGGAGCTGAAAGCAGGTTCACAGCCAACCTTCCAGTCGATGGAACTATAATCATTTT
The DNA here is from genome assembly GCA_947086505.1 of Morpho deidamia. Lineage (NCBI taxonomy): Eukaryota > Metazoa > Arthropoda > Insecta > Lepidoptera > Nymphalidae > Morpho > Morpho deidamia. The sequence goes on from CAMTZC010000025.1 coordinate 6,465,523, forward strand.
ATTCTATTAAGGCGCTGAACAGAGCTGGCGTAAATTCAGATTTCGGCATATAAGCCACGCCCACAATGTCTCCGACGGTGTAGCGACACACTTAATTTTTTAACACCCATTGTAGGTGTACACTATTTTATCCAAACTTTTTTTGTACAATTTATTGACAAAACTTATGTCTAATTAATCTTATAAAACTAAGTATGCTGAAACTATAACTAAACACCTAAAAAAAGAAATATTATCAACAAGGAATAGTCACAAAAGGCGGCAGCTAGCGACACACGTCCATATAGCAGCGCGCCTCAGCGATCACTGTCTATATTCGTAGATGTAAAAGAGAAGCGAGACGATGACTCGTTTCAGTTTTGCTATTTTCTAAAAAATATTTAATTTGAATAAAATATCTTAATTAATTCAAAATTTAAATCTTACATTCTCTTTATATTATAATGATTTATTAGTCTTATTAATTTTATCAATTTTTGTTGATAAATATTAGAGATATTTACGATAAAAGTAAAAATCAGAGGTCTATTTACCAATTTTTTTTATCGAAAAAAAGTATCGTAATCATGTTTTGAAATCTTACATTCTCTCTGAGATATGATGTATATTAACATATATTTTTCTTTTAATCGTTATCCCTATAGCTTTTGTTTAAAACGTGTTTAAAGTCAGCCTATTTGGCTCTGTTCAGCGCCTTATCTCTTGCACAAAAGTTGATTTTATGCTTATTTATTCCTTATTGTACTAAATATCTTACCTTCATGAAGATTATTATATTTTTAATTTCAGAATATATATGCCATGACTGTGGAAAAGTATTCAAAGAGAGGGGACATATAATACGACATGTTAAAAAGCATATGCCCAATACATCAGTTACGATATTTTTCTGTCCCTACGATAACTGTTGCAGGTAATCGATCATAAACTTCCAATGTATCTTGAAGTTAACCTCTGCAACAGTAATTATTAAATTATTATTTTTATTTTAAATATTAAACGTACAATTAAATTCAGTTCGATATTATTTTAACTTAATTTCTGTGATTAGTGGGCTTAAGCTCCATATTTAGTATAAGTGAATATAAGTAAAAATTTCGCATGCTTAATATTAAAATGGCTGACTGGCCCGTTGTGGTAGTGACCCTGCCTTCAGCTATGCGGGTCGCGGGTTCGATTCCCGCCGAGGGCCAACATTTTCTATAAAACAAATTGTTAGTTCTTCGAGCCTGGGTGTGTATTTGTATTTAAGTATATATTTAAGCTTATATTAGGTCCTTACATATGAAATTGGCGTTTTCTATGGGAGGAAAATAAAGTCGTTTTTTTTTAATGAAATATATTTAATTAATCAAAGTATGTACCATTGCTATGTATGCACTTTTGCCATCTCGTAGGTAGTTCATTGAACCCCTTACTAAAAAAACCATTCGGGCGGGAATCAATAAAATCTTTGAAGGCGGTTTGGACTGCCCCATCGGAGTTGAATTTTTTTCCTTGCAAGTGGTTATCCAAATTGCGAAAAAAATGGTAATCTGTTGAAGCAAGGTCCGGAGAGTACGGTGGATGTCTAAGACATTCTAATTGAAGATCCTCTGATTTGGTAGCCGTCTGTTGTGCAGTGTGTGGTCTAGCGTTGTCCTGAAGCAGCAGTGGCCTAGAGCGATTGACCAGCCTCGGTTGTTTAGCAGCTAGCTTTTCCATCATGGTTTGCAGTTGTTGAGAATAGATATCTGCCGTAATCGTCTGGCCAGATTTAAGAAAGCTGTAGTGAACGACACCGGCACTAGTCCACCAAACACTTACAAGCAACTTTTTTTTAGTCAATTTTCGCTTAGGGCAGGATTTGGCTGGTTCGCCAGGGTTCAGCCATTGCGATGAGCACTTCCGATTATCGTAGAGGATCCACTTTTCATCACAGGTAATGATTCGATTTAAAATTCCTTCATTATTGTGCCGGTTGAGTAACGTAACGCAGCAGTCGACGCGCGTTTGTCGGTTTGCTTCACTCAATTCATGAGGTACCCACCTTTCAAGCTTTTTCACCTTCCCAATTTGCTTCAAGTGGATTAGAATAGTTTTATCACTAACACCGGAGCCTGCAGCTAACTCGGACGTGGTTTGCGATGGATCCGCTTCCACAATAGCCTTCAATTCTTCATTATCAACTTTGGTCTCCGGCCGTCCACGAGGCTTGTTCTGCAGGTCGAAATTTCCAGAACGAAAACGTTGGAACCAAAAACGCACTGTGTTTTCTTCTGCGACACCGTCACCATACACATCATTAATCCTTCGAGCCGTTTCTGCAGCACTGGTGCCACGGTGGAACTCATACTCGTAAATAACGCGATATTTCATGTTTTCCATTTTGTAAACAGAGTGACACAAAGAAAAAAACAAAAGAAGAAAAAACAAATGAAACACAAATGCATGAGTAAATAGCTGTATAAATTTGAATTTGGAATTCCTAACCATAAAGGTAATATTTGAGATCAAAGTGGCCAGTACGACATAACGCCAATTTCATATGTAAGGACCTAATATATGTAGTATATCTACCAGTTGTCCGTCACCCATAACACAAGTATTAAGTTACTTACTTTGGGGACGGATGACCGTGTGTGTAAATGTCCCATATGTTTATTTTATTTATTTATTTAAAACTGACCGTATTCAAAATTATGCCTAATTGAATTAGATACATTGTAGTCCTTATTTCAATTGACATCACGCTCCAAACTAATAGCGTTTTCTTGCTCTTCCAAGTTATAATTATGCGTCTGTTTAAACTCAAATAGTTTTTTAGGCAATTATTTTGTAGGCCTTATTTCAATTCGCCACAAAACAGCTTTATTTGAATTCCGTTAATACTAAGTGTTCGATATGTATTGAACCGTCATTTTGTGTAAATGTACACATTTTTCTTTATTATATCTCACAAAGCGTTATTAAATATTTTCCAATAGAAATATTTAAGGAGACATTTTATTTTTAATTGAAGATAAATCTTTCAGACACTACTCTCGTAACAGTAATCTTAAACAGCACATTTTAGTCAAACACGAAGGTCTAACATTCGACTGTTCACATTGTGGCGCGAAATTATCTACAAAGGTAAAAAACTTTTTCTATACATAATTAATAATTTAGTATATAAGAAACTTTGACATTGCCTTTATATCGCTCATAGGCTGCTTTATTGTCCCTAAAAACACATTTTTTGGACTAGGAATGAAATTTCAATTTTAAAATACACATTATTATGCAGCAATGCCGACAGAACTCATTATTCAATATCAGGTCGTTCGTTCAAGCAATACTAAAGCATTTATTATGTATTTTCCTCAAAACATATGAATTGTGCCACTATCAAAGCCCATGGGCGATATGCATAATGGTTTTTTAATTCGGAATTTTAAAAAATCGATACGATCGAGTAATACGTTATAGAATAAGTAATTAGCACAAATTTTCGATAAATATTTGACATTGATTGACAAAAATATCGACTTCAGTATCAGCGATGCTATCACCGCAGAAGATAGAGTCAAATGACGGAATATAATCGAAATAAAGATCTTCAATATTGAAGATTACGACGGAGGGAGGAGGATAAAAAACCATGAGCTTCACAAGCAAACATTTCCATTACACACGTTCATGGTGCTATTTATAATAGAGATTCATATTAAGCTTAAGACTCAGAGTAACTAGTTCTATGAAAATGTGGTTGTTGAAGTTTAGTTGCTAAACCGTTAAGTATTTCCGTTTATGGTTTCAATGGTTAAGAATCTGCTGGGCATAAGCCTCCTCTCAATGCTACAATGCGGATTTGAAGGAATTACACATATCTCCAGACTTCTCTAGAGATATGCCGATATACTTCACGATGTTTTCCTTCACCGAAAAGCTGGTGATCAATTACAAATTACAATAAGGCACATAAGTTTTAACAGTTAAACTCATTGGTGCCTGCCTGTTCAGGGTTTTGACCCGTGACCCCCTCAACGCACCTCCTCACCGCTAAGCTATCACAGTTTCGGTTGACGGCAGAAATTTCTACCGTTTTAATGAAAGTGTGGTTTTACTATAAGCTATTGTCAAATATATTAAATCCTGTGACGTGGTACGTTCGTATAGAGGCTTATCTCATGAATTTTTGATCAAATTCTTCGTTTATTTGTGTGTTATAGATGGATTATAGAATTCGTATTACACAACTAAACATTTTATATTCGTTGACTGTATTTCTATTGGCCATTTTAATACAGAAATATAGTTCTAGAAGTTTTTCTAATCTAAATCCAGATATTCTCGAAATCGCTTTCTATTTTTAAAAACTTTTTTAGTTAATTTGCCGTGTATGTATGTGAAGGTTAAATTTGACTTCCCAGTGTCCGAATGAGCTGAAATTTGATATACGGGTCCATGCCCGATGAAAACGCATGTTTATGATATGCATGACAAGATAGGCTTCAGATGAGAGAACTCTTCAACGTTTAACAGTAGTAATTAGAAAGTTTGTCAAAATTTTTCAGTACTCAATTCGAGACACATAAATTTTCGAACAAAAAATCACTTCTTTCACTCCTTATAAGTTCTCTGGGAAATATGTAAATTTTTTTAATCTTTTTCTAAAAAGAGAATAGACTTATGTCTACTAATGAGATAACAGGCCGCTAGTTTAATCTATAGCAAAACATACATAATCTGTTTGAATATCGAAGAGCCTTCACCATGTTCCGTACATTATCCTCTTTTCCGCACATTTTAATAGTGCCTTATTTTTCCATGTAATGTAATCTAGTTCAGCCCATATAATGTTGAGTCCGAATCTTGAGTGATTTGATTTCGCCCCTCATTGCTATGAATTTCTAACATACATAACATAGTACCCCTTGACTTGACTGAAGTTGTAGGAGTAAGTAGTTAGTACTACTTGTATAAGTAGTAGTAGTAATACTTGAGTAACTAGTAGGAAAATGTTTGCGGAAAAGAAAGAATTAAAAAGAATAAAATTGTCTAAGTAATTGTATGCTAAGGATTTAACGAATGTTAAGAATTAGTGATGTATAAAATGGAACGCTCCAGGATATGTGCAAAAGAGCATATGAAAAGAAATAATGTTAATATTTTGGCCCATTGTATAAGAATTTGGACTTAATAAGAATTCGCAAAAACATGTTCAAAAAAGTGTTGCTTAATAAGTTAACATAAAGTTTAAATTGATGATAATGTACAACAAAAGCAACATTTTCTCATTCAGCTTAAAAGATTTGTTACGCCCTACTCGACTCTAAATATACAATCTAAGAGATCTATAATCACCGACGATTTATTAAAAACTTAAATTTCTTTTTGTGACTAATATCTGCTAAGAATGACGAACTAAGTCAAGTTGTTGATTGTCTTGTCAATGTTACCCTTCCGACGCCGCAATGACTAATCTAAGACATACCATCAGCCCTCCACTACACGTCGTGCTAAGCCGTGGTCCGGCCTCACAGGAGGCACCCTTAGGACGACGTTACCCACCTTAAGTAGAGCTTCTGCGCTCTACTCTCCGCATTTCGCAACCTCGGCGATGCTTCAGCGCTCGCCCGTCCCGCCCGGTGACGCTGCAAAAGCCATTAGGGATAGCAGCATACAGTCAGTTCGAAAAAAAAACTTGTTAGTGACTAATAACATAATTTTCGTAACTCCACCCGTTAACATTGTGATACCGTAAATAAAGACAGTGGGTATGCCAATATGATATAATCCATTGTGATGCTATTATACTATTCGGTTAAAAAATGTTATTTATCACCGTCATAGAGTGAGCGTTCTTCGCTTATATGGGATGAACGCCACTTACGACAGAAATACTCTTAAATTGAGAATGATCTGTTCTAAATCTACTATAATGTTGTAAAACATCGCCACGTTAGCCGTCTCATCTGTTTTCTTTTAGGCAACTTTAAATGAACATATACAGGCGCATAGTCAACCTGGAGTTGTTTTAAAAGTTCCTAAAACTTTAGAAAACGGTCGGAAGAAAAGAAACGATGCAGGCGAATTAAAATACGTGACCGCTATGAAATTGGCGGGAATCGTAACTGAAGAGTCAAGGTATCACGGTTAAAGAAGTATTAAAAGACAATGGTTTTATTTATTTTGACTCAATTTCAAATCGATAACATAGATTAAAGGATTACTATTTGCTTTATAGATTATATTTTCATTTGAGATATATATAAATAGACAATATATTCTAAACTGAAATACACTTTCGAAAATATTAAAAGTAAACAAAACTTAACAGCTAAATCACAGTTGAAATCATCTTACCCGGTGAAAGTAAGTTGGCAGCTTTTTAGCTATGCGGTTCCTTAGGCTATTGAGGACTGCTGTTTTCCTACAAATCTCCTTATTATTAAGCTCTTCATCCACACGTGGGTTACGGGACTATAGGTTTAGGGATCTACGTATGTTATTTTAATGTTATGGCACCAATAGATTTGAATATGCTACATTATTTCTCAAACCCTGCCCAGTCGAATTGTTTGTCGAATGGACTGTATAAATTATATAAATAACTCAATAAATTATAATTTTTAATATATTGTTTGATTTTACTTTTAGGCAAAATTAAATGAACACATCGAACGTCATAATCGACCAGAGGTTGCTGTAAAAGTTCATAAAACATTAGAGACTGGTAGGAAGAAACGAAAAGATGCTGGTACTATAAGATATGAAACTGCCATGAGATTAGCGGGTATTGTTAAACAGAAGATTGAAGAAGGTATATCTAGACTCTACACAGAATCCTTAAACTACCAAGAGGATTTTAAAAATAATAGTATAAACCCTTGTTCTGATAATGTAATAACAGAAAACGATCAATACAAAATATTAGAGAACACAGATACAAGAGAGGATCAAAGTTGCACTTTTATAGAAACGAACCATACTATTGGTTTAAAAGCTGATCCCAACTCGAGAAGAATAGATCAAACTCCAAATTCCTATGATAAAACGGAAACTGTTTTATCGCAACCTACCAACAAATTTCGATGTAGAGATAAAATTCATAACAATAGTCTACCGAATGGCGTAGATATACAAGGGAAGGTTGCGACGAATAAATTAAAACAAGCATCTAATATTATAGAGATTCTAAATCGACCAAGCAGAAATATAGATTTGAGGGGGCGTACAAATACAACTAGCCGACCAAACGGTACTACGAACGTAGAAGTAAAGATTGAAAGAGATCATGAGAACACATTTGAAAGTAAGGATAGCAATGAAGAGGATACATATAGTGAAGGAAATGAAAGTATACATGGACAAGCAGGTCCGTCTACAGAACCAGTACCTAAATTTCAAATTAAAAAAGAAACTGCTGAACTACAACGTTATACAGACATAACATCAAATTTAGAAGGAAGTATTGCAGATAACGGTTTTAACCCATTTAACAATCCGTCTGCCTCTACTACTGCTCTGTCTTCGTTGTTACAACTTTACTGGAGAACTATACTAAATTACCAAGATGTATAATTATATAAATATCTCGAACATCATAAGTCTTATCATTTAATGCAAATTCGATTATAAACACATATAGTTTTCGGTTAAGAACCAGCTACTAATTTACTAAACTTGAAATAATTTATAGAATTAGGCGTTACTTTGCGGAGATCCATAATACAAAAGTAATAATAAAATTATTTTGCTATAATCCGCGATACAGTAAATAGAAAATATATATAGTGTTTAATGTATAGTGGACTATCCACGACAAAATCGCAAAGCTTTGCGATTTTGTCGTGGAGTCTATCTCCTGATGATGCTTCGGTTGCGGGGCGAAACGATTGTTGAGTTTGTGATAGTGAAACTGTGTAGTGCTTGTGTATTGTGGTGGAAGTGGTGGAGGTTTGTGCATGTGTTTTTACGAATCCTGCACGTATCGGGTATGAAAATACTGATAGTCCACTATACATTAAACACTATATATATTTTCTATTTACTGTATCGCGGATTATAGCAAAATAATTTTATTATTACTTTTTACTAAACTTTAATGATATTCTAAAGAACAAGATGTTTTATATCTTGTTATCTAATCTTACTTCATTAGGATAATATTTATCTCAAATTGTATATAAGACCATTATTTAAATATGAAACATACATATAAAAAATTGCTATTACAATTGCAATTTCTGTTTATCTGCTATATTTATTGGATATTTGCAAATGGACAATACATTTAGGAAAATTAACTACAAACCTCATTTTTTTTACTTTTGAATCGTTAGTTCCTCAGTTCATTGTTAAAAAATCTAATACTGATTCACATTGTTGAAACAGAAAAACGAACTTTCTCTGTAATTGCTTTTCCAAAGTTTGTTTGTTATATTCTTTCTAATCCATGATTGCGGATTATGGATGCGCCTGATTCTAATCATAAATTATTGTTTCTAAAATTTGTATTGAAAAATTACGATAAAATTATTCCAGCTACCTTTTTATAGCTGAATTATTTTTAAACCCCATTAAACGCTAATATTTAAAAAAAATAAACATATCTACCTCTATTCATATTACAAAAAAATATATAAAGTCGCTTTGAAGTGTGTATTTGAACTTCTACGATCCAAAGTACTTTCACACAGATATGCTTTAATATTCATAACCTTAGGTAGGTTATGAATATTAACGCTAATAAATTTAAATTATAAATCATCTTTGTTATTATACATCAAGGTTATATATGATGTATTAAATATTAAACATCATTTTAATATTCCGTTAAAAAAGTAATTATTCACTTTTCGCAGGCCACAGTGCTGTTCATACATAATATGTTTTACTTAGTGCGACTAGCATTTAATACTACGACCATGAATTCAATTCAATTAATGGAATTATAACTAAATAATTCTGTCATTAATGTCTTTAAAAAAATTGCCTTGAAATTATAAATATTGCGTTACAAGTGATATTTTAGTTTTATATTGTACTAGCTGTGCCAGCGGCTTCGCCCGCGTGGAAATCAGTGTGGCACAATAATTTTCTAGAATGCAAATTTTAAATATAAAAGTAGTATTGAGTGTTAACCACAATAGATAGAGACATGCTATTGCGGACTTCTTTGTAGTAGTTTTATAGATCTACAATTCTCTAGTACATTACTTTGGCGTTTCTCTGCTGGTTTACGCAGCGCACGCGACTAAAGCTCCCAGCAAGCAAGTTTTTTAACAACTGCGTGATCTCTTCAACACAATTTACATAATAGCAATACTACTTTTACCTAAACCATCCGGAAGTATTGCACTATCTTTTGGTGAAAACCGTACAAAAATCCGTTCATTAGGTTTTGAGAAAATCGTGTACATACAGGTAGACAGCTTTTTGGGACTTTGTTTTATAATAAGTATAGATAACCGTTAAATCACATAACTATAGACTAATTTAAAATTAATTATTAAGGAAACAAGTCTATTCAGATCCACTATGTGTAAACGCGTATTTCTTATTACGAATTTTGTTAAATATATATGGGAGTAAATATATATATTATTAAGTGTAAAAAGTTTTGTCACTAAGTACAAACGAAGGTGCTGAAATAAGAACAAAATCTCACCTTATTACCTATTGTAGTTTGGTACTTTAAAATTTTATGGTCGTTTATACAGGTAACACTGGTAAATCAAAAAAAGTTGTCAGTTCCAATAATATAAATACATGCTATCGTTTCTCGGCTATTTGGCTAAGATCAAAGTGGAGTGCATTAATACATGCTTATAATATAAGTTAATTACACAGCTCCAATTACAATACAATTATATGTTATTACGTTGGTAGTTATCATAGCTGTACCATATAATTTCACATACGAGGTTTTTATGAATTAATGAATACTGTGCATTAATTAGTTTAATATCAATAAAGCCTATGTTTGCCGGTGAGTGTGATGACGTGAATCTATGATGTAATCTGACTCAATATAGTTTTAAATTTAGCTTCGCGCCACCATCTGCTCATATGAATGCATAGATGTTATGCTTAAATATAATACCAGTAATAGTTAGTATTACTGATAGTAATTTTTTGGTTAATATTGTTCATGATTATAAATAAATAAAAAATATTACAACTTTAGTTTCTAATTTAATAGTAAGTTAATCCTGTTTTAATTTTTAATGAAGCTGTGATTAGGAATTGTAGAAAAATTTTATTCTTTTACGCATTTTCTTTTTATGACAAAATGGTCTTATACGCTGACCAGAAGCTTCCGATAAAAATCGACAGCCTTTACATATATATTACGAGTACGAAATAGTAGCGACAAGATGAATAAATTTCTTTTAAGGTTAATTGGAAACCATTTCATTTATTGCCATATTCAGAAATGAAATCATAGATCCGTAGACTGAATATAATCCTTACACCTAAGTAGTAGTATAAGTCTATTAATAGCTTTTATTGATTTAATGTCCTCCAAATAAAAAAATAATTAACTTTTTGTCTTTCATCATTTCATTAGAAAGTCAGTAGCGTCACTAGTGATCACTAGTTAGCCTGTAATAGTAGGCTTTTTATTAAGTATTTACCCCTGCAGACCAGGCAGTTCGTAGTCTGTCTTCGTAAACTAATAGTCTATGGTGGACTACCTGTCGTTTCTAACGTCTAAAAATATAATCTATAATTTTAAACAACTTTATAGATAATAAGATGTATTGAACGAATAATTTTATAGAAACTATATTCAAAATAATCATCGTCGCGTTATAACGTATTAATTTATGAATAATGTTTTTCTATTTACTTAGAATTAAAGTATACTTAATTTATTGATTATTGTTTCCTTGTTTTCTTTTAAAATATTGTATTAAATTATTTTTACCTAGCCATAACTATTACAATGGAACTGACTCTAAATGTGTTCACACTAAACTGTTGGTAAGTTATTATACATTTTTGTATTAAAGTAATTAAAGATTTATAAATAAGAAATAAAAAATATATTTTAGGGGTATACCAATAGTTTCAAAGAATCGGAAAGATAGAATTGAAGCGATTGCGAATTATTTATCACAAGCCCCTCATAATATTGTTTGCCTTCAAGAGGTTTGGAGTGAAAAGGATTATTTATACTTAAAAGAACATTTACAGACTAATCTGCCATTTTCTCATTATTTCTTCAGGTGAGTTTAATACTAGAATCAGGTACATATAATTATTAAACTAATTTTGTCTTATTTCTTTATTTATTGGTTCTAAATTTGAATATTTCAGTAATTATAGTAACATAAGAAAGAACTTGAAATACTCTCTTATCTACTGTATCTATTATGAATAAAATTTATTCCAGTAATGTGAATGTTGCTATGAACATATGCTATACTACAAATCCTTAAAAACGTCTTCCATCCAAACTTAGATGATTTTGAGTATAAGGAATTTCACTCCTAAGTTCACTACAATTGCATAGTAATTGTTAGCTACTTAATGTTATTTTATGACAATAGATATGGCTTGGACTTATATTTTAATATTTTGTTAAATGCTGATACATTCAATAATGTAGGGGCAATAATAATTTCATCTTTAGAATATAATAAATAGTTAATGGTTTGTATAAAAACAAGCATTAAAGTTAATTTATAAAATTTTCATCATAAATCATTGAATATGAATAATCAGATTTGTAAGTAAGGTAAGGTAAGAGTATACCCTTATTTTAAATAATAACTGTTAATACATGTTTCCCGCCCGGTGACGCTGTAAAAGCCATTAGGGCTAACAGCATACAGTCAGTTGGAAAAAAAAATGTTAATACACAAAACCAAACTATATATTTTTCTTAACATAGTATAAGACTACAGCTTTACATAAAATGTTTCATTGTAGTTTTGATTGCAAAAATATGTTAAGTATGTAATAGAACTTTTATATTTTAAATTTATAAGTGGTTTTAACTATAAATCTTAAGCAAAAGCTGATATAATTCTTATCAACAAATAGTTTAACAAACTATTCACATGTTATTAGATGACTAATAAGATAACAAAATATATACTAATGCTTTTGCAATGTTAGCTTAAGTATCAGTGATCCATATTTTAATCATAATCCTATCTCATATTATATTGATATGTTATCTTAACACAATACAGGTGTCCTTTGAGTTACAGTAATTGGTTCTGTGTAACTCATAACAGTATAAGTGGAAATTCATCTTTATTACAAATCAGAAATTACAGATACTAGAGATATGCAGGTTTCCTCACACTGCTTTCCTTCACTGAAAAGCATAGGCACATAAGTTTTAAATAGAAAAATTATTTGGTGCCTGCCTGGGGTTTGAACATGTGGCTCCCTCGAAAGAAGAGTTGCACTGCCTCAAGCTAAATACATTTAACCATTATATACTGGGCCAAAAGATTCCCGTATTTCCCTTAGCAAAAACATCATTGAGAGTAATTTTACACAAAACTCGACACAAACAAATTTGCAGAATACCACTATTCCATAAATATACTTCTAACTTTAGTAACTCTACAACAAACATGTTGTCATATGATTTGGCTACGTATTTTACGACCAGCCTCAACTGCCTGACGTCAACTTACCTTAGTCGCCTTTTACGACACCTCGGTAAGAAATGAGGTTGGTTTATTCTATGCAGTCGGATACCACACGGTATTGACCATAGTCGCCTCTTACGACACCTCGGTAAGAAAGGAGGGTGGTCTATTCTATTCTGTTGGATACCACGATAATTCTAATTCTGTCTATGCAAAGAAATTATGTTGGCATACACACAGCACACACCCCCTCACCCCTGCGCTGAGGATGTGGGTGTTATAATTCATTAAAAATAAATTTTATTATATAAAATGGAAGATAATTTCACAATATACATCATATCATTTTTATTTCAGTGGTGTTCTTGGTTCAGGTCTGTGTGTGTTTTCGAAATGGCAGATACAAGATGTTTTCTTCCACCAATGGCCATTGAATGGCTACATACACAAGATTCATCATGGTGACTGGTTTGGTGGCAAAGGAGTTGGTCTGTGCAGGATCAAATGTAATGATCGACTGATTAATGTATATTGCACACATGTAAGTAAGCGTCGCAAATCAGCAGAGTAAGCAACTCATTTGTTGGCCTCGCTATTCACTTCTATAGTAAAATTCCTCAATCCATTTTAGATCAGTCTACAGAAAGATTCAAACTAAGTGTAAAAAATATGCTTATATGTAAAGCTTATTACAAAATTGTAGATGTATTTGGATGATAAGAATGCCTGGATTTGAAAATCCTTTTAGCTTCATACAAGACAGCGGTTTAATAATGTATAATTGAAAGTATTTAAAAGATAGACGGCTGAGTTTCTTACTGGTTCTTCTTGTAAGGGCAACATTCCGAACCAGTTTTAGCTTCATTAATCATATTGATGCTTGACCGTTGAAAAGTGCCTGAAATGGTTTATTTGAATAAAGATTATTTTGATTTCGATTTTTGAGTGTTTTTCCGTAAGATATATTATGAGTTCCAACAATAGTCCTTGCAGGATATATATATAAAATAATGAACATTGAATGATTTTTATATACTTTTTCTCCAAATTTAATATATTTTAGTTGCATGCAGAGTACAATGTGGATGACATATATTTAGCACACAGAGTATTACAAGCATACTCCACGGCTGAATTTGTGAATATCACAACACCGCCAGCGGATGTGTCTATATTAGCTGGAGATCTTAATACTGCTCCTGGGGACATATCTTTTAGGTATTAAATTTTTTTGTATAATTATACAAAAGTATGTATATTGTCTGTTCCAATCCCACTGCTGGCCACCCTCTTCTCTTTTTTTTCAAGTGAAGGTTTAACCTAAGAACCACTACAATACTCCAATATAATTTATAGAATTAGGCGATCCATAATACAAAAGTAATAATAAAAACCATTTTTTCTATAATCTGCAATACAGTAAATAAAAAAATATATGGTGCTAAATGTATAGTCGATTATCCGTTTTTTCATACCCGTTAAAACACATGCTTCGTCAAAACACATGCACAAACCTCCACTACTGCCATCACGATACACAAGCACTACACACGTTCACTATCACAAACTTAACAATCCTTTCGCCCCACATCATCAGGAGATAGACTCCACCAAAATCGTAAAGCTCCAATATACTTTACTCGTATTTCAGAAAAACTCCAGAGATTGAGGTTTTCTAACGATGTTTTCCTTCACGAAAAAGCGTATGAGAAATTGCAAATATCAATTAGGCTCACAATTTTAACATAAAAACTTAGTATGTGCCCAGGGCTTGAACCCGTGAACTCCTAGAGAGAGTCATACGGTCTTTCTGTTTGGCTATCACGCTCTTTATACTTATTATAAAACAAAGAGATACGCTAAAGTATGTACTAGAGAATTGTAGATCTATATAACTACTACAAAAAGTCCGCGATAGCATCTCTCTATCTCTTATGTTTAACTAAAAATAACTATGTTTAGAATTTTCCACGCTGGCAAAGCCGTTGGTACAACTAGTTTGTTATAATATTCTTGTAACTATTTTATTTTATATAATTTAAAGTATATTTTTGATTTTTTCTCTACGTTCTTGTAACTAAATGTTTTTTTCACAGGTTAATTTCTCAACTGCCTTCGTTGGTGGATCCGTGTATTATGAGTCCGTGTATTAAGGCCCCGGGCACGTGCGACAACATCAATAACAGCTATTCAGACCCTAAGCTGGTCAAAGAGTGTCCGGAGGGGAAGCGAATTGATCATATACTTTTTAATATTCAATCTACATTAGAGGTGATATTTTCATTTATATGTATATTTGTAAAAAAGTAAAGTATCGGCCTATTACAATCCCACTGCTGGGAATAGGCCTCTCTGTTTCTGGAGAGAAGGTTTGGAGCTAAGACCTAACACGCTGTACCAATGCGGATTGGTAGGTTACACATATCCCTAGAATTCTCTTGAGTAATGCAGGTTTCCTCACCATGTTTTCCTTCACCGATAAGCGTGTGATGAATTGCAATTATCAATTAGACACATAAGTTTTAATAGAAAAACTAATTGGTGCTGCCCGGGTTTGAACCCATGTTCACCTCTAGAGAGTCGCACGGTTTCACCACTGGGCTATCACAGCTTTGAAACGATGCTGCTGCATAAATCTTACAACTGAAGATTATTTGACTAATAGTAGCATAACTTAACTGACGTTTACGCACCAAGCTGCAACGATGAACTCGTCGATGAACCATTAATCAAATTGTAAAAAAATGTTAGTTGTATTGTTAAAATAATATAGACACCGACTGTACTCACTTATTTTATCGGGTTAGCCCGACTAGTTTCGAGCCAATCCATTCATGAGCTTTTTTTTGCGTTATCGCGGCAGTTAAGCCGCGATAACGTCGTGTAATGATCGACGAGCTCATGAATAAGTGCCTCGGATGGGCACGAAACTTGTCGGGCTAACCCGATAAAATAGGACGTGAGTACATCCGGTGTCTATAGATTAACTACGTGTATTTCTTTATGTACTTACTTTTCATATATACTTAAATTATACAATGTGTCCGGTCACGACCTAGCGATATGTTAAAGTTAGAAAATATACAAATAAATAATAAGTAATAATAAAATTATTTTGCTATAATCCGCGATACAGTAAATAAAAAACATATATAGTGTTTAATGTATAGTGGACTATCAGTATTTTCATACCCGATACGTGCAGAATTCGTAAAAACACATGCACAAACCTCCACCACTTCCACCACAATACACAAGCACTACACAGGTTCACTATCACAAACTCAACAATCGTTTCGCCCCGCAACCGAAGCATCATCAGGAGATAGACTCCACGACAAAATCGCAAAGCATTAAACACTATATATATTTTCTATTTACTGTATCGCGGATTATAGCAAAATAATTTTATTATTACTTTTGTATTATGGATCTCCGCAAAGTAACGCCTAATTCTATAAATTATTTAGAAAATAGACCTAATTTCATTGACAAAAACACCCATATATGAGGGTCTACATCACCTCCTGTCGGAGTGGCCGCCTTTTCAATTTTTTTTTATTGATACCGCATCTTTTGGCAGAGATATCTACAACAATAAAACAAAATTGAAATGGCGGCCACTCCGACAGGTGGTGTAGACCATATATGGGTGTTTTTGTAGATGAAATTAGGTATATTTTCTAACTTTAACATATCGCTAGGTCGTGACCGGACACATTGTATAATTTAAGTATATATGAAAAGTAAGTACATAAAGAAATACACGTAGTTAATCTATAGACACCGGATGTACTCACGTCTTATTTTATCGGGTTAGCCCGACAAGTTTCGAGCCCATCCGAGGCACTTATTCATGAGCTCGTCGATCATTACACGACGTTTTCGCGACTTAACTGCCGCGATAACGCAAAAAAAAGCTCATGAATGGACGGGTTTGAAACTAGTCGGGCTAACCACATTGTACAATTCGCTTAGGTTCCTAATGATATTTATTTTTAGGCTGATGTTATCAAGTTCGGCAATCCCCTTGAAGACAGAGTGCCAGAGAAACCTTTCTCCTATTCAGACCATAACGCGGTCACTCTAGAGCTTAAAATTAAAGAGACTGAAAAATTAAAAACAAGACAACAGAGCGCCGACGAACGCTTACAAGACACCATCGATGAAGCGATCAAAATTTGCAAAGAAGCCACTATCACTATAACAAGAACGAAACGACTGTTTCTTATTACAGGTATTCTTATATTTATATTCCTTTTAGGTTCAGTCAGTTTTTGGCCAAATAATGTATTGGCTGATGTGTTGAAAATAATCATGACAGGTATATGCCTGTACTACATAACTATGGGTACGTTATGGAATAAAATAGAAATGAATAGCCTCAAAGCAGGTTTGTCTGCTATGGAAAATTTTAAAACTACTAGAAACAATAAATGTGACTAAAGCGAGTACTTATAGCGGATATACTTATAGCTTGTTTTAAAAAAATTATGATTATATACCTATCGTAATCCATGCCGGGTATCTGAATGAGTAGAATAAATAGGCCACCCTCATTTCTTACTGAGTTAAGGTAAGTTGATCCACCGTGTGGTATCCGGTTAAGTAGGATAGACCACCCTGGTCTATCCTACTTAACCGGATACCACACGGTGGATCAACTTACCTTAGTCCCCTTTTACGACACCTCGGTAAGAAATGAGGGTGGTCTGTTCTACTCAGCCATAATAACCATAATTTTCTTACTTACCTACCCGCATTAAGTAATAACTTTAAATAATAACTTTCTTACCGAGGGGTCGTAATACATATACGACTAAGGAAGATAGACGTCAGGCAGACGGCCGGTCGTAAAATACGTAGCCAAATCATGTGACATGTTTGTAACATGTTGTCACATGATTTGGATGATGATACCTACCGTAATCCGTTACGAGATTCGATTCTATTATTGGTCATACACCATTAGTAGAATCGAATAATAGTAAAAAATAAAAAATCGATTTTTGGTTCGAGAATCGGAATACATCGGAACATAAATCGGAAACGTAATAATTATCGTAACCGCATTACGATTCAAAAGTAATAATAAAAAAATAAAAAATATATAATTTGTTATAATCCGCGATACAGTAAATAAAAAATATATATAGTGTTAAATGTATAGTGGACTATCCGTTTTTTCATACCCGGTACGTGCAGGATTCGTAAAAACACATGCACAAACCTCCACCACTGCCACCACGATACACTAGCACTACACCCGTTCACTATCACAAACTCAACAATCGTTTCGCCCCGCAACCGAAGTACATCAAGAGATAGACTCCACGACAAAATCACAAAGCTCGCATTACGATTTTTTCGTGAAGCCTATCCTTCCGAAAATGCGTCGGTTTCAGAGCGAAACGATCGTAGTGATTTTGATGGTAGTTGTGTGTATTCCGTTACTCACCTCTTTAAACGCTTTTCGAAATCTTACTTCGAGAAATCTGAGGTACACCCGAACCCCCTTATTTCAGTTGCTTCTACCTACATCCCAGTTAGGTCTAGTTAGGACCACCGAAAATATAGGCGTCCAAAAAGCGTCCTATATGACCCTGACGATCAAATAACGATCGCAAACACAGAAACACGTAATACACACACACAGCGTCTTCGCCGGCGAAGACGAGGTCCCAGTTTTCTGACGTCGGCCGGTCGTAGCTTCTCGCCATCCTTCCGACGTCGCAATGACTAATCTAAGTCATACCATCAGCCCTCCACTACGCGTCGTCCTAAGCCGTGGTCCGGCCTCATAGAAGGCACCCTTAGGACGACGTTCCCCGACATTAGTAGAGCTTCTGCGCTCTACTCTCTGCATTTCGCAACCTCGGCGATGCTTCTGCGCTCGCCCGTCCCGTCCGGTGACGCTGTAAAAGCCGTTAGGGCTAACAGCATACAGTCAATGTGTATTCCTAGTGTGCATTGTTGCTGGTGGAGGCGTCTTGGAATACGTCCTTGTCCCACGTGTTGTAAGGTATGTGAATTTTGCCTGCGTCATACATTAAGCAGTAGTTCTGTTATAGTTTCTGTAATATGGAATTCCACAACGCAACGCCTGCGTCTATAAATCATTATCTCAAAACGCTTACCACCTTTAAAAGTAAATCATCGAACATATCGTAAAAAAATAACATGTTAAAAACGGTCATATCATAGGATAATGTTACTTTACATAGAATGCGTATGAAAGTAATTTATTAGACAAACTATCAATGAGGCTTTTTATGACATTACTTTATCTATGTAAGAAATTTATCAGTATTTTTGTACGTAATGAAACTAGTACTATACCAATTTAAGTTATGTAGTTATAGTTGGTAAAATATTTATAAGTTTTTAAAGTTTTTCGTGATAAGTATACAATATGATAGGTAATATTTAAAAAAATATTAAAATATTAACCTCAAGTGAAAACAAGTGTTACCACGTTAACAATACAATAAAACATCCAAGCGCTACTAATTATATTATATATGGACCATTTATTTTGAAAGTGGTGTAAGTCCAATTTCTTTTGTTTCGAGAAAATAAAAGGTTACTAACTATATTCGTTGATTTTTAAAATACAGGCAAATTATATGAGGTCTGGCATTGTTTCTATTGTTTTATCAACATTTAATTTGTTTATATAAATTTGTTTTTGGCTAATTAGACTACGATAACACATATTTATGTGCTGTAAATGGACTTACACCACTTTCGAAATTAGACAATTGTAAAAATCGTTTTATTTCAATTTTGAAAAATCAAATATCGTTTAAAATATACTTCATTTTAATATAATTTTGTTTACAAATACATAAAATTTTATTTTAGACGCCAATTACATTGACATAATTACAAGATACTGATTACAAGAATTTACTTATTCTCTGGTAGTGATTCATGTGGTAATATTTCAAAATATGCATGATGCACCGTACGTATCCACTAGGGATTTCCTGCGTTATCAAAAAAAAGTTTAGCCATTAGTTATAATGGCTAAACTTTTTCACTTTTTGTGTCAAAAAATTAATAAAATCGTTGTAAGGTAAGTAATTACGAGTAGTGGAAACACGGAGGGGAAACAATGCAAATCGTTCGCGGGTGAAACCGCGGAACACAGCTAGTATAAAATAAACGAAAAATAACAAAACATTGATCGGCATCCATCTGCTATGCCACCTACCTCTGTCAATTTGACTTGCACCACTTTCATAATCGATGATTATGCAATTTTATTTACCGACCGATTTTAAGTTGTACAAAAACATGGGATTTTTTTGAGAAATTAAACACGGACTAGTTATATATAAAAAATTGCATTAAATTAAGTATGAATTACGCGATAGCTCATTTTTCTCAAAAATGGACTTACACCACTTTCAAAATAAACGGTCCATATATGGATTATCAGATATTTATGCAACACTGAATTTTGTTTGAAATATTTCACAACACATGAAGGACTTAATAAGCTTATGAACAATTGAGAATATAAATAAACCTTATACATTCCCAGTAATATATTAACGATATTTGTTTATGTAATATACACTTATACGACTAAGGTCATAATTGACTGTATTTTTATAATATAGTGTGAATAGATATATAAGATTTTAAAATATGCTCAGAAAATATAATGCAATCAAATGTGATATACTGCCTAAAGCCATTTCAATGTACGTATAAATATTTTATGATATACATGTATTTGACGATTCAATAAATTCTATTGCATATTAATAAGGAAAACTTGTTTTACTGTGTGATATAACATTTCTTAAGAATTATCTTAATTTATAAACATTATTCGTAAGAATTCAAATTTTACTTATCGTTGAATCTAAATATATTTCGGCGCTTATATGTATCTGTATGCACGTAGTCGTAAATCACGAAGTTATTTAACCTCACCATCAAGTTGCGTTACAAGAAATAAACTGCTTGAAGTAACGACTTTTACTATCCCACTGCTGGACATAGGTCTGCTCTCTCCGTTTTTGGAAAGAAGGTATGGAGTTAAGACACTACGCTGCTCCAATGCGGAATGGCAGGTTGCAAATATCCCCAGAAGTCTCTAGAGATGTGCAGGTTTCCTCACGATGTTTTCTTTCACCGAAAAGCGTGTGATAAAATGAAATTATCAATTAGACACATAACTTTAACAGAAAAAAACTCATTTTTGGTTACCAGGGGTCTGAACCCGTGACCCTCTCTAAAGAGTCGCACGGTCTATCCGCTGGGCTACCACAGTTTACGTAATAAAGTACTCTCAATTTTATATTGCGAAAAAATATTTTTAAAGGGTTCTATTGCCCACAGATTCTTACTAATATATGTTCCGACCTCTGCCCATTGCCGGATTTAGCGGCATCTTCGTTCCTGGTTTGATCATGCTTAAATATTCCAAGAATACTCTTAAAACGTCACAAATTATTAAACATCGAGATAATAAAACTGAGAGTTAAAATATTCTCTTCTAGCTACCGAAGTTATAAAAGTACCAATTCGCATTGCAATTCAATTTTTACATTTATTAAAAAGTATATAGAGTTAATAGTCATGTTTTATATTTTATTGTGTGTAAGTTTAAAAACAAGCCGTTATAAAGAAATATCATTTATTCAATAAACTTAACAAATACAGTCAGTATCAATATAATAAGGTAAACCAATATCACAATTCTAGCATCAATACCATAAAGTGTTTATAACATTAATATTACATTAATTTTTAAATAAAAATATAGATATTCATAATATTCTTTATTAATAATAGACAACGTATAGTGAAGCGCATATTAATATATTAGTATGAGTATACATAACGCCTTAGGAAATGTAACACAAAGGCAGAATAATATTATCCGCGATTAAATTATAAGACAAGATTCACCGCGATACATAATGTACTTGAACTCTGAAAAATAGGAATAGACAATAGTGGCAGTAATAGTTACGAATATGCAAAATGAGTTCGTAATGTGAACGTCATATAGTTCAAAGTCGCTTGACGCTAATCGTTTGGAACATTCACGTTGTTTGCGAATCGTACTCTTTATCCCCGCCACGACTAAAAAGTAATCAAGAAGCAGAACTTTCTCGTCGTTTAGTTTACTATATAAATGGTCGTATCGCGCGCGTCGGAGATTTAGCGATGGAGAACGAATTAAGAAGCGAAAATAATAGTGACTTCGGCTTAGTTATTGGACTGAAATGCAAGATAGTCATTGCATGTATTGTACCCGGCAATAAATAATGCACATCGAGGCTTAGAGAGAGAAAATCGGGATTTTGCTTCATAGATTGTCTCTGTCGGACAGACTGACGAACCCGTGCGAAACGTCACATAGTAACTGAGTGACAGTGACAGCGCCGAACCGAAACCGAACTGGCCGGCTGTTTCGTTCTAAACATCAATGTGAAACCTGAATAAAGTTTTTTTTACGAATCACCTGCAGGCCTACCATGAACTCTTATTGCGACTCAATTGAAGACGTAAACGACGACTGCAAACCGCTTTCTTTTCGAACCATGAAGTGTGAATTGCATTGGGTCGTAATGTTTGAAAAGGATGACGTTATCTGTTCTATAGATAACTCTGTCTCTTTTAGTCACATGTTCTTAGGACGAATTCCGAACTCTCATTCGGCAACGACTTAAAGTGTGCGTCTTTAAGAAGACATGGTATGAAAAAGCAAAACAATTTCGTTTACGTGTTCAATTGAGTCGCAATAAGAGTCCATGGTAGGCTGGTGTTTTCTTCCAAGTCCAACATAACGCTGTACGTAACAATAGAATAGTATAAATATTGTTATAAATTGTGAAAAGTTTTAATGATTTTTAGTATAAGAATCGTCTATTATTTTTATAGATATAGTAAACAATTTACTTTCAGTTTATGATAAACAATAGGAAAATTTGTCATTTAGTCTTTAATTTTTTTAGTTATCTGTCGTCTACGCAATCAATTAATTATAAATTTTATATTCATTTCGCTCTTATTGAAACCCTATACGAAAATATATTCAAAGATTAGTGGCCCGTTATATTTGTATGTTATTTGAACATATATAAAATGAAAGTTATTCTAAATCTATTTCTGAACCGTTATCAATATTACTTTCAATATTAAGATATTTTATTATTTTATATTTTAATATTTGAATAAGATATTTAATTTTTTAAGCAAATATTCAATTCCTTCAATTAAAAATGACCTTTAAATATCACCAATATCACGTAGGACACGCAAAGATTTCATGGCAATAGTAACAATAAAAATAGTTTTACGATGTCCAAGATTTTCATCTTATAATCTTTTTAAGTTAAGGTGCCGCTACAGTAACGTAATTATATAAAATTAAATTATAAATACACTTTTCTGTATATATACATATTTTTTCCCAATTAGTTAAAAAAAAATTAAACACATATATTTCATTACACACTTAAAATACTTGTACTCATTTTTGTAATTATATAAATGAAATGTTTATTTAATGTACACCTATTATAATTAGAAATCAAATTGTAATTAACATTCTTTCCATTAAGTCTATATTTTAAGTATTGGATTGCACATCGTTATACAGTAAAAACAGGGAATAAATAAATAAACATTACATCATTATATACAGATCATTATAAAACTTTAATATTTTACTAATACTATCTATAATTAGACCACGATAGAAGCCATATTTAAGGCCACAAATTCTGTAGGAAAATGACCCTTTTTAATAGTTTATTAGATGTTTGTTACGACGTAATATGGATAATGAAAAATTTGTAAGGTGCATTTTGTATTATTATATATTTGAATCATCATATGATAATATATTTAAAGAACGTTGAATGTTCTGAAACGCGATAAATATTTTCTTATCTAAATATAAATGTAACATATTTTTTACTATTTATGTATGTTCTAACCCGTTTATCAGATTTTTAAAAATCAATTCAAATTTTTAGAGCTTATAATTTTCAAATGTTGAAAATACAACAAATAATTTTAAAAATATTTATTTAAATATGTATTTTCGTTTGCACAATCAAATAAAAGATTACGAAAGCTAACGAATTGGAGGTGTTTAAAATAAACATCTATTAATCTCAAGCCAATCTTAAATAAGTAATGTCGCTATTTAGGTATTTCCAGCGACATACTAAAAAAATATATACGAAACTATAGTTGTGTAAGCAATGCTCAGAACGTAAAAAAAATAAAAGTACCGGTCTTTACTATAATAGTGTTGGGCATAGGCCTTCTCTCTCCTTTATTGGATTGGGTTGGAGCCATAGAAATATCACGCTGCTCAAATGCGGATTGGTGGGTTACATATATCCCCGGAATTCTCTAAATATATGCAGGTTTGCTCACAATATTTTCATCGAAAAGCGTGTGATTAATTCCAAATATCAATTACGCAAAAGTTGTAACAGAAAAACTCATTGGTACCTGACAAGTTTTTGAACCCGTGAACATCTCGATAGAGTCGCACGGTCACACCGCTAAGCTATCACAACTTAACAATATATAAATAAAATAATAATTAAAAAGATAGCCAATTGATTTTATTGTGTCCTTGCAAATAACTAGTTTATTGATAATTTTACCGTCGGACTTTTACTCTCGACAATTACAACGGAATTTGTTACCCAGACGAATCTAAGGAGAGTTAGAAACTGATAACTAATTCATTCAAATAAGCAATTCAGTATTACTGATATTATTATCTTATATATTATTAGCTTATCGATACAATTTCTATACATCGGTTTTGATACATATTTTTCCGTAACTACTATAGTCAGTAAAGTGGCGGCCTGTTACTATCCCACTGCTGGACATAGGCCACCTCTCTCCGTTTTAAATGTGAAAGATTGGATGTAGGATCTACCACGTTGCTCCAATGCGGATTAGTAGGTTATATATATCCCTAGAACTTTAGAGAAACGCAGGTTTCCTCACGATGTATTCCTTAACCGAAAAGAGTGTGATAAATTGCAATTATTACTTACACAAGTTTTTAATAGAAAAACTCGTTGATGCCTGCCCGGGCATTGAATTTATGATCGTCTCTATAGTTCCACGGTCTCACCGCTGGGCTATAGTAATCGCAAAATATTGTTTTTTATTTATAATTGTAAAGAGGAGACTATGGATATCTCCATAATTGTCAAACTCAACAGTATGCACGCTTAATTAAAGTAACTAAATTGAAAAAGTTGTTTTGCTACAAATTGCAATAAAGCGTAGCGTAGCGCCTACAAAATGTGATTGATACCCGAATTACACTACGTGAGTGTCAACTCCCACAACTTGGAAGAGCAAGAAAACATTAGTTTTTTTTTTAATATTTCGTTGCGTGATGTCATAGATGGCATTGAAATATGGATTACAATGTATCTAACTGAATTCAGCCAAACTTTGAATTAGGTCACTTTAATATAAACGTGCGATATGGACTTTAAGGACAAACAAAAAAAGATATTATATTGCTATTATTTCTACTATTTAACCAATGATGATAAACAACGTTGCCAATTTGACAAAACATTCAAAGTTTGATGATCCCGTAAATGATGCCGATAGTAGATTTGAATTTTTTTTACACCATATATGACTAAAAATTTAAGTTACATCACTAATGAATGCAACTGCTGTAAATATCATAAAAAATAAAATATTTTTTAAAGTAAAACGAACTCAATGGAAAATAATGTTGATATATACAATTTTTTTTTAAAACTCCATCAATATACAATAATTTACATTTAGCGATGTACTGTTTACTTCAAAGTAAAGCTACGAACATATAATGAGATAATATATAAAATTGTACTTGTTTCAACATGTTACATGTTTTTCTTAAAAAAAAACCGAGTTTGTGATTCCGATGTGACTTAACATATTAGTAATATTAGTAATATAATTACTTTATTTATGTATACAATGCATAATATTCCATATTTACACACAAATCTAACTAAATCAATGTTCACACTTTGGGATCATTTCTATCGTCGGAATCGTCAAGCAAAGGGTCGGTTTCGGACTTCAATGAGGCTGTTGTCATCGTATTTTCTAAAGAACCATACGCGGAAGGTCTGATTTCGACAGAAGGTGGTTCTGTGGATTCGATGGTCAAATTCGGAGCCGAATTAGAAGGTGCCGGCTCAGACATAAGCCTAGTGCTTTCGTCGTCCCCTCTGGCCATATGGTACATTGACTTACCACGCAATCTTCTACTGAAGGAGCTCCCTGTATAAAATTGATTGCAGTTGAAGTTTGTGTACGAGAAATTCAAAAGTATTTTATTGAATAATTTTTAGAAATAGGCGTTACTTTGCGGAGATCCATAATACAAAAGTAATAATAAAATTATTTTGCTGGTTCAGAAAGCTGTTCCTACCGAGAAGAACCAGCAAGAAACTCGGCTGTTGCTCTTTTCAAAGAATAATTCTTATCACTAGTTACATATGTTACTAATGTCTTGTACAGGGTCAAAGAGTAGTTATATCCACGCATTCTTATCGTCTAAGTAATCTTCAATAGTATAGTAGGCTTTCTGAATAAGCCTTTTTTAAATTGTATTTTTAAACTGCTGTAATGGTATGGTTAAAGTAGATTATGGAATTATTGTCGTGTATACCGATTTAGCATTTATTTCGGAGGCTATCAAATAAGCTTTTATTTGTCAATAATAGAATTAGCGTAAATCCATAAAACAATTTGTCTAAATAAATGTTTACTAAATTGATATTTACTATTTTTTGGTGTTTATATTATTTAAATTTTACTATTATCTTTCACATCTCCACAAGAGAGTTCTCTTTTGCGAGTTCAGAATCATATGTAAAATTCACAATCGGTTCAAATAATAAGCAAAACCTGTTCAAATAGATATTATGTTGGTAGCAAAATAAAGAAAATAAATAAATATATAATACAGTTGGACACAAGGTCGTTCGTCCTATAAGTAAGTAACTTAATATTTGTGTTATGGGTGACAGACAACGAAACAACATATATACACCCAAACTCGAAGAATTAACAAATTGATTTTGTAGAAAAGGTTTTCCACTGCGGAAAACGTACCCGCGACCCAAAGAGCTGAAGGCAGGGTTACTACCAGATTAGGTCATCATTCAATCCCCTGTCTTTATCCCACTCTAAGTGGGGGTCGGCACAACATGTTTTTCTCTTCAATTCTGTTCTATCATTAGTCAAGTCTGGCGCTAGTCCTTTTACATTCATGTCATACTTCACACAATCCACCTATCTCTGACTGGCCCGTTGGCGCTGTGGGTAGTGGCCCTGCCTTCAGCTCCGCGGGTCGTGGGTTCGATTCCCGCCGAGGGCCAACATTTTCTATAAACAAATTGTTGGTTCTTCGAGCCTGGGTGTGTATTTGTATTTAAGTATGTATTTAAACTTATATATGTAGTATACCTACCAGTTGTCCGTCACCCATAACACAAGTATTAAGCTACTTACTTTGGGGACGGACGACCGTGTTTGTAAATGTCCCATATATTTATTTATATATTCATTTACCTCTTTTCGGGCCTGCCTCTAGCCACTTATCCATGCAAATTCGTACTTAATACCCGTTTAGTCACATAATTTTCATCCCTCCTCATTACATGTCCATACCATCTTGCACTTCTCGTCTTTTATGTTTCAACTTTCACAACACAACTTTCAGACTTCACCTAATATACGTATTTTATCCAGTCTTGTCACACCCCAAATCCACCTTAACATTCTCATCTCATTTGCACGTACTCATTGCCCAACATTGTGATCCATACAATATAGTAATAGGTATGATTGTAAAATATAGAGGAGCGATGCTATAAGAGTTTGTAACGTAATGAATATGGTTGAATATACAATGTCAAAGAGAATCGAAACTGAAACTTACCGACTACTCCAAGATGTTCAGATATATCCCTCTTCACGTCGGAAACGTCCCACATGGCCAGAAACGAGCCTAGACAGGAGGTAGACTCGTCGTGTGTCGTAATATACGCCCTGTATGAGAAACTGTAATGGTGTGCGATCGCTGCTAAGAACATCTCTATACATATAAGGAAGTCCTGTAAAATTTCCAATCATTATTCCATGAAATAATTCATCATTCTCCAGCGTTTATCCCACTTTAAGTGGGTACGGCACATGCTTTTCGATATATTTTTCCGCTAGTTTATTTGTTTTCCTTCTTTTATAACCGATTTTTGTAATTAAAATAATGGAAACACTGGAGAATGGCATTGGTTACCTTTTATTTTTTGCAGCCTTAGGCGAGCATAAAAGCATAGCAGAGTGTGATAAAATATCACCAAAACTAAAGAGCAATTTCTTTTTTTATTAATTTTATATTACAGACTTCAAACCATAGTATCAAACCAATGTATCAATAAATATTAGGTCCTTACATATGAAATTGGTGTTTTGTCGTACTGGCCACTTTGATCTCAAATATTACCTTTATGGTTAGGAATTCCAAATTCAAATTTATACAGCTATTTACTCATGCATTTGTGTTTCATTTGTTTTTTCGTCTTTTGTTTTTTTCTTTGTGTCACTCTGTTTACAAAATGGAAAACATGAAATATCGCGTTATTTACGAGTATGAGTTCCACCGTGGCACCAGTGCTGCAGAAACGGCTCGAAGGATTAATGATGTGTATGGTGACGGTGTCGCAAAAGAAAACACAGTGCGTTTTTGGTTCCAACGTTTTCGTTCTGGAAATTTCGACCTGCAGAACGAGCCTCGTGGACGGCCGGAGACCAAAGTTGATAATGAAGAATTGAAGGCTATTGTGGAAGCGGATCCATCGCAAACCACGTCCGAGTTAGCTGCAGGCTCCGGTGTTAGTGATAAAACTATTCTAATCCACTTGAAGCAAATTGGGAAGGTGAAAAAGCTTGAAAGGTGGGTACCTCATGAATTGAGTGAAGCAAACCGACAAACGCGCGTCGACTGCTGCGTTACGTTACTCAACCGGCACAATAATGAAGGAATTTTAAATCGAAGCATTACCTGTGATGAAAAGTGTGATCCTCTACGATAATCAGAAGCGCTCATCGCAATGGCTGATCCCTGGCGAACCAGCCAAATCCTGCCCTAAGCGAAAATTGACTAAAAAAAGTTGCTTGTAAGTGTTTGGTGGACTAGTGCCGGTGTCGTTCACTACAGCTTTCTTAAATCTAACCAGACGATTACGGCAGATATCTATTGTCAGCAACTGCAAACCATGATGGAAAAGCTAGCTGCTAAACAACCGAGGCTGGTCAATCGCTCTAGGCCACTGCTGCTTCAGGACAACGCTAGACCACACACTGCACAACAGACGGCTACCAAATCAGAGGAGCTTCAATTAGAATGTCTTAGACATCCACCGTACTCTCCGGACCTTGCTCCAACAGATTACCATTTTTTTCGCAATTTGGATAACTACTTGCAAGGAAAAAAATTCAACTCAAATGGGGCAGTCCAAACCGCCTTCAAAGATTTTATTGATTCCCGCCCGAATGGTTTTTTTAGTAAGGGGATCAATGAACTACCTATGAGATGGCAAAAGTGCATACATAGCAATGGTACATACTTTGATTAATTAAATATATTTCATTAAAAAAAAACGACTTTATGTTCCTCCCATAGAAAACGCCAATTTCATATGTAAGGACCTAATATAACAAAGTTGTTGATACGTTTCTGTAGTTTGAAATGAAATGGAATAGTCCCACGATAAGTTAGCGCAAATTCGAAACGCAAATTATAAGATTATTATTTTATTTGATTATATAATGGTTTCATCTAGATGGTAAATATAAAAAAGAAGGCTTTAGAAGGTATGAAACTTACTAGCATATATTATATACTAACTAGCTGACCCGGAAAACGGAAAACATGCAATTTTATTAGAAATGCTAATTATTATTAGGCTGCTCAGCGTGAATAACATGATAATATAAATCTTCCGTGAGCTGTGATAGCATAGCGGTGAAACCGTGCGACTCTTTCGAGGGGAACACGAGTTCAAACCCGGGCAGGCACTAATGAGTTTTTCTATTAAAACTTATGTGTCTAATTGGTAATAGCAATTTATCACACGCTTTTCGGTGAAGGAAAAATCGTGAGGAAACCTGCATGTCTCTAGAGAATTCTGGAGATATGTGTAACTTGCCAATCCGCATTGGAGCAGCGTGGTAGGTCTTAGCTCCAACCCTTCTCTCAGCAGTGGGATTGTAACAGGCCGCTACTTCATACATCTTCCGAAATCTTACCTGAAGTTTGGAAGATACGATTTTTATCTTGTCTTCGTCGGTCTTATCTATATCAAAAATTGTTGATATCACTCCACAGTATACCAAAATATTGATTATAACACCTTGGCTGGAAATAAGAAATCTACTTTATGTATCTATCTTATGTTTATCTACGTAAAACACAGGTCCTATTTTTTATTCATACAGTCAATTTCCTTTCTGACGTTGGTGGTTTTGTTATTTCAAAAGCTTAGCTTTAAAAAGTCGTTATAAATAAGTTCACCTAATTAGTAATGATAAAAAACTTTTGTGTATAATAATAATCATGATATAAAATAAATCATGGTTTTGAAAACCTGTCACCTGTTGCATACCGTCTGTTCCTGTTATTATAATTTACTTTTAAATATTGTTGGCAACAAATATTTAGAATGTTAAATATTTAGAAGTATATTAATGGGTTAGTGGTATTCCGAATTCGTTTGGGTTGATTTTAGTGCAAAATCACTCTTAAAGATGAACGATGTTTTTGCCCGAGGGAAAAACGGGAATTCGTTGACCCGGTATAATATAATCAATTCTATTTAGCGGTGAGGCCGTGCAACTCTTTCGAAGGAGTCACGGGTTTAAACCCGGGAAGGAACCAATGAGTTATTCCGTTAAAAGCTATGTGTCTAATTCATAATTGCAATTTATAACACGCTTTTCGGTGAAAGAAAAGGTCGTGAGGAAACCTGCATATCTCTAGAGAATTCTGGGGATATGTGTAACCTACCAATCTGCATTGGAACGGCGTTGTAGATCTTAGTTCTAACCAATCTCTCCAAAAAACGGAGAGAGAAGTCTTATGCCTGACATCGGGATAAAAAGAGGTTGTTACAATGCATATTTTGTCAACAGACAGACTTTCAAATATAAATATTAGTATAGGTTTATGAAAAAAAATTGTGCGAATTACTTTATTAGTTGCGCAAAGAATGCATAGAGGTATTATACTTAGAGTAGGGGAGCCATAATCAAGCTCTTTAATGACACAATAATTATTGCGAAGGATGATGAAACTCGTATACTTCATCTTTTTCTAACCAAACATGAAAAAGAGAGACAAATAGATCGTCCTCATATGCTTTCCCCATGTCACATTTTAGGCGGGCTTTCCTACTCTAAGAAAAATAACTATGATAGAATTACGAGAGCTATTTATTTTATATTTGGATATGTCAATTAGATGAGGTATAAAACAAAATGGATTAAGTCAAGCGCAAGTGGTTATAAAAATTATTTTTCTATGCTTGCTATATTACACGACAAAATCGCAAAGCTTGTCATCGCAATCGCAAAGCAATCGAGTTGCGATTTTGTCGTAGAGTCTATCTCCTGATGATGCTTTGGTTGCGGGGCGAAACAATTGTTGAGTTTGTGATAGTGAACGTGTGTTGTGCTTGTGTATTGTGGTGGCAGCGGTGGGGGTTTGTGCATGTGTTTTTTACGAATCCTGCATGTATCAGGTAT
Source organism: Morpho deidamia (assembly GCA_947086505.1). Classification (NCBI taxonomy): domain Eukaryota; kingdom Metazoa; phylum Arthropoda; class Insecta; order Lepidoptera; family Nymphalidae; genus Morpho; species Morpho deidamia. Next base: position 6,496,935 of record CAMTZC010000025.1, read on the forward strand.
GAAAAAAAACGGATAGTCCACTATACATTTAGCACTATATATATTTTCTATTTACTGTATCGCGGATTATAGCAAAATAATTTTTATTATTGCTTTTGTATTATGGATCTCCGCAAAGTAACGCCTAATTCTATAAATTATTTTAGTCAAACGCAATTAAAATACTACATATATTTACTATTTACTGTATCGCGGATTATACCAATATATTTTTTATTATTACTTTTGTATTATGGATCTCCGTAAAGTAACGCCTAATTCTATAAATTATTTAAGTCAAACGCAATTTAAATGCTATTTAGTCTGCCTAGAGATAAAGAAACCTCATTTCTTCATTGGTTTTTATGTAGCAGTCCGATTCTAAACCGGCTTTAAACGGAAATATATATTAAATGCGGTTGATATCTGGGACAAAACTTGTCTTTGGCCGATATATGTTCCGAATAAATCGGCCATGAACATTAAAATGAATAATGCATTAGTATATGAACCTAACGTTAAATGAAACGAGCGGCGAGAAAATTACCGGTTTCACTATGATAATAATACTAAAAACCTCCGAAATTCCACGAATTTAAAGTAGATTCTGGGAAGACAGTCCATTCTGAATTTCTATTCACAAACTTTTGAAAATTAAAAAGGTTATGATTGAATTCGAAAAAGAAATTATAGAAGTTATAATAGAACTATTTTGTTATTTGTTTTGCATTAGCTAAAAAACGCGGCAACCATACAAAACCATTAGTAGTATGTATATACATTTTTATCTAATACGAAAATAACCCAAGACATTTGTCAAAAATAGACAGAGGAATTTATTAATAAATTTTCTATTTTCATTACCTTGAATGATACTAATGATAGTCATTTAGTGTTTGTAAACACACGTCTGGTCCAGACCTGACAACATGACTTGACTTGACTGACAGACAGTTTTAAAAACAAGTCCATAATATTTGACTCAAACCACATAATGAGTACCATTTTATAAATTCTCATTTGTTATTCTTAAAATTATATTATCTAAAATACTTACAAGAATGAGAAGAAAACTACAGCCTTTATACACAAAAATTTCCCAATTGGCTTCATTGGCTTCAATTCAGTTTTATTGGCTTGATAAAATAAAACAAGACAATACATAGCCACAAACTGAGATAAATTATTTATAGCTATCATATATGGGAAGGCCACATTGGGGCTGAAATCACTCTCCCCATAGACCCCACAGAGGTCACATATCATTGATATAACAGTTGTCAATGGCCTTACGAGAGTGTACTGAAGAATACCATGCTTGCAATTATGTACAAATTCCCTAAAAAAAAAATAAGCAATTTTAAAGTTTTGATCTAGTAAAATACACCATTTTGAAATATAAATATCATTATCTAGAAAACTTACACAGTATGCAAGATCGAATTTTTTTAATCTTTAATTACAACAGAAGTTAACTCATACTATGTTAGAAATATAGTGGAACTCATATTTATTTAAATAAATTTCAATTATTATTTACAATTTGAAATTATCAAAAGAAATTAATTTATTATAAATATATTAGGGCATTATTTTTATGTAGTGGTATATTTTTTTTTAATTAAAAACAGATCATGGATATAATAAATATTTTCAAAATCTTTGTTTAGTTTTTAACACTTTGTTTACTTACTTTAATGAACAATAATGAAACAAAATTGTTTACTTCTTATCATCACTCTTTACAATAAAGAAAAAAGCAACAATATTTTACAGTAATCCAGTTAATGATAATTTTCTTTATTAACACTGAATTTGAAAGAATCATACGCAAAAAAAAGGGGGTAAGAAGTGCTCCAGATATTAAATAATATAAGACAATGAAGATGATTACTATAACTAAAAAATATTGTAAAGAATTTATTACCGTCCCATCTCCCAGGGTGCCAAGCAGCATAGAGGGAATATGTGATTTACTTGAGGTTTAGTTTCTAATACAGCTTCTAAATCCTGATCCTCATTTAAATAATTTAGTAAGTACTTCATAAAGTTATAAATAACGTAAGCCTCATAACACTCCCTCAGAGAATCCATATATATAGATTGTTCAGGAAATTCCAAGCCTATCCAGGCATTAAGTGCATAAATAGGCACCATCCACAATATCCTTAAATTATAAGCATATAATAAGAACTTAATTATTGTTTACATAATAATAATATTTTATTCACATGTTAAGGACAAATTGGAGGGTTTCTGTTGATTTTTATGAAGTATATACAATAATGTACCTATAATAATAATGTAACAAGTTCCTATTTCTTAAATTTCTATACTCACCTAATTATATGTTTCTGTAGTGAAGGTTTGGTGTAATGCACTATATGTTGAGTAATCTGCCAAATGGATATAGGTACCGCTAAGAGAACAAATCCTCCTCCAATAAGCGTACCTTGGTCAGACTTGGTGAAACCTTTTTGTAGCGAATGGATTATTAATAATGGTACTAACACTATCACAAGAATAACATAACTAGTAATGAATAAAGGTCGAATCCAAAGCCTCCATTGGCTAAAATATGATGTTAACGATCTTGAGCACATTGTATTTAGACAAAAATCTTCTGATTTCCTCAGTCATTTATCTATAACAGATGTTTTTGAAACGATGATTTCGATAAAGCTATTCCTAGTTGTGATTCACCAGTAACGGAAGGCCACAGCCACTTATCAATTTTGAACTCAATGCAATGCTTATAACAGGATTATTAAAATATTTTTTCGACGTTCACTACTTTACAAAAAAATAAATAACCAAATATACCCATATATTTATAACTATCAATTCCAATGACATAATGAAATCTGTCATAATCTCTTGTCAATATCAGTAGGTAAATATTATTTTAGTTAATAATCTATGGTAAATATATATGTAACTTAATAAATTATTTGTCTGTATTGTCAAACACTAGAAAACAAAAAAGAGCTTTTGATTTGGTCGGTTTGGTAATTATCGATACATATATGTGATATGATCGAATTGGAACTGCGCATTGGATATAACCTCTAATACTCCTCTTGCTCATCTTAGAAAGAAAAGAGTTAACACTCTCTCCTTTCAAGCGATTCTACTGTACTTATATTATGAAAGTCAGTGACTTATGAAAACATTACGTTATCAATTCATATGCAAGACAAAACCACGATCGAATAGAACTACAGTCAGGAGTAAGCTGAAAATATTATCAGTTAGAAACTTGTATCTTGATTGACAGTCTTGATTGAAGAAGACATACAAAAGTAATAATAAAATTATTTTGCTATAATCCGCGATACAGTAAATAGAAAATATATATAGTGTTTAATGTATAGTGGACTATCAGTATTTTCATACCCGATACGTGCAGGATTCGTAAAAGCACATGCACAAACCTCCACCACTTCCACCACAATACACAAGCACTACACAGTTTCACTATCACAAACTCAACAATCGTTTCGCCCCGCAACCGAAGCATCATCAGGAGATAGACTCCACGACAAAATCGCAAAGTGAAGCGTTATCCAAACAAGCGTTGTTAAATAGTACTTGGTTCATCCCCACCCTTTATTTACCTCGGAACACGTGCAACAAGCTTGAACTAGAGACATTTATCTGCTCGTTAATGAGGGTGCCATTGTTATGCTTAATGATTTCTAATTGTTCCAAAATATTTAATTTCAAGCTTTTTTCGCAGGTGTGCAGTATTTCGAAACAATGGTCATTAGGAACTTTATGACCGCTTTCTAACAAATGTTTAGCGAAATGTGAATTTTGTGGCTTATTATTCCTGAATGCGACCATATGTTCTTTAAAACGGGTTTCAAAATTACGACCAGTCTGACCCACATATGTATCATTGCATTCAGGACATTTTATTTTGTAAATACCACTCTTTTTCGGGCTTTCTGGTATTTACTGGTGGTATTTACAAAATAAAATGTCCTGAATGCAATGATACATATGTGGGTCAGACTGGTCGTAATTTTGAAACCCGTTTTAAAGAACATATGGTCGCTTTCAGGAATAATAAGCCACAAAATTCACATTTCGCTAAACATTTGTTAGAAAGCGGTCATAAAGTTCCTAATGACCATTGTTTCGAAATACTGCACACCTGCGAAATAAGCTTGAAATTAAATATTTTGGAAAATTAAAAATCATTAAGCATAACAATGGCACCCTCATTAACGAGCAGATAAATGTCTCTAGTTCAAGCTTGTTGCACGTGTTCCGAGGTAAATAAAGGGTGGGGATGAACCAAGTACTATTTAACAACGCTTGTTTGGATAACGCTTCACTTTGCGATTTTGTCGTGGAGTCTATCTCCTGATAATGCTTCGGTTGCGGGGCGAAACGATTGTTGAGTTTGTGATAGTGAAACTGTGTAGTGCTTGTGTATTGTGGTGGAAGTGGTGGAGGTTTGTGCATGTGCTTTTACGAATCCTGCACGTATCGGGTATGAAAATACTGATAGTCCACTATACATTAAACACTATATATATTTTCTATTTACTGTATCGCGGATTATAGCAAAATAATTTTATTATTACTTTTGTATTATGGATCTCCGCAAAATAACGCCTAATTCTATAAATTATGAAGAAGACATATATATGAATGTTTGGTTTGGAATAGAATTGGCATCCACATCAACGTCGATAAAACTATTGACTGTTGATTATGCTAACAATATAGTTAAGATAGCAGTATAGTGTTGAAACTTTTGACCTTTCGTTCTCAGAACTCAGTAGTCCATGGCTGGCTAGCGGAGAAAAAATTATGAATTATTTTTAAACCAATCTGCGAACCTATGTAATCAGTAGATCAGTTATCAGTTAAAAAATAAAATTTCATATATGTGATTATCTAGCCAGATGCACTAATAAATGAGCAAATAGAAACAAACTGAATGATGAATTGAATTATATTTGTATTTCATTCAAATGTGTCATAAATAATCGATTTTTTATAAGATGACCTTTATCGATTGTTCGATTTAAATTTTTTCCGTAGATTATTATTAATGAGAGCTTCAAACTGTTAAAATTATATATATAAAAAAGCTAACTAATGAATATTGCAAGCGTTGTCCCTACATTACAATTTAAGAAATTGGATAGTAAACTAAATTAGGTTATAAGTGTTGCTAGATTTGAAAACATAAAAATAACAATCTTTTATCCGAATTCCGAATCGAATCAACCCATCGTAGATGAACGAGTAGTGAAACAGAATGGTATTCGTTTGATAAATAAGTTAGTGATTTCATTTTAGGATATAAGAACATATTAGGTTAAATAACAAGTGATAAACAATATTAAATGTCCAATTATAATAAGCTAATGGTGGGAACCCACTTATTTGTGCATTTACAGTTATTCGTGTAACACGTATTTTGTGCATAGAGTTCAAGCATTGAATTAGGCCACATAGCGATCTCTCCCTAAAATACCGCTGTTCTGGCTGTCGACGTATCAAGACGGGCAATCAAGTGAGTGCGACGTTTTTTCATTTATTGTAAAAAATATATTTGTTTTCAATCATTTGTTGCGGGAGGCTCAGAGGATACAATAGATAAAGTTTATAAATAGTCTATCGTGAGTCGATAATTTGTGTTTTCGTAAATGGGTCACCTCGCCATTCTTAACTAAATAAGTTGTAATGTTAATTTATAGTGTGCAAAACTTTTTTTTAGTTTGAGTTTGCGATTTGTGTTCATTGAAATTGTCAGGTTTCGTTTATGTTTGTGTTTTAAAGGTGCGAGGCGGGAGAGTGATGATCAGAAAGGCCGCGATCTAATGTGATGTCATCAAAAGGGGAAACAGAGGCCGACTCTGGCACAGTGTCGCCGAATTTATCAGCTGTTAAAAATGAACCGGTCAGTATCTGAAAATAATATACATGTAATCAGTTACAGTTGTCACCTGGATTAGTTTGGTCACTTAATTACTTAGCTACACATTGCAATTGAGTATAAAATGTGCTCAGGACTGCAATGGCTGGAAAAAAATACTAACAATGTCAAAGAATTCTTTTGATTTCTTCTTTAACAGCCTTAATAATATAGCATTAGCTTGAATGAAATATGTAATCATTTTATTGGAGGTGAATATTGGTACCTTGTATTGAATTCACGGATAGACAATATTATTAATCTGTTGTATGCAGGCAAGAAGTAACTTTATATATTTAAATAAATTGTGATGTTTATTTTGAACATTTATAATTGGCAAAACAGGAAAAAATGATATTACTAATTTATCTATTTGCAATTTAAACAATATTATTTTTTATATCTTATGTATATTCTCATATTAAGGATAATTTGTTTAGTAGAATTAGAGGAATGGAAACAATGTCTATTTTATGATTTTTTAAATGTCTAAATATCTCCAAAAGGTGAGAGTAGTTCTATGTTCAGCTGTGCGATAGTACTATTCCACTGCTAGGTGTAGGCCTACCCTCTTCATATCTGGAGAAGAGGATTGGAGCTAAGACCTACTATGCTGCTCCAATATGAATTAGTAGGTTACACATATCCCCAGAATTCTCTTAAGATATGGAGGTTCCCTCATGATGTTTTCCTTCATCGAAAAGGGTGTAATAATTGCAATTATCATTTAAACACAATTTTTAATAGAAAAACCTACTGGTCCCTCAGGTTTAAATTTTTAACCTCCTCCAAAAGAGTTGCATGGTCTCACTGTTGGGCTATCACTGCTTGGGATAGAAACAGGCTGCTAATATAAATGTTTTTAAGTAATTCCTATAATATTATTAGTCATCTGAAAAATTCTAATTAAATATTTCATAATCATATCGTATTACTAGATTAGTGATTATATAATGACCTTCAAAATATTTAAAGCTTACTGTCATTAAGCTACTTACTAAAATCAGTGAGGGCCCAGCAGAAAAATCATGAGCCTTACTAAGATTAATGTGTATTTACATTTCATTCGGAGGAGTTTTTAACGTGAAGTTATGTTTATAACAAATCAATTTAATTAAAATGTTATAAAGTAAATCATTTTAGGTTAGAGGCAATTTTTTACAGTTATTCCTTTATTTATATAAAATGTAAAGGAAGCAATCTCCTTCCTGATTGTTGAATAGAGGAAGAAAGATTGCTTTGTTAAGGTTTTTATTAGATGGGCTAACATCCAACCAAATTGTTTTAAATAGGTTTGAGAGGAAACAATCATAATTCTATCTGAGATGTGCTACTACTATCTATATCTTCTTCTTATAAATATCTATCTATATCTTTTTCTTATAAAAGTAATAATTTTAAGCTGATAATTGAATATGTTTTAAGGTATGTTTTGTGATACAGAATTTTTATCCTGTCATGATATGAAAACACATATAATGCATATAGATTTACCATATACATCTATGATGAGGAAAATATGAGATAATAAATAGATGTTATCTATATAATATGCTATCTATTTATAGGTTTTTTATTTATCCTGGAATATTTAAGTATGACTTCTTTATATTTTGTTGCTCATTTATTTGGTATAAATTGGTTTTAGTTTTTGTTTTTTGCAAATTTACTATGTTCATATACTTCTAAAATTGCATGTATTTGGAAGATAAACCTAGAATAAAATGAAGGGATTGTTTTAAGATTTTAAGGGATTTTAACAAATCCTAATGTTTAGGTTGAGGAAATGTCATAAGGAAACTCAATTTCTGGGATGCATGCATCTCAACAATATTTTACATATGTATTTAAAATCATCAATCACAGCATAAGATTTTGTTATGGTATATTAACTAGTCAGTTAGTTTAATTTATATTATGCCAATTGTTTGACTTTACCTATATTATTTAGAGTGTTTTTTGAATACCCCTATTTTATCTTTTCAAAAAAAATTTGACAAGCCTGTTGGCACAGTGCAACCCCGTAACTCTGCCGTCAGCTCCTTGCTTAGCGGGTTCGATTTCCGCTGACGTCCATATTTTCTTTGAACAATTTATTGGCTAATTAAAATTAAAATTAAATATATATATATTTACCAGTTGTCTGCCACACAAGTATTAAGTTACTTACTTTGGGGACAGACAGACATATGAGTACCTGTCCCATATATTTGTTTATTTGGGTGGAATAGACCTAAATATGGAACATCTGTCTAGCTCAAAGATATCCCAAACTTTTAATAATAATTGACCACCATATATCTTTTCAAAATATATTCACAATTTAATTCAGGAGTCGAGCAGGCATTTAACGAGTTTTCTATGAAATTATTTAATACACAATTTTTAGTGTGTAAACATCGTGATATAACCTACATATCTCTAAAGAACTCTTAGGTTACATATCTTAAAGATATGTGGTGGTAGTGGAGGTTTGTGCATGTGTTTTTACGATACGATTGTATGTTTCGGGTATGAAAAAACGGATAGTCCACTATACATTTAGCATTATATATATTTTTTATTTACTTTATAGCGGATTATAGCTAAATAATTTTATCATTACTTTTGTATTATCGATCTCCGCAAACTATCGTCTAATTCTATAAATTATTTAGGGTATGTTGTTATTTCAGGCGCCCGCAGCGAGCAAAGAAACACCGAAAAGGGGCAGTGGTACGCTGTTAAAGTGTACCACATGCAACAGTTTCAGCACGTTAAGCAGTCGAGCTCTCACCACGCATATGGCACAATGTTCCCCGGACAACAACAACGTCGCGGCCGCACAGAACGCGGACGCGCGCCCGCACAGGAAACTGTTCGAGTGCGACGTATGCAATATGAAGTTCTCAAATGGTGCGAACATGCGCCGGCATAAAATGAGACACACGGGCGTTAAACCTTACGAGTGCCGCGTTTGCCAGAAGAGATTTTTCAGAAAGGATCATCTAGCGGAACACTTCACGACGCATACGAAAAGCTTGCCGTACCATTGCCCGATATGTAACAGAGGATTCCAACGGCAGATCGCCATGCGTGCTCACTTCCAGAACGAACACGTTGGACAGCACGACCTCGTTAAAACTTGCCCGCTCTGTAGCTACCGAGCACCCACTATGAAAAGCCTCAGAGTACACTTCTTTAACAGGTAATTTCTATTTATAACAATTTAGAAATCTTTGATAACGCGGTATGTTAAAAGTAAAAAAAAGTAAAGTAACAGCCTGTTATTATGCCCACTGCTGGGCTAAGGCCTCCTCTCTCCGTTCTTGGTGAGAAGGATTGGAGCTAAGACCTACCACGCTGCTCCAATAGGGGTAGGTTACCCATATCCCTAGAATTCTCTAGAGATATGCAGGTTTCCTCACGGTGTTTTCCTTCACCGAAAAGCGTGTGATAAATTGCAATTATCAATTAGACACGTAAGTTTTTAATAGAAAAACTCATTGGTGCCTGCCCGGGGTTGAACCTATGTCGTCTCTAGAGAGTCGCACGGTCTCACCACTAGGCTATCGCAGTTACGGTATGTTAAGAACCCCGTAAATACACATATAAATAAATAAATATATATGGGACACTTACAAACACGGTCATCTATCCCTACAGTAAGTAACAATAATTGTGTTATGGGTGATGGACAACTGGTAAATATTCTACATATATAATTTTAAATACATACTTAAATATAAATATGCACCCAGGCTGGAAGAACCAACAAATTGTTGGCCCTAGGCGGGAAACGAAACCGCGACCCGCTAAGCTGAAGGCAGGGTCACTACCCACTGCGCAAACACAATATGTTACAAACATTTATTTGGCTACGTATTTTACCTGACGTCATCTTACCTTAGTCGTACTTTAAGACTCCTCGGTAAGAAATGAGGGTGGTCTGTTCTACTCAGCCGGATACCACGCGGTGGGTCAACATACCTTAGTCCCCTTTTACGACACCTCGGTAAGAAATGAGGGTGGTCTGTTCTACTCAGCCATAATAACCATAATTTTCTTACTTACCTACCCGCATTAAATAATAACTTAGAATAATATAATGTGGAATAATGTAGTGTGGACTATCCGTTTTTTCATACCTGATACATGGACGATTCCTAAAAATACATGCAGTGGCAGTGGTGGTGGTTTGTGCTATTACTATATCGCGGATTATAGGAAAATAATTTTTATTATTACTTTTGAATAACTTAGAAATTAATTTTATTAAAGGTTCAGTCGAAAGTCTGCCTTCCCATAGCACAGGGAATCCTAGTTTGGGGGCCAGGATTTCGCTATATGTCTTCGCTGTATATTTTCCTGATAATAAGTTATTATAAGCGTTTAAAAAGCTTTGTAAAGTAGAAGTAATCTATACATATTATAAAACAAAGTCCAAAAAAGCTGTCTGTCTGTATGTAATCGATTTTTTCAAAATCTACTAATAACGGATTTTTGTACGGTTTTCACCATAAGATAGAGTAATAACTCCGAATGGTTTAGGTAAATAGTACATATCGGCATTGTACATACGTAAATATGTAAATTGTGGTCGTTCAAGAGATCGAGAAGTTATTAAAAACCTTGCTTGCTTTATTAGTCGCGTGCGCTTCCTAAACCAGTAGAGATACGCTTAAGTAATGTACTAGAGAATTGTAGATCTATAAAAATACTACAAAAAAAATCCGCGATAGCATGTCTCTATCTCTTATGGTTAACTCACAATAACTACTTTTATGTTTAAAATTTTGAATTCTAGAAAAAAAAATTGACACGTTGATTTCCACGCGGGCTTAGCCGCTGGCACAGCTAGTAATAAATAAATAATATTTTTAGAAATGGCAGGAATTTCACTTAAATATTTAAGCTTTCTCACATAGTCAACAATGACTAACGTACAGCTACAACATTTGATAGGTTTAGTTTCATATAATTTGGAATTATTTTGCCAGGACGATTCTACCACCAGTTCGGAACGCTGTCATCCACTGAGAAGAACTGGCAAGAAACTCAGCGGTTGCTCTTATCACGAATATTAACTATTCGTGGCTAGATTCTAATAACAAATAACACTCAATGTAGGTAGGTAGACGCGGGTCTACAATAACAATATTAGAACGGCACTGTAACACTAATTACACCCGTTCGTTTAACCAAGACAGGTTGTAACACGATCTAAGCGCGGGAGCGTTTAATAATCGTACAAGTCACGTTTACAACGAAACTACAAGAGAACGGTCTAGCCGCGTAAGCGTAAGGTAATAACCGTAAGAGTCGAGTATTACTACAAGACTGACTTCAATATGGCGGACTACATCTTTTATAACTAACTAGCGGCCCGCCCCTGCTTCGCACGGGTATAAAATATATAAGTATAGGCTGTCACTCAGTGAAAAAAAATGATTAAAATAGATCCAGTAGTTTTGATTTATTCATTACTGCCCGCGGCCCGCACGCGTTAAATTTGGAGTAAAACAATTCCCCTTTCCCTATACCATGAAGATTTCCTGCTATCTTTGGAATATCTTAATTCATATAATAAATTTTACCTAGTTCCTTTTTACATTTTTCTCTATGTATTTTATTTTTACAATTAATCCAATCGCTGCTAAATTATAAGTGCTATAGGGCGAAGCGCGGCCTCCGATGCGCTATTTATAGGCACACATATTAAATCTGTAATATCTTCGAAAATATTCATTTAAATTACATGCTGTAAACGGCCATATTGATCTATATTAAATCAACAATGTATTTAAGGTACTTAATTGGATAAGGATTGATGCTGTATTGCTTAAAATTGCTTCGAAAAGAGGGCGTTATTTTTCGTAAAAAGTAAATGACAAAAAAATGCTATTGTGGGTTATCCATAAGAGATAGACATATACCCTCGCGGAGTTTTCTGTAGACCTATTTAAGGTGTACAAATTTTTAATACATTATTTTGATAAATCTTGTAGTGTTCAGCCTGCGTTTGCAATGTAAGTGGAAAAAAATGTAATTATTTACGACATCACGTTAGAAACCTCAAAAATTACAGTATTTCTCTACTCCATATTGACTAACAGTCAAATGGAGTTGAGTTAACCAAATAAATGTTGTACATATAAACCTTCCTCTTTAATCACTCTATCTATTAAAAAAAACCGCATCAAAATCTGTTGCGTAGTTTTAAAGATTGAAGCATACATAGGGAAATAGGGACATAGGGACAGACACAGAAAGCGACTTTGTTTTATACTATGTAGTGATTTTCGCTCCAAAAGCAAGTCCCTTCTTTGCTATCGGCCACGTGATTGTATTGTTGCCAACTTTTATTCCTAACAATATAATATTTTGATTTACAGACACGGAATTGACCTGGATAACCCTGGGCCCGGTAACAACTCTGTTTCCCTTCTCGCTGCTGGTATAGCCAATGCAGCTTACGCTGACGGAACGATGGACGCCAGTGCGATAACAGCACTGGGAGCCCTGGGTTCAGGACTGTCCGTGTCCGTGGCAGCTGCTTATTCCGACAGTGGGGACAGTAACGGAGCACGCTCTGTAGACAACGCCACGCCTCCCATGCACTACCTTACACCACACGTAGAAATATCTATGGCCGATAACAACGAGACGTACTCGCCTGGACAGAATAATCATCAAGGTAATATATATTTGTATGTTACAAATTGGTAATCTACATTGTTTTTTTTTAAATAATAAATATATAAATCGACTGTGAACCGGCAATACGTCCTATCTCAATTTTAATCCAAATCACTTTTAACAGCACTGCGTGCTACTGCCCATTATTTACCGTATCAACATGGATTATGTACTACGAAATTTGTAAATAAATAAACATATTTAAAGGCAACTGTTTTTCTATTACATAAAAATGAATGCAAAAAATGAATGTATTAATAATCACAATCTTTCTTCTTCCTGAAAAGTTGTCAAAAATAAGATAGGACAATTTGCCAGTTCACAGTCGAAATATCTAAAATAAGTATATAATATATAATATATGTATAATAAAATAAATAAATAACAAATATATAAGTTGACTGGCCCGTTGGCACTGTGGGTAGTGACCCTGCCTTCAGCTCCTCGGGTCGCGGGTTCGATTCCCGCCGAGGGCCAACATTTTCTATAGACAAATTGTTGGTCCTTCGAGCCTAGGTATGTATTTGTATTTAAGTATGTATTTAAACTTATATATGTATTATATCTACCAGTTGTCCGTCACCCATAACACAAGTATTAAGTTACCTACTTTGGGGACGGACGGCCGTGTGTGTAAATGTCCCATATATTTATGTTTATATTTATTTTATCTCTTTCTCTCTCCGGTCGTTTCTTCATGACTGAAGATCGTGGTCCTGGCTAGACTGTATTCTCGACTTGATCCATTGTTTCCATCGGCTTCTATTAGTGGCCACCATTGCTACCTCATAAAAGTGTTTCGTCGTACAGGACTGTCGCAATTGGTTAAACCACCTAGTTGGTACCCATATATATAAATATATGGGACATTTAAACACACGAAAGTCCATCTCCAAAGAAAGTAACTTAATACTTGTGTTATGGGTGACGGACAACTAAATATACTACATATATAATTTTAAACACATACTTAAATACAAATACACACCCAGGCTTGGAGAACAATCAAATCAACAAGAAAAAAGGTTGGCCCTCGGAGGGAATCGAACCCACGACCCGCCGAGCGAAGGCAGGGTCACTACCCACTGCGCCAACGGGCCAGTCATTATATGTCTAAAAAACCCATGAAATTGTATTATAACTTATTTATAAAAATAAGTTAAATTATTACCTACCTCCATGTAGGTAAAACTAATATTTTGCCATCTGGAAATTTTAGTTCCTTTTGAAATTTAAATATTCCCTTCAGTTGACGCTATTTATTTGTATAAAATTTATAATGTCTTTATTTTTCTATTAAATGAATTTATCACAATAAAAAAAGTCTTCCTGTTCTTAAATCAATGTAATTTTTTAGTCAAATTTTGCTGGTAGTTAGTTGTTTTATCGAATTATAATTTATTTATAATAAATAAGGTTGAAAAATGTTAAGGGACTTTACTGTAATCGGCGACAAAAAAGCGGATTGCGGAATGCGCTTTGCTCTATCTGACCTTCTAATTTAAGCTACGATATTTTGCTTTCGAAACTTTCACTTTAAAGATAGTAAAAGTTAAGCTTCTAGGCGATATAAAAACTTCGTCAGTGACTATGCGTTTTGGGTGTCTGAGATCTGTGTATTTTTTGCCATTCTACTAATTGGCGGGAAAGGTAAAGAAAAGGTAATATTATCTAATAAACACCAATTTAAAAAAAAGTAACGATATCAAATGACTAATGTCTAACGGTAATCCTTTAAGAGTGATTGTTACTCATGAAACTCTTTCAGAATAAGAATTATATAAGGTCGCGTCAAAAAAGATAGTTACATAACATTATCATTGTTACATAAATAAATAAATATAAATATATAGGATAATCACACACACGGTCATCCGTGCATAAAGTTAATAATAATTGATATAGGTGAAAGGCAACTGGTAAATTTTATATACACATACTAGCTTTTTTTGCTACTTAGTTACGTTTGTTTGCCATACATATTGTGTGTACATTATAAAAAAAGTGTCAAAAAAATAAAACAAAAATGTTAGGTGTGGACAACCCTTACCACTTAGGGGTTTGAAAAATTGATAGCCGATTCTCAAACCTATCGAATATGCATATAAAATTTCATAAAAATCGGTCAAACCGTTTCGGTGGAGTATGATTAAAAAAGTAATAGTAAAATTATTAAGCTATAATCCGCGATACAGTAAATAGAAAATATATATAGTGCTAAATGTATAGTGGACTATCCGTTTGCCTATTCCGTTATTCCGACGATTGTTGAGTTTGTGATAGTGAACGTGTGTAGTGCTTGTGTATTGTGGTGGCAGTGGTGGAGGTTTTTGCATGTGTTTTTACGAATCCTGCATGTAACGGGTATGAAAAAACGGATAGTCCACTATACATTTAGCACTATATATAAATATATATACTTCCACCACAATACACAAGCACTACACACGTTCACTATCAGAAACTCAACAATCGTTTCGCCCCGCAACCGAAGCATCATAAAGAGATAGACTCCACGACAAAACGGAGGCGAAACGATTGTTGAGTTTGTTATAGTGAACGTGTGTAGTGCTTGTGTATTGTGGTGGCAGTGGCGGAGGTTTTTGCATGTGTTTTTACGAAACCTGCATGTAACGGATATGAAAAAACGGATAGTACACTATACATTTAGCACTATATATTTTTTCTATTTACTGTATCGCGGATTATAGCAAAATAATTTTATTATTACTTTTGTATTATGGATTTCTGCAAAGTAACGCCTAACTCTATAAATTATGGTAATTAACATTGGGACTTGAGAATTTTATGTATAAGATAATTTTAGAGAAATATTTCAATATATACATACGTCAAAATTCGAAGATCGACCATTTTTTTTTAGAAAATACTGGCCCTTGGTCGGAATCGAACCCTCGACTCGCTACTTGCCACTACGCCATCGGGCCTGTCAATATAATCTAATCATGTAATCGTCAATAACCATAGCATGTGTGTATTTATATGAATTTCATTATGTCGTGCAGAATCACCAATCAGTGAATTCTGCACGACGTAATGAAACGTATATCTGATGTAACACAATATCATTCTTTTCTAAAGTCACTGATAATGTAGTATATCGACTGTGAACCGGCAATATGTCCTATCTCAATTTTAAGGCAAATCACTTTTTAACGGCATTAGGTACTACTGCCCATCATTTACCGTATCAACATGTGTCATCTTGTAAATAAATAAACATATTTAAAGTCAACTGTTTATTATTACACAAAAATTATTGCGAATATATTAATAATCACGTTTTCTCTTCTTCCTGAAAAGTTGACAAAAATAAGATAGGACCATTTGCCAGTTCACAGTCGATATAGTACATTCAATATTTTCCATTCTTTTCTAGAAATGGTTTAAAATATCTGTGTGTTTGTCATGTCACATTTCAAAAAAAAGGTTCTTAAAGTTGACAGATTACAACCCATCATCATCCTCCTGCCCTTATCCCACTCTAAGTGGGGTCGGCACAACATGTTAAAAACATGTTGTGACATGATTTGACTACGTATTTTACGACCGGCCACCTGCCTGACGTCAACTTACCTTAGTCGTATTGTACGACGCCTCGGTAAGAAATTGGGGTGGTCTATTCTACTCAGCCAGATACACGGCACGACACGGCACGGCACACGGCGGGTTGACTTACCTTAGTCGCCTTTTACACCTCTGTAAGAAATGAGGGTGGTCTATTCTACTCAGCCGGATGCCTCACGACTTTGAAAAATTACAACCCATTACATTAAATAATATTTAAATTTAATTGTTTCGAAGTTTTTTAAACTTATAGAGAGCAATCGTGGCATATTAAAATGGCAGCAACAAAAATCGTCAATTTTAAACGCTTTGCAAAAAATTAACAAGAATAATATTGAGGGTAATGGGTGTTTTAATCTACCAACTAAAAAGAACCTTTTTTTTTAACGTTTACCTTTTGTTAAGTACAAGCAATATAACAGAACTAACTACTTTGCTATAATCCGCACGGGTTAAGTGAATGCATGCAAAGCCAATGTGTATGAAGCAGGCAAAATCTACGCACCTTATACATGCAGGACAAGCCACCACATGCACCCCAAGGCGCAATTCACCAGCAACAACGTACACAAAAGCAGCACACACACCAACCACCACAATCTCGACGATCGTTTCGCCCCGAAACCGAAGCATCATCAGGAGGATAGGCTCCACGACAAAAATCGTACTGCCTGGATCGTACTTGTCGTGGAGCCTATCCTCCTGATGATGCTTCGGTTTCGGGGCGAAACGATCGTCGAGATTGTGGTGGTGGTTGTGTGTGCTGCTTTTGTGTGCATTGTTGCTGGTGAATTGCGCCTTGGGGTGCATGTGGTGGCTGGTCCTGCATGTATAAGGTACGTAGATTTTGCCTGCTTCATACACAGTGGCTTTGCATGCATTCACTTAACCCGTGCGGATTATAGCAAAGTAGTTAGTTCTGTTATATTGCTTGTAATATGGAATTCCGCAAAGTAACGCCTGCTTCTATAAATCATTTTGTTAAGTACCTAAACCTACGAAGTATAATGATGTAATCGTAAATGCATATACATTTCATTACGTCGTGCAGAATCACGTATGAACGGTGAGGGTCCCAGCTCGCCGCAGTCGGGTGACAGTGCGGTTGCCAGCAGTTCACTGTCGGCCGGACTTCCCACAAATATCACACCTTCAATTACCCTTATCCCCATCAAACAGGTAAGCACAAAGAGCTACAGCAGTAGCGTTCTTCCTTTTGACTTAACTTTGAATGCTATAAACTTTATACACAGAACAAAAAGTACAAACAACAATAAATTAGAACAAATATTGACATATAATCTGTATGAAAAATAGTTCCGTTTGAATAACCATAAAATAAATTTACAGTTATAAAAAAATTAAGTAAGTTACTATCCTAGTGCTGGGCAAAGATTCAGGACAGAAAACCTATGTCCAGAAGTGGGATAGTAACAATATTTGTCCGCGTGATTCCCTGCTAGAGAAGTTTAAGGAAATAGGTATTCTTACATTTGCTTCACAGTATATTTTAAGCAATTCAATTTTTGTACATAAAAATATAAAGATTAATTATAAAACGATAGGTGATTTATAATTTTATAATAGACAAAGTAGGAACCGACATAAGCTTGCGACTCCTGCTTTGCACCTAGCAAAAGTACGTAAATGGTTTATTGGGGATTGTGTATAAGATTCTATAATAAAATTCCGCAATCTACTTTAACTTTACCATTACAGCAGCTTTAAAACACTGTTAAAAAAGGCTAGTACAGAAAGCCTACTATACTATTGAGGATTATTTAGACGATAAGAATAAAAAAAGTAAAGTAACGGCCTGTTACAATCCCACTGCTGGGAATAGGCCTCCTCTCTCCGTTTCTGGAGAGAAGGGTTGGAGCTAAGACCTACCACGCTGCTCCAGTGCGGAGATATGTGTAACCTACCAAGGTTACACATATCTCAAGAAATCTCTAGAGATATGTAGGTTTCCTCAGGATGTTTTCCTTCACCGAAAAGCGTGTGATAAATTGCAATTATCAAGACACATGAGTTTTAATAGAAAAACTCATTGGTGCCTCCCCGGGTTTGAACTCGTGTTCCCCCTGAAAGATTCGCACGGTCTTACCGCTGGGCTATCACAGCTCTGGATATAACTACTCTTTGACCCTGTACAAGACATCAATAACTATATGTAACTAGTAATAAGAATTATTCAACTTTCCAGACCAGCAGTAGATGTTGACGATTCGAAAGCACTTGTTTACAAGTTTACTTAAATAAAGAATAATTTGAATTTGAACAAGGGCCTTTACTTTTTACTTTTATATTTTTAGTTTAATAACAATTTGTACTCTACGATTTGCAGGAACCGAACACGCAAGAGGAGTCGGGTCGGGAGGGAGATGGCGATGGTGAGACGAATGGCAAAGACAAACGGGATGTGACGTCGAGCCTGTCGTCGCTCATCAAAGTGTCCCCTCTGAAGAGCCTGCTGAGAGAGGATCTACGTAAGCGCTTATCGGCGCGAGCACGTACGCGCGCGTCAAATGTAAGCCAAAATCAAATTATTCTTAATTAAAGTTGGCTTTTACAAGCCCTTTCTAATCGTCAATGAAATTATCGTTTAATGAAGCTACCACTGGTTCGGTAAGGGTCCCTTACCTAGAAGAAACTTAGCAGTCAGTCTTTTCAAATAATAATTATTTCAATAAAATATGTTTACTAGAAGCTGTGATAGCCCAGCGGTGAGACCGTGCGACTATTACGAGGGGAACACGAGTTCGAACCCCAGGCAGGCACCAATGAGTTTTTTCTATTAAAAACTCATGTGTCTAATTGATAATTGCAATTTATCACATGCTTTTCGGTGAAGGAAAACATCGTGAGGAAACCTGCATATCTCTAGAGATTTCTGGAGATATGTGTAACCTACCAATCCGCACTGGAGCAGCGTGGTAGGTCTTATCTCCAACCCTTCTCTCCAGAAACAGAGAGAGGAGGCCTATTCCCAGCGGTGGAATTGTAACAGGCTGCTCCTTTTTTTATGTTTACTAGCTGACTCAGCAAGCGTTGTTTTGCCTTATAAATTATTTTTGGGGAATTTCTAATGTTTATTATAAAATAATAAAAAACTTTTGTCTATAAAATAAATGAAATGTTAGGGGTGGACAACCCTTATCTCTTATCTTT
The DNA here is from genome assembly GCA_947086505.1 of Morpho deidamia. Taxonomy (NCBI): domain Eukaryota; kingdom Metazoa; phylum Arthropoda; class Insecta; order Lepidoptera; family Nymphalidae; genus Morpho; species Morpho deidamia. Next base: position 6,516,289 of record CAMTZC010000025.1, read on the forward strand.
ATTTTGGCATGAAACACGGTATTACATGGTATTAAATAAGCTTATAAATAAACGAGCAACATGTTTCGCTACTAAATATCATGCAAAAGTTACAATTTAATTATTTATTACAGAAAATTAATTATAGAAAATTATGTCAAATTAAGTAAAATATATATATGTCAAATTGATATTATAAAATATGTCAAAAATATAATAATTACATAAACTGCTGTCTTGGACTCACAAATGTTCATGTATTACCTACCCAAGTACTCCTTAACACTATAAAAGCAATTATGCAATTAACAAACTTAGGGCTATGAAAGATAGTAACCGATTCTCTGACCTACTGAATATGCATATAAAGCTGTTTCACAGGACAACTAAAGGATTGTGACAACTAAAGAAAGGTTACAATCTAATCTATTGCGCAGCTGTTAGCAACCTCATCCAATCCAATCTGAGCTTTATTGTCAAAGACTAATATACAAATTATACGGCTATATTCACGCCGTTCTTGCGTCTAAGACCATCAACAATGCAATATATGTTCTATTTCCTTTTTCTGACCCAAGTATGTTGTCCTAAGTGTAATTATCGCGCGCACACACACAAACTCACATATATATTCTTCTTCTGTCGGATTCTTCATTAGTGAAGGTCGTGTCCTAAATGAAAGTCCTTCATAGATCTTACAATCTTCCTCCATTTCTCCCGGTTTTCGGCCTTTCTTAGGGCGGATGTTACGGAGAGACCAGTAAGTGCGGTCACTTGGTCACACCAGCGGCTAGGTGATCGGCCGCGGGGTCGTTTTCCTTCGACCTTGCCTACTACTATCAACTTGTCAAGGTTATCTGGTTGACGGCGAGCAATGTGACCAAAGTATCCCACGATTCGTTGGTAGCACACTGTTGAGAGGCGAACCTTAACTTTTAGTTGAGCCAGTATAGACTTATTGGTCCTCTTGGCGGTCCATGGTATGCGAAGCATCCTTCTCCAGCACCACATCTCAAACGCGTCAATTTTCTTGCGCTCTTTTGCCCTAATCGTCCATGATTCCGATGCGTAGAGGAATATTGAAAATACCAAAGTACGGACTAGTCTGGTCTTGGTGACATTAGAGATTCTACGATCTTGCCATATGCGGGTTAATTTGCTCATGGCATTCTCCGCCATTTGTGTCCTTCTTTGGCATATACACATATATATATGTGTGTGTGCGTGTGTGCGTGCGTGTGTTTGCGTGTGTGTCTATAATTTATTTTACTTATGTTTTATCAGCAGACATCTCGAGCATCCCCTTCAGAAGGTGGGGTGATCACGTCGACCCACGGGGACGCCGCCATGTTACCAGCGTCACTCGTATGCAGTTTCTGCTCGATCACCTTCCCCGACTCCACGCTGTACTTCCTCCACAAGGGCTGCCACTGCGACTCCAACCCCTGGAAGTGCAACATCTGCGGCGAGCAGTGCTGCAACGTGTACGAGTTCAACTCCCACCTGCTGAGCAAGAGCCACCAATGACTGTTTGCTGGGGGGCCGTTCCATCGCTGACTCTTCTTCTGTACTGCACTCAATACGTGTGCATACTACGTGAGCACTTCCCACTTACACTAACTACACCTATAACACTTTAGCTACTGTGAATCTTTCAATTTCCTTCGTCTGTACATTCCTTTACTAGACTAGTGTGAGACTGTTATGAAGAATTGTTGGAAGTGCCTCGAATATGCTATACGCTGAACGTCCCCCCGAAGCTGGAAACTTGAAAGTGCAAATTATTTTTGATGGTTATTTAGTGGTAATTGTAGGTAAATGAGCGATATTTGTATGGATATTTCTAGTGTTTAAATTGTGTTGATTAGGTAAAATCGGAAAAGGGTCAATGACCCGCAGCCGGATGGCGCTTCGTCCAGAAATCGACATTCCAAATTGTAATTATTGCATTCCATTATTTTACGAGATTTTGAAAATCATGAAGGAACTTTGGTGGGGAATGAAGTGATACTTGAATTTTATTATCTTAAAAGATTTTTATTATTTATTATTTAATTAAATCCTCCGTACTTAAACGTACACGGGCGTTATTCAAAACAATATTTATAGTATATTTTTGGTGCGATAGTGAATTTTACAAATGTTTATTAAGACCTATGGTAAAGATTGTACAAATTAATATATTTTTACATTTCACTGTTGACACGTTTATGTAGAAAGGCAAAGCCTTATATTTCAATGATATAATTTTTTGTGATCTATTAAAACAGACCGGAATTATAAATTCTACATTCCGTCATTAATTAATTTATATTTCTCTTGTATAATATGTGCATGTAATGCAAGTCCACGACTAATACTTAATGTACAAGTTGTTGTTATTATTTATTATCTAAACTGATTATAAAGGTGTAGCGATACATTGTCATGTACTTAAAATGAATTTTAAGTGAATAGGTTATATGTGAAACGAAACTTGACCATTGTTAAAAACGCACTTGCTCAATAACATGAAGTTGGCTCAACAAAATATATAAAAAGTGCTTAGATTGCGTCGTTCCTCGCACAAATATGTTTGGTTTTCACACATTTAAATTTATCGCGTGCTATGATGGTGTCTAATTATTTTTAATTGTTACTTAATTTTTTTTTAACCTAATTGGTAATCAATCCGTCACATTATGAGATTGTTGGTATGGAAATATACTTAGCGTATAAATGAATATTTTTATGTATCCTGTAATAGGGATAGGAGAGTTAAGGCAAGATGTGCTCAACATTGCGATGAATTATTTTTATTTATATCGATTTATACGTATTTATTGGAAACATATGAAATATTAATAGGATTGAAGTAATCCACTTTCCTTTCAATATAAACTATGATTTGACATGTAGCACATTTTTTAAGTAAAGTGGCCTAATCCAGATACTTTAAGATTTCCTATAAAACAGTTATATACAGACAGACTGTACTCTATTCTATATTTTAAAACCTCAAAATGTTTAAAATACATTCCAGAGTATTCCAATAAGAAAAAATAATCATATTAAGTTAAAAATAGTTAGGACAATAAAATTATGTCTATATCATTGCTGTCGAGGCATAAAGTTTATAAATGTTGTGTAATAAGTTTATTAAAATGAGTACAATTCTATTGTACAACTTGTAACTATTAATAGTTATTGGGAAAGGCTTCCTCTATCCATAAAAACAGTGATGTGAAATGTACAAATTAAAATTAGCAATTTATACATATCAGCAAATTTCTAGAAATAATTTGTAGACGTTTTACTGCACTGTAAAGTGCATAATAAATTATATAAATATCTATTAGTCACTGAGCTTTTGTATAACAAAGTTCAGTGACGTTAATTTTTATCTTATTTTGGATAAGGTCACTTTTCTTATAATGGTGCAGTTTGCTCGATTCTTATATTAAAACTTTTCTCCTCATTTTTGAACATCTCCTACACTTGTCGTTTGTAGTCGTTATATCACTACTGTATAAAGTTTATATTGCAATTAAATCAAATATAAATAAATAAATAAATATATGGGACACTTACACACACGGTCGTCCATCCCCAAAGTAAGTAACTTAATACTTGTGTTATGGGTGACGGATAACTGGTAAATAAGTATATTTGGAACCTGGGTGGTTCCAAGTTCCACACCCAGGTTCGAAGAACCAACAAATTGTTTATAGACAATGTTGGCCCTCGGCGGGAATCGAACCCGCGAACCGCGGAGCTGAAGGCAGGGTCACTACCCACTGCGCCAACGGGGCAGTCAATATATTATTATTGTTCTATGAAATTACTAAAAACTGATAAAAATTATAAATTGTGGATTAATTATTTAGACCAAATAAAGTGTACTATTGGATATGCTTTTGGACTAGCCTAGACTAGTCACGATGCACATTCTGTCCTATATAATCAATTAGCTATCTCAATTAGTTTGGTGTGTAACCCATCCCTAGAGCTGTTATAGCCCAGCGGTGAGACCGTGCGACTCTTTCGAGGGGAACACGAGTTCAAACCCGGGCAGGCACCAATGAGTTTTTCTATTAAAACTCATGTGTCTAATTGATAATTGCAATTTATCACACGCTTTTCGGTGAAGGAAAACATCGTGAGGAAACCTGCATATTCCTAGAGAATTCTGGAGATATGTGAAACCTACCAATCCGCATTGGAGCAGCGTGGTAGGTCTTAGCTCTAACCCTTCTCTCCAGAAACGGAGAGAGGAGGCCTATGCCCAGCAGTGGGATCGTAACAGGCTGCTACTTTACTACTACTTTACTTTAACCCATCCCTTTGGGTCCCATCAATATATGATGGGAGTTAGATATTGAGAGAATATGGCTGGTTGGATTAAAATGGATGACATGTTTGCTGGTTGGGTGAAATGATCTTGACTTAAATGATCAAAATCAGGATAAGGTTGTCCTGTAATTTAACGTTCGACTATTATACCCTGTATAATTCACACTTACTGCACTGTATATAATTTTTCAGTATATTCTATTTTCATTGGTACGCTTATTTTTACTTGATTGATAGTATCATTATTCCCTACATTTATCCCACTCTAAGTGGGGTCGGCACAACACATTTTTCACTTCCATTCTCACCTATCATTCATCAACTTTGGCGTTACTCATTTTAAATGTCACTCTTCGCTCAATGTTATGTGATAGTATCATGGATTGAAACTTAATATAAATATAACGAAGCATATTATCTCTCTAAGCTGTGATAGCCTAGCGGTGAGACCGTGCGACTCTTTCAAGGGTGACAGGAGTTCAAATCCGGGCAGGCACCAATGAGTTTTTCTATTAAAACTCATGTGTCTAACTGATAATTTCAATTTATCACACGCTTTTCGGTGAAGGAAAACATCGTGAGGAAACCTGCATATCTCTAGAGTATTCTAGGGATATGTGTAACCTACCAATCCGCATTGGAGCAGCGTGGTAGGTCTTAGCTCCAATCCATCTCTCCAAAAAAAAAACGGAGAGAGGAGGCCTTAGCCCAACAGTGGGCATAGTAACAGACTGTTACTTTACTTTTATATTTTCTCTTACTACAAAGAACGCTAAATATTTTTATGGTATGACCTATTATCTTAGGGACAGAATATTCTAGAGATTATTTCTTCATTCGACCTAATCGGTGTCCAATGTGTTTAGCGTCCAACCATTCTTCAACCGTTATAAATCATAAAACTAGTATTAATATAAGAATCAAGCTATATTTTTAATGGATTCCTTACTTTGTGTATATTATCTACCTGAAATTTACATTCCTGTAGCCAATAAGTACTTAATATCGGTTGTGGTCTTGCCTGTTAAGTTTAACGAAGTCGACTTAGGTGGAACTGAAATTATGTTTACCAACGAAGTTATATTATTGTTTTGTTGACATTGCTATAGTATAGGGAGTCGGTACGCGGCTCGGACCTAGTGAGTTACCTGAACGAGCAACACGTATTTATTTATAGATATTCTTATATTCTGTTTCATTGTTGGTTTTTTTTTAATTGTGTAGTCTTGGATAATTATTTGGTTCCGACCGCCGCGCCGCGACTTAACACTTAAGTTTAGAATTACTATTATAAGAGCTATTTAATATTATTAATCGGTAACCCCATTGGGCGCCTTTAATTAATCCGTCCATATCTAACGATAGATATTGCCTTTAATATTTAATAGAGATAATATATTTATAGATTATATTAGTATAAAGTTAAGAAGAGATCTTAATTATAAAATGTTTACATAATTACAGAGGTTTACATATTGTGTAGTTAAATTTATATTGCCTACTTGTCGGACGACAAAATCCGCACTAACGACTGGACGTAAGTTTAATGAACTCCCAAATTGGTCGTTAGGGCAGATTTTAAATCGGTGTTGCAATTACATGTTCTGTTTTAATGTGGGTGTAGATAATTTATAAAAAACAAATATACTTATTTGTTTTAAAGCAATTAATGCAAAATAACGTCAATTGTGTAGATAATTTTTTAGGCTGTATTATACATGAAAAGGTTTGAAGAGAATATTTACTTCTATAAATTATTAAAATTTATTTTATCAAATTTTATAGGTGCCCTTTTCTTAGACAAAGTGTCTTAGGCTTGTACAGATCATAGGTTTCCAAAGTGGGACAGTTTAGAGAAAAAACTGTTTGTATTGTTTGTTTTATGTTTTATTCTTAATATCATTCATCAAAATTAAATCCACAAGTTTATTAACTATAACAATGAATATAAAGTTTTTTTTATATAATTTTTTAAACGAGAAATAATCTATTAAAATATTTATTTTAAGGCTATGACGAATTATGTCTTATGTGAGGTGTTACCATAATTACACGAATTAAATAGCTAGGCTGATTCTTTGTAAATATATCATCTGATATCCTTGATTTTATAATGTTTACGTGTATGTGGCGTCAATTCCTTTTTCTTTTGGAAACCTATGGTATGAATTTTAAATAATCCCCGTAGTCACATCGGTATGCAAAAGTTCTTGTTATAAACAAATGGCAACCTTTTCGAAAAATATATATTATCAAACAGAAATGCTATAGAGTAGCAGTCCTCACCTTAATACCAAAACACAGCTTACCAACATTTTAATTTGTTTTAAGTTGTTATGTGTGTATTATAGTATAAGTATAATTGTTTTAAAAGCAATTATTTGTAAATGGTAGACGAGTTAAGATCATCGTTGATATTTTCTGTTACATTTATTATGTTATCATTATTAAGAGTAATAATAACATATTTTACTAATATTTAATGAAGAATACTATTTATGATCTACCAGTTTTAAACTTGAGTGATAGTGGAAAATATATCAAATATAGAAGATTGTGCCTTAGATCAGTAATAAATTGAGAATATATATCAGGTTTTCGAAATTTATTCAACTCTCATAGATGTGTGTTTTTAACATTGAAAATATATATATATTTACACTAAAGTATTATAAATGGAACGTTATTTATTTATGTATAGTGAAATATTTGCAGTATGGCTGTTTTGCTTGTTTTTTATAATGAAAAATTTTATTTGCAGTTGAAAATATTGTCGTCTTGTTATGATGATCTAGAAATATAAAAGGAATGGTACTTACCAAGTATGTAGTTCTATTTATTTACTTATAATAATTTGGTAAAGGGTCTAATGAAACATTAATAAACTATGAAATAATTTAACTTGTTTATATTCAACATTTCCCAAGACTATTATATTTAAACGTGCACAACATCGTTATGATGTAAATTATGAATACAAATTGAAAGTAATCATAAAATACGGTAAAACTTTGCGGTAAAATCGACTATGTATATGGAAAAGGTCTGGAAACAATTACCGTGCCCTCAAATGCATTACGATATTTTTAATGAAGTATCACCAAAAACTACCTTTAGCCGGTATCAGTTTGGAATTTGCTCTGACCTGTTGAACTCAAAATTTTATAATATATATGGTTCTTTAGTTACTTTGAATTTTTATAAGTTACAATATAAAACATTGAATTAACTTTGTAAGGCCACTGTAGCATCAGGGATAAAACAATACAATTGGGTTATAAATTTTTCAAAACAATATGTACCGTCAAGAAATCTTTTCATGTTTGCAAATGCACACCCATCTATGCCTTAAAAATTTACTTGTACCCTATGGCACCCACGTAAAAATCAAATGTAACTCAAGTATTAATGCTTAAGACTTAATCAAAAATCCATATTTTCACACCGTCGAAGATTATCAATACTTGTCGGCATAGCACATATTACTATATATTCATATCTTCTTTATATTCTTTTATCTTTATCTATAATAGCATATTGCAATATTACCATAGACAATTCCGCTACAAAGTGCAACAGGCGACAATCTGTCATTGTGCAAGTTTGTTTGTCAAAGTTTTGTTGACCCAAACTTTTTCAATAAAATAGTTAACTTTTATTTTGATGATTTTTAAAGTTAAAAACAAAGTGATTATATAATCAAGGAAAAAATATATTTGTGAAAGTGTAATGGGAAAAACAACGCAGGTTGATGGCGACAATAATCCTACTTCGCCCGAATCGGATCCCGCAAAGTTGTTGGAAGCGGCATTGCTACAGATGGATGGAATTATAGCTGGTATGTTATAAGATTAGTACAAAAAGGTAAAAGTAAATCGGTAGTAGCCTGTAATTGTCCTGCTAAGCAAAAGCCTCTCTCCATGGAGAGAATTTAAGTCTTAGACCCACCACCCTTCTCTAGTTTGGATTGCGATATATTATGTACTTACCGGAAATTTTCTATCAATATCCTGGTTTCCTCGGAAGTTTTTTCGTTATAGGAAAGAGTTTAACCAAACATTCTTGACTAAATAATAAAATATTCATGAACTTATTGCATGAATGGTAATCTAGTTATTGCAATGTTGTCAGAGTTTAATATATTTTTTCAATATACTTGCATGTTCTTGTATAAAGAATGTATAAAGTAATTGTTCTTAATAATGACTTAACAACTCGAAACAAATTTAAAGTTAAAAGGAAATATATGGCAATGAATTTAGTTCATAAATTTTCAGTAATATTCCTTGAATGCATCTTTGTGTTTTCATTTTAACCTGCATGATTGGTGAGTATTTTGATCTCAGTGTATACCTTTCTTTGTAATAAGCATTCTTGCAAGAAGTGAATTTAATAGTAGTTGATAAATATTTTTTTTCAGTTAGACAAAACAAATTCCAAACTTTTTTCATAAAAAGTTTGCTTAGTCATCTATGTCATTTTATCTTATAAACTATATTAATTATTAATGTTTAAAGTACAAAATTATTTAAGTTTTCAAAAACTATAATTTGTTTTTTTTTACTTTATTATATTTATTTCCAGTGCGCAATGTGATTGATTTCTTTTATAATTTTGGACCTATTCTTTCCCTGTATTCTGAATAATATCCTTAAAATGAATGTCTTTTTTTCCTTGATCATTGCATCACTCACAAATGTAATTCTTCTTTGGTTGTGGAAATTATTTGTCCAGAAAAGGTTCTTATGAAAGAAAAAAAATTGTATGTTTTGCAGAACCATATAAAAAAAAACTCAAGAATCCATTACTCTTACTGCTCATTAACTACCTATCGGCCGCGGGTAACATAATGTTGTACAGCTAGTACTTATATCAATAAAATTTGCTATTCATATTTTATTCTGGGTAATTTTTTTTTTTTTAAAAAAATAAAATTCGACAAAAATAGTACAATAATTTTGGTAAGTCAATACTTTAATAGTTATAGGGGTGTGTGTATAAGAGGGTGCAAACTGTTGAACGAGGGGTGGCATGGCGCCAGTCGGCCGTTGTACGCCGCCCTCACGGACGTGCGCCGATTACAACACCGCGCGGTTAATAAACGCGTCAAACCCGCGCGACTTAAACGCCGCATGTTCGCCATACTAGTGGCAGCCCGTGTCTTTATTAAACCGGAGGTTTATGTTGTGTGCAGGTTTTTTTAATATTCACGAATAACGCATCGGTAAAATTGGTTTTCCATTGTCTTGGTTAAATTACTACTAAGTTTGTTGTAGGTGTATTAAATCTCATATTTGTTAATTATAATTGCGATGCTTATCAAATCGTTTGCTCTTGGACTATTGGCATTTTCCAGTGGATGATAATTTGTATATAAGACAGTTCTATAATAATGATTTTTTTACGTTTCATTCCATTTTGGTTTATAATTATTATTAATATAGGCGACTCATGCCAGGCGGGATTTTCAGTTTATATTTAGAACCATTTCCACCCATGTTTTTATCTTGGGTTGTAATGTTTATACCTTTTAACAAATTATATCCCTAAATGAAAGGTTGTTAGGTTTTTATTACACTCTTTGAGGTTTCCATTATTCCTTGTTGACTAATTTTTGTTATTCGTCAAAAAGTGACTGTTTGCACTTTTTTTCCATTTTGAGTGTCTAAACGTATAGAAATCAGTTAATAAACAGTCAAACTTTACTTAAGCTTAGTTAGATATATAGATAAGTTATTATTTGTATGTAACTAAAGAATTACGTACAGAAGAATCGCATTGATATATATCTTTTTCTTAATCTCAGACAAGGTTAAAATCAATCGCAAAGTATGTTCAACGTAGACGCCTAAAGGTTCGTATTTGGTTGTTGTTCGAGGCTTTTTGAAATTGTTATTGTCAGAAATGTTATGGAAGAGCCAAAACTATCTATTATATTATTTCGATTTTGGGAAAATTCAAAAGTAACACACACTTGTAGATTTATAAATACTTTTAATGAGGATTTTAATGTAGAAAAACATACAACAGGTCTAATTAAATACGATAAAAATAACAAAAAATCTAATTTATCATTATGATTTTTTTGATTTTAGAATTTTATTCGGCGTACGAAACACTCCATTTTAATCTTTAGCATAATTCTAGCTTCTGCCCGCGGCTAAGTCTGCGTGAATTGCAGTAATGAGATAAAAAGCCAAAAATAAACAGCCTGTATGGTTTTCCAACTCTACAAATATTTCGACACTAAAAATCACTACCATCTGATACGACGGTTAGATGTGAAATAAGGACAAATAAACAAGCACAATATCGAATTGTTCATACGGATTAAAAAGTTTTCTTTTCAAGGAAATTTCCTTAATAACATAAAATCACAGATGCGAACCGTCGTTAAATAAAGATGAAGTATGGATCACGATCTCGTGTTCGTCAAATATTTATTGCTACGTTGTTAATCGGCTAAAAAAGAGGGTACTTATAGAAAAATTATGTTTTTTAATTCTCCGTAACATTGACCTCGTTTTTTAATTATAACTATTATTCCCTATTACTTGGTCTAACATAAGGCAGTTAGAAACGTTAAAATAAATAGTTTTTTGGACGTTTTTGCAAGCATATTAGCATACATTGGCAGTATCCTCTGCCTAAAGTGGTCAAAAGGCGTTTAAATAAAGGCGTTATAAATCACACAAAAATTAATAATCTTTACTTGTATTTTTTGTACCTATAATTGGTTCAAAAAAAAAAATATTCTAAGTATATTGTTTCCATTCTTAACGTAATCTGAACTTAATCTGATATGTTACATTATGTACCTTAATATTACCTTTGTCGTAAATGTCGTAATACACCATTGCTGTAGTTACTACAAACGTATTTATGTTCAACCTATTTTTACAATCTGACCCAAAAAGGACCTTTGTAGTTTCACTGCCAATATATATGAGATTTGGCAAGTACATTGGTTATGGCTAAAATATGCATTCAGTAAACGAGGTTGAGCTACTCGGTCTATTTTAAATGTATGTCTGGAGTCTGGACAGGCACCTAAATTCTTGTAATATAATTTGTATAAACAGATAATATAGAACGTACCTCGATTTGAATTCGATATTCGATTTTTTAATAGTAAGCATTTAAAAAAATTACATCCTCATCTGAGATCACAAAATACTATGCCAAAAAATAATATTATTACATACATTCTCCTGCCCTTATCCCACTTTGAGTGGGGTCGGCACAACATGTTACAATATGTTGTCACATGGTTTGGCTACGTATTTTACGCCCTGCCGCCTGCCTGACGTCAACTTACCTTAGTCGCCTTTTACGACACCTCGATAAAATATGAGGGTGGTCTCTTCTATGCAGCCGGATACCACACGGCACATACCTTAGTCGCATCTTACGACACCTCGGTAAGAAAGGAGGGTTGTCTATTCTATTCTGCCGGATACCACACGGATAATAATAAATATTATTAGGCCTTTAAATTTATTATGTTTACTGTTTTATATTATCGTAAAAATAATGAAATATAGAACCAATTAAGAGTTGGTACCTAACTCAAATTTTACCGTGTATGGATTTTATCAAGACGTCCAACTTAAAAAGGTTATGTTCGTAATACATGTAATGATTTTATCGTATGTATAGAGTGAATTGTGTTTACATTATATCTTAAAAACCTTGATAAGTATCTTAAAATTATGAAAATTTAAATTTCGAAGTCTAGAATATGTTATGAAAATTAACTGTAATTAAAGATAATGCCATTTTCTAAGTAACTTAACGATACGGTAACCGTTAAATGGTCGCTTTCTTATTTAAGCAGCTATTGAATGAAATGACTTATTTAAATAAACTTAAAACTTTAGTAAATTCATTTAATTAAATCTTTTTTAGTCTGACCTGGCGTTTCCGTAACTCAGTCAGGTTTCAAATTCCCCTCAAAACAAAACTGTCCTTGTCATTAAAAAATGCTTAGATAGCCTCAAAACTATACAGGCTTATCCGCTGGGTAAAGTTAAAAGATTTTTGAAAGATTTCATTAAAATCGGTCCAGCCGTTTCGGTGTCTATGAGGAACATACAATCTTACTTTCTCTTTTATATATTTAGATGTCGGAAATGGACATATTCCATGGTCACGTGGATATCTTTAACTTTATCACAATAGAAGCAGTGTAATCTTAAACACTTGTGTTATGTGGATTATATGAGCGAACGGGAATAGAACATTCAGCTACATGTGTGTGATGATAACTTAATTACTGTGAGTGTCGTCATGCCCGGATGTTGGCAGTGGCCCGAACATGTCACCCGATGGTGGCTCTTCGACTTTTGCAGTCGACGGATATTCACTGATGTCGACACCGAGTCGCAAATACCCCAACGTACGTATGTCCTATTATAACCCCCAAACAAGTATTGAGTTAAGTTCTTTTGGAACGGACGGCCGTGTGTGTATTTGTTCCATATATCTATTCTTATTATAATATAAAGTCCCAAAAAGCTGTCTGCCTGTATGTAATCGATTATCTTAAGATCTACTGAACGGATTTTTGTACGGTTTTCACCAAAAGATAGTGCAATACTTCCGGATGGTTATATACCTAATATAGTACATATCAGTATTATATAAATTGTGTTGAAAAGATCGCGCAGTTGTTAAAAAACTTGCTTGCTGGGAGGTTTAATTGCGTGCGCTGCGTAAACCAGCACAGATACACGAAAGTAATGTACTAGAGAATTGTAGATCTATAAAAATACTACAAAAAAGTTCGCGATAGCATGTCTTTTTGTCTTATGGTTAACTCACAATAATTACTTTTATGTTTAAAATTTGAATTCTAGAAAAAAATTGTGACACGCTGATTTCCACGCAGGCGAAGCCGCTGGCACATCTAGTTTATAATAAAAATAATAATTTTCAGTAGCAAATGTTTTCTATTTATGATTTGTCATGCTGCTACTAGGCTTACATATATTTTATTAGTGGTAGCAGTTCGTTTGCGCCAACTTAACTGTTTAGTACCCTCAATAATGCAATTGGTGATAATTGATTGATGAAATTCACATCTTAACGATGTATATTAGACACGCACATTGAATCTTGTGTAAACAGCGATGACTATTCTATAAAAACTCATAACTTATTAACAATTGATCACGCGCTTTATTTCATAGGAAGATATCCCAATATAATCTACATTCTAGAGAAATCCTCTTGTATGTGACTACTGAGAAAAAGCATCAAATATTCTTTTTCTCAGTAGTCAGATGTGTAAAAGCAAGAAAAGACACTTTTGCTTATAAGTCAAGTATTAATTGCTCTTCTCTTAACTTAACCTGAGAGGAAGGTAAATGTTTGAACAGAGTAGATATTCAATAGTTCATCTTTACCAATCAACATGTACCTGTCACAGTTAAGTACATCTGCCTTTTATATGATTTCTAAAAGATTAAATCTATACATCATATTTCGTATAAATAAAAAACAAAGGATTTAACATGTAGTCAGTTGAGCAATAGTGTTATAATAATCTATTCAAACCGGATACGGGTCGTTTAGATACATTGCGTACATTTAGGTAAACAGAAAATGAACGATTGTTTTGCAGAAATGTTTGCCAACAGTGAATGGAAGAACGAAATCATTGAAGTTGATTAATGATTAGTTAACAAAGCAGCAATTAAAGATATACAAGTACATGTACATTTTGAACGTCGCTACTGAAGTCAAATTGGTCATGGCGACTGTTTTTTTTTACACGAGCGCTTGACTGAAATCATACCTGATGGTAAGTAATGATACAGTCTAAGGTGGTACGCGCATGCCTAGAAGATACCTTGAATAATACCCATATTATAATCATCGGGAAAGACTGATAAAAAAAAGTAAAGTAGCGGCCTGTTAAAATCCCACTGCTGGGAATAGGCCTCCTCTCTCAGTTTCTGGAGAGAAGGGTTGGACCTAACACGCTGCTCCAATGTGGATTGGTAGGTTACACATATGTTAAATACCGCTAACGCGCATAACGCGCCGTAGTCTACAAACTTCCGGTGGCACACATTGATATATAAATACGATCGTTGATTAATGAATAGGCTAATAATAAAAATATACAAATATTATACATAAACTTAACATTATATAATTATGCATGAAATAAATAAGGACATAAAGTCCAACGACTAAGATTTGGCGGGCTATTCTCAGTATAAGTAAAGGAGAGGTTAGATGTAAGGAGTTAGTCTGTCAGTGAACAGCTAACATAAGTTAGCTGTAACGCTGCAGGAAATAAAGTTGATCTGAGGAAACTAACTTTTACTTGCGACATCCTGGATTACTTCTGTAATACTTATCTCCAGATTCCTCTAGAGATATGCAGGTTTCCTGACGATGTTTTCCTTCACTGAAAAGCGTGTGATAAATTGCAATTATCAATAAGACACATAAGTTTTAAAAGAACAACTCATTGGTACCTGCCCGTGTTTGAACTCGTGTTCGCCTCGAAAGAGTCGCACGATCTCACAGCTGGGCTATTACAGCTCTGGAACGACTAATGCAGAATGCGGAATTCCATTCCCGTGGTGTGCGCAACAGAAATGAAGAATTGAAACGCTTCGTGCGCCTTTCTAGGATATCTACAATGTAGGGATCGAATATCTCTCGGTGCCTTGCGGTGCGATAATAGAAAGGTAATGGAGGAATAAGGTAGTGAAGTACCTGGTAGTACTGGTGGTTCAAGTTTCATGTGAACCATGCTATCCACGGAGAACTCGGTCTTCCCCAATATGATGTGTCTAATCATCTCTTTCTCGACGTCGTACTTTGACAAAGCGCCGGAATACACTTATATCCCTTTTTATCAGTGACTACAAACAAACATACCTAACTACATACATACAGTTGAAACGAATATAAAGCGTGTTTCCATAATCTATGACGCTCTTCAGTTCTTTAACTACCTTCGTTCCATAAAACAAAAATTGATCCGCTGCTATGTTCAGATGCAAAAAAGAGTGTCAGTAGTAGATATAGATGTATAAAAACGTGTTTTAAAAAGGTTTTTTATTAATTACGTCAGTGATATAGGGGCTTTATATTGAAATGGATGAAGGCGGAAGCTCGCTAAGCTCCTGTGACATGGCGTATGTTACGTGACATCGATCACGAAACATACTCGTTTATGGGTATCCTATTCTATGAGGAAAATCATACAATTTTACTTCGTTTTCTTTTTAAGATATCAAAAATTGACTATAAAAGCTTTTTGTACGAACGAAGAGATTTATGCTAAAAATCTCTTATTAATTGACAATTAAAAAATGTGTATTAAATTTAAGACGGTTACATGTTCAATAAAAATTCCGAAAAAATGTAGCTGTGATACCCTAACGGTTAGAGCGTTTTAACTCGTATCAAAGGTTAGCTTGTTTAAAACCCTCTATCTATAATTTTTGTTTAAAACGTTGTGCCTAATTTATTCTATTTTATCTATATATTAACAAAAGTCATGGTAGGTATACAAAAATATGATTACGATTTTGAAAAGAAAATATGCTATGTAGTGTAGGGTGATATTACTCGGAAATTGACCATAACACTAAATTGTTTGCGAAAAAGTTTTCTTCCAATTTTCAAGACTTACAATAAAAAATAATAATAATTTAAAATTTAAATATTCAAAAATAGAAATGTTACTTTTGAAATGTATATTTTTGTGCGGTTTATAAATAATTAGTATAGGGTAAGCTGATCTATTCTTGACACCTATCCAATTAATTGACACCCCTAACAATTTTCTTCCAAAAATAAGAAAATAACAATAATAAATAGTACGATTAGTACCAAAATTTTATCGAGTCTATCACAGTGTAAATAATTACTACTTGCATCTACGCTTATGCTTAATATAACTGTATATTATTTCGTTATGCATATTCATTTTGAAACATATAACGGATTATATTTAAGATCATAGCAGCACAAGTTCATTGAACCTTCATTTGACGCGTGCAAAAACAATCTGATACAGTCTGTAAAGCATTGAAGGCTTTTCTCTCCCGGACCCTTTATAGTACGAAGTCACTGTACTGATATCTGTATATATATACCGTCAACTAAAGCAGCTCGCGTCTGTATGTTGTTTAAAACCACTAGTCTGTGAACAGTCTGCCTGCGTTTGCATATTACTTATGTGCATTTAGGCGTCTGCGATTTCCAAAAAACTTGTATAATCGAAATTGATTTAATATTATGTACCATGTAAGAAGTCGTAACCGCGACTTCCAGCCAACTTAAGCGTTTAAGTACCTTCAATAATTATATTATAATTCAATATGTTAATGTATAGAAACCGAAAGAAAGAAAACACGAACTTAGTTTTTGGGGCGATAAGGAGCTCATGAATAAAGGACCGTATGGGCTCGAAACTGGTCCGGCTCACCCGATAAAATAAGACGAGTATAGCCGGTTTCTACACTTTAACTATAAATACCAATTACGATAGTTTAAATAAAAAAAATTAATATATCAGCCCCATCCGAAGAAAAACGTTATATATACATGTTATGTGTATAGACATTCTTCGGTTGGGGTGATATGTATTTTCTCTGTTCGCGAAAGAAAAAAAACTATTTGTAAGTTACTGGGCTAGGGTGATTTTGGAAGCCTCTTTGTACTTCTTGTTAAGAATAAAATAATATTTATTTTGTCTGTTTGGTAAGGTCTTCAAAACGGTGATAATGTTCATATATTATGAGACTGTAGTTGCCCCTAAAGTAGAGTAACGGGATTCTGGGACAGTAATACGAACAGACAAATGAATAAAGACCTATTCATTATGCGGGGCATTGAAATCTCTTCAAAATAACTCCACTCGCGCAAATTATGGGGAAAAACGGAATTGCATCCGTCTAGGAACAATGAAGCTTTAGATGCGAGCACAAAAACAAAAACTTTTTCATTATTTTTTCCTTTAATATAATGGCGCGTAGTATGTACAACAATATACTTTAAAAGGCACGCTTCAATCAATTCAAGGACATCAGAGACAGTTATCCGTCTATCCTACTAATATTATAAATGCGAAAGTTTGTGAGTATGGATGAATGTTTGTTACTCTTTCACGAAAAAACCACTAGACGGATTTGGATAAAACTTTACAGCTATATATGTTATACATCACAATAACACATAGGCTACAATTTGTAATGATTTTATGTAATATAACGATACATGTCAATAAAGTCGGAAAAAATCTGGCCTCTGAGAGCTATCTTGGCGAATGCTGCCTAAACCATTCAAGTTACACAAAGATGATGTACCGTAGTAATGTTTGTCTTGAATAGTTCTAAATAAAACTCCGCGACAGCATATATATATATCTTATATGTGAAAGCCACTGTGACCAAAATTGTGAATCATAAATTTAATTAAATTAGATACTGTGGCAGAAAAAATTTCTCGCGAGCGAAGTCGCGCGAAAAACTAGTTATCAATATATCAAGGTTTTTTTAATTCGATATGTGTCCAATTCAAGTCTTTTAATTAAAGAAAAAGGTTGTATATTACGCTGTTTGGTCTATGTAAATTTTTTTTTTAGAAAGTATATATTTTGGTCTATTATATCTAAACTATGCTTTCGAAAAAACGATAAAGCTCTCTCAATCATCCCGGATCGATCTGATTTTTATAATGGAGATATTTACAGGGATGGACAGTGACAGAAGCTACCGTTGATTCCAGGACTACAGTCTACGCGAACGAAGTTGCGGGTAAAAGCTAACTATATTACAAATGTGGAATCTGTTTCACTTTCACGGCCATTACGATTGAAGCTTATGTACCGAGTTAACATATAAGGCAAAAAGGATCCCATTTTTCCTTCACGTTAGTTATACTCGTATTTATTAAAAGTACGGATTTCAGTTTTTATTGCCGACCCAAAGTTATATTTAACGGCTTCTCTTCATTATAGGCGGTTACAAATGATTTAACTGGAGCACGATCGTGAGAGGATATTTCGGCTGTACTCGCCTGTAATGTCGGCTCGTCTACAATCGCCTGCAACCGGGGAATTGACGCATCGAAAGGAATTCAAATTCAAAATATTCTTTATTCAAGTAAACTTGTGAACAAGTGTTTTGAATCGTCAACTCTACTGCTGGTTCGGAAAGCTGTTCCTACCGAGAGGAGTCAGCAAGAAACTCGGTGGTTGTTCTTTTTAAATATAGTTCTTATAACTAGTTACATTTGGTCATTACTATCTTGTACAGAGTAGAGGAGTAGCTATATCCACGCATTTTTATAATCTATATCCTATTATATAATCCTCAATAGTATAGTATTGTTTTTAAACTGCTGTAGTGGCAATACAAAATCGATTGTGGAATTTTATTATAGAATCTTATACCCAAATCTCTGGGTGATACGTATGATCGTATGACTGGCTCGTTGGCGCCGTGGGTAGTGACCCTGCCCTCAGCTCCGCGGGTCGCGGGTTCGATTCCGATTATAAAAGCCAAAAATTCTTAGTTCTTTTTCACACTATTTTGTAGAATAGAGCAACTGATCAAGTTATTTGTAGTTATACGTTAAATACATTTAATCTCGTTATATGTTAAATACATTTTTTATAGGTTAATTTGAAATTAGTATGAATTGTAAATCCTTCCTAAATAAAATTTATTGTAATAATCAAATATATTTTAATTAATACATATTAATCAAAGTCACAAAATCATTATCTTAAAAATATAACGTATTTTTTAATGTAAAAATAAAAAAATTAAAAATGTAACGATTTTCTTTGGAATAATTTATAGAAGTCAGCGTTACTTTGCGGAATCACATACTTCAAAAATAATGATTGAAGTTTTTGGGAGGGGTAGTGGGAATCGTTGAGATTCTCGTTGAGAATATGTACAATGCCTTTAGTGTAGTACGGTGGTGGTGGTGGTGGTGGTGGTTATTTGTACTGTGTGTGGTTGCTGATTCTTCATGTATAAGGTATGAGAACGGATTGTGCTTCATACACTTAGAACTATTTAGATACGCGTCGCATCCTCGTATGTGTAGGACGCGAGTAAAATAATTTTGTCAATTACTAGCCGCTGGCACACAGCGGCTTCACCCGCGTGGAAATCAGCGTTTCACAATATTTTCTAGAATTCAAATTTTAAACATAAAAGTAGTAATTGTGAGTTAACCATCAGAGATAGAGACATGCTATCGCGGACTTTTTGTAGTATTTTTATAGATCTACAATTCTCTAATACATTACTTTAGCGTACCTCTCCTGGTTTACGCAGCGCACGCGACTGAAGCTCCCAGCAAGCAAGTGTTTTAACAACTGCGCGATCTCTTTAACACAATTTACATTATACCGATATGTACTATTTATTTAACCCAACCGGAAGTATTGCACTATCTTTTGATGAAAACCGTGCAAAAATCCGTTCAATAGATTTTGAGATAATAGATTACATACAAACAGACAGCTTTTTGGGACTTTGTTTTATAATAAGTATAGATAGTTATAGATTTAAATTTGTCTAATCAGAATATTTAATGCACTCATCTAGACGTGATATTACGGTGATGTAATTCCGAGGGACTAAGTTGTTGCATAAAATGTTTGTTACGTAACATGTGCAACCTAGCGAGCTTCGAACATAATCACACCAGACGTTTATTATCAGGCTGAACGCGTACTCGACCGGGCAAGAGCCCTTCACGCGTACGTCGGAGTCATCTGAATAAGATACAGCGATAGTATCCAACAAGTAACTTAATATAAAGAGCTTACAACCAACATATTAACTTATTTTATAAAATAACTAACTGATCCGGCAAACTTTTTTTTGCTATATAAATTATTTTTAGAGAATTTCTAATGTATATCATAAAAAACTAAAAAAAATTGTCCTAAAAAATGTTAGGGCTGGACAACTCTTATCACTGAGGGGTATGAAAAATAGTATCCGATCCTCAGACTTATAAAGTAAAGACATATAGAGAATATGGATTTAAAAATTCATTAAAATCGGGCAAGCTGTTTCAAAGGAGTACGGTAACTAATATTGTGACACGGGAATTTTATAAATTTAATAACAATTTATAAGGGAGAAATCGTTATTTAAAGTGATGTACTAGCCGTATAGAAGTAGCCAAATCTAATTAATGTACAGAAACCGGCTATACTTCACGTCTTATTTTAGCAATTTAGCCCGACTAGTTTCGAGCCCATCCGAGGTATTTATTCAAGAGATCTTTATACGACGTTATCGCTATATATAGTATATATTATAGAGTCAAATCTAATCTATAATCATGATTTCAAAAGTGAACCACTATCATTTTAACTGTAATCCATACAACCCAATTGTGAATTTGACTGGCCCGTTGGCACAGTGAGTATTAACCCTCCCTTCAGCTCCGCGATGCGCGGGTTCGATTCCCGCCGAGGGCCAACATTTTCTATAAACAATTTGTTGGTTCTTCGAGCCTGGGTGGGTATTTATATTTAAGTATGTATTTAAAATTATATTTATATGTAGTATATTTACCAGTTGTCCATCACCCATAACACAAGTACCTATTAAGTACTTACTTACTTTACTTTACTAACTTACTTTGGGGATTGACGGCCGTGTGTGTAAGTATTCCATATATTAAATTTTTTTTTATAGAATTAGGCGTTACTTTGCGGAGATCCATAATACAAAAGTAATAATAAAATAATATTATTATTACTTTTGTATTTAAAAAAATTTAAGATATTTTGGTTGAAATATCATAGATTTATTATACTACAGTAGCCAGCCTAAAATGTACTCTATTTCAATAAAAGAAGGAATAAAGATAAAGCAAATAAGACTGGATCTGTCTCTCTTTTTTTAAAATGTGATTAGACAAAGATATCTGTACGAGTTTCAGCTTACCTTTCTTTATTTATTATGACACTCCCATTTACAGGCAGCCTATGGCTCCCACACTCTAGTGTAATAACTCTATTATAGACCAACGTGTCGTATCAACGTTTCGTAGTTGATCTTATATTCCGTGATTAATCTATAGATCTAACTCAAAGAGCACTTCGAAAAGATCTACCTATGTAAGGAACTTGCAATAGATCAAGTCTCGTGATAGTATGCTTGTCTACTATTAATTTTTCATATCCCTTAGTGATAATGGTTGTCCACCCCTACATTTTTTTTGGACAGTTTCTATTTTTTTATAATGTATACTACAAATTCTTTAGAAATAATGTATATGGCAAAACAACGCTTGCCCGGTCAGCTAGTAACATATCTAAAGAAGGTGCTATTATTGCGTGATTTTTCGTATATGAGATTTTGCGTATATGTATAAAAAATGAGACGGTACTCAAAGACTATGTTTACAGTTAATACGGTATTCATATCGTTCGTCTGAATTAACATACCAAAGCAAATAAAAATCTTTCGTATTCCCAACAAATTTCGTAGATTTGCATTACCACGATAGAGAACTACTATACATAATAGCTATCCCTGAGGAATCTTAGATTCAGACCATAACCCAATAACCAAATTCATAGACGATGGAACGGTGTCGGCCTGTTTCTCTAATCTATACAATGAAATAATAATACAAGGTAACATTCAAAACGATCAATGCTCAGTAAGCGATGACAGAATAAATGACAATTATGATTTTATGATTCTAGAGAGCTGTGATAGCCCAGCGGTGAGACCATGCGACTCTTTCGAGGGGAGCAAGAGTTCAAACCCGGGCAGGCACCAATGAGTTTTTCTATTAAAACTCATGTGTCTAATTGATAATTGCAATTTATCACACGCTTTTCGGTGAAGGAAAACATCGTGAGGAAACCTGCATATATCTCTAGAGAATTCTGATGATAATATGTGTAACCTACCAATCCGCATTGAAGCGTGGTAGGTCCTAGCTCCAACCCTTCTCTCCAGAAACTGAGAGTGGAGGCCTATTCCCAGCAGTTGGATTGTAACAGGCCGCTACTTTATTATTTATGATTTTAGACTTTCAGGGCAAGGATTTTAGCTAATATATTTTTTATATTACAAATTATGGTCAATGGTAAACAATGCCAAATTTTATAAACCTACTGTACATTGTAAAAAGGCTGTTTCTCTCCAATTAATTTTGCTTTAAAACTTTACTTTGGTTTTGAATGTTAGTGATTTGATATGTAACTAGATGTGTGAAAATTAGTCTTTCACAAAGTTTTTCTCGCGTAAATCCTGGTCAATCAGGAATTGAACCGTAATTTACTATTAACCTTAAACTTTCTCAAAAATTGCAGTCTCAGCAATTTTGTAATAAAGACTGTATAAAAGAACAGGCAGACAAACAGGGGCTTTGTTTTATAATATGTATACATGTATAGATGTTAATGAAAAAAACCGCATATTGTTATGTTTACGGCTTTTTTTAGTATTGCATAGATTTATGAATTACCCAAAAAAATATTTTAATATAGATTTTTAGGTCTTGTTCATACTTATGATATATATTTTATTATCTGTACCCGAAAGAAAATGGGAGTTTTTTCTATATATCACTCCGGTGTATAAGCTTGAGTTGTGCCAAATTTCATTAATATTGGTCTAGCGGATTAGCCGTGAAAGCGTAACGGACCGACAGATAGTCAGACAGACGCATTTTTAATATTAGTATGGATATGAATCTGATTTTCGCTGTTTACATACTAGAAATAAATAGACTCAATCGAGTGAATTGTAAAAGTGAAAAGTGTCTTATGATTTCGTTTTCCGCTTCATAGACTTAATTTCAACAAGACATGTGACACACTTGACTAACTTCATTAATTTAGAGTGTCACTGAAAACTTGGAGTCTGTACGGTACTGAGTATTTGATTCAGCAATTTGTTTAATTGTTGTTAATTGTGACAAAAAGCGGATATGCTAAAAGTAAGCACAAATCGCTATTTATCGGTTGGGAAATGTCAGTTCGTGACTAGAGTAGTTAGAATACGAATACGAATAAATGAAAATGCGCAAGTACGAGTATAAGAAACTTATTCGTGACAACCCTAACTAATTCTTTCTTCTTTTCTGTTTTTTTTTGTTATTCATTGATATATTTGTGTTTTCAATTATTATTTAATTTTTTTTCTCTATCCATATGTAGTATTTATTTAGAATTCATTATTTCTTTTTAGCTTTTATATGTATGTATTAACTAGTGGAAACTTCATAGGCTAAGTGATTTATATATTTTTTTCCTACTTGTTAAGTTTTTATATACTGTTTGTTTCCCTTAAAAATAAATAAATAAATAATGAAGTGGAGGTCCACAAATAAGGTTTTATTTCATTATATTTAGTCCACGAGACTTAGGTCTAAATATATTCAAGTGCAAATTGTTTATCTTTTCTCAGACGTACTAGATTCTAGATTTCGTACACTTTGCGATATATTCTCGAAAATTAATGTATTTATGTATTAACAAATATGTATTTATGATGTGTATAATTTATACTTACACGACTTTAAACCCGATGACGTTATGATTCACCTTATCATAGACTCGTAGCGGCTTTGAATATATTATTAATTTCGAGGCTACTCATTGTCATATACATACATATGTGCGTGTATTTGAGTGTGTGTGTGTGTGTGAGTGTGTGTAAAAATTTATGTTTGTCTATATGACTGACGAGAAGTGGATCTGATATTAGAAGATGCTTTATTCAGAGACGCGGGACCTTTGGTTAAGAGTTACATATGGAAATAATGGTATGACTAACACTACAATTTGTATCTATTATGTACTTTTGTATTTGATTATCAGCCCAAAAAAGTTAAGGCTCCTCAGCCTTTATATTTTCGATTCGTCGATCTAAAAATCGTGTGCCTATAAACCACTGTTATGAAAGGGTTCGATTTATCTCGGCTCTCTTGAAATACAACCGAGAGAAACGCTCATATAGATAAGGTTGCTTTCGGTAGCGAAAGCTAAGTACAAAATCACTTACAGTGTTTTATTAATTAAAGTAATTCTAAATTATAGTCCTTGAGGTTTTGTAATATTTTTACCTTATAACTTCATTTAAAGCTACAAATTCGATATAATATAAAAAGCGTACTATTTGATTAAGATCGCTTGCCTTAAATGCGTAATTGATAAACTTAAATTTTCATTATTTTTCTAATGTGATATTCGGGCTTTCTAATTTAATATTCAAACATTCGTATAATTTATGTTAAAAATGCGTATATCATTGTTTTAGAGGCAGGAGGAGCAGGCTCAGGTGGTACATCAGGGCCAGGGAGAGCAGCCCGAGCAAGAGCCCTGGAACTTGCTCAGCAACTCGCCTCGTCCTTGCAACATGCCATACCGCCCCCACCACGACCAGATTTTACCACAGCCAGCGCCATTCTACGGTGGTTGCAGCAGAACAACAATTCAGTGGCACTCGTAAGTATAATAATTTGTAATATACACGTACCGTACTAAAAAGCGAATACGGCAATGTTGAAACTAATCTAATAATTCACTACGCAACCATAATCACATTATATTTTAATGCTTATGCACACGTTGCAGTCTTCAAAATCAATAAAATTCAGTATGTATATAAAAATTATATCACCTCCCAGCATATTCATAGCAACGGTTGTATCTTTCAATACGACTATATTATACATTTTTGTTAAACAATATTAGAACGGTTTTTGTGTATAAATACAAAATGTTTTTCATTTTTCTTTTGTTAAAGTTTTTAACTTTTGACAGAACCAATTTCGTATAAAAAAAGCAAAGTAACCTAGGCCTCCTCTCTCCGTTTCTGGTGAGAAGGGTTGGAGCTAAGACCTGCCGCGCTAACCCAATGTGGATTGGTAGATTAATCTTAAAAGTTAACTTTGAAATTAAATTTTGGAATTTTAAAGTTAATTTTAAAAGAACTCGTTCATCAGTTGGTAAGAAGATAAGATAATGGTACCATGGAACCAAGACGGCATGAAAAGAAGTGATATTACTGAAAACGTTGGTACATTTACATTTAGCCTAGTCTAACGACGTCTCATATCTTGTATTATTTCTTTTTTGTCGTGAAGTTAAGCTGCATTCGCCTTCTTGTTTAAACAGTAAGACTAAGTCGTTGTGAATGCGGAGCTTCATAGTCTCCATAAAAACAACTGCGTATTTATATCCAAACTATATATTATACAATATGCTTGTCTCTCTATCTGACACGCTTATACGGTTTCCCGCTGGAACAATATTGATACAATGTCATACAATCCAAGCTTATTAGCCCATAATATATAGGGTAAAAAAATCACGGTTTTCCTTTGGGAACAGGATGAAAAACATTATACATATGCATATTCCTATCATAACCTCGATTATGCATGCATATGCATAATCGAGGTTATTTTTAATAAATATTTTGAAGCGAACGAAGTCACGGTTATATAAAACTAGTTTTCTGGTCACGCGTTGCTGTGGCTCAGTCTGGTTTCAAAACCTCGAAACAGGACTCAACAATTTGAAAAAAATAATGCTTCGATCACCACCAAACTTAACAGGCTTCTACTGGATCATTCTGAAGATTGTCTGAAAATTTTATTAAAATCGGTCCATCCGTTTCGTTGTCTATAAAGGACATACAGACAAACATTCATTTTTATATATTACGGCCACGAGTTGCTGTGGTTCAGTCTAGTCTCGAATATCCCTCGAAACAGAAAACAACAGTTAAAATGCACCGATCGCCAACAAACTAAAGGATTGATCCGCTGATTTTAAAGTTTTGGAGTCTATGAAGGACATACGGACAAACATTCATTTTTATATAGTAGAAGAAAAAAAAAATACTCAACAATAAATAAGCTTTTCTAATCACGTCGTCTAGTCTCTTTTGGTTTAATCTAGCTGTAGAAAGAAAATACGAAATTGCAACATTAAGACTTTAAGCGCCCCGTGCACTCTACACAGGATTCGTTTTAAAATTGCTCCCCATTTTTCCTTGCATACACGTTCAAGAAATGGTTGAGTTATTGTCTTCAAAGTCTATTGTACTATTACTGTATTGTATTCCGAAATCCATATTTTTAGCAGTATTTTACCGAATCCAATTACGTTGTTGCACATTTGTGTTTTAGTAAATTGCACTGCGGTCGATAAAACAATACGAATTGGATATCTGATTTAAATATTTATGCGGAATTTTATCACGAGTTTCTACTTACACTATGGTTTTAGATTAAAAACGTAAACTACATTTTCCTTATATCGCTACATTCTTTATAACTAGTGTCAGGATAAAACTTATGTTTTTGTATCATTAAACCTTTGTACTTAATTAATATGTACAATCAACATCTTATGCTTTATATCGTTATACAAAACCTATACATCTGTGGGATATGTATAATTTGCCAATCTCGATGGAAGAAGCGTGGTAGGTCAAATCTTCAATCCGATTTTCCATTGAGAGAGCCCTTTGGTCAGTCATGGGAAACTAACAGGCCCCGTACTTTTAAGTATTCGTTGCCTGACTAAAGTATACATAATATAAAACGTGCATGTAATTGCTCTTAATATTTTAAAAGGCGTTATAAAACAAATGACTTTTATAACGCCTTTTTTATAATTTTTGAATGTGTGACGATTAGAAAAGTTTTATTGATTTTTGCTAACGAACAGTACATCACTGAAATCAGTAACATATACAAAAAGAAACATTTGTCGAATAGACTGTTAAGTAATCGGTCAGGACTACGTGTCAGGTTATAATTGCTTTCAATATTTCTAAAGGCGTTCTGAAAGTCGATAGCAATTTTATCCCGTTTTATATTGATAAAGCTAATTTTAACAACGAAACATTTAATATTTAAAAATAACTTTTGTCGTTTGTTTTAATGGAAAATGAATTTTCTTTGAAATATCTCAGACATTTTAAATATAAGTCATTTTGCTCTCAAAGTGTTCGCAAAATCTAAATAGTCTAAGTTACCTCATCTCAGATGCGAAAAATTATACACATGTATTTCAAGGCTTCTTCTGTAATTCCCTCATGGATCCTGTGTGTCAGTTTCACTTATATTCAAAAAGCTTTCACTAAGAAAGATACGTAAGTCTTGTGATCTCATAAATCGTAGTTCGTATGCTCCACAGGTTAATAAGTTAATAACATGTTCATAATTTCTTTCAACTTTTTGAAAGACGTTCGAATTTTACTTGTCCATTTCTAGAAACAATAATCTGAGAGTTGAATAGTTTTCCTATAATTACTCCATAGGTTTAGGTTCTTAACTAAATGTTAACATGTAAAAAAACAGTTATTTTTAGTAGGCAGATTACAACACATGACATTATCATTAAATATTATTCATTTTTATTTTTTCAATGTATTTAAAATTGTTGTGCAGCAATTTTCATCAATCATTTTTACAAACTTTGAAATAAATAAATATTAATATTATTTAAAGTCATGTATTGTAATCTGCCATTGAAGATAAATACTGTTACATCACCAGTTAATTTTATCTGTACGTTACGTACTAGTAACACATTTTTCCTCACTGGAATAACAGATGGCGCACTTTGCTCCGCGCTATCGAAGTGCTTTCGTAATTATATAAGACGTCCCCATACAGAATTTTCGTTCCCCGGCGATGCTTCTGCGCTCGCCCCCTCTCTCGGTGACGCTGTAAGAGCCATTTGG
This sequence comes from Morpho deidamia, assembly GCA_947086505.1. Classification (NCBI taxonomy): domain Eukaryota; kingdom Metazoa; phylum Arthropoda; class Insecta; order Lepidoptera; family Nymphalidae; genus Morpho; species Morpho deidamia. The sequence continues at coordinate 6,544,332 of CAMTZC010000025.1, forward strand.
GCTAACAGCATTAGTTAGTCTGAAAAAAAAAGATTCGCTGAGCGGTTCACACCCCCGGCGATGCTTTCACGCTCGCCCACTCTCTCGGTGACGCTGTAAAAGCCATCAGGGCTAACAGTATTATTCGAAAAAAAAATGTGCGTTAGATTGGTTTCTGCTGGAACACAAAGTTTAAGCGATATTAGAAACGGTGCATCTTCCGGCATATACATACTTGGAATATGCCGTGAAGGACCCGTCCGTGATACTCTCCAAACAGGTGGCTTTAAAGACCCCATCGTGTCACGTATGTAACAAATCTTTTCCCCGTTCCGTCTGTCCATTAAGGTCATCGTGTTATATCTGTAAATAAGAATAATAAGTAAATCAAGCTTAAATATTAACAGCTACATCATCAACATTTGCTGGTAATTCAGCTTAGCATAGGCTTCCTCTTCGTTTTGGACTTACAATAGCAACGCTGCCCGAATGTGGATTTGCATCACAATTACGTCTTTCGTAATATATTATATTTAGCATGAATATAACTTAAACCGCAAAATTCATATACACTAATAATCTTGGCCGTGTGTTTGCCACAATAATGCATCAGCATTGTTGTGGCAGAGCTCATACCGATGATCTTTTGAAATGCAGAATGTGTTTAATATTGAATATTAAACACAATATTAATGAATTATTTTGGACATGATCAATTAACATGAATCTGAAGGAAATGTTGATTTATGATTTTAATTATATAGTTTTCGGTTCTTGATTATTAGGTAATCAAACGTAGAATTAATTGACATTTGACGTATTGTAGGAAATAAAACTCGGCGAAAACAATTTGCAGATTTCCATTATACATAAAGAATGATAATATTATTTTAGGCTAGAATATTTCAAGCGCAATAGTTTAAACAGTTAATAAACAGTCTTTGAAGAAAACGTCTTGAAAATTTAATAATGTTCCTTCGCAAGCGAGTCCAATAACTAAAATATTCAGTACACTTCCTTAAAGTAAAGCTATTTTGTCTACATTTTTCCATTTGTATACAAAAGTGCGTACCAAAAGGAAAGTACGACCATTCTATATTGTTTTAAAGTACATGTGTTCAACATCTCTCTTGGGATGTGACAATATTCAGTTATGTAGTATGTTATACAAACAACGTGCGTCAATGTAGCACAAACTGTGTTACTTCTAAGAACTCCCGAATCAATGATATTGATTCCGTACCACGCGCTTGTTTGTGAACAGAATTGGCACATTTATATTCTGGGCAGGATATTTAGAACCAAACTCATATTATAATCATACAAAATATATCACTTTTTTTTACATTATTACTTTAGTACAGAACCGTAGAAATAAATGCTCAAACTCATATTGGGAGTTTCTATTTTATCTGAATAACTGTGTATTTAACAATAAGTTTTGTAAGAGTAATAAACAATTTATTTAATTTACTTAATGGAAATGAATAAAATGACTATACATTACTTGTATATACGGGAGCTCGCCGTCCACACCTACTTCATTCCTCGTTCTCATCCTATCTCCGCGCCCTTGTACCTTGCAGGCGAAGTCTTAGTTAAAGGGTTAGCCTATACTTTCCTTTAAGACAAAAATCCTAATTTTTAAAAGTTTGGTTAAAATAGAGAACTGCCGCTAAGAGCGAACCTAATCCGATTAATTAGGTTCGTAGAAGTGTCAAGATAAACTATTGCATTCTTCTCTTGATCTTGATTATTGGTACATACTATCGATGTTTTGATACGTAAGGTAGGTTTTGTTTTGTTACTCAATCGCGTATTAAAATAATTAATATAAGTTAAAAAAAATTAATCTGCAACAATTTAGTTTTTTCTAATTGTTAACAGCTAGTTATAAAGTAGCTAAACCATACTTACTTTTGCTCTGGATCAGTCTTGTATTTGTCGTTCCCGTCAGAACTTTACATACATAATATGAAAACTTACTTGTGTCATTTAAAAGTGCCAATTCACACGGAATCAATTTTGTTGTTTAATTTTTTTTATTGTGTTATTTTGCTCGTATAGATAAATTGTAAATGGTAATACAATTCGCAATTTCATATTTTACGTGCCCAGATGTTTATTGGTACGAGTTTCATGAAAGCCATGTTTCCGCCATCCAGGGTAAATCGAAAATCAAACTTGCTGTTTATTGCAAATTCAACCGACGACTAGCGTACCTAACTTATTTAAGTTTCATAGTCCAGTTGAACAGCCCCTCAGCTACAGCAAATCTTTTAGCAAAAAAATATATTAGAGCAATAGGATGATTGGAAATATTTATTGGAATTGGAATACAATTTTTTTTAACATTTGTAATTTAATAAATAGAGTAATAAACTTCAACACAACACATCATAAACTGCCGTGTCGATTATTGTAGAAATATAAATTAATCGCACTTAGAACAATGTACTCTTTATGGTTTATAATTACTCAAACATGCGTTTATTGATTGAAATAGAACGTTAGGCTCGGTATCCTCCAAAGAGACGAAAGAGTGGTTTTGACTACAATCAGATATCGTCATTTCAGTATCCGGCTGACTTGAATAGACCACCCTTATTTCTTACCGAGGTGTTGTAAAAGGCGACTAAAGTGAGTTGACCCACCGTGTGGTATCCGGTTAAGTAGGATAGACCACGCTCTTTCTTACCGAGGGGTCGTAAAATACGACTAAGGTAAGGTGACGTCAGGCAGGCGGCCGGTCGTAAAAGACGTAGCCAAATCATGTGACATTTGTGCCAACCCCATTTAAAGTGGGATAAAGGAAGGAAGATGATGATGATCGTCATTTCAACATCTCCGCTCTGCTTAGCTTAAATTACAATATTTGATTGGTATTCAATACCCATCTTCTGCTCTCCGCTTTGGTGGATCCCGGGCCTTACTGTCATAAAATGATTTTTAAAGTCGAGTGATCCCGCAATAGGGCACCGGGTGACGCGTTCGACATAAAAGGATCTAGTTTACTGACCAGGATTGCGAGCGCTCGAATGGAAATCGCATGCAAACTTGGCCATTCACTAGCGCATCCCTGAGAGGACGCAATTAGCCCTTAGGTGAACAACCCCTTAAACTACCCCATATGTCAACGAGTATACCACCCCGTATGTATAACACCCCGTCTGCTTTTAGTCTGCACGAGTTTCATTACGGCATTTCAAGTCTTGTTTCTAGAGTTTTTTTTAATTCTTTGCTGAGCAATAACGTCTATTACATGTGATTTTTTCACGAACTTATCGATATTACAGTTAGTTCGGAACACCTCTTTAGAGTTTAGGAGCATTTAAAAAAAAGCGAAGTTATTCATTTTATAGTATTAAAATGTTTTCGGTATCCTTTTTTTATCTATAACTTATGATTATTTGCCCACGGCCTTTGAGAAGAACTCTAGGTAGTTATAGCGTAAGAAAAACGAGCAGACATCCTAAGCCTTTATTCACCTATCCACAATTGACGTGTTCATTTTGAGCCAATTAAAAAACTTATCGAATCACTTTTCTTTCGATCGAATAAAAAACCAGGCTTAATTAAGATACATTGCAATTCTTATTTCAAAACCATTAAGCTAAGAACTATTAAAATAGCTAGTCATCATCCTCCTGCCCTTATCCCACTCTACGTGGGGTCGGCACGACATGTTACAAACATGTTGTCACATGATTGGCCTGCCTGACGTCAACTTACCTGAAACGTATTTTACGACCCCTCGGTAAGAAAGACGGTGGTCTATTCTAATCAACCGGATATCACACGTCGGTATTAAAAAAAAAGCCAGTGTTTGTAGTTTTTAATTAATTATAAATAATAATAATGTGAGATAGACCACAAAACATAGAACAATTATATTTTATATTATTGTATTATATTGTGTATATATTCTACTATATATTGTATATATCATACATTCTATTAATTTTATATTCTATTTGATAAAGTCGCTATTTTGGAGCCTGTATCACATACATGTCAGGTCACCGTTCTAATAACTTTAAAGTGCTTTTGAAATTAATTAATCAAGGTGGGCCGCGTTACCGTTAACTAGTTGTAGGCGAGCGAGCTTTCCATTAGTGCTAATTATAAATTATTCAGCCTCTACCTACTGCAGATTCAGACATATCTAGCGCCGTTTGCTAAGAATACCATTTAATTTATATCATTTTTCTGCCCTTATCTCAATCTAAGTAGGGTCAGCACAATGTTTTTCTCTTTCATTCTCTCCTATCATTCGTCAACACTGACACTTATTATATATGTATTTCATACTTCAAACGATCCAACCATCATTTTTTAGGCCTCTCTCTAGTCACATATCCATCCACATTCATATTTAACACTCGTTTGGTCACATGATTTTCATCCATCCTCATAATATGTCCGTACTATCTTAATCTTTTACCTCTCGTCTTTCTATCATGGACGCAACTTTCAGACTTCGCCTTACTCATGTCGTATTTTATCCAATTATGTCACACTACACATCTACTTTAACATTCAACTCCTTTGCACGCACTCTTCTTTCATCCATCTTCTTCATTGTCCAACATTGTGATCCATACAATACGACAGGTGTTATGATCTTTTTATAACCTTTTAAAATATTCCAAAAGTATATAATCCCTTCAAAATTAGTTCTAAAACAATGGCAAACTTAGTCACTCGCGTATTTGCTCCGCGAAGATCACGCTGAAGTCTTTTTAGACTCCAATCATTTTCGGCTTCTCGCCGCATTTCTAACGCCTTGATGACTACTCTAGACTGGACTAGTAAGAGAAGTCATAGTCATCCGACTCGCCTTCAACTACACGTTACTTTTCCCACGTAGAACTGCTGCACTATACTCTTGACGTTTCGTAGCCTTAACAATGATTCTGCGCCAACCGTCTTGCCCGGTGACACTGTAAAACCTAAAGGGCTAACAAGATATTGTCACTTCGAAAAGCAATCTTAGGCTATTCAAATAAACTCGGTTTAATAAATATACTCGTTATTAAATTAGTAAAAGAAATGTTGCAATTCAATTTATAATAACACATATCCTCAAACTAGCTCAGTCTTAAGTACTCGTGCCTATGGCTTGGCAGCTAGGATATTCAAGATACCATTAGATAATGAAAGATATAAGGAATAGCTATATCAGTTTTCTTCTAAAAGAACAAATGGAAATGTTGAGGTATATAAAATTATGATTTAGGCTCCTATAGATTGCTCACAGTAAAGAATTAATTCAAAGTTCGTGTATTAACAGCAACAGGCGCTCGGATAAATAGCTTTCTATTTTAAGCAGCAGCAGCTACACGGCTCATTTTCAGCGGAAATGTCTATAAACGAAACACGGACGATGCAATTTTAATTAAAATTTTAGCCGTTATAACCAGCAAGTCGTGAAGTAGTAATGATGTACATAGTTCCTTATGTCATTAAAGTCGGGAAAACAATTATTTACTTATAATTCTGTAGGCTTTGTGTTTATAATACTATTACATATTAACAGTGATTTAAAATTTTCATATATGGTTTATATAATTTGTATTTGCGTCATGTTCTAAAAGATAAAAGCTCATTCGCTTCTCTGTGCGCGTGTTGATTCAAGATAAAATGTTGATTTCTGTTTTTTTTTGTCTCTATAGATCAACGAAATTCGTGGTCACGTTAATCTTCCTATGATTGTGGGCATTGGTAGAAAAAATACAAAAATTAACTACTATAGCGATTTGAGAGTAAACTACAAACCAAACAATTAACCGTTAGAATAATAGCGTCATAGGCATCAATGAGTTTTTCTATTAAAACTTATGTGTCTAATTGATAATTGCAATTTATCACATGCTTTTCGGTGAAGGAAAACATCGTGAGGAAACCTGCATATCTCTAGAGAATTCTAGAGATATGTGTAACCAACCAATACGCATTGGAGCAGCGTGGTAGGTCTTAGCTCCAACCGTTCTCTCCAGAAACTCATTCACTCAATTATTTATATATTAATTTACATTTTTAAATATTTTCTAAAACATCATCATCATTCTCCTGCCCTTATCCCACTCCAAAATGGGGTCGGCACAACATGTTACAACATGTTGTCACATGATTTGGCTACGTATTTTACGACCGGCCGCCTGCCTGACGTAAACTTACCTTAGTCGCCTCTTACGACACCTCGGTAAGAAAGCAGAGTGGTCTATTATATTTTACCGCATACCACACGGCGGATTTTCTAAAACAAACACAAAAAAAATTAAATATAAAAAAAATGACATCCATGGAGAGCGGAGAGAAGACCCAAGCTCCCGGTGGTTAGGACTACAGTGTAAGGAACCTCCTCATTATACGTGCCGTCTTAAGCAACACTGCCACTGCCTTCTGTATCCTACGCTTGATCTAGCAACTAAGCGAGAGTCTCTTCGAGGCTCGAGACTCTTCGCAATAAGACCATTAACCGATACAACAATATTAATTATTGTTAGACCTTAAAAAATCGAATAAAGATATTTTTCTAAAACATATTAAAATTGCCTTTGGTTATGTCTATGGTGCCTAATGTTTATATCTCAGTGTGTCGACTCGCTCATCAGGGAGCGTGAAAGTAGGCTCTACGTCCGGTTTCCGGCGGGCGCCGTCACCCGTTTCCGCATAAGAGTTCTCCACATTCTCCTCGACTGATTCGTACTTGACCATTTTCGCTTTGCTCTCATTTGCCAACTTTTTACACACCCAGGTTAACTTGACATCATTTTTGACCTACCTTGAATTTAATGATGACATACTTTGGTTTTAATGACGTTAAAATGCGTAATCATAAAACCTTTTAAATGCTGTAACTTGTAAAACTGTAACTTTTACTCATTTACTTATAGCGTTGCACTAATTTACGATTTGTTGCTAATCCTATCTTATCTATCATTTTATCACTAATCACAAATGTACGTATTAATGAAATTCCAAGATCAATTCTGCAATTACAACAATTTAAAATTCCTATAAAAAAGAGACTGATACAAAAATCCTACTAAACTATTGAGAATTACTGAGACGTTAAGAATGAGCTACTCTTCCACGCTGTACAAGATAGTAATGACTAAATGTAACTAGTAATAAGAAATATATTTTGAATAGAACAACCGTCGCTGCTAGCTCTTCACGATAGTAGCAATTTGCCAAAACGCCAATAGAGCTGATGATTTAAAAGCACATACTTACAAGTTTACCTGCATGAATATTTTTAGTTTTTTTTGTCCGATACATATTCGACTATAAAGAAATATTAAAACGATATTTTTCGTTGACATATTTAATTTAATAAGAAACGAATTTCTTAAAAGTCAATTAGTATATTCTTTTTTTAAGAACTTGTCAACTCCGCGCACAAATCACAACTACGTCATAAGACGTCTCCTCTTTGCGTCGCACCTTACCTCCGCCTCTTACCACACCTCGCCAAAGCTATCCTCACGTCTCTATGCTACAACTTCCGCTCTTCTCCTTTTCTTTCCGTTGCATATATCAACATTAATGGCATACATAATAATCATTTATAATCTCCGAAAATTAGTTCATTAGCGAACAATAGTTCTTGTTTTTCTTTTATGCATGTGCTAGATTACTGAGTAGAGTGGTTGGTATTTGTTTCTATACACAGGCTAATAACAACAGTTTATACTAGCGAACTGCTTTAATACCACGGCACAGTAGTATGCATTGTAAGCGGTATTGGCAAGCGATGCCAATATTGTGCGCCAATATGTTAGCGTGAACATGAAATGTGAATTGTTATTGCATACTCCTATGCGAGCCGATGATTCTATCTTTCGCACTATTTTCTTCATTGTTGAGTTATTGGAATTGTCCAATGTAATATCTATAATATCTATACAAAACAAAGTCTCAAAAAGCTGTCTGTATGTAATCGATTTTCCTAAAATCTACTGAACTCATTGTTATACGGTTTTCACCAAAGGATTATGCAATACTTCCGAATAGTTTAGGTAAATAGTATATATCGGTATTATGTAAATTGTGAGAGAAGAGATCGCGCAGTTTTAAAAAAACTTGCTTGCTGGGAGATTTAGTCGCATGCGCTGCGTAAACCGGCCAAATACGCTAGAGTAATGTACTAGAGAATTGTAGATCTATAAAAATACTACAAAAAAGAACTTTTTTGTATCTCTATCTCTTATGGTTAATTTACAATAACTATTTTTAGATAAAATTCCACGCGGGCGAAGCTGCAGACAGGTGTAGTAGGTTTATAAAATTCTTACTGTAATTATAACAGAACTCTTTGCTATAATCCGCGTCTCTTAAGAGAATGTATGTAATGCTATTTGTATGAAGCAGGAAAAATTCACGTACCCTAAAACGCACATGCAGGGCACGTATCCCAAGACGCCTTCATTTTTTTGCAGGCGTCTTGGTCTTGTCTTAATATACGCGGATTATAGCAAAGTAGTTCTGTTATAGTTTCTGTAATATGGAATTTCGCAAAGTAACGCCTACTTCTATAAATCATTTAAAATTCTTACTCTTATGCAATTAATTTGCAAACAATACAAAACGATGTTAAAAGTGGAACACTTAATTATGTAAAATGAATAAATCAAGGCGGTTTTATTAGTTACGGGTATCGCTAATACGTAAAATTATTATGTATCTTATGTCTATCTCCAAGGAAGAGTATGCTGGTAGATTTCATATTGATTACTAGTTTAACTAATAAACTTCCGTGTAAAATTTTTAAAATTCTAAAAGCTACCCATAAGGGATGCTTAAATATGCAAAAAAATGTTCTTGTTGCTAAAAAATATAAGATATTATGGTTATTTTTCAGCCTCTGCTTTAGCTTCGCTCTAGACAAGCGTGAACCAATAATTTAATTTTATTGTAGTTTTTCTGAAAGCATGATGTAATTGAAGATAGTATTATAATTCAAGATCTAAATTTTACCTTACGATGATTATATTTTACGATGAATATAAGAAGGTAATAGTATATCAAATAGTGAATCGAAAAGTAGAAATATATCTTATCTATACCATAATAAGTAAAGCAAAGACTATGTACCGCTTTTTACAAAAATTATAATAGAAAACTACAGTGTATTAACTTATAGTTTATATAGAAAAGAAGTGCAGAATGCTAATTATTTTTGGGAATTAGGCATATAAATCCATTAAAAAAATTCTACACTACCATGCATTTTTCACACATATATACTGTTTTGTTTATGGTCAAAGTCTGTGGTGTAATTGAGAAGATATAAATATTTTTTTTGTCTATAGTCTTATTGAATGACAATCATAATCATGATGATAAATGATTGATAATATAACCATATATTCATAATATATGGTTAAATTTAGAACACTAGGCGAACACTAATTTTAATAATTATTGAAGCAAAGCTTAAATATTATTCAAAAAAATAAATCCCATTGAAATGTTGCACAATATTCGACATGCTCGCTGTGCCGTGTTGTTTACTGTCTGCCTCAGTAAATTCGCTCGGCAAAGAGTAATTTTAAAATTCAGGGCGTTCAGTCGCGTCAGCGTCGAGCCCCTCATTATTACCGCAGGATGGGAATTATATTAGGAACTTATATGAACACCATTGGAAAATTGTGTTATGCCAACGGATAGAAATATTATGAGAACATTTGTCATTCACGTAGTTATCGGCTTGCTATCTACTCACTGCCAAAGTCAACCTGTAAAAGAAATTTATTTTATGGTTAAATAATCTTAACTACAATGAAATTGAAGGTTTGATAAGCTTGTAAGCTAAAATATTCTATATACATTCTATAATAAAATCCTTTTCACACACACGTACACATTAGAAAACTCATTCACTCTTGCTCACAATCACACATACGCTCACACTCATGCACATAAATTATGATACATCCAACTATATATACACAGTATGTCAAGATTAATTGTTTCGTTTTTATACATTGTAAATTTTTACATTGTAAGTGTAATTCTCTTTTGATGTTCGAGGGTGGGAGCCTGGTTGTCTGTAACACAGGTCACCTAGTAGAGAGATCATTCTCTCACACCACTTTTATTTGTACCCTTAAGAATGGCACTTTGACAATTGTTATTTTGTGTGAAGAGAAACAATAAATGAATCTTTATTATTTATTATTCCTATAAATGCTAATTGTAACCGCGACTTCGTTTGGCCAAGTTACGCGTACCTTCACTTATACTATGTATGTTTTCCTTGTATTTAAGCACCAAACTATAAGCTTTTATTGTGCCAAACTTCATCAATATAGCATTAGTTGTGAAAGCATAACATAACATATTTGCATTTATGATATTAGTATTCAAATCAAATAAAAAAATACTTTATTCAGATAAGCTCTTTCAAGCACTTTCGAATCGTCAAGAATCGATATGATTAAAGAAGCTACAGCTGGTTCGGAGTATTGCTCTTACCAAGAAAAACCAGCAAGAAACTAGGCGGTCAATCATTAACGCTCATGTTCTTAAGTTTTTCTACTGAAAGTGGCTTCTATCCTCTACCAACATCTTTCTCTCCAGTACGAAGGCCTTGTTTAAAACTTAAAAGTATCGGTTCTTCGAATTATATGCCTGCTCTTTACTAGCGGCGATGATCTTCTATAATCGACACGATTATAGTATAAGTGTCCACACGATTAATCGTATTATCATACGAGCATACGTATCACCTAGCGATTTCCTTTGATGCGTGTTCGAAAAAAAGATGATGCCCGGAATTGTAGGCGATCATAGACGATGATTACATCTAAGGATGCCTTCTATACGATCGTGGTCGTGTTAAATCTTTTGTAATCGCTGATTATCAAGAAGACACTTTTTAGAAGGCTACAAACTCTCTGAACCCTAAAAGAATAGTTTTTGTGCACCTGACGTTTGGTTCGTTCCTAAATAAACATACAGGCATTTTTAAAGTAATATGTCGCGAGTATTAAGTAGTGTTTAGTTATAAAATAAATTTACATATTCTCTTACTTGTTTTCTAAATTGTAGAAATGCTATGATATGGTTACATAAATATGTCAGTTTGGTGAAACACTGGCCGTTACTACGCAGAATTTCCTTTATGCCTGGATATTCTTGAAGTTCAATGCAAAGTTGCAAATTGTTTTGCTCGTTAAAGGATTGTTATCATGAAGTTTTTGTCAAGACCGTGATAACACTCCAAAGTCTTCATAATGCTTTCGATCGAGATTAGTACGTGACAGGATAGGGAAAAATTTATAGGTTGAACATTTATTAGTATCCACCTACAATGCTATTTATGCTTTAAATCTAAAGATGAATCTTCATGGATTCTGAATAAATTTTATTAGTCCCAATATAAAATTTTCATATGCCTCTACAGATGTTACGGCCAATCGAGCTGACGTTTGGAGTACATAGTCAGACATACCGGTACTCAAAACTTTTAACATTTTTCATAAAGAAAAATTTCATAAATGAATTCGAATGATTAATTTATATAATTTATGTAAATAAGCGTTCAATTGGGGATTCCATAGTACACAAGTTATGATAGAATTATTTTTGATATAATACCGTTCTCATACCTCATATGTGTGGGATTAGTTACCGACCGTATCACATAACACCACCACCAACAACACACTTCAAAAGCACTACACACATTCACTACGACAATCTCAAGGATCGTTTCGCCCCTTAATCGAAGCACCATTAGGTCCCACGACAAAATCGCAAAGCAAAGCCATCACCATCATAATTTTTGAAATCGATTTAGCTAAATGCAATTGAGTAATTATTTAGTCTAACTTAATTATATTAATGTCTTACTCTTGAATTTCTAAATTATTACTTAAAGGTTTTTGTTAGTTGTTTTTGTTTGACTGCAGGCGGTCGTGGCTTCTTTTTATACTTCCGAAAGCGTGATGACTAATCACAGACATATCACCCTACTACCTACACGTCGCCCTAAGCTACAGTTCAGACTCACATGAGTCATCCTTAGGACTACCCTTTCTGACGCTAGTACGGCTTGTCCACTCTTCTTTGTGCATTCGCAATCTTAAGGGCTAACAGTATATAGTCAGTTGGAAAGAATAAAAACTATCGTGGCATATTTACATTTATACCTTTTTATTTATATCTTTCTCATCAAAAATATATTGATTCTCCATATGCATTCCTTGGGAATGATGTAATGTATTTTCCAATATCATCCGCAAAAAAAATACGTATGAGTAAATAATAGAACTTTACCATATAAAATAAGCCTAATGTAATCAATATAATCCCAGCTACATAGCAATATTTTATCATTATACTTTATCATTCGTGTTTAAATATTTGCTCGGAATAATTTACAACACTTAGGCTCAACCGTAACATTAATAATAATTAGTGACCCAATGTGTTTCGAGAAACGTGTTCATACTAAATCATTGCAATATTTGCTAATATTGAATGTACTTAAAATTACAGATTAGTATCATCCCACTGTTTGATAGTGACCTTTTATAGTTTTCGGTATTGTTATTATATAGATATTATGTTATTTTGGACAACTTTAGAAACACATTAATTTGATAAGTATAATTTTTTCAATTTATTGCTAGTTATTTGTTTTCGTCATTTCCGACCTCGGGCTCTAAGGAATGTTATAGATTAGGAATTTCGGCAAAAAAGAAGATTTTATTCTCCTTAAAAATAGTGTCTGAAACCACATGAATAAGACCAATTTATCTATTTAACTTTGAATTATCATATATTTTTATTTATTAACTGACTGAAATAAAACAATCCCTATATTCTAACTGAAGCTTTCCACAATATATTATATAAACTAGTATCCACATTAGGTTATCATCGATATCTGATTTAGTGCGCACAAATGCACAAAAAGGATAACAGACAAAAATTAAACTCTTATTGTTGAACAAAAGTAATAATAAAATTATTTTGCTATAATCCGCGATACAGTAAATACAAAATATATATAGTGCTAAATGTATAGTGGACTATCCGTTTTTTCGTACCCGTTACATGCAGGATTCGTAAAAACACATGCACAAACCTCCACCACTGCAACCATAATACACAAGCACTACACACGTTCACTATCACAAACTCAACAATCGTTTCGCCCCGCAACCGAAGCATCATCAGGAGATAGACTCCACGACAAAATCGCAAAATGCTTTGCGATTTTTACGAATCCTGCATGTAACGGGTACGAAAAAACGGATAGTCCACTATAAATTTAGCACTATATATATTTTCTATTTACTGTATCGCGGATTATAGCAAAATAATTTTATTATTACTTTTGTATTATGGATCTCCGCTAAGTAACGCCTAATTTTATAAATTGTTATTGTTGATTTGCAATCGTGTCTTAGAATGAATTAAAATGTTGCTTTTCAATCATTAATTTATTTGTATAAGAGAAGACATTTCAACCATCAGTACATAGCAAATGAGAAATACTGCTCTTAACTTTTTATTAAACTAAGCGATAGAACAAATAAAAATAAACGATTCCAAGGCTATTTAATTATTACTGACCCTGTTCAACCTACTTTCACGAGATTATTTTAAATTGAAGAGCTCCTGATCTTGTTGGTGCTAAAATGAAAATATTGTAATTGCGTTTGCTTTCATGAAAAATACTCCTCCCGATCTCGACACTTGAGTGGTTCGCTGTTGATTTTCAATAACGGCGGAGAACATTGATTTATGTCAAGAGCTTACAATATTGTACTCAAAAAGATTAACAATATCGTTGTAGTGAAGGAATATTTTAGAGAAATATACAATTTTTAGACAAATGGTATTGAAAGCGTCGGTCGTAAAAACTATGCTAGGACGTAATTCAACACAAGACAACACAACCGTCTGATTGCAGCGATTTTCTTAACCCTCCGTGTTCGTCCGACCACCTACTGAAAGTGTCAACCAATAAAGGTACCTACTGACGTCAGAATGTGTAAAGTGAAAACCACTTTATTGCCGATTATAGCATAATAGGTTAACATTGCTTTTGTATAATAGTTTTCCGAAAAGTGACGCTTAATTCTACAAATAATATGAAAACCCCTTTTTTCATTACGAAGTAACAATTCTAACACCTTAAGGAACTACAGCGTGACTGTTTTTTACTGCTTAAAGATTGTGTATTGGGATGTGATTTTCAAGATTATAGATTAAGCGACTTTTAGCTTTTCAAACAAGCCCTAATCTACACGCCGTATCTATGTAATACATAAGCTCTTAAAGGTCTTTTTGGCGTAGTTCTGGATTACTAGATCCCAAGATTTATATTAATTTTCACACCTACACAATATAGATAGTAGAAAAATATGTATATGACTTTTAGGATTCGTATCAACTTTTTATTAAACCATCGGATCTAAATTTTCGTATTGACTAGATAACTGTAACATTAACGGTTATTTAAGGTAAGAAATGACATGATAGGGTTTGAATAGTAAGGGCAGCTGTTCACTGTATAATTATTACATAGTAATTTATTAGTAATTTAAAAGTAAGCTAATACTTTTATCTCGAAATAGATTTGAACAGTCATCCAAATTATAAAAAAAAAGCTTTTAAAAACTTTCAAAACTCTACATCAATAACTAAAAATAATTTAAGAGGTGTAGAGCTGTTTCCAATATCTGAATGTTTGGCAATTATCCAATGCGTTTACATGAAAACAGGTCGAAATTTTCATTGTTGGAATAACCTGAATCTCGTGATATCGCTTTTAAATTCGAAAGCATAATGTTACTGGGCGACACACACGAGATGAAAAGCTCTTGTTTACTGGCCAGTATTGCGGACGCTTCAATGAAAATTGTGCACATTCATTGGCGTATCACTGGGAAGAGCCAACTGATCCTTTAGTGAATACCGCCAGAACATGCTTGTTGGGCTGTATGTCAATGTGTAGGCAACAAAATGTAGACAGTTTCCGGTTACATTAAAATTACCGTGTTTCAGTTTTATTTATTGCGTAGCAAATTTTCCATGTTAGTAAGTCCTTTATTTTAAGATCGCCGATACAAATATACAATTTTCTGAGAGATTTACTCAAAGGGCTAAGTTGACTTTGTACACTTTTTTATTAATAATGTTTTTCTGACGTTTTTATGATATATAAATGCAAGAAAAATAAATAAATAAATATTCACCCACCCAGACGACTGTTAATATAAGTTATTATATATAGTGAGATTAAATTCACTCTAAAATACTCCCAAAGAACACGTTTCTGTTGCCAGGGAGCGTGTGATGAATTGATTATGAGAACAATAGAATAGGGCATATCAAGTTATTGACATATATCGATTGCAGGTGAGTTCAATTCGCGTTAGTTAATTATATTGTATAATAATAAAACAAAAAAGAAAAAATATATCTCTACAGATTTCTTATAGAAATAATTTAAAGTTACGCTATTTATTGTTACAGGCGCTCCAAATGAAATACTTTTAGTTTTAAATGTTAGATATTGAAGTAAAATATGAAAGGAATATTATTATTTATAGTTGTATTAAGTAATATTAAACTTTAAGAATAGGGCTGCACATTTCTATTTAAATATTTCCCATATTGTAGTTGGTCATGATTTGTATAGTAGTACCGTGTAAGTAACTTAAGATAGACATAACTTGTACATTTGTGTAGTTTAATCAAATTAAATGCGGCATATATGCATATTTGATAGTTACACAAAATATGATAATTATATCAAGTCCTGTCCTTGCCATTTTACCATTCCACTGACTCAGCAAAATCTCGTACACAAAGATTAATTTAAAATTCAGAGCGTTTCAACGCGTCAGCGTCGAGCCCCATATTATGTGCAAATATCCTTGCAGATGGGATTTTTTCCGCAATTTGGTAGAGTTCAGGAAAATTTTTATGTATTAGAACCAAGGTACTTTTTGGCTATATAATCTTAATCAGGATGGTTTAAGAATTATTTTTAAAAATATCAATTATAATGGGAATTTGTTACAGATTTCTTTAATTTATTATGATAACGATTGTCTAGATCCGCCGGGTACCTGGCTGAGTGGAATAGACTACACTGTTTCTTACCGAGGGGTCGTAAAATACGACTAAGGTAAGATGACGTCAGGCAGGCAGCCGGTCGTAAAATACGTAGCCAAATCATGTGACAACATGTTGTGTGGGCCCCACTCAGAGGGATAAGGGCAGGAGGATGATGATGAACGATTTTTTAGATATTATTTATACGATTAATAATAAATTTGTAAATTCTTACATATTATATTGTAAAACGAAGTCCCCCTTTGCGTCTGGTCTGGTCTGGATTGAGTTTAAAACTACTTAACAGATTTCAACCCTATTTCACCAATAGACAGAGTGATTCACGGCGAAGGAATAAGTGTATAATTTGTTAAGGTTTTATTTAAATTGGTAAAATAAATAAATGTGGAAAATATTAGAAAGAGTCAAGTCGCCTATGAACTTCGAAATTCAATCGAAAGCACTGTCCTTTGAGATGTAACGTGACAATGTTTGGTGCCACCAAATTTATCATTCCACTTTAACGATGTACAGAAAGATCATCCATTTTTTAAGGATAACTTAATTACTATACTCTTGCTAATTTTTAGAATAAGGCGATACGTATCGTACTTAAATGACGCAATTGGAGGTATTATTCTCCTGCCCTTATCCCTTTCTAAGTGCGGTCGGCACGGCATGTTTTCTCTTCCATTCTCTTCTATCGTTCATTAATTCTGGATTGACTTTTACTTGCGTATCATCCCCCATCACATATCCACCTAATTTTTATTTAACATTTGTTTGGTCACATGATTTTGAAATTTTTCTTTTATAATGCGCGTGTTTTACCATGGATTAGTCATCAAAATTGCACAGTGAAGTTTCTCAAATCTTACTCAGTTACGGATGTTTCTCTGTTCCAAATAACAGAAATAGCAGTAGCTATAATACGAACGTTTTATAAACATTGTTGCTGTTCTGGTGAATTTATGTATAAATGCGAATTCTTGTGCTTATGTTACATATATTTTGCATATTAAAGTTACACATCAGTTAAAAATTTACGAAGAAGTATCTTCAAATTACAAGTCGAACAAAAGAAATCCTCATTGAAAGATGAAAAGAAATATTATTTTGGGAAAATATCTCCATTGTTATCATAAGGATACTCAACGAATATAATGGAACGTTGGACTCTCGTTGAACTCGTAATAATTTTTGTTCATTCTTAAGTTTGATAAATAGTAAATATTATATCACTATTCCTAGCTAGCGGCTTCTATTACGTTTACTTTTTAATTAGTATTATTTCAATTATTGTAGAAAGCCTCATGGCTTATGTAATCAAAACGTAGAAGGATAACTTAAGTACAATTATAATAATAAAACATCGATATTTAGGTGCACACTTTTTAAATATAAGATTCATTATAATATATGTTTGCCGCAATAATTAAAAAAGTTCCTTTGTTTTTGTTTGTAAAATAAAAGTTGAACCGCAACAGCGGAGTGTATTTGTGTTAATTTTATGGCCTCCTTTCTTACAAAATGGATGGAGTTTTCAGTCGAGATCTTCCTTAAAAATGAAGTTTTATAATAAGTTCCGGACAAACAGAGAAACATGTTATATTTCTTAATAACCGAAAGAATTCGTTAATTCAGAATCTATTTATGTCAATCAATCTTGTGTCTCATGTCGACACTGTATTCTGAACACTTTCACGTGACAATTTTTAGCAGTTGGCATCAAGATGTCTCCACGAAAATCGTCTTTAAATTTTAATATATTTAATTGTGTCTTGTATTAAGTGGTGTTGAATTTTAAACTAAATTATATTTCATAATTCGCAACTGAATGTTCGTAAAGTGTTTACATGCAATTTAAAATAAAGTACAAGGCTGTATGTTTTACTAAGCATGCCAGTTTGTTACTGTCAAGTTCCCAGTAAACTTTGTTGTATTGTTCACTCGGTACCTCTAGTTCAAGAGTGCTTAACTTAGTAAACTGGGTGAAGAAACTCTGGTTCTTGTATTTTATCATTCGGAAACTCAGGTAAATATTTGCTTTTCTACGGACGGAGATAAATTTATATCTTCATTTTATGAGTCATGTTCATATAATAAAAAGCAATTATAACCTGTAAAACAATATATAATAATGAGAAATCCCAGGTAAATAGAAGTATTTACGATAAAATCGTTGAAGTCGAAGGAGTTCTTACATAAATTTTATTCAAAGAATTTGCGTTTAACTTAGAATTGAAGAAAGTTGAACTAAGGGATTTTCTTGTATTGATTGAAAAAGCTTAAGTTTTTAAGTTGTAATTAATTTGTATAGAGTTAACAAATATGAGTTTATTATCGATTAAAAAGGTGGTAAACATTAATAATTAAATAGGGATCCGAAACTATGGTGCCCGTCAGAAAGGTCAAGAGTTTTTAAATGGACTATGGAAAGATCTACGTTAGGAGATTCTATGCCTGATTAGATTAGAATTTTTTTTTTCAAAATATTCTTTATTCAGGTTAGCTTGTAAACAAGTGCTTTTGAATCGTCAACTTTACTGCTGGTTCGGAAAGCTGTTCCTACCGAGAAGAGCCAGCTAGAAACTCGGCGGTTGCTCTTTTTAAAATATAAATCTTAGAACTAGTTACATTTATTTATTACTGTCTTGTACAGGGTAGAAGTACACCTATATCCATCCTTATCATCTAAGTAATATTCAACAGTATAGTAGGCTTTCTGTATCAGCCTCTTTTTAACAGTGGTTTTAAATTGATTTCGGAATTTTATTATAGAATCTTATACCCATACCCACAAACGATTTACGTACTTTTGCTAGGCGCAAATAACACATATGCAACATTTGGGGCACATAGTTTAATGAATTAATGGACTTTAAGACCTTAAAATGCGACCTGCCTAAAGAAGAGCAGTGTTGGTAAACTTACTATCTAGACAGATGATCTCGTAAAGATTGCAGGATGCTTCGCTGGATTCATGGTGTCCGAGATCGTATGGTGCTGAAAATGCTAGGAAAAAGAAAGGACTAAGAAGATTTTTTACGCTATAACTGATTAATACGTGACAGGAAAGGAAAGTTCGTCGGTCGTTTGTGGGCTTCAGTAGACATTTTTATAATAAAATGCCATAATCTACTTTGGACTTGCATTTACGCAAGTCCAAAAAAGCAATTAAAAAGACATTACTTTATAAAGTTTATTATAATGTTGAATGCTATGTTGATGATAAGAAAATTGGATTGAATTGAATTGGATTTAGGTTGCCACCAGCCACGCACTAGATTATATTTTAATTTTTGATCTGTTAGAGAATTATATATTATTTTTGAAAAGAGTGACCGTCGAGTAACTTGCTGGTTCTTTTCAGTAAGAGCACCTTTCCAAACCAGCCGTAGCTCGATTTTAATTTGACGAAGTCATTCAAAAGTGCTTGTAAAAGCCAAATTAAATAAAGAATTATTTTTATTTTTATTTTAAAGACGTATGCTATCTAGCATTAACCTAAGTACTCAAAAAAAATTTGTCACTTGAACATATACGATCAAAATATTTTTTTATTTCATAAAACACGTACTATCGCAACCAAGCTATTCCATCCCCAAATAAAAACTATTCCGCTTCAAGTGATTGCTTTAGTACGAGATACCAATAATAATTTTCCTAAGAGGGCAATGGCGTCACAATGATACCACGATTTTATGTTTCATTTTCTCTTCGTTACTACACTTTCAATTACGACAGTAAAGATAAGTTTCGTTTTTTTTCTTCTTATATTTTAATAGATTTAAATCTTATGATTTTTGTAAGGAAGAATGTCTGACGACCTGAAATATACGGAAACCTAGCTTTCGGAAAAAGAAAGCTTTTCGGTGAAGGTGCTTTTTCCCTTCACCTTGTGATAAATCGCAATTATCAATTATACATATAAGTTTAAAGAGCAAAACTTATTGGTGCCTACCTGGGGTTTGAACCCGTGAACCCTCGAAACAGTCGCAAGGTCTCTCCGATGGGCTATCACAGCTATTTGACAGTATGTGGGTAAAAATACCATGACGTTTGTCAATGAGTATTCGTTAAAAAAAGAAGAGGATATGCGTGAGTGCAAAATAATCTTTACACATAGATATTAAAAAAAACTTCGATAGATTTACGCACACCACCTTTGTGATGTAAATCTTTCGGCGAGTTCATTTTTAACTTTGCTACTCTACAAACGATGTTATCCAGCGTGCAACGTCTTTGGTAATAGTGTTCCGAATATCAGAAATAACTCTACCGTAATCCGTATTTTATGTAAACATAATTCTTTCCTATCCAGGCAATAATTAAATAGAACAGTCTATTATTATCGTAAGCGATTATTTTTATAGCCGCCTAAGCATCTATTTACCGCCTACTGGTCTGAAAGGTTGTTGACCGAGAAATATGTACGGCACCAATAACCTGTACGATTTATATATTATATAGTAAAAACTTGCATGTTCTACTCATTACTGAGTAACTGCTGATTTATAGAAGCAGGCGTTACTTTGCGGAATTCCATATTACAAGCAATATAACAGAACTACTTTGCTATGCTGGTGAACTGCGCCTTGGGGGTGCATGTGGTGGCTGGTCCTGCATGTATAAGGTGCGTAGATTTTGCCTGCTTCATACACATTGGCTTTGCATGCATTCACTTAACCCGTGCGGATTATAGCAAAGTAGTTGGTTCTGTTATATTGCCTGAGTAACTGCTACTATTTTTACTCAATTGTTCACTACTATATTAATGCGAAAGTATAAATATGATAAGGTAGAGAAAGAGAGGAAGTCGGAATGAGTGCGATTTTCTTATGCGACGAATTTTATTAAGTAGTGCCGTATGCCGCGTTGAAGGACGTCTTAAGCTATAATTTAGTATTTGGAAGTCTTTGTTTTTATTGAAGGTAACTACACTTTTACATAATGTAAATCACCAAATGCTCCGACTTTGATTTTATTAACAACTGAGCCAACAATGTATGGAAGCGTATCGATCGGTACGTTTCCATACATTCATTCCAATATTTCATTCAAATTAGTACGCACTGTTTTCTTGATTGAGAAACAATCATCTAAACATTCATACAAAAAATTTTTTACATTGAATTATTCGTACAGACTTTATATGTAGAGCACATGGTGTTTATCCCTCGCGTTGAGATTAGGAGTGATGTGTTTTTAAGTATTATGGCTCTACTTCATAATCGTCGATTACGAACGATGAAGCGCGAGCATGATCGTGTAGAGGGCATCTTGAGCTATACTCGCCAATCATGAACTATGATCGCCTACGATGGCCTACAACCCGCAAATTGTCGGTTTTTCGGACACGCATCACAGGAAATCGCTGGGTGATCGTATAATTCGTGATATGCGGTTCATCGTGTGGACACAATTACGATAATCGTGCCGATTATAGGCGATCGCACGATATATGATCATCGCCGATAGTAAAGTCCAGGCATTATAGTTATACACACATTATTAAATCGTAAAGAGTGTTTATCCTTTAATTGGATTTGGTATGCTTAGATGTGGAAATCCTTTCAGTGTTTATACAAGATTGCGGTTTAATTATGTAAATTGAAAATGATTAGAAGATTGGACGTCGAGTTTCTTACAGGTTATTCTCGATGAGAGCAATATTCCGAACCAGTTGTAGGTTCATTAAATCTAATTGTTCCTTGACGATTCATTGACGATTAAGTGCTTGCAAAAACTTACCTGAATAACGATTATTTTGATTTGTATTAATTTGATTCCTAACAC
Organism: Morpho deidamia; assembly: GCA_947086505.1. Taxonomy (NCBI): domain Eukaryota; kingdom Metazoa; phylum Arthropoda; class Insecta; order Lepidoptera; family Nymphalidae; genus Morpho; species Morpho deidamia. The sequence goes on from CAMTZC010000025.1 coordinate 6,566,199, forward strand.
TTAAAAGCCTGATTAATCGTACAGTATTGCCTAATCTGTTGATTTAAGTGTTATTGATAAAAGTTATGTAATCGGTACTATAAGTATAATATATAACATTATTGGACCGCTTTAGTTTTTTGCCACGTACTAATAAATATAACTGCGACTAAACTATTAACAAAGTTTCCACAGTTAGGCACTTGGAAAGGAAACTTATGGTACGGTCTAAAAAGAATAAAACACAATATAAAGTTATGCCTGGACTTGACAGTCTGGGCGGCGAGGGCTATATGGCTACGAAGACGCAATTTTTATTTTTATTTCTTGTTCAATATTGCTGCCGTATTTTGCTAATATAATATTAAACTACGAAGAATTTGGTCGTTTTTTACAATACTGTAAAAGTAAAATATCACCAAGAAAACTTAAGAGGTTTATAAGCTCGTGAAGAATTGACATAGTATAAAATAAAAAATTAAATTATTTTGCTATAATCCGCGATACTTCTTCGTCAGCCGATGGACGTCCACTGCTGGACATAGGCCTCTTCATGGGATCGCCACACCACACGATCTTGCGCCGCCTGGATCCAGTGGCTCCCTGCGACCTTTTTGAGGTCGTCTGTCCACCTCGTAGGGGGTCTACCGACGCTGCGCTTTCCGGTGCGGGGTCGCCATTCCAGCACCTTAAGACCCCAGCGCCCATCGGTTCTCCGCACTATGTGCCCCGCCCATCGCCACTTCAGCTTCGCGACACGCTGAGCTATGTCGGTGACTTTAGTTCTTCTACGGATCTCCTCATTTCTGATTTGATCTCGTAGAGACACTCCGAGCATAGCTCGCTCCATCGCCCGCTGAGCGACTCTGAGCTTTCTTATAAGGCCCATAGTGAGCGACCACGTTTCGGATCCGTAGGTCATCACTGGCAACACGCACTGTTCGAAGACCCTGGTCTTCAGACACTGAGGTATTTCGGACGAAAAGATCTCGCGTAGCTTCCCGAACGCTGCCCATCCGAGTTGGATTCGGCGGCTAACCTCTTTCTCGAAATTGGACCTACCCAGCTGGACCGTATGTCCCAGGTATATGTACTCGTCTACAATTTCGAGTGCAGAGTTCTCAACGATGACCGGGTGGAGCGGAACATGTGAGTTTGACATGATTTTCGTCTTACTCATGTTCATTTTAAGGCCCACCTGCTGAGACACTCTGCTGAGGTCCTCGAGCATTGTGTTAAGGTCCTCCAGACAACCTGCCATAACGACTATGTCGTCGGCAAATCTAAGGTGAGTGATGTACTCGCCGTTGATGTTGATGCCGTATCCGTTCCAATCCAAAATCTTAAAGACATCTTCCAATGCAGCGGTAAACAGCTTCGGGGAGATAACATCTCCCTGTCGCACACCTCGCCGCATTTGGATTGGTCTCGTAGTTTTGTCTTGGATACGGACAGACATTGTGGCGTTTTCATACAAACACTTCAACACTTGGACGTACCGATAGTCGATTCGGCATCTCTGGAGCGATCTTAACACAGCCCATGTTTCCACCGAATCAAAGGCCTTCTCATAGTCCACAAACGCCAAGCAAAGTGGCTGGTTATACTCCTCGGTTTTCTGTATAACCTGCCGCAGCGTGATACATAAAGCATATACATTATAGCAAACATAGCATATATACGATAGCAAAATAATTTTATTACTTTTTTACTATAGATCTCCGCAAAGTAACGCCTAATTCTTTAAATTAATTGACATTATTCATTAATTGATTATTAAAAAAAATATCCCAATAGTCATGGTGTTTTCTTTTTTTATAAAATAATCATTTATTCATTTTCCCTGCTCTTATCCCACTCTTAGTGGGGTCGGCACAACATGTTGTTACATGATTTGGCTACGTATTTTACGACCGGCTGCTTGCCTGACGTCAACTTACCTTAGTCGTCTTTTACGACACCTCGTAAGAAATGAGGGTGGTCTATTCTATGCAGTCTGATACCACACGGCATTTACCTTAGTTGCCTCTTGCGACACCTCGGTAAGAAAGGAAGGTGATCTATTCTATTCTGCCGGATACCACACGGCGTTCTAAAGTTATCATTATAATAATTAAATAAGTACCAAGTATTTATATTTTGAAAAAATAATATATTATTTTTTCTATTACGTAGTTTATTACGCTACATTAGTTAACAAATATCTTTATTTACCCCAAAATTGTTTTTTCAAAACAACCGTTCCATTTATTGAAACACTCACTAAATTTTATTAAAAGAATATATCATACGTATAGTACTTAGTAATTTTCTTTGGTATTCGCCTCAGGCATTAAAAATAATGTCGACATCATCATAAACAGGCAATAACTTTGGGTACATGGAACAACTATTACTTCACGAATGACTCTACTGTTTATGACGTAGTAAACGGGTTATCAGGAAATATGAATATAATTTTTTACTTTTTTCTTATTTATTTTGTCAGGGAAGTATTGATTTTTACTTATGCAAGCGGCCCACATTTTTTAATGAATAACGTGAAAGCATTCCATAATAATTATCATTGATTTCGAAAGTAAGGCTGGGAATCCGCTACTCTGCTATTCACTATCGGCCTCGTTTAATGAATTATTTATATAGCTCTTCAACGACATTCTTAAAGCTAACAAACGCAATGCCAAATGACGCTAGCAATCATTGATTTGTATAGTTTTAAATAAATTACGGTATCATCATGTTAAACAATTGTTGCTTCAAACATGGTAATTAAATTTCTCTACGTGACTGTACGAATATTTATTTAACATAGATAGTAAAAAAATATGCTGAAAATTTAGAAATTTAGCTAAAAATATTTGGTAATCATGGTAGGAAGGTGGTAACGTTCTCATACCTTATACATGCAGGATTACTTACCACACATATCACAAAACGCTGTTACCAACAACACACCACACAAGCACTTCACCATTCGCTACGATAATCTCTACAACCGTTTCGCCCCTTAACCGAAACATCATCAAGAGGATAGGTTCCACGATTTCTTAATAAACGCGGATTATAGCAAAATAAATCTATCATAACTTCACTTCAATATTATAGTTTCGGTTTCGCAAAAAAAGAAGATACCTTTACAAAGTGTTCGTAGGGATATTTTACAGAACGCTCTTGCACATATGCTATCACTAGCTCTTCCAATTTTAGGTGTAAGCAATTACTCGTATTAAATTATCAGGTATGAAGATTTTCAGGTGTCATCTGTGCTCATTAATATTTTTAAAATGATTACCTAATATATAATATTTTAAATACCGAAACTCTTTTTTAATTTTATTGTATCATGTATTTATTTCCAAACTACACGAGTCAGATAAAAATAATAAAATACTTTTCTAAGAGCTTATGAAACACGTGCGCACTCCCATTATGTTAAAAATAATTTCCTGCATTTATAGCATTTTCTGACGGGACAGCTGTCGTTCTATTTCCGAAACGAGGGGATGTTTTTTTCATTCCCAGCTTGAGACTTTTCTCAGTTACGAGCGTCGACCAATAAACAAGGCTTTGTTATACCACTCATTATAGTATTTCAATTTTGGCTATCCGCCGAATTAATTCAGGTTTTCTTCGTGCTTCACTGTTTATTTTTTAATTATAACCTACTATTTACTGATTTTATATATAAAAAATATATATATATTTGGGACATTTACACACACGGTCGTCCGTCCCCAAAGTAAATAACTAACGCACAACTGGTAGGTATACTACATATATAATTTTAAATACATACCCAGGCTCGAAGAACTAACAAATTGTTTATAGAAAATGTTGGCCCTCGGCGAGAATCGAACCCGCGACCCGCGGCGCCAACGGGCCAGTCAAAATAACTTTTTCAAATTTACTCATAAATGGTAGACTAATATGTTACCGATCGACAAGTTGAATTTGTAATATTATTTATCGTCCACTCATTTATATACAGATCGATCGAGACAAAAATGAATTGTTTGACGCCTAGAAGCAGACGGCGCAAACACGTGGACGAAGCTAGTGCCCCGCCTTATTATCCCACGCAACCACCATATAATCCAGATTTCGCCTCTGATTACATCGAAAGTAAGGCTAGTTTTGCCTCTTCCTGGGGCGTTTGTTATGCCGTCAGATACACTGTAACGTCTTATGAGGACGAAGATAATACAGGCGGGCGGGGGCGCCGTTCGTTGTACGAGGGCGTCAACTGGATGCCGGTGAGTGCGCAAGTAACGCTACTTGTGTGCATTGCGTCGCACGTTCTCACTGCGCTTACGCATTTTATAGTGCTATCCTTTGTGTTGTGTGTAAAGACATGTAGTTTTATTTAAAACGTGATTAACGTAACTCTACTTATTCTAACTCGCAACATATATATTGCGACTATTGGCGCTTATCTCTAAAATGTGGTAACTCTTATAGTCTTATAAAAGGGGGAGCATGTGTTAATAGTATTCAAAAGCATCAAATGTTTGTATCAAGATCTATTTCCGGACGAGGGCTATTGCCGTTTTAGTATGTGCTCTGCTCACTTCGAACGAAAACATGCGTGAGCTCGGCCGCGGGGGCTCACTCGTTGCGACAACCATAGCAACGCTCCACAGTCGATCGACTGCCGATGCTAAGCCCCGACCGTTCAATTTACGGTCGACCACCGAGGAGAACAGAAATGTTTTGCTTCCCTTAAGAGAGACTGAGGCTGAAAACATTTCCTCGCAACGTTTTTCGGGAGTCAGCGAACGGCCAGCGTCGACCGCATCGGAAACGTCAGAACGCGATTCGGCATCCGTTCACTCGAGCGATGCGGCACCTCTACGAGAGAGTACGTAACTCACTGTTTATGAACGAATCACTGACGTAGTATAACACTGGAACGGAGCCAAGCTTTAAAATAGCGGCATATTGGTGACTAGTACAAAGAGTTTGTCGCGCAGTGTCATTTTTTGGGAGCCTCATGTCCGACCAAGAGTTTCTCACCGAACCCTTTGATGAGAACGAGGAGCGCTCGGTGGCGGGCTACGTCCATCCCACCGTGCGCTCCTACATTTACTCACCAATGGGTACGTTGAGAGTTATTGTCGCTCGCGAGGCTCCCTTTCCTTTACAACTCAATATTTATAGTTCATGTCGTGACAGGCGGTGATTCGGATAGTCCTGATGAAGCAACTCTGAAATGTTCAACTTGGACGGATCGAGCTGGGATACCAACAAGAGCTGATTCGTCTGATACTGAGGCATCCACTTCAGAAGAAGATTCCGATGAACATGAATATGATACCGGCAGCCATGTTGCTGACTATCAGACGCTAGCGCCGAGCAGACAGTTGGATAATTCAGCTCGTTGTGACAATGATTTTACGTGGATGCCAAGTGGAGACATGATGATTGATCCAGACGGGCCACCCATGATAGGTCGCGTCGATGATTTTTCATCAAACGCTAGCTTGGATCGTAGACGACGAACTAACGGTGATCGGAGTGACCGTGACAGAAAAACAAGGTCATCGTTGTCATCAAAACCACCGCAACACCCGTCAAGCGTTCGCGCATCGCCGCGTTCTCGACAATCGTCCCGAAATGAGGAAACACCACCCGACTTACAACGCCGATGGAACTCTTATGAACACTTTCGTTGGCCTGAGGGCGGCTGGTGGCCTCCTCCGATGTGCTGGTGCCATGGACCACCTGTTCCGCCTCCATGCTGTATGCATGACCGTCCATGGCCCTCACACCCATCTCTCCCAGTACAACCACGTACTTACAAGGTACTATAAAGATTTCTAAGCGAATAGTTTAATATTAACTTATTAAATTATTCACAATAAGTGTTGTATGCTTTTCACCAGTTGATGCTAAAGTGTGTGCTTAAATAACAAATTAGAGAATATAACCATATTGATTTAAATTGACTCTGATGTATGTGATTTTTAGATTTTTTAACTAAGATTTTAACATAATAAAGTTTTACGTGTAATAATAGTCGTTTCTATTACTTCGTTAAACATGTCGGTTTTATAAGATTTTTAAGCTGTGGAGATTTCAATTGAACTGACTGGTCAATTATTTTTATTTTTCAACTATCTTAAAATAATTGAGCTAACGCATTAGTGAAGCTAATGTGTAATCTTATATACATAAATGTATAAACAAGTGGCAGCGTAATACGATGAAAACATTATCAACGAATATAACATTCTATCAATTATAGGTCGAATAACAAATATGAAAATTTTTCCATCAAACGAACGGAACAACTACGTGGACAATGTTTGAAATAAAATGAATCATGAAATAGCGAAGTCAAAATCTGACCTCTTCTTATCCATTTGTATTCTGATATAAATAAAGAAGCTGTATTCTGATATAAACTGTGTAGTATTTTTAAGCTATAATTAATGATGTGTCTGTAATATTACAGAATGATGCAGAGGATCGCGTTCGCCGACTGGAAGCTGACAAGGAAAGTCTGCAGCTTCAAGTTCAAGTCCTGTCGGAACAGATTGCCGCGCAGACCGAAAAAATGGCCGACCTGGAACGATCTTTACACGACACTCGACAACGGCTCGACGACACGGAACAGAGACTGCAGAAGGTAATAACCATTACAATCATATAGTATCATAGAGCCAGAGGTAGGCCTGTAAGTGAGAGTGTCACAATAAATAATGAGACGAAAGATAAAACTCGTATATTTCATCTTTATCTAATCACACGAAAAAAAGAGAGATAGATAGATACGCTCTCATTTGCTTTCACTTTATTTCTCGTTATTGTAATAGAGCACATTTAGGCTGCTTATACATATACATATTGTGCGGAAAAAAAAATCAAGATTACGTTATTGAACGCGTTCGTAGGTTTAAGATATAGTAGCGGTGAAAACCCTCGTGGTCCTGAAAGGCAGCACAATAAATCACAGGTACAAAACAATTTTCTGAAACATGTTTTTTGTGTAGTTATTTATGTTTTTGTTTACCTTTGTGGATCTTTACGTTGAACGGAAAACCTATAAAAGGGGAGATTAAATAATACTCTGACATTTGGCTAAGGAATATTTTGAAATGTGATCTGAGGTATATTATCACGTGAATTGAGTATTGTCCGAAGCCAATATTTTTTTTTTGATTAGATGTAATTGCTTGGAAGTCTTTTTTTTAATATTTTGTGTTACAATGTGTAACACTGTATATTTTTTTTATTTACTTTTAGCTGACAAACATTCTTATATTTTGGGCATTTAGACATTCGGAACATTTTTATGATTTGGTCATTTTTGAATTATGTAAATTCCAAAGAAATAATAAAAATTATATATACCAAAACTTACGTACAATATCTTGATCTGAAAGCTCATTTTCATACAAATGGTCTTTTAAACACCCAGTATACTCATTTATTATTCTCCAATTATGTCGGGTTACCTGTAATGATTATAAAACTGCAAGCTTTACCAACTACTACCGTCAAAAATAAATTTTAAAACATCATTATTATTTCGACTACAAACTTCACTACTTATAGCGATACTCCGAATAGTTATGGTTCATAAAAAAAAATCTAAATTGGTGTGGCGTACTGACATGTACGACAATTTAAGTGTTTCCGTTTTTTCTATCTGACTATGGAACCCCAAAAATTATAGCAGCGTGCCGTCCATCGCACTTCTATAAATATGATATCTTTTTATCTGGCGTACTCTTATACAAGTAGATAGCTTTTCTGGAAGTTACGTGATAAAGAGTTAAAGATAAACTTAAATTTAAGTATGTTTCGTATTAGAGTTATACTGAAGTACGTCGTATTTTTGAATAAGAGTTTTTGTTAAATTGGTATTGATCTTTAAAATATATAAATTTAATCAATTGATACAAACATATTTTTTTTAAAGAAAAAAATAGCACATGTTCAAAGGCGTACTTATTCCTAAAGAAAAATCTCTTGCAGTCGATCTTGTGTAACGGAAGGAAAAAGACAAGAAGTAAAATACGGGTAATATAGAAAGAAAGAGAAAGAAAAAAAAACTATGTTGTTAGATATATAATAATATTTGATAAAAAAATGATGCAATATAGATAATAGTAAATTGGGCTATTTAATGTATAAATTATATTTTTGTTAATTAGATGAATAAGGATGCTGCTTATATATAACTTGGGACAAATCATTTCTAGGTAAATCCATTCAATATTAAAGTATCCAGTGGATCGGAAATAAATTCTTAACGTGCAAATTGAAGTACCTATAAATTTTACGAATTCACACTGAATGAAGTAACGAAATTCCCTAATATTATTAACATTAATTAAGGAACAATACATTTTAATTGGTTTTATAATCTGTATACTGCTTAGTATTCACAACGGCTCGGTACCCGGTGGAATGGATATTGAATAATCATGACGGCCGTAATTTCTAGCGCACAATTCTCGAGAATGGGTATCGCTTTTATAACGTTCCGCGGAGTTCTCATTTATTCGTATTCTCTAACAATATGTAGATTAGTTCTATATATCGCGCGCTTAGTATTAGAGTGACTTAATTCAAAATTAGGCTTAATTGAGTTAGACGCATTGTAATCGTTCAATGCCATATATGACAGAACGCTAAGAGCGCACAACTATTAAAAAAACTAGTGTTTTCTTGCTGTTCCGAGTTATTGGTCTTTTTAACTGGTTAACTAAATGTATTAGCAATTTTACTAGATGGATTTAAGGGGTTAAATATAATGGGAACTTGGGTTCCAAACGTTTCTAAACATTTAGAAACTAATAATCATTAGATCTTCTATATTCAGAATCAGAATAAAGTACATTGAATTAGGAAGCAATAGGGTCAGATTTAGCCAGTATTAAATAAAATAGATGAATCCAAACCAGTAGCTAAATAATTTTCTTAGTGACCAATATTGAATAATCATAGCGTGGGATGGTTTGTGGCCTTAATTTGATCACACATTTGTTCCTGACGTGAAATACTCTACGACGGATTCCATTCATAAGTAGTATTAAATTTGTAGACTAGGCAACCATATAAGTGTGATTTATGTCATACATACTCTAATAATCATTACCCGCCGTGTGGTACCCGGCTGAGTAGAATAGACCACCTTCTTTCTTACCGAGGTGTCGTAAAAGGCGACTGAGGTAAGTTGACGTCAGGCAGGAGGCCGGACGTAAAATACGTAGCCTAATCATGTGACAACATGTTTATAACATCTTCTGCCGACCCCACTTAGAGGAGGATGATAAGGGCAGGAGGATGATACTTTAATTATCATTTCATTCTCTTGCCCTTATCCCACTCGTAACTGGGGTGGGTACAACATGTTTCAAACATGTTAAATGATTTCACTAAGTATCTTCCGGCCAGGCGCCTGTTGACGTCAACTTACTTTAGTCGGCTTTTACACCTCAGTGAGACATGGGGGTGGTCTATTCTACTCAGCTGGATGGATTTATGTCATATCAGTGAAGGATTAAAAATATCATAATATGCAATTTGCCAATCGACGTACAGTATAATCAATCTTTAATCTAATCTTGTAAAACCTTACAGTTGCTAAGGTTGCTAGGGTATAAAACTCAGAATATATTTCATAGAATTTAAGCAACTCAACAGTATAAAAATTTTAGTGGCAATTTTTTTCGGTGTAAGCTCGATTAACGATAATGTAGCTTGAAAATTATCGATGACATATTTGCGCTTAATTATCTCCTCTAATGAGACGTTAAGATGAAGTATAACAGGGTAACGCTGTAAAAACGCTAACTAGACCGGTATACCGCTTATCTTTTATAAGTAGCTCGAGAGCATAGACTATTTTTATCTTGGTTCGAAGTTGCGAGTAGAAGCTATAGTAAGTAGTAAACTAATAATATCCCTAAAAAGTCGTTAGGACGTCACAGCATTATAACAATATGTGAAAAAAATATTGGAATAGGAAATACTCAAGTATAATTTGCTGTTTCTTCAGCTGTTAGTAACAGAAGTGAGATTCTAAAATATTGCCATATTTCTTGTTACCATGAAGTTGCCATATTGGAGTGAGTCCAAACACAGACTCATTAGATTATTCTCATCTGTGTAGCTTAGTGATCTTGCTTAGATACTATACTGCCTCTTTCGAATTATGTCATTAGTCACGTATTATATACATACGAGTATGTGTAAACATTGGGTCATTTGGGTAGATCGCGCTTAGAAAATGTAATGAACACTATGTGTATTGTACTACTGAACAGGCAGTGTGGTGTTGGACGTATCCAATAGCGGAAGTCACAACTCTTGACCTGGATGAGTTTGGCCAAGTGAGGCTTTCTTAGCAGTGTGTCAAATAAAAACACCAGCGACTCACTCAAAACCGGGAAAAAAATCGCGCTTCGCTATACCACTGCCTTTGTACATTTCTTTTATTTTAGCATAAGTACCTTACTGTAATTTCCTTTTTTAATGTACAAGAAAGAATTAAATAATAATACGTTCGTGCCTAGCCACATTAACTGTTAAATACCTTTTTTTTTGTCCAAACGTTTAACATTGTTTACTCTTTACATTGTAAATGCGTTTCTTTACATGGTTTTGATATACGTCTAAGATTTTTTTTGATCATCATTTTTTTGATCATTTGATCATTTTTTTGATCAGATTTTCCTCGTCAATGGATTTAATTTAATGACGGAAATATCTCACGTAAAGTTGCCATTTATTACTCTCCCAGACATGGCGTGACTCAACCTTACTTTCAGTGCTATTTTAAACATCAGCGTTAAATGTATCTAATCCTTGATAGAAACCAGAGCTTAGTATTTTATTAGCGGTAAAAAAATATTGTTTTGATTTAAACGATGCATTTAGTCGTAATGGGTTTTATATAAAAATAATATCAGCCGAATGCACTAGCACATATTTGTGCTTATAAAAACATATCTGATCGTCGATTGCGTAATACGCTTAGAAGCAGCGTGGTGCTTATAATGACGTACCCGGGATAAGCTCCAATTGTCTTTTCCAAGAAAAGAGGATTTTTCACTGAAGTAGTATTTATTTATAATTACTATAGTAATAGGCTACTGTATATTTTTAATGCTAATGATTTAAAATAATTTAATATTTTTTTACATAATATTTCTGTACATTTGATAGCTCTTAAAGCTTCACGGCGCCGACCTATTTTTAAGCATATACAAAGTTGTGTATGAAAATGCAAATGAGGAAATATAAAAGTAAAACAAACTATTGCTTTGCTACGTCTAGCATGAGCATAATCAAAAAGAAAAAACTTAAATTATTATGGTGATATGCGTTTAATTATATTTTCCAGTTTATTGCACATATTCACATTCGCCTAGAACTGTTTAGTACTTCATATTCTTTAGAGATATCAGGAAAATTCTGTGATTGATAGTAAACTTACTTGTATCTGGTATTCGAGCATCCTTCAAGAGCTCTGTTTCCAATAGTTAGAGATGTCACTGTAGGCACTAAACGAGCGTCGGGAAATAAGACTATTTCTTATTTCCCGACACTCGCATTCTTTATTATGTAGATATGTCATCGCGAAATATTTTGTAACTACGTTGGTTTTGTTATATCTTATACAGATTTTGCAGCGATTTCGAATAAAGCTACCAGGCGGCTTGACTATTCTAAAATTTTCAACAACGATCGCCTTTTTTCAACTATTTTACCCGAAATCGTAACAAAATAAACACTAACCTAATAAACTTCCTTCACATTATTTATAATCACCGGATTCAAAACCATTCAATCGTTTTACAGTTAAATGTAACCGAAAAGAAAGACCAACACGGCTTCGGGCTCCTATTATAGTATGTATCCATTATAGCATTTGCAGGCTTCAGAGACTAGACAAAGGCACAAAGATCTTAAAGATAGTTCCTAAGCTCTAATATCTTGGCCACATAATACGCAATAATAAGTATCAGATCTTACAACTCATTATCCAAGGAAAAATCCAGGGGATAAGAAAAGCCGGAAAAATAAAAATATCCTGGCCTGAAAAATTTGAGACAGTGGTACAACAAGAGTACCCGATCGCTATTTTGGGCTATGATGCTTGCCAACCTTTGATAGGAGATGGCATGAGAAGAAGAAAAAAAGGGCTTTAATAATGTTTTCGTTTAATCTTTGTTTATCAATTAATATTTACAATAGATTTTCCGATGAGCTTAAACAACATTCTACTTATAATTTTAAAAATGCTCTTAAAAATATTCTAATATCCAAATGTTATTACTCGATCAATGACTTTATAAATGACTTTTAATTATTATTGTATTATTTTCTTAACATTATTATATTCGTTTTGACATCTTACTTATCATATAATTTAAATTATTGTTAATAATAATTAGTACATATTATTGTTCACCATATTTAATGGTAGAATACATTGGACTATAATTCTTGTAACATCGATTTTGCTGTACTTACAATAAATATGATTTGATTTGATTTGATTTAATTGTCCCGGCGTATCATATTAATGAAACTCTTCTTTGTTCAGATACAGTTTATTCCAACAACATACAGTAAATGCATTCTGTAAAATGTTTGATTGATAAAGTTTGCAAGCGAGGCTGCCGTCTGTTTGTTTATTTTCCAGGGGCACTTTGTTCAGCCTACTTAATACCCCCATTACAGTATTTCACTCTGGGTTACAAACAAATTTCTTAGTCTGTAATTAACGTTTATTTACGTGAACGCGACTGTAGTACTAGTTTAACATGACAATAGAAGTTGTTACCTTTGTCTCTATTTGCGGAAGTACGTATTAATTAATGACTGTAACGATATTAATTTTCAAAAAACACTGTCTTAGATGAGCAATACCTTGTTATCGAACTGCTCAAAATTTAAATTTACAGATTTTACATTGCCGAAGCTTTTAATTTAGATTTTTGAAAAGAGTGACCGCCGAGTTTCTTGCTGGTTCTTCTCGGTTAGTGCACCTTTCCGAACCAGTCATAGCTTCATTTTAATTTGACGATTCTAAAGTGCTTGTTAAAGCCAATTTGAATATTTGAATTATTTGAATTTGAATTTGTTACGGGGCATTACAAATGTCCCTGTATATATAAAACGTTCATTATTCTATAAATTTGCAATAAATAAATAACATTCGTTCAAATACTCTACGTTTAAAAAGGCCTGGTTCATGTACCAAATGTCTAATGATAGAGTTATAACGCCTTGAGATAAAATTTAAAGAAAAAAATATAATAAAAGATATTTTGTTTAAAGTGAATAAGGTTGAAATAGTAGTAGTCAGAATTTCATAGATTAAACACATTATAAAAAATTAACTACAAATTGCTTTTCTCAACGTTTCTTCTCAAATTGGTGAGTTTGTAGTAACTGTTATAGTTTTATTTCTAGAATTACCAACATTGTTCACATTTTGCACTGTTTCGCATCTGTAAAGGAATTTGTGGGAGATCCTAGTTTAATTAGTTTTACCCTCATCTTGCGTTTTAATGTATTATTTACAAACGTACTATATGACAAAGTAGAGGACCCATATATGCTCGTCTATCGTGTGTTTTAATTACAGGAAATGTAAAAAAGTTATAATAAATTATTTTGCTATATTCCGCGATTTAAAAATATGAAATATATATAATGCTAAATGTAGCGTGGACTATTCGTTTTCATACCCGAAAAATGCAGGATTCGTACAGATACATACACAAACCTCTATCACCGCCATCATCAATACACAAGAACTACACACGTTCAGTATCACAAACTCAACAATCGTTTGGGCCCGCAACCGAAGCATTATCAGGAGATAGACTCCATGACAAAATCGCAAAGCTTCGCGATAGCATTATATATATTTTCTATTTACTTTATCGCGGAGTATAGCGAAATAATTTGATTTTTACTTTTGTATTATGTATCACCGCAAAGTTAGGCATAATTCTATAAATTACAGGAAATGTTACAACGTTCATCGCTGGAGACGCAAAAGTTAGAGCTGCTCTCGAAACTTAGCGAAGTACGATTGCGAGCTGCAGAAAGGGGTCTCGTGGAGCGTTCACCTCCGCCCGAGCCAACGCCTGTGGTTCGACCCGCGCCACCTAGGGTACTGTATCATATCAGATTTTTAAACCTTCCTATTTAATCGTTTGAATTCAAAAATATTGTTGCGCGTGTCATATTTTGTAAGGCTTCAGATTGATTTGCATAATATTAGTGATTTCCACATTTAGTTTGTGGGGAGTATGTATTTTGTATTTCGTACATCGAAACAATACTTTTCGTCTAAAACAGCTATTATTCATAATAATATTAGTACCTGGGTGACCGAGTCTTGCTCGGATAAAATTATAGAATATATAAAAATGCAATAACAAAAAGAAAGGACAGGTGATACGTGGGATTCGACCTGCTGTATTTTCACTACTTTAGTCCGCTCGTTCCCCAACGAACCAAGCAAAATTATCCTTTGCATGCATTCAATGCATCAAAAGGTACATACATACTAAGTTTTATCAAAATCGTTGGAGCCCTTTTACGAAATTCAGATTATTTATATTAACGCGATAAGCTCATTTAAAGATATTACGATAGATATTAGATAGATATGCTATGCATACGTATTGCGTTCATGAACGAAGTCGTGTTTGCTAAGACTTTTAAATAATTCCAATTGAATTGTAGAGAAATTTGAATCATCTTTCGGACATGAAACAGTACTTTTACTTTAAAACAGCTATTATCTATAAACTCTTCCATGCTTACGAAACTTAGTATCCATGGTTAAAATTAATGCCACGCGGTAGTATACTATATAATAAGAAAATTATAAACCGAAGTTGCATAAGAGTGGTGAAGTCTGAAAATAGCACGTCACGAGAGACAAGCGGGGCTCATTAGTCGCTCATGTGCGTCCTAACGACTGGCTGATGGTCCATATAGACCGGCTTAGACGTAATTATATATCCCATTCTCGCGGGATAATGTGCCAGCTAACACCGTATGCCACTTAGATATGAGGCGGGGAAAGTACTAACGATTATAATGAGACATATACGCGTAAATCGTTACAAAGTATCGAACAGAATAGTTTTTTTGTTTTTTTGCTTTGTCGGGTTTAAGGTCTGAAAAGACTCTAATTTAGAGATAGAGAGATAGTCATAGTCAGAGTCACAGATTCTGTCTCCTGGTAATATCTCTGATGAGATAACGCTTTGGTTATGGGATGAAACCACGATTGAGATAGTGGTTATGAATGAATGCAGCGCTAGTAGTAATGGTGATGGTTTATTGTGCATGCAGTTCCCGAAACTTTTATAAATAAGATATGAACATGGATGGTACTTTAACAAAACATAGATTTTCTATAATCGCTGATTATAGCAAAATAATATTACTTTTTTAATTGTTTTGCAATTTAATATTCTATTTTATCTTCTGAATTTCTAAATAGGTCCTTTTAAGGAAGATAGTATATCCTTTTTATTCACTGTGTTTTGTTTCATTCAATTGAAAATGTTAGAAAAGCAAAATACGTAAACGTATAAAGAATAATTTTATCCAATAATATGGCAATAAATAAAAAAATAATAATAAATAGTCGGAGCTCATTTGACCGACGAATTGAAGAAAGTGGGAGAAAGCGATAGTTTTTAGAAGACAGATGACCGAGTGTGGTATCGCTCTCTTGAAAAAACCTACGTCCGACAGCGGATGTTCGTAAGCTTATGACGATGAATTAATAAGTTTTACTTCATCGTCAAGTACTCAAAAGGCGCGCCTTTTTTGAGTTTTCTATCAAAACTTATTAACTATTATTATCCTTTTTAGGTATAGATAGCAATGTACAATTATCAAATCATTTGTTCCAATATAGTATGAAAGACCAAGATAAGTTATTGGACCTGGATTGGTTCTTAGATATAAGTTAATTTATAAGTTTAGGTTAAAAATAAGTTGCTTTTTAGCCTCATTGCTAGATTGTAACTTCAATAAAGTACTTCCACTGTGGATGTACTGTGTAATAGGAAAAAAAAATCTTCCAGACCCCGCCCGCGAACTACGGCCGCCAGATCGAGCGCAATACCCACATGTACTCGTCACTGCCGCGCTCGTCGGTGCTGAGCTCGGAGGCGCGTGTGGCGTTCGGTAAAAACAACATGGTGGTGGCGCGCGGTCGCGGACATTCTGTGCCGAACTTAGGTCTCTGGGGAAGCGGACCCTATTCCTCAAGGATAAGGTCGCTTTTGCACTAAATAGAACCCCAGTTGCATGGCGTCATTAGTGTTGCCAGATACGTTCTAAAATCCGAATTAAGAAAACGATAAATCAATTATACAAGCCTACGGGTCAAGGTGTACTCGTATTTTTTTTTACCCACAGAGTTGAGGGTAGAAGAGAAGTTTTTTTTTCTCTTTTTCATTTTTCTCTCTATATCATTTTTCGTATCAGAATTAATTATATTGATTTGGCGCCTTAAAAAATGTATTAGGCAAAAGCATATTTTATTATTTTTACGTTGTTTATTAAATAAGATTAAGTAGGCCAAGTGATATTGAACCAAAATTCTTACAAATAATATATTATTATGCATTTTGTTAGTATTTATGTACATCAGTCTTTTACTTATTAATTTACGTAGCCTTGACTAAATATATATAGCGTCCATTGTATACGTGAAAATCTGGCACCACTACCTATAAAGTCCCTTTTGAACCATTTTAAAACTCTAAAGCCCTATCTCATAAGAATTAAGGTCGCTTTTACTTTACTCTTGTATAATTCCCTTGCTTAGCATTAATTTAAATGAAAATTAACTGTTTCGCCTTGATTACGCTAGCTGCTTATAATGTCGTATTTATTTGCGAACTCCGGTAGTTCAAGAATCCATTCTGTATCACGCTTTTGCTTTCATTACATTGCGTAGTTTTATTTTTACGAATATGAACATAAAATAATTAACTACAGGGCTTATTACACCAAGATATTAGGACACGATTTGGTATATGAATATCTTTTCAAAGTGTTTCTATTTAGTCTGTAAAACATATTAATTTTAAAGGATCTCATGAGATTTTGGACGTCTTAGTAACTAATGGACTCTCAATTTTTAAGCGCTGGCTGACTATTGCAAACAATATAAATTATAAAGTGATTATTTATTATAATTAATGGGTTTGGATAAAAGTGGGTTGATTTTTTATGATGGCTGCGACTGATGAAAATTTATTCGAAAGAATACAATAAGACAAGTATTTTCTTCTATAAAAACTTCTTTCTAAAGTGCATCGGAACTGAGATATTTGCCAGAACGACACGATAAACGATAAGTATAGTAGAAAAAGTTCTTACGTAATCCTGCAACTTTGACATCAAATATCTTAGATCTGATATTACTTTTTGTAAATAAAAATTTGATCCATGTTTGCTAGTTAGGTCCTTATGTTATATCTGCACCAATTTGATTAATGACCGCAAAAAAAATCAAGCCACAGGTCCATATAAAGTTACCCAATGACCTTTTGCATTTCGTTGTATGTCGTTACGTTGTTTCTGGAATTTCATACAAATGTTTAGATATACATATGCTCGCCACTGAAAACTAGTGTCGGAGGACTACTTCAACATAGTGTGATAGTTGTAATTTTTTTTTTGGTTTTAATTGTTCTTTTAATTGCGTTGCTGACAGTAACCAATTATGTTCTGTTAGCCGAAAAAGACGAAACGATTCCTCGCGGCAGCCCTTCCCCGTCTCTACGGGAGGTCCGCACTCGCCTCGGCAGTGGAGGCGGGGTGCGGTTGGAGGGAGATGAGCTATCGCGGTCTTCATTGCGGGCTTCGGCACCTCGACAGCGGCCCCAAACGATGCCCTGGTGAGTACATAAGTTGTTTTGTACAAATTAACGCGCGTGACGCGGTGCGACCTGCCGGAGCAACGACCTTTATGCATTCGATTGTCGCCGGTCACGTCCACCACTTAGTGATGTTTCGGATACTATAAAGACAGGACGCGTACGCCTGTATACGATCTTATTGTATAACGCACACGCGTAATTATGCGTTTTGGTAGTGCCACGACTGTGTTGACTTTTGATATTGATATAAGTATTTAGTGACGCGTTTTAACCAGTAAAACGTGTGAGAAGACGCGACCGTTCGCGGTTTTAGTTCGCGCTGGGGTTACTGTTCCCCCATATAGGGACGATTCAATAACGTGTGACCTTACGAAGGTTGTGTGCACACCGCGCTTTATTTGTGTTACTTAACCGCGTTGGTGAAGTGTATACTCCGGTAGAAATAGACAGTACGTGTCCGTGGAAGACTGCTGAGGCGAGCCAACGGGTTCGGGAATCGACCAAGTACATACAAGCGCACACACACACGTACACATATACACGCAGTGATTCATGAGGCCGGACCGCATATAGCTGACGGCCGCATAAGGTAGGTTGAGACGCCGAGACGACGGGCCCAGGTCTCGGAGGTTGATTCATCCGCCCGCACGTTTGTGCGGAACATAAGTTATGACAGAATTATTTTACGACAAACTTTATATATATTTTATATCATTGCTTTTCTATTGTATAATTTCTAAAAGTAACGATACCGTGTGATATCTGGCTGAATAGAATGGACCACCCCATTTCTTACTGAGGTGTCGTACAAGGCCACTTAAGTAAGTTGACCCACCGTGTGGTATCCGGCTGGGTAGAATAGACCACCCTCTTTTTTACCGAGGGGTCGTAAAATACGACTAAGGTAAGTTGACGTTAGGCAGGCGGTCGGTCGTAAAATACGTAACATAACATGTTTGTAACATGTTGTGCCGACCTCACTCAGAGTAGGATAAGGGCAAGAGGGGAATATCTAAAAGTAACGACTGCTTCTATAAATTAGCCCTGATAAGTTTTTATTTATATTTTATTCGTATTTGGGAGACAAACAGTACAAATTTAACATAAATATAGTAAAGTATACACATACCAAATTCACATACTAAATTCTGTAAAAAAAAAAACTATCTATCTACCACAATCAATCAATTTTAAGATTACTGGACTCATTACAGTAATTGCTTTTTATAGTTATCAACAAAGCCCAAAAACAAATCTAAATTATTCAATATCTTATTGAAATTATTGCAAGCTCGAAATAAAAAGGTATATCTAGTGTATTTTGTGCTAGCGAAGGGCCAAAAGTTACGACCAAATTAACTTAGGACATCTAAATGGAATATTACTGTTACGTACAGGGGTTCGTGAATTAGGATGAAAGTACCTGGTGACTCGTTAAAAACACTTTGTTCAACTTTTTACTACAAACTAAGTACTTAGAGTCTCTTCTTCTTTACGTCTTCAATTGAGTCGCAATAAGAGTTCATGGTAGGCCTGCAGATCACTATTATTTCACTTTTATTTTCGCTTATTTATTCGCTCTTGATCGCTATAAGCAAACTAAACGTCTGCGATACGATGCGTCTGTTTATATATTGAACGAACCGACGTTCGAAAATCGACGTTCCAAATGTTCCAGAGAATTAGCGTTAAGCGAATTTGAACTCAATGATTTTAAGTTTACGAACACTTTTTACACGTTCGTAAGCTGCCCTTGTCCAATTTGAACTTTATGACATATGCATTACGAACTCTTCTCGTATGTTCGTAACATTATTTAATAAATAAGGAGAATCGATAAGGTTTCTAATAATTTTGAATAAAAATACTTGGTCTCTAATCAACTGTTTTTAAACTGCTTAACGTGATAATTTGGTTCGCGATATGACTTGAGTTACTGGTAATAAATAGACCAAGACATCTGGATTTATATTGATAATTATTTGGCGGCATTCGTATACGATCTACGTCTTTCGATAATGCTGACAATGACATCCAAAGTTTGATGCCGATTCACGTTCCATTCCATCATTTCTAGCAGTCAGCAAGATAAGTGCTACTTATTCTTAATAAGGAAATATTTTTATTTAGTAAAAAAAAAAGTAAAGTAACAGCCTGTTACTATGCCCACTGCTGGGCTAAGGCCTCCTCTCTCCGTTTTTTTTGGAGAGAAGGATTGGAGCTAAGACCTACCACGCTGCTCCAATGCGGATTGGTAGGTTACACATATCTCCAGAATTCTCTAGAGATATGCAGGTTTCCTCACGATGTTTTCCTTCACCGAAAAGCGTGTGATACATTGCAATTATCAATTAGACACATAAGTTTTAATAGAAAAACCCATTGGTGCCTGCCCGGGTTTGAACCTATGTCGTCTCTAGAGAGTCGCACGGTCTCACCGCTAGGCTATCACAGCGATTTTTATTTATTGTATAACAAATATTATGTGTAGGCAAACGACAGATGTCCGACAGTGGGACGGCGAGACAACGTGCGGTTGGCTTGAAAGCCTTGGTCTTGAGTCGTATGTGGGCCTCGCACGTACATGGCTCAATGCCTCACCAGAGTCTCGCGGCCTTCTCGCGTCCGCTTCACATACCACCATAGAGAAAGAGCTGGCCATAAAACACCCACTGCATAAAAAGAAAATAGTTTTAGCCCTTACAGATTTAATGGTGAGTAATGTATCTAAATAAATATAAGTTATTTTCCTAAATAACTTATCCTTTCTATAGGCTTGATTGAACAGCAGACCTCCCATGAACATATATTGCGACTCAATTGACGACGTAAACGAAATTGTTTTGCTTTTTTATACCATGACGTCTAAAAGACGCACATTTTTAGTCGTTGCGCGTTTGGAATTCGTCCTAAGAACATGTGAGTAAAACAGACAGAGTTATCTATAGTTCATATAACGTTATCCTTTTCAAACATTACGACCCCAATACAATTCACACTACATGGTACGAAAAGAAAGCGGTTCGCGGTCGTCGTTTACGTCATCAATTAAGTCGCAATAAGAGTTCATGGTAGGCCTGCTGGCGTTGAAGTCTGAACGTTTTTATGTTTGTTTTATTTATAATTAGTTTGTATATGTATTATTACATCTCACCTAAATCTGTTGAGATCATGATTTTTTTGTTTCAGAGTATTCATTTTAGATCTATAGTGTAAATATATTTTTGGAATTCGTGTAATTTTTATTTAGTCGTTTGTTGTAGGTTCTCACATATTTATTTTTCTATATTGATTTCTGGCTTTTCTAAATGCTGAATTTTCTGTCCCGCAACAGCCTCCAAAACACTACCCTACTTGTTTGCTTGTCGCCCGTACATCGTCGCCAAATCGCAAATTATTCGCATATCTTGCTCATGCTTTTCTATGATTTCACGCTTTAATTTATGTGAAATATTTATATTTATTTATAATATTTATATGTACTCGTTGTAATATCGTCAGGGTGGGCACGGGGACCCGATGCTGACAGCCTTCGTATATGTACTCGTTGTAATATCGACAGGGTGGGCACGGGGACCCGATGCTGACGGCCTTCGTATATGTACTCGTTGTAATATCGTCAGGGTGGGCACGGGGACCCGATGCTGACGGCCTTCGTATATGTACTCGTTGTAATATCGTCAGGGTGGGCACGGGGACCCGATGCTGACGGCCTTCGTATATGTACTCGTTGTAATATCGTCAGGGTGGGCACGGGGTCCGATGCTGACGGCCTTCGTATATGTACTCGTTGTAATATCGTCAGGGTGGGCACGGGGACCCGATGCTGACGGCCTTCGTATATGTACTCGTTGTGATATCGTCAGGGTGGGCACGGGGACCCGATGCTGACGGCCGCAGGTCGGCTGGACGCGGCGTGGACGCTGCGGTGGCTGGAGGACGTGGGCGTGTGCGGGGCGCGCGCGGCCGCCGCGGACGCAGCGCTCGACGCGCGGATGCTGCACCGCCTCACGCACACCGACCTGCACGCGCACCTGCGGGTCGCGCACGCACTGCACGCGCTCTCCATACGTAGAGGTTGGGCAACGTTTTCACATAACAGATTATCCTCATCATCTCCCTGCCCTTATCCCACTCTAAGTGGGCTCGACACAACGTTTTACAAACATGTTGTCACATAATTTGGCTGCGTGGCCGAAGAGTAGCTACATCCACGCATTTTTATCATCTAAATAACCCTCAATAGTATAGTAGGCTTTCTCTATTAGACTTTTTTTAATAGTATTATTAAACTGCTGTAATGGTAAAGTTAAAGTAGATTGCGGAATTTTATTATAGAATGTTCTACCCAAGCCCACAAACGACTTATGTACTTTTTTATTCGTCGCAAAGCAGGAACCGCAAGCTTATGTCGATTCCTACTTTGTATATTATATACGTCACCAATCTTTTTATAATTATGTATATTCTCATAAATTAAAAGTGTCCTTTAAAGTAATACAGGGACGATTTGATGAGTAACATTATAAAGGTATACGTGATAAGAACCATGTCAGTGTCTATTGGGCCGACCTTTACCTTAAACGATTTTAACGCAAGGCCGCGTAGTTCAGGGCTACAACTCGCTTTCACAATTTGTATTGAGGAAAAGTAGACATTTTGTAATATATAGTATTAACATAGTCACTTAAATTCAAGACCAGAGATTTTTTAGATTCGATTCCTGAGCTTAAATGTGTAGTTACTGCACTACATTGCACTGCTTATGTGTATATTTAAACGTTTTGTTGTTGTATAAGTAAGTTAAGTAAAGAAACGTCCTGTTACTATCTCACTGCTGGGCTTAGGCCTCTTCTCTCCGTTTTTGGAGAGAAGGATTGGAGCTAAATCCTAGTTCGCTGCTCTAATGCGGATTGGTAAGTTTCGCATATTCCCAGAGCTCTCTGTGCAGGTTTCCTCAATCGGGAGCACGAGGTGCAACGATCGCTCCGGGGACCTTTATAGATGGGCCTCCGAATAACCCCATAAATATACGTAATTATTAAATATAACATAATTATGCGCTACGTATATAAATATACGGCTACGTATACATAATCGTAGCCGTACTACGATTATGTATACGTAGCCGTATAAGAAAGAGGGTAGTCTATTCTGTAAACAACAGGTTGGTGGAAACTGTCCATACGGTGGGGTCAACATTTTATAAGACACACCGTAAGAGAACCAAAAAATTCTCGACCCAGACTCTCAAGCTCATGGATGAGAGGAACGAAATGAGGCTACAATCTTCAGTGGACGCGACGCGCTACCGTCTGATCAATAAACAGATCTCTAAGGCTCAGAAATGTGACCTGCGACACTTCAACACCGAATACATTCGTGATACCATTGAGCGTAACAGGGGCTCAAAAGTGTTCGCAAGAGATCTGTCTATTGGGCAGAGGCAGCTGACGCGATTGAAGACCGATACTGGTAGTATCATTTCATCTCGTCCTGAGATTTTGAGAGAGGTTGAGAGGTTCTATGGGCAGTTATACACCTCAACACAACAGCCTGTTGTCAATTTGGCAAAAGATCCACGAGCCAAGTTGACCCGACACTATACCGAAGATATCCCGGACGTCAGCCTATACGAGATTAGTATGGCTCTGAAACAAGGCTCCAGGTGACGACGGAATCACAACCGAACTCCTGAAGGCGGGTGGTAAACCGGTACTTAAAGTCCTTCAGCGACTGTTCAATTCCGTCATTCACGAAGGTACTATGCCGGAAGCATGGTACAGGAGCGTGGTGGTTCTTTTCTTCAAGAAAGGAGATAACGCCTTATTGAAGAATTATAGACCCATCGCGCTGCTGAATCATGTTTATAAGTTGTTTTCGAGAGTCATAACGAATCGTCTCGCTCGTAGGTTCGACGACTTCCAGCCTCCCGAACAAGCCGGTTTCCGAAAAGGCTATAGTACCATAGACCACATATTCACGCTGCGGCAGGTTATACAGAAGACCGAGGAGTATAACCAGCCACTTTGCTTGGCGTTTGTGGACTATGAGAAGGCCTTTGATTCGGTGGAAACATGGGCTGTGTTAAGATCGCTCCAGAGATGCCGAATCGACTATCGGTACGTCCAAGTGCTGAAGTGTTTGTATGAAAACGCCACAATGTCTGTCCGTATCCAAGACTAAACTACGAGACCAATCCAAATGCGGCGAGGTGTGCGACAGGGAGATGTCATCTCCCCGAAGCTGTTTACCGCTGCATTGGAGGATGTCTTTAAGCTTTTGGATTGGAACGGATGCGGCATCAACATCAACGGCGAGTACATCACTCACTTTAGATTTGCCGACGACATAGTCGTTATGGCAGAGTCTCTGGAGGACCTTAACACAATGCTCGACGACCTCAGCAGAGTATCTCAACAGGTGGGCCTCAAAATGAACATGAGTAAGACAAAAATTATGTCAAACTCGCATGTTCCGCGCCACCCGGTCATCGTTGGGAACTCTGCACTCGAAATTGTAGACGAATATATATACCTGGGACATACGGTCCAGCTAGGTAGGTCCAATTTTGAGAAAGAGGTTAGTCGCCGAATCCAACTCGGATGGGCAGCGTTCGGGAAGCTACGCGAGATCTTTTCGTCCAAGATACCTCAGTGCTTGAAGACCAAGGTCTTCGAACAGTGCGTGTTGCCAGTTATAACCTATGGATCCGAAACGTGGTCGCTGACTATGGGCCTCATAAGAAAGCTCAGAGCCACTCAGCGGGCGATGGAGCGAGCTATGCTCGGGGTTTCTCTACGTGATCATATCAGAAATGATGAGATCCGTAGAAGAACTAAAGTCACCGACATAGCTCAACGTGTCGCGAAGCTGAAGTGGCGATGGGCGGGGCACATAGTGCGGAGAACCGATGGACGTTGGGGTCTCAAGGTGTTGGAATGGCGACCCCACACCGGAAAGCGCAGCGTCGGCAGACCCCCAACGAGGTGGACAGACGACCTCAAAAAGGTCGCGGGGAGCCGCTGGATCCAAGCGGCGCAAGATCGTATGGTGTGGAGATCCCGCGAAGAGACCTACGTCCAGCAGTGGACGTTCATCGGTTGACGAAGAAGAAGAAGAAGAGTTTTAAACATACAGTAAAATGGTTTGTTGATAGCTCACTGTGTTGAACATATATAATTCTGTATGTGTGTCTCTTGTACATTTTGACGGCTAATCCGCTGGAGCGATATGAACGAAATTTGTTATTATTAAAGCTTAGACAACATAAATGTAAAATAAAACGCAATAATCCATTAGTTTTTTCGGGAACAGCGAAAAACATTGCATTATTGAGGATACTCGGTCGCTTGACAGTAACACTAACGGTCGCACTGGATCTATGAGATCCATCAAAAAACAAAATTTTCTAATTTATTTTTTTATTATATATGAATTTTTAGGTAGTACTGATTAAATAAAAATAGATATTACTGCTATATGTTAACTTTATAAAATTATGAAATATATTAACACTACAAACTACCATTACAATTATTACGCACCATTCCAAAATCTACAAAAAACTACTAAGCCTATATCATAGATCTCTAGCGACCGACGAAGTATTAAATCAAATCAAATCAAAATATTCTTTATTCAAGTAAACTTTGCAAACAAGTGCTTTTGAATCGTCGACTTTACTGCTGGTTCGGAAAGCTGTTCCTACCGAGAAGAGCCAGCTAGAAACTCGGCGGTTGCTCTTTTTAAAATATAAATCTTAGAACTAGTTACATTTATTTATTACTGTCTGGTACAGGGTAGAAGCGCACCTATATCCACACATCCTTATCATCTAAGTAATCTTCAACAGTATAGTAGGCTTTCTGTATCAGCCTCTTTTTAACAGTGTTTTTAAACTGCTGTAGTGGCATGACCAAAATTGATTTCGGAATCTTATTATAGAATCTTATACCCAAACCCACAAACGATTTACGTACTTTTGCTAGGCGCAAAGCAGGAGTCAAGCAAGCTTATGTCGGTTCCTACTTTGTCCATTATATACATCACCTATCGTTTTATAATTCTTTATATTTTTATGTACAAAAATTACGTTATTTAAAATATACTGTGAAGCAAATGTTAGAATACCATACTAAATATATACCATATTAAATGCTTAAGTTTAAGAATTCTGTTCTCAGTTATTAAATCGGGAACTAAATATTCCAGGCATTCAAGTGCTGCGTGATAACAAGTTCAACCCCGAAACGATGATCCGGCGCGCTCCTGAGCCCGAGGTGGTGGACGTGGCCGCGGAGGGTGAGCCCGAGGCTGCTGCAACCCCCGCCGCGGAGCTAGCGCGTTGGTCCTCACACCGCGTCATGCAATGGCTCAAAGAAATCGACCTAGCGGAGTACGCGCCCAACCTTAGGGGGGCCGGTGAGTTGATTAAATATATTTTCATCATCATCCTCCTACCCTTATCCCACTCAAAGTAGGATCGGCACAACATGTTACAAACATGTTGTCACATGATTTGGCTACGTATTTTACGACCGGCCGCCTGCCTGCCGATAGCACGATTGTTGAGTTTGTATTAGTGAACGTGTGTAGTGCTTGTGTATTGTGGTGGAAGTGCTGGAGGTTTGTGCATGTGTTTTTACGAATCCTGCACGTATCGGGTATGAAAATACGGATAGTCCACTATACATTAATAATATATATATTTTCTATTTACTGCATCGCGGATTATAGCAAAATAATTTTATTATTACTTTTGTATTATAGATCTCCGCAAAGTAACGCCTAATTCTATAAAATATTTAAAACATGTTATTTTAACATAAATATCTTAGACAATTAGTGAAAGCTCTTTTATTATTATTTTTTTAATAATTGTATTGATCCTTGACGATTCAAAGATGCTCGAAAAAGCTTATTTGAATCAAGATTGTTTGATTTTATTTAATCGTTATATATTGAACAAGTTAGATAAGACAAAGCTGTGATAGCCTAGCGGTGAGACCGTGCGACTCTAGAGACGACATAGGTTCAAACCCCGGGCAGGCACCAATGAGTTTATCTATTAAAACTTATGTCTCTAATTGATAATTGCAATTTATCACACGCTTTTCGGTGAAGGAAAACATCGTGAGGAAACCTGCATATATCTAGAGAATTCTGGAGATATGTGTAACCTACCAATCCGGATTGGAGCAGCGTGGTAGGTCTTAGCTCCAATCATTCTCTCCAAAAACGGAGAGAAGAGGCCTTAGCCCAGCAGTGGGCATAGTAACAGGCTGTTACTTTTTTTTTATGATTCCTAGGTTTTGACTCAGCATTGTTAACAAATTATTCGTTAATTTGTTAATAATGCTGTTCGTAAATGTCTATTTAAAACATGTTATTTTAAAATAAATATCTTAGACACTTAGTGAAAGCTCTTTTATTATTATTTTTTTAATAATCGTATTGATCCTTGACGATTCAAAAGTGCTTGAAAAAACTTAGTTGAAACAAGATTGTTTGATTTCATTTAATCGTTGATATTTTGAACAAGTTAGATAAGACAAGCATCTGAATTATCTAAAAAGGGGCGTATACATAAATGTCTACAGCAACAGTGAATAATAATAAAGTTCATTGATGTGTTCAATTGCAGGCGTGCACGGAGGTCTGATGTTGTTGGAACCACGGTTCACGGCAGAACTGCTTGCAGCACTCCTCAACATACCCGCTAACAAAACCTTGTTGAGGCGGCATCTCACACAAAGGTATAAAATATAACATATATTTAAATATTAATGAATAAATAAGTATATGGAACAATTACAGACATGATCGTCCGTTCCCGGAGTAAGTATCTTATCTTATCTTATCTAATTTTGGGGACACCTGCCGGTACAGGACGGGTGGTCAGCTCCGATACTGGACTATTCCACCCAATTCCCCTTGTTGGGACAAGGGTTTCACTGTTCCGACAGTGTCACCTGCTCTAGCCTACCTGTTGCTTTTACAAACCTTATAATATCCCTGAAGGAGATATTTGTTAGGTCATCAGCTTCAATTTCGTCCTTACCTAATGTCTTCCATCTTACCAGCGAGTACATGGGGCACTCAGCCATAAGGTGGAGACTCGTTTCTTCTTCTCCACACTCTGGGCACGCTGAATCTTCTTTTATTCTCATTATTGACAAGTGTCTGTTTAACAGGCAGTTCCCAGTAGTTATGCCTGTTATAATTGCCACATGAGTAAGTAACTTAATACTTGTATTATGGGTAACAGACAATGGTGTTGGGGTTGTACTGTTGAAGAATGTTCAGAAGTGAGTATTAATTAATCCTTAATCAATAATTCAACTTGTACTTGTCCTTATTCGCAATTTATACAATAATACAAAAACATGCGTCACACAAGATGGCTCCTTGTTATTCTATATTCATGGCAACCAGTAGTCAGAACGTTGCGCCGAGAACATCTTCGGCTATGTTCGTTATTCATCGGCTGCACTCGTAATGCGCACTGAAGTAGCGATCTCTTGTTATTGCCGTTTACAGTATATATACCAACATACATATATAAATACAACCAGACTCGAAGGACCAACAAATTGTTTATACAAAATGTTGACCCTCGGTGGGAATCGAACTCACGACCTCTGGAGATAAAGAGAGCGTCACTACCCCTGCGCCAATGGGCCAGCCACAATATCAATATAGACATCCCATCTTATTATCATATATTAGTAAAACCGGCTAGCTTATTCTGCTTATTAATTATCCCTCTCCCAACCTAGATTTTCGCGGGTATTAATTTTGCGATAACGTCTATTTTAATTTTATATTGTGTTCGGTCTAATTCTAATTCATTATATGGTTAACGACACTAACGTATTTACGTTTATAAACAGTGATACTCTTGCTTATTGTATGTAGTGAGGGTTTCTTAAATTATCCAGAAAAGATAAATGTCATGACAGGCCTTTTTTCCAGACTTATAGAAGACGAATATTCTCACCGTACATTGCTATGTTATATCTGAAACGGATTCGGCTGCATTTTCTATGAAAGCTTGACTTTTTTCGAAATCTATAACAATTATCGTTATATTTTTACTAATTTATACAAAACCTTTATGTACAAATGAAAAATGCATGAAAATCCATTCAATAGTTTTAGAGTTTATCGCGTACACACAGACACGCGTCAGGGGATTCTATTTTATAATATATAAGGATGAGAAGGATTAGTGTTTATTATTTAAGATGACTTAAAGGCCAATACTAGATTCTAATTTTACACTTAAATCTTTCCTGGCAATCACTTTTTGAATTAGTGAAAACCGCATCAAAATCGATTTTAGAGTTTATCGCGTACAAACAGACAGACGCGTCAGGGGATTCTATCATATAATATGTAAGAAAGGATAGGGGGCTGTGTTTAAGATTAAAAGCCGATTCTGGATTCAAATTTAACACATAAATCTTCCTAGTGAATCTATGTTTATGTTGGTGCAAACCGCATGAAAATCGGATCAGTAGTTATTGAGTTTATCGCGGGACAATGGCACACGCGGTTGGGGAATGTGTTTCTGCAACATGTATTGATAGAGATATAATTTTTCCCTTAAATTTTTCTGCAATTATACGTTACTAGCAAAGCCCCGCGGTTTCACCCGCGTCCATACAGATCTCGTGGTAGTGGATTGTCTACGAAGTCGGACTATAGATTTATTTTGTAGATTAATTTATTATAAAAAAATGGTTATCATTAGTATTCTTGGAATAAGAGCTAACTCACCAAATGCAGGCCCTGCTATAACGGTCGCTACAATAAATTTGTTATGGCATTATTTGCTTTCGATCTACATTCTTAAAATCGTAATATCTTTTGATTGGGATAGCGGATTTTAATAATTTAAATAGTATTTTACTGGTATTGAAACAGTTATTAATAAAATATCATTTAATGGGATAAGGATTAATACAGAGATATAAATAAAATGGTTTGATTATTGTCGGCACTTTTACCAACTTTTACAATGTAAAAAAGTAGTTATATTGGCATAACTATAATAGTTAGACATATGGTATCGCGGACTTTTTTATGGATATTGATACGTTCTATAATACTGTAGAACATTTTTTTGTTCTATCATCAATAGTTTCCGCAGCGCACGCGATGAAAGATGTTTACGACTAAATTTTTCCCAACTTATTACAATTTTATTAGGGATCCCTATTATTTTTGAAAATGACATATAGCCTATGTTGCTCAGTGAAGAAGCAGCTTTCCAATGGTGAAAGAATTTTTGAAATCGGTCCAGTATTTTTTGCGTGAAAACGTAACAAACATACATACAAACATACAAACAAACAAACAAACAAACATACATACAAATCTTTCCTCTTTATAATATTAGTATAGATTAACACACACATATATTTCCAGATTTAACGATTTGCTAGGACGGGACGTGATACAACAAAAGCGGACCGCTGAACAAACCCTGGGCTATCAACCACTTACAGCGACTACCAAATATAAGGTCGGTCACTATATCTCTAATACCCGAAATGCAATATGTTTTTTCCGAAAGAAAAACGGGAATCTTTTTATCCAATATGTTACCACGATATAGAGCAGTGGTTCCCAACCTTTCTTGTGGCATGCCCCACCTTAGCCTTTCTAAAAACTCTTATTTAAGGAGGAGGAGGAAAATGGTGAATCAATTTTTTATAATAGATATTCAAAATATTACAAACCGATATTTACTAAATCGATTACATTAATAATCTCTTTTTTTCTTTCATCATTCTCCTCCCCTTATCCCACTCTAAGTGGGGTCGGCACAACATGTTACAAACATGTCACATGATTTGGCTACGTATCTTACGACCGGCCGCCTCCCTGACGTCAACAACTTACCGTATTTTGCGACCTCTCAGTAAGAAAGAGGGTTGTCTATTCTACTCAACCGATAACCATATTAACATCTTTTCATACCTCTTATTAATCGTGTTGTGTTCAGGTACCAAAGAAGAGTCAGTTCTCGTTAAAACGCAAGAAGAGTAAAGACGATCTGGAGTTGGGCGAGCTGGTGTGTCCACTGCACGACGACTGCTCAGGTGACATAACCGCCTCACCCGTAAGTCGCACTAACACTACTAATGCACCACTCACGTTCTAGCTTAGCACACGACATATTTAAAAAAATAATCAAGGTTTATTTAAGTATTATCAATATTTTCACGTATAGTACCCGACATTAAATAATGCGGAAAACTACGTCGAGTCTTCTCATCATCCATGTCATCAGAGTTTCAAGACTAAACCAATCAACCATGACCTACGGTGCCGAGACGTAGACACTAACAGTTAAGGCGTTCCATAAGCTAACAGTCGCTCAGCGGGCTATGGAAAGAGCTATGCTCGGAGTTTCTCTGAGCGATCGCATTCGTAACGAAGTAATCCGTCAGAGAACTAAGGTCACTGACATAGCTCAGCGTATAAGCAAGCTGAAGTGGCAACGGGCCGGCCATATCGCAGAACTGATGACCGTTGGGGTAGTGGAGACCGCGAATCTGAAAACGTAGTGTAGGACACCCTGAGACTCGATGGAGTCAAATCAAAATAATCTTTATTCAAATAAACCATTTCAGGCACTTTTGAATCGTCAAGCATCAATATGATTAATGAAGCTACAACTGGTTCGGAATGTTGCTCTTACCGAGAAGAACCAGCAAGAAACTCGGCGGTCAATCTTTTAAATATCTTCAATTATACATTATTAAACCGCTGTCTCGTATGAAGCTGAAAGGATTTCAAATCCAGACTTTCTTATCATCCAAATAATCTTCAATTTTGTAATATGCTTTACGTATAAGCATATTTTTTACACTTGATTGAAATCTTTCTGTAGACTGGTCTAGGATGGATTGAGGAATTTTATTATAGAAGCGAATAGCGAGACCAACAAAAGAGTTGCTTACTCTGCTGAGTCGCGACGCAGGTATCGTAAGCTGTTTGTGACCTCCCGTATGTCTATGATATACATCAAATTTTGTTTTATATGTACTTATATTTTTCCGAGTGATGACATACGTAGGACAACGGGCAGTGGATGGAAGCAGAAAGCCCAGGATCGGGCTAAGTGGCGAGTTATTTGAGAGGCCTATGTCCAGCTGTGGACTGAAGTGGGCTGATGATGATTAAATAATGCACATCGATGTTTACAACGAAACAGCCGGCCAGTTCGGTTTCATAGAGCGCTGTCACTGTCACACACGGGTTCGTCAGTCTGTGCGACAGAGACAATGCTCTATGAAGCAGAATCTAGCCGATTTCTCTCTCTAAGCCTCGATGTGCATTATTTATTGCCGGGTACTATACGTAGTTTACAAAAACGTCGTTTGAAAAAAAATGAAGGTGTGATAAACGCGTTTGCATACTAAGGTTTTTATTCAAACTGATTTTATTTTTAACCAATTTAACCAGGGATGGTGTGTGGATCCTTTAATCTATTTATTTTATGGTGATATGAACTTTATAGTAAATGAGTAGTAATATGTTTTCTTGAAAAAATAATATAACATTTGAAATAATTTATTTAAAATTATATTTGTATCTTTACTTGTGTATTTGAATGTTTATATATAGCACGCTTAGAATTAAAGTGACTGAATTCGAAAGAGTTGTTTTCATAGTTCAAAAAAGTCAAAAAACAAAACTCGTGAGTGTCAGAGACGCATAACTTGGAAGAGCAAGAAAACACTACTACAACTAGCTTTTTTCATAGTTCGTAACGTGATGTCATAGATGTCATTGACCTAAGGATTACAATGGATTATAAAGCCTAATTTTCAATTCGGCTATTTTGATACAAAGCGTGCGATATATTCTTATATAGTTTTTTCTTGTGCCCAAATTAATATGGAATAATTTTCATGATGTGCATGAAGTTTTTGAAATTAGGTTTTAACTTCCAGAATTAGATTGAATGAGATAGAATTGATAATTAAATTATAAGAGACTACTAAGGACTGGCTTATACATCCATACTACGTTACGAAAAATAAGTAATAAAAATAATAATAAAAAAATACTTGTAACCTTTGGGATGGGTCGTATGATTCCTAACTGAAAGTGGAGAACTTTGTTGGACATATTTTTTGTTACTGGCATTTAACAGGCTGTTTATAAGGCTATATACCAGGTTCTTTATAATAGGAATTCTTACATTTGCTCTATTTAAAATAGGAATTCTTACATTTGCTGTATTTAAAATAGGAATTCTTACATTGCTCTATTTGAAATAGGAATTCTTACATTTGCTGTATTTAAAATAGGAATTCTTACATTGCTCTATTTGAAATAGGAATTCTTACATTTGCTGTATTTAAAATAGGAATTCTTACATTGCTCTATTTAAAATAGGAATTCTTACATTTGCTCTACAGTATATTTTAAACAATTTAATTTTTGTATATAAAAATATAAATTATAAAACTATAGGTGATATATGTAATAGACAGATTATGAACCGACATAAGGTTGCGGCATCTGCTTTCCGCCTTGCAAAGGTACGTAAGTCGTTTGTGGGTTTGGATATAAGGTTCTATAATAAAATTCCGCAATCAATTTTAGCTGTGCCATCATAGCAGTTTAAAAAAACTGTTTAAAGGAGGCTGATACCTTACTATTGAGGATTAATTAGATGATAAAAATGTGTATATATAGCTACTCTTCGACCCTGTACAAAACTAATAATAAGAATATAACTAGTAATAAGAATTATTCTTTGAAACGAGAAATCGCCGAGTTTCTTGCTCGCCCTTCTCGGTAGGAATAGCCTTCCACACCAGCAGCAGAGTTGACGACATAAGCAATCGTTTACAAGATTCTATCTATACTTATTATAAAATAAAGTCCCAAAATCTATCTGTCTGTATGTAATCGATTTTCTCAAAATCTACCGAGCGGATTTTTGTACGGTTTTTATTAAAAGATCTCCGTGCAATCTCCGAAAGGTTTAGGTCAATAGTACATAAGGGTTTAATGTTAATTGAGTTGAAGAGGTTGTTTTACAACAATTTTTTTGTGGGGGTAGTAACGAATTAGTGTCGATTGTAGTTTAGTGGGGGGAATAGGTATAAAAAGCGGTGTAGGGTATCAGAGAGCCACCTTCCTGCCGAGACTCGAGGGACTATAACGTGTAAACACTGAATTTCACGCACGCATTGCTAGTACTTGAATAAATAATTTGAATTTGAAAATTTTGAATTTGAATTCTATGTGTAACTAAGTCTGATATTGACAGACGATGAAAGTAAAATCAGCAACAGCGGGCGTCGCGTCGGCTGTCTGTCCCCCGCGTGACGACGCGCGCACGCACTAGTGCAGCCGAGCATCACGGGCGCCGCGCTGGCTTAAGGACCGAACAAGTTCTGTGAGCGAAACCTAGCCTAGACTAGCCCACTGAGCGTCTACATCTATAGTAACCTAGCCCACTGAGTCCACTCAGTGTCCACGTATTTAATACTACGCCCACACCTATGGTGATTAGGTAGATAGGTAGAGATCTTACATTCTAAAAGTGCACGCCCCTTTTTGTCTTTACTCACACACAGAAAACTTATGTACAGACGAAATACACGCAAACTTGTTATTCTAATTGGTTACTCAGTTGCCGGCAGACACGAAAGTGGGAGTACGCATGGATCATTGCCAAAAGTACAGCTAGCATGTCATAAAAAAAGAGGATAAATATTTTTTATTTTTTATTTTAAATAATAATTAGATAAATTTTTTCTTTAATAGAAAAAAATGTGGCGAATGATTTATAAAACTATGTGGCGAAAAAAAACGGGCAAAACTACAATCTATCATTATTTCATCATTAAAGCCATTGCTTTAATTAAGGAACGAATTGACATGATTGATAGAAATATGTTGGAAAATACGTGTCGAAATGTGAATGATATTGATATAGAATATATGAAAAATTTTGAATTTATAATTAATGTTGAGTCTGACTCTGAAGATAGCGACTTGAGTGAATAGCGTTAAAATAGTAAATATTTATTGCGGTTTAATTTTTTTCTTTTTTACTAATAAAATAAATGAACAGACTTCTGTACATTACGTTTTATTAATCATTCTAATAGTTGCATAATGAATATATGATATGATCTTTATTAAATTAAGTTGGCAAGCTAGCTCTTGATTGCGAATTCACCTGGTGGATGCCGATGTAGTTTAAATTTCTTGAAAGAGTTTGGAGATTAAACGTGTAACCATTCAGGGTTTTTACACGACATCGTACCTGAATGCTAAACCGCTTGGTGGTACGTCTTTGTTAGAAGAGTACGTCGGAAGTATCTATCTAGTCAAGACCAGGGATAAATTTTAGAAATATACTAATATGTTTTTTCTAGGATTCGAATGCGGAACTTCCCGTTTACAATCCACGGCGCTTACTATTACTCCAGGGAAACGTTAAACACTTACTTTTTATTCTAAAGAATTTTCAACATAAATTTGATTATAAATATTATATAATATTAATTTTATTTTTATGCAAACGTTACTTGTAACCCGTGTAACCGGATTGGTTGAAATTGCTGCGCGCACACATATAATATAGTACAGTCAATATTTTCTCTCAGACATTAAAATAATGTAATTTGGTGGAGGGGCGTGCACTTTTAGAATGAAAGATCTCTACCGACGATAAGACATTAAATGAATCCACTGATCATTTAAACGTAAAATAACCTTGGCATTATTCAATCTTCTCAAATATAGTTTTTTTTATGTATTCGAACAAACTCAATGTATATATTTTTGACACACACGGTCGTCCATCTCCAAATTAAGTAACTTAATACTTGTGTTATGAGTGATAGACAGCTAACTATCCTATCCTACTAATATTATAAATGCGAAAGTTTGTGAGTATGAATGGATGTTTTGTCAGACTCGCATCTTACTATTTAGTTTTTAGGTCAAGGTGTTTCCTTTTACATTAAATTGCAGTGGCATGATAATGTTTATGATCTCTATAAATCGTTTTACTTTTTTTATCCTGTGGCTTCACTCAATCAACAGTTTTTTTATATAGGGTGCTGAAGTAGTTACCTAAATTAAAATTAATGTGGTATGGTTATACCACCCTGTATATGAATAAGTGATACAATAATTACTTAATGCAAAATGATAATATTATTTTACTATAATCAGCGATTAACGGATTCGTAAAATCAATCATCAAATCCTAAGTTAGTGTCTTCAAAGAGTTATTTTTTGTCTGTTACCCCCGCTTATTACAGTTCTATTTATCGATAATCCTTAATCAATAAACCCTGCCAAATTCATTGATCTTAATATTTCATCATTCTTTATAACTATTTTTCATTGTTAGATTTAGTTCATATTACAATTTATTGTTTTCCATCTTGCGATATCGCAACAAATATATAGATTCTGCGGAGACAAAATTTATCATGTCACAGTTTCTAAATAACATAAATTCTAGACTATATATCCAATTATACCATAGGTGTTGACGTAGTCGGTTAAATAGATATGCGGGTTCGATAACAAATGATCTTCCTGTGCTCATATATGATGCTCGTTATCGCAGCTACGTACCTTTAATCTATATTATAAATCAGGGGTTTCAAACTCAAAAGGTAACGTGGGCCAAATAAACAATGTTTAGCTTTAGGTGGGGCGCAAAAAATAATTTTCATAGAAATCGAATATTTTTATTGTGCATTATAATAAACATATGCACTAAAGCCCCCTATAACGCGGTAGATCGGTTCCTCATTATAAGAAAACGTGTTGTAGGTTTATTCCCGTACACCGCGCTCGTATAACACGAGTTAAATATACAGGGGGTTTCAATGGAATATTAGAAGAAAACTACGTTATGAACGAAATATTTTCGTTTTATTAAAATCATGAGTGTAAAAGTTTTATATAAAATAAACTGTATAAAAATACAATTTCTACACCTAAAAATATGATAAAATTTTATACGTGGGAAGTCCCCGTGTTTATGGGGGAAAACACTGCTTATACGAGAGACTGAAATCGCGTTATAAGAGTACCGCGTTATAAGGGGATTACTGTATACAGTTAAATTGATGAATTAATCTTATACGGATTATATAGGATTATTTGACTATTTAATCTATACGCTTATAAAAATTTTATTTAAAGCCTATTAAAGCCTTTATTTTTTTAGTTTCGTATCTAATTCACATTTCTATTTTATTTTTACATTGCGTCATTCATCCACCGCAAAAGTATTTATCTTGCGAGTTTGACTCCCCTGTTGTAAATTATAATCAAAATTGTTTTTGAACCAAATATATTTAATTAGCTTAATTTGCGAAATAAGAAACTTTTTGTTCATTTCATTGGTGCTAGATGTTTAATTTTTGAAACTAAATAAGGGAAAATATACTTATTTTGTCTTATTTATGCGGCAACATTTAGAGCTTAATAAGCCCAGTTCTAACAAAAAAATAACAATGGGCATAAGTTAATGGCTGATTCGCATTTTTTTTAAATTTATTAATAAAGTTAATTTTAAACAATAGTAGAAATAATTGTTTAAACTTATGAAAAAAAAAATTCTAAGACGTTTTCAATAACATAACGATGATATTTTAATTCTTTAAATGTTTGCTGATTGAAGATAATTGAGTAATTATGATTTTGAATTTATTATCTTACATGCGAAGGAGCTCTCTCGTCCACATAGGTGTTATACGAGTCATAACTGCCAAAAATCATGTCATGAACGAATTGAGAACTTTAGGTTAAGGAAAGAAATGTATTTATAATATTTAAATTATGTACTAATTTATTGAAAATGAACCTTAACATAGGATAGTTCCAGTGTGCTACAAGCCTTACAGTTTCTCAAAGTGCAAGACATTCCAATGCAGGGAAATAAAAGCATATCCGTACTAAAATACAATAAAAATAATCACTAAAAAGAAAGTGATAATTTGAATTTAGTCGATCCAATCAAAATGCAGGCAATCGTTATGTTTGTTTCAACTTTTGTGTTAGAAATATTTCGCCCTATCCGAAGAACAAAGTCATACATCGACTGTGAACTTGCAAATCTTATTTTTGATAACATTTCAGAAGAAAAAACGTGATTATTAATACATTCGCAATAATTTTTATGAAATAAATAAACTAGTAGACTATAAAAATGTTTGTTTATTAACAACTTTTCTATCAGATAATACATGTTGATACGGTAAATGATGGCAGTAGCACCTAATGCCGTTATAAAGTGATTTTGGCTTAAAATAAAATATAGGGCACATATGCGTTCACAGTCGATATCCCATATATAAGCATAGGAAATACGACTTCATTCTTCGGATTATAATTAATGAAGCACTTTACACTAAGAGATATCATAGCGAGATAACTCTGACGATCCGTACTGGACTGTAGTAATCTATATCTCCCTTGTGAGATATAAAAGCTATTTTAACTGCCAGATATTTAAACGAAATAAGTAAGCATCGAGATAAAGGCCGATTGAGTCAATGCTCATTCTATCCCCACTGTATGATATTTGGTTTCTGTAAACAGAGATAGAGCATTCCTTCGTTGTTTTTTCTACGTTCGTAAAATTCTATGAAATAATCTTAAAATGCTAGTTCGCGTTTTTTTTATTTATTTATAAAACTTTATTGCACATTCTGACAGTCAAACAGAAATATATCAGAAAAGAGAAACATAATAGAGATTTCTAGCGTTCATGCCTATTGGAACGCGCTCTAAAGTATTCGTTGTATTTTTCAAAATACTTCGCTGTATTCGCTGTATTTTAATTTCTGCAGAAGATACTTTATTAATATATATTATTTTATATATAATTTTATTAATATAAGTACCAGCCTTTTACAATCCCACTGCTGGGAGTAGGCCTCCTCTCTCCGTTTCTGGAGAGAAGGGTTAGAGCTAAGACCTACCACGCTGCTCCAATGCGGATTGGTAGGTTACACATATCTCCAGAATTCTCTAGATATATGCAGGTTTCCTCACGATGTTTTCCTTCACCGAAAAGCGTGTGATTAATTGCAATTATCAATTAGACACATGAGTTTTAACAGAAAAACTCGTTGGTGCCTGCCCGGGTTTGAACTCGTGTTCCCCTCGAAAGAGTCGCACGGTCTCACCGCTGGGCTATCACAGCTTAAATTTTATTAATATACATTATAAAAATTCTAGTTCCTTATTATTTTTGCTTTTTGAAATTTTGATGTAAAGGATGTTTCCTTTACACTAAATGATCAAGAAATAATGGTATTGTTCTAGCTCTATTTCCGTTTGGTTTAAATCGGCCTTAATATAAATTTTGAATTCGCATAAAATCACACTGCCTGTCAATTTATAGCAATAAAATACTTAACTAGCCAAAATATTCTCGGTTTTATAATTAAACTAGAAACTGACTGATATGTGACAATACAAAACTGGTCTCATTTCTAATAGCTGCTAATATTTTTATGCCACTGTAATTATTAATAGGATTTGTTACTGTAGCTCAGTTATATAGGGTAGTAAGGACTATGCGTTGAATTTTTTAAGAGTTTTCATTGTTAGTATTTAAAAATTGTATTTATTAAACCAATTTAGATATATCCTTAAATTATATACACAATATTATCTGAAATATCCCGATGATTACTTAAACTTTATGAAACAGTAGTCAATGTTATTTAAAGAGCATTTACTTGTCGAGGGTTACGTTACGGTTC
Source organism: Morpho deidamia (assembly GCA_947086505.1). Classification (NCBI taxonomy): domain Eukaryota; kingdom Metazoa; phylum Arthropoda; class Insecta; order Lepidoptera; family Nymphalidae; genus Morpho; species Morpho deidamia. The sequence continues at coordinate 6,605,854 of CAMTZC010000025.1, forward strand.
TGGACCATATAACTTGTCAAAATTGAACGTTTATTTTGGATATGAATATATTGATATTCAAGAGATTGGTCACAATGTTGTTAAATTTGTATCAAACAAAGAAATCGGATTAAATGTATGTATACTGTAATGAACCACAATCCTGTTCCTACCAAACTGTGCCAAATCTTTTTGAATTTAGACTTGTGAGTGGTATTCATAGTTCGTGTGTAGAGACCGGCTATACTCGCGTGTTATTTTATCGGGTGAGCACTAGTTTCAAGCCCATGCGGGGCCCTTATTCAAAAAGCTTTTGTGAGGTGTTATCGCGGCTAAAGCTCATGAAGAAGGTCAAGCAGATCGAACAGAATATAACGTGAGTATAGCCGATTTCTATACATTAACCGCGCCAAACCTTATGTAAATGTTGTAATATTTACGATTGAAATGTATTTGAGCTGCTTTAACATCGAATATTCCAGGAATTCAACCAAAAAAATCGAAACTTTTAACTTTGAATAACACTAAGCACAAAAACATACGCTAGTTTCATAGTTCGATTTTGAATGCGCTCAAAATACAATTTGTTTATAATGGACCCTTGTCTTCCATAGCTTAGTAATATTAAGAATAAATACCAAGTATTAACCGACTGATGGAATGTCGTCAAATATAACAACGGCTCGTTTATACAATAATGTATTAAATAATTTTTACAATAACTTAAATACATATAAGTGTAAAAGTTAATAAACACTATGAATGAATATATGTTACTTTTATTTTTATTCCTTATCTTCGAATAGGTGCTGTGATTTGCAAAAATTTGAATCGGCGTTCTTTAATACTTTTAGGCCCTCTGAAATTTAAATTGACAAATTATTAGTATGACTAGAAATACGTGCGGCTCCGCCCGCGTGAATGTGATACCCTACACCGCTTTTATACCTATTCCCCCCTCTAAACTACAATCGACACCGATTTGTTACACTATCCCCACTAAAAAATTTTGTAAAACGACCTCCACAACTCAATTTACATGAAACGGTTATGTGCTATTAACCTTAACCTTTCGGAGGAATTACACTACCTTTTAGTAAAAACCGTACTAAAATCCGTTCAGTAGATTTTGAGAAAATCGATTACATACAGACAAACAGCTTTTTGAGATTTTGTTTTACAATAAGTATAGATAAGATTATAAAATCATATTTCTAGTATCGTGTAAAATACTAACTTTTAGTAAACTACTAGCTTTTTATACCTATTCCTCCCTCTTTGTTACCACCTGTTTTGTTACTACCCTCACTAAAAATTGTCGTAAAACCTCTTCAACTCAAATTACATAAAATGTACTATTAACCTAAACCTTTCGAAGCAATTGCACTACCTTTAAGTAAAAACCGTATTAAATACGTTCAGTAGATTTTGAGAAAATCGATCTATTATTATCGAAGAGAACTACACACGAATGTATACAAAAACATACGTTTACCTTTTCCTCTTCCTTTACGTCGTAATTCAGCGAGTCTTTCGACCTCACTTTCCTCTTCAAAGTTCTCTCTTTCCCTCCTCTGAGATTCCTCCTGAGCTTGTTTTAGCAAAGAATCTTCGAGAAATGTAAGTTCTATCCGAAAAATAAGAATGATTTTAGATATAAAACCTATCATACTATTATATTACACTGTATTTAGTGAAATGCAAGTACCCAAAGTTAAAATGGCTAAATGACTTGTCTAAACCTCGATAAGACCACAATATTGAGAATGATACACTATTATAGAGCCAACCTTCTTCTCTTAATCTACATGGAGCTCACATGGAGATATAAAATAGCATATTACATCACTTTTTCGCACTTCAAGTCCGTACCAAAAATTACATCAATCTATTACTCTATTCGTATATAAAAAAAAAGACAAACAAACAGACCTCATTTATAATATTCTTGAATTTAAAGTACACGATAGTTTAAATAGTGGCATGATTCATAATTATTGTTTAGAGACCGGCTATACTCACGTCTTATTTTATCAAATGAGCACGACTAGTTTCAAGCCCATACGGGGCTCTTGTTCATGAGCTCTTTACGCGGCGGGATCCGATCCGTTAAAATAAGACGTAAGTATGTCCGGTCTCTAAACATTAATTTATAATGTTCGTTTTTAAATGTTAAAATCATAACTGCAAATCTTGCGGATAACTGTTGGAAGATCTGGTTTGGGACACGTTTTGATTCGCGCATAAAATACGATACGCGATAATATTACGCGAAACTTGGAGATCCTACTGTAAGAACACAAAATTACTGGTGAGTCTCGGGTCCATGGCTATCCAGGGTCCGTTGAAGATGATGGCAGCGGTCGGCCGCGCTTTCGCCTCGGGGTTCATCAGCTGCGTAACTTGCTGCTTGCACTCAGTCGACAGCTGGTTTACTACGCTTGTGCGGAAACGCCATTTCCGCATCACCTAATCACCAGAAACTGGTGATGAGTTTAAGATCATACCTAGCAAGTGCTAGTTATTATAAATATCGACAATATCTGAGTAGCTGAACGTTAGAATTATCTTACTTGCCGCGATAGTTTGATAGGAAAAGACGTTTTAAATCTAAGATGATTAATTCTTGGAGCTGTAGATTTACATTTACATTTAAATTTAGATTAAGTAGTTCATTTTTGTCCTTATATATATAATGATGTGCATGCTGTGACACCTAAAGGCAGTTCATTTAATGCCTCTTGTGTTGTGCTACTTTAATTTAATGTTTTAATGTAACTGCCACTGGTTGTTCCTTAATAAATAAATAAAATGAATAAATATTTTTTATAAATTTAACTAGCTGTGCCAACAACGGCTTCGCCCGCGTGGGCGATTCATTGATTACGAAACTTCCCGAATTTTCGAAATTATTAGTTATTGTGAGTTAACCTTGAGAGACAGAGACTTGCTTTTGCGGACTTTTTTGTATTATTTTATAGATCTATTATTCTTTACTACATTACTTTAGCGTATCTCTGCTAGTTTAAGCAGCGCACGCGACTAACGTTCTAAGTTTTTTAACAACTGCGCGATCTCTTCAACACAATTTACATAATACAGATATGTATTATTTACCTAAACCATCCGTAAGTATCTTTTGGTGAAAATCGTACAAACATCCGTTCATCAAATCGATTACATACAGACAGACGGCTTTTTGGGACTTTGTTTTATAATAAGTACAGATGTAAATTAAAATTTGACTGCTATGATTTGGAATATTATAATCTCTTTGTATATATGACGTAATGAATTTTTCGATTTAAGAGTTAATGTGGAATGAATACTTAACATAAAAATATAATTAGTTTCTTTTATTATCACACAAGCTTCCAGATCTATATTTAAACGCTAAAAGATGTATATATTGTTACCTGTTTCTCATATAGTTTTTTGACCGACGTCTCATTGAATGGCAGCGCTTTATTGAGCATCGTGTACAAAATTATTCCTATCGACCACATGTCAGCCAGTTTCGGCAGGTACGGAACACCCTTCAATACTTCTGGAGCCGCGTACGAAAGCGAACCGCAATACGTCTCACTTAAAACGTCCCTATCTCTCTGCCGGACGTTGCGGGCGAAGCCAAAGTCAGTTATTTTCACGTTATAATTCGCTGTTATCAGTATGTTTTCGCATTTCAAGTCCCTGTGCGCTATATTCATAGTATGAATGTACTGTATCCCAGATATGATCTGGCGCATCCAGAGTCTGCTCTGATTTTCGGGCACGGCGCCGTTTTGCGAAAGAAAGTCGAGCAAGTCACCGTTTTCGGCAAAACGAAGGAATATGAAGTATTTAGCGCGGCGTTGGAATATATTCGAGACGTGTACAATGTGAGGGTGATTTATTCGAATTAGAATATCGAGCTCGCGAGGTAGAAATTTCGTTAAATAATCTCGCGGCGCTTGAGCGGTGTCTATTACTTTGCAAGCCATTATGGTGTGCCGAGTCTCGTCAACCATGTGGGTTGCTTTAAAGACCTGTGAATACCCGCAATAGATTTAAATACTATTAACATACTAATACCAGAGTTTGCTATCTAATAATAATTAAACAATTTATATTATTTAGGCAAACAAAAACTGAAATGAGAATGCTGAGATGGTCCGCGGGAGTAACACTTCTAGATAAAGTCCCCAACCATTACATAAGGGGAACTTTTAAAGTGAGACCCATTGCGGAAAAGCTGACAGAATCACGACTGCGATGGTACGGCCACGTTATGAGGAGACCAGTGAACCATATGACCAAAAAAATTTTGGAACTCGGAGCCGCGTCAAAGAGACCTGGAAGACCCCAAATCACATGGGTAAAAGCCATAGCCGACGACCTCAAAAGGGAGAACATAGATCCACGGTCGATTGAGAACCGCCATCTCTGGAAAACCCTAGTTAGGAGAGCCGACCCCAATTAAAAATGGGATGAAGGCCGGAACAATGATGATATTATTTAGGCAAAATACCTAATAATTAAAGTTCAATAAACCGACATTCCTTTTTCATTTTCACTTATCAATATATAATAGATGAAACGAAATTAATGTTCAATGTGATGATTTAACTTTTGTGAAACCCATTTTCATTTTATTTGTAACTATAAACAGATTTTGCAGTAAAATTGTTAATAATAAATGCCTAAAATCGAACGAAATGCTAAAATTAATAAACAATTTAAGAAGTACAAGCATTAATAATGAAAGTACAAAAATCAAAGTAATCGTAATCAGTTTAGAGATCACAATTTTTGAGTTTAAGATTATTTTATATAAAATACTTCTTAGAAAAGATAAATATTACGAACTGAATAAGCATTATAATAAATACTACTTAATTATTTAGTTATTTTATCGCAACACTGTTCTACGTCATTTTTGAGTGTATTTTATTGATGTCGTATTATACTTGCCTTTGCATAGGAGCCCTCACCAATAATTTTGTCCAATATAAAACCCTTCTCTTCCAAAACAAGTATATCAGACTGTGTCGTGCTCAGATCCAATTTCTCGGTCATGGGGCCCATTGATTAACCGACTCTTGTCACACATAATTCATTTAATCTTCACTTTCGCCGCAAACATGTTGATCAACTATTATTTGGCGAAAGTTATTGCGAAATATTCATGATCTAAAATTTTTATTACGTTTTTGGAAATAGTTATATTTTGCTATAATATGTCAGAACAGAATAATCAATTCGTCGACACTTCTACTTGAAAGTTTAAAAAAGTATTTATGGAATTGATAAGGTTGAGAAAACTATTCAGGTCTATGATGATCTGTTTAGGTTTATAAATAACGGGTTTACTCTCTGTAGGTATAACTTTTTTATAGGCTGAATGTATAATTATATAGTTTATAATGTGAGAGAAGTTTAAGGAAACAGGTATTCTTACGTTAGCATCACAGTATATTTTTAGCAATTTGATTTTTGTGCATAAAAATATACATAATTATAAAAAGATTGGCTATGTATATAATAGACAAAGTAGGAACCGACATAAGCTTGCGGCTCCTGCTTTGCGCCTTGTAAGAGTACGTAAGTCGTTTGTGGGTTTGGGTATAAGATTCTATAACAAAACTCCACAATCAATTTTAACTTTGCCATTACAGCAATTTAAAAATACTGTTAAAAAGAGGCTGATACAGAAAGCCTATTATACCGTGGAGGCTTACATTGATAAGAATGCGTGGATATAGCTGCTCTTTGACCTTGTGCAGGATAGCTATGACAAAATGTAATTAGTATTAAGAATCTTCTTTTTTAAAAGAGCTCCTCCGAGTTTCTTGCTGGCTCTTCTCGGTAGGACGGCTTTCCGAACCAGCAATAGAGTCGAAGTTTCAAAAGCACTTGTTTACAAGTTTACTTGAATAAATAATATTTTGAATTTGAATTTGAATTTGTGAGGTCGTGATAATTTAATAATCTATTTAATTACCGAATTCCTTCTTTACATCTGTGCTTAAATAACCGCGATGATAACAGCGCCTACGTTTTAAGCAAATTGGTCCAAAGGGAAGATGCAATAACCCAGAAGTGGGATGGTAATAAAGTATTATTTAACTTTATATAACGTTTGTAATTTTATTTTTGTGATTTTAGGTGCTAACGTCATTATGTTGCTTTTGAGGATATTTTTTTTATAAAAATAGAGCAAAAACAAGGATTTTAAGTTATACAATATTATTAATAAACCTATCACGACGTTATCGAGGATCACGTCTATATTGAAAACTCACCAAGAAGATGACGAGCCAGCTAGATCGCATGTAGCTTTTACGATTGATGTATCTGGAAGGCACGTTTCCTTTAAGGGATCTGACACTTTTAGTTTATTTTTCAAATGCTTTTTTTCTTCTCGGGCCTTATTATACGCAGTTGTTTCTTGGGGTGTCCATTCTGAAATGACCTAGTTTTTTTTAACACGCACACGCATTTCCCGCCACGATAATGACGCATAAAGAGCTCATGAATAAGGGTTACCCGATAGAATAAACGTGATTATAACTGATTTCTATACATTAACTATGCATGCCAGTCACGATAGTCTAAACTCAAAAATAACATAACTTTTATTATTGAGACACTTTAATCAAGTTTGTCAAATTACTATATAAACTTTTGGTTTTACTACAAAAATTATCATTGTATTACTACTAAACTTTAAAGCTAGATTTACGCCTAACATAAAACTATAAAATTTTAAATAAAAACTGGTAAATTTGAAAAGGCTCACCAACATCCTTACTATACACGTATATACTAACCTAATAATCTAGAATCCATTGCAATCCATTCGCTGTTAATTATACTATGGATTTTTATTCTGTGTTGACAATTAGGTTCCAACATGTGGGTTACTAATCGTTTGCAGTTCAGCGACAGAGAATCAACGTATCGTGATCTAAACTTCCAGTTTTTGTTAATTTGTGCTTGGTACAGTTGCTTTATATGTTTGTCCTCGAAAGGCATCGCTCTGTTCAACATAACATAAACCACGATTCCGAGTGACCAAACATCAGTAGGCTTTGGGTAATATGGGGAGCCTTGTAAGATCTCGGGTGCGGTGTAAGATAAAGAGCCGCAAAAAGTTTCACTTGGAATATCCTTTAGTCGTTTATCGACGCACATACGAGCAAAGCCGAAATCGGACAATTTAGCGTTTTGATTCGCAGTTAAAAGTACGTTCTCACATTTAATGTCTCTGTGAGCTATTTCCAGTTCGTGCATGTATTGTATGGCGAGAGCGAGTTGCCGCGTCCAAATCCTTGCCTGGTCTTCTTGTACGGCACCTTTTTGCAATATGTACTCGAGTAGATCCCCGTGTTCCATATACCTCATGAATATGAAATATTTGTATCGTCTTTGAAATATGCTATGCGTGTGCACCAAATGTGGATGATTTAATTTTATCAGCATCTCTATTTCTCTGGGTAGGAATTTTTTTACAAAGTCCTTAGGTGCCGTATTTGTGTCTATAACTTTGCACGCTAGTATCGATAGCTTATCATTCTTGTTTGGATTTCTGTATTCAGCGAGGTAAACCTGCGGAAATTTAATTTGTTTAATAGAATTTTTATTGAAAATTTTAAAAAACGTTTTTGCAAGTGCAATGTTTGGTACCTTAGCATATGATCCTTCATTTACTTTCTTTATCATTTTATATCCGCGAGAAGCTAGCGTCAATTGTTCAGAACCACTTAATTTTAAAACGTCTTCAATGTTGAGCTGAATCACAAAAAAAATCACACATTCATAACAAAAAAAAATATCTAAACACATAGTAAGAAAAACGTTAAATGAATACCTTTACTTTTCCCTCCATTTAATCAGTTTTTTTTTGTTTTGCTGTTATATTGGCTAGAGATTTTATCATTTCACTGACCTGGACAAACAAATTATAATCTATACATAGCTATACATAAAAGCTCGCTTTAAAAGCCTCTGGATAAAGCCTAAATAATACCCACTCAATCGTTTTCTGAAAGTATTGAGGTTAAAAATATCTAAACATCAAACGTACCCTATTAGAAGAGTCCTTATGATTCCGCTCTAAAATGTCACCTTGCCTTTTCGGCGGATTTTTATGAATATCTGAGAGTCTTCGTCTTTCCTCTTTAGCTCTTTGAAGAGCAGCTGCTTCTACTGCATTCAGGGCTAAAAATAAAAATTACGAAAGTTACGACCCATTTGGAGTATTTCCCATACGTAACGAAAACAATAGAAAACTTACTAGTGAGTCGACTATCCATAGCAATCCAATCTGAGCCGAGAATTTGATTGGCCGAATGTCTTAAACCTGGGTCCGGTTCAAGTAAATGTTTGACAACAGATTTGCACTCTAATGAGATGGCACTTGCTACTTTTGATCTAAACCTGTATTTCTTACCCATCTGCTGTTCATAAAGCTTTCGCATCCGCGTATCGTCAAATGGCATAGATTTATTCAACATGACAAACAGTACAACGCCCAAGGACCAAAGGTCGGTCGGTTTGGGCAAATACGGCTTGCCCCGGAGTATTTCTGGAGCTGCATAAGACATTGACCCGCAATATGTTTCACTGGAAATCGGCTGATCTTCGTCGTCCACACAGAACCTCGAAAATCCAAAATCAGACAACTTTACATTAAAGTTAGCTGTTAACAAAACGTTCTCGCATTTGATATCTCGATGTGTTATTTCTAATTCATGAAGATATTGCAAGCCCAATGCCAATTGCCGTAACCATACTCTCGATTGGTTTTCTGAAACGCATCCGTTCTTTAAGATATAACCTAAAAGGTCGCCGTTTTCGCCATACCGCATGAAAATGTAGTACTTTGTTTTTCTCTGAAATATACTATGCACGTGGATCAAGTGGGGATGGTTGAGTCTTATAAGAACATCTATTTCACGAGGTAAAAATTTAATTACAAAATCCTTTGGTGCTTTCAACGTTTCGATAATTTTGCATGCAAGTGTTACTTTACTTTCGTCTTTGCCTGAATATTCAGTAAGGTACACCTGCAGAGCAAACAAATAATAAAATATCGAGCTTCCCACTAAACCAACATACCACTTGTATGTATTATTGTAGATATTACCTTTGCATATGCACCTTCACCAACAAATTTAGCTAATCTATACCCTTTAGCAGATAAAGTGTTTTCTTCTGATACAGTAGTTTTCAGTTCGGTCATGATAACATGAATCAAAGTAAGACATGCAACATCCTGCGTGAACCACACTTTCGGAATTTAGTCCTCGGCCGGTCAGCAGGTTCGCTCGGAGATAAGGTGAGGGCATTTTTATTTTTTAGTTATTATATTACATCATTTAAATTTTGCCTGATAATATAGTGACATTCTGTCAATAGTGACAATGCTTACGATAGCAACAGATTTTTCTTTCAATTCATTCTTCTGTACATGAATTATAAACTTGTTGGTAAAACTATTTATCTTGCTCTATATCTATGATTTTAATGAAGAAATTCTCAATATCATGAAAAATGTAAATTCTATAAGATTTCTATTTTTCTATGCTCAAGTAGTATAGTAGTGAAGATAGTATAACTTCTAGGAGTTCTTTAAAACTCACTACTGTGCTGAATACTGCTACTGAATAGTTTTGAAATCCTTTGTATGAAGACGGTAAAATAAACCATAGACAGAAGTTTACAGTAAGAAAATCCAAGAGGAAATAATAATTTGAAGAAAATAAGTTTCAATTTTTTCGTTTAACACTTTAATTCTAATAAATAATAGAAAAATAAATTATAAATTGAAACAACAAATGAAAGTCTATGATAAACCTAAAAATTTCCGCCATGAAAACAATAAAGTGAAGGAAAGATCATAACTCCAATTGTTTCTTATTTAGGAACTCGCCGGCTATTGATATTCTTTGCAAGAAAGATGGAGCCGGCGTCAATAGAAAATTGTATTTGCGTACATCCGGATGTTCCGGGTATCTTTTTTCTTTACGAATCCTTTCGATCATTTCCTGGGGCTCGCACTTTGGTTTTGTCTTCCAGTCGCTATTAATAAAATCCTGTATAACTTTCGGTAAAATTATCGCAGCGTCCTTTGCTTTAGTAGTACTCGGTGGTTGTAATTTATCAGAATCAACTCTCGCAATAATTATATCGTCTACCTCAACTTTATTATCTGTATCAGGTGTCTCAGTAATTATTTCTTTATTTTCGTTTTCGTCCGTGTTATTATAATAACTATTAATGCTTTCTTTTATAATTTCGCCCAAACTCTCATTTTTAACCTTCTCTCTTTCAGTTCCATCTATGTTAACATAACCTGTTCTTGTTTCTGTTTTAATAGAAACTACCTTCTGTTCGTCTTTATTGTCATTCTCAGTTACATTGCTTTCAATAACATCTTGTGACCTATCATAAATTTCATTGTCATTAATACTTATATTTTTCATGGTCGTGGCGTCTATCATGGTCATAAATTGGATATTGTCCTCTTCATCTAACATTTGGTATATTCTGTGAACTTCACTAATGTTTATGCTGTAACAAAAATGTGCAAAAAATATATGAAGTCGACTGTCGACAAGTTTAAAAAGTTATTTTGAACCTTTTTAGTTCTACGCTCTATAACACGCTCATTTTAAGGAACTATTTGTTTAGGCAAAACATCTACCGCGGCATTCAGTCGAAACTACGAAAAATCTTAACTTTTTAAATAAAAACAAAAAGTTTATATGCTAATTCATAATAAAATTGTAAATGCAAATGTCTATCTGTTCCTCTTTTTGAAATGAAATTTAGTATAATTGAATGAAATTTAGTATAATTGAACCTTATATATACCGGGCTAAATTATAAAATTGAATAATCCTATTTTTCCTTCAGGAATTTGCAAAAACTAGTACATAATTGGAATGAAGGAATTCGCTATTACGACTAAGTAGCCAATAAAATGCACACATACCCTTGCTTAGCTTCATGACAACAATATAACATCGTTGGATCTATAGGGTGTGCCTCTGTATTAAATATATATCCGCCCATGTCAACGATACACTCGCCATTCGGCGTGTTTATGATCGTTCCGTGAACTCCGGGATTATGAATAAAATTGTCCGGGTCGAATAAGAGATAGAGATATTTGGTGGTTTCAGAGAGGAAAAAGGACTCCATACGATCTTCTTTACGATGATCGCGAACATCTTTTATCTGGAATGCATTTTATATACTTTTGACCTACATTTTGGGAAAGCGTTAAAAAAATGTAACTGTCGTGTCTCAGAGTTAAAAAGTAGTTTAATATTATTAAACCTGAATATTAAAGTTTGGTCTACCAACAGGACCTAAGTACAATTTTTCATATGCGCAAATATTATGCAAATTTTTATGATTTAAGGTAACTAAAATGTATAAAATACGTTTTAATAAGTTTAATACGTTTAAATAATATATTTCAATGAGGCGTATATGTACTTTACTGTTAAACTATCTATATAGCTATATAAAAGAGAAAGTATGCATGTTATTTGTAGACTCCGAAAGGACTGGACCGATTTTAATGTAATCTTCAACCAATCTTTAGTTTAACTCAGCGGATATACCTTTAAAGTTTGGTGGCGATCGGAGCATTTTTTTCACTGTCAATGACAGTTTTTTTTCGATGGAAAGTCAAACTAGACAGCGCAGCAAAAAGTGGCCGCACCTCTAGTTTGGTATAAAGTAAATAATAAGACAGTCAATACCGTCGCAAATCCACAAGGAGTTCTGGCACTGTGTTGTATACTCCTCAGTATATCCTCGCCCATTTGCAGAAGTATGGGGTCCCGAGTGTCCCGATATAAGTACATGATGGACTCTATCAATTCGGGCCTCAAAGGGTAACTCTCCCTGGTCGCTGAGGCCTCACCGGTACCAAGATTATACACCTCTGGGGTGAACCCGTATTGCTTCCATACACTGTGGTAGTTATGTATTATACGCATCGCGGTATCGCTTTCGCCTGTATAGAAAGAAAACACTTTTACAAGGGAAGCTTTAGCGCCGCGTAATAGATAACAGCGCCATCTAGTTTTGCGACGGTACCAAAATATCTCAAACATCACGCCACCCAAAGCACGACTAAGTCCTTTATAATAACCGCCTCGAAGGACCAAAAAATATTTAATTAAACACCGAACGCGTATGTACTGAACCCTATTTTTTCTAATACATAAACTTGAACCTATAATTTTACAAAAGAACATCTAATTTATATAATTAGGCGTTAGATTACGGAGATCCATAATACAAAAATAATAATAAAATTGTTTTACTATACTTCTCGAAAAAATAAATAGAAAAAATATATAATGCTAAATGTATAATGGACTATGCGTTTTTTCATACCCGATACATGTAGGATTCGTAAAAACACACGCACAAACCTCCACCACCGCCACCATAACACACAAGCACTACACACGTTCACTATCACAAACTCAAAAATTGTTTCGCCCCGCAACCGAAACAACAACGAAGAGAACATCTTTTGCGCAGCGTAATAGACAAAAACGTCACCTAGTTTTGGGTTAACAAAATTTCGCAAACAGATGGCGTTACCAATATTCATATAAATACTATAAATGCGAAAGTCTGTCTATAGCGGCCATGTTCATTTGGTAATCACACGAGACCCATGGGGTGAAACTCTGTCTGATATACTGTCTATTGCGGCCACGTTCATTTGGTCATCACACGAGACCCAGGGGGTGAAACTCTGTCTGCCATACTGTCTTTTGCGGCCATGTTTATTTGGTCATCACACAAGACCCAGGGGATGAAACTCTGTCTGCCATACTGTCTTTTGCGGCCATGTTCATTTGGTCATCACACGAGACCCAGGGGGTGAAACTGTGTCTGTCATACTGTCTATTGCGGCCATGTTCATTTGGTCATATGTCAGTATTATCTATGACGAGACCACTCGTATTCAACCAGCAGAAGACTGTCTTGCATCAAAATCCCTTCAAGAGATCATTCAAGAGGTCATTTATGAGTGAATAGTTGACCATAACTTACCTATTAAACTGAGCAAGCCAGGCCAGTACGACTCCAGAGACTGGAAAACCGGCAGAGTCACGTGCCCACGCAGCATTGTAGCCCACACATACCAGTCGTTTTTCTTCAAGTACTTGTCAATCACTTGCCGAGCTTCATTGAACATTGACATCAATTCGGGACGTTCTAGTAATATTGCCCCTACATAAAAACATTTGATTTTTAATAATTATATGCTAACCTGTATAGTATAGTGTATAGTGTACTGTATAGTGCTCACATATGGGAGCCAAACCTGGGCTACAACAAAAGCGCAAGATAAGAAACTTATAGTATGTCAAAATGCCATGGATAGAAGTATGCTAGGCAAAAAACTATTTGATAAAGTAAGAACTTCCACTATAAGAAAATATACTAAAACTAAGGATGTAATTAGAACCATCAGGAAGTTAAAATGGAAATGGGCTGGCCATACAATAAGAGGAGATGAGAGGTGGTCGAAAAAATTAATGTTCTGGTATACAAAACACCAGAAAAGAAAGAGAGGCAGACCACCCCTAAGATGGGTGGATGACATTTTGACTGTGGCAGGGCCAAAATGGACTAGGCTTGCTGCAAATAGAAGTACCTGGTCACAGTTGGAGGAGGCCTTTGTCTGTAGACAAACAGACATAATTGATGAAAAAAAAAAAACCTTATTTTAAATCAGTATCTAACTAATGTCTGAATAAAGGCTTAAATAAATAAATAACCTGTATAAGTATAATAACTTTGCTCTGCCAAAAGTGTGTGGATTAAAAAATAAATTTCATCATATATTGATTGGGGTCGGCACAACATGGTTTAAACATGTTGTTAGATAATTAGGCTTTTTTACGACTGGCCGCCGGCCTGACGACCTTAACTTAGTCGCCTTTTACGACACCTCGGTAAGAAATGAGGGTGATCTATTCTATTACGCCGGATACCTCAAGGCGTGTCAACTAACCTTTGTCGCCTTTTACGACACCTCAGGAAGAAATGAGGGTGCTCTATTCTAATCAACCGCATACCATATGGTGGGTTAACTTACCTTAGTCACCTTTTACAACACATAGTTTACATACTCTAATATTCTTATTACTTTTGTATTATGCAATTCTGCAAAGCAACACCTACTTCTATAAATTAGTAAAACAACTCTACATATTCCTGTAGTTACTTTTAAATTTTTAATGTACTTATACAAACCTTTAACTAAGTACTCAAAGTATGAGTCAACACCCCCACCTATACCAGCATCTTGCGCAGTCCATCTTCCAGTCATAACATCAATATGGTTACCAACTAGACCTATGGGAGATCTATGGTGATACAATGCTTGAAGCGCATTGTATGCTACCTGTAAGGAAAATAGAAATGTTTAATAAATATAATTAAGTTAAAACTATCGTGATTAGTATTCATAGTTAATATATAGATACCGGCGGATCCATCAAGAGCTCATGAATAAGTGCCCCGGATGGACTCAAACTATTCAGGCTAAACCTATAAAATTAGACGTGAGTGTAGCCGGTATCTGTATGTTAAATATAATTAAGGTAAAACGATGTTTATATTAATTAAAGTATTTTGGTTTTTTTAGTTACTTTTTTGTTAAAGCTTAAAACTTTTGGGATAATATCAATGCAATTATGAATCATTTAAACTAATATTACTTTAGGGGAAACAACAACACAAAATACTAATGAAATTCTACTAAAATAAAATAAGTCTGTACACAATTCTAGAAAATTCCACTAGAAATACAATTTAAATTGCTTACCTCTTCATACAGAGGGTCGCCTGTAAGTCTACTCAAAGTACCAAATTCGATAATGAATGTACCTACACCAGCAGTGCAAGTAATACTTGTCTCTCCTGGTGGAACACCAGACCTTAAGTTAATAGTCCCATAGGGCATGCCTGTAGTTGTGTCAAAAGCAGCAATAAGCCTTTGAGCTACATCCTCTGCAAGGCGAAGAAGGGGGCCATTGCAAGGCCATCCAGGTTCTAATTTCATTCCTGATCTAAATAGAAATGTAATTTTATTTATTGGTTTTGTTAAATTAACTTGTGTTTTTATTAATTGGCTAATGTTATCATAATTTCATTGTAAATAGGAACTAGCAATAGTCATGTTTAAATAAAATTAAGTATTTTTATTATCTTTGCCATTACATTCAGTTTATAATACAAATAATTAAATCCATTTAGGCTCATCCAAATAACACTAATAATAAAATTTTATTAACTTATAGATTGACATCTATACATATTATAAAACAAAGTCCCCTAAAGCTGTCTTTCTGTACATGATAGTTTTTCTTAAAATCTACTGAACGAATTTTTGTACAACTGTGACTGTAAAAGTAGTGAAATTTTTGAGGTAGGTTTAGGTAAATAATATATTCTCCAGAACTTCTAACGCAATTTTAATGGAACTTCCATTGGAAGATAGAGGGAACTACGGAGCAACATATAGCCTACTTTATTCCTAAAGTTATCACAGGGTTGGGATTTACACAGGAAAAACTTTGTAACACACTGATTTCCATGGGGGCAAAACTGCAGGGATGATTTTACTAGCAGAAAAATACCAATTAAAAGTACCCACATGCCCATTGCATCATTGGCACATATTGAAGAGTTTGGCTGTGTACTCATTGGTTCACTTACACATCAATGTCATTGTTTTACAGTTGCAAAATTACTGGGAGTTTAGAATGCCTCAACTCTTACTCCTTGCTATATAGTATGAATGTTCATAACAACTACAATTTCTAATCAAACTTTTATTTCTACTTACTTGTATGATAAAAGATGAGCGCTCAGCAAGCCACCTATAATCCGAATATTTGTTTCAAAAACTGACACATTAATATCTGTGTCAAAGTTCTCTCTTTTCAGAACAATATCAACCACTCTGTTAAATTCACTATAGTTTCCCATAATCACAAGCATGTCTAGAGCATCGATAAGAGTAAGAGAGTAACTTCCCCATGTGTCCATTCCATCACAGCTAAGCGGACGTAATTCATCATATGGAAATGCGTATTGAAGGTAACTGTCGTATGCATGTTGAAACATTTCTCTGACCTCTTCCCTTAAAATAAAGAAACAAAAATTTGTTTTTTTAATCTCGTCTAAAACTTAATATTAGATTTATTTGGTATAAACAGTAAATTGCATACACATACCTTAGTTTTAGAATATCATCTTTACTATATTCTCTTATAGATAAACAGTAATTGCACTTAATACATAAAATTATAAACAAACTGAGAAATAATTTACTGAACATAGCGCCAACGTAAAGGTGAAATTTTGAAATATAAATTATTTTAACATTTAATACTTTCTTATAGACCGTCCACTCTACTACACTTAACTAATTTTTTGAAACTAAAATTAAATACTGATATATTTAAGAAGATTTTTTTCTTTTATCATACATGTACTTTATTTTAAGAAAAATCGATACGAGAACATTCAAAACATAACATGTCTTGTATAAATTATTTTACTCTCTTGTACACAAGGTTATAGTCTGTGGTTACAGTCTATACTCTATGTTAAAAGACTATGTATAGCATAGACTACATGCATAGATTTAGACTGCCCGAGGGCGCAGCGGGTTGTGACCCTGCGGGTTCGCGGGTCGCGGGTTCGATTCTCACCAAGGGCCAATCTTTTCTATAAGAATTTGTTGGTTCTTCGAGCCTGGGTGTGTATTTGTATTTAAGTATGTAAATATTTAAAATTATGTATGTAGCATATTTACCAGTTATCCGTCACCCATTACACAAGTATTAAGTTACTTACTTTGAGAACGGACGACCGTGTGTGTAAGTGTCCCATATATGTATATTATATTATAGATGATGCATATGCACAGACTACGTAACTTACAAGTATAATTATATAAGTTATACGTAGTAGGTAGTAGAAATCTGTGATATATATACACAAATGTTACGAATAACCACATAATTTAATAGAAATAATTGAGATAAAGATTAAAATTCATGTTGTAATGACTGACAGTATTAAGAAGGTAATGTCCGTTGCGCTTTTAAAGCTTAACTTTGGACAAATGAAAATAAAATTAGGTATAGTAATTACCTGCATTAAATAATGCTCATCGATGTTTAGAACGGAACAGCCGGCCAGTTCGGTTTCGTTGAACGCTGTCACTGTCACTAAGTTAGTATGTGACGTTTCACACGGGTTCGTCACTCTGTGCGACAGAGACAATGCTCTATGAAGCAGAATCTAGCCGATTTTCCTGTCTAAGCCTAAATGTGCATTATTTATCGCTGCGTACTATACTTACAATTGAAGCTTACATACCGGGCTAACATATATGATCAAAAATTCCATCCTATTTTTTCATTCGGGAATAAAATACATATAATTGAAAGTATTATCAATTAACAATTTAATGAGTACAGCTACTTCTCCTTCTTGTCCAACCCTGCTCCCATTATTTGGGGTCGGGTCTTCTCACTCTTTTGCGCCAAGTTCGGCGGTCTTGGCATGTCAGCTCTGGCAATTGCACCCTGTCTAAATCTTTTTTTATATTGGACCACCAAGTCAAATGCGAGCGACCTCTACCTCTCTGTCGTTCCGATAGATTCAGCGCCAACTGTACCACATTATCACCCTCTCGTCGTTTAACATGGCCATACCACCTGAGGCGGTTTTCGGTAAGTTTCTCCGTAATTGGCGCAACTTTAAAAGTGCCACAACATCCACAACGAATACATACGTATTCGTTGTGGATTTTATCCATTATGGTTACTCCTCCTCCTACTACTCCTCCTGCATTCTTTTTTCGTGTGTCTTTTTCACAGCCCAGCATTCCGATCCGTACATAAGAGCAGGAAGAATTGCTGTTTTATAGATTCTACCCTTAGTTTTTATGGGTATACGAGGATCACACAATACTCCAGTAAGTGACCACCATTTTTGCCACGCTACATTTATTCTATGTGTAACGTCAGCATCTACGTTAGCATCGGCAGTGAGTACGGAACCCAGATATTAGAATGTATCAACCTCGGGGATTGGTGTTGATCCGATAGATATGATTTTGATTGATATATCTCCGCTGAAAGGACATTTCAAATACTCTGTTTTGCTTCTGCTAACTCGCAGCCCGTACTTTTCCAAGGAGTGAGTCCATGTATTAAGGCGTTCTTGCAGATCAGATGCAGTTTTTTCTGCGAGTACAATATCATCAGCATACATCATTGTCCACGGAAGAGGCGATGGTATGCTCTTGGTCATGTAGTCTATTACTATATTAAATAGTAAAGGGCTTAGTGCTGATCCCTGATGGAGGTCTACTTTGACCTCAAATGATTTGCTAATCCCTGCTAAACTTCGGATTCTAGTGTTCGCATTGCTGTACATATCCATGATAAGGTCAATGTAGTGTTCGGGAATTCTTTGCCCGCCCGAAAGCCCGAAGATCCTCCCATACGATTTTTCTGGGGACGCGATCGAATGCTTTTTCAAGGTCTATGAAAGCAAGATGGAGGTCTTGCTTATTGAGCCTATGTTTCTTCATAATAATTCTGATCGTCTTTATCGCGTCAGTGGTTGCTCTGGATGGCGTGAAACCAAACTGATTTGGTGATATTTCAGCGAGTACTGTACGAGTCGTTCTTTAATAATTCGTTCCCAGATCTTTAATGTATGTGAAGTTAGTTTTATACCTCTATAATTTTCGCAGTTTGCCACATCGCCCTTGTTTTTATAGAATGGCAGTAGATAACTGCGTCGCCATGAATCTGGTATGCGTTTGGTAACTAAAATGTTATTAAACAACTTGGTGAGCCAGGCGATAGCTATAAAGCCCAGACGTTTCCATAGGTCAGCTGGAATCTCATCTGGTCCAAGTGCTTTTCGATTTTTCATTTTGGCCACCGCTCGCTTTACTTCTTCAGTTTCGACTTTAGCTATTGGTCCCTGCGAGGGTTTAAGAGGTACAGAATCGTTGTGAGGGAATTCTTCATTAAGAAGTTCCTTATAATATTCTACCCATCGGTTTCTAATTTTCTCATTATCTGTTAATAGTTTTTGGTCTTTACTCTTTATATATTTGTTAATTTTGATATCTAAAGTAGCTTTGTATCTTTGCATTGCAATTTAAAAAATTTCATATTCAGTTTTAGCATTTTCTAAACTGATATAAAGCCATATTTGAATTTGCTCTTTCTTGCACTACGCATTTCTTTGTTTCTTTTTTTCGCCTCTTTATATTTATTTTTGTCTTCATCTAGTTGTGAATTTTGCCATCTTTTAAATGGTTGTTTTTTATGAGCTAACTTATCTTTCACCTTTTCGTTCCACCAATTGGGATCTTTATTATTTGTAAGAGGTCCTTTTGAGATTCCAAGAATTTCTTTCCCTTTTGTGATACACAGACTTTCAAATTTTCGCCAGACATCATTGGCACAGCTGTAGTGTACATCTGTGTCGGTTTCAAGATAGTTTTTCAGTGCCGCCAACAAAATTTCACCTTTGGGGCCATCCAGATTCTTCCACTTGGTTCTTGGTGTTTTGTCTACAACAGTTTTGATGGGCTTAGGTAAATCATATACAGCTACAAGTATTCTGTGTTGCGAAGTTAGGGCTTCTCCCGGTATTACTTTGCAATCTTTAAACTTTCTCTTAACGGCTGTGTCTGAGATGATAAAGTCTATTTGCGAGTTATGACCTCCACTCTTATAGGTAGACAAGTGCTCGATTTTCTTTTGGAAGTTGGTATTTATTAAGGTTAGAGAGTGTTTAGCTGCAAATTCCAGGATCCTTTCTCCGTGTTTACAAAGGACGCCCATCCCGTACCCACCATGTGAACTGCCATAAGCAGTATTCTTGACTCCAACATGGCCATTAAATCTGCTCCAATAATTTTGTATTCGTTAGATGGTATGCCATGTACAACATCATCTAGGTCCTCCCAGAATTCAACCTTTTCTGCTTCAGTGCATCCTGCTTGTGGTGCATAGGCTGATATGATATTCGTTATGTGTTGATCATCTAGGGCCAGTTTGATCGCTCGGTCGCTTCTTCGGATTTATTCGGTCGCTCTTCCTTGTGACATTTACTATACGAGTCTTAAAGTTTTTATCCAACACTATTGCCACTCCGTTTCTTTTGTTGTCAGTGCCGTAGTATAAAACTTAGTAGTGATTTCCTATTTCCTTTGATTTTGAGCCTTTCCATTTAGTCTCTTGCAGGCAACAGATATTTATGTTCCTCATTTTTAGAATTCGGCTAAGTTCTTGGCCCCTTCCAGTTAGTGATTCCAAGTTCCACGTCGCAAGTCTTATTCTTTTAATGTAAAAATTTTGATGCGAAGATTTTTTCTCGTCAGCATACTCGTCGCTTCGGGGGAACGCCCTAATAGTATTCGCCTGATTTGCATTTATCACTTTTGCGTCGCTTACGGGGTACGCCTTAGTATAATGAGTACAGCTACTGTAGAAAATAAATACGAGGAAGAAAGATACTGAAAGAGTAAAACTGTTTACGTCACAAGTTATATTAAATTGAGCTGTTAATATATATTTACAATCTGCAAAATAAATAAACGATATCACGACATAAATCCTAGAGGCATCTAGTAGTATATTTCAGTAGGAGTCTTTTTCAAGTTACAATGCTATCACAAAGCTCCGCTATTCATAGCTATTGCCTCTCGTTCTTAAGTCGCAAACCTGCGCATTTACTCTTTCGCTTGAAAACAAATGCCATTTAACCACTTATTTAAAAGATATTTCAGTAACGTCGGGAATGTGATTTTCGTACGCTATTTTTTCCAGTGAAAATTTACAGTGGGTCTTATTATTCTCTATGGCTAAAATTTAATTTTTTGTTCGCAACGGCTCGTCATAGACTTCAAAATTTTTGCGCCTTAGCGCCATTGGTGGATTTTTCAACGTAGAAATTTAAAATACTATAGATAATAGACAAACGTAAATTGCAACAGCTGAAGTAGCCAAAATGTCTGTTGTCCGTTGAGGTTGCACAGCATTTTAGGGGGTGTTTTCGAATTTAAACGTCCACGTTTTTTAAAGAATTGAATACAATTTAATATACTGAACTCTTAATATACTTATAAGATATTTCCGTATTGTCTGTAGTAGTTGTTATATATCCGCCCGCATCTTTATCGTAACAGTTTTGTCGTTATAAAGTTTGCGGACGCGGGGCAATGGCATCGTTCAGAATCCATGAAGATCAAGAAAACGCTGCTTTAGGATTGAGAAAAGATTCTGATGTATTTTCAACGGCAGCTCAACGTCGTGCCCTCGGAGATCTCGGCCAGTTTGCTTGTCATCAAAACCGAAATATAAAAAATGTAAGTAGAAAAATTCCACTATTGAACTCGTTTTATGTCCTTAAGTTTTCATAATAAAACGTTTTATAATAAATTACAGACCGGAGTGACGAATGGACCATGCAAAGTTCAAGATGAGAATAGAGCTATGCGTCAATTTAAAAATGAAAAAAATATTGTACCCCCTGTGGCTCAATTTCGTGCTTTCAGTGTGTACGAAGATACAACTGAAGTTGAGGTGAAGAAACGAGAGCCATTCAAGCCATTTGTCGCGAAGGAAATAAGGAAGGACAATTTTTTCATCAATGCAGCTGAAAATGTTAAAGCTCTTTGTGCTCAAGTAGAAAAGAAAAACGATACAGAACACATTAAAGGAGCAGCACCAGTTAGGTTAGTATAAAACTTAGCACATAACATAGTAAAGTATATTTCAAGGATTTTTTTTTTAATCTAATAACTGGTCCTGATAACTAAGGACATCTTAAATTCTCTCTGTCTAATATTTCTTTGTCAACTTTGACTATTAAGATTATTATGATACTCTTATTCTATAAAATTGCTCAATAATGACCTTAACAGAACCTTCTAAGCAGTAGATGGAGATCTGTGTATAGTAAGTACCTGAAGTAATTAGTGTATTTAAAGTATCGTAGTACTAATGTGGTTGCTGACCTCATCACACCAATAGCTTAAGCTGCCTTTATTTATCAGTAACCAGAGCTTCATCTCATTAGAGACTCAAGTTTCTCAGTGGCATTTCATATCATTAACTGTAAACTTAAAGTGCTAAACCTCCATTAAATTTGTTAAAAATTAAGTATTCAGAACTTATTTTTAATAATAAATCTCATGCCTCATTAGATGTTAACTTGGAATCTTTAGCAGAAATTCTGTCATTGGAAATATATGTATGACATATTGAAAATGTGATAATTAGGCAAAATTATAATTATCTTAGTATAACTTTCTAAAGTAGGTCAACTGATTTGTCAAATGAAGTTAGTTTGAATACTGGTCAAGGCCTGACTTACTTTATTTGTTGCAAGATATTAAATCTTGCAACAATTAAAGATGTTTCTATAGATTTTTAACTTGTAATAAAAAAGCTTTAAAATGTCAAGAAACCAAACCTACTTAAAAAGCAGCATATAAATACAAAATTCAATTGGCACTCTTACATATTTCTGTAGCTGAAGATTATTTAAAAGAGTATATGTGTTAGTGAATATTGTCTTGTTCAGATTGGTATTGCTATTATGTATTACTTATTATTTAGTATGTATGATTGTGTTTTTAAATGAAGTGGAGTGCTCCAGATGATTGTAAATACATTGTCTCACTATTTATAATGATAGTCTTATAGTACTTTCAGATTTAGCACACATAATTACCAGATGTCCTTATTTTTCCTTTTAGTTTTATTGCTGATCTTAGTACTTCATACAATTTAAATATAAGTAAAACACTTAAATTTATAGAACAAATATAATTATCTTAACATACAAATATGTTAAGATTTCTTAAAGAAAGTCTAATCACTGTATTAACGTTCCTAACCAATTACTGGTCTGGTGGTACTCATTACCTACCCTGGGTATCACCATCAACTCCCTTCTATGACTCCTACCACTAACCTTCTACCTACCTATTTTATGATACTTGATGTATAGATAATTGTATGATAATGGTGGATTTAACTAGTCGCACAGGCAATGACCTTCCTAGTTTTCCTCTCATTTGAATCTTCATTGTGTTACAAAAATATGTCTTTATTTTTATACATAGATAGATGTTTAATATAGCATTAAAAGTTTTAAGTGAATACATGGTGATGTTTTGTTTTAACTTTTTAGGGCTCCATTGCAAGTAAAGATAGAAATCGAAAAAGAAAAAGATGTAATAGAATCACCTATGTCAGTTGTGGATTCTAGCATCCTGTGTATGTCAATATCAAAGAACGAGAATGACACTGCAGAAGAGAATGATGATACTACTACAGCACAAACTGATCGGGAAATGTTCTTTCATGTTGCAGAGTATAGACAGGACATTTATGATTACATGAAAAGTATTGAGGTATTAAGATTTACATAGTATATTTACATTTACATAGTACACAGTATAATATTTATAGAGGTATTAAGATAATCAATTATCATAATTTCAAACAACTTTTTAATATAATAACATCCAATTTAAATAAACCAATAAGAAATATAAATTAAATAATTAATTTAATTCAGTAGATATTATTGTTCATTATTCATTCATTTATAAGCTGTGAGACCATGTGACTCATTTGAGGGATTCAAACCCAGGCACTAGTGAGTTTTTCTGTTTAAACTTATGTGTCTAATTGATAATTGCAATTTATCACACAGTGAAGGAAAATATTGTGAGAAAACTTGGACATCTCGAGAAAATTCTTGAGATATGTATAAATTACTAATGGCACCAATCCTCTCCAAAAATGGAGAGTGAAGGCCTATGCTCAGCAGTGGGATAGTAACAGACTATTACTTTATTTTTTTTATTTGTTAATAACATAAATAATATTTCAAATGTTTTCATTTTATTTGGTGAAAGATTTTTAATTTTACCATCAAAATACTATATTGAATACTAAAAATATATTTGAAATAAAGTTTTCTGTTATTGTGGGAGTATAAGAAATCAATCGAAGCAATCAAAGTTGGTTCATTCAGTCTGTTGACATCAATTATAAATATCCAACATCTGTTTGGAGGATATAAAAAAAAACATTGTAAAAAAAAAATTGCACTTTAGGATTATTATTTCATACTTTTAATCTAGGTTTTTGAATTTTTATATATATCCCATTATAAAAAAGGCCTCTGTCTACTCTTAATTTTTTGAAATTAAGAATTGTTAATAAATTTTAAAATTAGTAGCCTGGTTTATTCATTTACTTGTTATAAACTTGGCTTGTAACATTAAAAGAAAAGACACTTTTACATTCGATCTATTTTTAGACTTTACTTTCAGGTAAAAAATAGAGCGAACCCAAGATATATGCGCAAGCAGCCAGATATAACACATGTTATGCGCTCAATTCTCATTGATTGGCTGGTAGAAGTATGTGATGAATACGGACAACAGAGTGAGACATTACATCTAGCAGTATCATACGTTGATCGCTTTCTATCATACATGAGTGTGGTACGCACTAAGCTACAACTCGTTGGCACAGCAGCAACGTACATTGCTTCGTAAGTGCTTCAACATTATAAATTTGAATATATCTACCAAATTGTCCATGGGGTAAATGCGTGGATAGTGAAAAAATTTTTGTATTACAAAAACGAGTCATATGTGGAATCTACAATTTAAGTCCGCGTGATTCCCTGCGAGAGAAGTTTAAGGAAATAGGTATTCTTACATTTGCTTCAAAGTATATTTTAAGCAATTTAATTTTTGTACATAAAAATATATAGAATTATAAAGCGATAGGTGATGTATATAATAGACAAGTAGGAACCGACATAAGCTTGCAGCTGCTGCTTTGCGCCTAGCAAAAGTAAGTAAGTCGTTTGTGGGTTTGGGTATAAGATTCTATAATAAAATTCCGAAATCAATTTTGGCCATACCATTAACGCAGTTTAAAAACACTGTTAAAAAAGACTGATACAGAAAGCGTACTATACTGTTGAGGATTACTAAATGTAACTAGTTATAAGATTTATATTTTAAAAAGAGCAACCACCGAGTTTCTTTCTCGCTCTTCTCGGTAGGAACAGCTTTCCGAACCAGCAGTTAGTCCTTTTTTATTATTACATTTTATGTTTGGTTTTTGTTACCCTTAAGGGTTATTACTATTAAATTTACAACAGTTTTTATTTTGCGCTGCTAACTTGCGATTACAATTTTTGGACTATTTTACTTTACAATTATTCGGCCAGACATTTTATAACTATTACATTTAAATATCAGATGGGTAATGGACGAGTGAATGTGCTATTCATGACTTATGACTAGTGGTTGTTTTTACTTAATATACGTTTATTTTTCTATTAGTTATTGCTACATTAAACTATTACTAATGTTAACGACATTTATCCTTAAATGTTGATAGCATTCTATGTCGAAGCACTTGCATTACAATTTTTCTTAAATAAAGAATATTTTGAATTTTTATTTGTGAGCTACAAATATTATACATAGAGTAGGGGCACCCTAGGTCAACAAGTAATAGGAGCGGGAATATGAGACACACTTATCTTCTCTTATCTAATCTCCTATATAAATATGATTCCTTTTTTCGATGGACCTATTTTAGGCAGCCGTCGATACTCTAGTATAATTTCCTCTATAATAATAAATAGCTAAATGAAAATAATGTATGATTGACAAGCAATATAACAGAACTAACTACTTTGCTATAATCCGCACGGGTTAAGTGAATGCATGCAAAGCCAATGTGTATGAAGCGGGCAAAATCAACGCACCTTATACATGCAGGACAAGCCACCACATGCACCCCAAGGCGTAATTCACCAGCAACAACGCACACAAAAGCAGCACACACACCCACCACCACAATCTCGACGATCGTTACGATACGTCATTACGATTTTCGTCGTGGAGCCTATCCTCCTGATGATGCTTCGGTTTGGGGGCGAAACGATCGTCGAGATTGTGGTGGTGGGTGTGTGTGCTGCTTTTGTGCGTTGTTGTTGCTGGTGAATTGCGCCTTGGGGTGCATGTGGTGGCTTGTCCTGCATGTATAAGGTGCGTTGATTTTGCCTGCTTTATACACATTGGCTTTGCATGCATTCACTTAACCCGTGCGGATTATAGCAAAGTAGTTAGTTCTGTTATATTGCTTGTAATATGGAATTCCGCAAAGTAACGCCTGCTTCTATAAATCACGTATGATTGACACTTTTTCAACTTATTAAAAGGCAAGGTATTAACTTCTGTAACTTTATAAGAATTTCTCATTTCCTATATATTGCTTACAGTTAATGTGTAGTGTGCACAGATAATACAATGTTAAGAAAGGCTATAAAAAAAGATGTAATTGATCTTAAACTAAATTTTTGTTATGTAGTTCCTGTTTTTTCATTAGGAAATATGAAGAGGTGTACCCACCAGAGGTGTCAGAGTTCGTTTACATAACCGACGATACTTACACGAAACGTGAGGTCCTTCGTATGGAGCATCTCATTTTGAAAGTGTTGTCCTTCGATCTCTCCACACCGACAGCACTTGCTTTCCTTTCGCATTTTTGCATCTCTAATGGATTTTCAAAGAAGATATTTCATTTAGCTGCAGTGAGTATTTGTTTTAAGATTTCCGTCACTTTTTCCAGCATCCTGAAGGTATATATCGGTGTGATTGTGAGTACCTGAACCATTGTCATATGATTCACGTACTGACAAATCGGGCCTATTCTAAATAAGTTTTTAGAATAAAGTTAGGTTTAGTTTACTAACATTAGATTAAATTTTGTGCTTATTACTAACAAAATATGACTAGAAGTACTAATGGTCGAATTAAATGTATTTTATTTATTATTATTATCAACTTTATTTATGACGTGTGGTATCCGGCTGAGTAGAATAGACCAACCTCATTTCTTACCGAGGTGTCGTAAGAGGCGACTAAGGTAAGTCGACCCGCCGTGTGGCATCCGGCTGAGTAGTATATACCACCCTCATTTCATACCGAGGTGTCGTAAAAGGCGAATAAGGTGAGTTTACCCATCGTGTGGTATCCGGTTGAGTAGAATAGACCACCCTCTTTCTTACCGAGGGGTCGTAAAATACGACTAAGGTAAGTTTACGTCAGGCAGACGGCCGGTCGTAAAATACGTAGCCAAATCATGTGACAACATGTTTGTAACATGTTGTGCCGGCCCCACTTAGAGTGGGCAGGAAGAAAGTGATCTTTATTTATGAGCTGTACAGCGCAAATTAGACGCAAATCAAAATTATATATCTTGCTATTAATTTAAAATCCCATGTTTGAATTTCCAACGTAAGGTTATAAGGTACAAACTCTTAAACATTGAACCTTAAGTAAATTAATACCATCTTCTTTTGACAGTCTTCTTACAATAATAAAATTAAAATCTATGTAAAATATTAATGAAAAACACAAAACCGGTAATCACAAGGAAAAAAACTATTTTATTTATTTATTATTTACTTTACTTTTATATATTAAAATGTCTTATTCTTCTTCTGCCTATCGTTTATCCCAGCCTATGCTAAGGCCCACTTTCCTGCTAAGTTGCTTCCACTTTGCATGGTCTAATGCAAGGTTCAACCTTTGAATCGGACGATATAAAAATCTTTGGTGGGCCACTATAGTCACTATTTACATATATTTTAACAGTCCAATTTAAATAACATATTGTCAAATGTGTATATACTAAAAATAATCAAAATTAAGAAAATATTTTAAAATATTCGGCGATAAATACAAAAAATTCTTACAATCAAAAATAACGTAATATTTTTAGTTAAAAATTTTAACATAAAAGTAGTTTTTGTGAGTTAGCCGTAATAAATAGAGTGGACTATCGTGAACTTTTTTGTATAATTTTTTTAGATCTACAATTCTCTAGTACATTACTTTAACGTAACTCAGCTGGTTTACGCAATGCACGCGACTAAAGCTCCCAGCAAGCAAAAACATGTTGTCACATGATTTGGCTATGTATTTTACGGCCGGCCGCCTGCCTGACGTCAACTTACCTTAGTCGCCTCTTACGACACCTCGGTAAGAAAGGAGGGTGGTCTTACCCGTGCGGATTATAGCGAGGTAGTTCTGTTATAGTGCCTGTAATATGGAATTCCGCAAAGTAACGCCTGCTTCTATAAATCGTAAGATAAGATAAGAAACTCTTTATTACACACAACATAACATACAAAAGAAACAAAAAAAAAATGTCTATGGGCGGCCTTATCACTGTAAGTGATCTCTAACAGGCGGTTGCCTGTTAGAGATATGTGTAAGGACATCATTATAAAGAAGTGTACATAGTTGGTGGTTGGGTGTGAGTAAAAAGACGACAGAATAAACAAATTTACATAATGAGTAATGGATATATATACTATTAATATAATATAAATATATATCAATATTGTATAGACTTACACTGAAATAAATAAATAGATAGAACCCATAAGTTTATATTATTAAAATAATGTAGATAAGATAAATACACAATAATCAATTAATTAGAAAAAAAATTGTTTTTTAAACGACGTTTAAAAATATATCGACTGTGAATCGGCAATACGTCCTATCTCAATTTTAAGCAAAATCACTTTCTAAGGGCATCGGGTACTACTGCCCATCAGTTACCGTATCAACATGTAGTATCTACTAGAAAACTTGCAAATAAATAAACATATTTAAAGTCATCTGTTTTTTATTTCATAAAAATTATTGCGAATGTATTAATAATCACGTTTTTTATTCTTCCTGAACAGTTGTCAAAAATAAGATAGGACAATTTGCCAGTTCACAGTCGATATATTGATTTAGAAAGATGAGTATTTTGTTGTATTAAGTTCATAGCGGAGCTGTCGCTGCTGGAGGCTGAGCCGTACCTGCAGTACAAGCCGTCGGTGATCGCCGCGGCCGCGCTGGCCACCGCCCGCCACTGCCTGCTGTGCGTGCGCTCCGACTGCCACGAGCGCGCAGCGGACGACTTGCGCGTGCACCCCGACTGCGCCAACGTCGGTACGACACATTTAAAAAAAATCTATACTAGTGATTCCCAAAGTTGCCTATATCGACCCCTAGGGGTCTATGACAACCTGCAAGGGGTCAAAAAGTAGTAAAGTAACAGCCTGTTACTATGCCCAATGCTGGGCTAAGGCCTCCTCTTTCCGTTTTTGGAGAGAAGGATTGGAGCTAAGACCTACCACGCTGCTCCAATGCAGATTGGTAGGTTACACATATCTCTAAATTCCCTAGAGATATGCAGGTTTCCTCACGATGTTTTCCTTCACCGAAAAGCGTGTGATAAATTGCAATTATCAATTAGACACGTGAGTTTAAATAGAAAAACTCATTGGTGCCTGCCCGGGTTTGAACTCGTATTTCCCTCGAAAGAGTCGCACGGTCTCACCGCTGGGCTATCACAGCTCCGCAAGGGGTCTACGTCAGCGAAAATATATGTGGGGGTCCATGAAATGACAATAATGGAAATATCCACGATAGTGGATCTCAACACATACACTGATAGTACCTATTTACTTACATCATACTATCTTATAATATCAAAACATACATTATTTATAAAAGTACCTATGAAGTAAAAAAAATATTATATGTGTTTATAAAATTGTGTAAGTTGTAGGATGTTGGTATTCGCTTTTTGGTCGCAATACATTTTGAACTTTGAGAGTTGCAGTCTCAGAGCTTCGCTGCCTTGCACAAGATTTTATTTTGAGTAGTTTTAATTTAAATTCAATTAATAAATGTATAAATTATCACGTGCTTTTACTTTAAGTTTTTAACACTAAACTTCACTACAGTTAGAAATTTACAGGAAATCAATATCAGGTAAGTAGGGGGTCTACCCAACACGGAAATACATGGCAAGGGCGAGTTTGGCGAACTCTGATCTATACTTAACATATAAAGCTGAAGAGTTTGTTTGATCGATCGATTGATTGTTTGTTTGAACGCGTTAATCTCAGGAACTAAAATAACATGTCATTTTTTTGTCAGCTTGGCCAGCAGCACTTGTTCAGAGCACCGGCTACGCCCTGTCTGATCTAAACGCATGCCTCAGCGAACTGAGCCGCACCCACTGTCACGCACCTCACCAGCCCTACCAGGCTATACCGGACAAGTATAAGAACAACAAGTAAGTATTCATATCCTAAACCACCAAGTTCCAATTTTTGACTGGCCCGTTGGCGCAGTGGGTCCCTGTCAACATTTTCTATAAACAATTTGTTGGTTCTTCGAGCCTGGGTGTATATTTGTATTTAAAAAAGTAGCGGCCTGTTACAAACCCACTGCTGGGAATAGGCCTCCTCTCTCCGTTTCTGGAGAGAAGAGTTGGAGCTAAGACCTACCACGCTGCTCCAATGCGGATTGGTAGGTTACACATATCTCCAGAATTCTCTAGAGATATGCAGGTTTCCTCACAATGTTTTCCTTCACCGAAAAGCGTGTGATAAATTGCAATTATCAGTTAGACACATGAGTTTTAATAGAAAAACTTATTGGTGCCCGGGTTTGAACTCGTGTTCCCCTCGAAAGAGTCGCACGGTCTCACCACTGGGCTATCACAGCTCGAAACGATAGGGTACACTAATTTTAAGTTTACTATTATATGCCGTTACTTAACTTTTATTTGTAATTTTATTTAATTCGTTACTATAGATTTGACGGAGTTTCAACAATCGAAGCTAAACCTATGTACCCAGTGGTTAAGTACCAGACCCCTGCCTCAGCCCGACCATCGGACACTAAAGCCGGCTAGCCTAACATTTGACAAGCATCCACACGTTTTTGAACGTTTTGGCTACTAGCAAGAGACCTTTAACCTATAAATCCTCGTTTCCACTCGAAATATGGACTTGATATTAATCTATGACCAGAAAAAAGTAATTTCTGAATTAAAAAACCTCAGGTGACGTAAGCAGTTCAATCGTTAATTATTTCTACATTCTAACAATACCTTTTTACTTATACAGGGACTATTTGTAAAAACATATAAAACGATATGTTTTTAACACTTAGCTGCAATTATTCTAGAATTGATAATATGTAAACGGAGAGGTTAAAATATTTTCATAGAAAATAATTAGCAATGTTAATGAATTACTGGCATTTTATATCTATATCACATACAAGAAAATAAATTTAAAAGCGCTAGTAAATGGAGATATATAGGATAAAATTCCTGGACCACAAATACCGGTTTAAATATTAAAAGCATTACAATTATTTGTATTCTATCTATTTTAGTAAATCCATTTTTTTAAGTTAAATTAATAAATATGATAAAATAAACAATCTATTTCATTCAATTCCAGAATATATGATACAATACTTCTAGAAAATTTTACTTTGATTTTTTCTTCTTATTTACTAGTTAATACTCGTGATATAATGCAACTCTTGCATATTGTTCGATTAAAAAAAATAATATCGTTAATCTTTTTAAGAATGAAGAAGATTAAGAATGTAGCATTATTGCTACATTCTTAATCTTTACAATTTTTTTTTCTCAAATAGAAACTATTGATTCAAGATCAAAAAACAAACAAAATCTTTATTACAAAACTTTTAGAAAATTTTCCTTTCATTTTCATATTAAATACGCGTTATATAATGCACTTCTTGCATATCGTTCGATTTTTAAAAATACATTTCGAGATATCTTTTTATTTAGTTTTCACTGAAGACAAAGTTTATAGATTATGTCCTGAATATCTAGGATATTTGAATATTATAATAAACCAAACATAGCGAGAACTGGGTTAATTTGTCTTAATTTTTTTTGACACAATTTTATACTAACAGTACAAATTTAAAAATCGAACAACACGATTTATGTCAAGAATATGTCAGCCATAATGTTAGCATTTATTTATATGTTCTTATCATTAAAATTTATGACAGTACAACCAATATGTTATAACTTTATAATAATTGGTAGTACCAATTTGTAATAGAAATATGATATTGTTATTGTCAATTTTTTATTCAACATGTTTTCTTTATTCGACTGTCAAAGTTCGCACTGCTTTTATAATCTTTCAATTATCATATTTACGGAAACATCACAAAAAAAATGTGTTCTCATGTTTGTTATAAAAAAAATTGCATTCCGTTTTCTTAACAGCACGGATTTGAACGGATCTAAAATACTTTGCTGTAATATATGGGATTAATGATTATTCAATTGTAATGTGATGTCTCGTGGACCAATTAGCTATTAAAATTAATTAATACAACGAACAATATTTGAAATTTAACTTTTAAGCGCATACCGCACTAGGTACGTAATTAGGAGCGTGTGTACTTTGGACTGGTTACGGCGTAGCATTTATTTTAAAATACCAATTCTTAGCACCTATTTTCATGTTTGTTAGTAAATTATTTTTTTGAGATTTAAGCTATGTTTTAATATTGATAAGTAGTTTTTAATGTAATTTAATATAATAACGATATTTTGCTGTACTTTAGCAACTTCAGGGTTGTACCTATACTGATAATATAGATTTAAAAATAGAACTGCGTTTCCTTTGAACCTCTTTTGCCCTCAGTAAGGTGTTGACATAGTATTCGTTAATGGTCGTCTTCCTTTGGAATGCAGTGAAAGTGATTTTGGTATCCGACTACGAGGTGGAAGTATATTCCTTTCATGTGTCCAGACAGTCAATTATAGTTCGTATGTGTCTGAAATAAGGATGTGCCTAAAAACAGGCGGTAGCTAGACTAACTTCGGTATCTATTTGGAGATCATGTGCGTCATTGGTTCGCCCGCTTTGCACACCAGAATGTCTATCAATGACATACTATGTGTTACTAAGTACTAGAAATGCCTTCCTTTCACGTGCACCAAGTGTAGTGGATAATTTTAGAATGAGGTGCGTGCATGAATGGTGGATCCGCTAAACCAGCGTTGGAGATTCCATTTCAGAGTCAGCGAAATACCGTGCTAGGAGGCTAATTGTCGGTAATTTTATAAACTTAATTTAATTCTATGGGCTTGTCGCCGAATATTTCGAATAATCCGCTCCCCTAACGAATGGCGACTACACTAGTAGATATGTAATAGATACATTGATATGATTAATGTTTAGAAACCGGCTATAGTCACGTCTTAATATACACGTCATATCATACACGACTATCTGACGCGGCGGGCGCTCAGTCAGTTCCCACCGCTTAAAGCCTCATGAATAAGAGCCCTTATGGGCTTGAAACTAGTCTGGCTCTTCCGATAAAATAAGACGTGAGTATAGTCAGTCTCTAAACATTAATTATGAATACCACTCCGATACATTAATATATATCGTACTAGTACTAGATTATAAAAAAGATCATCTACTGTATTTGTTAATTTATTTTAGTTTCTAATAGACTCGAATGGGCTTCGTGAAGGAAACCTAGCGTTAGATGCTATCTGGTTTTTTTTATGGTTTAGAATATAAGTAGTTTCGAGTATATTTTGGAGCTCGAAAATTCAGACTACGTTTGTGAGGTCGCGGCCAACCCTGCTCATTGTAATAAATAAAAAACTTTGACAGAATAAACAAGCTAAAAGTGGTAATTTATGAAACTGACATGTCGCACTTTTATACTGGTGTATTGGAAAATATCTACCAAAGCTGTAATTTCAACAAAGCCCAGAATTCCTAGCTTATAGCTGATATTATGCTGTTGAGAGCGCCACTTCCTAACGACCCGTTGAGATATGAAATTTAATTTGCGAACTCCTTTTAGCTGTCTTTTATTCACGGATACGTAAGGTAACTTTGTTACCAAGTTTTTATTGTGAATTTATATTGTGCAAAAACATTTGTAATCGATGCAAGCAATGAGTTGCTTTCCAATAAATTGCGGTTTAAAATGAGCAGATCCGGGGTTAACAACCGGAACAGAGATCGAAATAAATTACACAGTTGTGATTTGTAAGTATATTTTAAATTGCAAAAATATATTCCTTCCTAGGTGATGTGCGAGGTTCAATTTGTACTTGCATCGTTGCCTTATTTCCGTTGGTCATTGATTGTGTTTTTCTTGGGTGTATACATTGCCGAAACCTTTCTTAGCCGCGGCCGGACCTATAATAAAAAAATCCATTCATATTATCTTGTCATTTAAAATTAAACTCCTGAACTAATTTAAAAATTAATCGGCGAATCAATATTGATGTAATTTGATGGAATTCTGGCTTCAATAAAATATATAAATTTAAATATAGGATAGCAAAATGTTATTTTTCTGTCTATCCGGTTGTTGTTTTGTTTTATTTTTCCTTCGGGAAAATACAATTGAGGGTATGTAACACTCAATACGACGCGAACGTAGCCATTGGCTTTACTATGGTATATACATGTTTACACATTTATTAGTATCTCAACAGCAGGAATAGTTTCTCAGGAGTTAGCACGTAAATTATAGTTAAGATATCCTATTTTCGTGTATATTGGGTTTTTTATGCCTTTAAATAAAATATAAAAAAAATATAAATATACAACAATAATAAAAAAGAAATGTGATATATTAAACTTCAATGCTTTATTATGAAGAAAAAATCGTGATGAAACCAGTACATAGAAGAAGTGTGGAGCATTGTTTCTCTAAATAAAGAGGAGACTTTTGCCAACAGTAGGCACGGAAGTAGGCAATAGGCATATAAGAACAGGCCCCAACTTTCCTTTTTACTTCCTAAACCTCAACCGAAAGAGGGTTGGTTTATTACCATGACGTGCGATGCAATCGATCTTGCGTAACTGGCAGTTTGCAATAAAAAAAAGGTAGGTGCTCATGCTAATTGCGGTTTGTGGGGACCTTATTTGAATTTACGGCATGCTCGCACCCGCGTGGAATTCTAAACGGCGCGCAGCTGCCGACGGTATTCGCGTATTAACTATATAACTTACGGAAATCAAATACTGCTTTAAGGATATCTCAGGCTTGCTACGTATGTAGCAGAAATATAAACAATAACGATCAAATACAGTCTAAGTTAAGTTTATTTATAGTTTATCTTATTTGCATCGCTCGAGTGCTTAGACACGAGCATGTTACTTATAACATGCTTAGTAAAATGTACGAAGAAATGTTCTTAATATTTTCTAAGAATTCATAATATCTTACTTTTAGTCGTATTTATACATTTATAGGTCTTTATTATTAAAATAAAATAAGGTTTTCTGTTTTTCATTTATACATAAAATCTACCGTAATCGATAAATACTTTTAAAAAATAAAAAAATCTACTAAAAAAAATGTGATATCTAAATTCTTGTAAAATTATGAAAGTTTGCATAAACAACGATTTTTATATAAAACACTACACGTATTATAATGATATTTGTTTTCAAGCTTTGCGGAAACAGTTTAATGTGCATAACTAACACAATACTACGAAATAACCATTTTATTTTTTGCTTAAAGTTTTCAATGTGTTTAAATCTCGGGTCGCTGTTATATTGTATTGGAATATAATTATACATTCGCTAAATATGTCGACACGACAGCGATAAAATGTATTAGCGTAGTTTCTTTTGACTAATTTTTCAATTTTTTTTTCGCGATTAACATTGAGTTTATTATAGATATATTATACTATAATAGGGGAGCTAGAGGAAGGCCCGTAAATAAGATTGGCACAATAAATAATAAGAGAAAAGATGAAAGTCGTATACTTATCTTTGTCTAATCACACATAAAATAGAGAAGCAGATAGAAGGGGCATATTTGAGGCTGGTATTCCTAGTATAGTATAATAACTGTATAGAATTTATACAGTTATATTAAAATTCTATTAACGTTTAGTTTTTATCATACCATTGACTATATTGTCATTATTATATACCATAGAGTAATACATTAATAAAACAATATATTTTTTATCAATGTGTATAATATTTATCTGTCTTGGCAATAAAGATTATTTTTTAATAACTCTTGTGAACTACCTAGGTAAATACAAACCAGTTAAATTATCTTTGTATTTACAAGGAAAAAAAAGTTTAGAAGAATTTATTATTTGAAGTTTCTATTTACGACTGGCGTTAGTTTATAAAACGTCGGCGTGTTTATAAACAGAGGCGATATTGGCAAGTGTACGGGAACGTGCGAGAACCGCCTATTTTAGTCGGGGTTTCCAGGAAGTTTCCTATCTAAACTCCAGTCTCGATGTTTTAATATGATTTAACCTTCAAACGCTCGCCAATCCTATGTAGTCTGGTGTGCGAGACATACAATTTTAATTTTACTAGCAGACGCCCGCGCTGTCCGTTTGAAATAAGTTTAAATAATATTCTAGGTATACAGAAGATTAGCTAAACAGTGTGTATCTTTTCTAATATTTTATACTAGTTCGCGGATTGAAACACCAGATATTTTGTATGAAAACTTAAATATATGAAACACTTACAAATATATGGAACACTTACACGGTCGCCCGACCCCAAAGTAAGGAAGCTTAATACTTGTGTTAATGGTGACGGACAACTGGTAAATATATTACCATGGCCTCATGGCGCAGTGGGTAGTGACCCTGCTTTCAGCTCTGCGGGTCGCGGGCTCGATTCACGTATTTGAGTATGCATTTAAAATTATATATGTAATATATTTACCAGTTGTCCTCCACCCATAACGCAAGTATTAAACTACTTAGATAGATAGATAATCATCTTTATTGCACAAAATTACACTATATATAAGAATTTTTTTTTAAACAAAACTTAAATCTAATAATAATGTAAAGCATGCAAAGGGCGGTCTTATCACACCAGTGATCTCTTCCAGACAATCCTTTTAAGCGAAGGAATCACATACATAACATAGTATAGTGAGTACTAAAAAAAGAAGAGAAAAACAAATAGAAAAAAAATAAATTACGCTCAAAAATAATAATAATAATGAATACAAAGAAATTAAAGCATAATGCACAGTGAAAAATGAGTGCGAAAATTAATACTAGCGTGACATCTTACTGCATCAGGTAAAATTTCTTGACACGGCGTTTAAAAAACTACTTACTTTAGGGATGGACGACCATGTGTGCAAGTGTCCCATATATTAATAAAAAAACAATACAATCTAAATGAAACTAATACTTTGCTTCCCTAAAAGGCCTTTTATTCAGAAACACCTTCATATTAATTGAGACAAATCTCAATTAATATGACA
Organism: Morpho deidamia; assembly: GCA_947086505.1. Lineage (NCBI taxonomy): Eukaryota > Metazoa > Arthropoda > Insecta > Lepidoptera > Nymphalidae > Morpho > Morpho deidamia. The sequence goes on from CAMTZC010000025.1 coordinate 6,643,127, forward strand.
GTACACAATAACAAAGAACTGTCGCTCGATTTTATCCGTTCGTATAGTAAATGATCTGCATTTTGCAATGATTGGCGTGTTCATGGAGCCAGGGCCGAGCTGCATAAACATAATAAATCATTCCCTGTTACAGTCTGAGTGGTGCGACGAGATATTTAAAGCTTGATAAGGCCCGGAGTCGACGTCTGCCATTTCTCTTGTTTTGATTTGCTTTCAAGGTTCATCCATCACTCTGTACGGATAATTTATACGAGTACTAGCACTTATAAATTCATAAATCATCTTCTAAATATTTCACGTTCGAAAATGCAGTTTTTTTTTTAAAGAAATTTAGAGAAAAAAACCTTATTACTTGAATTTTATATCGTATAAAAAGTAATATAATAGTTATAAAATAAGTATCTGGCTCGAAGGACCACAACGTTAGAAAAAAAGTGATTGTATTACTATGCTAATAGTAAAATATAGTTATCAGGGTTGCACGTTATGATAGCGATGTTTGTAAACAATTATTAACCTTTACAAAGGCTACATAGGTTCAAACCCAGACCAACGCCCTGTTGTTATAGAAGGCCTTTGAACACAGCTGGTCAAAGGAAAGACGAGATCTTAGCTCAGATGTAGTCAAAAGCCTGATGTAAAACTAGGTCGGTCATATATTTTTTTATAGAAACCCATAGACGTTTATCTATGGGTTTTTAATGGGGTTCGAATCTACGAACTTTTTTAACACTAAGGTAAATGCTAATAAGATTTCAAAAATATTATTAATATAAAATATTAATCGACTACATATGCCAACAACGGCTTCGCCCGCGTAGAATTCAGTGATTTACTAAACTATTCCCGAATTTTCGAAATTTTGAACAAAAAAGTACTTATTGTGAGTGAACCGTAAAGAGGACTATCGTAGACATTTTTGTAGTATTTTTATAGATCTACAATTCTCTAGTACATTACTTTAACGTAACTCAGCTGGTTTACGTAATGCACGCGACTAAAGATCCCAGCAAGGAAGTTTTTAAACAAATGCTCGATCTTTTCAACACAATTTAGATAATACCGACATGTACTATTTACCTAAACCATCCGCTACTTCCAAGTGGTTGAGGTAAATACTTAGGTTCTATCTTTTGGTGAAAACCGCACAAAAATTCGTTAAGTAGATTTTGAGAAAATCAATTACATACAGACAGACAGCTTCTTGGGACTTTGTTTTATAATAAGTATAGATACATAAAGAGGAACGAATTCACTCGACGCCGCAATCATATCAACTTTCTTTTATTTGTCGTGCTTTAAACACCTACTCACAGATCCATACGATACAATCGTACGTGATCGGGAAGTTAATTGGTCCGTATTTTTATGCATACTATAATTGTAATAGTGGATGCATCGACGTCGTAGACCTCCAATAGAGTTCATATTATCATGCTCTGTAATGATTTCGTGATCGTTGATTATTGCAATTTCATTTCGTAATAATCATTCGTTCAAGCCATTGTTTTTGCTTGTTATATAATAGTTTTTTTTTTATTTACTTGGTATATATTTAACTTGGCTTCGGCAAATTATAATGATGCTACTATCGCGGACCTTTTTGTATAAATATTCCTTTTGGTACAAATCTATGTTTCTGTTGAGTATGTAATATGGAATTACAGTAATAAAAACATTGTTTTGTATATGTCTAAAGGATTAAGCAGCGGTTTGGAAACCCTCTTCGAGATTAACTCTGTCATATAACACTAAATCCAAAAAAATTCTCGTTTTTAAAAGCGACTTGGGACTTGAATTAAAATAATGAAAATCTTATAATCAACAATCGGTAATTCAAAAATATTTCGATTAACAATTTGAATACGTTAGTTAACTTAAGATTTCATATATCTAAACATCATTTACACCAAAATATAATTAAAATTTTAACCTCAGGAGTTATCTCAAAATAAAAACAAACGCGAGTAAAATTAAAATTATATATTAGGATTACGTAATATTAAATTCAAAAATATCTTACAAGGAATAAAGGACGAATCACAAAAAATGTATATCAGTAAAACACTTCTATATTGTTACATGGAAATACAAGATTGAATCAACAGGTATTAATTTACAATTGGCGACGATTCGCCAACGAGCGTTTCGCATGTTAAGGAGACGTTCATATCGCACCCGTGAACCCACTTCCGGAGCCCGGAAAGGAAAGGAAATTTACAAGCACGTTAGGGATTCCGAACACGGCCCTTATATCTGCCAGGTTTGGTTTCTCATGGTACCTGTGATTATTTTATCACTAAATGCAAATGGCGTATTAAATTGTGATGCAAAATAATATTTTAATATTCAATATCTACCTACCAGGCTGTTGTCAAGAGGTAACGTTAAAATATTAGGTATAATACATATTTTCGATTAGAATTAGATTCGTTTTAATTTAGACTATCGTGAATTGTATTTATAGTTAGTGTATAGAAACAGGCTATACATACGTCTTATTCTATTATCTATACATACGAGGCCCTTATTCATGAGCTCTTTATACGGCGTTATCTCGGCGGGAACTAGTCGGGCTCACATAAGTATAGACAGGAGTATAGCCTGTTTCTATACACTAACCATCTTGTGTATATTTTTTTGGCCTTTTGTGTGTATTAATTTATACTTAGTATTAAACTTAATTATGCTTGTTATTGTCATAGTAACAAATGAACAATTTATTGCTTAAAAACACGCTTTTACTCTTACCTAAGTAACTTAACAGTTAAGAAGCTACATAAAATTAAAAACTTATATTAAAAAGGATTGTCAATTTACGTTCACTATGTAGCAAACTGTTAGCACTACTCTATACACGCTTTATCCAGTACGAGCGGTAGTTTATTGGTAGTTTAGATTGATTTTCGTAACAGTCTTACACTTAGCTATTATCCTAAAGTGGAAATTCATACATTGGCTATTTGTACCTCAGTTTATCGCACTTACGATAGATCGATAATAAACTGTTTCAATTAGACGGAATCTATTATAGGCTGCACAAACATCTTGAGGGGAAGCTTTTGGACTATTTCCTGGCGGGAGAAATGGGGCCGGCCGTGACGCACGGTTCTACCTCTACATCCGTTCATATTTATAAGCTGAGAATTTTTTTACGTATCCTACTAATTAAAGCTGCCGGGAGCGCGCATACTTTCTATTTTGGGGCTTATCTTAGTAATTTTAATTTGATTTATGTATCAAGTAAAAGCTGATACTCCTCGCTTTGTCCTCTTTTGGGCGTAAGTCTTTTTAGGCGATTTTTGCCCAATGCTATTAAAAAATTCATGTAATTACATCTATAAATAAACTTTATTCGAATACTTCCTGTTATCGTATGTCTTTTTAACGCGAAATAAAGGGAGTTATACAAGAACTTCACGCATGTATTTGGGTCTGGTTGTAGCTTAGATGCTTACAAGCAAATCATCCGATAGTTTAATTTTGTTTTGGTATGAGAGGTGTCTCGATCGTTATTGTTCTTAGCTATTATTCATGACATTCTATTTAGCTGTTCATACATCATCAACCCTTAATACTTTATGAGGTGATGAGAATAAATTCAAATATTTTGGCAAACAGACACGATATATTATTTATTTTTCTTTAAATATATTTAAAAAAATGTATACCTATATACACTTTTTCTTTTTTTCGTTTTTTCTCAAAGTTTCGCAAGTTGTGCTCCCGACGCTATCGACCAGTCTGGTTTTTTTTACTACTAGTACCGCTATCAGTCTGGCGTCTAAGTGCCGTTTTAGATTACGGTAATATGCAGAAAAAATTGGTATTACACATTATTGTGTATGGATAAAAGTGCAGAAAGAGATTTATATTAATATATGTAATGACGACTTAGCACATAAGTTCTATTTGTAAGCTCAGATTAGAAAGTGCGGAATTTGAACTCTCGATTCCGTAACAAGGATCACGCGGTCACGGCAAAGTGTGCATGAGCATGTTTTAAATATACACAAAAAAGTTATTTACGGTAAAGTTTATAAGTCACATTGTATTTAATTGGTTTACATAGTCCAAAAGACGACAGAAGGGGTTTACTAGATGGATTGCACTTTTTTCAAAATCGAACAAGACATATTAATCAACAATTTTATTTTAATTCTTATAGTTTTTAGGTATATTTGATGCTATTCAAAGAAAACAAAGTACAATGAAAATATTTAAAAAACCAATTGACGAAGTTGTTCAGTTAAATTAGCAGTTGGGCATAAGCAGTTCATGTTGCCACTTAACGTGACCAGAGTAAGATTTACCACCCTTCGTTATGCCTCGAAATATAAACAATTCCTTTGCATTGCACCCCATTATCAGGCCAAGATTTTTAAAAATAACGCAAATAATGGTGCCACAGACGATTCGTAATTTTCAGAACGTGTTATGTTTAGTCTAATTATATTAACACGGTCACCCATTTTAGTTGACGTTGAAATTTTTCGTAGCCAGGGCCGCGTAATCAGTGTTACCAACACTAATATGTGTTACAGTAGACGAGCCGTTATCACATTTATATATGTATCATTTCTAATTTACTGTTTTTTAATTAACCATGAGCTGAATGTCACAAACACAAGTATTTGCTCTAGTTTATTTAGTAGTTAGTCAAGGAAATATAATTTTTAATTCGACTTCTGTTTTTTATTGCCGTGATCAATATTGTAATATAACTACAATATATGTGAGTCCTGGTAATAGATGATTATTTATAATATTTATTAGATTATTAGGTTATTAGTATTCTAGCGCAGTATTAAATCTGCCTTTTTTACTTTGCCAACTCACAGAAGCATTAACAGAACTACTTATACATATATATATATATATCTATATGATTTTTAAATATTTCTGTGACACGGAATTCCGCATAGTAACGCCTACTTCGTATCACTACATAATCACTTTACCAACTATTTTCTTATGTTTTTTTATTAATGAGCTGTTGTTGGTGAGGTTGGTAGCACTGCGCGTAACTGTAATTTTGTGTCAGCCCTAGATTACATTGTAATCTATAGTACCAAATATAACTGAAAATACTCTTAGGTTAGAATTCTGCGTTATCTTAGATTCTATTTATTAATTTAACGGATGATAAATATTGTACATTTATACATTCCAAGGTACTAACCAAACCAAACCAAAATATAGCTAGATGATAATTTCCGATAATTATAGGCAAAGTAATTGAATAGTGAGGTTCTGATCGTAGTTTTAATTAGATTACATGTCGTTTCTCTATTTGATACAATTAAAAGAAACGTAGATACAATCATGTTTTATTCTATTCAGAGCAGACGCAAGAGAAATTCCATAGACAAACAATTCTGAAATAGTTTTATTTCCTCTGAAAAGTAATGTTACCAGTCTTATTTGTTTTATAAATGTATGTATTTAAAAAAAACTTTTATATTAGCATGAAATTATAAAAGACAGAGAGATACTGTATATTTAATATCAACCATAAACCAAGTTATAATAAACACAATGTATGTTAAAGATAGTTTTATGGTATAAAAATTCTCGTACAAATAAAACTATAAAGCTTGCTTTTGGATTAACAGGTTGTTAAAACATGTCTGGAATACTGATGGTTCAACTCGTTTCTAGGAAATTGGTACACCTGGTTATAATGTTGTAAAGCCTGGATATCTTTAGTCGTCGCGGCCAATGTTTATGTATTTTATAAATTTTCGCTGCTTGTGTAAATTTGATGTTCAGTGAAATTGTTTTATAACAATCTATTTACAACTGGCAACAAGTTAGATTCGCGCCATGTTTTAATATTCATAGACATTTTTTAAGTAGTAAAATATGTTTTATTTGTTACTATTCCACTGCGAGGTAGAGACTGTCTGTCTCCCTGGAGAGAAGAATTGAAGCTTATCAGTTATGATAGAAATGGGCGGTTTTAAAGAAAATCAATGTAATACTGTGTTAAGGAAGCAGAACTGTTCTCATACCTTATACATGCACACTTCACAAGAACTACACACATTCACTACAACAATCTCAACGATCGTTTCACCCCGTAACCGAAGCATCGTCAGCAGATTGGCTCCATGATTACAAAGTATAATCCATGACGAAATTATATAGTAATATCCGTTTCGATATATACATAATACAGCTATAGGTAATAAGGGATTTGAGTATGCGAACCTTTGATAAGGGTTTGAGGTCAATGTGTTTAGCCTTTGTGGCTTTATATTTATGTTAAAAGTATTTTTTAATACGCAACAAAGTTGCCACAAACTATTTTAAAATTTTGCGAAGAGTCGCTGTATCCAAACGACAAAAGATCGGATGGAGTGGAAATTCCTTGAAGAGACATATGTCAAGCCTGGATGTCTATAAGAATTATACACCCATCTATATTTATTATAAAACAAAGCCAAAAGCTGTCTGTCTGTATGTAATCGGTTTTCCCAAAGTGTTGTGAACGGTTTTTTGTACTGTTTTTACTCAACAGCAGTGATATTCTTTCCGAAGGTTTAGGTCTATAGTGCATTATGGTTTTGTGTTAATTGTGTGGCAGAGTTAGGGCAATTGTAAAAAACCCGCCTACTAAACCAACAGAGATACACTAAAGTAATGTACTAGAGAATTGTAGATCTATTTTAACTTTTCCATTACAGCTGTTTAAAAATACTAAAAAAAAGGCTAATTCAGAAAGCCTATTATACTATTGAAGATTACCTAGACGATAAGAATGCGTGGTTGTAGCTTCTCTTCAACCCTGTACAAGACATTAATAACTATATGTAACTAGTGATAAGAATTATTGTTTGAAAAGAGCAACCGCCGAGTTTCTTGCTGTTCTTCTCGGTAGGAACAGCTTTCCGAACCAGCAGTAGATGTTGACGATTCAAAAGCACTTGTTTACAAGTTTACTTGAATAAAGAATATTGTGAATTTGAATTTGGATACAAAAACTCCCAACAGCATGTCTCTATTTCTTACGGTTCTATATAACTTCTAAAAACGACTTTTATGTTTAAAACTTCAATTAATACACAGATTGTCACGCCGGCGAAGCCGCAAGCACAGTTAGTACCACATATATAAGGATCTTAGATAAGTGTGTTTTCTTTTATATATAAGTATGTATTATTTAAAAATACAATGTATAAACAAATTTCGTCTACCTTTTCTTTTTATTAGTAGCTTTTCTTTTCGCGTCTAAGACCTAAGTTATATGAACTTGTTTTCATTGAGATTTTTTAAACCTTTAGTAGCTCGTCATTTAGTAAGTTCAAGTTTTACGCGTTTTATAACACCCCATTGCTCTCTTGTCTAAACTAATTTAGTAAAACACACCCAACTTTTATTGTTTATTAACAGGACAGTTCAACAACCCGATAAATTTTCTATCGATATGTATTTATTAATAATTATTGTCGAAAAATTGAAGCAGGAAGTGATATGCTTCCCGGCGGCGAGTGAAAACCCGCGGGGCCGGAAGCGGTGCGGTGCGGCCGATGGACAAGCTTGCATTACAAATGACTACTAAATGAACGCACGTGCGTTGCTCCTCAACTCGTATAAAGGGCAAAGAATAAGGGCCTCATCAACAACAACAATAAATGTTCAGAGATGAATTAAAAGTGTTAAATTCGATTCTCCTTAAATTAATACAGACAAGCATACCTTTTGGATAATTTGAATGCACACCTAACCCATAAATACGACCTGCACTGGACTTTCATAATATCTTTAAATCTTCTATTTCTTTTTTACCAAAGAAAATTACTTAGAATTATTAGGAGTACTTATTCTATACTATATAGAATATATTCTATGTACACCCCCGGTATACATTTCAGATTTATTATTCATTAAATAGATCGATACGAGGATGCGTTAATATCTTAGTTTAGTCCCTGCTCAAATTATCTATCTCGTTGAATTATTTAAATCGTTCAATTCAATAAATAAAATCATAAGCGCCTCAAAAGCCAAAAACTTTGTCATAGTTGCTAAAAATAAATATTTGTGAATGAGAGTTGATAACCAGCTAAAATTCCCCTACGTCAACAAATACTAAATTAATATACTAACTGTAAACATAGTTTCACTTAGGTACTTCAATATTTTGTATCTTGGTGAGATATTACTCACATTAAATAGGTTTATTTTAACTTAAAATAAAACAGTATTTTATTAATCAGAGATAAAAATTTGCACAACCTATCAATAGGAATACGATATTTTAAAGAAAATTGGTTCCAATTGTATTTGCAATAATAATTTGTTTTGATTAAAAATTCAAATTTTTTGTGCTTTTCTGTAAACTATGCTGCCAAAAACAATACCAAAATTGCGATTTACGGAGCAGTTTGACCCCAAGATTGTAAGAAATAGTATGGTCGAAAGAAGAACATCCCACGCTTCTTAATTTTAGACGTGGAACTGGATTCAGTTACTGGCATGCTGCCAGTAATCGTCTTCTGCGTTTAAGTTGCCCACAGTATCGTCTTGAGAACTAACAAGATACGACCTTACCACAATATCCTAAACATTCCTTTTTGGGAACATTTTCATCCTTTATGTATGCACAACATCACACGTTAACTTTACGCGTCCCGACTTATTTTTAGAATTAAAGACTTTGTTAGTAAGGTCATTGCTGAGAGCAGCGATGAAGATATATAATTAGATTTTGTTGTTGCTTAGTATTTACTGTTTTTTTCTGTTTTAGAACGAGCTGTTTTACAATCTGTTTCTTAGATCTATTTTCTGTTTTCTTAGTCTAATGAAGTAAATGACATCTTTCCTTACCTAACAAAGCCTGTTTGCCCATATGTATATTGCAGTAGATGTGATGATCGGTAGGAACCGGCTCAGCCGGTGTTTCTCCCCCAGCTTCCATCAGTTTCAGCTTAGCTGACAAATCTTGTACATCTGTAAAATACCAAACATGAAAAGTACATCAACAATATTATCCAATTCAATTCAATTGAGGAATGTCAATTACCAGTTTGTTTCTTTTGTTTTGAGCAAAATTGCACTGCTGCTTAAATTTGCAATATTTGAATTCACCAGAGATATTGGCTAAACTTGCAAATGGTATTAAAATAAGGGATATTTTCTTACTAAAATGGCTTCAATATATTACGTAACAAGGCGCGGCAGGGACTAAATGGCATAAACTTATTCATTTAGATTACGTTACACAAGATCACTGTACAGTCCTGCTAGATAGGAAGCTGGCTCTAGGTTCAATCTTGCAGCGTCTATAAACATTGGCGCCTTTGACATGATGTGAAAAATTTTAAACGTCCCTACGATTGATTCGTAGGTGATGGGGTTATCTGTGGTGAACGGTCAGATATACCTATTCTAATTATGAAAAAGCTTTAACGAAATTCAATGGATATTTTTAATGTAAACCCTGTTTTAGGAAGTAATTTTAGAAAGTGTTATTAAAGTTCGATTAGATGTCTTCTAATTTATATAAACAAGATAGTTCTCATAAACTTACAAGTTTACGACGTATTAATATCTTATATATATTATTTAAGGTTTTTTTTAATTCCTATTTTCTGTTAGCCATAGAACTTAGTGCAGGGTAACTTGTTGTTGAGGCGGAAATCAAGAGTACAGCCAAAGGGTATGAAATGATTTGAGAGCAGAAGCCAATAATAACATCCTTGAGTATCTATTATGAGGTTAGACCTCGGCTAAGGGCATACTGACACTGCCAATATGGTTGTGGATCGTCATTAAACCGTCTACCATTGCGACAAGCCACGTCTCATCCGACGTCAGAAACACGGGACCTTGCTTTTACTGGCAAATTACCATGAATCTGTGTATTAATTATATTTAGTTAGGGATCTTGATTTGTGGGCTAGAAGTATATAGAAAGTGCCTCTATTTTAAGCGAGTGAATGTATTAATGTAAATCTAGCAAAGATGGACTAACTGTTATGAGATTTCGACCGATTTCGGTGTATCTCTGTAGTAAGAAGAGATATAATAAAATAGTAGGACTGACATGGTACATTGGTCAGCTCATGCTTTCCCTTATTCTCCCCATAAACAGATTCTCCAATAAACATGAATCATGAAGTACACGAAAGCTCGATCAGAATATTATAAGCCTTCTTCTTCTTTCTCTTCTTTCTCCTACCCTTTTCCCACTCTAAGTGGGTCGGTACAACATGTTTTCCTCTTCCATTCTCTTCTATCATTCGTCAACTCTGGCGCTACTCCTTTAATACGCATGTCGTACTTCACACATTCCAACCATCTCTTTTTAGGCCTCCCTCTAGTCACATATGGATGGATATCCATGAATGTGGATATCCATGTGGATGGATATCCACATTCATATTCAACACTCGCTTAGTCACATGATCTTCATCCCTCCTCATTACATGTCCATACCATCCCAATCTTGCACCTCTCATCTTTTCCAGAATATTATAAGCCTTATGTAAACGATTTATTGCGCAGCGATATGTTACTCTTTTTACATAATATCAGACAAAGTCGTCCCATGCAATGTCCTACGGATTACCCGTATTTGCTTTCAGAGAGTGCAAAGTTCTTATATTTTCAAGGCAATCCTTGTAAGAGATACTCTTTTAGAGTTTTAAGGTCAAATGAATTATATAATTAACGTTTATAACGAACAATCAAATTAACGACGTACCACAACTGATTTATTACAAAATAAATTTATACTATTACATAATTAGGTTTATAGAAAAACCTAATTATGTTTGTAATTAGGTTTGTTACTAAGATTGTTAACATAAAAGACGAGTTCTATAATAGAATTGCAATAACGAAAACACACATCAATAATTAAGAGCTATGTTTTTTTTAATTATTTCACTCTCGTTATACCAACAATTGGAACGGTACCTAATGAAGCAGAAAACAAATCGGACTACTGCATTCTGGTTTCGGTGTAAGCGAATACAAACAAAATACACCGTTACCTATTGTTCCGAAAGCGGCCGGCTACGCAGGTCAAAATTAGTACCGCATATGTTTATACAAACTGGTATTGTTTACGCGGAGTTGCGCCTGCGCCGCTCGACGCCCCCACAGAGCCACGTCAATGCTAGATTTACGATGCGGTGTGAAAGCACACTCGAAATTTGTGTGGGCTAGTCTATAGAAAGGCGTATTGACGCTCAGGCGCCATTAGTGGGCGACTTTAAAAATCTATCATTCATAATTTATAGAATTAGGCGTTACTTTGCGGAGATCCATAATACAAAAGTAATAATAAAATTATTTTGCTATAATCCGCGATACAGTAAATAGAAAATATATATCGTGCTAAATGTATAGTGGACTATACGTTTTTTCATACCCGTTACATGCAGGATTCGTAAAAAACATATGCACAAACCTCCACCACTTCCACCACAATACACAAGTACTACACAGGTTCACTATCACAAACTCAACAATCGTTTCGCTCCGCAACCGAAGTATCATCAGGAGATAGACTCCACGACAAAATCGCAATCGCTTTGCGATGAATGTAACGGGTATGAAAAAACGTATAGTCCACTATACATTTAGCACTATATATATTTTCTATTTACTGTATCGCGGATTATAGCAAAATAATTTTATTATTACTTTTCTATCATTCATAATTGTGGCCATGAGAGCGAGAGTGGCCTAACTGACAGTTTTTCAATACTGAGTTTTATTTAATTAATAAATAGGATTTTTAAGGTTAGTAAGATCACTTAAAAATGAAGAATATTATAAGAGAATAAGACAGCAAATATTTATGAGAGATATTAATTTGCTAAAGTTGCGATTATTTTAAATCGGGGCTAATTGTTTTTCCTTAAACTAACCTTTTGTTTAAGAAGTTAGGCCACTCTGGCTCTTACGGCCTCAATTGTTCCTTGCTTTTTTTTAATGGCAAGTGAGAATATTTATAAAAATTATGTGTATGCCTATTAAGTAAATTTAAAATATATGATTACTATGTTTTTATTACCATTTCATTGTTTATATATAAATGATCCAATTTTTTTCTAAGTGTAACAAGTAATAAGACCTAATGGCTAGTAAAAATGTATAGATCATTAACCAATAGAGTTTCCACTATTTTATGAATCATATAGAATGACTTTTTTGATTAAAACTTATGTGTCTAATTGATAATTGCAATTTATCACACGCTTTTCGGTGAACGAAAACATCGTGAGGAAACCTGCTTATCTCTAGAGAATATCTGGAGATATGTGTACCTTACCTACCAATCCGCATTGGAGCAGTGTGGTAGGTCTTAGCTCCAACCCTTCTCTCCAGAGAGAGGAGGTCTATTCCCAGCAGTGGGCAGTGGCAGTGGTGGCTGGTTGTAAAAGGTCGCTATTTTGCTTTACTTAAAAATCCAGCATCTCGTATAAGCATTACACGTAATTTAAAGTGTAGAAAAATTCATTGCACACGTCTATATACCAACCATTAAGGTCGGCGATGATAATCGCTTTATATCTCTTGATATTCATAAAACGTCGTCAGTTTCGTTAGAGTGGCCCGTATATGTACACCTACATCTAGTGACCATGGCTTGTCCGCAGTAATACACGGAGGTCGTTCGTCCTGAATAAATAAACTGTTATTGAAACTAATATTGTATCTACATCTCGTCTGTGACGCGTGATTTTATCACTACGCGTGAGATATATCACTCATACACTGTCGAGCAAGTAATGCTACGATCAAAAACTAGTAAGAATATAATTATATTAGCTGTCTAAATGCCCAAAAGTACCGCCTTTACTTTTGCTGATAAACGATCGTGTGTGAATTGTCCAAAGTTTGTCTAAATTAAAGTTTATTTTATTTATTTAAAGTTCACTTAAAAACTTATTAAATAATTAATATTTATTTGCGATATACTAAAGCCTTATTTATGCAACAATTGACCTAAAAATGAACTCGTCATGTAAGAACTATTATTAAATGTTAAAAGAAGTGTTTAAACAACTCTGGATTTTAAAATACCCTCTAGAATTCAAAAAGCAAGAATTTAATAATTCATAATTCTGGTCTATGAATTTGATATAATTTACTATATTTATGTTCAATTCGTACTGTTCGTTTCCGAAATAAAACAAATACTTTTATTTTAATTTAAAAAAAAACTTGATCTCCCGGTCGGGCACAAAGAAGTGGCTATGTTGGGTTGTGTTTACTGTGTTTGTTGGTACCTACTCTATGCAAAGAGGAATTTATCTTAATTTGTTGAAAGGTAAATAATTGCGGCTTGTTATCCCAATACTGGAAAAAGGCTTCATTTGTCCTTTAAAAGAAGTATTAGAGGTTAGATCTAACACGCTGTTCCAATGCAAGTTGGTAGGTCTATACATATATTAGGAATTCTCTAGGGATACGATGATTTTATCACGTGCTAACCTTGCCTTGAAAATAAATTATAGACAAGATTCATTTAAAATATTTTAATCGGTCTTTACGTTGCAAGGCATAGCGTATAGAAAGAAATAACATGTAATTCTTTTTCCCTTTTTTTATTTGGATCGATTACATTAATACAATTTACTCTGTATTAATAACGTTATGGGGGTATTTCAAACTAGCTTGGGGGCCAGGGACAAAATAATTGTATATGTTCATTGTTGTAAAATAAAATAAATAAAATAAAAAAAATAAAATAAAATAAATAAAATATACCCTACGTAGGGGGGAGTCCCATGTGTCGAGGAATCATAGTCACAGTCATAGTAAGTGAGAGTTTCACGATAAATAATTAAAGGGAAGATAATATTTGTATATTTGTCTAATTACACGTGCGCAGAGAAATGTAAAAAAAAATCAAAAATACTTAGAACACTTTTAGTCATAGAGTTACATTATCTAGTAGGGGGAGCTATCGGCATGTCTGTAAATGAGTGTCGCAATAAAAATGAGAGGGAAAATTACATTCGTTACTTCATCTTTGTTAATTGCACATAAAAACAGAGACAGATAGATCACTCTCATTGGCTTTATCTTTATTTTTGGCTGACTTTCCTGCTCTAGTGTAATAAATTTATGAGTTGCATTTACTATATTTTGAATCAAATGTTCAAGTATTTGAAAATTTGTTCCCGGTAAATACGTCATCGCCTCATTTTCTGTAAGCTGAATTATTTTTATTCAAATGTTTATCATATTTATAAACATGAAATATGTTGATGATGATAGCAAAATGCTCGAATTATTTATCATCATGTACACAAGAGGGATAGATTTATCATGGATCGTTGCCAATTTACGAGTATACCAAGATGTATTACTGTGTTAAAAAAATAGATCTACAACTCTACTAAATATGGAAATTGCTTAGTGAATATAATGGGTCCAGTGGATTTTTGAAAGGTTTTGTAACGGGAAAGCGCGCAATTTTTGCATTTCGCTATTTAAGGTCGTTTAAAGAAATATTTGCTAAGGAAGGTTCTTATTAAAGGTGTCTAGAAACATTAGTGCACGTGAGACACAGCAAGACTGAAAAGCTTTTGCTTTGCGCCTTTTAAAAGTACGTCGTTAGTTGCTTTGTGTATAAGATTCTATAATAGAATTCCGTAATCATTAGCTTTGCTATTACAGCAGCAAAATAAGACTAACAATGTGCAAAGTTGAATGTAATTATTACTTAGATAAATTTATAAAATTTACCTGAAAAGCTATACAAATAGCCAAAATAGTTATATAAAACATGCCACCGGTGAGACCATACGACTTTTTAAAGAGGGTCATGGGCTCAAACTCAAATAAGTTTTCTGTTAAAACTTGTGTCTAATTCACATTGGATCAATTTACATTAAATTGCAAGTTATCACACGCTTTCGGTGAAGGAAAACTTCAGGAGGAAACCTTTAAAACTCTATAGAATTTTGGAGATATGTGTAATCTACCAATCCACATCGGAGCAGCGTTGTAGGTCTTAGCTCAAATCCTTCTGCCAAAAGACGAAGAGAGGCCTATGAATATGTGGAATTAATATTATTTTACCTTTACCTTTACCTGGAAAAAATAAACATGGACCTACCTGATTTTAGGGCTAACTTCAGTGTCCTCCATTGCTTTGCGTGGTATATAGTCAATATAAGCACTACCACAAAGAACACTATACACCCACTCACGGCTAGAGTTAATGTTGATGTTTCAATGTCCCACTCAAATTCATCTTTCACTTCACCGGTATACTCTGTGTATTCGTAATATTCATAATCACTGGACGTTTCACTAGTGTCATTGTCTTTCTCTGTGTTGAATGGATATATGTGGACCTCGTTGAGAGGTTGGCAGATGGTGTCACGGTGTAGTTCGCAAGGGTACTTCACTACGAAGCCACTGGCATCGCATCGTGTGCAAGGAACGCAGTCGCCGCGTTGCCGGTGCCACCAAGTGAGGCCGCGCTCGCATGCGCCCTCCGCAACGGGCCCGAGCGCCAGGGTAGCGATCACCAAACACAACTTTGCTATCTCTCCTCGCATTACCTGAATAAGAATAAGATCTTTATTTATATATTAGCTACTACTAACTATGGAAATCGGAATTTGTGTATTTGATTGGAATTTTAAACATAAACGTAGTCCAAAAGTCATCATCATCATCATCCTCCTGCCCTTATTCCAATCTAAGCGGGGTCGGCACAACATGTTGCAAACATGTTGTCAAATGATTTGGCTACGTATTTTACGACCGGCCGCCTGCCTGACATCAACTTACCTTAGTCGCCTTTTACGACGGCTCGGTAAGAAATGAGCGTGGTCTATTCTACTCAGCCGGATACCACATGATGTCGTAAAAGGCGACTACCTAAAGAATATTTCAAATTCTTATTTTAGATATTCTTTAGTTACATTTACATTACTATTTACATTTACTCATTACTATCTTGTACACAGTCGATGAGTAGCTATATCCACACATTCTCATAATCTATGTAATCCAAAACAATATATGAGGATTTCTGTGGCAGCCTACTTTTAATAGTTGCTTTAAAATTGTTTTACATATAGCGTAGGTACGAGTACATGCCGTTAATATTTATGGTATTAACAGTAATTCTTCATTACGATTCACATGACGTCCCTAAACAGGTCTCTCGTTTCTTAGAAGCCACAGAACTAAGATTCCCTAGGCCTAGATGCTTGATATATTATAGAAACTTTCTAAAATACTGTCCCAAATTATATACATATATGGATATACTAGGAATACCCGAGACATCATAAGCATCAACTTCAGTTTTAGAAAATATCCTAAATTAGGTGCTATGTGTTTTTTTCAGTTCCATGAAAAACGTGAATTTTCATATGTGTTATACTATAAGCAACAACCAAATTTCGCAAATATGTCTCCATCGAATTAGCCATGACAGCGAAATAACCCTGTATTAACCCCCTGTAGAAGCTTAAATTGTACAAAATTCTAGATTTTATTTTATTAATATCAAACTTCATAATTTTAAATTTCCAGCCATGAGTACGTAATGAACAGACAGAAAGACAGACGTTCGCATTTGTAATAGTATGTAAAACATATCCATATTAGTATGGATTTGTTTAGTATTTGTGATTTCTTCATAAATAAAGATATCTAGTTCGAAATAACTTATGAAAACTTTAATGTCATCGAAAACATTTTGACAAATTATTTACTCCATAATAATAAAAAGTCTGTTTTGCTAAATTAAGTTCATTTTCACTGAGGAAAAGAGGCAGATTAGAATAACTTCAATCTATATATATAAAAGAGAAAATATGTACGTGTAATCCTTTTAGACTCCGAAACGGCTGGACCGATTTTAATACAATTTTCCGACAATCTTTAGTTTCACCCAGCGGATAATCGTTTTAATATTATTAAATATCTAAGGCCGAAAGGAACTAGGTATACTTATAAATTTAAAAAAAACACTCAAATTTATTTCAAACCACTATTTAGTACCTTGATGCTTACAATCCTGTAGATCTATGGCTCTACAATAATCTTCATCTCTAATTGAAACACAAATCCGACTTTCACCAACATCACATCTTTCAATTACCGTTAATTTATAAATTTTAACTGAGAGCATTAAATTTATAAAAACGTCACTTCAGTCAGTCTTCAAGCATTTTTATATGTGCCGATTTTTGTTGATGCAAAAAAGCAGGGAGACCGACGCGCTCTCAACGAGCTCCGCTTGCGATCGACATTCGACTGTGTAATATCGTCAGGCGAACTCGGAGCCGGCGCGTGCGACATTGCCCCAACTCCAAATAGACTAAGAGCCCAGCTAGTAAAAAAAACCTTGTATGTCTGTGCAGTCGTTATTCATCACAGTAGAATTTGGTTGTGACAAGCAGTGAATGCTATATAATGTTTTTATCTAAAGCATTTTGTTACTGGCCAAAAGAATAACAGTATAAGAATTAACAAGCAATATAACAGAACTAACTACTTTGCTATAATCAGCACGGGTTAAGTGAATGCATGCAAAGCCAATGTGTATGAAGCAGGCAAAATCCACGCACCTTATACATGCAGGACCAGCCACCACATGCACACCAAGGCGCAATTCACCAGCAACAACGCACACAAAAGCAGCACACACACCCACCACCACAATCTCGACGATCGTTTCGCCCCGAAACCGAAGCATCATCAGGAGGATAGGCTCCACGACAAAAATCGTACTGCAAAATCTATAAATCATTTATAAATCAAGTATAAGAATTGATTGTAACATCGCGTGTGACGAATTCCGAACCCGCGCGTTCGACATTGTCCCGACTCGTTATAAACAAAGAGTTATAAAATCCTTCCGTGTATCTGTGAACTGCAGTCGTTACTTATTACAATAGAATTGACTGCTCGTCAATTCTACAACATATTGTTTTTTTTCAACGAATTTTGTTACCGGCTCGCTCGGCTTCGTAATTTTTTGTATTTCACTTTCTAACATACAATAATTAAACTATACCTGAAACATTTTAAAGGTTCAAACTGTGCCTTTTAGTAAAAAGGACCGTAAAAATGTTGTAATGTAAAAAAAAACTTGTGCCTTTAAAAAACGAAATGAGTTTTTAAACATTTCACTCTTAGATATTGGGTGTTGATAGAATATATATATATATACGAAGTATTGAGCATTTATTTTAAATTTGCATGGTCCTGAAATCGTCATAGATGAACAAATTTCTAGGCAGGAAAGCGATGAAAATATAAATTCTATTAAATTGGCTTAAGAATTATTTTTAAGATTTTATGACGTGGTCTCTCGTCCTACAACTACTTTAGTCAACTTGATATTCCTAGTGTACTTATTACCCTATATTTGCATTTTTCTTATTATACATGTACCGCGAAATGCTACTGTTTGTTTATAGCTAATCATTGAATAAGAGTATTATTTTGTACAAACTTTGGCCGCCTAAATATATCTATGTAACTTGAAGAATTAGCAATGGATTAAAAAACTTATATACATTCAGGAAGTGAAAACTTCCTAAGTAGCAAGTTTTATAAATTGTATACAATATACTGAAAATAGTATATATTTATAATATCCATCTTTTATTTATATATATTATATATATTTATAACATCCCGTGTGATCATTATTTAACAGCCATTTCATAACAAAATATGTACCTAGGTGGGTATATATATTTGGTCTTTATATTCTACCAGAAATGATAAATTTATTTTGTGAGCACCGAAGCCCGAAAGAGCATGCCAAACGTCTAGTAGCACGGTCTACTTGGGTCTAATTACTATTAGACCCAAGTAGACCGTGCTACTCAACCCAAGGTAGAAATCAGGTATCTACAAACCAATCATTCTCTAGAAACGTAGCGATATAAAATATAGCATAATGTAAAATACATTTTCAAGCAAATAATAAAAACGATCATTGCTGACGCAATGAATGAATTTCTATGATTAATAAGTTAGGTGTGGCTACAATTTTGCTTGAAAGCGGTCACAAAGTGCCTAATGACCATTCATTTCATGTTCTTCACACTTGTGATAAGGGTCTCCGACTCAATATGTTAGAGCAATTTGAAATAATAAAAAATAACAATGGCCACTTAATTAACGAGCAAGTAAATGTCTCCAATTCCGTTTTGCTACATGTGTTCGGAGGGGAGGGTAGTGGTGGGGGTTGAACTATTTAAGACTGCTTGTTTGGGTGGCGCGGCGCATTACGATTTTGTCGTGGAGCCTATCCTCCTGATGATGCTTCGGTTTCGGAGCGAAACGATCGTAGAGATTATTGTGGTGGTGGGTGTGTGTGCTGCTTGTGTGCTTTGTTGCTGGTGGAGGAGCCTTGGGTTGCGTGTGGTGGCTTGTCCTGCATGTATAAGGTTCGTAGATTTTGCCTGCTTTATACACATTAGCTTTGCATGCGTTCGCTTAACCCGTGCTGATTATAGCGAAGTAGTTTTGTTATAGTGCATGGCTACAATTTTTTTTAAGATTTATTGTTACGTCACACTTTATATGATATTAATAAAAACTATATTAACTGTTCGTATTTATCAAATTATTAAAATATTTTATAAGAAAATTTTGTTATTCATTGTCTAATCAAAAAGAAATGCTGAATACCACGGATTTTTTACTAGCTCTGGAGGTTCTAACTGTTGAGCCAGGTGCAAAATTTTAGTATAAATGTCTCAACCCTTAATATCTTCAACCCTCTTAACATATTACTGATTGCCTAATAAACTTTTAACTTATTACGTAGGATAAGTTAATCAGTTTTTGACTTGAACTCTTACTTAAGAGTAATTTACTAGGATTAAGGATACATCTACGAAGTGTCAGTGGCCAAAAATATAAGGGTTTTGTATCGTCACAATTAAATATGCGACGGTTACCATAGTATGTGATATAGCCTGAAGCGAGCGTTAATATCCTAAAATATCTTTCCATTCAGACGAATACCTCGATTTAAATTTCTAATACGGTAATTTTATTTAATACACAGTATGACAGGAAATAACATCTTAAAAACAAGCATTACTAAACTTTATATTGACTATTGACTAATATTGTAATATTTACACCAATTTAAAAATAATCTTAATTAAAGAACAAATTAATGCAGTGGGCGCCCGCTTACTTTTTATATGCATTATCATTGTGCATATCATAGATGCTGCATAGGTATTATTCTATAGGTAGTATTTTATTATTGAATACTAAAATAGTGCATATGGTGAAGGGTATTAACAGATTATGGATATAATATACATCATATATACATACGTACACTGTTATCTTTGATATAGCTACATGTAACCTAGGCAATGCAAAGCACATTTTGTAAACTGTACCTATTTTTCATTTGTATATTGTTTTGGTGCTAAGTTGATCTAAGAATATTGTCTTTGATTATTTGTCGAAAGTATTGTATTTGTAATATATTTAAGTTATTCATCTATGGTCTTGGCAAAGTCTATGGTCATAAAAACATGAAATGAAAAGTCACCGTAATTCAAAAAAGGTTTTTCACAATTTTATACTTTCTAACTGTAAGATATAAATTTAGTTGCATCATTAATTATAAAAAATCCAGTATCAATTAAGTATCATAAAAATTCTATTAATATTGTCCAGAACATAAATATGAGCAGGATTACTCGTAGAAGTGAATCTCGTGGACCATTGCTTCAAGGTGATATTCAAGATCCTTCCGTCTCAAGTACATCCAATATAAAACCGAGAATAGCTTACGTGAGAGAATGCATTGGATTGTACTATCCCATCCCAAGTACCTACTTTCCTTTACTAAACCTTTATCCTTTAATTTTCAAATGCTCGAGGCCATTACATTTATTGTATATTTTATTTACGCAGATTTATGTCAAGATTATAGAGATGTGGTTTATATGTTTCAGATACCCAACAAACCACCATACTAAATTCTAAGCCTTTGGGATTGTCAACATCTAAAGCTCTTATATTAGTAGCCATAATTTTTGTTTTGTCATTAACTGCATTGGGTCTCCTATACAAACAATTCCCTAAACTGGAAGAGTAAGTTTCGTAAGTTATATTTTTGTTTGTAGTGAAAAGTACTGTAAGTATTGACCTTTGTTCAATTTTAGGCATGAAAAACAGCATTTGAAATTGCCATGGGATTTAGAAGAAGCTAAACAATTAGGTCTTATTTTAGATCGCTATAAAGACAAGTATTTTTATGAAGTATTATTGGGAGTATTTTTAGTATATATATTGTATCCTTTTGAATGTTTATATTGAATTGTGTGTTATACATAAGATAAAATATTTATTCTGATTATATATTTATTATAAGTATTTAATACCAATATTTATAGACTATAAGTTATAGGCAATTTATTACTATGTACACAGTACTGATTTTTTACAAGGTTAAAGCCTCTGCTTAAGACTAGTCACCAAAGAAATTTAGGAATCACATGTATAATTACATAAATTATGTTACATCTATTTAAGTACATTGAATACAGCAAAAAGTCAATAATAAAATATTACAAAGCATTGTGTGACAATTTCCAGGGGATTATAGGTTTAAACCCAGTACAGGAACATATGAGTTTTCTAAAAAACTCATAAGCCAAATAATACTTACAATTAATCATATATGTTTCTGTCAAGGTTAATATTTTGAGGAAACCTACAAATCTCTGTAGAATACTTAGGATTGTGTAACCTACAATTTTGTATTCAAGCAATGTAATAGATCTAAACTCTAACCCTTCTCTTTATCCAATAGTGGGATAAACAGGCAAATACTAAAATTTAACTAATAAATACAATAATATCATTCTAAATACAGGATAGTGTATTAAGCTTAATTTTTTTTTTCAACACATATATTTCACCTCTTTACAAGAACAATGTGACATCTCATCTCACAATTTAAATGTTATTCCACTGTAAAATTATCAATAGTTTTAATATTTATCAGTTTTTAAATGTTTGAAATTGCTCTCCTGTAAAGTGGTTTGACAAATGTGATGTTGTTCTTGTAAAGATAAGATTTATTATATTATATTGTAGAAAATGTAAATGTAATTCTATTGATTTTATTATAAAGTTCCATAACTAAATTACAGCTTGCAAACATTTGCAATACCTGGATCAATTTTCCTTAGTATACTCTCTGGATTTTTGTTTCCTTTTTATTTTGCATTACTTTTAGTTTGTTGCTGTTCAGCAGTTGGAGCAAGTCTATGCTTTTTCTTATCAAATTTATTGGGTAAGAAACTCGTAAGGAAATTTTTTCCAGAAAGAGCAGAGCAATGGTCAAAAGCTGTTAACAAACATAGAAATAACTTGCTCAACTATATCATATTTTTAAGAGTCACACCATTTTTACCAAATTGGTTTATTAATATGTCAGCTCCTGTTATTGGTGTACCGTTGCTACCATTTGCTTTGGGAACATTTATTGGTGAGTACTAAACATAAGCTAAATTAACCAGTAGTAAATAGTAATAACTATTTTTATTTTATACTTGTTTTTGTATTTTTATTTTATACGTATTTTAAACTTGGTAAAAAGTATTCTAGGTTTAAAATACTATTTAATTATAATTTTTTGAATTAATTTTATGTCACTAATTTTAATTCCTTGCACATTTAGAATCAATGCTATTTTTAGTTGTTTGATATTGGTTCCTTAACATGCTCCATGTCAGACCATTTTTTGAAGACTTTCTGTTCAAGCCACTTGAACAAGAGATAATAATAAAATTGTAGGTATAACAAATATTTGTAGCACTCAAATAATTTCTTCGCTCTACATTCAAAACTTTGATAATTGAAGGAATAGTTATTTTTTAATTATTCAAAATTCTGATATGTCAGTATAAGATATTAAGTATATCTTGTTTTCATAATTATTTCAGGGGTAGCACCACCATCATTTGTAGCCATACAAGCTGGGCAAACTCTACACACTTTGACATCTACAAGTGATGCTTGGTCATGGACATCTGTTACAGTTCTCACACTCTTTGCTCTCATCTCACTAGTCCCAGTGTTACTTAAGGAAAAACTAAGAGAAAAGTTTGAGTGAATTCATTTTTAGTCAATTTATTTTAGAAAATATAACTGGGTTGTAATAAAATTTATTTACATTCCACTTAATTTATTTAATAAATAAAATTCTTTCTAACAATATGAACCAACATGTGCTATAAAAGTTTCATTGCCTAATGATTGTTGGATTGTAGGTCTCCAATACCACCAATTGTACCATACTGAAAAAAAATAATGGTATCACAATTTTTCAGATTCACATTGTATTATAATTGTATATAATTAAATATAACATCTAGCACTTGTATAAAGCAAATAGCACATTTTTTGTCATAAACAATAATCTTACAGATTGATAATAATTATTAAATTTGATTTAAAATTGTTTTATTTTTATATAACTTAATATACACCTCTATAGAACTTGAATGCTACAAATATATTAAATTAGTCAAATATCTAGCATACTCACATAAATATGACTTCTTTAATTCCAGTTTAAATGATTTACATTGATGTTTGCATTCCTCAGCTGGTCTTAAATCAATTATTCTTGTACCACTTAACACAAGCAGAAAAGAATAATTGCACTCAGTATCTGGTATATGAAATACTTCATGTTTAGAGTCAATTATGATAAATCTTTCAGTGCTTTGTCCAAATTTTGGCACAACTTTGGGCCTTGGAATAGCTTGACATAATATTCTTGCTGTATTAAAATTATTGAATTTCCTAATGCAATAGGGCGAAAAAGAGGATGATTATTACGAATTTAAATTTGATAAATAATTTAAAACAATTTATTTTGTCATCTCATGAAACATACCAGATATGTAGTTTCCCATTCAATATGTTCAAGTCAAAAATGTCTTGAGGATGCATATGATATTGATTATTTATAAAAACTTTTGGACTTTCCTTATTAAATAAATCTTTATTTTTCAGGTACAACTCTTTTAACATATTTAAATTAATTTCCTCCTGCTCAGTCTAAAAAAATTTCATGATAATTATAAGTTTTCCAACTTTGCTATTCATTAAAATTTTACTATACAGTAAAAATTTCAATTCTTTGTATAGAGGGCATTTGTTGATTACAAAAATAAACAAACCTTGTAAATAAAAGGGGCTGTGTGTTGGGTATGAATAGGCTGTGGATTAAAAATTTCTCCAACATTGTTAACCATGCTACATGGCCAACAGTCCATGTCCACTACAGTAAAAAAGGGATTTTGTATGAAACATGTTTCTTGATATAAACCTATAAAAAGACATTCGTAAAGATATAATGAACTATATGTAACGGAATAAGATAGTCCATAACAATATTTTTTGGCTTACCAGTTAAACCAGGAAATAAGGAAACAAGTGGAATTGAGAATTTTCTTAACAACCTTAAACCTGGGTATATAAAGTCCTGAATTTTACATACTAGACAGCCATAAATCGATTTTAAGTTATAAATAAATATTATCAGACCAAGGCACACAAGAACTATAAGAAATCTCTTGAAAAATATTCGGTATTTGTTAGGAACTTTACCGTCCATTCTATCTAAATCTTGTAAGGTTTCAAAGTACATCTCTCTGAACTCTTCTTCATTGATACCAGCTTTAATACAGGTTTTTTGCAATTTTCTAATTGAGCTGGAGTATTCTTGGAATACTTGTTGATTTGTCATATTAATTAAATAAAGACTTTGAAGTGTTTTTGTGTATTTTCTTAGTTTTAAAGCTATCGTGTTATTTACGCTTCGCAAATATGCATATTATGTTATGACAAGTAAAATTATAATAATATTAACCGCATTTAATTGTACACCATAGTCTTTGGTTGTATTCAAAGACTACAGCATACTGCATAGAAAGACTACAGAGTACAGTGTACAATCTGTACATACGTTGTATTCAGCACGTTTTTGATGTTTAGTGTCTACGTGATTGTCATCCTATTGTCATTGTCAATTGTCATCATAGACTACTAACTAAAATAAAGACGACAATGTTTCATACTTTGGCGCGTTAGAATATTAGGAAGAGTGGGAGATGGTGGGAGGTGCGGATACGTACTATAGGTACTAATTATAGTCATTCATAGAAATGTATCTGCCTCTCACCCGTTTCATTCATAAATCCGGAAATAGTCTCAGCTCTGACTCTCTCTAACACATGGAAATTTACTACGCGTAATATATATAACGAATGACGTAAATTCGTAGTAAAATTAGTGATGTACTTGTTGTGCTAAAACCGTAACTAGTGATTCCAAAGTTTTATCGATTCGTATTTTTCTGTTACCGATTATTTCAGTTACCGGTTTTCTTCTACATACTAATATTAATCTTAAAATTTAAATAAAACAAAATATTTTAGTAATTTCTTTATTAAATTTATTATTGAATTAAAAAAAATGTTTTAAAAACAGCGCATAGAGATGCAAAAAATTTAACTCAGCATACGTGCTAAAAATTTTTTTTTCCTAAACACGCTAAAAATATAACAAAAAAACACAAATATAATTTGTACATAGAAAACAGAATAAGCCGACAAAAAGTTATTCAGAGATTTCACAGGCCTCAAACATAGACACGTAAGCGATCATGTATCTTTAAATTGGATTTGTAACTTATTAACAAAAAAAAAGGAATTTTATACATTCACTCGAAACAATTTACAAGATCAATATTTGAAACGATAGATGTCGCTTTTGGTAAATTATAAATATTAGAGTGAGAATGTATGTGCAATCGCATATCACTTATGGTAATGAACGGGTCTTATCTCTACTTATATTATTTACAATCAAATCAATTAACACCTGAGATTAATACATAGTTAAGAAAGAATGCAATCACGAAATTATAGTATTATTTGAAATAATTATCACGCTTAAACGAAGCATGCTCCATAACTTATTTAACTAAATGGAAACATGTAAAAAAGTACTTTGTAGTAGTAGGCACAAAACACATTATTTTACCATTAAACCATACAAATATCTAATATATAACAACAATATATAAACTTAGTTATAGTTTTCGCACTATTTGATTATGGCGTAATTGCTATCAATATTTTTTTAAAACTTTGAAGCAAATAAATAAGTATTATTTAATATCAACTTATAAAAACCTAAACATAAAGTATTTTAAACATTTTCAAGTATATTAATAAAGTATTACAGTATCACAGAGTTAATTCATAGAATATTGATATTATGTTACATACGTATATATCTATGTTTTGCTATACTTTAATACGGCAAAATATATATAAAATACAAGGTACAAATATTCAATTTTATAAAATAAATATTCATTAAAGATATTATTTTGACAACTTCAGTTCAATTTGTATTTCTTCAATTATATTATTGTAATGACATGGTTTTGTTTGTTTACATTAAGTGAAGTATCTACTTATGGAATATAAAAATAATAAAATTTATCCAACAAGAAAACTATATCGCTTTACAAATGTTAAGAATAGGAATTTCAGTTTGCTACTTTTGCCTCATGTATTTCAAATAACCCTACTTCTGATAAAAAATTTACATTTCAATTCCCTTTTTTCAGCTATCTGTAAATTCTTCTAGTAAAAATAATAATATAATTTTTCAAGTAGACTAAACAAATCGTTGACTTAATAAGTCTTTTCTTAAACATATATAATACTGTTCAAAAGACATAAGTTTCTGTGATGGATAATATAATTTCACACATGTGATGTCACTGGCAATATATTCTCTATTTTTTATTAAAGCAATTTAATCAAATCTTTCAATTTTATTAGAAAACAGCGTACTTATAAAAATTTCAAAATTTACAAAATTCAGATTTTTCATTCAAAGAAATATATCGCTTGTGGAACGCAATAGTGGCACTATTAAAAAACACGTCTATCGGAATAGGAATAAAATGTGTAAATGTTAAAGTACACATTCTATTCAGCACCAACACAAGAAGAACTCATGGTTCAATATTAGGCCGTCGTTTCAAACTATAACAATTTTTTATACATTTTCCTTAGCAACAAAAACTATAAACCCATTTCAAAAGATCTCAATCAACCAGTCTCAAAATATAATTTTTTGCGATATATCGATGTACCGCACCGGAAATATACGGATTAGATTTGGAGCATATTTCTGATGGAATATTAGGTTCTGTAACTATCAAACTTCTGCCTATCACTGAGAATTCCTAACATTTTATCACTATCATCGGCACATTAGCATACAAAGATTTACTGGTACTAATATTATTAACCAATAATGTTTTAAACTAACAAAACAACAAAATTACGATCAGTGCTAGTGTGTCAGCTACCTTATCTATGATTATGAGAAAAAAATCCATGGGCTCCTAGTTAACATCCTTCAAACTTTATATTGTTTGTCAATTTGAATATTATGAATACAATTTTATAGACATTGGTTTGCTTTTTCTTGAGTCTCAAGCATCGAATCGCATTGACTCTGACTTTTACAGCTGAACTTCAAAATTCAGAATGGTTTGAATTTACTGACAAAGAGAAATTTTAGATGTCCACTACTATAATCAGAACAGGTATTTTATGCCAAATTATTATTAATATTGGTGCTAAATAATTGTGATCCAACTGAAGCTTTTCATATATCTTCATCTGCATCATGTGGCTGGTAGATACTTCCCGGCGGAGGATTGTGCAGCTACTGATCCTGTAATGCATATGTATTGTTTAAATAATGTTATGATACTAAAAATAGTGATTGCAAAAGCAATCTTACAGACAATCTTGGCATATAGAATTGACAATATTTTGGTAGATGCAAAACAATAATAAACTTGCGCAATTTTATGTAGAAATAAATACTACGTATAACAATTAAGAATTTTCCTTTTATGAAAATTATTCTTAATCTTAGAAAATTTACAGGAAATAAAGTATTATAATAGAAATGTTTAAATATACAATTTGTTATTAAAACTGTACCAATATTATTAATCTAGTATTATTTAAATAAACCAAGAACTTTAATTAGACATTTTATAATAATTAGAATTACGATCTGTATTTTATCCTGTTCTCATAAGAATAACAGGGTTGCTTGCATACTTAATGTTACAGCAAGTTATTAATGTCTATTTTATGAGTTTTATTTAATAAATAAATAGAGAGTGGCTTGTGTACATTAGAACACTCCTAAAAATATATATAATATTTTCCTGTTCCTGAAAGAAAATTGAACTCTTTTAACCCTATCTGTTAGTATATAAGCTTCAATTGTTGTGTATTGTGTGTGATGCTTTAACAAATAACAGACAGAAAGATAATTCTATATTTAAAAATATATTCCTGCTCTTAAATAGTGTCCTCAAAATATTTTTATATTGGTCTTTAACTAACAGACTTGACTGTGTCTAGTCTGATAGTTCTGATATCTAGGTAAAATCTCTACAAGTGATGTCTAGATGTCTTACTTTGCCAGTTTTATATAGACACTATAAATATATATATTTTTTTGTTGTTAAATAGGCGAGCGCTTGACTGTAATCATGCCTCATGGTAAGTAATGATACAGTTTAAGATGGAGCGCGCTTACCTAGAAGATGCCTATTCACTCTTGCCTTAAAGGTACCCATATTGTAAGTATTGGGAAAGATAGATGCCAGGAGAGAATTCCATTCCCTTGCTGTGTGCAACAAAAAAGACGAAGCGAAGCGTTGTGTGCGTCTTCGTGGAATGTCGATGACATAAGGGTGGAACTTCTCCTGGTGCCTAGCGGTGCGATGATTGAACGGCGAAGGTGAAATAAGTTCATGAAGTACCTGGGCACACTCTCCGAAATATATCTTGTAGAAAACCGATAAATAGGCAACTCTGCGCCGGTGTTGCGGACTCTGCAATTTGGCATTTGTCAGGGTCTCATCACCTATGAGTTCCTGGCACGTCAATCCACCGAGTCCAAATCATCCAATTGGTATTTGGCAGATCCTTCCTACAAATGGCAGCAGTATATTTTAAAATTAATAAAATAGTAGGTATATCTGTGTCTCTTTGTAACTTAAATATCTTTGATTATGTACTGTTAGCAAACCAGGTTTTAAATAAGAAGCTTTCCAAATACTGTAACTCAGCATCATTGTCACATGACAAAAAAAAGTTAGAATAATTATCACTAACATATCTTTACATCTGTTCTTATATCACATACTTATATCACTCTAAAAGAGAAATAATTGATTTATACAGTATTTTATTATATCTCAAATCGAATGGCCCACTATATATATCAGCTTCAGATGTACCTAATTTTAAGTGAAATTGAAATAGCCAGACAGACATACAGGCATTGAATTAATATTTACTTGCCTTCATCTTGTCATAAAAATTGGGCTAATCATTTGCTTCATCCCACAAAGCATCAGCATATATAGCCTAGGACGTCATCCCACTGAGTACTCTCTTTGGCAATTACAAGGTTGGTCTGAAAAATATTACACAAAGATTTCAATAAACATGGAACATCAATAGTATCGAAATAACTTTATATTTGACTGGCCCTTTGGCGCAGTGGGTAGTGACCCCACCTTCAGTTCTGCTGGTCGCGGGTTCGATTCCATCCGAAGGCCAACATCTTTTATAAACAATTTGTTGGTTCTTCGAGCCTGGGTATATATTTGTATTTAAATATGCATTTAAAATTATATATGTAGTATATCTACCAGTTGTCCGTCAGCCATAACTCAATTTTATTATTATTATTAAAGAATTAAAGATTGTCTATAATATATTTTCTCTTACAGAAAAAATAATAAACTATCAATAAATAAATACTTTAAACATAGGATATAACTGATATTGGTTAAGATTCGATTCAATGAACACATAATAAATATTATTATGAAAGGAAATGTTTTAACAATTTTGTATATTTTATTTTAAGATTAAATTTTATAATATTAGTATGTCAAATAAAAAAAGATTCAGCTTTGAGGTCCCTGCCTAACACCATAGAAACATATTAAAACAGATATTACATTTAGATAAATGTTTCTAATAAAATTGAGGGACATTACCATTACTTTTACTATAAAAGATTTTACTCAAAAAGGCCACTTCATATATAGTAATCTATATATATGTAAAAATAAATGTTTGTCTGTATGTTCCTTATAGAATCAGAAAGGGCTGGACCAATGTTAATTATATTTTCAGATAATCGTTAGATTAACCCAGAGCATAATTCTGTAAAGTTTGGTGGCAATAAAATTTGGAGTCATTGTTTTTAAATGAGAATTTAATTTTGAGAGGAGTTCGAAACCAGACTGAGTCACAGCAATGTGAAACGGGATGGCTAGTATACTATATAAATGATAAACATACTTGGTCTAAAATGTAAGCTCATCTTGCACAGGATATCTATGATGAAACATAAAGTATTAGAATTAAATTATGAAGATATCAATCACCAGGATTTCATGCTTGTTCTTCTTGGTAGAAGCAATTTTCCAAATTAAAGTTTAAATTAGCGATTTAAAAATCCTCTACGTTCCTTTGGATAAAGTAAACTTGAGTTTAAGTCGAGAAACTGAATAAACTATATCATTAAATGTTTTGAAGGAGTTGTAGGGATAAGCCAGTTTCTTTGATCTGTAATTTATATGTACTCATTATTTTCTTAACATAAACACAGTATTTAATAACTAAGAGTACATAAAAGTGCTATGGGTGTAAAGTGTTAACATATGCCACAATATTAGGAGTAAAAAACAGACTGAGCTAAAGACTTGAGAGAAATAGATATGCGACAAATAACTAGAAATAATAATATTTCCCCTAGAAGCCAGAGCAGAAATTTACTTAAAATTATATTTAACCCCTCCAAATATGGGGGGGGGGGATTGGAAAATCCAAATGTTTTCATCACCAGCAAAAAAAGTTATTATAAAATGATTTATTGTATTCGATGGGGAATTTTATAACAAAGAAATTGGTATATCAATTATAAGTATAATTATTATACATATAGTAATAACATGATCTAAAAATTAAGGTAAAAAATTAGTACACCCTCCTGCTTCTTGTCACTCAAAGGGTTAAAGTTATTACTTGAATGATTTGTAATAAAAAAAAGACTTACATACTTAATCTTGTTGTCGCAGGTATGTGTAGAAATTGTTAGATAAGATGGTAGGTAGCTTGAGTGACATCTTTTTCACAAATATAACTGTATATATTTATAGCCTTTAGTCTACAGTCTAGTCTTAAATTTCTGAAAATATTTTTGGTAAAATTGAGAATAAATTCTGTTAAGTACAAACAGTAGCATATATGTGATTAATTAAACAAAATAATTATTCTTTTGTAGTATTATTGAACAGTCTTTCTAAATTGCTATTATTCTTTCATTCACTACACATAGCACTATATTGTTTATCAGCACTGTAAATGTAAATATATCTTAAACCACAAATCAGATCATGTGATAATCAAATTTAGACAAAAATTACATAAATTTATTTTGAGTTGCTTATATATTACAGAATATGCAATTGATTCAAGAATCCTGGGATTTGACTTTCTGTACATCTGTTTAAACAGTCTTAAAATTTGCTTTGGCTTTTTAATTACAAACCAACAATAGTTTTATATAAAGCAATATACTCTATTGCTTTATACAGAATAAACTTTCTCTATTATACTATTTACTTGTTTTTTATCTGAGTGTCATTTTTAAAAACCTGACAATAAGTTTTAAATTACATGTTAATATATTACATGTTACTTCAATCAAAAATACTGTAAAGAATGTAACTTTATGTTCACACAGTTCACAAGTATTGGTTTCTAAGCTATCTATAAAATTAAGGTATAAGAGGTACACAATGATTTCCAATGAGCAAGCGGATCTGAAAATATTTTTACATTTTATGCTATGACAGCGAACTCCATTTTTCAAAACCATTTTAATTCTGTTCACATTATTAATAACTAATATTCACCCTTAAAACCATTTAAAACAGCTTCTAATAAACTAACTTAAGACTTTAATGCTACATTATTGATCGTTTATAGAGCAACAAGACCACTAGACCCTTTAATATAAAATTGCAGGACATAATATATTAATATTTAATACAGGTAATTCGTCAATCTAAATTAATGTGCGTAACGTACAACAGTAATAATAAAATTCTTCTTCTTCTTTCTCCTACCCTTATCCCACTCTAAGTGGGGTCGGTACAACATGTTTTCCTCTTCCATTCTTTTCTATCATTCGTCAACTCTGGCACTACTCCTTTTATACGCATGTCATACTTCACACATTCCAACCATCTCTTTTTAGGCCTCCCTCTAGTCCCATATCCATCCACATTCATATTCAACACTCGCTTAGTCACATGATCTTCATCCCTCCTCATTACATGTCCATACCATCCCAATCTTGCACCTCTCATCTTTTCCATAATGGGCGCAACTTTCATACTTCCCCTAATATACTCATTTCTTATTTTATCTAGTCTTGTCACACCACACATCCACCTTAACATCCTCATCTCATTTGCATGCACTCTTCTTTCATCCATCTTTTTCATTGCCCAACATTCTGATCCATACATTACGACAGGTCTAATAACTGATTTATAAATTTTCCCCTTAAGTTTTGGGGGCATTCGGGGGTCGCATATTGTGCCTGAGACCTGTCGCCACTTCATCCATCCTGCATTCATTCTATTCCTCACATCGCGATCAATTTCACCGTTCTTTTGGAAAAGCGAACCAAGGTACCGGAAGTCGGAGCAGACTGGCAAAACAACACCATTTAAGGTTATTGGAGAAAAATTGGAGGGACCACTGAAATCACACTGCATGTGTTCAGTTTTGGTCAGGTTGATCTTTAAACCAAACCTCTCCAATTTCTCTTGCCATTTTGTAAATCTGCTCTGGACCTCAGCTGCATTTTCACCGACAATCACGATATCGTCGGCAAATAGCATACACCAAGGAGTCTCCTCTTGAATATCAGCAGTAAGTGCATCCATCAATAAGAGGAATAAAAAGGGACTTAAAGCCGATCCCTGGTGTAAGCCTACAGACACATCGAAATTATCAGTTACTCCGGCTTCAGACCGGACATGAGTACTAGCTCTGGCATACATGGAATATACAATCCGTACATACTTCCCAGGCAGACTCTTTTCTTTCAAAATCCACCACAGAACTTCACGGGGAACACGATCGTACGCTTTTTCTAGGTCAATAAAAACCATGTGCAAGTCCTTACGCGCATGTCGATATTTCTCACATAGCTGGCGTAAGGCGAAAATAGCGTCCGTCGTGCTCCGCCCTGGCATAAAACCAAACTGGTTCTGCGTTATCGTACACTCTTCTCTCATTCTTCGCTCTATCACTTTTTCCCAAATTTTCATACTGTGTGACATGAGCTTTATCCCTCGGTAGTTGTTACATTCTTGCACATCCCCCTTATTCTTGAAAATGGGTACCAGCGTACTGGTTGACCACTCTTCTGGGATTGCTTCTTCATGTAACAACTTGTTAAAGAATAAAGTCAGCCACTTCCATCCATCCACTTTCAAGCACTTCCACGCCTCAGCCGGTATGCCATCCGGCCCAATCGCTCTCCCACTTTTCATACCCTGCACTGCTATTCTAACTTCATCTTCATTCACTTCTCTCACTATACCTAAATTAATAGGTAAACTTTCTAACTTTCTGCTCCAATCATTCTCTTCATTCATTAATTTTTTAAAATAATCTCTCCAACGTCCTTTTATATCTTCATCATTTGTCAAAATCTTTCCTTGGTCATCTTTTATACACTTTACATGCATAATATCCTTTTCATTCCTCTTTCTCAT
This sequence comes from Morpho deidamia, assembly GCA_947086505.1. Classification (NCBI taxonomy): domain Eukaryota; kingdom Metazoa; phylum Arthropoda; class Insecta; order Lepidoptera; family Nymphalidae; genus Morpho; species Morpho deidamia. The sequence goes on from CAMTZC010000025.1 coordinate 6,677,061, forward strand.
GTTCACTATCCGATATAGGGCTTTTTGTCCTTGAGGGGTTTCCAGAGTACTATATAATTTACTCTGTACTTTGCCTTTCGCGATAGCGACTGCTTTCTTTCCTATCTTCTTTTTCTCAATGTACACCTTTCTCTTAATCTCTCTCAATTCATTATCATTTACATCTACACTAGTCCAATCTCTAAATGCATCCTTCTTTTCTTTCAAAGCCTGTTTTACATCGTCATTCCACCACCACGCATCTCTATCTATCTTACCTTTCCCTTTAGTCTCACCAAGGACGTCTTTTGCGGTACTCTTCAAACATAAAGCTATTTCATTCCAACATTCGTCTATCGACTTTTCATGCATTTTATCCTTCATATCTATTATTTTGTCTACAACTCTGCTTTTAAATTCTCTTCCATATTCCTCTTTCTCAAGCATATACCACTTAATCCTGGGTGGAGGCTTTGGCTTATATTTTTCTACTTTTACTGAAAGTTTAACCTCCAGTAACAGTAACCTGTGTTGGGTCACTAATGGTTCACCAGGAATGACTTTACAGTCCTTAGCCCCCAACAAATTACTCCTCCTCAGAAGGAAGTAATCAATCTGGGTGCTGTGACTGCCGCTTTTGTAGGTTACAAGGTGTTGGTCATTTTTTTGAAAAAATGTATTGACTATTGCCAGATCAAAAGCACAAGCGGCTTCCATTAGTGTTTCTCCCTCAAGGTTACGTGTACCAAACCCCCAACCCCCATGCACTCTCTCATACCCTCCATTTAGTCTACCTACATGCCCATTGAAATCACCTCCAACAAAAACCTCCTCACTCTGAGTGATAGCCATCATAATCAAATCAAAATCCTGCCAAAACTTCTCTTTCACTACATCATCACAACCAGCCTGCGGCGCATATGCACTGATTATATTTATCATTAAATCACCTTTCATTATTTTAACCACTATTATTCGATCATTTACTCTCTTAACATCCATCACACATTTTTTCAACTCTTTATCCAACACTACACCCACTCCATTTTTCTTGCCATCACTTCCACTATAATAAAATTTGTAACCCGCGCCAATTTCCCTTGCTTTCGTTCCCTTCCACTTCGTCTCTTGCAAACACGCAACATTTATTCGTCTCCTTTCTAATATATCAGCTAACTCTCTTCCTCTTCCATTCATCGTACCTACATTCCAACTAGCCATCCTCATTCGTACATCTCTATGGACTCGCGTCTTACGTCGCACCCGTCCCTGATGCGACAACCCTTGTCCATTTGCCACAGGCGCCGGGTGCTGTGCCTGCGCGTCGCCTCCGGGGAACGCCCTAGCATTTTCACTATCTTTTTTACTCCTCAACATGTTGTAAGTAAGATTTGGCTACAGTTTTTATGACCGGCCGCCTGCCTGACGTCAACCCTCCTCGGGAATTATTTAGGCCTACTTTACCCGGTAGGACAACGGTGCCGGATACACGGCATTCTGGGAGGGAGAAGTTGGGATGGGTCACTATGGGACAGGATACAAGACAGTTATTAAAGGAATTGGGATTTCAGGGATACTACTACCTGGAAGGTAAGGGAAAGGCAGTAGTAGCTCGGGAGGCCGGGTTCGCATACCCGTGTACCTCTAGGACTGGAGGTACCCCTGACCAATAGTAATAGTAATAATAAAATTATTTTGCTATAAACCGCGCAATTTTCATATTACGATAATTGAATCAAACAGTTGTTAAAAATTTTACTGTAGTAATAGTTTTGAAATACAATTTCAGCTTGCAAGGAATTAGGTTATTATATTTAGAATGTGAGAATATAAATTTTAAGAATGCTCTTACTATTATAGAAATGCACAAAATTCATTAAAACTCAATACTTACATTAAAATTAAGTAAATCCTCTTCGTATTGTTTTTCCACGTGTTAACACACAATTTTATTTCATTAGTACATATTTAAGAAATATCTCAACAGATATTAGTGAAATAAGACTTTATACATTTAAATTGTAATAAGCAATATTTGTTTTAAGTATATTTCTAACTAAATTAAAATAAAATTATAAATTTTTGTTAAAATTAAAGTAGTTAAAGTTTTCAACGGGAAGTTTAAAAAATTTAAAATGGCTCCCATACTTTCATTGATAAATTTTCTTGTTATATTATACACTGTCAAAATAAGAATGAGTGCGTAATTAATATGTATGGCGGAGTGGAGCGAGATGCAGCTGAGACTATTTTCATACGATTCATTCATAAAAACGTGCATGTGCAAGAGGGATGCAAGAACTCTTGTATTGGCGCCCGTAGTAAAACTGCCCTGATTGTCATTCGCCAGAAGCATTTACCGGAGTTACCCCTCGTAAGCACGAGAGATTTTTTACCGTGCGTTAAAAATACGTGGAAATGAAACAAATGGGTATCCAGGTCACACGACAGCGCATTTAAAACGCGACGTATTTTTTATGCGCAGTGTTCCATTTTAGGCGTTAGGGCGTAGGACGTTAAGCTGAATATACTATACTAAACTTATAACGCTATTGCGTAATTTTAGCGTGACGTATTTTTACGCACATGCGAGCGAGGGGTTCGAAAGGCAATTAAATTGTTTTTCTCTATATAGATAATAGAGTGAAAAAAACCTTAAAATAAATTTCGAATTAAATTTTTGTTATAATTAATTAATTAAAGATTTTTTTTATATAAATTTGTAAAATTAAAAAACTTTTGTTTTGTATTTATGAGAACACCATGAGGAACGCACATATAATACAATAGTATGTAATAAGAAAAGCTTTACTCTATTGTTCGTTAGGGCTCCATCTTCATATAACGACTTCGCAAGCGAAGTCGATGTCCTAGTTTTCTGACGTCGATTAGCCTTAGCTTTTCGCTACATTTCTTCGCCGTGATGACTAATCACAATAATGCCACTGGCTCTCCAGGACACTAAGCCCTGATCCACTCTCACAGGAAGTACACTTACGACGACTTTCCCTTAAGCTATAGTAAGGCTTCTGCGCTCTATTCTCCGCGTTTCGTACTTCGATGATGCTTCTGCGCTTGCCTGCTTGTTATGGCTAACAGCTTATAGTGAGTGCGAGTAGAACAGTAATGTTTACCAGCGAAGTAGTTAAACGCTTATATTGTAAATTCGTTCTTGCACTTATTACTAAGATCACTGAAGATTATATGTCCATACTACATATTTCCTTAATGTTATTAATACTGTACTCATGTATATAATTTTAAGGATTCAGGTTCACATTTTTTTTTTTCTATCCTTTATTAAATGACCTGGACACTTAAAATAACCACGAATTAATAACACGATAAGATAGTCTAAGTAGCCGCGTTCGAGTCTACTGATAACACTGTCAATACATGCATTCAATCGTCAATACAACGTCATGTTCGGTCGGAGACGCTTACTTTGATATTTTTACACCGATAAAATCGTGTATAGAAAATGATCCGCTTAAAGTGAAGTGCATTGATTACAAAGTTGAAAATGCTTGTTCAAAGTTTAGGAAAATGCTTGAAGAACGGACACTAAATGGAGATTGATGAACGAATGCAAGGCACGAGTTGGCGCTGGCCGATTCTTGTCTCGGTGGTTGTTTTAAATGTAAGTAATATCTATACTTTCATATCATAAGTTGGTCCCCCGAGACAGAAAAAAATCACAAAGACACAACCACGCGTTGGGATGATCATTTAATAAACAAAGCCGATTAATAAAGATTCAATAGAGATAAAATGGTGTAGATTAGCGAAAAATAGGAAAAAATGGAAGGACATGCGAGGTCTTGACCCAATTATGGCGTCGAAATAAAAAAAAAAAATGAACAATGATTACAAAACAATAACTAAAAATTGTATAAATTTGAACTAAAAATTAATAAATATTAAAGTCGTTGACATAAAAATTCGAGGAAAATTGGAAAATATAGAAATTGATATTTATAATATAAGTAGCTTGTAAATATTTAGGTACCTAACTACAATTTAACACTATTTTTTGAAATAAAAGGCAAATTATTATATTATACGTATACTTTCTGGAGAAAGTATACGTATAATATAATAATATGCCTTTTATAATATAATATTTTATAATATAATAATATGCCTTTTATACTATAAGGAGATAACATATTATATATCGTTTAACGAATTGGATTAGTATTTCTAATAATAATTCTTATGACAATGATAAAAATGACTTTCATAAGGCTTATAAAAAATTCTGTTCAGTGAAATCACATGATAATAAAATATACAATTTTGCATAAACAACAACTTTTTATATCGGTGGTAGCATATATTGCCATAGTATGCTGATAAATGAGACTAGACAAACCTTTTTTGGCAACATCATAAATTTAGTGTGACCAGATAAAAGGTTCATGAAAGATGAACGTGTAATAAGGTATTATAATGCGTGTATGATTAAATTTATGAATCGCAATATATTAAGTCTATCTTTATCTGTCAGAAGGAGTAATAAGTATATATAATACTGGATTATATTTTACATACTAATATTATAAATGCGAAACTCTGAAGAAATATATAAGCCTATGCTATTCGAAAGATAAGACAGTTTACAGACGTCGAAACAGCAAAACTAGTTTATTTTGCTTACTTCCATAGCATTATGTCTTATGGAATAATGTTATGGGGTAAATGCGCTGATATTGAGAAAATTTTTGTATTGCAAAAAAGAGCCATACGTGGCATTTATAATTTGAATTCGCGTGAGTCCCTGCGAGAGAAGTTTAAGGAAACAGGTATTCTTACGTTAGCTTCACAGTATATTTTTAGCAATTTGATTTTTGTGCATAAAAATATACATAATTATAAAAAGATTGGCGATGTATATAATAGACAAAGTAGGAACCGACATGAGCTTGCGGCTCCTGCTTTGCGCCTTGTAAGAGTACGTAAGTCGTTTGTGGGTTTGGGTATAAGATTCTATAACAAAATTCCACAATCAATTTTAACTTTGCCATTACAGCAATTTAAAAATACTGTTAAAAAGAGGCTGATACAGAAAGCCTATTATACCGTGGAGGCTTACATTGCTGATAAGAATGCGTGGATATAGCTGCTCTTTGACCTTGTGCAGGATAGCTATGACAAAATGTAATTAGTATTAAGAATCTTCTTTTTTAAAAGAGCTCCACCGAGTTTCTTGCTGGCTCTTCTCGGTAGGACGGCTTTCCGAACCAGCAGTAAAGTTGACGATTCAAAAGCACTTGTATACAAGTTTACTTGAATAAATAATATTTTGAATTTGAATTGAATTTTAATATGCTATTGCGTGTTTTACTTTCACGGATAATCTCAAACATTGATGAAATTCAGCACAATTAAGCTTATTAAGTTAACTAGCTGTCCGACCACGCGTTGCTATGGTTTAGTTTGGTTTCGAATTCCCCTCGAAACAGAACTCCACTACAACTTCATTCGCATCAATTAAGCGTTAAATACCCCCAATTACGTACTATTTGTTTCCCTGTTCAGACAGAATTTGTTTTTAAGATATATGTTAACACTATATGTGAGCTTCAGCTTGATTAAATTATACCATCTTAAAATTTTGTAAATTTGGTGAAATTGTAAAGTAGGCAGACATTAGTTACTTATAATCTGTATGTATATAAGTTTTATTAAACAACAATGTCATAATATAAGGATTCATATTCGATGTTTAATGGTTAAATGTATAAGATTCTTAATAAAATTTCCACGACCAAAAACGATAGTTAATCCACATTTCAATTTTTTCTTCAATTCAGGTAGATGCAATCATTTTTGATGACGGCGTTAAGTTTTTGATGAACAACAATTAATTTATAAAAGGTCAACGTAGTTCTTAAAAATATTACGCAAAAATTTACTTATTCTGTTAACAAAGGATTGTGTAGACTGGTAGCTGAAGTAAATAATATTTTAGGCGTTGTACCGACCAAATGGTTTATTTCCGACAAAGTAAACTTGTTTTCCTTGATAGTACTCAATTTGAAATCCAGTAATTCTAAGCGGTCTTACCGGTAAAATAATTTCAACTAACGAAGTACTGTTTCCTTATATCATGGAAAATATTATGAATGACTAATCTTATCTTTTTTCACTTAACGATCTACCACTGTTAAATGTTAAGATATATTTTTCTACTAAGGACTTTTGTAAACATGTTGCATTAAACAACAATTTTTTACAACCGCTATGTGGAAGTTAAGTTATTTAAAATATTATTAAAGTAATAAATTCGACGCTCGAAAGCTATCTTGTCGTATCTCAAATAGTATATTCGAGATTGCTTTCCGACGTCAGTATAAATAGGACACGACCTTAATTACGTTGTTTCTTTTTAAGTCGCAATTTTTTAAATCTAATTGTAATAATTAAGGTGATAACTTATTAATCGGACATTGAAATGTATTTTATATAAAAAAAACAGTGAGTTGTACGACAAAATATTATAGAAACTACACTAATCAATCAGTAATTTGCCTTATCTTGGTGGCCGTCGTGATGACGGTAGGGTTAAGTACCTACTTAACTAGATAGATATTATCACGACAAAGCATAAACATACTTAACAAACACGCTAATAGGTACGTGTTCAGGTACCAGATAAATAAAATTATATTAAATGTCATTAATTATTTATAGTACCAGAATTTATCCAATTTACTAGTTCCAGTAATTTTGATACTTAAGACAATTACACATGTAGGTAAAAAAGACTCACAACTTTTTTCTTAATATAAACTGTCTGGAGTAGTAATAGTTTTTGTATAAAAATCGGCTATACTCACGTCTTATTATATCGCAGTTTCTTTTGCTACGTTTTTGGTTGTTAAGAAGTTAATTAATAATTTTCAAATTAAAATTAAGAGTTACGTATGTTATTTAGGAATTTTTATGTTAGTGTTTCGGGCATGGCACAAAAACTTTGTTCTATCGGGTCAGCCCGACTAGTTCCTGGCGCGATAACACTGCGCCGTGTAAAAAGCTCATGAGCTAACCTGATAGAATAAAGACGTGAGTGTAGCTGTTTTTGAAGTTATCCTAATTTTGTCGTGTTAAAATCATGTGCTAATTTATAATAATAAATATTTAATCACTAAAACCGTAGCACCGTAATACGATATGTATATCACAGTGTAGAAAAGATTAGTATAATTGATTGTTTTCTGATTTACGTATCTATTCATATAATTATGTATATGAATTGTATACTCACTTAATTGTACAAAGTAATAAGTATATAAAATTATGACATTCTCTCTTTACCTCACCAAAACTTCTTTCTATTTTGAAGATTGAATATACAATACTCATACAATACAATCATACAATACTCGTAAAAACATTTATTTATACCACACTCGATAAGATTTTATTTCCGCCATGTGGTATCCGGTAGAATAGAATAGACCACCCTCCTTTCTTACCGAGGTGTCGTAAGAGGCGACTAAGGTATCTGCTGTGTGGTATCCGGCTGCGTAGAATAGACCACCCTCATTTCTTACCGAGGTGTCGTAAAAGGCGACTAGGCCGGTAGTAAAATACGTAGCCAAATCATGCGACAACATGTTTGTAACATGGTTTGCCGACCCCACTTAGAGTGGGATAAGGGCAGGAGGATGATGATGATGATGACTTGATAAGATTTTATTTAACTTTATTAACGAAACTTCGTCAATACATATATCATGTCTTCGGTGTTGAATATGTAGTAACCACCAACTTACGGCGTGTTACGTCTACTCAGTTTTTACCGCTTTCCCAGACCCCACTCGACACCGGAGGTGTAGTATTCCACGCCTGGGAAAGACACTTCGTGCAACCTCGCCTTTCCCTACCTAACTTCGGTGGGATCGGACACCATTAGTATTTATGATTTTAGCATAGTACATAGTATAAGAAAAATTATAATTAATTTACTGTAAATAAATATATTTATTTGAACTAAACAAAGTGAGTTTGTGTACCCAACAGTCGCCACCCATAATATAATTGGCGTTATAAAGTATTCTTAATATTGAAATTGAGAATAAACTTTACTAGTAGCTCTGGCGTCACCAGTTGAAGAGCTTGAGATATACATAGACAAAATTGTCTAAATAAAATCCTCACTTAACATTACTTTGTTTCGATTATTGTCATATCTCATTTTTCCTTCACAGATTTGTCTGCCCAGTCTTGTGCTGTCATACGGTGTGCTTTGGGTATATATTTCAAATTTTGAAGTTCCCCTGTGGCTTGGACTCATCACTCCTACAATACATATCTGCACTTACTGCTTCACACGTAAGTATTTGCTGGATATATGGTAGGTAGGACATAAGGTTACCAAGTATACCTTATTTAGAAGTATGCATAAAAGTTTCAGATGATTTATAAAAATTACTAAGTTACCCGAAGGAAAATTTAGTATACGTTAGCGTTGACTTAGGCCGTTGGCGCAGTGGGTACTGAATCTGCTTTCAGCTCCTTGGGTCGTGGGTTCAATTTCCACCGAGGGCCAATATTTTCTGTAAACAATTTGATGGTTCTTAGAGCCTGAAATATACACCTTATTTGTATTAAAGTATGTATTTAAAATTATATATGTATTTATTTATCAGTTGCCTGTCACCCATAACATAAGTATTAAGTTACTTACTTTGGGGATGGACGGCCGTTTGTATGTCTCATATATTTATTTATAAGAGACTTTCTAGGATTAAACATAACATTACCACACCCATAACATTATGTCTTGCGGAATATTGTTATGGGGTAAATGCGCCGACATTGAAAAAAATTTGTATTACAAAAAAGAGCCATACGTGGGATTTACAATTTAAATTCGCGCGGATTCCCTGTGAGAGAAGGTCAAGGAAACAAGTGTTCTTACGTTGACTTCACAGGATATTTTTAGTAATTTAATTTTTGTTCATATGAATATAAATAATTATAAAACGATTGGCGATGTATATAATAGCCAAAGTAGGAACAGACATAAGCTTGCGGTTCCTGCTTTGCGTCTTCCAAAAGTTCGTAATTCGTTTGTGGGTTTGGGTATAAGATTCTATAATAAAATTCCACAATCTACTTTAACTTTACCATTACAGCAGTTTAAAAATACTATTAAAAATGGCTAATTCAGAAAGCCTATTATTCTATTGAAGTTACCTAGATGATAAGAATGGGTGGATATAGCTTCTCTTCAACCCTGTACAAGACATTAATAACTATATGTAACTAGTGATAAGAATTATTGTTTGAAAAGAGCAACCGCCGAGATTCTTGCTGGTTCTTCTCGGTAGGAACAGCTCTCCGAACCAGCAGTAGACGTTGATGATTCAAAAGCATTTGTTTACAAGTTTACTTGAATAAAGAATATTTTGAATTTGAATTTGATAGATATATCATATAACCCTGTTGTAAATACTGTAGGTTTAGGTCGGTTATAAGCTTTATTATTGTTATAAGATTTGCATTAGACATTGACGCACATGATTGTTTCAATATGTTACTACTTACAAAGAATGTATTTGAATGTCTGTGTTTCTGTGTACGTGACTTACAAGTTGTAATTTATCAATCAACAATTTCACTATTCATACTCTGATTTTAAATAAAAATTAGAAAATAATATCTTGAGGTTAAAGACAAAGAAGAAAGGCAGAGGCTAAGGTCAATGTATTTTGCAGTAATCAGAGTTATGTCATGGTCATTTTATATTAGTTGCTTGCGAGCGCAGTGATCAGTCAAGATCATTGATATTATTTTATCATAAAGATTTATTTATACTTGATTGATCAGCTACCACTGCTTTGTCCGAACACCATTTGTCCAGTACGTTACTAGGAGTTTGAAAAACCTTGTTTTTTCAAAATATAAATACTGAAAATTAATATTCATTTTCTTGGAAAAGAGTACGCACGCTCTAAGATAAACAGCGAACTAACTCTTATTAGTACTTAAACTTGATCATATAACAAAATTTGAATAAACAAGATTTTAAGTTTTTTTAGAATATACTATAGTGATAGGATTCCGTAGCATTTAGATTAAGACTTTAAAGTCCATATCTTATGTTTGAACTATTGTGAGTGGTATTCATAATTAATGTTTAGAGACCGGCTATACTCACGTCTTATTTTATCGGTTGAACCTGACTAGTTTGTACCTAGTCGGGCTCATCCGATAAAATAAGACGTGAGTGTAGCCGGTCTCTAAACATTAATTACATATCTTATGTGTTCATCAAGAAGACAAAATTTCGGATTTTAGGAAACGAAACGGAAAATGCAGTTCAGCTGCTGTAGAGGTTACCTACCACAAATTTGCACAAGGTTGCCCTAAAGTTGTTACAAACAAGGTTTAAAAATCGGAGCCACCTCTGAGTTTTTCCATCAATTCATCACATATATTATGATTTACAAATGATGTCATGCCGTGTGGTATCCCAATAGAATAGATCACCCTCCTTTCTTACCGAGGTGACGTAACAGGCGACTAAGGTAAATGCCGTGTGGTATCCGGCTGCATAGAATAGACCACTCTCATTTCTTACCGAGGTGTCGTAAAAGGCGACTAAGGTAAGTTGACGTCAGGCAGGCGTCGGTCGTAAAATACGTAGCCAAATCATGTGACAACATATTTGTAATATGTTGTGCCGACCCCACTTAGAGTGGGATAAGGGCAGGAGAATGATGATGATTATGATTTACAAATGATGCTTTATTTTTCAGAATGTTGGTTCAGAGAAGCAGCAGATTCATGGGGCGGCTCTACAGGGTACAGGGCTATGGCTGCGATTGGACTTATGTTGGTAGTCATTGCTCTTTTCATTTGCGCGTTCATACACATTAACTTTCAACTGCTCGTCTATGGTTTTTTAGGAGGTTTGTATTAACTATGCATTTATGGCTTTTATTTTTAAATTGCCTCTAATAACCTCTTTTATATTATACATATATCTATTTTTTTTAAATATATTTTCCCTACTAGATTTCTATATTACCTACATGAGAATTACGAACTGTATTTGAAATAAACATAAATGCTTTATTCACTTTATTGCAACATCATTCGAGATACAGAAAAACACTATAACTCAATTTATTTTGTTATTATAATCATTGTCATATCATACATAAATATTAATTCCTCAAAGGACTAATCCTTTGACAGAGAGGGAGAGAGAGATCCTATTCCAACTTTCATCGAAGATAGTGTCAATTATTTAAAAATTCTTTACAATTATTTACACACAATACACATAAATTATAAAACTTCTCAGTTATTTTTGATTTTATCACGAACAGAATAAAACAGACCTGCCGGGGACTTAGTTATATAATATGTATCAAGGTACCAACAATCGTTTTATTATATGCAAATGACCATCATATTGTAATGTTATTAATGAGTGTCAAATTTTTCAGGTCTAGGTTCATCTTTAGTGTTAGCCCAAGTTGACGCTGTTATGTTTGAAACGTATGACGTACGTCTGGAACTTATTAGAGGCATGTGCTACACGGGTCAGGCAGTCGGACAGTCTATTTTTCCTCATGTATTATTTATTTTAGTAGAATATTACGGTTACTCATTCACTTACATATTATTATCAGGAATTATGTTGCAAACGCTACCAGTTATATTACTGCTGAAGGTAGATGATCCCAGGAGGTCAGCTTACTTCACAAGATACAAAGAGTTGTCACAGACGTTTTTGGTTTACAAAAATGATGGCATGAACACATTCTACGGTACTGAGTTACAGTTAAATAATTTAAGTAAAAAATGTTGGAAGAGTCCCTCAGACGATAACTTACACCGGCTAGGTGATGATTATGATAGTAGTAAAATAGTCGAAACAATAACACCACCTCCTAGCCCTGAAGAGAAAAGAAGGAATATTTTTGGTGTTGACATTCTACCAGAAATACCGGAAGAAAGCGAAGAAAGTGAGACTGATGAGGAAGAAGATACAGATGTAAATAAAAACAAGAAACGTTTAAGTTTCGCTATTAAAAGATTTAGTATAATCGGTGACAGTTTTGATGAATGCATAATAAATCAGGTAAGAAGAGATTCTCAATGCAATGGAGAAGTCGACAATAGGGAATACTCTGAACTAGAAGTTCGATATGAGACGATAGCGCCGATAACTGATATTCAAACTGAAAAACTATTCAATTCGTTTAGTTTCCGATGTCAGTCTGCTTATGTTAATATAAAAAGAAAGATTCGTATACCATCGTATAGAGTTTATAGAATAAGACGTAGGTTGTCGTATTTGATTTATAATATTCATGATACTTTTTTCAAACCATTAAAGAGGTCACTATCTTGTGGGAAATTCTATCCAGCGTTATTATTAGCTTTTACAAAGTTGACTTTAACTGCAGTGGGTATCGTTTTGCTGCCAATGATTGGTCTGCAGATACAACCAAAGATAGCTATGTTTGAGATCAACTTTATGATGACTTTACATGGTTTCACATGGATATGTTTCCTGTTGTGTACACCTTGGTTGGCGCAAACACCTAAAAGGAATTTTAAGTACGTTGTTGCGTTCGGACTCGTTGTATCAACGTGTGCATGTTTTGGTAAGTTTTGTATGTAAAAGTATACATGTATTCAGTTTTTTTTTATCAAGCTTTTTGTGGATGTGTAAAAATAGTTTTTTTTTACACTTTACACACACGGTCGCCAAAATAACTTAATACTTGTGTTATGGGTGACGAACAACTGGTAAATATACTACATATATAATTGTAAATACAAATATACACTCAGACTCGAAAAACCAACAAATTGTTTATAGAAAATTATATCTTACTTATCTTATACTCATAAACTTAGGACATAAAGCATGGATGGATGATGTAAAGTAAAAAAAAGTAAAGGAGCGGCCTGTTACAGTCCCACTGCTGGGAATAGGCGTCCTCTCTCAGTTTCTGGAGAGAAGGGTTGGAGCTAAGACCTACAACGCTGCTCCAATGCGGATTGGTAGGTTACATATATCTTCAGAATTCTCTAGAGATATGCAGGTTTCCTCACGATGTTTCCCTTCACCGAAAAGCGTGTGATAAATTGCAATTACCAATTAGACAGATGAGTTTTAATAGAAAAACTCAGTGGTGCCTGCCCGGGTTTGAACTCGTGTTCTCCTCGAAAGCGTCGCACAGTCTCACCGCTATGCTATCACAGCTCTTGATGGATGATGATTCTTGTAATCACATTGTCCTGTTTCACCGTGCGTATGCTTAACAAAAACATTTGCGACAACATAGTTGTAAAAACCAATAAAAGAAATTGTAAAATGGTTTTATTATTAAGAAATTAATAATATTGTTATATATTGTGTTCAATGTGCTTATAAATACTTTTAAATACATTTACCATTATGTGATTATGTAATAAGGAACATAACGAATAGGAATAATTCAATAATTTGTTGGAGACGGAAGTAGTCAAATGTCATTGGTTTCATAAAACGGAAACGGGAATGCAAACAACAAAGGTTATAAATAAGCCAGTTGGGGCTATTCTAGGTAGTCTAGTGTCACCGTTCAATGTGTATGCAATAGTGAAGTGTCACAATATGTCAGATAAAGTACTTGAAGATTTAAAAATATAGGCATGTACTACGTAAATCATCACAATACTATAATTATCAATATTTATCATAAATATGCTAAAAGAATTCGCTTTAAACGGCAGCTTATTGTCCACTTTGCTCAGACGTCCCCTTAATTTTTTACGTGTTTTAGTAAATATCTTTCGTCTTGATGATAAACTAAATCAGATAATACATAAGACGTGATTATATTCAATTTACAGTGTTATCTTTGTAGGTTTTACCTGACACATAATTTCCGGATATGACTAATTTAATATTTTTTTTTAGTTTTGGCAGAAGCAAATAATCACGATTCATTTTCTATTGGCTGTGTAATTGCCGGCTTTGGTTATGGAGCTATAACTTCCTGCTGGGAATCGGCGGCCCAAGAGTTCGTCGGAGCCAGGAAGTGGCCGAAACTACACAGCACATTAGAAACATTGTCGGCTACGCTTCTAGCTATATTTGTCGCTGGAGTGTCGTTCATTGTGCAAAAAGATGGCGGACTTCAATTCACAATGTTAATTTTAGGTCTAATAACGGCTGTGGTTTCATCTATATGGATTGTAATAGCGGGCGTTTCGATTTACAGGGCAAAAGTACGCTCGTTCAGTTTACGAAGAAAATGGCTGTTCTGATTTTTATACAGAAGTATCAACTTAAGTATCAAATATATTACATTTTGTTACTGATTATCACGCGGGCAAAGCCGATGGCACAGCTTGTTAAATAAAACAGAAATTTGGCGAACTGTGAAACAATAAAGAAATCTTTTAAAACATAAGTAGATGTCGATGTTATTCAAATTCCAATTCAAATTCAAAATATTCTTTATTCAAGCAAACTTGTAACAAGTGCTTTTGAATCGTCAACATCTACTGCTGGAAGAACCAGCAAGAAACTCGGCGGTTGCTCTTTTCAAACAATAATTCTTATCACTAGTTACATATAGTTATTAATGTCTTGTACAGGGTTGAAGAGAAGCTATATCCACGCATTCTTATCTTCTAGGTAATCTTCAATAGTATAATAGGCTTTCTGAATATTGCTGAAATATTTCTGTTTAAAATCTATTGTGCTGCCCATCTCGTCTGGAGCTAATCCTGGCAGCAGCATCATGTCATATTTATTATAAACATGAATTGTCATTGCGACCTAACCAGTACGTAAAATATCATTTAAACCAGACATCAGGAAATGAGTCAAATTTAACTTGCAAGATTTCACCTTCACATACATAAATTGCAAGTTGAAAAATGCTTTTAAAAAGGATAGGTGTGTAAGTGCACCATAGATCAATATATATATATGAAGTGAAGCATTTACCTGAGTAACATTGGTCTGTATAGTAAAATATCATATACGAAAGTATAAGGTTGAAAATCCCGTTTTATTTAATTTCTCTCTATTAACTGGATTCAACCTAAGGACAATTATTGTTAATTAATTTTTATTTAATGAATTTTTTTATACATGTATACGTTGTAATATTAAAGAGAAAATAGATGTGATATTACTGCCTGTTTATATAGTGGTGTCTGTAATTATTTGTGTATAGTTTTTAATGTAATAAAAATATACATTTACACGAATATCTCTGGCTTTAATTTTTAATTGTCATATAACTTTTATATTATCTATTTCATTTTCAAAACATGTTTATAGATAATATCTTAAACCAACACTTAGGGTTAAAATGTGCGAGAAAAATACTTCGCTGGAATAACAAAATAATCAAATCCTTATTTACCTAGCTTTAAATAATTGCAACAACAAATATAACAATAATAGCTATTGTTATATTTGTTGTCATTGTAAATATTTGTTTATATCTTGTTTATATGTCATTTGCAATCTCGATTACAATGTAATATATAGAAAATTACACGTTTACAGACAATGTTGTATTTTAGAAATTTCTCTACATTGTTTTTGCACTTGAATTATTATCTTACTAGATGGTTAATGAATATATATTCTTAGATGGAAGTATCCATACCTTATACATGCTGTTCATTATCGGCGATGATCGTTGATAGGGTGATCGTCTCCAGTCAGTACGATCATCGTCCAAGTGTCGTCGATTGATCCTCAATATTATTATTTATACATACGATCATAGGTATTACCCTACCTCCCTCCCTTTGATGCTTCTCCAAAAAATCGTCAATTCACGGGTTGTAGCCGATCGTATGCGATCATGGACGATGATTGGCAAGTTCAGCCCATACTGGGCCCTCTACACGATCGTGGTTGCGCTTAAAGTAACGGCCTTACCTTCCTGCAACTGGGCATAGGCCACCTCTCTCTCTTTTTTTTGAACAGAAGGGGTTGGAGCTCAGACCTACGATGCAATGCGTATTGGTAGGTCACACATACACTTAGAATTCTCTACAGACACGTAGGTTTTCTCACGATGTTTGCCTTCACCGAAAAGCGTGTGATAAATTACAATTATCAATTAGATACTTAAGTTTTAATAGAAGAACTCATATGTGCCTGCCCGGGGTTTAAACCGTTTATCGTCTCTAGAGAGTGACACGGTCTCGCCGATGGGCTATCACAGCTTATATGCTTATGCCCTCTAAAGGTTCGTGCTTGCATTTGTTATCGCCGATTAAGAAAATGATCCATTATGGTAGACTCATTTACAGATTCTGTAAAAAAGCTTGTCAGCTTACTAAACGGTTTGGTTAAGGGAGAAATGTATTCAAATTGTTTAGTTCGGGCCCTAGTGTAGTTTGTGCCCCAGATGCTTTGGTTACTTAGCTACGCCTATGCCTAGTTAATATTTTTTTGCATGTATTTAGGTAAGTAAAGTAACGTTTTACTATACCGCTGCTTCGCGTGGTTACCTCCTTTCTTCTTATTTGGAGAGAAGGATGGGAGCTTAGACCTATTACCCTTCTCCAATTCTAATCGGTAGGTTTCACATATGTTATGAGTTCTTTAGAGATATGCATGTTATCTCAAGATGTGTAATAACTTTGCAAATAGCAATTAGGCACAGAAATTTTAGCTGAAAAACTTATTGGTGCCTGTCTGGGGTTTCAACCCATGATCCTCTCGATAGAGGACTACGGTCTCACCGTTCGGCTATTACAGCTTGATTTAATTGATTCTTTCCAATTTCTCCATTTGGACTAAAAAATACGGATTCAGTTAACAAGTATTTCACCCCATCCGAAGAAACAAGTTACATGTTTCATAAGCATAAAACATATATCTTAATTCTTCGGATGAGGCGATTTCTGCGTCAGCACTTAGTATGCATTGCCTACCGCAATGCTTATCGTCACGTAGGAAATAACCAAATAAATACAAACATGTGTCGATGTTACAGTATTTAAGTACAGTCAGTATCTTGATTCATTTTATTATATTAGTATCAAATAAATGAGACATGCTACATACATTCAGGAGGTGCAAACAATAGTCAACGCGACGGGAAATAACGTGTCAGATGTATTTGTATAGAGTATCTTCTTAATCAACATTGATATTGAAATTTCGGGTGACCATAGATATTCGAAACCATATGATGATATCCCAACTCTCTGAGGAATGGAAAACACAGTTTTCGTGGACTTTCCCTTACAGTGGACAGAGAAACTTAAAAAGTAGCAGAAAACCTCTGCATTTAAGAAGAACAAGATGAGGAGATGAAGAGACCTATGTCGACCAGTGGCTTATTAAAAAAACGCAAAAATAAGCGTTCAATGTAGTGATTTGCTTTTTATATAATATATTTAGTTAACTTAATGACCCATGAAAGTGATATTACTACCAAAACAATTTGTTATTATGGTTAAATTTCTTGAAACTGCTATGACTTTTAGATATGATTTCAATTACTGCAATATATTTCACATTTCAAAATAGATTATATTATCACTTGCCATCAGATCCTATCATAGTCAAGTTCAATCCCCTTTTTATCAGTGACAACTGATAAAAAATAGTGTTATACAATGAACGAAGAAAAGAAACGCGTGATTGGAAAGATAGATTCCACGACAAAATCTTTGTTTAAACGCAGCTAATAGCAAATAATATCATTAGTTGTTTGTTATAAAATTGATATCCATTGATAGACCTCTGTCTTTATTCGCGTTAACTTTAGTGTTAAAAGACCCTCAATTTATACTATATAGTTTTTCTGTTCTCCGAGGATAAACGGGATTTTTTTATCCTGTATGTTAGGCTGAAATATAAGCTTCAAATGTAACAAATTTCATCATTATTGCTACACTTGAATTAACCGTTAAAAGCATAAAAGACAGTTAGAAAGACAGGCAGATAGACTTTCGCATTTATAATATTAACTACCTAACTATCCCTGCACTTCGCCCACGTGAAAATTCAAATAAAATTTTGAACATGAAAGTAGCAATTGTGAGTTAAAAGAGACGTTCTGTCGCGGACTTTTTTTGTAGATCTACAACTCTCTAGTGCATTACTTTAGTTAAGTGGCGCACGCGACTTTATCTCCCCAGGCGATTTTTTTATAACTGCGTGACCTCTTTAACATAATTTACTATCAGCTACTAATGTACTTTCAATCTAAACCTTCCGAAAGAATTGCCTGCCTGAAAACTGCCTTTTAGTATTTGCTAAAAGGCAGTTTTCAGGCAGGCAATTCTTTATGTACGGATTTATGTACGTATATAAATATATACGTACATAAATCCGTTCAGTAGATTTTCAGAAAATGTATCACATACAGAGAGACAGTTTTTTGGGATTTTGTTTTTATAATAAGAATAGATAATAATAAATAATAAAAAGGTATACGACAGTTTCGTAAAATATTTGATATTAATAAAATAATTCTAATTTTTGTCCTAAAGAAATATAACGGATGGGTGTTATATCTGTCACAGTGCGTAAATGAATTGTCTTATGCAAACAAATCTATTACGAAACCATTCAAATTGTTTCTGATGAATAGAATTACTTGCCTTAAAACAACCTGTGAAATAACTAGTGTGTTTTGTCGAAATAAATATAACGAGATTGAGATGTTGTCATGGCTTTTCAAAAGCAAAAGGAAATCGATTTTCTTACTATTCTTGTGGTATGTAACTTAGCGATTTGTTTTATAAAAAAAAAACTAGTGGTACCTACCAGTGAATTTGTTAGCACCAACTTAGCGTTTAAGTACCTTTAAAAGTACAATTTGTTTTTATCTGTTCTCGAAAGGAATAAGGCATTTACTATTTGTTACTCCGGTGTATAAATTGTGCTAAATTATATCAATATTGGTGCAGCGAAAAGCGTAACAGAAAGGCTTTTGCATTCATAATATTGGTATGGAATTATAGAAATTGGGCACCTGACTGGCACGATTTGGATTCGAATTTCGTATAGTGCGAATCCTTGAGATGATCTTAAGTATATACTTTTTATTTTTGATTGTACAAGTCATCAAGTCTTATGGAGAGGAAAAATATCGTAAGGAACTCCATCGAAAATTATTTTAAGGAAAAATGGTATTATACTTAGGTTATTATATCTTTTATAGGCTTTGACTGGCTTGTTGGCGCAGTTGGCAGCAACCCTGCCTTCAGCTCCGCGGGTCGCGGGTTCGATTCCCGCCGAGGGCCAACATTTTCTATAAACAACTTGTTGTTTCTTCTAGTCTGGGTATATGTATTTCAATATATGTATATATTTACAAGGTATCTGCCACCCATAACACAAGTATTAAGTTGCTTTGGGGACAGATAGCTGTAGATTAAATTTCCTATATATTGAGTATTATTTATATTTATTCTTCTTATTCTCAGAATAAAATATTTTTCGATAAATACGTTTAAATATAACGTCTATAAAAAGATCTCAGTCGGCCATTAATATTGACTGCAACAGATGACTTTGGTGGATTGAGTTGTACATTTCCCATTGTACGAATACCTTGTTTCCCAAACATAGAAGAAATCTAGTAAAATTATAATGATTTTTTTTATCGTATGACATTTATGTTGACTATAAGCGTTAGGTAAGAGTAAAAAATAATAAATAATAATAATAATACTAAATAATAAAAAAAAGCAATAAATTAATACAAACAAATGTCAAAATATAATATAATATTATGAAAGTTATGATGAAAATTAAAACGTTGTTATGTTTGGTGTGGTTAGAGATAAGATCTTAGTCCTATTAAATTCTTCTCTATTCGTTCTTTAGTCAGCTATTCATACATATATCAAATAGTGGTACATTACAAGCCTTTTATATTCCTAATATGTATAAAATAAGATCGACTAATGAAATTTCATATAATTGCATCGTTTATAAATACTGGTAATAGATAAAATTTTCTTTAACGAAGGTTCAAGGTATTTAATGTTTCATTTTAGACATCATGGCTTCTCGTAACACTGGTGACAGCAACGACAAATATAGATTGCAGAGGGAAAGCTTTTCACTGTTATAATTCAACACATTTCAAAATATGCGTTGACTTCGGGGATGTATCGAAAACAGTTGACGATTTTCTTATTCCTTGTCCCCAAAACACGGTATGTACGGATAGCAATTATTTTGAATGTGAATATGAAACGACAACCTCTCGTGTAACAACTGTACAAAGCGATGTCACGAAAGAGCCTTTTCCAATGTTTACACCAACTTTTTGGGACAACTTTAACGTTACAACTAATAAAGATGAACAAAGAATAGATTTATTTAGAAGCAGTACCACAAGTCCATCTCAATTAGCCTTTGTGCTACCAGTTACTGAAAAATTAGAAAGAATTACACATACGCCGGCGAATAAACTTCATAAAGATATAATTTTTGACAGTGAGGATGTGCTTTATAATACGACGTTTAATAAAACAAGAGATAGTGAAAATAGTTTAAGGCCTTCTACAACTACAAACAAGGTAACGACAATACCACACACTGAAGTATTAGATATTAATATGAGATTACCTGCTGACATCACTAGTGAAACATTTACTAATACTGAAAGAATTGAAGATTTAAGAAATAATTTTCTCAAATCTATTGAAACTGCAACATCAGCGTCAACTAAATACAGTGAAAGAATGCTGTCTAATTTTAGTGTAAATATACCTTTGAACGGCATGCAAAGATATGCAAATGAAAGAAATAATACTCCCACCACCCAAACTATGACGACTCCTTCGACAATCTTCGCCCTCCCAGAAACACAATCAGACATTTCTCATTTTACTGGAAGTACTGATTCTTATATAGAAAAAACGAGTCAAAATATAACAACGAGAGATTTTAATTTTCCAGTAACTCCCACAGAAAATGATATCGCTCAAAATTTATTAGTAAGTAACACAAATATTTTTGAAAATAGCGATAACGGGATAAGATCACTAGCATTAAGTGAAACTTTGATTTTAAGTACAGAAACATATAATGAGACGATTTATTCTTTAACTACGGTAAATAAGCCTTCATCCGATGTAGAAAACGATATTTTAATACTCAAAAAGAATAATTTATCTTTACCTGTGATTACAGAGACATCTTCAACCACAAAGATACCCGGTGAATACTCGTCATATATGTCGCAATTAATTATTTCTACTGATTCAAATAGAGAAAATATGCATTATGACACGAAATTTGGAGAGCTCAATTGTCCAAACATGTCAAAAATATCAAATGAATTCTACACGGAGGATCCGAAGATAGCTTTAACTAATAAAATAAATGTTATGTCGTTACCTGAAGGCAACGTTAATAAAATGAATGAGATTTTGTCCACAGAATTAAACAAAACTTTGACATTGCCTTCAGAACCATACAATGAAAATATATCTTTTATGACTACTGAAAGAGATCTAATAAGACTCAAAAACAAATCTATATCTGTCAATGCTAACACGGATTTCTTCAAAGACGATGTAACAGAAACACCATCAAGTATTTCTAGTTCGACTAATCTAATTCATTTTAAAACCGATGTTACCCACGAGGACACTAAATTGGAAGATAAAAATGTTTCAATAAAATCAACATCAGATGTGTATGAATTTTATACTGAGAAAGATGTTGTAAATGGAAACGATCAATCAAAGTTGGAAAGAAAAACTCGTAAGAATACAATTGATGTGACTACGTTATCCACATTGAGTAAAAATTTAATATCGACGTTAGCAACAAACAGTAATAAAAAACCTTCTTCGATTGCTGTAAATACATCAGTGACGAAAATTCCAAACGAGTCTACAATTATCAAAAATAATAACTTGTCTTTATCTGTTATTCCCGAGTTTTTTACAAATAAAAACATTGTGACAGATACAACATCAGATAGTTCTAATATAATCAGCTTAGGCAATTCATACACAGAAACTACGACACAGCAGATGAAAGTGAAAAACGAGAATATTTCAATAAAACCGATCACACATATATATGATTTATTTACAAACAATAATGAGATGACTCCTTCTAATATGACAAAAGATTTATCATTTAATAAAAATGGAACTCACTCAGTACTTTCAAACACACTGAGCGTTGATTTTACGCCTCCAATTATCTATGAAAGTAAATTCCTTGTTACAAATGCTGTTAACGAAAACAAGAATACAGTCAAGAAGTTACCACCATACATAGATATTGATTTATCTTCAACAATGATGAACAACTATAGCGCTAAGGATCAACATATAACTGAAAATATTTTAATGGATACATTATCATATAGTAGTACCGAACCGTACGTATCGAATGCAAACCAAAATCCCGATAGGGATTATACAATCAACGTACACGATTCTTTCAAAACTACAGAGAGCGCAAATAGCCTAAGTATGATTATCAATTTTCTTGAACTTAAGGGTAACGAATCGTCGATAAATTTACATGATCCTTCAATAACAAATGGCAAAGATATAGTTAATGTAGAACAAAATAAAAATAACTCTGACTCCTTAACACAAAAAGCAGATAACAATATATTATTTACAAAACCTCCTAATTATAGAACTTCAATTAATTTTGATAATGTATTACAGAAAAATGAAAATAATTCAGACTTGACTACAAATATCTTTGACATTTTAAGTCATACTACACCTACTGTCGATTATATACGGAGTACGGAAAATAACTTATCTACTCCTACACGGAATATCTTCAATAATACAGTACTTGATTTATTGGCAACAAAATATCTTTTAAAAATTAATGTGAATAATAAATATGCGGCAAAATTAGATAGTCAAACAACTTCAAAAAGTACATTTTTGGATAGATCTAATTCACTTATAACAGATATAGAAGCTGGTACTAGTATATTAGAAGTTAATAGTTCCGTAACATCTGTGACAGTCAGTAGTTTATCTACACGGCCAGTGAAGAACAGATCAAAAAATACACTAAAGATGTTAAAGCCGGATTTAAATATTAATCCCAATGTTAATGACATTGAAAGGGTTTTCAAAACTACGAGTTCAAAGAAACCTTTAATTTTATTCGAAAACCATACTAATAAAGATGACTTATCTAATATACGTTCATTACCAATTTCTGACTCAAATAAGTTTAAAACACATCCTAAAAACTTGTTCAGTTATATTAGTAATGTTTCACTAGCGGACGTTGAAAACTCAACTGGTTACTTAACGACGCAAAGCATAAAGAAAGTTGAAGACATAATTCGTACTAAAAGTTTCGATTTACCTGTAACTACAGTAAACGTTTCTGATAAATTACCTGGAAAAATTGAACATTATGTTACCGAAAGTGATTCGTCCTACTTTTCTGCGAAAACATCTCCGTTTACGTACAAATTAAAATCTGATAGTGATGTATTAAAACCGGCAAAATCTGAGTTAAATAGGAGCTATTTTCAGTCACTTGAAAACGATACGACATTAGTGATGGA
The DNA here is from genome assembly GCA_947086505.1 of Morpho deidamia. Lineage (NCBI taxonomy): Eukaryota > Metazoa > Arthropoda > Insecta > Lepidoptera > Nymphalidae > Morpho > Morpho deidamia. The sequence continues at coordinate 6,700,577 of CAMTZC010000025.1, forward strand.
ACACAAATATGTTACTAAAGTAAACATCATTGCACCAAGCTATGTTATTAGCACTAAATTGGTATATGTTATGCCTGATGCAGAGGAAACAAATTTAACTGTAGTATATAATAGAAATATAACAGAGAGTCATACAAACGTTATTCATTCAGATACAAAAATAACAGAATCGAAAAACCCTTCAAATGAATTATTTACCAATTCAATTCAACATTCAGTCCATAGTGAAAAAGAAGCCACAAAGAATGTAGACAACAATTTGACATTAGAATCGCACACAGGAAATACATCGTCAAATATAGGAAGTATCTATGAATCTCAAACTGTAACGGAAAATACCGAATTAATGAATATGAATGCACAGATAAATATATCTAAAACCTTTAGAAAGCTCAAAAACTATACTGCGCTAGAATCTAGTAACTCAAGAAACTCAAATGCTATTATACCGCAAGTCTTTAATGAGCATTATAGTAATAAATCATTAATTGAAAAATCTCAAGATAGCAATTCGTCACCAAATATAAACAACTTAGAATTATTGGAAAATGTTCATGTAGATAAAGATACTTTAGTTGCGAACACACAAGTTGAAAGTTACTCTAGCTTTGCAATAATCAATAGTTCAGAAAAAATTACAGAAAATAAAGATAAGTTGAATAAATTAAAATATACGGAAATTGATATGGAAAGGGAGAAAAGTTATCGTAGTTATTTTAATAATGAAACAAAATTGTCTGCTGAAACATATGTGAACCCTGTAAATGATAGTAAAAATAATCTGATGGCAATACATGAAGAGAATAATACAAATAATTATAGTATTATTAAATGCAAGGACAACAACACAAGAGAAGGTTGTAGTAAAAGAAATAAAGATTTCACCAAATTGAGTGCTACTAATAATAATGTAACTAACTCATTCGAAATATCGTCACCATTTGTTACTAATTGCGATAATCGTCATCGTGGCAAATATTCCGATAAAAATGATTGCAAATTTTTTTACATATGTTTAGGTAAAGGTCAACCAATTTTTGGAAAATGTCCTAACAACACAGTTTTCAGTGAGATCTTAAAACAATGCACTAAAAATCTATCACATTGTGTAAGGGATAATACGCTTCACTGTAAATCACCAGGGAGGTACATCGACGTTTTTTCTAACAAATTTTATTATATTTGTGCGAAAAATGGTCATAAATACATAAGATTTAAATTGCAATGTCAAAAAGGATATCATTTAAGTAAGTCAAAAGTTAAATGCGTTTTAGATGCTCATAACGGATCTTCGTCTTATGAAGATAGCTCTAATACAGAAAAAAATAGAAAGGTTGTCGGTGAAACTAAAGAAGATATTAATACAAAAACTAAGAAAAATACCTTTGAATGTTTGAATGAGGGCAAATTTACGTATCCAGACCACTGCAGAAAATACTATGAATGTAAAAGAGTTAAATCAGAGTTCAGACGTAAGATCAAGAAGTGTGATTCCAACGAAGTTTTTGATGACGATAAGAAAAAATGTGTTAACGATGAGAGTAATGAATGTATTTAATAGAAGATTAAAAGTATTAAATAAATGTATTTATTAATCGAATACATTCACACATACAAATATTATTATATTGAAACCCTCTGAAATAGATAGAATTAGTTATCTCTTTGCTAAATTTTGAAATTAACTTGCCGACTAAAATTAACATAAAAAAAAGAATTATCATTTATAGTCGGCTAAGTAGATTTATTATGTAAACATTGTGTAACGTAATCATACCTATGTAAGTAAACTATTATAAATCCTCTAAAATTATTTAACTACCACTGTTTTCTCAATCACTCAACTATTTTAATTTCAAGTAATATTATAAAAAATATATTTTATATGTTAGTAAGTAAATCAGTCTTATTTATAAGGGAGCTGCAGAAGTTTTTTTCGTTTAATTCTGAAAAAATACATTCCGTGGTTTCCGATATGCTGCACCTGCATTTTGAATAAATTGATCTTGGTCGTCTCTTTCCAAAGTAATGCAGAAATTATTCGAGAATATCGTACAACGGATTTTAGATTCTCCCCCTGCCGGCCGCGAAGGACAAAAGTATGTGGCTCGTGTAGGATTGTCATCTTGCATAACTGTGAATCTGTAGCTTTTACAATCAATAGGCCTATGACCTTGAGCATTAGAACTTGAACCAATTTCAACACGGTTGATGTCGGTTCTTCTATTAGGTTGACCAAAATATTTAAATATCGATTTGGTTGTATTACCAAGAGGACACTTATATTTTGAAGGCGAGGTGCACGTTCGTGTAAAGCCGTTAAAAACCGTGTTACCAGCACACTTGAACTTGATTCCTTGGAAGCGGGTTTTGTTCGGAATGCATAGAATATATCCTTTGCAATCAGGTACACTTGTGTCCGCGATTCTTTCATTACGGTGACATTGTAGACTCCTGGTAAGAGACGGTTCAATATAATTCAATGCATTTTCGCAAACATCGCTCGACTCCTCATTGCAAACTGTGTTCACTGGGCAAATAAATGCCGGACCCAAAATATTGTCACCATCACACAGCCGTAATCTTGAAACTCCATCGCAAATAAAACCGTAGTTACCGCATTCAACATTCTTACTCGTGAAAATTGCAGACACTACATTATTATTAATCATAGAGTAGCACAGCTGAAAAAGATAAATTTAATTAACTTTCCCGTTTTAAATTTTGTTATTCAAAATAATAATAATGATAATAATCATTTATACAAATATGTAAAGTAGATAGCAATAAAACAAGGTACTTACGATAAATATTACGGCAGCCAATTTATACGAGTATTCAAACATTTTTCGAACTATTATAAACCAAAACCTCAAAATCATTAAAACTATGGCTTTTAGAAGACAAGCGGAGGACGACTAACGGACGCAATTGCGTTCTTGAAAATATCACATTTCGCATCCAATTATCATTTTTAACACCTCTTGAAGAAATGGTTTCATGTTACGGTGTCACCTTCTTTTTAGCTCATACGAGTTTAAACTATTTACATACGTCAATTATATGGAACGTTACTTAATATTTTGTTTACATGTTTACCGCAACGAGAATAATACAGGAAGTTAATATGATAAAAGCTCAAATATTTGTAATCACTGTCTAAGAAGTCAAGTGTTGTAAGAGATTGCTTACAGCAATAAGACCGCCTTAGTACAGTGTAAATTTACTCATGTTATTATGTGAAAAAGTATTTAAAAAATCTGTTACTGTTATATAACAAAGCAATGTATCATTAAAATTATAAGATGTGGTCGATGATAGTTAAAAATAAATAAGGCTTTTTTTAATCTAAATGCATTTTATTAATACTAAATATAAATAAAACCACTAACATATAGATCATTCATCGTCGGATGACTCGCTGTCACTCTCTGAACTTGTTGAGGATTCCGAATCTTGTAAAGGTGATCCAGTTTTTGCTCTGTTAAAAGTTATATAAAGTAAGTCAATAATAAACGTTTTTTTAGTGTCTCATGGGTAACTAATTAAAAGGAAATCTAAAATACTGATGCATATGTGTAGTAATTTATATTTGACAATATTTCGTATTCTAAAGTTAGATTGTAACGTATTATTATTAGGATTAAATTAAGGATGAATTATAGAACTAGTTATATAAAAGATTGCGAGATAGAAATATTGATTAAGCGAATATATTAAATAATAGAATCTAAGGAAAGTAAGCTATAAGATAATTCGATAATAGAACTTAAGACCGAATAGATTAAACAATACCAATCTAAAGAAAGAGACATAATGGAATTAAGGAACTAAAATGAGTAAGCAATAGTATCCACAGACATTAAGATAATAGAATTTGCGATCGGTAAGAGTGGGGAATAGAATTCAAGAATAGTTAGATAACAAAATTCTGCTCCTAATATATTCAACAATAGAATCCACGGATGGATAGATAAAATTTTGAATCAAATAGATTATGGAATAGAGTCCAAGGATAAATAAAGACCGGGAATGAATAGAATGACAGAGTGAACCGACTCGCCATGTAAATGGATATAGAATATAAATTTATTGAAACTCTTTCTTTATATATTACGTAATGCTGGATTAATATTTATCTTCATATATATAAAAATGAATGTTTGTCTGAATATTCTTAATAGACTCCAAAACGGTTGGACCGGTTTTAATTAAACTTTCAGACAATCTTTAGAATGACCCAGCGGATGTTTCTGAAAGTTTCGTAGCGGAGCAATTTATTTGCAACTGTTCAGTTCTGAGTCAGACTGACACATAGCGAAGCTTGAAAGGACACCTAGTATATAATAAATTAAAACTAAACTTTAAAAAATTAAACATCAAATAGTCATTACTCTCAAATGCCGTGTGGTATCCGGCTACATAGAATAAACCACCCTCATTTCTTACCGAGGTGTCGTAGAAGGCGACTAAGGTAAGTTGACGTCAGGCAGGCGGCCGATCGTAAAATACGTAGCCAAATCATATGACATGTTTGTAACATGTTGCGCCGACCCAACTTAGAGTGGGACAAGGGCAGAAGAAGAATGAGTCATTACTCTCAAATTCCTATAGAAAAGACATTGGCATTGATCCCAATCATAATATCTGCTTGCTATTATCAGTAACAAGATATATCTTAATTCTGAGCCGATAACCATGAAAAACATGTCGTTATATATTAATATTTGCGAATAGGCTGTCAAGATAAACAAGTGAATTTGTTATCCAATCTGCGCATATTGGATAAAAATAAACAAATTTGCTACATTGTGATGTTATTATTTAACTAGAATTTATCATTGTGCCATGAATCTATATATTTTCGAATAAATATTGATTGATTGATAAACTCTTTTATTATCTTAATTGTATGAAGCTTTGGAAGGCTTCCTCTCTCCAACCCTTCTCTCCAGTTTTGGAGAGAAGGGTTGCAGCTAGGACACACCACGCTGTTCCAAGATATACGTAGATAGACGTATACGTAGGTTTCCTAAAGAAATTTTCCTATAAATTGCAAATATCAACTAGATAAATAAGTTTTTATACAACTCATTGCCTGCCCGGGGTTCGAATCCCTTCTAAAGAGTCCCACCGTCTCACAGGTGGGCTATCACAGCTATTGGTTGAATGATAAATTAATTAGTATTACATAATATCAGACAAGCTGTGATAGCCCAGCGGTGAGACTGTGCGACTCTCTAGAGACGAACATGAGTTCAAACCCGGGGCACAATGAGTTTTTTTATTAAAACTCATGTGTCTAATTGGTAATTGCAATTTATCACACGCTTTTCGGTGAAGGAAAACATCGTGAGGCAACCTGCATATCTCTAGAGAATTCTGAAGATATGTGTAACCTACCAATCCGCTTTGGAGCAGCGTGGTAGGTCTCAGCTCCAACCCTTCTCTCCAGAAACGGAGAGAGGAGGCCTATTCCCAGCAGTGGGATTTTAAAAGGCCACTACTTTTATTATCAGTCTCTGTTAAAATAGTAATATACTCACACATGATAAGCTTGGACAATAGCTAGGGCTGATGGTTGTAATGATGTGGCGAGAGACGATTTCTGTTCTTGTAGCAAAGCCTCTACTTCTTCAATGGGCCGGTTCAGCATCACGCCCAATGTCTGGACACTCGCTGACGTCGCTTCTTCAAAACCACACTCCGCTAAGTACGTTATAGCAACCTGCAAAGATGGCAACATTTGTAATATTTTTAGAAATTTTTCGCATCAATGTGTTAATTATTCATTAACAACAATTTTTTTTTTTTTTAATATCAAAGGCTAGCGCCTGGCTACGATCTCGCCTGATGGAAAGCGAACGATGTAGCCTAAGGTGGACTGCGCTTGCCACTATAGTGCCTATTCACTCTTTTTTTGAATTTCGACAGATCGTAAGAGTCCGGAAAGATAGATGCGGGAAGGGAGTTCCAAAGTTTGGCCGCACGCATAAGAAACGACGAGCGAAAGCGTTTAGTGCGGATTTTTGGGATGTCAACTGTATATCGGTGGAGCTCTTCTCGGCGTCTGGTGGTACGATAGTAGAATGGCGAGGAAGGAATCAGATCAAACAGATCTGTGGCACACTCCCCGAAATATATCCTGTAAAAAACAGAAAGTGATGCGACTGCACGCCTGTGGTCTAGAGTCGCGAGCCTCCTTTGAGCCAGCTCACTGTCGCCTATAATTCTTCTGGCGCGACGATCTACGGAGTTAAGTGCCTCAAGTTGGTACTTAGCGGACCCATCCCAAAGATGACTGATGATGAAATTTCGCATAAATACTTAAGATCTAGTGTGGAGTATGACAAGCTTTGTCTGGATCACATAATCTGTGGCTTAATAAGCATTTCCTACTGTATATGTAATTTCCAAAATGAGTAACAAAGTGAAAACTACGTTACGATAGAACAATGCAAAAATGGTTTGTAAGAATTAATGCACGGAGTTCAAATTCGCATGTCATTACTCTGGAGTATTTCTACAAATTGTATTGACTGGCCCGTTGGCACAGTGGTGACTCTGCCGTCAGCTCCGCGGGTCGCGGTTTCGATTCCCGCCGAGAGCCAAAATTTTCTATATACAATTAGTTGGTTCTTCGAGACTGGGTGTATTTAGGTATGTATTAAAATTTATATATGTATTACATATATTTAACAGTTGTCCGTCACCCATAACACAAGTATTAAGTTTCTTAATTTTCGGATGGACGACCGTGTGTGTGTCCCATATATCTATACTTATTATAAAATAAAGTCCCCAAACCTGTCTGTCTGTATGTAATCGATTTTCTCAAAATCTACAGAACGGATTTAATACGGTTTTTACTTAAAGGTAGTGCGATTGCTTCGAAAGGTTTAGGTTAATAGTACATTTTATGTAAATTGAGTTGAAGAGGTCGTTTAACGACCATTTTTAGTGGGGGTACTAACAAAACGGGTGTCGACTGTAGTTTAGAGGGGGGAATAGGTATAAAAAGCGGTGTAGGGTATCAGTGTCAGTCTCCTGCCGAGACTCGAAGACTATAACATGGTGAACACTGGATTAGCACGTATTTATAGTTCATTTATATTTATTTGTATTCCGCTCTCCTACCAATGTGGATTCGACTGCAAAAAATATATAGAGATACGGAAAAAAAGCGCGCACGAAATAGTTTGATTGAATTATAATCATAATGATGAATTATGATTCAAAAGTTAATTTATGGTCAAATTTCGATAACTGGGCGACTACTTCATTTTATAAAATGACGTGGTATCTTTATTAATTTAACGTTACTTACAGCAGCTACAGCAGGATTTCCAATAGAAGCGGCTTTCTTTGCGACATCAGCTAGAACTTGAGGCCTATCTGGTACTCCAGTGGCTTGATCGTTTTTCAACCGTTGTAGGGCGTCTTCCACTACCTTCCAATTAGGGTCTAATCTGTCTTGAGTGTCTGAGCATAGTTCTGCTATATTAGCTAAAGCTGTTGCTGATAATCTAAAACAACATTTAAAAAGCATTTAATTTGAAACGCAAAATATTTCAAAGATCGTCTTTTTGTCCAGACAAAAACGTAACATGCTTAATGTATAAACCGTGAGTATACGTCACACGTCTTATTTTATTGGGCAAAATAAGGAACAGTTCACGCCACGATAACTTCGTCTATGAGCTCATGAATAAGGACCCAGTCGGGCTCACCCGATAATTTAAATTCAAAAATCGTAACACCACCGTTTAGACTAGGGTTCGGTAAAAATGATTTTTTTTTTATAATTCCATGTCTGTCATTTACAATATCACGGTTAATTCGTTGGAGCAACAATGCTAGAATTTGGTATAATTTAAGTTTTTATCTTATATGTATAGGATAAATAAATACTTTTTCCTATGGAAATAGGGGAAAAGACATATAGTTAATGGTTGAAGTGAAAATGGTTGAACTTAACACTGAATTCGATACAAATAAACTTGCCCAGCGCTGTCTCAGTGACCCCCTCGAAAGAGTTTCGAGGGGGGTCACGAGTTCAAACCCCGCCAGGCACCAATGAGTTTTTCTATTAAAACTTATGTGTCTAATTGATAATTACAATTTATCATACGTTTTTCGGTGAAGGAAAATATCGTGAGCAAACCTGCATATCTCTAGAGAATTCTGGAGATATGTGTAACCTACCAATCCGCTTTGGAGCAGCGTGGTAGGTATTAGCTCCAACCCTTCTCTCCAGAAACGGAGAGAGGAGGCCTATTGCCAGCAGTGGGAATGTAACAGGCCGCTACTTTACTTGGCCTGTCTTTCTGTCATTTAGGTTTTCATGGCTAATCGGTTTGTTGGAATTTTGTACAATTGCACTTATACCGGGCATAAAATAAGAATTTTCCTACGGGAACAGAAATTATTATAGTACATTATTGAGGATATTTTAACAAACAAGTTAACGCGAACGAATGTGCGGAAAGCTAGCGTTATAATAAAGATAAGCATTTTAATATCGTTAAGACTCTATCGTGAGTTGTTTTTTTGAACAGAAGCCGGATATGTCACATTGGATTTACTATACTTTACAATCCAAGCAGAGTATTTACCTACAAATCCCCTTTATAAACTGTTCTTGCGTCAGTCTATAGCAAATATTCTATACATTTCTTGTCTGTTCTCTTCGGTTAGACCTAAATTATGCAGATTATAAAAACTATCCATAATTAGAGCTCAGAAAAGCCTATTTTCGCGTGGATGAGTTTAAGCCTGTAAGGGTACGTAGGTATAAATAATGTGTAAACTTATTACCCTTATAAAAAAATAAGAAATGGATAATAAGCTATAGAAGGGGTGCCAACCCTTTCGTTGCGAATAATGACGAATAAAAGAATGAATTGGTATGTAGAATGAAAGAATGTATATAAGCGAGAATTGACAGAAACAGGCTCCGTCCCTCATAATGGAGGTAGTAGTAAAAAAAAAGAAGGTATACGTCCTTTGTATGTGAGTAGAGGCGGGTCTATATATATATATATATATATATATATATATATATGAAAATAAAGTCCTACATACGTCTGCGTAGGTGAACGACGATCTTCATTTATATCTCGTTCTTCTACAAGCTGTCCATACTTAAGTATGTCCGCGGCTGCGTTGCGGATCTTTGTTTTCACTTCATCTTCTGTAATAAAACTTTATATTTAATTATACAGATATACTAAATAATCATACAATCTGAGTCTTTCGAGGCTAAAGTATAAATAACCTTGTTTTACCTAATTCTTTAAAGATCAATTATGTCAATTCTTGAGGAATCGACATTACGGACTATAAAAAAATATTGTATATAATGGTATGTACAATTTTTTTTATAGTCCGTATTTTTATATAGTTTTTGGTATAATTGGAAATAGTTCCAGACTAAGCCGAAAACAAATTCAGTAAATGTAATTACAGATAGTAAAAGGAAACTGGACAGAGACTCTTCAGACCATATAAAAATATCGTTACTTACTAAATTGTTATACCGCGTCCGCAAAAATGATTATTAAAAAATAATAATGTGATCAATAGACCTCAACAAAATTACAAAGACGAAAATTAAAGATATAGCTTAAAGCTTTAATTCAAAACATATTTGTTTACCTTGATATTGATAACAATTGCATAAAGCTGAAAGAAGACGCTCGACTAGTCTAGTACGTTTGGCGTGACCAAAGACCACCAGTTGAGACCACGCTTCTGCAAGTCTATCTCCTGCACCGCCCACTTCTAACGTTCTTATTATCTGTTATAAAAAATATTAGAACCTTATTTTTATTTAATAAATACATAAATAAATATATGGGACACTTTACACACATGGTGGTCCGTCCCCAAAGTAAGTAACTTGATACTTGTGCTACGGATGTCAGAAAACTGGTAGATATACTACATATATAATTTTAAATATATACACAAATACACTCAGGCTCGAAGAACTAACTAATTTATTTATTGAAAGGCGGGAATTGAACCCGCGACCCGCAGCGCTGAAAGCAGTGTCACCCAATTCGCCAATGGGCCAGTCAATAATAAATCAACGGTCAGTCTACGGGTCAGTAATAATAGTTGTATCAAGGAATCGTCATCACGTTTATTGTTAAATACCCCCAAATAAGTATTGTTTTATTTTCCAGTTTCTAAAGGAAAAGCAGAAATTTCTATATCGTGTATGCTAGTTCGATATGTTAGCTTCAATCATGACAAATTTCATATATACTGATCCAGCGGATTAGTCGTAAAAGAAGAAGAAGAATAACTTTATTGCACATAAAAATACATAGAGAAAGTATGGGCTGTCTTATCACATTATTGTGATCTCTTCCAGAACCCTTTGAAAGAGAGAATCTTTTGAAAATAACCACAGGTTAGCAAATACATACATATAACAAATAAATGTAGAAAAATAAATAAAGAGAAAAAAAAACTAAAAAGAGAAAAAAAGACAAAAAAAGCAGACAGACTATCGCATTTATAAAATTTGTACGGATAAGCAGTAAATATAATATATACATATATTATAATTTTATATAATAACTTAAAGACATATATACTCAGGCTCAACAAAAATGATCCAACTAATTGATAGTTGGAAGAATTAAAAATTTTTTTAAAGAAAATATTGGCCCTCGGCGGGAATTGAACTCGCGACCATCAGAGCTGAAGGCAGGGTCACTGCCAACTGCGCCAGTCGCTAACTAGGCTACCTATGTGTCGCTTTTTTATTTTTGATTAGACAAAAATAAGTATGGCTCTCTCATCTTCCCTCTCCCTCTCTTACTCTATGTATAATAACTCTATAGATCATAGAGTTATTGTACAACAAAAAGTGTTTATGTTGTTATCTTACCTCTTCCATAACAGATGGTTCAGGAACATAAATGTTAGGGACCAATGTATCTAACCACTGCGTCGTTCTTTCAAATGGCGCATACCTTAAACGTAAATAAATAAATAAATAAATATATGGGACTCTTACACACACGGTCGTCCGTCCCCAAAGTAGCTTAATACTTGTGTTATGGGTGACAGATAACTAAATGTAATGTAATGTAAATAAATATACATATATAGTTTAAAATACATTCTTAAATACAAATTTACAACCAGGCAATTGTTTATAGAAAACTAGCTGAGACAGCGGCTTCGCCCGCGTGGATATCGGTCATAATTTTTTTTCTAGTATCCAAATTTTAAACACAAAAGTAGTATTGTGACTTAACCATAAGAGATAGAGACATGCTATTGGAGACATTTTTGTAGTAGTTTTATAGATCCACAATTCTCTACTACAATACTTTAGCGTAGCTCTCCTCGTATACGCAGCGCACGCGACTAAAGCTCCCAGGAAGCAAGTTTTTTAACAACTGCGCGATCTTTTCAGCAAAATTTACATGATATCGATATGCACTATTTACCTAAACTATTTGGAAGTATCTCAATCTTTTGGTGAAAATCGTACAAAGATCCGTTCAGTAGATTTTGAGAAAATAGATGACATACAGACTTGTTTTATAATAAGTTGGCCCTCGGCGGGAGTCGAACCCGCGACCCACGGAGCTGAAGGCAGGGTCCACTACCCACTGCGCCAACGGGCCAGTTTGAAAGTAGAAACTTAAAACAACGAAGAAAATTTTAACATATTACTAGTGAATATATCAATTAAATTTAATATTTAAGGTTAAAATTACATACCTACTTAATCACTATAATCTGATGGGTTTCCTCTATAAGGGATTTCTACATATATAACAATTACTATGCATATATGATTAGACCAACTTACTTGCATGCGACAGTGATAAAGTGCCTGTAATAAATGCTTTCTTTATACACATCTCCCACTAATTTGTAATTATCATCTTTCATTAGCAGTGCGTGTACGCGGTCAGCTAAATTTATATCCTGAAAGAAACATAGTATTGTCACAAACGTTCGAAACAAATAAATAAGAATATTTTTTAATGGTATTGTCTTTTTATTTAAGATCAAGTACAGTATGTTATCTATGAATTTCTGGAAGTCCAGGGAAGGTTTAAAAGGTCAGCAAATGTTATAAATGTGAAAGTATGTCTGTACGATTTCATGGCCAATCCACAGAACCAATAACGATGAATTTTGGCACTATTCATGGTAATACATTCGGGTACCCTTAAGCTATAAAAACCAGTCTTTTTAACAGGAAAAACAGGAGATTGAGAAACGCCATCAGTTTTGAGTAGCGGAGTCATTACAATAGTAGTTGCAATTTAATCCTCCTGATCGATGTCATTTATGCCATGGAGATATTTGCAGGGTTGGAGAGTGACAGAAGTTAATGTTTCTTTTAGGACTAAGGATAACGCAGACGAAGTCGAGGGTACAATCTAGTTAAAAATAAATTTACAAGTTCAATTGAATGTTGAGCTCAAATAATAACACTCCAAAATATGATCTGGACATGCAATATAAATTAAAAGCTACTCTGGATTACACTGAAAAAGAAATGAAAGTGAATATATAAAATAGAAATACATATAAAAGCTTTAAGGTATCCACATACATCCATTGATAGTTCCTTTTCCAGAGTACTACGGTAATGGCGGAAGTGTTGTAATCTGCCTACTAAAAAAACCTTATTTTATAATTTAGTTAAATACTTTAACCTGTGGAGTGTAGGTAGCGTAGAGTAGCTTTAAGTTTTAATCACTTTACCTGTAAATGGTCACTGCAAACTCCCATAGCAGTTATAAAGAAGTTAGTGTCAGAAGCTTGGGTGGGTTTTAGTGACTCCCTCTTTTCAAGGTCCGCTATAATTTCTGAGAGGATGTCAATGCGTGGGCCCTCTATGAAACATTAAAAGGATAAATCGTTAAATTAAGAAAATTCGACATTCAGAAAGTCGACCCGCCATGTGGTATCCGGCTGAGTAGGATAGACCACCCTCATTCCTTACCAAGGAGTCGTAAAATACGTCTAAGGTAAGTTGACGTCGGTCAGGCGGCCGGAAGTAAAATACGTAGTTAAATCATTTGACAAAATGATTGTAACATGTTGTGCCGACTCCACTCGTGGGATAAGGGCAGGAGGATGATGATGTTAAAGTCAGAAAAAGTCACCCAAGGACCTCTCACATACCCGAAGGCTTTTGGGGCAAGGACAAAAAACTAGAGCTAGGAGTGAAGGCTCTCATATTGCTAGATCACAATCGGGAGTGTCTCGTCCGGTGGTAAATTTTTAATTGAAATGATTTATTAAGTATTCTAAGCAGCAACAATAGAGGGCGCTGTTACTCCACATTACAATCAGAGACTATAAATGGCGTAGTTTTGAACAGTGCTGTATGATATGCATTATTTGATATGATTTTTGAATCCGTAAAAAGGGGCGGGCCCATTTTGATAACATAATATAAAATTTAATATATTTTAGAGTCAATTCTTAAAATTCACATTATAGTTTAAGCATTTTAAAATTTGTAAATGATGTAAACGATTTAACAATAAAAAAATATTATTTCGGCTATGCTTGAAGTAAAGTAAAAGTAAAGTAACAGCCTGTTACTATGTCCACTGCTGGGCTAAGGCCTCCTCTCTCCGTTATTGGAGAGAAGGATTGGAGCTAAGACCTACCACGCATCTCCAATGCGGATTGGTAGGTTACACATATCCCTAGAATTCTCTAGAGATATGCAGGTTTCCTCACGATGTTTTCCTTCACCGAAAAGCGTGTGATAAATTGCAATTATCAATTAGACACATAAGTTTTAATAGAAAAACTCATTGGTGCCTGCCCGGGGTTTGAACCTATGTCGTCTCTAGAGAGTCGCACGGTCTCACCGCTAGGCTATCACAGCTTATGCTGTGCTTGCTTGAAGTATATAACAAAAATGAGGGCAGGATCAGGAATATTTTCCGGCTTCAATTCTTTCGTTTTTCTTTCGTCTTGTCCATTTTTCATGTTTCTACATGATAATAAAGTTGTAACATTGAAATATTTAAAAATATACGAAGTTAGTTTTAGGAAACAAATATACATTATTTTCATTACAGGCGTGACTAACTGAACAATTCCAAAACGAGCACTTTTCAGGGCAGTCAGAAATAGTACGTTTAGTATACTTTTTAAGTTAGTATATTCACAAGCGTTTCTTCGATATAAAAGACTTCATTGGAATATTCACCATATAAATTAGGCAATCCAAATGCGTATTATAATTCAATGTATGAAAAGGATGTAAGTCGACTAATCAACATATTCACACCTGGAACGTCTTTTATTTACAAGTTTATTATATTATTCACAAGTTACGAAAATATACAAGTTTTATTGATCTTAAATTACTTTAAATGTTAATATAAAAATCATAGTCACGTGGAATGGTCTTAAGAATGCTGGAACATAAATGGAATTCATTAATATAATAAATGTTATACATACGTTCTTTACAAAAGATGCAAAGCAGATAGTAATATGCTAATAGGCTAGGTTCAATTCCCAGCTGTTTAAACTCTGCTATAATTTGCAGAGCTACAGTTTGAAGTGCTTTGTTACCACCCCATGAGGATATTGACTTCAGACAAGCGTTCATCGTTTCTTGATTTGGCGATAAACCCTATAAACGTTTTATATATATAATTATCATGTAATAAATGTGAATTAAATAAAATTTTAATGCCTCTAAAAGTATAAATAAATAGATACAATCTTGAAGACAAAACTTAAATTAGAAAAATGTTAAGTTTTGACACACTAGCATTCTTGTAGTGTGTTTGAGCATGAAATAAGTAAAGCAGCTAAGTAAAGTATTGCAAATTACTTGTTCGTTCATTTCTTTCAGTAAGCCCTTCAACGCTTCAACACGCAAAGATACCCCTTCTTTAAGAAAACCGACACAACCCAATAATGCATTAAAAACACTTGTACACAAAGGAATTCCCTGTTCTTTCGCCTCTTGTGCTAGCATATGGGCCCGTTCTGCCTGAAATTAATAAATTAAATTTTATTTTTTTTATTTATTATTAACTTATCTATTAATTTCAATTTATTAACCTTCAAATTAATCACGAAATTTAATTAGTAATGTTATTTGTATCTTACATACGTTAATGTGATAACTAATGATGGCGCCATCTATTGTTGCAGATAAAATCCTGTAGTCATTAGTAAAGTTGCTAGTAATAAATATTAGAAAAAAATAATTTAAAATTAATATTATTCTGTTTACATTATATATAACATTTACGTTATAGTTATATTTTACCTGAAAATATTTAGCCATTCCTTGTATAATGGTGCAATAAGCTTCAGATGTCTTTGGTTCCATTGATGTGAAAATTTTATCAGCAAGACCACCAAGCCTGATGAAAAGTTCAATATTCATGAAAAATTTCAAATATTTGACAAATTTATACACAAATCTCCACCACTGCCACCACAATACACAAGCACTACACACGTTCACTAACACAAACTCAACAATCGTTTCGCCCCGCAACCGGAGCATCATCAGGAGGTAGACTCCACGACAAAATCGCAAAGCTTTGCGATTGTGTATTGTGGTGGCAGTGGTGGAGGTTTATGCATGTGTTTTTACGAATCCTGCATATATCGGGTATGAAAAACGGATAGTCCACTATACATTTAGCACTATATATATTGTCTATTTACTGTATCACCAATTATAGCAAAATAATTTTATTATTACTTTTGTATTATGGATCTGTAAAGTAATGCCTAATTCTATAAACTATATTTAATTTAACTTAAACTATGATGAATCATAAATATCAATTTATGTATATTAGTATTAATGGAAAATACATATTCCCTCACGCTATTAAACCATTATAACGATTATAAAACAACATGCAATTTTAAATGACTTTTTACATTTTAATATAAAAAAATAACATACATTTTTATATAAATAAATAATAAGATACTTGCTTCCATGTTGCAGCTTGTCTTTCTTTTGTTGCTGCAGAGAACCATCTCTCCTCTTGCCAGTCTATAGGAACTGGGTCTTTTTCATTATAAAAGCATAAAAGTTGAAGGAATGCCAATTTCAAGTCATCATTTAGATTTTGAGTTCCACCAAGTAGCTCAAATACCTTTATAGCATCTTCTAGAAGAGCATTATTAATAGTATATTTTAAATCTTCTTCTGTGACCTAAAAATAATTTAACTTTAAGTGTGACATAACAAATTTGTAATTATTGTGGAAAATTATAAAGGTCTATAGATTTTGGACAGCAAATTTTATTATGATTATGGTCATTACAATTTTTTTTATTAATATATTTATATTTATACAAAATTAATATATGCCTACTGATAACAATAGACACTAAAACAGTACACTATAACAATTAAAAAATTTCTGAACCACCATTACAGGTGACTATTCCAAAGTTTACAAATTTACTTGCATAAAGAATGCTTTGAATTTGAAAAAAACACTCATTTGCATTTATGCTATTAAAAATGACACTGTAAACAAAATTATTTAGAAAACCTTAATGAAACAAAAGAGAAGCTAGTCATACCTTACTTTCATCATTATAAATTGGTTTTGGTGCAAAAGCCTCAATCTGTGGATCAGCATTAAAATATGGTGTTTTCATTTTCATTGGCGGATCCCATTCTCTCATAGTGAACAGTTCTGCATGCTCATCCCTAATCCAAGCAGCTGCTTTTCTACCAGCCTCTGCAGATAAGGCATATGCTCTCTTGCGATAGTTTGATTGAGGAATTAGAAATGGATCATCATGGTATCTGAAAACAGACATTTGAATCCTTAAATCACAAAGTGTAAGAAGAATTTGAACTACAATAAAGTAAATAAGCTTTTTTATAATCCAAAGGTTCTAGGGTATTAACTTGCAATCTATTCGCAACGGTCATTGTTTAAATCACTATTAAAATGAGCTGAAATGAAGTAAATACTTTGCACTTCTTTTATTAACTTTATATTTCAACAGTGTTTTTGTAGAATGTTACAAACAATTAAACCTTATTACTTGTAATGAGCAGCTGTGGGATCAGTGCCAACAGTAGCGGCTAAAGCCTGTAAGATGTCTGTAAGACCTCTAGGGATGCGTGGAGGCGGTGATATTCCGTCGCCAGATTTTACATTCTGTGGAAGTGATTGCCCTTCTAATGTAGATGCGTAGCGATATAAATACGTGAACCGAGTCCACTGCCTGTTATAAAAAACATTATAAATAAAAAAATTTCATGTTATGGAATTTAAAAGGAACTATAAATAAATACCTTGATATTATAATGTTTGTATACATTTATAATATTATTAGAATTTTTATTAATTCTATGTAAAGATCTCTCTCTTTAGAAAATAATAAAACACATTAAATATTTAAAACTGAACAGAATCTATTGTTATTTCTTTAAAGATTAAAACATAACCTAACTTTAAGTGTTTAAACTGTCATATATGCTGTCATATGTGAAATTGTCACTGTCAATCTTTGGTGTCAAAGTCTGTGCTAAAGGAGTTTATGTCATATAAGTCTAGATAGAGAATCTAATCAAAAATATGAAGTGACCTAATATACAAATTAAATATTTTGAGTAGGTAGTTATCAAATAATCCATTATTTATTATATACGTTTAGTGAAGTACGTTTTAATTAAATAATATTATTATATTTGAAGTAATTGTTTTACATTTCCTAACTCGAATTTAATAGGTCGTCTTACAATCATACAAATATTGTTATAATTTATTTGGGGAGCTCAGACTAAATAACATAGCTAAAAGACTTCATTCCATAAAATGAAAATATTTCTCTTACACACTCAATGTCTAACGGATTAGCTTACTATTTTGAAAACTATTTAAAACACTAAAAATAAGACTCAAGCTTATGACATAATAATGTATTTCATAATTCATACATCTAAGCTAGTTCCAACGGCAAGTTTTAAGACTAACAACATAATAACAGGAAAATGATGAAAATCAAAACAATACATGTATTTTTCTTGAACGTTTATTTTAACATAAAAGTATTAAAGCTATAAGCAATTGTATTGTTGAGGGGAGCGCGCTTATGCAAAAGCTGTTAGAAGAAACAATTCCGTTTAAATTAGGAATGTTATCAATGGACACATGAAGAACTTTCGGTTTTTCAGTATTGAAGTTACATTCAGTCAAGGTTTCGTTAATGCATTCACCGTCCGTTGAATTGAATATTTTATCAGGCGGACATGAAATAAGTCTTGCTGTAATAATGTTGTTTAAATCCTTCACACACGCTATGTATGATGTGCAATTTTTACTCGATGGATCTTCAAAATCACCTGCCAATGTACAGTTGTAATTAGGTAAACATTGGTAACTTGTCACGTTGGTACATTGATTTTCAAGATGGCTATATATAGAGTGTTCTGGGCAAAAAAGATTGTAGTCCGTAAAGCCCACAACACCCACTAAGCACATGGTGTATCCTCGACAGTCTGGATTCAGGTTATTTGGAAAACGTCCGCGTGTCGTACATATAGCTTCTTTGCTTGTTGCATCAAAAAAGTTCTGCAAATTGATAAATAAAAGCCATGAATTTAAAGTCATTTATTGTATGATTTTGTGAAGTATGATATATAAAAGGAGTAGCGCCGGGGTCATGAGTGATAGAAGAAAACTGAATTTAAAAACATATTGTGTCACTTTAGAGTGAGATACGACCTTCCTTTCTATATTGTTAGCATTTAACTGTATTTATTATTTTACGTTTTACCATAATCATTCATTCATAATATGCCAGGACAGAAGTTTTAATTAAAATAAAGCAAATAGGTTGAAGTTTACGCATGTACTTTTTATTTGCCTGTAAACCAGTCGTATCAATACATAAACAATATGTGAAAGTAAAACTAAAACCCTAAAAATCCGTAATTGGTAATGAACAATGCTTAATAGAATAAATAAGTTTTAAATAAATAAATTATCCTCTGCGAAAATGATATTTTGGTAAATAGTTAATAACAGGATAGGAAAAACTCTGTATGATATTACCATGGCCTATACAAAATCTCATATGGATTTGGTTTCATTTTTATTTATTAAAATTAAATATAAGTTGTACGACGTTGTACTACGATACAATGTAGTAAATATATAATTAACATTTTACAGCGAAGTAACATTTTAAGTATACAGTAGTGAAATACCAAAATTTGTACCGTTTTTTCTTTGTATCTTAAAATTTAAACATTAACACAGGATAGGTTTGTCGCTTTTTGACGCCTATGTTACTTTCAGTTAAAATTGTTAAAAATCCTTTAACAAAAGGCGCTAAAGTCAGGGCCCTTAAAATTGCAACTTAAAAAAAACAATAATAAGGCGATCATGAAGGTCATACATATTAATCCGAAGGCATTCTCATAATTGTAGCTGTCATAGTTACTACGGTTGAGGCCCTTCAAATATTTAAGCAGCCTGTGTATACATTAAGTATTCAAGTAAAATATAAAAGTACTTTGCAAGTATCCATATTATGAAAGTTGTTGTCAAATTTAATATTATTATAGTATTTGCTTATATACATTTTTGAGAGACAACAATTTCAAAACCCACGCCATTACTAGTGTCTAAATACTTTAATTATTAAGTAGATTTTACACAATGAAAATACATCAAGAGATATCCATTAATACAATTACAATTGCGTGATCAAACAATTTGATTTAAAGCACGCCGTCTTCTTTTCTCTATAACTGCCCTCCAATGTTCCCTAGAAGTTTTGTTAAACAGTACAATAATCGTATGCGGAATTAGCCTGTAATCAAATGCAGTTGCAAGGAAATATTCGACTGTTTCGTTGAGAGTGCCGTTATAAAATACGCTCAAAAGTAATGAGGTCACTGTAATGTCACACAGGATAGCCACCCCCATAACAGACACAGCTCGTGTTCCTCCTGTGCGGGATATTCTCTTCTTGCAACAGGATAGAACAACGAATATAACTTTGAGGAACAAAATCAGGTTCAATGTTAACACAATATAAACAACTATTAATAGCGGTCCTATCCTCTCGATATGAGTATTCAACTCAAACAGATTCGGAATGATGAAGTCAGTAATTCCTTCGACGATTGAGTGGGTTGTGTAGCTGAAAATTGCAGCTATGCGCTTCGCATAACTTATCTTGCCTTGGTAAAGCAATACTAGTCTCGTATATGCAAGAAGCGTCGCACATAATGACCAACAAATGGACACAACGAAAACATTTATGGCCAAATATGTTATACTATCGTCATTCAAACTATATTTGACCCCAAAATATATAAGGCACAGGTGTACAGTACCAAAAACAATTTGATGTATACTAATAAAGTTTTGAAGCGTACGCCATTTTTTACTTAAACACCACACTGTTATTAATATTATTGAACATAAAATTGACAAATACATGCCAACGAGTGGAACTGTATTGACACCCATTTTATTAAACTTTAGATTGTTACAATATAATATGCGTTATTTGTTGTATCGATAGTAAAATGTTTTTTTATAGCTAGCGTTTTTCTAGGACTCCATATGTGTTAAAATAATTTTACAGCTCAATAGTCTCTGAAAATATTGTGTTGCAAAATGTTGTGTTGTTTGAGTTTGAAATTGATGTATTGTATAATTTATAGGCGTTAGAATTAAAAAATGTGGTACAGAATAAAATTTCATATCCTTGTTGCTTTAACAGCGATTCTGCGGCAACCTAAACTCACAAAAATTTTAGATGACAAATTTACCACCTAATTTCAATTTACGTTTAATGTATTTATGGAAAATTATGATTATTGTTAATTAATATATCTTAGATGAAGACAAACAGGACATTTCACATTTAGCATATATTAATATTATTATTTATGCTATTTATACAATGTTATAGTATGACTGATTTCATTAATTAAAGCGATAAGATTCAATTAGTAACAGAAACAATGGAAACCGCGTATCAGATAAATCAGTACAATGTATATAGTTTTAAAGAGTTAGCAATATAAAAACTATCGTGCGCGAAAATAAATTCAAGAGAATTTTAGATATTTGAAGTATGTTTTCAGATTCTAGCGCATCTTATATCTTATATATCTCTAATAAATATAAATAATATCTCTAATAAATATAAATAATATCTCATGGTGTGAAATCGAGGTACTAGTAAAAAAAAAAGATTGATAACACCATGCATTTAATTTTATCATGTTGATGCGTTTTGAAGAGATAATAGATTTTAAGCCTTGACGAAACAAATGTTTTCAAATTTCTACGGAATAATGGATCCATTAGTTCTATATAGGGATTATATAGCAGCACACTACTAAGTAAGTTCATAAGAAGTGTAATAAAAAAACAGTGATTATAATTTTTTTTAATTTAATTCTTATAATAGGTATAGGAGTCAATTGTTACTTACAATAAACAAAATGAATATCCATATATGCTTCTTAAACATTTTTATATAAATTTTGTTTTAGATGTTCTTTTGTATTAACAGTTGTATAACTAAATCTATATCTTATCACTCGGGAAATGTAAACGGAACTAAGAAACGCTACATTAAAATGTCGTGGTAAATACTAGAGATGTACCCTTTTGTAAATAATATGTGAATGTATAATAATATTTAAAAAAACGTATATTCAAAAGCCTTCGAAATAGGATTTCAATGTAGTGTAAGACAATATTTCTTTAGTTTCAGAGGCATAAAAAGTACGCAAGAAATAAATTAAGACTTATTAATAATATTAACCATATACATACCAGTCAAGTTGCCGAAATGAAGATATTGAGGTGGATGTGCGGCGTAACGAAACTCGATTACATCCACAACGACTACGTGCAAGGAAGCCAGGGTTTGCGCGATATCGCTGACAAGATGCAGGAGAGAAGGCTGTGATGGTATGGACAGGTCAAGAGAAAGCCATCTGACTACGTTGGAAATTTAGCATTATAGCTTTCCATCCCGGGAAGATCAGTAGAAGAAAACAGGATGCAAAGAAGTGGTGCTAAAGGTTAAGAGTGCAAAGTTAGCGACGACGATGTCCATGATAGAGCGAAGTGGAACAGAAGTATAAGGAAGGCTGATCCTACCACCATGTGGGATGCATAGTTGGGAAAAAAACAGAGATATAGTATGAACAATAATGAGATAAAATTTCAGGTAAGGACGATAAGAGAACACTGTAAAGGACAATAAAGATAATTGTCTGTTCATACGTCACTTTTCTCAATTCGCAACTTGGAGGATGTTTCTACTTTCTATGGTTGCTCGTCCCACCCATCGTTGCTGTCAAGCTTAAAAAAAACCTTAAAGAGACTTACCGAAAAAAAAAATCCAAAATAACAAATGTAACGTGTCGAATCGGACGGGGACGTACGGACGGGGAAACTGGAAGGAATACGTACAAGTGACAGGATAGTAATTTGTTCACTTATACAGAGAGTATCGCGGACGGGTCCTTCAAAGCATTCCAAATGTGGATGTACCGGAAGATGGCAGATGCACCGTTTGTAATGTCGCTT
This sequence comes from Morpho deidamia, assembly GCA_947086505.1. Taxonomy (NCBI): domain Eukaryota; kingdom Metazoa; phylum Arthropoda; class Insecta; order Lepidoptera; family Nymphalidae; genus Morpho; species Morpho deidamia. The sequence continues at coordinate 6,723,160 of CAMTZC010000025.1, forward strand.
AGGCGTAGTGTTTCATGCACTTTGAACCAAGGAATTGGTAGGTGATGTCGATTCAACGAATATTGGGGACTGCGTATGTAATTACGAAAGCACTTCTATAGCGCGAAACAAAGTACGACTGGCGCCATCTGTTATTTCAGTGAGGAAAATACGTAAACCCTGTTAGTACGTTACGTTACTCAAATAAATAATGGTTTCTGCGCAGCAATTCTTGGCTTTCATCTTTTGATGGATTTTGGTAACTAACAACGACTGCATTTACAGCTGTAGGTAGAACATGAACTTTATTATGATAAATGTACCTAATGTGTAATAGATGCAATTGATTAAAAGAGTCAATAGCAAAACCTAAATTGACTGTTTTTCATCTTGGTAATGTCGTATCAGTCAATTTAGTAGTTAAAAATTACGATTTAAACTGAATCCATTCATCATTCATTCATTCATTTATTTGATATCAAAAGTGGAATGAAAATTTAACCGAAAAACGGACCTAAAACTTTTTAGGGATTAATTGGGATTACAAAATTGAAAGGATATTGAAGATCACAAATATTCCATAACATGTGTTTTTTCTTTGGTTATTTAGTCGCGGTTGATAACAGGTTTGCACTCGAATATTATAGCAGAGTTGTATGAATGTTTTATGTCGATTTGATAGAATACTCTATCCCATCACTGTAAAAGACTAATAAAATAGAGTAAATACAATGATGCTTATGTGTTATGACGTTAGATAAAAGGTCTGTTGTTTGAACAATGATCATAACATGAGACATTGTGTGAAGGTCAGATTTTAATAAGATATTAAAAACTAGGCTTTCGAGGCATTTTTAGTTCAACAGATTTTTTAGTTTCAAAAACGAAACAGAAGGTCAACAGGGAATAATAACAGAACTAAGCTTTACTATTGCAAAGAAATAAATTTTTAACTTTGATTTTCCTTTTGATTACGTCACTTGCATTCTATAATAAGTTACATGTTATTGTTGACGCTTATGACTTTGATGGTAGTAATATCATTATATGATGCCCTTAATCCGATATTCACTTTCAAACAAGTAACAATGAGGTTAATTAAGATAGCATAGGCTAGGGATGGCAAATATTTAAGTTTTTAAAAATTTCTTTTTGGTAAAAAGTAATATCTACAAGCCTTTAGCATAAATATAAAATTAAAATGCGTAGCTTTCTGTATATTACTTAGATTTTTTATTAATTATACAATAATATTCAGGAATTCTTTAGTACAATTAAGTAATACTTAATATTTAAACAATAAGTAACATGTCATCGGGCACTGATTGAAATGAATTGATCATAAAACTATTATTCATATAGAATCGTATACAAAAACTAACAAACGAATTACGTAATTTTGTATGTCGCAAAGCAGGAACCGCAAGCTTATGGTGGTTTCTACTTGTAAATCGCTAGTTCATTATAATCCTGTATATTTTAAGCTGTGATAGCATGACTTGAATATGCGATATGCATCTTCTTGTTTAAACTCAATAATATAGTCAGAAATCTATATTTACATAAAAGCTAACGTTACGACAAGCTGCGATAGCCCAGCGGTGAGACCGTGCGATTCTTTCAAGAGAGTCACGAGTTCAAATCCCGGGCAGGCACCAATGAGTTTTTTCTATTAAAACTTATATGACTAATTATTGATTGCTATTTATGACACGCTTCTCAGTGAAGGAAAACATCGTGAGGAAACCTAGAGAATTCTGGGGATCTGTGTAACCTATCAATCCGCATTGGAACAGCCTGGTGGGTCTTAGCTCCAACCCTTGTCTCCAGAAAGGGAGAGAGGAGGCCTACGCCCAGCAGTGGGATATAGTTACAGGCCGTTACTTTACTTTATTTTTATATATCAGGCACAAAAATTATTTTCCTTAAAATATACTGTAAACTAATATATGATAGAATTATATTGCCTCAATCCGCGTTTGTTAAGAAAATCTATATAATGCTTATGTTAAGCAGATTAATGTACCGTGTAAACCTTGTTAAAGTATAAGAAAAGAAAAGTTGAAACGTTAAACAAAAATTTTATTGGATTTGTTCATAGGCCTTAGTTTCTATTTTGGTACTTATATATTTTTTTAAATCAATGCGATATAATGAAATACTAATGAACTGGGTATATCAAACTTTATTTACAGGATGTTGAAATCAGTGGACAAGTCCAAAAAGGCGACTATCACACATTAAAGTAACTTCTATTTTTAATTCAATTTTGTGAAGGTGACATCTGGCAATTTCAATGCTGCTATTTGTACAGAGGTTCACGAGAAAACCTTCTTTATTTTCTGCCGCACCCGCCTATGTGAAAAAATAGACACTTCGTTTCATATCGTTTTGAGAAACACCGTTAAGCGTTAACAGTTAAAAGGGTGCAGAAACGTACAAAAATTTTATATCTAAAATTACATAGATTCTAAAATGAAGTTCGATTTGGAATAAAGAATTAGAGCAGAGCACGAGCACGTGATTGTTTTACGTAACTCGGGATAGAGCTTAAAGTTTTTTGGTATAAAATGATTGGCGATTTTACCTAAATTTTTCATCCTTAATCTATTTTTAAAAGTCAAGTTAAAAAAGTTTTTAACAAGATTTTATGTCCCTATTGTTAGCCGTTGAGGACTTCCCTCGTCTATAGCTAATCCTGGCAGCACCATCAGGTCATGATTGTGATAAACATGCATTGTCATCGAGACTGGACCAGTACGTAATATTTCTGCTCAATAGGACACCGGGAAATGGATCAAATTTAACTTGCAAGATTCCACCTTCACATATAGTACCCGGCATTAAATAATGCACTTCGATGTTTAGAACGAAACAGCCGGCCAGTTCGGTTTCGTAGAGCGCTGTCACTCTCACTCAGTTAGTATGTGACGTTTCACACGGTTTCGTCAGTCTGTGCGACAGTGACAATGCTCTATGAAGCAGAATCTAGCCAATTTTCTCTCTAAGCCTCGATGTGCAGTATTTATTGCCGCGTACTATACATATATTGCAAGCTCAATAAAAGCTTTTAAAAAGGCCGCGGACTGTTGTTACCAATCCTGACTATTATTCCAAGATTATTTGGACTTTCTAAATTGTAAAGTATTAAAGAGTGGTCAAGACCTATTTAGAAGTCAAACACTAATCAAAGTTAATAGTCGTTAAGTGGATCAACGTCATCGACTTAATCTTTAGTGTTCATTGGGGAAATAAAATCCATATGATATAAGAAGATGTTTCATTTCCCACTTTCATTGAGACGACTAAGATGTTGGGCAAGTGGTGTGTTGCATTTTTTCTTGTAAGTACACGTAGATGGTATTGTAAAACCTGATTATTTTCTCAATAATTTTGATTATGTACTATATAACCGCGATAAAAGAAAATATATGCAATGCTCAATGTAAAGTGTACTATCCCTTGTTTTATCCATACCAAATAGATGCAGGATTCGTAAAAACTTATGAACAATCCACCACAAATTTTAGTATAGGCTTATAGCAAAAATAACAGTTTTGAATTATAAACTTCCAAAATTAACATTTAATTTAATTTAATTTTACAAATTATTTTTACAATTTTAGAACAATAATTTAAATAATTTAAGTTTTATACCTGTAATTTATAGAAGTAAGTGTTACTTGCGGAATTCCATTGTATAAAAGTTATTATAGAATTTTAACGCTAAGTGTAGGAAATCGCAACGCATTGCTTTGTGATTTTTTCGTGGAGCCTATCTCGTAACGATGCTTCGATTACGGGGCGTAACGATCGTTGAGATTGTCGTGGTGAAGGTGTGTAGTGTGTAGTTGGTGGTGGTGTCTTGTGATACGTTTGGTAACTACCCTGTATGTATAAGACATGAGAACGGTTTTGCTTCCTACACTTAGCATTACATAAATTTTCTTAACGAACGTGGATTATAGCAAAATAATTCTATCATAACTTTTGTTGTATAATTTATAGAATTAAGCGTTACTTTGCGGAGATCCATAATATAAAAGTAATATTAAAATTATATTGCTATAATCCGCGATACAGTAAGTAGAAAAAATGTATAGTGCTAAATTTATAGTGGACTATCCGTTTTTTCATACCCGATACATGCAGAATTCGTAAAAACACAGGCACAAACCTCCACCATTGCCACCAAAATACACAAGAACTACACACGTTCACTATCACAAACTCAACAAAATCGCAAAGCTATTTGCGATTGTGTCGTGGAGTCTATCTCCTGATGATGCTTCGGTTGCGGGGCTATATATTTTTACTATTCACTGTATCGCGGATTATAGCAAAATAATTTTATTATTACTTTTGAACTTTTGTTGGGTTAGTCAAAATAGTTTTTTATAGAGGTACTTTAAAATATCGATTTAAATCCAATATAAATATATAAAAATGCATATTTCGGTATCCACACACCATCGTTATTTTTGATACAATTATCAAAAAACAGCAAAGGGTAATATTTTATATTTTGGAAAAATATTCAAACCATAATATATCTCCTTAATTTTTACAGGTTCTATATTTTGCTTGGAATGTTCAAGGCGCTGTCAATTGCACAGCAAGCGGACGTTACGCGGATCCGAGTGACACTACTTGCAAAAACTACACCCTTTGCGTGCTGCAATCTACCGGCACTTTCTTAAGTTATAACTACGTGTGTCCTACGACATCTTTATTTAGTCCGATATCGCGATTGTGTACCACCGATTACGTCTGCAACACAACAACATCTACTACGAGTACAAGCTCATCAGTGTGTACATCTGATGGTTTCATCGCAGATTCTAATTCGACAGATTGTTCAAGTTATATTCAGTGCGTTGATATCAATGGCACGTTTACTGCGACCACGTTGACCTGCCCTACTGGTACATACTACAATCCTAACACAACTTTATGTGATGCAAGTTATGTATGTACAACCACATTTACATGTACCGCTGCTGGAAGATACGCGAATTCAGCAGATACAACTTGCCAGACGTATTATTTGTGTGTTGTTGCAACTAATGGAACAATCGTGCAGTACGAATATACGTGTCCAACAACTTCAGTCTTTAGTCCAACTGCAGGACTTTGCACAACATCTTACACATGTCCAACTTCATAGTTATACATAATTTGTTTTATAAAGTTCTGTTTCGGTATAAATTTAACGTTTTCTTGTTTTATTTTGTTCACTTCAAAGCCTTAAAACGAAGATTAATGATATAAAAACTAAATTAAGACTTTAGGTTATAATTTTATTGTATCGTTTAATTCTACATATAACGTTTGTGTATTTTGCTTGCAAAATTTAATCAAAACCAGAAAATATTCTTAGGCGCCCCACATATTACAAATAATGTGATGAAAACTGATTCGCAGTGTTTATTTGTTGTCATATGTTACTTATATGTCAAAAAATTTCTTGGGAATGCAAACAATATCATTTACTAATTTATATGAACAGGAGGAAATTCAGTTATTGTTTGTTTCACTTATTTTATAATTTTTTTACATTATTTAATATTATTCTATGAAATATATCGTTTTTAGAACCAATTTGTCGTGTTATTGTATAAAAGCAAATATTAAAATTTGACTTTGTGATTGAAGTATTATTAATTATGATGTCCATAATTGAAACTGTGCTCTATTCAAATATGTTAGATATCCTAAGCATTTTCTTTGTCTGTTATTTATTATTCTTAAAATAAATAAATATAAATATATTAAAATTTAAGACTTAACGTCTGTAGTTATTTGACTTAGGAAAAACTTTGGAAAAAATTATATCGTAAATCAATTATATCTCGCGAAATGATAGCAGACACTCTACTATTCTTGGCTGCCGTGTGGTATCTGGCTAAATAGAATAGACCACCCTCAATTCTTACCGAGGTGTCGTAAAAGGCGGACTAAGGTAAGTTGACCTGCCATGTGGTATCCGGCTAAATAGGATAGACCACCCTCATTTATTACCGAGATGTCGTAAAAGTGGACTAAGATAAATTGACATCAGACAGGCGGCTGGTGGTACAATAACTAGCCAAATCATCTTACAACATGTTTAAAATATGTTGTGCCAACCCCACTCAGAGTAGGATAAGGGCAGGAGAATGATGATGGTGCCATTATTAAGGAAGATTCAGATTAGTAGGAACATTATAGTGAATGTAAGCTTAAATAAAAAATAAGATATGTTACATTATTTAGGCCAAATAAATCTGTTGTTATTTTTAAAAGCTTTTAACTAACTCGCCCTATATGTATGTGAAGGTGTAATCTTGAGTTAAATTTGAGCCACTTCCCGGAATCCGATTGAGCTGAAATGTTACAATCCGTTTCAGTCCCGATGTCAATGTATTTTTTTGATAAGCCTGACCTGATGCTGCTGCCAGGATTGGAGGTGCCGGAACTCCTCAACAGTGAACATTACGGACATGATATAGTGTATATAGATTTTAATTAGCTAGATTTGTTTATTTTTCAATATACTATTGAGCAATAAAGTATTTGTATTGTATTTTATTTGCTTTAGTATAATGTCCTTAGAAAATGATGCTTTTTTTCTTTCTAGATAAGCCGATAAATGCATCCATTTATAATATTTTGTCTATGTCTTGGTCATGAACGCTTTTATTGTATGCTAAAAACCAAGGGCATCTTAAGCACAACTGTCCCGCGTGCAACTATTCTCTGGCGCCCCAAATCCAGGGGGGATTACTAAAAGTCAAAGTCAAAAAGTGTCAAGACGGGCCTGTTAAGAACGTAAGCTCCGAGACGAAGGCCAAAATACTAGTAAAGAAATAAAGGATCTAAAATCTTTTTAAGACCTTCTCCCAAACTAAATCACTCTCTCAGATAAATATTAAATGTTTGTTAACGTCTATGTAAATTCTTAAGTAAATGTATAAAACTAGTTGCTTCCGAATTCGTTCGCGGCGCGGTTTTAGCGTAACTGATAAACAAAAATGCTGACAGAATAATATTACTACGAATATGGATTAGTATATTTTCCGTATAATCCCATAGGATGTTGTTTATTTAGATAAAGAAAACCCTTTTTCTAGGCTCCATTCTTTAATAATATTGGCAAAATTTATTACCAACTTGGCGCTTATATTTCATATTATTACATTTATTAAAACATTGCCGCCCGTCCACGCGGTCCTGTGACTCAGTTTCGGTTCGAATTCCCCTCGAAAAGAAACTCAACAACAAAAAAATGTTCTGGTCGTCATTTAAACACCTTAAAACACCTACGCCCATCGGTGTTTCGTTCTATAGGCGCCGCACATCGCCTCATCAGCTTCACGACACGCTAAGTTATATTGGTAACTTTGATTTTGCTGCGGATCTCCTCATTTCTAATTTGATCATGTAAAAATACTTCAAGCATAGTTCGCTCCCTTACCCGCTGAGCTAATTTGACCTTTCTTGTGAGGTTTATAGCCAGCAACAAAGTTTCAGAGCCATATAAAAAAGTTAAAACGTATGATGTCAGTTTTAACATCTCCGTTAAGTAATTGCAATTTAAATGAGTGCAATCCAATGTCGCGGTAATAGCAAATAAAAACTGTAAACAAACACCTGTAAAAGAATTAACAGCCTAGCATAGGCGTAATAATATAGATATACAGATTACATTTTATGTGTACCCTCATATGACATCATACCATGAATTCATTGAAATGGCATCATAAAATATTCAGAAAATAAGACAAAAATATTATCATTTCCAAGCGTATAAATTGATTAAATATTTATAGAATACCGGGTAGGTATATAAATTGTTTCGTTATGCATAAATAAAATTGATGAGTAAATATGGATTGATGAATAAAATGACAGGCTTGTCATAGAATTGTATAGATTAACATTTATCGGAGCGAACTTTTAAACGTCAAATTTGATAAACACTAATTGACAACGTTTATGGACGTCGGCAAAAATATGTCTTTCCTTAAACAACGTGCATAGACGGCTGAAACTTGTACCAATTCCTTCAAGTTATGTAATTGCGCTGTATTATTTTGAATGTTTAGAGTCTAAACTTTAGACTGATAGAGCCGCTCCATGTTCGTTTTTTGTATCAAAAGCAAAACGTCAAAAATTGTAAAATTGTGTATGAGAAAATTTAGTGTCGTACAACAAACATTTGAAAACCCATATGCGGCAACAGAAATACGGCGAGTATATCTGGGATATATTAAAGCATATATTTTCGTTTCGAAAAAATGATACCACTTGAACTGTTTCTGCTTTGTGTCTATTTAACAACAACGATTGATGTTATAAAAACTGATCAAATTGAAATGGAACTCATATATAGAGCGCCCTTTACGGTTATGTATGGCAAGCAATAGAATGTTACTTATTTTTGTAAGTATGCAATCTAACAAAAAATTATAATAGATGGTGTACACAATAGTACCCTTATTCTTATTGCCACTTCAAAAATCGGATCATGGAAAATTTCTCGTCCATGTAGTAAATAACAATAATCAAAGTGATGAGTTGTAGAGCATACAAGATATTACATTAATCTCTAGTGTTTATAGTACAAATAAAATTTATTGGGCATAAAAAGACGTTTGATTTCCTTCTTTTATTGAGAGTGGAAAAATGGGAGGAAAGTGGTGCGTCGCTATTCTTCTTGTAAGTTGAAATTTTTTGTTTTTAAAACATATATTTTACTCATGTTAATAAATTTGTGGATATTTTTTATTCCGTTTCGAAATATTGAAAATATTTGGTTTTACATTTATTTTTATTGATTAAAAAAGAATATTATAGTTCAGTTAGTTATAATCTTATATTACAATTTAATTTTTCTTTGTTCAAATCAAATAAAATCAAAATAATCTTTATTCAAGTAGGCTTTTTACAAGCACTTTTGAATCATCAAGGATCAATAATTAGATTTAATAAGCTACACTGGTTCGGAATGTTGCTATTACCGAGAAGAACCAGCAAGAAACTCGGCGGTCAATCTTTTAAACATTTAAATTTACATTATTTATTTGCAGTCTTGTTTGGAGCTGAAAGGATTTTCAAATCCAAGCATTTTATCATTTAAATAATCTTCAGTTGTGTAATATGCCTTACGTATAAGCATAATTTTTACACTTAATTCAAATTTTTTCTGTAGATAATTGTAATACAGATTGCGGAATTTTATTGTAAAAGTGAATACCGAGACCAACGAATGAGTTGCTAACTCTGCTGAGTCGCGACGCAGGGATTATAAGCTTTTTGTGTCCTCTGGTATATCTATGATACACGTCGAATTTGGTTCAATACATATGAATATTTTTTCGTACGAAAATAATATCACTATATATATATTGTGACGCTACTGTAAGTATGCCTATTTCCTTGAACTTATCGCGAAGAGACTCCTTGTTGTCCTTCAAACTATATCCAGGTAGTTGACCGTTGTGATTTGGAAAATTCACTTACTACTTTGTATAAGGCGTTTAAATATTTTATTTTAATTTTGTCTTCCTTGTTATTCCAGATCTTAAGCCTTGCGTGGCAAGTCCAGAGCAATATCGAATGCACAGAAAATGGTCGTTTCAGTGATCCTGACGATACAACTTGTAAAAACTACACCTTATGCGTTGCCTTATCAGATGGAACATTCTTAAGCTATGATTACGTATGCCCTAGTACATCTTTGTTTAATCCAACTACTGGAATATGCACTACTAGCTACGTCTGTAACGTCACTGATACAATAACATCTGATTCAACATGTACTGCCGAGGGTTTCTTTGCAGATTCTAGTTCAACGAACTGTTCAAGTTACATTGAATGTGTTAGTGTTAATGAAACATATGTTGGCACAACTTTAACATGCCCTGCTGAAACCTATTACAATCCCAATACAACACTATGTGATGCACGCTATAATTGTGTAACTACATTTACGTGCACTGCCGCAGGCAGATTTGCTAATTCAGCAGATACGACTTGTCAAACTTATTATTTGTGTGTTGAATTAAGTGATGGAACACTCGAGGAGTATGAATATACTTGTCCATCAACTTCTATGTTCAATCCCACTTCAAAAATTTGTACTACTTCTTACACCTGCCCAGTAACTACAACGTGCGACTCAAACGACGCCTGCGATGACACTAACTCAACTACAAATAATACCACAGCTTTTATATGTACCACAGAAGGCTACTTCGAAGATTCTAGTTCAATGAATTGTTCAAGTTATATCGAATGCATTTATATCAATGAAACATTTATTGAAACAACTTATACATGTCCTTCTGATACGTATTACAATCCAAACACAACATTGTGTGACGCAAGTTACAATTGCACACGTTCATTTACATGTACCAGCGCAGGTAGATTTGCAAATCCAGAGGATACCACTTGCCAAACTTATTATTTGTGTGTTGAGTTTAGTAATGGAACCTTCGTGCAGGATGAATATACTTGTCCGTTAACTTCAGTTTTCAGTCCGACTTTAACTATGTGTACTACTTCATACACTTGCCCCATCAGTACATGTTCCACTGGCACTGATTGTGATGACACTAATACAACAACACCTGATTTAACACCTTTTACATGTACCTCAGAAGGTTACTTTGCTGATCCAAGTTCGGTAAATTGTTCAAGTTTCATTGAATGCGTTATTATCAATGAAACATATGTTAATACCACTTTAACATGTCCTGCCGACACCTATTACAATCCCAATACAACCTTGTGTGACGCGAATTACAATTGTACCCGTTCATTTACATGTACCGCTGTAGGTAGATTTGCAAATTCAGCGGATACCACTTGCCAAACTTATTATATGTGCGTTGAATTCAGTAATGGAACACTCGTGAAGTATGAATATACTTGCCCGTCAACGTCAATGTTCAATCCTATTTCGCAAAATTGTACTTCTTCATATGATTGTCCAACCATCACATCATGCTCCTCTGACTACACCTGTAACACGACTAACACGACTATATCTAATTCAACTGATTCGATATGTACAGTAGATGGATACTTTGTAGATTCTAGTTCAATAAATTGTTCAAGTTACATTGAATGCGTCAATATTAACGGAACATTTGTGGAAACAACTTTTACTTGCCCCACAGACACATATTACAATCCTAATACAACCTTATGTGACGCTAGTTACAATTGTCCAAGTACATTTACATGTTCCGCCGCAGGTAGATTTGCAAATCCACTGGATACCACTTGCCAAACATATTATTTGTGTATCGAATTAAGTAATGGAACCTTCGTGGAGTATGAATATGCCTGCCCATCAACTTCAATGTTCAATCCAACTCTAAAAATGTGTACTACCTCTTACACTTGTCCTATTACGACAACATGTGCGTCTACCGATTCCTGTGATACTGCAAATACAACTGCATCTAACACAACAACTTTAACATGTACGAGTGATGGCTATTTCGTTGATTCAAGTTCGGATAATTGTTCGAGTTACATTGAATGCGTTAATATTGATGGAACGTATCTTGAAACTACATTAACCTGTCCTTCTGATACCTATTACAATCCTGATACAACTTTATGTGATTCAAGTTATGTCTGTTCATTCTCATGCACAGCTGCAGGTAGATATGCAAACTCAGCGGATACAACTTGCCAATCTTATTATTTGTGTGTTACAGTAAGTAATGGTACAATCTTGGAGTACGAATATACGTGTCCATCAATTTCAGTGTTCGATCCCACGGAAAAAGTTTGTACAACAACCTCTTATACTTGTCTAACTTCGTAGTTTCATGGCATAACAATGATTGCAGATTGCAGTACTCTGGATTTGCAATATGTTTCACTTTTAATTTTATATATGAAGTACAATTTTATATTGTATATGTTTTTAATAAACATTTTAAACATTAAATATTATTATACAAAATATTTAATACGATGTCGCATAATTTGGAAAATATATATGTAGCTACAGTTGTTATTCATTTGTATGAATATAGTAAACTTTTTGATATTAATCTAGGTACTTTTGTAAATCATCTGAGTCATTAAGGAAAAAAGATTAAATCGTGTTTTTGTTTGTTATTAAAAAAAGCAAGTGAAAGATTTGGGTACACATATACCAAATATTTACAATAGAAGGAATTTAGTATTAGAGGTTAGATTGTACTTCGTCGTATTTATTATCTTAATTTGCATTTATAATTGCAAGCGAAGTTGAGTTTTGATAATTATTAAATTTTATTCCAAGAATACTATTTACTTAATCGTTTAGTTGTTGTGTCTGGTTTAAAAAACGGGGATAATTTTTTATTTCTACCCAAGTTCTTTCTAGTAATGTAATAATGTTAAGAAGAAGAAGGGTTATATCTAACAATTGTGTCTTTATTAATAATCGACCAAATTTTTTGAAAAATACTTACTTTCAATATCAGAACTACGTATCAGCATGTTAAGATGTTTTTCTGAAGGACAGTCTGTTACATCATCATATATTTGTTTGCTATAAATATATAATTGCATGTATATTTTTTTCCATGTGTTGTCCATTTGTTCAATAATTTTAAATAAAAAACTGTAACATTTTCATATCAATATTGATTAAATAATCTTTCTCTTTTAATCTTCTTTTTTAGGTTTCACACGGCGTACTTTTCGTTTAACCATTAAAATATCTGATTGTTTGCTTAAAACTTCGCTTTTTATTTCTTCTATTAATCGTGATGCTAATTTTTTAGCAACTTTTAGATTCAGTTGCCTCTGTACAGTTTTCAAATTTCCGATGTCTTCGTAAGGGTATGTGTGAGTCGAATATGTTGAATAATTGTGTTTACTCAAAGTTAAATAATAATTTCTGAAATAATTCTCCCGGGCCTTTTTAATAAGCGACGCGGGAATTTTCGGTTTCCTGAGTTTTCTATCATCAACAGTCACCAGACTTGCCGAGGGGTAATAATAACTGTCGCTATTAATTGTAACGATTTTATTTCTTGCCACTTTTGGTTTATAAGGAAAATCCATACTAGGCAAGCTAGTTACTAAGTAAGAAGATTCGTTTATTCTATTTACTTGATACGTTTTCAATGAACACGAAATCGTTATAAGGCATGTGGAAATCCACTGCATTAATAGAACATGTTTAGTTTTAAAAACAATCATTAAATAATGCCTCTATAATATTGTTTACAAATTTTGGTCATACTGTCAATGGTATGAGTCTATAACATTATAGTGTATCATTTATGGTCTATAACCTTTCAATATGTACACTAGTCTTTGTCTATAACATAGATAATACACTATAATAAGATTTATAATGTCCTGTCAATTATCAGAAAGATCTTTTATTTTACGTAGTCAAAGAATTTTTGATCAACACAGAATATAAAATGTAATAATAGTAATAATTTCAATATTTTCGAAAAGTAATGATAAAATTATAATAATTATAATCCGCGATTAAGTACATAGAAAAATATATATAATGCTAAATATATAGAGTACTATCCGTTTTTTTTTCATACCCGATACATGCAGGATTTGTAAAAACACATGCACCAACCTCCACCACAATACACTACACACGTTCACTATCACAAACTCAACAATCGTTTCGTCCCGAAATCGTTTCATCAGGAGATAGACTCCACGACAGAAATAGTTTTATTTATTTGCAAAATAATTTTATTATTACTTTTGTATTACGGATCTCCGCAAAGTGACGCCTATTTCTATAAATTATTTAATATTTTATCCAGACGGCGAAATTTTTTAATGACTTTATTGTGGAAATCGAGGTTAGCTTACAATCCTGTTTTTCTTAAAGTTTTTACATTTAGAAGTTGAAAGCCTAGTGAAGTTAACAGAATATTAGAAAGAAATAAAATCTAAAATAACTAATAGGCCACTATGTTTCTAGTTCAACGGTTGAAGCTAAAAGTTATCGCAATCAATTAATCTAAAAACCGGAACGCAATAAATTTATTATTAATCTATTTTACGATATTCGACACGTAAAGTGCAGTAAAAGCTGTGATAGCTGAGCGGTAAGACCGTGTGTCTCTCTCGAGTGGACCATGAGTTTAAACCCCCAAGTAGACACTAATGAGTTTTTCTATTTAAACTTATGTGTCTTATTGAAAATTGCAATTTGTCATACCCTTTTCGGTGAAGGACCAACATCTTTGATATGTGTAACCTACCAATCTGCCTCCAACTTCTCCACCAAAACGGAGAGAGGAGGCCTATTTCCAGCGCAGGGATACTAACAGGCCGATATTTAACACGTTGAATTTTATAAGCTTAAAAAAGTAAAAAGTGACGGCCTGGTAATATCCCACTGCTGGGAATAGGCCTCCTCTCTCCGTTTCTGGAGAGAAGGATTTGAGCTAAGACTTACCACGCTGCCCCAACGCGGTTTTATAAGCTAATGATATTTTATTTAATTTAAAGAGATGGTGTTGTGATAAGTTAATAAATTTTAAATAATTTATTGCCGTCGCTTTGTTAGAATCCATATTAAAGAAGTTTAAAAAAAAATTGCACCAAATTTAAAACTTATTAATAGGTAATAAAAGTTATTACGCCGTGTGGTATCCGGTTGAGTAGAATAGACAACCTTCTTTCTTACCGAGGGGTCATAAAATACGACTAAGGTAAGTTGAGGTCAGGAACGTAGCCAAATCATATGACAACATGTTTATAACATGTTGTGCCTACCCCACTTAGAGTGGGATAAGGGCAGGGTGAGGATGAGGCAATTAATAATAAAATTACCTTAGAAAAACGCCAAAACGCCTACGAAACGTGTTTAAAAATGATTGTGTTTCGAATTCGCAATGTTATAATTATTTCAAGAATATTCATATACCTAAGACGATATCAGAAACGACGATAGGCCGCACTATTACGATAATTTCCGTAAAAACCCAGTCGCATTTGTCTTCGCTTGTTTATTCAAAAGTATCTCTGCAATATTAAAGTTGCCTGATCCTTACATATTATAGAAATATATCATAATGTAAAGTCCATCGCCGTGTAGTATCCGGCTGAGTAGAATAGACCACTCTCATTTCTTACGACCCCACTTAGGGTGGGGTAAGAGTTGTGCCGACCCCACTTGGAGTGGGATAAAAGCAGGAGGATGATGATCATAATATAAAGTCCTCTGCCGCGTGTGTTTGTTTGTTCCCGCTACATTGAAAATTACTAAATGGATTTTTAAGAAGTTTTCACTGATAATCTCAATGATTAACGCTGAAGATCTCAGTTTTTGCGTATAAACGCTGTGTAGAAAATTTACTTGAAAAATATACTTTATATATTAGTATTCGAGAACCTAGCAAATTTTTCGCTAATCACAATGCAAATGCAAATTTTCCTTCTCTAATCTTTTGACAGCTGGCGCTCCTCGGTACGTTGGTATAATTGTAGCGAGTTGATACCATTTGAACCGTTATCACTGTAAAGGTTATCATTTACCAGAATAACATTGGTGATTTAAGTTCGATCACTATAAAACAGTCTGATTATATTCTACTTCACATTTAACGTTTAACCATCGGTACAATGTATCGTTTACTTCTACTATACTCTATCTTCGCTCTGACTGAACAATTCCGTCATTGCCATCACCATAGAGGACATGGTTTCCACAATCATGACCCATTCTCTCACCGTAACACGGAAACGGACATCCAAAGTATAGAACGGCGATTCGTAGAACAATACCAAGCCTTCCAGAATTACTGCACAACGCAATTACCAAATCGGACGAGAGAACTTTACGGAAAGGACAATTACTTCCTAAAATACAACCTTCCTGAGGCGGAGAACGCAAGAGTCAATGTGGAGATAAAGCAAAAGTTCATACACGTTACAGTTGAAAATCAGAAAGGAAGAGTCTTCGAGGACATAAGGATTCTGCCGGACATGGTGAATGTCGAGGAAGCCACTTGGTCGAGGAATATTGAAGACATTATTGTTATAACGATACCATACAAAGTGCCGATCGGTACGGAGACTGTCCAGGATTGCGGCCAAATAAATAACAACGTGATTAATGTTCCAGTTGTTGAGATACCAAGAATGATTTATCGAATTCAGGACTCTGCCGAAAAAAGTGTTGATCCAGGAAAGAATAAAGTATACTGATATACAAAAATATTACAAAACGTGTCATTATTTACGACTACTTGTTATGAAAAATGCTATTCAAGATATAGATAATTATAGGTCATATATTGTACGCAATACAAGCCGTGCTCTTCTGTCAACTTAAACGTTAAAATACTTTTAAGTATGTACTCTGTAGTTTCCCTGTTTCCTAAGGGAAAACATTTTAAAGCGGTAAAAAAAACGTCCTAGAGAATCTGAATGTTGTTACTGAGTAAACTTTTACAATATTCTAACTAAATAAAATATGAAATTTTTATAGCCACCTTAACTTTTTATAAGAACTATCGTAATTTTTATGAGAAGATGGACTTTATTACATTACTTTTACGTATCATTATTTAATACCTGCAAGGACTAGTCTAAGTATCGTTGTACGTGTCTATAAAAAAAATGAAATGTTATAGTAAGTTTACTAAATTATCCTAAGATAGATATGTGCCTATCCGTGCGACTTTTTTGTAGCCTAATAAAAGAGGACATACACTGTTTTTTTTGTATATTCCAAAGGGATATGGTGGCGTTTTCGATGAAAGCTTTCAGGCGGCTCTATATTATCAGACAATATATATTTTTTTACAATTATCGTCATATTTTTTTTTTTACTCACACAAAACTTTAATAAATTGTACACTAAAAACTTTGTATTTGGTAAAAATATCAAAATACTTTTAGTACTTTTGAGTTTATCGCGATAACCAACAGACAAATGCGGCAGTTTCAGTTTCATAATGTGTAAAGATAAAAAATTACTGTCAAAACCAATTTTTTAATTCCTTAAAATGTATCAAACTAGCGCCAAAATTAACGATTCAAAAGTCCTTAAAAATCAAAATTTATTATTTATTATTATCAAAATTTTTGTGTACATACGATTGAGATTGTTGTAGAGATGTTTCAATATTAAGCTAAATAACAGTCTAAGCTTTAAACATAATGTCTATTGTTGATTAAGGCAATAATTGTATTTAAATTGTCAGGGAAGAGTCTGAGAATGCTCCCGATTATGTTATTGTTTTCAATGCCACAAAGTACACGCTTCTTGATCATAACTTCCTCAAATGGACATAAAAGTTCTAAGAGTCGCTTAGTCATAGAAAAAAAAGCATGCTAGTTATATATTGTAGATGTCTTAAAAGTAGTTTTAGAAAATAACTATACAAAATTAATAAATTAGTTCATTAATAATTAGCATAAAATTTGATATTTTAATAAATAACAATCATTCTCCTGCCTGTATTCCACTCTAAGTAAGGTCGGCGCATAGTTTTTTTCGCGTCCGTTCTCTCCTATCATTCGTCAACTCTGGCACTGCTCCTTTTATATGCATGTCATTCTTCAGACAATCCAACCCCTGTTTTAGACCTCCCTGAAGTCACATATCTGTATTTAAATACGTAAGTGATTAATAAATATCAATTTCCAAATTAAATTATACTAAAAAAGTTAAAAGCCTTAGCACCTTAGATAAATCATAAGTTGGTAGGGCAAACTCTATCTTATTGTCAGTAGTACAAGCAGTTTATAGGTATGTATTTATAGAACTAGGATTTATTTCGGTTATAGTGCCATTACTACTGAATATAATTTAAATTTAGGCAAAGCACAGTTGCACATAATATTAAATTGGAGTAAATAAAAAAGTTGTATTATTGCAACTCTATTCTTTTTTTCCACTTGCTTAATTTGCTGTCGTGTGATATACGCTTTCACTTGCGTGTCTCTATTGCGGTTATCGATGCCCATTTTAATACAGATTGAATCCGTAGTTTTAAATACTAATGTTTGATAAAGTTCTATTTTGTTTAAAAATCAATACATCTTCTTATATATAAAAACGAATGATTGTCTGCATGTAAGAACATGCAGGACATATAGACTCCTAAACGGCTGGACCGATTTAAATGAAATTTTCAAACAATCATTAGAATGACCCAGCGGATGATCCTGTAAAGTTTGGTGGTGAACGGAACATTTCTTTTAAACTCTTGAGTTGCTTCGAGGTGAATTCGAGAGCAAATTGAGCCACAGCAACGTGTGCCCGGATAGCTAGTTTTATATATCAATAGCAATAAAATTCACCAATATAGAGGTAAATATTTGCAGACTGTTATTTTCAGGGCGTAATGTATATGCTTAATATTGAAAAATATTTTTTAAATATCTTTTCCTACCTGAAATGCCCGCGTTCGCAGAATTAGTTCAACATATTATATCCTAAGAGGGACCCGCCATCGATTTATTTTTCGCACGATATTTTTAATTTTGTGATCACAAGATATTCATGTAAGTTGTATGGTGTAAGGGATTACAATTTTAAATATGAAGTTTTTAAGGTAAAAAACATAAATAAGTTGACAAATAGTTTTACGATTACCGCACTGTAGGCGACCATTTCTTTAGAGAGTTAATGTTGACATCACCGACCTTCATGTACAGATTCTTCATCTGTTTGTCGAAGTAACCATCAGCAATAGATATTCATTCAAAGGGATAAGGCAGCGGTTTCGATGTAATTTTTCATTTGGCTACAATTTGTTTGGCGTTTTCAACAATTACTGACATATTTTAACCGATTTACACAAGACATTAATAAATGATAACCTTATCTTTGCTCAGAAATAATTCTATGTTCGAAAACCATATGAAAATACGTTGATAACTTCTTGAGCTTCGAGAACAAAGCACATAGAGAGAAGGACATGTTTTGTACTATTTAGTGACAAAAATTTGGACATAGTTTTTAATTCTTATAGTTTTCTCGGCCATCACACTAATTATTTACATAGGCATTTTTGCAAGAATACGATCGGTATTGTATGGATTTTTTAAAGTAATTTTATATATTTGGCTATAGTGTATAAGTTATATAAATTACATCTTGTATAACTTTTATGTCTCGTGTACAAACTTTTCACTTTTATCATAAATTTTTTAAGAACCAATTTCTTATTGACCTTTCCTACGTAACATACAGAAATAAGCTTTCTAGGCTGACGAGGCACTTCTTAAGCTTCGCGAATATTCGCCATACTTTCGACCGTCTCAGATTCACAACACATCGCCGGTTACTGTATATGTTAATGGAATAATAACAACAGTAATGCGTGCCAGGTTTCCAAATACACTGCATTTTCCCTTTTTTGGCAATAACGTAATCTGCTTTATTCTGCAATCGGTGAAATAATACTTATTTGAAATTTTAATGTCTTACCTTCTATGTTTTACATACAAAATGAGAATGTCTTTACAAATTTGCATTTTTATTTCGAAAATTTTCGACTAAAAAATCATTTACTCACAGTCAGCTTTAAGAAGTATGATTTATTCATAGTGAGCTCAATATATATTATTACATTTATAACAACATATCGCTATCTGGCTATTTTTCAAAAGTACTAGAAACTGGAAAGTTACGTTAGGCATTTTGTGATTTATTCTGTAAATCCAAATATATTTTTCCATGGTGGAAAAATATTTTTTTTTATTAGTAGATGTGCGAAACGTATTAACATTTGCAAAAATTGTATTATTTATTTATAAAGATTAGAGTATTTATTTAGATTTATTTTAGAAGATTATAGTATTTTATTTTAGAAGATTATAGTATTTTATTGTCTTTGTATTGGTATAATGAAATAAGCATAAATAATATAATAAGCGTCACTTTGCGGAGATACATAATTCAAAAGTAATAATACAATTATTTTGCTATATATGTATAATCCGCGATAGAACTTTATACTTCGGTTACGGGGTGAAACTATTGTTGAGTTTGTGGTAGCGAACGTGTGTAGTGCTTGTGTATTGTGGTGGCGGTGATGAAGGTTTGTAATGCATGTGTTTTTGCGAATCCTGTATGTATCTGGAACGTAAACAGATAGTCCGCTCTGCATTTAGAATTATATTTATTTTCTATTTACTTCAGATGTTTTTCTATAAAATTATTAATAAAGATATTGATTCACCATACCTTTTAAGTAGAATATTATTACGATGTCCTCGATCAGGCTCTCGAATGACTAAACTATTCCATGTACCGTTCTCTAAAACTAAATATGCTGGAAATACTGTAATACATCGTTCTAGTAAGGCGTATAATGATTTATTTCACGACATTGATATATTCAACGATAATATATTTTCTTTCAAAAATAAAATAAGAAAAATACTGTATTAAACATTACATTAAATAGTTAAGCTCTCAACTTATTAATATTTGTGTAAAATTTTTAGTGGAAACTTTATTGATGTATGATATATTTATATTTAAATATTTATTTAGTAATAGAACCATTGTTTGTTTCCCAAATAATATAAAATAAATAAAATACTTTATCGCGGATTATAGCACAATAATTTTGTTCTTCTTCTTCTTCTTCGTCAGCCGATGGACGTCCACTGCTGGACATAGGCCTCTTCATGGGATCGCCACACCACACGATCTTGCGCCGCCTGGATCCAGTGGCTCCCTGCGACCTTTTTGAGGTCGTCTGTCCACCTCGTAGGGGGTCTACCGACGCTGCGCTTTCCGGTGCGGGGTCGCCATTCCAGCACCTTAAGACCCCAGCGCCCATCGGTTCTCCGCACTATGTGCCCCGCCCATCGCCACTTCAGCTTCGCGACACGCTGAGCTATGTCGGTGACTTTAGTTCTTCTACGGATCTCCTCATTTCTGATTTGATCTCGTAGAGACACTCCGAGCATAGCTCGCTCCATCGCCCGCTGAGCGACTCTGAGCTTTCTTATAAGGCCCATATAGGCCCAATAATTTTGTTACTACTTATGAATAAACACATACATTATGTTTGTTATGCAGGTATCGTCAGAGCTTGTTGTAGCAAGTAGGTCACCAGTTTCGTTGCCAAAACATTAAAAATCCATTTCGTAACAAGGGGATCACATAATTTTAACAAAAGCTAATATACAGCCAAAAGTAAAAGTGTCTTAATATGACGTGCTGAGAATCGTCATTGTTTGCGAAAGCGGTCTGTTTAGTACGCGTGCTCTTCGAAATTTTACAATTTCACTAAATAACTGACCAACATTGTGAATACTAAAGCGAATTACGTATTGTACATACCTTAGTATCAAGTGACCGAGTACAAAATTCAGTAGAACCGACTTAATTAAGTTAGATACATTGTGATTCTTATTTCAATGCCATTTATGATACCACATTACAAGTTATTAAAAAAGCTGATATTTTCTTGCTCTTCTATGTTATGGGTTTGTTTGACAACCACGAGTTTTGTAGGTTATGCTACAGTTTTTTTTTATTTCGGTCACTTTAATCCTTCTTCTGAATACTTCCTTCATTGCTGAGGATCGTGACTCTTGTTGGGATCGGCACCTCGGTACAATGCGGTACTGATGGGTATATCCACTTTAATAATAAGCGTGCGATATCTGTCCGATGACATATAGACACAGTTGTTATTCTTTTTGTTAAAGTTCTATCTGTCTATATTTATATATATCCATTCTAACATTATCAATGCTTCGTTTAAAAAACAACTTTTTTAAAATCGTTCACATTAATACGTGTGATATCTGCCCGATGTCTTAACATATAGACACCGTTGTTATTCTTTTTGTTACATTTTATCCGTCTATATTTATATATATATATGCTTTCTAACATTATCAATCCTTCGTTTAAAAAACAACTTTTTTAAATTCGGTCACTTTAATACGTGTGATATCTGCCCGATTCCTTAACATATAAATTTACAGCTGCTCTTCTTTTTATTAAAGCTCTACCTGTCTATATTTATAAATATCCATTCTAATATTATCAATGCTTCGTTTAAAAAACAACTTTTTAAATTCGGTCACTTTAATACGTGCGATATCTGCCCGGTGTTTTGACATATAAACTTACACCTGTTCTTCTTTTTATTAAACCTCTATCTGTCTATATTTATAAATATCCATTCTATACATTCTAATATCCTCAATACTAAAGTCTGTCTGTCATGTTTTCACACTAGAGTAGATACTGTAGCGATATTGGCGAGATTTGGTACGGTTAAAGCTTTGGCAACAGCGGCTTAGGTTATAAGATCATCATCATCCTCCTACCCTTATCCCAATCTATGTTAGGTCGGCACAACATGTTACAAACATGTTGTCACATGATATGGCTGCGTATTTTACGACCGGCCGCCTGCCTGACGTCAATTTACCTTAGTCGTATTTTACGCCCCCTCGGTAAGAAAGAGGGTGGTCTATTCTACTCGGATACCACACGGTGGGTCAACTTACTTACTTAGTTTATAAGATATAGAACTTTTATTCAATATTTTTAATTGAAACAAATTTGAAGTTTCTCAATAGATGTATCGCTTTTCTCATTATCAATGGAAACTTTTTAATTTATTGATGTAAAAGATTTAAAAGACACAAAATACAAATCAAAAATAAAAGAGATTTGGTATGTAGTGACTAGGTTAGGGTTGCAGTCATAGAGTTATTATACTAGTCATAGAGTAGGGGGGCCATGGGCTTTTAAATGACAATGAAAATAATGAGAGGTAAGATGAAACTCGTATACTTCATCTTTGTTTAATCACGCATATAAAAGAGAGACAGATAGATCACCCGCATTTGCTTTGTCTTTATTGTAATATGTCACATTATAGGTTGGCTGCCTTACTCTGAATGTAATAACTCTATGGTAACAGTTCTTTTGCTTCCTTGAGTTACCTCTATTATTGAGTCGTAATGGCTTGGAACTTAATCATTCGAATTGATGTGTTCAAGGTTCAATAAAATAATTTTCTTTTATATTTAGTCATGCTTTTGTGAAGTGAAAATAAAAAGAAAATCTGGAGTCAATATTATAATAAAGGTCTAACAAATTCGTCAGATCAAAATCTATTGATTGTAATCAAAAAATCTGTGGTCGTGACGTTCAGTGTCAGATGATACATTTTACGAGGTTAATCAAGATAATTGAATAAGTTACGCTTTCCCGACACCTAAATGATGTAGATTTCGATGATAAAAGTAACGGCATGTTACTGTCCAACATCTGGACATAGGCCTCCTCTCTTAGTTTTTGGAGAGAAGGGTTGGAGCTATGCCTACTTATGCTACTCAATGCGGATTAGTACGTTACACATATCTCCAGAGTTCGCTAGAGATATGCAGGTTTCTTCACGATTTTTTTATATCATCGAAACGCCTATCTTACAGTACATTGCAAATATCAAGTAGGCACATAAGTTTTGACAGAAAAACTCATTTGTGTGTGTCCAAGGTTTGAACTTGTGACCCCTCGAAATAATCGCACGGTCTCACCTCTCTGATTTAAATGATAGTGGAATAAATTAATTTGGTTTGAACGCCGTGATTTATAAAGACAGGCTTGTGGAACAAAACAAATGCATGTCTAATTAAAAAAATTGCATCCTTTTCCACGTTTTTTGATAAATAGCATGCATTG
This sequence comes from Morpho deidamia, assembly GCA_947086505.1. Classification (NCBI taxonomy): domain Eukaryota; kingdom Metazoa; phylum Arthropoda; class Insecta; order Lepidoptera; family Nymphalidae; genus Morpho; species Morpho deidamia. The sequence continues at coordinate 6,746,804 of CAMTZC010000025.1, forward strand.
AGGTTGGATAAAATAAAATGTCTATCATGCGCAAATAAAAAATTCGGGTAAGTATTATTGATAAAAAGTAATTATAATAATTTTAGTTAGGAATTATATACATTTCTTCCAATTAAATTTTCAAATAATAAAATTAAGTACACACTAAAAGAACTCTGAAAATATTACTAATTATATTTTCAAATAACTTTTATTATTTTAACAGAACGTCAGTGTTTTTGGTCAAACGTAATTTAAAATATTGTTTTATGAAAGGATAAAAAAGTTTTTTGCCTTGTTGATACGATATGTAAAAAATATTCTTCTGGCCGAGTTTTAAAAGCTTTAAGTCTCCTTATATCCCAAAAAGGACAACATCACGTTATTAGGACCACACTCAAGCTGGTATGTTAAAAGCGGTAATTCAATGGGACTCCATCAGTAAATTCCCTTCATTCTTCATCAATTACGTCACTATTGTGTGAGTATGAATCAGTATAAATTCTATCTGGGATAAGGAAACATTTTATAAATAGAAAAAAGGTCGAAATTCGTCTACATTGGGTATTTTTTTAAGAAATCATATCCGAGTTTATTATTTCATCTTCTTCTTATATATAAAAATGAATGTTGGTATATATGTCCCTCATAGACTCCGAAACGGCTGGACCGATTTTAATGTGATTTTCAGATAATCTTTAGATTGACCCAGTGGATGTACTTGTAAAGTTAAAGAGTATGGGAGCATTATTTTGACCGTGTGTTTTCGAGGGGAATTCGAAACCAGACTGAACCACAGCAAGAGCTAGTGCTCTCCGGACACGCGTTTTTTCGTCACGTAATTAAGACTACTTAATATATGAAAACGAATGTTTGTATTTTCAGTATAGACTCCGCAAAGGCTGGGCTGATTTTAATGAAATTTAGAGTCAATTTTTATAATGATCCAGCGGATGATCCTGTACATTTTAGTGGCGATCGGAGCAATTTTAAAATGTCAATGACAGTTTTGGTTTTGCGGGCAAAATCAGGCTGAACCACAGCATCGCGTGGCTATTTTGTATTTAATAACTGACTGGAAACAGGAGTGTTTCTTGATTATTTATATTACTAAGACTATCATTACAAATAGGAAGAGGAACTCGTTGCCCAGCAGTATGATAGTCTCAACACACATAGTCACTTCTTTACTTTACTTTATTGTTTATCTGTATGTTTTATGTTATACAGTATGTTTATCAAGAATTTTCAAACCAACCTAATTAAATTATTTGCTACAATTTTATCGAATCAAATTGTTATTACCAAACTAAGACACAGATTTATGTGTAAACGTGTTTAAATGAAATATAGATTTAATCGAGCCACACGCAAGTTTATGATATATCGCTTCCTGCATATTACGGAACTACGTGTCATTTTAAATCATTTATGGTCTAGAAGTCTTAATTAAAGAACTCATACTGTGCGTGTCACTGCATTTATAAAATGTTTATATAGGTTGAATGACCCGTTGAGGCAGTTCGTAGTTACCCTGTTTTCAGCTCCGCGGATAGCGAGTTCGATTTCTGCCGACGACCGACATCTTCTAACGACAATTTATTGATTCTTCTAGTCCCAGTGTTTATTTAGTGTGTATTTTAAATTATATTAGTATATATTTACCACTTGTATGTGTACTTGTGTGTATATGTAACACAAGTATTAATTTACTTACTTTGGGGACGGACGACCGTGTGTGTAAGTATCCCATATGTTCACATTTTATTTTTAGGTCTAAGTTTCAAACCATTATTAAATAGTATTTGTATGTACATAAACATTAAACTATAAAATATCCCCGGAGTTCTCTAGAGATATGTTGGTTTCCTCATAATGTTTTCGTGCACTGAAAAGCGGGTGATAAATTGCAATTATTAATTAGCCACATTTTAACAACAATTACGGTTTAACAGAAAACTCATTGGTGTCTGCCCGTGGTTTGAAACCGTGACCCTCTCGAGAGAGTCGCACGGTGTCAGCATGGGATTATATTGCTTATTACAACGTAGGTAGTATTTGTATAATTCTGGTCTAGAATAGGTTTAAGGAACAAATCATTGTACAAGATTTATGCTTAACTTTAAGATATTTTTTTCTATGCCAAAAACATCAAAGTTCTGCAACAAAATAGTAAAATTTTTTAATTTGAGGTATCCCGTAGGCATCTCAAAATAAATAAAGCTAAAATTTTTGTATTTGAACGTCACTGTTAGTTTATGTTGCGTGTGTAAGGTCTATGTTATTTGTATATTATACGTTGATCATTGTATAAAAAAAATCAACTACTCGGCAAAAGCCTTTTCTTTCCTTTTGAATTTTTACATTTACATTTTACTAAATAAGTCAAAATATGCATTAAAAAAAATATAATAAAGCGTTCATTATCTGTAGCAAGCAAAGAATAATAAATATTACGAGTATATGCTATTAGAAAGTCAAATGAAGAGATTCACTTTTGTTTATAATTTTATACTAGGAAAATTACTTTTGTGGTGTCTGGACGAGCACTTTTTTACCTAGTGTTAAATGAATAATAGCCATTTTAAGTTTGTGTATGTTATCACAATAATTTCGTGTGATTTTCACCAAGTAAAATAACTAGGTTTTTAGAGAATTCCTTAAGTAAGGACGTATTAATAAGTTTCTTAGGGACCTCTTATCATTGATTTTTTTCAAAGACATATTGTGCTTGTATTTTATAAGAAATCTATGTCAGGAAACTAGGATATCCATATATATACAAATACGTAATGACTACTTAGAGTCAAACAATATTACATGAAATATTACATGTTAAAATAACGATTCAGGTGTGCTTAATCGCGTTCCGCTGTGGACTACATTATAAGGTTAATTTAAGGATCCATAATTTTAATTTCACAGCGTGTAACATGGTGTAACCCTAAATGGGTCAGCAGGTAGAACTGCCGCCCCATGCGCGCGGTGCTTCGTTCATTCGCTTTTTGCCCACCTTTCGACGCGCGCGCAACATCCACTATTGTTCGGAGCATTTCTCTCACGTGGGAACCACCGGCATCTTCGTGCTTTACCCGACCTTATACCGTCGCTGTACAGTAAGCGATAAGACGTTGGATGTTAATCATTTTACAAGTCGTGTGTGAAAAAATTGTGTTTAGGTTGTGATAAAGGAATGCAGTCATGTAAATTTGTGGGCCCCACATTGGATTTGTGTAGAAGTTGAGTGATGATCAAACAGACATTGTGGTTATCTTACGTTAAGATAAGCGGAAACGATGGCGGTGACGCGGGTAAGCTTTTTCTGTTTGGAATTCCTCGGTTAAAGCTCGGTAATCTGTGTTTGTCTTTTTTTTATTCTTTGAATATCTTATATCCTTGATGTTTTATCGATCATATGTAATGTATTTTTTAATTTTTTTTAAATATTATAAAAAAATTTCGATTACTTTTGTCAATGACCGTTAAATTCAAAATTAATATTTAATATATTCCTTTTTATGGAATATATAAAAAAAGTAATTATCGTTGCTTTTATAAGATTTTACATAAACAATAAACAAAAAACCATTATGTGTCCGTACTTCTGAATAGTTATATATTGTCATACTATGTAGGCCTCCAAATAATGTAACAATGTAAAAAAAGCAATAAATCGTAAATATCCTACTCGAAAGTCGAATTAAGTTACTTTAATATAAAAATCTCTGTGTATAAAAGAAATCCCTGTGCAATATAATTTGAGGTTCATGACTACAATAAATGTACCATAAAAACCGAAGAGTAAATTAATATCCAACGTATACTAAGCCATTAGGTAGGTAAAGGTTTAAGGCTTTCGCTAGTGCAAGTCTCAAACTGGCTTTGCTTGTTTGCGTTTTGCACATCAAACGCTGTTTTCGACTTATTTTATATTTGAATTTTTTGCACCTTTTTAATTATAAAGTAAAATTAAATCCTTCGACTAAGGCTTTTGCACAATATTTTCATAGCTAAGGCAACTTTGAATTATGCCGCTACACGATCGATCTAAAAAAATAAGTTTCACAGCAAAACTATGATAAAGGATATCAAGATCGCAATCGAGAGACAAACGTCGTTATTCAGGTATTTTTACCTTATCCGCAAATTACTTTAAACAATTAGGTAAGCGTAACGTTATATTAACGGATATAAATGAAATCGTAAAAACATGGTAGTAGTTTTATAGATCTACAATTCTCTAGTACATTACATTAGCTTATCTCTGCTGGTTTACGCAGCGCAAGCGACTAAAAGTCCCAGCAAGCAAGTTTTTTAACAACTGCGCTATCTCTTCAACACAATTTACATAATACCGATATGTACTATTTATTTGAACCATCCGAAAGTATTGCACTATCTTTTGGTGAAAACCGTACAATAATCCGTTCAGTAGATTTTGAGAAAATCGATTATACACAGACAGACAGCTTTTTGGGACTTTGTTTAATAATAAGAATAGATAGTATTTGATGTTAAATATTAACATCAAAAACTATCATTATATAGACGTGGATATACATTTATAAATTTCATTATGGAACATTAAAATTATTATGAGATCTATAAATTATAACTAAACGGTGAATTAGAAGGTGACCTAACTATTACCGGCTTAACGGCTGTAAATCCTGAAAAATATTTTTTTATAAACTAACATTCGCACCTTTATATGCTCGAGGATACAAGCTTCCTTATTGCATTCACATGACACTAACTTAAACATGTTGTAGATTTAAAAGTCATAAAAGTGATCTAATGTAGAGTGGCGTTAGAGTTTTACCATCACTGATGCCCATGACATTTGACAAAAGCTACAAAAAAGTAAAAGCTTTAAATGTTACGATTGTAAACGGTAAAGTGCTTTTATCTTCGTTCACGATAACTCTGTAATGTGTAAAGTAACTTTAATGTTAAACTTTTAAGCTTAATAACAACTTGATTTCTTGTTACCTGAATCTTAGAATATTTCTCACTTAAAACTATTTGTTCATGAAGATATTAAAAATCAATAATGGATTCAAACGTAACAGATAAATTTCAGTATATTTTCGATCATAAATACATCGAAAGCATATGTAATATAATTTGTCTGTCTATACATATTATAAAACAAAGTCCCAAAAAGCTGTCTCTCAGGATGTGATCCATTGCCTCAAAAACTACTGAGCGGATTTCCGTACGGTTCTTACTTAAAGATAAGAATCAGCCATTTTCGTAGTACTCTGAAAAAGGAATTGACAGTGGATTATAATGGATACCTTTAAGCTTTTATTTGTATTTGTATTTCTATTATTATTATTTTTTAATATTTACTTTAAATTATTTTTTATTGTTTTCCGTTCGAGTAGCTTTTAATGAATATTGCATGCCTAGATTATATTTTGGAGTGTTATTATGTGAAGCTCATTAATCAATTAAACTTGTAAATTTATTTTTAATAACATACTTGATCTTAAATAATTAAAAAAAAAAAAAGATTTTTGAGGAAGGCTTAGGTTAATATTACATTCTCCGGACCGGCTTAACTGGTTTTGATGGGAATTTCACTGAAAGATAGAGGCGGTTTTGGAACAACATATAGGCCACTTTCGATCCTAGAATTCCCACAGGATAATTTAGGCGTGGAAAACTTTGTGATACACTGATTTCAACACGGGCAAAGCTGTTGAGACTAATAAAACCTAAAAATGATTTTGGTTAATGGCAGGTAGTTCATTTATTAAACATTCTATTGTTTATAGTTACGAAATCATCAAACCGCAGTTAACAATCTAGTTTCTATTATATTTGTCACAATAGGTAAATATTTTTTTGGGTTCACAGTTACCTCATTTTTAACAATATTAACCTAAATATATTTTTATGTGACTATAGAGAGAGAAAAATTAAAAGAATTGTGGGAAAACTATTAGAGAATTTGCCAAAATTGCAATGAAAGTTAATTTCAACGATTCCGACTGTGAGATTGTAAGAGTATAATAGTTTTCAACAATTAACATTAAATAAAGCAACATTTTCGAGAGGGCATTTAAAGCAAGTGATTTTATATCTAAGCAAAAAATGAAGCCTTCTTGCGGAACATAATTTTTAGAATTTCTCATATCATTCTTTCTTGATTTTAATAGTTTATGCTGTGAAATTTATTAAGAAGTTATTTATTAAAAAAAGGAAGAAATAGTACAACTATAAAATCTGTAATAGTGTACATTTATAAAAATGACATTATTAGTTTTAACAAATAAATCACATAAACCATATACAGTAAAAAAAATATTCCGATCGCCACCAAACTTTAAAAGGTTATCCGCTGATAGATTCTTTGAAAATCTTATTAAAATCGGTCCAGCCGTTTCGGAGTCTATAAGGGATATACAGACTAACATTCATTTTTATATATGCATATATATAGAAGATAATATTGTTAAATTGTAACCTGTTGTGTTTGGTTTATAAGTAAAATAAAAATAAAAATCGACTTGGAATGAATGAACGTAACACTAATTATGATTTTGTCACGAAAAAAATTATGAACTTAATTAGAAGATGTACATAATGTAAATTTATTTGGAGCTCATATGAGAAATCATCCCACTAAATAAAAAACACGATTGTTATAAATCTAATTAAAATCTAAAAAATCTAAAAGTGGAAAATGGATTATTATATGACAAAAATCGATTAATATAAAAATCAATTATTTTTTCTACAACCCTACACGACATATAAAACTGTTTTGTCGTGATGATTAGACGAAAGCTTGTTATGTTTCGTGTCTATTTTGATACTCTAAAGAGAAATTTAACACAAAATAGTTTGTTCTTAACTTGATTATGTCTGTTAGCTCTATCTCTTTGTCTGTGTATAATATTATATCAGCTTATACGCACTTATATTAAAGTGAGATAATAGTAGTAAGAAAGAAAGAACTAACTATTCTAACTTTCATCTACTAAAAACATCCGTCATGAATTTACTACTAGACACTAAGAGGAAAATAGATTTTTTATAAACGCTTGGCGATATATACCTAATAGTAAATATTGTTAACGTCCTAACTTATACCGTAACATATTTTGTCATCTTCTCTTCAAATATTTAATTATTTTAGTTATTATCACGGTAAAAACTTGTTCGCAATTAATGAAGAACTGTTTAAGATTTACTATTGACAAAGTCATTAACATATTTGGACCAAATATTATTTAAAACAATTAATTGTGAACTGCGAATATACGGTTGGTCAACCATGCGAGAAATTATGTAAAAAGTCTTCAAATTATACTTGTCTTATAAAATTTGCCTTGTAATAGCTTTACTAAATGTCAGTTGGTATATTTTAGCATACGTAATTAGAAATGGATAGTGTCAAGCCAGGTTATGTCCGTTTTTATTTACGTATTTGAGTGCGCTGCGATCGTGCGAGCGCGTACCGTACTTTCGTTTTCAAAGTAAATATCCGTAATAGATCAGAGTCACTTGATATGAATGAGTGCTCACGTTTTTTTTCTTTTTATATTTGAATACTAATGTTCAATAAATTAAATATATTGTAAGTAATCGTTCAAAATATTTCATTATAAAATGAGACGAAATGGACTTTTGCCTACTAACTCCTCTGATGGTAAGATATAACACCAGTCAAAAATAGAAAAATACTAATAGAGATATAAGTAAAATAAACGACCTGTTGCTTATTGCTGTGTTAAAAAACTATTTCTCTTACTTAATTAATACATAACTATATTAGGAATTCTCCAAAAATATGTAATTCTTCATTATAATTTTAAATTATTTTTCTTAGAAAAATCATTAATGCTCTAAGTTTGAACCTGCGAACCCCATGCAAATGTGAAGTCTATATATACTGCATTGTCAATAGGATTGTACGTGGAAATTTATGGTATAAATTCTATTGGTACAAATATTATATTTAACTTCAGTCTCATAAAGATTGCTTATTTTATTACGAAACAGATAACCTCCTAAAATCTATAATATAACTAAACCAAACAAAAAAAATATATATATATACAATCAAAAGTAGAATAATTTATAAATCCCATAAATTAACAAGACTCATTTACCAACACCACATACAAAGGATAGATAGAAAAAACATTCACTCACACACGCACTCACATCCACACAAATTCACACTTAACATTCTCACAAACACATACTCACACACAATTAATTAAGCTTAATATTATTTTATATTTTGTTTAAAAAATTTAGCAGTATATATAACAATGAAAGGCACTAGTAACCAAGAATAGAAGCTAAGCTTAGTTTGGTTGCTAGTGGTGACATTTAAAGTGTATTTAAGGCATCAATAACCTTTTGTAAACATTGTATATCACAACTGTATTGAACAAAATAAATAATTTCTAATTTCTAATTTTCACTTACTCTCTTGACTAACTATATATCAATATATAGTTTTGTAGGTAAAAAATAAGCGTTTAATGTCACAAATCTTACAATCACAAATCGAATTTTAACTTAATGTCTGGATCGTGAAACTATCATTAACAAGATGAGAGACGATTCCATGGCCATATCTCACGACAGATGACCCATAATGTCGCACAATAGTCGCAGAGACAGCTATAAGAATTTATTATGATGTTCTACATCCAAATAAACAACGTCGTGACCAAATATTGTCTTTCTATAAATATTTACCTAATAATTGTTCTTTAAGCGTAGGAAATAACTAATTGAATTTGTTCAAAACCAAGTTTCTTTATTAATATGGTCGTGTTTAGTAAAAATAAGAAAATTATTGTGTTCAACGTAACATAACCGTATTACTTAAACTAGTACCTTTGTATAAATAAATGAGAAAGATGAAATGTGAAACCACTAATTTACTATATTCAGTATTATTAGTACCCATACTCACAGTATAGTTCATATACTCCTACTGGCTGTATTTATTCGATATGTAGCTGAGATATTAACTGTAAAAGCTACCGATTAGATTCGAATAGGTGCTTTCTAAATCTGGTGCTCGTGTTACTCTATATTTCCCAAACTAAATTTAAAATCAACTTCCCTACAATAACCCTAGCAAAGTCATGAACAGACTTGTTTATATTAGCCTTTAGCCTCTTCCTTTACTTTTTATACTGCGCTTTATGAAAGGAGATGGGCAGAGGTAGTGGAAATAAAACCATAAGGTATACTATTGCGAAGTAACGGTTATCAAACTAATTAATTAGAGAATGTGGTAATAGAAAAGTAAGTAGAAAAATATCTTGCCGATAAATTACGACACACACGCGCACTTTGGACTATCAATATTGTTAATGGAAACAGATTCAACTCGTTTATTTCCTTATCCGTCTCTTAGGCTATATCATTGACTGAGTGCTCTTGAACTAATCATTGTTCCATGCAATTGTTACGGCGGGAATATGTGCTTGTAAGGCCGTGAAAGCGTATTTTCTCACCTATCACTGTAGTATGGTGCTTATATTGAGTGATCCCACGAGAGTAATTGTATTGTTGATTCATTGAATGACTCCATCCACTTAACCTTTAGATTTCGAAGATAGTAAAATTTGCCGCTTTTATTGTCGGTTTTTTATACGTTTATCGCGAACTATACTGTCGTTAACTTACTAGTAAATAGTCTTTTTTTCCGCTTTCTTTTATTAATCCCATGACCTTCCGTTGTTGGCACTTAGATTATTCTACATTTGTTTGTAATTCCTTCGATAATCAAGCATTTGAAGCGGTGAAAGCACTGAGCTTGTTCCGATGATAAGATACCTGCATCTTTTATGCATTTAAGCTTTTATGTATTTCGAGAGGAATTCGAATTATTCGAATTCGAATCAGACTGGGCCACAGCGGCGCGTGGCCGAACAGCTATCATAAAACTAGGATGATAAAACAATTGATATGTCTGTGTGCTAGCGTATTGCGTGCCGTGCCGTATAGCCGTGGGGCAAGGTTTAAACAAAATCACACGTAAGCAGACGTAATATAATTTATCTACTCTGATACTATAATACAAAGATTATGAAACTGAAAACAAAATTCTTATGACAAACATTACGTTCAGAACAAAAATAAAAAATTAAAAAGTTTCATTACGATACAGGTCTTGTATGGACACCTGTATCATAATGTAACTTTTTAATCATAACGATACACCTATACAACTTCCAGCTGGACCAAGGAGGTTGAACCTCTACCTTAAAAAAAAAGTTTTCAATGAATGGGTCCGCGGCGACGCAACACTCATGCGCAATCGATGCTTGCGCCTTGGCGCCAATATATGACATTTAAAAAATCTTTTCAATATTTAAACGAAATTTAGTTTTGTTTGTAAAAGAATAAGTTTTTGTGTAAAAACATGTCTGAGCGGGGATAGTGGTAATTGTACACCACCAGATATTCTGAAAGCTGCGTCAAACATGACCGTGAACCTGTTGCCGACGAAATCTAGGAGCAACTATATTAAATGTTACCACGAGTTCATGGAATGGAAACGTACGTTTTACGTATTATAGTATGAGAGTAGATAAAGTAGTGTATGATGATACTGTACATAACTTGGTCTTATAACACTCGTGTGACATTATAAAAAAACTCGCCTGCGGATCGTTTTTTTTAAACCACACTCGTGTTATAAGAACCCTTATTATGCAACAGTATCATAAACTACTATTCTAATACACCTCTTATCTACGAAGAAAGGATCTTTTTACTTGTGAGAGAGGTCTATACTAACTTTGTTCAGTCATCGGTTACGGTTTTTGTTTCCAAGTTTGTGTTACACACTCCATACAATTTGAAAGCCCATTGAAGATTGCTGTCTAAAATGTATTTGAAAAATTAAAAGTTTTTTCGTCTGTCTTTTTACTGTTTTGAGTTATTGTTATGTGTAGCACATAGGAAGCTTTAAAAAATTATTGGTCGGTATTTAATTGATATAAGATTGTTACTGTTTGTAGTAAAAGATGTTAAAAATTAAGATCTCTTTTTTAAAAGCACAATGACTGTTGAACTTATCCCATACTTAAAGGACGTCAGCACGTCAGTCTTTTTTAAAAGCATAACAAATAAAAAATTATAGCCTTGCAATATATTTATAGCAATATGTAATTCGTTCTAAGAATTATTTTTGAAAAATATTGACAAATTTCTTGCTAATTTCTACACTAGGAGTAATTTTACGAATCAACAATATAGTTACATAAGTAACAGGCCAGAAGTTATTTTGCTTAATATTTTAGCTATATTCTACTATATTTTTTGTAAATTCATACTAATATCATAAAAGTGAAAGTCTGTCTTTTGTTTTACACTATTAAAGCTAAGTCGCAATTTGCAGGTGTAATAAATAGTGATCGAATTTACTACACTAAGATTTGTATACAAAATTAACTTAAAAATAAAAATATATCCGTGGCTACAGCAAAAGCGCGGTATGTAATACAATTGTATAGTTTGCTATCGTTATTCCTTTAAATGGTGTTATTGCACTTGAATTCATTTTTCTTACAACTGAATAATCACAAAGCAAGATCATGATCTGATCACAATTTGATTCGTGAGTAAAACCGGGGAAATCTATCAAGATGTAAGTTTTCCTCATTGTTGAATGCAATTTATGTAATATTACGACAGACAAAGTACGGAATTGAAATCATCACGCACATACATGCGTACGTCCACAGTTAATAACGTGTGCAATTAACGCTACGTTGCATTCAATACAGTTATTAAAACCGTGTCATTACAAGTTATAAAAAACCGAACTTATACTGTTCAATGCAGAAAATATTTATAATATTTCTTTATGAAGTAACCCCTGGTACTACGCCGCACAGGCCTCTTCAAGAGAAGAATTGAAAAATGCGGGTTAGCAGGGCACACATATTCCATGAATTTTTTGGGGTTATGTCAAATTCCATAACAATATTTCCATTCACAGTAAAGAACATAATGAATCGGAATATGAAATAACAATGGTTACGTTGCTTCTATGAACCCTGAATAAGGATAAAGTGCATCAACTTTTGGGCTATCACAATATATGTATTTAACTTAATGCTTCGCTTGTACTACCAAGCATGCTTTAATGATCAGTGTAAGTAAAGACTAATAAAATCAAGTGATTAGTACAAGACTCGGAGTAACCAAAATAACTTTACAAGTTGGGTCTAGCGCTGTTTAAGTCACCTTAAATAGATCCGAGGGGGTAATTCAATAAAATCAATATCAATTTATCAGACTTATTTTAATTACATCAGCTTAATTTTGTACGTTTTGTGAATGTCTTGAAATTTCATAGATAAATAAAGAATTGTTGACATAAACGAAATTATTTCTTGATTACCTTGTGTTTGGAATTATGTTTCCGTAACTATACTTTCTTTTCTGGTTACATAATTGTTTGATTTTAGTCCAAGAATAAATAACGTGTGAATGTTTCACCCCAGGCGTAATGATGATCGTCGAAAATGTCTCCCGTTGACATTTCTAATGTTTCTCCATTAAATTTTATAGCTTCCTCATTTGTTTTTCAACTTCATTACTGAACGTAAAAATAAATGACATAAAGCTTATATATCATTTATAACATTCTTTTCTCACATTTGGAACTTAAAATCATAAATTTAATTCTTAGGATAGTAATGGCTTCGTTATTCAATTTCATTTATTTAAGAGACATTATCATGTGTTTTTTTAAATTCAAATATTTCAGCATTTATATTTTCATCACTCTTACTTGTAAACTTCTTTATTTGCAATTTAATTCATTCGCTTTTTATCAAATTTATAAGAATAGTTTATATTTTATAATCAAATAACTTTTGAAAACACTTCAACAGCTTTAAAAGTTATCTAAAAAGGGCAATCTTTTAATGTGAAACCAATATAAAAGCCTTTGGCCGCGTCAGCAAATGCGTTGACATGCTCTCAATTGTGTGTCTTTCCTGGTTCGCCAAGGCACAGTATTTGCTATATGTTAGACAGGAATATAAGATTTGGTTGTTACAAATTTCATTAATATCGATTCAGCGGAATAACAGCCAAACCGTAACAGATAGACAGACATAAAGACTTTACACTGAAATGATTATCATTTAAGCGTGAAATTTTAAAAACCAAATATTATTAAAATCAATTATAACACAAATTCTACTTAACTCTAGCACATCTTTGTATCCTTTTTAAAGTATTTATTTTGATTTCCTGATCATATGGATACCTTAATCTCTTCCTAATTTAATGTTAGGCAAATTACCGTATATGTTCACAGGCTACTATTAAAAGCAGCTAACAAAATGAAAATAACATAAGTAAATAGTATTATCAGTAACTGCTTCGTAGGAGATAGAGGTTGTTGTAGATATTAGCAACTTTGTATTGCCTTGAATTTATAGTTATAATGAATTGGAGACCAGATTAATTACCACGAAGCGGAAAAATGAAGTTTCTTTTATATGACATAATTTAAGTATAAAATTACCTCCTGCTCGCGATTTCGTTTTCCGTATTGAGATAACAAATAGCCTATGACATCTCTGCATAGAGTTATTATACTGAGAGTAGGAATAACAGCCTAAAATGTGACGTTACGATAAAGAGAAAGCAAATGAATCAAGCAATGAATCAAACTGTCTCTCTCTGTTTTATGTGTGATTAGACAAAGGTGAACTACAGGAGTTTTATCTTCTCTTTCATTATATATTTTGTCATCGTCATTTACCGGCCTACCATCCCCTACTCTTAGTATAATAACTTTATGAACATTAAGCGCAATTTTGATCGTTTGAATTTGTTACAATAGTATATATTATATACTAATGTATATTATACTAATGTATTAATGTAATATACTAATGTATATTATATATACTAATGTATAAATATCTATATAAAGAATAAGTTTCCGCAATCTACTTCAACTTTATCATTATAGCAGTTTGAAAATACTGTTTAAAAAAGGCTAACACAGAAAGCTTTTACACTATTGAAGATTACTTAGACGACAAGAATACGTGGATATAGTTACTCGTCAGCCCTATTTATTAATTATTCTCTGGAAAGAGCAACCGTCAAAGTTCTTGCTGGCTCTTCTCTTGCTGATCTTTCAAAAACATGTGTTTACAAGTTCAATTGAATAAAGAATGTTTTGAATTTGAATTTGAATATGCTATAACAACAAACAAAATAACAAGAAAGAGTTTCTAGTTTATAATACAAATTAATTCATATTTAGAAAGCTCAGTATTATTACGGCTAATAACAATAGTTTATGGTTAAAGGTCATATGAAAAGCGAAAGTATTAGACTAATACGTTTGCATAAAGTTGTAAATTTTATAAATCCTTTATAGAATTAGCCGTTACTTCCATAATAAAAAAGTAAGAAAATATTATTTTTCATTTCTTGAAAATATTCTTAATTTAAATACTTAGAAAATTTCTTAGTTCACCTTCAAAATGTTTATGCGTACACACTATGCACGTCATTTTCTCAAATAAATTTACTGATCAGTATATAATTTTGTAAACTTTTAATTTACATCTTATAAGTTGAAAGTTTAGGTTAGCTTTAAGCATTTTAGTGAATAAAGAGGGACAGATGATGGGTCTCATTTGTTTCCTCTTTATAGTAATAGGGCAACTTCCCTACTCTAGTATAATAATATGGTGGTATAGTAAAATATTATTCTACTGTGGTACAGATGAATGGAGATAAATTACTAACATTATAATTTGTTATTATATTTATTTGTAATTTTATGTTACTTTTATGGACAAGACACGGTGTATTAATGTCTGTTCATTTAAGAATATTAAATCTACTATACGCTAATTGTTACTATTGTACGCTAACTCAGACTTCGCCTGAGGGGTGTGAGTGGCAAGCGCCCGTAGCGTGATATACAAGAGGTGACCATCTCGACATACTTCAGTCCCCGTTCTCGTCCTACGTCCGCGCTTTTGTACCCCGCAGACGAGGCCTAAGTTAAACGGTTAGCCTGATATCCAGTACTACTAAAACCTCTGTGTTAATTAAGAACGCTATTGTTATTTAGGAGCTAAATTTTTTTATAGGAGCATAAAATCTAAAATATGTGAGAAATTTCTTTTTTTTATAATAATAATTATACCAATAATGAAATACGTCAGGGCTAACCAAAAAAAACCAACAGATTTTTATGTTACAGTAAAAGTTTGAAGTTATTGTACCAGTTGTTTCAATAAAATGCTATACTTATTATGTGTAAGGCGAATGTTAACAGTCGGAATATTAACTATCCTATGCTCGTATTTGGAACAAATTTCGAAATCTTGCGTTTGTTGCGTTCGAACCATTTATTTAAGGCAAATATATTGAAAGTAATACGTGAGAGTCAAATAAGTGAAATAAATATGCATCTCACGGATACCGACTGAAGGATGCTACGCAAACGCTTTTTGATTATATAACAATTTATAACTATTTTTAAAGACAATTTTGTGAAGAAACCGTGGTTCATTATAAATTAAATTATTCCATTGTATTGTTTTTAAATTGTATTAAATTAGGATCCTCAATATGAGATAGTAACTTTATAAAATAAATATATCTTAAATTTAGACGATTTTATTTGATAATTTGTATAGTTTATCATCATGCGAACTTCTTGAACTTAAAGACGTGTTAATATGTTTAGGACTATAATCCAGCTAAATAGGATTTTTGGATAAAAATAAAATATCACTGAATCCAATTAAGGTTAGCAGCCTTTGATAACGATCTTTTCGTCTAAAATCCCTCTGTCGTTGACTAGCCTTTGAATAGTGCATGTTTCCAGTGATAATGGGTCATACGAAAGCTTAGAGTTAGCGAAGCATTAAACGAGCCGTGCTTGGTGTGTCTTTTAATGAACAAATAAAATACGCAATAAAAACAGTAAAGATCTTTAGAAGTGCTAACATTATTGCAATGGTTACTGTATTTTGTCGAGTGGTGATAGGATGGCGAGGTTGGGGCGCATAAACCGATGGGCGTTAGGACTCTATGGTGTCGAAATGGTGGTGTATGCAAGATCCCACCAATCCCACTGCTGGGAATAGGCCTCCTCTCTCCGTTTCTGGAGAGAAGGGTTGGAGCTAAGATCTACCACGCTGCTCCAATGCGGATTGGTAGGTTACACATATCTCCAGAATTCTCTAGAAATATGCAGGTTTCCTCACGATGTTTTCCTTCACCGAAAAGCGTGTGATTATTTGCAATTATCAATTAGACACGTGAGTTTTAATAGAAAAACTCATTGGTGGCTGCCCGGGTTTGAACTCGTGTTCCCCTGAAAGAGTCGCACGGTCTCACTGCTGGGCTATAACAGCTCAAAAAACACTCATGTCCTAAAATGCATATCTGTAATTCTCTATTAGATTAAATGATATAAAATCTCCAAAAAGATCTTGTGAACAGTTGTGAAAGAGTTAGTTAGGGACAAAATAAAAACCACAATCATTGGTTATATGTATTTAATATATGTATATTTAATATTTTGTCGATTGCATGTTGCCTTTACTTATTCAAAATAATTTTTTCTGCTACCCTTAGGAAAATGACAGGTGAAGTCTAAAATGGGACGCATTTGTTTGATCTTTCCGTTATGGTGGCATCCAAGTTTCAAAATCTTAGAATGACAAATGTCTTCGGGAATTTCACTTAATTTGCTGATATTAAGGCTGCTTAAGAGTTAATCATTTAGAAAATGTAGTGAAACAAACAAAGCACACTCTATTGTATACACTTCTCACGAACTAGTATTCTTTAGACTTTTCTCTTTTCACATTTAGAGCGCTTAGTGGAAAGATTAGGGGTATTTCCACATTAGTGCGTAGTAAGTTTTTTGAAATTTTATAATTAATTTTGTAAATAATATAATAAAAGTCGCGACCTGTTACTGTACTACGCATACCTTTTTTTCTCTTTTTGGAAGGAAGGATTAAAGCTTGGGAATGAAAAATTGAGAATGGAAAAACTTTCTTTGGGACAATTCTAAGTCAATACTAAATAAGTCTATACAGACTTTACTGTAATTACGGTAAAGGTCTTTATAATAAACTAATACACTAAATAATAAATATTTATAATGAGAACAAAAAAATTGGCTCACAAATATAACTAATTCTTCTTCTTCTTCTTTCTCAACCGATGGACGTCCACTACTGGACATAAGTCTCTTCATGGGCTTTCCAAAACACACGATCTTGTGCCGCTTGTATCCAGTGGCTCCCCGCGACCTTTTTGTGGTCGTCCGTCCATCGCGTAGGGGGTCTGCCAACACTGCTATATATATAACTAATTAATGAACTATAACATTCTTATTAAATATATACAAATTTATACAATAAAACTAGATACCCGAAGCACGTTGTAATTTAATTGACATTGGTAGTATTTTGAAATGATATCTTTGAGTAATTTATAGAATTAGGCGTTACTTTGCGGAGATCCATAATACAAAAGTAATAATAAAATTATTTTGCTATAATCCGCGATACAGTAAATAGAAAATATATATAGTGTTTAATGTATAGTGGACTATCAGTATTTTCATACCCGATACGTGCAGGATTCGTAAAAACACATGCACAAACCTCCACCACTTCCACCACAATACACAAGCACTACACAGTTTCACTATCACAAACTCAACAATCGTTTCGCCCCGCAACCGAAGCATCATCAGGAGATAGACTCCACGACAAAATCGCAAAGCTTTTGCGATTTTGATTTTGAATCCTGCACGTATCGGGTATGAAAATACTGATAGTCCACTATACATTAAACACTATATATATTTTCTATTTACTGTATCGCGGATTATAGCAAAATAATTTTATTATTACTTTTGATATCTTTGAGATTAAATCTTTACTTCCAACACTTTCAATTAAAGTCAGGATTCCTTGAACTTAGTATCCCTACACTCAACAGCATGGAAATCGGATTCGTTTGCAATTTTGAAAAAGACAATATTTTTTATGAAAAAAATATTAGACGTCTGTTAGTTAATGTTGGTTTTTAATTAATCTATACTATTTTGTTACAGGTAATTCAGCTTCTACTTATCGCGGTATTCGAAAAATGTAGATGCGAATCAACAAATGGATATAATAATTTTAATAGCAACGATCCTTCCCATTTGGGTCAGTTATTAAAACCACCTCCGCCGCCTCCGCTACCAATTATACCTGTGCCATTTGCTCTGGAGCCTGGAAGACTGCAGCATCAGAATAACTTTGAATATCAATATCAAACGCCACCACCATCACCACCCACTAAATCTTCAGTTGCGCCTTATAAAGATTTCAAATTGCCCGCTCCGTTTTATAAGCAATACACTTTTAATTTTGTTCCACCCCCGCAACCTTTTACTAGTACCCAATCACCAACAATTTTTCAGAAAATCTCTGGATGGCTATTTCCCTCACAACAAACATCGTCTGATATAGAATCACAAGTAAATCACAATCAATTAATTACACCTTTACAAAAAGATTGTAACCCTTGTAACTTAGTACCATGGATACCAGTCATTCGATACGATTTAGCTTCTGGTAATGGACGTCAAAATCTTCATTCATATGGCCCACCAAGTCCGACGACTACTACGAACTTGAACTCCGCTCATAACTTGCCGCAAGCGTTTAGCCAACAGAATAATTATAATAATCTTGCAAAATATTCCACGGGTAGACCCCATACCAGTTATGGTCCTCCAACAACCTCCCACCTTAATAATATATTTTTTAATTTTCCGAGTTCAACGTATGGACCACCGAGTCCCACACATGTAATAAATACATCGAATGAAGCCTCGCAAAGTTATCCTCATGCAGCAAGTACTAGTTCAGCATATGAATTACCTAAATCATCAAAAGAACCCAATTTGCCCTATAATCTACCAAGTTTATCTTATGCTTTACCTAGTTCAACGTATAGAGTGCCCACCCCGACCTATAAACTACCTTCCTTTGTTACTCCATCGCTAGTATATCAAAATTCTTTTTCGTCATCTACTCGATCTCCAGTTCCATTAGTTTACAAACCTGAGTTATTAAATCAGTATTTGCCAACGCAAAATGATGTTGAAATATTAAGTGAAATACAACCCTCTTCAGAATTACAACTGCCAAAAGTTACTCATCCTACAGGCTTCAGAAATTCTTATGGAGAACCAATCATTAACAAGTACGCCTTAGACATTCCGTACTCTCCAACATTAGCTGGTGCTGCTTCATCTAAAATAAATACTGAAATTCTGCCAGATGATACTACTAAAATACATAATTCTAACATGACTGTGGCGTTATCAAATCCAGCTCCATTTAGTCTAAACAGAGGTAGGAATATCCATACTCTGCAACCAGTTGCATTACCCAATCTTAGTATTTCACCCCTACCACCGATATTTAATGCACGTCCTTTTCGCGTCATGGCCACAAAACAACCATTTAATACTGAACGAGGAATAAAAAATTTACAGCATGACATGTCCAACAGCATTAACATTGCTAAAAGTATACCAATTGCAGAGTATACTCATTCTGTAGAATATCCTACCACCATAATTCAATCACCTGTGATTGATATAGATGTATCGAAGAAATTTAATAATACAAAAGGTTACAGAAATATTCAAAATAGCTATGTAATAGATGAAATTCGAGATATATCTTCTCAGGCTTCCGAGGATCATATTTCTGCGTCAAAAACTCAAGAAGATTTAAGTTTTGAAAGTATCGACAATAATTTATACGATACAAACATTCCTTTAGATTTGAAGCAATCTCCTAAAGTTCCAATATATAATAAGGTTAACTTTGCTGATTTACGAGGAATTAAAGACGAAGACGTGGACAAATATCGGACAGAAAGTAATTTACAATATATTGATTCGCCACTTTTGTACCTCAAGCCAAGCGCACCACATAAAAATTATAACAACTTTTTTACGGCGACTACTCCAAACAAAGAGAAGGACTACGAAATTTATGATGATATTCCAACAACAACTGAATCAACACAAGTTCCATTAACGAGTGGTTCGCAAGAGAGTAGAAGTGACCGACCGAAAATTGTCCAAATTATCATTCCTTATACAAATCCCCAAAGGAGCAGTCAAGAAAAAGAAGTAGTAAAATTTTCTTTTCAACAGCAAGATTTATCTAGCTTGGAAAAAAGATACCAAGGTCGAAAAATCCAATCCAATACAGACGATAATTTTAGTAGCGTCATTACGGACGTATATACAACTTTAAGTACAACAACAGAAGAACCAATGTCTTCTGTAACTGATAGCTCTGAATTAGATCATACAAATACACCATCTACACTTAATGATAATTACGCTGTAGAAGAGCCCCCATTTGACATAGTTAAATTACAACATACAATAGACGATTGGACGGAACAAGAATATTCTAAAAGTTACGGAACACCACAAAGAACGCGATCTAATGAAAATTATGCTAAACAGATTCCTGATGATTTTTTTACCACAACCAATCCAATATCAATCTATTCTTCTGAAGCCAATAATTATAGTTTTGATTATTTTGACCACGAAGGGTCAAGCAGTATGCATCATGTTGTCACTGAAAATAAGACGAAATTGAATTCTATTAAACGAAAAGAATACAATACCATTCAAAGATTAAAAAATAAATATAACAATGGCAAAAACGAAGATGAAGTAGATACTAAAAAGTTACACATCTATACAGCAGCGTCTACATTTAGGAGTACTACCACTACAACACCTGCTCCATGGGGAGAAATTCAAACATCAATATCTCCTTTGACCAATGAAAAAATATATGTTGTAACTTCAAAGCCGTGGCGAGAAAGCATTACTGGCGAAGAATATAACAACGAATTAAATAAATTGGAGCACAAAAGGACCGATACAGAAAGAGAAATGTCGGCATTGGATGAATTACCATTTAAGTCGCCTAGATTTACAAACAGACCTTCTTATGGGTTTATGGCTGATGGAGTGGAGTCCATAAAACTGGATTCTCCTTATGGTTTTTCAAAAGGCTGGTATCGGAGAAGTAAGTAAATAAAGTATATATTTAGCTATTATTTAATGATCTAAAATTTTTCTTTTATTTATAAAGATTTTTATTTTGCAGTAAACAATCTGGAATATTCTACGTCAATAGATAACGCGTCGGTCGAAGATTTTGAAAAGGTACTATGAAATACAAAAATTGTAACGTTGATATAAAATTGTACTCGTTTCTAATAGACATAATTTTTATTAACAGGATTCAGAAACTACAAACCCTGCAGATGAAAATAAGTAAACTAGGGAGATCTTGTAAATAAGACCTTGCTTTTACAATAGACAATTTTGAGCGCTGTACACAGTCTCAAACCTTACTAAGTGATCAATCGGAGACGAAAATTCAATAATGTCCGATAAACTATATAAGTTTAATGTACCAGAAAACTGTTTGTCTCAGAAATATTGATAATGTTTTAACCAAATAAGTTCGCTATTCTATTTGCTTTAAGAACTTATTTCATATAGATTTAGTCGTTATTGTGTTAATAATATCCATATTTTCGGTCAGTTAAGATTTATCCTATATTTGATAATAGATTTGTGTATTATCTATACAAAGACTTTAAGTAGACTGACTCAATATAGTATTAAGTCCAAATAGTGCAATTATTATTTAATATATACCCAAAAATTGTGAATACGCAAAATTATGTTCTTTTAAATTGGATCAATTTATTAGCATATAATGTTTTTCTATTAACTCAAACCTTTTATGAGGCTGCCTTAGACTTAA
Source organism: Morpho deidamia (assembly GCA_947086505.1). Lineage (NCBI taxonomy): Eukaryota > Metazoa > Arthropoda > Insecta > Lepidoptera > Nymphalidae > Morpho > Morpho deidamia. The sequence continues at coordinate 6,768,664 of CAMTZC010000025.1, forward strand.
TAATTTTAGGTTAGCTGTAACTAGTTAGAACCATGATATTAAATATATATTGTTATGTAAATAGCGAACCATATCCAGACGATTAAGTAATAAGTATTTTCTATTTTCCTAAATATACATTTGAAGTATTTTAGTTTAATTGTTTAAATAGCGTACGAAAGAATAATAATCTCTGATTGTCCACAAATTTAAGATAATTACAATTAAGGATATTTGTAAATTTCTAAGAAACTTACATAACTTATAAGTACTGAATCGTTTTTAAAATTTAGAAGAGTTGGTTATGGATAGGTGATTCACGTTTACGTTCACGGATAACATGCGGAAAAGCGCCCAATTTAGCGGCATTAAAATCAGTTAAAATTAATTGATGGTGATTAATTCCGCCGCTAAGGCTGTTATTACAAAACTTTTGTCATCTAAGTGAGAACTTGGACCACCTAAGCTTTCGACTTAGGATGCCAGTAGTTCTAAAATTTTAAATGTGATTAAGTTTTTGTGAAAAATTTTACGAGATTTTAAAAATGATTGATTGAAAATGATAATTGTAAAATGTTACGGTTGTAATAGGCAAATACCCACATCTATAACATTATCATTGTCTCCGCTTCAAATGTTCAACTTCGCTAATGTCTTTTAACAAAAACTATGAAGTGCTTAGCGGTTGAATATTGGTAACTATATCACTTACTCATTTCCAGACAGATATTTTTAAAGTTTCCTATTTCTCTATAGTAACGATGTTGTATTTTGTTTACTGGAAAATGCACTAAAGTGTGTGAGAAGCACATAAAAATTGTAATGTATGTTAATTTAAACATCTCTTTAAACAGTAATGTAATGGATATATTTAATATAATGAGTTAAGTATTGCATCTGTATATTACAACATGTTATATGAACCAAAGTAGTCCTTTATTCGTTAAGTTAGGGTTGTTACTATTTGGTATCCAAAATGTAATTAACCGACATACATATATTTACATTTATTACAATCAATAATTACTATTGTAAATAAAACTATTGTAAATAACTAATTATAGAATTATGGGTTATATTATGAACACAATTGTAAATAAGTTTATAAGGAGCTTCGGATAAACATTTTAAGTAATAGAATTTGTACATCATGATTAAAATTATAACATAGAAATTTAAAATAAACCATTCGGATTAGGAAGTTTCTTCGTTATTTTTGTTCTTTATCCTAAAATACAGGAACTCTGCGCACCAAAGGATCACAGTTAGAAATGTCACAATGTTGAGAACTATAATGGGTACCCTGTAGGATCCGGAATAATCACGTAACCGACCTGAAAATTAAAGGTAACAATTAATAATTATAATCTTTAATACGCGAAGAGCCTCGACTAAGATCTCTAGGCTCTCGCTTAGTTGCTAGATTAAGTCTAGGATACAGAAGGCCGAAACGCTTGAGACGGAACGTATTGTGAGGCGGTTCCTTAGTTCTAAGCTTGGTTCCTAAGCGCCGGAAGCTTGAGTATTTTATCCATTTCTTTCGGATAACTTTTTTTTTAATTTTTAATGTTTTCTTATGTTTTTGTACAAAATATTAAAAAATCTATTGCAAATTTGTACATAAAAAAGATGTGATTAAAATCTTTATATAGGAAATTGAGATGATAAGATTAATGAAGTAAAACTAGATAATTCGTGAAAGGTGTCGAATTTATTCGTATTTACGAACACATTGAAGGATACTATTATCATATTACATTAATATCACTTATATCTAGTGTACCACAAATATGAGTTTAAATATATATGACGGTCCTCTATTCTTAATATGGAGCTTCGCTTAAGAATTGAAGAAGTAAATTTTTTCATATGTAGATTTAAACAAGAGAAAGAATATCATGAAAATTGCATTTGTGGAGTATTTTATAAATCATTATATCAATGTAAGTTTTGACGCCTTAGAGTCAGAATTATACATAGTTTAATTACTTCAGAGATCATTTGATAATTTTATCCGTCTTCGTCCCGTTTTTGTTCCCAACTCCTTAACAATTTAACACTGAGTGTTCAAATTTACTTTTTCATTATAAAAGTGCAAAAATAAGGGATATCGTTTCGATTTTGAATAAAATATTAGATGCAATTTTTTGTGTAAATAATTACATCTTATTTTGTATAACTTTATGGGTGAAACATTCCGCAATATGTTGTTGGACGCGAGGTCCTTGAACTATGTTGCAAAAGTATTTATTTGCGATGTTCGCACATTTCATTTAAATTTATCCTTATCACTGAATTAATACAAACAAAGTCACTTGCGGGTTTTTAATCTCCGAGCAATCATAAATATTTTTTTATCTTTTTATATCTATATTCCCGTTGCTTGTTATAAAGTCGAGTGTAAATACCTAATCCTCTGATGGAAATTGTTAAGTCGTTTGTCGCGATAATTAAGTATGACGACAGCAAAACCACCCAAAATTTTCTCTTAATATTTATTGTGATTTCTTATCATTTATATTTCTTTTTGGTTTGATATATATAATAACGTTACCAGATAATGGTAAGCGATGATATTGCTCTGCCGATTGTTTTAAAATAATAGTCGATATTTTTCATGGGCGTAAGTAGTTTAAAATAAGGTAATATCGTACTCTGTTCTAAGCGAAGAAAGTGTAACTCAGATTCAAAAAGTTACTGTACTGCTGATTAGCAGATTAAACATATTCCGGATATTCTCTGCAGATTTTCATTCACCATTAAAAAGTCCACGATAGATTTAAAATTAAGCACAAGATAATAAATTTAGGATACCCGGTATTAGCAAGCCGTGACTGTGATTATATAAATGGGATGTTTTATTTTTTATTTTTATTGGTTATGCTCTTAGCACTTTTATTTCATCTGATGGTAAGTGAAGATACAGACTAAGACGGAAGTGCGCAAATCTAAAGGAGAAAAGTTTTCTGACGGTTTCTACACAGCATCGTACTTGAACACATAATCATTGAAAAGGTGATGATCAGCCACGACCGCTGGGGCCTCCTGTAGAGGAAGTACCGACACTGGTTCGATTTAGTCAGCACTATAGTTACAGACTTAAACCTCTCCTGTTAAACTTGATTAATATATATAAACTCAGTGAGTAATAGGTACCCAAAGTATAAATTTCAGTCAATTTGGGAGCAGAACTTACCTAGAACAGATCCGATTGTAATAATTACAATTCCGTTAAAGAACATCTGAATGCCGGAAGCGAAGGGCAGTCGTTCTAAGGGCACGTAGCTTGGAATAATGATATTCAAGTAAACCGTCCTCACTCCCTTCGTGACGCCCATTGCCAGTGCCACAAACAGCATACCACTGAACGATGTTGTGATCAACATTACTGAAAAGAAATTAAATATAACTGTTAATAAATATATGTCTTAAAGTTATCTATTTTTAAAACGTAACGAAAATGTGTAAAAACTAATCTTATGATATGATAAATAGTTAATATAATAGTTTTTTTTGTACATTTTAATAAAATGTCTATGATGCTTATTTATTTACTGTAATTATTAAAAATGAATTGAGTTAATACCAAAAACTTAAATTATATTCAACCTCAATAATTCAACATAGCTATTCTAGTATTGCGTATAATATGACATAAATATAAACAAATAAACAAATTCTTTTTTCAGACTTCGTGTTGAATAAAATTAAGAAGAAAATTAATTTGAGTTTAGAAAACAAAAATTATTGCACAAGGACATAGATTAATATAATTTACGATTCATAATGTAAGCTGACAAGATCGCGTGTCGAAAAATTCAAACGTAGGTATAAGTATTTATGGGAAAGATTTTTTTTACTTTCTGAGACAAAAAAGTTGTAATATCGTACCTGTAAGAAACAGCATTGTATCGTAAGTTTTAACCCACTGAAGTACAATGTTGTTTCTTTCAAGTCGATTAAAGACGCACTATAAAAATAAAATTAAACTTAGAAAATGATGATAACAAAATTATTAAAAAGTTACAAATACTTACTTGTTCTTGTAAAAATGATTACTACCAAAGCAACCAAATACATAACACGTGGTGGTTTATGACACCATTCCCCTATGAACGGCGACACGAAGCGAAAGAGGGTGTCAGAAAACCCAATGACAGCCATAATCTTTGCAATGTCAGCCGTCTCGAATTGTAACATATCTTTAAGTATTATTGGCAACATAAGACTAAAATTTACTTCAACACAGGAAGCCATCGATAGCCCGAATAAAATGTTCACAAATATTGGATCCCTTAATAATGTAAGATCAAAGAAATCTACAAACTTTTTCAGGAAACTTTCAGATTTCTGTTTAGATTCAATTTTATATTCCTCTTTTACTTTTCTATTATCAAAATCGGTTTCGTTGAATATATTTATGGAACTACCCAAATTAATTTCTTGAGATTCCCACCATTTATATTTAGATTCGGCTAGAGGTGGATCAGGTGAATTCTTTCGTATATCGGGATGCGAGATTGTATTTCTAGTTTCAATGCCGTTCACATTAGATAAAGAACGCATTGAGATACTCTTTGGTGCTAGTATTCCATTTTCAATCGATTGTTCTAATTTAAGGATTGGGTGGATGTCTAAAATTAAAGTACACAAATAACTATTATATCATTCAAACAAAGTTTCTTATCAATCTTTAATTAATATTTAGTTCAAGATATAAACCACAGATAATTTTAAATAAACATAACTTTCTCAAAAATCCTAACTAGAGCACGATATGATTTTTCTTAAAAATACGGTCTTTAACAATCCCACTGCTGGGCATAGGGCCACCCCTCTCCCGCTTGGAGAGAAGGATTGGAGCTAAGACCTACCACGTCGTTCCAATGTGGTTTGGTAGGTTACAGATGTCCCTTAGAATCCTCTAAAGATATCCAGGTTTCTTTACGATGTTTTCCTTCACCGATAAGCGCGTCATAAATTGCGATTATTTTCAATTAGATTGTAGAACCCGTGACCCTGTAGAAAGTCGCATGGTCTCGCCATTGAGCTATCATAGCTTAACTCCTTTCTTAGTTAGAAATAATCTAAGTTTTTAAAAGTCAGATTCAAAACAATTTCTTACCTGTTTGTTTAGATGATGTAGTTATGCTACCATTAACAAGTTCGATTGATTCCTTGTTTAATGGAATTGTTTCTTCAGTGATTGTTGGGTCTTTTAAGTACCACTTAGCTGGTCTAAGTAAACATGCAGCCACAAGTGAATGTAAGCATATCGAAGCCAATATTAAGACGGCATATCTCCAGCCGTAAGCATAAATAAGTACACTCATTAATAGTGGCATATAAATGGCCCCCAAGCCAGTTATCGACATGCCGATACCTATAGCTCGTCCTCTTTTCTCTTTAAAGAAAGAGTTTATTGCCAATGAAAATGCCGCCATAACTGCTGCTACTCCCATCGCTAGAATAATTTAAAAAAATTAAAAGATAAGAAAATTAATATTGATCTAAATCGTCAAATTAATTTTCTTAATTGATTTGTTTGTTATCTTTGTTGATGTAACTACTTTTTTGTGAGATTTATGGGATTCATGGGACTATTTTATGGGATTCTCTTAATAAGCCCATTTTTATATTGTTATGTTTACACAAGATTTTATTTAGATTTGGAGTACTATATACAATTTGCTTCATGTGTTTATTAGCGGACAGTTTTTGCTTAGTGTTTAATCTGGTAAGCATGCTATGTACAAGTTTAAATTTAACACGAATGTTTTTATTAGTATTTACTATGGTGAAAATGATAAGTAAAAAAATATAATTTTTCTTCTCATTCAAAGCGCTAGATAAAGTCACATATTGGACTATGTTGCTTTGCTAGATCTACTAAGCACTATACTAGCAATACTTATCCTAAATATGTCTACGCTTAATTATGACTATTTATTCTATACCAATATTTTCCTCATCAGAAATTAGTGTCCCTAAGCTAATGTTATACGCTTCAACCTCGCTATCTGTTTTAAAGGGTTCGTTTTGAAGACATTCCACTGAAATGTGATGAATATCTTCAACTGTGCGAGATTGGACAACCAAGCAAGATAATAAATATATAACGGCTAATTTTCATACTCACAATTAATAATACTGTAGGAGATAATAAATAACCAAAATGTCGATGAAAGAGTAGTTAAAATAAGTCCACACGAGATGAGTAGAGCACCTGCAACTGCCACTTTTCGATAGCCATATCGACGTAGCACAGGACCCCCGAAAAACGAAAGGAGCATACCAAACCCATGATTTAAAACGATTACAAGGGTTCCTTGTGTAGCGGTTAGTCCCGTTTCATCGAAAGCTTCTTGGAATATCAATCCGAAGCCACTAATAAGAGGAAGTACCACCACCTAAAATTAAACATTAGATTATGTATTTGGCATATCTTAATTTGCGTTTTGTAACGAACGTTTTGAAAACGAACACTACAAGTACTTTGCATATTAAATTTTCAAACTTAATAAAGCATTTATTTACTTGAATAATATATATTTGGTCTTCTTTGTAAAGCATTAAAATTTGGAGCTTCAGGAAATACGAACCGAGAGGAAATATCATTGAGAGAGAGAGTGAGAGAGATGAGATGAGTATAAGATTTTGTTCTTGCAAATGTTAAAAAGAAGTATTATGAACGATCTGAAGTAATTGATCCTCAAAGATACCTTGATTAAAATAAATGACTTTCATATGTTATTTATGGTAAAGTTACGAGAACTTAACTATAATAAAAACTACGAAAATTAAAGTAATTAAATCAACTAATTAAACTAGGTTAAATAAAAGTAAGATCATCAATTATGGGTTGGTTATTGGTTAATAATCCAACTAGACATTGTGTATATATTTAAAAATAACGACTAAAGATTAATTGAAAATAATAAATCAGGCCAATGACATTGATTGCACGGGCAAATATTTGTTATAATAATTTTAAATGCAAATATTTGAGAACTTAATGTGTATTTTATACAAATAGTTACAAGAAAATTATTGTAAGATGCAGTAATCTAGAATATAGTCTTAATTAAATCTACTTACGTTATTCAATGCATACGCACAAGTTACAACCCATCCATATCCTCCATCAGGTGGCACTTTATTGGTGGCCCGAGACATTTTAACAAAAGTGCTTTCGGCACTTCGTCTGTCACATTTCTTGAACAACACTTGCTCACTAAAATTTGATCACTTTCACCGATTCACTCAGTATCCATAAGCATACTGCCTTGCTTTTACATTACTTATTTGTAAAGCTAAAAAAGTTTGCACTGTATTTTATGTTATTGTCATGAATTATGTTTGAACACCGCTTTTCGTACAAACGATCTGTCCGCATGTATTGCTATTAGCTAACGAATGGCTCAAAAGTGACAATCCTTATCGGAATGACTTTAATGTCGCTCTTATCAAATAATGTAATATTTCCCAAAGACATTTACCTACTGTCTATTTATAAAAATAATTTTCAATGACAAAATTCTACTAAGAGCTTAAGGACTATATCTATACTATAAGGACTAAAGCTTAATAAAGCTAAATAACTCAGCGCAAGACCTTCAAATTGACATCTTGTGAAAAATCCTAATTTAAAAGATCTAGGAAAGACGCAGCTTAAAGATAAAAAAAAGTAGACCAGGGAGTTAATGGGGAGTTCGTTTGTTGAAAAAACTAAAAATAAAATAAAATATAGTTATATTTCCACAGGTCAATCGGTTAAATAAACTGTCGATAACCACATATTTAGTTCATAACATGTAAATAGTATGTTATTAAACCAACATAACTGAGTCATGTTTATTTCGACTGGTAACTTTTAACTGGAGCAATTTATAATAACACTATTTTTGTCGCTACACCTATTTAAGGCCACTTTTTATGTACCAGAATAAATTATGTGAATAAAGCTTAAAATAAAAATATGCATCGATAATCATGACCTTTAACTAATTATATATAGGCTTATGTTATTTGTTTAGGTGTACCAACAAATTGCTTAACCTAATAATATAAATTCTTACGAGCTAAGTACATAAGTTAAGTGTAAAAATTCAGTTAAAAGTAAACTCCTCTAGCATCATACGTAGCGTAATTTTTATACGTGTTCCAGTTAACCGGATCCCATTATCGCTCCCTTATATACTTGTTTTTATTAAATCAGTATATGTTATGCCGTGTGGTATCCGGTTGCATAGAATAGACCACCCTCATTTCTTACCGAGGTGTCGTAAAAGACGGTCAAGGAAAGTTGACGTCAGGCAGGCGGCCGGTCGTAAAATACGTAGCCAAATCATATGACAACATGGTTGTAACATTTTGTGCCGACCCCACTTGAGTGGGACAAGGGCTAGAGAATGATGATTAAATCAGTATATGTTGGATTATTACCATGTTTGGAATATTTAAAACTAAACTATATCAACCTAGGATAAATTTTGTACCTGAATGTATCAAAAGTTATCCCTTTGAAATTATTTGATACGAGTTTGTGAAATAAGTAAGCATTCGGGGTTTAAATAAGCTATGTAATAAAAAGTATGATAAAAATAATATAAAGTTCTACATATTACTTTTGTTACAAGCTTAATAAAACGATTTTATAGTTAGTTTTAAAATATCGGCAAATTAATTCAATAAAAAATCAAAAAAGAATCAGATATGCACGCAATGAAATATCGAGCGAAAGTAGGCAGATTATGGGTAACATCAAATCAAATAGTCAAAACATTGTAATCGAGATGTAATGACTAATTTGGAGTAGGATGCTAGAGATGATTCTAAAAATCGAGTTTTAAAACACTGATATCTTTCTCCTATTGCAAATTTCAATCTCAATGCCAACTAATAAATCTATACCTATTATAAAACAAAGTCCCCGGAAGCCGGTGTTTACTAAAAGAAGTGCAATTTTTCAGAAAGATTAAAATTTACATAATATTTTCAATTTACGGAACGGCTTAACCGATTCTGATGAGACTCAAGGAAGGATAGAGGAGGTCGTCGAACAACATATAGGCAACTTTTTACTGTAGAATTTCGGCGGAGTCAGGATTTCCATGCAAGCACAGCTAGGGAACCGATAAATGTGGATATAAAAAGATTTAACCACCTGAAATATTAAAGCAATGATAATTTCGTCTCCAATAACACACCATAACAATTGAGAAAGCACCAAGAGTAAGTAAAATAATCTTCACGGTTATTGGTTAAACTGAAACTGAAACTACATAGAACAAACAATTCAAACGAAGTTTTACACCTTCGATACTAAAACTTATCGCCCACTAGTATAGTTCGATTTTTCGTGTTTTAAAATAAAAAAAAATACCTTTTATGAGGTAAAAACAGACAAAGGATTGCTAAGGCCTAATTAAATATTTTTATTATAATAAATATGGATGCATATCAAGATTTGTAAACTGTTATCAAAACAGTTTATATCGGTCACGTAGAGGATATTATGTGTCATTGAAAGGGACACATACGATGAATTATTTCTAATCGTTCTTAACCTGGCATTTATTTACGGAGCTATTAGACTATTTTCAAGCGCAAATGTAAGTCAGCTACCAATGGCGCATTGGTTACGTGTTCGTTTGCATAATTTACCTAATTCAGTTTATAGGCTAACCGTTTAAGTCAGTCCTCGCCTGCGGAGTAAAAGGGCGTGGACGTAAGACGAGGACTGAGTTAAGCGGTTATCCTATAGTTACTTGGTTGAATTAAAAGATTTAACCAGTTTGATTTTATTAGACAACTTTAACAGTTTGGAATCACCGTACCACCAAACCAAATTCCGTTCGCATTTAATATTGCTTACAAACTGATAATATAGAACCTTTGTTTCCACTTTATAGTAACAGTAACAAATAGTTTTCGATATTTTTGGCGTTTTACAATTAACGTTAGCACGAAAGCATGACAAAGATTACACGATCGTTTATCATCATTCTCATACTCTTATCCCACTCTGAGTGGGGTCGGCACAATATGTCTTCATCTTCCATTCTCTTATATCATTGGTCAAATCAGACAATCTATCCATTTTTTTTTCGTCCTCCCTCTTGTCATATATACGCAACATGTATACACAGGCATTATGATCACAATATAACTGAATATATACAACACGGTGGGTCAACTTATCTTAGTCGCCTTTTACAACACCTCGGTAAGAAATGTGGGTGGTCTATTCTACTCAGTCGCGTACCACACGGCGGTGCAAGGTTAATATGGTATGGTAAAGCATATTAAAACTTGAAGGGATATAAATACTACGTGAACAGGATGAGTTGTAGATATGAATGTAGATGTGTAATATATTGAATTTATACAAATTTTACATAATTTATCTTGATATTGTTTGTTTACTTCTTTTATAGTACAAATAATATTTCGGTTTTATTCATGTATATATTTTAAAGTAACATTAAAAATTTCGTATATACATTAAAAAAAAAAGTTATAGTTTGAGGAATGAGTTTATCGCGAACTAAATTAATTAAAAATCAACTCTAAAAATTCTACCACAGAAATGCATAGTACAAAATTTTATCAGAGATACAAACGGTCACGCACCTGATTCAGTGTATCATTAACGCGATAGCAACGTTTAGATTACATGTAATAAAAGATAATATTAATACAATTTAAACAGACAGTTGGTTATTAGTTTGATCTACTACCAAATATCTTTAATTTGCATTATAATATAAAATGAAATCTTATTTATGATCAGCAGGCCTACTATGAACTCTTATTGCAACTCAATTAAAGACGTAAACTAAATTGTTTTGCTTTTTCATACCATGACATCTTAAAGACGCACATTTTAAGTCGTTGCCGAATGAGCGTTCGGAATTTGTCCTAACAACATGCGAGTAAAAAAGACAGAGTTATCTATAGTTCATATAACGTTATCCTTTTCAAACATTATGACCCTAATGCAATTCACACTTCACGGTAAGTAAGAAAGCGGTTCGCGGTCGTCGTTTACGTTTTCAATTAAGTCGCAATAAGAGTTCATGGTAAGCCTGCTGATGTAATATCTAAATCAGTGTTTCTCAACGTGGACCCAACGCCCCACAGGGTGGCACTTTGAAAATTTACTCGACACGAGTTTGACCCTTTCTTTTCCAACCCTACCTACTTTATCTACCTTTTATTTAAGCAATTCTTCTTCATTAAACCTATTATTTGAGTTTCTTAAGTGAAAAATTAAATTTTTTAATTTTAAAAGTTACGTAACATATGTTACACGAGGCGCATAAGAATTTTAGATTTAGCTAATTTGGGACATGGCACAAAAAAGGTTGGGAGGCACTAATTTAAATGAACATATAAGTCAATATTTATGTTTATTATAAGTCTTATTATCCCAATTCACGTTAGAAATTTAATTTGTAAAAAATTCACTCAACATATTAAACTCATTAATTTTTTTTGTAAAAATTTACATTTACATATTTTTAATCTTGTTCAAAAAATAATAAACTTAGGGATCGGAGAGAGCCCTATATTAAGGATTCTAGAGTCGGGTACTCCAAGATTATATATGCCTTCTCAAATAATACTGCCTCGTGTTTATTATTAATTTGTGATAATTCAGTTAAATTATCCTGACGTCTCGAAGTAATTTACACCGCTTCTGCGTCGCTAAGAGAGATAGCGGCAACATTTACATAGGATTTTAACGATTAATTCTTAGTCATTTTTCATATATTTAGTAGCTAGAATATTGTACTTGAACTTAAAACCTAGCAAGTTTTCTAACAGGCCACTTGAGGTTATAAAAACTGATTCTTTATGGACATATTTATGCACAGAAACTATAACATACTTTGCTATAGTTCGCGCGGGTTAAGCGAATGCATGCAATGCTAATGTGTATCAAGCAGGCAAAATTCACGCACCTTACATGTGCAGGACAACTCACCACATGCATCCGCCTCCACAAGCAACAATGCACACAAGCAATACACACGACCACCACCAAAATCTCTACCATCGTGTCGCCCCAAAACCGATGCATCATCAGGAGGATAGACTCAACGACAAAATCGTAATGCATTACGTGCGTAATATTTGCCTGCTTCATACAAATTAGCATTGCATGCATTCGCTTAACCCGCGCGGATTATATCAAAGTAGTTCTATTGTCTTTTCTTTAATATGGAATTCCGCAAAGTAACGCCCGCTTCTATAAATCATTGCAGATAGCATTTTAATTAAAACATATGTGTTACTTAAGCCTCGTTAAACGACGCTCACCATATAGAAATAGTAAGACTTATTTTTATATGTATTTATGCTTAACGGGGTGTCTTTATTAAATGCATATTGCAATTCAAAAACTGCATATTGGGTTTTTGCAATTTTGGACCCTACGAGTATTATTCTACACTAGTTTAACTAAGAATATGTTACATCGGATTATCAGCATACTGTTATAAAGGAAAAGGAAAAAAGTTATAAGATTGAGTGGACAGCCAAGGCGTTCCTAGTATACCGTAGAATATGCTATCGTCAAATTTAAGGGATTTTAGTTGAATGGCCATGAAGAAGGAAGGCAATGGAAGTTGAAAAGCGAATATTATAGTAAATAGAGTATAGCAAATATCGCATACAAGTAACAGTACTGAGACGATCCAGTTGAGAGTGAAGTGATACGAAGTTGATATTGTAGAATTTTATTGTTAAGTGCTGTACACACAACTCGTATATAGCGCCTGAATTATGTTAGTAGGTTAGATAATATAGCGTCATCATTAAGTAATAAACGCTACATTCTACAATCAGGTGTGTGCACGTATTCAATCACTTTCACGATTTTTCTTGTATAATGTTGAAGTTGATTACGCTACGGGCTATCGGACCTTTTCTGGCGAGACACCGCGGCCCTTGGCATTGTCCCTTCCGTAGAATCTAAAAGTCACTTGCTAAGGCAATAGTTGAAGTCCGATCATCGGGGTGAAGCTTTACGACAGAAGTAGAAGCGGATCGGCTCAAAGCAGCTCTCTGAAGATATGCTGTTTTTATTTTTACCTCAAAGTATATGATGATTGCAAATGGATATACTTACCTATATTAATATAGAAAACTTGTAAATGGTTATCTTGGATTTGTTCCCGTGGATTTGGTATAACAATTACATGATCTAACTATTTAAAGGTAGCTTAGACTAATGTAACTATTTAATGGATACGCTTCACTATAGCTATGTTAACTAAAACTGTTGTATCAAACTTGTTCTTTGGTGATACTGCTATTAAGTCCAATACAGGCGTTCCGCATAAGGTTTAATTAGACTAACATTATTCAGTTAAACCTTACATCCATACTATTCTTTCTAAAATTTATAATACAAAAGTAACTGTCTCTATTGTCGGACTTTTAACACTTACCACTAACTCAAATACCTCATTTCTTATGACTACCAAAAAAAATTTCGTTAATTTTTGTTCAGTTAAATTTCGTGTTAAAGTAATTCAATGAAGACAATACTATTTTGTTTTATCTTTAAGGAGACAAGTTTATAATGTTTTTATTAAGCTTCTAAACACGATTAGGAATAAATAATTTCTAAACACTTTTTTGACTTGTTCAACAAGTATTAGATTAGATTACTAAAAATAGTATTCATCGCTTAAGCGTTATTGAACGTCACTTATTTATTTCGTTTCTTTAAAAACTGTTCACATTATATCACAGGTATTTTTGTAATAAAACCGTATCACACAACACTCAAAATATTTTATTAATCGTTTACACCATTATTTACAAAGATATAAATTTGGAACAATAACATTTACATTATGGCATCGCGGCACGACGGATGTATGGACATTACTAACCGTTTTGACCTCAGGAACTCAGTTGACTTCTGATGACACTAATTGATTAATAGACCCCATTTATTCGGGCATTATCCACTTAATACTTCAAAAGTGTTTATTAGATATTTATTAATGTTTAAAAAGCAATATGTCTTCATCCAAGTATTACATTTTTAAAGTATTGCCATAGTATTCGTTGCCTCATTTTCTTCCCAGCTGCGCTAAAATATCAGTGCCTACTTTATGGCTTTGTTTTCTTTTTTTTGTCCGTTTTGAGTAATGTATAAAAGAGAAGCTCACAATAAGTCAACCTATTCTTTAGGCGACCGCGTGATATAACTCTAAAGACCATAAATCACAAAATTTCTTATAAAACTTTAGCCGTCCAATCTTCATAATCGTCCCGTCTACGCCTAAGTTCTTGTAGTCTTTAGGATTGTTATGACTAATTGTGAATGAATAATACTGTTTTGTGGACAATATTTTCTTATTAGTAATAATTAACTTCTATGACTGCCTCAAAAAGTGGCTATTAGAGTATTATATTAGATGGTTATCAATTTGGTGATAGTTAGTGTTCTTTTTCACCTTAAACATCTGTTTACATCCAAGTTAAATTATTGATCTGATCTGATGAAAAACTGATCGCATGCTTTAGAAGTTTAATCAAATTCTGGTTGAATTTAGTATTATGTTACTCTGTAAGTCTATATACTATTAGAGCTAAAAATTCTTGCAATAGATCGGTCCTGCGAAGTCATCATCAAACTTCAATAACAATTGATAAACTTATAAGTTTCAAACGTGACTCATTATCCTGGACTTGCTCAATAACTTAGACGGGATTATTAAGTACAAATTTTTTTCACGCCTTTATAGGGTCATTTATAATTTTCTGTTTCCTTGCGGTGAAGTATTTTTCTAGCCCCCATGATATTGCTGTTAGCCACGTGAAGATGTTGAGACAGTGCAAAGTCACTGTTGGTGAGGCACTATCTTTTATCCAACCTAAAATTAAACAAAGATAATTCTTATTGTATATTAAATTGTAATGTAACAATATAACGACAATTGTATTGTATATTAAACTGTTATTTCTACCTATTAAATCTTACTATTATCTACATATTATATTTATGATATTTGAACGAAAGTTGCATAGTTGATGTGATAGTTGTTTTGTTTTCATTAGTGTCTCGCTTACTGACTTACTTAATCCGTCTTTGAAGGTTCTAAAAATCTTCTGCATTTTCCTTATTTGCAAAAAACGAATTGGAACTCTAAACGAAAAATTCTTTGTGATTAAAATAAATTTTCCTTAATTTTAATTGCACTCAAGTAAATGCCATTTTGAACAGGTTTATTCTTACCTACTACAGGACCTAGGGCCAAGTATACGATTCCAGCTGTCAACAACTGTATACCAG
Source organism: Morpho deidamia (assembly GCA_947086505.1). Lineage (NCBI taxonomy): Eukaryota > Metazoa > Arthropoda > Insecta > Lepidoptera > Nymphalidae > Morpho > Morpho deidamia. The sequence goes on from CAMTZC010000025.1 coordinate 6,783,962, forward strand.
ACGCTCCTGGTAATTTGTGTAAAGGCACATGAGTTGGAATAACGAGCGCCATGAATACTGTACGTAGACCTTTTCCAAATCCTATAATTACTGCTATAACTAGAACTACACTGTAATCTTGCCAATATGCTAACACTGAAAGCAAAGTAAGAATTTTCAATCAACGATCACACAAGATTAATAAAATAATTGTATAGTAATACTTTGTTTCGGAAATCGTTTGGTTCTTAATTTATTAATGTATCATTATATGCCGAAGTGTATTATAATGATTAAAACGATTGATAATGTTGTCGCCGTACTACACGAGTAAATAAAAATTGTTCAAGAGTGAATGAGGAACTCTAATAATAATTCGTTCTTTAACATTATCTGTAAATAATGCGATAACATCCGCTATTATAACAAAACCAGCTTCTTATTTATTTTCGTTGCCCCTCAACCTGTGACATGAGATGACAATCTATTTCTCAGGAGATGAACTGTATGACACAATTGCTAAGTGACGCGTAATCCAAGCAAGTAAATTTATTCTATATTAGCAAAATTATTTTGCATTCAAACACATGAACCAAAGTGGAGTTTAGATGCCAATGGTCGTTGAAAAATAGATCATACTAATGCCAAAAAATCGACATACTGAATCAAAACCATTTCATTAATTAAATAAGAAATATAATTACCAACTCTTCCCATAGCCATAGATAATACTCCGAATAGAAAAAATGAGTTATTATCCCACCCAATTTTTCCAGCCACAAAAGGAACACAAAATCTCACGGAAATATCTACTCCAGCTAAAAGAGACATGAAAAATGCCACTTGTGATTTTGTAAATCCATAATCTCCAAGAATAAATGGTGTTAAGATTGAAAAGTTTAATTCATTAAAATTTGCTAAAGTAATTCCCAACATTAGATTAATAAAAGTAAAGTCCTTTAAAAGATCTAAATCAAAAAACATTGCAACTTTTTCGCAGAAAGTTAACTCCACCTCTTGGCATTCTTCCTCCTTAGTTTCATCTCCTTTTGTTTCGTTGAAAACATTATCTTCTAGTGGTCCATTCACGATGAGTTTAAATTTGTCAGTGTGATTTTTATCTTCATTTTCTTTTAAATACTCCTCTAATTTTAGTGAAGCTTGCTTAAGAACTTCACTCTCGTAATTAAAGTTATTAGATTTTCTCCTCTGCTTTGTCCGGTATGACTGATTACTATGATTATCTTTTAAGTACTTTCGTTCATCTAAGTCATCCTGATTTTTAAATGATATATTACTGTGATTATCTTTACTATATTTCTCACCATATTGTCCGTCCATCTTAAATGATTTAATACTTTTTGTTCCAGCTAAAAGTTTTTCGGCTCTATCGGCAATATATTTAGCCTTTTCTGGGTCAATTGTTTCTACAACAGCTTTTTCATCTGCTTTTAAATCTTGTGGTGCTTTTAAAGTTGGACAATCCTCTATTTCAGACTCTGGGATTTGGGTGCCGAGAGTTATTGATGTTTTACGTTTTGGTTTATTTGATTGTTTTAAGTCACGTTCTTGACCAAGAGCACCTAAGTTAGCCGAAGAATTCTTCTTAGATTCATTAAGATACAATGTTGATGACTTTCGCGACCGATTTTCCAATAAATTTGACATAGATGGTTTTTTAGAATTGAGCCGAGATGTTTTAGCAGATCCATCTCTAGAGGATAATCTACTTCTAGATTGTCTTGATTGACTAAAATAGCCATCATTAGCTCTTACCATCATGGGTATTCCGGGGTCAGTTATTTCATATCCCGGTGTCACAGGATCATCCTCGTTGTATAAATATTGACTTGAAAATACACTAAGATTTTTGATTTTTGATACTTGACTGAAGTAACCGCTCTCTTTATTTTTATTTATATCTAACATATTATTTGTTTTTTTATCTGGTGTTAATAGTCGTTCTTGATCTGATTCTTTTGGTTTAGGGGATTTAGAATGCCATTCCACAGGTTGCAATAAAAGAGCACAAGCAATTGCATGCAACGCAAATCCACTTATAATGAGAATTGCTCCTGTTTCCCCAAAAGCCGCAAAAAGTATGGTTATTATCTGCGGCCATAAAATTGGCCCGAGGCCCGTTGTGGTCCATGAAAGACCAGTTGCTAATCTTCTCCTGTTTTTCCAATATGTATTGAGCGCGAGCGCATTGGCTGAACTACTTATACCATAACCGGCACCTGGAGATTTAAATAAATTAATAATAATATTAACGTTATAAAATGAGTCAATATGAATTTATTATTTATGTAAATATGTTTTAAAGATAGCTTACCATACAAAATTGAGAAGGAGATCAAGTATGTTACAAAGTTATAGGAAAACGTTGTAAATAACAAAGAAATAATAACGACGATTGCTCCCGTGAGTGATACCTGTCGATAGCTGAACGTCTTGAACACTGGTCCATTTGCTAAACCTGAAAATGAAATTATTAAGCTTATGATAAAAATATATAAGGTATCAAATATGCCAGTAAGTATTAAACGTGGGGTAGATTGTGTATTTCTTTTGAATTGGTTACATATGTATGTATATTGGAATCTGATATCCCACTATATTAAAATAAAACTGTTTATTAAGTAGCAATATTCAAAACGCTTTGAATTATTTGTAGCTTAATAGATTTTTATATATTTTAGTTAATAGATTTTTTTTTCACATAGGGGAACACGAGTTCGAACCCGGGCAGGCACCAATGAGTTTTTCTATTAAATCTCATGTGTCTAATTGATAATTGCAATTTATTACACGCTTTTCGGTGAAGGAAGACATCGTGAGGAAACCTGCATATCTCTAGAGAATTCTGGAGATATGTCTAACCTACCAATCCGCATTGGAACAGCGTGGTAGGTCTTAGCTTCAACCCTTCTCTCCGTTTCTGGAGGCCTATTCCCAGCAGTGGGATTGTAACAGGGCGCTACTACTTTACTAATAGATTTTATAATCATGTCTATGATTTAATGTAATATGAAAACAGTTACAGATAAAAGATAAAAAGGAGAAAAGTAGGAAAACTCAGTTATATTACTTAACTACGACCGTTACGTAGTGTTTTGAAGACATGAGGTTTTAAGAAATCAAATAGTTATAATAACAAAATCAAAAAAGTAGATTGGCCGGTATGGTATCAGAGAGTTACCATGCGAGGCGCGTCACGCACCGACGCAAGACGTCAGGGCTGAGTTCATGTTGATGATGGTGGTGATCTCTGAACTCGTGATGCCGAGTCGAGCGAATTTTTCTCGGAATAGTAGCCCAAACTGCTGCAGCATCGGCAGCGTAGACAACTGGAAATTATAACTTTTTATGACTATAACGCAACCAAAGTTTATGACAATTGTGTACCAAAGATATTTTCTTCAAAAGGTGACCTTTGAGGTCATAAAATGATATTTTCTTCAAAGGTTCAAAGGTCATAAAATTCAAAGGTTCAGAATAGAAGAATCATTTGTTTTTATATATAAATTTATTGAATTGTATATTTAGTTGCGCCTTTTAATTAAATAGATCCAAACAAAACACAACATTAAAATTGCCTAAATAATTCCTATTGCCGTTATTAAATTAATGCAACATTTTACATTAAAATTGAAATAAATTGTTGTGGTCTATTTTTTTAATATGATTTATTAATTTAAAAATATAAACTGCATATTTGAATTAAAATTTTCATCATTTCAAAACATTTCATGCGCTATTAACAGCAGCATTTATGACTGCAATCATTCCTATCTGTGGAATTGTACGTCCACTGTGAAATAGTGTCAATCGATAAGAAATCATATGATAATTACAATGTTTTAAAATTTATAAAATCGCCCCACCCAGTTGTGATTCTATTATAAAAAATTGTACAAGGCCATTATGAATAAATATATAATTTAATCATTTTCAAACATTGCTTCGAGATTCAAATTCAAATTCAAATGTCGTTTATCATAATTCATCACTATTATCAGACTCACCTATAAATCATAATTTTTCTGACGTTCCATACTCTATTGTAAACCGTATACAAATTCAAAACAAAAGAAAGTATATCAAGGTTTTCCTTCTTCTAGTTATTAGTAAAGTATATAAGTTAGCGTACAAGTAATCAAATAAGTAGCATGTAATCAATTAATCAAATTGTATCATTTTTTATGTATCCAACGAGTTTTTTTGCTGGTTCTTCTCGGTAGGAGCGAACTTCCGAACCAGTTGTAGCTTTTTTAAAAACATTGGACGATTCAAAAGTACCGAAATATTCTACTTGAATAAAGAATATTTTGAATTTGAAAAAGATCTTCAGTAAGAAGTAACATTATACAATGAAGTGGTTAATAGATAAATAATAAATAAAGATCAATACCGATGCATTATGATGTACATTTAAATGTGAATATTTAAATAAGTCACGCTTAGAAAAATAAGACGTATTATGTGTACAATATGCGGCCATATTACTTTAGCTATTTGATACGGCCACAGTAGATGTAAAATGTAACCAACAAAAAGTTTAATATAGTAGAAAGTGTCATTATTTACTACAGCACAATACTGGACTCGTAGTTAAGGCGCATTTTTGCAAGAATTTAAGAAGAGTAGAAGTAAAAGAAGATTTTTCTGTTTAAAATATGCAAATATTTATTATTTTTTATACTTATTTACACAAGACATTTATTGTTTTTGTTTATTTTGTGGATATCAAAATGTTAATAATCATTAAATAATGTACAAGCTGGTTGTACCTTCAAATACCAATATATTATAAACTACTTTATAATTATAAAAAAACATCGATATAAATATCATTTCTTTTTTTATGATTGTCTATTAAATTGTATTGCATATGTGATAATGTTAAATTCGATTCTAATCTTAAACTTAGATTAAGGAATTATAAAATTTTACTTTGAATAAGCCTAAATAAATACAAATTTCTCTTAAAAAATAGTCGAAAATGAAAAAAAACCCACTCACGTTAGAAAACCCAGCAGCAAAAATGATCATCCAACCCCATCCCCCATCAGGGGGGATGAATTCGCCATCTTTCTTTAACTTCGTCTTCACGTTTTTAGATATACCCATCGTCTGAAATGGAGCATTAAAATTTAGACAAAATATTTTATCACACAACGAAATTCACATCGAACGTAAATTGGGCAGACGTGAGGTACGTTACGATTTGTAATGATAAGTGTTGAAGTGGAAGCAGTTATTAAATGGGACAAATATGTTAGATAAATAGTCTTGGAGAATAAAGACCGTTAATGAGGATATGCGGATATCACCATTATTGCTTTACTTGTTAATATAATATAACTATATATAGCTATGCTAGCCGCTTTACTCGCATGGAAATTAGTGTCACAAAAATTTTCGCTAATTGAAATTTTGAACATTGAAGTAGTTATTGTGTTGTTAACCATAAGAGATAGCGACATACTCTCCCTGACTTTTTGTACTTCTGTTGTAGGTTTACATTACTTTAGTTTGTCTCTCTCAATTACGCGGTACAAGCGACTAAAGCTCCCTCCCAGCAGGCGAGATTTTTACGACTACGCGACCCTGACCGTGATTAAATTAAACCGTAATGTACAATAATCCGTTATATTTTGAGAAAATGATCACATACAGACATATATTTTGGGGATTTTGTTTTATAATAAGTATAAATAGATTCATTATCTAGTCAAATTTACAGTCTGAATTTAACAACAATTAATTTCGTTTATAATCTGGATTAGTGCAAAGCATACTTTTTGATACTGTCGTCCATATAAACGAAATCGCTGGCATATACTAGTGTTGAAAATGGATTTTTTTATCAAGTTTGGGCTACCCGTCAATAAATATATAAATATAAATATATAAATATATGGGACATTTACACACACGGTCGTCCGTCCCCAAAGTAAGTAACTTAATACTTGTGTTATGGGTGACGGACAACTGGTAGATATACTACATATATAAGTTTAAATACATACTTAAATACAAATACACACCCAGGCTCGAAGAACCAACAATTTGTTTATAGAAAATGTTGGCCCTCGGCGGGAATCGAAACCGCGACCCGCGGAGCTGAAGGCAGGGTCACTACCCCACAGCGCCAACGGGCCAGTCAATAGTAGTGTAATTTCTCATTTAACTATTGTTAAACTTACAATGTAGTCTTTTACCATATATTCAGATAAAAATAAAGGGTGAGTGTACGAAACGAAATAAAATTTTTACAACATAAGGCAATGTAAAACTTTTTGGAGATCAAAACGTTTTAAAATTCGCCATTTTCAAAAATTTTTTAAATATAATACTTGTTAAATATAAATACATTAACTTTATTGAAAATGATATAGTTGAAGTACCAGAGACTAACAAATAATTTGTAATTTTTTATTTTACCAAATCGAATGTAGATGGCGCTGTTCAATATTCGGCCGCGCTATCGAGTGTCGTTCTTGGAAACATATAGCGGCTAAGGACCTTTACCTCGGTCCCGACGCTAGTAGAAGAGCTTCTGCGCTCTACTCTTCAATTTTTGTCCCTTTGACTCTGCGATATTGGCAGAAGTTAGAGGCTATAAACCTTTATGGTTATTCTGTAATGTATATTACAAAAGCAATAATAAAATTATTTTGCTATAATCCGCGATACAGTAAATAGAAAATATATATAGTGCTAAATGTATAGTGGACTATACGTTTTTTCATACCCGTTACATGCAGGATTCGTAAAAAGCATATGCACAAACCTCCACCACTTCCACCACAATACACAAGCACTACACAGGTTCACTATCACAAACTCAACAATCGTTTCGCCCTTTGCAATTCGGGCTTTGCGATTTTGTCGTGGAGTCTATCTCCTGATGATGCTTCGGTTGCGGGGCGAAACGATTGTTGAGTTTGTGATAGTGAACGTGTGTAGTGCTTGTGTATTGTGGTGGAAGTGGTGGAGGTTTGTGCATATGTTTTTTACGAATCCTGCATGTAACGGGTATGAAAAAACGTATAGTCCACTATACATTTAGCACTATATATATTTTCTATTTACTGTATCGCGGATTATAGCAAAATAATTTTATTATTACTTTTGTATTATGGATCTCCGCAAAGTAACGCCTAATTCTATAAATTATTTAATGTATATTAATTTCTAAGTAATCGAGAGAATAGAGATGTAATATTACTTGAAAAATTACACCGCGCCGTTCCGACTTCCGATGCTCTAGAAACTCTATCATGTACCGAATCGTCTGGTGTAATTACATTTTCCTAGGAAAATGTTGGGTTCCAGGGAAAAAAACAAATTTCGTCTATAACAAGGTATTATCGCGTATAGGAACCATAATAGATAACCATATTTCTTTTAATACAATCTGAGTATTGCAAATGAAAGAGCGGTGCGGTATCAGGTAATAATAATTATAGTCGTAATACGACGGTTTGTATATCTGTTACGTTTCACTGCTGGCCCGCTGGAATAATATTGATGAAATTTTGTATAATTGAAGCTTTATATATCGAGCAAATATATCGTATAAAAGAGGCCTTTGTCACTTTTATTAGCATAGTTATGGTGCTATGGTTTCCACCACAGTCATGAGTTATTTATATATTACTAAACTAGTATTAGTTAGTTACTAATATATACACGCTGTACTGGCATAATATGATGATAAACTACTCTAGAATGTATTAAAAATATTGTAGATACTTGATATTCTGTACCTGTTATACACAAACCATACGCTGTAGTAAATATATCTGTCATCTTGTTTTAAAACAATACGCAAGGTTAGTATTTCATGAGTAATTCTATAATAACACTGATTACAATTATCTATAGTTTTGTTGATATACACTTTTATTGAGCGTAGATTATGTACGGATATTAAAGTGCAACGATTACACATACGATTATGTTTTTTTTACACACACGTAAGTAAATTAATACTAATGTTATGGGTGACAGGTAACTATATATATAAAAGTAAAAGTAAGATAGCGGCCTGTTACAATCCCACTGCTGGGAGTAGGCATCCTCTCTCCGTTTCTGGAGAGAAGGGTTGGAGCTAAGACCTACCACGCTGCTCCAATGAGGATTGGTAGGTTACACATATCTCCAGGATTCTCTAGAGATATTCAGGTGTCCTCACGATGTTATCCTTCACCGAAAAGTGTGTGATAAATTGCAAATACCAATTAGACACATGAGTTTTAATAGAAAAACTCATTGGTGCCTGCCCGGGTTTGAACTTGTGTTCCCCTCGAAAGAGTCGCACGGTCTCACCGCACAGTCTGTCACAGCTATTTTATAGACAGCAGCTTTACTATATAGGTACATATATAATTTAAATACATACTTAAATACATATTAATATCCGATTAATCTCGAAGAGCCAACGAATTAAAACATGCTGACCTTCGGCGGAAATCGAACCCGCGACCCGGGGAGCTGAAGGCAGAGTCACTGCCATCTGCGCCAAAGGGCCAGCATGTCGTTATGCAGGTAGTGAATATACTTATACGACCAAATTTAGTAAAACTTGAACGGATAGTTAATTATTAAAATAGTATTTCTTATAACGATATTTTTGATTAATTGTAGCTGAGAACAGCTTAGAAATTATTAATTATTTTGATTATATGTTAAAGATAATCAAAAGAAACAAAATCGCATTAACTTCTCTAAGTATTTCAAATTAAATTAAACTGCTCGCATCATTACTTGTTCGCACGGCTCACCCGATGGTCAAGTTATATTTGTATACAACTAATAAATCATTTTATCTACCTACAATTCTTATCAAGTATTGTATCGTCATGTTCTTAGAAAACCTTGTGATGGTTGAGTTATTAATGAAAAGGTAGGTATGATGAATTGATAATAGAATAGAAATCTAGAAAAAAAGCAATAAATTAACGAGTATTATAGGGCGTTTCAATATTCGTATTATATCCACAGCAAAAAATACTAAGAACAAAAATTTAGCACATTTTTTATGTGGTATTGTTTTACTTGTATGGCATGATATAAGCACAGGATCGAACACGCATTAATAGTATGTCACTACACGCTTACACTCACCTGCGGCTATGGTTCTACTGACGTGGTACGATTGAGATCTGAGGCAGTGTAAGGTTTCCTTTGTAGTTTTGTATAGTGTACAATAGTAAGTATTATGTATATGATATTTACGTATGTATTATGTATAATTAGCGGCCCGCCCCTGCTTCGCACGGGTATAAAATATGTAAGTATAGGCTGTCACTCAGTGAAAAAAATGATTAAAATAGATCCAGTAGTTTTGATTTATTAATTACTGCCCGCGGCCCGCACGCGTTAAATTTGGAGTAAAACAATTCCCCTTTCCCTATACCATGAAGATTTCCTGCTATCTTTGGAATATCTTAATTCATATAATACATTTTACCTAGTTCCTTTTTACATTTTTCTCTATGTATTTTATTTTTACAATTAATCCAATCGCTGCTAAATTATAAGTGCTTTAGGGCGAAGCGCGTCTCCGATGCACTATTTATAGGCAAGCGCCGCATATTAAATCTGTAATATCTTCGAAAATATTGCCTTATTTTTATTAAATATGCTGTAAACGGCCATATTGATCTATATTAAGTCAACAATGTATTTAAGGTACTTAATTTGATAAGGATTGATGCTGTATTGCTTAAAATTGCTTCGAAAAGAGGGCGTTATTTTTCGTAAAAAGTAAATGACAAAAAAATGCTATTGTGGGTTATCCATAAGAGATAGACATATACCCTCGCGGAGTTTTCTGTAGAGCTTTTTAAGGTGTACAAATTTTTAATACATTATTTTGATCAATCTTGTAGTGTTTAGCCTGCGTTTGCAATGTAAGCGGAAAAAAATGTAATTATTTACGACAAACCTTAAAAATTACAGTATTTCTCTACTCCATATTGACTGTTATTGTACATATAAACCTTCCTCTTGAATCACTCTATCTATTAAAAAAAACCGCACCAAAATCTGTTGCGTAGTTTTAAAGATTGAAGCATACATAGGGAAATAGGGACATAGACGGCGGCGACATAGAAAGCGGCTTAATTTTATACTATGTAGTGATAAGAAGGTAACAATCAAATTAAAAAAATTGCAAATTTTTATTTTAAAAAATTGCTATATTTCGTTGAAATTGTAGAGCTAGCTAGCCTCTAATCACGTTATAATAATGCCAAGCCAAGTTTAGTTCCAGTTAAAAGTCGTGTGAAAAATATCAGAAGATACTAGGAAAGAAATACCTGAAACTACATTATCAGTGTTAATGTATAGAAACCCGTATATTCATGGCTTATTTTATCGGGTGAGCCCGACTAGTTTCTCGCCGCAATAATGCAGCATAATAAACGCATGAGTAAGGACCCAGTATGGGCTTATAACTAGTTAGGCTCAGACGATAAAATAAGACGTGAGTATAGCCGGTTTCTATGCATTAACTATTCCCCTCACGGTAGTTCAAACTCAAAACCAAAAAGTATCTAAAATCTACCAACTGAATCGAATAAGCAATAAAATATATATTTAATATTTTTTATGTATGTGTGTATGTATATCTTCATGTATACAACGATATCTTTTCGAACACAAAGGCGAAACGAATAAAATTTCGTCAACGACAATAACGAATCAATAAAAATAAAGATAAAAATTGACATATTTATTGTTATCAACCTTGCATGTATAAAATAAATAAACAATGCTAACATACCGAGAGAGGGCGTGAAGTGGTCTGTTCAATGAGAACGGTTAATAGCAGACAAAAGTGCTCTCATTATCAGCTTATCGTGTAGAATGGCTAATGAGTAGGCCCTTAATCAGCCGTAGACGACGTGATGTCTCAATAACATAAACTACTATATAACTTTCTGTTGTTGTTTGATAATTTGTGAATCAAGCTAGATTGAAGCCACGTGCTGCTTGGATTTGATATAATCAATTGGAGTGAACTAATATTATTCTTTTCCATTTATGTCTTATACGACGGACCATATATAAGGTTAAAAAAGGTTTTAATAAAATTTCATGCCCCTACTGTTAATCATTCCTGGCAACAGCATCAGATCATGCTTGTCATGAACATGCATTGTCATCGGGACTCGACCAGTATTTTTTTTGTGAAATTTCAGCTCAATCGGACTCCGGGAAGAAGGTCAAATTTAATTGAATACACAGAAAGTTAGATAAAAGCTTGTAATAGTAATAATAAAAAAAGATCCGTTGCAAGACGTCTGGGAGGCATGAAAGACGAATTTATTATTATTATTATTCTCCTGCCTTTATCCCACTATAAGTGGGGTCGGCACAACATGTTACAAACATGTTATCACATGACTTAGCTACGTATTTTAGGACCGGCCGCCTGCCTGACGTCAACTTACCTTTCGCTTTTTGCCTTACTTGTCTTACTTGTCGCCTTTTACGACACCTCGGTAAGAAATGAGGGTGGTCTATGCTATGCAGCCGGATACCACACGGCATGAAAGACGAAATGAAATATTCTTATTGTTTTACAGAATAAAAATATGAAAAAAAAATTTTTTTCAATGAACACTATGCTGTAAAATCTCAAGTCTTTTACATTGTTCCATTAGTATTGTTTAAAGCAAAAATCGGTTGTTACGTTTGGGAATTTTGACAAAAGGATGTGTGATGTAGTGATATACATATAGTTCACATTTATTTATAAATAAAACCATATGGTTTTGCGACGCGTTGCTAGTTCCACAGTATTGATAACCCACCACAAAACATATTTGCGTAGCGAACAGGCAGGGAAAGAAGGGCAACAGTAAGATCATCCCGATTACTGTAATTTGAAATAAGTCGGTTTTTTATTGATACACACAAGTAAAACTGGAGTAGGGTACTGGATTAATTAGCATGGTATCTATACGCCCACTATGTCAGGAATATGCGGCCTTCATTTATTCGTGGATGAGTCGTAGCTAAACTTTTTACCCTTATTTGAAGAACTGATATAAATAAGTACTTCATTGATTGTGAATTCCGTAAGGAGATCCATGCTGGTGATAGCGTAAGGATTTATAAAGTAAACGATTTGTAAAGTAAATATCTCTAAGACACAGATTAACAAATAATAATGAACAAATATAATGGATAAACATAATCTTATATCTGTAGAATAGTAATGTAACTGAAACTATAGTTTTTTAGTGTATTCTGTATATAGTGACTAATCTGCTATCATTTGATAATCAAAGATTAATCTAAACGCGATAATTAGACGTCGTTTTTATTATACAGGTTTTAGTATAATAATGGCATTGTTTGAAATAGTTTAATATACAATATAATAGAGTACCCGTGGCGTCTTTAACGTATTGTGACGTAGAATTTTCTTTGTTCTTGAAAATTATTACAATCGTTGTAGAATCCATCATTTTTTGATGTTTTTAGACTTTTATTTATATAGATCTGTAGGCGATAACACCGCCCTTGCAAGTTCTTGCAAATAATTCCTTGTATTTTTTTTCTGATAATGTATGCAATAAGTATTAATAAATTGATCAAAATGTATACTATTAGCAAATCTTCTGAAATCTTAATTTTCGGATATTAAGATTTTATGTTAGATTTTAATCATCATCATAGTATTCTTACCATTATCCCACTCAAGGTGAGGTCGGTACAATATGTATTCATCTTCCATTCTCCTCTATCATGAATGAACATGCTGATAAATGAATGAATGAAAAAATTTCGTATTACAAAAAAGAGCCATACGTGGCATCTACAATTTAAGTCCGCGTGATTCCCCGCCAGAGAAGTTTAAGCTAATAGGTATTCTTACATTTGCTTCACAGTATATTTTAAACAATGTAATTTTTGTACATAAAAATATAAAGAATTGTAAAACGATAGGTGATGTATATAATAGATAAAGTAGGAACCGACATAAGCTTGTGACTCCTGCTTTGCGCCTAGGAAAAGTACGTAAATCGTTTGTGGGTTTGGGTATAAGATTTTATAATAAAATTCCGATATCAAGTTTGGCAATGCCATTACAGCAGTTTAAAAACACTGTTAAAAAGAGGCTGATCCAGAAAGCCAACTATACTGTTGAAGATTACTTAGGTGATAAGAATGTGTGGATATAGGTGCACTTCTACCATGGACAAGACAGTAATAACTAAATGTAACTAGTTCTAAGATTTATATTTTAAAAAGAGCAACCGCCGAGTTTCTTGCTGGCTCTTCTCGGCAGGAACAGCTTTCCGAACCAGCAGTAAAGTTGACGATTCAAAAGCACTTGTTTACAAGTTTACTTGAATAAAGAATATTTTGAATTTGTATTTGAAAAAAATATCATTTTTTACACAATCCATCCATCTTTTTTTCAGCCTTTCTGGTTCTATATCCACATGGAACTCTTTTGATCACAAGATTTTCATTTCTCCTCATTACCATTGACCATACTAATTACCAACTTAATATTATACTTCTCATCTTTTCTATAATGGACGCAACTTTCAGACTTCCTCTTATATTCATTTCGAATTCTATCAAATCTTGTCACGCCAGACACATACCTTAACATTGTCATCTCATTTGCATGCACATTTATTTCCTCCACCTTCACCTTTTATATTGACTTTGTCTGACATTTAGTCAGAGAAAAATCAATGATCATATTACAATCAAAATATGATATGAAATGTTATTGAAATACATAAATGTAATGATCCGCAGTAATTAAGGTTAGTGTGTCTATAATATTTGTTTTATTTCACATAAAGTTTTCCACTAGTGTGATTAGATTACAAATTGTGACATAGAATGGACTTTGTATTTTTGCAACGAGATGCAATTACGTGCATAAATTTAAAATGCAGATATAACATATTTATAATAGTGTACTTTTATATTATACTAGCTGTCCGGCCACGCGTTGCTGGGGCTCAGTCTGGTTTCGAATTCCCTTCGAAACAGAACTAAACAATTAAAAAAATCTCTCGCAAGCTAATAGAAATAGGATCATCCACTGGATCATTTTAAAGATTTTCTGAAAATTTCAATGAAATCGGTCCAGCTATTTCGGAGTTTACAAAGGACATACAGACAAGCATTCATTTTTATAAATTAGAAGATTCATCATTCGACCGCCCTCATTCCACCCTAAGTGGGGTCGGCACAACATGTTTTAATCATGTTGTAAAATGACTTGCTCTTTGCGACCGACCGCCTGCCTGACGTCAATTTACTTTAGTCGCCTTTTACGACACCTCGGTAAGAAATGAGGGTGATCTATTCTACTCTGCTCCACACGGCGTTATAAATAAGAAGATTATTTGCTTATTAAATGACAAGCAATGACCTTGCATTTTAATGTATAATTTTTAATCGTCATTTAATAAATCACATATAACCATTAATTCAAACGTTTCTTTTTAAGATATAGGGTTCAGTGTTTTCACATCCTCTAAGCTAGTAGTAACTCGTACAATATATTCAACGTGTGTATATACAAAACCGGTTGACTATTTCTTTTATAATATTACTTGTATCACGAAATTAAACTTTCTATCATAACACACGTGATTTATGCATATAGTTATTATACTAGATGATTTATAGACGCAGGCGTTACTTTACGGACTTCCATAGTACAGAAGTTAATAATAGAATTATTTTGCTATAATCCGTGTTTGTTAAGAGATTCTATGTTATTCTAAGAGTATGACGCAGGCAAAATTCACATACCGTATACATGCAGGACAAGTCACCACACGACTTTGCATTACGATATTGTCGTGCAGCCTATCCTCCTGAAGATTCGGTTCGGGGTGAAACGATCGTAGAGATTGTAGTAGTGAGTGTGTGTAGTATTGCTAGTGGCGGCGTTTTGTGATACCTATAGTACACGTTTCGTGTTACATTGATTCTCTTAACAAACGCGGATTATAGCAAAATAATTCTATTGTAACTTCTCTATTTCTAAAGTAGGGCAGGCCTGTAAGTAAGAGTGTCACAACAAAAGATAAGAAGGAGAAACTCGTAAACTTCTTCTTTGTCTAACCACACATAAATAAGAGAGACAGATAGATACACCCTCATTTGCTTTCTCTTTATTCTAATATGACATATTTCAAGCTGGCTCACCTACTCTAGTATAATAACTCTATGGGTCTATGAATTACATCAAAGTCTATATATAATAAACAATTTTATTTCTTTTAGAATTCCCTTTACTAAGAATTCATAGACCCATTAAATGTAAGAAACGTCGAGGTATAAATTTAATACTATAAATACAAATTCAAATTCAAATAAGTCCTTATTCAGGTTGGCTTTTACAAACACTTTTGAATCGTCAAATTATAATGAAGCTACGGCTGATTTGGAAACGTGGTCTTACTAAGAAGAACTAACAAGAAACTCAAAATAATTGTTTTCAAAAATAATTGATTCAATAAAATATAATCTTTAACAAATAAAAAATTACAATACGTAGGTATTAGAAACAACGCGAGAACCTCGTGAATACAATAAATCATCTATTTTTATAAATTATACCCTTAAATACAAATATAATAATACTCATACATACCTTTGTTCATGTATAGCTAAGAATCTACATAATACTGATGATGGTTTTAATAACAAAGCACGCTGTTCAACGCGTGATCTTGCACTGGCCCATTGAAATATACACATTAATTTACACCGACAAATAGGCGTTTAGTGCTGTTATAAAATGTGTTCAAGTATCGCCAATTGCTTTATCATAAATCGTATGTATAAGTTATTTCCTTTAACTTCGCTTGGTTTATAAGGACTCAATTTAATATTTCAGTTATGACAATGGCACGTTTCAAACTACTTTACTCACTGCACTCACGAGTCTGAATTCATCTTAATGAATGTTGTTTTATGAACTGTCTTAACTTCTAATAGATAACTTAAACTATAACTTAAACTATAAATAACTACTAATATAAAAATAACTTTAGATTAAATAAAATTATAACTGTTTCTGTGAAATGGTATTCTCTATAGTTTTGGCTACATGGTGTTAATTAGTACCGCTGCGTTTTATCCGGATGAGTAGAATAGACCACCCTGATTTCTTACTGAGGTATCGTAAAAGGCGCCTAAGGTAATTTAACCCATCGTGTGGTTTCCGGTTGAGCAGAATAGATAACCCTCTTTCTTACCGAGGGGTCGTAAAATAAGACTAAGGTAAGTTGACGTCAGGAAGGCGGCCGGTTGTAAAATACGTAGCCAAAACATGTTTATAATATGTTGTGCCAACGCCACTTAGAGTGGGATAAGGGCAGCAGGAAGAGAATGGTAAAGTAACAGCCTCTTACTATCCCACTGCTGGGCATAGGCCTTCTCTCTCCATATTTGGAAAGAAGGGTTGGAGCTACCACGCTTCTCCAATGCGGATTGGTAGGTTACACATATCCCCAGAATTCTCTAGAGATATGCAGGTTTCCTCACGATATTTTCCCACCGAAAAGCATGTGATAAATTGCAATTATCAATTAGACACAAGTTTTTAATAGAAAAACTCATTGGTGCCTGCCCGGGGTTTGAGCCCGTGATCGTCACTAGAGAGTCACACGGTCTCACCGCTGGGCTATCACAGCTTAGGAGGATGGTGTTAATTGGTAAATGTTATGCGCACTTATTAAAGATATGCATATCAGTATGTTTAAAGTATGAATGTGAATATAGTGCAATGTAATAATATGTATATTATTAGTATCCTTATTAAATAAATAACAATTAAATCTATCAGACACAAAAATAGTTTTTGTGTTCAATTACATCATGAAAACATTCATAATACGTGATTTGCAATTTACGGCGATGAGAAACATCGTCAAGGAATCAATATACAAGGTATGTTTTATATTTTAATCAGGTATACTTGTTCAGGTTCAGGTAATACTTCTTGATTGTAAGTGATAAGGAGGAATACTGTAACGTTTTCGCAGCAAATAAACAATTGCTCTTTAAAAGTTTGGGACCTAATTTAAAAGCGGTCCTTTCCCATCAAGATAAGTTTTAAGATAAATAAATTAGTGTTCTGCAAATTCTTATTTTATTTCAATTCCCGAATAACTATATAACTGCATCATAGTAGTCTTTACTTTGCAAGTCTGATACAGTCCTCCACTGCGCGTAGTCTTAAGCCGAAGTCCGGCCCTCCAGGATGCTGCGAGCCTCGCTGGAGACTCGCTTTCCCAATTTTCACTCCCGAAGATGCAGATTGAAATCTTTACTATTGTAGCAATTTTTGCAAACTCAATATATTTTAGTAACTCTAAGTAGTGGATACTACCCCGGAAAAAGTAGTGTTGGCAGACAAGTACTATATACTAGACAGGACACGTAAAAAAATGGTACCAGAGGTAAAACAGCGTTCCTGCCTTAAGGCGTGTTTCCTTAAGTTCTGGAAGAAAAGTTCAATTGACCTATCAGAGAAAGAGAGGGAGAAGGGAGGAAAAGATATGGGGGGAAGAGAGTAAGATAATGTATATAAATATATTAGAGGCTGTATATTATCAAGTCGTGAATAAAGACATATAATACTTCAATCAACGCACAAACATGACTTGTACATCGTGTCTTTATAATTATTAATGATTAGATTGACGTAACATCTATGTATATGACACTGGTAACACGTTTTGCCTGTATGAGCAAATAAATTCTTTCAATAGCCCAATAATAGTTGATAAAATAATATTATTGCTTTTATCTTATATAAGCACGTGGTGTATTGTCTTAGAATAAGGCAATACATTAATCTTTTGTTGTGAAAAAATGTAGATAGTTATATTTATCATCTACATACTTCTTTCGATGGAATTTAATATTATCTAGTACTAAGGGTAGGCCCTTTCCTTGCTGCTTTCACAGATAGATATCGTTGATATGTGTTAAGCGTATTAGATGAGAGTTAAGATACCACGAAAATATAATAAGCTATGCCCCGACTTGAAGGTGAAGCGTTTCAGGGCACAGATCGGCTGCTGATATTTACGTTCAATAACTCGAGAAAACGATTAAACTACACTTCACTTATTAAGTTTGTTAAATCATAGAAAAAATGCAATTTCCGCCTTAACTATTTACTTTTAAAGTGTATTAATATGTAAGACAGAAGGCTGGTTCTCCTTCCCAGAGATTGTAAAAATCTAAATCTAGGAAAAGAAACAGTTCTTGGTTTGTATTCGGTTCTGATTAATTTGTTCACAACAAGTTTTAATGTTAAGCCTTATTGTAAAAGCTTATTGAAATATTAACTTTGTTTATATAATGAAAAAAATTGATTTCATTTGACTTGATTTCAGCATCGGCGACGATCGTTGATCGTTTGATCATCTAGAATCGGCACGATCATCAGGCAAGAGTCCACACTAACATATCACCCAGCGATTCCTTATAATGCGTATACGAAAAACAGACAATTCCCGGGTTGTAAGCGATCGAAGACGATCATAAGCGATAATTGGCGAGTGCAGCTGAATATGTAGCCTCTACTCTTTTTTTTTCAATGTCAGGAAAATCCTTTATGGGTCATCACCACCCGACGGAGACGAGCGGTGGGTATGTCGGACTCTCACCGACTAAAAACCTGACAATGCTCCTCCACGCTGCTGGTGGCGGGGAAAGGGTACCGTTGTGCACATTGCCCCCCCCCACCGCCAGCAGCAGCTCTGTACCCCGGAGAGCGCCACCTCCAGGTCGGGGCCTCTCTAAGCAGTGGCCCCTCTCTCCGCTAATCGATGCATGGGGAGCACCAGATGCATCGACCGCCTCGGGACCCTTTACACTTGCTCGCGATTTATCGTTTGTAATCGCCAATTATGAAGAGAAGCCATAAAATATTGCACGACAATACTACTCAATGCACGTCTATATTTCGTATTAATTGTATCATGTTTATATTTGGATCATTGTGGACAATAAATAGTATTAAGTATTATATATTTTATGAGTGCTACTATATTCAGGGTACATTGTTCCTCAAAGCGTTACGCACTCGTAATTAACATGTACTGATGAAATTTGGTACAATAGATGATTATATATACCAAACCTAAATGAAGGATAAAGTCCTTTTAATCATTCGGAAACAGGTAAAAACACTTTAAACATAATAATATATATATTTTTTACTTTTCAATGGTGCTATCAAAGTCAAGTGTTTGATACACAAGGTTTAATAAAATTATGTTATCAGTACGAAACTAAATTAAAATCAAAACAAGGTAAGCATTAAAGTGGCCGAATTCAAAAAGTTGTTATGTACCACATAATAACTTTTAGAATTCGAATTGCAATAAAGCGTGACGTAGCGTAGATCCGTAACTTTGACTATCAAGATAAAACTCGTTTTTTTTTTAAATACTTCGTCGCGTAATGTCGTAAGTAATGTTGATTGCATTGTATTTTAGTCAATTAAGCCTAACGTTTATTTCGGTCACTTTAATACTAAGCTTGCGTGGTAGGTATACAATGAGTCTTTTACAGACAGAAAATGTACAAATTGTAGGAGCTGATAGACTGCGCTTTAGGTTATAGTTATAAATTAAATATTTATTAAAATTTTACGATGGAATTAACTTCATTCTAACTGTCAGAATAGAATTCAAGTTCTAATTACGCACTGTATTCCACTATGGTAACACCGTTTAAACAGCTTTCCACACTGAATAGTACGCTGAATTTTAAGTAGGTACATAAAACAAATGACTGATTACTAAGTTCGCCATATAGAAAATTTACTTTGCATAAGGTTTAATAAAGCATTTTCATAATTACTCATGTGTGAGTGAAAAAAAATTGGCTCGAGCAGTAAATTCTTCAACTGGCGATTTAAAAACCGCAAAGTGTATATTTCATAGTTTATTTTTAATTATCCTGTGTTTTTAATAATGCATCACAACATATATATATTTGCTGTTATTTTATTTAAGGCGTCAGTCAACTACCTAAATTGTATTTTCGTTATGTTTTAAGCTTAATTTACCTTATATAACATGCAAAGAATTTCAGTCACATTCAATTGAAAGCAATTCGCATCATAATCAATTATCATATTCGTTTAATTTAAAGTTAAACGTATATATTAATCAATCATCTCGTTAATTTTTTTTTTCAAAAATAGGTTTTATTATCCCCGTGTCTATGCGTGTATATTTCGTGTTTGTTTACGGCTTTCGAAAGTAAAGGATACCTAATATTGTAGATATTGCGTGAAACGTAACGTTTTAGTAAATATAATCATATAATATATTTACTAAAACGTTACGTTAGTAGTAAAAAAAGTAGTAAAAAAATTTAAAAAGCTTAAATGAATTAAAATTGCCTAATTCCGGTGCCTTGAAAAAAGATATAATTATGGTATAAATATTACAAAATTCCCAGAATATGAAAGAAAATTTAGAATTCCTGAATTATAATATTATAATATGGCACATTTTGGGTTGGCTTCCCTACTCAAGTATGTATAATAAGTCTATGGCCTTTATCTTTAGTGGCTAAATATTAAGGCGCGCAACACTATCGAAACAGAGACACCTATAGACTATTATAGAGTCATAAAAACCATCAAATGTCATAGTCAAATGTGCAACAAGGATGACAGGAAATATGTGAGAGAGAACTAAAACAAAAGGGAAAAAGTTTGAATTTGGCATCTTTAGCAGTGTCACTCACGCCGTTTCATTGACTAATCTTCGTTAGTCGTCTGTCAGTACTTTTTTATTTCAGTGTTCTTTTGTTATTTGAATGAACTTTATTTGTAAATAGATCTTTTCATACTTTCATAAATTAAATAAAGTGTGCATATATTTAAATTAAATTTGTTTGTGAATATTTGTTTTCTGGAGGTAACTATAATGAAATTATAAGATTTTATTACACAAAAACGCTTTTATGGGAAACATTCATAAAACGGTAAGTTTTAGAAGTTTAATTATGTTTCTGATAATATTTTTAAACATTGTTTTACCTTGGCATAGATCTGGAGAACGCACACATTTTTTCTTTTGTATAAAAATTAGTCATTAAAAGTTTTGACCGCATGTGCATTTGAGTTTTGACGAAATTATATTGCAAATTGGAAAGTTGTGTTGACGTAGAAAATAAGTACAGACTCTTTTTGTTTTCTTAAAATAGTGTTTGAATTTAAAATAATATTAAATATGGGCAGTATGCAATTTATTTCTTAATGTGTTTGTTTATTTTCGTTTAAGTATAACAAGTTTACAGAAAAGTAAATTTTTGAATTTTCTGTTACTAACTGTTTATTGACTTTTTATTGAAAACTAGCTTCTTCTTGGCACCTTAAGTTTAAAGCATTTAAGTATAATAGACTAGATGGAACATGCTGCTTATTTATACAAAATAGTTTAATATCGATGTATATAACATTAATATATATGTTAATGCACTACTAAAACAGATTTTACCCATATTGTTTCATTTTTCATTTTTAAATTTTGAAGGATTTATAAAGCAATTTTCTGAAATCTCCTTTGCCCTGTGCTTTGGTTTCTTTTAATGGGCTGGCTATAAATGGCCACACTCGCAATTTGTATCATCCTGTAAAGAGCTATCTATATCAGTATCCTTGAATAGTTATTTTAAATGTTGTTATGCCTAACTTAGAATTATTTGTGGAGTTATATTATATAATTGACCAATACCCACAAACAATCAAGAGACTTTATAAGTTTGCGGATACTGCTTTAATATTTCTAAGCTATTGCTACTTGGATTTTGTCTATATTTTATATGGGATAAAGAAAACAGAACACTTAGTGAAGGTAGGCACTGACCAAATCATGATATTTTTATAATATACTTTCTACATATAACATTTGACACAAATGAAAGTGTGTAGTGTCTGAACATGATCAATACAAAAATCAGGCACAACCCATATACTGTATTTCTAATAATCAAATAACTGGTATCTTTTGAATGAAATGAATGTAATACAGCAGCTTCCACTTTTTATAGAAAACATCTTATTTACCTACTTTAGAACCCCATTTAGATTTAGTTTAGAACCCCCCAAATTAAAACAGCAACACAAATAATATTTTACTTTAATCAAATATCTAATGAAAAAGATTCCCATTTACTATGGCATTTGAGGTATGGGAAAAATATAAGCTGTGATAGCCCAGCGATAAGCCATGATAGCCCAGCGATGAGCTGTGATAGCCCAGCGGTGAGACAGTGTTACTTTTTCGAGACATGTTACAATTTCAAACCCTGGGCACACGCCAGTGAGTTTTTCTAAAAAACCTATGTGTCTAATGGATAATTGCAATTTGTTATATATATGCTTTTCTCAAGAAAACATTGTGAGGAAACCTGTATATCTCTAGAAAATTCTGGGGATATGTGGAACCTACCAGTTGGCATTGGAGCCGCATGGTAGGTCTTACCGCGAACCTTTCTCCCAAGTAATTGAGAGAGCCTTTTCCTAGCAGTGGGATAGTAATAGTTTGTGACTTTAGTTTTATGGGAAAAAGAAATAGTAAATATTTGAATGTATTTAAACAATTAAAATAGATGTGAGCAAAGTCACTGGTATAAATAGTAATTTATAAAAAACATTGTGCCAATTTGTACAGTTAATGAAATAGGAAGTGTTTATTAAAGCAATTAAGCCTGTCCATTTTGTTGAAACAACAGTTATAATCTATACTACTTGTAATAATTAATGTTAATAAAGAAATTACGTCTACAGTTTAATAAGCATACTAATATAAAGTTTTTAAACGAATTAATATTTTAAATATCAAATATGGTCCACCAACAAACCATTATATAATTCGTATATTTTAATTTATGAACCTTAAGGTGTTGAATTGAGCATTGTTTAATTATTTTATATTTTTACTGGAATGACAGCAGCTGTGCTCTTGTTAAATTTATTTTTATTTTCTAACTTAATTTATCTGTTATTTATTAAATCAATAAAGAATATAAATAAACATAAGGATAAAAATGAACAATATTCTTTATAACATATCATATGACAGGGAGGTGATACCTGTTATCACTGCTTTCTATTTGCAATGATTATAAAAATCGGTTGGTTGTTTGGCCACAAAAGCAGAAGTGTGTTTAACATAAACACATACAAACAACACACTATTTATATTGAATCATCATCATTCTCCTGCCCTTATCCCACTCTAAGTGGGGTCGGCACATCATGTTACAAACATGTTGTCATATCATTTGGCTACGTATTTTACGACCGGCCGCCTGCCTGACGTCACTTAAAATTATTTAAATAAAAATTGTTCATATTGATTATATCCTAGTATTCCCAGATAAAAAAATATACATTGTTGCTGGAAAAATTTCTAATGAAACTTTTTGCTTCGTTTTTGCGGGTACTTTTTTAGTGATGAATTGTGATGAAATGTGTGAAATTTCATTAAATAACACAGATCGATGTTAATATAGTTGTCATAAACCAAAGTTATACATAAAGTGAGAAAAAAAATCTCTATTGTTATTTCGCCAAATCACATCATATACGCTACCTTTATGAAACTGTATTGTCGGTTCAAGGTTAATTTATGAGGCCGTGAAAGCGGAACAAACATATTAACAAACTGACTTTCGTATTTATAATGTCTGCATGTATTGTTGGACGCAAAATACATCTTTTGCGTAAAAGTAAAGTATTGTGAAGGATTAAATTGATAACTCATCATATTTTTTTATTACTATATATCAATAATCATAAGTTGCATGTTACTTACATCGCTTATGGGCTGCGATAGTGACACATTCCGACGCGTGTTTTGGACTACGAATAAATGTAAATGTTCAAATACACATTCTTTTCAGCATCAATACTAGCGGAACTCATAACTCAATATTTGACCATTCGTAAGGCAAACTAAGTGTTTTTTTAAAACTTGAAACCAATTAATCGCAAAAAACGTTTTTTTAAGTTGTACCACTATTTCAGCCCATTAACGATATAAGGTATATATTTAAATGAAAATCTCTGTTTTTATACCAGCTTTGAAAATACCAAAGACTGCTCAAAAAGTTCTAGAAGTATCGAAAATTTATGTTTATGTTTAATCTTTAGATTAATATTTTTCAAATCTTTATATAAATTGACTTAGAAAATTATGTTCTCTGTTATTTACAATTTATTATACTGTGAAGGAAAACAAACACGAGGTAACTCGCATATCTCGGATAATTCCTTGCATATTTATAATCTACCAATTCGTGGACCGTAGACCTACCATGCAGGTCTAAGCTTTAACTCTTTTCTCTAATAGAAGAGAGGAAGCCTTTGCCTATAATAGTACATAGTTACAGGCCGTTATTTTACAAACATTTTCTTAATCCGGTCTACAAACATATATTTAAAAAAATTAAACGATTTTTCTTAAAAACTTAGCCAGCCCTACTTCCAAAGATTACAAGCAAAAGTTTCACGTTTCGTTGTATATTCGCGAAACTAATACCCTTACTTCGGAAGTTCCATCTTTCAGATTATTTCAAGACAGTAATAATATGGTTGGAAATTGTGTCTAGAGAGGTGAGTGTAGACAGGAACTGCTTTTATGTTGTGCTTGTTTCTAATCCCAAAGTCCACTAGTCTAGACACTGACAATGCACTTTATCGAATAATTATTCGTTTTGCTAGTTTTCGCCGTCTCGACGTTCGACATTAGTCATTACAGTATTTGTAAGGGTCTTTGTGCTCTCGCACAACAATAACAATTGCGTATCAATAAGTATTATCTTATTACAAGCTGTGCCTGCAGCTTCGGCCACGTGGAAATCAAAGTAGTTTATTGAAATTTTGAACATCGAAGTAGTTATTGTGAGTTAAATATAAGAGATAGAGACATTCTGTCGCGGACTTTTTTGGAGTATTATTGTAGACATACAATTCACTAGTACGTTACTATAGTGTATCTCTGTTGGTTTACGAGACACACACGAAAAAAGCTCCCAGCAGGCTATTTTTTGTTACAACTGCGCGACCACTTCAATGCAATTTACATAAAACCTTATAGTTTAAGAGCCAGTGAACCCCAGACCTTCATAATTTTATAAAAGCTGAAAGTTTATCAGCACATGTTCCTAACACATGTAAGAACGACCGAATTTCATAAAGTACCATACTTTATGAAATTTGGGTCATTGTGGTTTTTGTCAGAAACGCTTCATGTTCATGAACTTTTAATTCTATTTATAATACGTAATAGTAGCTGATTTTTCAATGTATGTTACTTGGATAATAATAAGATGACGTTTCATGACTAGAAAATTCACTAAAAATAATGTACCAAGTTATATTTTTACAATAATAATTTAGAAGAAATAGAAGTTACACAACAATGTGAGAAATGTTAATAATATCGTTCAATAATATCTAAATAAATGCAATAAATATGAGATTTATTATCTCTAATATGTGGCAATAAAATTGATAAACTATCAGCTCCGTTGTAGTGAAGTGTATCAAATCTTAAACACGGATAAGATAAGTTAGTTCACTCGCAATCTTGAATTGTGCATTTCAACAAAGAAATCTTAAAGAAACTGTAATGTTTATTAGCATCCGGTGGTGGTGGTGGTTATGTGGTATCCGGCAGATTAGAATAGACCACCCTTCTTTCTTACCAAGGTGTCGTAAGAGGCGACTAAGGTATGTGCCGTGTGGTATCCGGCTGCATAGAATAGACCACCCTCATTTCTTACCGAGGTGTCGTAAAAGGCGACTAAAATAAGTTGTCGTCAGGCAAGCGGCCGGTCATAAAATACGTAGCCAAATCATGGGACAACATGGGGTTGTGCCGACCCCACTTAGAGTGGGATAAGGGAAGGAGGATGATATTGAATGTTTATTCACAATAGCTAGAAGCTCTCCTTTAACCCATAGACGGTTCACTGGTGGACATAAACCGTTTGGATCCAGCGGCTCCCCGCGACTTTTTTGAGGTCATCAGCCCAGTAGGCCTACCATCAACTTTTAGAAAACGATGCAATTCCAATGCAAATCAAAGTCGGTACTTAAACTTAATCACTTTCTTTTCGTACCATGAAGTGTGTTTAACGGAGTTGCATTTGGATCGCGCACCTACTATATAAATAAGAGTGAATGAAATACGTTTGCGAGTTAGTGTAGGATTTAATTCGGCAACGACTTAAGCTTTATCTCTTTAACAATGTATTAAAAAGTAAATCAACTCAATTTAGGTCTTCAATTGAGTCGCAATAAGAGTTCATGGCAAACCTGCAGCTCGTAGTTCGCCATTCCAATACAACAAATTAAATTGTTTTTCTGCGTGTACGTATGGGGGGGGGGCACTCTCTAGGGGGGGGGCATGTTACAATAAAATACAATAATAAATAAAAAAATATTTATACAATAATAAATAAACAACACTACTTCCTACTACTTCTAAAACAATTAAAAAGGAAACAAAACATAAATAACTTAAAAATCTCTTTAAGGGTGTTTTTTTTTGGTTTGAGTTCTGTCGGGATGCTGTAGGTGCAATCAATATGAAAACCAGGTAATGTATATGGAAAAAAATAATATTTGTCGAGAATTTTCTCCCAAAATTCAGTCCGAACTTCCAACTCTGCATGCTCTGGTGTACCCCCAGAATTGTGATATTAGATGCGCGATGCTAATATATCAGTCTATTGAAATTCGACTTATATTTTCCAATAGATTTTTTTTGTTTTGGGTACTAAAAAGACTCATTATCTATAAATTATTGTCTTAGCAATTGTTGATGAAATCAATACCTATATAAAATTTTTCAATCATCAAATTGTGAAGAAGAAGAAATTGAGTTCGTAAATAGGTAAATTGAAAATAAATTTCATTTCACCTATTAACTCACCAGTTGCTTTTATTAATATTATCTTTAATAGGTCCTTAAGCGATAATTTGATTATAATCTATTACTTCCCTTTTTACCATTATGTACATAAAGAACTTATCTTTATAAAATACAGACTGGTTTTTCACACTTCTGAATAAAACATTTTCCTACAATATTTCCATTAAAATACGACTAGTTTCTGTCTTCTTTTAAACTAAATAATAATTTTACCCTCTATAAGAACTACATCCAAGAACGTTCGAAATAGTTTGCCTAATGATCCTTTTTTTTTGTAATATAAATAACATTAAGCATTTGTGAATAGATTTGGGAAATCTTTATAATCATTCCAATGTTAACGATACGTGTATAATACTCATAGAGTTATAGTAAGTAGACAGGCTAAGTGATAGTGACACAATAAATGAGAGGTAAGATAAAACTCGTATACTTCATCCTTGTCTAATCACACATAAATAAGAGAGACTCATAGATCACCCTCATTTGCTTTATGTTCATTTTAATATAGCACATTTTAGGCTGGCTCCTCTACTATATTAGAACTCTATAGGAATACTATCGCGAACTGCGATACTGAAATGCGAGTGACCATATTAAAATTTACTTGCCAGGTATCAATGACCCCTGACTAATACAGCAATCTTATTTATTTAACGCGAATAACTAAATATACAGTGCATAAATGTGGACTTTGAACTAAGTACAGTAGTTGATATTCTACGAAAAAAAATACTGTAAACATTATTCATTTATACCGTGTCGATGTCGCGGGTAGAACATCGAATCTGTAAACTTATAAATTATTTAGTAAAATGGTTACCCGGTATGGTAGGTAATGGAGATTTGCGTCCTTACATTTACAACATTATACAGTATATGAAAATTGTTCTGGATCTTTCTGTATCAGTTTGTTGTCATACTTTAAAACAATGCATAACACATATGTTTTAATTAAAGATAGATATCATACGCTTAGTATTAAAGTTACCGAATTTAAAAAAAGTGGTTTTGTGATAAAATGACAATAAAGCGTACCGTAGCGTCTTTAAAATTCGTGAGTTTTCAAGAGACCCATAATTTGAAAAAACAAGGTTTTCATCCTTTTTTAATAGTTCGTCGTTTGATGTCATAGGTGGTTATAAGGATTACAATGTAACTAACTCAATTAACAAGCAATATAACAGAACTAACTACTTTGCTATAATCCGCACGGGTCAAGCGACCCAATCTACGAGCCTATCCTCCTGATGATGCTTCGGTTGTGTGCGTTGTTGCTGGTGGAGGCGCCTTGGGGTGCATGTGGTGGCTTGTCCTGCATGTGTAAGGTGCGTAGATGTTGCCTGCTTCATACACATTGGCTTTGCATGCATTCGCTTGACCCGTGCGGATTATAGCAAAGTAGTTAGTTCTGTTATATTGCTTGTAATATGGAATTCGGCAAAGTAACGCCTGCTTCTATAAATCATTTAACTCAATTAAGCCGATTCTACTCAATTTTGAATTCGGTCAGTTTAATACTAAGCGTCAGATATGTTCTTGTTTGTACTTTTTGTATATTAACTAAGGAGCCATCTAGGACGCCGTCGTTTCTGTGTTATTCATAAGTCTTTGCTCGTTTTCATTTGTAGTAGTAACATAGCTTTGTCTCAGTTCGTTGACTGAGAGATAATACATTACTTTTAAACATACAATAGCGATATCTAATAGATCACTACGACTATCAGAATTTCGCTTTGTAGAGGGAGGTGACATTTGACCAGCTGTTTTATACAAGCTGTTTGCTAACACGGTTTATGTTGAATAATTAATAAGTAGATAACGTCCAACAGTGCATTTATTTGGAACAACTATAAATACCAGACAAAAGTCATCAAGATCGTGTGCAGAATTTACAAAATAATCAACGAGGAATTGAAACCGTCAGAAACAAGAAATTAAAAATGCTTTTAAAGTTAAAAAGTTTTTAACAAAAATTTCATATCCCTACTATTAATCGTTGAGGAGTTCCCTCATCTGGAACCATCGTGGCAGTACCATCAGGTCATGCTTATCATAAACATGCATTGTCATCGGAACTGGACGTGAAATTTCAGCTCAATCGGATAAGGGAAGTCAAATTTAACTTGCAAGATTCTTTCTTCACATACAAACACGGCAAGTTAAATTAAAAAGCTGGGAAACGTCGGATGTAGCGTCTGTTATTATATATCATGGGAAGTGAATTACTAATGATTTCTTATGACAATGATATATATTGTATATGCCGTGTGGTATCCGGTTGAGTAGAATAGACCACCTTCATTTCTTATCGAAGTGTCGTAAGAGGCGACTAAGGTAAGTTGGCCCACCGTGTGATATCCGGCTGAGTAGAATAGACTACCTTCTTTCTAGCCTGGAGGTTGTAAAATACGACTAACATACATTGTCAGATAGGCGGCCGGTCGTACGACGTAGCCAAATCATGTGACGACATGCTTGTAATATGTTGTGCCGACCCCACAGTGTGGGCATGATGCTTTCTGTTTCTGTGATGATGTATGTATGTCTTTTGTATAAAAAGCAAATTTGATAAAAAGTGTAAATTATTATTACAGTTCCATGTTGTTGAGCGATTATTTTTCGTAATTTATAGAATTAGGCGTTACTTTGCGGAACACAAACGTTGTGAAAATATTATTTTTATTATAGCAAAATAATATCATAATTACTATTATTATATTATTATTTGGATTATATTTCAGTATATACAATATTATTCTATCTCCGGCTAAAGTATATTATTCGTGTAAAGAGTTAAATCAAGGGGCATATCTTGCAAGATATGAAATTAAAAAATAAATTATTCCCATAAAATCATATTATCCATCGACAACATTTTTTTGTCAATGATCATGTAAGGTACAAATATATTCAAACCGTATTTTTCTTCGGAGCTAGATAAAATTTACATTTACTGAGGAAATATTTTACGATATAAAATTAAAAAACTTAAGACTCGTCTTCCAACTATGTGGAACCTTGAAAAATCATCGATATATCTTAATGTTTATTTTAATTTTATTTTACAATATTATATAGTAAGTTGCCCTGTACGCTTTTCCGGTTCTTAATATGTCAGTCTAAATGCTTTAAGCGTGCATAGACCACTGTGTAACTCTAGTAAGTTACTTTATGTTTAGTTAATTAAGCTTTTTAATTGATATATTTTGAATTAATTATTATTTAACTTATTTAAGAGCACCTTTAGAACAATATCTTGTCAAAGAAAAACGTTAATTGATTGATGATGCATCATATGTACATAAATAAATATATGGCACTTAATACTCGTGTTATAAGGGAAAGGCAAGTGTTAAATATATAAGTATATAATTTTTTTCCCCTAGAGAATGACTAATTTTGTTAATCTGTAATGTAATTTTGTAATCTGTTAATATACGTTATGCAGGACATTGTGTAGGAGTGTGTTAGATGTGCATGTACTTGTTTTCTTAGAATAGAGGAGTTATTCGTTAAGCTTTGTCAAATCCCAGGGTCTGGCCTGTTTTTCGATTCTTAGTTGGCTTGTGAGCTGCTTTGATAATTGAGCTGCTGAAAACTGTGATAGCCTAGCGGTGAGACCATGCGACTCTCTAGAGACGATCATGAATTCCAACCACGGACAGGCACCAATGACTTTTTCTAGTAAAACTTATATGTCTTATTAATATTTGTAGTTTATCACACGCTTTTCGGTGAAGGAAAACATCTTAAGTAAAGCTTCATATCCCTAGAGAATTCTAGGGATACTTGTAACCTACCAATCCACATTAGAGCAGCGTGGTATGTTATAGCTTCAATCCTTCTCGCCAAAAACGGAGAGAGGAGGCCTATGCCCAGTAGTGGGATAGCAACAGACCGTTACTTTTGTAAGCTGCTTTAAAAGACATGCTATTTTTTTGGTGTAAAACGTGTTAAAAATGGGTACGTTATGGTGCTCAGTCCTGATGGAAAACGTCACCGCGTAGTCTCGTTGTCTGACCTGAAAGCAATTCCCGATCCTGCGGTTGTTTCTCCAGTGACGGCGAGTTCGAGCGGTGCATCGGTAGGAAAAGATAGTAAGGTGATTACCAGACCGAAAAGAACTTTCAAGAAGTAGTTTTTCTTCTGTCTAGGATTCTTAAATGTTCCATGTATATAAATATATATATATGTATTTATAATATAATTCAATACCTAGTATTTAATGTATTTTTTCATTAGGTAACCTTTTTTTTTTTTTTCTCTTATTTGTTTCTTAATGTTATTTTCATATATGTTCTAAATTTATAAATTTGCTTTACATTTGTATAGCTAAATCTTATGTGAATACAATATCTATGTAACTATAGTCATCTACGGAGATAATTCACTACCTTGCTTTAATAGAATTGTTTTTATTTATTTTTTATAGGTATTTTTACAAATTATTAATTTTGTTTTGGTCCAACTGACAAGTGACATTGTCATAAGGGTAATGACATAATTTTACGGCTTTGGATTCTAGGAATTTTTGTCAGTCATAAACTTATAATTCCCAAGTTTACCGAATATATTCTAATCTACTAAAATTGTCGCCAAATATTATTGTTATTTGAAATTTATATGTAAGTTTATTTTCACTTACTTTCGAAATTTCATAAATTATGTTATTTTTATACCTCATTTAGTGATTACTTTTGTATGGTAGACTTAAGCTGTTTTTTTGTTGTCATTTTAGTGAGCTATTTCCTTCTTTGTTGGATATGTTAAGAAACCTCAGAATAATTATTATGTTTACATTTAAATGTTTCCCTCCCATACAGCTGGTGGGTGTTGGACATAGTTGTTTGATACTTTATTAGTTGGTTGTTTATTTTATTTTCAAAACTTTATTTTATTTATTATTATTTATTTTTATAATATACTTATTTTTAGTCGTTATATTTTATTAATATTTCAATGTCGTCCCCAAATGTTAGTATAAATAGTGACTTGTTTATGTCTCTGTCTTCCAGCAACGAGGCGCTTAGTGAAAACAATTACCACAGTACATCTTCTCCATCCCTCAATGTTACCTTAGATTCTTATTTCTCAGACTGTGTGAAGAATTTCAACATAGTTCACATTAACGCCCAAAGCATTCCGGCTCATTTCACTGATATGCTCGTGTCATTTGAGTCTCAGAATATCCATGCCATTCTCATTTCAGAATCTTGGCTTAAACCCTGCTTACCATCCGTTTCCTATTCGCTTCCTGGATTTCACCTCATTCGCAATGATCGCGCTTCAAAAGGGGGTGGAGGTGTGGCGATCTATTTAAGATCCTATATTCCATTTAAAATAATTAGCTCGTCTGGTCAACCGTCTCCTGATGATGTCTCTGAGCACTTGCTTATTGAGGTGACTCTATTCCAGTGCCGAGTCCTACTTGGAGTTTTTTATAACCCATCACTCCTTAATAATTATTTCCTCTCCTTTGAAAAGCTTCTCGAAAATTTTGTGCCCTCTTACAGCCATACAATTATAATGGGTGATTTCAATACATGTCTACTTAAAAAAGATCACCGTTCCCGAAAATTGTTATCACTCACAGAGGCCTGTAATATCCATATTTTACCTTCCGCTGCCACCCATATTTTTCCTAACTGTGCTCCTTCTCTTCTTGACCTTATTATGGTATCTTCTATTGATTCTGTTTTTAAGCACGGACAGTGTTCTGCCGTTGCGTTTTCTCATCATGACCTTGTATATATTTCATATAAACTGCGACCTCCAAGAATTAAACCTAAACTTCTTCTGCGACGTAATTTTGGTGGGATGGTAGTCGATAATTTACGCAACGATGCTCGGCAAATTGACTGGTCGATCGTTGAAGCGAACAATTCTATCGATCAAAAGGTTAATATTTTTAACTCCTTACTCACACAACTCTTTGACCTACATGCACCAATAAAAACTGTAAAGATTAAACATCTGCCAGCACCTTGGCTGTCTGATGATCTGAAAGATAAGATTCATAAGAAGAACCTTGCAAAATCCAAGCTGAAGTCTAATTATACTGAGGCTAATCGACGCAATTACACCAGAGCCAGGAATCGTTGCAATACACTGTGTAGAGATGCACAAAGGCGCCACATTCACACATCAGTCGAGAACGGCGACGCATCCAGAGTTTGGAAATTTCTCGAAACTTTAGGAGTTGGTAAAGCTAAAAAAACAGCTGTAACATATAATATTAATATTGACTCACTGAATCAGTATTTCTCAACTTCTCAAAACAAATTTAATCCTTTAAATAAAATTACTACCCTACAATCTCTTTCAACAAAACCAACTCCTGACTACCCACCGTTCTATTTCAACCAATTATCTGTATGTGATGTTAAGAAGAACATTATGTCTATCTCATCGAATGCCGTCGGTGCTGATAGCATTAGTCGTAATATGATAATCCCGATCCTTGATATTGTTGCTCCTATATTGACCCATATTTTAAATGTATCCATATCCTCTTCTAAGTTCCCGGAAGCATGGAAGTCTGCTCAAATTGTTCCTTTACCAAAAAAAAATATTCCTGTTATTTCCTCTGATTTTCGTCCAATTTCCATTCTACCCTTCCTATCCAAAGTCCTTGAAAAGATGGTTCATCAACAATTAAATGTATTTTTGAATAACCATAATATACTTAATGCCCACCAATCAGGCTTCCGCCCTGGACATAGTACGGCTACTGCTCTTATCAAAGTTACTGACGACATTCGCTGGGGTATGGACAGTAAGCAACTTACTGTATTGACGTTGCTGGACTTCAGCAATGCGTTTAATACAGTGGACTTTGATGTGCTGTTAAGTCTGTTACGTTCTCTTAACATATCCCCATCAGTAATTGACTGGTTTCGGAGCTATCTCATAGGACGACGGCAGCGCATCCGGGTTGAAGACAGTTTTTCAACTTGGTGCGATGTTACGTCTGGAGTGCCCCAAGGCGGCGTGCTATCACCCGTACTTTTCTCCATCTTCTTAAACTCGATAACTCATAACTTATCTTCTCTCTATTACATGTATGCAGACGACGTCCAAATTTATGCGCAGTCTACGGTTGAGAATCTTGGCACAGCTATCTCTAAAATAAATTATGATCTGGATAAGATATCACAATGGAGCCAATCCTATGGTCTTCATGTTAATCCCCAGAAATCTCAGGCTATTATCATTGGTAGTCCTGGCCAGATTTCTAAAGTTGATTGGACTAGTCTTCCGTTGGTTAAATTTAATGGAGTCACGATACCCTATGGTGATGTAGTTAAGAATTTAGGTATTTATATGGACAATACTTTGAGTTGGTCGCATCACTTAAAAGAAGTGAGTAGGAGGTCTTTCGCAGCTTTGAGTTCTTTGCGTCGATTACGTTATCTTCTTCCTATTCCCACCAAAATTATGCTCGCACAGACTTTGCTTCTTCCTATACTTGATTACGCTGACACGAGCTATATAAATTTAACCCAAGACCAGTTAAATAAACTTGAGAGACTCCAGAACATTAGCATTAGATTCATATTTAATTTACGGAAATATGATCATATTTCCGAATTTCGTGCTCGTCTCAAGTGGTTACCAATCCGTTTTCGCCGGAATTTACATTGTCTTTCTGTTCTGTACTGTGTGCTTTTCAAGTCCCCAAGTCCGTATTATTTAAAGAGTCCTTTTAAATTTTTGGCACCCTATTATCGTAGACCCGTTTGCCAAACGACCATGCTTACATTAAAGATGCCTGCGCACAGCAGCATGTTCTACCACAATTCTTTTACAGTTCAGGCCATTAAGCTTTGGAACTCTTTGCCATTGCCCATAAGGCAATCGCAAACCTTATCTTTATTTAAAAAGCGTGTTAAACAGCATTTTTTGTCTCTTGCTGTATTACAGTGACATTTGAAGTGTGACGATTTTTATATATGTTAATTGAAATATATTTATATATCTATTTGTATATTGTATGTATTTGTTTATATATTTATGCATATGTATGTATGTATTTGTTTATATATTTATGTATAAGTATGTATATGTTAGTTAATATTCTTTGCTGTATGTACACACACCACCTACTATATATCTGTAACTTTGTCCTTTCATCAAACTGGTTGGCTGGAAGAGATCGCTATTTAGCGATAAGTCCGCCAGATTGTATCACTACTTTTGTCTTATTTATTATTGTTGTATTTAGTTTTATTGTTATTAATGTGGTGTTCAATAAAAGTGTTCATTCATTCATTCATTCATTCATTCATTCATTCATTCATTCATTCATTAAAAATCATGTGAAAGAATTTCGAATTTTAAATTTCATTCTGTTCATATTCTAAGCAGTTGTGTCTAAAAAAGTGTTTACGATTATCTTACCGATTGCCGACAGTTCCCGCGCTCGAATAACATCTAGGTGTACGGTAAATGACAATGCTTAGTGGGTCATGAAGCAAAAAAAAATCCGTACTGACCAATGTCTATGTGTGAAACGACGTGTCGATTCAATAGAGAAAGTTGACTAGAAACTAGGACTCCTAGATTACCTGCGGATGTGATGAGTCTGCGTCAGAGTGAAGGCTTCTTACTATCCCACTGCTGGGCATAGGTTCAGAATGTTCCTCTTACTGAGAAGAACCGACAAGAAAGTTGGCGTTCAATCTTTCAAACATTTCTAATCTACATTATTAAACCGCAGTCTTGTATGAAGTAAAAGTAGTAGTAAAGTAGCGGCCTGTTACAATCCCACTGCTGGGAATAGGCCCCCTTTCTTCGTTGTTTGGAGAGAATTGTTGGAGTTCGTCGCTGTTCGAATCCGGATTGGTAGGTTACACAAATCCCCAGAATTCTGTAAAGATATGCAGGTTTCCCCACGATGTTTTCCTTCATCGAAAAGCGTGTGATAAATTACAGTAATCAATTAGATACATGAGCATTTAATAGAAAAATTCAATGGTGCCCGGGGTTTGAACACGTGAACCTTACGAACCAAAGTGACACCAAAAGCACAGTGTACATTAAAAAAGTTACGCGAGGGACATGCAGGCATCCGGTTGAGTTCCACTTGAGTTTTCTGTAAATATTTAATAGATATTTACAATTCCTCATGCGCTTTAAGATGAAGGAAAACATTACAATTTGTTGATTTAAAGTACAAAAATATAGATAGTTTCACAGTAATGCGTCTGAATGTTACATAATAAGTGTAGAACAGAATATTAAATAGCTTCATTATAGTAATATTATACATTACTATGACTTACTATTGAAGTAATAATGTCTGTTACTTTTTCATGGCTAATCCACTAGACCAATATTGATGAAATTTGTCAAAATTAAAACTTGTACAACGAATCAAAAACGGTATTTTATATTCTATTATTGCTTAATTTGACGCTATGCCATTTTCTTTATCTTTATATGACACATTTTATTATATGTGTAAAATTAGTATAGTACTAAGATTTAAGTTGCGTGTATGGTTAGGTAAGGTTATTGAGGAGTCGTAATTTATTAAAAGTCTTTTATTTATTAATTTATTTTTTAATTCTGATCAAACACGAAATTCGCTTTTAATCTTATATATACTTCTAAAAGTAAATGACTAGTCAAATAGCAATATACCATCACGTCGATTTATTTGCTTTAAACTACCTATTGTTCAATCTAAGCCAGAAATGCTCAACAGTCTACGTTGAGAAAACTCTGGTTTGTGTTTGCAATTTATACGTAAGGGATCCCTTAAAATTTTATATAGTTAACAGTCAAGCTTTGCGTACAAAATCCCGAGGACATATTAAGGATGTCACTTGGAGTGGAAAAAATACCGATTATTCTCCCTTCAAAATAAATCGATTTGTATTTTTTTTTACTTTTTAATTTTTTTTAATATTGGTAATTACAATAGAGACTTATTAAAATGGACAAATAACACAAATGTTTGCGAAATTCGATTAAAATGTGTAGTTTGGTTACAAACAAAGCTCAAAGCTTATCTGAAAAGACAAGAAAAGAGAAAGAGAATGCAAAAAAGAAGTAAAAAATGGGCAATTAATATAATTGATAGTTTTAAAATCAATTTATTTGTAGAAAACCGATTATAATAATAAAAAAATCGGTTTTTTACATCCCTAGGACAAATCAGTATTATATTGGATGAGCATGCTATCACGCACGCATATCTTCGTACGTCGGTGGCAGTCAAACGCTTTTCACGTGATATTATGCAATGACAGTGTATCGAGGTCACGTCGGGGCTACTTTTGATTAAAAAAATGCTATATTAAATACGTCATTAGCACATTGACATTAATTTTGTTGCTAATTGAGATTGAACAGATTAGAAATAGAAAAATGTGTACAGTATAGATATGACTTGTCTGTTACCGATACGAGTTCGTAATTTGTTACTTGATCCGTGACGGTTGAATGTGCGTGTACTTGTGACCGCTACTTTCGGACCAAATTACGAGCATCGATGAGTTTTCTACAAAAACTTATGAGCCTAATGCTTAAAGCTTATGAATTTATAATTCATCAAGGAATAGAAAGATTACAGGACATATAATGAGAAAGTTTAAAAATTATGTGACCAAAAGAGTGTCAAATATGAGTGTAGATGCATATGTGACAAGAGAGAGACCTAAAAAGAGATGGTTGGATGTTTGTTGGATGGATGGATGGTGTGAAGTATGACATGCATATAAAAGGAGTAGCGCCTGAGTGGACGAATGATAGGAGACAATGGAAGCGAAGAACATGTCGTTCCCACCCCACAATGTGGGATAAGGGCAGAATGAATGATGATCATCATAGCATAGAAACGACCTAAATTTAAAAAAAATATTTATGCGATGATTACATTACAATTTTTATTAAATGAATAATTAAACTATGTTCGCATCAACTTAAATGTTAAAATACATTCAATTATGTATTTTGTAATTATGTAATTACTACATATTTTTGTACTTTTCCCAATTGAATATTGCAAATTTTATTATCCTGGTTTAAAAGTTTCATTTGTCCCAAATTTTAATCCGGTTAAAATTAATCCAAAAATTAATCCAGTGGGTTACGTATTATACTTGAAAGCGTAACAGACAGACAGACTTTCACATAAATAGTATGAATCGTACTTGTGTAAATAACGTCGACGCTCTCCCGTCGTAATGTACTCCGTTAATTTAACTGTGGCGGTGTGTTACGACTTCGAACTGGTTAAACCTTGATAAAGTGCACGCGCTTTAAACATTTCACTTTACATTATAAACTTTATTTTATCGTCGCAAAAAAAGATACGTGTATGAGTAAAATGCTTAAGTTTTAAAGTAATTAAAAAACTATATCAGTTTCATGTTAAATTGACTTTCTTGTTAAATTTTAAATTAACCTCACTTAATTGATTATTATTGATATGAAGAACGTGTTATATTAATGGGGTTATTTTTTATATTGGAAAAAATAAAATTATGTGGTAACTATTTGTGGTATTTAGTTCGTGTTTGTCAAAAGAAAGCACTGTCATAACCTAAGTTGTTTTTTAAACTTGTGTTCTTTATTGAGATTTACAATTATAGTTGTAAATATTATGAATACTATTGTATTTGTTTGTTTGTGACTAATTGTTACAGGTGAAGGGTTAATTTAGAATTCCCACTATTTATAAAATAGTATCTAGTTCTGTTTTGTAAAAGTTATATCGTTTTAATCATCAGTTAACCGAAAAATTTCCTGGGTGTACTTCATCCTAAGTGACATTGGCAAAGTAATCTGTGCCCAGTTGGCACTCCTGAACGCCAAAATTTTAAAAGAAGAAGAAGAGATTTACAATTCATATAGCGCTTTACGGTATAGTGTTAGCAACAAGAAGAAAGACGCCTAAACAAATTTAATCTAATCTGCCAATTTGCATTGGAGTAGCGTGACAGGCCTTAGATTTTTCTCCTCCAGGAGGGAGAAGGACCTTGCCTAGCTGTGAGACATAGTATAAAATTGCTTAACTACACAACTTAAACTAAAACAACGAAATAATAAATTATTTCTTTTTATTACTAGCCAGCAATAAGTAGAAGCACAATCGTGGATGAGCCTTGAGTAGATCAATTTAATTGCTCTACCGGATACGTCCGAACGTTATCTCTTTCCACGGCACATCCAAGCATGCAATCACTTCCTTCAATATATTTAAATAGATTATAATCTATCTATAATATATATCTATCAAAAAATTGAATGATAGTATAATATACCTTAGGGTTTCACATTTAATTGATAGTCTTCATCCCACCAGTAAATTTATTAGTCTGAGTCATTTGTACTCCATCGTGGTAAATTCTGATTATCACATTTGTTTTGCTTGTATTTTAGGACAGGAGTGAGCAAACTTTTTAATCAACGAGCCAACTTATTTTTTTTGCGGGCTGTATACTTATTAATCTATATCTATACTTATTATAAAGCAAAGTCCCAAAAGTTGTCTGTCTGTATGTAATCGATTTTCTCAAAATCTACTGAACGGATTTTTGTACGGTTTTTACTAAAAGATAGAGCAATATCTCCGGATGGTTAAGGTAAATAGTACATATCGGTATTATGTAAATTGTGTTGAAGAGATCGAGCAGTTTTTAAAAAACTTGCTTGCTGGGAGCTTCAGTCGCGTGCGCTGCGTAAACCAGCAGAGATACGCTAAAGTGATGTATTAGAGAATTATAGATCTATAAAAATACTACGAAAAAGTCCGCGATAGCATGTTTCTATCTCTTATGGTTAACTCACAATACATACTTTTATGTTTAAAATTTGAATTACAGAAAAAAATTGTGACACGTTTAATTCCACGCGGGCGTAGCCCCAGCGGCTAGTAATATATAAAACTAAATTTTTTAATAAACGTTAAAATAAAAATATATACAATTAAAAACGAGTCAAAATTTCAGTGTATTATGTACTACCATTTTATTAATTTTATAACAATTTATTTATGGGAGAAAGTCTATAAAATAAATTCAATTTTTTAAAATGCATGGCTGGTCGCATCCAAATGTTTGGCCCCACGGACCGCGTGTTGCTCATCACTGATTTAGAATATTGTTAGCATAGAATTTTATTTATTTATTTATTTCATCAAAATGTACAAAAGTTAAAATTTATATCATGCTAGCGTAATCATAAACTAAGTAAGTGACAAAGATCACTAAGTTGCTTTCTAGGAATTAGAACGATTCGTCTGATTAACTAACAAAGCCATGCATTCCAGAGATAACTTAAGAAGTAATTTGCTTGAAAGCAAAAGAGGTAGTAGACAGACAACTACGGGTATGTTGTGAATTGGGGTCGGTTCCGAGGAAAAGTCCCTTCAGGAATGTCCTCCCAAGCGATAAATATTTTTACACTACCATGACAGTAGCCTAAGATTATATTCACTGGTGATTTATTTTGACACTACCATGATAATAGCCTAATATCATATTCACTGGTGATTTATCTTGGTAAAAGGTAGTTGCATTAGTTTAATTCAAATTCAACTTTTCACTTACAAGAACGTTTCAATACAGTTTTAACTAAAAGTGAATGTGCAAATTGTGTTTGATTAGATTAATGTACCTATAACATTGTACGTTTGTCGGTTCTGACATCACCTCGGTTGTTGCCCTCTAAAGCTTTTTTACTAATTTTTTAGTGTGTGCTTATTGCGTGGAGTAAAGAGATAAAAGGAATGTGCCGTTTGGTTACCACGGCTACAATTTTAGATGGTATACCTTGGTTGCAAAATTAGTTATTTGTGTAAAGTTTTTGCAATTAGAATTATTTTGAAGTATAGAGAACAATGAGATTACATTGCGATAATTAAATTGTTGAGCTGTGATAGCCCAGCGGTGAGAGTGTGAGGCTGTCGAGAATATCACTGGTTCAAACCATGCCAATGAGTTTTTTGTTAAGAGTCTGTATGTGTCTGTATGAGTCTGTAGGGTGTAATAGCGTGTAATAGATTGAAAATATCTATAAAGATATTTTCAATCTATTACACGCTATTACACCCTCTAGAGAATTCTGTGGATATATGTAACTTGTAGTGTTCACTTTGATGTATTAATATACTAATGTTGTTTGAATAAACACAGGCTCAAACACGCACTACAAGTAACAACATGTCACTACACGTCCACTCTCACCACAAGGCTCTCGTGCACTAAACGTGTGTGCGCTTGAGACAGTGTATTGTTTCTTTGTACATTAGTGTTAGTTAGTGTGAGGATATTCATATTTGCAATGATACACATATGTCAACCCACATACACTACATAACCCATTAATTCACATTGAAGGAACGCGGTGGCTTCTAAAATAGCTCCCAACTCCTCTATCCAAAAACGGAGAGACTCCTCTCTCCATAGGTCTCCGCCTATGGTTAGGATAGTAAAAGTACCTTTACTGTTAAAAGAATATGTAGCTTAAAAAGTGGACTGCAATGTTATCTAGTTGTTGTTTATACTTGTCACAGCAATCACCCGCATCCGCTACTTCGTACTCGTCAACTTAGTTTTATAACCCCAACTATGTATTTAGTTTTTTCTCAATTATGTATATATCTCTTCGAAGGAAAATGATATCATATATACAATGATATTTGTATCCTTTTTTTTTAAGAAATTTATTTTTAATTTAATTATTTTTCACTGGTTTGTATATATCAATATGTTAAAGTTAAAATTCTCTTTTGTCTTTAGGACCTCTCAATAAGTATAGGTGTTTTTCATTTTTCCAATTCCATCAATTCAATTTTTTTTCAAAATTATCATTATCATATCATTTGCATCATACATATTCCATTTGAGTATATATAATTCAGTTGCAAA
Organism: Morpho deidamia; assembly: GCA_947086505.1. NCBI lineage: Eukaryota > Metazoa > Arthropoda > Insecta > Lepidoptera > Nymphalidae > Morpho > Morpho deidamia. Next base: position 6,825,816 of record CAMTZC010000025.1, read on the forward strand.
GAAAAGTATAATGATAATGTTTATTACTTCCTATTAAATTGAATTAAAATAGTAGTTGGGTATCTATTACATGTTAATAAAAGTAATGTAAGTATATTTTCGGCGGAATAATAATAAAATAAGATAATTAGTCGAAAGTTGAAAGAAATATCTATATAGTATTCGCGAATTTATGTATGTTTAAAAGTATTGATTTAGGTATACGAACTATTGATCCGCCGTGTGGTATCCGGCTGAGTAGGATAGACAACCCTCATTTCTTAGCGAGGTCTCGTCCAAGATGACTAAGGTACGTTGACCCACCGTGTGGTGAACGGTTGAGTGGAATAGACCACCCTCTCTCTTACTGAAGGGTAGTAAAATACGACTAAGGTAAGGCAGTGACCAGGCGACTGACGTGAGGCAGTCGGCTGGTCGTAAAATACATAGCCAAATCACGTGACAACATGTTTCTAACATATTGAGCCGACCCCACTTAGAGTGGGCAATAATAAGGGCAAGAGGATGATGATGATGATGATGTATACGAACTATTGATATTGCTTCATCTTACTCTGGCTTACTGTTAATGATACCACAGATATCTATACTTATTATAAAACAAAGTCCCAAAAAGCTGTCTGTCTGTATGCAATCGATTTCCTCAAAATCTACTGAAGCGATTTTTATACGGTTTTCACCAAAAGTTAGTGCAATGCTTCCGGATGGTTTAGGTAAATAGTATAATCGATATTATATAAATTGTGTTGAAGAGATTGCGCAGTTGTTAAAAAACTTGCTTTCTGGAAGCTTTAGGTGCGTGCGCTGCGTAAACCAGCAGAAATATCAAATCAAATCAAATCAAAATAATCTTTATTCAAATAAACCATTTCAGGCACTTTTGAATCGTCAAGCATCAATATGATCAATGAAGCTACAACTGGTTCGGAATGTTGCTCTTACCGAGAAGAACCAGCAAGAAACTCGGCGGTCAATCTTTTAAATATTTTCAATTATACAATACGTTAAAGTAATGTACTAGAGAATTGTAGATCTATAAGAATACTATAAAAAAGTCTGCAACAGCATGGCTCTATCTCTCACGGTTAATTTACAACAACTATTTGTATATTTAAAATTCCACGCGGGCGAAGGCGCAGGTCCGTAGGCACAGCTAGTTACTATATATAAGACATGAATCATAGAATTCTTTTATAACGCTTAACCCGTTAAATTATTGCCTATATGCAAAAAAGTATCGGTGACAGTACACCACTGATTATTTTGTTGAGTGTTTAATATTTTATACCGCGAGTCATACCAACTGTCCGAATTCTTTTTCATTGTTTCACGCGTTACTGTGTCGTTTGCATAATATATTGTTGTGGGACTTTTTGAAGTGTAGTGGACAATAAGTAAGCCCTTGATCGTTATCTTGTTTGTCGCCAGTAATAACTCGGTGATTGCATAAACACTCGACACTGAGGCGACCGCGTGTCGTTGATCTCCGTAGTGAATAAAAAAAACAAACAATTTTGTGCAGTGTTGGTCAGTTTTTGTGAGTTAATCTCGCACGTGACGCGGTACACGTTCTCGCACATGGCTACTGCGTGAGTTCTGTCCTTTTTGTCCAAATGTAGTTTTCGTCCACTAGTTTGTAGTCACGTAGGCAAAAGCGTTGTTCAATATACTTAGAAATCTGAAAAATATTCACCATTTCCTACAAGCTCGGCAAGAAAGCAACTTGGGCCGCCATGCCACCTTGAAAAGAATACAACGTCGCTACAACTATTTATCAAAAGAATTATATGTAGACATGCTATCATGTCTACATTACAACATTAAAAACACATACAAATTTTTAAACGCAATATAATTAAATTAAAAATAATAATAATTAAGTTGACAATATTGTTATAGTCAGTATTATATATATCTTTTATTTTGTAATATATTTAAATAATTTACGCGTCCTTATTACATGCCGTGGTAACCTATAATTAAAACTACATTTAATTAAATAGCTTTTAGAGTATTTTATAGTATTATCGAGCTGTGCCAGCGGCTTCGCCCGCGTCGAAATCAGTTGTCACAAAAAATTTCCAGATAGAAATTTTGAACCAAAAAGTAGTTATTGTGCATTTACCGTAAGAGATGAAACATGCTATCGCGAACTTTTTTGTAGAATTTCTATAGATCTTCAATTCTCTAGTACATTACTTTAGCATAACTCTGTCGGTTTACGCAGCGCACGCCACTAAAGCTCCCAGCAAGCAAGTTTTTTAACAACTGCTCGATCTCTTCAACACAATTTACCTAATACCAAGATGTACTAACCTAACCTAACTAAACCATCCGAAAGTATTGCACTATCGTTTGGTGAAAGCCATACAAAAATCTGTTCAGTAGATTTTGAGAAATTCAATTACATACAGACAGACAGCTTTTTGGGACTTTGTTTTATAATAAGTATAAATAATGTAAGTCTTGTTGGTTATCTTAATAAATAAAAAATAAAATAAAGAACTTAATTTAACTGAGTAAAATTCTCCTACTCCCTTTTCTGAATCGATGGGTAGATTTGAAAAGTGCATTTTCAAATCGGTTCTTCATCTACTCATCGGTACTGCATCTTGTATCCAAAATCAAGTTAGAGGCGTATCATCGAAAGTTCTATTAACGACGTTAGCAGAACTTTTCCACTTTTGAAATATTGATTTGAATAATTCGGAAATATGGTTCTAAGAGCTTCTTAAAGGAAGCCTGTGTAGACGAACCACAGCTTAGGGCGATGTGTGAATAGATGACTGCGGGTCTTGACATCATGTCGCCAAAAGTATTTTACAAATGTATAAATTAGTATTTAATCATGGATTTATATATTATATTACATACTTTATGTTTTCTTTAGATATAATATATAACAACATATACATGTTACCTAGGCAATTCATATAGCAAACAATATTCATCTTTTTCGTGAAACCGGGATATTAATAATATGGTTACCTAAGAGTTCAGGTGTGATTTATTTATAATCATGCTCGTCTTGTATTCGGTCGTCGTGTCGTTTTATAGTATTTGGTTATGACTTCACGAAATACCTGTGAAACTAACGTATGAATAGCGTAGTAAAATAGCAAGTTTACTTAAAATAGTTTAAAGAAAAACACTTGAGTATAATCAAAATTATTTTTACTTAGAAAACCTCATCCAACCGTCGAACGATGGAATGGAGTGGTTGATGCAATAACAATTATATTAATTGCAAGAAGTAGGCTCAGTTGTACTGCTCAAGTACTTTAATAAATATTTTTCAAATAATGGTATTCTGTAGCAAATAGTGAATAATCAAGTACAATATACTAGCATTCCGGCTATGCGTTGTGGTTCAGTCTGGTTTTGAATTCCCCTCGAAATAGAACTTAAAATATCGCCAGATCGCTAACAAACTTAACAGGATCAAACGCTGGGCTTTCTAAAGGTTATCTGAAAATTGCATTAAAATCGATCCAGCCATTTTGGACTCTATAAAGGAAATACAGACAAACATTAATTTTTATTCATAAAGGTTATCGATTGCGAATCTTCTTTCTGTGAGAAGAATCCACAATTTCAGCTGAAAACATTGTAAATTTTGCCTGTGCTTTTAAATATACTCGTTAAAGGGTTTGTTTACACCTTCTCGAGTTGGTTGTACACGACTTTTCGCCGTGAAATAATAGAATGTTTTACTCATTCATTTGCCAGTCTGTCGCCTTTATCATTATTTCGCCATTGCCATAGTATGAGCGGAAAACTATGTAGCTACTAAATCGGAATTCTATTACCTTTCTTCCTTAAGTTTGTTTTGCCTTAATAAAAATATTCAGTTAAGAGTTAACTCTCGTATCATTTTAATGAAGGATACGTGCGTTCATAAGTCAACAAAATGACATTTGTTGTGTTATTTTGTATCGACACGCTGATAACTTCCGATGCCCAGTGGGCGGTGTTTGACGACTTTATTCTGATTGCCGCACAAAAAACGATCGTATCTGTGTCAATATATAGATATAGATAAGTATATGTGGATATGAACATTGCGGCATAAAGAAATGATTTAAAGTATACAATTACAATAGCTATTGTTTTGTACTGGTGTTAGATTTCTAAAGATAAGTATCCGCGTTGCTATGTTGGAAATCACAGTTTTTACGTCTTTGAAATGTATTATAATTTTATCGCTTGGCATATACTTTTTAACAATGCAGCTATAAAGAATTACGTTATGTGGTTATTGTTCGGATATTTTTTCCATTATGGATATTAGGGGATAGTTAGTTGCCTGCACCTGAGACAAGATCTGGACAACGCAATATGCTTTCTGTCTTAATGTAATTTTTTTTGTTCAGTGTGATGAAATCTTCAAAATACACTTATTAAGTAGACATATAATTAACTATTGCACAGGAAATATAAGGAAAGAACTATTATTGTGAGTGATTAAAGCTAATATCATTGGATTAATTATCGTCCGGCACGAGCGGCGTGTTCTCACAATTTAGATCACCAGCAGGCCTACCATGAACTCTTATTGCGACTCAATTGAACAAGTAAACGACGACCGCGAACTGCTTTCTTTTCGTACCATGAAGTGTGAATTGCATTGGGGTCGTAATATTTTAAAAGGACGAATTAGGACGAATTCCGAACGCTCATTCGCAACGACTGTGTGTGTCTTTAAGACGTCATGGTATGAAAAAGCAAAACAATTTCGTTTACGTCTTCAATTGAGTCGCATAAGAGTTCATGGTAGGCCTGCTGAATAATTAAGTAGTCTTCAACGTGGCAAAACTCGCTTTTGCCTCGTTGATGCCTAATGAAGAACTGTTCTATACTTATACATACTTTGCACGCCAAATTCTATACAAGCCATGCAGTATATCAATATATATCAATTTAATTCCTTAGTTGCAAGTATTTTAAACACATTCATAATACGGTACTTATGTTTAAATCATACTAATATTATAAATGCGAATGTTTGTGAGTATATATGGATGTTTGTTACTTTTTCACGGCTTATCCGCTGAATCAATATGGATGTAATTTGGCACAATTATTCCTTTTATACCGGAATAACACATAGGATATAGAAATCCTGTTAATTCTACAGGAATACATTTCTACAAGATTTCTACAGGTAGACATTTAAAAACGCCATCTATTATCAACCTTACAAAGTACTAAGTAAGTTACTATGCGCGGCGCACGAAGATTGTTTGGAATTCGTCAGTTTTGAAGGTTGAAAATTTTGGATGTACGAGAAATTAAATATATGTTTTTAAATATTAAGTGAATTTTTTTTTTAATCTAAAGTGATCTGTACATAATGTGGCAGACCAGATTCCACGCGAGCGAAGCCGTGGGCAAAAACTAGTAAAACATATGTAAACTCAGTAAATAATTCTAATAAGTGCTAATTAGTTTTAGCACTTCGTTTTATGTCGTTACTCGACCACGCAGTTAGGATAATTTTAGCGTAATTTTGGCTTTGAAATAAATTGTTTAAAGTAATTTTTTAAATTGTTTTTTCAATCGAAGGCCATTGTAAGACGAGAAATTTCCACGTCATTGATATTGTATTGTTTGGTTTCAGCGACTCCCGACGACTATTTTTAGGATTTAGGTTATGTCATGTGACATATTTTGGTACGGAATCTGGACTCTAATAACTTTGGACCCAAAGTTCATTTTTAATAACATCAGCTTTCAATTGTTACAGACCCATAGGTGACAAAGGCCAAAATGACGGTGGAGAAGACCAAAGGTACGGAGAAGATGTTGCCACCTGCGACGCGCAAAGTGGCACCGGATGGCGGTTGGGCTTGGATGGTGTGCCTCGGAGTGAGCTTAGTCAATGTAAGTCTATTTTATATTTGTGACCACACGAGTTCGTTCACGCCAACGTAGCGTTTAAGTACCCTTAATAATATTATATCTCTGTGCCCGAAAGAAAAACTACAATTTTGGTAACTTACGTGCGTGTATATTCCGGCGTATGAGCTACAATTGTAACAAAATTTCATCATTATTAATCCAGCGGATGAGCTGTAAATGGGTGAGACAGTTTATGTAAGACAAAGGATAACCCAAAGTTTCTGTCATCTATACTTCTATATACTTATACTAATATATAAAGCTGAAAAGTTTGTTTGTTTGATTGTTTGAACAGGCTAATCTCATATAAAATTGAATGTAAGATAGTCCAGTATCCAGGAAGGCTATAGACTATATAACATTACGCTAAGATGAATAGGAGAGGAGCATCAACAAAAAAAATTGCGAAATCGGCAAAATTAAAAGCTTTCCTCGCGTGCGCTAAGTAAACGGTGGAAGTTATTCAAAAATTATGTACTACAAAATTCTTCACCTCTAAAAGTTCTAAATAAAAGTCCGCGTCAGCATATGCCTAGGTTTTATGTTTAACCCACTTTAACCATAATTAATATAAGTATTACGGTTTACTCGAATAATACTACTGCAGTCCACGCGTATGAAGTTGCATTTAAAAGCTATTAATTATTTAAAACTTAAGTTTGTTCCGGTTACAAAATAAGCGACTCTGTGATGTTAATATTCGATATATGTAATGTAATAGCTAATAGTACGTACACCAATATAATCATAGAATGCTTACTGTGAGTAGGTACAAGCAACATTAAAACTGGGGTTCTACCCATTCCAGTTTGTATTTACGTGCTTCCATCTAAACCTTTCGTATCATCTGGTAAGAAAAAGGCAAACGTAAACCTGTGTCCAACAAAAAAAGGCCCTCAATATCACTCAGTAATGTTTTGTATAAAACTTTCTTCCATTTTAAAAGATGGCGAAACAAAGTAATAAACATGAAACAGACATTAACTCTGCAGTAAACTTAATAGGTACCCACATTTAATTGCATCACACATCTCTTACTGCCTGTGAAGGTTGTATCTGTTTGCAGTTTGTCTTATATAGTTATCCTCATTGTCAAATTATTGAAGGATAATCATTTACCTGTTTTAGTAAGCAGGTTATCGTGAAGGTTGGTGCAGACTTGGCGTCTTCCGAACCTGCACGATGAGATAAAAAAAAATTGAAGGTAGTTAGTTAAGTTGCCTTTTACGGTTTATTTTTATTTAATAATATTGTTAAAAATAAATAAAAATTTTACTTAAAAATGTATAATGTGTTCATATTTAAAGCTTTTTGCAATTATTTAAATGTATTAAATTTGTTTTTCTTTTTGGTTGGAAAAGCAAAGCGAATAAAGCAAATAGAAAATATATATAATGCTAAATATATAGTGGACTATCCGATTTTTCATACCCGATACATTCTTACAGAAACATGCACATACCTCTACCATCGCCACGACAACACAAGCACTACACACGTTTACTATCTCAACAATCACAAACTCAACAATCGTTTCGCCCCGCAAGCGAAGCATCATTAGGAGATAGACTCCACGACAAAATCGCAAAGCCTTTGCTTTATATGAGTATGAAAAATCGGATAGTCCACTATACATTTAGCATTATATATATTTTCTTTTTACTTTGTCGTTGATTATAGCAAAATAATTTCATTATTATTTTTGTATTATGGATTTCCGCAAAGTAACACCTAATTCCATAAATTATTTGTTGGTTGGATTGTAAAATACATATACGCCCTAACTAAGGATCATCATTATAAATTAATATACATTCAAAAGATGTCTCAAAGTACAGAACTTATGTGATCGATTTTCGTTCAGTAGAGCAGTAGAGAAATCTACTGAACTGATTTTTGTACGGTTTCTATTAAAAGATAGTGCAATTGTTTCGGAAGGTTTAGGTTACGAAGAGGTCGCGCAGTTGTAAAAACACTCGCCTGCTGCGAGCTTTAATCGTGTTCGCCGTGTAAACCAACACAGAGACACTAAAATTATGTAGTAGAGAATTGTAGATCTAAAAAAATAATACAAAAAGTCCGCGACAGCATTTCTCTATCTCACTCACAATAACTACACATCACAGCTAGTATGAGTATTCGGTGAAGGAAAACATCATGAGGAAACCTGCATATTTCTAGAGAATTCTGGAGATATGTGAAACCTACCAATCCGCATTGGAGCAGCGTGGTAGGTCTTAGCTCCAACCCTTCTCTCCAGAAACGGAGAGAGGAGGCCTATGCCCAGCAGTGGGATTGTAACAGGCTGCTACTTTACAGCTAGTAAATTAATAAAACAAGTTATTTATTTAAACTAATGACACGAATCGTAGTAAAATAATTGTGAATATGAACCAACATAAGCTTAATATGATTATAATATCAGGACAGTAATATGTAGATACGTAACAACTTTTTAACGCTAGATTAGGTATCTAACTGCTCATAAATTATATCTACAGCATAAGTATTGTGTCGATATAATGATTCAACTTGTCATTATAATATGTTATTATATACGTGTACTAAATTTAGCTTGCACTGTTAGACATACTTTCAACAATTAATGTTTAATTAATGATAAATAATAATAAAAAGTGATGTAGATAAATCAATCTAAATAACAGAAATTCAGTCCATTTATCACGTTCAAATTTTTTCACAAACATACGTAAGCAAATTTTTTTTATATATAAAACTTATTTATTAGTTGTAATCATTATTATTATTAAAGTACAAAGTAGGCGCACGTGTTTTGACTTTTGTCAGAACTATTAACTGTGACATGTTGTTGCCTTAAAACTACAGTTGCCTTATAAGGATGGTTGGAATCTTCCATGAATTCGAATCAGTTTCGACGTGAATGTATACATACGAGTATCAAATTGTAGCGGAAGAGTCCGGAGTTTAATGATCTAAGTAATGTAATTTTTGATTACTTTTGGGCTATATTGGCTCTTACGTACACTTTTGAAACTTCATAAACCATTTATTTCTTTTTTTTTGTAATAAATTTTGCTCAAATTAATAATGTAGACGTGAGAAATGTGTGATGAGTGATTATTTTGCTGTTCAGGTGATGGAGGAATCATATAAAGAAGCAAAAAGCCGCGGTGGCGGTCAGAGTAGGTTTCTTAACAAGAATTCACAATCTTAAATTCACATTTTTATAAATTTGCTATTATTACTTCATAACTGTGATAGCCCAGCGGTGAGACCGTGCGACTCTTTCGAGGGGAACACGAGTTCAAATGCGTACTAATGAATTTTTCTATTTAAAGTCATGTGTCTAATTGATACTTGCAATTAATCATACGCTTTTCGGTGAAAGAAAACATCGCGGGGAAACCTGCATATCTCTAGAGAATTCTGGAGATATGTGTAACCTACCAATCCGCATTGGAGCAGCGTGGTAGTTCTAAGCTCCAACCCTTCTCTCCAGAAACGGAGAAAGGAGGCCTATTCCCAGCAGTGGGATTGTAACAGGCCGCTACTTTACTACTACTTTTACTTCATACAAGACTGCGGTTTAATAATGTAGATTAGTGATGTTTGAAAGATTGAACGCCAATTTTCTGGCCGGTTCTTCTCAGTAAGAGGAACATTCCGAACCAGTTGTAGCGTCACTCATTATATCTATCCTTGACGATTATAAAAACTTAAAAAGATTATTTTGATTTGACGTAAAAATTGGTAGGAAACCTAAATACATCTAGAGACTTTCTGAGAGCATGAAATTTGCCAATTTTTATTGAACCAACGCAGTGTCTCAGTCATGCTCTAATCTTTCACATCTCGAAGAAAGGATTCCTTTGGTCAGACGTGGGATACTAACAGATCGCTATTTTAATGCAATATATTCTGTAAAATATAGTCCTAACTTAACATTTTTAATATGTATTCGCCACGCGGTGGTCACGCGTTATATGAACACGTGTTGTGTTTCACGTTATATGCCGACCGATTAATTAATAGGTATAATTAGCAGTATTCAGCTCTTAAAACTTAAATTATAAAATAGTAAGTTACGTTGGTTTAATAATCTTACTACCGTTAAAATGGTAGTGGTGGTGACCACTACCATTATAACTATCTGTAATCATAGCCTTTATAAATAAATAGTCGATGACGTGTAATACATTTTAGATACCTACATAAAATGCATATTTATACTTATTATAAAACAAAGTACTCATAAGATGAATGTCTGCATGTGAACGATTTTCTTAAAATCTACTGAACGGATTTTTATACGGTTTTTACAAAAAATGCAATTCTTGAGGAAGATTTAATTTAATACCGATTTTGATGGAACTTTCACTACAATATAGAGGAGGTTGTGGAGCAACATATAGGCTTTTTATCGGCGGGGTCGAGATTTATCGGGGGGTTGATTTCCACGCGGGCAAAACAAAGGGGACCGGCTAGTTAATAAATAAATGCAAATTGTCTGTCGGTCTGTTACACTTTCAAAGTTGACATGCTGCACCAATATTGATAAAATTTGGTACAACAATAACTTCAGTATTTCTTTACAAACAAGTAAAAATCAAATATTGCAGTATTCAGGATGCTTTAACGCTTAAGTAAGCGCGAACGACATCGCTGATATAACTAGAGCTCATTCAGAAATTGTTTGTTTCAGAATCTTTTTCGAAATGTTTCTATTAAATAGTAACTTCAAATATAATAATTCAATAAATTTGCATTCAAATTTAACTACATAAGGGAGACTATAATTATTTTTTCATAGTTTTTAATGGTAAGGTCAGTTTGCTATCAAAGCATGATTTTGTATTGAGTAAAACATCAACCAGTAATCTTGACTCGTATCAGTGTAATAATAATGGTTGCTTACAAGTACTCAACGAGATGGGGCGGTCACATGCTCTTGTATTGTGTGTAGGGTTGCCAACTATACAATTTTTCTCTATATTATACTTTTTACTGTTGAACCACAATAAAGTACACAAAATACTATTTTCAGCATGTAAATGCTTCACAATTTTAGAACTAGACGTTGATATAATTTTTTATTTAGTCAGAGCGACGCTCAGTGCAGGAGTCCCACACACAACTACAAGACTGAATTTCAGTTATAATTATGATGAGGTGTATGATGTTTTCAAAAAGCCTATATGTGCAAGGAGATCTTAAAAATATGTACTTATATAAAATATTAAATGAAGAACATACTGTTCATTAAAAAAAATACTGTTTAATGTTAATCTCAGACCAAAATATACTTTTTCCGGGAAAAAAGGTTGGCAACCCTAGTTGTGTGACACAATTATTGCTTGCTACTGTTGCGTCGAATGCATTTGTACTGCTTTCATTAATGCCGCCATATAAATTAAAAAATAATAATGCGGACATGACCTTTGTAGGACATGAGTGTTGTTTGAGCTGTGATTAGCCCAGCGGTGACACCATGCGACTCATTCGAGAAGGTCACGGTTCAAACCCTGGGCAGGCACCATTGAGTTTCTGTTAAATCTTTGTGAAAAATTGTTATTATCTTATCTATAACTACAATTTATCACCAGCTTTTTGGTGAAAAAAAAACATCATTCAATAATGTGAGGATCCTACCATTCCGCATGGAGCAGTGTGGTAGGTAGGTCTTAGCATCAAACATTCTTTCCAAAAACGGAAAGAGGAGGTCTTTGCCAGTGGGATAGTAAGTAGTAGTAGTAGTGGAATAGGTAGTAATACTTTTCGAGCTTTATTAAAGTAAGTAAATTGTACTTTAATGAATTATTTATTATAGTGGTGGTCTTCCAATAAATTGTCTTAATTCAAGAATAATTCATAATGACTAAAATAAAGAGAATCTTGAATCATAATTATGATTGTGTTTAGTTCAGAAGATTATAGACAAATAATACAAATAATCTATTCTTATTCAATTTTTTTTATTCAAATAATCTTGTAAACAAGTGCTTTAGAATCGTCAACTCTACTGCTGTTTCGGAAACCGGTTCCTAACAAGCAGAGCCAGCAATGAACTCGGCGGTTGCTTTTTTCAAAATAAACTTCTTATGACTAGTTACATTTAGTCATTATGGTCTTGTACAGGGTCGAAGAGTACTTATATCCACGCATTCTTATCATCTAAGTAATCCAAATCAATATGACCACAGGCTAACCATAACAAAATAGCCGTAGCCGGTAGGTTAATCGTATTGAATAAACCCCTGATTCCATAGATCCAAGAAGTACTAAGTTCCCAGCCTTTCGTGTATTCTTATTATTGTTTGCTTACTGTAATGCATATATGTATATATGTGCACGATTTAAACACTTATACGCATATTAGGTCATCCCGATACACATCTAATTGTTTCAATTGATAATCTATATTGGTTAAGGGCAAAGTACTTGCGGCGGTGTCAGTTTGCGTGTTGTGGCATTTTCAATCAATACAACGTTTAGTATCGAGTTTTGTATCAAAGTATTCTATTATACTGAATGTTAATCTGTTGAATAGTGCAGCTTTTTATTTTTACTTGTATTTAGTAAACACATTTATCCATACCTAAGTGTTCTATGCCTGCATTTCACTATCGGCGATGATCGTTGATCGTATCGTATATAATCGGCACGATCATCGCGTAGATGTCCACACGATCATCCTTATTATTATACGATACATACGATCACACGTATTATCCAGCAATTCCTTATAAACGATTCCTTTTGAGCGTGTCCGAAGAACCGACAATTCCCGGGTTTAGGCGATCGTAGGTGATCATAGATGATGATTCAATTCAATTCAATTCAAAATATTCTTAATTTAAGTAAACTTGTAAACAAGTGCTTTTGAATCGTCAACTTTACTGCTGGTTCGGAAAGCTGTTCCTACCGAGAAGAGCCAGCAAGAAACTCGGCGGTTGCTCTTTTTAAAATATAAATCTTAGAACTAGTTACATTTATTTATTACTGTCTTGTACAGGGTAGAAGCGTACCTATATCCACACATCCTTATCATCTAAGTAATCTTCAACAGTATAGTAGGCTTTCTGTATCAGCCTCTTTTTAACAGTGGTTTTAAACTGCTGTAATGGCATGGCCAAAATTGATTTCGGAATTTTACTATAGAATCTTATACCCATACCCACAAACGATTTACGTACTTTTGCTAGGCGCAAAGCAGGAGTCGCAAGCTTATGTCGGTTCCTACTTTGTCTATTATATACATCACCTATCGTTTTATAATTCTTTATATTTTTATGTACAAAAATTACATTATTTAAAATATACTGTGAAGCAAATGTAGGAATACTTATTTCCTTAAACTTCTCTCGCAGGGACTCACGCGGACTTAAATTGTAGATGGTATGGCTCTTTTTTGTAATACGAAAATTTTTTCACTATCCGCTCATTTACCCCACAGCAATATTCCATAAGACATAATGCTATGGAAGTAAGCAAAATAAACAAGTTTTGCTGTTTCGACATCTGTAAATTGTCTTATCTTTCGAACAGCGTAGGCTGCTGAACTAAGTTTCCCTGCAAGAGTTTTTATGTGTGTGCTCCATTGGAGTTTTGAATCCAAGGTCACTCCCAAAAATACAGTTGTGTTTTCTGTTTTCAGTGGAACATTATTTATGGAGAGCCTATTTGCTGTTTTTGCAGCATTAGGTAAAGCAAATTCAATACAATTTGTTTTCTTAGAGTTTAGTACCAAATTATTTACCCTGAACCAATGGGCTACTTGCGATAAACCACTGTTTACTTCGTCAATATTATGGTCATTACTATTTACTTTAAAAATTAAAGATGTATCATCGGCAAATAGTACAATATCGCAAATATTATGAATGAAATATGGTAAATCATTTATATAAACTAAAAACAGAAAGGGACCAAGGATTGATCCTTGAGGCACACCCATAACTAAGGCCGTTCCGGATGACTGCACCTCATTAATGCATACTCTTTGAATCCGGCTGTGAAGATAAGACGCAACGAGACGAAGCGCACTGTCTTTAATACCATAATGGCCAAGCTTTAACAATAAAGTCTCGAGCTGAACGCAATCAAATGCTTTGGACAAGTCACAAAATACCCCTATGGCATTTTGTGATTTCTCCCACGCATCGAAGATATGTTTCAACAACTTTTTTGGCGAGTACATCCGAGTATGCCCTTGTCGGAAGGTATAAGTTATTAGTACTTAGGTTAGTTATAGTTGTGATAGCCCAGCGGTGAGACCGTGCGACTCTTTCGAGGGGAACATGAGTTCAAACCCATCTCTGGAGAATTCTGGAGATATGCGTAACCTACCAATCCGCATTGGAGCAACGTGGTAGGTCTTAGCTCCAACCCTTCTCTCCAGAAACGGAGAGAGAAGGCCTATTCCCAGCAGTGGGATTGTACCAGGCCGTCACTTTACTTTACTTACTACTTTACTTTACTTTACTTTATATTAGGTACTTGTGCCATGTGTAGCTAGATGAATGCGTATATCCAACTTAGTGACGAACAAAATAATCAAACTTACATACGAGACCATTAGTGAATTCGGTTACTAAGGTATATCTTTGGTCTATGTTCTCCTTATACAGAATTATGTAGTCGATGGTACTCCGGAATAACCTTCTTAAAATGGATGAATGAAAGATCCCCATCGGTTGTAAATTTTATCTATTTACCATTTGATAATTATAGGTTGTGTTTCGAAACGAAAGCCAGATGTGACCTAAACATTGTTGTATTATAATAGTTACGCACAACATCATACACAAGCGTCACACTATAATCTATATATCTATCATAATCTATAATAATAGCTGCAGTAAAATAGTTCATTGTTGTATTATAATAGTTTCGCATAAGCATGACACATCATACACAAGCGTCACACTATAATCGTAAAGCTGCAGTAAAATAGTCGTGAAACAGCTAAATGCGTTATAGTAAGCATTTGCTATGGGACTGGGTGCTTTCTTTTAACAAGATTTCTGTAAATCCATACTATTGTTACGAAAATACGATAAGAGTTCGTAATTCATATGTCATAAAGTTTAAATTGGACGGGGGCATTTTACGAACGTATAAAAAGCGTTCGTAAACTATATGTCATAGAGTTCAAATTCGCTTGACGTTAATTCTCTGGAACATTCAGGTTGTTTATGTAAGATTGTTTACGATCCCCCCTAGGATTCGCGAACGTTCGTGAACATTGTCGTCATCGGTTCGTCGATATATAAGCGGACGTATAGGACGCCTTGACGTTCAGTTTGCGAATAGCGATCAAGAGCGAATAACGAAGCAAAAATAAAAGTGAAATAATAATGACTACGGCTTTCTTATGGGACAACGGACTGTATAGAGACTGTAAATACTAAGTTTGTAGTGAACAGTTGAATAAAGTGTTTTTAACATGTCACCAATCGCGAAGGAATGCGGTAGCCCTAAAACAAAAAAAAATGTCACCAGGTATTTTCATCAAATCCACGAACCTGTACGTAACACTATACTGAACTTATGCGTACTATTTATAAAATTTTAATAAAGTAAAAGCGTACTAATTCTTTTAAGCACTAGCTTAATAATTTTTAAACGCCCCGCAGTACTACTACCCGCGGCGAGTAGGCATAAATAGTAAGATGGATATGTAAATTATTTACAAAAATCGAGGAGAAGGAGGTCAAGTATCCTTGCGCTGCGCTAAACTCACAATTTCTTGCATCATCATCTCCAATTATTAACACAACAAAAAAGCATTACGGAAATTGTCCCATACGTTTAGGCATGAATCATCAATCATCGACCTAGGGAATTTAAATTTATTTTAGTATGTATATGTATATAGATAGGTGTTAATAAGTGTACTAGAAAACCTATAGGTGCAAGTCTAGTATTGAGCTCGCGATTCCTTGGTGTAAGTTATGCGCTTTCGGCTTTATATGCGCAATACATGTTTATGTACATTATACATGTACAAAGTGTCTTGTCACGAGCATGCTGGAAAGACAGAAGCCCAGCAATCCTACCATAATCTCTTATTGCGACTCAATTGAAGACGTAAACGACGAACGCGAACCGCTTTCATTTCGTACCATGAAGTGTGATTTGCGATGGGGTCGTAATGTTTGAAAAGGATAACGTTATATGCACTATAGATAACTCTGTCTCTTTTACTCACATGTTCTTAAGACGAATTCCGAACGCTCATTCGGCAACTACTTAAAGTGTGCGTCTTTAAGACGTCATAGTATGAAAAAGCAAAACTATTTCGTTTATGTCTTCAATTGAGTCGCAATAAGAGTTCATGGTAGATCTGCAGGAGCTCAATGCGTCGGACCGATCGAATTCGCTCAACACTCGGCTCCAGTACCAGCGACGCAGAAGATTGATTCAAATGGCGGAAAATAGTCAAAAATAAAGTGTCCCATAAAAATCACGAACCTCAGCATTGAGGATTACGAAGAATGGTTTTTTAAATAAATATACGTTTCGTTTGTTACAGTTTTCCACTCGTTCACTCGAGCCGTCCTTCGGTCTTCTGTTCAACGATCTGTTAGAGGACCTCGGCGTGCACACGACCGGCGCCGCAGTAATCGCCAGCACTCTAGACTCCGTAGTTAATTTCTCCGGCTTCTTCGTGGGCCCTGTTATAAAGACCTTTTCGTATAGAAAGGTCTGTTTCGTTGGCTCGATGATATGTGCCCTTGGTCTTCTCTTCACCGCCCCTGCGAACAGCATGGCTCATATATTGGCCACTTACAGTATATTAGGAGGTAAGTTAACAGAAACATCTTTTTTTTGTAATGATTAAAAAAAAGTTAAAGCCATTGTTTATAGATAGTTATCTAAACTCACCAGTGCAGCTGTCCGCCCCGTAGTACAAAGATTATGTGAAAAGAAAAAATGATTGCCAATAGGTACTTGATAGTATTATAAGTTTAATTTTTCAGGGACCACAGATTGTACCAATATAAAAATAATGTAATGTATTACTTATTTATACACGTAAAAATTTGTTAGATTTACGTTACAGCGACATAAATATACAGACACACTCAGATTATCGCTTTGACAAAATAAGGCATTTATAATAATAATAATATAACTTTATATGAGATTCCTTCATATTAGATGGTCGTAAAGTACTTGCGCATAATAATAAAATATTTTAAAAAAATATAAAAAACTAAAAAAGCTCGTAAGCCAATGATGAATTTAGTGCGCCGAGAACTTAGCATTTCCTTTAGATAAACATACATATCATAAACGATATAAATTTTATATTCAAATCGCATTTTCAAACCTGATAGCCATTAAATATTCATATTTACATCATACTACTTACATCTTAAGATCCTTATTAGGACATGGCTGACCTTATAGGCCTACCTCAACCAGTTTAGTCTATCACGATAGCTAGTATTGCGTAACATGTTCACAATTAAAAACAATATTCCAATTTAAGGACATCATCATCCTCCTCCCCTTTCCCACTCTAAGTGGGGTCGGCACAATATGTTGTCACATGATTTGGCTAAGTATTTTACGACCAGCCGCCTGCCTGACGTCAACTTACCTTAGTCGTATTTTACGACCCCTCGGTAAGAAAGAGGGTGATCTATTCTACTCAGCCGGATAGCACACGGTGGGTCAACTTGCCTTAGTCGGCTTTTACGACACCTCGGTAAGAAATGAGGGTGGTGTATTCTACTCAGCCGGATACCACATGGCTGGTCGACTTACCTTAGTCGCGTCTTACGACACCTCGGTAAGATATGAGGGTGGTCTATTCTATTCAGCCGGATACCACACGGCATGATTCCAATTTAAAGACAGCGCTGGTATAATTTACTATTTTTTATTGTCTAAATGTAGCTTTTATTAACATTACTATCCGCCAACAGGAATAATATATGGTACATAAATCATGATATTTTAACGCTTAAGGTGATGAGAGTGAGTTAGCGGTTACAGCTGGTATATAATTAGACAGGGGCGAGCAACCTTTTTAATCAACGGGCCAATTTAAATTTAAAAAAAAATTAGCGGGCCGCACATAAAGTAACAGTTATTAGTTATTGAAATTAAAATTAAACGAAAAAACTAAAGATTTTAGTTTAGTATGTACCACCATTTTATTATATTTTATTTTATAACAGCATATTGATGGGACGGAGTCGATAAAATAAATTCAATTTTAGAAATGCTTCGCGTGCCGCATGCTTATGTCTAATCTCTGCATCAAACCATAAGTTTTTAGTAGTTATCTTCTAAGTACTTGGCTGCGACTTATATCAAAAACCTCTTAAGTAATACAATCAATTTTAGTAAATGATGAAAAATGAAACGGACAATGTTGCGAACAGAAGCTAGTATTGTATACATTATAAAACAGATAATATAATTATTACTAGAACCAGTTATGATGTCAGCACATTTATTCATATTTCCACACCATACGATTTATTACATCATTACAAAACACCGTTCTAACAAACCGCAAGATCCTCAGACAGTGTGGCACCGGGACTTTTTATGCATATTAATGAGTCGAACTCGGTGTTTTTCACATACAGTAATACATAGAGTAAGAGAGCCATGGGCAGGCCTGAGAATGATAGAGTCCTACAAATAAAAGAAGAGAGAAGATGAGAGACTCATACTTATCTTAGTATGAGTCTCTCATTTTCTTTCTTCTTAGTCTAATTACACATGCGCCGAAAAATATTCATGGCGCGTTTTAAATGAAAAAAACTTTTTACAGTTCGTATCACACACTCAGAATGTTGATGCTTTTTTTTATGCACAGCGGAAATTAGTTTGAAATTTTCCAACATCCAACTTGCTCTAACTAAATCCAATATTATGAATAGAGAGAGACAAAAAGGTCGCTTGCTTTATATTTGCTTTCTTTTTTTCGATGGATACATTTTAGGCTGGTTTATGGCTCGTATTTGTATATGGTTTAACCGATAATTAACTCTCTAGTTTTTAAACGCATGTAAAAATATATATAATAATATCTGTGCATACGAGTATGTATACATAATTATAAAAAGTTTGGCGATAGCTTTGCCATTGCAGCACTTTAAAAACACTTTTAAAAAAGGCTAAAACAGAAAGACTTCTATTGTGTTTAGAATTAATTAGGCGATAAGAATGGGTGGACATAGCTACTCTTCGACCCTGTACAAGACAGTAATGACTAAATGTAACTAGTAATAACAATTTTAATTCGAAAAGAGCAACCGCTGAGTTTCTTGCTGGGTCTTCTCGGTAGGAACAGCTTTCCGAACCAGCAGTAGAGTTGATGATTCAAAAGCACTTGTTTACAAGTTTACTTGAATAAAGAATATTTTCAATTTGAATTGAATTTGAACATATATAGTACCTTTTTTGTATTTATTTTTCTCCTACAATAATAACTTATTTGTCTAGTATACGAGTTAGTTCCCATTATTTTCTGGATTGAAATGAAACTTCTACTTCAAGGTTTATGGTAATGACAGCGGTATTGTTTCTTTGCAATTAAAATGCTTTCAGTCTATTTACATACACTCTGTAACAAGAAATTTAAATTACATAAATATGCGAATCAATCACTTTTAACGAAATTTAAATACAAGAGATAATAATATTTGGAATTGGGAATGTACGATAAGATACACAACCTAACTACTGCTCCGTTCCGACTTTGATCATACTAGGCTTATGCTTAAGGATCTTTCTTAGATTTACTGACATAGAAAGTAAAACCATTGAAAGTTGTGTGATAAGACAACGCCGCATAAAGCGCTCAAATAACTTTTTGGCTTATAACAATTCGGACTGACTCTATAGAAAAAGACGTGAGTATAGTCTAAATGAAGTCAGTTTTGTTTTTTAAGCGGTTCCTAAATCTACTATTTCCTATATTTATTTAGAATGTCAGTTATCTTAAGTCGATTAATAGCTATTCGCTTATCATTGTCGTGTAGCTATATCAACCCAATATGTCATTTAAAAGTTATAATATTGATTTATTACATTAATTTTTTTTTAATTATATCTTCAAAATAATAACTAGGTATGTTAAATATTTGAAATTAAGTAAATTCACATTAAAAAGCAAACATTCGAACAATATTTATAATCCGCTCACTAGCGCGTTTAACTACCCTGAATAATGGTATATGGGTTTTCTATTTGCTTCCGAAATAAAAAAGATCATTTTTTCATCCTCTAACTTTCCTCAGCGTTTAAGCTTTAATAGTTCTAAATTTTATTAATATTGGGCCAGCGGATTTTCCGTGAAAGCTTTAGAAAGACTGTCGTCTTTATAATACATATTTATCATAGATTCGTTTTGATAGGTGTCCTTAAAGGATCTCCACGCAACATGATCTGATGATTCAACTGCTCTCTGTGATCTTTTTAAGGTCGCCTATCCACATGGTGGAGAGAATTAAGTCGTAATGTGCGATGACTATTTCAGTATTATAGGACCCCAACGTTTATCGGTTCTTCGAACTGTTCGCTTCGCCCAAAGTCACTGGTAGTTAGAGGCACGATAAGTTATATCAGTAAACAGTACTATTTAAACTAACAGCTTGTAAAAATTAGTAATAGGTCTTTGAAAATTATCGTATATTATAATTCTTATGTTAATATATAGGATCTGTATCATGTCTTCCAATGCGGAGTGCCATTTCTATACCCAGAGCGCACAATGCCAACCAAATTATATAAGTTCTTGACTTGACTGGAATTTGATTTTTTCCGGATCTCCTCATGTCTGACTTGTTCTCGTAGTGTCTCGAAGCAAATGCTCTGGTCTGAGGACTTAGTTGAACAGTGATCTTTATTAAATGGCTCATCGTAGACAATCAGTATAAGTTCATCACTAGCCGTAAGCTCTTTTTGAAGACTTTGGTCCATAAAATTTGTTATTAATTTAGATGAAATTTATCTATCTATTTTATGAGGACAGTTAAATCAGCGCTGGGCCTTTTCTTAAATTGCACATACCTACTTAATTAAATTAGGTAAATATTTTTAGTAAACTCCAATTTTAAGTCCCGACTTCCAACAATAGCTGGGCTAACCGGAAGATGTGCGTTAGATATGATATTCGTCATACTCAGTTCATAATTAATTTTATTAATACTATTACTACTAAATCAGGTGTATAGCTGATTTTCCTTATGCTCTCAATAACAAACTAATTAATTGCAGACCATCTGCAAAAAATTCCATATAAATGCATTAAAAATAATTGTTCGGCCTTTAGCTAATATTGATAATTGATTTTCGAGAATAGCCAGGTCAAGAAAAATCAAGGTCTACGAATTATTTTATCTTTAGAATCAACGCATTATTCTACAAAGTCCAATTATTTATATTGGTTTGGCAAATCACCAATTCATTCCTGTTTCAAAAATTCTTAGTAATACTATTGCTCTATATTACCAATCAGTAAAAATATACTCCCGGGTAAATAACTGAATTTTCATATAGCAGTTAAATTTAAACCAAATAATAATACTATGATAATGGCAATAAGCAATAATAAGAAAAAATATAACCTAATTCTAGTAATATACTTAACACCGATGTTTTTAGTTCTGATATTAAAGATAGATATGATAAGATCTAGACTTAAGTGGTTTGCAGTCTTGACACAGAAACAATTGTCCTCAATTATTTTTATGCAAGCTATTGAAAGATTGTAAGATCTTCAGAGATTAATATCAAGGTTTTTATAACTTCATTTTTTTGAAATTTGTTGCTAATATTTATTTTTCCTATTTTGAAAAATCACTTTTTAGAAATTATAATGTTAGGGTCGTACTTACCTTAATTTATAATTATTGGATCTAATTAATCTACGAGTTCACAGGAAACGAAAGAAATTTATGTAACCTGATTTTGTTTTTTCTAGCTATTTATTTAAACAAGCTTTACTTAGACCTCATATGATTGACATTGCAAGTTCATTACCTAGAGATTGATTCCTTCTTCTGGTAACATACATATGTATTATGTAATGTTTATTTGTCTTCATTACAAAAATTCAATGAGTTCTAAAATTCATACTTAAATTGTAAATGTGAAAGTATTAAAATAACTATGTTTTTGTCTGTTTATTTACATCAATCATGCTCCGTAGCCGAATTGATCAAGTCGTCGGATGAGATTTTTGGGATGGAAATAGTATATTCTTTCGTCGCAGACAAAGTCGCGGGCAAAAGCATGTTTTGTAATATTAATAGACTGTAGATTTTATTGTCAAAAGAACATCGCACGCGTAGTATTAATGTGAACTTATTGAAAATCGGGCTTAATTGAGTTACATACATAAGCATCTACAAAATTGTGCTACATGTGTGCTAAATGTACAAGCTAAACGAATGTAAACGCTATGCTTTATTGCAATTTTTTTTGCAACAAAACAACTTTTTTGAATTAGGTCACCTTAATATTAAGCGTGCGCTATGTACTTTAAAAATCATCCTACAAAAATCTTTCAAGGATACTATAAACGATAAGCTGCTTAAATCTTGAATCATGGCATAAAACATGAATTATTACTAAATCTTAGTGTGTCATGGACTACTGCAAAATTAAGCGTAACAGCGTATATAAATATTATTTTCTCAGTAAGAAGACAAGGATGTATTGAAGAAAGGATAGCATGGCATTGCGATGACAGTGACTAATGTATTACAATGAATTCATTAATGATATGACAAAGTACATTGTTGTATAACGTGCTAGAGAGGTCACTATTATGTATGCTTCGAAGCCACATGTAGTACTTTGGCAGTTGGCTTTGTTCTAGTCAAAAAACCTAAGGGCACGGTCTGATCTTTATTGATCACTAGTTTGTGCCAGCGGCTTCGCTCGCTAGGAATCTTGTCTGCCACAGTATCTAATTTAATTAAATTTATGATTTACAATTTTAGTCATAGTGGCTTCCACATAAAAGATAGATATATGCTGTGGCGAACTTTTATTTAGAACTATTAAAGACAAAAAATACTACGGTACATCATCTTTGTGTAACTCTAATGGTTTAGGCAGCGTACGCCGAGATAGCTCTCAGAGGCCAGATTTTTTCCGAATTTATTGACATGTATCGTTATATAACATAAAATCATTACAAATTGTAGCCTATATGTTATTCCGATGTATAACCTATATAACTGTAAAGTTTCATCCAAATCCGTCTGATAGTTTTTTTGTGAAAGAGTAACAAACATCCATCCATACTCACAAACTTTCGCATTTATAATATTATATATATATATATATATATATAAGTAGTAAGTAGCATTGCATAACTATTTTTTGTCGAATACATCTTTTAATAGTAGTGCGATAGTAATGTATGATGCGAGTTGAGATTCGCAATAGAGAAAAGCCAACGATGACCACCGAATAATTACTATCATCATCATGCTCCTGCCCTTATCCCGCTCTAATTGGGGTCGGCACAACATATTATAAACATGTTGTCACATGATTCGGTTACGTATTCTACGACTGGCCGCCTGCCTGATGTCAGCTTTCCTTAGTCGTATTTTACGATCCATCGGTAAGAAAGAGAGTGGTCTATTCTACTTAACTGGATACCACAAGCTGGCACCGAATTATTACCAAAGATTAAAAAAAATCTCTATTTTAGGTTTTGGAGTGGGTCTTGCGTCATCATCGTCGTTCGTATCGCTAAATCACTACTTTTCGAAAAAGCGTGGGCAGGCTGTCGGGCTGTCTATGGCTGGGACGGGTTTCGGTCTCATGGTCATGCCGCAACTGGTCAAACTGTTGCTAGGCGAGTATGGCTTCAGATGGACAGTAGTCATCTTAGGAGGCATGGCTTTTCACGCTGTGCTGGGATCTTGTTTACTGCAGCCAGTACAACGACATTTAATAGATGAACCCGTTGATTGTGAGATGCAAGTGGTGAAGGTTAGTATTTGAATAATAGTTCTGAGAATAGTAATTATATTTTGAAAAGAGCGCGTGCCTTCTCCTCTCGGTAGAGGCAATTTTATGATTCAAAAGTACTTGTTAACGTTTTTACTTGAAAAATAATATTTTAGAACTTTGAAATCAAATCAAATCGAAATTATCTTTATTTGCATAAGCTCTTTAAAGCACTTATGAATTGTCAAGGATCAATATGAATAATGAAGCTACATCTGTTCGGAATGAGTTAAACATTGATGTATAATACCTATAAGGATGGAGTTATAGTGGAAAATTAGATAATCTAATCCTTATTTACAGCAACGATCCGTTACTATCCCACTGCTGGGTGAAAGCCTCCTCTCTCCGTTCTTAGAGAGAAAGATTGAAGCTAAGACTTACCACGCCGCACCAATGCGGATTAGTAGGTTACATATATCCCTAGAATTCTCTAGAGACATGCCTCAATCCTTGTATACTTAACAGAAAAGTTTAGCGGCCTGTTACAATCCCACGTCTGGGAATAGGGCTCTCTTCGTTTCTGGAGAGAAGGGTTGGAGCTAAGACCTACCACGCTGCTGCAGATTGGTAGGTTACACATATCTCCAAAATTCTATAGGATATGCAGGTTTCCTCACGATGTTCTCATTTACCGAAAAGCGTGTGATAACTTGCAATTACCAATAGACACATGAGTTTTAATAGAAAAACTCATTGGTGCTTGCCCGGGTTTGAACTCGTGTTCCTCTCGAAAGGTTCGCACGGTCTCACCGCTGAGCTGTCACAGCTCTAGAGAAAAAGCTATCTGAATAACAGAAAGCAATGTGTGGAGGTGATAAATATCAATAAAAAATCGGAAGAAAAAGTTTATAAATCTAATTATCAATATAACAAGACCGGAGTGCCACAAGGAAGTATTTTGGGCCCTTTATTGTTTTTGCTTTATATCAATGACTTGCCAAAAGTAACTAGACATAAATGTATATTATATGCAGACGACATAACAATTATTATTCCTAATGATAAAGATAAAAGTGACTATGAAAATGACATTAATACTACTATAAATCAAATTTCTGACTGGCTTTACGATAATAAATTAAAAATAGACTTAACGAAGACAAAATACATACAGTTCTCTAATTATCAAGCTAAAAATGTAAACATACAAATTAATTACCTAGACAAAACTATTCAGAAATGTGATCAAGTGAAGTTTTTGGGACTAATTCTTGATCAGCATTGCTCGTGGAAACCTCATATTCTACAGACATGTTCACGAGTAAATAGGTTTGTATTTGCTCTAAGACAAGTTAGACAAACATTAAATCAAAATACTGCCCTTGTTGCGTACCATGCATATGTTTGCTCATTATTAAGGTATGGGCTAGTAATTTGGGGTTGTTCCACACATACAAAAATATTATTCATAGCACAAAAAAAATGCGTCAGAGCTGTGTTTGGTGCCGGACCTCTGCAATCATGTAAGCCCTTTTTTAAAGAAAAAAAATTATTGACTTTGACATCTATGTACATCTTAGAAGTAGGAATTTTCGTGAAAAAGAATCCGCAACTTTTTGAAAACTTAAGTGTTGAAAGCAGAGTTCGACTTAGGGATCCCACAAAAAAAAGAATACAGAGTTCAAGAAGTGCCTTACTATCAAATAATTGCGCAATAAAATCCATTGTCGTCTACAATAAAATTCCAAAAATGATAAGGGAACTTACGC
The DNA here is from genome assembly GCA_947086505.1 of Morpho deidamia. Classification (NCBI taxonomy): domain Eukaryota; kingdom Metazoa; phylum Arthropoda; class Insecta; order Lepidoptera; family Nymphalidae; genus Morpho; species Morpho deidamia. Next base: position 6,851,411 of record CAMTZC010000025.1, read on the forward strand.
TTAATCTTTTTAAGTCTAAACTTAAAATGTGGCTTATAGAAAGGTGCTTCTATACAATTGACGAATACTTAAATATTAAAATTTAAAACAACATATTGGATAAGCATTTTAGACATAATAAGATTAGATAAATAATAGAAAAATTGAGATATTAGATTTTATTGACATTCAACAGGAAAGTAGTATTGACATAATTTTAAATTAATTTTTATTTTGTAAATTTGCATGCCTACAATACTAGGTGAAACATTTCTACTAGACAATAAATATAATACACCCCTATTGTAAAAAATGTTTCTGCAAATAAAGAAATTTAATTTAACATAAAAAAAGCGTACTTAAATTTAATTATACTTAAGTTTAGTAAATCAAAAAAATATTATCAATGATTTTCTACAGGAAATGGAGTGTATACATGAAAGCGATGAAGAAGGGGAGGATAAATTCGAAATAAACCCACTGGTCTCGCATCCGATGCCAAAGCTCCCCAAACAGCGTTCCCACGGGAACATGAACCATCCGTCCGTAAGGACTATCGGTCTTCCACGAGCTAAAACCTGCGACAAGCCGTTGCAGGAGTTCGAAATTAATGCCAAATTGGGTACAGGGTTAACGACTGCCGCCTCAGTAGGTGCGATGCAACGGGTCATTTCTAGCGGTAGTATGAGCGAGGAGGCGAGGAAAAGAAAAGTATCTGTGATATCGAATATATCTAATATGGATTTTACTGGGAGTTACTTTCAGCTTTATCTTGATGTGAGTACATTATTTTAATATGAAACGAATTAAATATAACTTAACTATGAAAAACAATCATTCCTTGGGAACGGGGACGGGCCCTAATGTTGGACGCAACATGCGTTGATACGTTAGCCTCGTCCCATATCAGGGAAACGGCGTCCAGACCTGGAGCTGCGGCGGAAATGGCCGAATCCGGCAAGCGGCGAAAGTATGCATCTCTCGTTGAGAGTTATATATTTGTGCCGTTTGTAGTTGAGACCCTAGGGCCATGGAGCCAAAGTGCAAAAAAATTTTTATCCGTTTTAACACCTCGGTTGATCGCCTCTTCGGGTGACAAGAGGGCTGGCTCCTTTTTCGCACAAAGAATCAGCTTAGCCTTAGCGATTCAACGCGGAAACGCTGCTAGCATTCTTGGGACCATTCCACGTGGGCATGATTTGTATAGTAGTAGCGTGTAAGTAATTTAAGATAGATATAACTTGTAGATATTTGATATAAAAAAAACATTCCTCTTATTGATAAAATTTATTGTAATTTATTTCCATCAAAACCAAACTGTTGGATGTTTTTATATTTTTTACTTTGGATACGTTACCAGTTAGGTCTAGGTTACCCCACTACATTTAAAACGTGTTTATGACGTCCTTAATGCACATAAAGCAATATAACAAGCTGTTTCACTTTGAAACAGCATGTCATGCATAGATTTTATCCACGACGTATTCGCTATCTAATAGTAGAGTAAATAAAAAAGTTCCCAGTAGTGGAGTATATATGGTGTCCATATTAAGAACTGACTTCTAAAATAAAACATCGTCTATTTAAACCCACTACTATTCAGAAACTCATTAATACTTCCAGTACTAAACAAATAAAGCCTCATTAATTCCATTGGACTTTTTCCAATTCCGACATATATATACAGGGTATCCTGTAATGGAAACAACATTAAGGAATACCCGTTATAATGATATCCTAAACACAAGAATCTTAGTTAGGAGTCAGATATTCTTCCACTTTATTGCCAAATTATAATTTTTGTGATGTGGCATGGATTTTCTACGAGTTACGCTATTATATAAATAGCAAATAGATAAATAAATTATGAATTATATATTTTCATTTCAGACTGCAGATGAAGATGCTTTACAAATGAAAGCATTTAAAAAAACCGCACTTGACGGTGTAAAAGAGAAGCAAGGCTTCTTTAAAAAATTTATCAGCCTTATGGACTTGGATCTATTAAAAGACTGGTCGTTTTTAAACCTTATACTAGGGTTGTCTTTATTTTGGAGCGGCGAGTTGCAGTTTCGGATGTTGACTCCGTTCTTTATTAGGAGTTTAGGGTATAATATGAACGATACGGCGTTTTGTTTGTCCATGACAGCCATAACCGATATTGGGGTTCGATTGGTATTGCCACCTATATTTGATAGGACACAGATAACTAAGAAAATGATATTCTTTGTGTCAAGTTTCTTCTTAGCTGTGACGAGGTCAGGTGAGTTAAATATTTATAGTAAGATTTTTTTTAATTCATAAAAAGTGCAATAGAAAGATAATAAAATATTAATTATTTATGTTTGTTATGTCTATTTCTAAAGTTTTTCATTTATATCTCATATACTTTGACATAATACATTGATAAGCCCTACAAACCGGAAGAAATATGATTCCTGTAATAGTCCTAATGCAGATATAAATATTTATATATAAAATGATTACAATGTCTTGAGGATGCATTCCACGGCATTGTAAGAATTTCTTTATTGTTTTTGGAACATAAAATCCCTTTAACTGAAAAGAGGTGCATTCACTTTATATGCAGTCCTTATATGACTACTTCGACTACTGTAATGCCAGTTGTGATCTATGGATTAAGGATCTAATCGTTGAATTAGGACCTCATAAGAAATTTTATTTTATTCACCCAGCCGGTGATGGAAAGATCTAGGCTCTGATTTTCTAAGCTCGATCAAATCATTAAACATCCATAATCCTTCAAAACTTGGACGACTGGAATATAAATAGGGTTAAAATGGTCGTTCATTTAATATTTATTTATACTTTTTATTAAAAGATTTTAGTAAAAACTGCATAGTCTCGCTAATTAACTCCTACGTTTTATAACGTATTTGTGTATTATGTATATATATCTATGTATTTAAAATCCGTTGTATTAATATTACAGTACTTGCTGAACAATCTGAATGGATTCCACTTATGATCTGGCTGTCGATATGTGGGTTTTTCCGTGGCATGTGTCTAAGCAATTTCACACTAACCATATCTGAGTATTGCCCGTTGGAGAAGCTTCCAGCTGCTTTCGGCTTGCACATGGTCAGCAAGGGTGTACTCGTTGTGCTTATTGGACCACTTATCGGTAAGTCTTTTTATTATATTGTTACGTACAGGGGTTCGGGGATTTGGATAAAAATACCTGGTGGCTCGTTAAAAACACTTTATTCAACTTTTTACTACAAATTTACTAACAGTCTCTATTCAGTTCGTTGTCCAATAAGAATGCCGAGGCCACTACTAGTTCACTTTTATTTTCGCTTGTTTATTCGTTCTTGGTCGCTTTCCGCAAACTGAATGTCGAGGTGTACAATATGTCTGCTTATGTATCGAACGAACTGATTTCGAGAACATTCGCGAGACCTTAGAAAGATCGTAAACAAATCTTTTGTAAACGTGCTTATCGGTAAACAAGCCGAATGTTCCAGAGAATTAGCGTTAAGCGAATTTGAACTCTATGCCATATAGGTTGTTTACAAACATGCAAAAGTTTGTAAACTACCTCAGTCCAATTTGAACTTTATGACATATGCATTACGAACTCTTTTCGCTTGTTCGTAACAATATATTACAACCAATACCCCGCGGTTTCACCCACTTACAATACCGATCTCGTTGTAGTGGAAAGTCTCTTAAGACTATAGATTTATTTTTGTAGATTGAAAGTTAGGCCCTGGGACTTATTAATGGTTAAGCCAAGATAGTTTTAACCGAAAATTAAATTATTTTAAAAGGCATAGTTATATAGTTATATCCATGGTTCACCGAACACTACACAGTTTCACCGAAGCATCATCAGGAGATAGACTCCACGACAAAATCGCAATGCGAATTTGTCCGGTTGCGGGGCGAAACGATTGTTGAGTTTGTGATACGTGAACCTGTGTAGTGCTTGTGTATTGTGGTGGAAGTGGTGGAGGTTTGTGCATGTGTTTTTACGAATCCTGCACGTATGGGGTATGAAAATACTGATAGTCCACTATACATTAAACACTATATATATTTTCTATTTACTGTATCGCGGATTATAGCAAAATAATTTTATTATTACTTTAGCTTTTTTTCAATTTCCAGGTTACGTGAGAGACTACACCGATAGTTTCTCGATTTGCATTCATGTACAGAATGCTATGATTATGTCGTGCGTACTTGTATGGGGTATAGAGTACGCGCTCGCGTTCACAAGACGGCGTAAAGTGGTACAGATATAGTATGAACTCTATTTAATATGTTTAAAATGTATTTTGTATTGACGATTTTGAAGTTAATTATTTGTGTTTTTATGATATAAAAATAAACTTTATTTCGGATACATTAAACTTACTTCAAGTAGTTATATCTACTGATCGCCGTTATCATTAGATTAAACACATGCAAATTCCAAACAGACATATTGTAGTTTATTTATAGAAACCGGATATACTCAGGTCTTATTTAATGGTTTACTTTAGTTCCGCAATAGTTTCACGCGATAACACCGTCTTAACAGCTTATTAGTAAGTGCCCGAGATTGGCTCGAAACTAGCCGGGCTAATACGATAAAATAAAACATGGATATAGCCGGTTTCTATACATAAACTATTAATACTATTCACGATAATTTAGACATACTGTAGTCTCACTAAGTTAATAACCATGCTTAGTCGAAATATTAATGGTTAAAATGTAGTTAAATGTGTCTGTTATCGTCTCAAAAGGACAATCGGAATGCTCTGTTGTATTTGCTGTTATAATTTAGCATTACGTGATATATGTTAAGTTAATTTGTAAGATTTGTATCCAGTGATAGTTTTCTATATACACAATGACAATCGAATTAATTTTTTGACATAATAATTCACATATTATATTTATTACTCTCGCAATATCTTCATATAGGTATCTCTGTTCGATTTCCGCTGAGGGCTAACATTTTCAATTAAGAATTTGTTGGTTCTTCGAGTCGGGTTAAGCACAATTTTTTCAAGTATTCACTAGTAATTCACAAGTATTTCACTACTTTTCTTTCAGCAACAACACAAATATTAAATTACCTTTGTAACGGATTACCGTGTGTCTAATTGTCATATATTTATTATTATTATTATTCGTAAATTTCGTAGATATTTCTTGAGTAATATTTTATATAAATAATGTAGATGACCGTAACGTTCGTAGACTGGTTGTTTTATTTAGTTAAATTTAAATTATTTAGTTATCATGCATTTTGACTGGCCCGTTGGCGCTGTGGGTAGCGACCCTACCTTCAGCTCCGCGGGTCGCGGGTTCGATTCCCGTCGAGGGCCAACATTTTCTATATTGTTGGTTCTTCGAGCCTGGGTGTGTATTTGTATTTAAGTATGTATTTAAACTTATCTATGTAGTATATCTACCAGTTGTCCGTCACCCATAACACAAGTATTAAGTTACTTACTTTGGGGACGGACGACTGTGTGTGTAAATGTCCCATATATTTATTTTATTTATTTTAGTGAGGAAAAACATAAAGGGACAACGAACGTATTATACTGATTAAACTGATTTTAAGAAATGACATTAACAGACTTTTTTCATAATGAAATAATGTTTAATTAGTTTTAATTTTAGTATTTATTATACCGTTTATTCTTTTAATACAATTAAAAATCATTTATATACACACAAATATAATTTAATGCATATCAGGAACAATTTCATTATACTTGATATATATTAAATTTCACAATTTATGTTACTGTAAACGATTTCTTTCGTACATATCATATATCTTCTTAAATAGATGAAACATGACAGTGAATTGTTGTTAGATTTATGTAGTTATATTATTGGAATTTATTAGAATAACTCATTTGAATATATAAAGCTCATTCCACTAGACCTTATCTATACTTATTATAAAACAAAGTCCCAAAAAGCTGTCTGTCTGTATGTAATCGATTTTCTCAAACTCTATTGAACGGATTTTTGTCCGGTTTTCAATAAAAGATAGTGCAATACTTACGGATGGTTTATGTAAATAGTACATATCGGTATTATATAAATTGTGTTGAAGTTATCGCGCAGTGGTTAAAAAACTTACTTGTTGGGTGATTTAGTCGCGTGCGCTGCGTAAACCAGCAGAGATACGCTAAAGTAATGCAGTAGAGAATTGTAGATCCATAAAAATACTACAAAAAAGTCGGCGATAACATGTCTCTATCTCTCACGGTTTGACAACTACTTTTACGTTCAAAATTTCTAAAATTCAGGAAAAGTTTCGTAAATCACTGAATTCCACGCGGGCGAAGCCGTTGTTAGCACAGCTAGTATATGTAAGCAAAAAATTAATACTTAAAAGTAATACTTAATTTATATAATACAAAATATATATTACAAAAGTATTATAGTAGTAAGGGACAGTATGTGACTCCCGAATGCCCCTTAAACTTAAAGGGAAAATTTATAAATCGGTCATAAGACCTGTCGTAATGTATGGATCAGAATGTTGGACAATGAAAAAGATGGATGAAAGAAGAGTGCATGCAAATGAGATGACAATGTTACGATGGATGTGTTGTGTGACAAGATTGGATAAAATAAGAAATGAGTATATAAGGGGAAGTATGAAAGTTGCGCCCATTGTAGAAAAGATGAGAGGTGCAAGATTGGGATGGTATGGACATGTAATGAGGAGGGATGAAAATCATGTGACTAAACGAGTGTTGGATATGAATGTGGATGGATATGTGACTAGAGGGAGGCCTAAAAAGAGATGGTTGGAATGTGTGAAGTACGACATGCATATAAAAGGAGTAGCGCCAGAGTTGACGAATGATAGAAGAGAATGGAGGAGTGGACATGTTGTACCGACCCCACTTAGAGTGGGATAAGGGTAGGAGAAAGAAAGATATAATACAAAAGTATTAAAAATATAATTTTGCTATAATCCGCGATAAAAATCCGTAGTTCGAGGCATCCGTATCACCCCATGTTATCCATTGTAAGGTGAAGCCTTTCGGATGTAAATACTCTATTTGTGTCCCATATATTATTTATATATGTAACTTTTCTTGTGGAGTGGACTTTATAATATTAATGCTTAATTTTAAATTATATTTTACTTAAGTTTTGATGACATCGTATCGTTGTGCCGTTAGTACTTAATGTACTAACGGCACAACGATACGATGTCATTACTAAGTTTTGGTATTGATTTAAATGAAATGAATTAAGTTTGAACTTATAAGTAGGTTACCTTTATGTCTTCTTCATATCAAGCTACACTGACAAAGTTTAGATTAGCTTTTCTGTGTCTTAGACTGCATTATTTGTATTTTTAAGTTTAACTCTTGTATAAGTTTAGTTATCTAAATTTCCTGCTAAAATGGTAATTGGTTTACAAAATTTTTTTACCAGACAGCTTATCAATACTTAATATAACTTTATAGAATTTTTATTCAATTTGTAATAATGTAGGTAAACTAAAAAATATTGAATATATGTTAAAATTTGAAGACACCATCACCGTAATATTTCCTCTAGCGTTCTAATTATTTGGCAGAGTTTTTTCATTTGCACGGTAGAAACTTCTTTTAGTTACTTAACTAACAGTAATAAGTAAGTAATGGCATTTTACTATCCCACTGCTGGGCATAGGCATCCTCTCTTCGTTTTTGCAGAGAAGGATTGGAGCTAAGCTCTACCACGCTGATCCAATGCGGGTCGATAGGTTACATATATCTCTAGAATATCTTAAGAGATATGCAGATTTCCTCACAATGTTTTCCTTCGCCGAAAAGCGTGTGATAAATTGCAATTATTAATTATACACACAAGTTTTAATAGAAAAACCCCCGGGGTTTGAACCCGTGACCCCTCGAAAGAGCCTCACGGTCTCACCAATGATCTATCACAGGTTCAGTAACTAGTTGTTATCAGCGTCAGTTAACCAATTGATTAAAATACAGCTTAAACTTTAATTGCGTGACGTAAAATTTAGTTCCATGGCGGTCTTGAAGTTTAACATATAATTAATGTTTGTAAATTATTTGCGCTACTTTGCGGAATTCAAATACTACAAAAGTAAAGATAAAATTATTTTGCTATAATCTGTGTTTGTTAATACCAACGCAAAGTAATTCTATCATTACTTTCGCAACTTTTATAATATTAATAGTTTTGATAAGTCTTTTGCAAAATTTAATGCAATGTGTGTTTCTACTCATCATTTGACAATGTGTTTTTGGACGTATTTAATGTGTAAGAATTTAAAACGGACTAATATTTAACTTTATTATAATGTAACTCAATTGGTAATCGCATGTCTAGAAGGAAAATAGCCTAAATTCCAAGTTTGACATCATTGCAACTGATGAATCACTGACTGATAAATAAATGACTGGCTCGTTGGCGCAGTGGTTAGTGACCCTGCTTTCAGCGGGTCGCGGGTTCGATTCCTGCCGATGGCTAACATATTCTATAAACAATTTGTTGGTTCTTCGAGCCTGGGTGTATATTTGTATTTAAGTATGTATTTATAATTATATATGTTGTATATCTATTAGTTGTCCGTCACCCATAACACGAGTATTCAGTTACTTACTTTGGGGACGGACGACCGAAGTGTCCCATATATTTATTTATAAAAAAATCAGCATAAACATAGAGTTTAACTCTATGTTTATGCTGATTTTTTGTAGAGTATGATGAGACTAGAGATGTAGAGTTTACTTTAAACTTTAACAATTCTCTATACGATAAAAGTGATTAAAAACTATTTAACTAGCTAAAATATGTTGATGAACTGAATTTCGACTTTTAATTTAGGCCAACTACTTAGTAAGATATGGACAACTCCATGACTATTCGAATATTTCCACATCGAACGCTGAGTATTAAAGACCTAATCCAAAATTAAGCTTAATTTTGTTGGATTCATCATAATACTTATTTAATTGCCATCTAGTTCGTACCGTGATGTCAAAACTATTAAAAAACTAGTGTTTTCTTGCTCTTTTAAGTTATGGATCTCTAACACTCACGAGTTTTGTAAGCGCTTTTTTGCAAGTTACCACGAAACAATTTTTTAGAATTAGGTTACTTTAATACTTAGGGTGCGATATATTCTATTTGAGAAACTGAAATTTTTATATTCTCTCTTACATTGTTAGACAAGTTTTTTTGATCTATACTATTATTATTTTATTTTTCAATATTTTGACAAGTACCAGTACAATTAAGGTATATAATTTATTAATTTATCACTTGAAGATTAGATAACGATATTTGGAAATTATTTTACATAAACATGTATTCGCTCTTTCGAAAATATTGTTAAAGGTATATTCGATGAATTTGTAATAATTATTCCTTGGTCGTGGGACCGTACCAAAACTGACAGATGTCCCGTAAGGGTTAAAAATTTAAAACCCCTTAGATGCAAGATATATTTATCCCCAAAGTCGGCAGAGTTAAATCTTCTCTGAATATTACTATATTAAAATGTGTAACTAAGTATGTGTTCGTAAATGTTTAGACAATAGAATCGTAGCTATTAGACATAGTTGGCTAGAATGTTATTTTGTCTGGATGAATGTTCGGTTATGGATATTTTCCACCTTGAAAGTAAAGCTGGATTGCCAAAATAACGTCTTCTCTCTAACATTTTATAGGAACGTATTAGAATTTTCTAGTTGCTCTTTTTTATAAATATTTTTAGATGTCTATATGTAGTTTTGACATGTTTTATGTAGATCTAATTGTAGATTTATTAGTCTACCTGTAGGCCTACCATGAACTTTTAGATAACGATTCAATTCAAAGTCAGTATCTAAACCGAACCGCTTTCTTTTCGTACCATGAAGTGTGTGATTGCATTGGGTTCGTAATGTTTGAAAAGGATAACGTTATATAAACTATTGATAGATCTATCTCTTTTACTCACATGTTTTTAGGACGTATTCCAAACGTTCATTCGGCAACGACTTAAAGTGTGCGTCTTTAAGACGTCATGATATGAAAAGCAAAGCAATTTAGTTTACGTCTTCAATTGAGTCGCAATAAGAGTTTATCGTAGGCCTGTTGTTAGTTTTTCGAACGTGATTCCAATTTGACAATTATTGATAATAACATCGTAGAATTAATGATTATTGTATAAGATATATGGGGAACTATATAAAATAGATCACAGCATAGTGTTATGCCATTAGTTCTTCAGAAACTATAGTCTATTGCATCTCATATTTAGTACCACTTCACCTAAAGTTATTGACGTCCAATTATCCATAGATAGGCCCCCTCGTTTCTGTTCCGTATAAAGAGTATATTAGTTAGGAATTGCTTTATCTGTAGAATCGATACAAAATGTATCAGCGATAGAAAATACATTAACAAGTTTTCTAATATGAAATCAATTATCGCCGTATTAACAAGCTGGTAACATTAGCATTTATATCAGCATTATATCTTACCCTGTGACGTAGGTGTTGTATTTCGTACCGACATTTACAATTCTTAGGGGTTTTGATCTTAGACTTAATGTACTAGAAACAATCGAACAGAAAAAGAAAGCGAATGGGACTTATTATCTGTCTCTATTAGTTATGTGTGATTAAACAAAGAAAGGTATATAGATAATTTATAGAATTAGGCGTTACTTTGCGGAGATCCATAATACAAAAGTAATAATGAAATTATTTTGCTATAATCCGCGATACAGTAAATAGAAAATATATATAGTGTTTAATGTATAGTGGATTATCAGTATTTTCATACCCGATACGTGCAGGATTCGTAAAAGCACATGCACAAACCTCCACCACTTCCACCAAAATACACAAGCACTACACAGTTTCACTATCACAAACTCAACAATCGTTTCGCCCCGCAACCGAGGCATCATCAGGAGATAGACTCCACGACAAAATCGCAAAGCGAAGCGTTATGCAAACAAGCATTGTTATATAGTAATCGGTTCATCCCCACCTTTACCTCTGAACACGTGCAACAAGCTTGAACTTGAAACATTTATCTGCTCGTTAATGAGGGTGCCATTGTTATGCTTAATGATTTCTAATTGTTCCAAAATATTCAATTTTAAGCTTTTTTCGCAGGTGTGCAGTATTTCGAAACAATGGTCATTAGGAACTTTATGACCGCTTTCTAACAAATGTTTCGCGAAATGTGAATTTTGTGGCTTATTATTCCTGAAAGCGACCATATGTTCTTTAAAACGGGTTTCAAAATTACGACCAGTCTGACCCACATATGTATCATTGCATTCAGGACATTTTATTTTGTAAATACCACTCTTTTTCGGGCTTTCTAATTTGTCTTTATTATTGCATAATAACTTTTTTAAGCAGTTATTACTTTTAAAACCTAATTTTATATTTGACTTTGTTTTAAATATAGTTGAAATTCGTTCTGACAATGTTCCAAAATAGGTCAAACTGGCTTTGTATTTATTATCTTTGTAATGTGGCACCGCCACAAAGCCAGTTTGACCTATAATACAAAGCCAGTTTGACCTATTTTGGAACATTGTCAGAACGAATTTCAACTATATTTAAAACAAAGTCAAATATAAAATTAGGTTTTAAAAGTAATAACTGCTTAAAAAAGTTATTATGCAATAATAAAGACAAATTAGAAAGCCCGAAAAAGAGTGGTATTTACAAAATAAAATGTCCTGAATGCAATGATACATATGTGGGTCAGACTGGTCGTAATTTTGAAACCCGTTTTAAAGAACATATGGTCGCTTTCAGGAATAATAAGCCACAAAATTCACATTTCGCGAAACATTTGTTAGAAAGCGGTCATAAAGTTCCTAATGACCATTGTTTCGAAATACTGCACACCTGCGAAAAAAGCTTAAAATTGAATATTTTGGAACAATTAGAAATCATTAAGCATAACAATGGCACCCTCATTAACGAGCAGATAAATGTTTCAAGTTCAAGCTTGTTGCACGTGTTCAGAGGTAAAGGTGGGGATGAACCGATTACTATATAACAATGCTTGTTTGCATAACGCTTCGCTTTGCGATTTTGTCGTGGAGTCTATCTCCTGATGATGCCTCGGTTGCGGGGCGAAACGATTGTTGAGTTTGTGATAGTGAAACTGTGTAGTGCTTGTGTATTTTGGTGGAAGTGGTGGAGGTTTGTGCATGTGCTTTTACGAATCCTGCACGTATCGGGTATGAAAATACTGATAATCCACTATACATTAAACACTATATATATTTTCTATTTACTGTATCGCGGATTATAGCAAAATAATTTCATTATTACTTTTGTATAAAGGTATATAGGTTAAATCTTCCCTGTCTTATTATTTGTTGCGAAATTCTCACATGCCTGTCTATGGAATGTCAACTGTACTCTAATAACTATAGTTTGTATACAATTTATTCTGTTAGTTTGTGAAATAAACTGTAAAAATATATTTTATGCGTTACCACATAAATTAATTTCTCACAATATTTCAATTTTAGATTACATCACAACGCATACTTTTGAATGTGCATAAGAATTTGATGGATATTATTATATAATTATATAATTAGGTAGGTTTCTTTTTTATATATTTATCTACTCTGATACTATAATACAAAGATTATAAAACTGAAAACAAAATTCTTATGACAAACATTACGTACAGAACAAAAATAAAAAATTAAAAAGTTTCATTACGATACAGGTCTTGTATGGACACCTTTATCATAATGTACCTTTTTAATCATAACGATACACCTATACAACTTCCAGCTGGACCAAGGAGGTTTAACCTCTACCTTAAAAAAAAAAGGTTTTAATGAATGGGTCCGCGGCGACGCAACACGCATGCGCAATCGATGTTTGCGCCTTGGCGCCAATATATGACATTTAAAAAAATATTTACAATATTTAAAAGAAATTTAGTTTTGTTTGTAAAAAAAGAAGTTTTTGTGTAAAAACATGTCTGAGAGCGGGGATAGTGGTGACTGTACACCACCAGATATTCTGAAAGCTGCGTCAAACATGACCGTAAACCTGTTGCCGACGAAATCTAGCAACTATATTAAATGTTACCACGAGTTCATGCAATGGAGAATGAATATTCAGAACATCAATAATTATTACAAGTAAAAATAAATTTGTTGTTATATTAAGCGTTTTATTTGCAATATTGTTTTACGTATTATAGTATGAGAGTAGATAAAGTAGTGTATGATACTGTACATAACTTGGTCTTATAGCACTCGTGTGACACTATAAAAAAACTCGCCTGCGGCTCGTTTTTTTAAACCACGTTCGTGTTATAAGAACCCTTATTATGCAACAGTATCATAAACTACTATATTTTTATATATTGTACTGTAGATACAAAACAACACAACAAAATAATCGTTTATCATTTCTTTCCCATCAATGCGTTGTTGGAGGCCTGCGAAACGGCGAGTTGCACAGGTGTTGTTATTTTTTTTTTAAGTGCTTTACTAAAATTTTGGACCCATTATATACTTGTACGATATCGCGATGTAGATTCATTGATCATTTGAGTTATATATTTAATTTGTTGCCTTAACACTCTCCCAATTGGGCGACTGCTGGATTCAACCAATAAAATATCATATGCCGTGAACGTCCTACAGTGAAAGTCTATTTCTTGAAGATATATACAGTAAAGTGGATTATAGGTATTTTTAGAAGAATAACTTCTGATTGTTTCGTATATGTGCTCCCTGGTAGCTTTCTTGCTAAAAGAAAGTTTATAAGGGCCTGTAAAAGTGAAAGAATTGATTTAGGACCATAAAGGATTTGTTTTAAAATAATCATATACTTACATATTTATTTAGTAAAATTAAGTTTAGATTTTATAGTGAATAAATTATACAAAAATCAATGTATTTACATGATTCTTACTTTTACTCTTGTGATTTTGCAGTTCCAGACTGTTTACTTTGCACAGATTACTAAATATTTAGTTATCTATTATCATGTCTTGCAAATTTTTATATTCAAATTCAAATTCAAAATTCAAAATATTCTTTATTCAAGTAAACTTGTAAACAAGTGCTTTTGAATCGTCAACTTTACTGCTGGTTCGGAAAGCCGTCCTACCGAGAAGAGCCAGCAAGAAACTCGGTGGAGCTCTTTTAAAAAAGAAGATTCTTAATACTAATTACATTTTGTCATAGCTATCCTGCACAAGGTCAAAGAGCAGCTATATCCACGCATTCTTATCATCAATGTAAGCCTCCACGGTATAATAGGCTTTCTGTATCAGCCTCTTTTTAACAGTATTTTTAAATTGCTGTAATGGCAAAGTTAAAATTGATTGTGGAATTTTGTTATAGAATCTTATACCCAAACCCACAAACGACTTACGTACTCTTACAAGGCGCAAAGCAGGAGCCGCAAGCTTATGTCGGTTCCTACTTTGTCTATTATATACATCGCCAATCTTTTTATAATTATGTATATTTTTATGCACAAAATATACTGTGAAGCTAACGTAAGAATACCTGTTTCCTTAAACTTCTCTCGCAGAGACTCACGCGAATTCAAATTGTAAATGCCACGTATGGCTCTTTTTTGCAATACAAAAATTTTCTCAATATCAGCGCATTTACCCCATAACATTATTCCATAAGACATAATGCTATGGAAGTAAGCAAAATAAACTAGTTTTGCTGTTTCGACGTCTGTAAACTGTCTTATCTTTCGAATAGCATAGGCTGCTGAACTGAGTTTCCCTGCGAGAGCTGTTATGTGTGTGCTCCATTGGAGTTTTGTATCCAACGTCATTCCCAAAAATACAGTTGTATTTTCTGTTTTTAGTGGTACATTGTCTATTAAGAGCTCATTTACTTTTTTAGCTGCATATATATATTTTGCCCTTATTATATTGTCATGGTATAAAATTATAGTATATATTTCTTTGCCTACGGGCAAATTTCTACAATTATATAGTTCTTAGTATACTTGTAATAGTGTTTTGGATATCGTAATGACTCTTACTGTTATTTATATATATTTCTGTCTTCCATACATCTTGTATATATGGAGTTATTATACCTAGAGAAGAAAAACCAGCCTAAAATATGACATATTACAATAAAGATAAAGCAAATGAGGGTGATATATCTGTCTCTCTTTTTTATATATGATAAAAGATGAAATATAGGAGTGTCTTCATCTTAATATATGTATATTGTGTCATTGTCACTAACAGCCTTGCGTATGACTCACCTACTCTAAGTATAATAACTCTATGCTTTATGAATCAGTTTTTGACGTTTTGGTGTGGCCTGTTAAAAATGTGATGTTAGTGACCAAATAATATACTAACTTTTGATAAAAGCGTTGTTGTACTTAGAAGTAATGTATGAAAGGAAAAACATATTCTGGCTAAGTATATATTATAATTTCATTGAAAAATTCAATAATAGATGAAATAAAAACATGAAATTTATTTTCAAATTGTAATCGTAGCGACATTATTAATTACTGAACTGCCTCGCAACAATTTCTATATGTAACATACTTAATTCTGTACTTATAAAAATTATCCAATCAATTAAATGAAACTTCTGTGCCAATAATGTTGTAAATATATAAATGTTCCAATATAAAATTGTTTTTTTTTTAAATGAACCATTTTTTTGTTAACACACGCATTAACTGCGGCTTCGGCCGCGTGGAAAGGTATTTCCCATACATACTATCAGCCTAAACATTCCTCAAGAATTTCACTATCTTTTGGTAAAGACCGAACAAAAATCCATTCAGTAGATTTTGAGGAAATCGATCACATACAGACTGAAGTATCAAAGTGCTAATTGTATATAATTCATTACCTGCTAGTGTACTCATATATGTACATAAATGTAATGCACGAAAAAATTTGTGGCCACGGCGCTATCTATTATGGGCTCGGCAAGACATCCCATCACCACACCACACATTAGCCCAGCACACGGCACGTTAGTTCAGCTCACGACCATCAGCATCAAATTGTCGCTCGAATCTCAGCAAGAGACTGGTTCTATGAAAACCTAAAAGCGTATAGGTTGCAAGTGAATAAAAGTCAGTTTATGCAACCATACATTCGTTAACCCAGAATAATCGAGAGAGCCAAAAAAGACACAAATGTCACATGAAGCAGGTTGTATTTGTAACACGTAAGATAAATATTCCAATCATGTTGGCGACAACGAAGTGCAGAAGAAAGGGTAGAAAAGCTGGTGGAAGTGTTGAAAATTAAATATTTTGATGTAAAATATTATATTCTTATTCCACTCTACGTGGGGTCGGCACAACATGTTACAGACATGTTGTCACATGATTTGGCTATGTATTTTACGACCGGCCGCCTGCCTGACGTCAACTTACCTTAGTCGCAAAGAAAGCAGGGTGGTCTATTCTATGCAGCCGGATATCACACGGCAGATACCTTAGTCGCCTCTTACGACACCTCGGTAAGAAAGGAGGGTGGTCTATTCTATTCTGCCGGATACCACACGGCGTATGTTAAATATTAATCATTATTAAACAAATTTAATATTTTAATTATGTAAAATTAATATATTTCATATTATTTTCAACGTATAATATTTATTAGTTATTTATTTATTTATTTTATTTATTTGTTTATGTACCATAAAAAAAAAGTAAGAAAAACATTATCAATAAAAAACAGTCGTATTATATTTCATATTATTTGCTCTCTTCAGTTCAACAATCTTATCGATCGTTACGCCTGGTAAACGAAGCATCATAGGCTCCAAACAAAAAAGCAAAATAAAGTAAAAAAAAGTAAAATAACGGCCTGTTACTATCCCACTGCTGGGCATAGGCCTCCTCTCTGTTTTTAGGAGAGAAGGCCAACCCTTCTTCCATCTTCAGCTTCCAGGTCTTAGCCAACTCCAACAGCAAAGACCTACCACGCTGCTCCAATGCGGATTGATAGGTTACACATATCCCTAGAATTCTCTAGAGTTTTCATTCATTGGTGCCTGCCCGGGGTATGCACTAATGATTGTCTCTAGGGAGTCATACGGTCTCACCGCTGGGCTATTACAAACTAAGCGACATGAGTTCTGCAAAACTATCAGATCATAGATATATGTAATAACATAAATATGGTTTAAATTTCGTAAATAATGTTAGAAATAGCAAGTTAGCTACTTAAATAAAGTGCTTTAACTGAGCAGGATTTAACTTAATTTGAATAAAACAAGTTGACGATTCTAAAGATTTCCTCGATGGGAAAAGTATAAGAGGTTCGGTTATGTATATAACTCATTAATTTTATGTCTTTGCTGATGAATAATTCACTTATTAATGATTCTTTATTACTCTGAATAATGTGGATTTATCTTTCAACGCCTGTGAGTTTAGAAACCGCTATTTACTACCATGGAGACAGTGTTGACTTGATATTCGTAAGTATAAACGACTACACAAAGAAATTCAAATTTTCTATAATGATCAAATACTCAGTCATGATTAAATTTATGGAGGGAGACTTGCAAACCGTAACGCTTTTATTCACAATGGTTTCTTGTAAAAAACTACGGTTGCTTGGCTGTGCATAGCTAATGTGGTTATTAAATATTGTACACTGTAATATGGAAGTAAGTGTATCAGAACCTTAACACGGTTCATTTATAACTGGTTAATATTGTAAGTAAGATGGATTATTATTCATCTACGTTTGAAGGATTTTTAGCTATAATTTAGCATACGGAAATAAATATATGATTCTTGTCTTAGATCTCTTATCTTAATTTTTTATTTTAAATACTTGATCCGTGGAAGTAGTTAAAAGACTGATGTCGCGTTAGCTGTTGCACATTGTTCAAGAATCTGTGCACAACGAAAATCTTGTTATAATATTTTCATCGTCGGGAATTGAACCCGTGACCCGCGGAGCTGAAGGTAGTGGTACTACCAACTGCGCTAACGAGTAAGAAAATTCCTTAAAAATATCCTTTAGGTGGTAGGAAGGGAGTTTGTGAAGTGTGAATTTATTATGAAAAATAAAAAAAAAAATAATTTATATGCGACCTATTAGGCTGTTAGGCACACCTTTATGTTATTTAAACAATTTGAATTAACCAAATAGTTCTTAAAGCGTACAGATAGCGTGATGCACTTGTTGACAGAAATTTATAAGTAGATTATTTGCACGAACCTACGCGATGAAGTGTTTTTACACATTACAATATGAGAGCCTTTTATTGTTAAATTCATTGACCTTACATAAAGACCAAAATATCGG
Source organism: Morpho deidamia (assembly GCA_947086505.1). Taxonomy (NCBI): domain Eukaryota; kingdom Metazoa; phylum Arthropoda; class Insecta; order Lepidoptera; family Nymphalidae; genus Morpho; species Morpho deidamia. The sequence continues at coordinate 6,869,678 of CAMTZC010000025.1, forward strand.
TAAATTTATGTATAACGCTTAAATCAAGTAATACGTAATAAATGGCGTCGCGAAAAAAATGTTTCAGGTGTAGGTATGTATATAAAATGTGACATAATTGAAGTGTCTTCAATTATGCTCTATGTATTTCTTTTGTGCTTATGGCTATTTGTTTGAACAAATAGTCACAACAGCTGTTCAAAAGCACAGGTATATAGTTATCATATATTTAGTTATTATGTATCCACAGCTTATGTATATAGTTATTTTACTAATTTGTTAATTGGATCATTAAAAATGTATTAATTGTTGATTAATATTATTTTATTACAGGTTTGAATTGTTATTTAATGAAATTTTAATTTAACTACACTTTATTTTTTTTTTATACAATACCTATATATCATATTATTAAATATAGTGAAATATATATTATACAATCAACTGCTGTAGCCGAACGGTAAGGTGATACTTTTCAGAGGGTCACGGTTTCAAATCCTGGACTAAGTTTTGCTTTTAAAACTCCGGTGTCTAATTGATATTTGCAACGATTTACGAATTGATATTTACGATTTTGTCGTGGAGCCTATCCTCCTGATGCTTCGGTTTCGGGACGAAACGATCGTCGAGATTTTGTTGGTGGTTGTGTGTATACTGCGTGTGTAAGGTACGTGAATTTTGCCTGCTTCATTTCACTTCTCTCTTCACATCTACTTTGTGTTGACAAACACTCAATTATATATTGTGCAATTTTCCAATGGAAAACTGGAATTTTTTATCGTATCTGTTATCCTAATATATTAGCTTTAACTTTCCCAAACTTCATCAACATTGCTCCAGGGGATAGTACCAGACAAACAAACTATCGTATTTATTATATCAGTATAGATTTAACAGAAATGGAAAACGAAATATTGCCGTGGAATTCCGCAAAGTAACGCCTAATTCTATAAATTATAAGGTATTAGTTTCAAACCAACAGGTAGCTAATTTAATTAACGATATTAACATGCTGTCATTTAGTCTACTGAGTAGAGTAAATTCGTTTGATTTCCATAAGAAAATCACAAAACAATTGGTTATCGCTAGAAGCTTCACGAAGTGACATTTTAAGTTTTTGATATAATGATGCAACTTCTCAAACGTAGGAAACCAAATACAGCTGTCAATTCTTCAATCAAAAATCGGGAACGAGCAGTGAAGCGAAGTATTTATTATAAGTACATTAAATCGCCGCCTTATTTTGTCTTACCGATATTGAAGAGACAGAAGTGTATTGGCTCTTAGTGGCGAGTGTTGTCCTTACAAAACTAGATTCTAATGAAATTTTGAATACACAATATCGACAATTTATTGCTTACTATACACATTTAAAGCAATGAACATAGTTATTTGATTTTTGCAACAAATTTGTGTCGTGTCTGCGAATAAAAATCATCGAAATGGATGAAGCGTTTGCACATCTCGAGGGGAATAATTTTAGGAATCACAAAAAATCTCTTTTACCTCCTGATGGGGGTTGGGGATATGTGGTGTGCATTGGTGCTGGATTCACGTTTGTGAGTATTTTAAATTGTATAATGTCACCTAAAAATGTTTATCATTTACTTTAGATATCTTATCTAATTGAATATAAAGTATTCAAACGACGTGAATTTAATATTTTAAAATATAATAATAATAATATGTTTATTTGTATTAAATATATGTCAGTACAATTATAAAAAATTGGTACATTTTACAATAATATATTCATCACTTTCTGGCATACAAATTCAGTCTTTACTAAAATTTAGCTAATGTAATCAGATTTTATATTATTTACATTACAATTTAAATATATCATTAATACTTATATATTATACGTATTTTATTTTATTTTAAATAAAATATCGATACTAAAATATCGATCGTTCTTATGTCAAGAATGCACATAAGAACGCAGTAAATGTTTTGAATTTTCCGTGAAATTCGCGATTCTTGTTCATTAAATAAACTATTTAAATGGTTAATAAATAATAATTGACCACAATGAAGTGACCTTTTTCAATATTTAAATTATCAACTGTAGTACAAAAGTCAAGAGTTTACATTTGCATATAATTTTTTAAACGTTTGGACGTTCACTCCGGTCATTTCATATTTATTTCTCTTCAAGAAAATTTTTACAAGTCGGGCTGGCGATTTCTTTGATTTCGATTTATAAACTAAGTAAATGAATTTCGTAAATATTAGGCGTACTTATATTTTCATAGTCTTATAGGAGAAACGGGAGTTTTATATATGGTAAATATTCGTCTAAATTTAATTATTTTTGAGCGTCAATAAGGTAAAACACTTTAAAGGTTTTCCATGGGACGAATAGAATTTTGTATTAGTTTTTTTCAGCCCAGCATATAATCTTTCAGTAATTATTATCGTCAATACTGATCGGTTCTTATATGATACACAACTAAAATATAGTCAACCAGACAGATCATGGGAATAAAATTAAAAGTGATATTTGTAGTTTCTATTCCTCTTAATCTTAATGTTTTATTCATGTTTATCTCAAATTTTAGCCACCGATTTGTTATTTAAATAGATCGATTTAGATACAGAGATACGCTATTAGAAGAACTATGCGAATTTACCTACAGTCTAAACAGCATAATAAATTGGACTTTAGTTTTTTTGCAGTTTTGTATTTTTATCGTGTAGTTGATAACTCGATGACGTTTGGAGACGCGAGTGTTGCAGTGAATTCTGTTCATAGTTGGTATTTGAATTTCCACGGATCTATCATAGTTTGGTGATGTTGTTATAAAAAAAGATGGGTAATAGCTCGTTACTGTAGAAAACATCGCTAGTGGGTTACAATAATGTCATAACTTATAGAGTTTTTCAATACTGGATTTAAAAGAGAAATTTTCAAAATAAAAACAAAATCATACCCACATTGTTAAATGACGCGTTAGAGACAGTCTCAACTTTAAGATCTTCTTAAGCAAACTAAAGCATTTTTTCTGCTATATCATTAGCAACGAAATCTTTAAACCTATTTATCTTAAATAATGACTTTTGAGTTGTAGAGCTATTACAGCCCATGAGCAACATGATTAAATAAATTTTAATCGAAATATTCATTACAAGTGACAACCATGACTATGTTCGCGTCGAATTCAGTGTTAACATACCCTCGGTTTTGTACTTTGTTTTCTTTTTTATTCTGTCTTTAGGCGCGGTTTTAAAACTTCAATTGTACTAAATTTCATCAATATTAGTCCAGTAGATTCGACGTGAAAATGTAATAGACAGACAGACCAAAAGATAGATATACTCACGGACTTTCATAGTTAAATATTAGTAAGGATTCAAAATGCAAAAAATTTCAAGTGTTTTTGAGTAGTCAATTCTATTGCTGGAACAGAAAAACTCGTTGCTGTTTTAAACATTTAATTCTTGTATTTATTTAATGTCATTGCTTTATACAAATTATTTTATTTAATAAATAAATGGTCACTAATAAAAAGATAAGTAGAGATTAAACCTTTATAATTTAATTGATTTTTCACCGAAATTTTAACAAAATAATTTAATCATTAAAAAAATTTGATTCTCTAGAGGAAAATGTCAATGTAAAAGTAGTAAAGTGGAATAGGACATGCCGTTTGCTCTCTCCTTTTTGGAGAGAAGGATTAGAGCTAAGACCTAAAACGCTGCTCCAATGCGGATTCGTAGGTTACACATATTCCCAGAATTCTCTAGAGATATAAAGTTTCCTCACAATGTTTTCCTTTACCTAAACCGTGTGAAAAATTGCAATTATCAATCAGATACATAAGTTTCAATGGAAAAACTCATTGATGCTTGCCCGGGGTTTGTACTCGTGACCCTCTCGAAAGAGTCGCAAGGTCTCACCGCTGGGCTATGAAACCGTTCTTGAGAATGTATAAATATAGTGCCCCTTCAAACCTGTCCATCTAAAACTGTACTGCATTAATCCGGTCAGATAATGGAAACCGGTTTTCAGTAAAAAACTAACCTAATTTTTTATAATACATCTTCCAACGTAGAATATTATTTATACGATAACTAGCTGTCCGTAGCGTTGCTGTAGCTCAGTCTTGTTGCAAATTCCTTTCGAAACAGAAGTCAACATCTAAAAAAATACTCCAATCGCCATCAATTTTTACAGGATAGTAACATGCCGTTACCTTACGGTTTTAGCACGGCATACTTCATCGGAGAGCCTTGTAAGAATTATACCTATTAAGAAAATAGTTTTGTACAATCAAATTGGAGATATAATAAATGGAATATCTCAGATATTCATTTGACATTATCAATAACGTTAAAAATCTTAAGTGTTATACCTTTTAGTTTCGGTTATTTGCGGTCATCATCATCATTTCAACCTACTCTTGTTCACTGTTGGACATAAGTCTCTACCACGCCACCGACCTCAGTCTTTAGCTCTTGGTTCCCAACCGATTCACCACTCCCACTGTTGCCATCGTCACTCCACCTAGCCGGAGGATATCTTACACTAAGTTTGCTAAGGCGCGGTCTCCAATCCTTAATACATCTACCCCAGCGGTTGTCGGTTCTGCTACAAATGTGACCAGCCTACTCCCACTAAAACTTGCTAAGCCTTTGGGCTATATCGATTACTTTGGTTTTTTGTCGGATCACTTCGTCCCTGATGCGCTTCTTCAGAGATACTCCGCGCATAGCCCTTTCTATAACTCGCTGAGCGACCTTTAATTATTGGACCAGTTGGATTATCAGTGTCCACCTCTCGGCCACATATATCTCGGTAAAAAACTCGGTGTAGTTTTTTTGGTGTATATGGTGTATTGTACCCGCCGTGTGGTATCCGGCTGAGTAGAATAGACCAACCTCATTTCTTACCGAGATGTCGTAAAAGGCGACTAAGGTAAGTTGACGTGAGGCAAGCGGCCGGTCGTAAAATATGTAGCCAAATCATGTGACAACATATTTGTAACATGTTGTGCCATCCCCACTTAGAGTGAGATAAGGGCAGGAGGATGATGAGTTTTTTGGATGTAGTTCGGTTGAATGATTTAAATGAATAAAATCGTATCTTTTAAATATTTTTGTGGTATCTAGATGGGAACTTTCGTGATGTAAGTAGTCCGCTCGCGAAACGTCTGCATCTCATTGTAATTAATTATCATATCAATGACCTGTCACTTGACTTGTTGAAAGATTTCAGTAAAATTAAATATGCTCGAAAAAGCTTTAGCTGACTGGTCTATCTTGTCCCGTCGTGACACGTGAGTGAAGTCGAACCATGAGTTATTATACTTAAGAAGAAGTTATTATACTTACATGTTATAATAAATAGTAGATGACAATTTTTTACTATATCTCTTGCTAATATATAATAATAATACGCCGTATGGTATCCGGCAGAATAGAATAGACCACCCTCCATTCTTATCCAGGTGTCGTAAGAGGCGACTAAGGTATGTGCAGTGTGGTATCCGATTATATAGAATAGGCCACCCTCATTTCTTACTGAGGTGTCGTAAAAGGCGACTAAGGTAAGTATACGTCAGGCAGGCGGCCGCTCGTAAAATACGTAGCTAAATCATGTCACAACATGTTTGTAACATGTTGTATTTAGATCATATGTATCGAATGCATAAATATATAAAATTTCCGATCGGTGTAGACATAAACTCATTCTAGTTTTTTCATAACATTATTGTTATTAAATTTGTATTGTTTTTTTGTAAAATATAAAGAACTAGCTGTCCGGCCACCCGTTGCTGCGGCTCAGGTTCTGGTTTCGAATTCTTCTAGAAACAGAACTAAACAGTTAAAAAAATGTTCCAATCGCCACCAAAATTTACAGAATCATTCAGTGCTAACGATTCGTTCTAACGATTGCCCGAAAATTTCATTAAGACCGTTTCGGAGTCTATAAAGGACATACAGACAAACAATTATTTTTATATATTAAGATATAAGAAATATATTCATATGTATAAAACAAAACTTTGTGTATATCATAGACATACGAGAGGTCACAAAAAGTGATACCTGCGTCGCGACACAGCAGAGTTAGCAACTCATTTGTTGGTCTCGGTATACGCTTCTACAATAAAATTCCGCAATCCATACTAGACAAGTCTACAGAAAGGTATCAACATAAATAAAGTGTAAGAAATATGGTTATACGTAAAGCATATAGTAAAATTGATTTTGTTCATAAAATATTTGAATGACAAAATGTCTTATTTGAATAAAGATTATTTTGATTTTTATTCAATTCGATATATCCGGTAGTCTCTTAAAGTAAAAGATGCTCTACTTGTGATCTTTTTAAAACAACTTATGCGCGACAATTCAACTCTTGTAGATGGAAAACAACTCATGTAGCTGCTACTGTACAAAAAGACCACGATATATCTATTCATACTAATTTAATAACAAAACAGCCAACAAATTTTCCTTCTATTTCAATGGTCTATAATTTTAGACTATATTATATGACATTTGAAAATGATATACAGGATATCATTTACGTCGTCCATTGGATAACTGTTGTCAAGGTCATGGTCGCATAAAACATTTGCACTTGTTAAATAAAATTCAGTCTGTATTCTCGCAGCTTAGTTTAAAAAAAGAGGATGGAGTGTAAGGAGCAAATAATAAAGTATTTTTCGGAAACGATCGATGAGATTGTTCTAATGAATGTACGGATGGAATAAAGGTAAATTAAATAGTAAAATTTACTATAATCTATGTTGCCTTGTTTTTTTTTTATCTTTTGTGTTATCTCAAATGCAAATATTCATCTAGATACATAGATTTTTGTTATTTTTATTTTTCTCTTTTTCTATAATACTCGTATTTCAGTTCTTGTCTTTTTCCTTCTGTTACTCAAAGGTCGACTGCAAGAGATCCCTTTTATGGATAAGTCCGCCTTTGCACATACGCTATTTTTTTTCTGTTTTTCAATAATATGCATGTACGATAAATAAGGTATGCATAAATGGGGGTGGAGGTTTGTGGTACTTGTGGTAACTGATCCTGCAAATATAATGCAAGAGAACAGATTGTACTTCCTACACGTACAATATCATAAATTTTTGACTAGCCCATTGGCGCAGTTGGCGCTGACCCTTCGGGGCCAAAATTTTCTATAAAAAATTCGTTGGTTCTTCGAGTCTGAGTGTATATATGATTTAAGTATGTATTTCAAAATAATATGTCTCTATTTACCATTACTTATTATTGAGTCATTTACCTCTTGGACGGACAAGTGTGTGTAATTGTCCGATATATTTATTGGTTAGAATAGCTTTCTATTCAACAAATCGTACATGGAAATTTAAAAAATATGATTGAATATGTGTCGTAAGCTATCATCGTGTGATGATAGCTTACGTTATGACATAGGAGTATGTCATAACGGTCACTATTGTAGATCTATAAAAGAGAAATAACACACATTCGTTTGTTATATCCCTAAGGGGTTATGTAGTGTTTTCGATTAATGTTCCCAGCGGCTTAACTTTTTAAAACGTAACTGTCATGGGGGTTACCGGTGACCGGCTTTATACTATTCCTTTAGGTCCGTGGGGGTTATCGATGACCGACAAAAAAGGCAGGTATTTAAATGTTTGCCGAGCTTCGCCGGTTACCCGTAACATACTTTTTTAAGCTTAGAATGACCCGCGCGACGCCCAGGAACATGATGTAGAGCTTGTTTTCCAAATTTGGTACGAGTTCGAATAAGAGTTAAGCAGTTGAGACCCTAGGGCCAAGGAGCCAAAGTACAAATATTTTTTATCCGTTTTAACACTTCGGTTGATCGCCTCTTCGGGTGACAAGAGGGCTGGCTCCTTTTTCGCACAAAGAATCAGCTTAGCGATTCAAAGCGGAAACGCTGCCAGCATTCTTGGGACCATTCCACGTGGGCATGATTTGTATAGTATTAGCGTGTAAGTAATTTAAGATAGATATAACTTGTACATATTTGTTAGTGAGAAACATAACAAATTACATGCATATCTAGAACCAGAACAAATATTACTAATATAGCAAATGGCCCAAATGAATGTAACATGTCAAATCAGTGTGTCAGTTAATGTGCTAAGAGATATTTCAACCAATTTACATGAAACCTTTACAAATTCCTAAACTATTGTCATGTATCTCTCTGTCTATTGATGAAACAGCTTTTAAATGCGTTCAAAAGTTAAGGTTATGCCTAACAGACAGACAGACGCGGCGGAAGTCATAAGTATGTAATGATAGTTCTAATGTAACATACATAATAGCGTTGTTGGCCATTAATCTTTTTTTTTATTCTGAACCCATTAAAGAAGTAAAGTCATTTAATCTATTGAAATGCCGAAACTGGTCTGAATAATGGTGTCAATACTTGAAATAATGCCATCGTCAATTTGTGATGGGTATTTTCGGTCGCGAGACAAAATAGGATTTGTGAACTCGACCCGTTAAGTAGATTAGTCAACTACTTTCACAGTTGGATAGCGGCTTGACCTAATTATGTAGTATGATATATATGAATTACATAATACACTCATATATGTGTTTAATTTACCTAAACCGTCAGGTGTGTATGAGAGAGTGTGTAAATGTACATAAACGTCCAATTTGAAGCGACCTCTGTACTCTAATATTATTTATATATAATGCTATCCGTGGCACAAAGTTTTTTCGCGTAAATTTCTTTATTTTATTTTGAGTCAACCATAAGAAGTAGTGACTTGCTATCACGGACTATTCTGCAGTTCTATAGTACATTAATTGTGTCTCTGCTGGTCTAGGCAATGTAAGAGAGTAAAGCTTCCACTAGTCACTTTGCGGAGATCCATAGTACAAAAGTACTAATAAAATTATTCTGCTTTAATCAGCTATAATAACAAATATATAAAGATATAGCACAATAATTTTATTAGTACTTTTGTATTCACCTAAAACTTTCGAAGGAATTCCACTATCAATCAATCTTTATTAAAAAGCGTTTAGTAGAATTTGAGACTATCACAAACAGATAGACTTCTTATGGGGACTTGATGTTATAAGTATAAATAATTCTGTGCGATTCAAAAATCAGAATTGTTAGCGATAGATTAATATTAGTGTGGGAAATGGACTATTAATAGGTTATAATGATATTCCTCTTAAAAAGATAGCCTTAAAATAATAGTCTTTTGATTGTATAATTAGGTATATTTATATTTGTCTATATAATTAAGATAAACAAGTAAGTTGAATTAAAACCTATATAAAGATAAGTGATAACTAAAAACCATAATTATCATGAACACAATTTTATGTCTTTAAGTCATAGATAGTCTGTTTATAATATCTAATACCTATGGTTTCTTGAACACTAGCGGTTAAGACTATGTCATAATTGGTACACCCTTACTTCGGTACACCCGAACCCTCTTATTTCAGTTGCTTCTACCTACATCCCAGTTAGATCCGACCATCGAAAATATAGGCGTCCAAAAAGCGTCCTGTATGACCCCGACGATCAAATAACGATCGCCAACACAGATACACGTAATACACACACAGCGTCTTCGCCGGCGAAGACGAGGTCCCAGTTTTCTGACGTTGGTCGGTCGTGGCTTCTCGACACTCTGCCGACGCCGCAATGACTAATCTAAGTCATACCATCAACCCTCCCTACGCGTCGCCCTAAGCCGTGGTCCGGCCTCACAGGAGGCACCCTTAGGACGACGTTCCCCGACGCTAGTAGAGCTTCTGCGCTCTACTCCCTGCATTTCGCCCCTCGATGATGCTTCTGCGCTCGCCCGTCCCGCCCGGTGGCGCTGTAAAAGCCATTAGGGCTAACAGCATACAGTCAATTCGAAAAAAAAAGATGTCATAATTTCGAACAAGTCAGTGTGTAAGAAATGATTACCTTAGTTACAGAGACTTAAATCACTCCAATTGATACTTCAGCTTCGCAACACTAAGCTACGTTGGTAATTAAAGTTGTTCTACACTGTGACAGGGATAAATACGGTATAGGCATATTATATATGAGGCTATTCTGTTTTAAGTATAAAATTTTGTACCAAGTTTTCCAAAACTTTTACTCCTTTTTCAAGTTTAATATTCTAACTATTTATAGTTTCACCGGCGACTTCATTCGTGTCAACTTTAAGGTTAATATACTTTCATTTGTGTACTAGGTATTTTTTGCAGTTCCTATAGTAAAATTCGCTTTTATTCTGTTCTATATGTTAGCTAGAATGTAAGCTTTAATTGTAGCAAATTTCATCAATATTGGTCCAACGTTAAAGGCGTCAAAAGCGTAATAGACAGACAAATAATTCAATTACGTAAATTATTGTAATACTTTATATAAATAAAGGTCTAAGCTGAATGCTCTTAAAACCTAAAGATAAGGGTTTGTTATAAGACTCTCCTGATTATCTCTTAATGATGACGCTGAAACAAAATTTAAATGGTTCGATTTCTTCATATGTTTAATAAATTTAATATTATAAGGATTGTTTTAGATTTGCAAAATGATAACAATGATATACGTTTATGAGCAAACAATAATATATTTTAATGACCTGATGAGGTTGATTATGTTTATGTTGGTTAATTATCATGTATTTACTTTGTTATTTATATAGCCCATTTCGTTGAGCTGCTGGAGATAAAATTTTAGGATTTTTCTGAAGTCAAGAGATTTAAAACTAAGCGGTCGGTGCATCTGGTGCTCCCGATGCACCGGTTAGCGGAGGGGGGGCTTCTCTTTTGAGGAGTCCCCACCCAGAGGAGGTGATTCTGGGATCAGAGTTGCTGCTGGTGGGGATGGGGGTCAAATAAGGTACCCTGCCCCCGCCATCGGTAGCGTGGTGGAGCATACAGGGCGTTTTAGTCGGTGCAAGTCCGACATAACCACCGCCTGACCCCGTCGGGTGGTGGTACCCATAAGGGGTTTTTTCCTGTTAAAAAAAAGAGATTTATAACTAACTGTTTGCGTCAAAAGTTTGATGTTTGTCTAGTGACATATTTTAGTTGTATCCCTTTCCTGTCTGACCGTTAAAGCATGCAGTTTTGCAGCACGTTGCCGTTTATATATGCCGATGCTATATATAGACGCCGATATAACTTTTCGCTAACATTTGATTGATCTTCATATATAGTTAAATATAATGTTTAAAATAATTTAATGATATTTAAATTAGTCAAATCAAATCCAATCAAAATAATCTTTATTCAAGTAAGCTCTTTTGAGCACTTTTGAATCGTCAAGGATCAATATGAATAATAAAGCTAAAAAAAACCATCCAAATCTTTAATAAACAAAACATGCATGTATAGTTGTTTCAAAATACATTTTTTAAGCTATATTTAGCATAAAAAAAATTTAGGGATATATTTATCCCTAAAATTTTTCAGAGATTTAGTGCTGTACAACGTTCTCATCATTAGTCATTCCCCTAACCTTATCCCACTCTAAGTGGGGTCAGCACAACATGTTACAAACATGTTGTCACATGATTTGGCTACGTATTTAACGACCGGCCGCCTACCTGACGTCAACTTATCTTAGTCGCCTTTTACGACAACTCGGTAAGAAATGAGGGTGGTCTATTCTATGCAGCCGGATACAACACGGCGAAGTACTGTACAACGTTCTACTCATTAGAAATGTCAAATAAGCACAAGTTTTTATAAACAAACTCATAGGATCCTAACTCAGGTTGCGACCTTCAATTTTCAATTAGGTTATAAATGCTTTAGCTTTTAAACCGTGAAAGCGTAAACAGACAGAAATACAGATATTTATAATTTCGTGTTTATGATATTATTATAGTTGCTAAAAAAAAGTTAAAAAAAACCTAAGTTAAGTTAAGTTAAAAAGTTATATAGCAATACTTAGTTTTTTATTTTATCTCTGTATAAAAATTAAAATTTATAATTATTTAAATATTTTTTATCCTCGCTTTATAACCGTCAATCAATTAAAAAAATTAGGTTAATGGATATTTAAGATAATTAATATTTACCATTGTATGTTAAATCTCGGCCTGAAGAATTTATTAACAAGATATTATTAACATGAACTGTTTTGAAATTCAAATATAATTAAACAATTTATAGGCATCAGAGAATAGATATTACCATTTTTAAACCATTTTTTTACCATTACCATTTTTTCAGTCCATAGATTTATATATGTTCTCACCAAATTATAACCGGATAAACCTTATCAAAAACTGGTTAGCAAAATGAATTTCAACTCTAAACTTGTCTGTAAATATGTCCTACATATTTTTTGATTCATACATACCACCCAGTTGCTTGCTATTAAGAAAATAATAGGCTGAAAATATTAATGTGGTACTTTATTTTTATCACTTTTTTGAAATTATTTTACCGAATAATATACGCGAAAATTACTCATCAGTCTTATACGCTTTTTATTTATGGCCTTAATGCTGTAAAAATGTACAAAAAAAAATTTTATAGTCAAAGGTTTCAATATACAATGTATAGAATTTATTTCTTGTATTACTAAACACTTTATAACTAAAGACTAATTTTGGCTTCAGACCGTAAATATAAAATTATAGATAGACTACAGATACATGTATGTATCTGTAGTCTGTTCATTATGTATTCATTGTGTAATGTATTCATTTATTTTTGCAGTTTTTATTAACATTGAAATTTATTTTGTTGTTTTTTATTGAGTTTTGATATTTAACCTTCATTAAGAAATAAAGTTTGAAAAGTTTTAAATTACATAAGTAGAGTTTTAAAACATCGTTTTTGGACGGATATTTAAGCCGTTACAGTTTTTTTTGTCGCTACTCATAGTGTTATTATACTTATAGAAAGCCAGGCTCAACTATCACATATTATAATAAAAAGAAAGCAAATGCGGATGATCTATCTGTCTCTCTTTTATATCAGTGATTTGACAAAGATAAAGTATATGACAATTCATTATAGTGTTAATATGACAATTTCAAGAAGGCTTAAGCTGGCTGGTACAACTTGTCTCATCTCAGTGAGTGAAGTTGTATCATTGAGTTATTATACTCAAATAGGGAAGCAAACCTTAATATGTGACATATTACAATGAAGAGAAATAAAGATAGAGCAAATGAGGATAATCTGATAATATCTATCTCTCCTTTTTGGTGATTGGATAAAGATGAAGGATTCGAGTGTCATCTCCAACTCTTTATTTATTGTGTCATTGTTACTAATACTCTCATATCTGTCGTATTATATTAATGATATTAACATAAGTAAAAAGAACAATAATAATTATTTTTAGATGCTGGGATTTGGATCATCCAATGCTTTTGGAATTTTATTCAACAATTTCTTCATAGAGCAGGGCGGCGCCAGCGGTCTTCCACTTGTCATAGGGGTCTATAATGGGGCCTTATCTATATCAGGTAAATAATATTGAACTAAATTTATATACCGAGTAGTACTGCTGATACGGCATTAAATGAATCTGCAAGATTTGTGCAAGATTCCACTTTCACATACATTGCAAATTGAATTATTAATAGAATTAGGCATTCCATTTTACGACCGCCCGCCTGCCTGACGTCAACTTACCTTAGTCGCCTTTTACGACACCTCGGTAAGAAATGAGGGTGGTCTATTCTATGCAGCCTGATACCACACGGCATTTACCTTAGTCGCCTCTTACGACACCTCGGTAAGAAAGGAGAGTGGTCTATTCTATTCTGCCGGATACCACACGACTTTACTTTATCGCGAATCATAGCACAATAATTTTATTGTTACTTTTGTATTGCAAGTTGAATAAAAGCTTTTTAAAAACGTCGCAGTCGATTTTCAATAGCAGTTACGTAATGTAAGATATACTTTTTTAAATGTAAATTAGAAAAATATTTATTTGCACAACACACGTAATAGAATATTCATGAAAATAAAATTTACTCATAAAATATATTGACTAGTTAAACGTATTCACTTATCAAATATTAAAGGACACACCTAATCAAGTCCATAAATTTCTATTAACTTGAGGTTACAACACATTTTAAAACATCGTGAAGAAACCCGCATCTCTTTAGAGAACTCTAGATATATGTGTAACCTGCCAATACCCATTGGAGCAGCGTGGTAGTTCTTAGCTCCAATCCTTGTCTCCAAAAACCGAGAGAGGAGGCCTAAGCCCTAAAGCTGTGATAGCCCAGCGGTGAGACCGTTCGACTCTTTTGAGGGGAACACGAGTTCAAACCCGGGCAGGCACCAATGAGTTTTTCTATTAAAACTCATGTGTCTAATTGATAATTGCAATTTATCACACGCTTTTCGGTGAAGGAAAATATCGTGAGAGTAACGGAGAGAGGAGGCCTTAGCCCAGCTGTGGGCATAATAACAGGCTGTTACTATACTTTTTTTATGTGTAACCTACCAATCCACATTGGAGCAGCGTGGTAGGTCTTAGCCCCAACCCTTCTCTGCAGAAACGGAGAGAGGAGGCCTATTCCCAGCTGTGGGATTGTAACAGGCCGCTACTTTATAACACATTTACGATAAAGTTACACTCGAATTAAGTTTAAGCCTTCCTATAATTGCGAGTATTTTAATTTCAAGAGATGGATGTTCTTATATACCGGTCTAACATAAGCCGTGGTAAAAAAACCGTTTTTTCTTTGTAAGTACTAAAAAAACAAGTGACGACAATGAAGTCACAATATTAAAACTAAATAAGGAGTATAAAACCGAATTTACTATTTTTTGCTAAGGTTTTCACTCAACTTATGATTTATTTAAAAGTCAAATGATCTGATGAATTCACAGTATTATTCTTAATAATTCAAAATTCAAAATTATCACAGCAACAAAAAAACATTTGAATTGTTATTGTCTTGTTAATAAATACAATTTTATTGGAAGATGGAGTTATTAGTCAAATTTGATGCATTGTTTTTCTTCCAATGCGATGTATTTTAATTTTAAGAATTGATCGATTTATTTAGCACTGAATTGTATTATTTCATAACTGCATTAATCAGGACAGACGTCAAGGTTCACCTTTGTAACCCCAATTGGAAAACGTCGTCTGATTCATCTTAAATTGTAATCCAATGCTGATTTAGTAAAGAAGCCGATTTACGATTGTCAATGGCATATCCATTGAGACATACCATTTATTGATTTGACCGATATTTAGATGGCAACAATGCCAAGAGCAATGCGGTATAAGGTTACGTGCAATTCGATACATTACAGGCCGAGAGATAACCGTCAGATTACCAGTTCGTTGAATGCTATTATTTAAGAAAGAAAAAGCAAATAAGACTGTATCAATCAGTTTCCCTTTCTTATGTGTGATAAGACAAAGATACACACAGTCTCAATTTCCCTCTAATTATCTATTGTGAAACTCTCACTTACAGGTCTGCCTATGACTCGCTTACTCTAGTATAATAACTCTATGGGTTAAGAGGCATTCATATGACGATTAACATTTAATTATAATTCATTGAAGCGTGTATAGAACAATCCAAGTAAATTAAATAAACTTTTATTATATTTATTCAATAATAAAATACTGGTTTAAAAATTTACGAATTTAGTAAATTTTTTATACTTTGGAACCGCGTCATGATAATCAGGATATTTGATTATAACATTTAACTTATATTAATAAGAAGACGAAGTTAATGCAGTATTGAAATACTGAATTTTGATTTTATAGACATTTAAATTAATAATTTAGTTCCAATGTATAATTTTTTATTGATTTCAGTAAGTAGGTACATACAAAGTTTCGATAGGCCATTGTTAAATAATGTTAAGGGTTTGAACGTCTTTTTTAAAACTTATTACATAAAACCACTACATATGGCTAAGCATCAGTAAAAAAAAAAAGTAAAGTAACGGCCTGTTACTATGCCCACTGCTGGGCTAAGGCCTCCTTTCTCCGTTTTTGGAGAGAAGGGTTGGAGCTGAGACCTTCAATGCGGATTGGTAGGTTACACATATCCCTAGAATTCTCTAGAGATATGCAGGTTTCCTCACGATGTTTTCCTTCACCGAAAAGCGTGTGATAAATTGCAATTATCAATTAGACACATGAGTTTTAATAGAGAAACTCATTGGTGCCTGCCCGGGTTTGAACCCATGATCGTCTGTAGAGAACCGCACGGTGTTACCGCTAGGCTATCACAGCTTGCTTCATCAGGAAGTAGGCAAATATTATGGCCTTGATATTAAACATTTTTTAAACAAATATATGGTCCTACATATTGGACAATTTTAATTTGAATAGTGAATAGGAAAATAATGCAAATATTGTCATATTATGTATAATTTATATTCCTATGTATACAAGACGTAATACTTTTTATGCTATTACGTAGATGAACTCATTTGCTATTGTAATTTTTAACATAGGATGATTAAACCAGATCTTTTAATCTATTGATTCTTTTTAATAACTAATATTATATTATAAATCAGGAGTCACAGAAAAATCATTTTTTAATATTTCCTACATACATATTCCTACTAAACTCGTTTAAAATAGAAACTACAACAGAACTACTTTGCTATAATCCGCGCGGAATAAGCAATGCATGCAAAGCTAATGTGTATGAAGCAGGCAAAATTCACGTACCTTACACATGCACAATCACTTGCTTAACCCGCGCGGATTATAGCAAAGTAGTTCTGTTATAGTTTTTGTAATATGGAATTCCGCAAAGTAACGCCTGCTTCTATAAATCGTTTAAAATATGAAAAAACATGAAGTTTGCTAAGAAAAATGTAAATATCATAGTGTACACAATATACCTCTATGTATATATTATATACCTCTTTCCGAGTGAATTATATCGTTCAAATATATTTAAATATAAATTAGGTATAGTAGTAATAAGTTTTTGAAATTTTGTTTTTCCTAAATTTTTTTATTATAATTCAAATTACCGATCTTGAAATAAATATTTTCCAAATTTTTGTTTCTTCGACTTTTATCTAGAATGTGTTTTAAATATTCATTAATTTCCTATCATATAATATGCTAATACCGACCAGAACAATAAATCAATAAGATTTTCTGGTTAGTACTGGATTTTTCAAATTTAAATTCAAGTTCAAATATTTTTACATAATACACTTTTATGTATATGTGTGTGTGAACAAATATTTTTTATTTATTATAATTGGTAATAAGTATTGTCATGATTTAAATTTGATTTTAACCAAATTGCAGCCCAATGAAAATTTTAGTTGCCTTACCACCGGGAGCTTTAGTACTTTCACAGCTCCCGGTGGTCAACAATTTTTTTTATAAAGAAAGTATTTAAAAATATAATTTAAGTTTGTATATAAATGAATTATAATAATTTTTATTAATTTATTTAATAAAGCGTATATTTCTCACAGACAGCAATTCATGGAGTTTTTTTTTAAGTTTATTTAATCATGCGCTACTTGTGCAGTCTAAACATGGAATTTATTATTTATGCAGGTTATACTTTAAACTGATAGTAAAACTGAACCTTCAAAGCAAGTTAACAATAAATATACGGCAAAATAATAATAAATAGCCAAATCTGTAGTTCTAAGTCAATGAAGTTCTAAGTAAGTTGCAATTGTGTAAAAAGAATACCCTTTCTTAAGGATACTTCGAGGAAAAAAATGGGAATGTAGAAAACATTACTAATCCCTCCTTTTTGTATCAGAACTTTCTTATAAGAGGCATTGTATAACCGACTCGCTTATATTTTGTAACGTCGACACTTGCACTATTTTATAGGATTATAAGGGTACCTAAATCAACTTAAACTATTTTATAGTAGCGATGTCTGGAATAAAGAAGCTCATTAATATATTAACTAAAAATTTTAACTTGCAAGATTGCATTATGAATTTTCATAAAAATTTCCGGTCCGATATTGCCTGAATAGAAATAAAAATACAATTGATAGAATTAGGCGTAACTTTGCGGAGATCCATAATACAAAAGTAATTATAAAATTAGTTTGCTATAATCCGCGATACACTAAATAGAAAAAATATATAGTGCTAAATGTATAGTGGACTATCCGTTTTTTCATACCCGTTACATGCAGGATTCGTAAAAACACATGCACAAACCTCCACCACTGCCACCACAATACACGAGCACTACACGCGTTCACTATCACAAACTCAACAATCGTTTCGCCCCGCAACCGAAGCATCATCAGGAGATAGACTCCACTATAAAATCGCAAAGCGAAGCATTATCCAAACAAGCATTGTTATATCGTAATCGCTTCAACCCCACCATTTATTTTATTTTACCTCTGAACACGTGCAACAAGTCATTAACGATCAGATAAACGTTTCAAGTTCAAGCTTGTTAAATATTTAGTCGGTAAAAGCTTTTACAACTTAATTTAAATTTGACTCGTTACCTAGATGTACAATATAGATACAAGTAAAAATATAGTGATTTAATTTGAAAATTTTATAATGTTTAATGTTTCGGTCGCTCATGTGAGATAAATTTTGATTCATTAAGAATTAATTAATTCTTCTTAATTCAGTTTTATTATAAGATTTTTTAGTGATACAACTGCTAGTTATTTTGATGCCTATTCTTAAAAGCATATTAGTTTTAGTAACGGTGTATTAAGTTTTTGTTAACATCTGCGTGTAGTAAACTCATAGAGTTATTATACTAGAATAGAGAAGCCAGCCTAAAATGTGCTCTATAACAATAAGAACAAAGCAAATAAGAGCAGATCTATGTCTCTCATGTGCATAAGTGTACAAGTTTCATTATCTAATCTCCCTCTCATTATCTATTGTAGCATTCTCACTTACAGGGCTACATATGGCCTCCCTATTCTAATATAATAAGTATATAAGTGAACTTGCTAGTTAGAATATTAGAAAAATTTTAAAATGTTATTGGCATAGTGTCAAGGTTGTGGCCAAGTATATATTATTATAAGCATATAACAAGAATGTATGATGCTATGAGTCCTCAAGGCAAGCTTGTTTCCATTATAAATTACTAAGCATCAAGTGAAATTACTTGAAATAAAAATTGTCATCCATTTTTTGAAAACCAATTTGGAAAACGTAGAGCAAGTTTTGTATAAAAATAACGGCCTGTTGTTATCCCACTGCTGGGCATAGGCATTTTGGAGAGAAAGGTTAGTAGCTCACCTCATCTCACCACAATGATAACTAATTGGACACTTACACACACACGGTCGTCCGTTCCCAAAGTTAGTAACTTAATACTTGTGACTGGTTGATATACTACAAACATAAATTTAAATACATACTTCAATACAAATACACATCGAGGCTCGAAGAACCAATAAATTGTTTATAGAAAATGTTGGCTTTCGGCGGGAATCGAACCCGCGACCCGTGGAGTTGAAGTAAGGGTCACTACCCACTACGCCAACGGGCCAGTAAAATACGATATTATTTTTCTGTATTTAAAGATATTTTCTCATTCAAGGATTCTTGAGCGGGATCGCTTTGAAAAAATATTCGTTTCGTCAAGTTGGCTTAGTCGGTGCTGGACTGTTTGTGTTAGGAGATATAATGACCATATTCGTAGAGAGAACATATCAGCTTGCGTTCACATTTGGTGTCATAAGAGGTAAGTAACAACATTCACTGAAATTTTCATTTCTAGATTTGTAATTTTAAAACTGAGCGAATACGTCGCAATTGAATTTGGTAGAGTAAAAATAAAATATATGTCATCATCCTCCTGCCCTTATCCCACTCTAGGCGGGGTCGGCACAATATGTTACAAACGTGTTGTCAACTGATTTGGCTACGTATTTTACAGCCGCCTGCTTGACGTCAACTTACCTTAGTCGCCTTTTACGACACCTCCGTATGAAATGAGGGTGGTCTATTCTACTCAGCCGGATACCACACGGCATTTATTTAACAGTCATCACTTCCATATGAAGCTGTGATAGCCCAGCGGTGAGACCGTGCGACTCTTACGAGGGGAACACGAGTTTAAACCCGGGCAGGTACCAATGAGTTTTTCTATTAAAACTCATGTGTCTAATTGATAATTGCAATTTATCACACGCTTTTCGGTGACGGAAAACATCGTGAGGAAACCTGCATATCTCTAGAGAATTCTGGAGATATATGTAACCTACCAATCCGCATTGGAGCAGCGTGGTAGGTCTTAGCTCCAACCCTTCTCTCCAGAAACGGAGAGAGGAGGTCTATTCCCAGCAGTGGGATTTAACAGGCTGTTACTTACTACTTACTTACTTCAATAGGGGCTCTACAAATCACAACTTGAGTTTTAATTCTAATTGACTTATGAGTACATATGTATATTTAATCTCTTTCGGTTTAGAATCGGTTCCATCAACTTTACTAGTTTAAAGTAAGAACATTGTAATCACTTTATTAAAATAAAATATTAATATGAATATCATCAATACTACTATACTTTCTATTTTTAGTTTAATGCACTAAACTTGTTTTTTTATTCTTATTGCTTAATGGTGATTAAAGGTCTAGCAAAAAATATAGGTGTATCTATAATTACTAGTATCTATTAATGACCGTGATATTTTGAAGCGTAGAGCTCATGGAATATTAATATACTATATTATATTAATGATACTTTACATATATTTACTTTATATAAAGCATAGCCCAGCGGTTAGATCGTGTGACTCTCTAGAAACGAGAATGGGTTTGACTGGCCCGCTGGCGCAGTAGATAGTGTCCCAACCTTCAGCTCCGCGGGTCGTGGGTTCGATTCCCACCGAGTGCCAACATTTTCTATAAACAATTTGTTGGTTTTTCGAGCCTGGGTGTGTATTTGTATATAAGTATGTATTTAAAATTTTATATGTAGCATATTTACTAGTTGTCCGTCACCCATAACACAAGTAAATAGTTACTTACTTTGGGGATGGACAATCGTGTGTGTGTGTCCCATACATTTATTTATTTAAGCCGCGGGCAGGCACCAATGAGTCTCTCTATTAAAACTTATGTTTTAATTGATAATTGCAATCTATCACACGCTTATCGGTGAAGGAAAACATCGTAAGGAAACCTGCGTATCTCTTAGAGAATTCTAAGGATTTGGGATAAAGGATTGGAGCAGTATGATAGGTCTTAGCTCCAACGGTTACTTTTAAAAAATCGACCTTTAAATTGTCAAAGGTATTGCAGTGAAGCGTGTAGAAGCTGTATATTCAATTTCCTTCAATTGTATGAAATAAAATGCAAGCTATTTCATCTCCTACATATATTAATTCTACATTTTTTTTTGTAATTGTTTTTATAACCGATCTGTTTTCCAGGTGCAGGTTTTGGAGTAATGATACCGGTCAGTTATACAGCGTTTAATTGTTACTTCACAAAAAAACGCACGACTATGATGAGTGCCAATCAAACTATGAGCAGCATGGCGTCCATAACTTTCCCCATACTAGTGACATTCCTATTGTCTGAGTACGGGTTTAGATGGACTCTTGCTTTGATAATGGCGGTAGATCTACACTTAGTATTTGCCATGCTGGTTATGCATCCTGTTGAATGGCATATGATAAAAGCACCAGGATATGAAAATGGTGGGTTTCTGAGATTCTGGTAAGCTCCACGATCTAAAGCTCGTAATTCTACGAGCTTACACTACTTACTCTAGGATCTAAAAAAATCGAACCGAACGCAAAGTATTTAAAATACCAGTTATCTATCTACTCAATGCACAAAGCTCTTATTAAGCTCTAATATATCATTTAAATTGGTTTTTGGAATAACAAAATCGGGACGCATAAATTTTAATTACAGTACGGTCCAGTCATTTAAATGAATATTCACTAATAACATTGTGCCGTGTGATATCCGGCTGCATAGAATAGACCACCCTCATTTCTTACCGAGGTGTCGTAAAAGGCGACTAAGGTAAGTTGACGTCAGGCAGGCGGCCGGTCGTAAAATACGTAGCCAGATCATGTGACAACATGTTGTGCCGACTCCACTTAGAGTGGGATAAGGGCAGGAGAATGATGATTCACTAATAACATTATTGGAAGTCTGTGCGTTTAATGTAATTTTTGCATACTTAGCAAAACTTATCTACCTACGTATTTTCTTTAATGACGATAAGGATCAAGTGGATAGATCTTAATGTTTATAAATTAAATTTTTATTAAAGAATGGTTTCAATTAATTTTTATTAGTTATTACCTTTTTTTATATAAAAACTACATGCTATGAATCAGTGCAGTAATCGCAAAAAGTCCTAGATTTTCAATTTTAACCTTTCAAATACTGAAGTATTAAAGCTATTCAAATTGACTGGTCCTTTAGCGCGGTTGAGAGCTGCCCTTTTTTATGCTCCGCAGTTCGCGGGTTCAATTCCCGCCGAGGGTCAAAATTTTCTAAAAACAGTTTGTTGATTCTTCGAGTGTGGGTATATTTACGTATGTATTGAAAATTATATTTGTATGTATTTACCAATGAGAAACTTCTCACCCATAACAAAAGCATTAAGTTACTTTCTTATGGATATGGATGACCGTATTATGTGTGTAATTGTGCAATATATCTATAAAAAAAGGAAGTGGAAATATCTGTCTTTTTGTTTTGTCTTCGTTGAATGTGTTTCATCACGTGCTTATACCATTTCATAATCATTGCTTAGTAATGTCATTTTGGTGTGCCGTCATATCATATACATAATGGTATTTCAGAGCTCTCATCGAATTGTGATTTTAAAAGTCCTAAGAAAATCAATAGCAAATGTGGTGTATTTGATGAATCCGTAATAAAAATGTTGCCAGGTGATGAAAATGTCATTGAAATCAAATCAAACGAGGGTCGGCACGTGTCCATTCAAAAAAGTATAATGTAAGACTTATTAATATACACATATTTTAATAAATTATTACAGATAACTAATATTAACATAAAAAATGTATTAAATTAAATATATTAACATCTTTAACAATAACTAGTTTAAGGAAAACAAAAATTCCTGCATAAATAACGTTACGTTGATCTATCAGTGTGTTCTTTCTATACATAAAGCAACACACGATTTTGATATATGTTAAGACTACTGCGAGGATTTCACCTTCGAGATGGAATAATTTCATCCCTTAAAACGCTCGTGCACTTCGATATCGGATAATTCTATTATTTTCCTGCAATAAATTTTGTACAGCTAGAATTCAGTTGACTTACGGCTTATGGTTGATACCACTCAATACCTTATATTTGTTAAAAGTTTCTTTTCGTCTTCAAACCACGATGTTTGAACATAAATAGTGTTGTAGCTTTTTTAAAAATATTATATATATTACCTTAATTAAATCAAATAATCTTCCAAAATGAAGCTGTGCCAATAACGGCTAGTTTCGTAAATCACTGAATTCTACGCGGGCAACCGTACCGTAGAATTCAGTGATTTACGAAACTTGTCCTGATTTTTCGAAATTTTAAACATAAAAGCAGTTATTGTGCGTTAACCGTGAGAGATAGAGACATGCTATCCCGGACTTTTTTGTTGTATTTTTATAGATCTACAATTCTCTAGTAATATTACTTTAGCGTATCTCTGCTGGTTTACGCAGCGCACGCGACTAAAGCTCCCAGCAAACAAGTTTTTAACAATTGCGCGATCGTTTCAACACAATTGACATAATACCGATATGTACTATTTACGTAAACCATCCGGAAGTATTGAACTATCTTTTGGTAAAAACCGTACAAAAATCTGTGCAGTAGATTTTGAGAAAATCGATTACATTCAGACAGACAGCTTTTTGGGACTTTGTTTTATAATAAGTATAGAAGAGTAAGTGCCTATTTTATTGATTTTCTTTTAATATTTCAGAAAAGTTATTTACGACAATGTTGAATTGGATTTATTGAAAGATCCTCGTTTCGTGACCATTTTGATCGGCCTGGGATTTGCTTTTGTTTCCGATGTCACATATTTAGCGATGGAACCAATGCTGTTATTCTCATATGGATACACTAAGGTATTAAGGAAATATTAATAATGAATAATGTTCTCCACTCATGGCAGTTGAGGTGTGAGGGTGGACTATTCTACTCAACCGGATACCACACGGTGGATAGTGAATTCGATGTTATAGATTTAGCGTTAATTATACTTAAAATCTGAAGCTGTGGTAGCCCAGCGGTGAGACCGTGTGTCTCTCTAGAGACAACCATGGGTTCATACCCTGGGCAGGCACCACTGAGTTTTTCTATTAAAACTTTTAATACATATAATTACCTATAATATTTGGTCTCAATACATATTGAAAAACCTTGCCTAACAAAAGTTTGTCAAAATTAAAACAATAAGAATCAATTAATATCAATTAGGTCAAAAAATAATAAAAAGAATTACGGTAACGAGATTTCGATCGAAATCTAATCAAAATGTATCCATATAATATAGCCTAATTCTGTTATCCTAACTTTCACACTTTCCATTGTTAGCCGGATATTAAAAACGAATACATTTATATGAATATATATTGACATTAAGCTGCGATAGCCCAGCGTTACGACTGTGCGACTCTTTCGAGGGGATCACGGGCTCAAAGCCTAAGCAGGCGCCGATGATGAGTTTTTTTGTTAAAAACTTATGTGTCTAATTGATAGTTGCAATTTAACACACGCTTTTCGGTAAAGGCGAAACATCGTGAGGAAACCTACATATTTCTAGAGAAGTCTGGGGATATGTGTAATCTACCATCCGCATTGGAGCAGCGTGGTGGGTCTTAGCTCTAATCTTTCTCTCTAAAAAACGGAGGAAGGAGGCCTATGCCCAGCAGTGGGATAATAACGGGCAGTTAATTATACTTAAAATCTGAATTGTTTATCTTTTAATGTTAGTGTATTCATAATGTCCATTATAATATAAATTTAATCTTCGAAAATATTATTTCAGATGCAAGTAGCAACGTGTGTTATGATTGGTGCCGTGGCTGATCTCATTGCAAGATTTGGTCTTGCTATATTCACGTATTTCTACAATGTAGATAGCAAAACCTTATTTTTTGCTGGCACTTGTATCACGATGGTACTACGCATAGGTAAATAATTATCATAAATTTTTTTACAACTTTTTGTTTCGAATTTTTTTTACATCCTTGAAATTTGTATCGGTAATAATGTTTCAGAATAACAAATCAAATAAAAATAATCGTTATTCAAATAGATTACAAGTCTCAAAGAACTGTCTGACTTTATAGGCCTATAACTAGTTACATATGTTGCTCTTAGAGCGAGGAACCAATACACCCATAGGCAAGTTTAATATTGATTGCAGAATTATATTCAAGAAGTCAATACTCAATTATTTTTTTATATATATCAAACGGCCGAAGCCACGGTCACAGCTAGTAAAGTTCTTCATAAATTATGCGTATCGCAATCCTTATTCATCGTAATAATATAAATGCGAAAAGTAGATTCAAACTTTCGCGATTCATACTTATTATACGATAAAATCGAGTTACCTCTGGATAAGGTTGTTTTGGCAGAATTACCATTAATAGATACAACTCGCGAACGAAATCGTTGCAAGCTATACCTTGACACTGATTTTATGCGTGTGGTATGCAAGAGATCTTATGTGGATATTGTGGTTCAAGTGAGGGTAGTTGACGAAAATAATGACTGTAGTACGCGAGAACGAAGGCGACGCGGCGCTCCAGTCAGTTCGTGAGCACGCTGCTGAAACGTCAGACTTTATATAAAGGTAGCTGGATTTTATCGCAATGTGACCCGTATGTTAATATAATAGTCTAAATGCGAAAGTCTCTATTTCTGTTATGCCTTCACTGCTAATTAAAGCCGTAAGCAAACCGTATGATTCGATACTGAGCAACGGGTGCGCCATCTAGTACCGAGTACCGAATCGTTACTCACGAATGTTATTCGATACTCGTTAATCGCATCTTTCGTATCGGTACGTATTAGTAACTACATAATACGGTACCTAATCTGTGGTTTGAATGTGTGCTGTCGGTGAATTTAAATGAACCTTACGAAGAACAATGTTTGTTTTTTTTAATTGTTTATTAAGGCCCCTTAAAATTTTTTTTTTTTAATTATTTGAAATCTCCTTTAAAATATTTTTTTTATCATATTTTATGTTAAATTTAATTCGAACAATATCTATTTTATTCTCACAGTTAAAATAATAAATCCATTTCAAAAACCAGTAGATTCCGCCTACAATTTACTTGTGCTTTTAATTATTTTACAATTCTTTTTTTTTATTAAATGAAAAAATTCGCCTTACGCAGTTAGGTATGCAAGTAAGTAAGTAATATATCGCGCCGATATCATACCGTACGGGAATGCGACTCGAGACGTTACTTTAATGCTATTGTAGCAGTATCAAAAGTAACGAATAAAGTACCGATACGATAGTAACGAGTACTACTTGTTGTAGTAACGAACACATACGGGTACGCTTTTTGTCCTTACTCTTACACCGTGCTAATCCCGTGAACCAGTTTATGAATAAATTTATCACAATTAAAGTTTACACACCGATATAGGATAAAAAATTATTAAGTGTACTTAAACGCTTAAAATGTCATAAACTGGAACATCATAACGAAGAACCAGTAGCTAAAATATATATTCTCAAACTAGATAGCGTACTCTGACATTGATAAAGTGTCTCGTTATTTCGTACAAAGCCCGATCAATATTTTAATGAACACGGCCTTATTTTTATATAAGCTTTATATTAATATCTCGAGTGATAAATAATCATCTTCTTGAGATATAATTATAATAATATAATGAGATATATCTCATATGGTTTTTATCATCGTTTATATTCTGACATTGAAAAATATATTTTTTCTTTAAGTCCATTGTCAACAATTGACATTTAAGATAATCGAAATTATTGAGTTATTATACTAGCGTAGGGGGGCTGCCCTAAAATGTGTACATCCACTATAAATAGAAAGCAAACAAGATATATTTGTGATTAAACAAGGAAACGAGTCTCATCTTCCCTTTTCATTATTTATTGGGACACTCACTTACAGGCCCACGGATGACTCCCCTGTTCTAGTTTTCGGAATACCTAATACGTGACATTTACAATTTAAGTCCACGTGATTCCATGCGGGAGAAATTTAAGGAAATAGGTAATCTTACTTAAATATACTGTGAAGCCAAAGGCTTCACAGTATATTTTTAGCAATTTAATGTTTGTGTATAATTATAAAAAGATTGGCGATGTGTATAATAGACGAAGTAGGAACCGACATAAGCTTGCGGTTCCTGATTTGCGCCTTGCAAAAAGTAAATAAGTCGTTTGTGGGTCGTATAAGACTCTATCATAAAATTCCGCAATCGATTTTGTCTTTGACACTACAGAAGTTTAAAAACACTGTTACAGGTAGGGTGATAAAAAAGCCTACTATACTATTGAGGATTATATAGATGATAAAAATGAGTGTATATAGCTACTCCGCTACCTTCTACAAGATAGTAATGACCAAATGTAACTAGTTATAAGAATTATATTTGAAAAGAGCAACCACCGAGTTTCTTGTTTACTCTTCTCGGTAGAAACAGCTTTCCGAACTAGCAGTAGAGTTGACGATTCAAAAGCACTTGTTTACAAGTTTATTTGAATAAAAAATATTTTTTAGTTTGTAAGATAAACAGGTTATATTAAGTTGAATGACCTAAACGGATATGTGCTAGTGATTGACATAACTGAACATAAACATCGTTGCTTCGTTACGCAAAATCAAGAACATCGATATTAGTAGATTATTAGGTTATTTTTTTACAATCATACATCATCTATTAAAGCTTCAGTACGGTGAAACTATGTGACTATTCGAGAGGGTCAGAATCAATGAGTTTTTTGTTAAATCTTAATGTGCCTAATGTATAATTGCAATTTATCACACGCAAAGAATATATCGTGAGGCAATCTGAGGAAATCTCTGAGATATGCCTTCTGATGCCTGATCTTAGATAAAGCTTCTCTATAAAAAGGAGACAGGAGACCTATTCATAGAAGTGGTATTTTCTTTCATGTTTTAATTATTTATTTTCAGTTTGTTTTTTTTCTTTACAGCGTTAGTGTTGTCCGATAATCTGTTATTCGTAGTGACAATAACAGCAATATCTGGAATCGTGAGGTGCACAGTGCAGGTTCTATTTCCCCTGGTTCTGGTAACAGCAGCGCCGGACCGTTTCCCAGCTGCTTTGGCCCTACACATCTTGTTTTCTGGATTTTTAATGCTTTTAACTGATCCACTGATAGGTAACATTACTTACATTTGATTTTAAATGTCAGTTAATTTTTGGGATATAATGAATTATATAATTAATAGATAGATTAAATGAAGAATGTAATCTAAAACAAAAGTTATAATAAAGCATTGCAGACTTCTCAGCGCAGAGCTCTTAGCACAATCTGATTTTTGGGTATCCATGAAAAAAAAGTTTAGTTTTGTTTTATCGCCTTTAATCAAAAATAAAGAGAACTACTCCAGACAGTAGTATTAAAATGTTCAGTACTATCATTATAGCAAATGGTATCATTTACCATCAAGTTGTCAAAATAAATGTGAAGGTAGATTAGTATAGTACGCGACAATAAATAATGCACATCGAGGCTTAGAGAGGGAGAAATCATAGAGCATTGTCTCTGTCGTACAAACTGACGAACTCGTGTGAAACGTTGCATACTAACTGAGTGAGAGTGATAGCGCTCTACGAAACCGAACTGGCCGGCAGTTTCGTTCTAAACATCGATGTGTATTATTTAATGCGGGGTACTATAGCAGTTTTAAATCGATTCATGCGTACAGCCACTGGCTGTCCGTGGTTCGTGCGCAACGTGAATCTCCATAGAGATCTCGACCTTCCCACGATAGTCGATCTCTTCAAACGATTCTCGAAGACTTACTTCGAGAAAGCGTCCACACAACCAAACCCCCTTATAGCGGCCGCGTCCAACTATAAGGTGTTCAACTTCCCCAACAAGTTTCACCGGCGCCCTAAGAGCGTCCTTAATGATCCCGACGATGCTATTACAGCATCCAACAAGATACACACACAATTCACACACAAACAGCGTCTTCGCCGGCAAAGACGAGGTCCCCGCTTGCTTGTGTCAAGCGGCCGCAGCCCTCTGCCGCGGCCGCCGTGATGCAGACTTCTTCAAAGTCAATGTGTTAGATACAGTCCTCCAAAACGCGCCGCTTTAAGCCGAGGTTCGGTCTCACAGGAGACACCCTTAAGGCGACGCTCCCAATAAGTTACGAGTGCCTAAAAAACACTCGCTTACTTATCTATTTTACCCGGCGAAGCTTCTGCGCTCGCCCATCCCACCGGTGACGCTGTAAAAGCCATTAGGGCTAACAGCATTAGACACATTCGAAAACTATAGCAGTTTTCATAAAATAAATAAACAGGACCGGGGAGAGTATACCAACTTGAGGAACACCAGATTGCATTAGTCAACCAATTAAATTTTTATGTCTAAAAAATTTTTTATCAGGATTTTTTTCTTTTGCAGGGGTTATATACGAGGCTACTGGCAGTTATACAAGCTGTTTTATTGCAATGAGCTTTTGTTGTTTTGTATGTATTGGGCTATGGACTGTAGATTACTTTGTTAGTCGTAAAAAAACATCTACTTTAGTGAAATAACGCTTAGTTGACGTCCTAGAAGAATAGTTACAATTAATAATTTGAAAATTTAAGAGCGGTCAAGCATTTAGAATATGCCAAAATGATTCTTAGGTGTAAGGACAGAGTCTAGAGAGAAATTGGATGTCTTGCGCAAAGGTCTTCATTTATAGAGGAAAAAAACCAATGATCGGTGTTTAGTTTGCTCGTTATTATAGAAAGCCTGCACTATTCAATGTCATTTAGGCGTTTCACGACATATTCATAAAACCCCACCTTGTAATGTCAGTAAGAAATGGAAAACAACTAAATAAGTAGATAAAAAATTAATAGTTAATATATAGATACCGGCTATACTCACGTCTAATTTTATCGGATTAGCCGGACTAGTTTCGAACCCGTCCGGGGCACTTATTCATGAGGACTGGGAAATGATTAGACGTGAGTATAGACGGTATCTATATATTAACTAAGTATGTATACTACTCACGATAGTTTAAATTAAAAAAATTAATAATTTAATAATTTTATTTTATTTAGTTACGAGAAAAGTTTGAGAGCTTTAATAATAATATAAGTAAATATAGCTGGTTTGTTTAGAAATTAACATAAATACCGTGGAGGTCGGAAAATATAACTAAAATTACACTGAATATTTTGTAAATGTTCTAAATTTATTACGAATCTTACAAAAAAATTAAATCGAATGTTCACGATCTGAATTTGTGATCTTAATTTTTTTACATTTTAATACATTTCCATTATATTTTTTACAATAACTATAAAACATGTTAAATTATAAGAAAGATAACATCCTTTAAGATTCTTATTTATTATCATTAGCAGTATCAAATTATTATCATCAGTAATCGAGACGTCAGTTGTACGATCAATAAAAAATCGTAAAATTCAAGTAAAGTTCTTTCAACTTATAATTTCATTTAATACTTAATAATTACTAAATATATGTACTATATAATATGACTTATTTAGTTATACATAAGAATATAATAATTATAAATTCCTAAAATAAATGAAATAAATACAATCGACATAAAAATGCATAATCATTATTTTTTAGTAATTTTTAATAAATAGCAAATTTTGTACTATTTAATGTTTTGTATTAGGCACACCTTATTCAATATATATTTCTTTTAAGTTAAAAACGTTGTGTAATATTGTGTAATAGTTGTTTTACGCAAAAATATTTCGCGATACGCTATTGGAAATGTTAAAAAAAACCGGTCAATCTAGAATGTTATATTAGTATTATGATTCATAATATAGAATTACATTTTGTCCCAGATTTTTGTTACTCAAAACGTAATACTAATCATTTAAGGTGCTTATGTATTATTTAAGGTCAATATCTTACAGTCAAAATGGTTCATTTCTAATCGAATTATCCAAATAAAATACTTATTTTCATTTAATTTTTAGTGTTATAAATATTAGTTACATTTTGTAAACAAGTTTAATGGTTAAGATGGTCTTGGTTGGTGTTTTATTGAAAAGTTAATTGCCAACTAATGTTTGGCTGCCTGGGTGTCAATTTGTATTTAAAACTATATATGTAGTATATTTACGCCGTGTGGTATCCGGCAGAATAGAATAGACAACCCTCCTTACCGAGGTGTCGTAAGAGGCGACTAAGGTATATGCCGTGTGGTATCCGGCTGTATAGAATAGACCACCCTCATATCTTACCGAGGTGTCGTAAAAGGCGACTAAGGTAAGTTGACGTCAGGCAGGCGGCCGGTCGTAAAATACGAAGCCAAATCATGTGACAACATGTTTGTATTATGTTGTGCCGACCCCACTTAGAGTGGGATAAGGGCAGGAGAATGATGATATTATAAATATTAGTTAAATTTTGTAACCAAGTTCAATGGTTAAAATGGTCTTGGTTAGAGTTTTATTGAAAAGTTAATTGCCAACTAAAGTTTGGCTGCCTGGCAAGGTAACTAGCGATGGCCTGAAACTCCCTAACAGATCAATCCATTCTAATATTACAAATGCGAAAGTGTAAACATCGTAAGCCAAAGTCTCTAAAAGATGTATGCCTGTATGTAATTTACGGATCGGTACGATTTTTACTAAAGGATTGCATGTAAGAATGCATTTCTTAACCGATTTTGATTGGACTTTAACTCTAGAGCAGCAACATATAGGCTATTAGATAGTGGAGCATATAGGCTATTTTTTATCCTAGAATTGGAACAAGGGTCGGGGTTTACGAAGCGTGGGCGATCCTGTCGGAACATCTAGTTTTATCATATTTTAATTATTGTTAGTACCTACGTTAGTACAATACGTAGTGTAAATTTAGATCTTTCTAAAATAGTAAACAAGAGTATTTTTATTCTTATTGTGTTAGACTGGATATATATATACCATATGTTTTAAAAAAAAGAATGTGTTCCTTGAACATTATTTATCGAAATGGGTTAGCAAATGGTTTTATAGACTGTATTTTAATTCAAATGTGATGACGCAATTGAAAACTAGTTCTATCTTGTTTCCTATTCAAAATTACTATTGCATAATGTTTGTAACAGAGATAAGTAGCTATACTTTTATTTATGTACATTGTGTTTCTTTCGTGATACTTTTGTACAAAAAACTTGTAATAAACAAAGCAATCGAATAAAAACGAACGGTTAGTAGTGACCTAATTCAAAATTAGGCTTAATTGAGTTACATCGTAATCCTTATTTCAATGCCATCTATGAAATCCCGCTAAGAACTAATAATATTAAAAAAAGTGTTTTCTTGTTCTTTCAAGTTATGGGCCTTTTTATCACTCACGTGTTTTGTAATCGCCACGATGAGATTCATTTCAATTTTCCACAAAAAAAAACTTTTTTGAGTTAGGTCTCTTTAATACTAAACGTATGAGTTTTATTATTCTATAATAACTATAATTTTATGTTATTATTCTTATGCAAATTGATTAAAAATATTTTTCATTTCAAGAAGACTCGTGAGAACAATCATCCTCATGCCATAATTCCACTCTAAGTGGGGTCGGCAAAACACGTTACAAACATGTTGTCACATAATTTGGCTACGTATTTAAAGACCGCCTGCCTAACGTCA
Source organism: Morpho deidamia (assembly GCA_947086505.1). Taxonomy (NCBI): domain Eukaryota; kingdom Metazoa; phylum Arthropoda; class Insecta; order Lepidoptera; family Nymphalidae; genus Morpho; species Morpho deidamia. The sequence continues at coordinate 6,902,435 of CAMTZC010000025.1, forward strand.
ACTCACCTTAGTCGTATTTTATGACCCTTCAGTAAGAAAGAGGGTGGTCTATTTTACTCAACCAGATACCGCACGGTGGGTCAACTTAGTCGCCTTTTAAGATACCTCGGTAAGAAATGAAACCATTCTACTCACGGATACCACACAGCATACCCGTGAACAAGTAAATGTAAAATTATTGTAAGATATATTTCCAGTTTACAATTTCGGAAAACTAAATCAAAATGACTATGCCGGTCGAGGTTCATTAGTACAATTGTTTTGTACAAAATTGTACTAATAATTTGTAAAGTTCAGGCATTTGGTATTGAAATTTCAATGGAGAAAACATCGTGCACGAGCGTCATGAACAAAACTAATAGTAAGGAACGTAGACTGAGGATTGCAAGTTTGATTGAAAAATTTATGTATGTGTGAATAAAGAGTTTCTATTCTTAAATAATCTAATAAAAATACGATAGTATAAATAAAACATTTAATGTGATTAAAAATAATTTTATTAAGAAACACCTGCAACATTTAATGGATATAAAATAATAACCATAATCTACAAAAAGTACCTACTTATACTTTTTAATAAATACTTCGATATATCGTTCTACTTATATATGAATAAATATATTTTAACATAAAATATATTATTGTAATAAAACTCAATGATATAACAATTTAATATTTGTGATGAAATCGTTCATCGTAACCTTAATTATACAAAAAAAATATATACAACGAATTAAATGATAAACAAATAAAAAATATTATATACAGATTAAAATAAATTAATTAAACAAAGCTATTGTTATTTGGCAACCTTACTTGAAAATAATTTTGTATAATATTTTAATTTATTAATTCAAAATGTCATTTTTGCTTACTAAAATATTTCAAGTAAAACCTTTTTTTAATATACTGATTATTGAGTATCATTATGGGTGCTGAGTGTAAAAAAAGATTTTTTGCTTTTGATTTAATGAATTTTATGCTGACGAAGGAACTCTCTTCCTCGGTTCGATTTGAACCCTGAACCCATCAGATCTCTTCAAAATGATGTCCGCCTGTAGTTTAAATTGGTCTTCAGTGATATCGGATACCATTTTGTAGTTTCGTAAAATAGTTGACAACAAAATTTTCAGTTTTAAGAGGGCGTATTTACGACCTGGAAAATAAAATGAGATCAATTAATGATTTATAGAAGCAGGCGTTACTTTGCGGAATTCCATATTACAAGCAATACAACAGAACTAACTACTTTGCTATAATCCGCACGGGTTAAGTGAATGCATGCAAAGCCAATGTGTATGAAGCAGGCAAAATCTACGCACCTTATACATGTAGGACCAGTCACCACATGCACCCCAAGGCGCAATTGACCAGCAACAACGCACACAAAAGCAGCACACACACCCACCATGATTCCCACTCTCGTACCCACCAAGTAAATTAAAAATATGTACGAAAACATAAAAAAACAATTTTATTTGTAAATCAGTTGGTAAGGACAATTTATTGGGTAAGGACCAATTTGTTGTTCAACTTTCTAGTTTAATTTTCTCCGAATGTAAAGAAGAAGACTGAGGTCTTGTTCATACAATAAGCTAGCGCTACTTCGTATAGACAGCGTTGCCAGATTTATCACGCGACTAGTGGCCAAGACGTTTGCAAACAGCAGGCCTACCATGGACTCTTATTGCGACTCAATTGAAGAAGTAAACGAAATTGTTTTGCATTTTCGTACCATGACGTATTAAAGATGCACACTTTAAGTCGTTGCCGAATGAGCGTTCGGAATATCGTCCTAAGAACATGTGAGTAAAAGAGACAGAGTTATCTATAGTGCATATAACGTTATCCTTTTCAAACATTACGACCTCAATGCAATTCACACTTTATGGTATGAAAAGAAAGCGATCCGCGTCTTCAATTGAGTCGCAATAAGAGTTCATGGTAGGCCTGCAGATCGTAAATAACGCAACAGTTGATAGGTAGTTCTACAGAGACAAAATGTCATTAATCATTATAAACATTAGCATTCTCACATTTATATCAACTAGTTAAGTAGTGGGGTGCACCATTTCAAATTAGACAAGCTAGGTTTGTATGAGTTTTCTACAAAAACTAATGTATTGAATTTTATGTAAAGGGAATTTTGGGATGTTTGAAAAGAGTGTCAATTTGTATTGGTGTGGTTTATAATGGGTAAGTTACATATCATGGGATAAATTCTCCGTTCGTTGTAGATGAAAGAGCCCGTATTTCGCTATCTGTTAAAAAATGTTGTCTTTTTTTGAGCTAGCACTCTTGACTATGTCATAATGATACTAATGGTGCGAATTTTCAAAAGATAATATTTTAAGATTTTAGTAAAACATCTAGTTGGTGAAAAATAATGTTATAAGGTGACGAGTCTGTCATTTTTTTTACTTAAAGCCATATTTGGCCGAGGTCGAATGGAAAACTTTTATAATATTTTAATTAACTATAAATTTAGATTACATATATTCTAAGTGATATTAAATCACGCTTGATGGTCGTAAATTATACACCAAATAATCGTTTCAATTAAGATAAATTATATTAGATGTTGTCAATTCACTAAGTCGCGTGCTCAATGTATAAACTAATTTACACAACTATATTTATTTTTGCATTTTAATGTGATCAAATATTTAATGGCATTATTAAAATGATATATTCAACTTGAAGGTTGTTTTGAAGGTTTATGAAGATATAAAAAAACGATAATTCTCTAAGTATTTTTTGTTTATTTGTTTTTATTTTTTTTAATGATTCCACGATACATAAACACTGAATTGGATTAAACTTTTTGTTTATTGGATTTTACTTTACCTTTAAAAATAATTTTAAACTACTTTATTTTATGACTATTCTAAGGTAAGGCTTTTGTTGCTCGCTTGAAAATAAATGTTGCACTATCAATAATACTTAGTTTCGTAGCATCGAGTATGTCAATTTCTGTAGAAAATATATTTTAATTTGTGGATGACCGATATCTGGATCTGAACCCCCGATTTCCTAATTGAGCTATTTAATATAAATTTCATGGAACTCGTTGAAACCGTCTAAAGGTATAAAGGGCAGATCTTTTCGTGAGAAATTCAATTACTAAAATATTTTTCTTATCTATACTTATTATAAAACAAAGTCCCAAAAAGCTGTCTGACTGTATGTAATATATTTTCTCAAAATCTACTGAACGGATTTTCACCAAAAGATAGTACAATACTTCCGGATGGTTTAGGTAAATATTAAATAACGGTATTATGTAAATTGTGTTAAAGAGATCGCGCAGTTGTTAAAAAACTTGCTTGTTGGGAGCTTTAGTCGCGTGCGCTGTGTAAACCAGCAGAGATATGCTTAAGCTATGTACTAGAGAACTGTAGATCTAAAAAAATACTGCAAAAAAGTCTGCTATAGCATCTCTCTATCTCTTATGGTTAACTCACAATAACTACTTTTATGTTATAATTTGAATTCTAGAAAAAAATTGTGACACGCAGATGTCCACGCGGGCGAAGCCGCTGGCACAGCTAGTTGAAATATAATTCTTTTAATAAAATAAAATCTTATCACACCTACCTACACAACTTCGGGGTCCAGCGCTGAATGGGATATAGCTATAGTAGTGTCTATTTTGCGTATTCTCCGGTAGGAAATTATCAGGATTGAACACTGTAGGGTTTTTGTAATATTCAGGATTCCTATGTATCTTGAATGTGCCGACTACTACAGTAGCGCCAGCGGGCAGAATGTAGTTTTTAGTAGCTGAAAGAGAAATATCTATAATAAATAAATATGCAACTAATAAGTTTAAGTGGGCCTTATAAGAAAGCTCAGAGTCACTTATCGGGCCATGGAGCGAGCTATGTATGGAGTATATCTCTACGGCATACAAATCAGAAATGACATGTCAAAAATATATAGTAGTAACAGCTCAGCGTATCGCTAAACTGAAGTGGCAATACGCGGAGCACGTAGTTCGTACCACTGATGAGCATTGGGTCTTAAAGTTTTGGAATGACTACCCCCCACCGATAAACGCAGCGTCGGTAGACCCCTTACAAGGTAAATCGAAGACCTGAAAAAAGTCACGGAGAGCCGTTGGATTCAAGCGGCACAAGATCGTCTGTTGTGGAGATCCCATGAAGAGACTAATGGTCAACAGCGGACGTTCATTGATAGAAGAATAAGACGTTTAAATTATATCTATACTTATTATAAAATAAAGTCCCAAAAACCTTTCTGTCTGTATGTAATCAATTTTCTCAAAATCTACTTAACGGATCTTTGTACGGTTTTCATCAAAAGATTGTGCAATACTTCCGGATGGTTTAGGTAAATAGTAGATATCGCTGTTATGTAAAATTGTGTTGAAGAGATCGCGCGGTTGTTAAAAAACTTGCTTGCTGCTTTAGTCGCGTGCGCTGCTTAAACCAGCAGATATACGCAAAAGTAATGTACTAGATAATTGTAGATCTATAAAACTACTACAAAAAAATCTGCTATAGCATGTCTCTATCTCTTATAGTTAACTCACAATAACTACTTTTATGTTTAAAATTTGAATTCTAGAATAAAATTGTGACACGCAGATTTCCACGAGGGCGAAGCCGCTGGCACAGCTAGTCTAAATCATAAGATAGGACCAATCATATCATTATTAATACCAAGGATTTTAATTGATACTATCAATCTTTCTGTTTAAACGATTAAAAAAGTTTAGGCTTATGTTCAGCTGAATAAGAACTAAAGAAATGATAATGTCACAATAAGGTTGTAAAATTTCTTGAATTCTTGATTTCTGTCGGAGTATTGTATTAAATTTTACATTAATCCATCACTAGAAGAAAGTCTGATACTAATTACAGTTTGGACAGTGTTGTTTTCATGGTGATTTCGAAATAGAACAATGTTATGTAAAAATATTTCAACTTCCTTAATTCATTGATTGAATTTATACAAATACAGAAATACATTTTATCTAAGTCTACACAACTACGCAATGCTATTTTTAATATGTAGGCGCAAGGTAGCCTAAGTAACTCGGAGGTTGCCAATTCTGACCTCGCTTCACCTTTATAATTTCTTGCACGCTTATTATGTATGTTTTATATTTTAATTTTGTACAAAAATAGTAGGTGATATCACCTCAAACCTTTCCAAACATCATTACAAATTAGTCATTATAAATAGTCATCAATATAAATAGTCTATGTAGGTAACGGTATTACGAAGGGATCCTCAAACGTTTAGATCAATAAAATTGGGCCAAACTTACGAATCTTAACATCCTGTTTTAGTTTCCTAGCAATCAACGGCACAGGTGGGTACATTCGCAACGATTCAAAAATGACCCTTTCCAAGTACTTCATTTGAAGAGTATCCTCAAAAGTGGCAGGACGGTCGGAGTCACCGAAGATCTCGTAAAGCTCATCGTATACTCTTGCCTGGAATTTGACATGAACTGGTCATTTAGAATTTAGATAGATTAAAATGAGAACTTAACTCCTACTACATTGACATCCAATTGTTGGGAAAGTATCTCTTATCCAGTTAAAGAGAGTGTATCTTGCTTTAAGGCGCCATAATTGATAAGATACGCATATAATAAATAGTTTTGACTGGCCCGTTGGCGCAGTGGGTAGTGACCCTACCTTTAGCTCCGCGGGTCGCGGGTTCGATTCCCGCCGAGGGCCAACTTTTTCTATAAACAAATTGTTGGTTCTTCGAGCCTGGGTGTGTATTTGTATTTAAGTATGTATTTAAACTTATATATGTAGTATATCTACCAGTTGTCCGTCACCCATAACACAAGTATTAAGTTACTTACTTTGGGGACGGACGACCGTGTGTGTAAATGTCCCATATATTTAATATTTATACATTCATTTATTTATTTACAAATTAATTTACATTTTTAAATATTTTCTAAAACACACACAAAAAAAAAAAAAAAAAACATTTAAAAATATAAAAAAATTGCCGTCCACGGAGAGCGGAGATAGGACCCAAGCTCCCGGTGGTTAGGGCTACAGAGTGAGGAACCTCCTCACAATGCGTGCCGTCTCAAGCAACACTGCCTTTTGTATCTTGCCCTTAATCCAACAACTAAGCGAGAGCCTCTTGAGGTGTTGGTCGAGACTCTTCGCTAGTAAACCGTTGACCGATACAACAATAGGAACAATTATTGTTGAGTCAATATTCCACATTGCGGTAATCTCATGAGCTAGATCCAGGTATTTGGTTAATTTTTCTTTTTCAGCCTTTATGAGATTATCGTCATGTGGAACAGTGATATCAACAATAATTGCCCGACGCGCTGACCGATCTACCAAAACTATATCAGGTTTATTGGCGGCAATATACCTGTCAGTTATGATAGATCGGTCCCAGTAGAGCAAAGCACGATCATTTTCAAGAACTGGCGCTGGACTGTATTTGTAATAAGGTACTTCCGAATTTACTAAGCTATATTGAAGAGCAAGTTGCTGATGCACAATTCTGGCTACTTGATTGTGTCTGTGCAAATACTCACCATTAGCAAGAGAAGAACAACCGGAAACAATATGTCTGAGGGACTCACCAGGGCGGTGGCACGCTCTACAAATATCAAGCGTGCCATCTCTCATAATATGCTTCCGATAGTTATTCGTCTTGATAACTTCGTCCATAATTGCACAGACAAAACCTTCAGTTTCCCCGAAAAGATCACCGAATTGCAGCCAGGATGTTGAGGATATTGAATCCACATCTGGACCTGTTAGGGCCTTGTAGTATCTGCCATGCAACTCCTTACTATTCCATATAGCCATTCGATCCGAAGCAGAACATAATACAGGCCTTCGCCAGTTCTTTTTGCCTAAGGAAAGAGGCGTCAGACCCTTGTCTGCTGCCACAATATCCCTATGCATTTCACCGTTTGCCTTGAGAAAATACTCTCTGAGATTGCACACTTCACGGTTGTGGAGGTCTTTGGCATTTAAAAACCCACGACCACCACACTTGCGTGGAATGTATAATCTCATTACAGACGAACGTGGATGATGCATGCGATATTCTGTCAACAGTTTTCGGACCTTTCGATCCAGGGTATCTAATTCAGTCTGAGTCCATCTTAGTATTCCAAAAGTGTAAATAAGCAAAGGCATGACCCAACCATTGAAGGCTCGCACCTTATTGCCACCTGATAAAAGACTGCTGAGGACTTTTTTTAGGCGGCCAAAGAAACGTTCCTTCACTGATTGTTTCATTACCTTTTCATCCAAATTTAACGCTTCTAACATACCAAGGTATTTATAGGTTTCACCTTCACAGAGAGATCTAAGAAATAGAGTATCTGACACTTGAAGGTGCTCAGAACTCACCACTCTACCTCGTTCTATATGGACAACAGCGCATTTGTCTACACCAAACTCCATCTTAATGTCATTACTGAAAGTCTGGGTCACTTTCAGTAACTTCACAAGATCTGGACGGTTTGGTGCATACAATTTTAAGTCATCCATATAAAATAAGTGAGATATGGGCTTACCCCCTCTATGAAGTCGAAAACCTACCCCTGAATCCCTCAATAAAGAACTGAGGGGATTCATGGCTAGGCAGAACCATAAGGGACTCAAACTGTCACCCTGAAAAATTCCACGCTTTATCCTTATCGGCTCGGATAAACCAGAAAAATCCAACAACCCTGGTTGATGCAAGACTGTGACCCACTGCGACATACATGAGTACAGAAAATTACAAAGAGTTGTATTTATTTTATACAACTCCATGACCTTCATAAGCCATGTATGTGGTACCGAGTCATAGGCTTTCTTATAATCAATCCAAGCTGCTGCTAGATTTTTCTTATTTCGCCGTGCCTGTTGGCAAATGGTCGTGTCAATGAGGAGAAGTTCCTTTGCACCACGGGCACCTGCCTTACATCCATTCTGAGCTGGGTCCAAAATATCATTAGCATTAATATGCTGTGTAATTTTTGAAGCTAGAATAGATGTAAGTAGCTTATAGATGGTGGGTAAGCAAGTTATGGGGCGAAAATTTTTCGGGTCCGTAGTGCATCCGGACTTATGTAACAGAAACGTAACGCCAGTTGTTAAAAATGTCGGCAACAATCCGGTCTCGAGGGCATTTTGAAATTGTACTGCTAAAATGGAATGTGAACTACGGAACCATTTTAGCCAGAAGTTATGTAATCCGTCTGGCCCAGGGCATTTCCAGTTAGCCGCCGAACGAATTGCAGAACTAATGTCATTCGGACTGATGACCACTGGCTCCATCGGCTCAATAGATCTACATTTCATTTTAACAATACTCATCCAATCACCCTCGGTATGAATAATGGTATCTGACCATATGCTATGCCAAAAGTTACGAATATTTGTTGGCTCAGCCAGATTAACATTTTCCATACACGTCCCGGATTTTTCCCAGTTTCTGTACACCATCCGTTGGTCACTTTGAAAAATACGATTCTGGTGAAATCGATCCATTCGTTGTTTATAACGCCTAATACGCTTTGCCAATGCATAGACTTTCTGCTTTAAGAAGTCAATACGTTCTGTAACCGAGGCTAAATATTCACTCGTTCTAATATTTGTTCCAGCGAATGCCTGGTGAACAAATCGCATTACTCTTGGGCGATTATTGCCCTCCTTAAAGCAGATAAGCTTGCCAATAAGGACTCTAATCAATGCAATACGTTTCTCAATTCTAGACTGCCAAACCGGGACAACATTTTTTGTTATTATAGTCGCGTTTCGAAATTTTAAACGTGCTAGTCGACACACCGCCACGGCTCCACAGTATAGAATTGAATGTGTGTCACAGAGATCTTCTGAACTATTTAAATATGTTTTTAACAATTGATCTAGAGTCATTACTAGCGCTATAATAATAAATTATAAATTATAAATTATAAATTATAGTAATAATAATAATATTTATTATTATTATTACTATAATTTCTAGTTATAGCCGGATATCCTCGATATGTTCGAAGTAGAGCACTCAATAAATTTTGAAGTTAATCACGTACATTTTATAGCAAACACAAGACCAGTGTTTGATCCCGCGTTACTTGAGAATCGCCTCATTGTTGTTTATGTTTTCTGTTTTAGTAATAGATTGTGATCATTGAATGATTAGTATGGAATTTACCTGAATTTCTTGATGAACACCAAGGAGGCAAAGAACAAAACTAGATCCAGCCGCGGTTGTATCATGGCCCTGTAAGTAATAACTACTATATACTGATCTAATATTTATTTAACTCTTTGAGCAGCGCATATGGGTTTCAAATGTTTGTTGAACACTGCTACATTTTCTTCATCATACTCCTGCCCTTATCCCACTCTAAGTGGGATCGGCACAACATGTTACAAAAATGTTGTCTCATGATTTGGCTACGTATTTTACGACCGGCAGCCTGTCTGACGTCAACTTACCTTAGACGTATTGCAGCTATGCAGCATGCTATTCTACTCAACCGTATACCACACGGTGGGTCAACTTACCTTAGTCGCCTTTTACGACACCTCTGTAAGACATGATGGTGGTATATTCTACGCAGCCGGATACCACTCGGCGGGTCGACTTACCTTAGTCGCCTTTTACGACACCTCGGTAAGAAATGAGGGTGGTCTATTCTACTCAGCCGGATATCACACGGCGGACGCCGCTACATTTTTTTATACAAAATAAATTATGACTAACGACGTTTTGTTTTTGATAAACATGTACAAAAAACAGATCTAGAGCGGCGCTTTTAGTCCAAAAATTTAAAGTAATACGTAATAATAGCTTGAAGGAATTGGTTAAAGCTTCAGCAGTTTATATATGTTGTTTAAATAAAGACATATTTTTTACAAACGTGTATAAACGTTGTCAATTAGCGTTTATCAAATTTGACGTGTGGTAACGTTACTCAGCAATGAAGTGGTCTCAAAATAAGTTTACAATATCTAAATTATTGTAAATTTATTACAATTTTGAATTACGTGACAAATTAATTGGTAATACATATTTGGGTTAATATAATATGTTACTATTATGCCGTGTGGTATCCGGCTGCATAGTATTCTAATAGACCACCCTCATTTCTTACCGAGGTGTCGTATAAGCCGACTAAGGTAAGTTGACGTCAGGCAGGCGGCCGGTCATAAATACGTAGCCAAATCATATGACAACATGTTTATAACATGTTGTGCCGACCCCACTTAGAGTGGGATAAGGGCAGGAGAATGATGATGTTAATATGTAACTATTAAAATTTCTTTTTATACATTAATTATGTAATATATATTATAAGTGTATAAAATATAATTAAAAATATTTGTAAATTTATAAGTCAAATTTATGGTTTCTATTTTAGTCATAGGGAAAAATACATTTTGAAAAAATTACCACTTAAAAAATTTTCGTCAGAGTTTTATTTTGAAATTGTTACCTCGAACATAATAGTATCCACTTCTTCTTTGATCTCATGATCGGTGATCTGGTTTGTTCCATTTTGAGCCGACTCTAACATCAGGTCCAAGAAAGCTAAACGTTTCTTCACACCTTATCCAAAAAAGATATTGACTTTATGAAGTAAGAAAGATGATAAAGTTATAAAGTAATGAGTAATATGAAAAAAGAGCATTACTTTTGATTTGATACCATATAAACAAGGCAGGATAAGTAAATAAACGTATCCCAAAATGCCGATAATTCACACAAGCAATACACACAATCACCTCCACAATCTCTACGATCGTTTCGCCCCGAAACCGATGCATCATCAGGAGTAAAGGCTTCACGACAAAATCGTAATGCGATTAACTTACATTTAATAACATAACATTACGGTCCTGCATGTTTAAGGTATGTGAATGTTGCCTGCTTTATACACTTAGCATTATATAGATTCTCCTAGCAAACGCGGATTATAACAAAATAATTCTGTTATAGCTTCTGTATATACGGGACAGTTTATGAATACATACCAACATCATTTTCATCATTGAAGTCTAAGTCATCGCGGTAACCCTTGAAAACAGTGTCCGCGAGAGTCTTAGCATTATTAGCCAATACCGTGGGCTCATTACTCTCTTTTGATAGCTCTGCTATCGTGGGTGGAACAATGCCTTTAGCTTTATTTTGTATAAACTTCTCTTTTTTAAGTTTGATTACCTGAAAGTATTGCCACAATCGTCAGGAAATTAAGCACCTTTGAAATTTCGTTAAGAAGAGATGTTATATCAAAGATTTTTCACCTTGTTCGTTAAGCCGTGAATAATTCCCAACAGTTTTTTTTGCTTCTCCGAGAATGACGTGAAACTGAAGACTGAATCAAATCGCAGCCAAAATTTGTAATGTCTTTGATGAATGATGTCACACATCCTAAAAAAGTGGAAAAGTTGAATTATTGTAAACGTTGGTATATTTCTTTGAATTAATTTAAATCTTTAATTCTAAATTTAATTCTAAAAATTAAATTAAACCTACTTCATTACCGCCATGGCATAATCAAAGCCCGAACCATCTTGAGTTTCTTTTGTAATACCCATTGCAGTTTCTGAAAAAATAGTGGCTTTTAAAAAAAAGGCTTTTGTATACAACTATTAGAGCTAAATACAGGCTTAGATAAACGTTTGACCGACATACCATAATATAGTAGAAGTCAATAAGGATTTTGAGCAAAATTCAAATTGAAAAGTTATGATATATTAATAGGTGATTGATTTGGCTATAGTTCGCATATGTGATGATGGTCGGTTACGGGGCGAAACGTTCATTGAGATTGTCGTTGTGAATGTGTGCAATGCTTGTGTAGTGTTTTATTGTTGGTGGCGGTGTTTTGTGATACGTGAGGTAACCAAACCTGCATATATAAGGTATGAGAACGGTTTTTACTTTCCACACTTAGCGTTACATAGTTTTTGTTAACAAATGCTGATTATAGCAAATAAGTCTATTATTACTTTTGCACTGTGGAATTTTGCAAAGTAGCGCCTACTTCTTTAAATTATTCAAATCCAAAATATTATTTATTCAAACTTAAGTTCAAGTAAACTAATTCTTTTGAAACAAGAACTCTACTGTTTCGGAAAATTGGTCTTACTGCGAAGATCTAGTATTCGGCAAGGCTCATAGGCTACTATGCTTATAGTACCCGGCAATAAATAATGCACATTGAGAACTTAGAACGAAACAGCCGGCCAATTCGGTTTCGTAGAGCGCTGTCACTGTCACACACGGGTTCGTTAGCCTGTGCGACAGAGACAATGCTCTATGAAGCAGAATCTAGCTGATTTCTCTCTTTGAGCCTCGATGTGCATTATTTATTGCCACGCACTATACTTATTAAAAGCTTTTATCCAACTTGCCCTGTGTGTATGTGAAAGTGGAACCTTGCAAGTTCAGTTGCGCTGAAATATTGACGAGAAAACTCCTCAACGGTTAACATAAGGGGCATTAAATTTTGTTTAAAGCTTTTTTAACTTGATTTGTGTTTCAATTCAATTTTTAAACAATACTAGAATTGTTATTGTGACAAAACCTAGAACCATACCAATGTTCGTAAGTATAGGGCTTTGGACAGAAACAACTTGGGCTTAACCTTCAAATCGACAGACAATTAAAGCATTATGCAAACTACAATTAGCATATAAGTAAAACAATTCACTTTTTTTATGCGAGTCACAAATGTCATGCAGTACATTCAATACGTAGTGAACTGTGAATATATTAATAATATAATAAATTAATAATTAAATAGTTCATAATTTTAGGAACTTTTTTTCCGAAATATTTATATAATATTATAAATGCTAAATTATTTTACATTTTCAAGGCACCAACATTGGTGGAATTTAACAAGAATAAGGCTTATATACAGGCGTAACATAAAGGATATTTTAACTGCAGTCAGCTACGCACCAAGCTGCAAGATTAACTTGTAATCTATCAAATTGTATTTTTTTTTAAGATTATGTGCCGAGTTTCTCGATTTCTTCTCGGTAGGGCTACTGAGCTTTCTTAAAAAATTATGACGAAATCAGTCGAGACGAGATCAGTAAGGTGACCTTTTTTTTTTATACAGGAAAAAACCCCTTATGGGTACCACCGCCCGACGGGGACAAGCGGTGGTTATGTCGGACTCGCACCGACTAAAACAACCTGTATGCTCCACCACGCTGCTGGTGGCGGGTGCAGGGTGCCTTATTTGACCCCACTCCCGCCAGCAGCAACTCTGAACCCCAGAGTGCGCCACCTCTGGGTCGGGGCCTCTCTAAAAGTGGCCCCTCCCTCCGCTGGACGATGCATCGGGAGCACCAGATGCATCGACCGCCTCGAGGACCTTATAAGGAGGGCGTCCGATTAACCCCGTTCGGAACGCCCAGAAGGTCCCCGTTAGGGCGGCATACGACGGTCTTGAGCGAGTCGCCTGCGCCCGGCTCGCCTGCGGTGGATTGGATCCCGGGACTCGACTTCCCGGACCCGCTCTGCCGCCTCCTTCTGCGAAATGACTTGCTCGCAGAAGGAGGCCATCGCTGCCCACGACCCCTCCCTGTCCACTATGGCACGAACCACAGTGGGCAAGGAGAGGTCGTACCCCACCTGTGCCACGAGCTCCGCCCGCTGAACCGCCCAAGCTGGACAGTCCGCGAGCGTGTGCAACGCCGTGTCGGAATCGGTGCCGCACTAGTGGCACACACCGGACGCTTCGCGCCGGGCCACCCGCCACAGATACCACCCGAAACAACCATGTCCGGAGAGCACCTGCGTCAGGCGGAAGGTGAGGACCCCATGCCTCCTGGCGACCCAGCCCTGGAGAATGGGCTGGATGGCCGAAATCGTCCAGCCTCCTGCACTGGGCGATTCCAGCTGCCGCCTCCATTGGCGGAGGAGCTCCTCCTGAGCCTCTCTCCGCCAATCTACCTCTACCACCGCCGAGTCTCCCCCCGATGAATGGGCTTCAACTCTGCGGCAGTAGGCCTGAGCGAGTACCTTGGCCTCCAGGTCCCAGGGAGGGGACCCAGCCAAGGCGTTAAAATTCAGATCAATTCAGAGTATTAAAATATTTAAGTTGTCGGGAACGAAATTGCGGATTGCTACTATATGTATAAATGAAGAAAATGTAAATAAAATAAATTAAATTCTTTTACTATAAAATTGAAGCGAAAAACTTCTTATTCTTGTCCCAACTGCTGTGGTGCGTTGACATTGCACTTTAGTTAGAAATAGTGATTAACGACTATGTATCTAATTTATAGAATTAGGCGTTACTTTGCGGAGATCCATAATACAAAAGTAATAATAAAATTATTTTGCTATAATCCGGATTATAGCAAAATAATTTTATTATTACCTTTGTACTTATGTATCTATTATGATATTATATTTAATGAGTAGTATATGAGAATATTAAGGTGGATGTGTGGTGCAACAAAATTTGATAGAATACGAAATGAGTATATTGCGCCGTGTGGTATCCGGCAGAATAGACCACCCTCCTTTCTTACCGAAGTGTCGTAAGAGGCGACTAAGGTATGTGCCGTGTTGTATCCGGCTGCATAGAATGAACCACCCTCATTTCTTACCGAGGTGTCGTAAAAGGCGACTAAGGTAAGTTGATGTCAGGCAGGCGGACGGTCGTAAAATACGTACCCAAATCACATCCGCCGTCCGCCGCCGTCACCGTCCGCCACAACATGTTATTAACATGTTGTCACATGACAACTTGTTTATAACATGTTGTGGCGACCCCACTTAGAGTGAGATAAAGGCAGGAGAATGATGATGACGAAATCAGTATATTAGGAAAAGTCTGAAAGCCATTATAAAAATATGAGAAGTAAGAAATTGAGTTGGTCATGTAATGAGGATGGTTGAAAATCATGTGACCAAACGAGTATTAAATACCAATATGGATTGTTTATTTAGGTTATATATTGAATAATATTCTTTAATCATATACCGCCTAGAGAATATTAAAAACTGTCTCCTTTAAAGCCAATCTGATTGTTTGGAAGAGATCGCAACGTAGTGTTAAGACCACTAAATTGTATTGAAACCCTTTATCTTTTTGTTATAAAAAATAGATAAATACTTTTGATAATAAAAATTATTGGTTCTTCTTAATTATAATATGGAATTAACTTTCAATCAGGATTGTAGAAGAATTACTAAGCCAGCACGATACGATGACTCTATTATTTAATTAATTTAATTCAATTAAATTTCAGAACGCCGAAGATTAATAATGATAAATAATAGTAAAAATCATAAAGTTATAATGAAATTTTACCTAAAAGAATATCGACAGTGACACCGCTCATATGGTCGTGTACATCGAAGACTTTCCCGATTTCACCTCTCATTTTCTCCACGACACTTTTGCTGTTCTGATTGAACACGTTAACGAAAGACTTTAAGATGTTGATGTGAAATGTAGGAGCAATCATTTTCCGATGAGATCGCCACTTCTCACCTAGAATATAAAATAAGTGTAATACCTTCTCTATATATAATATAAATATAAATATAATGGGACCCTTACACATCCGTCACCAAAGTAAGTAACTTAATACTTGTATTATGGGTGACCGACAACTGGTAAATTCACTGCATATATAATTTTTAAATAAATACTTAAAATACAAATACACGCCCAGGCTCGAAGAACCAACACATCGCATTATATAAAATGTAAGCCCTCGGCGGGAATCGAACCCGCGGCCCGCGGAGCTGAAGGCGGGGTCACTACCCACAGCGCCCACGGGCCACTCAGTATGTATGTATATTCCTTATATTTTACAAAACTGCTTGATTGTTTCTAATGAAATATCCAAACAATTTTTAGAATGATTTAGCTGATGATCCTGATTTGTTTAACTGTCAATGACAGTCTTGTTTCGAGAGGACACCGAAACTAGACTGAGCAACAGCAACACATTGCGGGAACGCTAGTAAATTATATATAAGGTAAGTAAGCCAATTTAAAGCGATAAATTTTTCGTTATTTATAGAGTTAATTTTTTTGTCTTAGAGTAAGGGACGGCTTATTAATATCCCACTGTGGGGAAGAGTTTTCCTCTTTGTAGAGAAAGTTGGAGCTAATACCTATCACGCTGCTCAAATGCGGATTAGTAGGTTACACATATTCTTAGAATTCTACAGAGGTAAAGGTTTAAAGTAGGTTTTTTGACGATGTTTTCCTTTTCTTTTCCTGTTTCCTGTTTCCTGTTTTCATTTTCAATTTAAAACACTCTTTAAGAGTGTTTTAAATTGAAAATATTAATAAGCCACATCAGTGTTAAAAGAGTAACCTACATGCCCGGGATTTAAACCCCTTACCCATTTGAAAGAGGCACACGGTCTCGCCACTGGGCTATCCCAATTTTTTCATTTTTTAAAAATGGATAATTTACCTGAAATAAAATTTACGACCACACAGGGCATTTAGGAAACTTCAAAGAACTTTAAAGTGAAACAGACATATTATTAACTTTATTATTTACCTTACCTTAC
Source organism: Morpho deidamia (assembly GCA_947086505.1). Lineage (NCBI taxonomy): Eukaryota > Metazoa > Arthropoda > Insecta > Lepidoptera > Nymphalidae > Morpho > Morpho deidamia. Next base: position 6,918,968 of record CAMTZC010000025.1, read on the forward strand.
CTTAGTTTATTAACTTACCTGAGCTAATAAGTAATCCCTCACCAAGCCACGGCTTAAAGAATCTGTATTCGTTGGCCTTATCTATATGAACTTGACTGTTAAGGATCACTTCGACATCGTTGGGATCGGTCAAAAAAATTACCAACTTCGTTCCTATCCATGCTCTGACCACATTACCATAACACAGTGAATATTCTAAGGCCTTCTTTACTATTGCTGTAAATAAATAAAAAAATTAAAATTCATACATTTTTAAAATTCCAAACCGGTCAAGTTAATAAAGCTTTTAAAAAGATTTTAACTACATTTTATGTCCCTACTGTTAACCATTGAGGAGTTGCCTTGTATGGAGCCAATCCTGGCAGCATCAGGTCATGCTTATCATAAACATGCATTGTCATCGAGACTGGGCCATTAGGTACAACTTCAGATCAATCGGACAGCGGGAAATGGGGTCAAATTTAACTTGTAAAATTCCACCTTCATATATATACACGGCAAGTTAAAAAATAAAAAAAAATTAAGACGATCTTGTACCCCGCTCGTCATCGTCAACTAAATTAATTTATTGTACTCCTGCCTAACTAAATTGTTCGTTGTAGACCTGTTATAGCCCAGCGGTGAGACCGTGCGACTCTTTCGAGGCGAACACGAGTTCAAACCCGGGCAGGCACCAATGAGTTTTTCTATTAAAACTCATGTGTCTAATTGATAATTGCAATTTATCACACGCTTTTCGGTGAAGAAAAACATCGCGAGGAAACCTGCATATCTCTAGAGAATTCTGAAGATATGTGTAACCTACCAATACACATTGGAGCAGCGTGGTAGATCTTAGCTCCAACCCTTCTCTCCAGAAACGGAGAGAGGAGGCGACCTATTCCCAACAGTGGGATTGTAACAGGCCGCTGCTTTACTTTACTTTACTCCTGCCCTTCATCATCCTCTTGCCCTTATCCCACTCTTAAATGGGGTCGGCACAACATGTTACAAACATGTTGTCACATGATTTGGCTACGTATTTTACAACCGCCCGTCTGCCTGACGTCAACTTACCTTAGACTCCTCGGTAAGAAATGAGGGTGGTCTATTCAACTCAGCCGGATACCACACGGCATAATTCATTGTACTCCAACTCTAAGTGGGGGTGTTCATTCTCTCCTATCATTCGTCAACTCTGGCGCTACTCCTTTCATATGCATGTCATTAATCCTAAACGACATGCATGCAGGGTAAGCGATAAATCTACATGCTACGTAGGAAAAATATGTATCACTAGTGTTAAGATGTATACTGGTAGTTAAGGAACCGAATCGCGGAGCTGAAGGCAGGGTCGGTTCCGCCTGAACCAATGAGCCAGCCAATAATAATATGGATATTAATTAAATACAAATACTAGATTTTTTTTTAAACAAAAATGTAAAAGTTATGTCTATCTTAAATTACATACACGCTACTACTATACAAATCATGACCACGTAGAATGGTCCCAAGAATGCTGGCAGCATTTCCGCGTTGAATCGCTAAGCTGATTCTTTGTGCGAAAAAGGAGCCAGCCCTCTTGTCACCCGAAGAGGCGATCAACCGAGGTGTTAAAACGGATAAAAAAACTACATATTGGAATAAATCTAATAGTTAATTTCTATATCTAATATTTAATCTATGTTTTGCCTGGAAGATCCTTATTTGTTAGGTTATTTTTTCCATTAACAGTAGCTTATTGAATGAGGTATGATATGCATTAGTATTATATATTTAGAATTTAATTTTGATAATTCATATCCAACGTTGGTAATATTAACTTATCACAAAGTGGGTAAGTATAATATGAATGTACTTACTTTCAGGGGTTTGTCCCCAAACTAAGAACGCGTTGCCAATCACGGGGAGGGCTAGCGGGCCAGGTATTTTGTTTCCCAGCTTATATAGTTTTGATTGTTGCTGCCATCGGTGGAATAGCCAAAGACTAGTTGCGACTATTACCAGTGGATAGAATATTAGACGTGTTATATTCCAGTTGTATGGTTGGATGTCTTCGACGACCGACATTTTGCTGAAACGAAAGTATTTATTACCTTTTTTCAATTTGCGTGGTTTAAACAGCGTTCAACATAAAGAGAATTTACAAACTATATGAAACTCGGTTACTTTTAATACGTATTAGATGTGAGCTTTTATAAGGTTTTATTTCATGTTTATTAAAAAAATATATTTAAAAGAATGAGATCGAGTGAAATGCTTTATTGCTAGTTGACCTTCTATTTTCCTTCCCTTCCCTTGCTTAAACTAGTAAACACAACAAATTAAACTTGGGCCCCAACAGCCACCAATAGATGTGAAATCGTTTAAAATTAAATTGTAATAGTGACTGATTCAATTCCAGTTCTAAAACTCACAAAAAATAAATTTAACGCATGTGTTAAGTGAGCAAGTAAATACTAAATAACTAACTGTTATTGATATTTTCAATGATGTTACCAAATATTACTCTTGACTATTTGCTTCCTCACTAAACTGACACAATGACAAAAGTGTTTTTAAAACGATATTCGCTTTATTTAAGTACAGTTTTTTATAATATCGCTTGCTTTTCCATGTAATTACGAAATTAATTATTTATATTAAGGCGAAGATTCACACGACATTTAAAATTTAAAAGTCATCGTTATATACTTGAAACTTTCGGCTCATAAAGTTAAATCACGAGATTAATGTAATATATGCAGTGGATATAGTTCTAGGCCTGGAGATTTAAAAAAGAGTTACTTTTATCTCGGTACTAAAGTCTACCCTAACTTGCAGACCCAAGTTAGCCGGCCATATAAGTATCCATATACTATCACAATTTTAGAGGTTCTATTTAATTAAAAATATGCTTTATTGTACACTTATAAACAAGAGCTTTTGAGTCGTAAACTGCTGCTTCGATAAATTGTCTAATATTCAGCAAGAAACTCGGCGGCAACTCTTTTCAAAATATAATTGTTATATCTAGTTATATATCATATCTATCTTGAGCAAGGTCGAACATTAGGTAGTATCTCTACGTTTTATATCATTAATGTCATGCTCAATAGTATAGTAGACTTATCTTTTTAAAAGTTGTTTTAAACTACAGTAATGGCAAAGCAGAAATTGTTAAGCATAAATATAAACAAGTAATAAATAAAGAAATATATGGGACACTTACACACACGGTCGTCCATCCCCATAGAAAGTAACTTAATACTTGTGTTATGGGTGACGGACAACTAGTAAATATACTACATATATAATTTTGAACACATATTTAAATACAAATATATACCCGAAGAACCAACAAATTGTTTATAGAAAATGTTGGCCCTCGGCGGGAATCGAACTCGCGACCCGCGGAGCTGAAGGCATGGTCAATACCCACTGCGCAAACGGGCCAGTCAAGTATATATTTTAGCTATCAATATAGGATCAATATAGCTTATACCTTAACGCAATATAAATTATGATAGAAAACCTATGTTAATACAGTAAAAGCACTAGAAAAAATATATAGAATCATAATAAATACGCAATAGATGGGACCCTTAAAAAAATCTTTAATTTGTCTTTACACCTTGACCTGAGCAGTTTCATTGTTTGCTAATCAATGACAATCGCATCGAATATATCGCCAATATAATGATGTTGAAATTAAATCCAAACGTTAACAAACCTGAAAAAACGTGACATGTTATATTTTTTTAGTGTGATTATAATAACACTTCTGACCTTTTTGTTGCTGTAACAGTGATTATTAATGTTAATTTAACCTGCGACTTAAAGCAAGATATTTGAGATATCTTATACGATAATTTATAGAATGAGACGTTACTTTGCGAAGATCCTTAATAAAAAGTAATGGAAATACAAAAGTAATAATAGAATTATTTTGCCATAATCCGCAATACAGTAAATATAAAAAATATATAGTGCTAAATGTATAGTGGACTATCCGTTTTTTCATACCCGTTACATGCAGGATTCGTAAAAACACATGCACAAACCTCCACCACTGCCACCACAATACACAAGCACTACACACGTTCACAAAGTCAACAATCGTTTCGCCCCGCAACCGAAGCATCATCAGGAGATAGTAAAGTAAAAAGTAAAGTAGCGGCCTGTTAATATCCCACTGCTGGGAATAGGCCTCCTCTCTCCGTTTCTGGAGAGAAGGGTTGGAGCTAAGACCTACCACGCTGCTCCAATGCGGATTGGTAGGTTACACATATCTCCAGAATTCTCTAGTGATATGCAGGTTTCCTCACGATGTTTTCCTTCACCGAAAAGCGTGTGATAAATTGCAATTATGAATTAGACACATGAGTTTTAATAGAAAAACTCATTGGTGCCTGCCCGGGTTTGAACCTATGTTCGTCTCTAGAGAGTCGCACGGTCTCACCATTGGGCTATCACAGCTTATAGGCTCAGGAGATAGACTCCACGACAAAATCGCAAAGCAAATATATTTTATATTTACTGTATCGCAGATTATAGAAAAATAATTTTATTATTACTTTTGTATTATGGATCTCCGCAAAGTAGCGCCTAATTCTATAAATTAGTAATGTCAATATTATTTTGCTATAATCCGCGATAAAAGAATATATATGTAGTGCTAAATTAGAGGTACTATCCGTTCTCACACGTGATACATGCACCATTCGTAAAAACTCATCCACTACCCGCCACCAATTACACAACAATACACGAGTTCTGCTTGTCCTTATGTATAAGTGCTTGTATCCATCTTAAGGTAGGATTCCACTAAAATAGCGTGCAGCACATTTGTACACAATCTTTGTAAACACAAAGATTGTGTACAAAGTTCTCGCACTACACGTACTAAGCTGATATCTCATTTAGCTTCTGTCTCCACCAGCAATGTTGTGTGTAACTTGTGTAAGCGCACAGTGAAGCACACATGTGCGCGAACATGTTCATATAGGAATATTTTATAATCTTTATTATTAATATTTCACTTATTAATTATATAAAAAAATTACAATATATTTTTAGACATTTTCTATAAAATAATTCTTAATAATTTTTTCATTCCTCCATTCATCATTAAAGATGTACGCGTACAAACAAATGTGTTCGTTCCAGTAGCGGAAGCAAAACTGAGTTCGTGAACGAGTGCGTACGCGTCGACGCGAGTCCACTGTTAAGCGTGCGCGCACAAATGTGCATAGATGTGCGCGAACATTTCTAGAATATTAGCGCACAATTTGTTAATGTTTGCCTGAGTGAGTCGACAAGAGTAAACATTTTTGCCGCACACTGTGCATTCACAGTGCTGCACAGTTCTGCACACTGGTGGAATTGCACCTTTATATGCACAATAATTAACTTTATCAAGCAAATCCGGATTCAAAATATTCTTTAGACAAAGTATATTTGGAAACCCAGTACTTTTGTATCGCCAACATATTCGTCATTGCTGTCTTGTACAAGATTGGAAAGTAGTTGAAATCAACTTTTCATTACGATTTTGTTGTGGAGCCTATCCTACTGATGATGCTTCGGTTTTGGAGCGAAACGATCGTAGATATTTTGATGGTCGTTGTGTATATTTCTTGTGTGCATTGTTGCTGGTGGAGGCGTCTTGGGATACGTGTGGTGACTTGTCCTGCATGTATAAGGTACGTGAAATTTTCTGCATCATACACTTAGCATTGCATGCATTTCGCTTAACCCGCGCGGATTAGAGCAAAGTATTTCTGTTATAGTTTCTTTCATTTTCATTAGTTATTTAAACATCACATACTACTACATAATAGGGTATCTTTAATATGCAGTATCCACCGTTTTAAAATAGTAATTCTAAGCCGCTGAACCAAATGATAAAGCTAAAATTTACTCTATAATTTTATTATAGAAAACCAAAATCAACAAACAATTTACGATTTCCTAGAGTGTAAAGCTTATGTCGGTTCCTGTTTTATATATTAGGTACTATATAGTTATACTTGCGGCTTTGCGTGGAAATCAGTCAGAAAGGTTTTCTACGCAAATCCCGAACCGTGAGAATTTAAACATAATGTATGTTACGTAGATAAAATAATGTATAGTCTATGGTCTTTGGCGGCGTCCCTCTCTCTTGTCTACTACCCCCAATACCGCACGCACTGACTATTGTAGTATTAAGATACAATAAATCTCTACCAGACAACAGGGCCTTTTAATATCACAATTTACTATTAACCTTTACCTTTCGTAAGAGAAAAAGAAATTCATCTTTTAGTAAAAACCGTATAAAAATCCATGGAGTAGATTTGAGGAAAATCGATTATATATACTGTCTGAACTTTTGGGGACTTTGTTTTGTAATAAGTATGTACAGAAGAAGTATATCGTAATTTATAATAAAGTAATTTTTTTATTTATTTATTTTTGTTATTTCAAAGTTTCACTTTTCTTTAGCCTTTTTTTATAATTTCAGGCTTTATAATCGTTCAATTATCATATATATATGCAATCCATAAGCTGTTAGCAAAATTTAATATTAGAGCTATTGCTTTTTATATATTACAGGCGATTATAAAATTCATATTACATATTATGTCCATACTAATGCGATAAAAACGAATCAAAGTCTGTCTGTCGGTCAGTTAATATTAATTAATAACATTTAGCACAACATGTAAAATATAGAAGGAAAAATTTTTATCATAATATTAAAATTTTCCTGCTGTTAAAAAGCATATTTTTATACGATATGTACTTAAACGTTTAAGTTGGCACAAACAAATTCGAGGATACTACTAGTTATGATATACATATATGGTTTAGTGATGATAGTACAAAGAAAGTAGTAAAATTTTGACATGAAAATTAAAAATAGTATTATATATGGTTTGGTTTCGGAAATTCGCACATAACGTAGAGTTTTGAATTAATAGAGTTTTAACATAGGTATTTCATGGGGAAGAATAGGAAAAAGAGTCTATTACAACAGAAATCGATATTCTTAAAATATCAGTATAAGTGAACATTGCATGGTCAACAATGTTGACTATTTTAGATTTAAAAAAAAAATTACGTTAATTATAAAGTCAGATGAAAAGGTCGTATCGATTAAAAATATGCTTTATTTCTACACATTGTTGCAAGTACTTTGATTTCTAAATGAAATTACGATCAAAAAAATCTACATGTGCTATCTATGAGGCATCGATCACATGAGTGTCTTCACGACTATCTCATACAAGTTTCGTCCTCTACGATAAGCTACATGTACCCTGGCGGGGTAATCACCAAATATACACTTTCGTATCTGAAGAGACGAACCGAAGTCAAAACACTTCAAGTGAGCATTCGCTCGAGACCAGCCGATACGTCGCTGGATACATCGAAGTAAGAGCGCAAAACCACTTGTAGAAACAATTTCCCAACAACTCAAGGATCCGTGAAGCAAGCAGGTATACTATCAGCATGAGCTTAGAGCAAACAGATACACGCTACGCGTGCCAGCATGGGCTAGAAGCAAACTGGTATAGTATCAGCACGATCATGATTCAGCTTGGAAGCTATCCAATAGTATTATATTTCTTGAATTGCTCCTTACGGTAGGTAGGTTTGGAAGATCCATCTATTTTCTGGTACTCATCAGGTCAGTGAAGGTGCTAACTAGGTCGTACTTTGATATCGTCAAATGTTGGTCAATTTATATTTAAGCTTTCACCTGATTGGAATGCTTTCATTGAGAGAAATCGGGAAGGTTCCAAGCTTTCTGACGATGTGTTTTATTCGCCACAAATCAAACAAAACTTTTTAAAGAAAATTCCTTCTTCTGCCAGTTGGGTAAACTTTGGATCTATTTATTTTACACCCAAAATTATAAATCGAGATGTATCATGTGCACGATTCTTTTATATATTTTATTTTTCATTTTATTTTAGGTACTGTTTTTATTATTTATCACATCCTTTCAATGCTTATAACGTTAAAATACTAATTTATCGGTGTTACATAATGTTTTCAATCAAGTTAACAGAATATCTATAGTTTAGTATTTTATGAAGGACGTAAGTATTATCGAGTTGTCTACTTTAGAATGATAGAGTTGAATGCTCCTTAACACCTATACAGATCGAAAAGGACATCAGCTACGTTTTAATGTTAGTGTTCGTTTTTGAAAGAGGAACATAAAAAAAGAGTCGTGGGAAAATTCGTTTTTAAAGGCTATACTATATAAGCGAAAATCTGTATGTATGTAACGATATCACCGCTTGGTAATCAAACAGTGTTTCACAAGTTTTAGTAATGAACAATAATACATTGTTATTTAATAACTTGTCTTCAAAACATTTACGCTCCGTACGATCGTATCGATGGCAGAGACGGCAAGAAGTCGTTGTCATATAATCAGCAACCTTTTGAATCAGAAGAGTCAAAGACTAAGTTAAGATTAAGTTTTACAAAATTTCAATTTCTATAGAGCCACAATTTTTTCTCCGTAGCGATTTAAAATCACGCTGGTGTCACTGGCCAGGGGTGCGAAAGTATGTACAAGTGACTACAGATAGAAAATTTACTTAATCCGCGTTAATTAATTCAGAACGATTAAATTAATAATATTTGCATATTAGCCGCAGGTTCGGGGACCTAATGATTACACGGATATTCCCAGTCAAGAAACCTACTATACTTAATAAAATAGGGTGAGAAAAATACAAAATCTTAAAAAAAAACAATTGAGTTATCCTCTGCAAGAAATCGTTAATTAATAAAACAACATTACATTTCTTTTTTATATTGACTGACCCGTTGGCGCAGTGGGTAGTGACCCTGCCTTCAGCTCCGTGAGTCGCGGGTTCGATTCCCGCCGAGGGCCAACATTTTCGATAAACAATTTGTTGGTTCTTCGAACCTGGGTGTATATTTAAGTACGTATTTAAATTTATATATGTAGTATATCTATCATTTGTCCGTCACTCATAACAAAAGTATTAAATTACTTACTTTGGGCACGGACGACCGTGTGTGTAAGTGTCCCATATATTTATTTATTTATTTTTCATATCGGTTTAGCTTTAAGTCTTTTTAAATCGTATTACTCACCATGTAGGTTAAGGATAAGGAACCATTTTATAAGGTTAAGGAACGAAAACGAGGGATCTTATCTTATCGGATAAACAACCTGAGAAACCTTTTTCGTTTCAGTCCTTTTTCAAATCAAGTGTATTAAGTTTAACCGTTGCCTGCGTTGTAAATTGATATATTTTTACTGTTTAAATACTTAAATATTGCTATATTGGCAAACACAATTGAGATTAAAGAAGTTATGATAGAATTATTTGGCTATAATCCGCGTCTCTTAATAGAATCTATGAAATGCTAAGTGTAGGAAGCAGGCAACGTTCACATACCTTGAACATGCAGGATCGGCAAGATAACTCTATCATAACTTCTGTAATATGGCATTCCGAAATGTAACGTTTCTAAAAATTACTTTGAGATAATTAACTAAATATTTTCAATAGAAGTATTATTAATAAATTTGATTCAAAATTATACATAATAACAATATGGAATCAAATTTATTCAAAAATTCGGATACCGAGTATAAAAAAACAAATTAAAAAAACTATATATTACGTTACAACCAATGATATACACGGATACATATTTAAAAGAATTCAATTTCGAGTTAAAACTTCCTATGCCTTAATCATTAAAAGTCACAGGGCCAAAGTTTTAATTTAAAAAAATAAATCTTTACTCAGATTAGTAGCGTTTCCATGAGATCGGTATTTATACGAGTGAAACCGCGGGGCATTGCTAGTTTAGTATTATAACGCTATGATTTTCTTATATTTTGCTCTAATTGCTCATTTTTGTCATTTGTTTTTACTATTTATTTTTACTCCCTCTCTTATTGACAGTTTTTATAGCTTTACCAAAAAGTTAAAAATTTATTGGCCAATGTTTTATAAACTTTTTATTAGTTAATACACCTAATAAGTGTTTAGAAAATAAATAAATTAGAAAAGTGAACAAAACTTTTAAAAGCTTCGAGTGCACTACCATATTATAAGGTAATGAAGCATTTTAGAACACAGAGTTTCTCTATAACTTTCTCTCTTTCACACACACACACGCAGACAAAACCCATGCATGAAGAAACATTAAAATACGTTTCGACATATATTTTTTAAAATTAATCACTATATTCTCAGAGCAGAATTTTAAGCTACGATTTGGTCACATAGAACGTAATTAAATTATTTTATTTACAGAAAATAGATGAACGGTGACTCCGTGTGCCTGTCTCTAGGTTTCCTGGGTTCTAACCCTGGTCAGACACCAGCATCACCACCACATAGCATCTTGACAGAAAAACTCACGTTTTTCTGTCAAGATGCTATGTGCCTAATTGATATTTACAGTTCATCAGATTATAATTGATATATACAGTTCGCTTTTCGGTGAAGGAAACCTGCATATCTATGGAGAATTCTGGGAATATATGTAATTTGCATTTAAGCAGCGTGGTGGGTGTTAGCTCCAACCCTTTTATTTTACCTATCCCACTTTTATTTTATTTTTTTCTTTATAAACATTTGCAGTATTATATAAAACGATCACAGTGCTTGTTGTGGTCGATATATTCTACTGAGTCACTATTTCCAGTATGTTAATTTTATGCCTTCCTCAAAAGTATCACTTAACTAATAACATGCAAATAGGCGCCATATTTTTTTATTTTATTTATTTGCATCTTTTATGTTTATTTTATTTCAATTTCTACAAATAGCAATCATAACAATACAGAAAAACTCGACAATTATATTTGGACAAAGATCGTTACAATTACATATTACATTAATAATGGATCTCTATACATATGAAAATCAAATCAAAAAATCTTAATTCAAATAACCTCTTTCAAGCTCGTTTGAATTGTCAAGGATCAATATAATTAATGAAGCTACAACTGGTTCGGAATGTTGTCCTAACCGAGAAGAACCAGCACAAAACTAGGCGGTCAATCTTTTAAAAATCATGGTATTTTCAGTTTCTAAACAATCGTCAATTTTGTAATATGCTTTAAATAATTGTTGTATAGGTTTTATACCTGAAATTCCTTGTTGGTTTATGAACGCGATAACTGTTAGATTACGCCGACACTTAGCATTAAAGATTTTTTTATTCGTTTACACTTTAAAATATCAGGTTTAATGCGAAGGTATCTGTATAACGTCTTAAGATAGCTTGTGAAGGACAAAAAGTTCCGTGACAAGTTGGAATATTCTTAATTTTATGTAGACCATTGGTGAAGAGATTACAAAACTAACTTTAGACTTATGTAACATGAGCTTTGATGTATAAAAATAGATTATATGAATAGTTATTTCGCGATCGAAAAAAATCAAAAAGATATTTTATGTGAACAAAACCTACGATAACTTATAGAAACAGGCGTTACTTTTCGGAATTCCATAATACAAAAACTATAAAGAGCTACTTTGCTATAATACGAGTGTGTTAAGCGAATGCATGCAATGCTAAGTGTATAAAGTAGCGGCCTGTTACAATCCTACTGCTGGGAATAGGCCTCTCAGTTTCTGGAGAGAAGGGTTGGAGCTAAGACCTACCACGCTGCTCCAATGCGGATTAGTAGGTTACACATATCTCCAGAATTCTCTAGAGATATGCAGGTTTCCTCACGATGTTTTCCTTCGCCGAAAAGCGTGTGATAAATTGCAATTATCAATTAGACACATGAGTTTTACTTGAAAAACTCATTGGTGACTGCCCGGGTTCGAACTCGTGTTCCCCTCGAAAGAGTCGCACGGTCTCACCGCTGGGCTATCACAGCTAAGTGTATGAAGCAGGCTAAATTCACGCACCTTACACATGCAATACGTAATGCATTACAATTTTGTCGTGAAGCCTTAAGTCAAGTGGTAACTTATCCTGCATGTCTAAGGTGCGTTAGTTAGTTAGGTTGCCTGCTTCACACACTTAACGTTGCATGCATTCGCTTAACACACGCGGATTATAGTAAAGTAGTTGTTATAGTTTCTGTTAATTACGAAAGGTAATTACGTGTTCGCTTTACTCGTTGTGAATAGCTATCTGAAAATTATATTTTTTGATATGGGTACAACGTTTCCGAGCACAAAGTCACCACACGGTGTTCCTTGAATATTAGCACAAATTAATATATACGTTTAAATTAAAGGTCTCATTGGACTTCATTTAATTTTTGTTTTATTTCCTTTTTGTAGAGATATTTTTTGATGATGGCAGTTTTTTAATTATGTTTTTTAAGTTACTTGCTGTTATCATAATTTGTCGAATAAACGTATGAAATTTTTTTCAAAATTATTAATTATTTAAATTACTAAAAATTATCACATAATTTAAACAAAAATTCTGAAAAATGCTAAGCGAATATTGTTATACGTATTTTGACTTACTTATAGACTTTGAATGATTTTAAGTAGAAATCAGAAACATCTTTAAATGATTTACATAATTATCGCTTTTTTTTTAAATTAAAAAAGCAAGTATAACATATGCGCGTCGATAAAATCAACACTATAAGCATTTATACAGGTTAAGCATCTATGATATCCCATGCCTACTTATTTCTGAATGGTTTTCTAACATACGTGTGTGCAGTATCGATCCTTTCTGTCAGTGGAGATATTTGATGTAACTTGTACAGCAATTATTTCTTTATAGCTGAAATTTCATCTACGTGACCACATCAACCTACCTATGCAATGTTTGAAATCAATTTTGACTGAAATATTAATATATTGAAACGGTTAGCGAGCTTCGATGGAAAAAGTCATGTAAGCTACATACACATTCAAACCAGGATCCCGTTGACAATATGGCTTTAGATTGAAAACTAATATGATCAACCAATTTACTGGTAGACATAAATGTGAATGCAGGGTCCGTCTATACTTTGCTATAACTGAGTTATAGCAAAGTAGTTATAGCATAGCTGAGTTCGTAATTTTTCCAGTTGTAAGTGTCCTTAGTTCGAGTTACGTTTAAAGCTCTTGCGTTCCGGAACATAGAAATTTCGTCACAGAATGCTAAAACATGTATTGTGAAAGTTTAATATGGAGGGGAAATTGAGTTCATTCGCATGATTGCAGATTAAAACTAAATTCATAAGTGTTCCGTGTTCAAATACTTCTGATTCCAGTTTTTTTAAACAATAATAAAAAAATGAAAATAAGCTGTTTTTGAACAATCACATTGAGAGCATTAAAAATGTGAATATTGTATTGCTAAATTTAAGGAGTGAAAGCTTGACGATCTTGTTTGATAATGAACGTGTAAGTATTTTTTTTATAATAAAATATCAATTACTATTGATGTAATTTGTGATCTGGTGATCTAGTAATTATGAGATATACACGAAGATTCGCTTCAGTAATTATAAATGAGATAATAAAAGCGATTACCAAAACTATAGTTATTAGTCATTAAAGTAATTAAGTAGAATTTGAATCCTCTGCTCTTGACATTGTGTGTTGGAAAAACATAAAACAAGTAAACGTTAATAATTACGAGTCACTGATAAGATAATGTGACATCAAGCACAGTGGTTCATATATCATAAAGTATTTGTTTCGGCCCGTCGACACAGTTCCACCAAAGATACCATCCGCGATGGACCGAACCACCGCGCCTGAGTTGGAGAAAATATGCGTCAGTGACAATGACGATTCGAAGGAAATATCGAAACAAACAAAGATTTATAGTGAAGTTCAATCGAAACATTCACCGTTTTGGAGACAGGTGTGTTATATGATGTATGTATTTTTATGTATTAAAAGATAGTCGTAACCTTGCTGGTTCCTTATTCTCGAAATCGCAACGATATATCTTTCTATAATATAATAATTATTAATTATCGTTTCTAAATTTCTTATTTTGTCGGTCACAAGGTTTTCACTATCATTAGTGGAATCACAAAAAATACATATCTAGGACATATTATTTTTTATAGTCGTAGTTACGTGATGTGCAAATTAGTTTTTTTTTAAATTATTTTTATACTTTATACATTACATTATTTGTGATTTATAATATCCCTTTTTAATGTGAAGACTCGAAATTAATATTATAGGATATTGAATTGAGCATTATAAAAATTAAAAAGTAGGTATGTAAGTTTACTTTACAAATACGAAATCTTTTTTGCTCTTGTCTCTCATTTTGGTAGAACCCTAGAGGTTTTTTTTAAATAAAATAAGCAGCATATTGATTAAACAAATATATATTTCAAAGTCGTTTTCAATTATACGGATATACCTTAAAAGTTATAGAATATGTTCTTGTTTTATTATGTGACTTAATCAAAGGGACAACAATAATGAAAAAGTCTATATAAATTTACATTTCTTTCATGAATTCAATATTACACAAAATACTATTATCATAAACGCGTGACGAATCTAAATTATGATAATATCTCAAGTGCTTGTTGAAGATGATGTAAATTTGATTTAACCTATTGACATCAGGCAAATATTTTAACTTATCTATTATGTGTAACGAACATAATTTACAAACAAAACCAATTGAGATAATTATGACTTATTCGATTTCAATTGTGAAGCAATTGAAATTAATAAGTAAACAACTATATGGGACACTTAGACGCACTGTCGTCCGTCCCCAAAGTAAGCAACTTAATACTTGTGTTATGAGTGACGGACAACTGTTAGATATACTACATATACAATTTTAAATACATACTTAATTACAAATATGCACCCGGGCTCGAAGAACCAACAAATTGTTTATAGAAAATGTTGGCCCACGGCGGGAAGGAACCCGCAACCGGGGGAGCTGAAGGCAGGGTCACTGCTCACTGCGCCAACGGGCCAGTCAATTAGTTATTGAAGTTAGAGTACCGTGTCCGTTTAATTTTTATTGTTAGTACTGATCCCGTTAAGCTGTGATAGCCTAGCGGTGAGACCGTGCGACTCTCTAGAGACGACATAGGTTCATACCCCGGGCAGGCACCAATGAGTTTTTCTATTAAAACTTATGTACCTAATTGATAATTGCAATTCATCACACGCTTTTCGGTGAAGGAAAACATCGTGAGGAAACCTGCATATCTCTAGAGAATTCTAGGGATATGTGTAACCTACCAATCCGCATTGGAGATGCGTGGTAGGTCTTAGCTCCAATCCTTCTCTCCAATAACGGAGAGAGGAGGCCTTAGCCCAGCAGTGGGCATAGTAACAGGCTGTTACTTTACTTTTTTTACTTTACTGATCCCGCCTTAAAGCGATCACACAGACTCTGTCAATTGCTATTATTTTCCTGTAAGGATCTTTCTTGGGATTTTAATAATGCACTGTATTTTAAAATACAATTTTAAAATTTAATTACAATAATGATGAATTATAATTAAAACGGTTAATGGCATATTCACAGATAAATTTAATTGAATTTATTTTACCAAGCATTTATATTTCATGCACTCAATCATTGTCATTGTTTAGGAATTTTAATAGAACTAAGCGCCACTGATCGGAAACTTCTGCTATCTTGAGTATCCACTACTATAGGATTTTACATGTGGCGGTTTTAAGTTTTTGTGCCAGACCTGCAGGCCTACCATGAACTCCTATTGCGACTCAATTGAAGACGTACGACGACCGCGAACCGCTTTCTTTTCGTACCATGAAGTGTGAATTGCATTGGGGTCCTAATGTTTGAAAAGGATAACATTATATAAACCATAGATAACTCTGTCTCTTTTACTCACATGTTCTTAGGCCGAATGCCGAACGCTCACTCGGCAACGATTTAAAGTGTGCGTCTTTAAGACGTCATGGTATGAAAAAGCAAAACAATTTCGTTTACGTCTTCAATTGAGTCGCAATAAGAGTTCATGGTAGGTTTGCAGGTATTAGCTTGTGTAAGACTGAATAACATGTGTCTATAATGCTAAAGATAGAGATAGCTGGAATTCTTTGGAGGAGACTTTTACTCAAACGGGGTCCATACATAAAACTGACCCACAAAATATAAATATATAAAATATAATGTAATGTAAAGTAACGGCCTGTTCATATCCCCCTGCTGGGAATAGGCCTCCTCTCCCCTTTTTTGGAGATAAGGGTTGGAGCTAACCTACCACGCTGCTCCAATGCTGATGGGTAGAGGTAACCCATATCCCAAGAATTCTCTAAAGATATGCAGGTTTCCTCATGATGTTTTTCACCGAAAAGCGTGTAATAAATTGCAATTATCAATTAGACACATCGGTTTTAATAGAAAAACTCATTGGTGCCTGCCCGGGATTTAAACCCATGATCGTCTCTAGAGAGTCGCACGGTCTCACCGCTTGGCTATCACAGCTTCTTTATAGTATTGTTTTTATCTCGATTGGAATCTAACTTAAGCTTATCAAGGATTATAGCAAAATTATACATATCTATTAAAAAATTAGGGAAGCAATATTAACATTTAAAAACACAACACCTGTCTCGTTTGCATAGATAATAACTAGATGTGAAGAAAACCTACACATGACTTCATATAATTGGTAGCAAAATATAATTACAGTGAATAGATCAACTATGCTAGCATCAATTAATATTTTTAAGATCGAAATCCAAGAGATCATTTTGATTATGGATAAATATTTAAAACATTTATAAAAATCACTGTTATATCACGGAATTCATTAGTTGATATGCAAATATATTAAATATTATGTTGAATTGACTTATAATAATTATTTATATAATAGAATATCACAAAATAATCAAATAAATCCGCATTTTTCTATCTAAATCCTATTCGTGTTTTGATAGACATCATATTTTTTATTTTAAAGTTTTTAGTCCTTGTTGAAAACATTATTTATTAATGTTTAAATTTTAATTATTAATATTTGTTAAAATAGCTTATTTGTCTGTTTGACCCTTTGGTTTGATAAAATATGGTAGAAGCAGAAGTTATGAAGCTATGTGGGTAATTAATTTATTTGATATTGAACCTTTATTTATTTACACATGTATGGGTATTTTTGTTACATTTATTTATAGCCATTATATATTTCAAAGATAATAAGATAAAATATCTTATCACAACCAACTTACTCGTATTTATGAGCTGAATCTATATAAAGATAAATCATTATTGTAAAAATTTAATAGTTTGACTGAAAAAAGTGTTTGGCCTAAAGTAGCGGCCTGTTTCCATCCAGTAGGCATTTACCCAGTAGTGACAAGGTAATGGCTTTATGAGTAGGTAGGGCTCAGACCCACTACGCTACCTACCTAAAAATTTACTTTAGGGATTTTTGTACGGTATTTACTAAAAGATGCAATTCTACCGGTTTGTAAATGTAAAATGTTATGAAGAGGTCTCACGGTTGTAAAAAAAACTCGTCTGCTTTAGTACAGCTCCCAGCTTTACTCACTCGAGTAAACCAGTAGAAATACACTAAAGTAATGTACTATGGAACTGTAGGTCTACAAAAATACTACAAAAAAGTCTGCTATACCATGTCTCTATCATTTATGGTTTTCTTACAGTAACTATATTTTATGTTCAAAATTTTCTTCGGGAATAATTTTGTGCCACACTGAGCTAGTATTTTAATAAAAAAAAACTCATAACTCATAGATTCATAGATCAGGGTTATTCGAACTTTCCTAGTAACTTGTGGCTATTACCTTAAGAGCTTTCACTAACGGTTTAGGATGTTAAGATAACATGTTTCAAAGTGACATTCCAACTAGAACGAAATTTTATTTTTTATGAATATCCAACCCTCGTATGTTGTACTTGCTCAAACATACCTGAATCAAATCGAATCAAAATATTCTTTATTCAAATAAGCTCTTTCAAGCACTTTTGAATCGTCAAGGATCAATATGATTAGTGAAGCTACAACTGGTTCGTAATGTTGTTCTTACCGAGAAGAACCAGTAAGAAACTCGGCGGACAATCTTTTAAACATTTTCAATTTACATTATTAAGTCGCAGTCCTGTATGAAGCTGAAAGAATTTCAAATACAAGCATTTTTATCACCTTAATAATGTACAATTTTCTAATATGCTCTACGTATTATTCGTATATATGTTTCTTACACTTAATTTGAACTTTTCTGTATGGATTGTGGAATTTTATTTTAGAAGCTAATAAAAGATCAACGAATGAGTCGTTGAGTTGCGACACAGGAATCATACGCTGTCGTATGTCTATGATAAAAACTAAATTTTGTCTTTTCTGTCTTGAATTACATTATACCTATTCTTTCAGGCCTTCGTAGCATCTGGTTCGTTCATGCTGTCGTTTAGCGCGGGCGCTACGGCTGGCTTCTCAGCAATACTCATACCACAGTTACAACATGGGAAAGGAAAATTTAAATATTCCACTGAAACTGTGTCTTGGGTCGGTATGTACATATATGAAGTAATAATAAGTTAATTTAAAATTCTTAACTTCTTAATATTAAATGCAATTAGTATTGGAATTAAAAAAAAAATTGAATATATATCTATAATTTAGCAGCCATTGCATAAAGTATAGGTTTATTGCGAATATTATGATTAAATAATATATATTTTTTGCTTTGAAATAAATAAAATAAAATTTAAAAATCTTTATTCGTTATCTTTACTTAAATAATAAAACAATACAAAAAATTAAAATATTTTTACTTTAATAAGTAAAGATAATAATACAAAAACACAAAATACTAAAAATATGAATCACAAGATAAAATAAATAAATAAAAAGATATAAATAAATAGATATAGATCACAAAATTGTAGACCACTCAGCTTTAAGCTAGGGCAGGAATCCTAACACTAATTTTCAATGGCTGACATTATATGATATTATAATATTTCAAATTTTTCAGCGGCCATGGCATCGCTTGCGTTATTCTTCGGTAACGTGATATCAGGATACTTAATGGAAAAGTTCGGAAGAAGAGCGTCTCAAATCCTTCTATCAGTGTTTTATATTGGTGGATGGACTATTATTGGTTTTGCCGGTAACATAGATTTAATATTAGTGGGAAGATTTATAACAGGATTCTGCCAAGGATGGCTAGGTCCGTTGGGTCCAGTGTTTGTTGGAGAAATAAGCTCACCTGCATACAGAGGTTTATTTTTGGCAGGCTTGTCATTAAGTATAGCTTCTGGTGTATTTATGTCACATTTATTCGGAACGATTTTGCATTGGAGTTACGCTTCCCTATTATGTGGAGCATTTCCTCTACTTGGATGCATCATACTTTATTTTGCGCCAGAATCACCAGCTTGGTTGGCATCCAAAAATGAAATTGAAAAATGTGTGCAATCTTTTCACTGGTATAGAGGAAATAGCGCTGTAATGAAGTTAGAACTGGATAAGATGATAACAGATCAAACTAAGCGGAAAGAAGAAAAAAGCAAAATCAAGACACTTACAGAAAACATAAAGAAACCTGAATTCTGGAAGCCTTTATGTATTATGATTGTATTCTTTATAATAACACAATTGTCCGGTATTAATGTAATATGTGCATACACTACCGACATTATGGAAGTGCTAATAGGTGATAATTCAAATACTTATGCCGCTATGTTAGCAACAGATATTTTACGAGTAATCGCTCTAGTCATAGCATGCATTATACTTAGAAAAATAGGAAGACGTCCATTGGCTATTTTTAGTGGAGTTTTTACTACTCTATCACTGCTTTGTCTGGCAGTTTATTTATATCTCATTAAGTCACATGTAATTAGCAATATAACTCCTATAATATCATTAGGTTTAATGGCAATTTATGTAGTTGTATCAAACTTGGGTATATCTCTTTTACCTTGGAATATGGTTGGAGAATTATTCGCCACTGAAACTAAGGGTCTCGGATCTGGTATTAGTGTTATGACTACATCTATTGCATTTTTTGCAACAATTAAAACTGCTCCATTTATGTTCCAAGAACTTGGTCATCATGGTACTTACTTATTTTATGGAATTTCCACCTTAGTTGGAACGGTATTTTTATATTTCTTTCTTCCTGAAACTAAAGGTAAAACTTTATTACAAATAGCTGAAGAGTTTAGGTATGGTGATAAGGAAAAAGCCAGTGAAGTTGCCCATCTGACTCCTGTCTGAGTCTCAGAATGACCATTTCACTATAGGGATATTTTGAGATTGGATTGAAATGGTGATCGGTAAAATGGTAATTTTATTTAGGTTAAAAACATATAGAATAAATTTAAGTGGATAATAGTTTTATATGTAATAGTCGATGTACTAAATATTTCATGTAAAGTATCATGAGTGTAAATAACTGTGTTGCAACTGATAGACATTACTAATACCAACAGATGTGATTACCTAACCTAGTGAGATAATTATAAGTGAAAAGGACATGGTAAAACTACTTTAACTTTGATTGATTAAGTATTGCGAAATGATATAATTGATATATTTAATTTATTTTGAAATTAATATTTGCGAGAATGATATCCTTTTTTCTGATAGCTTTCAATGTCAAATTTTCTCTGTAGCCAGAGTAATACGTGAAGAACTGTAAATAACAGTAATGATAATATAACAAAGAAGTTAAAAAAAAACTGCAATTGATTCTTCAATGTACCAGAGTAAATATAATGTGGATCCATGCCGCTCCATTTCAACTTTCCATTTCACTCTTATTTACGGATTTATAATATAAGTATGGACAGGTTTGCTCAAATTTATTATTCCTAATTAATTAAAGAAAGATATTTCTTTATTTTAGTGGGATAATTTCATTCTTAATAAAATTAAACTAATATAAACTAATCTTGAAACAGCGTCGTTTATGATGTGTGCTTTGAACATACTGTACCTAATACGTCATTTATGTTTATATAATACTACGAATTGACGTATTACGGTCGGTTAACTTTAAGAACAAGTTAAACATGTGTTTATATTATAAAGGAGAGCCAGTGATACATCGATACGGTCTAATAAAAACCTGAGGTCTATTTCACAGTACGTTAGAGACGGACAAGTGGCACGCGTCGTCGCTAATTTATAAACATCTTCCTTCCTGTTTTGACACGTGGATATAGCCCTTAGAGTGCACACTTCTCGTCAATTCGCCAACATCTGCGTAAGCACTTTTTCAGACTCTAGAAATTCCCACGTTGGATCGAGGCGACATGTTTTTGTCAGAAACACAAAAAATCCAGGAAAACATCTGGAGAGTGGATACGGTTATTTTTAGACAACCTAAATTTACGGTGACTTGTAGGAAAGAAAAAGAGTAAAGTCGCTTTTAAAGTTCGATCGAAGTGATAATACTTTATTTTCATCAATCACTAAGCAAATGGACATTATTATATTATTCTCCTGTCCTTATCCCACTCTGAGTGGTTTCGGCACAAAATGTTTCAACCATGTTGTGATGTTAGTTGGCTAGGTATTTTCGGTCGCCTGCCTGACGTCAACTTACCTTAGTCGTATTTTACGGCCCTTCGGTAAGAAATGAGGGTGGTCTATTCTACTCAACCGGATATCACACGGAATTTCGACATTAGTACCCAAATAAATTGAATGTATATATTTTTTATCTTTAGTTTCATCATTTGTCTCTTAGTTATACTGAACTTTGTGATCTCTTTTTTAACCTTGCGATATCAAGGTTATTTATATGGAATATATTGTATTAAAAAACCCGCATTTTGATATTAGTTTTCACGTACATGTCTTCATTATCAAAGATATGGTTGTAATAGTAATAATTAAAAAAACCGATCGGCTAATAAAAACAAAACCAAATGTAAAAAGGAATATATGGGGTGGAATCTTGGGGAACGCGTTAAAATTGCCCTTTATTTCCACGTCAAGTAGTTCCTGTGCTTTCATTTGTTTATTCTATTGTGCAGTGCATATCATATCATGGTCTATGCAATGGTTGGTTCGCTTGGAGCGGAACGACTATTTAATAATAAGACACGTGGCAGAACGGAAACTGTACACGTGTTATCAATTATAGTGGAATAATATTAAAAAATATTCGAATAGTCTATCTTAAGTGGGCGGTGTTGAAAACAAAACCCAAGCAGGGTTGTATATGGGTATTGAGTGTTGACCTACGAATAATAAGTAATGCGTGATAATGACCTCAAATACCAAGCTAAGTATTTGTTCTGGACTGATGGATTGCACACAGATAAAATTGTTTATTGTTTCGTAAGAGAATCTTTAATCAAATATTAAATCAAAGATGATTTTGATAAGATGTTACACAAGACACCGCTTAGGTAGATTCACAAAGCTGAACTTTTGAGCGATTAAAAATATTTAATATTAATATAAAAATTATTTATATGTAAAGCCAAAAAATATCTTCGCTAAAGTCAATAAATTGTTCTAATTTTGTTATATAAATATGTAAATTTAATGTTATATCCGTATTATGTAATTATTTTGTCTGTGTTATAAATTGTATAAGTACCGAATATAAAAACAATAACAAACATATTTGAAATGATACAGTTATTTTCGAAAATGTTGTTCCAATTAAACCTTTAAGGAAGAAAAGTTGAGTAACCTTACTGAATTAACGATTTTTACGTCATTTTTATAACCTTATTTCAAAGGTTAATATCGGCAGATAAGAAAAATATATTCAAAAGCATTTGTGTGCGCATGTTATGTTAATATTACTTTAACAATTA
This sequence comes from Morpho deidamia, assembly GCA_947086505.1. NCBI lineage: Eukaryota > Metazoa > Arthropoda > Insecta > Lepidoptera > Nymphalidae > Morpho > Morpho deidamia. The sequence continues at coordinate 6,941,672 of CAMTZC010000025.1, forward strand.
TATTAAGATAAATTTAAATAAAATTTAAAATAAAACTATTATTAAACTTTTGTTATCTATAGGATTTTATTTCGGATAACATTGTTAATAAAGATTTATTCGTCTGTGCACGTAATTTAATTTTTAGATACAAATGTAGTACATATTTAATTAAAATATTTAATTTTTCGTTTATGTACCGCACTGTGGAGAGTTACTCAAAATTTTCGTTACTGGCCCCGAATAATAAATAATGACAATTTTATTCAGATATTTGAGTCGTTTCAATTTAATTTATTTAAAAGTTGATAATCATGTATGTTTGCGAGATTTTTGGTTTGTTAAGTCGTATTAAGTAAATTGATATATTTTTAATTTAATAAATGGTGTTTCACTCATTAGCTAATGTCATATTCAAATTTCAAGGTATAGGTGGAATTAAAATGGCCCGCTGAATTGGTCTTCATTTTTATTCCTTTTCTAAATAGAGGACGTCTTGTAGAAGGATGTCGCTTAATATAACCTAAATACTACCATAATAAAATCTTGCACAATACGATTTAAACTTGATACCTTTTAAATTCATACACATTAATAATGCCTGAAGCATACAGGTTATTTCTCTTAGTGCCAACACGTGTTAATTTGACGTAAGTAAAAGAACTTGTATCATATGGTGTCTTTCGAGCACTTCGTCTAACCACGTGTATTGCATAAGACACAATTATGGGGAACCAAAATAGAACCGGCTCATGTGGTTTAACCAGGAAGTGGAATAAAATATTATTAAACTTTGACAATTTGATGGGTTAGGTGGTGATTTATTCCATCAATATTATCATTCCGGGTACGAGCCTTCAGAGAAGGTCCGACATAGTCCTAATGACTCGCTGGGCTACCTTAAATTCGTGGAACAATTTAAAAATGACGATTCGTAGTTTTTGAGTTTAGTTCAGTACTTTGAGGTTATCGTGAAGAAATAAATGGACAGATGGGGCGAAAGACTTTATAATATGTATTTACAGTAGCGATGCATAATTCTGAAATTCATCACAAATGTTACATTTAGTTTTGTGAATATTGAAATAAATGTTTACAGCTCAATATAAAAAAAGTTAAAAAACCCAAATGAATAACCAATTAGTTAATATTTAAGTAATAGTAGTTAATAGCAGTAGTTAAGGTAATGATGCGACTATATAGCATTTTTAAATGTAAGGTTAGTAAAATATTATCAAACATATTAATAATTTCAGAAGAGTAATGAGAAGAAGTATTTTATTAATATTATTGGTTATTTTTTCATTGTTAACACACTAATTACACTGGTTAATGTACATATAAATGCGTCTTTTACTGATATAGTATTTCTCTACAGTACATTATAATTATGCATGTACTATCAAGGGTTATTATTTATTATTTTGACTATCGCAATATTTTATCCGTTACATAATTACCAAATTTTAACTGACTTTAACTTTTTCTCTTGAAAGAAAACAGCAAATACTTTAAAATTTGTAATGAACTTCAAAATTCATTTCGTTGATCCGCAAGATTTTTTAGATCTGTGAAAGCAATAAGGTTGATAAACGAACGTCATCTATGATTGTTTGGTCTTCACTCACTCAACCTAGTGAATACTAGGCCACAAGACTAAGTCCAACGCCTGTTTGTTATGTTTATCATTATTACGACATATTTACGAAATGTGGTCATGGTCGTTCGAATAAATCGGGTCGAAGTATTAACAAATAATATAAATAACCATGACCTATTCAAATATCCATATTTCTATGACAACTGGCCAGTCTGCTTGACTCCTGTCAAGCATCTTTACTATTTTGTAGTTACAGGCAGAGGAAGATAACAAAATATACGACTTGCAACCTCTTAGCAATCCATTTAGATTCAAATTCAGGACTAACAAAATACTCATCATCATCATTCTCCTGCCCTTATCGCACTCTAAGTGGGGTCGGCATAACATGTTACACATTGTCACATGATTTGGCTACGTATTTTAAGACCGACCGCCTGCCTGACGTCAACTTACCTTAGTCGCCTCTTACGACACCTCGGTAAGAAATGAGGGTGATCTATTCTATGTAGCTGAATACCACACGGCACTTACTTTAGTCGCCTCTTACGACACCTCGGTAAAAAGGGGGGTGATTTATTCTATTCTGCCGGATACCACACGGCGTAGGACTAACAAAATACTGTATGCAAATAAAACATGAAGGGTGAGCCCCACCCTTCATGTTTTAGTATTGTTAAGGGTGTGAAATGCAGCATTAGAGCTTGCGTGCTACTTACTGAATACAAAAGCTATTTAGTCCGGAATCTTGGTCCTAAAAAAACGGTCCACAGCTTTAAGCGACGTGTAGTAGGAGGCCTTGTGTTGTAACTGAGTTATCAATCTGGTCAAACCAGGTTAAATAAGTCCTTGACCTTCTACATTATTGCAATTCTACAGCTGAAGATCAAACGGAATTGAAAGCTGTTCTTACCAACTGTGCAAGTATAAACAGGAACGCGACCTTCATTACATTTATGCAGAATGCGACTAAAAACAATTCAACTTCTCGAAATAAAGAAGTAGTAGTGTCGACCGTTATTACATAGTTAGTTATATTGTATTCTATAAAGGATGACGAAAAAAACCTAACTATAGCTCTCACCTATTTTAGCTCATATACCAGAAACCAGAATCGTCAGGTGATACAATTCTTTAATACGACTATAGTAAGCTTAGATAAAAGATTCCCATAGTTATTTGACCAGTGCCCAAAAATATAAATAGGAAATCATTTTGGATGTTGGTGGTTTGGGTATAAGATTCTATAATAAAATTCCGAAATAAATTTTGGCCAGCGCCAGTACAGCAGTTTAAAAACACTGTTAAAAAGAGGCTGATACAGAAAGCCTACTATACTGTTGAAGATTACTTAGATGATAAGGATGTGTGGATATAGGTGCACTTCACAGTTTTAAGATTTACATTTTAAAAAGAGCGACCGCCGGGTTTCTTGCTGGTTCTTCTCGGTAGGAGTAGCTTTCCGAACCAGCAGTAAAGTTGACGATTCAAAAGCACTTGTTTACAAGTTTACTTGAATAAAGAATATTTTGAATTTATGATTTTATATTGGAATTCCGCTAAGTATGCGTTACTTCTATAAATTATTTTTCATGTTAACTAACGAGGAATTCAGAATCAGATCATTTATAGAATTAGTCGTTACTTTGCGGAGATCCATAATACAAAAGCAATAGTAAAATTATTTGGTTATAATCCGCGATAAACTAAATTAGAAAATATATATAAATATATAAATATAATGCTAAATGTAGGGTGGACTATTCGTTTTCACAACTGAACCATGCAGCATTCGTTAAAACACATGCACAAACCTCCAGCACCGCCACCACCGCCACCACAATACACAAGTACTACATACGTTCACTATCATAAACTCAACAATCGTTACGCCCCGCAACTGAAGCATCATCAGGACGACACGACGACAAAATCGCAAAATCGCAGCTCTGCAAAATAATTCTACTATTACTTTTGTTTTAGAATCAGATCATTTTTAGCATACTACAGCAGTAGAATTAGATAACTTTAAATTTAATATTATTTAAAATCAATCAAATATATTTTAAATATTCGTAATTGTTTTAAACTAAGACAGTCTGTAAATAATATATGAGTATTTTATTATCAAGATATGTAGATTGAAGTTTGAAGCTTGCACCGCCTTGAATTTAGTGGATTTGGCAATATTTCCATTTGATCTCCAGCTAAGGTTTCGCTATACAAACATCAAAATGTAATAAATCAATGATAAAAATTGTTTATTTGCAATTAAGTTTATAATAAATGTATAACATATTTATTATCAGACATTATTTCGATAACTGGTGTAAACAGCACATAATACATAATTACCACAAGCGGAACTTTTATCAAAGTGTGTCCGTTATTTATTAAAGTTGGACAATCGTTGAAAAATTTCCGTTATAAATTTTACTTTATCTGAATTATTCTGAATTATTCTGAATTATTATATAGAAATTTAAGGGTTCGAGTTACGATTGGATATATTTATTTTAATATTTACCTATTTTTGTTCTTGAGATCTGATTATCCCTCTGCTCTTATCCCACTCTAAGTACAGTCGGCACAACATGTTACAAAAATGTTATAACATGATGTGGCTACGTATTTTACGACCGGCCGCCTACCTGACGTTAACTTACCTTAGTCGTACTTTACAACCCTTCGGTAAGAAAGAAGGTGGTCTATTCTACTCAACCGGATACCAGACGGTGGGTCAACTTATCTAAGTCGCCTTTTATGATACCTCGGTATGAAATGAGGGTGGTTTATTTTAGTCAGCCGGATACCACACAACAGTTGTTTTTGAGCAATATATCCACTGATGTTACAGAGATTTTTTAATTGCAATAAAAATAAAAGTGAACTTTAACGGTAGATTTACTCTACCGTATTGTAGTATTATACATCTTGTAAGGATATATTACATATTGTAAGTGTTCCGCGCAAACGTGCGGATGGATGAAACAACCTCCGGGACCTGGACCCGACGTCCCGGCGTTTCAACCTACCTTGTGTGGCCGTTAGCTGTATGTGGTCCGGCCTCATGAGTCACTGCGTGTATATGTATACGTGTGTGTGTGTGTGCTTGTATGTACTTGGCCGATTCCCGAAACCGTTGACTCGCCTCTGCACTCTTCGACGGACACGTAATGTCTGTTTCTCCCTGAGTATACACTTCACTATATCGGCTGAATAACCCCCGGTGGGCACACAACCTTCGTAAGGTCACACGTTATTGAATCGTCCCTATATCGGGGAATAGTACCCAACGCGCACCAAAACCGTGGACGGTCGCGTCTTATCAAACACTTCACTGGCTAAACACGTCACTAAATCTGAGAATAACACCCGAAACGCAAAATTACACGTGTGCGTTATAAAGGAATGCCGTGTACAGGCGCACGCGGCTTCTTCCTGTCGTGTTTGAAAGGTAACTAGCGGGGTGCCGCTCTCATAGCAATCAGATGCCTAAACGTCCTTGATTTCGCCGCTCGCGTCTCCGGCGGGCGAGTCATTTTATTCAAAACAGTAAGGATATATTAATATTGAAGTTAGGAGAATTATACTTTGAATAAGTTACTGTTAATTTTAACACTTGAGTAGTAAATACAGAACTGTCGCTATAGTTCAGAACTTGATTTAAACTTTTAAGAACTAATATTTTAGATGATAATGTCAGCATTGCTTTACTTTTTAGTTAATGTGTAGACACCAGCTATACTCACTCATAATACTAATTCACCGACAAAAATCCGATAAAATTATAGTAAGTATAGCCGGTATCTACACATTAACTATGAATACTGCTAATGATAGTTTAAAATATAAAATTGCTTTACTTTAATAAAAATTTTACGCAGTCTTCATACCACGACGTCAACACTATATTGTAAGTGTTTGAAAAGAAAAAAATTGATGACGAAGCAATCTTTGTCACTTAAGGATTGTTGATTAGATTGTAAAGTCTTAGTAATATACACCACACATGTCGGACAAACACTTACTATAGGCACAGAGGTAATAAATATTATGATATAGTAAACATTTAACTAAATAGTCATTTAAACTATAAACACAAGGGAATCATTATGAGTAATCTAGTTTATTATCAAGTAATGGCCATGGCGAATGATGATTAACAGTGTAAATAAAGGCAATAAAATCAACTAATGAGATTGTAATGTACCGAGTCAGTAAAATTTGTATGATAAGGAACAACGCAGTGAAAAATTCTTCTAGAAATGGTTAGATAAGAATTCATGACGAGTATCAATTTTGTCAGTTAATCGTAGATAATTAAATATTTACTGGTTTCAAAAATTCAGTCATAATTTCCTCAGATTACTTGTTGTTTTGCTTCCGTCTTCGAAAACGTAAAATATACGAAAATATACGATAGCAATTGTTTCTGCGATCCACAATAGTTCTCGGGAGAAAGTTATTTAATAGAATGTTGATAACTCTGAAAATAATTAAAGTTAAATTGAAAGCTAGAAGGGCAGTCTACTTGATTTGAATCGAATTAAACTAAAAAAAAGTAAAGTAAAGTAACAGCCTGTTATTATGCCCACTGCTGGGCTAAGGCCTCCTCTCTCCGTTCTTGGAGAGAAGGATTGGAGCTAAGACCTACCACGCTGCTCCAATGCGGATTGGTAGGTTACACATATCCCTAGAGAATTCTCTAGAGATATACAGGTTTCCTCACGATGTTTTCCTTCACCGAAAAGCGTGTGATAAATTGCAATTATCAATTAGACACATAAGTTTTAATAGAAAAACTCATTGGTGCCTGCCCGGGGTTTGAACCTATGTCGTCTCTAGAGAGTCGCACGGTCTCACCGCTAGGCTATCACAGCTTTTAATTAAACTAATTACAGAAAAATAAAAACATATGCCACCGTGACTTTAGAGTTCCACATTTAATTTAATACAAGTTTTTGTAACAATGCTGAGTAGTTCGCCAGATGGCGTTGCTTCGCATGCCGTATGGCGGCACCATGCATTGATGGGATTCTGGCAATTTTTCTGTCTACTATCTCAGATAATCTGGCGTACGTCTGTTGCAATAAAAAGCCGGGGGTTTGAGTAGCTATTTAAAAATAAAATCTCTTAACATTACTATTGGATGAAAATTGATAACTTTTTTCTTTTTGATCGTATATAAGCGATTGTCGTTCAACATCTATTTTGGACTCATTACTTCGACTAAAAAAATATCATCAATATTTTGGAAATTAAAAATTTTAGCCTTAAACCAGACATATTAAAAAAATGCTTAAACAGTATTATTCTATCAAGGATAATATAAATGGTGGATTTAATTTTAAGCGCTCTAATATCCGCTTTCCTCATAACAACGCTTGAAATAAAGCAGTGTTAGATTAGTAACTTTAATACATAAATTTGATTACAAAGGTATACCTATTTTTAAAGATATGGAACCTTGGAAGTGCAATTAAAAAATATTAAATATATTTACGATTTATCAGGATGTTCGTATATATTTTGACTAAATAGTAAGTTAGTACTCGCATATAGATGAAAGATTTTTTACTAATAGATAGTTTCAATATTAATAAAGCGATAGATTTTTTAAATTAAGAACAAAAGTTATATAAATACCCGTTTTTTCCTACCCAATATATGCAGGATTCGTAAAAACTCATGCACAAACCTCCACAATACACAAGCACTACACACTACACACGTTCACTATCACAAACTCAACAATCATTTCGCCCCGCAACTTAAGAATCATCAGGAAATAGACTCCACGACAAAATCGCAAAGCATTTTCTATTTACTTTATCGGGGACTATAGCCAAATGATTTTATTATAACTTTTGTATTATGGATCTCGGCAAAGTAACGCCTAATTCTATAAATTATTTAAAATTAAGAGCGTATTTTGAATGAATATGAATAAAAATGGTTTTTCTTCCTCCTAACAAATTATTGTAGTAATATCAAACAATTATTACAATTCATATCTCAAGTTCCAAGGGTCGCATACGATTCTCAGATTATATACGTCATCCTTATCTTCGAACACGTGGATCTTAGTGCAGCATGAAAAAGTGCTTATTCAGTTTTGAACGTTGTAAGTTAGTTCCCTTAAGCAAAGTCCGTTTTTTGCCTGTTCCCATGAACCCTGTGACAATGGAGGCGACCTCGATAAAAGAAGCACCAAAGATCCACGCAAGAATAAATATTTCAACAATAGGGTAGCTTCTTTGACTTTACTTTGCGTGTGTTGATGGATACACTCGTCTTAATACTTTATATTTTTAAAAGCTTTATTTAACTTGCCTTGAATGTATGTCTGTATGTGAAGGTGGAATCTTGCAAGTTAAATTTGAACCACTTTCCGTTTTCCTATTGAGCTGAAATTTCCGGTCCAGTCCCGATGATAATAATAAATAAATAAATATATATATATGCGACACTTACATTCACGGTCGTCCGATTACAAAGTGAATTATTTAATACTTGTATTATGGGTGACCGACAACTGGTAAATACACTACATATATAATTTTAAATACATCCTCCTCCTGGCGTCGTAATCCTCAATGCTGAGGGTCGTGATCTTTATGTAGCACATTTTTGACGACTATTTATCCCCCCACCCTCTGCTCTGTTCTCTGCGGCATGGATGGCGTCACTGATACTAGAGTCGAGTGTTGAGTGACAAGCAACTTTTCAAGGTTGTCGCCACTCTTTCTCGCAACGTGCCCAAATAACTCTAAAATCCTGCGGAGGCATAAGGTGGAAAGTCTCGTCTTAATTTGGAGTTCCTTGACTATTGATGTGTTGGTCTGATGTTCCGTCCAAGGAATACTGAACATCCTTCCTTCTTTCTTCCTTTAAATACATACTTAAATACAAATATACACCCAGGCTCGAAGACCCAACAAATTGTTTATAGAAAATGTTGGTCCTCGGCGGGAATCAAACCCGCGAACCGCTGAGCTGAAGTTAACCCTAACTGTATTACTACCCACTACTATTAATACCCACTGCGCCAACGGGCCTGTCAGGTAATGCATTTTTATGATAAGTATGGCTGCTGCCTGGATTGGCTCCAAATGTGGGAACTTCTCAACGTTTAACAGTAGGGACATGATTTTATTTTAAAGATTTTAAAAGCTCTCTAACTTGACTTGTTTATCAATACAGTTTAGAAAATTGATTGGGTTTATATTATTTAATGTTATACTTATATCGACTTATTACTATGTTTATCTTAATATAATGAGTTTTTAAGGGACTTTGATCACTAAATATCACCTTTTTTTGTATACTTGTAATGACCCATACCTATGATAATTCAAGGACTATATAACGCGTTTAAATAACAAAGCGTTCGTAGAATGAACAAAGCGTTTTGTTTACAAAAACTTATTTACTTGATTATGATTCATTGTGTTCATAATTCTGTACATCTTTTTTCGCAATTTATAAAATTCTTACTATTGTTATTTTTAGATTTATTTTCTTTTGTTTACAAAGTATTATAGCAATGACTACCCGTTAAGAAAAACAGTAACGTTGTTTTATATTAATTAATTAAGAATATCTTACGGATTTATATTAAGATAAATTTCTGTAAGATCAAGATTTGTCAGTTTAGCTACAATTCCCAAAATAACAAAAGGCATAGCGGCTCCTAACGGACTTTTTGATGCATCGATCAGGATTTCTTCCGTGTGTAGAGGTAAAGGTAGCAAATCTACCTACATATATTGTGATGTAAAAGTTAAATTTGTTTCTCACGCATATATGTAGTGCCATTAATGATATTAAATTATATAAGAAATACAAATATTAATTCTACGAAAGTATGTATGTTCCTTATGGACACCGAAACGGTTGTACCGATTTTATTGAAATTTTCAGATGATCTATAAATAGATCTAGCGGAGAATCCTATAAAGTTTGGTCGGAGCATTGTTTGATCTGTGAATAAAGGTTTTGTTTCGAGGGGTAAACAACCAAATTGAGTCACAGCAACGTGAGGCTAGTTATATAAAATTCCCCCTTACTCTTCTTATAACCTAGATTAAATATTTTTACAGTTTAGTTACTTGACCGTGTATTAATTACACCACGTAAAGATTTGTTAGTGACCTTCAGCTCCGTGGGTCGCAGGTTCGATTCCCGCCGAGGGCCACATTTTCTATAAACAATTTGTTGGTTCTTCGAGCCTGGGTGTATATTTGTATTTAAGCATGTTTTTAAAATTATATATGTAGTACATCTACCAGTTGCCTGTCACCCGTATCACAAGTATTAACTTACTTTGAGGACGGACGATCGTGTACACACACGTGTCCCATATATTATATATTATTTATTTGGTTAAAAAGTTTCTTTAAAGTTATATAATATTTCATTGTTGTCAAATAATATATCTCTGTATTTTTATTAATTAATAATCATTCCATAGTAAGCTAATTTTTTTATTTATATTATATATCATAATATATTCTATCTCGTAACGTAAATAAACAAATAGCTACTTAATTATGTAATGCATTTGTTATAAACTACCGTAATCGTATGTAAAGAGCATGCGAGTTGCAAATTCTTATTCACAATTCGTGTATCGTATGTCATTTCTTAGCTGGACGAACCCGTTGAAGCACTGAATTTATAATAGAATAGAATAGAAAAGAATAGAATACTCTTTATTGCACACATAAACATATAGAAAACAAACAAAAGAAACATACAATTAAAATTTAGCCTATATATAAAAAGATAAGCACATGAACCAAAAGTCAATTTAATGATACAAATGGCGGCCTTATCGCTAAGCCAGCGATCTCTTCCAGGCACCCCTAATGATAAAACCAAGAATAAAAATAAAAATAATAGGCAAGGTAAATTAAATAATTATTACGAGATTTATAACATTATTTACGTATAATAGGTCTTATTAAAATACAATTTCTAATACCTAATATATTACGTTATTGAAATATCAAAAATACGGTTGGTTATATGTATATTCAATACAAGTAAGAATATCTAACAGTTTATAGGCAAACTTAACTTATCTTAAAAGTACACTTCTAGTTCAACCACTTTACTCAAACAACGTCACTTACAGTGTATTTTTTGCAGAGCATGTGTATATTTGAAAGGGATGATAAAGAAATAGTTTGTTAGAGAGGTTTCAGTAAGGGTATGACTGACGAGGCCTGTAGCTTACACCAGATCTACTCCAGATAGGAGGATAAAAAGTGTTTTTGTTTTGCCATTACTATAGAAAAGTTGTTAAACAGATAATTTAGAAACCTACTATACTATTGAGGATTACTTAGACGATAAGAATGCGTGGATATAGCTACTCCTCGACCTAAGAATTCGCGTACTCCTTGTACAAGACATCAATAACTATATGTAACTAGTCATAAGAATTATTATTTGAAAAGAGCAACCGCCAAGTTTCTTGCTGGTTCTTCTTGGTAGGAACAGCTTTCCGAACCAGCAGTCTATGTTGACGATGCAAAAGCACTTGTTTACAAGTTTACTTGAATAAAGAATTTTTTGAATTTGAATTTGATTCCAAAAAGGTCATCAAAATGTTTTCTTAAAAAGTATAAGTATTTTATTAAAACACGGGTTTTATATTTTGAAAGATCTTATTCAAACTGACTATATGCTGTTAGCAAGCCGTGTGGTATCCGGCAGGATAGAATAGACCACCCTCCTTTCTTACCGACGTGTCGTAAGAGGCGACTAAGGTAAGTTTACGTCATGCAGGCGGCCGGTCGGAAAATACGTAGGCAAATCATATGATAACATTTTTGTAACATGTTGTGTCGACCCCATTTAGAGTGGGATAAGGGCAGGAGGATGATGATATATGCTGTTAGGGCTAAACAGCTTTTAAAACATCATCGGGCGAGACTAGCGGGCAAAGAAACATTGTCGAGGTTGCGAAATGCGGATAGTTTAGCGCAGAGGCTCTATGAGCGTCGGGGAACATTATCACAATTTAGGGTGGCGTATAGTGGAGAGTTAGTGGTATGTGAATAGTCCTCACGCTTTCGGTGTAAAACCAAATATTACAACATACGTTTATGATGAGAACAATGACAAATTATTTTATTCTATTTGTAATCACGGTTTATGAAAAAATGTATTTTAAGCAGTACTAAACCTAACCGATAAAGTATAGTTTATATCAATAAAAACCTGAACAAAAGAAATTCTTTCTGTTTTGTGATACGTCATGTTAAATCAAATTTTGTATCAAAATAATGGATATCAACCTTTATTCTCTCACGTGTGTCTAAAACACTAATCACAGGGAACAGTGCCTGACGAATGGGGTGGAAAATATTTAAATGGAAGCTAAAATACCGTGCAACGTTCTACCGTAAAATATAATATTCGGTGTATAAAAACTTTTTGAGAAATTAAAGTTCTGAACGCACCCGGAAACCGGACACATGTGGAATGAAGCGGTATATTTACAAACTTAGGAAATTGCTTAAATTTCTGCTGTCTTTAGAAAATGCAGTGCAAGCGTAGACTCCTAGACATTTTTGGTAAACATAAGGCCATAGTTATGAAGCGATCAACTAGTTGGCTATTATTATTTTGAGACCGTGTGACTCTTTCAAGGGGTCACGGGTTCAAACCCCAAACAGACGCCAATGAGTTTTTCTGTCAACTAATGTGTCTAATTGATAATTGCAATTGTGTACTCGCTTTTCGGTGAAGGAAAAGATCGTGAGGAAACTTGCATATCTCTAGAGGATTCAGATATTTGTAACATGCCTATCCGCATTGGAGCATCGTGGTAGGTCTTAGCTCCTATCCTAATCTCTAAAATCAAAAAGAGGAGGCCTTTCCCAAGTTGTGGGATAATAAAAGGTCGTTACGTTACTGAAAAAATCAGTTTGAAACGTTTTTATCCGTAAATCCTACCAATCTTCGCAGTTTAAGCCCTTTGCTTGCATCTCTTATGGTTATGAGATACCCAATAATATGAGATATAGAATTGACTTCCTATTGAGTCTTATTAACTAGAAAAAAATAGAGTTTTTTTAAGTTCAAACCCGCACTAAACCACTAAGCTTATATTCGAGAATCTTACCTTTTGATCATTTGATTTTTTAGAACAATAATTGATCTCATTATAGTGGTTGGCATTCTGGCTTACAACTGGGGGTCATCGGTTTGCGGTATCAGATACAATTTATTTTCAAAACTGGGAACCCGCTTTGGCACATACCTTACGGCCAGAAGATTTATTACAACATAAGTTTAGGTGTGTTTATCTTAAATTGAAAAAAGAGCAAAACTGTAGTCAATAGAAAAAAGCTGCTTCCATATTCTTCTATTTAAAAGTTTTCTTATCATTTAATTATTTCCTCAGATTCCTATTTTAAAATTTGTGGCATGTAGGTTATTTATCATGTTGTTTTCTATCCACAAAACCGTATTTTGCTTCATTATATTTTAAAACTGCAGCACTGTTATAACAAGATCGAGTTTATTTCCAATATTTAAAAGTGATAAATATCCACGGTAATTATCAAAACGGTTCTTTGAATAAAGTTTATTTCCATTCCTAGATCCCAAAGGTATTTGATTGTTCTCTCCCTCGGATTCTAGTATTTTTTTGGGCACAGCGGCACATTACAATCACAATAGCGATGCTGCCTTACCGTTAACGGACCGATTTTAGGGCCAAGTTATACAGAATTAGTTTAAGCGTTCTATGATCAGTTAAAAGTAAACTCATTTACAACTTAAAATTATATTATTAAAAATGCCTTTTTTGTAAGTGTTAAGAAGTATACTCTTCATTCTGAAGAATTTTGAGATAAGATTTCAGAAAGCTTGTTTTCTAACTTTTTTATATTTTTTAAAATCCGCTATTTGTAAAAATTACATTGTCTAAATTTTACTAATAAATAAATTCAGAAAAACTTTACAATAAACATAACATTATTTTAATAAAGTTCAAGTGTTAATGATATCTATAGTAAAAATTATTAAATTATCTATATAAATATTTTGTTGCATATTTCCGTTCTAGTTTATTAAAAAATCAATATGTTCGTTAAATCTTTAATCAAATATAACATTTTAAAGTGTTAATCAGTTAAACTAGAATTATTTAAAATGACTTTGGATGGTGTAACGGGTCTAGCGGCTTTTAAAACACAAAGCTTTTTAAGTAGGTCATTTAATGTTAAGTAATTTGGTCGCATTAGCATAGGGGTTTGTTTCAAAGGGTTGGTATTCAAAATGTGCCGTTAATAGTGTGATTAAGGTTATCTGATGACGGAATTAGTTTAAGATAATATGACGGTTAAACTGTTCGATAAAAACCACAAGGTGTCGATAAAAGCAAATTTTATTTATTACACTTAATATATTATTCTAACATCACATAATTTTTATGAAGGCACAGTTTAAAATTAAGTAGTTAACATAATTTGTAACATCGTTAGGTGCCCTTTGACGTACGGATACATATTAAAGGAAGATAGCTTTCTTTAATTATACAAAAAGAACAGAACTAATAGCATTTATATCTAAATATATACTTAAATATTTTTGTTTTACTAAAACCTTTAATTATTTATCTACTTATCCCAATAAAATTTACAAAATTCAGAGCATAATATATTAGAAAAATGTTTTCTATTAGTATAATTTATTTAAAAGCAGTCTACATTAGTTACATAAAAAATGATATCGAGTGACCGTTACAGAACACCTTGCGCCCGCGTCGAGTACACTCTTTGGCAACGACAGCTGTATGTTTCTTTTAATAATTAAAATACTTTACATTACAATAAATATTTTACCTAATTTAAATATTACCTAACCTAAATTTTGGCTCAATACTAATAATCTGTAATTAATGGCTATTTTTAGATAATGATCGAGCTTGTTTAGTTTTCTCTTGCCACCACTTCAACGTTTCCTCAAACTGTTCCCGATCTTCAGGAGTTACTTGGATATCCGGCAGTTCTTTCTTCAAGTCCATATCGCTATATTGCTGGCTATCATCGTATCTTTCAGGACCATCTTTGAATTTGTATTGGTTATGGGACAAAATTAAATCAGGATTTATTACATCAAGCGGTAATTCGGAATCTTCTCCGAAGTTAGAATGGATTTGTTGATGTATAGTTTCAGCGTATTTAACTTCAAAGTCTCCTTCACTTAAAGCTAAATCCGTTTCATTGCAGTAAGCTTGCTCAGGAATTACTGTGAACTGCTCTGCTGAGCTTGGAAAAGGAAAGTGGGTTTCTAGAACGTTCACATTTCCTTCTTCTTGCCCTAAGAGGTCTGAAGCAGGTGTTAGTGGGTGTCCAGCCCCATCCTCTTCTTCATATAAATGTGGGGTAGAAACTAAATGAAAGGGTTCAGGTTGAAGATCAATATAGGCCTGTGATGGAAGGTGATGTAATGTACCATCCAATTCATCTTCATCCAAATCGTCATCATCAAGAGCGGGGGAATTTAATGAATAATAGCTTCTTTCTTGGCTGTTTTCTCTGGGTGATGATGATGCTGGCGAAGGAAAAGTTTCCATTGATGGCCGAGATAAGTTTTCTTTATCAACATGTCCAATATTTAGTAAGGTCTCAAGGTTTCTAATATATTCCACAGCCATACGCAAAGTTTCCACTTTACTTAACTTTTTATTTGGTCCTCTATTAGAGTTAGCATTTTCAAAGGCAGCAGCAACTTCATCTGGAATATGACGTCGTAGAGCAGCAAATCCGTCATTAACTTGACGAACTCTGTTTCTTTCCCGCGCATTTCGTCGCGCCACTGCTAAAGGTGTCGGGCTCTTAGCAGAATCATCAGGAGCAGTTTCTCGGAGTTTAGGACGTTTTGTCGATATATTTGAGTTCATAGGTTCAGATGAGCGCACTAATGAAGTCACTGAAACAATATTTGGTGGTGACTGGGCCTTTTCTTTTTTCCGCACAATGATAATTTCACGTCTAACATTATTCACGTCATTATTGCTTATGTTTACGGAATTATTTACGGACTCTTGAAGCACTTGCGCCTTAAGAGGCGAGTTACGGAATACCACGACGCCAATCGAGCTCATTTTGATGTTGATTTATATCTATCACATGTTATAACTGTTTTATTATCGGATGCGGGCTTTGGGAGAAGAGCTCATGTAACTAGTTACGATGTACTGTTAGAAGAACGTATTAAAGCTTAGGTGGCGTCAGAGCGCCGGCCTTCGCGGGAATGGCGCGTGCCACGGGTTGCACCTGGGGTGGCTCGCGGCTCACGGGGGGATCAACAGGGGTAGGTACTTACATTTACTAGTTGCACACATGCCCTTCATAGGGTAGGGGTCGGTTTATTCTAAAAAGTATCGATATACTACAATTTTTTGCTTTAAATAATGATTTTCCGAAAAGAAAGTTGCCACATTGCAATTTAACAGCCAAAATAATAAATTGGTTACAACTTATTTATAAGTTTGTATAATTTAACTTAAATTTAGTGTAGGTCGCGTCTTGGCAAACGCAGTGTAGGGCGTCCTCCGTCTCGCTGGACCGACGACATCAAAAAGGTAGTTAGGACTAGCTGGATGCCCGTAATATATTTTACAGGGGCTGTCTTTGTTAAATAAAACCACCATAACCACTATTTTACTTTGTTAATTTATTAAGTGAATGAATTGTCAATATACGTTTTATGATATCGATGATTTTGAAGCCATCCCTGTTAGCGGGCAATAAATTCAAGGGGTGTCGCACCCAACTACGATAGAATCGATGTGTGAGTTGTACTGATACACACATATTTATAGTATCAGATGAAATGTGTATAGATACATATGTGAAATAACGGGCTTTAAACCGTTCGCTTGTTTAATGGCATTTTTGAAAACACGGGCAATCAAACCTCGTTGCGATTGAGAGATAACGAGATTGGAAACTTTTGATAGATGGACCCATCAAAAATTTCTACAAAATATAAGAATATAACGTTAAATCATAAAAATCCGCTGTGTGGTATCCGGCTGAGTAGAATAGATCACCCTCATTTCTTACCGAGGTATCGTAAAAGGTACTAAGGTAAGTTGACGTCAGGCAGGTGACCGGTCGTAAAATACGTAGTCAAATCATATGACACCATGTTTGTAAAATGGTTTGCCGACCCCACTTAGAGTAGGATAAGGGCAGGAGGATGATGATGTTAAATCATAATAATATTCAATTAGTTACTCGTTAATAATCTACATCGATAAGTGATAATTAAATCAATTAATTACTTATCTGTAACCGCAACTGGGCAGTAATTAGGTAGGTAAACGAAATGGGCAGTAATTAGGTGAATAAAATAAGATTGAATATACCTATTGAAAGTTTAGGTAATGATTACACTATTTATTTAATTTGATTTTTATATTTTATTGATAATATACTTATTCTCTAACTAATTGTACTTCCGAATTCTCTAACTTGAGCCAAAATTTAATGGCTACACTTATCCTGTTACCATTTTTTAGTTACTGCTTTTCGATACAAAAATTTTCGAAACATTCAATCTAAAACATGTTAAAGAAATTTTAAATACCTATCTATATTTTTTATTTCGTTTAATTTTATGATTTATGTAAATATCTAGAATTTTATTCTTCTTTCAACAATGAGGTTAATGCTTTTGACGATATATTATAAATACGAAATAAAAAATGTCAAAACTTTGATTTGATCTTTAGGGCATTGTAATTATTGCAGCTTTTACCCTTTTTAAAGTACTTTTTTTTAAATCATTGTTTTTTGATAAATTTTATATTCGAAGCTAAAATTGAAGTAACAACATAATTAAGTTAAACTTTTTCGAATTTAAGTTAAAAGTGAGCGAAGTTTTTGAAATATAATAATCGACGTCAATGATAATCACATTAAATTGTTTTTGTCGATGGCATAATATATTGAATATGTGATGACAAATGCAATAGTTTCCTTAATTTTTTTGACCCTGTTCGATTAACGTTATAATGTAAGACATAAAGTGTTTATATTTTAAACGGAAATGTCCTGTTAACTGTTTACTTGAGTGAATCGAGAAGTGTTCTTACTAATCGCTATCAGTTTTACTAACACTTGCTCTATTGTATTTTGTGTGTGTGCGTGTGTGTGTTCGTACGCCCACGCCAGCTGCTAACCTTTTGTGCTTTTGTGCCGTGGCACGCGCCATCTACAGCCGTTCTTCGCCATCAATAAAACTAGATATAAGATAAAATCTTCTTCATTGAAATAGATCCTCAATGTCATTTGGTTTAAGATTATTTTTAGTTGCTTAGTACTTTAGGAAAGGTATGTTATAATTTTTCTATAAAAAATAAATTACAATTTTTACAGTTTAAGTTATAATAAAATAATATTAATAGATTACTAACCCAGTAAACGTTGTTTTGCTATACAAATTATTTTTAGGGAATTTCTTGTGACATTATAATAAAAATTAAAAATTTTGACAAATAGTTCCCGATTCTCAGACCTACTGAATATGCATATAAAATTTCATAAAATCGGTCAAGCTGTTTCGGAGGTTTATGGTAACTTACATTGTGACACGAAAATTTTAAATATACGATAATACCCACAGCTTATTAATAAAGTATTGTTTCTTTTCATGTACTTAATAATGTTTAAATATTTATCTATTATATTTTAATAGTTTATTTCCATTAGACTTGGCCCATATCAACAAGGTTCCCCGGAAATGATTTAACAACAAACAAATAAACTATATATTTACGATTTAATTATATGATGTAATCTCGAGGTTTAATAAAAGAGGCCATTTGAGAAACAAGCCGTTTCAGTAAAAACAACATGAAATTCTGAACCGTTTATCATTTTAATTTATAGAATTAGACGTTACTTGGAGAGAAGATCAAAAGTAATAACAATATTATTTCTCTATAATCCACTGTAAAATAGTCAAATAATATTATTATCTCTTTCGTTTATTATTCGAACATTTAAATAAAGATTATTTTTTTATTACAATTGAAAGAAAATAGTCATATTCTTCTATTGAAAATACTAAATATGTTGCGGTTGATAGAAGTTACTAAAAAAAACTGCAAAGTAATATTGTAATTTTTCGGTCACCAGCCTTCTGTTTCCACATGACCTGCTACCACTTTTTTATCATCTTCCCATGTTAGGAAGAATATGGAAGTCTCTGGAAGATACCAATGTCTAAGGACAAACTGAAGATAAAATGTTAAAAAGTAAAATTTATAAATATTGTAAAATAAAAACACTTCAGATTATAAAGGCTATAATAATATTGCAATGGGACCATTTTTTAAAGAATCAAGAACATCATCGTAGTATGGAGTACAACGCGATGAATGTTTTTTCAATAAAACAATCATATATTGTTGTCCATATAAAAGTAGACAAATAGGACAAAGCCTTCGATGATGTATAAATGTAAGAAAAAATTCCACAAATATTATAAGTAAATAAAGACTTACGAATAAGAAATATGAAATCTATAAAAAAACCATGATATTAATTTTATAGATCATTGTTATTATCGTTTTTATTTAATTAGTTTATTCATAATTTATAGAATAAGGCATTACTTTGCGGAGATCCATAATACAAAAGTAATGATAAAATTATTTTGCTATAATCCACGATAAAGTAAATAGAAAATGCTTTGCGATTTTGTCCTGGAGTCTATCTCCTGATGATGCTTCGGTTGTGGAGCGAAACGATTGTTGAGTTTGTGATAGTGAACGCGTGTTGTACTTGTGTATTGAGGTGGCGATGGTGGAGGTTTGTGCATGTGTTTTGACCAATCCTGCCATGTATCAGGTTTGAAAAAACGGATAGACCACTATACATTGAGCAGTATACATATTTTCTATTTACTTTATAGCGGATTATAACAAAATAATTCTACCATAACTTTTGTAGTTTATTCATACAACGGTGCAGTGATGTTAAATGACTGCTGTATATCAAGACGCCTTCAGCTCTATAGTAGCAATGTTAAAGATTGAAAAACAACTTTCTTATACATTCAAGGCGTGGAAAATCTATTCAGTATAAACAAGAGAACTTGATTTTATAGAGTTTAATAATAAAAAATATTTCGATTAACTTAATTACTTACTAGCTGTCCGACCACGCGTTGCTGTGATAAATTCTGGTTTCGAAATTCCTCTCGAAACATGAGGCCTACCATGAACTCTTATTGCGACTCGATTGAAGATGTAAACGACGACCGCGAACCACTTTCTTTTCGTACCATGAAGTGTGAATTGCATTGGGGTTTGAAAAAGATAACGTTATATGAACTATAGATAACTCTGTCTCTATTACTCACATGTTCTTAGGACGAATTCCAAACGCTTATTCGGCAACGACTTAAAGTGTGCAACTTTTAGACGTCATGGTATCAATAAGAGTTCATTGTAGGTCTGCAGAACTCAATAGCAAAATAAAATGCTCCGATCGCAACCTTTACATCCGTTGGTTTATTTTAAAAATTGTTTAACAATTTCATTAAAATAGGTCCAATGGTTTCGGAGTCTATAAAGAATATACAGACAAACATTCATTTTTATATATAAAGATTATAATATTTAGTTGTTAAAATATATGTTTTTTACAAGGTATTTAATTTAATACTTATTTTGGTAATTTAAAATGTTGGTAGCATTATACGGTCTGCGTTAAAAATACAAGTCGATCAACCATGATTTTAATGGATTCACAAAAGTTGTCTTACAAAGTTCGAATAACTTTTAGAATAAAAAGCATCTAATACTTAAAAAGTGTATCCTGTAATTCAAGATGGAGATTTTTTCGCTCAATCCGCTCAGTAAGGTGAGTCTCACCATGTTGCGAACATATGGGTCCCGTATACCACGGTGCATGGATTAAAGCTATATTTAGCACAACCATATGTTAATGGCCCTAGAGAGGAAGGCGTAGCAAATTCGTGCTTAGGGGAATTACATTTACTTATAATTGTCTAAATATTTAAAACGGTATCAGTTTGTAGATTTCTTGTATTATGTTTGGACGACGTCATTCCGCCGTGTGGTATCCGGCTGAATAGAATAGACCACCCTCATTTCTTACCGAGGTGTCGTAAAAGGCGACTAAGGTAAGTTGACGTCAGAAAGGCGGCCGGTCGTAAAATACGTAGCCAAATCATTTGACATCATGTTTGTAACATGTTGTGCCAACCCCACTTAGAGTGGGATAAGGGCAGGAGGATGATGATGATGTTTAGACGACGTTATTCTAAGAGTGCCTGAGTTTATGCATTAGTATAGAAAGATATAAAAGATATTAGGAAAATACATAATCCTCTCTCTTCTAAAAGAGTATTGAAGCCTAAACCTATCACGCCGTTGAATGGAATTTATCAAAAAACCCAGTAATTATACAGAGATGTGCAATTTATCTCAATATATTTTCCTTCGCTTAAAGCGAATGAAGTAATTGTAACGACAAATTAGGCACAATTCTCTTTCATAAATAATAGGGATTGCCCGGGATTGAAACCCTTGACTCCTCGGTGAGAGTCACAAGGTCTCAAGATACTTTCGAGTATACCTGCTTACGTATCGTACTGTTGCTACGCAGTGAAATTTAACCTCACCAATGTCACACATCTTCCCATTTGGTATGATCGATGTATAAAATGTAAACTATAGTAAATATATTTATTGATATATGAATATAATATAACTTCCTATAACAAGTTCTACTATATTCTTTCTTTGAATCAATCAATAGAAAAAATCTCCTTTTATATACTTTAAAATCCACTTAGAAACAAAACTGTTACATACATCACGGCGGAATAAGATCATGTATAATCTAAAGCAAAAAATAAATAACAAATACATCTAACCTGCCCATTCATTAAACAGCTGTGTTTTGTAAAGCTCTGATTCCGAACGACTTACCGTCTAATGCAATAACCTATCTCAATACAGGTCGCCTTGAAATAGTTAGCCTATTGAGTGTTCCAGACTCAATTCTTATTAGAATACAAATAAGAGGCAACCTTCAACTTGAAAGTTAAATAAGCTAAGGTCAGTAGCACAAAGCAGGTATACAGTCTGCATCTAGAGGGCTAGATTTAAATAGGCGTTCCGCGTTCATTCGAAATCTGTGAAAGGGGGAGTATAAAGGCTTTGTATCCGGCCTCCATTGCATGATTTGGAATATGAATTCATTCAAATTTTTCGACATTAATTGTTTTTTTGTTATTATATTGTAAAGCTATTTATTTGTAAACTAAAAATAATAATTGATAGGATGTTTTATAATAGAGATTGGTATGGCCTGGTTTCTAAAGTAAATATTATATAATCTCCAATGATATCAGGACTAAATAGTTAAAGTTAAAGAGCAAAGTAAATAGCGCATGCTTAGTATTTGACTGGCCCGTTGGCGCAGTGGGTAGTGACCCGCCTTTAGATTCGCGTGTCGCGGGTCCGATTCCTGCCGAGGGCCAACATTTTCTATAATCAATCGTGTGTGTGTGTGTGTGTAAGGCGGGCGACGGGCGGTACAAGTGTCCCATATATTCAATCGGTCACTTTAATATATTTAATATTAAAGTGACCGAATTCAAAAAAGTTGTTTTGTATCAAATCGCAATAAAGCGTAGCGTAGCGCCTACAAAACTCGTGAGTGTTAAGAGACCCAGGTCTGGTAAACACTAGCTTTTTTAATAGTTCATATGATTTATAGAATTAGGCGTTACTTTGCGGAGATCCATAATACAAAAGTGATAATTTTAATAATAATTTTTTTAGTAATAATTTTTAGTAATAATTTTAGTAATAATTTTATTATTACTTAGTTCATATGACATAAATGGTATTGAAATACGGATTACAGTGTATCTACCTCATTTAGGTCTTATTTTACATTCGTTCATTTTAATACTGTGCGAAATGTGGATTGACATATAAAGGATAAGTGTTTGGATCATAATTAGACAATTTTTTGACAAGTTCAAACAAGTTCTAAACAAGTGCTTCTGAATCGTCAACATCTAAGGCTGTTCTTACCGAGAAGAACTATCAATAAACTCGGCGGTTGTTCTTTTCGAACAATAATTCTTATCACTAGTTACATATAGTTATTAATGTCTTGTATAGGGTTGAAGAGAAGCTATCCACGCATTCTTATCGTCTAGGTAATCTTCAATAGTATAATAGGCTTTCTGAATTAGCCTTTTTTTAATAGTAGTCATCTAAAAGTGAATCTGAATCTGAAATCATCGTAATAAGCGGAGAATGGTCAAATGTCTAGAATGAATTAAATGTTGAATCTTGTATGAATTAAAAATTTAACTTAACCCTTTCTTTTTTTAACTTAAGTACTAACAAGTACTTAAATATAATAGTTTTATGGAATATATTATTAAAAGTTTTAGAAATAACATGAGGATTGGAGAATATATATGACCATATTTTATCAGCTTTTAAAAATGATTATTCTTTTTAAATTTGTGATTTTGCTATGAATATACTGTAGAATAAACAAATCCATTAAAACGTTTTTTTACTGATCATACGCGTATGATCGTATATTATATCTGGAATTAGTGTTTACCTTAATGTTATATTTATGAGTATAATGAAAAAATTGACTTGATATATGCGTAACTGCTATTAATAAATATGAAGGCGCCTTTATGATTATTTGAAATTGAATCAATTAGTAATTTAGTTTGGTCTCTCAAGAACAAAAAACTATCGAGTTTTTCATAGATTTAGTTATTAGATTTTATTTAGACTATATTTTTAACGACTATTTATTTTTTATTAAAATAACTGATTCTTTCAACATCTATCTCTAGCTATGTTTAATTATTATTACCTAATACTTATAGCCAATGCTTGTTATATTTGGTAAAGAT
Organism: Morpho deidamia; assembly: GCA_947086505.1. NCBI lineage: Eukaryota > Metazoa > Arthropoda > Insecta > Lepidoptera > Nymphalidae > Morpho > Morpho deidamia. The sequence goes on from CAMTZC010000025.1 coordinate 6,965,220, forward strand.
AAGATCTCAGATTAAAAGCAATCTAATTTAAAAATATAAACCAAATTAATCAACCACAAGTAATCACAAATCTGTCTTACCTGATCGTGAGTGACGATGCGTAAGAATTAAGATAACAATGGCCATACTTGGAGAGGGGATGATTGTGTACACTGTCCCTCTTAGAAGTTTCTACGTACTATTGTTTCGGAACTTCTAAAAATTTTGCGACTACGCTTTGTTGAAAGGCTGCAGCTCGAATTCTATAAAGGTAAAAACAATCACCATCTCCAACTGGAGTTAACTGTTGATTGTTCAAGTGATACAGTGGTGTATGGATCATACATTCGGTATCTCGCACGCGTCGCCCTAAGCCGTCCTCACAGGAGGCACCCTTAAGTCGACGTTTCCCGACGTTAATAGAGTTTCTGTGCTCTACTCTCTGTATTTAGCAACCGACGATGCTTCTGAGCTCGCCCCTCCCAAGCAGTGTCGCTGTAAAAGCCCTTAGGGCTAACAGCATACAGTCAGTTCGAATAAAAGGTGGCTCGTAGTAATAAATAACTACTTTTGTCACTAAAATTTTATAACACAATAGCAATTTAGTCGAATAATCAAAAGTGCTCCTGCCCTTAATAAATTTAATTTTATTACTTTATTTTATTGTAAATGAACTCACTTCTTTCAGTTTATTTGTTTTTAATTTTATTATAATTAGCCTGATTATTATTGTAACATAAAATAGAAGAAGAAGAATAACTTTATTGCACATAAAAAATATACAGAGAAAGTACATACAATAATTACATTTAAATGTGCAAAGGGCGGCCTTATCACATTATTGTGATCTCTTCCAGACAACCCTTTGAAAGATAGGATCTTAAGAAAATAACCACGGGTTAGCAAATAAATAGCATAACATAACAAATAAATGGAGAAAAATAGATAGAGAGAAAAATAGACTAAAAAGAGTAATATAAATGAAAGATAACAACACCAGTAAGAGTTATTCTTGCTGTGACAAATAAAAATTCTTCACACGAACCTTAAATACGCTTAATGAAGGAGATTCCCGAACTTCAAACGGAAGAGCATTCCACAGTCTTACTGCTTTAACTGTAAATGAGTTAAAATAGGTTAATTATTTTATTATTGTAATTATTTTTAAGGAACCTGAATGATACATATCAGGAGTTTCTTTATAATTTTTAATTTTTATTTTAATATGTTAAAAACACGCCGTGTGGTATCCGGCAGAATAGACTACACCACCCTCCCTTCTTACCGAGGTGTCGTAAGAGGCGACTAAGGTATGTGCCTTGTGGTATCCGGCTGCATAGAATAGACCACCCTCATTTCTTACCGAGGTGTCGTAAAAGGCGACTAAGGTAAGTTGACGTCAGGCAGGCGGCCGGTCGTAAAATACGTAGCCAAATAATGTGACAACATGTTTGTAACATGTTGTGCCGACCCCACATAGATTGGGATAAGGGCAGAAGAATGTGATTTTAATATGTTAAAATATATATTATATAAATAAAAAAACACTAAGCTTTGCTATTGGTTGGTAACTTAGTCTACTGAGTTCAGTAACTTCCAGTGATACTATAGGAAGCTGTCTGTTTTTTTTAGAAAATAATTAGGTATAATTTAATTATAGCACTGAATTAACTACTATCGCCTATCAAAAGATTTTCAAGGCTACACTACACTATTAATTGAAAGTAAAAATTTGTGATATCTCAATGGAAGCGGATTTACGTTCCCTTTCACGATATATAGCAAAAATAACAATAACAGCATCCACTGCGCTTTCAATTTGCGGTCCAGACACAAAACGCTTTTCAAATTCATTGTTTCTCTCCAGACGAGATCCGTTCAGAAACTAGCCCCCTTCCTTGAGGACCTTCGTACTGCATTCGTTTTCATTGAACTTCTTACATCCTACAAAGTTTTATTTGCGTTCGTTAATTTGCTGAGTCATACGAATTGATGCGTTATTTATCAGAACTTAAAAGAGTGAGTGCTTATATATCAAAATTAGCTGACAATTATGTTTTCTTTAGTGAAATAATAAGATCAAGTCTGGTAGTTGTTCCGTTCAATTAGTACTTTTCAATGGCAAAACCGTTACATGCAAGTGGTTTTCTTTATGTCCACTATGGGGTTTTCAAGGTTACATAAGAACCAATGAACTTTATTTAACCAATCCTGTATATATTAATTGTAGATGAGGAAGGAAATGTAAACGTAATGTAATCGTAGTGTCGCTTTCTTTGTTCATTTCGTCGTCACCAACTAAAAAGTAAGTCAGATATTTCAACTTCCTCGATTGTCTTTTCTATTATTATTCTTCTTATATTATTTTTTTATTTTTATATTAATTTAATTATTATTATTTTTTTTTATATTATATAAATTTTCAAGTATTACAAACATTTCTATCTCTGTCTGTCACTATCGTTTTTTACTGTCTTTAGGTTAAGATTTAGATTTAAGGAACAATGGTCGCCATTGAAAACCAGCGTTGAGGTACTCCTCAGCTTAAGCTGAATGGTGTTCCAATTCGTAACGTCACATTTCTGTATATTTTTTTTTTATTTTTACTGTTGTCACCTTTACTGTGACATCTATACTTATTATAAAACAAAGTAATAAAAATCTGTCTGTCTGTATGTAATCGATTTTCTCAAAATCTACTGAACGGATTTTTGTACGATTTTCACCAAAAGATAGTGCAATACATCCGGATGGTTTAAGTAAATAGAACATATCGGTATTATGTAAATTCTGTTGAAGAGATCAAGCAGTTGTTAAAAAGTTTGCTTGCTTTAGTCGCGTGCGCTGCGTAAACCAGCAGAGTTACGCTAAAGTAATTTACTAGAGAATTGTAGATCTATAAAAATAATACGAAAAAGTCCCGATAGCATATTTCTATCTTTTACGGTTAACTCACAAAAACTAAAAATCCTAATTGAAAATTTGGATTTTTTTATGACAACTGATTTTTGACGCGGGCGAAGCCGCTGGCACAACTAGTTATCAATAAAAGGTTCTGCTTTGATTTGATTTGATTTGATTTTAAACAATTGGATTACCGAAACAATAGACAGCAATAATGTTCATCAAATTATTATAAAAATCACAGTTATTGTTATCGGATTCTAGTTTAATCTTCAAAAAAATATCAAGCTTGGCAGATGTTTAAGGCCATAGCTTTTACTTACACACGAGTAAGTTTGTCCTTTTTCGCCCATGCGAAGCAAGTTATGATAAGAAAGGGAGAGAAAATCGATTTGGGGTTGTACCGAGGGTTTTGCCACGTGACCTTCCTCAGTCACGCTCACGCACACAAGCAAAATGGATCCCTCGATTATTTCATTGATCTTGATTGAAAATCATTACTTCACTATTACTAAAAGTTTAGTTCCGCAAATCAATAGATTTTATTAAACTGAAGATATAGTAGAATTATTTTGCTATAATCCGCGTTTTTTAAAAAAATGTATGTAATGCTAAGTGTATGAAGCAGGCAACTTTCTCATACCTTACACATGCAGGACAAATCACCATAAGTATCCCAAAATGCCGCCACCAATGCACACAATAAATACATACAAGCACCACCACAATCTCTACGATCGCTTCGCCCCGAAACCGAAGCATCATCAGGAGAATAGGCTCCACGAAAAAATCATATAAATCATTAAATTTTTTTATTAAACCTTTATTGAAATCTCTCTTTCGCATTAATTTACCACATATTGAAGATGTATTAAAAGAACTAATTTATCTGCAACGAATAAAAAACTATATTTACTATTTTACTAGGAAATAATTTATTTTATAATTTGTCAACAGACTGGGAAAATTATTAAAATATTCTCGTCGTATATTTAATAGTCGATGCGAAATTGATTGTTAAATCTTTTTTTTTATATCACAGATGACTTCCGAATATTTTGTTCTCGTGTAAGAAAAACATACTACTGGACTCACGTATCGGTTTACACTACTTAAACTGTCGTCAGCCACCCACGGCTTTTTTTGTTTTTTACCACACTTTTTATAATCCTAAATAGATTTCCTGTTAGAAAAACAAACAGAGACATTTATTGACTTCGAAATTTTCGTTTTAGTATGTCTTGTTACGTATGAATGATGGATTTAGAATGACTCACGACCTTTGAAGGCTGGCGCTTCCGATGGCTCCAAATTATACCTGGCGACCGTAATATATAAGTTTGGAAATAAGCGCAAATTATATTCAAAAGCACAGTTATTATAGAAAATCATGCGAAATTAAAAATATTGCTTGTGGGCGGTCACCTTTGTCAAATTCTTGACTACTTCAGAAGGTTTCTCTCTAGTTTATCTGTTCATCAAAAATCGTTTATGAGAAATATATCAAGTTTTGTGAAACTTTTGAGTAAACATCGAGGTGACGGGTCGTAGGTAGCGATATTAATCGTTTTGTGATATGTTTAAACGTCTATATTAATAACATTTACAATAAAAAAATACACAGAAAGAAATTGGATTATAAGAGTATGATAAAATAAACTATTCTCTTTTTATTCTTAGAAGAATATAAGATTTTACTTACACTTTTTTAATACAAAACTATGTCAATTTAGATATATATAAAATTTTCACTGTTATTATCCAAAAATATATCGTATATTATGACCCTAGTAGCTACTAAATTAGAGATTTTTAAAATAATTTGATACAAAATAATATATAGAAAAAAATGGTATGACATTGATATAAATACGCACATGCATTTGTATGTAAAAATTGTATATACATCCGTAGGTTAATAATATTTTACTACTATTATATTTTAATTTCCACGTTAAAAACTGATCCTCTGTTTCACCATACTTCAAAGTGGAAACCAATAATACCTCTTTAAATCAATTCAAAATCCCATTTCCAAAAATGACCATTTTCAAAAATAGTTTATAGCAACATTCCTCTCAACAACAACAAACCTCTCCTTGGGCTGTTTATAAATTGTGTATCGGTGTATTTATTATATATTTGTATCTATATATTTATTCTATATGTATATTCATAGCTATTATGCTTATTCTTGTTGATACACCTATCTCATTTTATGTTACAATTTCTTCTTTCTCTAAAGGTTGTATGGTAAAGATTGCTTTTAGCAATAACGCCTTTGCACGCCGTATGTTTCTGTAGTTAATTTTCTTTCTTTATGTAATGTGATGTGTATGCAATAAAGAATTTCTATTTATCTATCTATCTTTTTAATGTTTGGTGCAATCAAGATTTTTTTACTTTGTATTATTTATAAAATTTGTCGCGTCCTTATAGTGCCTTTCAACAATGGTGTTTCTCTTTGTTTTAAGTATTGGATAGCAATTCCGTCTTTCGCAGGTTTAGGCAATAATTTTTCAGTTCAACTGGAAATTAGACTTAATGATATCTGCAATGATACTGATATATTTATTTTCCTGTCAAAAGTACGCAAAGTTGTTAAAAATAAAATAAAGAACGAACTAGAACATACATAATGTGCGTTTTGTAACGCCATCGACCTTAAATGGGACTTTGGGAGTTAGGCGTCTAATAAAATTTAACTTTTAGCGATTTTATTTTATAGGCACCACCATTACATACACAAAAAAATATATTCGTTTCTTAATTAATTTAATTCTTTATATATTTATATTTATGTTGTATCTGACGGAGTTACAATTTCAAGACAGATATTTATGATATTTTAATTTAATATTATTATTTTAATTAAGTTAAATTTATTTTTGAAAACAATTTTTTCTGAATAATCAACTGAAATATATCAAGCGCTGGTGCTTATCTCAAAATATTTCCTTTAATTTATGTCAATTGTGGTTGTCGGTAGGAATGGAAATTCTAATAACAATGTATCTTTTTTGCTATCCAATCGTGTGATAGGCCAGAAAAAAAGAGATATCTATCTTTTGGGAATGTTTCGGAAGAAAAAAATGCACAGGGGCCGCAGTACCGTGGACATCGCGTTGATTTACTGGAAATAAAATTTTGGGACGATTTAGCGGCGCAATTAAAATATTTAAAGAATCACCCTCGGTGGGTGGTGGGCGACAGTTCTCACGAGCCTATTAAATATAATTTTATTTGTTTTTGGTTTTTTTGTGAGCGGCGCGATGTCCTTGGATTTATTGTTGTGGACATGTCGGTACTCTTTTGAATGTTTTATGACATTGCATTCGATATTACGGTCCAACGCAACTTTTTTCTAATATCTTTCATACGGGACTTGCCGTTTTTAAATCGATGATCACTATTACTCTTATTATAGTCGTTTTCTAATTCATGTAGTATTTCAATTATTTCAATCATCTTTCAAAGCAGTCGGGCAAGCCCCTTTACTACCAGGTTGGAATCTTGTTACGTCGCGAACTTTGCGTTTAATGTTTATAATAATTCAAAAATGGTTGAATACGTAGTAAGTAAGTAAAGTTATATGACTACATATCTTTGTCCGTCCGATAATTTAAGGGACGTTACGGCCATTTAACAATTACCGAGTACACGCTAGTAAATTGGATACCGCAAAAGTAATATCATGACAATCAATTGCCTGTAATTCAAAGAAATAACCCTTTCGAAGTGGCCGTTTGTCCAAATGTCAACATTCATAACCGCACGATGTTATCAACGGCGCGTATACGTTGGAGCATTAAAATAAATTCTATTATAAACGATTTGTGAAACGCGTTGTCAGCATGACGCGAACTGCGTTTATTGAAATCAAAACTTTTTATTCAACAAAAGGGTATAATAGTTTTCTCCTGAGACAAAGTTGTGATGAAACGTTGACTGGTCTTAGTGAATTCACAGCGTGAGCCGCGCTGAGTGTTCACCGTTTGGAAGCTGCCCCCCGCTTTGAAATGTAGCTCGAAATTAACATATAACATTCATTTTTAACTCTTTGCATTAAGCGAATGGATGAGCCGAGGTTATAAAAGATGAAATTAAAATAGTTTATCTTTATTGCTCGAATGGGAACGGTGCGTGTCATCTGTTGAGATGGGTTGTTAGTATAAATTTGCGCGGCCGATCGGCCGAGCATTAGCGGTACGGGGGCTTTTAAATCACATTGCGGAGAACATGAAGCTGTTATATGGCGTTCATCTATTGCAATAACTTTACGATGCGTTAAACTGAGCTTGGTTGTCGGCAAAAGAAACACTGAAATTGAAATAAAATTAGCCAATAAACTGGGCTTGTCGAAGCTTACCACAATGGAATACCGCCACTTGGGCTCGTAAAACAGCTTTGTTTAGCGGTATCTCTTTTAGGAATCCACATTACGATGTCTTAATACACTCTTAGTAGTATTCAGATACATTAGGTTTGTAAACGAACAGTTTGTATTTCAATATATTATTGCTCATAATACATTCTGAGAACGGGATATCTATATTATTTGTATATCTATACGATACTGGTTTCACAAGACAATATTTCATTCACTTAATATAATCATTATTGTTTTACATGATCAATTCGTTCGAGAAACGGGTACAGTTTCCAAAATTAAATTTTATAGGTAGATATTCATGTATAATATTACGCATTAGCGTATATGTATAATATTACGCATTAGCGTATATGAACATAAATTAATATTTTATTATATACTAGCTGAGTAAGTGGCTTCGCTCGCGGGGAAATCAGTGTCACAAATTTTTTATTAAAAATTAAAATTTTTAACATGAAAATTATTATTAGTTATTGCGAATTACACATAAGAGATATAGACATGCTGTCGCGGATTTTATCTTGTATTTTTGTTTATTTACAATTCTCTACTAAGTTACTTTAGTGTATTTTTACTATAATTTACGCGGTTCACTCATGTAATGCTCCCAGTAGGTAAATTCTTTAACAACCGCACGAACTCTTTAACACAATTTTCATAAAACGGTGATGTACTGTGAAACTAAACGTTCCGCGGAGGAATTGCACTACCGTTTAGCAACAACCGTACCAAAAATCCGTTATTTAGTTTAGTTATTAGATTTTGAGAAAATCGATCACTTGGGTACCTTGTTTTATAATAGGTATAGATTTAGAAGATGAACATTAAGCGATGTTGAGAATACAAAATAGCGAGATAAAAAGTCAATTCTAACTCTGTAAATTTTTTTTTCAGGAAGTTTACGAATTACATATTAATATTCCTATAGTAATCAGATAAAAATACAGATACATATATATAGATTCTGTTAGAAGCTTAACGCATTTCATCCCCCATCTCCAGTCTCCAAATCTCCAAATGATTTAATAATCCGAACGATAATGCATAGAATGTGACTACTATGCTTTCCAAGGTATGGCGCGTGATTTTATCTTCCTCATCATTTACTATCAGGTGAGATAGTGTCAAGTGCTTTCCTGTAACCCATAAAGAAGTTCGATATCATGCATTGTTTTAAACGTCCTAATGCCGGTGTTGGTACGTGGGTCGAGGCAGCGGGGATGCTACCAAAACAAGCAGACGTCTTAATCAGGCGACCTGTTTTATTAGTCGTTTTATTTTTCCTTAGTGATGTTCTCGATATGTTTATTTGCTATCGATGAATAAAAAAGGAAGTTCTACAGAAAGTGAGGACAATTTCCGCAGAATTCTGCAGGTATGGCACCTGCGTTGGTGTGTTGATGGTTATTTGCGTGATAGGAAGTATGTACTTCTTAAATTTATGTGTGTTGCCCTTAATTAAAATGCAAAAGAAAAACAATGAACTATTTTAAACACTTAACTCTATCTCATTTTGTTATTAAGACTCGTAGTTAGTTTAGTGTTTTAGGGAGTGAGCCGTTTTTTTTAAATTTATCGAAATATTTAATGATTAACTATATATCTATACTTACATGCAATTTTTCTATTTTGCATATATGTGTAATATGTCCCAATGCACATTTCCTAAATTCCATACTCTCTTTCCGAGGATAAAGGGCTTTAACCAGCAGAATATATATATTGAGTGAACTACATTATGCTTAGGGTTTTTATTGTATAATAGTTGTTGTGGACTCTTTATTCGACTCTCTCTCTCGATATCACATTAACAACACTATGATAAAATAAAATGTGGACGATACACATCAAACACATATTTTTTTAATCCAATCGGTGTATTAATTGGCGGGAAATAAATATTCATTCCTATGTCACTATCATTTCCAAGTATTAAAGAAGCAAGGTGCGACCTCCTACAGACTATTAAATAATAAGTTCCTTCGTTGTAATTATAAAACGAGGCATTGATTTTTACCATGCCGGAATTCCACACATAAAATGGAGACAAATTTGAATGTGTGACTAAATCACATTGTCGGGGACAAGTTATCTTATATGGTGTGAATAAGTAGACAATCGACGTACAGTAAATCTCTACTTTTATTTGTGGTATTAACTTCTTCCCTAAATCAATGTTTTCTAACATTTTTAATATGGATTTGTCTTCTTCTTATATAACAGATAGATGTCCTCTGCTGGACGTAGGTCTATTCTATCAAGGGATGTCCAGTTCTATGGTGATCTTGTGCCATCCTTCTTGAGTTCATTCCTCAATCTAGTTGGAAAGTCTACAGGAGTGTTCTAGTTCTTTCTGCACTACGCGCCCCGCCTATTTTCATTCGAGTTCCTCGACCCGTTGAGCTTTATTGGTAGTTTTTGTACATCTACGTATTGTTTCTAATTTGACCACGTGCATATACTTCGAAGTATTTATTGCTCGCGTCGTCATCCGCATAAGACCTCTGAACTTTTGAATGTTTTGAGAAACACTAAATAGTCATTACTAGTTTAATCTTCAGAGACATCGAATATTGTAGCTAGGATTAAAAAATAATTATTCCATTTGTGTTACTAAATAAAAAAAATCGTAGCGTGAAACCGGTGTATAGACAGTTGCAGTCTAAATCGTAAACGAATAGCGTAAAGGTTTTCGCTATTACCGATATTGGCTAAGTGACAAATGTTTGCCGGCTCTTTGTCGGCGGCTAATGAGACGCCGCGTGAGCCGGAGACAAATTTATCTCGTAAATAATCTCCAATACATCGATCTGCGCCTTAAATTTATTCTCAATATCGATACCGTAAGTCATTCATGTCTTTATTACATCATTTATTCAAATATATTACTGCAATGAGCATTATGATTTGTTGAGCTTCCTTTTAAAACTAGTTTTATTTGGTTTTTGTTAAGTCTTTCTCATCATTTGATAAATGACGGTCATTTATAATCTACTCTAATATTATAAATGTGAAAGTGTATTTATTTGTTCGTCTCTCCTTTATCGATATCTGAAAGGAGGAATTGATCGATGTGTTTTTCGCATGAAGGTAGTTAGGAAACTAGTTATTTCTCAAACCAGGGCTACATACTATATGGAAGTAATGGGAATGTAAGAAATACACACACATACACAAAGAAGGGGGAAAGGACGATTATTTGTCACTTGTGCTAAACGCCAGCAGTTTTTTTTCGAACTGACTGTATGCTGTTAGCCCTAATGGCTTTTACAGCGTTACCGGGCGGGACGGGCGAGCGCAAAAGCATCGTGCGAAATGCAGAGAGTAGAGCGCAGAGTTGCATTAGATATGGGAGCGTCCAAGATAACCCGTATAAGCATTTCTATTTTACAAAATTATGAGAGACATTTTTAATGACTTTTGTAAATGAAAGGTCATTTACAAAAGTCATTGAAAATTTGAATTTCTTTAAGACTTTAAAGTAAGTCATTTTCGAGTTTATAAGTCTTATTTTACAAAAGTAATAATAAAATTATTTTGTTATAATTCGCGATAAAGTAAATAGAAAATATAAGCAATGCTAAATGTATAGTGGACTATTTATTTTTCATACCCGTTCAGCAATCGTTTCGCCCCGTAACCGAAGCATCATCAGGAGATAGACTACACGACAAAATCGCGAAGCATTCTTATTCTATCTTAATATTCTTAATAGTCCTTTTTAACATTTATACATACATATAATACATTCCTTAGCATTTTTTATTAATACTCCTTTCAAGTACATTTTTAAATCCAACTCTCGTAGTTATCTTGCTTTTTGTCGGCTGCCCATTTAATGATCAGATATATTACGCCTCATTTCTCACTACAACGCGCCATAAGTTAAGAGTGTAGCGTCTATTTCATTAAATCCGATAATCGTAATGAAGAACTGACCTTAATCACTGCTTGCATTGCGGATTGCTACGATATCGTGATTGCTTTATCTGAATTAAAGTAATCAATTTAAGACATCACTCCGTCATTTCTACTTTAAACGGACACTTAAAGAGACATTCGGCGGCTTTAGGTCGTCATATTTTAATGCTAAAGGTGCGTTTTAGTAGGACGCGTCAGTCACTAGGTTTCGTTCTGATGTTCCTTTTTAGAAGCTCATATATAGTATCGGCGATATAATTAATTGCCTTTAATATAAGCCTTTTGAACTATAGTGTCGGTTGTCTTCTAAATCACAGTAATAATAAAAAAGCTGCTGGGCTAGTTTGGAAAATATCTCCTATCTTTTTAGTGGTTGCACATTATAATTTATAATATAAATTTATACAGAATAAGTATATGACACTTCATGTACTTCAAGTATATGACACTCATTTTTGGACTGTGATGTCATCTCTATTTAATTATAAAATTGCTTAACACGATATTTAGGTAATATAAAAAATATAAATAAAGCTACATTAATATTTGGTAATATAGAGACAGATTATTTACTAAAATTCCAAAAAAGCGATATTGGTGTGATAAAGTTTGAGTGGTTGAATTGGTAGGTACGTCGCATTGATAGGGTTAATAAAGAAAAAAATATTTTTAATTAAAATAAAATTTCTTTTTGGGCATTAAATCTTTTAAAATTCAGTGCCTCTGGACCAAAGACCTTAAACCAAATTCTAGGAACAGTGGGTGATTCTACTGATCAATGGATCTCTAGCAACCTATGAGTCTTTTAAATTTTTATCAGTCCAGACTAAAAGGTCTTCTGGTTCTTCAAAACCAGAGTCACCGACGGAAATGGACGGAAGACCTCAAAAGGTCGCCCCAACCCAATTGGAAAATCACCATTAAATAGTATTCTAAGTGGGAATCTTTAGATGAGACTTGTATCCTACAGTGGACATCGATCGGTTAAAAACAGAGACATTTGAGATATATCCACTTGTCTACATTTTTCACAGAAATATTTAACATTATTTCCTTATATCGGTTCGGTACTCCGAACATGTACTTTAAATTAATATAGCTGTAAGGCACATTAAAGTTATTTCCTTAACGAGTGCTCCTGAAACCTCAATTTGGGAACACTGATAAATGGAGGCAAGTGAATCCCACACGCTGTGTTTTTAACCGCTAATCCTTTATGCAAATATGCAATGTCTCTCTGGGCGATCTTTGATATAGTCATCATATTGTGTGGGCGTTAATACAAATGTCCCAGACGTATACATGTTGTTACGATTTGCATTGTGTTCAATAATGTACACGTTTTAATATAATAGTTCGTCAAACGTAACTAGATGGTGCTGTTCAATTTTATTACGCGCTATTGATGTGGCATTGTAATGGGCATGAGTTTAAGAATAAATGTTTGATGTCAGTTCCATGCCGTGTGGTATCCAACTGAGAAGAATAGACTACCTTTATTTTTTAGCAAGGTGTCATAAAAGAGGACTACGGTATGTCGATCCGCCGTTTGGTATCCGGCTGAGTAGCATGGACCACCTTCATTTCTTACCGAGGTGTCGTAAAAGGCGACTAAGGTAAGTTGATGCCAGTCAGGCGGCCGGTCGTAAAATACGTAGCCATACATAGACATACCGTAGTCCTCTTTTACGACACCTTGCTAAAAAATAAAGGTAGTCTATTCTTCTCAGTTGGATACCACACGGTATGGAACTGACATCAAACATTTATTCTTAAACTCATGCCTATTACAATGCCATACAACGAAACGCCAGGTTGTAAACGATGGTTCAAGTTTAGTTCAGGCGGTTGCTTTGCGCCCTTCTTAATTTTACTCTACCAGCGCTCATGTATCGCTAAATAATTATAGCTTGATACTCAATGCCCGCTCACACATCCTAATATATCCCATTGTTATGAGTAAAAATTGATTTGTGTGGAAATAATCCGTCTTACCTTTATGAAGTCTATCAATAATATAGCAGTGAATACTAATAAACTTAGGATATTTTGCACACAATCGCAGGGTTAAAGTACCAAGTCAAAGTAAACAGAAACGTGATTAATATGTATTAACTTGCTAATAAAAAGTTCGTCATTGTATATAATGAATGACTTTAATCGACTTTAATTTAAAGAATACCATCAGCATATATAATATTTAAAATTCCATGATTCATGATCTATCATGATCTAGAAATGTATACAATTAGAAAATAATAATTGAATTGAAGAAACCGCCGAAGTTATAAATTTAATATTTCTAGAGTTTATTGAACCAAATACATTAAAATAGCTATTGCAGAATTAACTTCTTCTGGTTTTATTTAACATAAGTCATGGTATAATTATATTATTATATTAATTATACTTACATACATTTTGTTACTCGTGCTTAAGTAAACGTAAAGTAAAGTAGAATAAAGGTAAAGAATATTATAATTTCAGCACGTCATTTAAGGTTCAGATGGCCTCAATCATGCAGTCGATGTTTTATAATGGTGAGATCCTTACAGGTACGGTAATTTAGTGACGATATGTAGGAAACAACTAACGCCTCTAAAATTCTTTTTACGCATAAAATTTTAGCGTATAACAGAGAACGTGCTAAATTCTTTGATTGTAGTATCTTACTTATACTACGAAAATACCTTTAAATAGAACTTTTTTATAATAAACACCTTACCTTCACTGAGTACTCCGAGAGTTCCATCAATTCTCGAAGTATCTACTTATGTAGGTACATATTTAAAAAATGTGATTTCATGAAGAGAGATCACGAATTTATTTGGGGTGTAATGAACCTTGAAATTTAATACATAAACCCATGGGTTTATGTATTAAATTACACGTGACTTTTGGCACAGATGTACATTGAAAGTTACCGAACAATCCTTTACAAAAGTGAGAAATAGTACTTTTTTACTACTTCTATAGAGATAAAATATTTGACTTCAATAGTATAGAATAGATCACAGTAACAATCGCGGACTTCTGCTTTTTAATAATTTATTTACTATTCAAAAGTTACTTACCCTATTTACCATATCTGTTGATGCATGTCAAATTTACATAAATAATTAATAAATTAAGTGGATTTGACAACGATATTATAACAAACGATTATCAACCTGCCATTCGAAAATAATTACTGAGACAAAATAATGGCTGAGACAAGGGCTTGGGTGTCATCGATTCGTAAATAATTTGCCACATAATCGCTACAGTAACATAATTAGTATGGTTGATTGGATTAAGACGTAAAAGCGCGTTCTCACCGTCCGCAGAAAAGATTGAATTACGTTTGAAATCGATCAGTATCAATTTTACGCGTTCCTTGTTTATTATAGTTATCAAAAGATTATACTTTAGTGTCCCCTTTTTGTATTATTATAGTGACAAGATTGTGACCAAGTCTACTCCTTTTTTTCTAATTAATTTCTTACTTATACAATCAATTATTATACAGTACCACCCAATTTTTTTGACTCTGCCATATAAATACGCAATAGCAAATCACTTATTTTTATAACTGCTTCAACTCCTTCGTATTTTTTAGGTTGTTTCCGTTCCTTCAGGCCACTAACTAGTGCTTACAAATATATTATAAAACACTTTGAGAAAATGGTAAATAGACAACTTTCAATTCTGCTATTAAATTATTAATAAATTATTTATTAATAATTATTAATAATGAAGCAGCATAAAACTAAATTTTTATGCTGCTTTATATACTGACGGTACAGACAAATCATCTCCATTCATATAGATTTTGGTTTTAGTCTTTTTATGGATACAAATCAGAGCGTTGAAAACAATAAGACGATAATTACTTCAATCAAACAATTCGTATGCAACTTATAAACATTAGTTCTGCAATTATCTCTGAAATATAGTTCATTAGCTCTCATTAGATATTTAAAACATTGTATTTGACAGCTGCCTTCTTCATTTTTCGAACGAACACTATTATTTTAAATTTTAATTAAAAAATCCACAATGAAAAATATCTGATATATCTCGAGCGTTGATATTTACGGTGTATGATCATGTTTTCGGCAACTCGCATCTAAGAACCTTATCGCAAAACCAGAGGCTTATCAAGGCTTCCCTTGTTTTGCGACGGCAATAAATTGTTTAAATATGCCATAATTCTTTGCTCCTAAGATGACATCCCGATAAGTGTTTATTAGAACACGGGTGGTAGAAACATTTGAAGGTATCGGGACTGAAACAGGTGAAAAGCAAAAAATATCGTTTGCCAAATCTCAAAAGTGGACCGAAAATCTTCGAGTTAGTTGTGTTATCGTTGTTTAGTCGGTAAATAATGTTCGGTCGAGAGAATATTAACAACGTGTTAACATGCTTAAGATTGTGTTATAAGTTTACCCGCCATTATAGCATAACAAGCATAAAAGTATTTCACATTATTATAAAACTGTGTAGCTACAACTGCATACGTTTATTTTAAACAATAATAAACTACGAATATAATCCATTTCATAAAACTTACAATGCTGGCGTGCCTTAGTATAACAGCATATTTATCAACCAATTTATATTATATTATTAACTAATAATAAATGCAACATATTTTATAGATAAAGGCGACTAAGGTAAGTCGACCCACCGTGTGCTATCCGGCTGAGTAGAATAGACCACTCTCATTTCCTACCGAGTTGTCGTAAAAGACAAGTCGACCCGCCGTGTGGTACCCGGTTGAGTATAATAGACCTACCTCTTTCTTACCGAGGGGTCGTAAAATATGACTAAGGTAAGTTAAGGTCAGGGAGGAGGCCGGTCGTAAAATATATAGCCAAATCACGTGACAACATGTTTTTAACATGTTGTGCCGACCCCACTTAGAGTGGAATAAGGGCAGGAGGATGATGATGATTTTATAGATAAAGGGTAAAACTGAATTGTAGTTATTTTAGTTAGCATGTTATTTTGTTACAGTTAAAAAAGAATAACTTATCTTTTTTTTATATTTTTTTAAAATAACGTTTTATAATCAATACGTTATTTTAATATTAGGTCCTTACATATGAAATTGGCGTTTTGTCGTACTGGCCACTTTGATCTCAAATATTACCTTTATGGTTAGCAATGCCAAATTCAAATTCATACAGCTATTTACTCATGCATTTGTGTTTCAAACCCCCTAATTCATTTGTTTTTTCTTCTTTTGTTTTTTTCTTTGTATCACTCTGTTTACAAAATGGAAAACATGAAATATCGCGCTATTTACGAATATGAGTTCCACCGTGGCACCAGTGCTGCAGAAACGGCTCGAAGGATTAATGATGTGTATGGTGACGGTGTCGCAAAAGAAAACACAGTGCGTTTTTGGTTCCAACGTTTTCGTTCTGGAAATTTCGACCTGCAGAACGAGCCTCGTGGACGGCCGGAGACCAAAGTTGATAATGAAGAATTGAAGGCTATTGTGGAAGCGGATCCATCGTAAACCACGTCCGAGTTAGCTGCAGGCTCCGGTGTTAGTGATAAAACTATTCTAATCCACTTGAAGCAAATTGGTAGGGTGAAAAAGCTTGAAAGGTGGGTACCTCATGAATTGAGTGAAGCAAACCGACAAACGCGCGTCGACTGCTGCGTTACGTTACTCAACCGGCACAATAATGAAGGAATTTAAAATTGAATCATTACCTGTGATGAAAAGTGGATCCTCTACGATAATCGGAAGCGCTCATCGCAATGGCTGAACCCTGGCGAACCAGCCAAATCCTGCCCCAAGCGAAAATTGACTAAAAAAAGTTGCTTGTAAGTGTTTAGTGGACTAGTGCCGGTGACGTTCACTACTGCTTTCTTAAATCTGGCCAAACGATTACGGCAGATATCTATTGTCAGCAACTGCAAACCATGATGGAAAAGCTAGCTGCTAAACAACCGAGGCTGGTCAATCACTCTAGGCCACTGCTGCTTCAGGACAACGTTAGACCACACACTGCACAACAGACGGCTACCAAATCAGAGGAGCTTCAATTAGAATGTCTTAGACATCCACCGTACTCTCCGGACCTTGCTCCAACAGATTACCATTTTTTTCGCAATTTGGATTTTATTGATTCCCGCCCGAATGGTTTTTTTAGTAAGGGGATCAATGAACTACCTATGAGATGGCAAAAGTGCATACATAGCAATGGTACATACTTTGATTAATTAAATATATTTCATTAAAAAAAAACGACTTTATGTTCCTCCTATAGAAAACGCCAATTTCATATGTAAGGACCTAATACAAAATAAAGCAAACACGAGGTGACATTAGTATTTGTGAACTCGTAAATGACTTGAAGAAGACGCCGAGTCTTCTTAAAGTCATGAACGTTCAAATAATGAACTGATATGAATGAAATGAATGAATAATAAAATTAATGGGTTTTTGGTTTTTCATATATATTAAACTAATATTCCATTGATTTTTCCAGTTACAATATGTAAACTTGAACCATCGTTTACAACCAGGCGTTTCGTTGGCTAACGTGATGACCTTGCAGAATACTACAAAGGAGAGTGCCAGATTTTCATACATATTTGGGTCCAGATGTTAGAGTATTAATTTTTTTGTTGTATGATACAAAAATATTTGTTATCTTAGAATCAAATATTATTTTATTTAATTTCTATGGGAGAACTATAAAATAAGAGATATAGTCTGAGGTTATGGACAACTACAAGTACATGCTAAATACCATAAGAATATAATAAAAACAATAGGATTTGTGATAAAATATAACAATAAGCTATCATAATTGAAGTAAAAGTTGATTATTCATTTTTTTGTCGTCAGAAAAACAAACTTTTCGAGAAAACACGTTCATAAGCGCAACGTTTATTTTAGTTATGGATGGATGGATGGATTGCAATAGTATTTTATTTGATCTCCCAGAGATCAAGATTGTAAGCCTTAAAGCCAATAAATAAAATATTTTGTTCTAAACTCCATTTTTAATATCTGGAAAGTAATTATTGTTAATAAAATGAAGCTAATATATTTTCTACATAAATATTTTACCTTATATGTTTACAAAAACATAATTAAAATCTTTATAAATATTTTTTGGTCTATTTATACTAATACACTGGAATCCAGCGCTGTTTAGGCAATCAACAAAAGTAACAGGACAGTTGACAAGGATACGTTCCGTTTAAGGCATTAACTACTTTAATAACATTATCATTATATAATAACATATATCATTATTAAATAAGTTTCCTAACATATTCCTATTGAAAGTTTATAATATTTATAGTGATATTTAAACAGAAAAAAACTAAGAAATTTTTTGATGTATGTTGGGTTTCTGTAACAATTAGGCTCAATTCTGGCGAAGGCAATTCTTCTCAATTGAAAGGAGGGTTCCTTTCAATATTTATTTTCCGTGTCATTCTCTTGTTATATTTTCATACAGACGATATGTGCAAGAAAACGCTTTTTACATTTCAAAATATTGTTGATTAAATGTCCATAAGATTCTTTTCTGTCCTGGATAAATCAGAACATATAAGTATAGAGTATAACTGGCTAATTTTTTCATCGTACCTGGAACATATAACATAGGTTGACTAGTTTTGAAAAAGAACTTAATCATTTATTTAAATTATAGAATTAGGCGTTACTTTGCAGAGATCCATAATACAATGTAATAATAAAAATTATTTTGCTATAATCCGCGATACAGTTAATAGAGAATATATTTAGTGCTAAATGTATAGTGGACTATACCGTGTTTTCATACCCGATATATGCAGCAGTCGTAAAAACACATGCACAAACCTCCACCACAAACTCACTATCACAAAGACTATCACAAACTCAACAATCCTTTCGCCCCGCAACCGAAGCATCATCAGGAGATAGACTCTATATCAAACGGATAGTCCACTATACATGTAGCACTAAATATATTCTCTATTTGCTTTATCGCGGATTATAGCAAAATAAGAACTTAATCGTTGAATCAGCTTCTATCTGTAACTGTGCATTATCTTAAAGACGTAATATTTATTTTTAATACAAATGGGCTATCACTGAGATATTTTATTTGATGTACTGTTATGCTATAACACGTTGCTTGAGCGCATAATAGACATAAATACCAATAATAGCTTTAAAACTATGTTCCTTGCGATAAAAATTTACTTACAAGTACGTAATACATTCAGTATCTTAAATATTTAACTTTAAAGGGCTAACTAAAAGTTAAATTATGAAATGACTGGCCCGTTGGCGCTGTGGGTAGTGACCCTGCCTTCAACTCCGCGGGTCGCGGGTTCGATTCCCGCCTAGGGCCAACATTTTCTATAAACAAATTGTTGGTTCTTCGAGCCTGGGTGTGTATTTGTATTAAAGTATGTATTTAAACTTATATATGTAGTATATCTACCAGTTGTCCGTCAACCATCACACCGTGACGACCGTGTGTGTAAATGTCCCATATATTTATATTTATTTTTAAATTTTCCTATTCCATAGAGGTAAAGGAGGTAAGCTTTAATTAAAAATTGTTAACCCAACCTGCGTTCTACAGTTACTATTGCTCAATAGCCGATAGTAATATACAACCTAAGATACACTGCTACCAAATATTGCTTATAAGTAAAAAAATTAATGTCTTACTCTATTAATGGTACCATCGAAGTGATGACCAGCGTTTCGGTTAAGAGTCTGTATGGATCCATTATTAATACATAGTTTTTTCTAACCGCCTCGTTATCTGACGCGGGAATCCTTTCAATCCATCCATTCTATTGTTTTTGAATCACTTTTTTATGTTGATATCAATATTTTTTCCGATGGGAGTAACGATAAAATAGTGATTTGTTCGGAACAGATATCGAATGTAGAGGATGCCTTTAGGCCTCTTATGATGCGTATATCATTCGTCGGCAACCCTTCTTTTGTAATGAAATGTTTTATTGTTACATTTAGGCTATTTTATTTTGTAATAGTGATATCTTTGGTGTAAGTTAAACACGTTTATTTGAAGATTTATAACTAGCTGTCACCGGCGGCGTGTACCATTGTTTCTTATGTAATTAACTCTTCTAGCACGAGCCTCGTAAATAGAGTAGTTTCGTTATAGCAAGCTGATCATTGTGTGTAGAAAATTTCCACTAAAGAGATTTTGTTGTTATATCGCTCAAGAACTGGAGCTTTGCTGATTTGCAAATTGTCCAATTTTCGTTTTCGGGGATTTAGGAAAAACTTTTTAAACTTGAGGTTTTATTGTGTGATGCTATTTTTAACTGAGTCAAAGATTATTATAATGAATAGCTTTAGTTTATCTTGTATAAAAAAGTCCTATTCTTAGTGCATAATAGTCTAATAGGGCAACTTGGTGATTCCAATGAATCTATTGAAAGCCAGAACCAAACTAAGTAATGTTTAGCTAGACATTCGATTATATAATTTATATAATAAATTATATAGATTATATAATTATTATAAGATTATGAGGGTAATCCCATTTCTGTATATAAATTGGCACTTAATAAATATCGGATTTTATTAATTGATAAATAATTAATAACGCATTTATAAGTATCAAATCATACGGCTCTGAAATCATACCTCCCCCATAAACATATTGGAAAAATTTTTAAACGATTGTGAGTATCGGTATTTTATGTATTTACTGACTATATGCATATAGAAAAAAATCTTTTTTGAAATAAATAATTTTTATGTCCATACTAGCTGTGCCCACAGCACGTGAAAATCAGTGTGTCACAAAGTTTTTCGATAATCAAAATCTGTTTAGATTTGTTTAGTTCCCAAGAACATACTATTAACGGAAACCTTCCTCAAAAATTGCACAATTTTTTTAATCAGTAGATTTGAGAAAATCGGTCATTTACAGACAGCTTTTAGGGTTTTTGTTTTTTAAAAGATATAGATGTATATGTAAGATGTCAATATAAGTTAATTTATGTACCGTATCTATAGCAGGTTTAAAAAAATAGGGCACTCGTAGTGGAATTTCTGGTCATTCCCATACATATCTGATATCATATGTTAAGTGATTCCTAAACCATGTCTTATAAATTGACGTTTATCGTCTAATTAATTCTTAGAAGGCAGGCATTCGGATATAACCGCCAAACAAAAATCTGTCATCAATAACAAAAATATCTCGCTTTTAATTGTATTATCGTCTGGGACTTGCAAGGTTGGACATCTAATATGTTTGGCTTACAAGTTAATCTGACACTAATTATATCTTAATGTACCTTTATCAAAGTTACACAAGTCATCTTTTATAGTATACTCCGACTCCTTTCTCGCGTTTCTAACAATACTGGATTTTGCTAAGTAGAACATAAAATATCATCGATTTTTATTGCGGCCGCTTTAGTTGTTGGAAAGTATTGCCATATTTTTCAACTGTAAGATATCGGCGCGATTTGTCGGTAACATTTTAGGAATTTAATGACTTCTAAATTTAATACCTAGCTTTGCGACATTTTATTGAGACATTTTCAAGCGAAGTACGTAAATAAACTTCGTACACTATCTTCGGTGGCATTTTATTTTACACTTCGTACTATTCACAGTTTGGTACACTCTGTATAAAACAAAAATATGCTTACTTATTAAGTTTTTGTTGTGTTCTTTATAATATTTTATTTCAAACAACAACAATTCAATGATTAAAAAGAAACAGTTATTAATTTATTTATTCGGATCTCCAACAGTATTAGCTATTCAGTAACCCGACAAATATATAAAATATATATTTTCAAATTAATTATGCGTAGTATTCAGTTACAGCGTTACAATTATAAGTAATTACAAATTATTGCACTTTCAATTTAAAAAAGAAATAGGCAGAAGAGAATAACTGAAACATAAAAAAACAACATTAGGTCTCAAATATTATAGGACTATGATATTAGAATTGTTTTAAATTTGTCATAAATGATGAAAGCCCATTTCAAGCATTAACTGGTAATAACGCGTCCTTTATAAAGCTTACATGTACTATAAGCCCGAAATACGTGATATTGGTGAATTCTGTCCCAGTTTCGCTTAGCAAAGTAAAAAATTAAGTAAAAATTGTTACAGGTTAAATTTACTATATATTTAATTCAACAGATAAAATGCAGACTAGATTAATTTATATCTATACATATTATAAAACGTACATATTATAAAGTCCCCAAAAGCTTTACTAATCTACTGAAAGGATTTTTGTTAAAAGATACAATGTGTAGTAAATAATAAGATATATAAATAATGTCTTATTTCTTATTTTCATTTATTCACTCTCGTTCTCTTGGCTTGTCGTGTCTAAGAGGGTTTTATAGAGGCGAGGCGCCAGCTGCGTAAAACTCCGCTGAGAATTCAGTTTTAATTCTACTTATAGTAGTGCTAGTCAACTCTACTACCCAACCTATGACGGTACCTTCAAGCACAAGTTTGGATTTACCAGCATCATCCTAACTCACGCAAGAAATGACTAGGATAGGGGTAAACAAGAAAATATTATTAAACAATCAATAGAATTAGGCGTTACTTTGCGAAGATCCATAATATAAAAGTAATAATAAAATAATTTTGCTATGGACCTCGATAAAGATAATAGAAAATATATATATAATAGTAAATGTAGAGTGGACTATCACAATGCAGGATGTATATTCAGGACTCGCTTTGCGATTTTGCGTAGAGTTTATCTCTTGATGATGCTTCAGTTGCGGGACATAACGAGTTTGTGATAGTGAACGTGTGTAGTACTTGTGTATTGTGGTGGCGATCGTGGAGGTTTGTGCACGTATTTTACGAAACCTGCTTGTATTAAGTAAAAAACGGATAATCCACTTTACATCTAGTATTATAAATGTTTTCTTTTTAAATTATCGCGGATTATAACAAAATAATTTTATTATTAAAGTAACGGCCTGTTCATATCTCACTGCTGGGAATAGGCCTCCTCTCTCCGTTTTTGGAGAGAAAGATTGGAGCTAAGACCTACCACGCTGCTCCAATGCGGATTGGTAGGTTACACATATCTCTAAAATTCTCTAGAGATATGCAGGTTTCCTCACGATGTTTTCCTTCATCGATAAGCTTGTGATAAATTGTAAATATCAATTAGATACATAAGTTTAAATCACACTGTGTCTTTGGTTTTAATAGAGAAACTCATTGGTGTCTACCCGGGTTTGAACCCATGTTCGTCTCTAGAGAGTCGCACGGTCTCACCACTGGACTAACAGATTATTTTTTTATTACTTTTAAAATATTATTAATTTATTATTAATAAAATCTTAAAACAGATTATGCGAATGTAAGCACGATCGGTTATAATTGGTAAGATTTAATTATAATTTAAACTTGATCATTATCATACCGCTTATATTAAACTCGAGATGACTCTATTTTACATACGACACGTGTGTTGGACGTATAAAAGATGGGATTCTGTATAATTAGATATATTTTCACACATTAAATTATATTCTAAATTGTCTGTATGTTTGACGTGTTTCCACAGCTAAATTATTGAATCGATTTGGTTAAAAATTGATGATTGACTCGTGAAACACATAAATGAGGAACTTTGAATAGTGTGATGTATAGAAATTTCTATTAAAAATCAGGTATTTGAGTTCATCACATTGAAACATATTATAACTTTAAAAGTACCACAAATATACAATAATACTGACAAGTCTACAAGGCTTTGGTGAATGACGATTGATGCTCTCGTTCATACTAAAATATATAACGACCGATTAATAATTTTATATCCAATTCTATAGGCTAAGTAAAATACTGATAAGACAGATCCATCCAAAAACGTCACCAATCCAAAAAAATCCACCAACCCTTGCCCAACGCGTGACACAAAAATCACAAAAATGACAGAACAATGGTTAAAACCTCCGCAAAATAAATATAAACAAATATATCATCCATCCCCGAAGTAAGTTACTTAATACTTGTGTTATGGTTGACAGACAACTGGTAAATATACTACATATATAATTTTAAATACATATTTAAATACAAATATACACCCAGGCTCGAAGAACCAATAAATTGTCTATAGAAAATGTTGGTCCGGGGGAATCGAACCCGCAACCCGTGAAGCTGAAGGTAGGGTCACTACCCACTGCGCTAACGGGCCCGTCAAAATAAATATATCTATATACAGCACTTGATGATATAAAAGTGTTTATTTTTTAGGGGTTTAGTTGATATGGACACCTAAGCGAAGTCGGGAAAGCTCTAGTTGTAAATTAATGCATATGGATTAGTTTTATTTCCCAGAGAGCACTAAATCATCTATTTATGCACTTTCCAAAATACCTACGTAAGTTTATTACCTACTACACGTGTGTCAATAAATTTATATGTTAATAATTTTACGACATGGAAATTTTAACAAGAACTCAGTTGCAATCAGAGTAAAAGCAAAATCTTATACTTAACGGATGTTTGGGAAAGTTAAGATAAAAATGCGTGTTAATGTTAGTCGGTAATCATTACTAAAGTATATAAAGACCTTTAATGCTATCTAAACATTAATAAAAGGAAGTTCTCAAATGCTGTCTTATCTCAAATGTTTTCTCAAAATCTACTGAACGCATTTTGGTACAGTTTTTGCTAAATGTTTAGGATTTTGGTAGGTATTTCAGAAGATAGAGGAGGCTGTGGAGCGACGAATATTTATCCCAGAATTCCCCGGGATTTACCCGGGTAAAACTTTGCGATACACTGCAATAGCACAGCAAGTTATAATATAAATATGAAAGATTGAATGATTGTTACTTAATCACGCTGCATGCTGCTCCTGCTCTATTTTCCAACCCAACTCTCTTTTTCCAAAAATCTTTTGCCCTTTCTTATCTCAAATTGTAATTATCCCCCGTTAATTTTCGCGATATCATCACTTAATTTTCTTCCTTGTTTTAAAACCCATATCAATACTTGAAATATTATTTTATTCTTTTCTTATGCTTTTTATAATGGCCATCTTACAAAAGTAATGAAAATATTATTTTATAATTAGGAGATCATAGCAAAATAATATTTTAAAGGAGTTTCCTGATTATGTTTCGGTTACGGGGCGAAACGATTGTTGAGATTGTGGCAGTGAATGTGTGCAGTGCTTGTGTTTTGTTTTGTTATTGGTGGCGAGTAGTGTATGATAGATGAGATGTAGATGTATGTGTTTACGAATTCTGCATAGATTAAGTTTGAGAACGAATAGTGAACTCTACATTTTAGCATTATATTTTTTAAAAAGCATAATAATATTTTTATTACTTTTGTATTATGGAAGTCTGCAAAGTAACACCTAGTTCTATAAATAATTGTCATCTAAATTAACTCATACGCTTAACTAACCCGGTAATGAGATAGAAACTTACAAATTTATTTAATACAAACTGCAGGCCTACCATGAATTCTTATTGCGACTCAATTGAAGACGTAAATGAAATTGTTATGCTTTTTCATACCATAACGTGCTAAGGACGCACACTTTAAGTCGTTGCCGAATAAGCGTTTCGTCCTAAGAACATGTGAGTAAAAGAGACAGACTTATCTATAGTTCATATAACGTTATCCTTTTTAAACATTAGGACCCCAATGCAATTCACACTTCATGATACGAAAAGAAAGCGGTTCGCGGTCGTTGCTTACGTGTTCAATTGAGTCTCAATAAGAGTTCATGGTAGTATGCTGTACTCAAATCCACAGACGCGTCAATTGAAGCGAAATTTGGCACAAATATTCCTTATACACCGGGGTAACATTATAGGCTGTAGAAATCCTGTTAATTCAATAGAAATAGGATGACATTGAAAAACATTATCTATTATCAACCTATCAAAGTTTTTTTTATTACGGCTTACGTCGAAAGAGTTATCTTAAGAAAGTTTTTAAGTATTTTGGTTGTAGTCCAATGAATAAACTTAACTGAGCTATTACAATACATAATTATTATAAGTAATACGGGGTATGTACTAAAATAAATAAACAACTAATATTATAAATGCGAAAGTTTGTCTGTTACGTTTTGACATCGAATCCTGAACCGATATCGATAAAATTTGGTACAAATATTCCTTATACACCGGGTTTAATATATAGGCTATAGAAATATTCTAAATTCAACAGGAAGACATTGAAAAACGCCATCTATTATCAACCTATAAAAGTTTTTTTATTAACTATATGTCAAAGTCAAGTCTGTAAATTAAAGAAATAAGTTCTGTATTACGCGGTTTGCTTTACGTTAAAACAGTTACTTTATGAAAGTTGTTTGTATATTTCGGTTTTTGTTTATTGAATAAATTTTACTAAGATATTTTAATATATATTCCATGGAAGTCATACCGGTTATCTACTACGGGTAATTAAATTATGCTCTCGAGAAGACTATAAATCTCTCATAGTCTTTCTGGATTGATTTGATTCTTTGTGATGAAGATATTTGCAGGGTTGCAGAGTCACTGCTACTGTTTACTCAAACACAAAAAGGTAGTAAATGTATAAGTGAGAAATATTTGATCTTTGACTTGCATGTTTCCATACTATCAGGGTATATGTATACATTAATTATAAGTATATAAAATGCGTCAAAATATTTTCCATTTATTCAAATTTACAGACCCATTTGTATTCAAATTACAAATGAAATTTTTCCGCGTGAATCGATTTGCATTATATTAAACGATGCAATTATCCACACCGATTATCGATTCGACGCAAAGGTATGATTGATATTGCTCCCGATGTTTTGGTATACCAGTTAAAAGGTTGAAAATTAATAGAGCTGTTTGTTTTGGTGATGCGAGTGATCCGGCGCTGCGGGCGTCTAACTTATTCATATATTTAATGAGGTGTTGGATTGTTTGTATCAATTGTCATAAGGGAACTTGTACATCAGATAATAAGATATTTGTTTTTGGCGACAGAAACATGTACTTATCTGTACACCATTTTAATTGAATACCAAAGAGACATATGTTTCAGAGAAGTATGGTTACTAACATTGTGACATGAGAATTTCATATAACTAATATAAAATGTGTGAATGTCGCTTAAAGACGAAAAGGCTGGACCGATTTTAAAAATATTTTCAGACCATCTTTACATTGACTCAGAGGATAATCCTGTAAAAATACTTGGCTTTATTTTATACTTTCAATGACAGTTTTGTTTCGAGGGCAACGCGAAATCAGGCTGAGATCAGCAACACGTAGCTAGACCGCTAGCAAAAATTAAATATTAAAAAGAAATGATGGTTGATAAATTTCAGTTTAATATACAATGGCTTTAATAGTTAATGCTTCTGAATTTGTTAGCAACCGGTTATCAGCAGTTGAACATTTATATAGCGTTAATGACAATGAGTGTATTCGAGCGAGATTTAATAGACGATAACGCGAGCACCCCGTCGCCCTCGTATCGCCTGCAGCTATGCCTTAGTGGGTATTGAGGTACAGTCACTCTGACTTTTATGGTACAACTCCTGAAGCAAGATAATTTACGAGTTGTTTCACACGAGAGATATTTACATTTTAGAATTACATCAAGTTGCCATTTATAAAATAATTATTTTAAAAATAAATTACTTGCATAAGTAAGAAAAAACGTAATAAGTGAAAAGAAGTAAACAAAGCAAAAACGTTAGTAACAAAAACGTGGTCGAATAGAAAAAAACAAATAAACAGGAATTATAATTTCTGCTTATGTTCAGTTATTCATAGGAACTACTAATAATGTAACATTCATTTTTCAGTTAATAGCAGATTGTTTTTTATAGTATATCTACAAATATGTCACAAAGAAATATGAAATTAATTTTAAAGATACGTTTATGGATAGAGAGTGACTCTGAGTTTATAGGACTCATTAATATCATCATCATCCTCCTGCCCTTATCGCACTCTAAGTGGGGTCGGCACAACATGTTAAACATGTTGTCACATGATTTGGCTACGTATTTTACGTCTGGCCTGACGTCAACTTACCTTAGTCGCTTTTAACGACACCTCGGAAGAAATGAGGGTGGTCTATTCTACTCAACCGGATACCAAACGGTGAGTTAACTTACCTTAGTCGCCATTTACTACACCTCGGTAAGAAATGAGGGTGGTCTATTCTACTCAGCCGGATACCACACGGCATAGGACTTATATTACACCGATATTTCTTTATATTATGTACACGTTTTTTAAATCTTGTTCATTAAATCTTTCTTCATACTCGTGCATCTATCTGTCTACATATATACATAAGAAATGAACAGAGCTAAAATTATTGAAATAAATAATTAAGAGAAATAGAGCTAACTCACCATAGAATTTAGAACTTTATTATTTATAAATTTGCGAAATAAATGTATTTTGAATTCAATTAAATTGAAATTATAAGCTTTGATTATTTTAGGCGGACTGTACTTTGCTAAACGTTGTCTAAGATTTAGTAATGAATTTATTTCTTTCTTTCACAGTTTGACAGTTCTCGTTTATTTTAATAAATAATATAAGCAGCATAATTTGAATATTACCGTTCGAATATTAAGAGGGTCATGAAAGTTATACATCTATTAAATATTATATTATAATTTATTGAGTGAAAGATGGCGTGATTGTATGATATTTAATTCTGTGGGAACGTATCCATACTTGTAGAATGTCGGCGTAACGTTTTATTTTGTAATTCAAATATTCGATAATAACAGGAGACGTAAATGTAATATAGTGGTCGTCATGATTTTATGCTTTTTCGTATGCGCAGCTATAATTTTATTTCGATGTTATCTCTTTTTATTTATTTTTATAAGAATTTTAACTAATAACTCCTTTTCAAAACATTTTAATTGAAGTTGACAGTTTAAGAGAGATGTGTCATAGAATAAATATTTAGAATGTTAAGCTGCGAAACTATGATAGCCTACCTTCAAGTGGTCACGGGTTAAAACCCCGGGCTCCAATTAGTGTTCTGTTCAAACTTATTTGTCTAATTGATAACTGCAATTCATTACACGCTTTTTGGTGAAGGAAAACATCGTGAGGAAACCCGCATGTCTAGAGAATTCTAGGGATATGTGTAACCTACCAATCCGCACTGGAGCAGCGTGGTAGGTTTTAGCACCAAGCCTTCTCTCCAAAAAGAAGAGCCAGAGAAAAGAGCCCTATCCCCAGTAGAGGAATAATAGAAGGCTAGGTCACTTTACTTCTACATAAGCTGACCGGTGAGGTTGGTCTAAGCTCCAGCTTTCTTCTTAAAAGGGATAGGGGAGACTTATTACCAACAGTGGAATATTGAGAAGCGGTTGCCTTACTTTTTTTAATTGTCAAAACATTGTATGAAAATTAATTTTGTCATTTTTTAAAATCTTAATTCTGTTATTAATTCTGTACTAGACTCTAAGGACCAAAATCTAATTGATAATTGCCATTTATCACACGCTTTTCGGTGAAGGAAAACATCGTGAGGAAACCTACATGTCTCTAAAGAGTTTTAGGGAAATGTGTAACCTACCAATCCGCATTGAAGCAGCATGGTAGGTCTTAGCTCCAATGCTCTCCAGAAACGGAGAGAGGAGACCTTAGTCCAGCAGTGGGCATAGTAACAGGCCGTTACTTTACTTTTTTACTTTTTATATGATAAAAATACGAATTTACACATGTACATACTAATTTAAATTGGACAAAATACAAAATTGATTATAAACGTTATTTACTTATACATCAACCAGTTATTTTAATTGAACCCTCTTATCCCTTTATTGTGAGTTGACAAGAATTTTAATTAATTATTAATAAACATATCTCGACGTGGTTGGAATATTTTCTCTTAATTGATAGATATTTTTTTTTCTTGTTAATATTTGTCGTATTTATGTGTCGCTTGTTCGTAATTGAACATTCTTGTAACAGATTATGTAAGTGCCTTAAAAAATTCTCGTTAAAAAATCAATAACATACTCGCAAACCATAAATTATTCTAAAAGCTCATTCAAAGTTAATGCACTCAAATATAGTAGTACCGCCATGAGTCTTGACTGTGAAAACCTATAATAATTCCAATTAACCCTAATAATAGGTTTCAAGCACATTGGAGGCAATGCGATTAAAAAGACAAATTCCTTAACCACTAGACAATAGTAGGTTGCGAGCGTTCGAGACCTAACTTTATTAATAGATCGACCGGTAGCTCCATACCCAGGGAATATATGATTAACACAAAAGCGATATATAATAAGCGATATTGGGACCAGTTTGGGAGCTATGGTTAATATGTAACCACAACAGGTTGGGGTATCCATTACAGGTAATACTAACGCCATGAGTTTCGCAGGACGTGTCCTCCTTCCAAATTGAATTGTACGTGATTGTAATTAAATCTTGAAGGCTTTAAAATAAATTGTGGGCTTCAGTCTTAAATCCAACACATCGATATATATGAAAATTTTAAATTCATTCTTAAGCCAGCTTCTACAAATAAAATAATAAGAATAAATAAACGTTTATTTGGAACAATACATAGTACATAACAAAAATGAACGTTGATCCTGCAGAAGTATTAACTGTGTTGCAGTGACCAACGCCCTCCTCCATTACAAAATTAAACAAATGCTCCTTAAATTTAACTACATAATATGCTAAAGTTAATAAAAATGTGTGTTGAGTTAGTAATGTATTAGTGTATGCGCGCGCATGAGAATGTGTGTGTGTGTGATCGTGTGCGTGTGTGTTCATTTAAGTTGATTATATAGCAGATTTTAAAAGTTCCTCTGTATCCTCATATGTTAAAGTTGAGAGCCATGCAATTAAAATATTTTTACATTTGTGGTAAGTTAATGGGTAAATATTAAGATCCTTATTTACTCTATTGTACAGCAAACAGCCAATGTAAGAAAAATGTCGACGTGCGGCAGTGGTCCTTCGACGACCTGGTATACATACAATATACGCGCGCCTAACATTTATAACTGGCTTAAAGGTTAGCTGTGAGTGTTTACGTAGAACTGTATGGAAGATAAATAGCTGACGGACAGTTAAGATTTTACAACTTGAATATAGTTCATGCATAGGCATAGCTTTGAAAGTTATTTAAACTTATTGTATTAGAAACGAAGCTTTTTTTGTAAAGCAAATTTAGGACTAAATGTGTAGCTTTGTATCAGAATTGCAACCGATTGCACTAGATTGCAATTATTAATATTGTAAGCATATGTATATGCAAATTTATAATATATTTTTTAAATAGTAGGAAAAGTTTTTAACTATTGTAGGAGATTTAAGAAGTCGAATGAATATATATGATATTTATAATATAATTTTAATCTAGTACATATTGAGTACAAATTACCTTTAAGAGTTACTAACCTTTTTTAAATTGTTTGTAAATGTCTATTTCAGAGTAGGTATATATAGTAATTTTCTTTAAATATGTTTTTAGCTTATGAGAAAAACTATTATAATTTAAGAATATTTTTATGTGTGATGTTGCCTTATAGCGTATGGTTATTTTATTCAATATAAATAATATTATATCGTATCGAATATAGTCAAGTCAACTTGTTACTAGTATCGAATATCTAATACGATAGTGTGATAAAATCATCTGTGTCCGGGATTATTTTATCTATATATGGCAAACCTAATTATGGGATAATGTTCGCGCGACAGAAATGCGTGTTTAAGATAGCATAGATAAGATATAAGTTTTTGATGTAGAGAATAAAGTAACTGATAGTCTTTATTTGCATGTCTTACAATAAGGTCTTTAGCGTTTATGATTTGAATTTTAACATGCTACATAAAATATATCAGAGAACATTAGCTCTTATATAAAAGCACTTAGTTCTTAGAAGTGATCTTGATTGAACTATTTCTATAAAAGAATTTATTTTTATGGATAATTTAATATCATTTACTGATAGTCTTTATTTGCATGTCTTACAATAAGGTCTTTAGCATTTTATGATTTGAATTTTAACATGCTACATAAAATATATCAGAGAACATTAGCTCTTATATAAAAGCACTTAGTTCTTAGAAGTGATCTTGATTGAACTATTTCTATAAAAGAATTTATTTTTATGGATAATTTAATGTCATTTACAATTTAGAAATTAAAAAGTAATGGAATTATAAAAGTCGTGTTAACACCTTTATTGTTGTTTCAAAAGTTATTATGGCTATGTATTGGGATTTTGCCGTGAAGCCTAACTCCTGATGATGCTTCGGTTACGGGGCGAAACGTTGATAGAGTTTGCCGTAGTGAATGTGTGTAGTGCTTGTAAATTGCGTTGAATACTCCTGAATGCATGAAGTATGTGAACGGTTTAGCTTCATACAGTTTGCATAACATAGATTTTCTTAACAAACACGGAATGGTAAAATAATTCTATCATAACTTGAAACTATAAATTATTTCTTACTAGCTGTTGTTGCGGTTTTGTTAGCGTGGAAATCACCACGTTACAAAGTTTTCTCCGCATAAATACCCTTATGCGTGATCTCTTCAACAAAAATTACAAAAAACCGTAATGTACTATTTACTTAAACCTTCAGGAAGAATTACACTATTTTTAGTAAAAACTGTACAAAAATCCGTTTGGATTTTGAAAAATCGATCACAGACAGACAGCTTTCGGAGACTTCTTTTTATAATAAGTACTAGTTTTTTCCCGCGGCTTCTCTCGCTAGCAATATTGTCTGCCACAGTATTTAATTAAGTTTATGATTCACAATTTTTGTCACAGTGGCTTCCACATAAAAGATAGATATATGCTGTGCAGGACTTTTATTTAAAACTATTCAAGACAAACAATACTACTATACATCACCTTTGTGTAACACCAATGGTGTGGGCAGCGTACGCCAAGATAGCTCTCAAAGGCCAGATTTTTTTCGACTTTATTGACATGTATCGTTATATTACATAAAATCATTACAAATTGTAGCCTATATGTTCTTCCGATGTATAATTTATATAAATGTAAAGTTTCATCCAAATCCGTCTGATAGTTTTTTCGTGAAAGAGTAACAAACATCCATCCATACTCACAAACTTTCGCATTTATAATATTAGTAGGATTAGTAGGAAGTAGGATAGGATAGGATATATTTCTTAATTTAAAAATGTATGCATGTGTGCTAGATGAAATGATGAAAACAACGTTTTCTTATGTAAATATTCCATCGCAGATGTAACTACAAACGAACATAAGTTGTCGGAGCCGCGTATTTAAATTTAAGTACAACCTATAATTAACGTAGGAGCATCAGACGTCCATCTGGCACACGATCACTATATCGGACAAGAATCATTTGGAACGCTTCACGGCCATAGACTGTACTCATTTAAATTCATTTCACAGTGCTACATACAATATTCACGTGAAATTTTACGTGATCAACATCTCCCAATTATCGTAATACATTCGTGGTTTCATTATTTTTATCAAGATATTTATACATTTGCACGCAGTTTTGGTCCGATGTGACTATAAATGTTTTTGCGATGTAGCAACACAGCGGTAGGTAAACGTTATTTACACGGAGAGGAAAAAACCAAGTTATGAAGACACGCCTTTTTTAATAACTCGCATTACTTGAATTCTATCATGAAATAATTGAGAAAGTCTGTTAATAATGGTTAATAGTTCAAAATCTTATTTCTTTTGTATCATATTAGGTCCTTACACATGAAATACGGATTTGAATCGTATACTCGTCATTAGTAAACGCATGATGTTCATAGAGAATTAATCCCGACAATAAAAGTTTGCTATTCATTATTATTCCACCTATCTTTAATCCAAATGTAGAATTACAAATTAGAAAAATTAATTTTGGATCGAAAGTTGGATTGCAACTTGTAGTCTAAAACCGACTATGAATAGGATCTAAATAAATGCAAGAAATATGGAAGCGAATCAAATCTCTTATAACAGAATCGGCAAAAACTAAAAATAAAACTACTGCGATGTTTTAGGAATCTGTTCAGTATCAATTTCACTTCAATAATAATGTTACACATTATTATTAGTATACTAGATGTGCTTGCAGCTTCGCCTGCATAGAAGTTGGTGTATTTAATTGAAATTTTAAACATAAAAGTAGATAGATAGATACATAGATATAAACTTTATTGCACAAAACATAAAACATACAATCACTTAGAGTAAACCTTATGTATATGTACAAAGGGCGGCCTTATCACTGAATAGTGGTACTCTTCCAGGCAACCCTTGTAGAGATCTTTCATTCTAAAAGTGCACGCCCCTCCAATGTCTTTACTAACACACAAACGAAACACGACGATGTACAGACGAAATACACGCAAACTCTTTATTCTAATTGGTTACTCAGTTGCCGGACAGACACGAACGTAGGAGCACGCATCGACTATTGCCAAAAGTACAGTTAGCATGTCACAAAAAAAGAGGATAAATATTTTTTATTTTTTATTTTAAATAATAATTAAATAATTTTTTTCTTTAATAGAAAAATATGGAGAGTTTTATAAAACAATGTGGCGAAAAATAACGGGCAAAACTTAACATCTATCATTATTTCGTCATTAAAGCCATTGCTTTAATTTAGCAACGAATTGTCATGATTGATAGAAATAGTTGTCTCAACGAGTTGTCTGACGTTTAGTATATGCTCGCGAGTGCCTCTACCCTTTACGAAACCTGCCTGTTCCTCTGGTATCTGCCAATCCAAGAGGTGCGTGATACGACGATTAAGAATATGGAGCAAGATTTTGCTGGCATGAGATACTAAAGAGAGGGTTCTGTAATTATCGCACATTTTCGTAGACCCTTTCTTATGAAGAGGAATTATGGCAGATCTTGTCCAGTCTTCGGGCCATATGCCGGTACGCCAGATGTTGTTGCATATCATGTGCAAAGGACCTCCGCAGTTATAATGTCAAGTCCGGGGGCTTTTTTGGGCTTGAGTAATTTCAGCGCAGCTGTGACTTCGGTGCGGAGAATGTCTGGCTCGAGCTCGATAGAGTTCCTTCAGGGTTCCTGTACAGTTCCTCACAGTAGCCCCTCCAGCGTTCAGCTATTTTGTCAAGTTCATGAAGGTCTTGGCCGTTATTGTCTTTTATGACCCAAGTTTTTGGTTTGAACTGTTTCGCTAACAAACGGACTTTCTTGAAGAGGTCAGCAGTCTGCAACCTCTTCGAATGTTCCTCTATCTCCTTGCAGATACCTTCTATGTAGTTGTTTTTGTCTGCCCTACATCGTGAGTCAATGGCTTTGCAGAGAACTGAGTATAAAAGGGTGTTTTCAGGATTCTGAAGCCCGTGTATTTTTAGATGTTTCCTCTGTTGTATGAGATCCCAGGTAGGTTCTGAGATGTAGCTTTTTTTCTTGTTGCCCGATTTTCTGATTGATTTTACCTCATCCAGGGCTGCGTTAATATAACCTTTGAGTTTCGCCCATTGCGTATTTGGGTCATCTTCCAGTGAAAGAGGTTAGTTTGCAATTTTAATCTCGATCGAGTTTTGAAAAGCTAACTGTTCTGAGATCTCAAGATGAACTGGCTTCAATTGTGGACGTTTAGGACTTTTCATGCGGAGGGCGAACTCCGTGACAAGTAGGTTGTGGTCCGTGCCTCATTCTGCTCCAGGAAATGTCTTGGTGTTCTTAACAGACGATTTCCAGCGACAGCTAACCAGTATGTAGTCAATTTGGTTGCGATATCGGTCGCCTGGAGACTTCCATGTGTAGAGTCTTCTAGGATGGTGTTGAAAGTTCGTGTTCAGTATATTTAGGTTCCTTTCTACACAGAAGCTTATCAATCTGTCTCCCCGCTCATTTCTCTCACCGAGGCCAGTGCTTATGTCTGCGGTTTGGTCGCCAGAAGCATTTCTCCCTTCTGAAGCCTGGCGAATCGCCTCATGGGAAGCTTCGGTAGTCCATTTCACACTATCCAGCCCGGATACTGGATAGCGCCGAGCGTTAGTCGGATCGCATGACAAATCACTATCTTCTTGTTGTACATCCATTTTGTGGGGGTTTTCTTGGGATTTGATTAAGTGGTGGGTTCTCGCGTCCTTCCACTTTCAGACTTTTAGAGGTCATTTAAATCCTCCCGGCTCCTGTAGCCGCTTCGTACATTGGTTAGATACGAAGTTGTCGGGTTACTTGACCGCCGCCCGATGATCGGCGTTGACGGTTTTACGGTCAGGTATGGTCTCTCCTTGACCAACCCTCCTCCTTTTGCATCCGGGCTTGGGACCGGCAATGGCGGAGTTAATATTTAATTTATAATTGTTTATTAAGCCCATAAAATAAATATTTTTAAATTATTTGAAATCTCCTTTAAAATATTTTTTTATCATATTTTATGTTAAATTTCATTCTATGCGCAGCTATGCAAATAAGTAATATGTCGCGCCGATATCATACCGAACGGGAATACGACTTGAGACGTTACTTTAATGCTATGGTATCAGGTATCAAAAGTAACGAATAAAGTACCGATACGATAGTAACGAGTACTACTTGTTGTAGTAACGAACACATACGGGTACGCTTTTTGTCGTTACTCTTACACCTCTAATCAAGACAAGGGATAAATTTTAGAAATATACTAATATGTTTTTTCTAGGATTCGAATGCGGAACTTCCCGTTTACAATCCACAGCGCTTATTATTAGTCCAGGGAAACGTTAAAAACTTAGTTTTTATTCTAAAGAATTTTCAACATAAATTTGATTATAAATATTATATAATATTAATTTTATTTTTATGCAAACGTTACTTGTAGTCCGTGTAACCGGATTGGTTGGTCAACCAGTGCACAAATGATAGGAACGCGAGACAGAATAGACGTGTTGTCTCATACAAAGCGTGCATTCTCCGCTATATAAATGCTTGACTTATACCAGTCGAGCATTTAGTTGACCTTTAAGTGCGCGAATGAGTCGAGTCAACTTTGAAATTGCTGCGCGCACACATATAAATAGTACAGTCAATATTTTCTCTCACACATTAAAATAATGTAATTTGGTGGAGGGGCGTGCACTTTTAGAATGAAAGATCTCTAATAGGATAATAGAAAAGAACGTGGCGAGTGTGCAAAAGGTAAACCTGCTAAATGTACTTGCATATCTATACTTATATACATATACTAAATAGATAAAAACATATATAACATACATATACCTAATATATATATATATGTATATATATATATATATATATATATATATATATATATATATATATATACAAACACATAAATATATAATAGATACAATAAAAAATAGTACAGTCTCTATTTTTTTTAGGAGAAAAAAAAAATTAATAAATAATAATAAAATAAAAAGAAAAATGAATGGTTTATAGAGACAAATAGTGAGCTTTAAGTTTATTTTTAAATATAGGAAGTGACTTCGCATGCCTTATTTCAGTGGGAAGTGCATTCCACAGATGTACAGCTTTAGAGGTAAAGGAATTAAAGTAAATCTGGGAATGACACTTCGGTGTTTTTAACTTGTTGTCACTTTGAGAGCGAAGATTAAGATGAAACAAGCTGTTATCTGAAAGGAAGGTGAAGCGTTCTTTTAAATAGACAGGTGTGCAAGGGTGAAAAAGGACATTATATAGAAGTGAAAGAAGATGAAGTTCGCGACGACGTCTAATAGGAAGCCAACCAAGTTGAGAGCGGAAACGCGAAATGTGGTCAAATTTCCTTAATCCAAATACAAATCTAACGCACAGATTTTGCATACGTTCTAATTTATTAAGGAGCTCTTCGGATAAATCGCAGTAACAACTATCAGCGTAATCAAGAATAGGTAGCAGGAGACTGTTGGCAAGTGATATTTTTGTCTTGAGGGGCAGAAAATTTTTCCACCTTTTTATTGAGTGCACTGTTGCAAATATTCTGCTGCATATTTCAGAGACTTGTGGTTTCCATTAAAGAGAGTTATCTATGAGAATGCCGAGGTTCTTCACAACAGTGCTGTAAGGGAGCGTCGATCCATCTAAGACTACAGGTGGAAGATTCGTTAGGTTTAATTTAGATGTCTGCCTCGAGCTACCAATTATACAGAGCTGAGACTTACTAGCATTAATGGATAATCCAACTTCCCTACTCCAGTTGGCGATGACTTCAAGTTCACGATTTAACTTATCAATGCCATGTGCTATATCAAAAGTAGTTATTGTATATTGTTATACTCTTTACCATAAGAGACATGCTGTCGCGGACTTTTTAGTATTATTTTATTAGATCTTTCATTCACTAGTATAATACTTTAGGGTATTTCTGTTGGTTTACGCGGCTCACGCTACTAAAGGTTTAGTCGCTAAAGTCCCAGCAGGCTATTTTTTACAACTGTGCGGCCTCTTCAACACAATTTACATAAAACCGTAATGGAACATTACCTTAAGCCTTCTGGAAGAATTTCACCACCTTTTAGTATAAACCGTACAAAAATCTGTTCAGTAGATTTTGAGAAAATTGATCACATACAGAGAGACAGCTTTTTGAGACTTTGTTTTACAATAAGTATATTTTAAAATCATACCAAATTTTTTGGTAAGCTTTAGATATAACGTAAGCAACGTAAGCAAATATGTTTTAAACTAAGAGTCAGATCCTAAAAAGAACTACCTTAAATACGTAGCTTGCACACAGTGTTTCCAAATTAATTTTCTATTGTATGTGTTTAGCAATTTGGCAATGTTGTTTTGATATTAAGTAGACAGGTTTAATACGTGTGGTCAAATATTTGAGTGACATTAAGATTTTTTAGGTTATTACCATGTTTCGGACTAGTGGTGATAACTTTATTCAATGATGGAGTTTTACCGGTATTTGGTTTTGATTTAATCTGAGAATTAATCACGATAAATTGGCGATAACATACATATGGTAGTTTTTAACTGGCAACATAAATAAATATTGGTTAACGTCACTTTTATGTTGTTTTTCACACCTAACCTGACTTTTAGAAAGTCTCTTTCTAATGAACGACAATTTTTTTCTTTTAGCCCAAATAGGAACCATACTTTTGAATCGGTTGCTTATAATGTGATATATCATTATCGGATTACATGTACTACTTGTCTAATTTTTTTCTCAAACAGTGAATGTCAGCTGCTGGTAGAAAAATTCTCTTCAAGAATTTTCAACGTCTCACTTTCTGTGCCGCTTAGGAGCAAAACTTGCTATGATAATGGTGAATTTCGTTCGTTAAGGCTTTACCTTATTCCTCATCTAATCATGCAAATATACTTTAAGTTTAGCTCGCTCTATCGCCGTCTGAGGGACTCTGAGCTTATTTTAGAGGTCTATAGTGAGTGAGTTAAGGCTTGAGTTAGTTAGGGTATTTTGGTAAAAAAATCTCCCTTAATTTCGATTCTTATCATTGAACTAGTATAACTACAGAGACGTGCGCAAAAAGATTTTTTCATTGCTATTTCTGTATGCCGTCTCTTAGACTAACATATAAGAACTTAAATTGTAAACATCATATTAGGCGGAGGTTTTTGTTCGTATTACGTAAGTATAACATACAAATACGTAGCCATATAATAATTTTGCTTTACGTCCCGATAAATACACAGGAGCGATTGTAAATAACTTCCCAATGACAAGGAATGTAATTGGTTGCGCTTCGACATCGATCAGACTGGTTTGAAGTTATTGCTAACCGAAGCGCTTGTGAAATTAAAGACACGCATATTTATATTGTTGATTTATTATATGGAGACCATTTCACCATTTCAATGTAGATGTAAAAGAATATATTTCTCTATTGACTTAATTGGCAATATAGTTATTTTATCAGCCTAAATAAAATATATTCATACTAATATAATGCATATTTTTGCCTACATTCGGCCGGAGAAACTGATTCTTGTTATTTGTATAACTTACAAGGCTTTTGTAAAACCCTACGTGCAACAGTGTATGACTATTTGTGAAAGAGAGATTGCATCTCATACCGGAAACTGTGCCAACACTATGTTAGAATTTTCTTTAGAGAGGGGTTATTAAAAAAAACATTCCGTATGGAAAAAAATTGATTTAGCTTATTGCGAAGTACTATTAATTTCGTTCAGCAAATGTTCGTTTCTTAACGCAAAAAAAATCGGCCTAACCTTGCACTTGCGATACCTAATGACGTATATCCGCCAATTAAGGCGCGGTGCAGAAGCGAACAAAAACTAGCTTGAGCTTTCAGAGGCGCTACCGAACTTAATTGGGCTCAGTCGGTTATTGACGCGTATTGCCACTAAGCCTTCGAAGGTCAGGCGATATAGTTAAATGTCTTCAGTACTAATAAGTCAGGATAATTATTCTAAAGTATTTGGTTTATATGGTAAAATCGAATACCCTTTTTCTTGGGAAACAATTATTTATCTATATCCTGAATTTATGTCCACTAGAGAAGCTTCCTGACAGGTAGAAGAGATTTCAGTTCAGTCTCGAACCGAAGGAGTTTTCAAAACATTTAGACCTCATTTCCACGGCTAGTAAAAACTCTTTTCAAATTAAAACAATATCAATTTTGGTACTTTTAGAGATAAACAGACCTGTAAGTGCGAGTGACACAATCATAGAGCTATTATACTTAGAGTAGAGAAGCCAGTCTGTAAAGTGCCGTATTAGAATAAAGAGAAAGCAAATGAGGGTGTAACTGAAGATAATGTTCTCTTTAACATTATATCTTCCCTTCTTGTTCCTGCCTTTTCAAGTGATGGTCACGTTTACCATTACGGGTGCTTTAAATAGATTTAATACAAAGGTTAAATACAGAGATTAAAGCACACAGAAGTTTTATTTCCAAACATAATTGCTATACTATGTCTCTATTTTTTATGGATGACCAGATAAATTAGGAGTATACGAGTTTCATTATCTCTCATTATCAGGCCTCCCTATGGCTCCTCTACTCTGAGTTTACTAACTCTGTAAAAAAGGCGTTACTTTGCGGAATTCCATAGTTCTAATCTTTGATTAGAACTATGGAATTCCGCAAATAGTATCATTACATCATATAAACATAAATCTATCATAAGTATACACATAACGTTAGATATCTTTTACTATGTTTATCTAAGTAAGGGCGTTGTTAGATCTTACCGTAAATGTAATTTATGATACAAGCTTAGGAAGTTTGAGCTTTTCTTAGGAATGAGATCTTGTTAACATTTTCCATTAAAATGAGCGATTAATTCGAGCGAAGACAAAAACTTGTTAGTGTGCCCATACAAGTGAACTATTTCTAGACTGCTCTTATAAATATATCGGATAAATTAGCAAAGGAATTCGTGTTGCCAATACATCCACTTATAGTATATATCGTGCATCCATACATTTTGTCACGTATTTTACATTTAAATCATTTGCGGGCATTTATGACCACAATTTTTTTATTAATTGGGTTATATATTTATACTAGGTTTACCCGCGACTTCGTTTTCATCGAATTCACTTTTGAATTACACTTAACCATGTACTATATATTTTTTTTTCGTATTTACCTAATCATTTGGGTGGAATACACCTGAGCGTAAAGTGATAAAGGTAGGACTAAGAGAACATTACCCTGAAGAAAACTCTTCCCTCTTATATGTATTAAGGAGGTGTTGGCGATCGGTAAAATTTCTAAGTTAAATGTTCTAAACATCAGCGTTTTACAAAAGTAAAACTAAAAATTATTTTGCTATAATCTGCGATACAGTAAATAGAGAATATATTTAGTGCTAAATGTATAGTGGACTAGCCGTTTTTTCATACCCCATACATGCAGGATTCGTAAAAACACACGTGCACGAACCTCCACCACTGCCACCACAGTACACAAGCACTACACACGTTCACTATCACAAAATCCAACAATTATTTCGCCCCGCAACCAAAGCATCATCAGGAGATAGACTCCACGACAAAATCGCAAAGGATAGTCCACTATACATTTACTGTATTTATTCTCTATATACTGTATCGCGGATTATAGCAAAACAATTTTTATTATTACTGTTGTATTATGGATCTCCGCAAAGTAACGCCTAATTCTATAAATTATCAGCGTTTTAGTTTGGTTCTAAATTATTGCTTTGAATTTCAGAGTGCTCCAATCGAGAGGAACTTATCTTAGTAATTTATTTAGCTTCAGCTTGAATTAAAAGAGTTACCAAAACTAGACCAACTACTAGGCCAACAACAACAAAGACTAGGTCTGTGTATCGGACACGCTGCTGCAATGGCGAATTTCTTCCATCTGTCACTAGCTCGGATATTTTGTGCATTTGTGTATTAAGTTTGGCCTGATTGATGTTTTTCATAAGATCCTTTCAAATGGATAGCAACTGACCAAGTAGCCGCTCGCCTTAATCTCAATACTATATAACCAATCACGACAAATGGCACAATCAACGAAATTTTTTTACATGTATTTTCACAACAGATTATCTGGAACACTGTCAGTGCTTTGAAAAGCCGTCCTCAGAACCATATTTCTAGACAGACAATGTTTAAGTATTCCTGATTTCCGATAGTACAAATTTCAGGTCTATACAAGTTTATTATAAGAGCTAGGCCGTTCATAAAGCGAACCTGTGTGTGTGATTCTGACGTCTTAATAAATTTTTATTGTCTTTTAATGGCTAATGTTTTTGTTGCACAATCTCTTTCTACTTTTTGCTTGCAATCTCAATGGTTTAGGACAGAGCCTTGATAGTTATAACTGTCAACCAATTGACAAGTAGCAGATAATAATTAAAGATAAAGATCATCAGACATATGCTAAAAATACGAACTAGTAATTGTGGGTAAGATTAGACAATACAGTTGCGGGCAAGTGCCGATATTTATAATAAACAAGTTGTACAGACGGCGCGTGGCATCGGAACTTGTTCCACTGGTCGACTTTTATCATTAAACGTTACTAACGAAGGCGTAAGCAACCGCAGACATATCATTAATAACATATTCTCAGTGTTTAAGGGTTCCTCGAAAGTCACTAACGGTAGCGTGACATGTCTTTAAGGATGAAATTAAATAAACTAAAATTAAGGAAAAAGTTTTTTAATAATTGTTTTTTTTTGGTGCATTGTAAATATAAAGTATAGCAAATATATAGTAAAAATATAAATTCTAGTAGATTATCTTCAGAATATGAATGAATATTGAATACAAGACTAGTGATATAAGATATAAAGTGGTTATGAACCGTAACAATATTGACATAATATAAATACATAATACATAATATATATACAATTTCGATGTAAAAAAAACTTAGCATGATCAGTTTATTAAATTCCCAGACAAAAGAAAAGTGTTTTATAAAATTCTTGTGATTGTATTCGTAACAAATGAGAGTTTAACAGAAGAAAATAATAAATAAATAAATCACATAAATCAGTTTAACAGAAGCTAAAGGTTGATTATGTTCGGTAATAAGCCCTTTCCCGACCTCTTATTACATTTTATAGTTACTTGAGTAAGTTTCACTTAAAGGCATTATATGTCTTCACTAATCTTTTATACATACAATAGATTGAGCCTCTTAGAGAGGCTCTTATCTCCATCTCTTATAAGAGATGGAGATAAGAGAAGAGATGTAGTAGCGGCGTTTTTTTCAAATTTATATAAAAGATGTATACGATATGATATAGAAAAAATTTAATTATTCCTGATGAATGTTGACATAAAAGTTATTTTATGTTTTAGCGAAAACTGCAGACTTACCTAGATAGGCTTATGCTCAGGTACATGTTATATCACTAGATGAACTCAGAAAGCAGTAGTGGTAAAAACCTAAGTGATTCGATTAGATATTAAAATGATTTCGATACTAAAATGTCTAAAAAGCGACAATTCAATGATTAATTTCTTGAAGACGGGAGCATAGTATTTGACACATCGAATTAAAGCAGTAACTCCGTCAGAATATAGTTCAAAACAAGCTTGTTATTAATGAAAATAAACACAAAAAATATGGGGTATAAAAATTGTT
This sequence comes from Morpho deidamia, assembly GCA_947086505.1. Taxonomy (NCBI): domain Eukaryota; kingdom Metazoa; phylum Arthropoda; class Insecta; order Lepidoptera; family Nymphalidae; genus Morpho; species Morpho deidamia. Next base: position 7,009,457 of record CAMTZC010000025.1, read on the forward strand.
ATGTGTCTTACAGAAATAATCTAGTGACTGTACTAAATAATTTATTCCTATCGACTATTTGCACGCAACTTTGTACGATAATATGTAGAGCAGCCTTATTTTTACTTTCATTTTTATTATATATGCAAAACTTTATAGTTTTACGACTTTATAGTGTTTTAAGAAATGCTATTCCATTTGTCTTGTAAGCGTTAGTTTGCATATTGCATTTATTAAATACACTTTGGAAACGACTGCCGTCATACATATCAAGCCGAGATGATTTCCATTAAATAATCAAGTAAGTTTATAAAGGTGTTAGACCTTTTAGCATAAATATTTCAGAAATAAAAGTTAATAATAGTTATTGGCTATAATTGAAAAAAAATGTATAAAATAATTTCTTCTTAAATTAACTTTCTCTATTATTACGAATTTAGTATATTTTATTTAACAATTATTTGAACACTTAGAACATTGTTTTATGATAAATGTCTTTATTTTAACATTATAAGATTAACGAAAAATCATGTATTAGCATTTTTAGTTTTATATTTAATAGTTTTTAAATTGTTAAATTTTATAGGTTGCATATAAAGTTTTTTAGTTGACAGAGAAGATTGTACAGAAATCATTGGACTTTTTGCTTCGATAGTGAACAAGATATTGTATTTCATTTATTTCTTAATAACCGAGTCAAGTGTCCTTTGGCTCTGCGATTTAATTAAACTAGAAAAAACATTCGTATTCCAGCCTATCTGCATATGTATTTTTAATCACCAATATTTATAGAAGCGATTTAATTTTGTCAGGTAATTTAACGGTGATTAATTCGTTACTTAAAGTGATAAATAAGTCAACTGGCGAACCGACTGTTTCTTATTTCGAACGAAATTTAAGCATCGCGCGTTCAGGATCTTGAAATTAAACAGCCGTAAAAAAGCCGGCAAAATAATTATAAGCGAAATACAAAAGGTTCATTATTGAGGCAGAGTAATATTAAAAAATATATATACGAGGTCAACGTACTAAAACGATACTCATATAAGATTTTCTCAAATGTTGAATTTATTAAAAAAATAATTGGTACGAAAGGATAGCACGCGACTAATATATGTTGCAACTCTGTCAATTTAAGTTGGTGAAAATTATAGTGAGTGCTTCTCATTAGTTTTGGTCGCATTTAATTTGATAAAGTTCTGTAAATGATGGCTTGTTTATCGAGTATAACTGGTGAGTAAAAAATGGAATCTTGTGTGTCCAGAAGAGCAGTCCATTCAAGAATTTGTTGACAAGCAATTAAGGGTAGGCTGAGCGTGTTCCCTCGATCAAATAAAGGCAAGACGCGAGTTTCTTTTAACTGTTTTTTTTTAAATCAATGAGATTGAAGGTTTTAAAATAAATAAGATATTGGACATACAGATGATAATCGAGTTTTAATCTTGACGCTGAATATTAAACAATGGAAGTGCAAGTTATGCGTTCATGTACGGCTTGAATATAGAGGTTCCTTGCAAGCTTTTGGAGGTGCTTTTTGTTCTAATTTTTACTAGCATAATTTCTGATGTTGAGGTAGAAACTAAAACAGTAAAATATATAGATAGTAACTTTAACGCATGTTCACGACAAGCACTAATAATAAATAGTTAACTGCGATTATTTATTAGTTAACGGATTATGCATAGTAACGCTTACTTTAAGTAACAGTTATATATTGTAAATTAAATCCAACCTGTTATTTTATGATTCAAAACTAAATATGTATACGAAAGTAATAAAAAGTTTAGCGACCAGTATTTTCCACTTTAAATTCTTTAACTAATTGAAAATCCACATCGGTCGGTATTATTTTAAATTCAATATCCCATTATGAGGCAGTCCAACACGTGAATACGTAGAAAATGTTAAGAGGTGCCTAATTATTATTTCAATTGCTTCTTTAGGCAATTATCCTGTAAAAATTAAAAATTGAATTCCAAATTCTCTTTTCTCTCGTAAAAATTTCGGTAAAGGTACAACATTTTAAATTTTGGTTTTACACATATCTGTTTGCGATCAGTTATTATCATTCATCTTATTCTATTTATTCTTATTCGTTAACCAAACAAAGTTACTACGATAACACATTGATGTGACGTCACGTTTACCGCGAAGGATTAATGTTTATCGATTTGATAATTTGATTCAAGTTAGTATAGCTCAAGGCTATATAGTAAAAGCTGTGATAGCCTCCACGAGTTCAAACCCGGGCAGGCACCAATGAGTTTTTCTATTAAAACCCATGTGTCTGATTGATAATTGCAATTTATCACACGATTTTTGGTGAAGGAAAACATCGTGAGGAAACCTGCATAACTCTAGAGAATTCTGGAGATATGTGTAACCTACCAATTCGCATTGGAGCAGCGTGGTAGGTCTTAGCTCCAACCCTTTTCTCCAGAAACGGAGAGAGGAGGCCTATTCCCAGCGGTGGAATTGTAACAGGCTGCTACTTTTATATAGTACTTGATAACGAGAGGGCTCGGAGGGATAATTGGCCGCCAACAATAGGCAACCATGTCTGCATGCTGGTTCTTTTGTTCTTCACGGTGGTTAATTTTTGTAGAACTTTTCTCAAGGAATTGCGTTGCCCTTTGAATGCTGATAAATGTGCGTTATTAACAACTAAACTATAACATTAATGAGTCAACAATAGTTGCAAATAACAGTCAATGCATGTTGATGATAAGTATGATGCTACTGTCAGGATTGGCTACAGACAAGAGAACTCCTCAACGCTCAACAGTAGGGATATGGAATTTTATTTAAACCTTTTATAACTTCACTTGAACATTTTCATTATGTATGTGTACAATATTACTATGCCTGACCATTACACGGACCAGCGCTATGATACGTCTAGCCGGCTATTACCTTTATTAATTATTTTGCGCTGCCGAACTGTCCAGTGAAAATAATCGTTTTAGTTATTAATAATAGCGTAGCAAACAGTTTCGAATCGTTGTTTTCTTTTTTAATATGAAACATTAAATCTAAAAGAAAATAGACATATTTATCTTCAAGATACTTTTAGTTCTATTTGTGGCAGTATGAATAAATAAGTATATGGGTTATTTTAATTTTATATAGATAAAAAAATTAAGAGATTAAAAGAAGGAGGTTTTTGAGAAATATTAAATTTACCAGATATGCCGTGTGGTATCCGGCCGAGTAGAAGTGAACCACCCTCATTTCTTACCGAGGTGTCGTAAAAGGCGACTAAAGTAATTCGACCCACCGTGTGGTATCCGCTGAGGAGAATAGACCTGCCTCATTTCTTACCGAGGTATCGTAAAAGGCGACTAAGGTAAGTTGACGTCAGGCAGGCGGCCGACTTATCATCATTATCAAATGATGATTAAATTTACTAGATTTATGTGTGTATGAGTGGTAAATGAGATCGCTTCATTCTGGAATCCAATTCGGAGAATTTGTACCTTCCTTTTTTGTGGAGAACGATGCATGGATAGATTGCTCACTCTTGGCAGAGGGATGCGTGGTATTCGGTTGAGGGTTGTTTTTTTTTCGAACTGACTGTATGCTGTTAGCCCTAACGGCAGCCCTTTTACAGCGTCATCAGGCGGGACGGGCGAGCGCAAAAGCATCGTCGAGGTTGCGAAATCCAGAGAGCGCAGAAGCTCTACTAGCGTCGTCCTAAGAGTGCCTCCTGTGAGGCCGGACCATGGCTTAGGACGACGCGTAGCGGAGGAAGAGGGTTGTTGACGCGTTTGGCAATTCGACGCCATTCTTTTGGGACGGCTGCTTTTCTATTACTTTAATCTAAAGCAGCCTTCACTTGATCCGTCCATCGCATCGGTGATCTGCCCCGAGGTCTTGTGCTTTCGATATTCCCCTGCACTACTAGGCGATCTACAGAGGCATCTACCCGACGAGACACATTATCCTAGATCCGAAATAAAGATATCCTAATCAGATACTGAAAAAGGATGTCAATGGTCACTTGATACACGTGATTTTGGGAACGGCACCGATCACGGAAATTAACGGGTAAGAATAATTAAAGTAGTAGTTCTGTTATAAATTCTGTAATATGGAATTTAGCAAAGTAACGCCTGCTTCTATAAATCAATAAGTTACTTACTTTGGGGACGGAGAGCATTATGTTTAAATGACAAATATATTAATAATATTATTTAAAATTTCAAATGAAACCTGCTGGCATGCCTATGTCTTCATTCAACATTTGTTAAGAAAAAGTTGCATATTGATACATAAAGGTACGCCTTCTCTGCAATAGATGCTTCCGATACGTCGGTCATACATAGAGAATATTTCTTTTATTATTTTCTTTATAAATGGCATTAAAATAAGAGTTTCAAAATCCACTTGGTTGTTAACTACGAATTTCGTTAAAACATAATCTAGTAGAATCTTAATTAGTGAAACAAGTACCACAAAAGCTTCAAATGATTTACAATAATTTAAATCGTATCCACCAGTAATTAATGCTAACAAGTTGTAAATCTACGATCTCAACGTACCTCGTAGAGTCCTGTCGGTTTCTGCCATCGCATCGTTTACAGGTGATTCATTGCAAGAGGAACCCAGCGACTTAAAATCGTAAAGATAATTGTTGGTTTAACAAACGCGATCCACAGCTTTTCAAATTGTAAGCGACGCAAACGAACGACAGTTACAGAATTGTTACTAACGAGTTTTTGTTGTTTAATTTACTGTCGGTCATTATCAGTGTGGAACGTTTTAGTAAGATAAATATAAAACGTTCTTGCATAACAAAGATAGAAAAATCTTGAATTTGAAATGAAATTTCTAAATTTTAAATTTCAAAAGTTTTTTATAAGTTAATTATTTATAATTATATAATAGACAAAGTAGGAACCAACATAGGTGGTTCTTGCTTTGGGCCTTGCAAAAGTACGTATAGTACCTGGCATTAAATAGTGCACATCGATGTTTAGAACGAAATAGTCGGCCAGTTCGGTTTCGTAGAGCGCTGTCACTATCACTCAGTATGTGACGTCTCACACGGGTTTGTCAGTCTGTGCGACAGAGACAATGTTCTATTAAGCACAATCTAGCCGATTTCTCCCTCTAAGCCTCGATGTGCATTATTTAATGCCACGGGTATAAGATTCTACAATAAAGTGCCGCGATCAATTTTAGCTTGGCCGTTACAGCAGCTTACAATAACGATTACATGGAGGCTGATACAGAAAGACTACTTTAGAATTACGTAATTTTACGTAGATGATAAGAATGTGCGGATATAGCTGCTATTCGACTCTTTATGAGATAGTAATGACCAAATGTATCTAGATATAAGAATTATATTTTCAAAAGAGCAACCGCCGTGTTTCTTGCCAGCTCTTATCGGTTGGAACAGCTTACCAAACCAGCAGTAGAGTTGACGATTCAAAAAGTTTACAAGATTAGGTGAATAGATAATATTTTGATTTTGAATTTAAATGCCAGGTTTGTAACCCGCGAACCTTTTAGCCATCATAGCTACCGCATTGTCCTAATTCGTTATAAAGCGACAGTAGTCTAGAGCAAATGAATTAGCGATTTTTTTTAATGAGAACCAGCTGTTTGAGGCATTGATTGCAAAGAAATCTTTCAAATCAGACCCGTCCCGCCTTTATTTCGCACAAACAAAATGAATTTATAACGATGCCTGAGCAACACCCACAGAAGTCAACTTTACGACCTTTCCCTCATTTCCTACTTAACTAATAGACTGGAATGATTAATGAACTTGCAAAAATTGTAATACACTTAATACTATTATTATAATGCGATCAATCTTTAGTGAATTTGAGCATCAAGTTTTTTTATGATTTTTTTTTGTATATAGGTATAAGTTACAATAATTTCTGTAATGATTTTTTATTAATATATTTCAATTAACAGTATATTGTGAAGGTGAATATTAAATGCGATATAAAAGAATGGGTACGTAAAATGAGAATAAATATTCAAAATATTTTTGTGCAAAAATTAAATAATTGTGTTCACTTTGTACTCTTTAAAAAGAATCAGTGCGGCATCGGTCACAGATTTGTTACTTCTTTTATTTATTTCTTTATTGTACATACTACTTACTTTTCTAACAATATGTAAAAAAATAGGCACATGTACCTACAAACGCGGACTTATCCCTAAAAGGGATTTTATCAAGTCAACCTTTGAATAACAGAAGAAAAAGACAAGAAGTGAAATACGGTTAATATATAAAGAAAGAAAAATGATGGAATGTAGATTATAATAAATTAATACAGTAATGAACTTTTTTAATCAATTAATTAGTTCAATTCAATATAGAAATGTGTGTGGACAACAGTGTAATGTTATGGAGCTACTACTATTATGAATTGATCCAAACAAAAGCGTGGTTAAAGGACTATTTTTGCGACTTATGTGTGGCAGTGGAAGCCCATCGACTTTGTAAGTACATAAACGTGCATAATACATTGTAACGGAGTAACAACATACGGTATTGAAATGCGGAATTAAATATCAACAATTCGGCCGGAAATGACAAATAAAACCATTTAAACCAGTTCGATGGGAGATATCGTGTTTCCGCTATCAATCTTGGTGAAAAACAATAAGTTGGCAGGCCAGAGCCTTCCCACGGCCGCCGTCCAATGACGGAGCCCTGTAGTACACCGTACGTAATAAGTCACGAGCAAGCGAATACGATACAGCATTTATTATGATATTACTTTTTAATGTATTGTGCATGTTGATACGGTGACAGTGTGTCCGACAAGAAAATTATACCCTGCATTAATTCATTATAGGAAAAAATATTATGGACGACGTACGAAGCAATATTTGCCATCTGGAGTATTCAATGTTTCTTGTAGAGTTTATCGTTGTATATATTCTCGTCTTTTATTTGTTTTCGGAGTTTCGCACTTGAACGAGTAATTTCAAAACGGTATATTTTCAAAGATCATGTTTCATTATAATCTATTATGATAAATACTTTTAATTATTAATATAGTCGCCCCATCGCATCTGTAGGTTCGCGTTGGGGTATAACTAAAACGTGGCAATATGTTGGGACAGGCGATGTCGAAATCAGATAGAACCATAGTGAATGCTTGGCCAAGGTGATTAGTAATAAATATATGGAACCCTCTTCATAATTGGCGATTACAAACGATTAAGCGCGAGAACGATCGTGTTGAGGGTATAATGGGGTTTACTCGCCAATCGTCGTCTATGACAACCCGGGAATTGTTGGTTTTTTGGATATGCATCAAAGGCAATCGCCGGGTGACACGTATGATTGTATGTATCGTTTCATAATACGGACAATCATGTGGACACTTGCGCGATGATCGTGCCGATTATAAACGATCACTCGATCAACGATCATCGCTGATATTGAGGAGCAGGCATATGAAATAATGTCTCTTCTCCATAATCGAGTCATAAGATTCGATGGCTCCTACCTAACTGTAACAGTAAAACATATTATAATAGAGACTGATGATCGGAATATCAGATAAATAAACTGCACTCTGGAAGTGTCTCGAAAATCGAATATCTGTATCCATGCACCAGAAGGTGTGCACAGTTTAACATTCATTTAGTAATATCGCAGTACCCTTCATGAACATTAATCTTCCATTTTTTCACGGCTTATAAGTCAGTTGATTTATTAATATCGATCACATAAATCGTTGCGTAATAAATTATTATTTTTAACGTAATTATTATCGTAAAATCACAACAAGGTCTTTCTTGTAATGTGTAATGTTCAGCAATACACCTTCGTATGAAATATTACTGCATGAATTCATAAATTTTTATATGTATTTAGTAATGTTTCACAGTTTAATAGATAAATATTCTTTCGGATATTTCAAAAAGGGTTTAGCAATGTTAAATTGGAAAGACAAACGTAGCATTTATTAGTTATATTTGAATTAAATCCAATCAGAAAATTGGACGTATTTATAAGTTAAACGAATTACTCCTCACATTATATAAAGGAATTAATAGCTCAGGTACTGTGTATGATACTTAAAAAAAAGTAAAGTTACAGCCTATCAATATCCCACTGCTGGGCATAGGCCTTCTCTCTCTACACTCTTTATGGAGTGTAGGATTGGAGAAAATACCCACCTCGCTGCTTAAATGCGGGTTGGTAAGTTACACATATTTCAATAATTATCTAGTGCTAATCTAAATAAATAACTTCACTAAACACTTTACAATAAAATTCAGCAATGCATTTTAGCTTTGCCATTACAGCAGTTTAAAAACATTGTTATAAAGAGGCTGATACATAAAGCCTTACTATACTGTTCAGGATTACTTAGATGATAAGAATGCGTGGATATAGCTACTCTTTGACCCTTTATAAGACAGTTCCGAATAAATGTAACTAGTAATTAGAATTATAATTTGAAAAGTCAAGCTTCTTACTGGCTCTTCTCGTAGGAACTGTTTTCCGAACCAGCAGTAGAGTTCACGATTCAAAAGCACGTGTTTACAAGTTTATTTGAATAAAGAATGTTTTTCATTTAAATTTGAATTTACTCTTTATTCATATTTCGGGTAATAGCAACATCCGATAAAACTTAATTTAATACAAAATACATTGTTAGTATATTTGTATATCACTTGTTACAAATTAACATGTGCCGTGTAATGTGAAAATAAGGATATAAATACGAAATTACTCTTCCAATGAAAATTAAGAGGTATGCTGCATGCAAAAAGAAATTAGGAGTATTGTAAATGATACACACAGTAATCGACGTTATGAGAAAAAAACCAAGATGATGACTACCAATTTATTGCCTCTAGTGGCAGCCATAATTGCCCATGGTCTCCAACCAACAATTTCTTATTAAACCACTATAGATCAGTAAGTTTTGTTACCTTTATATTCTATGTAATTGTACTTTGACAAAGTTGCGGCAAATTGGTATCCTGAGGTGATAAATATAGGGCAAAGTATTTATCGCATGGGTTTCGAAATAAATTGTGAAATTTATTTGTAGAGAACAAATGCCCTTTACTCGTGTAATCGTATAATTTCTTTGGTAAAAACAGTCCTGTTAATTGAACAACTTTATTACAGATGCTGACGTAATAAAAATCGTATGCCTATTAGATGCTTTGGCGGCAATTACTGATTTGTGTCGTATTCACTGACAGAATCAGACTTATTTAAAAAGACTATTAAAATTTAAGTAGCATGATTATAAACCGCAGCTTTAACCTACTGAGATAAAACGCCACTCAAAAACCTATTAGCCATAAAAAAAACGATTTGTCCATAATTTAGTTGGCACGTATAAAAAAAAATTGAAAGTACAAACTTATATTTGGTTGTATTGTTTGGTTGCTTATAGTTGGTTTAAACAGACTATTGCAGAAGACCTAGGCATCACACTGAAGTTGATAGTGCAATTATTTTTTTCAAATTCAAATTAATAATTATTATTTTAATAATTAATAATAATCATTTTTTATTCGAATTAGCCTTTACAAGCATTTTGGAATAGTCAAATTATAATGAAGCTACGACTAGTTTAAAAAGGTGCTCTAACCGATAAGAACCAACAATAAACTCGGCGGTCACTCTTTTCAAAAATAAATATTACGATATTGTATTTGTAATAGATCACATATCAAAAATTACAATATAATCTAGTGCGTAGCTGGTCGAAATTCAATTCAAAGCTTTCTTATTAAAAAAGGTTATATAAGTACTATCGAATATTAAATAAATAATAAATATATGGGACATACACACGGTCGTCGTTCCCCATAGTAAGTAACTTAATAATTAAGTTATAAGTGACGGACAACTGGTAAATAAAACATATATAATTTTAAATACATACTTAAGTACAAATATACACCCAGGCTCGAAAAACTAACAAATTGTTTATAGAAAATGTTGGCCCTCTGCGGGAATCGAACTCGCGACCCGTGAAGCTGAAGGGTGCATCACTACCCACTGCGCCAACGGGCCAGTCAAAATATAATAAATAAAAATAGTAGTGTTATATTCCATCTTATGTATATGCGATTATAAAGGATTTTATCACTACCTCGTATTGAATATTACTACTGAAAGTTATAATTTGGAATATAACGAAAGTGTTTTGTTTGATTTAAGTATTGCCAAAGTTTATTTCAAGTTCGTGAGAATAAGAATAACCATTGTAGTAGGTACTAAATGAATATTTAAATCGGATCTTTTGTTAACGTGTACTTTCCGTAACATACAAAAGTAAGAATTGATACTATGTGTCGTATTCCGGTCTTACCCAGAGGGGATGCAAATACAACTTTTTGCGGCGTTGGTAGGTCACAGCTTTCGGCTAATGAGCGGATAGAAAGGGACTATTTATATACAAAATGAGTACTTATTTTTCACGTGTAACATGTATATGACACTATAACGTATTTTTATAACGTATGTATATACGTATGTACAGATAAAAAATTGCTTTGATCGCTACCAAACTTTACAGGATCGTCAGCTGAGTCGTTGTGAAGATTGTCTGAAAGTTTTATTAAAATCAGTCCAGCCGTTTCGGAGTCTATAAAGGACATACAGACAAATATTTTTTTGTATATACACGATAAACGTAATTTACTATGTATCGATATTCATATTTCATTAATTTTTCTTATCATGTGAAATAGCAGAGAGCAACGTTAGCAGAAGTATGAATATGACAAAAAATATCGTGTTATAATGAAAGCATAAAAAAGGGTATTAATAATTAAGTGATATATTAACTGTACCTACTGATGTCATAGATGGCATTGAAATAAGGATTACGATGTATCTAAGACAATTAAGCCTAATTTTGAATTCGGTCAGTTTAATAATAAACCTGCGAAATTTACAAAAAAATTTCAAAATATTATTTAGGTAATATTGTTACGAATATATAATGTAACAGTAAAAAAAGACTTAAAAAGAATTATAGAAAGCCGGTGTACACACACCCATTAAAAATGTATGGTGTAGAAATTCCACAAAAAGATTAAAATGGATTTCTCTACATCAACACATTGATGGGAATAACATGATAAGTTTAAAGCTTTATTTATATATTTTTGAATTCCATTTCATCTTTATAACTATTTAGCTTTCGTATTTGACAAAAAATATAAGAATTGTTAATTTCCTATTAGATAATACTAGCTGTGCCAACGGCTTCGCCCGCGTGAAATTCTGTAATTTACGAAACTTTTCCTGAATTTTCGAAATTCGAATTCGAAAATTTTAACATAAAAGTAGTTATTGTGAGTTAACCGTGAGAGATAGAGACATGTTATCGCGGAATTTTTTGTAGTATGTTTATAGATCTCTGCTGGCTTAAGCGGCGTACGCGACTAAAGCTCCCAGCAAGCAAGTTTTCCAATAACTGCTCGATCTCTTGAACACAAATAACATAATACCGATATGTACTATTTAAATTAATAATAATTACTTTATTAAAAACCGTACAAAGATCTGTTCAGTAGATTTTGAGAAAATCGATACCATACAGTCAGACAGCTTTTTGGGACTTTGTTTTATAACAAGTATAGATAGATATTAAGTATTTATAGACAGTTTTTGTAACTCTATATCTTTATGTTAAATAGTTGCGTTTAACTTTATGGAATAGGGTCACTTAATATGTATTGTAAAATAAATGTAAGAGGGACCAAATGTCGCGTGGCTGAGGGACAGGTGGGCCCTCTGCAGATTGTTGAGGTTAGGGTGATGGAGGGTTGATGGTGAAGTGTAAAGCAATGTGTTGAGGGTCGAAAAATTTATTATTATTTCTACTGGAATAGTTTCGTCTTAAATCAGAAATGAGGAGATCTGTTTAGAATCAAAATAACCGATACAGATCAGTGTTTCGCGAAGCTAACACGGTAGTGTACGGGGCACATAGTACGATATTAATCATTTGACAGACAAGAAGGGGGAGGGGGCTGTTTATGAATTTTGACCTTCATTTTTAGATGTTGTTATTTACTATATAATAATTATACCATATTTGTATACCATTTTCTTTGTTATAAAATTTCCCATTGAACACAATAAATCACTTTTAATTAATAAATTACATTTCAAAATTGAATTTTTGGACATGATGCTCACTAGACGTTTGAGGGGTTAAAAAATAACCTTTGAATGTTGGGGTCCTAGAAAGTTTATATGACGATCCTGTAGTATGATGAGAGAAAACTTTTATAATTTTCCTTTAATGGTAGTAGCTCATTTTCTTTTTTTTTCATTATTTATTAATAATAATGTTAACTATTACGGAAGTAAACAGAACAAATAAGTATTTCGTCTTGTCTTATTCAAACGCTGGGATTTACGGAGGTTCATACAGCTAATGAAATACGAAAATAAGTATAAGATACCTTCAATTAATGCTATTAGAACTCGTCTTTATATAATAGACTGAAAAATTCATACTCGTGCTGACAGCTATACTGTACACGCTGACCTTTTAATAATAATAACTTCAAGGTCTAATAATAATGCACCCTGCGCAAATCCGAACAATACAGAACCAGCCACCATATCCATTTCAATGCATACGAGTGTAGAGATTCGAGAACACGTATTGGCACCCTAATGCAATAAACAATTTATATTGAACTCCAAATTTTGTATTACTTATTAGTATTTGGTTGAAAGCAATAGGTCAAGTTATATCGGTGGTTAGTCTTATGCAACATGCGTCCACGTCGCGTGTCGCGAGGGCGCAGGACAGGTGTGTTTTACCCCTTGTTTGAGGGAATTTAAGGCCATAACGCATAGCTATACTTGTGCTGATTATAATTATGAGGGGTGACAACAATATTGTATACTATATTTTTATAAATTCCAAGTATATTTGGACTCTTTGTGCTTACGATTGTTTTTGCTCTAATAAATTAATTGAACTAATTTGCAAAAGAAGATTTGGTATCCAACCAAATTGTAATCAACTTTCCATAGAATTTTATCCATCTTTATAAGGAAAATCAACTAATCTATACTGGACACCAAGACTGTATTATTTTAATCAATTTATGTTATAATAATATTGTATTGTTGTGTATTATGGCGCTTACAAAAGATTCTAACTAACGTCAGAGACATTACGCCAATTTATTAAAAGTTGAATACTTTCCGGACAAGTCTCCAAATAGTTAAGTACAAGCTAGACTTAAGAAGATTACTTAGTATTCTTAAATCCAAAAAGTCAGCAATAAGGCAAAGGTATAAAACTTTTCAGGTATTCCTTTGACAAATTACTATAACAAAAATTATATTCCGTGCTTCCGTAAAAAGAACAAACTCTCACACTTTCTGATCGATTATAATAATATAGATAAGATAAGATAGATTATAATTCTTTATACTTTTGTGTACAAAAATTAAATTGCTTAAAAGAAAATGTAAGAATACCTAATTTAAACTTCTCTCGTAGGGAAATTCTCTCTCTGTACAAAATTGTCATGAATAAAACAGTTCATCCTAAAAGTAATAAATTAATAGTAACCTTACATTCGGTACGCATCCATAGTAAAAGCGTTACACTTATCGAATGCAAATAAACGTGTTACATGTTTGAATAGAGCCAACCCCTCGATTAAAGTAAAATTTTAAAGTGTGTTTCCAAGTACATATAAGCACCGGACTAACGTGTCTATAATAATTCATGTTTTAATTGAAAATTACGTAACACGACAAATCAAAGAACTATTTACAGTTAATGAATTTCATATATCAGCTTTTTAGCTTTGAATTTAAATTTAAGTTAAATTGAAAAAAATAAAATGAATATAAATTCAAATTTAATTGAAAGATTTGATACATCGACGAATCAAGACTAGACTTTTAATGTAAACAAAAGCTTGAGTCACAATCAAGTAATTGTCAAGTCGAAGTTGAATTTCCATAGAGTTATTAAACTAGAATAGGGAAGCAAAAGGCAGGACTGGAACTGAGAGTGTCGCAAAAGATATTTAGGGCAGATGAAACTCATAAACTTATCTTTGTTTAATGATACATAAAAAGCAGATATAAGTCTGATTTGCTTTTTCTTTAAATGGACACATTTTAGGCTGGCCCTCCGACTCTAGTATAATAACCCTATGGGAATTTCTACAAAGATGAAAATACCGTCGTCTACCGAATAGAAATGGCGTTAGCAATTGTATTAACATGCCAATGTTTTTTTAAGCAAGACAAGTTTGTTACAGCTAAACTTTCTCACTCATCACAAACCACACTTTGCTAAAAAAATACTACATCAATCAAAGAAAGATTTTATGATACACAATGCAGACAAAAGATATTTTATGTTATGATATTTTTCGTTTTTAGTTACGGTTTTTCAAGTGTGCCTACCAAAAGTTTTCAATTTGTGCATTGAATATGCTCTAAGTTCAATCAAAATCCGCGATATTAAAAAAAAAAAAAGTAAAGTAGCAGCCTCTCCGTTTCTGAGAAGAAGGGTTGGAGCTAAGATCTACCACAGTGCTCCAATGCGGATTGGTAGGTTACACATATCTCCAGAATTCTCTAGAGATATGCAGGTTTCCTAACGATGTTTTCCTTAACCGAAAAGCGTGTGATTAATTGCAATTATCAATTAGACACATGAGTTTTAATAGAAAAACTCATTGGCGCCTGCCCGGGTTTGAACTCGTGTTCCCCTCGAAAGAGTCGCACGGTCTCACCGCTGGGCTATCACAGCTCATTACATGTATATACATGTAATGAGCAGTGATAGCCCAGATAATACATCTATATTTAATACCGCGATATTAAAAAAGCTCAGAATTAGCTCACGCTGTAAATGCTTTCTTTAAAATGTTTAATTATTATTAAAAAAAAATAACAACAAATATCAATGAAGTCTGGGTGACAAACAACTATACGATTAAAGCTTTGTATTTAATCTAAATCTTCAACAAATGTTTGGGTATTTTGACCGCAGGACTCAAATCATCTTTTTTTATTTATTCTGATAAATCTTCAGATGTCAAAAGCGCCCTTTGTTATGGATCAGTATTGAAAGTGAGTCTGCAATTATACAGATCTTGTGATAGAATTCATATATTTCAACACTATTGTAAGTCTTTAAAGCCATCGATGATATTCTATTGAAATTTATCCCGCGTTGATGGGATCCTTATCGTTAGAATCATTTATAAAAGCACTTTGTAACACTATCTTACTTGGCTATCGCATGTATGCTGTATGTTCATCAGAATAAGAATCTATTTTTAACTTGCGCATAAGCTTTTAGTAAATTAATATAAAGAGTACATCTTCGGTTATGTTATCGAATGATAAAATACTTTTAACTTGTGTCTTTGTATGACAGTATAAATATATTTTTTGTATTAAGTAGTGGCTCGAAAAGGTCATTGGTTGTAAATAATGGGATTGTCCGAACATCTGTAGCACCCAAAGAGTTGTTGATGAGGTGTATGTCTTTAAAATGATAATATTATGTAAGGATCTTCAAGGATTATAATAAATCTCATTCTTGCTCTGTCCGTGGACATTTTATCGACAGTCGAAGGCAGTTAAAATTATATCATTTGACTGGCCCGTTGGCACAGTGGGTAGTGACACCACCTTCAGCTCCGCGGCTCGTGGGTTCGATTCCCGCCGAGGGTCAACATTTTCTATAAACAATTTGTTTGTTCTTCGAGGCTCGGTGTGTATTTGAAATTATTTATGTAGTATATATGTGATATCATAAGCTGTGATAGCCTAGCGGTGAGACCGTGTGACTCTATAGAGACGATCATGGGTTCAAACTCCGGGCAGGCACCAATGAGTTTTTGTATTAAAACTTATGTGTCTAATTGATAATTGCAATTTATCACATGCTTTTCGGTGAAGGAAAACATCGTTTATATAAATGTAGCATATCCTGCAAATCTCTAGAGAATTCTAGGGATATGACGTGTAACCTACCAAACCGCATTAGAGCAGCGTGATAGGCTCGACAACCCTTCTCTCAAAAAAACGGAGAGAGGAGGCCTATACCCAGCAGTGGGATAATAACAGGTCTTTACTTTTATGTAGTATATCTACCAGTTGTCTGTCACCCATAATACAAGTATTAAGTTACTTACTTTGGGGATGGACGACCGTGAGCGAAAGTGTCCCATATTTATTTGTTATTATTATTATCATAAGTTGCAGTTTCTAAATGAGACATTTATTTTGATTTGTGAATTGAAATAGTTTAAAAGTAAAAGATTATATTTTTATTAGAAAAAATCAAATATCGTCACAAATTTATTTTCCACGAATACGGTATGAATTTCATGCACCGCAATGAATAATAGATAGGTTGTATATTTGCCATGTAATTGACACAGCGCAGTTCTTGTGTTATAGACTTATGATATAGTTTGAACGATTAATCTGTCGCGGTAGGTGGTAAAATTTACGAATAATGAGACGAACCACCTCCGGAGTTCTTCGCGTGCCAATTATTGACGTAATTATTTTAAAAATATGACCATCCTTTTGTGATATTTAACACTTTAAGGTGGCAATATTTTTTAATCACCCGTCGCGACCAATGTTTATACAGTCGCCACGTAGCTTGGCTCGTTAATTGACTCTTTATTCCGTATTTCTTCACACATTCACGGAACTTCATTCTTCGAACTCTTTATAAAGCCTTGGCGAGTCATTCATTATCCCTGCCTTCAATGAAATTGAGTAGGTACATACATGTATGGTGCCGGTTACATGATTGAAACTGGCAATCCGAAAATAATGGTCTGATGAATGAGCGTTGTAATGGTCAAGCGAATACAACATGCGACGTAATTATTGAACATAGCGAATAAATTCTGACACGCATTTATGGAATATTATGTAAGACTTGAGTATCTCATTAGCAGTTATGACGTATTTTGCCGTGATCACGTTTTAAAAATTACTTGATGTGAAGACTAAATTATTGCGCTAAATTAATTTTATAAAATTCAAGTCATCTCATTTTATCTTTTAAGGACCTGTAATTTTGTATAAATTATATAAAACGTGACTAATCACGGTATATAGGGGATGAAGAATGAAGAAATTCCTTCTAGTAATAGCAGTCCATATGCAATTAGTGTGAGATCCGATTACCATATATTCACTGCAGGTAGAGTGTTCAAATAGGATTTTTAAAAGACAAGCACGACTTATCGAACGTTCAAGACATCTGAAAAGTGACTAGTGATTATCCGACGTTCACACTGCAGGCTATTAGTAGCAGCCGAAGGAATACATTTATTCTGATTATCAATTAATTAGTCCTTTACACTCAGATGGAAGATAAACCCGCATTTTTCAATACAACCGAGTAACTTTTAATTAACAGCGAATCAAAATGAAAAATTCACTCGTGTTGAGTGTTAATAAAGCGAATAATAAGTACAAATGCAAGATTTTTCTTTAAGAATTTTTCACTTGATTGGATGGGATTCTTTTCTTGGGTGATATTTATATAAAGTAATTTATCTCTCGCCATTTTTCTACCGCAGCTAGTAAGATAAAGTTAAGAAATTTTATAAATAGACAATTCAACATATAGGGTAAAAAAAGTAAAGTAGCAGCCTGTTACAATCCCACTGCTGGGAATAGGCCTCCTCTCGCCGTTTCTGGAGCTAAGACCTACGACTCTGCTCCAATGCGGATTGGTAGGTTACACATACCTCCAGAATTCTCAGAGATATGCAGGTTTCCTAACGATGTTTTCCTTCACCAAAAAGCGTGTGATCAATTGAAATTATCAATTAGACACGTGAGTTTTAATAGGAAAACTCATTGGTGCCTGCCCGGGTTTGAACTCGTGTTCCCCTGGAAGGAGTCGCACGGTCCCACCGCTGGGCTATCACAGCTTACACATATACAGTGCTTTGGGGTAATTACGAAAACGGGGATATCCCAGGATGTGGGGATTACTTTTTACCATGCAATATTTTGTACTCTCGTAGCATAATTATAAACGCCACACTACCCGTCTTTCACTCGTCAGTCTTGACAAGTAGCTAGTAGTAAATTAGCGTGTATTAACGTAACTATTGCGTCGTATCAACTTTTTTGAAGATTTTTCGTTTATTGCAATTACCCCACACCTTGTATCTCTGGATTTTCGTAAGATATCTCGATGATTGTAAATTTCATGATAGATAATTTTTTTGACGCTTTAGTTTTTAATTTAGGATCTGCCAGATACCGTATTTGTTGTTTTTTTTCGGAAATGCCTCTAGGGTTCCAATTAAGAATTAAAGAAATAACGAACAAATTTTACATAGTAGTTTCTAGTGTTTGTCAATTTCAAATAATTTAGATATACTAAAGGAACTGTAATAATTATTCCATTCAACGTATTTCATAAGTGAAGGTGATACGTTAAGTCTGTCACCGAAAGAGTTTTGGTGATGCAACGTCAAATTTAATAAACGCTAATTGACAAAACGTTTAAACACGTCGACAAAAAGTCTTTCTTTAAACAACGTGCATAAACGGCTGAAGTTTGTATCAATTCCTTCAAGCTTTTTGTGCTAATAGCACCGCTTCACGTTAGTTTTTTCTACACATAGATCAAAAGCAGAACGTCATTAATCGTAATTTATTTTGTATAAGAAAATGTAGTGCCGTACAACAAACATTTGAAAAACCATTTGCGCCGTTCAATGTGTTAAACGAACAGTTAATATGACAACAATTCGTTTAAGTAACTAGGAATGCCTAGACAATCCATATTGCACGGTGTTCCTTGGTATGCCTTTTATTTGGCCTTCATTATAATAGAGTTGAGCATAAAAATCCTATCCAAGGCATTTCTATATTTAATTTAAATACTTGCCTCTTCCATAAATTTAAGAGGTCCAAGTTAAACATTAATGATGTAGACATCTTTTATTTTCACTTGTAATTGCTTAAAGGCTCGCAGGAACAAGTCCTGGTAGACACGAACAATGTTTGGAATACGAAGATTTCGCACTAAAGTCTTTCTATTGCACCGTAATGCATTAAGCTGTCCTACGAGTAATGGATAGGGAATTTCATGCTTCGAAGGTCAATTTAAATTAATTCACACATTAAAAAGACAAGTTCAGCGGACGCGAAACTCGAAGTAAATATCCATAATCCTATCAGGAATAGGGCGTCCAGAATGACGTGCACTAAGGATCATATTAACCTGTCCATATATTAATATTGCGTCATGGATTAAATTCTTAATCTTAGAATGGAACTGGAATGGGTATTTATATAGTTATTGTAATTTTATACGATATAAGTTTCATTTGAAAGTTTGCACATCAAGATAAGTGTTCAAATACACTCGCCTATATATTGTGTTTTTATCAATTATGTATTTTTTCCTTTTCCTGAGCAGATTTGTTTTTACTTAGTAGTACAAAAAATATACTGGCGGTCTTTCGGTTTTTTAAACGATATATTTGTTCATAGATTTGTAATATAATTAACGCCAGAAAAAATTGATCAACATAGATTATCAATAGTTGGTTCTGGTCTGCTATTATTAGATGGCTCTAATCGCGGGTAGTTGTATTTTATCAGAAGAGCCAATCAGCTTAGTATTGGTAAACATTAAAGCTTAAATCTAATTATGTATTAGCATACACTGCAGTGAAGCGTAGACTTTCGCCATTTCTTTCAAGTTAAAGTCTGAGTGAGTTATTGTCAATAGCACGTTTATTGAAAAGTAATTATTAAAATATCCAATATTCAATTCATATTTACGTTAATAAGTTGCGTCAATAAATAATATTGGAAGATTTATATGTACTCATTATGCAATAACTTACTTTTTCAGTTTTAAATAATAATATATCATAATAATAAATAATTTTTAATATTATGTGTAGATTTTTTGTAATTAATTTTTATATATTTTTCCTTACATCAATGTTTAATCCTTTTTAAATCTATATGAACACTACGAAATTCCGCATCCTTAAAATTGAGATTTGTAAAAATATTTATGCATAAGTCTTCGAATGAAATGCAAAGGGGTATAATTGATTTTCTAAATAGGCTACCGGATAGTAGGGTTGAGTTTTTGTTCATTTCTGCAAATGCAAACCCTTTATGATTGACGGCGGATACTTAAGATGTTTACAGACAAAATAAGAAATAAACCGAATATCGAACGGAAGCAATGATATTGACCCTTTGAGACCCTTGCCCAAATACAATGAAGGATCAACAAAAATAGAGAGTGTGGAACGAGCCGACACATCTGCCCGCCACTATCGAATAAATCTACTAAAATAATATTTTTATTTTGATTACGCATGCACGGGTTAGGCAGATGTTAGAAACATTTTACACTTACCTGTTGTTCGCCGAACAACAAGTAGAAACTGATTGACATTTAAATAGGTGTTATGTAAAGTTATAATTACCCTCATCTCTTGATGTATTTTGTCATGTAATATCTACATATATTTCTTAGCTTTATGTATTTGTTAAAGTTAAATAGTCAGTAACTTTTACGAATTATTGCCTTGTTTATACTGTTTCCTATGTAACAAAATTAAACATAAAATTACTTGAAACTAATATTATCATCATCCTTTTACCTTTATCCCACTCTGAGTGGGGTCGGTACAACATTTGACAAACATGTTGTCACACGATTTGGCTACGTATTTTAGGACCGGCCGCGTGCCTGACGTCAAGTTACCTTAGTCGTATTTTACGACTCCTCGGTAAGAAAGAGGGTGATCTGTTCTACTCAACCGGATACCACACGGTAGGTCAACTTACCCTACTTAAAGTTTTTTTTAAACAAATTGACTTATAGGAAGTGATTGATTTATAGTAATCGAGGTCTATTTTATTAAAAATTTGATCACAAAAGTGTGATGATTTCCGTAATAGGCTAAAATATTGAAATTAACATCTTGGATGTAGGATATTGAATTATGAAATTATGTTTAGGCATAGATTAATTCTAATATTTTTTTTGAAATTAACGAATTAATTTCGCCTTGACGCAATGAAGTTTATTTCAATACATATTTGGTCATATGACTTTTAGGTCATCACTCAAATTCAAATTCAAATTCAAATAAGTCTTTATTCAAATTGGCCTATTACAAGCACTTTTGAATCGTCAAATTAAAATTAAATTGAAGCTACAATTTATTTAAACTAATTGTTATTTTTCATTTTAATTTTTCATATTTATCTACTGAGTTTCTGCTAGGAGAGAAAATCTTTTCCCAGAAGTGGGACAGCAAAAGACAAGTGGGATGGTTACTGAATAAAGAGAATTCTTTGAAAACAAATCGGTTCGATAAAGGCAAAGGCCGTGTGTCCCGTCTAAGTCTAAGGGTGGTTTAAGTCGCCAGTCACTGACCATACCGGCTATAATGGGCTATATTATCTCATTATTGACCCAGTACAAGGTGCGATACTAACATCGGGTTGTAAGGACGTTACAACGTAAGATAATGAGGACTGTGGCAAAGGAAGGCGGGTTCGTTATCGGTTTGATCAAATATAATATTATATTACCTTACTATGTAGCAATAAATTGTGATACTGTAATGCCTAGGAACGTAAAGAAATATTATTGACGGCCATTCAATCTAAATGCCAACTTCACTTGTTGTTAATCCTACATTCTGATTCTTTAGGATACAGAACGATCTCATCTCCCTTTATCATTCTCCTGCCCTTATCCCATTCTAAGATTTGTCGGAACATCATGTTATATATATTACTCATAAGAAAACGAGGAAAGGGAGGCCATATTTATTTATTTAAATACTAAACAGACTTTGATAAGATACTGAAAATATAAATTTTAATAAAGTTACAGATTCAGATAGCTACTTGTTTACAAAAATATTTTTATTAGATCGTAAGTAATGTTAAAATCGTCTTAAATTATATCTTTTGAAATTATAGAACTACTAATATAACCTAAGAAAAATGTTGTCATTACAAGTCGTAAAGATAAGTTAAGTTTTTTGTGCGAAATAACTACGGTACACAAAAATCGATTTTACGCTTCAATGACAGTAAGGGACACCGCCCATGCAGCCCGAATATTCAGTGACACTATTTGAGAAGTAATAAAGGAAACTAATAAATAAAATTAACATTGTTAAAAGCAATAACAATGTGCAAAGGAGCCGCACAGGTTTATACTTAGGCAGGCGGTGTTACATACTGTTTACTATATTAGTATCATCTTTGGCCATCGTGGCTTAGCTGAACTTTGAAAGAGCAATTGCCGTATCAAAGCTTACAGATTCTAATTCCGGGCATGAATCAATGATTTTTCGAATTCACTTTAATTAATTTTACTACTAACTACCATTTTGGGTACCATTAGGTTTCTTCTGCAGTTAGTTCGAGATTATAAATAGATGTTATGTAAATTAAAAGATGCCGTGTGGTATCCGGCTGAGTAGAATAGACCACCCTCATTTCTTACTAAGGTGTCGTAAAAAGCAATTAAGGTAAGTTGACCCGCCGTGTGGTATCCGGCTTACTAGAATAGACCACCCTCGTTTGTTACCGAGGTGTCGTAAGAGGTGACTAAGGTGAGTCAACCCGCCGTGTGGTATCCGGCTGAGTAGGATAGACCACCCTCATTTCTTACCAAGGTGTCGTAAAAGGCGACTAAGGTAAGTTGACCCACTGTGTGGTATCCGGTTTAGTAGAATAGACCACCCTCTTTCTTACCGAGGGGTCGTGAAATACGACTAAGGTAAGTTGAAGTCAGGCAGGCGGCCGGTCGTAAAATATGTAGCCAAATCATTTGTAATATGTTGTGCCGACCCCACTCAGAGTGGGATAAGGCAGGAGGATGATGTAATATAAATTGAAAGCATTCTACCTAATGCATCAGAGATGTCAAAGTGATAACTCTAATAAACAAAATACATCATAGGCTTTATACATTATAAGACAATATAAATTATAGGCTAAGATTAAAATATGCTAAGACAGCGTATTTTTTTATAAGAATAAATAAGAATTAATAGACCCAGTGACTTGGCCATTGATATAAATCTTTAACGCTTCGACACATTTTGACCACACGTCAGGTTATGAACGATATAAAATATCTTGCTTTGTAGTCCTTTACGCGCGCTTACAATGGACGTCTAACTTATAAATTTTAGTACGAACAAAGGCGCCATATTGACAATGTCTCGGAATATAATATCGATAAATGACGGCCGGACTATAAGGTAACCACATTATTAACATTTTCAGTACATGCAATATAACAGAACTAACTACTTTGCTATAATCCGCACGGGTTAAGTGAATGCATGCAAAGCCAATGTGTATGAAGCAGGCAAAATCTACG
The DNA here is from genome assembly GCA_947086505.1 of Morpho deidamia. NCBI lineage: Eukaryota > Metazoa > Arthropoda > Insecta > Lepidoptera > Nymphalidae > Morpho > Morpho deidamia. Next base: position 7,032,832 of record CAMTZC010000025.1, read on the forward strand.
CACCTTATACATGCAGGACCAGCCACCACATGCACCCCAAGGCGCAATTCACCAGCAACAACGAAACGAAACGAAACGGTTTTTCGGGGCGAAACGATCGTCGAGATTGTGGTGGTGGGTGTGTGTGCTGCTTTTGTGTTCGTTGTTGCTGGTGAATTGCGCCTTGGGGTGCATGTGGTGGCTGGTCCTGCATGTATAAGGTGCGTAGATTTTGCCTGCTTCATACACATTGGCTTTGCATGCATTCACTTAACCCGTGCGGATTATAGCAAAGTAGTTAGTTCTGTTATATTGCTTGTAATATGGAATTCCGCAAAGTAACGCCTGCTTCTATAAATTTTCAGTACATGTTTTCAGACTGCACGTTGCTATTCATTTCTTTTCCTCCAAAGTATTAATAATTCGTAAGAATAAATCTTATACTACGTACTTTCAAACAATGAAATCGCTTTATAAATTTTTATAAAATTTTGTTCTCATTAGATTACAAGACATTTTTATGTTGAGTTTGAGTAGAATAGACCACCCTCTTTCTTACCGAGGGGTCGTAAAATATGACTATGATACGTTGACGTCAAGCAGGTGACCGGTCGTAAAATACGTAGTCAAATCATGTGACAACATGTTTTTAACATGTAATGCCGACACTTAGAGTGGGATAAGAGCAGGAGGATGATGATGATTCTCTGTCAAAGACAAAGCAGAGAAGTCGAAATTTCATTTTCTTTTTATTGCAATTACCTATATACAACATAAATATAACATTGCTATTAGAAATTATAACTCAATTTAAATATAAAAATTACCAATTTTTTAGTAGTCGAAAAAGTATTAGTATTCAACAAATTTCATACATCTAGAACCTTACCTTATTTTAAAATAGCGCAGTTTTTACGCTGCGCCATACAGATTTATGCGATTCAAAAAATTGATTATTAACATTGATTATTAAAATTGATTAACATAGCCCATCGTCATGACTTGATGATGACCCTACTCACTATACGTAAAATTTGTGTGAATATCAACACGCAACGTAATAGTAATGTTTTTTTCTATAAATAATATATCATGGTTACCCTACAAGACGGCGATATTAAAATATATCTGCCGTGAGATCGAAGTAAATCAATATTGATGATAGGTTAAATCACATTGTCCAGTTGTTTACAGTCTTCAAAAGTTGCTACTGAATGCCTGCATAAATCTTGTACAAATTATATCAATGAGCATTCCATGTATTTGTAGGCACTGAAATATTTACAGATTCATATAATCATCCTCATCATTGTTTTGGTTGTATTTTAATATAATATATCGAATCTGAGATGTATCTTAATTAACATTGAATTTCAGGTAATGTGATGAGATAAATGTTCAAGCAGTTGTCTAGAAATTGGGTCACACATCCCCTATTAAGCTGAGGTTCTAAGTTATCGTTTCTATTATTTGTGAAATTTCTCGGATCGTCCATATATGGCCATAAATGGTATTAATTTATAGAATAATTTATATAATTAGGCGTTACTTTGCGGAGATCCATAATAAAAAAATAATAATAATATAATTTTGCTATAATCCGCGATACAGTAAATAGAAAATATATATAGTGTTAAATGTATAGTGGACTATCCGTATTTTCATACCTGATACGTGCAGGATTCGTAAAAACACATGCACAAACCTCCACCATTGCCACCACAATACACAAACACTACACACGTTTCATATCACAAACTCAACTATCACTTCGCTTCGCAACAGAAGCATCATCAGGAGATAGACTCCACGACAAAATCGCAAAGGTATAAATGGTATTGTTATACTAGCTGAGAGCAATAAATACCTTGAAAAAAATTAACATATGTAAAAAGAGTCAGTAAACAAATAAAACATATTTAACACAGTGGGACTCAAAATTACTGTTTTAGGAGTTTTATAATTCTCATTTGTTTTATTACAGATTAACTTTTAGACACGTAGAGCTTTTCGTGACACGTGAGCTTTAAGAGACTAATAATTAAACTACATTTAAAGTGGTGCTTTAGGAAGTTTAATAACGATATATCAGCTTAGGGATTTATAGCGCGATGATAGCGAAGCGCAAAAATAAAAAATAATAATGTGCCTTAATAACTTTAAAGAGCAATTATCTTATACATGTGTTATCTTATGTTAGTTGTGTAAAGCAGACTTTATACAACTTCCCTTTCACAACCTTGGGTGTATTGGACATAAAACCTTATAGGATTCAGATTCATTTAAAGTATCTGTATACGTTATTTCGACATTCATTCGAATTAATCCTGCAAAAAAATCTTATGCTCAATTTCCCTTGAAACGTCAAATGTTTGCTTTCGAAAAGGATTTTAAAATGCAACAAGTTTTTGCGTAGAAAGTATTCCTGGATTACAGTATGCAAAGCATATTGGCTTAAAGTGAACTTAAATTTTACAGTCCTTAGAATGAAAAGGAGAATTGTGTTCTATTGTTAGGCACCGTAGCGTTGCGAATTAAATGTGCAAGTTTGCGTTCAATTCGTTGCAGGGATATCGGGTGAGTTACAATGGATACTATTTGATTGCTTCATTATGCGAAATCGGAGTCTGTTCATTGTATATCATTTTGCATGTTATATCTGGTTGGATCCTAATTTAATCATCTTGAAGATTGGACCACCGGGAAAAGCTATGTATCGGGTGGGCTTAGCAGAGCGATTGAAGCCTTGGACAGCTTGGCATTGATATGTTGCATTCCTTGACTAAACACGTTCCGATGCGTTCGTCTCTTGATGTTAAGAAAAGTGAGGTGCTGATGTCGTTAAAATTGATTAAATCGCTGATTAAGCATTAAATTTTTCTTAAAAATTACTATTACTAATGACATTACTGATATCATCATCATTCTCCTGCCTTTATCCCACTCTAAGTGGGGTCGGCACAACATGTTACAAAAATGTTGTCACATGATTTGGCTGCGTATTTTACGACCGGCCGCCTGCCTGACGTCAACTTACCTTAGTCGCCTTTTACGACACCTCGGTAAGAAAGAGGGTGGTCTATTCTACTCAGCCGGATACCACACGGTGGGTCAACTTACCTTAGTCGCCTTTTACGACACCTCGGTAAGAAGTGAGGGTGGCCTATTCTAAGCAGCCGGATACCACACGGCACATACCTTAGTCGCCTCTTCGACACCTCGGTAAGACAGGAGGGTGGTCTATTCTATTCTGCCGGATACCACACGGCGTAACTATTGAAATTACTGTATAACATGTAAATTTAAGTAAATTATCTTATGTTTAATTGTTTTTAATTTATCTATTCCATTGTTTCGACAAGAATTGTGTAGTACTGTGTTCTCTAAATTACATTTTTTGCGTTCTTAACGACGTACTGCTGATTTGAAACATTGTTGCCGTAAGGAAAATTCATTTAAACCCACAGCGGTAAAAATACAATTATAATCACTAGATATATTTATTTACTATCTTTGCTACATGTTTTTTAACGTGAAAGAATTCCTAAGTTGATGTACGTCAAAGAATCTAATAGAGCTTGTATACAGCGGCTTCTTAGGATACGTTCATATCACACATAGGAAAAGACATAGTCATATAAATAAAATAAATTTAAAAAGCTGCCAATTGATTATTACTTATTAGAGCGTTTCATACTTAACATCTATTAAAATCCATAGACAACATTGCAAAAAAAAAGTTTTTCGAACTAACAATTACAAGTATCAAGTAGGACGGGCTAGTGCAGAAGACTTTCGAACTTTTGACGATCAAAAGTTCGAAAAACGAATAGTAGGAGCTTTACTAGGGGATTGTTGACCACAGCTATATTAAACAACAAAATATGTACCAAATTAAAGACCACTTATTTTTAATCAGTTTTTTGTATTATTTAATAGCTAGTAAAATATGTCGTCTAATAAATATTAATATACATTTTATAGATACAATTAATGTCTTCATTTAAAACATGATATACGATTTCTTGTTTATCATTAAGAAACAATTTATTACATCGTGTAATTAATACTAGACGTGTGATAGTGATTTAATTGTTATATTTAAGGTTTTAACGACTTGATTTCTCGCTAAGAAAATATATCTTCGAATAGCTCTGATTTTAATAGCTCTATTATATTTTTTACTTTAGTTAGAGCAATATTTATTGATAGATTTGTATATGCTTTTGTTATAAACCGTTTTGTGTAAATATTAAAAATTAGGCATAATTAAAAATAACAGTAACTAAATATCATCATCCTCCTGCCCTTATCCCACTCTGAGTGTGGTCGGCACAACATGTTACAAACATGGTGTCACATGATTTGGCTACGTATTTTACGACCGGCCGCCTGCCTGACGTCAACTTACCTTAGTCGTATTACGACCCCTCGGTAAGAAAGAGGGTGGTCTATTCTACTCAACCGGATACCACACGGTGGGTCAACTTACCTTAGTCGTCTTTTACGACACCTCGGTAAGAAATGAGGGTGTTCTATTCTACTTAGTCGGATACCACACATAATAGGAACTAAATATGACATACACAACTATTGCTGACTAATGGCACATTCAGGCAACAGTAAAAAGTGGTCTCAGACCGGTTATTTTAACCCGTTGCCACAAATGGCAGTGACACTGCCGTCAGCTCCGTGGTTCGAGGGTTCGATTCCATCCGAGGACCAACATTTTATTAAAAAAATCGTTGGTTCTTCGGACTAGTTGTATGTATATACGTATTTAATTATTTATTTAAAATTATATGTGTATATACTAGTTTTCTGTCACCCATAACAAAAGTATTGAATTACTTACTCGTTGGTAACAGACCGTAGGTGTAATTGTGTCATATATTTATATAAAGGTTTTTTTAAAGGTCGTTGAAAGGTTTTTTAAAAATATTGGATTATAATAATATGTTTATATTTCAGAACGCGCTGTATAAGATCTGTAGACTTATTTGCAATATTGAAATACGATGGCGCATTTTCGATTGCACGGTCAAATCTATTGCCTTCACGAGCTTTCATTCAGTTTGATCCGATTCAATTTGCCTTGCGATGACGTCTTATTTTCAACATGGTGGTCCCATTTATTGTAAACGGCATCGCTATTGTTTAGTGTCGACCATTTATCTACATTTTGTTGAACTATAAGTAACTGTAACTCGAATTAATACGCATGAATGCAGTGCAATAACCCATTAGTTTAGTTTAGTAAAAGTAATTTGAGTTAAGTTATAAGTAGTATTAGTAAATTTTATAGGCTACTATAAAACCGGCTACACGTTGCTGTGGCTCAGTCTGGTTTCGAATTCAACTCTAAACAGAACTCAAGAGATAAATAATTCTCCGATCGCCACCAAACTCTACAGGATCGTCCACTGGGTGATACTACAGGGTGTCGGAAAATTTCATTAAAATGAGTTCAGTCATATAGACATACATTTATTTTTATATATTAATATAGAATACTGAATAGGATAGAACACTCATTTCTTACCGAGGTGTCGTAAAAGGCAACTAAGGTATGTTAGCCCACCGAGTGATATCCGGCTGAATAGAATAGACCACCCTCATTTCTTACTGAAGTGTCGTAAAAGGCGACTAAGGTGAGTTGACGTCAGGCAGCCGGTCCAGAAATACTTATCTGAAACGTTTATAACATGTTGTTTCATGTTTATATACATGATAATGATCGTGATTTAAAACAATATACTTATGTAGTTACTAGTTGTTTTTATGGGTGCATAAAACAAGTTTTAATTACTTACCATGGCGACTGTCGACCGTGTATATAAATGACCCATATATTTGTTATTATTTAATTTTCATTACTAAAAGTTCATAGTTCACGACTGGAACATGCGAACATTTAGTAGAGGTAAGGTACGGTTACAATTCGGACATCACGGCTTTTATGATTTACGAAGAAGAGTAATTACATACTTTTACTTTTAGCTTAAGCTATAATAGTCTGGTGGTGAGACCGTGCTATTTTTTCGAGGGGTCCCGGTGTCAAACCCCTGGCAGGCCAAAGTTGAGTCTAATCGATAGTTGCAATTAATGACACGTTTTTCGGTAAATTAGAGAATTCTGGGGACATTAGTGACTTACCAATCCGCATTGGAGCAGCGTGGTAGGTCTTAGCTCCAATGCAAAAATGGAGAGAGAAAGCCTATGTCCAGCAGTGGGATAGTACTTAACTTTTACCTTAGTTATAGAATCCTGTAACCCAAACAGCCACGACAGTTTTTATTTTATTTGCGTTTCTCGTAATGAGACCATTTCGTATAAAAAATATACAAGCCACTCGAAACTCAAAAAAAGTAGTATTGCACAAAGGAAAGATTAGTAATATGGCATGAAGAAGTGTGAAAGAAGTGTAACAGTACACTCTCGTAACAGGCATAACAATGGGGTATCGGTTCTTCGAAGTCACATGTCCGAAAAGGAAAGTCGCCGACGTCTGCAAGTTAAATTTAGCGTTAGTGATCCCATCTATATGCATTATGCGTAACCTTTTGAAGCCTTTGAAAGTAAAAGCTAATGCGTGTAGAAGGTAGCCCAATAGTAATAATCTCTGCTTAAAAATCCGTACCAAGCGTAAATAACTTAAAAACAAATCTATGTGGGTTCGATTTCCGCCCAAGGCCAATTTTCTATAAACAATTTATTGATTCTTCGTATGTATTTAAAATTACAATAATATATAGGTATGTAGTATATTTACCATTTGACTGTTACCCATAACACAAGTATCGTGTCAGTGTCCCATTTATTTAGTGTTTATTTTATATAGCATAATCTTTATTCAAATAAGACTTTCAAGCACTTTTGAATCTTCAAGGATCAATATGAATAATGAAGTTACAACTGCTTTGGAATATTGCTCTTACTGAGAAGAATCAACAAGGAACTTGGCGGTCAAGCTTTTAAACTTTTTAATATTATATTATTGAACCGCAGTCCTGTATGAATCTGAAAGGATTTTCAAATCCAGGCATGTTTAATATCCAAATAATCTTCAGTTTTGTTAATACATTTTGCTTTACATATAAGCATATCTTACACTTAATTTAAACCTTTTTTTTTCGAACTGACTGTATGCTGTTAGCCCTAATGGCTTTTACGGCATAACCGGTCGGGACGGGCGAGCGCAGAAGCATCGTAGAGGTTGCGAAATGCAGAGAGTAGAGCGCAGAAGCTCTACTTCAGTCGGGGCACGTCGTCCTAAGGGTGCCTCCTGTGAGGCCGGACCACGGCTTAGGGCGACGCGTAGTGGAGGGTTGATGGTATGACTTAGATTAGTCATTGCGGCGTCGGAAGGGTGGCGAGAAGCCACGACCGACCGACGTCAGAAAACTGGGATCTCGTCTTCGCTGGCGACGCTGTGTGTGAATTTTAAACCTTATTTAGTATGGATAGTACCAATGAATGAGTTGCTAATTCTGCCGTGTCGCGAGTTGCCACGACATAGGAATCTGAAGTTTTTTGTGACCTCTCAGGGCAGCCATAAGTAGGTTTACTTTTAGGTTACATTTAAGAGAGTTATTATTTTAGTTATATTGATAAGTTTGTATGTACTGCATAAAATGCTTATCGACTTCACTGTTCTCCTCAGTGCTGAGGGTCGTGACTTTTTCCACGCACCATTTTTTTTGCGAATAACATACCATATAAATTAGGCAATGCCTGTTATAATTAAATATATAAAAGGACGTAAGTCGACTTATCAACGCACCGTACAGAAATACATAGTCTTCTACGTCTCTATACATAGAGTCTCGCTTCTGGACAAAAAATTCTTACGGATGCTTGTTAATAAAGATTTTTGTCAGTAATCAGAAGATTTTTGATTTTAGTAGAAATACTATCACCCCAGTATTGGTCTTTATATTTGAAACATAGTTTATATCGCGTATCGTCCGTTAGTTTGTCAAAAGGCCACATAGATTAAAGTTGAAAAATGAATGAATAAAATAATAGATAATAGTGATTATTTGAATTAATTAAAATGTAATTTAATATTGATAATAAGCGACTAAATTTAATTTAAATGACTTGAGACAAATATTTTCTAGTCTGACACTTAAATGCTAATAGGGAAGGAGATTTGCGGATTGATACAGGTAAATCATTCCACAGCTTTACACCTTGAAAGCTAAATGATCTCGAGTAAGTCAGTGAGGAGCATTTAGGGAAGGCAAGATCTAACGTATTTAAAGATCTTAGCCGGCCACATCCACTTATCTATACTATACTTATCTACACACACTTTATTTTTAGTACATGTATAGAATGTCCAAAAAGTAAATTTAAAAGACTTTCGGATATTATTCTGGGTGGTCTACCTGAAAGTTAGCTCACATTTTATACCGCAACACGAAATAGCTGTACTTCTCTGGAACAAAAACGAAAATTGTAATAATTTGACATCCTTTTTACACAGCAAGCCAACAAATAAATATTTATACACCTACGTTAATAAATTAATAACTGTATATTTACCGATTAATCGCTCAACTCCCGTTACTATAACGAGCAAAACCCATTGTAAGCACATTGATTTTTTTACACTGCCGAAACGAACACGTGCATTTTTATTCACACCGGTTCGGTACAAAAATACATTAATATCGCATGAATTGTAATTGTTTCACTGGTTTATGAGAGTAATATAGCTCCTTTACATTTTATGATGGTGCGGTATGTAACAGGAGGGTGAGCGGCGCGGCGTTCCTTAACTCGTTGATCAGGAACAGATTCCTATACGAAAAAAGTTCAACGTGCGACGACGCAATCGGAAAATCTTTGAATGGCATTGCTATATAATATGATTTCATTTGTAGTGTTAGGAATGGCGTAGAGTGTGCTTTCTATAATAATTTTTATAATTTTTGTATAGTGACCCTATAAAATTCTAAAAGACACGTATCGACAGTTTGAATTTTGGTGTAATTAACCAATACGCTATACTTAGTTAACGAATAACAAAGTCTTTGTCTTTTAAGCTTTCACAACTTATCAGATGGTCCAATATTGGTAGGATTCAATGCAATTTAAACTTTCATTATTTAGAATATAAAAATTCCCTTTCCTCCTTCAGGAAGCGAAAATAGTACTAGATAATAGTATTTGAATACTTAACCCTTAAATGCATAATGATGGAATTTTCCTTCAACCGTAATTTTGCTCATTTTTTTCGTTTACTCAAAGCCCTAAGATCACAATTTCTGTATATGGCAATATCTATGAAACATGAGTTATGTTTTTGAACGAAAAAAAAAAGTTTAGCTGTCAGTGTCTGTTGTAAAATGTCATTACAAAAAGTGCGTAGGCTTGTGTATTGTTGCATGGTGATTTCGAATAGTTTAGATGAAAAAAAATAAAATAAATAGTTACTGTTTATAAATAAAGTAATTTTTTTTTGATGGATTAGACGTAAGTATTATGATTTATATTATTATTTTCGTTCATACATAGTAAAATATTTAGAATAAAACTCAAAATAGTGTTGATGTAAATTTACATCATTATGCAATCATGGTTATGGAGATTCTATAGGAGCTATGAATAACTATTTTGACTAAAGTTTTGTTTAGTTGTCTGTTTTAGGTGCTGATATTTGTCACCATGAATGACAAAGATATTAAAAAATATTTAGCATTACTTGAAGATGGGTGGCTGTCGAATGATGATTTGGAGGTGTCCGACCAAGAGGAGGAAAATGTTCTTGAAAACCTCAATAGAGAGAGAACAAGTACTAGATATGTTACAAAGTGATGAGGAGGACACAGAAAGTCCACAAAATCCTGAAAGTGACCCTCCCATAATAGAAAGTGAAGAAATAAACATCCAGGTGCAAAGCATGAGGGTTCCTACTGGACATATGTTTCCAGGATTGCTAGACAAACAAGAGGTTTCCATGAAGAAAGAATGACTACATTTCAAGGTGTGGATATGAGTGTAGTAACTTGGAAAGACAATAAGGTTGTCACATTACTCTCGTCCTATGTTGGAGCTTTACCGTTGAATAATGTATCTAGATATGACAAGAAAATAAAAGAAAAAATACAGATTCTATGCCCTAAAATTATAAGTGAATATAATGCCCACATGGGCGGAGTTGACCTTATGGATAGTTTTCTTGGAAGGTATAGAATAAGGCTCAAACCAAGAAAATGGTACATTCGTATTTTCTTTTACCTTTTAGATCTGGCAGTAATAAATGCGTGGATAATACATAAAAAAAATTTAACTGCCAAAAAGTACCTAAAAAAGATATCCCTAATTTAGGTGCATTTAGAAATGAACTGGCTTACACACTATGTAATATAGGAGTAGCCTATGAAAATAAAAGAGGTCGACCAAGTTCTAATGTTCTAGAAAATGAGATACAAGCAAAGAAGAAAAGAAGTGCTGTAGCAATTGCCCCCCCAAAAGATGTTCGCAGAGATGGGCAAAGTCATTGGCCTCTCGTTGGTGGATCCCTGCGGTGTAAATACCCGCACTGTAAAGGTTATTCTACTATACATTGTTCAAAATGTAATGTTAATCTTTGCCTCAATAAAAACAATAATTGTTTTTATGAATACCACAAGAACTAAATATAAATAACCCAATGGACATTTGTACCTGTAAGGTTACTACTGATTACATAAAGATGTAAATTTCTATCAACCTATTTTTTACCGAAAATATAGTATTTTTATGAATAAATATTTTTTTATTATTTTTCCCTAGTTATAAAGCTAATCCCACACCTAAAAATAAATAGTTAGCTTAAAAAGCAATAATCATGCATTTAAGGGTTAAATTGACGCCAACGAAGTCATGTTTGCAGTTTCTTAATATTTAAATTCTCATAGTACCAAATTATAAAACTCAAAATATATTATTAGAATTGCTGATTTAAATTTAAAAAAAACAATAATTTAAATGATAAGCTATTTTTTCTCGTAAAACGTAACAAAAATTGATATTGTTTTCACCTGTCTTCACGTTTAATGAGCTAAGGTTTCATTCTTAAAATAATCGTTAGGCTAAACAATCTTGAGCTTCCTGCATCCAAAGGCTCCTTATAACTTTTCAGGGTCCGTTTAATCCCACCCAGTTGTTTAACAATATTGTGTTATCCGGATCCATCGGGTCTTTTATTCTTCTACTTGATCATTTCTTAATCATAAAAAATTTATTTAATTTAAAAAATTAAACTTGTTTATGTCTACTCCATCAAATCACTTTGTGATCTGAAACAGAATGTCTACGTCAGTATTATATTCAATATTACATCATAAAAATCACATCCAAGTAAGCTTGTGGCATACACAATCGATGTTGGTAAAAAGTAGTAAGACACCTACCTAGTCGCCGTACCGTTGGAACAATCAGATAAAGCTCTCACGCCCTACTCCATTCATCTTGTAGTCAAAGAGCTTACATAAATAGAAAGTCCATAAACAAAACCAAAACTAATCATTGCAATATGAATGTATACATCTTTTGTATACGATGAAGCCAAAGTTCTGCCAAGTATAAGAACCATTCAAGAAATAGAGGAAAAAACTTTGCCAGTCATGTCAACTTCGTAATTACTTTTCTCATGTTAGTCAATACCCGATACGCCCACATAATTCATTAAATTTCACAAAATATTTATAAGATAAATGCTAATTTTCGTATATATAAAATATTTATAAACACTCCATTTTAGCATAAAGTAATTAAGGAATATCTTGTCTGTAAATATTACCTAACCAATACATATGTTACGCAGTCGTATCGCTTTAATTTTTATTTAATTCAAACAAAAATACTATTAATATAAGAGAAAATAAAAATGCTTATGATGTTACAATACAACTCTAGTTCATTTAAAAATTTCTACAAGCTTTATCCTGAGAATTGCAAGTTATCGTTGCTTTATCTTGTATTTTCTCTGCGTTCCATTTGATAGTGGGCTCTCAGGTTATTAAGCATTTATCGCGCAGAAGCGGATGCTGTCTACATTTATATAAATGTCTTGGTCCGTGGAAAACTGGCGTACCGTAGGTTCAGTAATAATTAAGATTCTGCAGGTTTTGTCGCAATAAAGAGCGGTTTTCTCAATGAGCTTCAATAGTTTAATTGTAGCAAATAAATGAAACTACTTTTTTGTGTGATTGATTCATAAATTGTTCATCAGACTACATTTTAACCTTTATTTACAGTTTTTTATAGAGTTTACAAACTTAAATTGCATATTAAGTACAACTTTCTTCCAATATACCTGCTTTTGCGTGTCTTCCTTGTGTACTGATGACTCTCATATCAGAATTTAACAAGTCAAGCTATTTTTTAAAATTACTTTATACATTTATTTCCTTTAGGTTCTTAGTTTATTTCAGCTTTTGAGTTTTTAGTTTGTTATGTTGGCAAAGACGTAGGCGATGGCTGTATCAAATCGCTATTTCGCTCTTTCTATTGATTAGTTGTTGCAAGGCTTACATTAATGTATGTCATCATCATTGTCCTCGCATTATCCCGCTATACGGGGTCTGCTTTTCCAATCAGGCGGCGCCATTTATCTCTGCAGTAGGCATCTTCTTTGGAAAGTCCCAAATTCCTCATGTCCCTTTGGACAGTCGTAAGCCAGGTGGTCAGTGGCCTTCCTCTTTCTCTTTTTCCTGTAGGCATTGCTAGACACTTTTTTACTATGTGATCGTCGGGCCTTCTCATGACGTGACCGTACCATCTTAACCGTGATTCCGTTAGTTTGTTGATAATGGGTGCCACTTTAAAGGAGCCTCTAATGTATTTTATTGCTATTTTGTCCTTAAGAGTGACTCCTCCAGACCATCTAAGCATGCGCATTTCAGCCGTGTGAAGTTTTTGCTCTTGAGTCTTTTTTTATTGGCCAAGCCTCGCAGCCGTACAAGATGGCTGGTCGAACAGCGGCTTTGTATACTTTACCTTTTGTTCTTATAGGCATTTTTTGATCACAGAGGACTCCTGTGAGGCTACGCCATTTGCACCATGCTGATGTTATTCTGTGCGTTATTTCAGACTCAATATGTCCATCTTCCGACAGCACTGAGCCTAGGTATCTGAAGTTAGTAGCTTTCGGTAATTTGATTCCGTCGAGTATTATACAGTCTTCCGAATGTAACTTTGCTGGGTTAAACTTGCAGCACATGAACTCTGTTTTTGTTCTGCTTATTCGCAAACCATTCCGTTCCAATGCATCACTCCACTGTCGCAGCTGGTCTTGAACTTCTTGTCTACATTCTGACATTAATAACACATCGTCGGCATATAGTAAGGTAAAAGGAGCTGGTTTCTGAATTTCTGCTGTTACGTAATTCATGATAGTATTAAACAGCAAAGGACTCAGAGCGCTGCCCTGGTGTACACCTTACATTAATGTATGTGCTTTAACATATTTTAATTTAAAAAAATAATCTCATCCCTAAATAGGTGTAAATATTCAAATTGACAGGTTACACATAAACCAGAGTTATTTTTGTTGCATTGGAACTATTACAAGCCACTACTTTAAATATAGTAGGCAAACTTCTATGTTAATAACCAAGTTATAAACGTAAAAGGTTACCCAAACGTTTAAAAGCGTGCAAGTTACGTAAGACTTTATATAGTACAAAAAAGTTTCAATTAAATCTAAATGATCGTTGATTAACTTATAGCTTATTTCTGAAACAGTAATTAAGTTAATTAAAATTAACGTTCTTTACACGATTTAATGTTTAAAATGTTTCTGTTCTAAACTGATATTTATCTCCATTAAATAAATACGAAAACCCGTATCTATCGGCAAAGTAAAAAAGTCGACGGCTTAATCAGTACCATCGTGTCTTCAGATAGTTTATCTAAGTACAACCTCTTGATAGATAAAAATTCAAATTTAATATTTTTGAATAATAATAGTCTTAATAATCTTATAAAAACTTAATTTTAGTACACCATCAATCTTATAAGGCGATCGGTTGAGTGTATTTCGTTCAACTATGCGTGGAAGTAATCTTTATGTTTTGAATATACTTAATTATGATGAAGATGTTTTCTTTTAAACAAAAAGGTAAAATAGAGATGACAGGTCATATGTTCGGAAAAATATAACAAAGTTATAATCATGAATGGGATTCGAGATATAGAGTAAAATATAAGCTTTAAGAAGTTTTGGAAAGCTTGATGGTATGAAGCAGGCAAAATCTACGCACCTTAACTGCTGCCTGCTTCATACACATTGGCTTTGCATGCATTCACTTAACCCGTGCGGATTATAGCAAAGTAGTTAGTTCTGTTATATTGCTTGTAATATGGAATTCCGCAAAGTAACGCCTGCTTCTATAAATCATTTCTTTCTTGTAGTTTAATTTGACTGTGCGGATATATAAAATACAAGGATTTTTATTTTTAATGATTCATGATTCAGTACAATTATTTATCGAAATTTTTTGAATACCTTGTGCAGATAAGACTTATCTACAGACGTTTTTATATAGTTATAAGTGTCAACTGTATCTTGTATCTGAGGTGCGTCGTTCTATTTTTATCTCATTCTATGTCCTTTGTCGGATGGGGTGGTTAATATAAAAAGAGTATTACCAATCAGTTTTGGTAGGGTGGCTTTTGTATCTAAAAAATACTTTTACTTTACTTTCACTTAACAGACCGAAAAACGAAAGGTATAACCAAAACTATTTGCGCACATAATATTTGTTTTCTTAGAAAAGGGTTCATTTCATCATGTAACATTAAACTCTTTTTCCTGAAGCCATGTCGAGGGGTCGAAAGTCAGGTCTTTGTTGACATCCGTGTAAACAAAATTGTTTGACTTTAACATTTTAGTGGCTACCGATTTTGTGACGAAACTTTCCATGTCATGTTTATCTACAACCTAATTAAATAAGGAGACCATTAATGATGGCTTCATTTATAGGTACAGCTTTATTAATACTTTTTTTTATAGAAAATAGTTCTATAGAAAACGTTATAACAATATTATTAATAAAAAAACTGTACAAAGGTCGACTTATCCCTTTGACAGAGATCTCTGCCTAACTTACGAAGTAAAATAGTTTTGGTACGAAAATATCAAATATTATAAATTTTAATTATACTTACTATTAAGACCACAGAAGACTTATCAATAAATTATATTGTATATCGGAGTTTTATTATATTAAGAAACAAAAAAAGTACAAGTTGTATTGTTTCAATTCAAATTTAAGATTTGAATTGAATTCGAATTTTAACTTTATGTATGATTTTATATCATTTTTGAAATAATTTAAATATCTCTCTGTGTGTAAACTCTAAACAGACTTTGAAATCAAAAAATATTATTGAAAACTTAACGAAAGTTTCGAGAATAAAATTGAGTAAATACGTCAAAGAAAAAAAAACATTATCGTCTCGATTAACATCCGAACATTCATAACTAATAGATGATATCAAAGATTGTTGGAATTACTATTTATTTAAGGCACCTCTGCGTTGTTAAGTCAAAAATATTATCATGGCAATATCACACGCGGATAAACGGAGGTAAGAATATAAAATTATCCCTACAATGATTTACGGTTAACATTTTGCGTAGGTATATTAAACTTTTTACTTTATAGGTAAACGAAAATAAATAATTTCAAATATGAGCGTCGATGGATTTATAACTAGAGGGAGGTTTAGGAAAAAATGGATGGATTGTGTGAAGAATGATATGCATAAAACGTAGTAGCACCAGAGTTGACAATGAAGGCATATTGTGCCGACCCCACTTAGAGTGGGTTAAGGGTAAGAAAATGATGATGATATAATTTTTGACCTGATCCACTTTAGCGCTCGAGTGGGTCTTTTGTTCTGATATTCTTAGTAGGCTTAAAATACCCAATTCTAGAACTAGATTGTATTTATCAGGTTCGATAAAATAAATCTAAATGTTGACAGAATAATCTTATTAAATCATTAAGTTGTAAATAGTCGTGGGCTTTCTCGAAGTTATTTTTTGTACAGCATATCGCTTATACCACGTTGATCGGTCATGACAACTATTATATATTCAAATAGATTATATATTTGATGCCATATTAATCTGGTTTCGTTTGCCGTGTGGTATCCGGCAGAGTAGAACCACCCTCATTTCTTACCGAGGTGTCGTAAAAGGCGACTAAGTTAAGTTGATTTTAGGCAGGCGGCCGGTCGTAAAATACGTAGCCAAATCATATGACAACATGTTTGTCACATGTTGTGCCGACCCCACTCAGAGTGCGATAAGGGCAGGAGGATGATGATGATTAATCTGGTTTCGTCTCGCCAAAATATTGTTGGTTATATTTTTATTAACATATATACATACATACGTTCAATTTTATAGGGTGGTGTGTATTGCAAATGATAAGAAAAGGAGCATATATAAGATGTATTATGAGGTAGATATCTAAAATCATAGCAATTACTTGAGTTGAAAGTGATGTTTAGGTTATCTGAAGATTCCTCTGTTTAGTACTTTTTTGTTTTTCTATGCATTGTTACCTTTTTTTTCACTACATAATTTTTCAATTCCTTAAATATATTTTATATTATTAGGTCATTCGATATGAAAAGATGACTCGTGCGTATGTAAAAAGCGACTGAATATTTTGTATATTTGAATATCTTGAGCGAATTTGAATCGTCTTTGGTTTATTTTAAGAAACAGTTCATCTTGAGACTCGTTCAAAAATTGCTCATGTGTATAACTTCCAATGTCACGCGACTAAAAATCCTCTACAAAAACTGAAATGTCATTGCGCAAGCTCATAATAAGGCCCATTCACACTCGCCCCACTGGATATTTTTTCAATGTCAAGCCGAGACAGGCATGCAATTTTGTAGAAAAAAAGGCAAAATCAATAATAGCTGTGCACGTGTTGCCGATGGATTATAGATTACGTTCCCGAAGATTTTCTCAGCGTTTCGTGCGTCGTCGTGTCAGGTACACGGGTACGAAAAAACTATGGAGTAGCAAAATATGTCAGTAAAAACAATCACTGATATGTATTTTGCTCCATTGATGATTAAGGCAATAAAATACTTACTTTTTTTAAAGTTACTCTTTAGTATATTTAAAAATTTAATTAAATTTAATTTATATTAATAAACTGATTGTTTAAAGTTTGAAGTATTATTAAATGGTGCATGCGTATAAGCAAATGAAATGTTTAATTTATAAAAGTAATAATGAAATTATTTTGCTATAATCCGCTAAACAGTAAATAGAAAATATATATAGTGTTAAATGTATCGTGGACTATCCGTATTTTCATACCCGATACGTGCAGGATTCGTGAAAACACATGCACAAACCCAAACAAAAGCGTCGTGGAGTCTATCTCCTGATGATGCTTCGGTTGCGGGGCGAAACGATTGTTGAGTTTATAGGACATATAGCACTATATATATTTTCTATTTACTGTATCGCGGATTATAGTAAAATAATTTTATTATTTCTTTTGTTTAATGTTTTGAGTAATAAACTGTTTTTAATTGACATTTTATTTTGAACATTACAATAGCTTAAAACACATATTTTACTTACGGCGTTTTTTTCTTAGTACATAACTCTGAATAAGAGAAATTATTCAGGGCGATAGAAAAACTAGTGTGCGGTTGAAAATTCTTAATTTTAATTATTATTCTTATGACTAAAATTTATAGTTATATCAGTTACTCAAAACGATTAATGTTGATATCCCACTGTGAGAAATATTATTTCGCACCTCCATTAAATGTTAAAATTATACTAGTGTAAACATTTTAAATAGTTAGAGGCTGTGGTAAAGCCAGATTTAAATTCGCATAAATGCTAGGAGCAGGATTTAATAACGGCGTTTTAAAACTGCAATTTGGTGGGCTATGGCGTTAATAAAAGTTAAACTGCTTAGGAAACTTATGCACTGAGTTCGAGGTATAAATACCTACTTAATAAAACATGATATCTGTAATGTATTTTGTCCCACAGTATCATTTTTATTATAAGTAGTCGTTTTTTATACAAGAATAATGTTAAAGTGCGTTTTATTGATATCAAGTTTGCACGTTACAGTTCTTTTTTTTACCATATGCTAAGTGGCAAAGTAATCAAATGAAACATATTGATGTGTAAAAATATGTAACATATTGTTTTTTTATTAAATTCTAATGAATCCTTTTTACTAAGACGCTTATTTTTTATATAACTTTGTGGCTCGTGTTGCTACAACTAATGACAAATATTTTCGTCTGAGTAAGAAATTTTGTAATGGAAGCTAAGAATAGGGCAAAAAAATCATACCAGATAAAAGTTACTTAAACTTAATACGTCATTTTGCGAGAAACACGAGAATGTAGTATTTTTATAGTCCCTAAGCAGCACTTTTATAATCATGAGATTTGAGACTGCTAATCTTTTATTTTGGCTAACTAGAAAGTACTCCAATCATTAATCAATGTAGGAGAAGTATACTTTAGGTAACTATCTCTGGGATTGACAGTTGTGTGCAAACGAAATTTTTGACCTACACTTTATGGACCTAGTCCGTCACAACCTCAATCTAGCCACCGTCAGCCCAAAGAATAGTGCTAATATTGCTGGCTTTAGTAACCGTGTTGGTGATACTTTTGGTCTTTACCAGGCCTGTGACAAAGAAATAATTAATTTATTTATCGAAATTACACGTTGAACGCCGTGTGGTATCCGGCAGTATAGAATAGACTACCCTCCTTTCTTACCCAGGGGCCGTAAGAGGCGACTAAGGTATGTGCCGTGTGGTATCCGGTTGCATAGAATAGACCACCTTCATTTCTTACTGAGGTGTCGTAAAAGGCGACTAAGGTAAGTTGACGGCAGGCAGGCGGCCGGTCGTAAAATACGTAGCCAAATCATGTGACAACATGTTTGTAACATGTTGTGCCGACCCCACTTAGAGTAGGATAAGGGCAGGAGAATGATGATGATCGAAATTACACGTTGAACCTTTTCTGTAGGAGAAGTAGGTACTAAAAAAATTAAGTAAAATAAAAAAAGGTCAGTCGTCTCCAAGTCTTGACTTGTTCTTCTTGATTCCTGAGTTTTACAAAGCAATTCTATACAATTATAACGGCCAAAATTGTAACTGTCTTTTAACAAAACTTCGAAGTTGTTTCTTTAAGGGAAATTTTACAAAAGCAGGTAATTTTATAAGAAGACGGTGTCTTTTACGTTGATTAAAAAAACAGTTGTTTCATTCAGATATAAAGCCGAGATAGCAGTAATAAATAGGTCAGCAATGTTGTGAGAAAATTTATGTTATTAGTCTTTCGGCGAAAAGTATTTAATGAATATTTATTGTTTTATAATCAATAGATACAACGTGTGGAAAAAGTTTCACATGCTTTAAATTATGGCTGACTGAATAAGGTGAATGTTAATATCTCTGTTTCATGTAATAGGTTCGCCCAAACTATTCAAATTCAAATTCAAATTCAAAATATTCTTTATTCAAGTAAACTTGTAAACAAGTGCTTTTGAATCGTCAACATCTACTGCTGGTTCGGAAAGCTGTTCCTACCGAGAAGAACCAGCAAGAAACTCGGCGATTGCTCTTTTCCAACAATAATTCTTATCACTAGTTACATATAGTTATAAATGTCTTGTACAGGTTGAAGAGAAGCTATATCCACGCATTCTTATCTTCCAGGTAATCCTCTATAGTATAATAGGCTTTCTGAATTAGCCTTTTTTTAATAGTATTTTTAAACTGCTGTAAAGGTAAAGTTAATGTAGATTGTGGAATTTTATTATAGAATCTTATACCCAAACCCACAAACGAATTACGAACTTTTGCAAGGCGCAAAGCAGGAACCGCAAGCTTATGTCGGTTCCTACTTTGTCTATTATATACATCACCTATCGTTTTATAATTATGTATATTCATATGTACAAAAATTAAATTACTAAAAATATACTGTGAAGCTAATGTAAGAATACCTGTTTCCTTGAACTTCTCTCGCAGGGAATCGCGCGAATTTAAATTGTAAATGCCACGTATGGCTCTTTTTTGTAACACAAAAATTTTTTCAATGTCCGCGCATTTACCCCATAACAATATTCCGTAAGACATAATATTATGGAAGTAAGCAAAATAAACAAGTTTTGCTATTTCAACGTCTGTAAGCCGCCTTATCTTTCGGACAGCGTAAGCCGCTGAACTGAGTTTCCCAGCGAGAGTTGTTATGTGTGTGCTCCATTGGAGTTTAGAATCCAAGGTCACTCCCAGAAATACAGTTGTTTCTTCTGTTCTTAGTGGTATATTATTAATAAAAAGCTTATTTGCTATTTTAGCAGTATTAGGCAATGCAAATTCTATACATTTTGTTTTGATTGAGTTCAGTACCAAATTATTTAGCCTGAACCAAAGAGCTACTTGCGACAAACCACTGTTTACTTCGTCAATATTTTCGTCATTCCTATTAACTTTAAATATCAAAGATGTGTCATCAGCAAACAGAGTTATATCGCAGATATTATCTATAAAATATGGTAGATCATTTACATATACTAAAAACAGAAAGGGACCAAGGATTGATCCTTGGGGCACACCCATAACCAAGGCCGACCCGGATGACTGCATATCATTAACGCACACTCTTTGAATCCGACTGTGAAGATAAGATGCAACGAGACGAAGCGCATTGTTCTTAACACCATAATGGCCAAGCTTTAGCAATAAAGTTTCGTGTTGAACGCAATCAAATGCCTTGGACAAATCACAAAATACTCCTATGGCATTTTGTGAGTTCTCCCACGCATCGAAGATATGCTTCAATAACCTCACGCCCGCATCCGTTGTAGACCGACCCTTGGTAAATCCATACTGCTCAGGATGGAGTAAGTTATTTAAATTAAAGTGCCTGAGCAGCTGATTTAAAATGACTTTCTCAAAAACCTTGCTAAGAGTTGGCAAGATCGAGATGGGTCTGTAATTGTTAGGGTCGCTCTTATCACCGGATTTAAAGACTGGGATCAATTTACTATATTTCATTAAGTTTGGAAATATCCCTGTGTCTACGGACTTGTTAAAGATTTTGGCCATAATTGGGGCGATAATTTCAATAATGTTATTAATTAATTTAACGGACATTCCCCACAAATCTGAAGTTCTTTTAATATTTAAAGTTTTAAAAGTTTTAATAATATCGTATGGGGTAATGTGTTTAAAGTCAAAATTAACACTGCACTCCATGACACTGCCCTTCAATATATTGAAAGCTTCCATTGGGGATGAGTTTATTGAGCTAGTGGTAGAAATAGGTATATTTTGAAAGAAGTGCTCAAATGCACTTGCCACTGTTGCATCGGAATTGATAAGCTCATTCCCAATTTTAAGCTCTATGGCAGAGTTATGCATTTTATGTCTGCCTAATTCATCACCTATAACATCCCAAGTTGTTTTTATTTTATTGTCGGACTTTATTATTTTATTTTTAATTTGAAGTGATTTGGCCTGTGAGCAGACATTGCGAAATATTTTTGAATATTTTTTTACGTATTCTAAGAAAGTGGGGGATTGGTTATATTGCTTTTCTGCATACAGATCAAATAACTTATTTCTACTCTTATAAATGCCATTTGTGGCCCAATCGTTGAACTTGTGATGTTTATACATTTTTTTTTCTATAATATTAAAAGTATTATTGAACTCACAGCTAATAATACCAAAGAGGGTGTTATAAAGATCATCAGAACTACAACATTTTTTGTCAATTTGAGATATTTTTGATGATATTTTCACTTTGAATCGCTTTATTTTATGAGATGTGATAGGTCTGTATTTAATTAATTTCTTTGTTTCATGTATGTAATCAGGGACTGATATAATTTGTCCACAATGGTCAGACCTTAAACGACTTATTACAGATTTTTGTAAAATATTACAACTGTAATTAGTGAAAATATTATCAACACCGGTAGCCGACTCAGCAGTTATCCTAGTCGGTTCATTAAAAACATTAGTCATATTAAAACATTGAAATAAATTAACTAACCTAGAACGGTTACAGGTATCTACTAAAATGTCAACATTAAAGTCTCCACAAATTAAAACTGATTTTGAAGATGTACAAGTCTTCTTCAGAACATCCTCCATAACTCTCTCAAATAATGTATAATCACTGGAGGGTGGGCGGTACACAGAAACTATAATATAGCGCTCAAGCTCTATACAAGACAGCTCAATAGTACGTTCAACAGAAAGACCTACAATATCATGTCGTGCTTTACATTTTAGTTTAGTATGAGTTAATATTAGTGATCCCCCACGAGCACGTGCGGTCTTCCTCCAGAACGCACTGGACACTTGATAATTTTTTATATTTAATAAGAAATTAGAACTGTTTATCCAATGCTCAGTTATACATAAAATATCAACATTAAATTTATTCATAAACAGTTCAATTTCAAAATCCTTGCCAGATAGACCTTGTAAATTCTGATGTACAATATTTAGTTTACTAGGCCTATTTGTTGTCTTATTACCTAGTTTAAAGTAATATTTTTCGTACATAAAATATTACTTGATATACTATTAGTACTACTACTAGTACACATGTCAATATTTGAATAATTAGTACTTAATGTACAGTTTGTAAATGAGTCAATAGACTTCGTTACATCACATGTAACTGAATCGTTTAGATTATATGCTAGCAAGGATGCTAGATTCTGATAGCATTTTCTTGACAGATACATAGTATCTCGCTTATTCGCTACTATACTATTCTCATCACATAGTGAACATCAAATAGTAAGTGATATCATCATGATAAAGAGGTATATCCTTATATCCTTATACTTAACTTTAATTTAAAAATATCTGTATATTTCAAATTCCAATTTGAATATTTAACTATTTGGATTTTAATGGAGAGATTCTTCTACAATGAAGTTATGTGCTATAAATGCAGTATAAGGTACCCTTAAGTAGTAGCGGTATGTTACTATCCCACTTATGGGCAAAGGACTTTTCACTCTTTGGAGAGAAAGAATAGACTGTAGAGCTAATATAATATACCCAAAATTCTTTAAAGATATAAGTGTTTTCACTATGTGTTTCTAAATCGTAAAGCAAACCTCGAATTTTGTAAATAAATTAAGTACGAAGACTTCATATAAGGCATAGTTGCGAGTTAAAGCATAGGGCTTTCACTCGCGAACCTTTTGATGGTCACGCGCTCACACTGTTAAGCCATCGCGGATTGATTCAGTTACTTGTTGCGTATCACGATTTCGTCTGAAATGTTTAGTATTACGTACCATACTAAATCATTAAGGTCACGTTGCGTCCCAAGAGTTCGCAGACAAGAATGACATTTTTTTAAACGTATCTTTGATGTTTGCAATTTGTCATGCTCTTGATGATAAATGATTTAATTGTTTTATGTTAGGATAACCATCAAAAGGAGTGAGTAACTATATAACTAGGACTATACATATAGTTACTTTGAAGAACAAATTTTTATTTAGTCGTAGCATGAATGTATGTATACTCTTTACTACACACACATAAATATCTAAACTGATACAAAAATTATAAAAACTTAGACAATCAATAAACGGCCATCGTTATTTTTTTATTGTTAAATAGAGAAAATAGAGCTTTTTCATAAGTTTATTTATTGGTAACAATGCCTTCTTTGCGAACTAAATTCAAATTCAAATTCAAATTCGTTTATTTTTGCATAATACACGTACAAACTTACAAAAAGGTGTTACAATTGTTCGTTTTAGTGTAATACCAAGAAATGGCATGCAAATATAAGAAACTTAACGGTTTAGCATTAACATTTAAAAATTTTAAAACTTACATAGCTGTAAAGCATTTAATAATGGTATTTCAATTACATAAGTAACAGCTTTTAAAATTTAAATTTTCGATCTTATTTTTTGCAAGGGCTTAATCTGTAAGTTTAAATATTGATTTATCGAAAAAAAAAAATGAGATAATAGCCACTCATGTAGCTTTAATTTAAATTTAGGAAGACATAAGTCTTTTATATATTTAGGCAGCTATTTGACATACAGTATGCATTTTTTTTGTAAAGCGATAATTTTATTCTGGGTAATAGTAATCTATCTCTATACCTTGCGTCATTACTTTTAAAATAGTCAGGATATTTTTTCACAAATATGCATATTTCCTTGATATAAATACAGGGCAAGGGCAATATATTGAGCGTTTTAAACAAAGGCTTACAGGTATCTAGAACATTTGCTTTGCATATACATAAACAAAATATAGTATGTAGTTATATAGTTGTAATCAGTTTCTTTCTACCGATGAAATCCTTCAAACTTCTTGGCGAGAAGGACTGTGATGTTGAAGAGATGTTTTTGTGACAATACTCACCATGGTTTAAAATCAAATAGTTTTAAGTCGTTTGAGAACTATTATTTATTTATTAATAAAGAACGACGAAATTAAAAATAATGCTGTCTGGTATCCAACTCAGTAGAATAGACCACCCTCATTTCTTATCGAGGTGTCGTAAAAACCGACTAAGATAAGTCGACCCGCCGTGTGGTATCCGGCTGAGTACAATAGACCACCTTCTTTCTTACCGAAGGATCGTAAAATACGACTAAGGTAAGTTGCCGTCAAGCAGGCGGCCGGTCGTTAAATACGTAACCAAATAATGTGATAACGTGTTTATAACATGTTGTGCCGACCCCACTTAGAGTGGGATAAGGGCAGGAGAATGACGAACGACGAAAGTAAAAATAGATAACTTAAGGTATTTGCAGAAAACACGCAAAACTAAATTATCGTCCTTATGAATCGCTAACTAACGACGTCCAAGACATTCCATAACCATTTTAAAAGTGCCAGAAGAAAACAAAAATCTGTATAAAAAGGACAAAGCATAAAAGCTTTATTTATATTCTGTTGTTTATTTCTAGATTTTTCTCCCGCGTACCATATCATAAAACTGGTTAAAATATTTGAAAAAGCCTCTTAAAAAGGTGTCTGCATAAATAGCTACGTCTTTAAATTCAGTACTATGTAACTAAGAGCCATTTCATTCTTAATAAGGATTCGAGAAGCTTCTCTGAGTATGTAGAATTGTATAAATAAATGAAATGGTACCATTAGCTACAGTATATCTGTAAAGTGTGTTTAAATTTAATTCTTAATATTTAGTGGCTGTAAATTTGTTTATATATAATTTAAAATATTTATTTGAACAGATATGAGTACAATACATAATTATAGTAAGCAGGTGTCATATGGCACTTGCCTATGTTATATTTTGTAAAATAAATACCTTGAGAATGTCAGACGCAACGACTTAGTCCGATAAAATAAAAAAGGAATTGAACTGCAAGTTGTAGAAAGTTCCGTAGATTTTCGAAAATATCTATGCAGATTTTAGTTCTTGGTTAAAATAGAATATGGTTTCGCAGTCTGGAGTCTGTAGTCATATATATATATGTGTAATAATTATTAGACAGAGAACAAAAGTTCCCACGGGTTCGACATTTAATCAACAACTCAAAATTTTTTGGGAGCTTTATCAGTAGGATGAAGGATCTATTTAACGGACTAATATGTTTTTTCGCTATGGTCGACACTGAAAGTATAGTTTTGTGGATAAATAACGAAAACACCCACAAACGTCAATTATTTTTGGGAGTTTCGACATTAGCACTTGATAAGTTTTTTTGTTGGCTTTTATTTTTTTTTAGCTTATTAGGTAATCTTTCAGTGTTACAAAGTTCCTATTCAATACATTATAAAATATTTCCTTAAACTAAGGCAACATGAGGATTACACAATGAGTGTTTTTTTAACAAATAATTGTTCGCTAAGTAGACAATATAAAATATTAACATAAACCAAAAATAATAAGAATCATTGAAAGTTATGCTTATTAAATAAGTGTTAATATGTGTGAAATTGTGTGCGTTTTGTTTGATTAACACATAGACTAAGTTAATAAGTTTAGTTTTGGATTCCTAAAGCAGCAGCTGTTATCTATAATATCGTGATAAACAGTTAATTAATAACTATAGTAAAATCAATTTACTTTATATAAAAAGTAAAGTAAAGTAACAGCCTGTTACTATGCCCACTGCTGGGCTAAGGCCTCCTCTCTGCGTTATTCGAGAGAAAGATTGGAGCTAAGATCTACCACGCTGTTCCAATGCGGATTGGTAGGTTACACATATCTCCAGAATTCTCTAGAGATATGCAGGTGTCCTCACGATGTTTTCCTTCACCGAAAAGCGTGTGATAAATTGCAATTATCAGTTAGACACATAACTTTTAATAGAAAAACTCATTGGTGCCTGCCCGGGGTTTGAGCCTGAGATGTCGTCTCTAGAGAGTCGCACGGTCTCACCGCTAAGCTATCACAGCGTTACTTTATATACTTTTTATTTATTCTAAATTCTTATTAGTAAATGATAAACCTCAAGTATTTACATAATACCATGCTATTAACCTCTTAAAATTTACTAAATCATCACAGGTCATTGCTAAACAGTTGGCCACTTGTTAATTGCTGGTTAATTGTTGTTTTCAAAGTAAATAAAAATAGCAATACCATAAATCGATACACGTTAAACGATTTACGGTGACATTAATTGACGGAAATATCATGAGCGCCTCCCAGTTGAAGGATACAGTTTAACAGTCCGAAACCATGTACTGTGGTATGAATGTCCGAATTACGTTTCCTGCCATTTCCCATGAAAAACCCTTAATCGTCAATAATGTTTTGGTTTCGTCCGTGTATAAAGTAAATAGATGAACGTAGATAGTACTTACATGAAACTCTGGTAATATTCACTTTGATATGATTATCCTGTGAACTATCCCGTAAGAGATGTGGAACACCTATTAACGGTTTCTGAATCCCTCAGCTATATAACATGGTTTTATAGATATACTTTTTACATATGTTTGCTAGTAAATTACTTTATAACATACTACCATACCCAGCCCGCTTCGCTGGGATTAATTTAAAGATATCAGTTGAAAATAATGTTCGATCGCTACCAAACTTTATAGGATTATCCGCTGAATATACAAATATAGTGTGTAAATTTCAATAAAATCGGTGCAGCCGTTTAGGAATCTATAAAGAACGTATAGTACCCGGCATTAAATAATGCACATCGATGTTTAGAACGAAACATCTGGCCAGTTCAGTTTTGTAGAGCGCTGTCACTGTCACTTAGTTAATATGTGACGATTCACACGGGCTCGTCGGTCTGAGCGACAGAGACAATGCTCTATGAAGTAGAACTAGGCGATTTTCTCTCTCTAAGCCCCGATGTGCATTATTCATTGCCGGATACTATACATACCTTCTTTTTTATTACTTTATAACATATGTATAATATAACTGAATTATTAATAATCAGCAATGACTCTTGTTCAACAGTAATTGAATACATAATGAATCACAAAAATTGCTATACATATGTATATCATAAAAGTCGCCCATTGATCAATTTAAGCGCGCATCATTCTCGGCAAAGGGCTATTGAAATATCCAACTGGACGGAGCGGGTCAACGACATAAAAGTAGCAAAAAATTTGGGAAAACGTCAAAGAGAACGAGTCGTCGCGTGTATCGCAATGTCAGTAGCGGCGGCGCATCTCTGAATAACAATAATCCTGAATGAATTGTAATGGGCCTCCGGTTTAATTGATTCGGCGACCCGCCGGACCTGTATGCGGTAGAGCGGGGATTATTTTAACGATATCGATATTTCATGCGATTTATACTGATTATCGATTTGAGAAATTGATTTGACATATAAGCTTTAAACATCTATAAACAATCGTCATTACCTTAGTGGGTGTTGTTTTATTGTTATGTGAATGAAAATTAACTTAACGAAAAAGTTAGGGCCGGTTAACATAAATTTCCGATAATGATAGCTTTTCTGTTAAATTTTTATATTAGATTGTCAAGTTCTGATTACGTGAAATCGACGATCCTTAGGAACATATATGCTGACGTAAATATTTTTGTAGCAGTCTCATTTGGTATTTGAAAATATTATTTTAACCTCAGCGATAAACGAGAAATAAATCGATTTTCAAAAATGATATTGATAGCCTTAATACTCCCTTTACCGTTTTATACCTATCAGTAAATTGGTTGACGCATTGCAGAATTACAAAATTTAAAAGGCAAAATGTTTGAATTCTTTATGCTGATTCAAATGATACCTTATTAATAGTTGGATAGAACGTGTCTATGTATTTGCAGATATTATATATAGTAAATCAAATACAATAAACAAATAAAATACATTCTTAAACAATAAAAGTATCCTCATTACACAATATATTATAGAATAGTCGACTTCAAAGTAAAATAACTTATTTAATTACATTACTCGTTTAGTCTGGCTAGGTCGTATTGATATAAAACATCCAATTTATACTCAATTTATTAAAAAGAAATTAATTGTCACAAGTCATATAAAACCCGATGTTACAAATAAAAGTATTTTTTAGTTTGAAGTTTACAGTAATTCAAAAAAATTGTATTTTTATTACATCGGCTTTCCTAGGGATTATATTATTCAATACAAGCAGAGTAATAACTGTAAAGAAATGACTTTCTCTTAAAGATTATTATAGGTCATTTCTCAGTGTAAAAAAAAGTAAAGTAGTGGCCTGTTACAATCCAACTACTGGGAATAGGTCTCTTCTCTCCGTTTCTGGAGAGAAGGGTTGGTTGTCGACGCTGCTCCAATGCGGATTGGTAGGTTACACATATCTTCAGAATTTTCTAGAGATATGCAGGTTTCCTCACGATGTTTTTCTTCACCGAAGAGCGTGTGATTAATTCAAACTATCAATGAGACACATGAGTTTTAATAGAAAAACTCATTGGTGCCTGCCCGGGTTTGAACTCGTGTTCCCCTCGAAAGAGTCTCACGGTCGCACCGCTGGGCTATCAAAGCTCGTATTATATTAAATACATAATATATGACAATAAATAGACAGATAGATAGACATACTTTTGCATTTATAACGTGTTATTTTCTCAGTGTAACGTGAAAAAAATTTACGGATGACTTAATAAGTTCATTTAATATAATTTATGTTACATTCTTAATTTAATATTGTTACAACACTAGTATGTCGCGCGTATGTTCATTCAGATACATGTCTTTCTCATGACTCTCCAAACAAATACGTAATACTTACTTGAAACAAAATAAACTATGGTTCAAAATACAAACCTTTATATATATCGTAGAATTCTTTTTACTTAATATTATCTTAAGGACTAGCATATAAAAAAGTACGTAAATGATACATTTCTACATAACAAGAATTTTTGCTTGTGCTGACGGATTGCGCTATAAAAATCGTTAAGGTTAACAGCATATTTACAATTAAAAAAAAACCCTGTACGTGTGCTACTTCTTCTTCAACCGATGGATGCCCACTGCTGGACCTATGTCTCTTCATGGGATCTCTACCATCACCACCACACCATCATATGCCGTATGGTCCCAACGGCTGACCGCGACCTCAGTGTTATCTATACTTATTATAAAACAAAGTCCCAAAAAGCTGTCTGTCTGTATGTAATCGATTTTCTCAAAATCAACTGAACGGATTTTTGTACGGTTTTCACCAAAATATGGTTTAGGTAAATAGTACATATCGGTATTATGTAAATTGTGTTGAAAAATATCGCGAAGTTGTTAAAAAACTTGCTTGCTGCGGGCTTTAGTCGCGTGCGCTGCGTAAACCAGCAGGCTTACGCTAAAGTAATGTCCTAGAGAATTGTAGATCTATAAAAATGCTACAAAAAAGTCCGGGATAGCATATCTCTAACTCTCACGGTTTACTCACAATAACTACTTTTATGTTCAAAATGTCGACAATTCGGGAAAAGTTTCGTAAATCACTGAATTACACGCGGGCGAAGCCGTTGTTGGCACAGCTAGTTAAATATAAATCGATTTATGAAAAACTAAATGACATAAGAAATATAAATGAAAGTAGATCAGTAAATATATTGACGATTCTGTTACGGAGTTCAATTATATTGACATTAACACTAGCCTTGGCACTCAATCGGAAGTCGTATCAATTGGCGTAGCAATTCCATGCAATAGTTTTAGGAGACAATTGCATCACCGATGTCGAGTCATCGGCCGGCCACTTGTAGAGCGGATGTTGTTAACCGTGCCTTGATTAGCCGAGACGGTCTTAAACATCTTAAACGGAGCCGGGGCAAGTTCAGACAATTAAATGTATAGAAGTGTCCGACTCTAATGAATGATGCAGACTTGGTCCATTTCATTATACAAACACCGTGACAAGACGCGGTTCACAAATTGGAATTAATTCAGCCTAGGTACTGGTCGCTTTACTTATCCCATTAACGTACGTGTCTTTAATCTCACCCAATTAATATAAGTCTTATATATTGCGTGATAAAGATCTTTTTAAAGGCAATTGACGATTATTATTATGGCTAGGTTTTAAGGGTTGTCCTGTTTTCAAGGGTTGTCCTGGTTTCAAGGGTTGTTTCGATAGTGCATTTGTTATTATAACATTGTTATTTATTATTTAGAGAATTATAAAAAAAAGAAGGATGTTAGGAATCTAACGTTTTCAAAGTGATTATAGGGAGGTACTGGATCTATGCCGCAGAAAATCCTGCGGCGTCTTAATTTCTTAAGGAGATATACATCCACCAACAGACGCCCATCAGTTTCAAAAGGATTGAAGGGAAGAAGACGAATGAAAAAGAGAGAATTAAAAAACAAAATGTATTATAATGAAGTTAATGCTGTGTGGTATCTGGCAGAGTAGAATAGAGCACTCTCATTTCTTACCGAGGTGTCGTAAAATCCGACTAAGGTAAGTTGACGCCCAGTTGGTGGCCATTCGTAAAATACATACAAACCATGTGACAACATGACATTTGTAACATGTTGTACCGACCCGACTTAGAGTGGGATAAGGGCAGGAGGATGATGATTATAATGAAGTTAACATCATATTTTGCTTCGGGATATTCAAATTGTATTCTTAAATATTTTTTTATTGTATTATTAATTAGGCTGAATCTATACAAATTTATAACAATTTCGATTTGGGAATAAAAGATTTCGTGAACAGTGATGGATTTTTTAAGGCCAGTTGTAATGTGTAAGGTCTAATCCACGGTAAAACAATAAATATATTAAAATTTTAATTCCTTGTAATTTAAAAATCACACTGATACTATGTTCATTCGTTGTTGATCTAACGTAGTCAAACATAGGTATATACAAAAACACGCACAGGCCAAATTGAGAATTTCACAATAACGCACGTGACCACCCACCGACACACGCACACACACTCTCTTTTTATACTCATATTATGTATTTATTATTATTATTTTCGTCCAATTCTTTTTTTTTGGGATGGCATATTCAGAACAGTTCTATTGAAATCCTGTTCTCACAAAATTATAGTTTTATTTAATTTGGAGTTGGTATCCGGTTGAGTAGTATAGACCATCCTCATTTCTTACCGAGGTTTCGTAAAAGGCGTCTGAGGTAAGTTGACCCATCGTGTGGTATCCCGTTGAGTAGAATAGACCACCCTTTTTATTACCGAGGGGTCGTAAAATACGACTAGGCTAAGTTGACATCAGTCAGGCGGCCGGTCGTAAAATACGTAACTGAATCATCTGACAACATGTTTGTAACATGTTGTGCCGACCCCACTCAGAGTGGGATAAGGGCAGGAGAATGATCATTCAATTTTGAGTTGTTATAAATTAATTAATTACAACTTTGAGATTGCCAGTTTTTCGTGTTGTTTAAACGGATATTTTGCTATTCAGTAATTCTGTGAGGTTGAAAATATTGTCATAAAAGGTTTTTTTTTTCATAGGAATATTTATTCATTAATTTATTTTAGGATAACAAGTTGTTATGGAAAAATTCACTAAATAGATATTATAATAATTGCTTTCTGCACTACTTCAGGTTGTTTGGAAGTGTGGGAGTTGTGCTACCTATAAATACCTAAAGCATTTTAGGCGAAAGCCACATTCCACAGCAATTTATCATCAACTGCAGATGTCCTTCATTATACTCGCACATTCCTTCTGGTTATTTATAGATAGTAAAAATAGAACAGTTTAGAATTTATATACGTATACAAGTGGTACCTACGTCTTCGTTCGCGTCGACTTTAGTGTTAAAATATCCTCAATTATATACTGTTTTTTGCTGTTTCCGAAAGGAAAACTAGATTTTTTTATACTTTATGTTGACCCGATATGTTATCTTCAGTTACACCAAACTGTATCAATTTGGATGTTTTTCGTACGTAGTATTGAATTGTAAATGCAATGCATGAATTCTTTCGGGTAGTAATGTTCTATAGAATTTGTAATATTTTTAGTTGTCAAGTATGTAAACATTACACAAGATATTATCTTATTCTTTAACGCCGCCGGGAAGGTTCTTTGAGCATTGTTATTTTGTTAAATTTACATTGTGAAGCATATAACAATGGTACCGTTCCCCTGTCAAAGTATCGGCTCAAACTAGTGACATCTTTTGATTTGCTGCGATATTTGTTTTATTTATCAAATAAAGCAAAAGAAGCAAAGAATATTAATCAAATTAAGAATAATTCCTTCTTTAAACTAAAAGTAAAAATACTATGCTATGATAGACCAGTGGTGAGACCGTGCAACTCTTTCGAGAGGGTCACGGGTTCAAATGCCGGGAAGACATCAATGAGTTTTTCTGTTAAAACTTATGTGTCTTCTTGATAATGGCAATTTATGACACGCTTTTCGGTGAAGGAAAACATCGTGAGGAAACCTGCATATCACCAGAGTATCCTGGGGATATGTGCAATACCTGTCAGTCCGCATTGGAGCAGCAGTGGCATAGGAATAGGCCATTACTTTATATTTTATGTCTTGTTGATAATTGCAATTTATGAGTGAAGGTAAACATCGTGAGGAACCCTGCATATTTTTAAAAAATATTGGAGATATGTGAGACCTACCAGTGTGGTGGGTACAGCTTGTACTCTTCTTTGAAAACGAAGAAAGAAGGCCAATGTCGAGTGGGATAGTCAGACGTTACCTTAAACTTAGTGTTATACTAAAATCTTTATTTATTTATTTAAATAGGTATGTATTTCTATACGGTACATACATATTGTTAGAAAAGATAAAAAACTAGCACATATACAAAGGCGGATTTATCCCTAAAAGGGATCTCATCAGTCAACTTTTGAGAAACAGAAGGAAAAATAAAAGAAGTGAAATCCGGGTAATATAGAAAAAGAAAAATAACGAAATACTATGTACGTAGATGAATATTTGCACACGAGATAAAACAAAAAAGCGATTGATATAAGTAATTTAAATATATTTTTCAATTAATGAATCTGTACTGTTACGTAAGTGTATTCAAAGAGAAGCATAGTGATTTGAATAAATGCGGTAACATACGCCTCCACGAATGCCACACAGGTAGTCATTACTGAATGTTTAATATTTTGATAACCATGTTGTTAGGTGTAAATTGTACAATTTGTCATCTGATCGAAATATAAGCACTTTACTAGCGCCAAGACGATGCTTATATTGATTGTACTAGATCGATACTCACACCCACGCTCGGTAAATATTTAATCGTGATAATACACGGTCTTGGATAGTAATGGTAACATGTTACCACTAGTGATGAAACCGTAAAATCTTTATCGATATCGATCGTCGTTATAATTTTTTTAAAGAAATTAGTAGATTGTGTGAGCAAAATGGCAGTGCGATATGAAGTGTTAAATATTATGCCAGTGAGATTGGAAGTGTTAAATGTTATGCCAGTGAGATTGTAAATGTTAAATATTATGCCAGTGAGATTGGAAGTGTTAAGTATTATGCCAGTGAGATTGTAAATGTTAAATATTATGCCAGTGAGATTGGAAGTGTTAAGTATTATGCCAGTGAGATTGGAAGCGTTGAATATCATGCCAGTGAGATTGTAAATGTTAAATATTATGCCAGTAAGATAGGAAGTGTTAAATATTATACCAATGAGATTCGAAGTGTTAAATATTTTGCCAGTGACATTGTAAATGTTAAATATTATGCCAGTGAGATTGGAAGTGTTAAGTATTATGCCAGGGAGATTGGAAGTGTTACATATTATGCCGGGGAGATTGGAAGTTTTAAGCATTATGCCAGTGAGATTGAGAGTCCTTTCCGTCATCTTTTATCACGTTCATTTTACTGCTATTTATTATTTTTTATGTATACTAATCAATTCTCAGCTTTATAATTGGCAGTATAAGACATTCTCATAAAATGCAAACCCATGGTGGTTTTCAATTTGCCTCATTCTTCACATTCTTCTGCACTAATTTATGCTGACACATTAAAAACCAAGCAGTTTAGTAGCATTTCAACTCGAAAATTTAAAAAATATAACAATAACTTAATATTGGTAATAATATTTATTACCGAATAATTAAACAAAACTAGGTACGACGTACAACTGAGAAATATATATTTTTTTGTAATATATATGAATAAGATATTCTTGAATATGAAGTTTTATCGATATAATGGACCTGCATCATTAGTTACTAAGAAATTGTAACGTTACAGTTTATTTACGCTTTATAATTTTGTACCGATTCATATTTCCTGGGAATAGGAAATCAATGAACGCTTACAGTTATAAAATTATAAGAGAATCTTCCACATAACATTTCCATTGTAAGTAACTCGTAAAGATACCTTCATAATTAATATTTTATTATTTTATGATTGCAAAAATTCCTACACATTAAAAGTGTAATAAAGGAAAAGATAAAAAATTATTTCAAACAGGAATGGAACTTTCTACCTCTGGCTTATTTAAACTCTACATTTTCCTTAAATGGTAACAGTTTTCGTTGGCAACTCTGAAATAACCTTTTTTATAAGAAAATAAGATCTTATTTTACCAACCATTCTACATCTTTAGAATGCCATTGCTTTATGTTACACTGACAATTCAAGACTTCTAAATTTATTTATACATAAGTGCTCTACGTGTCACGTGCGAAAACCATTCATTCATAATTCTAAATCAATGAGAACTTCCAAACCATAAAAAATCTCTATCCGAAACTAAAACTAATTTTATCTCTCTAGAGATAAGATTTAATTTGCATTGGCTTTGTTAAAGTACATTTAGGACATCAAACAAATATAACGCCTCTAAGTGTGCCCCCAAAGAGACAATAATATGAAATAAATGGTCAAGTTTGCGCCACAATATAAGAAAAGATAAAAGAGAGAATTACACGGAAATTTTGAGGTGTTAGCCATTGTCTGTGGCTCTTCACTAGATAACAATTTGCACTTGAAGTGTGTGGGTCTTTGTGTTAGAACATTATAAATAAACATTACAATGGCTACCAGATGTTAGAACGTGCCAAGCGACCAAGTACCAGCGCAAGCCTTTGAAATACGTTGTAAGGCTCTATAAATTAGTGGACACTTCAAACCAGCTGACATTCAATTAATGCTCTTTCGAATGGTATTCTTATTTTTAATCATAATAAATTATTTAAAATATGCTTTCAAATTTTTAATAATAAATGATTTAATTATATTATTATTAGGTACTTATAATTGTTACATTTTACACATCACAAGATTATGAGGATGGCGTAGGCTTTATATAGTACTAAATAGTTTATTGGGTTTTGATTGTTATAAATTAATTGGCTGGAAATTGTACGAAGTGTATTGTACGGGTGTACGAAGTTTTTCCCGCTTAAATCCCGATCTCGCGGCAATTCTAATTGAATTAACTAATAATTCCATCTTCCTCAAGAATTGCAAGTTGTTGTAAAAACTGTTCAAAAACCCCTTTAAGTAGAATTTGAGAAAATTGATGACATACAGAGAGACAGCATATGGGGACTTTGTTTGTTAATATGTATAGATGTTACTGTTATAATGCATTTCTATGGCGTGCATGAAATTCAAGTTAACTTTCGACATACTATTTACTGTACATCAATTACTTTTAAAAATCTTTGCAGTGACTTTTCACCAATATATAGTAGAGTATATTTTTGCTCATACTGTTGTAAATAGTTCAGTATTGTAGAACCAAACATTAAAAAGCTCAGTGTTGCATATCTAATTCTTTCCGGTCCTGTTACGATAGTCTGTTCCCTAATTTGTAAACAAGCAAAGTAACACTACCGTAATAACCGTAAAATCATACTGTGTAAAATGTACAATAACATTGCGTAAATTAGAATTATTTAAAATGTTTTGTATAAGGATTAGTTTTCTTTCAAGTTGACCAATACTTCTAACTAAAGACTAAACAAAATTAAAAATCTAATTTTAAAAGTTTCTGAAGGATCTTAACTAAAGTCGATTAAATGAATCAGTTATTCATCATTTTAAGGATTGTAGCGCAAGATAAACTATTTTTTCTCAAAGATTTATGAGAGTCGTGAACTGAAATGCTCAACTCTAAAGTCGGTTTCAATACGGAATTATTCCGAAGGGCATGCTTCTCAAGGTCACGAAGTATCCGAAGTTGAATTTTGTACAACACATAAATAAGATGTGGGTACTTTAAAAAATACTTAGACTTGTCAACATCTATAGTAAATATTTTAATGTGTCAATGATGATTTAGATCTGCGACCGTCTAAAATAATCGAGTTAGACAAATCAAAAGCATGTTAAGGCCCTAAATTAGGACCTACTAAAATTAATAACAGGATGATTATTATTCATAAGTTGACCCACCGTGTGGTATCCGGTTGAGTAGAATAGACCATCCTCTTTCTTACTAAGGGGTCGTAAAATACGACCAAGGTTACTTGACGTCAGGCAGGCGGCTGTTCGTAAAATACGGAGCCAAATCACGTAACAACATTTTTGTATTATGTTGTGTCGATCCCACTTAGAGTGGGATAAGGGGAGGGGGATAATGATGATTATTATTATTCATAAGAACGCACGGAACAAAGCTATTCGATCATTGTTGCTAGGATATCTATAATTATTTTTAAAATTTCCAAAAAAATATTAACAGCGACGTCATTTATTGTTTTAATACGAGTCTCACGATATTTATGGTTCATACCAACTTTAAATTTGAATATTTTATCTATTAATCTGTAGTTTTTGTCTACCGCGTTATAACGGATAGCTTTTGATCGTAATGCTAGCCCAGAAGTTGTAAGGCGATTGGAAAAAAAACAATAACACGAGTCTAATAATGACTCGCATGCGTTTGTTCGCCGCGAAGATGAAGTTGTTTCCTCATTAATGCAGTCCAATCACGGAGGCGATCCCGTTTGTTGTTATTAATTTATAGAAAGTCATCCCGGGCCCATTAGGCGAGATAACCATATTGATCTCTCCGATATTTTGGGCCACTGCTTCTTACCTATGTGTATGATTGCCCTAATGATCACGTGCTGCTTGTTAGCGATGATCAGAGCTCATTATTACGATTGATTTTCTATCACAGCCGCCGCCCGATTTATGGCTTTCACAGGTTTTAATAGCGCAATTATGGGTACGATTCTGTTCGCTTCCAAGTTGCTTCATCTAGTTAACCATCATATAGTGCGGCGTTTTATAAAGATGTCGTACATACTGGTTAATAATATTGTTGCCAATGAATGATTTATTGTTCAGTTTGTCTGCTTAGAACGTCTATGTTATAATGATATAACATCTTAGTGTTATATTTTTAAAGGTTTTTCTTTAGCTTTACTGGCTATTTATCTTCTAAACCTAAAACCTTCTTGTATAACTTATTAAAAAAAATTCCAACATTGACTGATGCGGACTAATTCTTTCACCTGCAAGTTACGGTAAAATCGGAAGTTACATGTTAATGTCGCAGATCCTGTAGAAAACAGTCCAGTTTCTCAGGTTATCTTGATTATCAGACAAAGGATCTAACGAATTAATTCCTTTACACCCTATAAATGTCCACTAAGATTAATTAACAAAAGAAATGCAAATCTATAGACGAGCATTCACGTTCACGAGCGTTCACTTCCCCCAATTAACATCTAGTATAATGTTTTTGTCGTATTTTATCGTAACTCCAATGGTTTCCAACAAAATAAATCGAGAAGGCGACTATAAGTTCGACCGTTTTGTGTTCGTGGCTGAGAGGCCATATATTTCAGTTCGTAGTGTAACATTTTCTCCGGGTCCACAAATGTCTTAATTAAGGCTTAAACGGCCTACTGAATAAAATATTGCATCGTATTTTCGGGTAAAAAATTTGGACACCTTACATTAATACTACAGTGTTTTAAGTGGTTTTTTTTTCGAACCGACGATATGCCCTAACGGCTCTTACATCGTCAACGAGCGGGAGTGCTTTAAGATAGTGGTCCTATTTTCATTGGATCGCCTTCGTTGTATCTAGTATAAATATTCATTATTATTGCTGTCTGGAAATAATTTCGATTGCATTGCCGTTAATAAATGGTCCGTTTTGTATTGAATGCGATTTTGGATTGTGATAAGTGATTGGTTATAGTTTGCATAAATATTAACGAGCCTACAAACGAATCAATTATGAGATCTCAATTAGAAACCGTTTTTAACCACTGTTTTACAGTTTTCGCCACTGTAACTATCACAAAATGAAATCTCCAACTGGTACCAAACATCTTATTAGATCACGTCAACTTAGACATTTAAAATTAGTTAGAAGAATACCCTATTTCTATTATAAAGATATCTTCATTCTTGCATATATACTTGCAATATTACATTTGGATTATTTGAATTTATTTTTATATTTTTTTCCTAATCGACTTTTATACTGTATAAGTACGTTTTTAATGTTATTACTTAGCTAATGCCTAATGGTAGGTTTATAATTTTAAATTAAATGTTTTGTTTATTACAAAAAAGCCAATAATATATTTTTTAATATCATATATGTATGAGTAACTGTTGAATACTGTATCAGGTAATGTATTCTATATATTTTATATGAAATATGCCAAATGGAAAAAAATTTTAAATTATAAAAATGAAATGGTCAAATGAAAAAAACAAAACAGTTAATTGATATATACTCCATTGCCGCGGTTGTTGGCCTATAAATTTGCAAAAAAACGACCAAAATAGCCAGATGGTGTAGCCAGGATTTCTTGCGGAATGTTTATTGCAAAACAATGCATAATTATGTATTTTAGTACGGATAGTGGATCTTTGCACAATAAAGCTTTATTTTTTAGTTTATTTATTTACGAATCTCTAGTTTGTACACCAATAAAAAGCTATTGCATTAAACTATTAGGCAGGTGATTGCGGAAAGCTCACATGAGAATGATAATAATTTTGATGGAATAATAGCTACTATTGAATGAAAACACATCTCTTGGAATGGGATATAAGGTTCTTGGTAATATGGAAACTATGACCAAAACTAAGTTTCATTCGTTTGACAATCAACTTGACAGTGTGTCTCAGACTATATATTTGTAATACTAAGGTATTAATATGCCAAACTCGCACCGGAAAATGCAGCATTAGCAAAACCCATACGAGATCGACAGTAACCTCAAAAAAGGTCGCAGGGTCGTTATATTGATATGAAAATCCCTTGAAAAACCTGTTTCCCTTGGTGGGCGTCCATCAATTAAAAAAGATTCAGGTGCCCTTTGGAGACTTTGGGGGAAGAGACTTTATATTTGGTCATTGTAAGACCACCGGGCATCTACAATTAATAGCCTTCTTATTTGTACTTTTTTCTTGGCTATCGCCTATTATAGACTTGATTCGAGTCCAAAATCAAATTGTTATTAGGTACACTGATTCATGGCAATTATAATAAGCCTTTCGTCCATGACCTGTGTGTCTCTAAATTGGTGACTGCTTTTCATTCTAAGGTTAAGGTGAATACTCGTAAAATGAAGTAAAGCTATCTCAACAAACTATAGATACTTTCTTTATAATCTCAATAAAGAAGACTTATAAAGTATTTGTTAATGACAACTATCAAATACTGAAATAATATTCACAGGTCATGTTATTTTGGAACGATTTATAGATTTTTCAAATTGCTTATATTAACAAGTTATTTATTTGGAATAAAACGATATTTACGTTTGATATTACAGAAATAACGTCGATGATCAAAATAAATATTGGTGGTCATGGCTATTACTCTTTGACCTCGAACATAGATTACGCACTTAAACGTGATGACAGATCTGATCGTTCGACTAACAATAGTAATATATTCATTATGGGTTTTATGAAGATAATATAAATAATTTCCAAGAATAATTTAAATATAAATGAAAAATTGAATGTGTCGTGTGATAAACGAACCAAATTATTTATTTTGTAACGCTTTTATAGTAGAATATAGTAAATATATTAAAGAAGTTATAATGTTTTTGTGTATCGGAAAAGCGCTCCCGCTGTAATTAAATCGAGATTTAGTTTTCTGACCTTCAATAATCTAACGTCCGGTTTCAGAAACGCAAAATTAATCACAAATCAAGTAATCGGCGTGTTATATTTGTCAGTTGTCAATGTCTTGTTACATTTGATTGGGTTTTCAAAAGGTACTGCTGATTATATTGTATGACATGACATATTTTGATCTCAAAAATCAAGAATGCGTGGAAATATCGACTCTACGACGTGCACAAGACAGTAAGGACTAAATGAAACTAGTAAAAAGATTAATATTTTGGAAAGATAAACCGCCGTGTTCCTTGCTGGTTCATCTCGCTAGGAACCCTTTCGAACCAGCAGTAGAGTTGAGAATTCAAAACCATTTGTTTATAAGTTTACTTAAATAAAGATTTTTTTTTAATTTCGATTACCAACTCGACACATCAAGATACCGTGAATCTAGAACTTATAATTTTTATATTGATAATTCTTATAAAAAGAAGCTTTTTATGTCTTCTAAAGTCTAAATCAATCTTCGAAGTGTTATAAAGTCTTTTTTTCTCTTTATTTTATGACTTTATATTATCTGAGTCAATAAAATTATTATGCAAATATTTTTAATAGTTTTGATGCTTCCTTTTTTTTATTATTGTA
Source organism: Morpho deidamia (assembly GCA_947086505.1). Classification (NCBI taxonomy): domain Eukaryota; kingdom Metazoa; phylum Arthropoda; class Insecta; order Lepidoptera; family Nymphalidae; genus Morpho; species Morpho deidamia. The sequence goes on from CAMTZC010000025.1 coordinate 7,073,980, forward strand.
TTTATTTATTTCAAGAAGGTTTGTACATTCTGTTTACATTAATTACTGATACAACTTACCTTTCGCGCCCTTTCCACAAATTGTTATATGGTTATAAAAAAGTTGGGAAATATCCCATTTTCAAATATTGTTAAAAACTAGGTATGCAGTTATGGTATATTGTCTTTAATTACTAAAAAGAAACAAATTTTCAAACTTCCTTGCCCACACACGTATGTGGTGAGATTTAGTTTTAAATTGATAATAGACTATTTTGCGATATATCTCCATATTTATGAACCCATATACGATTTTATAACAACATTTTGCTAGAGGCGGCGGTTCTGAAGCCTCCACCACAAGCTGTTAAACAAATAAAAAACAATTTACGTTTCCATAAATATTAATAACGCTATTTCGAGACGGTTAAATGATTGCTTCGGGTGACCATAATTTACACTTAAAAATCAACTACTCCATATGCTCATAGCATATGGAGTAGTTGAGTACATTATGCACGTAATATCGATTATTTGTTTATGGAAAATGTGGATTACAAAGGTAATGTTAAAGACCGCTTAGAGATTCTGCCTATCGCAAATGAGTGAAGTTTAAACATTATCAATTCATACAATTTGAAATAGATCAATTCATTTCAATTTTTCAATTTTATTTTTATTTAACTGGAAAAATATCTGTTAAGAAAATATTATAATAAAACATAAGAGAAGTTAGGTGGATCTTTTAAATTTTATAGACTTCTAAACTAATAAATAAATCGCTTTAGGACTCTTGTGAAAGAGCAATCACTGAGTTCTTTTGCAAGGTTGTCGGCAGAAGTAATTTTCCGGATCAGCAGGAAAGATGGCGATAGTAGAAATTCTATGATATGTATGATGCTTTGGTTATGGGCAAAACGATCGAAGAAATTGTCGTAGTGAGTGTGTCTAGTGCTTGTGTGGAGTGTTGCTGTTAGCGGCGTTTTGAGATACATGTCGTTACTGGACATGCATGTTTAAGGTATGTGAACGTTGCCTGCTTAAACACTTAGCATTACATAGAATAACTGAACAAACACGAATTATAACTATTCTCACTACAGATATCCACATGCACATACACACGGCTGTAATTTTAGTTTTAGTCTCTTTTTTCTGTTTTTTTTTATAGCTTACCTTAATAATCTAAAAATGTTGTTCTTTTTAGTTTAATTTAAATTATTATTTTTTATTTTTTTATTCACTTATTTATTGTAATTTTGTACACCTGTACACTTACACTTACAATACACTTACTTACCGTAAGTGATATGTAAATTGAAACAAGTGAAGGTGGGCACTGGTTCCCAAAATACAGTTTAAACTAGCTTGGGAGCCAGGGACACAATAATTTGTACATGTATATTTTTAAAATATTAAATAAATAAATAAAATGAATAAAAAAATAATTATACCATAACTTCAGTAAATATTGATGTTTAAATGTTTGCTAAAAATATCATTGATAATATAAAAGGCCAGTAAACTAAGCGATCAACTGCATGGTTACCCTGACATTTCAAAAATTTGCGCCGATTTTGACGATGTGCAACTCCAAATCGATTTCACGACCCCAAAAAGCAAGACTCGCCCCCAAAATTAATCAAAACGCCTCTTTTTGTTACCTGTTTGTTTAATCGACATATTTGTTTTTCTCTTTTGTGCTCCACCGCTGATTAAGATTTTATTCATAAAGCTATTATTTACATCAAAGGTTTTAAACTTAAACGGTTAACACATTTTTTTAACGATAAATTATATAGCGCATATTTCTTGACACCGTGAAATTTCGATGGAGAGATGGTTAATTAAGGATTGGCATGTATTTCAATGAAGCTTTATAGAAAGCTGTAATTTAAGTTAAGACTTTGAATCTTATAATGGAGAAAACTTTCTTAAGTAAAGTCGTGGAATGATTTTATTTTTATTTTGCATTCGTTTTAGGGGTTAATTTTGGATTAGTTATAAGGGCATTATTGTACAGAATTTCGATATACAGCATAAAATGAGATTTTGATAATAGCGTATTAATAATATTTAAGAAAATAAAATTGTATACATTATATAAATGTATCTAGGTCACATTTGGTGACAAAGCTCTTTGGAATAAAGTCATTTGCACGAGTTTTATTTTTGTTTTGTTATTATTTTTTTACAGTCCCATTGCTGGGTAAAAGCTTTGCCCACCTTTTTTAGGAGAGGGGTTTGAACTTACACGCAATATGTGGCTCCAATGTCAGAAGAAAGTTATACAACTCACCTCAGTTGTATAACTTTCGAAGAAAGAGAAACTGAGGTAAGTTGACGTCAGGCAGGCGGCCGGTCGTTAAATAAGTAGCCAAATCACGTGACAACATGTTTGTAACATGTTGATCCGACCTTACTAAGAGTGGGATAAGGGCAGGAGGATGATGATATATATTTCGTTCGTATATATCAAATTGATAATAAACATTCGGTTAAGGACTATTTATTGAGGTTCGGCAATTTCTTTGATGCGAATAAACTCACCGACAGCGTTCCGAGTGGTATTCTTTTTTTTTCCGTATACAAAATAACTATGATATGATAAACCTGACTACGTATGTCGCGTCAACTAGTATTCGCCGAAACCACTTATTTAGTAGAAGCAAATTAATCCGTTCAAGTATTTCACTTTATAGGCCAAACCTTGGACAGCTGTCGTTGACCACAAGGACAAAAAGTTCTGATATGATCAGGTCGAGTTACATTACCCGCGAGACCTTGAGCGAAAAAAATTATCGCAAAAAATCGGTACTGTCGCCGCAATGTAAACAAGTCCTTGCTGCGAACGACCGTTTCCTACTGAGGCATGTTTACATTGCCATGCAAACACACTTACTGCAAAGTACGGATTCGTATGGAATAAATATTTTACGATAAGAGATCATTAATGGTTGAAATTCCTAATTTACCGTTTCCATTTGTGTATAAAAAGCAATATGTCGCTACAAATTCTTATAAAATTATCTTAAAAGATTGATTCTTAATATTAAATTCTTCAATGTAAACTTTTCCAAAAAACATATAATATACCAACATTTATGAATGAAATCTTTAATACATCAATAAAGGAAATACGAAAAAGTAAATTTGTTGATTTTCATCTTACTTGATTATCAAGTAACGGAAAGATTATTACCACTTTCTTGCATGAAAGTCATAAGCTTCTCCTGTGATAGAGAAGGATATGAGGATTATGACCCTTAGCTCGCTGCTCCGATGATTACGTTGCCTTATATCAAGCGAGATAAGGGCGGAGGAGGGCAGCTGCCTCTAGAAGAGCGGTTGGTTGCCAGTAAACCGACTGCTCACAACAAAGTGACACTTTATAAGGCTCGCATATGAACTATAATTCAATTTGCGATTTTGTGGAGTCTATTTCCTGATGGTGCTTTGGTTGCAGGGCGAAACGAGTTGATTGTTGAGTTTGTGATAGTGAACGTGTGTAGTGCTTGTGTATTGTGATGGCAGTGGTGGAGGTTTGTGCATGTGTTTTTATCAATCTTGCATGTAACGGGTATGAAAAAACGGATAGTCCACTATACATTTAGCACTATATATATTTTCTATTTACTGTAAAATAATTTTATTATTACTTTTGAACTATAATTCACTTCCATTACTAATGTGAGATACTCATACGTTGATACAATGATTAAAACAATGAGGTCAAGAATTTTTGCAGCCCTCGGTGGAGAATCCTGTATTCGCCCTCAATACCATGTATACATGTACGATTCCTTACCTGCATAAGTGCATAGAATAATGTGTGTGCAAGACGAACATACACTTGGGTAAATGCTAGTTCCAATATAAATGTATAGTACCCGACATTAAATAATGCACATCGATGTTTAGAACGAAACAGCCGACCAGTTCGGTTTCGTAGAGCGCTGTCTCTGTCACTCAGTTAGTATGTGACGTTTCGCACGGGCTCGTCAGTCTGTGCGACAGAGACATTGCTCTATGAAGCAAAATCTAGCCGATTTCTATCTCTACGCCTCGATGTGAATTATTTACTATATGCGTACTTACTATACATTGGTTTTGAAATTCCCCACTGCAAAAATCACGAAGTCGTAAAATGCGAATCTAATAACGCCACTGCATCATGTCGAACAAAGCGCGTTTCTCTACGGCTTTTAACCATCAATAGGAGAGTATTTAGATGATATTTTTTCTGCAAAGCACTGGTACTGTTCTCTTATTTGCCTTTTGTCGAGTTGTGGGCGCGACAAAGCCACAAACACGACCCGCTGTGCGACCGACAGATTTTTTTGCCGAAATTCCGTATTTTATTTCATTTATTGACGCTCAATACGCAAAAAGTGCGTTTCATATACTGGCGTACTGAGAAAAAAAATTATAGAAGATGCACATGATATATCGTCTTGTGGGTACGTTATCTATTCTTTGAGATGGCTTTGTGGTGGATTTCTTTTAACACCGATTATACTGCTGGTCAAGCTTAATAGTTCACGGACAATAAAAAGTAAGTAAGAAATTTACTGAATATAAAATAATATTATAAAACTTTATAATATGTTTGATTTAATTTTTCCTTAAAGTTAACTAGAGCTCAATTTTATAATTTACCTATAATATTGTCCCATGATGCAAAGGTAAATAAATTATAGTATGTACTAACCACGCCTTGTTAGTGAGTTAAATATGGCAGTATTCAATATAACGCTTTCATAATTTTCAATTCGGCCACGGTTTTTGTGGCGATTCTTGCATTAGATTACTAGTTAAAATTTCCTTAAAATATTATTTACCTAATACCTTTTTAGAAGGCTTTAGTCATATCTTAGAACCATTTAAACTACTCGTAATTTGTGTCACTAGTTATTGATATTCTTTTTCCATGTTAAGTACAGTTTAATTTATTTTCTCTGCAGCTTAAACTGTATGGTTATATACCACCAAATGAGAAAGCTTTTTAATTTAGTGTTCAATGTTGTTGTATGAAACGTAAATTAAAACGGAAAATCAGAACAATCTTGTCAGGCTTTCATGGTACTATTTTAGGTTCATGATAGCAGGGGAGTAATATACAGAAAACTTTCCGGTACACGTGCAAGTTGGCACAATGCGAGTTTGCATTTCCGCCCGCCATGCACTTCCTTTACTCCGATTTTACTTTTTATTAGGACCGTTTTTGTGTCGCGGTCTGGACGCCTTTGTGAGACTCCATTGTGAACAGGACATTCAGTCACATTACGCATCGTAGGTTTCGATTTCGTTAATGATATCGGAGTTATTATCGTGATTGAAATCGAAAGGAAGGAAATGTGGCTAGTGAAACGACGTGAGTGTGGATTAGACTTTTGTTTGTTTTGTAAAAGTCATATCTATTTATTTATGTCATGGAACTCTAGTGGTTAGATGTGTCATGTCAGAATTATCGCTGCGTGAGCGGTCATTTAAAAGTACTCTTGTATTATATTGTATATTTATATGTTTAAGCTGGTGTATTCCCAGTCCATAAATCTGGATTTACTTCTATCTTGTAAGTAGCATATGTCTTTTTTTACGAAATAAAGACCAACTTTGACTAACTCCTAGGCGCAGTGGGTAGTGACCCTACCTTCAGCTCAGCGGGTCGTGGGTTTGATTCCCGCCGAGGGCCAACATTTTTTATAAACAATCTGTTGGTTCTTCGAGCCTGAGTGTGTACATATTTATATTTAAGTATGTATTTAAAATTATATACATATGTACATACTTACAAGTTATCTGTCACCCATAACACAAGCATTAAGTTATTTACTTTGGGGATGAACAACCGTGTGTGTATATTTATATTTATAAATATACACACACGACCGTCCCATATATTTATATTTATTTAAATATATATATTTTAAAAAAAATTAAATTGCCATCTATTAATGACAGTACAGTAGGTACAGTATCAGAGCGGGGATAGAATAAATAACTGAAAATGACAATAATAGCCTGAGTTATAATAATTGGCTTTCTCTTCAACCCTGTACAAGACATTAATAACTATATGTAACTAGTGATAAGAATTATTGTTTGAAAAGAGCAACCGCTGAGTTTCTTGCTGGTTCTTCTAGGTAGGAACAGTTTTCCGAACCAGCAGTAGATGTTGACGATTCAAAAGCACTTGTTTACAAGTTTACTTGAATAAATAATATGTTGAATTTTGAATTTGAAAGAAAATTTGCAAAATTTTTAATTATACTGTTACAACGAAGAATCCTTTTTCCAAAGTACTAATCTTAGCTATACATTTAACAAAAGACAATTTTTCTATTGTAATTTAAGTTTTATTATAAATTAGTATTCATTTTTAAATCTATACGCATAGTATCTATATGTAATTTAATTTTTAAGCGAACTTTTGTGTAAACTTTATAATTAATTACTCTTTATTTGCATGTTATCTATTTTTAAATTTTGTTTCTACGAATTGCTTTAACAGTTGACACAATGAATAGATTAATAAGTTCTATCTATATTTATCAAATAACTTTTAAAACGTGTTTGGGGTCAACTTAACACATCTAATCTCTACGAATCTAGATAACGGTGGCAAATTTCCAGTATATCTTTTGTCTTCTAAATTTATTTGCACATCTTTCTCCGGCCTTCAAAACAAAAAGTCACTCGCAAAAACAATGCGGGACAAAAAATCGCAGTAAGTAGATCAGATAGTACAAAAGATTGTTTGGGTTCGGAAGATAAATAGTTTTTGCAACAAGTAGCGTCGCTGATGTGCGCAAGCTGATTTTCGGAATAGCTTATTCCACAGAAATAAGGTTCAGTATTAGTCTTAGCAAAACCTATAATATGATTCGTGAGGTTTTTGTTGCGGTCAAGTTCTGATTATTCTTATCTCCTCATATCTCTAATGGCGTCAAAACGTATGTCCGGCGCACTGCGTGGTACAGGAAGGTGTGCTAGCAGGAGGTCGTTGCCACACAGGATGACATCTTATTTTTCAAAAATTTCGTAATAAGGGTTGATATAAATGTGACAAATTACTACATAAACTGATCGCTATACCCGGGAGGTCTGTTCTTTCGTTTATTCGTCGTAGCCATTAAATTAGCTTTACATTTTGCGATGGCTCAATTATAGCTCACCAGTTCAATAATATTCTGCATTGTTATTTGGAGGAATCCATAAATTAGATTTGTTGAAGCTTTAAACAAAGGAAATGAAATAAATACTCAATAAGTAATGGAGTATAGTACGGGGCAATAGGTAGTGCACATCGAGGCTCAGAGAGAGAAATCGGCTAGATTCTGCTTCATAGAGCATTGTCTCTGTCGCACAGACTGACGAACCCGTGTGTGACAGTGACAGCGATCTACGAAACCGAATTGGCCGGCTGTTTCGTTCTAAGTTCTCGATGTGCATCATTTATTGCCGGGTACTATAATACAATATTCAACTCATTTCGAAGTCATATGAATCAGCAATAATTTCAAATACAATATAAATACATGGGACACTTACACACACGGTCGTCCATCCCCGAAGTACTTAATACTTGTGTTCTGGGTGACGGACAACTGTTAACTATACTACATATAAAAATTTATATACATACTTAAATACAAATACACACTCAGACTCGAAGAACCAACAAATTATTTATAGAAAATGTTGGTCCTCGGCTGTAATCGAACCGACCCGCGAAGCTGAAGGTAGGGTCACTATCCACTGCGCCAACGGGCTAGTCAAAGTTGGTCTTTGTTTCGTAGAAGAAGACATATACCACACCCAGGCTCGAAGAACCAACAAATTATTTATAGAAAATGTTGGTCCTCGGCTGTAGTCTAACCCGCGACCCACGGAGCTGAAGGCAGGGCTACTACCCATTGCGCCAACGGGCCAGTCGTAATGATGAACAATGGTAAAAGACTTTTATTTAAGCTACATTGTATTGGTGGTTTTACGATAATTAATGCGAAATCGGTTAAATTAAAATTTTAGATGGCATCGGTTGAGTTAATTTTAACAGGTAACTCCAATCGGTTGTCAATTTTAACGGTTTCTTCTTATAACGGGCAGACAGGTGGACGACACTCGGAAAAATTTAAATGCGATCAAATCTTGTCAGTCTAGTTCAAGAGACTATAAGTTATAATTGAATCGGATATTGAGACATAGTTTTCATACTACGTAACTGTCATGAGTTAAATCATAGTACTTTTTCTTCTAAGTAACAAATAAAATTTAGTTTTTAATATTTATTCTTCATTTTTATGTTCATACATTTCATTTTCTCGGATTAAAGTATGTAAAGATTGATAATGTTTCAATTATAGTTAAATCATTAATATTTGGCAAATGATATAAAATATTGCTTACGATGTAATAACTTTAAGCACCGTTTTATTTTGTATCTTGCATTTATTTGTTATAGATATACATCACTGATCTGGATCACTGGCTGAGTAGAATAGACCACCCTCATTTCTTACCGAGGTGTAGTAAAATATGACTAAGTTTAGTTGACATCAGGCAGGCGACCGGTCGTAAAATACGTAGCCGAATCATGTGACAACATGTTTATAACATGTTGTGCCGATCCCACTTAGAATGGGATAAGGGCAGGAAGATGATGATGATGACTGATTATTAAGATAGATTGAATATAATAATATTTATTGAGTTTTTGTGAAGAAAATTGCTGTTATTATATTTAAGTTCAGTTAAAAGTATTTTTAATAAAAGTGCATCCTGTGATGGTATTACAGAGAATGTTTAGTTTATTTTAGGAGATATTTATAACATTCTTATCTTTCATCATTCTCCTGTTGGCGCTATAGGTAGAAACCCTACCTTCAGCTCCGCGGGTTGCGGGTTAGATTACAGCCGAGGACCAACATTTTTTATAAATAATTTGTTGGTTCTTCGAGCCTGGGTGTGGCATATGTCTTTTTCTACGAAACAAAGACCAACTTTGACTAGCCCGTTGGCGCAGTGGGTAGTAACCCTACCTTTAGCTCAGCGGGTCGTGGGTTGGATTCCCACCGAAGGCCAACATTTTCTATAAACAATTTGTTGGTTCTTCGAGTCTGGGTGAATAATTGCATTTAAGTATGTATATAAATTTATATATGTAGTATAGTATATTTACCAGTTGTCCGTCACCTATAACACAATTATTAAGTTACTTCGGGGATGGACGACCGTGTGTGTAAGTGTCCCATATATTATTTATATATTTATATCATCATCATCCTCCTGCCCTTATCCTACTCTAAGCCAGATAACATGTTGTCAAATGATTTGGCTGCGTATTTTCAACCCGCCGCCTGCCTGACGTCAACTTACCTTAGTCGCCTTAGTGTTGAAATTACGTCAAGGCTACTCGACCAACAAGCGCCATGCTATACGGCCATCTTGCTTATCTTCAAAATCGCGAACGCATAGACTTGACTAATTGTTCCCATTTTCATACTTCTCATTTCTAACTATGATTTATGCTAACGTAGAAATTATGTAAGAGATTAAATTGTTTGATAACTTAGCAATGCTATATCTTTTAAGTATCAGATTAAACGAAAATACAGATATTCAACATCTATACATTATCATAAGTACGTTATTTAACTAGTTTTTTGTCTATGATTTATAGAAGCATGCGTTACTTTGCGGAATTCCATATTACATGCACTATAACAGAACTACCTTGCTATAATCCACACGGGATAAGCGAATGCATGCAAAGCCAATGTGTATGAAGCAGGCAAAATTTACCTTGGCGCCTTAGGGTGCATGTGGTGACTTGTCCTGCAAGTGTAAGGTCGTAAATTTTGCCTGCTTCATACACATTGGCTTTGCATGCATTCGCTTAACCCGTGCGGATTATAGCAAGGTAGTTCTGTTATAGTGCAGTTTATTTTCTGTTTTAGAAAGGTAACCCAAATAATCATTTATATCATAATTAATGATATTTAAAATATTTGCCTTGCGAGAAGTTAATATATACTTATAATTTAAAGCTGTCACTGAGATCTTACTTTGACTAAATAGGTAACTATGTGTGTAAATATCCTATAAAATGGATGTAAATATTTTAGTCATATATTTTATATACTTTATTGCAGTACAGTTAGTACGAAAATACTGGAATGTGGCATACTATCTTACCTGCCTGAAATATTAATTCGTGATGCAACGAGACTCTGGCGACCAACATATGCTTGTAAAAAGCTATTATCCTCTAACTCAATATTTCATTGTAATATACGAAAATATCATTTCTACACTCAAGCTGCTCAAGATGGAGAAAGTCCAATAAAGTTATGAATTCAATTCCAGGGACTTGGACGATTTTGGCAACAATATTGCAAAATGTAATTATTTGAAATATTCATTTATATTAATAGTATAACCGATCATAAACAAAGATTTATATGAAAAACCCTAAGCGATTGCCGCGGGATAGTATTTACATCGTTAGGTGCACTAGAACAGTGACATTGCATGATATCTGCTATCAACTCATGGTATGACCGTGGGATGTCAGAGGTACAGAGAAAAATCTGCCTTAACACTAAGTAATACTGGTTGTTCAAACCGCATCAATAACTTTTTAAACTTGTAATGCGTGTAATCAGCTTCTGATTGGCTTAAATTAATCGTGAGTATGCGTGACCGCTACCATTCGAGTTCTTCTTGAGGCAGTGTATGAGAAATTGTCCGTAGTCGAGAGTAAATTAAAAGTAATGGCATAATTAAAACTTACATCGTTCTTTGTACGATATGAAGTGTCTCGCTCGCGGTAACTTTCTTTTAATAGCTCTTATTAGTTGGACTGTTATAAGAATTCATTAAATATTGCTACGATTAAAATGCTGTCAACAACATTTATAGAATGTTAGCGAGTTTTTGTGAGGTTTTGTGTTGTCTTTGTTGTTCTAGCAACCAAAGGATCTCTAACTACTTTATAAGATTATGTATCCTAAAGAAGGTGGGTCGGTGAACGCAAAGCTGAACCTTAGCGTTGTTGGTAAAATTCATATCATAATTCTCCTGCCCTTATCTCACTCTAAGTGGGGTCGGCAACTCACTAAGAAACAGTTTAGTCCGCAAGTAAATTAAATGCAAATTGCCCATTTATAAATCCAGTCAAATCTAAGTTGCTAATAAGTTGAGAAGTCCTGATAGAAATATTTAGCTATAATCCGCGTTAGGTTAGAGAATCTCTGTAATGTTAAGTATAGGAAGCACACAACGTTCTTGTACCTTATACATGTAGGACCAGTCACCACACGTACCTATTAAAAAACGCCGCCACCAAAAACACACCACATAAGCAATTGATACACCCACTACGACAAAATTGTCGTGGAGCCTATCCTCCTCATGATGCTTCAGTTACGGGGCGAAACGATCGTAAGATTGTCGTAGTGGGTGTGTGTAGTGCTTGTGTAGTCCTGCATGTACAAGGTACGAGAACGTTCTGCTTCCTACACTTAGCATTACATAGATTCTCTAAGCAAACGCGGATTACAGGACAATAATTCTATCAATACTTCAGTACTTTGGAATTTCGTCAAGTAACGCCTTCTGTAAATTGCTTTTAAGTTGTTCTGGTCCACAGTTATGAACTGTTCTTGATATGAGGCTGTACTCTCGGTTTATGAAAGGATGGTAATATGGAGCAATATAATTGATTCATTACAGTAAGCCCTTAGCAGCAATTAAACTCCACTTTTCACAAGTCAAAGTACCGCATCAGTTTTATTATAGCATCATTTTGATAAGTGCGCCACGATATTGAGATATTGCATAAATCGATAAATTTCCCCGAAGGTTTCTTAATAGGCTCTTAAATCAATCGATATGAAATCGATTAATCTTGCTATTAGAGACACTTTGTGAAATTAACGTCATATCAGATACGTGAATATCCCGTTAATGGGTGTAGTCAATTCGAATTTTCGTCATATCACTTTTATTAAAATTGATACATTGACAATTGAAATTATAAAGTGTTCCGTAGTATAATTTTACTCATTTATTCATGCACGTATTTCAATAGATTTTGAAGTACTACAAAAATGTTTAAAAATATTTTTAAAAATTGGCATCCAAAGGAACGCGAAGAAGGGGCCCTAGCTTTCGGTAGTTAGGATTGCAGAGCTCCTGCCTCCTCATAATATGTGCCATCACAAGCAACTCTGCCCTCCTGTATGCTGCCCTTGATGTAACAACTAAGTAAATTAAAATAAGAATTAATAGATGAATTTTCCTATAAATGATCTTATAAATAATATTTATGATGTTAAAAATGCTTTTAGCTGCACGCTTATAATTAGTAATACTAAATATTTATATTTTAAGATAAATCATTATGGAAAAGAATAACCAACAAGTATATTACTAGTTTCCACTTATAAATGTGGTCTTATTGATGTCAAAAATATATTTTGAGGCATCAAATGTCTCTTAGGGTAGGAGGATAGGATAATGAAACACAATGTTTTCGACCTAAAATTAATATGTACCTAATTATGTACGTAGGGTAGGATTTTCAAATGTTAACATACGAAAACAATAGTATGATTTGTCATGGAATGAAATAATATAACGTTGAGAATAATACTAAAATTGATAATAGAAGGCACTAATTTTTGAAGGTTTACAATAAAGGCCTACAGTACCCTAATAAAATGATTAAATTAATGGCGATGGGTGGTAGTGCGTTAATTCGTCACCGTCGTTACGTCGATCTCATGGTAGCACGGACCACCTGATAGCTTCAATTTTTTTATATTATGGCTTATTTTGAATTGAATGATGTCAAATTTGAATATTAATTGTATTGTCGTATGGTATTTCAATTAATTTATATAATATAGCAAATCAAAAAGTTACAAAACACTTTATTAGCAATAAAAACTTGAAAGTTTACGTTAAAATAAATTGAAACAAAAGAATGAAATTCAATCTGAGTATCGATAAAAAGTTTCTTTTCTTTGACTCTGACATAAATTTAGGCAATTCAACCTTCAAAGTCATACTTTAGGAAGTTTTTTGTAAAGAAAAAGCATAATAATAAATTTAGCGACTTACTCTATATACAAAACATTGTTTTATATTAATTATGGCACTAGTGTTTTATTACGACTGCAACAGTGAAAATAAATAACCTGGAAAAAATAAATTTTATAAATATAACATTAAAACAACAGAATATAACTTAATCGCAGATGTATTGTATACATAAAAGGTTAATTTTATTCACAAAATTTGAATAAAATCCTAGCAAGAATCTTTGACAAGAGTCACGTCATGTAATTTCATTCGTTGTTGCCATAATTCGCTGCTCACAATGCATTCTCGGTGAAGGAAAAGATCGTTAGGAAACTTATATCATATAAAGCATATCTCAAGAGAATTCTAGGGATGTGTGTATCCTAGCAATCAGCATTGGAGCAGCATGGTAGGTCTTAGCTCCAACCCTCTCCAAAAATGGAAAGAAGAAGCCTTAAGTTGGCCTTTGTACCCTGTTCTGTTATTGATAATGTTTTTCTTACGATTTTTTATAGTACATAAACAAATAAATAAGAAGCCTATGCTCAGAAGTGGGATAGTAACAGGTCGTTACTTTACTTTTTTATTGCATTCTGTCAAACGACGGTAGCGAACGATTTACATTATAATCTTTTATACGAACTGTTACAAATAATTGGGTGATGGTTTTAGTTTCTTCAGCCCACGTGTCGTACCTAGTTATAATTGGTATAAATAGAAAAGAATAAATCTGATGCAGGTATTTAATTGAGATGATCTTAACCTAACAAAATGTAAGTATCTCTTCCCTTGATCTTTGGGATAATAGTCGTATGCAAAACATTCACGAACAAAATAAACAAAGAAAAAGTTAAAAGCTCTATCCGACAAAGTAATTTCCTTACTCAGTCAATTGGTTCCGAGTTTTACATCGTAGCCTCTGATTGTTGAAATTAGTCATGCAACTACCCATTAGCTACTGAATCTGATTACTTTCATCCGAACTTAATTTTCTATGGTTTACCTCATAGTTGCCTTAACGACAATTATAACCATTATCATGGGATACGCCTCATCCAGTAATTAAGATGTCGGACCTATTTTAAAATTTATTTTCTTTTTGGTCAACACAGGTGAGTCAAGTAGAAACTGCATGGCAGGATTATTAAGTTTTTCATTACAGCTTCGAATAATACACAACCATTATTAGGCACTTGCGATTTCTCTTCATTATATGTTTTACAGATTAAAAATGTGAAAATGTTGTTGTATCAAAGAGCCTTGATTATTATTTTATGTTTTCTAAGAGAGATAATCAATTCTATTTTCCAAGGCCCTTTTAGCTACACAATATAATAAAATACTATTTTTAAGTATTTATAAAACTTTTAGACGATTTATTCTAAATAAAAATTAAGACGCTATTAACATGCTAGTAAATTAAACTACAGTTTGATCTACTCTCAAGTTCTACGCATGATTTTAAGACTGCTTCCAAATTATAAACAGACTGCCTGACAACTATTTTATCTTACATAAAGGTTCTGTTCAATTCTGACGCCACAGGTGCCGATTTAACAATTATTTTCCTTACAACATGACAAGGTCAATTTAAATATTATTTTAACTTTTTATCACATATTGTACCAGATTAAAAAAGAAGGTAACGTAAATGTTAAAATTTGGATATCGCAGGATCGGAACCTGTGTCTCCGACTACTAACATCTTATCCAAATTATACGTACATTTGTTTTAATAAAATTATATACAACTAATCGGGGCCAGAACCTGTATAGTGAAATCAGTCATGACAACATTTGAATCGACATATATATTCAATTAGAATAAACCGGAAATCGAACCCCAGACTTTCGGACTTGTAAAGCAAGCATTAATTGTTACGGTTATCAAAACGAAGTCATCGTATAGTAAATAAATCAAGAACCATCACAGCAATTCATTGCTGCTGAAAAGAATAATCAAAGAAAGCTACATAAATAAAGCTACCCAAGTAAGGTCACAGATCAAAAGTAGTTATTAGTACTGTGAATACTACCAACGAACAACGAACAAACATAAAACAAATCAAGAAATCATTTCTTAGCCCACATTCCCATAAACAAAGTTACTAGTCGAATACAATATGGATGCCATCTACTAGTACTGCGGGTATAACTTGCGAGCTTGAATGACATTGGCGTATATTACATGCCGTATTTCGTTTCGAGCACGAGTTATAACTTTCTAAAATTACTTTAAATGAATTTTAAACTATTCGAATTAATTGCTGTGTGTCAGTTGTAGCACTACTGTTTCATTGGTTGCGTGTTTGGACGTCATAAATTCAAACCGTGGACCGTGAGTATAGCAATCGATGTATTCTGACGGCTAATCTTCACCGGAACTACGCAGTCATTCGGTTTGTTACTCACATTTCGTCCATTTAATGTTGTCTTGACGGTGTTTAATTCGTTGGCTATTATTTTTGCTTTCGATAGAGACAAAATACTTTAAATATTATCTTTATTTAAGTGTCTAGTTTTATCTTGTATATCAATTTTTTTAATAATATAAAAGTGATTATGTAAATAAAATATTTTGTATACATGCCTCATAATTATAGTAAGTTTGTATATATTATATAGTTATGGGACGGGCGAATGAAGTGGTTTTTTTATTTTATTTATTACATAAAATCTTAAATGGTATTACAATATTCAATACGGCATAGCATAAACTTATAACTAGTAAATTGTTGGTTTGTTTAGTAAATTGTTGATGAATTGTTAATTCAAATATAATATATATAAATGGGACGCAACCGCCATGTGGTATCCGGCTGAGTAGAATAGACCACCCTCATTTCTTACCGAGGTGTCGTAAAATACGACTAAGGTAAGTTGACATCAGGCAGTACGGCCGTAAAATACGTAGCCAAATCAATTGACAACATGTTTGTAACATATTGTGCCAACCCCATTTAGAGTGAGATAAGAGCAAGAGACAAACGGTCATCCGTCTACAAAGAACATAACATAATACTTGTGTTATGTGTGACAGGAAACTGGTAAATATATACATAAATAATTTTAATGATAAATAGATACTTATTTACACGTATATACTCAGACTCTACTAATCAACAAATTGTTTATAGAAAATGTTTGCCCTTGGCGGGAATCGTACCGACGACCCGTGGAACTGAAGGCAGGGTTCTACCCGTCCCAAAGGACCAGTCATTAAGTCATTGATGATATGCAAAGTGTTCATCCATATTAGATTTATATACAGAAAAGTTTAAATTAAGCTTATTATTTCAGCTTCGAACGAGACTGCGGTTAAATAATGTAAGTTTGTGATAATGCATGTTTCAAAGATTCACCGCTGAGTATCTTGCTGGTTCAAAAGTAATAATAAAAACTACTACAAATAATAAAATATATAATAAAAGCACTACACACGTTCACTATCACAAACTCAACAATCGTTTCGCCCCGCAACCGAAGCATCATCAGGAGATAGACTCCACGACAAAATTCGCAAAGTATCGCTTGTGTATTGTGGTGGCAGTGGTGGAGGTTTGTGCATGTGTTTTTACGAATCCTGCATGTAACGGGTATGAAAAAAAACCGAATAGTCCACTATACATTTAGCACTATATTTTCTATTTACTGTATCGCGGATTATAGCAAAATAATTTTATTCTTACTTTTGTGTTATGGATCTCCGCAAAGTAATGCCTAATTCTATAAATCTTGCGGGTTCTTCTCGGTAAGAGCAACATTCCGAACCAGTTGTGGCTAATCTAATCTAACGGATCCTTGACGATTCATAAGTGCTTACTTGAATAAAGATTATTTGGATTTCATTTGATTTGGTTATTATTTATTGAAAAATACTGTGTTTAAAATACATGACTCATGAAACGTAATAAGCAGATTTAGAACTTCAGATTAAGATGGTTTTGGAAAATAAAGTAAAGCTAGACTCAATCTACCACAAACTTGTCGGTTCAGTGACGATGACTCGTGCTTTACCACGATGTGTGCAATGAGACAGAAAATTATAGAACAGATTGATGCGATTTGTATTACATCTTAAGACGATGACCTGTTACTTAGAAATGGATTTAGAATGTCGCTGACACTGAAACGATCCAATCGTGCTATAATGGCAAGATGTTTCTGCGGTCGGTAAATATAATGAGTAATCTAATAAATGTGCCCATAATTTAAAATACTAAAAGCTTGGAAACATTTGTAAATAAGGTAAATAAAAAAATAAATAAGAAATAAAATAAATATATGGGACAATTAAGCACACATCCGCCTCACAAAGAAAGTATCTTAAAGCTTGTGTTATTGTTGACAGGTATACATATATAATTAATGCTTAGAGACCGGCTATAATCACGTCTTATTTTACCGGATGAGCCTGACTATTTTCAAGCCCATACGAGATTCTTATACAGAAGCTCTTTAAGCGGTGTTATCGCGGCGGGAACTACAGGACAATCCGAAATAAGACGTGAGTATAGTCGGTCTCTAAACAGCGCTGTCATAAAAGCCTCGTATGGGCTTGAAACTCGTCGGGCTCATCCGACAAAATAAGACGTTAGTATAGCCGGTCTCTATACATTAATTATGAATACCACTCACGATAGTTTTAATATATATATAATTTGAAATCAATGTTTAAATATATAATTTTAAATAAGCACATTATATACACCCAGTCTCGAAGAAACATCAAACAATTTTTTTTTTAATTTCTATCTTCGTCGGTAGTCAAACCTGCGACCCGCGAAGCTGAAAGTAAGGTGACCTCTGCCAACGGGTCAGTCGATAAACAAGAAAAATGTCTTTTATTAAAATATTTATTCCACTTGAAGCGAAGAATGGCTAAAGTCGTAAAACTATGAGACTATTCCTTTAGTGCAAACCTCGGCGATGCTTCTGCGCTCGCCCGTCCCGCCCGGTGATGCTGTAAAAGCCATTAGGGCTAACAGCATACAGTCAGTTCGAAAAAAAAAAATCCTTTAGTGCAGCTTTTACGTTAAATTTCATAGCTGGATATCCCGGTTCCAGTCCAAGCATAAGCAACGATTTAATTTTTTAAATTAGGGGCCCCATACTGATTTAGTTAGAGAGAGGTATTTTAGCCGTTAGTTCCGTTCAAGCGAAGATTTAATGTTCAAGATAACTTCATATTTTTATTGAAGAACTAAGAGATCGCAGAACTAAAATGCTCTTTTTTACAGCTCTTTTTTACAGTTCTCCTTCAACAGGTTCAAATATCTCTACTTCTTAAATCCTCTCCAGATTTTGGTCAATTCTATCTAGTATTTTAGGTGTGCTTTCCCCAGAAATCAGAAAACTTCGGTCAAGTGAATGATATCCAACGCCTAATATTTGTGATGTAATTTTTAATATCCTATTAAAAGAGTTTTGTAATACACTTCACTTAAAATATTACTATAGTTAACTAATTAACGTAATATAAGATCTCATAGTTTAATTCTCTTTATAAATAGCCGATGAAATGAGAAACGGTTCACACTAAAGGCCCTTAAGAACTTCGACGACGTTATCTTAGTTTAATGAAAAAAGATACAAGCTATGGGCTCAAATTAGTAAATCCTGTCCTCTATCTCAACGGAGCTTAATAGCATCTCGTTATAAATTAAAGTTCACAGCCATTTATAAAGAAAAATAAGTAAGGGGACGATGCGCTACCTTTTTAAAGAGAAGTAACAAATCGCTCTGGGCCAGAATATTCCGTAATGAACTTCGGAAAATATGATTTTGTGTTTAATTGACAATTTATGAAGTCGTTAGCATTTGAAAAATATCACCATATGTGAGTATTATAACTTCAATGTATATCATATTTAAATTAAAAATGGGTCTTAGTTACTTTTAGTTTTGACCCGAATCTTTGTTTGCATCATCTTAGAAGTTAAACTATCCTCGTTATGTGCTATGTGTTATTTACTGTTTCCAATGGAAAAACGAGAACTTATTTATACTAGCCGAATTCAAAAAATATGACATAAATCTCAATCATGCCAAATTTAATATGATCAAGTCGATAAGCCGTGAAAGCGGATCGACAGACTTTCAACCTTATTAAATTTTTATATAGGTATATAAAAATAATAATAACAAGGCATTGTTTTGCTTTCTACGGTTATATTGATGAAGATTAGAACCTATTCCTCATTGGTAGTTATGTGGTCAGTCACTTGTATAAAGTTTACCTTTATGTATATATTTACTCTATAAAATGCGTAAGGTTTCAATTTTGAGATATGGCGAGAGATGGCTATTTTCGATTCGGACAGTGGGTGCGGTCTACGACTAAATTACCAGGAGAATTAATAATAAAATTATTTATACGCTAAAGTTAGATAAATCTATAATTCATACTAAAAAACTCGACACCTTTAATATAATAACATACCGAAATTTAGCTGAGTGTGCACCACACACATCCACTAAAAATAAATAAAAAAAACTTTTTGTTACAGCTAAAAAGCTAGGGATGTGTATCGCCTATTAACCCGCTATGTCATATTAAGAGCTTCTATAGGTTTATATAACAAATTGAATATTTGACTTAACAAATTCAATTTAATTCTTCTTTATTCAAGTAAACTTGTAAAACAATTGTAAAGCGCTTGAATCGTCAACTCTAAAGCTGTCCCTACCGAGCAGAGCCACAAAAAACTCGGTGATTGCTCTTTTCAGAATATAATTCTTATAATTAGTTGCAGTTAGTCATTACTATTTTAGACAGCGTCGGAGAGTATATCAACGCATTCTTATCATCTTACCATCTCAAAAAAATCACAATCACTTATTTTGTGCAAATGTGAAATATTTTCAGTAGTGTGTTACGGGCCTAATTTATAAACGACTTGGATATTTTGTAAAATTGCATGTTTATGTAAAAAGACTTCCTGCTCCGATAGCCTTGTATCTTAACTTCTTTTCTGTAATCGATCATTTCATCGAAATTCAGGTTGGTACTCCATAATGAGTACCTACAACGCCTTATCGTCTAATATCTTATTAAATATTGTAAGTCTGTAAGGCTGTATACTCACATCGTTACTAAGTACTTCTTGATGTTGAATATTTTCAGCTGTTCTGTTCTCTTTCTCGGGAGGTGACGAACTCTTAAGCCCACGTCCCTCCAATATGAATTGAAAAAGTATATGTTCCTAGTTATATTTTTTGAACATTATTTCCTAAACTGCGAAGTCGCGATGAAATGAAACATCAATCAACTGTTTGTTATGGAAAATTCGCTGGAGTAGAGTATTGATGAAATTTTGTACAAGATACTAATGACTAAATGTAACTAGTTATAAAAAATATCTTTGACAAGAGCCACCGCCAAGTTTCTTGCTAGTTCTTCTCGGTACGAACAGCTTTCCGAACCAGGTTAGAGTTGACGATTCAAAAGCACTTGTTTTCAAGTTTACTAGTCTAAAGAATATTTAGAATTAAAGCTTATATACTGGGTTAATATTAAGGATAACAAAAGGTTTCCGTCTTGTCTGGGAACGGGAAAAACACACCATTGAGAGTATTTAAAAAAAGTAAAGTTCCGTGAACGACAAGTACTAATCCTGGTAAAACATAATTTTATAAACTTGACAGTATTTTTAGTTACAAAAATCATCATCATTTTTTTTGCGTTTTTGTCGTGGAGTCTATCTCCTGATGATGCTTCGGTTGCGGGGCGAAACGATTGTTGAGTTTGTGATAGTTAACGTGTGTAGTGCTTGTGTATTGTGGTGGCAGTAGTGGAGGTTTGTGCATGTGTTTTTACGAATCCTGCATTTGACGGGTATGAAAAAACGGATAATCCACTATACATTTAGCACTATATATATTTTCTCTTTACTGTATAGCAGATTATAGCAAAATAATTTTATTATTACTTTTCATCATCATTTTCCTGCCCTTATCCACCCTAAGTGGGGTCGGCTAACATGTTTTTCGCTTCCATTTCTTCTGTCATTCGTCAACTCTGGCGCACAATTCAACTTAATTTCTTTTTCGGTCACCCTCTAGTTATCAATCCATCCACATTTAACACTCGTTTGGTCACATTCTGTTTTTTAGTATTTCTTAGTTACATTAAATAACCAAAAATAAAAATTTGTTTCGATGTGCTACAGTCCTTACAGTGATGTGCTTTTAGCAAATTTCGGTTTGCACTCTAAATGAGTACTGTGTAACAAATTAAGCGGAACCGATGTTCAGCGTTACTAATGATGTTTAATCGTAGGGTATTATACGGGAGCGTGTATGACGCGATACTTACAGGGAAAATCGGGGTATGAAATTGATTACTACAAAATATACGAAACAAAGCTATTGCGACTATAGGAAACTAAAGAAAAATGTGAAATGGGCGGACGCTTATATTATGACATTTCCATCTCTATAAGTACACAAAATACCTAGTAACACAAAAGTTGTTAGTCTATTTTCGTTATAGCGAATAATATTAGATGTTTAAATATACAACATATGAAAGCCATATCTATTGTGATATATTTATTGAAAAATAAAAATCAGAAAGTATTACAGTTCAAATAAGATATAAGTGTCCTTGATATAATCCGCGTTTGTAAAAATAATCTATGTCATGCGAAATATATGTAACAGATAACGGTCACAGGTAACCATACAGTCACCAAACGTATCACAAAACGCCGCCATCAGCAACACTGCACTACAAACTGAGTATATGTACGATAATTCTTACGATCTTTTCGCCCCGTAATCAAGAAGCCTCCACGACAAAATCTTAATGAATATAAGAAACACTTATAGGTACATGAAAAGCAATAAAATGATTCGATATGAATAGCGGCGTATTTGGAGGGTAACTAACCGTTATTGAGACACCGATGTGACATTGCTATACGTTCCAGTTTCTTAATTGTAATACTAAATAATATCTATTTTCTCCTAGATTCTCTGATATTTAAGACGAAAAATGTTTTAATCATCCGACTTCTAACCGCAATGGTTGGTGTCAACCAGCTGTTATACACTGTCCATTATATTAACCATCTTTTGACAGATTGACGATTTACATATTTAGTGATGTCCTAAAGATTCTCGCATGCGATACCATTCCGATTATAGTACCTACTATCATTAATCGAATTACGTACCTAAGTAATTCGATTAATGATAACCTACGTAAACTAATAACAGATATAGAAATCAACATTTTGATTTAATATTGCCTTAGTTTTTTGAAAATAAAGTTAATCCGTGTGTATTTATTATAATCATAAAAAATATATTATACATCAACTGGCAACATCAACAGACCTTCCGCTCGGCCGCCATTTTGACGTGATCTGTCACTCTCAACGAAACGCCCGTGATAGTCACACGCATTTACGTTCGCTGAGTGTTCTCTCGCATCTGTTACACCTTGAGTTAAGTAGCTTTATTCCTCGGAAAAACTTTTGTGAAACTTATATTAATTGATCGTGAAAATGCCGAAAGGACGTGTGTTGAAAGCACAATCGAGACAGTTAGTGTTAAAACTTCATGAGTATTTTGAGCAAGAAAATCAAAATGGCGGACCTCTTATACCTATCACGCAAGTCCGAAACCGTGTTGCAGCCGCGTTGGGGATCAGTCTATCAACTGTGACTAAAATCACTACTGATGCTTACGGCAGGAGCGGCTTGGAGCAAAACAAACCATCTATACCAAAAAGAAAGCGCCGGGCTCATAAGGTGACAGCTGTTGATGACTTTGACGCTGACGCTATTCGTCGTCATGTATATGATTACTACTTGAGAAAAGAAATTCCAACTTTGAGAAAACTTATTGTTTCTTTGAAAAGAAGTGGTCTATTTCATGGTGAAAAATCTTCTTTGGTCAAAGTTTTGAACACAATTGGCTTTTCATATAAAAAGTTCAATAAAAGAAAATTATTAATGGAACGCACAGATATAGCTATAGCACGTTGTGATTTTTTAAGAGAGGCAAAGAAAATACAAGATTGGGCAAATATTGTTTTCACGGATGAAACATGGCTCAACGCTAACCACACACTATCTCGTTTCTGGACTGATGATACTGCTGATTCCACTTCCTCAGTACCAATGGGAAAAGGTGAGCGCCTAATCATTTGCCATGCAGGTACAGCAAAAGGATTTGTACAAGACGCACTGTTGGCATTTAAATCGAAGAAATCAAATGACTACCTCGAAGAGATGAATGCAAATGTGTATGAAGAGTGGTTCAAAAAAATGCTCATTTCATTGGAAGAACCATCAATAATTTTTATTGAGAATGCGCCCTACCACTCCCGTCAAATTGACAAAATGCCAACACAGGCTAATAAAAAGCATGAAATAATTAATTGGCTTCGGGACAATGGAGAAAATGTGGACGACTCAATGTTAAAAGTTGAATTAATAAAAATATTAAAAACCAAAAAGAGAGCAAAACGCTATGTAATCAATGAAATGGCAGCAGAATATGGCCATACTGTTCTTCGGATTCCTCCATACCACTGCCAGTACAACGCAATAGAACTTATATGGGCACAAGTAAAAGGGCATGCTGCGAGATGCAATACAAGCCCCCCATTCACAGCGAATAAAATGTTGCAATTGCTAAAAAATGCTTGCACCCACGTAACGGCCGAGAACTGGGCAAGTGTGGTGGAAAGAACTAAAAGAGTAATATTCTCTGATTGGGAACGTGATATTGCGTTTGATAATATATTATCTACACAAGAGCTAATAATAACTGCTACTGAAGACTCCTCATCGGAGGAGTCTAGTGTTGATTATCATTCCGACGACTCGTGCTAATAAAATAAATTAAAATATCCTGATTGTTTTATTTGTATTCATGTATTAACTAAGAAGAAAGTAAAACTTTATATAATGTTATTAAATGTCTTTTAATACTCGTAACATCGATTTCTACCGATTATTTTTAATCTGTGGCATAATCGTAGTAACCATTATGTGTGACAGCACTAAGTGGGCGGTACCCATCCATAAAGTACAAATATTATTTGTATGATATTTGTACGTAAGCAATACAAAACTTAATGAGCGTGAGCTGTCAAAAGACTGATAATATGATGGACGCAGTATAGTAATATATTAGTTATTAAAAGTGTTGTAGTATTTATGGTCTGTAATAAATATCCAAACTCTGTTTTTGAACTGTGTCTATACGTCAAGTATCATCACTACTACTTGTATTTCCCTTTCCTGTTGTAGCGCTTCTGTGAGTAGTCTGTACAATTATATTATATTAAATAAATCTTGTTATATCCTAATATAGTGATTTCTGTTACTTATTGCACTGCCGTCACACCGCTGACAAAAAGTAAATATTATTATGTCATATTAAACATATTAAACTGCATTCCGGTAGTTTGACAAAGTTATAATTTTAAATGAGCTCAATATCTGATGTTTCCAGAACCATGATGCCCTGCAATTTGTTCACGAATAAATTAACCTTTACTTTTTGACCACCGATGTATAAAATTCCATAGCTACTATCAATTACTGTAGAAGTAATTCACATGTATATAGCCTGCATAATGACCGTCGGTGACATGGACCACCGGCAGTGAGTGTTTTTTGAACCAACTTCATTAGAACGAATCGTTGAGTGAATGTGACTTGAGACTACTGAATCTGGGAAAAATAGAATATCAAAAACATATCGAAGCTTACATTTAATTAAAAGTGAGAATTGTTGTAGATACAAACACGTTGCAAGAAAAAGTATTTTTACTAAAAAAACTTATAAAGGTGTTTATTTTACATTGTATGTCTAGTATAATTATAATGAATAAAATAAAAATCGATGGGTTGGCAAATAGAGGTTTCCTTACAGCTTAGAAAGGCAAATAAAAAAAAGGACGCGGATATCGGAGCGAGGCAACCGTACACCGTAATGTTAAAAAACTAAACTCTGCTAATTTATGCTGCCTAGTAAAGGCGAATGACTGTTGATGATGAAGGTTCAGTTACCAGTTAATATAGTACCCGGCATTAAATAATGCACATCGATGTTTAAAACGAAACAGCCGGCCGGTTCGGTTTCGTAGAGCGCTGTCACTGTCACTTAGTTAGTATGTGACGTTTCGCACGGGTTCGTCAGTCAGTGCGACAGAGACAATGCTCTATGAAGCAGAATCTAGCTGATTTTCTCTCTCTGAGCCTCAATGTGCATTATTTATGGCCGCGTACTATACAATAGTTTAAATGTTACCTACTTCATATCTTTCAGTGCGAGATCCCAGGTAAGGTTCTGGGGTAATTTTATTAATAGAAAATATATCATGTTTCACGAGCCAGATACTTAAAATAAGGTTATCAAAAGCGGTAGATAAAGTATCTTGGACCTGCCTTTATTTAAGATTGCTTAAAATTTGTTGGATTGACTGATATTTGACATTTTCATACCACAACCTTCGCCTATAGGTATATATAAAAGTAGTGTAATGTAGGTATATATATATGATTTATATCTCCTCCTGCCCTTATCCCATTCTGAGTGGGGTCGGCACAATATGTTACAAACATTTTGTCACATGATTTGGCTACGTATTTTACGACCGGGCGCCTGCCTGGCGTCAACTTACCTTAGTCGCCTTTTACGACACCTTGGTAAGGAAGGAGGGTGGTCTATTTTATTCTGCCGGATACCACACGTCTAATATGATTTATATCTCATTTAGGATAAATGTTCAGTTACATATATATGTATATAACGCTATACAACCGTTCATCACTAAAAATCTGAGTATTACTTCTAAATTTTGATCAATACTAGATTTAATTTAATATATATCACACTGCAATAAGATGTAAAGACTCTTGTCAGTGAATTCGACAGGCATTATAATGTTGACAGATCTAAGTCGATCATATCAATGAAGTGTAATCTAGGGCGGTATTATGTGAGGTCAGTTCCATAGAGGATTCGTTATTACTATCACTGATGGCACGTAATTTCTTCCGTTTATAGATAAGTCCAATATTTACTGTCATTACCACCTGGTAGGGTTAACGTACTTTATTATTGCACTAACTTTTACCCGCGTTTTTATCTACCCAGTATTTTTTATTCCTTTTCCACCACATTCTTTCCGTTTCTTGTAAGAAGTGGTTTGATGCACGTAATTAGAGCCAACTAATAGAAATTGCATAAAGTTAAGTAACGGCCTCTTATGATGCGTGCTGGGCCGATACCTTCTTTGGCCGCTTTTATGATAATAATAATAAATAAATAAATATATGGGACACACACGGTCGTCCATCCCCAAAGTAAGTAACTTATTACTTGTGTTATGGGTGACGGATAACTGGTAAATATACTACAAATATAATATTAAATACATACTTAAATACAAATAAACACCCAGGCTCGAAGAACCAACAATTTTTTTATAGAAAATGTTTCCCCTCGGTGGGAATCGAACCCACGACCCGCGTAGCTGAAGGTAGGTAGGCTAGACAAGTTTTGGAGATAAGTTTTTAAGCTAAGACCCACCAAACTGCTTGCATGCGGATTGGTAAGTTACCTATATTCCCAACTCCCTAGAGATAAGGTTTCTGCACAATGTTTTTCTTTAAATTGCAAATACCAATTAGACATAAGTTTTAACAGAAAAACACATGGGTCCCTGCCCGGTTTTGAACCCATGACCCCTTAAAAATTGCATGTTATTTGTAAATTTCTAAGTACAATCATAAAGTGTCGGTTGCTCAGTTGAAAAAATTTAAGGCTTCATAATCATTTGAAGAAAAATTGAAAATTTCATTTGTATGTGAGAGATTCTTTCATGATATTATATGAAGTTATTCATAATTTTAATAACTTTAATTTAATTCACTCAAAAAAAATACAGTTAAGGTTGCACAGAAAATGAGTTGAAAGCTCCTATCAAAACTGATTGATAAAAACAAAGCTTTTATCGCGCAGAGCTCAGTTCGTAAACGGAAACGGTTTTGTTTTATGATTTGCCAAGACAATCGATATTGTTTTGTTCTGACTTCTATAGACAAATTAAATGTAATTGTTATTTCTGGTTTGTCAATTGTCTTTTTGTTAGCTAGTTTCTGAGACCATACAACAAGTTAGTGATTAATGATTTGTGTATAACGGAGTTCCCCAAGGAGGTATTCTGAGTTTGAATTTTTTTTTATTTAAAAAAAAGATAACATTCAAATTAAAGTGAAATTACTTAATCATTTTATATATGTGAAAATGCTACATTGTTTGGATTATCGTATGAAATCGTTTCAAATTTTTCTTCACATTTTTAAAATTCCTTTATTTTGTTTAATGTTCTGCGAGATAAAATATCATGTTAATCTAAATAATAGAAATAGAAAATTTGGTATACAACTTTATCCTTGATACGAAATTCAAAAACAATTGTATAGATGTATTTATCGTCGTTCCAAACTCTCAAAAACTGATCTGTTAATATTTCGTAAGTTTAAAATACTTAACCAAGATTTTAATCTTAAGAATTTTTAATTCTTCCATTAAATTATACCCAAAACCATCATTGGTTAAACAATGATGAACTCAATTCGATACATAGATAGGTGACAGTATTTGATGCAAACTGGTTCCTTTTTTTTGGTGTTTTGTTTGATAAAAAGTTTGCCATCTGATTATACTTTATACTACAAAGAGATCGTCTAACCGGTGTAGGTGTCGTCATTAATATCTGATGATAATCGTAATCTCGGTGTCATTTACTTTATCACCGTAAGGGTAATTTTATTTCTAGAGGATTGATGGAGGCGCTCGGTGTAAAATATGGTTTGGCACATGTAGCCTCTGGATAAGGAAACTGAAAGAACTCTTTTAACATTATTTTTTAAGTATAAATGGATTTTGAAGCACATGACCAGTTTTTTATTTTTAAAAGATTTTTATTAACTTGTAGGTATGTATGTTTGTATGTGAAAGTGGATTCTTGCAAGTTAGATTTAACCGACTTCCCAGTGTCATATTGAGTTGAAATTATACATACTGATCTAGTCTAGACAATGCACGTTTATGATAAACATGCCTCAGCTACTGTCTGAATTGGCTTCAGACAAGGGAACTCCTCAACGGTTAACAGGAGGGAATTAAATCTTTGAAAGGTTTTTTAAAAGCTTTTATGTGTTTATTCTTTTATTTTTACAAAGTGCAGTAGAATATATTTATAGAAATATAAATATAAAATAAATATAGTCCATGTATATCCGTTTTAACACCTCGGTTGATCGCCTCTTCGGGGGACAAGAGGGTCCTTTTTCGCACAAAGAATCAGCTTAGCGATTAAACGCGCAATCGCTGCGAGTATTCTTGGGATCATTCCGCGTTGGCATGATTTGTATAGTAGTAGCATGTAAGTAATTTAAGATAGATATAACTTGTACATTTTTGTTTTAATATAATTAAAATAAATACGCAGTTATTTGACTATAGTAAATCAATTAAAAAAAATATTATTTCTTCACTTTGAGACTGATTAAAAGTTTGATTAGATTGCAAGGGTTTTGAAATTCAAATATTTGGGATCAGTATTATATAATAAATAAAAGTTTTAGGGATCCTTGGCAAGGCATCGATGAAATGAAAAGCTTTGATTGACAATTGTTTTTTTTTTCCTCAAATTCGGTTAAGGTATTTGAAATAGTTTAAAAAACCGCTACCTGTTTCAATCCCCAATTCATTAAGGACCATTATGGAGGTTTATTACGATCGGAAAATTTACGATGCGCCGGCATCTAATTAATTGACAGACAAGTGGTGCAACTTGTGTGAAGTGCAGGTCAGGTGCAGTCGTTAGCTAAGTACAAAATAAATAAAGAAGTATATTGCTATAAAACCTTGCCAATAATTATAAGGCTATGGGGTAGCTAACAAACTGTGATGATAACAAAAAGATGTGTGGCTATGCAAACATTGGAGTCCTGTTTTTTGCTAACATATTCCATCCTAAGCTTAACATAATCGTCAATAACATAATTTTACCATATATTTTTTCATTTTCGCTGTTTCATTGATTTTAGCGTAAGATTGCTTTCTATAATAAAACAGCATCTATGGTAAGTACTAGACACGCGTCCATCCAGTAAATCATTTTCTAGCTTAAATGATGTGATTGACTGCAATGACGCGTTTAGAGAAAAGAAAAAAGCAAGTAAAAAATTAAATTAAATTAAAATGTAATTGGTTTGAAATGATCTGGCTTTTGGATAAAATACATTGTGATAATCTTGTAATTACCGAAATAGAATTTGGGATATATATAACTGCTGTACTATAGAGAAGAAGAATAATATATATATTTTTTTAATTATTCACTACATTAGCGAGATAGGATAACGATTAAGTCCAAACCATACTTTCAAATTAAGTGGTAAAACGCATGAAAACGTTTATGGTGGCTCTTAAACTTGTTCCATATTCAAAAATAGCTTCATGCATGCACTTGGAATTGGGTCACACGCCCATTGGCGGCAATATGAACTCTCCCAAGGACGCACTTACACGGCAAAAATGGTTTAGTGTTTCGGAAATCGTAAACCTTATGTTTGCTTTGGTCTTATTTCTGTTAAATCAACATGGTTTTTTCCTGGTTGTAATGAAGATAAAAGAAGAAAAAACGATTTACGATTAGTCTTGAGATTTACGGTGAAAGGAAACATTGTGAAGAAACCTTCATATCCCAATATCGTGATATCATGATTTATAGAAGCAGGCGTTACTTTGCGGAATTCCATATTACAAGCAATATAACAGAACTAACTACTTTGCTATAATCCGCACGGGTTAGGTGAATGCATGGAAAGCCAATGTGTATGAAGCAGGCAAAATCTACGCACCTTATACATGCAGGACAAGCCACCACATGCACCCCAAGGCGCAATTCACCAGCAACAACGCACACAAAAGCAACACACACACCCACCACCACAATCTCGACGATCGTTTCGCCCCGAAACCGAAGCATCATCAGGAGGATAGGCTCCACGACAAAAATCGTACTGCGTTGTTGCTGGTGAATTGCGCCTTGGGGTGCATGTGGTGACTTGTCCTGCATGTATAAGGTGCGTAGATTTTGCCTGCTTCATACACATTGGCTTTGCATGCATTCACCTAACCCGTGCGGATTATAGCAAAGTAGTTAGTTCTGTTATATTGCTTGTCTTATCGTGATATCATATTATATTTATATCGCAATGGTAGCAGAGTTCTAATCTACTAATCTTCTCTTCAAAGAGTAATTGTATACAGAGTTTTTATTATGTACGGATCAAATAACATCAACGCGCTTCGTGATTGGCAAAAGCGTATATAAAACAAAAACCCGACGACATCTAACTCGCGCATCTGTAACCACAACTGAAGTAGAATCTTCTAATCCAATTCACGTAATTTACATTTTAAACCAAAAGCACCGTCCAAAGTTAATTAATATGCGTTTTTTGCTCTCGAAAAGCAATCGGTTCTGCGCAAGCGCAGCCGGCAGCTGGCATGGCGGCCGCCGCGCGACCGACGCGTGCCGTCAACGCACGAGTGGACCCGAGCGCACGCGAGCGCGGCAAGGCGGGCGAATCGAGTTCGGGAACTTTAGGCTTATTTATTTGCTAGCATTTTCCTGTAACTTTATTACTCCATTATATGGAATGAGTAAAGTAGACATTAATTCATATAAAGTACCAGCCTGTTACAATCCCACTGCTGGGAATAGGCCTCTTCTCTCCGTTTCTGGAGAGAAGGGTTGGAGCTAAGACCTACCACGCTGCTCCAATGTGGATTGGTAGGTTACACATATCTCCAGAATTCTCTAGAGATATGCAGGTTTCCTCACGATGTTTTCCTTCACCGAAAAGCGTGTGATAAATTGCAATTATCAATTAGACACATGAGTTTTAATAGAAAAACTCATTGGTGCCTGCCCGGGTTCGAACTCGTGTTCCCCTCGAAAGAGTCGCACGGTCTCACCGCTGGGCTATCACAGCTTAATTAATTCATATGCGTACAATAAACACTTTATTTTCAGTATTAAAAAATTTGCTTTGTTTTTTAGAGACGTTTTATTTCCGCTGTGTTTTCTTTTATAAACTTTTCCAATAAGTTTTTTATTCATATATACCTTGGACTCATATTTTTATTAATTAAGTTATTATAAGTTATCATAAATGAGGTTTCAATTTGTTTTGCACGTTTTATTTTAGCAAAACATAGAAAGCGTATTTTCAAAGTCATACGAATGGTATTAATTTACTTTGTTTTTATTAATTATATTAAATTATAACAACCATCGTTTTTAAAATTTTAATATTCGATTTTTGGTTTTTAAAATATTATATTAAACTTAAATTAAATTGATTGTTGATTTATAGAAGCAGGCGTTACTTTGCGGAATTCCATATTACAAGCAATACAACAGACCTAACTACTTTGCTATAATCCGCACGGGTTAAGTGAATGCATGCAAAGCCAATGTGTATGAAGCAGGCAAAATCTACGCACCTTATACATGCAGGACCAGTCACCACATGCACCCCAAGGCGCAATTCACCAGCAACAACGCACACAAAAGCAGCACACACACCCACCACCACAATCTCGACGATCGTTTCGCCCCGAAACCGAAGCATCATCAGGAGGATAGGCTCCACGACAAAAATCGTACTGCATCAGTACGATCAGTACGATATAATTTAGTGATTCAAAAATCGATTTGGGTATTACACTACAGAGGAAACATATTGGTGCTTTCTCAAGGTTTGAATCCGAGAAACCATTGTACAGTTAAAGAGTTCATACTATTTGATCGTAATGACTTATTATATGTATATTGCTGCTTCATCTTACATACAAGTTTTCTGAGCCGTTCAAACACAACATATAAATCTCACGTACTTATTCTGACAGCTTCATACTTTATGTTTAACACGTCCTGTTCAAACATAATAGAAACAAGACATTACTTGCGACTTGTGATTAAGTTATGTACTGTTAAAATTACAGGTATCCTGTGCTCGCATCAAATAATCACCTCCTGCCAATTGTTCCTATTAACCGACCAGTTATTCTAGACGAACAACATAAAAAGCTGTTTCATCGACGAATGTAAGTTTTAACAGCGCCTGTCAATAATTGATAAGAGAGCTACCATATTTCATCGACTTTGTCTGCAGTGTATCGTTCAATTTAATTCATCATTCTCCTGCCCTTATCCCACTCTAAGTGGGGTCGGCCCAACATCTTACAAACATGTTGTCACATGATTTGGCTACGTATTTTACGGCCGCCTGCCTGACGTCAACTTACCTTAGTCGCCTCTTACGACACCTCGGTAAGAAAAGAGGGTGGTCTATTCTATTTTGCCGGATACCACACGTTACTTTATTTTTATATCACAAGTGTGATATTAAAGTGACCTAATTCAAAATTAGGCTATTAAGTTAGACAAATTGTAATCCTTATTTCAATGCCATCTATGAGACCACGCTAAGAACCATTTTAAAAGTTACTTTTTTCTTACTCTTCCAAGTTATGAGTTTCCTTTACTCTCACGAGTTTTGTAGGCGCTAAGCTACGCTCTATATACCGCAAAGTAACTGTTTTGAATTCGGTCCCTTTAATACTAAGCGTGATAGACTCACATAGTTTAATCAAATGTTTTACTCTATGTACAAACACATTTGTAGTTTTATGTATATATATGGATTAAAGGAATGATTAACGTATCTATATATACAGGTGTGCACATTTCCGTCGCATCTAGTCTGTCCCGTTTCTTAAAGAGCAACAAGTTCAAACAATTAATGCCGACGGAAATATCCACCCATAATGGCCCGAGCTTCCCTTCCATTATCAAAAATTACTATTGCGATTTCAATTCGCTGGGCGGGCAGGCGACGTGATCGCGTTGCACCCACATTGTCTTTTTCAAATTAAATGCTACATCGAAATCTTTGGGACCCTTATTTGGGTATTTCGCGTGTGTTATTACATATTTCTCCTTTGCGAAACGTAATCTGAGTTGAGGCACGTGTAGTAAAGCACCTTTTGTTATTTTAATTTAGCAACTGAACGTGGTTGTTGTACGCTAGTTGTGTTATCGGTGTTGATTTTTGAGTTATGCATACGGAGACTGCATTTAGCCAACAGAATGCAAAGATATATTTTAATTTAAACCGCTTTCTATAAAGCGATAGCTTAACGATAGGTATTAAGTATTTTTCTGAGGAATAAAATAAATTCAATTTTAAAAAGCTGTGAGTTGTGAGTGAGAATGAGTTTTTCTATTTTAACTTATGTGCCTAATTGATATGAGCAATTTATCACACGCTTTTCCGCGAAGAAAACACCGTGCGAAAATCTGCTTATCTCTATACAATTCTAGAGATATGAGCAACCTACCAGTCTACATTGGAGCGTAGTGGGCATAGCTCAAACCCTTCTCTCCAACAGAGAGAGGACTTTGCCCAGCAATGGGATAATAAGAGGCCATTATTTTTACTTACAATTATATTCACTGACTTAGTTTTACCTATTGGGTGATCGATAATGCGATGTAGAGTGATGATGAGATAAGGCAATATATAATTATCAGGTATAATATATATGAACAATTATGCCGTGTGGTATCCGGCTGATTAGAATAGAGCACCCTCATTTCTTACCGAGGTGTCGTAAAAGGCGACTAAGGTAAGTTGACTAAGTTAAGTATGCGGTTAAGCAGAATAGACCATCCTCTTTGTTACTGAGGGGTCGTGAAATACGACTAAGGTAAATTGACGTCAGGCAGACAGCCGGTGCCAAAATACGTAGCCAAATCATGGGACAACATGTTTGTAACATGTTGTGCCCCATTTATAGTGGGATAAGGGCAGGAGGATGATGATGAAGATGATGGATATGTATGAACAATTGTAAATTAACAAATGAAATCCTAGGACCAAAGAACCAACAGGTAAAAACTGCTATAGCTGGATGTGAGTTAAGCGTAAACCAGACCTGAGTCACAATCGAAATGCTGGAGAGGCAAACCGACTATTTTTACCCATGAATAAATCTGAAATGTATTCTCTAAAAAATGTATACTCATACTGGATTAGTGAGATCACTTTATGTTCATTGAAATTAAGAGTAGGTATACGTCAAAGAAGGAACTGTTAATTATTTATCGTCATTCATCATTCTCGGGCCCTTATCCCACTCCAAGTGGGGTCGGCACAACATGTTTACCTAGTTTGGTAGACTAGTAGCTGCCTGACGTCAACCTACCTTAGTCACCTTTTACGACACCTCGGTATTATATGAGGGAGGTCTATTCTACTCAGCCGCATACCTCACGGCAGGTCAACTTACCTTAGTCTCTTTTTACGTCACGTCGGTAAGAAATGAGAGTGGTCTATTCTACTCAGCCGGGTTTACAAAATTTATTTATACATGTATCAGCCGTAAATGTTCAGAGATATGCAAATATTCGCTAATACGAATCAGACATCTTGTTTCGACGTTACTCTACACCTATTTGCGTGTTACAACTGTAATAAACTTTACTCTGAACTGGTCAACTTGCTTTTTATTTTGGCCGCATTGAGTAGTAAAATTAAAGCGTAATCATTTACCTATAAATTTATTTTCGGATTTATAGCGACGTAATTACAGCAAGTAGATACCTACCAACAATTTTATTTTGCGGCCGATTCGTATGATTGATTGGATAGTTAATATAGGTTCACAAATTTCAACCGGAAATTAAGCCGAATATCTTGGAACCCATGACGATTGGATACATTTTAAGTCAATTATAAACAGAAACGTTCCGAAAGTTTTATTACTTAAAGTTGTTTTCAAAATGGAACCATCATTAAAGTTGTATTACTTTGACCGCTTTCGTATGTAACAGTTTAACTTCATTATCAACTATAATATAAAAAAAGTCTTTGGTTAAATTATTTTACAAGAGCCATTTACTTTACATTGATATTTTTATATAGAGGTAAATGTAAAAAGTAATGGTATACTATATTATGATTTTTATTATATAAAAGACAGAAGTTAATATAGAAATATCTGTGTAAGGAAATCTATTTGTAGGAAGCAGGCAACGTTCACATACTTTATAGATGCAGGCCCAGTCATCCACACGTATCACAAAACTCCGCCAACAACAACACACAACAAGCACAACACACACTACGACAATCTCTACAATCTTTCTAATTTGATTGATTTCTTCAGAAATAAGCTCAACAATTCTTTGTTCCGTGATGGCCGAATGGTGTGAACGCGTAAATATTAGCGAGCGTTCTGAGTTTAAAACTTTATTCCCAGGGTCAGTAGCTATGAGATTGCAAAAATAGAACGTATTTTCTTAATTAGTATTTAAAATTCATCTTGCGATTTACGGTGAACGAAACCACTATAGCGAAACCTGTATTTTTTCGAATTGACTATATGATGATAGCCCTAACGGCTTTTATAGCGTTACCGGGTGGGATGGGCGAGCGCAGAAGCATCGTCAAGTTTGAGAAATGCAGAGAGTAGAGTGCAGAAGCTCTACTAATTTCGGGGAACGTCGTCCTAAGGGTGCCTACTGTGAGGCCGAACCATGACTTAGGGCGACGTGTAGTGGAGTGCTAACAGTATGACTGATTAGTCATCATGGTGTCGGGACTATGGCGAGAGAAACCTGCATCGAACTATTGAATTTCTATGTGTCACCTGCCTGATCGGTTTGGAACTGTTTGGCTGGTATAATCTTCAATCCTTCTCTCTTATTAGAGATGTATTGGCTCAGGTCAGTAACAGAATAAATGCAGAATAAAAATCTTTTGTGAAGTAATTAAATATGTTTCACATATCAGAAATGAGTTTGATTATTCATTTTATGCCAAATTTCCAGAACGACACTCACTTGATATGTAATTATTATTTTTAAAATCTATATTTGAATTTTCCAACCGAGAACTCCTTCTTCACGCTTGCAATTAATTTGTCAATTCCAAGTCAGGCGATTAGCCAATACCATGCTACAGCTTTAGTCAATTGACTCTCTATTGTGAGGTAAAAAAATCTCAAAGTTTTTCAAAGTTATAAGGAATCAGCTAATCCGTTCGTAACACTTTATAGTTTGTAGTTTAAGATTTTTTTTGCAGCAAGTTTTTCAAATATTAATAACAGTGAAAATAAAAGAATTCATCATATAAAAATATTTTATATTTATTTACAACAAATTCAAGTTGCTTGGTCTGGATTTTGTCAATAGTAGTTAATTGTCTAAAAATCTTAAATTATTAGGAATCTGACTTAGGGTACTACGAGTTATCTATTTACATTAAGTCTTTGTCTCAAAATATAAACGCCATCTTTTAACGCAATAAATGTCGGGATCATTCTAATCTTAGCTTTCTTAACGATATAATCTGTACAATATAAACTATTTTTAAACGTAATGACTAGATAGACTATTAAAACATAACCATAAAACTAAATCTCATTGGAAGCTAAGATAAGGCTACATAAAGGCACAGCGTGTTTCGAGTCTTCTACAATATTACTAAATGCTTAAATGGAACAATAATCGTTTCAGTCTTGTTACTGCTATTTCATCCATGTATGAAATGTAAGCAGAGTTCGGTCGCTCGGCGGAATGCATCGATGGGATCGTTATAGGCCACCATTATCCCCTCTCATTAGGAATATACTGATTGCGCTTAATTAGAGGTTCTCTCAGAGTCCCTTGCGCTCCAACGTTGAAGTCCCTCTTGAAGCGAATACTTCTTTTTTTCACAATCAACGAGCCGCTCAATGGCAGTATTTTGATCACTGTAAATCACGATACCTGGAATAAAAGAATTGCTATTATATATACGTTTATTTTAAAGTGTGTAAGTTACAAGTCGTCTTGTAAACTCAAGTTATCTTTCCCATGAAAACCAACTGGTATAAACAGATGTTTGCTTAGTGCTTAGCAAATATTGTAACACGTGTGCTTCCCTCAGCGCCCTTCTATTTCCTCTTAAGATTTCGTCTTCCGGTACAATAAATTAATGGTCGGTGAAGTGAGCTTAGTATTTTTTGCAAGTTTTAATTTATTTTTTTTCATCGGCGCTACCGAATTCGAGATGGTCCTCAGAGATTGGCCATATGGTGAAATATGTGTCGACAGCTCTTATTGACCGGATGCGTATTGATTTATGATAAATAAACACAAGTCGGTTGTGACGCGGAACCTGTTTTCAATTGCAACAAATCAAAGCTCTAAGGACCTGTTATTAGAATGCACTACTTTTTATGTGCAATTTTCTCACTACATGCGGGACCACATGATTGTTAGAAGTAATTGTTGCCCGGCTAGCGAAATGAGAAGGCTCGATGCGGGTTCTAATACTATTATCAAACCTGAATTTCACATAAGATTGCTTTACAAAAAATGTACCTTGCTATAAAAGTTTTTTGGAGCGATATATTTTAAGATTCGCTATTGTAAATGACAATCTTTTGTGCTAACGTTATTTAACAATGAATAGATAAAAGTCTACCCGGCGGTTCAATGCGCAGACATAATGGTGTATGTGTTTACCTTTTGGCTCGTACGACAGAGGATTCTAAATCTCTTTTGAAATTGTGCAACATAAAGGCATAGACCTGACCCGGTAGGTAACCGTGACTAACGAATAGGACAAAAAGCTTAGTATAATTTTAATATTTACCTGAGGTTTTTGTATATTGATGAAGCCGCGAAAAACAATTTAAAGTTAAATCTTATATCAATATGGTTATATAACATTTCATAACTATAATATCAATAACGTCGCGACAATGTACACATAGTGATAAAAATTTTGAACTATCAAAGCTCCGATACTTATATAAACACACTTAAGGATTCATTCAAATGATTTCATAATACGTATCTTATCAATTTTTCTTGTAACCTTGCCCTCTTATCATAGCCACACTAAGTAAACCAAGTTAAAACCACTTTAAATGCTATTTAAGGTTTTCTTAGCAATATATGTGTATAATATTAAAATGTAAAGAAGATATTAATCAATTCACGATAAAAAAATATAACTAACCTAAATCATTGTTGTTGCCACCACGAAATAACATCTAGTAACTCTTCGTCTTCCGGACTCATCGGATCATAGGAATCGTATGCGTCTTGACAGTTAGGTCCAGCTGAACTTTCCGATATAAGTGAAGGTGCAGGCGAATGAGATTCTTCCGAGGAAGGTGGTGTCTGAGGGCCACTACTGCTTAAGCCTATACTGAGCTGTGCCTCCGAACATCCTTCTTCACTTTCCTCCAACAAACGTTTCAAGCTTTTAATATACTCTACAGCGAGTCTCAAAGTGTCCACTTTGCTCAACTTTCGGGAAGACCCTCTGCCACCTGCCAAAGCAGCGGTAACAGCCGACGGTATATGCTGCCGAAGAGCTGCAAATCCATTGTTAACTTGTTTCACTCTATTTCTCTCCCTTGCATTTCTTCTAGCCACAGATGCAGGTTGGGTCGGGTAAGGCTGATGGATGTATGCTTTTTTTTTGCAACGCGTCACGTCTACCGGCGCAGGCGCCAGACGTCTCGGCGCGGGCGTCTGCAATTGCGTGAGCTTTTGGTTGACGCCGAGGTTTTGGTATGCGTGTATCGCCGCCATGGGCATCGCGAGTGTATCGACAGTAGGTCAATGGGAGCACACGAGTACGTGCCGCGGAGGTTGCCGGTGGATTGGCGGAGGTGGCGCGCACCCTCGACACTAAGTAGCACGGCGGCGCGCGGCGCGGTGGGGCGCGTGCGCGGCGCGCGCGCACGCACGGGCCGGCCCTTCCCCCGCCTCGGCTACTTGTTGCACGTTGCCCGTTGATCAAAATACACCGGCTCTTATTATAACAATAAATTTTCCCCGCGGTTTCACTCTCGTATCTAGGCTTTTACGGCTACCATAAATTAATTCCTCGGCTTGATGACATTCAAAGTATTTCGTGATTAGTTAACGATTACGATTTTATTAAACAAATTCTCATCAAACACCAAAAGCAGATTGTTTCTGCTTCTCTGTGATACCAGAATATACTAAGTTTTGACAAGAGCTTTGAATAAATAAAAGCTTTTAACTAAATTTCATGTTGAGATGTTCCCTCGTCTGGAACCAATCCTGACAGCATACATTATCATTTCATAGATTTATACTAATGCACGGACAAAACCAGCTCGCACCGTTATTGTTGCGGGTAGTGCATAATTATCCTGGTCATTACCTTGTTCGGTGAACGAGATTCGTTCTCGACGTTGTTGAAGTAGACGCTGTAAACGATGTCGCGACTGATATTCCGATACTGATAATGTTGAGCTCAACTTTACCACATTAGCATCAGATTTTTAATGAATACAATTATGGCAAAGAAAACACTGGTCTAAGAACAAA
This sequence comes from Morpho deidamia, assembly GCA_947086505.1. Classification (NCBI taxonomy): domain Eukaryota; kingdom Metazoa; phylum Arthropoda; class Insecta; order Lepidoptera; family Nymphalidae; genus Morpho; species Morpho deidamia. The sequence continues at coordinate 7,113,526 of CAMTZC010000025.1, forward strand.
TTTTACAATTTATGGATTAAGTAGTTTCTATTTCATATACGACACGTAGCATTGTGGTGCGATAATTTTTCCTAGGTTTAATAAATAACGCATTCTATTCTAGGATCAATCTAAGGACATAATGTTGAAATAATCTATACTAGTTGCGTCCCGTGGTACTGAGGGTGTAGATAATACGCAGGAGATACAATTAGGGCGTCATTTCCCGACGCTAGTAGAGCTTCTGCGCTTCCGTATTACGCAATCTCAACGATGCTTCCACACTCACTTTTTCCGCCCGGTGACGCTGTAAAAGCTGTAAGGGCTAGCAGCACGTAATCAATTTAAAAAAGGTAGTCAAGTAAGATGAATATTTTTTCCTTCTTTTTATTGTTTTTTTTTGTTGCTTCGCTAACTCTTCGTCTTTCATAATCACTTTCTCTTATCAAGAGATAACACAAATAAAACAATTCGCAAAATTGTTTCATTTGTTAACGCGTGATGACAATAATAGATAATCGTTTTTATGTATTAATATTAATATATTCTGTATTATAGTATATTTAAATATAATTTTCTTTAATAATTATTGGAATACAGATTTTAATTAATAAATAAAAATATCGTTTCAGTGTGTTTGTCTTGAGGTTTTTAGATAAGAGTCGTAGATGCAAAAAATGATATATTTAAAGGTACGTGTACCGTATAGTTAATAGGCAACATGTCTGATGGATTTTGTAATCTGCCCCATTATTATCGTGCTATTCTAAGCTTAAATTACCTGTTCCCGTCAAAGATGTTAATGGAAGCGGTGCGCCTACGCACAGGACAGGTGCGTGTGAGAATATCAAAGTCTAACTTAGACATCACTTTTACTTTAGCTTAGATATTGGTTTACCTATTGCTCTTTATTGATTCCTACTTAGAAAGGTGAATGAAGAATTTTCCCTAATATTTTACTTAGTTACGTAATTAAATTATGATTACATAATTTAAATATGAGCTGTGATAGACCAGCGGTGAGACCGTGCGACTCTTTCGAGGGGAACACGAGTTCAAACCCGGGCAGGCACCAAAGAGTTTTTCTATTAAAACTCATGTGTCTAATTGATAATTGCAATTTATCACACGCTTTTCGGTGAAGAAAAACATTGTGAGGAAACCTGCATATCTATAGAGAATTCTGGAGATATGTGTAACCTACAAATACGCATTGTTGCAGCGTGGTAGATCTTAGTTCCAAGCCTTCTCTCCTATCGGAAAGAGGAGGCCTGTTCCCAGCAGTGGGATTGTAACAGGCCGCTACTTTACTTTACTTTACGTAATATTTTTCGTTCGTTGCCTTTCACAATTTTTAAAAGCTTTTAACTTGTTGTGTATGTATGAAGGTGGAATCTTGCAAGTTAAATTTGATCTACTCGCCGGGGTCTAATTGAGCTGAAATTTTATGTACTGGTTCAGTCCTAGCTCAAAACGAGGGAATTCCTCAACGGTTCACAGTAGCGATATAAAGTTTTTTTAAAGTTTTTTTAAACTTGACTTTTTGTTTTAAAAGCTTTCATTCAACTTGCTGTGTATGTATGTGAAGATGAAATCTTGCAAGTTAATTTTGACGCACTTTTCAGGTTTGATTAAGCTGAAATTTTATGTACTGGTCTACTCCCGATGACAATGCATGTCTACAATAAGCATGACCTAATGCTCCTGCCAAAATTGGCTCCAGACGAGGGAACTCCTCGACAGTCAAAGATAGGAACACGAAATTTAGTTAAAAGATTGTTAACTTGACTTGTTTATGTGGTCTAGAAGTGTTATTGAAGGGTTAAATAAGATAAGTTCATGGTTTTATTTACGAGACTTTAAAAAAATTGAAATTAGTGTTCTTTATTTTCAACTAGCTGTACTCGCAGTATTCCAGCGTGGAAATCAATGTAACAGCAACTAATTCCCGCGTAAATAGGCCACGGAAAATCGCTTTCTATTTTCCGTATATGTAATCATCATTCTCCTGTCCTTATCCCACTCTAAGTGGGGTCGGCACAATATGTTACAAACATGTTGTCACATGATTTGGCTATGTATTTTACGACCGGCCGCCTGCCTGACGTCAACTTACCTTAGTCGCCTCTTACGACACCTCGGTAAGAAAGTAGGGTGGTCTATTCTATACTGAAGGATACCACACGGCGTTTTCCGTATATGTAATCAAGACGCATAAACAAACTGAAATTATATATGTGAAAGTGAGTCTATCTATCTGTTACGATTTCTCAATTCTACTGCTGGACCGCTTTCGATGATCATACAAATATACTTCCCTCCGGAACAAGACTCTTTACCAGGAAGGAAAACATTATTAGGAAACTTTGTGTCACAGATATCGTTTTTATTACGTATCGATAAACTTTCAATTATTATAATCTTATATCCTGAAGGGTTTCTTTAATTACATGACATAGAATGCACAAGTTGTTCTTTTTCTTTTTATTATTTACTGTATGTTAAATCAAATTCCTCCAGTAGAACACAAGTTATAACCGTATAACAAGATAGGCAGCTGGGTATAATATATTGTCAAGTGTCAGGTTATATCAGACAGGTGCGCAGCGTGTGCCCAGTGTGACACCATTCGGAACAAGTGCGTCAGCCGTGACGTCACGCACGAATTTTTGTTTAATTTATATTTTAAATAAATAATCTATTAATAAAATTATTTTATCTATACTTATTATAAAAAGAACGACCCAAAAAGCTGTCTACCTGTATGTAATTGATTTTCTCAAAATCTGCTGAAAGGATTTTCGTACGGTTTTCACCAAAACATAGTGCAATACTTCTGGATGGTTTAGGTAAATACATACATATCGGCATTATGTACATTCTGTTGAAGAGATCGCGCAGTTGTTAAAAAATTTGCTAGCTGAGAGCTTTAGTCGCGTGCGCTTCGTAAACCAGCAGAGATACACTAAAGTAATGTAGGTCATAGAAACATGTCTCTATCTCTCACGGTTATCTCACAAGTACTACTTTTATGTTCAAAATTTCGAAATTTCGGGAAAAGTTTCCTAAGTTACTGAATTCTACGCGGGCGAAGCCGTTGTTGGCATAGTTAGTATATAAATAAAATTTAAAATAATCTATGATAGCTCAGTGGCGAGACCATGCGAGTCTTTCGAGGGGGTCACGGGTTCAAATCCCTGGCAGGCCACAGTGAGTTTTTCTGTTAAAACTTATGTGTCTTATTGATATTTACAAATTATCACACGCTTTTCAGCGAAGGAAAAACATCGTTGGAAAACCTGCATATTGGAGAATTCTGGGGATATGTGAAAATCTGTTTGCTAACCCCATAAACCCTATCGTCCTATTAAAATTTTTCAGTCATTCATCAGATACAAGTTCAAGAGATACTAAGATATCTACATTAGGGATGTGTAAATCAAAAACTTTAGGTGGGTTGCAAAAAAATATATATACAGAAACTTACAAGACAATAGAAACAAATATTTCACTTTTACATTGTAATAAACATATATTTAGTTAAATGATTGAAATCATCTAAACGCGATTTTTAAAATGAGTTCAATAGGGTAAGCTGTTTATGTAAACAAACAGCTGTTTATAAAATATAGTCAAGTGTCATATTAAATTGGACAGGTGTGGAGTGTGTGCACAGTACGAAAACATTGGAATTGAGATTCGTCATCCGTGACGTCACACGAAAATATAATGACGTTTATATTTATTTATTTTTATTTAGTTTAAGTTAGTATGACAGTTTTTTTCCGTGTGGTATCCGGCAGAATAGAATCGACCACCCTCCTTTTTACCGAGGTATCGTAAGAGGCGACTAAGGTATGTTCCGTGTGGTATCCGGCTGCGTAGAATAGAGCACCCTCATTTCTTACCGAGGTGTCGTAAAAGACGACTAAGGTAAGTTGACGTCAAGCAGGCGGCCAGTCGTAAAAAACGTAACGTAACGACCCCACTTAGAGTGGGATAAGGGCAAGGGAATAAATGAGGTTAGTATTACAGATTTGTGTTATTAGCGTTAGTGTTATTCTGTTGTGTAATCGGCGGAGACAGAGGAAAATCTCGCAACCTGATTTCCTAATTAAAGCGGACGGACTACTGGGAGAAGAAATATTTAAATCACTTACTTAATACTGCATCAAATACAAGAATGTAGTTCTTGGTCTGATAAGGTCAGTTTAACGATCACCAATCCGTCGATGAAAAAGTACATATGTAATCAATAATCTTATATACAAATTTTTCTTGTCACTATGTTACTTACCATACTCCTCCGAAACTGCTTGACCGACTTTTAAGAAAATTTATACGCATATTCAGTAGGTCTGAGAATTGGCTACTATGTATTTTTCATACCTAAGGGTTTTCCACCCCTTGTTTTATTTTTTAGGACATTTTTTTATGATATATATACACTAGATATTCCCTAGAAAGAATTAATATTGCAAAACAACATTTTCCGAGTCAGCTAGAACCTAATATAAATTATAATATGTAAAATAAAATTATATTTCATAGCGTACGTAATTAAAAAACATCTGCAATGAAAATGTCTAAGACCCATTTAAGGATGTCCTGTTTTAATATGTAAGAAATTTTTTTAGTAAAACGTAAATTTAGAAATAATAACATGACTATCTATAATTAATTTTTATTGCTAAAAACAACTGAAGGACAGTAAACAATATAAAGTTATTCCAATATTAAGCTTTGGTGACGAAACATTCCATTAAAATTTAACGTTTCCATAACATGATTTGTAAAAGCAGGCGTTACTTTGCGGAATTCCATATTACAAGCAATATAACAGAACTAACTATATAACTAACAAAAATCGTAATGCATTACGACAAAAATCGTAATGCATTACCATTTTTGTCGTGGAGCCTATCCTCCTGATGATGCTTCGGTTTCGGGGCGAAACGATCGTCGAGATTGTGGTGGTGGGTGTGTGTGCTGCTTTTGTGTGCGTTGTTGCTGGTGAATGCGCCTTGGGGGTGCATGTGGTGGCTTGTCCTGCATGTATAAGGTGCGTAAATTTTGCCTGCTTCATACACATTGGCTTTGCATGCATTCGCTTAACCCGTGCGGATTATAGCAAAGTAGTTAGTTCTGTTATATTGCTTGTTTCCATAACAATAATGTAAATAAATTTAAGAAATAATTTAATTTATAAAATAATTAACTAACCGCCGTGTGGTATCCGGCTGAGTAGAATAGACCATCCTCATTCCTTACCGAGGTGTCTTAAAAGGCGACTAAGGTAAATTGACCCACCGTGTGGTATCCGGTAGAGAAAAATAGATCACCCTATTTCTTACCGAGGGGGGGTAAAGTACGACTAAGGTAAGTTAACGTCAGGCAGGCGGCCGGTCGTAAAATACGTAGCCAAATCATGTGACAACATGTTAACATGTTGTATCGACTCCACTTAGAGTGAGATAATAAAGGCAGGAGGACGATAATGATGAAAATAATTAGCTGTAATAAATCTAAAAATATATCTTACAAAAACATAATTTAAATGTCGATGTCTTTTTGTTGCGTTTTTTTATTTAAACATTGAACCTAGTTTAATATTAAAAAACTATTTCAACCCCTATAAGAGTATACTGTCGCCATCTGCACACTACCCTTAACAAGAGGTAACTAAAGTTACTTTTAAGCAACCCCATTCCATCCCCATAAATGGTTTCACATTAAACTACATAGATGGCGTTGGAATTGCCATATGAGATACAGTCTTTTATCTTTGGTTTATGTTTTACATTCCTTTATGAAGGTTTACTTTATGTTGATAATTTTTAATAGTTAAGAAACAATTCGTTCTAATTATAGTACGGTATTTTTTTATATTGCGTAATAGACCAATGCTTGGCTGCAATTACATCAGATGAAAGGGCCGGTGCCTAAGATGCACGCTTGCCTCTTTATTATTCCTTTAACGATATCTTGCCTTATTCGAATAAGGGACAAAAAAGTAGAACTTTGTAAGCGCTTGTGAGATATTTTCAGATGTGATCGAATTGTATTATTAGATAGGCATTTAAAATAATTTTTATTTGTTTTCAATATTATTATTTTAAACTAAGTGTTTATATCACAACATTCGGTAGATGTTAGGGCTAAGAAAATTTGTTTCTGATTTGAGGTTTGTTAGTGAGATGCCTTTCTTATTATTACTATATATGAATGAATCCGCTATCCGCTATCCCTATCGGCCGAATCTATAATGATTAAATTTAAACCAATCAACTAAGTATAGGATAAATCTTACCGTTTTTCTTGAGGATCAATATATACAAGAATAAAATGTGAATCGTTGCATGGTAAATTATTACATGATCTGATATATAATGTGTTAAGTTAGTGGTTAAGATTTATCTTACTTATATAGTATATAGAAATAATCTTCTTGGGTTTTTGGTAATCAGGTGAGGTGATTGTCGGTATGGAGGTCGATTATATTTTGATATGTTTTCTGGGTAAATATATATCAACGCATCGGGATTTCATTTATTAATTTCTTACCTATGTCTGTTGATTTATAAAGCTGCATATTTTGTGTAATTTATTTCAAAAGTATTTGCATCTAACCTTTATTAAGAGTTTACTTTCAGCATAACCTTATAGCTTATGGGCAGAATCAATAAAATAAAACATTGAACTATTCAAGTTATGGTAGTTAAAATTGTATGCAGAATTTTTTGTCTTTACTTACCACCCACACAAAAATTGCATACAAAGTGTGTCTCAATTATATACAATAAACCATATCATCAATACGGTGTAGCCAGTAAATACGACCCAATCAACAATATTCGTATGCTTGTTAAAATCGATCATGAAACTTCTCAATCCCGGAGCCGATAAAGTTTTATAACGTAATGAACAGTAGCCAATGGTCAATTATCTGAAAATCGTGTCTTCATTTTCCATGCCTTATCTTTTATACTTGAATTAATAAGTACCTCCTTTTTCTATTTTTTGTGGTAAGTGCTTCATTGGAAAGCTCAGAGTCACTCAGCGGGAAATGAAAAGAACTATACGTTAAATCTGCATTATCCAATCAGAAATGAGGAAATCAAAGGAACAAAGTGACGGATTTAGCTCAAGAGACCGCAAAACTGAAGTATTCGTAGACGTAGCACATAGTTTCAAGAACTGATGGACGTCGGGATCTCTTGGTATTAGAGTGGCGACCCCTTACCGAAAAAAACAACGTAGGCAAACCCCCACTAGGTAGACAGACGATGTCAAAAAAAGTCGCAGGGAGCCGCTAGATCCAGGCGGCACAACATTGTGTGTCTTTGAAGAGATCTATGTCCAAAATAAGACGTCGATTGATTGAAGAGAGAGACCTTCAAATCAATATACAATACAATATCAGCCGCAATACAATACTTAACACCAGATGGAATGAAATTACGAGCCAATAGATTAGAACCCGCGCGTCTTCCCATAACAACCCACGTTGCCATACCAACGTCGAACTACTCTATTCGGGGTGACCCGCTCATAATGATAATTTCTCCTTAGCACATTCATTTAGTTTAAAATAACCATTGTTAAAAAATAACAATCTCATAACTATTTATAATAATTAATTACTAAAATCAAATAACTCTGTGCACAACGGCGCCGTCATATATAAACGGGTTACATCGTGGCAAAATCGAGTTACCTTTGTATAAGTTTCGGCAGAGTTGCATCCACCGTGGTCACGAACTGACTTTGTCTCTGTCATTTGATATATTTATGTTTATATAATAATAAGTTGAATCGCGAAAGTTTAAAATTTACTAATACTCAAGTAGATATTATTGAACTTTATTCCTGTTCCTACTTTATTTATATAGAATTACAAGGCGCTATAAAGGATCGCCATAAAATTGATATATCACCAGTACATACAAAGCACTTTGGCTCATTTCTCATAGATATAGCCATTGAATACCATCACAATGAATTCCGTGACATTTATGACTTTAGTACTTTCAAGAGAAACAAGTATAAGTATTTTCAGGCAAGGTAAACGTTAGGCCGCATTGGAAACTTTCTGTTAGACAAACAGGAGGAAATTTTGGAGGAAATAAACACTGCAACACAATACCAACATTAAACAAATATTAATTTATTTTGTCCTTATCTGAATGTACTATTTAAATTGATATCTTATCATATCTATCATCATCCTCCTGCCCTTATCCCATTCTAAGTGAAGTCGCGTTTTACGACACCTCGGTAAGAAATGAGGGTGGTCTATTCTAATCAGCCGGATACCATACGGCATTGATATATTGACTGTTATTTGACGGCTTATAGTCGCTACACTAAAGGATTAGTTAGCAAAATTCGCACTTGATAAGTTAAAGGATTATTATCAATAAGGATAGTTAAATGATATTATTTAGCTAAGGGATTTAAATACAATTTGGAATGGAATGTAATCCGGAAGACATCAGACCGTAAATATCGACGATGAGTCAACGATTTTAGACATCTGAAACGTGTTAGATATATTGTTGTTTATGTTTCATTAATATATATATACACGAAACCTGACCTGTTTTTATGTTTTCCTATGTATCGATATATATTTAAAAATATATTGGCGCATATACCTACATGCCAGCAGAATTTATTTAGATATATTTTAATTACCAATTTTGTATTTTAAGCAATGACTACCTCTAGAATACTGAATATATGTATCCAGTATTCTTATACACATGGACGCCGAAAGTAATGTGCAAAGGGTTGCAATGACCTTGTCCGCAAAAAGAGTGTAGTACGCGGCAATAAGTAATGCACATAGAGGATCAGAGAGAGAAATCGGCTAGATTCTGCTTTATAGAGCATTGTCTCGGTCGCACAGACTGACGAACCCGTATGTAACAGTGACAGCGCTCTACGAAACCGAATTGGGCGGCTGTTTTGTTTTAAGTTTTCGATGTGCATTATTTATTGCCGGGTACTATACCTAAATAGAAAAATTACATACTTTTTACCCGACTTAACTTGTGGGGACGTAATGAGTGTATCAGTGTATAGTTGTTGATGCTGATGCACCTCCTTAAAATTATTCTTGGTATGAATTTTGTTAACCGCTAAAATTAACAGATGGCACTACTTGCGCACTTCACTGTATGTATTTTTATTTCAAGTGTTTAGATCTCAGACGTTATTTAGGAAATATATGACTTTGTATTATCCGCCGTGTGGTATCCGGCTGAATAGAATAGACCAAACTCATTTCTTACTGAGGTGTCGTAAAAAACGACAAAGGTAAGTTGACCCGCCGTGTGGTATTCGGTTAAGTAAAATTAAGACCACCCTCTTTCTTACCGACGGGTCGTAAAATACGACTGAGTTGACGTCAGGTCGTAAAATACGTAGCCGAATCATGTGACGACATGTTTGTAACATGTTGTGCCGACCATACTTAGAGTGGGATAAGGGCAGGAGGATGATGATATAACTTTTTTCGTATATATCAGATTGATAATAAATATACGGTTAAGGACTTTATATATTGAGGTTCGCCAATTTCGGCTGAGTAGAAAGACCAGCCTCATTTTTTTAGCAAGGTGTAGTAAAATGCAACTAAGGTTAGTTGACATCAGGCAGGTCGTAAAATACCTAGCAAAATCATATAACAACATGTAAACATGTTGTGCCGACCTCACTTAGAGTTGGTATAAGGGCAGGAGGATGATGATATGATTTTGTATTATAATTAAATTGCATTATAAAGCTTTATCTTAATGGACGAAAGTAACCGACCAAAGTTGCCAGAGCTCTTTTATTATACGGACATTGTCAGTGACCGGTCGTTGTAATTACGTTGTCATTGGGTGAATTTATTGATATCTTTAATGCCCGTGTCGGTTACGCTTCTGAATTCGTCACAGCTTGCATAAAGTATGACATTACCGATGATCGTCAACTTTAAAGACTTAACAGTAGGCTCCGTAAAAATTTACGTTAGGTTATTCACCAATATTTAGGTACTTAAGTATGTTATAATTTAGTTAATTTAACTATAACCTACCGAGCCTATAAAGCAAAGCAGCAATTTTTTAACACTTCAATGCTGGTTAAGATTTTTTTAATCGAATTTTTTTCTCTTCTTACAAACTTATTTATAAAATTACCGACGTATATAAATATACCTTGTTGCGAAACACAATATGTGACTTAATTTGAGCAAATAGGTTATTATAAAAATCAAACTTATTTTCCAATACGGGACCTAAATAAAGTCTAAATAGAACTCTTTCACCTTTTTTGTTAAGTTTTAGAATAAATATTCCTTTTACGGTGAACATGTCTCAAATGTATGATTGTTGTTATTTTCGTTTAATCTGTTAAAATATATTTTGTTATCTTCTTTCTCCTGCCCTTATCCCACTCTAAGTACCCCACTTAGAGTGGGATAAGATGTTATAAACATGTTGTCACATGATTTGGCTACGTATTTTACGACCGGCCGCCTGGCTGACGTCAACTTACCTTAGTCGCCTTTTACGACACACGGTATGAAATGACCCTCAGAGGGTCTATTCTATTCTGCCGGATACCAGATATTAAAATATCTTTTATATCTTTTCAAAACTATAATTCATTAAATGTAAGAGAAATTAAGAAATTTTGTATTCAGTGAAATAATATATGTAAAAGTAAATAATCTTAATAGGAGCTAACAATTCGCCCCATCCGAAGAATAAAGGTACATTTTCTGTGTTCGTGTTCTGATAAATACTTATAAAAAAACAGTCCATATTTGATTGATAGTCCATCTGATCATAGTTTTAAAGAGCCATCTATAAAAAGATACGAAAAAATACAAAGAAAAGTAATAATAAAATTATTTTGCTATAATCCGCGATACAGTAAATAGAAAATATATATAGTGTTAAATGTATAGTGGACTATCCGTATTCTCATATCCGATACCTGCAGGATTAGTAAAAACACATACACAAACCTCCACCACTTCCACCACAATACACAAGCACTACACACGTTCACTATCACAAACTCAACAATCGTTTCGCCCCGCAACCGAAGCATCATCAGGAGATAGACTCACGACAAAATCGCAAAGGGTTTGTGATTTTATTATTACTTTTGTATTATGGATCTCCGCAAAGTAACGCCTAATTCTATAAAATACAAAGAATATCACATAAAAGTCATCATTTTCCTGCCCTTATCCCATTCTAAGTCGGCACAACATGTTTTAAGCATGTTGTAAAATGATTTGGCTAGGTATTTTACGACCAGCCGCCTGCCTTACGTCAACTTATCTTAGTCGCCTTTTACGACACCTCGGTAAGAAATTCGGGTGGTCTTCTCTACTCAGCCGGATACCACACGGCAGCATATCATAAAAAAGTATCAGCAATTAAAGCGGCAAGGGATTCCAATTGGCATAAAAGTTCTACCACAATCTCATCTATAAATGAAGGACATATTATTTTCGTTAAATTAAGTGTCCTTTCGTGCATATATCTTTCCTAATTAATAGTAATACTATAAAGGAAACCAAATTTAATGTTGACGATTCGAGTAGCGGAATCATTGCAATAAATAGCATCTGCAATTTAAACCCCCGGATCGATCTGATTTTTGTGATGTAGATATTTAATGGGTTGCTATAGAATGCTATAGAAGCTGCTGTTTATTCCAGTCGACGCGAACGAAGTCGCTGGTAAAAGCAAGTAATATAATAAAGTAAATTGGAATATAGATATCGAGGACAAAGTGGGAACAACAAATACACAAACATTTCGATTGACATCCAAATAAATTATACAACCGCACTTTTGAACACTACATAAGACAGCACGACTTTATATAAATGAAAAATATTATGATTGTTCCTGTTGTAAAACAGACGCCCACTCTGCAATAAGAACAATCATAATAAACACGTATCCCACCCACATTTTTAAGAAGCAGTCGATGAAAAGACGAGAGTCGATGACTGCCGTAAGATATTACATAAGTTACAAGATACAAGCCATATAAACGACAAACCGGCGACAGCAGACACAGACAGATTCCGATTGTCATCGAAACAAACGTTGTACCGCGCTTTCGTTCGCTAAATTATGCATAGTTGCGGCAATAATTTCTCTAGTCATCTAGAAGGCTATCATTTACCGAATAACAATCAAAAATAAAAAGCAACGCATATGTATACGGGCATTAGCGTTGTTGGCTGCAAATATCGGAGGCGAGTGTATAATTTTGCGTTTGCTGACACCGAGGCCTCCTTTGCCATTCCACAATATATCACGGGCGCACGTACGCGCTATAGCGTATAATTCGTGTAATTTATTGCATATCTTCTAGTAGTAGCGAGACGGGACACGGTTAATAGTGGATTACCACGCGAGTTACTTGTTTGGGTACACTTCTGTACAAAGTGCCTGGAGCGATGTAGGCGCAAATTATGCGATTTATGTCAAATGAACTATAAACGTTCACTTACCGTGATTATTGGTTAATCTTGATTAATGATTACACATCATAAATACGAATGATGGTTTTATTGTATGCCTTCACTTGAATTATGTTATTATGAGAATACGGCTCATGCCATCATAACATAGAAAAAGTTGAAAAATTATCTATCTATCTATAAACGATAGATACATATCATCGCTGACTCTTCCGTAATCTTGTAAATAAGTGCTTTTGAATCGTCAACTCTACCGCGGTTTCGCAAAGCTGTTCCTACCGAGAACAGCCAGCAAGAAACTCGGCGGTTACTCCTTTCAAAATAAATTTTTTATAACTAGTTATATTATATTTAGTTATAATAACTTGTACTGGGTCGAAGACTAGCTACCTCCACACTTTCTATAAGATATAAGAATAATAATCTCAAAGTTCATTGTTTTGTTTCGTCCCAAAGGGATGAAGGATGGGAAGGGAACATTCGTTCACTCGTAGCTTTCACTATTATCAATAATTATCGTCATATTTCATCTAATTACACAATTCAAACTTCCTCACTCTGTCTACCGAAGAAAATCTTATGAAAATCCGCTCAGTAGTTTTTGGGCCTATCGCGAACAGACAGACAGACTGACGCGGCGTTGGACTTTGCTTCGCGATACTATGTATGGACATGTTAATTAAAATGTTAAGGATAATATCAATTTCGCTTTAACTGTACCTCGCTGACGTTCAGCGTCGAACAACTCGTGGCGACTTATTTTATTGGATATTTTTCTACATAGAACTGTGGCAAATATGTGAATAGACTAAGTGGGTAAGGTCGTTTAAGTACGGCCTTGATCTATGTCAGTATCAATTCTATATATATTATATTGATATCATAACGTCGCAAGTTATCATTTGTTTTAGGTTTATAATTAACTTATAAACCTTAATTATAGATGTTTTAATATTGGTCTTATCCCTTTTCTTTTTTAACGTTAGACGAATTCTGCTGGCCATAGGTACGGTAAAGTCGTCTTCTTTCCATGAAGCGAAGGATTGAAGCTTAGAGTTTCCATTAGTAGGATTAAGATAGGTGCATATCCTAAGAGATTAATTTTATCTAATATAGTACACAAACTTAGCTTAAAGTTAACCACATAAGATTATATAAAAAAGTGCCTTCCAAGCGTTGAACCCGCGGGCATTTAGTTACGGTACGGTACTCTCACTGTTCAGTCATCATGGTTTCGACTTGCTTATACCTAGAAGTAACTCCTAAAAGTTTATATTTCAATGCATAAATATTAATTTTTAAGAATTTTAAAAAATGACGCATAGCGATCCAAAATACTCTATTTCAGAAAAACTCGGTTTAACAGTTGACCTATATTTATTTATTTTAACTCTTCGAGTCAGTTAAAAGGTTTAATTTATCTCATCCTCTTTAAGGAACATATTACAAAGTACTGCAATGAATTTAACCTGTCATTACAATTAAGATGTAATTACTTTATGACGACATTCGTAAAAGTTCAAATTGGTTTCTTCTTGAAGCTGATTTATTTTAATGATTTCAAATTAAGTGAACGGGAAGCGTTAGATTTAAAGTACTTTTCAAATTATTAAATATTTTGTGAGCAAAACATTAACATTTATTTTCGGAAAGAAGTTTTTTTCCATTTATTATTAAAACCCTTTTAAATCAGTAGCTGTATTAATTTTGAAAACAAAAAATCTCTAAATAAATAAGAAGGTATTAGAACTTACAATAAAAGTAAAAATCTAATACAACTTATTAGATTTTCATTTAGAGTTAAATTTTGGGTATTGGCATTATCCAAAGGATGACCAACATTTTCGATCTAATTTATAGATTCAGGCGTTACTTTGTGGAATTCCATATTACAGGCACTATAACAGAAATACCTTGCTATAATCCGCACGGGTTAAGTGAATGCATGCAAAGCTAATGTGTATGAAGCAGGCAAAATTTACGCACCTTACACATGCAAGACAGGCCACCACTCGCACCCCAAGGCACCTCCACCAGCAACAACGCACACAAGCAGCACACAACCACCACCAAAATCTCAAAAGATTTTGTGAGCAGTACACAGTACACAGTAAAAGATTTTGGTGGTGGTATAACTATATCAGAACTACCTTGCTATAGCAAGGTGGTGGTTATAGTGCCTATTTTCGGTCTACTTTAGCTATCAACGCATTATTATTTCACAAATACGTAACATATCTTGTACTCCAAATTCCAACTCGATATTATAATTCGTAAATCGAGAGCAAAACTTGCATAGGGCGCCGTCCAAACTGGATTTTTCTCATTTCTATTTGAATAAAACGAAGATTCTTAATTTATTCGTCTTATTAGCAGCAATAAGGTAATCTGTTGTTTTTATTGGGCAGGTGCACAGAACTTACGCACTTTCTAAGATGGACTAGTTTCACCAATGTCATGTGGTGATTTCGGTTTTCTTTATGTTTCAAATTTTCCTAACAAGTATGATTACGAAATGAATTTTTGTATAACTCTTTAATAAATATGATAATGACAAAATTAAGCACATCTGCTGACTCGCATTAGCTAATAAATTGAAGTATCAAAAGTTAGGTAATGAAAATGTTTACTCAAATCGATATGTATGCGTTCAAAAGATTGCATCATTATCAAAAATTAAAAACTAATATCCGCTTATGCTTTGCTATTAAAATCCGATTGATGATGTTTGAAATTTGCCCTAATTGCTTTCTAAACTATTGGAAGCTAAAGTTTTGAGTTGACAATCTATACTTATTAAAAAAAATTACTAAAAAAACTAATTCGCAATTGTAACAATTTATTTTAATAATTATTGAATTTTTTGTACTATTTTGGGAAGGTTGATGCTTGCGGTACAGGGCGACCTAGTGGGAGCATCAATAGATATCTGTTGATTTAATTTATAATGCAATTGTGAAATTTTAAAAAATAAATAAATAAAATAAATTATTATAAAATAAAGTCCCAAAAAGCTATCTGTCTGTATGTAATCGATTTTGTCAAAATCTACTGAACGGATTTTTGTACCGTTTTCGTCAAAGGATAGTGCAATATTTCCGTATGGTTTAGGTAAAACGTACATATCGGTATTATGTAAATTGTATTGAAAAGATCGCGCAGTTGATAAAAAAAACTTGCTTGCTGGGAGCTTTAGTCGCGTGCACTGCGTAAACTAGCAGAGATACACTAAAGCAATGTAGTAGAGAATGCAGATCCATTAAAATACTACAAAAAATTCTGCAATAGCATGTCTCTATCTCTCACGGTTAACTCACAATAACTACTTTTATGTTCAAAATGTCAAAAATTCGGGAAAAGTCGTAAATCTCTGAATTCCACGCGGGCGAAGCCGTTGTTGGCACAGCTAGTGTCAAAATAAATTTTAATCATTACGAACCAAAATACTTATAGTATATACCGTTGTACATTCTAAGCTCAGTTAACTGTTATCGCAATTTCACAACTACCGTAGACCAACCTATTGTTACGCTGCGGGCTGTGATTGGTGTACATTCACTTTTCATTTCCTACGCTCCTCCAATCACGGCTGGAGGTTCTAGTTAGGCATAGACATTTGCCAGCATTTCTAAGGCTACGTGCGTACTCGGTACATTACTTATAAGTTTTATATAACTTGACATATTGTCAACACTCTTACAAGCAAGTTATATTCTTATAAGAATACAAAAGTAATATTGAAATTATTATTCTATAATACGCGATTATTTACTTAGTTATAAAGCGATTATATATTTGACAACTGGAATGGTTTGACGACATTCGTAGCACAGTGGTATAAGTCCTTTTTTATCGATTTCAGGTTAGATCCTAATATGATATACATTTTCCTACATACCTTTAGTCTGGTTTAGCCTGGACTAGGTATCAATCCGCGGCAAGGTATCTTATCACCTAATGATGATGAGACCTGTTCCTGTAATAATATCATCCATAAACCCATGTTAGATTGTAAACTGTCAAACAAGCACTTTATACATTATTACACACATATTTGAAAATAATCTATAGAAGAAGGCGTTACTCTGAGGAATTTCATAGAAGGTACAAAACTTAATATATTAGAACAAACGATTATAGCAAAATAATTCTATCATAACCTTTGCACATATATTTTGATAAAAAAGACCTCCGAGTTGTAAAATGGGATTCGAACCCACGACCTCCAACAATGTTCCCGCATACTCTTAGTAAAAAAACGAAAAAGTCAACGTAGTGATAAATAACAAAAAACCCCTAGTACGCTTTAAATCTTATCTCAACACCCGATGATGAATCGAGACAATTTCCCTACCGCGAGAGAGAGTAAATTTTAATCTATCTAACGATGTGTCTAGATTAAATACACCCGTTAAAATAAAATTAGCGTACTAAATTTGCAACATGATACTTGCTATGTAACGCTGCACCCTGGTGTATCCTATAAATACTTGCTGAGATGCTGAGGGTCTCGTCTCATTAATTCATTCTCACCTTATATTTCTTGCTAGATCTTTGCAATCTATTTCCACTGCACAAAACGATACGATATACTTTTTTATTTGATATTTCTTATAATTTTTTAATACGAAAGTTATGATTATTTTATTTTAATCTGCGATTAGCTAAAATCATTGTAATGTGTAAGGTAGTGAATGCACTATCCATTTTCATACCTAAAATATGCAGGATACGTAAAACGCTTTGTAACGTAACAATCAGAAGTAATCTTCTACTCTAATCTTCTTATATCTAAATTGAATGTTTGTCTGTACGTAAAGTTTTGTGGCGATTGGAGCTGTTTTTTTATAACTGTTGAGTTCTGTTTCCAGGAGAATTCGAAAACACAATGAGCTACTGCAATGCTAGGGGTATATAAAATATACCTCTCTAATATACATAATGTACATAATATTTTGCGTAATTATCATAAAAAATAAAGCTTATGTGTGTACCTCGATAGTTTCATCCAGCACTTTACGTTTGTAAGCAAAATACTAATAAAGATATAACACAAAATAAATGAAAGTGATAATTACATATGAGAATTATAGTTTAATATAAGATCTTTTATGTATAGCCACCGACAGGAAGGAAATACAAAATTTTCATAATAACTTTTTTATTACCCTGAAAATGTCTTGAAATGTTATAATCAAAGAATCTAAATATCTATTGTGTCAACCGAGTAATCATACCACTGAACCAAAAGGATCGTTAAATTTCGTCGCATCTAAGTTTCTCATTAAAATCAGCGCGTCGACCGCCCACAGCGACCAATATTTAGAAACACAGTATTTCCAAATAACCAAACAGGGCCTCTCCTGCGTAATATCTACTAATTAAAATTTTTAAACCTTTTATTTAGCTTGCCGTGTGTGTATGGGAAGGTCGATTCCTGCAATGTTAAATTTGATCCACTTCTCGGTGTCCGTTTGAGATGAAATTTTACATACTGATCCAGTCCCGATGACAATAGATACATGATTCTTAATAACATTCAATTCAAATAAATATCTAAAAATCAAAAAATTGAATCGCGAAAGTTTATAACCTACCATTGCAAACGACTACGGGCAGGAGATTTCATACAAAATAGGTGATCCGTATTTTTACATATTATAAAATAAGTAGCGGCCTGTTACAATCCCAATGCTGGGAATAAGCCTCCTCTCTCCGTTTCTGAAGAGAAGGGTTGGAGCTAAGACCTACCACGCTGCTCCAATGCGGATTGGTAGATTAAACATATCTCCAGAATTGTCTAGAGATATGCAGGTTTCCTCACGAGGTTTTCCTTCACCGAAAAGCGTGTGATATATTGCAATTATCAATTAGACACATGAGTTTTAATAGAAAAACTCATTGGTGCCTGCCCAGGTTTGAACTCGTGTTCCCTTCGAAAGAGTCGCACGGTCTCGCCGCTGGGCTATCACAGCTATTATTACATATTAATAAATATCTTTGAAGTTATCGCTCTATGAAAAACAACGCGCGCGAAAATAACAATGGCGGGTCTCAGTCAGGGCGTATTATGTTATACCCGTACAAAGCCTAAGCAATCAGGTTGTAGTTAAGTATTACAGAATATAAACTTAACTATAATTTCATTCACAAGCATTCGAGTCACGTAGTTATTTTAGCTTCCGAATACGTGTCGCCATGAAATGGTCGGAACTTTTACTTTCCTACAAAAAAACCAATAGAATTGTCACGTAGAACTAATTCCAGCATCATTACCGGAACGTGTTATAATATTTGATAAGTTAGCGCCACATTTTTATTGTTCCCAGTGAACCTTTGTGATTTGGACGTGATTTTGTTTTGAAATAGATTCCCAAAAAGCATACTAATCTGGAGATATCATATAAGGTTTCCTGTGGCAACGAAGGGTATTATTTTGATATAAAATATTAAAATCATTTGCCAGAACACGTTTACCCGCAACTTGACTTCGAGTTGAATTAATGGTCCATTAAGTGAATATATGAAGAAAGGTATAAGGATTTTTTTCTTTAAGATTATATTATTTACTAACGATTATACTATTAAACTAACAAAACAAGTAAAATCTAATTTATATCCACAATATTTGATAGGACATACAGCTTATGCAAGATTTGGAAAATATGACAGTAATATATATTATATATGATTTTGTCTGCGTTATAAGACTTTACGTTATCTAGAGTATATATCACTTTCTTGTCCTCGAACTATCTCAATACGAAAAATCATCACATGGAATCACACAGACCTAAAATACTATCATAATATTATATCAATAAGATTATATCGCTACATGTTATAAATCAAAGTCCCTCGTGGCGTTCGTCTGTCTGTTTGCAATAAACATCAAAATAATGAATAAATTTTCTTGCACTTTGCTGTCTATACTAATCTATACTAATATTATAAAGAGGAAAGATTTGTATGTATCTATGTATGTATGTATGTTTGTAACGTTTTTATGCAAAAACTACAGGACCGATTTCAAAAATTCTTTCACCATTGGAAAGAAAACCTCTTTCACTGAGCAACATAGGCTATGTCATTTTCAAAAAAATAGGGATCCCTAATAAAATTTTAATAAGTTGGGAAAAATTTAGTCGTAAACATCTTTCATCGCGTACGCTGCGGAAACTGTTGACGATAGAACAAAAAAATGTACAGTATTATAGAACGCATCAATATCCACAAAAAAGTCCGCGATACCATATGTCTAACTATTATAGTTATGCCAATATAACTACTTTTTTATATTGTAATGGTTGAAAAATTGCCGACAATAATCAAAACATTTTATTCATATCTCTGTATTAATCCTTATCCTATTAAATTCTATTTTATTATATTTTTTTAATAACTTATAATTATATTAAAATTATAATACTTAAAATTATATTTTTTTAATAACTGATTCAATAACTGAAAAATACTTTTTAAATTATTAAAATCCGACATCCCAATCAAAAGATATTACGAATTTGAGAATAATGCCATAACAAATTTATTATAGCGACCGTTATAGCAGGGCCTGCACTTGGTGAGTTAGCTCTTATTGCAAGAATACTAATGATACCCATTTTTTATTATTAAATAATCTAGAAAATAAATCTATAGTCCGACTTCGTAGACTTACCACTACCACGAGATCTGTATGGACGCGGGTGAAACCGCGGGGCTTTACAGTATTATATAAAGTGATTTACACGGAAGGTTTAGAAATAACTGGTTAACTTTTAACAAATAGCAATAAATATGGTTTTATTCAAGAAAATTTTGTGTAATACTGAAATTGTCGATTACGTGAAGTTACCATTAAGTTGAAATATTATTCCTTTTAAATAAGGCAATGTTAATAGGCATTTGCAGCGCCAAATATAGTCGAACAAAAATAAACTTTTGACTTAAAAACTTAGTAAACTAAGCTATATACAGTTTATTATCACTGAAACTCTTATAGAAAAAAATTAGTGATAAACATTAAAATCCACAAATTATCAGATAACAGGAGATTTCTCAGACTCATACAAGGTTTCTTAAATTCGACTGTGCCTTTATTAGCTTTCTAGAAATTGCGTGCTTAAGAAAAGATATTACACACTTAAGTAAAACACTGTAGTGCCTAAAATGGCTATGATCACCATTAAAAATGGATGTTAATTAAACATAAATTTTAATAAAGTAGAAAAACTTTATGAAGTCCCCAGATGAGATCCTCATTCAAAGTTGAAAGTCTACCGTCCCTGGAATAAAATGTCCATAAAACTAATTAGCAATCTACGGTTTTACGGTACTATAAAAAAATAAAATAGATCCCGATCCTCGGGTTCACATGGGTTGCGTTCGTTATTGTCTCAAACTTGATTAAGACATCACGTCTAATTAAAAAGCTCAGTTCGTATACGCAGCGTACATCATTAATATGCATGAATGTGTAAACGGAAGTTTTAGCCAAATAGCTACAGTAAACGTTTTCCTGTTAGACCGAGCTTTGTGAGCGTATACGATTCTTATAAGTGAGATATTTTAGAAACAGCTTTATCACAAAAATGCATAAATAAATTAATTTATTATAAAGAAAAAAAATTTAATATTATAATTTATTATAATTTGTTAAAGTTATTAAGTATTATTAATTACATGAGTAATTCCTACTTACTTAATTGATATTTGCAAATAATTTGCGTTTTACGCCACAGGAAAAATGCTAGCAAATCTAGGGTTTGGGATTTCATCGTGGAGTCTATCTCCTGATGATGTTTCGGCTACGTGACGAAACGATGGTTGAGATTGTGTTAGTGAATATTTGCAGTGCTTGTGTTTTGTGATGGTGCTGGCGGTGTATAGTGCACGCGTTATTATTGATCTGCCTGTGTGTCAGGTATGAAAACGGATAGTACACTCTACATTTAGAATTACATATTTATTTTCTTTTATCGCGGATTACAGCGAAATAATATTATCATTGTTTTGCATTATTTATACTCGCAAAGTAACGCATACTAATTCTTTAAATTATTATAAAAAGATGTATAAATTTTTCCTATAAACTTTTACTTGTCAATTAAGCTTATAATATTATTTATTCTGCGCCAAGCTGGCGCATTTTAATCCAAATCCAAGCTTTCTTATCATTTACATAGTCTTCAATACTACGATAAGTTAATACTATTTGTTATTAAGTGTTTTTGGTAGTACTTTTTCAAACTCTCTGGTCTCTTAAATAAGTATTTTTCAGTAAGTAAGTCATGTAGTTTCAAGTTTTAAATAACTCGTACAGTTCTTCTTATCGGCTGAAACCAATAATCGATCTAATCAAAAATCTTCAGATTTTAGATCGGCCATAATCCCTAGATTGCGATAGTGTGCGTTGGCACACTATCAATCTGTAATCTGAAATCTCAATCCGCCAAACCGATCTATGTTTGGTAGGACAAATCTCGAATTTAGGATTGTCCTCTGTTCGAAAATGACTGTTTGAGCGTGCCAATAACATATCTGCCGATTTAAACGTTTGTTTAATCGCAATCTTACAATCTTCGGAGGATTTTACAGCTCCACGCGCCCCATGTAGGTCGTCGGTTTACCACATAAGGGTCTACCAACGTTGCATTTCTAAAACCTTTGGACCCCTACGTCCATCGGTTCTCCGCACCGCCCATAGCCACTTCAGTTTCGCTACACGCTGATCGTTGGTGACTTTGAAGCAACTTATAAATCGATAAATAACAAAAAGCTATAAAGGTAACAGTAACATTAGTTTAGTTAGTTACCCACGCTTCTCGATAAGTATAAAAAAATGATTGATGAAATTCTGATTAATTAACAAGTTGACGCCATAGGGGTGCTGTGATGATGCATAAATAATTACGTGCACTGCAATCATTATCCGGTAGAATGGGATAAAAACCGATTTGCCGCTCGTTATGATCACCCCATGACATCGGATCACAGGGCTATTGCCTGTTCACAGCAATAATTTTTTGTACATTATATAGCAGATCTAAAAGTATTATCTGACCCGTTGGCGCAGGAGGCAGTGCCTTCAGCTTCTGTGGTCGCGGATTCGATTCCGGACTGCGGATAGCGGATCGATTGTAATTGTACAATATTTGATATACCTATACAATTCTCGTGTCACAATGTTAGTTACCTATGTACTCCTCCGAAACGGCTTGACCGATTTTTATGAAAATATTTATGAATATTCAGAAGGTCAGAGAATCGGCTACTATCTATTTTTCATAGCCTCAAGTGTTCACCTCAAGGGTTGTTGACCGGTAATCTTTTTTTTTTAAAGGATATACGCTAAAAATTCCCTAGAAACAATTTATATGATAAAAAAGTTTTCCCGTACAGCTTAGTATTTATATATAATATTATTTATTAAAATACATTATATGAAACGCATACTAAAATTTACGGAATCGTATGTATAAAGTCAACCTGAAAATAAATCTGTTTTTAAAAGCAATATTATAGCTAAAAGTCTTTATTATTACAAAATTTCTCTTTTTTTGTTTGAATTTAATTAACAGCAAATTGTTCTTTACCTAGTAGGTATATTAGGTCCTTATATATGAAATTGGCGTTTTCTATGGGAGGAACATAAAGTCGTTTTTTTTAATGAAGTATATTTAATTAATCAAAGTATGTACCATTGCTATGTATGCACTTTTGCCATCTCATAGGTAGTTCATTGATCCCCTTACTAAAAAAAACCATTCGGGCGGGAATCAATAAAATCTTTGAAGGCGGTTTGGACTGCTGACAACTGACAGTTGCTGACAATAGATATCTGCCAAATACTTACAAGCAACTTTTTTTAGTCAATTTTCGCTTAGGGCAGGATTTGGCTGGTTCGCCAGGGTTCAGCCATTGCGATGAGCGCTTCCGATTATCGTAGAGAATCCACTTTTCATCACAGGTAATGATTCGATTTAAAATTCCTCCATTATTGTGCCGGTTGAGTAACGTAACGCAGCAGTCGACGCGCGTTTGTCGGTTTGCTTCACTCAATTCATGAGGTACCCACCTTTCAAGCTTTTTCACCTTCCCAATTTGCTTCAAGTGGATTAGAATAGTTTTATCACTTAACACCGGAGCCTGCAGCTAACTCGGACGTGGTTTGCGATGGATCCGCTTCCACAATAGCCTTCGATTCTTCATTATCAACTTTGGTCTCCGGCCGTCCACGAGGCTTGTTCTGCAGGTCGAAATTTCCAGAACGAAAACGTTGGAACCAAAAACTCACTGTGTTTTCTTTTGCGACACCGTCACCATACACTTCATTAATCCTTCGAGCCGTTTCTGCAGCACTGGTGCCACGGTGGAACTCATACTCGTAAATAACGCGATATTTCATGTTTTCCATTTTGTAAACAGAGTGACACAAAGAAAAAAACAAAAGAAGAAAAAACAAATGAATTAGGGGGTTTGAAATACAAATGCATGAGTAAATAGCTGTATGAATTTGAATTTGGAATTCCTAACCATAAAGGTTATATTTGAGATCAAAGTGAGCCAGTACGACAAAACGCCAATTCCATATGTAAGGACCTAATATGTTAAAGAAAGTGCACTAAAGAACGTTGTCTGTATTTTTAACATGTATTTTTAATAAAGCAAATAAAAATTATTTGCTTTAAAAAATGTCTTGCGTCGACGTAGTACACGATGATTAATAAATATATTAATATGCTTTTTAAAGAATTTGTTTTTAAAGAAAATTCACAAGCCCGGAATTTGGTCCCGTCCGTACAACAACCATGCGCTAACCCACAGGTCTCTAATGGTGGTATAAAATAGTTTTTCCGTTAAATAATTTATAGAATTAGGCGTTGCTTTGCGGAGATCCATAATACAAAATAATAATAAAATTATCCGCGATACAGTAAATAGAAGATATATATTGTTAAATGCATAGTGGACTATCCTTATTTTCATACTCGATACGTGCAGGATTCGCAAAAACACATGCACAAAGTTCTTCCGTTACATAAATTATCATTATTAAATTATTTAAATGATTTATAGAAGCAGGCGTTACTTTGCGGAATTCCATATTACAAGCAATATAACAGAACTAACTACTTTGCTATAATCCGCACACAAAAGCAGCACACACACCCACCACCACAATCTCGACGATCGTTTCGCCCCGAAACCGAAGCATCATCAGGAGGATAGGCTCCACGACAAAAATCGCGAAAAATTTTTACGATTTTTGTCGTGGAGCCTATCCTCGTTCGTCGAGATTGTGGTGGTGGGCGTGTGTGCTGCTTTTGTGTGCGTTGTTGCTGGTGAATTGCGCCTTGGGGTGCATGTGGAGGCTTGTCCTGCATGTATAAGGTGCGTAGATCTTGCCTGCTTCATACACATTGGCTTTGCATGCATTCGCTTAACCCGTGCGGATTATAGCAAAGTAGTTAGTTCTGTTATATTGCTTGTATTATTAAATTAAGTTATTGTAAATTATGTATACAGTAGCAGATATTTCCATTATATACAACATTATAGAATATAAACAACTCTCTCGCAATGCCAGTACGACTAACATTATATAAAAATATCATTTTTACCACATTAAACTTAAGGTTTTATTCTTCTTAGTACAAGTAAGGTGCACTTAAACAAGATTACGCTCCTCTTTTTCCTGCATAAGAGATGCCGAGACGTTTAATACAACTGTTATAAAGTGGAAATAAAATCGCCGGTACGCTTAGCAAAGATGCTTACCATTATCCGAGTATAAAAATTCCTCTCATAATTAAGAAGTAGCTTAAGGTGAGTTGTTAATTATATTTTATAAGAATTGGCAACAAGGTTTTTATATTTAAATTAGATTTAATATCCATGTGGTATCCGGCTAAAAAAGACCATCCTCATTTCTTACCGAGGTCTCGTAAAAGCCGATAAGTCAAGTTGACCCGCTGCAGTCCAGGTGTTAGCGACTTGCCTAAATCATCCATCGTCTGCCGCCCTGACAGGGGACCTTTCGGGCGCTTCGAACGGGGTTTATCGGACACCTGACTTATAGGTCCCCGAGGCGGTCGGTGCATCTGGTGCTCCCGATGCACCGGTTAGTGGAGGGGGGCTTCTCTTTTGAGGGGTCCCCACCCAGAGGAGGTGATTCTGGGATCAGAGTTGCTGCTGGTGGGGATAAGGTCAAATAAGGTACCCTGCCACTGCCATCGGTAGCGTGGTGGAGCATACAGGTCGTTTTAGTCGGTACGAGTCCGACATAACCACCGCCTGTCCCCGCCGGGCGGTGGTACCCATAAGGGGGTTTTTCCGGTTAAAAAAAAAAGTTGACCCGCCGCGCCGTGTGGTATCCAGCTGAGTAGAATAGACCACCCTCATTTCTGACCTAGGTGTTGTAAAAGGCGACTAAGGTAAGTTGACCCGCCATGTGGTATCCGACTGAGTAGAATAGAACACCCCCTTTCTTACCGAGGTGTTGTAAAAGACAACTGAGGTAAGTTGACGTCAGGCAGACGGCCGGTCTTGAAATAACTAGCCAAATCCTGTAACGACATGTTTATAACATGTTTTGTCATGATGATATGAAAATAAGTAACTAAGTAAATAAATAAAAACTAATTTATTATGTATAAATACTTCTATATTACTTTAAATTTTATTTTTGTTCGTCATTAT
The DNA here is from genome assembly GCA_947086505.1 of Morpho deidamia. Lineage (NCBI taxonomy): Eukaryota > Metazoa > Arthropoda > Insecta > Lepidoptera > Nymphalidae > Morpho > Morpho deidamia. The sequence goes on from CAMTZC010000025.1 coordinate 7,139,711, forward strand.
TATGAACGTTCCATTTTATTTTTATTCATTAATAATACTTAATATTTACTAATTTTCTTCTATTGTAAAAGTCTGGTTGGCTGGACGAGATTCCTAATCGAATTAAGCCCGCAGTCGCACACTTATTATGGTGTTTTTTTAACATTTTCATGTTATTTTTTATATCTCTTATACGCAATAAAGAGATTACAAACATCGTTGACAGTCATTTTAACTAAAATATTTTAGTTTACCGTATTATTGTTACTTCAATTTTTGATAAAAAAAAATATGATATCTAATTAAATCTATGCGTATGTCCCAAATTAATCCTACTAATCCTACTATCCTACTCCTACTAATATTATAAATGCGAAAGTTTGTGATTATTATATTATTAGGCTACAATTTGTAATGATTTTATGTAATATAACGATACATGTCAATAAAGTCGGAAAAAATCTGGCCTCTGAGAGCTATCTCGGCGTACGCTGCGTAAACCATTAAAGTTACCCAAAGATGATGTACGGTAGTATTGTCTTTCTTTAAAAGTTCTAAATAAAAGTCCGCGACAGCATATATCTATCTTTTACGTGGAAGCCACTGTGACCAAAACTGTAAATCATAAATTTAATTAAATTAGATACTGTTACACAATATTCCTAGCGAGCGAAGCTGCGGGCAAAAACTAGTACCTTATAAAATAAAATACAGTGAATATAAAAAATACATTAATTATTTGACAAACTTAACGTTTATTTATTTTTGAGTAAGAACAAAAGTATTTCAACTATGATGATGATGTTTTGAATGAAAAAAGAGTTTTTATGTGTGATGATTCGCCTTAATATTCAAAACGAGTAAGTATGGAATCACTACCAAAATGACCAGAGAGAATTTAAATAAGGTGCCAATTAGACAGAGGTGTCCTTATGTAGAGTCTCAATTATTTTATCTCAGCGATATTAAGATGGAGACTTACTAATGACAGCTTTGATTCTGTTTCATGTTGTTTTTTTTTACTAATATACATCCAATACATTTCTAAATATAGTTTAATTATCGTACAGAGTATATTGTTTTAAAGGCATTTGAGATTGTGGTGGTGGGTGTGTGTGCTGCTTTTGTGTTCGTTGTTGCTGGTGAATTGCGCCTTGGGGTGCATGTGGTGGCTTGTCCTGCATGTATAAGGTGCGTAGATTTTGCCTGCTTTATACACATTGGCTTTGCATGCATTCACTTAACCCGTGCGGATTATAGCAAAGTAGTTAGTTCTGTTATATTAAAGGCATTTGTAATTTGTTTTCTTGTGTTCATTTCAAAATTCCATGTACATACTAGGATCATAACGGCTTAGAAATCCTTTCACGTAGGTTCAATAGTTGACTTATATTAGTTAATATAAATTTATTGTAAAAATTAATGTTTTCATCAAGTATAGAGTTCAATTTCGCAATTGTTATTACTATACTATAACATTGTATTATTCTTTTAAACATATTATAAAAAAGTCACGTATCAAAATTATGAAGAACGAATTTTAATATAAAATACAAAAACCTTACGTAATTATCAAATACTAGTTTTTGGCCGCGGCTTCGCTCGCTAGGAATTTTGTGTAACAGTATCTAATTTAATTAAATTTATGATTCCAGTTCGGTCATAGCTTCCACATAAAAGATAGATATATGCTGTCGCGGACTTTTATTTAGAACTATTAAAGAAAACAATACTACGGTACATCATCTTTGTGTAACTTTAATGGTTTACGCAGCGTACACGATATAGCTCTCAGAGGCCAGATTTTTTCCGACTTTGTTGACATGTATCGGTATATTACATAAAATAATTACAAATTGTAGCCTATATGTTATTCCGATGTATAACCTATATAACTGTAAAGTTTCATCCAAATCCGTCTGATATTTTTTTCGTGAAAGAGTAACAAACATCCATCCATACTCACAAACTTTCGCATTTATAATATCAATATTTGTGAGTCATTGATTATAATAATCTGCTCCTACCTTTACAATCAAGCCACTTATTACAAAATAATATTTTTTTAGTACTGATTATTCTTGACTTTATCGACATCTGTAAACTTATCTTTGAAAAAGACATTAAACTTTTAATAGCTTTAGAGTTCAATCTTAACTACTATAGAATTAATGAATGTTTTTAATCAAGTATATTTGTATAGAAGGATCTTCTAAGCAAAATTGAATAGTCAAGCAAGCCAATTTAGGTAAAAATAGACCATTTAACAGGCTAATGAACACGTATAACGCACTTAGTTCCCATAATATAAATAATGAATAAATAAATATATATATGGGACACTTACACACGGTCGTCCATCCCCAAAGTAAGTAACTTAATACTAGCAATATAACAGAACTAACTACTTTGCTATAATCCGCACGGGTTAAGTGAATGCATGCAAAGCCAATGTGTATGAAGCAGGCAAAATCTACGCACCTTATACATGCAGGACCAGCCACCACATGCACCCCAAGGCGCAATTCACCAGCAACAACGAACACAAAAGCAGCACACACACCCACCACCACAATCTCGACGATCGTTTCGCCCCGAAACCGAAGCATCATCAGGAGGATAGGCTTCACGACAAAAATCGTACTGCGCCGCGCTACCCATACAAGCAGTCTTAAATAGTTCAACTCCCACCAATACCCTCCCCTCCGAACACATGCAGCAAAACGGAATTAGATACATTTACTTGCTCGTTAATTAAGTGACCATTGTTATTTTTAATTATCTCAAGTTGCTCTAACGTATTGAGTCGGAGTCCCTTATCACAAGTGTGGAGAATATGAAATGAATGGTCATTAGGCACTTTATGACCGCTTTCTAGCAAATGTTTTGCAAAATTAGAATTTTGTGGTTTATTATTCCTAAACGCGGCCATATGTTCCCGGAATCGAACCGCAAAACTTCGGCCAGTCTGACCCACATATGTACCGGTGCACTCAGGACAATCTATTTTATAAACCCCAGATTTTTTACCCTTATCTAATGTATCTTTATTTTTACACAACAAACTACGAAGCGATTGGTTAGTTTTATAAGAGAGTTAACTAAATACTTGTGTTATGGGTGACGGACACCTAGGCTCGAAGAAACAACAAATTGTTTATAGAAAGTATTGGCCCTCGGCGGGAATCGAACCTGCGACCTACGGAGCTGAATATAAGGTTACTACCCACTGCGCCAACGGGCCAGTCACAAACATCTTCCATGACCCTCTATTGATTTACAAAAATAAACTTTCTCGCCTGGTTTAAGTTGTTAAGATTATTACTAACAGCAAATATTTTAGTAGTTTTTTTATTTTAATATTTCCTTTTTATTTAACTGTATAATCTTACTCTTTTTTATTAATATTAAGTATTTTAGTGCCTAACTTCGTATGAAAATGCTGACTCGCCTTAAAAAAGTGTTTTACCTAGAACATGATTTATAGTCAAGTGTATTAATAAGTAAGTATGTTTTGTAAAATGATATTGGCTTGTCATAATAAATAAATAAATAAATAAGCATGCTTCACCTTAGATTCCTGACGTAGGGCCCACGCTTCGCAGCGGGCAATTTCGTTCTTAGGGATTCTTCGGCGATGCTTCTGCGCTCGCCCGTCCCGCCCGGTGACGCTGTAAAAGCCATTAGGGCTAACAGCATACAGTCAGTTCGAAAAAAAAAAAAAAAAAAGTTCTTAGGGATTGCAAATGGACTCGACTCCGAGTTTAATCCTTTCGTTCTCGGCCATTAATATGCAATGTTAGATTTCGTTGCCAAATTTAACGAAAAAAGCAAATTGTTCTTGCTTAAACCTATAATTTAAGTTTCTCAAGTGAAGAATACAATTTTTTTATATTTTAAAGATTTGACAGCTACATAGTCTATAAGGGGCATATAGACAGGTAATCATTTTTATATACGTGTATAAATTATAATATCGAAGCGCAGCTTTTCATGTTTGAGGCGTAAAGTGATATTTAAAAAAGACTGATGAGAGCTTATTGAATGATTTGATTGTAGCGAACGCATGAAAAAAGGATGTCTAAAAGAATGATAATTAAGGTATCATCTGATACTGATATCTTAAGTTACACAAACGCATATAATTTGAAATATATCTATTTAGGAGATAGTATATGCTAGTTTCAACTGTCTAAAAAAAACAATGTAAACTATTATATTCGCTTCTGTTGATTTTTGAAATGATTTATTGAAGCAGGCGTTATATTGCGGATACGTGTGGTGACTTGTCCTGCATGTGTAAGGTATGTGAATGTTGCCTGCTTCATACACTTAGCATTACATAGATCCTCTTAACATACGCGGATTATAGTAAAATAATTCGATTATAGCTTCTGTGTTGATTATTAATTTTGCTTTTGTTGATTTTACTACTCTTTCAATACAACAACTAACACATAGAATTATCTTCCAATTATGACTTAAGTATATGATAAACGATATCTAACAAACTGAAATTAAAGCAATTTCATGTAGACAAGTATTAGACGTAAGTTTTTTTAATTGTATATTTTGGATATGTAGAAGCGATTTAAGAAATATGAGCTCGAACCTCGAACGATCGAACCTAGCCTTAATCAATGGACTTCAAGATTTTTTCAAGTAGATGTTGAACCTAGTTTTTTAATTTTTTAAAGCTATCTTTTGATAGCTTCAAGTCTTTAACTTCCTTCCCTAGTCTCTCAAGAATGGACAGCATTTGTGAATGAATTTCACGACAATGTCAAAGCGAAAAAAAATAGACAAGTCGATTGAAAAACAAATTTGTACGATCCAGGGTAACATGTTAATTTCATATAACTCGTATTAGCGGAGTACAATAACTTAAGCTCAACAAAGACTGTGTGTGGCGCGAGACAAAAAACAAATTTTGAAACTTGAAACAATAAATCAATGTACAAAAAGTACGTGTTACTGCCCGTTGCCGTTGTTTACACACGGAACGACATTGTCGCAAGACTAAAAACTTGAGCTTTCAAACTTAACACTGTTAAGGCGAAGGCATTACTAATACAAAGGTAATAATAAAATTATTTTGCTATAAATCATAAATAGAAAATATATATATAATGCTTAATGTAGAGTGGAGTATCCGTTTTCATACCTGATACATGCAGGATTCGTAAAAACACGCATAAACCTCCACCACAATACGCAAGCACTACCCACGTTCACTATCACAAACTCAACAATCGTTTCGCCCCGCAACTGAAGCATCCACAGGAGATAAACTCCACGACAAAATAGCAAAGTGACGCGTCAACCAGGCCAGCATAGTTATTTACTAATAGTTTCACCCCCATCATTTATTTTGCATCCGAACACGTGTAACAAGCTTGAAATAGAAACGTTTACGAGATTGTTAATCAGGAAGACATTGTTATGTTTAATTATCTCAAGTTACTCAAAAATGTTACATCACTAATGTTATTATTATAAGGATCACCCATTCAAAGCGCTTTAACACAGATTTGAAATTTAAATGTATATCTAGACGACCTTTTTAAATAATTACAAACTAAAACAAAATTTTTAGAAAGAAAACCATTTGATTTTATAGTAAGACTACAAATTTTAAAATTTATGGTCAATTTAATTTAAACAAATATAGAAATGGCATGTATAAAATAATTACCTAAGTTTTACAGGCGAATTAATATTTATTAAGAAATGGCAAAAGGTTCTTTAAATTAAGTAGCGGCCTGTTTCTTTCTCATTGCTGTGGGAAAAGCTTGAAGTGAAGAACTGAAGCTTGGATTCGAATGATAAACTGGTCACCACTTAATTGCCTTGATGTTAATTTAATGGCGAAGTCAATGTCAATTAAAAAAAATCATGTAAATATTTTATCATTATAAAATTTTAGATTGATTTTATAATTACGGAAAACGTCGAAGACAATTTCATACTGGATAAAAATTAAAATGTGTCTTAAGAAAGGTATCTTGCAATAAACATGTTGCTTTCCTTATTACTTTACCGCCCACACAGATTTAAAGCAAAAACAGTAAATGACATACTATACACGAATGAATTCACTTAGTAAAATTGAGAAATGAATAGTTTTTTTTCTCACCAAAAACATCTCTAATTGATATTTCATTCGAAGCTTTTGCTTGTTGGGTGGCGGAATATAAAAATATCAGTAAGATACGTTCGCATATATGTATTATTAATGTGATTTACATTTCAAGATATTGAAAATTTATTGTTTACAAAATCAGTATCGATATCAGGCTCAAATACTTATAAAACTTAAAAAAAAATTAGCTCGGAGGCTTTCAATATTCATTAGGAAAACTCTTTATATTGATCAACCCTGGCGCTAGAATTAAACGGTCAAATAAAAAACCCCGGTTTTTCATTCTTAATACAAAAGGTCAGAAATTCTATAAAAGAGTAGAATTCGATCGCAAAACAACACCATAACAGTATACTATAAAGTAATTAATATATACATATAAATATAATAGTCTCTAAATTGATAGTATAATATAAAATCAATTTCATCAAAATATTATTAAAAAATGACAATTTCACGTCGGATAAATTAACAATTTTAATACAACACATAAAACCTGAAAGTCTTAAAGCACAATACAATTCACTAATTAACTAAACATATAAACAAATCTACTCTTTTTCTTACGTGGCAAAGTTTATAACTCATTTATTAAATATATATCTTCATTTAAATTGTTTGATATTAAAATATTAATGCTAAATAATTTGTATAATGACCTTACATTAAATGACTACATCGGCAGATGTTATTTTACTCACTCAATTAAAAATAACAACATGATTGATTCATAAAAAACCCTTTCATAACAATTGGTTTGATGTCTTATTTGAAATCTTTTAAATTACACGTTTCCATGGACGGTATTACTTTTGTGTGTAATTCTTTTTACTTTCTCATATCTTTTTCTGCTTTATATTGACTTTAGTCGTAGAAGTAGCGGAGTTAATAATTGACGTTATTAATATAATTAAAGATCCTTCCGTGACATTGTACATCAATATTACTGGTGGTATTTGAACGTGGAATTAACGACTTGGTTCGCCGGCCTTATTAGATTTTTTATCGTGCCCAGATAATCGCATGCCTTTAATAAAAATTTGTTTCAACCCTTTCGGATGTCGGTGCACGTTTTTGTAGATATTTCTTGCCTACCGAACGATTGGATCAAACAGTGACAAAATACTTGGGCCAGTGTGCCTTTGTCGTCGGCTAAGGTTCAGTATGTAAGTCGAGATGTATATCGAGATATTTTAACCTTATGTCATTATTAAGACATCACTTACCCGGTGGCTGAGGAGATGGTCTGTTGATAAAATTTTGATCATTTATTCTTTGTTCCGGATGAATGCTCGGTAAGAGTATTATTGTGATACTGAATTTGAATAAGTACTTGTGCGATAAGCGTTATGTAAGTGAACCAGTTTCAAAAGATTTTCTCACCATCGAACAGCTATATTGGTACTTGACGTATTTCCATCTGAAATAGAATTTTAAATAAGAACCTTATTGAAGTTACAAATATAAGCCGTCAATATTACAAAATATTTCACCTTGCATTTGCTTGCATCTCTTATCAGTTTTATTTTCATATTGATACAATAAATACATGGGTCACTTACATAGACGGTCGTCCATCCCTAAGTAAGTACTTGTTACTTGTGTTATGGGTGACAGATAAATCAAAAACAGACTGGTAAGTAAATATACTTCTTATATAATTTTAAATACATACTTGAATACAAATATACACCCAGGCTCGAAGAACCAACAAATTGTTTATAGAAAATGGTAGCCCTCGGCGGGAATCGAACGCGCAACCCGAGGAGCTGAAGGTAGTGTTAATAAGTGTTAATTTCGTTCATATTAAAGAACTATAATTAAATAATCTTTATAGTTTTCTTATCGTAGCATACTTGGTTTACTTGTTATGTATACTATTAGTCGCTTTTCTACCGCTCCATGGCCACGCATGACTAACCTATGACTCTTTGGCGACCAACCAATGGCAGTATAGTTATTTGCGCTAGTGTCGCTTAAATTAAATAAAATACTGGAGCCAATAGTGATATATTTAACAAGTTCAATGAAATAATTTTGAACTCTAACTCGTTATAAGAAAATTTTGAAACGAAACACCCTTGCTTATTTGTACTTGTCGCTTTGTTTTGACATAGGTATGTCATGTTTAATAAGCGAGAATGTAACAGAACTACAATGTAACAAAAAAGCTATGAAAAAGACGTAACAGGTTTTTAATAATAAGGGGATGGTTTTCTTATAAATGCCCATACATTACAAATACAAGGTTCGTATTTATCTTCTTTCGGTGACGAATATTATGAACATCATATATTTAACTGCTAAGCTAAGCTGCAACTATTAACTTGTAACCATCTATCAAATTGTAAAAAAAAATATTTGAAAAGATTATCCGCCGAGTTGGTTCTTCTCAGTAGTAGCAAACTTCCGAATCAATGGTAGCTTCTCTAAAAACGATGCAAAGTACTGAATACAGTCCACTTGACTAAAGAATATTTTGAATTTAAATTTGACTTTGAACTGTTATAAACAATTCGACATTCATTGTTTTGAAATATTTTTTTTGAAGTTGTTTGAATTAAGTGTACAAAAATAATATACAAAATATAAGCCAAAATTAAATATTTATAATTTTGGATTATATTCATTAAACAATAAAAAATCGATTATTTGTATTAATTATCGTAATTAATTATCTTTTTAGCTGGTTAATAAACTATAACCTTCTCAATAAATGGCCTTCAGTAACATATGCTCCATGATTGCATTGGTTAAGCAATGGTAAACGAACGTAGGATGACCACGTGAGCAGCGATCGAAATTCATAACTTAATTCATAAAAATTGCATTTCATAGTTACTTATCCATCTTCCCACACCCTGGGCGAAGAGCTGTTTCACAGTTAAGTTGGATCTGACAATAGTATTCAGGTTTAAACTGAGTATCAGAATAAAAACTAGACCCTGTTTAAACAACGCTCGATAGAGAAAGTATAGTTTACAGCTTGACCCATAATTTGACCGTTTCTTAAAACTAAGAAAGATAACTATTTTATCATAGTCAACTTTTTATACAGGCAATATTGTGTTGAAATTTTTAAAATCCATTCTCTTGATGCATTTGTCCTCTAAGGAAATAAAACGACTTTGAGCATAGTTGCTCAATCATACGTAAGGGAAGTATCAATTAGAAGAGAGGTCTTAATTAAATTGTAACGTCTCAGCGAATTTCGCTGAGACCCTCTCTCGGTGGTCGTTCAGGTAATCAATGACTTGTGAACTACAATTATAGACTAGGAACCTACGACCAAAATTGACCACAAAAATAATTCAGATATAATATATGACTTAAAGTGAAATGACGCATTAATTTCAGAGTATATCTTAATTTAAATTTTTAAATTATTTTTTTCAAAATATTCTTTATTCAAGTAAACTTGTAAACAAGTGCTTTTGAATCGTCAACTTTACTGCTGGTTCGGAAAGCTGTTCCTACCGAGAAGAACCAGCAAGAAACTCGGCGGTTGCTCTTTTTAAAATATAAATCTTAGTACTAGTTACATTTATTTATTACTGTCTTGTACAGGGTAGAAGTGTAACTATATCCACACATCCTTATCATCTAAGTAATGTTCAACAGTATAGTAGGCCTCTTTTTAACAGTGGTTTTAAACTGCTGTAATGGCATGGCCAAAATTGATTACGGAATTTTATTATAGAATCTTATACCCATACCCACAAACGATTTACGTACTTTTGCTAGGCGCAAAGCAGGAGTCGCAAGCTTATGTCGGTTCCTACTTTGTCTATTATATACATCACCTATCGTTTCATAATTCTTTATATTTTTATGTACAAAAACTACATTGTTTAAAATATACTGTGAAGCAAATGTAAGAATACCTATTTCCTTAAACTTCTCTCGCAGGGAATCACTTAAATATTCAATTAAATATCATAATTTTTACTATCATTAGTGTCGTAATATCTTCTACTACGTCTTATGTAGACGTGAAATTAAACATTGACAAACATACGGACTACGGTATTGTGTACTTGTCACGTTTTGCCTAACGCGTAAAGTGCCAACATACAAATAATAACAGTTTGCACGACTTCAACTTCGTATCACTGGTTTTTAACGGTAACGCCGAGTAACTGTAACCAGTTGTTAACGCCGGTCACACTTTGATGACGATCGGTATTGATAGTAGCAAACCTGATTAAACAATTAAAATGTGCAAGGGATGTATTTTTATTTTTGATTATAGTCTGTTACTCTTAGCCTATAACAATGTATGGGTAATCATCGTAACATTTTTACGATTTTAAATTAAAAGGTTAATCCTTACAGACGATCTCCGAAAACACTAAAACACGTGACATTTTTATTCATTTCGATGGTAGTTAAGAAAGTTAATGGCCTCAGTACACGACGCAATGTTATTAATTTAATTGTATATTTTTATTATCATCGCTACTTGTATGATAAACTAATTAGACAGTTGGGTTCATTGCGTAGCACTTTAATTAAGGTACTTAGGAGATTTACCTTGGAGAAAATTTTATTCAAATTGAGTTTCACTTTTAGATAGTATTATTGTAACCGTATTAGAAACGGCCAGGTGACGGCCAAGTGTCCATGTGATGTGAGTACTGAGATTTAGTGACAGAAATCTTGATTTTATTTTCATCTAAATTTAATCGATTTTATATATAAATAGTCGTATCCGCAACTTCTTTTGCGGCAATTTAATCGTTTAAGAACCCACAATAATCGATTGGTCCGGTTTTGCAATTGACATTGACCCTGCCTTCAGCTTCTCGGGTCGCGGGTTCGATATCCACCGAGGGCCCACTTTTTATGAGATTTAAGGCAGTTAGTAATAAGAAATAAATGTTTAGAGATAATAGGTAGAATAGAGGTGGATGTATCCAATAGCGGAAGCCCATTTCTAAGGGCTAATCGATTTTCTTAACATTATAAATCGATTTTTTCAAAATCGATTTATTTAGTCTTTATTCACACTTTAATTAGTCTTTATTCCTAATTAATTATTAACTTTAAAAAAAGTAACTTATCAAATAGAAAAAATTGATTGTTATCAATCGATTTTTTCAATCCCATAGATTATTTACAAATTGATGTATATTTGAAGGGTGAAAAATCAAATGATTTATGCAAGCAGGCGTTACTTTGCGGAATTACATATTACAGAAGTTATAACAAAACTACTTTGCTAAAATCCACGTTTGTTAAGATAATGCATGTAATGCTAAATGTATGAAGCAGGCAAAATTCACATACCTTACACATGCAGGACAAGTTACCACACGTATCCCAAGATGCTTCCACTAGTAAAAATGCAGACAAGCAATATACATAACCACCACCAAAATCTTTGCGATTTTCGTGGTGGTTATGTGTATTGCTCTAAATCTCAGAGATTTTCAGAAATCGTGTATGGTGTGGTGACTTGTCCTGCATATGTACACTTAAATAAATAAATAAATATATGGGACACTTACACACACGGTCATCCATCCTCAAAGTAAGTAACTTAAAACTCGTGTTATGGGTGATGGACAACTGGTAGCTATACTACATATATAATTTTAAATACATACTTAAATACAAATTTACACCCAAGCTCGAAGAACCAACAAATTATTTATAGAAAATGTTGGCCCTCGGCGGGGATCGAACCCGCGACCCGCGGAGCTGAAGGCAGGATCACTACCCATCCTAACAAACGCGGATTATAGCAAAGTAGTTTTGTCATAGCTTAGGTGAAGAATCAATTATTTAGTTATAGAATTTTCCACATAACATCCCTACCATCAACCCTAATATCAGTAGAGTATAGCCCCGAGTGCGGTGTCTATCATCAGTGTACCAAATAGTCCATGCGCTTAAACAAACACCTAAAATGTGAAATAAAACATACAGGCAGGCTGAAAGACAGACTTTCGCGTTAATAAGATTAGTATTGATAAACTATACATAAAAATGCGAGTATCTCAACCAATCGCTCCTGTAGACTCGTCAGTCTAATTTACCCAGCACGCGGTAATATCACGCTGTGCCTTTGTCATATCATAATCATTAATCAACTTCTAATCGCATACGTAAAATTCATTGTTAACTCCGTTCCCCCCGGGTGAACCTAATTTTGTAACTTACCGTTATCTTGTTGATTTAGTGGATACAGCTATATCTTATATATCTAGCTATAGCTTGTACAGGGTAGAGTACCTACTCTACCCTGTACAAGATGTAGTAGTAATAGTAGTAACAGCCTGTTACTATGCCCACTGCTGGGCTAAGGCCTTCTCTCTCCGTTTTTGGAGAGAAGGATTGGACCTAAGACCTACCACACTACTCCAATGCGGATTGGTAGGTTACTCATATCCCTAGAATTCTCTACAGATATGCAGGTTTCCTCACGATGTTCTCCTTCACCGAAAAGCGTGTGATAAATTGCAATTATCAATTAGACACATAAGTTTTAATAGAAAACTCATTGGTGCCTGCCCGGGGTTTGAACCTATGTCGTCTCTAGAGAGTCGCACGGTCTCACCGCTAGGCTATCACAGCCTGTACAAGATAGTAATGACCAAATATGACCAGTTATAAGAACTATATTTGAAAAGAGCAACCACCGAGTTTCTTGCTGGCTCGTCTCGGTAGGAACAACTTTCCGAACCACAAGTATAGTTGACGATTTAAAAGCACTTGTTTACAAGTTTACTTGAATATGAATTTTGAATTTTTTAAATTTGATTTACCCGAAAATTGACATTTCAATAAAAAATAATCTGTACTATCGAATATGGATATCTTACTGAACGTCATTAATATAGGAATAGAATACTTACTTACTTACTTTACTTTATAACTCATTAGATTTATAAAATGTTTAAGAATTTAAAAATTATTAAACATTTTATTTTATTTTAGATTCCTTAAAGATTCTATATATATATTCTTAATTTAAGTATTGTTTTTTTTCTTTTTGGTACTTGTCTTAAAAAAGTAATCACCATTTGCATTTGTAACTATGTAACGTTGCTCATTGCTATTGAAATGTTGTGTAGGCCTGTAAATAGCGTGTCATACTGTATTAGAATAACACTAGTTGTACTTTGTAAGCTATAGATTTATGTACTCGCTGTTGGCTTTACCTTATAAACTAAATATTTGACCTAGCTTATGAGATAACTGCTATATGGAATATTCGACAATAACTGTTCCCATTATCGGTAAACGAAATACCGAAGAACTACGACAAACATCTCAAAAGGCTCTCGCTTAGTTGTTGGATCAAGCGTAGGATTACAATAGGCAGTATTGCTTGAGACGGCACGGATTGTGAGGAGGTTCCTCAGTATGGAGCTGTGGTCAACAATTTCGTTAAATTTTTTAATGCTTTTTTTTATAGACAATATTTAAAAATATAATATGAATTTGTACAAAAATAATCAAAATAATTTGTGTAATAATAATCGACTGGCCCGTGGGCGCCTTCAGCTTCGCGGGTCACGGGTTCGATTCCCGCCGAGGGCCAACATTTTTTATAAACAATTTGTTGGTTCTTCGAGCCTGGGTGTATATTTGTATTTAAGTATGTATTTAAAATTAGATATGTAGTATAACTACCAGTTGTCCGTCACCCATAACACAAGTATTACTTTGGGGATGGACGACCGTGTGTGTAAGTGTCATATATATTTATTTATTTCTTCTTCTTCTTCTTCGTCAGCCGATGGACGTCCACTGCTGGACATAGGCCTCTTCATGGGATCGCCACACCACACGATCTTGCGCCACCTGGATCCAGTGGCTCCCTGCGACCTTTTTGAGGTCGTCTGTCCACCTCGTAGGGGGTCTACCGACGCTGCGCTTTCCGGTGCGGGGTCGCCATTCCAGCACCTTAAGACCCCAGCGCCCATCGGTTCTCCGCACTATGTGCCCCGCCCATCGCCACTTCAGCTTCGCAACACGCTGAGCTATGTCGGTGACTTTAGTTCTTCTACGGATCTCCTCATTCCTGATTTGATCTCGTAGAGACACTCCGAGCATAGCTCGCTCCATCGCCCGCTGAGCGACTCTGAGCTTTCTTATAAGGCCCATAGTGAGCGACCACGTTTCGGATCCGTAGGTTATCACTGGCAACACGCACTGTTCGAAGACCTTAGTCTTCAGACACTGAGGTATTTCGGACGAAAAGATCTCGCGTAGCTTCCCGAACGCTGCCCATCCGAGTTGGATTCGGCGGCTAACCTCTTTCTCGAAATTGGACCTACCCAGCTGGACCGTATGTCCCAGGTATATGTACTCGTCTACAATTTCGAGTGCAGAGTTCTCAACGATGACCGGGTGGAGCGGAACATGTGAGTTTGACATGATTTTTGTCTTACTCATGTTCATTTTAAGGCCCACCTGCTGAGACACTCTGCTGAGGTCGTCGAGCATTGTGTTAAGGTCCTCCAGACAACCTGCCATAACGACTATGTCGTCGGCAAATCTAAGGTGAGTGATGTACTCGCCGTTGATGTTGATGCCGTATCCGTTCCAATCCAAAAGCTTAAAGACATCTTCCAATGCAGCGGTAAACAGCTTCGGGGAGATGACATCTCCCTGTCGCACACCTCGCCGCATGTGGATTGGTCTCGTAGTTTTGTCTTGGACAGACATTGTGGCGTTTTCATACAAACACTTCAACACTTGGACGTACCGATAGTCGATTCGGCATCTCTGGAGCGATCTTAACACAGCCCATGTTTCCACCGAATCAAAGGCCTTCTCATAGTCCACAAACGCCAAGCAAAGTGGCTGGTTATACTCCTCGGTTTTCTGTATAACCTGCCGCAGCGTGAATATGTGGTCTATGGTACTATACCCTTTTCGGAAACCGGCTTGTTCGGGAGGCTGGAAGTCGTCAAACCTACGAGCGAGACGATTCGTTATGACTCTCGAGAACAGCTTATAAACATGATTCAGCAGCGTGATGGGTCTATAATTCTTCAATAAGGTGTTATCACCTTTCTTGAAGAAGAGAACCACCACGCCCCTGTACCATGCTTCCGGCATAGTGCCTTCGTGAATGACGGAATTGAACAATCGCTGAAGGACTTTAAGTACCGGCTTACCACCCGCCTTCAGGAGTTCGGTAGTGATTCCGTCATCACCTGGAGCCTTGTTGTTCTTAAGCTGTTTGAGAGCCATACTAATCTCGTATAGGCTGACGTCCGGGATATCTTCGGTGTAGTGTCGGGTCAACTTGGCTCTTGGGTCTTTTGCCAAATTGACAACAGGCTGTTGTGTTGACGTGTATAACTGCCCATAGAACCTCTCAACCTCTCTCAAAATCTCAGGACGAGATGAAATGATACTACTGTTATCGGTTTTCAGTCGCGTCAGCTGCCGCTGCCCAATAGATAGATCTCTTGCGAACACTTTTGAGCCCCTGTTACGCTCAATAGTCTCTCGAATGAACTCAGCGTTGAAGTGTCGCAGGTCGCATTTCTGCGCCTTAGAAATCTGTCTATTGATCAGACGGTAGCGCGTCGCATCTACTGAAGACTGTAGCCTCATTTCGTTCCTCTCATCCATGAGCTTGAGAGTCTGGGTCGAGAATTTATTGGGTCTTTTACGGTGTGTCTTATAAAATTTAGACCCCACCGTATGGACAGTTTCCACCAGCCTGTTGTTTACATCGTCCACAGAAGCGCAGTCAGCTAGGCAATCAAAACGGTTCATTAGCTCGAGTTGGAACTTCTCGGGGTTTTGGATATGAGCTCGAGTTGGTCGGAGCGTAGACTTCACCAGTCTGGATCTTTCCAGCTGTACGCATATATTCAATGTGCCTCTAACCATGCGGTGATCACTCCCGGTCTTAACGGTGTTGATCACAGAGACATCATTGAATATATGACGCCTGGTCGACATGATGAAGTCGATCTCGTTTCTCGTGGAACCGTCGGGACTGATCCAGGTCCATTTTCGATGCGGCCGCTTCTTGAAGAAAGAATTCATCATGTAGAGGTCCTCTCTCTCCAAGAAATCGGCCAGCATCTGGCCCCTGTGGTTCCGTTGCCCGTATCCAAATTGCCCTACTCTCACCTCTGTGCCGTTTCGCTTGCCCAGCTTTGCGTTGAAATCCCCCATCACAACAGTGTAGGAGGTTTTGGAGGCATGCATGGCTCTAGATAAATCCTCATACATGGCCTCTACCTCCTCGTCCGGATGTGCCGATGTCGGTGCGTAAACCTGTATGACCTTCAGCGAATACCGTTCGGTAATTCTGAGTATCAGGAACGCGACCCTGCTCGACACACTCTCGACTTGAACAATGTTGTTGACAAGGGACTTGTGGACGAGAAACCCGATACCACCCTGGGACTGTTGCTCTCCCTCCCGGTAGTAAAGCAAGTTGCCGGATTTTAGGATCATCGTATCCTCCCCCTCTCTTCGGACTTCGGATAATCCTATCACATCCCACCGCAACTTGCTTACTGTTTCTTCCAGCTCGAGTATCTTTTCGTCTTCCCTCAAAGTGCGTGCGTTGTACGTTGCCAGGTCCAGTCGTCGGGGTTGGCAGCGGAATCTCTTCCGGAGATTCTTGACACCCCCTGCCCCGCCGTTACCCAAACCGCTGCCAGAGCTGGGAATAGCGGAGCTGCCGGGAACTAGGGGCTGTGGTTTATTTTGTGATGCCATAAAGGTTTTGCCGATAATCACCACGCTTGGCATGCGGGTTGGTGATCGCAGTGCTGACCATTTTGCACCGACAGTGCTGCTGCCCACTGTCAATCTGGTATTTAAGGTCAGCAAAATGAAATGGTTATACCGCCATTTATCGGTCGCCAGAGCCTCGTCGGTTGATCTGCAGGGTGCACCGCGTGCAGGTGAGGTTGACAATTGAGGAGACTGACTGGGACGAGCCTCCCCCTTACACCCCTTTATTTATTTACTAAATCAATTTAACAATAATTTTAACTATAATCAAAGCATAAACAAATAGACTTCGCTATAAAAAAAAGAATATAATTGAATAAATTGTCATGGGTTTCCTTTATAAAATATAATATAACACTTGAGACTAATTTATTATTAAATATTTCTATTATAGTTTTTATACAAAGGAATCTGAAGTTGCTTTGTTTTATTCGTTGTTGCACGTCGTACGCCGATAATAAGAATGATATTGAATACAAACCAGTCATTGACAGTTTCAAATTGCCGCTTAATGATGATCGGACAAATAATGGAGCACCAAATATAGGTATGGTCTAGAACATGTTCCCAAACATGTTAGTGGCTGCACTTTAAACATGGCCATAGACTGCAGGGTTGAAACGCTCGCGTCAAGAATACTAATGAGCGTTAAGGACTATTTTAGACCATACTATTAAAAAACAGGTCACACAAAGTAAAATGCAATGGCGCTGATCTGGGTACCGCGCTTACGTATACTTTGTTGGAATTAAAAGTGCTTATTAAGGAAAAGGGATAGGTATACAGTTTTCGATAGGTGTGAAAGGGATCAGCTGGCGTCAGGGCAGGTGTCGCGATACATCTGCGCATACGCACTGACCGCACGTGCGTCCCCAAAGCCTTCAGTCCGAAACATTCTTGCCAAACTTGTCACAGATTTCTAATGACAAAATGTGAGCCCAACGATTTACTTTTTGGATATGCATATGTAACATGTGCCGCATACGTAACTAATGAACCGGTTCAATCCGGTTGAAGGGCTTTACTTATCTAAATAATTTCTAATTAGTATTAAAGAGCGCTTCTGAAATAGAGATTTTCTTTAAACTGATATTTTTTGTTTTTCAGAGTATATATTCGGCCATTATAGTTTTTTTTTAACCACTTCTAGTATTGTGATCCAGAAGTTTTATTCGAGATGACATTGTTAAACACATACAATATCTATCATTTTCACAGGATTTTCTGAAACTGTTGAATGATATATGTAATTAATCAAAATCGAATGTAAATTCAATTAATTCACCTTACACTTATTTACGATTATGTTATTTTTCATCATCATCATTCTCCTGCCCTTATCCCACTCTAAGTGGGGTCGGCACAACATGTTACAAACATCTTATCACATGATTTGGATATGTATTTTATGACCGGCCGCCTATCTGACGTCAACTTACCTTAGTTGCCTTTTACGACACCTCGGTAAGAAAATGAGGGTGGTCTATTCTACTCAGCCGGATACCACACGGCGGATTATGTTATTTTTATAACTTTAAAAATCTATTAAATTGAAAAATGATGTAGCTGCTTACAATTTACATTACATTTTTCCTTCTAAAGCAAAGGTAAGTAACCTTTGCTTGATAAGGAAAATGCATTTTGTTTACTTTTTAATGAAGAATATTTAAGACCTCAAGTGTTAAAAGACTGTTTATAAACAAATGTTTCTTAATAACTCTAAATATTTATGATGAAAAATGGCGTGCAGTTTTTTACTGTTATATTGTATCGCGCAGATTCTTTACAGATTGTGTATCGGCAGGCAAGATGAATTGCTCTCTATACAACAATCTTGGATCATAATTGAAAAATAAAATCGTGTCTTTTTTGGTATCAACATCGGCACGAGCGGTCTCCAATTTTATAAGCAATTTGGGACCAGGAAGCACGAGCGACGCGACAGCCTGATTTTAATAACAAATCGATGGTGTAACAATTAGGGTTGTTACTTAAGAGTTAACTTATTAACGTACTTTTTTCATACTATTGCCTAAATAGATTTATTTATTAAATGAAATAATCACTACTGAAACTTAAATCGTTAGTAGGGGTATAGTGTCTTGTCAATGGCTATGAATATAATCGGGTAGAGTATGAATACATGAAATAAGTGTAAATTTAAAAATATTTAAAAACACTTATGAGTCCAGTCCTTGTTTAAATCTATTCTGGTTGACAACCCTTAGTCAAATTTCCGTTTGTCAGCTCCCTAAAATTATGGATGTTGGTTCACAATTTCTTGAGGCGGAGACCAACGGTTTCTCTTGGTCACAGAATTTTATAGCAGTTACAGGAATCGTAAATTAAACGCATTTAAATACTGGCACTTGCATCGTTACCCCTTACTTATTGGATCTCGATGTCAGCGTGCGTTCTGTCGATGTATGATCAAAGTGCAACGGCATTTTTTCAAGTTGCCATAATCAAGATATTAACACTTAGTTAAATCATTAACTTAATAAAACACGCTAAGATTTAAAGGTTGAAATGAGATAAGAAATAAACTTTGTTGTAAGTTATAAGCAACGTAATTTTATCAAAAATTTAATAAGGCATTAATATAGATTTTTTGTTCAGCTTTTAATTAATTAAATAAAACATGGTTGCTTTGTCTTGGGGTCTAAGCTGAACGGCAAACTCGGGAATAATGCATTTTTCTAATATATTAAGGATATATGTATTTTTATACATATACTGTTGTTATGTTTGTATAACATATAGTACGCGGCAATAAATAATGCACATCGAGGCTCAGAAAGAGAAAAACGGCTAGATTCTCCTTCATAGAGCATTGTCTCTGTCGCACAGACCGACGAAGCGGTGTGTGACAGTGACAGCGCTCTATGAAACCGAATCAGCCGGCTGTTTCGTTTTAAGTTCTCGATGTTCATTATTTATTGCCGGGTACTATACACGTCTAGAATATTATGTATGTTCTAAATACAAGGAATTGAAGTTGACAAAACTATATAATATGTCTGAAATGTGTGATTCGTTTTTGTTATTGTACCTAAATAAGATTTTAGCGACCTTAAAAGCAACACTTAAAAAATTCAATCTTTGAATTGATTTTATTTTTGATAACTAGAATTTGATATACCTCTTAGGTAGGTATATCAAATTCTAAGTCAGTAACAGTTTTGGTAATGGTAATAAATGCCACTGTTAGTGTCCCAATTATTGAACTTCTAAGGTATTACCTTAGAGTTCAATAATTGGAGGAACTGGTTTGACATGAAAGAAGAAAGTTAAAGAAAAATGTCATGGTGCCCTTTGATGTAATTATTAAATGCCTGGGATGAAGTAAGCTTTGAATTTAAATTTGTATTTTAGCATGTCTTAAATTTCTTCTGAGGACGAAAATCATATATCTGATATTTTTCTTTTTCTTTTTTTTTTCTTTATCGATCCATTTGTCCATGGCACACTTTGAACTGATTTAACCGATTGTACCTTTTTATAATATATTTAAACCTCCTTAACTATATTGTAAAATTTTTAAATTGATGTAATTTCAATCCGTAGAATTTGATAACATTAAAAAAAATACAAAATACCTTAAAAGAGCCGTCGCCGGCTTGTTAAAAAGCTATTAATTCAATTTTTGACGTATTTCAATAAACGTTTTAACACCTTTTCCCTAAAGGTATCATTAGGTTTATTATTGTGATCCGACGACCGATCGCCGATACGATTCCGATCTTGCTCTCACAAAAACGGGTTCGTCGTGTTAAAATCGACCAAGATTATTTCCCGTTACTTATTTAAATGGCTAAGATACTGCTACTGAGTCATCTAATGATAGTAAAATAGTTTAACTTCTGTACAATTCTTATGTAATCAATGCAATATATCACAAAGAAAAAATTTATAAATGATATACATTTATTCAATAATTGTTTGATGCTTTCTTATTATTTTACTTATTTATCGAATTAGATCACTATCTATACTAATATTATGAATGGGAGACCTCTCTATCCTTCTGTCTGTTACGCTTTCAAGGCTAAAGCAATATTGATGAAATTTGTTACAATTGAAGTTTATATACCAGGCAAACATATAGGATATAAAAATTACCTTGTTTCCTTCTAGAATAGGAAATAAATAATATGGTACAAATTTGTGGGTAATTGAACACGCGAAACGAAGCTGCGAGTACCACTAGTAACTAATAATGGTACAATCGTGGTACATACATACTAAATATTATTATAAAGGGTACATTATGTTAGTATGTGTATGTATGTCTCATTGGCGCTCCAACAGCTTAATAGATTTGTTAGAAATTTTACGATAGGTCTGAGTCTGAAGTAACATATAGGTATAATTTTTATACCGATAAAATCCATTGTTCAAGAGAAATGCAAAAACAAAAACAATCATCCATAACCTAATCCTACAACTTAGAAACTTATCTTAAGTTTTATGTAAACTTTGCGCAGTATGCTTAGAGAGTACAAAGTTAGGAACTCAATCAAATAAATCCATGTTCAATTTTAACTATGTATAATACATCATCAAGTCACAGTACCTGATTAATGATTAAGGATTACAAATCGATTTATCAAGAGATATACGTTAATACGTTCATGTTTTCGTCAGTGCTATGAACATTCACACGGACAAAATGACAGTCATTAAATCTAAATTGGCCTTTTTTGACCCTAACACCACAAATGATTGAAATACACCAACGGATACACAGTTCCTGGTAATTTAAAACATCTGCAGTAACTGTGACAATAAATTTTTAGATTTTACATGTTGTTGATTATTAGAAGAACTAGAAATATTAAAATACATAAACTATTTAATACAGCAACGTTGATGATTCATCAATTCATCATTTATCCTGTCTTTATAATTAACTAGCTGTGCCTGCGGCTTCGCCCGCGTGGATTTTTAAATATAAAAACAGTTGTAGTTAGTTAACTGTGAGAGATAGAGACATGTTATCACAGACTTTTTTGTAGTATTTTTATAGATCTACAATTCTCTACTACATTACTTTAGTATATCTCTGCTGGTATACGCAGCGCACGCACCTAAAGCTCCCCGAAAGCAAGTGTTTTAACAACTGCGCGATCTCTTCAACACAATTTACATAATATCGATATGTACTATTTACCTAAACCATCCGGAAGTATTGCATCTTTTGGTGGAAACCGTACAAAAATCCGTATATTAGATTTTGAGAAAATCGATTACATACAGACAAACAGCTTTTTGGGACTTTGTTTTATAATAAGTATAGATTTCTCACTCTTGGCTTTGTATACTTTCAATATAAAATATAGTATTGAAGAATAGTGAACACAGAGCGTGTTATGTAATATTTTTATCTATTGAAAATGTATGGTATAGGATATGTATAATATATTTTTTAAAACATATTCCGCTATGGTTTGGTCTGCAAATTTTTAATGGTTTTGTTCGAATTTTTCCAATGCAAATGAATATATTTCCTAAATAACAGTAATGTCATGAAGGACTCGAGTAGCGTAATAAATGCAATAGGAACTGCTATATAACCCCCCGGATCGATCCGATTATTATGATGAAGATATTTGCAGCTTTGGATAGCGATAGAAGCTACTGAGTATAACAGGACTACGGTCCACACGAACGAAGACGCGGGTAAAAGCTAGTAACATATAAAAATAATAATTTGGCTTTCCAACGGAACAGTACCCGCGACCCTCCGAACTGAAGGCAGAATTACTGTCATTTACGCAAACGGGCTAGGTTGGATAATACAATTTTATTAAAGATATTACTTAATATGATATATGGTAATATATCTATCTGTTCTGCTCAAAGTTGCGATTAATAGTGATTTTTGAGAGCTTAAAAGCTGATTAATCATTAGATATGTTAAGCTTAGAATAAGATAATAAATTATATGTTTCTATATATATAATTAAATTACATTTTTAAAAAATATTACAATTATATTATATTTTTGTTCATAAATAACTATTCTTTATCTTTTGTGATACGTATCACAAATATTTTGCGTTTGACTGGCCCGTTGGCACAGTGTGTAGTGTTCCTTCCTACCTTCAGCTCCGCGGGTCGTGGGTTCGATTCCCGCCGCGGGCCAAAATTTTCTATAGATAATTTGTTGATTCTTCCTGGGTGTGTATTTGTATTTAAGTATGTATTTAAAATTATATATGTACATATATACCAGTTGTCTGTCACCCATAACACAAGTATTAAGTTACTTACTTTGGGGATGGACGACCGTGTGTGTGTCCTATATATTTGTTTATTTATTTATATATATATTATATAAATTTACAAAAATATTTATTTAAAACTGTAGGTATTACAAAACAGTGAACCAATTTTATAATTATTATTTTTTTATTATCAAAAAGTGAATTTAAGTATTCAACATCCACCTATATATTAGGTACCTTATATATACCAACAGCATATTCACTCAAAAAACTCATATCTAGTATTTAATTAATATGAATTTATTCTGAAAAACATTCAACTATTAAATCATCAGATCTTAAATCATTCAAACAATTGATATAGTTGATATTATAAAACTGTTGGCATAACTTATACTAAACTGTAAAATTATAATTGGATTTCTCGTTACACGAATTAAAAAGCCATATAAACAACAAATTCAGTGAGTAGGAGGTACTTATATGATTCATTATACCACTAAACAAAACTTTATCTAGTTAAACGCCTTGAACGCCAGTTACTTCACTATATCCCTTTAAATTATAAGACCGATATAATGTGTTACTTAAATTATTTTGACGTATTTATTACTAATCGCACTTTAACGAAATTACATTTAAGCAATTAGTAAGTGAATGTATAATAAATAATTTGATCTATATTACCAAATGTTTAACTTTATGATACCTTGTGAAATCGATTTTTTGTGAATAGAGGTTTACCCTCACAATAAGTAAAAGTATGACTACGTTCTTGGCCCAGGTGGTTGTGACCCTGCCGTTAGGTTCGTGGTTCGTAGGTTCGATTCCCGATGAGGGCCAATGTATTTAGGAAAAATATGTATTTAAAATATATTAACCAGTTCTCTATCACGCATAGCGCAAGTATTAAGTTGCTATAGGGACGAAGTTTTTTAAAATTTTTGCTCTCAGTGGAAATCGAACCCGTGACTCGAAGAATTTCGGGCATGATCTCTGCCACCTGCGCGTACGGTTCAGCCATTTTAAGTAAGAGATTAGTAAAACCAACATAATGATGCATGACTGCCAGAAAGTTTGTCAAATTTACCCATTCCTACCCCTAATTATAGTTCAAAGGGTAAACATTTGTCCCATTGTACTAGATTCCCACGCAAGATACGCTTAACACTGATTACGGCACATTGACAGGACATAAATTGTGTCCACTTCCCATATCCGTTTATGCATTTTGTCACCTTTCCCACCCTTCTCACACTTTTTTCTACCGTTACTAAATATGTGATGTATTATTCTAACGCAAAATAACAATTTAAAAATATAAAAAAAAATGGAACGTAACTGTTTTGGTTGACCATTCAATTTAAATTATTCTTTCAAAACAAATTCAAAATATTCTTTATTCAAGTAAATTTGTAAACAAGTGCTTTTGAATCGTCAACTCTACCCCTGGTTTGGAAAGCTGTACCTACCGAGAAGAGCCAACAAGGCTGCTCTTTTCAAATATAATTCTTATAACTAGTTACATTTGGTCATTAATATCTTGTACAGGGTAGAGGAGCAGCTATATCCACGCATTTTTATCATCTTTATAATCCTCAGTAGTATAGTAGGCTTTTTGTATCAGCCTCTTTTTAAAAGCCTTTTTTAAACTGCAGTAGTAGCATTAAATAAAATATTTTTACATATTTTTACATAACCGATTAGTAAGAAAACGCGTATTTTAAGACATCGAAAAAACTATCAGTTTAAATCACACAAAGCCCTTTCTATTACAAGTAGACTGTTTTGACCCTACGACTAGATCAGTGATATTAGACTAGAGACAGATGTAGCAGAGAACGAATACTGCGTCTTCTGAAATGATACCATCAACTACCAGCTTTATTTGGAAGAATATTTTTGAATATTTTATTATGCGTATAATGCGCTATATGCTTAATTCTTAGACTTTATAGGCGTTAGATACATTATCAGTTAGTACTAAAGACAATTAATTTTAATTGTACTTATATGTAAATATAAGTATAAAATTTTTTGATTCAATTTTAAATATATGGGACACTTACACACACGGTCGTCCATGCTCAAAGTAAGTAACTTAATACAATGTGTTATGGGTAATGGACAACTGGTAAATATACTACAAATATAATTTTAAATACTTATTTAAATACAAATATACGTCCAGGCTCGAAGGGCAAACAATTTGTTTTTAGAAAATATTGGCTCTCGGCGGGAATCGAACCTGCGACCCGCAGAGCTGAAGGCAGGATCGCTACCCAATGCATCAACGGGCCAGTCAAATTTTCGAATTGTATCATCTGTGAATTTATCAAATATTTTTAAAACGACCAATTTGTTATTTCAGAACTATAATTGTAAAATACAAACCGAAATAAATAATTTGTATTCACCAATTGGCGATTTCGTTTAATGTAGAAAATTACAGCGATATTATTGTATCTGTAAAGATAAAAAGTAATTATCAATCTTTTATTTTTCTGTCAAACAGTATGTATCGCGACGTTTACGGAGGACCACCGTAAAGCACTATCAAAGTTTCTGTCCGCAATTTGCCTTTGAAGCTGCCGGCAATCAAACTGTTATCAGCACATAGAAATGATAAAATCTCCACCGGCTACGAGTTCATTATTGTCCCGCCCATTAACGCATTAAAATCGCGACCCTTAGTTATTCATCTGTCGACAAAGAGGAATCGAAAGTCGGGTGTCGGAACTCTATCGCTTTTTAATTACTTTCGTTCCAGATTCATCTTGTCGCAATCAAACAGTCCTGCATTACCGATACGCAGTGAAAATAAAAGAAACTTTGTTTATAAAGATTTTAATGGCCAAAAGTTTAAGAATTCAATTTACCATGTAATGATGAATGTTAATAACTTTAAAAAAAGAATCAAAGACAATCGACAGATGTATTATTCCTAAATGTATTTAGTTATTGGTGTAAAGGGGTAAGGTTTAAACTATGACAGGCTATTTGTTTTAAACAATATATGTAAATAACATGCTTGGTCGTAAACGTAACACATGCTGTGTGCCTATTTTGTAAGGGTTACATGAAACACCAGTTTGATTGGAATACTTACAAATTTATACGTTTATACTATAGAGTCTCTGTGTCTGCCTTCCTGTTATGGCTTCACGGCTTATCCAAGCTGCTCCAATGCGGATCAGTATGTAACACATATCACAGGAATTGTCCAGAAACATGCAGAATTCCATATAATGCTATCCTTAGCCGGAAAGCATTATATACATATATATTAAGCACATAAGTTTTAACAGAAAAACTCATTGATAACCTGCTCGGGATTTAAACCTATGACACCCTAGAGAAAGGCACACCGTCTTACCATTCGACTATCACATTTATCTTTAAGGTAATCTTATACATAAAGTTAGACATATTATCTAAAACCGTTACGACTCGTTCGGACGAGCGTAAAAAATACGTCGTGTTAAAATTCCACAATAGGCTTTATAAGAAGTTTCGTATGGTATATTCAGCTTAACGCCCTCGCCGTAACGACTAAAATGGAACACTGCACGATAAAACACGTCGCGATTTAAATACGCTGTTTTGTGAACAGATACCTGGATACCCATTTGTTTCAATTCGACGTAATTTTAACGCACGAATAAAATCCTTTCGTGCGAACGAGGGGTTACGAGGAAAATATTATACAAATCGTACACTAACCCCTCGTTCACACGAGAGGTTTTTTACAAATGGGCAAATAAAACAAATGGGTATCAAGGTATATATTCACACGATAGCGCGTTTAAAACGCGACGTATTTTTATCGCGCAGTGTTCCATTTTAGGCGATAGGGCGTAGTGTTAAGCCGAATATACCATACGAAATTTTTTATAGCGCTTATTGCGGAATTTTAACGCGACGTATATTTTACGTATTAGTATTAAGTGGCCTAATTCAAAAAGTTATTTTGTGGAAAATGCAATAGAGTGTAGCTTAGCGCCTGCAAATAACTTGGAAGAGCAAGAAAACACTAGCTTTTTTAATAGTTCTTAGCGTGATGTCATAGATGGCTAAAATGGATGAAATAAGGATTACAATGTATCTAACTTAATTAAACCTAATCTTGATTTCGGTCAGTTCAATACTAAGTATCCGCCGTGTGGTATCCGGTTGATTAGAATAGACCACCCTCTTTCTTACCGAGGTATCGTAAGATACGACTAAGGTAAGTTGACGTGAGGCAGGCGGCCACTCATAAAATGCATAGGCAAATCATGTGACAACATGTTTGTAACATGTTGCGCCGACCCCACTTAGTGTGGATAAGGGCAGGAGCATGCTGATGATAAGCTGGAATATTTTTTTTTAATTTCATATTTTCATATGCGGTTAAACAGGCACGTATCGAATTAATTAGCCCCCCTTTTTTATTTCGAACGGTTAATAAAATTAGTTTTCGATATCCGTTCGTCCGGTGCCCTAATAAACCCCCGGTGATATTATGACTGTGACTAATTTTGTTAGTTTTAGAGCGCCGGCGCCATCTTTGGTAAAAAACAAACATTCCGTAGAACTAATGAGTGTGTAATTTCGTTAGACAACATCTATGTGGGCGTTCAACGGTCAGTGAGGGGCTTTAAAATTTAAAATTGTTTTTACCTCTTGACCTAATAACTTATTACGCTGTTTATTTTGCACTTTGAAGTTAGGTCATTTTGTATGATCAAAGAATAATGATCGAAAAATGTACATGAAATCGTATTTTATTCTACAAATAACTTGTAATATTGTATTTGCTATGTTGCTCTTTTGATATGAGCTAAAATCTATTATTTACAGTATCATGTATTTTAGTCACCAGTATTTCAAAACCAACAGTTAGGTAAAGATGGACATTTTAAGATTTAATAAATATTATATGATTACAAAAAGTTATCACTTTTAATATCGATATTGTTCACGACTGTACAATTTTTTTTTGTATAATCATATTTATACATTTATTTGTATTTGTAAATAGCTGTTGCGGTATGTTTTCAAATAACACAAACACTCGTTTCATCGTCAAAGTTTAAAACTAGGGAGTCCTGATATAGGCGCAAAAATTTCAAAAGTGCAAATAAAATCTATTAGCAACTTTATCGAATACATTTTTTATCTAATTTATATGTGTATGTGTGTGTGTGTTGTGTGTCTATGCCGAAAATATTGATAGCTTGTCTTGATTCTTGTTCATGTTGTCCTTGGGACAAAGCTGGATTGTTTATATTATATTTGGGTCTAACTGTCCTTATATTGTAATAATTGGACTGTCTCCATTGAGCATCAGTGAGGATGCTTCACAGATTGAGCCATATTTACTATTTATATCTATAGACATCAATTTATGCGTAAAAGTATTCTCAATTATGAATTATTAGTTTTCCTGTTCCATAAAAAAAATTTTTGCTTAAATTTTATGGGTCAGCCACTATGTAAACATAAATTGTCCCAAATTTCATTAATATTGCTCCAGAGATTGAAAGAGAAAACAAACAGACTTTCCTATTTAAAATATTAGTAAGGATCATCTTAGATCTTTATTTTAAGATATGCAAATCTCAGTGTTTTCTAAATTATTTATTTTTGAAGGCCATTAGCCATTGAAGGTACGCAAAAATTAAAAGCTGCAAGATCTTGCTCTAAGTAGCTTTCAGGGTCAGATAAGTATAATCTTATCCTAATTTCATTTAAACCACCGCATCGCAATGAGCACCGCGTGCACGATGGCCTATAAAGCTGTGCCGATTAAATTGGCCCATAAAACGTTACATTAGCCCTCCGTCGGCACTACTTGACTGGTGTAATTTGATTCTTTTACTATTTTTGCTGAAATACCAGAGTTTTCTTGTTCAGACTATTCAATTGATAAACAATCGCTAATAAATCTTTCTGGAATTATGTGGCATTTCCAGAGCCTAGAACATGTGCTTAACATAATTATGCCTTTCTTGAATTATCAATATTTTAGTAGTCTTAACGACTTTATAACTAACGATTGAGTGACTGGCCCGTTGGCGCTGTGGGTAGTGACCCTTCCTTTAACTCCGCGGGTCGCGGGTCCGATTCCCGCCGAAGGCCAACATTTTCTATAAACAAATTGTTGGTTCTTCGAGCCCGAGTGTGTATTTGTATTTAAGTATGTATATAAAATTATATATGTAGTATATTAAGCAGTTGTCCGTCACCCATAACACAAGTATTAAGTTATTTACTTAGGGGATGGACGACCGTGTGTGTAAGTGTCCCATATATTTTATTTATGTAACGGGTCGGGCTAACACAATTGTCAAAAACTGTAGCTTTGTTTTGGCTGGCTAAGACGCTATGTGTTTGTATTAGCGAACGTGTTTTATTTAGCTGATTTTAAGCAATCTCTAGCGTGACTTGGCATTTTATTTAGACTAACAGGCAATACGCAAAGCCCTATTAAAGAATACAGCGCTTAGTTATTATCACTACTGCGCAAAAGCCTCTTCATAAA
This sequence comes from Morpho deidamia, assembly GCA_947086505.1. Classification (NCBI taxonomy): domain Eukaryota; kingdom Metazoa; phylum Arthropoda; class Insecta; order Lepidoptera; family Nymphalidae; genus Morpho; species Morpho deidamia. The sequence continues at coordinate 7,169,310 of CAMTZC010000025.1, forward strand.
GGACGACTCACTTTGATGAGACGGCTGAAGTCTTAGGATCCGAATCACTCCCGTAATACAAATTTGCAGGTAGCAATTATTCTAGGAATTAGTTATTGCACCATTTCCAGTGAAGCATATGTAAGTCACATGCTGAGTATTAATATTAATTAAGTACATACTTTTTTATAAAACATCCTAAAGACATCCTAAGCATGACGTACTTTTATGATTATAAGAAAGTAAGTTCATCCATATTTAATTTAGAATTGTTTTATGTGATAGCCCAGCGGTGAGACCGTGCGACTCTTTCGAGGGGAACACGAGTTGAAACCCGGGCAGGCACCAATGAGTTTTTCTATTAAAACTCATGTATGTGTCTAATTGATAATTGCAATTTATCACACGCTTTTCGGTGAAGGAAAACATCATGAGGAAACCTGCATATCTCTAGAGAATTCTGGAGATATATGTAACCTACCAATCCGCATTGGAGCAGCGTGGTAGGTCTTAGCTCCAACCCCTCTCTCCAGAAACGGAGAAAGGGGTTTCTTTATAGTGTTTTTTTTTATATTGCATCTTTTAACTATTAATGTACCTATGCTACCTATTTCCACTTATTATCCAACTACCAAGGCTCCCTGGCAGAGATCTCTTACAGAGATAAGTAATCCTTTGTACTTGTTTTCTTTTTACCTGTATAGTTTAATTTTTGTACATAAATAAATAGATAAATAAATAAATAAATAAAATTTTCTTTCCCTGTTTTTCAAACCCACGATCCCCTTGTCCTTGGTTTAGCATGGTAGCGCGCTGTTACTTGTCGACCATTGCGGGTCGTTTATATTGAATACAAACTTCAGATATATGCACAACTCAGCCTTAAAGTCCTACGCGTTAACAACCCGTGAATAACATTCAATCAAATTTGTGATTGCTCGATTAATAGGCCTAACTTGAGAACAACCCGAACGAATTCAGATCAGATTCGTTGCGCTTCAAAATCGACAAATTTAATAGACTTACGGCAATCAAATCGAATTTTACTGCTAAACATTCCGCTTCTGCATTTGATTGATTTATTTAATGTTTAATTTTATGATCAAAACAGCTGCTCTTAACGTGAACATAATTGCTGGAATACTTTTAGGAGTATAGAAATTTATTAATTTCTAAAATTTCGGAAAATGAAATAGAAAAAGTGCTTTTTCAATTAAGTACATGCCTTCGTATATTACACAAACGGTTAAAAATGATTTAAATATTAGCTATTATATCAGTATCACGGGAGTATAATGATATAGTTAATTTTGAAATTAATTGGCTCCTTATTCCTTATACGTACAGAAATTAAATAAAATGATACTTTTAAGAACACAGAAACAAAATATTTAGTATAAAAATATATTTAAATCTTGTCTGTTACAAAAGTTTTTATCTTTTAGGTACCTATTTATTGTTTACTATTCACTATAAATATGTCAAGTTGTTCTTTAAGCACATTCATGCCTTCCCAGGCGTCACTTATCTAGTGAACCCGGCAATTATCCCTTAAAATGCTAACAGCAACATTGGCACGGTAACAATGTTTTGGTATAAGTAAGTGCTCACGTCAAACGTCTAGGTAATGTTCTAAGAGACGAATGCAAACGACAGACGCATGTCTGTCAACTAGTGCAGCGTTAACGAGCACATGCAAATATTGGCCAACCGTGTTGCGTTTACAATTCCTGTACAACTAGGTATGCTGGCTTGTAACAGACACTGATTTGTATGGTCTCAAAGTGTAAGATTTTATCCGTATATCTAAATTATAAAAAACAAAAAAATTGCTACCTAAATGAAGTAAGTGTATTTCAAACTACCTCTGTACTCGAATGTATTACGGTTCTGGTTAATATCTATATTAGATTTTTAAAAGCTTTTACGCAATATATATACGGTCTTCCTAAATAAAAATGATGATCCTAAAGAATCTAAATTTCATGTTCTGTTAAACAGGTTGAGTGGTGGCAATAACCGTATTCTGAGAAATATAGCAAATAAGTATCATATCCCTCTAGTGTGGAAACTCATTCAGAGGACTAGCTCATTTTTAGTTATTAAGTACTGACATAGTCATTCAAATTCAAATTCAAAATAATCTTCATTCAAGTAAACTTGTAAACAAGTGCTTTTGAATCGTCAACTTTACTGCTGGTTCGGAAAGATGTTCCTACTGAGAAGAACCAGCAAGAAACTCGGCGGTTGCTCTTTTTAAAATATAAATCTTAAAACTAGTTACATTTATTTATTACTGTCTTGTACAGGGTAGAAGTGCACCTATATCGACACATTCTTATAATCTAAGTAATCCTCAACAGTATAGTAAGTAGGCTTTCTGTATCAGCCTCTTTATAACAGTGTTTTTAAACTGCTGTAATGGCATGGTCAAAATTGATTTCGGAATTTTATTATAGAATCTTAAACCCAAACCCACAAACAATTTACGTAATTTTGCTAGGCGCAAACGAGAGTCGCAAGCTTATGTCGGTTTCTACTTTGTCTATTATATACAGCACTTATCGTTTTATAATTCTTTATATTTTTATGTACGAACATTACATTGTTTATAATATACTGTGAAGCAAATGTAAGAATACATTAAGTAATGTTACTAACACAATGGGCTAAGATGTCTATTTAAATTTTAAAAAAAAAAGAAATTGATATACAGTTATATACACAATATTGTAACACAAAATATTTATCTTAATTTATATATTATATACTGAATTTAACTCATCATATTTGATGAATAATAAAATATCGCTGTTTTTTTTTTAAAGCAACGAACCACAAATCAAAATCTCTTTTGTTTTATGATAGCAAGTTCAAAATATCATTTAAGTATAAAAAATATTATGAATAAATTTTTGACTCACTTGACAATTACTATCCAGGAATTGCAGTTGTAAGGTACTCCTTGTTTACTACACTGTCAATATAAAAGGTAGGTGAAGTTTTTGCTGGAAATTTTATTCTCGTTAGCTGGCAATTTGTTCTTCTGACGAGGGCCGACCCCCCTTTAACAAGGCTCTACTGTCAAGATTAGGTGTGACAGTAATACTTGTGGGAAACCTAGAAAGACTTAAACGTGGAAATGTATTCAGTGTATAAATAAGTCCATGATTCTTGTAACTTACGATAATTTGTAGCATGGGCGCGTATTTCTTTATTCTATAGTTACCTTACATATAGGAAAGATTTTTAGTATTTCATTGCTATAAACTACTTTACATTTTAAAATAGTACATTTTTGTAAGGTGTTCAGGTAGAGTTTGAAATTTATTAAATGGAATTAGGCGAAGGTATCTTAATATGTCGTGTATAATATGTAAATCAGTATATATATTAGTAAAAAATCCGATAGTGTTATAATCCCTACACGAAAATATGATGATTTTATTATTAAAACAGATTAAAGGAATTTATTTTTTTTATAGTCAAATCAAATCAAATGTAAATAATTTTTATTCAAGTAAGCCTTTGCAATCACGTTTGAAAAGTAAAGATCAATTATATATTTAATGAAGCTACTATTACTATATAATACCGATGTTTACAAAGTTAATATTGAAGGCAGTTCAAATAACTTAATGTCTATTACTATAGACTACGAGTGCGTATTGCATAGTTTGGCTAATCCATTTTATGTCTTAATTTAGTCACCACAAAATTTAAAATAGTGCTAAAATACATAAATTACAATATAAACTGCGTGATACAGTAAGGCGGTCTTCTTATAACGCCTATCGCGGAATTTTAACGCGACGTATCTTTTACGCTCGTCCGCACGATGCATTATCGCTAAATAGCGATCTTTTCAGGCTTGGGGGCTTATAACTCAGGGAAAGAAAAAGAAAATATTCCAAAATTAAAACTACAAATTAACATACAAATAAATGTCTATGTATTGTAATATCAGTAAGTTATAGAATATGCTGCGCTAGAAACGACCATTATCATACATTTCTTAACGTTCCTACATTTTCAATTAAAATTATATATTTTCTGTTTGTGCTATGTTTTATGCAGTAAAATAACTATATGACAATTTACATGATAATTTGAATGTTTTTAATATAAAAGGTGAAGACACGGTATTAAAACAAAAATGGTCATAACAGAAAACTAATATAAAATATATGGATGTATGGAAATAAGGTACATGTATTTCAACACGCTAGTTCTTTATGAACTATATTCTTATTTAATAGTATACTAGTTTGCTCCCATTACATTCGTTTCGTTTGACTTTGAGTCTTATTGTAAACGACGATGTCCCGTAGGTTTAGTTTGAATAGTATATTTATAATTGTTGTGTTCTAATTCGATTTCCTCAGTGATGTCCACACCTCTGGGTGGGCGCCGACCTCCCGCTAACACTGAATTAAAAATCTTTACCATAGCGTGGGTTCTTAACATATATTAATCGGTATTTGTTCCAACGCTGTTTTCTTATAAAACTGCGTGAGTAAATACAATTTAACATGTTTACACGCAATATTGTGGATAGGGAGAACATTGGTTTACGGAACAGTGCTTAATTGCTACGTCTATGTTGCTCTTATTAACATGGCATAAATTATCTTTGTTATTAATAGGATGTACACTATCTTTTTATGTAAATAAATAAAACATCGAGACTACATAATAAGGGTGCCCTATTGGGAAGGTACGTATTTGCTGACTCTGATCACCATTGCCTTAAGAGATGGAACAGTATATTATGTAATATTTTTCTATTGATCCAGAAATTTGAAAGTAATTCCTTACTTTATACATTCTTTATTCATCTACTTTTTTAACAATAATTAATTTATGAATTAGATAAATTTACTACTATCCATCCATCCATCCATGAGCTGTGATAGCCCAGCGGTGAGACCGTGCGACTCTTTCGAGGGCAACACGAGTTCAAACCCGGGCAGGCACCAATGAGTTTTTCCTATTAAAACTCATGTGTCTAATTGATAATTGCAATTTATCACACGCTTTTCGGTGAAGGAAAACATCGTGAGGAAACCTGCATTTCTCTAGAGAATTCTGGAGATATGTGTAACCTACCAATCCGCATCGGAGCAGCGTGGTAGGTCTTAGCTCCAACCCTTCTCTCCAGAAACGGAGAGAGGAGGCCTATTCCCAGCAGTGGGATTGTAACAGGCCGCTACTTTACTACTATCCATATTGCATCATTTTTTTTATCTTTTATTTTATATCCAGTGCAAATATCAATATAGTTTTTCATTCTTTTTTTCTTTCTTCCTATATAACCTATATTTCACCTCTTGTTTTTTCCTTCTTCCAGTAATAGATCAATGGATTCGAACCACCACCATCATGGGATAACCATATCACGTGGTTAGGTTAGGTGAGGTTCCCCAATGTCAATCCCAACAATTTACTGACGTTGCCAATGGGTTGGATATAATCATCATTAGCATACGAGTATGGTGAGACTGATTAGGAGAAACGTTTTATTAGACCTTAGCTTAGTATCTACCATCATTTGTTCATTAAAAAAAGAAAACTAGAAGTAAATATAATGAATCCAATAAACGAACCAAAAAAGCCACCAACTCAAGTATGAGTACTTGTTGATAATATTTTGAGTACCTACGTAGACTTGAAACCATTATTGTATTATTGAAATTTATATGACCCATAAATGGAGGTATGTGTCACATATTTATTACTAGGTAATATTGACAACTATAGAAGTCGTGATGGGCAGTCATCATAACTCCATTTAAAAACCATCAATAAGCGATGCGCTATTGTAACCAGCGATACGACTTTCGCGGTCAACTGTATAATTCTCGAGGGTATAAAGAACAATAAATATTTATAGAACCTTTTCCAACTCGAGTATATTGCAGTGTAATCGAGTCAACAAAGTTTTTACATCAGTTGCTCTGAATCATGTCCGACAAGCCGACGTACAAAGTACAGCGTTCAAAACAATGTCCGTGACGGTTAAGGGGCCAATCAAGATAAAATAAATTGTTTTATTGTTGCACTTGTAAGACCCATAAACATTTGAAAACAGAAGCTTTAAAGTATCTCTTTCATTACGGGTCCATCCATAATACATCAAATAATAAATACAATTAAGAAACGATTTTTAATGTTTTCGAAATGGAAAACGTACTGCCTATTCGAATAAAACATACACAATGGCTAGAACGTTCCTGTCGCATTGATAGTTAGCTTTTTTAAAAATGACGTCATCTTAAATCGATGCAATTTTCAGAAGCGTAAGCAATGGCTTGAATAGATATTCAATACATACATATAATATCATATTATATGTATCTTATTACTACTATAACATATCCAAGGAGCTATTTTAAGAACTCAGGTTGGCGATTTCCTATTATTCTTAGACTGGTATAAAAAACCACACCTCAATCAAATGAATAAAAAAGTGATAAATATATATAATATATATGTATATAAAAAGGTATGGCACAAGTGCATCACGCAAATTATTTAAACCTACCAGTTAGGCATAGAGTAAAATCAAAGATTTTCATCTAAATGGACATTATTGAGAGCAACCAATTTATTTTACCCTTATGTATGGTGATAGATTTAGAATGTAATTTCGTAGAAGTGCATACCAAAATTTCACGGCTTACGGATAAACAACTTTATATAAACTTGAGAGACTGAGCACTTGAAGTTTATAACGATATTAAAATTGATCTGCGAATGAAGTTCGAAGTTTTAAACGTTTTAAGGATAAGAAGAGTATCTTAAAGAGTCACTATTAAAATAAGATATTGTCAGATTTTCTCAGAACAAAACAAATACAAATATAATTTTTACTACAGATGATATTTTTTTATAATTTTTATTTTTTCTTAAATAATTTTTATTTGCCTTTAACTATATGCGATGTTGCGAGTGTGTGAAATCTGTAATTTGAGACACATCTTCCTCCATACCTCATAAACGTTGCATTATTTGAGACGCTTATTTGAAATGCAAATACTTGTTTATAGCCCACAATTTATATCTAAAATTGGACACCATAAACTGATCGACTTAAATATAATAAACCATTATTTTCAATTTAACTCATTACATTTATCGATCTCCTTTTAAATTTATATTATTTTATGCACGCATTTCGTCTTTATATCAGCACGTATGCAAAGAGATACATTTAAAGTTATGAGCATTAATGAACCCGTTTTAATTTACGATCAAACTGATACATACCTTTAACCGAACTTGCTTATTTATCATAAGCGAGTTCAGACGAAGGTATGATAAAATTAAGTAGTCGATACTACATTCTTCATACGGGAGTATTTAATATGCGCGCTGTTACTTTTTGTGTATTATTAACTATTGAAAACATAACGTTATCTATTACAGAATTATCTGTGACTAGTAAAGTATTTATCTCTTGTCAATGGTTTAAAGACAAATAGTTTATCAATTATTTATTTAATTTTAATACAAACATAACTGTAATAAATATAATAGTAAGGTATTATTTTATTTTATCAATATTATTTTAAATTATTTATTTAATCATGAAGTTGTTCAAGAGAAAGTTCATTTTATACATTGTTTTTATGTACATGCGTTTTGACTCAGATCATTTGCGGAACCCATGACAACAGGGAATCCTAGGGTTCCGCAGAGCCAGGTTAAAAACTATGCCTTAAGATACTCTTTTATTTTAAGAAATTAAAAAAAGCTTTTATTCTAAGAGCTTATGGCTCATTTGGAGGACGTAACCCTCAGATTTTAAATGGCCTACTACGAAGACCATTTTTGAAAGTAAAAAACTGCTGTTTCCACGGATTATACTTTAAGTATTCTAATAATATTTCCACCTACCCTTACGCAACAAGAAAAGTCGTATAAATTATAGAATTAGGCGTTATTTTGCGGAGATCCATAATACAAAAGAAATAATAAAATCATTTCGCTATAATCCGCGATACAGTAAATAGAAAATATATATAGTGTTAAATGTATAGTGGACTATCCGTATTTTCATACCCGATACGTGCAGGATTTGTAAAAACACATGCACAAACCTCCACCACTTCCACCATAATACACAAGCACTACACACGTTCACTATCACAAACTCAACAATCGTTTCGCCCCGCAACCGAAGCATCATCAGGAGATAGACTCCACGACAAAATCGTAAAGCTTTGCACGTATCGGGTATGAAAATACGGATAGTCCACTATACATTTAACACTATATATATTTTCTATTTACTGTATCGCGGATTATAGCAAAATAATTTTATTATTACAAAAGTCGTATAACTGAGATTACTGAGTAGATTATAGTAGTTACGATGATTCCTAGATCTTTGCCATTAACGCAGTTGAGGTAACGTATACACAAAATTAACATTAATTAATTATATTGTAAAAAATTGCCCAATACAATACAATATATAACGATTTATACAAGTAAACTTAAGTTCTTACTTCTCATAACAGCCAGCGTTGCAGTAAAAGAGCACGATCAACCTTCCTGCCAAACTTGATTGATTGAAAAGCTTTGATTATTGAAAGTTCCAATATATATCTTATTGATATCTGAGGATAACAAATATCGGTGCACACAAAAACAAAGATAGTATGAGATTACAACCAAGTTGTAGATAGTATGTATAACCAAACGAGTGATAAATATGAATGTGAATGGATATGTGACAATAAGAAGGCCGAAAAAGAGATGGATCGATTATGTAAATTATAACATGCATATAAAAGGAGCCAGAGTTAAGGAATGATAGGACAGAATGGAAGAGAAAAATCATGTACTGACTTACAATGATATTACGACCAACGTAGCAAGTCGGTAAGTGGATACGTTAAAAAGTTTCAAAGATCGGTCTTATGATCTCCCATTAACTGCCCTTTACGATTCGGAAAGTCGTATTTCTGTTTGTAAATCATTATAAGAATGTATTTTATCCTCATGTCGTTTACCGCCGTGTGGTATCCGGCTGAGTTGAATAGACCACCCTCTTTCTTACCGAGGGGTCGTTAAATACGACTATGGTAAGTTGACGTCAGGCAGGCGGCCGGTCGTAAAATACGTACCCAAATCATGTGACAGCATGTTTGTAACATGTTGTGCCGACCCCACTTAGAGTGGGATAAGGGCAGGAGGATGATGATGTCGTTTAATCATCCTAAGCGGGTTACTTAGGCTAAACGCCGCTTTGTGTAAAAACTGATTGGAAACAAATAGTACGCTCATTATCATATTTGCTTTTTACAAAGCTAAAGTTACGTTTCTTAACATTAATATCAGTATTTAACAAAACAAATACAGTTGACAAAAAGAGAGTCAATTGATCATTCTGAATATCGAAGATTTAATTACACGAGATAAAATTCAAATCATTTGTCAGCGCGTCACGTGATAACATTGTTATATTAACATAATATGGGAAGAGGCAATTCGTCAATAATATCGATGGGATGTCGCCACTCCGTCTTGGTGAGATGTTGAATGGCGCAGATGACAGGAGATAGAAATATTTCCATGACATATATAAAAATCATTTAATCAGGTTGGAACACCAATAAATACAATAAAGCATTATTAATTATAGATTTCATAATTACTTTTTAATGACAATTTAATAATAAAAAGAGTAGATTTTCAAAAAATCCATCACATAGAGCTTTTGGGTCTTTGTATAATACTAGATGTGCCTGCGGCCCGTTTGGTCTTAATTATTGTGAGTTAACCATAGCTTCCCCGACGCTAGTAGAGCTTCTGCGCTCTACTCTCTGCATTTTGCGACCTCGACGCGCTCGCCCGTCCCGCCCGGTGATGCTGTTAAAGCCGTTAGGGCTAACAGCATACAGCATACATGTTTGAAAAAAATAACCAAAAAACCTCGTACGCACGGGCGTACAAAATACGTCACGTTAAAAGTCGCCGCAAAGGCGGCATAAAAAGTTTCGACTTTCGAATGATATATTCCGCTTAACGCCCGACGCCTAACGCCTTAATGTAGCACTGCTCGATATAAAATACGCCGTGTTTAAGTGTGAATAGAAAATCTGGATACACATTTGCTTCATTTCGACGTATTTTTAACGCACGGTAAAAAATCGTGCGAACGAGGGGACAAAGCTAGACTAGACGCGGACTTTTTGGTAGTATCTATAAACGATCTACAATTCTCTACTACATTACTTTAGTGCATACCTGTCGGATTACGCGGCTCACGCGACTAAAGCTAACAGCAGGTGGGTCTTTTTACAAATGCGCCACCTCTTCAACATTAAAACTATCCAAAAGAATTGCACCAAGAATCTTTTTTTAAAAACCGCACAAAATTCCGTTTAGTGGATTTTGAGAAAATCGATCAGATACAGCTTTTGGGCTTTTATTTTATAATAAGTATTGTATAATATGTATAGATTGTCAATCGCTTTATCCCAACTCATTCAATTACTTATGAAATTCTCGTGAATTCCCACGATGGGTAATGGATCGTCTCACACTATAAGACATCTCGATGGTGTATCGTATCTTGCAAAATCACCGTGTCCTGTTCCATGACGCATACACGCCGAAGCGACAGGGTAGCTGGTTAAATTAAACGGACGTAATCAATAAACAATTATCACTGCCATCGGACAATGATCTATCGCTAACGGATTTTCTCTTATGAATCTTCAAACGATGCTCGCTGTACGGAAACGGAAAACTAATCTATAGATAAACTAGCTGACCCGGCAAACTTTGTTTTGCATATAAATTATTTCTAGGCAATTTCAAAACATATTTTATAAAATAAAAAAAATGTCCCTATAATTAAAAAAAAAATGTTAGGGGCGCACAACCCTTACTCACTTAGGGGTATAAATAATATAATAAATAATCTTTTTGAAATTAACGCTAAAGGCAAATAAAAAAAAAAAAACTTTAATTAGAATACACACACGTATTCGAATAACAAAATAATCAATTACAATATCAAAACGTAACATGTCTTAAATATATATGTATATAGATTAACATTTTTGATTAAAGGATTTTTTTTAATAGTATAATACTATCATTAATTATATAACAGTAATAAAGTAAATTGGCCTTGAAGACGATAACTACACCCCTTTTAGATGGACCCATTACAAAATAAGAACCTCACAAAACTAGCTTTTCGCACCGAAATTAATAGCATCATTTTGTTCCCATAAAATGTCTAGCCTGCATTACGCCGTGTGGTATCCGGCTGAATAGAATAGACCATCCATCCTCCTTTCTTACCGAGGTGTCGTAAGAGGCGACTAAGGTAAGTGCCGTGTGGTATCCGGCTGCATAGAATAGACCACCTTCATTTCTTACCGATGTGTCGTAAAAGGCGACTAAGGTAAGTTGACGTCAGGCGGCCGGTCGTAAAATACGTAGCCAAATCATGTGACAACGTGTTTGTAACATGTTGTGCCGACCCCACTTAGAGTGGGATAAGGGCAGGAGAATGGTGATGAAAATGTCTTACTTCGATCTTATTTAATACATTGAGATATAAATACAACTACGATATCATTAAAAGAAAGTCAATTTCTCTTAACTCAAAGAAGCGCCTTCAAATCAAACACGAAATAAAAAGCGACGTTGCTAACAACATCATCACTCCAACAAGCATTACAAATCACATTTAAGTCGCAATATTGGATTCGAAGCATACGAAATTAATAATTGCACGACACAAAGAGAGGCTTAGTTATCCGTGGTGATATTTTGACTAAATTTTGACACCTGCAAATGCATTCGGTATTAAGTTAAACCGGTCAAGTTGGATTCCGTGGTCAAGATTAACTAATAACATACACATTTCCAGTTGGGTTATGCAGATATTACTATTAATATGGAAAATTTAAATTAGATTTTTATCAATAAAACCAGAATAATGTCGATGGATCCGCTCGTTCGTGTAAACCACAGTGGTGTCACATTCAAATTCAAATTCAAAATATTCTTTATTCAAGTAGTAAACTTGTAAACTCTCTCTAACTCACTATCGATCAGAAAGACATCACTAGCTAAGCCTAAAATGGCGTTAAGAGTTACGTAAGCCAAGTTTAAGGCTGATCCGTGGATGATCAGATTGCTTTCGCCGGGCACTTGTCGTTGAATGTTATGGTATTACACCCACATGGAACCGCGGCGATGCTCGCTACACAAGGTCATAGTATGACAATGTCAAAATATGGACTGTAGCTAACGTCTATGGTTAAGGCTCATAATCGTTCTTTGAATTGTCAACTCTATTGCTGGTTCAGAAAGCTGTTCCTACCGAGAAGAGCCAGTAAGAAACTCTTTTCAAATATAATTCTTATAACTAGTTATGTTTGGTCATTACTATCCTGTACAGGTTAGAGAAGTAGTTATATCGATGCATTTTTATCATTTATATAATCCTCAATAGTAGGCTTTTTGTACCAGCCTCCGATATTTTTATCGATATTATATCTAATTAAATTTTAAACCTTACTGTTTTAGACTATACGTGTTAATATTAACGATACTTAAAAATTGAATATAGCAATTGAATAAAACTATAGCGTAATTTTACAAATAGTTGAAGCTATTAGAGTACTAGGAAGGTCGCCCATGCTGTGGAACACGTTTTCGTATCAATATACCAAACATTCAGCTAATTGTAGTTTTACTTAACACTTATTAAAAATAAAGTCCCCAAATCTATCTGTCTCTATGTGATTGATTTACTAAAAATTTACTGAACTAAATCAGTTCAGTAAATTTTTGAACTGATTTTTGTATGATTTTAACTAAAAGATAGTGCAATTGTTCTGTAAGGTTTAAGTTAATAATTTATAGAATTAGGCGTTACTTTGCGGATATCCATAATACAAAAGTAATAATAAAATTATTTTGCTATAATCCGCGATACAGTAAATAGATAATATATATAGTGCTAAATGTATAGTGGACTATCCGTTTTTTCATACCCGTTACATGCAGGATTCGTGAAAACACATGCGCAAACCTCCACCACTGCCACCACAATACACAAGCATTACACACGTTCACTATCACAAACTCAAAAATCGTTTTGCGGGCAAAGCCGCAAGCTCAGCCAGTACTAGATACTATACTTGTGCTAGCTTGTAAATATGCTTGGGCTAGGTTGTGTATCATGGATACAAATTTTATAATGACTCTAGCTTTTTATATTGTAAGCGCAACTGTACGCTGTAGGATAGAACGTTCATGCTTGAACCTCCAACAGATGATTATATTGCTTGAAAAAGTTCAAAGGAAGCCCTGTCGAAGCAATAAAAAACTATATGTACTGAAAACTTTAGAAAAGAAAAATATAAAGATATTAACATACATTTAACGTGATACTTGTAGGCATTTTGAATTTACACACTTATCACCAGATAAATAATAATTCTGAATTACTATTATCCTTGGAAATTGTCTTAAACATAATCTTAGATAGCAAAAATGTGAACTCAATTAATTATAAACTTTATGCCAAGAACGGTTGTGTTAATTTACTTACATTATATTCTAAATTGGCCAATTCTGGACTGATTTTTATTTCATTATCAGTGATAAAATTCTATTTTACGAAAAAAGTGCAATAATGAAGGATTATGTTTTATCTTTCATTATAAGGTCTGACTTTGTTTCTAATTTAAAAAAATATATTTGTCAATATAAAGAAGAATGTTCAATGGACGACATTCCGCGAAGTTAATAGAACTTCTGCATCCAAATTGCCGAATTTCCTAACATTGACGATGCTATCGCAGAGTTAATGTATACTTATAGTGGTATCACAATACGAAATCAGACAATTAATATGATACAGTATTACAATATGGACAATCCGAAGAATTTAATCTATGTAAAAAGGACAGGGTAGCACCCTTAAAAACTATTATTGCTGACGTACTTTACGTAAAATATATGTACAACTAAATATGAAATAATAAGGAAAGCATTTGCGAAGTCATTTAATAGCTTAATCATTGCGAGGCGGAGTGTTTAATCTCAAGTAATTTACCGCCAGAGTCATCCGTTACACAGCATTTATGTCATATACAGCCTTAAAAGTCAGGTATAATTGGGCTAAAATATCATTTAAAGTTACTCCAATTATGAAACGTTTCAGACCGAACAATTTAAGCGATATCATATTTGAATTGGATTAACCATTAAGTTTTCTTATTGACGATATAGAATTGTTTAACTTCGTTCCACTGGTGAATAAAGAGGTAATTAAAAATAATGCCCGCCTTGTACCAGTTTTTTATCTAAATAAATTAACGATAGCGGCTCAACCAACACTCATAAAGGAAACAATATTTTTGGACAACGTACCGAAGTTTTAATCGATGTTCGCGCTGTATCGATTATATTGGTAGTAATCGAACGCAGGGCCATTGATGTGGAAATCGATTTACATAATCTTTTATAACAAGCTGCGATTTGTATTATGAAAGATCGTTCAACCATCTTATAATTAGTTATGTAATTAAAAGAAAATGTGAACCGTTGGTAAATCAAACAGTAAGTGAGGCGGCTTCCATTTTCATCATGTTTGGCCCAAAAATATATAAAAGTCTAATGGTTTGTTGTTTGATGAGTTTTTAACATGAGTTTCTCAATTTGGATGATAAAGAATTTTTGAAAGTTTGAGTAATTATTTGCACAACGCGAATTGCTTCAAATTATTTCAAAACAAATGTACAACATGTAAACACTTCATGATATAGATTCAATGAGAGAAGTAATCTATACTTATTATAAAACGAAGTCCTGTCTGTCTGCATGTGATCGATTTTATCATAATCTTATAGGTAGTTAGGTATAAGGTAGTGCAATCTTTTCGAAAGGTTTAGGTTACTGGTCCATTACGATTTCATGTGATTTGTGTCAGCTGCAGCTTTAATCGCGTGCGCCACTTAAACCAACAGAGATACCTTAAAGTAGTGTACTAGAGTTGTGGAGTTGTTGGGAAGTACTTGTGGATCTATAAAAATACTACAAAAAAGTCTAGGACATCATGTCTCTATCTCTTATGGTTAACTTACAATAACTACTTTTATCTTCAAATTTCAATTAAATACACTACGATTTCCAAGCGGTTGCAGCCGCAAGCACAGTTAGTCGAATATACTTGTAGAAATATGCATTATGGTCTAGTTTCTGAGTATTAAAGTTGCTGATATGTTGAGTTGATATCCGATTCAGCGTTATCTTACCCTTATCCCACTCTAAACAGGGTCGGCACAATACCTCTTTATCTTCTCATTCACTCCTATTGTTCGTCAACTCTTCTGCTACTCCTTTTATATGCATATTATTCTTCGCAATATCCATCCATCTTTTTTTCAGCCTCTCTTTTGTCATATATCCATCTACATTAATATTCATATTCATTAGTATGCGATTATTACTGCAAAAACATATGCACTTTATAAACGCGTCAGGACTAAGTTACACATTATTGAAATTAATGACCTGTCGTGGTCTGGTTTTGCTATGTAATTTTAACTTCAAAATATATCAACATTGTCCTAGAATCCTTTTAAAACAACGTCATCATACTAAAAAACTTTAAATTATTCGTTTACGGTTCTCATCTTGCAATCCTTTAAACTCAGCATCGGATTGAATTTCTTTCTACAACTCCTGTCAGAATGATCGAATATAATGCAAAAGTTACATTCGGGATTCTGGTACAAAAGTCAACATTTGTCATGGATGGAGCGATGCTGGATAACTAAGGGTCGAGCGTGAGGTGTTCCCGCTTTTACCGACGCTATCAAAGCGCCGCTTCTGATCAGAAGAGAGGAACTTACTGTTCGTATATATCCTTACTTAGTGGGGATAAGGTGACCATGTTTTTAAGAAATTATAAAAAACGTCAGTACATTTATAATATCAATAATTTATACTTATTGTATTACACTCTCGACTCTTTATAATAAAATTCCTCAATCCATTCTAGACCAGTGTACAGAAAGATTCCAATCAAGTGTAAAAAATATGCTTATACGTAAAGCATATTACAAAATTGAAGATTATTTGGTTGATAAGAAAGCCTGGATTTGAAAATCCTTTCAGCTTCATACAAGACAGCGGTTTAATAATGTATAATTGAAAATATTTAAAAGATTGACCGCCGAGTTTCTTGCTGGTTCTTCTCGGTAAGAGCAACATTCCGAACCAGTTGTAGCTTCATTAATCATATTGATGCTTGACGATTCAAAAGTGCCTGAAATGGTTTATTTGAATAAAAAAAAAAGGTATAAGTTGTCATTTCGAAATTGAATTTTAGATTACTTAATTAAATTTCATAGTCAAAACATAGAAACAAGTTTATTATCTATGCAAGTATTATAATTGTTTCATTGTTTAAACATGTAATTAAGTGTTTATATCCATAAGATACTATAATCAACTTCTATTTAAGCTTGTTTACGGTATGTAAACCATCACCCTAGTTTAACCTCAACATTTCATAGACAATTTTATGTATGTTGCTTAAAAGTGCGGCAGTACGTGTTATACATTATACATTAATATTACTGTTTAAAATATTTTGCTGGTTATTATTTCTTGAAAGTTTCTTACTCGTGATTTATAATTTCCACCTGCAAATTAAAATCAGTATCTTCTATCTCTTCTCAACCTATAGATGTCCACTTCTTCTGAACATAGATCTCTTCCCATGATATCCATAAATATGATGTTGTGTTGCTTGGATCCAGCGGCTCCCTACTTTTTTTGAGGTCATCAATACATCGCTAAGAGTATCTACCGACGCTGCGTTTTCCAGTGCGAGGTTTCTATTCCATACTTAAGGCGCTAGTGCCCATCTGTTCTTTGCACTATGTGCCCCGGCCGTGACTTTGGTTCTAAGGATTTCCTCTTTCTGATTTGATCACGTAGAGATAATCCGAGCATAGCCCGCATAAAATCAGCATGAAATGTTTTTATACTTGAATTTTTCTGTGAAATTTTAACTTATTTCTATCAATAGATATAACCATTTTATTGCGACCAGCTAAGATCAACGTCAGTAATTTTTTTTTATCCTACGAAATCTATAGAGATGGTAACCTCGTTACTTACGATCATCTCTCTTTAATTGATGTCGGTTTTTGAGTGTACCAATAAGCCGCCTGCGCACGTCGTTACCGCACCTCTGTTTAACTACAATGTATGGAATTTGTATTCAATAATTTAAACAGTCGGTCGATGTTTTCAGAATACGTCGACATTTATATTCGATGTAATTTATTATTAGCATTGGTTTTAAAAATATTTTTAATCTCGATATGAAAATTAAAAACAGAAATTTAAGCAAAAACAAACGATTTCGAAAAATGCAAAAAACATATTTTAAAAAATATAATCTCCTTATATCTGTTAGTCTAATATTTACAACGCCCGTTAAGATACATCACGAATTTAAGTTTTCTTAAAAAAAATCCATGTCCATAACTGATAGTTACGTATTAAGAATAATTTATCCATCAATTGTCTTGAGTTTGATTGCGTTACATTGAATACTGTACTGTACTGTGTATACGAACAACTCCAGTCATCTTGGAGTGCGATTCAAAGCTGTGATAGCGGTGAGACCGTGCGACCCTCTAGAGACGACATGGGTTCAATCCCTGGGCAGGCACCAATGAGTTTTTCAATTAAAACTTATGTGTCTAATTGATAATTGCAATTTATCACACGCTTTTCGGTGAAGGAAAACATCGTGAGGAAACCTGCATATCTCTAGAGAATTCTAGGGATATGTGTAACCTACCAATCCGCATTGGAGCAGCGTGGTAGGTCTTAGCTCCAATCCTTCTCTCCGAAAACGGAGAGAGGAGGCCTTAGCCCAGCAGTGGGCATAGTAACAGGTCGTTAGTTTTACTTTATATCCATCAATTCACCATATCTCATCTTTTCAAGCTGCATGAAAAAGATTTTATGGCTTGTTGAAAAATGTCGATAAACCTAGCAATGCTGTAAAAATTTGAAAAAAACGCAATAGCCATTTGTGACTCAATCACATAAATATCTGTTGCAGTGTATATCACACACTTAGTATTAAAGTGAGTTAGTATCAAAACAACAAAAAAACTTAGTATCAAAATTAGACTTAAATTTACATACGTTGTAATACTTACTATGTCAATATCATCTATGCCATCACGCTACAAACTTAAAAAAAAAGGTAGTTTTTTCTTGCTCTTCCAAGTTATGGACCTCTTTAACACTCACAAGTTTGGTAGTCGCTACGCTAAGCTATATTGAAATTTGCCACCAAAAAACTTTTTTGAATTAGGTCACTTCATTACTATGAGTTTTATATACTCGTGGAGTGTAAAAAAAGTAAGTAAAGTAACGGCCTGTTATGGTGCCCACGGCTAAGGACTCCTCTCTCCCTTTTTGGAGAGAAGAGTTGGAGCTAATAATACCTACCACGCTGCTCTAATGCGGATTGGTAGGACACATATCCATTTTTTTTTCGAATGTGTCTTATGCTGTTAGCCCTAATGGCTTTTACAGCGTCACCGGTGGGATGGGCGAGCACAGAAGCTTCGCCGGGTAAAATTGATAAGTGAACGAGTGTTTTTAGGCACTCGCAACTTATTGGAGCGTCGCCTTAAGGGTGTCTCCTGCGAGACCGAACCTCGGCTTAAAGCGGCGCGTTTTAGAGGACTGTATCTAACACATTGAACACATATCCCTAGAATTCTCTAGAGATATGCAAGTTTCCTCACGATGTTTTCCTTCACCGAAAAGCGTGTGATAAATTGCAATTATCAATTAGACACATAAGTTTTAATAGAAACATTTATTGTTGGAATATATCATTTCATAATAGTCTAAAACACTTGTTCTTAAAGATACACTTTTATTTTGTATTTTTTTGTATTTTTAATTACAGGTTTAAAGTAACTGTGTATATCTCACATAGGTTGTGGATTTATAAATTTTTTAGTCGTTGGTAAAAATCTGGCGGTGTTTTTTACTTTACTTTACTATACCCGTCAGCGGATACAGGTGTATTTCGAAAACAATCAAGGGGAGAGAAAGCCCTTGGACTAAGCAAAATCTCCGTACAGTGTCCAAATGTCCATTTATGTAAATCTTATTCGTATTTTACGTATAAAATCAATGTGATGATAACCTTAGAGCCAAAAATTAAACAGAGTTCAGTGAAACCCCTTCACAACATTACTTTTTAAAATTTTCCCTAATACGAGTTGTTGCATAAAAATTTTTTTATTTTATAGTCATCGCTACATATTTTGTGAACATTAGCTACTGATCGTTGTTCCAGGGAAGGAGATTGTATAAAATAGTAGTAATGATCTGTTACTACTGTACGGGAAAACGTCTCCATTCTCACAAAGATTACCAGTAGAAGATGCTTTAACCCCCTCCCCCATTTTTTAACTTGAGGTAACTTGGGTCGTCGCCACGCGATGGCGGCGGGTAAGTCGGTCTCCCAACTAAACAGAAGATAGAAGAAAAACTAACTTGACAGTGCCCCCATCTCCACAAACAACAGTTTTATACTCCGGAGAGCGCGACCTCAGCATTGGGACCTCTCTCAACAGTAGCCCTCTCCTTAGGATGCAATCGATGCATCGGGAGCACCAGAGGCATGGACCGTCTCGGGGAGATTAGAGCATTAACCCCTCACCCCAATGCAATATAAGAAAATCTCAGTAGTATGCAGGTTTCATAATATGAATACGTTTTTATATAAGTGACTGGCTATCCACGCCTTAATCATAGCGACCCTTGGTAAGGATCACACGCTCTCATCATCTCTCAGGGCTTGATTTACTGTTTCTCAACAACGTTTTAATAATAACAAGGTTGCATTTGTTTCTGATGCAATAATTGATACAAGGATCTGCATTTATTTATTATTCCGTGGTGTGGTCCGAACACCGCCGGACGCAGGTGTACTGAACGCGGATGTACCCCCCATCTTTTTCCAAAACGTAAAAATAATCACTGTTAACGAAAATTCGGCTCATAGACGAAAATTAAATTAACCGACCTCTTTATGGCGACAGGTGAATCCATATTATAGTGGAATGAAAAAGGTGTAAACTTATTATAATGGAATCAAAATTTATGTACCTATTCGGTAAATTATTAACTACGGTTACAAGTACTTAAATGTGATTTGTTTGTTTTTATAAAGTATTAATTATCATTTGTTCAATTTACTATATAGGAGACGAGCTACAATGGCCTGTTAAAGTGAATTGATCTATACTACATTTTATGAACGTTCAAAGCGTGCGCATGAACTTATTTGTTATCTCCAAAAGCTTATATACGACACTTACAACTTATTAGGCCCTTGATGGTGAAGGCAACATCGAGAAGAAATTTACATATATCTGAGGAGTTCCTGGGATATATGTTAACCTACCAAATCTCGATGGGACAGCGTAGTCGGGTCAAATCCTAATCTTCTATGCGGGAAGAAATAACCCCTTAGGTCAGTATTTACTTTATTGTTTACTGCAGCCGCTGCTTTGTTTTACTATTTACTATAGGAATCAATGAATACCCTTACTACTAATTATTTAAAATTCAGTAAAAAATATATTATTCGCGAATCAAAGTGAAAATCAAAATAAACTGTTATCTTTTCATTGCTTAAATGTATTCCATGTCTTAAGTATAAACTCCATATAAATTTTGATTTAAGTCTGTTTTCCTATTGAGGCTGCGCCACCCAATGCTTTGAAGAATGAGTTTTTTTTTTCGAAAAAAAAAATGATTTATATGGACTCCCGCTATTTTTGTTTACGAAGTGATTGCTGAACAAAGCGGCTCGATCAGTATCGCGTCTCATAAATGCGTTCAGCATGATGCGAGAATTTTGACACCAAACATTGGCGATAACATCTTAAAGCACCTAATGTTTTAAACAAACTCTTTTATATGGGTTAACTTAATTTTATGAGAATAAAAGCCGTCATTTTGAATAAGTTTTTTATAGCGAATATTTTTTTATTCCGACATAGAAGCACTTAAGTAGCATTCGTGAGTTAACAGAAATAAAAATGTAATAGAAAAAAAAACTTAATGAGTCCATCATCTCAGATCTCCTTTTCCTTAACAGCTGTAAAAATAAGCTTTTTAATTAGTTATATTAAGCTATAGTAAGTTGATCATTATTTGAATATATCAGACAAGATAATGCCAAATTTCGAGTACCGACTTTTATGAAATCATATCATTATTTTTTCAAATTAATACCTACATGATTTATCTATTACTTCTATACTAATATTATAAAGAGGAAAGATTTGTATTAAGTCGTAAAAATCTGTTCTACAGTATTATAGAACGTATTTATATCCACAAAAAAAGTCCGCGATACCATAAGTCTAACTAATATAGTCATGCCAATATAACTACTTTTTTACATTGTAAAAGTTAATAAAGGTGCTGACAATAATCAAACCATTTTATTCATATCTCCATATTAATTCTTATCCCTGATGAGTTATTATGTGAGTTATATTCAAAGGATACCAATGATACCCATGGATATAGCTATACATCTTAGAAGAGCTATACCTCTTTACCTTAACATTAGCAAGACTCAAGGTCGAACTTCTAATTTACAAAAATAAATCTATAGTCCGAATCAGTAGACTTTCCACTACCACAAGATCGGTATGTACGCGGGTGAAACCGCGAGGCATTGCTAGTATTTTATTAAAGGTACAGTGACGATAGCATGTAAATTTATAAATTTTTAAATTTTAGGCTTTAAGGGATAAAAGGGTTTGTGAATATCTATAACAAAACTTTGTGACATATGTACATGCAAATTTTTTTTTAAAGCGCTCTATAAAGTTTAGATATAAATTAAGTAAAAAATATATTTTTTAGAGTGCTTAGATTTTAAATCCGTAGTTTGAACGTGAACGATTGTTAGGTGCATGCATGCCTGTCTGTACAAAATCAAAAACAAGATAAGGTTGTCATTTATGATAGGTTTTCCGTGTGGTAACATCGCCATTTATATTCAACATTCTTTAACTTTATGATACAAAACTAGTTGAAGATATAAACAAACTGAGATGTGGATAAATTAGTCATACATTTTTTCTGTTATCGAAGTTTTTAATTTATCATTGGTGCCATGTAAACGTACTTGATAAAAATCGACCTGCTGTTTCGAATTTTTTTATATAATGAGAAAAAAATGAAATAAATACTAATAAAAGATTAAAGGGAAAGCCTGTCCTACAAGTATTTATATGACAATTAATAAAATAAAAACGTAATCCTAAACTGGGTACCATGTTTTCCCCGCCGTATAAAACGCCAATTTTACAAAAAATTTTATATTCCATCATAATAAAATTTTTAATGTTATTGTTTTTGTTTTTCATACTTTCCCTCACATTTTAATTATTAAGGTAGGATTATTATTTTTTAATTTTATAATTTCTTTTTATATATTATTTTTTAAATATAGTAAGCTTAACGTTATTTAGCGTTTGCCGTGTGGTATCCAGCTGAATAGAATAGACCACCCTCGTTTCTTACTGAGGTGACGTAAAAGGCAACTACGGTAAGTCGACCCGCCGTGTGGTATCCAGGTGGATACAACACGTAATCTACGACTAAAGCAAGTTGACGTCCGGCAGGCGGCCGGTCGTAAAATACGCAGCTAAATCATGTGACAACATGTTTATAACATGCTTTGCCGACCCCACTCAGAGTGGAATAAAGGCAAGAGGATGATGAACGTTATTTAGCGTATTAATGCATACTGAGTTAGCCTTTACGTAGGATATGTAATGGAAAACTTTTATGTACAAACAGAGTGTAAATTAAATCAAAATGTATAAAACGTTGGCTTCCTAAAAATAAAAATAAAAATAGCAAAACTTGGAAATCGGCTATCCACGAAAAAGTGATTCGTGGAAAAGGTCACGACCCTCAGCACTGAAAAAAAAGGGGGAAAGGCAAAAAAAATCGAGTTAGCGGTAATGCGTGTTCATGCAATGTCCATGCAATCCGAGTGCAAAGGGTTATTTACTACGAATTAGATATTCCCAATAAATAAATATAAAAAAGTTAAAAGTAATATAAGCATCAAGCAGATGTAACTGCAGTTGAAACAAGCAGAAGAATGCGGGCCCCCGTAGATTATTGCTACCTGCATGTATTAGGATTCTGCACGCTACTTAGCCTCACCTACAAACCCGTTGCCCGTATTCTCAGCGAGTCATAAAAAATAGAAGCTGGTTATTAGGATCTAGTCCTGCGTGCATAGAGAAAGTATTAGAGACATGTGGTGTGTAAAACTTTTGTTATATTTTTAAAAATATATCTATAGATGTATATCAAAGTCGTGAAAAGCTGTCAGTATGTACGTCATCGATTTCCTCAAAATCTAATGAACAGATTCTTGTCCTGCGTGCATAGAGAAAGTATTAGAGACATGTGGTATCTAAAACTTTTGAATTATTTTTTTTAAATATCTATACATGTATAATAAAGTCTTCTATAGCTTTCTGTATGTACGTGATCGATTTTCTCAAAATCTAATACACCGATTTTTGAATGGTTTTTAATATTATAAAAGATAGTGATAGATATTATAAAAGATTGTTTTTTGGAAGATTAAGGTTATTAAATACTTACTCCGAAACGACTGAACCGATTATGGGGGGACTCTCACGATATGTTGCTGCACAAACTTCTTCCTTCTAAAATTTCCGCGGGGTCGGAATTTTAGCGGGAAAAACTTTGTTATCGACTTAATTCCATAAAAATTCTTGCCGGTATCGGTTATATGGTGTAATCACTTCTCCATTTTTTTGTTTTTAATTTACACACTATCGCAAAAAGTATTCCCTATTTATTATGTATTTATCACTTTATTTATTTCCTAATATTAGAAAATAAAACAGAAAAGCACACGTTCTTCGTATAAAAATAAAGTACCATTCGTTGTCTCTGTTAGGCTCTCTATGATAGATCATGATCATTTGAAAAAGGCATTAGTGGTTTGCGTGGTCAGGCACATGCAAAACCAGCCGCTGCAGGTGACGCTTAGAAGTGGATTAGGTAGTTGAAGTTTTATTTTCATGCAATATATTACGACATTAGAGGCTTAGTAAATAAACACCTTGCTCATATTCACTTATAGAAATGCGTCTTGTTTATTCATAGTTACATACCATTCGGTATTGACGTTGTTAATCGAATTTAATTTTAAAATTTAATTAGAAAACCGAAAAGCTGTCTGTGTATAAATGTGATCGATTTTCTCAAAATCTACTATACAGATTTTTGTACAGTTTTTACTAAAAGGTAATACAATTCTTCCAGAAGGTTTAAATTAATTTATGGTTTTTATGGTTCATTATGGTTTTTTGTAAATTGTTGTGAAGAGGTCGTGCATTTGTAAAAAATACCCGTTGGGAGTTTTAGAGATACCAACAGAGATACACAAAAATATTGTATTAAGTAATTGTAAATCTACAAAAATTTTACAAAAAAGTCAGCGACAGCATGTCTCTGACTCTTTTGGTTAACTCACAATATCTACTTTTGTGTTTAAAATTTCAATTAAATAATGAATACATTTTACAGAATTAGGCGTTACTTTGCGGAGATCCATAATACAAAAGTAATAATGAATTATTTTGCTATAATCCGCGATATAGTAAATAGAAAATTTATATAATGCTAAAGGTATAGTGGACTATCCGTTTTTTCATACCCGATGCATGCTGTATTCGTAGAAACACATGCACAAACCTCTACCACCGCCACCACGATTCACAAGCACTACACACGTTCACTATCACAAACTGAACAATCGTTTCGCCCCGCAACCGAAGCATCACCTGGAGATAGACTTCACGACAAAATTGCAAAGCGTCGTGGAGGAGGATAGTCCACTATACATTTAGCACTATATATATTTTCTATTTACTGTATCGCGGATTATAGCAAAATAATTTTTATTATTACTTTAGACATCATTTGTTGTTTCCTTTGGAGTTGTGTTAAAATTGATGCATTTGACTGCACGTGAGAGCCTTTAACACCTTGTTTCAAATGCTTTTATTATAATGTATTTTAGACTTTAGTACGCAAATAACGTTCCTTTTCAACCAACCGAAGCATCATCGAGGTAGTCTCCACGACAAAATCTGTTCATTTATTTATTTACTTTTACAAAATCTACAGCTCTTACATTAATTTACAAAATATTACTTAGCTTAAATTTACAGCCAATTACGGATTTTAATTTTGCTACCAATATTATCAATATAATAATAAGGACGCCAGAGAAGTGTGTGTATGTGTGTGTGTAGATGTGTTGCATGTGTGGAGAAGTGTGTGTGTATGGTTGAGTGCATGTTTATGCTATGCGTGGAACTGCTTCAATTCGTGTAGGTATATTATATTTTATTAAAGTTTTACGTATTCTGAATAGTGTCCAGAATTTTTTTCTTAAAACATTCCTTTGAATTATTAAACATATCAACCTGGATGTAATTGAAATCGCAAAGCTTTACTCGCGTTTGCCTCGTAAACCAGCTGAAATACACTAAAGTGAGGTGCTAGAGGATTTTCGATACACAAATATACTTCAAAAAAAGTCCGAGACAGCATGTCTCTATCTGTTATTGTAAACTCACAATAACTACTTTTATGATAAAAATTTTAATTCGAGAGAAATTTTACACGCGGGCGTAGCCGCTGGCACACATCGTTAATTGTAATTAAAAGATGACTTAAACAGTGCAATCACACAACCCGATTGGCATGTACATACGTGTAAACATTTCCATATACATGACTTATTGTAGTTTTATTTTTGCGTGCGTATTCTATCATTATGCCCATATAACTAGATAACGTTTTTCTCTAGTTAAATACGTGCATATGACATAAACTGAGTATAGCGACAATTATGCAGACCACTAAGGGACTTGCACCTGCTAAAAGTCAATAATTATGACCACTTCTTAATTGTCTATATCTAGTTTGCATTGGCAGCTTGAAAAGATTATCATCCTTATATTGCTTTTTTTTTTTACAGAGCTAAACCATTACGATTGCATCTGAGCTTTATTAAAAATATTAAAGAATTGTGCTCTGTCCTTTTGTGCTCTGTAATTAAATATTTTGTACGGAAAATAAACAATTGCGTTGATAATATCAAAAGCGGATTGTTTGATACAGATTAAAACGGCTAAAAGGTCGAACTTAACAAATATTTAAAAAGGTATTTTTAGAGTTGACTTAACGTATTAATTATGGAAATAGGATATTGAGTGCAACGTATGGAATACCGAATAATCGTCCTTCGCGAAGGCCGCGTGCAAAGTGAAGAGTGTGAGTGACCTGTCAAGCGCTCGCGATCGCCTCGTGCTGCGCCCGCGCCGCCGTACGCCATGTTAATTACTCCAACCAGTAAGGCGCCCCGTCAACATATTTATTTTTTTAATTTATGACCACGGCACATACCTACTTCATTAAGTATCTGTATCGAGTCTTTTTTTCAGAAGCATAAAACGCAACGGCCTTGAATAAAATGCCAAGATTAATTCGCAGAGTTGGTAAGCTCTACTGCTTCGCCATTTTAGGTATTGGTAGGGTTTTTTCGCAAAATCCTAGGATCCTCACCGAATTCCCTGCCATATATTGCAAGACAACATTTAATGATCGATAAATTGATAGCCCGTTTATAGGTTTAAGTCTTATTAAACTAGTTGTTTCTTTTACAATGGTTTTTTAATGTAGCGTCTTGAAATATTTCGCATACTCGTTTAAACTGCAGGATATTGAACTATAGTCAGTAATGTGATATCAAAGCCTAAATTACTTTTATAATAAAAATAAAAATGACTGTCAATTATTTAAATATTTTTTTTTTTAATGAAAGATGCCGTTTAAATAATTTTGACAGTTCAAGATCGATGTACTTTATAGTGTAAAAACAAAAAAGTAAATCAAATGGAGGTGTCATTTGCAAAAAAAAAAGGTTGTGTAGTAAATGTCCACTCTCCATATGATTTAAATTTTTAATACCAAACGATCTAAAAATTTGATATAGAAAAAAAAAATAAGCGTTTTTTATACATACGTTGTTTGAAATATAAAAATGCAACCGTGAGACCATGCGACTCTTTCGAGGAGGTAAGGAGTTCAAACCCCGGGCAGGTAATGAGTTTTTCTGTTAATTTATCACACGCTTTTAAGTGCAGAAAAACATTGTATTGAAACATATCTCTGGAGAATTCTGGGAATATATGTAACCTACCAATCAACATTAGTTTAGGTTGGTGAGTTTATTCACCTAACTTTATCTCCGAAAGGAGAGAGGAGACATTTTCCCAGCAGTAGAACTTTAATATGTAATTATTTATAATAATAATTTAATTATTTATAACACAAAATTACATTTATAAAAAAAAAATCAAATCGTTCATGTCACATTATGATTGGTTGTTAGGCAATAAAGATCAAAGCCAACCGCCCGCTTAACATACTCGTATCAAGACTCGAATCTTGGTCGTTCGCGCTCGAGTTGAATGCATCGAGGTAACACAAGCGCCGCCGTTGGCAATTACTGTTGCCGAAGATCATCAATAAACAACTTTATCACTTCATCGCCTCTGTCACCGAGAGTACTTGATCATCTTGAAGTATAAACTCTTAAATAAGCAGGCACTTAATACAGCATGTAGTACCTTTGTGCTTTACAAAAACATGGCTCCATTAACGGTCTTATTTAAAAATAGGAACAAAAATTCCAATTGTAACTTAACATCGATATACTCGACCTCTAAACGTGCTTTACTGATTGTTTCGATTAATTCTTCTTTCACGTTCGAACGGTGAAACAGATCAATGTTGACTTAAAGGAAGTGGACGTTGGCGTAATTGGGATTAACCCTGGCTTCAGTTCCATAGATCGCGGGTTTTATGCCCGCCGAGGACCAACATGTGATGGTTTTTCGAGTCTGGGTGTATATATAATAAATAAAGAACGGTAAGGTAAGGCTTAAGTCATTACCAGGCACGAACTTTAATACCTTTTGGTATATCGAAAGGTACAAAAGCCGACAAACACACAGTCTTAAATTTTTTTTGCTCAATGTTGATAAGCAGTTTACGTATTACCTATGCAAAGAATTCTGAAGAGATATATTTCCTCGGTATGTTTCCTTCAACGAAAAGCGCAATAAATTGTGAATATCAAATAAACATACTACGATTTAATTAAAAATAATTATTTATTAAAAGCAACAAAACAATATCATTATTTTATTTCAACAACTTATCTCAAATGTATGGTAAGAGTAATAATCAATAATAATACGTACAAACAGCCCTTTGTCTAACAGTTAACTGATATTATCATTTGTTCATTATTTTATTTTATCTTCTTATTAAAGAATCAGAAGATTTTTTTTAAACTTCTCGTTAATGAGTTAATTTGTTTGAGAAAAAGGTATTTAATGTTTATTATTTATTATGCATACCATAAATACTATTTTTTTAAGTTTAATA
Organism: Morpho deidamia; assembly: GCA_947086505.1. Lineage (NCBI taxonomy): Eukaryota > Metazoa > Arthropoda > Insecta > Lepidoptera > Nymphalidae > Morpho > Morpho deidamia. Next base: position 7,197,933 of record CAMTZC010000025.1, read on the forward strand.
TACTTTATTGCACAACATACAGGATATACAAAATAAACCTATAACTAGAAGATTTGTACAAAGAGGCGGTCTTCTCGCTTAATAGCGATTTCTACCAGACAACCACGGTGAAAGACAATGTATCTAAAGTCGAATATACATAAACTTACATACTAATATTTAATTAAGATACATAAATACTACACTAAAACTAAACTAACTATTCATCATCATCGTCCTGCCCTTATCCCACTCTAAGTGGGGTCGGCACAACATGCTACAAACATGTTGTCACATGATTTAGCTACGTATTTTACGACCGGTCGCCTGCCTGACGTCAACTTACCTTAGTCGTATTTTACGACCCCTTGGTAAGAAAGAGGGTGGTCTATTCTACTCAACCGGATACCACACGGTGGGTCGACTCACCTTAGTCGCCTTTTACGACAACTCGGTAAGAAATGAGGGTGGTCTATTCTACTCAGCCGGATATCACATGGCGGGTCGACTAACCTTAGTCGCCTGTTACGACACCTCGGTAAGAAAAAAGGGTGGTCTATTCTAGTCAGCCGGATACCACACGGCATTAAAACTAAACTAACTACTATTGATTAATATAATAGATTTGAAAAGTAACAACATAAAATGAATATAATATCGTTATGATTGTGCCGACCACGTAATGATTGAAGGAGTTGAAAGTCGTGTTCTTATGATCAATTGTGGTTTTTAAGGGCCCGTTGAACCAATTATAAACATTTAAACGAAAATGATGTACGAGTATGATGGACCGACTTCTGTAGATGTCTACCATGTACGGTAATCCAATGTTAGATCTATGCGGGCAATCGATACACATTGTTTTTATTTATAATTTAAACTCTACTTGGTATGGAATGGCTTACAGTGGAAATGCTTGGATATGATAAGGATCTATGAGTGACTGGAGCACTCTTAAATAACTGGATATTCGTTGTGCGTTCAAACTCTTTAAACGTTTTTCGAAATCTTACTTCGAGAAATTTGAGGTACACCCGAACTCCCTTATTTCAGTTGCTTCAACCTACATCCCAGTTAGGTCTGACCAACGAAAATATAGGCGTCCAAAAAGCGTCTTATATGACCCTAACGATCAAATAACGATCGCAAACACAAAAACACGTAATACACACACACAGCGTCTTCGCCGGCGAAGACAAGGTCCCAGTTTTCTGACGTCGGTCGGTTGTGGCTTCTCCCCAACCTTCCGACGTCGCAATGACTAGTCAAAGTCATACATCAGCCCTCCACTACGCGTCGCCCTAAGCCGTGGTCCGGCCTCACAGGAGGCACCCTTAAGACGACGTTCCCCGACGCCAGTAGAGCTTCTGCGCTCTACTCTCTGTATTTCGCAACCTCGACGATGCTTCTGCGCTCGCTCGTCCCGCACGGTGACGCTCTAAAAGCCCTTAATATAGTCATACAGTCAGTTCGAAAAAATGTACGTTCAATTATTACTACCTATCAGCCGGTGGTCATAAAATGGCTAGACTTTATGACCACCAGACTAAAGAAAAAAAATATACATACTTAAAAATAACGGTCCAATATAAGGAAAAACAATAAACACCGTATACAGCCATAACTTTTTTTTCTCAGATATATCAAAAAGATGGCCCTCGCTGCTGATTTTCAGTGTTCTTCTGACAACTAGACTTATTTAATTTAGATAAATTTGTTAATTTAATAAATTAGTAAAATCTATATGTAGAATCCGTCATAGTCGACGGCATCATTACTCTGAGACATTGGTGGGCGTGATATAGGGTATCGTGCATATGAAAGAACTACAACGCTTTTCTTGGACTTGATAATCTTCTCAAGAATTTCACAATTGCTCCATGACACCATACACTGTAGTCTTTGCATGACACGCATCTGTCTTCATCTCACGCATGCGCTGTCCGTAATGTGTCACCGCTGCGCGTTCTATTTTCAATGATGGTTGCCATGGCTGCGACATATATATACTTATTATGAAACAAAGTCCCCAAAATCTATCTGTTGTATGTGATCGATTATCTCAAAATCTACTTAACGGATTATTCTGCGGTTTTTAATTAATAGGTAGTCCAATTTTACCGAAAGGTTGAGGTTAATACTACATTACGGTTTTATGTCTGTAGTGTTGGGGAGGTCGAATAGATGTAAAAGAACTCGGCTTCTTGGATCTTCAGTCACATGCGCCGAATAAACTAAAAACATACACTTAAGGTAATGTATGAGAGAATTGTAGTTCTATAAAAATACTACGATAAAGTACACAACAACATATCTCTATCTCTTATGGTTATTCAAATTCAAATTCAAATTCAAAATATTCTTTATTCAAGTAAACTTGTAAACAAGTGCTTTTGAATCGTCAACTTTACTGCTGGTTCGGAAAGCCGTCCTACCGAGAAGAGCCAGCAAGAAACTCGGTGGAACTCTTTTAAAAAAGAAGATTCTTAATACTAATTACATTTTGTCATAGCTATCCTGCATAAGGTCAAAGAGCAGCTATATCCACGCATTCTTATCATCAATGTAAGCCTCCACGGTATAATAGGCTTTCTGTATCAGCCTCTTTTTAACAGTATTTTTAAATTGCTGTAATGGCAAAGTTAAAATTGATTGTGGAATTTTGTTATAGAATCTTATACCCAAACCCACAAACGACTTACGTACTCTTACAAGGCGCAAAGCAGGAGCCGCAAGCTTATGTCGGTTCCTACTTTGTCTATTATATACATCGCCAATCTTTTTATAATTATGTATATTTTTATGCACAAAAATCAAATTGCTAAAAATATATTGTGAAGCTAACGTAAGAATACCTGTTTCCTTAAACTTCTCTCGCAGGGACTCACGCGAATTCAAATTATAAATGCCACGTATGGCTCTTTTTTGCAATACAAAAATTTTCTCAATATCAGCGCATTTACCCCATAACATTATTCCATAAGACATAATGCTATGGAAGTAAGCAAAATAAACTAGTTTTGCTGTTTCGACGTCTGTAAACTGTCTTATCTTTCGAATAGCATAGGCTGCTGAACTGAGTTTCCCTTCTTGAGTTAACTAACAATAACTACTTTTAAGTTCGAAATTTCAACTAAATACACAGATTTCCTGACAGGCTCAGCTAGTTAAATATATCTGTATAAATTGTATTATTATATATATTGGTATATGCATACTAATACTTCTACTATAAATGCGAAACTTTGTGTGTCTGTTCTTGTCTGTGACGCTTGCACGGCTAATCCGCTGCTCCAATATTTATAGAATTTGGTATAATTGAAGCTTATACACTGAGACCACATTTTCCGGTTTTTCTATCGGAAGTAGAAAAAGACAATATAGTACTCAATTAAGACTATTTCGAAAAAAGTAATGAAAGAATTATTTTTGTTTAAAAATTGAAGCACAACCCGACACCACGTTAATACAACAAAACGCAAGCAAACATTCACTACCACAATCTCAACAATCGGTCTGCCCCGTAACCGAAGCACTGTCGGGAGATATACTCCACGACGAAATCACAAAGCGTCACATCACTCAGCATAGTTTTATACTAATTGATTCAACCCCCACCATTTATTTTGGCTCCAAACACGTGTAGCACGCTTTAGCTATTTAGTTCAAGCTTGATACACGTGTTCGTGTCCACTCTACATTTAGCATTATATATATTTTCTATTTACTTAATCGCGGATTATAGCAAAATAATTTCATTATTACTTTTATTATAAGGCAAAGAACTAACAAGTTTATCGATAAAATACAATAACCAGCTTCTTAATATATTTAGCAAGGCGATAGCTGTCGCGGCGAGATGTAAAGATCCCGTCGCGTGATTCCGAATACGGTCCAGATGCTGATCATGCGCAACGATAAAGTAATCACATGTTCTTGTATCACTTACCCAAGTGTGGGAGTCAGGTCTGCGTGATGCTTTTAAGTAGGCCTTTTATTTATGACTATTCGCTTCGACGACTAGTTACTATTTCAAGATGCGGTGTTCCAGATTTCTGGAATTCTACAATTACCAATAACTTACATTTCTGTCCGTCGAACGAAATTGTTTTGCTTTTTCATACCATGACGTCTTAAAGACGCACACTTTAAGTCGTTGCCGAATGAGCGTTCGGAATTCGTCCTAAGAACATGTGAGTAAAAGAGACAGAGTTATATATAGTTCATATAACGTTATCCTTTTCAAACATTACGACCCCAATGCAATTCACACTTCATTGTAAGAAAAGTAAGCGGCTCGCGGTCGTCGTTTACGTCTTCAATTGAGTCGCAGTAAGAGTTCATGGTTCATGGTGTTTTTCTAAGTAATTCAGTTGAACCAAAATGCCGGCATATACCGGGCATATTAGAGTAAAAATGTAAAAGGGGGCTTATATACAAAAAATAGCGAATTTGGCGATCTGGTAATTGAAACTCATTAAAAATGTGTTTGGCACAAATAAAATAAGTTATCCATAACAAACATCGATTACAGTTAACGAATTATCAAAAATACATCAATTGCTCCAGCTCTAGCTGTAGCTCTAGCTATAACTCTAGCTCTTACTCTAGTACTAGCACTAGCTCTAACTCTAGCTATAGCTCTATCTCTTACTCTAGTACTAGCACTAGCTCTAGCCCTAACTCTAGCTCTAGCTCTAGCTCTGGCTATAAATAATATAAATTAAATAGAGCGCAAATGCTATCAGTGCGTGTTTGCAGATCAGTAGGATTTTTTCTTAAACATGCCAGTTTTATCAAGTATAATGAAAAGTTCCCGACCCCGGGTTTGAAACTACGAACGTTAATATCTAAAGCTAAGTCGATGGTGTCCAAAGAATCTCCACATATCTTTAAATCAGATTTGGATGATTAGATAATTTGAGATAAAATCAATGAATATGATAATTACGAGACTATGGTGGCCACTGGGTTAGTGGCCACGAATTAATTACGGTAATAAATTTACAGCCTACGTCATAAATAACGTTTTTTTTTAAATAATATGCATGGAGAAGTTTCAAACAGCTTAGAGTATTTGACTAACCACTAATATCGATGACTTTATTTGAAATACCTGACAGGTGACATGTTGTTAGTGATTTGAAATATATGTAGTAGTTTACCTATACGCATCCAAATTAATATGAATGCAAAAGTCTGTCTGTCGGTTTGTGTACAAAATCAAAATATTCTTTATTCAAATAAACTTGTAAACAAGTGCTTTTGAATCGTCAACATCTACTGCTGGTTCGGAAAGCTGTTCCTACCGAGAAAAACCAGCAAGAAACTCGGCGGTTGCTCTTTTCAAAAAAATAATTCTTATCACTAGTTACATATAGTTATTAATGTCTTGTACAGGGTTGAAGAGAAGCTAAATCCACGCATTCTTATCGTCTAGGTAATCTTCAATAGTATAATAGGCTTTCTGAATTAGCCTTTTTTTAATAGTATTTTTTTAATATTTATTATATTAAAATATGTCCAATCTTATTATTTAAAAAACAACTTGCAGTGAATCTGACTAAAATATTTCGGCAAAGATAAAATATTTGCAATAGGCCTGAAAAATATCTCAGATGTATCATCGGGCATTGTATCACGGTTAGCCACGAGCACGCTCCTCCTTCCATTGTATTGTACAATACGCTGTAACTCCTTACTAACGAGACCTACGATTGGTTTATAATATGAAAGACAAGCGTTTTAAGTGAAATTTATTAGTTTAACAACAAACAAAATAGACATATATATATTTTTAATATATTTTTTAATATCCAATTGACGGACATTATTTAAAAAATCAAAACAAATATTATTTAAATTCTATAGATTTTGTACCATACACATCTGCTTATTCCAGTATTAGTTAGCGAGAGTTTACTTAAGTTTTGAATCTTAAAAAAAATGTATGATAAACCTTTTTAACATTATATTTCAGAACAAAATGAAATGAAATTGGAATTCTGCAATGTATATTCTGACAAATCACAAAAAATATCGATTTTTAAAATTTAAAATTATAATTAAAAAAAACTAAATTAGCACAAGCATTTACAAAGATATTCCGCCTTTAAACATATTGTGATGTTCAGTCAAGATCCAGACGGGATTTTAACTGTACTTATCCGTGATAAATTTAATCAGCATTGATAATATTACATAATTATTATTTACTCTAACTGAGTCATTAACTAGAGTTATTGATTGTGATATGAACTATTGTTGCACACACATGCACTGTTATTGTCTTAATATAATACGAAACATGAAAAAATTGAATATACATCATTTTTGCGAACAATGTGCAAGACTAATATCTCCACTAATAACTCCACAAAAACAATAACGAAGCACTAGAAACGTGGCTTAATATGTGTCGTTTAAAATGCACCATTACTTCCTTCACTATTCAAATAAATCTATTATGAATATTTTTATTATATGTATATGCACACAATATATTAAAGAATTTTGTCAATACCACTGATTCCTATAACTTGGAGCATACATAAAGCCCACAGCAACTTCACATTTATAAAAACCTTAATAAGCGTTCGCTTTTGGCATATTGTATTGACACGCGAGATTACGTGGGTTCTTGCAATATGCCATGCTCACAGGCTCTTTGCAATCTTTACATACATTTTAAGTTGATATAACAAATTATTAGAACAAAATAAAGGCCTGGCTCTGGCTAATAAATACAGAAACTATAACACAACTACTTTGCTATAATACGCGAGGACTATAGCAATATAGTATATATACTATAATATAGTAACTCCTGCTTCTATAAATCACTTGGCTAATAAATGTTATATTTTATTGACGCCTAGGATTATAATGGAAAAATATGTGAGCACAAACCAATACTCCAAGATCTTGAAAAAAGAACTATATTGCAAATAGTAATTTATAACTGATCTTAATACTTAATGCAATCACAGTTGGTGTACTCGTAAGATACATTGACACACCCACTTGAAAGGTATCTATTTATATTAATGAATGTTAATGCAAAGCAAAAGGAGCAAACACAAAAACCATTAACACGTGTGCCTTTAATAGCGACGAGTTAGTAAATTATTCCTTTTTTGTATTCTTTATTTAGATTTTTTCCATTCGGGCCTGAGAATATCGAAATGCTACCCTTAAAAAGCCTAATTTAATTTAACAGGTAGGATGTTTCTTTAATCATAGGCTTACCTCTAAATTACATGGTGCAGTAATGGCTGCTGAGCAATCAGCAATTTTTCATATTTGCCACCGTTTTTTGTATCAATAAAAAAACTCACAGGATATTGAAGTGGAATGAAATTAAAGAATTTTATCCTAATTTAAATACCACAAACATTGCAGTTTGTGATGTACTCAGCGATCTCTAAGCCACCAGAGTGACGCTTAGCTATTACTGCTAGTAGACTATATAGTATAGAGTTATGATGGCCCAACGGTGTAAGTGAGTGATCTTTGCTAATAGCTTCCGGTTTTAACCCCCGGACATAGACCTGCGAGTTTAAAAAAAATGTGCCTAATTAATATTTCTAATGTCATGCGCTTTTTGCTAGCGAAAGCGTTGTATTATAAGTTCCATCTATACTTATTATAAAGCGAAGTCCTGAAAAGCTGTCGGATTTTTGTACGGCTTTTACTAAAAGGTAGTGCGATTCTTCCGGCTAGGAGCTTTACTCGCGTGCGCCGCGTAAACTAGCACAGATAATACTAATATAATGTATTATAGAATTGTAGATCTATAAAAATACTACGAAAAGTATAAAATCCGCGATAGCATCTCTATCTCTTAGGGCTAACTCACAATATTCTATCTAATTAACTGAGAATGAAATAAAGAAAGCGATTTACGCGAGAAAGTTTTTTGTGACCATGAAAAGTTTTGAAATAATAAGGCAATCCAATAAATAATGCTTATTAAATTTGTACCATATCACGTACAAATTGTATACAAGAGAACAATTTTTTAGGGAAATAACAGCGCGGAATCCGTGGAATCTACGATAACATTTCCTCATTAAAATCGAATGACTTCGCAGAAAAGTGTACTATTATAAAACATGAGAGTTATGATCATGGAGTAGTTCCGAGGCGCACGTATAATGTAGAATAGAATATACAAACTGCGGTAACGTCAGCACACGTCGACGAAATTACAGGGGGTAAGGCTAAACTTAGCACTTCTTAGGTGTCAAAATTGCCCGTAATTTCCAGAAGCGGTGTCCACCACGCCTACCTAACTAAAGTAAGCCGCCTTTTTGCCCATTCCGAAAAATTTCAAACTCAATTTTTTTTAATGATTTGTAGCCGCAACCGATATTTCGAAATTGGACGATCGGAAACAATACCTCGATCGATCGTGTGAAAATTGTTTGGGGTTCGATGGCTTCCTTGTAAAAGATATACCTAATCAACTTTTTGTTCAATTTTGATGTGAATTATCCTAAATTAAATAATAAATAAATAAATATATGAGCCACTTACACACACGGTCGTCCGTCCCCAAAGTAAATTAATACTTGTGTTATGGGTGACGGACAACTTGTAAATATACTACATATATATTTTTAAATACATACTTAAATACAAATATACACCGAGGCTTGAAGAACCAACAAATTGTTTCTAGAAAATGTTGGCCCTCGGCGGGAATCAAACCCGCGACCCGCGGAGCTGAAGGCAGTGACACTACCCACTGCACCCAACGGGCCAGTCAAAATGATTAAATTGAATAAAATTCGTTTGAAAATTAAATACTACTGAATGTCCTTGAACTATCCCCAACGCGATTTGTATATTTTGCGAAAAATAGACAGTATTTATAAATATTAAATATATAGATTTTCTGACGCTGTGGAGACAAAGGTACCAAGATAAAAAAGCCATAGAACTCTATAGCTCTTCAGCAATCTGCAAATAAATGACATTGATCTTTCCATTCATGCAAACCATTAAGAAAGCTTAAAATCACAATAGATCTATCAAAATACGTTTTGATTATTTGTCAAACGACTTATTAGTACTTCTTAAAAGCTTTATTTAACTTTCCGTGTATATATTCCGTGTACAGTTAATACTTCTGCAGGATCTACGTTCATTTTTCTTATGTACTATGTATTGTTGCAAATAAACGTTTATTTATTTTATTTTATTTATATGTGAAGGTGGGTCAAATTTAACTTGCAAGATAATTTGACCCATTTCCTGATATCCTGTTGAGCTGAAATCTTACATATTGGTCCCTATGACAATGCATGTTCATAGTAAGCATGATCTGATGCTGCTTCCAGGATTGGCTCCAGAAGAGGAAACTCCTCGGAAATTTCTGGAAATTATTTGTTCAAACCTTTTTTAACTTAACTTATATATAGTCCCGCAGGGAACTATAGGACTATATATACAAGTTAAATTATATATATAGTCTAAGCTGTGATAGCCTAGCGGTGAGATCGTGCGTCTCTCTAGAGACGACATGGGTTCAAACCCCAGGCAGGCACTAATGAGTTTTTCTATTAAAACTTATGTGTCTAATTGATAATTGCAATTTATCACACGCTTTTCGGTGAAGGTAAACATCGTGAGGTAACCTGCATATCTCTAGAGAATTCTAGGGATATGTGTAAACTACCAATCCGCATTGGAGCAGCGTGGTAGGTCTTAGCTCCAATCCTTCTCTCCAAAAACGGTGAGAGGAGGCCTTAGTCCAGCAGTGGGCATAGTAATAGGCCGTTACTTTTCTTTTTTTTATATATATAGTCCAAATTATTCTCTAAATATATATACAATGTCGCTTAAAATCACATAAGATTTTTGGTAAAATCACCATTCTTATGGAATTCACAAACCTGTTTTATGAATTAAGAATGTAATAAATTCAGAATTCTATCACAAATTTGTCAAAGCAATTAATTCTATCAAAAAACTTACAAAATAATCTTTTAATAACTTTTATTAAGCAAGGCAAGATTAATAAGTAAAATGGACTAGTTATCTGTATTATTAATAGAGTCGTTTACAATCATTGTGATTCGATTCGTGCCGCTCTTTTAACGCAATGATGCATTTGATTTCGGACAATCGAACGATATTAGTATCATGAACGTCAAGACCGTCGATATATTATCATGGTGGTCTAACTGGTTCGGAAAAAATAAAACACGCTGCGATCGAAAAATGCTCTTTATATTTAAGTTGCATTGGCTAGCTGTTCGTTACATGAGGTTTTTGGGGGTTCAAGTTCAGATACCACTGATTTGAACTTGACTTCTCACCATGCACTGATGAGTAAATTATAGCGAACAATCAGTGCAGTTCTCAATGAATTCTTGTTTTGCCATGGTATAAAGCAACGTGATGATTTTATATGAACCTTATTTTAGTCAAAGAGTTGATCCATATAGGAATTGTTTATTTTATAAATTAGGCGTATAAATAGTAGTAACTATAATTAATGAAAAAAAATAGGATTTCTAAAAATAATTGTGATCCTCAACAAGTATATATGAAATATAATCGAGCTAATTTTGAAGTTTATTTTAAGCTTCGCTTCGCGACATGGCGAAGTATATCGGCAGTTTTCATTTTTCGACGGATAACTTATTTTGCAATTTAATCACGTAGAGACACTACGTATACGCCATCGCCTGCTGATTGAGAGTTTTGTTTTCAAAGCCATCTTCAGCGACCATCCATAACTTCATATTCATAACTGGTTAAAAATACCTTTTTTTATAATAAAAACTAACAATACATTTACGTGGAATATAAAGTATTAAATTTACCATGTAAAAGCCACATAGAAAGTAGCTTCTGTCGTTAAATCAGCTATTTTACGCCAACTTATATTTCCCTTTGTAACGAGCACAATATTTCATCCGCTTACATTGTGAGGAGACAAAATTAATTGCATGTTTTCAACAGCAAGCCGAACGTGAAATTGGACATGTTTGTCTGTCCAAAACAAGTACGGACAACGGAATACGCAACCCTGTTGTCAGTTACCATGAATTGTGCAAAAGGGTTCTACCTGCAACCTGTACGGACATCAGAACAGCTTGTGATATATATAATAAAATGATTAAAAAGTATTTTTGTACGTTGAATAAATTACTGTAATTGGAAAAAAATAATTGATTATAACTAATAATATGTTACAAATTTTAAATGAATCTTTTTTGCAAGGAAACTTTTATATAAATATGAAATTATATTACAATATTTTTTGTTTGAATCATACTCTTCTAATTTATTCAATTATTGTGCAATTAAGTTCAAATCCGTGAGAAAAAGTAACATATTGCATAAATGTTCATATCTTTTGAAATAAATCTAAACCTGTAGAAATATATAACATTTATGCCTTGAGAATAACTTTATACAGGACGATTGTAACGTCACTCTGTCTTTTACTGAGAGTTCTAAAAATTTCTACATTTTTATATTAGCGTGTTTCGTCTTAGATTCAATAATTTAAAATTTAATAATCGTCATGTTACATAGTGTTTGTTATTTGAATATATTATGTCATTATTTATGTCCAATACCAGTTGGATGCTTTGAACTCGGTGGATCGACGTGCCAGGACTCATTTGCGATGAAACCCTGACCAATACCAAATTGCATAGTTTGCAACATAGGGGCAGGGTTGCCTGTCTATCGGTTTTCTACAGGATGTATTTCCGAGAGTGTGTTTAGGTACTTCATGATCCTGTTCGACCATCGCCTTTTTATCATCGCACCGCTAGGCCCTGGGAGAAGTTCCACCCTTATGTTATCGACAACCCACGAAGACGCACACAGCGCTTAGCTTCAGTGACGGGAATGGACTTCTCTCCCGGCATGTATCTTTCCCAATACTTATGATATATGTGATACATAATATACTACTTTCAAAGCAAGAGTGAATAGAAAAAAAAGTGTTCTTTAACTATCTGGTAAATAGTTTTATTTACTTAGGTATATGGTTTGATAAAAAAATTGAACAGACCAAGTAGCGGGCATTCGTTAGTTTTGTTATAATGATAGTATAGGCAAAACTTTAAGGTTAGGTGTACGTTGTCGTCTCGCTACATTACACAATATTCACAATAGATGCCGTCGCTCAATCTTCTTAAGGACCTTTGGTTTTTTTTCGCATGTTTAATTTTCTTGAGCGTCGAAGTCAACAAGGTGGACTTAGGACTATCGGCAATCTGCTAAACAATTGTTGCGTCACGGTCAATAGACCACGGTTAGTTTTTGTTGATATTTTTTCATGGTCTCCTTTCGAAATTTAACAACCGTTATTAGTATACCAATTCCAAATTACGAAAAGGATTGGAAATACAGATTATCGATTTTAAGCCTTTCCGTCTAACCACAGCATAAATAATAATAGTAACAGAGATAATGAGGTGGAAACAAATGGTATCAGACAAAAAAAAATTGAGTCAAAATATGTATTTTCCCGTTATCAAACAAGGCCCATATAAATATATGGAGATTTCGTTTTCATTACACTATTTCATTATCATTCTCCTGCTTTTATCCCACTCTAAGTGGGATCGGCACAACATGTTTTAAGAATGTTGTTACATGATTAGTCTAGGTATTCATCGACCGGCCGCCTGCCTGATGTCGGCTTACTTTGCTCACGTTTTACAACACCTCGGTAAAAAATGAGAAATAAGAATTCGTTTAACTATTTATACATCATAAATTAATGGAACGAAAAATGACAATATTGATTTTCGATTTTTTACATTTTAGGCTAGTTACTTCTTATTTACACTTTTCTCTAGTACTATGTTTCGTAAATAGTAAAAAAAATCCTTTGTTTTTTATTGAAAGGTGTTAGTTATTAAACGCCTTTTGTGCGAAACCAATCTCTACAAAAGATCGATATCACGCATCGAGTTAAAATTTGCAAACATCATTGATCAGGTAGTTAAAAAGGAAAAACTGAATTTCATAAATTGAAATCTATTGTTATATCTAACTAACACTGTTTAAGATACCGATGCTCGACATCTTTTAATATAAATACTCTTAAAATATTAGTTGAAAAGTACCACATTATTTGTGGCCGGATGCTACCACTTTAAAGTAGTCATAAATCTTAATTTAGCTAATAGTTCTATACCCTCGCATTGCGAAAAGAATCGGCGACATATGCCACTTCCTACACTGAATTCTACACAATCACGCCTTCATTTCATTTGATAACGCTCGTGCCGAGAACGTTTATACTTTAACACAATGGATCTCGTAAATTTGTATCCAACTTTTGAAATTCACACAATATCTAGAATCCGGGGTAGGAAATAAATGGCGCACCAATTATGCACAAAGCATTCGTCCGGAAGTTTTCGAGTATTTTATCGGTGTGCCTATTAAACGCCCTGCTGATTTTAAACAAATATGAAACGCATGAAACATTTTCGGCAATTTTAAGCTGAGAAGAATAGAAGATTACGACGAAATCCTGTTTTTGTTTGTTTTCTTTGCACTAACACAATTGTTAGATCAACGTTTCGGTGGCTTGCTCACGTATTAAGAAAAAAAACAACTTAAGTACTTACAGTATTATAGTAAGTTGAAAACTGATGGTTTAACGACTTTAAGAGGAATTTCTGGATTTGTGATACAGTTATTAATAAATTAATAGTAATATAATATCTGAGAGATTTTTTAAAAGTTTGTAAAAAGGGATTAGGAAGTCATGACGGCCGGGTGATAGGACCACCATGAACCAAGGGTTCGGAGGTTAAAATCCCGGTCAGGCACATTTAAGCAAAATGTTCAAAATATAATTATTTAGTTTTGGATAAATTTTGATAGCCCAGCGGTGAGACCTTGCGAATCTCTAGAGACGACATGAGTTCAATCCTCGGGCAGATACCAATGAGTTTTTCTATTAAAACTGTCTGTGTCTGTGTCTACTTAATAATTGCAATTTATCACACGCTTTTCGTTGAAGAAAAACATCGTGAGGAAACCTGAGAATTCTCTAGAGAATTCTAGGGATATGTGTAACCCACCAATCCGCATTAAAGCAGCGTGGTAGGGCTTAGCTCCAATGCTTCTCTTCAAAAACGGAAAGAGGAGACCTATGCCCAGCAGTGCGATAGTAATAGGCCGTTACTTACTTTTTTATTTATTTAAAAAAAATAATTCAGTAGTTTTAATAGTTACATCTATGTACTTCAGGAACATATCAAAACACAAAGTACTTAAAGTATTTTAACATTTAAATTGATGCAAAATAATTTAGGTAGGTAGGTAAATTTGTCATATACTGGTGTGTGGTGTAGCGTTTATATTAACCAATATGAAATTGAAAGGATTTATCTTGTATTGTAAAATATTCGACGTAGCGTGGATAAACTAAAAGAAAAAAAACTTAAACCACAAACACTTTTTGTGAGTAAGATAACGGAGCAAATCAACGTTTTTTTCCGATTCTGCCAATTGGGACGTTTAATTTGGATACAGGGTTACATGCTGCGATGCTTATCAACTAAAGGGACGACATATAATGTCATAATAAAGTAAAATGATCAAGAAGATTCTTTTTTTCTCTTTTTATTTTTTATTTTACTTATTCTCTTATTCAAAAAAGATAAAAAATTGAAGTCCTTGACTTAACATTAAATGCTGCTTTGGCTACCACGTTTCTGTAGTGCGTCACTGATGTTTGCTGAAGCTCGTACAAACGATTTTTATGGTATTATGAGAACAAGAGCAGCATCAGTGATGAATAAAATACGGGGAAGCTCCAACGGCAGTCTGAAAATACTAAGTGAAAAATTTGATAATCCGTTCATGAAGCACTGGATTCGCCTGCATATGCAGTCCCAGTATTTCATGAATGGAAGATATAAAATAATTTAGTTTTATAATTATAATAATAAATACAAAAATTTATACTAACATAGTCTGTAAGTTATTTATACTAACAAAATGGATGTATTATCTGGAATTTAAAAAATAAAAATAATAATAATAACAACATAATATATCTATAGACTAATAAAACTTTTTTTTTACTTAAAGCGATTTTTTTATGCGGCAATATACCGGTTCCGATACCGAGTTAGAAACAACGATTTCTTTTAAGAAAGGATCCCAATTAGAACAACCTTTGTACCTGTACTTGAGCTAAAAGAAAAATGCCATGCGAGCACAGCATGATCTTTAAAAACCCGCTTATTATATTTCCCTCTTAAATTGTTTATCAATTCTAACTTCGAATTATAATTAAACACTTAATTTACATGCCGTTCCCAAAGAGATATGGCAACTTTATACTCCAACATAATAACCAGATCAGTTTCTAACATATTAATGGATAGATTATGTAAAAAAAAACCTTCTTGAAGTAATAAAAAGTGTTACGATTAGATGAATAATTTTCACTCTTATACCCTATCTCATCTCAGTAGCGATATCTTAGCACTTGACGGGAATAAGGGAAGTCATAAAGAACGTTATTAGGAATGCATATCCGTTCCTAGATAAATTCTTCATCGTATTTAAAGCGGAATTGATATAAAATTTTAAATCATATAAATGTTATTTAAAACTGCCGCTATTCCGTCTAACTGCCGCTATTCTGCCAAATACGAATACAGATTTTCCGTGATGATAAGGCGTGTTAATATATCGGTCATAGACAGAATGATTTTGCTATAATCCGCGTTTGAAGATAATCTATGAAATGCTAAACCGTACAATACGTTATAACTTATGCATCCCAAGACGCAACAATGCACACAAGCAATACACACAACCACCACCAAAATCGACGATCCTTTCGCCCCGAAACCGAAGCATCATCAGGACGATAGGCTCGATTTAGGCACGATTTTGTCGTGGATTTGTTGCTGGCGTCTTGGGATGCATGTAGTGACTTGTCACGCATGTGGAAGGTACGTGAATTTTGCCTGCTTCATACACATTATCTGTGCATACAATCGCGCCCACAACCCGCGCGGATTATAGCAAAGTATGTCTGTTATAGTTTCTGTAATCAGATACTAAGGTTGTTGCAACAATGACCGCACTTGACGGGTGACCAATGATTGTAGGTTATTTTAGGTTCGGTTCCGCAACAATATGATCATGTACTTTCCTCCCTAACTTCAAAGAGCCTCCTAAGCACTCAGCGTAAGAGTTGATTTCGTTCTTGAGATTAAATAACATCATTCTCCTGTCATTTGTCAATTAAGTCAAGTAACAATTAAATGAAAATAACATATAACAATATTAATATCGTAAACAAACGAACGTTATTAATGTTCCGCTAACAATTTGTGTAATTTCGCCCCTAAATGAATAGCGAGGATCATACAGCATCCTATCTGTTAAACAAAACAAACGCTGAGAAAATTGCGGGAGGGATTACAAACAAAACGGTATAACTGCCACAAATACTTCTAATCTTTTTATATAAGTAAATTAAAATATGAGATTAGCAGCTAAAAGCATCGACTTCTGTATCTATTGAAAGGCGTCATAGTTATCAAAATAATTATATGAACGATCGGCACTTGAATAAATAATGAGATAAGGTAGTTTCTAAGTAATTCATTCTTCACGGTTCTGCTCCACATTTTTACAGGTAATAAATAATTCTTAAGATTATATTTATAGCATGCCTGTATCTACAGTATTAGTGTTTCATTTCATTGCATCGGCGTTTTGATGTTTGTGTTAAAAAACTTTCTCAAGAGAATTCGAAGTTTTAGGCGAAGCATCGACATTATCTAAGACATTAAGTTAAAGAAGCCTTATCAGTCTTGTGTTTAGGAACAGTCATAGCATTAATCGTACAACTTTTATTGGTATCGTCTTTTGGAGCATCCCAAATGCAATTAAAATAAAAGCAATTCGAAGTGGGTATTCTAGAAGCATTCACTTTATTTGATGACTGTTTTATAACCTTACTAATTACATAAATAAAGATATTAATTTTAAAATGTTATGCGTTATATGTTTCATAAAAGTAAATCGTTTGATTTTATTTATTACATTTCTTTATATCATTGAAATTTATATCAACTTTAATTTATATAGATTATGCTTTGAATAATATGGCTTAACTGGATGACTCGCATTGGTTTCTCACTTTTCAGGTGGACACACATAAAACTACAACAACCAAAGAAGTAAAATAATTATGTATTAAGAGAAGCGTAAAAGGGTTGTGGTCAATCAACTATTTACTGACGGATTTACACCTGATTTGAGGTTGTCTATTTTCGATGCCATTGTCCAAACGATGTCTTTTCAAGCGACATCAAAGTAGCGGCCGACAATACACCCGTACCGTACCAAACGCGTGCCTCTAATCTCTATTGATATAACGGGCTGCAAGAAACTGTATGAACACCTTACACATTTTTTCAAATACTTCTTTAAGTCCTTATAAAACGGTACAGTTTTTGTACATCTTATATTTGGGAGCGGTAAATGCACCATTCCGTTATAGCAAACAAAGGGACTCTCTTAGTGTTACAGTTTTTTGACATAACTGTATCATCAACGCCCTTCCGAGGCTCACTAGGGTCACGGATTGCTTCAAGGTGGAAGGAAGCAATACATTTTACTTACTGATCGACATTATGTTATTGAATTACTTTTAAATATGAAATTTAGGCTTGTTTGCAGTGCGTACGCATCTGCTGCAAGAAGTGTTTTTTTTGCTTCGCAGATATTGTAGTGCCTTTTAGATGTGGGCGCTTAATTATGGTGCACTTTTATAAAGATAATGTAATACAATCTCTTCTGCAAACAATTGTGACGTAGCAAGGTGTTGTGAGGTCTTTGGATTTAACCTTCAAAATTCGTATGGGGTTCTATTCAAAATCGTAACTCCAGGTGGATCCTTTGGCACGTTCCTATAGTTGTGTTTAATTTACACCTTGTCCAATATTAAACAGGAAAATAATATCAGTATAGCATTTATTATTGATAAAACAAAAACTTTATTAACTCAGCTTTATATTTTAGTGAATTATAAAAATTTTTAATGTGACCCGAAATAGGTATTGGTATTTCATTCACTTGTCATCAATTTTAGTTTTGCAATTACAGCAGTTTAAAAGACAATTAAACGGAGGCTGATGCAGAAAGCCTTCCATTCTGTTAAAAATTATTAAGATGATAAGAATGTGTGGATATACTCGTAGCAACTGTACAGTAGAGTTTACGACTCAAAAGCTTTTGTTTACAAGTTTACTGGAATAAATAATATTTTGGATTTGAATTTGAATTTGGACTTGTTACAAATAAAGGGTTATAGGTGTTTTTTATATATAATGCCAAAAATGCGCTAATTATCCTTATGAAAAATTTACTTTTATACAGATGTAAAAGGGTTTAGGGATTGTTGTGATTTCAATAGATAGCAAGGTGTTCACGACTTTCTATAGCAGCGTGCGCCAAACGTTACTTATAGAAATGCAATGTTGTCAGACCAGATATTTTCTTGATGTTCTGGTTTTGTTCGTGATGATACTAATTGATATTGGTCAAGCGAACCGTGAGCGGTAGTCGAGCCTCGTATAATTAATTTGAAAGTAACGAAATAGTGTCTGGTAATATATTTTATGTCTGTGATGAAAAAATTCCAATTCCCTACAGCACTAATAAGTTATGTTCAACCTATGAATGTTTACAGCGCTGATAGCCTATTTTAGAGCATAATCGTTACAAAGAGTAGGCAGGTTCTAATCCCTAGCAAGCAGAGATGAGTTTTACATACAAATGTGTTTTACACATTTTAATTTTTACATTTCATTTCACGTTTTACATTTCATTTAAATACAAAAATTTGTGAATTTTCGTTACCTAACAATACAGAATGGTAGGTTGGGCACACCTTCCAGAGTGGTGGGTATGACCTCCATTCTTCTCTTTGAATCTTTGCTCAACAATGGAATCCTAACTGGAAATCACGTTAATTTTGAAAGGCAGTTTACCGTAATTTTGTTACGGAGATCGCACAAAAATAATAAACAGAAAGCTTTTTTATACATTGAAATTACGTTATTGGTAAATTTACTTACGACGTTACTTTGCATTATTTTTTTAAATCATCCGGGAACTTAAGCTAAGAAATCGTTCCCAACGCTAAAACTTCATTGCTCAAAACTCCGAATAGGTATATTCAAATTCAAAATACTCTTTATTCAACTAAACTTGTAAACAAGTGCTTTTGAATCGTCACCATCTACTGCTGGTTCGGAAAGCTGTTCCTACCGAGAAGAACCAGCAAGAAACTAGGCGGTTGCTCTTTTCAAAGAATAATTCTTATTACTAGTTACATATAGTTATTGATGTCTTGTACAGACAGGGTTGAGAGTAGCTATATCCACGCATTCTTATCGTCTAAGTAATCATCAATAGTGTAGTAGGCTTTTTGTATTAGCCTTTTTTTAATAAAGCAACAGCCTGTTACTATGCCCACTGCTGGGCTAAGGCCTCCTCTCTCCTTTTTGGAGCGAAGGATTGGAGCTAAGACCTACCACGCTGCTCCAATGCGGATTGGTAGGTTACACATACCCTAGAGAATTCTCTAGAGATATGCAGTTTTCCTCACAGTGTGATAAATTGCAATTATCAATTAGACACATAAGTTTTAATAGAAAAACTCATTGGTGCCTGCCCGGGGTTTGAACCTATGTCGTCTCTAGAGAGTCGCACGGTCTCACCGCTAGGCTATCACAGCTTTTTTTAATAGTGGTATAAAACTCCTAAGTAAAATTTGGTTCAAATATTTTAAAACATTACATTGTTTTCGACTACAACTGATGAATTTTTGAGACGACTCAAGCTTTTTATAACAATCGATAAGATTTCTTTTGCTTTTTATTCGAACATGAATTACCATTTCAAACCAATAAACTGCTGGTTTTATTTCAAAGCAATGCCCAAGCTAATAAGCAAGTCAACAATATTATCATTTACTTTTGCATGTGTAGTTTACAGTTGAGGCTCTCGATTGAGATTTCATACGTTTTTATTAACAACGTGCACTAATTGGAATAGCTTATATAAAAATATGTTACAAACATATCATTGTAAAGAATAATTTGTACGTATTATCTCGATTCGATTATCGTAGAAAATATAGTCAATTTTATTAATCAATTTAGCAATATCATCAAAATTAAAAATTGATTATTATTGATATTGAAGTAGGCGTTACTTTGCCGAATTCCACATTAAAAAAGTAATAATACAATCCTATCATATTTTATCCCACTGCTGGGTATAGGTCTCCTCTTTCCGTTTTTGGAGAGAAGGATTGGAGCTAAGACCTAACCACGCTGCTCCAATGCGGATTGTCTGGTTACACATATCCATAGAATGATCTAGAGATATGCAGGTTTCCTCACGATGTTTTCCTTCACCGTAAAGCGTGTGATAGCTTGCAATTATCAATTAGACAATAAGTTTTCATAGAAAAACTCATTGGTGCCCACCCGAGGTTTGAACCTATGATCGTCTCTAGAGAGTCGCACGGTCTCACCGCTGGGCTATCACAGCTTTCTTTTGTTAATTTGATAAGATAAATTGAAATTTGTAGCAACTTGTAGCATTTGTAGAACTTAGCGTTTTATAATAACGTCTCTCTGTCTCTTTGTTATTCGTTCGGCAAGTAGTGTAGCTGCTTAAGAAACCTTACTCTTTCTTAACATCAATCTTAATTTTTTATTTTCATGCTTCGTTGAATAAAAAAATCTTTTAATTTTTTCATAATTTTTATGATATATTAAAATTTTCTGAGGCCACAACTATAAAACCCTTAGGCAGCCACTTATACGTCAAATTTCCCTTGACTTTCTGCATACGATTTTGTCAGAATTCCACGAGTAAGTCCTCAAAAATACTACTGTATCACACCTCACCACTATCGTACTGTGCAACATTGTAATGCATGGACCATAAATTTGATATCTACAATTTGCCCACAAAACCAGATTGTTACTTTATGTACAATAAGAGATAACAAGTCATATGAAAACCCTTTGTATGACGGTCTTTAGCACCTCCGCGTTAAACAATTTTTTTCATGAAATATATTTTGTGCTTAAAATTGACTCTATGCCTGCATCGTTCATTTAGATTTCAATGAATTGGCAGATATCGATTCGTCGGCATATTCAAAGGGCCGGCAGATGATATATCCGTTGTACAATGGGATGACATAAAGGGTTCGAGTGTATGGCAATGCAATTCATAAGGGCACTCAACTTCACGGTCAATTCGAGTAACTTAACACTCGGCAAAAACTCTTCTCGATTACAGCACGTGTTCGACTCATCACTTAAAAGTATATATTTGTAAAATTTTAATAAAAAAATTCTCGCAGCAAATTTACTATGGTTAAGAAAGACGAAAGTCTAGTTGGACTCTTACTAGCTAAATCTCCAAAATGCGCTTCCACTACCTTATAGACATTATAGTGAGAACGGGTAGCCGAATGATGCAGCCTAAGATGGGCCGCGTTAATTAATGTAATGCCTGTTTAACTTTTATTTAAATGTTACTACATTTGTAGCTTTTTTTTTACATTTGTAGCTAGATATATACTAAGAATAGAACATTTTTATTTATCCAGCCACTTCATAGTTGAAAACGTATTGTCCTGTTTTCTGCTTGTTTTTTATTATTTTTTATTTATTTCTTAAATTCGTGTAGTGTGTTTTGTAATACACATAATGTTTTAGAGTAGATCAACAGCAGACTCTGCCTATCACATACAGAAAAAAAATTACATAAAATATATAATATAATTATTTATATAGTATTTATGTATAGCTTATTTATGAATCTATATAGTATAGTGTATGTATATATATCTAGGGTGACACTGAAAATCAGGGCTGACATACTGCGTTAGCAGATGTCAGTACTAACCTGAGTGTCATACCTATTTGGGATATTGCACCACTGACAGGTTCTTAACAAGAGTGGGGTATAAGGGGCTCGTATAAACCATAACTAGTTAGTAATATTTATTCATAATTAGTTGAATAGTTAGTTAGTTATTAGTTAAGCCATTGTTATTAGAGTTATTGAGTGTGTTAGCCTGTAAGTGTTACAATATTTCTATCTATATAATAAATAATAATAAATATCTTTCTTTCTAAGAAAGAATTGCATAAATATTCTAGAATGAATTTCCTTAACTTATCAAAAAAAATCATTTTAAAACAAATGCTATATTTTTTTCATATTAACCCAGCCACGGTTTAGTCTAAAATCTTCCGTTACAAATAAACTTACTTTAATTCTAATGTAGGCACAGCATAAAACCTTCAACATAGTCCTAATCCCATTGCTTTTTCTATAAATAAACATTTGTATACTCGCTACATTAAAAACTCGACCTTCAGGAAAGATATTATTTTATTTTATTTAAAAAAAAATTGTTCGGATTTCTTTCCTTTTTTTTAAATAAAATAAAAAATAGCCGACATTAAAAAATTCAAACACTCTAAAATATGACTGGACACGCTCACAGCAGCGTAAAATATTTAAAATAATGTCCAAACTACAAAAGCCTAAACAAATATTGCAGTTTGTCTACTGGCGCCTGTAATTCGATAGCTGTTTGACTAGCATTGGCAAAGTTGTTGAAATTTCATACACGCAAAATTCAATAGAATAAAATTTAAAAAAATATCCGCCATTGTCAATATACTCCCATGTTGACGTGGAGATTCTATTAAACTCATGTATAAAATGAAATCTGATAGCCTAACGGTGAGATTGTGCAGCTCTCTCGGGACTACCATAGCTTCAAATCCCGAGCTGCCGAATGAGTTTTTCTAGTAAAACTTTATGTGTCTAATTGAGAAATGGAATTTATCACACGATTTTCGGTGAAGGAGAACATCGTTAGGAAACCTGCATATCTCTAGAGAATTCTGGGCATATGTGTAACCTACTCATCAGCAGCGTGGTAGATGTTAGCACCAACACTTTTCTGCGAAAACGGGAGCCCATTGTCCAGTAGTAGGATTGTAACAGGCCGTTACTTTACTTTTACAAAATAAGATTGTGGTGCTAACTATTATTCCAAATGTTGTCGATCCCAATCACAATCGGCTATCTATATATAGCTCAGAATCTTATAGATTGGCAACGTTGACATTTATTTAGGTGTACACTGTTATTTTTTAACCTTAACAACACAGCGATTACTTTTTACTTATATAATTATATACGATAAATCCTTTTTTAGTATCTTTATTTTGAATACCACTACTTATTTATATCTATTTTCGGCATTTTAATTTATTTACATACATACGCTAAGAAAACTGAAATATTTTCAATTATTTTAAATCTTACCATTTGAATATGTTTAATAACAATAACTATTTGTCGAATAAAGAAATGATTTTTTTTTCGTCTAAGGTGTGTTTTTATTAATTATTTCTGTTAAAATCAATAATAATTTTTAAAAAAAACTATTCTAGAATCTAAGATACACTTTCTATATGCATTATGGTTTTACATTTCTTATATCATGAGACCTACAATTTTATATTCCTCAGCTTGCAAGTTGTAAATATGAACGAGCCCTTAAAACATGTATTGGATATAAAGGCAGGTACAAATTACTGAGACGGGCCTCGATCACTCGAGATGGTGGTCGGCGATAACATGACACCGTCACGATAAAGACATAATTTAGCTGGCGAACAAAAAGTATGGGACAGAACTAGAGGAATGATGTTGCCTCCGCGTTTTAATTGATGAAGGCAAGCGTCGATTGAAATGTCCTGAGAGTTTGTTATACTGTAAGAATTAAATTGTATTTTGTACTTGATTTTTGCGCACCGACGTTTTTAAGTACTTAGGCACGTTTTTTCTTTTAGTTATTTTTTGTACGACCAAAATATTTTTAAGAGAACTGTTGGTTTTCACGCCCCACAATCTTTTGCCGTTTGCATCCATCGGGTTACAGACCTCTGAAACCTTTTATTAAGTTATTCAACTTTGTACCAATGCTTATATGTTCTTCGTACTATATGTTCCGCTCTTTGCGAATTCAGTTTTCCCACACGATAAATATATTGGTCATTTCCTTAGTAATCAAATTTCGAACCTCGTAAGTTCACATCATCACAGAAAGATTAGAGTCACTCAGCGGGTGATGGAGCGAGCTTTGCCTGGAGTAGCTCTACGTGATCAAATCATAAATGAGGAGATCAGTAGAAGAACCAAAGTTACCAACATACATAGCTCAACGTGTCGCAATGCTAAAGTAGCGAGACTATAGTTCGGAGAACCGATGGACATTGGGGGTGTTGGAAAGGCAACCACGCACCGGAAAACGCAGCGTCGGTAGTCCCTTTCGAGGTGTTCACCCGAACTCAAGAAGCTCCTGGGGAGCCGCTGGATCCAAGCGGCACAAGATCGTGTAGTGTGGAGATCCCATAAAGAGACCTATTTTCAGCAGTAAACGTCCATAGATTGACCAAGAAGAAGTTCACATCAGATAAACATTGTCCACATAATGTTCAAAGATTTATACACCACTGCATAATAACTTGACTACTATAGCCACGGAGAAATTGTTCACATTATAAAATTTAAATGCATCGGTCGTCAAAGAAGAAACTATTGAACGGGTTATTGTCGGTACATCAAAAGATATTCTATATATTCATTTCAAGTATTATACACGGCTAATGAAGCGTTTCAACTTCCTGTAGTAATGTATTCGCAACCCGGAAACGGCTTTGTTGTTACACGACGAAAACGAAAGGATTTACTGTAGCTAATATGGAATATTAATAGGCATGAAGATATCACTTATAATGTCAAGTACGTATTGTAAAATCAAGCCTTATCATTTACTTTTTGTAGTATTGGAAGATTTAGAAAGATTTTTTATTTTAGGTTCGATTATAAGTCTATAATATCTTACACGTTATAAGATTAAAAAAAGACACATGTTATAAACATATAAATAAAGTGGAGATTATACTTCTTCTTTCCAAAAAAATCTTTATATTTTATTCCTTATCAGACTTTTTAGCCACAAACCTTCAGTCCGCAAGTACATACTACCTTATATAATAAACGTTAACCTTCAGCCAATAACGGTGTAGATAATTTTACGAAAATACGATAATTTTACGTGTACATAACTTTTTCCTGGGATACATGCCGCTTTATCACTAATATAAGCGGTCACTTTATTAAAAAAGTTAAAATCTTGTACCCCCTGCAAAGAAATGTGAATAGAAATTAAGAAAATTTATATTTTAAATTACCAGATCGCAATCACATGAAACTATGCCGGAAGACAACGCTCATCTCATTTGCATAATACAATATTCTGAATCACTAACATTAACAATAACAGTTTCGTCTCAAATTGGTGTAATCCATTTATGATTGGAGTTATCACGGGCATAAACTAGTTTTTGATCCAAATCTTAGCGGGAGACAGCCCACCCATAGGTGTGGACAGCGGAAAGATTAAATACACTTTACTCACATTAATTCTGCCCAACGTGTTATTTGTTTAGCCCTTAGTCGCCGCCGAGTTTTCTACTGCAAAGGTTTGTTTTGTTTGAATAAAAAAGTTTTGTATATTACATTTTTTTCATCTTTTTGGTTCATTGGTTCAATTTAAAGACCTACACTCTCGTATAATTTAGTATTGGTGTACTACAAATAGATGATTAAGCCCAAAGAGGTAATTTATGTTCCATGGCTATTACTAGAACGAAAAGATCAAAATATTTTATGTTTATCACATGTATAACAGCGGCGATCTTTAATATATGCAATAGAAAACAAAAATGGATGTTTTTCTCGATTAATTAATATATTTTAAATCGCAGACGTCTGCTGGAGTTGCTAGGAGATCAAGATAAAAAAATTTCAAATCAACATTTTACCGATTAGAATAGTTAAAAAATTGTATGTATGTATCAGAATATCTCTTACTGTGCCTTCAGTATGTATTGCTTCTTTCGTTTTTTTTAAGGAAACAACGGAATTTCTTTCTTCCTACATTTTCCCTATTTTAATTGTACCAAATTTTATGAATATTCTAAAGCAAATAGGCTGTGATAGTGTAATATACAGACAGAACTATGCTTTTAATAAATTAATAAGGTGATAATTTCAAGAATACCAAATCGAAAATCAGAAAATTACTAAGTCGCTTGTCAATAACTGTCGATAGGTAAATCGATAATCTAACGATTATGCTAAATCTCATTGTCACATTAGCAACAAAATTTTGGCAAGAACCAAGTGAAATAAACAAATATTTATTTACTTTCCAAAGGGATCCGAAGACAGTTCTTGTAAATCTATCTTCGATAGCAATCTTGATGTACGAACGGATGCAAAACGGGATCCTCTTCGAGTCTCAGTTTGATTTAAGGAAATGTAAGACGGCTGACGGGAACGTAAAAGGCTAAGTGCACACTTTTGTATAACAAGTCTTGAACATTCTCATCTCTTGCATATTATAAACTATAGGTCAATATCGAAATGCATTTTTATATAATAGCCTATCAAATATTTGAGTTACTTCAAATACGTTTTAAATAATACAGATTATACCCTTCGCTTCAAAAAGGAGAGAGGAGGCTTTTTGAAGAGCATGCAAATAAAAAAATGAAAATATTTGTCCCTTATACGTAAAGTAAGCCGCAACTGTACATAATTTTATCATTATTGCTTCAGTGGATTAGCACTGATAAAGTAACAGGCAGACAGACTTTCATATTCATAATATTAGTATACCGTGTATTAAACTACACTATACTATTTTAGCAAAAGTAGTGTTACATGTCATATTTTCTTCAAAGTCCATCTGAATCAATCTGAATCCAAGATTTAATATGTTTTAACTACCTAAATAATAAATTAACTGATATAAAACTATGTCATGCTTGTTGAACGTATATTCTATAATGCAACTTAGTGTGTACTCAACCTAATACTTGTATGAAGAGTCTAACGTTGAAAACAATTTGCTTATCAGCTTTGCTAAGTTCAGTTGTGGACATGATGATGGACCGAATTCAATAAAATTTGGATAACAATACGGAATTTACAATCCAAAATAAAGATGGTAAATAACCGGCTATCTACTAAATTCATCTAAATATCTTTCAAATCGAATATACTATCGAATACAATAACTTTTCAACGTTTCAGTCTTCTATTTGTTGTTATATAAAGGTCCATAATAATATTTAGTAACAAAAATTAATACTCTTGATATATCAAAACGTCATTAGAGTAATTTATTAGTATATGTATCAACATACCAAAATTATTCGATGTTATCATTGTTCTGCCCTTATCCCACTCTAAGTGGGGTCGGTACAACATGCTAGTTACTTTACGACCGGTCGTCTGCCAGTCCTTAACTTACCTTAGTCGACTTTTACGACACATAGGTAAGAAATTAAGGTGATCTATTATAGTCGGCCGCTACAAGGCGGTTCAAAATTATTTCGATGTATTCTTAAAATATAATCTCTGTTTCTAATTAATAGACCCTTGAATACGACGCTGTTAATTCCGACCCGATACAGATGATTCTTCAGTACTCGCTCAATCGGCAATCAAACTCTCTTGTTCCCAAGGTAAGAGATTGATCCAGATTGATCCAAAATCTAAATATACGATATACGATAGGCTGCTATATAATATAGCAATTATAATAATCCGTATCAAACTAAATGCGACCAACGTAGCGTGTATAATTTTTTCTAAAATTTAAAATTACCGCAACTAATCCAATTTTATATAAACAAACTATGGTGTATATTCATCATATTAGGCGGTTTGTTCTCGCCTCATAAATAAATAGAATCATGGGGAGTCTGAATATAACGAATAAAATTTATAGAGGTCCAACAAAAATAAGGGCAACTCCCACTGTGCTCAGTGAGATCGATCTAGTAATGCAAATTCAATTCCTTGTCATATTAAAATTTATTGTAACTAGAATATAAATAATGTGTTATCTGAATATAAAATCAAACATAAAACACTTTACTTATAAAATATTGTATACTTTAGTTTATTAGAATAAACAATATATAAATACATACATGTTATCATATGTCAATCAATCAAAAATTAAAGGAATTACTTTTATCATTGTATAATATGTATCTTACTAAGGGTTGGCAGGCTCTATTTTGAAAAATATTACGCCGTGTGGTATCCTGCAGAATAGAATAGACCGCCCTCCTTTCTTACCGAGGTGTCGTAAGAGGCGACTAAGATATGTGCTGTGTGGTATCCGGCTGCATTGAATAGACCACCCTCATTTCTTACCGAGGTGTCGTAAAAGGCGACTAAGGTAAGTTGACGTCAGGCAGGCGGCCGGTCGTAAAATACGTAGCCAAATCATGTGACAACATGTTTTTAACATGTTGTGCCGGCCCACTTAGAGTGGGATAAGGGCAGGAGAATGATGATTAGGCCTCTTCAATATTATGATGAGCTATATTACGCTGCTTTATTTTATATAAACAGATAAATGGGACTTGTTTTTTCAAAATTTAGCATTTAGAATTGCTTTGTTTGAATAAAAATAATGATATATGGAAGCAGAAGTTCACCTCCAGGAGGCTCTTAAAATTCAAGGTGTAGGTAATGGCACGTGCAGCGAATACCTCGACCTAAAATGTTACAACCCTAAAAACAATATTTTGGCACGTCTGCTAACGACCGCCTCCGTTGATTTGGCAGATGTTATTTTTGGTCATTAGAGAGAAAAAATCAATTAACAACCGCCGTTTGTGTATAAAATTGATTACACCTTCTGAAGACGGCCGTTCGAAGCACCCGAGGCCTCCGTGTGAACCCTGAAAATTGTAATTGTCCACAACCTAATCACAACATTATCACACATCTCATTCTAACAAACGCCTTAACTTGTATGCGAGAAAGAGATAATGTATAGGAAGTAAATGGCGCTTCCTCTCTTCGCGACTGCATTTTGATTGATGAACAGAGAAAACGCCTCAAGTGAGTTAATCACGCCCAAATTTAATTTAGAAGGAATATGAAAATACAAAGGCTATTAATTATATTTTGTTTGTTTTGGAGCACTTTTTTCCTAACATGAATTCAATAACACACTCTGTAATTTGATGGAACGAATAAAAAGTTAACTTTCGAACGTAATAAAATTTTGTATCCTTTAATTCGGAACCATTATTGAAATACAGTGCTAATGTATCTGAAATTTATGCGGTAGAATATTGTCTTACGTAGCGTTTATAGTGCTTATTACGATGCCAACGGTCCGTCTAGATGTAAAATTCTTTCCTTCAGTGATAAGAGCGATAAGGTTATTACTTTGGGTCACCATGGATTACATAAGCGTAATCGAAATTATCGATTAAATTCAATTGCAAGGCAGGATTTCTCATGAAATATTCCTTCGCTGAAAAGTGTTTAAGGATTTATTTTTGATTTAAATTCTAAAGATAATACAGTTACAATTCGCTAACATTGTATCGACCTTAAAAATACGTGTGAATTGTCTAATAATATATTCCTTGATTCCAAAAATCTTTCCGACTTTATCCACCCTGCATATATATATTTTAATTCTCAAAACCTCGCTTTTATTTTAGGTACTATTTTTTGCATAAATTTTAATAAAGAACGCCTTAATATAAAAACCGTCAAACGTTTTGTGGAGACTAGAATTAAGTTAAACGTCTCCCATTAAGTCCACTTAATGCTAGAGCAATTCGGGGTTATAAACATAATACTTTTAATCATGGGACCACTTTCTATGTTATTTGTTACATATATGTATAGCACAGATAAGAAAAATCTTAAAAGTAGTTTGTCCGTAAATTTTTATACATAACTATATCTATAAATATTTTTTTAAATTAATTGAGACAATTAAAGTTCACGAAATTAATAAATCTTTAAATAAATTCAAACTGAATATGGTTAAAGATTTATTCATAGAAGTACTAAAATTCCATGACACAACAACTCGAACTCCACGTATGTTATGTTTATTTTTATTTTTAATAATTAAAAAAAACTGAAAACTGTTCCCTCGATCTGCGACTTGAAATAAAAATAACAATTATATCTTTGTTATGGTAATTTTCGGGATAGTAGTTGTTGTATATATGAAGTTAATAAAAAATATTGTAAACATTTGAATATACATAACTAGAATACCACAATAAATTATTATTTATTTATATGTAAGTTTGTATGTGTTATGACATATAGTTTATAAATTTTTCTAGCTCCAATTTCGGCTCATTACATTCTTTGTTCCATAACATCAGTCATCAGTCATCATTTGGAAATCACGCATAAATAAATAGATAATAAAGTAAATTGAAAACCTTCTTATAAGTGGCCCAAGACGACTCGTAATGACACCGGAACCCTTTGAGTTAGGACATAAAAACCTGTTTGTTTATACAACTACTCGACGGCCATCAACGGCGGTTAAAAAGTCGTTGTGTTATTTCAATTACATACTAAATAGTAGTTAAAATGCTTTATAAAATACTAGCCTCGCCTGCAACTTTGTCGGCGTTGATATCAGTGCGTCACAAGTTTTTCCCGCGTAAATAACAAAGTATTTTTAATTCAAAATCTGAACAAAAAAGTAGTTATTGTCTAACTTACAATACCATAAGAGACACATGCCATCGAAGACTTTTTTATTGTTGTGTAGATCTACAATTCTCTAGTACATAACATTAGTATATATCTGTTAGTTTTCGCGGCGCACGCGACTAAAGTTCCGTACAGGCGGGTTTCTTTACTATTACTTGACCTCTTCAAAACAATCTACATAAAAGAAGAATTTCACTATTTAAATGGTACATTTAATAAGGTAAAAACTGTATAAAAATCCGGTCAATAGATTTTGAGAAAATCGATCACCTACATACAGGAAGCTTTTGAGAACTTTGTTTTACAATAAGTATGGATAGAATCAGCCTAATAAATTATAACACATATAATATATTTCTTTTCTCTTTATAAACGCGAAAATGTATTTATTCAGACACGTATTTATTCAATTTTTATAAACACTTTATCTTGGTACTAAAGCCCACAAAGGCGAAACCAGATATTTAAAATTGTCTCGTTTTACTTTTGGTGATCACTTTAGAATTCGAGGCTGTACAAAATTTTTAAAATATCACAAACACTAGCATCTAAAAAACTATCTTGCTACATGATTATTAAATTATTATAATTAACAATTAAATACAAAATACGGGCGCTTCGGTTATCAGTTCTGAGACTATTACCAAACTGTCATCAATATCGTAGCCCTATTATAAGACACAACACGTTAAAAGAAATTCTACACGTCGTGTTAAATAATCAGTTCACATATCGGATTTATTCATACGCCTAATTGATCAGGGCTATCAGAGACGCTATGAGTTATAAGGTTTTGGTTGAAAATAAAAGACTATTTTTTCCTTTATCAAACAATAATGACGTTAGGTGGACAGACGACCTCATAAGGGTCGCCGAGAGACGTTCGATCTCAGCGGCTATAGATCATTAGTCGTGGAATCCCTGGGAGAGACCATGTCCAGTGGACGCCTATCAATTGAAATATAAGAAGAAGAAACAATTATGCACTTGATAGATACAACGAAATAAATAGAACTCAGCGAAGTAAGAAGTAAATACGGCCTTGCCCAATAACAGCCGACTTTCTTGCTAGTTCTTCTCGGTTACAGTACCTTTCCGAACCAGTCGTAGCTTCATTTCAATTTGACGATTCAAAAGTGCTTGGAACAGCCAATTTGTAAAAATTCTTTACTTTGTGAAATAAAGAGGGGTATAGTTGATTTTCATACTAAAATGAGGTGATTATTTTTGTTAAAAAGGACTATTCCGGTAATAATATAATCATATTATTATATTTCAAATCAAATCCTATGAAAAAAAAATCCTTGCGTTGGTAATGACATTATAGAATTAAATAGAATAGAAATCTACTTTACTAGCTATGCCCGCGGATTCACCCGCGTGAAAATTAGTGTCTCAAATAGTTTTTCCGGCTTAAGTAACAAACCTGCGGAAGTACTCCACAACCTCCACTATCTTCCAGTGAAAGTCCTATTTAAATCAATTTAGCCGTTTCAGAGAATCTAGTATTAACCTAAATCGTCCTCAAGAATTGCTGTGCCTTTAAGTAAAGACTGTACAGAAATCCGTTTAGTAGATTTAAAAAAAATCGACCTCATACTTTTTTTGGAGCCTTTTATTTTATAATAAGTATAGATTGTACGTACGCCTTAATCATAATTTGCAAATAAATAAAAATTCGAGATAAAACATTTTATTCATTATTTACACTTACAGTAGGTGAATTTGGACTTGGTTATACCTATGAAGAAATTTTAAAATAATATTATATGATATTTTATAAATCTGAACCATGGATACTAATCATATAGATTTATCTTCTATAGAGAATTTCAAAGGAATGTATGATTTACTAATTTCGTGGGCCTTTGCCAAGCAGGCAAAGGTATCAGTCTGTTATAAGACAAAATTTTATCGGTAATATCAGTTTATTGACATAAACTGATATTACCGATATTATATTATTTATTGACATCCGCCGTGTGGTATCCGGTTGAGTAGAATAGACCACCCTCATTTCTTACCGAGTTGTCGTAAAAGGCGACTAAGATAAGTTGACGTCAGGCAGGCGGCCGGTCGTAAAATACCTAGCCAAATCATGTTAAAACATGTTTAATAAATGTTGTGCCGACCCCACTTAGAGTGGGATAAGGGTAGGTAAATGATGATCAGGTTATTGACATATGGCAGTAAATTAAACTATAATATATGACAACCCTAACTTCCGTCTAGATGTATGGGCATCGTGACATAATATTCGGTGTTTGATACTGTTTACGAGGTGATATTATCTAAAATGTTCGATCAAACTTGCTACTTATATCAAACAGGCAGATGTATTCAACTTGTTATCGGTATTGCGTGGGTGGACGGCACGCGACAGTTGTCAATGAACCGACCTCAATGGATCTCATTGTTGGGCACCCTTGCAACTATCAATAATAGCGGCTACCACTTCCTTGTTCATATTTGTTCAAGTACACACGTCTTGCTAGTAAGGCGGTATTCTTAGAAAATTTTCACTGATTGATCCTCTACTCTTTAACAGGGACCGAGTGTATTCCTGGGTTTATATTTTACGAATTTTATAAGTGTCTTACCATGAATCCAATAAGTAAAATATACTTCCCATATTTATCAGCGAAGCTGTTTTAACCCAATGCTGAGATCGTGCAATGCTTTTCAAAGGGTCATGGATACAATCCATGGACAGGCACCATTGTATTTTTATGTTAAAAACTTATGTGTAGCTAATAGCAATTTCCTCCTCCTCTCGTCGCATTCCTCATTACTGAGGGTCGTGATCTCTACGATTAGAACGCAAACTTTCTCGTAGGACTTCCTTCCATCTTCTTCTAGGCCATGTGGAGTGCAACGTGTATATCGCACGCTCTTTTTTGATGAAGGAAAATATCGTGAGGAAACCTTTATCTTTAAGGAATTCTGGAGATATGTGTAACCTACCAATCCGAATTGGAGCTGCGTGGTGGTTCTAAGCTGCAACCCTTCTCTCTAAGCGGAGGACTATACCCAGCAGAGGGACAAAACCAGGCCGTTACTTTACTTTACCTGAGGATTTAGAGACTAAAGTCGTATATACATTTATAGCGTTAGTTAATCTGGTTTATACATCCAGATATCGATAGCTTTCACGATGGCTTAAATATATTTAAAGTGCAGTACATTATTTATGTCATATTCAAGTATTATTTTTAAGTACAAGATATTTAAATATTTTTTTTATTTTTACATCTCTCCAAACTGGGAATCGAACTTGAGACAAAGTATCTACGACAAAGAGCCACAGAAGTTATCTTAATCTGATATTACATATATCAGATTAAGATAACTTCTGAATTTAATTTATACTTATAATTCGATGGCGAATGCAACGGAAAAAAATTACACGTTTTACGAATTTATGCATTTTTGTTCATTTCTGGGTGCAGTTAGGTTCCTAATCTTAAATGTCAATAAATTGAACGTCAACGAATTGAAGTCGTACGCAGGATTCGTTAATATTACTTTTTTTTTAATTTGGTTTTTAAAATAAACAAAAAACTTTATGGCAGAGATAAGTATGCTGCTACATTTTGCAAATACCGGAGAACATTTAATTTTTACAATGTATGCTGACATTGTAAATTTTTTCAGGTGTTACGTATAGTGCTGGCAAGGAAAATAAATAATAATTATTAGTATCATAATATATAGCCATTATCAGAACCCGTGATGGCCAAACGGTTATATAACTTGACTTTAATTTATTCTGTGTATAATTTATGTTGCGCCTTTTGGTGAAGGAAATCATAGTGAGGAAACAGGAGCATGATAAATCTAATCCAATGCATTCCTCGAAAAGGGATACGACTTTGCCTAGCGGTGACATAGGTATAAGGGGATAGGGAGTTCGATTCCGCTACATCCCTCTTAAAGGAATGATGACTAATGACTGTTATATCATCAACCCTCAACTATAACATCGCCTCAAAATGTTATACAGCTTAATACGAGACAACCTTAATACATGGATGCAGTTGATTTATTCATTTCAAGTGACCGTACATTATATGCGAATACAGCATCAAACTGTTTCTGTTACGCAAGATTCTTTTCTTCTTTTTTATTCTTATATAAAATAAATAAAGAATTTAATGCCAATGCATATGGCGACTTTGCTGCCTGAATATGTATTAAAATTCAGCATAATACTAACTTAACTCAATGCAATCTCAATAAATATGATATCTAAAAATTTAAACATTTGTATTACGATTAATATCTGTTAAATTTTGTAAGAATTTACGCTTATTTTACTCACTTAACTGACAATATGTTGTAAGCCTTAACCCCTCGTACGCACGAGAGGATTTTTATTGTGCGTTAAAATTACGTCGAATTGAAACAAATGGGTATCCAGGTATCTGTTCACACGACAGCGTTTTTAAATCGCGACGTATTTATCGTGCAGTGTTCCATTTTAGTTGTTAGGGTCAGGGCGTTAAGCTGAATATACCATACGAAACTTCTTATAACGCCTATTGCGTAATTTTAACTCGACGTATATTTTACGCTCGTCCGAACGAGGCGTAACGGCATTTCATCGTCATTTTATAAAGTCGAGGGTGTATGATTGTAACAAATTATGTCTTGTGCTATTGATATTTTTAAAATTCTCAAGGGTCATTCCTTTACTCACTAAATATATCCACTATTATACAGAAGAAGAAATAAATGCTAATGAGGAAACATGAGGACGACAGTGGAGTAAACTATTCAAACGAATTTGAAAAGTATCCTACTATTATAAATAAAATAGTTTTTTTGTATGTCTGTTATGCTTTAACCGCTAATCCACCAGACCAGTAGTGATGAAATTTGCTACAATCCAAGCTTGTATGCCGAGATGACAAATATGATGAAACACATCACATACTTGATGATACCTTAACGTTTAAGTTGATGCGAACGAAGTCGCGGTTACAGCAACTATTGATATTAAATTTTTAGCATAAGTTTGTACCAAACATGAAAAATTATAAAATTACTTGTCAAGGTGTGTTCGATATCTTTGGTCATTTAACAATACGATATACAACTCTCGATTCAACTGTTATTGATAATCCGTTTGCAGTTGTAACCCTAGGGCCATGGAGTTAAAGTGCAAAAAAATGATACGTTTTAACACCTTGGTTAATTGCCTCTTCTGCTGGCTGGCTCCTTTTTCGCACAAAGAATTAGCTTTGCGATTCAACGCGAAATTTATGCCAGCATTCTTGGGACCCTTCCACGTGGGCATGATTTGTATAGTATTAGTGTGTAAGTAATTTGTGATAGACATAACTTTTACATTTTTGTTATAAATAATAATAAAAAAGTTTATTTATTTCTTTATTGTACTAACAAAAGGCGGACTTATCCCTAAAGGGATCTCTACCAGCCAACCTATGAGTAACAGAAAGAAAATGAAAAAAAATATGGATGATAAAAAAAATGGAAGGAAGAAAAATAAAAATAACAAAACACTATAAATAGATTAAAGTTGTAAAATGAATGAATAATACAATAGATAATAGTGATTATTTGAATTAATTAAAATAAAAACTAATCTACAGAAACAGTTGAGATATTTGTTTCAGTAAAAGGTAACCTACAGAGTAAACCTTCATGAGACTTTACGAGTACGCGGCCGCTCAAAAATCGTCAACGTAAAAAAGAAATCTCCCGCTCCAATACACCGATCTATAAAATAAAACATACCTAACAACATGTTACAGCTATAAGAACTCTTAATTTAAGCCACAGAGATCAGTTTCGCCATCGCGCTAGTAGACAAGTTGTCGCATCAATAGTTCGATGGTTATCTGTCTGTACATGCTAAAAGAACGACGGTGTAGGCTTATTAACATAATTATGCACCCAAATTTTATTATGATGGACGACCTGCCAATGTCATATGATTTTAAAAATATCTACAACTAACGGGTCAAAAATATATACAAGATTTTGAAGATACAAATTGTATTAATTCACTGTTGAATATTCTATATGAATATTGATATAGAAGAGTATTAATATCTAATAAAATTTACGATTAGAATCCACAAAGCTTTAAACACTGAAGTTATTGGCAGAAATGAGGATAGAACTTTGGAGAGCTAACAAATTTATAATTACAAATTACTGACGCTGACTGAACCGTAGACTACAACAGAAAGCTCTCTGCTAGAACTATATTAACCCACCTACCAGAGTTTTTCTACTGGTGTCTTTAAGCCTCATTGAAAAATAATACGGTATCCGAACAACAACCCAGCATAACCATTTACGCAGTAAATAAGAGTACACGGACCAGTATGAAAGGTATACTTTTATTAAATACTGGTTCATGTACTCTAATTTGATATTTTTGATAATATGAGACAAGCTTAAAATGCTATTCACCATCTTAATTAAACAATAGCTCTATAAAGTCCACATGTTTTTAAAAGTGCATATGAGTCACTTGAGCTTTGATACCAATAAAACTAAACCAATAGAGTAAGATTCTTAAATATCAGCAAAGAAGTGTAAACGAAAATCATAATCACAATAATTAAAAAAAGAACCTACTAACCTCCCCTCTCAATTTAATTTACGATCTGCATTTCAGCAACGGGTTTTTGTAAAGATTAGGACACACGTATTTTTTTTCCAATTGACTGTATGCTGTTAGCCCTAACGGCTTTTACAGCGTCACCGGGCGGGACGGGAGAGCGCAGAAGCGTCGTCGAGGTTGCGAAATGCAGAGAGTAGAGCGCAGAAGTTCTACTAGCGTCGGGGAACGTCGTCCTAAGGGTGCCTCCTGTGAGGCCGGACCACGGCTTAGGGCGACGCGTAATGGAAGGCTGATGTATGACTTTGATTAGTCATTGCGACGTCGGAAGGGTGGGGAGAAACCACGACCGACCGATATCAGAAAACTGGGACCTCGTCTTCGCCGGCGAAGACGCTGTGTGTATGTATTCCATTTTTTTGTGTTTGCGATCGTTATTTGATCGTCAGGGTCATATAGGACGCTTTTTGGACACCTATATTTTCGGTGGTCAGACCTAACTGGGATGTAGGTTGAAGCAACTTAAATAAGAGGGTTCGGGTGTACCTCAGATTTCTCGAAGTAAGATTTCGAAAAAAGTTTAAAGTTAAAGGTAAAATATTTATTGAACATAACTAAACTTACAAGGACTGTTTTATAAATTATGTTCTGCATAGATTTTACTTCTAAAAAGTATTACATATTTACTACACTAGACTTATGATGAATTCCACGCTTTTTATATTCGAACGAGTTAGTTGTTGTAAATATAAATTTTATCTTAATATCATCGATAAGGGATGTCGATAATTTATGAATGATGGTGAATCACACCCTTGTTATTACAGAACATTTAACAAATTATATTGGGGTGAGTTTGCTCGAACTATGATGATACAAGGGTGAATTGTTATGATTCTTATGATTTAGTCAGGAGTTCAAAACGAAAAAGAATAAAGTCTTTAACTAAAATGCTATAAATGAATGAATAGAAACATTCAGAAGCATCACTTGGATGTATGGGGAGTTACCTTGAACGGTTTTTGTTTCTGGTACTAACCATAAGCACAATTTTGAAAAACACTGATGACATGAAAGTGACTTCTTTAGTGAGGAGATTCGACTGCCAATCATAAGATAGGACTCTTTGGCATGAATGGTCAAATTTAATAACATTAAAGTAATATTTATTATTTGATATTATTGAGGGCTTTATCAAATCGAAGACATTTTTTAAGTAACTGACAAACAAGCCAAGTAACTGAAGAATTATTTATCACGATTGACTTTGAAAAATTTTGATATTTGACAGACTATGCTAAATATATGTTGTTTCTTTGTATTTTTTTGTATTGTATGTTGTTTTTTATGCAAAAAGTATGAAACTGAAATTGTATTTTTATAAATGATTCAACTTAAAAAGCTGTGATAGCCCAGCGGTGAGACCGTGCGACTCTTACTAGGGGAACATGAGTTCAAACCCAGGCAGGCACCAATGAGTTTTTCTATTAAAACTTATGTGTCTAATTGATAATTGCAGTTTATCACACGCTTTTCGGTGAAGGAAAACATCGTGAGGAAACCGGCATATCTCTAGAGAATTCTGGACATATCTCCAGATAGATTGTAACCTACCAATCCGCATTGGAGCAGCGTGGTAGGTCTTAGCTCCAACCCTTCTCTTCAGAAACGGAGAAAGGAGGCCTATTCCCAGCAGTGGTGTAACAGGCCGCTACTTTACTTTTTTTTACTTTAAATGATTCATGGAAATATTATAAATTAAAAAGTTATAAAATCGTGCAAGCATTAATGACAAATGAATTTGGTTGAATCAGTGTGATCAACCTACATTAATTCTCGCTTAATGATTTCATAATATCCCATCCAGGTAAGGGATGGTAAGGGATGACCGCCGCGAGCCACCCTCCGCGTCTAACAAAATTACACACTCATTAACTTTTAATTTAACAATGAATTGTTTTATATCCCGTTTTTTTGGAATCAAAATACCCCTGGCGCCGTAGGACGACGGCGACATGCTTCTTTTGGAAATTTTCACAGAATATGAAATGGCGGCATTCTTTAATGTAGTTAAGTAAAAAACGTTCCGACTTACACTTTTAGACTTTTAGCTCACTTTTAATATCTATTAATACAATAAACGTCTTTTAACTTTTAAACTATGTATTTTTATATCTAATATATCATAGAGAAAATAGAGTACTTAATTTATTGCTGAAGTAAATAAAGAAATAACAGTAACAGAAATTTACAAGTTTCGTAAAACTGGCACATGTTTTACAGCAAATTGCACGGTAAAAATTAAATGTAAAAGAAATAATTGTTTTATTTTTATATAATAATAAAAAAAACCTAAATCACTTTAAAGAATTTTGGATATTGATTCTAAAACCTAGGTATTCGTAAACACATTTTAGATAACACAAGGAAAGTTTTGTTCACTATAAAACTGCCAATGGGTTGCCCGATCATAAATGCATGTTTAGATTACATAAATAAGGCAATATCATGTATGTTGAGGTTGTTTTTGGTGTCATAGTGAGTAACGGTCCTTTTTGAATATTTACATAGATGCATAGATTATGCATAGATTACGATAAAATATGTGTAAAATTAATTTTCTAATATCTTTCATATTTTACGACATTTAAGACGTTAATATTCTGAAAAATCATCCACGATTTTATCAGCTATACAAATAAATACTCAGATAAAGTTACACGTTATTATAGAACAAATTACTCAAAAATCACTTATACCAAAGATTTATTATATCCGACCTCCAAGCCATCCATGGCTTTGAGTATTAATTTTGGCGGGTCGGAACCTTTACCTCCGTGTATACCCATATTCATAGTCGTAACCATAAAGTCTATATGCCGTAAAATCATTTTATTCTAAAATATTGTACCAGGTTCAGTTCCCATTAGATGTTCCCGTAGTGGACAGTTGCCGCCCTGACTGACGTGACGAGACTAAAGTAATAATTTAAACTATTTTGCTATAATCCGCGATACAGTAAATAGAGAATATATTTAGTGCTAAATGTATAGCGGACATCCGTTTCTTCATACCCAATACATGCAGGATTCGAAAAACACATGCACAACTCTCCACCACTGCCACCACAATATACAAGTTCTACACACGTTCACTAGCACAAACTCAACAATCGTTTCGCCCCGCAACCGAAGCATCATCAAGGGATAGACTCGACGACAAAATCACAAGGCGAGCGACGTGAAGAGATTTAAGGCCTAAACCGAAATATTATTAGTTGATATATATACTCTTCCATAAAAAAGCACCATGTATAAACATATTGTCCTACATCTAAGACTCAATAAAAATTTAAAGAATTTTAATTTAAGTCCAAATAACGAAAATATTGTATACGTACTTGATATAAAGGCATGCTTTTGCGACAATATTTATGTTTGGTAAACTATGAAAATAAATAACATACACTTCCTAGAGTGTATGTAAAACAGAATATAACAGTGAATGTATTTTGGTGGCATTAAAATAACTTTGATTCTACTCAGCCAAGAACTAAATATAAAGAAAAATAACTATAAAGTCGACAGATAATAAAGATAAGTTTCAGTCAAGCAATGTAAAAGCAATGGCCACAGATAATAAAACACACTAAAAATTATTTAAATCAAATCAAAATCAAATCAAAATATTCTTTATTCAAGTAAACTTGTAAACAAGTGCTTTTGAATCGTGAACTTTACTGCTGGTTCGGAAAGCTACTCCTACCGAGAAGAACCAGCAAGAAACCCGGCGGTCGCTCTTTTTAAAATGTAAATCTTAGAACTAGTTACATTTATTTATTACTGTCTTGTACAGGGTAGAAGTGCACCTATATCCACAAACTACTTTCCTTTCACTTTCCTTTACTGTCACTATTCTGAATAAATTATCATTTTTCAACTTAAGAAATAAAGAAAATATACTACATACTTAAACTATAGTTTAGTAATTAATAATTTTGTAAGTAATTAGTAAAGTGATATTTAATGTTAGAAATTTGGAATTTCCTAAGAAAACCGCTGAACATCGTAACACCGATTATATGAATATACTTAAAAGTAGTACATACAAAGTAGTACATAGCTGTGATAGCCCAGCGGTGAGACCGTGCGACTCTTTCGAGGGGAACACGAGTTCAAACCCGGGCAGGCACCAATGAGTTTTTCTAATAAAACTCATGTGTCTAATTGATAATTGCAATATATCACACGCTTTTCGGTGAAGGAAAACATCGTGAGGAAACCTGCATATCTCTAGAGAATTCTGGAGATATGTGTAACCTACCAATCCGCATTGGAGCAGCGTGGTAGGTCTTAGCTCCAACCCTTCTCTCCAGAAACGG
This sequence comes from Morpho deidamia, assembly GCA_947086505.1. Classification (NCBI taxonomy): domain Eukaryota; kingdom Metazoa; phylum Arthropoda; class Insecta; order Lepidoptera; family Nymphalidae; genus Morpho; species Morpho deidamia. The sequence continues at coordinate 7,239,599 of CAMTZC010000025.1, forward strand.
AGAGAAGAGGCCTATTCCCAGCAGTGGGATTGTAACAGGCTGGTACTTTACTTTTTTTTTTTTTTTTTACCTTAAAGTAGATATTGAACTATAGATAGAAGTAATGAGCATACATTTAACGCTTATAATTTGTACGCTTGATAATAATTAAAAAGCTCTCCGACACACTCGTGACCACCGAAGGGTGTCGTGACCGCGGCATCTCTGACCCCGCAGATTGAGATATCAAAATTCGCATTTCAATCCGACTGCATGCGTTTGTTTTATAGTTATCATTTAGAAAGCCTGCGAGGCGGATACATTGTTTATGGTGTGATATATTAGTTTATCTAATACACTATACAAATTAATAATGTATGGATTTAAACATTTAAAGTATTTGATAGCCTTTTAAAACAATAAACCTTTATTATCTCTACTGATCTCATAAGGACAACGGTAATGTTTATTGTATCAAAATAAATACAAACATTAGATATGTGAATTTGTGTGAGATTTTTAAGAAATCTGTTATATTCAGTACTCTCTTCTTCGTGCTTTCTTTTATTCTCATTTTTAAACCAACCGATAAACCAATGACACAATACAGCCAACTTCACATTATTGTAAAATTTTAAATTTTCTTACCAGTTCACTTTAATTATCGATATCGAATTAGTAACCTAACTATTATATAAAAAAAAACAAATTTATGAATAGTCAGAAAAAAGTCAATCGCTTTTCTGCCATAAGAAGCTTTAATCACTGAGACATAAATCGATTATTTACTAATCCACCCCAAGTCACATCATTATTGCATATGCGCTATTGCATATTACGCTGTGTATATTTTCTAATCTTAATAGAATTTCAAGCCATTATAGAATTACAAACAGATAGTAGTTTGACTCACCGATACATAGTAGTCGTAATCGTAAATATTTACACATTAGTGTTCTATAATTTAATATCGATACTAGAAAACATGTCTTAAAGGAATGTCTACAGAGAATCCCAGTAATAGCATTAACATATTTTCGATACTATCTCTGGGAAACATCTTAAACCCACATCAATATGGGTAACTAACCTTCAAAGTGTATTAAATTGTATCTCATACATCTTAAACTATTTTTAAACGGGCCGATAAATTTAATGTACCCAAATGCGAAAAGCGATTAAAGAGAAATATTATATAGTTCTGTGAATAGAATATATTATTATACAAATCATCTTTAAGTATGATATGCAAGCAAAATTAAATTACAGACAAGAGATGTGAATTCAATTCATTCAATAATATTTCGTACTTACATTACACAAAACGAAATTTTATTTTTGTCTTTTTAAGGCTAAACGGATATCGCGGCCAGAATCTAGTCAAAATCAAAGTTAAGTACTTGTTTAAGAAAAAATATCACCTCTGAAAATATATTAAACGTAATAAATACGATTTTTTTTAAATAATAATTTATTAATTAGAAAGCTTTATGCTATTTTAGCACCATGTTGTTAAAAATTGCAACTTTGACAAGGCATGCGTCAATTTAGTTTTAGTGTTTTTACCGAAGAGTCTTCGAAATTACTGACTTAACAATATAAAAAAAATTTGAACCCCACAAATTACCGCTTTTTGTGTAGTTTTGTAGTTTACAAACATATAAGGACGTGCTAAACTGATTTCAAAATGTGGTACGCATAAAAGTAGTCGCGTATAGTAATTTATTGTTAATTCTATTTACACTTTCTCGAGCAGCTCCACTATCTAGATCTCGGCTGTAAATGCAGCTAAATGGCCAATGTTTTTATTTGAATCTACAAATTACAGTATCCGTTGCACAAAGCTCAGCGCTTTCATCGATAGAGCCTACACTGATTTATATTTCATTGGGCAACGAGATATACATCGAACAGTACGCGCGGAGTAGGTTCTGCCATATTTTGTTTTATCTTGTATGAATTTTTTGTTGATTTTGAATAATGTCTGAAAAGTAGTAATATTAGTAAAGATATTATGTTTTTAAGACGACAGTTACTTAGCTAAAGATAAGCTAAAGATGTCAGCATAAACTGCATGGATATGCTACGAGTATAATATCCATGCTGATGGATATTTTTGGAATCATAAAAAAATGCAACCTAACCTAAAACTGATTTTCTCTACAGTATTTTTAAATTTTTCTTAAAGACTATTTTTGTCTAATCTAATAATTGCGATGATCCTGTTTATAACATGTCAACCAATATTTCATAAACACGTTAATTTTAAATCGCAATTCCAGATTCTTATTACCTTTTTTTTGAACCAAGTGATTTTCTTTACAATAATGTATCAAATAAAAGTTATTGGTTTTATTTGATATATTATTAATAAAAATCAGCCGTGTGGTATCCGGCAGAACAGAATAGACCACCCCCCTTTTTACCGAGGTGTCGTAAGAGGCAACTAAGGTAAGTGCCGTGTGGTATCCGGCTGCGTGGAATAGACCACCCTCATTTCTTACCGAGGTGTCGTAAAAGGTGACTATGGTAAGTTGACGTCAGGCAGGCGGCCGGTCGTAAAATACATATCCAAATCAAGTTTAATAAATGTTGTGCCGCCCCCCTTAGAGTGGGATAAGGGCAGGTAAATGATGATGATTTATAAAAATCACTAAAAAAAATTACAGAATTAGGCGTTACTTTGCGGAGATCCATTTGAGGGGAAATGGGTGGAATAGTCCAGAATTGGAGCTGACCACCCGCCCTGTACCGACAGGCGTCCCCTACCCTAGATTAGATTAGATTAGATTGCGGAGATCCATAATACAAAAGTAATAATAAAATTATTTGCTAATTAGTAGCTTGCATTATATATATAGTGCTAAATGTATAGTGGACTATCCGTTTTTTTAGCTTTGCGATTTTGTCGTGGAGTCTATCTCCTGATCATGCTTCGGTTTCGGGGCGAAACGATTGTTGAGTTTGTGATAGTGAACGTGTGTAGTGCTTTTGTATTGTGGTGGCAGTGGTGGAGGTCTGTGCATGTGTTTTTACGAATCCTGCATGTAACGGGTATGAAAAAACGGATGGTCCACTATACATGTAGCACTATATATATTTTCTATTTACTGAATCGCGGATTATAGCAAAATAATTTTATTATTACTTTTGAAAAAAAAAAATTAACACCTCGAATAAGCATCGTAGTTAACGATCGCCTGAGAGTTGTTACCGTTGAGATAATCCAATGTTTATATTAGCCTGGAGCCCGGATTGAGCCATTTTGTTTTACAAGTCAAATCTCGATAAACTTCGCTGCCTCGCCTCCCAGTGCTTTATGGGCTTAAGTTCGCGCTTTAATTTTATGTTTCATATGACAACTCTACTGCTTCGTATCTCAAGATCTATGAATATTATAATTACTAAGGGACTAAATCACGTCTATGCTTTTAGTAGTCTTTTTTAATTCATCATATTTAAACAGGGTATGTCTGAGCTAGCTGTGATAGCCCAACGGTAAGACCGTGCGCCTCTTTCGATAGGGTTCAATCCCCGGGCAGGCACGAATGAATTTTTTGTTTGATCTTATGTGTATAATTGATGACTGCAATTTTTCACACGGCTTTCTGTGAAGGAAAACATCGTGAAGAAACCTGCATATCTCTACAGACTTCTAATGAAATGTGTAACCTATTATTTGGCATTGGAGCAGTGTGGTAGGTCTTAACTCCAATCTTCTCTCCGCAAATGGAGAAAAGAGGCATATTCCCAGCAGTCGTTATTTTACTTTTTGACTTTTATAACTGAAGAAGGGAAATTATGTTAAAGATGGGAACGCGATAACCTTGAATGTATTTGGCAAACCCTGGAAATAAAAGTACATTTAAAGTTATGTATGCATGCAATTCATATCAGAAATATAAGAAGCTTTAAGCCATTTGTCTTTCTTAAAATTTATTTTTATATACAATAAACATATTATTTTAATTTAAATAGAATACATGAAACTTATGTATTTCGTCACATATATTGATGACTTGCCCTTTATCGTGACTACCAACCTATATCCATACTAGTATAATTAATGTGATAGTCCGCTCGTCTGTTTCACCGCTACTCAAGAAATATTGATGAAATTTTCACAATTACTGATTACCTGACTAACATATATGACAAAACATGATATTAAAATATTATAACAGACAGGGCTTTCCTGTAAACAAAAAAATCCTTTTATAATAAGTACTATGGGGTTTTATTTCGTCATCCTCCTGTCCTTATCCCATTCTAAGTGGGGTTGGCACAACATGTCATAAGCATGTTGTCACATGATTCGGCTTCGTATTTTACCTTACTTTAGTCGTTATTTTACAACACTTCGGTAAGAAAGAGGGTGATCTATTCTACTCAACCGGATACCACACGGAGGGTCAACTTACCTTAGTCGCCTTATACTACAACTCGGTAAGAAATGAGGTTGGTCTATTCTACTGAGCCGGAAACCACACGGCGGGTCGACTTACCTTAGTCGCCTCTCACGACACCTCGGTTAGAAATGAGGGTGGTCTATTCTATTCAACGGTGTACCTACTATGGGGTTTTGTTTATCGTGAAAAAATATTATATTTCCGAATATTTCTATAGCAGATCGATTTAATCTTTATCAAGTATATGTAAATGAGGTTTACTTGGGAACAATTCTGAGTATAGGTTTGCACTTGACTATTTACTGCGCTTCTCATCCACTCTGTAATACCATTTACATGCAAACAACGAATCTTACCAATACATGTTATTTTTATTTGTCGCCTTCGCACCGTTTCTGCGACAAATAATATATGTATCAATCAATCGAAACGTAAACAAAAAGGAAACCTTGGAATCGGCAGCTGCATTCTATTAAACGATTACTTACACGGGATACTAATAAAATTTTAAAAATCACGCATTCATCGGAGTGTCGCTTGGTAAGTGTCGCACGCGTTTAATCTTTAATACTTACGAATAATCAAATAATACCATACGTGAACACGTTAACTTTCCGGGATCTGAGACTGAGATGTGTGATAGAATTGAATCCATTGTACATACAAAACAATAAAAACTATTGAAAATACATTATTTAAAAAAAACCGATGTTCATTTAGAAATCATTTTAAAATTTTCCTGTCTGTTGTATATGTGTTTAAGTTTTATGCTATTCGAAATTCAAGTTATTATTCAATTATATGCTTAAGCGAAAACTATAAACCAAAATGGATTTCGACTACAGAAAATGTGTCTTCTATATATATCAAAAATAACAAAATTTAACCCTTAGAGAAAATTCAAATTCAAAATAAAATTCATTCAAATAAGTTTTAAGGAAACTAGTGTTTATGAGTCGTCAACTCTACTACTAGTTCGTATAATTACTCCTACTGATAAGAACCACCACGAAACTTGGCGGTTGTTTGTTATTAACTATATGAATTTTAAAATATATTTATTTTATTAAAAAGAAACACAAATATGCAGGTAATATTAATAATAAATTATTATAGAACAACTGAAGCCTGCTTTAATACTTTATAAAAATGAATAATACACTCCAAATTTAGCATTATGTATTTACTAACTAAAGATCTTAAGAAAATAATATAATTTTGTATTATGGAACTACACAAAGTAATGCTAAATTCTATAAACTATTGAAATTTACAACATGATTTATTTTGGAAATACTAAAATACATATTTGATTTCAATACAGAATTTTGTTTGGACTAAGTACAGTTTAATAAGATCTAAATATAAAAAATAGCCGCTTTATTGCCTCCAATTTTTATTTTTATCATTAGCAAAATACATATTCAAGTTTCAATCATAGTTATCAAAGATTCGTTGATAAACATTAGTGTACTAAATTGAAGTGCAAAGCGATTAAACCAATTCAAGCAGTAGTTAGCAATGTTCTGTTATGTCTGAGTGTAACTCCATAATGTCTTATCTATATCAAACCCACTTCTAACGACTAGAATAATAATGTAGTTATAGCGCTTCGCTACATCAACCAGAACTTTATAACAATGGTATAAGGTTCAGTTTTCAGTATCAACATATAAGTACTGCAACTAAGTAAAGGTATAGCACGCATGTTAAAACTTTTGTCATTGTATTGCAATTGGATCTGCTTCTAAGTTTTACGGTAATCGTACAAACAGCCTTTACACTCAGAAGTGTTTATGTTTATTGTTACTTTTAGTAGCTACATATTATTTTTTTCATACTGAGATCTCATTACAGATTCCATTTTTTTGCCGCCAGTCAGTGCTAAAGGCCGCTTTATACTTTTAAGAATTGTTAGGAATCTGGTTTACGAGATGTCTATCTCATGTGCAATAGATGATGTTTACTTGAAAATACAGTAACATAATTATCAACTACTGTATAAAGGTGAATTCATAAAAATTAAATTAGTAAAATTGTTAATGTCATTTATACAAAGTCCCCAAAAGTTGTATGATTGTATGTAATCGATTTTTAAAAATCTACTGAATATATTGTGGTTTTTTTTCTACTTCAAGCTAGTTATAATACCCGGCAATAAATAATGGCTTAGCGAGAGAAAATCGGCTAGATTCTGTTTATAGAGCATTGTCTCCGACGCACAGACTGACGTACCCATGTGAAACGTCATATACTAACTGAGTGACAGTGACAGCACTCTACGAAACCGAACTGGCCGGCTGTTTCGTTCTAAACTTCAGTAGAAGGGGTAAAAAGTTAAGGTTCCCACTATTTGTGAATAATCAAAATTTTAGTTTTACTTTCTGTTTCACCGTACAATCTCCTTTGTGTGTTCTCCATATTACGTGACATTGGCAAAGTAATCTGTGCCAACAAGGGACTCCAAAATGCTATAAATGGAAAATTTAATTGAATTCGTTCTAAACATCGATGTGTTATTTAATGCCGGGTACTATACATGAGTTCGGAGGCAAAATAAATGGTGGTGGGTGAACCAATTGTTATATGAAACCCCGGTCAGATCTAGTACTTAATATAGATTAGTTTTTTAAGATATGCTATTACTATTCTGACTTAGACTTTTGATATTATTTTTTTATTTTTAATGGAAACAATCAGCACATAAAAAGACATAATAGCAAGGAAATATACATAAATCATTAAAGCAATAAAGCTTCCACTGGTGAATACATACATATAAAAGCTGACAATAAAAGAAAAATTAATAATTCCTAATCACAAGAATAATTAGTACAAAATAAACAAAAAAATACATATGGAAAGTAGAAAAATAAAATTATCATTCAATCATCAAATTATTATCACTTCTATTACAAAATAAAACTGAAAAAGTCAAATCATATTTAAATTTATGCGACTTGATCTAAATATAGGTAAACTCTATATGGCTAACTCTATAAAAACATCTGTATATAAAATTAAATACATTATTTCTTATTTTGAATAATAATAAAAATCCCACCCACCCACAAAACTCTCTTTTCCCAAAAGTCTCATTCTCTTTAACGTCCAATGACTTTTAGCATCGCACCTTGTTTTACTATTAATCTTTTTACTTTTTGAATAAAGTCATGTTTATGCTTGAAATAAAATTTAAGGAAATAGTCTTACTTTGGCTTCATAGTATATTTTTAGCAATCTAATGTTTGTGCATAAGAATATACATAATTATAAAAGGATTCGCGATGTATATGATAGACAATGTAGGAACCGACATAAGCTTGCGGTTCCTGCTTTGCGCCTTGCAAAAGTAAATAAATCATTTGTGGGTTTGGGTACAAGATTCTATAATAAAATCCCGCAATCGATTTTATCTTTGCCACTACAGCAGTTTAAAAGCGCTGTTAAAAGGAGGCTGATAGAAAAAGCCTACTATAGAATTGAGGATTATATAGATGATATAAATGCGTGGATAAAGCTACTCCTCTATCCTATACAAGATAGTAAATAAATTTAAAAAATAAACGTAAATAAATGTAATATGTCAATAGTTATAAGAATTTTATTTGAAAAGAGCAACCACCGAGTTTCTTGCTGGCTCTTCTCGGTAGGAACAGCTTTCCGAACCAGCGGTAGATTTTGACGATTCAAAAGCGCTTGTTAACAAGTTTACTTGAATAAAGATTATTTTTTACTTTTTATCAAAACACCAATTTTCACTACCTGTCTTATTACCGCCTTAGACGGTCATTCTGTAAACAGAGCAATCATAATGTGATACTGGCTGTCGCAATTAAACCATGCCACAATCATCAGGTGTTAACTATAACTCTAAAATTTAACGCATAATCGACACATGTCTTACTTCTAAGGTTCTTCGTGGGTGTGTATTTAAGTATGTATTTAAAATTATATATGTAGTATATTTACCAGTTGTCTGTCACCCATAACACAAGTATTAAGTTTGGGGATGGACGACCGTGTGTAAGTGTCCCATATATTTATATTTTATGATATAAATAAAGTGAACGATGTAGGATTTTACTTATTTATCTTTTACTTAAGTTAATACTTTCGTGTGCTTCTTTTTAACCACAATGCAAAAATTTACAAGTTATGTCTATCTTATATTACTTACACGCTAGTACTATAGCAATCATACCTACGTGGAATAGTCCCAAGAATGATGGCAGCGTTTCCGCGTAGAATCGCTAAGCTGACACTTTGTGCAAAAAAAGAAGCCAGCCCTCTTGTCACCTGAAGAGGCAATTAACCGAGGTGTTAAACGGATATTTTTTTTGCATTTTGACTCCATTGCCCTAGGGTCTCAACTCTTTTACTTAATAATAACAACAAATAACTGTATAACACGAAAACATTTTTTTTTAAACTTCATCATCATTCTCCTGCCCTTATCCCACTCTAAGTGGGGTCGGCACAACATGTTACAAACATGTTGTCACATGGTTTGGCTACGTATTTTACGACCGGCTGCCTGCCTGACGTCAACTTACCTTAGTCGCCTTTTACGACACCTCGGTAAGAAATGAGGGTGGTCTATTCAATGCAGCCGGATACCACACGGCGATTTTTTTTAGAACTTACCTATATTAAATGTAAATATTTCAAAATTTATTAGTCTCTTGTATACTTTTCGAATTAAATGAAAAAAAAATAAATAATAGTGATCTGGTTAATGATATCAATTTTTTCTAAAACTATTTGATTTAAAGTAAAAACATTTATATTATGAATTATTATAAAATATGATAATTATATTAAAACTATCGTCGTCCTCCTGCCCTTATCCCACTCCAAATGGGGTCGGCACAACATGTTAAAAACATGTCGAATCATATGACAACATGTTAAAAACATGTTCTCATATGATTCGGCTACGTATTTTACGACCCCTCGATAAGAAAGAGGGTGGTATATTCTACTCAAATGGATACCACACGGTGGGTCAACTAACCTTAGTCGCCTTTTACGACACTTCGGTAAGAAATGAGGGTGGTCTATTCTACTCAGCCGGATACCACACGGCAAAATTATATTAAAACTATATATTATTAAAATGCATTTCACAAAATTATCTTTTAAACGATTACAACTAATTCTTAAGCTAATATAAAGTAAGACAAGGTAAGGGGGCTCCATGAAGGGGGGCAGAGACAGCTTATTGCAAGGGCAGATGTACACTGACACCTGCCCTTCGACAGTACGCCTCTCTCTTCCCCACCCATATATGTTATATAATATCTCTCTCTCTCTATCAACTAGTTATGAATAGTTAATTACGTCAATTCCTAATCAAGCAAATAAATTTGATACTTTGAATTTTCATATTTCTTGCGGCTTCCTCTATAAATCAAACATTTTACAAATATTAAGATGTGCTTTTACGTAAGTCTGGCAATCAAACGTATTTACATATTAATTAGATTAAATCAAAGTCAAAGATTAAGTCAAAGGGAAACTAACTTCACGTATCAACTAGCATGCGTTGATTCAAATGACACTTGGAAGGACGTATATGAAAATAAATTTAATTTTATTCGTGTAACCTGACTTAGCTTAATATTATGTATTTATTATTAAAAAAAACTTTGTCCTTCATGAATACAAATATTTCAATTCAATAACGTCAATTTATTCTCGTATTTCAACTGAAAATAAGTTTTTCGGACAAACGGTATCTTACTTTGTTAAAGTTTGCGGACAATAATGTCACGAAACAGTTATAAGCATATTTATCTAATTTAATTAATTTATATATCTCCACATTTTGATTTCATTATGCCACCCCTACGAACTATATCAATTTGTATCAACTAATTAATTTTTTAGTTTTATTGTAAATAAATAAATAAATTTAAAATAAGTATATTGGACACTTACACACATGGTCGTCCGTCGTCAAAGTAAGTAACTTAATACTTGTGTTATGGGTGACAGAGAACTGGTAGATATACTACATATATAATTTTAAATAGATTCTTAGATATAAATATACAGCCAGGCTCGAAGAACCAACAAATTGTTTGTAGAAAATGTTGGCCCTTGGCGGGAATCGAACCCGCGACCCACGGAGCTAAAGGAAGAACTACTACCCATCGCGCTAACGAGCCAGTAAATTAATGTGTACAGTACATTATACCTATAACTATATAAATTGTATAAAGACATTAAAATACACAGCCTCTTACATACAAACATGCACATAAGTAAACACACATAGAGAAAGAGACACACAATCATATATCTGCAAATACAATGAGGGAATGATAGAGAATGTCAGTCAGACACACACAGAAACAGCATGCGCGCACACACGATCGCAGTCATGCACGCACACGCACACGCAAAACACATCACAAACAAACAATAAGAGAAAGATAAAAGGTATACAGACACAGCAAGCGTGCACACGCGCAAAAATGCACGTACGCACACATCAACAAACAAGCACAAAAACAAAGAGTAAAAAAAAGGCTGACACACACAAATACACACTTTCATACACACACATAAACGGAATGCGTGTTGTATGATAACTTTAATATATATTATACGAATCTTTCAGATGCTTATAAATAAATGTAACATAACAAATTAACTTTACGAAGGATTACTGTAATATTAAAACGTATATACAAAAATAATGTTATAAATATTTTAATATATTTATGTATACAATCAGCTGATAATCGGAAACATTGACAGCAGCTTTGCAGGTGTATCAACTATGTATACCGTAATAACAAAATATGAACCGATAAACATAAATTTCATACGAGCATCGTATCGTGCGTGTGTCAAATACTAAATTGAATGAATATTAAACATGCTGTCAAAAATCAAGAAAATTACCATGAGTATATACAACTATTCAATATAAAATGTTTACTGCCGATACGAATGTTGATGCATGTTAAAACATTTGAGAAATTGAACTCGCAAAATTGTACGCATAATATTAACATTGAGTATAGGAAACCTGCATATCTCTAGGGAATTCTGGGGATATGTGTAACCTACCAATCCGCATTGGAGCAGCGTGGTAGGTCTTAGCTGCAACCCTTCCCTGTAGAAACGGAGAGAGGAGGCCTAAGCCCAGCAGTGGGATTGTAATAGGCCGTTACCTTACTTTACTTTTATGTATTTAATGAGTTGATTATATTTATTTTATAATGATCTATTTAATATATCGACCGCCATTAAAGTAACTAAAACTTATTTTATTACTATTTGTTAAAAGAAATATATTTCATTAAGCATTCAGATATATGATTTATAGAAGCAGGCGTTACTTTGCGGAATTCCATATTACAAGCAATATAACAGAACTAACTACTTTGCTATAATCCGCACGGGTTAAGTGAATGCATGCAAAGCCAATGTGTATGACGACGGCTCCACGACAAAAATCGTACTGCAGGCAGTACGATTTTTGTCGTGGAGCCTATTCTCCTGATGATGCTTCGGTTTCGGGGCGAAACGATCGTCGAGTTTGTGGTGGTGGGTGTGTGTGCTGCTTTTGTGTGCGTTGTTGCTGGTGAATTGTGCCTTGGGGTGCATGTGGTGGCTGGTCCTGCATGTATAAGGTGCGTAGATTTTGCCTGCTTCATACACATTGGCTTTGCATGTATTCACTTAACCCGTGCGGATTATAGCAAAGTAGTTAGTTCTGTTATATTGCTTATTCAGATATATTTTAACAATGGAAATATAATATTGCTAATTAATAAAACATAAAATATAAAAATAAATGTGAATTAGTAAAACCTAGACTAGTGAAGCCGAAAACTGAATTTTATAATCGATGGTAATTCTCCGCTTTTTGCAGACTCGATTCTTCTGCGTTAACTTCTCCTGCCCAGTAAAATTATAGAAGCTATTAAGATCTTACAATAAATATCAATTAACGAAAGAAAATGATCGTGGTTTCTGTAACAAACAAGGTAGAGTACGACACTATTATACCGATAATTTTGCGTAAATGTGTTCCTTCCTTTATATTTTTCATAAAATTTTATATATAGAAATATATTTTTAATTTTAAGAAACAAGTCCCATTTCATTCCAAGTAAAAACAAATAATAAATAAATAAATATATGGGACAATTATACGCACGGTCGTCCGTCCCCAAAGTAAGTAACTTAATACTTGTGTTATGGGTGACAGACAATTGGTAAATATACTACATATATAATTTTACATATATATGTTACATACATATATATACACCCAGGCTCGAAGAACCAACAAATTGTTTATAGAAATTGTTGGGCCTCGGCGGGAATCGAACCCGCAACCTGTGGAGCTAAAAACAAAATCACTACCCACTGCGCCAACGGGACAGTCAAATAATAATAAGTAATCAATAAAAAAGTAATAATAAAATTGTTTTGCTATAATACGCGATACATAATCCGCGATAAAAATTAAGTAATCAATAAAGTAATCAATATCAGATAAGATATAATAAGTAACAAAAATTAATAAAGGAACAAAGATAATAATGTAATAATCTTAAGTAAACACACTAAAAGTCTTGTAATAAGTAAACATAAACTTTAATAATATCCAGTACAGGTTTGCGTAGTTTTCAGACGGCTCGGGCAGGTGCGGGCGCACACTTCTTTCATTAAAATTAATACCAATGTCGCGTGTGCACATTCTTACTCGATAACGCCTCGCCATAATTAAGGTATGGTTTAAAACGGGCAAACTCGTCTGACGCGGTGTGCGGACGACGCGACGTCGCGCGCCCGCCACGCGCCTCGCGCTGACCGACGTTTAAGGACGATGTACACTGAAACGTTTATCAATAATTTTGTTAAGGCGCTGAACAGAGCCAAATAGGCTGACTTTAAACACGTTTTTAACAAAAGCTATAGGGATGACGATTAAAAGAAAAATATATGTTAATATACATCATATCTCAGAGAGAATGTAAGATTTCAAAACATGATTACGATACTTTTTTTCGATAAAAAAAATTGGTAAATAGACCTCTGATTTTTACTTTGATCGTAAATATCTCTAATATTTATCAACAAAAATTGGTAAAATTAATAAGACTAATAAATCATTATAATATAAAGAGAATGTAAGATTTAAATTTTGAATTAATTAAGATTTCATTCAAATTAAATATTTTTTAGAAAATAGCAAAACTGAAACGAGTCATCGTCTCGCTTCTCTTTTACATCTACGAATATAGACAGTGATCGCTGAGGCGCGCTGCTATACGGACGCGTGTCGCTAGCTGCCGCCTTTTGTGACTATTCCTTGTTGATAATATGTCTTTTTTTAGGTGTTTAGTTATAGTTTCAGCATACTTAGTTTTATAAGATTAATTAGACATAAGTTTTTTAAATAAATTGTACAAAAAAAGTTTGGATAAAATAGTGTACACCTACAATGGGTGTTAAAAAATTAAGTGCGTCGCTACGCCGTCGCAGACATTGTGGGCGTGGCTTATATGCCGAAATCTGAATTTACGCCAGCTCTGTTCAGCGCCTTAACGGTCGTAGTTTTGCCATAGAGTTATTACACTTAGAGTAAGTGAGCCATTGCCAGGCCAGTAAATGACAATGACACAATAAATTATGAGATGCATCTTCATCTCATAATTTATTGTGTCATTGTACACACTCACAAACTGCATCTTTATCTAATCACACACATAAAGAGACATAGATAGATAGATAGATCACCTCATTTGCTTAAGTATAATAACTCTATCGGTTATCCGCTGAACCAGACTCGTCACAGTGATACCTCGATGCCCTTATACATATATATGTATAAGGGCATCATCTAAAGCTCTACGTGCTATATACCTATTTCTTGGAGAAATATATCGTATTCGCCAATTTCAATATAGTTTAGTAAATACTATTAGACCTCTTATGGCGCTGTCGTGGAAACATTACATTACATTATTATTTAATTATTTAATATTATTATATTAAAAAATTAATAAAAAAATATCAAAATATTTACTTCAGGGTTTTATTTATTATATTATTTATGAATCGTAGAAAACGATTGTTTTTTAAGTCGACGAAAAATAAAGTCGGTATAACAAAAATCATTTCTTAATTTCGTAAAAAAAAGAGTATATCTGAACTTGAAATGAACTATAACACTATGCGAATAGACACAGAACATTTGATGGGAGTAGGTACGGATCTACCCAAACAACAGTACAAATTATCATTAACTACGACATATCTTTTCAGGTTATAACGATTGAATCTACTTGCCTACGCAACATAAACTATAACACAACTGAGAGCTGTGAGCATCTAATAGTCGTATAAGTCTGCGTTCAGAACGAGATGGCAATTATGACAAACTCGACTATTTAAACGAATAATCTCACTAAAAAACCCAACGCCGGTATATATTACTAGCGAACCTCTCTTTCTCTTTTGACTGCAACTTATTAAAACAGTTATTGTACTATTTCCGATTGCTACATGCTTACAAATATAAAAATAAATAAATAACAATATAAAAACAGTGAACCCACGTATCGCGATACTCGTACAACGTCGCGTGTCTGCCACGCGCCGCTCGTGTACGAACATTGTGAGGAGTTCTGCGCGTGTGATTTTTTCTACATTGTATTTTCGGTCCGATATTTATAAAATAAAGAAATAACGTGTTAAGATTTTTTTATTTCTAGTTGCATCAATTTATATTGAAGTTTACACTAACACACACATAACATTTTCTTAGCCTGCAAAGACTGTCAATGCGTGTACGTTGCACACTATTAAAAATTTTCTTCGAACCTCATTTCTTTATATCAAGATTGTATGACACAAAATATCGAGTTTGTTTATTGGCAATCAGCATTCGACATTATATTTATGCACCCCGCTTTTTAAACAGCTGATTCTGCGAAGATCAAATCAAAAACAGCAAAATATAGCTGTTATGTCGCCATAGTTAGAGCGCTTTAATCTTAACGATGCGTTTTATTTAAATCTTAGTATAGTACCCGGCAATAAATAATGCACATCGAGAACTTAGTACGAAACAGCCAGCCAATTCGGTTTCGTAGAGCGTTGTCACTGTCACACACGGGTTCGTCAGTCTGTGCGACAGAGACGATGCTCTATGAAGCAGAATTTAGCCGATTTCTCCCTCTGAGACTCGATGTGCATTACTTATTGTCGCGTACTATATTTATGCTTGATTCATAGTTCATCATATAAAAGCGACCTACGCGATAGCATCATAATATCGTAGTTAGCGTAACGTAAAGAAAATTTCTGGGGAAACGTAATGTGTAAATTACAATTGGAAAAAATTATGGTTACAAGCTCTATTCACTTCTCGGTAAAGGGGAGATTTGACTTTTGGCAGCGGGCAAAAGTTTAACTGTTCTTTAAAGCAAAATAATAATAGTTTCGTTTATTCTTCCATCCATTTATTTTATTTAAACCTTAGAAAAGGAAAATATGATTAAAATGAATAAAAACACAAAAACTTGATGACAAGCAATAAAATGATATAAAAAATACCATATCACAAAAAAAAATTGTAATAAAAAAAAAACGAAAAATATATTAATTTTGCTTTAAAATACTATCGACGTCATGACAGTTATAACCATATAAATATTATAAACTCAAAGTGTGTCTTTCTTTTATTTATGCTATGGCTTCATCCAATGTCAGAACGTACAAAAGTATTTTCGTTATTCTTTGTGCTAAGGTAGTTGGTACTTTTAGGTAGTCCAATATTTTAAAGAATACGTCTTCCCATTCAATAAAATTTTAATAAGCACGAGTGTAAGTGTTGTCAAAAAACTCTTTTGAAACTTAGGTTTTAATGACATACAATTAAATCAAATCGTTGATAAAAAATCACAAGTTTACGAGATGAACAAAGGTAATTATCTATTTAGGCCCATCTTATCACCACTAACGAGGTGTCGTAAACCTATAAAAGATACATGGTTGTCGGCAAATAAAACTGATTTCCTAACTAGCCCTATTTATGGGGCGCAACGTGTATCCCTCGGGGAAATATTCCTTTGAAATATAACGTTAATTAATTCAACATTTACTTTCGTTAGCCTTATATAGAGTCGAATAACACTGTTCTTACTTTTAGTTTATTATAGCCAGGGTGCCAAGATAACCAGTTATAAAAATATATATTGATAATAATAAGCTAATAAAGGAAAATTCATTAAATTAATATAATAATATTGTAAAGTAAAGTAGCGGCCTGTTACAATCCCACTGCTGGGAATAGGCCTCCTCTCTCCGTTTATTGGAGAGAAGGATTGGAGCTAAGACCTACCACGCTGCTCCAATGCGGATTGGTAGGTTACACATATCTCCAGAATTCTCTAGAGATATGCAGGTTTCCTCACGATGTTTTCCTTCACCGAAAAGCGTGTGATAAATTGCAATTATCAATTAGACACATGAGTTTTAATAGAAAAACTCATTGGTGCCTGCCCGGGCTTGAACTCGTGTTCCCCTCGAAAGAGTCGCACGGTCTCACCGCTGGGCTATCACAGGTACTAATAATATTGACTCAATAATAATTGTTCCCATTGTTGTATGGGTTAACGGTTTACTAACGAAGAACCTTGACCAACATCTCAAGAGGCTTTTGCTTAGTTGTTGGATTAAGGGCAGAATACATAAAGCAGTGTTGTTTGAGAAGGCACGTATTGGGAGGAAGTTCCTCACTCTGTAACCATAACCACCGGTAGCTTGGGATCTTGACCCGCTTCCGCCGGACGACGATTTTATATGTTTTTAAATGTTTTTTTATTATTATTTTGTAATTAAAAATATTTACAATGTTATATTTCTTATCCTTTCTGAACCACTGAAAGGGGTGCACATGCAGTGATGTGCAGTATTTATAAATAGTATAAGTTCTTAGTTTAGTTTAGGTTAGTTAAAATTTATGTATTGTTTATTACTAACATAATTTTTTAGGTAACATTGTTACTAACAACTAATTAAGTATGGATAATGTATATAATTTAAAAATTAAATAAATAAAAGTTAGTATTAACAAAAATATAGAAATTACTAATAATAAATATGCGTTAAGCAATCCATCGACTGTACGACCTAGGGATAAAACAATGGATTTCATTGTTACGTTTATTTCTCCATACATATACACTTGTATGAACATATACCTAACCAAAGAGCGACAACTCAGAAATCTCGTGTCTCATCATGACGAGCGATTCAATAGCGTATCTCAGGATCGGTGTCAAAGTGTCCTCAGGGCTGACTTCCCGTCACAGTGTCCGACACAGACGTTGGACTGGAGGTGTCCAGCATCGAATTGTCCCAACCGATGCGATATGCTGATAGCCTCTGTTGTTTTACAAGCGTTCGTGACAGGAAATTTGCATTTCGGATATTGAATGCGGAGCGTGAGAAAGATTGGTAGCCTTTTTGTAAAAATAAATGCTTGACAAGACGTTCATTCATGGACTAGATGAAAAACGGTTACAATACAACATAGAATGATTGGTTTACTAGTCATAACTAAGGACTTCCAATATGTTGAGAACGCAACTTTTGCAATATATTCATAAAATATTTATGAATATATAAATATAAATTTACACTTTTATATCATTTCCTATCTTTCATTAATGCTTAAGTTTCATTCACTGCTGAAACCGTTATCATATGAACGTAAGCCCCTTCAACATTTAGTTTATGATGATATAAAAATACGTTGCTTATAATATGTACCTATAACAATTTTTTAAGTATTTATATTTACTGTATAAATAATTGAGTTGTTAATATATTTAGCCATATAGTAGCTTAATTCATATGTATTGGTTCAAATGAAATATCAAGGATTCCTTAAGTAGTTTTTTTTTAATAAATTGAATTTTTTGACATGAATTATGTAGAATAATTTGTAAGAACAAAATTACATACATATATAATAAAGAAGATGGCAACTGGTACATTAAAACTAGTAACATTATTTTTTTTGTGTGCAATGCACTTGGCCTTTTTACAATCACTATGAACAGTAATAAATAAAATCAAGCTATTATTACTCGGGCTTATCTTTCTACAAGTTATTTTACGACAATGATTGCTTTACATTTAAACCATCTCCAATGTGCCAATTTTTTTTCTGAGTTATTGTTACAATCGGTGATTTTTACTTAGGTCTCGGAATTGGAGTCAACTTTAACAATAGCGTACCGTTCACTTTCATCAGCAAACTACCAAAAAATACAGGCACCCTAACAATAAAACATTTAAAAAAATATCCCTAACACATACCACAATATCCTAGCAATGAAAACAATGTTTCTTTCATCAGTATATCGTGTTTGCCCTCGCGAAACAGTGATGACAAATCATTATCATTACCAGCTTTCAATAACACGAGAGTATAAGTTATTATGAACAGGACGCATTTTTCATACTATTTTCCCCGAATTTAATGACGATGTAATAACAAAAATAATACTAATAATTTTTATCTAAAGGCATAAATAAATATAGAAGCAAATATAATATCAAATAACTAAGCTGCATTTTTATTTTATACTTTATACTTTAGTTGCTATATGCTAAAAAACTATTCCCAGAAAACGAAAAAAAATTTAATGATTATTTCCTGATTTCCGAATGAATGAATAATAGTAGGTTGCTCTACAGAAACTTTATTGTAAATATATCTAGTAGGAGTTTTTGCTCAAACGCTGTACTGTAAGTTAAAAATTTAACAATATCCTTTCACATATGTGACCTAAATTTTTTTAATATTTTATCATACAAATATTTGGTATGTATCAGAGAGCCACATTTTAAAAGGGGTTAAATGCTTTGATATATCACGTTTTGTCTAAATCCGCAACTCATGCTTATACTCGGTGTCGAATGTTTAACTAAGCTAGGCTTTGTTAGCAAACCGATGCTTAAATGTATAACATTCTCTTTATTAATGCTTAATATCACCCTTTGACGTTGCGATGAATAGGACTCACTCAACAAATCGTTAATCAAACGATATTGGATACGAATCAGGTAGTTCCATTGTGTGAACGATGCCGGCAACATTTTGAACATATGATTTATAGAGTTACTTAATTTTTAAATATGTAGTTAATGTGAGGCCATACTTCAAAGAAACTTGCAACCGGGAGCGTAATGGGCTACTGGACTGGTTTAAATAATAACGCTGGAACACGCGATATTTGTAAATATTTGCTTGCTCACAAATATTTTTAGGCATACTTGTAATCCTAAGCAAAGATGTGAATGTGAACCAAGACTAACTTAGTTCACATTTACATCTTTGCTTAGGACAAAAAAATTGAAGGCATTATTAACGGTTATTAATAATTATTACTATGTTGAGGATTCTACTCAGTCTGTTGATTCAAAATAAATAATTTTTTTATCAATTTATTATATTCTTTGACGTGAGTTTTTATGGATATTTACAGTGAATGAGGAACAAATAATACACGCTTGGTGATCGCAGCGATGGTCGTAACTTATCGCTAACAGTAATGTTACATATAAGTAACATGTCAATCAATGGGTACAAATTAATACATGTTGTTACTTGAATTTTACGCTAGTATTTTGTACGTCAGTGCAGTTCACCACGTCCTGAAGATATTTGCAAAGTGTAAGAAGATTTATTCCCTTACATCCTTTTAAACAGCAGAAAACTAAAATTGCGCTTTTAAAATTTAATTTCAGAACAATCTTCCTTTTTACGCATTGCAATGTTAAGTTGTCATAAATGATATATGGTGTCATACATGATGTACCTTTTATAATATTATTTTTACCTTAAAAAGGCAATTGTTATAATAATTTAATGAAAAGTAAAACTGGACTATGATATGAAATTACTATAATATTATATTGTAGACAGCAACAATTTTTAATCAATGTCTCAATTTATTATTGCTAGCTACACTATAGTTACCGCCCATCCAGGGGTATGTAAGTCAGGTCATTAACAGAGCTCTCTCTATTTTGCGATCGGTTCTTCCTCTTGTACGGAAGCTCTGTTAGTTGGTCGATTCACGTGACTCATTATTTATTGTGTTGTATGGTTACATACGTGTTAATTTTGTTCTCTTTTATAAATCCTACTTCGAATCCTAAAAATATATATAACCCTGTCACAATTCTATCTGCGTGTGAAGCGCGCCGACTTCGGGATAGACCAAACCCATTCGCTCAAAAGATATACTATACTATTAACGCAATTCGCCTTCAATTTTGCGTTATTTTATTTACTACAAATGACATACCAAATTACTCAACAACAACAATAATCAAGCGGTAAAACGTATTTGTTTTATGTCCCACATCACTGAACCGTGTCCGTGCATCAGCAGATGACACATTTCCCATCATCACATCCCCTAAATCCCACGTTTTACATCTCCGTAATTTGTCAGACGTAATCGTTTTATTTGTAGCGTGTAATTGCTGCGATATAATTGGTAGATGTCATACGTTCTGTTTTTTCTGTAGATAAATTTTTATTTAATAAACAAAAATCGAAGCTTTGTACTTCAGGGATCTGTGCCAGCAATAGATTGTGACGAGTTTGTTTTACTGTGAACATGTCACACAGAACTCTCCTTATATCCCGTCCCGAACTCCGGGTATAATATGTAGACTTAAAACAATTCTATCTTTCAATGGCAGTCTGGTTACAATCGGTAAAGTCTACGAATACTGCCGCAAACATAAATGATAGTGGCAAAAAAAAATCTAGAAAACCATAAAAAACCGTAAAAAATATAGATAATTTTTAAATCACAACCAAATTTTCTCATTTAGTATAATATATTTGACAAGGCAAAATGCGCTAAATAAAATGCTTAAACAATACTATAATTACTGACTGAAAAGTGCTGGTTTTTCAACGTAATTATTGAAAAAAAAACATTTAGTATTTTGTTGCTATCGACGTATTTCACAAAATACATAAGGATGCACCGGACACAGAATAGACATCCATTTATAGAATTAGGCGTTACTTTGCGGAGATGTATAGTGCAAAGGTAATAATAAATATTATTTTTCCATAATCCGCGATACAGTAAGTAGAAAATATATATAGTGCTAAATGTATAGTAGACTATCCTTTTTTTCATAACAGATACATGCAGGATTCGTAAAAACACATGCACAAACCTCCACCACTGCCACCACAATACACAAGCACTACACACGTGCACTATCACAAACTCAACAGCCGTTTCGCCCCGCAACCGAAGCATCATCAGTAGATAGACTCTACGTAACTACTCTCAAAATCGTAAAGCGTCGTGGAGGAGAATAGTCCAGTTTACATTTAGCACTATATATATTTTCTATTTACTGTATCGCGGATTATAGCAAAATAATTTTTATTATTACTCTAGACTTTGTTGTTTCCTTTGGATTTGTGTTAAAATTGATGCATTTGACTGTATATGAGAGCCTTTAACACCTTGTTTCAAATGCTTTTATTATAATGTATTTTTGACTTTAGTACGCAAATAACGTTCCTTTTCAATCAGTATTGAGGATCATTTTAACAACAGGAGGTAAAATATTCGTCATTTGTAATGACATGATAAATTTGTCGCAACTGCTGGTGGGAAGTGAAAGCTTACAAAATTATGGTACAACAATTTGAAATATTGATCATATTTAACTCAGACAAACGTTCAAGTATTTTATTAATTGCCAAAGAAATACTTGAAGTCTTTTTTTAAATATAATATGTTAAAGTAATAAATATAACAAACAAATGAGGTATGAGATTAGTGGTGATATACAGTAACATGGCTTGAAACTTGTTTATAGCGAGTTTTCTAGTTAAAGCGATGAAATACACAACTATCCTAAATATTAAATGGTTAAAATTTCTATGTGATATATAATTTTTATGTTATATATCACATAAAAAGCCGTGTGGTATCCGGCAGAATAGAATAGACCACCCTCCTTTTCTGCCGAGGTGTAGTAAGAGGCGACTAAGGTAAATGCCGTGTGGTATCCGGCTGCATAGAATAGACCACCCTAATTTCAATTTCAATTTACGACACCTCGGTAAGCCGAGGTGTCGTAAAAGGTGACTAAGGTAAGTTGACGTCGCGCAGGCGACCGGTCGTAAAATACGTAGCCAAATTATATGACAGCATGTTTGCAACATGTTGTGCTGACCCCACTTAGAGTGGGATAAGGGCAGGAGAATGGATGAATGTATCACATGAAGATAATTTTTAAAGTATAATATAATAATTAACGGTATAAATAAATAAGTGAAATGAAGTCGTGATGATCCAAAAAAACCTTCCTATCCCTGGAAACTAACTGGGATAGTCATATGAGTCTATCACATTCATAATTAAGACTTTATTCCCAATGCGCTGCTGCTTATCGGATCTAAACTCTAATTCTTGCCTTGCCCAAGAGGCATTCCCCCATTAATGGGAGAGTAAAATCCTTGCTTGACGTTTTTCTGAATTGAGTTCAATTCAGAAAAGTCGATCGAAACAACGTTTGAAAATGTGGTTTATTTCAGAACAATTTCAAAGCATAGGTTACTATAAAAATATGTGATTACAAAAACAGTTACTTTTTACACACAGAATAGTAACATTTTATTTGATACGCTTTTATGTAATTGCAAGCTTTTACTACACCTTTACGTTATAACAATTATTACAACTTGAAAGTGCAGCATAATATTCATAAGGCGGATGATTTTATTTGAGATTAGAGAGAGATGAAGATAATATCCTCGGCAATCTTTATAAAATATTGTGAATTATCCGAATAATACTATATAAGATAAGAATATGGACTGAATAAAATAATTTCTTTAAATTCAAAATTAAAAGTTGGGAAAAAGATAGTTTAGGAATAGTTTTAACAGTTAAGGGGAATTTTAAATTTTGATTCATTTGTGCATAGTACATTTACAATATTAGGTATTGTAAATGTGAAATTGTTTTTCATCGGTTTAATTGATTTCCAAACAGGACAAATGATATTCAAATTCAAATTCAAAATAGTATTTATTCAAGTAAACTTGTACACAAGTGCTTTTGAATCGTCATTCGTTTGATAAATGTGAGCATTGAATTTTGTGAGAACGTATTCCCAGAAACATGGAATAAACTTCAATAAGAAAACCTTTTGATTATCAGAAACTATGCTATTGTTAAAGTTTCATATTATTTATCTAGTATATCCAGTCCGTATCTAAACGTAGCCCTCGTTGGCCAAGTCTACTTGTTGTCCCAAAAAGTCGTACAAACTACGTCAAAAAAAATACCACATATGCAGAAGCACTACTATTTCGGATATTACACATGTAGGCTCGTTCAACAGTTTTAAAAAACTTCTCGCGAAACACATTTTAGAAAATTGCACTAAAATAAGTCAATAACAACTGTTGAACGAGCAAGTCTATTGATGACCACCTAAGTTTTTAAATAATTTATAGAATTAGGCGTTACTTTGCGGAGATCTATAATACAAAAGTAATAATAAAATTATTTTGCTATAATCCGCTATACAGTAAATTGAAAATATATATATAGTGCTAAATGTATAGTGGACTATCCGGGGCGAAACGATTGTTGAGTTTGTGATAGTGAACGTGTGTAGTGCTTGTGTATTGTGGTGACAGTGGTGGAGGTTTGTGCATGTGTTTTTACGAATCCTGCATGAAACGGGTATGAAAAAACGGATAGTCCACTATACATTTAGCACTATATATATTTTCAATTTACTGTATAGCGGATTATAGCAAAATATTTTTTTATTATTAGTTTATATTCTCATATAAGTGACCATTGGTTTTGTTGAGAACAAATTATTTAAACCCATATATTAAAGTACATGTAATCATATATCTATGCATATATGTCATAACTCATTTCCCTCACTAAGGAAATGCGGGTACAAACAAGTATAACTTTTCTATAAAACCTAATATACTTAATAGATATTAATTACAATTTATAAACCGCTCCATGTTGAAAGAAAAGCTCGTGATGAAACCATAAATCCTTGGGATACTTGTAATCTGACAGTTTACATTTAAGTCACGTTGTACATATCGTCTTCAATTAGAGGGGTCTTTTGCGGCGGTATTGTTACAAAAATATGCGTTACTCTTAAATCATTTAATGACCATTTTCTTTATTATTGACAGTGTAAATACAAATAAAAAATGATGAATCTATGTTTTCCTCAATATTTGTTGCCTCAATGAGTAATTTAAAGTATAATAATAAATAAGTAACTTTAAACTTAAAATTTGACAAGTATTTGATACTACGCAACAATCATTAGTTCGATCAAAGCCACCGCCTTTACCGAATCTTGAAAGAAAAAGCGTATCTTTAATTTCTTTAATTACCGTTTATCTTGGATGTTACTCTGAATTTGCGAAATCACTTACTTCGATATCAGCTTTTTGTGTCTTTTTAATTTTTTAGATCTGCTGAAATGGAAGAATATATTTTTTTATTTAGGTAGGAATTTTTTATTTTCCAATTTCTTTAAGTACAAGGAATAATTGGTGATTATGATTAATTAAGTAATAACATAAATAAAGTTTAATTAATCATAATAATAAAAATAATCAAATTAATGTATATGTTGTTTAGTCTTAGACCTAGGTTTCTTCTAACAGTTATATAAGGGGTGTAAGGTTCAGGCCCAAATCAGAGACTGGTCGTCAACCACACCTGCTCGAGGTGCACTATGAAAATAAACCAAATAGGCTCTGGCGACCCACCCATGGCACTATAACCATTTTATAACTGACCTAAATATTACTAGACCGAAAGTGATCCGCAGCACTGACAGTACGACAAGGTTAGCGCTGCTATCACCAAACCGCATGCCAAGCGTAATGATTACTGGCAAAACCGTTATAGTCCGACACACACTAAATATAAAGGGGTTTAATAAAAATATTTTCAGAAAATTCATATATTTTATCTGCTTAACCATAATAAGATGTATATTACAATTAGATTTGTTAAGAATATTGAATATCTCTATTAACATGCGGTTCATCACAGCAAATAGTAATAAAATAATTATGCAAACAAAAATAGCAAATTCCTTAACATTGAATTTAATACAAACATACCGGTTTATACATTTAGTAAAGATTCCAACGGGTGTCGAGCTCGGACACAATATAATATGTATGTGAAACAAAACACTGAATTTTTCACAAAACACTTCGAAATAAAATTCTCTGTCACCTTCCATTAATTAAAATTCAAAAACATTAAAGCCTACTTTAAATTAACCCATTGCTATGCGAGGTATTTCAGAGAGACGTACCTACTACAACGGCTGAGTGTTCCGAACAAATAAATATTACCTATTTTAAAAAACTTCAAGTTTCCAAATGTTATAACTTAATAATTTGAAAATGTTTTTAATTAAACAAGTTAAAGTGAAGTACCGGCCTATTATAATTCCACTGCTGGGCATAGGCCTCCTCTCTTCGTTTCTGGAGAGAAGGGTTGGAGCTACGAACTATCACGCTGCTACAATGCGGATTGGTAACAAATATCTCTAGAATTCTTCAGAGATATGCAGGTTACCTAACGATGTTTTTCTTCACCGAAAAGCGTGTGATAAATTGCAATTATCAATCATTCACTAAAGTTTTAATAAAAAAACTCATTGGTGCCCGGGGTTTGAACTTATGACCCCCTCGAAAGAGTAGCACAGTCTCACCGCTGGGCGGTATAATTATTTGAGCGAAAAAATGTATGTAATATTAATATGACTCGTATTTCTGTATATAAAAATGTTGACAGGCGTCATTATTATGAGAAATTGGCGCTATATATTCACTGTAAGAGTTTTTAAGACCCCAAATGCTACAGAAGCGATTCACGCGTATAACCTCGGGCTATCTATGGTTCACCACGAACGTCGACCTACAAACCTTAGATAGTGAACGTGTGTAGTGCTTGTGTATTGTGGTGGAAGTGGTGGAGGTTTGTCCATGTGTTTTTACGAATCCTGCACGTATCGGGTATGAAAATACGGATAATCCACTATACATTTAACACTATATATATTTTCTATGTACTGTATCGCGGATTATAGCAAAATAATTTTATTATTGCTTTTGTATTATGGATCTCCGCAAAGTAACGCCTAATTCTATAAATCATGGTTTTGTCTTATAAGCTTGAAAGTCCGACAAATTGTTAAAATACACAGAATAATAGAAATTTATTACATTTCTTAAGAGATATTCAAAAGTGAAGTTTTAAATACAGTCCTATGTTACTTTTTATGTTGGTAAAAATACTTTTAATTCATTGCCTATAGTTGGCACAATGACCACTTAGTACGTCTGAGCATATTGACCACTAGTAATTTGCTACTAAAGTATGGTGGCAACCAGGTATTAAGCTAGGCTAATGGCTGCAAATACTAAAATACAAGCGGGCACATAAATATCCATCGGCAGATAATCCCTTTATGCTAGAGACCTAAAATGTTTTAACAGGAATGACAACGATAAAGTTACGATTAAAACAAAGTGACTTTTATCCGCTACGTAATATGCTTTTACGAGACCTACTTAGTAGTGAACATATTAAGATATCAGAATTTAAAATTATAGCGATTCGTTTATTTCATATATTATCTTTATTTTGTTTTAACATCTCAATGGGTGCTATTTAACGATAACTTTTCATAAGGTACTCGATATTACAAGCTCACATTATCAACGCTTGCAGTACATGTTGAACTGAAAATATTAACAAATCGTACGTAACGTCATAAAATTCACTGGTCATCAAAAAAACTGGGCACGCGTTAGCCGCTCCCTGCCCGCTCCCCTAACCAACTTGCCAGGTACGGACCGTACGTATAAAGGGGAAGGGATGATGGAAAATAATAGGGGAAGAGAATTTTAAAATTTATATTTTTTTGCAGCCGGCGCAGGTGATATAACGCGTGCGCGTGCGCCGCCGGCTCACTTGTGCGTGAAGCTCCGTTGCCGCCGCTCGCGCTCGCCCTTACCGAAAGCTCCTACGAAGCCTCCCTTTACGCGCCGATCAGTGCTTTTCCAAACGCCGCGCGCGTCACCCGTGTGCACGTAACCGCGACCGCTCGCGTGAACACGTAAAATGTTACAAGAAATACAACTACTTCAGGGCCAGACTAACTATGTGGTGGTCTCTTCCGGCTATCCATCCGCAACTGTAACCAAAACGTCAGTGGAAAAAAGGATTGTTCCGATTGCTCCGGCACCAGAAAAAAATTACGTTACACATGATTCCCCGCCGAGTTTACAGTACCGCAAGAAAGTGCATTTTAGAACGAATCCGTATACGGGACCTCAAGCCGCTTCGATCGCGAGACGTAATGCGAGAGAACGTAACCGCGTCAAGCAAGTGAATGACGGATTTAATGCACTCCGCCGTCATCTACCGGCTTCTGTAGTAGCCGCTTTATCCGGTGGCGCTAGACGGGGATCCGGAAAAAAACTAAGTAAAGTAGACACACTACGGATGGTCGTTGAATATATTAGGTATTTACAACAGTTATTGGATGAAAGTGATGCAGCCTTAGGTATCACACGAGACCAAGAAAATAGAGAAAATATACCAAGCAGTAATTCGCAAACGCTAACAGTGTCGGATATGGATGATGGATTCTTTTACGGTAGCGGATCACCTTGTTCGGAGAAGGCGGATTCACCTGCCCCATCGGAATGTTCGTCAGGGGTCTCATCTGCGTATTCTAATGTAGATCGATACGAAGTTTCAACACAACAATCCCTCGGCCCTATGGATGAAGATGAACTTCTCGATGTCATTTCATGGTGGCAGCAGAAATAGTTATTAGGTAAGATTTTTTTATATTCAAATATTAATTCTGTAACTTTATGGTACTGTATAATCAAATATTTTCCAATTTAATTTTCAAACATGTCGATTTTCATGTATCACGACTTGCTAATATAAGTTATTATCGTAATTTTATCGAATGTTTCACTGATCGCTTGGAACCGGCTCCAACCTGAACGAATGGATAAAACAAAATTGATAATATATAATTTATTTTTGTCTACAGGTACGATCGAGCCGAATTAATCGTGGACGAATCCCTCCGAGTTACTGTAAATTATTATTTGACAGTGAAGACGAAAAGACTCTGGATATATCTAGTCAAAAATTAGTGCCTTTAATTTAAATAATAAGTTTTAGTGAATAGCAAAAGGAAAAGCTCACGCAATACATACGAAAAAGTGACTAATCAAGTTAAGTTTCATTAATGTGTTTGGAATTTCATTTGTTTTAGCTTGTTACCTGTAAGTGAGCATTCGAGGCTTTGTGAGGAACTGAGCCTACCGACAAATTGTACATACGTAGATTAAGATACTGAATAAATTATTATTTATTGAATAGTTCGTAGTCATTTAATCCAAATTCTTATTAGGAAATTATATGAAAAAAAACATTTTGTAATTTACGAAAGAAAAATTTGTTGTATTTATATTATTATTATATAGTTTATTATATTTTCCAATTATATTCTATCTTTATTTAAAATTTACTAATGAATTATTTAATCCAAAAAACCAAATAAACTTTCTTTTTAGAATTTCCAAAATTATTATATAGTTATTTTTCAGCCAAGATATTAAAATATATTTGAGTAACTGAACTAAATTCCGCGAATATTAATTTAATAACCGTAAAATTTTACATGCCAAAAATAAAATTTTGCCAGTCAATTATAATCATTTGGATATTTAAAAAAATTTGGATTGCAAAGATTGGTAGGTTACACATATTCCCAGAATTCTCTAGAGATATACAGGTTTCCTCACGATGTTTTCTTCTACCGAAAAGCGTGTCATAAATTTTAATTAGCCATTAGAAACAAATGTCTTATATTAAATGCGAAATCAGTCCATCTGTCTGTCGATATCTATATATTTATTATCCAGTTATAATCTATATTAGAATAATTTATTGTTTTTAAAATCCGGGTGTACGTATATGTATTAAAGTTTGTATTTTAAATCATATATATTTACCAGTTGTTTGTCACCCCTAACACAGGTATTACTTACTTTTGGGACGGATGACTATGTGTGTCATTTTCCCATGTAATATTTATTATTATTTATTAAATAGCTACTTTCCTTTTCGGAAGATATCATCACAATAATTCGCTTTATAAATTTAAGCACTAGTTGCTAGCGATAAACGTGAAAAATATTAAACAGTATCCACATAATAAAAACCAAGTAGACTTCCATGAAGTAATAATTTGTTTAACATGATTCAGAAAAACACAGCTTTTGATACTCATAAGGAGTCAAAAATTATTGTAATAAAATGTTAAAATAAGCATATAGTAAACACATAACAAAATTAGTATGATACAACAACGTGCATGTATGATTATATAGTCCAAGAGACCGTGACTTAGTTATTTATCGGTTATTGGTTTAAAATTTATTTTAAAAAGCTTATAAGCAAGTGCTTTTGAATTATCGCATCCACTCATTATTTATCTTTTTTTTACATTACAATGAGACGTTATAAATGGGAAACTTGGAATTATAATATCAAGTTAACATATTATTCATATATTTCACATTTATCAACCTAGTATGCGTTCGCATATAGGAAACGAAAGTAACATGAGTTGACACGATCGATTGCGGGTATAATTTGTGGCAAATAAAAGGTTTCACTTATTACATACGTTAGTGCATGTATTATAATGTTTTGTAAACACATAAACAATGAAAAGATTCTTAAGTTTTTCTTTAAGAAAACAAAGGAAAGTAATATTTATATTATTTTGCTACAATCGGTAAAGCAAATTAAATAAAATCATTATTTCTTTTGTATTTTTGATTTCCTTAAGGTAACACCTAATTATATTAATTGAAACAAGATGAAATTAGAATAGTACTAAATACAGTTTTAATTTACGTTATAACTTCAAAATAAGCTTTGCTGCAAACGGAAATTATTTTATTTTAATAGTTTATTCAATAATAAAATTATGCAAACAGTTCTGTAAACAAATTATTAAGAGCAGTAAAAAAAAATTTTTTCTTATCTGCCTATAACATGTTTTTCAATGACCCATAAATACAATAAAATTCATATCCATTGACATACCATAAGAATATCTACAGATAGTTTATTGGCGAACATTGATTTAAGGAAGTACATTTTCAACGGTGGGTTCTAAGTCTATATAAGCCCACATGCAATATGAGAATTTTATTTGACCGTCTTGAACAGATTAGTGTCTCGTTCCAATATAAAATGGATTTAAGACTTGAAGGTTTTAAATAACTCGTTCACTTATTTTATACTGTTTGACACGTCTTGGACTTTATGCAATGATTAGTATTATAATGTGCAATGGCGTTTATCAATTTTATGCTAAAAAGAAATGGCATTTCAGAAAACTTCATTTTAACTTAGTGTCTTTAAACTGTGGCTTATCGACAAGTGCTAAGAGTAATGCATTAAATATTTATTTTTACTTAGTGTATTTAAGTTGTATCTTATCAACGTTTGTTATTACGTTTGAATTACTTAAATATTTACTATGCTTAATATGTAGCTGTTATAATTAAATTATGAATAGAGTTCAAAATAGGTTAGATCAAATATCAAAAAGACTAAAGCGATTTAACAAAGCTTTACCTTTATCAATTAAATTAATGACTCTTAATTTCAGAAAACTAAGGCCCATTTTGTTATTTTAAAGAAAATGTAAAATAAAACATAAAATTAAAATTAAATAATAGTATTATAACTCTCCACTGGCAGAGTCTGTCTTCTAACTAGAAAAGAGACTTCAGAACTGCCTCTCAAGAACTTTGGTATAATGGTGATTCATAGGAGAGTTCACATTGCATATTAACGTCTTCAGAATACTATTGCAGCTAGACCGCAGTCAAACTCAAACTCAAAATATTCTTCATTCAAGTAGACTGTTTACAGTACTTTTGAATCGTCAAATGTTTTCTAGAAGCTACCACTGATTCGGAAGTTTGCTCCTACCGAGAAGAACCAGCAAGAAAGCAGCAGCAGTCATGTTAATAACGATGCAAACTTGTTCCTTATGGCATCGTGAGAACATCTTGTTTGTGTATGATCCAACATATGTGATGTAGTATAAAATAGCAGCAGCCTCAACAGTATTCTAAAACCGTTATTATACTGCTATACTATAACTTAACCTAAACGAATTTTTCAATAAGTTTCTACGTTTTAACAGATTATAAAATATAATACTAAGTACCTACTTTAAACTATAAAGTAGTATTTATTTAGTCGAATAAAACTAACATTACAACATTTTATTATTTTATAATGTTACTCTTGCATTGACATTCAATTAAGCCAGATTTCACATTTTTAATATACTAAACATATAATACTAATATGCTGTGATAGCCCAGCAGTGAGACAATGTGACTCTCTAGTGACGATCATGGGTTCAAACCCCGGGCAGGCACCAATGAGTTTTTCTATTAAAAACTTATGTGTCTAATTGATAATTGCATTTATCACATGCTTTTCGGTGAAGGAAAACATCGTGAGGAAACCTGCATATCTCTAGAGAATTCTGGGGATATGTGTAACCTACCAATCCGCATTGGATCAGCGTGGTAGGTCTTAGCTCCAACCCTTCTTTCCAAATATGGAGAGAAGAAGCCTATGCCCAGCAGTGTGATAGTAACAGGCCATTACTTAATACTAATAATGCCTCGAAACATGAATCCAGTATCACTCGTCATTTCCCTCAATTCAGATAAATGGTATTATCTGAAATCTTTAAAACATGAAATGTAAATGAGTACAAAGCAAGTTGCTTAACTAACGCTATTATCGAGGCGTACTTAGATAAATCGATAGTCAGTTTAGCACTTCGAAATATAAATATCAATAAAGCTTAATTAAATTTAATATAAAACTCATATTTCTTACTTTGGGATAAATCCCCAGATACTCTCTATTCAGCTACCACGGTATATGATCCATCGCTTTTTTATCTTTACCAATTTTCTACGTTATTGAAAAAATAATTATGAATATAATAATAATAAATAATTAAAAAAATATTTGAATATAATAATAATTATGAATATAATATAATAATTATCCAGTATAGGATCTAGTTCAGAAACTGTCCGAAACAAAGAACAGAGAAAATATTTTTTGATAAATTCACGTAAACACGATACCATCTTTGATTATCAGTGGCTGTATTACCCTTGATTCTCATAAATCATAACCCGCAGGGACAAAATTAGCGAGGCTGGATACCATCGGAGATTCCATAAAATAGAAAAAAATACCTCACACGTCACCAATTAAGCATTTTATATTACATTATTCGACACAACCATGAGGGCTCTATTAATTTATAACCAATGTGGGTGGATAAACTGACATTATTTTGTACGGTCGCGGAATATTGATAACTGTTATTAAGGGTTGCTTATACAGCTTCACAGGAATCATTAAAATATTTAGACTGATAGTTTATCCCAACAACAGTACACTCTCAAAAGTGCACATACCTGCTTTTCTAGTCAACAGGAAAAAAAATATAAATCATCATCATCCTCCTACCCTTATCACACTCTAAGTGTGGTCAGCACAACATGTTACAAACATAATGTGATTTGACTACGTATTTTACGACGGCCGCCTGCCTGACGTCAACTTACCTCAGTCGTATTTTACGACACCTTGGTAAGAATGACGGTGGTCTATTCTACTCCACCGAATACCACACGGTAGGTTAACTTAGCCTAGTCGCCCTTTACAACACCTCGGTAACAAATGATGGTGGTCTAAATGATTTATAGAAGCAGGCGTTACTTTGCGGAATTCCATATCACAAGCAATATAACAGAACTAACTACTTTGCTATAATCCGCACGGGTTAAGCGAATGCATGCAAAGCCAATGTGTATGAAGCAGGTAAAATCTACGCACCTTATACATGCAGGACAAGCTAGCAGAGCTTCTGCCCTCTACTCTCTGCATTTTGCAATCTCGACGATGCTTCTGCGCTCGGCACTCCAGCCCGGTGACGCTGTAAAAGCTGTGAGGGTTAGCACACAGTCACTTCGAAAAAAAACAATATCACCATAAAGAAAGAATTGTGCGATGTCTTAAAGTATATATTTGATCATGTTATGTAAATAGTCACTTTTCAAGTAAAACTTTATGCCTTAGCATTATATAATTTGTTAACCTCTATAGTTACAGTACCAACCAGACAGTTAAGGAGACTATTGCGAGATAAGCTTTCTTCGTAATCGCCGGTGAAATAATAATTCAAT
Source organism: Morpho deidamia (assembly GCA_947086505.1). Classification (NCBI taxonomy): domain Eukaryota; kingdom Metazoa; phylum Arthropoda; class Insecta; order Lepidoptera; family Nymphalidae; genus Morpho; species Morpho deidamia. The sequence goes on from CAMTZC010000025.1 coordinate 7,273,439, forward strand.
AAAATATACGTAGAGTAACTTACTTTTAGTAACTTAGCTCAAATAGACTATCAATTTTCACTTAAGGCGATTATAATATACAATATTTTTCAATTAAGTTTATTTTAATTTTATCGCCACATCAAAATTACAGTATAAGAGATACTAAAGCTTGCACAGCTTGAGGTTTCACATACTCTTTGCAGCATAGAAAAGACTAAGCTGCCTGAGATATAACGAAAATCGATCATCAATTGTTTTATAGTATTGGTATGCTTAAATGACATAACCTCTTATTAAATCTTTGTTAGATTGAAAGTTCACGAATGACATGTATATTGTTATTAACATTTTTTTAAACACTATTAAAAAAGGCTAATACAGAGAGCCTACTATACTACTGTACTATACTACTTAGACGATAAGAATGCCTGGATATAGCTACTCTTTGACCCTGTGCAAGGCATTAATATATGTTATATGTTACTATATGTAACTAGTAATAAGAATTGTTCTTTTAAAAGAGTAACCGCCGAGTTTCTTGCTGGTTCTTCTCGGTACGAACTGCTTTCCGAACCAGCAGTAGATGTTGACGATTCAAAAGCACTTGTTTTCAAGTTTACTTGAATAAAGAATATTTTGAATTTGATACTGTAAATAAGACTGATCTATACGAATAAAATGATTCTTTGAGAGGATACTAGAATCGAACAAACGCTATAAAATAGTAAAACTAATGTAGAATGTTATCCATTTTCTTATTAATATCCAAACGTAAATTATCTTTTGATTCGATTGTTAAGCTTTTGACAAATTCACTTTTAGAGTGTGACCCGCGTGCTTCTACAAAAACGTTATTGTTTTGATAAAAAATGATATGCCATGAAGGCATCCGATAATAAGCGTGGGCGGAGTTACAACAAAAGAAAAATTGGTTAGCACCACACATAACAATACGGGTTGATGTTTTGATTCGGGTGTAAAATTAAGTTTTCTAACAACCGACTTCTATTGTCTGTTTGTTACTTAAGTTTTTTCTTATCACACTTCCTGGACTCTATTTGGACTCCGATTGTTTAGTATACAAACAAATTGACTTTAATTGCATACCTTTTGTATGTCTAGCGGGCATCCGTATACAGGTAAGAAATACACAGTTGCTGTGTGTTGGAAGCTGTGATAGCCCAGCGGTGAGACCGTTTGACTCTCCAGAGACGATCACGGGTTCAAACCGCGGGCAGACACCGTCTAATTTATCACACGCTTTTCAGTGAAGGAAAACATAGCGACGAAACCTGTATATCTCTAGAGAATCCTAGGGATATATGTAATCTACCAATCCGCATTGGAGCAGCGTAGTAAGTTTTAGCTCCAACCCTTCTCTCCGAAAAAAAAATGGAAAGAGGAGGCCTATGCCCAGCAGTGGGATAGTAACAGGCCGTTACTTTTTACTTTACACAGTTGAATTTGGTTTATAATTTTCCATAAAGGACACCTTTTTTGTATTATTAGTATCCTAAATTCCAATAGAATAATAGTTTTTAGAATACCACAGACAAAATACAAGTTTTCCAGCAGAAAAGGTAATTGGGAACTTACCGGTCGCAATCATAACCAATACATATATATATCTGAGACGTGGGATCAATTATGCGAAAGAAATTTCAATTCCGTTAGGCTGAGTTATTACTGAATATTTTTAACATATATTATTCACAATTCACAACTTATTCACAATTTATTCTTCAACATTCACAATTTATTCTTATTAATCATACAAAATACGCCTTTTTGAAACCTTCAAATATCATTTTTAAACCACCAACTGTTTTGGAGGGAAATATATTTATTCGTATAGTACCAATATAGAAACCAGTTGCAAGCAATAGAATCATATAATTAAGGCTCTTATAAATTTGTTTTTAGTGATTCCATGCCATAAAAATGCGCTAACATCAATTACATGAAGTGAAGTTGACAAATTACATGTAATTTTAAGTGTCCAAGCAAAAGAGTTATATACGAGTGACACTGTAATAACAACAAGTACTTTTACAAAAAAAATATAACAGTGGGTAATATATCGATATTGAATTGTTCCTTGACATTAATAAACAAGTAGGTACATATCTCAGGCTTTTCCTGCGTTGTTCGATGGAGGCTTTTAGGAAGTTTATCTTGCTAATGATGTTTAACGACGTAGCTCTACTTTGCCTTATCACTAGCTGTCGCCTACGGTAGCCAGTGCATATTTACTGTTCACGACGAGTAAATTTTAACTTTATTAAAAAGATTTACAGTAGAATTTTCGCTGGTTGATCGATTATAGCAAAATAGTGGTAGCATTTTCTCGTCGGCCGTCCCTTTGTCGCCTTTCATATCTCAAAAGTAAATTAATTGACGGATTGCGGTAGCCGTATTGATTACGGCCTTTTTGTGTGACATCGAACCTCTTTTGTCACAAAATTTATCTCGTAGATATAGCAACGCCTGCATCTTACTCTAAGTGAGAATTATTAATGATCACCGATATGAGAGGTGCTTGGTGGTTAAAAAATATCCAAATTGCTTCGGATTAAGTCATTGTCAAAGAATGAGGCGAATTACGATATCCCTTTGAACAAACGTATTCCTGTATGGGTACATACGTGTATGTATGTATATATTTAGTAGTAAATATTATATTCTCTTTAAAGACTGCTCTGTTTTAACTATTAGGCAATTATACATTTTAAAACTTATACTGAGAACTCACGCTGCTACACCCTTTCGTCACACATCTAAAAGAAGAAGGAGGGTTGTTTGTCAAATCACAAGGCATAGGTTAGCTCTAGCGGGAAGACATTGTTGTGTCCTTGGCCTTGAAAATCGTAAAATAGATATTTATTCACTTTCATTAACGAGGGTTAAAAGTATTCTTACAAATTGGCTAAAAGAAAAAACGTATTCCGAAACTGAGGATCTCCTTAAAATAAATTTCTAATGCGCCCATGTATCAAGGTACACACACAACTACATTACACTCACACACACTCTATCTCTCTCCTTCTCTCACAATCACATACTCACACCCCGGGCTCGCAACATATACGAAATTTTTGTTATCATGATTCGGATATAAGCATTATATCTGGCTTATAGCAACAATTTCCTTAATTTTAGATTATTGCATGATAAAAACTAATTCGCAATTGTAACAATTTATTTGTATTTTAATAATTATTGAATTTTTATGGACTATTTTGGGAAGGTTGATGCTCGTGGTACAGGGCGACCTAGTGCAAGCATCAATATATATCTGTTGATTTCATTTATAATGCAATTGTGAAATTTAAATAAATAAAAAAAAATATATATATATGATTTATAGAAGCAGGCGTTACTTTGCGGAATTCCATATTACAAGCAATATAACAGAACTAACTACTTTGCTATAATCCTCACGGGTTAAGTGAATGCATGCAAAGCCAATGTGTATGAAGCAGGCATAATCTACGTACCTTATACATGCAGGACAAGCCACCACATGCACCCCAAGGCGCAATTTACCAGCAACAACGCACACAAAAGCAGCACACACACCCACCACCACAATCTCGACGATCGTTTCGCCCCGAAACCGAAGCATCATCAGGAGGATAGGCTCCACGACAAAAATCGTAATGCCAAAATGCATTTAAATTTCACAATTGCATTATAAATGAAATCAACAGATATATATTGATGCTCGCACTAGGTGGTGGCTTGTCCTGCATGTATAAGGTACGTAGATTTTGCCTGCTTCATACACATTGGCTTTGCATGCATTCACTTAACTATAGCAAAGTAGTTAGTTCTGTTATATTGCTTGATATATATATATATATATATATATATATATATATATATATATATATATATATATATATATATATTATATTAGAAAGTTAAATTGACCATTAAGTTTAAATCTGGTACACATATTTTGCAATATACTCCATCGATTAAACTTTACTTATTAAATAGTTTTAGAATCTATTTATATAGTGTGTAACGATAATGATCATGTGTAAGAAACTTTTCAAATAAACTTATAATTTTAAGCGCTTTAAGGAAAGTAGTTAACGATTCAAGTAAACGTTAATGGGTTGGAGGAATACGCAACAATATTCCAATTGAATATTTCGGGCAAGGAGAACAAAGGCCGGCAATACGGCTGTCGGTCGAATTAACGCCCTACCACAATAAATCCCGGAGGTCCGTCGCCAAAGGGCTAATTACTCTGGATACGGGTGATATACTGTCTACTTAGGAACTGTGATGTATGGATGCACTCAAAGGAATGGACGCCGCGCGCCCGCGGCACGGATCCGATGCTACGATTATAATTATGCATGTTTAGGATAACTATCGACGATACATCAGGCAGCCTACTTTACGGAAGCGATCGTAAACTTATGATGATTTAAACTTTAAGTTATAAACACAGAAAGTTTCCAGTCATCATCAGTATGCTTCATAAAAGCATATTCCTTGACATCGGTGATCTTAGATGATAATCATTTCAATTACTAACTTGCAATTAAATGACTGTGTACAATTATTATCGTATGATAATAATAGGCAGTACTAGGCAGGTAATAGTGGACTTATCCCATCGCGGAAGCCACCACCCTTGACCTGTGTGAGTTTGGCCATTTCTCGACAGTGCGTCAAAAATATTACCACCAGAGACACACTAAAATTTAGAAAAAAACATGCAATTTAAGTAAGTTTAATGAAAAAGAATATATAAATATGATAGTCTACAAAGATGCTGTTTTCGTAATAATAATCCTAGTAGTTCTACCTGCCACTTTATCTGGATATCGTGGACCTTAGTGCTGAAAAAAACTCTCAGTTTTCCAGATTTAAAGCCGTTACAGTTATATCAGATCCACCAGTACCTCCGTTCGGATTTAAGATAATAAATAAAGACCAAACACAGTATTTACAATATTTTGGATACTTTAATATAAGGATGTTAAAAAATAATCGATTCTTTTATTAAAATATGGCTTATGAGAACCATACAAATAGTTGATTACTCGATTGAATTGACAGTTTTCTTAACATCCGACTGCTTTTAAAGCGTGAATTTACACAATGCATTGTAGATCACCATAGTTTAGTATAAATCGACAGTGGCACAATTCTTATAAATCTTCATAGCTATGCGATATTCAAAAGTATTTTAAAGTAACAATAAATGACATGATCTAGATTAGTAAACTATTGTGTCCCCAAAGGGTTATGTCCTTTGTTAATACAACCATTGAATCATATTTTTTCGCTCCTACTCCATAACAAATGTATTTCTCTAAGATACTATAGTATTTCTCTAAGATATTATAAGTATGATAAGAGATTAAACACACAAATTTGTTACTTTGCTATATTTAAATTAAAAGAGAAGCAATTGTCGCAAGCAGCCATTTGGAATTTATTACTTTATTGATAGTCGACTGAAGAAAAACATCGTGAGGAAACTTGTAGTAATCTCATGAGAATTGCTGGGATATGTGTAGTCTACCAGTCCGCATAAGAGCAGTCTGGTGGCTCCAAAACCTTTCCCCAAAATCGGAGAGTTATTGGGATAGTAACAGTCCGTTATTTAAGTTTTCCACTAGCACCTTTAGAAATATAGAAACAAAGCTTTCTCATATAAATCTCGGTGCTTGAAAAAATGAATATTTATATTCATTTCATTTTCAGTCATTTAATAATGTGTCATACATTTCATTAGGTATCTAGCATAAATATTTGTTATAGATCAATATTGAAATAACAAATAAACTTTGCTGCTTTGCAATTTTGTCGTGGAGTCTATCTCCTGATGATGCTTCGGTTGCGGGGCGAAACGATTGTTGAGTTTGTGATAGTGAACGTGTGTAGTGCTTGTGTATTGTGGTGGAAGTGGTGGAGGTTTATGCATGTGTTTTTACGAACCCTGCACATGTCGGGTATGAAAATACGGATAGTCCACTATACATTTAACACTATATATATTTTCTATTTACTTTATCGCGGATTATAGCAAAATAATTTTATTGTTACTTTTGTAACAAATAAGCATTTAAATATTTTAGGAATATAATCATTACAACTATTCAATTAACAGTAGGTACATTATTATGTTATTAGGATTCCCTTACTTTTATTCTACGTATATCCTACGTATGGATTATGATAAAATTATTATTGACTCGAATACAAAATCGGTAGTGTGTTAAGCATAATCTTTAACCAAACAACCACAATAGCATAGATAAGATCAAACACCGTGCTTCACTAGACAAAATATGCGCATTGAAAAATGAATAGTGTTTACCAAACATGTCATTCGGACTGACTTATTTTAAACACTGTTTTGTGCTCTGAAATTGATTCTTGGAGTTCCTTTGGGTGTGGTGTAAGAAATTACACGGTGGCTGAATCTTATCTTTTGATCTAAAGCCTCTATACAACCGATTTTTACACATTCTGTATTTCTACCTGATGTAAACAACAGGTTGGTGGAAACTGTCCATTCGGTGGGGTCAACATTCTATAAGACACACCGTAAGAGAACTAATAAATTCTCGACCCAGACTCTCAAGCTCATGGCTGAGAGGAACGAAATGAGGCTACAATCTTCAGTGGACGCGACGCGCTACCGTCTGATCAATAAACAAATCTCTAAGGCTCAGAAATGTGCCCTGCGACGCTTCAACACCGAATACATTCGTGGTACCATTGAGCGTAACAGGGGCTCAAAAGTGTTCGCAAGAGATTTGTCTATTGGGCAGAGGCAGCTGACGCGATTGAAGACCGATACTGGTAGTATCATTTCGTCTCGACCTGAGATTTTGAGAGAGGTTGAGATGTTCTATGGGCAGTTATACACCTCAACACAACAGCCTGTTGTCAATTTGGCAAAAGATCCACGAGCCAAGTTGACCCGACACTACACCGAAGATATCCCGGACGTCAGCCTTTACGAGATTAGTATGGCTCTCAAACAACTCAAGAACAACAAGGCTCCAGGTGACGACGGAATCACAACCGAACTCCTGAAGGCGGGTGGTAAACCGGTACTTAAAGTCCTTCAGCGACTGTTCAATTCCGTCATTCACGAAGGTACTATGCCGGAAGCATGGTACAGGAGCGTGGTGGTTCTTTTCTTCAAGAAAGGTGATAACACCCTATTGAAGAATTATAGACCCATCGCGCTGCTGAATCATGTTTATAAGTTGTTTTCGAGAGTCATAACGAATCGTCTCGCTCGTAGGTTCGACGACTTCCAGCCTCCCGAACAAGCCGGTTTCCGAAAAGGCTATAGTACCATAGACCACGTATTCACGCTGCGGCAGGTTATACAGAAGACCGAGGAGTATAACCAGCCACTTTGCTTGGCGTTCGTGGACTATGAGAAGGCCTTTGATTCGGTGGAAACATGGGCTGTGTTAAGATCGCTCCAGAGATGCCGAATCGACTATCGGTACGTCCAAGTGCTGAAGTGTTTGTATGAAAACGCCACAATGTCTGTCCGTATCCAAGACAAAACTACGAGACCAATCCAAATGCGGCGAGGTGTGCGACAGGGAGATGTCATCTCTCCGAAGCTGTTTACCGCTGCATTGGAGGATGTCTTTAAGCTTTTGGATTGGAACGGATACGGTATCAACATCAACGGCGAGTACATCACTCACCTTAGATTTGCCGACGACATAGTCGTTATGGCAGAGTCACTGGAGGACCTTAACACAATGCTCGACGACCTCAGCAGAGTATCTCAACAGGTGGGCCTCAAAATGAACATGAGTAAGACGAAAATTATGTCAAACTCGCATGTTCCGCTCCACCCAGTCATCGTTGAGAACTCTGCACTTGAAATTGTAGACGAATATATATACCTGGGACATACAGTCCAGCTAGGTAGGTCCAATTTTGAGAAAGAGGTTAGTCACCGAATCCAACTCGGATGGGCAGCGTTCGGGAAGCTACGCGAGATCTTTTCGTCCAAGATACCTCAGTGCCTGAAGACCAAGGTTTTCGAACAGTGCGTGTTGCCAGTGCTAACCTATGGATCCGAAACATGGTCGCTGACTATGGGCCTCATAAGAAAGCTCAGAGTCACTCAGCGGGCGATGGAGCGAGCTATGCTCGGGGTTTCTCTACGTGATCAAATCAGAAATGAGGAGATCCGTAGAAGAACTAGAGTCACCGACATAGCTCAGCGTGTCGCGAAGCTGAAGTGGCGATGGGCGGGGCACATAGTGCGGAGAACCGATGGACGTTGGGGTCTCAAGGTGTTAGAATGGCGACCCCACACCGGAAAGCGCAGCGTCGGCAGACCCCCAACGAGGTGGACAGACGACCTCAAAAAGGTCGCGGGGAGCCGCTGGATCCAAGCGGCGCAAGATCGTATGGTGTGGAGATCCCGTGAAGAGACCTATGTCCAGCAGTGGACGTCCATCGGTTGACGAAGAAGAAGAAGAAGAAGTATTTCTATCTTATTATTATAAAGGGTTCATAGATTTTAACACCTTCTTGTATTACTATAAATTCTTTCCATCGATCGAGGAGATCTATTCCCAGTAGATGAATAGTAACAGCACCCTACTTTTAATATCTAAAATAAATCATCATCTTCTTCTTGTTACTGAACAGAAAGCTTACTATACTGTTGAGGTTTACTTAGATGATAAGATTGCGTGGTTATAGCTACCGTCCTACCCTGTACAAGGCAGCAATGATAATTTTCAAATAAGAGTTATTATTTGAATGGAGCAACGTCGAGTTTCTTGCTGGCTCTTTTCGATAGGAACGGCTTTCTGAACCAGCAATCGAGTTGACTGATTTTCAATTTAATTTTATTTCGAATTGAACCGATGGACGTCCGCTGCTAGACATACATCTCTTCAAGGGATGTCCACACCATGCGATCTGTTGCTTGTATTCAGCGGCTGTGCGCTACCTTTTAAGGTCGTAAGTCCATTTCGTAGTTTTTTTTTTTTTTATCAAAATTATTAAGTCTGAAATGTTTCACTCAAATAGATTAATATTTGAACTTCTTTGAACATATTGTAACTAGTTTTTATTTGACTGGATGGCAAGTAATAATACAGTCTGAGAAAAAAATACAAATAAAAATATATACATAAAAACGCTTAGTTGGTTTCTGGTACAACTTTAGAGTATACCTGAGAATAATTTTAGTTTTTTCAAAATCCATTATATTATCAAACCCAAACCTTTGTTTGATAAGTAGCTGTAACATCACACCACAGAGGTTATTGATCTTTCACACGACAAAATTAGTTTTATCTCCATCGAAGACAACTTATTATGCGATATTTCTGACAGTCAGACAGAAAGTATGAGTGGGAACTACGCTCGAATCTACGCTTGAATGATAATTAGAAACCCATAAGTGTTGTTAATGTATCCATCCACAACGTGTAACGTGAGAATAATGTAAATACAAATATGGAAAATTATATTCTTGGTTAAGACTAGCCTACATAACTAATAATTTAAAACTCTTTAAGATATGGTCATTGTGTTTAACAAATGGTTAAAACATTAACGAAGGTGCTAAAATTATAAATTTATAAACAACTCATCATCGGATGATGGTGAGTTGTTTGCAGGAGGATTCCTGCCCTTATCCCACTTTAAGTGGGGTCGGCACAAAATATATATAAATAAATAAATTAATTAATAAATAAAACATGTTACAAACATGTTGTCACGTATTTTGCGACCGGCCCCCTGCCTGACGTCAACTTACCTTAGTCGCCTTTTACGACCCTCGGCTTACCGAGAAAGAGGTAGTCTATTCTACTCAGCCGGATACCACACGGTCGATAAATTTATAAATAACTAGCTGTGGAAATCAGTGTGTCACGAATATATTATGTTTCTGTAAACTTTCATGAACCGTTAAACTATTAAGCTAAACTTTCCGCAAAAATTACACTCTTTTAGTAGATTTTTAGAAAATTGATCACAACTGACAACTAACAATAAAAAGACGATACAGACAGACAACTTTTGGTAACTTTGTTTTATGAGTTTAAGTAAAAATTTTATTTCTTAAACTATAACTTAATATCATCATCATCCTCATCCTCCTGCCCTTATCCCACTCGAAGTGGGGTCGGCACAGCATGTTAAACATGTTGTTACATGATTTGGCTACGTATTTTACGACCGGCCGCCTGCCTGACGTCAACTTACCTTAGTCGTATTTTACGACCGCTCAGTAAGAAAGAGGGTGATCTATTTTACTCAACCGGATACCACACGGCGGGTCGTCTTACCTTAGTCTTTCGAGGTGCCTTTTAAGGCACCTCGGTAAGAAATGAGGGTAGTCTATTCTACTCAGCCGGATACCACACGGCGGGCTATATCGAACTTAATATCTTCTTTCAATATTTTGAATATATATTTTAAAATTAGAATATATGTATGTTATTTATGTATAAACAGAGGAAGAGGATGTGTATATATATATATATATATATATATATATATATATAATTTACTGGGTTTACAAATAGAAAAAAATGCTCGTTTTGCAAAATGCTGGGAATATGGAAATAACAATATACTGTATTGTTAGAATAGAATTAAGAATATTTTAACACTAAAGTCTCAGTCAACAAATATTTAACAACAAAATCAATTTAAGGAAGGTTTTTCAAAACTATATTATTAGTATGACATATTAATTCATTACATATGAAAATATAAATAATTTGTAAAGAGAAAGATAAATGAGTATTTATGATTTATTCTTTTATTACATCCAAGACTTACATCTATAACGGTGAGTTTATTTGTGAGTGTAATCGGCAGTCCTGAGGCAGATGTCAAAGGATTGTGGGTAGGCAAGGTGTCTCATGATTCAGGTGCTGGACGACGACAGGCCGCCAAAATTTTCGTAGTACTGTTGAGCAGAGAACTTCTTGATCACATTATTTAATTAAGTTGACTTAAACACCAATAATGAAAGTTTTATTCTTTCCATGAATAGAGAATTTATAACATACTATAAAATAATTATAATTATAATACATTTTCGCATTTCTAGTTAACACGCACGTTTGTTACAAAAATAAAAGTAAACAAACATCCCACTGATGAAAGGACCAAATTATAAAATAATTCTTGTGTTTCATTAAGTTACGTTAAATCACTTTTTCCTTATAAAAGTTAGTATAATTACCATGATTACAATAATTAGGTGCTATAATTATTTTATATAAATATAATTCATTATAATTATAAAACTCGTATATCGCAATATATAAAAATAAAATCCGCGCTAAATTTTATGGCCGATTATAGCAAAATATTTTTTTATTACTTTTGTATTATGGATTACCTCAAAATAATGCCTAATTCCTTAAATTATATATTACAAGCTTTTTTCATATTCACAGATTATACTGCTTTCAATGTTTGTTACACATGAAATTCGCAATTCGATTTATAGAAGCAGGCGTTACTTTGCGGCATTCCATATTACAGGCCATATTATAGCGAAGTAGTTTTGTTATACTGAGATTGTTGTGGTGGTGGGTGTGTGTGCTGCTTGTGTGCTTTGTTGCTGGTGGAGGAGCCTTGGGGTACGTGTGGTGGCTTGTCCTGCATGTATAAGGTTCGTAGATTTTGCCTGCTTCTTACACATTAGCTTTGCATGCATTCGCTTAACCCGTGCGGATTATAGCGAAGTAGTTTTGCTATAGTAAGATTATTGTGGTGGTGGGTGTATGTGCTGCTTGTGTGCTTTGTTGCTGGTGGAGGAGCCTTGGGGTTCGTAGACTTGGTTCGTAGATTTTTCCTGCTTCATACACTTTATTTTTTATACTTCTACTAATATCCCGCTATAAACGTCTTATTTACAGAAATGATATAGTATCGGGTTAGGCATTAAACTGTTTCATTTTGAATTCTCTGAGCACAATGATTTCAAAATTATTACACTTCATTAAATATTTATAGAGCGGTAACGTATTTCTTTCGTTTACGAAATTGATTAAGTAATTAAATCATATAAAGGTCTAGCTAGACCTTAGACATAAAATCTGAAAATAACTAAATATAAGGATCCAGCTCAGTCACTTTATTACATGAAAGTACAATAATTGCAGAGAGTAGACACATTTATTCGTACTTTTTATATGATCATCAATAAATGCGGAACAATATAAAAAGTAGCACACAGATAACAGTACCTTGTTAGTTTTTATTTTTTAAACTGTTAAACAAAAGCGAATTAAATTTTGTATGTCAGACAAATATAATTTATTTATTTAATTTTATTTCTTGAAAATAACCAACAAAAATTAAATTCTATATAACTGAAAATACTTTGTTTTTATTTAACAGACGAAAGCTGCAAATTATGACATGAACGGGTGTTGTGTCAAATAGACTCGCGATGTTTGCGCAAAAACTTTCTATTTGCTATAGCCTTTTATTTCGTGCAACCCTTATTTGATTTAATATTATCAAAATCACAAAAAATTAGCGCATGCCTTAACCAGGTGTAAACTTTAAATCGAGAGTTTTTCTATATTTTTTCAGTACCATTTTGAAACGACATGGATTTCTTTTTTTGTAACTCAAACGGCTATAGCAGAGAGTGTGTCCACGCAGAGTATGATATAGGTAGAGTAGAGGACGTTTGAGAAGCTGGGTAGTAGTTTAGCGCAACTAATCGTGGAAGGCTCGTGATATAAATGTGACTAGTCATCACACCTTGGGATATGCCACGAGAAGACGATGTGTGTATTATATGTGTTTGTGTTGACAAAACGAATTTGAACTTTGGAGCCCTAGAGGATGCTTTTGGAGCGCCAATAGTTTCGGCGAGTCTCTTAACCTTAGCACGCAGAAGCTTAAATAAAGATGATGGATCATGCCTTTCTAATTTCTTTGCAAAAAATGATGGAAAAGTCCACGAATAGCAAGCTTAGTTAGCTTCTAATAACATATGTATTAATTTATTCTCTATATTTTTTTCGGACACTAACTAATGCTGTTGGCCTTGAAGGCTTTAACAGCGTCACCGGGAGGGCGGGCGAGCGCAGAAGCATCGCCGGGTGTAAAACGTGGAGAGCGAGGCTCGCAACATACTAGGAGCGTCGCCTTAAGGGTGCCTCCTGTGAGGCCGGACCTCGGCTTCACACCGACGCGCTGTGGAGGACTATATCGGACTTGTGGAAGAGTCCTAGTGTCAAAACGGGCAGGAATTCTCAATATATGTATATACGAGTATTTATATGCAACATCTCTCTTTTCGTCTCGCTTGCTCTAAGTTTCCAATACTTAACGGTCGATGTCTTAATCCCAGTTTGGGATATACATAATAATTTAACTTTATTATAGTTAAAATTTAAACCGATTAATTCGTTAGAAATTTAAATGACAATGATGAGAACGTAAAGCAAACAACTAGCAACAGTCCAAATATTTTATGTTGGACGTTTACATGGGTGTTAACGAGCACTACCCCAATAAAAGTGTTGTGTACGAACATAAATCTTATTTGCCTGGATTTAGAGAGGCATTTCGATGTAATAACGATAAAAAATATTTTAGATACAACAACCGACAAATATGTTAAGAAGTTTTTAAAAAAGTTGGTTGGTTATATTTTGGGATATCATACTGAATTGATATACTGCATTGATATTGTATTTTAAATACGTAAACTCTTTATATTTATACTATAATATTAAATTCTTTTGTGATGCCATGAAGGTTTTGCCGGTAATCACCACGCTTGGCATGCGGGTTGGTGATCGCAGTGCTGACCATGTCGCACCGACAGTGCTGCTGCCCACTGTCAGTCTGGTATTATTTGGGTCAGCTATAGGAATGGTTATACCGCCATTAATCGGTCGCCAGAGTCTCGTTGGTTATCTGCAGGGTGTACCACGTGCAGCTGAGGTTGGCAGTAGAAGAAGCTGACTGGGATGAGCCTCTACCCTAGTGCGCACATAGTGCGAAGAACCAATGGGCGCTGGGGTTTTAAGTTGCTGGAATGGCGACCCCGCACCTGGAAGCGCAGCGTCGGTAGACCCCCTACGAGCTGGACAGACGACCTCAAAAAGGTCGCAGGGAGCCGCTGGATCCAGGCGGCGCAAGGTCGTGTGGTGTGGCGATCCCATGAAGATCCCTATGTCCAGCAGTGGACGTCCATCGGTTGACGAAGAGGAAGAAGAAGAACTATTAAATATTTCTGATATTAATTTTCATTCTATCATTTTTCACATAATGTCAGTGTCAATCGATAACTAATCTTTTTCTAAGACAATTTAAAGAAATATTTAAGATAACAAGCGTTAAAATATGTCTTTTAACGTCGAAACCTTTCTTATTAAGGATCACAAATCTAAAGACACCATTTAACATTGATAGCTTTTAAGATTTTTCGCAAAACATTATCTCTTGCGGTTAAAACTCTAATGTCCTTTTCTTGTATTTTACGAGTCTGTTTAGAAATAGTCTATATCTTTTATCGTGAGATAAAAAAGAAAAATATCCAAAAAGGCCTTTTTGCAAAAAATCATGATTATATTTTTGAAATTGTGTGAAATATTGTTGAGTAAATGACATCACGTCTTTTAAAATATGTAACGGAAAACAAATTAGTTCATAACGAAGCTATTTTAAACGTGGAACTTTAAATCGTATGGATAAAATAAATCAAAAACAATATAGAAATTTCGTCAAGTTCTAATACTACAATATAAATATGTTAAAACGACCGTCTATACAGAAGGATGTCAAACTATTGATAGTCGACAAGCTAGTAGAGTCCAATCATCTCTTGATCAAACCATTTTCATTACCAAGACGTTCCTTTTTACTACTTATAAGAGTCTTGAAGCTATCTAAAAAATTTAAAATTTTAATGATTTCAAAGTGTAAAAATTGCGATAAAGGCTAGGTATCGTCTCAGCTTAAGTGGCTGATAAGATCCGTAAAGAAAAGTTGTTTTTTTTAATTAACACATAAAAGTAAGATATCTTAATCTCTTTGGCGCCAATTCTGAAAGAGCTTACCCCTTGATAACAGTCTCGACGTCTTTATCAAATATAACCGTAGGGCATTCCAATAGAACGGGATACGTTATGCAAAAACTCCATCGGTTCTTTTGTTAATTAATGGTCTTAGGGTTATATTTTATGAGATAGACCACCCTTGGTTGAGATTAACTTGAAAATCAGTTGCAAATAATTGATGTTTTAATATTTTTGGATTTCTTGCTAAATTTAATCTAGCTCTATTTAGCAAATACCTACTATAAAAAACAATTTGTAGCTGTATTCATTTCAATTCAATGATTTATAAGAATTTTGTCAGTATAAGCAAGAAACTGTGCACCAAACCAATAATTTTTTGGGCATATTTTTGATGTATTTTCATAATTTTGCTTTTTTTATTGTTCCCGTATCAAGCAAAAAAACTGCATAGAGAAATCTATACAATTATAAATTTATAATAATTTGAAATCGTACGTAGCATGATTGAATAGCAAGATTTGCAATAATACTAATATCACTTCATCTCTTTATTCCAGCCCAGTTACATGAATCGTAGTTAACCATATTATGCTATTGCAGTTTTAGTATTGCACTATTATAAAAAACGAACTACCCTCTATCTTATTCCTTTTACATAATCAGTATTTACTATGATATCAATCATCATCATCGGATCATTTTGGTGATAAAATGAAGAAAATTTATGATCAGTAAATCCCGTGTTGCCCTGTTTTTAAAAATGTTTCACCGTGACTTATTCTGAAGATTATTACATCATTAAACCGATAAATTACAAAATCGAAATCATTAACTATAAACTAGATGATGCTTTGATAACAGTAATTATTATAAATATCTATTTAAGTGAATGATTACTTGAATTAATAAAACTTCTGGTTTTGCTCTCAACGCTTTAAACCGTAGTGATAATACAACGTGGGAATCCATTTCCTCCGGCCAGCCATAAGGTCTATAATAAATCTTGGGAATTACACGAAGAGATTTACGCCATGAGTAATTATGTACTACTGAATATGTAGAAGGTAAGCTATATGCATAGACTATTTCGAGTAGATCCACATTAGATAAGTGATGATAATTTTCGTTTAAATTATTACCCACTAAAAATGAGAATATATTAATTAAGCATCTGCGTTTATCTATGAGCTTTAAGTATACAAAATAAATGACTACTGTAGGCCATTAATATCTGCAGCACCAAAAAACGACGTGATTTAATAAAATATCTCTTCTACCTTTTGAACCATAGCTTATAATGAAGAGACATGAATAGACTGCGATAAAAGAAATAGAATATATATAATGTGTAGTATACTATCCGTTCTCATACCTGATACATGCAGAATTCGCGAAAACTTATGCACTACCCACTACGACAATGCTTTGCAATATTCTCGAGGACTCTATCTCCTGATGATGTTTGAGTTACGGGACGAAACGATTGTTGTGATTGTGGTGAACTTGTGCAATGCTGTATATTGTTATGTTATTAGTATGTATATGTGTTATGAGTTTTTAATAATTTTGTATGTATCAGGAGCGAGTATCAATATGAAAACTAAAATTATTTAAAATATTTTCTTATATCGCGGATTACAGCAAGATAATATTTTCATTACTTTTTTATATAGACCCTCGCAAATTAATGCCTACTTCTATAAATATAAAATTAGAGTCTATGAACTTTATTTTACACACACATAATATTCTATGAGACAAATTTATTTTTACCATTAAAAATTTAAATAATTGAATACTCTACTAAACGATTTTTTGTACAGTTTTTAATAAAAGGTAGTGCAATTTCTCCGGAAGGCTTAGATTAATAACCTAAAATTATTAGATGAGACTTGTGTTGCCCATTAAACCCCTGATTGAATAGCAGAAATTTTGTTGACATTTAAAAGTACGAAACAATTTTTTTAAGAAAATAAAAAAAAATTGTGACACACTTGCCAAGCGAGCGAAGTCACTGGATCAACTAGTTAAACATATACATAGAAGGAAAAAAGCAAAGTACGCTCAAGATAACAATCGTTAGCCGGCGGCTATGGTACAGAAGGCCACTATTTAGTCCACATTGGAGTATTTTTTGCTATGTTTTATGAGAAATGTACGATAACCCCGGGATCTGGATCTCGTTTCCATGATTTATTGTTTGAAGCAGTTAGATCTCTGCTCGAAACGCTTAGTATTCATGGGAGATTTGCATCTAATTAAGCAAATTAGAGTTTCGTATTTTGTGATATACCGTATCAAATCACTCAGAATCTTTACGGAATATTTCATATAGTACCCATAAATTTTATATAATTTGTATACTTAATCACTTTCCTAAATGAATTAAGGGTCTCATTATTATTTCGTGTTTACTATCGATGCTATCATAATTTATTCAATATCTTACGCTGAACTATTTAGTAAACGAGTCGTTACAGTTTTAAGCAACAAATGTGAAGTTAAAATTAAAAATTAACTTGTTAATGATAAAAAATTTCGAGTTGTCTTCAAATTTGCATTTTGTTTAATAGATTTTATTTGTGATTTTAACTGTATTTTTGGAGTCAGTGATTAACTCTTCCTTTTTCAGTTTAACAGTTAGATATTGCAGGTCCATACAGTTCTTAAATTTAAACTATCGTGAGTAGTATTCATAGTTAATATTATCTATATTATATCCGGCTATATTCACGTCTAATTTTATCAGATTAGTCCGACTAGTTTCGAACCCGTCCGGGGCACTTATTCATGAGCTCTTATTAGACGTCAGTATAGCCGGTATCTATATTTAGGTCCATACAGTTTCAATAGGGTGTTTCAACTGCTTAAGAAGAATTAGGTTAAACCTAGTAAGTATTTTTTTCTACTTACTTATTATAGTAAAATACTTAACAAAAGCATTGCTTTTGTACTCCGAATTTCCGCAATGTAACACTTATGTCTATTGACTTGGCGCAGTTGACAGTGAACTTGCTTTCAGCTCCGTGGGTGTTCGATTCCCGCTGAGGGCCAACATTTTCTAACAACAATTTGTTGGTTCTGCAAGCCCAGATACGTATTTAACTATGTATTTAAAATTATATAAGTGCATATTTAACAGTTCTTTGTCACCCATAACAAAAGTATTAAATTACTTTGGAGACTGATGATCGTGTGTGTAAGTGTTCCATATATTTATAGAAATTACCTAAACATATAATGCGTAGCAAGATTCCCAACTTGACAGCGCCACGATAAAGCACATAGAACGCGGGTTTACTCATAGCTGATTAGGCAAACACGATTGATAATCATCATAATCCTCATCATCCTCCTGCCCGTATCCCACTCTAAGTGGGGTCGGCACAACATGTTACAAACATGTTGTCAAATGATTTGGCTACGTATTTTACGATCAGCCGCCTGCCTGACATCATCTTACCTTGGTCGTATTTTACGACCCCTCGGTAAGAGGGTGGTCTATTCTACTCAACCGGATACCACACGGTGGGTCAACTTACCTTAGTCGCCTTTTACGATATCTCGATCAGAAAAGAGGGTGGTCTATTCTACTCAACCGAATTCCACACGGTGGGTCGGCTTACCTAAATCGCCTCTTACGACACCTCGGTAAGAAATGAGGGTGGTCTATTCTACTCAGCCGGATACCACACGGCATGATTGATAATAACAAAATAATTAGAAATAATCCAAAAAAATCAAATATATTGGCATGTTCAACATATCCCAAAGCTTTTATTAGGAGTAATAAATATTCCTATAGACATATATCCAACATACATGAATGTCCATGGATCGATTTTTATTAATTGAGACCACGATAATACCTATACATTGCCAATATAAGAATTGAAATTTGCTCTTCAATTGGCATAAACTTTTTTCAAAGAAAATCACATTTAAGCCTAAATATCAGTTCTCCACATAATTTTTCATGTTTTTCTTATAGTTGTTAGTGTTTTATTTATATCTCAAATTCGAACCTACAATCTTGGTAAAAATGAGTCCATTCCAACCATAATAATCCCTCATACTTTTTATACCATACATATTTATTTATTTATTTCAGTTCTGTAACACATTAGTTTAAATGGGACATTGTATTCGACCTGTAGTGTTCACAAACCATCTATAGGTACTTATTATAAAAGTCTCTACAAGTTGTCTGTCTGTATATAATCGATTTTCTCAAAGTCTACAGAACGGATTTTTGTACGGTTTTTACTAAAAGATAGTGCAATTATTCCGGAAGGTTTAACTTAATGTTACATTACGGTTTTACGTTACTTGTGTTGTGGAGGTCGCGTGATCGTAAAAAAGTCGCCTGCTGGGGGATTAAGTCGCGTGCGCTTAAACCAGCAGAGATATAATGGACTAATGTACTAGAATTGTAGAGCTAAAAAAATATGTCAAAAAAGTCCGCGACAGCGTCTCTCTATCTCTTCTGGTTAAATCACAATAACTACTTTTGTGTCTTACTTATAGCTAAGATAGCCTAGCGTGCGACTCTTTCGAGGGGAACACGAGTTCAAAACCGGGCAGGCACCAATGAGTTTTTCTCTATTAAAACTCATGTGTCTAATTGGTAGTTGCAATTTATCACACGCTTTTCGGTGAAGGAAAACATCGTGAGGAAACCTGCATATCTCTAGAGAATTCTGGAGATATGTGTAACCTACCAATCCGCATTGGAGCAGCGTGGTAGGTCTTAGCTCCAACCACCCTTCTCTCCAGAAACGGAGAGAGGAGGCCTATTCCCAGCAGTGGGATTGTAATAGGCTGCTACTTTACTTTTGTGTCTTTTGTGACACATTGATTTCGACGCGAGCGAATCCGCAAGCACAGCTAGTATATAAGAAATAATTGCCGTCAACGTAAACTTCTGCGAGTAACACATTTCTGTAATAACGTGCGTAATATTTCAGTCCCCAATGACAGTAAGCCCTTACATGATCCCAATTATCAAAACCGGTCAACTAATAAATCACAGAGAACTGATCATTGACCAATGTTCGATGATGCTGGTTTAGGGAAGCAATTTGTCTTACATTGGAAGATAATGATCAGTTTCATTCCTTGGCACCCATCTATTGACCCTTAGTCAGAAACCACAAGAACATGAACATAGTAAAATTAACGAGTGCAATATTTATCACCAGATGAGGAAGATAAATCTATAAATTCTTCTTCCCTCAAACAAGATATAAATAACATTCCTTATTACATTTGAAACCGAGGGAATCCGCGTTTATATGTAAAATTTAGTCGATGATAAATGAAAATTGATTGAGTTACACATAGTAATTATTTTTAATATACATATAGTCGCACTTGATTATTTTTTAATTCCAATATACCAAACGTAATTACGCCTCATTTCTACTACATTGTTGACTAAAATTCTAACCATATAAAAATTATCAAATAAAATAAAAACGATTCTTAGACAATTTATAAGAAAGCCGTTATTTACCGAAAGCGATCTCCTATAAACAAATTTTTTTATAGCCTAAGAAATCAATTATATTCAAATATTTTAATTAAACAGTATAAAAATCAAATATTTAATTTTTATCCTTATAATATTACTACTAGCTGTGCCAGCGGCTTCTCCCGCGTGGAAACCTGCGTGTCACAATTTTTTTTTAGAATTCAAATTTCAAACAAAAGTAATTATTGTGAGTTAATCATAAGAGATAGAGATATGCTATCACGGACTTTTTTGTAGTAGTTTTATAGATCTACAATTCTCTAGTACATTACTTTAGCGTATCTCTGCTGGTTTACACAGCGCACGCGACTAAAGACGCGCAAGTTTTTAAACAACTGCGCGATCTCTTCAACACAATTTACATAATACCAATATGTACTATTTACCTAAACCATCCGGAAGTATTGCACAATCTTTTGGTGAAAACCGTACAAAGGTCTGTTTAGTAGATTTTGAGAAAATCGGTTATATACAGACAGACAGACAGCTTTTTGGGACTTTGTTTTATAATAAGTATAGATGTATGAACATTAAAGTAGTTGAATTATTATTATGAAAATATGGCTTGACGGACTTAGATTTTTTTTCCCGATGTAGGCATCGGGTAGTACACGCAGATGAAATCGCGGATAAAACCTTTAAGAGCAATCTACATGATACAAACATTCTAAAACACAAACAAATCAAATAAGAAGTTAACCTAACATCTTGTACAATAGTACACGACATACTTTTTTATGTTCATTCAGTCTTTGTACTCGAAGTGTTAAATTGTCCTCGAGATAAAATCGTCATCACAATAAGATGCTCTCACTGTGTTTTCTGTTTTTATTTCTCGTTGTCTCTTAATGGTACAGCTGTGACCATACTTCTTTTTCATATATTTAAAATAGATATCAATATACAATATCTTATACGATATAATTTTTTTTATTTATCTACAACAAAAATGTACAAATATGGTAATATCTTTATAGATTCTAAATATCGACTTTAAATACTATTTCTAACTATCAGAAAACCTTCATTACCTTAAAGAATCCCTGAGAAACGTGTAACTTATCAATTTGCATGACAACAGCGTGATGGGTTAATTCGGAATTAATCTTTCCTATCCAGTGGAGTAGAACGAACTTTTTCACAAATAATTTTACATACTTATTTAGTGGCACAATTAAATAAAGTGGAAAATCGCCAATATGTTTACAAATAATCTAGAAAGCTTTCAAATGTTGAGCTCATCTTAAAACTCCGGAAAAGCTTATAACCTCCAGTTACGCAATATAATTTTGAAAAATTATCAAAATTTAGAAAAAGGTATTGAAAGTAATATAAGTAATATTGTAATTTTAGAAAATTTGATAACAGTCTTCTGTTGTGAGTTTAGACTAAAAGTAGCAGTATTATTACTAAGGCGATACTCGTGTTGTCTATAGCACTCCAACCTATGGTCTTTACTTATCAGTTATAAGTAGATATAAACTAGATAGGTGCTATACTTTGAGGCCTTAGAGTATCATGACATTAAAACTTTACACATTGCGATTTTGTTATCTCCCGATGATTTCTGCTTTCTACACTTAGCATAACATAGATTTTCATAATAAACGCGGATTATATCAAAATTATTCTAGCATAACTTTTGTATTAAAATTCGAGTAGTATGGTTTGAACCATCGTATTACGCGGCACTACAATTAAAAGGTCCTGACTCTTAAAATAACTTGATTTACTGTTACGTTTGCCTCAAGACATAATTTAATGATGACTTAAATTTACATGAAATCGCTTTCAATATTTTGACTTGATTGTCAACAAAATTGTTACATTGACGCTAATGTGTAAGCACATGAACGATGATTTTTTAAGTTCATAACAATTTTTGATTCTTAATTATACAGGCATTAAATTTTGAATATTTTATTGTAGCGGCGAATGGCGAAAATGTTATTTATACTGCACCTCTAACTCTATCTGAATTCGTTCTTTCTATTTTCAAAATAACTAAAAATTGTCTTTACTAAATTAAAAAAATGTGGTTAAATAATTCATTGATATCAAAGCAATGCAAAATTATGTATTTATAAAATCCTAATAGATAACATAAGCATCGGAAGCTGAAAATACAGAATTGTTATAAAATAATATAAACCCTATTGTGTATGGTAGCATTCGGAAGTTAAGTTATAATATTTTTCATTTCCTGTTTGGCAAGCAAGTAAAATTTTGGAGAGTTGTTTTTGCATTGTTCGCACACATCCGTGGGAGCGCTTACCTGGCCCCCGCGGCGCAGTAATTTCTTATAAATCGACATCGAGTGAGATATCCAGAGTTGCGGCTCTTTTCCTGCTGAGAGACGACCGTAACAATAGCGCACAATAGTGCACTGATCTAGATTAGTGACGCATATTGTGTCGCCAAAGGGTTGCGTCCATTGTACGCGACACAAACGATGCGCCTGCGCATAATGCGAATAACCCGCAAACATCTCGATACTGAATTCGCATTGATTCTATGAATTTCTAAAGAAAATAAATATAACTTTTGACAGCGGACCACGCATCGATGCTATCTTTATTTGTCATTTGTGAATTCAAAATACAGATATGAAATAATAATAAGTCTTCAATTGTACTATTCTGTACATCGAAAAGAAGAATGATTGCAATCCTGTGACAGGTTTTTTTAAGTTTTTCGAAACGAAGTCTAGTAATTAATTTTTACGTAAATCGTACCTAATAATCATTTCTTTAACGAAATTAGAGGCTATAACGCGATGCGACTAAAAATGTAAGAAATGAAATATTCTAATAGTTTCTAATGACTTGGTTCTTATTAACACAAGACAACCAACAATTAAGTAACTTTGGTGGGGTTAAAAGACGGTATAATTACTATTTGCTTGGGGTGTTTTAAGACTTATTTTTTGTTCCTCCTCTCCATTTTCATATATGAGATTTTTTAAATAATAAGATTAACCCCTTAACTTAAAGTTGCTTTGTCATGGGATACATGAATACTGTTTTTACACATGTATTTAATGGTAAGAACGCACCGATAGGAATCATAATCAAATCTTGAAGCTTCTTAACCCTGTTTTGTCGGTTTCAAAACTTTTCGATATAACAATAACAAAAAAGATAACAAATTAAACATAAAAATAACCTGTCCGCTTAAGTCCACTAAAAGAGTAGTCAAAATATTTTATGGATCTAAATGTTAACACTTTTGTCAAACGAGATCACCCACACGAAAGGGCACCGATGTAAATCTTTACCTTTATATGCCGCTAAAATCGTCCCAAGACTTCCCTATAAAATATAGATATGAACAAAGCATTAAACTCAATAAATTTCTTTGCCTCTCTATTCATAGTTACGCAGGATTAAAAAAAAATACATTTTATAAAAATGTAAAAACTTTTTTCCTGCAACCTGACCGCTGTCATAGTTAATTGTATCCCAGGAGCTAAAAAATAGATGAATGATCCGCGGGCGCTGTCTTTGAGCACACAAGGGTTGACAAAAATTGGGACAATTTGTCTTACAACTTAAGATTTCATCTCAGTATTGAGGACGATTTTTTCGCACCTCTTAATTGTGACACCTTTGATCGTTGTATATTTTTTACGCGTATAATATTCTTTCGAACGAGAGACCATTCGTTCTGTAGTTTTATTACGATTAGGGTAAAATGTATGGCCAGATCTAAAATATATCCCTACTAAATCAATACTAAGCCATTCATCACGGGGACGACATTTGTTAATTTATTGTTGACAACAAAGCATCACGCGGAAAGCGACCGAATGTCCTTTTCAATTTAAGCGTATATCCATTCAATGCTAGTTGTAATTTTTTTTCTTTTTCTAAAATTCAAATTGCTATGCGAGCATTACTGTGTCACTGGTATCTAATTAGATAAAATAATTAAATTAAAAACCCATTCTCGCCTTTGGTGGTAAAGCATTCAGATACCCTTATCAAGGGTGAATTTGAATAGTTTTACAAGATCCCTCTTTGGACATACATTAAAAATTTGATAACACTTAAAGCGTCTGATTTGAGAGTAGAAGAACCTTTTACTTCATTGATACATTTTATCAGTGATTTTTTTTGTATAAAGAACTATTTATAGCCCTAGAGCGACAAAAGTGATTTAAGTTAAATGACCTTATTAAATTATATTTTATTAATTGATTAATTTATATTATTATGTGCTTAATTCATTTGAATAACATTGTTTTATATACAGATTTATATAAGATATAATACGAAACAATATTTGCGTTACAAAAAATAAAAATATTTAACTATAAAAACTACTGCTTTATTTTTAAACTATTCACGGCTTGTTAAACCAATCGATTAACTTTGTTTTAATTAAAGAACATATTTTCGAGACTTAGTGCATGCCGTGTGGTATCCGGCTGACTAGAATAGACCACCCTCTTTTCTTACCGAGGTGTTTTAAGAGGTGACTAAGGTAAGTCGACCCGTCGTGTGTTATCCGGCTGAGTAGAATAGACGACCCTCTTTTTTACCGAGGGGTCGTAAAATACGACTAAGGTAAGTTCACGTCAGGCAGGCGGTCGGTCGTAAAATACGTAGCCAAATCATGTGACAACATGTTTGTGAAGTTAATCATTATCTTCCTGCCCTTATCCCACTCTAAGTGGGGTCGGTACAACACGTCACAAACATGTTTTTACTTGATTTGGCTACGTATTTTACGACCGGCCGCTTGCCTGATGTCAACTTACCTTAGACGTATTTTTCGACCTCTCGGTAAGATAAAGGGTGGTCTATTCTACTCAACCGGATAACACACGGTGGGTCAACTTGATTTTGTCGCCTTTTTCGACACCTCGGTAAGAAATGAGGGTGGTCTGTCTATTCTACTCAGCCGGATACCACACGGCGGAACTCATAAGTATATCAATATATTGTATTTTTATTTTAAGTTTTAGGTCTTGTTTATTATTATTTCAAAGACAAGATATAAGCAGTATCAAACATCCTATCCAGTTTTTATATATAAGATTTATATAATTATTTATTTCATATATATATATATATATATATATATATATATAAAAAATAAAAAAAAGATTCTTTTGAGTTAGGTATTCGATTGAATACAAGGAAACTTAAGTGAAATCATAAAAAATCCTGTAATAGTAAAAAGTACAAACAGCAACTATATCCAAATATGACGCTGGGCCATGACGAGCAAAAACTAGCGGAACAGGATGGGACCTACCAATATTAGTTTTATATCTGTCAGAAAAAACCTGACACTTGAGAGCGATTGTCGATCAGAATAAGTATAATGGGAACCCTTTAATATGGAGAATTATTTACGAACCCTTTTGGGCGACCGTAAGTAGAGCACCTGATGCATTATGCGGAAGCCTTTCGCGCATTTCGTGGGAATCATATTTTACAATTATTTAAAATTTTACTTTTGTAATCATACTTTGTACGTTGGTTATCTTAATATTTATTTATACATTTCTATACTAATATATAATGCTAACTAGAAGGCCGAAAAAAACTAAAGCTGGATTGTGTGATTACTTTTTCTTTATCCCAACTGACTATATGATATTAGCCCTAACGGCGTTTACAGCGTCACCGGGCGGGACAGGCTAGCGCAGAAGCATCGTCGAGGATGCGAAATGCAGAGACTAGAGTGCAGAAGCTCTACTCTCTGAGTACATATAAGAGGAATGACACAAAAGTTGACTAGTGATAAAATGAAGGTCTTCACCTTCATATGATGCCGGCCCCACTTAAAGCGGAATAAAAGTAAAAAACTGGTGATATTCCTATACTGATATTTAAAATGTTTTTTTTTGTTATTTTTTTTATTTCCTTAAATTGTTTTTGAATTAGAAGCAGTGCTGTATATTATTATTTTGGTACAATAAAGAATATTTGTATTGTATTGTATTGTTAAATGAAAAAGTCTGTCTGTCTGCCTGTCGGTTACGCTCTCAGGACTAATCTATTGAAGAGACATATTGAGATCAACTCTACTGCTGGTTCAGACAGCTGTTGTGTTGTCTGTTGTGGTTCATGCTCTTTTCAAAATATAATTATTATAACAAGTTATAGTAAGACATTGCTATCTTATACAGGGGCGAAGAATAGCTATATCCAGGCATGCATATCATTTATATAATCCTCAACAGTATAGAGGGCTTCCTGTACCGGCCTCCTTTTAATAATTATATTAAGCTGCTGTAACGGCAAACCTAAAATTAAGTGTGCAATTTTACTGTACAATCTAATACCCAAAACTCACAAACGACTTACATACTTTTGCAAGGCCGCAAAGCACGGAGTGGGCGAGCGCGGAAGCATCGTCGGGGGTATAAGCTGGGAGAGCGAGGCTCGCAACATCCTGGGAGCGTTGCCTTAATGGTGCCTCCTATGAGGCCGGACCTCGGCCTAAAGCGACGCGCTGTGGTGGACTGTATCGGACTTGAGAATAGAAGCTTTTATACCGGGCTAATATATAGGGTCAAAATATATAGGAAAAAATCCCTTTCGGGAAAATAAAAATTAAAACGACATATAACGTAATTGATGGTATTTACTCATTTACATAATCAAATTTGATTTGAACAAAGTCTAAGTATATAAAGACTATTCATCGCCCAATTTTAAAGAAGCGAACAGTCAATTTTAGTATTACATATTACGTAGGTATGTATCAAACGAAATGTACTCAGTTTAAAACCTGCTATCAGACTGACGTCCTAAATATCACTGATAATGTACTAAAACGCAACGATAACGCAGAGAGAAATTCAACCTTCTGTAGATTTTAATAAGGTTTCATTTAAGCTGTATGATAATTCGCCGTATCAACTCGCCCGCATGCACGTACACTACAGACACGCGTCAACGCATAGTAGATAATACTATCTTTACACTTGACTCTTAATGTAACCCACGTTACTCGTTACTTCGTATCGTCTCTACTATCTTTAAGACAGTTTTTACTGTTAACTGTAACTTTAGCTTCTATCCTAACATCTATAAATTCCTATTTATAAATAATTCAACACTGTAATCTTCATCGACTACTGATAATAAGACCTCGTTTTTAATTTACTTGCTAATTCATACTAATTCTACTTATGCGCATATTTGTCTTTCTTAGCGTAGATAAATGTTTGTACGACAACTTGTATTCCATAACTGCACAAAGGCTACCTTTTATTGGAGAAAAAAATTGTTACTAGACAAAGTACTACAAAAGCTTGGCGCGTCTAGTTTACGTAAACTAAATATATAAGGTCCCTTTGACTAAAATCATCATCATCATTCTCCTGCCCTTATCCCACTTTGAGTGGGGTCGGCACAGCATGTTACAAACATGTTGTCATATGATTTGGCTACGTATTTTACGACCGGCCGCCTGCCTGACGCCAACTTACCTTAGTCGCCTTTTACGACACCTCGGTTAGAAATGAGGGTAGTCTATTCTATGCAGCCGGATACCACACGGCTAGTCCCTTTGAATAAAATATACTTGGATAAATGATAATTTTATGCAGTCAAATTCATAATTAAATAATAAAGACACTCTACGGAGTTCTCATTCACGTTAGAATCATGTTATAGAAAAATTCTCATCAAAAAGCCATTACATAATATCGGTATCTATGCTTTATCACAAATAATGATTTTGTCACCTCGTAAGTGCCTAATGTCACGGAAGCTATATAGCTTTTGATAATTTGATCGCTGTCATAACAACGGATACAGGCCATTTAAGCTTATTTCGCCTAATTGAATCCTAGAGCATTAAGCCTTCTCAAGGTATAATCTCCTTAATGGGAATCACGCCGGCATCTGAGGGATCACATCGCACTCAACTGTCTCCTTAAGCATTATATTTTTTATCTAATAAATCAGGATCTAAAAGCAAAGGGTGTACGGGAACGGCAGCTTTTTGAATTTCCATATTTAGTTTAATAGTAGAGGCATAACAGTGCTAATTTTATACAGCAGTGTATGAGTTTTGAAATTAATAAAAAAATAGTTGTACTATAAATTTAATAATGTTTTATTTTGTTTATATGTTTAAATATTTTGTATTTTGCGATATCCACAATACTACATAGGAAAAGTTTTAAACAGCTATGTCAAATATAATGTATTTTTGCTATTTTCTGCTAGTTTTTATAATTTATAGAAGTATGCGTTACATTGCGGAATTCCACAGTACAAAAGCTATAATTTGCGTATGTTTAAAAAATCTTTGTAACGCTAAGGGTAGGTAGCAAATACCGTTTCCATACCTTATAGATGCAGGATTAGTTATCGCCCGTATCACTTATCTCCAATTCCAATAACACACTACACATATCCACTAAGACAATCTCAATGATCGTTTCGCCCCGTAATCAAAGCGTCGCATCATGAGATAGGCTCCACGACAAAATCGCAAAAAGTAACAAACCTAATAGTTTAGATGGTGCCACTTACTTGTGTAGCATTCCTTAAACAACTAACTTACGTAAATGAATAAAAAGATTTACAAAGTTTATCAATTAAAAAATAACACAATGATAAAATAAAATGTTAATTACACAATACACAAGCACTACACACGTTCACTATCACAAACTCAACAATCGTTTCGCCCCGCAACCGAAGCATTATCAAGAGATAGACTGCACGACAAAAACGTAAAGTGTATTGTGGTGGCAGTGGTGGAGGTTTGTGCATGTGTTTTTACGAATCCTGCATGTATCGGGTATGAAAAAACGGATACAAATTTAGCACTATACATATTTTCTATTTACTGTATCGCGAATTATAGCAAAATATTTTTATTATTACTTTTGAATTATGGATCTCCGCAAAGTAACGCCTAATTCTATTAATAATATAAAATATAAAAACCCACATAAGTGGATACAAAAATTTTAATCGCAGCTAATGGTACTATTCCTAAAATTAAGTTCACTAAAGCGATTTGAAAAAGATAATTGTTCGGAATATAAGTAAAGATGCAACCGCAAGTATCAAAAAAGACGAGGAAGTACAAAAAATGTTGCAAACGCAATAAGTGTTGAGTATTTGACGTTGTTCGTGCGGAAATGATTCTCAAATTGCACACCAAAAAGCATCTTTCGATTACGCAATTCATGTATTTCTCGAGAGGGTCGAATATTGGATACTTTTTCATGATTAAACTTTCAAACTTTTAATTATATGCGATAGTTTTTCTAAAGCATATCGGATGTCGCTTGGCGTCATTCATATTTCTATGTTCACGTAACGCAATACTCTACAATTTTCGGTCAAGTGGACATGGTTACAATTATACATCTAATTATAAGTGGCAATTGGATTTTGAAACAGCTTCCAGTTTTCGACAGATGCATCACACCTTTTTACAATATTTTTCATTGAAATTCCCATTGTATGTTTTTTTATTGTATTCAAAATATTATAATATCGAATAATAGCAAATTTTTTACTTCTGCTGAAATTGTTATTACGAATCTTCCTATAGTTTAGTATCATAAACTTTCATAATATTTAAAATTATATTTTAGATAATGTATTTATTTAATTAAATCTGATTCGTTTAGGATTAAATAAAACGTTAGATTTTTAATTACTATTTGATGTCCTCTGTCTGACAAATAATAAAAGTGTTTTTTAATTATTATTTCACAGTGCATAGCTAAATAAATAGCATTAAATAATATTATAAATAATAATGATCGATGTAAATTTTTTATTTATTTATTTACCATAAAAAAGAAGGAAAAAAAAAATATTAATAAAAAAAAGTATACAAAGGTCCACTTATCACTTCGACGGAGATCTCTGCCAGCTAGCCTACGAAGAGAGATAATTCATAGTCAAGCAGTTAGTCAAGTTTGTCAAAGTCTATCATCAATGATTTTTATAGTACTTTATAACTTTTGAAGAGTTTGGGAATAAAGACTTGTATAGACATCGAATAATACAGTGTGAAAATTTCACTCAGTCTGACCTCTCGCACTAAAAGGTACGCCGTCGGC
Organism: Morpho deidamia; assembly: GCA_947086505.1. Lineage (NCBI taxonomy): Eukaryota > Metazoa > Arthropoda > Insecta > Lepidoptera > Nymphalidae > Morpho > Morpho deidamia. The sequence goes on from CAMTZC010000025.1 coordinate 7,304,052, forward strand.
AAAGGAAGTTGGTATCCGACAATTATTTATGCTTACCGCTTGTTGCAAACTTTAACTATATTTACATACAACCTAGAGCTATAGAGAACGATTCCATATTTTGTCGATAAATACTTAGAACTTACACAGGAAGATTTCGATTTACCTTATTCTGCATATTCCCTGAACTTCATTTCATTTAATATAACACGTAGAGCATATCCTCCTGATGTTGCTTCGGTTACGGGGCGATCGTACAGATTATCGTAGTGAATGTGTGTAGTGCTTGTGTGCTTTGTTGTTTTATGATACGTGTAGTAACTAATAGTGGTCTAGCTTTTTTATCATTTATACTCCAATATAAGTTTGACTCTTCCTTGAAAACATAAAAAATAATTTTTAACGCTACGTTTCTGTCCAGTCCGAACAAAAATTTGTAAATTGATTTATATTAAATTACGAAAACATGTCTCTATCTCTTATGTTTAACTTATAATAACTACTATTACGTTGATAATTACAATTAAATAAACTTACTTTCACGCCGGCGAAGCCGCAAGTACAACAAGTTATTTTATAAGAAATTACTAAAATTTTAATAAACTACTAGAAAAATATCCTTCAATCGTATTAAGGATAATCTAATAAATTCTTAATTTTATACTAGCCGTTAAAAGTGTTTGTCTCTTGCAATTAAATCTACAGTTATGCATAACAAGGATGATACAAACAGACACAAATGTCCGATCACCAAGAACAAATAACATCCAATGTAACTAACTGAGAGCAATACTATAAATCTTGCGCGAGAGACGAAGCGGAGGCCATAAAACATTTGCATAAGCGACGGTTCTTGTCTCGGTCTGTCGTTTAATTATATTTATGCGGAACTACCACGGACATATTAATTTCGAATTGGTATTTCTTGCATATATTCCTCTAAATATACTGTCGCTAAATTATTTTCAAATATATAATAATCTTGCTTTTCTGAGATATAAAAAAACAAAGATGCAACCTGCAGTTACAGGGTACAGTTTTCTAGAACACACTCCTTAATCCTTTTTTTTGACACCTATTAAAGTGTCGTATCATAATATGGGTATTAATTCAGTCGTATACATATTGTACAGCTTAGTCATAAAATTTAGAAGTATTCTAGAGTAGTTATGTAACAGAAGCTAGAACAGAACGACTTTGCTATAATCCGCGTTTTTAAAATAATGTATGTAATGCTAAGTGTATAAAGCAGGCAAAATTCACATACCTTATACACACCTTCACATTCCTCTACTAGTAACAATGCACACAAGCAACACGCACAACCACTACCAAAATCTTTACGATCGTTTCGCGCCGAATCCGACGAACACGACAAAATCGTACTGCGATTGCAGTACGATTTTTTCGTTGATGCTTTAGTTTCGGGGAATGAAATTCCGCAAAGTAACGTCTGCTTACTACTACGTTGTAAGTAGTACTACGTTGACAATAAACGATTTATTGCAAAGTCACTACAAGAACTCTAGTAATAAAAGTATTTGCACATTTAAAATAACTATATTTTCCAAAAAAGGATTTAAATTTAACTGTATTAATTATTTTTATTTCTAAATATAATTCAATAGAATCTACGTTCGGTCTATAAGCATAAGTACATTTATTTATCGACTTATATTTTCTCTTTATCCGTATCAATAGTTTATCAGTAGGTATTCGTTTTAACTAACATAAATTAACTGCGAACTTCCAACTTTTTAAAGCCATATACTAAATTATAAGTTAAAGATTGAATGGCCAACTAAAACAGCACCTTATAAATAAATAACTAAACAGCGATCATTTCCAAGAATGTTACTGAAAAATTCACAATGCGATTATCTTTAGCGAAAAAGCAAGATAGATTTTAAATAAAAATATAGGAAGCCATTTGCAAGTTTAAATTAGGTTGCCTCGGCTTGATTAAAGGCAGATAAAAATCTTTTTGTCTTTATAGCTTTGCACCGTAATTGAGTTATCGCGACTCCGAAATTGTGCTGAAATTATAATCGAGGATTGTTGATTAAGTTGCTGATGTGGTTACACTCCGAAGACATTGTTATACAAGATTAATGGTGTTCACCGAGATAAGAAGGTGGGAGCTAAATGCATTTACATGTGCGAATAAAGCGGAGCTGATAAAGCGACAAAGAAGTTCGCATCGAATAATATCTACCACCATCCTTTATCGTTATGTCTGAGACACATTGCTGTACCGCACCGATACAATTTTATTGTGACGACAAAATGAAAATAATTGACAGTTATACATATGTATATTATGTCAATTTAATACGTAAGCCTGAGTATTTATTAATAGTTTATAAACGATTCAACCACCTACCGTTTAATTTTATCAATACTATATAGCTTCCAAAATCGTTAAATGCAATTAAAGCAAACATGATGCTGGGACGAACTTGACGGTGCTGACGGGGCACGACCCGGACAGCTGGTGAAATTGGCGGTATTTAACATTTATTACAGCAACTTCGTTTAAATCAGCTTATTAGTTAATCAGCAATCTTAAGCTTTAATCTACCCTAAACTACACTATGTGTTCTCTTCTTTATCAACAAAAAATTTCTATCCTACATGTTAGTTTTTTATATAAGTATCAAATATAGCAAATTTATCACTATTGATTCAGCGGTTTAGCCATGAAAACAATCACCAATATTAAGATAGATAGTTATCAAAAATGTAATAAAATAAATTCATACAAAGATATATAATATATATTATGTATATAAGAGTATCTAAGAATTTTAAGAAAAACATCTGTATTTTCTGGGTTTTTGTTTTATGAATCAGTTTTTTATTACCTTTTACATTTGATTGCATAGATTCGCTCGGAAAGCCAGATTTTTGTCAGATATTCGATGCAGAGGCTTTTCTTAATTAATTTTACTGGTTACGGTAACAGCCGTGTGTAGTCATGCAGATTATTCGGTATCTTAGATTGAAGTTTACGATTATGGCCGGTATTGTGATAGAAAACATTGCTAGGTAATTAAAAATATAATTAAATTTACATTTGTTTTTATTGTATAGTCTTTAGTCAAAACAATATTTTCGAAGTATAAATGCAAAATTAAAATCGTTATTATGCTTAATAATTTTAAACTATCATTTTGAGTCAAATTAAACGATAACATTGATGAAATAAATTTAGAGTATTATTTAAATTTATATTTGAATTATTAACATAGATCTATATATTACACAAAAGAGAAAATATATATGTATGTTCCTTATAGACCCCGAAACGGCTGGGTCGATTTTAATTAAAAAAAAACAGAAAATCTTTAAATAATTTATTGAATTTAGGCGTTACTTTGCGGAGTTCCATAATACAAAAGTATTAATAAAAATTATTTTGCTTTGATCCGCGATACAGTAAATAGAGAATATATTTATTTGCGACTTTGCGACATTGTCGTGGAGTCTATCTCCTGATGATGATTCGGTTGCGGGGCGAAACGATTGTTCAGTTTGTGATAGTGAATGTGTGTAGTGCTTGTGTATTGTGGTGGAAGTGGTGGAGGTTTTTGTGGCTTATTAATCCTGGAGGTTTGTGCATGGGTTTTTACGAATCCTGCGTGTAACGGGTATGAAAAAACGGATAGTCCACTATACATTTAGCACTTAATATATTGTCTATTTACTGTATCGTGGATTATAGCAAAATAATTTTTATTATTACTTTAGAAAATCCTTTAAAGTTTGGTTGCGATCGTAGAATTTTTTTTAACACATCTAAGACAGTTTTGTTTCTAGCGGGAAATCGAAACCAGTCTGGTTTCGATTTCCACAGCCACAGCAACACCGGCTGTGCCGCTAGTAATTTATAAAAGCAACATAAGAATAAACTATAATATTAATTTATTTATTTATTAATAGTTTGATGTTACAGTTTACGAAGACAGATCACAGAACACTCTCAAAACAGTGTAAATTGCAAATAAAATAATGATGAAATGCAAATCGTGTTTCTGTACAAGAAATAAAGATTAGTTAAGTTGTATTATTAGATTTATTTCCCACTTAAATGTTTCCTGTATGTCGGTTATGGTGCAAAAAATATGAAGGCAACCAGAATCATTTTGGCAAATTCCGGAAACTGTTAAACCAAATCGAATTTGTTTCGCTTTGTGTATGTATTTCGTAATCTTATTACGAGGCACGTGTGCTTTATTCTGTTCGTGATGTTATCGAAAATTCGACGATAATCTTAATACAATATTAATGTAAAGATACTAATATTATGTATTTCATATGATGACATAAGCAGTGGCTCAGTGTACCTATCCTAATCCTAACGCTTTATTTATATATGAATATATATATATATATATGTATATCTGCCGTGTAGTATCCGGCTCAGTAGAATAGATTACCTACCCTTAGATACCCTCTTTCTTCTGGGTAAGCCCAGGGGTCATAAAATACGACTAAGATAAGTTGAAGTCAGTCAGGCGGCCGGTCGTAAAATACGGAGCCAAATCATGTGACAATATGTTATATATATATATATATATATATATATATGGCGCAAAACGTTCCTTAATTATAAGGCACTATATCTGTGGACCTAGGGCTGCATGTGGGTTGAGATAGTTTTCTTTTTTTTTATCAATGTACAGATTAGCACCGCTGAGTAGTAACAACTTACCCACCTCTTGATTCTATTGTACGAATACGAAACACCACACGTCATAGTCAGGCACTTTAAATTAAGTCCCAGATGATTTCTAATGTTCCTAAATGATTTCGCTCCGAATTATGTATAGCGATCGAGCAGCCATTATCGAGAGTTCCTCACGCACGTAGAAAGTCAAATTTGACTATAGTTAATTCTCATAATCATTAAAATATACTAAACTTATTTGTGACACTCAATTTTCATTTAAATTAAGTTAATTTAAAAATAATAATTACTCTAAATAATAAAAGAAACAAGCAAACCCACAAATTTAAAAAAAATATATATTTATTACACTTAAAGCAATAACGCGTTTGGTCACTTAAACAGCTATTGTCTGTGAATTTCACTTGCCCAAGCTTTGAAACATTTAATCCTATTGTAATAGTTAATTGTACTTAACGCTTTACAATAGATTCCTTTGAAATATTTTTTTATATCTTTCGCTTTCTTTTGGTTTTACCAATAAAAGAAAAGTGAAAGATTAACGGCATTCAATTATATAGATCTAAGGAATCGATTTTTTTTTCTATTATCATATTACATACGCCTTATCTAAAATTGCTAAAATCAACACATAAATAACAAAAAAAATTAAATTATGAAATTTATTGACTTCAATGCAAATTAATTATAGCCGTGATGGCGGATTGAGGCGACGTGTGATCTATACCAGGAGGTCATGGGTTTAAACCCGGGAAGCCACCAATGAGTTCATCGCTTACGACAATAAATTGTACAAGTAAGAAGTAAAGTAGCGGCCTGTTACAATCCCACTGCTGGGAATAGGCCTCCTCCCTCCTCCCTAGAAGGGTTGGAGCTAAGACCTACCATGCTGTTCCAATTCGGATTGGTAGGTTACACATATCTCCGGAATTCTCTAGAGATATGCAGGTTTCCTCAATTATCAATATTAATTGCAATTATCAATTAGACGCATGAGTTTTATTAGAAAAACTCATTGGTGAATGACCGGGTTAAAACTCGTTTTCCCCTCGAAACAGTCGCACGGTCTCACCGCTGGGCTATCACAGCTCGAAATATATAAGAATAAATTGTAAATTAGCCTAATTACAATTTATCATGAAGTTTTCTGAGAAGGACACCACAATGAGGAAAGCTGCTTTAAGGAATCATTTGACATGTGACATTTAGGTACCAATCTGCATTAGAACAGCTTGATGAGGCTTAACTCCAACCTTTTGTATATTATTGTGAGTTAACCATAAGAGATAGAGACATGTTATCGCGGACTTTCTTGTAGTATTTTTATAGATGCAATTCTCTAGTACATTATATAGTGTATCTGTGTTGGTTTATGCAGCGCACGCGACTAAAGCTCCCAGCAAGCAAGTTTTTTACTAACTGCGCGATCTCTTCAACGCAATGTACATCATTTAAGTGATTTATAGAAGCAGGCGTTACTTTGCGGAATTCCCTATTACAGGCACTATAACAAAACTACCTCGCTATAATCCGCACGGGTTAAGCGAATACATGCAAAGCTAATGTGTATGAAGTAGGCAAAATCCACTAACCTTATACATGCAGGACAAGCCACAATCAAAGACAAGACAAAATCGTAATGCATTACGATTTTGTCGTGGAGCCTATCGTCCTGATGATGCTTCGGTTTCGGAGCGAAACGATCGTCGAGATTGTTGTGGTGGTGGGTGTGTGTGCTGCTTGTGTGCTTCGTTGCTGGTGGAGGAGCCTTGGGGTGTGTGTGGTGGCTTGTCCTGCATATATAAGGTTCGTGGATTGTGCCTGCTTCATACACATTAGCTTTGCATGCATTCACTTAACCCGTGCGGATTATAGCGAGGTAGTTTTGTTATAGAGCCTGTACAATGTACATAATACCGATATGTACTATTAAAATTGTACCCGGATTGGATAAGACCCATAAGAATCCAACGGTTTTACGTCTTAGCTAACACGTAGAATATTATTTTTTTATAAAAATGATTGAAATGCTATATAGATTAGTATTAAGTCAATGTTTAGCCTACAGGGACAAAGACGCATTGACTGTTACTACTCCAACTCCAAGAAGCATGACTGATATAAGAGAGAACATTTTGGCTTGCCCGATGGCGTAGCAGTGACTCTGCCACCGGTTCCCGCGGGTCGCTGGTTCGATTCCTATCGAGGGCCAACATTTTTAAAATACGATTTTTTGGTGCTTAGAGTCTGAGTGTATTTATATATTTGAGTATGTATTTAAAATTGTATATTTGCCAGTTTTCTGTCATACCAGTATATTTAAGGACGGATGAACAGAGTGTAATTGTCCCATATATTTATATTGATATTTATGACATTTTTACCAAACTAGAATCAAAACAACCTCTGGAACTTTCCCGTTAAGGAATTATGCAATACTTTGCATGTAAGACTTTATGTTGAAAGTTTCATTAAAAAACTTCCGGTGAATAAAAACCGTACATATAACTGGATACATTTCATTAGTTATAATTGCGTGTTCAATTCGAATGCGAGTTTAATTAGAACAAGACTATATCAAACGTAACAAGTTACTGTTGCGGTTAGTTGTAACCATACATTTTAACCGCAGTTTATCTTTTAATATATCTGTATGTCATAAATTAATATGGAGCTTTCACTTTTATACTTGTTATAATTTTACAGTTTTATTCTTTTCCGGCTACCAATTGTTATGGCTCAGTCTGGTTTCGATGTGCCCTCGAAATAAAACTGTTATTGACAGTTTAAAAAAAAATACTGCGATCTCCACAACTATACAGGATTATCCGCTAAGTCAATCTATTATATATAAATATCTGAAAATATCTGAAAATTTCATTAAAATCGGTTCGCCGGTTTTGGGGTCTATTAAGGACATAGAGATAAACATTCATTTTTATATATATAGACTCACATTCACACAGATGCCCTTTAAAAATAACAGAGAATTACAGATCGTGACTGACTTTGAGGTGTAAAAACTCTGCAAGATGTCATTGAATTACATTAATAGTTTTGTTCCGGAAAAATAAAAAGATATTAAAATCCGTAATTTTTTAACAATTATATTCATATTGCAAGAAAACCTTATATAATTTATAGAATTAGGCGTTAATTTGGGGAGTTCCTGAATAAAAATAATAGTGACATCGTTTTGCTTAATATTGATACTTGCAGAATTCGTAAAAACATATGCATTACAAACCACCAATACAAACAACAACAATTTTTATTGCGATTAATAATAGCAAAAAAATAAATTTATAGCAAAATAATATTATCATTACTTATATATTTTGAAAATTCCATGACATAAATAGCCTTTTAAAACGCCTATTACATTCCATATTATACAAATTGTATATTATTAATAGTGTAACAGTAAAATGGTTACGCCTTTGCATGTATTTAAAGTAATTAAAAATGTTCAAGTACAAATAACGTAACGTGTTCCAGACCAGTTGTAGAGTTATAATTACTTCTGATGATAATTTACTTGTACTTTACAATTTTCTATATAGATTGCACATGATAGGAAAATATACATATCGCACGTTTAGTATTAAAATGATCGAATTAAAATTTACTCTTCTCTCTTCTTCTTCTTCTCTTTCACACTCACGAGTTTTGCAGGCACTCCGCTACGCTTTATTGCAATTTGCCACAATTTTTTAATTAGATCTTTGATACTAAGCGTGCGATATGTATTTAGTGGGGGAAAAATGGGTAAACAATACATATTATATTGAATATAAATGCTTATTTTTTGCGCAAAACCTTAAAATACACCTAAGTCTTACGAGCTAACTAGGATTCCTCACGTTACTAACTCTTCGTATGTCGGTTTCTGATTTATCCGTTGTACATAATAGATTTTTTTTATAATGTTGCTTATTGTTTTTTTTTTCAAAAAACGGTTATGAGGAAATCTTTAATTACTCGTCGAATAAAATATCAAAATATAATACAAATGTCACAATTTTTTAAATTCTACTTTTCTGGAAAATTGCTTGCTAAATCGGTACAAAAAATAAAACTGCATCTTGATTGGTAGTCAATTTAAGCACTGGCAACCAGGAAATGGAAGAAACAAAAAAATAATTTGTTTTTATTAGATTTTTTTTGTATTACATCATCAAAATTAATATTTAAAGACATAGTATACGTAATGAAACACAAAAATGTTTATAAACATAATTTATTATTTATTCTATACTTAATCCTAACACAATATGGATTAGCTAGCAGATATTTAAAAAAAACTTAAGGTAAATTAGTGGTATATATTATTTTCACAGCCATATATTATTTACAGATTAAATATATTTTTACTATATACAATTGACTAGATATAAACATATGTATTTTACCCTACTTTTGTTGCCACCAAGTTATAGCATCTAATAATTCATTATCGTCCACTGGGTTTACTTCACTATAATAATTATTAGAGTAGCATTCGTTGCTTGTGGAATAGCTTGAAGAAACACCAGAAGAACATTCGGAATCGACAGGTGACGGCACCGAATCTGAATAAGGTGAACATCGCCCACCAAAAATACCTTCATCAACGTCACACTGCATAGATGTCTCCGTTGATACGAACGATTCTTGATTAACACCTATAACCGCATCACTATCATCTATAAGACGCTCCAAGTATCTTATGTATTCCACAACCATTCGTAGAGTATCGACTTTGCTTAACTTCTTTCCTGATCCACGACGCGCTCCACCAGATAAAGCGTTGATAACAGCCGCAGGCAATCTTTTTCTTAGCGCATTAAATCCATCGTTCACTTGTTTTACGCGATTTCTTTCACGCGCATTTCTTCTTGCGATGGACGCCGCTTGCGCCCCCGTATAATTATTCTTGTACGTATATTTCTGATTCACTGAATAATCCATTTCCCTATCAGGACTCGGTGCAATCGGTACATATTTCGGCAACTGGCTCTTGTGAGACGCGTAAGACACAGTATTGTAGTTCTTACTTTGAAGCATTTCGATTTACAAAAAATAAAGAATTTAAAAATTTTTGAAGTTACAAGTTCTCGACGGCGATATAATGAATGAGTCCGGTAGTCTCCTGCGGCTGTTTATAAGGGCCGACCTGACCAAAAAAACGAATAGGGTACACTCCCACCCCTATCCTTTTTTTTGGATCGGTACCTGGAATATTATGATTTTTTTCCAAACTAAGAGAGTGGTCCAAACTTTGTACACGTGCCGTTGAATTAACATTGACCAATATGTGTGGATTTAAAGCCCCAAAGCCAGAATAACTTTACATTCTTATTTGAGCAATATTTCTTGAATTAATTGCAAGAAACATATGTTTTTACAATTAACTTAAATCCAGCGTATGTCGATTTGTTTATATTTCCGGTTTCTATGAAATATTTATTATCGTTTAAAAATTACATTTAAATATTCTATTTAGTAGGGCGTAGTCTGTAATATCAATAAATACATATATAATCTTATCACCTACTTTAAACTATTTTTCTTAATATAATGATTGTTTTTTTTTATATATTTTATTATTAAACAGTTCTGAGTAAAACACCGCAACAAGTGAAATTGTTCTCAAATCCTGTTCTGCCCAGACTGCTCTAAAGCTCAAACACACCACAATATTTCAAATTGATTGCCATATTATACTTATTTCTGAAATGGATTAAATATATGGGAAGTTTTAATCAATTTTGTTCTGCTTTTTTGTAAAGCACGCGATAAATAATCAATCAATTAAACACAGGAGTTTAAAAAACACGTTTTTTGTAGTGAATTTAAATTAAAGAATGTAGAAGTTTAATTAAGTGCAGGACAACAGCCCATCAAACAAAACGGCATGAAAGAGTAATCTTTCATACCACTTGGCTTAGGAAAGGGATCATCTGTTTCGTCTATCTAGCGACCGTTCATAATACGAATATAACATGGGACGTATCAAACATATCTAGATTTTACTATTCGTTGTACTGTTGTAACGTATTTTTTTAAATTTATTATTAAATACACTTAAAATAATTTTCTGTATAACATTTATGAAATAACTGCACAAATTGATATCATGTCCCCACAAAACATCTATTAAGAATTTCACTTTAAACACTATTAAATCTCTTCAAGTCAAGTGTCATTCAATCCTTAACACATAATACGCAATGCAAAATTTATTATCCCTCTTCAACATCCAGAAACAACGCGCGTTTTATGGTATTTTTGCCCACGACAAAAACTAAAAGCAATACCTATCTTAGACACGACATTCAATAAAAGCTTTAAGGCCTAGACTTTACGGTAGAATTTGTATTATTGCTAGGTACACAAAGAAAAGTCTCCAAGCACCTTGGGCGGCGTGCGTTGAGTGATTTTTTTATGTTACATTAATTTAGAACTGAGAGTCAGTATTTTAAACAGTCAATGGGCACAGATTCTATTGTCATATTCATTGTACTATACAAAGATTACACAAGGAATGTGGGCCAGGCCATTGAGACTCAATGAATTGTTTAGAAGCCTTCAATCATTCCCATTGACGCAGGCGCTAAAGTTGAATTTAATAGACTTGGTGTCGCCTTCAAGTGATTCAAATTTAATTTTTGTCCCATTGATTGTTCTTGGTCTACCTGCTATTGGCTATTGAATGTAAATTTACTACGGTTTTTATGGGACAATTAAGGAAAATCCAAAACACTCATTATCTAGTAAAATTTGGAATGACTAGTGAAGCTGCGATAGCCTAGCGGTGAGACCGTGCTCTTCTTACGTGAGTGTCACGGGTTCTAGCCCTAGTTAGGCACCATTAAGTTATTCCGTTAAAACTTATTGTCTAATCGATAATTGCAGTTTATCACACGCTTTTTGCTAAGGAAAATATCGATGGAGTAGCGAGGTAGGTCTTAGCTTTTCAACCGTTCTATCTAAAAACGGAGAGAGGATATCTATGTCGAGCAGCATGAACATTTTAGAAGTATGTTATCTATATTTCCTATATTCGTTGCTTTAAAAATATTTTCTACAACAAAGAACGCGATGATGACTTAATTTAATAGGAATTCATGATATAATAAAAAAGGTCGTATCATAGTTGATATTGCATGAGGAATATGATATTCCAGTCATAAGTGCGAGCCAATTTGTTAAAAACTTATTGCAATGTGAAATAAATATTAATAAAATTTATTCAGAGACCACGTTAATGTCTCCCCAGAGCCATATAAGTTAACGCGTTCACTTGAATGGTATGAAAGCGACGCCCATCCATCATCTACCTAGCCTTCTTCCTGCAAGTGAATTCGCAAAATATAATAAAATTGTGGGAGTGATACATTCAAGCACAAAACGTAACAAAAGCACCACGGGCGCTCACAATACCGTCGTCAAATAACATTTAGCCAGCCCACACCTTAGAAAATCGCAAATAGAGACATCTTCGCACAAAGACCTATAAAAGGCCAAACGGTACCATCATAGATAATTACAACCTTTGTAAGTTATATACTTAAATTCGATCGTATGACGTGAACAATAATGATTTGGAAGGACTTTTAAAATTAAAAACCTTTTTATTTTTGATTGATGTTAAATAATATATAGTAAAAATCTTTAATTCCTAATGTGATGTAAAAGTAAAATAAAGTAGCGGCCTGTTACAATCCCACTGCTGGAAATAGGCCTCCTCTCTCCGTTTCTGGAGAGAAGGATTGGAGCTAAGGCCTACCACGCTGCTCCAATGCGGATTAGTAGGTTACACATATCTCCAGAATTCAGAGTCACACGGTCTCACCGCTGGACTATCACAGCTGCCTAATGTATGTACCGTTTAATAATTCCATAATTCTATAAGTTATATATTATGCTCGATAAAAATTGATTCCTTATACTCATATTCCAAAATCCGAAGGAAACGCATCACGCTTCTTTAATTCTGATTAGCAGATAACAGATATCCTAGAAGTACTTCACTCATAAGCAGTTTTCATTTAACGTGCTTGATACTTAAATAAAAATTAAACACAAACTTTTTATAAGAGTTCAGAAATAAATAGAACATGTACAAATTTAATGACCCCGTACAGAATTTAATTATTAAGGTATTATTATACAGAATAATATATATTTAAGAAACGTACTCCTTAATTCCCTATTACATATTTTTACTGCTCAATCATTACTAGTTTACGATGGTGATGTGTATACTAATGGTTTTCGTAAATACAAATATATCATCATCATTCTCATCACTCTCCTGCCCTTATCCCACTCTAAGGGTCGGCACAACATGTTACAAACATGTTGTCACATGATTTGACTACTTATTTTACGACCGGTCGCCTGCCTGGCTTCAACTTACCTTAGTCGCCTTTTACGACACCTCGGTAAGAAATGAGGGTAGTTTATTGCAGCCGGACACCACACGGCGTCGTAAAATACAAATATATGTTTAGCACTAAGATTGATTGATAATCTGTATATCATAAAAAAATCCTGATTACTCTTAAATATTGTAAATACTTACGAGTAGTTAACAGAGGAACTGTTACTCTGTAGACAGCTTGAAAGCTAAAGATTTTGCATTTTCCGTTTACAAAGATCGTCTCCCAACATACTACTCACTCATTCTTATTCATATGCTTTAATTTCCTAAGAAAAAAGCATTATACAACTATTTAATCGTTACCTATTTAATTTTGTCGAGGAAAAAACCCCGCAACTTTCCTAGATAACAATCACTCGTTAATAAAGGCGAGGAACACATTCCACTTTACCATTGAAATTTAGTATTTATCCGAAGATATTGAAACGCATCTACATATAAGTGGGCAGTGGTCATAATAAACCCATTCGGTGGATTATAGACAAGAACCGATCGCCTGACAGTTCCATTACCTGTGCAATGCGTAGTTGAAATATAGCGTGGCCGTATACACACCGATTCATTGCAAAGTTTTAAATCTGATCCATTTTTAGATACAATACAGACACTTAATGAACATATATACACAACCAATTCATCACACTCATAATCTGTTTATGGGTCTTTATAATCTTTTTATAATATGGGTTTGGGTATAAGATTCTATAATCAAATTCCGCAATCAATTTAAAAAAGACACTATTTAAAAAAGGCTAATATAGAAAGCCTTCTATACCATTGAGGATTACTTAGACTATAAGCGTGGACATAGCTAATCTTCGACCCTGTATAAGACAGTAATGACTTAATGAAACTAGTAATAAGAATTATACTTTGAAAAGAGCAACCGCCGATTTTCTTGCTGGCTCTTTTCCGTAGGAACAGCTTTCCGAACCAGCAATAGAGTTGACGATTAAAAAGCACTTGTTTCCAAATTTACTGGAATAAAGGATATTGTGAAATTGAATTTGAATTCGTGGTTAGTGTTAATTACAATGTAATTCGCAAAATAATGCCAATTACAGTTTACATATATAAAAATTATATCAACATATAATATGAGATAAAATGACACCGTCTAATTACCACTGAGCAAAAGTCCTTTCGTTAGACAAAGTACAGTAATGATATTTATATACATTTTTCATCTACAAGTATAAACAAGTTTATTTATGCAACCCGAATATATAAGTATAGTGATCTTTCCTTAATCTGAACTTACTTTTCCGGTATTATTAGGACCAGTATTATAATACGTCTGCGGCCAGTCTTATGCATTCGTACATTTCATGCAAATATGCGGCGCGGTGGTCTGCTTATATTGGATATGTCTTTGATCGATAAAGATGTAAGTTTAATTACTAAACTGGAACTGAAATGAGTTTCAAAGAGATCGCGTGTCCTTACGAGTCTCTTTAGTATCAGATTAATGCAAGGAAGTAACATCATTATTAAAGGATAGGAATTGATGATAATGAATCGTGTTTTAATACAAAACAAGTTATATTTTGCGATAGCATAAAAACGATGCAACTTATAACATTTATCTAAGAAAGCCATTTAAGTCGTATACATTTTCTTTTTCTATCGATGCAGTTTTACTGCTGTTCACAGGTATCTTCAAATTCATTCTACACATTCAGACTAATATAAACAAATATATATGACACACTAGTGGACCCGTAAATTGGGTGGCGTAATATTTAAAGTAAACTTTAAAGTTTAAAAACCTTTAATTTATGCTTTTTTCCGTTTTCGAAAAAATGACGAGAATTTTTTTTATCCTATATGTTAGGCCTGTCTATAAAGTTCGTTAAGTATAAAGTTAATTTTATCAAAATTGCATCATCAAATAATGGAAGAAAACCTAACAGACAGACTTTAGCATTTATAATTTGAAATTGTCATTGTTTTGATAATACCTTTAATGCAATAAAAATCATTTAAATGTTGAATTTAGAAAAGAAATAGGTCATGCAATACGCATCTTTGACAGATGCGTAAACTATCTAATATTAAGGATTGTTTGCGAAGTTTGGCACAAGCCATACGAGCATAGTGAAGAACACACCTTGCCGACATGTGTGCAATCCTTTCGCATCTGCCGATCTTGCACTGATTTATATTTATGAATAATATGACGAATTATGGCTCCTTTTATTTGAGCTGCCACCTTTCCGGATGTGCGGCGGATGTTTCTATCGATAGATGTATCGGTTGCGAAATCTTTTGCTGAGTAATATTTCAAAAATTATATCCGAAATTAAATGAACATCTATTTAGTAGATAATTTCGCATGAAATAAAATTTTAATGCACACAATCTTGTGCGCATGCCTCCCCGAGAGGTCCTTTTTGAGGTCGTATGTAAACCTTAAGATAATTTCACCATTTTAAATACTGAATTCAAATTCAAAATATTTAAGTTTACATAAAGTTAGTTTTTATTTATTTTACAAAAAATTTCGTGTTTATTCCAAAAAAAATTCCGAAGAAAATAGTATATACATAATTTTCTTCGTTACCATTTAGCACAATAAGCCGATGCTAGAAATATACATCAGTATAAAAGTCATATTTAATGTGATATAAGTTGTTCAGAGTCGGTATCAATCTTAAACGACAAGCTGACATAATTTCAATGAATAAAATAAACATCATCTGGAGGTATCATCATAAATGCATATTGAATATTTGCTTACCGTTGCAAAAAATTCCCGCGTAATTCAATACCACAGCCACCTAATCCGCATTTAAACCTATCAATCCTCCACGCTTTTATTTGATAGCTTCTTATCTTCTATTTAATAAAGTTATACGCTTGACAGTGCTTTTAGAATCGCATTGTTACGCAACATCGGGCCCCCCATTGACATATTAGCGTTTTAGTGGTCGCATCCCATTGTTAGGGCGTCCTTACATCACGATGGTTTTTTAATGCCTCTTGTTGTATATTGTCGCACGCGACATTGCTTTACTATATTATTACAATATAATTTTGCTATTGTCACAATATTTATATTTGGATTAAAATATTTAATTAAAAACACATTTTAATTTTAACGAAACCATCAATAAATAATAAATAAATAAATAAATAAATAAATAAATATATGGGACGACCGTGTGTGTAACACGGTCGTCCGTCCCCAAAATAAGTAACTTAATACTTGTGTTATGGGTGGACAACTGGTAGATATACTACATATATAAGTTTAAATACATACTTAAATACAAATACAGACCCAGGCTCGAAACACCAACAATTTGTTTATAGAAAATGTTGGCCCTTGGCGGGAATCGAACCCGCGACCCGCGGAGCTGAAGGCAGGGTCACTCACTACCCACAGCGCCAACGAGCCAGTCAATGACCTAACACTTAAAACTATTAAAAAAGCTAGTATTTTCTTGCTCTTCCAATTTATGGGTTTCTTTAACCCTCACAAGTTTTGTTGCGGTACGCTATGCTTTATTGCAATATGCCATAAAACAACTTTTTAGAATTACGTCATTTAAATACTAAGCGTGTGATATGTATGTTTCTTATACACTTCAAAACAGCTGGACCGATTTTAATAACATCTTCAGACAAGCTTTAGATTGAGGCAGCAAATTAGCCTATAAAGTTTGGTGGCGATCGTTTTTTCCAACTGTCAATGACAGTTAAAAAGAACACTATGGCTAAAAGTAAGTAACGGCCTGTTACTATCCCAATTTCGGGAATAGGCCTCCTCTCTCCGTTTTTGGAGGGAAGAATTGAAGTCTTCTCCAATGCGGATTGGTAGGTTACACATATCCCTAGAATTCTCTAAAAATACGCAGGTTTCCTCACGATTTTTTTCCTTCAGCGAAAAGCGTGTGATAAATTGCAATTATCATTAAGACACAAGTTTTAATAGAAAAACTCATGTGTGACTGCCTGGGGTTTGAACCCGTGACCTCTCGAAAGAGTAGTGCGGTCTCACTACAGGACTATCAGCTTGACTATGGCTACAAAGTAATGTATGTGTTGAACCTATTTAATTGTTAAAACGCAATAAAAAAATATTAAAGCTACATATATCAATAATCATATATTAAATTGTTCTTAAATAAATCAAATCAAATCAAAATAATCTTTATTCAAATAAACCATTTCAGGCACTTTTGAATCGTCAAGCATCAATATGATCAATGAAGCTACAACTGGTTCGGAATGTTGCTCTTACCGTGAAGAACCAGCAAGAAACTCGGCGGTCAATCTTTTAAATATTTTCAATTATAAATTATTAAACCGCTGTCTTGTATGAAGCTGAAAGGATTTTCAAATCCAGGCTTTCTTATCATCCAAATAATCTTCAATTTTGTAATATGCTTTACGTATAAGCATATTTTTTACACTTGATTGGAATCTTTCTGTAGACTGGTCTAGAATGGATTGACGAATTTTATTATAGAAGCGAATAGCGAGACCAACAAATGAGTTGCTTACTCTGCTGAGTCGCGATGCAGGTATCGCAAGCTGTTTTGCAAGCTGCAATATATTTACAGATTTCGAAATAAACACTTACTTACTGATTCTGTTATATAATTACCATCTATCAGTATATTATAATATAATCGTTAGCTTATCAACTTTCCACCATCCGCGACGCGCCCTGCAGAGAAGCGTAAATAACGTCACTAAACACAATTATAAGTGATATTAATATTTAACATCAAGCGCAGACTAAAGACTTGAACACGTGTCGTTCCAGCAGATTTTATTTTTAAATATCCCAGCCTTTATTTTTCCCACATTTGAGCAATTTTAATATTAATTTTATAATTAATGTACAAAAGCTATACTCACGTTTTATTTTATCCGGTGAGCCCGATTAATTTTAGGCCCATACGGGGTTCTTATCAATAAGCTCTTTATTAGGCGTTATCGCGGCGGGTCACTTCCGGCGAGCTCAGCGGATAAAATAAGAAGTGAGTATACGGTTTCTATAAATTCATATGAATACCAGTCACGATAGTTCGAATTCAAAATTATGATTTTTAGGGAGTTATTTTCAAATATTTAATTTTGTAAATTGGGGACACTAAATAGTTTTTCAACAAATATGTTTAATGATTCAATCATATGCATTTACACTTCAAGTGGTCATTATAGTATTAAGTTAATAGGGATTGCATTTGCTAAAATCTTTTCTAATTTAAAGCTAAAATCTTTCCACTCAAACATATTAACGTGCCTGTTGGCAGTGACCCAGCCTTCAGCTTCAAGAGTCGTGAGTTTCCATTCCCACCGAACATTAACATTTTATAAAAACAATTTGTTGGTACTTCGAGTCTTGGTGTATTTATGTATTTTATTGCGATTATGGTTAAATTTGAACCGAAGGTGTTCAAATGATTGGCGTGATGGTTTCTATTACATGCTAGGTAGGTAACAAGTAATTATAATAAGTAGAGAAAAAACCTACTATGGATTGTTACGGGGAACCGAAATACACAAATATAAGTATATATTTAAATTATATTATATTTACTAGTTGCCTGTCACCCATGGATGGATAGCCGTTTGTAATTGTCCCATATATTTATTTATTTAATTAATGTATCTTACAAGACTATTATTATTAATTTGTTTTCGTTGCGTCTTCTGTCTACGTTGGCTTATATAAAATAAAATTCATACAATTATGTCACGCCGCGCCCAGCCTGCTAGTGGATATCAACAGCTCAATTATTACTGTAAAATATGAAACATGTCGTTTTAATAGTTTATTAATAACCTATCATTACCCAATCCTCTAATATTATTCAATTTTAATACGCTTTATTAGTAACAATAAATACAATATTCATATATTTTATTATTATTAAATAACATTAACCTCCGATGTTACGAAGAATTCATATTAATTTTCGTGACTTTAACATCGAATTTTATATCCTACAGATTTCATATTAGTTACTTCAGTTTTACAGATATGAATTAATTCGCTGATGAATAAAAAATCTACATTTCCAGGTGCAACTTCACCCTTCTTTACTGTATATGTCTCCTATTTGTAAAAGAAAATAAACACAAAAACAAAAGAAAGTGAACCCAAACATCAGGTAAAATATCTAGTTAGAAATTGTGTTACCTTGTCATTGTATAACTCACATTTTTGAAGCATTAGTTTACTAGAGGCAGCAAACAAAACTCAATGCATAATTTTGTTTAAATAAACAATAAAATTTAATTATACTCAAAATATAAAACCTCAAGCTATCAGATTTTACATTCTTAAAGCATTATATAAGTTGAGCCATCAGAAAAACTTGAATTGGATAGCGAATAATAAAGTACGGCTGTTATAAATGAAAATGTCTATTTGCCATCAGTACCTATATGTATAGTATTTATATAACGTTAATAGCATCTTTAGCATATGTAACATTTCAAGTACTTGCTGACACTAGTTTGAGCGGACAGAGAGGCAACTGCTATGAACAAAATCTAACTACCGGAATTACACACAATCCATATCTCCTAGATAAATACCTAAGGTAACTTTAGGTAAAGAAGTTTGTGTCATATCAAATCGTGCAATGAACAAGGTAACATTCAAATTCCAATTCAATATATCCATTATTCAATTAAACTTGTAAATAAGTGCGTTTGAATAGACAACTCTTCTGCTGATTCGGAAACTTGCTCCCACCGAGAAGAGTTACCAAGCAACTCAGTGGTTGCTCTTTTCAAATATAATTTTTATAACTTGTTGCATTTGTTTATTACTATCTTGTACAGGGTAGAGGAGTAGCTGTATAAACCCATTTCTATCATATAAATAATCCTCAAAAGTATAGTAGGCTTTTTGTATCAGCCTCGCTTTAACAGTGTTTTCAAACTGCTGTAGTGGCAAAGATAAAATCGATTGCGCAATTTTATTATAGAATCTTATACCGAAACCCACAAACAACTACGGACTTTTGCAAGTCGCACAGCAGGAACAGAAAGCTTATTTATTTTATTTATTTATGTACTATAAAAAAACGTAAGAAAAAACTTATCAATAAAAACAAACATAGTACAAATGTCAACTTATCCCTCTGACAGAGATCTCTACTAGCTAACCTAATCAAAAATGAAAACTCAAGTTATATTTACTAATAATATCCTAACTTATACACTAATATATATTATGGTGAATATAAACCATAATTATATATAAGCTTAGCGGCCTGTTACAATCCCACTGGGAATTGCCTGCTCTCTCCGTTTCTAGAGAGAAGGGTTGGAGCTAAGACGCTGCTCTAATGCGGATTGATAGATTACACATATCTCCAGAAATCTCTAGAGATATGCAGGTTTCTTCACAATGTTTTCCTTCCGAAAAGCGTGTGATAAATTGCAATTATCAATTAAACACATGAGTTTTAATAGAAAATCTCATTGGTGCCTGCTCGGGTTTGAACTCGTGTTCCCCTCGAAAGAGTCGCACGGTTTCACCGCTGGGCTATCACAGCTCTAAATGGAGTGATACTACACTAAAATTATCCATTATATCACAGCTTCAAACGCGTTGAATTCTTTGTTGTGCAATATATTGTATTTTCTTACCCCTTATTGACTTTGTATGCATCACATACCGTAGTAGAGATCTTTCATTCTAAAAGTGCACGCCCCTCCAATGTCTTTACTCACACACAAAAAACTTATGTACAGACGAAATACACGCAAACTCGTTATTCTAATTGGTTACTCAGTTGCCGGATAGACACGAAAGTAGGAGCACGCATCGATTATTGCCAAAAGTACAGTTAGCATGTCATAAAAGAAGAGGATAAATATTTTTTATTTTTTATTTTAAATAATAATTAGATAAAAATTTTCTTTAATAGAAAAATATGGAGAATTTTATAAAACTATGTGGCGAAAAAAAACGGGCAAAACTTAATACCTATCATTATTTCATCATTAAAGCTATTGCTTTAATTAAGGAACGAATTGTCATGATTGATAGAAATATGTGGGAAAATACGTGTCGAAATGTGAATGATATTGAGATAGAATATATGAAAAATTTTGAATTTATAATTAATGTTGAGTCTGAATCTGAAGATAGCGACGTGAGTGAATAGCGTTAAAATAGTAAATATTTATTGCGGTTTAATTTTTTTTCTTTTTTTAGTAATAAAATAAATGAACAGACTTCTGTACATTACGTTTTATTAATCATTCTAATACTTGCATAATGAATATATGATATGATCTATATGAAATTAAGTTGGCAAGCTAGCTCTTGATTGCGAATTCACCTGATGGATGCCGATGTAGTTTAAGTTTCTTGAAAGGGTTTGGAGATTAAACGTGTAACCATTCAGGGTTTTTACATGACATCGTACCTGAATGCTAAACCACTTGGTGGTCTTTGTTAGAAGGGTACGTCGGAAGTATCTATCTAGTCAAGACCAGGGATAAATTTTAGAAATATACTAATATGTTTTTTCTAGGATTTGAATGCGGAACTTTCCGTTTACAATCCACAGCCCTTACTATTACTCCAGAGAAACTTAAAAAACTTAACTTTTATTCTAAAGAATTTTCAACATAAATTTGATTATAAATATTAATTTTATTTTTATGCAAACGCTACTTGTAATCCGTGTAACCGGATTGGTAGGTCAACCAGTGCACAAATGATAGGAACGTGTGACAGAATAGACGTGTTGTCTCATACATTGCGTGTATTCTCCGCCATATAAATGTTTGAATTATACCACTCGAGCAATTAGTTGACCTTTAAGTGCGCGAATGAGTCGAGTCAACTTTGAAATTGCTGCGCGCACACATATAAGATAGTACAGTCAATATTTTCTCTCTCACATTAAAATAATGTAATTTGGTGGAGGGGCGTGCACTTTTAGAATGAAAGATCTCTAACACGTAGTCATGTTACTGTCCCAAAGTTCTCAGTCGGTCTCTAAATAGTTCTTCATTACTACGATAGTCAACCCTAACTATGTATAACTATATGGTTGTAATTAAAATTGGGTGAAACCATCAATAGAGGGTTGTATCCATCTATGATCGACAACAATATAATGGCTTGTATTTTCCCTATGTTACAATTTCTTAGCAATTCAATTTTTGTCCATAAGAATACATATTTATATTTATAATACATAATTATAAAAAGATTGGCAATGTAAGTATATAGTAGACTAAGTAGGACTAGTAGTTTGGGTACAAGATTATATAATAAAATTCCGCAATTGATTTTAACTTTGCCATTACAACAATTTAAAAACACTATTGAAGAAAGGCTAATACAGAACGGCTACTATATTATTGAGGATTAGTTGGACGATAAAAATGCGTGGATATCTTCGACCCTGTACAAGACAGTAATGACTAAATGTAACTGGTTATAAGAATTATTCTTTGAAAAGAGCGACCACCGAGTTTCTTGCTGGCTCTTCTCAGTAGGAACAGCTTTCCGAACCAGGAGTAGAGTTGACGATTCTAAAGCACTTGTTTACAATTTCACTGGAATAAAGAATATTTTGAATTTAATTTTGAATTGAATTTAATTATATCAATAAAGTCAAAAATTTCTGTAACTATAACGTTAACTTAGAGACGTATTTTTGTATTGCCTACAGATAATTATATTAATTCCATTGAGTCCCAATATCATCGCTACTTGGACGGTGGCCCAAAAATTTATAACCTCTATTAACAAACATTAGACACACTAACGATTATGAAAATTTGGTCATTCAGCGGGCAAACCAAATAAATGGTAGTGTGATTTACCGTGACAATTTATTACGAGCCAACGTGAAATCGAATATAAAGTCGTTTTGGATGGATTTCGGATTTGAATATTAATAACTGATTTCAAATTTCAAATATTTTTTATTCAAATTGACTTTTACCAAGTCAAGCAAGTACTGAATACCATCCGCATGTCAATTTCTGCCAGAAAACGAGATATTACCCAGATGTTCTTATACGTTCCTATCTTCTTCTTCTTCTTAGGGTGCCATCTTTTTGATGTCGCGACTCAAAATAAAAAATGGGTGCTTTTGCCAAACCACTGGCGTAGATTTTTTAACCAGGATGATCTCCTTCGTCCTACACTTAGCCTTCCCTGAAAATTATCCTTGTACGATCAAATGCAGCAATTCATATTTGGGATTTCTCATATGTTCCTATGAGATTCAAAACAGCAGTAGTGTTGTTATCCAAGAAAAATTGAATTAATGAACGGAAATGAAATGAATCAAATCCCTATATCCCTGGCTAAATGAATCACAAAAATTAATCTCTTTGATTGTAGAAAATACTTAAATTAACAAAATATTTTATTATACCTTTTTACCTTTGCAACATAAAAACACTGATAGTAAAATTGTTTTGGAGTACGATTTTATTGTTAAACTAACCAAGGGTGTCTCTCGTTGCTAATATTTCAAAATCCAAAAAAATGCAAGTGTCTCAGACTAGTTGGCATGGTCTGAGAGAGATTTGATTCCGTGATGGGACTATTGAAAATAATTTAACATGATATCGATCTCTAGAATTTTTGTTATTATTATTTTCTTGAATAAAAAATTAACATAAGATTGGAAGTTTTGTTATACTCTCTTGCTGGTTAAATATACACGACGTGCAAAGAACCTCGGGCCGTCTGTGCCCGACAAGAACCATACCACCCAGTTACCACTGAACATAGAACTTCTGCCGAAATATAGCTATGCATAGTGTGTATTTTAACGACAGATTTAGATTAACTAGTTTCCATCGTAAACGGCATGATTACAATCCATCGATAAAATAAGGGTCAAGCGTACACTAATAATCGATAGTGTAGTGAATAGATCGGTGTTAAACATGTTGATGTCACTGTTCTATGAGCTTTTTATATTTTTTATATATTTTCAAGTAGTTTTCTTCTGTATTTTCTTTGTAATTAATATTAAATGCCTAAGCTCAATACTGGCAATCTCTCCGATGTTATAATAATTAATATATGTGATATATTGAGGTGCGTAATATATAAGCTACTATACTGCATAATGGGTAGTCAATGTAAAGACCATTTCACGTGAACTTATAGTAACATCATGGCATTGTTATTCCTAGACCTCAATGTCAGCACTGCCACCACCAGCCCAGCTGCTAAGTACGGATATTTTAAATCTATACCCAGTAATGAATGTTTAATAATAAGTTTTTATGATTGCAATTTTGCAGAAAAACAAATTTGTTGTATATCATAGACATACCTCTCGTATGTCTATGATATGCATCAAATTTTGTCACATTTGTCACAAAATGCTAGTGATACCTTTCAATATGTACACTGTAGTCTTTGGTGATACCTGCGTTGCGACTCAGCGGAGTAAGCAACTCGTTTGTTGGTCTCGCTATACGCTTTTATAATAAAATTCTTCAATCCATTTTAGACCAGTCTACAGAAAAAATCAAACTAAGTGAAAAAATATGCTTATACGTAAAGCATATTGCAAAATTGGATATTATTTAGATGATAAGAATGCCTGGATTTGAAAATCCTTTCAGCTTCATACAAGACAGCGGTTTAATAATGTATAATTGAAAATATTTAAAAGATTGACCGCCGAGTTCTTTGCTGGTTCTTCTCGGTAAGAGCAACATTCCGAATCAGTTGTAGCTTCATTAATCATATTGATGCTTGACTATGCAAATGTGCCTGAAATATCTGAATAAAGATTATTTTGATTTGATTTGCAGACACTTGGAGATCGCAAAAGTCATTAAGGAATAATTTCTTAATGACCGTCTGTCCATGATAAAAATCCTTCTTTTTATAAATATGGAGTTTATCATATAAGAGCATTGTCCAACATGAAGCTTTATTTCTATAAACCGTAATTCATTGCGTATGGTACATTGTAAATATCAATTAAGAAAATTACATCATATACAAGTATAATTACATAAAATTGATTCTTCCTCGATATGAATCACAATTATATCAATTAACAGTAGCTTAATTTGGCCATAACAAAAGTATTAATTTACTGAATTTGGGGACGGACGACTGTGGGAATAATTTTCTCATATATTCATTATTAATAATTTATTAATTTCTCGTGTTTTAAAACACCTGTATTTGCTACCAGTAATAAATTCAGTGAAATAAAAATTTTATTTATCTGAGCTCGATCCAGAGCAGTAAATTCAGCGGCGGGCACTAACTATTTTATTACCGAAACACTTGTGATATACTAAAACACTTAAGATATTTCTCACATTAACACAGAACACTCAATTTTTAATGCACTTTTAATAGAATATACGGATCTTAATATTTAAAGATGCTTGAAATTAATTGAACATTCAGAAAACTGTCCGTCATTCGTATAAAATTCACCTCAATTCGAGAATGATAAAAAGGACTTAATTAACTTCTTTTTTATATTTGTTTCTGTCGTAAACGAGTATATATATTCGTATATAACATATGGTCCAGTTATTTAGGAACAAATTAAAAAAAAAAGAAATTTAAGAAGAACTCGGAATAGAAAAAAATTAAAACTATACATGCATGGTCAGAGTGTTTATGCGTGGACTATTCAGAAACGGGTACCCTTTCGGAGCTTATCTATGTTAAATTAGTAAAAGTAGAAGTAGAAAAGAGTATGATTAAGAAAAAAAAGAAAATAAGTAAAAATATATATGCTGTAATTAAATTAACATATTAAATTAATCTCAATTAATTTTTATATTAATTTTAGTAAAAAACTTATCGTGTACTTAATTTCTTTAATAAATACTCCTCTAATCTACTGTATTTTACTTGATAACTCTAACTAACCTAAAACTGCACAATAGGTAGTTCAAGTATGAAAAAATTAATTGCAGAATAATAAATCCACTACTTTCAATCATATAAATTCTTCATATACAAACGTCGTGTTAATAAAATTCCCACCAAAGGTGCGAAAATAAATCTCATAAATTATTATTTTACTAACCAATTCGCGAACAGCTAAATCAAAACACAATCAAAGCGTCAACAATCAAGTGTTTACCTACCGCTTAATTTGGAATAAAGATGGATGGATAACTTTAATCAACTTTGAAATCGATATCCGATTATTCTTCTTATAAATTACTTTTTAAAAGAAAAAAGTATTTGTAGTTCTTTTAAGAACAGCCTTAATAAAGTTATGATAGTAGTAATCATTAATGAGTAGAGGTATGTCGATAAAAGATAGATAAATCGTGTGAAGTATGATTTGCACATAAAACAAGTGCCAGAGTTGGAGGAATAATAGAAGAGAATGAAAGATAAAACATATTGTGCTCGGTAAGAAAGAGGGTGGTCTATTTTACTCAACCAGATAACACACGGTTGGTCAACTGACCTTAGTCGCCTTTTACGATGGGATCATTAAAGTTTCAAATTAACTCGCGAATGTATTGTTTGTTTCTCATAGTTATTTTACATAAACAATGTTAAAATTGTAGAGTATTATTATTTATTAAAATACATAAATATCACTATTTCATTACTTAACTTTAAATTAATCTACTAATATACAAATATAGTCATATTTTAAATATTTCTGAATGTTGAATTGTCTTTATTAAATTTACACTTATTAAAACCTATGTTAAATATTCCAATTTACAAATTACCATACATTATGCTATCTCCTGCCAAGCGTCTTTGTTTTTAAGTCTCATTAAAATGCAATAATATTATTAAAAATAGGAAACAAACATTGTATTACCATTGATATCAAAAAATAATTTTGAAATATTATTAATAAAATAGATTTCCGATTTCAAATCAGTAACAATATGTTACCTCTCTGACTTTACTGTTCTAAAATCCGCTCGGGGCTATTTGGATAGCAAATGATGCTTCCATTCTGGTTCAGATCTTACAGATTACCGAAACCAAATTAATACTCTCTCTGATAAACAAACAGATATTTGCATATCTAAATCAAACATTGTAGATTCTACTGATTTTATAGTTTGATAATATAATTTTGATACGAACTTAATTTAATTATTTAATACGTTCGACTTGTTTAATGCTTTGCCTCAATCAGTATATTGCATAGTTTTTTCCAACTTTATGCTTTGTTTTAAAATATGAATCCTCAGAAGATAGCTTTCGTTTTCCTTTGAAAATATAAAAGTATCAAAATGCATGGCGTGCTGTACAAAACAAAAATATCCCGCCAAAACAAGCAACCTGTTGGGATAAGTAATAGCTTAATTCTATGTTGCACTCGCTAAGGTGCCTGGTTTCTCAGCTTGCATTGTGAACGAGAGGTTCCATTATATAAATATATGGTATTAACCACTTCAGATGCTTACATACAACTGCTGATAACCACGGTTGTTCACGTTTGTTTGATATTCAAATCTGACGATTATGCAGGATCAGGCTTTATTTCGATCACGTGGCTATAATTTTTTTCAACAAAAATTGGAGATTCTAGAAACCATTTTAACGTTTTAAAGCTTAAATTATATAAAATCAAGTTTCTTAAATAATTTACGGTGACTTTATTTAAATAAAATATTAATTGACTCATTATTTTTTATTGTAATTAAAGACATCAAACAAAAGATTAAAATCTACACGGTAAAAACGAAGAAAATTCTAACTAAGTCGTACCGATAAATATTTTGCTATTTCCAATACCTCTTGCAATTTTTAACACAGAAAGGACTATCAGTCATCATCAGACAAATACAATACCACAAAAAGATTAAATTTTGATTCAAATTATCTATATAATTCAGGGGTAGAACTATTTCTAATACATAAACTTATGTGCCCTTATGTATGCGAACTAGTTGCTTGGGTCACTTAAAATTTTATCTCAGATTGATATTACACGTAAGTGATTGTTTTCGAGACCGATAAATTAAATAGATTCTTGAAGACAACAAAGAAGTTACTATGTTAATTTCTAGATCCAGATACCGACATGAATCAATATTGTAAATAAATAATACTAAAATAAATATATGGGACACACGGTTGTACGACCCAAAAATAAGTGAGTAAATACTTATGTTATGGGTGACGGATAACTGGTAGATACACCACATATATAATTTTAAATACATATTTAAATACAAATATACACCCAGGCTCGAAGAACCAATAAATTGTTAACAGAAAATGTTGGCTCTCGGCGGGAATCGAACCCATGACACGCGGAGCTGGAGGCAGGGTCACTACCCAGTGCGCTATCGGACCAGTCATATATCTATATTTTCTATATATAGTTTCTGGCACCGTCACCGATTACGTAATTAAGAATTTGACACCTGGCAAAATATTTTGTACTACTCAGTCCAAATTTTCATAATCGCTATCGATTTATTATTTTTAGTTTACAAAATATACACAAATTAATAAAAACAGGTATGGGCTATGTTTTTTTTTTATTTTTTTTTTTATGGGATAGGATAGCAAACGAGCATGCGGTTCACCTTAGGTAATCACCGCCGCCCGCGACCTCTCGCAGAGCGAGTGTGTTGCCGTCCTTTTAAATGGAGGAATACACGCTTTTTGAAGGTACTTATGTCGTACTGATCCGGAAACGCTGCCATAGGGGATCGTTCCATAAAATGGTAGTGCGCGGGATGAAATTAATTGAAAACCGCACTGTGGATCGCCACGCATCCAGACGGTGAGGATGATATTTAAACCTGTGACGTACAGTGCGGTTATTCAATTTGGCAGCAGGAATCAGGTCATATAGTTCAATGGTACACTCTCCATGCAAAATGCGGTAGAACACACACAGTGATGATATGATTATGCACTTACATATAAATTTTCTTTATACACAATGTGTCTGCGAATAGAAATTTTGTAACATTACGAGTATCTTCGCTCTTCATGTCGTATATCAAAGATAATCTTTGCTTGAATAGTTTATTGGCCTATTTGTTTTTAAAAAGGAGTAGTTATCGCAAAATTTAATGATTATCGTAAAATTTGCTATCCGCAATGAAAATATGCCGTCACTAGCATTTACGGTTATTAAGGAGCGATAATCCGACAATTTAGCGTAAAATGGTTTAAGTGCATAATAATTACAGATAAAGCATCTCTCTTATAGATATTTCTTAAGTAATAGCATTAAAGCTTAGCATCGGCGTAATAAATAGAATGTGCTTATGCGACCGGCAATTGAGTACTTAAGTATGTACTAAACACAGGATTTTTATAATAAATAAACAGCCTGTCAATATACTTTAGTCAAGAGGATCGCTTACATTAAAGCAAATATGAATTAGCGATTTCGCCGTGGAGTCTATCGCCTGACGATGCTTCGATTACGCAGCGAAACGATACTATACTCTAAATAACTCTACATTTAGTAATTATACTCTACATTTACCATTACATGGATTTTCTTTTATCGTAGATTATAGCAACATAATATTATCATTACTTTTACATGACTGACCTCCGCCAAACAACGCCTAATTCTATAAATCAGATTACATTTGTTAGTGTAAACGTTCCTCCCATATAGAAGCCCTCCAATAAGATAATATGGTTATATAGATTTTCATATTTTAAGGCAAACAGTTTAAAGCAAGATTATTAATAATTAAAAATAACAAAAGAATTACAACACTCGCGACACCTTTCAAATTAATTCCGACAAAATAATCAAAAATTTTCGTCACAATTGAATATTTTAACTAACCAATCAGTAGGGTATCGACCTTTAAAATGCAGAACATTATTTAAATATGCCACAGCAGCCGTCATCACTTATATCCTATAGCACGTGTGTGTATGAAGCTTTAACGATAATACGTCTTAGGCCACCCATCTAGCGCCCCACGCGGCGTCCTTGGCCACTGTGACGGATCCCCGACACGCCCCTCATTTGTTATACAAATTTTATACTACCCTCGGAGCTAAAGCGCGGCAACGCTCTCCAGAGAAACAATGGACAAAATCGTACGGTCCATACTTTAAGATGTTGGCAAATTTTCACGTAATGAACGGAGAGGCATATGGCCTTAAATTTTGTTATATAAAAATTTTAAAAGATAACTTAATAACAAAGCAAACTTATATTTTGTTTTTCTCGAAGCGAATGTTTTATTACTATTAGAACTAATGAGCATGATATTTAGTATAAAAAAGTTGACGTTTAGAATAATTTGCATGAACATTGAGTTTACATCTATGAAGATTTTTTTACTTTATGTATATACATATTTTCAAATATTGCGCTCTAGCAATTAACGAAAAGAAATTTGTTATAAAAACTATCTTATTTATTATTCCAGGTTTTCCTTTTCGCAAATTTTTGTACAAATCCGTTAAGCCGTCAAATCATTAAAGCAACACCAACACGAACAGGTATAACTGTAGCATTTTCGCCTTTGAAGTATTAATTAGGATTTGTATGATTAAAAATTTGATAAATAATACCTACTCATTCTAATTACCCTTTGGCTTAGCGACCTCATTTGGTTGCGCTTTCAATATTCTCTTTTCCAACTGATCAGGAAATAAAAGCTTTTTGTTAACAGGTTAACAGTAACGTGTAATATTGTTTATTGCAACACCATAAACACTAGTCATTTCAAATACAAACCGATGTAATACAGAAATTTCATTTGTACACTATCACCTGAGGACGATTTGCAATTGTACGGAGGCAGTCGAGATTGAGACGGCAATGAATACCTGAAGCCCCAGGGATTCAGTTCCTACTCTTGATTAAATAAACCTTCAAGTCAATGTCAAGCCGCCGGCTGCCAACGTCAGTCTTCGGCATATAGCACACGGTTCGAGACGACTTTTTTTTTGAATTCCAAATCATATTACCCTTTCGCCTGCAACTGAATACCGCAACACCTTTTTATTCTCGAATTGTCCAACAGCACTCACAGTGTGATGATTAATTGAATTATTTCATGTTAATACCTTCAGGCAGTTATTACTTTCTTGAAATATTATACATACTACGAATGTGCGTTTATTAACTAAGTACTTAGTTAATAAACGCACTATATATAAGATAGTAAATTTCAAATACGTCGTACAAACTAATTAAAATTAACATTCTATAAACGCTTATTGCAATAAGTTATTACTTTTATGTTTTTTCCCGAAATAAGACATAAAAATTATTTTGACCTTCATAATATTCTTATTAGATAATTTTATTTTATTTATAGAATTTGGTTGCTTTGCGAAGTTCCATAATACAAAAGTAATGAAAATAAATAGTATAATAAAATTATTCTACTCTTAGGGACAAACAATGTAATGTTAAATGCAGAGTGTACAATTCGTTGTCATACCTCATACAAGCAGTAATTGTAAAACGCATGTACTACATACCACCGCCACCACAATACGTTACATGTCAAATTCACTACCACAATCTCAACAATCGTTTCATCAAGTAACCGAGACGTCAGCAAACAATTTATCTATAAAAAAAAATTTAGTAGGACTTTTGGATCGTCAAATATTAGTCCGATTTTAATGAAGCTACCACTGGTTCGCAGCGGAGCTTTAACGAAAAAACCGGCGTGACGATCGGCGAGATATAAATTTATATTATTAAACTGCACTGCTGTACGAAGCTCAAATAATTTTAGTTACTTATATAATCTTCAACTGTGTAATACGATAAGATGTATTATCCGACTTATAGCATAAGTTGCTCTTCTAGGAAGTGTAAATTCTCAAAAAAAAATTTCGTGAACCTCAAAATATCAGCCACTCATCTAATTACCCACTTATGTCTACTAATGTGTTGCAACAATTAAATTATCCGATACTTTTTGTCTAAGTCATAATCATAATTAAATTATTAAATTAAAAAATATTAAATTAAATTATTGAGTTATTAAAAATCTAGATAAATAAATTTTTGTCGATTTAAAGTATCTCTAAATATCGAAACGAAGTATATTTCGATATAATATTGACGACCTCCGCGGCATCTGGTATTTTATTATATGAACATTCCGTTTAGTTCCACTATAAAATATTACTTTAAAAAATGCATCGAGCGTCGTATTTCACGCTATGGTAAATGGGGCAAATGACGTCCGTAGCTACCCATTACAACTTAACATCGAACACTCTATTAACTTAGAATTGCTGTGTTCCGACGTGTGATATCGAAATGGAATAAATTTAATTACCACACCATTTCCTGAATCAACATTTAATTTCTATTAGAAGAGATAAAATCCTCTTCCACATGCGCTAGCTTAGGGTTACCAGTAATAAATTACTTTTTTGGATATGGCTAAATTTAATTGCGTGCCGCTATCTTTAATATCTATTGTTATCCATGTCTAAAATTCACATTATATATAAGATATAATATATGAGATGTAATTGACCGTAACTAATATAAACTAAAGTATTAGATTGGTCAGAAAAACCACCTAGTTTCGGTAACTTCACTTATGATTTAACTTTTGTTTCTTTATTATATAAACAACTTAAAGATGAAGTTATCAGTTGTCAAAAATAATTAAAAACAATTATTAAAAACTAAAGTTAACAAGCAACATATAAGGAAAGAAATATATATCTAAAATAGAAAAACTTTAGTAACCAATC
This sequence comes from Morpho deidamia, assembly GCA_947086505.1. Lineage (NCBI taxonomy): Eukaryota > Metazoa > Arthropoda > Insecta > Lepidoptera > Nymphalidae > Morpho > Morpho deidamia. Next base: position 7,336,800 of record CAMTZC010000025.1, read on the forward strand.
GACAAAAAATTGTACTTATATTGATTGTTAACTATTCTAAGTTAACATTGTAGCAAAGTTAAGTCTAAGAAGAAGACGAAGAAGAATAAATTTGCACATAATTAATTAAAAATAAACAAATCCCCGAATTCCCAGAACTATGGCAAACTTAACTGGGAGTGGCACTTGCATATTTTATTGAAAGACACCTGTGAATCCGAGTTTTCTCAGCTACGCTCTCAAACAACCTATTAGAGTGACATAATATCTCGACTTGATCGAAAAGCATGAAGAAGCGGTTAATACCTCAAATTAAACCGCATTAAATCTATTATCTATGGCATATCGTGACACCATGTCGCTAATCGAATAAGAAACGCATGCATTGATTTCACTGGCTCGAATATAATATGCCCCGTAGAATCTCGATAACTAAAAGTTACCTTCGATTAATTTATTGTATTTAGTTATTAGTTCGCATGAAAAAGAAGATGCTTGGTGTGTAAGGAGCATTTGGACATTTGAAGATTATATGTAGGATAAGATATGTAGGAAATTATTAGTATCATTCTGAAGTGCGTAAAATAATGGAAAAGATGATTTTAGAATGCCTAGTCGGCGTCACGGGCTTATTAATAGTGAATACCTTTGCTTACATAGTAATCATGAAGATTACTATGTAAGCAAAATTACGTAACAATAACTTGTATATACGATAAGTACTTTTTCGAAGACATTACAAAATATGCCGCACAATTACTTTATTATATTTTGCTAGCTATTTTATTAACCAATGAATCTCAATATATACACTACACTAAATTTTTCGTTATTTATTTGCCAAAAATGTAGTAAGTAGTCGGCCACATATATGCAAATTTAATCATACATGCAAAATATTTTCTGCTGACAAACTCTAAACGGATGTTGTAGAATTTTTGTTGTTTATTAAACTGTGTAATAGTTGTAGTTGTAAGCCTTGCTTTGCTAAATTCTTGCCTGTTATCTACATGACCACCTTATGCAACTGTTTTGAAACATCAAACTAATAAATGCAGTCCTGTCAAAGTAACTTTGGCTTAGTTCCATGTGTAATGTTCACAAATTTATTAGTTTTCTTCCTCTTATGGTGTACAAAAACACGTTAGCTGTAACTTTGATGAATCGAAGCTATCGAAACTCGTGCAATATCTTTACGTAATTATATGATTTACGTGATTCTTAATAAGTGTAAATCACAAACGTTTTAATCTGACTTATTAAAAAATATGCATATCCCGCGCTTAGTATTGAAGGGACCTAATTTAAAATTAGGCTTAATTCAGAAACATTGTAATCCTTATTGCTATGCCATTTATGACATCACGCTAAGCAATATTAAAAAAACTATTTTCTTGCTTTTCCAAATTATGGGCCCCGTTAACACTTACGGGTTTTGTAGGCGCTACGTTACGCTTTATTGCAATTTGCCACATAAATACTTTTTTTAATTAAGTCACTTCACTACTAAACGTGTGATATATTTATTCTCATTTTTTACAAAATTATTTATATACCTACTCTGATGATGCTATTAAAGTTAATAATAAATAAGTTATCAAACAAACCTCATACAATGGACGGCGACTGAATGCCTACGTAATAAATTCAATGAGTTGACTTGGAGACTAGTGAGAACGTATATTTACGGGAGCCGGCACATTATAGAAACATAAATCTAAGCGAAGTGTCGTGACTGTACATGAATGGGGCCGCGATATGAGCGATGACCATACATGAAGGCCTATACGATGTCAAGTGCACTCATACAGAATGTTTTGACAGTCGATACGAAAATTGAAATATAGAAATCTCTGTACAACCCGACTGTGAGTATGATGAATAAGACAATTAACTATTTAAATATGGTTTTCAATCAAGCTTGAACGGTTTAACGGGGACAGCAAACGAATATATATTATGTCATACAATCCCGGCTGGCTGAAATCATCATCGATGGCACATACATCGAAGGTACTCTTGGATACTCTTTTTAGTTACTCTTAGATCTCTTTCTCTTTGTAATTGTTGTCGATACCTTGTTCGAATCTATACGATAGCGGGTGCCTATAATTTTTGCTTTTCCATATCAATTCTGGCCATATTGTGTGGTGTTGAATGTACAATCTTTTTTTTTATTTGAGATTAATTATAAAATGGTATTAAAAATAAATCTAACAGATTAATTAATCGTCAAGCTTCACATAATAATACTCTTAATTATAATCTGAACATGCATTATTATGATGCATATTAATGCAATATTCATTAAAAGCTACCCGAACGAATGACACTGGAAAAAAAAATAAAAGTAAATATACGCAATAGCTGGATAAAATAAGGAGCTGTGATAGCCTAGCGGTGAGACCGTGCGACTCTTTCGAGGGGAACACGAGTTCAAACCCGGGCAGGCACCAATGAGTTTTTCTATTAAAACTCTTGTATCTAATTGATAATTGCAATTTATCACACGCTTTTCGATGAAGGAAAACATCGTGAGGAAACCTGCATATCTCTTGGGAATTCTGTTGATATGTGTAAGCTACCAATCCGCATTGGAGCAGCGTGGGCTATTCCCAGCTGTGGGATTATAACAAGCCGCATTTTACTTTTATACGCAATAGAAATACAAAAACAAATAAGACCTTAAAGGTATCCATTACACGTCCATTGACAGTTCCTTTATTAGAATTCTAATAATCTTGTTATAGTCATTGTTCATACGAAGAGGTAAATGATAAACGTAAAATAACAATTAATGATCATTTAATATTCTGTAAAACACCATTTCTGAAGATGCTACAGAATATACGCAATGATGAATAACATAAAGAGCTCATTAAACATTTCAAATTTCAAAAACAATTTTAGGTACCTACCTATAGTACCCGGCAATAAATAATGCACATTGAGGCTTAGAGAGAGAAATCGGCTAGATACTGCTTCATAGAGCATCGTCTCTGTCGCATAGACTGACTAGCCCGTGTGTGACAGTGACAGCGCTCTACGAAACCGAACTGGCCGGCTGTTTCGTTGTAAACATCGATGTGCATTATTTAATGCCGGGTACTATACTTTTGTTTTATATATACTCGTAAGTCCTGTTTTACAATTCACAGAAGGAATATGGCACAAGAAATTAGCTCTACTAGGATTATTTCAGTTGATAAGATTGAGTGTGACTTAGTTCGCTTTTATAAAAACTATTTTAGTCCCAAAAATTGAAATAACAAAATCTATGCTCAGTAGGAATACATATTGAATATTATGTACCCATAGTTTGCCAAAAGTGAAAACAAAACTGTAAGTTACGCGGCAATAAATAATGCACATCGAGGCTTAGAGAGAGAAATCGGCTAGATTCCGCTTCATAGAGCATTGTCTCTGTTGCGCAGACTGACGAACCCGTGTGAAACGTCACATACTAACTGAGTGACAGTGACAACGCTCTACAAAAAACGAACTGGCCGGCTGTTTCGTTCTAAACAGCGATGTGCATTATTTAATGCCGGGTACTATACTTATATTATGTAATCCTCAAACTTTTTTTTAAATTATGACTTGTCACAACAAAACACGTGCAGCCCTATATTTTTCCACAAAGTTTCTTTCATATAAACTTTCGATTTTAATGATCAAGAGAACTAACAGCGCGTTGTATTTTTCATGATAAAGATTAATTTCAAATGCCCCTGAATTTATTAAAAGTGGATTTATCACTTTTTGTCGTCTCTTGCGACGAGCTGACGTCAATTTAGCGGCTGTAGAGATGAAATGCCGAGTTTTGAAAAAACATACAATGGGATTATGCTGCCTTAATGGTCTTCCCAACATGGGCATTAATATCGTCATACAATATTGATGTTTTTAAAATTTATGACCAATGCTTAAAGAAAGTCAAAATAAAAGTATCGAAGTCGATATAGCTTATTAATGTGTGAAGGGAGGCACCTTCTAAGCAATCTCTTTTGCGGTGACGTATTTTTATGAACCTGCCAGAGATCATTAGAGAAGTATGTCGGTTTTCGTCCGCAGAATACAATTGAATGTGGTCTTCAAAAAGTTGTAATTTTTAATATTAATAAACGTATACGTATATCAATCGATGTTTGTTCAATGTTCTGCATAATATTTTTGAATTCGAGTACGAAATATATATATATAAATATATATATATATATATATATATATATATATATATATATATGCATGTGTTTTTACGAATCCTGCATGTAACGGGTATGAAGAAACGTGATAGTCCACTATGCATTTAGCACTATATATATTTTCTATTTACTGTATCGCGGATTATATCAAAATAATTTTATTATTACTTTTGTACCTTTAAAAGATTTCAGCCTAAGAAGATGGATTACAATAAGGCCGTAATCACTAGCGTATTAAACTGACTGAATTCAAAACTAGTCTTAATTGAGTTAAATACAGTGTTAACCTCATTTCAATGTCATCTATGTCATCACACAACTAACTATTAGGAAACCTAGTGCTTTCTTGCGCTTCAAAGTTCTGGGTCTCATTAACATTTATCAGTTCTGTTTCAATTTGCCACAAAACTACTTTTTTCATTTAGGTCACTTTAATTCTAAATGTGTGATATATTTAACTAATGATTTCTTCCGAGTATTCTTCCATCCTACAACTACATACTAGTGTATGTACATAGACTACATACATAGACTAGAAATGGAAAAAAAATGTTATTAAGAAAACAAGTGAACTCGATTTCGTCTATAACTAGGTCTCTTTAGAAAAATATTCCAATAGAAATTTTACAATAATGTGCATATTAATTCTATTTTTATAATGTTTATGTTTTGTATGCCGTGTGGTATCCGGCTGTGTAGAATAGATGACCCTCACTTCTTACCGAGGTGTCGTAAAAGGCAACTAAGGTAAGTTGACCCACCGTGTGGTATCCGGTTGAGTAGAATAGAACACCCTCATTTCTTACCGAGGTGTCGTAAAAGGCGACTAAGGTAAGTTGACCCACTGTGTGTTATCCGGTTGAGTAGAATAGACCACCCTCTTTCTTACCTTGGGCTCGGAAAATACGACTAAGATAAGTTGACGTCAGGCAGGCGGCCGGACGTAAAATACATAGCCGAATCATGTTACACATGTTTTAACATGTTGTGCCGAGCCCACTTAAAGTGGGATAAGGGCAGGAGGACGATGTTGATGTATGTTTTGTGTTTATTTATTTAGAAAGCTTTTTCGAATTTTATAATAACGTTGTTAAATCCCAAATGGCTATCACACCGTAACCAGCCGATTCGACAGAGTGAAGGAACATATAACATACAATTCATATCTTTATGTTATTATAATACATTACAAATACGAAATTTAATTAATTATGTCAATTTAAATCCTCATAAAATGGTCCCAAAAATGTTGGCTGCGCGTTAAATCGCTTAAGAGATTCTTTCTGCGAAAAACCAACTTGTCACCTCCACCTTTTGTTACGCGGCGATAACATAAATACTAAAGACCCCATCAAAACACAGTTTGACATTATATGAGAATATTTTATGACATTTAATATGTGAGCAAGTAAATAAGCCGTCTGTCAATATCTTTCTACTGAGCATAGGCCTCTTGTCTCCTTTCTTGGAGCTGGATTCCTGTATGTAGCTATGTCCACAGCTCCGATGGATATCTGAAGAATTTTCCAGAGATATAAAAGTTTCCTCCCGATATTTTTGTTCACTGAGAAATGCGAGATAAGTAGTAAATTTAAATAAGGGTCATAATTTTGTATAGAAAACTCATCAACATCCGGGGTTTGAACCTGCGACTCTAATTGACGTCTCAATAAGTTTGTGAGACACGTCCTATGAAGAAAGATTCAATCCGATCCTCTTACGTCTCAAACATCCTACGAATTAAACCGCTCTATGAATTCCTTAATCGTTGAATAATATACTGGCGCATGTTTGATTTGCATTTGTATGCTCGCATATTTAGCTCCCGCTGTGCTTAGAAAATTTTATATCTTAAATAATAAAAACAAAAAATGCTATAAGTAATAGACGTAGAGTTTATGAATAGGTTAGATCGTGCTTTGAAAGGAACAATATGTCCTTTCTTACTGCTCTAATAAAACCAACATGTTAATTATACAAAAGAGAAGTTTACTAAATGAATATATATTACGACATCATTCAATGTTGAAATTGAACTGGATATTTTATTTTAAAAATTAGTATTTTTTTAATGTGCTTACTTACGTCACGACATAAAGTAAGCTTAACGCATACCGACGGCCACCTGAGCAGAAAAGTACATCGAAACTTTGATTATTAATAGATAAAGCTCAGCTGAAAGAACGTTTAATTTGATAACGAAAAGACAAAATATTAAAATAAAAAGAAAAAGTGTACAAAACTTACAACGTTAATAACAACGTGACTATATGAGGAAAAGGCAAATTAATAAGAAAATAATCAGATATGTACATTAAAATCTACAAAATATAAAAGCTACAAAAATGAAATATTTGACAACTGAAAACAGGAGAGGCATACGGTATGGGATAAGAGAAATTGTTTTATTTTTATGATTCGATTGTATATTGTAAATTTTAAGTAACAGAAACCTGAAAATATTCGTTTTTAAATTGTCTTACCTTTATCAGATACAATCAGTTTTTATTAATATCAAAAATATGGCAGCTAACGTAGAGCGGTAACCAATTTATGGGCGTTGCATTAACATCCGCTTAGGTACATTTTAACTCAGCGCCTTAATACGAGTATTTAGATGATAACACGTGACGACAGGGCCTTGGGGCCAGAGCTCGGGACGCAAATTATGGCAATCTTGACACCTACGAGGTGCTAACTGGGTGCACCCCGCAATTTACGAACGTGAAGTGTTACGAGTAACTACGCTGCCGGCCACCAATCAAGACTTTGATTTGCTACATACTGTTTTCATTCAAATCAGAACATGATTTTAATGCATATAGCTAAAGTCCGTTCCAGGAAAACCACTTATTTCGAAAAATACGCTTTAAATTAAATTGTTTCGATAACATATCCCGTAAGTGACTCCGCACTGTAAAACGCAAGGTAGATTAACCCTAGTTAACCTTAAAAGTGTCGCAGTAAACCACTGACTTGCAAATGACTGAAGTTAGAAAAGGTAATAATCTGCTTATGAGACGTTAAAGTGTTTAACAGTGAATGGGGAACCTTTGAAACTTACTGTTGAATTTATAGATTTGAATCTAAAACCTTTGTCGATTGTTAAAAAGTGTTAACTATATAAGTGTTGTGTATAAATTTTATACTATATTGTCTCTACTACGTGCTTTATGTATCTAACGACACAACTTTTAGAATATTATATTTGTGCAACTCTTCAATTCAATTCTCGGTGGAGCTGTTTCCTATATTGACTGGCCTGTTGGAGCAGTTAGCAGTGACCCTGCCTTCAGCTTGGATGGTCGCAGGTCCGATTCCCGCCGAGGGCGTAACATTTTTAAAATAGAATTTATTGTTTCTTCGAGTCTGAATGTATTTATGTTTTTAAAATTATATGTATGTATATGTATACATTTACCAGTTGTCTATCATTCCACAAGTATTAAGCTTCTTACTTTGGGGACATGACAGTGTATATATTGTCCCATATATTAATTATTATTTAGATTTATAATATCATCCTCCTGCCTTTATCCCACTCGAAGTGGGGTCGGCACAACATGTTATAAGCATGTTATCACATGATTTGGCTGCGTATTTTACGACCAGCCGCCTGCCTGACCTTAACTTAACTTAGTCGTATTTTACGACCCCTCGGTAAGAAATAGAGTGGTCTATTTTACTCCATCGGATATCACACGGTTGGTCAAATTACCTTAGTTGTCTTTTACGACACCTCGGTAAAAAATGAGGGTAGCTTATTCTACTCAGCCGGATACCACACGGCGGGTCGTCTTACCTTAGTCGCCTTTTACGACAACTCGGTAAGAAATGAGTGTGGTCTATTCTTCTCAGCCGGATACCACACGGCATTATTATTATTTATAGCATCAGGAATAATTTTGATAAATTTAAAAATTATTAATGTAAAAATATTCCTGAAATCCGTGTATATATTTTTTTAATGTAATAAATAATCTATTTTGGTTTCATGGTTTCAATACCACATAATAACTTCTCTATAAACTCTTTTATATCATCTTCGAAACATTGTTGTAGACCACTAATATTTTTATCACCCGGAGCCGTATTCCGTTTTAGTGGCAAATAAAGATGTTATCGTAACGATAATCCCAAAAGCCACCTGGTTAAGTGGGTGGCTGCTGATCGCAACCGCGTGTAATACGGTCCGACCGCGTCTACCGATCTGCAAAACAATAGCAACAAAAGGAAACGATCGATCCTGAATCGCCACAGAATCTGTGCGGTGTAATCTTGCAAATATTTATTATATGTCAAAACAATATGCCGAAATGGAAGGCTTATTGTGGTTTTTACAAATGTGTCTGGTTCGCTCGGAGCGCTCGTTAGCATGAAGTACGACGCATTGTGGGTTACAATGGGGGGCGGAGATGGCCCGGGGCGCCTGAAGCGCGGGAAAGACTTTACTTCACGCTTGCACCAGTGACAGGCCAAGGAAATCATCTATGTAAAAAAAATATGAACAGAGATTTACTATAGCTGCTTGGTTCGATAATCTAGTAACCCAAAGATAACAATAAGCATATTATTAAATAATGTGATCGATTTTCCCAAAATATACTGAACGGATTTCGTACGGTTTTTACCAACATATTGTTACGTACATTCGTGTGGATTTGGATTCAATACCTGGTGACTCCTTAAAAACTTTATTCAGCTTTTCAATACAAAATTAGTACTTACAGTCTCTAAGCAGTCCGCTGTCCAATAAAAAAGCCGAAGTCACTATTATTTATTTTTACTTCTTAATTCGCCCTTAATCGCTACTCGCAAACTGAATGTCGAGGCGATACGACCGGTTATATATCGAACGAACCGATTTTAAGAATGTTCGCGACCGTTCACGAGCCGTAACACGATTCGTAAACAACGTGAATATTGCAGAGAATCAAAGAATCAGAGAATTGCCTCTTTATAATTGGAACTCTATGACATATACATTACAAAATATTTTCTTTACCTATTGGTAAAGCCATACAGTTTGTATTAATATAACAATCGTACAAACCTATTGATATACTAGTGACAATATGTTTGTTTGTTCGACTTTCTGTCACACCCAAACTAACGATCACATTCGATCTAAGGATCTATGTAATTTATACTAAAGGGCTAGAAAGAGGCATGCGCTACTTTTGTCTAGATACTAAAGCGCAGACAAACTCTCAAGCAAAACCTAGTAGAGTAATAAATTGCGTGCTGTTAATTTATTAATTAATTAATATTAAAGTGACCTAATTGAATTAAAACTAGTCATCACACTACGAACTATTAAAAAATTAGCGTTTTCTTGCTCTTCCAAGCTATGGATCTTTACACTCACGAATTTTGTGAGCGCTACGCTTTATTGCCATTTACGACAAAACAACTTTTTTGAATTAGGTCACTTTAAATACTAAGCGTGCGAAATGTTCATTAAACCTGTTCTATCTACACATTGTTGTACTCGAACACGTGAGAAGTATCTGTAAGAGTGTATTATTTATTACAAACACTACGGTGACACAGCGTGAGAAATATTTCACTGAAATGAACATACTCACAGCAGTCGTAAGCTTTCTTTTTAGTGCCCTTGCCTGCGGGAACGTTGTTAAGATATTTACTGCAATAATTATTCGCTATTACTACAGTTAACTTTTGCCCACTTTTTAATTCAGTGGACTTAGTATTGAAATAACTTTATTTGGAAAAGTAATGAAAATATTATTTTACTCTAATCCGCGATAAAATAAAATATATGTAATGCTAAATGCAGAGTGTATCTACTATCCGTTCTCATACTTGGTACATGCAGAATTAATAAAAATTCATGCACTACCCGCCGTCGAGGGTCATGGTATGACATTTATCGACTTATATATTATTTTATATATATTATATTTTTATAGACTTGTTAGTTCGCTGAACAATACGAACATTAGTAAAATAGGCCGCTAGTTGGAGAGCGCCTCTCTAGTTTCAATAGCAATCTTACCAAACAAAGATAACAATATAATACAATATCAATAACATTGTAGAGAACGATATTATTTCTATTTCTGCCAAAGACTATAAAAAAGGATTCGCATTTCAGGCCAATTCTTCTTTAATCGGTTCCTCATTTCTGAGGATTGTGGTCACCCTTTTTTCGTATGATCGACCTCCATCTATTCCAGTCTAAAGAAGCTCACACTCTCTAATAGAATTTGGTTGAGAAGGTGGTTCTTTTTACTTGGTTAGAGTAGGTTGTGGTTTCTTGCCTTCTATATTGCCAACTATGACTATCTTTTTAAAGTTACCATCTCTTGGCATTACGTGGCTGAAATGCTCCTATTAATATTCAAAATAACAGTATAAAATATATCAGATAACATGTAATGTAGTGAATTTTGTATATGAGCACGCCTATTATCTCTATTGACTCAATGCATTAAGCTCCTTCAACCATAGCATATCACTCGATAGCAAGGATGGATGGTTCAATTAGAATTCACCGATATGTATTTCTAAGAAAAATAAAACATTTATATTTAAGTTTAGAGTCCGTATTCAAACGTCTCCGCATTTTGAAGCTAATAAGTGTAAATTTTCTGTAAATCCGTTGTTTAAAAAAATGTTGTTTTTTAGTATAACAATCGTTAATCTTTTTGGCATATTTTGGAATCCTTTGTGGTTCGCTAGCCCCACTGGTCATCTGATAATAGTAAAATAATGTCAAAATTTAAAAAAAAACTTGTCTTATTTTCATTTTGTGTTGTACCTTAAAATACTTAAGAGGGTGTAAGGTTTCGAAGATGATTTTTATGGAATTCAAAATATCCATACCATTTTAATATAACATTCCTTGCAAAGCTCGGGTAAAGTCAATGGGCGAGTTCCGTTATATCGGCTCATAAGGCGCGTGGCATGCGCATGCAATCGCGATTTTACGACAAAATAATATACTTTAATTATAATGGAGCGCCGAAAAGTAAAAAGGCGATTGCACGCGACATCTGTATTAAAATTTAATGGAATATCACTTGCACCTGCGCGTGCGCAGCGAGCAGAAGTCGATCACTCAGTATTCCAATGCTATAATATCGTTGCTTTTAAAATGTACGGCTCAATAAAATGTCCTCTTACCTCAGTTCATTCTTCCTTAAACTTGTCCTCAAGTCAATGTGTTTATATAAGATACATAAACACATTTTGAAACTTTTTACGTCAGGTGACGCTTTTTGGGTCATCGCTGCTCTACGGAGACGGACGACGGGTATAAATAAATATATAAATAAATATATGGGACACTTACACACACGGCAATCCCCAAAGTAAGTAACTTCATATTTGTGTTACGAGTGACGGACAACTGGTAAATGTACATACATACATATAATTGTAAATACAAATATACACCCAGATTCGAAGAACCAACAAATTATTTATAGAAAATGTTGGGCCACGGCGGGAATTGAACCCACGACCCGCGGACCTGAAGGCGGTCACGATCCACTGCGCTAAAGGGCCAGTCGATATATCGATATATATTGATCGGGTATATCAGACTCTCAGCGAACAAAAGCCTAGTAGTACTTCATCACGCCACTGGTAACTACAGCAGAGTAACGTTGTGCACATTGCTCCGGGTCTCTGCCAGGAGCAGCTCTGGACCCGAAGAGTTCAAGCTCCGGGTCGTGGCCAAACAAATAAATGTTCATGTAAGTTTAAATAAAATTATATTAATAAAATGCCGTGTGGTATTCAACTGAGTAAAGTAGACCACCCTTATTTTTTTCCGAGGTATTATAAAAGGTGACTAAGGTAAGTGGACCCACTGTGTGGTAACCGGCTGAGTAGAATAGATCGCCCTCATTTCTTACCGAGGTGTCGTAAAAAGCGACTAAGGTAAGTTGACCCGTCGTGTCGTATCCGGTTAAGTAGAATGGATCACACTCTTTCTTATCGAGGGGTCGTAAAAGGCGACTAAGGTAAGTTGACCCGCCGTGTGGTATCCGGTTAAGTAGAAAAGACCTGCCTCTTTCTTACCGAGGTGTCGTAAAAGGCGACTAAGGTAAGTTGACCCGCCGTATGTTATCCGGTTGAGTAGAATAGACCATCCTCTTCCTTACCGAGGGGTCGTAAAATATGACTAAGGTAAGTTGACGTCAGGCAGGCGGCCGGTGTAAAATACGTAGCCAAATCATGTGACAACACATTTGTAATATGTTGTGCCGACCCCACTTAGAGTGAGATAAGGATGATGACGTAAGTTTAAATAAAATTAAATTAATTTATGAATCCCCATGCTGTTACATGTTACCCAATATAATTCCTTACTCAGTTTTCGCTCAAATCGAATCGTCGAAAGTACTTTGTACTATTAGTGAAAACTGCATGCAAACCCAATCAGTAGTTTTTGAGTTTATCGCGAGTAGACAGTTAGTTTCACTATAACGAAAATTATATCTAACAAGTTTAATTTTAATTTCAAATTAAAGAATCGTTTATTTAATTTACAAGATGATCCAATGCCTACATGGACTTTTGAGTTAAAATATTAAACTTCTCCCTGCAATCCATGGGGGCTTAAATTAAATATTAATTACTTTATTTCTAAACACCGCCAGGAATTCCTTTTAAGTGCCTTCCTAATGATCAAATAACACGAAAGATATTAAGTTGTTCCGAGATTACGATTTAATTTATCTGGTACATAAATTTTATTTGCTTGGTTTTGTACTGTAAAATATATACTTTATATGAACTTTTATTTATTAATATAAACTTTTACAACTTTGTAATCGTTCGATTTTTAATATGTAATCTCTTTATTGTCGTGGTTCCGTACTTGCAAATTTACTGACTCCTTCCTCCGACTTTGTCTGACTAGACTGATGTTAAACGTAGTTTTCTATGTCTCTAACTCTTCAACTACTTCCTTACGAAATTTCACATTCACAAGGCTCTATCTGTTTAGTCGACGATACTCATAAAAGGTAAATATTAAATGAGTTCGTTTTTATATTTAAATCTTTATTTTAAAAGTTACTTTATAAAAATAGATAGGTAAAAATGGTGGTTTTGTCAGTAATAGACCATTATTTGAACATATAGTGTGGTGCATCGTCCGTTGTATACAAAAATATTATTAATAATAAGTATATTATTAGTCAGCATAATTAAATTTCATTTTTTTTTATATATATTTGCCCGCTTGTGGTATCCGGCTGAGTAGAATAGACCACTCTCATTTCTTACCGAGGTGTTGTAAAAGGCGACTAAGGTAAGTTGACGTCAGGCAGGCGACCGGTCGTAAAATACGTAGCCAAATCATTTGACAACATGTTTGTAACACATTGTGCCGACCCCGCTTAGAGTGGGATAAGTGTAGCAGGATGATTTTTTTTATATTTGCATACCAATACTGCTTCACAATAAATTGTCACACTTTGTGGTCTAGCGGCCAGGCATCTCTGTTTAAGGAATAAGTTTATCTTTTTCATTTTTTTTAAATAATGTTTTTCTTTTTTATTCTTGGCACATAAAATAAAAAGTATGATTACTGCAAAAGAAAATACCGCGAATATACTACTTTTAAGAAGAATAGAACGATATATCTTTATTTTGAGTTCGTAGACGATTCTAGAGTTAAGTTATAAACAGGTAGGAGCCATGGGATTGCGCAATTAATACAATTTACCTTTGGTCATTATAACTGCCACAAGGTCCATTCTAGTTGCCGTCACTTATAATAAATTATATAAAAAATAAGTACATCATGAAAGGGACGTAGATATATAAGTGATATGTATTAGAACGTGATGGTTGCAGTGGCAAGGCAGGTGTCACAGAACATCTGCTGGCGAGGCACGTGGCTCAACCCTCTAAAGTTAAACTGACCTACGCCTTCACTGTAGGAAAAGAGAAATCCCTATCGAATCTAATAGCAACGATCCATAATTAAGTTATTAAATTATACTAAATACGATTTGTACTTCCCATTAACAATAAATATAAGGATTGCATCAAAAATGCACATCATTCCTTACTCCTCAAACACTGCATAGGAGTCAGCAATGTTTGGATGATATTAACAACTTTTATTCTGGAACTATATTAGCAAGAGCCTTACAGAATCAAAGATCGTGCATAAATCACGGAATATAGCAAAATAACGCATAAGTTTATAAATTATTCAAAGAAGTAATTTAGAAAACCCTTTTCGAAAACGTTTTCTTTCGTTACACAAAATTTTGTTTTAGCCAACTCATGATTGTCTTACATAGCATAAACTGTACGTATTTTACGTACGTAAGTATCCGTACCATGTCTTTTCTGCCGCATCAATTCTTGCGTTCTTTATGAAATTTTTTGTCTACCTAATCATTCTATTTCTTATTCTTGTACGAATTACCAATACCTCGATCACCACAATTCATCAGATAATACGTACGCCTCACCAGCACTTTAATTTCAGAACTATATGACTACTACAGTTTACATTGTGTTCTATTGCGTCTCCTCTCTCTCCCTCCTCTACTGTGACTCCACCAAAGCGGAGACGAGACGAGCGGTAATATGTTTTTAATAACCAATAGAATTTCGTTATTCACACATATCGCGTCCAATGGAGATCGATAAGCGGAAATGTATTTTTTGCGAACTGACTTTTAGTCCTAACGGATTTTACGGGCGGGACGGACGAGCGCATAAGTATCGTCGATGTTGCCAAATGCAGAGAGTAGAGCGCAGGAGGTCTACTAGCGTCGGGGAATGTAGTCCTGAGGGTACCTCCTGTGAGGTCGGACCACGGCTTAGGGCGACGCGTAGTGGTGGGCTGTCAGCAAAGTGGCACCTCGTCTTCGCCGACGAAGACGCTGAATGTGTAGTAATGTGTGTTTCTGTATTTGCGATCGTTATTTGATCGTCAGGAAAATGTATAATACATTTGTATGGTGCGATGGAAGCTAACATGTGAGCTGTGCATCGCCAACGCGAAGCGGAGCGGCCTTTCCTGTCAGAACGTGTACTCAGCACTCAACTCCTCGAACACGGCTAATATCTCCGCGACAGTACGCATCTCCGCACAGCTTCGATGGATTCATATCGTCTCTTCTCGTCTCTGCTTCGCACTTCTCTGCACATCTTCGTTTTGGTAGAATCCAGGCCTAAATATAAAAAAAAACAAAAACACTTCTCTTCCTTAATATAAAAACTATGTTTTAGAAACAAGTGAAATTTATAATACAAGATTGGTATTATTAAATTTTGTTCGATAATGCGCTGCACTCTTTTAAATTTATATGTCCTATTTTGTTAAGTATTTTGTCGCATACAATATTTATCTCTTGTTGACACGCAACAGATGGTGTAATTTACCATATAATTTCACCATCAATCCTGAAAGTGAAGCTCGGTTTAAAGGAAATTAATATAAAAATAAGCATTTAATTTTCAAGGAATTTTAAATAAAAAAAAGTAGTATGATGTTAATTAATATGACAACATTTAACAAGGTATTATTATATTGAAAATAAAATCGTGTGTGTGACTTGGCCAAAGGATTACGAGTTTAAACTTCGAGCCAATAAGTTTTCTATAAACACTTATTTGTCTTATTTTATTAATAAGCTCGCACAAGCTGTTTTTATTAAACAGCTTGTGCGCTCTTCGGCTAAGAGAAAACTTGCATGTCTCTGGATGTTTACTGAGATATGTGTAACCTACCAATACGCATTCGACCTACGTAGTCCGTCCAATATCCACCA
Source organism: Morpho deidamia (assembly GCA_947086505.1). Classification (NCBI taxonomy): domain Eukaryota; kingdom Metazoa; phylum Arthropoda; class Insecta; order Lepidoptera; family Nymphalidae; genus Morpho; species Morpho deidamia. Next base: position 7,352,758 of record CAMTZC010000025.1, read on the forward strand.
TTACTCGCAAAAAGCCGAGGTCTTTGCCCAGTTGTGGGATACTAAATAATACTAAATAAGTATATTTTATTTTATTTAATATATAATTTTATTTAATAATATCACGGTCCAACATCCCCAAAGTAATTAACTTAATACTTGTGTTATGGGTGACGGACAACGGTAAATATTCTACATATATTATTTTAACATATGTATACATACTTAAATACAAATATACACCCAGGCTCGAAGAACCGACAAATTGTTTGTAGTAAATGTTGGTCCTCGGCGGGGTTCGAACCCACGACCCGCGGAGCTGGAGGCAGGGTGGACCCGCTACGCCAAAGGGCCAGTCATATAAAAGAAAAAACACGTAAACTTACTCTGTACTGTATTAACGATACAGATTTCCTGATTATAACGCCGCTGTGTATAAATCAAAGCAGAATGATGAATTATTAATTAATCAATTTAAGTATAATGACATAAAGTTTTTTTTTATTTTCAATATAACACATGAACCTTTATCAAAAAAATTGAAAACATTTTCAAACATTGATTTTATTGTATCATAATAACCAAAAACGAACCTTAATAATTGTGCAATTAAAAATTAACTGTACTTTTAACAAAACTTAAAATTAATATCTCATAAATCGCTGTATTGAAACCTGCAATTGAATTGTGCATGTTTCTTTTTTCTGCCGCCCATTTCTTGTCACTTAATTTTAATACGATTCACGATTACGTACATTTTATAAGAATAAAGTTATAGAGACGAGTATAATCTAGCAGTATGTCGAATCGCTATTATGTTTAGTTTCACCACTTTGTCATATTATCTCCGATTAAAAATTACCTAATAAAATAAGTCAGCAACTATAACAGAACTAATTTGCCATAAGCGAATGCATGCAAAGCTAATCTGTATGAAAAAGGCAAAATTCACGTACCTTACGTATAATGCATTACGACTTTGTCATGGAGCTTATCCTTCTGATGATACTTCGGTTTCGGGACGAAACGATCGTCGAGATTTTGGTGGTGGTTGCGTGAATTGCTTGTGTGCATTGTTACTGGTGTAGGCGTCTTTGGATTCATGTGTAAGGTACGTGAATATTGCCTGCTTCATACACATTAGCTTTGCATGCATTCACTTAATCCGCGCAGATTATAACAAAGTAGTTCTGTTATAGTTTCTGTAATATGAAATTCGGCAACGTAACTCTGCTTCTATAAATTATGTAAATCACAATTAAAATAAGTTTTAACATTGTTTATTCAATAATCAGTTGTATTAAACTATTAAGATATTATCTTATCTTAATTAGCTTAAGTAAAATAATGTTTCCAAAATTATCATAATAATTTCGAAAAGTAAAATAATTCATAGGAACGTAAAGTAAATTACATAATCCCTAATTTTGCAGTGACTTTTATAGAGCGCCTAGCAATTATACAGAAGCAATTACTTATACTAAAGAGACTGCTCAAACGTTGGTTCATAGGCAATAAAACTATAACCGAATTATAATTTGTATACTTAAAGTGTATTACAAATTATAATTTATAAACAGATGAAGATAAGAATGGGACGATAAAAGTTAAATCAGCAGATACGATCAGTAAATGTAATCGGAACCAGTTTAAACTTTTGTGCCCATTCCCCACATCACTTATAAAGTGCAGGCAATGTATCTAGTTTTGTTAGCACAACTCTTCTGTCTATTTTGAGAGAGTGTTTATAATGGATTCTCCTTGAAGTAACACCAATATTGAAGCAGGAAAATTCAGGACTCCTTTTCTATTAAAAATAAAATCATTCATGAGTATCGTATAGATTGAAAAATATTTTAATTAATAGATACTGATTGGAATAGGCAATTAAAATATTAACTAGTTTTATAGGACTTTTACTATATATTAATTAATTATATTAATTAATATTAATTAATTATATAAATAATTTTAATTAATTATTATTCGAATTTAAACTATCGAGAGTGGTATTCATTATTAATGTTCAAATTCAAATTCAAAATATTCTTTATTCAAGTAAACTTGTAAACAAGTGCTTTTGAATCGTCAACATCTACTTGTTGAGAGACCGGCTTTACTCACATCTTATTTTATCGGATGAGCCCGACTAGTTTCAAGCCCATACGGGGCTCTTTTTCATGAGCTCTTTACGCGGCGTTATCGCTGCGAGAACTGCGTTGTAGCAGCTCGCAGGGTGCGACTCGTGAGCGGCTCGGGCGGGGGCAGGGGCGCCGTGAGTGTAGCCGGTCTCTCAACATTAATAATTATTATTCCTTGAAATTAAAAAACAAATATTTGACTAAATGATAAAAAAGCAAAAGGCGATCACACAAACCCAAAGCTTAAACTTGAATTTTATGTAAGGCTTTCAATAAAATACTCTAAGTACGAAGTCTCTGACAGCAAACGCAATTTTAATTTAGCAACATAAACAACCTAAACTTTTGAGCTAATACAACATGAAACTTTTATTAAAGAACAAATTTGTTTATTCCGATATTAATATAGTATTTATTATAATGTAGAGATCTTGTAAGTATGACAGCAATTGTGTTTGGATAAAAATCCGAGTAAAAAATATAGAATGGCTCCTTTATAACTAGGCACGCGACAGAGGTTCAACAGTCGATGCATCGACAGGTTTCCTAAACTGGACTTGCCACTACAACAAGAATGCGTTGAGGCTTCAAAATAAGAATCCTTAAAGACGTTCATCACCATATTACACGGTTTTGTCTAAATTTATTTACATATAAGGTGACAACTATTTCAATATAATTATATTAACGTATTATCAATACGAATTTTTTGTTCAACCTCTTTCATTGAAATCATAAAATATACCTGATGTGGCTCTTTAAAATAGTCAACCGATGAAAAAGCCACTGTTTTTTTGGAGTCAGCCAATAGCATCACGTCCATAGTTTGCTCGCGATGTTCTTCTATATGTATTTACACAATGTTATCCACTTTATAAGAACAATGGTAGCGATCCATACAAGGTTATACTGGGTACAGAAATCGACTTTTATTGGACATTGATGTTCATATTACTTTATACGGACGCCCTTGGTCGACGACGACTATCTATCTAACTAAAGTTATCGTCCAGACTGTTGTTCAACTTGATCGAAAACGTCATTATTGGAACTAAAAAATATGATTCTCGAGACAAAAAATGTCTGCAAGTAAAGTAATTCAAGAATATAGTTGAAATAAAACTCGTGAAATTTAAAATATGCTACATTAAAATAGACTTTTACAAGTTGCTTTGAGTAGTCATTTTAACAAACATTATTTCGGGAGTTGAATCCAATTAAGAAAAACCGCCAAGTAAACTCAGTGCTTATTTTTATCAACAACTATAATTGTAAGCGCATTTGATAGCTGGATGCGATTGGAATCCAAAGGTATTAAGTTAAATGGTTTTCAGTATAATACTTATTAGGAGAGTCGCAAACCTCACTTATTAGAATATTTGAAACACCCTTTTAGATATTATTTACTTCATACAAAACCTCTTTTACAATCAAAGCGAGCTATTATGAGACGTTAATAAAAATAAGCAATGAAAAATATGCAAAAGTCATCACCACGTAAATGAACACTCACATAGGTTTAAAAAGAAAATGTAGTATTCTAAACAGTCCACAAAATATAGATATTTATGACAGATACTCAGCAGATGAACCTAAGTAATCATAACTCAAGAAGTACGAACTAACACAACTACTACTACAATTTACAAATGACAGATGAAATTAAAGGCCGAAGCCCTAAAAGTGGTTGAACCAAATCTCCTTGCAACAGGAAATACCTGATTATAGCGCGTAGTCAGCGGATCTCAAATATCAGTAATAGATACAACTTAAGTCAGTCGCTAATTAATACACAATTGCCGAAATCCATCGGGCGGCTAAGAAAAAAAAAGTAGAAATTTCAAATTAGTTGTTGTTTGCAATAGAACAGTAATTACTATATAGTTGTTCAAACGCATCATTCAAATAGTTAAAGGAATAATTGACTTAAAGACACTTCCTTCAACCAAATAATGCTGTGAAGCGTCTTATTCAATATCTATATGAATTTATAGCACATGGAATGCCTTTCACTCCATAACAAACGCTTAATGAGCTTCTCAGTCGACAGTCGTGAATGAATTCAAAACGAGTAGTAGCTGTTTAACATTTTTGAAACACTTTAAATTCTACTGGCAAGTGCTATTTTTGTTATGCCATTCGCATAAAAAACGCGGCACGTGCTCGAAACCAGTCTCAATCAATGAGAATTAACTGGAAATACCGATATTGTGAATGTCATTGTATATTAAATAAATGTCGAAATATATTTCTTTAAGAGAGATTGCAGGCGCTTGGACATGATATTCAATTTTCCTAATTAGATTTTTAGTTCTTATATTGGAACATTTAACAATGCGTACGTCGAGCACCTCGTTCCCATTCGTCCATTGTCACTCAATGGAATATCTCTGTATTTCGTAGCAGTGATTGTAATTTTAAATAAGCTTGAACATTGTTCGGTACCATGTTTATAGTTACAAGTGAGGTATAAAACCATACATGATTTGGCCGACAAGCTACTAATTGGCTCACTGTAATTTCAAGACTGCGTCAGAGTATACTTACTTCAGGGTTCCGTAAGTTCTAAAATAAAATACTCAATATTTACAAATAAAGCAGTTACAGAATTTAAAAAAAAATACCACCTAAAGACCGTGTGTGTAAATGTCCCATATATTTATTTATTTATTTATATATAGATCAATCAATATTTTATTGGTTGAGATTAACCGATGAACCTGTTTTGTGTAACCATATTTCTTATTTTCGTCATGACAACGATCTTTTTTTTTGGAAGTAAAAAATTTTTGCTCTTTAATAAAAAAAAATATTTAAAATCGCTAACAAACGTTGTATTTGAAATTTTATACTGTACTAGCTGTGCCAGCGGCTTCGCCCGCGTGGTAATCAGCATGTCACAATTTTTTTCTAGAATTCTCGCGAATTTTATACATAAAAGTAGTTATTGTGAGTTAAGCATAACAGATAGATACATACTATTGTGGACTTTGTGTAGTATTTTTATAGGTCTACAATTCTCTAATACATTACTTTAGCGTATCTTTGCTGGTTTACGCAGAGCACGCGACTAAAGCTCCTAGCAAGCAAGTTTTTTAACAACTGCGCGATCTCTTCAACACATTTTACATAATACCGACATGTACTATACACTTAAACCATCCGGATGTATTGCACTTTTGTATTATTATTTTGTATTATATTTGTATTATTATTTTGTATTATCTTTTGGTGAAAACCGTACAAAAATCCATTCAGTAAATTTTGAAAAAATCGATTACATACAGACAGACAGCTTTTTGGGACTTTGTTGTATAATAAGTATAGATTTACTTTCTGTAATTCACAATGAAGCACATTACACTGAGGATTGATAGTACCGTCATCGTTCTACTGTTTTCAATTTTTTTTATTACTTAACTTGCAGTGATAATTATTTATGCGCATGTTACATATAGCATTTGTTTCGGTATATACTGCACATAATTGACTTTCAAACATAATTTTGACTTTAATGTAACTTTTGAAATTGTACATTATTATGTTAAAGCACAATGAGGTCACAAATGGCTTCCGTGAATTAAAATTTAGGACATAGTATTTCACTCAATATTTACTGTTTAAAATGACATTACTCGGAAGCAAAGATAATGCGATTTGTCAATAATGATTTAAGAGATTAATAAAAAATAGCCATGAAAGTTAAGTGGACAGTTTCTGTATTGCTTGTTACAAATCTTAAAACCATTGTTAATTTATACAAATATTATTTCGACTAATTTGCTACGTTGTGATAGAACCAAATTTAAATGGTCCTTTTAATAGTCTATAAGAACGTTAGAAGAAAAAGGTTGTAATACTCTTTGGTGTTCTGTACAGCCTTTTTGACGGAGGGAGGGGGAATCTTCTCAAAGAAACAGGAGCTCATAGGGTATAGCCTACTTTAGTAATATTTAAGAAGGGATAATTCAATTGATCAGACCTAAAATCATTCCGTGCGGAATAAAATCAGATCGTTGAAAACTATGTTGAAAGAGTAAATATTGCTAAAAAATAATTTTCGGTTGTGTTCGTACTTAAAGAACACACTTTATTTTGCGGTAGAGTATTACTGTTGGGTTATTTAAATAAATATATGGGACACTTACACACACGGTCGTCCATCCCCAAAGTAAGTAAATTAATACTTGTATTATGGGTGACGGACAACTGGTAAATATATACATATATAGTTTTAAATACATACTTAAAGACTAATACACACCCAGGCTCGAAGAACCAACAAATTGTTAATAGAAAATGTTGGCTTTCGGCGGGAATCGAACCCGCGACCCGCGGAGCTGAAGGTCACTACCCACTGCACCAACGGGCCAGTCAAAGAGATGTAATCGTGTATTAAGTCAATGATCGCAAAACACAAAATCGGCGATGCTTAGAAAGCAGATGGTCTCCCTAATGAGCACGTAATGGTAGAAATGTCTCTGCAACAGGTGGCAAAACTGACGCGATATCATAAAGCTCCTTTTTTACTTAATTGCTGTGGCTCAGCGATATAATTACGTGCACCACAAGATAGAGTCTATGTGCGATTGTGATTAAATTAAATAAACTTTAAGGCAGGGTCGTCTTTATTGAATCTTCAATCGTTTAAACATCTTACCAAAACGTTCGAGCTACAATTTAGTATTGAAAAAGAAGAAGAATTGATGAAGAAGATATTCGAGATAGTCGAAGTATCATATCTGTACTACTCCGTAAAAAAGTATCGGCGTGTTACAATCCCACTGCTGGGAATAGGCCTCCTCTCTCCGTTTCTCGAGAGAAGGGTTGGAGCTAAGACCTACCATGCTGCTCCAATGCGGGTTGGTAGGTTACACATATCTCCAGAATTCTCTAGAGATATGCAGGTTTCCTCACGATGTTTTCCTTCATCGAAAAGCGTGTGATAAATTGCAATTATCAATTAGACACATGAGTTTTAATAGAAAAACTGATTGGTGCCTGCCCGGGTTTGAACTCGTGTTCCCCTCGAAAGAGTCGCACGGTAACACCGCTGGGCTATCACAGCAATTGGCATACTACTCCGTACCCTTTACGTACTCAGTCCACGTTATTCTAAGTCCGGCTTAGAGAGGTGCAACGTTATGTGTTGCTGGTAGAGATTGCTGCGCTTTACTCACCGCGAATCGCATACTCTACGATGCTTTTGCGCTCAGCCTTACCACTTACCTTACTCACTCTGGTAGGGACGGACGGACTGTCGCTGAAATTTTTTATTAGTTAATTTTTGATTAGTTATATGCTTTTAGATCTAGCAGCATATTACCAATCAATTCGAAAACATATGAATGGAGCATTTAACTCTAGACTAGATAGGCCCAGGCTTACAAAGGGAACCTTGTTGCTTAAAATTTACGTTGCTTGTATGTCAAGTTATTCACGTAAGTAAATTTAAATGCTTAAGCCTTGTGGTATCCGGCTAAATAGAATAGACCACCCTCATTTCTTACCGAGGTGTCGTAAAAGGCGACTAAGGAAAGTCGACCCGCCGTGTGGTATCCGGCTGAGTTAAATAGACCACCCTCATTTCTTACCGAGGTGTCGTAAAAGAAGTTGACCCACCGTGTGGTATCCGGTTGAGTAGAATAGACTAGTAATACTAGTAATAGTAGCCGAATCATGTGACAACATGTTTATAGTTGTGCCAACCCCATTTAGAGTTGGATAAGGGCAGAGGATGTGATACAGAATATAATTAAAGAAATATCGCCTGAAAAATTTTTTTTTATATGTCCTGTATTCAAACCTACTTATATTAATGTGCAAAATACAAATATTAGCAGCGCTCCTGGATACCTAAAGCATTAATGCTGAGTCTAAACCTTTTTGCTATTGCGATACGTGCTTGCACTATGCGCCCTTAAACTATTTTATAATGTAACTTTTTAATGACATTAATTCTTGTAAGATGTAAGCAAATAAAGCATTGCTTCATTCATTCATAATTATGTTGCGAAGCGAAACGTAGGTATTCATCATGTACATCATTTAGTAACCACAGATTAGATATCAATTAGGAATATTTTAGGACCGAACTCAACCACGGTGTGAATTAATCTAATCACACACTGTTACATTTGAAATTACTTCCAGTACTTCAATTTCGCTTCAACCACTAAATTCCCTTCTTCATAAGCTGTAATGTAAGATTTAACTTTCCCGAACAGAAGCCTGATATCGTTTTATATCGTTAAAATCGTTTTAATATATGCTTTTTTTCTCCTTTACACGATTTTGATTTACGAAAGTCATATCTTTTAATGTAATAAAAATTGTGCCATTGGAGCTGTATTAGCTGAATGATGACAACCTTAGCAAGTAAACTTTAGCAAGAGTTAGCGAGTTCGAATCTGGGTTAGACAACTATTATTTTCTATGTGCTTGTAATTTCTCATGGACTTTAGGATGAATGAGATAATATCATATTCCTTATAGGTGTGAATGTCAGCCAAATGTGCAAAGGATGCGTAAGGGAACCAGAAACACCATGGCACGTCATGTTGCATCGCAAGGAGGTGGCACAACATCGGGCAAATATCCTTGGGTAGCCGATTTGGTATTTAGCCTCCCTTGGTTTCTTGACAAAAAAAACCATTATGAATTATAAATATCAATTATTGATTAATTGATATTTATTAAGTTTGTATGCAACGCCCACTGAAGCATTGAAATGTATTTAGAGTAATGAAATAAACTAGGTTTAAATTAAAAAGTATCGTGACCTAGTTACTATTGCGATTTCTCTAATGTTTTCAAATATGTACCGCCGTGTGGTATCTGGGTGAGTAGAGTAGACCATTCTCATTTCTTACAGAGGTGTCGTAAAAGGCGAATAAGGTAAGTTGACCTCAGGCAGGCGGCCGGTCGTTAAATAGCTAGGCAAATAATGCAAACGTTGTGCCGACCCCACTCAGGTTGGAATAACGGCAGGAGAAAGATGATGCAATATCCTGATGCATCTTATACCCTGCGGCGTAAATATCTCCATAGAAGATCTGTATTTTGTAAACATATATCGCCCCATCCGTAGAATAAAGTTATATGTCCCATATATAAGAATAGTAAATGTGACTTTATTCTTCGGATGGGATGATTATAAGCGTTTATACAACAATAATATATGTGGGCGCCGTCAAATAGTGCCATCTAACAACGCTTATAAATATCAGATTGTAATATTTGGTTAAATACTGGCTTTATGTTTTAAAACTATACTTTACATTTCCTTTTCCATTCTATAATAAATGACTGAACGTTATTATGACGCATTTCCGTCCGCTTGTTGTATTATATTAAATAAAATATTTGAATATTATGAGATAAATTGTGTACAATAAAAGAAATAGTGTTTAAATTGAAAAAGTGTCTGTATTAATAATTTACATCTGTTAATACTATTTTTATTACGAAAGTGGTAATTAAATCGATTGTAAATAGCATGAATTAGAAAAGGTATGTAACGATTATTATTAAGAAAATTCGAACTGTGGATAAAATTAAACTAATTTATATCGAGTTTCTCGTGGTTTTGATTGAATTGTGTGAAGAAGTTATGGACGCCGATAGGTCGCTCAGCTAAGCGCCGAGATATACATGCATTGTCCTAATAAACCTAATAAATAGGCAGCCGCATATAAATAGGAATAAGTGAGACCTACATACAGACAAAACACGTTACAGAGTCATTTCATAATATTTGCGTACAATTATTTCCTTTGAAAACCGCCGTGAGGTATCCGGCTGAGTAGAATAGACCATCCTATTTCTTACCGAGGTGTCGTAAAAGGCGACTAAGGTAAGTTGATGTCAGGCAGGCGGCCGGTCGTAAAATACGAAGCCAAACCATGTGACACATGTTTGTAACATGTTGTGCCAAATTTTTTCCCTTGAAAAAGAATGTGAAAACAAACTTTCTATTCACTAACAAGCGGGTTTTTGATAGATGTCTCTCAACAAATGATTATGAATAAAATTATATTCCTTACCCACTTAATTATGGATTTAAAAAGTGAATCGCTTAGCTGGAAAAGGAATGGCATTTGTGACCGTATTTCGATTTTATTTTTTTATAATTAAAATAGTCGCTTTTTCGTTTATTTTTATGCCATATATAAATTACTTAATGCAGTCTAAATGTCGGCATGCAGCTAGTTTTTATGCGATCAACGCATTAGCTGTATTGCCAATTTGTACTAATTAAACGAATAAATAGTGTAAACACAAACAAAAATAGTACCTAGTTGTGAATGTTATTTATAATATGCAATAACAAAACTAGTAGTAGATTTCTTTATTGTACACAAAAATTTTAGGTAACACAAAATATAATATGCAGGTACATAAATAATGAGTGCACGGAGATCGGCACACACTCGTACATCATCATCCTCCTGCCCTTATCACACTCTAAGCTGGGTCGGCATAACATGTTACAAACATGTTGTCAAATAATTTGGCTACGTATTTTACGACCGGCCGCCTACCTGACGTCCACTTACCTTAGTCGCCTTTTACGATACCGAGGTTAAAAATGAGGGTGGTCTATTCTACTCAGCCAGATACCACACGGCGGCACACACTCGTACAATCTTGTGTATATAGTTCAGTACAAATTCACCTTTATCGTACTTGACACTTTCACAAATATCCAAGCGCGATGCTGACATTTGGTGCTCCTGAAGAATGGACGAAATGTACTTGAACTTAGAGGGTCGTTTTCCAGAGAAAAGCTGATAAACAAAGGTTTACAATCAGTTCTGCACATTCGTAAACGGATTCCGAGACTTAAAAAGGCACGAAAATTTTAGCAGTCTATTAGCCGTTTTGCTAAACAAATGCTATGTTAAAAATGTTAAGAATTATTCTTCTATGTTCTTGTTCTCGATAATATTGAGTTTAGAATAAAAAGATGTATTGCTTATAATACAGATATCTATGACACTCATTAATAGAAGGCCGGCTTTGTACGCTAAGACATCACGACTTTTCAGCAACGATAATAGACGCAAATTACTTAAATAATTAAAATTGGCAATAATTGTAATATAATTATAAACTCGTTCAACTATAACGATATCATATACTAACATTCTATAATGTAATCGTAATGCTTAACTAGTACAGTTTGATATATGTCCATTAAAAATATTTCGAGCAAGTTAGTACGGCAAAAACCCGTGTGTTATTGATACGCATGAATGCTTGTTGCTACGCCAATAAAGGCGTTTTCATATAAAAAGTCGTCGAGCATGATTTTCTTCGTTCGTACATACTAACGTAAGTGTTTTGCATTTGACATAGATCTATTTTTTTTTTAGTCAAGAAAATCAATATTAATATTTACAATCATTTATAACGCTAATTGAACAAGAATACTGTTAGTTGGCAGAGTGTATTATTAGGATTAGGGATTTGAGATACCGACATTGGAAGTTTCTATTTGACATGTAACGGGTCACATCGCGACAGAATCGAATTACCTTTTTATGAGGTTTATGCCACAGATATTTGAGTTTTTCTTCATTTTCACGAATCTCATAATTTCAATAATAGTATAATAACTATTATTGAAATGCCCATGCGACTATTTCAAGAGGTTCTCGGTTTCAAACGCCGGACAGGCACCAGTGAATTTTTTTGTTAAAACTTATTTGTTAAATTGATATTTACAATATCTCACACGCTTTACGTTGAAGAAAAACAGCGTAAGGAAATCTGCATATCTCAAGAGAATTCTGGAGATACGTGTTATCTACCATTCCGTAATAGAGCAGCGTGGTGTGTCTTAGCTCCAAACCTTCTCTGCAAAATAATTGAGCGAGGAGGCTTATGCCGAGCAGAGGAATAGTATAAGGCCATTACTTTTTATACTTGCACTTATTAATTTTAATAATATCTACAAAGCTTACAACATATACAGTGAAACTATTGGTACATAAAGGAAATAATTACTAGCGTTTACAGTTAGAATTATTTACATATTCATATGGTAATTTGATTGCGTCATATATTATACTGACATCAATGGAATCTAGACCAGTAATCAAGATAAAACCTGTATTCGGAATGACACTGAAAACAATGTAAACATTTCGTTCGCACTTTTTCAGAAATGGTGTAAGACGATCAATTAGTTATCAAATTTTTAAATTAAAACAATCATGAGTAATCATCATACTTATCATGAGTAGTCAATCTATCCTTATTATCTAACAAAGTCCCCTAAAGCCGTCTGTTTGTATATGATCGATTTTCTCAAAGTCTACTGAAAGGATTGTTGAACGGTTTTTACTTAAATATAGTGCAATTCTTGTGGAAGGTTTAGGATATTAAGGTTAGTAAGGTATATTACATTCTCCGGAATTACTAAACCGATGTTGATGGAAATTTCACTGGTAGATAGTGAAGGTTGAAGTGCGGCACAAAAATTTATTTTTATCTTATAATTACGGCGGGGTTGGGATTTACACGAAAAAAACTTAAACGCGACCTGTTCGGCCGACTAGTAATGTATAAAAACCAGTTATATTCATGCCTTATTATATCGGGTTAGCCCGACCAGTTAGTAAGTTATCAAATATAGTTATTGCGACGAGTTTTCGTCGTATAAAAAGCTCGAGCTCGAATAAGGCCCGACGATGGGCTCGAAAGTAATCGGGCTAACCCGATAGAATAACACGTGAGTACTGCCGGTTTCTATACATAGACTAAGTTATCAAATTATAAATACATAAGGGAATTTTCATGTGGCTTGCTAATTTGATTTAGGAATCCTATTTAGAAACGATGATAAGGTTACCTTTTTCGGACATCTACATAAAGAATCTCTGTACCAATCTCCTAGATCAATCATAGAAAGAGGGATAGTCCGCAAAAGAGCACCTGCAAGGCAACTTTTCAAATAGCTTATTGAATTCAACTAGATTGTTTAAAATAAACAAGATAGCAGACTAACGCCAAAATTTTCACCTTTTAAACTCCAAACTCGAAATGTATTTCGAAAACGCAAATACGAAGTTAGTAATCAATAAATTGTAGAATGTCAACCGGTGACAAAATAAAAATTAACCTTGCACTCAACTATTCATTCATAATGCCTGTAAAGGTTAAATAGTGGTTAAGACTAATGAATTTGAAACTCTAAACTTTCGATTAAAGCTAACTTGTAGTTAAAATATCAAGTTATTTTGATATAAAAACTCGTCGGAAAATCTTATGTATCTCAATGTTTATTTAGTCATAAAAAAAACCTTTACACAATTTAATATGGCTTAGGCTCGTGTTGTAGACAGCAATGAGTCCACCGTAACTTAAAACGACAATATGGAGCGATGATAACTTTAAATTCATTTAAGGAAACAAAGATATTAAAATATTATTCGTATTTATAGACGTGTTTTAGTTTTATAATATAACTCACGTATTAAGGTTTATATAACTGACTAATAATCATATAAGCTTCAATTGTACAAAATTGTACCAATTTCGGTATTCAGTTTAGCTGTGAAAACAGACAGACAGAAAGATTTTGCTTTTATAATATTTCTTATAAATTTGAAATCCCCTCTCATTTTCCTAGTTCTTACGACACCCAGACTCAAGGAGCCGTTGCACTGCCCTCGGTGTCTCCTGTTATTATATTAAACACGTTGCGGTTTAATCTTATATAATCACGACTTCAGGAATGGAAGATAGGATACCATTTATGAACTGCTCGAGAATATCATTAGTCAATAAGAGAATTTGACTTACATCCTTTTTTTCCCCCGGAAATGGATCTTTTGTAGTTCGCCAAAAGCGGAGGCAGTAAATAGCTGAATCCTATTCAGATATTTACTTTTCTGTCTCAAAATTGATATTACCGTAGAGAACGTACCATAAAATTTAAATTATTTAATTTCAAACTTCAAGAAGTTTTAAATTATAAGTTAGTTTTAATAATATTGCTTAATAGAAAAACTAAAAGATTCTCCACAAAGCATTACTACTAGAATGAATGAACTTTGCTTTTTGTAATGGCAGACGCTTCCTGCCACAAGTCGACTCATATGTGTAGTAAACATTTCAGATCTTAACAAAAGCACCGACTTTCGGATCTAAAAGTATACTTATCTCGAATTGAGCCAAAAAAAAATTCACAAAATTACCTTAAATCAATTAAGTGGCATCGGGGATTATTGTGGAGAAACATCGTAAGACCGTAAGAAGGTTCATGAGTAAGTTAAAGAAGAAGGTAAGGTACAGGAAGCTAAACAATTAAATTCATGAGTATGCAAAAAATCAGCTTATGATCTCTTTACTGGTTGTTTTAAAAATGAAGTTTTAGACTGTAGACAGTTGAACGCTACCTAAACATAACTTGGAGATTAATATCGCCCCATTCGAAGAATAAAGTTACAAGTTTTACGTATAAAAATAGTACTGTAACACGTCGAACCGGACGGACGTACATGCGGGGAAAGGATACGTAAAAGTAACAGGAAAGTACTTTATTTAATATTTACTTATACAGTTAGTACCGCGGACGGGTCCTTCACAGCATTCCAATTATGGATGCACTGGAAGATGCGCCGTTTACAATGTCGCTTAGACTTAGTGTTCCAGTAGCATGCACTGTTAAAAATCAGGAATTGGTAGGCGATCTATGTCTCTCGAACATTTTGTTGTTTTTTTTTCGAATGTGTCTAATGCTGTTAGCCCTAATGGCTTTTACAGCGTCACCGGTGGGATGGGCGAGCGCAGAAGCTTCGCCGGGTAAAATTGATTAGTAAGCGAGTGTTTTTTAGGCACTCGTAACTTATTTGACGATTTCATTAGACAGCGACTCACTTGCGACTGGTAAGCGCTTAAAATGAACAGCATTGTCAACGAGTCTTGTGTCTACACTGTTCACTTCATATTCCTATACAATTTACGCCATTATAGAATTTCTCTCTAGTTAGTGTCCATCTAGAGGGACCACGCTTTTATTCATATTGAAATTTCAATTTCAAATTCAAAACATTCTCTATTCAAGTAAACTTATAAACAAGTGCTTTAGAACCGTGAACTGTACTGCCGGTTCGGAGAGCTGTTCCTACCGAAAAGAGCTAGCAATAAACTTAAAATATAATTCTTATGACTAGTTACATTTAGTCGTTACTATGTTATACAGAGTTGAGGAAAGCTATATCCACGAATTCTTATAATCCATATAATCCTCAACAGTATAGTAGGCTTCTGTAGGCTTATGTCCATTTAACAGTTTTTTTTTAAGTAATGTAATGGCAAAGCTAAAATTGATTGCGGAAATTTATTATAGAATCTAATACCCAAACCCACAAATGACTAACGTACTTTAGCAAGGCGCAAAGCAGGAGCCGCAATCTTATGTCGGTTCCTACGTTGTCTATTATATACATCAGCATATTTATATAAATCTTAATATTTTTATGTACAAAAATTAAATTTCTATAAATATGTTGTAATACAAATGTAAGAATACCTATTTCCTTAAACATCTCTCGCAGGGAATCACGCGTAATGCCACGTGTGATTCAAATAAATTAATAGTAACACAGTAGTGATCAAGCATGTTTTTTTACTAGCAAAATAAGTTTTCTTGTTATAACGTCAGCTAACTATCTACTCCCCCAAACACCACAGGCCGCAGAACTGAGTTTTCCTGCTAGGCTCTTGTGTGCTCCACTGAAGGTGTAAAAATATAAGGTATCTACTAAAAATACACGTGACCCCTGTTAATAAAGTTGTTTATGTTTAACTATGCTGAAAAAAATATAGACATATCATTATAAGTGGCCTTATCGAGTTTTATATTAGATTTATTACTTCTGAATCGCTGTCATACTTTCGCCTACTATCGACAAAATTATTATCATTCATATTTACTGTTATAATTAACTAGTTGTACTAGCTACTTTATTCACAATTTTAGTGTTACAATATCCTCAATTATTCACTCCATTTTTTTGCGTTCCCGAAGGAACTGGT
The DNA here is from genome assembly GCA_947086505.1 of Morpho deidamia. NCBI lineage: Eukaryota > Metazoa > Arthropoda > Insecta > Lepidoptera > Nymphalidae > Morpho > Morpho deidamia. The sequence continues at coordinate 7,368,927 of CAMTZC010000025.1, forward strand.
TTTTTTGTTATATTATATGTTGGACCAGGTATAAGTTTCAATTATACAAAAAAAATATATACAGCGAAAATACACAGAAAGACAGTCCTGCGCATTTATAACAATAGTATGGAACAGGAGTCATCCGAAAGCAGTACAGGTGCGCAAATATTGGAATTAAATATGGTTAATAATTTTTGTCTACTAAAAAAGTAATGGCCCTAAGATAGCACCTTGAGGCACACAAAAACTGTAGCTAAACTGCTCAGTATTTGTACAGTCTCACTTACACTACAGATACTCACTTATTGCACAATTCAGGCGTCATGTTTATAATGTTTCCATTTTACCAACCTTCAGATATCTGCATTAGTTATATGTATTTAAGATAAAAAAAAGTGAAAGAGATTTTAAAAAATGACACAAGTCTGACCTATGCGTGTCGTGTCGTGCGTCGTGTTACCTATGAAGGTTAATGTCATTTGCCAATAATCACCATTATCATAATATCAATAATTACCATTTGCCACATAAAATGGTCACCACAGTACCTAAGCTAATGGATAGATATAATTTTTATAAAAGACAAAACATGCGCTTGTCATGCAATTATGTCATCTTAAAGACCGAGATGTATAAAATAGTACACGCTTTACATTCGACAGGGAAGGAAGGGCTTCTTAATAACATATCGGTATATATTATAATAATCGACGAAGAAATGCTTGGTGTATCTAGAGATATACAATATATCAATCATGGATTTTTTTGGAAACCCATACGTGGCCAACAGTCTTACGGTAAACAGGACGCGATCAAAAACTTCCTGTATAATTGAATAGATAAGATTAGATAAGAGATAAATTACTTATAAGTTGGCTAGCATATTAGCATGGATACATTAATGACTGCAACAAAAAGTATTTCAATAAATTCCACACGAACTTCAGACAATGAAACATTTCAAAATTTATTTATTTTTTCGTTATCTTCATTGCTGATTAGTAATATATAAAACAATATAAGTATATAATTTTTACAAAATAACTTTAAAAACCTGCATATCTCTAGAAAATGAAACCTGCATATCTCTAGAGAATTCTAGGGATATGTGTAACCTACCAATCCGCATAGGAGCACCGTGGTAGGTCTTAGCTCAAATCCTTCTCTCCAATAAATGGAGAGAAGAGGCCTATTCCCAGCACTGGGATATTAACAGGCCGTTACTTTACTTTTTAAACTTTAACTTTAAAAACTAAAAGTGACATCACTACTACCAAAAGTATTAAAATTCAAGAGTGAAGAATATCACTTATTTAATGTTGCTAGAAGTCAAAAATGTTAGACGTCTGAATAGAAATTAATCTTAGGCTTTATCCAGTTAAACATGTTATTATTATCTATGATTTTATATAACTCTGTTCGTAATATTACAGGCATTCCTATTAACAAGGCCTTTATTTATGAATAATAAAGAGCCAGCAACTATCTAGTGTTCAACAACCGTTGCTACCAAAGCATATAGCAAATACTATAAAAAGTCTCAAAAGGAGAAAACGGTAAGCTTTTAAGCTGATTATTTTAGATATGAGAATTTTTTTTAAACCTTAATGTTTTTAAATTACATCTTTAAATCTTTAAAGAAACAAATTTTGTTAAAGAAACAAATAGAATTCTTTGTTTACAGGATGTGTTTTGAATTTGAATTGCAATTGAATTGTTCTGAAAAAGGTATGTAAGAATAATAAATCAAATTAAGTTAACGATTGGAAAATCTCAGACTCTATAGCCAGCAAATACAAGTTAATAAAATAAAGACAGGGTTGGAACTACTCAAAAAGTCGTGTCAGGATCTTTTGTTAAAAATAATGTTCATATTAAAACTATAAAGTAATATCTTAGAAAATTATTTTTACATTCTTATCCATTCGCAGATATTCGTGAAAGGTTTCTTTTTATTCTGATTTTATACTTTTTGACTGGCTCGTTCCGCGGGTCACGGGTTCGATTCCCGCCGACGGTCAACATTTTCTGTTAACAATTTGTTGTTTCTTCTAGTCTGAGTGTGTAGTTGTAAATAAGTATGTATTTAAAATTATATATGTATTTATTTACCAGTTGGCTGTCACCCGTAACACAAGTATTAAGTTACTTTATAAGTGCGTCCCGCCGCACAGCCATGTGTGTAACTGTTATTTATTTATTTTTATTTATATTAATATGTTCATCCAACGTTATTTAGGTACACAAAAAATAACATGATCATCATGACCAGGTGTTACAGATATTTATGAAAACTATTAATTAGAGTTGCGAATTTAATGCAAGTTTTTTAGGATATTTGCACCGTGCATACTTGTATATGCGTAAGTCGGATCGGTCGCATTACTCAAGTATACTGACCACGCCTGAATACAAGACCAGAGATATATTAATTACACAGACACGGCAAAAATATTTATTCCCACATAAATACTTATATTAATCACACCGTTTTATAAAATAGTGTACAAATAAATTTTTGTGTTTAATTTATGTTTTCGACAAATATTAAATTTTTAATTTATTTATTTTTTAATTTTATAGACATATACTCATTAATACAAGTACAAGATAGTAATGACTAATTGTAACTAGTTATAAGAATTATATTTTAAAAAGAGCAACCATTTCACGAATTTTCGCTGACTTCTCGATAGGAACTGCATATCATTAAAATAAATAAATATATGGGACACTTACACACACGCTCATCTGTCCCCAAAGTAAGTAACTTAATACTTGTATAATGGGTGACAGACAACTGGTAATATATACATATATGATTTCAAATACATACATAAATACATAGATACATCCAGACTCGAAGAATCAACAAATTGTATTTAGAAAAGGTTGCAGCGGGAATCGAATTCGCGATCAGCGACGCTGAAAGCAGGGTCGATGCCAACTGCACTACGGGCCAGTCAAATCGATGTACACTGTTTTTTGAAAAATTATGCATAAAGAGACTTACCCAAGCTAATCTAAGCAATTTTTCCTTTTTTTAATTAATCAAGTTCGGAATATAAATTATTCAAACACATAGTATTATAGTTATAATTGTAATAAACTACTATATTTTGTTAATTGCTCTTTTCAATAGATATCAATTTTTACTAATATTAAAATAAATTACAATACGTTATGCAGGAAACAAAAAATTCGATGTATCTTATTACCGCCAAGTCAAGATTACGGCCGGTTACATAATTCTTAACTCTATGCTTGAGCCTTTAGTAAATTTACCGTTGGAAGGAGAAGCTGGAGGTATGTTTTAAATAGTAGGTGGTGAGTTCATGCCATTCAGTGTAATTCCAATAGCCAACACTTCTAGCTTGAACAGCTTACCGTGAATTGTGCGTAAACCATAAACCAGTAATTGGATATCCTATTTCTAATAAGTATACGAAATTTCGCAACACCTAAAATCAATAAATCAAATACTAAGTGACAAAGATTAAAGCCCACTCGTGCTTATTGATATATGTGAATACTATTTACTATAAACAGTGCCTGTTAAGAATATTTGATTAACTTCAACTTAATCTCAAGCTGTCATTTATTTATGTTAATTCGTAAACAACTTACAAATAAAATAATGAAATATATCGGTCAAAATTCTACTTAAATAATTAGGTTGTAGATGTTTTCTGCGACCAGATTAGCAACAAAATTTAGATTTTCGAGACGAATTTTCTTAATTTTCTTTTCTCCGCTCAAATCGCATTGTACAACTTAAGTGTTAAATGAAGGTTTTCTGGCGTCCAGATTTCTTCGTAATCTGTCTATACATATGGCTACTATATCCAATTAAGATATGTGTGAAAAATTTTTATATAGTCTAATCAAATGTCCACTTTTCCGATCGCCATTTCACTGTTGAGCTATTAATAAATAAATTTATTTTTACAATTCAACAGGCCAAAAAATGCTGGGAAGAATAATAACATTCTGTTGGTTTATTGCCGTTTCATCAGCAGCGGTGAAATTTCAAGAAGTCTTTTCCTGGAATTCTATGGACTGGAATTATCCAGACCAATACCTTAAACAGCAGGCTCTCCAAACTGGTGCTCTTATCAGGCAAAACGCCCTGCCCGTTGGAATCGAGCGATGGAGGAACAAGCTATTCGTCAGCGTACCGAGATGGCGTCCAGGTAAGCTACATTTATGTTGCAACTATTTAAATTTCATACTTCTGTTATTAAGCTGTGATAGTTTAGCGGTGAGACCGTGCGACTCTTTCGACGGGAACACGAGTTCAAACCCGGGCAGGCACCAATGAGTTTTTCTATTAAAACTCATGTGTCTAATTGATAATTACAATTTATCACACGCTTTTCGGTGAAGGAAAACATCGTGAGGGAACCTGTGTATCTCTAGAGAATGCTGCAGATATGTGTAACCTACCAATACGCTTTGGAGCAGCGTGATAGGTCTTAGCTCCAACCCTTCTCTCCAGAAACGGATACAGGAGGCCTTAGCCCAGTAGTGGGCATAGTAACAGGCCGTTACTTTACTTTACTTCTGTTATTTACATTACATTTGGTTATTATTATATTATGCAAGATTAAAGAAATATTAATATATAAAATAATAAGTTGTTATAAAAATTAACGTGATTTATTTTCTATACAACGTCGCTCCTTACACATTATTATGCGTAGGCTTCAGTTAGATCGTGCATAAAGTATTGAGTGGTCATTTGAGACACGACTCTTTCAAGCACCACCTTTTATAATTATTTATATATTAAAATTAATAATAATAATTATAATGCAACTTTGATCTGTATTGGGGTTTATATCTCATTAGAAATCACTGTGGAAATCAATCAGTAGTTATTATGATTTAACCATAAGAGACGGAGACATGCTATCGCAGTCATTTTTATAGTATTTTTATAGATCTAGTGATAGCCCAGCGGTGAGACCGTGCGATTCTTTCGAGGTGGTCACGGGTTCAAACCCCGGGCAGGCACCTACCTACCAATCCTCATTGGAGTAGCGTAGTAGTTCTTAGCTCCAACCCTTTTCTCCAGAAACGGAGAGAGGAGGCTCTATGCTCAGCAGTGGGATTGTAACGAGCAGTTACTTTACTTTACTAAAATTCTCTAGTACATTACTTTGTATCTCTGTTGATTTTCGTGGTGCATGCGCCTAAAGCTCCCAGAAGGCGAGAAGGCGTTTTTTTTTTGGAATTGCGCTATCTCCTTGATACAATAAACATAAAAACGTAATGTACTATTAATTTAAACCTTTCGGAAGAATTGCTCTATCTTTAAGTAAAAACTACAAAAATTCGTTGAGTACGTTTTGAAAAAATCGACCACATACAGTCAACTTTGAGGGACTTTGTTTTATAATAGGTAATAAGATAAGATTATTCGTACAAACCGGTTCGGCTCATCTTTCCTCATGCGTAAGGACGAGGCGTGGAATTCCCTTTTTACATCCGGATTCCTACGATTTGGAAAACTTCTAAAAAAAATGAATAGGCACTACATATTTCAAGCGCGGTCTACCTTAGGCTGCATCTTTCGATTTCTATCAGGAGAGGTCGTGGCCAGGCGCTAGCCTAAACCTGTAAAAAATTATACACTCAACCTTTGGTTTTTAATATTTTTTTGTACTCACATTGAGGCAGCAATGCCGCTAATCCTAAATTTTTCAAATTCAAATTGAATATATTCTTTATTCAAGTAAACTTGTAACAAGTACTTTTGGATCGTCACGTCTACTGCTGGTTAGGAAGTTGGAGCAAGCAAGAAACTCGGCGGTTGTCCTTTTCAAGATAATACTTACAAACTAGTTACAAAAGTAATAATAAAGTTATTTTGCTATAATCCGCGAAAAATTAAATAAAAATAAAATTTTGTATTATGAATCTCCCCAAAATAACATCTTATTCTATAAACTAGTTACATTTAGTCATTACTAGATTGTACAGGGGCGAACAGCATTCTTATCACCTAAGTAATCATCAACTGTATCAGCGTCCTTTTAACAGTTTTTTTAAAAGTGATATAATGGCAAAGCTAAAATTGATTGAATTTTATTATAGAATCTTATATCTAAACTCACAAACGACTTACGTACTTTTGCAAGGCGTAAAGCAGGAGCCGCAAGCTTAGGTTCCTACTTTATCTTTAATATACATCACCTATTGTTTTATAATTCTTAATATTTTTATCAAAAATTAATCCCTTAAAATATACTGTGAAACAATTGTAAGAATTTCCTTAAATTTCTTTCGCAGTGAATCACGTGGATTCAAATTGTAAATGCCACATATAGCTCTTTATTGGAATACAATATTTTTCATCATCTGTGCATTTACCCCATAGCAATATTCCATAACTCAAAAATTCTTGAATGAAATCTATGCAAGTCTAAAAAGCGATGTGAGGATTGTGATTCTTAATGCAAAGTTAAATATTATACTTTATATTAGAGTAGTTGGTCTAATGATGTGTAATGATGATTATTAACATTTATTTAATTCAGCCTAAACTAAAACAGTAGGTAAAATCAAGCTTTGGAAAATATATAGAAAGGGGAATAAATAAAATATAACTTTAATTATAAGGATGCTCCACAACATATAAAAAAAAACATACAAGCTGAGCATAGAATTCGATACTCCAGTGATCTTGAGTGGTTACCATAATTATTAAGAAGTAACTAATACTAGTAATCTTAATAGAAATAGTTCTACGCAAAATTATATCAATAAGCATATACATCAAAATACGAATTAACGTAGTAAAATATAACAGCTTTATATTCGAACAAAACTTATTAAATGTTTACCGCGTATTTGCAACATTCACCGCAATTTTATTTAAATTATAAATAATGCGTAAAAGATTTCTCAAACTTGTTAATATGATTTCTATCAAGAAACCTTTGGTAGGGAAGTTGAAAGTGTTATTATTAATTCTAACCAAGATAAAGTTATCTCTGTAAAACTGGTTACTAGAACTTGACCCTAATACTGAGCGAAACTAGCAAAGATTTTAAATTCGATGCAATATTTTAATGTGATTTAACGGCTTTAACTATATAGATAACCTGCTAACGTATGTGTGATAAAAACAAAATTTATACGAGTCCTTATATAAGTTAAATGCCTTTAATGGCATGTAACACTTAACAAAAAGTTTGAGAACCGAAATGGTTCGCGAGATCTCGATACGAGGACTATTTAATCATCGAATGAAGTTTTGTACTTTAGCCTGTGTCACAAGTATAGAAGCTATTTGCCACTAATTATGCAAATAGTTTCTTCATTATTTAAACAAGTAATTAAAGTAAGTATTATGCAAACGCAACCAGGAATTTATAGCACTCGTCAAAGCATAGAATAGTTAAATTTGAGCTTTGATTCACGTGCTGTGTACCTAAAAAATCAATGACGAAGTTTTAAATGAATAATTATATTATTTTTATCGATATAGTTTAGTTTGTTATAGTTAGTATTTAGGGGGGTTTTCTTGCGAAAAATATTTAAGTGGTGGGTTCCCGCGTCCTTCTACTCTCGACTTTAAGAGGTAATTTAACTCCTCACGGCTCCTGTAGCCGCTTCGAGCCTTAGGCGGGTTCGAAGTTTTCAGGTTAATTAACCGCCGCCCGATACTCGGCGTTGACTGTTTTACGGCCGGGTTAAGTCTTTCCCTGACTAACCCCCCTCCTTTTGTTTCCGGGCTTGGGACGGCAATAGCGGAGTTAAACATACTTCGCACCAAAGTGATCCGTGGATGGGGTCACGACCCTTAGCATTGAGGAGAACGACTCGAGGAGGTGGAGGGAGTTAGTTAAGTTAGCTCGCAACTAATCCCTTGATGAAAATTATTATTCTAATGATGTATTTTTACCAGTTTCTACTAAATTAACTTTAGCACACACTCCACCCAATTTATTCTATTTTCAATTACGAGTAAGTAGATAGAAAATCAATTAGACTAGGACTTAACTGGTAGTTCCGGGAAATTTTAACTTTTTTTTTGAGTTTAACTGAGATTCGTCCCAATTTCGTGAAAAGTTCAAATTAACTATGTACGTCCACTGGAATGTAATGTCTCTATTGTACTAAATCTTATCCTACTAAACAAAGATGTAAGTAATGAGACAAAACCTCTTAAGTAATGAATTTTACGTATTTAAAAACTCATACTTAAAATACTTAACATTATTTCCAAATTGTGCACAAAATAACATCACACAATTTAAGAAAATGCCTTAAGTATTAAAAACAATCATAATTTACTTCTTATGAACATAAACGATTTATTGTTAAAATGTTGCTACTATTTTTTAACGTTATTTAACAAAATGCGACTGTTATAGGATCGAATATATTGAGGTCCTTAATCAGTGTTATCCTTCTCATGAAAAGTACATAGGTAGTTGTTATTCAAATTACTGAAATCCTTGACTGCCGATTTCTTCCATTTAGATTGCCACTTTCCAAAAAGTATTTTTCTAATAAGTATTATTAGAAAAATACTTCATGAAATCTTAAATTTTATAGGTCTATACAATTATTTATAATTAGCAGGAACAAACGTATGTAGAGAGAAAACAACTCAGAACGAGCGCGATTGCAAAACAGTCTACCTCAGGAAATCATTAGTAGAGAATGCATGCTGATACTAATATAAGTGTCTGTATGCTGATATTAATCGGGTCCCGTATTTTATTTTGTAAGGGTGGACTTGCGAGGGAGGGTAAGGTCTACCTTTGCCGAACATTCCTCCTTATTTAGGGCAATCCGTCGCAATGGAATTCGTAATGTCAAGACGGCGAATTGAATGCATGGTAAGGGTCTTCTTTTCATGGAAATAAGGCAAATAACAATAAATGGCGTGGTGTTACACATAAGAAATTCCTAGCGTATTATGTTACAAGTTAGTAAAACCAAACTTAAAAATGGCATGCCAAGTTTAGGGTTTTAGTGCACTAGCAATTTAAAATTCTGTTACGTAGAAATATCTACAGTTTAGTTTGCATTATATCTAAGAAAAGGCTGGTACTGCTCGATATAGCGTCGTTACCCTAAATTTTGTCTTCTTTGCGTGCCTCTCTAACTAGTGAAGGTCGTTACCCCAAATTTGAAAAATGACAAATAAATTTGTTGCTCAATCGAAGCTATTATAGTTTATTATACCGTTTAGTATACCGACCTACTACTTTTACAGCGCTGGGTCAAGGTCTTCTCACTCCTTGGAAAATCAGAAGAAGTATAATTAAAGTATTTGACATTTTATGATAATTAACAAAACGTATTAGAGCTTGAGAGGGTCAGGCATTTTCACCATTGTGACATTAGGTCAATTGTTAAATAAACATATAAACCTGAAATGACCTGTTGATCAGTCAACTCTTGTGATAAATTTCCCTCACTTTAAAAAAAAAAGCTTTTTTTGGCTTAAACTTAGCCAAAAACAAATTTGAATAAGCCTCAATGCGCAAAAGAGCTAAGTGGATATGCTTATAAATATATCAATACATCACATCAATTAAAGGGTCATAAATATAATATATAATTTCGGACAGTAGTTTATTTATTGTATGAATAAATCATACAATTAATAACATTAACACTCTATTATAACTAAAAACATTAACTCGACAGTATTTCAGTAAATAAATTAAAAATTTAGTATGCTATAACTAGATCTTTGATAACATTCGTTCCGTATTAACGAATAAAAAATTGCATTGCAGAGCAAACAATTAAAAAATTGTTATCGCCAAATTAAACACTCAATTAAATTTAATAATACAGGAAATATAAAACGTTATTGTAACGTGTAATCTATGTACATCACGCAAAAGTTAATGACGGGTATATCCATAAGTGGATGGTCCTTAATAGCTCTGAGTCGAACGTGTTAGGAAAGTCCATTTCAACAGTATTATCACATTATAATGATAACATTTTTATGATGGAATTTCATTTTAAGCACACTTTCCATTTAAAGATTTCGTAATATGTAAAATAATTATATTGTTCAAATTACTATTCTTCTTCTTCTTTGTCAACCGATAGACGTTCACTGATGGACATAGGCCTCTTCATGTTATCTCCACAACACACGATCTTGTGCCGCTTGAATACAGTGGTTTAAGTTAAGGACATACTCCCGTGGAGGAGTATGTCCGCCAACTTGTACGTAACATGTTCACCAGAGCGGACAAGAGCGCGCACCTCCACGGCATAGCACCGCCTGTACGAAGACCTCCCGATGGACGACATCTTCCAAGAGAGCTCCTAATAATCCCTCCTGACAACGCAGACAGCGATGAGGGAGATGAAAACAGGATGTGTCCCAACCGCATCCTCCCTCAAGGCGTCCCCCCATGGCTGGCCCCTGGATCCTAAACAGGGTCAAACAGATTAACGGGCGATAAAAATTCGCCCGGGAGGACAAGCCCGAGTAAAGAGGTCTGACCTCGAGGCCCGAAGCTCTCACCGCTCAAGCGAGTGAAGAAGAACCCAGATTGAAGTTAAGTTTAAGTTTCACCTCTATGAAGAAGGATTGGGAAGACATTAATAGTGCCATTTACCAAGTCGGATCTCGATATGAAGTAACATGTGACGCTATGTAGCGATAGCGTTAGGACTGTAAGTGAGAGTGTCACAATAAATAATGAGAGGGAAAATGAAACTCGTATACTTATCTTTGTCTAATCTCATACAAAAAGAGAGACGGATACACTCTTATTTGCTTTCTCCTTAATGCAATAGGCCACATTTTAGGTTAGCTCCCTTACTCTGCTATTCTATTCTATTATAGAATAACCCTATGGCAATACTCGGATAATTTTGACTTTATAACCACGGACACGTGTTTAAAAATTGTTTATAAACGGGTAGATGATATAGGTGTAAAAGAAAACATAGATATTCTAGTTTTGTGCAGATTCCCATGATTAGTAGTCTAAAACTGCTGGTCGCCTAATATAAGGTCAAATCTAGATCTAGTAAGATCTAGGTATTATTCAATGTAAGTTAAACTTATCAAGTGTCGATTTTATTTACTTATTTATATGTCTTACAAGATTATTGCGTATCCCACTTTTGCAAGATGGTAGCAGAAAGTAAGAAATAATTTGGTCATAAACATGGGAGAATATCTGACTCTTAACTAAGATCCTTACGTTTAGGATACATCTATTCTGCAGACTTGTTTGTTGGCTTTCTTTGTATTACAATATAAATATACTGGATTAAAACAATATTTAGAGATAACTAAGTCCCAGGACTAAAATTCAGTAGTAGATTGAAGTTACGGATTGTTTGTTATTTTCTTTTAGCAGCTTTTAGAGCAACTGCAATCTTACTCTAACAACCTATATTGACTAATATTAGCTAAGGTAATTACAGGACTTATATAAGTTGTAGATTGTCACTTTGTTGCGAAGTAGCACCTCACTGTTCTTGCATAATACGGATGAAACTGGCAGACCTAGGGACCAGGATTTATAGGAAATCAGTATAATATCAACTTATGTAAGAGTTTGATTTATAAATATATGTACATAGAATTAATAACACGTACGCTTCGTCCCGGACATTATAAAACTTTAAGAGATAACTTATACTTTAATAAAAATAATTAGTATTTATACTGCTACACGCTCTGAATTTAAACGTTTCTCAAATTAAATAGCTATAAACGTCAAATAAAAAAGTCGTAATATAAGATTAATATTCCTAAAGACACTAGTTTGTTGTTGCTTAAGTATTTTACGAATTTATTTAAACGAGCTGTCATAGCCTAGAGGTGAGACCATGCGACTCATTCGAGTGCGTCACGAATTCAAACCCCGGGCAGGCAATAATGAGTTTTTCTATTAAAACTTGTGTCTAATTGCGATTTATCTCACGCTTTTCGATGTAGGGAAAGATCGTGAGGAAACCTGCATATCTCTAGAGAATTCTGGGGTATGTATAACTAGTAAAAAAGTAACTAGTAAAGTATTTTTATTTAATTTGTAAACAAATGAATGAGTGTTACTATGTCTCCAATGCAATAGAATAATGACTCAGATAAAAAAATATTGCTGAAACGACCAATTTTTTTTCCATTATATATGATTAAAAGTGAAGCAAAGGTTCAACAAAAAAAAATTAATTACAATGCGTTGCGTTAAACGAATTAGACGGTCGATTATTCATCAAGTACAGAAACAAACTAAAATTCAGATTATTGTGTACCAAGTTGTATATATTTGCATTATTATATAACAAAACTTATTTGCTTTTTTTATTATGTAAATAAATTTGTTTTTAATCGATAAAATCTTCAAGTATTTAAACATTACCTAATAGTGGATTAGTGTTCATGAATATTCATATACATCATCATACTTTTAAACTATTGCAAGTATACTAATGATATAAATAATGAAATGTCTGTTAATGTCGGTTAATCTTAATAACTATTCATGAAGCCGATTAAAGAAGTTATCCGCAAAAAAAATATTTTACGTAACAAAAACGTTTAATTTAAAAATTCACAAACACTTTTTGATTTAAAAGATTATACATTTTTGCATAAACATTATGCCTATTAGTAATTTGTTAGGCTTTTAAAATTGCATAAATTAAGATCGAAATCAAAAAATAATATTATAAAGTTATTATATCTTCATATATATCTTCAATATTGAGGAGCCAAGTATTTAACAGCGTGCTTTTTTTAACCATATTTTAATTTATTTTGTTACCATTTTTTGTTAAATATAAATGTGATTACATCTGATTTCAACTCCAATTTCGCCGCATTATAAAGGAACCTAAATGACCAAATTGCAAATGTGCGTCTCCAAAACACCGATCTATCATCAAAGTAATCGCGGCTTCGACATTTTAGTCTACGCTATAAATAATTCGATGATATCCTTTAACACGTTAAAGAACTAGATTCCAGACTGCTCTTCAAATAATCATATTAATCTTAACAAAGTAAAAACTTTAACGACTAAGTTTTCTTTTTTCTCAACGGAATACAACTTTTTACATTTTTCTAATTTTGTGAATCAGATATTTTGAAAACGGACAAAGAATCATTGTAATTGACTCTATTTGTTTATTGTATTTTCATGTTCAATTTGAGTTTCTTAAAAATTGTTAAGGGAACTGTAAAATTTTCCGAACAAAAGAAATAAACGATAACTTCCATTAAAGTTTTACTATATTTAAGCAATCCGTACAAGAGCAGCGTCGGAAGTCTAATCTGTAATCCTTCTCTTCTAGGAGAGATTAAAACTTTTCCAAGCAGTGGGATCATTCCGCTACTGAAAATGAATGACCATAGTTAGTTTCCACCCAGTGCTGAAGCGGTCATTATTAGTAAATGGCTCTAATGTTTAAAAAGGTAATAATGACGTCACCACAATCAAGGTGCACGGGATTAATAATCCACTCGCCTTAATTCTTATACATAAAAGCAATTAAGATCAGAAAAGCAACTCCCTATATACCATATATCGTATAAATATAATTAAGAAGTAAGTAAAACAGTAAATAAAACAACGGTTAATAATATACATTTTCATTTCAAACCTTAATTATGCGTTAAGTAACTCGTAGGAACTTAAATAATTACCTTAATTATCTATTAATTAACTTTTATATAATTATCATATATAAACAATGTAGACATCGTTAAATTGCTTTGTTGAGAGCACCGAAGAATATTTAATATTAAATGAATTATGTGTGAGAAAAATAGTTACATAATATATTAACTCACCTCATTTTTTTAATTATAATTGTACAAAAAGGTGAATTCATTATGTTCGACACGGTCTTAAAACTTCGAAGTATGATAACGATATACGAACTGCAATTGACTGCAAATTAGGTACGATGGGCGTGGATATTGCTTATAAGAACTGACATGTATGGCTTAGTGTTGCGATTACTCGGTACGAAACCCGATTAGAGTTCGATTTTTAGTTAACCTAAGATTATGCGATGCAAACTCTTTTTAAATGATGACAAAATAGACATACTGTTCATCTGACCTGTCACTGCATTAACATCTTGGACTGTATCATCCATAGAGTTATAATCATCATCATATTATATAATCATAATTTTTATTTGCTGTAATGTGGTGGATACAATACATCGTGAGAAAATTATAATTAAGTTAATAGTATTCAAATAATTTTAATTTTGTTTGCATCAACGTCATCAAATTTATGTAGTTTGAAAGACAACATTAAAATTTAAAAATTTACGATTGCTGATGGAGACAATTTATTATTAAAACTATAAAATAGCAAAAAAATAATAATAATACAGTTATAGTTACTTAGAATGCCGTGTGGTATCCGATTGAGTAGAATAGTCCACCCTCATTTCTTACCGAGATGTCGTAAAAGACAACTAAAGTAAGTTGACCCACCGTGTGGTATCCGGTTGACTAGAATAGACCACCCTCTTTCTTACCTTGGGGTCGTAAATACAACTAAGATAAGTTGACGTCAGGCAGGCGGCCGGTCGTAAAATACGTAGCCAAATCATGTGACAACATGTTTCTAGCATGTTGTGCCGACCCCACTTAGACTGGAATAAAGACAGGCGGATGATGAAAGAGAGCAAATGAAAGTGATATTTTGGTTTGGTCTCTCGTTTTTATGTGTGATTAGACAAAGACAAAGTATAGCAGTTTCATCAATCCTCTCATTATTGAATGTGTCATTATCACTTACAGGCCTGCCTATAGCTCCCATACTCTAAGTTTAATAATTCTATGGTATTATCACTTCCCTGAAATGATAGATTATGATTATGTGAATAGGGTACTGTGGTTGCCTCACTCATAAAAAAGGGATTTAGAGTAAAACGATTTACATATTCAGATGATATAGGTCGAAAATTCGTAAAAAGTTACCGAAACTAAATCATGTGCATCTAACATTTAACCGTTAAAGGACCGTTGTTTTTTTAATACGTAGATTATACTTGTTAATCTTATTGTTCTTTCGTAAACCTTAAAATAAAAACAGAAAGCCTCAGAAATTTCGTACAACCGGCTGAAGACTGATCTCTTACACGCAACCTTAGGACAAAGAAATTAATACAGTTTTAGCGGCAAGTCTACACGTATTAAGATGAAAGTGATATTGGACAAGACAATAAGGAAAGAAAAAAATAGATAAACATTAATACATGGAGAAAAGAAAAAAGTTGTTGTTATGTTATGTAAGAATACAGTTAAGCCTTTTTTGAAAATACGATTTATACTTAATGAAATAATCATTTAAATAAATTAAAGATTGAAGATGCGGATTTATATCTTTAATTAATATCATGGTAGATAATAAATAAAATAAATAACGACTCCAAAGTAAGTAAGTAACCTAATGCTTGTGTTATGGGTGACGAACAACTGGTAGATATACTACATATATAATTTTAAATACATATTTAAATACAAATATACACCCAGGCTCGAAGAACCAACAATTTTTTTATAGATAATGTTAACCCGCGACCCGCGGAGCTAAAGGCAGGGTCACTACCCACTGCGCCAACGTGCCAGTCCAATGCAAATCTTAATTGGATTAAAAAATAGAAACAGTTTTGATTTTAATGGACAGACATAATAAATATCATAATTACGATAAATGTATGCCAAAATATATGCATAGTAATGATTATTTAATGATGTTTCGTATACTTATATGCCAATATCCGAGGTCCATGAAGCAATTGCGAAAGAAAGATACGCGCATTGTAATCAATTACCACACCCAACTAAAAGTACAGGTAATTGATCCATTGGGCTTCCGTACAAACAAACGCGTACACAATACTGACCTTTCCGTTTTATAATCTAAAAACTTGTATTTAGAAACGTGATAGCAAGGTGAGAGCGAATGATCTTTAGCAATTCTTCGCTAGTTTATACCTATTATCTAAATAGATATGTTTTCTAAATAGATAATTTATACCCATTTACTTTTAACCCATTTACATTTTTAACCATTTACTTTCTACCCGTAAATAATGTTTATGTAATATCAAGTAAGTCACGAAATATCAAAATCTAAACATTTAATGCAATATTGCATTAAATGCCTCCTTATTCAAAGTTATAATCTAAGCTGTTGTACTTTTTGACATACTATAATTGAAATGTCATAAATGTCTGTAACTAGCTGTCCGCCAACGCATTGCAGTGGCTCAGTCTGGATTCGAATTCCCCTCAAAACAGAACTCGACAATGAAATAAAAATGCTCCGATCGTAACCAAACTTTTCAGGATCATATGCTGTCATTCTAAGAATTGTCTGAAAGTTTCATTAAATTCGGTCCGGCAAATCGGAGCCTTCCTAAGCCTGAAGGAAAAGCTGGATTTTTTTATCATATACCATATCCCATATATAATATTCAATTGCACCAAATAAATTATTTTATTACAGACAGATAGACTTTCGTATTTATAATATTAGTATGGATATGGCTTTCGATCAGAGATGATCAATTGAAATATTTAATATTAGGTCCTTACATATGAAATTGGCGTTTTGTCGTACTGGCCACTTTGATTTCAAATATTACCTTTATGGTTAGGAATCCCAAATTCAAATTCATACAGCTATTTACTCATGCATTTGTGTTTCAAACCCCCTAATTCATTTGTTTTTTCTTCTTTTGTTTTTTTCTTTGTGTCACTCTGTTTACAAAATGGAAAACATGAAATATCGCGTTATTTACTTACGAGTATGAGTTCCACCGTGGCACCAGTGCTGCAGAAACGGCTCGAAGGATTAATTATGTGTATGGTGACGGTGTCGCAAAAGAAAGCACAGTGCGTTTTTGGTTCCAACGTTTTCGTTCTGGAAATTTCGACCTGCAGAACAAGCCTCGTGGACAGTCGGAGACCAAAGTTGAAAATGAAGAATTGAAGGCTATTGTGGAAGCGGATCCATCGCAAACCACGTCCGAGTTAGCTGCAGGCTCCGGTGTTAGTGATAAAACTATTCTAATCCACTTGAAGCAAATTGGGAAGGTGAAAAAGCTTGAAAGGTGGGTACCTCATGAATTGAGTGAAGCAAACCGACAAACGCGCGTCGACTGCTGCGTTACGTTACTCAACCGGCACAATAATGAAGGAATTTTAAATCGAATCATTACCTGTGAGGAAAAGTGGATCCTCTACGATAATCGGAAGCGCTCATCGCAATGGCTGAACCCTGGTGAACCAGCCAAATCCTGCCCTAAGCGAAAATTGACTAAAAAAAGGTTGCTTGTAAGTGTTTGGTGGACTAGTGCCGGTGTCGTTCACTACAGCTTTCCTAAATCTGGCCAGACGATTACGTCAGATATCTATTGTCAGCAACTACAAACCATGATGGAAAAGCTAGCTGCTAAACAACCGAGGCTGGTCAATCGCTCTAGGCCACTGCTGCTTCAGGACAACGCTAGACCACACACTGCACAACAGACGGCTACCAAATCAGAGGAGCTTCAATTAGAATGTCTTAGACATCCACCGTACTCTCCGGACCTTGCTCCAACAGATTACCAGTTTTTTCGCAATTTGGATAACTACTTGCAAGGAAAAAAATTCAATTCCGATGGGGCAGTCCAAACCGCCTTCAAAGATTTTATTGATTCCCGCCCGAATGGTTTTTTTAGTAAGGGGATCAATGAACTACCTATGAGATGGCAAAAGTGCATACATAGCAATGGTACATACTTTGATTAATTAAATATATTTCATTAAGAAAAAAACGACTTTATGTTCCTCCCATAGAAAACGCCAATTTCATATGTAAGGACCTAATATATAATATATATTTAATAATTTGATTTAGCTTTACAAGATTCGTTAAAACATCGATATATTCATGCAAGCGTAAAAGAGAAGATTTAGGTCACATAAAGCTCTCTGTCAATAAACAAAAGAAAATGTTATCGATGGATGTAACTTCTTCTTCTTCTCGAACTAGCGAAGGTTGGAACTCAGGTTCCTAAAGTTATCCCTTTCCCTCGCCAGCCGAAACAGTTCAGCTGTGTTTGCAATCCCCGGCCATGCCTGTAAATTACGAAGCCAGGATCTTTTTCTGATCACAGTTCTCTTTTCCCGGGTCCTTATCCCATCAAAATGAGTTCAGAATCAGAAGTCAGATGTTCGTGCTTAAGCACATGCCCTAGGTATAAAACCGACTAAAATTCCGAAATCAATTTTGGCCATGCCATTACAACAGTTTAAAACCACTGTTAAAAAGAGGCTGATACAGAAAGCCTGCTATACTGTTGAAGATTACTTAGATGATAAGGATGTGTGGATATAGGTGCACTTCTACCCTGTACAAGACAGTAATAAATAAATGTAACTAGTTCTAAGATTTATATTTTAAAAAGAGCAACCGCCGAGTTTCTTGCTGGCTCTTCTCGGCAGGAACAGCTTTCCGAACCAGCAGTAAAGTTGACGATTCAAAAGCACTTGTTTACAAGTTTACTTGAATAAAGAGTATTTTGAATTTGAATTTGACTTTAACGCATTAGCAGTGTATGATAGAATATTTAATTTTTGATTTTGTTTGAGTGTTGGTTTATGACATTTTATGTTACGATATAAGTTTTTTGTTTAGCGCACTTTTACATGTGACAATTGTACTTATTTAAGTTTTATTTTTAAGTTCTCATTTAAGTGAATGTAATTCTTATGAGAAAAAATTTTCTTAAACCGTATTAAACTTTTTTCATCTTAACGGTCTTTATAAATCTAACTAACCGACACTTAATATTAATCGAGAAATAGAGAAATGCATATTTATGAATTTATTACCACTAAAGAACAGTTAACTATTGTATATAATATAAAGAAATTAATAGTTATTTCTGCAAGTTTTAATGTCTCCACAAATTAATATAAATAACGTTTACTTCGTTCACAACTCTTGATCTTATTACAAACACGTCATATATATCTAAATTGTTTGTTGCGATATTAAAGATTAGTAATTTACAATGATATTAATGTTTTCCCGCCTAGGGTAATTTAAAATGTAATGGGTACATATATTTTTATAACACTTATAAACGACAACCGTAAGATTCAATTAATTAGTATTCAGGAATCTTGTCTGTCTTTCATAAGCTTAAAAATAAAGGATGTCCGATAACTCGTATCCATGGCAATATTATAAATGCCATGAAATTTGGCATAATTAAATATGCCACATATTTGTATATACTTGTATCAGTTTTCTTTCGGTTACAGGGAAAGAACACATATTGCATTATTAAGGGAAACTTAAAGACTAAGTTTAGGCCAACGAATATTTTAGACGAAAGTTTTATATGATGAAAATGACAGATTAACCTTTAGTATTGTTTAATGTTATATTTAAAAAATGAGATTAATTACCACACGAGGACTTGCTTTTGTTTTTTTCCAGCAAGAATCACTGTGGCGATATAACACCAAAACAGTGAACGTAATTTTAATAACGCCTGTTATAAATTAATAAATTTAAAATGTTACTCCTCATTTAGCACACAATTAAGATACGATACAGTTATGTTAATATACGATGAAAAAGAATAGCTTTGTTATAAATTGCTTCTAATTTATTGTTACAGGTATTCCAGCAACATTAAACTATATTCCTCTCGATGCACCATATGAACCATCACCGAAGCTCACGCCTTATCCCAGTTTTAGAGGCAATGAATTGGGTGACTGCGAAAACGGACTTACAACAGTGTACAGAATCAAAGCCGACAAATGTGATCGCCTATGGGTGTTAGATGTTGGCACTTATGGATACGGTAAGTACGATTTAATAAACTTTGTTTTTATTAATAATACATGATGATGTAATGATAATGACAATCCAATTGAGGACAATATCTATACAAATTTCACTTTACTATGAAGATTCGCGTCTATCGAGATATTGCTTTTGTAGATTTTAGAATATTATTCACTAATTTGACAACTAATAAATAAAAATATTCCAGATCCTAATGTAACAAATGTATGCCCGTACGCTTTAAACGTATACGACCTGAACACAGATCAACGCATAAGAAGATACGTATTCAGATCAGAAGATATCGTTTCCACGACGTTTATCGCAAATATCGCTCTAGATGAAGGCCTCTCTTGTGATGATACATTTGCTTATTTCTCCGACGAACTCGGCTATGGACTTATTGCCTACTCGTGGGAACAAAACAAGTCCTGGAGGTTCAGCCACAGCTATTTTATGCCCGACCCACTTGTCGGCGATTTTAACATCGCAGGTCTTAATTTCCAATGGGGTGCCGAAGGTATATTCGGTATAACTGCATCTCCGATGAGCGGTGATGGATATAGAACTCTTTATTTCAGTCCTTTGTCAAGCTACACGGAATTTTCTGTTTCAACTAGAATCTTAAGAGATGAAACCAAAGTAACAGGATCTTACAAAGACTTTAAAGTAGTAGGAACTCGTGGACGTGACACTCATACAACTGCTAAAGTAATGGACGTCACTGGTGTCCAGTTGTTCAATTTAATCGATCAAAACGCTATTGGATGTTGGAGCTCAAACTTCGCCTTCAAACCACAAAATATTGCCCTCGTAGACAAAGATGATGTTGGTCTTATATTCCCATGTGACATCAAAATCGACGACGGTAGAAACGTATGGGTAATATCAGATCGTATGCCCGTATTTCTGGAGTCTGAACTTAATTATGGTGACATAAATTTCAGAATATTCGTTAGTTCTGTAGACAAACTAACGAAAGGAACTGTGTGTGAAACTTCACCACCTTCGATTCAATCCACAAAAGCTTTAATACCAAGACCATCTGCTTTTAATGGTCCTATGCAAACAGTATCACAAATTCCACCGCAGATATTTTTAACAGGTACTACTCCTAGAGCTATGACGTCAACTTATAATCCTCTAATATCTCAAAATATTATTTCCAAATTCCAAAACCCATTACTACTAAGAAAGCATACTTCCCAGCCATTTAGTATTTCACCATCACAGACTAGCATTACTGACGTTAATCCGTGGTGGATGAAAGGTAACTACCACGTAGTTGAAAACCTGTGAAAGTAATATAATAGGTATACGTGTACTTATAGTTAGTACGCTTAAAACATTAAACCTCTATAAGATAGTTTAATATAACTATGTGGTACATACGCTATAGATATCGATAGCACTTATGTTACTGCATATTATGATGTACCTAAATAGAAGATTGTGATTACTTTAGCATATTATTTATGTTGTAACTTAATAATACTCCATTTTAATTGTACAATTAAATTGAAATAAAAGTTATATAATATTTAATTTTATTTATTTATACAATTTGGATAAAAAACCCATCGTTGTAATTAATTCACGTATAAAAAAAGAAAGGAAGTACTTATATTATTGAAACGAAGCACTTGTCGAAGCAATTATACTTTAAGAATTTACGATAAAAATAATCAAAAATCGGCAACAACTTCGAATTTCATTATAAAAATATGAGAAGCAATTAATATTATGTAAGATATAATTATACAATTAATTTAATTGCTGTTATAAACAAACGGCTGCACAGCAGCAATAAGTAGTGTAAGTAAATGGTCATTACCACACAGCCATCTATCAGTTTTCTAGAAGTAGGTGAATCTAGTATAAAGTATAACTTATAATTATATTAATAAACTTATTAGCGGTACCCGTAGCTTCGTTCACGCCAACTTAATCGTTTGGATACCCTCAATAATGTTGTATGTGTTTTTTTCTTGTTTCCGAAAGAAAACGGAATTTTATTATTCCATATGTTGCCTCTGTGTATAAGCTTGAATTTAATCAAATTTCATCAACATTGGCCCAACGTATCAGCCTTTAAAGCGTAACAATCACACCTACGTTCGAATTTATAATAATGGTACGGAAATTGATATGCTGTGTGGTATCCCTCTGAGTAAAATAGACAACCCTCATTTTCTAACCGAGGTGTCGTAAAAGGCGACTAAGGTAAGTTTACCCGCAGTGTGGTAGCCTGCTGAGTAGAATAGACCATCTTCATCTCTTACCGAGACGTCATAAAAGGCGACTGAGATAAGTTGACCCGCCCTGTGGTATCCGGCTGAGTAGAATAGACCACCCTGTTTCTTACCGAGGCGTCGTAAAATACAAATGTTTGTAACATATTGTGCCGACCCCTCTTAGAGTGGAATAAGGGCAGAACGGAAATAGATGTGCGTAATTGACATTAAAGGGAATTTTCAAAAGAAAGTCTAATGTACCAATTCGTTTTCGAGTAACAAATTCAATCTAATGTACTATTCTTATTTCGAAAGAAAGAGCACACCTTCAGCCAGCAGTGGGATAGTAACGTACCATATTTTTTTACATATTTTGTAAACGTCATTATTATTTAAATGTGTCATAGCTTGTGAGTGTCACTCGTCGTTAACAAGAAAATATAAACATCTTATATCATCGTAATAGCTTTAATAATCCTAGATTATAACGCACTCCACTGTGATTGCTACATCAATGGCAAGCTTAATCTGTCACTCTCACTCAATGTTATTGATGACATTATTTATTCTATCTAGACATTTATGGATAACATTGAAAATGTATATAAAACAAGCTGCAAATAATTGATCTACTAGAAATAATACGGTTTTTGGATTTACGCCTACTATTTATTTGATGTATAACTACTATCAGTATTTCTAATACACAACTTATACAAAGTGGTTCGCCCTGTGGTATCCGGCAGATTAAACCACCCTCCTTTCTTACCGAGGTGTCGTAAGAGGCGACTAAGGTATGTGCCGTGTGGTATCCGGCTGCTTAGAATAGACCACCCTCATTTCTTACCGAGGTGTCGTAAAAGGCGACTAAGGTAAGTTAACGTCAGGCAGGCGGCCGGTCGTAAAATACGTAGCCAAATCATGTGACATGTTTGTAACATGTTGTGCCGACCCCACTTAGAGTGGGATGAGGGCAGGAGAATGATGATGAACTTATACAGTGTGGTACCGACCATATTACATTAATTTTTATTATATGTACCTACACAACTCAGCACCCTACTTAAAAATTAATTTAATTATATTACGTTTTCCAAAAATAAACACGACTCATAGAGATCATTGACCGTACACGTCATTCCAACCTTGACCTAAAAACTAAATACGATACAACAGGTAAGAGGGAGACAAAACTATAATGTTTTGCTCGTTACTCTTATATTAATATTTAATCATTGTTTTCTCTTGTTTTTTTAACAAACGCGCTGCGACAAATCAGTCTACCTTTAATAACAAAGCCAACATTTTCTATAAACAATTTGTTTGTTCTTCAAGGCTGGGTGAATATTTATATTTAAGTATATATTTCAAATTATATATGTAGTACCTACTACATATACGGTGGCGGACAACTGGTAGATATACGTATATCTACCAGTTGTCCGTCACCCATAACGCAAGTATTAAGTTACTTACTTTGTGGTCGATCCGCCGTGTGTGTAAGTGACCCATATATTTATTTTATTTTATTTTATATGTCTATAAAATCTATGAACAATCAAAGATTTGATATATATTGCACCCAAAAGATATTCAAAGACATTAAACAGCATATGTCCGGAACGTGGAACTGTTGTCGCTAACCAACATCATATTTATAGTTATATCTAAACACAGTTATCAAGTAAAAGTTTGTATAATTTGCTACATTGGCCCTCATTTGGCGAAAAGTTATATTAGATGCCAGGAAATAAAGCACTACTGTTATAAAGAAAATAATTCAGAAGCCTCAATAAAATCAACAATAATCTTGGCTAGAACTCATAAAATCTCTTATAAAGCCATTACTATTCAACTTCAAGCTTAATTACATTTTTCGTATGCCAAGGTCGCTGTGTATACAATCGCAAATCATAATCACTGCTCTTTTGGATTCAGCACGGAAAGGTTCGCTCTGATTGGCTTATCAGTTTATCAAACAATCCGTATAGTATTAACTTAAGGCTTACCCGCAATTGTGTTTATACAATCATATAATGAATAGCCTCGCGTGTAATTGAACATTATTTTATACATCAAGAATATAAATATAAGTAAGGCACACTACAATAAATCTCTATCGGTCTAACTCAGTTGTTGACAAATTTAAATCATATTCCTTATGTATACATGTGTCTTTAATAAATTCAAAGTGAAACGTGATTAAAACTTTAGAACAATGAATAAGGAGGAAAAACAAGAAGAATATAATCCATATGAACATAGAGTAGTCAAAAAGCCAAGTTCGTAAGTACTGAAATCAAAAGCTTTTACCTGGCGTTTTAAAATAAAACACAAATAACTATGGTCTTTTTAAATATATATGCTTCAATTTTATAATTGCACGGACATATTTTCGAAAACATCACTGCAATATGCAATGAAAATATCGTGGGTTTATTTTATTATAGAAAGTCCAGTTCAATATGACTAGTGGTCATTACCTCTTAAGTATTTCAGACTCAACGCTGTAAAAAAATAAATAATTCTACAATTTTACTTGAGGCATTTTAGTTTTTACATTCTGTAAGTGATAATCAATTCTGAAATTAAAGGTTAATAAATACGTTGATTGCTTATAATAGCTATATTTTCATTAATGTGTTTAATATTTCGTAATTAATGGAATTTTTTCATTTCGAAGAAATATTTAAGTAAATACATAAGAAAGATATTTAAAGTAATACATTATATCATAATATACTACCTATTTTCATATTTATTTATTTAAGATATAACTTAATCATATATAATATATCATATAAATTAATCTATTTGTTAGTCGACTATTAAGACTATTAAGACATTCAGGCTGGAAAGCACCTAAAACTAAAATTTTTTATATAATTTTTTTTATATACTCGATAATTAATGAATTTTTCAAACTATACATTCATTAGAGTACGATGAGAATTCTGCACATATGTATTATGTTTTGTGCATAAATAACTACAATGTATTTTCGACTTTGTGGTTTCAGTAGTTTATTTCAAGTTATTCTGCCTAATTAACTCTTAACTTGTGGTACTTATTATTACATCTTACGTTACGATATGAACAAAGTTTTCTGTGATAATTATTTTGTCAGTTATTTAATACATGTTATGTTAAACATCTCAAACCTTATGTTAGTGTTTATTACAGTTTGTGTTTTTCAGAGATGTCAGAGCTACAGCAAATATAATCAAAGCCTCACTTGGATCAGGGTTATTGGCTGGTCCTCTAGCGTTTTCTAATTCTGGATGGGGCATAGGTTTAGTCGGCACCGTTTTAATGGGCTTAATTTGCGGACACTGTGTTCATATATTGGTAAAGTTCTTGTAAAACACTATTAAGTATATAATCTAAGTATCTTAATATTAATAAAAATTATATCAAAAATCCAGAACATGATTTTTTCTATAAATTGAATTTCGAAAATTTCATTTCTGTAAAACAGAATTGAGTAATGATATATTACATAATAAAATAATTATTTGTACCTACTTAATGGAATAGGCGATAACTAACTTGATTATTAATTAAAATTGTTGTTGGTGTTGATTAATTTCTATTATTTTGTTCGCTTCAACAATTTCGTTTTACAAAATATGCAAGTTTAGTACTTTAATAGATCGATTTATTTAAAATATTTAATTTAATATGTAGATAAATACTCGCCGTATGATGTCCGGCAGAATAGAATAGACTACCCTCATTTCTTACCGAGGTGAAAAGGCGACTAAGGTAATTTGACATCAGGCAGGCGCCCGGTCGTAAAATACGTAGCCAAATCATGTGACAACATGTTTGTAACACGTTGTGCCGACCCCACTTAGACTGGGATAAGGGCAGGAGAATGGATGTATGTATGTAGA
This sequence comes from Morpho deidamia, assembly GCA_947086505.1. NCBI lineage: Eukaryota > Metazoa > Arthropoda > Insecta > Lepidoptera > Nymphalidae > Morpho > Morpho deidamia. Next base: position 7,394,868 of record CAMTZC010000025.1, read on the forward strand.
TAACATACTTTCTTTCAAAACCGTAATTTGTTTGTTTAACATGTCAGTAGCTTAACCTAAATAACTACGGTATGCATTAGAGACAAAAAATATTTTTATATACGCTGTTATTGAAGTTTCCTGGCTTAAATTACTAATGCTTTCAAATGTTTGTACTTGCCGTTAATTAACAATCAAATGTATATTACGCTTTACATTAATACAGGTAAAAACATCTCGCGGTTGCTGTAAAATAGAACGGAAACCACAACTCGGATACGCGGAAACATGTAAATCAGCGTTTCAAAATGGCCCAAAAGCAGTAAGGCCTTACGCTACAGCTGCTAGGTAACAAAATAGGTTTCACTACACGTTTGATATCTAACCATTAGACGTTGAAACATTGTATAATAATGATTAATATCCAAAGTGTGATAGATACTTTAATCGATTATATTTAGTCATCTAGTTTTACTTATTATAATACTAAGTCATCAAAAAGCTGTCGATTTTCTCTACTGAACGAATTTATGTTCGGTTTTTACTAAAAGATAGTTCAATTCTTCTGGGAGGTTTGTTTATAGTACATTACCGTTTAATGTAAATTATCTTAAAGAGGTCGCGCGGTTGTATAAAAAACTCGCCTGCTTGGAGGTTTAGTCGCGTGTTCCGCGTAAACTAACAGAGATGCAGTAAAGTAATTTACTAAAGAATTGTAGATCTACATAAATACTACAAAAAAGCCAGCAAATAATGTCTTTATCTCTTATGGCTAACTCACAATAAGTCATTTTATGTTCTAAATTTCAATTTACAGCTAGTAAATTTATTAATGTAAAATAAATTTATTAAAAAACCATAATTTAACCAATACACAATATTACGTATGTGCATAAATATTCTATGAACTGACCTTATACATATAGTCGTTGCTTTAGAAAATCGTGACTTCTACTATTTTGCATATTTCCGATATTTATGAGTTAACCAGAATCTATACTATATATTGATAAACCCAGCACGTGACATTCTAAAAGTTTTAACACGAAGTAACTGTTATCTAACCTACTTAGCAAACAGGGTCATGTTTCATGAAGATAGAAGAAATTACTTAATTTTTTGGCATATTGTATTTATAGCGCGTAGTCAGCGAATATAGAACGTTGGTAATAGAAGCAACTTGCAATAATTTATAGAATTAGGCGTTACTTTACGGAGATCCATAATACAAAAGTAATAATAAAATTATTTTGCTATAATCCGCGATACAGTAAATAGAAAATATATATAGTGTTAAATGACCCCGCAACTGAAGCATCATCAGGAGATAGACTCCACGACAAAATCGCAAAGCGATTCGCGATTGCGAAACGATTGTTGAGTTTCTGATAGTGAACGTGTGTAGTGCTTGTGTATTGTGGTGGAAGTGGTGGAGGTTTGTGCATATGTTTTTACGAATCTTGCACGTATCGGGTATGAAAATACGGATAGTCCACTATACATTTAACACTATATATATTTACTATTTACTGTATCGCGGATAAGTCCGAAGAGAGGGGGAGGATACGATGATCCTAAAATCCGGCAACTTGCTTTACTACCGGGAGGGAGAGCAACAGTCCCAGGGTGGTATCGGGTTTCTCGTCCACAAGTCCCTTGTCAACAACATTGTTCAAGTCGAGAGTGTGTCGAGCAGGGTCGCGTTCCTTATACTCAGAATTACCGAACGGTATTCGCTGAAGGTCATACAGGCTTACGCACTGACATCGGCACATCCGGACGAGGAGGTAGAGGCCATGTATGAGGATTTATCTAGAGCCATGCATGCCTCCAAAACCTCCTACACTGTTGTGATGGGGGATTTCAACGCAAAGCTGGGCAAGCGAAACGGCACAGAGGTGAGAGTAGGGCAATTTGGATACGGGCAACGGAACCACAGGGGCCAGATGCTGGCCGATTTCTTGGAGAGAGAGGACCTCTACATGATGAATTCTTTCTTCAAGAAGCGGCCGCATCGAAAATGGACCTGGATCAGTCCCGACGGTTCCACGAGAAACGAGATTGACTTCATCATGTCGACCAGGCGTCATATATTCAATGATGTCTCTGTGATCAACACCGTTAAGACCGGGAGTGATCACCGCATGGTTAGAGGCATATTGAATATATGCGTACAGCTGGAAAGATCCAGACTGGTGAAGTCTACGCTCCGACCAACTCGAGCTCATATCCAAAACCCCGAGAAGTTCCAACTCGAGCTAATGAACCGTTTTGATTGCCTAGCTGACTGCGCTTCTGTGGACGATGTTAACAACAGGCTGGTGGAAACTGTCCATACGGTGGAGTCTAAATTTTATAAGACACACCGTAAAAGACCCAATAAATTCTCGACCCAGACTCTCAAGCTCATGGATGAGAGGAACGAGATGAGGCTACAGTCTTCAGTAGATGCGACGCGCTACCGTCTGATCAATAGACAGATTTCTAAGGCGCAGAAATGCGACCTGCGACACTTCAACACTGAGTTCATTAGAGAGACTATTGAGCGTAACAGGGGCTCAAAAGTGTTCGCAAGAGATCTATCTATTGGGCAGCGGCAGCTGACGCGATTGAAAACCGATAACAGTAGTATCATTTCATCTCGTCCTGAGATTTTGAGAGAGGTTGAGAGGTTCTATGGGCAGTTATACACGTCAACACAACGGCCTGTTGTCAATTTGGCAAAAGACCCAAGAGCCAAGTTGACCCGACACTACACCGAAGATATCCCGGACGTCAGCCTATACGAGATTAGTATGGCTCTCAAACAACTTAAGAACAACAAGGCTCCAGGTGATGACGGAATCACTACCGAACTCCTGAAGGCGGGTGGTAAACCGGTACTTAAAGTCCTTCAGCGATTGTTCAATTCCGTCATTCACGAAGGCACTATGCCGGAAGCATGGTACAGGGGCGTGGTGGTTCTCTTCTTCAAGAAAGGTGATAACACCTTATTGAAGAATTATAGACCCATCACGCTGCTGAATCATGTTTATAAGCTGTTCTCGAGAGTCATAACGAATCGTCTCGCTCGTAGGTTTGACGACTTCCAGCCTCCCGAACAAGCCGGTTTCCGAAAAGGGTATAGTACCATAGACCACATATTCACGCTGCGGCAGGTTATACAGAAAACCGAGGAGTATAACCAGCCACTTTGCTTGGCGTTTGTGGACTATGAGAAGGCCTTTGATTCGGTGGAAACATGGGCTGTGTTAAGATCGCTCCAGAGATGCCGAATCGACTATCGGTACGTCCAAGTGTTGAAGTGTTTGTATGAAAACGCCACAATGTCTGTCCGTATCCAAGACAAAACTACGAGACCAATCCAAATGCGGCGAGGTGTGCGACAGGGAGATGTCATCTCCCCGAAGCTGTTTACCGCTACATTGGAAGATGTCTTTAAGCTTTTGGATTGGAACGGATACGGCATCAACATCAACGGCGAGTACATCACTCACCTTAGATTTGCCGACGACATAGTCGTTATGGCAGGTTGTCTGGAGGACCTTAACACAATGCTCGACGACCTCAGCAGAGTATCTCAACAGGTGGGCCTTAAAATGAACATGAGTAAGACGAAAATCATGTCAAACTCACATGTTCCGCTCCACCCGGTCATCGTTGAGAACACTGCACTCGAAATTGTAGACGAGTATATATACCTGGGACATACGGTCCAGCTGGGTAGGTCCAATTTCGAGAAAGAGGTTAGCCGCCGAATCCAACTCGGATGGGCAGCGTTCGGGAAGCTACGCGAGATCTTTTCGTCCGAAATACCTCAGTGTCTGAAGACCAGGGTCTTCGAACAGTGCGTGTTGCCAGTGATAACCTACGGATCCGAAACGTGGTCGCTCACTATGGGCCTTATAAGAAAGCTCAGAGTCGCTCAGCGGGCGATGGAGCGAGCTATGCTCGGAGTGTCTCTACGAGATCAAATCAGAAATGAGGAGATCCGTAGAAGAACTAAAGTCACCGACATAGCTCAGCGTGTCGCGAAGCTGAAGTGGCGATGGGCGGGGCACATAGTGCGGAGAACCGATGGGCGCTGGGGTCTTAAGGTGCTAGAATGGCGACCCCGCACCGGAAAGCGCAGCGTCGGTAGACCCCCTACGAGGTGGACAGACGACCTCAAAAAGGTCGCAGGGAGCCACTGGATCCAGGCGGCGCAAGATCGTGTGGTGTGGCGATCCCATGAAGAGGCCTATGTCCAGCAGTGGACGTCCATCGGCTGACGACGACGACGACGTATCGCGGATTATAGCAAAATTATTTTATTATTACTTTTGTTAGAAGCAACTTGTTTGTAATTCTAATTGCTTGTAATTTCGCTCCATACAAAAAAGCCTACCCAATTAACAACCACATTACTGTATTCAATGTTTATTAAATTTTTTGTTAATTTAGTACAAGATTTACCCGCGACTAGCTTTCTTATCAACTTAATTGTTAAAATACCTTTAAAATACAATACCATTTAGGTACATGTGTCTTTTCCTTTTTCCGAATGAAAAATGAAAACTTTGATAGTACATATATACATATGTCCAGTATATAAGCTTTGGTGCACCATTTTTAATTTCATGATTTCAAAATTTCATAGTCTAATATAGTCCAGTCGTGAAAGCGTATAAAATATAGAGAGACTTCCCCATTTATAATAAAATTATTTAAGCTTTTTTAACATCATCTCTATTTAATAAAATTTGTTTAATTTTAAGATTTCAATGAAAATTGTTTAGAATTTAATGTATAAAATTTTATAAAATGCGAATAGAGATACGAAATACACATTCCTGATTGACGTAGTAAAAATTTACATTATCATCTTAAGAGAGCGTGCCAATAAAAATTTAATTCTTAGGTAAGCCACAGATTCATTATTTAAATAACTAAAAACGTCGACTGTTCCTTGATCATACATCAGCGAATAAATCGCTCATTGAGTTATCTTTTTTCATATTGTGAACATATCTTTCCCACAACAAGGGTATTATAATTTTCATAATTACCAAATTATTCTTGGACATTAACGAAAGCTTCTTTATTAGAAAAAAGAAAAGTAACGGCCTGTTACTTTCCCACTGCTTGGCATAGGCCTCTTCTCTGTGTTTTTTTGAGAGAAGGGTTGGAGCTAACACCTATCACGCTGCTCCAATGCGGATTGGTAGGTTACACATATCTCCAGACCTCTCTAAAGATACGCAGGTTTCCTCACGATGTTTTCCTTCACCGAAAACCTTGTGACAAATTGCAATTATCAATTAGACACATAAGTTTTAATAGAAAAAACTCAGTGGTGCCTGCCCGAGGTTCGAACCCATGTTCGTCTCTAGAGAGTCACACGGTCTCAACGCTAGGCTATCAAAGCTTTTTTTGGCTTGTATTGCAATGTGTATGCATGGCTTAGTATTACATATAATTTAACATGCCGTTAATAGCAAGGGTAAATATTTAGTATTTTGCAGTAAGATCTGACTATTATGTAACTCTACAAGGAGTCGTTACTACGTCGTTACATTGATATCTTTGTGAAAATATATACCGACATACGTTTTGCTATATTGAAACATCAGGACTTAGGTGTTATTTAAAACTTTTTCATAATTCATATTTTCAAACGAGACTGCACCATATTTTCTTTTGAAGTATTTCAGATTCATCATTCATAATTTCAAACAATTCTAATAATTAAATAATAATCATTTATTATTATATTAATTTCTATAATATAATTCCGTAATTACTTTTAACTTTGCCATTGTAGCAGTTTTAAAAAAACACTATCGAAAAAGGCTGATTCGAAATCTTACTATACTATTGAGGATTACTTAGACGATAAGAATGCGCGGATATAGCTACTCTTCGACCCTGTACAAGACAGTAATGACTATATGTAACTAGTAATAGAATTACTCTTTGAAAAGAGCAACCACCGAGTTTCTTGCTGGCTCTTCTCAGCAGCTTTCCGAACCAGGAGTAGAGTTGACGATTCAAAAGCAATTGTTAACAAGGTAACTTGAATAAAGAATATTTTGAATTTGAATTTGAATATGTAATAAATACGTTGATTTGCTATGTTTTACACCCAAATTATATATACAATATTTTATATAAGAAAATAGTTTCAATTAAGTATTGTGAATAAATAAAACTCAAGTATTTATTATTATATATAACTAATATATTTACATTGGAAGTATTCTAATCCCACACTTTAATGAGTCTGATAATAATTGTTAGAAGTGTAAGCTATTTCCCATTCAGTAGCATCCAATAAAAATATGAATGAAAACATTTTTACCAAAGAATGTCGGTTACTGTAAAAGCACTTTATGAGCTTTGCGTTTAAGTTTTAAGAGTTAGTTTTCTTGACACTTAGACAAAAGTTTATGTTAGAATTATTTCGCGGATTATAACATAATAATTCCATCATAACATTTGTACTATGGAATTCCCCAAAGTAACATTTTTGTTAAGTTATTTCGTGCTTTATCTTTTGATTGAATAATTAATTTTTGTAGACCTAAGTTCAAGTATTCGCCTGACAGAATGGTTTTTGTTCCTGGGTGGTTGTTAATAGACAGATGACAGACAATGTTAGTCACTTTGTTCATCAGTTATTTTAACGGTTATTTTAAATTGAGTTACCTAAAATAAATATAATGTATCACTTAACCACTTCTCAGATTTTAAGTGTATCATTTTTTTGCAGTATTTTTGCAGAGTTTGCATTAGTTGCGACATATGTAGGCGTTTGCTGTATCTATACTATCCTTATATCGGACTCTATTAAACAGGTATATAAAAAAGAATATTATGGTTAGAAAATCCCAAATTGTATGTCTCGAACGAGATATATATATTTTTTTATTCATAATTTGAAAGTACATTGCTAATATGACAGACATCCGTACGGTTTAATATGGCGGAGTTAAATTACTATTACTATTAAGAAGAAAGCTTTGCGTAGGTCTTTTTGGAATCAATTGATGAAACGTAAGAAGAAAAACATCCAAATATATATTTGCAATTACTATCAGATCAGTAAAATCTAACTTTTATTTATCTAATATTAGATAAACAGGAAAGACAACTTAACCTGCATTAATTTCAGTTTTTAATTAAAAGTGATTTCAGTCTATCTAATAATTGTTAGCTATTTTAACTCAACTATTTCTGCTAAGTCTAGTATGATATAAATAATAATTATTTTTCTTTTCAGTTAATTGATAGATACGTGCCTTCTTTCAACATATCAGTCGAATATTATTGCCTTATCACGTTAGTTCCGCTTTGCCTTTTAGCCCAAATAAAATATTTAAAATGGCTGGCATTATTCTCGTTGCTCGCTAATTTGTTCCTGTTTTTAACTTATGTGATATGTCTGTACTATGTGTTTGGAAGTGAGATTGTGTTTTCGGATAAAAAGGTTGTTGGCGACCCTTCAAGATTACCGGCTTTTATATCGTAAGTATCAAGTATATATACCCTGTCCTAAGTTTAATTAATTAGGTCAATAGGTTTTAAGTACATGACCTAAAATTTTGAACTTTTTATGGCAATATAAAAATTATGCAAGTCTGGATTAGAGAAAGATTTACCGCAGATAGAATCAAGATCTAGGAGAATATTGTAGTCAGTGCTAGTAATATTGTCCTAGTATTATAGTATAGTAGTTGTAAAATACAAATACAATACAATGTTGAGGGCAACATTGTCATCTACTTTTCTAAGTCTTAGTGGCAGGACGATGATTATCATTTATTGTTTATTTAAATAGGGTGCCTGAAGACTTCGAAATATAGAAAACACTTCAAAAGAAATTTGCTAAAATTCATTGCTAGGCGAAGAAAAATATTTTATATTAGGTAGACTGTAATACTATACTCTCAGCCAACATTCAACAGATATCTTCCAGATTAGAATAGTTCCAGATGTTATACCTGTTGAAACCAGCGACTACCTCCGAGTAATTTGAGGTTATCTCTCAGCCTAATGGAGGTTCTATAAAGTATTATTGTATAGGGCCACATTTAAATACCCTGACAAAACCAACTGTATACTAATTTCATATAGTAAAGGAAAAATAAAAAGTAACACGTGCATTGCTCTTATGATGTGTAAAAATACTTGAAGTAACTTTAAGCTTACTCTGAACAGTAGCGATAATCACATAAATCTAGTAAATATGCTCATTTCTGTGTGGAACCCTTTAATTTTTATAACTGTTAAATGTATTGAATGCATAGAGATCTCACAGCTTGCTATTCTCTGTCCCTGATCGGGACATGAAGATTAAAGTGGCGATCATTCCAATATTTCAAATGCGATGTTTATTGGAATAAAAATTCTTGAATACAAAGAAAACTGTACATAAAATTATGCGAACAAAATTTCCATTTCTAACCCTGTTGATGTTTTCTAAAGAAGATTCTCTTTCCAGGACCGTAATTTTCGCTATGGAGGGCATAGGCGTAGTTATGCCAGTTGAAAATGCTATGAAGAAACCACAGCACTTCCTAGGTTTTCCGAGTGTGCTCGTAGTTGCCATGAGTATGATCGTCTTCTTCTATAGCACACTTGGAGTTTTTGGCTACCTGAGATACGGCGACGTGCTCAGGGGATCTATCACTCTGAACCTGCCCATAGATGATTGGTAAATTGTTTCCTAAAAAATCCTTTATATGTCGAATATAACGAAACTAGTAAGTATGTGCTATTAGTATGTAGTAATATGTATGGTTTTTTCCAATTTCCAAAGAAAAAACTGGATTTCTTATCAAATAACTTTACCCAGTTATCGGTGTATAAGCTTTAATTATACCAAATGACATATACATTATTATTTAATAGAAATTACTTAATACTTATTATATACCGAATTAGCCTTGAAAGCGTAATAGAAACACAGACTTTCGCATTTATAATTTATTTAATAAATACGATAAAATAAGTACAATATAATAAAATAAATATTTATATGTACCTTATATCCTTTAATTTAGTTTAGATCGAAATGTTTCGCAAACAAATTGCAATACAAATGATACGGTAATATTATAATTCCATGGCTATAGAAAAATATTAAAGTTCTGAGTCGTCAAGACACGACACGACACACGACCGCTTGTCAATCTCAATTAATTGAGATTTAAATCAAGCAAAAATTCAAGTAAGATAGTCAGACTGTAAAAAAAAACTAACCCAATCAAAGTGGAATGTTTATGTACATACTGTGACAAATTAGTGAAATAATGTTGATTTTAACCCTCGCTACTATATTAATCGCTTTTGAAATGTTATTTCAGTTTGAAATAGGGTATTATTTAAGAACCACATCAGAGTTCATATCATTTATCCAGCAATATCTGACCTCCTGGACAACGCCGGTTAATTTGACCCATTTTCTCAACAAGAAAAAAACAATTTAACAACAAAATCTAGGGGACTAGTCTATTGTTATTTGTCTAATTTTGTAATATATCTGTAAATTTAAGTCAACGAAAAAAATTTTCAATATATTGTCACAAATACCTTTCGAATATTGATTTAAAAAACGCTCAGTAACTAAAAACGTTGTACTGAAGCTTATTTTTAATATATAATTTTTAATATTTAAGCATAATCAAACATCATCATCATCATCATTCTCTTGCCCTTTTCCCACTCTAAGTGGGGTCGGCACAACATGTTACAAACATGTTGTCATATGATTTGGCTACGTATTTTACGACCGGCCGCCTGCCTGACGTCAACTTACCTTAGTCGCCTTATACGACACCTCGGTAAGAAATGAGGGTATTCTATTCTATGCAGCCAGATACCACACGGCATTTACCTTAGTCGCCTCTTACGACACCTCGGTAAGAAAGGAGGGTGGTCTATTCTATGCAGCCGGATACCACACGGCATTTACCTTAGTCGCCTCTTACGACACCTCGGTAAGAAAGGAGGGTGGTCTATTCTATTCTGCCGGATTTACCACACGGCTAATTTAAGCATAATCAAACCTTTTACAATAATCTTTGATTTATGGCATATACTTACTTACATGGTACTTAAACTAGTTTTCCCCAGCTCAAGTGTATTGTTGTTTACTTTGTAAGGGACCGCTAAATAACTACTGGTTCAAGTGATTGTATGCTATCTTTTATATTTATGAATACAGTATGATTTATAAACACTTATATACAGCTGGCAGAAGGTTTCTCATAATTAAAATTTTATCTATAACCTAGGCTTACAGAGATTAATATCACGTTAAGTGGTGTTTATAAGATTGTGAATTTTATTCATATTTGTTAGCTAACATTTGTTATCTATATTAAGTGAATTGTAATTTTTATACATTAATTTATCTATCTTACTTACACCTAAGAATGACTTCGGAGATCTCCGGCTGTCGCGGTCAGGATATAATTTCATTTTTGTTACAGGCCCGCAGTTTGCGCAAAAATCTTCATAGCCTTATGCATTTTCTTCACTTACCCTTTGCAATTTTTTGTAGTATATGATACTTTCAAGAGATACACAGATCCATATATAAAAGATAATTACCGCATCTTAGCAGAAGTGTCGAGTAGGACCCTTGGTGTTTGTATATGCGGTTAGTAATATAATATATTTACGAGGTTTTAGATAATAGTTCCAAAGTTTTCAACCAATATTTTAAACGTAATCATGGCTGGTAACAAGTTCTGGAATCTTGGCATTTGATAATATTTCAATTTCGATTGAGTTAAGTGAATGTAATTTTCATGAAAAACCTGCAATTACATGCATTAATGAATTAACTTTGAGTTCCATAGCCTCTCATTAAGAAGAGACAAGGACATTGTTCAATTAATCTTTACAATTTTTTTTTATAAATTAAAAATCTGTCACCACCCAAAAGACAGTTACAAGTTATGATTTCCAAAATGAAATCGGTGGTAGATATTTCATTAATAACTAATATATTTCATAAAATTCATTAATAAATAATAATGAATAACTTTATGGTCCATAAATGAAAAAAGAACACTTAAAATTTAACTTATAAGTCAAATGTTATTTTAATCGTAATTTTTTTTCGTTAGGAGTAAAGGAATTTTTATCTAGAATAATACTAGATAACTGATATTAAAACTTTTTTTATACAAAGTAAAATACCACTAGCGAAGATTTATTGTTCAGATAATATATTAGAATAATAATTACTTTTATCTTTATAGCTAGAACTATTTTAATCCTTCCTCAGCTTGTTGAATGTTTCTTATGGAACATCAGTTGCGATTCAAAAATCATATATATAAAATTTTCGTGTGACAATGTTAGTTACCACTCCTCCTCCTCCGAAACGGCTCGACCGATTTTCATGAAATTATATACGCATATTCTATAAGTCTGAAAATCACCTATGATTTATTTTTCATACCCCAAGTGATAAGGGTCGTCTACCCCTTTTTTAAAACATTTATTTTTTATTGATAGGACAAAATTGTTTATTTCGCACGCTTATTATTAAAGTGGCCTAAGTCAAAAAAGTTATTGTGTAGCAAATTGCAATGTAGTGTAGCGCTTAGAAAGATCGTGGTTGAGTCATGTCACAGAGTGATGTCACAGACGGCATTGAAATAGGGATTACAATGTATCTAACTCAATTAAGCATAATTTTTATTTCGGTCAGTTTCATACTAAGCGTGCGATATTTTGATTCGCAACTGAAACTCAATTCATCAACTAATGTAGGAGTATAAATTTAATAAAAATTCTCTAGCCATTTAGTTACTAAGTAACCTAGGAATTTGAAGAATTCCAAAAACTTCTTGAGCTACTTAAGTCTCCTGATAATCTTGGCTTTCCTTAATCGGTTTTTTTCTTTCCAGTTGGAATCGGCGTTGCTTTGCCTTTATTAGAGCAAATTATCAATCTTGTCGGTGCTTGTTTCTATTCTATCCTCGGCATTATAATCCCAGGGATTATAGAAACAGTTTTTAAATGGGATAATCTCGGAAAAGGATGTTGGGTATTATGGAAAAACATGCTCATAGTTCTTTTCGGACTCACCTGTCTGATATCTGGCTGCACTGTCACCATAATGGATATAATCGAAATATTGAATCAAAGTTCTGACTGAAACTCATGCGCAAGGACATTTTCAGTGGCTTTAGAATATATTTTAAGGATAAAGATATTTAATTTACTTATTATTTATTACATTTATAAATTAAATTAAAATTAATATTGAAATTTTCAAATCGGTAAACTTGTTTTATTGACGTTAGCAAGAAATATATATCTCTCCATATATACTCACAATTATTCTAATATATATAATAATGTATAGTATAAATAATTAGGCTAATATTATAGTTTGAAATATAATATTATCTGACCTTGAAGAACCATAGCTCGAGCTAAAAGCTTTGAGGTAAAAATACATAAAGATATATGAGTAATAAAGACTATACTAACTTGCCACACTTTTTTCATTGTTGCTTCTCCATACATAAAAAAATATAAGTAAGCTTAAGAATAAAAAAATAATACTTTTTATTTATATTCTATAATATATAATTAATGATTATTCTGTAAATTCTCTCATAAACTTGGCGTTCAAATTCAGCACAATGCCAAATCCATTAAACTTAATTTTTTGCAGATAAGCGGCAATCATACAATTCTTAAAATATATTTAATCATATCATAGTAAACACATAAGTTATGTTTGGCCGAAAGACATTACAAAGCCATTAATTTTCTGCTCTAATAAATTCGAGGAATGTGTGCCATGTTGACTTTTCAGTTTATTAGGTTTATATGTCCGTTATCTACGAGTTAAATGCTGAGATTACTGTTCATAAAATACTAATACTCAGATAAAGCTTGTCACTTAACATCTACGGTAATATAGAGAAGTCATTAAGTGAAAAAGATAAATTAAAATTCTCAAAACGCATTTAGGACTTATGAATTCATTACATTATTTATTTAAACTTAACTTAGAAGTGTTATTTGTTTTCATTATACATGATGGATAGTGTTAAAAAAGATTTGGAAACAGAAGAGTACAATCCTTTCGAACATAGACAAGTTAAGAAACCAAATTCGTGAGTAGCCTTTAAATCCTGTGGTTTTTTATGTTAAAACGGTTCGAATCTTTATCAAAACTTATTTCTATGGTATCGAGTTATATCTTTATTTATGTAATTGGCATTATGTTCACCTTGAATGGATTAAATTAGTGACTGCGATCATTCGCGCATTCTTATACTCAAAAACGAATCATACCTATTGTCTCCTGACAAACAAAATTGAAATACAGTGTACGAGTATAACGTTCCTTTTCCACCTAAGTTCCGTGAAGCCAGAATGTCAATTACGAATGATACTAACTATAAGATAGGCATATTGAGGCTTAAAGGGATTCACATTTTTTTATCTACACTCAAACTATTCAATTTTATTTAAAAAGCTACTTACAATTGGACTTTTGAAACAGTAAACATACTACTGAAATAGATAGTATACCTTTTCAGTATCCCTGCACAATATAACTTTCCTAAAACTGAATTTCTCGTTTTGTTTAATTTAATTTACTTAGTTTTAAATCGTCTTTAATAAGAACGTTACGTTAAAAAGTGCATTTTATTATTGACTCGTGAATAAAAAAAATATAAATTCATATTATTTCTCTATTTTATTTTTACAAAATATACATTTCTTGTTGTGTCGTTTCAGAGATCTCCGATCATTAGCTAATTTACTGAAAGCTTCGTTAGGTTCTGGCATTCTCGCTGTGCCATTAGCATTTGCCAATGCTGGATGGGGAGTCGGCATCGTTGGCACGGTCATTATAGCCTTTATTTGTGGTCACTGCGTTCATATATTTGTAAGTTTTATTTAAATTACTCAACTCTAAGTTATCTTTTACTTAACACGAGATTCTTCTTACTTAAATGTACGTTTGCCTTAATAAGGAAAGGATAATACCTTATTTTAGCTAAGTGTATTTTATATCGTTGACTGTCGACAGATTGATTAGATATCAATCAATTGATAAAAGGTATTGGTGTCCATTCTAATTTCTAACACTAGATACAATATTATAAAGGATTAATTTATTTGTAACAATGTTGGACTTTTATATTTATTTAAATTTTTATAAAAAGCACGTCATAAGCTATGACTGTACCGTGAAAATATATTTATTTACACCCTATGTAACGAAAGTCTTCTTCTTCTTCAACCAATGGATGTTTAGTCGTCTCGCTGTCGTATCGCACTCGTGTCGCTTGAATCCAGCGATTCCACGCAACCTTTTAGAAGTCGTCAGTCCACCTTGTAGGCGTCTACCTACTTATTCCGCTTGCGCACTATGTGGTCTGCCCATCCCTACTTCAACTCCGCTACCACCTGAGCTATGAGGTGGTGACTTTAGCTCTGTTACGGATCTCCTCATTTCTAATTTGATCATGTAAAAATACAATACGAACAACAACAAACAATATGATTTATAATTTCGTTTAATGGACCTTATAAAAATACATTTGTTTAGATGTAATTTTTCTGTTACAGGTAAGTGTATCCAGGCTATGTTGTAAAGCTATTCGAAAACCCTTACTTACTTATGCTGAGACATGTGAGGTAGCTTTTTCTATAGGCCCAAAACGACTTCGACCATTAGCGAAAGCAGCTGGGTGAGTTCACTGACGTGGTAATTTGCTTGCTTCACACAGGATAGGAGTTTATAACATACTTTACGACATTAATAAAATTATAGCACAACATCCATTAAGAATTTTGAATGATATCACTATATTTGCTCGACAATTTGTTTGTTGCCAGAAATCATAAGTTCTAATATATTTTCACCTAACATATTTTCAACCCTGCTCACCATCAAGTAGAATTAATATATTTCATATTGTGAATAGCGGATTTTCAGCTATAAGCATATATACTGGTGATGCCCGCCACTTCGTTCGCGTCTACTTTAAAGTTAAAATACCGTTAATTATGGACTATAAATTTTTTTTGTTCCTGAACGAAAAACGTTTCGAAACGGAATTGTTTATTCTATATAACGCCAGTAAATACACTATACACTGTCCATTATATTAACCATCTTTTGACAGATTGACGATTTACATATTTAGTGATGTCCTAAAGATTCTCGTATGCGATACCATTCCGATTATAGTACCTACTATCATTAATCGAATTACGTACCTAAGTAATTCGATTAATGATAACCTACGTAAACTAATAACAGATATAGAAATCAACATTTTGATTTAATATTGCCTTAGTTTTTTGAAAATAAATGTTAATCCGTGTGTATTTATTATAATCATAAAAAATATATTATACATCAACTGGCAACATCAACAGACCTTCCGCTCAGTGTTCTCTCGTTTTTACGTTCGCTGAGTGTTCTCTCGCATCTGTTACACCTTGAGTTAAGTAGCTTTATTCCTCGGAAAAACTTTTGTGAAACTTATATTAATTGATCGTGAAAATGCCGAAAGGACGTGTGTTGAAAGCACAATCGAGACAGTTAGTGTTAAAACTTCATGAGTATTTTGAGCAAGAAAATCAAAATGGCGGACCTCTTATACCTATCACGCAAGTCCGAAACCGTGTTGCAGCCGCGTTGGGGATCAGTCTATCAACTGTGACTAAAATCACTACTGATGCCTACGGCAGGAGCGGCTTGGAGCAAAACAAACCATCTACACCAAAAAGAAAGCGCCGGGCTCATAAGGTGACAGCTGTTGATGACTTTGACGCTGACGCTATTCGTCGTCATGTATATGATTACTACTTGAGAAAAGAAATTCCAACTTTGAGAAAACTTATTGTTTCTTTGAAAAGAAGTGGTCTATTTCATGGTAAAAAATCTTCTTTGGTCAAAGTTTTGAACACAATTGGCTTTTCATATAAAAAGTTAAATAAAAGAAAATTATTAATGGAACGCACAGATATAGCTATAGCACGTTGTGATTTTTAAAGAGAGGCAAAGAAAATACAAGATTGGGCAAATATTGTTTTCACGGATGAAACATGGCTCAACGCTAACCACACACTATCTCGTTTCTGGACTGATGATACTGCTGATTCCACTTCCTCAGTACCAATGGGAAAAGGTGAGCGCCTAATCATTTGCCATGCAGGTACAGCAAAAGGATTTGTACAAGACGCACTGTTGGCATTTAAATCGAAGAAATCAAATGACTACCACGAAGAGATGAATGCAAATGTGTATGAAGAGTGGTTCAAAAAAATGCTCATTTCATTGGAAGAACCATCAATAATTTTTATTGATAATGCGCCCTACCACTCCCGTCAAATTGACAAAATGCCAACACAGGCTAATAAAAAGCATGAAATAATTAATTGGCTTCGGGACAATTTAGAAAATGTGGACGACTCAATGTTAAAAGTTGAATTAATAAAAATATTAAAAACCAAAAAGAGAGCAAAACGCTATGTAATCAATGAAATGGCAGCAGAATATGGCCATACTGTTCTTCGGATTCCTCCATACCACTGCCAGTACAACGCAATAGAACTTATATGGGCACAAGTAAAAGGGCATGCTGCGAGATGCAATACAAGCCCCCCATTCACAGCGAATAAAATGTTGCAATTGCTAAAAAATGCTTGCACCCACGTAACGGCCGAGAACTGGGCAAGTGTGGTGGAAAGAACTAAAAGAGTAATATTCTCTGATTGGGAACGTGATATTGCGTTTGATAATATATTATCTACACAAGAGCTAATAATAACTGCTACTGAAGACTCCTCATCGGAGGAGTCTAGTGTTGATTATCATTCCGACGACTCGTGCTAATAAAATAAATTAAAATATCCTGATTGTTTTATTTGTATTCATGTATTAACTAAGAAGAAAGTAAAACTTTATATAATCTTATTAATGTATGTAATTAATTAATGTCTTTTAATACTCGTAACATCGATTTCTACCGATTATTTTTAATCTGTGGCATAATCGTAGTAACCATTATGTGTGACATCACTAAGTGGGCGGTACTCATCCATAAAGTACAAATATTATTTGTATGATATTTGTACGTAAGCAATACAAAACTTAATGAGCGTGAGCTGTCAAAAGACTGATAATATGATGGACGCAGTATACCAACATTTACGAATATTGTTTACCATTAAAATATTATGTTTTTCATTTATAATATTACAATTTAGTATACAGGGATTTCGGAGGCGATAAATCGATCTACCTAGGTTTCTTTTGTCAGTAATCTTAGGCAATAAAAAATCATTACAATACGAAGGTTACCTTTCTCCATTATCTACAAGGTTATACATAGGTCGCATCAACCTCAACGATGCTTCAGCGCTCGCCCGTCCCGCCCGGTGACGCTGTAAAAGCCTTCGAAAAAAATACATAATAGATCAGGCGAGGAACGGGAGCTTTCGAATCTAGAATAGCCCAATTTGAGTCCAAATGTCTCTAGTCGGGATATTATTTTACTTTTATATCTAACAAAGCTCGATAAGGTTTCAAGTACTGGAAAATTTATTTTAATCGTTAACTTACAGTTTGTTCGCTGAATTCTCGCTAATCTTTACCTACGTTGGAGTATGCTGCATTTTCACAGTATTAATAGCCGATTCCATCAAACAGGTCAGCGAGTTTATTATTCCATTACTATGATAAAAAATAGGTTTATCAATGTTATAATGACCCGTGTTTATGTAAACCAAGAAACTAAACTAACAACTTATAAACCAAAATAATCGTTATATATATAGCAATAAATAAATATCGGTGATTGACCCTCAAAATTATAATATATCTTGTGATAAAACAGGCATACAGGGGAGTAAAAATAAGTAATGCTTCTACTATCAGCTTGAAATTTTCAAAAGACATATTCACATATTTATATTCGACATAACGAGTGGCGTACCTACCATTACCTAGCTACACTACCGCTCATAATTTAAGTATTAAGGTGCTTATTATTATATAAATAAACGGGTCACATCGCGACAAAATCGAGTTACCTTTTTACAAGGTTCGTAACTCTGCCGAAACGTCGAACCTTGTAAAAAGGTAACTCGATTTGGCCGCGATGTGACCCGTTTATTTATATAATAATAAGCATGAATCTCGAAAGTTTAAAATATACTATTAAGGTGCTTAATATGAGAAAGGACAACATAATCGTCTACATTAGTTGATTTAAGTTCCACATACCCAATCTGAAGAACATAAATCGTAAAAATCTTTCTTTTGGTTAATTGATTAAATTTTCTTACAGTTGCTCGATCAATACGCACCAGGGTACAAATTATCAGTGGAATATTACTGCCTTATTCTACTTGTACCGCTATGTCTCTTAGTCCAGATAAGATATCTGAAATGGTTGGCACCATTTTCTTTACTAGCCAACGTTTTGTTAGTGGCTACATTCCTTATATGCATTTACTATATATTCAAAGATGAATTTACAATATCTGATAAACGAGTAGTGGGATATCCTGCTAGATTCCCTGCATTTCTTTCGTAAGTATGTTTTACCATGTTATAATAGATATCTGGCAGCACAAGTTATGTTTTCGGTAGATATTTCGGTTTATTATTGAAAATATATGTGAAAGTTAAATCATATCGCCTGTTTCGGCATATTTTTACGGTCTTATAGTGTATTATTCTCCCCATATCGGAAAGTTTCCTGTTACTGTACCAATAGCAATTTTCATACCATTGCAATTGCCTTTACTAACAAACGCAACTAAGCAATCTGGTTGAGATTATTCAAGTACTATATATATAGTAAAATACTCGTATTTCGTATTAGGAACAAAAGGTGTTATGTTAAGGAAAAATAACTTTGCATACTAATTTAATTTCTGCACGCTATCCGATTCTAATATTAAGAAATAATTTCTTACTGTGCTTAAAACATATGACTGACTTAATTTATAACTTAAGTTTTGTATCTACAAAACTCGTAAAGAGCTACTTTCAAACCTAATATTTCTGTCACACTTTATGACATTGTTGATCGAGATAATAATATAAATATATTTAGCACAGTTATATTTGCAATGGAAGGCATCGGTGTGGTAATGCCCGTAGAGAACGACATGAGGAAACCCGAGCACTTCCTTGGCTGCCCCAGTGTGATGGTGGTGGCTATGACATTCATCATGCTGCTGTATTCTGTCTTGGGACTTTTCGGCTATTTCAGATATGGAGATGCCTTAAAAGGATCTATCACCTTGAATCTGCCATTGGATGATTGGTAAATTTCATATTCAGAAATTAGATATTAACATTTCAGTCAGAATTATTCTACAATTAATTTAAGTCTGCTAATCAACTGAAGTTTGGATTGAATAACTTGAAGACAATATATTTGTTGAAAATATCAAGTACTTCAATCCGTTTCATTCATCAAAAATTTTCACAGCAGCGTAGCAATTATTATACTCAAATTAAAATCATACTCAACTGAACTCACCAAACGTAGCCCTTACGACGTATTAAATATTTTTTTTAATTTAACTTAGAAAATTTTGAGTTACAAGAGCCGCGATGGACTAGTGTACTAAGTATGCACGTCGAAGTATTCTTTAAAATCTTATGTGAGTTATATATAAATAAACAGGTCAGATCGCGACAAAATCGACCTACCATTTTTCGACGTTTCGGCAGAATTGCATCCACCGTGGTCACGAACTGAGTCAGAATGCAACTGTTTGTGGGTAATTAATATTAACAATGCCTATCCGCTTAGCAGTTCAGAAAATCAGAGAATCACAAAAGCAGTTCAGTATGGTTAAGAATTTAGCACCTCAAAAAGTATGAATTTAGTATGTCAGCCAATATTCTATTCGACGAATGCGAAGATATTTTCCTGACTAAAGTTATTAGCCAGCGTAGGTCTTCAAAAAACGCTGCGTTGGTAGACTCCCTACAAGGCGGACAGACGACTTCAAAAAGGTCACGGCGAGCCGCTCGCTAGCCCATGAAATGTCCTATGTCCAGCTGCGAACGTCTATCTATCGGTTGAGGAGGTACAATTTGTAGAAAATATGGTATAAAATTCACAATTTAAATTCCAGGCCAGCAATATGTGCAAAGTCCTTCATCGCCATATCAATATTGTGTACGTACCCTCTGCACTTCTACGTGGTAGTTGACGTTTTGTCCAAGTATTTAAAATCACGCATAAAAGAGGAGTACTTAAATATAGCGCAAATTATCATGCGAATAGCTATTGTGTGTTTTTGTGGTAAGATAATGCTATATTAAAATAAATTGTTTAGTGTAACAACATATAATGAGGGAAGATGATACTCTGTTATCTTTGTCTAATCAAACATAAAAAAGAGAGACAGATAATAGGTCAAGTTTGCTTTTTCTTTATTGTCAATGGACACGTTTTAGGCTGGCCCTCCTACTCTAGTATAATAACTATATTCAAGACAATAAGCTGATCTAATTGTTAGTTTAGCTGTCAAAATATTATATCACAGTAAGATGGAGAATAGTCATCATCGTCTTCATCATTCTCCTGCCCTTATCCTACTCTAGGTGGGGCCGGAACGACATATTTTAACCATGTTGTGATGTGACTTGAATAGGTATTTTACGACCGGCCATCTGCCTGACATCAACTTACATTAGTCGCCTTTTACGTTACCTCGTTAAGAAATGAGGGTGGTCTATTCTACCCAACCAGATATCACACGGTGGGTCGCCTTTTACAGCACCTCGGTAAGAAATGAGGGTGGTTTATTCTGCTCAGCCGGACACTACACAGCACTAAAGTGGAGAATTTTGTCTCAGTATTTAATGTATTGAATTTTCCTTCTCCAATTTTTATTCCTTATGAAAATGCTCTTACTTATTTTCAGGTGGAATAGGCATCGCACTTCCTATGTTAGAACAAATTATAAACATAGTTGGCGCACTTTTCTACTCCATCTTAGGTCTTATCATACCCGGAACAATAGAAATCGTCTGCAAATGGGAAAACCTTGGCAGGTTCAAGTGGATCTTATGGAAAAACATTCTCATTGTACTGTTCGGTATTTGTAGCCTTGTATCTGGATTAGCTGTTACAATAATGGATATAATTCAAAAAGTGGAGGAAAAAACTGAATAAAGCCTATTATATACCTCGTTTTATTTCTTATCTCAATAAAAGTAAAAGTTAAGTAACGGCCTGTAACTATCCCGCTGCTGGGAATAAACCCCTTCCCTCTGTCTTTGGAGAGAAGGATTGGAGCTCAGACCTACCACCCAGCTCCAATGCGTATTAGTAGGTTACACATATCCCCAGAATTCTCTAGAGATATGCAGGTTTCTTCACGTTGTTTCACGTAAAGCGTGTAAGACACATAAGTTTTAACAGAAAACCGATTAATGATCTGAAACCTCAAAAGAGTTGCACGGTTTTAGCGCTGGGCTATCACAGCTTATGATCTCAATACTATGGTAATATATGCAACAAACAGATGATTGTGCCTTTAATTCGATAGGTCAGACTGTCTCGTGGCCGCCGTCTACAGTAGTACGTATTCAGATTCATTGATGGTTCACATATTATCAATTATGATTGATCCAAGTGCGCAGTATTATATTGATGGTCATTATATAATGCTTCAGAAAGCTAAATTTACCACAAACTTAATGCGTAAATTTAAGTGCGACTTTACCGCTTTATCCGGCAGATTGTTTACTTACAATAAAAAATGTTATACATATTGTATTTGCACGTAGGGGCATATAACCCTCATTATTTATTTTTATAATATGATAAAATTATGAAACCACTACTTTGCTATTGAATCGCGAGAAATTTTATTTCGTAGTTAGAAGGTATAAATTGCGATAAGATTATGTGGAAAAAGTAATTTTACCAATTTTTCCATTGTTTTTCGTCTACTGTTAAGGAAGCTTGTTGGTCTTCTTTCAAGTGATGAACGTTTACTGTAAGAAAGAGGTCCTATAGGAATTTCCAAGTCAAACGATATTGCACTGTTTGATTTTAATTACCCTGTTTAGCTTTTCTTTCTTAGACATAAATTATTAATTATTTCATTTACTTAAGACGCTTACGTTAAGGTTAGTTTTTATCACTCGATATAAACATAGTGGTATATAATATGTATACTTCCCCAATATTCGAGAATGACAAATTTCTTGGAAAAGCTTTTTTGCATGAGGTAATGCAATTAAAAATGCAGATGAGTACACTACCCACTGCAGTTGTTGAACTTTTCATTTGAGTATAGTTATGTAAATTATGAGATAGATTCTTAAAAAAAACAATATGCACCCTTGACTATAGAATTCTGTATCAAAACTTATCACGATCGTGTAACGCAACTGACAAAAAGTTGTACCTTCATTAATCATATTGATGGTTGACTATTCAAAAGTGCCTGAAATGGTTTATTTGAATAATGATTATATTGATTCCAATTCAAATTCGAATTAAAAATATTCCATATTCAAGTAAACTTGTAAACAAGTGCTTTTGAATCGTCAACATCTACTGCTGGTTCGGAAAGCAGTTCTTGATCCTGAGTTCGTCTGATTTTATTTTAAAAGCTATAATATATACACCACAAGAGAAACTATATAATATCTGACAGGTATATATATTGCTAAAAATTTAATAGATACTTTAGGTATAAAGACATACCTTCCATATAAAGGTACTCTGTCGCATATTACAGCCCAGCATGGTAATAAAGGTCATCAACTCAAGCCACAAACAAAACACAAAACTTAAACCATAATTAAGCACACTATGCCATGAAGGCTCTGTTGTTTTATATCTACAGAGATTGTAAAGCAATTTACAATGAAGTTTAAACAATTTAAATAAAACCTTATCAAGTATGCGTTATTGACCCTAATTACTGCTACTAATTACCTACTTAGTTAAAGATGTCCGTCGTTATTCCGGATACATGGGATCTAAAATATGCCTTCACCTGCCAAATTTATAGATTTGAGGGTATTTCGACGTTTAAGTAACGCATTATCTAAGGTTTATATAATATATGATATTATCTAAGATTTTACTCTTATGAAAATAAGATATTATATTTGCCACTATATTAATATATTGCTTTATATTATCTACATATATTGTGTCGTACTATTTGTTAACCATGTTACATTATATCATAGAATTACATAAATCAACGAACTTATTTTAGGTGAATCTTTTGTAAACTGTAGTGGTTATATAAGGGCTTAGTAAACGATATTTCTTATTGTTAATTTATTTACGATAAAGTTAAAATAATTGTCGTTTTGCGTGCTTCATAACCATAAAAACATTAACAAGGTTATTTATCTGTCAACATACTGATTTTCCGGACCGTATGCGCAACTGATTTTCCTTGCGGGTATTTCCTATGTTATGCTTGGAATTTGAACATCAAGCACAGAAAAAAATAGAAGCTATATTATACTTGGCTTACTTACTAACTTACTTTCTATAAGGGACGATTCAACCCTTTCGATAGAATACCTATATCCGATAAATTCTAATTATAGATTTCACAAATATTAATATGTCATTTTTGTATTGCAAAAATATTGAGGTAGTGATTCAGTCATTATATATCATTATATCATTATTAGTTAATAGAAATACGCAATCCCATCCTAAATCAATGTGATTATACGGGTTACCGAGACCAAATCTACAGCAATTTCATCATATTTATAAACAGCATAGCAAGCTAAACGCAAAACGTCGTCGGTAGTCATTGCATGCGCGCGCGCACACTAAGAAACATGTATGGGTAGCCTAAAGTAAATATAACCTAACGTAAACAAACAAAAAATTTGTGTAACGAATTAAAAAAAACAGTGGATATGGCGAACAGCTATAATATGAAGGAATTTAGTTCCACGTAAGTATTTTTTACAAGTCAACATTGCATTCATAAGATTTATTGCCATAGTTTCATGTTACGACTTGCGATTATCACATGGACATATTGCTGCGACATTTTAGTGTGATATTCAAAATTGTATATAGGATGGACTAGGGAGTTATTATGAGTTTCGTTTTTGTTTATCGTATAGGAAATTTACGTAATATGTGGATTTGAGGGTCGACAGTAAAAACAGGTTTATGAAACCGGAAAAACGGCGATTTGCCGTTTTGTCGATTTGACGTTTATTATCCTTATTAACTATAGCGTATAGATTTTAATCTTATGTTACGACTTTACTATCGTATGAATAATCTAGTAGGATTTAATATACTTCATGTTTTTTCATAAATTACCTTGCTGTAGAATTAATTATTCGACCAAAATTGTTTCGACAAAAATTGTGTGAAAAACTTTATTAATGCGACTAATTTGTGTCTAACAACGTTGGATACATCATTTAACATCTACTTCGGGACATATCTCTCTTCAAATGATTGACTATCGATGAAGATTATGCTAATAATCAACAACCTCGAAAGACGATCTGCGATCGCAGATCGTCTTTTGATCGCATTGCGTTAGTCTTCCCATTGAGCAGATCCTATACCGCCATTACACATTACGGTCATAATTATTGAAGACACCAAGTCAGTTTTACAGCACAGTACAATACGTTCAAATGACTGTACCATTTAAAAAACTTCGAGGTTGAATTTTCTATCTTACATCTAATATGATCAGTTCGGAATTCTTATAAATTTTAAATTAACACATACAAAAAAAAAATTGTAGCCATTGTCAAGATGTAAATAACACTTTTACATTGTTAACAGATAAACTTATGGCGTCTGTTCAAATATAGTCAGATTCGAAACGCGTGTCTTATTATAATTTCTTAACAAAAAATACTATAAAAGGAATTAATGTCCGTTGGCGCAGTGGGTGGTGACCCGGCCTTCGGCTCCGCGGGTCGCGGGTTCGATTCCCGCCGAGGGCCAACATTTTCTATAAACAAATTGTTGGTTCTTCGAGCCTGGGTGTGTATTTGTATTTAAGTATATATTTAAACTTATATATGTAGTATATCTACCAGTTGTCCGTCACCCATAACACAAGTATTAAGTTACTTACTTTGGGGACGGACGACCGTGTGTGTAAATGTCCCATATATTTATTATTATTATTATTATTATTTGTATTTAAGTATATATTTAAAATTATATATTTAGTATATCTACCAGTTGTCCGTCACCCATAACACAAGTATTAAGTTACTTACTTTGGGGACGGACGACCGACCGCGTGTATAATTGTCCCATTTATTTATTTATTATTTATCTAACACCTCATGGAAGCTCATTTAATACCGTCATTGCCAGTCATCTTCAGTATACAGACTCCACGAACGAATGAAAACTTGAAGTGTATAATGGCGTAATAAATCTATGTAGGTAATAGTGTATTGTTCACTAATCCTACATTAACGCAAAATGCAAATATCCATGATAGTGCATTCTGCCTCGTGTAACATGCTCTGTCTCGTATTACTGCAGAATACCTCCTAATGTTGCAAGAGAAATAAACCAAATGAAATGAATAAAAATTATGATAGAATTATTTCTCTATACTCAAACAAACAAATATACCTGATACATGCAAGATTAATTACCGCAGGTATCACAAACTATCTCCAACAACAAGACACTACACACTAATCGTATCGCCCCGTCGCCGAAGCACCATCTAGAGATAGGTTTCACGACGAAATCGCAAAGCGCTTAGAAAAAATTTAATTCTATCATAGCTTTTGTACAATGAAATTCAGCAAAGTAACGCCTACTTCTATAATTTATCATGTGAAACAAATCATCAAAGACATTATCTATTTTCAACTATCTTTACCTAGGTCATGACATTTTAACTTTTAATCTAACGTTTCACCAAAAATAAAGGGGAACTTAAAGCGTGCCATATGACCGTGACACTAAAATCACGAACACACATACACAGAAGATAGTCCAATTTTCTGATGTCATTAATCTTACCTTCCTACCACAAATGGCTAGGCCACTAAGGCGTAAGGCGTAAGGTCACAGTGATATAGGTCGAATAGAAACAGTATAGGTCACTCTGAACCGTGATCCGCATCGCCAGAGGCACCTTTAGGGCGTCGTTTCGCTACTCTTGTAGAGCCTTTGCACTTGACTCTCGGAATTTTGCATCTTCTACCAATCTTCTGCACCTGCCTTCATCTGCCTTGCCAGGTAGCGCAAAGTAATCCTTAGAAAAAATAAATTTATTTTTGGTAAACTCGTATTGACAATTTTAAGATAAAACTTTATTGTTAATTGCGTCGATAGAAGAACCTTGTATAATAAAATTAGTATAAGTAAAATGCTAGTAAAGCTCCAAAAGTTAAATTTATCCCTAACGTCAAGCTTCCTTTTGCATCAACATCGTCGTATGGTAAGCCTTATAAAAATAAGATAAGTCTTATTTTTTATATTACAAACTTATTCTTATGTATATCTTATTCGAATTGATGAATAAAAATATATATTTTTCAAGAAAACTACGTAATTATGATGACAATACTCAAATTACACGGTCTTTAAATACTCTTTCACCTACATATTTGGCAGCGATGAGTTACTAAACATATATATGAAAATTTATAAAAATATATCCATGACATACTCACATGTTGAACATATGAGTATATTTAAAAGAAACTAACTAATGATAATCCTGAATTTTGAATTTTGAATTAAAAAAAACCTATTAACATAAACTCCTCCCACTATAATATAAGAGTGTAGGCTGTAAGAGCCGTTAAGGCTAAAAGCATATAGACATTTAGAAAAAAAGAAACTGTGAATATATAACAATATAAAAGTCTTGTGACACACTTTTTATTGCGAACTTTCATATAAATAACAAATTATACATACAATCACATCGAAGTGTACCCAGTCAAATTTTAAGGTTCACTCGCAATTCTTTTTCAAAAGAAATAAATAATTTTTTATTAAATTATTTATTACAAGTGAATTTTCACAAAACTTTATTCTCAACTACTTATTATTAATATATTAATTAGCTCTTAACCTAAAGGAGCCGAGTTTGGGACTGACTCCTCGCGATGATCCAAGCGACACTCACACGAGAACCACAGGTGGTTCCTTATTACCCGAAAACTGTATCAGCGTTTCCATTAATTATACTTTTATTATTAACCGAAGACCGACCCGCCGTGCTTGGGATCGGTTATGCATAACTACCTAGGTAATCCTAGGATTGTTATATTAAAACAATAACAAATGAAATCTATCTGCCATCTGTCCTTAACGATCTTAGTACAACAACAACATTCCATTTACTCTCATTTACCCTGCTACCGATATAGCCGCGTTGTTATCATTTATTGTATATTGTATTCATCAATAACAGTTTGTTTAGAAGTGAATGGCGATTTAGTGATGACGTCAGCAATAGCAATTTACAAATTGTCATGTTTATAAACTATTTTAATCAGACAATTCAATGAATACACTTTTATGTATATATCACCAAAACACTACATGTGGATTTGAACTATGTAGTGTAATTGTATAATGTGAAGGGCTAATCGCTATGAAGCAATGGCTTCCGAACATTCAACTCTACCAAGTGAAAGGTATATATTGTTAAAATGTTGCACAAGCTAATTTGCCGACAATTATATTCAATAACAAATTAAATTAAAAAAATTCTTTAACCCAGTGTAAATTTTAATTACTAAAATAACTAAGTAATAATTACATATACAATTTATGCTATTATTGTTATGAAATTTATCTTAAATCTTAAATATATAAAATATGTAGCATCCACCCTTACGATCATGTCTACTTATTAAATAAAAAAACCCTAATTATTTTGTTTTTATACCTAAAAATATACCTTGAACACGTTCCTAGAACTAAGTTTCGTTGGGCTAATTATTACTTTTGCATCAACATTTTTCATGTTCTCGTCAATTGTGTTTCTATTTATGAAAATCATAAAAGAAGTTGTCCACGTGCCAGGTATTTAGGAGCCAAATAAGCACGTGACGACGCTTCATCAATAGAATGTCACTTATACCTCGGTAAACTGTAATTAGCAATAGGTAATATACAAATATACTATTATAAAATAAATATGAATCTTACTAACTGAATATGACTAACCACCATGAAACATTTTGGTTCGCATGTAAAGTCTTCAATGTGTTTGTTTCCAATTATAGTCAATGGAATCTGATCATTGAATAAAGACTTTATAAAAACACTCATTTAATCAGCACACTATGGCAGTTGTGAAGCTAAAGGTGACCATAGGCGGGGCCCACACCTTACGATACGAGGACCCAAGGGTATTAAAGAACTTTTATCGTTTAAAGCAGCGTTAGTAAACCCTAAACACACGGATAGACATAAAAGTTGTAGGGAGTCGGTAGAATCAAACGCCATAAAATATGGACCAGAAAATATCGTTAAAAATGACACGTTCAACGGTGGACCTGCATCGGTTGAAATAATAAACAGCTATAGTCTACCAACCATCTACTCAATTTTTATCTGTACAAATCAAATCAAATCATGTTTATTATGAATACAGTAAATCATCAATGTTACATAAGAGAAATTATGACAAATAATGCAATCGTTTGATTTCGCATTACAATACTAAAATTGATAAATTTTGCAGCTAATAATATTGATATATATCTTATTGATGTAAACGATTGATTACTTAAATATAGCAGGAAATCTTAACTTGTAATTTAAGTCAGACGATCCGTGCAGTGTAATATGATCGCATACGTAGAACTGCACATTTGCATCTTATTACCCAAAGCAATTATCAAATTACATGGATAAATAGTATATCTATAATCCTATACCTAGCACATAACTAAAATGTTTCGTAGTTCCTAAATATTTCAAAGAACTATTAGATTATTTAATTCTATTTATAATATTCATATATTATCGGGTGAGTCCGACTAGCTTTAAGCCCACACGGAGCCTTTATTCATGAGCTCTTTGCACACCGTTATCGCGACGGGAACAGAGAAGGGCCGGCCGTATGGACTAGAAGCTAATCGGGCCGACAGAATAACACTTCGGTATAGCCGGTTTCTATTAATTAACTATGAAATATGTATTTTAAATCAGTTATACATAGTTCTTGAAATCTTGCAGCGTATACTGTTCAAAATAATATTAAAAATCTGACCATTGAATGAATAAGAGCACACACCGAATTATCTATTCTTTTTTTAAACTCTGATAAAGAAACATATTAAAAAAATAACTTTATTATATGCAGCCTTGAATATCAACGCACTGACTTTTATGTTGTTTGTTAAACCAAAGCCTTGAATCAACTACTATGTCGTAATCATTAATACAGGGTTTCTGTTTATTACTCACCATCAAAAAGCAAAAATCAACTATAAATATACATTTATAGAAGTTATAGAATTTATAGATTGTTTTAAAAACAAGTATGTTAATACCAAATTACAAAGCTCCACATGTTCATTGAAGTTAACAGCTTTCCGAACCAGCAGTAGAGTTGACGATTCAAAAGCACTTGTTTACAAGTTTACTTCAAAAAAGAATATATTGAATTTGAATTCGGTAGGTTTTGGAAGGTTTTACTTTACTAAGGCACACTACGCCTCCTAGTCGAAAACCATCAGGATACAAACGATTGTTATCTTTCCTGCGCGTATCTCCATCTTCACCAACAAAAGGCTAAACTTTTAATACCTATATAATTCAACAATCTGTATTAACATTACATTTCAATAATCACGAAGACATACTCCTAAGCGTGTATAATGGACGAGATATTTCCTTAACGAACAATCTGAGAATTAAACACAATTTTCCCTCAGTTTTTCACTCATTAAGTCTTTACCGGTAGGTGAGTTTTCATATTATTTGCTTATTCCACCATATAATGACATCACTTATTGATTTAACTACACTACAAATCACTTAAAGTCCTTAAAGACAATGTGTAAATAGGCGTTAGCCCGAGCGTAAACACTGAAATATAGTAGGTACGTGACAATCAAAGATCGATCACGTTAGTTTAAGAACAAGTTCATGTCCTCTTGTACTAATTTTCATAAAATAAATTATTGTAAACGCAATAAACTAACCTCTATGGCGAAATAGTACGATAATGCATTACTGAGGCCAAAAATTTTGTATTACTTATTTAGTCGCAAATATTGGGTAATATTGGCAGTGATGAGAGGAAGTTGTAATACACCTCACTTATTCGAAAGTAAAGGCCTCTTAATACTTTGGAAAAAATGATTGGACATAGACCACCAAACCGCTTCAATGCGGAGAAGTATTTTACAAAATAACCAAGAAATTTCTACAAACAAAACGTTGACCTAGGCTGTTTTTTTATTAATATAAGATCAAAACTTAATATTAAATATATTATTTACAGAGCAGTTATCACTGAAAATGGAGTTTTTCCCTCAACAATTTCTATTAGCACAATTAACACAAAATGTAAAGAAAACGAAGTGGAAAGTGTCTATGATCCCTTTCAAAATAGGAAGTTGGAACACCCCAATTCGTAAGTACCCTCTGCGAGAACTTAAAAACAAATTATACCTAACTTTACACTTATGAAATTATCATTATTAATGTATTGAAAAAAATAGGCAATCACTTGTCTTATTTATAATAGATTGCTTTGCAGAATTCTATAACATAAAATTAATGACACTATACTCGTAACAATATATTACCATAATTTATATTTTATCATCCATACTAATATGCTAAAATGCTGTCTATATAGGGCTTGAAAAATATTGACGAATTTCTAACAATTACAGTTGAGAAACTGGGCTAAAATATAGCATAAAAAATTATCTTTATTTTTATTAAAGAGTGGGACATAAGACAATACATAATTCAATGTATTTTAACAGTAAAGCAAATGCAACAAACTATTGTTGATTACTTATAATTCATTATAATTCTTCTGCTCTTATCCGACTCAAAGATAAGTCGGCAAAACATTTTGAAAAATTTTTATCATGATTTTGCTACGTATTTTACCATTGGCCGCTTGCTTGAAGTCAATTTACCTTAGTCGCGTAGTACCTTTTACGGCACCTCGGTAAGAAATGAGGGTGGTCTATTCTACTCAACCGGATACCACACGGCACTGGTAGTTAGTTATAAATATTAAATACATATTTAAAATCTTGAGAAAGTAACATACACAGATGTTTAAAGTTATTCTATGCAATTAAACTCTGTACTGAGAAATATCATTACAATGTTTATTGTCCACAATTATTGTACAATGAACCAAACTGATTTGAGCTAATTGTTTTTTTTGCGCTCTTTCAGATTCACCAGATCATTTGCAAACCTTCTGAAATCATCATTAGGTTCAGGTATTTTAGCAATGCCTGCTGCATTCAAAAACGCTGGTACTATAGTTGGTATATTCGGCACAATATTTCTGGGATACATATGTACGCACTGTGTGTATTTGTTGGTAAATCTTTTAATTTCTTATCCATGTTCTTTTATTATCGCTAACACTATTGTGACATAGCTTCATATTAAACACGCCTTCATAGAAATCATCGTATTTAATGAAAATGCTAAACGATTTCTCAATTACCTTAAATTAATATGATACAAATAAACTTTTATTTCTATTCTTCTATTAATTTCATTAATTTCATTCCTCATAGGTTTTCAATCTATTATATGAGACATACCTTTAGGATCTATTGTAGATTAAAAAAGTTCTTGCTTACGCTTTTATACCAATTTACTTTTTTTTATTTCGCTCATACTTAGTATACTATTACGCTATAGAAGTAATATGAACCGAAATAAGCTTCCTGGTGAAATTTTTAGGTAAAAACATCGCAAGATGTCTGTAGAGTTACAAAAAATCCGTCCCTTGGATATGCTGAAACTGTTGAAGCGGTGTTTGCGACTGGCCCTCAACCGTTACGGAAATTATCAAAAGCTATGAGGTTGGTGTAGGAAGTCATAAACCTTTTAATGTATTGTTAATAGGTTGACCTAGTAAAGTCGCAAATTTAATCGTAAAATCTATATCAATTTAGAATAATTTTTAGCTATTGAATTATACGTTCAATACATATGGTTTTTTATGAGCACGTCAAATGAACAAGATATCAAGAGCGGACAGTCAATGCCATATTCATTTAGATTTCAGATTGACTGACCATCGTCACCAAATTTTCTTACTATATCGAGACGGAAAGTCTCTCTTTTTTTATTAACTAAATTAACATGTTTTATTTAATACTGTTATAATTTATTATATTGAACCACAAGATTTTTAGTTTTCAACAAGTAAATGAATTATGTCCATAGACAGTCATCTGTACATAAACACTTTTTTTTAATTTATTGGAATTTTACAAGGTTTGCATACTTTAACTTAAATTAGACATTCGATTTTTAAGTTGGCATGTAACCGTTACCCATGTATTTATTATTGTAAGAAATTTCCTATTTGGAATTATGGGATTATTCTGTTGATAAAAGCACTAACTTGACAAAATGAAAATAATAGTGAAAAAATGTTTTTCTTAATTTAACGGTATCAGTTATAAATTAAAACAAAAAATGCGGCATAATTTAAAAATAATGTTTTCCATCACCATTTTGACCATTCACAATCAATGGACATTGGACTGTTTTAAACTTGAATTTGTTTACTATACTCAAACCAGTAAGTCGTATTTATGTTTACAGGATATTTATAGATTGGGCGATGGCAGTCACGATTCTTGGCGCTTGTGCCGTTTATGTCATCCTGCTTGTGGAATCCGTACAGCAGGTATTTTGGACAGCCATCAAAATTCTCTCACCGTTACCACACTTTTTCTTCTATTATTTAGCAGTCTTAAAAGACAACTTTAAAAATAGTGAATAATGCTTTAAAATCTAAGCTTAAATCAACGTCTATTTATTTGAAAACCGGATGGAAACTTTTTAGTTAGCAACTAAGTTGCTATCTCTACGTGCTATGCGTTTATATGCGTAATTTTTAAAGCAGAACGCACTCTAAAGTTCAGCATCAGGATGACATTGTCAAATCTGGGATCCGATTTGTAGATTAGCCACTCAAAAAATTTAATTATGTTATTATAGTTATAGATACAGTATACGCTGACAAAAGTTATGCTCACAAGAAGGTTTAAGTTACCGTGAGTCAATTTAATCTGAACAAAAAATAATGGAATTGATGTAAACGTGAATAAATATAGAAGTAAAAATCTAATACAAAAGTTTCTTAGATCATTTACTAATAAACTAACTTTAAACTTTTTCGTTTATTTTAGATTGTCGATCATTTTTATGAAAACAACGGCCTCAATACCACTTTATACTGCTTAATGTTCCTGGGGCCGATATTAATATTCACCCAAATAAAGAATTTGAAATTCATCGCTCCCTTTTCTGGATTTGCCAACGTGTTACTGGTGTTAACTTTTTTAATCTGCCTGTACTACATTTGCAACGACTTCCCCAGTTTTGACTCACGGCCAATGTCTGTACCAATTGGCAGGTTACCGCTGTTTATCGGGTTAGTGTACTTCTGTTTATTTTTAGTTTTGTAATAACCTTATTCTGTTCTAATACAAATAATGTGCAAGCTCATATCAGATTCCCTTTGTAATCACCATTAATAATTTCCTTGTCTAAAAATCAACTAGGCTCTGCTGGATAATAATAGAGTTAATAATAATAAATATCTCACCATAGAGAAAAATATAATAAATCTAATTGTTTCAGTACAGTTATATTTGCAATGGAAGGAATTGGTGTAGTGTTGCCAGTTGAGAATACTATGGCTAAACCTCAACAGTTTCTTGGATGTCCCGGAGTATTGAATATTACGATGACTATTGTAGTACTACTGTACATGGTCATGGGCATTTTGGGTTACCTGCGATATGGTGATGCCGCTGAAGGCAGCATAACATTAAATTTGCCTACCGAAGAAATGTAAGTAATTCACAATTTATGAGTCAGTAGCCTTACCTTCTTGTGAGATTCATAGCAGATATGTCATATGGGATGTGAGAAATAATGCAATGTAAAAATGATTAAATTATTGTTTTTTTAATTCAAAATGTATTTTAAAATGTCTCAATTCATATTTTAAGTAGTTTTTATTTTAGTTTAAGAAAGTTTAAACCGTTCTAAACATCCGCGGAAAACATCTAGGTAAATATAAACTCATTTGTTTTTAATTCATATTTAAAAACTTTTATAAAAGTAAGGAACCGCCAAGGTTGAGATAATTTAACTTTAATATTTTTCTTTTAATAAATTGCGTTTAATAATAAGGATAAGTTGACCTTTGTTCACTTTTTTTATTAATAATGTTTTTCTTACGTTTTTTTATGATGAATGATATAATCTTTACTATATTATTTTTTATTGATATTGAATTGAATTGATGACATTAAAATAATGCTGCATTACATTATATTTATATGTATAATTAATCTATAATAATTCATAGTCCTTTTTGCGCAAGACATTTATTAATACCTATACTAGATCGCCCTATATTGCAAGTATCAACAATTATAATAGACATTTTTATCGCAACCTATAAAGTACCTGCTTGTTGGAATTATTTTTAAATAGCAGAATTTTCGTGGATTTGAATCACCTGTCTTATTCATAACATCGTTTTACTATGATTTCAGTCCGGCATTAATGGCCAAGATATTCATCATATTAGCAATATTCTTCACATATATTTTACAATTCTACGTGCCAATGGAAATCGTGTGGCGTAATACAAAACACCGTGTTGGACAAAAATATCATAATATTGCTCAGAGCATCATGAGGGCGTTCTTTGCTATTCTAACTGGTAAAACATTTTATCTACTGTCATTCTTTCAAGAATACTGTAATAAATAATCAGTCATATTATGATTTTATTTAGAATTATTCACATAAATTTATACCTAACAATTAAATAATCTAATATTTTGATACAATTTTAGTGATAGCCGCTGCGGCGTTACCAAAACTTGAGCAAGTGATCGGACTTGAAGGTGCATTTTTTTACTCGTTCCTTGGACTCATAGCTCCAACGGTATTGGACCTTATCTTTTCCTGGGAGAGGGATCTCGGAAAGTTTAAATACATCTTAATCAAGGATACAACACTTATAGTCTTCGGAACTTTCGTTTTAGTTACAGGAGTCATGCAAAGTATAAGAGAAATTATAAGAACTAATACGTGATTTAAGTGACTTACTCTTTCAGGATCTAAGTGTTGATGAATATAATTATTTTTCACACATCGATATAATAATTGAATAGTATTATTTAGCATAAGATTTAATACCCCATTGTTCGTTCTCTATATTTGAATTCATTTTACAACATGCTACATTTACATTGTTTTTTACAATAATAAACGATTTATTTTGGTTTCTTTGATTATTTAAGATAGCTAAATTAAGATATAGAGTTATAAAAGTTATATTGTAAATCCAGCGACTTATTTAAGGTCTGTCTACAGAGTGTCCGGCGCCTGCGCCTTTAAATAGGGTTTCACTCCGTCTTTGAATATTAGGTTGTGAAACATAGATTTTATACTATACCAACCATATTGAACATTATTTACTTATGCAATTAAGACGTAAGGGATCTCTCCCGAATGCTACATAACTCGGTTGATATTGACCAACGATATTTTTCTAATAATTAGAACTACCAAACCTGACCAGAAGAACAAGATATTATCTACAACTAGGAATGCTTTCTCCATGATGATTGAATGAATAAGATATAAGAGTTAGCGTCACTTGAGATTTTCAAGCGTTACTATTATAAGGTCCATAGTCTACCGTGATGACGATATCGTATCATCGTAGGTGATATTGTTGCAATTCATGCTAGCGGCTAATTGATTCCGTTTCCATTTTATTATGACTGTTAGTCAAAATCGCATGAAGAGCCTTAGTTATTTTTTAAAATAAGCAGGCCGCTGCGTTGCGATACTTTTTGTATAACTTAAATATAAGGCTTAATGACTATTACTATAGTGTCCGGGCTAACACGTATAGTACGCGGCAATAAATAATGCACATCAAGGCTTAGAGAGCGAAAATCGGCTAGATTCTGCTTCGTAGAGCAGTGTCTCTGCGCACAGACTGACGAACCCGTGTAAGACGTCACATACTAACTGAGTGACAGTGACAGCGCTCTACCAAACCGAACTGGCCGGCTGTTTCGCTCTAAACATCGATGTGCATAATCATTACATAATGTAATGCCGGGTACATTTGCGAAATCAGAATTTGCGCCATATTTTGAATATCGCATGAATTTGACATCAGTACGACCATAGACTACTAACTAAAATAAAGACGACAATGTTTCATACTTTGGCGCGTTAGAATATTAGGAAGAGTGGGAGATGGTGGGAGGTGCGGATACGTACTATAGGTACTAATTATAGTCATTCATAGAAATGTATCTGCCTCTCACCCGTTTCATTCATAAATCCGGAAATAGTCTCAGCTCTGACTCTCTCTAACACATGGAAATTTACTACGCGTAATATATATAACGAATGACGTAAATTCGTAGTAAAATTAGTGATGTACTTGTTGTGCTAAAACCGTAACTAGTGATTCCAAAGTTTTATCGATTCGTATTTTTCTGTTACCGATTATTTCAGTTACCGGTTTTCTTCTACATACTAATAATAATCTTAAAATTTAAATAAAACAAAATATTTTAGTAACTTCTTTATTAAATTTATTATTGAATTTAAAAAAATGTTTTAAAAACAGCGCATAGAGATGCAAAAAATTTAACTCAGCATACGTGCTAAAAATTTTTTTTTCCTAAACACGCTAAAAGTATAACAAAAAAACACAAATATAATTTGTACATAGAAAACAGAATAAGCCGACAAAAAGTTATTCAAACAGAGATTTCACAGGCCTCAAACATAGACACGTAAGCGATCATGTATCTTTAAATTGGATTTGTAACTTATTAACAAAAAAAAAGGAATTTTATACATTCACTCGAAACAATTTACAAGATCAATATTTGAAACGATAGATGTCGCTTTTGGTAAATTATAAATATTAGAGTGAGAATGTATGTGCAATCGCATATCACTTATGGTAATGAACGGGTCTTATCTCTACTTATATTATTTACAATCAAATCAATTAACACCTGAGATTAATACATAGTTAAGAAAGAATGAAATCACGAAATTATAGTATTATTTGAAATAATTATCACGCTTAAACGAAGTATGCTCCATAACTTATTTAACTAAATGGAAACACGTAAAAAGTACTTTGTAGTAGTAGGCACAAAACACATTATTTTACCATTAAACCATACAAATATCTAATATATAACAACAATATATAAACTTAGTTATAGTTTTCGCACTATTTGATTATGGCGTGATTGCTATCAATATTTTTTTTAAACTTTGAAGCAAATAAATAAGTATTATTTAATACCAACTTATAAAAACCTAAACATAAAGTATTTTAAACATTTTCAAGTATATTAATAAAGTATTACAGTATCACAGAGTTAATTCATAGAATATTGATATTATGTTACATACATATATATTTATGTTTTGCTATACTTTAATATGGCAAAATATATATAAAATACAAGGTACAAATATTCAATTTTATAAAATAAATATTCATTAAAGATATTATTTTGACAACTTCAGTTCAATTTGTATTTCTTCATTTGTCAATTATATTATTGTAATGACATGGTTTTGTTTGTTTACATTAAGTGAAGTATCTACTTATGGAATATAAAAATAATAAAATTTCCAACAAGAAAACTATATCGCTTTACAAATGTTAAGAATAGGAATTTCAGTTTGCTACTTTTGCCTCATGTATTTCAAATAACCCTACTTCTGATAAAAAAATTACATTTCAATTCCCTTTTTTCAGCTATCTGTAAATTCTTCTAGTAAAAATAATAATATAATTTTTCAAGTAGACTAAACAAATCGTTGACTTAATAAGTCTTTTCTTAAACATATATAATACTGTTCAAAAGACATAAGTTTCTGTGATGGATAATATAATTTCACACATGTGATGTCACTGGCAATATATTCTCTATTTTTTATTAAAGCAATTTAATCAAATCTTTCAATTTTATTAAAAAACAGCGTACTTATAAAAATTTCAAAATTTACAAAATTCAGATTTTTCATTCAAAGAAATATATCGCTTGTGGAATGCAATAGTGGCACTATTAAAAAACACGTCTATCGGAATAGGAATAAAATGTGTAAATGTTAAAGTACACATTCTATTCAGCACCAACACAAGAAGAACTCATGGTTCAATATTAGGCCGTCGTTTCAAACTATAACAATTTTTATACATTTTCCTTAGCAACAAAAACTATAAATCCATTTCAAAAGATCTCAATCAACCAGTCTCAAAATATAATTTTTTGCGATATATCGATGTACCGCATCGGAAATATACGGATTAGATTTGGAACATATTTCTGATGGAATATTAGGTTCTGTAACTATCAAACTTCTGCCTATCACTGAGAATTCCTAACATTTTATCACTATCATCGGCACATTAGCATACAAAAATTTACTGGTACTAATATTATTAACCAATAATGTTTTAAACTAACAAAACAACAAAATTACGATCAGTGCTAGTGTGTCAGCTACCTTATCTATGATTATGAGAAAAAAATCCATGGGCTCCTAGTTAACATCCTTCAAACTTTATATTGTTTATCAATTTGAATATTATGAATACAATTTTATAGACATTGGTTTGCTTTTTCTTGAGTCTCAAGCATCGAATCGCATTGACTCTGACTTTTACAGCTGAACTTCAAAATTCAGAATGGTTTGAATTTACTGACAAAGAGAAATTTTAGATGTCCACTACTATAATCAGAACAGGTATTTTATGCCAAATTATTATTAATATTGGTGCTAAATAATTGTGATCCAACTGAAGCTCTTCATATATCTTCATCTGCATCATGTGGCTGGTAGATACTTCCCGGCGGAGGATTGTGCAGCTACTGATCCTGTAATGCATATGTATTGTTTAAATAATGTTATGATACTAAAAATAGTGATTGCAAAAGCAATCTTACAGACAATCTTGGCATATAGAATTGACAATATTTTGGTAGATGCAAAACAATAATAAACTTGCGCAATTTTATGTAGAAATAAATACTACGTATAACAATTAAGAATTTTCCTTTTATGAAAATTATTCTTAATCTTAGAAAATTTACAGGAAATAAAGTATTATAATAGAAATGTTTAAATATACAATTTGTTATTATAAACTGTACCAATATTATTAATCTAGTATTATTTAAATAAACCAAGAACTTTAATTAGACATTTTATAATAATTAGAATTACGATCTGTATTTTATCCTGTTCTCATAAGAATAACAGGGTTGCTTGCATACTTAATGTTACAGCGAGTTATAAATGTCTATTTTGTGAGTTTTATTTAATAAATAAATAGAGAGTGGCTTGTGTACATTAGAACACTCCTAAAAATATATATAATATTTTCCTGTTCCTGAAAGAAAATTGAACTTTTTAACCCTATCTGTTAGTATATAAGCTTCAATTGTTGTGTATTGTGTGTGATGCTTTAACAAATAACAGACAGAAAGATAGATTCTATATTTAAAAATATATTCCTGCTCTTAAATAGTGTCCTCAAAATATTTTTATATTGGTCTTTAACTAACAGACTTGACTGTGTCTAGAGTTCTGATATCTAGGTAAAATCTCTACAAGTGATGTCTAGATGTCTTACTTTGCCAGTTTTATATAGACACTATAAATATATATTTTTTTTTGTTGTTAAATAGGCGAGTGCTTGACTGTAATCATGCCTCATGGTAAGCAATGATACAGTTTAAGATGGAGCACGCTTACCTAGAAGATGCCTATTCACTCTTGCCTTAAAGGTACCCATATTGTAAGTATTGGGAAAGATAGATGCCAGGAGAGAATTCCATTCCCTTGCTGTGTGCAACAAAAAAGATGAAGCGAAGCGTTGTGTGCGTCTTCGTGGAATGTCGATGACGTAAGGGTGGGACTTCTCCTGGTGCCTAGCGGTGCGATGATTGAACGGCGAAGGTGAAATAAGTTCATGAAGTACCTGGGCACACTCTCCGAAATATATCTTGTAGAAAACCGATAAACAGGCAACTCTGCGCCGGTGTTGCGGACTCTGCAATTTGGCATTTGTCAGGGTCTCATCACCTATGAGTTCCTGGCACGTCGATCCACCGAGTCCAAAGCATCCAATTGGTATTTGGCAGATCCTTCCTACAAATGGCAGCAGTATATTTTAAAATTAATAAAATAGTAGGTATATCTGTGTCTCTTTGTAACTTAAATATCTTTGATTATGTACTGTTAGCAAACCAGGTTTTAAATAAAAAGCTTTCCAAATACTGTAACTCAGCATCATTGTCACATGACAAAAAAAAGTTAGAATAATTATCACTAACATATCTTTACATCTGTTCTTATATCACATACTTAAATCACTCTAAAAGAGAAATAATTGATTTATACAGTATTTTATTATATCTCAAATCGAATGGCCCACTATATATATCAGCTTCAGATGTACCTAATTTTAAGTGAAAGTGAAATAGCCAGACAGACATACAGGCATTGAATTAATATTTACTTGCCTTCAT
Source organism: Morpho deidamia (assembly GCA_947086505.1). Taxonomy (NCBI): domain Eukaryota; kingdom Metazoa; phylum Arthropoda; class Insecta; order Lepidoptera; family Nymphalidae; genus Morpho; species Morpho deidamia. Next base: position 7,435,666 of record CAMTZC010000025.1, read on the forward strand.
CTTGTCATAAAAATTGGGCTAATCATTTGCTTCATCCCACAAAGCATCAGCATATATAGCCTAGGACGTCATCCCACTGAGTACTCTCTTTGGCAATTACAAGGTTGGTCTGAAAAATATTACACAAAGATTTCAACAAACATGGAACATCGATAGTATCGAAATAACTTTATATTTGACTGGCCCTTTGGCGCAGTGGGTAGTGACCCCGCCTTCAGTTCCGCTGGTCGCGGGTTCGATTCCATCCGAAGGCCAACATCTTTTATAAACAATTTGTTGGTTCTTCGAGCCTGGGTATATATTTGTATTTAAATATGCATTTAAAATTATATATCTAGTATATCTACCAGTTGTCCGTCAGCCATAACTCAATTTTATTATTATTATTAAAGAATTAAAGATTGTCTATAATATATTTTCTCTTACAGAAAAAATAATAAACTATCAATAAATAAATACTTTAAACATAGGATATAACTGATATTGGTTAAGATTCGATTCAATGAACACATAATAAATATTATTATGAAAGGAAATGTTTTAACAATTTTGTATATTTTATTTTAAGATTAAATTTTATAATATTAGTATGTCGAATAAAAAAAAGATTCAGCTTTGAGGTCCCTGCCTAACACCATAGAAAAACATATTAAAACAGATATTACATTTAGATAAATGTTTCTAATAAAATTGAGGGACATTACCATTAATTTTACTATAAAAGATTTTACTCAAAAAGGCTAGTTCATATATAGTAATCTATATATATGTAAAAATAAATGTTTGTCTGTATGTTCCTTTTAGAATCAGAAAGGGCTGGACCAATGTTAATTATATTTTCAGATAATCGTTAGATTAACCCAGAGCATAATTCTGTAAAGTTTGGTGGCAATCAGAGTCATAGTTTTTAAATGGTCAATGAGAATTTAATTTTGAGAGGAGCTCGAAACTAGACTGAGTCACAGCAATGTGAAACGGGATGGCTAGTATACTATATAAATGATAAACATACTTGGTCTAAAATGTAAGCTCATCTTGCACAGGATATCTATGATGAAACATAAAGTATTAGAATTAAATTATGAAGATATCAATCACCAGGTTTCATGCTTGTTCTTCTTGGTAGAAGCAATTTTCCAAATTAAAGTTTAAATTAGCGATTCAAAAATCCTCTAAGTTCCTTTGGATAAAGTAAACTTGAGTTTAAGTCGAGAAACTGAATAAACTATATCATTAAATATTTTGAAGGAGTTGTAGGGATAAGCCAGTTTCTTTGATCTGTAATTTATATGTACTCATTATTTTCTTAATATAAACACAGTATTTAAAAACTAAGAGTACATAAAAGTGCTATGGGTGTAAAGTGTTAACATATGCCACAATATTAGGAGTAAAAAACAGACTGAGCTAAAGACTTGAGAGAAATAGATATGCGACAAATAACTAGAAATAATAATATTTCCCCTAGAAGCCAGAGCAGAAATTTACTTAAAATTATATTTAACCCCTCCAAATATGGGGGGGGGGGGATTGAAAAATCCAAATGTTTTCATCACCAGCAAAAAAAGTTATTATAAAATGATTTATTGTATTCAATGGGGAATTTTATAACAAAGAAATTGGTATATCAATTATAAGTATAATTATTATACATATAGTAATAACACGATCTAAAAATTAAGGTAAAAAATTAGTACACCCTCCTGCTTCTTGTCAGTCAAAGGGTTAAAGTTATTACTTGAATGATTTGTAATAAAAAAAAGACTTACATACTTAATCTTGTTGTCACAGGTATGTGTAGAAATTTTTAGATAAGATGGTAGGTAGCTTGAGTGTCATCTTTTTCACAAATATAACTGTATATATTTATAGCCTTTAGTCATACAGTCTAGTCTTAAATTTCTGAAAATATTTTTGGTAAAATTGAGAATAAATTCTGTTAAGTACAAACAGTAGCATATATAAGTGATTAATTAAACAAAATAATTATTCTTTTGTAGTATTATTGAACAGTCTTTCTAAATTGCTATTATTCTTTCATTCACTACACATAGCACTATATTGTTTATCAGCATTGTAAATGTAAATATATCTTAAACCACAAATCAGATCATGTGATAATCAAATTTAGACAAAAATTACATAAATTTATTTTGAGTTGCTTATATATTACAGAATATGCAATTGATTCAAGAATCCTGGGATTTGACTTTCTGTACATCTGTTTAAACAGTCTTAAAATTTGCTTTGGCTTTTTAATTACAAACCAACAATAGTTTTATATAAAGCAATATACTCTATTACTTTATACAGAATAAACTTTCTCTATTATACTATTTACTAGTTTTTTATCTAAGTGTCATTTTTAAAAACCTGACAATAAGTTTTAAATTACATGTTAATATTACATGTTACTTCAATCAAAAATACTGTAAAGAATGTAACTTTATGTTCACACAGTTCACAAGTATTGGTTTCTAAGCTATCTATAAAATTAAGGTATAAGAGGTACACAATGATTTCCAATGAGCAAGCGGAACTGAAAATATTTTTACATTTTATGCTATGACAGCGAACTCCATTTTTCAAAACCATTTTAATTCTGTTCACATTATTAATAACTAATATTCACCCTTAAAACCATTTAAAACAGCTTCTAATAAACTAACTTAAGACTTTAATGCTACATTATTGATCGTCTATAGAGCAACAAGACCACTAGACCCTTTAATATAAAATTGCAGGACATAATATATTAATATTTAATACAGGTAATTCGTCAATCTAAATTAATGTGCGTAACGTACAACAGTAATAATAAAATTATTTTGCTATAAACCGCGCAATTTTCATATTACGATAATTGAATCAAACAGTTGTTAAAAATTTTACTGTAGTAATAGTTTTGAAATACAATTTCAGCTTGCAAGGAATTAGGTTATTATATTTAGAATGTGAGAATATAAATTTTAAGAATGCTCTTACTATTATAGAAATGCACAAAATTCATTAAAACTCAATACTTACATTAAAATTAAGTAAATCCTCTTCGTATTGTTTTTCCACGTGTTAACACACAATTTTATTTCATTAGTACATATTTAAGAAATATCTCAACAGATATTAGTGAAATAAGACTATACATTTAAATTGTAATAAGCAATATTTGTTTTAAGTATATTTCTAACTAAATTAAAACAAAATTAACAATTTTTGTTAAAATTAATTATTAAAGTAGTTAAAGTTTTCAACGGGAAGTTTAAAAAATTTAAAATGGCTCCCATACTTTCATTGATAAATTTTCTTGTTATATTATACACTGTCAAAATAAGAATGAGTGCGTAATTAATATGTATGGCGGAGTGGAGCGAGATGCAGCTGAGACTATTTTCATACGATTCATTCATAAAAACGTGCATGTGCAAGAGGGATGCAAGAACTCTTGTATTGGCGCCCGTAGTAAAACTGCCCTGAGTACGACGTTAGCGGCCGCGCAAGCTCACACTATTGAATCATTTTTATTAAGTTACTATCAAAGACTACAGTGTACATATGTTACTAACAAATGACTTTCAAATTATAATCATCAAACTATCATTTAATATCAACATAATTCTATCAATGTATCAACTAAAGATTGTGCAGGGTAGCAGCTGCCCGTAAAGTTTTAATGATTTGTCTGTGTCAACTTTGTACTTTTTTACTGTTTATCTGTAGTAAACATAAAAGGCGCAATTTTTAAATACCCAATAGTTTTTAATTAAGTAGTAAATAAGCATTTTGTAAATATTTTATATTTTCACTTATTAATTCATATCTTTCAAAAAATGTAACACTATTCAAACTTATTATAATGTAAGTAATATTATTTAAAAGTCAGTCTGGATGTAACATCATAGTTATTTTTATAGCAGATCCTAAAATAAGAATTTCATAATTCATCTGATGCAATATTATGCTTTGTTTCTACTCTGGGATTGATTTTTTATATTTGGCGCTAGAAAAGTAAACTCGACAGTAGCACCGGCGTAACCGGAAACTATTTTGGTAATTCAGGCCAAATGCTAAACTGCAAATTCTCTCAGCTTTTTATTCCATAAAGTTGTATTTGACACATTAGCTTTTTTTTAAATCAGGTATTCAAGGAAACTGTATTTTAAACTAATAACGTGATAAAAATTACGTAAGATGAAACAGAGGTACTTGTTAGACAAATAATTTTTGTAATATTTCTGCATTAACTATTATTTATACACTTAAATTATGAGTGCTAATGTGGGTCCCAACTATGTAAGTACCAACTTATTCTAAACATGTAATTATATCTCTGTGTTCTTAAATAATTATCATTATTCAATATTCTCTATATAAACATTGATTAGATTTATCACATACTTTTGTGTGGTGGCTGCTATTTATCGTATTATTATCATCATCTGATAAGTATTATAGCAAGATATTTTTTTCAATAACTATTATTGATCCGTCCGTTGAAAATCAAACACGAATAATGAGTTTGGTTAGTATAATACTAAGTATTTAGATTAAACATTCATAAAGTGAACTCGTAATTAGCAACTTGTAATCGGACGTCACACTCTGAAGTAGTTTAAGATCACGTTTGATTGTTTATTTTGTAAAGTTAACTAAGTTCATTATGATTTAGCAGTATTTGCAATATAAATTGCGATTTTATTCTCAAGTGCTAACGATATTTGTTAAAACATGGGTGACCTCTTATTATCAGATTTTGTTCAGAACTTACCAGTATGTAGCTGTTTATAAAAAGTTATTTATGTTAACTAATTTCTACACTAACTTTATAATGTAAAGTTTTTTCGTTACAATTTTATGGTTATATATGTGTTTCATAATAAAAATTTTGTTTGTCATATTTTTAAATATTGTATTGCCTGTTTTGTAAAAATGTATATGCAATAAAGACCTAATACATGTGGAAAATTTTGCAGGTTTTGCCAATCATATTTGGTGTAGGGGCTGTAGTTGTATTATCAACAGTTATAGCTCATCTTGTTTGGGGTAAAAAAAAGTTGAAAGCCCCACGAAAAAGTAAGAATCTCATTACCCTATTGGACCCAAATACAAAATATCCCCTACCACTTATTGAACGGGAAGAAATCAGTCATGACACAAGACGGTTTAGATTTGGACTGCCCACACCGCAACATGTTCTAGGTAAATTTACTTCTAATTGTAAGTTCTCATTATCCACATTAAAACCATATTTTTATTAATTATAGCAGTAAATGGATTATAACCTGTATGTAATTTTCAAAGTTTTTATTTTTTAAGTTTAGATTTAACTCATATGATGCTTTATTTAAACTTCACATTTTCTTTTTTTTAATTAGGTAACTTACTCTTTATAAGTATTAGCTTAGAGCAAGAATGTGATTTGGAGCCTATGTACACTTAACTTCTCGTTCAGAGTGGTTAATATATACAGCAGTACATTACATGTAGTATACACATACTTAGTGCAGTAGCAGTAGTTAGAGTAATTAGTAGTAATTAAAGTGTTGTTCACTATTCCAGTTTATTTCTGAATATTCTAAACATAATAGTTAGATGCTACAATTTTTGGCATTCACAAAGGCATGTATGGCATAGTATTAGAGCAAATTCCTAATGCTACTTGCATGACTTAACTCACTAAAACTATAAATATAATTTCACAAATACTTATAGTAGTGCAATGTTTTTGTAACTTTTAACAGAACAGTGTTTTCTTTATTTTGTAGAACTCTATTTTTATTATGATATTATCTTTCATTATTGAATTGTTCCAAAACTTACTATATGACAAAGACACATAGGCTAATAGATCTTTACCAATTAGTTCGGCATAATCATATGTATACCCTTCTATATTCTACAGCTATTGATGTCCTACTCACTCATCATGATTGGCAACAACTAAGCCATTTAGTTGTTGTTTTTGTTATAACAATAAATTTTATCTGCTTGAGAATGAATTTTATGGTTATGTTATAACCTATATATTTACTCATTTAAGTTTCTTGCTAATATATTTTGTGTGACTTCGTCGCTGGATTTTTCCTATTTGTGATAATGTATATAATTATGTAAGTTTTATTATTGTTTATTTATATTATTTTTTGATTATTTATTTATTTTATTTATATAAGGTATATTATTGCAGGATTACCAATAGGTCAGCACATACATTTATCAGTTAAGATTGGCGATGACCTTATTATCAGAGCATACACTCCAGTCTCGAGTGATGAAGAGAAGGGCTATGTAGATTTGGTTGTTAAGGTAAGGTGTTTGTTGTTCATAATTAAAGTTCAATTAATACAATTTATATCATACAAACGTTGATTTAATTATGAGATTTTGAGTTACATAAGGATAAAAGTTTAAATTAATAAATCTTATATATAAAATTCTTGTGTCACAATGTTGATTACCACACTTGTCTGAAACGGCTTGACTGACTATAATGACATTTTATATACATATTCATTCGATCTGAAAATAAGGTACTAGCTATTTTTCATACCCCTGAGTGATAAGGGTTGTCCACCCTTTAATTTTTTTTTTGGTCATTTTTTTTTATTTACGCTACAAATTTTCTAGAAATAATTTATAAGGCAAAACAACGCTTGACCGTTCAGCTAATATAATAATATGCGAAGATTACATAACGAAGATTGGCTAAGCAATGTCGATTCATTTGAACGGAAACTGACAATCAAATGTTATTCATATATCACGCTGTTATGACTCATCAAGAAATTGAAGGGCAACCATTTGAATACAGTGATCATGATCAAAGACATCATAAAAATCTTCCATTTGATAATAGTTTCTACTCACACAATACTATACACAATCTAAGAATGTAATTAAGATATCATTAGAACTGACTGATAAAATTTGTATCTAAGCTACTATTCTTAACCGTAATGAAAAAATGAGGATTAATTAGAGTCGAATGAAACAGGGCGTATATTCCAGTTATCGTAATTATACTTTCTATTTATATATTTGTTTCAAAGCTCAGAACGTAACTATATTTAAATTTATGATGAATTTTAATAAAGCGTACGTTTAAATTTAACTCCATAGTTGAAGAAATACCTCGGCTGTTTAAAAAGAAGCATTAAACCATTAACAAATTATTAAAAAAATATCTGTTTATTTTATTAAAGCTTATTAGTAATTGTAATTTCTTTCGTTTAGTTTTTGGGTAATGGATATCCGGTTGAGTAGAATAGACCACCCTCTTTCTTACCGAGGGGTCGTAAAATACGACTAAGGTAAGTTGAAGTCAGGCAGGCGGCCGGTCGTAAAATACGTAGCCGAATCATGTGACAACATGTTTGTAACTTAGAGTGGGATAAGGTCAGGAGGATGATAATGAGTTGTTAGGTATCTTATAAATTTCTTTTTTTATTGTATCTGGTGCTACACGTTTTTTTAAATTAAATTAGTCTTGAAATTGTTTATGATTTATATTTATGTCTGTAATGGACTTACATACGAAGTTTATTTCATAATGCTTATTAGACAAAATTGTATGTACGTTGCTGGTGTAATAAATAAATAAATTTCTAAGAAATTCTTTGGTATATTCCAAACCACCAAGATGATTTATTCACCGCAAAGATGATGAATTATAAATATTAGGTATCCTTAAAGAATATGTCATCATTCTCCTGCCCTTATCCCACTCTAAGTGGGATCGGCACAACATGTTAAAAACATGGTGTCACATGATTTGGCTACGTATTTTACGACCTGCCGCCTGCCTGACGTCAACTTACCGTAGTCGTATTTTACGACCCCTCGGTAAGAAAAAGGGTGGTCTATTCTACTTAGCCGGATACCACACGGCGGGTCGACTTACCTTAGTCGCCTCTTACGACACCTCGGCAAAAAATGAGGGTGGTCTATTCTACTGAGCCGGATACCACACGGCAGCCTTAAAGAATATGTCCGTTTATAAATGCGGAAGTATGCTAGTCTGCTCTTGTTTAACGTAATAAAAGATATACGGATCCGAAACGTGGTCGCTGGCTATGGGCCTCATTAAGCTCAGCGTGTCTTTACGTGATCAAATCAGAAATGAGTAGATCTGTACAGGAACCAAAATCACCTACATAGTTTAGCGTGTCGCGAACCTACAGTTACGATGGGTGGGGCACATATTGCAGAAAACCGATGGACGCTGGAGCCTTGAGGTGTTGGAAAGGCTTCACCCGGCGTGACGTCAAACGTGACCCCTACGACGTGGACTGACCTCAAAAAGGTCGTGGGTAGCGGTTGGATTCAAGCGGCGCAAGATCGTTTAATGTGGACATCCTGGACCTATGTCCAGCAGTGGACGTCCGTCGGTTGACGTAGAAAAAGAAAACGAACGTAGGAATTACATTTTGTAACGTCAGTTTAAGAGATTAAAAGGATTAAGGGTTCTTCTAACTTCCGTAATGAAGGCTTTGCAAGCTGAGGGTAGTAGAATATAAATTTGCTAATCTACTTGAATAGTTGTATAACTGTATTGTTCATTTTATTATATTAATATTTAATATAGACTAATGTTGTATGAATATAGCACAGGCTCAAACACGGACTAACAAGTAACGTGTTACTGAACGTCCACTCGTGTCACAAACGCACACACGTCAGTGACACGAGAGTCACTAACGTGTGTGCGTTTGCGACAGTGTAATGTTTCTTTTATACATAAGTGTTAGTTAGTTTGAGTATATTCATGTATATGTGTCTTCTATATAAATATACTATATGAATATACATGGTAAGATACACACGTCGCAACCGGCATACACTAAAATACGTAGTTGTTTGAAAAATTGTTACGTAGTTAATGTTTTTACTATTGCAGGTTTACTTCAAAAATGTCCATCCAAAATTTCCTGAGGGTGGTAAAATGTCACAATACTTGGAAAGCATGCAATTAGGTGACACAATTGATGTAAGAGGACCATCTGGTAGACTCCAGTACGCAAATAAAGGCACATTTTTGATTAAGAAACTAAGGAAAGATCCACCTGTGAAAATCATTGCGAAAAAGTTGAATATGATTGCAGGTAATTAGCTAAAAATGTAGTCATAAACACACACCTAGTATACACAATTGACTGGCCCGTTAGCGCAAGTGGCAGTGACCCTACCTCCAGCTCTAGGGGTCGTCGTTCGATTCCCATCGAGGGCCAACATTTTCTAAAACAATTTGTTGTTTTAATTCGTTTCATCTTTTGATTGGTATGTCCGATTTTAATAATTTAAAAAGTATTTTAAGGTGTTTACACGGAAACGGTGTTAGCAGTAGATGTTGACGATTCAAAAGCACTTGTTTACTAGTTTACTTGAATAAAGAATATTTTGAATTTGAATAAAATATCATTTAATGGGATTAATACGGAGATATAAATATTATGGTTTGATTATTATCGGAACTGTTGTATACAAATGAAAGTCTGTTTAATCACTTATTAATTTTATTCACGAGACACTTTTAAAATCAACCTTAATGGCGGCCATCAACGCGAAGAGAGAGAGAGAGAGCAAGTGTGGAAGCGAGGCCGCTGCAACAAACGTTCCGTTCTCACACTCTCCCACACTTGTTTCACTCTTAATAAAGAAACAACTATTACGAGTTATGTTACATAAGTATTGTCTTACTTATAGGTACAAATAATTTTAATAAACTAACTTTCCTCTAATGTTTCTGAGCACTGTAACATTTGATTTACATGCCGTTTCCACTTGCATCCCCCCACTTCCACTACATATGTCAAACTTGGCACTAACTCCTCAATTACCAAACCTAGAACCCAAGGCCTCCCCTGTTTTGTATAATTTCTCACCATAACCTTCTGGCCTATTTCAAATTTCACTTGTCTTGAAACTATTTCTTTTTTGTTTCCCTTCTCATATATTTGTTCTCTTAATGGTGGTGGACGCAATAAACTAAATCTATTCCGGATTTCTCTCCCTAACATTAAACGAGCTGGGGATACTCCCGTAGTTCGTTGAGGTGTGCTTCTATAGTCAAATAAGAATAAGTTAATAGCATTGATTAAATTATAGTTACTTTCTTTAATCTTTGTTATTGCTGATTTAAATGTTTCTACGAATCTCTCTGCAGCTCCATTAGTAGCTGGGTGGTATGGTGGTGAAAATGTGTGTTTTATTTGATTTTTAACACAAAAACTGTTGAATTCTAAACTGGTAAATGTACGACCGTTATCTGTTACCAAATGTACAGGCAATCCAAATTGGGAAAACAATTTTTTGAAAACTTCAATTGTACTATTTGTTGTGATGTTTGCCATTTCATATACTTCTGGCCATTTTGTATATGCGTCTACAATGACAAGGAACATTTTATTATAAAATGGTCCCAAAAAGTCTGCATGAATTCTATACCAAGCGGAAGGAGGAAGAGGCCAAGGTTTCTGAGTTTTCACAGGGTTCTTACTATTCTGTAAACAGATTATACAATTTTTTGTTATACTATCTATATCAGAATCGAGTTTAGGCCACCAAAAATATGACTGTGAAATTTCTTTCATGCGAGTGATTCCAAAATGAGAGTCTGTTTAATCACTTATTAATTTTATTCACGAGACACTTTTAAAATCAACCTTAATGGCGGCCATCAACGCGAAGAGAGAGAGAGAGAGCAAGTGTGGAAGCGAGGCCGCTGCAACAAACGTTCCGTTCTCACAGGAACTTTTAACTTTTACAATGTAAAAAAGTAGTTATATTCGGCATAACTATAATGGTTAGACATACGGTATCGCAGACTTTTGTGTAAGTATTGATACGTTCTATAATACTGTAGAACATTTTTTTGTTTGATCATCAATAATTTCCACAGCGCAGGCGATGACAGATTTTAATGGCTAATTTTTTCACACCGCATTACACTTTTATTGAGGATCCTTATTTTTTTTTAAAGTAATTTTGCCTATGTTGCTTGGTGAAGATGCAGTTTTCCAATGTTGAAAGAATTTTTGATATCGGTCCAGTAGTTTTACAAACATACATACCTACAAATCTTTTCTCTTTATAATATAAGTATAGATAACAAGATTCATATCCACGAAGCGAAAAAATATACAACCATACAAATATACAAATTTAAAATTTAACCTTCATTATCATTTTATCTCGCATTAACGTATTCAAATTATACAACAAATATTAAAATTCCATTATCCTTTTAGGTTCTTAGTTAACTGTTCCATAAATATTGAATTAAGGTTTTAAAAAATTGACAATACTTTGAGGATATACAGAGTGGTACCGACGATACGATACGACATTAAATCTGATCACTTAAGATAACTTTGGCATAATTTCTTAAATATATTAAAAAAGTATTTTCGAACAAAATAAATATAATTTAATTGGGAGCTGGCTTTGTTTATAATGGTTTACTAAGCTACATAGGCGCGTTAGATGAAAAAACAAAAAACCCGTGTTTTATTTTCAAAACGTAAAATAATTCCTGTGTATAATATTCAACTGATTTTTTTATGTACGGTGCTGGGGTGTGTAGGTGTCTAAAATTAAAATTAATGTCGTGTGGTCGTTACCATCCTATACATTTTTATAAAATATATATAGTATAACAGTAGTAACTGGTAGGTGGCGTAAATATGATATGACCATCATCATCCTCCTGGCCTTATCCCACTCTAAGTCTGGTCGGCACAACATGTTATAAACAAGTTGTCACAGCGTTCGGCTACGTATTTTACGACCGGCAGCCTGTCTGACGTCAACTTAACTTAGTCGTATTTTACGACACCTCGGTAAGAAACAGGTTGATCTATTCTACTCAACCTACCTTAGTCGCCCTTTACGACACCTCGGCATGAAATGAAGGTGGTAATATTCTACTCAGCCGTCAAAAATATGATAAGATCATCCAAATTAAATTACATTAACTATAGAAACCGGCTATAGTCACGTCTTATTTTATAAATAATATGAAAAAATATAAAAATGCGGATAAAGCCATATACAAGGGCTTACGAATAATAACCCTGTACAATATTTGGGCTCACTTGATAAAATAAGACGTGAATATAGTTGGTTTCTATACGTTAAATATCATTTGCTTATTGTATGTAAGGTAAGATTTTAACGACTGAATAAATAATGTTAAAAAAACTGGCTTTTACAACCAATTTTAACAACTATTTCAAAGATTAATCTGTGCTAAATTCCACTGTTCATATAAATCATATCAGTCGTCGCTAAAGATAAGTTCATTATATAGCGATAAATGATTGCAAAATGTTTATTATAAGGAGACCAGATTTGCTCAACTCTACTTTTGATTCGACCAACGTTACTTGTTCTTTCTACTCTGGAAAGCGTGATCAAAGTCTGATAATATACACGTTTATCTTTTAATTAACCGCAGTTAATATGAATTCATTATATAATACTTATAATGATAACAGCTCGATTATTTATGATACAATAGGAAGATAAGACACTTCATGACACGTTAACATTATATTACATATGTACATATGACAACCAAATGTATTTGCTTATGGGTAGAATTAACCAGAAAAATAAATGTTTGTTTCACTGTTAGTGTAAATCACAGTTGCCTTCCCGCGTCATTTATAAATGAAATGAAATCGTTTATTCTACAAACGTACCAACATAACATACAACTACATAAAACTAAAGTTAATTTTAATTGTCAAAAAAGTATGTAGCAAAGTCCAGAATAGGCTTTAAACTCAATTATATGTATATAATAATTAATATTATATGTATATAATAATTATCGGGCTAAGTGGCGAGTTATTGGAGAGGCCTATGTCCAGCAGTGGACTGAAGTGGGCTGATGATGAATAATTAATATTAAAATTAATAAAATACTCACTAAAGATGGAGAGTAGTCCGTCAAATTAATGTGTAGTGTTTATTTTGGCTTTCGTAATACATATTTCACCTGATATCGTAGTGTGATGTAGAACAACATACATACTTTTCCGTTCATATGTATATAAATAAATAAATATATAGGACATTCACACACACGGTCGTCCGTCCCAAAAGTAAGTAACTTAATACTTGTGTTATGGGTGACGGACAACTGGTAGATATACTACATATATAAGTTTAAATATATACATACCCAGGCCACCAACAATTTGTTTATAGAAAATGTTGGCCCTCGGCGGGAATCGAACCCGCGACCCGCGGAGCTGAAGGCAGGGTCACTACCCACTTCGCCAACGCGCCAGTCATATATATATAAATGGCTCAAGAGTCTGAGCAAATAACTATCAGTGGTGGGCAAACTTTTTTAATCGAGGGCCACAAATTTATAGAAATTCTAAAGGGAGGCCAGAATTATAGAAAAAATGCATGTGTCAAAGCGTAATTATAGCATCATTATATACTATTCATAAGCTGTGACACCGTGCGACTCTCTAGAGACGACACAGGTTCAAACCTCGGGCAGGCACCAATGAGTTTTTCTATTAAAAACTTATATGTCTAATTGATAATTGCAATTTATCACACGCTTTTCGGTGAAGGAAAACATCGTGAGGAAACCTGCATATCTCTAGAGAATTCTAGGGATATGTGTAACCTACCAATCCGCATTGGAGCAGCGTGGTAGGTCTTAGCTCCAATCCTTCTCTCCAAAAACGGAGAGAGGAGGCCTTAGCCCATCAGTGGGCATAGTAACAGGCTGTTACTTTACTTTTTTACTTTATACTATTCATGAAGATGGACCCTCGGCGGGCCGTACTTTGTACTTTGCCCACAACTGGCTCAGAGTCTTCTAATTTGCAATTTTTTTCAGGTGGTACTGGCATCACGCCAATGTTACAGCTTGTTAGACATATATGTTCAGATCCTGCAGACAACACTCAGTTGAGATTGTTGTTCGCTAACCAAAGCGAGGATGATATTTTGGTCAGACCTGAGCTTGAGAAATATCAGAGAGAGCATCCGGAACAGTTCAAACTATGGTACACTATTGATAGACCTAATGAGGGTAATTATCATTTATTATAGTTATAGAAATACAATTGTACTATAATAGTAAAAAAAAAACATTTTTCAGTATGCACGTAGGTTGCAAAATCTATCTATATCATATAAAATACGCCTTAAAAATGTGATCGTAGGAAACGTTAAATATAAAGCCGCAAGTTTAAAGCTGTGATAGCCCAGCGGCGAGGCCGTGCGACTCTTTTTAGGGGAACACGAGTTCAAACCCGGGCAGGCACCAATGAGTTTTTCTATTAAAACTTGTGTCTAATTGATAATTGCAAATATCACACGCCTTTCGATGAAGGAAAACATCGTGAGGAAACCTGCATATCTCTAGAACATTCTGTTGATATGTGTAACCTACCAATTCGCATTGGAGCAGCGTGGTAGGTCTTAGCTCCAACCCTTCTCTCTGGAAACGGAGAGAGGAGGCCTATTCCCAGTAGTGGGATTGTAACAGGCCGCTACTTTACTTTACTTAAGTTTACAGGAAGTTTAAGTTAACACACTTTCCCACGTGGTGGCAATTGATTGTTAAGGAGGTGGTTTAAAAATGTACTCGACACGAATCACTCATTTAAATGCAATGCTAGAGTATGCCAGGCTCTCTATATATCTATCTCTATCTAAAAATATTACGTAATCATAGATAATAAATAATATGTAATATTAAATAGAAACTATAATTAATTTATTTTTTAGCGTTAATAAAATATTCTATGATTAATTTAATGAAAATTCTTGGTTTATGCTAATAACTGATGATTTTATTATTATTTTCTTTATTGCAACACCAACAAGAATGCACTTAGAGTAAACTTTAACATAAACAATATTTTATCCTGCTACAAGTACATCCGTACAAGTGTACATGCTAACAATTTTGACAAAACTAAACTTTTTTTAATTATAGTAAATATAAATTAAGAAAGAACGCCGTGTGGTATCCGACAGAATAGAATAGACCACCCTCATTTCTTACCGAGATGTCGTAAGAGGCGACTAAGATATCTGCCGTGTGGTATCCGGCTGCATAGAATAGACCACCCTCATTTCTTACCGAGGTGTCAAAAACGCGAGTAAGATAAGTTGACGTCAGGCAGGCGGCCGGTCGTAAAATACGTAGCCAAATCATGTTGTGCCGACCCCACTTAGAGTGGAATAAGGGGAGGAGAATGATGATGATGATGACCAATAAAGAAAGAAAGAAAAAGGCAATACTTAAGCTCAAAATATTAAAACATAAAATTGATAGGGAAAACTAATTTTTCAGGGTGGCAATACAGCACAGGGTTTATTAATGATGAAATGATTAAAGATCATCTATTCCCGCCTGGCGATGACGTCATAGTACTTATGTGCGGACCGCCACCAATGATAAACTTTGCATGCAACCCCGCCCTAGAAAAATTGGGGTATGCAGAGAATCTACGTTTTGCTTACTAGATTCACGGGAAGTTAATTTAGTGACTTTAATGTCCAAGAGTTAGTTTTAGTGGTAAATGTTTTTACGACAAATAAAGTTTATTTGTAATAAATTGTTTCATTATCTTATCTATCATACATTGTTATCATTCATGTTATGTATTCAGGACAAATCCTCTACAGAGTATTTACACAAAATTCTTATTGTTGACGAGTAGGTAGTTTTCGTAATGTGATATAGATTTCTAATCTCTTTCAACGGACTTATTATCATAGTCTTCATATCGCTTTATCGGTAACAGTATTATGTGATTTTTTTATGTCCAATTGTTCAAGCTCCAAATAATTACAGTTAAAAACTTAATTTTTTTATTCGTAATATATATATGTAATATTAGGTCCTTACATATGAAATTGGCGTTTTGTCGTACTGGCCACTTTGATCTCAAATATTACCTTTATGGTTAGGAATTCCAAAATCAAATTCATACAGCTATTTACTCATGCATTTGTGTTTCAAACCCCCTAATTCATTTGTTTTTTCTTCTTTTGTTTTTTTCTTTGTGTCGCTCTGTTTACAAAATGGAAAACATGAAATATCGCGTTATTTACGAGTATGAGTTCCATCGTGGCACCAGTGCTGCAGAAACGGCTCGAAGGATTAATGATGTGTATGGTGACGGTGTCGCAAAAGAAAACACAGTGCGTTTTTGGTTCCAACGTTTTCGTTCTGGAAATTTCGACCTGCAGAACAAGTCTCGTGGACGGCCGGAGACCAAAGTTGATAATGAAGAATTGAAGGCTATTGTGGAAGCGGATCCATCGCAAACCACGTCCGAGTTAGCTGCAGGCTCCAGTATTACTGATAAAACTATTCTAATCCACTTGAAGCAAATTGGGAGGGTGAAAAAGCTTGAAAGAAGGGTACCTCATGAATTGAGTGAAGCAAACCGACAAACGCGCATCGACTGCTGCGTTACGTTACTCAACCGGCACAATAATGAAGGAATTTTAAATCGAATCATTACCTGTGATGAAAAGTGGATCCTCTACGATAATCGGAAGCGCTCATCGCAATGGCTGAACCCTGGCGAACCAGCCAAATCCTGCCCTAAGCGAAAATTGACTAAAAAAAAGTTGCTTGTAAGTGTTTGGTGGACTAGTGCCGGTGTCGTTCACTACAGCTTTCTTAAATCTGGCCAGACGATTACGGCAGATATCAATTGTCAGCATCTGCAAACCATGATGGAAAAGCTAGCTGCTAAACAACCGAGGCTGGTCAATCTCTCTAGGCCACTGCTGCTTCAGGACAACGCTAGACCACACACTGCACAACAGACGGCTACCAAATCAGAGGAGCTGCAATTAGAATGTCTTAGACATCCACCGTACTCTCCGGACCTTGCTCCAACAGATTACCATTTTTTTCGCAATTTGGATAACTACTTGCAAGGAAAAAAATTCAACTCCGATGGGCAGTCCAAACCGCCTTCAAAGATTTTATTGATTCCCGCCCGAATGGTTTTTTTAGTAAGGGGATCAATGAACTACCTATGAGATGGCAAAAGTGCATACATAGCAATGGTACATACTTTGATTAATTAAATATATTTCATTAAAAAAAAACGACTTTATGTTCTTCCCATAGAAAACGCCAATTTCATATGTAAGGACCTAATATAAGGACAAGTAAATTTATATTTATTTTTGTTTTATTTCCTTATCTCCGTACCAAAGTGTTTGTTTCTAAGTAATTATGTAGACCATTCTGAATATAGAATAGTAATACGATTGAAATAAGGTAAATGGCAGTATAAATTCATACGACAAGAAAGTAGAGATTGTGTTAGAGTATATACTTATCACAACTTAACAACAGATGTCATATATTGATGCATCTTTGAATATATCATCAAAAAGCTCCCCATACACTGCAAGACAGATTGCTGACAGTTTATGATACATACAAAACCTTGATTTCTAAAATGCAAAAAAAACAATTCTTCAATTTCTTGCTGGTTCTCAAAGATGTTCTTAAAGAAGGTCATTTGCACGCATAATCCTGTCATTGTAGAACCATCCTCTCACTACAGGATAGACAGTCATACCAGATAACGGTCAAAACGGTCGCCTACACATATTTCAATATTCAACAAGAGTGCTTTCAATATTCAACAACTAGGGAATTGAATGTTTCAGTTTTTTTATGTCCTTTGGTCTTGGCTTCACGCCTTGTCCCTGACGAAATAATGTCTATAGGTCCTTCCCGTAGTGAATAGTAGAATGATTACGAGTATATTACAACTGCGTTACAACTCAACAGAATATCCGTATCTACCATTTTAAGGCTTTTCTCCACTACTTCCTTGACTATACCTCGGCACACTTTCCACCCAGTTATCCTAGAAACGAAAAATAGTAGATTTTAATGCATAATGGAGACAACACGAGGACAGTGCAGACAACGTTCAACCACTGGAATCCTGCTAAACAGGTCTAAACTTCTAAGTTAAGACCCGTTATTAATTACTAAATTATCAATGTAATCCTTTAAACGTATTTGTTAAATTTGTTGTACTAGCAATTTGAATGTATTCCATTATATTGATGGGTCTGACGTTAGTTTTATAAATAATATAATTGACCGATGCAATTAACTAATTGTTACACACAATACTTGTTAGTAATTGCATATTTTAGATATTAGATAGTATATTTTAGATGGTGACAAAGAGTTGTATAATTAGAATTCGATTGATAAATTATAAAATTCTTCAACCATTATTGATGACGATTAATATTTATGGGCATTTTTAAAGTATAAGTACTAAGTTGTATACAATAACCGGTTACGTGCTATGAAACTGAATAACTAGTTACGTGTGCAAAGGCGAAGTAGTTATTTTTGTAACTAGCTACTTTCGTAGCAGCTTTCATGCGACATTACGTTACGTTGCGTTTGCGTTTCGTTGAACTACGTTACGGCATCGGCCTACTGCATTAACGACTACAAAATGTAACTTGTAACGAAGAATAACGAACACAACTAATCCCTCAACTGTCAAACGTCTCTGAGGTAACTGTAACACTTCAGTAGAATCACGTATTAACCTTGGCTAAATTTCATTACTGTGATACAGTTTCGAATGAGTAACTAGTTACGAAAATAACTAGTTATAAAAAAGGTTACATATTTGCCGTCACTAGTGACGTTACGTTACGCGAAAATCACGTAACGACTACTAAGTTGTTTAATGCCAAAATGTATTTTTCATTTCTATTTTATTAAAATTCAGATCGTTTTTATTTCAATTTCATAATATTAATACACATTACACACACAATTACATATAATTACTGTAAATCATCGAACCGGACGAACGTACAGGCGGGGTAAGAATACGAACTAGTGACAGGAAAGTAGTTTATTCACTTATACAGTTAGTATCGCTGACGTGTCCTTCACAGCATTCCAAGAATGGATGTACCGGAAGATGCCACTAAGGCTTAGTGTCCCAGTAGGATGCACTTTAGAATTTTAATTTTTTTTTTTTTTTTTCGAATGTGTCCAATGCTGTTAGCCCTAATGGCTTTTACAGCGTCACCGGTGGGATGGGCGAGCGCAGAAGCTTCGCCGGGTAAAAAGAATTTTAAGAATTTGTAGGCGATGTATATCAATTACGAAAACACTTCAATAGCGCGGAGCAAAGTACTAGTATCGCCATCTGTTATGAAATTACTTAAACCGTGTTACTAGTATGTTATGTTACAATACACAATATTATTTTGACTGTCTTTCTACGGTATACCAAAATGTAAGGTGGTAAACCACGCTGCATATGATTGCAATAAAACAGCTGGACACCTTCAAAGAAAATAAGTTGATTCTACGTATCAATTTAGAAATGGAAAAAGAATTCGATTCACTCTGAAGATCTGCGAATGGCGATAGGCGTGCACAAAGTTCAAAGAGCTATGGTCATAATACCCAGAACAAGAAAAGAAAGACTCCACATCTGAAACACGATATTAATAATCTCCTGCTATGTAAAAAGATGACTGCAAATACCTGTATACAACTTTGATTTTGATTGACTTTTGATTAGTGGCGCAATTGAACAACTAAATTAAAGCTTTCCAATGTTTCAAAACGCACTGATAATTGTTGAGGCTATTTACAAGCAGTTGACTTCACAGTCTATTTTTAGCAATTTAATTAAAGTTTATTTTTTAAAAGATATTTCGCGACGCAACGCTAAAATATACTTCTGTTATTAGTATCGGCACAATATGATCGATTAATGGTATTTACACATTAGGCACCGACGTATCAGGTGTTTGCGAACATTGCTGTATATATTATAATTCTCTTGCAGTTCGCTATTTCCGAAAAGTCTCAATAATGGTCGTATAAATTTCGAACTCTTTTGCTGTTATAAATAGATAACAGGATTTTTAAAATATCATATTTTGGCTTTTCTTTTCTTTCATCAATACTATTAAATTCACTACTAACAATTAAATTCACCATAATTCTGGTTATTATGAAATCTGCGGAATACTTATCGAAGGATATATTGGAAGAGGGACATCTAAAGTCGTTTCTACCATTTCGTGTCATACAAATGATATTGGGTTGCTGTCGAGTAGACGCAAGAGATAGATTCGTGACGTCACCATCAAGAGCACAGAAGTTTTATACGATCCTCTGTATATTAATATGCACGGCACTTTATGTTTATGTCGTAGTGAATTTTTTTGCAAAATTCTGGCCGTATCCAAACATATACTATATAAATTTAACTTCAATTTTCCTTCACTATGCAACATTTCTCAGTAACATGATTCACGTCCGCTTCATGAACAATGATGAAAATATTAAGTTTTATATTAAAACACAAGAAATAGATCGCAAGTTGAAGATAGATAAAAATGAAATAATAAATAATTCTTTATTTAGGTCAAACACAACCACAGTGTGCATCATTTTGATCATATTGTTTAGTCTATTCGCATTCTCTTCCAATGAAGATGTTTTAATATTTGTTAGTTTCGGTGGACTTTTGTACGGCCAACTGACTTGTACTCTAGAATGGCTGTTTTGTTCAAATTTGCTGATATTCTTCTTGGTTCGTCTCAGTTTCGTTAATGCCATAATAGACAATCATATAAAAGGCACGGAAGAAATGAACAGAGAAATTGTGAAAAAAGCAATATATCCTACGAAGAAAATTTTGCGCTCTATTGCAGCGAGCCAAAGTGATTTTCAAGTGACCGAAACGGATGTACATCTAAAAGATATCTTAGAAGGGTTAGCAAACTTTCAAAGCTTATATAGATTTCAGGTGAGTGCCTTAGTGCTTATTTTTAACACCTTTTATTTAACGTGCCTTGTATGTGAAGGTGGGATCTTCCACATTAAATTTAACCCACTTCCCAGTGTCCGATTTAGCTGAAATTTTAAGAATATAGTGTCCCAGTCGCAATGATAATGCTTCTTTATGATAAGCATGATCTGATGTTGCTGCCAGGATTAGCTCCAGACAAGGGAACTCCTCAACGGTTAGCATTAGGGACATAATATTTTGTTAAAGGCTTTTTTTTTGTATAATTCTGTAAACTAAATTTATATTATATTTGGATATAGTTGCAAATTCTACCTCGACCGTGTCGATTCGTTCCTTATACAGTATTTATTGCCGGCGACTAGATATGGCTTCAATATCGATGGAAAGATCAGTGCTATGAAAAACAAGTCAAAAAACAAATCTGACGATGAATGAAACTTACTTAATGACATTCCAGACGAAACTTACAAACTGCAGATGACTAAATTGCAGAGAAACGCTTATTTCGTGCGTGGAAGTCTCTTGGAGAGCTTTACATACCTCAAGCAGAGGACCTCTATCGATCGAACACGATGCCAATTTCCTTAAAATATCATGAAATACGCTTTATATTAAAGCGTTTTCTTTTTTAATATTTCAGCTTTTCCTTTTTTGTTTCAAATTTGTTACAAGCACCTTGTTGGTCTTCGAGTATGGACTTCTGGCATTGCAAAAAAATGTAAGCATCTAAATATTCTGTGTTTCAGTTTTAGTTTGAGTAAATAGAATATTACACATTCATAAAATATTTATATTTATTTAAATATATATATAATATTTGGTAATATTTTGGTTGGGTAGATTCAGTACGCTATAATTTCGGCTCTTCACTATTAATCCTAGAGCTGTGATAGCCCAGCGGCGAGACCGTGCGACTCTTTCGAGGGGAACACGAGTTCAAACCCGGGCAGGCACCAATTATTTTTTTCTATTAAAACTCATGTGTCTAATTGATAATTGCAATTTATCACACGCTTTTCGGTGAAGGAAAACATCGTGAGGAAACCTGCATATCTCTAGAGAATTCTGGGGATATGTGTAACCTACCAATCCGCATTGGAGCAGCGTGGGTGGTCTTAACTCCAAACCTTCTCTTCAGAAATGGAGAGAGGCCTACGCCCAGCAGTGAGATGGTAACAGGCTTACTTTACATTACTTTTACTATTGTTCGATGATCGTTGATCGTGTAATCATCTAATCTATTCTAGTCTAATTGTTCACATGATCGTGACATGTACGACACGTATCACCTAGCGATCCCCTTTGATGCGTATCGAAAAACCGACAATTTCTGGATTGTAGGAGATCATAGACAATAATAGACGACGAATGTCGAGTACAGTCGCGGACAGCCACAGGGTGCCCGTGGTTCATGCGGAACGTTGACCTCCATAGAGACCTCGATCTCCCTACCATTACTCACCTCTTTAAACGTTTTTCGAAATCTTACTTCGAGAAATTTGAGGTACACTCGAACCCCCTTATTTCAGTTGCTTCTACCTACATCCCAGTTAGGTCTGACCATCGAAAATATAGGCGTCCAAAAAGCGTCTTGTATGACCCCGACGATCAAATAACGATCGCCAACACAGATACACGTTATACACACACACAGCGTCTTCGCCGGCGAAGACGAGGTCCCAGTTTTCTGACGTCGGTCGGTCGTGGCTTCGCGCCACCCTTCCGACGCCGCAATGACTAATCTAAGTCACACCATCAGTCGTCCACTACACGTCGCCCTAAGCCGTGGTCCGGCCTCACAGGAGGCACCCTTAGGACGACGTTCCCCGACTTAAGTAGAGCTTCTGCGCTCTACTCCCTGCATTTCGCAACCTCGGCGATGCTTCTGCGCTCGCCCGTCCCGCCCGGTGACGCTGTAAAAGCCATTAGGGCTAACAGCATACAGTCAGTTCGAAAAAACGAGTACAGCCGAGTGTGCCCTCTACACGATCGTGCTCGCCCTTAATAATTAGTAATCGCGCTTTATGAAAAACAGCCATATAGCACACTTTGTCGGATCACTATCAATGATAAGGCTCTTGTTTTGCTCTTGTCTCAAGAGAGATATGATCACCGACCACAACTTAGACGACTTATTACACGAGATTATTACAAAAGTAATAATAAAATTATTTTGCTATAATCCGCGATACAGTAAATAGAAAATATACATAGTGCTAAATATATAGTGGGCTATCCGTTTTTTCATACCAGAGACATGCAGGATTCGTAAAAACAACAAGATTCGACGATCGCAAAGCTTTGCAATTTTGTCGTGGAGTCCATCTCCTGATGATGCTTCGGTTGCGGGGCGAAACGATTGTTGAGTTTGTGATAGTGAACGTGTGTAGTGCTTGTGTATTGTGGTGGCGGTGGTGGAGGTTTGTGCATGTGTTTTTACGAATCCTGCATGTAACGGGTATGAAAAAACGGATAGTCCACTACACATTTAGCACTATATATATTTTCTATTTACTGTATCGCGGATTATAGCAAAATAATTTTATTATTACTTTTGTATTATGGATCTCCGCAAAGTAACGCCTAATTCTATTAATTATTCAATGATTAGTTGGTAACAATGTTTATTATTACTTTATTGAGTTCTGCAGATCCTGATATACACATCTAGTTTTACCGTATATTATATAAAAAAATTTACTAAATGATATTTGAGTATGATATATTTTGAATGATTGTTCTATTTTTAGATTCTAACATTTTTAGAAAGTTTAGTTCTACCAACAATAACTGTTATCGATTTGCTGATAGTTATAATCATTGGTATACGATGGGAAGCATTCTCACGAGAAATTAAATATAGCAAATATTTATGTACAACAATCATGTCTCTTTATTTTAGCGGTAAGTATTTCAATATATTTCTATATATCAGAAAATATTAAATTTTTAGCGACTATCATCTGATATCGTACGTTAAATCTATGGATGTTAGAAAAATAAATTGGCTTTAATTCTGCTCTGTCATGAGGTTGCAATAAAAATCCATCCGAATAATAACAAATAGCTAGGAAATAATATATTCTACTTATAAAAGTAGAAGTTCTCAGTAATGAAATCCATGTGACAAAGTCGCGGAACATGATTATTCATATGTAAGGTTATTTTAAAATTACAAAAGTAAGCATAAGTTTGAAGAGATATATGCATATTTCAGGGCCCCTAAGAAAGAAGGCAGTTAAAATGTTGAAGATGATAACTCAAAAACCACCGCACATATCAATATACGACATGTGGCAAATGGATGCTGCAACTCTGATCAGTATGATTAATTTGGTTACAACACTCATGGTTACGCTGCTACAATTTGCTTTACTTTAGGATAATGTTAAATAACTTCATATAATATACATAACTAAATTTATTTTGTGTGTTTTATTTACCTATTAACAGCCGACCATATACTTTGATATGGTTCAAAAGTAATAATAAAATTATTTTGCTATAATCCGCGATACAGTAAATAGAAATTTCTATTTACTGTATCGCGGATTATAGCAAAATAATTTTATTATTACTTTTGTATTATGGATCTCCGCAAAGTAACGCCTAATTCTATAAATTATTTGATATGGTTGTCCTTTTTTAACTTCTGTCCCTAATATTTTGGCGTGCATTAGTTTTTATGTTGCGAATAATTTTGCATTTGTGCTATTATAATCCGGTCGCCAGACACAGTTTTACTTTTAATGTAAAACTTAATGCTCGAGAGGACTTTTATACGTAATTTCTCTTGAGATTTCCTTATATTTAATATTAAATAGCAAAACGATTTAAGTTATACGTACTAATACATGCTCGTATGTGTACAATTCAGTAAATTCATTAATTATTCTTTTGATATACTAGTAGTATTATATGTATATTTTTAAACCATTACCGTAATGATTCTGATATTAGTCTTTTAAATAATAGATTTGATCGATTCACTCTACTTAATGATCAACACACAGAAACAAAGTTACAATTTATATAGTGGAGTTAAAAAGCCGATGTAAAATTCGGCTGTTAATAATCACTTTCAGTAATTACTGAATTTGGTAACTTAACTTTCATTAATAAATGAAAGTTATGTTACCAAAGGCAGGACTATCGATGATGTTTGTCAGTATCTCTATGACGTAGAATTGATCGTACATACTTTTAAGTATTAATGCATTACGAAAGTTCGATAATTTTATTATCAATCATTGGCAAACATTAAACTAAAGCAATTTTCGATTTATTATTTTATAAGTAATTTATTAATCAATATTTAGTTTAGATTTTTCTGATTGAAATTTATAGTCGATTTTTGCCGATGTCTCAATATAAAGTTTAAATGCGTCACGGTCGCGGTTAATATAAAAGTAGATATTCTATAAAATAATAATAATATTTTTTAATATATTTTATTTTTTAATATATTTGCCATAAAATAATATGAT
Source organism: Morpho deidamia (assembly GCA_947086505.1). NCBI lineage: Eukaryota > Metazoa > Arthropoda > Insecta > Lepidoptera > Nymphalidae > Morpho > Morpho deidamia. Next base: position 7,460,981 of record CAMTZC010000025.1, read on the forward strand.
TTTTTATAAAAGAACTTGTGGATATTTATCAAAATTTTACCACAAAAATATTAATATACTTATGTAAAAAAAATGTTTCCACTTTTGATATCTACGCGCTAAATAATCCAAAAGTTAACGATAAATAATATAAGTAATTCAAAAATTTCAGGTAACGTAAAGTGCTATTAATATCTGACATTGTCTTATATTACAAAGAAATACATAAGTCTACTTCACTTAACTGAAATATCGTGTTTATTATGAAATCCACGGAATACTTGTCAAACGATATAATGGAAGAGGAACACCTTAGATCATTTCTACCGTTTCGAGTGATACAAATGATATTGGGTTGCTGTCGAGTGGACGCTAGACATAGATTTGTAACGTCACCAGCAAAAGCACAGAAAACTTACACTCTTTTGTGTATAGTAATATCTACGTTATTATATGCAAGCGCTGTGGAATACTTTTTGTCTAGATACTGGCCGTACAAAAAAATATATTATTTGAATATAGCAGCAATGGTACTTCATTACGCTACGTTTATCAGCAATTTAATACACGTTCGTTTTATAAACAATGAAAGCAATGTGAAATTTTATATTAAAACACAAGAGATTGATCGCAAGCTGAAGATAGATAAAAATGAAATCATAAATAAATCGTTATATAATACCAATATAATTACAGTAGCAATCATTTTAATAATTATATTTACACTATTTGCTATCTATATGAGTCAAGATCCATTTTTATTCTTAAAATTCTGCGGACTTCTTTATGGGCAGCTTACTTGTATTTTAGAATGGTTGTTTTGTTCAAATCTGTTAATATATTTCTACGTCCGTCTGCGCTTTATTAATGCCATAATAATTAATCACTTAGAAGGCCCAGAAGATATTAACATTAAAAATACAACTACAGTGCTGTTTCCTTCTAAGAAAATATTGCGTTCTATAGCATTGAGCCTCCATGATTTTAAATATAGCGAAACAGATGTATATCTAAAAAATCTTTTTGATGAGTTGGTTAACTTTCAGAAATTATATAGATTCCAGGTGAGAAACTTATTGTTTATGAATTTTTTGGACACTAGATTTTTAATACAAATGCGTTTGCATTGATTTTTTTATGATATCTGGCAACTATGATCAAAGTTAGTTCTATAACGTAGATGAGGATAATTACAAGTGTAATAATGTAATGTATTTGTAATAAACATTAACGATTAAAATAATCTCTTCTCTTAAATCTCCTTTAAAATAATCTCTATCAATCAATCTTCTCGAAAATAATCTTCCCTTCCGTTTAATAAATAACATTAATATTCAGGTTTCTTAATTTTCCAGCTCTTTATTTTTTGTTTTAAATTTGTGACAAACACTTTGTTTATCTTCGAATATGGACTTTTGGCACTACAATACAACGTAAGTATTATTATATAAATTTTATCTAACATTCAGACATGAAAATTTTGCAAAGATATATTCAAAATGTTCGTCAATCATGTTACGCTTCCTTATATCTTCATAGTGAATTAGAAAAACAAATTGCATTTAACAAATATAATCTACGATATAAAAATATAAAATATAAGTACAATTACCATTCTTACGTAAGATAGTAAATCATACAAGCGTAATTATGTTTATTTTACTTTTTTACCTCTGTATAAGCATTCAACTACTATATAAATAAATTTCATTAAATCATAATCATAATTCCTTAATTTAACTATTTTAACATACAGCCTTGCCTGATAACTAGTTAAAGATAGTAAGTTACGGCCTGTTACTATCCCGCAGCTGGGCATAGGCCTCCTCTGTCCATTTTTGGAGAGAAGTTTTGGAGCTAAGACCTACCACGCTGCTCCAATGCAGATTGGTAGCTTAGACATATCCCCAGAATTCTCTAGATATCTGTATATTGTCCTTTGCCGAAAAGCGTGACAAATTGCAATTATCAATTAAAATCTTAAGTTTTAACCGAAAACTCATAGGTGCCTGCCCGTAGTTTGAACCCGAGACCCCTCGAAACAATCGCAATCCCACCGCTGGGCTATCACAACTGCTTATTAGTTATATACATATGAATCAATAATATTTTATTTTAGATATTGCCATTGTTAGAACGTATTGTTCTACCGATAATAACTATGACCGATTTGTTGATATTTATGATCGTATGTTTACGATGGGAAGCTTTATCGAGAGAAATAAAAGATACCAAATATTTGTGTACCACAGTTTTGTCTCTTTATTATAGCGGTAAGTATTACGAATATATAAACAAAATTGTAAAAAGTAACAGCATTTTGACGCCTATATTTCGCCTGCTTGTTTTGTAATTACGAACATATTAAATTTTAAAAAGGAATTGGATAATTCCGCGACTTTTTCTGCAGAAAGATTCGATCGAATTTAATTTACAAAGCTATTACCTACATATTGTATTAACTATATTCTAACCTGTTAGATGTCTTATATTAGTTACTGCCGCAAATACTTACGTATCAATATCCTATTATTGACATGTTTCATGCAATAGAAATAATAAATAAAAGAACCCACGACAGATATATGGATTTTATTTTCCAGGTCCCCTAAGAAAGAAAGCAGTTAAAATGCTGAAGATGATAACAGAAAAACCACCGCAAATATCTATATACGACATGTGGCAAATGGATGCTCTGACTTTAATCAGAATGATCAATTTAATAACGAATCTTATGGTCACTCTACTTCAGTTTGCTTTACTTTGATTTCACCTAAACCCATAACAGTACCAACACCTACGCACAAAAAGTTTTTCTCATACAACCATACATAATGTTTACGCCGCAATTGTTCACGACAGCGTTTCGTCATATGCCAATGCGATGGTGTACGAAGAGTTATTCGAGACACACCTACGTAGCAAATTGTTTTCTCAAACCACCATACGAAATGTTGACGCCGCATTTGTTCACGACAGCGTTTCGTCATATGCCAATGCGACGGTGAACGTAGGATTATTCGAGACACACCTACGCACCAAAAGTTTTTCTCATACCACCATACAAAATATTTACGCCGCAATTGTTCACGACAGCGTTTCGAGATTTACCAATGCGGCGTACGAAGGATCACTCGAGACGTATTTCACTTGGACTGATTGTTCCATCATTTATGTAAACCTATGTTTCTCAATAGTATATGGTTATCTATATATGACTTTGAAGTTTTCTTAAACTGCTGTAATAGCAAAAGCAAAAGCTAAAATTGATTGCGGAATTTTACTACAGAATCTTACACCAATATCCACAAACGACTTAAGAACTTTTGTACAGGAGGAACCGCAAACTTGTCGTTTTCTACTTTGTTTATTATATAAATCGCCATTGGACAATTTGTTGATAATAGCTCCACAAGCATGTGTGCGTAGGTAAAGGTTGTGTTTTATGATACCTAGTTTATAAGTACTTAGGACTAATAAGTCATAGGAAAAAAAAGGTTGCCTACGATTATTGGTCCGTTTACTACTATTTATTAACAAAAAACAGAAAATATTGTCAAAAATTCAATATCGAAATGATATTAAATTAAATCAACTGAAAACTTTTATTTTCTTTATTGTTTGCCTTCATTATTCTTAAATTATGATATAATTGTAAAGTTTATAATAAAAAATTTAAAATTCAGTACAGATCTCATGATTTCTTTATAACTTAAGGATATATGTGGACGGTATATTTTCAATCACAAATTACACTTACATATAATGATTATAAAAAATTAACAAAATCACGCTTAAATATTACATGAATAACATTGTCATAATAATATTTTAATATTTTTATCGTAATATTTTATTACCTAACGGAAACACTTGTTTAAGCCTTATACTAGTTTCATACGGAATAGACAGACCCTTTAACTTTACCAATTACTAATTATACAAGGGTAGATATTGAAAAAGAAGTTAAAAAAACTGATGAATGTTATGTTACGAGTTATTAAGTACCATGCCTTTTTTTAAAGCGCAACAGCATTTTCGAATTTCGTAGTCTTAATAATTAAATGATGCTCAGCAAAATGGTACTTGAGTCTTTACACAACGATAAATTCAATAAAAAAACTTTGGCAAACTTCTATAGTGCATGTATATGTGATAAGATTATGAACTGTAATGAACTCAAAATAATAATAATTATTATTTCATAGATAAGCGTCCCAAAACTATAGGTGCTGAATAGGCACATTATAACATGATATGCTAGATCCCGAACTATTTCACAGATGATTTAAGCTAGATCAAGGGCAAGTGGAATAGACAACTAAAGTCATTATCAGTTTAACCTTTATGCTTAATAAGTCTTTCTGATTTTATGGAATCATTTGTCAGACGTATACCTATCACATATATAGCTAGCGAATGATATTCTACGGATCTATTCTAACAGATCAATAAGAATATTATAAATGTTAGATTGTCTATATGTTGGTTTATTGGGGTCTCATGGCTTATTTTCTGGACCAATATTAATGAAATTCGGTGCACTTTCAACCTATGTTCTGGCCTAATTATATGTAAAAGGATAAAAGATCACCTTTTATCTATAGAGGTAGTACAGCGGTTTCAATTTCTGAGTGAAGTCATGAAGTCAATAAAAAATTTAAAAAAAATCTATAAGAAAATTACACACACTTTCATCAAAGTAAATTAATACTTGTGTTATGGGTGACAGACAATTGGCAAATATATAATTAAAAATACATACTTAAATATACATCATCCAGGCTCTTAGAACCAATAAATTGTTTATTAAAAATATTGGCCTGTGGCAGTAATTGAACCTTCGACCTACAGACCTGAAGGCAGAGTCACTGTCGACAGCACCAACAGGGCTAGTCAATATATTATATATCATTGTTGTCGTAATCTTGATATGTAAATTCTAAATTACATTTATTAGTGTGAAATATTATTTTCTACACAATTAGAGTGTCTAAAACTTAATAAGTAGATATAAAGTCATAATAATAAGAACGACTGCATCTTGCGCAAATACTTACCAGTACATATCTAAAATTATAAGTGATAATCTAAAAATTATATATATATCAAAACAAAACCCTCTCTATCAATAAAATGAAGCTTGTCCAAGCTAACAATAACATTGAATTTGAAGTCAGCGATCCATTATTACAACGATGATCCAAAAAGCAGAAACACCATGTTGTTTCATCATACCAGTCTCTAAAAAGAATAATACACATTTTATTAAATGATAATTAACATATTAAAACACAAATTATAAAAACCTTATTGTAAATTAATAAAATTTACTAAATTATAATTAAGTACTATTGTATTTTAAATATTTCAAAAAATAAAGGTTCTTACATTTTAACCGTCTAATACTCACCTTTTTATATCTAATTCTTTAATAGTATTGTTAAGAACGTAATTAGCTAAATTGACATCCTTGGCAGCAGCACGGCAGCCTTCATACTTATCTGCTGGGATATCAGTTCGGATAGCTTTGAAATTACTAAGGCAGTCCCTTGTGATGACCTTTTTAGCTAAAATAAAGTTGTGCTTTAAATTATTCACATTCCAAAGTTTCTGCTTCCAAGTCACAAAGTACAGTAAAGTTTACTCTTTTTTACTTTTACTACAGTCATAACTAAATAAACGTTATGTATTTATAATGGAACTTAAGTGCAGCTGTCCATACATTTAGGTATTTAAAAAAATCTAAATGAACAAAATAATGGGCAATAGTAATTATTACCCAATATAACATAATATCAATATTTTATAAAGTCACTCTGTGGTACTGTAGTATTTTAGTATATTTAATATTTTCCATGATGTTTTTGAAAATTTTTAGTAAGTATTTTAAGTACCTAATATTGCGGTTCTTAAAAGTAGTCAGATTACAGCACATTGCATTTAATAATATTCATATTGTTTTCGGTTTTTATAGCAATCATGCTTTAATTAAATTAAGTAAACACTATCAATAATTTTAAATACTATTAAACAAATAAATAACAATAACATTTAATGTTAATGTAATGTGTTCAATTCAATTCAATTCTTGAATTTACGGCTTCTAAGAGTGTCTTGTGACACTATTTACTTCGCCAATATAAAATAGGATGGAAGAATCATGTTTATAGACTTCTGATAGGTAAAAATTTGTATTGGTCGGTTTAATTTGACACAGTAGAAATAGGCAAAATTTCAAGTTAAATTAAAGTTAATGTGTTGTTATCTGCCTACTAAAAGAACCCTCTTTTGACATGTTGACATTGTACCTGAACCTATGGAGTACAAGCATTATAAAAGTAACAAAGTTGGAATTGAGTGTATATATATTTTAAAAACAATACAAACCTCCTTTTCTTTCGATCAGCTTTACACAAACATCCTCATTGTCTGGACAAGGGTTGCCCAAATATCCAATTCCCCTCCAGTTAAATGGTTCTGAACAACCTGGTGTAGCTGCTGTGCATTGATAACACCATATAGCGAAACCTGTAAATAAAATAAGGAAATCTGAAACTCAAAAGAGTTTCGAGAAAAGGAGTTATGTAGGTACTTAAACTTTTTCTTGTGACATGAAAACCACACCCTACAAATTTAAAAATTAGCACCATATAACTTACATCCATTGAACAAAGATAAAAAGATTGTAACGTATTTTAACAACTGCATATCTGCTGTATATTAGTTGTATCTACACTCATTAACTATAAAATTCAAATTAATATAAAAGTGTTAAATGATATTTGTTTATATTAATTTTGATTTTTGTGTATCACAAATTGCCGGTCAACGATAATCGTAGACCATAGCATAGACTATGATAGACGACTTGCTAGTTGCTAGAGATCCAAAAAATAATCGATTAAAAAAAAGATTTTATTAATAATTCTTTTTTTACAGTCTTTTTTCTTGTCTTGAAAGATAAGACATGCATTGTTTCATGAAACCAATGTAGCGAAACAATCCATTTTAGTCGAATTTCGCAAACAGCGCATCTCTTATTTTTATTAGTAGTTGTCCACTTTAATCAATTGTGATTCTAATTATTAATTATTAAAATATAAAAGCTAATTTTGAAACGATTAATAAATAATAGATTTTAATCGATTTTTTCCACTCAAAGTACCATCCCGACTGCTTACTTCAAAATGAGACTAATAGTGTATTATCTATGAGACTATGCATAGACTCTTCATTAGTCTTTCTTGATAAATAAAAAAAAACAATAGAGTTTTATAGTAGAGAGTAGGAGAGCCAGCCGAAAATATGTTCATCGAAAGTTTTCTTATTATTAGTATTGCTACTGTCACTTACAGACCTGTGTATAGCTATATAATATACATTTCTGTAACGTGTCGTCAATTCAAATAAGAGCAATAGACACGACCTGTTGCTCTCATTAGCAGAAAGCGCCGACCCTAATCTTTACAAAGAGAGATGGCCTTTTATCAGTTTTGGGACAGCAATAAGCTACTTTTCTTTTCACCTTTAAATAACAAACAATCGTATTAATGGCGCTATGGACAATCAATACCTAACTAAAGTACGACTGTCGTGGATAGGTTAGTTAATATAGGTTAGTTAGTAAATAAATAAAAACATTTAGATTTTTAAAATTCTGGTTGCGAATGTTATAATATATAATATATTAAGTCCCCTCAGTTTGTTGCCCTTCTGGAAATATTGACGCCATAAGCATTAATAAATCTTCTTTGTTTAAATCAATACACATGGTACCAACAACATCCTCTATGCCTATGGTGCCGTCATTACTTATATCCACTTCTTTAATTAAATTATCTAGTTGTTTTTGAGGTAATCTGTGTCCTTGTTTAGCTAACAGTTCTTTAAAATATTCCCTATCTATTGTTCCTGTTCTACCAGGATCTAATACCTGTAAAGCTGATCTCAGTTCATCTTCTATAGGAAAATCACGTTGTCTTAATGTTACCATTTTTAAAAATTGTTCATAATTTATATGACCTTCTGGATGTGCCGGCCTTACGCAATATACTATGAGCTCTTGTAATTGTTCTGGCGTATACGTCATGAGAAGCAGCGCTTTCAGCATATAAACTAATTCTTTTTCAGTTATATAGCCATCTATATCAGTATATGCAGGTGTATAATTTTGATATAATTCCCACAACTGTTCGACTTCTGCTAACTGGTCTGATCGTAATTCAAATTTAGGCTTAAGAGCTTCGGTAGACTCACTTAAATTAAATGGAGCAGCGGGATCGGGAGGTGGCTCTTCTACGTATCCTTCTTCCTCTTCAACATGTTCCTCTTCTGCTGGTTTTTGTTCTTCTTTTTTTTCTTCCCCTTCCGTGTCTTCACCTTCAACGTGTTCTCCAATCAACTCTTCTCCTGCAAATTGTTCACCTTCTCCAAGAAATTTATCTCCTGGCCGCTCTTCACTTTCGGCATACTCACCTATATCATGTTCTCCCGCAATTTGTTCTCCTTCGACATTTTCACTTTCTGCCTCCTCTCGACCTTCTCTTACCGGTTCTACTTCTTGAAATGCTTTTGTTTCATTATCTTCGCTAACAGCTGTTTTCGGGTATTCTAAATCGGTTACTGCGTATTCGTTTTCCATCGCCCTTAAAATTTAAAGTGCCAAACTTTAAAATTTTCCCCAAATTTTGTCTGCGTTTTTAATCAGTTCATACCAAAAAATTGTCTTCGCTTCTAGGCATCCTGAGCTGCGCCCTTATTAGGAGAATTAAATTTTCTGTTATCCTATCATATAAACTAAGACTTTCCAGTGATATAAAATCAAGAATATCAATAAAGTCTTCTAAAAGTTCAATACGAACATTATCTATAAAATCAAACATTTAAAAGATTCTAAAAATGTAATTCATAACAACAATCAGATCTAAGGATTATAATTTTATGTTGACAATTATTTTGATGTATGCATGACAAAACGTGACATACACTCATACATATGTATATCCGCTTTTATTTTATTCATTTTCATTAATAGACAACCTAATATAGATTAATTATACTATAGATTATATAGGTATAATTAATTTTAGTAAACAAAACTCTACCTATAAATTTAAACCCACAATGTATATCACGTCTTGTTTAGAAATGAATTGGTGTCTAAAAAATGTTTAACATTTAAAATTGACATAGTTAACAGCGAAACACCCAGTGCTATTGAGAACTTGAGTCGTTTGAAAATATCACTAAAAGTTTGAACCTTCTCAAATATGAAAATTTTAAACGTTGTGGTTCATCAGAGCTTATCAATCATGGAAAACCACAACGAATAATTAGTACTGCACGATGTAGCATCGATTTCTAACCACCAAAAATTGTTGCAATGCAGATACTCTTAATACCTAATTTGATATTTTCTGTTACACTCAGATAATACCTTTAATTATTAGTTAATTACATCGGTGTGAAGTGAACATTTCAACATATTTACTCTTAATTACAAAAGTCGTTGTGTACTGAGATTTATCCTTATATCTATATTAATATAAAAGAAAGTATGTATGTTCCTTATAGACTCCAAAACTGCTTGCCCGATTATAAATGAATATTTTTAGTAGAATCTTTAGATTGAACCAGCAGATACTCCTGTAAATTTTTGTAGCGATCGAAGAATTTATTTTTAACCGTCAATGACAGTTTTGTTTCGAGGGGTAGTCAAAACCAAACATGCATAGAGTGGCCGGACCGCTAGTATGCTATAAAACAAGAAGCCAACAGCAGCGTTTATTTCTTTGTTCCCGATAAACTTACAACTACTGATCGGATTTTCATATGGTTTTCACCAATAGACGCGAAGATTCGACAAGGATGTTTTATGTATATTACTTATTAAGGTTTTATGTAAATTAGTTGGAACATAAGGTTAAAATGACGATTATTTCGGGAAATTTCAAGTATCCTGGGCGCTTTTATAAACAACTGTGCCCAAACCATTTGTGATATAGCAAAACAATGTAGTAGGTATATTTCTCTGTTATATTCATACAAAAAGTCTGCACGGGTATAAAAATATATTTTAAGAATAAAAAACTACCTTTAAAAAATATATATTACCCATTCTAACTTTACCTTATATGCTTAGCAATGTTCGTTTACACCATATGAATTAAATTATTATCTTGGAATATATCTTAAAATTAAAATTAACGCCCCCAAATATTTAAAAAGGGAAGGAAAGAAACTGACTGAGCCACAGCTGCATTTAGTCGGGTCTACCAATACATTTATAATGGCTTCATACCACCTTAGCATATAGCCGTCGGCAATAGTAAGCCGAAAAATGCTATATGACAGGCCCGCTGGCGCAATGGGTAGTTACCCTGCCTTCAGTTCCACGGGTCGCGGGTTCGATTCCCGCTGAGGATTAACATTTTCTATAAGCAATCTGTTGGTTCTTCAAGCCTGGGTGTATATTTATATTTAAGTATGCATTTAAAATTATATATGTAGTATATCTACCAGTTGTCCGTCACCCATAACACAAGTATTAAGTTACTTACTTTGGGGTCGGACGACTGTGTGTGTAAGTGTCCCATATATTTATATATTAATTTATATATGTATTTTTTTATGTATCATGCTCTCCATCCGACTTCTTTATATACACTGTTTATCGATTATAAATTGCTGTTGCAAAGCTTTCAGCAAGTAGAACTTATATAATACTATTAACTATTCAGTCACTCCAGACATACGGAGCGACTAAACCCTAACGCATTAAATCTGGTGTTAATGAGCAACTGGCATAATTAGATTGAATATGTTAGATTAGATTTATAAACATACTATCATTCCATGGCCGACACTTTCAAAAAGCGCATCACGTGCTTTGGAGAAAGATACCGGCAAATGTTGGTGAACGGTGGCGTAAGTGGGCGGTATGAACTGAACAAGAGGACATTTGATTTAGAAGGCGGATCACGCGGGAACATCGCGCATGCGCTCATTCACTTGAGGAAACAATTCCTCTCTCGCTTTTTGGCGGGAATACGAATAAGTAATACGAATGTCTAATAGTCGTTCTACCATTAATCTCATTAATTGTGTAGTGCTTAACGTCTGTATTATCATCGAATTTATAATCCAACAAACCAAGTCATTTCAACCTCCTTATGATGGTAAGTTTATTCAGTCTGCTACAATTTAATTATTATATAATTTATAAATTGTCTTCTGTTCAATCGTGGTATCTAGATGTTTATTAATATATATATCTAAAAACTTCAACTTAACTTAACTTTTAAACTGTTTTTTACTTTACCTTTTTTTGCTTCGAAGTTAAAATGTAAATTATAAGATTATATGTAGGTATTTTTTTAAATTTATGTAGGTATAGTGTACATAAAGTAAACGGTCATTCTTTGCGCATAATAAAAGTTGAAAATGATACAGCTAGTTTTAAGTTCTAATTTTCTAAACAAAAAAAATGATATTTCATCATAGCCCCCAATTTATTTAGTAATTTATTTTCTAATCTTTTGTTGTTTAGATTCTAAAAGGTTTCTTACCTTTTTTACCACGTTTGATGATAAGTCAATGTAGTCTAAGACGAACGAATATATATCAAAGCATTATACCTGGGGTATTTTAAAACAATACAGTTTAAAAGACAGTAAGAAATTCCGTGGACCAACCGAGAATCAATCCTCTGGATTTCATTGTTTCTTTAATCGCGCCACTGCGACATTGTATATAGAATATGAAAAAAATCCACTTTAATCTTGAACCCATGTACTAATTGAACGAGTTGTTTTAAAAGTGTATTGATCGGCAATTCGTTATTCGTCACAAAACTTTGGTGTAGCTTTTAATATATAAAATGGAATACATATATATTTATTATTTCATTGATAAATCAGCGTTTATTTTATTTTCTATTTTTAGTGTTTATTTTATTATTTTAATTAGACATTCGGATAATTGTTTGGTTCCAAATATATGTTATTAGAGATTATCTACATGTCTGTTGAGCCTACCAAAAGAACGGTTTCCGATGCTTGGTCACCAATGTAACTTCTATTTTTTTTTTATCGCATTTCTTCATGTAAAGGCAAAAAGTGAACGATGTATCTCTTCTTTCGCTTATCTCGTGCTTTTCGCTTATCTACAGCCTAAATTACCACAAGGTACAAAGTACCCTTTGTATCTAACTTAAACTACAAAAGCTTTGGTGTCTGACTTGCCTGTCCGTTACATAAAAATTTCTTTTTTTAAATCATAACAATACAAATTTATTGTTTCTTTTATTTAATAAATGGTCTAAGAATAAAATGAGGATATAAAATTAAGATATGTTCTCTTTGTTACCGTAGCCCTCATATACTATTAAGTCTCATTTAGGAAAATTGTCTGGATTAAATAATTAAGCCTCCGTTGCGCCGTCGCCGCAATTCACTTGCCCAACACAAATTATAGAAGTAACAGACATTAGTTTTCTTTGAGAATCCAATAATACAATGAAAACAGTAAGCAACTTTGAATAGAAGTTGGGGAAAACTTTTATCCCAAAATTTGTATATGTCCCTTGCCTACGCAATGCATACTAAAATTAAAAATAGATAAGTCCGTGTGTCTTTCTCTCTTTCTGTCCGTTTGTCTGTGTCTTACGATTTAAGGACAATCAGCTTTTAAAATATAGATGAAATTTTACACAAAAAATTGATTCTATTAAGAAAAAAACAATATAATTGAGGGTATTTTACCACTAAAATCAACTTGAACGAAGTCGTAAGCAACACTAGGTAGGTAATTTTTGTAATTACTTCTATAAATAGAATATTATAATCAAATATTTTTATTATTTAAGACCATAACCCTTTAATTTATATTTCTTTAAGAACTTACCTACATTACCTACATCTATTTTCCATTGCAGAAGGTTTGTTAGTTTTACAATACGCACTATATATAGTACTGCTCCCCAATAAGGAGTAGAATCACAGTAGAGCAAACATAAATTAAAAAAGCGTACCGTAGAGTTTTCATTTTGATTTTGCTACGAAACCTAATATCACCCTAATCACTTAATCTGGGCCAAAACGTCCCACGACTTTTATTCACAAATCAGTATCACAAACCACCACAAGGCCAGCATGCGGTTAGGAGTATTTCTTATACAATTACAATCTTATTAATAGAAGTCACTATTAATGATGCACGTGTTCTAGTTAAATATTGCGGTAAAGCATATGACGTTACTTTTGTGTTATAAATTTGTACTCTTACAATAACTTAACAGAATAATCATCAAAGAGGTAACTTCTTTCTTAATAATTTATAGAATTAGGCGTTACTTTGCGGAGATCCATAATACAAAAGTAATAATAAAATTATTTTGCTATAATCCGCGATACAGTAAATAGAAAATATATATAGTGCTAAATGTATAGTGGACTATCACGTTTCTTCATACCCGTTACATGCAGGATTCGTAAAAACACATGCACAAACCTCCACCACTGCCACCACAATACGCTAGCACTACACACGTTCACTATCACAAACTCAACAATCGTTTCGCCCCGCAACCAAAGCATCATCAGGAGATAGACTCCACGACAAAATCGCAAAGCTTTTGCAAACTTTTGTATAAAATATGACGAGTTGGTAGTGAATCCGCACTGTACATTTTTAAAAGAGAATCCGTAATGTTGGTTGTACGAAAGTAAAAGTATCAATGATTAAAAAATTCCCGTATTCATTAACAACTTTTAAAAAGTTACATCGTTTTAGAAGCAGTGCGAAGTGCAAAGTCAACAATGATATTCATGACATCAACAACTTCCGACAATATTGCGTCTAAGTCATTTGGATATTGGGTATTCGGAACATTTTCGGTTTTTCTTTTACGTACAGAAAATGGTTCGAGTGGATTTCTTAATGGAAAACCGGATACCTAAATTTCTAAAGAGCATTGCGTTGGTATTTTGTCCGATACAAAAAAATATCGACAGGCAAAGCTGTTAACCTGTAAATATATACGGATAGCCATTGTAGTTATGGAAAAAAATATCTGTTAATTGTAATTATAGGTATTTAAAGAATCCTCTGTCATTTAATTTAAATAACAAAATACCTATTATCCCCAACCTTAGATTTAATTAAGTTCTAAGGAAAGTAAAGTAATGCATCTTAAGTTTTTAAATGTAAGGGAAGTACTTACGTAAAATATCTTGGGTATTAATTTTCATTAATAATTTTCTATTCAAATATCCTTTAAATACATACGAAATACTTAAATCTGATCCTAATTTAGTAATCTTTTGTCAATACAATAGTCACGTGATCAGATTAACATACAATTAAGACATACACAAATTTTCCATTACGGTACGTATACGTGACAAAACAAGAAAGGAAATCGTAATAAGGCAAACATAATTAGAAGCTATATTAATGGAGTATTAGTAACATTTTTTAAAATGAGCAATTTTTCATAAAATTAAAAGAATAGAAAGATCTAGTATCTTAACAACTAGTTATCTAGTCTAGTATCTTATCCAACATATTAAAATGGTTTTAATTCTTATTTAACAAATATAAATAATATAAAATAAAATGGTCCTTAATATCGAGAATTCAATATTCAGAATTAAAAAATGTAATGTTTTAAGTGAAAATATTTTACAATGCAATTTAGAAGTGAAAAAGAAACTTCTTATAGGCTAAAGTATAATAAGTTAATAAACTATGAAACCTTATGTCGAAGTCGAAGGCCTTGATGAATTTTTAAACTTTTTATTAGATTTACTACCAAAAGTATTCAAATATTGAAGTTTTAATTGGCTCAAGGTAAGATATATGTAGGTCTATGGTATTATGGCATTAAATTTTCAAACCATTGTCTAACACGAGGCTGATCGATGTTAAAAGCTAATTACGTACATTTAGAAAATTACACATTGCGTAAGCGTTTAATTAAAGTTCGACGTGACTATTTATCTGTAAATAACTCCTCAATCATCACATACCTAGATAGTTAGATTTTGGTTTCTGATTCGATTATTTTAAATCTAGCTTAGTAAATGACCGCTTCTACCAGTCTAGTTTATCTTTGTCACTTACAATGACTATTAAAGAGATAATATTAAATTTATTAGCCCCATTTTAATCGTTAAATTTGAAATACAAATTAGTTTATGATTGAAAAATAGATAGCAAACTTATGACTTACTTACTTACGACTAGAATTAGTACTTCTCTATTTCGATGCAGTTATGGTTCACATATGAAATTTAAATTAAATTAATATATATAATATTAAAATAGTTATCCAAAAGATAAATTCGAATGAAAAATCCATAATGTGTACTACTTAAGTATTATTGCTACAAGGAAAGGTTGCTAAACTGTATCACTCATAACATGGTCCTTGGATTTGATATATTATCTTGTTTTCAATTAAATGAAGTTGATCCTGTTGCTACTATTAGTATTCTAATATTAAATTACTTAATCCACGAATTAATTGGGCAATTTAGTATACAAAGGTTTTTTTGTAAAGCTCTAAACGTTATAGGATCTGACTCTTCGCTCATTAGATTGATACTCTGAAATCTCCATAGAACACATAGAATAATAACTATTATAAATACAAAGATTGTATATCTTTGAGATGTTAAGGTATTTGATATAAGATGTTATAATATATAACGATTAGAGAAGTTAATAATAAATAGGCAAAACGTTTACAAATTAGTATGTAGTTATGGAGGAGCAAGAACTCCTAACACGAGTTTTTAATACTTAAGAGAAGATGTAGACCTTGTGTGTTTTCTAAAACATTGTGAAATTTAATAATTTTTTTAATGATGAATTCGAATATAATTTATCACAAAAAAGCTGGTAAGAACAGCTTTCCTTCACGATTCAAAAGCACCTGTTTACTTGAATGAAGAATATTTTGAATTGAATTGAATTGATATTCTGAGTGTTTCTGATATAGTGAATTTATAAATCGGGAAATGTTTTCGCAAAACAAAAACTTACTTGCATGTTGTGGATATGGATCGAGTAGACTTTAGTCAAATCTTACGCAATATTCTGTGCCTAGTCCATGAAGATAAAGTAAATCGCGTTATGTTTATTCTTATGC
The DNA here is from genome assembly GCA_947086505.1 of Morpho deidamia. Classification (NCBI taxonomy): domain Eukaryota; kingdom Metazoa; phylum Arthropoda; class Insecta; order Lepidoptera; family Nymphalidae; genus Morpho; species Morpho deidamia. Next base: position 7,477,116 of record CAMTZC010000025.1, read on the forward strand.
TTATAAGCGCTATTGCAAAGACGTAAAGTTTATATTATTCTGAATCTAAATGTACATGAAATTCTGATCTTTCTTATGCATCATCACGAACTTAATGCTCTAGTTTGCATCAATTTACCTAATATTGAGGATATTTTCTTACAATATACAAAGCAAGACTTCTTACCAACAGTAAATCTACTATAAATTAACCAATAACTAGTAGTATATTTATATAGTAGGCATACATACAATCTCTGCTTTAGAACCAACTATAGTGTCAATTGTTAAATTCCGATAAACTTATTGGGTTAGTGAAGGGAGAATAGTATCTTTGGTTTAACGTTTCTAACGCTTTAATTCGTTAAGTAAACGAAGGATCACGCAAGATTATAAACACTAAGTAAATTTGTTTGTCTCATAGAGTTTTATACTACAATATTATACTAGAAAGGTAGACAGCCTAAAATGTGCCAAGTTACAATAAAGAGATAGCAAATAAGGGTGATCTATATATCTATTTTTTTAAGAGCTGTGATAGCCCAATCGTGAGACCACTGTTTCTGATGTAGAGGGCTGCTGTGACCTGAGATGGTGGCAATGTTCCAATATACCGTTTCTGTATCCGGCAATCATTAGGGGTATTCCTGGCATAAAAAGATGTTCTCAATGTGAGCCCTATTTACGGCTTAACAGATCGCATTGATTAAATAAATTTCGTTTTATAATTATAGATTCCCTTATAAACCATTAGGATTCTAGTCCTAAATGTATAAGTAGGATGTTTTCAGTTATTTTTTCTTTTCTTTATCAATTAACCTTACCTATAAAGGTTATGTAATCAACAAAAATGTTTGCGGTCCTTCTCAAAATGTTATAATAACATTACATCACTGACAAATTAAACAAACTATAAATGTTTGGGCTTTTGTAAAACATTCAAGTTAGTTTAAGTGCAGTTAGTAAGTTCTATATAAAATTAAACATGTAGTACTATATAAATACTATATATATATATATATATAATTAAACATATAATACTAAGTACCTGTGGTTAAATACCAAACTATCAAATTTTAACATTAGTGTGACAAAATGTTTTTTTTGTTTGATATTCTTTTTTCCACGGCCGTGTGCTGGAAAACAGCAATATACCTACAGGTATATAGTTGTATATACCTGAAGGTATATAGCTGGAAACCGGACGTAAACTACTTTTTTTCTTTGTCAATTCTATTTCTTTTACTCGATAATGAAACCCGGAAAAGCGACAATTATTGAATCTATGACAATATTCAGTAATATCGGTTGAGTAAGACTGAGTTTGACAGTGAAAACATGGTTTTTCTTTTCAATTAATATATTATCATAAAATCATAACAATATTTTCGAAAGGCCATTTCATATTAAAAGGTATATTATAACTTTTTAAACATTTAGTTCTATTTCTCTATCAAATAATACACAGGAATTACTAACCCACACTGTTGCAAACAAGATTCCTTTAAGACAGCACTTATAATGGATTTTGCGCAAGTATATTGATTCATGATAACTGCTTATGGGTATTAAATTACAGAGAGAATCGAAATGAAATATCCTCTTAAGACGATACTAAACCTTCGAATGTGAATGAAAATTGTAGACAAAATAGTAAACGTGAATGTGAAATCATAGATATCATTTCCAAATGTGAAAAACCTTTTCTTCATAAATTTTATCGTCTATATGATAAACAAGGAAAATTTATAGGAAATCATAACTATTTTTTCGAAATAAATTTTCGGTCTCATGAGAGTATCATGTATCAATACGCTTTCCTTCGTTACGCTCTCTAGTGTAGACTGAGAGGTAAACAAATCTTGTAGAATTGAGTTGCCTCTCACCAGGTATGATATTGTATGACTAAGCGATTTGTCATGTTGTATTTGCAACTAGGAGATTGAGAGTCTCGAAGAACCGTTTATCTTGATATATATAATATAGTGTGCTGGGGATAACAATAATAAAAAAATCACTTGAATATGAAAATAGCAAGGAATTCACTCAAACATTAGCCAAACTTTTTAACCATTCAAAATTTTTACTCAATAAACCGAAAGGCATAAATTTAAACGTTTGTTGATTAAAAAAACAAAAGTAATAATAAAATTATTTTGCTATAATCCGCGATACAGTAAGTAGAAAAAATATATAGTGCAAAATGTATAGTGGACTATCAGTTTTTTTCCTACCCATAATATGCAAGATTCGTAAAAACACATGCACAAACCTCCACCACTGCCACTACAATACACAAGCACTACACACGTTCACTATCACAAACTCAACAATCGATTCGCCCCGCAATCGAAGCATCATCAGGAGATAGACACGACAAAATCGCAAAGCATTTCTATTTACTGTATCGCGGATTATAGCAAAATAATTTTATTATTACTTTTGTATTATGGATCTCCGCAAAGTAATGCCTAATTCTATAAATTATTTGTTGATTAAACTAAACCACCTTCCTAAATTTACATGAATCAACTTACATATTAATACTTCTGAACATTTATGAAATCGTTTACCCTAAATACGTTAAAGGTTGAAAATTGGTTGAAAAAATTGAAAACTTCCTTTGTAAGGAATTTGTAACTTGTTCATACAGAAATCAAGGAGTCAGTCAGCTATTATTGTTACTCAATAGTCGATGCAAGTCTCCACATTCGAACACATACTATCGCGGCTAGTAAGATATAACTCAAATTAAATTCTTGGTGAAGAGGTTCATTTGTTTTTATGTATACGACTAGTTAAAATACAAACCAGAAATATAAATTATAAAACGTTTACATATCCCGTAGGTATATTAATCAATTCTGAAATTTTCTCGACTCGAATCTTGACTTGATCATTGGCTTTAATTAACAAGTTACTGACATGGTTGAAGATAATTGATTTTGAGATGTGGTGCTAATGTTTGTAAAGGTCATGATAATTTACTCGACAGTCAGGAAATTCCTGAAGGGAAACAAGTTTCTAATTTCTTTATATAAAGTTATGTAACTATAGGTAATGCTCTCACATCATTCGACAATATAATGGATGACAGTGTCAATAGATGTCGAATGGAAACAAACTAAATAGATAATAATTTTATTTAATAATAATTTATTTATTTTTATCCAATAATTTATAATTTATTTTAAGATAAAATGTTCCATGATCATCTCCTACAAAAAAGGCTTAAAACCAGTCTAAGAAACTCGCTACATTTAAACTTCACTAGTCGTTTATATATTTCCATATTAAGCTTGCAAAATTGTAGATATACAAGTATACGAGTAAGCAGAATAATTGCATTCCGCACACACGCAGTGTTATCAGTTATTTTTGATTAAGTTTTTTTTAAGTAAGTAATTTTAATAACTTTGTTCTGCTTCTATTTGTTAATTTACTACATACTACTTTCAATGTTCTTGAGGAGACGGGAGATTCTAGACTGAGCCACTAAAGCTTAGAAGAGTTTTTTTTTAATAGATACAGAATTATTTTAAATATCTTTAAAACTTAGCAGACCCTGAATTACCTAAATGATTATTTTATAGCGTATTAACTTTATAAGTAAGGTTAAAGGGAACATTACTGTTTTCCGGGTGAAAGTGAATCTCTCGAGGGACTATGGACGGACACACCTCGAGTAATGTCATGAGACTATTATACATCATTAGATACAGGTTATATAATGATAATATAAATATTTGTTATGAATAGATTACTGGACAGAACAGTCGGTTTTAAATAAACGAAGCAGTGTTTAACGTAAGTTTTTAATATTTTGTTTTGGAATTATAAATAAGGATATTCATCAAATAATTCTCTAAAAGAAATATGGATTTTCATATAATACAGAACGTTTCAGTTATCAAGGCTAAAGATACCGATGTCCTTTGGGAATTTAATACGATAGATCGAACAATTCTCGGTACAGTTGGCACGTGAAGGGAGAAACTCAATATCTCAACACTTATTTATTTATCAATCTGCTAACAAAGCTGTTGCAAAGGCTATTAATGAAATAAGTCGTTACTTTGGAGGTCCATAACACAAAAGAATTGATATTATACTTTAGTAGCTAGTTATTTGTTCTTATTCATAAATTTGCCGGAGAAAATGTTCCATACAATACACCTAATAATAAAAAAGGACAGTACATATATCATAGAAATAAATAAATAATGCTAAAAAAGTAACATAAGAAGGGTGTGTTACTATAATAATAAATTACTTAATTTATTGATAATACGAATACGTCGGTAAATAGAAGATGCCTTTTACATAACTATTTACCATTTCCCAGTCTATGGTAAGTCCGATTCGCCGCAGACTAAACGGTAGTTCTATTCTCACGGGACATTTATACTTGTCGGGACATGCAATTTAAAAGTCGTTATCTTCTCCTCTTTAGTTAATTTTAATTTCGTTTTTATATTAATAATAGTTTTCTCGTTTCAAAGTTAACTTTTCAGAGCATGCTTATAATAACTAATACAGTCTAATATATATATATATATATATATATATATATATATATATATATATATATATATATATATATATATATATATATATATATTAGACTGTATTAGTTATATAGATTACATATATTAGACTGTATTAGGTATAATACAGTCTAATATATATATATATATATATATATATATATATATATATATATATATATATATATATATATATATTAGACTGTATTAGTTATTATAAGCATATGTCGACATTCGACATATGTCGAAAATAAATATTAGTTTTATATCCAAAATGATTTTTTTATACCTCACAAGAATATTTTATCCTATTATCCATTTAGTTTTGAACTTCGAAACTTCACTACTAAAGAAATTATAATATTGTCGTCCTTATCCTTTGCAAAGTATTGCAAAGTATTGCAAGGTTGCTCTTTTCAAAGTATAATGCACTTTACATTGAAGGGACAGAGCCCTTTACATGCTCAAATTTCGCAGATTTGTGTGACAAACATTCCGTACTGAAACACCATAGTGGGTAATTGCAGCATATACTTTTGCTGCAAGAAGAAGGATGACATTTGTCTTGTAATAATACATATGTAATGTGTCTGTTTATGATTTGTACCAAAATAAAACAAATATTGTTGCAGGATCTGCTAAAACAAAACGTAGAGCAACGTATTTTCGATCTACATGAAATGAGTAGGCGTATTGCTAAATTCTTACATCAATGGCTATTGTTTCTTCTACTATACTATTTGTAGATTTTGTATGAATGTACTAAACCGTTGAACATTAAAATGACTGTATATTCAATAACTCTTACTAAAATTACTTTGTTCTATTTCGGCAAACCTAGAACAAATGTATAATACGCTAGTAAGGCATACTTAATATCTTAATAATGAAATGCTTCGGCAATGTACGCTCTACTTGCTCATACCGCACTTGACCGATTTCAATAAGAATAGGCATTGCACATGCAAGTACAACTTGCATCACAATCATTGACACTGCACCAGCGAAACAAATTGAACATTCGCCTATAGATAGCATTGTCCTTGATATGTCCCGTAGTTATACATCGTGATATAGTAGACACGTCTAAAGATCGTGACAATTGTCATCGCCTATACGTAACAAACTCTGTTGATAGTATCAATCCGATTTTTTTATCGTTGGAATATAGAATTTTACTCAGTATAAAGAACACGGAAATCGCAACGGTCTATATTGAAGCATCTCCTCACTTGGCGGTAAATGAGGCTGACGTCACATCCGTTAAATTTTGACGGTAAGGAAGCGGCCACCTGTGTTTATTTGCTGTCTCGGCTTTGACTATGGCTTGGCTGATGAAGCTTATGGCGAGGCGTAACATTAGTTACGTCTTCTACTACATTGCATCGATTCAAATTCAAATAAGTCTTTATTCAAATTGGCCTATTACAAGCACTTTTGAAATCATTAATCAAATCAGTCAAATTAAAATTAAATTGAAGCTACAACTGGTTCGGAAAGGTGCTCTAACCGAGAAGAACCAGCAAGAAACTCGGCGGTCACTCTTTTGAAAAATAAATATTACAAAGTTTGTATTAACTATTGTTAACAAACTTAGATTATACTATCGTCTAGTACATAGATAATTCAGTAAATAACAAAAGTATACTTTTCCATCGTATAATATTTTCTCCATAAGTCTTTTTATTTCAAACTGTAGTCCAAACAGCTTTCATAAAGTCACCACATGGACCGGAGTAGAGCAAAACGAATGAAAAGAATGCGAAATACGGAGAGTTAAGCGCAGAATCTCTAACACCGCCGGATCACGGACGGCTATTGGCGAAGTGCTTTTACTTAGTCAATAGAGTACCTTTAGAAGGTGCTATAAGATATTACAAAATAGTTAAAACTATAATTTAACGATAAATTTAAATTTTTTAATTAAACCATAATTTTAGTAATTCAAAAGGCTTTTTTAATTTATCCTTAGAAGTTGTACAAATTTCCGTATTCCTGGATTGCTTGTATTAGAGTTATTTTCGCCAGAGTTAATAGTTACGAATTCTTTTCAGTGTGGTCGTAGGCCCATATCCTGGATAGTCTTTACTTAATGATATTTTCAATTCATCATACGAAGGAAAAATGGTCATGATACTTGTATAAAAAAAGTAAAGTTTCTTTCTTTATACATTCTTAATTCTATTGCTGGGCATAGGCCTCCTCTATCCATTTTTGGAAAGAAGGACCTACCACGCTGCTCGAATGCGGATTGGTAGGTTACACATATTACATGCACTATAATGCATATTCTAGAGATATGCAGGCGTCCCCATGATGCAATTTATTAATAAGACACATGAGTTTTAACAGAAAAATCATTGGTGTATTTCCGGGGTTGAACTCGTTAGTCCTCAAAAGTGTCATCGCTGGAATATCACAGCTTTTGAAAGTTATATATCTCCGGTGAATACCTAGTAATATGTAACCTACCAATCCACATTTGATCGCTGGTGGATCGTGGTGGGACAGTTAAAACCCTTCTCTCTTAAAAGAGAGACGACCGCTACATTTAAGTAAGACTAAACGAGTTTAGGTACTGTACTATATAATTTTCATTACTTGGCCTTGTCTGGCCTCACCACGCATCTATTCACCTTCTTATCTTAATAATTTCGTCTTCATTAACCGTTACTAATCAATCACTCCACACATATAAGTAATCTAAGACGCCAGTCAAGATAACAAAGCTCACAATCCAAGGCAAGTGCAGTATTAGCGCTTTCGTGAGAGGCATGCGCATAGAATATCTGTTGTAACAGTTAATACTCAACGAACAGTGGATCGGTAATTAGGCTGCTTTATTTAAGTCACGTCTATGGGCAAACGGCTAATGATAAACAAGATTGAATTAAGGGGAATCTACTAATATATTACAGAGCATTTACCGAACGTTCGATAGCAATTTGCACAACTTCAAAGTGTAGGTAAAGTTCCATAAAGCAAAATATACTTGAAACGGTCATGTTCCGAAGAAGCTTTTATTGTAAATTGTTTAGGTTTTAACAGTTCTATTCAAAGTTTGCGGTTACGCTTGATTCTTAACACCTTATCGAAAAAAACACAATGATAATAATTATTATGTACGGTATATACGAAAATATCAGTATAACATAACTACCAGCTGTCATTGTGTTCAACAACAAAGAGCTTTGAAACGTAATGTAATTTGTCTCTCACCTTGGGTTAATGTAGAGCTTGCTTCCATTTTGATCGTTAAGAGACCTATTTGTTATGTCTCCAGGAAGGTTACAGATGTTTCGTCACATCGTGCCATTGAATATTTCAGTAATGTGTGTCTAAATTCAAATATGATCGCTTTTGTTTCACTAGATTCAGAAAAATTGCAATATGCGCTACTTAAAAACTAAGATTATTATTGAATATATTTCCCACGCATGTCGCATTTAAACACCGCCGAATAGATTTATGAATGTAATGATATGGGAATTAAGTAAAACGGTGCTAATCGAATTAATTCATTTACTTTGTTCTCAAAGGTGAGAACAGATCTTTATAGACAGGAGAAAGGTCTTTAACGACGTATTTATTGGTAACCGCGAAGGCCAAATAGCAAAATGTGTGACTTTTATCAAGGGTAGGCTTCAAACACTGTAACTTGTAACTTGAATATCTCTAGAGATTTCCAGAGTTAATATGATAATTCTAATCTGCTTAATAAAGCTTTAGTTTTGCGGGTCTAAGCCGTAATCTTCCTCTCGAAAGGGATTTTTTTTTCCATTATTGCTAATATTTTCGCCACTATTTTATATGTTTACTAATATTGTCACAGAGATTAGATAATTATCATCTCAAAAAGAGTTAAGTTCATGAAAATAATTTCTGCACTTTTGGAACGATTATTAGATATTAGACATGTTATCACGTGCTTTTCGAGACTCGGAGAAAAGGTGAATGGCCGAATGATGAAATAGAACCACCAAATATCAGTCACAGACTTGGGTCATTGTCGAAACATCGCAATTCTCTGACATTCGCTGTTGCAACCTTACCATTCTGCCATAACATCCATCCATACTTAAAATATAATTGCTTCAAATTATACAAGAAAGTAATCTTCTTGACGATATTTTGGATATGTGTTTCAAAATTTGAATCACTTAAATTAAGTAAGTGTTAATTAATCAAAAATAATTGACCTCTTTTAAAATTATGATAGATAGCTCCAGAGTTTTATTTATATATATGATATTAGTAGGATTAATATAGACTGATACATAAAACACACTTTTCTAAACTTCAGTTTCCATTCTGATTGTCGCACATTATCTATAGCAATTTTGGATTTAGGTACAATAGTAGTATTTAAATTTATATATATTTATATCGCCAGCAGCATAAGAGGTCAATAGATAAATGGTTAGTTGGTCAAATCATCAGTACAAAATTTGAAAGAAAGTCTTGAATATCAAGGATAAAAATCATATAGAGTTGATGGATCTAAAGCAGTTGAGGAAATTTGTATAAATTAATTAATCTTGATACGCCCATTCTAATTTTTAATAATCCTTAATTCAATTTCGCTTCCACAAGTACATTTGAATCGTCAAATTAAAATGAAGCTACGAGTGGTTCAGAAAGGTGCTCTTAAGTAGAAAAACTTAAAACTTGGCGCTTACTCTTTTCAATAATAATTTCAATAATTTTGCAAGTATAACAAATCAAAAATCACAATATAATCTAGTGCTTAGCTGGTTGCAACTTAAATCTAAGCTTTCTTATCATCAATATATTTGAGCTTTCTTATCTTCAAAACTATTACCTATGTACCATATAAAATCAAATAATCAATCGACATTGGAACCGCAAACATGACAAAAATTAAGTAAGTATGATCAATCAAGTAGATAACTGCTGCATACCTTTCATTCATCAAGGTCGTGTTATGCATCATGATCTGTACCATCTCGAGAATAAAGCAAAATCTGTTACGTTTACTATGTCAAGTTCGCGAGACATCAGATTAGACGAAATGTATGAACTGCCATCTAGATATACCTAAAAACGTACATAAAGATCATGTCGTCTAAGGCTAAATTATCTTTCTACCATATCGGACATGTTAAATTTATTAAATGACAAAAATGTTCTAAATATTATATTTGTAACTTCTTCTTCTTCTTCTTTTAAACTTTTTAAAATATGTTTGTATACCGCTTGTGAAAGCTTGAGCTTTTAGAAATACAATTTAATCGTTGTAATCATTTGTATATTACTATATTATATTTAGAATAATCATGTCCTGCCTGTATAGATTTTTTTATTGGCGAGAGCGGAAGTATTTCCGAGTACGTTGAGATAAAAGTGTCTTTTATAAATAAACATTTATACAAATATATTATTATTCTTGCTAGTTCTTCACGATAATATAATTTTATCTATATTTAATATTATAAAGAGGAAAGATTTGTATGTTTTTATGTATTTACGAGTATGTATGTTTGTAATATTTTCATGCAAAAACTACTGGACGTATTTCAAAAATTCTTTCACTATTGGAAAGCTGCTTCTTCACTGAGTAAGATGGGCTATATTATATTTTCAAAAAAATAGGGATCCTTAATAAAATTGTAATAAGGTGTGAAAAAATTAGTCATAAAAATCTTTCATCGCGTGCGACGTGGAAACTATTTATGATAGAACAAAAATGTTCTACAGTATTATAGAACGTATCAATATCTACAAAAAAGTGTCCGACACCATAATATGTCTAACTATTATATGACAATATAGGTAACTACTTTTTTACATTTTAAAAGTTGATAAACATGCCGACAATAGTCAAACCATTTTATTCATATCTCTGTATTAATTAATCCTTATCCCATTAAATGATATTTTATTAAAAACTGTTTCAATACCTGTAAAATACTTTTTAAATTATTAAAATCAAAAGATGAAACGAATTTAAAAATTACAATCTACATAAAATAATGCCATAAAAAATTAATAGTATCGACAAACACATTATAACAGGGCCTGGTGAGTTAGCCCTTATTCCAAGGATACCAATGCTATTAAAAACCTTTTAAAAGAATGCAATTTCCAGTTAAAACTTTTTTTGCCTTGATAAGTCCCAGGGCCAAACTTTTAATTTACAAAAATAAATATTTAGTCCGACTTAGGAGCATTTCCACTACCACGAAATCGGTATGTACGCAAAAGAAACCGCAGGACATTGCAAGTGTTGTTTAGGCTTGACTAACGTCGGTCTTAAGCGACTATCTTTGTAATAGAGGGAAAGACTGGTTATAACGTCATTACCAGCGAAAATGCGGTGTGTGTTGTGTTGACGATCGTGATTTTATTGTCAGGCTCAAATAGGCCACTTTGTTAGTAGCACGAGTAAATTGTTACTCATTAGTTACATCAATATTTAGTAGAAGGTTAATAATGACAACGCTTTTTTCTTGCAGAAACTTCCGAGTCAACCTCTCAGAAGCATATGCAGTTTGCTGTATCTAATGCAATTATCATATGATGTAGTAGGTACGCAATTCGCATCCCATGTGAACATAAATACACCCGCTAGAAGCATTTCTCATGGAGTTGGCGATCCGGTGTCACTATTGGAACGACGAGCTTACCAACGATTCCCGCAAAACCCATCTTTCAGGAGATTACAAAGTAAGTACTTAATGACATGAAAAGTGGAGACTGCTTGTAAATTATAATACTATAAATAAATAAAATATTAAATATCGTTTTGATCCTTAATAATTTAATCTCAATCACAAACAAAGTACTAATCTCTATCATATACAATAAATAGCATTCATCTGCCACAAAGCTTTCGGTTACGATACTAATTTGCTGGTACTATGTACTATTAAGCAAAAACCAAATTCAAATAGTCTACCTCAACACTTACGAAGAGAGACTTCAATCAGACGTAATATCCCCGATTAGGCTGTCTAGTTCGACATAAACACTCTTTGCAAAAAAAGTCTTCTTCTTTCTTCTCCTTAACAGACGGATGTCCACTGCTATCACTTGTATCATATTTTTTTAAGAATGAATGTGCCACGCGATTATGCGCCTGTTGAATCCAGTGGCTCTTTAAGATCTTTTTATGATCCACCTATTGACAGGACCATCATGGTTAGGCAGTCAAATGTATGGAATTGTTGATCTTTCCATTATTCTTTGAAAGGTAGCACCCATCGGTTATTTTAACAATGTACCCCCTTTTTTTTTTTTACATGAGGAAACCCGTCATGGGTGCTGCTTTCCGTGGGGGTGAAAGCAGTAAAGCAGTAAAAAGCAGTAAACAATGTACCCCCTCATTGCACATTTAGCTTTGCAGCACGATTTTTTTTATTATGCGACACACACACAGTCGTCAACCCCAAAGTAATAATGTACTTAATAATTGTGTTATGGGTGACAGACAACTACTAAATATATACTTATATAATTTTAAATAAATACTTAAATACAAATATGCACCCAGACTCTAAGAAACAAAAAATAATATAAGAAGATCCCGCCGAAGATCAACATTTGTTGATCTTCGGCGGGATCGAATCGTTAATCGGAATCGAACTCGTTACCCGCGGAGCTGAAGGCAAGGGTGACTGCCAACTGCGCTAACGGGTAACAGTCAATTAGCTTAGCTATCAATTCTGATGATCTAGAAGATAAAAAAAAGACTATTTGTACTTACTGTGTAAATGTATTATTAATATTATATATTTATTAATTATATAATGATTAGACGTAGTTTTGCTAAGCCTTAGTAATAGATGCGAATAAAAATTTTTGATTCAACAAAAGGATCATTAGACATACTGTATCTATTATTTAAAAAAATGTTAATCCAGCGAAGCATGACGTCAATGATAAAGTGAACAGACAACAACAAAAAGAAAATTATTCGATAAAAGCATCTATTTTTGCTTGTTCTAATAATTTTGTATGGAAGACTTTCTGTTAAAATCTCTCACGGGGCTGACGACCCGAGGATAGAGCGGCATTATCGTTTGCTCTACACCAATGTATACGTAACAAAGCTTTTTCAGATTAGCTTTTGCTTGCGACTTTCTCTGCTTGGACTTCAAAAGCATGAAATGCTAACGATAATTGTATATTTAAGTTATTAAGATTTAATACTGTATCCGTCAATATAGTTTTGCAAATATCTCATTGTATGCGACCATTTAGGAAAGGTTAAAAGCAGTATAGTAAGTTATCCGTATATACATACCCGTAAGAGATAAATATATGCCGTGGCAGGATTTTTTTAGGCATTCAACAGAGGAATATCCCCACCACACATTGTTTTGTTATATCTCAAATGACGTTTCAGCGTTCTCGGTTAGAGCTCCCAGGTAGTTTTCTTTTGTCATTCAACATATCGTTGTATTTTAATTAATTTACAAATATCAATAAACAAAATCGAAATCATAAACAAAAACAAAAAAAAGTATCATATCATTATTAACAAACAAAGTGTTACTTTCAATATATTCACTAAAACATTCATTATAGGGCCACATACGCAAGGTCAAGGTGGCTATGCACGATATAAGCCAGCCATACCCTTCCAGATTGAAGAAATACAGCATGGAAATTCGATAAGGCCATGGCAGTACAATAACTTTATAGGTAAGTTATTAATCAACATCAATGTTGGTATGTTATATTGTTAATTATAACAAATAAACAACCTACTTAATTTTAATCCCAAAAACTTTAAAAGTATTATCTGGAAGAGGTATGGTGTAGGCAATGTGGTTGGTCGAATTATATCCACCATAAATCCGTACTGTGTTCAAATGCATCAGTCTGTTGATTACTTGATTACTATACGCTGACTCTTCTAAGCCTGTCAAGTTCGGGGTTCCGTACATTAGTCGCTGTTCACTAAAATACTGAGATCATCAGCGACGATTGCCCTCTCTCAAACATTTATAACAATAGAAAACAAGTTTTGCTCGCAAACATCAACCTCTCATTACTTTAACCCTTAGGTATACCAGGACTTTAAGTGTTTTTTATTTAATTTTAACGCTCAATATTGATAGTCTGGTACGATATAAACTTATAAACCGGGTCAACGTGTATGCTAAAACAAATATTATTTTTTTCTTCAAGAATAGAAAAACCAACATATTACATAATTGACGGCAATTTAACAACACTCAAGTCCATGCAAACGAAATCGCAAGTACTAATAGATATTATTATACAGTTTAACTCACACAATAGTTGATGATTTATATTTAGATATAACACATGCCTATATCATATTTTAATAACTTTTTAGCGATGCCAATACCACTGCTGCCTCCTTCGCCGTACAAAGTGGACTCTCCCGATCCAGAGTCTCTGTGGCCTATAGGATTGTTCATGCCACCTATCATTCCCTTGCAATTTGGTCCTCACCGTCGATTAGACGCTCCCGGTAATAATTTCTTAAAACTTCTATTACATTATACTACAAAATGTGAGACTTATGTCGTATTGACATCCTAAAAGTGTAAAAATTGTTGACTTTTTCGTATCAAGGAGAAAAACATTGTACACCAAAAAAAACCTTTCTCACCGTACCCTAAAAAAATTACTCATTTTACTATAATATAAGTGTCAGTCAAAAAGACAATTTTTTTCGAAATTTTTGATATGATAAATGTTTTAAGCAACAAGGCAGTCTGTCTATCTGTTACGCTTTCACGGCTAATCCACGAAAGCAATATTAATAGAAATTTGGTACAATTAACGTTTATATACCGACCTTCTAAACAGGATAAAAGAAGGAAGTAAAAGGAAAAAATAATTCGCCAGTACAGCTTATGATCAATCTTTTTTTTAATTGATACCTCATATATTTCTCTAAAAACTATTACAGGTACCGAAATCCAAGATCCCTATCTACTAGAAGGGTCAGAGGCCATAGCAGCGATAATCAAATCTTCCCGTCACGGCCAACTATACTTCCACGATATACCCCACATCGAGTCCCTGCTGGCAAACCAAGAGCTCAGAGCCCGAAACAACCTCAAGCCACACCGAATCGCAAGCATACGACAAACTTGGCCATTTAATAGACCCTAGTATTGTATAATATAAAAGAATTAATAAATTAAAACTATATAATTTTTTGTAAAAATACTCATTTTAATATCTCTTACACTTTATTGCATTGTAAAAAGTATATAAAAATACATTTAAGTCACGTAACAATGTTTTTTTTTTAATTAAAATTACCTATATATCGCTCATGGGCTGCAATAGTGGCACAACCCAAAAAATCATGTTTTGAAATAAATGGGTTGAAAGTTTTCGTTGCAAAGGCAAAATGCTTAAAAAATGATTTGTTTAAAAGAACGGCCAAGTGAATTATGAATTCTAGTATGGTGGTATTGCTGCTGAATAGTATGTGTATAAACTTAACATTACCTATTCAATATCTAAAACACGTGTTTTTTTTGTGTTGTTCCACTATGACAGCCTATTATTGGTATAAACATTTCAGATCAAAAGACATGATACCATTCTATACAGAACTTTAAAAGAATAAAAAATATACATAATATTTACATATTTGCAAAAAAAATTGATTGTGATAATTTATGGAATTAAGCGTAACCTTGCGGAAATCTTTAATACAAAACTAAAGATGTAAGCGACAAGTTTAATTAAAAGAAAATAATATAATTATGTTGTTCATTCAGTTATTGTTATGTTGATTATATTTTAAAACACTTTGAAAAAATATATTCGATTAACCTATTAGTATTTTACTTAATCGTTAGTTGAGCTAAATTGTGATGTGAGTTTGGTCCCTAAAATAATAGGATTTGTTAATAACCTAACAGTTGTTAACTTAGAAGATATGTAAACCATCATCTCAAATATATTAAGTAAGTAAAGTAAAGTAGCGGCCTGTTACCATACCACTGCTGGGAATAGGCCTCCTCTCTCCATTTCTGGAGAGAATGGTTGGAGCTAAGACCTACCACGCTGCTCCAATGCGGATTAGTAGGTTTCCTCACGATGTTTTCCTTTACCGAAAAGCGTGTGATGAATTGCAATTATCAATTAGACACATAAGTTTTAATAGAAAAACTCATTGGTGCCTGCTCGGGTTTGAACTCGTGTTCCCCTCGAAAGAGTCGCACGGTCTCACCGCTGGGCTATCACAGCTTTAAATTAAGCTATCAAATATATTCTGCTACTATTGTCAAAATATATTGTGCTACTAAAAGGATTTCTAGGATCTCAATCTCAATCGCAATGGGTTATCTTGCAAAGGTTACTTAATCAAAGCTCTCTCATAATTAGATTATATAAAAATATTAAGGTATTTCCGATCAATATTATAGTTTCTGTCATTTATGCCATATTACAATACATTAGCTGAGTACAACAACTATTTACAAGATTTGAGAGCTTCATTTTGAGAATTTTATTCGTAACATAAGCTAACATGTTTTTAATCGACAGCATAGTTAAAATTTTTATAATCAACAGCGAAGGTAAGATACTTAGTTGTGCTGAATAAGAGTTGCCTACTTTTAGAGTATTTTTTTTCTACAATTCTAGATCTAAGTAAATATGTATCAGTGCTAAATTATACTTTTAAAACTAATTATTATAACAGTACTATGAATATGTACATTGTTTCATTGCATAAGTACTTAAAAATCACATTAATAGGACGGAATAATCAGTATAATTAAACGAATGGTACAATATAAATGATCTAACTGGATTTAAATGATATTGATGACCTTATCAAGACATTAACATATAGAACTATTAGGTGTTCAAGTTTGAAAAACAAGTTTTAAATGTCCACATTTGAAACAACTAGTGATGAGTAGTTAGATTTTATGCAAAACTATAATTTTTACTTACTACTTACTTACTATAACTTAACTTTCTTGAAAAACTCACACATATTGTAGGTGTCTACAAGTTTTTCATTGAAAACATCAATTTTTTTTATAATTTCAAAATCGTTCCATAAAAAAATTGCTTATAAATGTTACTACATAAATATATCAATTATGAAAAAATGTATTGTGAGATTGTAGTGGATGTCATAAAATTAAATGTTAATTTTTAATAAAAAAATTAATAACCCACAATAAAATTTGTTAAAATACATAGATCACGATGAAAGTATACATTTTTTTCTCTTCATTAACAACTATAGTTGAAATAATTATATAGAATGACTAAAAAAGAGGTTATTATCATTGAGTGTGCATATGTTTTATAAGCAGAGTTACAAAGATCACCATTACAAAAGCACATATACACCTTTTTGTGATTCCACATTGTATAGGCACACCTCTCTTCATCATCACTTGGTGATCTCTGAAGGCACATTCTTTGTGTAGCTGCACCATAGTCTAAAAAAATAAATGTTTATTTAATTACAATTAAGTTATATTTAATAAACTGTTCTATCAAAAGGCAAGTATTATTGTGATTAAGATATAAAAAAGATTCCTCAGAACATAAATTCCATATTAGATGTTTATTTTGTCTTTTCTCTTGTAGCCAGACTGATTTATAAGGAAGGTGTATATTTTATTAAGAAAAATTATAAATTGATATATGACAGGTTTAAAAATTTCAGAAAATTCTCCTTGAAGCTTTCATCAAGAATACAGTCTTTGAGATATAGCAAAACAATGTATTCATTTTCTTTTTTATATCATTGTTGCAGAAGTACAATGACAGTGCTCCTAAAACTATAATTTTAATGACCCAGAAAAAAAATTGCTTTATATAGTTACAAATCTATAGCTGCAGTGATGTTAATCCGCTAGTACCAAAAAACTTTTAAATGAATATGAAATCTTTACCATCAGTCCTAAAGGCACCAGTAGTTCCTTCAATCATTTTCCCACACCACCCAGAGGGACATGCAACCACATGAATGCCTGCCTCTGCCTCAGGCTCTGTCACATTAAATGGAAAAGGATCTCCACAAGAACCCAATTCACCTCTAGATCTACATTTCATACAACGTTTCTGGAGACCTAGAACAAAAGTAACACAAATTAATTTATGTACTAACACATTATTCAAATTATAATAAATCACTAACAATTATAAGTATGATTAACATCAAACTTTAAATTTTATATTTTTATTTAAAATGATTTGGCCTACAAAGGGATCGAAAGTAGCAAGACTGCGGAATTTTGGACGATAAATTTCCGCGTCCAAAATATTCGAAGGTTATTCTAAAGCATAGCTGTATTAGAAACAATAACATAAGAGCTGAGATATTTAAAAAATATAAATGTTAATGATCATTTCAGCAAAGGTGGCATGAATACTCTATTATAGTAAAAAAATACCAGTAGTGACAAAAGTGATAAACGTGATTTGAAGCTTTTTAATGGTATTGTGCTAAAATGTGTTTGAGATGACATATTTAAAAAAAAATTAGGTAAGGTGAGTGAAGCGTATGGTACAACGCAAACTCTCACTTCACCTTGAAATCATATCCGTGTCATAGAACGGTGAAAACTTACAAATTCCTCCCTTAATTACTAATAAACATATAAAAATAGTTTTAAAATTCATTTTCAGTCAATTGTACAAAAAAGAAAATGGTTTTCACTCAAGTTAACTTGTAAAACTTTTCATTTTGAAGACAAGTCGAAACTTTTAAGAAACATCAAACACAATCACTCAAAATAAATATTAGAACCGTCAACGTCAACTACATAGTCAACTAAGAATAAATGACAATTAATAAAAAAATGACAGAATCAACTCACAATCTTATAATTTATAAATTGAATTTTTATCTATGAAACTGTAAACCTATTACCGTTAGATTCGAGATAAAAAAATAATTACGATGATAACATTAATTGCACGAAATGAGTGAAACCAAGTGATTTAAGATATTATGTTAGTGGTTAATCGTAGTTTTTGAAATGGCACTAACGAAACGAGAAATAATATAACAATCTTACTTCATTAGAATCATTTAATGATTCAGTCTATTGAATTTTGTTTATTAATTAAAGATTATACTTTTAGATGTTTCAATTAAATATAAAATTCAAATCTAGATAAGATTCATTATTTTTTTAACTGCATCACATGTGTTCACACATAGTGGAATTGTAAACAAGCTCGGTTTTATTTTTGATCGATCAGGTTTTTGGATTTCACCCGGTTAACTATCCCACTTCTCACATGCTTAAAAAATAAATTGTATTAGTATAAGAACCTGCAGCAACGTTGTCTTAATTAACCTTAGCCCTTCTATAAACAAATAGTGATCACTTCTACCAAAATAAAATGTTAAATCAAATTTACGTTTTTCAGCAAACAATATAACAGAACTAACTACTTTGCTATATTGTAATATGGAATTCCGCAAAGTAACGCCTGCTTCTATAAATCATTTTTCATCAAAGTTAACAATTTTTTGACAAACAGCTATTAAGCGTTAATATAATGATAGGACATCCTAACCTATACTTCCGCAATTGGCTAATTCTTTATTAATCCTTTAGAAAAAAAAAGTTGATTACTTTTCATATGAACTCAAAAAAAGTAGTGGTCATAAATTAAATAAGAAATTTATTTTTCTCTTCAAATTACGTTAATTATTGTCATTATAAAATATATAATTCATTAGAGTATAGATACCATTATCTATTTTACCATAATGCAAAGACCAACATTGTCATTTGGTAATCTTGGCGCTCTCAATCTTTAAATTTAATCAAATTTACAACATCAACATGGCGGATAAATGGGAAAGTAAGTTTGTTTATATTTTTTATTAATTCCAGTAGCCTGTACTTGCTAATATAAGCCACACAATTTGCATTCCTTTTATAAAAATTTAAACTGTGGTCTTTTTGTAACGTCTAGTCACCAAGCCGCTGTCGAACGCAAAATATTTAAGTAGATTCAAAATTTAAAAAAATTCAAATTTACAGCCGATTTGACACTTAATTTCTAATATTTAGTTTGTTATATAGTTAGCACTTGTACATTGACTGATTTGTAAGTGATATTTAGTGATATAATTTAAATTTGACATAAATTTCTTGGTTCTTTTCATAGAGATTTATTTTTAAATTCAGGTTCTCAAAGCGATGAAAGAGGCTCCGCTAAATTTCAGTACAGAATTAAAGATGAGCCAATGGATGCAGATTTGCCAGAAGAAGATGATGTTCCGCCAGCATTTGGTCCTGCAGCTTTGGGTCTTCACAGAGTCGGGACAAAGTTACCGCCAAAACCTGCGCCTAGTGAACCTGTACAAAAACTTAATGCAAGGGGGATGCCTGCTCGTATTAGAAAGAAAAATAGATTTATATTTGTTGACGATTTTGTTAATACGTCGCCACCAAGACAGTCACCAAAACGAACTCCAAAATTATTGTCCTTGAAAACTCCAAGTAAACAGCCTAGTGTGAAAAAACAAAAATCACCTATGAAAGCGCCTAAAAATAATGAGAGGATCGAGGAGAAATGTGAAAATCAATCACCAGACCGGAAGAGTGGTCAGCGCATTGGAATGAGGTTAAGGAATCTGTTAAAGTTACCAAAAGCACATAAATGGGTCTGCTTCGAGTATTTTTACAGCAACATTGACAAAGCCTTGTTTGATGGTGAAAATGACTTTATGATTTGTCTCAAAGAATCATTTCCTCAATTAACAAATAAAAAGTTGGCAAAAATTCAGTGGGCAAAAATAAGACGAATGATGGGCAAACCAAGGCGATGTTCCCAGGCATTTTTTGCTGAAGAACGCAAAGAATTGGAAAGAAAGAGAAAATTAATACGATATATTCAACAAAGAAAAACTGCAGACGTATGCGTCAAAGATTTACCAAATGAAATACCAATGCAGTTAGTTGTGGGAAGCAAGGTTACAGCAAGATTACGTAAACCCCAGGATGGTTTATTTACCGGTTGTATAGATGCTGTTGATACATCCAACAACACATATAGAATAACATTTGAAAGGCCAAAACTAGGTACTCACTCTGTTCCAGACTATGAGGTATTGTCTAATGAGCCTCCTGACACAATTTGTCTGTCAAGTATTGTACAGAAATTTAGGCCGCGCTATTTAATGCAAGAAATCTATAATCTACATCAACCATGTGTCTCAAACAAAAGTAGCAGTCAAGGTGATCCAATGATTGGATGCAGTGATATATCAAAACATCTTGATTCAAATGTAGGTAGTTATCCTTTTACATTATTAGAGTTAATAGTTAAATTGACTAAAATATTACATGCTAAGAAAAGTAAAATAAACAGATTAAAAGAATTCAATTGTGAAGCTGAAAAAAGGAAGTCTTTTGGTCAAAAAATGCCCGAAGACTTTGAACGAAAGTATGCTGCAGTGGTTATAGATCTTGAGAGAATGAACATGGACTTACAAGAATACATAAATGAAATACAGTTATATTGTCAGCAAATAGCTCCAGGTCCAAGTTTGGCAGCAATGCTAGCACCATCACATCTGAGAGAAAAATGCAAAGGAGAAGCAGCTTTACTTGTAGAGAAAAACAACTATGGAACTATTACAGATTCAAGCATTATTGAGCTTATAACAGATCTCACTGCTTTAATGTTACAAGTCAAAAGTCTTTCTGATTCAGATCAAAATGCATATGAATTGAGTGTTTTACAAGGTACCATGGATCAAATTAAAATGAAACTGGAACCTCCATATCAAAGACTGTTCCAAAGAAATGTAGAGCTTCACATGCAAAGAATTCAGATGGGCTTAGGACAATTTACATCCCCTACTTATGTAGCTGGGACATAATATCAATTTATAATTTTTAGTTTCTATACTTCATTGCTGTTTAATTATATTTTATTTAGCCATTAGAGAATGAAATTATAAAAAGTTAGATATACAATTATGTATATTATGATTTAAATTGAATTTTAAAAATATTGATGTATATATATATATATATATAAATGTTTTATTGAAATCACAAGGAACATTTTAAAAAATTGATACAGCTTAAGAAGCCACTATCATTTGCTTTGGCATAATTTTTATATAATAGGAAATTAAAATTTACTTTAAGACGAAGCTTAATACATTTGGGTATATATTTAAATAAACTGATAAGTTGTTTTGCATTTGTTTATTTTTACCATATTCGTATGTGTAACAATTTAAAATTATATTAAATTAATACTTGATTCTAGCTTATTTTTAACTATCTAGGCAATCTGTTTTCACAAGTTTTGGCAAGAACTATAATTCCTACATCAAAATTCTATCGCACCTCTACTTACAACCAGCAAAATTGCTTTAAAATTTTGTCTTGTTTTAACGTTTATTTCACCAGATCAATTACTAAAAGAGACGGAAAATGGTTATAGAAATATAAATATATTTAAAAATAAAATAGATTTCACTATCTTTGTTCGCTTAATTTTAAAACAAATGTAAGATTTAGATTTACGTACCTAAACTGATTACAGTAACTAGCCTAAATCTCATGTAAAATACCTTGATGAAGAGTAGAATACTGGATGGCATTGCATTACGTAAATAAATATATAGGACACTCACAAGGTCGTCCATCCCCAAAGTAAGTAACTTAATACTTGTATTATAGGTGACGGACAACAACTGGTAGATATACTAAATATATATTTTTAAACACATACTAAAATACAAGTATACACTCAGGCTCGAAGAATCAAAAAAAATATTTATAGAAACTGTTGGCCCTTGGCGGAAAATGAACCCGCGACCCGCGAAGCTGAAGGCAGGGTCACTACCGACTGCACCAACGGGTCAGTCAGTATGAGTATTAAGTATGAAAACTAAAGAGGTAAAAAAGTAATAAATTGAACCAACAACTTAAAGATTCAAAATGACATGTTTACTTAAATAAGGTATAAATTAAATATGAAGGTTGATGATGATGACCTCATGTGAAGATTGTTCTTCACATGAAGAATTTATACCCAAGTTGCAACTGTTTTTGTAATACTATTTTAGTTAGTGCTTATATTGTTTTGAACAACTTTAAATTGATCCCGGGCCATGAGCCTGACTTAAAGATGATCGATAATCAAATTGCCAGCATATCAATGAGATATTTTCATCTATGCAGACTCCAATTTAATAGGATCCTAGTTTCAAGATAAGGAATTGAGCTATTTGAACATGAGAGTATATATATTTTATAGGGGTAAGGACATTGCCTAGTGGGCCTGATAAAAGTGATAACAGGATCCACAAATTGTTTTTCATGTTCGTTTTAAAAGAAAGCAGGGGAAGATAATGATCAAATATTGTAAAACAGAACAATCGAAATTAGGGTATATGTCAAATTTGTATTTTGTGGTTCATTTTAATTAGCACAAGTTTATTCGATCAAATGACTACAGTGTATATTAATGCATTCTTTATACCATTATTAAGGTTACGCCAATTGTGTATTTACAAGCATTATCAACTTTATTTATTTAACTAGTTTTGAGAACAGTTCGGATGTTTGTCCATATCATACGACATAAAAATCACCGAATATTTACTGTACGCCTACATAATTTGTAAGAGCAATCATAAATGAGGTTAAATACTCAAATTGCTTATTTATTCCCTTATGAATATAAAATGTGAAGAAACTGTTAAAAACCTAATAAGAGTTAAGTGGTCACCTTTGATTTGTGTAGGGTATTATCATTTCAGGTTCTACTGAAAGGATTACTACTACTACAAAAAAAAATTCTTTAAAGTAATAAATAGTACATTCTCAAAAAGGCTAAACTGGTATTGATGGGACTTTCTCTGGAATAGAGGTTGTAGAGCAACATTTGGGTTACTCTTTATTCTTGAATTCTTGTAGAGTCGCAGATTTACGCGGGAAAATCTTTATGCTACAGTGATTTACACAAGGGAAGCCGTGGGAACAGCAAGTAGCAAAATATTATTACTACTTTTGGAGATGTTCGCCTCGTAGTGCCAAGAGTCCAGTGGTGGGTTATTAAATACTATATTCACCAGTCTTTTTTTAATTCAGTTACATTTATTTCTTGCCATATCTCAGCGTACCTTTTATTTTGCGATCCAATCAGAAACACCTGGATAAGTTTTTAGGCATTAGTGATAACGCGAAGATGATTTAGCAATGGTAGAATTACCATTCATGTTTCTAAAACTACTCATTATGGTTGAGTTACTCAGTTTGTTTTGCTTTCAAAAGATAATGAAAAAACACCTTTTTTAGAGAATTGACTAGTATACTCCATGTCTATTCACTTCTTTCCCCTAGGACTGATGATTTATTTTGTATTTTGATTAAATTCTATAGAATATTCGAATAAGTATTATACTTGTTTACAAGTTAACATGAATATGTTAGCTTGTAAACAAGTGCTTTTGGATAGTTTCCTGCCAAGAAGAGCCAGCAGGCAACACGGCGGTTGCTCTTTTCAAAATATAACTATTATGACTAAGTTATATAGTCATTACTGTCTTGTGAATATTTTATCTACTGCTAGTAACAATATTTTTTTGTTCTAATTTCGTACGTATAGGTATCAAAAAGAACACAGTAAGTAATCTAGCGTTCCTATAGAGGTTATGAGATACCAACAGTTTAGCGCTAAAATTATTAGATGTATTTGACTGAAAATAGAATTACCACTTTTGCTTCTAATAATTTTATTTATTTAATCATTATAATAGCGGTCTTATTGTTATTAGGATCCGAAATTATACTTAAATGACTAACAAATAAAGGTCGGAAATAAGAAAAGAATAACGAAATGAAATCAGAAATAAATATCAAGTTATAGATATTTCAGGAATTTGATTTAAACACATGGAAGTATAAATCGATTTACATACTAAATGTTTGCTTTGTAATATTTGCTAATGTAACGTTTGCTGTAATAATTAGCTACGAATCATCATACAATACATATTAAAAATAATCATCCTGCTGTTGTATCTAATAAAGTAATATATTTAATATAATATATTATATTTCCAATGTCGAAAAAAAAATCTGGAAGTTAATTTCGAAACAAAAATAGATTATTCAAAATGTCGAAGAACACGCATGGGCGTACTTCGTCCCGTAATGTTGTGTTCAAATTCCGTATCTTTGATCAAATTAAATATTGAGAAAAATACTTTCATATTTTAATTATTGCCTATCAACTAGTTACGATGAGGCATCGAAGATGGAACTCTTTACCCAGGCAGATGTCAATGTAACCTACTGATATATTAGATTCATAGAAAAAATCGTATATTCGAATTGACGTAAAAGTCAATCTCTCACCAATCTAGATTTGATTAAACTAGGAAAACCTTTTTTCCTAGGAAAAAGTTTACCATCAATTAGTTTAATTTAGTCAATGGCACCTACAGTGCTGCTGAGTGCCTTAGCATATTGATTGTAAAGTATGCCACTTTACACAACAACGTTGTAGTTTCTTTTAGCCAAGTTTCATACCATAAACACTTTATTACAAAAATATATTATAATGAAAAGCTAAACAACTAAATACACTATGTTTGCATTTTCTTTAATACAATCAAATGTACTTGTTTTTTTTAAAGAATGTGGAATCCTATGCTTAGAGTTCTTTATCACTGGAGGCTCAGAGAATTTTGCTTGGCCAACCTACCATTTGTAAAATAATTATAAAGAGGTCCTGCCTTACAATTATTGATAACATTCTACTATTTTGCAAAAATCTAAGTATTTATACAAATAAATTATATAAGTACTTATAAAACATATATGTTCTTGCATTGTCACAAAAGATTGGTTGAACTGAGAACACTTATAAAACTTCCAATATTCATATGAAATTAAATAGCACTAAAGTCCAAGTGAATATTTGGCAAAATTTTTAAGTGTATACAATACTGAAAACTTGTTCAGTTACAATAAATGCTATATATTTGATAACAAGGCCAAGAGTGGTCAGAAAGTAAATCAGTACTAATATAATAACAAAAAATATTGATTATATGGATTTTGTTGTTAACTATGTCTTATATTTATTTAAAGTTTCTAGTAGCTCATCAGCATCTTCAGAAGTTTTAACTCTAATGAGAATAGATGTTGGTGGAGGTTTTGCATCTGGAGTAGGCATGCAGACCATCATAACATTATTTTTACCCATACGTTGTGTAGGTATCAACGAACTTAATATCATATTTATTAGGACATTGCCTAAAGATGTGTTTGCACGAACCAACAATTGATATTTACCGCCCTCTTCTATTTTCTTTATATAAAGTGTTCCTACTCCTTTATCAACAAAGTTGCCATCTTTTTTTACAAAAATCTTGCATTTTTTGTCATACACACTATTATCTTCAGTGATAGGTTTATATTCTACTTTAGGAGGCTCATCTTCTTTATCATCTTCATTAACTGTTTCTTTAGTCTTTATATTAGAATTAAAAGCAAATGGTCTTCCAATACCAAATGAGAATGGAGTTTTGCCACTATCATTTGCACTTATGGCAAATGGTGAAGAAGTAGAACTTGAATTTTTTATTCCAAAAGAAAATCCTGTACTTGGAACTACAGTAGTTGATACTATTGTAGTTGTGACTACAGTAGTTGGAATGATATTAGCAGGTACAGTTGTAGATTTATTAATTCCAAAAGTAAAGGTAGATGTAGTTTTTTTAATAAAACTTGTGATGTCTTTACTTATAGTTTGCAAAAAGGGAGTATTGGATGACATGGTGTTGTTAGAAAATAAGGAGTTAGACAATGTAGTAGATACTCTAGAGCCGAAACATTTTTCTGTCTGTACTGGCATGCTTTGAGTTACAGTATCAGTATTGTGTTTTGTGTCAGCTATGTTTACTGACGGCTGTTCTTTGCTCTTTTCATAATCATCATTAATATTTTTAAGATGTTTTTCGTAATCTCTAAATATTGGAGACAAAATACATAAGGGTGTTTCTTCAACATGTTTCTTTATCCAAGCTGAGACAGACACATTTAGACCTTTCAGATTGTTGTAGTAAATTAACTTTTTATCATCTGAATCTGTCTTAGTATCTGGTTTTTTTGCTTCACTTGAATGTGGAGTACTACTTGTAACAGATGTTTTAAAAAGTGTCTGATTATTCGTTTTAGAAGAAAATGGTAAAGTGTTAGTATTTCCACTAGTAGTTGCTATCCCAGTAAATAAAGTATTATTAGCATTTGTAGAAGGTGATACTCCAAATAGAGTTGATGATACTTGAGATATTGGTTTATCTGAATTTGCAGTTGATCTCATAGAGAAGGCATTTTTGGACTCAGCACTTACAGAAGATTGTTCTTTCAGAGGACTATCTTTTACAGTTGAAAATGGTGAAGTGTTAGTATTTCCGCTGGTAGTTGCTATCCCAGTAAATAAAGTATTATTAGCATTTGTAGAAGGTGATACTCCAAATAGAGTTGATGATACATGACATATTGATTTATCTGAATTTGCATTTGATCTCATAGAGAAGGTATTTTTGGACTCAGCACTTACAGAAGATTGTTCTTTCAATGGACTATCTTTTACAGTTGAAAATGGTGATGTGTTAGTATTTCCACTAGTAGTTGCTATCCCAGTAAATAAAGAATTATTAACATTTGTAGAAGGTGATACTCCAAATAGAGATGAAGATACTTGACATATTGGTTTATCTGAATTTGCATTTGTTCTCATAGAGAAGGTATTTTTGGAATCAGCACTTACAGAAGATTGTTCTTTCAATGGACTATCTTTTACAGTTGAAAATGGTGATGTGTTAGTATTTCCACTAGTAGTTGCTATCCCAGTAAATAAAGTATTATTAACATTTGTAGAAGGTGATACTCCAAATAGAGATGAAGATACTTGACATATTGGTTTATCTGAATTTGCATTTGTTCTCATAGAGAAGGTATTTTTGGAATCAGCACTTACAGAAGATTGTTCTTTCAATGGACTATCTTTTACAGTTGAAAATGGTGAAGTCTTAGTATTTCCACTAGTAGTTGCTATCACAGTAAATAAAGTATTATTAGCATTTGTAGAAGGTGATACTCCAAATAGAGATGACGATACTTGACATATTGGTTTATCTGAATTTGCATTTGTTCTCATAGAGAAGGTATTTTTGGACTCAGCACTTACAGAAGATTGTTCTTTCAATGGACTATCTTTTACAGTTGAATCAGGTTTTGATGTACCAAATATTGATTGTGTAAAAGTAGGTGAGCTGCCTAGTCCAACAAATGTTTTAGATTCTGATATTGGTTGACTAAACACTGATTTAGTAATAGGTGTGGATGTTCCTGACAAACTGAAAATTCCACTACTTGGATTACTAGCTGATTTAGTAATCACAGAACTAGATGACACAGTTGCTGTATCACTTTTAGGTGATGTTGACTGATTATTTGATTGACTTCCATTGGTTAAATTTGCCAGAAAATCAAATGATGATTTTTCAACTTTGTTGAAACCACTAAATCCACTGAAGACACCTGCACCTTTAGGTACCTGTAACAAAAAATGATACATTTAAACTCTATTATTATACTATTGTAAGGAGCAAAGTAGGATTTGCAAGCTTATGTTAGTTATAGCAACTAACTACCACCAATATAACTATATATATAGATAGATAACTTTTCACCATTAATTTTTTATAAGACTATATTTTTGTGCACACTAAGTTTATTACTCTGAATATACTGTGTATATAAGAGTATTAGACTTATTTAGTATTAGATGTTAATTAGCCAGGCTGAAACCCTGGGCAAACTTATATATTCTAACCTGTGACCGCCTTTTCGCTGTCCGTATTACACGTTTCTCTAGAACTTCTTTTGGCGCCATCTTAAAACCTCCGGTTTCCTCTTCTTCATTTGAGTCTTCTTTGTCCCAATTGTCATGGTTCAGATCAGTAGTTGCTTGTCTTTTAGTCGACATTGTGTACAAAAATTTCTTAAGATGTTTTCTAATACTAGTACGTCATTTTTTGCGTCCAATATTAGTGAGTAAACTACTGATTCTCTAGAATGATTAGGATTTAAATATAAATAAGGAATAATTTTGTCAATTACAGTAAAGACAATGTATTTATATCATTAATGTGTCTATTCCAAAAACTCATCGGCTTCACTAAATTGAGAAAATTTAAAGACACTAGACAACTCAGATTTAAGAACATAGACAACTAACCTAACTAAAATAATTTAAGAACATCTCAACCTGACGTTCACGAATGTCAATTTCACTGTTTCGGGTAATCCAAAGATTACAGTATACATAATGAAAATGCAGTTAACCCCTCGTACGCACGAGAGGATTTTTATCGTGCGTTAAAATTACGTCGAATTGCAACAAATGGGTATCCAGGTATCTGTTCACACGACAGCGTATTTAAATCGCGACGTATTTTATCGTGCAGTGTTCTATTTTAGTCGTTAGGGCGAGGGCGTTAAGCTGAATATACCTAACGAATTTTAACGCGGCGTATTTTTTACGCTCGTACGCACGAAACGTAAAAAATACGTCAAAATGAAACAAATGGATATCCAGGTATCTGTTCACAAGACAGCGCATTTAAAACGCGACGTATTTTTATAGAACAGTGTTCCATTTTAAGCGATAGGCGTTGGGCGTCAATCCGAATAGAACATACGAAACTTCTTATTACTTACTATTCGCAGGAAAGCGAAAAAATCGCGAACGTTACTTTCAGTCCGTCGCGAGCTCCCTCGACGGTCTGACGTGTTATTTAGTTTTTGCCTGAGAGTGCATAGTACTATGTCATTTATCGATCCAGAAGTACTTATTATAGAAGTGGATTCTCGTGCGCATCTATATGCGAAACATTTTCCAGAATACTCAAATAAAATTATTAAAAGTAAAAATTGCTTTGTAATATCGTTATTATTGTTTTCCTTACTTTAGGGCTAAAGTCAGTCGTCGTACAGGTTATTTGCTGAACGTATATTGGTGACTTGAGGTGTTATCCTGGGACGAATATTTCCATAAAATTATAAATTTATCTTATCCTATTTTATTTATCTTACACCACCCATATATCATACACCCAAGCTCGATGAATCAACAAATTTAAATTTTATAGAAAATGTTGGCTCTCAGCGGGTATCGAGCCCGCGACCCGCGGAGATGAACACAGGGTCACTACCCACTGCGCGAACGGGTCAGTCAATACTCTCTACTAGAAAAAAAAATCGATTCAAATTCATTTCATTTAGAGGATACCAAGAATGCTTTTTGGTTTCTTTTTCGTCTTCTAGCATCACAAACGGCTATTGCAAATAATTTTGCACTAGCCCATTTCCTCGTCTTACTAAGCAAGAGACGATAATACGAGATTTAAAAACGTTCGTACGTACAGCTACGCCTACGTGGAGTTTCAGCGCAACGTAATTTCTACGCACGTGCTCCTCTATGAAAATATAATTTTCTCTTCAATGTTATACATATAAACTTATATCTAATAGTTTGTCTCTCTTTCCGACTTTAGGGGGGCTATAAATACATATACCTAACAACTGCCAAGCTTTATGTGAAATAATTTAAAGGGCACAAAATGACTTGATCTATTCCACTTGCATATATCAATAAGTTCGTTTAGGCGGGACGAATCAAATGATTAAATTTTAACTGCGAACGGTTACGCCTAACGTTATTATGTAGTCTGTGTTAGTAGTCTATACTCTATGGTGTGTATCATACTATGTATATTTCCTGTTCCTAACATTAAAAATAATATTATAAAAAAGTACCAAAATAACTATTGTTGAAGTAATAAACGAAAAAAATTGTTTTGTTTCGATCTGACTGTAATAATTTTACTTATAAAAATAGAACTTTATTAACTGGTCACTAAACTACAATTTGTTTAATAAATAAGTGCGCGAAAACCTACTTAATTAATAAAACAGTCCACTTTGTAATATTTTTCTGGTTATACATTTAAGCATGTGAAAATGGAGGTCTCGAACGAAATAAAGGAAGATATCCGTAAGACACAATTAGATTTAAAAAATGCAATAAGAATTCATCAGGTTCGTTAAAGTATTGTCCTTTATTTTGTACATTGCATAGTTGTTCTTCCACTGTTTATTGATAGATGTAGATAGTAAAAAAACTTTTATGTCCGTTTTCAGATATGGATAGCGCGTTTACAAGAAGATGAAAACGTTAGTACTGTCGCATCTACTTTTATTTTTTTCTATGAGTCAATTTGTGAAATTGTGATTATTTTATTACTTTTCAGAATGTTCATGTTAAAAATAAAGTTTCCGAATCTGAAAAGGATATAATCTCAATAAGTCAAGCACAGGTAGTATAATTTATATAAATTACCCAAACTGTTTTGTAAAAAAGTTCAAAATCTAAATAAAAAATGAAACACTAAAGAAAAGTAATAAGGAACTCGAAACTGTATTTTAAAGGGTAATAGATATTAAAAATCAAATCACAATTAGTACTTAATCACTATCTCTGACTAACATATTCTATATATAATCAACTTGTATGCTATTTAATTTAAGATTACTCCAGTAAGTAATTATTGCACCAATATTATTGCAATTACAATAAAATATTTCATAACTTTGCCAAAACTTTTTATAGAAATTGGTGGTTGACAGACTTCGTAGAGAATTAGAACTGTATCAACAGCGCTTGAGGGCTAGGAATAAGCAAATTTATAGTGAAAATGATAATAGATATATAGCACAACAATTAAGAGATTATCAACTACAGTATCACAACAGACACCGTACAACATCACTCTTGAAGCCTTCAGTTCTTAATGAAATACAAATTAAAACTGAAAATGTTGTCAATGAAGCAAATATGTCTGATTCAGATAATGAAAACAAATATAATGAAAAGGAGAATGCACATAATAGAGAGATGGATAATAGAGACAAATATAATAGAAATTTTGCTCAGCTTACAAACATTGTGCATGACAGCAGAAGTAATTTTGCGAATGCTCTTAATAAGGTTAAAGAAGCCTTTATGTAAGTAGTACTTTTGTAAAATTCCAAATATATTGATACCATTATTGTTTGCATGGTTTTTTTAATTATAAAAAATCTATTAGTATGTTTTACTACCTGTGACTATTAAGTGCCTACTGCGGTGAGACTATGCAACTCTTTCGAGGGTCATGAGTTCTAACCCGGGCAAACACCAATGAGTTTTTGTGTTAAAACCTTTCTGTCTAATTGTAATCTGCAATTTATCGCACACTTTTTGGTGAAGGATAACATCATGGGAAAACCTGCATTTCTCTAGAAAATTCTCTCCACAGCAGCTCCAACCTTTCTCTCCTAGAATGGAGAAAGGAGGCTTATGCCAAACATTGGAATAGTAACAGGCTGTTACTTCACTACTTGTGACATCATCAGAATTCTGTTCATTAATTCCCCTGCCCTAATCCCACTATAAGTGGGGTCGGCACAACATGTTTTAAACATGTTGTTATATGATTTGGCATATCTGATACGACTGGCCGCCTGCCAGACGTTAACTTGCCTTAGTCGCCTTTTACGACACCTCAGTGAGAAATGAGGATGGTCTATTCTACTCATCTGGATACCACACAACAAATCATCAGAATTCTGTTCTATATATTATTATAAAATAGTATAATTTATAGAATTAGGCGTTACTTTGCGGAGATCCATAATACAAAAGTAATAATAAAATTATTTTGCTATAATCCGCTATACAGTAAATAGAAAATATATATAGTGCTAAATGTATGGTGGACTATGCGTTTTTTCATACCCGTTACATGCAGGATTCGTAAAAACACATGCACAATCCGCCACCACTGCCACCACAATACACAACCACTACACACATTTTCATATCACAAACTCAATCGTTTCGCCCCGCAACCGAAGCACCATCAGGAGATAGACGCCACGACAAAATCGCAAAGCAATTTCATGCAAAGCTGTAGCAGATTATAGCAAAATAATTTTATTATTACCTTTGTATGAAAATAGTAGCCTATATGTAGAAAATTAATCTGATCTGAGATCTGTTACTCATTAAAAATCATACCACTTAATATATCATATCACTTTAAAATTTCTAATATTTGTATGTATATGATTAAAAATGAACTGAATGATAAAATAGTTTAATAAAATAAAGATATTTTAATCTAAATTATTATTTGTTTGGCTTGTTGGTGCAGTGGGCAGTGACCCTGCTTCAACTCCCCGGGTCGCTAGCTAGATTCCCGCCGAGGGCCAACATTTTCTTAAAACAATTTGTTGGTTCTTTGAACCTGGATGTACATTTGTATTTAAGTATGTATTTAAAATTATGTATGTATATATTTGCCAGTTGTGTGTCAACCATAACACAAGTATTAAGTTACTTACTTACAACTGTGTGTGTAATTGTCCCCTATATTTATTTATTTATTTAAATGATTTGTGATATTTATCAAGATGTTGAAGGCAAGTTCAAAATTAATGCAGATGCATGATATGGATTTATATATCTAAAAAGTTCTACAGTCTTGCTATGGTTAATATAGAATTTTATATACTTCAGTTAAAATAAAGATACAAGATTATCTCTAAAGATTCTCAAATGTTATGACTTTTAATGAAAAATCAATATAGTGTAATTTTATCACGGTATATTTATTTAAATATGTTGCAGCGGAAACAAGACTGAAGACAATGATTGGCAGGAGCAAAGAAGTGACTCTGACTCTTCAATAGGTCTATCACCAACACCATCACCTCCTCCTCTGCCAGAACCAGGTGAACCAATCTCTAAGGAGGTTTTTATGAGGTATTTTAGTTTTTTATTTCCTTTCACTGCTCTGCTCCTATTGATTGTAACAGACAAAATTTTACTGATTGCATTTTTGGCATCAGTATCGATCCCTAATCACCCTCTGATAGTTATTTTTTAAATATATTTCATCTACAGAATTGAGCTCTCTACAGATTTATTATAAGTATACATTTATATTTAATTTTAACACTATTACATAATTTACATACTTTTATAACATACATCCTACTGTTTTTTTATACTATGTGTTACCCTTTTATTATGTGTTAGCTTTAATTTGGTCACAACTATCATTTCAAATTCAATATTGGTGCAGATTTCGAAATAGCCGTGATAGTGTAATGGACAGACAAAATTTCGCTTTTATAATATTAGTGTAGGTTATTTTTACCATTAAAAAGTAATTTATTTTAGGCTTCTTGGTCTAATAACACCAACTCAGAAAGATATAATAGAAAGAAAGAGGAATGAACGAAGAAAACGATCGACAAATAAGAATGACTTTCTGTATAGCAATTATGAAATGCTACCGGTAAGTATCTTATTGTTTATTATATTACTAGCATTGCCACGCGGTTTCACCCGCGTACATAGCGATCTCGTGGTAATGGAATGTTTACTAAGTCAGACTATACTATTACTTTATATTAACATTTTTGATTGGAATGTCCAATTTTAATAATTTAAAAAGTATTTACCGGTTGAAACAGTTTTCAATAAAATATCATTAAGTGGGATAAGGATTAATACGGAGATGTAAATATTATGGTTTGATGGATTCGATCAATCCTCGGCGGGAACTAACTTATTGTTTATAGAAAATGTTGGCATTTTCTATAAACAATAAGTTAGTTCTTCGAGCCTGGGTGTATATTTGTATTTAAGTATGCATTTAAAACTATATATGTATATATTTACTAGTTGTCTGTCACCCATAACACAAGTATTAAGTTACTCTGGGGACGGAAGACCGTGTGTGAAGTGTCCCATATATTTATTTATTAAAATATTTGTTATTAATTTTCAGAAACGTAAGAAATACAATCAATTTCCATATCTTCAAAGTCACAGCGACCCGCCTCAAACACGTTCAGCAAAATTACGAAAACAACAGGTATTATTACTTCTAAGAGTCTACATCATCATTCTCATGCCCTTATCCCACTCTAAGTAAGGTCGGCACAACATGCCACAAACATGTTGTCACATGAATTGGCTACGTATTTTACGACCGGCCGCCTGCCCGACGTCAGCTTACCCCAGTCGCCTTTTACGACACCTCGGTAAGAACTGAGGGTGGTCTATTCTATGCAGCCGGATACCACACGGCACATACCTTAGTCGCCTCTTACGACACCTCGGTAAGAAAGGAGGGTGGTCTATTCTATGCAGCCGGATACCACACGGCACATACCTTAGTCGCCTCTTATGACACCTCGGTAAGAACTGAGGGTGGTCTATTCTATTCTGCCCAATACCACACGGCTTACTTCTAAGAGTCTACTCAAAAAGTAAAATATGCCTGTATCTATTCCACTTCCGTGTATAGGCCCTTCTTCTTTTTAAAGTGGAAGGTTGGAGCTCTGCTGCTCTTATGTGGGTAGGTTTCACTTATCATGGTTTCCTCACGGTGTTTTCCTCCTATCGATTAGGCACAATAGGTTTTTTTTATTCAGGAATCTATAATTTCATTTGACTTATAGTGGTGGAAATAAAGAACCATAAACAAGCGTTTACTTTCAGAGTCAGAACAAATCATCGCGCGAAGGTTCGCCTTCTGGATCTTCATCGGAGACGAAAGGAGGTATTAAAATATTATTATTTTCCATAGTTTAAAACAGAGAATAGAACAGAATATACTTTATTGCACCACATAAAATTTACAGTATCTATACTCATTATAAAACAAAGTCCCAAAAAGCTGTCTATCTACTTAACGGATTTTTGTACGGTTTTCACCAAAAGACAGTGCAATACTTTCGGATGGTTTAGGTATATAGTAAAAATCGGTATTATGTAAATTGTATTGAAGAGATCGCACAGTTGTTAAAAAACTTACTAGCTGGGAGCTTAAGTCGCGTGCGCTGCGTAAACCAGCAGAGATACGCTACAGTAACGTACAAGAGAATTGTAGATCTATAAAAATACTACAAAAAAGTCCGCGATAGCACGTCTCTATCTCTTATGGTTAATTCACAATAACTAGTTTTATGTTTGAAATTTGAATTCTAGAAAAAATGAATGAATGCAATGCTAACGTGTATGAAGCAGGTAAAATTGACGTTCTTTACACATGCAGGACAAGTTACGGCATGCATTTCCAAGATTTACGGCATTTACGGCATCCATTTCGTAATGCATTACGATTTTGTGTTTGATTATGCATTCGCTTAACCCGCGCGGATTATATTGTTACGTACAGGGGTTCATGGATTAGGATGAAAATACCTGGTGACTCGTTAAAAACACTTTATTCAACTTT
This sequence comes from Morpho deidamia, assembly GCA_947086505.1. Taxonomy (NCBI): domain Eukaryota; kingdom Metazoa; phylum Arthropoda; class Insecta; order Lepidoptera; family Nymphalidae; genus Morpho; species Morpho deidamia. Next base: position 7,512,990 of record CAMTZC010000025.1, read on the forward strand.
TTACTAAAAACTTACTACTTACAGTCTCTACACAGTCCGCTGACCAATAAGAATGCCGAGGGCATTTTTATTTCACTTTTATTCTCACTTGTTTATTCGCTCTTCAACGCTATTTACAAACTGAATGTCGAGACACACGATACGTCTGCTTATATATCGAAGGAACCGATTTCGAGAACATTCGTGAGACCTTGAAAAGATCGTAAACAATTTTTTTGTAAACATGTTTTGATACACGTCGAATGTTCCAGAGAATTAGCCTTAAGAGAATTTGAACTCTATGACATAGTTTTCGAACTCTTTTCGCTTGTTCGTAACAATATCAAAGTAGTTCTGTTATAGTTTCAATAATATGGAATTCCGCAAAGTAACACCTGCTTGTATATAAATCATTTAAAGAAATAATGTGATTTAGGTTGGAGCAGTATTAAACCTGCGTGGGTTGCCGCATTGCCACCTGGTTTATCAGTTGAACCGGTTTATGCACCCGCCAAGAAAGTATGTCACGGGTGTGGAAGAAACGGTAACTATTTAAATCAATTCACTGTTAGGTCGTTAACTATAAGATTAGTATACGATTCCTAGATAAATAAGATTAGATAGATTAGTTACACATAGGTCATTTGTAGATAGATATACAAAGTCGTCCTACTGAAAAGAAATTAATTTTTATTCTAGATACCACACTTTCCCAGCCTTCGTAAAAAATAAAAAATCATTCGATGCAGCGACGTTACATTGAACTTTTTTTTCGTTTTGAAAATTTGCTTCAAGATGTATAAGTGTGTATAATGCTAATAGTTCTTGCACGCCATTCGATAGTAAACCTTATTTATATTTCGTAGTGATAAATAAATATATATACCGTGTGGTATCCGGTTGAGTAGAATAGACCACCCTCATTTCTTACCGAGGTGTCGTAGAGGGTAAGGTAAGTCGACTCGCCTTGTGGTATTCGGCTCAGTAGAATGGATCACCCTCATTTCTTACCGAGGTGTCGTAAAAGGCGACTGGGGTAAGTTGACCCACCGTGTGGTATCCGGCTGAGTAGAATAGACCACCCTCTTTCTTGCCGAGGTGTCGTAAAGGGGACTACGGTTAGTCGACCCTCCCTGTGGTATTCGGCTGAGTAGAATAGACCACCCTCTTTCTTACCGAGGGGTCGTAAAACACGACTAAGGTCAGTTGTACATATACAATACATAGCCAAATCATGTGACAACATGTTTGCCGACGAGTGGGGTAAGGGCAGGAGAATGATGAAGAATGATATTTAATAGAGATACCGGCTATACTCACGTCTAATTTTATAGGATTAGCCCGACTAGTTTCGAACCCGTCCGGGGCACTTATTCATGAGCTCTACCCGACTTTCGAAACTAGTCGGGCTAATCCGATAAAATTAGACGTGAGTATAGCCGGTATCTTTATTAACTATGAATACTACTCACGATAGTTTAAATTTAAAAATGATGAATGATGTATTAATGGTATAATTATTTACTACTATAATGTTTTGAGAAGCTGTGATAGCCTAGCGGTGAGACCTATAGAGGCGACATAGGTTCGAACCCCGGGCAGGCACCAATGAGTTTTTCTATTAAAAAACTTATGTGTCTAATTGATAATTGCAATTTATCACACGCTTTTCGGTGAAGGAAAACATCGTGAGGAAACCTACATATCTCTAAAGAATTCTAGGGATATGTGTAACCTACCAATCCGCATTGGAGCAGCGTGGTAGGTCTTAGCTCCAATCCTTCTCTCCAAAAACGGAGAGAGGAGGCCTTAGCCCAGCAGTGGGCATAGTAACAGGCTGCTACTTTACTTTTTTTACTTTTATAATGTTTTGAGGTAGGTCAGCAAAAAAACAATTTAGAAGGTAGGTATTTAAGTGAGGAAAATTGTCATATTTCCAGATGTGCCGTCGCTACTAGTGTGGTGTTCATCTTGTGCTGTATGGCAGCATACAGGTTGCGGAGCTGATGGATGCTGCGCCAGTTGTCGCGCCTCCTTACCAGATCCCACCGTCTGTGCTAGCGCCCCACCACACAACCTCGACTTGTATAGAGGTAATATATAATTATAAAAAGATTGGCGATGTATATAATAGACAAAGCAGCAGGCCTGCCATGAACTGCCATGAACTTTTGAATCGTCAACATCTGCTGCTGGTTCGGAAAGCTTCCTTTCCTACCGAGAAGAACCAGCAAGAAACTCGACGGTGGCTTTTTTCAAACAATAATTCTTATCACTAGTCACATATAGTTATTAATGTCTTGTACAGGGTCGAAGATGTAAGCTGTGATAGCCTAGCGGTGAGACCGTGCGACTCTCTAGAGGCGACATAGGTTCGAACCCCGGGCAGGCACCAATGAGTTTTTCTATTAAAAAACTTATGTGTCTAATTGATAATTGCAATTTATCACACGCTTTTCGGTGAAGGAAAACATCGTGAGGAAACCTAGATATCTCTAGAGAATTCTAGGGATATGTGTAACCTACCAATCCGCATTGGAGCAGCGTGGTAGGTCTTAGCTCCAATCCTTCTCTCCAAAAACGGAGAGAGTAGGCCTTAGCCCAGCTGTGGGCATAGTAACAGGCTGTTTCTTTTACAGGGTCGAAGAGTAGCTATATCCACGCATTCTTATCGTCTAAGTAATCCTCAATAGTATAGTAGGCTTTCTGTATTAGACTTTTTCGAATCGACTAAGGTATGTGCCGTGTGGTATCCGGCTGCATAGAATAGACCACCCTCATTTCTTACCGAGGTGTCGTAAGAGGCGACTAAGGTATGTGCCGTGTGGTATCCGACTGCATAGAATACACCACCCTCATTTCTTACCGAGGTGTCGTAAGAGGCGACTAAGGTATGTGCCATGTGGTATCCGGCTGCATAGAATAGACCACCCTCATTTCTTACCGAGGTGTCGTAAAAGGCGACTAAGGTAAATGCCGTGTGGTATCCGGCTGCATAGAATAGACCACCCTCCTTTCTTACCGAGGTGTCGTAAAAGGCGACTAAGGTAAGTTGTCAGGTAGGCGGTCGGTCGTAAAATACGCAGCCAAATCATGTGACATGTGTGTAACATGTTGTACCCCACTTAGAGTGGGATAAGGGAATGATGAACGTTATATGAACTATATATAACTTTGTCTCCTTTACTCACATGTTTTTAGGACGAATTCCGAACGCTCATTCGGCAACGACGTAAACTGTGCGTCTGTAAGACGTCATGGTATGAAAAAGCAAAACAATTTAGTTTACGTCTTCAATTGAGTCGCAATAAGAGTTCATGGTAGGCCTGCTGGAACCGACATAAGCTTGCGGTTCCTGCTTTGCGCCTTGCAAAAGTCGTTTGCGGGTTTGGGTCTAAGATTCTAATAATAAAATTCCGCAATCTACTTTAACTTTATCATTACAGAAGTTTAAAAAGACTATTCGAAAAAGTCTAATACAGAAAGCCTACTATACTATTGAGGATTACTTAGACGATAAGAATGCGTGGATATAGCTACTCTTCGACTGTAAAAGTAACAGCCTGTTACTATGCCCACTGCTGGGCTAAGGCCTCCTCTCTCCCTTTTTGGAGAGAAGGATTGGAGCTAAGACCTACCACGCTGCTCCAATGCGGATTGGTAGGTTACACATATCCCTAGAATTCTCTAGAGATATGTAGGTTTCCTCACGATGTTTTCCTTCACCGAAAAGCGTGTGATAAATTGCAATTATCAATTAGACACATAAGTTTTTTAATAGAAAAACTCATTGGTGCCTGCCCGGGGTTCGAACCTATGTCGCCTCTAGAGAGTCACAAGGTCTCACCACTAGGCTATCACAGCTTACATCTTCGACCCTGTACAAGACATTAATAACTATATGTAACTAGTGATAAGAATTATTGTTTGAAAAGAGCAACCGTCGAGTTTCTTGCTGGTTCTTCTCGGTAGGAAAGGAAGCTTTCCGAACCAGCAGCAGATGTTGACGATTCAAAAGCAATTTTTACAAGTTTACTTGAATAAAGATTATTTAAAAAAGTGATAATAAAATAAAATTTAACACGTAAATGTAACACGTTGACAGGGGGAGAAAGAATCATAGAGTTATTATACTTAATAGTATCCAGGCTAAAATATCCCATATAACAATAAAGAGAAAGTAAATGAGATATTCATTTTATTTTTATTTGTTTAAAGAGATTGTGAGCAAAAACTGGATATCTTTAGAGAATTCTGGGGATATGTGTATGAGGTCTTAGCTCCAAACCTTTTCAGCTTAAACGAGAGGCCTATGCCCCACAGTAGGATATTAACAGGCCGTTACTTTATTTTTTTTTATTCAAAATAAAAGATGCTTTTATCTTTTAATTTAAATTCTAATCTATATATATAATACTAGCAAAGCCCCGCGGTTTCACCTGCGTCCATACAGATCTCGTGGTAGTGGAAAGTCTACGAAGTCGGACTATAGATTTATTTTGTAGATTAATTTATTATAAAAAAATGGTTATCATTAGTATTCTTGCAATAAGAGCTAACTCACCAAATGCAGGCCCTGCTATAACGGTCGCTACAATAAATTTGTTATGGCATTATTTTCTTTCAATATACATTCTTAAAATCGTAATATCTTTTGATTGGGATGGCAGATTTTAATAATTTAAATAGTATTTTACTGGTATTGAAACAGTTATTAAAAAAATATCATTTAATGGGATAAGGATTAATACAGAGATATGAATAAAATGGTTTGATTATTGTCGGCACTCTTACCAACTTTTACAATGTAAAAAAGTAGTTATATTGGCATAACTATAATAGTTAGACATATGGTATCGCGGACTTTTTTGTGGATATTGATACGTTCTATAATACTGTAGAACATTTTTTTGTTCTATCATCAATAGTTTCCGCAGCGCACGCGATGAAAGATGTTTACGACTAAATTTTTCCCAACTTATTACAATTTTATTAGGGATCCCTATTATTTTTGAAGATGACATATAGCCTATGTTGCTCAGTGAAGAAGCAGCTTTCCAATGGTGAAAGAATTTTTGAAATCGGTCCAGTAGTTTTTGCGTGAAAACGTAACAAACATACATACAAACATACAAACAAACAAACATACAAATCTTTCCTCTTTATAATATTAGTATAGATTTTCTTTTATCCTTCCTAAAATATCCGATATAACGATAAAGAGAAAGTTAATGAGGTATTCATTTTATTTTTATTTGTTTAAAGACAAAGCAAAACTTGCATATCTTTAGAGAATTTTGGGGTTATGTATAACCCACCAATCCGCATTGGAGCAGCGTGGCGAGTCTTAGCTTCAACCATTTTCTGCTAAAACGAGAGGCCTATGCCCAGCAGTAGGATATTAACAGGCCTTTTATTTAACTCAAAATCAAGAATAAACAGCTTAAAATATCTATGTACATAATATATTTTCTTTTTTAGATAAACTTGCAGAACGAAAACGCTTGCAAGAAAGAAACATCGAATTATGTGTAGAATTACGCAAACTCGAAGCTCGGGCGGCGACACTCAAAGAGAATTTAGACGAACACAACGCGGAAAAGCGTCAATTATTAGCAGATCAGATTAAAACGCAGAGAAATTTACAGAAATTATTAGATTTTATAAGCCAATTTAAAGAAACATCCATTAGTATCAGATCAACCTCTGTGAGTGAATCAGGAAGTGAAGTTAGCAAAAGCAATGAGGAATAACCGAGGTGAGTTGTCAATCGTTAAGACTAAATAAATTAATAAAAATTATGGGATATTAACAGACACTGTCCATCACCAAAGTAAGTTCCCTCGGTGGGAATCGAACCCACGACCCGCAGATCTGAAGGCAGGGTCGGGCCAGTCAATCTAAGCCATAGTTATACATTTAAAAACGATTAACTATAAATTAAGCTATAAACAATGTTTATTTGTTATGGAAGGATATGTCTTAGCTACTATTCATAAAAGGTAAATTTATGATAAATTTTGTAATACCAAAAGTAATTAAAGCATCATTTTGCTATATGCCACTATATTTTAAATACATACTTAAATACAAATATACAGCCGGTCTCGTAGAACCAACAAATAGTTGATAGAAAATGTTGACCCTCGCTGGGAATCGAACCCAAAACCTGCAAAGCTGAAGGCAGGGTTGGTCCAGTCAATCTAAGCCATAGTTATACATTTGAAAACGATTAACTATAAATTAAGCTATAAACAATGTTTATTTGTTGTGGAAGGATCGTTATGTCTTAGCTACTGTTCATAAAATGTAAATTTATGATAATTTTTGTAATACCAAAAGTAATGAATGTATTATTTTGCTATAAGTCGCTACAAAACATAATATATGTAATGCTAAATGTAGAGTATATCGTCCGTTCTTGTACCTAATATATGTAGTATTCGTGTCAACTCATGGACTACCCACTACCAATAATAATTTGCCATTTTGTCGTGGAGTTCATATCCTTAAAACGATTGTTAGTGTGGTAAAGAATGTGTGCAGCGCTTGTTTGTTGTTGTGTTATTGTTGAAGGGAATTGTATGAGTTTTTAAGAATTCTGCATGTATCGAGTATGAAAACAGATATTTACACTCTATATTAAGCATTAGATATATTTCTTTTATCGCGGATTGTAGTAAAATCCATATTTTCTTTACCTTTTATATTATGGACCTCTATAACGGCTAATTCTATAAAATATTTTGTATTACCATTTAGAACAAATTGAAGTGACCCTATAAGTTGGTTGATTTTGGGCGTATATCTTCAAATTTTATATAAAACAAGACAGTTTTGCAATTCCCATTCAGAAATGGGCTTCAAAAATATTTTTTCAAAGGAGCATGTATATGTAGCTCGAGGATATTCAAATTCAAATTCAAATTCAAAATATTATTTATTCAAATAAACTTGTAAACAAGTGCTTTTGAATCATCGACTCTATTGCTGGTTCGGAAAGCCGTCCTACCGAGAAGAGCCAGCAAGAAACTCGGTGGAGCTCTTTTAAAAAAGAAGATTCTTAATACTAATTACATTTTGTCATAGCTATCCTGCACAAGGTCAAAGAGCAGCTATATCCACGCATTCTTATCATCAATGTAAGCCTCTACGGTATAATAGGCTTTCTGTATCAGCCTCTTTTTAACAGTATTTTTAAATTGCTGTAATGGCAAAGTTAAAATTGATTGTGGAATTTTGTTATAGAATCTTATACCCAAACCCACAAACGACTTACGTACTCTTACAAGGCGTAAAGCAGGAGCCGCAAGCTTATGTCGGTTCCTACTTTGTCTATTATATACATCGCCAATCTTTTTATCTTTTTATAATTATGTATATTGTTATGCACAAAAATCAAATTGCTAAAAATATACTGTGAAGCTAACGTAAGAATACCTGTTTCCTTAAACTTCTCTCGCAGGGACTCACGCGGACTCAAATTATAAATGCCACGTAGGGCTCTTTTTTGCAATACAAAAATTTTCTCAATATCATTTCGCATCGCATCGCATCGCATTTACCCCATAACATTATTCCATAAGACAATGCTATGGAAGTAAGCATAATAAACTAGTTTTGCTGTTTCGACGTGTGTAAACTGTCTTATCTTTCGAAAAGCATAGGCTGCTGAACTGAGTTTCCCTGCGAGAGCTGATATGAGTGTGTATCTAGAATAGTTATTCTGTCGACTAAAGGAGCTTTTTCTCTGTAGAGGTAAATTTAACCTCTATGAAGATCATAGGCTACTTAATAAAATTATTCAATGAAGTTGTGGGTGTCAATACATATTTTATTTAGTATGTGGGTGTCAATAGTATATTTTGTTTAGGACTCACAAAAAAATAAATACCTATAAGAAAAGTCTTTAAAGATCTACTTAGCGTTTAAATAAATTCAGTAAATATGTCAATCAATCAATCAATCAATCAATCAAATCTTTATTGTATATAATCCGTTTACAGGATGTTACAATTACAGTTTATAGTAATTACAATTTATAGTAAATACAATTACAGTTTTGGATTTTAAAATTTAGAAAAGTGTCCAATAAATAAAGACTTAAAATATATCACATTATTAATTATCATTATCAAAGTTGTCCCTTGTCACACTGGAAAAAATCTTCAAGTGAATAAAATTTTTTTTCTTGTAACCATTTTATTAATTTATTTGTGAAATATTGTGTGTGTAATGCTTTTATGTCACTAGGTAACTTATTAAAAATTTTAATAGGCATTGCATAACAATTTTTGTTGAATAATGTCCTTTGTGGTATTTTTGTAAGGATAAGTTTATTTGGATACCGTATAGATCGTTTTTGATTTAAATCTGATCTTATTATAAAAGTATGCATATTGTTTTTTACAAACTTTGAAATTTCTAAAATGTACATGCAAGGAAGTGGTAATATTTTAAGTTTTTTAAAAATCAAAAAAAGACAATTGTAGAAAATTTTGTTTCTCTTTTTCAGGTTCGTTCACATGATCATATACGGTTGTAATATATTACGTATAGTTGTGGAATGTTTTAAACCATAATATTTATAGTTTTTATATTATTATAAGCATTATAAGTTTCGTTTATTCACTCAACGAAAAAACATATCAAATTATACTATAAACCATCATTGTAGTGGCTTACATAGTTGTGAAAATTTCAGTATCTCTTCACAAAAATGTATGCATTGAAGTAATGTCAAAAAAACCAATTTCGAATACTTAAAACATTCTTTATTTTTATATTTTTTGTTATAACTTAATTAAATGGAAATATATTGTACGTGATTGTAATTGGATATTGATAATCATTTTAATGGGGTTTTTTTTAACTCAATTCCTATTTTGATTCGATATTTTTTTTTAACAGCTTAATTCATAACAATTGTTAATGATCGATGGTATTTATAAAACTATCAATTTACTTTTGTTCCTGTTTTTTTGCCACATAAATGAATATACTAAAGTTTATTTATTAATATTTTTAGTAACATATATATTTTAAAATTTTGTAAAATATAATTTTTAACGAAACAACATTTTTTTATGTGAATAAATTTATTACTCAATTTCTAAGTAATTTTCATGTGAAATAACGCTATTGAATGCCTAAAAGATGTTATTTATATTATATTATGTATAATTCATATAGGTCGTTTTTTTCTCTAGTTACTTGTCTGTGGACATAACATAAATATGATCAATTTACATAAATATAATAAATTAATTTTGTTGGTTTATTTACGTTATTCATATTTTTTAACTGTGTCGTAATGATCTTAATATCTAAAACCAACTATATTTTTATATATTATATATGAAAATATAGGTCGTCTTTTGTTCTCTAGATACTTGTCTGTGGACATAACATAAATATGATCAATTTACATAAATATAATAAATTAATTTTGTTGGTTTATTTACGTTATTCATATTTTTTAACTGTGCCGTAATGATCTTAATATCTAAAACCAACTATATTTTTATATATTATATATAAAAATATAGGTCGTCTTTTGTTCTCTAGATACTTGTCTGTGGACATAACATAAATATGATCAATTTACATAAATATAATAAATTAATTTTGTTGGTTTATTTACGTTATTCATATTTTTTAACTGTGCCGTAATGATCTTAATATCTAAAACCAACTATATTTTTATATATTATATATAAAAATATAGGTCGTCTTTTGTTCTCTAGATACTTGTCTGTGGACATAACATAAATATGATCAATTTACATAAATATAATAAATTAGATTTGTTGATTTATTTACGTTATTCATATTTTTTAACTGTGTCGTAATGATGTTAATATCTAAAACCAACTATATTTTTATATATTATATATAAAATATAGGTCGTCTTTTGTTCGCTAGATACTTGTCTGTGGACATAACATAAATATGATCAATTTACATAAATATAATAAATTAATTTTGTTGGTTTATTTACGTTGTTTCAATTTTTTTTAACTGTATCGTATAACTAAGACCAAGTATTTTTTTTAATATGTAGATTGGTATAAGTTTATTCCATATGTATAGTAAATGTCCTTGACTAATAACATGGAACTATTATAGTATACTAAATAGTCGGGATTTCAATACAGCAGGCAAAAGTATGAAAATAAGTCTTTAAGTAGTATAGGGAAACTTATGTTCAGTGGAAATTTCTAGTTTCACATACAATACATTTATATTGTTTGTGTGATGTATGTGTTTAGATAAATATAGTTTTTTTTTAAAATTATTTATGTGTTAAAATAAATCAGAAAGTGTAGAGGCATAAAACATTTTTTCTAAGCTTGATCACTTTTGCTGTTTTTTTTTATTTGAAATAATATGTTAATTGAAATGGATTTTGAAATGAAAACGAGTGTTAGGTATTGTCTCTATCTTTATCTATAGATAAGTATTAAAATATTTAGAAATGTTTTTTATAGTTATGAATATACTTTGTTTCTGTTTAAAATATATTGTAAAATGGAATGGATGGAACTATTCTTCTACTTTTAGTTTCATATATCTAAGGTTAAAAGCCTTTTTGGTTTAATCCACATCCAGTTTTAAATTTGCTTCTTAATATATATATTTTTAATTAACCGCGTTTATTATGCCCTGAGCGATATGTATGAAGTTCTATATGATTTTCTCGTGTTAAATAAAATTATTTATGAGATAATTATAAGAATCGCTTAAATAGACAAATTGATTATTATTTAGGCAGTATTTTGTATAGATTGTTGGTTGATACACACGCCTTTTACCTATGGTGGTGATGTGTAAAGGAAAATTTGGGAATTGTTGTTAGCTACATTAAATATAAATTTTGCAGAATAATATTTCTTATTTTTGCTATCAAAATAATTTTCTTTTTATTTAAACGTGTTGAATAATAATGCCTGACCGATATCTTCATTTATAGCAATTAACGATAAATTTATTCATTCATAAATTACTCTTCAATACAATTTTGCCTGAAGTAAATAACGACGGTTGACGCCATCTGTGATGCCAAATCAAAATATTACAAAAGATATATTTTTTAAATTAACTGTTAATTCAGATCTTCTGGTTTATATAAGCAAATCATCAATGTGCTATAGAGGCTAAAAGAAGGGTTTTCTCTGTACGTATTATCCTTCAACACTGGTGCAAGCGCTTTTCATTATTGTTGTGCAAATAATAAATATACAATAATACATAAAAATAATAACACAGTACTGTATGCATATAAATGGATATATTAAAAAGATGGGTTAATAAAAAAAGTACAAAAAATCATCTTGAGAAGTAGGTATTGCCTTATTTCATTCTGAGGTAATTTTTTATGTCATACATTTCAAGAAAATGTTTTTAGCAACAAATTGCAATATTTACAGAGTTTCTTCAGTTCATATAGCACTAACAAAAGAGCAAGACAACTATTTTTGATCTTGTTTCTTTTTTCGTGATATATTAAAGTTGTCGAAGATTTTTATTACCATATAAAAAGTGTAAAATCATAAAACAACATTGTTATGTTATTAATAAATTATATGTTAAACTAACATTTTAATACATGAATTTCATTAATGTTAAAAATGCCTAGGTACAATTATATTTCCAGTCTAGAATTATTATTTCTACCTTGAAATTCGGCAAAACGGTTTTCTTCAAAAAATTGTAAAAAATTTATGTAAAAGCCGTCTAATTGTATAAGTTTTAACATTTAGTAAATATTTTCTGTGATATGATTAAGTTTTCCTGGACTAATTAAATGTTAGTTTGGTAACGAGAATGTTAATAAATTTGTGTAAGTTGGTAATTGTATTTTTATTTATAACATTTTGAATTTTACACTTAGTATTTTATTAGCATTAACAAGTTAAAAATTTCAATTTATTATTATTTATTGGTTTAAGGATTGTATTTTCTATCCTTTCCAAATATTGAGACTTAAATAACTTTACGCAAGTTCTAGTACTTTTTTTCCCAATAGAACATCTTTTCTTAATTGTTCAATACTACGTTCTAACAAATGGCATTCAAATTGTGATAAATTAGGATATCTCTGCATCTCCCCAGCACCATCTTTGTCCACAAAAACGAGTCCGGAGAAATAAGACGTACCAAAATCATTATTTTCAATAAAAGCATTAACTTGAGAAGGACAACCATAAAGAGCGTCTAGAATGCCTCTGCTAAAAGTTAAGATGCCGTGAGCGACGGATAATGTTGGTGCCCACCCTTGCTTAGCTTTGGTTATATCTGCTTGTGACGAGCGAACTCTTGCAGTAAATTCTTGAATTCCCTGCTCATCCAAAATCGTACAAATAGGTTTTGTTTGAGAAAGCAAAGGGATTATTGTACTCTCCGAGTGACCCCCAATTACAGGAACTGCGCAAGTGTGAGGTTTTATGTCATTTTCGGCTGCATACAAGGCTTGCACTTTTAACAAGTCTGCACTTGTGATTCCGAACAATTTTCTCGGGTCATACTCGCCATGATTTCTGATTACTTCGGCGGCCATAGGTACAAGTATATTTATTGGCTCTGTGGCTATTCCAACAAAAGGCATGGGAGAAATTTTCGCAATCCGTGCCGACAATTTCTTTATAAAGTCAGCATTTGTCTGAAACCATACTTTTTCGGATGTTCCAGGGTTTTGTATCATTCCGCCGGTGGCTATTACGAGATTAGAAGTTTTCAAAGCTCTATCCAGAGTGTTATCACCAATGTGCCCTTGGAGCGTGGAGTTACCAGGTATATGTGAAAGGTCGAGCACAATACCTGATGTATGTTCTAAACTATCGTGAATGACAAGTTTCGTAATTGCTGGCACGGTTCTTAGTAATAACCCCACTGTTTGACCTATTTCAGTCGCTCCGCCAACCACAGTGACCTGAAAACTTCTTGAAATTAACTTACAGGGGATGCATTTTAATAATTTATTTGATCGGAACATGTCCCTATTGTTTTTATTGAAAGTATAAATAATAAACTAGAATTTAAAGTGGTTGAAAATCCATCTCATGGATTGAATAAATAAAATGAATCAAAATAAGACTGTCAAAAATGACAGGATTATTATTGTTACTAAAATACGACTCGTAAACATGTTAAGTTCGAAAAGGTAAATTAATCTAAAATCATATCCTTTCACTTATTCTAGTCGTAATGAGCTTGCAGAAGAGCTACTAGATCTCTGTGTATATTGAATTCGTTACGTTGATTAATATTTTAGGAGTGAAAGACATTTATCTGACCTTTGTATACATAATTACATAATGTTGGTTCATCTACTCCTTTTAACCTCCTTTTAACAATTTTTGTATATATAGATTATAAATTGACACTTTAACCGTCATAGTGTTATCAAAATGTCGCGGAAAATCGTAGAAAATTTGAATGCTGTGAAATAGTTAATGCTTTCCTAAAATTCCAATTCAACTACAAATAATGATTTTATCAAGACCCATACCTCGCACTGCACGTTCAACGTTGTTGTCGAAGCAACCTAATTATATAAAAGATCAACAAAGCCATGTTCATATATCCGTAGTGGGGGCTGCTAGTGAAATAGGCAAAAATACAGCACTGCTGTTAAAACAAAACCAACATATAAGTAAGTTGCACTTATATGATGACAGTAATAAAGTTATAGGATTGGGATTAGAACTATCTCATATACCTGGAGGACCAGTAGTAAATGCTTATTGCGGCGAAACCTGTTTGAATGACGCCATTCGTTATGCTCATCTTGTGCTGATGGTATCGCGGATTCCGAGGAAACTTGGATGCACTCGCGAGCAAATGTTGGCAACAAATGCACTCTCTGTCCAAAGATTATGCAAAACTATGTCGTACTTAAACCCAGATGCGTTTTTAGCATTATCAACCAATCCGATAAACTCGATTGTGCCGTTCGCAAGTTCACTTCTATTTCATTATAATGCCTACAGTCCGTACAAAGTTTTTGGTATAACTCATGTCGATACAGCAAGAGCTAGAGCTCTCCTTGCTAAAACCCTTAACGTGAATCCTAGGCATCTTCATGTGCCTGTTATAGGCGGCCACTCCGACGAGACTATAATACCTTTATTTTCTAATATAACTCCTAGTCATTATGCCTTAAAACCTTGTCAGGCCGACACATTAACTCGTTTGGTAAAGAAGTGCGGGACAGAAGTCTTGAATCACAAATTAGGTAATGACTCTGCCACGTTGGCCATGGCTTGGTCGATCAACGAATTTGTCGAGAAGATAGTTGAAGCTCTATATGGAGGTTACGTGATGGTAAACAGCTATACAGCGAACCCGCATTTTGGAACCAAATTTTTCGCAGGTCCTACGAAAGTTGGATCACTTGGTATTATTGAGACTTGCTCTAGTTTTCCCATGAGCGATTTCGAACGAAAGCTTTTAGAACGTGCCGTGCCCATGATAAATCGGGAAGTCGCTCAAGGCGAAGAGCACGTACGAATAGTTGAAAATGCACCAAACTTATAATAAATATGTATTTGAATTGTATTTCGATAACATCTTTTAAAAATTTATAATTATAAGCAACCAGACTTTACTTTTCTGTTTGTAACTATCACATCTCTGAATGCTAACTTATAAGACTGTTGCGATATTTATACATGTAAATTGCATCAGTATCAAAGATTGGTGACAGTTAATAAGTTTTCTTATCTTGAGACTGCTACTAGAACCAAAAATGCATTATGAAATGAAATGAAAAAATATTTATCCTGCAATTAAAATTTACCGAAGGGGCACACAACTCAGTATTGCCGCATGTTATTACCACGACTAATAACACACGGCGCTGGTTTTCAGTTGCTGCCCGAGCGATAAGATATACCAGCTTATAATATAGTAAATATAAATGTAAATAAAACTAGACACGATAACAAATATAAGCATAAAAATAAAACGAAGTGTAAAGTAGACATATCAATAATTAAAGACAATTAAATCAGTTGCATTTTCCAGTATAAGTTATGAAATATGAATACAATAGTTGTAAATCAAAAATAAATGAGTTGAAACTAACTTTATACAACCGTTTAGGCTGTTTTTTGAAGGCTCAGTATGTGAAATTTAAATTAGTCCTTTAGATAATGTCATGTTTTCTGGAGGCATTTTTTGATGGAGTGTATATACCTTAAATGAGTCCTGATGGCCTAAAAAATATTGTATCGATCTTTATGAACTTTTAAATGTTTGGGTTTTTTTTAATACTTTCGAAATAAAATTTAGTAGACCTATAGCTATTTAGTATCTGGTAAAAGTTGAGACTAAGGCCATGCAGCTAAAGTGCAAAAAATCTTATCCGTTCTTAAACCTTGGTTAATGATTCTTCGGCGACAAGAGGGCTGGCTTCTTTTTCGCACAAAGAATCGGCTTAGCGATTTAACGCGGAAACGCTGCCAGTATTCTTAGGACGTTTAGGATAGATATAACTTATATGGTTTCGTTTCTTTGTAAATATAATGAAACAAGAGAAATGTACACTTAGAATCCATACTAATTTTTAAAATGAGAAAGTCTGTCTGACACTGTCACGGCTAATCCGCTTGACCAATATAAGCTTTAATTAAGCTTATATACTGGGCTAACATATAGGATAGAATGCTCTCTTTTCCTTCAGAAACATGATTCAAACACATGGTAAATATTAGACCGTATTATAATTAGTTAACGCGTACTCAATTGACGGTTCAGCTTGTAGGTATATATGTACTTTCAAGATTATATACAAACAGGAACTAACAGGGAACATAATCGTAGATATCGTGTGGGGATAGTAAAAGTTCAATATCGGACAAATAGCATGGTGTGGCACTAAGCGGCCATCGGAGTCGCATCTCATTCCAACGATCGTGTAAGTACCTTGGCGGCGCCCATCCTTACTAAGCTTGGGTACGGCGGGTACACGTTGTTACTAAGAGTACTATTCTTTTTAACATTTTTGGAACATCCTAATCGTGAAATCGTGAAATCGATTTCGAAAATCGATAGATGTTATCATTATTCTCTTTCTTCATGGCCTGTATAGCGCAAATTAGACGCACATTACTCTAGCAGTGTCACAACTCGATAGATGTATGCATATGTACACTGTAATATGAGAATTAATGTAAAAGTATTAATCGCGATGTGTAAGTCAAGTCTATAAATTAAAGAAGTAGGTTCTATATCACTATAAGCAATTTATATATATAGAAGGTTTTTTGAAAGAAAACATTAAGTGTAGCGAAAGTTAAAGAAACCATTCTGACTAAAATAATTGAGACAGGACAACGTCCGTCGGGACAGAAAGATCGGTCAGTGTTAGGAGAAAAAGTATATATGTATGTTCTTTATAACATATACTCCTAAAGCTGGTCTAGCTTACGGAGTCTATGTTTAATGAAATTTTCAGACAATTTTTAAATTGACCCAGCGGATAATCCTATAAAGTTTGGTGGAGATCGGAGCATTTTCGTTAACTATCACTGACCGTATTGTTTCGAGGATAATTCAAAAGCAGATTGAGCCACAGCAACGCATGCAACCAAACCGTTTGTTTCTTAAAGACGATGACAACATGACAGAAAACACTGTGCTAGCTTGGAATTAAAATTAGAGACATTAATATAAATTCTTTAAGAAATACAAAAATTTATCACAGATCTTATAGTTTGAAGTTACGACATCCCGTGTACTCCTAACCTAAAAAAAACCGTTCACTGCTCCAAGTAACCGCAAATAAGGTTCGTAACGACAGGGTTAACTTTAAGATAATCGTCGAGCAGCCATACGAGTGCCCTATAACGTTCCTCTTAATGTAAGGCTTTGACTAGTGTATGGTAGTTTGAGGGTTAAGGATCGTAAGACCGGTGATTATGTACCCTTAACTTAACTTGATGGTGTGAAACTATTCTGTGATTATACGGGGGCGTTGCTATCTGATATAACATTGATTTCATTTATATAATTTATAGAATTAGGCGTTAAGTTGCGAAAGTCCATAATACAAAAGAAATGATAAAATTATTTTGCTATAACCCGCGATTGGAAGTCTATAAAATGTCAAAAGTAGAGTGCAACATTAACACGATTGTCACCTTATGCAAGTAGGATTCAGAAACTGCATGCACTATAAACCAAACCCGCACTACACACATCCACTACCACAATCTCAACAATCGTTTCGTTCGTAGCTGAAGCGTAGTCAGGAGATTCTTAATTTTAATAATTCTTAATTTTAATTATTTAATAATATATAATAATAACTCGTTAATACCAATATGCCATGGTGAAGGTTATACCGTCATTACCGTCAAAGATTTTTGCCAGTTTGTTGGTAGCCATCGAAAAATTTCATTGATAAATTTCAGATGATGATTCATTTTTAAGAGAGTATTTCGTACTCTCTTAAAAGCTGCTTTTTTGGTTGTAATTAATAAAAACCTTGTCGCACCTCTTTTTTTCGAAATGACTGTATGCTGCTAACGGCTTTTGCAGCGTCACCGGGCGAGACGGGCGAGCGCAGAAGCATCGTCGAGGTTTCGAAATGCAGTGAGTAGAGCGCAGAAGTTCTACGAGCGTCGGGGAACGTCGTCCTAAGGATGCCTCCAGTGAGGCCGGACCAAGGCTTAGGGCGAGGCGTAGTGTCGCACCTCGTTCGTACGAAAATGTTTGGGACAATTGATAAGTTGTCCGTCCCCAAAGTAAATTAATACTTGTGACAGACAAGTAGTAAATAAATACTCATAGAATTTTAAATAAATACCTAAATATATAAATACACCTAATTATACACAATGGCCGTTAAAATATGTATCCTTGTTTACAGGGTTACTGATTGTGAGTAACTATCCCGTTAAGGGCTCTAAGGGAGGTCATTTGCTATAAAATAACCCTCTCCTATAGATACCAATTAACGGAATTGTGATAGATTACTAACTATATAAACTCACTGTCGTATTGCGCGATATCTATCTATCTATACTTATTATAAAACAAAGTCCCAAAAAGCAGTCTGTCTGTATGTAATCGATTTTCTCAAAATCTACTGAACGGATTTTTGTACGGTTTTCACCAAAATATAGTGAAATACTGCCGGACGGTTTAGGTAAATAGTACGTACTATTTACCTAAACCATCGGTATTGTGTGTCGAAGTTACAAAACTTATATAACTTGTTAGCAAGTTTTATTGCTTGCTGCGAGCTTTAGTCGCGTGTGCTGCGCAAACCAGCAGAGATACGCTAAAGAAACGTAGTAGAGAATTGTAGACCTATAAAAATACTACAAAAAAGTCCGCAAAACCATGTCTCTGTCTCTCACGGTTAACTCACAATAATTACTTGATGATCAAAATTTCGAAAATTCGGGAAAGTTTCGTAAATCACTGAATTCCACGCGGGCGAAGCCGTTGTTGGCACAGCTAGTATATCATAATTATTATAACTTGCTCCCGACATAAAAAGTAATAATAATAACTCTTTATTGCACATCAAATACAATGGAAATACGAAACAAAATAAATAAATAATAGGAACACATACAGAAGTGCAAAGGCGGTCTTATCACTAAGAGTGATCTCTTACAGACAACCTCTACAGTAAGAAATAAAGAATCAGAAAGGTCGAGAACGATGCACAAGACGAATACTACATGATACAATCGATAAACGTACTTTCTAAGTAAAAAGTATTTATATGACTGGGAAAACAAGCACGAGGCCCAAGTTTTAAGCACCGCCCGGGTCTCACAAGTCGTTATCGTCAACTTGTTTGCTAACCCGCGGCAAGAATTGCAAATGGCGATAATTCTAACTACGCCGATAAATCAGCTACACCCGTTCAACTTTTTTTCTCGAGGGTGCACCTCGCTTCCATTGTTGGTGATTGATCGTTCGGTTCTATGCTTAAAACTTTCTTCAGGAACTACGAGCATGTGTTAAGGAAAGAGTTTGGGTAATCGTGGCAAATCAGTTTCCATCAATTTATTGCTTTATAATATATCTACCACAAAAAAACATCAGTAAATTTTAAACGCAACTATCAATTCATTAATCTGTGAACAACATATAATTTGTAAGACTTATTATTTAGTTACTTAGAACATTTCTTTCCGATTTGACCTAAACCAGTTAACTTTTTATATTTTTAGAATTAGGCGTAACTTTGCGGAGATCCATAATACAAAAGTAATTATAAAATTATTTTGCTATAATCCGCTATACAGTAAATAGAAAATATATAGTGTGTTAAATGTATAGTGGATTTTCCGTATTTTTATACCCGATATGTGCAGGATTCGTAAAAACACATGCACAAACCTCCACCACTTCCACCACAATACACAAGGACTACACACGTTCATTATCACAAACTCAACAACCGTTTCGCCCCGCAACCGAAGCATCAGTTAAATTTTTATTTTTAGGGAATTTTCATTCGAATATGCCAAACTCGTGCAATCCTAATAATGTGGATTTAGACAGTTGTTATTTCTTGATTTTGGGGCGCGTTTGTTTCCACTTCGGTGTAAAAAACATACTCGTGTGTAAATATAAAGCCATTTAATGTTACTTATAAAAAACTCTCGTGATACATGTACTTGCTTACAATAGCGCATTTAAGCACCCGCTTCTTCCTGATGGACGTCCATTGTTCGACATAGCTCTCTTCATGAGATTTCCAAACCACAAAATCTTGTACCGCTTGGAATCAGCGGCTCCACGCGATAATTTAAGTATATTTAACTAAAGCTAAGAAAATTTGATCCGAGAATAGGATCTAAATAAAAAATAAAAAAACATCATTTCACACATTGTAAATTACTTAAAGACACATCGATACTCAGTACACAAAATATACAAATAATAGCTGAGTAATATGTTTTTAACAAATAATAGTACTTCATATGGAGTACTTGTATAACGAAAATAAGAAGCTATAAATTAGTTATTGATGGCACCCCCGGGAGGCGAGCAGCAGGCAATGACGTCGTTGTCGATTTATAACCCATACTAATTGCCGCTAACTAAACGCTGTGTCTCTAAACTTACTCAGCGTTGTAGGAACTATGTGTGGTCATGGATTTACTCAAAAAATTAATGACGACTATCGTTAATCGTCTTTTATAAGCAGCGTAGAAAAGTAAACTATTGTCTGTAAATATTAAGCTAGTGAAAAGGACAAGCGCCGGTTTTTATATACATCTTTTAACAAACGATCGGCCTAATAATTAAGAAATTATTTTAAGCCGGACGATGTTCCCTGGCACACAGTCTGATATTGATCATGATTCTATTGACACAATTAATATTTCTCGTGCTTGTGGAAATTTCCTGCCCTATATAGAGATCTTCAAATTTTTACTGCAATTTCCGATGGAATAGTTTGTCTTTCCAATTACTAAAAAGGAACAATTTTGAAACTTAAGTAACTAATATTGTCAATTTTATTAAGTTATGGAAACTAAGTCACTGCGAGAAGAGTATGGACCGTAATTCAATTTTTGCTATAATTAAGGCAATTTTATAGACGGTATGAAGTTTGCTATCTTATTAGATATATATATATATTTTAAGTATACTTTCTTCTTATTATTTTCAGTATACTTAATAATAAGTAGTTTATTGCAGGATATTTTTAACTTTTCTTTTATTAATGAAAGTTTTAGTGATGTGTAAGGAATTATATGATCTCCGATGGAAATTCTTTCGTTTACTTGGAAGAAAAGTATAATTGTATGATGGTAAGATTTTGTTTGCAAGGTGGTAACAATACACGGCTTGGTTGTCACCAGTATATATCATCCTTAAAAAACTAAGAACATCTGGTTTATGATATATATCGTCTTTGCAAAAGCAATTGTTTCATTCTGCGGCTGGGTAATGACTAATATATTGAAGAGTAGGAAAATATTCATTGTGGAACCTTTATAAATATATAAAGGAGGCGCAAATATATGCCCGCTATCATTTGCTTTATTTAAATGCATGTAGTGCTTGAGCAATCCTATCGATCGGAGGATTTTCGCAGTATCTGCGTTTGATCGTCATATTTTTTATATTGCTATTGTTATTCAAGTATAATTTAATGGTTGATCACAATAGGATTTGACCTATAAATTGCGTTGAGATCATCAAAGCCCTTAGGTTGGTGTCACACGCACGCGCGGTACTGTACTGATAGATAAACCGCGGCGACACGTGTCTGGAGTGTGTGCTCATTTCATGTTATTTATTCTATGGCGTATCATTAGTATGATGCCTCTAGTAGAAAGGACGTCAATTTGAAAATAGACAAATATATGTGACTTCATAAAACAAAAAACATTAATTTTTTTTAACAAAATTTCATACCCCTTCCGTTAACCGTTGAGGAGTTCCCTCGCTTGAAATCAATCCTGACAGTAGCATCAGGTCATGTTTATCATAAAAATGCATTATCATCGGGTCTGGACCAGTATGTAAAATTTCAGCTCAATCAGACGCCGGGAAGTAGGTCAAAATTAAATTGCAAGATTCCACCTTCACATATAATGCCGTGTATGTATACCTACATAGAGCTGTGATAGCCCAGCGGCGAGACTCTTTCGAGGGGAACACGAATTCAAACCTGGGCAGGTACCAATGAGCTTTTGTATTAAAACTCATGCGTCTAATTGATAATTCTAGAGCTAATTCTAATAAGAATTCTAATTCTAGAGAATTCTGGAGATATGTATAACCTACCAATCCGCATTGGAGCAGGGTGGTAGGTCTTAGCTCCAATCCTTCTCTACAGAAACGGAGAGAGGAGGCCTATTCCCAGCAGTGGGATTGTAACAGGCCGCTACTTTACTATGTATACATACATATAAGGCAAGTTAAATAAAAGGTTTTTAAAAGAATCTCCTTTAATTTGAACTATCTCTAATCTCTATACCCTCCTTTACTTTGAACATAATCGTACTTTAGTCATCTTTAGATGTACACAAGCTAGGTCCTGTCTAAAAGCTCGGACTCTCCTCATTTTTTTGCTACTTCTACACTAGAGAACCTTTTGCGTTGATGCTGTAAGCCTTAAGGGCTAATAGTACAATGTAAATAGCGGAAATGTGAGCTACTTAAAATTTAAAGTTAAATTTGAAAATAAGTAAATATTATCTCAAATTAATTAATTAACCAAAATTCAACGAATCATGCGGAATTAAATTGTAGATGCCACGATGCTCTTTTTTGTAATACAAAATTGATTTTTCAATATCAAAAATAATAAAGCTATTTCTGGTATTTTTTTTACTTTTACCTCTCTTCTACTATCAGACATACTCATGAGTTAAAAACACCTGATTAAACAATTGACATTATAAAATCTACTAAAACAAAAGTAAAGGATTTTCTGAAGTATTGAATTCATATCACAAACCAAAATCTTTCAAAGAAATTTTGCCGTTCGTCGTCGTCGTTCAGCCTTGTCTCGTTGAAGTCCTTTTTAGATTTTTTTCTATCATATGAAAAGACGACGATTTCTAACCATGAAATTTATAAACAACACGTATATGTATATTTGTGCATTTATTGCTAAAAAGAAATTCTTAGTAAATTAAATATATTCTTAGCAGATGACAATTTGGCAGATGACGATTTACTAAACATATATATATATATAATTTTAATAATATTGAAGTTATGAGATTGACTTTATAAATTTTGTACGTAAAAACCCTATCTGGATATTGTTAACTCTATACTGAACTCCTTGGTTTTACTCTTGTGTGCCTGTGAATTTAGAAAAGCGATCAATTAGCACGCGTCAGCATGCATACAATGTCAGCAGTGATACATATTGTGCATGACGTGAATTACTAAAAGTATTAGGGATGGCTTTGATAGTCATTTGCAATTGAAGAAGCGATAGTATACAACTTGTAAATAGGCTAGTAAACACTAGTAAATATGTTTTTTAAAACGTTATCCTTGCACTTTGAATTAAGAGATCGAATTTGATTCTTAGTGCATGCCAGTTTAGTTAATATAACTAAAATGTTAAAAATTTTAAATATGATAAAGTTCACTTGCCTTTTGCCTATGGACCTATGGACCTATGGACCTCATGAGAAAGCTAAGTATCTCAAGCTATACTTGGAGTATTCCTATGTGATTAAATAATAAACGGGGAGATCCATCAAACTTGTGACATAGCTTATTGTGTCACGAAGGTGAAGTGTGGAAACTGATGGGTATTTTTGGGTCCTAAAGTGTATGAGTTGTTACTCTAAATCGGAAATCGCAGGTTTGGTAGATTTTATATGATAGAGAGGAATAACAAGAGTTTCGATTGGAGCTAGATCAAAGTAGCGAGATATAATGAAAGTATGGACCAAATGATTTCTAGGGGTTTTTCACCAGTGAATTTCCATACTCTGGATTCTCTAGGAGGATCGGAGAGCTGTAATGATCTATAATATAAGTTTTTTAACCCACTATAAATACGAGTTATTCAAAAACATTTTCTTTTTCGATTTAATAAATTAGTTTAGCTTATTTTGTAATGTATGATAAACTTATTTATAAAAAGGAAGATATAAATTTGTTTGCCATAAAAAATAAATAAATAAATATATGGGACACTTACACACACGGTCGTCCGTCCCCAAAGTAAGTAACTTAATACTTGTGTTATGGGTGACGGACAACTTGTAAATATACTACATAATATACATATATAATTTTAAATACATACTTAAATATAAATACACAGCCAGGCTCGAAGAACCAACAAATTGTTTATAGAAAATGTTGGCCCTCGGCGGGAATCGAACCCGCGACCCGCGGAGCTGAAGGCAGGGTCACTACCCATTGCGCCAACGGGCCAGTCATAATCATATTATTTTGAAAGGAATTGCAATTTTGTTGCATGTAATGACGTTGCGCTCTTTACCCCCTAATCATTATACTGGTGTTAATACGAAATCGGGATTACGCGCCATTAAGTTTGGATTTACTTTCCACCGCAGAATAAATAAGGATTAGTTTAACTGGTGATTAAATGTCGTGAGAAACGACTTTCAATAATAAATCTTGCATTATCATTAGAATGCGCAATGTTTTATGGAGGATTGGTAAAGATATTTTATTTGTATTTATAATATGAGATTTATCTACCATTTATGTACTTATTTTATATTAGTCATAGGATTAATAATGTTGTTATGAAGTTTATTTAAAATACATAAATATATATGGGACAATTACACACATGGTCATCCGTCCCCAAACTAAGTAACTTAATATTTGTGTTATGGGTGACGGACAACTGGTAAATACTTATATACAAATATAATTGAAATAACAAACATAATTAAAATATACAAATATAATTTTAAATACAAGAATCGAAGAACCAACAAATTTTTATCGAACCCACCGCGTTCCGCGGCGTTAAAGGCAGGATTACTACCAACTGGTATGTAAAAAAAATATACACATACTACTCACAAACTTTTCCTTATATTAGTAGGATTCCTATCTCAATTATATTTTCAAACAATTCGTGTAAAGTCCATAAGCAAATTCTTAATAATTCGGTGGACCGTGTTCATATTAAAGAATGACCTAGAGAATGGATTTTAGCCTCTGATGTCTTTAGTATAGCACATTAATCTTAGATTGTACTTATCATTTAATTAGATCCAGCGAGCGCCCTTGTGGCTTCAATTTCATTTTATAACGTCATACACACGTTTCTCCCTTGCTAAATACATTGCAAATAAAGAACTGTGTAAATTAGTTTGTTGTCACACGAACATAAGGTTGAATTTCGTGTGGCGTTAAATTGTACGGCATTTTGTAGTTTCGATAGCATGCGTCCCCACTGTTTCGGTCGTTGTCTATTCGCTACTGGCCAGTTGATGCGGCAAATTAGTAGGGTTTTCAAAATTTGCTAAGTCAAACAAAAGAAAATCTGCAAAAATATCATTCGTATTTAAATCTAAATTAATTAAATTGTATTAAAAAATTTATTAATTATATCAGTGTTTTTTTATTTTTAATGCACAAATCTAAATAAAAAAATTGCAATATTGCAAAAGTAGCGGCCTGTTACAATCCCACTGCTGGGAATAGGCCTCCTCTCTCCGTTTCTGGAGAGAAGGGTTGGAGCTAAGACCTACCACACTGCTCCAATACGGATTGGTAGGTTACACATATCTCCAGAGTTCACTGAAGATATGCAGGTTTCCTCACGATGTTTTCCTTCACCGAAAAGCGTGTGATAAATTGCAATTATCAATTAGACACATGAGTTTTAATAGAATAACTCATTGGTGCCTGCCCGGGTTTGAACTCGCGTTCCCCTCGAAAGAGTCGCACGGTCTCACCGCTGGGCTATCACAGCTTAGTAGTATTGCAAATAGGTACATTATTTGCAAAACTCTGAAATAAAGATGAAATAGAAAAAGTTACAGTAGATTTTGTTTTTTTACTTATGATAAATAAATGATTTACTAATACTTATAATTAAAATAAAAAACGGTTACTTATAAATAATTAACATTAAATATTCCGTAGTTGCTATTTTTAAACTCGGCATTCCTAATTTTGTTGACTCCTAGACTTCGAAATTATAAATTTATTTCTTTGTTATTCGTTTCGGTGCAGTTTTATACTTTTTCAATATAATTCTTGTAAATTAATATTCCGCATTAACGCAGAGACGAATAGGTGTATAAATTAAATTACCTTATTATTTAAACGTACCTAAACGTTTCCAAATTCATTAAAGGATTTATAATCATATTAAAGCATGTGACAACCTTGATTGGACAACCAAACTGCATTTTATGTCTTGCGCCTTCCCGCCGGATATTAAGCCCCCGAACTTAATCACGTCCCTCTTCTCTAACAATATTGTACAGTGGAAAGAATTTTTTACGCCACTCATTACACCATTAAATTCCCACGAATTTCAATTTTTTTATAGGCACAATTCTTTTATCACAATTACGTTTTGGAAGTAATGCGTTCACGCTGCATAATTTCTAAGTCATTGGTTCATTCAAATGTTCTTAACGTTTCATTTTTAATTGAATGAATGAACATTATGCCAGCAAATTCGCATCACAATAGACGTAACGCGTATTTAATTTATCTGTACATTATTTTGGGAGTCTACTCACGTGTTGCGATTTCCAAACGTTTATTGTATTATATACAACGTGATCTTTTTCGTAATTAAATTATGTAACTTTTTATATTACTACTTAATTTTGTTTATGTAAGTTTATGTCTAACTTTTTATAACTTTTTTAACGCATAAAAAAAACCATGCTGCAAAGGAATTGTGAACAAAAGTAGGCTTCAAGGTCTTGGTATATTGTGATCAAAAGAAGAATCGACTAAATTACATTCTCCTGCCCTTATCCCACTCTAAGTGGGGTCGGAACAACATGTCACAAACATGTTGTCACATGATTTGGCTACGTATTTTACGACCGGCCGCCTGCCTAACATCAACTTACCTTAGTCGCCTTGACACCTCGGTAAGAAATGAGGGTGGTCTATTCTATTCTGCCGGATACCACACGGCGTTTAATTCGATATCATTTTTGCATCATCTCGCTTTTGTTTACAGATATAAAACATGCATTTGTTATCTTAGAATTGCATCTTTATTTTCTTGTGAATATCCTGTCAATATCAATTAAGTAAATAAAGGTAAGTGCATCACCTAGACAAGTGATATAACAATTTTATTTGTATGTATTGATATATTGATACGCTAACTATTCCCTGTCGTGGGATGGACTTTATTTCAGCTTACATTCACATAATAAAACAAGAAAGATGTGGATTTTTCATAATTTTTACGATATAAACGATATAACTTTATCAACATTTACCCTGCTATTTTATCCTAGACTGTAAACAGACTTAATTGTAAAGGTTAAAACTTCGTCATTTATGTTGTTTTGCTATAAGTCCCATAAAATGTAAACTCAATTTTCTTCGATAATTTTTATAAAGTTTCATGTGTATATTTCTTGACTTGATAATGAATCTAGTATTTATCAGGTGACTTCACATTCAAGTGCTGATTACAAAAAAAATTCGCTCGAAAGATACTATCTACCCCGTATCACTTTTTATACATCTGACAAAACATCTGCCGCTGAAAAATTCGGCGAAGCGAAAAAGAAGAGTTTAAACTGTATTTAAATTTGCATCAGCGGCGGTTGTGATGCAGATGAGTGATGTCACGTGGGCGCTCGCCTAATTGACACCCTACGAGAGGGGTGGGCGTTTTAATAAATAATATTCTTGTACACTCTTCTTATAAATACGCCTTCATAGCAGAAAGGTGATACCGTCTGAGCTTTGCGTGCTGAGGAGTCATAGGTTCAAACAACCATTAATGAATTCTTCCTTTTATTTATTTATTAATTCGGATCAAAGGCATTAAATATTAAGTAATCCATCAAATATATAGTATATGTGTAACAACCATCCGAAATATCAATTCTATTATATATTCTAACTATATTCTAAATACCACTTTCGATTCTTAGGCTGAATTCAAAAATCGACTTTGGACCGAGCTCCAATCAATCTGTCCAAAAAGGAGAGAGCACCTCCAGCCTAGCATCGGGTTAGAGATAGGCCATTTATTTACTTTTGCACTTTTTTTATAAATCAAATAGCTTTATTTACCAAAAAATTTGATATTTTTTTTAAACTCAGGATAAATTGGAGCCGTTAAGCGTTGGATGTTTCAAATATCCGATACACAGCATAAAAATTTTTTTGTTATAATTTCTGTTCGACCGAATCTCTTTACAATTATAACACTTCGGATATTAAAATTTGCATAATATTGTTTGCGATCAAATTTTTGCCACGTCGTATGATATGAATGATGATGATGGAGTTGATAATCATCAATTTATATACAAAAGAAAGTGTGTAATGTTCCTTTTAGACATCGTAACGGCTGGACTGATTTTAATGAATTCTCAAAAAAAATTTGAGGATTTTTGAACTATCAAAGACAGTTTTGTTAAGAGGGTTAATCGATATCAGACTGAGCCATAGTAACGCGTGGTCAGATCGCTAATTTTGTTAATAAATGCTAAATTAAGATGACTTTTATTTTATTGGTAAATATTTTGATTTAATACTATATTGTAAATATCACTTTCGCTTTCCTACTAATACAATAATCGAAGAGATCAATATGATTCAATAAGCCATGTAAACACATAATACAAACAGTATAAAGAAAGAAAAGCGAGTTAATGTGAAGGCTATAAGTAAGCCGTATTATTTGTCAACGCCGGCCGGGGGCGGAGTAATCTTAAAATCAATTTTCATTTATTCGAAGATTATCCGCGTTAGTACGTCTCGTATACATTCCTCCTATAGAGTTTAAAACTATTAGATAGGTTAAAATAATAATTTGATTTTGAAATGCATGCTGCACGGGATAAACTGCTTTTAGTTTGTTTTTGGAGATTTGATAGAGCTCAATGTTTCTACAGCCAAAACAAATATGAAAATTAAGAATAAACGAACGAACGAAAGAAAAACTACTAGAATATAGTCAATAACTTTTACCACAATTAAAAAAAATTACACTCATTGGGAAACATAAATATTACGTTCAATATCATACGCATTCCTTTAAAACAAAATTACTGTTTAAATACTAATATTAAAAATACGGAAGTCTCTTTGTTATAGGAATAGTTTCTTTATTCGTTACGTCTAATACGTTGAAACAATATTGATGAAATTGGATACAATTAAAACTTAATTTAATTAAGTACATATACATATCGGGTTAAAATATTAGATGGCAAACCCGTTTTACCCCCGGAAACTGAACAAATTAGGTATTTTAAAACTTAATTTTATGCGAAGAAGTAATGACTAAAACTAGTTATTTATAAATTATTATTAAATCTTCGTTATAGAAGAACAATGTCGCCACTGTTAAAACTATAATTGTATAGGAGTTAGTATAAAAAGAAAAGCATATTACAAATGTACGTATATTTTCCATTAGTTTATCAAATTTGATGAATTGAATTTGATTTATTTTCAATGCTAGTATTTCAAATACATTATATACTTTTCTATTTTTGGCTTCTTTTGTTGGTGTTGGATTTTATCTTCGCTTCTGGAATAGCGAAATTATTTAATATCTATTAACACACAATTTCAATTAATCTGGAAATACAATTATGCTAAATTATTTCAAGTAAGCTGTGAGACCGTCCGAATCTCTAGAGACGATCATGAGTTCCAACCCCGGCATGCACCAATGAGTTTTTCTATTAAAACTCATGTGTCTAATTAATAAAAGCAAATTATCACACGCCTTTCTTTCTAACATCGTGAGGAAAACTGCATATCTCTAGAGAATTTTAGGGATATGTGTAACTTACCAATCCGCATTGAAGGGGCATAGTAGGTCTTAGCTCCAATCCATGTCTCCAAAAACGGAAAGAGGAGGCCTAAAAGGGATAAGAACAGGCCGTAACTTAACTTTCCTTTACACAATTTCATAATTTACATTTCAAATTAAATCTTCCGAAAGGCTTATTAACGCAATTTCGTGAATTAAATGTTGCATCTACGCATTTTCCTTGGTCTACGCAACCGTATGGCCGCAACACAGTCGAATAGTCTTGGGCGGCCGGCACCGGCAAAATCTTTACAAATGTGGCCCGTTATCGTACCACCGCGCCCGATTGACCGGACTGCTCCGACCGCACATTTCTCAGCCTGAAAAATAACGGATTTATTTAATTTTATGGCCACGCCACGTGCTGAATGGACGATTGGGTCGCTACGGCGGTCTCGATTCATTTTTTTGTTCTTCAATCTCATTTAATCACTTAAACTAGGCTTGCTTAATAGAATCGCATAATTACTTAATTTTAAAGTTGTTTTCGAATGAAATCGATTTCATATTTGTAATAAAAAAACGGTTTTGTCAATATCCATTTCAATTAAAATTTCAGCTTTTATATTTGCTCTAAGCGTGAGAAAGAAAGAAATAAGGTCAACTAATTGGAAGTAAAAAGTATTTTTATTAATTTGAGGTCATGTTTTGTAAGTTATTATTGGTAAATCAGACGTGACATCTCATAATAATGAAGTGAATCGTGATGTTCTACTATGAATAAACACGATGATGGTCGAAGAATAGATTTAATAATAAAAAAAATATTTTACAAATATATATTCTTAGCAACGCTTTTTGAAGATCAGTATAGTGTAGTCACAGTTTATATAAAGCTTGATGAAGATATGATATTTTAGAAAAAAAAATGCAAGGACAATATGAATATCATCAATTCTATTTATATTTTTATCGTAATATCTAATGTGACTAACGTGAACAATGCGACTAAAGTAAGTTGACACGCCCTGTGGTATCCGGCTGAGTAAAATAGACCACCCTCATTTCTTACCGAGGTGTCGTAAAGGCGATTAAGGTAAGTTGACGTGAGGCAGACGGCCGGTTGTAAAATAACTAGCCAAATCACGTAACAACATGGTTAAACATGTTGTTCCGACCTCATTTATAGGGATAAGGGCAGGAAAATGATGATGAATGTGACATGTGACGTTTGACCAGAAAGATGGAGTTGATATACCCACGAGCATTCAAGATAAGGCAGGGCATTGTTTGCTTTAGAGCTTACTGTTCTACTTTTAACTGGAGCATCTTTGGATAGATTACAACCATCGTAAATAGGATCGGAAGATGTGGGTCAATACTATGGGCTCGTTCGCGTCGTCCTTATGAATGCAATTCTGAATGCAGACCAATAAGGCAATCATCTAGTAGCGTATTAGTAAAATATTCGAGAGCCGGAAGGAACTACGCAACCCTAAACGACGTTAAACAAATATTGATTTATTTTGCGTTAAATTGTCAACATGGTATTCGCTACATATAGACTAGGTTTTTTTCAGTGTCTGTTTGTTAACTAATGGTACTGTACAATGCTTCTTCCCCCGTGTTTGCCTTTCCCATGCCGTGCCACGGTTGAACGGTGGGGTAAGTATGATCTCGTTAATTTAATCCCCGACCATAATATTCCGATTCGTCACGTTTTCAACTACGACTGCACGAATTAAGGTTTGATAAGCGTCATTTTCAATTCGGTTTTACTTGTTTTCGTCTTTCTTTATCAAATCCTAGAATATATAGAATAATTGTTAAGGGACTGTTAAGCAATACTTGCTTGAATTTAGCGGTTCCCTGTAAAAATTGGTTTTCTATACATTTAGCAGGAGGTTTACCATCACTTTATCTTTCAGTGGTGACGCCATTATGTTAAAGTAAGGCTCCTCATCAACCTCAATCAACCTTCTGTTTGCCACTTTGGCTTTGTACCTTTCCCATAGTTAATATAAATATAAAATACAAAATAATTCTCAGGTAACCTTTCTTTTAAAGATGTTGTCATTAAAAGTTTGTTTACTAATTGTCTTAAACGGATTCAAGACAATGCTCACCTCTGAGTAGACGCCCTGTTAAGTACTGACAAAGAAACTGGGGAAAGAGAAATTTGCATAAATTAAACTGGCACCTTTCATCAGTTTGCAGAGTGCTCTAATTACAGTTTAAGGTGTCCACCCACCACAATAATATAATGACGGTTATAAAGTAGTTCGACGATAAGAATCCTTAACCTTACAGACCATCCTTATTTCACTATTAAATAATCTTTAAGACCACGAGAATGTTTTAAATAGTTAATAACATTAATTTTTTTATACTACTTATATTGACCATATATTTTTTGAAGTCCGATGGTTCAACTAATTTTTGTGGAATTTAATTCAGTTAATATTATTTGTTTGTCTTACAATTTTTGTTTACAATCGTCTTATAAGCGGAGGAACATTTGTTACATAATAATAATATATTAAAATAATCTATATTTAACCGCGGGGATTAAATTCATAAAATAATATTTAAAAAGAGAAAGTAAAAGTGATATCATGGGTGTCAACTTTTACGGATATTTTTTGGCAACTCACAAATTATGCTAATGACGACTTAGGCTTTTACTCGAACTGATTTGGTGTCACGGTACGTGCCGTTGGCTTTAAACAATATTTGCAATAAACATCTGTAATAAACTAAAAGTATCGATAGACAGCAAGAGTAAAAAGTAAGATAGTACCAGGAATATGGTACGTCGAAAGAAGACATTCAAAAGCTATAATAAACAAATTACAGCTCTAATTTGGGACCGCCTGTTTCAAAGTTTGTTGGAAGAAAATATGTAATTATTAAATTTTATATACGCAGCATTTGGTAGGTGAATAATTTATCGTTTATCTTAAAATCAGAGAAGCGACGCAGCTCCGTAATAAGCAAATGATGGCATGTAAAACGGGCCAGACTGCCAAGTTCGCGTTACTTATTTAAATTTTGTTTACTCTAGTTGTTTTAATAACATGCCTCCTGACGAAGAATTAAGTTGATTTTAATTTACTGCATTAATTATCTTAAAGACGAGTTTTGTAGCCGGCTTGAAATGTTAGGAGTAATTGGTATGTAAAATAATATAGACTACATTACACAATAAGTCCAACATCAATAACTACAAGATTATTCTATATAAATTAATATATTTTTAGTAGACTGGATGCCTTATACTATGTTACCATCAGCACAATTTTTGCCTACAATTTCCAATGACGTTTCTCGTCCGTCGTGTGCGAATTGAATGCTTTGCAATTCTGTTTCGTTTTCATTCTTTTCTTTCTAGCCAAACTATTGTATTGGCAAGGGATTACTTCTACTTATCTTTCGTGTACAAAAGTACATCCTCTATAGTGAAAGTAATATATCTAGAATCGGCATTAAAATGAATGCTTAGGGCAGTTTTAGGAACGCTTTTATTGGGAATCGTTTAAAGCTCATCAATATTGTTTTTTTATGAGTCAGACATTTTGAGAGCCTAAACATGGATGTAGTTGTACAGGATGTTCTTCTATAAAAGTTTTTCATTGCAGTGCCAATCCTGTCGCAGTGATAAGATGTTAGCTGGGTCAGATACTTTTGGATCAACTGCTCCAATTTCTCATTCTTTTATTCTTTCGTCAAAGTCAGGCGCATCGACTTTCAATAACAGACAAAGATTGGTTGGCTCTAGACACTGCTCAGTGGTACATATTATTTATTTAAATTAAATCCTTTTATTTAACTTGCCGTGTATGTATGTAAAGGTGGAAGTTTGCAAGTTCAATTTGACCCACTTCCCGGTGTTCGATGACCTAATATTTTACGTACTGGTCCAGTCTCGATGTCAATGTATGTTTATCAGCATGACTTGATGTTCCTGCCAGAATTGGCTCCAGACGAAGGAACTCCTCAACGGTTAACAGTACACACATGAAATTTTGTTTAACATTTTTTATCCTGACTTGTTTTTAATATGCTGTTATAGTAGAAAAGCACAAAGCCATGGTCTTAAGAACTGTTCCGAGTTTAATTAAATAAATATATATAATTATAATGTCGATTATAGATTATGTATAAAGTGATATAGTGTATAAAGGAGTTTCAGAATAAATTTTGGTGGTCTTATTACTATTTACCAACGCCAAATCTTTTCCAGCCCTTACTTACTTTTGCTAATGAACCAAATTTGTAGCAGGTGAATATATATCTGTGAAATCTAAAAGAAACATATATATAATCTTACAGCGATATCTAAATGCCTTTGACAGCAACAAAAGTAAGCTGTTAATTAAAGAAAAAAATCTTAAATAAAAACAAGATCAAATAAATTAGAACAAGAACATTTAAACGATAATGAAATTTGATAGAATAAAGCAAATCTAATTTCGGGGTTTATTGCGATATTTGTTAGTGGCAAAAAAAATTAAAAACTGTAACCGGCTCGCACCCTACGAAAACACCGTTGCATAATTCAAAATAAGTGGATGTGATTTGAAATAAGATATTTTTAACAATAGATTTACATCATCATCATCATTCTCCTGCCCTTATCCCACTCTAAGTGGGGTCGGCATAACATGTTACAAACATGTTGTCACATGATTTGGCTACGTCTTTTACGACCGGCCGCCTGCCTGACGTCAACTTACCTTAGTCGCCTTTAAAGACACCTCAGTAAGAAATGAGGGTGGTCTATTCTATGCAGCCGAATACCACACGGCACATACCTTAGTCGCCTCTTACGACACCTCGGTAAGAAATGAGGGTAGTCTATTCTATGCAGCCGGATACCACACGGAACATACCTTAGTCGCCTTTTACGACACCTCGGTAAGAATATACTATTCTATTCTGCCGGATACCACACGGTGTTAACATTAGATTTACATGTTTTTTTTTTTTTTTTTTTTTTTCATCCAGGGAGGAAAAAATCCCTACGGACTTCTGCCTCAAGGCAGGGTGTGTCCGACTCGCACGGACTAAAACAACCTCCCGGAAAACTGCAAGATTGGCACGGAACCGCAATGCATTACTTCATGCCAATCTACGATTTATGTGAGCTCACTATTATTTTTTTGTTCTCGCTCCTTTGCCTCTCGCCGGACCATTACTCTCCTCAACATTTCTTCGTATTTAAGCCATTCTTGTGCGCTGGATAGCATGCGTGCCATAAGGTTGCTGGCGTTTACCTCTGCACTCTCGCCCTGGGCAGCTGCCCTTAGATCCATGCTGGCAGGACATTCGAAAAGAGCATGTCTTGGGGTGTCTACTTCTCCACAAAACATGCATGCTTCGCTAAAAGCTCTCCCAATGGCGAAAAGATAGGTGTTGAACACCCCATGACCGCTGAGAGCCTGAGCGAGCCACCGGTTTACCTCTCCGTGTTGTCTGCTTATCCATAGTTTTAAATCTGGAATTAGTTCTCTCGTCCAGGCACCTTTTCCTGCTTTCGACCACTCGTTAGCCCATTCAGCTATACTTGCCTCCCGCGCTTCAAGTGGAGTCTGCTCTTTCTTTTCGAACAACTTGGAGCGTTCTTCAACCATCTTACAAATAGGAATGACCCCTGCAATCACCAGCAATGCGTCCGTGGAGATGGTCCTGTATGCTCCACAGATGCCTAACGCCATTCGCCTTTGTACCGCTTCTAACTTTTTCCGGTAAAGCTGCACCTTCATAGCCCCTTCGAAAATTGGAGCCCCATATAAGATAACTGAATGGGCAACCGATGCTAGAACCCGTCGTTTGCTTGCTCTGGGACCTCCCCTTGCCGGCATTAATCTTCGTAGAGCTTCCGTCAGATTTTGGGATTTTTTGGCTACTTCCTCGATATGTTTTTTGTAGTTTAGACTTTTGTCGAGCCAAACCCCGAGGTACTTAATATGTTCCTTCGGGGTAATTGTCGCAGCCTTAACTACAAAATGTATAGGGTCTAAGTGCCCTTCTCCTAGATTTACATGTAGTTTTTTTAATATTTATAAAGTACAAATAGTATTCATTCTTTTTACCTTTTAACTTTTTAACGTCGATTGTTAGCTCAGGTTGATCATTGTATGAAGATCCTCTTCCATACCTATCTGACCCTATTGTCCGTTTTTTAGAAAAGTAATTCCTGCATCCCGATAGGTGGCAACACAGAATATTGGAGCCAGCCTAAAATGTGTTCATCGAAAAAAAGGCAAAAGCAAACGAGACTACATATTTGTCTCCCTTTTTTAGGTGTGATTAGACAAAGATAATTATAGGTCTCTTATCGACCCTCTCTTATTATTTTTTGGATACTTACTCTCACAGCCTGTAGCTCCCCTGCTTTATGTACAATCATACTCATTTTTTACCGAGGTGTCGTAAGAGGCGTCTAAGGTAAGTTGACGTCAGATAGCCGGCCGGTCGTAAAATACGTATCCGAATCATGTGCCAACATGTTTGTAACATGTTGTTACGACCCCATTTAGAGTGGGATAAGGGCAGGTGAATGATGAACTCTGAAATACTATGAAAACTGTTTGTGTCTCCCTGATTCCTATAAAGGTACAAAAAAAATTACTTTTTGGTAAAATTAACAGCAGGGTTTCTCATTCATCTCAGTCATTATTCCTTTATGGTTTCAAAATTGAGGTTGACGATTTCACGCTAAAATAACTTGCTATCGGCCTTGTTTTTTTCCGCACAATATAGATTATGAAATACTAAAAATGTTACGCTTAATTCGATTTGCGGACAAATTAAATTTATATAAATAATTAAAGTAGGCTAGATTGCAATTCTCAGATCAATGGTGAGAAACTTTCAAATTTATTTATTATGGTAAAGGCTTAAAAATCTTCATAAATTTATACGTTAAGTCAAATTATTTGTACCTTTTCTAAGCAAAATGCGCTCCCGGAGATGTTTGAGATTTGTTACGTTTAAAATTCATACATTCTATGTATTCGTTCTGCAAGGCAGAATAATAGTAAATATGTATAGCTTGTGGTATTAATAAGTTAAGTATAATAAAATATTCTTTGTCTACTTTTGTCTCTCGTTGTTTGTCAATGCAAATATTTTGCAATTTTTTTCATTGACATTAAATATTAACGTGTCGGACAAAGGAGAAGAAACATGATTCCCGTGATATATTATTTCAAATAAATATTGTGAATCCTAGATTAAAATCACCCTGACTGAACTCCGCAGAGGTTTTTAAGCCGCTAGCTTCACCCAGGCTAATATTAAGTCGGCGAGGACTCGCTCAGGGAAGAAAGTTTGTCTCGAGGCATGCACCCAACAGCCCACTGGTTGCTGAGAAAACATGCCTAAATCCAAATCTAAAATTTTATAATATTGTGTAATATATTGTTTTTTATGTCTATCTAGCACATATCAAATCTTGAAAGACTAATCGTCAACTTACACTACGCGGTCGCCGACACCATCAGTTTACGACACAATAGATTCCAACAATAGAGCAAAACGGCCGACAATGGTGCCGCTTACCCCACAATGCTCGACGGTCAGCCAACCCTTGAAAAAACCTGATAAGAGTGATTAATTGGTTTAAGCCGAATTCAATGAAAGCTGAGTCAGAAAAGCCCTTTTGAAAGAATAGCTGTCTTAAATCTCTATAAAAGGCTGTGCCTCCACTTGATTGGGTCTTTTGGAAATAGTTTTATTTCTTAAAAATTTTATTACTTAAAAAACCATTTCTGTTTATTTATTGAATGAACTCTTTTAGAGTACACAAGAAATATAAAGTACCCACTATTTTTGTTCTCCAAGAACAAAATAAGATATAGATATTTCACACGGGTTATTTTTAATTTGATTTAAGTTTCTTATTATTATATTCTAAAATTAAATTTTTTGAACTAAGTATAGTACCCGCAATAAATAATGCTCATGTTATTAGACAGACAAAATCGGCTACATTCTGTTTCATAGAGCATTGTTTCTGTTACACAGACTGACAAACCTTTGCGAAACGCCACATACTAACTGAGTGACAGTGACAGCGCTCTACGAAACCGAACGGGGCGACTGTTTCGTTCTAAACATCGATGTGCATTATTTAATGCCGGTGCAATATCTAAGATCTAAAATGTGAAAAAATTTGGAGCCGTATTAAAAATATGGATTGCGAAAGTAAACATTTATGGTTGTATTCGATGAGATAAAAAAGATAACTTAAAATATTGATTGATAATATGGGAGAAAGCGTTTAATGTAAATATTTCAAGCTATAAATTAATCGAGTGTAAAAATATGCGTCAATATGTTTCGCTTCGGGTTACTTGTAGTTAGTGATGTTCATATGATTTATCGATAGAAAATACGACAAGCGCTCTCGTGTATCACGTGACGTTTACAAGCATGTCAACGTGTCGGCTCCGATGGTTCTACTCTTGAATCTACTAGTATCTTAACATGGTATAATAACTTGATGTTAATAAAACATTATTTGAAAATTGAAATAATGCGGATAGAATACTTAT
Source organism: Morpho deidamia (assembly GCA_947086505.1). Lineage (NCBI taxonomy): Eukaryota > Metazoa > Arthropoda > Insecta > Lepidoptera > Nymphalidae > Morpho > Morpho deidamia. Next base: position 7,550,955 of record CAMTZC010000025.1, read on the forward strand.
ATAACATTAATTATTACTATGTTTCAATGAATGAAAGGTATTTTAAAAAAAGCTATCGTATTTAAAGAGATACATATAATATATTGGTTCATGGCGTACATAACTTACGTGTGGGAAAATCTAGTTACGTAACCGAGTACGTGTACTTAATAAGCATTGATAACCGATGAAACTATGTATCTGTGTAAATTAAGTTACCGATAGACTACTAGCCGTCCTAAGTAATATTTTTTGTTGTTGTTATCAATATCGAGGATAGCTATAACTTGTACTTCTCTCAACCCTAATGACAATTATGTCTTAGGTAAAGGACATGACCTTCCACGGTATCGGTTGTCTTCTTTTGTAGGTGATCTTCGTTGCTTGAACTCGTGATCGCTATTTAATTATTCATAATCGTCCTTATCTATACGATTACTATAAGTATTATCTTAAAAAGCCATTGCTTATTAATTAAAATTAAAAAGCCAATTAATAAAAACAATGAGAGCTACCGATACTTTAGATTGTTTTAAACAATATATATATATATATATGAACGGATACTTGTAACTTAAGTCTAATTATAGTACTCGGCAATAAATAGTATGTCTTCATTTCATGGACCCCCAAATTTTTTTCGCTTTTTTTCGTCATAGACCCCTAGGGGTCGATATAGACCACTTTGAGAATCACTGATCTAGCCGATTTCTCTCTATGAGCCTCGATGTTGTTGATGTTCATTATTTATTGCCGCGTACTATACTTGCCATATATATGTATATATATATATATATTTATAAAACTATAATATTATTATAATTACTAATTTGACATAATAACAATATTTCTTAGTGTGATTTTAAACAATTATTAATTTTATAATAATTTTTTGACCTGTTCGATACATTTACAGTTTTGACTTGTTTGACTGGTCCGTTGGCCTAATGGGAAGAGACCCTGCCTTCAGCTTCACGGGTCGCGGGTTCAATTCCCGCCGAGGGCCGACATTTTTCTATAAACAATTTTTCGAGGTTCTTCGAGCCAGGGTGTATATCTGTATTTATGTATGTATTTAAAATTATATATGTAGTATATCTACCAGTTGTCAGTCACCCATAACACAAGTATAAAGTTACTTACTTTGAGGACGGCCGTGTACACACACGGCCGTGGGACACTTACACAAGTGTCCCATATATTTATTTATTATTTATTTTCATAATTGTAATTGAACTAGGTTTAATTTGTTAAGTATTAATGTATCTATAATAAGTCGTTGGTCAAATAAATATCCCATTGGTTGAAAACATTTGGCACTTTTTAATAGTTCTAGCAATATATCTTGAGTGGCCTAAAGAAATTTTATGTTGCCAAGATATTTTTAACATAGGTACATTATGTATATTTTTTATCATAAATGAGTCACGAAATATACTTATGTATATTTCGTGTCTCATTTATGATAAAAAGTGGCAATATTCACACAACCTTATTTTCGGTGGAATCATGCTGAATGGATTGCAAATTGATACAGAAACGCAAGGCGTTCCTTCCGATTTATTTAGGAATTTTGCTTATTCATATCGTGTACGTTTAAATTGACCTATTCTACTCTGCTAAATAGCAAATCAGATACCACTGTTTGATTCATTTGAAACATATTGAGGGTTTTATTTTGGGAACAAAATTAAAAAATTGTATCACTAATCAATAAAGGGTCGCTGGTTCGATTTCTGCCCAGGGGAAATATTTTAATTAATAAAAATAGTTTATTGGTTCTTCGAGTACTGGGTATATTTATGTATTTAAAATTATAAATGTATATGTATATCAGTATATTATTAACCAGTTGTCTGGCCCTTAAGTAAGTAGCAAGTATTAAGTTAGTTACTTTAGGATGGACGACCGTAATTGTCCCATATATTTATTTATTTTTATTTTATCTACGTGTATTTTCGTATATCGGCTTTCCGAACCAGCAGTAGAGTTGACGATTTAAAAGCAGTTGTTTACAAGTTTACTTGAATAGAAATTAGTTGAAATTTGAAAATTTGAAAATTTAAATACATATATACACCCAAACTTGAAGAACCAACAAAATGTTTATAGAAAATGTTGGTCCTCGACGGGAATCGAACCCGTGACCCGTGACGTAAATATGGAGAAGTCATGTTAAAATCCAAATATATATAATTCTTGGAATATGCGTTTTTCATTAAAGTATAGTGGTGGATCTAAGTTAAAATTCTTTGTACGGAGAAGAGAAAAATTTGCCCAGAGGTTAGAGAAAAGAAGAGTAAACCGAATATCACTTTTTACTTTTTACATAAAAAAAGTAAAGTAGTTGTAAGCCTGTTACAATCCCACTGCTGTGAATAGGCCTCCTCTCACCATTTCTGAAGAGAAGGTTTGGAGCTAGGACCTACCACGCTGCTCGAATGCGGATTGGTAGGTTACACATATCTTCAGAATTCTCTAGAGTTATGCAGGTTTCTCCACGATGTTTTCCTTCACCTAAAAGCGTGTGATAAATTGCAATTATCAATTAGACACATAAGTTTTAATTGAAAAACTCATTGGTGCCTGCCCGGCATTTGAACCCATGTCTCTAGACACTCGCACGGTGTTACCGCTAGGCTATCACAGCTTACATAAATAAGACCTACGAATTAAATTTATAAATACCCCGCATATTATCGTCGGGTAGTAAAATATAACGAAGAACCTATTAAACTAAATTTTATAGCGGTCTAAAGCAAGTTACTTGAGATATTAATTAAACGTATTGTGTTGGGTAACAATAAATCATCCTTTATAGAACCCTTTTTATAGTGGCGTAATTGATTCAATACAGGAGTGTCTAAAGAAAGATGGATAACAAGACAGGAGTTACAAAAGGGGTATGCACTGATCTTGTCTGACACGTTTTTATAACTTGAATTTTTAATTTATTTCTAACCATTCATTGCGATTTTGCATTCCAATTATTGAGATTTATACATTTTTTGTGAAGATTGTTGAGTTTTTAACTGCATTTCTTACTTTATATTATATTTTATTTAATACGTAAAAATGAATGTATTGTTATATATTGTGTTAAATATGCTTATAAATACTCTTAAATACATTTAACATTATGTGATTATGTATTAAGAAACAATTAATAGGAATAATTTAAAAATTAGTGGGAGACGGAAGTAGTCAAATGTCATATGTTTCATAAAACGGAAACGGGAATGCAAACAACAAAGGTTATAAATAAACCAGGGCCTATTCTAGTCAGTTTAGTGTCAGCGTTTAATGTGTCTACAAGAGTGAAGTGTAACAGTTCATCTGTATGTCCTTAAAAGACTTTGAAACGGCTAGACCGATTTTAACATAATTTTCAGATAATCTTTAATTGAGTCTAAAATTGAGTGACTCAGTGGACGATTCTGTAAAATTTGGTGACGATCGGAGCATTTTATACATTACTTTTTTTTACTACTAATATCTTTAAATTACGCCTAGCGAACTGGGTATGCTAGTTATAAATATAGGTTTTGAATTTAATATTTTACGCCCACTCGAGGACTGAAAACAATATAAAAGAAATTCTAGGTCTAACTCACTTTTTATGATATAAAACGTTCTCTTAATTTGGTTTGGTCGTTGTCAACACAAAAGCCTTCGTGCCAATATACACCATCAATAAAAAAGTAAGTAAATAAGAAAGAAAGAAATATATAAGAAAGAAAGAAAGAACTACGTAAATTTAGAAATTCGCGAGTTTGTAACTAAGACTGCACTTACCATTTGGTGGTTAAGTAGTAGCTTTTTTCCAAAATGACAACACCTGTTTAGCTGTTTATCATAGACTTTCTACAATGACACCAGGCAGGACAGAATCATCGTTGAAGGTGTAAAATGCGGAGAGCGTTACAAGCTTCTAAATGTCGCTCTAATCGTGACGCCTGTAATTCTAAAGAGCTTATCATAAAAAGTTCGAACCAATCTCAGCAGAGAAACACCGTATATTCATAGAATATAGCTCAGAGAAACACCATATATTTTGTTTACATCTAGCTATTAAAAGACACGCAGATAGAGTTGCAAGGAAATGCTAGTTAATAAAATAATGAAAATTTCTTTACGTATTAAAAACGACGATATTATTCCTTTAGACTTATTAATAAATATGGTTAGCTATTTTCCAAAAGTCAACCCATTTAATCTCTTTTAATTAAATAAACTCAAATATTATTTTGAAGGCGCTTTAACACACAGCGTCAATATTTTTTCGTATTATCGACCAACTATATGAAGGAGGTTGTATTTAAAACATGTTGTAACAGTAAAATACAATTAAGGGTTATTTTTCTCAAATAACTAGTACAATCACTTACAGAGAAAATCATATTTACATACATTCGTTTTGTTCGGCAATCTAACATAACAAAACATGCAAACAAAAATCTACCGTCTAACTTTTATTTTACACCAGTAGAAGAATGCAGAGTTTCTTTAATTTAGTAATTCAATATTATTTATTTGTTTGTTAAGTTTTTTTTTAAATATCATAAATGATTTTGCATTCTTCAACTCATTTCAAGAAAGCAACGTTTCAGTTATTATTTATAATCTAAGTTGCATTCTGAATGTGATGCGTTCATTTGCTTATATAAATTATAACAATAACAAAGCAGAAATATGATATGTTGCCGATTTCTATTGAAATGTTTTAATTAACTGTCTTTGCAACGTTGCGGACTGCAATTAAGTTTCCAATTACAAAAATATCATGACCTGATTGAATTAATAATTATAACAGATTGCTATCATTAAAACTACAAAAAATAATAATCAGCAAAAAGTTTAACATCGTTAAACTTATTGGTTTATTAAAACGGTTATATATTATTTAACAGAACTAAGTAGTAGGCTGGCTAGGTACCTACTATAAAAATAATTTATATAGGCTTTTCTTTGCGGAGATCTATAAGACAAAAGTAATAAAAAAAAATGGCTATAATCCGCGATAAACCGTTGCTGTGTGGTATCCGGCTGAGTAGAATAGACCACCCTCATTTCTCACCGAGGTGTCGTAAAAGGCGACTAAGGTAAGTCGACCCGCCGTGTGGTATCCGGCTGAGTAGAATAGACCACCCTAATTTCTTACCGAGGTGTCGTAAAAGGCGACTAGGGTAAGTCGACCCGCCGTGTGGTATCCGGCTGAGTAGAATAGACCACCCTAAATTCTTACCGAGGTGTCGTAAAAGGCGACTAGGGTAAGTTGACCCACCGTGTGGTATCCAGCTGAGTGGAATAGACCACCCTCTTTCTTACCGAGGGATCGTAAAATACGACTAAGGTAAGGTAAGTTGACGTCAGGCAGACGGCCCGTCGTAAAATACGTAGCCGAATCATGTTACAACATGTTTGTTACACTTAGAGTGGGATAAGGGCAGCAGGATGATGATGATAATCTGCGATAAACCGCGATAAATGTAAGGTAGACTATCTGTTTTTATACCTGATTCATGTAGGATTCTTAAAAACACTTGCACAATACACATCCACCACCCCCGCCACCATAATACACAGCACTGCACACATTCTGGTTCACAAACTCTACAATCGTTTCGCCCCTTTTTTTCGAACTGGCTGTATGCTGTTAGCCCTAACGACTTTTACAGCGTCACCGGGTGGGACGTGCGAGCGGAGAAGCATCGTCGAGGTTGCGAAATGCAAAGAGTAGAGACCAGAAACTCTACTAGCGTCGGGGAACGTCGTCGTAAAGGTGCCTCTTGTGAGGCCGGACCACGGCTTAGGTTGACGCGTAGTTGAGTGATAATGGTATGAGTTTGATCAGTCATTACGAGGTCAGAAAGGTGGTCGTTTCGCCCCGCAACGAAAGCACCATAAGCAGATAGACTCCACGGCAAAATCACAATGCAGATACTATAACAAGCTTTAACCTGAAACTATTTCATCCATACTAATATTATGAAAGCGAAAGTTTGTCTTTTACGCTTCTAAGACTTATCAGCTGGAATAACATTAAGCAATTTTGGTACAATTAAACTTATACCGGGCTAACATGAAGGACGAAAAAATAACCGTTTCCTTTGGGAATAACATAATAAAGCATAATTAAGTGTATAATTGACGGTATATTAAAACTTTTGACTCAAACGAAGTCGCTAGTACTTTTATAAATACGAAAGTATGCTTGTTAGTTTGTTTTTCACATCCAACCATATGGATGTCATTAATGTTAGCCTTACCTTGGCATTCATAACGAAGTCGTGGGCGGTACCTAGTAATAAATAATTTTAAGTTCGCTATTAGAGTCGCAGTGCCAATTCTATAATTTGTAAATATTAGTGTCCAAAGCGAAGAAACAACGATTAACTTTATAAAATTATTTTGGTACATAGAACATTATAGGTAATTAAATAAATAAAGAATGTTTGTTATTAAAGATAAATGTAAAAATATATTTATTCATTTATTTATGGAGTAATCATACAGCGTTTCAAAATTCTTACTTAAATACTATATATAATAATAATAAGGCCAGGAGTGGATTACACTTACCTAAATTTACTTATGTTTGACAAGGATATATGTTATTAAAGAAATAATTAAATTATATTAACAATCTAAATGAAAGCTTAAAGTTTAAAATAACGTATTGAAAGTCGATTTTTTTTACTTCAGCTTAGTGACATTATACATGATTGATTAATTATGGAGTGACGGCGTTTCTATAATTCTCAATTATATTCTCTTCACTTTTTTAACTTACCAATTATACCGGCATTACAAAAACTTTGACAAGGCTCACAGACCATAAAATATACTTTGAATGCACAAACCGAACATAATTCGATTCAGTGTGTATCGTTTTTATTTAGGCCTAAATGCAATACCGCGCAATCTGCCCACTTACGGCGTTAAGCGTCAGTTTAGAAGCAGAACGCCGTAGGTGTTGTATACAGCGTTGTGCGAAAAGCTCCGCAATGGTGAAGCTTTCGTACAAGAAAAGGAAGGGCATCATTCCCCGCCTAGCACCATGCGATTGCTATTCATTCGCTCCCCGACCGCGGTAGCGTTTGTACGTCTTCATGTACGTCGTGTTTAAACAAAAAACACGATCGCGATAAAACTTTTCGGTATCGGTGATTAAGAAACTATTGAGTTAATACAAATATGAACACGGTTTAATTGAGTGCTGTGATTGTTAAGAGTTGCTGCTAAGTGACAAGAGACTGATCAGCGGTTGTATTCGAGCCTAATTACGAGCTAGGCTAATTGGCGGGACCGGCGTTTCATGAAGGTGAGCCGACTTTTATTTCCGTTCGGCAATCCCTCTAATTGCGTCAATTAGTGTAATGCGGCGACAGCTTTGAAGAGCCCGCTTAATGATCTCTACAGTGGATTGTAGTCTTTCAAAAACTATTGCAAAAGCAGAAAATGAATTTCTATCGTAATTAGCTAATTCACGTTTATCCTTTGAATATAATTATAAGCGCTCAACGGAACTTTAGAGACTATTGTATTTAATTTAAAAATTAGCCTAAGTTACAGAGTTACGGAGTTACTTCATTTAGAATAATTAAACATTGCTAGACGAAAATTAAAGATGATATCCTTTAGAGAAAAAGTATCGATATCTAAGCTAATGAATAATAATATCAAGAATAGCAGTAAAACGCGGAGACTGAAAGTGTAGATGCGGTAGTATTAAACTAAATATATATATATATTTTTTTTTAAATAATTAGAATATATGAATTGCACATTTTTAATTTTCTCTGCAAGATCGCACTTGCAAATTTACAACAACATATTTTTAGTACAAAAAATATTTTTTAATAAATGCTATTAATTTGGTATAAAAGACTTTCAAATTTACGGGTTAAAATAAATTGTAAAATGGCCACATTATATAGATATATTTTTTGTAATATAAAGTGACTTTGAGAAAATAATTAACTATAAGTACCGTAAATGCGCGTATATTGTAATTAATTTTTTTTACTGGTTATTTTGAATATTCTATAAAAAAAAATATGAAACACTCTACTTTAATTTTAATTTTGCAAACAATGTTTGTTTAAAATAATAAGTTAAAAATCGTAATTAGATAAGCCAAATGTAGAAGATATTTCAAAAGTCTTTTCAATTTATTACTTGGTCGCGCGACATGGTCCCAAAAGCCAATTAGAATGGCATATCCGCTTGTTCCTTCTCTAATTAGCAAGTGGCTCATTAGCTACATCACTAGACCAAAGAGGAACGGAGAATTAAGCCTAGAGATTACAGCGTGTTATATGAAAGAGCGAATACATAAAGTTGATTAATGAAAGCTTATTCCTATAATTTATTTAATGTTATTAGGGTGAGAGATTTTTTAATGACCAATTAGTAAAGGAAAATATTCAATTATAAAAAAATTTAAAAGTTAAATCTAAAAAAAAAATTATAAATCTAATAAATATTCTCATTAAGATGAATTTAGTGTTCATGATAATAGATTACGCATGGTATAATTTTTAACATGATTTAAACGACGTCTGAAATAACTTGGACTGATCTGAGGTGCTTGCTAAAATTCTAGCATGTTCTTTTCTAGCATGTTTGTTCATTTTTAAATGGGAAGTTAAAGCGATTTGAATACGAAATTTTTATAGGCAATTATAAATACATAGTAAATTACCGATTCAAGAAATTTTCTCACTAGTTTGATTTTTCACTATGAATAAGCAACACGTTTACACATTTAAAATTAATAGAATAGTTTTATATTGTTAAATTTAATTTAATTTATAAATGTTGCATATTCGTAGTCATTGATTTTATTTATAAAGGAAGATAAATAAATACATATAAAATATAATATGTTTTAAAATCTATCTATTTATTACGTTATTATGACTTATCCGCTGGAGCAAGTTGGAATTTGGTGCACCAACTAACTTGCTAACATAATTGCAATTTATCACACGCTTTTCGGTGAAGGAAAACATCGTGAGGAAACCTGCATATCTAGAGAATTCTGTTGATATGTGTAACCTACCAATCCGCATTGGAGCAGCGTGGTAGGTCTTAGCTCCAACCCTTCTCTCCAGAAACGGAGAGAGGAGGCCTATTCCCAGCAGTGGGATATTAACAGGCCGCTACTTTACTTTTTACTAACTTGCTTACATACCAGGCTAACACATGAGATAAAAAATACTGTTCTCTTTAGGAAACAGGAAAATAATACTATTAAGGAATAACACATTAAATAATTTAGGCTACTTGGACACATAAGTTGACGCTAACGAAGTTACGGGTTATGTACAGTCTCAGAAAGCAGGATGCCTAACAAGCGTTCAGTTAAACAAATATTATACTACCCACATTGTACGTCTAAATCATGTAAAAATGTTTTCTTTTTAAACAATTTAAAGTATATTTCTATTCTCTTCTAACCTGCCTTTAACTGTAAAATGAAAATAATAATTTATTGATATAAATTTCATTATACACTAGTAGGAACGGGCTCTGCACCTGGTGTTAACATGTATATTAGTGTATAGTAAGTTAAACAATTTGTTTATAATTTATGCAGCAGCGTATGCTTAAGCAACTAGACAATTAAACTTAAAATTAAATTACATATTTTCTTTTTAAATATATTCCAATATAGAACTAATATTAGTGTTAGTATGTGTGTGTGTTCTGCGTGCGTACGGTATTTAATAAAGTTGTAATGTATTGTCCGAATAATAACTCTAGCAATCGTCTCGCAGACTACCTCACTAGACCAAAGACGAGTGTAGCAATGCTTCATTCGTTTTAATTATAAACACGGCTCTCTTCTTATAATTACCGAGCGCAATTAAGGGACAACATTTTATTGCTTACGCAGATGATAATGACTGTTTATAACGAATTAGCTTGCTTTATTTTGTGTGTTATATTTGGGCAAAGAGGTACTAACAAAACTGCATTTTATTGGAAGAGTGGCGTAAATGTTGACGATTCTAGATTAATTTATGAATTCGTATTATAAATTTTTACCTAAATTAAAAGTATATTTTACTTAATACTTAATAAATTCGACTTGTTGCCGTTGCCGCCGTTGCGTTGCAAATGCAAAAATTGGCTATAAATTGTAGCAGCTACGTTATCCATATCTTTTAAAACTATATAAGAGAAGTACTTGCCGTGTGGTATTCGGCTGAGAAGAATAGACCAACCTCATTTTATTACCAAGTTGTCATAAAAGACGACTAATGTAAGTCGACCCGCCGTGTGCTATCCGGCTGAGTAGAATAGACCACCCTCATTTCTTACCGAGATGTCGTAAAAGGCGAGTAAGGTAATAAGTTGACTCACCTTGTGGTATCCGGTTGAGTAGAATAGACCACCCGCTTTCTTACTGAGTCGTAAAATACGACTAAGATAACCTAACGTCAGGCAGGCGACCTTTTGTAAAATACGTAGCCAAATCATGTGACAACATGTTTTTAACATGTTACCGACCCCACTTAGAGTGGGATAAGGGCAGGAGGATTATGATAAGAGAAGTACTGTTTTATTTGATAACGAGTTATTATAACAATGGATTGTGTTCATCGCTTGGTAGAAAAAAATGGATATGATTTCAAAACTTTTGAAAGTTGAAGCTTCTTTTTAATTAAATATGAATATGTGTTTGAACTCATTGCAACAGCATTGTCCCTTTATTTGGATAAAATCTTTACTTTTATCTTTATGCGATGTGGTGCACAGGATGATTCCTTAAAAGCTCAGAGCAATTAAATATAACATGCATAAACGAATCCTCAACCAAATTCTAAACTTAATCCATACTAATATTATAAATTTAAAATCCTTTCGTCTGTTACGCTTGCACGTCTAATCCACTGGACCAAAAATGATAAAATTTGGCAAAATGAATATAGGAAAAATTGCATTATTGAGGGTATTTAAACGCTTAAACTAGCGGAACGAAAACACGACGTACACGCTACGTACAACTTTTTTCACCAGTTTTTTATATATAGCTAAACTCATCTAAGTTCTTTTACATTGTGGCTTTAATTCAAATTCAAAATTCAAAATATTCTTTATTCAAGTAAAATTGTAAATAAGTGCTTTTGAATCGTCAACTCTACCGCTGTTTCGGAAAGCTGTTCCTACCGAGAAGAGTCAGCAAGAAACTCAGCGGTTGCTCTTTTAAATAAATTGTAATGTGTAATTCTCAAAGTGTAAATTCTTATAATAAGTGCCTTAATTGTACATAAACAGTCAAAAATGATTATGAAAAAAATTATGGTTATTAAAATAAATGTTCAAAATATGATAACAACCTTACAAAAGGCAGGATATGCAGTATATCCATTAATTCATTTGGGCTAATTAATAAAGCTGGTTTAATTAACGAGGCTGTTAGTACAAATTAATCAACGCTGATTGGTCCATTGCTATGACCGCGTCTAATATTAATTAACGTTAGGATTATTATATTTTGTATCTACTCTTTTTTATTTACATAATATTTAATTCGCATTTCTCAATCTCGATACGAGTTTAGACGAAAATAATTTAACTCTCTCGCATAGTTATAGTTTAATATTTGGTTTAAAAAAACTATTATTCGATTGGTAAAGCAGCTATAAAGAAACATAAAGAAGCTTGTAATTTATTAAAAGTAAAGTAGCGGCCTATTACAATCCCACTGCTGGGAATGGCCTCCTCTCTCCGTTTCTGGAGAGAGGGGTTGGAGCTAAGACCTACCACGCTGCTCCAATGCGGATTGGTAGGTTTCGCATATCTCCAGAAATCTCTAGAGATATGCAGGTTTTCTCACGATGTTTTCCTTCACCGAAAAGCGTGTGCTAAATTGCAGTTATCAATAAGAGACATAAGTTTTAATAGAAAACTTATTGGGTTTGAACTTGTGATCCCCTTGAAAGAGTCGCACGGCCTCACCGCTGGGCGGTCACGGCTCTTTGTAATTTATTATTTACAATAAAATAAGAGTTGCTCTTTGTACACTTTTAAATTAATAAATATTTTCCATAGTAATGTTCGCATTAAAAAAAAACTTGAATTCACATAATTTGAATTGATTGAAAAATATTTGGAAAGTTAGGTTCACAATGTGCCGCAGAAAAGTTTATTCAACTGAGCTACTATAAAATATACTATATTACATACAATAAAATTTATTCAATGTAATAATAATTATATATAGTAGTTAACAGTTTTAATTTTTACGGTAAATGATATATGCTATGCTTTTATTGCCAAAAGCATGAAACACGGGTTACGTTGCGCTAATTGGGCCGCCTCGTGTCTTCTACTGCAAACAAATTAGCCCCAGAAACAAGTGGCCCTTGTTTAGGGTTATCACCGCGACAAATATTATTCATATTCTTATTTACAATAATAAATGTAATTCTTATTAAATTATAAAAAAAATTATGCAGACACTATAACAGAACTACCTTGCTATAATCCGCACGGGTTAAGCGAATGCATGCAAAGCTAATGTGTATGAAGCGGGCAAAATTCACGTACCTTACACACGCAGGACAAGTCGCCACATGCATCCCTAGGCGCCTTCACCAGCAACAATGCATACAAGCAATACACACAACCACCAACCAAATCTCTACGATCGTTTCGCCCCGAAATCGAAGCATCATCAGGAGGATAGGAGGAGGATTGCGATTTTGTTGCTGGTGTAGGCGCCTTGGGATGCGTGTGGTGACTTGTGTAAGGTACGTGAATTTTGCCTGCTTCATACACATTAGCTTTGCATGCATTCGCTTAACCCGTGCGGATTATAGCAAGGTAGTTCTGTTATAGTGTCTCTAATATGGAATTCCGCAAAGTAACTCCTGCTTCTATGAATCATTAAAAAAATAATGATTATACGGGACAATTACATACAAATCCGTCCCCAAAGTAAATTACTTAATATTTGTATTATGAGTGATAGACAACTAGTATACCTTTAATTTTTTTATAAATATTTAAATACATTCATACACCCAGACTTAAAGAACCAACAAATTGTATTTAGAAAATGTTGGCTCTTGGCGGGTATAGAACCCGCGACCCGGGGCTTAATGAAGGCAACAGACGACTCAATTTATTCAGTCATATATTTATTAATGAAGCATATCTATGTGTTAAAATAGTTTTAATGCATTGTGGGAATCCTGCGCCACTAATTATTCGGTCTAATTTTATTCGAAAGATTTATATATATTTTTAAGAAGCACTAGTTCATTTTTATTACTTTATTTTAAAGTTCGTTAAATATATTTTGCAAGCTTTTCTTTTATTTGAAATGTTCCACGAAGTTTAGTCGATTTGTTGAATGTACTTTTATCTCCGGGAAGATCGTTTACTTCGCCTGAGTGATTTGAAATTAATTAGATACCTAGTAATTTATACATCCTTAACGAGACGGACTTACCACGGTATCTTTGAACTATTAAAGGAAAATGTATTTTGTATTGGAATCGGAAATCCTTTTCCTTAAGCTATTACAGATTTATTTTAAATATCCTGCTGCGGCTTGAGTGACTTTTAATAAAAAAAAGATATTTGTTTACAGCTCTCATTTATCTATTGTACGCTTCTAACTCAATATATACAAAACGCTAAGCTGTAACAATAAGCCGAGATTTATAACGCTCCGGCGCAACTTTCATATTTGTTAAACTATAAAATTACTAGTAATAATTTATAGATATTTCATCTGTCAACACATAAAATCGAATATTACTTGTTCATACCTTAAAAACTTATATCCATAAAGAAAGATAATAAAATAAAACTTATATCGGTATTAAAAATACAACAATTATAGCGTTTGATTCGATTCTTTTTGCTTTTAATTTATATGTAGACTTGGATCAAATAATAAATCACAAATCCTTTACAAGTAACCATTCGTGATATGTATATCATAATTTACCTAGGTAGGTAATAACTTAGGTAAGTTCAAAACGTTCGATTGGCAGCCCTGATTGAAGGTCACCAGTAATAAGGTTGGCGGGCTTATTTTTCAACAGCGGCAGTGGCGGTGGAGCTTCCTCTTGTTACTTATTTAATTACGAACGCAGTTCGCTGTCTCGTATTCCTTTATCACGTACACCTTCTTTATAAATCGAACCTAAACATCTATGTTATAGGCAGTTTTTAAGCAAAACCAACGCAGTCATTATAAATTAATTTAAACTTGAATTATACACTACAGAAACTAAAGAAAGTTAATAATAACAATCGATTAAAATAATCAACTAAAAGCTAAAATAATCAACAATATATTTAAATGCTAGAAACGACTGGAATGGGTAATCATTTAAATTGTGTTATCAGAGCTGTAAGTTTGTGATATGACCTAAATTACAGTATCTTATATATCTACTGTACCCTATTCATGCGTAACTTAAAAGTGTTTTCAAATCCGTAACTTTTAACTTATTGAAAGATTAAAGTAGAAGGGCAAATAAAGGTTTAAATACCTTTGGTATACATATGAAGGAGAGTCCTTCATACGATTACGTATTTTGTTAAAATATTATTAAATTAATTATTATTATTTTTTTATTTATTTATTTGGACAATTAGTAGTTGTTACATATAAAACTTACATAAAAAAAATAGAAACAATAAAAAGTTTAAAATGTACAACTTATGAAGGTCAAGTCACAGCATGCACCAAAAAATTACTAAAAAATATAAACTTAAACATAGAACTTAATAGGTAAAAAAAACATTAATATTTCCGGTAAATAAAACAAAGAATTAAGTTAAATACTAAGACGATCTATCTCATCGCATTAATCTTCTCTTAACAATCTTACTATCTTTTTTTAAATATTTGTAAAGTGTCGTTAAAAATATCCACTTCTCGGCAGATGGAATTAAATAATTTAGGCAATTTAGGCGATTGTAAGGCCGAGGCCATTGAGGTGTGGATTTTTGTTTTTTTTTTCAAAAATTTGGGCTTTCTAGCCTTAGTAATACAGAATCAATCGCTTACTTAGTACTTCGCTCTATAAATGTTTAGATTAATTAATTAGAAAGTTATCTCGCTCGAGGTGCACTCATTAAATAGATAAAGATAACCTTTAGTGGCGTGACTAATGACGCGCGCTGACGTTCGTTTGTTTTGTGACGAAAGTAATAATATAAATATAACTTTACTAGCGCCTGCCTGCGATTTGTTTTTCTTCTCCAGATAAAAAGAGCCTTTGTTATTATTCAGCGTATGGAATATCTACGTAAAACGAAAATATATTTCTGCACCATTCGAACGTTAAAGAAAGATAAAAGCACTTTAATAAAATCATAAGTATGTTATATATAGAGTGCAGAAACGCTACCAGCATCGGGAAACATCATCCTAAGGGTGCCTCTTGTGAGTCTGGAACTCGACTAAGGGCGTTGTGGTATCATCAATACTTATTAAATAAAGTCCCCAAAGCTGTCTGTGGGTATGTGATCGTTTTTCTCAAAATTTACTGAACGGATTTTTGTACGGTTTCTACTAAAAGGTAGTGCAATTCTTCCGAGAGGTTTTGGTTTATAATATTTTATCGTTTTATGTAAATTGTCTTGGAGAGGTCGCGCAGTTTAAAAAACTCACCTTCTGGGAGCTTTAGTCGCGTGCGCCGCTAAAACCAGCAGATATATAACAAAGTGATATACCGGTGAATTGTAGATCTATAAATATACTACAAAAGAGTCCGTGACAGTTGACTCGGAATAACTACTTTTATGTTAAAAATTTCATTTAAATATATTGATTTCCACGCAGGCGAAGCCGCTATATAAAATACTAGAAATGTCCACCGGTTTCACCCGAGTATATAGCGATCTCGTGGTAGAGGCAAGTACTAAGTCAGACTATTAAATTGAAAGTTTTTATTAGTTTTATTTAGATATTAAAAGAATTAATAAGTTAAGGGTAATAAGGGTAAGGATGTTTTTACCGGAAATTAAATTATTTAAAAAAGGTATAGTAAATGTATAGTATTCACCATTTGTGTCCTTGGAATAGGAGCTATTCGCCAGTTGCAAGCTCTGTTATAATGGTCGCTACAATGAATTTTTTATGGCATTATTTGCTTTAGATTGACATTTTTAAATTCCTTACATCTTTTGATTGGAATGTCTGATTTTAATAATTTAAAAAGTATTTGACAGGTATTAAAACGGTTTTTAATTTAATCATTTAATGGACTAAGGATTAATACAGAGATATGAATAATATGGTTCGAGTATTGTCAGCACTTCGATCAACTGTTACAATGTAAAAAAGTAGTTATATTACCATAACTACAACAGTTGGACATATAGTATTGCAGACTTTTTGTAGATATTGATACGTTCTACAATTCTGTAGAACATTTTTCTGTTCTATCATCAATAGTTTCGTCAGCACACGTGAGGACAGATTTTTATGAAAAAAATTTCACCTTATTACGTTTCTATTAGGGATCCTTATTTTTTGAAAATGTAATATAGGCTATATTTCTCTGCGATGCAGCTTTTCAATGGTGAATTTTTGAAATCGGTCCAGTAGTTTTTGTGTCAAAACATTACAAACATACATCTTTCGTCTTTACAATATTAGTATAAATACTGTTGCTCTGTGAGCAAGTTTATAAATTTAAAAGTAATAATAAAATTATTTTGCTATTATTATTTATTATAATTATTTATAAATGTAGATTTTGATAACATAAAATAAAACTATAAAACAACCTCCCAAAAAATTTTATATGCATTTTTGATAGTCTAGTTATCGAATTAATATGTCATTACGATGCTATAAATTGGGAAGCAATATCATTATGTCGAAAATGAATATTTTCGATCGATTTCATTTACTCCCTAATTGGTATTACTACCGTTGGCGGCTAGAATGCAAACACTCTGTTATTAGGCAGGTTAATTAAAGAGTTATCGCTTGTAATTAACCCGTTTCGGTACAGAACGTGTGCCCATGCCACGTTCAAACACTACTAATTAAGAAATTCCTCTTCATTGGCTCAATTAGATTTATTCACGTCAGAAAATATAACTAAGTACAATATACAGTCGTATAAATAACTGCAATAACGATTCAGCGTTAACTTTTTTAATGTAATTTATAGAATAATTTATAGAATTAGGCGTTACTTTGCGGAGATCCATAATACAAAAGTAATAATAAAATTATTTTCCGCGATACAAATATAAAAATACAAAGATACAAATAGTTATTAGAAAATATATATAGGGTTAAATGTATAGTGGACTATCAGTATTTTCATACCCGATATGCAGGATTCGTAAAAACACATGCACAAACCTCCACCACTGCCACCACAATACACAAGCAATACACACGATCACTATCACAAACTCAACAATCGTGTCGCCCCGCAACCGAAGCATCATCAGGAGATAGAGCCCATGACAAAATCGCAAAGCGATTTTTAATGTATTTACGATTCGAATCGAAGTATAAAATAACCATGATCATTTTAATATGCTACAACTATTTAAACTTGTCTTAACAAATTATAATAAAGTTAAAGTCTTAATACTCCACACAAAGGTAATGATAGAAATATTTTGCAATACTATGACTTTTGGGATAGTCTTGAATTGCAATCAATTTTGTTACACAACAAAACTTTCTTCATAACAAGATTACAAGGAGATTATTAATATTTCACTCGGTTCGACGAAATTCGTGATATACTTGAAAGATTTTTTGTTTTCGAATCATCTTATGCTGTTAGGCCTAGTGGTTAGACAGTGTTACCAGAAGGAAGGAGCACAAAAATTTCGCCGTGTCTTGAAAGGTATGTTAGTATAGTCTCTTAGATATCCTAATTAACTATTATTTCACCCCCATAAGAGACACCTTACATATTACTAAATTATAACCAATAAGTTTTTCTGTTAAAACTTATGTGTCTAATTAATAATTACAAGTTATCCCACGGTTTTTTGGTGTAGGAAAACATCGTGAGGAAAGCTGCATATCTCTAGAGAATTTTAGCGACATGTGTAAACCACCAATCCGCATTGGAACAGCATGGTAGGTCTCAGCCAATCGTTCTCTCCAAACACGGAGAGAGGACTATGACTAGCAGTAGGACAATATCAGGCCCTTACTTTTTTTTTTAAAAACTTCTTTGTATAAATATTTGCATTTTACAAAATCGTTTATTGTAAAGACGTTTTATTTATTTATTTATTTTTGTAAGACTATCAACGGCAAATACATCTTTACATTACATAAAACATACTTAAAATTAATCGGATTCTAGCTAAATGAGATGGTGACGACATGAGCATTACAGTTGACAAGCATAAAAGCAAAATAGTAATAAAAACAGAAAACAAACTAAAGGGGAAAATTAAATTATACAAGGCTACGAAATTCGATACAAGTGCATTCTAAGTTATAAATCTATTCTATTTTTATCCCCTTTTTCTGACTTCCATATTGTTGTTATATGAAATATACAAATTAAATAAATTCTATTTTATTTGTTGTACATTACACACACAAACATATACATATACACACACATATATATACTCATGCATATATATGCATGCATACGCGTAAACATGCATATATACGTGTTTTTGTTAAACAACGAATGAAAACAAAGACTTTCTGTTTTTTGGAAGTAAAATTGCATTTATTAGATATCCATCAGCCTTCAGCCGTACACCGTTTAATTAAATTAACATTATTAGAAAAATGTTAAATGAAAGAAACCCGCGCTGTGCAGTAAGCTTCGATTACGTATTATTTGTTGCAGTTAGAATTACTGTAAAGTAGGTAATACTAATTACCGTGGTCTCATTCATGCAAGGTTTCCTTTTCTTCGCAAACTTGTATAGCGATTTGATTATCGTATTGCTGTTAAATGGGATCCTGTTCCTACTTCAATCTTTTAATAAATTAGTTACATTACCTAACATTTTATTAGACATTTTCCTTTAATCATATGAGCGAGATGGATACAAAAATAAAATATTTTATTATACCGCTAAAGGTAAAAGTGTTAAGAAAATCTTAATGTAACTAACTGCCTTTTACTATCCCACAGCTGGGCATAGGTCTATCCATTTTTGGAAAGGGTTGGAGGTTCCAGATATCCAGAATTCAATAAATAAAATAATATATATGGGCCACTTACACACACGGTCGTCTGTCCCCAAAGTAACTTAATACTTGTGTTATGGGTGACAGGCAATTGGTAATATACTATATATATAATTTAAAATACATACTTAAATACATATACACAACCGGGTTCGAAGAACCAACAAATTGTTTATAGAAAATGTTGATCCTCGGCGGAAATCGAACCGAATCGACCTGCGGAGCTGAAGGCAGGGTCACAACCCATTGCGCCAACGGGCCAGTCAATTCTCTAGAGATATGCGGCTTTCCTCGCGATTTTTTCATTGACAGACAAGTATGTGATAAATTCTAATTTTACCGCTGAGGTTAGATATATTCAGACAGTATTTATCGCAATAACGATCTCCTTTATTATAACGTGTGCATTAAAAGTTCAGACAATGATATAGATCCGTTATCTGTGTCAATAGACATCCTGTTCTAAATTATCCATTTGTAACGTAGTCGTTCTTTTAGCGAAATGTCATTTCCTTTCAGTGTTGTTAATTCTATTGTCGATAGGAAGTCGTGACCCGCCGTCGGGTTATCGACAATTAAGAATGAACCGTTGACGTCAAATATCGTATCGTAATGTTTTACAATAAGTCTCACAACCTATCTAGGAACAAACATATCTTTAGAAGAACTTAATTTGAATATTTTCTTACATACATTTGAAATCAAGTTTTCTAGTTTCAATTTTGGTTAACTAAAAGCCTTAACGTAAACCGTCCTTTTACTATCTCTTAGCTGGATTAAATAAAAGGATTAAAGCTTAAATCCACCTAGCTGCTCCAAAGTAGATGTGTAGGTTTCAGGTATCCTAAGAATTCTCTGCTAAGAAGCATCATTAAGTTTTGCCAAAAAACTTATGCCCTTAATTACGGTTTACTATTTATAAGACGGTTTTCGGCGGAGAAAACTTTTTTACCAGTATATCTCCTGATATTCCTTGGATTGGAATTCCTCTGATATTTGTTACCTCCAAACCCGCATTGAGGCGTGGTGGTGGGTATTAGCTCCGACCCTTCATTCAGAAGAGACGAGGTCAATGCCCAGTCGTAGGAAAGTAATCATTACTTTATATGCAGGTATTAAGCAAAAAATATTTTTACTAAATCCCATAAACGCCTAACCGGGTTTCAAACAAGCGAACCTTTGGTAAAAGTTATGAAGTTTCACAGTTATAGCATCAAGGTTTAATTAAATGTTAGTATTAAAATTAACCGTATTGGTGGAATACATGCTTTAATCAATTTTATACAACAACTAGATAACCTTCATTATTACAAAATACAGAAGCCCATTAATATTAAAGTTATCAATCATAAATTTGTTTTATAAGAAGTAAATAGTGTTATCGCACGAATACTATTGGTTAAATCTTCGTATACCAAAATATTTATAGATATATATTCTCTCATTGTTATTGTTTTTGTTAATATTATTACCAAAACTCTACATTAGAGCATTTTAATTATACTATAATAACAATTGATAATAAGATTATCATCTCTAAAATACTCTGTTAACCAAATAAAGGTCAAAGATAATTTATTCTCAGAAAAAGACAATGCAATGTCACTCTAATGAAAACAATATTACTTGGGATAGTAACCTAAGCATAGAGTTATTATACTAGAGTAGGGGTGTTATAAGCAGGTCTGCAAGTGAGAGGTGTAACAAATAATGAGAAAGAAGATGAAACTTATATACACATCTTTGTCTAATCACACATTAAAAAGAGAGACAGACACAATCTCATTTACTTTTTCTTTATGTATTTATTGTAATAGTGCAGATAATAAACTGGCTTCCCTACTTTAGCTAATAACTCTATAAATGATTTATAGAAGCAGGCGTTACTTTGCGGAATTCCATATTACATGCACTATAACAGAACTACCTTGCTATAATCCGCGGGTTAAACGAATGCATGCAAAGCCAATGTGTATGAAGCAGGCAAAATTTACGCAACTTACACCTGCAGTACAAGTCACCACATGCACCCCAAGACGCCTCCACCAGCAGCAACGTACATAAGCAGAACACACAACCACCACCACAATCTCGACGATCGTCGCTTCGAAACCGAAGCATCATCAGGAGAATAGGCTCTACGACAAAATCGCAATGCATTTGGCATTCTGTTCTGGCAGTTCTGTTATAGTGTTTGTAACTCTATAAAGCTAAGTCGCTGCACTTTTGATTGATGATTATTGTAAAGGTAAAAACTTGACATATTTTTGATAGAGAAGATAATTATGAAACTTAGTTCTTTTCTTTCAACTTATACAACAACACGATCAAACCGATACATATTTACCAGGCAATCAAGTATAACTTCCCACTATCCACACAGCGAATATTGTTCACTTGACTAGACAAAGCAGTTCATTTTATTTATTTATTTATTTATGTATTTACTTTTACAAAATCCACAGCTCTTAATATATGAATTTACAAAATATTACTTAATTTTAACTTACAGCCAATTACGGATTTTAAATTTGTTAACAATATTCTTATAATATTAAGGACGCCAGAGTGTGTGTATGTGTGTATGTAGATATGTTGCATGTGTGGAGAAGTGTGTGTGTGTATGGTTGAGTGCAAGTTTATGAAATGCGTGGAAATGCTTCAATTTGTATATATATTTTATTAATGCTCTACATATTCTGAATTTTATCCAGATTTTTTTTCTTAAAACATTCCTTTGAGTTATTAAATGTATCAACCTGGGTGTAATTGAGATTATAGTTTCTTAGCAGTCGACATATCGAGTTTCTGCATACATAGATTTAGTGAAAGGGACGCAGAAAAGAAGTGTTTTGCGAGTTATGTGTTTAGGAGTGTGCGATTTTGTATACTATTTTAGAAATCACAATATCGTAAATGTTTATTAAATAATAAAAATTCCGACGTGGACGAGACGCCAAAATTTTACTATTAACAAAAATATCAAAATGTCACCAAGTTTCCTCTCAGTTACTATGCCAGGTATAGCAATTTACAAAGCGAACCTAGTTCGATATGACTAGTGTTCCAAACCACTGATAAATTTAGTAATTTAAAAAGTTATAGTTTGAGTTATGCTGAATAAATATATATCCTCATGAATCTGCCTCAAAAGTCTATATACTATCAACTTCAAATGTTATTTAAGAATGAAAATCTTTTATTTATGTGATAATATGAAAAAAAATCTATCTTCTATTCTTTCTTGATACCTAACCTTGATACCTTATTGTAGACCGAAGTTATTATATACATATTGATAAAAATTACTTATCATCCTCCTGCCCTTATCCCACTCTAAGTGGGGTTGGCAAAACATGTTACAAACATGCTGTCATATGATTTGGCTACATATTTTACGACCGGCCGCCTGCCTGACGTCAACTTACCTTAGTCGCCTTTTACGACACCTCGGTAAGAAATGAGGGTGGTCTATTCTACGCAGCCGGATACCACACGGCATATTGATAAAAATTACTGATATAATTATTTTTTGTCGCTAGGTTAGATGGTCGCAGCTTTATTAACTTTGAAGGGACTTCTTAACATTACAGCCTCGGTATTGGCCTACTCACCCACTCTGCCCTTTACATGTACCGAAATACAGATATGAAAAAAGTTACCGCTTTTATAAAATATATATTGGCCTAAAACTTTTTTCATATAAATATTGCGAACCGATTGATTGGTTGGTAAAGTACAATTTTAGAATTCAATCATATCAACATTTTCTAATACTGTTGTATTTATATCGCACAACGAAAATGAAGTGACGATAACAAAATATAAGATATAATTTAGTTTATAAAAAATAAGGAATTGCAATAATTTTTCTATACACTCTAATTTGTAAATAAATATTCATGTACCAAAGAATTAATTCTTTATGTAGTATACAAAATCGATTGTATTTATCAAATAATATAATATATGGGTACCGAAAATGAGTCAAAAATAAATGGTGTTCATATTATAAAAGGAATTATAACATAAGAAAGATCAATAACCTTGTTGATACCTCTATAATATTGTTATCATTGTATACATTTGACTATTTATATTAACTATATTTGAACTGGTAAAAGACAATTTACGCAAATAACCCAACACGCGATAGATATCCGACTCGAGAGAATCGTAATACGCTTAATAGATTGCAGAAAGAAGTTAAACAAAAACTAGCTTCATTTCACAATACTTCCTGGGATAGAAAGCTCTCGGAGATTAAGCCGGGACACCAGGCTTACTGGCGCCTGGCGAAATCTCTAAAAGCGGATGGGTACGCAGCCACCCCACCTCTACTTCGTCCGAATCTCCCACCTGCGTTTGACGACGCTGAAAAGGCCGAATGCTTGGCGGACAGCTTGGAAGAACAATGCTCCCCCAACCCCAGATAGACCCGAACTCACCGAATTCCACTTCAGGGTGGTAAAGGTAGTAGATGATCTATCTGTGACGACTCCCGAAAGCGAGCCGTTGCTTCCCACTACCGGAGAAGAAGTCCGCACCATTATTAAAAACCTACACTCCAAAAAAGCCCCAGGACCTGATTACATCTCCAACAGAGCACTAAAGTGCCTTCCTAACCAAATCATCCACTTACTGGTACTGATTTTCAATGCCCTCCTTGTCGGATGCTCCTTTCCTGATGAGTGGAAAGAAGCTACAGTGATAGGTATCCCTAAACCGGGAAAGCCCAGAAACGTCCCGACTAGCTATCGTCCCATTAGCCTACTAAACAGCTTAGGGAAAATATACGAACGAATCATCCTCGCCCGATTAAAATCAGTAGTTGATAGCCAAAATCTTATTCCGAACGAACAGTTCGGATTTCGTCCAAAACACACCTGTGTTCAACAAGTGCACCGCCTCACGGAGCACATTCTGCAAGGTTTACAAACCAAGCAGTTTACAGGTGTCATATTCTTCGACGTCGCCAAAGCCTTCGATAAGGTCTGGCACGCAGGCTTAATTTACAAGCTGCTCCAACTAAATATACCAGACAGACTTGTACTCATCTTACGAGAGTACCTGACTAATCGCACCTTTCGCTATCGTATAGACGGTGCTTTATCGTCTCGCCGCACAATTCGTGCTGGTGTCCCTCAAGGATCTGTGCTGGCACCCTTATTGTACTCGCTCTACACGAGTGACATTCCACGGGCGCCTATCAAAGAGCGTACACATCTTGCCCTTTTCGCGGATGACACCGCTGTATTTACCACGTCCGCCGACCTCAAGTAATAACTAGACGTCTCCAGAAAGCGGTAGACAGCCTCGGACGCTGGTTCCGCCAATGGAGAATCGAAATAAACCCGGATAAAAGTGCAGCCATGCACTTTATCGGTAATCGCTTTCGATCTCACATAGACACACCTACGGAAATATCCCTTTACAATACACCGATTCACTGGCAACAGAAAGTCAAGTACCTAGGTGTCACCTTTCAACCTTCCATGACCTTCCACGAGCACATACACATAGTCTGCAATAAGGCTGCGTATGTCATGGGACGACTTTATCCGATGTTATGCAAGAAAAGTAAGATGTCGCTCCGCAACAAAGTGACACTCTACAAAACTTGCATAAGACCAATAATGTCCTATGCGAGCGTTGCGTTCGCGCACGTTTCAAAGGTTAGATTGCTCAGGCTCCAAAGACTTCAGAACCGATTTATGCGGACAGCCACTGGGTGTCCGTGGTTCATGCGGAACGTTGACCTCCATAGAGACCTCGATCTCCCTACCATTACTCACCTCTTTAAACGTTTTTCGAAATCTTACTTCGAGAAATCTGAGGTACACTCGAACCCCCTTATTTCAGTTGCTTCTACCTACATCCCAGTTAGGTCCGACCATCGAAAATATAGGCGTCCAAAAAGCGTCTTGTATGACCCCGACGATCAAATAACGATCGCCAACACAAATACACGTAATACACACACACAGCGTCTTCGCCGGCGAAGACGAGGTCCCAGTTTTCTGACGTCGGTCGGTCGTGGCTTCTCGCCACCCTTCCGACGCCGCAATGACTAATCTAAGTCATACCATCAACCCTCCACTACACGTCGCCCTAAGCCGTGGTCCGGCCTCACAGGAGGCACCCTTAGGACGACGTTCCCCGACTTAAGTAGAGCTTCTGCGCTCTACTCCCTGCATTTCGCAACCTCGGCGATGCTTCTGCGCTCGCCCGTCCCGCCCGGTGACGCTGTAAAAGCCATTAGGGCTAACAGCATACAGTCAGTTCGAAAAAAATAAAAAATTAAAAATAAAATATTCTTTACAACCATGAATGTCTTGAATAGAGAAGGAAATATCACCTACCCCGATATAACAATAATTTTGCATACGCCTCTTACGAGACCACCACCTTAATCTGGTTTACTTTATTATTAATAAAATATAAAATATATAGCGGTATAAGGTGAAGTACAGAGCCTAAAATGGTTTAATAAAAAAAAAGGAGGTCGTCAATTTATAGGCCATTTCGATTTGAGAGCTTTTAAAGTACAGTCAAAAGTTTTCGACGTTGGCCTGGTTCGAACGATTTTATGCAAATTTTGACAACTTCATGTTAAGTAGGGGACAAACTGTGTCTACGTTTTACTACTTTGGTATCGAGGGGCCTTGTCCGAATTATTTCATTATAAATTAGAAAAAAATTTTCGCTATTCTTGTTGTTCTGTATTTATTTAATATTTTTTGACAACCTTTATGCTTAAAGGTGCACTCTTTAACATATCCATGTAACATCACGGACTATTTTAGACTTATAAAAGACGAATATCTCCACCATAATATTTTGTTATATCTCAAATATATACACTAGCTAGCCCGCAACTTTGTCTGTTCGGACTGTATTGAATTTTTTTTTTCTCAGAATACCTATGTCACGTCACGTTAAAGTTACGTCAGACTTAATTCGCCTAGGTCCAACATCAAAGAACACACACTACACTACACACATACGCTTTAATTTAAAAGCTATTCTATATTGTTTATGTTAGTTAACGCTATAAATTTACTTACCTTTTTCATAATTATTACTTACCTGTTATTATGGAAGGTCTCAACATGTATTTCTTGTAACGATTTATTGAAATGAAATAAAAAAAATGATTTTTTTTAAAAGGTTTAACAACAATCAGGAAGCGACCTCGTTGTTGTCTGGTGTTTATTAATAGGATTTAACTTTCGTTTATTTTCGTTGGATTTTATTTATTGTAATAAGAATTGTTAATTATATAAAGAACATGAAGTAACTATCAAACAAAAGGTTGTTATTCTTAAAAACATTTGAATATATAATATTAGTATGAAAGGATTGAAGTAGTCAAATTCTCGATTATGCAAAAGTAAACTTTTATAGCAATTAGGTAAAGTTATAATGGAATTAGATGCAAAAGTTAGTTTACCATATAAATAGCTTATACGACTGGCCGGTCAACAATGAAATTCACAATGAGGTTGATACCCCTTCATAGAAAGCGTTCATTTCCTCTACTTCATTCGTGGAGTAGCAAACATAGTCTGTAATGAACGAGCGGGAACGATCGCCACGGCAATTTGAACGTTCAGTGGGCCGGCGCATACCAACAATCCTCGAAATTAGTACCGTACCTAGCGCGTACCATATGTGTATAATGAGCATTTTAATAAATTGCTATGAAATGTAAAAGTAATAATAATTTTTTTAATAAAGTAATAATAATGTAGTGCAAAATGTATAGAGGACTATACGTTTTTTCATACCCGGTACATGCAGGAAAGCCAAAAAGCTTTGCGATTTGGTCGTGGAATCTGTCTCATGATGATAATTCCATTGCGGGGCGAAACGATTGTTGAGTTTGTGATGTAAACGTGTGTAGTGTTTGTGTATTGTGGTGGCGGTAGTGGAGGTTTGTGCATGTTTTTTACGAATCCTGCATGTATCCGGTATGAAAAAACGGATAGTCCCTATACATTTAGCATTATGCATATTCCCTATTTACTTCGCGAATTATAGCAAAATAATTTTATTATTACTTTTGTATTATGGATCTCTGCAAAGTAACGGCTAATTCTAAAAATTATGGAATCCAAAATTTCATAATGTGAAAGGATTTTGAATTTAATTGAAAGGTAAAAGGCATTTTAACGGACTTCTATAAACTTTATCACAAACATTAAGGAACTTTAATCGTTTGATGTCTTAAAAATGACCATCTGATTTGGAGAATAATTTAGGCAAATAAATTTTCAGTAATTTATTAATGTATGGCGTGATGACCTATCGGTGAGTGCGTGTAATCCTCATAAAGAGATGGTAGGTTGAAACCCTTTGTGTTTTGTACAAAATAATAACAATGTACTTTAAAACTTAATATGAAGGGTAACGTCGTAATGGAAAAATCTGCCTAGAGTAATTCTGGAACATGTGTAATATACCTCAACATTCTCTTGCCCTTTTCTCTAAGTAAGGCCGTACATGTTTTAAACATGTTGTTCCATCATTTGGCTGGATACTTTAAGACTGGCCGCCTGCTTGACGTCAACTTTCGATAAGAATAGAATAGACCACCCTGGTCTTTACTTTACAGATTACAAATTTACTTTAACTATAACTATACTTATACTATAAACAAAACTCAATCTAAATAAAGCCTAAATATCTGAAATAGTAGGAACCAAAATTGAATGTCACTGTTCTGAAATAGGTGTATCATAGAAATGAGCGAAGTTTGAAACCGGACGGGTAATCACTGGAGTCAACAGCGGAGCGGGTCAGCTTTCAATTTAGCGGAATTAATAACAGCACAAATCCCAGTCCCCGCTGACCGCGCTTTCGCATAGGCTGCCGTGGATAAATGCAGGTGTCATATTACTCGCGGCCACCGGCGGCGATCGCAGCTACTCGTTTATTGTTACATAGTTAAAAACTGAAGAAGAAAAATGTAGTTTGGTAATATGCTATTTGATTGATCTGTTAATATAAAAGGTTTGCTGCTTTGCATACAAATGTTGCTGCTGCATTGCTACTAATATAAATAAACGGCCTGTTATTTTTTTTTTGTTTTTTTTATTTTTATAAACTTTATTGAGCAACTTCAATATATGCATATACAAATAATTGCACAAAAGGTGGGCTCAATGCTTTAAGCATTATCTCCCAGCCAACCTTCAACCTTTTGTCCAACAGTTAGGTCTCCTCACTCCGTTTTTGCGAAGTGTGCGAAGTGACCCATCAAGGTGATCCAATGCGGATTGGTAGGTTACACATATTTTCTAGAGATTTTCAGGTTTTCTCACGATGTTTCCTTCACCAAAAAGCGTGTGATAAAATGCAATTATCAATCAGACAGATATAAATATTAGAACTTATCAATAAGATACAAAAAAAGTCTAAATAAATAAACCTCATTGGTGCCTGCCCGAACTTGTGACCCACTTGAAAAAGTTGCACAGTCTCACCGCCAGGCAACTACAACTTCTATTATTAGTACGATTAAGGCGAAATTTGTATGTGTGTCTGCATGCTGTATATCTCTAGAGAATTCTGGGGATATTTGCAACCTACTAATCCGCATTGGAGCAGCGTGGTAGGTCTGAACTCCAATCCTTCTCTTAAAAGACGGAGAGAGGAGGCCTATGTCCAGGTATAGTAAAAGACCTAATTACGTTACTTTACGTTGCTCGTAATATTATAATCAGCTTAGCTAGTAATATATTATTTTTTTTGTTGTAATATTGATGACGTATATTTTTTTTCGAACTGTCTGTATGCTATTAGCCCTAATGGCTTCTATAGCGTCACCAGGCGGGACGGGTTAGAGCAGAAGCATCGTCGAGGTTGCGAAATGCAGAGAGTAGAGCGCAGAAGCTCTACTTAAGTCGGAGAACGTCGTCCTAAGGGTGCCTCCTGTGAGGCCGGACCACGGCTTAGGGCGACGCGTAGTGGAGGGTGATGGTATGACTTAAATTAGTCATTGCGGCGTCGGAAGGGTGGTGAGAAGCCACGACCGACCGACATCAGAAAACTGGGACCTCGTCTTCGCCGGCGAAGACGCTGTGTGTGTATTACGTCTGTGTTGGCGATCGTTATTTGATCGTCGGGGGATGACGTATAAAACTGTGTGCAACATCGATATCAAATATAAAGGATATTTCTTATGTTTACTTAATCTAGATTAAGATATATGTAGATTGAAGGACCCTTTTTTTTGGTCTTATTAAGTCAATTTGTATTCTTTAACCATAAGACTTTAAACATAAATCTACTTTCATGTTGATAGATTCACAATTTGGGCTATACGTTGATTTAAAAACATTTGTTATGGATTTGTATGATGTAGTTGCTGCTGCAAATTAATGATAGAAAGGGTTCTGCTTATCCCAAAAGTTAGCTACTATTTAGGTAAGGGTGCGTCTCATGTCTGAACAGGAAAAATAAAGATAAAAAAAATCAAACGTTTTCCATATGTATTTGTATAAATATATCTACGAAAACGGGGTTAAAAATTGTATCATGTATTAGACATTTATAAAACCGTCAAAAACCAATCCGGACCAATTCCGCGTATGAAAACGGAGCAAACTCCCGATTCAATTACAAGCGAACATTTATCATCGAAGTTGACAAACGATGTCGACTTGCTATATCCACGACAAATGTTTGAGAACTACTGCATACTTCAATATATTTGTTGATAAATCAATTTGTACAGCAAAGTACTCATAACTCGTCATATAATCTGTACGAAACTTCAGGGCAAATTTTCATTGCATTTCTACTGACCTCTCAAAAGTAGTGATAGTTCTAAAGTTTTCTTGATCTTTGATTTTAATATAAAAATATCACATTTGAACTTCGAGTCTATTGTGAAATGCATTTAATGGAAAAGTTTATCAAGTTTTTAAAGTGTAATGGAAGTTTGCTGTTGAACTCTAATAGTGCTTATCCCATTATGATATAATCACATGATAAATAGAATATAATAAAATAGAAACAGAGCTGGGATAGCTCGGCGGTGAGACCGTACGACTCTTTTAAGGGGGTCTCGAGTTCAAACCACGGGTAGGCACCAATGATTTTATTATATTTAAATTTATCAATCGTGTGTAATTGTTAATTGCAATTTATCACATATGCTTTTCGGTAAAGGAAAACATGAGGAAACCTGCATATGTTTAGAAGCTTCTGGGGATATGTGCAACTCACCAATCCGCATTGGACCAGATTGGTTTTAGCTTCACTTCTCTCCAAAAATGGAGAGAGGAGGCCTATGTCTAGTGGGTAAGTAACAAATCGTTACTTAATTTTTTTTAAACAGTAACAGAAACTGTATTGACTTTTAATTAGTAATTTTTCCGTCATTAAGGAGTAGTTGCAATCGACTTTGACGTTAAGGTAGTTGTAATTATCATAGTGCGAAGCCTTAAATATTGAATTGAAATAATTCAAGCGTCGCTTGAGGGGGTCCAAGAACAAAAAAATAATAGTTTTGTATAGCATAAGCAATATAAAACTTCATGTTAAACGCTAAATAACCTTTTTTATGTTGTCGTTAGTTTATCTACTGAAACATAGATGGCGCTGCACAGCGTTTAAATCAAACCGAATCGCGCTAGGGAGATTCTTCGCCCCACATATACATAAGCCAATGATTGGTCAATAAAGTCGAGATTTGTATTCGAGTAAGACTAAATTTCATTTCTCCTATCGGCTCATGTACGGGTTTGTTCATTGGTTCTTCGTAGCCGGAGTGCAGTTTGTGTTTGACAACGGTTGTTAGTGATAACCGCGTCGACCCAGCGGCGGATTGTCGTTGATGGCGCTAGGGTGTTGAGGCACCAGGAGCAGCTGTACCGGGAGGACGGTGCGGTCATAGCGCCAGCGGAAGCGGTGACGAAGCGTACGAGCGGAAGCGGATGCACAAGCGGAGCGGTTTCAGTGAGTGTAGTGTGAGTTCAGTGCTGGACAACTGTGAGTACTTTTATATGTTACGTAATAGGGACTTAGTAAATTTCAATATTAAAAGCACTTGTAAAATTTTAAAGTTATTAGTTTGGACTTAGAAAAATTCAATAGTAGTAGTTCGGGACTTAGAATAATTTCGTTAAAAGTGAACCGACGGGGAACCTACGCCCGATTTCACTTAGAATTCCAAACACTTAGGAAAAAATGGAGCTCTTGGAAATACAAGATGAACTGAAATGTCAAATACAAAAACTTAGAATTAATTTCAGAAAAAGTCCGAAAGAAAGATTAACAAGGCAATATGTTTCGACTAGATTACAAGCTTTAGAGTCAAAATGGAAAGAATTTTCAAAAAATCATGTTGAATTAATTAAACAAAGGGCTACTTTACGTACTGACTATTTTGCTGAAGATGTGTTCGGAGTCGTCGAAGAGTTGTTCATGGATTTTAAAACCGAATTGAAAGAGATTATTGAGGTTAATACAGCAAGCCCGCAAAAGGATAATTCTTCAGTTATTAGTTCCAATTTTAAGAACACAATCAAATTACCCAAAATAGTAATTCCAACTTTCTCCGGGCTGTATACCGAGTGGGTGACCTTTAGAGATCTGTTCAAATCACTCATTCACAACAATGAGAGTATCGACGACGTTCAAAAACTTCATTATTTGAAGGGACATCTCACCGGCGAGGCGGAGCAGCTTGTTCGTCACATACTCATATCGAATACTACTTACCTTCAGTGTTGGGCATTATTAGAAAATAGATATAATAATAAACAATATTTGGCGAATTGTATACTTAAAAGATTTTTCTCTCTAAAAAATGTAATTTCGGAATCCGCTAGTCTAATTAAACAATTGTTAGATAGTACAAATGATATGTTGAATGGTTTAGCCAATTTAGAAATAGATACAGGTTCGTGGGATATAATTGTAATTCATATTGTTAGTCAAAAATTAGATCCAGAAAGTCGTAAACTGTGGGAAGCTAGGGTTAGTGAAGGTTCGAATACCTTGCCTACGCTTAATAGTTTTAAGGATTTTTTGGAACATCGTTTTCGATCACTCGAATTTTTGGATACTAAACCAAATAAGCAAATAAATACTCGCAGTTATAAGGTACAGGTTATTGACTCATGTTGTTTATATTGTAGAGAAAATCACAAAATTCATAACTGTAAAAATTTTGTAAAATTGGAGACTGAAGCGCGCCGTGATTTTGTCCGGTCCAGTGCATTGTGTTTTAATTGCTTAGGTGATAAACATTCCGCGTATTCTTGTCGTCAGTCCTCTAGATGCCGCATCTGCAATAAAAGACATCACTCATTATTGCACCCAGTAAACAAGCCGATATCATCTGATCAAGCAAATCAAGCCGACACGTTAGTTGGCCAGGATATGGTTAATGATGCAACCACATCGGATAGTGAAACAAATAATATAGTGTCTTGTTTTTCAGACATAAGGAGTCAAGCTCTATTGGCCACAGCCTTGGTGAAGGTTGAATCACAAACTGGTTCTGAAGTAGTTTTAAGAGCTCTTTTAGACCAGGGCTCTCAGGCTTCGTTTATTACGGAGTCTACAGTCCAGTTGTTAGGATTAAAACAAATGCCAATAGCAGCTAACATATCAAGGTTAGGCGATGATGGTAGTATGCCTTGTAGTTCAATGGTGTCAGTAAAGGTTAAATCACGCCTAGATCCTACTTTTGTTATTGCAATCAAAGCGTACGTACTGAAAAAACTTACGTCTATTTTGCCTGAAAAAAGATTTGTTAATTTATTTTCAACATTACCTGCTATGGAGTTGGCAGATCCGTCATTCGGCACACCTAAAAAAATTGATATGATTTTAAGTGTTGGTGTCTATTCACAGATATTACTAGAAGATAAGATCAAGGGTCCTCCTGGGTCTCCTGTTGCTCAGAAAACAAGGCTCGGTTGGATTTTGTCTGGTGATATATATGATCCAAATGGCCATAGTCCAGGTATGTGTAACAATGTAATTTTAAACATGCACGTATCATTGTGTGAAAATAACACTCTTCAGAAGTGTTGGGAGTTAAAAGAATCTGCTTCGGTGGATAAAAACATCTTTACTGAAGAGGAAGAGAACTGTGAGAAGTTATTTTTGGAGACAACCAAGAGAGACGATTTCGGGCAATGTATCGTCACATTACCCTTTCGGGATAATGACAGTTGCGGCAAGGATGGTCACTCCAAACATATTGCATGTAAGAGAGTCCTCATGCTGGAACAAGTATTGTTTAAGAAACCTGATTTAAAGGTGCAATATGCGTCTGTAATCAATCAGTCTCTTGATTTAGGCCGTACGAAAATAGTTTCGCTTTCAGAAAGAGATAAAAAGGGCGTCGTATGTTTACCTCATCATGCTGTTGTGCAAAATGACAAGAGCACCACAAAGGTGCGCACAGTATTTGATCTCTCAACTGGTCAAGGAATGAATAGAGTATTACATAATAACGATTTGATGGTTGGACCAATATTACAGCCTGAGTTGGGACAAATTATTATGCGATGGCGTTGTTATGTAATCTGCTTGGTCGCAGATATCATAAAGATGTACAACAGACAGATAAAGGTGGCTGACGAAGATGTTGATTTTCAACGTCTTTTTTGGCACGATGACCCAGGCGATGATCTACACCATCTAAGGTTATTGCGTGTCACCTTTGGCGCGTCATCAGCACCTTATCTTGCTGTGGGATGTTTGCTGCGACTTGCTCGTGATAAAGGAACAAAATATTCATTTGTGTCCAATCGCATCATTACAAGGTTCTACTTTGATGATTTCATTACTGAATGCGAATCTTTTAAAGAGGAGATACGAATTTATAATAAAATGAATGAGTTGCTTAGTCGAGGCTTTCAACTTCAGAAGTGGTCTAATAATGATGTGAAAATGTTAAAGAAAATAAAACATGAAGATGAAACTAAAGGGAGTTTTGAATTCAAATTAGATAGATTTAAGAAAATAATGGAAATAACTTGTAATCGGGAAAGAGATAAATTTAAATATACAGTCCAACTTCTTCCGCTGAGTACACCTGTGCGTAAGCGCAAGGTCATATCAGACAAATCCCACCTGTTTGACCCTTTTGGATGGATTGCCACGGTAATAGTGAAGGCAAAAATACTTCTACAGAAATTCTGGCTGGGTGTTCATCAGAGTAAATGGAAAAAGTATTTTAATAGTAGAGTGTTGGAGATACTTACCATATCGGAGAGTAGCCAGTGGTCTCACGTTGACTCGAGGGACGATCCTGCAGACTATACATCCAGGGTCATAAATCCAGTAGACTGCTTTGCTAATGCCCTGCGAATAAAAGGAACTAAATGGTTAAAATGTAATATGTTGTATAATAGTAAAGGTAAAGTGGAAAAAACTAATGTAAGAATAAAAGGTTTCAAAAGAAAAGGAAAGTTTAAAAAGAAAAAGCAACTTACCTGTTTGTACCTGGGCGCTGATAATCCTTATTCACTTATTGCTGTCTAGTTTTTATTTAATGACATTTAATTATTGGTTTTTCGTTATTCGTTTGAGAAAGCACTCTGGACTTGACAACGTCAGTGGTTGTTTGTTTAATACATACATAAGAGAATTGTAACGAAAATATCTGTGTCAAAATTATTGTCTTGCAAATTGTAATAAATTTATGTAATATTTTGAATTTGTTAGAACTTACTGTATTTTTTAGAGGAATTATTTGGTAAATTAATTTGTAAATTTGATTAAATTTTGTTGTGTAAATTCATAAGCTATATTTACACTATACGTCGTTAAATAATTTGTAATTGTGTGGTAAATATTCGAAAATTTGGTCTGTGAGTAAAATGATTCAGTCATGGTGGGCGGATAGCATTAAATTTGTTTTAAGAAGTATTGTATGTTAGTTGATTATGGACATTATGTCCATGGTGGGCGGTATGTTAAACGCTAAATAACCTTTTTTATGTTGTCGTTAGTTTATCTACTGAAACATAGATGGCGCTGCACAGCGTTTAAATCAAACCGAATCGCGCTAGGGAGATTCTTTGCCCCACATATACATAAGCCAATGATTGGTCAATAAAGTCGAGATTTGTATTCGAGTAAGACTAAATTTCATTTCTCCTATCGGCTCATGTACGGGTTTGTTCACTTCAATTATTATGAGCAGTTTCCTCGTAATATCAAATTGATTTCCGAGTAGAACGTATTTCCTAGTATTTACGGAAAGCATTGGCTTAGAAGAATGCATAATGGGCGGAAAAATGTCAAACGTAAGTGTATTAAAGTTGGGGCTGTGTTCCGCTGCGTGCCGCAACTGATGTATGGTCGCGACCGACAAATTGAAAACAGGAGTAAATGGCGCGATCGCGGCCCGCGGACCTCTCCACAATGGCGGCATTTGTATAAATCCACCGTTTAGATATTTAGCTTCTAGTCTGAATGAGGAACAATAAAATTCTCATGTAAACAATGTTTTTCGTAGTAAATAATAATAAAAAATTTATTTTTTTGCATTGTTTGTAATTTTTGACTAAAATATTCCAATATAAGCTAGCTGGCTTGAAAAATATTGCGAAATTTGTTTATTATGGTACTTACTGTATAGTTTTTCAACTTTTTGGAGAAAACTGGATTTTTTCTCTATATGTTAGCTATGTGTATGAGCTTTAGTTGTAATAAACTCCTTAATATTGCTTCAGCAAATTAGCCCAGAATGCGTAACGGATGGACAGACCAACATTTCCATAAAATTAGTAAGGATATTCAGAACTTATATAACGGCATGAATTACAAATTCTCTCGTTATCAGACGTATTAAACGTACATTATCAACTATTGCTAATGAATCTTTGATGTAAAAGTTTTATTATTAATGATGCGATTAAAATAATGGAAATCCGTCACCGGAAAAATGAATGGCGACGGAAACGATTAAGGGCTATTCAACCACCTGTGCATGTCGACATTATGTGTCTAGTTGGAAATTATAGCATGTGACAAAATGCCAACATATTATGTTGTTTCACATGCAAGCCTTATATCGACCTATACTTTACACGTAAAGTTCAAACAGATTTCGTATTCGCTAATGAATAAAGTATGAACAAATATTACGTTTTAAATTCTTAACGTTAACGTTGTAACAATCCTTGTCTACAATTTTTTACAAAAGTGGTTTCTGTAGAAGATCTTAGTTCCTAAGTCATATATTTAAATAGAGCAACAGTTTGTATGAACCTTGAAAGAAATCCAGAAGACAAAAGAGTACTTGAAGCTACTTCGCTAGACGTTTATAGACTACAAGAAAGATTGAAATAGGTAGTGTCTAAGTTGTTTCAGTGAAACCAATTTCAGCCCTTTAGAAAGCTAGTCTGTAATCTTCAAACTAAATGACATATTTCAAATCTAAAACGTTTGAAGTTTATGGCGATATCAAAATTATAAAATGTATGTATTATAGTCACGGTTACAAAAACTAGAAAGTTCATAATATTCACGTCTAATAAGTAAATAAAAAATCTAAACGGTTAAAATATATGATCCTTACAAAGTTCTAGAGAGTCCAAACACATGTATAGGTTCTTTATATAGATTTTTTTGCTCCTATGCGTTATCAATAAAATATCCGTGCTCTAAAAAGAAAATACACGGAGAGTTACTAATACATTCTTATGTATTAATTAATTAATTTAATTAATTTTAATTTTTTTTTAATTTAATTTATTTAATTTTTAAAGTTTTTAATAATTTAATTAATTTGTACCTGTAAATACTTATTTACAGGTACAAATTAATACAAAAGTGCTACTGCGATCTGGATCTTAACAGAAAAAGAAGAATAATTTATAGAATTAGGCGTGCGTTACTTTGCGGACATCCATAATACAAAAGTAATAATAAAATTATATTGCTATAATCTGCGTTAAAGTAAATAGGAAATATACATAATGCTAAATGTATAGTGGACTATCCGTTTTCAGGTACAAACTTCCACCACCGTCCCACAATACACAAGCACTATACACGTGCACTATCACATATTCAACAACCGTTTCGCCCCGCAATCGAAGCATCATCAGGAGATAGACTCCACGACAAAATCGCAAAGACAATTACTAAAAGAAGATTTGTCACTTTAAATATTATATTAAAGCAACCAAAGTCTTAAATATCGTAACATGAAATAAAATTTAAATAACAAACAATTGT
Organism: Morpho deidamia; assembly: GCA_947086505.1. Classification (NCBI taxonomy): domain Eukaryota; kingdom Metazoa; phylum Arthropoda; class Insecta; order Lepidoptera; family Nymphalidae; genus Morpho; species Morpho deidamia. The sequence goes on from CAMTZC010000025.1 coordinate 7,588,336, forward strand.
CTTTAAATATTTATAAGCAAATTTCACTGAAAATAACAGTCCAACTCAATTTGGGAGCTATGTGGACGTTGTTTTCTATTAGAATTGTATTCAATATAGAGTTCCATTCGCGCAGAAAATGGTTGTGGGACGCGTGAGCGGTCTTTAAGCTTGCGCCGTATACGTATACTGAATTATTTTGCATTCGTAAATAAGTCTTTCCTATTATATTTATATAAGTGTATATATATTTGATGCAACGTATGTAGAAAACAATAATGTGATAAATAAAAATATTCTTGACAACATTTTATAACCTTACGTGTATTTTACTACATTATGTCGTAAGGTGTCTAAGATGGCTGTCTAATAACATTTACACTATAATGTTTAACTATTTGATAGCTTGCCGATTTTGTAATAACCTATTTAAGGTTTATATGAAGTTATCTTTACGGTTAACCTGCTTGTATTATAACGGGCGTGCAAAATCGGTAGGGTACTAATAATTAAAAATCACAGAATTTTTAAGAAAATATCTGACAGCTTTATGTAACAGTTATGAAGATGCAATAGTTAGTAATATTATATATCAAAAGGTCAATAGATTTGCCATATACAAGATATAATTAAAACACAGAAAATAAATCAATGACCCAGTATCCCGATATACTGTTATTATTACTTTAATTACAGAATTGTATACCGTAGTAGAATAATATCGATTGATTCTCGGTATATAATTAGCCTGACCGTTACCTTCTACCATAATTAATTATACTACAGTATTCACATTGTTAATTCTGAATTGATAATAAAACTTTTGATTGATCTTAATACATATTTATAAGACAATGTTGATGACAATGTCAAAATAAAAGCATAAATGATTCATATTTTGTATTCACAATGAAAGCTTTCAAATTGAAATTGTGTTCCCAAGAACGTATATTTCAATCCCAATTTTTCAAAGTTCTGAATAAAGCTAAATGCAAAGGGAATAACATAATAAGGGGTGCTTGTCCCTCACAAATAGTTAGATTATATAAATAAGGCGCTCGGAACAGTTTAGGCGATAGCGATCTGCGGCCGGCCGCTCGGATGAGACCGTCTCAACTCAAATTGAGTTGGGTTTACATAGATTTTTTTCTTATTACTCATGTTCTACGCACTTGTAGCCTTTCAACCCTTTCATGACAAACAGTTTTCTTTAGAAATACGAATTTGAACATTTCTGTTTTATATCACACATATCATTGGTATCATATTGTATGATTTTAATTATTTTGTGATATAATAGTTTTACCAAATAAAAAATAAATAATTTATGTAATATATAATAAATAATATTAAATACAGCGTACGCGTTCATATTTATAGAAAAAAATATATATTAGTTTTTCTATGAGATTATTGTCGCTGGAACGCGTTTGCAGAAATAGAGACGCTATGCTATGTACGCGATACTAGCAACTCAAGTTCCTACTGCATTTAAACGGTATTATGCTATTTTATTTTATAACATACTAGCTGTGCCCGCGGCTGCGACCATGAAAATCAGTGTGTCACAAAATAAATCCCTTTATTTTATTCTAACAGTCTCAAAAATAACGTAATATTTTTAATAAAAAAAATTATCATAAAAGTAGTTATTGTGAGTTAACCATAAGATATAGAGACATGCTGTCGCGGACTTTTACGTAGTAATTTAATGGATCTTCAATTATCTAGTACATTACTTTAGCATATCTCTGTTGATTTACGCGGCTGACGCGACTAAAGCGTCCAGCAGGCGAGTTTTATATTGCCTCGCGAGCTTTTAAACACAATTTACTTAAAACCGTAATGAACTATTAACTAAAACGTTTCAGAAGAATTGTATATTATGTATGTGTTAGTATGTTGTACTAACTGTACAACAATCCGTTCAGTAGACTTTGAGAAAATCGTTCACCTTCAGACTTTGGGATTTTATTTTTTAATAAGTATAGATAGATATAGTTGTATACTTATATACATAAGCGGTTACGTTAAGTATAGTTTGCGGTTTGGTTATAGTAATGTGATATTTTAGAACGCCTCGGCGCTCTCGGATAAGCTGGCTAAAGTTACGCGTCTATCCAGTTTACTGATACGTTACAAATTGAGCCGTCGACACTCGATATGTATATTGGCTCGCTGATGTATTTCAATTGATTTTTCACTGCGTTCTTGATAATTAAATTACCAGACACGGAGTATTGTTAACTCAGCCATACATTCACTGTTTAAACCTGTATAAGTCTGATGTTTTGTTGTAGCTCGTTGTAAATCGAATACGATTTAAATTGAATCTATTGTAGTTATATAAATCTAAAATATATATTGAATTATAATGATGAATTTATAAAAATACATTATTTAAATTATGGAAATGTATTCATTTAGATGCGGAAGGCAATATATTACCGCCCTTTGATCATATGTAACACATGTTTTTCTTTAAGTTCGCATATATATATTTTTTTCCTTTTTGTGTTTTATGTGCAATAAAGGTTTATCTTATCTTATTTTATCTTATCCTATATTACGTATAGCATTCTAGTATAATAATAGTCTTCTTAATCTGAATGTTAGGTTGGATGTGCAATCTCATGGTTCTTTCCATGATGGATCTTTCTGATTCTGATGGATCTTTGATTATTAGTTATCCATATAGTATTAACAAAAGTCCTTAAATATATTAAAAATATTATACAATATATAAGAAAGCCTGTTCTGAATAAAGTGCATATATAGGTATGAAATCAAATGTATAGTTAAATAATATATCTTGTTTTGTTATATTTTAAATTTTAACTTTTCTATACCTACTTATAGTACGCTGCAATTGATAAATCATTAAGTATCAAATATTAAGTATGTCTTTGACTTATTTATTAAATACTGGCTGTGCCTGCGGCTTTACTTTTTTAGAAATCAGTGTGTCACAAAGTTTTCTCCTTGTAAATCCTGACCCCGGGAGTTTTTGGGTAAGAAGGCTTTTTTTGGCTTTGTGCAGCAAAGTAACCTGTACGTTGCTGCACAACCTTCTCTACATTACAGTGAGTCCCATCAAAATCGGGTTAGACATTCCCAAGAATGTATTATTGATCATAAACTTTCTTGAGAATTGCACTTTCTTTTAGTTAAAACTGTACAAAAATCTGTTCAGTTGATTTTGAGAAAATCGATCACATACAAACAGACAATTTTCTTTAAGAAACTTTTCATACTTGAAAATGTATATGATGTTCAATGATGACAGGTTTATTTTTTATTTTTTTAATGTTCTTAAAGTAAAAAAAGTTTTATAAAATATATTGATAATAAAAAAAATCAGTCGCTGGAGACAATTACACCCAACAGGGGTCTTATTCGACCGTCCCTTTTATTTCTGGGCCCGTTTAAGGGTTAGGTCCCGCAATACAGACATTCAGACAAAATCTCGCCGGAGAAAATAAGAGATGCAATCTTTTAACGAAATCAAACAAATAGCGGAGTTTGTGCAGTGACCAATTCAAATCGTAGGAATACTCGGGACTTGTGGCGGGATGGAATCCAATCAGCGAAACTAGTTTCACTGATGCCTATCGCTAGTTTCACATTCTAAGATTTGTTTCTTGAGATTAAATCAAAGGCGAATTACAGTAGCGGCGAAAAAGAAATATGGCAAGTCCGGCCCCGCTCTAGGGCGGGGGTGTGCTGAAATTGCTTTTCAATCCCTCGGACTTTGGACTTGTAAAGAAGTTATTACCTTCCGAGGAGATAGCGGCGGGTCCGGCGATACGGATATATGTCTTTTTCATATGTAATATTCCTTTTTCGCGTTTTATTAATGGAAAATGTTTCGTGGGACAGTCGGTCGGCTCTCGCCTTCGATATTAAAAAGCCGCACACACAGTGTGGCTTCTTTTATTAGATAGTCGTAAAGGAGTTTATGTTTTTCGGATGGGTTTGTTGTATTATGTGTTATAGGGTTATATTTTTTCATTTATTGTTATTGGATCGTTATAGTGCTCTTTTAATTTTATTATTTATTATTGATTACATTCACTTTTTTTATTATAGTCAACTCTTAATTGTCTTAACACATAATGTATTGACATTAGGATCATAATCTAAATAATTTATTTTCATTATATGTTTTAAAATAAATATTGCGATCTCGTAAAGTTCACCTCAGCAGAAGTTATATGTAATTTTAATATTTTATGTAGCAATAGGCTAATAGTTTAAATAATATATATTTTGTATTTTGAAAATATAATTAATTAATATTTTTATATTACTCAGTTTACAGGTCTACCTCTATCATTTTATTCGTATATGTGGTATACGGCTTAGAAGAATAGACGACCCTCGATTCTTACCGAGGTGTCGTAAAAGGCGACCCACCGTGTGGTATCCGGTTAAGCAGAATAGACCACCCTCTTTCTTAACAGGGGTCGTAAAATACGAGTAAGGGAAGTTGACGTCAGGCAGGTGGCCAGTCATAAAATACGCAGCCAAATCATGTGACAACATGTTGTGCCGACCCCACTTATAGTAGGACAAGGGCAGGAGGATGATGATGAGTTAATATGGCATTATATCTGTTCGTCGAATAAAATTAAAACCGTAATAATATTATTTGAACAGAGTGCAGTATATCGTAATTATACACGGATGTAAGCTACCTCAGCAACAGCTGTCACAAACACCACTAATGAATAAATAATCCAAACAAACAGATAACAAGAGATGCCAATTAAACAATACACTAATTAATTACAAACATTGGTGTAGTGGACCTAATTAGAGTAGGTATCATTATTTAACGGGCGCTGTGCGCGGTGTAGCGAAACAATACAAGAGTGGTTGGTATTATCGATAATACAATTATAGCATAGAAATATTTAAATAAGATCTTGGTTCCACTTGTACTGTGTTGCGACTTAGCAGAGTTAGCGACAGTTATTCAACCAATGTGTCCTACGTGTCATGACTTACGGTGCCGAAATGTGGACACCAGTTAAGGCGGTCCACAAGCTTAAGTTTGCTCAGCGGGCTATGGAAAGAGCTATGCTAGGGGATTTCTCTGAGGGGTCATTCGTAACGAAGTAACCCGTCACAGGACAAGGGTCAACGACATAGCTCAGCGCATAAGGAAGCTGAAGTGACAATAGGCCTGCCATATCTGTCGAAGAACCGATGATCGGTTAGACGTGTTCAGCGGCCTACTATGAACTCTTATTGCGACTCAATTGAAGACGTAAACGAAATTGTTTTTCTTTTTCACTCCATGACGTTATAAAGCCGTACACTTTAAGTTGTTGCCGAATGAGCGTTCGGAATTCGTCCTAAGAACATGTGAGTAAAAAGAAATAGAGTTATCTATAGTTCATATAACATTATCCTTTTCAAATGAAATTCACACTTCGTGGTACGAAGAGAAAGCGGTTGGCGGTCGTCGTTTATATATTCAATTGAGTCGTAATAAGAGTTCATGGTAGGCCTAGTGGAGTGAAGACCGCGAATCGGAAAACATAGTGGTAGGACATCCTGAGACTCGATGGAGTGACGACATACGTACGTATAGGACAGCGGGAAGTGGATGGAAGCAAAAAGCCCAGAATCGGGCTAAGTGGCGTAGAGTTGGAGAGGCCTATGTCCAGCAGTGGACTGAAGTGGGCTGATGATGATGAGAGTTAGCGAATTGGTCTAGGTATTCGATTTTATGATAAAATTCCGCAATCCATATTAAATTTGGCTAGAGAGGTAAATTATCTATGAGAAATGTGGATGATAAAATTTCTTGGAATTAAAAAATCTGCAGTTTAATAATGTAAAGTCGAATTGTTGAAAAAAATTACCGCCGTTTTCTATAAGTTCTATTTGTTAGCAACATTCCGAATATGTAGCTTCATTAAATCGAATTATCCATTACGACTGAACAGTGCTTGCAAGGACTTACTTGAATAAAGATTATTTTTGAAATATTGTTATCAGATTATTACACAGAAGAATTTATAAATTTTAAGCAAAAATATTGATTATTTTTTAGTGGATTTTCATTCCACTGAAAAATATTCCACTAAAAGTCACAATTAAATACACAATTAATGATATGTACAACATTTGACAAAGTCTACAGTATAGTTACTTCCAGTTTTGATCAAATTTGCCAGCATTAAATTACACTACACATATGCTTTTTTTTCCCTATTTGCAGATACGCTTCTAAAGTATGATATTACAGCAATATTGTTTCAGCGAATCACTTGTGACAACTTGACAGACAGAGAAAGTTTCGCATTTATATTGTTAGTATGGATTCATTATGGAATTTAATTTTGTTGAAATAATTAGTGCACGACATAACTGAAGATTAGTATGTAGTTACTATTACATGAATATACGACCATTGACGATGATAGAATGAAATAGAGTATTTTAGAATTATTTTGGTTACTATAAGATGTCAGTTTCAGGGGCATTTTAGGGGCATCATCGTCACTCGGAGGAACAATGCGGACACCGGCGCGCCTGATTATACCTGTCCGTCACCATTAATAGAATATTGTGTGTGATTCAAATTGAATTAGCCAGCCGATGTGGAATTACCCGTGTATGTTTCGTATTGGTTTTGAATATTTAGTAGCCAATTTAGATCGTGTTGCTATTGTGATTTGGTAATAGAATACGCCCCGGAATGTTTTGTGCTGCCTCATTAATTTTGCAACATATTAATTGAGTATAGATTAAAAATTAGATATTCACTTGCTTTATGTAATATAAATAGCCTTTTTAATTCGTAAATATCGTTCTTTTTACTGATTTCGACCTGCCTGCCTTAGAAAGTAGTAGTAGAGTAACTAAGTGAGATAGTAATCCCACTGATTAGCATATGCCTCCGTTATTGGAGAGATGGGTTTAAGCCAAAACCCACCACGCTGCTCCAATGCTGATTGGTAGGTTACAAATATCCCCATAATTCTTTAGTGTATGCACGATTGGTCATGTGCTTTTCCTTCACCGAAAATGGTGTGATAAATTGCAATTATCAATTAGATAATTCACTGAGGCAGCGATTGATCTGATTCTTGTTTGAATAGTTGAAGATTTGAAGACTGATGTACGCTTTTTTTGCCTCGGTTAAAAATTCCATTTTGATTTAATGTAATAATTATTCATCTTTGCGTAACTACATTCAAATGCTCTCGATCATTAGTATTTTCTGAACTATGAGTTTATTCCTGTTACCTTAAGAAAAACGGTAGTTTTATTCTTAGTTAAGATCTCAATGTTTTCCTGACACTCAAAGCTTTTAAATAAAAAAAGTTTTTGAACAGTGCTGCCAGTGATAAGATTTGTGATTCGGAACTTGATCGCCAATGCGTGGTATGTGCCTGAGAAGGAAAGTTCAGAGTATATAGGAGGGTACAAAGTCTATAGGGTAATCGTGCGAGATATTGTGTTTGTTTTACTTGATTAAATCATTATGCTATTAAAAAAAGTCTTGTTTTGATAATATAAATTCTATTTAATTATACACAGCCTTTGTATAACCTCTATACCTCAGGTAAAGACTTGTGTCATCGGCCCCCAAGTTTTCCGACCAATTGACTTTGAATATGTTCCTCCAGTGAATCAATATTTACTCGCAATTTATAGAATACAGCTGCGTACATATTGTTTAGTCAGATGGTCGAAGATTAACGGGAACGTAAAATTGTATTTTGTTTATATAATTGTTAATAAAATTGGATGAAATAACAGTATTAAAAGATTCGAATGCAATATTCACGATTATGTCTTTAATAAAAATTAAAGTAGCTTCTACCCGCGTTTTAACAATCGTGATAATAATAGAGAAATAAATAACCCTTACAGATTTTCTTTAATGATCTACATAGCAAGTATAATATCCAGCAGTTGCTTAACTAATAAAAAGTACAAACAAACAACACTTAACTACTGACAACATTAACGTTTGATGGGTTTGATAAAAAATCGACTTACTTATATAACAACAAACAGATATTGTCGACCTTAAAATTACATATCTATTCTTATTATAAAACAGTCAATGTATGTCTGTATATGATCGATTTTCTCAAAATCTACTGAACGGATTGTAGTACGGTTTTTACTAAAAGGTAGTGCAATTTTTCCGAAAGGTCAAGATTAATAGTTCGTTACGGTTTTATGAAAATTGTGTTGAAGAGTTGCGCAGTTTGTACAAAAACTCGCCTGCCGGGAGCTTTAGTCGCGTGCGCCGCATAAACCAACTACACTAGAGTAATGTTCTAGAGAATTGTAGATCTATAAAAATACTACAAAAAAGTGGACAGCATGTCTCTATCTCTTATGGTTAATTCACAATAACTACTTTTATGTTCAAAATTTAAATAAAATACACGGATTTCCACGCGGGCGAAGCCGCACGCACAGCTAGCATATAAATAAAAAAGACCTGCTAGCCTGAAAGAAAAATAAAAAAGACAAATAAAATCACGATATACGAAACTAATATTCATATTAGATTACATAAATGGCGCCCCTATCACTAAATCAGCGATCTATGCCAGACAAGCTTATTGTAATGGATTTAATTTACAATTAACATAGACTGTGTCACCTAAAAATAGTGTATGTAAATATAATCTAGATTATTCCAAAAAATTAAAATAAACACTATAATATATATTTACATAATAATAATAATAATTATATATATGGTCGTCTGTTCCCAAATTAAGTAACTCAAACTTGTTGTTTTGGATGAGAGACAACTGGTAAATATATACATATATAATTTTAGATAATTAAATACATATATAAATCCAAACTCGAAGAACCAAAAAATTGTTGTTAGAAAACTTTGGTCCTCGGCGGAAATCAGACCCGCGACCCACTGAAGGTAGGATCACAGCGCCAACGAGCCAGTCAAACCATTAACTATTAATAATATATTCATCATAGTATAACTAAAAGCATGTTTTTACATTAATCAAAACGTTTCAGGGATCCTTGCAGGCACAGTTAGTATTGTTAAGTATGTATTGGTAGATACAAACTCTATGACTGTAAAATTAAACCCCTTATAATATGTAAGGTCTCAGACTGAAGCACGTGTAACAGAATACGGTTGTTAGACTAATTTAGAAGGAAGATCATCCACGTAATTAATCCACTTATCAGGAACCCGTCTTTGAAACTGGATGCTCAACTCCGGAACTTTGGTCTTAGCTACGGTATATTATTATTCTATAACTTGAGACTACGTTGAATGTCTCTGCAAAATTAGTTTCAAATTTTCTTCAAGCTTAAAATATTTTACCCAATTTATTTTGTTGTTTCTTATTTCATTATCTTATTTCATTTGATAATATATTAATTAAAAATTTTCTAATGTGTTTTGGATTTTCTTACTTCTTTCATATTTGAATTAAACGAACGTTTTAAAATGAAAAATTATATTATATTTATGAAAAATAATCATTTACATCTGGTTTTTAATATAATGAAAAATTAAAAATTGATAGTTATAATTGATTAGAGTTCGATTTCTTTTGTAAATCTTTAATAGACTGCAAATGCAGAGCACTAAACACTAGCTCTCAGGTAATTGTAATTTAAAAATCCAAATAAAACATGTTCAATAATTTATATGTTGAGATTGTGGTAGTGAATGTGTGCAGTGCTAGTAGTAGTAGCAGTGGTGCTGGCGATATAAGCGGTACTGGTTTATAGTCCACGCGGTTTATAATTCCTGCATGCATAATTCTTTTATTTGCTATATCTTTATTATGGCAAAATAGTATTTTCAATAGGTACTTTTGGTTTGTTTAAGCTGTATCTTAGTAACAAAAATTGTTGCTAAGATTTTTTGTTGCATTTTCGTGTGGAATCGGTTAAAATGTTCGTTTGTGTAAATTTAAATACTCTTAGGATAGCGTTTGTCTGCACGACAATTTTAAAAAGCATTGTTTTGTGCAATTCCTTCAGATGTTGCATGTTTTCGATGTATCACCTGATGGCCCTGATGATCATTATCTGTATAGCACGATTCGGAGCCGTAACAATACTTTTGACTGACAATACCCATTATTTGTATATTTTGTTTTTAAGCAGGAGAGTCCTTTGACCTTTTTTTACAGTCTCTTGCATGTTGTCAAAAGTTTTATATAAAGTTATATTTATATAAGTTTTTATATAAGGAAAGTTTAAGTTAATATACATTCCGAATACGTGCAACCGATTTTGATGGGACTTTTACTGGAAGATAGAGGCGATTGCAGAGTAATATATAGTCTTATTTGTATTCTAGAATTCCTGGGAGTCGGGATTTACACGGGAAAAACTTTTCAACACCCTGATTTCCACATTTAAAGCCGCGGGCACATCTACTCAGCTATAAACAATACTACCGTTAACAGTACAAACAATTGTATTATAGTTAATTGCTTTCCTTTATACCTAAATTTAAAAAGGCTTCAGTATCGCTTTACATCCGGTTCTAGGAAATCTTCAACAAAACTAATTGCGATACTCATATATTTACTAAACTCCAACATGCTTATTTATTTATAAGCAATATCCATTAATCTACAATAGCGTAACTAAATATTAACCGGAAATTTAATTTCGCGTTTCCAATAACTGCTAATTTAATATTGCATATCAACATTTCTCCGATTATTGCAGTAAGCTTATTAAAACAATTTATTATAGTAAACAATTTAATATTAAAGTTGGCATGCGAGGAATTTGTTTAAACAATTCGTTTCATTTAATAAAGGGAATAATGAAGTCAATTTACATTTTAATTAAGAGCTAGGTATTTCGATTTGTCGAATTCGTTAAGTCGTATAGTTTAAAATTATATTTTACACATCAATCAGTTCCCATATAAAATTGATGTCCTTTGTTCGATTTTTCCGAATTCTTTTATACTTTGTTGTGCTTCAATATGAAAATGCGATAATCAGAAATCGTTTTGTCATTTATAACCTAGACTGCGGACAGGTTTTTTTTCGTTTTTTTCCTACAATATACGAGGTTTATTTCTAAAATAAATATATTTCTATAAGAAATATTTCTTGTATAATTAACGATTGACGTGGGATTTCTTATAATATTTAAATATGTCAACATATTAAATACTTAAGCCAGCGGTCTATATAACAAATTTTATCCTTATACTTTGTTGCGCCTTAATCATTTTGTTAAGTCAAACATACATATATAAGTTTTTATATATTATTAACAGGAAATATCAATTTTACTCTTACTATATTTATATCTATCATCACAGATTGCTCTTTATTTTCTATTTTTATCTTTATCTCCCGGTACATTCTTTTTTTCGTTACGGAAAGACTTGATTTTGGTTGATGTTTTTGAGTTGATTTTAACTTAATGAGTTGATTTTTTTCCATATTGTCCTAAATGTATTAATTGTTTGGTATAAAATGTGTTATTTGCTTTTGGACAGTTGCGAATTTAAGTCATATACATTTTTTAAATACATCAGCTTAATATAAGTTTTTTTTATGTGAACAGAGAACAAGAGAAGAGGAAGAGGAATTTATATCATATCGCAATATCATATAATTTAGTTTTATCATTTTAATCATTACCATTGACAACCAAGAATCATAGTAATGCAATAATGCTGTTACTCAATGGCCTATTGTGTATTATTCCCCCAAAATAGAGCTCTAATTAAGAACAAACGACGCTGGTTTGAACCATTCCTTCGATATTGAAAGGTTGCTTTCATTTTATGAAAGGGGGTTAAAGAGATACTTGTTTAAGCACAATTAGGTATCGCTTGTTATTTTCGTTGAGTTATGCTCTACCCGTTTGTTAGTAGTGGTATATGACAGCAGTCTAATTGCAAAACACATTTCCTATTGCTAGTGATTTTAAAGGCGACGGTTTGTATGAACGATATTCTCTCAATTTTTGAACCTCCACAGCTCGATTTTGCTTGGTTTCTTGGTTTTTTCGTTTCTTACTTAAATTTCACGACTTTTTTGATTTCACCAATAATTTGGATTTCTTTTGAAAAAATATGAATATTGCTAAGAAGAAAAACATACATATTTGAAAAAATAATATACACAATATAAAAACAGTCAAAGTAGTTATGACTCATGAATCATTAATATTATGATATTTTACCATCAAATCACAAGATGCAAAGGTCACGTAAAAAGTGACAAAGCCTATTAATATTATGAATGGGAAAATATGTGCTTGAAATTTAATTAAAAAAATCCCACTACCACCAAGGTCCAAGCAGACGCAATCGTGTGCGAAAGCTAGTAACCAATGTATTTTGAAAAGGGAAATACTATTATTATTACTGGTTGTCTGTAGTGGCAATGTTTCTAACAAACAATGTATATAGTGTCACGCTAAGTTGTATATAGCACGCAATCTATATGTACTATAGTTCTAGAAGATTTAAAGGTGCTTTTAACAGTACAAAAAATAAATAATAATATCAATTGAACTTATAAATAAAACACCAGTACCTACATTGTAAAAATATAGTATTGATTTCACACCAGTTTGATACAATTTAATTATATAACCACTATATCAATCCGCGGTTTAATAAACCCACGGTATGTTAGCAACAAAACTAATATTAAATTTTAATTACTGGAAATCAAAATTTTGAATCTGATTGCGATCGAATTTTGTTTAAAATAACGGAACGGGACACGCGTCGCCATCGATTTAATCAAAGGGCATTCATAGTCAAAGAGCATGTGATAATTCATACGTATTCATAATATACGATTTTTTTATTTTATTCATTTGGCATAGGAAAAAAGTTTTCTTCTACCAGCAGTGAGATATGAAGAGACAGTTACTTGAATTATATCCTTTTTTTTCGTTAATTGTTGAAGATAGTGCATTTTTATTAGGTTGTCTAGAAGACTTTAAAATATTGTTTGATGACAAACCTCGGCGAGCTATTTCAATTATACATCTATCTGTACTACAAATTTTCTCTCTCATATCCTCAAATCTTAAACTTCTTACAATTGAACTATCAATTGTAAGTCAAATGTACTAACATTATAAGGGCCAAACTAATTTGTAATTCACAATTTCCTCTGCTTTTGGCCATCGTTAAAAACTCTACCTAAGAAATAAAGCAATACAAAAGTAATAATAAAATTGTTTAGCTATAATCCGCGATACAGTAAATAGAAAATATATATAGTGCTAGAAAATATATCTAGTCCACCACTGCCACCAAAATGAACAAGTTCACTATCACAAACTCAAAAATCGTTTCGCCCCGCAACCGAAGCATCATCAGGAGATAGACTCCACTTTGCGATCCTGCATGTAACGGGTATGAAAAAACGGATAGTCCACTATACATTTAGCACTATATATATATTTTCTGTTTACTCTATCGCAGATGATTTTTGTATTATGGACCTCCACAAAGTGACGCCTAATTCTATAAATTGTTCAATGAAGCAATAAGCAACACGGGGATTTTGTGACAATGGTATTAAGTCGCAGGCTCTATGCCTAATATTTACGAAACAAACTCGAATACTGTGAGTGTCTGAGTTTTAATTGTAATAATGCGGGTTGGTCATGGCATGTTCAATTGCAATAAGTGCCTATATTTGCAATTACGGACGTTCGCTATGATTTTTATGGAATCAAATTGTATTAACTATTGTATGAAATTGTTATTCCATTTTGGATTACTCAATTTTCTAACACAAGTATAATACTTAATACTTTATTGCATTATATATATTTATTTTCTGTTTATTTTGTTTTTATTGGGCTATGTACTCTTCCCGTTCGTGTCAAAGTCTAAGAAGGGATTAGCAAAAGTTCACTCAGAGTTCATGCCTCGGTGATGTGTGTTATAATATATATACATATAAAATTAATTATTTTCATTTTTTTTGCAATGATGTCCACCTCATCTATGAGTAGTGTATATGTAGGTTGAAATGATCAAAAAAAATATTTGTTTTATCAATTCATCATAAGCCTGTTAAGTAGAAGGAAAATCAGGAATACGGAATTTCCTTCCGATAGAGATTCAATGTAATTAGACGTCATGTTATGCGCTCAATTAATCAGTCACGATTCCATCATTACCATAATCCGTAAGCTATAGACCATGACTCTGATATTAAGCCGGACTAGTGTTTGTGACTCTGTGATCTCACTTGAGATACAGTAACAATGTTCTATGTTAAAAATGTAAGTCAATAAAAACTATTAACACACCAAATAATAAAATTTTGAATTTAATATTTTCTGAGTGGTATTTATAATTAATGTTAAGAGACTGGCTATACTCACGTCTTATTTTATCGGATGATCCCGACTAGTTTCAAGCTCATCGGGAGTTCCCTCCACAATAACGCCGCATAAAGAGCTCATTAATAAGAACCCCGTAAGGACTTAAAACTAGTCGGTCTCATCTGATAAAATAAGACGTGAGTATAGCTCGTCTCTAAACATTAATTTAAAATAATAAATGTGAAAAACATAACTAAAAGGAAAGAAAATTAATCCTTAACATAGGTAGAATAAAACTAATGAGCGAAAAATATTAGTGTTATTGTGAAAAAAAGATACAGGTAAATACGAAATTATGGCATAAAACGTGACATATGAGTATTATTACGAAGCGAGAGACAAGATAGTCTCAGAGAGTTCTTGTCATAGAGTTATTATTCTAGATTAGGGGAACCATAGGCAAACCTGTAACTTAAAGTGACAGTAAAGAGCGAAGATGAAACTATATACTTATCTTTGTGTAATTACATAAAAAAGACAGATAATATATCTTGTTTGCTTTCTTTGATGGGCTCATTTAAAGCTGGCTCCACTATTCTAGTAAACTCGCCAAAACCAAAACTCATCGTCGCGTTACTTCATGATTGCATTTGTATTGCAATCAATTTTGCCGTTCATAATAATATGCAACAGAAATACTAATATCTTGGAAAAATACATTCGAAAAAGCATTCGATGTATTATTAGACTATTTGAAATATAAAATCTTTGGGAAATTTGTTCCAAGGATAATATAAATTACTACCTATTATCCATAACATCCACAATATTACCTATAACAATTAATTCATAATATTATGAATGAATGAGTCGATGTGTTTTTATGATGTGAGAATTATCCTGTTTTGATGCACTTATTGTAATTTGCTATTCATAAAATACGGCTCGTAATGTTTAAAGGAAGTCAATGGAAATAAATATAATGACATAACAAAACGAAAACCCATTCACATCATCGGTTATGTCAACTATTGACCCTTTTGCTCGGTGTTAAGGAAATTATTTAAAATTCTCTTTGACTCTTATTACGTAATACAAACGGGGACTTTTAGGCCCAATTGTAAAAGGTATGTATGGCTTAAAAAAGCGGTATACTTATGTGTTCCAAAATATTAAAAAAATTAGTGCAATTTTCAATCCGGAAATTGAAAAATCATTAAAAATGTGTTTAGCACAAATAAAAGAAAATAAGTTATCGATAACAATGATCGATTAAAGTAAACGAATAGTTAAAAATAGAACTAAGATGGCATTGTTTACATGACTGTTTAAATGTAAATAATTATAAAATAATAATATGGAATATCTATCAATCATATCTGTTTTACTTTATCGTACTACAAAAATTACTTTATCGTAGTCGTTTATATGTGGGCGCTTTACGTAATAAATGAAGGATCATTTCCTAAACAATAATATTTTTTTTACATTTGTTTTATAAGTTTAGTAAGTTTCAACGTGTTTATTACGATATAGCGATGTAAAATTATCTAAAGAGGTATCAAAAGCAAATGACCACAGGTAAACAACATAAGAGCTAGTAGGTTAGAGGGTTAGTTCATTGTTAGCGCAGATAGTTTCAAATGTCACAGGCGATAATTGAATCGAAGCTGTAACCTTATACAGGCGTCCATTAGATTACGTTGTTTGTATGTAACTCCAAAAGCGGTACTCAATATAATAACTGCGTGTTGGTTATAGTATGAATTTATGTATTAATTCATTAGTTATATCTTTATCTATATATTAATTAATTAAATTATGTATGAAATTGTACTTTAAAACGTCAAATGTTTAAACCGAAATTCTAATTAGTATTCATTCTAATTATCAATAAAGGATAACATAAAAGCAATAAGGATCGAGATAAATTCAATGAATCGATTAACATAGAAGTAAGTTTATAAGGGCAGAGGTGTTATATTTTTGATTAATCGATACACTTTAAGGTCTCTTTCGTCTAGGACTCAGTCGTCCAACACTTAAAAAAGAATTTGCCCATGGAATTCGTGATATTTGTTTCTATTTAAGGATCGGATTTAAACTACGAATCTTACTGAATAGACTCATTAACTTAATACAAGGTTCATTAGATGATATTGTTTGTGTAACACAATCAGTGGTATCCAGTGGTATTGTAATAACAGGGTATTGTTGGCTCGGTTCTGGGACGTTAATTAGGTGTAAGTACGTCGAACACGTCACTCGGAGCGCTAATTAATTGAGCGTATTATTGATGCAGGGTGGCCGCAGCGGTTTTAACAATAACTAATTACTCGTATGCTCTACTTGAGCTGTGTGTTTCAGTTAGGTAAAAGTAAGTTTTAAGAAAACGTTACTTGATAAATTTTTGAAATTTATTTCACATCTGCTAGTAACTTGACTATCAAACAACTAGATACCGATAATACACTTATGGCAGTATTCATACTAGCTGATCCCAATTATTCTAATAATCGCCATCAACGTTATTGATTCTATGGAAAAGAAAATGGTAAAGCGAAAAGGCACGTAGCAAGGATTGCAAAGACAGACTCAGTCATGCTTTTAACGAACAGATCTCATATCAATAAAAAAATCCGTTAAACGTAGGATATGCCATTATGTACTTTCAAAACTTCTAATCTTAATGCACAAGCTTCGTAGTTGATAAGCTAGGTACTATCATAATCAAATTCAGAAATTTTAAGACCTACTCAGCCGGATTAAGTTTTAATTGTTTTTTCTAATCATAGTTTGTTGTAGTTCACTCCAAATTACAGCTAATGTAGAAAGAATTTTATAACTAAGTATAGGTTTTTGTCTAACATTGTGTAGTTTATAAGAACCCAACCTCAACCAAGGTCTGTCAGTCTTTTTCCTAAGAGTCGGAATGAATTCGAAATTAAAGCGAAAGTTTAAATATCTATCGGATGTCTAACAGGAAACAGCAGAAGCCACCGACATCAGAAAACAAATACTGGTTGTTAATTTTTACTTTTGTATTGCTGCTTCTCAATACTTCAGACTGTTAAAATATATCCAAACAAATCAACTCAAATGAAAGATAAGACTTATCCTTTTTACCAATTTTTGTGTCTTTTGCCAATTAATACAAACACGAGTACCCGATCGGCACAAATCAGCCAGTGGATAACCGGCACAATATTCTATAACATTCATTAGATGATATTGTTTGTAGCTCAGTCGGTGCCACTCGGCGGTATTATAATAACAGGGCATTGTTGGATTGGTTCTGAGATATTAATTAGGTAAGTGCGTGGAACACGTCACTCGAAGCGTTAATTAATTGAGCGTATTATTGGTACATTGGACGATGCGGTTTAGTTAATAAATTATAATAAGTTATATTATATTACTAAAAGTAACATATTTTTATTAATTATTTACTTTAATGTGATAATGGCACGAGTCGTATTGGCTTAATACTAGTTTTTTTTTGAGATAGTTATCATCTATTAAGTATGAAACAACAACAACAATTGTTTTAAATTTAAAGCTATATCTTCACATATTCCAGAAACTATTTCGAAAGCTGTTTCGTACACCATCGTAAGTACGTATAGCTATTAAGTTGTTTGTACTATTGTACTATTGTTTGTTATTTGTACTATAACTTGTTTATTTAACTCATACTGAACTAAACAAGTAAGCATGACAACAAACAATATCCCCAGAAAAAATTCTCTTAAAAATAACCCCAATATGGAATTTAGAATTTTGTATTGTATAAAATCGTCATTGCGGTTAGCCTTCACCAATTTTTTTTTTCAAATTTTGATGATTTCGAATTTTCTGACTAAGAATTCTGAAGCAGTTTAAAACCGATAAAAAATTAAGCCTTAGCTCATTTTATTTCATTGTGCTTAAAATTCGTTATTTTATTAAGTAAAACGATAATATTTAGGAACTCAAACATTAGTACAAAATATCTTCAATAACTCACCTTCGACCGAATTTCAAGGGGAGAGCGGGGAGCAATTTAGCAGCAATTTTAATAATAAGTCCCTGGTATTTCTATTATAGCCGGGAGGCGATCAGGTGGGTCGAACCGGAGCTTAATAACTCTCGATTAGCCTATTGGAATCGCTATGAATGTTTGCTATTTTTTCTATATTGCTACGCACGTTTAAATGAAGCGGAAATTAAAAATAGTTTGTTTGTACAATGCAGACTTCTATTCCATTATTAAATCGCCGGCGTAATATGCGGACTGGATCGAATAAGGTTGGTAGACATGTTAATGCAATATGCGGTTCCGTACCTACTATACTGGCGTTTAATATTGCCTTTCAGAAATGGCGGCCAATTGGAAAAAAATAGGCGTATATTTAGATTGTTAGCTTTTTATCTTGAGTAATTAATTTTTATTAATCATATTTAAATAATTATGAAAAGAGACACAGCCGAGTTTCTTGCGAGTTCTTCTCGGTAAGAGTAACTACCTTTTCGAACTAGTTGTAGATTTATCAAGATTTAACGTTTCGAAAGAACTTGTAAAAGCCAATTCGAGTAATGAATAATTTGAATTTAGACGCAATTCATAGTTATTTATTTTTTAATGATTCTTATTTGATGAAGTTAATAATGATCACTACGTACTGACTTTCTGGTACTATTCGGATATATGTCATTGAAAATATTCGTATGTTGTAAGTGGAATAAAAAAGTAAAGTAACAGCCTGTTACTACTCATACCATAGTTGGACATCGGCATTCTTTCTTCTAGGAGATAAGGATTAGAGTTTCGACCATCTATGTTGATCCAATGTGGATTGGACCAACATCCATATTTTAATGTTACCCTTTTCTTTTAAATTACGTGTATAAAAAGTAAGGATTAAATAACTTAGTTTGTTGCATGAGTATAAAAACCTTTATAAAAGTAAGATAATAATTAATTTTTCATGTCGTCAATAGACAATATTTTAAAACTTTTCATAGCATAAACAATTTAGTGATAAGAATTTTTAATTAAAAGTGTTAAAGCGTAATGTGCAATGTGTGCCCTATATGGGAGGGGTGATTTTTAATTATTAAAATTTCTACGCCAGCGGCGGTCGTCGATATTACTTTGATACTAACCGTCCAGATTGTCCATTACTCACACGCAGCTATTTTTGAAAATACAGTGGAAAATGCACTTTTGGAACTTTTATTTTATTAAATACGAGTACCTATCTTATCGATATGAAAATCGTTAGGAAAAGTGAGTGAAAATTTAATTTAAAATTTAAATTTGCTCAGAATAGATAGTTCTTACTAATATTGTGCATAACATCTTAAAGATTACAAAGATAAAGTCATTCTGTGTACCGAAATACTTAAAAATTAAAAAAAATACAATACCACTGCTGGATAGACTTCTTCTCTAATTTTTCGGACAGAAAGGTTGGAGCATAGACTGACCACGCTGTTCCAATGAGGATTGGTAGGTTACTCACATCCCAGATATTTTTGGGAGGCACTTTAGGCTCATAAGTTTAAAAAGAATAGGCGTTGGTCTCGGAATTTGAAAGAGAAACAGTCACACGGTCACACCGTTTGGCAATGAAAGATTTTTTAAATAACATTTATTTATTTTTAATTTTAATTAAATTTCATAATTTATTTTATTTACTAAAATTTAAAAGATAAATTTATTTATTATAATTTAATTTTTCAGATATACGAGTATATTTATAAGAGGCTCCAAACAACATTGTTCATTAACTCTTTAGCGTGGTAATATTAACAACATTTTATATAATCATAGTGTTTACATAATTTAAACATAAAAATACCGCAATTCTAATATAAAAGTTGTAATATTCGAAATAGACATAATTCTATAAACCCGCGCAATAGTCAGGCCGCGAATTGAAAATAACGGAATGTTTTAATTTCCCTGCGAGTGACGGGTCACGTGCCTCCCCCTGCCATCGTCACTGCCAGGACAATTAGCCTGCTCATGAGATTAAACAAGTAGAATGTTTGCATTTTTTATACGACCCTTGCCTGCAGCTACTGTCAACTTACATAATGGCTGACTAAAATGAATGTGATATGGCAAGTGAAAGTATTGTTATGGACGTGGAAATTTGTTCTTTTGGAAATCAACATTTTATAATCTAAATATACATTTGTATAATTTGACATACCGTCATAGTGACGCTATATTTTACTTTGACATTAATAAATTTATTTCCTCGTTTAAGTTAACTAGAGATACTATGTATCTGTCTAAAAAATGTTACAGGAATCTAGCTTCACTGCTAGCCTATAATTTAAGTGATACAGCTACATCTGTTGTAGCTAAGTCTATTGACACCTATACAGATTGTACAATAAGTACAAATTTTTCATATATTGACACACGTACTAGTAGTAGTACTAATAGTATATCAAGTAATATTTTATGTACGGAAAATATTACTTTAAACTAGGTATTAAGACAACAGATAGACCTTGTAAATTAAATATTGTTCACCAGAACCTGCAAGGACTATCTGGCAAGGAATTTGAAGTTGAACTGTTTATGAATAAATTTAATGTAGATATTTTATGTATAACCGAGCATTGGTTAAACAGTTCCAACTTCCTGTTAAATATAAAAGGTTATAATGTGTCCAGTGCGTTCTTGAGGAAGACCGTCATTCGTGGGGGATCTTTAATACTAGCTCACTGTAAATTAAATTGTAAAGAACGGAATGATATTGTCGGTCTTTCTGTGGAACGTACCATTGAGCTGTCTTGTGTAGAGTTGGAGCGCTATATTATAGTTTCTGTGTACCGCCCACCCTCCAGTGATTATATGCTATTTGAGAGTGTTATGGAGGAAGTTTTAAAGAAGACATGTAAATCTTCAAAAAAAGTTTTAATCTGTGGAGACTTTAATGTTGACATACTTGTGGATACCAGTACTCGTTGTAGGTTGCTTAATTTATTTCAATGTTTTGATATGACTAATGTATTTAACGAACCTACTAGGATAACTGCAGACTCGGCTACCGGTATTGATAATATTTTTACTAATTACAGCTGTAATATCTTAGAAAAATCTATAATAAGTCGCTTAAGGTCTGATCATAGTGGACAAATTATATCTGTTCCCAACATTATAAATAACAAAAAGCAATTTATTAAATTCAGGCCTATCACGTCTCATAAAATAAAGCGATTTCAAGTAAAAATATTATCAAAATTACCACATATTGACAAAAGTTGCGGTAGTTCAGATGATCTTTTTAATGCTCTCTTTGGAATTATTGGTAGTGAATTCCATAAGACTTTTAATATTATAGAAAAAGAAGTCTCCAAACACCTCAGGTTTAGCGATTGGGCTACTAATGGCATTTATAAGAGTAGAAACAAGTTATTTGATCTGTATGCAGAAAAGCAATATAATCAGTCCCCCACATTCTTAGAATATGTAAAAAAATATTCGAAAATGTTTAGAAATGTCTGCGCACAGGCCAAATCACTTCACATTAAATGTAAAATAATGAACTCTGAAAATAAAATAAAAACAACTTGGGATGTTATAGGAGATGAAGTAGGCAGACATAAAATGCGTAATTCTGCCATAGAGCTGAAAATTGGAAATGAGTTTACTAATTCCGACGCAGAAGTGGCGAGTGTATTTGAACATTTTTTTCAGAATATACCCATTTCTACCACTAGCTCAATAAACTCATCCCCAATTGAAGCTCTTAATGTTTTAAAGGCCAGCGTCATGAAGTGCAACGTAAATTTTAAATTTAAACACATTTCTCCGCACGATATTGTTAAAACTTTTAAAACTTTAAATAATAAAAAAACAACTGATTTATGGGGAATGTCTGTAAAGTTAATAAATAATGTTATTGAAATTATTGCACCTATTATGGCCAAGATCTTTAACAAGTCTGTAGACACAGGGACATTTCCAAATTTAATGAAGTATAGTAAATTGATCCCTGTCTTCAAATCTGGTGATAAGAGCGACCCTAACAACTATAGACCCATCTCGATCTTGCCAACTCTTAGCAAGGTCTTTGAGAAAGTTATTCTAAATCAACTGCTCAAGCATTTTAATTCTAATAATTTACTTCACCCTGAGCAGTATGGGTTTACCAAGGGTCGGTCTACATCGGATGCGGGCGTAAGATTATTGAAGCATATCTTTGATGCGTGGGAGAACTCACAAAATGCCATAGGGGTATTTTGTGATTTGTCCAAGGCATTTGATTGCGTTCAATACGAAACTTTATTACTAAAGCTTGGTCATTATGGTATTAAGGATCATGCACTTCGTCTCGTTGCATCTTATCTCTATAGCCGAATTCAAAGAGTGTGCATTAATGATGTGCAGTCATCCGGATCGGCCTTAGTTATGGGTGTGCCTCAAGGATCAATCCTTGGTCCCTTTCTGTTTTTAGTATATAAATGATCTACCATATTTCATTCATAATATTTGCGACATTGTACTGTTTGCTGATGACACATCTTTAATATTTAAAGTAAATAGGAATGACGATAATAATATTGACGAAGTAAACAGTGGATTGTCGCAGGTAGCTCAATGGTTCAGGCTAAATAATTTGGTACTAAACTCAAATAAAACGAAATGTTTAGAATTTGCATTACCTAATGCAGCTAAAACAGCAAATGAGCTCTTAATAGACAATGTACCACTAAAAACAGAAAATACAACTGTATTTTTGGGAATGACGTTGGATACAAAACTCCAATGGAGCACTCACATAACAGCTCTCGCAGGGAAACTCAGTTCAGCAGCCTATGCTATTCGAAAGATAAGACAGTTTACAGACGTCGAAACAGCAAAACTAGTTTATTTTGCTTATTTCCATAGCATTATGTCTTATGGAATAATGTTATGGGGTAAATGCGCTGATATTGAGAAAATTTTTGTATTGCAAAAAAGAGCCATACGTGGCATTTATAATTTGAATTCGCGTGAGTCCCTGCGAGAGAAGTTTAAGGAAACAGGTATTCTTACGTTAGCTTCACAGTATATTTTTAGCAATTTGATTTTTGTGCATAAAAATATACATAATTATAAAAAGATTGGCGATGTATATAATAGACAAAGTAGGAACCGACATAAGCTTGCGGCTCCTGCTTTGCGCCTTGTAAGAGTACGTAAGTCGTTTGTGGGTTTGGGTATAAGATTCTATAACAAAATTCCACAATCAATTTTAACTTTGCCATTACAGCAATTTAAAAATACTGTTAAAAAGAGGCTGATACAGAAAGCCTATTATACCGTGGAGGCTTACATTGAGGATAAGGATGTGTGGATATAGGTGCACTTCTACCCTGTACAAGACAGTAATAAATAAATGTAACTAGTTCTAAGATTTATATTTTAAAAAGAGCAACCGCCGAGTTTCTTGCTGGCTCTTCTCGGCAGGAACAGCTTTCCGAACCAGCAGTAAAGTTGACGATTCAAAAGCACTTGTTTACAAGTTTACTTGAATAAAGAATATTTGAATTTGAATTTGAATTTATGACTTATAAAGATAGTTATTACAATATACTTGAGTAGGGGACCCAGTCTAAAATGTGTCCATCGAAAAAAAGACAGCAAATGACTACCTACGTCTCTCTCTTTTTTATATGTGATTAGACAAAGATAAGCATGGCTCTCTCATTTCCCGTTCTTATTATTTGTGCCTATGGCTCTATTCTATGTATAATAAATTTATAGTTATAAAAAGGAAATATACTCATAACTATTTTATCATATATGGTCATCGAAGTAATTTTCCAGAAATTTATATTTAAATTAAATCGATAAGCTTACAAGCAATATAACAGAACTAACTACTTTGCTATAATCCGCACGGGTTAAGTGAATGCATGCAAAGCCAATGTGTATAAAGCAGGCAAAATCTACGCACCTTATACATGCAGGACCAGCCACCACATGCACCCCAAGGTGCATTTCACCAGCAACAACGAACACAAAAGCAGCACACACACCCACCACCACAATCTCGACGATCGTTTCGCCCCGAAACCGAAGCATCATCAGGAGGATAGGCTTCACGACAAAAATCGTACTTGTCGTGAAGCCTATCCTATGTGGTGGCTGGTCCTGCATGTATAAGGTGCGTAGATTTTGCCTGCTTCATACACATTGGCTTTGCATGCATTCACTTAACCCGTGCGGATTATAGTTAGTGTAGTTAGTTCTGTTATATTGCTTGTTATATGGAATTCCGCAAAGTAACGCCTGCTTCTATAAATCGATAAGCTTATATTCGATTTATCAACACGAAATTTCAGAACTTAATCAATGTAGTTTCATAAACCGAGTGAGCACTTACAAATTATATATAATTATGACATTGTTTTTATGATTATTAATTCATATTCTAAGGTACCTTAGAATAGGACTTTGACAAATTCATGCTGTCTTTTGATTTAATCATTATTATTTTTCTTATATCAATGTCGATATGCTGAATATAAAATAAAAACAGCTAGAGTCAAAATTGTCTGATAAACATAAGACCAGACTCATCAATTTATAAATCAAGATTCCGGTAACGAATTCTACTCTCCCTTACGAATCGTCAATAACGGATATAATAGAATGGCCTTATTGCATTTGAGTCACATCGAAACAGTACGTATTTGCGTTTTTAATCTCATTAATCCGACAGAGACTTCTTGTCGTTTTCATTTGAAAGACTAAGCGAAGGTACACGAGCGTAAAATGAATGGTGATTGTTGCTAGTGTGAATTGTGAGGAACAACCCTGGTAGAAGCATCATAGGGCTGCCTATTGTAATAAATCCAATCGTTAATTAACAGATATTTTGATGTTAAATTACAATTGTTCCAGAAGAGTGTTGAGTATACGATTAAATTTAAACTATAAGATTTATCAGTCACATAAGTTTTATTGGGTTATAGGAGAAATTAAAAAAAGGTCTGTTCATGTTACTGAGTATAATATAAAATAATCCACAGTTTTATTTATATAATTTGACGTATTACCATTTTTAAATAATTTACAATGGCACCCTCATTAACGGTCAGATAAACGTTTCAAGTTCAAGCTTGTTGCACATGTTCAGAGGTAAAATAAAGTAAATGGTGAGGTTGAACCGATTACATATAACATTGCTTGTTTGGATAATGCTTCGCTTTGCGATTTTGTCGTGGAGTCTATCTCCTGATGATGCTTCGGTTGCGGGGCGAAACGATTGTTGAGTTTGTGATAGTGAACGTGTGTAGTACTTGTGTATTGTGGTGGCAGTGGTGGAGGTTTGTGCATGTGTTTTTACGAATCCTGCCTGTAACGGGTATGAAAATTGTCCACTTTACATTTAGGCGCAAGAAGAGATATTATAGTTGAAAAGCTGTAAATAGTGCCGGTAAACTTCTTTTTCCGAGTGTCTATTATGTGTAAGTTTAGGTCATTAGTGATAGTTATGTGCTGTGTTTTATAGTACAATCTTAAAAAACTTGTTGTTTTAATATGTTTGCTGGGTAGACTTATACCTACTCCCATCTAGTAGTAATTTAGACCCTTATTATTATCAATAAGAGCAAGCGTTATCTTTCTTATCCTTTTTTTTGATGACAGCATACCAATCTGGTAGCAAAATCAATCTGGCCATTCCTATATCTAACTTAATCTATCCCCAATTATATCTTGACCGTTCAATTGAATTGAATTAAAAATTTTACACGAGAGAAGAAGTTAAATTGTTTTGTCACGAGCATTCAATTTAATTAAAAAATATGTTTTGGGAACCCTAATATAGCCCTAATGCAGGGATTAAGAGCAAGCGTATTCGAAGTGACGTCACTGATAACATCTACTGCAGTGTATTGAGTTATGACGTAATATATACTCAATACAAAGTTAATTAAAGACTAAAAATTATACTTTTAAACTACAGTAATTTACTCTATATTTTAAACTACAACTTTTTTAGATTAAATATAAATATAGAAAATATTAACTACATTATACAGTTCTATTAATATGAAAGTTTGATAGGAGAAGACTGTCGAACGAATCCAGTCGTATTAAATTTCTAAGTAGATATACAATGAACATAAAAACTAATTTAATCCTCATATTTAGACATCTTTTACTGTTTTATAGTATCATTTTAGTTAACCTATCAGTAGGTCGGTAAAGTTAACCGTGCCCTTAAAATAGAGTTTCATTAGGATCTTCATCCTAACCGACATTAAGTGCACCCAGTTATAAGATAATTTTATTCTTTCTCTCCGCATTTTGGATACAATATACATGCACAATACATATGCACGAAAGACTTTATGCTTTATTTGTAACCATATTCAGCTGTAGTAGGTTATTTTTATGTTCGCAACATACCATACAATTTCAAGAGTAATAATTGCTAGTTTGTTAATTAAACAGAAACATAATATAAATCTTGAAATCTACAGAATCACTGCCAATAATTATTATGAATTTATTTCTAGTAACAGTGATTTGTTCGGGCAACATAACGAGTTGAAATTACGTCCAGAGCAACGGGGGTCAAAAGTCGGGCGCACAATAGATGCATTGCGATCCAATTAAAATTAATTAGCTTCAGAACACACTACAGCCAAGTAACAAATCAACGAAAGATACAACCTCGTATAGCGATGTCCGTGGATAAGGACATGGCTGCGATTTTAAACATCGCTACTGCGAATTTAATTCTAAATATGCTTTATTAGTGTCGTGATTTCCTTGGTGTAATATTGGTTTTGTTGTTCGTGGTATATTGTATCTGATGTTGAACTCTTATTTCTTGTTTTATACGGCATATTTGTATTATATATCGTGTAGCATTTATTTTAAATTGAATACAAATGATACAATCTTAATATTTCAAATATTGAATACCGATTTTGATTAACGTTAATTTGATTAACCATTACTACATTAAAATGGTAATGTCCTATTTTAAAAATTATAATCATTTTCAAAAGAGGTCGCTATGTCGTTTTTTCATCGCATATCTTTTTAAAGAAATCTTATTAATGTTGAGAGACCGGCTATAATCACGTCTTATTCTATCGGATGAGCCCGACTAGTTTCAAGCGCATACGGGGGCTCTTATTCATGAGCTCTTTACGTGGCGTTATCGCGGCGGGGAAGAAATCTTAAAAAGGTCATAATTTGTGCTTTCGAAATTTTAAGGTTTTCGTTAGTCCTATATCTGCGAAGCCATTATGTTGGCTAATTAATATTAAATATGAAAAATTAGAATGAAATTTATGTAAATGTATTAGAATAGAACAAAATAGACCAACCAGCCAATAATCTATAGAATTAGGCGTTACTTTGCGGAGATCCATAATACAAATGTAATAAAAAAATATTTTGCTAAAATCCGCGATACAGTAAATAGAAAAGTGCTTGTGGTTTGTGGTGGAAGTGGTGGAAGTTTGTGCATGTGTTTTTACGAATCCTGCACGTATCGGGTATGAAAATACGGATAGTCCACTATACATTTAACCCTATATATATATATTTCTATTTACTGTATCGCGGATTATAGCAAAATAATTTTATTATTACTTTTGCAGCCAATAATCGTTATTAGTTTGTTTTTAGCTATAATGGTATTGTGTAAGCTAACCTTTATTTTATTTCCAGTCTTCCGTCGAAATAAATGCCAACATAATTAATATTTTAACAAAATTTTAATTATAATAATCAAACTATCTTTAAACCGACATCTTCTGGTTAATTAATTGTGATAGCATCGATTAAAGAATTTTATTAAATTTATAACTAATAAGACAAGCTGGGTTGTTTATAATTTGGATTCGTTATGGTTATTTTCGTTGTCAATTAATCATTGTGGCGCGCGGGAGGAGACGCTGTTAATCATAGTAACTATTGCCAAAATAACTAGTATTCCTGTGCGGAATGATTAATGGCTTACTATGTAATTAAAATTTACATGTGCTTGGGTCACGCTTAATTGATATCTTTATAATGATGGCAGATTCTAAATACAAATATGGATTTATATATAGAACAGTTGAGACAAGGAACATTTGGCAAAGCGACCGTTATATTTCTGTGGCTTAACAATTATAAAATTTTAATTAATTTGTTTTCTTGACCAGCAAACTGCGTTTTACTGTTTTCAAATACAGATAAATATATTTCATTTTCTGTCCAAAACACTGTTAATAACTGTCTTAACACTGTCTGTCAGACAGTATTTTTAGGATGAACTAGGTGGGAACTATCAATTTACTTATAATGAAATTGAAGACAATTAAAAACTTAAAAGAAAGAATAACATACATAAGAAGTAATTAACCACGGTCAATAAAATTAATAAATTAAGTTTTTTTGTTGGGATATCACGATTCGAACTAAGATCCTCCATTCTGCTTCTACGTGGATTGGCAGTTAACGTATTATCTCACGAATTATCTTGGAATACGCTGTAAAGTGCACTATGAATTGTAAATAGTAATGAAGGGTGAAGTTACTTATTATTATATTTAAGGGACAGTCATAAAGGAAAATCGATCGATTTTGTTTTCCTTGAGACTATAAATTTTACTAAAAATTACCTTATATAGCTCCAGGACTAACTAACTGACCGCAAATCCGTTAAGCCGTTACATCATTAAAGCGATATAAACATTAGAACACACTCACAAACCGAGGCCTTTATAATATTATCTGAATTATGTCTTGGAACTACTAATATGCAAGTTTCAAATTGACTTACAGCAGATATCTGTAAATATTTAAATTAATTGAAAAATATTTTTTATTCACTAATTCAAATGAAGACGCTTTTGATCGTAACGTGTCAGTTGAATTACCGAGTACTACATGCAAAGCAACAAAAACCTGTATTAATTAATTCAGCAATTATACGGTAAATAAATTGGCCCAATTAGAATTGTATATCTACACCTCATTTAAGCAATATTAAACACATAATAAAATTTTATGTACAAGTAAATCTACTAATTAATTGCTATCCTAAAATAATAAGAGATCATAAAATACTAAGGCAACAGTTAACTTTATAAAGCGATCAACTGAACTTTGCTTCAAGTTCGCATGAGGCAAAGTCAGTCTTCTTTCCCATCCGGTTGGGCTTTGAAAGCTGTTAGGCCTGACAGGATATCGACAATTCGAATAAAAAATGAGACTTCTAAACGTGTTGAAACTAAAAAAAAGTGGTTAGATGTTGAAGTAATATTAATTTGGCAGTTGTCAATGAAGTGGTCGATTTCGAAAGCTTTTACCAAACTCGAAAACCTAACTCAAAATTTTTATTTAAATATTTGGACTTGACCCACAAAAATACAATCAAGAGAAAGAGCCTATTGAGCTACAGGCTTATTAGTTATTACAACTGTAAAGTAAATATTTATATAATTTACAACTTAAATCAATTAAGTTTTATTGAAAGCGTAACAAATTCCACAATTTTTTTGACATAAAATAAGGGTCATATAATATTTGTCACTTATAGTTTGACTCAAGGTCATTATCACATAGGTATATAGTCTCGTTATTTTTTATTTACAACAAAAATGTACAAGTTATGTTCTATCTTAAATTACTTACACTTTGTGCGTAAAAGGAGTCAGCCCTCTTATCTCCTGAACTGGCAATTAGCCGTTTCGTTCGTTTTAAAATATATATATATTATTTTAATTCGGTATAGATAAGATAAAAACAATATAAGTATCAAGGAATAAAATATTAGAAATTTAAAAATAGAACATAAAATACAACATTCAACAACCTATGATTAATTAAACTTTGCGTTATATCAGTGGCTATAAGTTAGATCTTAAGGCGCTGAACAGAGCCAAATAGGCTGACTTTAAACACGTTTTTAACAAAAGCTATAGGGATGACGATTAAAAGAAAAATATATGTTAATATACATCATATCTCAGAGAGAATGTAAGATTTCAAAACATGATTACGATACTTTTTTTCGATAAAAAAAATTGGTAAATAGACCTCTGATTTTTACTTTGATCGTAAATATCTCTAATATTTATCAACAAAAATTGGTAAAATTAATAAGACTAATAGATCATTATAATATAAAGGGAATGTAAGATTTAAATTTTGAATTAATTAAGATATTTCATTCAAATTAAATATTTTTTAGAAAATAGCAAAACTGAAACGAGTCATCGTCTCGCTTCTCTTTTACATCTACGAATATAGACAGTGATGAGTGATCGCTGAGGCGCGCTGCTATACGGACGTGTGTCGCTAGCTGCCGCCTTTTGTGACTATTCCTTGTTGATAATATGTCTTTTTTTAGGTGTTTAGTTATAGTTTCAGCATACTTAGTTTTATAAGATTAATTAGACATAAGTTTTTTAAATAAATTGTACAAAAAAAGTTTGGATAAAATAGTGTACACCTACAATGGGTGTTAAAAAATTAAGTTTGTCGCTACGCCGTCGCAGAAATTGTGGGCGTGGCTTATGGCGCCAGCTCTGTTCGGCGCCTTAAGGCGCTGAACAGAGCTGGCGCAAATTCAGATTTCGGCATATAAGCCACGCCCACAATTTCTGCGACGGCGTAGCGACAAACTTAATTTTTTAACACCCATTGTAGGTGTACACTATTTTATCCAAACTTTTTTTGTACAATTTATTTAAAAAACTTATGTCTAATTAATCTTATAAAACTAAGTATGCTGAAACTATAACTAAACACCTAAAAAAAGACATATTATCAACAAGGAATAGTCACAAAAGGCGGCAGCTAGCGACACACGTCCGTATAGCAGCGCGCCTCAGCGATCACTCATCACTGTCTATATTCGTAGATGTAAAAGAGAAGCGAGACGATGACTCGTTTCAGTTTTGCTATTTTCTAAAAAATATTTAATTTGAATGAAATATCTTAATTAATTCAAAATTTAAATCTTACATTCCCTTTATATTATAATGATTTATTAGTCTTATTAATTTTACCAATTTTTGTTGATAAATATTAGAGATATTTACGATCAAAGTAAAAATCAGAGGTCTATTTACCAATTTTTTTTATCGAAAAAAAGTATCGTAATCATGTTTTGAAATCTTACATTCTCTCTGATATATGATGTATATTAACATATATTTTTCTTTTAATCGTCATCCCTATAGGTTTTGTTAAAAACGTGTTTAAAGTCAGCCTATTTGGCTCTGTTCAGCGCCTTAATATATATTATTTATTATATTTGGTAATATTTAAGTTAATGTACAAGCTAACACAGTAGAAGTGTGGTTACGCGTTGGTTTATTATATTCCATAAAATCTTCAGGTATTGCTACATATAAAAATCCGAGTAATTCAATTAGTACGAAAGCTGTGAGGGGCGCAGGGCAAGCCTAATAAACATAATATAAATAATCTGTGGCGATAAATCTGCGGCGCTTTATGGCGGGAGTGGGTTGTCACTCCGTCTAATTAGCGCTAGTGCTGCTGTGAGGGAGCGCGGCAGCGCTTCAGCGCTTGATGTGCAACGTATACTGAAATATGTCCACCCTTCATATTAGATATAGATATTTCGTATAGCGATTTTACTATATTTGTTAAATTAATGGGTATGTTGAATTTGATCCATTTTTTCAGGTTATGTACATATTATTTCCTTTTCTATTGCACATAACATTAAAAAATTATGACAAAAAGTAAATAAAAATCTCTCAATTTAAAGAAAGATTAACTTGGTATAATGTACAGTATTATACTTTCTTATATATGTTCTTCTGTTCGATTTTGGAGTTGGTTTAATTGTACCCAAATTTTTAAACCTAAAAACTTAAATTGCTATCCTGAAACAAGTGAAATAGGCCTAGTAAGCCTATAGCCTAAAATGAACCTCTTGAGAAACAGTTATAAATATTATTAAGATATTACTATTTTAAATTTATATAGATTATCTGAAAACACTACGATACGATACGATAATTTGAAGTATATATTTTTTTTACAAGTATGTACAAATTATATCTATCTTAAATTACTTACACGCTACTACTATACAAATCATGCCCACGTGGAATGGTCCCAAGAATGCTTTTCAGCGTTTCCACGTTGAATCGCTAATAATCGAAGTCAAATAATATCGAAAATGAGTGAATATTTATAAAAGCTCACAAAGTAAAGCACAGCGCTTTAACCGCTTTTCTATTATCTGCTCTCGTCAAAGCACTCTTCATCAGGCTTAGTTAATTATGAGGACATATCAGCTTTATTATAATTACTCATTTTAATGTTGCTGCGCCTAGAGTGTGCCGTGCCTTTTACACCGTTACGACACTTTCATGTCCACGTTGTGGGAAATTGAATTCGTTTTTAGGAACATGTTTTTAAAATGCATACAGTAATGAAATATTATACATGTAACTGATATCTTAATTGAAAGCAAGCTCATTAAAATATGATTTCACGGTAACCTACGATATACAACTTGTTTTTAATCTTCAAATTATGATCCCTATGGGAAACATGAAGTAGAGTAGACAAATAATCTATGATAATTGTTATAAATCTAATTTAATTAAAGATATTATATACGTAGCATAAAAAGACTACCAATTATGTATGTATACTTTGCGATTTTGTCATAGAGTCTATCTCCTGATGATGCTTCAGTTACGATTGTTGAGTTTGTGATAGTGAATGTGTAGTGCTTGTGTATTGTGGTGGAAGTGGTGGAGGTTTGTGCATGTGTTTTTACGAATTCTGCATGTATCGGGTATGAAAAACGGATAGTCCACTATATATTTAACACTATATATATTTTCTATTTACTGTATCGCGGATAATAGCAAAATAATTTTATTATTACTTTTGTACCAATTATGGCTTATTTGTTAAGTCATGACAGAATTATTTTGCTACAATCCGCGTTTGTTAAGAAGGTCTATGTAAAGCTAAGTGTAGGTACTAAAACCGTTCTCATACCTTGTACATGCAGGATTAGTTACCGAACGTATCACAAAACACCATCACCAACAGCACGACTACGCAAACACTGCACACGTTCACTACTAGAACCTCACCCATCGTTTCGCCGCGTAACGGAATGCTTCCTACACTACACAAACACGGATTATAGCAAAATAATTCTATAACAACTTTTGTAGGTACTATGGAATTCCGTAAAGTAACTCCTACTTCTATAATTGCTTATTTGTAAAGCTAGATGTCTCATCTGCTAAATAATCTTTACAAAAAAAAATTAAATATTAAAGAAAATGCAATAAATATAATTTGTAAATACATCATCATCCTCATCATCCTCCTGCCCTTATCCCACTCTAAGTGGGGTCGACGAAACATGTTACAAACATGTTGTCACATGATTTGGCTACGTATTTTACGACCGGCCGCCTGCCTGACGTCAACTAACCTTAGTCGCCTTTTACGACCCCTCGGTAAGAAATGAGGGTGGTCTATTCTATGCAGCCGGATATCACACGGCACATACCTTAGTCGCCTCTTACGACACCTCGGTAAGAAAGGAGGGTGGTCTATTCTATTTATCGGATATCACACGGCGCTTAGTCTGTAAATACAAAAGTCGAAATTTTGTAGGCTAGATTATGGCAGCCAATACTTTAAATTTTTCTTAAATGAATTCGCTTGAAACTATAACAGTCAATGATGGTGTAAATTATTTAACCTGTAGATGTTCACATCTAAATCCGCGTTACTTTGCGGAGATCCATAATACAAAAGTAATGATAAAATTATTTTGCTACAGTGCGCGATAAAGTAAATAGAAAATATATATAATCCTAAATGTGTAGTGGATATATGGATAGTAAGAAACAAATTTTTATAAAAAGTCCTAGAGTCTGATCACGAACTTTTACGGATCGGTCTCTTAATTATTGTTGAAATAAAAAAAATATCAGTCCATATACATAATCAGACCATTTGCTAAAATACATTAAAATTCAAAGCAATGAACGTGTTATGCACTGGTCGAAATTTCAGTATCACATGCACGCACCATTACCTCCATAATTTAATTAGTTTCGAGTGATCATTTAATTAATAGAGGCGATATTTGGCGTGCTCGTATGCCCGCGGCTTTGTCAATTTTAATTAATACCCGATAGGTGAACCGAAACGTTGGAATTCTTCGTTAATTAGCCCGGTTCGAGATTTCTAATAATTTAATTAAAGGAGAGAGTTAATAAGCTCGCCGTCCTAATGGTATTCCGGTTACGCGACGGCATTCGCGCCTCGGCCCGACGTTGTTGCTATAACATTTGGTAGGTAGGTACCATCGTCATGAAGATATTATAATTGTTATTAATCTATCACGACAAATTAAATACAGTCAGTTCTTACTATATGAGTATTTTTTTGATTGCTCTTGTATCAATCAAGTCATCGAATCAAAATAATATTTATTCAAATAAACTTTTAAGGGACTTTTCAATATATAGAAGTAGGCGTTACTAGGAATTCGATTTATTATATATTTCCATTCATCATCCTCCTGCCCTTATGCGACTCTAAGTGGGGTCGGCAAAACGTGTTACAAACATGTTGTCAAATGATTTGGCTACGTATTTTACGACTGGCCGCCTACCTGACGTCAACTTACCTTGGTCGTATTTTACGACCCCTCGGTAAGAAAGAGGGTGGTCTATTCTACTTAACCGGATACCACACGGTGGGTCAACATACCTTAGTCGCCTTTTACGACACCTCGGTAAGAAAAGAGGATGGTCTATTCTACTCAACTAGATACCACACGGTGGGTCGGTCGGCTTATATTAGTCGCCTTTTACGACACCTCGGTAAGAAATGAGGGTGGCCTATTCTACTTAGCTGGATACCACACGGCATTTATTATATATTTCCATTATTAAATAATATTCAATTAATAGATTCCAATAATACTATTATCAGGCTACAATCCACTTTTATTATACCATTATATCAATGTTATACCTTATACATGTAGGATTATTAACCGCACGTACTACGAAACACCACCACCAAAATAGTATACAAGCACTACACGCAACATACACTACGACAATCTCAAAGATCGTTTCGCTCAAAACGTTATCAGGAGTTAGAATCCTTTGCGATTTTGTCGTGGCGGTTTAGAATTACATAGATTTTCTTAAGATTGTCGTTGCTTGTTATTAATTAATGTACTAGCCTAGGTACGAGTATTTTGTCTTCAATAATTTTATTACATGTCAATTTATTACTACTAACCGATTCTCCGTGCTCATAAATTAACCGGATATGAAGTGAATGAACTCTCATCCAAAGTTTTAAAAAGTAAAAAATCTTTAGAATGATATTAAATTTGTCTCCTAATATATCATTTTGTATTTGAATCTACTGACAAATTCTAAATTTGGTTTTTATCTACCGTAATCACATTCTTTCTTCTTCATCTGACATGTTAATATTTTACGTTAAGGCATAAGTGAAAGACTATTCCGTCTTTGCCATTGGCTATAAACAAACTATTCAAATGTAAACAATGAATGTTTCATTTTATTTCTTTTAGGATATCTATATATAAAAAATATATATATGGGACATTTACACACAAACACGGTCGTCCGTCCCCAAAGTAAGTAACTTAATACTTGTGTTATGGGTGACGGGCAACTGGTAGATATACTACATATATAAGTTTAAATACATACTTAAATACAAATACACACCCAGGCTCGAAGAACCAACCATATGTTTATAGAAAATGTTGGCCCTCGGCGGGAATCGAACCCGCAACCCACGGGGCTGAAGGCAGGGTCACTACCCACAGCGCTAACGGGCCAGTCAGTATATAACATAACATATAGTACCCGGCAATAAATAATGCACATCGAGGCTTAGAGAGAGAAAATCTACTAGATTCTGCTTCATAGAGCGTTGTCTCTGTCTCACAGACTGACGAACCCGTGTGAAACGTCACATACTAACTCAGTGATAGTGACAGCGCTCTACGAAACCGAACTGGCCGGCTGTTTCGTTCTAGACATCGATGTGCATTATTTAATTCCGGGTACTATACATACATTTCTACAATTCTTTCCTGTATGAACATTATTGGTGCTAAATACCATGGACATGCCTTGAGAGTCTTGCACGCTATTTTCATACTAAACTTTTTATAGATAACTTTTAAAATGAGATAAATTATAACAGTTATAACCCTTTGTCTACCCGCCGATGACTTATCAAAAGTATCTCAAAGGAAGCTTCAAGCAAACAGAGGTAATAAAACGAGCAAACATTGTTGCACAGGGGCCTCCCACGTTACTTTATACACAATATGACTAAGATGGATTGATAATATACTTTACTATGTAATTTTTCGTATTTTAATGTCTAGAAATTACTATAAATGTAAATATGGCATTACAATGTACAAAGTACATACTGCTATACTTAAAACTATATAGACTTAAAGACATACATAGTCAACAGTTTTATTATAATTAAACAGAAATGACGATAACTGTCTGTTTTATTAAGGGTATATACTACATGAAAATGAAAGACAGTATTCATGAAATCTTAATCTCAAATCACCCTATATTTTAAATATCTTCAACATAACGCCATTTTCGTAGTCCTTATACCTCATCTTATGTTTTAGGTTATATCTGATGCACAGTTCTTTCGAACTCCACACAAATAGATCTAACGCTAATTCATTTGAGTTTAGAAAACTCAACTTACACTAGTATAGTTTCTATAATCGTTTGGTTTGATATAAAACAGAATAAAGGGTTTTGGAAGCAAGAAGAAACAAACATAAGAAAATTGGAAAAATAGAATAGGAAGATATCGCGAAAATAAATGAAAAACCCAAATCGGAATCTGGGATGATTAAGGGAACGAGACTTTTGAAAGAGAGTAGGGTAGGTTAATAGAGTCGAAGCAGTATCTAATAAGATTTAAAGTACTTTGTGCCTAAAAATTAACGATTTATATTTAAAAAAAGTAACGGCCTATTACTGTCCCACTGTTGGGCATAGACCTCATCTCTTCGTTTTGGAGAGAAGGTTTGGAGCTAAGATCCACCACGCTGGTCCACATATCCCCAGAATCCTCTAGAGACATGCAGGTTTCATCACAATGTTTTCCTTCACTAAACAGTGTGTGATAAATTGCAGAAAGCTTAAACTATTGAGGATTATATAGAAGATAAGAATTCATGGACTTAGCTACTCCTCTACCCTGTACAAGATATTAATAACCGAATGTAACTATCATAAGAATTATATTTGAAAAGAACAATCGCTCATTTTCTTGCTGGCTCTTCTCGGTAGAAACAGCCTTCCGAACCAGTAGTAGAGTTGACGAATCAAAAGCACTTGTTTACAAATTTATTTGAATATCGAACATTTTAAATTTTGAATTATCATTCAGATACAAAAATTTTGATAGAAAACTGAAAACTCATTGATGTCTGCCCGAGGTATATATAGCTTATTTAAATTATACTAGTCTGTTAAACTGAATGTAAGGCGAGCAAGTAACAAATAATACAACTGAGAATCAAAGGTCGTGGTACTGAATTAAGAACGTGCAGCACGCTCGTCAGTTAGCGATTATACTCAATTAGCACTTCTCATTCGAACCAACAATTTGTATCGCTTGATGTTTAAGAGAGCAGATTAAGCGTTCGTGATCTGCGATTTAGACCGATTCCTTTTACTACGCTCAACGCCTTTGAACAGTATATAATGATACGGCGTTTTGAGGTTGTATATATAAATAATCTATTACAGGCATTAGAACATTCCATTATGGTAATATTTATTTATTTGTGTATTAATAAATATTTGCAATATATCTTGAAGGATAAAATTTTGAAGAAACATGCATATTTCTAGTGAACTCTGGGTATATGTGTAACCTACCAATTCGCAAAAGTAATAATAAAATTATTTTGCTATAATCCGCGATACTGTATCGCGGATTATAGCAAAATAATTTTATTATTACTTTTGTATTATGGATCTCCGCAAAGTAACGCCTAATTCTATAAACTACCAATTCGCATTGGAGCAGTGTCGTAAGTCGTTGCAATCCTTCTTTCCAAAAGATGACAAGGTCTTTGGTAAGAAGTAGGATGGACAGTAATAGGGTAAAAAAATAAATAAAAAAAAGATAACTTATATCAGGGACTTCTACCGATAAATCTTGAATTGAAAAATTCATAGTCAGTTGCTTATAGACGGCTACTTTAATACTCCGCGTAATTTGTTGGTTAAATGAGTACGATTTCTTTCAGTAAGTAAGAGATAACGACAAGAATGTCTTAAGACGATGGTGATAAAATAAAAAACACATTTGGATTTTAATCTTACTTTTAACACGCTAATATTAAGTCAGTCACACATGTCCATAGATATTACTACCATCGATGACAAATATTCAAGCCTAATGTTAAGTTTATCCCCTTTGGAATTATCAATGTCTCTATGACGCTACCCACTGCTTTGATTTATAATACGTAATATTTTACATGTCTACGTGTGAATATTGATTTTCCTTATTTATATACGTAAATAAATGATTGTGGCTTCATGTCTTCTATGCATCATGAAACCACAAAATTATCAACAATAGAGGATAATGGTATATATTCATTGAGGAATTTTTTTCGAGTAAATTTATATTTATACGATAAGGACATTTTAAATTTCACTCGTATCAAACTTAGTATCCGTAGAATATTTGAGTAAAATAAATTTTATGTAAAATTTGATATTTTTTAAAATAAAACCTATGAAGCTTAGGATCTCTTGCTATTGAGATATGAGAGAATACTTTGTGATATTATATATTGTGCGCGAAAAGACAAAATAAGATGTTGTCCACTGAATCTTCCAATATTCGCAAATTTAAACTCACGTCTTATATCCATGATCGATCACTCAATTGTTTGAGTGAAAACTGTAAAACTAATTACCTATATGATTTTGGCCTTTACAGTCCAATGATTGATTTATAACTGATTTTAATTATTACATTACCTACAAGTTTAAATAAACATTGTCTTAAAAATTATATAATAACTGGATTCTGAGACTTAGTCTACGTGAACAGTACTGAGGTAAAAAGTATTAAACTATGTTTTTTTTTAATAAACAAAAGTTTCCATTCATCCGTAATAAAAATACACAATTATCGGTGTGGTTCGGACGGTAAAGAAGGACATACAATTTCGTATATACCAATAAAATAGTATTATAAATTTGAAATATGGAATTTAGGATATATCGCCTGGAGCTAATTGATGACTTCATATTCATTTTTCGTTGCTTCAGTTCGAATAGTTCCAATTAAAAAGAAACTATAGACCAATCATAGTTTATTTTCGAGATTGCACGTGCACGTGGTAGAAAAAAAGAGTAATATTATTTTTCAATTCCCATACAAAGGTGGTCGGTGCGCGGCGGTAAATTGGTTGTATTGTGAATTTGGCCAGTGCGTGCCGGGGCGCAGATGAAATGTTTATTTTCAATTTCCGCCATTTTCCCACCGCGTCGGCCGCAGGATTAGATGTGAAACAACGACACTATCCCTAGATAGTTTTAAAGAAATATTTTTTTAACACTATTAAATAAGATAAGTTTAAAACAATATTTACTTTTTTTATCACAGCAATAATTGATTGAATATTAATAGCTTTTTTAAGAACAAGTAAATCTTTAACGACTCATCAAATTTAGCCTACCCAAGCTAGTTTTATGTAACTTGAAAGCAACTTAAAAGCTGTGATAGCCCAGCGGTGAGACTGTGCGACTCTTTTGAGGGGAACACGAGTTCAAACCCGGGCAGGCACCAATAAGTTTTTATAATAAAACTCATGTGTCTTATTGATAATTGCAATTTATCACACGCTTTTCGGTGAAGGAAAACATCGTGAGGAAACCTGCATATCTCTAGAGAG
The DNA here is from genome assembly GCA_947086505.1 of Morpho deidamia. Lineage (NCBI taxonomy): Eukaryota > Metazoa > Arthropoda > Insecta > Lepidoptera > Nymphalidae > Morpho > Morpho deidamia. The sequence goes on from CAMTZC010000025.1 coordinate 7,628,610, forward strand.
AATTCTGGAGATATGTGTAACCTACCAATCCGCATTGGAGCAGCGTGGTAGGTCTCAGCTCCAACCCTTCTCTCCAGAAACGGAGAGAGGAGGCCTATTCCCAGCAGTGGGATTGTAACAGGCCGCTACTTTACTTTTTACTTTTAAATCTTTAACGACTCATCAAATTTAGCCTACCCAAGCTAGTTTTATGTAACTTGTGTGACAGGCTGTTATTATTTCATTGTCTGAAAAAGGCGTTCTCCCTTCTGAGAGATAAACATAGACTTGTTACGCAGCACAAGTGCGGTATGGCAGGTTACATATATTTAAGAATTTCTCTAAGGATTTTCTGTATTCCTCACAAATTCCTTCACCATTAAATATATCATATATTTAAAATGTCTATGAAGCAATAGTTTTATACAAAAACTTAAAGGACACCTTTAAGTCCTCTATAAAACGGTCTGAGTAATATACAAACTCCTTGCGGTCACGCACTGCCACAGTTCGGCCATGATTTACTATAAATATTATCAAGCAATATAAGTTCTTCTGTTTATTAACAAAAAAAAAATTACCATTCTCTTATCCTTATCTCACTCCTCTATCATTCGTCAACCTTGGTGCCTTCACACATCATCATCATTTTCATCATTCTCCTGCCCTTTTCCCACTCTAAGTGGACCCCACTTAGAGTGGGAAAAGGGCACAACAAATTACAAACATGTTCTCATATGACAACATGTTTGTAACTTGTTGTGGCCGGTCGTAAAATACATAGCCAAATCATATGATTTGGCTATGTATTTTACGACCGGCTGCCTGCGTGACGTCATCTTACCTTAGTTGCCTTTTACGACACCTCGGTAAAAAAAGAGGGTGGTCTATTCTATGCAGCCGGATACCACATAGCATTTACCCTAGTCGCCTTTTACGACACCTCGGTAAGAAATGAGGGTGATCTATTCTTTGCAGCATGATACAACACAGCGTTTTCCCTAGTCGCCTCGGTAAGAAAGGAGGGTGGTCTATTCTATTCTGCCGGATCACATGGTGCCTTCACACAATTAATTAAAATTATAAAATACAATTTACTTAATTTAACATATTGGGTTAGGATAGGTTTAGCAATCCGTAAGATTTAAGCAACACATTAAACAGCTGCGTTGTACTCCTTTTGCGTTGCGTTGATCTAAATACCATAACTTAAAGTAAATGCAGAGCTTAATTAAAGACAATCAAGTGAGCAATTACTATTATATTCATTATGCTTATAATGAGACATTATCGGTTGGGAAGTGCATTGGGACAAGCGACTCATTAACGGCGTTATCAACAGGAAGACGATAGTGCTGTGCGTGGGTTCGTCGCGTCCATTCAAATTCATTCAGTTTTTACTAGAATACGGCCTCGGAAACACGTGTCTTTATTAAGGTTAAGTGTAGATACAAAATCCAATTGTTTTCTCGCAACATATTTTGTAGGTAAACTAAGACGGCTGCTGCTGGAACACTCGTGTTCGGACCTAATATTTCGTAAGTGGCTTATTCCTGAATATTTTTTTACAGCTGTTTATTTTTTGTTGTTTCGCATAATATTAACATTAAATAGAAGAAGGGCTTGAATGTTTTATATATTTTTAAAATAGCTATTTATTATTTCTACTTTTAAGAGATAAATTGATTGCGGCCTTTACTTAATCTTGATTCAAATTTTAATTGTTGCAGAATATACTTAATATGGGTTGGAGAAACAATACTAAAATACATTACATTATACAAGTTTAGGGCCAATAACTCAGTATTTATATTTGTTATATAAATTATCGTAAGTGCCCAACCTCAATTCTTAATAAATTTAAGGTGCAAATCGTGATTAAGCGACATTTAAATAACAAATAAATGTTAGCTTAGAACTTAACGCGGGTTTTAGTACCGTCTCATCACGAAATTATCACTTCTAAGATGTACTTTGAGATTATAATTTAACTTCAGTGTAAATTTTGCAATGTGATAAATTAGTTAGACCGTTAAGCGTTAAATTTCCTTCAAATTTAAAAAGTCTTTCGAATTTAATTTGTTGGTATCGATATTAAAGAAAAAAAATCCACTATAACATATCGATGATTGATGTCTCTCCCCTCACTGAAATCTAACTAAAAAAATTCGTTCATACAGTTTTAATTTTTTTTAATACACCATTATTTGTATATAATGAACAAGAATAAACCTTTATTTATAATAATTTTCCCTTAATCATTTGTACTTTTTTAAACGGAACACTATTAAAGAATGTCATTTGAATATATACTTAACATAGTGCCGTGTGGTATCCGGTTGCATAGAATAGCCACCCTCATTTCTTACCGAGGTGTTGTAAAAGGCGACTAGGGTAAGTTCACGTCAAGCAGGCGGCCGGTCGTAAAATACGTAGCCAAATCATGTGACAACATGTTTGTAACATGTTGTGCCGACCCCACTTAGAGTGGGATAAGGGCAGGAGAATGATGACTTAACATAATAACATTTATTTATTCGTTTACCATGTTTTTCTATATGTTATAAACAATCTACCCTTAATTTAGAAACAGTCAATATTAAAAACATATTAGCATACCACAAGTTCTAAACAATAATATAAACTAATTAATTCTGTTATCACTTAGTACTCTTACTTTATTACTCAGCTACGTGTATTATAAATTATATATGAAATGAATTATATATGTATAATGAAATAAATTATATATGTATATATGAAATTTACGATGCACAATAGGCAAAATGTTAATTTATTAAATTGGCCATAAAATATTAATTTATTAAATTGGTATAAATACTAATATTAGGTCCATACATATGAAATTGGCGTTTTGTCGTACTGGCCACTTTGATCTCAAATATTACCTTTATGGTTAGGAATTCCAAATTCAAATTCATACAGCTATTTACTCATGCATTTGTGTTTCAAATCCCCTAATTCATTTGTTTTTTCTTCTTTTGTTTTTTTCTTTGTGTCACTCTGTTTACAAAATGGAAAACATGAAATATCGCGTTATTTACGAGTATGAGTTCCACCGTGGCACCAGTGCTGCAGAAACGGGTCGAAGGATTAATGATGTGTATGGTGACGGTGTCGCAAAAGAAAACACAGTGCGTTTTTGGTTCCAACGTTTTCGTTCTGGAAATTTCGACCTGCAGAACAAGCCTCGTGGACGGCCGGAGACCAAAGTTGATAATGAAGAATTGAAGGCTATTGTGGAAGCGGATCCATCGCAAACCACGTCCGAGTTAGCTGCAGGCTCCGATGTTAGTGATAAAACTATTCTAATCCACTTGAAGCAAATTGGGAAGGTGAAAAAGCTTGAAAGGTGGGTACCTCATGAATTGAGTGAAGCAAACCGACAAACGCGCGTCGACTGCTGCGTTACGTTACTCAACCGGCACAATAATGAAGGAATTTTAAATCGAATCATTACCTGTGATGAAAAGTTGATCCTCTACGATAATCGGAAGCGCTCATCGCAATGGCTGAACCCTGGCGAACCAGCCAAATCCTGCCCTAAGCGAAAATTGACTAAAAAAAAGTTGCTTGTAAGTGTTTGGTGGACTAGTGCCGGTGTCGTTCACTACAGCTTTCTTAAATCTGGCCAGACGATTACGGCAGATATCTATTGTCAGCAACTGCAAACCATGATGGAAAAGCTAGCTGCTAAACAACCGAGGCTGGTCAATCGCTCTAGGCCACTGCTGCTTCAGGACAACTCTAGACCACACACTGCACAACAGACGGCTACCAAATCAGAGGAGCTTCAATTAGAATGTCTTAGACATCCACCGTACTCTCCGGACCTTGTTCCAACAGATTACCATTTTTTTCGCAATTTGGATAACTACTTGCAAGGAAAAAAATTCAACTCCGATGGGGCAGTCCAAACCGCCTTCAAAGATTTTATTGATTCCCGCCCGAATGGTTTTTTTAGTAAGGGCATCAATGAACTACCTATGAGATGGCAAAAGTGCATACATAGCAATGGTACATACTTTGATTAATTAAATATATTTCATTTAAAAAAAAACGACTTTGTTCCTCCCATAGAAAACGCTTATTTCATATGTAAGGACCTAATATATACAAGCCTAAGTGTTTTTTTAAAGCGTTTTTTAGTCCCTTTTGTATTGTGAGATTATTGACTACAAACACGAGTTTGAAAAGAAATAATAAAGTCCTCGTAGGTGGAGGATGTTTATCTAGAAAACTCCTATTTCAAAAACTAATATATAAAACAGTGTGAATTGGATTACTTGCAGCAGGAAATATAAGATGATCCAATTGGTTTAAAGTCGTGAATTGAATGAATGATCGATATGTCCGGTTCATACATATAGTACCCGGCAATAAAATATGCACATCAAGGCTTAGAGAGAGAAATCGGCTAGATTCTGCTCCATAGAGCATTGTTTCTGTCGCACAGACTGCCGAACCCGTGTGTGACAGTGACAGCGCTCTACGAAACCGAACTGGCCGGCTGTTTCGTTGTAAACATCGATGTGCATTATTTAATGCCGGGTACTATACATACATTCTTAATCATCACCGTATTGCTATTTATTTTGTGACTCAAAAATACCGTGAACTCTATCTATCGAAGATCTAAACTATCGGGTCTGATTACCATGGCCCAAAATTAAATACCAATAGTTAACCTACTTTTTATCTATTATGGGATGGAGTGTGTGATAGCCTAGCGGTGAGACCGTGCGACTCTTTAGAGACGACATAGGTTCAAACCCCGGGCAGGCACCAATGAGTTTTTCTATTAAAACTTATGTGTCTAATTGATAATTGCAATTTATCGCACGCTTTTCGGTGAAAGGAAAACATCGTGAGGAAACCTGCATATCTCAAGAGAATTCTAGGGATATGTGTAACCTACCAATCCGCATTGGAGCAGCGTGGTAGGACTTAGCTCCAATCCTTCTGTCCAAAAACGGAGAGAAGAGGCCTTAGCCCAGCTGTGGGCATAGTAACAGGCTGTTACTTTATGGGATGGAGTGCAAATGGCAATCGCACCATGTAAAAACTGGTCGCATGTTAAGGTCGGATAACAAAGCTCTACTTCTTTGCTCGGCTGTCCAATGAGTGAAATTTTATAAACTTTAACACTAGCCGTTATAATCTACAAACAGCATATTGCCATTTCTAAAATAAGTAGAGTGCCACTTACCTTTTTTTTTCAACCGATGCCTATCGCTGAATATACTCGTAGATCTCTTTAAACCTTGTGCTGCCGGTATCTAAGCGAAGTCACACGATTCTTCGAACTATACTGCTATGGATCACAATTATAAGCACTAGAAAACCAAATAAATGCAACTTATTACGTTACATGTCCATTAATTTGATAAAACTAATAACCAATGAGATCACGTAGATTACAATTAAATAAAATAGGAGTCACTTAATAGCGTAAATGAATGAATGTTTAATAGAATGACTTCCCACAAATAAAAGCAATTTTCTTATAGCCCTGCCCATGCCGAGTGTAATTTAATTAATGGTTCGCATAACTCTGATTAGACTATTTCTGGCTTTTGTATTACAGTGGACCGTGGGATAGCGTTTGCAACTTCTTAATGCAACAACAAAATTGCATTCTATTTTAAACCAACAACGAACTACAAGGCAACCTCCCATCTCAACATAGATATTTTAAAATATTTCAACGGTTATAATAAATCATATCCGATACAAAAATAAATATCTGCCCGGAAAGTTTTATTGTTTCCAAAACTAGTTACATTAAGTCTATTATTTGTTAGAATGTGAAAATAGCAATCCTGTAAGGGATCATAAATAAAACATCGACCGATACCACCCGATAGCTTTTGTCTAAGCTAATAAATGTTTAATAAGAATTAGGTAAAAGTGGCACTCCCTGGTGCTAGGGGATCTTCATTGCATTAGTGAGGGCGACTGCATAATGTCAAAATTGACACGCCGTTGCCCGCACCAACACTATCATAGTAATATTTTTAATGGAACCCGAGCTAATCACATTTATTAATTCCCTTTAATTTCCAATATTGTATATTGATAGGCATTGAAATGGAGAAGCGATGTCAGAGATAAAGCTACATATTTGAAAATGTAATTGACTATGTTAGAATAATAAAGTAAATAAAATACTTAATACTTAGATTACAGAATACAGACTTGTATATCTAATTTCCCGCGTACAAAGGCAGTGTAGCACTTAGGAGTATATGACAAACAATTAACTAGATTACTTAACGAGAAAAACTCGTTCTTCTAATAGATTTAAATCTCGATTGAATTTTAATTGAGATAACGAGGGTATACACTTCAATAATGGAATAAGTTAATTATAAAAAGCAATTGATTTAAATTGGGTGGTGTCATGGTCGCGGTATGAGTAACAGAAAAAGTTTTCAATTTCACTAAAAGGGACTGGTTTGTGTCTCAGAAGTCTCGTCTGGTTATCGGCTTGTAATGTATGAACTTACTCGCCGCGGCTTTATTTTATAACTCACTTCACGTAATAGGCTCGGAGTTGCTTTAATTCACTTTGCTCTTCGCCGTGCGACTCGTTTACTAATTTTGCTTCTGTACTCATCTTGTAAAACGTGGCAATCGGTGCAGTTGCCTATAAAAATGTATATCAACACCTATTAATTTGTCAGTAATACATTTTTTTTCAATGTTTTAATAAAGAACAACGCCGCGGGGTATCCGGCAGAATAGAATAGACCACCCTCTTTTCTTACCGAGGTGTCGTAAGAGGCGACTAAGGTATGTGCCGTGTGGTATCCGGCTGCATAGAATAGACCACCCTCATTTCTTACCGAGGTGTCGTAAGAGGCGACTAAGGTATGTGCCGTGTGGTATCCGGCTGCATAGAATAGACCACCCTCATTTCTTACCGAGGTGTCGTAAGAGGCGACTAAGGTATGTGCCGTGTGGTATCCGGCTGCATAGAATAGACCACCCTCTTTTCTTACCGAGGTGTCGTAAGAGGCGACTAAGGTATGTGCCGTGTGGTATCCGGCTGCATAGAATAGACCACCCTCATTTCTTACCGAGGTGTCGTAAGAGGCGACTAAGGTATGTGCCGTGTGGTATCCGGCTGCATAGAATAGACCACCCTCATTTCTTACCGAGGTGTCGTAAAAGGCGACTAAGGTAAGTTGACGTCAGGCAGGCGGCCGGTCGTAAAATACCCAGCCAAATCATGTGATAGCATGTTTGGAACATGTTGTGCCGACCCCACTTAGAGTGGGATAAGGGCAGGAGAATAATGAATGATGACTTTTAATAAAGAACCACTACATATTTTCCCTATCGGCTTTTACAGGATTACTGAAAGGAATTGAAAGGAAGGCTTTTACTGCAACTCAGGCGCCTAGATTTTCGGTAGCTTTATCTAATAGCAGCAACTTATGTAACATTGATTAACATCTTCAATTGAGTAATTTCTATATCAGTTAGTTGTAGAAATCGGTGTTTGAACAAATTTATACAGGATTCTAAATAATAAACAAAGAAAGAAAATATAGGATAATATACTAATATTTAATAGTACAGACTACAATTTGAAAAATAATTTCGTGGTTATTTTTGTTTAAACGTTTGAATTATAACAATAAAAGGATAATTATATATAATTGTTACAAATTGCGTGTGACTTTCGACTGCGTTTAATTGCGACTGAATCATATTAACTACTTAGCCGGCGGGCGCAACCACCTATATGCATACGTAGATGTTATTAAAATTGGGTCCCTACATAGTTGAAAGACTTGTTTCAAACCTGTATGTATGCTATCAGAAACATGTGTATTCGGGAAATATATAGAAATTTATTGTCATAAAGTCACTCATAAACATGCTTCATAAATTATCATGACAACGATTTGGAACATTTTACAACTGCTATCAAAGATTCTTTACGATCGATAGCGATGGTGACTGTATGTACCATAATTAATTTGAGACGTTTGTTTTATAATGTAATAAAATATCAGCAGTATCGACTACAGCTATATAAAATGTTCATGTTACACTCATGTAATGTTAACACTTACATATTTTAGTGAACGTAAAACGTTTGCGTATCTTATTTGTAGACATCGATGTAATGGAAGTCCATCTTTAGACTTATAGTTTATAGTTAACTAGCAATGCCCCGCGGTTACACCCGCGTCCATATCGATCTCGTGGTAATGGAAAGGTCTACGAAGTCGGACTATAGATTTATTTGTGGATTATTTAATTATAAAAAATGGGTATCATTAGTATTCTTGGAATAAGAGCTAACTCACCAAATGCAGGTCCTCCTATAACAGTCGCTACAATGAATTTTATGGCATTATTCTTAAATTCGTAATATCTTTTGAATGGGATGACGGATTTTAATACTTTAAAACGAATTTTACAGGTATTGAAATAGTTTAAAAAAATAATAATTTAATGGGATAAGTATGAATACAGAGATATGAATAAAATGGTTTGATTATTGTCGGCAATTTTATCAACTTTTACAATGTAAAAAGTAGTTTGTAAAAGTAGTTATATTGGTATAACCACAATAGTTATACATTTGGTATTACGGACTTTTTTGTGGATATTGATATGTTTTATAATACTGTAGAAATTTTTTTTTGTTCTATCCTCAATAGTTTCCACAGCGCACGCGATGAAAGATGTTTACGACTAAATTTTTCACAACTTATTGCAATTTTATCAGGGATCCCTATTTTTTGAAAATGTCATATAGCCTATGTTGCTCAATGAAGAAGCAGCTTTCTAATGGTGAAAGAATTTTTGAAATCGCTCCAGTAGTTTTTGCGTGAAAACATTACAAACATACACACATACAAACAAACATACAAATCTTTCCTCTTTATAATATTAGTATAGATATAGATATAAATGAATAGAAACGTACCGTAAGAAGGAGGCCAAAAAAAAGATGAATGGATTGTGTGAAGAATGATATGGATATAAAAGGTAACCTGATTTCATGAATGATAGGATAGAATGGAGAGCGAAGACATATTATTGTACCGACCCTACTTAGAGTGGGATAAAGGTAAGAGAACAATGATGATGTATAACAGAATTGTTTATACTGTATTGTATACTAATGATTTGTTGTATGTTGTACGTACTATTGGATATATTGCGTATATTGATATTCTTTCGGGTGAGCCCGAATAGTTTCAAGCCCATACGCAGCCCTTATTCATGAGCTCTTTATATGGCGTTATCGCGGTGGTAGCTGTTTATAGTTTGCACTTACTAAACACCCCAAGAAAGTTAATAATGAGAAATATAAAAACCTAAAAATATTGACGTAATGTCATACGGAGCTATCAGCTAATCTATCAGTGACATTTACAAGTAAGTCAGTTGTTACTAATAACTATACAAGTAGTAACTGGTTGTCAAAGTCTTATCAGTCCATATGAGGGTATTGAAAAAAATATATACTTATAGTAAACGTGATATTGTAACACCATACTAATATTATTAGTTTCTTTCAATCTCTCTATCCGGCTGTCATGGCTAATCCGCTGGACCGTTAAAATTTGGCACAACCAAACCTTAAATACCAAGGTAACATATAGAATAATAAATCCTGTTTTGTTACCGGAGCTTAGAAAAAGCGTTATTAAGGGTATTCAGACGCTTAAATTGGCGTGAACGAAGACGTCCTTATCATTTATGATTTTATGTTTGATATATTCAATTATAAAGGATGATGTATGACAGTCTAAGTGGAATTCAACTTCATCATCATTCCCCTGTCCTTATTCCACTCTAAGTGGGACACAATATGTCATAAACATGTTGCGATGTGATTTGCTAGGTATTTTACTACCGGCCGCCTATCTGACGTCAGCTTACCTTAACCGCCTTTTACGACACTTCGGTAACAAATGAGGGTGGTGTATTCTACTCAGCCGGATACCACACGGCTTCTTACATGTATAATAATATGTTAAGAAGTTAGAAAATGGTAATAAAAATAGGACATTAATATTTAGATATCAGTAACTATTTCTGGTTAACATACATGAAATAGGTACAATTAAAATGTTCGATAACGTGCATGTGTAGTGTAACTCGTTTTGAGAGCTTAATGTATACGCGACCAAGTAATTAATACGCTATCGCCTTATTAAATTTTATTGCTGAAACACTTAAGTTAATTAGAATAATTCAAATTATATATACTGTAATGAATAGTAATGGGTCAGATAATGGGGAAATCAATAGTTTATTAACCTAACGATAAATTGGATAAGTGTATCTGTAACGAGCAGGCAGGATATACTTTGTATCTCATTATATTATGTTGTATATATTTTAACGTGTGGTATCCGGCTGAGCAGAATATACCACTTTCATTTCTTACTGAGGTGTCGTAAAAGGTAACTAAGGTAAGTTGACGTCAGGCAGGTGGTAGGTCGTAAAATAACTAGCCAAATCATCTAACAACATTCTTAAAACATGTTGTCTCAATATGGCTGTAAGAATGATTAGTAAAACGAGGTTATTTTAGACAAGAAAAGAGGTAAGAGGTTTAGAAAAATAAATAACGAGTATTTAGTGATCAAAATAAATATTTTCGGATTATAATTATCGTGAGTAGTATTCATAGTTTATCTTTAGGGACAGGCTATACTCATTACAAATTCTATCGGGTTAGCCCGACTAGTTTCGAACCCATTCGGGGCACCTATTTATTAGCTCTTCAATTCCCGTCGCGATAAATCCGTGTAAAGAGCTTTTGCTTATTTTTAAATATTTAATGATATAGAGTAGCAGTGTTTGTATAAAACCATATAAATGTAGCCCATGCGTTATAAAAGTCAAGTTTTCCGTTCGAAATTGAGTTCGACATCTCAGATAGATAAAGCGATATCTGCTCGGTTATAAAGCAAACTTTATAGTTTTGTTTTTGGCAGTTTTGACACCGCTTCTATCTACTTATTTGTTCTTACAGTTGCATATAACTGTTGTGAAACTTTTAACTTTCTGAACGTATATTCTTGAGTATCACTTACTTCGGCTGTCAAGGGAGTTGGTTTATTATGAAATCCGGCAATTTCTTCACATGATAAAACTAATCAAAAAAATTTTTTTTCAGAAGTTTATTTTTCTTATGATTTAATATTAATTATATCTACTATTTGATTTCATTTTGTATGGGAAACTTAAGCGTAACAAAAATACCCAATATATTATATCCAAATTATACTTATATACAAACAATTGATTATTGCAATTTAATCACACGCTTTACGGTGAAGGAAAACATCGTGAGGAAACCTGCATATCTCTAGATAATTCTAAGGACATGCAGGGATATGTGTAATCTAACAATCTGCATAGTTGCAGCGTGTAAGTCTTACACCCGTATTCATAAACATTACTATGAGAACGCACAGTGCTCAGGGACGCATAGGGTCATTCAAACCAATTCATAGACATTACTTGAGTGAAACGTTCTACTATGCGTTTGTCAAAATCGACGCACAGCTAAAATAGATAAGGAGCTACTTTAGCGAACGCATAGTGTTCGCGCCGCTTTGGTTAAAGGCAAAATTATTTATTAGTTATCTATTTATTATATTTTATTCTTATAATCATTTAACTTTGTCTAGTAAATAATATAAGTAAAACTATATAACAAAATTATCATACATAATAAATTAAAGAAAAATAGTTTTACCTCTTAGGAGTTGCAGTGCTTGCATTTAATTACAAAGGCGAAGTCATTATACTAATCTATATTTTATTTACACCGCACAATACACAAAATATCATAAAAAAATTATTAACACTATCAACTGCAAATTACGGGAATACCAAAGTAAGGTTATGTTTGTTTGTTATTAACAACACAACAAATTGTTAATAACATTGACATTTGTCAAAACTAGACTGAAGTACGCCACATCAAATGGACCAATCAGAGCGCGCAGTTGGACGCATAGCGTTCTTTTAGTTGAGTGTGGCCTAAGTATTGTTTATGAAATGGAAGGCTTGACACGAGGAACGCACAGTGAACTAGCCTCCTTCGCATAGTAATTTGTGCTTACTTAGCTGAGTATGCTTCTTGAATACGGGTGTTAGCTCCAATCCTTCACTCGGAACAAACGGAGAGAGGATGCCTATGCCCAGCGGTGGGATATTAAAAGACCGTTACATTTTAGGAACGGTTGAGGTTGAGCACAGCACAAAAAAGGTATAGGATCGAAACTATTAAACCCTCAAAAGACGAGCTACTACAATTTATGACTTATGCAAATCAGTCATAAAATTAAAAAAATAAATTAAATCCGTCATAATATAAGTATTAGCTTTGATTTTGCAATATTTCATCAATATTGGTTCATCCGATAAGCCGTGAATGCGTCACAGACACACAAAAAATACTTTAATATGATGAGATTTGGATACCGTGTGGTATCCGGCTGAGTAGAATAGACAACACTCATTTCTTACCGAGGTATTATAAAAGGCGAATAAGGTTGACCCACCCTGTGGTATCCGGTTGAGTACAATATACCACTCTCTTTCTTCCCGACGAGTCGTAAAATACGTAGCCAAATCATGTGACAACTAGTAAGTAGGGTCGGGACGACATGTTTGTAACATGTCGTCCCGACCCTACTTAGAGTGGGATAAGGGCAGAATGATGTGTATTTGGATTTGGATAAGCATATCAATAAATTTTACTGGAACGTTGTCCATAAAAACTGTTAACAGCAAATTAAACGACGTTATTATTCTAAGATAGATACAAATTCCTTGAACTAGTTGATGGAGACACCTGAAAACAACAAACATGAAATTGCCACAATAATCGGTCCTCATGATCAACGCAACGAGCGACAGACAATGGCCAGATCGCGATAGGGGCTTAGCCGAATAGCAGCTAACTCGATTATGCGGCCATCCGTGATTGTGTTTGAGCCTATTAATGTTTGAATTTCGTTATATTATTGCGGCAGCCCGGTAGCGACGGTAATCCAATATGGCGTGCATTAACGAAATTTTGCTTTTAACGTGCCATTTGTTTATATCACTATTATAGTTAGAACAGTGCAACTTCACTTTGCGTTACACTAATATAATAATTATTAATTTATCAACTATTTTATTTTAATTATTATTTTATCAACAGATAACTAACCTAACTTTATCAACAGATAAATATGCCGTGTGGTATCCGGCCGATTAGAACAGACCACTCTCTTTTCTTACGGAGGTATTGTAAAAGGCGACTAAGGTAAGTTGACCCACCATGTGGTATCCGGTTGAGTAGAATAGACCACCCTTATTTCTTACCGAGGTGTTATAAAAGGTGAATAAGGTAAGTTGACCCACCATGTGGTATCCGGTTAGGTAGAATAGACCACCCACTTTCTTACTGAGGGTTCGTACAACTCGACTAAGGTAAGTTGACGTCAGGCAGGATGCCGGTCGTAAAATACGTAGGCGAATTATGTGACAACATGTTTTAACATGTTGTGCCGATCCAACTTAGAGTGGGATAAGGGAAGTAGGATATCAACAGATAACTAACATTGATGTTTTAAACTTTCTCTTTTCAACTGACGTCCACTGATGGACTTAGCGATTTACATTTTCAAGTATATTTTTCTTTAAGCGATTTCCTCGCTACTAAATATTCTTCTGCTTCGATCCAGCGTCCATGTGTGATGTTTATCACGTACTCTGTCCTTACTAACTAGACAAGTAGTGGTCTAAAAAATGCTTTTTACTGGGCAGGGTGACCATTACAATATCTTAAGACCTCTAATGTTGCTCCATGTATTTCTGATTACGCAGATTTATCCCAACTTTCGGTTATCCGCTCAACTTTATTGGGACTTTTTTATTTATTTCAAATTAGATTTTTTATAAATTTCAAGTTAAATTATGTTGAAAATATTTTCTTTTTTTTCTTGAGCCATAATGGTCCATTTTTGCCTCAAATTATCCCGGATCCGTTCTTAGTTAGCATCATTAGTAGTTCAAATACAGAGTGATATTTAACCGACTGAATACAACCATATTAATAAAACACGCTTAACACTCATCATGACGTAGGTGTTAGAGAACAAACGAAGCTAGATACATCGGATGTGCAGATGTGGTGCGAGACAGGGGGGCGCGTTCACTCCTAGATTAAAGAACAACTTAAAGGAAAGCAATCTGCTAAATAAGTGCCGCTGTTGTATCTCGCCTTGAAGTATGCTCTACTTTTAGCGTTTAAAAAAAAAGAATTTAAAATGTTTTATATTATAGATCAAAGACGTATCGCTGATATGCATATAAAGGTTATCTTTTTAATATCCCTTATTCAAAATTCAGAAATCACGTAGTTGTACAAACCATATCCAAATACCTATAATAAAGTGCACTTCTCACATATTACAGCTATTCGTAGTGACATGGAAAATACCCATGCTATTCATTGCTTATCAAGTGCGGGCGATTGTATCCCAAAGTGTAAAATATTATGATTACGTAGTGCTAAACCCATCATTGCGCATTGTAGTGAAATTTTAAAATGTCCTTAACTAGTAAGGTTATTAAGTATATACCTTAGCATAGTGTCCGAAGTTAAAAACTTTACTTAAATCCGAAGGACAGGCACACTTTTGCTCCAAACTTGATTACCATATTTAAAAACTATTAATAGAAATAATATATTTCTTAAAAGTATGGCTCCATAGCAATTTTGTGTGACCATTTACATAAAACACTTTTAAGAAAAAACCAAGTAAGGTCAACTTTATTTAATTTGTTTATGCCAAAGATATTTGTTAAGCTACAATGTGTCCTTAATTGGATTTTTTATGCTAGAACACTAAATAGTACAAACAGGTTACGTTACGTGCGTATCATTAAAAAAGTCTGTTTTACAAATTTTGTGAAATCAACTATTTGAATGTTAAAAACGTGTTTAAAGTCAGCCTATTTGGCTCTGTTCAGCGCCTTAAGGAGTGCATAACATGTTGTTTTCTCGGGGGCCAAAGAGATTTTACAAAGATTTTACGTAAATTTAGTGTAGAGTTTTGTTAATACGGGTTTAGACCTGCTTGCATGCCAATTTTCGTGCCAATAATTTAACTATTGGAGGATAAAAGCACACGGTAACACACACATATTTATAAGCTATCGGCATCTAGAATTTTAGAATGTTTAACTTATTGCCTTATGAAAGCTTATGAATATCTACAACGACGTAGTAGTATTAAAAATTATTATTAAAAAATTCCGGATTGATTTAGCCTGATTAATATCCATACTAATATTATATATGCGAAATTATGTCTATCTGTTACGCTTTTACGACTAATACGCCCAATACTGATCAAAATAGGCATAATTAAAGCTTATACAGTAAGGTATCTAAAACTTCCCGTTTTTCTTTCGGGCAAAGGAAAAATTGCATTATTTAGGGTACTTAGACGCTTGATTTGGCGCGAACTCACTCGTGATTACCAATACTTATAACTTCTTTGCTAAAATAAGTTTGTCGAATCGATCGTTGGAATAAATTAAATAAGAAGTAAAAGTATTCATGTTAAGCACAGTTTAAGGCGGGGTAGTTGGTTGAATTATTTAGCCAGCCTCATAACTTCAGTCGTTTCCGCAGGTGTGGCAATCATATTGTCTCCACACGGGATGAGGAGCGGAGGGGCCACAGACTCCCCCGCGCTTATTCTTTAATCTCGCTGATGAATTATGATTAGCAGAGTGCACTCAATCCTATTACACGCTGCTAGCTTAAATTGACTCGAAGATTTGCCTTATTAGCTATGGTTTGATATTACTTATTAGATTTCATCATTGCGATTGAAAATGTTGCTATATGAAATGAGGCTATATATTGTATTATTATAACAATTGTTAATTACTAGAATTGTTAATAGAATATTTTATTTTAAATAATATTGCGCTTTGTTAGTATATGTTTATTCTAACATTTTAGCTATGCTAGATTATTTTGTTGGAGATGCTAAGTCATATTCAAATTCAAATTCAAAATACTCTTTATTCAAGTAAACTTGTAAAAAAGTGCTTTTGAATCGTCAACTTTACTGCTGGTTCGGAAAGCTGTTCCTACCGAGAAGAACCAGCAAGAAACTCGGCGGTTGCTCTTTTTAAAATATAAATCTTAGAACTAGTTACATTTATTTATTACTGTCTTGTACAGGGTAGAAGTGCACCTATATCCACACATCCTTATCATCTAAGTAATCTTCAACAATATAGTAGGCTTTCTGTATCAGCCTCTTTTTAACAGTGGTTTTAAACTGCTGTAATGGCATGGCCAAAATTGATTTCGGAATTTTATTATAATTTTATTATATATATTTATTATACCCATACCCACAAACGATTTACGTACTTTTGCTAGGCGCAAAGCAGGAGTCGCAAGCTTCATACCTATCGTTTTATAATTCTTTATATTTTTATGTGCAAAAATTACATTGTTTACTGTGAAGCAAATGTAAGAATACCTATTTCCTTTAACTTCTCTCGCAGTGAATCACGCGGACTTAAATTGTAAATGCCACGTATGGCTCTTTTTTGTAATACGAAAATTTTTTCACTATCCGCGCATTTACCCCACAGCAATATTCCATAAGACATAATCATATAAGAAAATTCAGTCACTCAGTTGGCGATGGAACGAGCTATGCTTGGAGTTTCTCTACGTGATCAAATAAAAAATGAGGGGATCCGTAGAAGAGCCAGAGTAACCGATATAGCTCATCTCGTCACCAAGCTAAAGTGGCAATGGGCGGCGCACATTTAATGTTTCTAGCAAAAAAAAACCAGTACTACGCGTGATTGCACATATCATCATCCTCCTGCCCTTATCCCACTCCAAGTAGGGTCGGCACAACATGTTACAAACATGTCACATGATTCAGCTACGTATTTTACGACCTGCCGCTTGCCTGATGTCAAATTACCTTAGTCGTATTTTAAGACCCCTCGGTAAGAAAGAGTGTATTCTACTAAGCCGGATGCCAGACGGCGGATATTATTTCTCATATATAAATTAATTTGTTTGACTGCAACTTTTGGCGCAATTAAATGCATTCGGAACATGCATTAAAATTTTCCGCCGAAACAAAAACCTTTATGGCTCGTGCAGCCGCGTAATAGCTCGCCCTGGGACCACAAACTCCGATTATCCAAACATAGAGTTCCCGGAAACAGCGCTGTGAAATTTTAACGTGTAATTGATTATGAAGTTGACCACTAATGGGCGAAAATAGTTTCTAATTTGGAATGTGGCGCTGCGTAATTGGTCTCTCTCCGCGTCTGTATTAATCATTTACATCGGTGCAGGACGCCAGTCCCTCGCGGCTGGAACGGGGCAGCCTTCAATTTACCTCAGTCTCGCTACACCTTTCCTTTGCAATCTATCATACGAAAGAACACTAACTTAGCTCTTTTTCAGTTGTGATAGCACGGGGTGTAAATAGGGCAATGAACTTAGTTGGTCGCTATAGATAAAACTAAATTGTTTAGTAAACAATTCAAGTTAAAAAAGCTTATAAAAATATGTTTACAATATTTTTGTCCATACTTTTAACCGTTGAGACGCCCTGTGGTATCCGGCTGAGTAGAATAGACCACCCTCATTTCTTACCGAGGTGTCGTAAGAGGCGACTAAGGTAAGTCGACCCGCCGTGTGGTATCCGGTTGAGTAGAATGGACCACCCTCATTTCTTATCGAGGTGTCGTAAAAGGCGACTAAGGTAAGTTGACCCTTCGTGTGGTATCCGGCCGAGTAGAATAGACCACCCTCTTTCTTACCGAAGGGTCGTAAAATACGACAAGGTAAGTTGATGTCAGGCAGGCAGCCGGTCGTAAAATACGCAGCCAAATCATGTGACAACATGTTTGTAACATGTTTACCCCATGACTTTTAACCGTTGAGGAGTTATTTCGTCTGGAGCCAATCGTGTGAGCAGCATCTACTTACTATCTTGCATCTACTTACCATTAACATGCATTGTCATCGAGATTGAACCAATATATAAAATTTCAGCTAAATCGGACCCCGGTAAGTAAGCCAAATTTAACTTGCAAGATTCCACCTTTACATATATGAATAAAAGCTTAATATAGAACATTCATCCCTTAATATGGGTGGTAATAAAAGTCCTTCTACGTGCTGAAACATGCATATGTCTTAAGACTTTTTTATTTGTAGCTTACTCATCTGCTTTAGTGTCTAGAACTGTAATCGAAGGTGAAAACTCCATATTTCTATTTAAGCAATGAAAGGAGCATTTTGAAAAATAATATATATAATAAATAAAATAATACATAATAATATTATTACTAGTCAGTGAGTAAAGTAAAGTAAAGTAAAGTAACGGCCTGTTCCTATGCCCACTGCTGGGCTAAGGCCTCCTCTCACCGTTTTTGGAGAGAAGGATTGGAGCTAAGACCTACCACGCTGCTCCAATGCGGATTGGTAGGTTACACATATCCCTAGAATTCTCTAGAAATATGCAGGTTGCCTCACGATGTTTTCCTTCACCGGAAAGCATGTGATAAATTGCAATTATCAATTAGACACATAAGTTTTAATAGAAAAAGTCATTGGTGCCTGCCCGGGGTTTGAACTTATGTCGTCCCTAGAGAGTCGCACGATCTCACCGCTAGGCTATCACAGCTTTTTTATGGTCAGTGAGTGGCAGTTATTAATTAACTAGTAAACAACTAACTAGTAAAAAATGTACAAAAATTCTACTCACGTTACGAAAGCTTTACTACATCGGGACCTCTTTAACACCGATTTTTACAATAAACCTTAACCTTCCGGAAGAATTGCACTGCTTTTTCATAAAAACTGTACAAATACCCGTTTAGTAGCTTTTGAGGGATTCAATCACATACAAATAGACAGCTTTTGGAGACTTCGTTTTATAACAAATTTAGATTAATATATAATTATAATTACTATGATAAACAATTATTACTCTTATAATCTACGAATTAAATAGTTTATAATATAATAAAATAATTATTCATAAAATAAACACATTAATCAAATAAATGAACAAACTAAAAAAACCGTAGAAATTCACGACAGAATTAGGAACAATATATTTTCGGTGCGTCAGGTACGCACCGAAAATATATATATAACTTTCTTATGTTCTAACTAACCTATAGCTTGTAAAGTAACTTATAACAATGATGCACCATGAAGGCTGTAATCGTGTTTCGATGATACGTATCAAAACATCAAAAACTCATTCAGAGACCGGAAATAATCTGTATTTTTATTCCATGCGCGACTGATCGTAAAATCTTAATTCGTGCATATTGACATTTGAAAGTCAATGCTAATGGTCGGCGAGAGCTTTTTTAGGCCTAATCTCGCTGCATTCGCTACGGTTTGTTTTGGAAGTGCCGTGGCATGTTCCTGTCACCTGACCGTAATTATTTACGAAGGTTCGTTTCATCAATTGGCTACATTGAAAAGGCAAGAGCAATAACAGTATAAGCGTTCGTACGGGCATATGATGTATTGATATATTTATTCTAGGTCTTTGTAAAAAATTATAATAATTGTTAACTTAATAATTAAGAGAGACCGTAAAGATTATTTTTGAACGATTTCTCTTCAACCATTGGACAAATGTATACATGTTATAAAACAAAATCTTTAAACCTGCCTGTCTGTATGTGATCGATTTTCTCAAAATTTATTGAACAGATTTTAGTACAGTTTATGCTAAATTTTAGTGAAATTCTCGAAGAAGGTTTAAGTTGATAATAGATTCTCCGGAATAAATTTTTATCCTAAAACTCCCGCAGCATTGGAATTTACGTTAGGAAAATATGTGACACACTTATATCTACGCGGACGACGCCTAGCGCACAGCTAGTATAATATAGCTATAACAAAATAGAAAACAGGCTACAACTTTCTATTAAGACTTAATAAGGACTTAGTTATGTAATGAGGACTTTAGAACTTGACAAAAGATATAAGAAGTGTGAATCTTAGATAAAAATCATTTTTTTGGTTTGCTTATTTATATATTTGATTATAAATAATAATAGAAACATATTAACTTTGAATTTTGTAAATAATTTATAGAATTAGGCGTTACTTTGCGGAGATCCATGATACAAAAGTAATAAATAATAAAATTACTTTGCTATAACAATATAATAAATCACGATTTATTGCGGATTATGGCAAAATAATTTTATTATTACTTTCGAATTTTGTGTCATTGGAAAGACCATAATGCTCTGCGCGTTAATGCACGCGGTTTAGTTGTTTTTGTATTGGAAATGTGAATGACAAATGTCGTGGGAAATTCCAAAAACTAAGGTCAATAATCGGCGATGCTTCTGCGCTCGCCCGTCCCGCCCGGTGTCGCTGTAAAAGCCATTAGGGCTAACAGCATACAGTCAGTTCGAAAAAAAAAATAGGACTAGTTTATATCGTTTATTATACGATATAGTTTCGCAACATTCGCAGAATAAGGAAGTTAGAGAGAAGAAAGCCGTATGAAATTATTCTCTCGTAGCGAAGAGTTCTGTCGAATATTGCTTTGTGTTAATTCATTAAAGATAATAGTAATTTACAGATACAAGAGGTAACTTCATCGATTTGTTAAATGTGAATCACCTACGAAGACCGTAAACTAATTAAATTCTTAATAAATATCATACTTTAAAAAAACCGTTTAGACTGATTTTAATTTAGTAACCATCTATTTCGGCTAATGAAAAAAAAAATTCACGATAGTATAATTTCTTACAGTATTTTTTTTATAACACCTTTATTATTATTGTTGATAGAAAAGATACTTATACAGTCTCCTAAAAGATATATATTTTTTATAATTTAAGCTGTTATAAAAAAGACATAAACCATATAAGTTATTTTAAAATTTCTCACTAGGTAATATATTATCATTACCGACAAAATTACGACAACAGTATTTTGACATTAAATATACGATTGTACGGATTTTAAAGATCAACTCGTTCCATGTAAATAATTGACCCGTAAAATGGAATTTGTTATTTTTATGAAATATTCTCAGTTAATAATCATATTATCGTATCGTATTGTGAAGCGACATGCGACAGGAAGCCCGACACAAATTGACACGACACTGTCCACGGAATTCACTTACGTTCGTTGAAAATTCAATTCTTTCCACTCGGACGATAATCGATTATTTTTAATTCACACGCAATGAATTACATTAAGAAGCAGTCAAAATTATTCGAAAGACTGGTGCTTGATTGTAATTTTGATTATGCAAATATTGTTTACTGATTCATCTCAAATGACAACTGATTTACCAAATATTATTCTTCGGAGTTTGGGTGAGGATTAACACGTTGTTGAGGAGTTTTAACCCTTTATTTACACATTGATTATACTTCATTTTTGCACTAATTTCATAGCATATAAAATACAGCTTAATACATAAATTATTTTTTTTTTGTTTCTTTGTAGTTCTGTTTTTCCATTTTTATATTTAGTCAATTTTGTCCGCCCTTTTTTTACGAGTTAATATTATTGCAGTGATCTCTTTATTTTTCTGTCCAGTACAACAAGTAGATGACATAAAAAAATATTTACATGAACGACGTTAAAATATTTGCATTTGCATAATAAATGCAATTGCTAATCGAAGTATGAAGAGTCGTTAACGTTAAGAAAGATCAACAATTTGTTTGCAGTGCAATAAAATTGTGAGTGACTGAATCGTATAAAATTCTCACAAACATTTTTATAGCTAAACAAAATTAAATTTATTTTATACCTTTATAGTTTGTTTTAAAAATTAGTTTTTTTTTAAATCTATAAAACTTTACGATGTGTAATAATGGAAAGTACTTGAATAATTTTCCATATATCCTACATTTATACAATATGAAAAATGTGTTAATAATTATAAACTACTTGTTATACGTCAAATTGAGTTTTCTTAGACCAATGAAAGTATCAGAATTTCTTCTTTTTCAACAATATTTGTGACCGCAAATATTTAATTTGAAACATTTTATTACTTTGTTCTGATATTGGAACATTTATTTAGGTCATTTAATTTATAACATGTGATAAAAACGTATATAAAATGTAAATGAAAATAAAAGCGTTCATAAAAAGTAAAATATTTATTGTTATATTCGCGCTTTATACACGATTTCTATAGTAAAATTTAAGGCCAATGCACTTTCTATATCAGTTTAAAGTCATTACAAAACTTTTAAATTACCCCAATTATCGGTTGAAAATTAACACTTTATGTATACAAATTTAATTTACGTTGTAAAAAAATGTATACATTCATTGAAATATGGTGGCCTGGGATATTTATAACTTAAACGCTAACGTAATTAAACCGCTGATTTATTTTAGTTTCAGCTGTACAGGCAATTCTTTCCACGTGTGTTGACACCACATAAAAGTATAATTAGCTATAATTTATTGTAACAAAAATTTGCTCATGTTAGTGCTGACATAAAAATAATACATATTTTTTGAAGTGATAATTATTTGTAGCAACGCACATGTTAGTCAGAGTATATTTTTGCTATCGTCAGTACGATAGAATTGTAAATTCAACAAAAGAAGAGGTTAGGGTAATTGTAATTTTTAGCTTTCTGTATATCTTCCCTGCAATTTGATGTTTGATGTTTGAATTAGCAGTTGTCACTAAATGTTATTTATCTTGACACATTTTGTTATATAGCGTTTAAGTGGTGGTAAGGAGTATGAGTGACAACTATTCATTGAAGTACCATGTCATAATTTAATTAACTCATAAATCTTTTTTTTCTCTCGACCAATAGATTTCAATGCTGCACATAGGTATCTTGATATGATCTCCATACCGTGTGGTATGGAGATCATACATACAGACATACGTTAAATAGCACTTTCAAACAATAAAAATTCTAACGTATGCCTTACGTATAAGCAGATTTCGTCATGTTGTTCGAGATGTTTCACTACACCGTGTAGAGAATGAATACAGATAAATATCTATTAATCTTATTAGTTGTTTTAACATAAAGTTATTGGTATTTGAATCAGCGAACTCTTTGAAACATGCTCTCCTATCGTTCTACCATCATGGCCATCAAAGTACGAGTATGTACATCTATTATTAAACATTTTTTTCTGGTGGAATCTTGCAAGTTAAATTTGACCCACTGTGTTCGATTGAGATGAAATTTTACATACTGGTCATACCTCGATGAAAATGCATATTTATGATAAGCAAAGCTTTGCGATTTTGTCGTGGAGTCTCTCTCCTGATGATGCTTCTGTTATGGGGCGAAACAAATTGTTGAGATTGTTGAGGTTTGTGCATGTGTATTTACGAATCCTGCATGTATCGGGTAAGAAAAAACGGATAGTCCACTATTCATTTAGCACTATATATATTTTCTATTTACTGTATCTCGGATTATTACAAAATAATTTTATTATTACTTTTGGATAATCAAAGCCTTATGTTGCTACCAGGACTTGTGCTTAACTTGTGCATGTTTCAGTTAATCCAGTTTTCAGTTTAGCTATTCCTACCTTTTTAGTGTTCGGATTGAGAGTTCAAGTAAAACTCTGTTACGTTATTTCAACGCTAACAGTTGATTAGTTTCCGTGGAATAAATAATGACGTTCACAATTCGAGACGCGGTGTGCATGTTTCCGGTCAATATCCGGACCCATTATTTATGCCGGATCGCTCCAAAACATACAAAAATGGCCTCGCCATCCGTCACAGGCTCACAATGCTTATTGTTTTAGGTTCCAGCCAATTTTTTCTTCAGCTACTATTGGGCGCTACAAATGTTTGGTTATTGTTTAGATATATAGATATATCCGGATATTTAAATATACATATTGTACGTTTGTACATGGACATGTTAAACAGTACTGTGAGGATAGAATAGGAGTAGACTATCTCCAACACGGTTATCTGCGTGTTATCGAAATAAAAAAGAAGTCCATGTTGGTAACTCTTCAACCTTTCAATTTTCGACACACCAAATGTGAAGGAAGGAAGAAGAAACAAAAAATATTATGACATTAAAAGTAAGAATTGAAGTCTTTCGTGCACTTAAAGACTAATTAACAAGTAAAAAATCTATCACTATAGGTGTTTGGAAGTTGTCAGATTATAAACAAACAACATATATGACAAAGACCTAATGAACAATATATATGTATATATATATATATATATATTCTGCTAGAATGCTAGAATGCATAATGCTATAATGTCTATAATGCTGGACTGATTTTAATGAAATTTTCAGATAATCCATAGATTGATATATGATTTGGTGGCGATCTGAGCATTTTTTTAATAACTGTAGTTCATGTATTTTTGAACTAAGCCCTGCGGAGCGGGCTGGACTGTACTACTAGTAGCTGTATAAATTTATAATTTAAGATCAAACAAAACCCCTGAATGCTATTTATTGGCTTATAATAGGAATGCTTTTAGGTTTTTTTGTATTCGCGCGCAGAATACCGGTTTACTATGTGTTAAAAATTACTCAATTTTTTAAAATTGGTCATTTTAAAAAGGCAAAGGTAATTTTTTAGGTCCGCGCCCTCAATTTTTTTATTGGAATTTACGCGTTGAATATTTCGTCATAAGGTAGCATGGTGGTGGGTCGAAATAAAATAAGCAGCACCTGTGCATGTCCGTAGTCGCCAAATTTAATTGAAAAATGTTCGTTTTTAAAGCGTTAATTAACCGTGACTACAGTACTCCGTGCCCGACTTTATTGCTCGGCGGCCACTTTTTTAATCTGGGTGGTTTAAATTACTGTTTTTATTTGCATTTATTTGATATTATAAGGCATATAATTTGGTATAGTTTGTGAACAGCGTCGTGTTTCACGTTCTCATTAACCGGTTGAATAGTTGTGCTAATTTTTTCCAATAATTATTATCGCCGATAAATTTCATGCTGCTGAATTTTATGCCCTAATATAAATGTCTACTGATATAAGTTAATCCGTTGTTATCAAATAACATTGTTATAGGTAACTTATAATTTTTCGAAAAATACTTATGTACACAATTTGATCTAGTTAAGTAAATGACAAAGCCTATCTTGGGCAAAACTATATTTACAAGTTGAAATTACATTTATTGTTTGTATTAATTAGACAAAGTAGATATTTCATATTATTTGCATGCATTGTCGAATCTTACTTGATATTTTGATTGTTTTTCAAATAAAAATGAGCATGGAAACAATAATGAAGATAACTATGTACATTATGAATAATGTATTTTGTTGTAAGTTTTTTTACAAATGTAAAAAAAAATTAAACTTGCCAAGTGCACGATTATGCACCGTTGCTAGTTATTATTTATGCGGGCCCCGTAGAAAAATGTAGGCGTATCGAATATTAATCAGTACATCGTTATGCAATCACATTCTATCCCATATTCAATCATTTGCTAGTAACCGCTAGTAAAGTTCCAATCATCTCTTCTGCCTACTGAAACAAAACGATGCAGCAGAGTTTCGTTAAAAAGACAGCGTTTTTGTAATTTGCAGTAATCGTTATTATTATCTATAAAATAGTACTACACATTGCGTTACAACGTGATACAAATACCTCCATTAAATAATTAGGTCAATACTAAAAAACAACGTTGGCATCGTAAATGTGTCATTTTTGCGTTGCTGGGCTCTCTTGATCAAATTCAACCTCCTTCAAATAGTTAAGTCAATAATATACAAAAACATTGTTGCCGTCAATGTGTCGAGTTGTTGAAAGAGAATAAATGAGCTCACTTTTGAGACTTTTGCTTCTTAGTTATTGGATAAGTGTAAAGGAAAAATATCACTGTTATGTTCAGAAGTGGGATATAACCTTACCTCATTAATAGAGTGGACAAAAGAAATATATGGACATTTTAAGAGATGGTTGCGATGTGCGGTTGCTATGGAGTAAATTGAAACCATTAATGGAAAGATTAATGATGATAATTAATGATATCGGTTTATTTACTCTGTAAGTTGTGATAGCCCAGCGATGAGACCGTGCGACTCTCTAGAGACGACATAGGTTCAAACTCGGGCAGACACCGATGAGTTTTTCTATTAAAACTTATGTGTCTAATTGATAATTGCAATTCATCACACGCTTTTCGGTGAAGGAAAACATCGTGAGGAACCTGAAGAACCTGCATATCTCTAGAGAATTCTAGGGATATGTGTAACCTACCAATCCGCATTGGAGCAGCGTGGTAGGTCTTAGCTCCAATCCTTCTCTCCAAAAACGGAGAGAGGAGGCCTTAGCTCAGTGGCCATAGTGACAGGCTGTTGCTTTACTTTACTCTGTAAGGTCACAAGGTGATGATGTGCTATGTAAGGCCTTAGACGCGCTGTGACTTTTGTTCGATGGAACTGTCAGCGAGATTGAATATTGTTCTCTGAATTCTCCTCCTTCAAGTAGTTAGGTCAATAATTTACAAAAACATTGTTGCCATCAATGTGTAGAGTTGTTGAAAGAGAATAAATGAGCTGACTTTTGAGAAAATTGTTTCTTATTTATTGACTGAGAAAAATATCGTTGTTATATGATTATTCTGGGCTAACGAATGCACGGTTGCAACAAGTGAACTTTTGTTCACTTGTACCCTGTACGCTTTTCAGCAGATTGTCACAGAGTCAGTATCTTGCGAGACTCGAGCGACTATTAGATGCTGATATCTAGGTCGTGAGCTAAACTAACGTATCGTGTGCTGGGCGAATGTGTGGTGTGATGGTGGCGTGTATCTTATTATAGATTTTCCATACGTTATAGTACTAAATAGTCTATCAGTTGAGGTATCACACAGACGTTGAATTAAAGCCTTACGTTACATGCGTTATAGGCATAGGTATGGGTGATAAAATTGTAATTGTTTACATAAAGACTCTTACTTTTTTACATTTGGAACCTAGAGACAAAAGCGCAATGATGTATTAATTGAATTGCTATCTCGTCATCTGCATTTTAATTATGTACTAATCGATTCAACTTTTCATATTGTTAGGTAAATTTTGTTATTTTGTAAGAAATCAATGATTTAATTCTAATAAATACGCTATCCAATTTTTTGCATTGTATTTTGCGTTTTATTGGAGTAACGCCGCTGGCATTGACCTCATAATTTTATTGTAAAAACATGTTGTAACCTCAGAAGCGAACTGGAACAACCTTTATTTACAAACAATAATTTTAATACCATAAATTGTTGCGACATCTATTACTGAGGTTATTCTAGCTTAGACTTTGCACTATCGTTAAAGCGATCTATGGTTAGAAGTAGAGGGATTGGGAGACCTTCTTTACAACATTCATGATACATATTTTTATAAAATAGCCTGGGCATCATTTTTGGTTAAGCAATGGCTACTCAATTTTTCTAGTAAGACTTAGTAACGATCTCTTATTATTCTATATAATGCAGTGTAAGATATATTACAATTGCATATTTATTCTTGAGAATGATGGTCCAGTGGTGTGCCGTGTGGTATCCAGCTGTATAGAATAGACCACCCTCATTTCTTACCGAGGTGTTGTAAAAGGCGACTAAGGTAAGTTGACGTCAGGCAGGCGGCCGATCGTAAAATACGTAGCCAAATTATGTGACAACATGTTCATGTTGTACCGACCCCACTTAAAGTGGGGTAAGGGTAGGAAAATGATGATGATGAATGATGGTCCAGTGGTCCTTACGCATCTATATTCTACGTCGAGACATAAATAACTATACTATCTATTTCGCGTTGCAATTTTCAGAGAGAAAATTTTTTTTTATTTAAAGTAATTAATAGTCATTTAATATCCCACTGCTGGATTCCTCTTTTTCATTTTTGAAGTAAAAAGTAGGAGCTTACATGAAATATGCTGCACCAATGCGGATTGGTAGGTTACATATATATCAAGAATTCTTATAGCATGCAGGTTTCCTTGTGATGTTTTCTTTACCAAAAAGTATGTTTTAATAGAAAAATACATTGCTGAGTGCTCAAATTTTAGTACCAAAAGTCCCCTGTAATCCGAAAAAGTATTTATGACACATATTGTGCATAAATTTAATATTTCTGCACTTTTCGATTGTGCAAAATCTTATACTCAACAGTCCGCGCAATATGCTTAAAAAGGGTTACTACGTTTTAGCTTTTATATAGTGAGGAAATAAGACATAGGGAGGAAATAAGATATTTTAGCTGTACCTGTGTGCAGTTTTGGTTCATGGAAGCGACGTGTAATGAAAAATAATATTTGTTTTAGTGCGAGAGGCGGACGCCGCAGCAGAGAAGCGGCGGCAGTCCAGGATTAGGTGCTCACATGTTAGCCATGGACGTAACTAAGGAGGCACGAGCTTCCCCAATCCCGGCTAGCAGTCAGGCAAGCAACGCAACAGCTGCACAACCTTCTCAGCCACAGGTTTCAAAATTATTTTAACATATCTATTACTTTACAAAATCATTTAACAAAATATAAATATTTTTAATTACGACTGGTCAGTTGGCGTTAGTGGCAGTGACCCCGTCTTCAGCTCTACTGGTCGCGGGTTCGATTTCCGCTGAGGGTCAACGAGGCTATAATTTTTTTTAATGAAATAGTATGCCAGACGCGCATGCAGTTCAACGTCAATATAACGTTATAATGTGGATTGGTTGGTGACACATATCTCCAGATTTATCTCGAGATATAGAGGTTAACCTTACATTTTTTAATTACAAGAAAAGCGGGTGATAAATAGAAAATTTCATGTAATGCCTACTTGTTACTTAAATTTTTAACAAAAAATCTTATTGGTGTCATCGCGGGGTTTAAATCCGGTGGCAATTTCGATAGTAACACGGTCCACCGTTCGGCCATCACACATTTTAGTATCAGCTGTAAAATATGATATTGTGTTAACAGATTTGTGCCGGATGCAGCAAGGTGATTACAGAACGGTATCTGCTGAAGGCATTGGATCAACTCTGGCATGAGGACTGTTTGAAATGTGGCTGCTGTGATTGTCGACTTGGAGAAGTGGGGCACACACTGTATACACGAGCGAATCTCATACTTTGTAAACGAGATTATTTAAGGTGCGCCTTTTTTTCTACAACCCTAGTATGGATGACCTAATGAACGTGTGTTATTCATTTTATACCAAGTGCTAATTTAGAGTTGCCCGTGCAAGGCTCATTAATGCTAGAATGGTAAAATAATTTTGAAAAAAAATTTAAACTTTATGAAAGTTTTCGAAATAGGAGATTATAAAATAAAGTCCCAAAAAGCTGTCTGTCTGTATGTAATCGATTTTCTCAAAATCTACTGAACGGATTTTTGTGCGCTTTCCACCAAAGGATAGTGCAATACTTCCGGATGGTTTAGGTAAATAGTAAATATCGGTATTATGTAAATTGTGTTTCAGAGATTGCGTACTTGTTAAAAAACTTATTTACTGCAGCCTTAGTCGTGTGCGCTGCGTAAACGTAGCGTAGAGATTTGTAGATCTATAAAAATACTACAAAAACTCCATGATAGTATGTCTCTATTTCTCACGGGCAACTCACAATAACTACTTTTATGTTCAAAATTACGAAAATTCGGGAAAAGCTTCGTAAATCACTGAATTCTACGCGGGCGAAGCTGTTGTTGGCACAGCTAGTGTATCATATAACTTTACGATACTTGATTTACATTATATACTCATCGATCGTTACTTACAATATACGATGAATTCGTATAATACACTTTTGTTCCTCTTTTCGTTAGTTCAGTATTTGGTAAATTGATCTCTGGGAACCTTCTGAGCCATGAGCTCAGTAAAAATCATAACAGGGTTGGGTGGTGACTTTCACTATATATTTCGCTATTTTGAGAATAATTTACACTGGTGATAAACTATTAGTAACAATTAATATACACATGAATTCTTAACCTATTCATAGAAAATCAACATTATACCTTGCACAAATTAAGCATATGTATTTGAATCTTTCAAATAAATATGGTTAATTTAATAAATAGTTAATTTAATAGAGGATTTTTTTAATACAAAATGTGACCTCAACAGGCTGTTCGGCAACACAGGTTACTGCGCAGCGTGCAATAAAGTGATTCCCGCATTCGAGATGGTAATGCGAGCCCGCAGTAACGTCTACCATCTTGAATGCTTTGCGTGCCAACAATGTAACCACAGGTACGTAGGAATTTTAATAGAATTCTGTACATGCTATATGTATTAATTTTAAATAATTAATAACACTAGTTATTTATCGTTCACAAGTCTTCAAAAATACACCTATATAATTTTTTTAACAATTTTAATGTATATAAAACTGCTAAAATTAGAAAAAAACTAAAATGATACTTAAACTCGTGCACTCAGTGCGTGGCGTGGATAGGATAAGACGTTGGTTGTAATGTTGCCAGTTCAATATTTTGTTAAGAAATATTTATGTTAACAACACCATGTAAATGTTACAAGTTAAGGTTATCTCGAAATGAGGAATGTCAGCCGCGTTACAGTTATTGAAATTTCCTTTATTATTTTTCCTAAAACTAACTTATTTAATTCTTTAATATTTCTAACTTAAAAAACAATTTAAAAGATTTAAAAAATCATCGTTCGCAAAAGCGGGGAAATATCCCAAGCCACGACCTCCAGAGTGAGAAACTACCTAACGATACTTAATTTTTTTTTTTTTATTATATTGTACTGGACATATCTCTCCAATTAAACGCACATTTGGATATATTAGTGAATAGCGAGACATTAGTGAATTTAGATTTCACTGTTAAACTCTTAACGTATTAAAGGTCGATTTAAGACGCGAGTTCACTTAATTTTCTCACCTGTCAAAAGCGATTGCGTCCGTAAAAATTGAACAGGGACGTTGCTATATTGAATACAAGTCCAGTTTGGGACTCTTTTGCGAGAGAGATAAAGTATTTACAATGATGTGACGATGAAAAGGGACGGCTACATTCTGTTACTGAAGCTTTGTATGGTTTATTCAACTCACGGACGACAAACAAAGAGCACGATTAAATTTTCCGCTACATAAGAAGTTACATGCAGAGGAAATTTGCCTTGAAAACACCCGCGATTGTTTTTGTGCGTTGCATATATTTGTTGTGTTTTATTTTAAATTACAAAAGTACATTTAAGTAATCGAGATGAATGTATTATCCTCTACACAATTTAGTTAAGAATTATCCATGTTTCTTTTTTTTATTAATCTTAGACTATACGAGGATGTCAGATTTTGCTCGTTTCAGTTCGTTTCTGTTAATTGCTTGACGCGTTGATTGGGCAATTATCTAGTGAGTATGTAAAATAACTGACTGACTGATTTAAAGTCCACAAAGGGTATTTTTGATATATTTTTATTCTAGTGATGTAAAAATGATTTCGGATAGTAAGACGTGTTTGTGGTATGATATGGGTACGTGGTATTATAAATTTATTGTAATATAAAATGATGGATGAATAAATATAGTAACTGTAGCAATCGAATCAAATCGAATCAAATTAAAATAATATTTATTCAAGTAAGCTTTTTACTAGAATTCTTTAAATCGTCAAGCACCAATTAGATTTAATGAAGCTATAACTGGTTCGGAATGTTGCTCTTACAAAGTAACTCGGCGGCAATATATGATATTAATACATATTCAATCAATTTTCATTCATCGACATTCATCAGTTGATTCAACCAGCGCTTTAAGCTTTCATGGATCGGAGTTTAAATATATGCAGCTAGAGGCTTCTCGATATGTAAAAGTTTAAAAAACTTAAGATGTACCTGTAGATTGTAGATGACCTGTAAACTTTTTGTTTGTTTTCTCCAGAACTATAAATTTTTCGTAGTCAAAGCAGCCTATGTCTTACTCTAGGTTTGAAAACTCCTTTTATAATTTACAATTTCGCACCAATCCTGTAGACTGTGCGATTGTAAAGTGGTATAAACATATACGATAACGGAAACTTTCGTGTTTATAATATTAGCAGTGTGGTGTATGAGATTACTTGTATGGTATGAGTTTAGCATAGACTCAAACACGTACTGATAGTATGTCACTACACGTCCACTCTAGCCTATGGCTCTGATGCTACTGACTTGGTGCGTTTGAGATAGTGTATGGGTATTGGATGTATATATGATATGCTCGTGCCTTTATATAGGTATCCGGCTGAGTAGAATAGACCACCCTCTGCCTTACCGAGGAGTCGTAAAATACGACTAAGGTAAGTTGACGTCAGGCAGGCGGCCGGTCGTAAAATACGTAGCCAAATCATGTGACAACATGTTCGTAACATATTATGCCGACCCCACTTAGAGTGGGATGTGGGCAGGAGGATGATGTTCGCGTCTTTATATAAATATCCAATGTTATAATCACACCAAACAAATAATCTCTACACACTACAAGCAGGATAACGATACAAGTGATTTAGCTAATAAGGTTGGAAAATAACAAATTAACATTGAATTCCCAGAGCTCAATTTAGAGTAGTGTTTAGTCAGTCCGAGTGTAGTGTTGGCAAACAGGTAAACTGTACTTGATTTCCCCGCGCTCGCTCAGATATTGCGCTGAGCGATGATGCACCGCTTAACTGCGAGCTTATTAATGAATCTGTCGATACTGACTCGTGTGGAGGATATTAAATGCGGGTAGTATTTATACTACTCACTTGGGACGTGTAGTGTTCAAGATAAATTTATTAGTTCACTGCAGAAAATTTAGAGGTAAAGTTTAAAAAAAAAAATATATTAATGTGAACAAAATAAAGAATTTATGTATTCCTACAAAAAAATCTTCAGCAATAATAAGAAGCAATTCTTTGACGTGGAGTTGCCGTAGATTGTAGCACACCTACCTTAAATTCCGTTGTTCGCGGGATTGATTCCCGTCGAGGGCCAACATTTTATAAATACAAATTAATGATTCTTCAAGTCCGGGTGTATTTATGTGTTTAAGTATTTGTTTAAAATTATATAAATAGTTTAGTTTATAATTAATTAATAATCGCTCCGTATATTTAGTTTTTTATTAAATTTATTTTTGAAATAAACCGTTAAGTATTTTAAACATCATTGAATTATTTATATTTTTATTATACTCTATCTTTTAATCCTATCCTTATGAACATATATAAAAATGGTTTCTAGGTTATTGGCATATAATATAAAATGAGTCAAAGCTCTGATAGCCCAGCGTTGAGACCGTGCGACTATTTACGGTGGTTCACGGGATCAAACCCCGGGTAGACACCAAAGAGGTTTTCTGTTAGAAACTTTTGTGCCTAATTATAATATAATTGCAATTTATCGCACGCTATTCGGTGAAGGAAACATAGTAAGGAAACCTGCATATCTCTAGAGAATTCTGGGGATATGTGTAACCTACCAATCCCCATTGGAGCAGCGTGGTAGGTCTTGGCTCCGACCTATCTCTCCAAAAACGGATAGAGGATGCCGTTACTTTATTTACTACTTTTATAAAATGTAATAAAAAAACATCATCCTTCTGTCCTTATCCCACTCTAAGTGGGATCGGTACAACATGTTACAAACATGTTGTCACATGATTTGGCTACGTATTATTTTACGACCGGCCGCCTGCCTGACGTCAACTTACCTTAGTCATAATTTACGACCTCTCGATAAGAGAGAGGGTGGTATATTCTTCTCAACCGGATACCACACGGTGGGTCAACTTACCTTAGTCGCTTTTTACGATACCTCGGTAAGAAATGAGGATGGTTGGTCTTTTCTACGTAGCCGGATAACGGATGGAAAATGAAAAAAAATGCCATTCGATTTTCAACATTCAGTACAACTTAAAAATAAGGAAAACAAATGATTCAATCTTATCGGAAATGCCGTCGCCCAGTTTATAGTTCTACCTCAACAATTCGTGAATAAGATGGGTCGAGTTAAAATATCGAAAAGGATTGCAGACGCGAAGCAGCAATCCACAGGACTGGGGCCGTTTAAATAATAGAGAGGTCGCGAGATTGGAGCCAGTCTGAATGGTTTATACGTCACCTGTGGACCTTTTCCGACTTGGAAGAACCGTGCGATGTCTTAGCTCTATTGTGTATTCATTTGACGACAGCTTGGATTTAAATATTATATTTAAACTTGTGTTTTACTTGTCAAAAGTAAGGTCATTTATGACAAAAGTAAGGATATTTACGTAGCAAAAACAACGTTAGTAACTTTCTTTTATTCGCGCTTAAACTGAAAGTAACTAAACTCATCATCCTCCTGCCCTTATCCCACTCTAAGTGGGGTCGGCACAACATGTTACAAAAAACAAAAATACGTATTTTATGACCGGCCGCCTGCCTCAAAGTAACTAAACTATTAATCTCCAACAGACAGATAGTTCAAGTGTGAGATTTAAAAATAATGATGAATTAAAGTCTGTACTATTCATGGGTGTACTATCAATAATGTGAAAGAACTAATGTGTGAAATAATTTCTGATCACTGTTTCACATCCCTGTATTGATAATCCGCTATTGTGACAATTTGACTGATTTTTTCTATTATTAGTGCTAACCGCAACTTTGATTGCGCCAACTTAAGCGTTAAAGTATCCTTAGAAATACAGTATTTAACTTTTCCTGGTTCAGAAAGGAAAAACCGGATTTTTATCCTATAACTAAGCCGAGTGTATAAGATTTATCTGTGCCAAATTTTACAAATAATGGACTAGCGTTAGCCGTAAAGACGTGACAGACAGACAGACTTTCGCGTTTATATTATATGAAGTATGAATAATATAATATATATCACGACAACTACTATAAGACTGAGGTAAGCATATAAACTTTAAGCTAGACAAATATTATACAGCCCGAAACGTAATCAGAATAAAAAAAGTCAAAAAGTTTCGAATTTTAAAATTTTTCCACGGGTACATATATTTACTCAACAACAACTATTAAATATCACGTACTAATCAATTTCCACGGCCAGCAGAAATCTGAATCCAATTTGCGGGCTGTCCGATGTGAGCGGCGGACGGCAGATATCCAGGGGGAGGGCGAATATCGCTAAACGGCTAAATAATTTAGTAGCAATCTGCTGGCTTGCCCGCGGCTACGACCACGGAAGCTGCGCAGATCGTACAAACCTCTATGCCCTATCAATGTCTGCACACGGTCTGGATTTGTTGCTGTTACTTATTAAATTTAAGAAAATATATAGCGTTGAATTTAAAGTTAAACTATTTTACAAGCAATATAACAGAACTAACTACTTTGCTATAATCCGCACGGGTTAAGTGAATGCATGCAAAGCCAATGTGTATGAAGCAGGCAAAATCTACGCACCTTATACATGCAGGACCAGCCACCACATGTACCCCAAGGCGCAATTCACCAGCAACAACGAACACAAAAGCAGCACACACACCCACCACCACAATCTCGACGATCGTTTCGCCCCGAAACCGAAGCATCATCAGGAGGATAGGCTTCACGACAAAAATCGTACTGCCACATACGAATGTGGCAAAATAATGTGGCATTCACTTAACCCGTGCGGATTATAGCAAAGTAGTTAGTTCTGTTATATTGCTTGTAATATGGAATTCCGCAAAGTAACGCCTGCTTCTATAAATCATTTAAACTATTTTTTTTATTAAAAAAATATTTTCTTAAAAAAGGCAATTAAAAGTTTATTCCAGAAGTTCTTTTAAGTTTTAATTCCTTTAGAATTAATTGGCTTTCAGTTGAAGCAAATTGTAAAGGATATTAAACATCATAGCTAGGAGACACTCAATTCATTATTAATTTATAAAATTAGGCGTTACTTTGCGGAGATCCATAATACAAAAGTAATAATAAAATTATTTTTTCTATAATCCGCCATACAGTAAAAAGAAAAATTTATATAGTTTTACATGTATAGTGGACTATCCGTATTTTCATATCCGATACGTGCAGGATTCGTAAAAACACATGCACAAACCTCCACCACTTCTACCACAGTACACAAGCACTACACACGTTCGTTCACGTGCACGTTCACGTACACATGTGAACGTGTGTACGTGAACGTGCAATTTTGTAGTGAAAAATAATTTTATTATTACTTTTCAATTCATTATTGTTGTGGAACGTTGAATCGTAATAGCTTATGATAAGACTACATGTATTTTATAGCAGATGATAATAAATAAATAGATATAGCAAAACTCTTTAAAATAAAATAACTACGTAATTAATATTATATTTACTATCAATTAAATTATTTATTTTAGTAATGTCTTTTATAACGCACAAACGCAAACACTCTAAACAATCACTGTTTCACAGCTGAAAGAAAAGCAGATGTAACAGACACGTCCGATTAGTAAAACGTCAAACTTCGCGTCGCGCAAGTACACAATGGCGCGTCGCACAAAGCTTAAGTTGCACCCAGTCATTAAAATTTCGTTCTACATCTTTTCCATTACGCGACTGCAGACAAAAAATAGCAAAATAAAAAGGACAACCCCCAAAAACAAAAGTCGGGAGTGGAGAGAACAGGAAATAAAGTTAATTAAGAGCGGCGAAATCGACTGAGTTGCGGTGGAAATTGGCCCCTTAAAAAAGAGACATTTGTAGCCGAGCTATTGCGCTTAATTTTCGTGACAAGTGAAACAAAAGAGTTGGCGGGTGGTGGAGATTCGCGGGGTAGGAAGGCGAAGGGAGGAGTGGAGTGAAAAGATAAGGTTGCTGTTATCACTGGTGGTTCCGGGCGGCCAGTGGAGAGTCGAAGGCGATACCTTTTGTTTTGCCACATTGAGGGATGCGAGCTCGCGTGACGTTATCTTGTTCCTTGTTCGTTGCTCCACGTTGACCTTTCCACTCATGCTAGTAAATTTTATTTCTTAGACATTTTCGGTTTCTTCCCGGCATCCGTTACACTCACAAAATAATAAATTACACGATAACATCTTAGTTCTTGAATACACTGAATAAAACTTCAGAATCTGTGTTCGCTTAATTTTTTATCAAATTTAATCGCAACTTCGCTCGCGTGGCCTGCAGTCGTATTATTTGAGTAAACCGTAAATACTTATATTAATTATGGTTAAAGTGGATTAACCTTAAAGTTAAAGATATGTTGTCCGGACTTTTTTTAGAACTTTTAGAGGGGAATAATTTTGTAGTACATGATTTTCGAATAATTTTCTCAGTGTACTTAGCGCACGCAGGGAAAGCTTAATTTTTTTTTAAATTAAAATTTTTGCCATTTTCACAATATTTTTTATTGCTGCTCCTCTCTTATTTATCTTAGCGTGATGTGATATAATCTATTGCCTTCCTCGATAAATGGCATATCTTCACTCAAAGAAATTTTCAAACCGGTCCAGTAGTGCCTGAGATTAGTGCGTTCAAACAATCAAACAAACAAACTCCTCAGCTTTATATATATTATAGAAGTATAGATATAGATTAAATTAAAAAAAAAAATTAAAATTCATTTATTCATTAACAAAGTTCATTCATTACTGTACAAAGGTTGGAATCTTCTAGTGAGTAAGTAAAGTATACTCGTGTCAGAAGGTCCCGCTCTTCCATATCTAAATAATAGCACATAACCATTAAGAATAAATGAGTCTGTATATGTTTGGGTGTGTGAGTGTGTGAGTGTGTGTGTGTGTGTGTGTGTTTGCGTGTGTGTGTGTGTGTGCGTGTGCGTGTGCGTGTGCGTGTGGGTATGTGTACCTGCGTGCATGGATCAGTATGTCTTCGTGTGCGTGTGTGTGGCTGCGTGTAATATATACGAGCGCATCCTTAAATATGTTTTATAATTATAAGTTATTACATGATTAGTTTTTAATGTTTCATTATCGATTCTATCATATCATAATCTTGTGTCTTTAACCATTCAGTCAAGACTTTTTTGCACTCATGATATGTCATCGGGAAGATATTCAGAGATTTATTAATATTATTGTAAATACGAGCAGACTGCGTTAAATACTGATTGCCAGCAAAATAAGTTTTTGTTGCATGTGTTTTAATAACCTTATATTTTATTCTTTTAGTCATTTTTTTATAGTCAAATCTTTGGGATTTATGTAATTTCAGAACTACAGAAAGGATATATAATTGCCGTACTGTTAAAACCTGACTTATTAGATATAGCATATGCGTTGAGAATCTATAGGGTTTAAAATGAATAACTTTTAACAAAGATCTTTGGGCTTTTTCAATTTCATAGAACTTTGTTTTACCTGCTCCACCCCACACACAAATACAGTATTTCAAAATCGATTGGGCCAATGCTATGTATATTTTATTTAGTAAAGTCTTAGAAGCTATGTGTCTTAAATTTTTAAAAATCCAATTTAATTTTCTTATTCTGCTGCCTATCATTTCAATTTGTACATGCCAACGTAATGTCTGATCCACCATAATACCAAGATATTTAGTGCAATGTACTTTATTGATTGTGGGGCAGTTAATGCACCCGTTTCTACATGTATCCGAATCGTGTAATCTTATGGTGTAGTCGCTTTGGGGCTGTGTATGTTTGTAGATGGTAAAGCACATATAACTAGTTTTCATTGTGTTAAGTGTAAGAAAATTACTCCTTAGCCATTTAGCAATTTGTAAAAGGCCCAACTCTGTAGATTTTTTAACACTATCCCAGGTTTTATCGGAAAAAATTATTGCCGTATCATCCGCGTATGAAAAGATTTTTGCGTTTTTGATTTTTAAATTACACAACTCATTAATGTAGATTAGGAACAAGGTAGGCCCTAAAACGCTACCCTGTGGAACACCGAAATTTGTTTTTGATTCACCACTAAAAATCTGGCCTATTTTTACTTTCTGAGTTCTTTCGCTCAGATAATCTTTAAAAAGATCTAAGGCATGGTCTCTAATCCCCAAATTTTCTAATTTGGTTACAAGAATGGGCACTGAAACTGAATCAAAGGCATTTTTTAGATCCAGGATATATAGATCAGAATGAAAGCAATTATATTTTCAAAATGGCCCCTGTCATAGCCTTGTGCGAAATTTACTTTCGTTGTCTAAAAACACTATGGGACTGTATCGACGCTTTTGCATAAGTGACGATAGCTTAGTTTATGGATAAGTTAACAGAATGTATGAAAAATAAACTCATCATGTCAAAGATCTGAAAAAAGATTATAGTGACCAAAACGATCATAGTTAATTTAGGTGGGGCTTATTTTTTGATTTGCATGATTTAGTTAAAAATTACCTACTTTTACTGTCGTGGACTTTGTTTCTGTGAGTACATATAAATGCATTGGTCTATACGAATATACACGTAACTGGATTTAAGCATAGTAAAGTAAAAAAAGTAAAGTAGCGGCCTGTTACAATCTCACTGCTGGGAATAGGCCTCCTCTAACCTACCACGCTGCTCCAATGCGGATTGGTAGGTTACACATATTTCCAAAATTCTATTTTGAAGTGCTATCGGGAAGTATAAAAGTAAGTAAGTAGCGGCCTGTTACAATCCCACTGCTGGGAATAGGCCTCCTCTCTCCGTTTCTGGAGAGAAGGGTTGGTGCTAAGATCTACCACGCTGCTCCAATGCGGATTGGTAGGTTACACATATCTCCTGAATGCTTCAGAGATATGCAGGTTTCCTCACGATGTTTTCCTTCACCGAAAAGCGTGTGATAAATTGCAATTATAAATTAGACACATGAGTTTTAATAGAAAAACTCATTGGTGCCTGCCCGGGTTTGAACTCGTGTTCCCCTAAAGAGTCGCACGGTTACGCCGCTGGGCTATCACAGCTCAAAACAGATTTAAGCATACACTTATATATTGCATCTTTAGTAATGTCTTAAATCTCTTATTGGATTCGGCTATATAACTAGGTAAATTCAATTTTATCTCTATAATATAAAAATGACTCGTTTCAATCTGTCTAAATACAAAAAAATAAAATTGATTTGATTTGATTAGATGTGAACACTATTCTCACTAATATTATTTGTTCTACAGATTTTGCGTGGGTGATCGTTTCTATCTCTGCGAAAATAAGATTCTGTGCGAGTACGACTATGAAGAGAGGTTGGTGTTCGCTAATATGGCGTACAATCCTCCGCCGCTGGCTCATCTTAAGAGGCAGACGACTCATTTGCCACCACCACCGGTAATATTCTATAGAATTATACTTTTTACCATAAAAATATTCAGGAAATGTAAACCATTTCAATATTAACCTTTCTTTTTAGTAAA
Organism: Morpho deidamia; assembly: GCA_947086505.1. NCBI lineage: Eukaryota > Metazoa > Arthropoda > Insecta > Lepidoptera > Nymphalidae > Morpho > Morpho deidamia. The sequence goes on from CAMTZC010000025.1 coordinate 7,668,925, forward strand.
TATGACTTTATGATGTCATAAGATAATATCCGTAGCAGTAATGACCCTTCGCCCAAACTGCCGGTTTTGTTTACTGGTTTTAAGTAAGAATTGTAGTTATGATGATTATTTGTGGTTCCAGTGTTTCAGAAGATTACCTGTCAGTTGTGATTTTATAGTTGTTTTACCCTTAATGTTGTGTACATTAGTAAATTTACTAACCGTAATTATACAATTCTACTGTAATAAATTTGAAGATTGACTATATTCTTGTAGAATAAAAATAATACTTTTAATTCTTCGCTTATTTGTCAGTTGTAAAAGTTATCACTGTTTCTGAATTTGCTTCCAACGCGATGTGATAATAGAGTTATTATACTAGATAAGGGAAACTTTAGGTATGCCTGTAAGTGACAGTGTCGCAACAAATCTAATTTACTTCTACTTTATTTTCGATGAACACATTTTAGGCTAGCTTCCCTACACTAGTATAATAACTCTATGGATATGCTATTTCTGAATGGTCTCTATGATTATAGAATGTTAAATTATTTGTTTTGAATTGACTAATGCTATTAGCCCTTACGGATCTTATAGCGTCACCGTAGAGATACGGCGAACGTAGAAGCTTCGCCTTAACGTGTTTTATTATTAATTATTATTTATAGTACGTGGTAAACTAATTAACGCAAAAATTTTGAATAGACGAGCAACGCAATGAGCCTCATGAACGGATCCAACCGCTCCGGTGACCTGAACAACAACATGTCTGGTTCTTCACCGGCGGCGTTCACCGCTCCCCCGCATCTCAAACCCCTGGGCCTCTCAGCGTCCAGCTGAGATTACCGCGTCTGAGACGTCCATCCCTACGCCAAGTACCAAAACTGAACGAGACTGTTAAACTACAATCCAATTCAGTGTTGCGTATACTAACTGTCATCGGAAAAGTGTCAAAACTGTGTATAAACTATATCGACCTTTATCGGTCAGTGTAATTCAATTTTATAAGTGTAATATTGTTATAAATAAATTACGTTCAATCGTACGTTAGTAGTAGTTACAAAGCTAATGCCAAATCTCGAATTTCGGGAGCTCCGCAGCGCACCCGTAACTTCGTTAGACAATTCTCATCTTCCTATGTGAACGATATTAGATAGTCGTATTAAATTTTAATGAATAAATGTTTTTTAATCTCATAAGATGATCTCATAAGGGCAATCTCGATTTAGAATAATGTTTGAAGAATTAAATAAAAGTCCGATTTATAAGTACATTAATAAATACGCGGGTGAAGGCATTGTTAGGGGACGGATTGAATTCGAAAAATTGTAACTTTTATGAAATACTTATATGTGCATTGTAATAAACATGTTTATAAAATAGCTATAATATTATTCTGATGTAAATACAGAATTGTCTTTTGAATATTATTTGTTAGGTATCAATATGAAGCGAGCGGAAACAAAGATCAAATTTATATAAGTTTCTTGATATTTTTAATTGATGTATTTTTTGGCATGGCCACTTATGAAATTTATTTTCCAAGCTCGCCACTTGTTATTTCGTTTTGTACCTATGATGTATATTAACTGTTAAGTTTTCTATGAACATTGTTGTGATGTTTGTATTATTTGTGTAAATAAACTATTTGTAAGTAGACTATTGTATCTTACAATAAATGATATACATTGGTGTATATGAAATATTTAAAAATAGTCAAATGTGGTAATAAATGTTAATTAAAAATTTTAAATTTCATAGATATCGGAATAGTTCAAATTAGTTTGTCTAGTGATATTTTGAATCCTTGTATTATGTACTAACAATTTACATTTCCGCATTTAAGTAGGTAAATCTCATGCATTCCTAATTGTATAAAATGTTGCTATAATGTGAACAATCAACATTAAATGTGTCAGATTCTTTCCAAACCAATGATATGACCAAAGACGTAGCTGATTAAAGCCTTGTTCAAAATTAACTTTGTTTTACTTACATCAGTTATTCTCCTGCCCTCTTCCTAATCTAAGTGGAGTCGGCACAACATGTTTTTTTCTCTTCTATTCTCTCCTATCATTCTACGCCGTATGGTATCCGGCTGAGTAGAATAGACCACCCTCATTTCTTATCAAGGTGTCGTAAAATGCCACTAATGTAAGTCGACCCGCCGTGTGGAATCCGGCTGAGTAGAATAAACCACCCTCTTTCTTACCGAGGGGTCGTAAAATACGAATAAGGTAAGTTGACGTCAGGCAGGCGGCCGGTCGTAAAATATCTAGCCAAATCATGTGACAACATGTTTTTTATATGTTGTGCCGACCCCACTTAAAGTGGGATAAGGGCAGAAGGATGATGATTCTCTCCTATCATTCGTTAACTCTGGCTCTACTCCTTTTTTATGCATGCTATGGCATTATGCATTCGGTTCGGTTCGAAGCATACTTCGAACCGAACCGAACCGAACCGAACCGAATCGAACCGTACCGAACCTAACCGCACACAATCTATCTATCTCTTTTTCGGCCTCCCTCTTGTCAGATATGTCTACATTCATATTTAACACTCGTTTAATCACATGATTTAATTCTATTTGTTTCAGTTACATCATTTCTTTCAATACTTATTTATCAGACAAATATAATACAAAAGATTTGATTTCTGATAAATACAATTTTTAGAAAATTTTATAATAAATACATATAAAAGAAAGTCCACTGCTGCGTCAGTCTGTCTGTCTCTTCACGATAGATTCATAAGCTACTGAAAGTTTTTTTCTACGATTATCACCAATGTACAGAGTAATTCACGAGGAAGGATCTAGTGTGAGATATGCTAGGGTTTTGTGTAAATTCTAGTAGTGAAAATTTCTTAAAAAGCCAAGGCGTCTGAGAGCTTTAATCAAAAAAGCTGCCAAAATCCGAGATACAATCATTGAATGGTGCGGATATTTCTCTTATATAAAGCTAAAAGTCCGCGATAGCTTATATCTATCTTTTAATACAACTCTATTCATTCTAATAAAAAATGGTCTTGAACAATGCGGTATTTGGAACAATCAACTGAAATACCTTAGCTAGTTTAGCTAAGGTATTTCAGTTTTGCTTGCGTAACATTTTAATCGTACACACCATGTAATTTCAATTAACAGGATTCTATTTCTCAGATATCAGTATTTATTTTGCCATCTACTCGAGAATTGAACCCGAATCTCTCGCGTCACCGTCGAGTAATTGCGAGAGAGGTTGTCAGTCAGGAAATTCAGGCAAAAGTTGCACAATAGCAAGTACAATCTGATGAACCTACACACAATGTCCGCAACATTATTGCATCATCATTCAGGATATCATATCTTTCATACACTGTCTTAGAATAGAGTACCGACAGCAAAAAACTCTATCTATCTTCAATAATTATTTCACGAATTTAATGAAGATAATCGTTGTTTCAATGCAACAATAGTTTACATTTGATTACATTTGCAATTTCTTTGAAATAAATTCGAAAATTAATAAAATAAATATTTGAGACAATTACACACACGGTCATCCACAATGAAAACAACTTAATGCTTGTGTTATGGTTGACAGACAACTGGTAAATACATACATACATATATAATTTTAAATACATAGTTAAATATAAATATAAGTAATATAAGTACACCCAAACTCGCAGAATCAACAAATTGTTTTTAGAAACTGTTAGCCCTCGACGAGAATCGAACTCGCGACCCATAAGGTTACTTAGGTTAGGCCCACTAGTAGCAACGGGCCAGTTAATTAATTAATCACATTATTTGGACATAAAATTATTATTGTCACCAAAATCTATTACATCTAAAAGAAATAAATAAAAATATAAGAAATTAATCAATTATGTGTATTTTAGTTATGGATAGTTTACCTATCCTAATTATTTTCTATGCAAAAATTACTTCATAATATTTCTCTATGTACAGTATAACCAGTATTTTAGTATTTAAAATATATGTAGTCTATACATTAAATTTTTATTATGAAGTGCTATCGGGAAGTATAAAAGTAAGTAAGTAGCGGCCTGTTACAATCCCACTGCTGGGAATAGGCCTCCTCTCTCCGTTTCTGGAGAGAAGGGTTGGTGCTAAGACCTACCACGCTGCTCCAATGCGGATTGGTAGGTTACACATATCTCCTGAATGCTTCAGAGATATGCAGGTTTCCTCATGATGTTCTCCTTCCTGAAAAGCGTGTGATAAATTGCAATTATCAATTAGACAAATGAGTTTTTAATAGAAAAAACTATTGGTGCCTGCCCGGGTTTGAACTCGTGTTCCCCTCGTAAGAGTCGCACGGTCTCACCGCTGGGCTATCACAGCTTTGGGAAGTATGTTTTGTAGTAATTTAATTGTTGCGCGACCCGAATGTAATTTCAATATGATCCTCACATCAAAGATTGTCTGGGAGAGATCGCTCCAAGCGATAAGACCGCCTTTGCACGCTACTTTGTATGCATATAATATATTATGTACCATAAATTCTTTTTTGTGTGTGTAATAAAGAATAAATAAATAAAAATAAAATGCATATAAATGAATAGATTCCTTTATACTCATCGCATTCCTAGAAAACATCATCAATCATCGACTGAGATTTGACGAACATAACTATAGTTACAGTTACGACTTAGTTAACTTCTCACATATTTATTTACTAACGCTACATTTCAATAGCGGACATGAAAAGAGAAGAAAAATCACCCCAATTTCCCGCCACCCCGCCTGTCCTGATTGTCGGCCGAACCGTCTGATAGAAATGTTATCGATGTCATCTTTAATTTCATCAGTAAACAAAACCGCCGATGTTATATAAACTACATACCGTTATCTTTTATAACACTATACATTATATATCTGTAAGTTTTAACGCTACATTTTTTAAAATGAGCAAAGTTCGTTTTTGACGTTGTGATTAGAATTCGTCACCTAAATATAAATATATTATAGTTGTTAGTAGAAAAGAGTCACACGTATATACTAATAATAAATATATGGGACACTTACACACACGATCGTCCGTCCCCAAAGTAAGTAACTTAATCTTAGGTCCTTACATATGAATTTGGCGTTTTGTCGTACTGGCCACTTTGATCTCAAATATTACCTTTATGGTTAGGAATTCTAAATTCAAATTCATACAGCTATTTACTCATGCATTTGTGTTTCAAACCCCCTAATTCATTTGTTTTTTTCTTTGTGTCACTCTGTTTACAAAATGGAAAACATGAAATATCGCGTTATTTACGAGTATGAGTTCCACCGTGGCACCAGTGCTGCAGAAACGGCTCGAAGGATTAATGATGTGTATGGTGACGGTGTTGCAAAAGAAAACACAGTGCGTTTTTGGTTCCAACGTTTTCGTTCTGGAAATTTCGACCTGCAGAACGAGCCTCGTGGACGGCCGGAGACAAAAGTTGATAATGAAGAATTGAAGGCTATTGTGGAAGCGGATCCATCGCAAACCACGTTCGAGTTAGCTGCAGGCTCCGGTGTTAGTGATAAAACTATTCTAATCCACTTGAAGCATATTGGGAAGGTGAACGAGCTTGAAAGGTGGGTACCTCATGAATTGAGTGAAGCAAACCGACAAACGCGCGTCGACTGCTGCGTTACGTTACTCAACCGGCACAATAATGAAGGAATTTTAAATCGAATCATTACCTGTGATGAAAAGTGGATCCTCTACGATAATCGGAAGCGCTCATCGCAATGGCTTAACCCTGGCGAACCAGCCAAATCCTGCCCTAAGCGAAAATTGACTAAAAAAAATTTGCTTGCAAGTGTTTGGTGGACTAGTGCCGGTGTCGTTCACTACAGCTTTCTTAAATCTGCCCAGACGATTACGGCAGATATCTATTGTCAGCAACTGCAAACCATTATGGAAAAGCTAGCTGCTAAACAACCGAGGCTGGTCAATCGCTTTGGGCTACTGCTGCTTCAGGACAACGATAGACCACACACTGCACAACAGACGGCTACCAAATCAGAGGAGCTTCAATTAGAATGTCTTAGACATCCACCGTACTCTCCGGACCTTGCTCCAACAGATTACCATTTTTTTCGCAATTTGGATAACTACTTGCAAGGAAAAAAATTCAACTCCGATGGGGCAGTCCAAACCGCCTTCAAAGATTTTATTGATTCCCGCCCGAATGGTTTTTTTAGTAAGGGGATTAATAAACTACCTATGAGATGGCAAAAGTGCATACATAGCGATGGTACATACTTTGATTAATTAAATATATTTCATTAAAAAAAAACGACTTTATGTTCCTCCCATAGAAAACGCCAATTTCATATGTAAGGACCTAATATTTGTTTAATGGTTGACGGACAATTGGTAGATATACTACATATATAATTTTAATTACATACTTAAATGCAAATATACACCCAGGCTCGGAGAACCAACAAATTGTTTATAGAAAATGTTGGCTCTCGGTGGGAATCGAAGCCGCGGAGCTGAAAGTAGGGTCAATACCCACTGCGCCAACGCGCCAGTCGAATATTTTTGTATTAAAGTGAAAAATCAATCAATTGCCATATATGAACCATTAATAGCTACAAATAACAATTTTGATTATATGAATTTACTATATAGTGATCTATTTGTAAAAAGACAAGTGTAAAAACGGAATTATATACGTGTGAATCGCACGTTTAAGTCATTCATTTTGTCTGTTCGTACATTAAATGAATAAATTTAAAACCAGTAATCTCATAGAAATTTAGTAGTAAGTATATTTCGAGAACTTTCTATAATCCCATAGTGTAAAAAAAACTATTAATCTTTATTAATTATACATAAATTTATTTTTTGTAAGTTAAAAATAAATTCTGATTTTTATGGTAAGTTGAAACAATACTATGATGAATGCTGAATATGCTATCGCAGTTCGCCTCCTGATGGGTTATTATGAAACAGTCTGTTTAGCTATTGATCAGAACAAGTAAACAATGTGTGTTCAAATAAACCAACTCAAATAAAGGTGTAACGCGTGAACAAGCCTTTGCATCCGACCTCCTCGAGCATGAACGACACAATGAGGCGCGTGAAAAATGGCGCCGGCCGAAACGACGGCCCACAAATCAAAACTGTGAAACCGTTTGAAAAACGAAAATAAACAATCTGGTGAAGCGCGAGACCGATCTAGTCGCAGATGGTTTCGTCATTTCTTTACAAGTCAATTTCAAAGAATCCTGTTAGTATAAATAAGAATTTATCTCACGAATACTGCTAAATTTTGCTCTGATATGACAACATTTTCAAATAACTAAGCGCTCAATCTATATTAATAAAATAAATAAGAAAGTCTGTCTGTAACGGTTTCACTGCTAATCCGTTGGACCAATATTTATGAAATTTAGCATCAATAAAACTCACTTAAACCGGCCTAAAAATCCCAGTTTTTCAGCAACAGGAGAATAATTCGTATTAGGTAACTTAATTAAATCAACCCCTGTTAAACGCTTATGTTTGCGTGAACGAAGTTGTGAGAACCACTTATACAAAATAAAGATGCTTTCAATATTTTCGTTTTGCTATATTACTAAGAAGATATCCTCAATTATCCATCATCGTAACCAATTATTTAATATTATAATTTAAATTAATACAGCAAGCAAATACGATTTGATTTAAAAGTTCAAACATTTAAGCCATTGATTCAGGAACAGTACTCGTCTATGGTATTACTAGAATTATAAGATTATTTGTTCTCACCAACGAGAAAATACCTTTTTTTTGCGAATATATTTAATTAATGAAATTGTCTTAATTAGATTTTTGTCTATCTGTACATTTAGCTACCTTATACCGAGATCAATCAAGTGCGATACATTTTTTGGCAAACTGGTTGTTTATAACAGCTAAAAGCAAGTATGCACACATATATTAAAAGTTCTACCCTGAGTTATCTTACATTAACTTAGTTTGTAATTTCGAATTACATTCACGGACTTTCTGTTACAGAATCCTAAAATGAAAACAGCGTAAGCCGAGCGCACACCACTGATGGCTTCTTGCAATAATTTCCGTTTTCAATGAACGCGTTTTTCTTTTTCTTATCACCGCCCGAACTAGGATGGTTGGGAATAAATTGAAATACAAAATTGATTGTTGACTTTTCCCGGTCGCTTTATTACTGTCATAAATAGGAAAGAGATTGAAAATTGCCTACAGAAGCGGTAAAATATTTGATGATTCCGTTATAATACGATAGAAATTTAGTGTAGTATAAGATTTTATTTCATAATCGACTTTTCATCAAATCAAGTAGGTACTTTATGTTATTTATATAATTTAAATTGATTGATCCTTTTTAACGGGCCATCATATTAGATATAGTTGATGGTTATCGTGATTAGTAATTTGATTTTTTTTATATGACATCACTGGTGGATATATTTTCAGCAATAGACGTCCATACGTAAAAATTAACCAAGTTAAATTAGTGCCTTGAAAATAGAATTGGTTCTATTGCAATATAATATGATGTATCAAGACTGTAGTACTGGTATCAAGATAAAGGTATATAATATATAAATAAATATATATATATATTTATATAAAAGAGAAAGTAGTATGTGTGTTCATTACACTCGTAGACTCTGAAGCAACTAGATCGATTTAATGATATTTTCGGACAGCCTTTATATAGACCCAGCTGATAAGCCTGTTTAGTTCGGTGGTGATTAGAACATTTAATTGGTACTGGCAATATTATTTCGAGCGGAAATCAAAAACAAATCAATTTGTTTTTGATTTCTGCTCAAGATTTTTGCTCAAGCAAATAATACTAAAACTTACTTTCTTCTACCAAACATATACCGATCCCGATTAGCGCATCACAATTGTTCCGCCGAAGCGGAAACGGACTCTTTTTAGGGTTGGTATTATCTGCCCGGGGAGCTCTTATTTTTATTCGAGTTTTAATTATTAAAACTTTTATGAACTGCTTATTTCTTTTTATGAGATTGTTGAATTAATTCCTTTTGTTTGTTAGCTCGTTGATGTCAGTGTTAATTACTTAAATTTTGTTGAACGACCGTTTTATACTTGTTTTGTAAACGAGAATAAAGTTTAATAATTACTTGTGCAGCAAACTTATTTGTTTTGTATATTGCTATTTAAATTTAGCCGGCGTCATTATATTTTCATATATTATATAAAAGACAAAATCTCTCGTTGAAATAAGTCTCCGTCTGTAACTCTGTCGATCTTTTTAAGATTAATTCAAAAACTACTGACTGGATTGGCATCCAAATTTTCCAAAACCTTTTTAAAAGAATGGTTTAAAGGACAATTTGATAAATTTTTATGTAACTTAGTTGAAATATGACGTTTGTCAAAAATTTCTGATAAAAACTCTATAAATTATAGAGCACTTTGCGGTAATCCGTAATACTAAAGTAATGATACTATTATTTTGTTTTAATTGTGCGATAAAATAAAATACATGCAAATTTTTTATTTACTTTTTCAAGCCTTGAAGTCAGATGTTGTTTTTTACAGAACCTTTTATGCTTTACATGCATGTTGAATTGAAAATATTTTGCAACCACGTAACACACACTCATATGTAATTTAAAAATAAAATTACTCCTCCTGCCCTTATCCCACTCTAATTGCGGTCGGCACATGATTTGGCTACGTATTTTACTACCGGCCGCCTGCCTGACGTCAACTTACCTTAGTCGCCTTTTACGACACCTCGGTAAGAAACGAAGGTGGTCTATTCTATGCAGCCGGATACCACACGGCACATACCTTAGTCGCTTCTTACGACACCTCGGTAAGAAGGGAGGGTGGTCTATTCTATTGTGCCGGATACCACACGGCGAAATAAAAATACTATCTGAGTAATAAACTTAATATTATATTGCACACTTAATATTAAACAGACCGAATTATGAGTCTAACATTCACGAGTTTTGTAGGTGCTACTCTACGCTTTTTTGCAATTTTTTTTAAATTCTGTCACTTTAATAATAACCGTGTGATATAGTCTTAAAACAAAAACAAAACACGCTGATTCCGAGACTTCTTGCTGGTTGATAAATATCTGCGAATAGTTTTTCTAAATATAAATTGCTCAAGTGAATCTTGCAGCATATTAAAACTTTATTCCCATAAAGTACAGTAAAATATAAGATCACAAAGAGCTATTCACGTTGAATTCTCAATCGGCATTGAGTACGTAGTAAGTAAATTTGACTTTAAAATATGCATAACAGTTTTCCAATGCGATCCCCTTTCGGAATTTAAATACATCGGATGGTATTAAGATACATTTCTATTCCACTGAACTGCAGAACTTGGGAAAAATTCGCTTAAAATATTTTCATAGTAACTGTAGGAAACGGATGCAAAAGCATTTAAGTTCAGTGCCAATTGTGTTGTTCCATGTTAATTTAATCCGAAGGATTCCCCTTAATTTCATTAAGAATATGTAATGTCATAAGTAATATGACTATGTAAGAATTTGTAAAGATATGAAAACTGTCGAAATGAGGTTTAGCTTAATTTCTCATCTATAAGATGGATATATTTTTGTCTGATAATATATCTACTACGTCGTTCAAGTTCCGTTGCATGCACAAAGTTTGGGAATAAGTAGAATTAAGTAAGGTTGTAAGGCTTAACGCCTCCGCAGTTTGCTCTAATAGCATTATTAAGTTTCCAGACCGTATTGACGGAATCTTTTGCATATTGCAAATAAATTCTCCCATAATATTATATTTTTGACTGGCTGAGATTTTCTATGATTGATAAAAATATTAAAAAGAAATAAAAGTCATAGACGAACATATTTATTTAGAATTTTTTTGACATTACAATTAATTTATATTATAAATACGCTAAAATCTAAGTGAGGTAGGCCAAAATCAAAATAGATATAATTGAGTAATTAAAGGGATATGACATATTTATAGAAGCTTCGCCACGTACTATATGGTGTTTAGCTTCAATTTTGTTATTTCGTTCACGTTCTTTCGTAGAATCTACTACATTATCTTCTGTATCTGTCAATAAATCTGATGAAGAATACGATGTTGTTACGATACTCTCATGATGAGAGTAATTTATTGTAACAATCGATGTATGTGTTACTAGTTGTTCGTTTTTATTTATCGTCGCTTTTGATGTCTCACCATCAGTTGTTTTTATAGATTGTTCTTCAGTGGTATTTATTGATAAAATTAAATGTTTTTCATCTTTAATTAAGGTGTCAGCTAGATCATTCGATTCTTCTTGTACTATTTTAGGTGTAGATGAAACTGGTGGATCTTTAGTGAGTGTAACGCAAATATATTTACATGATTCAGATAGATATTGTTCTGTCTTACCACATGATATAAATTTTTCCCATACCGTCAAAAGCTGGTAGAGATAGGGCTGTTTACAATCACTGACATACGTTTGCAAGCCCGTTAATTCATTATCGCATATAAGAGGGCCTCCGCTATTACCCTGGTAAGAGAAAAACTTTATTCAATAAATATACTATAGTGAACCCAAAAGACTTCCTTAGAGAGTGTAATTTGTTTAGTACAATATTATAAATGGAAAAGTCTGTCAGATACTGTAACATATTCAAGGCTGATCCACTCTAGCAATATTGATGAAATTCGATAAATTTTAGAAAGAATTCACGGTACGTAATTGAGACGACAAAGAAATTGCGATGCTCTACAACTTGTGATCTATGGAAAAGTAAGTCACTAAACAGTAAAAAATTACTTGACAAAAGTTTTGATCCCTTCCAGTGTCCGCTTTGTCCTCACTGTCAACACCACAAGCCATAGTTTCCTTCTTAAAATGAGATCCACAATTTTCTTGCGTCGAAGGTAACAGTTCGATTGGTATTTTCGTAAGGGTACGTTCCGTTGCATTATCACTTCGTGTCTTTAAAAAATTAAGACAACAATGGAAATACTATATTTTATTATGCATTACTTTTATCCGCTGAATATGTATGCGTGTGAAATGAATGAATTAATTTGAATTCAAGAATTAGAATTTATTGAATATTAATGTATTTATATTAGGTCCTTACATATGAAATTGGCGTTTTGTCGTACTGGCCACTTTGATCTCAAATATTACCTTTATGGTTAGGAATTCCAAATTCAAATTCATACAGCTATTTACTCATGCATTTGTGTTTCAAACCCCCTAATTCATTTGTTTTTTCTTCTTTTGTTTTTTTCTTTGTGTCACTCTGTTTACAAAATGGAAAACATGAAATATCGCGTTATTTACGAGTATGAGTTCCACCGTGGCACCAGTGCTGCAGAAACGGCTCAAAGGATTAATGATGTGTATGGTGACGGTGTTGCAAAAGAAAACACAGTGCGTTTTTGGTTCCAACGTTTTCGTTCTGGAAATTTCGACCTGCAGAACAAGCCTCGTGGACGGCCGGAGACCAAAGTTGATAATGAAGAATTGAAGGCTATTGTGGAAGCGGATCCATCGACAAACCACGTCCGAGTTAGCTGCAGGCTCCGGTGTTAGTGATAAAACTATTCTAATCCACTTGAAGCAAATTGGGAAGGTGAAAAAGCTTGAAAGGTGGGTACCTCATGAATTGAGTGAAGCAAACCGACAAACGCGCGTCGACTGCTGCGTTACGTTACTCAACCGGCACAATAATGAAGGAATTTTAAATCGAATCATTACCTGTGATGAAAAGTGGATCCTCTACGATAATCGGAAGCACTCATCGCAATGGCTGAACCCTGGCGAACCAGCCAAATCCTGCCCTAAGCGAAAATTGACTAAAAAAAATTGATTGTAAGTGTTTGGTGGAATAGTGCAGGTATCGTTCACTACAGCTTTCTTAAATCTGGCCAGACAATTACGGCAGATATCTATTGTCAGCAACTGCAAACCATGATGGAAAAGCTAGCTGCTAAACAATCGAGGCTGGTCAATCGCTCTAGGCCACTGCTGCTTCAGGACAACGCTAGACCACACACTGCACAACAGACGGCTACCAAATCAGAGGAGTTTCAATTAGAATGTCTTAGACATCCACCGTACTCTCTGGTCCTTGCTCTAACAGATTACCATTTTTTTCACAATTTGGATAACTACTGGCAAGGAAAAAAATTCAACTCCGATGGGGCAGTCCAAACCGCCTTCAAAGATTTTATTGATTCCCGCCCGAATGGTTTTTTTAGTAAGGGGATCAATGAACTACCTATGAGATGGCAAAAGTGCATACATAGCAATGGTACATACTTTGATTAATTAAATATATTTCATTAAAAAAAAACGACTTTATGTTCCTCCCATAGAAAACGCCAATTTCATATGTAAGGACCTAATATTACATTTCATTAAGTATTGATCTGTCTCTACTAATCATAAACGAGTTTATATTATTATATACATTTAATTTAAAAATGTTTTACATTTTTATTCCATAATTTTTATAGGAATCAGAAATTGCAACCATTTCAAATAATAATCGTAATAAGGACCTTAGCCACAGGAACTGACGTGACTAGGACTAGTCCTAGTTCATCTTCTAACATGTTACTAGTAACATGTTAGAAGATGTCTTTTATTATTAACAATGTTCGTTAATTTCGTTAATAATAATATTAGCGAAATTGAGTTTCAGTATGTCATATATTAAATAAATAATAGATAAATTTTCCTTATTTTATTATTTCCGTGTAAAGTTTATCAATTACTATTTGATTTACTTCTTAATTTAAAAAACTTTTAATGAAGAACAACAAATAAGCACTACAAGACATTATTTTACTATCATGAAATTAAAATACACTTACAGCATAAAGGAGAATAAAGCATGTTTGATCTGTGTTATCAGGATTACTGACTGAAGCAGTTGGTGCAACTGATGCTGTCGAATTAAAAGGCAACAGTGTCTTCAGCAAGGAAATATCTGAATTCCACCATTCACTCATACTATAGTTGTAGGGGCGCATTATCAAGATTATCTTAAAAATAACAACATAAGTTTCATTATGTGGCTGGGCTGTGATTTGGAGTGTAACAAATCGATTAACTCGAATCATGACGAAACAAATCTATTTACAAACGATGACTTTTAGAAAAGTTGTATTTTTAATATTATTTATTAATTAGTGGACTAGTATTAATAAAAAATAAGACATGCGCTGTTTGCGAAATTAGGTTAAAATGTGCATTCAAAAACGCATATCTTATCTTAAAAAACAAGAAAAAAACAGTAACTAAAATATAATCGGATTTATAAAAATCGATTTATAATGTTTAGAAAATTAATCGATTAAGAAGTCGATTATAAAATTAAAATAATCAATTAATATAAAAATCGATGATGTTTGAACATTCCTACTTTTAACATATTTTTTTTATTAGTTACGAGGTTATTTAAACTCACTTCGCGTTCTTGCTCTTCTTCATCCTCATTTAAAGTGAAGTTATAGTCCACAACAAGAGCTCCAATACGTGCTAGTAATGTTTTCTTTGGGAAACCAATTGCAACATCACTCGATGATAGAAGCCAGTTATCGCTAATCAAAATAGCCGCTCTGGTAAATCTAGCACCAGCCCTGTCTATTATCGTCTCATCGGGGTAGTATAGAAATGCCTGTATATGTTTAATTTACATTAAAATGGCGCTGGAGTACCGAAATATTTCAATTTGCATTTATATAATCAAATTTTTTTATATAAATTTATTATATAAATAAACGGGCCACATCGCGACAATATCGAATTACCTTTATACAAGGTTCGATTTTTTGGCAAAGTTATTATGAAATAATCAGTATGAATCGCGAAAGTTTAAAATCTACCATTAATTTATATCTCTCTCTTTCTCAACCTATAAAAATCCATAGGTTTCTTCAAATGATCTCCATAAAACACGATCCTCTGCTGCTTGGTTTCAACGGCTTCCACGAACTTTCAGAGGTCGCCAGTCTATCGCGTAGAGGGTCTACCGACGCTGCTTTTAATGTTTTAGGATAGAACTTTTTTTTAATGAGAAACTCATTCAAGCTCACTATAAGCTACTTTTCATTAATTTTTAATAAATATTTTTATAATTATATTATTATCTAATAAATTGGAAGCTTACCATATAAGGAAATGCACCACGCTTCACTTCATTCTCACTTTGGGCAACTACATCTTTTGCTGCTACTGCGAAAAAATATCAAATAGCGGACCAAAATGTATGTCTAGATTTATTTTATATAAGTTAAAAACTTACCAGAACAGAGAATGATAAGGAGTAAAACACGCATTGCTCTAATATTTGACATAAATAGTTTTTTCCAAAGCTTCTTGCGTAAAATACTTTGACATCTGCAATTTGAAAGAAGAATACGAAAACATTTTGAGCATATTTTCTAAGTCAACAGTAAGGCGCGGTAAGAAAACGGACTAAAAAGTTTCGATTACTCTTTTGAATTTTATAAATCACTTGTTCAAACAAAAAATGGTTAAATTCTTTTATACTTCTTTCCTTGTAAAAACCAAATTAGCCGAGTCATGTCCCATTATTTTTCGCCGTTATCTCTGACAAAGTTGCGACGAGTCTAGTCGAACGCATTAATCAGAATCGCAACGGAGCTAAGATGTATTATCCTCAATAAGGCGGAAAGAATGAGTTTGCAGATTTAAAACGCGTGTTTTATAGATAAGGCGCAGAATAAATCCAGAAAACATCTAATTATTCATGTAAGGGGTGTCTAAGGAGGCGTATTAATATGCTTGGGATGACGTGCCGACGACTTTCAAGAAATTCGCTAAGAGTATAAAAAGAGGCGTTCATTTTTAAAATATTGCAGGCGAGAACATGACTTGGGCGGGCGTAGACTTCAGTATTTTCATTCCTGAAATTGGTTGACGTTTAAAACATGGCAGTCAACATTAACCAGAGTTTAAAGTATTTTTCTCAATTTTATTGCAGACGATGGTGATAGTGTGAGTAAGAATGACTTAAATACAAGTACGTATTTTAACATGGTGATTAATATTTTTCAAAGAGGTTTCATACGGAGTGTCGTCACATATCTATCAATCTTAAAAATATAAATAGAATCACATCATCACATGCGTTACATCTAAATAAGTTTTTGTAAGTAACAAAAAAATCAATATTTTTTATTTAGAATGTTCTGTCTAGCCCGTTGGCGCAGTGAGTAGTGACCCCGCCTTCAGCTCCGTGGTCGCAGGTTCGATTCCCGCCGAGGGGACAACATTTTCTATATACAATTTGTTGGTTCTTCGAGCCTGGGTGTGTATTTGTTTTAAGTATGTTTAAAATTATATTTGTATTATATCAACCAGTTGTCCGTCACCCATAACACAAGTATTAAGTTACTTACCTTGGGGACGGACGACCGTATGGGTAAGTGTCCCATATATTTATTATTATTATTATTAATGTTGCGTGTAGAAGGTTGAGCAACAAAAATATGTAATAACTTAAATGTTCATGCTATTTATAACAAATCTGAAATGTATCAAAAACAGCATTTTTTGTAATTTTCATACATTGAGAAATATTTAAAACGAATAGAACAATAACATTGTGATATTACCTACAAATGAGCGGAAGGATCGTATTCGAACCGCTGATGTGGC
This sequence comes from Morpho deidamia, assembly GCA_947086505.1. Lineage (NCBI taxonomy): Eukaryota > Metazoa > Arthropoda > Insecta > Lepidoptera > Nymphalidae > Morpho > Morpho deidamia. The sequence continues at coordinate 7,685,553 of CAMTZC010000025.1, forward strand.
GACGTCAGAACGACTTGTTCAGACGGTTATTGCACGACCAATTTAACAGGACCTCTTCTAATTCCTTGTACGTTCCCTATTTGGTTTGTTTTCTACATCTTCATCGAATATATAGGTGTCGATAAAAATTGGTGATCCTGTAACGACCCGAGTGAACGAGCTACGTGTTTTGGCGGCTTCCCGCAATTGCTTACACATACTCCGACTGGTCGTAGTTTACTTATTTTAAAACCATTTTCATTCCGTTTGTTGTTTTATTGATTCTACATAACTCTGTGATTTTGGGATATGAATTTCATGTCTATTTGAATAATTTACAAAATGAATATTAAAAATAATGTTTGATTTATGAATGACTTAGTGATGCAACATCTGATCTATTCACTGTAGACGAAAGATATTGTTACAACATGTTTCAAATACAGCCTCCTTCATTTAGTTGGTCAGTAATATTTAAAAAAAACATTGTCGCCGTCAATGTCACTGAGTTGTTGAAAAGGAATTAAATGAGCTGACATTTGAGAAAATTACCTTTTTTATTGAATAAGTGTAAAGGAAAAATATTGTTGTTTTATTCAGAAGTGGGATAGAGACCTTACCTCACAAATAGAGTGGATAAAAGGAATATCTAGACACTTTAAGAGATGGTTGCGATGTGCGGTTCCTATGGAGAAAATTGAAACCGTCGCTGGAAAGATTAATGATGATAACTAATGATATCAGTTTTAGCCGTGTGGTATCCGGCAGAATAGAATAGACCACCCTCCTTTTTACCGAGGTGTCGTAAGAGGCGACTAAGGTAAGTGCCGTGTGGTATGCGGCTGCGTAGAATAGACCACCCTCAATTCTTACCGAGGTGTCGTAAAAGGTGACTAAGGTAATTTGACGTCAAGCAGGCGGCCGGTCGTAAAATATGTAGCCAAATCATATGATAACGTGTGTGTGTAACGTGTTGTGCCGTCCCCACTTAGAGTGGGATAAGGGCAAGAGTATGAACTAATGATATCAGTTTATTAACTCTGTGAGATCCAGGTCACGATGTGCTATGTAAGGCCTTAAACTATGAAAGCTCATGAAAATCTTTTTGTTAAGATGACTAAACGATGTCATCAATGCTCTCGGCCATAGTCGAATCTCGTATCAAACGAGCCATTTAGTAGCTATACCCTTCAACTGTCAGTTAACTTTGTATGAGAAATATAAATAAATAGATATATGGGTATACTATATGATACTTACAAGTACCAAAGTAAACAAACATTACAAACATACAACATAGTTACAAAAATGGATAATGCAGCAAAATAGTTTGACTTGTATTTTTGTAACCAAAAGCACAAAAACAAAATAACTCACGTGAACAGATCACCTAACAGAGCTTTAGACGAGAACCGACCGTAAAAGAGAGCTCTGTTAATGACTTGATCAGTTTCATAACCCTGGATGCGAGGTAAATATAAAATGTTGTTAGCAACAATAAATTGAACATTAATTGTTGCAGTCTACAATAGTTTACGTATAAAAACCGGCTATACATACGTCTTATTCCAACAGGTGAGCCCGACTAGTTTCAAGCTGATCAGGGGCCCTTATTCATGAGCTCTTTATAAATAAATATATATATATATGGGACATTTACACACACGGTCTTCCGACCCCAAAGTAAGTAACCTGATACTTGTGTTATGGGTAACGGATAACTAGTCAATATATACATATATAGTTTTAAATACATACTTAAAAATACGAATATACACCCAGGCTCGAAGAACCAACAAATTATTTATGGAAAATGTCGGCCCTCGGTGGGAGTCGAACCCGCTACCCGCGGAGCTGAAGGAAGGGTCACTACCCACTGCGCCAACGGGCCAGTCAAAATGGATTGGAAGTTTTACTATTACAGAAACTAAGTGTCAACTAGATGCTTTCACCTGAATTCACAACATTTTCCTGTTGCTATTGACAGTTTTTCAGCTAGCTTAAACTTGAAGTTCATCTAGAGTAACACAAAAGATCATGTGAAATGATGTTACATTTTTTTTTTTTATTATTAAGGCTTACCAACTAGAAATCATATACATTAATGAACTAATATAAACATTCAAAGTATCATCTTTCCTATGTTTCCAAATTACAGGTACACACAACATTTACATAACACTTCGAACAATAATTGATGCAATTTTGATATAAAAATGAAAAACAAAAACACTTGAAAACACTTGAAAAAATATAAAAGTAAAACATAAAGTTTTAGAATAAAATGAGTTTTTTTAAGTATACAATTTAAAAGTTTAAAAATGAAGTTAATTTACAGCATATTTAACAACAAGTTGAGTTACTTCAATGTATATTAGGCCATGAAGTGGTGCAGGCAGTGTTATCGCTTCGGTATTATAGGCCATATTGAAGCCTGTTTGTTTGTTTCACCGGGCTGTAGTTAGTTGAGGGCTAGCACTTGACAGCATGGGGAATAGGGACAGTCTATGCCGAACAATATGTGCCGAATGCACCAGGTGTCACTGTCCTATGATAAAAAATGTCGGAAGAACGTTAAAAAACTTGTTACGACGTGTTTTAAATACAACCTCCTTCATATAGTTGGTCAGTAAAAAAAAAAGAAAAGCATTGTCGCTGTCATTATATTTTGCGTTGTTGAAAGAGATTAAATGGGTTGACTTTTGAAAATTGCTTCTTATTAATTAATAAGTCTAAAGGAAAAATATTGTTGTCGTCATAAACTTCAATGTATTTTTAAAAATATGATACTTTTATTGGCTTTTAGGTTTTAAGAACAAAATATACACATAACGAAAAGTATCAACGTAAGAATTCAAGTAAGTGTTCAAGTTTTCAGTGCCGTAGAACCGCTCCGTTCAACGGAAGGTGATATGAATATTAAACGGTTCAAGTATTAGAAGATTTATACGACGATTCGGAAGTTAGGGCCCCTACTTAAATGAATGTTTAACATTATCTGCGCAGTTTTAGCGAGTTGAGCTTCTTAACAAGTTGCGAAAACTTTAATAGACAGCGGCTCTCGGGCGATTAATTCCAAGACGTGGAATGGCGGATGGGAATTCTTAATGTGAAAGGGTGACTTTCCAATCGATGTCTTAAATGTGAGAATAGCATTGTTTGGATAATTTTGTCATATATTTTTGGAGTTTTATTTTACCTGCAACAAAATTGAAATAAAAGATTCCTCCAAAGTGGATAAGTTATTATCAACGTACTTATGATTTCGGAAATATTGGTAAACAGATATGAATGTCGTGTCGTATCCGGCTGAGTAGAATATACCAACCTCATTTCTTACTGAGGTGTCGTAAGAGGTAACTAATGTAAGTCGAGCCGCCGTGTGGTATCCGACTGAGTAGAATAGACCACCCTCATTTCTCACCGAGGTGTCGTAAAAGGCGACTAAGGTAAGTTGACCCACTGTGTGATATCCGGTTGAGTAGAATAAAATATCCTCTTTCTTACCGAGGGGTCCTAAAATACTACTAAGGTGACTTAATGTCAGGCAGGCAGCCGGTCGTAAAATACGTAGCCAAATCATGTGACAACATGTTTGTAACATGTTGTGCCGATCCCACTTAGAGTGGGATAATGGCAGGAGGATGATGATGGTAAAATATCTAAATAAAATATAAAAGATATAAATTATAACATAAAGATTTTGACGTGTCATGTCAAAGTCGAGTCACCTCTGTATAAGGTTTGACGTTTCGGCAGAGTTGCAGTCACCTTGATCACTGATATTTCGTATGTTTACGAAGATATTACAATATGTATAAATCTCAAAAGTTTAAATTCTAATGAATTGTATGCTTGAATGATATGGTCACTTATGAGTTTGTCCATCCCTCAATCTCACATCCCATATAAACAAGTTGTCATATAGTTTTCGCCAAATATTACGACACGATACGATCAATCTTATTTGAAAATAAACTCTTTGTTAGACGTGTACAATAAATGCAACTGGTAATAAAGGTATCTCGAACAAGGTGCACCATGTAATATAAATTTGATTGGAACGCATCGCTATGGCATTGTTTGACGGCGTCATTTTCCAGAGCCCGTCCTGCTATTGTGCATGCCTTTATTAAATTTGATTTACGCCAATTTTTGTAGGCTTCGGTTTTTATTAACTGACCTCGGCGCCGATGTAAACTTAATTGAATCCGCCAACAAAAGGCATCGAATGAAAAGAGCGTCAGTGTGCAATGCAGATTATAATAGATTTTTCCGAATTTGCATGGGCTTTAAGTTACCCGATATTGGATTTTTTCACGGTGGTGGAACTATTGTTTTCACATTTTACAGCTTGCATATAAATTAATATCAGTTATGGCTGTCTCCTGTTGAACGTAATATGAATACCGCGCGTTTCGTAGTCTAATTGACAACTAAGTAACGTGTATATTCAGTAACAATGCCAAATGAAATGTAGGGATGATTTGATTTTATAAAACACTACTAAAGCTGCAGTTCCTAATGGTATTTTTTGCAGATTAGTACAGTAAAGTAGCGGCCTCTAGTTTATGCTACTGTGAGGCAAAGATATACTTAATCCTTAGAAAGAAGTATTAGTGCTTGGAATAAACGCTGATCCAATACAAAAAGTGCAAATTAAATAATTTTAAAATGAATATGTGTAGACATGTTAATATTTCTTTGCAATATTTTTCCACTTCAATTCAATAAAATTAAGTAAATCAGTTTTTATAGAAAATTTAAAGATGCTTTCCTGGTTAACGACTAGCGAACCCTTCTTCATCAGGTTTCTCTCTTTAGCTATAAATGCTAATATAGTATGCGACTGCAACTATTTTTAGTAACAGTTGAACAAAGATTTCAAATTATTGATTTCGTTAGCAGAAAATAAGAAATAAAAGAGGTAGAAAACTTTTGATCTGCAAAAGGTTTTACGTACTCCATATGTATAACTGAGAGTGAGTAGCAATAGACCAATACGCACTAAAAAGACTTTGGTAATAAGTAACTAAAATTATTTAAAATTTCTGTTTTTTTTTAAATCCAGTCAAGTTAAGAACGAAACACACAAAAAGTCACATTAGTCTTCAATTACATCTTGACTCAAATAAATTATTTTACATTATTATGCTTTTGATTTCATCACCTATGTGTATTGCAGTGAGCTAATATTACTGATAAGAATATGTAAGAGATAAATAAGGATTTGCAGCCTGCAAATAATTAATTATTTCATTAATTTTTGAACAAATATATTAAGTTTTGTGATTTGTTTGAGAAGATTAATCAATCTAATAATTTGGTCTTACTTAAATTTTTTGCAACAAAAGCGAATTATACGCTGAAAGACCGTAATCTGAGTTAATTATCCGAAATTCATTTAACGTCGTTCAAAGACGAGTTTTCACAATTATTGTAGTCGAGGCGAAAGAGATTTGTAAAGGAATCGCAAACACAATTAAGAGCAAGTTGTTGTTTGTTGAATTGTTATGGAAAGAGTGTATATGACACCAACAGATCGCGCCATCGCGTAACTGACATTCGAAATCATCATTACCGTAATAAATAAAATTAAACTTATAAAGAAAATAGATGATAAATTTAATAATAATAATAATTAATTTTATTTTAAGTTCTTTGGATTTAAAACGAAGTATTTTTTTATTTCACAGATCTATTTACATATTACCTGTGGTACCAGCGACTTCGTACGCGTCAATTTTGATGTAAAAATACACTCATCATCATCATTCTCCTGCCCTTATTCCATTCTAAGTGAGGTCGGCTCAATATGTTATAAACATGTTGTCACATGATTTGGCTACGTATTTTACGACCGGCCGCCTGCCTGACGTCAACTTACCTTAGTCGCCTTTTACGACACCTTGGTAAGAAATGAGGGTGGTCTATTCTATGCAGCCTGATACAACACGGCACTTACCTTAGTCGCCTCTTACGAAACCTAGGTAAGAAAGGAGGATGGTCTATTCTAATCTTCCGGATACCACACGGCTAAAAGAAAATAGATCTAACTATTTCCGCTTTAAGAATAAAAATGATAAATTTAATAATAATGATAATTATCATTAATTTTTAATTAATTTATTTATTTTATTATAAGATCTTTGGATTTAAAACGAAGTATTTTTTTATTTCACAGATCTATTTACATATTACCTGTGGTACCAGCGACTTCGTACGCGTCAATTTTGATGTAAAAATATAGTCAATTATATATTATATTATTTTTTGTTCCCGATGGAAAAATGGGAGTTTTCCTTTATGTATTGGTATGTTACTTAAATTTTATCAAATTTAATCGAGATTTCTCCCGAGTATGTAAGCGAAACAAACGAGAATTTTTGCATGAGCGAATAATCGTTAAATAAACTTATAGAATTTCTTTTTTTTCCGTTCTATCGATATCTAGTCCTTATAATTTATTAACTCTAACAGTTTTCTGAAAATTAAAACGGAAGCTGAATTGATAAAAATATATATTTGTTAAATCAGTTCAGTCCTTGAACCTGGGAAAAAAGTTCGATATAAGGCCGTAAAGCCTTCATTTCACCTTAATTTGGACGTATTTAATACTGATGCATAGCGATGCAACAAACTGGAGAAGAGTATCACGAAATACGTTATATTTTTCAAGGATTAACAACTACGAAAAGTTTTGTTTCCCTAGTTCATTTTTTGTTGACCAAAAAACAGTACCATTTTTAGTTATTCACATTTTAGTCGCTTACATCTCCATCACTCGAGGCAGCCTCCTGGCCGCTAAAGCTCGTTATTATGATTGTGCCCTGTAGAGAGATACAGAATCAAATCAGACGTAACAATGGCAGTGCAATTAAAGCCGCGAGGGGAAGACTTGTAATCGACCCCGATTTACAATCGCAAATTTTTCTTGCCATATTGCACTTGTTAGATATTCCTCGCAAGAATATTCATAGATTAATGAGTATTATTAAAATTGCAATAACTTAAAATTACATTAACTTTTTGAATTTTACGTATTACGAGTCTATAATACATGTAATTAATATATCAAGGATATTTTAACCGAAAGCGGCAACACAATTCGTTTGACTTTGTTCTTGGAAATTTAATTAAATTAAACTAATTAACTAATCTAATAGTATATCTTATATTTTTATCTCACTCACTCAGTTGTTCCGTTTTAAGTATTCATAACTTAAAGTATTTTTGCAATATCAAATCTTGTCCAATCTTGATTTGAACTCCTGTAAAAACACGGAAGTGCCACTAAAATACCTAAGGACACCAACACCCATCAGGTTTGTATAAGACGCCCACGCGTGGCCTCTTCAACATGACTATGACCTTCAGTAATTATTCTGAATATATTTCCCTCCATCACTCGCTGAGCGACTTTTGCAAGTTGTATATATAGTATATATAATAATAGCTTTGACTAACTTCGACACGTTTTTTTTAAAAACATTTCTTATAATCATTTTTATTCAAAGTTAATACGCCATTTTGTATTTTCCAAAGACCTAGATGGTTAGTTTGCAATGTAAAAGTTTCAACTCATTGTCAACTGTAATGCAAATTCTTCCTGAATACGGTCTGTTTACTTCTTTGCCCCTTTTGTTTTAGCCGTAACGAGCAGAAAAAGGACCCATTCAGAGCATCCGAACCTAATTACCCTACCCTCGGTTACAAAGGAGGGTTTCTAATTAACGACTTTATGTCAAATAATTTGTTTGAGCCGACAACGTCTTACTTCGTTTCAGTCGCGGATTGGATTAAGTTTGCTTTCGGTCGGGAACGTTTGTTTAAGAAGAAAAGCATTTGAGTGGATCAATTCTGAATCGTTTGTATTTTAAATAAACTCTCTCTTGAACAAGCCTAAAGTCAATTTTGATTTCCAGAAAGAAAACCTTCTCTTTTTAGTACAACGCGGAGGAACGTTGAGTATCTTATTATATTCACTTCCACAACCTTAACACGTTCGTTTACGAATATGCATATATTGCATATCCTTTACATTAGAAAGTCCCTAGGGGTATAAGAGAAAATTTATGTAATGCTAAATGTAGACTTACACTTAACATTACATAAATTTTCTCTTATCGCAAATTATAGCAAAATAATATCATCATTACTTTCGCATTTATCAAGTTAAGTTACAAAACAAGTCAATTTACAAAATCTTTTGCTAAAATTTCATGTCCTTACCGTTAACCGTTGAGGAGTTCCCTCGTCTAGAGCCAATCCTGCCAGCAGTATCAGGTCGTGCTTATCATAAATATGCATTGTCATAGGGACTAAACCAATGTATAAAATTTCAGCTCTATCGGACACAGGAAAGTGGGTCAAATTTTACTTGCAAAATTCCACCTTCACGTATATACATACACGGCAAGTTAAATAAAAGTTTTAAAAATTACACAAATATTTTTAATGCTGATATTGTGTTATAAATTCAAATTATTCTTTATTCAAGTAAACTTGTTAACAAGTGCTTTTGAATCGTCAACATCTACTGCTGGTCCGGAAAGTTGTTCCTACCGAGAAGAACCAGCAAGAAACTCGACGGTTGCTCTTTTCAAAGAATAATTCTTATTACTAGTTACATATAGTTATTAATGTTTTATACAAGGTAAAACAGTAGCTATATCCACGCATTCTTATCGTCTTATTAATCCTCAATAGTATAGTAAGCTTTCTGTATTAGCCTTTTTAACAGTGTTTTTAAACTGCTGTAATGCTAAAGTTAAAGTAGATAGCGGAATTTTATTATCTTATACCCAAACCCGCAAACGAACTTATGCAAGGCGCAAAACAGGAACCGCAAGCATATTTCGGTTTCTACTTTATATTGATTATATCCAGTCAGTTAGTTATATAGCCATTGAATGTAATTTAGATGAATTGCCATTGTCAAAGCAACCAAGCACATCGCATCTTGTCCTGTCAGCTGTTCGACAGTACTGCGCGGTCATATTCTGGAGTTGATATAATATGGTTAATTTATATCAAGCATGTAATATAGTAAGAGTAGTAAAGCAATTGTTTAAAACTATCACAATGCTGGACTATGGTGTCCTCCTTTCTTGGAGAAATGTATTAGAGATTTGAGTCACTCTGTTGCTCCAATGCGGCTTACCAGGTAGGAATTGTTTATCAAGTATTTTTTATAAAACAAAAGTAATAATAAAATTAATTTGCTATAATTCTTGTTGCACGTGTTCAGAGGTAAAATAAAATAAATGGTGGGGTTCAACCGATTACTATATAACACTGCTTGTTTGGATAATGCTTCGCTTTGTGATTTTGCCATGGGGTCTATCTCCTGATGATGCTTCGGTTGCGGGGCGAAACGATTGTTGAGTTTTTGATAGTGAACGTGTGTAGTGCTTGTGTATTGTGGTGGCAGTAGTGGAGGTTTGTGCATGTGTTTTTACGAATCCTGCATGTAACGGGTATGAAAGAACGGATAGTCCATACATTTAGCACTAAATATTTCTTCTATTTACTGTATAGCGGATTATAGCAAAATAATTATATTCTTACTTTTGTACTATGGATCTCCGCAAAGTAACGCCTAATTCTATAAATTATTTTTTATAAAAAAAAAGTCATAGCAGCTCGGAATGTGAAGTTTTGGTGAGATAATACACCGCCACCGTTAGGCCATCATATGTCTTTTAGCATGTCCTACAACCGGTACTTTAACATTAAAAGTGGTTGCGGACGAAATTGTGGACATCTTCAGTAACTGAGTGAATTTTTATTTAGAAAATAATCAAGTTTTGATCAGATTTGGATAGTTCTGTTTCGAACACATCTATATTATTTCACTACATTGTCATTTCTTAAACTATTGAAAGTTGATTAAATTTACTTATAAGTACTTAGAATTAGATTGATCGTTATAAATTATAGTTCAATCTGTCATTGCTAACAACCCCTTTGTCGGCATTATTGGCCACAACTAATTAAGTTAATGGTGATTTACACTCTGGCTCATTTTGATAATAATAATTGTGACTTTACGTCTTCAAATATTAGAATTTAAATCCAATAGAGTCAGAAAAAATAATTCTACTATGCCACTGCTGGGCCTCTTCGCTCGTTTTTAGGAGAGAAAGGTTTGAGCTGAGAACCACCATGATGCTCCAATGCGGATTATGTTACACATATCCCAGGAAATTTTTCAGTGATATACGAATATATTTCGGTTTCCTTACAATTGTTTCCTTCGCTGAAAAAATGTGTGACAAATTGCAAATATCATCACACGTTTTTTCAAGTCTTTCAATAGGACAATCTAAATCATCATTTACATTCTCCTGTCGTTATTCCACTCTAATTGGGGTCGGCATAACATCTTTTCTGCTTCCATTTTCTCCTGTCATTCGTTAACTCTGGCACTACTCCTTTTCTATGCATGTCACACACAATTTGATAATCTCTTTTAAGTTCTTCTTCTAGACAGATATCCATCCAAATTCACATTTAACACTCGTTTAGTCACATGATTTTTATCCCCACTCATCACGTGTTCATACCATCTTAATATCATAAGACAATCTAAATTAAAAGTATAATATATAGCGCAATAAACTGTTCAATATTAAAATTCAAACCTTATGTTTTTATTTAATGTATTTTTTACTAGTGGGAAAATAAACAATTTAAATTGATACAACATTATGTAACGAACTCTACAATTGGATGGCTACAGTAATAGACAGGCATTAATTTAACCAAAACGCTATATTCGAATAACGAATGAACATATCACATGGACTTAGGGCCCATAACGTAATATCAGGTGCTCGTAGGGTTCATGTGGGCATTAATAATGATAAATTTGAGTCATTAATTCGTGGGGATTAGACTTGGAGGCGAGTGCGCGTCGCCGATAACCAAATATTAACTCAATTAGCAACGAGACGCGCCGGGCCGGCATTCAAATGTCTGCTAATCCGTCCCAAAGCCGGCTAGAATTAGGAATGGTCAGTCTACCGGGCTTAGACGAAGCCTTTTGTTTTTTAAAATTATCCCTTATTCTTATTTGTACAAATATTTGTATTGCCTATTGACAAACTCAATAAATATGTTTAGATGCGTTCATTGTAAGTATATAAGACATTTTTTGAAAAAACTATTTTTTTAAATTATATTTGGCTCTCTAAATTATTTAAATAGATCGGAGTAATTATACATACATTTTATAATTTAATGACTCATGCGACCTGTATAATTTATATAGTTTTTTTATATGTAATATACTTTTGTAGCGTTACCGAAAGGGGTAGAGGTAAGCATAACTAAGTATACAATATGCACAGAGAGCAAAAAAACTATCAGCGTAAGGATAATCCTTATTATTCCTAGCGAACGCGGAACCCTTTAAAGTATGACATTAATAGGAGGCTTGTTACTGTAACGAGTGATCTGACATGTACTCACTAAGACTGCCATGTACTGCTAAGATAACTTCAGATATACAAAATATGAGAGACGTTTAGAAAAGTTAAGTTCTTTTGTTTATATCATACATCATAAAGGAAATTAAATAAAATTAAGAGAACAATTATATTTTAAAAGGCTTTTGTTTTCCGCGTGAGTAAATGCAGCCAGTCAACTACATCGCCATTCAATCCGACAGTTTTACGACGAGCGTTTATTTGCACGTTCCGCTTCGTTCACGGCTTTATGGCACTTTTTTATGGCGCCACTAGCTCATATTTTGGCAGGGTTAACGGATTAAAGGATGAATTAACTGTGAAATATTCAAGCAGTATAACAAGTGAGCTTAACTTTTTTGATACTGTTTTTCTAAAACATATCCATTGCAATATAATAATTGTCCATGTGTTTACCTACATATAAAAACCGGCTCTACTCATAAGTAGCGAGTTTGCTCTAGTATTAAATCCAGGGGACAAGCAGAGAAAGGAAGAAAAAATAATTAGGTCGTAGTTGCAACCATATTCACAAGCTTTCTACTTTTTTTTCTAGGTCCAGTAGGTCGGGGTGACGGCTTCCGCTATTGTACACGTCCACATCCCTCCACCTGGCTTAGACTATAAGTAGTTGAGATCTAACTAATGCTTAACCTAAATGGGGGTTGAAGGGTGAGAACAAGAGTGGTAAGGGGGTGCTATGCGGACCGGGTTGATAGCTTTCAGTATTGGATACGACTACTGTCACCAGATCGCGCAGCATCTTCTCAAACTTAAAGGAGAATGGAGTCGTTAGGAAAATGGGGTAGAGGAAGCTCTGCCCGGGTTTTAGCTTCCACTATTTAATACGTCCACCGTCGCCTGGAACCAAGAAGAGTCCCCCCGATCAGCTTTCTACTACAAGTTAATCTAAACCGTTGCCAGACTGAAATACTGAAAAACTTAGGTCAAAGTTTTTAACCCAAGAGGTCCCTATGTCTAACAGGATATTGTAAGTTTAAAAGAATTGGCTACTAATGTATTTCTTTTTCAAATAATTTGAAGGGACGTTTAATATATAAAAGTGTCCTTTATAAATCTCTAGCTTTGCCCGCGGCTTCGCGCTCGTTGATATAATTGCACCACGAAGTTATTTCTACGTATATTCGCAAAGATTCTAATGTAATGTTTATGTAAATGTAAACGTTTATGTTCTATTAACATAAACGTTTTTGAAGAATTGCACTATCTTGTAGTAAAAACCGCACAAAATCCGTTTAGTAGATTTCGAGAAAATTTATAACATAGAGACAGACAGCGTTTGGGGACTTTAATAATGTACATAGATTACTTTGTTTAGCGATTCGTTAACATTGCATCGATCGGTACTAATGTATGTCAGCTGCTACATGTTTATGTAGTCTTAGTTTTATTACTTAGGGCTCAATAATTATCTGGCAGAATCCGTCGTTATTGATTTGGCTTTAGACAGTCTAAACTGTTTAGAACCGTACAGATTATCACATTCGTTGCTGTTATGACTCTTATTTAACTATATATGTATACACAGGAACTAAACAAAGCAACCAACCTACAGGAACTAACTTGACTGGCCGGTTGGCGCAGTGTGTAGTGATCCTGCCTTCAGCTCCGCGGATCGTGGATTCGATTTCCGCCGAGGGCGGATTTTCTATAAACAATATGTTGGTTATTCGAGCCTGAGTCTATATTTGTATTTAAGTATGTCTCCAAATTTTATATATAGTATATTTACCAGTTGTCTGTCACCCATGACACAAGTATTAAGTTACTTACTTTGGGAACGAACGACCGTATGTGTAAGTGTCAAAAAATATAAATATGCCAAGCAAAATTTATAGAATCTTGCCAGTTAATTTGGTGTGAATGACGTAGGTTTAATTAGAACAGTTTTAGCAACGGTCTCCCTCGAAAGGGGTATCAGCATATGAATGTGTCATATCTGTGATTGACCGTGTGTGCTTTGCAAACAGGCGGTAACGAGCGATCAATGCGCAATCACACTCGCTAATCACTTGCGATTGACGGCGATCACACCCACATGCGTTCGAATGACGTGTGTGACGTGAGTGATGCAAATTAATTATTATGATTATACTAGCTTTGCTTACGACTGTGGCTGCGTAAATTTCATTATCAAACGAAAAATGGCTTTATGTCGTTCTCTCGCTATTCAACTATGTTTATACCAAAACTAAATTAATCGTTTGCTCCATTCAGACGTGAAATAAATGAACAAAAAACCCACTCGCTTTCATATTATTAACATTTGATTCAATGAAGATATATTCCTCCTCTTGATATTGCAATGTAAAAATTTTCCAGGTTCTTCGAACTAATTGTTATAACGCAATGCAAATTGTGATTGCAAAAAATATATAACTTATTTTGCAATAATCCGTAATTATAGGAATATCCGTAATTTTCTCTAATCGCATAATATAGCAAAATAATTCTTTTTTTTTTATTATGAAACTCCGCAGAGTTAACGCAATAAATTAAGTAAATAACAAGTATTAAGAGTATTCTTAATACTTATTATATTGACTGGCCCGTTGGCGCTGTGGGTAGTGACCCTGCTTTCAGCTCCGCGGGTCGCGGGATCGATTCACGCTATCGATACACGATCATATTCTATAAACATTTTTTTTGTTCTTTGAGTCTGAGTGTATATTTGTGTTTAAAATGATATATGTAGTATATTTACCAGTTGTCCGTCACTCATAACACGAGTATTAGGTTATTTACTTTGGGATTGACGACCATGTGTGTCCGATGTATTTATTATATTGCGTTTTTTAACAGATGGAAGTCTACCGATATTTTGAGGAATTATTTAATAAATATTCGGTCATTAATACCCTTTTAATGTGGCTAAGTGTGCAGTATGATCCGTCATTCCATGGATACACAGCTAAAATTCGATAATAACACAATAAAAGTAAAATTTCGTGGTAAATGTGCTTTTTTTTTCTTAAATAGTGTAATCGAATATTTATTTTAAAAATGACTAAGGCCTAGAAATAGTATTCACTATTTGTGTTACTTAAAAATTTGAATATAAATAAAGTCATTATGAAATTTTTTATGTAAGATTTTTGTTTTTATTAATTTTCAAAAATTAGCTCTACATCCGTAAAATGAGTAATTAGATCGCTATATCTATAAATAATATATTTATTGCATACCCAAGCAGAAGCAAGTCTACGTAATGACGGCACGCGCTGTATAGTCAGTAATTAACGACTGATTAACGGACAATTAGGCAGTAATCACTGATAACAGATGTCACGGGTTGGGCCTAATTGACCATATTGTGTAGGCTACCGGCTTGTTAAACTCATATAAATTATAATATTACAAACACGGCATAACATAACTGAAGATCGCTTTGTTTATTCATCAAAATTATCAAGAAAAAAATGATACGTTTATTAATATTAATTAACGTAAATAGATAATCATAGATTATGTTAAAATAAAGATTGCATTAACGCTTTGTAATAACATTTGAATATTTTTAAATATAAATATTGTTTGGCAAACTTGCTTGAGTCAAAGTAAATAGAATATATTTTTATATTAATTTCATTAATAAAATGCTCCTTTGATTTACCAAAGAACTTAAAATCTACTCGGATGAAACAAAAATAAGAAATCAGTCTTTATATTTCTATTACCCTATCTATAATTAAATAAGTGCCCAAAGCGTTGAAAGAGCAGCTTAGAATTGTTATTTTTTCAAAAGCTTTTATTATTGTTGAATTTTGAAATTGAAATCAGCTTAAAACAGAGGAATTTTCAATATTTACTTCATATGACGCTTGGCTACTGAAATTATGTGCCGGACATAAGACTGATTTACGAGCTACGGAATGTAATCGACTTTCGCAGGCATGGATTTACCGAAACTAAACTTTGAAACTGCAATATTTTGTTCAAACTGAATTGTACACTAACAGTAGTGTGAATGTAAAAAAATACTTATCAACAAATATGTTAATAATGGAATACAAGATTTTTCCTTACGAAATGATATCCTTGAGACCAAAACACTTACGTTAATTTATTACAATCCTTGTTAAAAAAGACAAGAAAAATAGGTGAATATGAATTTTCATTCATAAGCTATAAAAACAGAGTCACATACTTTAAAAAACAGACAGATTCTTCATAGAAACTTCATGTAATTTCATGTTAAAAGTATGCAAATTTCTTTCAGTATGTAAATTTCTTTTGTATGGAATTTAACGAGTAAAGGAATAAAATTTAAAGGGCAAAGTAATAAAATTGGAGACTTTACGACCACGATCGTGGTCAACCGTGTGAAAGATACCGAATAAAAACGCCGAATTTGGAGATCGAAACACAGTCATGAATGAGAAGCCGATCTACTAATACCACATCATCACAAGTGCTGACATGGAGGACGAGTTATTCAGAAGTAAGCAAATTTATCCTGTTGTTCACTTTAACAATGAAACGTGCATCACCGACGACCATGCCGGAGAGTTCGCAGAAGAAGAAGAACGACCTTGGCAGAGACGAGACGGGGATAATGGACTGGGCGAAGATCAGTGAAGAAATGAGTCTAAACTATGTCCTGGATCAGAAGGGCTTGGGTTCGCTGAAAGCGATGGCAGACTGCGAGTCATGTGGAGAAACGGAAGAACGAGACGATATTCGGTCAGAGGAGGAAGTTCAGAAAGCGCTACAGGAGACAATACAAATATGGACGGATCAATATACCCAATCGGTACATATATCACAGACGATGAAGACCAAATGTCAACAGTTTATAACGGACCTTTCAAACTCATCGTTGTCCATTACGGAACAAAAAGACGTCATTGGCACCTCATCTACATCAGTTATAATAAACAGTGGGGATTTATCTCTAGATTGGGAAGAATTATTCAAATCAAATCAAAATATTATTTATTCAAGTAAACTTGTAAACAAGTGCTTTTGAATCGTCAACTTTACTGCTGGTTCGGAAAGCTGTTCCTGCCGAGAAGAGCCAGCAAGAAACTCGGCGGTTGCTCTTTTTAAAATATAAATCTTAGAACTAGTTACATTTATTTATTACTGTCTTGGACAGGGAGAAGTGCACCTATATCCACACATCCTTATCATCTAAGTAATCTTCAACAGTATAGTAGGCTTTCTGTATCAGCCTCTTTTTAACAGTGTTTTTAAACTGCTGTAATGGCCAAAATTGATTTCGGAATTTTATTATAGAATCTTATACCCAAACCCACAAACGATTTATGTACTTTTGCTAGGCGCAAAGCAGGAGTCGCAAGCTTATGTCGGTTCCTACTTTGTCTATTATATACATCACCTATCGTTTTATAATTCTTTATATTTTTATGTACAAAAATTACGTTATTTAAAATATACTGTGAAGCAAATGTTAGAATACCTGTTTCCTTCAACTTCTCTCGCAGGGAATCACGCGGACTTAAATTGTAGATGCCACGTATGGCTCTTTTTTGTAATACGAAAATTTTTTCACTATCTGCGCATTTACCCCACAGCAATATTCCATAAGACATAATGCTATGGAAGTAAGCAAAATAAACAAGTTTCGCTGTTTCGACATCTGTAAATTGTCGTATCTTTCGAACAGCGTAGGCTGCTGAACTAAGTTTCCCTGCAAGAGTTTTTATGTGTGTGCTCCATTGGAGTTTTGAATCCAAGGTCACTCCCAAGAATACAATAGTATTTTCTGTTTTCAGTGGTACATTATTTATGGAGAGCCTATTTGCTGTTTTTGCAGCATTAAGTAATGCAAATTTAATACAATTTGTTTTCTTTGAGTTTGGTACCAAATTATTTACCCTGAACCAATGGGCTACTTGCGATAAACCACTGTTTACTTCGTCAATATTATTGTCATTTCTATTTACTTTAAAAATTAAAGATGTATCATCCGCAAACAGTACAATATCGCAAATATTATGAATGAAATTCGTAATGGAACCTACAAAACAACAAGCATTAACTGTTTGTCTTGTTTACGCGAGTATCTTTATTCCGGCAATGGTCGTCAAGTCCTACAAGACATTCTCAGCGATGAACATATTGAAACTTGTAAGTGCGCCAGCCATTTATGTGGACTGGCAGGCCTCGATCAATGGACATACAAAACATACGAGACTAAGGGGAGATACAGTACTTCGACATGAAGGCGAGCCATCTCAAAAGTAACAGTCGAGAGTGGTGGACGCAATTGCTGAAACCAGTAACAGTATAGTATGTAAACGACTTTGGAACGGAGATCAAGTACACGGCAAAGACGGGCAAGTTTTACATGGAAGGAGCGACAGTAACCAGCGGGATGTCGCTAGAAAAGATAGCACCACTCATGACCGAAATTCGAATAATATTTTACTTTTATGCAAAAACAGTGCTTTCACAGAATCCGAAGCTTTGGAAGTGCTTGCAAGAACGCCTCAAGGGATTGAGTTTATTTTTTTTGCTCAGCAATTTAGCTTAAAGTCTGGTATATTATCTATAGGTCTGGTGTATTATAAAAATCACGTGTTCTTGTTGTTTAAGTGATAGGTATTCACTCTTTAAGATTGGCCTCTTAAAGGGATTTCTACCCAATAAAATCTTGCTACTTGGATCCACGGGCTGCCCACGACCTTTTTGAGCAACGCTGCGTTTTTCGCTGTGGGTTCGTCATGCATCTTAGGACCCCATTCGACGCCAGCGCCACTTGGTTTTTTGTGCTATATACCAAGCACATCAGCTTCGTGAAACGCTGTACTGTACCGGTAATTTTGGCTCTCCTACGGTTCTCCTAGATGGACCGAGCTTTGCATAGACTAATCTAAAAACAGCTAGCTCCATCTAAAATGTGATTTCTTTTTTTTTTAATTCGGCCGAATGTATTTTGTAATAAAAATGTTTTCTTTTTCCTCCAATTGTTAAATATTCTAATTTAAATGTTCTTCTCTTGTACTTTGTTTATTCGTATAATGAAATATTTAGATTTTAGGTTATAAAAGTATTTATTGAGATTACGAATTAGTGCTGGTATTTAATAAAAATAAGATATTGTCAGACGATCAAAATTCGATATATTTAAAAAGGGAATGGTGAATTGTGAAAGAGGAACCAAGAGTTTGTTGAGAAAAACGAATTAACGTGGAAAGGGTATTATTTTATTACAATGCTGGACATGTCTCTACGAGGAATGTTCCAGCCATATATATTATTGATATTCTGATATTCTGATGTTCAAAATTCTGTAATCTAGAATTCACTAAAACTGCGCTTTTCGATTTAAGGTCGTTTCTCCAACACTTGATGTATTCAAATTTAAATTTGTGTAAAAAAAACAAGTGTAATAATTCTACTGCTGGTTAGGAAAGCTGTTTCTACCGAGAAGAGCCAGCAAGAAACTCCGTAGTTGCTCTTTTCAAATATAATTCTTATAACTAGTTACATTTGGTCATTACTAACTTGTCCAGGGTAGAGGAGTAGCTATATCCACGGACTTTTATCATCTATATAATCCTCAATAGCTTTTTGTATCGGTCTTACTTTAACAGTGTTTTTAAACTGCTTTAATGGCAAATATAAAATCGATTGCGGAATTTTATTATATTATATGTAGTATCTTATATCCAAACCCACAACCAACTTATTTACTTTATATGTTAAATATATGTATAGTATGTTGAAAAACTATGATAGCCCAGCGGTGAGGCCGTGCGACTCTTTCAAGGTCACGAATTCAAACCCGGGCAGGCACCAATTAATTTTTCTATTAAAACTTATGTGTCTAATTTATTATTGCAATTTATCACACGCTTTTCGGTGAAGGAAAACATCGTGAAGAAACCTGCATATCTCTAGAGATTTCTGGTGATATGTGCAAAGAGAATGCCTATTCCCAGCAGTGGTATTGTAATAGGCCGCAACTTTACTTTACTACTTACTTTACAATGTTAAATTATTATCTTTTAAAAACCTGACGACAAATATACCGTAGATTTGATTGGTGAATAAACTCGGAAAGACTTACTTTAAATATAAACAAAGAAACATTTCTTATTTATAGTCCTGACATAAATTACCGAGGTAACATTGTTTTGCCCCAGTAATTCATGACATCAAAGAGCGGAACGTTACACGCCTTGAGACATATCTGCATTCTTGCAAAGATTCAAATTCCAACAATAAAGACGTGTTACACATCAGCTTTAAGAAAGGTTTGCTGTCATCAGAAAATCTTTGAATAGTTGATAACTATGGTTAATATTGAGAGTGATTTTAAAGAAGTACGTAATCCAAATAGTAAGTGAGCTGTGATAGCCCAGCGGTGAGACCGTGCGACTCTTTCGAGGGCAACACGAGTTCAAACCCGGGCAGGCACCGAGTTTTTCTATTAAAACTCATGTGTCTGATTATAATTGCAATTTATCACACGCTTTTCGGTGAAGGAAAACATCGTGAGGAAACCTGCATATCTCTAGAGAATTCTGGAGATATGTGTAACCTACCAATCCCCATTGGAGCAGCGTGGTAGGTCTTAGCTCCAACCCTTCTCTCCAGAAATGGAGAGAGGAGACCTATTTTCCAACAGCGGGATTGTAACAGGCCGCTACTGTACTACTTACATTTTTTTTGAGAAAAAACTCCAGTGAGTTTTTTCCAAGGAGGTCACGGGTTCAAACCCTATTCGCAGCAGTGGGATTGTAACAGGCCGCTTCTTTATTTTACTTTTACGTAATCCAAATATTATATTTTAGTATACTAAATAAATATTTCAATGATAAACAACAATCATAAAATATTAAACATATTTTAATTAATACTGAAAAACCGAGAGAATGCGCATATAGTGTATCCAAAATTAAGAACCTAAATAGTTGTAGATTTTTGTACATTGTTTAAACGTAGACTTTATCATCGTAAATAATTAATCAAGGGTAATTATCAAATTAAAAATTTTGAAAGAATCTTAAAGCTAATATAATAAAGCACAACCAAATGGCATATACATATTAAATTTTATTGAGAATTATTGTTTGAATTTTTTACTTTCTGGATACTCTAACACCTAGAAAAGGCTGTAGCCATTTTAATTATTATATAAGATTTATTTATGGAGAAAAAAACGAATTTAACTAACGTAAATTTATGAATAATATTACTCAGTTATATAAATGTTAAAATTATCATACTATAACATTTATAATATGAGTAGGCTCTATTATTAGAGGAGTTAGCAAACCAAATTCCGACATCGCTATTTAGCTATGGCAGTAATTTTGCTAAAGACATCCTTCAAGTGTCGTTTTTTTATGAAATAAGGCGGAGAGTTTAGTCAGGTACGTGGCAGGTGTATTTAAATATCTGTTATCAAATTTATCTAGTTGTTGTATCTAGTTTTAAAAAACATGATCAATCGTTAGAAGCTTTATTTAGAAGCTTAAATTTCATCCGCGTTCTAGTTTCAGATCTGGTTCTGTTAGTTAGAAGCCCAGGTTGTCACTAATAGTTGAAATAGTTAAATTTTTTAGGTTTTCTTAGTTCGTTATACCTTTTTTTGATTAATTATTTTTGTATCTATCCGACTGTAATAAAATTTCGTATTTTTTATTACATTAATGCTAATTAATCAGTAACTTATAACTTTTAAATATTCCATTTTGGGAACTTTTCACTCACCGTCAATATTAATGTTTCTGCATTATATAAAATATCGACTATATAGAGGAACGGAGAGATATTCGGCGGTTCCTGAAATTTCCATTGCTATTATGAAGTGCAGGAAGAACACGGGATTGAACGATTATATCCTTGTTGGTAACGTGGCAGAGGTGCCTTAAATTAATTTGCAACTTAAGCAGCTAAATACCGACGCCGTCGTTCAGCGACGCCAAGAATTTTCGCAAAGACATTCCTCAAGTGGCATCCCTCGCTACGCTTTAATAACTCTTTAGAATAACTCGACAATTTTTACTTGATGTTTTACGAGATCAAGGCTGCTAAATGCCTTTTAAAATTAATTATCTAAAGTGAAGGGCTTTCTGTTAAAAACTCTTGGTTCATTTTGAATTTTTATTTTTTTATGCTGTGAGCACGGAAAATATTTATATTATATTTATAAATATTTATATATATTTATATATATGTCTCAAGACCTTAAAATACAGAAACTAGCACAGATTTTCTAGAATCATAGAATTGAGCCCAAATTTCCTATGGGACGTGACTAGGCTACGGGTGATCTATAGAAAAGAGTTAGATGGGCGTAAAGAAAACTTTACGCATATCTAATATATCTTTGCACCAGTCAGATATATCTACGAATCACTCAAAAACTTATTATTTTTTTATATGACAGTAGATATTATTTTTTTAACGAAAACATATAATAATATATATTTTTATAAGCTACAACACCACTTACACGCTAATACAAATACATATACGAAACATGCCATGCAATCACCACGTAAAATGAAATGCAATTACAACGCAAGAATGGTTGCAGCGTTTTCGCGTTGAATCGCGAAACTGATTCTTTGATTTGAAAATAGCAAAGTTTAATTCAGTCCATAGAAGACCTAGAAAATCATAGGGATATCCCTACCAATCCGCAGTGGAGCGGCGTGGTAGGTTTTCGCTCCAAACCTTGTTTCTAAAAACGGAAAAAGAAGGCCTACGCCCAGCATTGGGGTAATAACAGGCCGTTACTGTAATGCAGCACTCCTTACGTTGTTTTCCTTTAACGAATAGCAAATAAGTTTTTTTATAGAAAACTCAATGGTGCCTTCAGAGAATTTGGGCCATATAAAAAAAGCATTAATATGATTCTGCAAATTAATTTTATCCAGAGCTATACGTAAACTAAGAGGCCAACCATTTAACGTTTGAAATATATTTAAATCGACATACAAATTACTTGATAAACTGTCCAGAGCGACAGCACTTTAGAGGCTCCACCCATGCCTCGTTTTTCGCCACTGAGGGCGTGGCACTCGGTAGGCGGAGTTTATTTCAATAGGCGGGCGCCCCGCCCAGTTACGGTCACGCCCACCCGGTGATGTTTCAGTTTCTGGCGGGACGTCGCCAGGAATGAATCTCCCGGGGAACTTACGAATTTCACAATCAGCTTTAGAGAATTTTCAGCCATATTTCCCTTACAAAGAAATAAATGCATATATTCCGTATTGTACATTAATAATAATAATAATAATACAGCACTGCTTCTACTTCTAAAACAATTAAAATAAACTAAACTTAAATAACATACAAAGAAGAAAAACATTGTACAATTGGCGACCTTACAAAGTATATGAATATATTGGCTTTCCTCTATCTATCTAATCTAGAAGATACACATTGTAATTATAAGAACATATTTCTGTATGTCTCAAAATTTCCGATATATTTGATACCACCAATGATTAAAATAAATCAACTATCTTCACATTTTCAATTTGGTAACTGTTATAAAGGCAAACATATTTTTAGACATTGCTGAATTACAATTTTTTTAATTATATAGCTAAAATATTAAAACCTAAGAATAATCAAGGATCCGCCGTGTGGTATCCGGCTTAGTAGAATAGACCACCCTCATTTCTTACCGAGGTGTCGTAAAAGGCAACTAAGGTAAGTCGACACGCCGTGTGGTATCTGGTAGAGTAGAATAGACCACCCTCTTTCTTACCGAGGGGTCGTAAAGTACGATTAAGGGAAGTTTACGTCAGAGAGGCGGCCGGTCGTAAAATACGTAGCCAAATCATGTGACAACATATTAACATGTTGTGCCGACCCCACTTAGAGTGGGATAAGGGCAGGAGGATGATGATGATGAAGAATAATCAAGGACATCACCCTTTGTTGACCAATCATTTTGTTCTTTTAATTATTTCATTCGTTTCAACTTGAACTCAATCTTTCTAAAAAGTTTTATTCAACCTCAATGTTCGTATGTGAAGGTGGAATCTTGCAAGTTAAATTTGACCACTTCCCGCTGAATTGATGGAGCTGGAATTTTAGACACTGGTCCAGTCCTGATGACAATGCATGTTTATGATAAGCATGCCCTGATTATCTGCACATTCGCTCCAAACGAGGGAACTGCCCAACGGTTAACTTAGAAGGGACATGAAATTTTGTGAAAAGCATTTTTTTCTCATATTTTATAACTCTTATTACTAGTTACATTTACTGTCTTGTACAGGGTCGAAGAGTAGCTGTCCACGCATTGTTATCGTCTAAATAACCCTTTATAGAATAGTAGGCTTTCTGTGTTAGCCTTTTTTAATAGTATTTTGAAACTGCTGTAATGGCAAAGCTAAAATCGATTACAGAATATTATTATAGAATCTTATACACAAACCCACAAACGACTTACGTACTTTTGCAAGGCGCATATCAGGAACCGCAAGCTTATGACGGTACCTACTTTGTGTATTATATACATCGCCAATCATTTTATAATTATGTTCATTCTTATGGAAAAAAAATAGATTGCTAAAATATACTGTGAAGCCAATCTATTGCCAACTGCGCCAATGGGCTAGTCAATGGTCCAGTGCCATTTGTATTTTTTTACTTTTCTACGTTTCAACGTCTAATATATTCATATCCTACACATAAGCAACGTTTACGTAGTTTATACAAATATGTATTCAGTATTCGAATAAAATGCTAAACTGAGCGCAGGAGAGCATTAACAAAGAGAAACTGTAATATTATTCAGAGAGCGAAACAGGGTGGTCTCATAGGCTTCATTTACATAACGATTATATCATTATACTTTATATTTTTCTATTGGGAAGCAATTTTTTTGTTTCAGTTGCAATTTAAGCTTAAAAGGATAGAAGAAGAATTTGAAAATAGAACGATTTGTTATGTGATGTGAGGAGGTATTGATACACTTGAGTGCTAGATATAAACTGAACTTTATTACAACGTTACATTTATATCTATTCTAATAGAGCGATACAAAGCATACCTATAGATTTATACCACTACTGTTACATCATCTGACATATGCTACTAGAATAACGGAAGTGAAATTGAAACACAGCGGTTGCCCTTTTCACAATACTCGTTCTTTAGTAGTTTAAATTGTTGAACATAACATTGTTGACTTCTTTGATTATTATAATAGCCTTGTAGCTATCTCTATCTTAACGTTAGATAGTTATCTATCTAACGTTAACATCGCCGTAAAATAAACGTGAAAATACTTATTTCGTTCGAGAACGTAAAGAAACAATTCTGTTAATGGTAAACAAAGTAATGTTCCGGAAAAATATGTAATAATAAGATAAATCTTGCTAGAATAGACCACTCTTTTTTCTTACCGAGGTGTCGTAAAAGGCGACTAAGGTATGTTGACGTCAGGCAGGCGACCGGTCGTTAAATACGTAGCCAAATCATTTGACAACATGCTTGTAACATGTTGCGTCGACCCCGCTTAGAGTGGGATAAGGGTAAGAGGATGATGGGGATGATGATGAATAAGATAAATCTTGAAAGGTATCAGTGCCTCAATAAAACCCACTAGGAATTCAATCATTGTTAAATATGTTTATTTATTATTTGTATTTTTTTTTAAATCATTTCTGAACTCTTTAATCATGAAAATTCTATTAATTTTACCACAAAAAAGTTCTACTCGCCATTGTTATCAGTGCCGTATTTTACGTTTAATCTGTAATGATTAATTAAGATGTCGCGGAGGGCGCGCTCGCCGAGTATACATCATAATATCATCTTGTCTACATTTTATTTTAACACAGGCACGGATTTAACGTCAAAAATCGATGAAGCATTCATAATTAGTAGAATTTTCTATATGCACGACACACTATATTACTTTTGATTAGAAATAATTGGAATTATCTATTGGTAATGCAACTTTTTTTCTTAAGTGAAAAAACCATGTGATAAATACATTATGTAAATCAAAAAAAATAAACTGCATTTGCATGTTTTTGGGCTTTTAATCTTCATAGATAGCCATTCTATAAGACGTTGAAGCAAATGGTTTCAATAATCGAAACTAATGTATATTTGTTTATTTTTTGGAATCGCGCATTCCGTATTTTTATCCAACTTCTATAAACACACCTCGTTTTTAATGAAGACAATATTTTGATCAAAAGAAAATTAATAAAAAACAGAAATATATACAAAATTATATACATGACAGATGATTAAAATATTTAGAAAATTTGATAAAATTACCACAAAATTACCGTTTAATCTTCGAGCTGTCAAAACATAAATTTTTACTGTTAAAAATTTGAGAAGAAATTTGAAATTGAGAAACTTTAAGAAGATTACAAGCGCAGTAATAATAACAATAAAAACTAAACAGAATACGACCCAGGATTTAAAATTAGCAAAAGTAATTCATTAACCGCCCACAAAGATTTCAAGTCCTTATTTCGAGCTGGCGCAAAGTATTTTTTAATTCCGCCGCATTAGCATTGTCTTCCCTTGATTTATAGCGCACTGTACGCAAATAGACCGAGATAATGGCTTTTTCACACCTTAATTAAAAATTCTGCTTAATAGATGAAAAATGCGTGCTCGAGATTATATTACGCTCTTTATTATGAATGTAAATATTTCAGGTTATAAATAAAATTAAATCATTACGTATAATAACGGAAACTAGTAACTAGTCAAGCGACGTGTATTAGTAGGCCTAATTACTGAATTGGTGATACCGAGTGATTGTTAACAATGGAGTTGCGCGTTAAAACCAAAACGAGGATTTGAGTTTTCAATAAAAAAATATGTACTTAATTGAATATCATTTAAAAAATTCATCAGAAACTTTTCAGTGAAGGAAAATATAGTGAGGATGCCTGAATATCTCTGAGGAATTCTGGGACACGAATAGCTAGCCAGTCCATATTGGTGCAGCGTGATGAGTCTAATCCCTAATCTTTCTTTCCAAGAAAAGGAAAAGCCAAACGGGCCTTTCCATAGTTATATGAATTTATTTTTATTGAGGTCGTAATTGTAAACAAAAAAATAACGGAATGTAAAAATTACTAGAATAACGCCGTCTTATAACTGAGAGAAAAGTTGTGATAGCCTAGCGGTGAGACCGTGCGACTCTCTAGAGACGACATAGGTTCAAACCCCGGACAGGCACCAATGAGTTTTTCTATTAAAACTTATGTGTCTAATTGATAATTGCAATTTATCACACGCATTTCGGTGAAGGAAAACATCGTGAGGAAACCTGCATATAATCTCTAGAGAATTCTAGGGATATGTGTAACCTACCAACCCGCATTGGAGCAGCATGGTAGGTCTTAGCTCTAATCCTTACATACAGACAGACAACTTTTTGGGACTTTGTTTTATAATAAGTATAGATGAATACTTTATTAATATACATAGATTAAGGAACATCAGAATTTAATCGTTCCGCATTACTACAAAGCTTTGTTTAAGTGATATAGGTTTGGATTTCCGATATGCGTCGAAAAGTTTACTGACACCCGATAGTCGATACCCTGCGCCCATAAACATTCAGCTGGAAGTTTATGTAAGACGATATAAGGTCGGTCGAATCCCACCTTGCTCATTCTTATCAATAGGTATTCATGCCTTTGTATGACAATAAATGTACTTATACTTATATGTATAAATGTACTATATATGTAATTGTGTATAGTGTAGGGCTTAATATATACTTGTATAATGTTTAAAACATTATACAAGGATTAAAGATTTACGCCGTGTGGTATCCGGTAGAATAGGATAGACCACCCTCCTTTCTTACCGAGGTGTCGTAAGAGGTGACTAAGGTATGTGCCGTGTGGTATCCGGCTGCATAGAATAGACCATCCTCATTTCTTACCGAGGTGTCATAAGAAGCGACTAACGTAAGTTGACGTCAGGCAGGCGGCCGGTCGTAAAATACGTAGCCAAATCGTGTGACAACATGTTTGTAACATGTTGTGCCAACCCCACTTAGAGTGAGATAAGGACAGGAGAATGTATGTGCAAGGATTAAAAATTTGTGCTTTGTTATTAGGTTAATACAAATACATTATATTTGTCTTATCGCGTGACATAGATTCAGACGAAAAAGGATGGATCCTCCTTTATACTCGATTATTTCTGTAATATTTCTTCAAAATTATTATTTTAATTTATAACACTATAAAGTTATAAACTCTCAAACTCTCCGCATTCTTTGTTTTGTTATTATTTATTAAAAATTTAAGTCTTAAATTATGTACCATGAATCTTCTTACATATATAAAATTGAATGTTTGAAAAACAGACTGGACTGATTTTAATGAGATTTTTCAGACAATCTTTATAAATTATTAGAATGACCCAGTGGATGAGTTTGTAAAGTTTGGTGGTGATCAGAGCATATTTTTAACTCTTGATTTCTGTTTTGAAGGGAATTCTAGTTAGCAAGGAAGTTAGTTATTGTTAGTAAGGGACAGCTGGTTAGATTCTTACCCACAACAATAACTAGAACCCGTAAGTTATTCAATATTTAAGTATATTTTCATAGCTCAGTACATTTATTTTATTACAAAATATACGCAACAATAGATTAATATCCTAATAATTATACGCGTGAAATATTAATGTTATAACGTTTATTTAGGTGTTTATTGATAATCAAACAAATATGTGACCTTTAAATAATTAGTCCTGCAAATATTTAAACCAGTATTTTATTATCACACAATATATTATGTACTTAGGTGTAGTGTTCGCTTTAATATACTAATGTTGTATGAATATAGCACAGGCTCAAACACGCACTACAAGTAACAACATGTCACTACACGTCCACTCTCACCTCTCTCTCGTGTACTACACGTGTGTGCGCTTGAGACTGTGTAATGTTTATTTGTGCATAAGTGTGAGTGTGAGTTAGTGTGAGGATATTCATGTATATAAATATACAAGGTAAGATACACACATGTCAACCCACATACATTACATTAGGTAAGTTATAATATATCGAGAAATTAGTGAATTTCAGGTCAACAGGTCAACTAAATTTATTTAACCTTATATTTATATAATATAATAAATAGCTTACGCTGTCAACTCCTTCTGACTGCTTAATGGGATTCTCTGAAACATTTATTTTGTCATGTAGATACAAGAATACAATGCAATATAAACATTCTCTGTAAGGTTTAGATCGTATCTTCTTGATCTTGTATACAAAACTTCTTCATCTCTTTGCTCAAATATAACTAACGTTAACTTATGTTACCAATACTTTTGCTCGTTATAAACCCTGCTCTATTACTCTGATCTCGGAAACCAGTTACAGTTCAGTGAATGTGTACGTTTTTTTTTTAGCTTGAGATATATACTAACACTCGTCTTTCAAAATTCTTTATTAATAATTTACTTTAGGTATATTATGTACAGAAAAACAGGATATTATTGATCAACCTCCTGTCCTTATCACATCCTTATCCTGTCGGCACAACAATTTAAAAACATGTTACCACATGATTCGGCTACGTATTTTACGACTGGCCGCCTGCCTGACGTCAACTTACCTTAGTCGTATTTTACGACCCTTTGGTAAGAAAGAGGGTGGTCTATTCTGCTCAACCGGATACCACACGGTGGGTCAACTTACCTTAGTCGTCTTTTACGACACCTCGATAAGAAATGAGGGTGGTCTATTCTACTCAGCAGGATACCACGCGGCGGGTCGTCTTACCTTATTCGCCTTTTACGACACCTCGATAAGAAATGAGGGTGGTCTATTCTACTCAGCAGGATACCACACGGAGGAGAAAAAAAACAATATTATTGTACGACTAAAAACCACTGAAAACCGTACAAAAATACGTTCAGTAGATTTTGAGAAAATCGATGTCATACAGACAGAACGCTTTTTGGGACTTTGTCTTATAATAAGTATAGATAAGTAATTTTCATTATTGTAATAATATTCCGTTTTACGTCGAATACGTTCTTATTATATCTGTACATTAAAACACGTGTCAGTTTCACGTCCCTCGTATTAATTGGCGGAGCAAAGCTTTCCAGTGCTATAGTTTAGCAAACACGGCACTCAAGCCTGCGCCCCTGTACCATAACCGTCGGATTTAAAGT
Organism: Morpho deidamia; assembly: GCA_947086505.1. Classification (NCBI taxonomy): domain Eukaryota; kingdom Metazoa; phylum Arthropoda; class Insecta; order Lepidoptera; family Nymphalidae; genus Morpho; species Morpho deidamia. The sequence goes on from CAMTZC010000025.1 coordinate 7,715,144, forward strand.
GGACCGCCGGTTTGTCGCTCGTTTCAACCACAAGCGCCCTCTTGCTGAAACTCTAATTACGATAAATGATGTTTATAATTAAAATAACACTCGTTATTCTTGGGCCACGAATCAAAGCGAGATTCCGAATAGCTGATGCGTTAACAGGACCACTTCACTTTATGCGCTATTTTTCTGTACGCTTGCATATCTCTCTCGTCTAGGGCTGGATTGTAAGATGAATGTTTTAATTGGCCTCCACAAAAAGACTTTAGTTTTAATTAGCTTAAGAGATATCAAATCTTTTTAGTAAACGGGAGTTTACATGCTAATGATTTTTTGTGATGTGTTTGCCACCGTGTTGTATCCGCCTGTACAGAATAGACTACAATCATTTCTTACCGAGGTGTCGTCAAAGGCGACTAAATTAAGTCCACCCGCCGTGTGGTATCCGAATGAGTAGGATAACCCACAATCATTTCTTACCGTGGTGCCGCAAAAGGCGACTAAAGTAAGTTGACGTCAGGTAGGCGGCTTGTCGTAAAATACCTTGCCAATTCTTTTAACAACATGTCAGGGCAGGAGAATCATGAATGATGACTTCCTTAAGAGATCGCGCTATTAATAACTATCAACGCATGAGAAATTTGAAAGAATTTGTCAGAGCTTGGATTCCATGTCGTAAAATAGTAATGCTAATGTAATAGTGACATTAGAGTAACTTTTTGCGTCCATTATATTAGACTATATGTAAAATTGAAAATATCTTGTTTCATTTTTAATGGATCCTTGCTGTTGTTCTTAAGATTAAGACGATATTACGTTCCGTAATAATAGGTAACTTTTAATGGGTAATTTGTTTTTTAATTAGAAAGTACTCGATGCTATAAATATTTTTCTTCATCTACTTCAAACGACCGATATCGACTGCTATCCTACTTTGCTAAGGTCGTCAAACCACTTCGTAGGAAAAATTAACAATATTAAAAAGCCAATGGAAGTTACTTTTTTTCTACAGCAATAAATTTTCACAGTCGAGCATGGTTCTCTTCGAAGTATATCTTATATATAATAAAATGTATGTTCCTTATAGACTCCGAAACAGATTTTAGTTAAATTTTAAATCTTTACAATCATCTACAATACATCTTTTCTATTTTAATTATTAAGTTCTGTTTCGAGGGAATTTGGGACCAGACTGTGCCACAGCAACACGTGGACAGCTAGTATGAGCATAAAAATAAGTTCCGTCATAGTAAATATATTTTAGTAATCTGTACTGCAGTAGCAGATATTATTTAAAAGGTTATAGCTGTGTCTTGCATATAACGTAGAATGTTGAGCCCTTAATTAGTATTCTCACAGCCCCAGCACTGGATGTGCTCCGTGCTAAGCTGTGCGTGCCCTGAGCCACCCCGGTCGTCTACCGTGTCTATACTTACTGATCGACTGATATCAGATGTATATACCTTTTAATGTATTTGTAACAACTATATTACCTAGAAATAAGAATAACATAAGAACAGAATCATCATCCTCCTACCTATTATATTCAAATTCAAATTCAAAATATTCTTTATTCAATTAAACTTGTAAACAAGTGCTTTTGAATAGTCAACTTTACTGCTGGTTCGGAAAGAACCAGCAAGAAACTCGGCGGTTGCTCTTTTTAAACTATAAATCTTAGAACTAGTTACATTTATTTATTACTGTCTTGTACAGGGTAGAAGTGCACCTATATCCACACATCCTTATCATCTAAGTAATCTTCAACAGTATAGTTATACTGTACTGTTCTTCAACAGTGTACTTTCTGTATCAGCCTTTTTTTAACAGTGGTTTTAAACTGCTAAAATGGCATGGCCAAAATTGATTTCGGAATTTTATTATAGAATCTTATACCCAAGCCTACAAACGATTTACGTACTTTTGCTAGGCGCAAAGCAGGAGGACCTACTTTGTCTATTATATACATCACCTATCGTTTTATTATAACTTTTGTACTATGAAATTCCGCGAAGTAACGCCTACTTCTACAAATCGTTATATGTATAACAAAAAATCTGCCTAAATATAAAGATTAATTCATTAATTCCTGAAAAAAAATGCTAAACGATGTAAAAATAATCTTCCATTTAGCACAATAATAAAATTTACAATACAATTCACGTTTATTTGCATTCTTGAACAGTGCACCCGGTCTTGACGATTTCATCAGTCACACTGTAAAAATTAATTTTCAATAATGAAGTAAATGTAAATTTTCTTTATGTTGTGAAATTGATCACTTGTTGAAAAATGATTGCCAATCAGAATGTAGCCAAACAAAGGTACCCGCGCGGCGTAAAATATATTTCGTTGCATCTGGAATCACTTTTCCAGCAATAATTAACTTTATTTACATTTCGCCTTCAGGCTGTTTTATAAGGACTGCGGTACACTTATTACATTTCTTTATTAAATTATAATAGATAATTATTTATTTTTTTACCGTTTATACAGTTTCATTATGAGGTAATTAATGAATGTTATTATAAATAAATTTATAGCAACTCATCAATTTCTTGCTTCTTTGACTTAATATATTACTATTATTTGACCAGGTTATACTTATTCATATCTGAGATGCACCTAGCTCCTATATACACTTATTTTATTTTTATTTCTTAAGGATAACCAACAGGACTTACATTATTAATACTATTAAATACTCTACAAACTATTTAATTAAATACAGTCTTAATTATAGGTTATGACGGCATGCAATAAACTTCCTAAATGACTTCAATAACTTGGTTAGGATTTATTATGATAAGTATAATGTTAGTGGTAGCTGTAGAAACTGGCCGCTTATGTTCTCCGATGGAAAAAGGACGATATGTAAATGGCTACATTACTATTAAATAGAGCATGCTTACTAATTGGTTTTTGATGCGATACTTCGCACATATGTATTATTCGATGGTTTTTATTGTTTTGTTTTTTAACAATAATCTACAAATAATATTATTGTATTTAACATTTCATCAGGATTTACATACATAAACACTGAAAGTATGTGAAGATTAATCCAATATTTTTATTAGAACTCTAATTTGCATAAATGGACTTCAAATAACTATATTTAACAGACCAATGTGTGACTTAGCGGATTAAAATTAATTAAAAACTTATTTAAATTGGTTAACGCAGTGTGCCGCAACTTTATTTAAGGAGGTTCCGCCGGACGTATAATTAAAACCATCCTTTACTGATTTATCGCGTCCACAATTTATTCCTTTATCTTTGTGCAGACCACTAATATATCTTTATTCAGTGCTTGAGATAAAATTAGCGAATTTGTTCGTTGCTTGTTCACCGCACCCCGCTTTCCTTTCGCTCTGTTTGTTAAAAGGGTTAACAAAATTTTCACTTTCCACGTTTATTTACGCCGTAAAGAAAATCTGTTATAAAACTCAGTTACACATTTAATGATTACTCTGATCATCTGTTTAATCTCATCTTTGAATTGATCTTTAAAATTAAATATTTAAATTTAAGTTTTACGGAATGCTATGCCTTTCGTGTAATAGGTATTTTATTTACAGGCAAAGTTTTTTTCTGAACTTGACGATAAATTTTGTAGCTTATTTTAAATTATTAATAATAGCGCTATCAGAATCAGAGGTTTTTTAGGTTGTTTATCCACCTAGTGGAGATTTCACAAACATTGGGTTCAACAAAATTACTTGACTTAATTCAGAAACAACACTTCACAGTGTCGAGACCAAAATATCCATCAGTTATTCATACTACGTACTCGTACGTTACGTACCTTATCAGCTCTAGTACTCGTCGAAGAACGGCTTTAACTATTAATGGTCTTAATTGTTATAAAGGGTCATATATAGATACTTTTTCCCAATGCCTAATAAGTGAAGCTGAACTTTCTTCTGCAGGATATTAGCAAACGAGTGCTACCCAGTCAAGTAGGTTAAATGAAATTGTTTTAAACTTATGACCCCACAAGAGATATAAATTTACAATTTTAAGTTACTTCGGGATTTACTTGTCGTGCAACGATAAAGTTCAAATCAAATCAAAATACTCTTTATTCAAAAAAGCACTTTTGAGCACTTTGGAATCGTCAAGGATCAATATGATTAATGAAGCTACAACTGGTTCAGAATGTTGCAGAATTTTTTGAACATTTTCAATTTTACATAATTAAACCGCAGTCTTGTATGAAACTGAAAAGTTTTTCTCTTCTTCGTGTTGATTGATAACATCCAACTTAACAATAAGGATTTGACGGATAATTAAATGTCAATATAAACATATCGATAATACTGGACGTTTGCGCTGAGGTAAAAAAATCAGCGCCGTGAAAAGCGACTCGTCATTCATTTATTCATTAATAGTAACTAAAATGTTCATGCCCAGCATTGACATAAGATATAAGACGAAATTTACTATTAAGTAAGCAAACAATTACAGTTTCTCATTCCTATTGTAAATACTCGCATACATGCCGTTACGTATGAGAGCGAATAATGTACATTCATTAAAAATGAATGCACATGCGATGCATTTATTGCTATTTGCGGAGACCATTACCCGGGAGTAATAGCAGAAAATGCACCGTTAATAAATTTAAAGGGCGATTTATTAAAATTTTCATCAAGCGAGCCATGTTGAGGTTCGATAAAAAGATTAATAATTCACAAGTTTACGGTGCTTAGTGAGGCATTGTTGCATGGTGGCGCGTTATCGGCCGATCTCGCGGTGAAATGGCACTGTATAAAATGCATCTAAAGAGAAGGCTGACGGCAGTGCGGGTAGCCGGTTGTTATGACACCTAATATGCATTTGGCACGCGATCCCGTGCGGTGCCCGAGCTCCATAATGATTTGGTATAACGCTTAAGCGTGTATTGGTGGCGCGTGATTGATTAGTTCATTTGTCTAGTTTTGATATCTGGTTGTAATCCTTTCCACACCTTTCCTGAAAAATATATTTAGTTATATTTACGTCGTAAAAATTATCAGGTTGGCCTGACTTGTTACGGATCCATCCGGGCTTATCGGTTTAAGAAAAAAAGTGATTATCCGGATAACATTTTTCAGATATTAATCTATACTTATTATAAAACAAAGTGCCAAAAAGCTGTCTGTCTGTAGTAATCCATTTTCTCAAAATCTACTAAACGGATTTTTGTATGGTTTTCACCAAAAGATAGTACAATACTTCCGGATGGTTTAGGTAAATAGTAAATATCAGTATTATGTAAATTGTGTTGAAGAGATCGAGCAGTTGTTGAAAAACTTGCTTGCTGGGAGCTTTAGTCGCGTGCGCTGCGTAAACTAGCAGAGATACGCTAAAGTAATGTACTAGAGAATTGTGTATCTATAAAATTCCTACCAAAAAATTTGCAATAGCATGTCTCCATCTCTTATGGTTAACTCACAATAACTATTTTTATGTATAAAATTTGAATTCTAGAAAAAAATTGTGGCACGCTGATTTCCACGCGAAATTTCATAATAGTTATAACAAGTCACTTAAAAAATATCTTTCTTCAAAAACTGTTAACAAAATTTCATGTCCCTACTGTTAACCGTTGAGGAGTTCCCTTGTCTTGAGCTAATCCTGGCAGCACCATCAGGGCATGCTTATATAAACGTGTATTGTCAACGGGACTGGAACGGCATGTAAAATTTCATGACGATCGGACACCAGAAAGTGGGTCCATTAAAACTTGCAAGATTCCACCTTTACATACATACATTGCAAGTTGAATGAAAGCTTTAAAAATGGCAACCCTGCTGAAAATGATGAATGAAGAACGGGCATATTTGTTTGATTCTAAAATGCAAGTATATTTACATCTTTATTGGATTTTTAGTAATATCATCATTCTCCTGCCCTTATCCCGCTCTAAGTGGGGTCGACACAACATGTTACAAGCGTGTTGTCACATGATTTGGCTACGTATTTTACGACCGGCCGCCTACCTGACGTCAACTTACCTTAGTCGCCTTTTACGACACCTCGGAAAGAAATGAGGGTGGTCTATTCTATGCAACCGGATACCACACGGCACATGCCTTAGTCGCCTCTTACTACACCTCGGAAGGAAATGAGGGGTGGTCTAGTCTATGCATCCGGATACCACACGGCACATGCCGTAGTCGCCTCTTACGACACCTCGGAAAGAAATGAGGGTGGTCTAGTCTATGCAGCCGAATACCACACGGCACATGCCTTAGTCGCCTCTTACGACACCACGGTAAGAAAGGAGGGCGGTCCATTCTATTCTGCCGGATACCACACGGCGTATTAGATTTTTAGTAATAATTCTCGTTTATTCTTTATTATTAATGTTCAGTTCTTTTCTCTACTCTAATTATTTTCTAGTTTAAAAAAAATGTATAACTTATTATTTTTTGTATTGTCACCGGTTCTTGATAACCGTAACACAGTTTAAACTAAATCTCTCCACTTAATACGGGTCAAAATGAGTTCAAAGGAGTCGTTTACATATATCCATAGAGATGAAACTAATATAAAAAGTAACGGCCCGCTACCATCCCACTGCTGGGCTAAGGCCTCGTCCCTCCTTTTTTTGGAAGGGTTGGAGCTAAGAGCCACCGCGCTGCTCCGATGCGGATTGGTAGGTTACACATATCTCCAGAATTTTCAAGGGACGTACATGTTTCCTTACGATGGTTTTCGCCATCGACACATCATCACATCATTAGACACATTTTTTTTGAGAACTTATTGATGACTTCCCAGGGTTTGAAGCCATGACCTCCTCGAAAGAGTAGCACGGTCTCACCGCGGGGCTATTATAGCTTGAAACTAATATAAAGCCTGTAATAATAAATAATTGGATGCCGCGTTGACGAAAATTACGATTGCCATGAATTTCGTTCCACGTCTGTTAAATGGTATGTTTAATTGTGACGTCATTATTAATTAGTTTACAACTGTGACTCGCTGGACTCTGTGGATTTCGAACCCCGCATCGCTCCAGGGCTTTTGATCTCATTAAACGAAGCTTATGTAATGTGTTAATATTGTATTTGTTCGATCTACATATTGCAAGTATAGAATGGACGGTGAGCTTCGAGTTAACAACCTAAAATTTGATTGATCGATAAACTAATATATTAGGTGTAATATAATGTTAAATTTCGATGATGATTCGACTTAAATGATTTGGCTACGTACTTTACGACCGGCCGCCTGCCTAAAGTCATTCATCATCATCATTCTCCTGCCCTTATCCCACTCTAAGTGGGGTCGGCACAACATGTTACAAGCATGTTGTCACATGATTTGATACATGATCCCTCCTTGGGACCTACTAGTCATACTTTTTTTAAAAAACATTTTAGGATTTTCTAATTGAAAAAAGGTTAGAACAACAACATATTATGTAACGTGGAATACAATATTTGATATCATAATCCTCCTGCCCTTATCCCACTCCAAGCGAGGTCGGCAGAACATGTTACAAACATGTTGTCAAATGATTTGGCTACGTATTTTATGACCGGCCGCCTACCTGACGTCAACTTACCTTAGTCGTATTTTACGACACATCTATAAGAAAGAGGGTGGTATATTCTACTCAACCGGATACCACACGCTGAGTCAATTTACCTTCAGTCGTCTTTTACGAAACCTCGCTAAGAAATGAGAGCTCTATTCTACGCAGTTGGATACCACAAGGTAAAATATCTACTTAGATACTTGTAAATAGGGCGATTCACATCGCCCTACTAGTACTATAAATATAATGAAACTCGGCTGCTACGAATTCGCCGACAGGTAGTAGTCGCAATGAGTCATGCTTATTAAGTACATATTTGCTCAACACCGGTCCATTAATCAATTTTTGCATTTTTAATCCGCCCCTCATTATTTGCCCGTGAATTTCATTTCCACCGTTGCTCCAACATTTTAAATTTTAAACTGGCCAGGGCTTCAAAACGCACATTTCCAAGTAATTTACAATTTATCGTGTTCGCCTGCAAATGAGCAAATATTTTTCGTTTGTTAAGCCACTTGTAATTAAATATATTAAAATTTTATTTGTAAATGTGGTTTCGTATTGTATTCGGTTCCAGAGCTTTCATTTAAACCGACAACCATATTATAAATATATATAATAAATATGTATGCGATAATCCAGACGAATATGTTGTAGTCAATTCCGGTTGGAGGCCTGATTTATCATTGATATACCAAATATTTTATGCCCTGCCGTATGATATCCAGCTGAGTAGAATATTACTCATATTACCATCTTACTACTTTATTACCGAGATGTCGTAAAAGGCGACTAAGGTAAGTTGACGTTAGGCAGGCGGCCGGTCGTAAAATACGTAGCCAAATCATTTGACATGTTTGTAACATATTCTGCCGACCTCGCTTAGAGTGGGATAAGGGCAGGAGGATGATGATACCAGATATTGTATTCCACGTTACATAATATGTTGTTGTTTTTACCTTTTTTCAATTAGAAAATCCTAGAATGTTTTTTTTTTAAAGTATGACTAGTATTCCCAAGGAGGGATTGACAAGGAAATAATGGAATCTATAATAACTTTAAACAGTGCTCTATGCTTTATAAAAAATAGCGAACACTTCACTCAAAGCCGGGGCCCAATTCGCATTAATTGATATAGTCATTCTTAATATCCATCACCTCCTATCGTGCCAAAATGGTCAACTGAATATTTGGATTTACCGCTGTTTATATAGGACCCTACGAAATTTACTATTATAACTTAAGTTTTTAAGCAGAGTCTGATTTACGAGTAAATGCTGCAATTTATAGATATCTAACTAGTAAAATAAATGAAATGCTTGAAAGTTTAATAAAATGTACGCACGACTACACAAGTTTCCACTTTTATCTGAAGTGTCGTTCACAGTCAATTGAAATATTCCAGTGGAGCACTGTCCAGTAAATTCGTCAAAGCGAAAAATCGATGCGTACTCGAGAGGAAACTGATATTGATAAAGCGAAGTTATATTCTGTAAATAGCATATTTAGGATCCATTACGTATTTTTGAAATACGTTGTTATAAGTTTATTTTATAAATTATTAATTTAAACGAATTTTACGAAACGTAGACAAGAGATCACAGATTCAATTACAAGTTTGTGTTATATATCTTATTAGTTTTCACACAACTTCAATTGATTTCAAAATATTATTTATTCAATTAAACTTAAAAGCAAGTGCTTTTAAATGTTCAACTCTACTCTCACTCCGCTCGTTCGAAAAGCTGTTCCTACCGAGAAGAGCCACGGCGCTTGCTCTTTTAAAAATATAGTTTTTATAACTAGTTACATTTCGTCTTTTATAGGGTATTTTTTTTTAGATCAATGAATCGTTATATTGCCCAAAATAAATTAAACAGGGCACAGAGAAGTTTATAGCGGAAGTGGCGGTTAATTATGCCATCAGAACGGGGTCTTCAGAAACTGCTTTCCTTCAATAATTTTCAAGTTTATATATAAGATAATCGTAACCATAAACATTCTGTGATTAAATTGATTAGCAATTAAAAAAGCTTCGTTAAAAGATGGGGTGAATGTAAAACGCATTAACTGCTAATCTAATCTAACAGGGTTGAAGACTAGCTATATCTATGCACTATGTAATGTGACGATACTTTGAAATATTAATTGCAGCTCGAGTTAGGAATAGCGCACTAACAAATGTAGTCTAAAGTCAAAATGTTTTTCAATTTCTGTTTTCCAGGTAGTTATTAAAAATGCAATGTACGCAAAAATGTTAAATCAAACATGCACTCATGTAAATGGCGTGTATTCCAAACTTCCTCCATTAGGGACCATTAAAAAAGCGGTTGAATTTTAAATGGGGCAACGTTCCGTACATTTTTGACGGCGGTCTTGTGTAATTGATAAAGGCACACGCGGTTCCGCCATGACATGTTGTATTTATGCGCATTTAAAAGCTTCCGATTCGCGGATTTCATACCGGAATTAATTAATTACATATTTCCGCGATCAATCCCCAATATGACAGTTGCTTTTTAGCTACCGTTAATTTTAATTAATTAATTTGTTACTAGGTATTATTAATTAGTGAATATAAAAGTGTTACATATTGTAAACACAAATAATAAATACTTTATGAGGTTTTCAAATTAAAAATTTCACATAAACAAAAATGTCTCTACAAGTTTATGCTTGTTCCCAATTATTTATACTTTCAATTCATCTATCTGTGTGTTTGAATTCTAAACTTTCGAAGGCTATATATCTAAGGCTATATATTTGATTGTGAATAGAAAACAGGAATGAAGATTCTAAGAGATTAAGACAGGATTTATGATTAAAAAAAATACATAATTTGTTATTAAATGACACTAATTTATTGTCATAAATAGAAAAATCATATCTGAAGGTTAAAAACATAAAAATATACTAAAATAGATTAATTAACTTGAGAGGTTTAGAATTAATTTGAGAGGTTTATACGTTAAAAGGAAAGCGGAATAGAAGCTTCTGTCTACCTCACCGTTATATTATAGATACTCGTATTCTATAGGCAAATTCAGGTTTTCTCACGATGCTACCCTAAACCGTAAAATGAAACAGCAAGCTTTTTTTGTGAAGAACATAAAATAATCAAAACTGCCACGTTTACGGCATAAACACGTTAATAATCATGACAACTTAATTCAACGTAACTATAATGGTAAGCAGAGCGATGTAACTTTAATATTTTAACTATTTTACATCTACCATTATCAAAAGCATCATCACTCGATATAAAATCTTACTAATTAAGACATAAAGGCTAAACATTATTTTGGTGCTGGCAAAATTATTTTAGTCCTTTAATAGTTTGACAAATTTAATAGTACCTTCGGCGAATAACTTTTTGTTCAATAAAAAGCTTTATTTATATAGTGAATAAGTTGTATGTTTAAATTAGCAGGACTGTAATAGCTTCAGCATACACGTACATAAAGTTGGGCTAAGTTGGAGCTGTCAAATTTGTTTAGTGGTGAGGGCCGCTAAGTTGCGACGCCTCGAGCACATAACTAAGTGCTTACTTGCCTATAACTTGCTAAATTGTTACATTTGTGTTGGATAATTAATACCGCAATTTATGTTGGTTTCGAAGCCAATCCTTATAGGTCGGCCTACGATTTTAACTTTTCGTCTTGTTATTGGGGTTTACATTAGATACATTAAGACAAATGAATTTCTTAATATTTTCTTGTTATTAGCAGTTTATGCAATGCAATAATGCAATTATTGACTTAAGGCCTATGTTTGACTTATTATGCAATTAATTGAATTGAAATTTGAACAGTATAGCTGAGTGGTGGAGGTTATTGCATCTGTTTTTACGAATCCTGCTTGTATTGCGTACGAAAACGGATAGTCCGCTCTACATTTCGCATTATATATATTTTCTATTTACTTTATCGAGGACTATAGAAAAATAATTTTATTATTACTTTTGCTTAATACTAGGATTATAGTTTTTGATTGATACTTTTCATTTTTAGCTGTATTTTTATTTACATGTCCAATACATTGCCTGTATCGAATTCCCTTGTATCTGATTACACAATTGAACTTCAAACGTTATAGTTTAACTTAACATAACACAAAGGTGCGTTGCCAGGTTCTTGACAAAATTTTCATAAGAGGCGGGTAGTAAAGCGTCGCCCGGGGCGACTCCGGGTTTCGTTTGAGATCACTTTGTAGAATTAAGCGGGCCTTTATCGTAAACAGAGTCTCGCTTGCTACTGGACGCAGCCGAGATGTAGTACGTAAAAAAATGCGACCGTAATATATGATTGAAATTACTCGTCACATATGTAAATATTCAGATTTTTGCTGCTCCTGACACAGTTTTGTTAAGCTAACTATACAAGCAAAACTTTCTAGATTTTTAAAAATCTCTTTCTTAAGTATACTTAAATTTCGTTTAAGTAATAAGCTCAAAATTAATGTTCCTATACTATTAAATGAAAGTAAACACAACTCGTATATTTAAAAAAAAATCATATTACATTAAACCATGTTGCGACGAACGTGATTTTAATGACAGTTTCAATCCCAAATATGGAAGATTCCTAGGATACCTATCTCTAATTGTCGAGCGGTTTGGAGGCAGCATGATAAGTCTATGCCCACCTGTGGGACAGTAACAGGATGCTACTTTTACTTTTAATATATTTGCTTAATGCTTATACATTATGTTATACAACCAGAGCGAACAAATCCTTGAAAACTCATTTCTGGATTTTTTGTTAAATTAGCTGGTTGTTAAATAAATATAAATATATGAGACACACACACAATCGAGCGTCCCCAAAGTAATTAACTTAATACTTATGTTATGAGTGACAGAAAAGAATTATCTAATATATATTTATATAATTTAAATACCTGTACATATATACACCCAGACTCGCAAATTGTTTTCAAACAAACAAATTTTTGTTAGAAAATATTGGCCATCGACGAGAATCGAACCTGAGACCCGCATAACTGACGGTTGGGCCACCCGCGAACTACACAAAGGGGCAAGTCATATTGAAATTCAATCGTTAACTTGACAATTTAAGGATAAAACTAAACAAGATTAGTAAGAATAAAATTGTTTTTTTTTATACTTTTCTAAAGCAAAGAAGTAGCCAAAAATATTAAACGAATTTGAATAATTTTTCAATGTAATTTATTAAGCTAGTAAAGTTACGTATGTAGTCAGGAGTTTCTTTAAAGACGTCGCTATGAATAAGTCCAGTGAAGCGGACATGCTTGACAGTATTATATCTGGACTCTTGCGCTGTAACGCCAAATTGGACTTTATTGGACATTTTTCGTTGTTATTAGATACCTTTTTATGTTTATATACTCGAAAGCAACCAAGGAATAGGAATGTTACTTCTACCCGCATCCTTATATCAATTCTTGTTATATAAAAGTGACCTAATTTCTCAAGATATTGTTCATCATCATTCTCTAGCCCTTATCCTACTCTAAGTAGGGTCAGCACAACATGTTACAAACATGTTGTCATATGATTTGGCTACGTATTTTACGACCGGTCGCCTGCCTGACGTCAACTTACCGTAATCGCCTTTTACGACACCTCGGTAAGAAAGGAGGGTGGTCTATTCTATGCAGCCGGATACCACAAGGCACATACCTTAGTTGCCTCTTACGACACCTCGGTAAGAAAGGAGGGTGGTCTATACTATTCTGCCGGATACCACACGGCTATTCTCAAGATATTGTTATAATATACAAATATTTCGTCCTATCTTACTACAATACTCTTCAAGTTATGCAGACTGATTAGTAATCTCAGTGTTTCTAACACTGAGAAAGCTCAATTCCAGTATACCATAAGCACATATAGTTAAGCAATGGTCATATCAAACATTCTTTTACATTATAAGGACTGGAATGTGCAATCTCCTTTATATTATACGTCAATAACGTTTTTACCACAAGTAAAAATTTTTCGTACTAAAAACTATACCATCAAGTGGTATATCACTTTTGGGGATTTACATGTATATTTTTATGATTTAATTGTCACCTGACTCTTAAAAGAGCTATTATTTTAACAAGATGCCGTTTTATAACATTACAACAAAATTGTGAATTGTAAAGTTTTTTTTACACTGGTTTGAGTAATAGAGTCGTGCTGAAGATATACGTAAACAAATATAATTGGTTCCCGCCGCGATAACACCTTATAAAATTATTGACTGGCCCGTTGGCGCTGTGGGTAGTGACCCTGCCTTCAGCTCCACAAGTTGCGGGTTCAATTCCCGCCGAGGGCCAACATTTTCTATAAACAAATTGTTGGTACTTCGAGCCTGGGTGTGTATTTGTATTTAAGTATTTTAAACTTATATATGTAGTATATCTACCAGTTATCCGTGACTCATAACACAAGTATTAAGTGACTTACTTTGCGGACGGAAGACCGTGTGTGAATGTCACATATATTTATTTATTTATTTATAAAGAGCTCATGAATAAGGGCCCCTGATGAGCTTGAAACTAGTCGGGCTAACAGGCTGGAATAAGACGTATGTATAGCCGGTCTTTATACGTAAACTATTGTAGACAGCAACAATTTTAAATTAATCTTCAATTTATTGTTGCTAACAACATTTTATAATTACCTCGCATCCAGGGTTATGAAAGTAATCAAGTCATTAACAGAGCTCTCTTTTACGGTCGGTTCTCGTTTTTGTGCTTTTAGTTACAAACGTACAAGTCAAACTATTCTACTGCATTATCCATTGTAACTTTTTTGTTGTAAACTTAAAAATGTCTTAATTTTGTTGTCTTTTAAATACTACGTTGGATCCTGAAACTATGAATAAAATTGGATGTATACAGGACTTTCAATTACCAAAAGCACCTTTCCGTTCAGTTGCTAAGCATCAGATAAGCGTGGAGAGACGATCGCATTACACAACGAACACTCGAGGGGATTCTCTGGTCAAAGTTCAAGAGAAGCCGGACAGATGTGGCCGCGGCTAATTACAGCAATAATAACGTCACTCGATACGAAATTTTTAAATTTCGTATCAAATATTCCAGACTTTTAATTATTTAGTTAAATTGTGTTTTGCGCTTTCAAAAGAATGAGTAAAAAAAACTGAAGCCCTACATAAAACAACCTTTATTAAAGGCTTTCTTACTTCATTGAAACATATAAATTAATTGTGTTCGTCATTTCTTTTATTAAGCAAAAAATATGGAAATAATACAACATAGATTATTTTGTAAGTAACAGTTAGTGAAATAAATTCTACTTCCTACTATTATAAAAATACGAAAGTCTGTGAATATGGATGGATGTTTTTACTCTTTCACGAAAAACTAAGAGACGGATGTGGATGAAACTTTATAGGTTATACATCAGGGTAACATATAGGCTACAATTTGTAAATATTTTGTGTAATACATATCAATAAAGTCGAAAAAAATCTGGCCTTTGGGAGCTATCTGGCATACGCTGCCTCATTGGAGTTTCACAAAGACGATGTAGCGTTGTATTGTCTTGAATAATTCTTAATAAAGGTTTGCGACAGCACATGTCATATGAAGCCACTATGACCAAAATAGTAAATCATAAATTTAATTTAATTAATTACTATTTTACAATGCAGATTTTAGTATAATTATCAAACTTTTATCAAAATCAATTCATTTATCGCTTACAGTATTTCATGTTGATGAACTTTAAAAGTTATCACGATATGATTGATCGTAAAAGTTGATATATTTATATTGATTGATTTGCTTGAACCTAGCTAACATATATCACAGTTATTTTAATTAATTGTGTACGGGCTGCTATTACCTTGTACAATCTTTGGTTGAAAGATTAATAAGCTGCGACGCTTAATTGATTGATTTATTTATTTATAATGATTTTGATAGGTTGAGCACGCGCGGCCGCTAAAGTCGTACTAATTTCCGATTCATACAATATTAAAATTATGACCTAAATGCCAATGTTGCAAATATACGTGTTAGCCCGTACAAATTGAATTTTATTAATATTAAAGTATCCTAAAAGGCGTGATGGCCTAGTAGTGAGCGTGCATCGCCCTAGCATGCGATCGCGAATTCAACTTCGGCCAGGATGAATTACCTAGTAAGCTAAGTATTTTCTTTAAAAACCTTTCTGCATTTTATTTGTTTACAGTGACTGGAAACCCTTATAATTTCTAACACAGTTTACAGTTCTAAATAATTCTTGGAATATGTGTGATTGTATGTATAGTGCCCGGCATTAAATAATGCACATCGATGTTTACAACGAAACAGCCGGCCGATTCGGTTTCGTAGAGCGTTGTCACTGTCACACACGGGTTCGTCAGTCTGTGCGACAGAGACGATGCTCTATGAAGTAGAATCTAGCCGATTTCTCTCTCTAAGCCTCGATGTGCATTATTTATTGCCGGGTACTATATGTAAGCATGTTTGGTTGATACTCTATACCTTCTGTTCGAAGAAGAGAGGAGGCCTGAATTGGGATATTAGGAGGTTTATTTTGAAATAAACCTCATCACGGAATATGGTATTGTTTATTTGTGAGAGTAGATATCAGATGTTATGTCAATACTCATGTTAGTAAGTAGGCGGGAGAGTCATATTTCAAAATTTAATTTCATAGGTATTTGTTGATTTACCTTTCTACTAATTCAAATCTGATTGCCCACACGTCGCTGACGTCAGTCCTTATTGAGGTAGAGTAATAAGCAACAAAATAAAAAATCAAAGAACAATAGAGATCACAATGTTTTAAGAAAACTCTAGAGTAGATTCAGGAGAAGCGAAATAGCTTTACAATTTAGTTAAAGTAAGCATAAGCCGTAGGAGTCGTTAGTTTGTAGTTACTATAGGGGTGGAATTTTCCGGTTGAAAAAACCACCTAAAATAAAGATAAAAAAAAGAACTCTGGAGAACTTGGATTTGATCCCTGATATAAATAGGATGAAAACACGCTTAAAATACGAAGCTGTTACATATAGTAAAATCCATTAATTAATATTTTTATTGCCAAAGAACGGGGCATTTTAATAAAACTACAAAATAAGGTTATTGTTCCGTACCAATATCATAACTCGTTACATTTAAACATACTTTTGTTATTTAACATGGCGGGCCTGTTAGCGCAGTGGTTAGTCACCCTGTCTTCAACTCCGCGGGTCGCGGATTCGATTCCCGCCGAGGGCTAACATTCTCTACAAACAATTTGTTGGTTCTTGGAACCTGGGTGTATATTTGTATTTAAGTATGTATTTAAAATTATATATGTAGTATATTTACCAGTTGTCCGTCACCCATAACACAAGTATTAGGTCACTTACTTTGGCGATGGACGACCGTGTGTGTAAGTGTCCCATATATTTATTTTTACGTAAGTGTAGAAAATTGATCAACACTTTCCGTCAGACGCGCATGTTACAGGGTTCTAGCACGTACTTAAGACCGCCATAAAAAGTGAATGGCTTTCTAAACGTATGTTACATATTTGATGGTTATAGATATTACGTTATTTTTACAAGTCCTATAAAGTATTACTGTAACTTACTATAAATTTAAGTAGACACGATATGTAAGGAAAAATAAATAAACTCAGCTACGGTTACTCGAAGAGAATTTACTTCCTAACAATTTGATCGGAGCAACGTTATTACACGTCAAATTTGATAAACGCTAGTTGACACAACGTTTATACACGTCGGAAAACGTCTTTCTTTAAACAATGTGCATAAACAGCTGAAGCTTTTACGAATTCCGTCAAGCTACGTTATTGCGCCGCATTACTTTAAGTTTTTTGAAATGTTAGCACCATTCTACGTTGGTTTTTTAATACACGTGTATCAAAAGGAGACCATCATAAATCTCAATTAATTTTGTATCAGAAAATGTAGTGCTGTACAACGAATATTAGAAAATATATGCGCCGTTCATGGTGTTAAGTGCGATTGTCTATGAGTATGAAAACATCAAGAGAGTAAAAAAATACGTTAATGTTTTCGCGCTTACTTATTTTATATTACTATGGAAGTTTGGGACTTTTTAACGTAGAGCAAAGAATAGCTTTTCGTTAACACTTGTACAAATTTCATACTAATACGATTATATCAAAATCGATTCTTAATAAAACAATTCAACATATCAAAAATTTGTACCGTATATAAACATAAAGTAATGTTCTGTATGACCTATAAAATATAAAAATCTACTTAAATGATGCACAGTATCCATTATAGTCTATAGGCCTATACAGTGTTCTAGTCTTTAAGTAGCCCTTTCAATCCTATCAAAAATATTCGCATTAACCGTAGAGCGTCGTAGTATATAAAATTGGTAAAGTACTAAGGACTGTTTCACACTGCGCCATATTTTATCAAGTGCCCAAGTTCGGCAGTTTCGCACAGTTATGGCACTGTTAACACGTGTTGACTCTATATTGTTTCTACCTTACATGCAACTAAATCATGGGAAACGTGAAAAAAGTAACGTTATATGGGCCCATATTTCTTGCAAAGTTTTCTCCCCCTTTTGATTGATCGGAACCATATATGTGCGAAGGTAGTATTTATAACTTATATGACCTGTAATATTATTAATGGGATTTTAAAAATCTACCTTAAAAAATTATGAACCTAATTAATATTAGACCCAAATTTTAAGGATAATTTATACGCTTGTTCAAAAAATTTTGATACTCATGACTAAAAAAGGGATCCGATTTTACTCAAAAATAACTGAATGACTAGCCCAAAATGATGATTGTTATAAATTTCAGGTGTCTCTCTGTTTTAAGAGTGTGTGTGTGTCTATACGGCATACTATAGTTACAGGATGACAGGATACCTATATTTGTTTAAAATAAATTTAACTCCAACATACTCGTATTTAGCTCTCATTAGAACTAATTATAGAATTTAATAAAATTATGAAATTATCTAATAATTGGGTCGGCGATCACTTAAAACGTGTAACGCATTAATGTTGTTATTAAAATTAAAATAAATAATAATAAATATTGTTTATTTTCATTAAATCTTATGATTATAAATAATAAATAATAAATATATGGGACATTTACACACACGGTCATCCGTCCCCAAAGTAAGTAACTTAGTACTTGTGTTATGGCTGACTGACAACTGGTAGATATACTACATATATAATTTTAAATACATACTTAAATACAAATACACACCCAGGCTCGAAGAACCAACAATTTGTTTATAGAAATTGTTGGCCCTCGGCGGGAATCGAACCCGCGACCCGCGGAGCTGAAGACAGGGTCACTACCCACAACGCCAACGGGTCAGTCAAGGTTCCATAACACAACTTGTCATATAAGTATACTTTCAAATATACTGTATATTTTCAAAAGTTTCCCACAAACAATAATATTAAAATTATAATTATAAAACGTGTCTGTATACGTCTAATATAAAGTATAAGTCTAATAAAACGTCTGTGTTATGAAAATATCAAAAGAGAAAAAAGTAAGAAGCGGTCCGGCAAAAAGAGATCCGACCAATATTTTCCGCTAAGCTTGGAAACGAGCCAAAACGTATTTACGTGTCACGCGAGAAAAAGTCCACGCTTTATCGGCCTTATTGTTACAAATGGCGTATGGATAAATGGCGAGAGTGTATCGTAGCCATAAACTTAATTATTGTCATACTGCAGTTATCTCTATTCATGATATTTCTGTTTCATTCTTATATTCTCAATTACGCTGTCAACGTCTGGAGGATAAATCTTTCATAATTAGGTAAAGTGTACTCAGATTTGTTGGATCAACCAAGAATACTATTCTACACAATCCACGTGCTGTAGTGAGGTCTACAAAATCATTCTAATATATTTGAATATCTCTTCTTATTAATTTTAATTTGTTATTTAATAAATAGTTTTTAGGTGGGAATTATTATTAGTATTTTTTTATCTATAAAGAACATTTGCAATATATAGATACCAATTACTTATGGGTACCTATTTGGAATTAAGAAATCCTTGTCATCCCTAACAGTGATGATGATTTTTAAGGTAGTAATTTTATGATGAAGTGTTATACTATTTATAGTACGAATCCGTGGTTTGGGTGAAGTTGTTGACAATGAAAAATACCAAATACAATGTAAGCTACAACACAGACCTTGACTTGGCATGATTTTGTCAAGACTTCCCGCTTCAATGAACTTACTCATAGTGACGTCTTAAAGAAATTCTACAAATCACGCCGTTTAGTACTAAATTGACCTAATTAAAAAAGTCGTTTGGTGGCAAATTGCATAAAATCGTATAGTAGAGCCTACAAAACTCGTGAATGTTAAACAATCTCATAACTGGGAAGAGCAAGAAAATATTTGTTTTTGTACATTATTTTAAAAATTAGTCAAATTAACAGCGAGCAAATAAAAAATAAAATAAGATATATTCTAGCTAAAATTTATGCCCTAAAACATTTTATGCATATAAAATATCAATTATATATAACAGAGATGTTTGGAATACTTTCAACAAAGGAAAACGCGGGGTTCAAGAAATAAAATTACTAAAACGTGGACGATTTCCGACGCCGGAACGGACGTGGATTCCCGAAATGTGTTTACAATGAAGGCCGAGCTTATGACGACGTATTTCATCATTCCGAAGAAATACCTCCGACTATACAAAAATGAGACGACGCAAAACGGTGCGGTCAAGACGAAAAATGTAAAAAAATTAATATTCGTTAGAACCTTATGATTGAATATTTTATACATGATTGAATATTCTTGAATTATATAGAAATAAAGTGTTTTAGCTGTTTTATAACTTTTTATTTCTTAGAGCGCACACGTATCCATTAATGTCACAGAGTAAAAGGAAAGTGTTACAGACAATAAACTTATAGTTATGCAGGCAGGGAATTCATAATACATTCAACAGAATTGAATACAGAATTTTATATGAGTAAGAAGAGAACTTAGAAGATAGAGTAAAGAGAGTAGAAGCTTATAATGGTATAAGCTTATAATGGTAAACCTAGGGCGCGTTTTCAAATGCAATAGGCGTGAAAAATTCAAACAAATAAATTAGGAGTCATAATTATTGAAGCTAAGACATTAGAAGTGTAATGAAAAAAGCTCGTCACAGTCCCTTTCCCAATTTTAGAATTCATATTCCATGAAACCAGAAAGGTCTCAAAGAGCATGACGATTTTGTCGTGTAGCCTATCCTCCTGATGATGCTTCGGTTTCGGAGCGAAACGATCGTCGAGATTGTTGTGGTGGTGGGTGTGTGTGCTGCTTGTGTGCTTTGTCGCTGGTGGAGGAGCCTTGGGGTGCTTGTGGCGGCTTGTCCTGCATGTATAAGGTTCGTAGATTTTGCCTGCTTCATACACATTAGCTTTGCATGCATTCGCTTAACCCGTGCGGATTATAGCGAAGTAGTTTTGTTATAGTGCCTGTAATATGGAATTCCGCAAAGTAACGCCTGCTTCTATAAATCGTCTCAAAGAGCAGCTAAACCCCAACCTATAGGTGAAAAAATAACATCGATTGAACAGCAAGTTCTTATTTAAATATGACTTCAATTATGATTTGAGTAATCAACATCTAAAAAAGAAATAAAGAGCATTGCTGCATTATTGTAGTTTATAATCTATACCGTAATTTGTAGCGTTTTTACTTTGTGCTCACCTTGTCATTTGATTACAAAATAAGCCAGTTTTTTGGACCAAAGAAAAGCAAAGCTGTCGCCTCCACCTATTGTGCTCTACTTACATGATCAAGCAAAGATACCAGTTTTTCTTTTAAATTAAATATGGGAGGTTCATATTTAAATTATTTAATTTCAGCACCTAATTCACTTTCGAGCGTAACTGTATCGTGTCCAGGGGCGCATCGGACCTCGTTCCGGTCACTCTATAATAAAGTTATTCCCCGTCTTTCGATAAACTTCACTTTACCCGATAAATTACCCGCTCACTCACGGAAGTCGCTCGCCAAATATTGGCTTAACTGTAAGAGATAACACAACTTTACTTTACAACTGACAAATAGTTGGCATAATTTATAACTTAATCTTTAAGCATATTTGAATGGAATCGTGAAAGTGACAGGAATAAAAAATATATGTGTCAAGGCAAAAATAAATCAGTTTCTGTTTATCGCCTTTTTCAATAATACACCTTCGTTTTAACATTAAAACTCATTGGTGCCTGCCCGGGGTTTGTACTCATTATTTTCTCCGTATTTTTTTATCCAATGACAAACGGGCTAATATTAAATGGTTTCATTGGAGTTATTGTTTGCGACAGGCCCTGTGTCTGATGGTGCGGCACTAATCCTCGATGAATGAAATTTCAGAAAACTGTCAATATCTTGCCCGCATACGGCTTTGTTACGCAAAATATCTTTACTTCTCTTTGTATTTAGTATTTTTTCAATTCAATTATTTTTCTGCTCTTTTTGATAGATGCAAAATACTTTGATGTTTAGTTATCTAATAAACAATGAAAATATTGGTGTTAAAAATTGTCATAAAAATAGATCATGTCTTAATCTTTTTTAATATCCATTTATTCTATATTATTTGGTTACTTGAGAAACATAAGCTATGTGTTCACAGGCCTTATTGCAAAGGTAACGATGTAAACATATTATTGTAGCCAATTTGCAAAAATGTTTAGGTGGACTTCAATATGCCAATCACCAGTCTTGTTGATACAAAAGTAATAATAAAATTATTTTGCTATAATCCGCGATACAGTAAATAGAAAATATATATAGTGTTTAATGTATAGTGGATTATCAGTATTTTCATACCCGATACGTGCAGGATTCGTAAAAGCACATGCACAAACCTCCACCACTTCCACCACTCCACGACAAAATCGCAAAGCTTTGCGATTTTGTCGTGGAGTCTATCTCCTGATGATGCCTCGGTTGCGGGGCGAAACGATTGTTGAGTTTGTGATAGTGAAACTGTGTAGTGCTTGTGTATTTTGGTGGAAGTGGTGGAGGTTTGTGCATGTGCTTTTACGAATCCTGCACGTATCGGGTATGAAAATACTGATAATCCACTATACATTAAACACTATATATATTTTCTATTTACTGTATCGCGGATTATAGCAAAATAATTTTATTATTACTTTTGTATTATGGATCTCCGCAAAGTAACGCCTAATTCTATAAAGTCTTGTTGATTTTTCATTCAGTTTTAGTGCACGGCGGGCAGGTGATATCGCCAATCCAAGAACTTTGAAGAACAAGAAAGTTGAGAATACTTCTGTTCTTGTTCAAATTTATAATACCCTTTCGAATTTTATTAATTGCTTAATCTCTTAATAATTAATAAATTGCTTCATCTTTTAATAATTTTAACAAATGATTATTTTTTATTTGCACAGATAGACGACATGTGTCCTGACTGTCCCTCGGACAGATTATTAAGAATTTGCATTTTGTATACAACAACCACAATTCAAATATCAATCGAAATTAAAGTAAGATACCTATAGATATATATGTAACTTATTTAAAAATACAACGGGCAGATATACGAGTTTACTTTGTACCCAGTACGAAACACTAAAAGTCCTAAATGTTTTCGTCTTATTTGTTATATTCTTACAACAGACTTTCCTCAACTGACTGCTAAATAATGAGGACAAAACCTCCACGCAGCTTATAAGCGCCCCTATAATTTGTCCGGGATTATCGCGAGACGGAGCGAGGTGAATCCCGGCGATTAGTCACAAGTATCGCGAGATGAATTCACACAGCCCGGATCTTAAAGCTTATCGCGTACCCGGAGAATCGAACGAACTCCAACGGAATTCTGATTGCCTGGTACCTCGATTAAGTATTCAGGTAAAGGTGGTATTATCAAGATTGACTACGAATACTGTACGTGGATCATTTTACGATTATTGTTATCTTTTAGGGGAGAAATTTAGGGGAAATATACATTTATTACAATTATATTGCATAAAATAACAGAAATGAATCAAAACTGTATAACCTGGCATCACTCTAGTTTAACTGGTGAGTTTCCAATAAAATTGGTGAACTAAATTGATATTTTTACTAAAATTACGTAATACAAAAAATATGTCTTATATAAAACTATAAAAGAAATGTATAAAAGTTTTGTGAATTATGGAGCACTTTATTATAATCAAATCATTATATTCATGTTTATACATTATAAAACAAAATCCTTAAAAAATGTATGTCTGTATGTCATTGATTTTCTCAATATCTGCTCAACAGACTTTTGTACGGTTTTTATTAACGGTTTTATGACGCAATTCTTAAAGAATGTTTATAGTCTAAACCATCTAACCCGATTTTGATGGTACCTTCGCTGGAAAATAGAAAAGATTGTTTACCAAAATATAGGCTTTTTTACCCCAGAATTCCCACGTGGTCAGAAAACTGATTTCTATGCGGGTGAAACCGTAGACACAGCAAGTTTAATTCATAACAAAAACGTAAATGACTTTACCTTGCAGAGCTTGTTCGGAGAATAATAATAAAAATGATAATACATTTCAACAACATTAAATCACACTAATATCACAAAAGAGGGAAAGTAATTAAATAATATCAGGTTGCGGTTCGATGCCCGGGGCCCTGTGTCTCCTGTCCTCGCAGCGTGCAGTTCTGGTATTTAAACGCATGGTTGAAACTTGTAATTAATTGACAGCTTAAGTTTATTGGCGTAGAAAATAGTCACTGTAAGAGCGAAATCGGAATCGGAAATAAGAAGGGGGTAGAATAACGTAAAAGGTGTTTTTATCTTGAACTAAAGTTCACGCAAACCGTTTCTCTAGCAGAAGCTAGTTTTATTAAGTGCTTAAATATGTCGAACTTTTTCTTTTGTGTCACGTTGTAAGTAACGGCCTGTTACTATCCCACTGCTGGGGATAGACCTCCTCTCTTCGTTATTTTGGAGAGAAGGGCTGGAGCTAAGACCTACCACGCTGCTTCAATGCGGATTGGTAGGTTACACATATCCCTAGAATTCTCTAGAGATCTGCAGGTTTCCTCACGATGTTTTCCGTCACCGAAAAGCGTGTGATAAATTGTAATTATCATTTAGACACATAAGTTTTAAAATGAAAAACTCATTGATGGCTTGCCCGGGGTTTGAATCTATGATCGTCTCTAGAGAGTCACACGGTCTCACCGCTGGGCTATCAAGCTTTTTTTGTGTCACGTTGCGTAAAGTTAAAATAATTAACCTTTATATTCATAATAGAGTTTACAGTATTTCCTTTAGGTTTCTAATATAAAAATACTTTGATGAAAAGAGAGAGACACCATCAATCAGAAAGAAAATTAAAATTTAACATCAAATAGGCACCAAAAAGACCAATGAGATGATGATATAAATGTTTTCAACTTAATTCAGTTGTTAACTTATTACAATATCGACTAGCATAATAGAGATTTAAATCGATTAAAACTTGGTACCGGAATAAACTTCATGGTAAACTGGGTGTATTCTAGGAATGGTGTCTGGAACAACGAATACCGCAAGTGAGACGTGCGGATTGTGGACGCGGATCGGACAGGAATTAATTGTGGCTCGCATCTGAGGTGTGCCGTAATTATCGCGACTGTGGGCAGCGCGATATTATACAATTAAACATAGGCTTCCAATAAACAATTGACTAAAGTTTGTCGCAGAGTATTTTCACTTTAACATTCAAGATATTCTTTATTTAAGAACACTACTACACGACCGGCCACGCGTTTTGTGATTCAGTCAGGTTTCGAATTCCTCTCTAATCGGAACTCATCAGTTGTTGTAAAAAAACTGATTTGATCGCCATCAATTCACAGGATGAATCTGTCCGTTGGATCATTTTAAATTTTGTCTGAAAGTATTATTTAAATCACTTCAGGCATTTCAGACATACAGAAATTTATATATATATAGATAACAATTACTTTTCAGTAAATTATAAGTATATTTGGTCAACTCTAATGCTGTTAATAAGTGATGCTTTTGCAATAGACAAACTTGGTATCCATCTCATATTTGTGTACATAATAACTAATGCTTGCAACTTCGTCCACGTGGATCTTAGTATTGGAATAAACAGTTGCTTCTTTACATCATTGTATGTATTTCTTTTGTTTTCAATCATCTCATTTACATCTCGAATCTACGAACTAGATCATGCTCCTGCCTTGTCTTCTCATCCAACTCATTTTTTTTTCAAATCTCTTTCCATCCTCCCTATAACCTTCTTCACATTTCTTTTGTCTTTCTACGTATTATACCATATAATTTCATATACGATATAATAACAGCTCCATTGTTCGTTTTCGTTACCATTTGTTATAAATAAAATCTATCTCAGATTTATCTCAGCAAAAGATATCCTTTTCACTAACAAAATTCTAATTATTTTCAACAAACTACACGTGTGCTCAAAATATCAATTAGATAGATCCCCGGCTAGGAACAAAAGATATTGCACCCCTAATGAATTCGTAATCTCTGTAATCTGTTCAATGAGAAATGGCATTTTCCGAATAGCGGCGCGCCGGCAAACAAATTAAACCTTCCCAAAAATGAATTTATCACGTAGGACGGTCTACACGGCTTTGGCTAACTATCCATTTGTGTACCGTTTGAACAATACTGGCCACAGTTTCCATACGTATGTTTTCTTTCTTTCGTTTGATTCTTTTATTATAAGTAGATTTATTTCACAGGCTTTTTAAACCTTTTAAGTAAGGCCTGTATTTTAAATAATTGAATCCATAATAATAAACCAATAACTATTATTAAGGCAAAGTTATGTCTATCTTTTAGTCTGTTAAACTCACGCGGCTAATGCACTAAGCAATTATCGATGAAATTTGGCACAACACAACCCAACAACACATATAGCGGATTAGCATATAGGATAAAAAATCCTGAGTTTGCTTCGGGAATAGAAGAATACAATAATAATAACTGAAGATATTTTAAATTGTAATGTGTTTTTAACACATAATAAGACTCTGCAGCATCAAAATTTTGCAAGAATTGCGTCCTAATAAAGCGTACTAACGTAGGAGGTAAGACGTATTAATGTTTAGAATACATGATCCCTAGCAAGGTTTTATAAATTCGAACCCTGAAGAGGCAGGTATACCTCTGTTTATAAAATTCACCATGTACATTACGTCAAGGAAAACGTCGTGATAAAATTAACATATCGCCTCTTTACAAGAACCGAGATGCCACATTATCTCATAAAAAACGTTTTTTTTATTATTTTTTATATTTATTTTTTATATTTTTATTATTTTTTATATATTTTTTATATTTTTTATATCTTTTTTGCTTATTCTCAGAAAGCACATTAATTACCGCAACAATTTAATTGTTTTTACACGGTAAAATAATCAATATTTTTTTTAATTTATCAACGTTTAAATGTTTGAAATTGCTCTCCTGAAAAGTTGTGGTTTGACAGATATCACGTTGTTCTTGTAAAGAGGCGATATTAGTACAGACTCTTGTTCAGTCGATTAAAAATGGAACGACCTGGTGGGCTTAAACTCCAATCGAAATTTCAAGAGAGAGAACAGAGAAGGCTTCTGCTTAGCAGTACGGTAGTGACCATTGCTTTACTGTCCTAAATACTTCATCTTGTTTATTAAATATATACACATTAAAGTGAGTAAGGGCCTTATCATTACCACCAGATGTTACCCAGTATTTAAACGCCATTCGCGTCGTCCCAAATATTTTAATTTAAGCCAAGTGGACAGTGTAAGACCAGTCCTCTGCGACATATGGCGGGCGGTGATTAATATGCAGGACGGAAAGCGTCCATTCGTTTACTTTTTGTTGTCTATTTGAATTCACTATAAACATATACTCAGAAGTACTGAAAAATATATTATTTTAATAGTTGTGGTCGAATATTATCGTATCCTACATAGTTTTTCCAGTGTAATAACTTTTACAAATCGAAATCGTAAGATTTTTAAAGATTATACATAATCTTTTCATTTTGCTCTCTTAAATTGGATTTGAAGTCAAATCAAATTCCAATACTGTAGTCTGTAGACGTAGATTTTTTTTCCGTTCCCTACTTTACAAAAATAATTTAGTTGATACTAAGCCTATATGCAATTTGCAAGAAAATAACGTTTACAGGGCCCCCTTATTTTAATTCGTATTAAAAATTCATACCATAACTCTTCTCTTTATTTTCATATAAAGAATTTTAATTGTATTTTATACAAGAGTATACATATAGACTCTTTATTTTTAAATTAAGGGAAACAGAAAATTCGAAATTATGCAGCATACAAAAGGTTTTTTTGTTAATCCACATATATTTTTGATGATCACAAATTTAATCTTTGAAATTCGAACTTCTAATATTTGTTTGAATGCTTGCGGGCTAACTAACGTGCAGGTTACACAGATTACGATCTGATTATGATAAATAGCCGCCTATGCTTGCCTTTGTTATAATCTTATATGTTCCTTGTAGTTCAAAAAATATTTATATCACACAGCAAAAGCCTGACCTGTGCGTGTGAGCTAAACATAAAATGTATCATCTAAGGCTACGGACACTATCACTGTTCTACGGCATTTAGCCCTCTAACCAATTCGCTCTTCTTGAGTATTGCTTGAGCAAGTTAAAAAAATTTACTAAAATCAATTTTGAATAATAAAAAAAGGTAAAATACTTTTGTGAAATCACATTATTTGTGTACACTGTAAATTACGATTTAATATTTTCAGAAATTCTTAAAATTGTATAATAATTACTTTAAATTGTATGTTGTACTAATAATTTAAGTTTGTTTTATATTAAAAAAAGGATCAAAATTCGTAGTTCATTTTTTATTCAATTGTTACTTGCCAGTTTAATACAATTTTAATGTTACTATTGAATGCATTTTGGCTACCAATTGTTTTATTTTAACAGGACCTTATGAAATATAAATAAAAATAGCAGACAATATTTAAATTTGTGTCGCAGTCATAAACAAAATAAAGTAATCTACCATTAAAAATAAATTAAGTTTTATATTAAAATTAAACAACGCAGACCATCGTGTTATCTCCGATGCAAGTTAAAATAAAATGTGAGTTAAGACTAAAGTTTGCACAATAAATAATTGTTTCCCAAGACGTAATTGCCGTAATTTCATGAATAATTACCGCCACAGCGCAATTAAATAAATTACAGTAGGAATAACGACCTCCTTCGGGCTTTAGTTTAAACTTAGGGCGCCGGCTGTTGCAGTTTGAGAAACATAACTCTTACATTTTCAAATACCAGTATTTTACTGCAGTAAACAGTGCGCAAACATAAAGTAGGAGTCGATTCGAAGTTCAGTCGACGATAAAAACACGTTGAAATACCGTGTGACAAATTGTGGCAACGCAAAATCTAAACACGTAACCGCAAATCGTAGCACCGAAAGCGGTTAGGCTGAAAATTTACAAAAAGAGAATCGGTGCTGTCATACGCGATATGGCCGGCTTCCAAATATCGGGCCTTCGGGGGAAGGGGTAGCTTCCCCCCATGGCCAGTTAGTTACGCCGCGAATTATAGGGGCCATTACGATTCATTAAGGCCAGTTAGGCTTAAACCGGTGTTTACCCACGCACACTGTAAACTCGCGTGCACACGTAAGGATTTTGCAACAGTTGGTGCGTATTGTTTCAGCGAGTGCGAGCGAGCAGGCAGACTTGACAGAGTTGCAATGTAAAATTTTAAACTGTGATATTGTGGGTGTAATTAGTGGCGCTCGTAACGAGTTTAGGGTCTTGGGTACTGAAGTGTGAATTTTTTATTCTTTACAGACATTATTTCTACAAATATTGTCTGTTATCTTAGAAGACATAATTATAATAAATAATATATGCATAACATTCACGGATAGTATGTGATTTATAGAAGCAGGCGTTACTTTGCGGAATTCCATATTACAAGCAATATAACAGAACTAACTACGGACTACAGACTATTTAAGACTGCTTGTATGGGTAGCGCGGCGCAGTACGATTTTTGTCGTGTTGCTTTCCTCCTGATGATGCTTCGGTTTCGGGGCGAGACGATCGTCGAGATTGTGGTGGTAGGTGTGTGTGCTGCTTTTGTGTGCGTTGTTGCTGGTGAATTGCGCCTTGGGGTGCATGTGGTGGCTGGTCCTACATGTATAAGGTGCGTAGATTTTGCCTGCTTCATACACATTGGCTTTGCATGCATTCACTTAACCCGTGCGGATTATAGCAAAGTAGTTAGTTCTGTTATATTGCTTGGATAGTATGTGAATGGTTAACGCAAATGTGTTGTGAATATCTTTGAATATTATGTCAAGTAAGCAACGTTGATTGAAGCCTTATCAACAAAAAAAATTATTTCATTTTATTTGTACGTAGAAATACAAAACTATGACATTTAAATTAAAAAAAATACAGGAAAATCATAAAAAAAATATCAAACAAGACTATACTAAATACATAACAGGATAAAAAAAAGGTTTTAATTATTATTAATCTACACTAACGTAAATCCTGTGCCGGGGATATTGACAGTTACGAGTATATAAAATAGTATAAAAAGCTTTTTATTAAGTACGTGTATAATAACGTAGGTACGTGGAAATAAAACGAAATTTGCGTGCATCCATGCTTATGCACGCGCAAGTGTATGTATTGTGTGTGTGTATGCGTTGTGTGTGTATGTTGTGTGAAAGCGTTGTGTAGGTATTTGTGAGTGCATTGTGTGTAGGTGTGTGAGAGTGTGTGTCGTGGAAGTGAAAAAGTGTATAAATGTGCTGCAAATTGCTTATTTCTGAATAGTAAGTAAACTTTCCGTATCTTCGTATGATTTATTCTGTAGCAGTTTTTTAACATGTTTTACAATTATATTTCGTTAAATTAATAATATCAATATGCCGATATCCTGTTGTATAGAAAAGGACACAAAAGACCGGAGAAATTTGAGCAAATACTGTACTAAAAATATATATTCTATTATCTATATCCGTTATAAGCCGTAGCGACATGAAGTCTTATTCTAAACGCGCGCAAAATTTACCAACGATAGAAGTAGCGGCCTGTTATAATCCCACTGCTGGCAATAGGCCTCCTCTCTCCGTTTCTGGAGAGAAGGGTTGGAGCTAAGACCTACCACGCTGCTCCAATGCGGATTGGTAGGTTACACATATCTCCAGCATTCTCTAGAGATATGCAGGTTTCCTCACGATGTTTTCCTTCACCGAAAAGCGTGTGATTTATTGCAATTATCAACGATAGTCAGGTTCAAATCCAGCAGAAACCTAAAAATTTTATTTTTCTAAAAATATTTTTTAAAATCTATTTACAATTCACCTTATTCATTTATTCTGTGTAGGAATTCCGTATATTTTAAATCGTATTGTCTGGTTTATGTTAAAATGTGGTATTAAAGTCAGATATACCGCGTAAAGAGCTCATGAATAAGAGCCCCGTATGGGCTTGAAACTAGTCGGGCTCATCCGATAAAATAAGACGTGAGTATAGCCGGTCTCTCAACATTAATAATGAATACCACTCACGATAGTTTAAATACCTAATAAATTAAGTCTTTTGAAATATATTCACGATATTTTAAGTATATCTAAAAGATAAGAAAATCTTTGATGGCTTTTCCGTGTTTTATTATCTTCTTATTTCTTCTTCTTCTTGGTAGCTATACTCATGGCAGAGCGGTCGTGTTCGTCAATTGAGTGTTAGTGGAACGCTTGACAATTCGACGCTATTCATTTCGGTCGGCTGCCTTCCTGATACATCAATGAAGAGTACCATCTTCATAATTAAGCATTATAAAATGAGAGAAAGGACAGATGTGACAATTAAAACCGGTTCAAATCTGTTTCAAAAATAAAACATTATTTTCTCGATCACTCGAAAATCTGTGGATTTATTTGTTAAAACTGGCTGCCATAAAGGCAACGTAGCTGCAGGCGTGTATTGACACCCGTTTAATATCAGTTTCGTTTATTTCAATCGTATACACATATATTGTGATTGTTAATAAACCAACATATTAGTCTTTTTACAGGATCCAATGAAAAATAGACAAATATCATAATGCTAGATGTCATTGATAGTATTTTTGAACTATGATATATATGCGATAGGGTCAGAGATAACTAAACCCTTATTAACTTTCCTAATTGCAAGATTCAAACAAGAAAGCGGAATCCATCAACTAAAATGTCTAAGGATATATTAACATTAAAGAACAGAAGAAAAATAAAAGGTGGGGATTGAACCAATTACTATTTGACTATGCTAGATTGGGTGATGCGTCAATTTCCATGTGCAGTCGATTTTTTGATGATTCTTTGGTTGCGGCGCGAAATTATTGTTGAATGATAGTGAATGTGTGTAATGCTTATGTAGTGTAGTGGCGATGGAGGTTTATAGTGCATGTGCTTTTACAAATCCAGCTCATATCGGGTATGAAAACGGATATTAAATTCTACATTTAGTATTACATATTTTATATCGTTATTACTATCGCATTATATATCTCCGGAAAGAAATGACTGATTCTATTAATTATCTAAAGAACGATATTTTTTTAATGTTTCTGTCAATTCTTTTATTACTACGACGATAAGCTCACTTGAAATGTTATTCAATTGACCCTTCCTAGAAAAATATATCGTTAGCAAAATTGAATCTTATCGCTAAAGAAATAGAGTTAAATTAATAGTAAAAGTTCAATTATTAGTCTTCTGGCAATTTGTAGGTGGCTGGATGCAGGTAAATACTGGAGGATCGTTTACCGATGCTTTTGCCAGCCGTAGCGTTGAGCAAACATGAACGATTATTTGCACCGGCTTTATTTTATTTTCCAGCAAACAGCTATTATTTGAGCGGGCAATATTTTCATTTTGAGTAAACATTAATATCATAGCAAAAATGTTATTTAGATTATTATAGTTTTTCTGTATTATTCGATATATTGTGGTACTAGTATTGCCCGTGACTTCATTCGCGTAAACATAAGCAATTAATAAATACCCTCGTTTATAAACTTAATGTTTTTCCTAAAAAAGTGACAATTAGCCGTGATAGCGTAACAGTAAAATAGACTTTTGGATTTATAATATTAAGTACGGAATAAATAATAATGAGACTTATTTAATTGATTGCTTATAGAATATTTTTGTTATTCACACAACCTTGTTGAAATGCAAAATTGTATACTTAGTTTATTATTACATTCAAACAATTATATATTGCCTTCTTTTAACAATGTTGATGGTAAAAGGAACTAATTTAAGAAACTAACGTTTCAAGATCTCATTATGATTAATATATTCATGAAGAACGTTAAAAGATATATTCTTAAAAATAAGTAAGTGAACCATATTTTGTGATTATTAAAACTTAGTCTTGAATACTGATTACTGCTGTTTCTTATTTAGATTTCTTATAAACTTGCAACTTGCAACTTAATAAGTATGAATAACCCTTGAAAACTATATATTTTAAAACTCATATTATTATTGTAAAGTAGAGCGAATTCCACACCTTCATATAAACCCTGCGTGGTTATCGAAGTAATGTATTTAATATATGCAATACAAATTTACTAAATTGGTATTGTCTTGCCGAAAGAAGGTATCACGTGTTTTTGTCTAGAGATATACAAGTCGCGTCGTGGACATAAGATATGATATAGGTACGTTTCTCATTTGTATAGAAATATACACAAAATAAAAATATTTTTCTGCTATCTGCTGTCGAAGAAAATCTATGCAATGCTAGAATATAAATTGTACTACACATACATAATTAGTAAATAATAAGTCCCATAGAGCACTAATTACTAAGTCAAGACCAACCTTACGAATAATATGACAATCAAAATGTAAGTGCACCGTGTGGTATCCGGCTAAGTAAAATAGACCACACTTTTTCTTACCGAGATGTCGTAAAATACGACTAAGGTAAGTTGACGTCAGGCAGGCGGCCGGTCGTAAAATACGTAGGCAAATCATGTGACAACAAGTTTGTAACATGTTTTGCCGACGCCACTTAGATGGGATAAGGGCAGGAGGATGATGATGAAATTGTAAGTGCAATTTTTTGTATAGTCAATCATCTCTTGCTGTTGTACGTAGTGAAATTAAAGAAAACTTAGTCGTAAAGTACGTAGGCAAATCATGTGACAACATGTTTGTAACATATTTTGCCGACGCCACTTAGAGTGCGATAAGGGTAGGAGCATGATGATGAAATTGTAAGTGCGATTTTCTCATATACTTTATCTTCTCTTGCTGTTGTACGTATTGAAATTAAAGAAAACTTAATCTGTGTGCACAAGGTAGCTCCATTATATTAAACAACATCCAATTTTTCCATAGTAACACATCAAAGCCTCTTTTCAAATTAATTACATCAACCCACGGATCACGGTTAATTATGTTCTCGTAAAATCAGTATTTAACCTACGGACTCATTTAAAACGGCCCGGCCAATTTATATCCCAAGCCAGACGCATTAACAAAGGCCGGACCGAAAGAAGTACGAAAAAACAGCCCAACTAAGCCCAGAGGCTATCTAATAACATTTATTACTCGGCCGCCGGTCCCCAGCGTCCACTTTCAGTCGCTGATAAACTGACGCCATTTTTGCCGCTATATTTATTTATAGGTGTTGGTCGGCGGGCGATAATGTCGATGCGTGAATCGTTCATTACGGGAAGAGCCCGCAGCCGGAATGAGACGGTTTATCGCGGATTTGGTATATTGGTTTCACAATTGCAGTTCAACAATCAATGCAGATTTCAATGGTCGTTTAAATAATGACTTTCAACAAGAGACTTTTTAAATTTAAACTATCGTGAGTTGCATTCATAGTTTAAGTATAGAAACCGGCTATACTCATGTCTTATTTAATCGGGTTAGCCTGAATAGTTTCGAGAAGTAGCAGTTCCGCTTATAAATAATTCATGAATAAGTGCCCCGGATGAACTCGAAACTAGTCGGGCTAACCCGATAAAATAGGACCTGAGTATAGCTGGTTTCTATACATAAAGTAACAAGAGACGTCGCAGACTGATCATGTAATTCTTAAACAATTGACTCACGATGAATCCTGTTAAGATAGAAAAAGTCGCGGCCTTTATATATCCCTATTGTTACCAAATCTTTCACCTATCAGGAGTGATTAACGTTTAAGCCCGACACGCTGTTCCAATAAATGTTGCTATTGTCAAGGTGTGAATATAATACGGGGTACACTTTCACAACATTCGGAAATCAAGGCTTCTACTAATAAGTAATATGTAAATTATTTATGTTAATCGAGTTTTTGTTTAGTAACAAAAACTCGATTAACATAAATAATTTACATATTACTAGTGATATTTGGCACTTGGTTCACGCCAACTATAAAAACAACACTATATGTCTTTCCCCCTATTCCCGAAATAAAAACGATTTTTTTTACCCCGGTGTATAAATCTCAATCGCACCAAGTTGCATCGATATTGGCCCAGCGGATTAGCCGTGAAATCGTAACAGGCAAACAGACTTTCGCATTTATAACATTAGTATGGATTTTGTAACATTATATAACAATTACATTTTATTCAACAGAATATAACTTCGTAGTCTTGCACGATAGTGGATATATATCAGAATGTAACGTAACTTAGTCTGCAGCATATAACGAAAAGGCAAAATAAATAGTCAATGGGCGAGATAAGCTCAATTCAGAAGCATCTATTAATCATATCGATGGGAACGCGCGAGTGTCGGCACGATTTATACGGGAACTTTTCCG
Source organism: Morpho deidamia (assembly GCA_947086505.1). Lineage (NCBI taxonomy): Eukaryota > Metazoa > Arthropoda > Insecta > Lepidoptera > Nymphalidae > Morpho > Morpho deidamia. Next base: position 7,750,503 of record CAMTZC010000025.1, read on the forward strand.
CCACGCACGCACCCAACTAATGATCTCAATCATCAATATAAACGACGCTCCTGCGAACTCCTGAATTAACACTTTTTGTTTGTTTAAATATATAGAAGTATTACACACACAATAGTCCGCTCTCAAGGTAACTTACACTTGTGTTACAGTCAAAAAACAACCAGTAAATATATACATATATAGCGACATAGGTTCAAATCCCGGGCACATGGGTTTTTCTATTAAAACTTGTGTCTAATTGCAATTTATCACACGCTTTTCGGTGAAGAAAAACGTCTAGAGGAAACCTACATATCTCTAGAGAATTCTAGGGATATGTGTAACCTACTATTCCGCATTGGAGCAGCGTGGTAGGTCTTAGCTCCAATCCTTCTCTCAAAAAACGGAGAGAGGAGGTCTTAGCCCAGCAGTGGGCATATTAACAGGCCGTTACTTTACTTTTACTTTAAATATATACATATATATTTTTTAATAAATAAATGAAGAAATAAATATATGGGACACTTACACATGTGTGTACACACGGTCGTCCATCCCCAAAGTAATCAACTTAATACTTTTGTTATGGGTGACGGACAACTGGTTAATATATTACATATATAATTTTAAATACATACTTAAATAAAAATAAACACCCAGACTCGAAGAACCAACAAATTGTTTATAGAAAATGTTGGCCCTCGGCGGAAATCGAACCCGCGAGCCGCGGAGCTGAAGGCAGGGTCACTACGCACTGCGCCAACGGGCTAGTCATAATAAATTACTTAAATGAATAACTAAATTAACAAATTACTTAAATATATGTACATACCCGGACTCGACGAACCAACAAATTGTTTATAGAAAATGTTGCCCCTAGGCGGAATTCAAACCTGCGACCCGTGGATTTGAACGCAGTCACTGTCACCGGCGCTAACGGGTCAGTTTTTTTGAATTGAATAGAATAACAGTATTATTCGATTTGACCAAAAAATGACATTTTTGTTACAGAAACTAACCTAAACTGTTTTTGTTATAGAAACTATCACAGAATTACAGTAATACTTCTTCAAACAAATGTCATGACAAGAAAAATCTTAAACACGATCACCGTTTAAATATAACATTGTCGTCGTGAACCTTTAAATTTAACTAAAATTCAAAGCGTTTCCTTTATTTATAAAACGTTATTGTCAAAGTTGATGCTTTATTTATAGTCCTGTAAGACACGGCTAGCACGGATAAACCAAATACATATAAGTACAATGAATCAGACCGTAACTAAATAGAACTTAACCTCCTTGACGTGGGTATGTCCGAAGTAGAGTCGCCATGATTTGTGTGCGGGACTGCTCCCCCGGGCGCCCTCTATGTTTCGCTAACTCGTGCCTCCTTGCGATTTATGTGGAGGATTTCGCTGTCCACTTCAAACAAACATCTTGTTACATTATAAGGTAAATTAAGTTTCATCTTCTTTAATCTATTTTGTTATATGTATTTATATTTAATTTTTAATTATAAATTGAAGAACATCATTTCAAATCAAATCAAATCAAATCAAAATAATCTTTATTCAAATAAACCATTTCAGGCATTTTTGAATCGTCAAGCATCAATATGATTAATGAAGCTACAACTGGTTCGGAATGTTGCTCTTACCGAGACGAACCAGCAAGAAACTCGGCGGTCAATCTTTTAAATATTTTCAATTATACACTATTAAACCGCTGTCTTGTATGAAGCTGAAAGTATTTTCAAATCCAGGCTTTCTTATTATCCAAATAATCTTCAATTTTGTAATATGCATATTTCGTATAAGCATATTTTTTACACTTGATTGGAATCTTTCTGTACACTAGTCTAGAATGGATTGAGGAATTTTATTATAGAAGCGAATAGCGAGACCAACAAATGAGTTGCTTACTCTGCTGAGTCGCGACGCAGCTATCGCAAGCTGTTCTTTCGGTGTACCTATTCTCGGTGTTAAAATAGGATCTGTATGTTTTTAAGCCATTGTTTATTAACTATTAGTTTGTCATGAACCATCTGACCTCTGCAACTAAACCAGTATACTAAAAAAAATAAAAAAAAATAAAACTTATTAATATTAGTAAAATCCGTATGAATCGTAGAAATATTTATTACTCCAAGTAACTAACATCTATACTTATTATAAAACAAAGTACTCAAAAGTTGACTGTCTGTATATGATCAATGTTCTTATAATGTACAAAATGTATTTTTGTACGGTGTTTTACTAACAGTAGTGAATTTCTTTCGGAAATTTTATTTTATTTATTAATTTATTTATTTATGTACCATAAAGAAAAAAATATCCTTAAGAAAAACATTATCAATAAAAAAAACAGAGTACAACGGTCAACTTATCCCTTTGACAGAGAACCAGCTAACCTACGAAGTGAGACAATTTATAGTGCAACAGCTATGGTACTACTATCCTAACTTATATACTAATAAATATATATATTTATATAAATAATATATTGTAAATATGAATATATTATATATATGATAAATAAACTAACAATAATATACATATAAATATCAACAAATACATTATGGGAGTAAAGACATATAATATTTCTTTAATCTAAGTTTAAAAGCATTGGGGGAAAGTTTAAGGCTATCATAGATAATGCTGTATGGCAACGAGTTCCATAGACGTGCAGCAAGAACTGTAACAAAAAATGCACTGCAGCAAAAAATACAGTATTTTAGGTTAATAGTAGATTACGGTTTTATGTAAATTGTGCTAAAGATATCGGGCGGTTGTGAAAGAACTTTACTCACGTACGCCGTAAACCAACAGAGATACATTAAAGTAATGTGCTAGAGAATTGTAGATCTACAAAAAAACTATAAAAAGGCCATGACAGCGTGTCACTATCTCTTATAATTAACTCACAATGACTACTTTTATGTTCAAAATTTTAATTCAGGAAAAATGTTGTCGCCACACGGGTGAAACCACTGGCACAGCTAGTTTAATATAAAAAGGCTCTCATTAATTTGGTCAAGCTCGCTGTTTGCCCAAGACACGCATTACCCGACCCCCGTCTTTGGCGTTTGATTTGTAGACGGACACAAAAGATCAATGGCGTCCACAGTATTCGTACCATTTAATCGCGTAGTTACTCAATAAACGTCCGAAAATAGCTAAATGTTGGTTACATTTGGCTATTTCGGAATATCTATATCAGCTGATCGCAAAGTGATGATGAACCCAAACCATAATCTATACATCCAAGTCGCCAAAGCTGATTATCTCAAAATATGCTGAACGGATTTTTGTGTCGTTTTTACAAAAAGATGCAATTTTTGAGGAAGGTTAGGTTGCTATTACATTCTTTGGACCGGTTTAACCGATTTTGATGGGATTTTCAGTACAAGCTAGAGAAAGGTTTGGCGCTATATAGGCTACTTTTTGCGTAGAATTCCCGCGGCTTCGGAATTTACGCGAAATAAACTTTGTGACACTGATTTCTACGCTGGTGAAGCTGTGGGTGGTAGCATAAGCTGCATTTCAGGCTATCAAAATCAGGTGTAACAACATTTTAGATTTCGCTATATTTTATAGGAATATAACTTCGCAGAATTTTAATATAAACAGGACATGGAAATTGATTTTTTCTTCAAAATAATCAAGATAGCAAGGAACAAATTTTCGCTAGATTCATATAAATTTAGAGCTAGTTTTTCTCTGCCAATGAGACGATCTCACAAATGACACGACGACAAAATTTAAACAAATATTTTCGTGTTTAATGCGCTATAACTTCTAGTTATATTTATATGTTTCTAAATGCAAATGTAAATAAAATTGTAATATATTTTGGATAAAATTTAAATGCTTAAAACTACAAATGTATATTGCATTTTGAGTATTTTTGAGCCTTTAAACACTGAAACAAGATTGTCGTGATTGTCTGGCATCATTTATACCCGTCAAAGCAATGACTGCTGAAATCTCCCGATTCATAATTAATGATAATATCCGACAGAGGCGAGTTTTTTACTTTTTCACGAACGAAAAAAAATGCCGCCGCCGGAAAAATAATAGCTCGAACGTCAACTCTTTTATGAAAATAAACTGTACAATATATCTTTTTCGTTGTTTAATGTAAGGGGGAAGTGAAGTAACGACCTGTTACTATCCCACAGCTGGGAATAGACCTCCCTCTCTCTGTTATTAGAGAAAAGTGTTGGACCTAAGACCTACCACGCTGCTCTAATGTGGATTGGTAGGTTACACATATACATAGAATACTCTAGAGATATGTAGGTTTTCTCACGATGTTTTGCTTCACCGAAAAGCGTGTTATAACTTGCAAGTATCAATTAGACACATAGGTTTTAACAGAAAAATTCATTGGTGCCTGCCGGGGTTTGAACCCGCGAACTTTCGAACGCGTCGCACAGTCACCGTTGGGCTATCAGAGCTTAATGTAGTTAGTGGTTACGTTTAATGTATTTATTAATACTACAATGACTACTAAAGAATTACAAACCGTAATTCGAAGATTCTTGGAAAAAAATTTAGTAGACTTAAGATTTAAAAAAATGATCATATTTATTAGCTTTTAACAGGTTTTGTAATGAAATGTAATATAAACATGAAATATATAATGTTTTTTTTTATTTTTTACGGATCCCAATATCAATAAAGCCCTGGTAGTTTATTTATTGTTATCAGCTCCCAAACATATATTTTACGTATTCTATATTGATTCCAATAAGGTGATCATTATCATCCTCCCACTCTAAGTGTGGTCGGCACAACATGTTAAAGACATATCGTCACATGATTTGGCTACGTATTTTACGACCGGCCGCCTGCCTGACGTCAACTTACCTTAGTCGTGTTTTACGACCCCTCGGTAAGAAAGAGCGTCGTCTATTCTACTCAACCGGATACCTCACGGTGGGTCAACTTACCTTAGTCGCCTTTTACGACGCCTCGGTAAGAAATGAGGGTGGTCTATTCTACTCAGGTGGATACCAAACGGCATTCCAATAAGGTGATATCAAAATTTTTTAAATAGACATTAATCAAAAGTAACGCATTTAACCTAAGTGTCTTAAGTATATTTTCCACAAAAAAATTTAAGATTAAAATTTGTGTTAATCGAATTTCTATATTAATTGGTTTTAATTTGGTTTGGTTGTGACAGGTTCTTTGAAACAATATTTTGTCTATTTAAAAAATAAGTTGATCCATACTAAGAATGAACAAAAAAATGCTATTGTGCTAAACCGGAAATACAATTCAAAAACAACCTTTTAAAAAAGAACGCTTGCAAACGGAAGCGACGGGCAGGAAGACGACAGCGCCGCGTCGCTGGTCGGGCGAATTAAAAATTAATCAAGTATCCGTTTCCGGAGACCATGATATTTTTCCATTTATTTTTTATGACGGAATCTGTGTGAAAATAACATTCCAAGCTTTGAAGCCAATCATATTGAAATTGAAAACGAATATTTTTTAATGATTTATAGCAGGCGTTACTTTGCTGAGTTCCATATTACAGAAATTACAATAGAATTATTTTGCTATAATTCGCCGTATTGTGACACGTGTGGTGACTTGTCCTGCGATTTATAAGGTATGTGAACGTTGCGTGCTTCATACAATTAGCATTATATAGATTCTCTTAATAAACGCGGATTATAGCAAAAGAGTTCTATTGTAAATTCCGAATAATTTTTATATAAGGAATATCATAAACTGAAACTTGAAAATCACGCCGAATTTGTCAATCATTAAATTCCTTCGTTATTATTGCAAGAAATAAATTATAATATAACTAGATACTATAAAGATCCGATGAACGGTATACCTACATATCTACTTGGACATTGCGAATGCAAAGAATAGTTGTTTCTTTTGTTACTATAAATCTAAACAATCTTTTATCAACTTTAGAGAATACTGGATGAGCCAAATCGAAGCAAATTGTCAAAGATATATATATTATTTTATTTATAACAAAAATGTACAAGTTATACCTTTCTTAAACTACCCGCACTAACTTACCCGCATATTCAAAATATTCTTTTAAGAAGTAGACTGTTTAGCGTACTCTTTTGCTTTATTGCACAATGTGAAATTCAGGGTAAATGAAGTTCTAAAAGCAATATATTGTTATGATTACTTTTGTATTATGGTTTTCCGCAAACTCATGCCTAATTCTATAAATTATTTTTTAAGTTCGTCGTTGATGAGATTGAAGTGTGAAGTTTATAAGGTTCCAGCGGATTCTATGCAAATAAATAGATAGAGAAAAGATACTCGTAAGTGTATAATCAAAACTGAATAAGCTAACTATTTCAGATGTTCAGCTTAATCTAATAAAGTAAAGGAAAGTTGCTTTTTAGGGAAGGAGGAGGAGGGAAAATTAAAAATGACAAATCATATTAATGCTTCATTCTTTTTATTTTACATTTAACTAGATTACATATAAGTGGATCGTTAATGTTACTGATATGTTGTTTGGGAGTGTTGAATATATTGTAAACGTTATAATGAGGAGAAATAGAATTTGTAGAGCAGGCGTACAAAGACGAAGCCTCATATGTACACAGCGTCAGACGAAGTCTAACAATATAATTTATATACTATATAAAAGAGTAGTGTCTCATTCTAGTTTGGAGTGAAGATCATAGTGGGCGTTCCCATAGCAAGGCGGAGCTTGAGACGGACACTCCTTGGTTTTCTCTTTTTTACTTCAACGCGTATTTAGGTAAGCGACGTCCAATTAACAAGAGCTTCGATATTCCTCGCAGCTTCCCGTCTTCTGCCTTGTAACAAGCTGTGTAAGGGATCGAGAGAGTTCAGTTAAACTGGTCATATTTATATAAACGTAGCAACAAAGCTCCGAACAACTTTAGTCGTTATCGCATTTATAAAGTTCTCGAGACAATTCCATTTTATGGGGTGTTGTGCTCGAGATAAATTTTATTTCTTTTGTCTACTTACTGTTGTTTTGAGGTGCAGTAAAATAAAATGAGTACTTAATTTACTGGTGCTGTATTTTTATTGCTTCCTATAATCGAATATATCGACATGCTAGTCTTCATCAAAAATTTTAATGATAAATTTTCATGTGAGAATTTGTTCTTCGTTGTTTTTGCTAACTGATAATTATTAATTATAATTTTAAATTGATCATCATATCTAAGTTCTTATTATTATCTTATTACATACAGTAATTTGATAATTTATTATATTTATAAACTATAATCAAATGAAAAATATAACGCTTGAAATATATCTTTCTATCTCTTAGATAGAGGATTATTATTTTTTTTAAGGTAAAAATTACAGGTTACTTTGTTTAAACAAATATTAGTCGTAATAAAAACAGTCACATCTATTAACGGTTTTAAGACAACTTATACATGACAAGTAGTTTCTTAAAACGCCAACCTCACCAAGCTAGTAAACTGATGAGACTCTGGTGACAAAGGTATGAATGTCAAAGTTCAGCTTTTTGCGTGTTTTAATTAATTACAATCTTCAATCTTATTTTATCTCAATGTAAAGGACCCGCTACAGGGTCTTACTGTTTCACCTCTAGCTGTGATATCATATTTATTGGGATAGGGCAAGTTGTGTCAAGCATAACCTGGAGATATTTAGCTGTTCAACCCAAAGGAGGGTTCATGGACCCCAGCGTGTGGACTCCATCACTTGAAGGTCGTTAGGACCTATTGGATACAACCAGCACACTGACCTGTTCGAGATCTATGAGTATCATTTCATCAGTTGAGAAGAAGATATATCACTAGAGTTATAAGTCATCGCGACCAAAACCCTAATATCGTTTTATTTTTCATAACTTCAAAAAGAAAATTTATTTGACCAAATTGAGAATCGTATCTAAAACATTAACCACAAACTTTTTTTTATTTATATAATTCTTGATATGAAGAACCGCCGTGTGGTATCCGAGTAGAATAGGCACCCCTCATTTCTTACCGAGGTTTCGTAAAAGGCGACTAAGGTAGGTCGACCCGCCGTGTGGTATCCGGCTGAGTAGAATACACCACCTTCATTTCTTACCGAGGTGTCGTAAAAGGCGACTAAGGTAAGTTGACTCACCGTGTGGTATCCGGTTGAGTAGAATAGACCACCCTCTTTCTTACCGAGGGGTCGTAAAATACGACTAAGATATGTTGGCGTCAGGCAGGCGGCCGGTCGTAAAGTACGTAACCTTATCATATGACAACATGTTTTACATGTTTAACATATTGTGCCGACCCCACTTAGAGTGGGATAAGGGCACGAGGATGATGATGATCAAAGCCGCAAATTTTTCATATGTTATGGACTAGTAAAGGTTCTGCAGTTTATCCATCTAAACTGTCATTAAAGAATCTTTATGGATACCCCTTAACTGTAACAAGCGTAATAAAATTGTAATACGTAACTAAATATCAAGTACTAAGCTATACATTTAAGAAATCATAATATGATTTTTTGTAATCTATAAATTATATAGTAGTGAAATGCTTTTAAGGAAGTGACGCAATATAAAAACATTGAATAAATGCTTTGTGCCATCTTTTTTCGTATTATATAATAATAGTTAGTATATATTAGATAATTCTTGATATCAAGATATAGGCTACTTTTATCCCGGTACTGAAATTTCAGATATGGCTAGGAGTTATTAAAGATAACATTCGCTAATGAAATCAATCGAATATCTCTTTCATTATACGGTGAGTGCCGGGAAGATTGATAGCATACAGTATTCAACACGCTCAGCTACTCATAATAGTGTAGATTAAGGAAAATAATACGGACCGTATCTTATATGAGTGATAGATGACTTGGATTTCTTTGGAAGATACCAAGTTTATTAGTGTTTGAGTGAACTCTATATAAATTTCTCTTATATATACAAAATTAGTGAAGTACGCATAGAAAAGTTACTACAACTACATATACTAAATTATGTAATAATAAGATTTAATAAATATAATTAATTATTTTTATATATAATATGATCAGACGACCTAAAGGTGAAAGTCTTACCATTACCGTAGTTTGTTGGTTTATAGCTCTATGTAAATCTATAGGGCCCTGCCATAAGTTTTTATACAGAAAACTTTAAGATTAATGATATTTAAAAGCCATAGGATGAAGGGAAATATCATGAATGTCACTAAAAGCCCTGAGGAAAAACTTCACATAAACTATTGAAAATATTCACTGCCCCGTCTAGCCGATGAATACGCCACTGACATAAAGTAAACTGCAAGTTCTCTAAACAGTATAAAGAAATTAAATAACAAAATAAAAAGTACAAATAGAGGAAAATTTTAAAATTTATATTATTATGTGTTATTCGTACACTTTCAAAGTCATCATCTATACTTATTATAAAACACAGTCCCAAAAAGTTGTCTGTCTGTATGTAATTGATTTTCTCAAAATCTACTGAACGGATTTTTGTACGGTTTTTACCAGACGATACTGCAATACTTCAGGATTGTTTAGGTAAATAGGACATATCGGTATTATGTTAATTGTGTTGAAGAGATAGCGCAGTTGTTAAAAAACTTGCTTACTGGGAGCTTCAGTCGCGTGCGCTGCGTAAACCAGCAGAGATACGCTAAAGTAATGTACTAGAGAATTATAGATCTGTAAAACAACTATTAAATGAAGTCCTCGATAGCATGTCTCTATCTCTGATGGTTAACTCACAATAACTTCATTTATGTTTAAAATTTGAATTCCAGAAAAAATTGTGGCACGCTTATTTCCACGCGGGTAAAGCCGCTGGCACAGCTAGTTAACTATAATGCAATTTGTTTTCAAAATTAACGATTTAATTGTTCTCGAAACATTAAACAAACATTTTTATATATATTTTTCACTTTTATATACATGACTTTTAATGTATATGACAGATTGTGCGCCTTTATGGCTCTCGATTGCAGATCCACATCCTAGAGAATAAATGGCTCCCAATGCCAACCGTTATCTCAGTTACTTCCTTCGCCGGTCAATTGTCCGCAGTCCCAAATGTGCCAGTACACCACTAATGGGTCCACTGATATCCCCCTACTCACTTATGAAATCACAATTTTAGCTTCCTCATACTCTAGTAAGAGTATCGCATACGTCTATACTCATAATAGTTGTACCTGCAACGTCGATGGCGCCAATTTAAGCTTTTAAATACCTTAATTATGCAATAAGTTTTTCCCTGTTCCTGAAAAAAATACGTGCTTTCTTTTATCCTATATGTTACCCTGGTATCTAAGTTTTAATTGTACAAACTTTTATCAATTCAACGGATTAGCCGTATAATAGACGTACTGACTTTCGCATTTATAATTATAGTATGGATATGTTTTATGACAATACATTGAATGCAATATAATTCATTTCAATCATTGTCTTATTCTTTCTGTTACTTTAAAATTGACTACATTATCCTTTTGACGACGTTATCCTCTATTGAGATAACTTCTTCTCGTCTCTTAATTATCTTCTTATATATTTTCAGCACAATAAAGCGATTCAATAAATAAATGATGCAATACGTTCAATAGCTAACAGTTTGTGTATATATTATATATTAAATATATTTTAGGTATGTCTTTAATTTTTAAATCAATTATGGGTGTGATAGTAGTAATAATGTTATCTATTATAACAATATTCGATGAATGAAGTAAAGATCTCTGCAAGTTGTAAAGAATTTATAATTAGGTAAAGTAATTTTTTTAATTTACCTGTATAGATATCTCAACGCCCCTCTTCAGAGAAATGACTTCATGAAGTTTTATCCATTTATTCAATGTCACCGCATAGTCACTGAGATCGCCTAAGATTCATAATAGTCAGCGACCTGTATTAAATTACTCTTCCGTACACAACAATGGCGTTGTATGGAACTTTTAAAATTTTCCGAAATTATATAAATTACTTGACTTATACAATTTACTTGACTTACAGCTGTGTACCTTTCATTACTGCTAGCTATTACCGAATATATAATTAAATAATAACAAAAAATGCTTTTCATTATTTTATTATATTCGCTTGTCAAGTTGGTACAAATGAAATTATTAGCAACATGTATTTAAGGGCACGTCGCAATGAATCCATATCGACTTGTGTTTAAGCACATTCAATTTAGCACTTACACCCCATTACAGCAAATTATCGATGTCACCTACATCATTGTGTGAACTCAACCCCCAAGTGCTATTTATGTGTGTGTAACATACTTGTTAACACACGCGTGTAATTGTGTGCGTTATCTGAAAGATTCCGCTTCATTTCCCTCGACCCGCGCATGGCTTTACACGCTATAAATATAGCTTCCTTCATATTATAACTTGTTGTGTTAACAGAATCAATGTCTACCGTTGACACAGTATAATGTATACAATTTTGGATAAAAACAACGAGCCTTATGAACCAGGGCATTTGTCTAAATTAAACATTTTTCACAATTGACCCTGTCTTCAGATTCGCGTGACACGGATGCGATTCCCGCCGAGAGCCAACATTTTCTACAAACAATTTGTTGGTTCTTCGAGTCTGGGTGTATATTTGTATTTAAAATTACATAAGTAGTACATCTACCAGTTATCCGTCACCCATAACATAAGTATTAAGTTACTTACTTTGGGGTCGGACGACCGTGTGTGTAAGTGTCCCATATATTTATTTATTTATATTTATTTGGTGAAAACTCACTGGTGCCTGTACCAATGTTCTCAAAATTTGGACATAATGACTTTATTTTCCATAGTCGGCGTTCATTCCTATATTATGGGGAAATGAGCGTATATTGAAGAAATAATAATGAATAAAATTTAGTATACCAATACGAATTTACATCATGAAATGGGTGGATTTAAATTAACTAAACAATGTACAACATAAAAGTAATAATAAAATGATTTTGCTATAATCAGCGAAAAAGCAAATCGAAAGTATATATAATGTTAAATGTAGAGTGAACTATCCGTTTTCATACCTGATACATGCAGGATTCGGAAAAACATATGCACTACAAACCACCACCACCATCAGAATTTTATTATTACTTTGTATTATAGATCTCCGCAAAGCAACGCCGAATAATATAAATAACTTGTACCACTAATGAATATATAAATATTATATTTTGTAAATAAGTACAACCGAGTCTTCAACTGGCTCTTCTATTTTACAACCGGCCGCATGCTTGACGTCAACTAACCTTAGTCGCCTTTTGCGACACCTCGGTAAGAAATGAAGGTGGTCTATTCTATGCAGCCGGACACCACACGACAGATACCTTAGTCGCCACTTACGACACCTCGATAAGAAAGGAGGGTGGTCTATTCTATTCTGCCGGATACCACATGGCAAAGAGGATTGAGTAATTACAATTATGTATGTAATTACTTTGAGTAATTACATACATAATAGTTATCTCTTGCCTTACCAGTGATTTCACCTCCATCTTTAAAGGGAAAGATATCAAACACTCACACAAGGAGGCTTAATTCTGTAGGTGAGAGCAAAAAGACCTAAAGTCCGTTTTTTGTCATTTTTGTATTCTTATTCAGTTTAATCGTATTGGTGTAACGGTAAAAGACAAGTAGTCACTAATTTCGAGGATATAAAATTATAAATTATATTAAGTACCTAAGCGTGAAATGCTACTGAACAAAGCTCTACTGAATTATTTATAAAATGTGACTTAAAGCTTTAGCTTTCACCTCCAGAATTACGAATCTGTTGAAAATTTTGTATAAAAATGTATCACACAATTTCATGTTTCAATTCTGTGTATCAATTATGTAAACATATTAAATATACATAAACATGAGCGGTTTACCGTCGGCCGCCGTTTAGGAAATGAACGTCAGCTCTTTTATCTAAATGGCAGCGAGGGACGTAAAAACGGCGTAAAATTCCCGTTTGATACAATAAATAATGAAATAAAATTGTTACCCACACACTGCTTAATGTTGTACGAGTTATGATGCTAATAATTTCGATCATACATAGTAAAAGTAAAGTAAAGTAGCGGCCTGTTACAATCCCACTGCTGGGAATAGGCGAAGTGTTGGAGCTAAGACCTACCACGCGCCAATGCGGATTGGTAGGTTACACATATCTCCAGAATTCTCTAGAGATATGCAGGTTTCCTCACGATGTTTTCCTTCGCCGAAAAGCGTCTGATAAATTGCAATTATCAATTAGACACATGAGTTTTACTAGAAAAACTCATTGGTGCCTGCCCGGGTTTAAACTCGTGTTCCCTTGAAAGAGTCGCACGGTCTCACCGCTGGGCTATCACAGCTTACATAGTAGTACCATCCTAACTGGTAAAACACTTATAGTCATTGAATATTACTATATTAAAAATATTACGCAAAAAGTGAATTTAAGCGTATAGATATTTATAACATAGCCAAGCTGTTTATAGAATTAGGCGTTATTTTGCGAAAATCCATTATACAAAAGTAAGGAAAATATTATTTTGATTATTTGAGCGAAACGATTGTTGAGATTGTGAAACGATGTTAGTGAATGTGTGCAGTGCTTGTGTATTATTGTTATATTGGTGGTAGATGTGTTATTGCGAATTCTGCATGTATGAGAACAGATACTACACTCTGCATTTAGACTGACTGTGCCGTTGGCGCAGTGAGTAGTGACCCTGCCTTCAGCTCCGTGGGTCGCGGGTTATATTCCCGCCGAGGGCGCCAACATTTTCTATAAACAATTTGTTGGTTCTTCGAGCCTGGGTGTATATTTGTATTTAAGTAGGTATTTAAAATTATATATAGTATATTTACCAGTTGTAGGTCACCCACAACACTAGTATGAAGTTACTTTGGGGACGGACGGTCATGTGTGTAAGTGTAATTTATTAATTTAGTAATTTATTTAAGTAATTTATTATGACTGGCCCGTTGGCGCACTGACTAATGAACCTGCCTTCAGCTCCGTGGGTCGCGGGTTTTATTCCCGCCGAGGGCGCCAACATTTTCTATAAACAATTTGTTGGTTCTTTGAGCCTGGGTGTATGTTTGTATTTAAGAATGTATTTAAAATTATATATAGTATATTTAACAGTTGTCAGTTACCCATAACACTAGTATGAAGTTACTTACTTTGGGGACGGACGGCCGTGTATGTCCATATATTTATTGATTTATTTAGAATTACATATGTTTTCTTATATCGAGAATTATATTATCCAATAGAATTAATAAATTATTTGCTTTGCAAAATTACATTTTAAAAATGTCTTAATTTCCACCTTCAAATACAATTCACCAAACGAGGAAAATAATTGCCAAAAACGCCACGCCGAACAAAACATGCCACAAAGCGGCGTTATTCCGCAACCTTTTCGCAAGCGAGTAATGAAGCCATATCTTTAATAGCCGCGATAAGGGCGCTAAATGTTTGCGCACACGCCAAATAATAAGCGACTCGATCATTTACCGAGGGGTGAAGTTCTGACGAGAAAAAAGAATATTCGCCAGTATCGTTACTGCTTATCGGTAAACGAAATTGAATAAGTTCGTCGTGACGTACATTTTTCTGGTGAACTACACGTGGCACTTTGAGTAAAGTTTATTTATAGGGGTAATGATTAATGAGTACCAGAGGATGAATAGCTCGTTAATAAATGAAATATTTATTTTCATTAATAAAAGTAACGGTCTGTCAATATCCCACTGCTGGGAATAGGCCTCCTCTTTGCGTTTTTTGGAGAGAAGGATTGGAGCTAAGACCTATCACGCTGCTCCAATTCGGATTGGCAGGTTACACATAGCCCTAGAATTCTTTAGAGATATGCAGGTTTCCTCACGATGTTTTACTTCACCGAAAAGCGTGTGATAAATTGCAAATATCAATTAGACACAAAAGTTTTATTAGAAAAACTCATTGGTGCCTGCCCGGGTTTTTTTTCATTTATCTAACAATTTATTAACAAACGATTTATTAATACTATAAAAAACCACAGAGGTTTGTGCTTAGTGCTAATGTCGTCTATATTTCATCATAATATATACTACAGTATTACACAGTTGTATGTATTAAAACCGACCCACGACCATTTGAATCCACTTTCTTTAGAGACGTCTTTAGAGAGTCTCACGGTGTCACCACTGGGTTAACACAGATAATAATTCATTAATAACTTAGATTATAAAATAAATTATTAGTATAACTGTGATTTTGGTGTATATTCATTTTATAAAGCACCACCTACCTGTTTGTCCCGGTATCAATTGATTCTCTAGCCCAATGGTTGCCTGGAAGAAATCGCTAATTAGCGGTAATTCCGCCTTATTGTAGCACTTAGTTTAAACTGTTTTTTTTTATTTACCTTCTATGTTAAATTTTTATGTAGTGCAATAAAGTATACTGTATTTAATAATTTATAGAGTAAGGCGTTACTTTGCGAAGATCCATATTTCAAAAGTAATAATAAAATTATTTTGCTTTAATCCGCGATACAGTAAATAGAAAATATATATAGTGTTAAATGTATAGTGGACTACCGGTATTTTCATACGCGATACGTGCAGGATTCGTAAAAACACATGCACAAACCTCCACCACTGCCACCACAATACACAAGCACTACACGCGTTCACTATCACAAACTCCACAATCGTTTCGCCCCGCAACCAAAGCATCATCAGGAGATAGACTCCACGATAAAATCGCAAAGTATACTGTATTGTATTGATTATACCTCGTAAACTATCGGTTCAAACTAGGACTACATACTATAATAATCAGAAATATTTGGTTGGTTACTTTATAACGTAGCTATTGTAATGCTAAGATAATATAATTTTAAGTACTCTATAGAACAAATGGAAGAAGATAAGCTTCAGCTTTCTGTCAGATGCCCAAAAAAACTGGTATCTAAGTATCAAATATCTATTTCAAGGTCGTAAAATAAAATAAATGGTGCCTGCCCGGGGTTTGAACCCGTGACGCGCGAAAGAGTCGCCTGGTCTCACCGTTGGCCTATCACAACTATAAGAAGACTTAAAAGAACCTTTTGAGTAAATGTAAAGGGCATAGGGATAGCTGAGTATTAGTGATATTTAAAAAGAACACAAATAACATGTCCTGTACAGTAAGAAAAACTAATACAGAAAGCCTACTTACTATAACTATTAAGGATATAACTATTAAGGATTACTTAGATGATAAGACTGCGTGGATATGGCTACTCTTGGACCCTGTACAAGACATTAATAACTATATGCAGCTAGTAATAAGAATTATTCTTTGAAAAGAGCAACCACAGACTTTCTTGCTGCCTCTTCTCGGTAGGAACATCTTTCCGAACCAACAGTAGATGTTGACGATTCAAAAGCACTTGCTTACAAGTTTAGTTGAATAAAGAATATTTGAATTTGAATATGAAATAAAATTCACTGGACCGATCCATAGACATTATGAAATATATCATAAATATCTAGAATAAATATCAATAAATATCAAATAGTGCAAGAATTATCAATTTAAAGGTATTAAGTGATTGATGTGGTGTACTTATTTTCAGCTTAGTTGTAACGTTGTAGCATTTGTCAATTGTAAGTTTAAAAATCTATGCTTAAGATATAAAAAATAAAAAAGTAAGCGAGTTTAAACGGGGAATAGTTCCGATAAAGACGTATGGGTAACTTGCTGATATCCCCTATCTATAACTCTTTACGGTTATTTCCCCATAAAGGCAACTTTAAGTAAAAACAACTTTACAGCTATCGATTTATTGCCGTATTTTTATACTGCGGTACTTTTACCGCACAGATCTTTGACAAACTGTCTGATGTGGCATTTAGAATAGGGTTGACTTTCATCATCACACTCCTACCCTTATCCCACTCTAAGTGGGGTCGGCACAACATGTTATAAACATATTGTAATATAATTGGACAGGTTTTTTACGGCCGGCCGCCTGACTTGAACTTATCTTAGTCGCCTTTTACAACACGTCAGTAAGAAATGAGAGTCGGATACACTCAGCCGGATACCACACAGCTGGTCAACTTACCTTAGTCACCTTTTGCGACATCTGGGTAAGAAATGAGGGTAGTTATACTCAGCCAAATATCACACGGCGATACAATGAATTTATTATCAGTCAAAATCATAATATTATATACTACATTTATTACTACTTCAGGATTTCTAGATACAGGTTTTTGGAGTATTTTCGTGTACACTTATCAATAGTGCAATAGTAAATTTAAATGCTTAATTGATACCCTAAATATCGAATAATTGATGTGATTCTGTTCAAACAACCTATACGCAGTTGACCGAACAACGTTGCGGACGTGATCTTTTGCCCAGCACTTGTACATTAACAGGCTTTTTTTATTACCAAACTAGACAATGAGAATAATTTTCGTAAATAAAATACTATTTCATAGAATTACCACTCTAAACCTTGCTCTCTCAACTGTAATATAAAATAATCGTAACACAAACAGAAGCACACTAATTATAAAACCTTTAATCCGACACCCCGCCACTTATCGCCGGGCATCATCGAAACTAAAGGGAAACGAGTCGCAATCCCACATCAAATAACTGGAGGAATGACGTACGGAACGAACTTCACATTTCGTACTACTAACACACGAACAGTATGTTCGGGAAATGTGAACTATCTGAAGGCTTTTAAGACGAAATAAAAATAAAAATTAATATTTGCAATTTATCACACGCTTTTCGGTGAAAGAAAACATCGTGAGGAAACCTGCATATCCTTAGAGAATTCTAGGGACATGTGTAACCTACAATCCGCATTAGAGCAGCGTGGTAGGTTTTAACTCCAATCCTTCTCTACAATAAATAGAGAGAGGAGGTCTATTCCCAGCAGTGGGATATTAACAGGCCGTTACTTTTATAAGACAACTCGCAGAAAAGAAAGTTACATAAATTCGTCAATTTTGTTATTTCAGCAAAGAATTTAAATCTTTTTAATAAGCTTTTAACAAAATTCGATGTCCCTACTGTTAACCGTTGAAGAGTTCCCTCGTGTGGAGCCAATCCTGCTGGGAGCAGCATCAGGTCATGCTTATCATAAACATCCATTGTCATCGGGACTGGACCACTATGTTAAATTTCAAGTCAATCGGATACTGGGAAGAAGAAGAAGGAAGAAGGTTCATTCGTAACTTGCCGGATTCCACCTTCTCATACATACACAGTAAGTGAAATAAAAGCTTTCAATAACAGTATTATGGCCGCATTTTATACTCATATTATAATCCAAAAGTTTATCTTGTCTATAACGCTTTTACGGCTTATGGCCTGGAGCAATAGCGATGAAATTCGGTGCTGTTGAAGCTTATATACCGAGTCAACAAAGAGGACAGAAATACTTCCGTTTTTGTATGTAGCACATAATTTTAAAACTTAAGTTGACGCGAACGAATTCTTGGGTTACGCTGATATCCTATATAATGTACAATAAAATCATTAATGCAAATAAGGAAAGTAAATTATAATAAAATCGCCCTTGAAAGGCGGGAGCAGATGATCCTTATTAAGAGTTCGTGGGGTCAAACTCTAGATAAGTAATAACTTTTCCACAATAGCATAATCCTGTTTAAGCACAGAAAAACTCATGAATCTTTTTTATCTTTACTATTAATCGTTATATGCAATTTACGGTGAAGCGAGAATTTATGACGTATTTCGAATCCGCATCTGACCAGCATTGTGATTCTAAGGTCCATTATTAGAGTAAGTTGCACGATTTTTTTGTCCATGTGTCTCACAAGTGAAATGCCAGATGAATATTGTTTCAAACGGAATTAGGCACGCGCCGCAGGGACGGGGATCACTTATAATTGTTATTTTATTCATAGAAACAACACTCCTACGGGACACTGGATAGGTGAACAAATATTTTGACTCGTCGAGCACCTTTTAGCACATATGATGTTTTCAATGACGCAACTTAACATCCTACATACTTATAAACATATTTTATTCAGTAAAAATGAATATATAAAATATATAGAAAAAGTTTACTTATAAAACCTATTCTCGGCATAAAATTTTAAAGTAATATTTTACCGCAGCGTTTCTCATAAAATTTAATAACAACTAACCTTTACGCAACGTATGAGTACATTTCAAAATAATAGAAAAATATGTTTAAAGTTCGGCGATTCAAACTTAAAATATATTTTTAAATTAATAAAGATTGGTATTTTTAATATTCATTTCTTTATTTCTAAAATTCTAGTTAGTAACAAAGTTGATATATCAACGATATGTTTTTTTATTTGTAAAACAAAATGTGAAAGACATAAGATGTAAAAATACACACAGATGGATGTAATTATGATATCATAAATGAAAATGCTTAAAGTATTTTAGTGGTATAGAGTAAATAATAACAATAGAAATACTAGCACTTTGTTAAAAATAAATTATATTATATGTTTCACAACTTCACTGATGTAATTTACTGAAATAAAAGTATGTACCAACAGAGATGAAATTTGCCGCAATTTAAATACGGATTACGAGCTCTGTAACCTGTAGCCACAAGATAACCCGGGAGTTGTCAGACTATCCCGCACAATCATCCCGCAAATCCCGTATCATTAAGTATCGCTAAGAAAGCGATTCGCGGTCATTACCATGTTAATAACGTGGGGGAAAATGCGATTAATCAAGTTGACGTTTAGGCACCGAACTAACCTCTGCGGTTGAGACAATTTTATGCATAGGTTTTCAACCTGATACCGTGTCGTAAAGACGCTTTTAAGTCTACATGAATATTCTAATCTAAGTTTATTTTGACGAAAGTAATAATAAAATTATTTTGTTATAATCCGCGATACAGTAAATAGAAAATATATATAGTGTTAAATGTATCTTGGACTATCCGTATTTTCATACCCGATACGTGCAGGATTCGTAAAAACACATGCACAAACCCAAACAAAAGCGTCGTGGAGTCTATCTCCTGATGATGCTTCGGTTGCGGGGCGAAACGTGTATTGTGGTGGAAGTGGTGGAGGATAGTCCACTATACATTTAACACTATATATATATATATTCTATTTACTGTATCGCGGATTATAGCAAAATAATTTTATTATTACTTTTATATTATGGATCTCCGCAAAGTAACGCCTAATTCTATAAATTATTTATTTTGACGATCTTAATATAAATATATTTAAGCTTTTTCCAAAACTGACATGACAGTTTAAATTCATATTATAGAGAACAACAAAACATTTAGAGAAGTTTTAACACTTAGAACAGTTATTTAAAAAATTAACTCGCTTCATAACAAGCATACCTAAATCGTTATAATAAAAGCCTTTATCGGCTAAAATAACATGCTAAAAATTCTCAAAGTTAAACAAAATTGAAAAGGGTGTGTAATTGCTACTCTTAAGTAACTCATAGCTTATATAATTTATCTGAAGTTATGGAAATACGGAGTGATATCAATTGCGGTGCTCATTATGTATTTATACTTAACTATGTATTTACTCTCTATAATAAATGTAAAATTTAAGCATACCCTATTTTAAATAAATCCCATTTTAATTCAATATGGCTTCCATTGCAATAGGGAAGGTTTTGTGATATTCCCATCCTTTAAAAACAGCAACCGTTTTGATAAAAATAAGGCAATTACACTCGCATTTTTATAATCTTCATTTAAATTATAAAAGCCTGACTAAATACAAATCCAACATAACATAATGTGCATAATCTACGGGCTCACCGCGACGGTCAAAAGCTGATATTTCTCCTTTTAATCCCTGTCAGATTATTTAAATTCCCACCTGCGAGCAGAAGCTTTGCCTTCCGGTTTTTTATTTAACGAAATAAAATATAAAAATATTCGTATTTGTTTTGGACGGACGGGAATCCTTTAATTTTTGGCACGGCTGCGTGACAGTTCACCTGCAGTTTCTGGGTCGCTTTGACGAAAATATTTTTACATTCCATGTTTCCTAATTCAAAATTTTGTTCTCGTTTTACCTTTAAGTTTAATTTATGAAATGAAAATGATTGTTAACTTCTATTTTATTTGACGCTTCGTTGATTGAGTGACAGTGTCTCACAGATTGTAAAATCCGTAGTATTGAAACTGTCTCATTTGAAAATTTGAAAGCTTTATCGATATTGTCGCCTGTATTGTATCATTGTTATGTATTTTATCATAATTCTCGTCGTCTATTTCCCAGTTGCAAAAGTTACATGCCCTTATTAAAATTCGATTCTCTATGACTCTGCGTACCCCGACCCTAACAGGCAGCGGTCTTATTTTTTCCAAGCTAAGTTTTGTAACTTAACCAATTAACCAAGGTTATTGTAAAAAATCACAAATCTATAAAAATCATGCATTGGTGAAGATTAATATAAAAAGTAAGTAGGTCAATTTTGCGGAATATCAAAGTTGTCACAAAAAACAAATTATCGTATTAGTCTAATTTCTTCTGCAGTATGTGTTACAAAAAATCCGACAAAAGTAACAAAAAATTCTTACAAAAGTAATAATATAATTATTTTGCTAAATTCTGCGATACTGTAAATAGAAAATATATCTATTGTTAAATGTATAGTGGACTATCTGTATTTTCATACCCGATACGTGCAGGATTCGTAAAAAGACATCCTCCACTTCCACCACAATACATTGTGTATTCTCCGCAAAGTAACGCCTAATTCTATAAATTAAAAATATTTCTTACATTTTGTGTGTAAGTCGTTTAAAAATTATTTGTTTTCGACTGATAAGAGCTTTTATACAATTTGTTTTTGCTTGATTTGCAATTCAATCTATTTAGCACTTGTAAATTTAGGTTATTTTATAGATTATTAATAGTAGTCGCTACAAACAATATCATTGTACACATTGTTGAAAAAGTATAATAGATCTCAAAAACAAAACAAAAGAGCTGACGACTATTACTCTTTAGATTAGCGGCTTCATGAAATAATTAGTTCGTGTGCATTGTCCAAACAGCAAGAACAGAAAACCGCTTTAGACTGGAATGCAGCAATGGTTGCGACTCGTTTTGTAACATGACTGTCGGGGTACCGTTTTGTTCCTCTCTGTTTGAAATTCTTTCCACTCGTAGTGCTTTATGTAACTTTTAACTTTTTCGCGCACCCGTAGCACGCAGCGTACCGCGAGAACGTTCATAATGAAAACAACTTTTTGAATTAACGTCGCAATGGAGTTTTCGCCATTCGGCTTTCAATTGAAATATAAAACTCCTGTATCGAGGTTGAAGTTATGTGAAAAAGCGCTCCGTTTTAAAATCCTTTCGTTTCACATACGAGAGGCTTAATTTACAGTCGTATTTGAGTGCGCTGTATATTTTATTTTAGCTTACATGCTAGCGAGCGATATGAAGTGCGCTTCGTGAACAAAATGTAATTAAACATTTTTCAAATGTTAATTTTTTAATAAGCGTTTGGTAAAAGTTTCTTCAGTTAAAAGTATAACAACTAAACCTACTAAATCGAGAATAAAATTTAATAATTATAAGTATTATTTATTATTCTTATATCACGTAATTTTGGTCTCATGCGTCGCATGGTGGTTATCTTCTTTCTTTGACTCAGTTTAAAGTCGGATTCAGATTTTTGTTTTTTTATCTGGGCACCATTTTTATTTATTATGAATATCGTTTATTTAACTTTACGAACTTATATCCTTGCTTACTACATCCTATAAACAACGCCGTCTCTCGGATCTTACGATAGTTTTGAACAAACATTATATACTATGTAATATTATAAACGAGGACGTAATAATCTTTTTTTGCTATTTTAATAAAAAATTCGGAGAAAGTCTAGTATGATAAAATAAATGCTCTCTACTACAAATACTCGATTAACAAAATTGACAAATCTGAGATGACCACTTAGCATTATTTAATGTAATCCGAGAATCAAATATATGTCGATTTTTGATAATTTTTTAAATTATTTGCAGTTTTCTTTAACTGCGTATTATATGGGAAGGTTCACATTGCATAACAACAACAATCCTTCCCTGTCACAATCATTCTTACAAAAATCGAAACAAAATTGATTGTGAACATCACCTCCAATTGTACGGATTGCTGAAAGCGCGACCACAACAAGGCAACCGATAAATCACTCGCCAACTTCAAATAGAAATGTCATATTATTTCCACAAAAGATTTAACTCGAAAATAAATTATATTTCCCCCTATCCGCGCTATTGTTCACGGACGTGTGGAAGCCGCACCATTCTCTGCGATATTTAAAAACCCATTAAGTGCACGCTTTTGTATGGAAAAATTCAGACGGTATTGTATCTAATTGTCTTGTTTTCAATTCGAATTTTTCTACCAAATGAAATTTCAACGGATGTTTAGCGTAAGAATGCCGTGTGGTATCTGGCTGAGTAGAATAGACCACCCTCTTTTCTTACCGAGGTGTCGTAAAAGGCGACTAAGGTAAGTTGACCCACCGTGTGGTATCCGGTTGAGTAGAATAGACGACGCTCTTTCAGCGACGCGGCGCTGTCGTCTTCCTGCCCGTCGCTTCCGTTTGCAAGCGTTCTTTTTTAAAAGGTTGTTTTTGAATTGTATTTCCGGTTTAGCACAATAGCATTTTTTTGTTCATTCTTAGTATGGATCAACTTATTTTTTAAATAGACAAAATATTGTTTCAAAGAACCTGTCACAACCAAACCAAATTAAAACCAATTAATATAGAAATTCGATTAACACAAATTTTAAACTTAAAATTTTTTGTGGAAAATATACTTAAGACACTTAGGTAAATGCGTTACTTTTGATTAATGTCTATTTAAAAAATTTTGATATCACCTTATTGGAATGCCGTGTGGTATCCGGCTGAGTAGAATAGACCACCCTCATTTCTTACCGAAGCGTCGTAAAAGTTTACTAAGGTAAGTTGACCCACCGTGTGGTATCCGGTTTAGTAGAATAGACGACGCTCTTTCTTACCGAGGGGTCGTAAAACACGACTAAGGTAAGTTGACGTCAGGCAGGCGGCCGGTCGTAAAATACCGTGTGGTATCCGGCTGCGTAGAATAGACCACCCTCATTTTTTACCGCAGGTGTCGTAAAGAGCGAGTAAGGTGAGTTGACCCACCGTGTGGTATCCGGCTGAGTAGAATAGACCACCCTCATTTCTCACCGCAGGTGTCGTAAAAGGCGACTAAGGTGAGTTGACCCACCACACGACCAATGCGCCAACGGGCCAGTCGAATATTATTGATAATGTTAAATATTGTCTTAATTCCACGGTGTGGTATCCGGTTGAGTAGAATAGACCACCCTTGTTACGCCGATTATGCAACATGTTATTACATGTTTTATAACATGATGCATAATCGGCGCAGGAGAAGAATTATATTTATTTAAATTTAAAGCGTCCGTGATAATGTCTAAAACTTGCTATCATCTATTATAGCTTGCATCTATTTAAAAAATTTTGATAGATCAGTCTATCAAAATCTTGTGGAAAAATACTTAATGGTTGTTCCGTCTCAAATTAGAAACAACACATAGATGAATGGCGATCCGTTTGAAAGTTCAACGACGTAACTCAACGAATCGTGAATCTGTAAAATACGCGAAAACATTGTTCGAAAAGCTGAAAACCCAGATTGTTGGAATATTGACACCGAACCGAAATTTTCAAAATGATAAATAGCCATTATGTGGACAAAAAGATGACATAGGGCCAATGGAATGAAAAGATACTGGACCGTATAGTGTTAAATTCCTTGAAGATTTTGGTTATATCTAGAACTTTGTTTATAAATCTATAGCATAGATAAGTAGTTCATAATACATTAATAGAAACATTCTTAATAATGTTTTATGAATTATTTAGTAAAATCATTATCACATAAAAGTTTGAGATTCTATGTACTCTTTTAAAAGTAAATTCTAAGTATTAATTATTTTTAAATATCGTAATAACAAAATCAATGATAACTGCTCTGCTGTTCACAAACAGTAACCTTAAAGCATATTTCCGTCACGCTTTCACCAACAAATCCGAGAATAACCATAAATTCCGCGCATCCTGATTTACAGCCTCCAACTAAATGTTTGATTTGTGCTCGTAAATCGAGATGATCCTTTCAGGCACCCAGCTGATCCTTCGTTTTTTCCTATTTCTGGTAAATGCAAGAATATCGCTGTAATTTTTATTATGACAAGTGATTAGTTATATGTATACTTTTTCAATTCAAAGAGACTTCAAACTTTACATAAACCGTAATGTACTTAAATGAATCAGCATAAATCTTCATCAAAACTTACACTATCTGCTATAAAACCATACAAAAACCGTTCAGTACATTTTGAGAAAACTGATCACTTACAGCTTTTGAGGACTTTGTTTTATAATAGGTATAGATTTAAAAGTCAAAGAAGACTTATCCAAAGCATACTTGAAATACAATAGCCAATATTCTTATATACACCAAAGCAAATTATAGCAAAATAGTTCTATCATTACTTTTGAAAGATAAATACTTCGATTTTACAAAAGTAAAAATAATAAAAATTATTTTGCTATAATCCGCGATACAGTAAATAGAAAATGTATATAGTGCTAAATGTATAGTGGATTATCCGTTTTTTCATACCCGTTACATGCAGGATTCGTAAAAACACATGCACAAACCTCCCCCACTGCCACCACAATACACAAGCACTACACACGTTCACTATCACAAACTCAACAATCGTTTCGCCCCGCAACCGAAGCATCACCAGGAGATAGGAGATAGACTGGAGATTTTCTATTTACTGTATCGCGGATTATAGCAAAATACTTTTTATTATTACTTTTGTATTATGGATTTCCGCAAAGTAATGCCTAATTCTATAAATCACTTCGATTTTTATTAAACAGAAAGTAAAACGGCTAACTTAGAATTACGTTTTTAACGTGTAAATATTTTTGGGACCACATTGGGAAAATTTACATTCTATGAAAAGAAAAATAACAGCACAAAACCATTTCATTCATAGGAGTACGATTATGTAACTGCAATTGCATTAGAAAACCTTCCAACTTCGAATAGAACCCTTCAGTACGTATTAATTTTTCTAGTAATTTAATCGTTACCCAGCCATGAAGCAAATCCACGTCTGAAAAGCGAGTAATTAAGAGTTGCATAGCCGCTATGAATTAATGCAATAATACAAAAGTACCAAGTTTAATTAGTAGCTTAATACCGAGTTAACTTGTACTGCGGGGTCTATTCAAAACTACTAATGTGTGAGAGCGATAACGTATAGCATTATAGTTAACTGCTAGCTGGGATAACATTAATTAATACTTATGCCATGTTTATATGTACGTTTGAGTTGGTATGTGTATGATTGTTTTAGAAATATAATAAAATATAATGAGCGAAGTGCTCTCGTTGAATAAAATGAACTTTTCCTTGCGTTGCGATCTGGATGTTCATATTTTTAAATGATAATTCAGCATTAAGTGCGCTGTGATAGACTTTGTGACTGTAACAAGAGGATAAGTAAGTAAAGTAACGGCCTGTTACTACCTCACTACTGAGCATAAGCCTCTTCTCTCCATTTTTTGGAGAGAAAGGCTGGAGCTAAGACCTACCACGCTGCTCCAGTGCGGATTGGTAGGTTACACATAACCCTAGATTTCTCTAGAGATTTGCAGGTTTTCTCACGATTTTCCTTCACCGAAAAGTGTGTGATAAATTGCGATTATCAATTAGACACATAAGTTTTAAAACGGAAAACTCATTGGTGCCTGCCCGGGGTTTGAACCTATGATCATCTCAAGAAAGTCTCACTGTCTTACCGCTGGGCTATCACAGCTTTTTTATTAACAAGAGGATATATAATAGAAAACTGTAATTTACAAATGTATATTAGTATTAATTAAACGAAATTGTACATCAGGTTGGCTTCTAATAAATAAATAAATAAATAATAAAAAAAATGTCGGTTCTTCGAGTCTGGATGTATAATTGTAATTAAGTATGTATTTAAAATTATATATGTATATATTTACCAAAGCCGTGATAGCCCAGCGGTGAGACCGTGCGACTCTTACGAGGGGAACACGAGTTCAAATCCGGCAGGCACCAATGAGATTTTCTATTAAAACTCATGTGTCTAATTGATAATTGCAATTTATCACACGCTTTTCGGTGCAGGGAAAACATCGTGAGGAAACCTGCATATCTCTAGAGAATTTTCGAGATGTGTAACCTACCATTGGAGCAGCGTGGTAGGTTTTAGCTCTAACCCTTCCATAAACAGAGAGAGGAAGCCTATTCCCAGCAATGGGAATGTAACAGGCCGCTACTTTACTACTTTTACTATATTTACCAATTGTCTGTCACCTATAACACAAATATTAAGTAACTTACTTTGGGGACGGACGGCAGTGTGTGTGTAAAGGTCCCATATATTAATTATTATTATAAGTTTATTTAAAGGTTTTAGATTATCTGAATCTAGTATTCATTACAAAAGTATAAATAAAGACTTTTGGCACAAACTGCGTGAAAATAGAATAGTATTTCCCCTTTCACGGCGGCAGCGAATAAATCCGATAAACAGCGGGCAATGGCTGCAATGCCGTTAATTCGACGATTTAAATCGGAAACACGCAATAAATTTCCGCCTGTGTTTGGATTCAAACACCACCCAATTTTGATACTACAATGGTAACTATTGAATACATGTAATTGTCGATGAAACCTTTTCTATGCCTACCAATTAGAATGTTAAAGTCACAGACTGTTACTATCCCAGAGCTGGGCATCGGCCTCTTTCCTTTTAGGATAGAAGGGTAGGACCTACCACGCTGCCTCAATGCGGATTGGTTACAAGGTTACACATATCCGAGGTATTCTCCAGATATATGAAGGTTTCCTCACGATGTTTTCCTCCGCCGAAAAGCGTGTAATAATTTTTTATTATCGATTAGGTGCCTAAATTATTACAGAAAAACATATTGGTGCCTTCCAGGAAGTGTCTCACTGGAAGTAAATGTGTTTAATGCTTGTGTATTGTTGTGTTATTGGTTACGGATAGTGCATGAGTTTTTACGAATTATCCAAGTAACGGATAGTACACTCTACATTTAACACTACATATATTTTCTTTTATCCCGGATTATAACAAAATACTTTTTTCAGCACTTTTGTTTTTCCTTTTCAATCTTGGTTAATATTCCAGTAAATCATTTAAACAAAGCGGGAGCAGGAACAAGAAAGTTGTTGATTACTGGATAATGAGATAGTTATATATAACATAAATAAAGTGAGGCATCCAAATAAAAGAATCACACACACAGAGGAATCTTTATTAATACTATAACCAAACATAATTTCCCCTCTGTAAACCAGAAACTGTATGAGGAATAGTTTTTCACAGTGAATGGGAATAACTTATTTATGATAAATCGTATAAATCATTTTGCTAACGCTCGAGTTACCGCGATAAAAGCAAACGAATAAACTTTTGTCTGATTCCTAAGCGAGATACTACACTGCGGTGGGTACAGAAAGTTGGCACTGGTGCTCCGCTTTTCATAAAAGAAAGAGTATTGTAGACACGCCTCTGTCAACTTTTTATGACTAAAAATATAAGGATTCGAATATCTTTTACTCACTACTTTTATATATACTTTTTAATTAATAAGTATAAATATTACAAAAAACACAAACTTATAGTAGCATTCCACTAACATTTACTCATAATTATAATAATCATATGTATAATATTTTAAATTTATTATTCGAAATCAAAGAAAAAATTAGGAACTCCGTAATACTTTCTAACAGGATTTATTCATTTATAATGTGTTTAATAATTCTGTACATTTCAATCATCATTCTCCTGCTATCATCACAGTCTAAGTGGGGTCGGCACAACATGTTATAAACATTTTGTCTAGTTGATTGGCTAGTTATTTCACGACCGGCCGCCTGCCTGGCGTCAACTTACCTTAGTCGCCTTTTACGTCACCTCGGCAAGAAGGTGGCCTATTCTACTCAACCGGATACCACACGGCGGAAATTTGTACATTTCAAATCCGCAAAATATTATTACGGTATTATTGAATTTTCTATTAACTAAATTATGCATTATAATATATAAGAATTCTGTCTGCCTGTTACGGTTACACGGCTAATCTATTGAAGGAATTTTGATATTTTTTTATTTTGTAAATAAAATCCCGGTTTTTTCTTCCTGAAAACTGAGTGTATTTTCACATTTAAATTAAAGCGAACAAAGTTGCGGGTACCGTTTATTTCAAAATAAAATTATAGTACGATTTTATGTAAAGAAAAATACGTCCACACAAATCTTATGTTTACAATTGAAATGAGAACGTTTTTCTTACCTCATCTTCCGGCCTATATGCCACTTGTAATGCGTTTAATATTTCACGATACCGCCGTCGGCGTATCGATATCTGTAGTGCCATAAATAAGCAACAAAAAAGCGGATGCGGACGTGGGGGCGCGGCTCGAATCGAACTTATCAATATGATATTAGCTTTGTGATGCTTTTCCTTTTTCTGGATTGTCACTTTTTAATCAGCTTTGTGTGCGCGATAATTTTTATAAAATTGGTCTTCAACCTAGATCGATAGATAAATGATTCATAGAAACAGGCGTTACTTTTCGGAATTCCATATTACAGAAAATATAACAAAACTACTTTAACGTAACGGATTACGATTTAGTCGTGGAGCCTATCCTCTTGATGGTGCTTAGGTTTTGGGGCGAAACGATCGTCGAATTTTTGGTGGTGGTTGTGTGTATTGCTGGTGTTGCTGGTGGAGGCTTCTTGATATGCATGTGGTTACTTGTCCTCATTAGCTTTGCATGCATTCGCTTAACCCGCGCGGATTGTAGCAACGTAGTTATGTTGTAGTTTTTATCGGTCGATAAATAAAAAAGTTTTTTGACATCATCGTTATATTTAGTTTTCCACTAAACATAAGAAGACTTGTGTTATTTGCCGACATAGTTTTAGTAAATTATTTAAAAATGTTTTAATTGTAATATTAAATATTATATTTTTATATTTTAATGTCAGAAAAAAATATAGGGAAAAATAAACATTTTGAAAAGTGAGCTCGTATGATAAATGGAAAATTGTTATTTAAACAATATTTTTATATAGAAACAACGAAAACACATTGGCTTAGTAGTCAATTTGAAATTTTCCTTTCAGATGTTAACTGTAATGATAATTTTCGTAAATTGATATCGACTGTATTTTATATGGTCTTATTTCTTTTGCGACCAAGTTGAAGTTAGTGCAAAAATAAAAGAAAAAAAATATTGACTACTCGAAACAGAAAATTAGCCCTAATAAATTAACCAAAAAGCAAATATCATCAGTCATTCTTTAACTTATCTTACTTAATTTTAAGTCATTTTTTTAATTTTCTTAAGTTCCTTAACTAAAAAATAAAAAAACTTTTTCTTTTAACCGATAAAAATCTTTTGCTGGGAATATATATGAAATTAATTTATAATGTTTTGTAACTTAGAATCTACTCAACTTGTTTAATTCTAGTTCTAACTGTATCCCAAAAAATATGCAAAAGATGTTAAAAAAATACTACAAACCATTACCTAATAAAAAGAATTATCGGCACAGATGTATAATAAAGAATCGAAGTCCCTCAGAACACTTCTAATATGATTGTAATCTACATATTATTCCAATAAGTGGGTTTCCTCCAATATTGCCCGGGAACAAGTAGCCGACCCTCGGTAAGTTTCACCTTTTATTGTTTTATTTATAACTTTGTGATTGATGACGGCTGAAGGCGAAGTTGGCTTCATAAATATTGAGGCGAACACACGCTGCGCAATAGTTTACCTAACTGAATGCTTTTTGTAAACGTTTCTATTCGTGCTTACTACGTGAATGATGCGAAATATATAGTAGTAGCTCACATTTAACCACTACATATCTTCCTTTATTTCAGTGTGGAAACCACTTTTAAGTTCACATTTCACAAGAGACAGAAGTGTAGTTAATTAATATTTTCGACTAAAACAATAGTGTTGATGAAGGGTAGATTATTATGAATATGTTTACGTACGCCGTGTGGAATCCGGCAGAATAGAATAGACCACCCTCCGTTCTTACCGAGGTGTTGTAAGAGGCGACTAAGGTATGTGCCGTGTGGTATCCGGCTGTATAGAATAGACCACCCTCATTTCTTACCGAGGTGTCGTAAGAGGCAACTAAGGTAAGTTGAAGTCAGGCAGGCGGCAGGTCGTAAAATACGCAGCCAAATCATGTGACAACATGTTTATAACATGTTGTGCCGACCCCACTTAGAGTAGGATAAGGGCAGGAGAATGAGGATGTTTACGACATCATAACTTAAAGCTCGTTTTAATGTTATTCATCAAAATACATTTTTATACCATTACTTACAGTACTTTAAGTTTTTTTTACAAGTGACATGTTTTCTATATTTTTTAACTCTTCCTTAACATGCAAATTTCCTTAATTTAATATTTAAATTTAATAACTTAAAATAAATAAACATAAATATGATTTATAGGACATCTCTATCATTCATAGAAAATAAAAACTTAAATTTACCGGACTAAGTCATACATAATAATATATTTTTTATCAAAGTACCGCTTTCCGTTATTGCACTAGGGTACTTTAACTTACAGATATCAGGTACAATAACTTCCGTTCAAATTTAATCATTATATTATTTTATTATTTGGTATACAGTAAATTACATTTCTTGCTTTAATTGAATATAAAAAAAATTGTCACGCCTTAAAATGTGTTATATAGCATTTAGATTTCTGAAAAAACTCCATAACTTCTTATTCTTAATTTTTTTTATTCAAGATTCTAAGCGATATTGAAATAGATTCTTTACACTCGACAAGCACATCTCCACAACACATTTAAGATAGACTAAGACCAAGGGCTTGAAATATTATAGTTTAAAAAAATAATGACTTAACTTACTTATTTCTAACTAGCTGTCCAGTCACGCGATGCTATGGCTCAGTCTGGTTTCGAATTCCCCTCGAAACAGATCTCAACACTTAAAAAAAAATGCTCCGATCGCCACCAAACTTTACAGGTACAACCGCTGGGTCATTATAAGGATTGTGTGAAAATTTCATTTAAATCGATTCATAGTTATTAAGATACCGGCTATACTCACGTCTAATTTTATCGGATTAGCCCGACTAGTTTCGAACCAGTCCGGGGCACTTCTTCAGTTCCCGCCGCGATAACGTCGTGTAAAGAGCTCATGAATTAGTGCCCCGGACGGGTTCGAAACTAGTCGGGCTAATCCGATAAAATTAGACGTGAGTATAGCCGGTATCTTAATAACTATGAATACTACTCACGATAGTTTAAATTTAAAATCGATTCAGCCATTTCGGATTCTATAAGGGATATACAGACTTATTTATTTTTATATGTAAGAGAAGAAGACTTATCGACTCCTATCATCGTTTTTGTCAGTTGTAACGCGCATAAAAAAGTCAAAATTATTTTGAAGTTCTTGGTCTGGTTACCATAAAACGGCTATCGGAAAAACGCAACGATTAATTACCTCCTATCAGTGGCTTGCGGCTTTAAAGTTGAATTTAAGAATCGTGTCGGGTGCCCACAAATAGTGCGTTATCGGTGATCAACGGGAGTTCTACGCCGAACCGCTGGACAATTCAATTTGCATAAGCGTTTATCGTTATTGTTTTGTTTTTATTCCCACCGATTCCTGATATCACTGTTATACGGAGGGGAAAATATATTTTCACTTGTTTAGAATTTGTATTGAATCAAAACTTAACGTTATAGTTTTGCGAAAATTTTTATTTTCACTGTAAAGTTTGCAATCATATATAGGAACCTAATAGCACACGTCATATTTAAGTGATACTACGAGTAGAAACTGGAGTAAACTCGACTGTATGACACGCCACGCAAAAATTTGGATTGTATGCTAGTACAAGCAATATAACAGAACTAACTACTTTGCTATAATCCGCACGGGTTAAGCAAATGCATGCAAAGCCAATGTGTATGAAGCAGGCAAAATCTACGCACCTTATACATGCAGGACCAGCCACCACATGCACCCCAAGGCGCAATTCACCAGCAACAACGCACACAAAAGCAGCACACACACCCACCACCACAATCTCGACGATCGTTTCGCCCCGAAACCGAAGCATCATCAGGAGGATAGGCTCCACGACAAAAATCGTACTGCGCCGCGCTACCCATACAAGCAGTCTTAAATAGTTCAACTCCCACCAATACCCTCCCCTCCGAACACATGTAGCAAAACGGAATTAGATACATTTACTTGCTCGTTAATTAGGTGACCATTGATATTTTTTATTATCTCAAGTTGCTCTAACGTATTGAGTCGGAGTCCCTTATCACAAGTGTGGAGAATATGAAATGAATGGTCATTAGGCACTTTGTGACCGCTTTCTAGCAAATGTTTTGCAAAATTAGAATTTTGTGGTTTATTATTCCTAAACGCAGCCATATGTTCCCGGAATCATATATACATCGGTACATATGTAGGTCAGACTGGCCGAAGTTTTGCGGTTCGATTCCGGGAACATATGGCTGCGTTTAGGAATAATAAACCACAAAATTCTAATTTTGCAAAACATTTGCTAGAAAGCGGTCATAAAGTGCCTAATGACCATTCATTTTATATTCTCCACACTTGTGATAAGGGACTCCGACTCAATACGTTAGAGCAACTTGAGATAATAAAAAATAACAATGGTCACTTAATTAACGAGCAAGTAAATGTATCTAATTCCGTTTTGCTACATGTGTTCGGAGGGGAGGGTATTGGTGGGAGTTGAACTATTTAAGACTGCTTGTATGGGTAGCGCGGCGCAGTACGATTTTTGTCGTGGAGCCTATCCTCCTGATGATGCTTCGGTTTCGGGGCGAAACGATCGTCGAGATTGTGGTGGTGGGTGTGTGTGCTGCTTTTGTGTGCGTTGTTGCTGGTGAATTGCGCCTTGGGGTGCATGTGGTGGCTGGTCCTGCATGTATAAGGTGCGTAGATTTTGCCTGCTTCATACACATTGGCTTTGCATGCATTCACTTAACCCGTGCGGATTATAGCAAAGTAGTTAGTTCTGTTATATTGCTTGTAATATGGAATTCCGCAAAGTAACGCCTGCTTCTATAAATCATTTGCATGCTAGTATTATAAATGTAAAAGTCAGTCTATGTGTCTGTTAATCTGTTAAGCTTTCACGATAGAATTTAGTGCAATTAAAATTTAAATACCGTATTAACATATAGGATTGAAAAAAATCGCTACTTCTGGAACAGAAAAATACACATACTACTTTATAGATTTTCTTTTTATATTAGTCGACTCATCGGTATATAAACTTCGTAATATATAAATTCGTACCAAATTTCATCAATATCGCTCGAGTGGATAAGCCGTAAAAGAATAACTGACAGACAGACAGATTAGCATTGATAATATTAGTATGTATATAGATTTGTATACAGATTAAGTTCACACCTAACACCTGACCTTCACACCTTATTAAGCGACTAAGGTGTGCAAAAGTGTCTATTAAACAAAATTTCTACGTAGACAAGTTTATCGAATTTATATAACATGTTATTCTTTTCCGCATTTACATATTTCTATAATCAGTAATCCATTCACATAATCTAAGTGATAATAGTCAGACTTTATATTAAGTATATTACATTATATATATATATATATATTTATGCTTCATATTAACTTAAAATGTTGAAGAGTACACACCAGTTGTAACCCGACAGGTGTAGCAATAAGAATAAACGGCCCCACGCTATCAGTAAAGGTGGCACGACAATGGCGTTTCAAATACGATAGGACCCGTATCTGGTGAATGAAGTGCCGCCATAAAGTGGTATGCACAAAGAAACGTCCGTGCGGCCCTACGGCCGATAGCACAATGCGGCAAACGACGTCGGCACTTCCTGTTCCGGCCGCGGCGCCACCGTCGCACAGATTTATGCCCGTCGCTTCCTCCGCCATATGCGTGCCTCCCTCCTGCTCATTTACACAAAACTCGAGTTTTTCGAGCACCTGTGTTTACATCATACATTAACGGTCAAAGATTGTTTGGACTCATGCATTTCAATGTTTTTGGTGGTCCCGAAACATAATTTACACGAGTTTAAACAAATAATGATATAAATACTTCACTTCGTTAAGTTGATCATTTATTTAAGAAAATAACGACGTCGATTCAATAGTGACCAAGACTTGAATTAATTTGGTTTGAAAAAAAAAGTAAAGTAACGAGACACTACAGCTAATTACTAGCCCACTCCTGGGCATACGCCTCCTCTCTCAGTTCTTGGAGAGAAGTGTGGGACCCACCATGCTGCTCCAATGCGTATTGCTAGGTTACACAAATCCCCAGAATCCTCTAGAGATATACTGGTTTCCTCACGATGTTTTCCTTCACCGGAAAGCGTGTGATAAATTGCAATTATCAATAAAACACATAACAGAAAAACTCGGTAATAAAATAATAAACCCGGGTTTGAACCAGTAACTCTAGCGAGAGAGTCGCACGGTCTTGCCGTTGGGCATCACAGCTTTGAAAAAAATAATAAACAGAAGTGCTTAATATCGTCCTGATTACTGTTGATTATTTAATTAATGTTACAAGAAAACTATTAACCTAAAAATCATCAAACTATGTCTACAGATTTATAATAGGTAAGTACGACCAGGTAGCATATTTGCGGACGAATAAACAGCTTGCATTATTTTATAAGTGAAGCCGAGCTGTTTCTCAACTTGTTCAAAGTTGGAAAGCTAAAACTTTATAACTCTGCGATTGTTTAGATATTTGGTAAGGTACGCCGCGAGCGGGCGTCAAAGGGAAAGTTTGAAACGGTTTGCAATACACCCGTTTGTATTCAATAACTGTAAATAGAATTTAATTGGTGGCAAATTAATTTTTAATTAATATAACTTGACTTTAACAGCACTGAGTTGACATCGTGAGCTAAGATGTGAGTGCCAATATACGGCACAGAAATATTATAGGAAAGTATCTACTTTGAAATAGATAGTAGCCGATTCTCAGACCTACTAAATATGGATAAAAATCGGTCAAGCCGTTTTGGAGGAGTATGGTAACAAACATTGTGAAACACGAGAATTTTATATATAAGCTAGCTGATCGGAAAAAAATGTTAGGGGTGAATATCTTATATCTACTTTTGAGTGAATATGTACGTTAACTGACCTGGCCAACGCTGTTTTGCCATATAGATTATTCCTAGGGAATGTGTAGTTTACATTATAAAAAAAACAATCAAAAATGTTGTCCCAAAAACTAAAAAAAATATGTTAGTGGTAGACAACCCTAAACACTTAGGGGTATGAAAAATAGATAGTATCTGATTCTCAGACTTCCTAAATATGTATATGATCCCGGTAATAATTATATATAACTGAAATATTTTTCCCCCGGTAAATAATTGGAATCTAAAGAATTAGGAGGAAACATGGCTCTTATCCTCGTTAGAAATTTTCGTCACACAATACTTAGTATAAGATTGAGTTCTTAGTTAGCCTTGGTTTTTATTTCATCTTTATAGCAACAATAACTATGAAGGCATGGATCGCATGAATGATATTCCTTTATTTTATACTATTCAATTTGAAATAAACGTAATATGTAATTCATGTTTATGTTTTCCGATTTCGGGAATAAAATTAACCTATTCTGGGTGTAGTCTAGACGGTTTGAAGTCTATCAATGAACCCGTTCATTCATTCTTTATTAGGATAAACAATGAGTATTTTTAAATAGTGATACAATCGTACGATCTGTCAGCATTTTTGAGTATATTTTTCAAATCAAAAAGTTGTTTTATGGTAAAATTGCAAAACTTGTTAGCCTTAAAGAGATCCATAACTTGGTAGAGCAAGAATACATTGGCTTTATTCGTAGCGTGATGTCATAGATGGCATTAAAATAAGAATTACTATATATCTAATTCAATTAAGTCTAATTTTGAATTAGGTCACTATTCAATATTAGACTTAATATTAAGCGTGCGATAAGCTCTCTAGCTTAACTTAAACGAAAGTCAAGTTCACTTAATGACTAAAATCGATGTATTAATCAATCTTCATCATCATTATCATCATTCTCCTGCCCTTATCCCACTCTAAGTGGGGTCGGCAGAACATGTTACAAACACGTTGTCACATGATTTGGCTACGTATTTTACGACCGGCCTGACAACTTACCTTAGTCGCCTTTTACGACATCTCGGTAAGAAATGAGGGTGGTCTATTCTATGCAGCCAGACACCACACGGCACATACCTTAGTCGCCTCTTACGACACCTCAGTAAGAAAGGAGGGTGGTCTATTCTATTCTGCCGGATACCACACAGCGTGTATTAATCAATCTTCATGAAAGATAATATAAACAAGTGCTACTCAGTTCGTTTCTATCGATAAATTACAGACGTACAAATCAAATCTGCTCAGTTACCTGTGCAGAAGGAATTTCGAGAGTCGAGGGCTCTTCGGGACTGAGTTTAGACTCGCTCAAAGTTACAAAGGCATGCCATTCCCGAATTACCAAAGCATCACTCCACTAAAGATCAATGATTAGTCTGAATAGTTGATGGTTAAGTAATTGTTATTGGCCAAACTATAACATTATGAGAATAGAGGTGAATTCTGAAAATTAGAATCTTGATTGTACAAACAGTATTTAGTAACACATGAAGTATATTAATTATAAAATATTTTGACCAAATAATTTATAGAATTAGGCGTTACTTTGCGGAGATCCATAATACAAAAGTAATAATAAAAAATATTTTGTTATAATCCGCGATACAGTAAATAGAAAATATATATAGTGTTAAATGTATAGTGGACTATCCGTTTTTTCATACCCGATACATGCAGGATTCGTAAAATCACATGCATAAACCTTCACCACTGACAAAAAATCGCAAAGCCTTGCGATTTTGTCGTGGAGTCTATCTCCTAATGATGCTTCAGTTGCGGAGCGAAACGATCGTTGAGTTTGTGATAGTGAACGTGTGTAGTGCTTGTGTATTGTGGTGAGTGGTGGAGGTTTGTGCATGTGTTTTTACGAATCCTTCATGTATCGGTTATGAAAAAACGGATAGTTCACATTTAGCACTATATATATTTTCTACTTACTGTATCGCGGATTATAGCAAAATAATTTTTATTACTACTTTTGTAATATTTTGACCATTTTTTTAATCAATAGTTCTATACTAATGATATGCAAAATTAAAAATATAGTGAATGTTGCGCAGTAACTATAGCTTCATTATACTAATATATTTATATATTTTTTTTTTATAATAATAAAATAAAATAAATAAATATTACGGACATTCACAAACACGGATGGCCGTCCCCAAAGTAAGTAACTTAATACTCGTGTTATGGGTAAAGGAAAACTGGTAGATATACAACATATATAATTTTAAATACATACTTAAACACAAATATACGCCCAGGCTCGAAGAACTAACAAATTATTTACAGAATATGTTGGCCCTCGGTGGGAATCGAACCCACAACCCGCGGAGCTGAAGGTTAACTATCACTGCGCCAACGGGCCAGTCAATTGATATTTTTATTGTTACCCTAAACTATTTTGAAAAAATAATCTTTTGTGCTCTATAGCATTATTCGAATATCAGTGTAATTGAATACAATATACTCATGTTCTTTCGTATATAGTATTTCCTTCACATTAAGACAACATCATTATCATCATCATGCGACACTGTAAACTGAGCCTAAATTGTTAATAAGTTCCTTAAGAAAACGTAAGTGAAGACGTCAAGAGTCGAGACCCTTCTTAGAGTTTCTTACTCGCGTAGGTTTCACGTAGCCGAATAATTAATGTGTGCTTAAATATTCACATATATGAAAAGTTGGAAGACGAGGATTACTAAAAGACAGCGTAGCCTGCTATTGTTTAATTGAACTGAATTATCAACCTATTTATATTCAAATTCAAAATTCTTTATTCAAGTTGGCTTTAACAAGCACTTTTGTTTCGTCAAATTACAATGAAGCTACCGGTTCGAACTTGTTCGGAAAGGTACTCTTTCGGAGAAGAACCAGCAGGAAACTCGGCGCTTACTCTTTTTGAAAATAAATATTTAATTATTATATAATTGTTCAGAAGCATATGATACAAAAATATTTTATTTTATTTATTTAAAAACATTAAATTTGTAGAAATTATAAAACAAAGTCCCCAAAAGCAAAAAGTCCATTTTGTCTGTATGTGCTTGATTTTCTCAGAATGTACTGAACAGATTTTTCTGCGAATTTTACTAAAAGATAGTTTAATTCTTGGGTAATGTTTAGGTTAATTTAGGCTACATTAGATTAGAATCACCTCGGAGCCGAGATTTACACAGCAAAATCTTTGAGACACTGATTTTCATGCAACTAATTTATATATAAATTAAATTTGTTACTAGACTTAAAAATTCGAAAATAATTTGATCAAACAATGGGATCTACTCGAAATTTTAATCCTTTGAATATTATACTCACGCGCTTGAAAAGCCAAAATTCAACATATTCTGTTATGTCACAACATAATCTTATATGCTAATAGCAATTTGTTATCATAAGCCTAAGAAGATTTGTCTCGAACAATAAACTATGCTTATCTTAGGTAAGGAGTTCGGCGAAAGGGCCAACGAAGGGTCCTCTGAGGGACGATCTAAGTGAGATGCCACTTAAGCAATTATCTTAGACCCTGCCAAGGTGCGTTGATCTACTGCCTCAGGGTAGGCACATTTCCATAGATTACCAAAAGTAATCATCGGTAGGATACAAATCGACGGGTGCAAAACTATTTAGCCTGTTGAATTCTAGACTACACATATTTAGATTTAAAAAATCTTTTATGTCTTGAAACGATCAACTATTACTTAATACAAAATAATTTACCTTTATTTATTTACTTAATATTTTTTTTACTTAATACAAAATAATATTATCATTTCTTTGTATTCCTATAAATTAACCTCCAAAAATTAACGCCTACTTCTAAAGATTATGAGTTTTTACTTATTCCTAAACTATAATATTGTGTTTAAATTACGAGTATGAATTGCATAATTTGGAGAGATTATTCTGTTAACAATTAAGATTAAATTAAGATTAAAGCAATAAGACACCAGGGAATAAGGGAATTTTTGCAAAATTCCCTTTTATACAAAAAAGTATATTATTTTGCTATAAACCGCGAAGAAGGCATGATGCAAACATGAAATATATACAAAAAATTACAACTCGAACCTAAAAAAGGCGCAACGCTTGTGTACTTCTACATTTACACTTTTTTTTAACTAAAATTTATTTAATGAGATGGTAATATCTACATGAAACGAAAAAATGCTGAATTCAGCAGTCAGTTATCTTATTATTTGTTACTAAATTTTTTAAGGGTAATATTTACAGGCCCATTTTTTTATATACAATGAATTATAGTCGATGCTAAAAATTGCCGTATCTTATACATTGATTAAAATTATGAAAATCTAAATGCACTGATTGCTTTATTTTTAATTTCTACAATTAGTTTCCTTATATCATCATTCTCCTGCTCTTATCCCACTAACATGTTACAAACATGTTGTCACATGATTTGGCTGCGTATTTTACGACCGGCCACCTGCCTGACGTCTACTTACCTTAGTCGCCTTTTACGACACCTCGGTAAGAAATGAGGGTGGTCTATTCTACGCAGCCGGATACCTAGAAAGTCGCCTCTTACGATACCTCAGTAAAAAGGAGGGTGGTCTAGTCTATTCTGCCGGATACCACACGGCATAATGAGTTTCCTTATATATTAATCGTAAAATACATACAATTAAACAAATAAATTATAGACATTTC
This sequence comes from Morpho deidamia, assembly GCA_947086505.1. Taxonomy (NCBI): domain Eukaryota; kingdom Metazoa; phylum Arthropoda; class Insecta; order Lepidoptera; family Nymphalidae; genus Morpho; species Morpho deidamia. Next base: position 7,791,532 of record CAMTZC010000025.1, read on the forward strand.
AGTTTGCAACGTTTGACTCTAAGATTTATGGTTATAATGTAAGTAACCGTACAACTAGGCCACCGTAGCCTTTGATTTTGTAAATATTTAGAATGCAGCGGGTACCCGATCGCAAGCTCGCGCCGCCCGCCCATACGATGCGACAGCACGCGGTGCATGACTGATTACACGCACGTGCTGGCTACGATGCACAATTCGCTCATGGAAAATGCAGCATGAAATAGCTAGCAAACATCTGTAAACTGTATACTATTATTCAGAAATTTTCGGCTTGGCTATCACAGCCAAAACGAAAGTGGAAATTCGAAAGGAATAATAAATATAAAACAAAAACAAAGGCTACAAAAGGCAGTGTTGCTCGAGACAGAACGTATTGTGAGGAGGTTCCACACAATACGTTCCTCCCGGTGGTTAGGGCTACAGAGGTAGTCCTAACCACCTTTAAAGGAGCTTAAGTGCTTTCTACGCTCTCAATGAATGACAATTTTTTTATATTTACGAAAAAACTGGTTTTTTTTTCATAAAATATTTAAAAAATTTAATTAATTTGTAAATAAATGAATGAGTGAATATAAATATATGCACATTCTCGTCCGTCACCAAAGTAAGTACTTAACGTACTGTAACAGACAACCCATAAGTTCATAAAAAAGCCTGGAAAACAATTGTATACGGTGATTATGAAGTGTTATGTACTATTTTTTTTAGAAATGTTTTTGCATAATTTTGTTCTAAATTTTGCTGTGTAAATAACTTATATTGATTCTTCAGCAAATAAATGTTATTTCTAACATAGTTATATTGTAGTTAATTAAAATATAAGTTGTAAAAAATGTCATCTAAATAATTATAAACAGAAACACAAATCTTATTTGATAGAACAAATCCCGATTCTACACCACAATAATCATTATAATATCCACATCGGTATTACAATATGTTGATACTGATGCATCGGTCCTAATCATTAAACTTTAGTATCGCTGTTATAATGCAAATAAGAATGTCAATTGAAATACATTGTCGCATCCGAACATTTGCACCGATCACGTATGGCGGTGTAATGATTGTTTGTTTAGGCCACTCCACACTGCGGTCGACTGTTGACACGGCGACATTAGCCGAAATCGACGTGTTCTCTAATTCCTTGTTTCAGCTATTTATGCTAATTGGCGATGTGTATATGGGATTAATAGCTGGCGAGCTCTGTCGTGTCACATAAGCGTATTAAAGAGGTTCCTAATTTGACTTATAGGGAGTTATATACTTTTGAAATAGGCATAAATATTTATAATAGTTTCAGTCTTTCAAAGACCTCCTATAAAAAATTATATGTATTGTTAAAATTACAAAATTTTCATCAAAATGTTGTTAGGTTTACTAACAATTGTAAATTTTTACAAAATACATATAGGTCTGAGCCCGATGACTTTATTATAAATCTATACTACTAGAATATCATATTTGCTTACTTAACTAAGAGAATACTTACCCATGTGACAATAATGTAAATAGTCATCATTTCCTAAAAAGTTCATCAATACCGCGCTTTGCATTCTTCTTTTGTATTGATAGCTGACTACTGGTAGAAATTTCTATAGGCACTATAACAAAACTACCTCGCTATAATCCGCACGGGTCAAGCGAATGCATGCAAATATAATTTGTATGAAGCAGGCAAAATCTACGAACCTTACACATGCAGGACGGTTTCGGAGCGAAACGATCGTCGAGATTGTTGTGGTGGTGGGTGTGTGTGCTGCTTGTGTGCTTTGTTGCTAGTGGAAGAGCCTTGGGGTGCGTGTGGAGGCTTGTCCTGCATGTGTAAGGTTCGTAGATTTTGCCTGCTTCATACACATTAGCTTTGCATGCATTCGCTTGACCCGTGCGGATTATAGCGAGGTAGTTTTGTTAAAGTGCCTGTAATATGGAATTCCGCAAAGTAACGCCTGCTTCTATAAATCATTTAGAAATTTCTATAACAATGTATTTCAAATACTCATATTCGTATAAAACTTATGTACATTCAAACATAATCTATTAAATAAAAAATGTTAATTAACATCCACCCTCTTGGCTCTAACCCCAATTTTATCAATTTAAATATATTTGAAATGAAAAATGTATTTAAATAATGATAAGAATCGGTGAAAATAATATCTTAATAGGCAAAATTAATTCGTCGTATTAAATGTGCGAAATAAAATATTATATAATGAATTCCACCTTATCAGTCCATTTAAGCGCAGTCACGTATGCGCGTACACTCGAAAATAAAAAGCTTAAACTCTATGTAACTAAAGCTATAGGAAATTCATTAATAAGTTACCTCAATAATCAACGGACGTATTATTATAATTAATAAATTGATATGAATAATTTACAGATTAACTTTCTTAATTATTGATACCAATTAATACCAAATTAAATTAATAATAACAAATTCCTAATTAAAAATTCCATGTTTGGTAATCATATTCTAGCGAGTACAAATATCTAATCTAAAAAATATCTAAGAAGAGATATGTATTTAAAATAATATAACGACAGAATTTTTAGGACGAAAAATCTAGTATAGATTCAAAGTCTGAGTATGAAAAAGGAAAAGAGACGCCTTAGTCCAGCAGTGGTCCAGTAATAGACCGGTTGTTTAATATTTAAATGATAAACAAAACAAAGTCTCTGGTTATTTATAACAGGTCTAGGAATTCGTGGTGTCATAGTATATTAGTAGTAATTCATTAGGGAGTTAGTATTTTCTATGCGGTTGTACATGGTTGAATATCACATTACGAAATAAATTCAATCAATTTCCACAAACTGATTAGTTTTAATTCTTAACGGATTGAGATTATAAACTGATCAAAACACTTTTTGTATCACAATGCCGTATCACGTTGTGTTAGATTAACAAGAAATCCTCAATTTAAAGGTGCTAAGCTAAGGCTGTTATTCTTCTACTATGGTAACTCAAATTCAAATTCAAATTCAAAATATTCTTTATTCAAGTAAACTTGTAAACAAGTGCTTTTGAATCGTCAACTTTACTGCTGGTTCGGAAAGCCGTCCTACCGAGAAGAGCCAGCAAGAAGCTCGGTGGAGCTCTTTTAAAAAAGAAGATTCTTAATACTAATTACATTTTGTCATAGCTATCCTGCATAAGGTCAAAGAGCAGCTATATCCACGCATTCTTTTCATCAATGTAAGCCTCCACGGTATAATAGGCTTTCTGTATCAGCCTCTTATTAACAGTATTTTTAAATTGCTGTAATGGCAAAGTTAAAATTGTTTGTGGAATTTTGTTATAGAATCTTATACCCAAACCCACAAACGACTTACGTACTCTTACAAGGCGCAAAGCAGGAGCCGACATACAATATTAACTATCAGTATTACCGACTGTTAATATTGTATGTCTGTCATATTACCGACTGTTGGTAAAATTCTGTGCGTACATGTACATGGTTGAATGTCGAGTCAGCAAATGACCGACAGTAACAAATTTAGTCGGTGGCCGCAAACGCTGTTGTTTTAGGCCGTAGACAAACAGTGCACCGTGACCGGTGCTAATACTTGTTTGCTTTCTGTATTTATAGTACAGTCGCACTCGTCGTGCTCACACGCCGGAATAATTAGCTCGTTATAAAACACGGTGCATGTTATTTTTATGATTTGGACTCAAGTCCTTTTAGCTTTGATATGCAACTTTTTAATTTTTTACAGAACATGCATGCTTTTGGTTCATATTTTAATTAGATATAGAATACAAAAATGGAAAATGAGTCAATTTTGATTGAATTAAACCCCTTTACTTAATCTAATTTAAAGAGCGACAGGCGTTGCTATGTCTCTTTTTTACTTCTCTTTTCCTAATATTTTGGCGTGCGTTATTTTTAATTTTCGTATAATGTGACATAAAATTCATTTAATATATATCAATAATATTAATAATAGTAGAAGCTGTGATAGCCTAGCGGTGAGACCGTGCGACTCTCTAGAGACGACATGGGTTCAAACCCCGGGCAGGCACCAATGAGTTTTTCTATTAAAACTTATGTGTCTAATTGATAATTGCAATTTATCACACGCTTTTCGGTGAAGGAAAACATCGTGAGGAAACCTGCTTATCTCTAGAGAATTCTAGAGATATGTGTAACCTACCAATCCGCATTGGAGCAGCGTGGTAGGTCTTAGCTCCAATCCTTCTCTCCGAAAACGGAGAGAGGAGGCCTTAGCCCAGCAGTGGGCATAGTAACAGGCCGTTACTTTACTTTACTTTTATATCAATAATATGCGTTTACGATAAAAGCTCCCAGTCTGACTTTTTCAGAAATTTTCATCAATTTTCGTCATATATTAAGTAATTTTATCAAAACATTAATCAGTTTACACTTACAACTTTGACACGATTGGTAAAATTCACATTCAAAATCGTTCAAACTTTTAAGTTTTTACAAATAGTCAAACAGATAGGCGTGGCGGGTAATATATAATGTGAGGATCTCTGCCGTCGATTAATATATGATATGACTATAATCCTAGTCAATTTTGCCACTTTGATAATTACTTACTATATAAAGGTGACTAAATGAGTTAATGATATCGAGGTTGGATCTTCTTAACTATTTATTCCAAAAAAAATATTCGTGATGTGAAATCCAAATTCCAATATAGATTTACTTATAACATTATTCCATGTTATATGTAAATCTATATTGATATACTTCACTAAGCTTCAGCAAGTATTGCTGTTTTCTTGCTTGCTTTCGAGTAAATATTTATTAAAATGACATTATTAACATGTTCTGTGCAAGTTTTCAACAAGAGGTACCAAAGTTGTTCTGCCGTACATTAATCGTTTTTGCATAGCGGCAACTAAACGAGGACCGAAAGTTGATTATTGGTAAGTGAGGAGCACTTAACCGTCGTCGGTCAGTAATCTTGTTACACCGTTTAATCGAGCCAACGCATTTTATCGTTATGACCTCAACCGTTATCACATACTTTAAGTATTAGTTTTGCTTGAGGCGGGAATATTATATATTGGTTAAAAATTGCCTTGCGATAATTTTCAAAAACCTAATATTATCTAAAATTCAAATTCTAATTCAAAATATTCTTTATTCAAGTAAACTTGTGAACAAGTGCGTTTTGAATCGGTAACATTTATTGCTGGTTCGGAAAGCTGTCTAAATAATGATGATTTATTTTGAGAGTAGATATTGAATGATCATATGTAACCAACATCTGATCCAAGAAAGGGTCCTTCTTCAATAAAATGATCTGTTGATAGAATGTAGGTTTCGTTATAATATGTCAGATGCTAGGTCGGGAAAGTGTTAAAGGTGGGTATAAAGTCAGTGTCATTTTAACACAATATTTGAGATGTTACAGGTAATATTTTCTTACGGTACAATACAAACAATAAAATGTTACAGTTGTTACATTTTATTATTAAAATTAAAATAAATAATGATAATAAATTATATTTAAATATATAAATAAATATATGGGACATTCCCAAGTCCCTAACTTTCTATTACTAGTGTATTGTGGTTGGGAAATTGTACGTCATCAGAACTCATCAGCTTTCTTTTAACCCTAACTTCACCTTTTGGCCCTTAGGCCAACCCCCACTAAAAGAAAACGCCGCACAGTACTGATATATTCATGGCCTACTATAAACCGTGCTATAAATGAAAAACGACTATTTACAATATTCTATACAAATTAGTTTCGACAAAAATCAGAATTTCTTGAATCTTAACGATTCAAGTATCAAAATCAATTAATGTGCAGATCGAAATTCTCATAGTCATATAGTAGACGTGGAGCGGTCAGAAATTTCGTTACGCCGTTAATCGATTCAACGATTAAACGATTAAAGTCGGACCATGTCACATGCACCGGGCGTTTTCGCGCCTTAATTGGTTAAAAACAAGATATCCGTAAAAGATTTATCGATGCTTTTTTATGCCAGACTATCAATTAACCACTGTGAAGTTATATTTTGTTAAATATAACTTCGCTCTTTGTGTACACGACAATTATTATTACACGATAAATCATGGTGAATTTTTCAACAATTTTCAAATACAATTCAAAATTTGATTTACACGCAAGCGCAGCTGCAAGCACAACTAATTGATAAATAAATTAAAAATCAATTCAATTTTAATTCATTTCACCCAAAAGAATATCAAACATATAACCTCTTTGGCATACATGTAATGATTGCATGACTGGGTTCTACCCTGGCATTCTCTAACTTCTTAAATATGTAAAGCAAAGAAACTGGCAATATAACCCTTTAAAGATAAAAATGTTGTAGGAATTATTATAATTTATATTTTACAAGAATTTGTTTATATTTTAAGAGACGCGTAAAAAATCAAAGATGATCCAGTACAAATTCAAATTAAACTAATTCTTTATTCAAATTTGCTTTTACAAGCTCTTTTGAATCGTAAAATTACAATGAAGCTACGACTGATTCGGAAAGGTACACTCACTTTACACACTTCGAACTATTTGTTGAATAGTTCAAGCTTTTTTAATTGTCGAATTATTTAATTATTGATATACGAGTATGCTAAGGGTATGATTTTTAACACCAGTAAATAAAAGAGATCATATTTAAGTTATATAGTTGTCTCTATATATGCATTCTATAGAACCGTATAAAAAATAAATGATTGACCATATGATTAGATAATATGAACAAACTCCGAACAACTGACAGACGAATTTCTCCTAAGTTGTTAAAGAGGGGACCAGAAACGACAATGTTTTGAGACCTCAGAAGGTGAAAAATCTACCGCAAACTGTTCGCAAAGAATTGTTAAATCGAAGTACCACAATATAGTATGTCGCAGATTTAACTTAGAGACTTTGTAGTGAATCGAATCGAATCGAAACATCGAATCTTTTATAATAATTGTTGATTATACGAATTCCCAAATTCTTCAATATATATTTAAGTATCACAAACTTAATATATACATAACTTCAAATTTTTATAGTGAAATAAAAATGTAATACAAGAAAAGGATTCACAATTTTCAGTAATAAATTACGTTACCGGATAATCTACACGAAGCTCTAAACGTACATAACCATGCTGCTTAAATTTGCGATTCGAACCACATCGCCGCAGATGTAACTAGTGATAGGTTTAACGACTCCCCTCTAATTGGAGCCTAAGATTTGGAAGCCATTGTCTTACATATTCATAGAGGCTGAACCTTCGGGCAGGTGGGTATAATTTATTCAAAAGCAACGGACATGCAAATTGGGGAATATCGGTCATGTTTACGTCAGATTTGAGAGAAAATTATTGCGAATTGGCTTTGTAACTAGGTGCCGCTCAGTAAGAGCCGCGACTTGAATGGCATTAGCATTAAATTAAATTATTTTAGATACATTCCGCAATGTACTCTTCTATACAAGACCACAATTGACGAATAAAATTTTACAATAGTTTTCATAATAGTAAGGTTACTTACAAAAAACTCTGTACTTAAAAGAACATTTAACCAATAAATTGTCTCAATTTCGTTCATTTAAATGTTCATCTACCTACTATTGTAAATGCGAGTGCCTTTCTGTCTGACTCACTGATACGCTTTCTCGGCTAAACCGCTAAAGCAATAAATAAAATAATTATAAATAAAGCTTAAAAATAGACAGGGCTAAGAAATAGGATAAGAAATCCTGTTTTTTATTCGGAACCATGAAAATACGAATTGTGTATAATGGAGGGAAATAAACGCTTAAGTTGATGCAAAAAATATATGTACTGATATAACTAGTACAAATATGTAGACAATAGAAATAGTAAGCAAGCACCGAAATTCAAGGCTAGTTGTACCAAAAATCAAGGTATTATTGTATTATTTAACAATAGCCCAGTTGATGAATAGTATCCGGAGCTGTCCGTTTCGATCCAGACTACGTATCAACTGTAACGTAATCACTAACTTAAGATAGAATTAACTAAATCCCCGTTACACTGTTTAAGTCATATAGGGTGTGAGGTGAGGATATAACTTAGTATAGACCAGAATAGAAACCAATACTTTTGGTACACCAATAAGAAAAGAACAATAATGGTATAAAACATAACGAAATGCAATAAGTGACTTTATCACCTAAACATACGGAAGCTGATGCATAGACCCTGGTTAACACGTATACTTGGTTAAAGGTAAAGGAAATTCAAAATTTCAAATATAATCTTGTATTCTTCAAAAAAATTTTACTGCGTTCATACGCAATGCTGGTGCCATTATAAAATCGATAGCCAAACCAATATTAAGCAAGACAGTCACGTCTACAGATCGTCAAAGAGGAACTAATCCGAACTATGATTAATTGAATTTGAGAGTGGCTTGAGCAATACCAACAGTACCTCAAATCTGTTACTTCAGTCGACGTCTGATACAGTCTAACTATAACTTTGCACCCGTACTTGGAAATCTGTTAAACTTCTCCTTGAGTTCCACCTGACAGGTTAAGATTTTGGTTCAGTTATGTTTGAATGGCAAACTGTTCGGCTATTTTAGATTATAAATTCAAATTTGGGAATATTACACGAGTTACAGTCAAAATTATCGTAGCTTTGATACAAAATTGTAGTACTCTCTATCAATGATATTTTATTATAAGTCTAGCTTTTCACCACAAATCCGTTGACTTTAGTACCGACTAGCAATGTCCCGCGGTTTCATCCGCGTCCATATCGATCTCGTGGTAGTTGAAAGTCTACGAAGTCGGACTATAGATTTATTTGTAGATTATTTAATTTTAAAAATGAGTATCATTAGTATTTTACTATAATTATTCTTGGAATAAGAGCTAACTCACTAATGCAGGTCCTGCTATAACGATCGCTACAATGAATTTGTTATGGCATTATTTGCTATCGAATTACATTCTTAAATTCGTAATATCTTTTGATTGGGATGTCAGATTTTAATAATTTAAAAAATATTTTACAGGTATTGAAACAGGTTTTGATAAAATATCATTTATTGAGATCAGGATTAATACAGAGATATGAATAAAATGGTTTGATTATTGTCGGCAATTTTATCAACTTTTACAACATACATACATTTTACATATGGTATCGCGGACTTTTTTGTGGATATTGATATTTTCTATAATACTGTAGAACATTTTTTTGTTCTATCCTCAATAGTTTCCGCAGCGCACGCGATGATTACGATTAAAGATGATTACGACAAAAATTTTCACAATTTAGTACAATTTTAATAGGGATCCCTATCTTTCTGAAAATGTTATATAGCCCATGTTGCTCAGTGATGAAGCAGCTTTTCAATGGTGCAAAATTTTTAAAGTCAGGTCAGTAGTTTTTGCGTGAAAACATTACAAACATACACACATACAAACAAACATACAAATCTTTCCTCTTGAATCTTTCCTCTCAAAAACTTTGTTAATACAACCTCAAATACCAAAAATTTTTGTAACAAAATATCATTATTATACTGATCATTTTAATTTTGCCGTGGGGAATAGAATAGACCCTCCTTTTTGCCGAGGTGTCGTAAGAGGCGACTAAGATAAGTGCCGTGTGGTATCCGGCTGCGTAGAATAGACCACCCTCATTTCTTACTGAGGTGTCGTAAGTTGACGTCAGGCAGGCGGCCGGTCGTAAAATACGTAGCCAAATCATGTGACAACATGTTTGTAAGAAGTGCCGACCCCACTTAAAGTGGGATAAGGGCAGGAGAATGATGACTGATCATTTTAATTATATATGAAAAAAGTTAAAACATTTAATTATCGTTTTAAATAATATGACTAGTATTTACGAATTGATTCACATTACCGTATAGCCTATTTTAACTCCTTACTAATTAAGTTAGCAGTAGTTGGGCTATTCAAAGTAAAACCTACTAATGTTATTCTGATACGTCGTACACAGAAAGTACATTTAATTAATGGAGTTATTCCCAGAGTAGGGTCCACAGGCGGCTTGTTATTCTTGTTTTAACAGGGGTCAGCCACGAGTGGGAATAGTGCTTAAGTTTTTGATAGTTTGAACGGCTTGAGTATTTACTGCTTAAGTTTAAGGGTCAGTTGGAGGAAGTTCGATCCCCATGGAAAACATTGATTTACTTATAATACACCATGCTAACGGAGATAGATAAGTATATTTTCGTATACGCTATTTAAGTAGAATAAGAAGCCTATGTATGTATCCGCCGTGTCGTATCCGTCTGCATAGAATAGACCACCCTCATTTCTTAGCGAGGTTTCGTAAAAGGCGACTAAGGTAAGTTGATGTCAGGCAGGCGGCCGGTCGTTAAATACATAGCTAAATCATGTGACAACATGTTTGTAATTTAAATAATAAATACTATAGTAGTTGAGCTCGCGATTTCGCCCGCGTGGATATCAGTGTATTTAATTCAAGCTTTAAACATACAAATAGTTATTGAGAGTTAACCATAAGAGATAGAGACATGCTGTTGCGGACTTTTTTTTAGAATTTTTGTAGATCTACAACTCACTAGTGCATTACCTTAATGTATCTCTGTTAGTTTACGCGGCGCACGCGAGTAAAGCTCCCAACAGGCGAGTTTTAAAGTTTTAAGAACTGCGCGTTCGTAAAACGTAATATAAACTTAAACTTTCCGGAAGAATGTCATTACCTTTAAGTAAAAAACAGTAAGAAATCAGTTAAGCAGATTTTGAAACCAATCGATTACATACAGACAGACAGCTTTTGGGGGTCAATGTTTTATAATAAGTATAGACAAAAAGCTGAGCTGTGATAGCCCAGCGGTGAGACCGTGCGACTCTTTTGAGGGGAACAGGAGTTCAAACCCGAGCAGGCACCAATGAGTTTTTCTATTAAAACTTATGTGTCTAATTAATAATTGCAATTTATCACACGCTTTTCGATGAAGGAAAACATCGTGAGGAAACCTGCATATCTCTAGAGAATTCTGGAGATATGTGTTACCTACCAATCCGCATTGGAGCAGCGTGGTAGGTCTTAGCTCCAACCCTTCTCTCCAGAAACGGAGAGAGGAGGCCTATTCCCAGCAGTGGGATTGTAGCAGGTCGCTACTTTACTTTACTGTTAGACAAAAATATTATAAACAATTATGAACATTGTCTTAAGACTCATAATCGTCCACGTCGTCCATGTGTAATATTAACTCAAGTACATTTTTCAAGTAAGAGCAATGTCTTAATCAATATTTAATTATCGTTGCTTAGAAAGTTAGCGTTAGTTTCCGTTGGTCAGTACGCCGAGCTAAAGGCTAACGAGTTAATACGTACCGGATCCGACGCCCGTCGGGATTCGAACCCCGGACGCTCGGAGAGATTTATTACGAGGTTATTTCGAAATACCGTCGGGATCACGTTTTCAAGTTAAATCCAGGCTCATTGGTATTTAAGCTTTCTAAATTCCTAGTTTAACGTAGCAGAATTAGTTTCAATTGAAATAATCTTACTACATTTTAAAGCAATATAAATAGTTCAACTACATTAAAATATATAAATATATATATGACATTAGTAATGGCAATATTATTATGCTATAATCCGCGATAAAAGAAAATATCTTTAATGTCAAATGTAAAGTGTACAATCCGTTCTTATATCTGATACATGTAGGATTTGTAAAAACTCATGCACTAAGCGCCACCAACACAACACAACAATATACAAGCACTGCACACTTTCACCGCCACAATTTCAATAATAGTTTCGCCCCGGAGTCGAAGCATCATCAGGAAGCATTCTGCACGAGAGAACTGATAGTACACCCTACATTTATTATTAAGATAAAATACATTTTTTGTTATCGCGGATTATAGAAAAATAATATTTTCATTACTTTTGTATTATGGACATCCAATACAAAGTAAAACCTAATTCTAGAAGTTAGTATGTAACAATATTATTTTTGATGAAATAATTTAAAACTATAATAAATATTTATTTTAGTGTTTTTAAAGTTGCGAATGAGAAATTATTACACAAAGGTGATGTCGTGAAACAATATTTTGTAGCAGGTATTTAATTGAACCGAAAAATGTTACCTTTATTGTTAACCTTAAATTACAATAAAATTAATTCAAAGACAACCTAAAAGTACACACTGAATTAAAACAAAAGAACTCTTTTAAAAATACTTATTTAAGTCGTAATACCTTTGTAAAGGAAGTCGCAACAAATCAAAAGAGTAATAAAGGCGAGTCTCACAATACTCTGTAAAGTATTTCTTTCATCGGTCTCGAAGTTCCGAGTCGGGAATTTCCTAGTACAAGTAACCGGAATTGCCAGTCACTTCCTTTCTACGGATGCAACTGCACCTAGACTTGTTTGCGGTTGCCTTTTTGTTTATTTACAATTTCTTCCTCATAGTACATCCTTAGTTCTTTAACAGGAGAAAAATCTTGTAAATGGAACTCCATTCGGTTACTTGCAGTCTAACTGACCTTTAGCAACTTAACCAGTACTGGATACTTCTTAAATATATTACATATTTGCGTTGCAAATATTGTAGTCACGTCTCACATTATATATATAGACAATTACAATTATTATAAATATACAAATCTAAACATTCAATTTTTACTACAGTATTAAGCGGTTTATACTAATATCAATTTATTATATAATTAATTTATATCAATTTTATTCAACTCCATGATTTTCATTTGTCATATTTTTGGCATAGAATCGAAGGCTCACAGAAAGTAGGTAAACAGATTAGAAGGAAAAATGTTTTTTGTATGTCATAGTCAGTAAGTTTTACTAATAAATATAACTTATGCAAGCTTAAATTAAAAACTCTTTGATAAAAAAAATCGCCTACAATACTGTTGAGGATTACTTAGATGATAAGAACGCGTGAATATAGCTACTGTTCGACCCGTACAAGATAGTAACAACTAAATGTAACTAGTTACAAGTATTATTTTGAAAAGAGCAACCGCCGAATTTCTTGCTGACTGTTCTCGGTAGGAACAGCTATCCGAACCAGCAGTAGAGTTGACGATTCAAAACTTATTTACAGGTTTACTTAATAAAGGTTTGAATAAAGACTATTTTGAATTTGAATAGGTAACTTTCAATCGTATTAACCGTTAAATATATTGTTCTACGCCTATCAAAATTGTATGAAGAGAAACATGTCCCAGTATTACTAGGAATTGTCTTAGACAATAGAAGCTCCGTTTTCCTCCTCATAGTTATCTCTATTAATTTCCTGCGTAAACAATTCAATCAACGTTTCTTGACGTGAGGGTGTGAGGCTGTGAACATAAGTGCCTATTCTACCACCTATAATAATTGATTTATTAATAACTAACTCTTAACTGCCATAATGTAACAAGTAAACGAGAAACTAGAAGGTTTATGCATATATAAGTTTTTTATTTATAACTCGGATTATCAAGTTATCTGGTTATCAAGACTAACAACGCATTACACGAAAATATTTAACCCGATATGGGCGATATGTGATAAAATATACTTAATCAACAGTCGGATAAAATATAAGATAAAGGGAAAGTTTTCTTTAAAAAAACATCGAGTATATTATTTTATTTCGTCCCTTAAGTATCCGAGGAGATTAAAAACCCTTTTTACTATCTGCTATCAGTTATCAAACTTCAAGATAGTAAGAAGCAGAAATAAACGTACTCAAAACAGAATTTCATTCATTTTTTCATAAAGTAACCTGTTACTATACCACTGCTAGGCATAAGCCCCCTCCTTCCGTTTTCATAGAGATAGATTGGAGCTAAGACCTACAACGCTGCTCCAATACGGATTGGTAGGTTACACACATCCCCAGAATTCTCTAGAGATATGCAGGTTTCCTTACGATGTTTCCTTCACCGAAAAGCGTGTGATAAATTGCAATTATCAATTACACACTTAAATTCTGATTGGAGCCTGCCCGGGGTTTGAACCCGTGACACTTCGAAAAAATTGCACGGTCCACCTGCTTGGCTATCACAGCCTTAACATTTTATAATTATCAAATAAAATATTGCAATAGCATTTCATATATTTGATATTTCGTCTGAATATTCGATTAATAAGCATTTTCATAGTCTATTCATCCACCCGGCAGCAGCCCTAAAATTTTAATCGAACAGTGAATATTTCAATATTGTATGTAAATCGTATCGTAAACTCTTCGATAGAGCCCACTTTATAACACTAAAATGTGAATAACCACTCCGCGTATAATCAAATAGTCTGAACGTCAGAGTGGAGTTGAAATAGAATTTTTTCGCCTTTAAAAATTGCGATCACGTATCTAATATAGTGAAAACAATATTCTAGTGACCGGGTGATTTCTGCACAGATGCCTGCCCTTTCAATATTAGATAGGTAAAACAAGCTTTGTGATTGCTATGAAATATGAATGTCATTTAGTAAAGTGACTTTTGTCTTATTTGTCTATGGAACAAACATATTACGTAGGTATGTTTCAATTTTCAATAATCGATTTTTTTGATAATGATCGATGAATTTTGGGAAAAGAATTTAGTAAAAAAATAATGATTTGTGAACAAAAGTAATAATAAAATTATTTTGCTATAATCCGCGATACAGTAAATAGGAAATATATATAGTGTTTAATGTATAGTGGACTATCAGTATTTTCATACCCGATACCTGCAGGATTCGTAAAAACACATGCACAAACCTCCACCACCTCCACCACAAAATCGCAAAGATTTTGCCGTGGAGTCTATCTCCTGATGATGCTTCGGTTGCGGGGCGAAACGATTGTTGAGTTTGTGATAGTGAACCTGTGTAGTGCTTGTGTATTGTGGTGGAAGTGGTGGAGGTTTGTGCATGTGTTTTTACGAATCCTGCACGTATCGGGTATGAAAATACTGATAGTCCACTATACATTAAACACTATATATATTTCCTATTTACTGTATCGCGGATTATAGCAAAATAATTTTATTATTACTTTTGTATTATGGATCTCCGCAAAGTAACGCCTAATTCTATAAATGATTTGTGAACATTAATAAACTTATATTTTTATTGTTATCTATATTATTTTATTAGTAGAATAAATACATAAATTAAGAAAGTTTTAAATAAAATATATCAAATAATAAACATTTATTGTTTCTTCCATTTTAATCTTTGTAACAGTGAGATATTTATATTTATGACAAATATCACAAGCCTTATTAATTAATATTAAACATCTTCAGAATTTTTTATTTAATATTAATTACCTTGAATTAGTCATATTTTTTTCTTTGATTGCATTTACATATCAGATTTTTTATTAACTTCATACTTTACATATAACTTACAGTTCAATTTGAATGACTTTACGTTTGCTTCTTCCATAAATACACCAAAATAATTTTCCTACAGGGAACATTATTTTGCATTTTTGATCTAATTTTTTAGATAAAATAATATCAAAATTTGAAATCGCATATATCGTTCGGTGTCGTGCTCTTATAATGGTTAGGGGCGTTTGTAAATCGAGTATCGATATAAAATCCATATAAAAAACCACATTAATCTATAGGTACTTATCTCGATCGTGTTATTTAATGATGCGTCGTTTCGCGGTTATTTGTAACATTTATAGCCATAGACGGCGTTCGATGATGTGGTAGAGATAGGGGATTTTACTGCATACTCGATGCCGTTACTGTTCAATTGGGAGAGTTTAAATTTTTATGAAAGTTTTTTAGTATAGTCCGTTTTGTAACTTAGTACTACTAAGTTACTACTTAGTACTGTAAAAGGAGATTGCTTTCTCGTTTTTCATATTTTTTCTATTGAAACATTGTAGTGGTGTAACGTTTTCCCCCCCGTACCCTTTGTACATATCTATGTACTTCACCATATTTGTAAACTAATAATATTTAAATGCGGTTAGAGCGCTCGCGCTCCACCACTGAAATACATAAAACAAGCGCATAAGCGCTAGCACTTTTAAATTTACATATTTGGCACGTGATTCGTCTAGTTGGTTAGGACCCATTTAACGTTGTGATTGTAATAACTCAAATCCTTTTAGAGCATCAGAGACCACAGATTCATCAGATTAGAGCAGTAAAATAAACATAAATTATTATTAGTTATTGCACAATAATCGCACGACCCATAAATAGGTTATATATGTTCAATACATGAACCGATTCCATATATTTATTACATGAACGCATCCTATATATTCATTACATGAACGCATCCCATATATTTAATACACGAACCGATCCCATATATTTATTACATGAACAGATCCCATATCTGTTAATACATGAATAGATTCTTTATGTTCGATACATATATATGTTTATTACACGAATCGAACCCATTATATATATTTAAAAAAATGCTGAACATTCAGAAGGTTGAATGTTCTTTATTGTAATATTTCATAAATAGCCATCAGAGAGGATATTAATTTTGATATTTTATATTTAATTATATATTTGTTTGCCATCAGTATGGGTCATAAAGTTATGTCAATAATAACTGAAATAATGTATTTTAAAGCCAACAGAAGGATCACTCGGGTAACATATTGTAACTCTCCTTAAACCATCCCGATGGGAAGTTCAGGATAATGGAAAAATGAAGATAATTTTTGAAGCCATCAGAAAGATCATTCACTCGATCTAACACCTAACCCATAAACAACTCCGTAGAGCAGTTTAAGTAATGTGGTATCCTTCTCCCGTCTTTTATATTCTTCCGATATGGAAAAATATAAAGAGAGAAGAGATAGTCAGTAGCTCCTCACCCGCTACTAACGGTGAGCTCCGTCCATAGGATACGAGCCCCCCCCCCGTAGGGTTAGGGTATGCAATTTATAGTGCGCCTGTGCCCTTGAGCACAGGTTATTTATAATATGTTTTATAAACACCCGTCATTGCTCTTAAAGAGAATGGGGTAAATAATAATAATAATAAATAAGGACCGTAGTCCAAGATAAGGCACGTGTGCCCGGGTATAATACTAGGACCTAAGTCCAAACTTCATTTCAGCCGTAGCTGTTGAGTTGGCGTTAGCCATAATTGTTTTGATGAGGCTTAAAGCCTTTAATTGTTGATATAAATCAACCAATTCTTATAATAAGACAGTGCATCTTGCCAATAGCAAGCATTTCAAGCGGTACGTTCCGCGTTCGTTGTCACCACGTGTAGTGGAAAACATAATAGCACGAAGCTAAAACTGTACATGACTCCTCGGATAGCACATAACAGTAAATTGTTGTAATCGTTGGCACCACGCGTAGTGGCACATATATTGTAGGTTTGCATATGACTCCGTAGAGATCACATAATAGCAGGTTTTGTATTCGTTGATACCACACGTAGTGGCATAAATTGTAGGTTTGCACATGACTCCTCAGAGATCACATAACAGCTGGTTTTATGCTTCGTACCACACGTGGTGGCAAATATTATATTTAATAATTCATTACTCCGTAGAGCGTTAGCGTTATATTTTTATATTTCAATTATTTGCATTTATAGTGCTAGCACTATTGTGCTAAATAGTTATATTTATAACAAAATGTGTCGACGCCCGCTTGTACTGCGTCCTTCTGGCTTATAGCACCTTCGGCATACAAGAATTAGTTATTTATTTGTTACACGTAGCAAGCTACGTAAGATAGAGATATAGCACAGGCAACACTTTCTAAAGCTAGTCCGCAATCTTGTTAGTAAAGACCCGACCAGCGGCCCTATGACATGCTATAATGTCGTAAACATTCGTGGTATCACTGACACTAAGCTATGGGGAAGCCTCAGAAGGACTATCACACGTCACATGTAGGTTTTACCCCGCACGCTCCATGCAAAACTATGAACAAAATCCACAGTTTGGTTCCATCACTGCTATGACATCGCTTCGGCTAGTAAACTAGACTCCACAACATCTAGCAACATTCGGTCGTGATTTCGGCACTACTGAAAGACAACAGACATCGTTTCCAACGCCAAATCATCAATCAGTAACATTTAAGAAACCACATTGTACCAGCACTACTTCTGGAGTCCTAGGCGTCCAAAGATCAAACAAGGCTTCACAGTAGAGATCGGAGATCAATACCGGCCTAAAATTCAATCCGTATCACCCAAAACTCACTAAAGTAACTCTAGCTGCTCTGTATCAAGACAGAAGACCATCATGATATTCACAGCCTGGAGCAGACCGAGGCGAGGCTCGCTACAACGACCGAAATCATTGCAGGCCTGAAACCATCAATCCGACACCAGTACTCACCAGAGTCTAATTCGGTACAGTGCCCAGCACCACTCAGCGAAGTCACCCTCACCAAGTTATTTTCAGGCACTATAAAGCGTTCGAGAATAATAATAAACTGTAACATGTAATAAAATATTACATTAATTTTTTGTGAGATAAAAGACCGAAGTCTCTCACAACACCGTTCAGGCAAGCCGAAGCTTTAAATATATGCTAGGGATCATGGCGCTACCCTGTACCTGGTACGGGAAACGTTAGCCTTCGCCTTTCAGCCGCTCGGCCGCAGCGCTCCCGGCAACGTCCGCCAGACATCCACCCACGTCTATTTCCCGCGACTGTCGTGACGTTCGGTCGCAATGGAAAATTTTAGTATGGAAAATTGGAAATGTATGGGGAAAATTTTGAAAAAATATTTTCATGAAAAATTTACAGATATGTAACAGGTATCGAAAACCCATTCTGAAAACCCATATAACATGACAAACAAATATTTTATATATATATACATTCCTTAACATACTACCGCTTCAGTACATAACTCTGCCAAAATGTATGTAAGGTTGGAACCGTCACATTCAACCCCCTAAATTCTATGAAGTTCCATCGGAATAGAATTTACAATAGGAAAAGGTTCATATCTAGTTAAATCTTTTGAAATTGAATTTTGGAAATAATCTGTCAATAACTTATATATTAATGTAAACCTTATTTAATCTTTCCAACAATGAGTTTTGAGCTTGAACATGAAAAATAAATCTATCACATATCAACCCCCTGATTTTACAATTTCCACATATTTAATCTTTGAAACATTCAATATTAACAACCTTCAGATTACTTTAACCTTAGATCAACACTGTCTCTGACTGTAATTATATTTGCACATATTTCGATTCACTCCAATAAATAAAGAAAAATGTCCTTTTGGATAATTATCAAAGTTACCATCGAGGCTCACAGTCTAATCAATTTCTAATTTCACTGATAAAACACTCATAAATTAACTTATATACCTTATTTGTTTTCATGCCTTTTTGAAACATTTAAGTTTATAACCGATTCGGAACTATTTGGATGCGGCTGCATTATCTCAATTCTAAATTATTATTTTTATATCCTTCTAGCCTCTATGATTCCATCTTTACTTTGAAAACTTTTATTATATTGCTTGTCTGAGGATTGATTATCTCTCTTTTTAATCGTACTTAGTAACTCAATACTTTAAGAATAACATAATTTTGTCATTTGTACTATTATGTTGACTGTCAAACACTAGTGTATTAAATATTAATTGATTTAACACTCAATTTTGAAACTGATTCATATTTATTTTTCTCATATATTTCTCATTTAATTGCTCTTTGTCATTACTTGTTCATCGGTAGCGAATATAAATATGCTCAACCCCCGGACTCCTCAACCCCCAGACCTCAAGATTTTACCAATTTTAATAAACCTGTAGGCCTCGTCAGGCTCTTTCCATTTCACGGACAGCAAATTGTAGGCTTTCGCCTACTTAATAAATTTATTCAAGCCGTTTTGACCATCCTGGTCACGGCACCAAATTGTAACGTTTTCCCCCCCGTACCCTTTGTACATATCTATGTACTTCACCATATTTGTAAACTAATAATATTTAAATGCGGTTAGAGCGCTCGCGCTCCACCACTGAAATACATAAAACAAGCGCATAAGCGCTAGCACTTTTAAATTTACATATTTGGCACGTGATTCGTCTAGTTGGTTAGGACCCATTTAACGTTGTGATTGTAATAACTCAAATCCTTTTAGAGCATCAGAGACCACAGATTCATCAGATTAGAGCAGTAAAATAAACATAAATTATTATTAGTTATTGCACAATAATCGCACGACCCATAAATAGGTTATATATGTTCAATACATGAACCGATTCCATATATTTATTACATGAACGCATCCTATATATTCATTACATGAACGCATCCCATATATTTAATACACGAACCGATCCCATATATTTATTACATGAACAGATCCCATATCTGTTAATACATGAATAGATTCTTTATGTTCGATACATATATATGTTTATTACACGAATCGAACCCATTATATATATTTAAAAAAATGCTGAACATTCAGAAGGTTGAATGTTCTTTATTGTAATATTTCATAAATAGCCATCAGAGAGGATATTAATTTTGATATTTTATATTTAATTATATATTTGTTTGCCATCAGTATGGGTCATAAAGTTATGTCAATAATAACTGAAATAATGTATTTTAAAGCCAACAGAAGGATCACTCGGGTAACATATTGTAACTCTCCTTAAACCATCCCGATGGGAAGTTCAGGATAATGGAAAAATGAAGATAATTTTTGAAGCCATCAGAAAGATCATTCACTCGATCTAACACCTAACCCATAAACAACTCCGTAGAGCAGTTTAAGTAATGTGGTATCCTTCTCCCGTCTTTTATATTCTTCCGATATGGAAAAATATAAAGAGAGAAGAGATAGTCAGTAGCTCCTCACCCGCTACTAACGGTGAGCTCCGTCCATAGGATACGAGCCCCCCCCCCGTAGGGTTAGGGTATGCAATTTATAGTGCGCCTGTGCCCTTGAGCACAGGTTATTTATAATATGTTTTATAAACACCCGTCATTGCTCTTAAAGAGAATGGGGTAAATAATAATAATAATAAATAAGGACCGTAGTCCAAGATAAGGCACGTGTGCCCGGGTATAATACTAGGACCTAAGTCCAAACTTCATTTCAGCCGTAGCTGTTGAGTTGGCGTTAGCCATAATTGTTTTGATGAGGCTTAAAGCCTTTAATTGTTGATATAAATCAACCAATTCTTATAATAAGACAGTGCATCTTGCCAATAGCAAGCATTTCAAGCGGTACGTTCCGCGTTCGTTGTCACCACGTGTAGTGGAAAACATAATAGCACGAAGCTAAAACTGTACATGACTCCTCGGATAGCACATAACAGTAAATTGTTGTAATCGTTGGCACCACGCGTAGTGGCACATATATTGTAGGTTTGCATATGACTCCGTAGAGATCACATAATAGCAGGTTTTGTATTCGTTGATACCACACGTAGTGGCATAAATTGTAGGTTTGCACATGACTCCTCAGAGATCACATAACAGCTGGTTTTATGCTTCGTACCACACGTGGTGGCAAATATTATATTTAATAATTCATTACTCCGTAGAGCGTTAGCGTTATATTTTTATATTTCAATTATTTGCATTTATAGTGCTAGCACTATTGTGCTAAATAGTTATATTTATAACAAAATGTGTCGACGCCCGCTTGTACTGCGTCCTTCTGGCTTATAGCACCTTCGGCATACAAGAATTAGTTATTTATTTGTTACACGTAGCAAGCTACGTAAGATAGAGATATAGCACAGGCAACACTTTCTAAAGCTAGTCCGCAATCTTGTTAGTAAAGACCCGACCAGCGGCCCTATGACATGCTATAATGTCGTAAACATTCGTGGTATCACTGACACTAAGCTATGGGGAAGCCTCAGAAGGACTATCACACGTCACATGTAGGTTTTACCCCGCACGCTCCATGCAAAACTATGAACAAAATCCACAGTTTGGTTCCATCACTGCTATGACATCGCTTCGGCTAGTAAACTAGACTCCACAACATCTAGCAACATTCGGTCGTGATTTCGGCACTACTGAAAGACAACAGACATCGTTTCCAACGCCAAATCATCAATCAGTAACATTTAAGAAACCACATTGTACCAGCACTACTTCTGGAGTCCTAGGCGTCCAAAGATCAAACAAGGCTTCACAGTAGAGATCGGAGATCAATACCGGCCTAAAATTCAATCCGTATCACCCAAAACTCACTAAAGTAACTCTAGCTGCTCTGTATCAAGACAGAAGACCATCATGATATTCACAGCCTGGAGCAGACCGAGGCGAGGCTCGCTACAACGACCGAAATCATTGCAGGCCTGAAACCATCAATCCGACACCAGTACTCACCAGAGTCTAATTCGGTACAGTGCCCAGCACCACTCAGCGAAGTCACCCTCACCAAGTTATTTTCAGGCACTATAAAGCGTTCGAGAATAATAATAAACTGTAACATGTAATAAAATATTACATTAATTTTTTGTGAGATAAAAGACCGAAGTCTCTCACAACACCGTTCAGGCAAGCCGAAGCTTTAAATATATGCTAGGGATCATGGCGCTACCCTGTACCTGGTACGGGAAACGTTAGCCTTCGCCTTTCAGCCGCTCGGCCGCAGCGCTCCCGGCAACGTCCGCCAGACATCCACCCACGTCTATTTCCCGCGACTGTCGTGACGTTCGGTCGCAATGGAAAATTTTAGTATGGAAAATTGGAAATGTATGGGGAAAATTTTGAAAAAATATTTTCATGAAAAATTTACAGATATGTAACAGGTATCGAAAACCCATTCTGAAAACCCATATAACATGACAAACAAATATTTTATATATATATACATTCCTTAACATACTACCGCTTCAGTACATAACTCTGCCAAAATGTATGTAAGGTTGGAACCGTCACAGTGGGTATGTTGACACACATAATATTCTTCTCTACTAAAAAATCAATTTAAACTTAGTTTTATGTAGATGAATGATTCCATTATAAATATTTTCAACTTGAAATCTTTATTCTACTTATCGATAATGATCTATAGAAATAGACGTTACTTTGTATTATCCTTATTACTTTCTAGTAACGTTTGTTTAACGATTGTTGTCAATATTGATACTGTATTAGATCTTATAATTTATTGTACTGTTAAATAATGTATACAGTAATGGCCTGTTACTATCCCACTGCTGGGCATAGATCTCCTCTCTAGAAACTAGAAAGAAGGGATGAAGTTAAGACTCACCATGCTGCTCCAATGCGTATTTGTAGATAATTAATGTATATGAATAATAAAACATATTATGTAGCTCTCTCATATTATAAGTAAATCTGCACTAAAGTACAGCTGAATAATATATTTTTTGAACCACATAGTGATTCCGCCGTGTGATATCCGGCTGAGCATAACAGATCGCCCTCATTTCTTACCGAGGTGTCGTAAAAGGCGACTAAGGTAAGTTGACCCACCGTGTGTCCGTATAGTGCAGAGTAGAATAGACCACCCTCATTTCTTACCGAGATGTGAAAGTCGACTAAGGTAAGTTGATATCAGGCAGGCGGTCGGTCGCAAAATACTAACCAAATCGTCTAATAACATGTTTTAAAACAAGTTGTGTGTCAGTTACAGAAGGGTAAAAGAATGATGATAGATTCACAAATATAAAATATATATTTTATATTCAAAAGGTTGAATCGTTTCAGATGTTCACAAAATAAAAAAATTTTAAAATCATGTAAAGGGAATGTATTAAAACGCGAGCAGTTTATCAGTCGGCGATTATCCGAAACATTTTCCTGAACGGTCGCCAATTTGCATGAAATATAAAGGTGACCGCGCATAGTTCGCCTTGTTTATGGCGGTCACTAGACATTGCCGTTGTTTTGTTTAGTCTCCCCTTTCGCATTCCTGTCTTAGTTCCTTTATTGTCTTACTTTCCGCTCGCGACTCTGGATGAAACATATTTATTATAACCGTACAAAGGGTATTTCATGTTTTAATTATTTTTTATATATAAGGCTTCAATACAAATACATTTATAAAGTAATTTACAATCATATACATTTATAAACTAATTTAAACATTCAATACATCATCTTTTTTATATGTTTCTAAATTATAGGTATTCACAACATTTACTTAACACTTCAAACAATAATAATTGTTGCAAATTTTTTGTTTATGTATAAATAAAATGAAAAAAATATATACTTGAAAACTATAAAACTAAAATATAAACTATTAGAATACAAAATCCTAAAAAATATTTATACAGAACAAAACAGAAAACAGCTTGTAGAATGGTGTATTATAAATGAAAATGTTCGTTTATATTTAGTAATTAACTATTTGGGATGAATACAACTGTCATTTCGTTTTTCAAAATCCTGTATTAAGAATTATATTAATTTTTATATTCCACTGTAGGGTTATTATGAGCCGTTTTTCATTTTAGATAAAGACCTAGCACGACCCAACAACACAAAAATAAACTAAAGTTATTAAGTCACGAATATTTCAGTTTAATCATTAAACATAAAAATTATATTTATATATATATTATTATTAGTTCACGATACTTTTACTAGCTTTAGGAATAAAATATATATGTACGGACATTTGTGACATCGATCTAATTACTTGTTATATATTATTTCTTTAGGCATTTTTCATTTTTATTTTTATTATTACTACACTTTTTGACATAATTTTAGATTTAACTTTTTTAACAAATTTTTATTCAATTTAGACTTGATGCTTTTATTTGATGATGTACCGAATTGTAATATATATTTAAGAGCTAACATTATAAGACAATGCTGAATAGGCCTTTAATGGATAAATATAGTAGTATAAGAATTTATATAAGTATAATGGTTAATGCATTTATATTGTATCGTTGGTGTATCGAATAAATAAATAAATACATAAATAAATAAAATAGTTCAAAGTATTATGAGCAGATTTAACAATCTATACTCATAGCGCATTCATTTCACAAGTCCATATAAAGGTAACTTTTCAACCGCACATTTCTTCCGTCACGCCACCGGCTTTATTGAATTACGCCAGGCTGTCAATTGAGTGTCATATTGTCGACAATCGACACTCGATCATTCTTCCTTTTCTAATGAGAGGCAGAGTATTGAAGTCCGAAGTGGAATTATTAAAAAACCATTTAGATGTGGGGCAAACACCGTGATGGATGGACTCTCGAATCCGATCCATTTCAATTTCAGCGGCCAATGTCTCCGTATAAAGGGTGAGTCCCTTGTGTATGGTAATTCGTTTTAAGTCGACCGTGTAGCTTTGTTTTTGTTTAAAATGTTTCGCATAAATATTTGCATTAGATATTTTGCTGAGCGTGAATTTTGCTTTGGGTACACAGATTTCTTTTAGTAAGAGAATAATATAATGCTCTGATCCCAAATGAATTACTTTTTATACTCGTAATTAAAAGTACGTCATATTCAGCATGTTACGTCTACTCAGCGATTGCCGCTTTCCCAGACTTCACTCGACACCGGAGGTGTAGTGTTCTACGCCTGGGAAAGAAACTTCGCGTCACCTCGCCTTTCCCTACCTAACTTCGGTGGGATCGGACGCCGTTAGTATTTAAGATTTTAGCATAGTACATAGGATAAGAAACATAATTAATTACTTGTAAATAAATAGATTTATTTGGATAGTGAGTTTTGTGTACCCAACAGTCGCCACCCATAATATAATTGGCGCAGTCTGGGTGCGGTACTTAACATCGAAACAGTATTTGTGGAAAAAATACGTCGCTTCGTGTTTGGTGCCGAAATAAGAACCTACGGAGGCTGACTGTTGGAGAAACCCACGTACGGATCTCGTTCGTCCAAAAATCGATGAATAAGCCGATCGTGATGTTTTTGTAAGTACACTACTCTGATAGTTTAGACACTATTCCTATGAATCCTATCCTAATTAAATATATAAAAAAATAATATAAAAATAATTAAAAAAACTAAATTGCTAATTTAAGTAGAATAAGGAATAGGAATATAAGCGATCGCAAACTTGCATTGGGCAAATTGATGCGAATCGAAATTCTAGTTTAGATATAGATAATAAATAGTATAGAATTAAATATGACCGCTCCTTCTCAGTCCACTTTAAACATGGAACAAATATTAAGATTTATAAAATTGTTCAAATCATATGTTAGCATTCAAAATAAATTCTCTTATCTCGAACCGCAACGTAAACAGAGAGTCCGAGATGCAATATGAGCCGAATAAAGACGTGTACATACGTATTCCGCTTATTATAAGACAAAAACTTGCACCTCAGGCCATTCAGGATTAAGTAATTAGTAACCAACCAATTCATATTACACATCTAACTTTCGCGGACTTGTTGCAAAATCACATTTCAAACGAAAAAAAAATTGTTTTAGGTACTTTCATTTCCTTTTAGGTTTATAACATATATATAACAATAATATATTTTTTATTTCCTTTATTTTCATAAATAAACAGAAATTACACAGAGCTCTTACTTTATTCGAAAAATACGACTTCTAAAGATATAGAGCGATTAAAATACTTCACTTTGCTTGGGCAAATTTTCGCCATGTTGACCGAAAAATGCGCAAGACCTTCAGAGTGAAATTATTAGTATTGAAGACATATTAGCTTATTATTTTTACTACTTAGTTATTTTAGACTCCAAAATTTTCATAATTATTAAATTACCTGTAGATACTATTTACAACAACCTAGTACCTTTTCCGACTTCTTCCTGTTCCTAATAAAGAAATTATTGTAATATTGCCTCCTTCCCCGTATATAGTTACTAACTTGAAAGAGTATGTGCACATGGAAGCTGAATGTTCGAAGTTTAGTTATATTTTCGAAAACAAGCTGAAGATGATTATACTCGAACAAAATTTTACTGTATCAACAAATTAAAACTTATACAGAAGATCGATCATTATTGCACATTCTCGTCTGGCCAACATTATATTCCATTTTGAACTCGAAATCTCACTAAAGTGCAGCTCACTTGCAAATTGCAACGATATCAAATGTTGCAAGGCAGCTATCTCGTGACAACACCACAATGCGACAGTAGCTGCCATCAGTGAAGAAGAACACCATACCGCAACATTTGGTGTTAACATTACTGCCACCAAATAGTTGCTTTTCTGGAAGGGGAGGTGTTACGTCTACTCAGCGATTGCCGCTTTCCCAGACTTCACTCGACACCGGAGGTGTAGTGTTCTACGCCTGGGAAAGAAACTTCGCGTCACCTCGCCTTTCCCTACCTAACTTCGGTGGGATCGGACGCCGTTAGTATTTAAGATTTTAGCATAGTACATAGGATAAGAAACATAATTAATTACTTGTAAATAAATAGATTTATTTGGATAGTGAGTTTTGTGTACCCAACAGTCGCCACCCATAATATAATTAGCATTTAGGTTTCTTTAAACATACTGGACAAGTAAAATAGTTATAGTTTCCTTACGAGAATCAAATTGTACATGAATAATGAAATTATACAACAATTTTTAGAATCAATAATTAATAAGGCTATAAAATAAATTGCGGAATTAACATAACGAACATATGATATGCATATAAAAGTTAGTATTAATTTACCTCTATTTACCATGTTACTTTCTTATGATAGGGGACGACGTCTAGACTCTCTCCAGTTCTTTAACTAAATTCGTACTAAAAGTCTAATCCAACAATTGCACCTCAGAACAGCATAAAAGCAGAACAGAAGGGCAAAAATTTAAGCATTTAAAAATAAATATTATAAATATATAGGACAATAACACGGTTGTCAGTAAGTAGGTAACTTAATAATGGGTGATGGGTGACATATATACAACTAGACTCAAAGAACCAATAAATTGGTTTTAGAAAATGTTTGCCCTCCTTAGGAATCGTACCCGCCACCCGCGGAGCTAAGTACAAGATCACTGTCACTTACGCCAATAGGCCAGTCATATTTTTAATATAAGAAAGAATGCTACTAAATGAATAGTACTTTTCCTTTAGTTATCTGAAATATTATAACTAGATCGCATATTACGTGTTTTGTAAACAAGTTAGAAAAAATATTCTGTTGATTTTGTGGGGCGACGGTGTGAATTTTCGTGACTTTTCTCAATAAAACAGTACCATTTATAAGGTAATAACGTGTAGAACATTACTCACGCGTAACAAGGAGTGATGAACAGATAAATCATATCTAGTCGCCGATTTATATCGCAATAAACAGGGAGGAATTGCGGTCGTAAATAAATAGTATTTAACTCTTTATGGCGCATTATTTTCGGCAACAATCTTTCGGTATATTGTACGTAACTTGTAACGCTACATACGATTACCATCCTTATATAAATAAAGCTATTACCATAGTAAAATTAGAGTATTAAAAAATTGGGTAATATCTCACAGTTAAACGATCATAACTTCTTAAATTGAAATTATTCAATTAAGACGTTTATGACAGCTTAAATGAATAAGCCTAGATCGATTGAAATTTGTATTCTATAATGTAATGTAAAACGTGTGTAAAATATTTTGCAACGCCTTAACGTATTTAAATGCAAGTAAATAAATAAAAAGATCAAGAGTTTAGATATTTATAGCAATACTATGGAGTAGATTTTTTGCAATCTGTTGAAATATTTTACATACATATTTTATATACATTCCTACGATGATTTTCTTTCCTATACTATTAAAATTATTTCTTTATGACGTTTTTATTCACAGGTTACACTAATTTATAAATTTCTTTCAACACGATAAAATTAGCTACTAAATTCATATTAGACACTTTTAATATCAATAGGATTATATTATATTATTAAACTGATATAAAAATTGATATTCATCGAGAAACAAGGATCGAGAGAACTTTATAAATGAGATCATTACTCCATAAGTTTCAATATAATTCGGTTTATAATAAGGTAAACTTAAAATACCACGAAACCATAAATACAAATTAAATATATGATACCTTGAGTTGTAATAATACATTATACACATTGTACACATTATACAACAAATACATTAAAAAAAGACTTCAATTTTTTAGTCGCATCTCTTGAAAGATAAATATTATTCTAAATATAAATACTTAATTCGCAACTTGACATGATCTCATTTTAACTCGTTATACTGCTACGAAGTGTAGCTCGTCTACGACGCGGAATGTTAAGAACCCGTGCCGTTAACTTAGAGTCACTGTATAAAATCCCCATCTGTGGAAACCGCTGCTTATCCCTTAGAAAAACTCTCTTTGTGAGGATAACTCGCTCTTTATCCCCCTCTTATGATATGTTTATGTACTTTGAGATTTTATGTGGACGTTCTAACGCCGAGCACGAATTTTATTGGGTTTATAGAATTTTATGGCGTCATATTCCATAAGGTGGCCGCTGTTTTCCATTGTTTATTGATTCTGATACGATCGTTTTCCGTTGAACTGTTTAACTTTGACAATATAATGGCATGAGTTAATGATATCAAATTCAATGTATATAATGTAATTTCATATTTTTATAATCTATTATAATTATGTTATAATTTATACTCATGTTACATATGGCTTATGGTAACATTTCAATGTTTATAACGGTTTAGAAGATATTTTTATTATTTTATTTTCTTCTTATCCACAGATTGCGCCCACTGTTGGAAATAGATCTAATTTACTTTATTTATCTCAAATTAATGTTTCAATTTTTGTTAGTAAGTATTAGTTCCTAGCTCAGTGATTAATCTAAAGTCGTGTCAATATTAGTTTGCTATAATTTGCAATAAAACAAAATATATATAATGCTAAATATAGACGACAATATCGCAAAGTCGTAGAGTCCATCTTATGATTATGCTTCGGTTACGGCCGAAAATATTGTTGTGATTGTGTAGTGACTATGTGCAGTGCTAATGTACTGTGATATTGATGGTGTTTGGTAATACATGCCTCTTATGAATCCCGCATTTATCAGACACACTCTACATTTAGCATTACATAGATTTTTTATCGTGGTTTATAGCAAAATAATTATAGATCTCCCCAAAGTAATTCGCTCATTTTATAAATTACAGTGATAATTTTTTTTTATTTATATAACAAAAATATACAAGTTATATCTATCTTAAATTATTTACACGCTACTACTGTACAAATCATGCCCACGTGGAATGTTCCCAAGAATGCTAGCAGCGTTTCCGCGTTGAATCGCTAAGTTGATTCTTTGTGCGAAAAAGGAGCCAGACCCCTTGTCACCCGAAGAGGCGATCAACCGAGGTGTTAAAATGGATAAAAAAAAATTGCACTTTGACTTCATATAATAAGTGATAAATAAAATTAAAGCGCTTTAATAAACAAAATTATTGTTTAAATACTGAGGTATTTCAGTAAAAACACGATGTAAAACAACGTTTCAAGCGGGCTTTAACAGTTTGACGGCACACTTAATGTATTTATACTGGGCAACGGGCAGCGGCATCTGTGGCTAATGATATCGCCGGTCTACCGCCGAACCCCCCTGCCCCCATGACTCGGTCATTAGTTAAACACGCACAGCCGCCCGCATGTCGCAAGTTTATCTTTGGCTAAACTATAGGTATGTTGAGTCGATTAGCCCTTTGATCAAATAATCCGGCGATAAAATAGGGTTTGTCGAGGAAATTTAATTACATTAAATGTCATTGTTCGGCCACTCTGGCGGTGAAATGGCGCCGTTAATTCGTAACTGAGATCACTGACGTGAGTATGGTAATAAATTTATTTCGGTATTGTATTTGCATTAATCATGCTGATTCATATATTATATAGCTATTTATTATATGGATTAAACAATACATGTGCAATACAAGTGAAAAAAAAATCATAACGTAAATAGATTTGACATTCATGGTGATACTTAACGTTATTTAGTACACGTGTACCAGATTATCAATATAAGCAACATAGCGCGAAACTGAACTGGTAAAAGTGTAGAATATTGTTAAAAAATCGATGATCTTTGGCTTCTAAGGTATTTTATATGGCAAACTGCAGCGCTGGAACGCGCAATAACCCTGGAAGCCCTACGAGATGGACAGGTGATCTCAAAATATGATGGGGATCTGCTGGATCTAAACGGGTGATTGACAAATCTTGAAGAGATCTAGAGTCCAACACTGAACTGTATTGATTGACGCAAGTGCACTTGCTGATAATAAGTTATGTCATTTTATCTTTATTTTAAATTTCTTTATTTAATGCGTGAATTCTGCATACCATTAAATGTATAAGATGTACAGAGCACAAGCAACCTCAGCGGCGGCGTCCACTCGATTAATACCAACATTAATCTCGACTGCCCCCGGGTTACGCGGGGCCCTTTAATTTATATCCTCGTTCCAACAATTGATGACCGTCAAAACGTTCAAGATATTTTGTTTTATAAACGATTCAATGTTCCAATGTATCAACGAATGTACCGTGAAATTGTTATTTAAACATCATTATTATGTATTGCGACTCGACTTAAAACTTCATTAAATAATTATAAGAAGTCAATGACACTTCATTGCACGAGAAACAGTAAATTTATTTATGAACTAAGAAATAAAATCGAAACGATATGAAAGTCTTTTCACTTAATTTGGGATTTAAAGGTAATTTTTATCGTTTTTATCGTGCTTTATTGTAATGGAATATAAATAAAACAGTACAACTAGGATATTATTGTAATATTATTCATAATTTTTAAAGTAAACAGTGAAATGTTACTGTTTTATTCCCTGAAGCAAATATTGTTTTCGTACACTTTCTCCATCATATTATATTTCGCAATAAATCATTATATTTCAATATAGTTTTAAATTTTTTTTTTAAAAAAGCACACGCATTAAATAGAAATTTATAAAGTGCTATGGTATAGTATACAAATATACAATTTTTTAAGTTACCTATGATTTACCTTTTACGTTATGCAAGTTATAATTGCCTTAATAAATACTTAAGTAAGTGATCAAAAACATGGAAAATCTCGGTTTATCTATAACTAATCTGCCATAATAAATACACTAAGCCGTTTTTATAAAAAGGAAACGTGTATATTAATTGCATGCACATATATTATACCCGCGAATTTGTCTACATTATCTTTAATCTATGTCACTTCCAACTATCTGAATTCCAAATCACATTGAACACAGGCAAACGAACAGATTCGCATATCTATATATATTATAAAACAAAGTTCCCAAAAGCTCTGACTCTTTGTGATCGATTTTCTCAAAATCTACTGAACGGATTTTTCTACGGTTAATACTAAAAGTTAAACAATTCTTGAGGAACGTTAATCTCAATACACATAGGTTACTTTTTATCCGAAAATTCCGAGCGGGGTGAAGATTTACACGAGAAAAAGTTCGCAACACACTAATTTAAAATTAACGCATGCAGACCGCGAGCACAGCCAGTGCAATATGAAAATAGATATAATCTTGCGTAATATCATCATCCTCCTGCCCTTATACCACTCTAAGCGGGGTCGGCACAACATGTTACAAACATGTTGTCAAATGATTTGGCTACATATTTTACGACCGGCCGCCCGCCTGACATCAACTTACCTTAGTCGCCTTTTACGACGCCTCGATAAGAAATGAGGGTGGTCTATTCTACTCAGCCGGATACCACACGGTGGTAATATAATAATCTTGCGTAATATGAAACCAGATAAATTCTATAGTTACCTGCAGTCATAATTTATGCATTCAAAAAGTTATAAATAAAATGAAATAATAATATAATATGTATCAATTAAATTATTCATTCATACACAAAAATTATTATCTGAAACACAAGGCTGGCGATGAGTGGTCACGAGCCGGGAGGCAAGGCATGCGTGAACAGTGCTTCTGACGTGACTTCGAATATTAATTCGCTCACTGCTGCAACCAAACTTCACTGGCAGACTAGATTGTAACCGAAAATTGTTTTTGTGATTGGCATTTTACGAAACTTAGTCATACAATTGTATAATTGATATTTATAATCAAATTGAAATGTAATTTAAATCGTTTATTATTTATTTATTTAATACTTTTTTACAAAAAAACATAAATAACTGGTTAAAGGTTAATAATGGTTTTCATATTTTACGGTATTTCAAAATTTTTATTTTAATAATAATTAAACACTTTAATTTTTTTTTCTTTCAATATTATTTAAATGCGACAACGCGATATTATCATAAAAAATGAATAAACGTTTAAAATCAAATTGGATTAAATGATGTACCTATTATGTCTAAGGTGTTAACCACATAATTATTTTTAAGAGTATACTCGATAAGAATATACTCAATGAAATATTATAGTATTAATTTTTATTTTTATTTTTACCAAAATAAACTCGTATAATGAAAAAGAAAACATTTTATACATATTAAAATTCGAAAATCTTATCAACTCCTACTCCTAGAAGCGGTTTTTGTATTCTGTGTTATAAAAAAGAAGATTCTGTTAAAAATGGATTGAGATCTAAAGTGTATAACTATATTCCTCAACTGCATAATATACTTATACATAAGCATATGTTTAATATTTTACTTACTAATATAAATTTTATTATAAATTGTATGGAATATCCGAATATATCTAAAAGGACGTTCAATTTTACTATTATTGAATAAGTGTCATCAAAAACTAATTATGCAATAAAGTTTTACCCTTAAAATTATAAATTCGACGTTGACACAGGGTCTTCGAACAAAACTAATATGGAATAAATTTTCAACTTAATTTAACTATACAAACACAAAGGGCTAAAACCAAAGGGACCGACTGAATTTTAGTATTGAGGTGGAAACTAATGATAAGGTAGTTTGTGCGACATTACACGGAGCTAGGAAACTCACGAATGATATTACTTATTGATACCAGAAAATTAACAACAACAAGAATTTTTGCTTATACAAAGAATATCGTTTTAATTACTATATAAAGTAACAGCCTGTTACTATGCCCACTGCTGGGCTAAGGCCTCCTCTCTCCGTTTTTGGAGAGAAGGATTGGAGCTAAGACCTACCACGCTGCTCCAATGCGGATTGGTAGGTTACACATATCCCTAGAATTCTCTAGAGATATGCAAGTTTCCTCACGATGTTTTCCTTCACCGAAAAGCGTGTGATAAATTGCAATTATCAATTAGACACATAAGTTTTAAAAGAAAACCTCATTGGTGCCTGCCCGGGGTTTGAACCTATGTCGTCTCCAGAGAGTCGTACGGTCTCACCGCTAGGCTATCACAGCTTACTATTACTATATGAATGTAATAAAATTTATTTAATTTTAGTAAAACTATTAAAATATATTTTTTTTTTAAAAGTATAAAACCTAGCTTATTTAAATTTAACATTTTAGTTGCTACATTGACTGAGTGTTACTCACTGAGTTAACTAAATCCTAAAATTTCAAAGCATTGATACCGATATAAATATTACATAATTTAGTATTACATAAACAAATAATTCAAAATGTTTATATATATTTGATATGTTTATTAAAATGATTAATAGAAATAAGACCTGAGAAGCAGAAGACTAGTAGGTGCGATTATTTTTTAATATTCTTTAATTGATTTATAGAAGCAGGCGTTACTTTGCGGAATTCCATATTACAAGCAATATAACAGAACTAAACCATGCACAACAAAACAAAACATACAGAATATACAATATAGATTTATAACTAGAAGGCTTGTACAAAGAGGCGGTCTTATCGCTTAACAGCGATTTCTACCAGACAACCCCGATAAAAGGAATTGTATATAAGGTAGGAGTTGCAGAAACTTACATACTAATGATTTATAGAAGCAGGCGTTACTTTGCGGAATTCCATATTACAAGCAAATCCTATCCTCCTGATGATGCTTCGGTTTCGGGGCGAAACGATCGTCGAGATTGTGGTCGTGGGTGTGTGTGCTGCTTTTGTGTGCGTTGTTGCTGGTGAATTGCGCCTTGGGGTGCATGTGGTGACTGTTCCTGCATGTATAAGGTGCGTAGATTTTGCCTGCTTCATACACATTGGCTTTGCATGCATTCACTTAACCCGTGCGGATTATAGCAAAGTGGATGGTTCTGTTGTATTGCTTACATACTAATATTAATCAAAATACATAAATAGTACATACTATACTAAATTCAATATCTGTATATAAATAAATATTATACATATATGAAAATAACAAACATATTATATATATGTTTCTATATAAATAATGAAGATAAAGAAAATAAGAAAATAATCCACATATTTTAATATTATCACACAAAGTTTTACACTTCGTAAGTAATACGAAAAAGTATATGTGAAAATCTTTTACGTTTTCACAGCGAATTAGTTAAACCTATATCGATATTTATCGTTTTTTTTAAATCGAATTTTGCCACAATTATTCCTTGTATTATGTTACCCCAGTGTGTAATAAAATCCTGATCCTGTTCAAATCTTAGCCTTTGATAGAAATCCTGTTAATCCAGAAATAGGATGACATTACTTTCAGAAATAACACAATATGTCGTGAATCATTTTTTTAATTGCCTAAGAGAGTAAAATTAAGTTACTCAAATTTGTAATAAACGCATCCACCAGTATGTTTATAGTTCGTTGGCAGGTCGCGGCGCGGTTCGCAGTGCGATTTCGCGCTCGACTGTTCACCCGCATCTGACGCGAACGTCCGCGCTCTCGCTCCGCTAACTCTGCGCGCTGACAAACGCCGCTTTACAACGGAATTTTAGGATTTTTAAACATTCAGTTTTTTTGTCCTACAACGTTACATATAATATATTTTTCAATTTGTATTAAAAGTGAATGTACTTGTTTTTAGGTTATGTATAGAAAACGGGCTATACTCACATCAAGTCCATCCGGGGAACTTATTCATGAGCTATTTATACGGCGTTATCGCGGCGCGAACTGTTTTTGCTGAAGAATTTAACCTAACTTTACTGTATTATCATTTTTATTGAGCAATCTTGACGGTGTTTTATTGGTTCGCTTATTATTATAATATAATTGAATATTCATCATTGTTATAATTGTATATAATCGTAATATTATAGACAAAGAATAATGAAAGAAATAATATTAATAATAAACAAAAGAAACTTGATTTATAGAAGCAGGCGTTACTTTGCGGAATTCCATATTACAAGCACTATAACAGAACTACCTTGCTATAATCCGCACGGGTTAAGCGAATACATGGAAAGCCAATGTGTATGAAGCAGGCAAAATTTACGCACCTTATACATGCAGGACAAGCCACCACACGCACGCCAAGGCGCCTCCACCAGCAACAATGCACAAAATATGCTTCATACACATTGGCTTTGCATGCATTCGCTTAACCTGTGCGGATTATAGCAAGGTAGTTCAACAGAACTACCTTGAATTCCATATTACAAGCACTATAACAATAGTGCTTGTAATATGGAATTCCGCAAAGTAACGCCTGCTTTTGTAAATCAAGTTTCTTTTGTTTATTATTAATATTATTTCTTTCATTATTCTTTGTCTATAATCTTACGATTATATACAATTATAATTATGATGAATATCCAATTATTTTATGACCACCTGGCGATCGCCAATAATAATAAAGCGATTAATAATCCTTCTCTTTAGAGTAACGTAGTCTGGTGTTATAAATAACGTTGGAAAGCCATTTAAGCCGTTAGGGCTAGCAGCATACAGTTAGTTCAAAAAAAAAATGGAAAGCCATACAATAGCTTTGAAACGTCTCAGTATACAAGAGTTGCTTTGTACAATATGGACGCGCGACATCCATATTTTATTTAAGTCCACGCAAACTGTCGCCGACTTAGATCGATGAGCCGACCGCAAGTCACCGGTGGTGTGCGCCCTGCCTAAGTGACTGATTACTGGGACAATAAATTTCCTTTAGCTTATTCAAAGCCAGTTGTATTCCAAACCCTTATATAATAATATAGTTCGGATATGGCGCTTGAATACAATTTTTGGTGTGATTATGTTTCATATACCAAAATTACACGTAAAAGTCATTAGTTTCATATATCTCATCAATTACAACATAGATTATGTAAGCAATTAAAAGACAAATCTACCAAGTACCTACATTACTTATGTAATTTTTAAATATAATTACACACGGTCATTCGTCCCCAAAATAACTTAATATTTGTGTTATGGGTTGTAAATATATGTACAATTAGAAATATGTTTTTCAGTGCATAAATACACCCAGAATCGTAGAACCATCAAATTTATGAGAAAATGCTGGCTTTTGAAGGAAGTCGAACCCGCGTCTCGCAGATTTTAACTCCGAAGATCACGAGCAGGGCCACTGCCACCTGTGCCAACGAGTCAAAAATCAAGTGTGTATTCAAGGTCATCCCATAAGAAATCTTATTTAAAAGATCTATTTATTATATAATTATTTCGTGTAGTATCATGGAAATTTGGCTTTCATATAATATATCAAGTCGATTAATTGTAAACAGAATATCATCCCGAGATACGTCTATAAACAAATCTGTGAATCAGTGCCGTCAGGTGCCGGCAGCCGACGCGGGCCCAAGTGGCGTAAATAATTGATAAATTGCCACCGAGCTCCCCGAAGTGACCCGACCCAAACTTGGAATTTACGACCATTTAATTGTAGCTTAATTCCCGAAGTCTTGCCACTCGTGAAATATAGTTTATGCGAAGCTGTATTTGTATGTTTTATGAGATATGTATACATTTGGTGGTGATGGTCAAATGGTTAGAACTCATAATCTTTACCAAGGGTTCGCAAGTTTTAGCTACGGGGAAACTGCTATCAGTTTTCATTTAAACTTAGAATTTACAATTTAATTGTAGCTTAATTCCCGAAGTCCGCCACTC
Organism: Morpho deidamia; assembly: GCA_947086505.1. Lineage (NCBI taxonomy): Eukaryota > Metazoa > Arthropoda > Insecta > Lepidoptera > Nymphalidae > Morpho > Morpho deidamia. The sequence continues at coordinate 7,829,388 of CAMTZC010000025.1, forward strand.
GTGAAATATAGTTTATGCGAAACTGTATTTGTGTATTTTATTAGATATAATGTATATTCTAAGCCATGATGGTCAAACGGTTAGAGCTCATAAAATTTACCAAGAGTTCGCCAGTTTCCAGTTTCAAGTCCCATGGAATCATCACTGATGAGTTTTCTATTAAACTTATATACTTAATTTAAATTTAATATTCATCATGCAAAAATCACAATCGTGACCATTTGGTCACAACAATGGTCAATACATTGTTTTGCTAAAATTAGCATATAGGTAATTATTTTAAAATTTTATTTATATGATTTATATATAATTTTAGGTATTATCTTACTTGTACCTTTTTGATATAATATTGCTTATAATAGAAGACCGCGATGACTGAACGGAGAGAATTTGATTCTTTGAATAAAACCTGGTGCTTTATTGGTACTTAGAATTAAAAGTTAACTTAAGTTTGAAATCAAAAACAATTAATGTATATTTCTATAAAGAAAAAATATTTTCTTTCATATTTAAATTTCCCGCGCAACTCATGTCATAGAGCCGCAGTCAGGTCTATAGAAGGAGACATAAACGAAGAAGTAACGCGTCATTGTCGCATAAACCAATTTATAAATTGTAATAGTAAAATAGTAAAAAATAATATAGTGTTAGCAATTTTAACATTTATATAATAATTGTAATAATAATATTGTATTGATATTAATTATTGTATTAAGTTAAGTGTATTTGGAAGTTTAAGTATTGGCATTAGCCTCAAGTTGAGGGGATATTAAAAAAGGATAGGTTAATTCATTTTGGCGGGATTCTGGTGTGACGAAAAATAATTAATATAAAAGTAATTACGCGTAATAAAGTGTTTTAAGAATGGTTTTGATATATTATTGGAAACCTTTATAAGTATTTTAATAATAGGTTTTGTGATTTAGACAATAAATAGCATTAAATGTCGTTTCTGTATTGTTATAGAAACTCAGTGGTGTTTAATTTAACCATCTAAATCGCATTATATTTCGATAAAAGTTGAAAAAAGCCTTGTTAATAAGCACTCACTCTTAATTATACTTACTTTTCAAGATTCGTTAGCAACACTATTGTCAATATACCACCGCTCATTTGACTTCGAAATATTTGCTAAGACAAACACTAAGTTGGGAGCGCAACTACTAATCATATTAGCCTTATTAATTACTTCCCCCGCTTTGTTGTTGCCGAATGAAAATGTATGGAACTAAGCTTAAGTAACTTCGTATTCGAAGGCGCTTCGGGATGAGACTAAAGGAAGTTATTTGGTTATGTATAGAGCGTGCTTTGTTAGTCGCTGATATTGGTACTGACTCAAAAGTTCTAATGAAAATTATAAAGCATGATATAAGTTAGTATCATTCGCTAAACAAAGTTAGAGCTTTCGATCTTCGGTGGACTTCATAACATGATGTTAAATAGGGGTCATCTGCAATCTGGATACACTCTACCTTTAGCATTACATGTGTTTTTTTTGCTTTATCGCTGGTTACAGTAAAATATTATTATTATAACTTTTTTTAATTTTAATTTCGATAAAAGAAATTTCTTTACCATAGCAATCAGAGCTGACAAACTTAATATTGGCCCATGCGATGTAACCGTTCAATAATTCACAATTAGTCATTTAATGTCACTCGCATATCCCGGCGTGGTCGAATATTCAGTCAAAGGTTACAGTAATTAAATCATAGTCGGCCCGAGTTGTATGTTTGAACTAGCAGTTTTAGCTCAAAATTGGTTGGTTTCAATCAAAATTGGTTACAATGTAATTTCGCTTACGTTTCTATATTCGTTTTGATCTATTAGTACAAAAATGTAACTACTCTTAACTAAAGAAATGAAGCATTCTGTCATTTTAATACTAAGCCGGCCGTTTAATTGAATATGAAAATGAGATTGAGCATTTTGCGGTGTACTTAATTTAACTTAGTGTGTTGATGTAACTGCAACTGGTCGTTTCTAATAAATTAAAGAAAAGAAAAATATGAAATGTGAAACATTTACAGTCCACCACTATATTATTCCTTATGCCTTTAAGTAATGTGAGGTCCTGAACATGGTGCCTAATACAAATACAGTGAAGAAGGTGAAATTTTATTCCTACTATTGGTTAATAAAGAAGAATTCGAGACACGTTAAATTCATATATTAATACGGATCAACTTGATAGCGAATCCGATCGCTAAACACCGGAGGACTGAGTTTTATTCTGTTATATTATTTATTGTATTAAGCTATTTTTTAAGTATTTTGATCAATAATGAGCTTAGTATCCTAGGCCCATCACTAAACACGATACATACTTATAAAATTAGTGTTGATCTTTATACGCAAAATGTTCGTTATGTGTCAATACAATGCAGCCTATATATGCATAAAATTGTCGCCGATTGTTAGATTAATTAATTAATTATTTTATTATGCTAACAGAACTTGAAAAGTGAACTGCCATAAACATCTTAATTCAGTTTAAATCCAGGATATTATTATTTTCATCTTAACTTAACTAAAATTAGTTGATACTCATGACCTTGCACGTCGGCATATATTTTTCTTCAGCTTTCCTTATCTAAGGTCCTAGTTACTACTCTTAGGTGAGGAACTTGAGCTGAAAAGCTGCTTAAATCGTAAAAATACTTTCAGTCTATATATAATTCAGCCAAGGCACTAGCTTGATAAATTAGCCTTGTGTAGAATGTTATAGAAAATAAACACATTTTGAACATAACATCCAACATGCTATAAGCAATTAATTGGTATACGCTTTCAAAAGCAGTTAAGAAGTTTTGATCTGTAAGCGACGGGCCGTCATCTGCTAAGGCGCCTTTTATATGGAACGTTGAAACAACGAAGAGGCGTCGAAGCTCACTTAAGCCTTTTGTTCCCTAATTCCTTAGATGAATACTGCTTGGTGTGCGTACACTGCTACCTTTCGGAATAACTAACAAAAAGTTATTTAGTCCTTTTAAAAGGTCGTAAAATAGAAGGTAATATTAGAAAAAAAGAAAATAATATTAATAAATAGTAACGTAAAAGTATAGTTACAGAAAACTTATATTAAATTTTTTGCACGGGCGTTAATATATGTTTTTTTCAAAGATCCGCAAACTAAATAGACATAATGTTAAAATAATACTGTTATATACTTCTCATGTGGGGTCTCTCATACGATTACTTGTTTCTATACCAATCAGGGGTTCAAAGTCTGATTTCAAGATCAAGCGAATTTGTGTGCCACGTACGATCATCGACGCTGTTAAGTTTACGTGATATAGAAAAGAAGAAGATATATTTAGATTTGATGTTAACGAACAATGTTTTGTGTATCATGGACTGAATTTAAATTAACAATTACATTGATAACTCGGTATTAGACAGCGTATATCGACTGCAGTTCAAACATGTATTTTATAATAGTTTAGGAACCCAAAGACCGTTTTTTGATTCTAGGTAAGGTTGCACTAGACCTCACATTTAATCTCCTATCCAATGGACCGATCAAATAAAGCCCTCTACACGAATGCACCAAGACGGAGCCAACAGAGAGATAAGCGGAAAATTATAAAGCAAGTTAAGAGATTTTGCGCCCACACTACATGACAGCTGGGAATAGGCCTCCCCTCTCCATTTCTGGCGAGAAGGGTTGAAGCTAAGACCTACCACGCTGCTCCAATGCGGATTGGTAGGTTACACATATCCCAAGAATTCTCTAGAGATATGCAGGTTTCCTCACGATGTTTTCCCTCGCCGAAAAGCGTGTAATAAATTGCAATTGTCAATTAGACACATGAGTTTTTAATAGAAAAACTCATTGATGCCTGCCCGGGTTTGAACTCGTGTTCCCTTCGAAAGAGTCGCTTTTCGGTGAAGGAAAACATCGTGAGGAAACCTGCATATCTTTAGAGAATTCTCAAGATATGTGTAACCTACCAATCCGCATTTGAGCAGCGTGGTAGGTCTTAGCTCCAACCCTTCTCGCCAGAAACGGAGATAGGAGACCTATTCCCAGCAGTGGGATTGTAACAGGCCGCTACTTTACTTTACTTTACTATATGACAACGACAACACTGTCAGAAATGTATAGACAGGGTAATAGAATACGGTATGGACGAATTTCTTAATCCTTTTGTTACAGCGATAACATCGTTCCCTATTATAAGGTTAGAAGTTGAAGAAATGTAAACAAAATACAACAAATAAAAGTATATCAACAGTGTACGCGTATCATAAGAGCCCCGTATTGTCTTGACGCCATCAGTCAGTAGGAGCGAATCTGCGAAAATTGTAACAATACAGGATTAGCAGTTGACGCGTTTATAAATATTCATTTCAAGAGTATTAAATTTGAGGGCCGTTTTGGTATTCCGTTATATTTACGCGACAGATGTGTTGACTCCGCCCGAGATATGATTTAAATGCGTATATAATTTCAAAAGTTTGACACAAATTATTAGAATGTGATAAATATATTGTAACGTTACAGTTAAGTAGAATCATTAACAATTTTTGAGAGTTAATGATATCGTTATTACTAAGTAAATTTGATAATTGGTGCATTTAGTATGTACTTTATAAGGGGTTGTTTAATGTGTGTGTTTACGGCTCGTGTATGTTTAAACGCATTTGTCTGTGTTTGTGTATTTGTTTAAATATTTGTTAGAATAACACATTATACGTTATAACGACATAAACAAACATATTTACATAAATATAAACGTACGCATTTTTTACTTAGAATTAATATAACTTGATATCACAACGTTCCCAGTCTATTATGAGCATTTTTTTTACCTTTAATCCCACTCGACATTATTTGTAAGGATAATCAATGAATAATTACGAATTCCTCTATTTCTTACAAGCCCATTAACCGTTTAGTATTGAATTATTGGCTTATGATTCAAATTTAGACACAAAATTAAATTTTGTTCGTTTCTTTTTATAAAAAAGATAAACAATACTGAGCATAACTAAGCAGACTCAGTTTGGTCGATATTTCTCAATTTAAATATAAATCCATATGTTTAAACCAGTACTCAATGGAGCCACCACTATCCATAGTGAGGTAGCGAAGCGCACTATCACGCTATCTTCACGCTCGACTGACTGGAAGACTTCTGCTTGATCACACTTGCCCATTCAATGTTAATACGCACGTCGCAAACTTGTTGCCTTATAACCTATATGACTAACAATATTAAAAACTGTCTCGTAATTCATACATAGTTGATATTATAAGCGATGCAGGACAATGACATTCTTTATTAAAAGATTGGCTAAATAATTGTGATTGTCTGTGAAAATGCAGCTGAAGTCCAGAGCAGATTTGTAAAATGGCAAGAGAAATTGGAGAGGTTTGGTTTAAAGATCAACCTGTAAGTCTACATTTTGCATTATATATATATATTGTCTATTTACTTTATCGCGGATTATAGGAGCATAATTTTCTTATTAATTTTATATTATGGATATTCACAAAGTCGCTAATTCTTTTTCGCTTTCAGGAATAATAAGCCACAAAATTCACATTTCGCGAAACATTTGTTAGAAAGCGGTCATAAAGTTCCTAATGACCATTGTTTCGAAATACTGCACACCTGCGAAAAAAGCTTAAAATTGAATATTTTGGAACAATTAGAAATCATTAAGCATAACAATGGCACCCTCATTAACGAGCAGATAAATGTTTCAAGTTCAAGCTTGTTGCACGTGTTCAGAGGTAAAGGTGGGGATGAACCGATTACTATATAACAATGCTTGTTTGCATAACGCTTCGCTTTGCGATTTTGTCGTGGAGTCTATCTCCTGATGATGCCTCGGTTGCGGGGCGAAACGATTGTTGAGTTTGTGATAGTGAAACTGTGTAGTGCTTGTGTATTTTGGTGGAAGTGGTGGAGGTTTGTGCATGTGCTTTTACGAATCCTGCACGTATCGGGTATGAAAATACTGATAATCCACTATACATTAAACACTATATATATTTTCTATTTACTGTATCGCGGATTATAGCAAAATAATTTTATTATTACTTTCGCTAATTCTATAAATTACTAATTCTTGAGTTATTTTTCCACGTATTAGTTCATATTTTGCAATAACTCCTGCGATATTCATTTATGGCGCCATAATGCTAAGCATGAACTTATTTTAGCCTATAATAAATAACACTATATCCGTCTTTTTTACATAAAACTGCTGCGGTGAAATAGGAGATAACTACCCGTCCTCTACCGACAGCCGTCTCCGAGATTAGATAGATATAACACAAAGAACTACAATAACATACATTAAACACGATTTAGGACAGCAATCATCTTAGTCCTGTCCTTAACGACCATTAATCGGAGTCAGACAATACAAATAGTAAAATAATACCTAAATATATCACGTACAGCACCATTGATAGGTGACTCGTAAATCCTTCCCATGTATTGTTAACAAATAATTAATAGTCGAATACAATTGACTGTTGATATTAGCGTAATGATTCGACATATACACATAAATAAATACATTTTTACTACTTTCATTGTCCATATTATCAATCTAAAATGAGCTTAAAGGTATATATCGTACTGTTTAAAATAAAACGAAAACTTTGATCAATTCAAAGGTAGTTTTGAACGGTCGTATATGGGAAATTTAAAAGCATATTAATTTTATTCATTGGGAAATAGAGAATATATTGGCTTGGATTAGTTTAACGATTTCGTCGATGATCATAAAGCTTAACTATGCCGTTCTTTAATGGATATTGAACTCTATGTAGTTCAAATAGGATTGAAAATAAAACTAGAATTTATGTTTACAGTAACATACAAGGTGATACGGGTGGCGAACGCAACACAACGCGTGCCCGTGAATAATTTGTCTCTAACGGACGATTAACGTCAGGCGTCAGTCGATCGGATCGGCCATTTTTATACAGCTTCTCAATGGTTATGGTTATGTAAAGATAAATATGTATAGGAAAGTATATCGAAATCTTTTTTTTTCTTCGTGAAAACACCACCAGAACCGGAGGATTCTAATGTTAAAAATAAATAGTTCAACAACGATTTATTAATCTCGGACATATCACAAAATCAGGATGAAAAAGAATGACAAAATCGACTAAAATTATTTAAATATTAATTTTAAATGATTAATGTAAAATATAAAAGTAGAAGTTATCAAAACAGTTGCATTAAAAAATGGTTCATTTACAATTTCAAGGAAATGAAAATCAAAATTTGTGATAGAATTATTTTGCTATAATCTCAATTGCAAGAAAAAGAATTATATCATAACTTTTGAAGTAGAAAATTCAGCAAAGTTACGCCTACTTCTATAAATTAAAGAAATGAAAATCATCGTACCACTAGATATACAATCTATTATTTTCAGGAGGTAAGAAAACGCTTCCGGATAAATTTAACTTTCCCCAAAGAGACATACATATTCCCTGTAATTCAGAATTCTACTTATCACTATCAATATTTTTACTTATTAACTTGGCTTATTAAGTAAGCCACAAGATCTGAGTAACATGTGTTAGCCAACTTATGAGACAATGTAACTTACAGGAAGGGACGCGGCTTTGAGAGAATCTTGAAAACTTCTGAGAGAAATCAATGAGTTTTTTATAAATACATATGCCTCATTGTTATTTACAATTTATTACGCGCTTGTTATTGAAGGAAAATCATGAGAAAAGTCATAATTTTGAAAAAAAAATTGGGCTACGTGTAAGCTACCAATTTACATTTCAGCAGTATGATGGGTCTAAGTCCGTCTTCTTTGCCTTTGGCGTAAAGTTATATATTAATATTATGTATTATGCGTACATACCTACTTTAAGTCGTTAAATAAGGGTTAAAGTAGCTAGGTGCGCAACGATAAATCAATGGAGTCTGTCTGGTCAGGTTAATCAAAGCTGTCCTACGAGGCTTAAGTTAAACAAAAGTACAGTCGTGAATATAATCAATTATAAAATAGTTAATGTTTTAATGGTTTTAATAAGTGTATAATGATTTAGATCGATAAGTGTATAATGATTTATGTATAATGATTTAGATCGAGATCGACTAAGGAAAAATGAAGAGAAATATTTTTTTTTTACTTTGCTTTCAATTTGCAAATGGAATAAGAAATATTAAGTAATAGTTACCAAAAAATTTACTCAGTGGCATGTGAAGTTAAAAGGCGTCTCGAATCAGAATGACATTTCGAATCAGAAATTAGGAGATCCGTAGAAGAACCAAAGTCACCAACATAGCTCAGGGTGTCGTGAAGCTGAAGTGGTCATGGGCGGGGGTCTTAAGTTGTTAGAATGGGGATGGAAGGCGCAATGCAAGGCGCAGCGTCAGTAGACCCCCTACGAGCTGGACTGACCATGACATGACATGACCTCAAGAAGGTCAAAAGAAGGCACAAAATCGTGTGGTTTAAAGAGCTCGTTAAGAGACCTAGATATAGTACCCGGCATTAAATAATGCACATCGATGTATACAACGAAACAGCCAGCCAGTTCGGTTTCGTAGAGCGCTGTCACTGTCACACACGGGTCAGTCAGTCTGTGCGACAGAGACGATGCTCTATGAAGCAGAATCTAGACGATTCCTCTCTCTCTGAGCCTCGATGTGCATTATTTATTGCCGGGTACTATACGTCCATCAATGGACGTCCATCGGTTGAAGGAGGGAGAACAATTAATGATAAACTAGTGTCTATAAAAAGTAAAGAAAATGAGTAAAGAATTACAAAATAATGTAATGATATATATTACTATGAGTAATAAAAAACTTCAAATATTGCAATGCAACCATTCAGGTATGTCCTTTTGTTGTACGTACACTATATTTATAAGATATGTTACTGGATAGTGTTCAAAACAAGGATTAGGTTAGCGGATGCCAAACGGTAAATCAATGAAGCCTGTCTGGCCAGGTTAATCAAATGTATCCGATAGGGTTTAGGTTATGCGAGAGATACAATCGTGTAGAAAAATATTATATACCAGCTTTTAAACGCAACTTCGTTCGCGTGGACTGGAGTCTTATTATTTGAGTAAACCGTAATACTTATATTAATAATGGTTAAGCGGGTTAACGTTAAAAGCTAGACATATGTGGCTGACTTTTATTTAGGACTTTTAGAGGGGAACAATTTTGTAATACATGATTTTTGAATAACTTTCACCGACTGCGCACGCAAGGAAAGCTTTAAATTTTGCCGTTTTTGCAATATTTATATTGCTGCTCGTCTCCTATTCATCTTAGCAAAATGTTATATAGTGTATAGCCTTCCTTGATAAATGGACTATCTTACACTTAAAGAATTTTTCAAATCGGTGCTGTTTCTTCCTGATTCCTGAGATTAGCCCGTTTCAACTAACAAACAAACAAAGTCTTCAGCTTTATATATTAAAAAAGTATAGATACAGATATGTGTAATTATAGTTTATTATTATAAAAAAGAAGTGAATATTGTGTGCTACGTAGTGATAAGTGTGGGAATAGAAAGAATTTGAGTGAGACAGATGAAAGAGGAAAAGACTAAGATTTAAGAGGGCTGGGCGAAATTTAAATTATAAAGAAGAATTGAAGAAGTTAAATAAGTATAAAGAAGTTTTTTTATCTTTGTTCTAACGAGTTCACGAATCCCACTTTCCTATACACATTACTTTCACATTATCTCTGAATACCCTATACGTATTTTATATAAAAACGACGAATCATAAAAAATCTATGGCCCTTTTATAAATGGAATTTCAGTCAAAAAGTCGCACCTTTTTTCTACAATACATTGTTTGTTAGAGTTTCCAATAAATAATTCAATAAATTGAACGTTTATTATTTATACATTGTAGAGAAATTATAAATCTTCCACTGTGTAATTGTCACTCAAATAATCTTAAAAAGCATTCAGAAAATTAGTTTTAGGATATTTTCTAAATAGGTGGAATAGTTTTAATAAATACGACCTCCTATGACTCTTGACCCACATTTTACACGCTTCGTCCTTTTATTTTACACAAATGTTTAATTATTAACACTTTTGGCGAAGCAACTTTATTACACGTCAAATTTAATAAGTACTATTGACATAACGTTTATACACGTCGGAAACAGTATGTCTTTCTTTATGCGCCTTTCCACGTTAGTTTTTTTGTACACGTAAAAAGCAGAACGTAATCTTAATTTATTTTGTATGAGAAAAAGTAATGCCTTACGACAAACTCATATGCTCCGCTCAAAGTGTTAATATTGTAACATATTTTGAGCCCGGATGTCCAAGTTAAGGCCGGTAACATATAGGCACATTCCAGAAATAGCTGTGCCGCCCACTGACTGGATATTGTTCACTCAGTCAAAAGAGTTTAACACACCTTTGACTACCACCAATAAACAAACTTTATACACTTATTAAAATTAACATTAAGCGTAAGTTAATATGAAACAAGACAAAACTATTTTAAAATATTCACAAATATTTATATACTTACATAAATATTTGCCGCCAAAAGATTTCGTAAATATTAATGGTCTTATTCATAAAAAGTTATGACACGCTTATAGGCTCGCTGTAGTACGTTTTACAAAAAGTGTTATATAAACGCATTTTAGCAATAAACCATTCTACAAGTCTACTATAGCTTTATAGAGCCCAGAACCATACTATATCAGTGCTATAAGGTAAAAGATCCTAATAATGTATATGGTTACACTTATTCGGTGTGTAGACACATATTATCTGTGGAGAATTGGGTATGATAGAGCAATTGGTCGCCAGATTTCCTTACATCAGTAACATTCGGATTTATAAACGCATTTTAACTATAGATCAGTTATAGAAGGTTTATGAATAAACAATTTTATGGAACGTTTTATAAAGCTTATAGAGCGTTTTAACTAAAGAGTGTCTAAAACCTTCTATAAGCTATTTTTATCAATAAGACCGTAGAGATACAACTACAAAAATACAAAATTAATTAATATTGATGGGTTATTGTTTTCAAAATATTATATACATAACCAATCACTTTTCTTATTGGCAATAGACAGCCAACGCGATCTATTGTGATCGTCGAGCGCGGACTGCTCGAAACTCGACCACATTGATTTATTTGTCATTTATCATAATTAATTGATCATCAGCCAATGTCGGTACAATTAACACACCTTAGAAACTTTTTAAACTAAGATTTTTTTTTTTGAGAATAGACATAAAGAGTTCATTATAAATAAATATATAGGTCACCACCCACTGCGCCAACGGGCCAGTCAAGTTCATCGACCAAACCCTCCGTCGAAAAAATATAAATATATGCACAAAATATAAATATATAGTGTTATAAATATAAATATATATAGCCTGATGAAGCAAAAGCATAATAATCAGTAAATTATTTAGTAATATAATTTCTAATAAATTGATAAATATTATTTAATTGTTCATAGACGCGTTCATTGCGCCTATTTTGCGTTGTACACAGGTAGAAAAGTACAACCGAAAGACATTAAAATATACTATTTTATATTCTATGTCCATTATTTTTGAATGTTTAGTTAAAAATATTTGCATTAAATTTCCCTTACGTGAACAATCTTTTTTCTAATAGTACAGGTAACTTATCATTCCCATACAATTGCCTCATAAAATCGCATTTCGACGACAGTGAAAAATGGCAGTCATCATTTCAACACCATTTTTATGGGCACAATTTCTTTCGCATAAAAATAAAAATCGGGCCGTCTTTATAAAAACATCTCTTCCATTGTCATTCATGAGGGCGGAGCGCGTATTTGTCACCCGCCATGCTGGTCGCGATCGCGTTCCAAATATAAAAATGCAATTTTAAACAAAAAGATCTCGGATTCGAACCCTTACAATAAAATTATGTTTTGTTTTGCACGCATGTCGAATTCTTTTCCTTGTTTGCAATAGCTATTTTATTTCGTTTAGTTATGGTTACCAAGGTTTGGTAACTGAACGAATCACAGCTTTGAAATCGCAGCAGAACTTTAAAAAGTAACTGTATTGTGTTTGTCCTCAAGTCTTTTACAGCGTCAACAAGCAGAACAAAGATCCAACGTCACACGATGTTCCCAGGCGGTTACCCTTCTAACTACTGATCGCGCCAGACGTTGCTTAATTTTGGTAATCGGACGAGAACAGAGGTATTAAACGTGATATGGACGATGGCCAGTAGACTTTCGTGAACAACTGCTATATGAAATGCATGAAAAAAAGGTAGATATCCCTAATAACTGCGACTTAATATAAAATAATTTAATTCATCGTCCAAAAAAATATTTTGCCTTATATTAAATGTTAAGAAATTAAACATAATTCTCATTCTCAATTCTCACTCAGTCAATCAATTTCTCAATCAATTCTCAGAGGCTTTTATTAAATAGAACATCTGAATAAACCTGTTTACTTAAACAAATATAATAATCGTAGTAAACGCACATAAAAATATGAACAAAATACTTTATTTTGTTTTATTGTATTTTAAGGTGAGCTTAAATGGGTATTGACAATAATAATATAATTGGATAATTAGGCCAGTAGTAATGACTGTGACATACTTAGATATTACACAGAATTTAATACATACACAATATACATTTTCCAAATAACACAATATACAAAACGACCACAACAAATTAAGATATTGTTGTGATATTCTATATATCCATAAGAAATTAACTAATATTATAGTATATAGTATTTCCACTGTAGCATAAAAAAGCAAGACCTGACTTAAAACTATTACTACAATGTTTTTACTGAATAATTAGTTCCCAAAAGAAAAGAACTTTACGATTTCAGATATTACCGAATTCAAAACGATAAATTCCTGCTAAAAGAAATATCCAATACGAAGTTCAAAAAAATGTTTTTAAGTAATAGCCCTATAACAAAAATATACAATCTCATTACACAAACAACCGATATCAAATGTCAATACAATCGTCAATAAATTTCACAAACGAAATCAAACCTGAGTCTCTTGAGGGCGCATGAATTTTGTATTCACTGCGTCGTCAAGAAGACATCAGCGGCGAAATATTATAATGGCATAATGGTATCACATGGTGTTGTTCTTTGGGGCCTATACTCTCTACAAAGTCTCGTGCATGCCAAATATCGATAACGATAAAATATATGTTTATTACCACGTGTAAGTTATAAGACTATAAAAAAAATATGTAGACATATCATTGTACAATTGAGTCACTCGTAAATTTTTATGATTACTCACAGCTGTCCAAAAAGCTCTTCTTTTATCCGTTATATAACAGCAACCTAACTTTTTTTTAAAAGCGTGGATTGAAGATACCAAGCTTACAAGACATTATGTAGTCATAACATTAAGGCTCCGATCTGGATACATTCTACTTAATAGCTTTGCTTATTTGTTGAAGAAAGTGCCATCGAAATGTGTAGAATGCAGTGTCATCAAAGATATATCTCATATTTTGATGGAATGTGTGCGGAACGAGGATCTCATGAGTGAATTTAGGATAAAATTAGGATGATTTTGTATATGTCGTTGTATTAATCATTGTTATTGTTTATTCATTTAAGAAAAAGTCGTTTTTTGTATTCGTGTACTGAATTACTCGTTAAATTACTATATCGAAGTTAAATTCTATAAATATTTTAAATATTTTTGAAATATACAGTATTTATCGAGAAAAGTTCGAACGTCACTTTTAACCCACCTCCGGCTCGGAGGCATCGACAGCGTTCCTATTTTAAGCAGGGTTTAGGCTCGTGATATGAAAGCGAAGTGACGTCACTACCGAGCTCGACTGCCAAACAGTTCTGTGAAACTTCGCGCGAGATCCAGTTTTATTGTTCGTCGGATTGTCGTGTGCTTAGTTTTATAGCACTCCGGGTGTTTAGATAGCGCGGCGGTGGTACGAATGCCAAACAGCTTGGAATATTCATGTATGAAAATCAACTCCATGAATTGTCGGAACGCGCATTTTAATACTCTTCCCGACTATAAAACAGTACTCTTCTATATACAATATATAAATTAAAGACGAATACTATGAGGATAGAAAATCATCCCCAGCCCGCGTCGCTGGACTTCGCTAATTTAAAGATATTAGTAGTAAACTGTCATAGACTTTAAAAAAATGCTCCGATCACCGATGAAGATCATATTAAAATCAGTCCAGCCGTTTTGGAGTCTATAAAGGACCTCCAGACAAACATTTGTTTTAATATATTAAGATAAATATAATTGATTTAAAGAGTTTTAAAAGCATACAACTCTCAAAATCAATTGTATTTGTCAACTTAAGTAACTTAAGACGTCTTAATGATTCATAGAAGCAGGCGTTACTTTGCGGAATTCCATATTACAGACACTATAACAGAATTACCTTGCTATAAAATTGCTATAAAGCTGCAAAAAGCTGTGATAGCCTAGCGGTGAGACCGTGCGACTCTTTAGAGACAACATAGGTTCAAACCCCGAGCAGGCACCAATAAGTTTTTCTATTAAAACTTATGTGTCTAATTGATAATTTCAATTTATCACACGCTTTTCGGCGAAGGAAAAAATCGTGAGGAAACCTGCATATCTCTAGAGAATTCTAGGGATATGTGTAACTTACCAATCCGCATTGGAGCAGCGTGATAGGTCTTAGCTCCAATCCTTCTCTCCAAAAACGGAGAGAGGAGGCCTTGGCCCAGCAGTGGGCACAGTAACAGGCCGTTACAATATTGCTATAATGCAATGGTGGTTGTGTGTACTACTTGTGTGCATTGTTGCTGGTGGAGGCGCCTTGGGATGCATGTGGTGACTTGTCCTGCATGTGTAAGGTACGTGAGTTTTGCCTGCTTCATACACATTACCTTTGCATGCATTCGCTTAACCCATGCGGATTATAGCAAGGTAATTCTGTTATAGTGTCTGCGTCTTAATGTTTACTGCTTATGTTAGTAATTATTAAGACATCGTTCAGCAATATTAAACTATTTCCAACTAGATAATATCGATAAACGATTAGATACTTTCTTACCTAGCGGCAAGACATTAAATCCGAGCGACAGGGCGTGTAGAGAAAGTTTAGTATCATATACTAGTACACCGCGTTCCCTTTATATATTACTTTTAAGCACGATTGGATTTCTCAAAGATGCGATAAAGCTATAGTTCTACCACTGAAATACTAAAATTCCCTTTCAAATCTTCACTCAAAATAATTAACTTACTGACAATAAATTGGATATAATATTCAAAAAAATAGCGGTAGCGGTCGTTAATCGATACTTAATTTCATCATTAGCTAGCTCATGACTTTGCTCTATCTTTACTTGGAACTCAATACAGAGATTGATGTCTTTATACTCAGCTACCTTCTTACCAACAATCAAATAGATCCGTTCGAACGTTAAAGTAGGACAAACTTTTACAATTTCGCATATATTACATATACTGATTGGAAATATTGAAGCACTTTATATATAATGTCTTTGTTGTAGTTATTTTACTATTTAATACGTAGCGTCCTATGCGATTCGACGCGAACGCGATTTCCAAACGTTTCAATGCGAATTCAATGCGGTGTGGTATGACGTGGCGGCTTTGTCCTACGTGCGCGGAAATCGTCATATACCATCGCCGCCCTGCACCCTCCGCCTTTCAGTTGTCATTAAACATTTTCATTAAACTTTTGGCTGTGTCGTATCCAATTTGCGAAAAAATTTCAAGCCAACTGGTCGTCTCAGTTCGTGCCGCGCCGCATCGTGCGTCACGTGTGCTTGGTCACTTCAATAGATGTCGACTGTCTATTATTTTCGTACCGACCCGTGACGCATCGCGTTCGCATCCAGTTCACTCACGTAAGGACACTGCCTTAGGACCTAAATACTATATTCAAAAGTTCACTATAATGGTGATTGTCAAAAACGTAAACGCGCCGTGCCCATAACAATTAAGAATGAAAAATGATAACTACTACCGTTATAATTAAAAAGCTCTGACATGTTCTTATGAGTAGTCCGTTCAGAGTTTGATTAATATAGGCTATGACAGTCCTTTGTCATGAAAACTGACACGAATGTATCCACTTTTGAATTGAGCTTGAATTGTGGATGAAACAAACAGAGCTTTTATTATTTCAGATTTATCAATATATAAAGTAAAAAATATACATTCATATACGTAGGTATACATAATACACTTATAAAATACGTACTCAAAACTAATAATTAATCTCAACTTAACGTTTAAGTACCCTCAATAATGGAATTTGTGTTTTTCCCTGTTCCTGAAAAAAATAGTTGCCAATTTTATCATTATTGTTTAAGCATGTTCGTCGTGAAGCATAACAGATAGACAGACAGCCAAACATCCACATTTATAATATTAGTTTTGATTTATTGGATTTTATGAAAAAAATAGTGATATCATTAGTATTATTAGCCTGTCAGTTAGTTAACAGCATGATCGAAGAAATGCATTATATATTCTTGTATTCTTCTTCTATAAGGCTCTGCCTTACCAAAAGATGACGTTTGAATTTATTATGTAAAAGCATTCTCTGTAGGCAATACGTGTGCAATAAATGAAATAAAGTAAAAATTCAACATTAAGTACGTGCCTTCGATAGCTCAGTTGGTAGAGCGGTGGACTGTAGCTGGTTAACTGTCATCCATAGGTCGCTGGTTTAAATCCGGCTCGAAGGATTCTTTTTATTTTCTCCGATTATGTAAAAATAAATTAAATATCTATTACTCGTACTATAAGATAGCTCTTTTTGCTTCCGTTGGCGAATTAAAAAAGTAATTATAATATGTTGAGGTTAAAATTTTTATAAATTAAAAAAAAAGACAATATTATGCTTTAATATTACCTAATTAAAAAATAAAACAGATATTTTTGTTTTGTTAAAAAAATATGTGATTCATCGCTATAATCGTTAATTTATGCGCTGTATTAAAGAAGGTTTTATTGTTAAAAAATATAAGTATTCCACTGTTTTTGTTAACCATAAAATAGCCAGAATATGTAGAACTATAATGTTTACTAGAGTGTTCAGTCTAAGCTACAATCAACACTAAAGGAACAACAGTACAATCACGAATCACAACAATGAATAATTTTTTAAAAGAATTAAGATTTAAGATTGCAAGAAAATTTCTTTATAGAAGAACTTTACAAAACGCTTAGAATGGTTATTTATAGTTATTATGGTTATTAATCACCCACGCAAAATGTTAACGCCGTGAGTGTCTGATTATGTATTCACTTACTACTACTGTCGAGTTAATATTTTGATTTTCTGCACATATACATATTTTTTTTTATATTACAGTATAAAGTTTTGTCTAATATTATAAATGTGAAAGTCTGTCTGTTGGTTACGCTTTCATGCATAAACCAATGGACTGATATAAATGAAATTGGGCACAATTACAGTTTATAGCCGGGCTTACATATAATAATGAATGTTTGTCTGTATGTCCTTTATAGACTTCGAAACGGCTGGGCCGATTTTAATGAAATTTTCAGAAAATCTAGAATGACCGAGCGGGTAATCCTGTAAAGTTTGGTGGCAACCGAAGCAATGTTTTTTCAATAAATGTTGTGTTCTCATTAGAAGGGAACTTGAAACCTGACTGAGCCACAGCAACGCGTTGCCGGACGGTTAGTATCGATCGGATACAAAAATCTCATTCAATAATACAGAATTGAGGGTATTTTAATATTAAAGTTGGCGAATGGAGTCGCGCGTATCACTACTATTATTATAAATTTAAAATAGAAAAGGAAAATATCACAATTTCAATATGTGTAACTTGCTCACATAACCCTGCACACGCGACCGCTTGGCGCTAAGCCCGACCTGACAGTCACTTAATTACATAGATTACAAGTTGACACTTTCGTTTGCTGCGATTTATTTGACGAATGCGGATTTTGCGATTATTCAGTTAACGTTAACTTCCAGCAAAATGAGAACTTGTCACATGTTTGAATTAAAATAATAATCCGTTTATTACAAACCTTGTGGACAGTTTCTTCTAATCTGTCTAAAGCGTAAAGTTTTAAAGGTTTAAAACATGTAATTTATTTACGATTAGTAACTTCATCCAAATTTACAAAGCTGATATGCTGTCAAATCATTGTCTTTTAAATTTTTTATAGAAAAAAATTGCCTGGCATTAATAATATATAGATAGATAGATTATTATATAGATGATAAAATTGCGTAGATATAGCTACTCCTCTACCCTGTACAAGATAGTAATCAAATGTAACTAGTTATAAGAATTTTATTAGAAAAGAGCAACCACCAAGTTTCTTGCTGACTCTTCTCGCTAGGAATTCATTCCGAACCAGCGGTAGATTTTGACGATTCAAAAGCATTTGTTAACAAGTTTACTTGATTAAAGAATATTTTGAATTTGAATTTGAAATAAAGAAAACAATTTTTTAAGTACTATGTGTGAATAAAGAACATGACTTCTAAGAGCCGGATTCAAAAAGCTTGTCTTGTAAGCTCAATTGATTATATGCGTAGAACAGTTTTCGCAGATAATAAAAATTTGTTCACATCTTATTAAAACTATTAAAAAAGATTAGACTCAATATTTGAATCAACAGTGACGTATTTTTTTAGGAAACATCCGTTATCATTATATTGCTCTTCTAATTAATCTCTACACATATTATAAAATAAAGATCCCAAAAGCTGTCTTTCTGTATCTGATCGATTTTCTTTAATCTACTGCCAGGATTTTGTACAGTTTTACTACTAAAAGATAGTGCAATTATTGAGGTTTAAGTTAATAGTACAGTACATTACAAATCCTGCGGAATCGGGATTTACGCGTGAAAAACTTTTTGATTTTCAGTTTTATATAAATGCTAAAAATGTTAAGGAAAACTCCATGTCTCGAGAATACCTGTGATATTTATAGCATTCTAATCCTCCTACCATTGGACAACGTTGCAGTTGATCTGTAGGCTTCAATCCTTCTCATAAAAGTAGAGTCCTCTCTACTGTCCTGTGCCCAGAAGTGGGATCGTAACAGCCCATAAAATATACTATATAAATCTTCTCCATACATCTACTTCAATCACATTAAGTAAAGTGAAATAGCGGCCTGTTACTATACCCACTACTGGGCTAAGGCCTCCTCTCTCCGTTTTTGGAGAGAAGGTTTGGAGCTAAGACCTACCACGCTGCTCCAATACGGATTGGTAGGTTACACATATCCCTAGAATTCTCTAGAGATATGCAGGTTTCCTCACAATGTTTTCGTTCACCGAAAAGCGTGTGATAAATTGCAATTATCATTTATAGAATTAGGCGTTACTTTGCGGAGATCCATAATACAAAAGTAATAATAAAATTATTTTGCTATAATCCGCGATACAGTAAATAGAAAATATATATAGTGTTTAATGTATAGTGGATTATCAGTATTTTCATACCCGATACGTGCAGGATTCGTAAAAGCACATGCACAAACCTCCACCACTTCCACCAAAATACACAAGCACTACACAGTTTCACTATCACAAACTCAACAATCGTTTCGCCCCGCAACCGAGGCATCATCAGGAGATAGACTCCACGACAAAATCGCAAAGCGAAGCGTTATGCAAACAAGCATTGTTATATAGTAATCGGTTCATCCCCACCTTTACCTCTGAACACGTGCAACAAGCTTGAACTTGAAACATTTATCTGCTCGTTAATGAGGGTGCCATTGTTATGCTTAATGATTTCTAATTGTTCCAAAATATTCAATTTTAAGCTTTTTTCGCAGGTGTGCAGTATTTCGAAACAATGGTCATTAGGAACTTTATGACCGCTTTCTAACAAATGTTTCGCGAAATGTGAATTTTGTGGCTTATTATTCCTGAAAGCGACCATATGTTCTTTAAAACGGGTTTCAAAATTACGACCAGTCTGACCCACATATGTATCATTGCATTCAGGACATTTTATTTTGTAAATACCACTCTTTTTCGGGCTTTCTAATTTGTCTTTATTATTGCATAATATCTTTTTTAAGCAGTTATTACTTTTAAAACCTAATTTTATATTTGACTTTGTTTTAAATATAGTTGAAATTCGTTCTGACAATGTTCCAAAATAGGTCAAACTGGCTTTGTATTTATTATCTTTGTAATGTGGCACCGCATAGAAGTGTTTTGTCAATTGCAACTTCTGTTTATTTTTTAATATATTTTGTACTAATTGCTCATCGTAGCCATTGGAATGCGCCATCTGGTTGATTATTTGCAGCTCATTGTTAAAATTCTTTTCCGAAAGAGGGACTGATAAGAGTCTGTGTATATGACTATGAAAGGCAGCAAGTTTGTGTTGCCAGGGGTGAAAGGAAGAAGCAGGTATGATCGTATCCGTGTAGGTTGGTTTGCGAAAGATCTCAAAGATCTCTTGAGATCTTTTGAGATCTCTTGAGATCTTGAGATCTCTATTTATCTATTAGATATCTATCTTTTCTATTAGATATTTATCTATTAGATCTATTTTGGAACAATTAGAAATCATTAAGCATAACAATGGCACCCTCATTAACGAGCAGATAAATGTTTCAAGTTCAAGCTTGTTGCACGTGTTCAGAGGTAAAGGTGGGGATGAACCGATTACTATATAACAATGCTTGTTTGCATAACGCTTCGCTTTGCGATTTTGTCGTGGAGTCTATCTCCTGATGATGCCTCGGTTGCGGGGCGAAACGATTGTTGAGTTTGTGATAGTGAAACTGTGTAGTGCTTGTGTATTTTGGTGGAAGTGGTGGAGGTTTGTGCATGTGCTTTTACGAATCCTGCACGTATCGGGTATGAAAATACTGATAATCCACTATACATTAAACACTATATATATTTTCTATTTACTGTATCGCGGATTATAGCAAAATAATTTTATTATTACTTTTGCAATTATCAATTAGACACATAAGTTTTAATAGAAAAACTCATTGGTGCCTGCCCGGAGTTTGAACCTATGTCGTCTAGAGAGTCGCACGGTCTTACCGCTAGGCTATCACAGCTTCCAGTCACATTATATACATCTATTTCAACATAATATGTCTATCAGTCGATACTTAGTGTCGATGTTTCTGTTGCAGGTATATGAACTGTTATTGACTCAACTAAGGTAAGAGTACGTAACTAAATGAACATATTCAACAATGTCAGCAGACGGTAACACCCTCGAGATTCGCGCCGCAGACTTCGCGAGTCAACTCTTGCTAAATGAATTATTTCCCGCCGAGGTGGCGCCTTCTATTGACGGAGCAAACTTCGCTAAATAGTTTCGTTCCCACTGCTATTATTGTTCAGAAACTGTCGCACAACTCTGACTGACAATAGCGTACGTACCATTTAGCAGTCGAGAAGTCTATAGATAACCAGAATGTCTAAGTTTATACTTGAAATATCCTGCGGAAGTTGGTTCGGTCCATTCCTTCACTACTAATATTATCTTTATTTCTTGTTTATTTTTAGTCCTCTTGCTGTAAAATAGAATAAAATCTCGAATAAATATGATGCATTTTGGACATTTTAAAAGCACAATTCTAATATGAAAATTAAGATTTTTTGAGCTTGTTTATACATAGATGGAGAAGGTTGCTTCGCAGTGAGTGAAGGTATTTTACCTAGTTGGCGATGTGAATTTTTAATTGAAATCTAAAACTGTTAGTCTCAAATTCGTTATATGGTTTTTTATTATATTATTCTCCTGCCCTTATCCCACTCTAAGTGGGATCGGCACAACATGTTAGAAATATGTTGTTACATGATTTGAGCTACGTATTTTACGACCGGCCGCCTGCCTGACGTCAACTCACCTGAGTCGCTTAAGAAATGAGGATGGTCTATTCTATGCAGCCGAATAACACACGGCATTTACCTTAGTCGTCTCTTACGACACCTCGGTAAGAAAGGAAGTAGTCTATTCTATGCCGGATACCACACGGCATAAAATTCGTTATATGGTTAAGAACACAAAAAACTTAATCATTTAAAGCCGCAAACATGTTTTAGTTATGGAACTCTTTTCCCGTTAATCCATGACAAAATAATAACAGCTTAAATTAACTAAAATAAGAATAATAAGCCAGCTTAAGGCACTTTTGTTTATTTACCTAAATACTGGTTTTGTTTAACTGAATGATATAGTAATAACTATACAACCTTACATGAAAGCAATTATTAAATTTCGGAATTCTGCAATGGAGCAAAACGAGAAATTATTGAGTGCGAATATAATATGTTTCATTTTTTTCTAGGAAATCAGTAAAAACAAAAAATCCTTCGAGCCGGATTTGAACCAGCGACCTATGGATGACAATTATACCAGCTACAGTCCACCGCTCTACCAACTGAGCTATCGAAGGCACGACGTGATAAGTGATTTATAACTTCATTTCACTTATAACGCACGCATTGCGTGTAGAGAACGGTTTTACGTAATATATTCCAATGTCATCATTTGGCTGAGCATGGCCTTAAAGAAGATTGCAACAATAGCTCTACTTCCTTCTTTCGAGTAGTAGTGGCGTAGCTATTGGAGGGCTAGACTGGGCCCCGGGGTCCCCAAGTTCCGGGGGGCCCCTCTGAGCTTGCCATCTCCCCTCCCCCCTTCTGCAATATGTCGAATCGGGAACACGAAGAATACGCGAAAAGACAAGTGAAATATTATAGTTTAGTTTAGGCCCTAGTTTCTTTTTGTCCCAGAGCCTTTCAGTAATTGGCTACGCTAATGTGATGGGCAAAGCACGGCCTGCGTGCCTACTCTGGCCCGAAAAATCATTTAATCCGGCCCGCCGAGAGTCAATCGACATGGATAGTATATAACTACGTTGTAGTTACGTTTTGACATACATTTTTTTCAATTAATGTGGCCCTCCTCTGGAATTTCACTAACTTTAACAAAGTACCCCCATTAAAAAAGTTTGCCCACCACTGTTAGGCACCCTACTACCAAATAGACTCTAGTTGGTAGTAGGTTGTTAGACTAACAGTCACAGAATATCACATCATATGTAATCCAGCAAAAAATTATGCTTTTTAATTATTGCTGTATCATTAATACTCCACTTTGATAAAATAAATGTTAGCGTAGAAACTAGCCTGGTCATGTCTTGTAAAGATTTAAATATTCAATTTAATCTGGTTACTATATAACAGGATAGATTAATATATAATAATATATAGTAAATTAAGGACATATCTAATGTTATTAGCTAAAGACATTTCCTCGGTAAATAAATAACTTTGATTTAGTTGATTAATTTATCTGAAACAGGAGTTACTTTGCGGAATTCCATAGCATAGAAGTTATGATAGAATTATTTTGCTATAATCCGCGTTTGTGAAGAGAATCTGTGTAGCAAGCAGGCAACGTTCACATACCTTATACACGCAGGACCAGTTACTACATGTAGCAGAAAACGCCGCCACCAGTATTACTCCACACAAGAACTACATACACACACTACGACAATCTCTACGTTCGTTTCGCCCCATAAAAGAAGCATCATCAGAAGGATAGGCTACACGACAAAATCGTAATGATTTGATTACATTACGATTACGACTTCATTGTAGAACCTATCCTCCTGATGATGGTTCTGTCACGGGGCGAAACGATCATACTGCATGTATAAAGTATGTAATTCCTCAATCCATTCTAGACCAGTGTACAGAAAGATTCCAATTAAGTGTAAAAAATATGCTTAGACGTAAAGCATATTTGAAAATTGAAGATTATTTGGATGATAAGAAAGACTGGATTTGAAAATCCTTTCAGCTTCATACAAGACAGCGGTTTAATAATGTATAATTGAAAATATTTAAAAGATTGACCGCCGAGTTTCTTGCTGGTTCTTCTTGGTAAGAGCAACATTCCGAACCGGTTAGTAGCTTCATTAATCATATTGATGCTTGACGATTCAAAAGTGCCTGAAATGGTTTATTTAAATAAAGATTATTTTGATTTGATTTGATTTGATGTGAACGTTCCCTGCTTCATACACCTAACATTAAATAGATTCTCTAAACAAACACGGATTATAGCAAAATCATAACTTCAGAGTAAATGAAATTCGTCATGTGAGTGCCCTGCCCGACAGCCATCTACATTTCAATTATAATCTGTTACAGACATTCCCAATCCCAGGTGAGACGCAAATCAGCTTACTTCACTAACCTGCAATTCCCAATTAATATGTTAATGTAAGGATATATTCGGTGAGACTGCATGCTGCATAAACGGAAGATGCAGAAACTATCTCGTTTCCATTCATGATCTCTGGTTGACAGTTTATCTGTGTAATATATTTTACGAATTATATACTCGTAACACACATTCATGACAAGTGTACTTATATAAGTACACTGTACACTGTTATATAATAGAAAGTTATAATCCTTACATTTGAAATCCGTTGTTTAAATAAAATAATCTATCTCTGATCAGTCCAAAAGAAATAACATATTGTATTGTCATTCAAATTTTTATACATAGTAATATTTTTTCTACAGCATTGCAAAAATATCGCTAAGTTTTCAAAAATTTGATAATATTAATAGTACTTAGAGTACGGTTTCATTTTCAGCACTAAGACGCTAATGATTCGGCCACCAAATTTTTGAATATTTTCACAATTTTAACGGGTTTCTTATATCCATACTCATTATAAAGGCGAAAGTCTGTCTAATAAACTTTCACGCTGGACTAATAATAATGTGATTTGTCAAAATTATAGCTTCTGCAACGCGGCAACATATAAAATTAAAAAAAAATCGCGATTTTCTATCGGGAACGGAGGGAAAACACTTATTGCATTATAGAGGTTACTTAAACGCTTAAGTTGGTACCAACGGAGTCGCAGGTATCACTAGTATATCCTTATTTCTATTGTAGTAACGAAGACGAAACATGTAAGAACATATGAACAAGATAGCACATGATCCGGGGCGTATAATGCGAATCCGCGTGATAAGTGGAGCACACCTTTCACCTCTGCGTTACGAAACACATAACATATCTTTTTGTAAATTGAAACATATCAACAAGCCTTCGATAGCTCAGTTGGTAGAGCGGTGGACTGTAGCTGATTAACTGTCATCCATAGGTCGCTGGTTCAAATCCGGCTCGAAGGAAATTTTTGTTTTCTCCGATTTCGTAAAAACGTACTACACCTGTTTGTGTAAAATTTCGGACAATTCCATGAAATCATTGGAACGGTACAAACAGAAAAATTGACAAACTATCATTTTTGTAAAATTCCAATAAGTAGTTTAATATTATCAAGGTTGGCAATAAACTAATAGTTATGACAATCAAAAATGATCCATTTAAAGAAAGTTTACTTTACACCAAATTTTAATCGAAAACTCCCAAATTGTAACTAAAAGAGGTTAAAATGTTACTGCAAATATTTTATGTTTATAAACTTTCAAATAATTTATTTTCATAGTTAATTTTTATATTCATATTTATATCCTATGCAAGGGTTGTAGATAATAAAAATAGTGAACCTCCCAAATCCTCACGATCATGTGGTAATGGAAAATATATCAGGTAAAGAAATAATGTTGCCATGATACTGGCGATCACTTTCTGATTCATATTTAAACTGACTTTTCTTTCAAACTCTTTTTCAAAAAACTTAAAGGATCAGAGTAATTTGAAATGCTTGACATCCTAAACGACATTTAAATTAAACATGCAAATATCCGCATAAATAAAGGGCAACCAGAAATCTCACATCTTGATGATATTTTATCAAAATTTCATTGTTTTGAAGACTAGTAATTCTTTAATTATCTTAAAATGTGTGTCAATGCTGTTTATGATGTCTCTAAAAGTGGTGAACACAAAGAAAAATTATCGTGAATTTGTAGAATAAAATATTAAAGACGTACTGTAAAAAAATTCCTTCGAGCCGGATTTGAACCAGCGACCTATGGATAACAATTACCCAGCTACAGTCCACCGCTCTACCAACTGAGCTATCGAAGGTACATATATACTTGCCATTTAAAGTAATAAATACAGTTTAATTACGTAAACGCATAAAGTGAAAGGAATTCTTTCGTGGCAAATATGTCATTACTACCTCGTTTTGATTCGTGGTCATCATAACCAATTACCATTTGATTGATTTCTTTCTCCATGAATGTGCATGTTTGAAGGGAAACCAGAGTATATATATGGCGCATGGTATCGGTTGAGTAGAATAGACCACCCTCATTTCTTACCGAGGTATCGTTAAAGGCGACTAAGGTAAGTCGACCCGCCGTGTGGTATCCGACTGAGTAGATAGACTATCCTCATTTCTTACCAAGGTTTCGTAAAAGCGACTAAGATAAGTTGACCCACCGTGTGGTATCAGGTTGAGTAGAATAGACCACCCTCTTTCTTACCGAGGTGTCAAAAATACGATTAAGGTAAGTTCGAAAAATACGATTAAGGCGGCCGGTCGTAAAATACGTATCCAAATCATATGACAACTTGTTTATAGCATGTTGTGTCGACCGCTCTTAGAGTGGGATAAGGGCAGGAGGATGATGATGATGACATATTTATTTACTTATATAACGTATACGTCAGTATCTTAAATTGCGAATATCAGCTAGTCGCATAAAATCCGGATGTGCATATAATTATTACTAACATACTAGACTATATTATACTAAGGTAAGTAAGTTGGGACATCACCCTTATAAGCGTCCATCAAAAAAAAATCCAAATCAGGCTACATAGGTATATGTCTTTCTTTTTGCGCATTATTTGATGATTATGTTTAGCCAGTTCGACATAATTGGATGTTGGAAAATTTCACTAACTAATTTCCTATTTGTATAACGCAATAATAAATAAAAACGCATAATTTTTTCTTAACAATGTTCTAAGTTTTAAAAATAAAAACGCGCCATCTATATTTCTCTGCGCACAAAGATAACTATGGGTCCCTCATCTTCGCTCTTTTATTATTTGTTGCACACTCGGACTTACAGGCCTGCCTATAGCTCTTCCATTTTATGTCTATTCGCGAATTGGTATTCGCGGTGCTAAGGTTATCGCAATGAAAATACTGCTGCGCGAAAAGACTGCTGCGTATTATCGGTTCATCAAACAAAATATAAATAGATCTGATTATATTGTAAACTAGTGAATTATACTGTGATATTTTTTCTGCTTATTTCCCAAGACAATGAGATGAATACTCTAGAGTCTCAATAGATTGGTATTGTTTAATGGACAGGTAAGAGGTAAAGCCTTTTGTGCAGCCATTGGCTGTATTAAATTCATATGACGTTTTTCTCAACGTTTTCATACAGTTTGGCAAAAAGCAAGTCAAATATTAGTTAGCTCTTTCATGTAATTATGCAGGATCGATTACCCCATTCAAGACAAAACCTTAACTGAATTCCAAAGGAAGGTGCCACATTTTTAACATTAAATTATGTAAGGATTTAGATTGTATTACTTAAAAAATGTTTAACAAAACAAAGCGAAATATTTCAAAGTTCGTCCACTCTCCATGGCATATATTAGAATGACTACGGATGTAGTCTGACGTGTCCCCTGCTTAGAAACATTTTCCACGTACCAAGCGTTTGACGAGAGCAAAGAGTAACTATATCCAGAAAAATCCACTGCGTGTTAGTTTTGGGAACATCTCTAAAACACTTGAATAAAAGAAGCATTGCATATAAAATATTTTGTATGATCAGATTGGAAAGTATTGCATTATACTTAATTTCAGGTAGTACTGTCGCATCACGATAAGCTTACTTCCGGACCTGTCCCGCCGGACCAGCAGGCCTAGAATTTATATATCTGAAAAGAGTCACAACAAAATTTAAATTGTAAATATACAGAGAAATGGTGTACAATTACAACATGAAAACGTGTACTAAAATTTATTGGGTAGTTGCATATGTTACGTGTGTCATAAAAATTGTGGTGAAGTGTAAACGTGCTATAAAAAAATGATATGCTACGTACGTGTCATACAGAGATATTGTGTAATTTAACTATGCAGCAAAGTATTTTTTTTCACTAAGCATACGTATCTGTAGAATCAGTCTAAACTATAGATAAAGGTAAACAAATATTATTAGTCATTCATGACCGTACTGTCATGTTTAATATATATTCAAATTATTTGCAATATCAGTAATTTTTTAAAGCAGCATCATCATCTTAGTTTTGACACGCAATATGTATTAGTAGAATATATTTTGTCGCTGTCTCAAAGAAATTTCCATAATTTTGCTTAAACTTGCAGAGGTATAAAAATAGTACTAAAATTTTGATTTTGAAAAATGAATTACTAAAGGCATATTGAATAAGTTACAAACAGAAAAATTACCCACCACCAAATTTGATTTATAATATATCCTCCTTTATATAAAATGAGGTTTGTAAAGAAAATTACCCAATTTGCCATAATACCTGCTTCTAAGCGTTATCGTTGAATATGTATAGAACATTTCCGTGATAAATTGACAGTCATCATCGCAAAGGGCACCGCAAAGATCATACACAGGCTTGGCAAATAATTTAGGAGGGCTCAATACTTAGCATAAGGTCAAACTGACATTTCGTACAACATTTACGTCGACGCCAATTCATAACATTGTAAGGAAACAGGCGTCACGCAAGACTAGCTATAGTGATGGAGATACTCACTTTATACAATATCGACAGCATGAATAACCCGCCAATTATGACCCGCTGCCAATTCCTCTACAGAGCTTTTGTCGCTTGACATCACTTCAAGAATGAATCCAGTAGAAGACTAGCTATAGTGATGGGAGATACTCACTTTATACAATATCGATAACAGAAATAACCCGCCAATTATGACCCGCTGCCAATTCCTCTACAGAGCTTTTGTCGCTTGACATCACTTCAAGAATGAATCCAGTAGTTTAGATAAATATCACCTAGTATTATGTAAAAAATATTATATTCTATATGTATCTAATTAAAAAGTTACAAGGAATCAGACAAAACAGAAACAGTGGTATCGAAAGTTTAGTTGTTATCACCAAACTTTATTAGAACAAGATGGCATTCTAAGAAAATGTAATGCAACTATCTGATATGAGTATATCAAATACTATCTCACCTTATGCTGATTATACAATACTAACTCTATTCCCGACTTTGTTCCCGAAAAATGATTTATTTTTAATATTACATGTAAGCCTCGTATATAAAAAGCTTCTATTGTATCAATGTCATGTCATTACTAATATTATTTGGAAAAGTTGATGTACGTCTACGTATGGGATGACTTATAAAACGTTTTGAATATTTTTATATTACAGTGTATGTTATAGGTACTGTTTTAGGAATTAGTATTAGAGAATTTACAAACGCAATGTCTCCTAAGAGATTCTCAATATTTTACTATACAGATATTTAAAATATTTTCATTTACTTTGTGATTCGTAAAAGAAATAATAGTAAGAAAAACATTGTAAAAATATATTAAAGTGATCGCCATTTTATGATGTCAAAAAGTCCTTCGAGCCGGATTTGAACCAGCGACCTATGGATGACGATTAACCAGCTTCAGTCCACCGCTCTACCAACTGAGCTATCGAAAGTATGATGGTAGGAGTAATTTTTATTGTAACTTTTTTATTATTTCATCTTATTTCTAAAGATAAACATTTACTTTATTGCGATGATGTAAAAAGATATTTAACTGTTTTGTTATCAAACATTTACCTTATTTCCAAATACATTTACATTAATGAGATAATGTAAAAGACATTAACGTGATTCATGAAGCGCTATAATTTCATTATAAGTCTGTTATGCCCAAAAAAAACCTCAAAACACGTCCGCGATATTGGAATATTAAGAGACATGATGGATTTCAAACTATATACATATATCCGCAAACATAGTCTAGATAACTCAGCAGAGAAATCTAAATAATTCATTAGGCCGTGTTATGAAGCACAGGTTACATACAGGCGCACATATTTTTTTATAGAAAGTATAGTGTATTGTATTTATTTAAAATTCAATTTTTAAAACTGAATAAGATTTTTTATATTATTAGGTGTATAGCCCAGCGATGAGACCGTGCGACTCTTTCGAGGGAGTCACGAGTTTAACCCCTGGGCAGACACCAATGAGTTTTTCTGTTAAAACTTATGTGTCTAATTGATAATTGCAATATATCGCACGCTTTTTGGTGAAGAAAAACATCGTAAGGAAACCTGCATATCTCTAGAGAATTCTGGGGATACGTGTAACCTACCAATTGGAGCAGCGTGGTAGGTCTTAACTCCAACCCATTTCTCCTAAAACCGAGGAAAGAGGCCTATGCTCAGCAGTGGGATGGTAATAGGCCGTTACTTTACTTGGAAAACAATTCATCGATATTACAAAAGTAATAATAAAATTATTTTGCTATAATCCGCGATACAGTAAATAGAAAATATATATAGTGTTTAATGTATAATGGACTATCAGTATTTTCATACCCGATACCTGCAGGATTCGTAAAAACACATGCACAAACCTCCACCACTTCCACTACAGTACACAAGCACTACACAGGTTCACTAGCACAAACTCAACAATCGTTTCGCCCCGCAACCAAAGCATCATCAGGAGATAGATTCCACGACAAAATCGCAAAGGCTTTGCGATTTTGTGTTTTTACGAATCCTGCACGTATCGGATATGAAAATACTGATAGTCCACTATTCATTAAACACTATATATATTTTCTATTTACTGTATCGCGGATTATAGCAAAATAATTTTATTATTACTTTTGTGTTATGGATCTCCGCAAAGTAACGCCTAATTCTATAAATCATCGATATTACTTAACAATTGCATGTTACAGCCTTTCGTTTAAATTAAAGGGTAGTACTTCAAATGTGATTGCCTTGTCGTAGCCACTAAAATATTTATACTCGAGTTAGGAAGAATGCCCGATTTAATTATTACAGTCATTCTAACTGCTGTTTGACATGAAACGCATTCACAACGCGCTACGCTACCACGTATTTAACTTTGCTACAAGATTTTAGGGTACGATACAAGTTTCTTATCCTTTCCGGCTATTTTAATTAAGAACAGACATAAACACGTAAAATACAAATAGTTAGTGTTTTAAAATTAAGTAAGACAAGAATATGATAGAAAAAACAATATACGTTTAACATTGAGCGACACCTAAGGCTGCCGTGTGGTATCCGGGAGTAGAATAGACCACGCTTATTTTTTGCCGAGGAGTCGTAAAAGGCGACTAAGGTAGGTTGACCCGCCGTGTGGTATCTGGTTGAGTAGAATAGACCACTCTCTTTCTTACCGAGGTGTCGTAAAATACGACTCAGGTGAAATAAATTACTATTAATTACGTACTGCTTTTGATACACGTGTACAAAAAAACTAACGTGGAGCGGCGCTAGTTTCAAGGAATTAGTACAAACTTCAGCCTTTTATGCACGTTGTTTAAAGAAAAACATATATTTTACGACGTGTATAAACGTTGTATCGATTAGCGTTTGTCAAACGTGGCCCTAAGTGTTAACTTTATAAATATCTGAAATATTGAGCATAAGGAATGTACTTTATTAAAGTATTAAAATTTTAATGAAAAACACACTTTATTGCTTTTAAATAATTCTGTGGCGGAGTATAAATAAAGATAATATTATTGTACTATAATCCACGATTAGAGAATTCTAATAACTTTTTTTAATAACGACTAATACTACAAATTAGAAGCACAGTGTTAAGATGCCCTTGAAGTCTCCAAAAAAATAAAACATTATTGTTACATTATTATTAACACATAATGAGTGAATCTTTGCCCAGTAACTCATATATCCGATATAAAAGTAATAATAAAATTATTTTGCTATAATCCGCGATACAGTAAATTGAAAATATATGTATATAGTGCTAAATGTACATAGAGTCTATCTCCTGATGATGCTTCGGTTGCAGGGCGAAACGATTGTTGAGATTGTGATAGTGAACGTGTGTAGTGCTTGTGTATTGTGGTGGCAGTGGTAGAGGTTTGTGCATGTGTTTTTACGGATCCTGCATGTATCGGGTAAGAAAAAACGGATAGTCCACTATACATTTAGCACTATATATATTTTCAATTTACTGTAACGTGGACTATATCCGAACGGTGCATCCCTCCGTTACTCTCCGCAAAAACTCGACAGATATATCGCTATTAGCAAAACTATAATACAAAAGTAATAATAAAATTATTTTGCTATAATCCGCGATACAGTAAACAGAAAATATATAGAGTGTTAAATGAATAGTGGACTATCCGTTTTTTCTTACCCGATACATGCAGGATTCGTAAAAACACGTGCACAAACCTTCACCACTGCCACCACAATACACAAGCACTACACACGTTCACTATCACAATCTCAACAATCGTTTCGCCCCGCAACCGAAGCATCATCAGGAGCTAGAGGCAGGAGATGGATTCTATCAACATTCAGCACTATATATATTTTCTATTTACTGTATCGCGGATTAAAGCAAAATAATTTTATTATTACTTTAGTATTATGGATCTCCGAAAAGTAACGTCTAATTCTATAAATCACATATCCGATGTTAAAGTAATTCGTTGTTTTTGATGCCTTAATCATTTTATGTACGCCATCACCACTAAGTTATACAATATTTAAACGTTAAGCCATTTGCACACGTTGAAAACTATGATACATCATGAACGTCCTCGAAATCCTTTAAGAGCGTGTCATTTAAGAAAACTTTCACTAATTTACGACGACCCAATTAAGTCAATCTCCCATCAAATCCCCCTTTCTTAGCTACTCGTCTGAGACATAAAACGCGCGAAAACCTAATGCCATTTCACGGCGGAGTAAACCTTTCTCTCGGAGTTAGCGTCTATTTAAACTCGGATTAAGTTAATCGATCGAGAAGGCCCTTAATTATGGCTTTATCTTTAGCAATGAGGATCGAAGTAAGTTTCGTTTGGATTGAATTAATGGATTTAAACAAGTTTTGCAAAGTTTGTATCTAAAGTCTTGATTGAAATAAGACTATCGATTTTTTCTTCATCTCATTTCAATGATAATTACATAAATTATATAAATGTGAAAGTCTGTCTATTTGTTACACTTTTACAGTTTATCCACTGGACCATTATTGATAATACTTGACACCATTATTATAACTTATAGGATGTATATTAATAGAACTT
Organism: Morpho deidamia; assembly: GCA_947086505.1. Classification (NCBI taxonomy): domain Eukaryota; kingdom Metazoa; phylum Arthropoda; class Insecta; order Lepidoptera; family Nymphalidae; genus Morpho; species Morpho deidamia. Next base: position 7,862,664 of record CAMTZC010000025.1, read on the forward strand.
TACACGTATAAATATGGGACACTTATACACACGGTCGTCCATCCCCAAATTAAGTAACTTAATACTTGTGTTATGGGTGATGGACAACTGGTAAATATATATATGATTTTAAATACATATTTCAATACAAATATACAAACAGGCTCGAAGAACCAACAAATTGTTTATAGAAAATTTTGGCCTTCGGCGGGAATCGAACTCGTGACCCGTGAAACTGAAAGCACGGTTCCACTGCGCCAACGAACCAGAAGAAATATATATAACACTAGTTTTTGCCCGCGGCTTCGCTCGCATGGAATTTGGTTTGCCACATTAACTAATTTATATTACATAAAATCATTACAAATTATAGCCTATATGTTATTCAGATGTATTACCTTTATAACTGTAAAGTTTCATCCAAATCTGTCCGATAGTTTTTTCGTGAAAGAGTAACAAACATCCATCCATACTCACAAACTTTCGCATTTATAATATTAGTAAGAAGATTATTGAGGGTAATAAAAAGCTATAAGGTAAGTTACAAATATCACTAGCTGAAAAAATTGAACCATGTAAAAAACACACATTAGTCTGAAAAAGTTACCAACCTTCAGAATATAGAACGTAAAATCAATGTCAATATAAAACCCTTGCGCTGTGATAGGTAACATGCTATAAGAGGAACTTCGCATAATTTAACGTAACACAAGCCGTCAGGAGAGCTTGTCTGTCTGAATTAGCGTTAAACCGCTAACCTGCAGTGTCGCCATATTAATATTCATAATCGCTCCTTGCATATCATTACGGCGGAGAAACTTGAGATGGTAATTTACTTTGGCGTATTTAAGACTCTCTTCTCTGGCTTGTTAATGTTTTATATTATGGTAAATAATAATTTTTATTGTCACAAATTATAAAAAATAGAAATAAAATCATCATCCGCCCGCCCTTATCCCACTCTGAGTGAGGTCGGCACGTGTTACAAGCATGTTGTGACATGATTTGGCTACGTATTTTACGACCGGCCACCTGCCTGACCTCAACTTACCTTAGTCGTATTTTACGACTCCTCGGTATGAATGAGGATGGTCTATTCTACTCAACCGGATACCACACAGCTTAAATTAATAGAAATAAAAATAAAACAAAAATAAGAGGTTTCATAGCAGAACGGTGAGACCGTGTATCACTTTTCGGTAAAGGAAAAAATTGTGAGGAAACCTGCATATCTTTGGAGAATTCGCGGGATACGTGTAACCTACGAACCCGCATTGGAGCAGCGTGGTAACTAAAACGAAGGGATGAAGCCTATGCTCAGCAGTGGGATAGTAACAGGCCGTTACTGTTATTCAATTAACAGAAACAATTATATTGTTTAACAGAATATTTATTTCATATGATTAATAATCGTCCATTTTTTTACGGAAATTTCAGAAATTATAAAGCATAAAATTGTATGACACCTAAAATTTTGCATTCTTCTTCATCTTCATTTTAGCGTTATCCCGGCAAAGAACCAGGGTCCACTTTCCTACTCCATTGCCTCCACTTTGCCCGATCTTGAACGTCCGATCTGTGTAATTTGTTGGCTCTCATGTCGGCATCCATAATTTCAAGCCAACATAATTTCCATTCCCCTACCACCGAACTTGACATCCCTCAGGTCACTTGGGTGACCTGGGCCAGCCGGCTCGAACATATACCAGGCCCGCAGGCCTGCGAGTACCAGCCCGGGCAAAGAGGTTCACCTCAAGGCCCTTACCCCGGTACCCTTTCAAGGGGATGACCACCACGCTGCGGGGTCTAGATCCAGAAACTACTAAGCTGAGACATCTCTGCCCTACGTAACTTTGTAACTTTGTGTTTACAGGTACATGATTATTTAGGTAAAATAGGGTATATATTTTATGTAAAAGATTTTTATGAGTTCGAAACTTTCGTTGTAAAAGCTGTATTCAAAATTCATAAAAACATAAAGCGTACAAAAAATTCGTGAATTATTTTGCAAACTCAAAATGCCTTGCGATTTTGTCGTAGAGTCTATCTGTTAATAATGCTTCTGTTATGGGGCAAGACGATTGTTGAGATTGTGCTAGTGAATGTTTTTAGTGCTATTGTATTTTGATGTAGTGGCTCAACGCCTAATTCATTGTTACATAAAGCCTATTTCACTCAGAAACACTCCTCGAGTATTCTCAATTAAAAAAAAGAAACCCTTTAAAAGAAAAAAAATACCCTTTCAAGTTATCCTCAACCTCAACCTCAACGTAAAAGCTATAATTTCTCGAATCAACGAAATACAAAATCCATGTTGAGTCTTGTGACTGGCGCATCATCCCCTCGTGGGACCACAAACCCTAATTATACCTGAAACAATACCTCCTTTATTTTTATCCGTTTTCCGCTCAATCATAATTATTGGGGTCTATCCTGGGATCCATTGTTCGACAAGATGGCGCTATCACCTTCAGTTACGATGTAATTCAAAGAAATTAGGCCTATGAGATTTTATTTTTATGTGGTGTCATCTCGCTCTCAAAACATTCAAAAACTTTGTACAAAGTTTTAGTCTTGCTTAGAATGTTCGATAATATTTATTTATATTAAATCAATAATATTAATCTTAAAACTGTTGAAAAGTTTATACCTACATTTCTCCACAAATTAAAATATAATCCATCCACAATATAAATTACGTTTATCGGTCTTACAGATTGTATAATTTTGAAGTAACTAAAGAAAATTTCAGTGTCATAACTTCGCAGTATGATCTTATGATACTTGATCACAATAGATCAGTAATGGTCAAAGGGATACTGGGCCTCGAGGACCTGCATAGCCGCTACTCCCAAAAGAAGAAGAACTTCGCAGTACTCAGTCTCACATAGGCTGGAACTTAAAGTCGTAGGCCGGTCTCATATAAGGCACCCTCGACGACATTCCCTGACACCAGTAGAGTCTCCTGACGAATCTCGACAATGCTTCTTCGCTGGCAGATCCCGCCCGGTGACGTCGTTGTGAAAGCCGTCTGGGCTAAATACATTATGGCAATTTGAAAAAAGTCGGGAGCAATGTTTGTGAACCAATACCAACAACCTTTGACCACTCACGTTGTAATCTATTTAGTTTTTTGACGTGGAATGTATATTTTTTTATATACAATGTACATCTAATCCAGGATTGTAAAGGGCAACTATTTTTTTATGTGCACTGTTCTATACTGATCATGTGTAGAATCTTCTGAAATTAGTATAGGTAGAGATAAGCGGATAACCGCATCAAGCTCAAAGAGGGCCTTTTTGTGCTTAGTGCGGTTCCATAAAGTAACGAATATCCATAAATTCATCCAAAAATTAAACAAATCTAAAAAGGTCGAAGAAAATTAATTAGGTAATATTACCTAAAAGACATTAATAATATGATGTCAATAAACTATTAAATGCGCATTCAAGAAACAAAAATTTACTAACTTAGTGTCTTTTAATTTGATTTAAGTGCTCGACAATCTAATAGAGGAACATAAAAGTCGTCTACTAACAGTTCATTATATTAATTTTCATCAGTTAGACCCCTGTACGGTCCCTACTGCTTATAGATACGCAAACACTCCTTTTATACGTCTGCATTGCGATACAATAAAAGCCTTTGAAATCAAACAACAGCTCAATAAAAGCGAACGCAATTACCTGCGTCTCGCATATTTATCTTTTTCCCCGATATAAATGCTTTGTGGGGGTCTGACAATAGCGGGTGGGGGGTGAAGCTTTATAATTTTTTAATTAATGCCGCCGAAAATATCAAAGTCACTGGGCGTGCCTAGTAGTCGGAAATGCTATTAAATTTCTGATAAAGTTTTATAAAGCTTTCTCTATTTTTGTTTTGGGACTCGCTTTCGCTTAAGCGAATAGATTCAACGGAAAACTTAGAGAGAGGCAAATTAATACTTTGATAGTTTATTTTTATATTATTATTATTCGTATTATAATAACACATTATCAAAAGAATGACCATTAGGAGAGACCTAAAAAAATATATTCTAATAGAATTAATCTCTTTATATAAGCTACGAGTTATTACTCGTAGATAATTAGATAATTATTTTTTAAGAAAGTTTTAAAAAATACTGTTTTAAATAAATAGAGTTTAAAGCTCCGTCTGAGACAGTTATTCAAAATACGACTAAATGACGAAAAGAGTATCTGTTTGTCTGTCTGTAACGACTACACGACTAATCCCATAGCCTTTTAGTTAATATGTACATATTCACATTTCAAGAATCATATTAAAACGTTAGAATGAAGGCCATTATTGTTAGTAAATAAACATTATTTATTATGATATATGATGCTCAAAAAGTGAAATGTTAATTTTTATACGAAAATATATGTCCGGCAAGCAAAAAAACATTTTGGGCACAAAGTTGTTTGCTAACTTTAACTGATCCAATGTAGTCCCTCCCTATTTGTTTCTATCAACGTTAAATATGTTGTTCATTTATTTTATTATAATTATTCTCGTAGATTGGGGTAGAACAACCTGACGAGCCCTTTGTAAATGAAGTAATTCTATTGGAAATTCATGTCACTTCACAAGGGTGCGTGCGGCTTTTGAAAACTGAGCGTGAAAATCACCCATTAGATAAACTTTTAGGGAAACATGGATTTAAGATTTTTTTGATATCACAAAACTGTGATAGATTGATTAAATTATTATCCTCCTGCCCTTATCCCATTCTGAGTGGTGTCGGCACAACATGTTACAAACATGTTGTCACATGATCTGGCTACGTATTTTACGACCGGCCGCCTGCCTGACGTCAACTTACCTTAGTCGCCTTTTACGACACCTCGGTAAGAAATGAGGATGATCTATTCTATGCAGCCGGATAACACACGGCACTAACCTTAGTCGCCTCTTACGACACCTCGGTAAGGAAGGAGGGTGATCTATTCTATTCTGCCGGATACCACGGATGTGGTAGATTGATTCATCGAGCGTAAACCTCCTTTGCAAGTACTACTGCATCTAAACACATAATTTCCTTTAATATATCACTTATGATGTGAAATCCATATCCATTTGTGTACCCGCAATCAAAGGGGAAATCGGTGTCCAGACAACGTTTGATAAAATTTTATTACACGAACAATGCTCACCAAAATTAGTGTTATTAGCGAGCGCTCATGTAAATGGCCCTCTACAGGAATTTATTGAAGGTAATTGATTTAATGCGTCTCTTTGTTCGCAATTACGGCCCGCACTTTTGCTTTGGGGATGTCATTTTAAATTAAATCAAGCGATGTTATCGAATCTGGAGGTATGTAATATGTTGAATGTGAATAATATGTTTTTGTTTATCCTAAAAAGATAACAGTTAATTTTTACGTTTTGGTATATTGGGGATTATAACACAATTATGCCATCGTTCCTGACACTTCGCAATATAATAATTTTTTTTTATTATTTAAACGCTATAATTGCAAAACAGGCTTTATTTTATGTTCTTGTCATTTGAACGATTATATGGTGATTGGTTTTTTACTCCGAAGTATTTAAAGTTATAAAGGTTTTTTTATATATATATAGAATATCTATACATATATCTTTATCTGGATATACATATTTGATATAATATATATAGGTGATAATATATATGAATGGGGAAAAAAACTCATTAAAAAGCGTTTTATAATTTACTTCAATATATTTTTATCACGTACTCAAAAATATATATTTCCAACATTTGAAACTTAAACAAAAATAGCAAACAAAGGCTAATATATATTTTGTTAAAAAAAATCCTTCGAGCCGGATTTGAACCAGCGACCTATGGATAACCACTAACCAGCTACAGTCCACCGCTCTACCAACTGAGCTATCGAAGGCTTCTTGTTATAGCACATTTTTTAAATATATTCTTTTTTATTAATAAATATTAGTTGTAAGTAGCGTAGAATATTTCTTAATTTTATGTTAAATCCCTTAATGTATGTTAATGTGATATTTAGTTTTTATGTGAAAGATAACTTTTTATTTCTTTTAATACTGATAATATAGATGTATCTTGATGATCTTTGCTATCTAGTAGAAAAGAAAGATATTATCTTATCTTCGAATCGTAGTATAATTATCGACTGGCCCGTTGGCGCAGTGGGTAGTGATCCTGCCTTCAGCTCCACGTGTCACGGGTTCGATACCCGCCGAGGGCCAATATTTTCTATTAACAATTTGTTGGTTCTTCGAGCCTGGGTGTATATTTATATAAAGCTATGTATTTAAAATAATATATGTAGTATATATAACAGTTTTCCGTCACCCATTAGACAAGTATTTTGTTACTAACCTTGAGTACGGACGACCGCGTGTGTGAGTGTCCAATATATTTATTTATTTTTTATTTTTACATTTTATCAATAGTGCAAGAACCTGCAAGTTTCTTTTGTTTACGTAACAATAAGTCAATTTATATGTTAAAAAGTGCGAGACATTGAAATTATCACGGCATTCATAAAAATCGTAATTTCCGGTCACTCCGCATTATTTCCAAGTTGCAGTAAATGCTGTAATTGTACAAGCACGTAATTGCGCCGTCAACAGACTAGCTGTGTCGAGAAACTATGAAAAAGATTTTTTTTATAATTTGATTTTTAACACTTGGGCATTTTAATTAAAATTACAAACGGCTTAATTGTTGATATTCCTTGTGAATGTATCTCATGTTATACATATTACTTCGAAAGAATTTAATACCTTTTTACTTTCGATTCTAAAATAGTATTTATTACAGTATTTTAAGTGACTATACTTTCTGATTTCCGGTTATTAAATATGAAAAATCAATTTTCTTACCGAATTATTTATCATTAAATCTTAACAAGACACCTTCTGAAAGTTAAAAACAATTAGATCAAGAAAATAAACAATATTTCGCACGCTTAGTATTAAAATGTCTTAATTCAAAAAAGTTGTTTTGTGGCATATTGCGATAAAGTGTAGGTGCTACCTACAAAGCTACAAGGGTTAAACAGACAACTAAGAAAAGCAAGAAAACACTAGCGTGATGTCATGCGTGGCATTGAAATAAGGATCGAAATCTATCTGACTAAATTAAGCCTTATTTTGAATTCGATCACTTTAATAGTTTGCGATATGAATAAAAAAAAGCTTCGCTTCCTACACATGATTTAAATTTAAATACAAAATATTATTTATTCAAGTAAACTACTAAACAAGTGCTATTGAATCGTCAACTTAACTGCTGATTCGGGAACCTGTCCCTACTGAGAAAAGCCAGCAAGAAAATCGGCAATCGGCTCTATTCGAAAATTCCTATAACTAGTTACATTTAGTCATTAAGTCAATTACAGTTTGATAGAAGGTTCTATAAACCTTATTCCCAAACCCATAAACGGCTTTCGTCTTCTTCTTCACGACCTGCGAAGGTTTGCAGTCAGCGTTTTAATTTCATCCTTATCTCCCACTAGCCGGAAAAGTTCAGCGGCGCGATTCCCGTCCGCTCCCTTACATTGCGTAACCAGGCATAAACGACTTAAGAAAGGCCCAAAGCAGGAGTCGTAAGCTTGTGTCTTTTCCTACTTTGTGTATTTTATACATCACGTATTGTTTTACAATTCTTATTATTTTAATGAACAAAAAGTAGATTACTTAAAATATACTGTGAAGAAAATGAAGTAGTGTAATCTGTTTCGATTCATTTTAAAAAGTCTAATCAAAACTACGCATCGAAATTAACCACTTTTTTTTTCTAAAATTAACGTAATATTCTTATCAAAATAACCAATAAGGATTTCGTTTTAACTAGCGTAATTATTTCCATGTTATTACTAGGGAAATCATTTCATAATCGGAATGCCGATAAGAGGATTGGCCTGCTTAAGATCATGAGAAAGCAAGGCATTAACAGCCCTGTGGGTTTATCAACTTCGTTTAATTGTTGGCGGGAGGACTATCTCGAGGTTTACTGCTACCAATTGCCGCTATAAAATGTTACAGCCCTTTTGTTTTGTGCGACTCGCTGAGTAGGGAGTTGGTGGTTTTAATTTGTATATGATATAATTGGTTCGTCGGATGAAAAGAGTAGAGCGCAGTTTCCTTAAACAATAACCGAATTGGAAACGGAAATTGTAACTTGCCTTTCTTTATTAAAAACGTATAGCTAGTAATTAAATGTATTTATTATTAAATTTATTAAAATTTACTTGTTTAAGTATCTATTTATATGTGACGGACATATCACCATTCACATTTCCCCTTTATTTTCCGCATGTTCGAAAATGTTGAAAGTATAATACATTAATATGTAATATAGATTATGATAGAAGACAACAAAGGAGCTCCTATGGATCTCTTTGAAAATCCAAATAAATGTAATGGACTCAAAAGCTATACAATCACGATTTCTGCATATACATAAGCAGATGCCAAAACAGTATTTTGATCGAGTGATTTTTATCTGCAGTAATTTCTCATTATAACTGAATAATATTAAGAAATATCAGAATAGTAGCTTATATGGGATGTACTACATGAAATTATGAGATACATCCCACATTGGCTACCTTATTTTGCTTAATCTATATTGATAAAATATAAGATCCTTTCACTCGTAGTACTTTTTTCAGATTCTTCAAAACCAATAGACGTCTATTGTTGAAAATAGGTTGTAGTAGTAAAGGGGTTTTCATGTTAGATGTGTTTACAGGAATCGAGCGATATCTTTCGTACTTTTTTAAATCATTGGTCACATAGTGAGAATAATTTATAGGAGTAGGCGTTACACTGCGTAATTTCATATAATTTCAAAAATCTATCTTACTTGTGTACATAGTGAGAAGTCACAAAAAACTGCGACAGTATGGGATCATCCAAAATTATATCATAGGTCACATAGATAAATTCTTATGCTCGGATTTGTCGGGTTTTATTGAATTCGCTAACAGTCTTTAATTTTAATTGTTACATGTCAAAAACAATCCCTATATTAAAATAAATGTGTTTTTTTTTTCTTTGCATATTAACATATTTCCTAGGGGACATGTACGTATTTCCTTATTTCATATCTCACAGTTGGTGATATATAAAAATAACGAATGTAGCACGGCTTTATGGTGTTAGCGGGCATCATTGGCACGTACAAACCACTTTGAATAATTTAGTTTGGTGCGAATTTTTACGTATTTCCACAAAAAACACGAATAACAAATATGTGTTGGGTACAATATACTATATAAAATATCCGAATAGTTGTACTACTTCCACTTCATTATATAATTATAATTATATAATATAAGTATGCGAAAGTGTGTTTGTTTGTTATTTCTACTTTAATCTCCGAACTTCGCTGAACCGAACTGTCACTTGCTGGTGAAGACATGTTTGTATTTAGACCTTAATAACTCCCAAATTAGAAGGGACAAACTGATAATTTCACCATACATATGTGCAAATTACAACTGGTACCCGCGACTTCGCTCGTATTACCAGTGAAAGCGTATTAGACAGACAGATAGACGGACAGACTGATTTATAATATCAATATGTATATCTTAAATAGTGCGTCTGAGTATATCAACCGATTATATTTGTTTGGACATGTATTTTAAACTAGCTGTCCAGCGACGGGTTGCTGTGTCTTGGTCTGGTTTCGAATTCCCCTCAAAACAGAACTCAACAGTTAAAAAAATGCTTCGATCGCCACCAAACTTTACAGGATCATCCGCTGGGTTATTCTCAGATTGTCTGAAAATCGCATTAAATCGTTCCGACGGTTTCGGAATCTATAAAAGACATACAGACAAACATTCATTTGTATATATAAGATAATGTTTTGGAACGAACCATAAACTTAATGCAGAGATTATTAATTAATAATCTTATAAGAGATAATTAATAATATTGTGTTTTGGTTGATTGCTATATTCGTATCTCATTTAAATATATCGTATTTAAAATAGCGATGTCAAACAAGACATGAACTTATAACCAAATTCTGATTCACTTTTGGACACAAGTGGGGCACAATAAAATGATTATACCGACACATTCTGTTGAAAAAAAACGCAAATAGATACTGCTAAATATAAAAACTTTTGTGTAAATAACACACAATACTTGAATTGGCAACATTTTGTGAAAAAGTCTCACGTTCTATGCACGCAACGCACCGTGTTCCGATTTGATGCGTGCCTCGTGATTTCTATGGTAGTGATGTCTATAAACTATCGACGTTCTCCATGAATATCTATCAAAATTGTTATTTACCATTATCATTTAGTGATTAATTTATTACGAGATATAGTTTTAGATATTGCTATTATATTATAAGATAAAACGAAAATTACAAAATGGTCGCAATAACAAAAATGAATTTATTTTATTTAATAGAAAATTTATATATATTACAGCACTGTACGAACAATTTTAATGTGTTACAGACCAGTTACATCTTCTATCTTACTCTTATTGTACGGGCTAACACGTACATTTGCAACATTGGCATTTACGCCATATTTAATATCGAATTAGAAATCATTACGACGTTAGCGGCAGCGCGTACTCAACTTCAAATCAAATCATTATAATTACTATCCATTAAATAAATATATCAATTAAGCGTCGCAGTTATCAATCTATCAACCAAAGGTTGTACAGGGTATAAGTGTATGGGCTATACACTTATTATTTTAGAATTAAAGGTTTTTTTTTATTGTTTTGTTATTTTATAGCATATAATTTATTTTTTTCGTAGGTTTTATTGATATGTATATTTTTTTTTAAGATATCGATAATAGCATTCTACATCCTTTTCAAAAATTCAATGGTATTTGTCAATAGTTCGGATCGCTGTTTGGGAGGCAAATAGGTCGCTTCTGCTCGGATGGGTATCGCCACAATCGCACGAACGTATTGAACTATTATTTTATACATATATATTACGCCCTCATACATAGCACTTTAAATTTAACTTTTTTATATTAATAACAGTAGATATCACGTCAATATTAAAAGTTTAAAAAAAGACTAAAACATTCTTAATGAACGAATAAGTAAATCTGGTCTTAAATCGTATTTAAAAATATTTTTGAAGCACCGTTTTAATTTTTTGTAGCATATGTAGCACAATTATATTAATAAATCTTTTCATATGTATAAAGATCTACTTTTAATGCTATATATACCTGTAATTAGTAATTGTAACGATCTCTGTCAAAATGTTTCATTTTGTTATACTCATCATTCTCTTGCCCTTATCCCCTCTAAGTGGGGTCAGCACAACATGCTACAAACATCTTGTCATTTGATTTGGCTACGTATTTTACGACCGGCCGCCTGCCTGACGTCAACTTACCTTAGTCCCCTTTTACGACACCTCGGTAAGAAATGAGGGTGGCTATTCTATGCAGCCGGATACCACACGGCATTTACCTTAGTCGCATCTTACGACACCTCGGTAAGAAAGGAGGGTGGTCTATTCTATTCTGTCGGATACCACCGTGTCATTTTGTTATACTGTATTGATACAATTGCTGTTGGTATATCTTAAAATAAATAAAATCTTAAAAGTTATGTTTAAATATAATTTATACATCTATATTTTAAACATCAAAGATACATAATGAAATAATTCATTTGGAATATAGGAAAACAATTATAGTGTAACTTTGTACTAATCTAATGTCGATCTAGCAATATTTTGAATTAGATATTTGTATTACAATAACTGTATTGTATGTAACTATCAAAATTTTAGATGGATCTGTTTTTCGTTAAGGACACGGATTTAAGAATCCACCTCAGATGTAAATTTTATACGGCAGTTTTGTTAAAGGAACGGGGAAACATAAATCCTATACTTTGTTTCGTCATGCTTACGCATAAATTATTACATGTTTAACCTAAGGTGGTTGCTCTCGGACAATTACATTCCACATTAGTCTCGCCTAACAAAAATACAGCCGCAATTCAGCAAAAACAAACGTGAGGATTGCCTCTCAACACTGGTAATTTGTCAGGTGTTCTATGGACAAAGATTAAATTAAATTCAAGTTCATTTTTATATTTCTTTTATTCATGAATAACGGCCTATTACTATCCATAGGCATAGGGCCCCTCTCTCCGTTTTTGAAGAGAAGGGTTTTAGCTAATACCCACTTCTATGTTCCAATGTGGTGTTAGTTAAATTTTAACAGAAAAAGTTATTAAATGAATTTCTGTTTTTTAATAAGATTTTAGATAAAAATTCTCTATTAATCAGTGCTTCCCAAATTATTTAAGAACATTTGTGGTTTTCTACGATATTTTTTTATAGAACTGACATTATTCTTTCGCTCTAACCACTTTTACATCATCGGGCGGATGACTTATTTAAATCAGTAGTAGTTGAAGCGCAGTGGGTTTTATGATAAATTCATTATGGAAAAAAAAGGAACAGTTTGTTATTAACACAATTATTTGTGACTAGAATTTATACGTATTGTAACAAAATGTATTCAATAATAGCTTGAAAATAATAATACAAAACACATAATAATAATAATAGAGCATAATAATGTTCTCACCTCTGAGAGACAACATGAGAGATAGATAGGGTCTGAAATACGGTGATTTTTTTCTTCTTTGAACAAATGCGTGGGAACAATCCGCAACGGTGCCGTACCGTTGCTCCCGCTAACGTCTTCTTCAAGGGGAATGAAATATCTAAACGCGACTCTCTTAATGGCTCTCATTTATTCTCTCCCAAATCTCGCACTGTGCGCCAGTAATTATTGCGTTTCCAGTAGGGTTATTAAGTTTTGCTTCGGTTAAAATGAGAAATGGCCGCATTTATTCCGCGCTCAACTTGATATCTTCGCGCGCCAAAGGGTTTAAATTTAATTTTAGATCGTGGTATTATGACGTAATTAATATAATTGTAGCGGTTGATAGACTATATAGATGAAATTTAATTTTAGCTTTTCAAATTGCGTCGTACGTAATTGCTATTATATAAAATATCCATAAAACTATACGAGCGTTGGAACTTATATCCGTTTATTTGTATCCGATTGATCGAATAGCATGAGTTGAAACGATATGACGCAGACTAATGATAAATAATAAAAAAAAATTGTTGAGTTAGATGACTTTTGTATATATGCAATGATTCAAAAACTTTATTCAAAAGTAAAGTAAAGTAAGGGCCTGTGACTATCCTACTGCTAGGCATAGGCCTCCTCTCGCCGTTTTTAGAGAGAAGGTTTGGAGCTAAGACTCACCACGCTGCTCTAATGCGGAATAGTAGGTTATACGTATCCCCAGAATTCTCTAGAGATAAGCAAGTTTCCTCACGATGTTTTCCTTTACCGAAAAGCGTTTTTGAAATTGCAACTATCAAGTTGCAATTATCAATTGGACACATATTTTTAAAAGAAAAAACATTGGTGCCTCCCCGGAGTTTGAACTCGTGACTCTCTCGAAAGTGTCGCACGTTGTCACCTCTTTGCTATCACAGCTTTTTACCTGTTACACAATCATTCTTCTGCCCTTATCCGACTCTGAGTGGAGTCGGCACAACATGTTACAAACATGTTGTCACATGATTTGGCTACTTATTTTACGACCAACCGCCTGACGTCAACTTACCTTAGTCGCCTTTTACGACACCTCGGTAAGAAATGAGGGTGGTCTATTCTACTCAGCCGGATACCTCACGGCACCTTTTTACCTGTTACACAGTCATACGTATTATCATTTCTTTCGTAATCGTTCGTATTACATACCTCCTCAAAGAAACGCCTAATTCTATAAATTACTTATTATCTTAATGAAGATCATGTCTTCTCATTGTCACGCACGACGATACAAAGTGTATTTCATATTTCACGAGAATCCTGCGTTAACAAATCCTAACTTTACGAAGATAACACGCCGCAAAAGCCTTTCGGCTTCAACTTGGCTAAATCCTGCATAATACGCCGCGTACATTATACAACTTTGATACGAACTTAATTAAACTTTAATTTGTTACTGTATATACTTTAAGCTTCGTTTAGTCTAAATTCTTACCCGTTTACAGATTATATTGAATATTCAAGCTAAAGAATCGTTAGTAATAATGAACAATGAGTATAACCCTGCTTGCAGCAGCAACAACTAGTTCATCTCTGATTCATATCACTGTGCGTTCGAAGTTTTTTAATTATACTAAGTAGATTACATACGTATAAAATTTATTTCCACTGAGTATAAGATCTGTTTCCTATGTCCAGATTCATATGTGACACGCAACCAACTGCGCAACTTATAAGAACAGAGGGACAAAATAAATTGTATCTAGTTAACGCTTTCTATGAAATGACTAATAGGCCCGAAAAATTAGCTCTCCGAAATACGAAAGAAAAATGATTATGAAAATAAACTCTCGAATATTACCAAAATTACTATAATATGAAATTTCTATATAATTAAATGTATATGTAATTAAAACTTTATATAAATAAAAATTAAATAATAGGTAAATTTAAAAGCTGTGTTAGCCGTTAACCCCGGGCAGGCACCAACGAGTTTTTCTATTAAAGCCTATATGCCTCAGTGATATTTTCAATTTATAACACGCTTTACAGTGAAGGAAAACATCGTGAGGAAATTTGCATATCTCTAGAGAATTCCTGTGATGTCTGTAAACCATCAATAATTTGAACCTATACTAAGGTAATATATATTATACACTCAAAATATACTGATATATGTACTTACTATTTCTTATTTATTTATTGTTTCTTTTTATTTAGGTATATATATTATGCTACGTAAACCCCTTTTTCTAATTTCTACCTGATGTCCTTTAAGGTTGTGTTGCCTGGAACAAATCGCTACCTAGCGATAAGTATTATACGTCTATATCATGTAAAAAAAATGTTTTATGTTCATACTCTTATTACATTGTATATAAGGTTTATTAATATTTTTTTTTATTTATGTACCATATAAAACGTAAGAAAACGTTATTAATAAAAAAATGTGTACAAATCTCAACTTATCCCTTTGACAGAGATCTCTTCCATCTAACCTACGAAATGAGACAATTTATACTAAAGCAGTTTTGGTACATGGATATCGTGGGGTACAATAAAGAATATTTCTGTTCTATTCTATTGCAAGCTGTGATAGCCTAGCGGTGAGACCGTGCGACTCTCTAGAGACGACATAGGTTCAAACCCCGGGCAGGCACCAATGAGTTTTTCTATTAAAACTCATGTGTCTAATTGATAATTGCAATTTGTCACACGCTTTTCGGTGAAGGAAAACATCGTGAGGAAACCTTCATATCTCTAGAGAATTCTAGGGATATGTGTAACCTACCAATCCGCATTGGAGCAGCTTGGTAGGTCTTAGCCCCAACCTTTCTCTCCAGAAACGGAGAGAGGAGGCCTATTTCCAGCAGTGGGATTATAACAGGCTGCTACTAATAAAAAAATTCTATTATCTACCAGAGATCGCTTTATAAAAAAGAAAGTTATTTTTTTTTTACCAAATAGACAACGAATTATGTAGTAAACCCACATAATAAAACAAATGTGCAATAATTTAATCAATCGATCCACATAAATGTCTCAGCTGCTTAATTATTGCGCCAATGTTTGCGCATGGTGCGGCGCAGTGTGCTCTACAAACAGCCTTCAGGTAAGTTGCGGCCCTTGTGTATAGTTTTGCTTATTAAAGACCAACATGGCCGACGCTTGATAAGATTTCGGTTTGTCTTGACTGGTATTCGTGCCTTGAGGCACTTTGCGAGCATTTGAGGTTGAGGCCACTAAGAAAACCTAACTGCAGTATACTCTACCAGAAATTAATTATTTTGACGATACAGGAGATTTTTTTAATTAGAACTATCGTGAGTAGTGTTCGTAGTTTACTTACGGAAACCGGCTATACTCACGTTTTATTCTATCGGGTAACCCGCCGAGATATCGCCGTGTAAAGAACTCATGAATTACTGTACTGGATGGGCAAACCAATCGGACTAACCGACGGAAAAATAAGACGTGAGTATAGCCTGTTTCTCTATATAAGCGATACGCGGGAATTATAATAAAACGGAAATGTAGAAACATGTCATAATATTGTATTAAAATTTTATATTCTACTAAACCATTGATTCATCAAACCATTGGATCCTAATATACCAATACTTTGATAGAGCATACGTATAGTCGTATCAGTTTTCTTAAACCACGTAAACCGTATAGCTTAGAGCGTGTAGAAATCGGAATTCTCCAATCATAAACAATTTCACATCCACTTACAGATCGATATATATATATATATATTTAACAAACTTGTATACCATAACGTAGATAACATACGTTAAGTTAGGTAACGCTCCTCAAATTAAAAACGCAATATTTGGAGAGGGTAACTATCGCGACGCCCGATAAATGAGAAATTTCACATAACTGTTAACCATTTAAATGCTGAATATTCATGACATTATAGTTACATAGAATTGGATAATTTGTCTGAGTTATATATATAGAATAGATCGTTTTGATGAATGTTGAAATTAAAACTATCAGAAGCCCTGTACTTCGTAATCAGTTTCTCTAACCCACGAATATCGAAAGAATATATTTTTTAAGACTTTTTTAAAGTCAAGTTTCAAGGTTTTGTTCCGCAACCCCTTTGATTCAATAAATTGAAAGCTGATAAAGTTGTTTAATTAGACTTTTTTGTTGCCCAAAAAATTTTTTCAATTAAAATAAAATTTCCACTTAATAAGAAACCACGCAAGGACATCGGAAACCTTATCAATTTCTTCTTTGCGTACTTTTTAATTTGAAATTATTAAGACAATGGCAACTCTTAAACCAAAACATTTTCTTTTTAATTAAATTAGGAAATGTTTTTACAAAGTTGCCGCAAGAATCGGTAACGTGACAATTGAATGAAATAGAACGAAATCCAGTGGTGGAAATACTGGCAAAGTCGAAATGTATTCGGCGTGATAATATGTAGAAACCTGTTCGCTATATACTTGTAATTTGTTCCTTTTATTGTTTCTTCGTTCTAGCGGAAATTAGCTTTGATAATCTCCGATAATCTATATGCATATAACGATCGCATATGAAAAATGTTAATGCACGATGCCTTTTAATACCAATGTTTATTGCTTCATACTTCTCACGACGAATAGCCAAGCTTCAGGAAGGTGTCTATTTAGAGGCATGGCTTAGTTCTGCACCACACGTTGCCCTGAGCAAAGATCCTGCCTAAGAAACGGCTTTACGGGGTGCTTATAGAGCTATACTCCTCGCATTTTCCTAGGATAAATAATGTCATAATATATTGTCCTAAATTAATAATCTGCTGAAATAATACAGATGTCTATAAATCTTATCTTAATACATTTCTGTGGTTCTAGTTTTGCTCGAATCAGATAAACTAAGATAAAAATAATAAACCTTATTCCTCACGAATGATTGTGACAGTTTGTTATGCAACCGTGTCTTTAAAACGATTTCGAATTAAACAAAATCGGGGCGATAAATCCCTTGGGATCGGTTCATTTCATAGCAATTAGTTAGCTATAGGCGACGGATTCGTCACGAATGAACGGATACCCCTTCTGAAGACGCTTTATAGGATAAGATATTATTGATTAATTATTATTATGAACCCTAATAAAAATAGTATAAATCGGGGATAAGTAACGACTGTCCATATATATGTAGCATCCATGAAATTGTCGAAGCTATGTTATGAACCTAAGCTAATGCAAAATTTTTGTAACACAAAACAGAATTAAAAAATTATTAAAATAAGAGTAGAGTTTAGGAGTGCAAGCAGAATCTACTTTTGTGGCGCGTTTTGAGATAATTCGTAAGTAACCGTAGTAGTAATAATAAATTAAATTGATAGACCAACGCCTATTATATCAAAAACTAGCTGTGCCAGCGGCTGCGCCCGCATGGTATCCAGTGTGTCACAAGATTTATCAAGAATTGAAATTTTGAACATAAAGTACTTGTGAGTCGACCGTGTGTGATAGAGACCTGCTGTCGCGAACTTTTTTGTAGTATTTTTGTAAAATTCTCTACTACATTACTTAAGCGTATCTCTGCTGGTTTACCCAGCGCACGCGACTAAAGCTCTCAGCTAGCAAGTTTTTTAACAACTGCTCGATCTCTTCAGCTCAATTTATATAATACAGATATGTACTATTTACCTAAACTATCTGGAAGTATTACAGTATCTTTTGGTGAAAACTGTACAAAAATCCATTCAGTAGATTTTGAGAAAATCGTTTACGTACAGACAGCTTTTTGGCACTTTGTTTCTTATAATATATTTAGACGTACACATATAATACAATCGTGATTTTGATACTCTCTTAAGTTAAAAAAGATGTGATATGATCTAAACAGAATCTTATAAGCTTTCAAAATGACTATCAGAAGATTTAGAAATAATTTATGCTGTCTATGACATCGATACAATTTATAAAATTTATGTAATAAAAATCATATGGTTAGAGAGGCTCAATAACTTTGTTAAATTACTTCAACGTATAAATTTAATAGATATAAACAACTAAATACATCTTTTTAACAAAAAATATCGCATCGATTGTTTTAATCGTAATAAATCGACATCGTATCGCAACTTGTAAACTGAATCGCGGAAGAAACGACAAACTTGCTCATCTAAACCGAGTTGTCGGGGAATCTGTAACAAAACGGCCATCGAGCCAACTCCAGACAATAAACAAAGTCGAGATAAGCGAGTTGCGACTTCATTGTTCTGTCGGGAATCGAGACAGAGGGAGATGAGGCGATTGCTTATGAAATAAGTTTCCGCTACGTAGGTTACGTTATTTTCGACAGAATAATTTCAATTGTTGTTCACATTATCGGTGTGCATAATATTAATATGTAATGGAAAATATTTTTTTTTCTTATTGAGAGCCCATCTTAATTCGTAATCGTTGCCAAATTAACAGGTTTTAACAACAGGTTACAACTTCATTTGATAAATGAAACATTTCTGCCTGTTATCAGTCACTTATATTTATAAGAAGGTGATACCTACGAATTGTTTTCCAACCATTAGTTGACAAAGCTTCGTCGAATTCAAAGAGAGAACGAAAAGTTCTCCTTACTTCTCTCGCCGTAACTATAATAAATAACGATTTCCTACAAATACCTAAAATGTACTTACTAAAAAGTATTACAACTTTTCTTTATTTAAGCTTCCAATTTCTAAGGTTTGTCGAGACAACCCTATACGATGCTACCCATCGAAAGTTCGTTTAAGTAATGCCACTATCGCCCTTCTCTGTCGAGACAACAGAAACAGAACTACGTCAGATCTATACGAGAAAAAGAGACAAAATTAGCCATTATATTATCCTATAATCACACTTTTGTTTTCCAATCGCTACTAACGATTATTGGCATGTTATTCGGATGTCGTTTTGAAATTGCTTTAGGACCTCTTTGATAAGTTGTTAGCAAGTGTAATAATATAAGGAAAAGGAACAACGATAAAATTTTTATTTTAATATAAACAAAGTTAAAAGTGATAAATGCAGTTCATAGGCCGTTAGAGTTTTTGCAGCGTTGACGTTTTGGACCAGACGGAGAGAAGTGGAAGCATCGTCAAGAAAATGAGCTGATAGTAGAAACTGTGCTAATAAAAAAAATTCTAAGGGTACTTTCTGTGGAGTCGATCCTACGGTTTAGGACTTAGTCAAGGACTGAATTAAGACTGTAACCGGACAAGCAATAGTCGTGAACGAGTTTATGGTAGTTATATTGCATCACAGCGACACCAGAATACACGGGAATATTTGGAAAACAAATAAAAATAATAGAAGTGAAATGTAGTTACATCGCATTACTTTTACATAAATTAAAATTCAGCCTTTGATTTGCGGATTTTGGAAATGAAATTGGGAACAATAGGAGCGACTACTCGTGACAAAGTAACGCAAGAGGTGGAAAATTTGCAATTGCAGATTGGCAGGCAATATGCATATCCTTCACTAGCGTTTATCCGATTTAGGTACGATTTTTTTTGTAAATATTCATGATCCAGTTGTATTAATTACTCGCCGGTGTTGCTTGAAATATATATAGATTCGAAATGAATATTTATAAGATCGAGCAAGCCTTTCTGTTTTAAAGCCTGTTTATTTTTTTATACTATATCGTCTTGAAATACATATATAATATTACGTCATGTGTAATTGCCATTATTATAAGAAAAATTAATTTAAACAACACATTTAAACCAAGTAGTGGTTAAAACTGTATATACCATTTTGTCACATTATAGATGTATCTAATACAAAAATTCTGAGGATTGGAATCGACTGTTCAAAACTGAGCTTATCACCGCACTTCAATATGCTTTTCCTATTAATAAAAATTCTGCAAAGGTCTTCAAGGTCTGCTGAGTTGGTGAATGACATCGAGTTTTCCGTGCTCACTCGTATAATTTTAAATGGATTGTGTGTCTTGAAGCAGCGAAGTAAAACAATTCACAAAATTTTTGTTTATTGACAACTACACAGAACACTGCAAAATATATTGTGCTCACTATAAAACTACACTATAAAATATTTAATGATCTATGCAGTTGATTGGAATCATACATTGAGAAAAAACTTTTTTGACCCGACGTACGTTCCCGAACGTACTTTTTTGACCCGAACATCCAATCCACCCCGTATATATAATTTCTCAATCACAATACCAAAAATGAGGGATTATGTTATTGCTTCAATGTGTATTTATGTATTTCGAACTTTTCTAACTTTTCAATTCCTTTCTATATGCCTATGTGGCTTAGTGTTGATATCAATATAATGAGAACAGATGATCAAATCAAATATGCACGCTCTCTTATTCCCACTACATAGAAATTATTGATCCTCGGTGCTATTTTTGCTGTTGGTGACACTACGGAACTTATACTAAAATAACGTACAATTTCAACTTTTCAACATTCACACAAATAATAACAAATATAATTTATTATATGAAAATACATTATATTTCATAGATAATAAGTATGAAATAAAAGGATTCCGTACTCGCAACCCATTTTAAAATGTCGTCAAACAACACATAATACAAAAGGACTTTTCGAGAGCTTACCGTTTAAATTAGTTTATTCCCCTCCAGAACCACAACGGAGGGTTGCAAAATTTAAATTACAAATAAAAGTACTGAAAAATATCTACGAGTGGGTAGTGCCTCTATAACGAGTTCTCTTAATTAAAGCGGAAGGGGTAATAATGTGAAATAATCCGGAAACACGACTGGTATTATTTTTTAAAATGTTCACGGATTTAGAATAACACAGACAAGAAATACCGATAACTTACATTGTAATGAAATTAGCCAATAAGGTGAAGATAAATTTTCTCATTGGAATTTCTAATATACCTATCAAACTTAACGGATACCTGTTTAGGAGAATTATAAATATTATGTTTCTCTGAAATCTATCAGTTTCACTTACGCTCGAACGCTCATGCCGGTATCGTTCCCAAATGCCGGCCAGACGACCCCGATTTTCCACGCATCCGTCACGGTCCAAAGCGTAGACCGCTCAACTGTGCCAGATGTACCATATTGAAATATGGCACCCGACTGTCCGTCATATCGCCCGGAGGAATATTCTCTTCAAAGTACCTGTATTTGGACCTGCACGGTCCAATGAGCTTTCGCAAATATGCAATATGAATATTTCCTTTGGTATTTTCCATTCATATTTAAAGTGATATGGGTTACGTTGATACGATGGGTTATACTAAAAATGAGATATATTAAAATATATCTTTATACCACACTTCGTATATACATATTGTCACGTTGGGAGCCAATGTCACGTTGCGACGCCTAATAGCATAATAGGCGCCTGTCACGTAGGGTGGTAATATGACTTCACAATTTACGGTAGGTGACAAAATTACGGGGGTTCGGTATCCCGAAATAAAAGAATTAGTTTGGGCAGAACTTCGTATACTATGAATGACTTAAAGAACAAAACTATTACACTACAAACTTATATAACAGTGATACTAAATAACTTAAACAACTTGCCGAAACTTAACCGAAACGATTACGATTGAGACATGTACCACCTCGTCCGCGGAGGCGTAGTCTGGTTCAAATTCAACGACGCATCCACGAGGCGGGAACGAATAAACAAGTAGGTACTAAGCGGGGTTCCCCGAAATACGTATGCTACAATATTTATTTCCGGTAAATTCATATTATCTTTGTTTCAATATTGACTCAGTCATTATTACTGAAGGCGACTATTTATACCTTAGTAGAATTTAGATAAGAGATTTGGGTTCCGGTTTAATGCCGTATTACGGTCGTTAAGTTTGATTCAAATATCTTTACCAAAATAAATACTTCCACCTCCCTCATACATAATAGTTATCTGAGGAAAACCATGAGAGTAGGCATTTCAAATTTACAGAAATAACAAACATTAGGATATACAACACACTATATATCAGGAATCATAATGAGGTCCTTGATTTTTGTTTTTTTTTTCGCTTTTCGAGTGTTCATCATCCGCAGTCACACCTTGGAGAATTAACTTATACATGACATTGTATTATTCTGTCCAAGTCTGACTTTCCGCATCAGTATATAGCTAATGCGACGCAAGGAAATGTTAATAAGAATGTTAATAAGAATTTATCGATCAGTTTTTCCATGAAACTGATTAAATTTCGGGTGTTTATTTTCAATGAAAATGTTTCATTACATAATGTGATTTAAATAAAATAATAAACTTACTATTATCGGTGGCAAATTTTGATCTGATTAAGTCTGATCAATGTAAGTGGTAACGCAGGATAAAAAAATTACGAAAAAAATAATATAGTTGTACTTTTCAGTCTCACTTTATAATATCAAACATTACACTATCCGAAACTCACTTATTTATTAAATAAAACTTTGAACTAATATCCATCGATATCCAAAAAAATCTATTATGCCTAAGCTAATCTAGTGCCGCCTATAATTATAGACTAATCTATTAATTTTGCTCGACCCTATACTTCTGCCTCTTGCTGGTAGATTATTAAAAGTATCATAACTACCGTATCTACTACTACTTGGCTGGTAATCAAGTTCTATATAGTCCCCTTCTTCTGTACGTAACTCGCCTTGTTCTTTACCAGAATATCTTGGATCTTCATAGATAGTTATAGTTTGTTTTCGACGAGAAACTATAGGTGCATTTATAGGAATTTTAGCAATCGGTTCTGGTCTAGACTCTCCATAGCGATATCCATAACCATTACTTAAACCACGTCCATATCCTCCGTCATGAATTATGCCATGGTGGTCATAATAACCCGGCTCTTTGTAATCTCTAACCCACTCAGGGTACCTTTCCCATTCATAGTAATCCGAATTTCCTCTTTCGTTCCAGGGCACTCTATAATTGTGAGGATATGGTGGATCTGCAGGATAATGATGTTCGCGTCGATTATGGATTTTATCTCTATTATAAGCACCATGGTCGTTGCGATATTTGTTGTAATTTTCAGAGTTATCCAAATATGAATTCCTGCCATAGTTTTGATGTCCTACATGTTTGCCTCCAACATCTCCATACCGATTACGTGCCTCGCCGCGATAGTCATTCTTTATGTACTCTTGCCCATTGTTATGCGATCCTTGATAACTATTTCCTCCGTGGTTAGCATGACTTTTTAGTTTACTTTTATAGCCAGATTGGTCACCTTCATCGTTAAAGTCGTCGAAGAAAGTGCTCTTATTTGAGGACTCGTCTTTATGGTAAGAATTTTGATATCCTTGTTTGTGATGACCTTTTTTATGCCCTCTCTTGAACCCGTCGGTGTTGCTATCTTCAATTTTATCTTGCTTAGTATTATATCCCCCGTAAGAATCTTTTTCTGACAAAATCTTGCTTTCATTCTCTTTTTTTAATAATTTTGATTCGTCATTTTCTTTTGAATATTTGTTTGAATGACTATCTTTGGTCAAAGTGTCGAGATGGTGATCTTTCTCCCCTTTGCCCTTTTCCAACTTAAGTGATTCAGATTCTTCATTGTGAGCTATATCCTTAAGGTGTTCTTCCAAAGCTTCTTTAACTCCTGATGCAATCACTTTTGATGTTAAAAATACAACACAAAACCAAAAATTTAAATATCTTCGGGATAAAAGCATCATGTCGTAATAACCAAGAAAATACGAAACGTGTCTACAATAAAATGCTGATGTTAAATAATAAAGGGTCTTAACGAAACAGTTTTATATAGGTAGCAAATAGGTACGTAGCTCCTGAACTTCGCGGTGATTAAGGACACAATGCCAGGAAACTCACAATATAGAAACAATGAGCAAACATAGCTGTGTCCGTGACACGATGATTTTGAACTGAGTGTGGAACTGTGAACTTCCATGAAAACCAACAATATAATAAATTAATATATAAAATCTGAGATTACTATTTATTACGCACTATTGAATGAAGAACTTTATTAATTAGTTTTAAATGTTTACGTGTGTTGCAATGCTTTATATCCCTCAGGATATAAAGCATTATAAAATATTATTAATACACATACACGATATAAATGAATCCCCAATTGAGTCTGTCTATTTGTTAGTCTATCCGTGTTCAAAAACCATTGAACGAATTTAATGCAGCCAATAGACAGAGTGATTCGTGTATAACTTCTTAAGTTTTTATGTGAATTTCTTATTTTTAATGATAGTTGTTGAAATTGAAGCAAAATCTCGAGGCTGCGAGCTTTCGTCAAAAACGCTGCTTAATTAATGCCTTTCGTATACGAGACAATTGTTATGTTATGGTATTCCTCTTTTTTATAGGTCTATAGATAAATTGGCGAAACATTAATTAGGATAGTTTACTATTTATAAACTTTACACTTTAATAAGATGCCAACAAAATTTTCATTTATTTATTCAGAAAATGAACAATTTAAAATATGCATAGCAATAATCGTAAAACTTAATTTTAACAAAATCTAAAAAAATCAAATCTTTAAAAAAAATATGTTTGCAAATACGGACTAGCCACCTCAAGTTACTTTATAGGTCTTCATTAGTAATTCTCAATACTTCGTAATTTTTTAATTGATTAAAAGATATATAAAATCTTTAATATGAAGCAGGGTAGAAAAATATGGCGTCGGCCTAGAAACATACACTATGTGATTTTAAAAACTATTTATTATATATTTTCCACTGTGATAAAGCCAATCTATAATACAAAACAATATCTGGGCGACCATAAAACTAAAGAGATTATCTAAGAAGAATTGAAATAAATAACTTATTTAACCGAACCAACTTGCTTGACCCAGTCCATAATAATTTATTTTCTATTTTTTTTTTATATATAGATATATGTGATAGGTGCGTGTTGAAAATAAATGTATTTTTTATAAACATTACGTAACCTTAAATAGAAAAAAAGATGGAGTGCACGGAGCCAAAACATGAAGCATTCATCTGTTATTCCTGCACTTCACGGCAATGATCGACAATGATCGACAATGATCGGCAATGATCGTTGATCGTATGACCGTCTATAATCGGCACGATCATCGTTCAAGTATCCACGCGATCATCCATATTGGTAAAAAGTAGTAAAGTAGCAGCCTGTTACAATCCCACAGCTGGGAATAGGCCTCCGCTCTCCGTTTCTGGAGAGAAGGCTTGGAGCTAAGACCTACCACGCTGCTCCAATGCGGATTGGTAGGTTACACATATCTCCAGAATTCTCTAGAGATATGCAGGTTTCCTCACGATGTTTTCCTTCACCGAAAAGCGTGTGATAAATTGCAATTATCAATTAGACACATGAGTTTTAATAGAAAAACTCATTGCTGCCTGCCCGCGTTTGAACTCGTGTTCCCCTCGAAAGAGTCGCACGGTTTCACCGCTGGGCTATCACAGCACGATCATACGTATTACCCACTAATTCCCTTTGATGCGAGCACGTAAAACCGACGATTCCCGGGTCGTAGGCGATCATAGATGATCGACAAGTAAAGCTGAATGGCATACTCAGCTATACTCTACACAATCGTGCTTTCGCTTAATCATTTGTAATCGCCGAGGCGTCACAGGAGCACCCTTAGGACGACGTTCTCAGACACTAGTAGAGCTTCTGCGCTCTACTCTCTGCATTTCGCAACCTCGACGATGCTTCTGCGCTCGCCCGGCCCGCCCGGTGACGCTGTAAAGCCGTTAGGGCTAACAGCATACGGTCAATTCGAATAAAAAAAAAATCGCCGATAGTTATAGTAAGAAAGTTCTCTCAACAGAAACAAAGAAATGCACACATTAACATGCAAATATAAGCTGATCTATCTTAAATAAAGAAGCAATCGGACGCACGAAATTATTATTTAATCAAGTAAATAAGTGCTGGTTCAAAAAACGGTTTTTACCGAGAAGAATCAACAAGAAACTCGCCGTATGCTCTTTTAGAAATGTGAATCTTATAATTAGTTACATTTAGTCGTAGCCATCTCGTGCAAGGGCGATAAGTATGTTACAAGGTAAAAAAAATATTTTTTTCCGAATTAACGATTCAAAACCACAGTTACAAGTATTTGAATTAAGTATAATTTAACTGAACATTGAGTAAGTAATTTTTGAATTTAAACTATAGTGAGTGGTATTCATTATTAATGTTGAGAGACCGGCTATACTCACGTCTTATTTTATCGGATGAGCCCGACTAGTTTCAAGCCCATACGGGGCTCTTATTCATGAGCTCTTTACGCGGTGTTATCGCGGCGGGAACTCAATATAATAAGAGCCCCGTATGGGCTTGAAACTAGTCTGGCTCATCCGATAAAATAAGACGTGAGTATAGCCGGTCTCTCAACATTAATAATTGAGTAAGTATTATGATATAATGAAAAAACCTTAAAACTAGTTTTGTCATGTTCCCATGAGATGACCACATAGTATCTATGCATATCGCATGCATAGTATTAAAGTGACCTAATTCAGAAAAATTGTTTTGTGGCAAATTCTAATAAAGCGTAGCATAGTGCCTTCAAAATTTATGAAAACACTAGCTTTTTTAATAGGTCGGTTGATGTTATAGATGGTATTGAATTAAGGATTACAATCCTTAAGATTAAACCTAAGCCTGCAATGTCCATTTGAAGTATCGATATACAAAGACAGTCAATATTCGTTATAAATTTGTCAAATTCTCACAAACTAAATATCATAAAAGGAACATTTAATACTGTAACATTTATTTTGGGAGCGGCCCATTCATTTCTTTAACGTCTAACAACGCAATTCTAGACTTCAATTCGTCTACTAGATTCTCTCTAAGTATTTCGTCCTCTTGTCTAGTAGTTATATTACGTATTTTAACCAGACCACGTTTAAGTTCAGATTCACCTAAGACAACAGCGAGTGGGATTCCGTTCTCTTCGCAGTGCTGCATTTGATTCAGCATTTTTGGATTCTTTTTGTATGATTGCTCAGTCTGTAACAAATATAACGCTTTATATATAACAAATATAACGCTTTGTTCTATATACAGTTAACCATAACTGCTGTATGGTATTATTTATTTATTTATTTATACACTTTATTGTACACCACAATGAGAAAAGAAGAAATAGAATAAAACAGTAAAAAAAACATTAATTGTACCGTACAAAAGGCGGTCTTATCGCTTTGTAGCGATCTCTTCCAGACGACCTTAGGGTTAAGGAGAACTGTAGTGATTATGTGGGTGGTGCACTAATCTATACTTAAATACATACAAATAATACACATAAATACGAAAGCAAAATATTTACACGTCATAAAAATATTTAAAAAGATTATATATGAGATCTATAAACTAATAAACATTATATAATCAATACATAACAGTTAACTTAAATATATAAAAATCTGTATCTGGCTGAGTAGTATAGACTACCCTCATTATTTTATCGAGGTGTAAAAGGCGACTGTGGTAAGTTGACCAGCCGTGAGGAATCCGGCTGGGTAGAATAGACCACCCTCATTTCTTACCGAGGTTTCGTAAAGGGGCGACTAAGGTAAGTCGACCCACCGTGTGGTATCCGGTTGAGTAGAATAGACCACCCTCATTTCTTACCGAGGTGTCGTAAAAGGCGACCAAGGTAAGTCGACCCGCCGTGTGGTATCCGGTTGAGTAGAAAAGTCCACTCTCATTCCTTACCGAGGTGTCGTAAAAGGCGACTAAGGTAAGTCGACCCGCCGTGTGGTATCCGGTTGAGTAGAATAGACTACTCTCATTCCTTACCGAGGTGTCGTAAAAGGCGACTAAGGTAAGTCGACCCGCCGTGTGGTATCCGGTTGAGTACAATAGACCACCCTCATTCCTTACCGAGGTGTCATAAAAGGCGACTAAGGTAAGTTGACCCGCCGTGTGCAGGCAGCCGCTCGTAAAATATATAGCCAAATCATTTGACAACATGTTTGTAAACCCAAACCCACTTAAGAGTTGGATAAAGGCAGGAGGATGATGATGATCGAAGTCGCAAATTTTTCATATGTTTTGGACTATTAAAGGTACTGCAGTTTTTCCATTTAAACTATCATTAAAGAATCTTTATGCATATCCAAGTTAATTGGAACAGGCGTAATAAAGATGTAATACGTAATTATATATAATATCAAATACCTAAAAATAAAATAAAATAGGAAATGTACATAAAGAATGCTAAATTTAGAGTGGACTATTCGTTTTCATACCAGAAACATGCAGGATTCGTTAAAAACACTAAACGAAAACTAAAAAAGCACTAACCTCCACTGCCACCACAATACACAAGCACTACACACGTTCACTATCACAAACTTAACAATCGTTTCACCCCACAACCGAAGTATCATCAAGAGATAGACTCCGCGACAAAATCACAAGGCTTTGCGATTCTATATTCTTTCCAATATTATATTTCGTACTTACTTTATCGCGGATTAGAGAAAAATAATTTTAATACATTTTTTCTATTTATTTCTCTTTACTT
The DNA here is from genome assembly GCA_947086505.1 of Morpho deidamia. NCBI lineage: Eukaryota > Metazoa > Arthropoda > Insecta > Lepidoptera > Nymphalidae > Morpho > Morpho deidamia. Next base: position 7,891,714 of record CAMTZC010000025.1, read on the forward strand.
TACGTTTAAGTCTGAGAGGGTTTACTCCCTAATAAGTAAAAGGTTTGGTCTTTTTTAACTCACCTTAATACCCGCATCCCAAAGCTCGGTGCATATCTTCATTCGCTCCTCTAAGAAATTCTTTTGTGCCGACGCAACGTAAACGTCGACGTCACTGGTACGCACGCTAATATCGCCCGCAGCTAATTTTGCCTCTAATATAGAGAATATACGTTCGACGCCGACACTTACACCTACACATGGAACCTAGAACAAAGACCCACAATGTTGAAACTGGCTGGTAATTATCAGGTGTATGATATAAAGAATTCATATTAAGAAGGGTTTCTATGGTGATATAAGATTGAATATATATTGAATATCAATAAAGAAAACTGAGTTCGAAAACATCTTTTCTATTTATTTGTAGTGGAAGATTATTCGCCTCCAGAAATTTATTCATGGTCCTTCGAGCCGGACCTTCCTTTATTATCTGTACCAATATTATAAAGAGGAAAGATTTGTATGTATATATGTACGCTTGTAATATTTTCACGCAAAAACTACTATACCGATTTCAAAAATTCTTTCACCATTGGAAAGCTTTATGTTCATTGAACAACATAAAAATAGGGATGCCAGGTACCTGAAATTAAAAATAATGTCGTATGGGCGGTGCCAGGCTTATGTGATTTACTTTGCATCTTTTGGATAGTACTGATAATATTACCTGTTTATTTTTAGCGTCGAACATTCCAACGAGATTGTCATATCGACCACCGCCGGCGATCGATCCGACTGTTTGATCCTCGTTGCCTATTTTAATTGGTTCTGCAATAAAAAGTTAACTCTTATAACAATGAATATTTGACACAAATGCAGTATCAAAATCATTATTAACCCTAGGTACTACTAGAGCGCAACCTAGTAATAGCCCATCGGTGAGACTATGCGACTCTTTTGGGGGGAACATGATTTCAAACCCGGGCAGGCACCAATGAGTTTTTCTATTAAAACTCATATGTCTAATTGATAATTGCAATCTATCACACGCTTTCGGTGAAGGAAAACATCGTGAGGAAACCTGCATATCTCTAGAGCATTCTGGAGATATGTGTAACCTACCAATCCGCATTGGAGCAGCGTGGTAGGTCCAACCCTTCTCTCTAGAACCGGAGAGAGCCTATTCCCCTTTACTTTTACTTTACAAGTAAACTTGTAAAAAAGTCAATCTTTTCAATCGTCAAATCAACATTATACATTATCATGTTATATTAGCTTGTACTTTGTAAGTTTGTTTCATCTGTTTTATGTGCAATAAAGAGATTTACAAAAACAACAACATAAATTCTGCAGATACACTTATTTCCTACGCTATACAAAAGTAATAATAAAATTATTTTGCTATAATCCGCGATACAGTAAATAGAAAATATATATAGTGTTTAATGTATCGTGGACTATCCGTATTTTCATACCCGATACGTGCAGAATTCGTAAAAACACATGCACAAACCTCCACCACTTCCACCACAATACACAAGCACTACACAGGTTCACTATCACAAACTCAACAATCGTTTCGCCCCGCAACCTCCACCTCCTCCTGTCGTGGAGTCTATCTCCTGATGATGCTTCGGTTGCGGGGCGAAACGATTGTTGAGTTTGTGATAGTGAACCTGTGTAGTGCTTGTGTATTGTGGTGGAAGTGGTGGAGGTTTGTGCATGTGTTTTTACGAATCCTGCACGTATCGGGTATGAAAATACTGATAGTCCACTATACATTAAACACTATATATATATTTTCTATTTACTGTATCGCGGATTACAGCAAAATAATTTTATTATTACTTTTGTATTATGGATCTCCGCAAAGTAACGCCTAATTCTATAAATTCCTAAGCTATGTTTTGAACGCTTATCAACAAAAGTAATACTCACGTGTTAATACAGCTTCGTAAATAACCCCAGTATAGTAATCTAGACCTCTAGCTAGACTTAAGTCGAATATTATCTTGTCCTTGATACCAAACAGTTCGCAATATTGAAGCAGTATCTTAATGCCTTCTAATCCTTCGATAGCGCTTCTAGTTTTGGTCAATTTTTCGTCTTCCAACAGTTTATCAGCTAATTCAGAGCCGCCATTTAAGCGTACATATTCTCCTATTCTGTCAGCCGCTTCCGGTGTGACGCCTTTTTCGTTTATCATTTCCGTTCTAACTTCTTCCCATGGCGACTGAATCGGACAAAAATGAATAAATTACGAATTTTGCATTAATTCAAATAGTCTATCAAATATTAAACCGCCGTGTGGTATCCGGCTGAGTAGAATAGACCAACCTCATTTCTTACCGAGGTGTCGTAAGAGGCGACTAAGGTAAGTCGACCCGCCGTGTGGTATCCGGCTGAGTAGAATAGACCAATCTCATTTCTTACCGAGGCGTCGTAAGAGGCGACTAAGGTAAGTCGACCCGCCGTGTGGTATCCGGCTGAGTAGAATAGACCAACCTCATTTCTTACCGAGGTGTCGTAAGAGGCGACTAAGGTAAGTCGACCCGCCGTGTGGTATCCGGCTGAGTAGAATAGACCAACCTCATTTCTTACCGAGGTGTCGTAAGAGGCGACTAAGGTAAGTCGACCCGCCGTGTGGTATCCGGCTGAGTAGAATAGACCAATCTCATTTCTTACCGAGGTGTCGTAAGAGGCGACTAAGGTAAGTCGACCCGCCGTGTGGTATCCGGCTGAGTAGAATAGACCAACCTCATTTCTTACCGAGTTGTCGTAAAAGGCGACTAAGGTAAGTTGACCCACCGTGTGGTATCCGGCTGAGTAGAATAGACCAATCTCATTTCTTACCGAGTTGTCGTAAGAGGCGACTAAGGTAAGTCGACCCGCCGCGTGGTATCCGGCTGAGTAGAATAGACCAACCTCATTTCTTACCGAGTTGTCGTAAAGGGCGACTAAGGTAAGTCGACCCGCCGTGTGGTTTCCGGCTGAGTAGAATAGACCAACCTCATTTCTTACCGAGTTGTCGTAAAAGGCGACTAAGGTAAGTTGACCTCAGGCAGGCGGCTGGTCATAAAATACGCAGCCAAATCATGTGACAACATGTTTGTAACATATTATGCCGTCCCCACTTAGAGTGGGATAAGTGCAGGAGAATGATGAGTCTATCAAATATTAAAATAGATAGCCTTTATGTTATTAGTTAAGCCGACGTATGCTTCTCTCTATGAGATCACGGGTTCAAATCCCAAGCAGTCACCAATCAGTATTTAGTCAAAACTTATGTGCCTTATTGGTATTAGCAATTTATTTATTGGTTTTTGCACGCGCTTTTACGCTTTTCGGAACTATTTTTTCTATTATCCGCCTTCTTTAGAAACAACTATGTAATCCGTTCTAATGACTTGTGCAGGATTTGTTAATGCAAGTAGCACAGACTATTAGTGGAATGGTAATAATAAAAAAGACTTCATATAATTCTTTTAATTAATGATCACTTAATAAGTGCGACGTTAACGAGGTGTTATACTATACTTTTTTACCTTATCAAGTTTATCGACGGTTGAACAAGTTGACCTAAATTTATCGGCCGGTACACCGCAAGCTTCAAACATCCCATCGAGCAGTCTTCTGTGATTCACTTTAAGTACATACTTGCCGATATCGATAGCGTCTAATATCTCTGTTACAACTTTTAGGCACTCTGCGTCTGGTACCATCAAATCATACTGTCCGGCTATATCGAAATCCTGTAAATTATAATAACAATATACAGTATAGAAAAATTTATTTATTTTACAGTATATGAAATCCTACTAATATTATAAATGCGAAAGTTTGTGAGTATGGACGGATGTTTGTTACTCTTTCACTTGAAAAGTATTGGACGGATTTGGATGAAACTTTACAGTTATATAGGTTATACATCGGAATAACATATAGGCTACCATTTGTATTAATTTTATGTAATATAACGATGCATGTCAATAAAGTAGAAATAATCTAGCCTCTGAGAGTTATCTTGGCGTACGCTGCCCAAACTATTGGAGTTACACAAAGATGATGTACCGTAGTATTATTTGTTGTGAATAGTTCTAAATGAAAGTCCGCGACAGCATATAACTATCTTTTATGTGGAAGCCACTATGACTAAAATTGTGAATCATAAAGTTAATTAAATTAGATACTATTTTTTAATACATATTTTAGTATATTTATCATGCTCTTATAAAAATCAATGCATTTGTCGCTTTCAGTATTTCATTTCAATAAACTTCGTCTTTTACACTAAGTAATTTGGCCGAATAGTTTAAAAGTTATCAAGATATGATTGACTTAAATGGAGCACTATAGACTGCCTTATATGCGGGGCGCGAAGATCATATGGAATCCTTATGTTTTTAAGTTAGACATCTGAAATTTTTGATGTAGCAGTAACTGAATAAATATAAGTATATTTTTTAATATAAATCTGCTACGAAACTTAATGTGGTAGACCAAATACCACGCGAGCGAAGCCGCGGGCTCAAACTAGTATTTATATAAATCTTTTGCACATCAACAAAACGAATCAGAAACTATAACTGAACTATTTTGCTATAATCCGCGCGGGTTAAGAGAATGCATGCAAAGCTAATGTGTATGAAGTATGCAAAATTCACGTAATTTACACATGCATCCCAAGACACCTCCACCAGCAACAATACAGAAGCAATACACACAACCACCACCAAAATCTCGACGATCGTTTCGCCCCGAAACCTAAGCCATCATAACGAGAATCTTTCCACGACAAAATCGTAATGCAATTGGGTAAGATTGTAATGGCTTTGGGTATTAGCTCACTTAGCTTGCTAAACCTAATAATTCGTCAAAAATCAAATAAAGCGCCACGAAATCATTTGGTTTATTTGAATGAATCTAAAACAGATTTTTCTCTTTCCCTTCACTTCGAATGAAGCGAAGGGAAAGTGAATTCCCTTCACATTGAGTACAGAAATCATAACACAATTAATATCATAGTGTTTCAACCATTTGCATATGTTTTTTATATAATATATTACTAGCTAACCGGGCAAACCCTGTTTTGCCATATAAATTATTTCTAGCGAATTGCTACTGTACGTTTAAAAAAAATGTCCAAAAAATAAAATAAAAATGAGAGATAAAAATTAGATAAATAAAAATGTTAGGGATATAAAAACCTTAACACTTATGAGTATGACAAATAGATAGTAGTCGATTCTCAGACCTACTGAATATGCATATAGAATTTTTTTTAAATCAATCAAGACGTTTCAAAGGAGTATGTGACACGAGAATTTTATATCTATACTTATTATAAAAATAGGTCCTAAAAAGCTGTCTGTCTCTATGTAATCGATTTACTCAAAATCTACTGAACGGATTTTTGTACGGTTTTCACCAAAAGATACTGCAATACTTCCGGATGGTTTAGGTAAATAGTAAATATCGGTATTATGTAAATTGAGCTGAAGAGATCGGGCAGTTGTTAAAAAACTTGCTTGCTGAGAGCTTTAGTCGCGTGCTCTGGGTAAACCAGTAGAGATACGCTTAAGTAATGTAGTAGAGAATTGTACAAAAAAGTGCGCGAGAGCATGTCTCTATCACACACGGTTGACTCACAATAAGTACTTAATGTTCAAAATTTCGAAAATTGGCACAGCTAGTATAAGATAAATGCGGGAGTATATTTGTCTGTCTCTTATGTTTTCATAATATTGATAAGATTTAGATGTAAGCTTATATGCAGGATAACCTATAGGATAAATAAATAACCGTTTCTCTTACGGGAACAGTAAGAAATACTAAAGCTGATGCGAACGAAAAATTATTTTAAAAAAAACCATTACAGTTTAGGTTTTTACACTTCGGTTTTAAGATCTTCTGGTAAGTATATATACATTTGCGTCAGAAGATCTTGCTCTCTTATAACATAAATGTACTATATTTTAAGGCACATTTAAACGTCAATATAAATAGTAACAAAAATAAATAACAAATAAAAGAGTCGAATATGTGTTTGTTATATGTGTGAGAAAATGTGTGTATGTGTAAGTGTGTATGAATATATGAGTATGCGTGTTTACTGTATGTATGTATATATATATTCTTGCGCGTACGCATGTATATACATAGATGTTAATATACTACTAACAAATAATACGCAAAAGAGCACTTTCTCATAATTTAAGTAGTATTTACATATTAGTTTAACTTTAACTTATATTCATGCCATTTTACCGGGTAAATGTTAATTATTTTATTGTAAACGCGACTAGGCTGACTTTTAAAATGACGACTAGCAAATTGGTACTAATGATACTTTGTAACCATTTTCAATTATTTAACTACATATATGATAATTGTGCTGATACCTGTATAAATACATAATAGAAGTAATATTGGACTTACACATTGATAAAATTCTCTATATCTCCCTCTGGTCATAGCCGGATTATCCCTCCTGTACACTTTTGCAATATGATATCTTTTCAAAGTGTTTATCTTATTCATAGCTAAGTACCTCGCTAGTGGTACCGTTAAGTCGTATCTTAGGGAGAGGATCTCTCCACCTTGGTCCTTTAAGTCATATATCAATTTTGAATCTTCTCCATATTTTCCCGTGAGGACTTCCTGAAAGAAATTATTTTTCTTATAGAAGCATTTATGTTCCTACGACAATTTTATAATTCAAAGAAATTATCCAATTGCTGAAATTAAAATATAATAGTGTCACAATATACTCATTTGTATTATTGTAGTATTGTTTTTTTACAAAGAGATACATGTATACATGAAATTGAATGATTGAATTCATCATCCTCCTGCCCGTATCCCACTCTAAGTGGGGTCGGCACAACATGTTATTAAACATGTTTTTGTATGATTGGGCTTCGTATTTTACGCCTGCCTGACGTCAACTTACCTTAGTCATGTGTTGCAACACCTCGTTAAGGAAGAAAGTGGTCTATTCTACTCAACCGGATATCATACGGCCGGTCGACATATCTAAGTCGCCTCTCACGACACCTCGGTATGAAATGAAGGTGGTCTATTCTATTCAGCAGGATACCACACGGCATAAATTGAATAATTGAACTATTTAACTGTAGTCAGAGTTTGTTAAGAAAATGTATGCGACGCTTAATGTAAGATGCTTTGGGCTTTGCTATTGAGTCTATCTAATGATAATGTTTCGGTTACGGGTCAAAACAATCGTTGAGAATGTCGTAATGAATGTGTAGTGTTGTCGTGGCAGAGGTTCGTGTTACTGATCCTGCATAAACAAGGTACGAGCATGGATTAAGCTTCCAACATTTAGCATTACATAGATTTTCTTATCACTAATTAATAATGATTATGATAGCAAGACATTTTATCATTATATATTTATACTAGCTATACGTGCGGCTTCGCCCGCGTGGAAATTAGTGTTTAGCATGTAATAGTCGCTCGAGTCTCAGCAGGAGTCTGGCTCACCGATACCCTAAATCGCTTTTTATACCTATTCCCCTCTCTTTACTACCTCCACTAAAAATTGTTGTAAAACGACCTCTTCAACTCAATTTACATAAAACTGTTACTTACTATTAACCTAACCTTTCGGAGGAATGGCACTAACTTTTAGTAAAATCTGTACGAAAATCCGTTCAGTAGTTTTGGAGAAAATCGATTACATACAGACAGACAGCTTTGCGGACGTTGTTTTATAATAAGTATAGATATTTTTACTATGCAATTCCGTTAAGTAATTTGTAACTATAAATTATTTTCTCGGTACTTAATTTAGCGGAAACGAAGTCGCAGACAGAAATTAGTCTCTTATAAATAAATGCTGAAAGTCAATGCCAAATAAAGAAAGTAATGTTAGTTTAGCAAATGTTACGTTGATTTGTGAGTGGAACAAATCGCGGAAACGGATACGGAACTATAAAGGTCAAATTTGCCAAAGTTGTATGTTGCGTTTGATTATTTTGCGGAACAATGTAACTAGCGATAACAATTGCAATATTATTTGACATAACTACACTAGCAATCGAGACTCGCGCGTCGCAGGTTCGATTTCTGACGAAGACCATCATTTTCTAATTACAATTTGTCAATTCTTGGAGTTTAATAATCTCGAGAATTATGTAAAAAAAAATATAGTAACATATTTATGATTTACCAATTGTCTGTCTCATAACGTACTCATAACACACTTACACTTACTTTAGTGATGGATAACAGTGTGCGTGAAAAACTGTTTTTACGAATCTTTTACTGTATTCATATAATTTATGAATGTAGTCTTTTACTATGCAAAACAAAAGCAAAAATGAATTAATCGATTAAAAAAAGCTTTTATAAAAACAAAATTTGGTTACAATACTTAAGTATTTCATCAAATGTATATTAAATCATTGAATATACTTACTCAATATTACAGTCTAAGTAATACATAACAATTAACCAGTTTTTATAGCTACGAATATATTATAAAATATTACGTGACATTGTACAAATGATACCAATTGCAAATTCAATACTTTCATGATTGGAAAGTCTGTTTAAGTAAAGAATACTTAGATTTCGAATTTTAATAATACCATGTAGCTCTTTTTAATTTATTCATTTCAAAATTAGTGAATAACTTATCAATACTAATATAATAAATCATAGAGTATTATATTAAAAGTAGGGAAACCAGCCTAAATATGCTATACTACAATAGAGAAAGCAAATGAGGGTCTATCTGTCTCTTTTGTATGTGTGAATAGACAAAGTATACGAGTTTAATCTTCTCTCTCATTATTTATTGTGACCCTCAGGCCCGTCTTAACCCATGGTGCAAGGGGTGCAATGCATTCGGGCGCCGCGCGTTGGGGGGAGCCGTGCGTTGGGGAAGCCGCGCGTTGGGGGAGCCGCGCGTTGGAAAGAGCCGCGCATTGGAGGGCGCCGCGCGTTGGGGGGCGCCGCGCGTTGGGGGGAGCCGCGCGTTGGGGGAGCCGCGCGTTGGGGGGAGCCGCGCGTTGGGGGAGCCGCGCATTGGGAAGAGCCGCGCGTTGGAGCACGCCGCGCGTTGGGGGGAGCCGCGCGTTGGGGGAGCCGCGCGTTGGGAAGAGCCGCGCGTTGGTGGGCGCCGCGCGTTGGGGGGAGCCGCGCGTTGGGGGAGCCGCGCGTTGGGAAGAGCCGCGCATTGGAGGGCGCCGCGCGTTGGGGGCGCCGCGCGTTGGGGGGAGCCGCACGTTGGGGGCTCCGCGCTTTAGGTTGCACCGCACAGTTTTGTAGGAGCTACACTAAGCTTTAATTGACTTTGCCACAAAACAACTTCTTTGAGTTCAGTCACTTTAATATTAAGCGTGTGATATGTTACATAATCCTGTCCTACTAATCCTACTAATATTATAAATAAATAATATAAATGCGAAAATTTATGAATATGAATGTATGTTTGTTACTCTTTCACGGCGAATCCGCTGTAACAATATCAATGAAATTTGGCAGAATTATTCCTTATACACCGGGATAACAAATAGGCCATAGAAATCCTGCTACTACAGGATTAGGATGACATCGAAAAGCGCCATTTTTTATCAACCTATCAAAAATTGTTTATTCACGATGTGTCAAAGTCAAGTCAATATGTAAAGGAGGTTCTACATCAAGTTGTTTGGCTTACTGCGAAAGACTTATTTAAAGAAAGTTTTTATATATTTCAGTTTTTGTGTATTGGATAAATTTAACTGAGCTATTTTAATACGTATTTCATGCAAGTCATACAGCTTATTTACTTAAATAATTAAACTATTCTCTGAAGAATACAATAAATCTCTCTCTGTCTTCCTGGATGGATCTGATTTTTGTGATGGAAATATTTACAGGGTTGGAGAGTGACAAAAGCTATTGTTTATTCCAAGACTACAGTCCACACAAATGAAGTTGCAGATAAAAGCAGTTTGAAGTATTAAAACCTTAATTCATACCTTCAATTCAAAAACAGGTGTATCTATACATTCTGCACCATGTTTCTTAAATACTGTTATAATTTTTTGTAATACATTGTTCCTGATTGTCATTTGCTGAGGATTATAATCTCTAGTGCCTTTTGGTGTTTTTAGAACAAACTTCTGAGGTGCTGCATCTTGAGACGACAACTGTGCTTTGAGTGCTAACAGTTTTGATACCTCTTTTTGAATCTAAAATATTAAAAAGAAGATAAAAAAAACAAGAAATTAAAGTATTTAAATGTACTAGTTGCATTATCTGTTTTATTTTGTATCATCCAACTATTCACTATAAATATAAAGTATTAATGGAATAGTCAAGTAATAACTATCGTAAGTTGATACTTACAGAATCTAATATCAAAAGTTTTTTGGAACTTACTAGTAAGTTTATTACCATAAATTAATAAAAGTGAAAATACATTATATACAACACTTAACTTATTTTCAACAACAATAATACAAAAAATATTTTTTTTTAAAAATATGTCAGGAAAATATATTATTTGAATAACAAAATTATTATAAAAAAACAATGCAAAAAAATTATTTCTACATCTTTATAATAGCTTCCCAATACCTTGCAACAAGTTGTTGTAATACTTTTTGTGAGATTGCTTCTTAATTTCAAACTGTAAAACTTTTGCATGGTTGAAAGATTTTGAACTAATTTCAATGCCATGCTTCAGTAATTTTCAAGCTTCTAATTCCACCTAATATGATTCCTCGTCACCACTATTTCAGTACCGGAAATAAAATAATATATTTCAAAAATTTATATATTTCGTATGTGGTAACGAAGCAACCATATGTGGAGATTCATAGAGCTTAATCAATAAATACAAATTTCAAATCCTTACATTAAGTAAATGTGCATTAATTATGCCAGGTACAATATTTGTATTTCATACATTCTATGATGGTATGAGATTTAATATGATAGGCTAAATATATATTATAAATTATAATTGAGTTTAATGTGTCAAAATTTCTTTCTTTTCTAAACCATCAATTCATTTTAACCACATTTGTGGTAAAATTGACCTTTATCTTGAAGTTACAACAAATTATACTCATAATGCAGTATGCATACTTTATTGAGTGTATAAATTTAATTTTCTCTTTAAAAAAAATATGGAGAAACTGTGAACATACACATACAAAGTGACATACACTCTAAGTAGTAACATAAATGCAACATTGAACTAGTTAATACCTGATTTGTCTCTGTTTGAACTATTAATTCAGTTTAATAACATAGTAAATCTCAAAAATAGCTATTTAATTTCTAGTATAATAAGACCACAAGGCAACAAATGCATCATTCATTTGTCAAACTACAGGATTCCAATAAACTACAAACCTGTAGATCAAAATTTTTCTTTTGGCCCTTTATAGCACACATTAATGAGTCTGATAAATGAATGGTTGGAAAAAGGTTAATCTCTGAGGCACTGAAACTCCGCATATGGTGCCACCATCTCTTTAAATAAACATATTTGTTGAAATGAAAACTGCTTTCTAAGGCAGAATATAATTCAGCATCAATTTTACCAGGCATGTAGCCAGATATATAGCTGTATTCGGAAAGGTGTATATTAATTTCTTCAAGGTCTGGATATGAATTGAATGTCGATTTACCCTATAAAATAATTACCAGGATTTAGTGACATTATGATGATGCAATAACAAGGTATATACAAAATCGTGAATATCAGTAACATATTATCTTTACTACATATTTTAAAATCCACCAACCTTTTCATTTGTTTCCTTTGCCGATTTTAGTTTCCTAACTAAATCACCTTGTTCTTTAATTTTTTGCAACAAATTATCTTGAAGTTCAGCCATAATAAAGACGGTATGAATGGGATAAGGACAATAACAATAACCAACTTACGACCTAGCTGAACTCAAGGCTATGTCAAGGAAAAGTAAACGTGACACTATGGTATTCTAACAGCGAAATAATTGCAGGTTAACTTATCCTCTCTGTCCTTTCATTTCACTTGCAATTTGCGAAATTACACGGCACCGCATTTCGTGTGTCACTAACGTCAATGCTATGTCCACAGACAAGTAATCGAATCAAACATTTATAAATTGCCCGTATTCTATTTGCTGTTCCTTATAGTTAATATATATTTTTTATTATCATCAGATAATATTATAAAACATTATCATATCCAATGTTTCATAATATTTAATTACTATAAACATGTATAATCTTGACATGTATTGATTATTTAAAAATAGTTAAATGACGTCATAAATACAGAGCGGGCTACTCACATACCTGCTGTACAGGCAATCTAGGATTCGGGGCGGTATCGCATTGCGATATCGGTAGATTCGGGAGTATCTTGACACGCTTGCTTGCCATGTGTTCGAGATTAAGTTGAGCCATCAGCCAAGTACACGTGTTGAACCATGGTACCAATAGGTATAGTTGACAAATTAAAAGATTAGTATGAACTTGGCGCTTTCTGTCGTATTAACTCAAAAAAAGAAAAAGCGATACTGGATTGAAAATTGGTTTCAAAGAAAAGTTATTTATGCCACATGAAAATGAGAAAAGAATTGGAAGTAGATACGAATTTTACGGTTGAAATTCCTAGTTTTGAAGAGTTCTTTGCTATGTTGGCATCATTTACAGAAAAAAAACTTATTAATGTTGAATTCCATAAGCGCTAGGGAACTTTATATTACTACGCTTTGATTTTAAGCTAAACGACAAATCTACAAAGATTTAGTTGTATCTTATTGCCAAAATTGATGTTCACATTTATTCCTATAATTAAAACATATTTAAATTGCCCCGATAGCGCTACATAACCCCTCGTTCGCACAGGCGTAAAAATTACGTCGCGTTAAAATTCCACAATAGGCGTTATAAGAAGTTTTGTATGGTATATTCAGCTTAACGCCCTCGCCCTAACGACTAAAATGGAACACTGTACGATAAAAATAAGTCGCGATATAAATACGCTGTCGTGTGAACAGATACCTGGATACCCATTTGTTTCAATTATGCGTAATTTTTACGCGCGATAAAATTCATCCCGTGCCAACGAGGGGTTATGCATGCAACAATGACGCAGGGCGGCAGGGCCAATCTAGGAAATTGGGCCTACTTGTTTACAGAGTTTAGACCCTAGATTCAGATTGCACCTGCCACAGGTGCGCGAGTCGCACGCATTGTGATTTGTGAAATAATTACAATAAACAGAAAAGCAAGTAGTTTATTTGTTTGGTTTAAAGCCTCCATAAAAAATATTTAAAAAGAATTAGAAATGATTTCTGACGTTGTTTTGTATGATTTGATGATTTTCTTATTTATTTATATATATTATTTACTATTTCAATTCTTTGTTCTTTGATTTTGTTTATATTTCTACACTTACAATTAATTAGTTACATTATTTTTGTTTCCCAAAGTATGCCTGGATTTAAAATAGCAATTCTTATCCCCATTAATAACAAAATATATTTGACGGCACCATTACTTTAGTAGAGTCTTCCTAAAATTAATTTAAGCTAAAATTGTTGGAATGTAAGTTTTGAATTTTTTGTGTTTTTGATTACTTTGGGGTTATAAAGTAAATTTTGCATGTAAATTTTTATATGAAATGCTAAATTATATTTAATTATATTAAATGCTATAATATGAGGGGTATTCTCATATAAATTTATTTCAGCAAGATGGATAGATTTGAATATATGGATGCTCGCTTATTTGAAGGTGAAAATTATCTAAAACGTGATAAGAATGTAAAAATATACGACGGTGATGATAAGGTAAGCTTATTTCATTTTATTATAATGTATTAAATTTTGTTGGAAGAAGTTAATTGTAATTGATTGATTGATTGATAAAATTGTTCTATATACATAGATTTCTCAAAATAAAAGAATACATATTTTTCAACCTACTCCAGGTTGAAAAATATGTTATTTTTAATTAAGAAGATTTTTTAACTTGAATCTGCTTCAGTTTTGCTATTATATTGTTTCATCCTGTATTGTTTGAACGGACCTGTAATTGGCAGTTTGGTCAAAGAATAAATTTTGTACCTTATGTTAAACTTACTAGGCAACTAGGAGTACAATAAGAAATATCAAAATTGTCTGTTCATATGAACAAACATGTGTTTATATAAAAAAAAAACATTTCTTATGATTTTATGGGTGTTTATTAAGTAACTTGTTTGAAAAAAATTTTAAATATAAAGTTTAGTATTTTACTCTGCTAAAAACAATTAAATTTTGGTAATTTTAGACACAATTTGTTGATGGTGAAATTGTACTCACAACCCACAGAATTCTGTGGGGAAAACCAGGGGATATACCAAAGGGGCTTGTCTGCCTGTCATTGTATTTATATTATGTTTTCTGTACTGAAGAAGAAAGTGGTGGAGTTTTTGGTTTAGGTGGACCAAAAAGAATCATATTACATTTAGGGCCTGCCTTACCAGGTAATCAAGATTAAAAGTAAGATAATAACTTTTATAGTGCTAGTTGTAACTAATGAATAGTTTTAATTTAAACTCTATTTTCATTTAGATTGTATGTTGAATACATTAAATGATTTGTGTAGCAGTTTAGGAATCAACTAAGTAATAATCAATTTCGTTTCATGGGCACTGCTAGGATTGCTTTCAGGAGGTGCATTTGGATCTACACATTCTATAAATCAATATAAAATAAAGAAATATATTTTATTACATATATAGTGTTACCCATTGGTAACACTATATATGTAATAAAATATTTAATAGACACATACATAGCACATAGCAGTGCTATGACATTAAATGAAGCCACTGATTATTTAAAAGTAGAAGATAACTTTGGTATAATTCAAACATTTAAAAAAATGTATTTTCGTAAAAGATAAATATAATATAATTGAGATCTGAATTTCTTTTGTAATGGTCGAATGACCTGGCGCGGCGCGCTTGTTCAAAATACAGGAGAAAAACAATAACATTATAGTTCTGTTGCTACTCGGCACCTATCTCTTGTTCAAGGTGCATTTCATATGAAATGCAATTGAAAAAATGCAAAATGAATGAAAGGTCATTCACCCTTCTATAACTTTTATTCAAAACTTTAAAATAATTCCTGTGGCTAAAATACTTTATCACTCAATGAACTGAATTTTTTGTGGGCTGCTGAGGTGTGTAGGTACCTGGAATTAAAATTAATATTGAATGGTCGGTACCACCCTGTATACATATACTTGAGAAGCAATATCTTCCTGATAGTGTTGTTATAACTTACAAAAATATAATCTTTACAAACCTTTTAGGTAAAAGGCCAGGGCCAGCTGTAGTCAGTCTATACCATTTTGTGAAATTATCGTTTAAAGATGGTATAGACACAGTCTTTTATAAAGCGCTGACTGATGCTATTGCTGCTAAAGCATGGGAAAGATCTACACCGTTATCATCACCAACTAGTCAATTAACACTTGGTGTCACATCTAGACCTTCAACTACTCCAATCCCTTCTAAAATACGTTCAGGTATCGTTGGCATAGAAAGAAGTATTGAGGAGCAGCATAGGGCAACAGATGAGAGTATCAGTGTTGCATTCCAGGATCTCACAAAACTCATGGAAAAGGCCAAGGAAATGGTTTCTATATCAAAAACTATATCTTCTAAAATTAGGGTAAGCCTTAAAATGCATTTAATTTTTTATATTAGGGTTTATTGTGTAATTTTATAGTATATGAATAGTAAAAATAACACTGCTGTAATTTGAAGATGTGGAAAATAAAATTAGGAGTAATGTATACTATACCCTATTATATTAGTATCCATAAATTTCAAGTGTGAAAAATTTTACTTGAAACAAATAAGTAATATAGCTTGTGATTCTGTGATACAAAATAGAAAAAATATTCATTAAATAGATGTGATGTATTTAATATAAATCTATGGTACATACAATTCTGATTGCATATTGAAAATAAAATACTATAAATTACTTGTTCTTAAATGATTTCTATACTTGTAATTTTTAATAATGTTTCTTTAAATATATTCCAGTGAATATGCCCATATATATTTACTTGTATATTCTAATATGAACCACATGAATTATAGGAAAAACAAGGAGATATATCAGAAGATGACACTGTTAGGTTCAAGGCTTATCTAATGAGCTTGGGTATTGACGATCCAGTGACAAGGGATGCCTTCAGATCAGATTCAGATTACTATATGGGTCTTGCGCAACAAATATCAGATATGATGGTGGCTGTATTAATTGTAAGTTAATTAATTAGGGAAATATATCTCTACATAAAATAAAGCAAAATTCCTTGTTATGACTGACTCTTGTCAATCAATTAAACACTATTGATCAGATTTTCAATCAGTTTTCATTAAAAGAGTATGTTAATCACATACTCTTGTAATGTGACTACAATTTGTTATGGTTTTGTGTTAATTAGTTAAAATATGTTTATAACTTTCGAAAATGTTGAAGCTATTAAGTCACCTGAGTTATTTTATTGGAAAAACTACCTGATCAATGTTCTTATATAAAAGAAATAGTTATTACTAAAAAATATTTGACTTTTAGGACTGTGGTGGAATCATGTCATTGGCTGATGTATGGTGTAGAGTTAACAGAGCACGAGGTTTGGAGCTTGTATCACCTGAAGATTTATTAAACGCTTGCAAGTAAGAGACTTATAATGAAAGTTAGACTTAAAATCTGATAGTTAACATATTACAAGAGTCTTGAATTTGTGGCTTGGGAAAATTAGAATTTTATTTGTCTGTTGAGGTATAGATAGCACATTTATTTAGGGCATCCCCGGACACTAACATTCTGACATTTTGGACACAAATCTGATACTATATAATATTTTTAGCAACCATTTTAGAGACCATTAAACACAACAATAGCACCTTCATTAACGAACACATCAACGATGTTTCTGGTTAAACCTGTTACACATGTATGGAGGCAAAATAAATGGTGGGGGTTGAACTAATTACAATATGCTTGAGTGGGTTAGGCTTTGGGACTTGCTTCGTTGCAGGGCGAAATGATTGTGCAGTTGATGATAGGGAATGTGTGTGTAGTGCTTGTGTATTGTGGTAGTGGTGGCGGAGGTTAGTTGTGCATGTAATTTTGGAAACCCTGCATGTATCAGGTATGAAAACCGATGGTCCGTTCGACATTTAGCATTGTATATATTTTCTAGTTACTTCATTGCGGATAAAAGCGAAATAATTTTATTATTACTTTTGTATTATGGATTTCCGCAAAGTAACGCCTTATTCTATATATTATGAACATGTTAATGAAATTTTCACAATTTTCAATATTTAAGGTTACTTCAAAGTATTGGTGCACCGATGTCTTTAAGGAAGTTTCCAAGTGGCGCGTGTGTACTACAACTCAACAGTCACCAAGATGAGGAAGTCGCAAAGTCTACTAGCCAATTGGTATTGTTTATTATTATTTAGTAATGCCGATTCCATATACAGGTGTCCCGTAATGAATTGATAACCTTGTAACACCTGATAGTGGATATATTCACGACTAAGAATCAATTTAAAGAATATATACTTTCGATGTAGTACCCAAGTTATGATTTTTTCATCGTTGAAGTTTAAGTGAAATCTGTGGGTTTTTTAGTATTATAATAATCTTTATGAACAACAAGATATGCAGTAAATCATATGAGTAGCAGTTATAATTTTATGAAAAAACGACCCTGTCTTCAATTTTAATGTGGAAATATGGAAAATATTTTTTGTCTAAGTTTAAGTGCACGTGGTGTAAAAAATGTACTTAAACATAAAGTGCAAACTATTTTAAATTCTAGTGCCAAGATATCTTGCATGTATTCGGGTTGCAGAGAGACAGTTAGAGCAGGTTATCCATTCATAACGGGACATCCTGTATATGTGGCCCTGAAACTCGATAATTCAACTTCTGTTTGTTGACTTGCAACATTTTGATAGTCCTTTTGGAAGCAATTTTGAATTTGAAACAATTTGTGAAAACTCACTGGTAGCCCATTTAGTAAGTGCGCTTGGATACGCAAATAACGTAGGGTCGCGTATAGACATTTGGTTCTTTATAAATCATCTTCATGTTGTATCTAGACTTGCCTTTACACAAGTTGAGAAATTATCTTAAAACGATGCTACTACATAAAGCTTACTATACAATTGAAGATTATTTGAGTGATAGTAGCATATCTTAACTGCAGTCAGCTACGCACCAAGCTGCCACGATTAATTTGTAACCATCAATCAAATTGTAAAAAAATATATATAAATTTAAAAAAAAACAATGGCCGCCGTGTTTCTTGCTGGTTCTTCTCGGTAGGAGCAAACTTCCGAATCAGTGGTAACTTCTTGAAAACATTGACCATTCAAAAGTACTGTAAACAGTCTACTTGAATAAAGAATATTTTGAGTTTGAGTTTGAGTTGGCTCCAATTGGTTGTGGTAAATAATATGACGATGCAGGTTTTATCAGTAAAGTTGCGACTAGGTAATTATCGATCTCAAAGATCGAATCTTACCTGTTTTGTTAAATAACCACCCCCTTATGCATATTCTTATTTACAATTAGAAGTAAAAGTTGTAAACAGTTAAAAAATTGTGTTAAGTCGAATTTCTACTTCTAATAAAAGACATTTATCTTTCTCGTATCTAAGCAAACTAAGTACATTCAGGCCGATAGTACGGTCATCTCACCATAACGGTATTTTAAGAAAATTAGATAAATATGCCGTAATAATTAGAACAGTTGGAATGGCTAATGCATTCATAAGGCTTACAAACGTTTGTCTTATTATATCCGAACGCAGCATCCCTCCGTTACTCTCCGCAGAACCTCGAAAGATATATCGCTATGAGCATAACTATAATAGTTAAACATGGTATCGCGGACTTTTTAGTGGATATTGATTCATTCTATAATACTGTAGAACATTTTTTGTTCTATTATCAATAGTTTTCGCAGCGTACGCGATGAAAGATTTTTACGACTAAATTTTTTAACACCTTATTAAAATTTTATTAGGGATTCATTTTTTTTAAAATGTAATATAGCCCTATGTTGCTCAGTGAAGTAGCAGCTTTCCAGTGGTGAAAGATTTTTGCTTGAAAACATTACATACATACATATTCATATACATACACACATTCAAACACACATATATACAAACATACACACAGGCACAGAAACATTATATAAACACACACACACATACATACATACATACAAATCTTTGCTCTTTATAATATTAGTGTAGATTGGACCAATTATAATATTTACTCAAGTTGAAATTAATAGTTGCGTGTTATCAAATCAAATCAAATCAAAATATTCTTTATTCAAGTAAACTTGTAAACAAGTGCTTTTGAATCGTCAACTTTACTGCTGGTTCGGAAAGCTGTTCCTGCCGAGAAGAGCCAGCAAGAAACTCGGCGGTTGCTCTTTTTAAAATATAAATCTTAGAACTAGTTACATTTATTTATTACTGTCTTGTACAGGGTAGAAGTGCACCTATATCCACACATCCTTATCATCTAAGTAATCTTCAACAGTATAGTAGGCTTTCTGTATCAGCCTCTTTTTTTTATATATATTATATATTTTACATTTATTTTATATTTTACAGCTTGAAGAGATCGGTCCTCTTACACCGGTGAAGTTGTCCCAAATTGCAAATCTATCTGTCTTACTCGCACGCGAGCGCCTGTATACTACTGAACGCCTCGGACTCGCATGCAGAGATGAATCCATCGAAGGACTAGCTTTCTACCCTAATCTGTTTCTTAGTAAAATGTAAATTATTTTTATTTAAGTTATAAATAATTTTTATTTAAATAAATAATTATTATATTTATGTGTTTTCTTGAGACATTTATTTCTGCCACTTGCAATATAAAAACCGTAAAATGATTGATTTGACCACGAAAACAACGTCATTTAAAGCATATGTTTTATTTTAGCCCAATATTTATTTGATAAAAGTACTTAACTTATTAATCTACGAAAGCAACATTAGTTGTAAGCCAAAATCTTTCCTTAACTACACATTCACTGGTTATCCCAATATTTTTAGAAACCATAGTAGAAAATATCACACTCGTCAATATATTGTAATAAAATAAGCATTCATAATCCTTAAATAGTGATCTTTGAACATGTTTAACGTTTTTAGTATTAAATTGCAAGGCAGGATGTTACCACTTTACTATCTTTTAGGTGCATTAAATTGGCATACATTCCTCAAATCTAAGATATAAAAATGAGTGTTATAGATAGCTGAATTATAATAGTAAGGCTAAAAAGTTTGGGCATATCATATAATAATAAATATAAATTTTACAGCATATAAACAAGTGTTTCTTTTTTTGCTAGAATATTTAAAATGAAATCACCACACAGTTGCATATAAAAAGGGTGAAAATTAAGAACAAGCCTAATTCTACCATTTATTAAGGAATGTTAATACTCAATTGCACTCTTAAAATCTTTTGGTATTTGAGACTGCTTGCCACAAAGCTCCCATGCTTTGAAATCATCACACGACCTAAGATTTTCTACAAAACATTCAACTCCTCTTAGAAAAGGAAGCATCATTTGATCATTAATAATTTCTGACAGACGATGTAAAAAGCATATGTTCTTAGCAAGAGTTTCTTTAATGACTGCAGATAGTGGTCTTTCAGTGCACTGAACAATATCCAACTGAAAATCAATAAATATTTTAATCTTAATCAATTGTAACAATAAATAATAATAAAAAATACTTTAATGCACATAAAACAAATTTGATCTATGAAACTTAAAATTAAACAAAAAGAAGTGCAAAGGCGACCTTATCACTAATAGTGGTCTCTTACAAGGCACCAACCTAGAGATAAACTAAACATAAGAAATATAATCTAAGGTGCACATCGTATTCATTGAAATGAATACTTGACTGATGGATGTTAATTGGAATAATTTTATTTTATTTATTGTACTATTGGTAGTTTGATATTTGATTAGACTTCTTTATCAACTCTTAAGTACAGCTTGTGTTCAATCAATTAAGGCATCTAAAAATTTGTAGTGTTAATTTTTTTGTTTCATTCACATCATATTACCACTTACTTTTTCATCAATTGTGTTATATTTTAATCCAAGATATGTGTTAAGACATTCTGGCAAAGATTTAACTTTACTTGGTAACCGACCAGTCTTGTTTTTAGTGATAATAAGATCACCAACCTGAAACAAATGACAAACAAATTTAATGGACAAAGAACTTGATTCAATTTAAATAAAAAATAAAGTAGCAATGTTCTTACTTGAGTATCAAAAACTGATTTCAATTTCACATTATGTTTGTGATATAAGCAGTCTGATAACTGCCTACAATCATGAACAACTTTTTTTGGACTCTCACTTTCCAATATTTTCTTGAGCCCTGCATCGAAAGCATGATATTGCAAAACTTGAATATCAAAAATATATATCTGTTGAGGAGTTGATATTACCAGAAAAGGCATCTTACATTTACGACCCATATTTGCTCCATCTGTACTTATAGAAATATAACTGAATTGATTCAAGTCTTCCACAGCCTCATGGAAAACATGATCCACTTGATTTATGTAAATGTACTTTTTTGATATTTTAAATATATCCTCACATTCCTTTTGTGATATCTTCAGAAATGATTGCTTGTCTAATTCATGAAGTTTTACTATATTTCTCACTTCTGCATCATAGTAGTGACAAATGCCCTCATTTTTTTCTGTCTGAGGTAATTCTTTGACATCATACAAAGATATTTTAGATTTATCATTGTTCATGCTATAAAACCTGCCTTCAATTACTTCAAAATTCTTAGTATGGACTTGAAGAAGTTCACCTTTCATGTATAGATTGTCCATTTTGTCTTACTGTCTAATTAAGTTGAATAAATAGATTTAATCTTTCTTGACGGGTTTAGGTGGAATTCTTTCAGTTTCGTTATACGCTCTATAAATATAGAGACCTAAGGTTACATGTAACACTATCACGGCAACAACAGCTGAATAGACGCTGCTTGTTACAGCCTCCAGACGTAACAGGCTGTCGAATATCAAAACTTTTACTATGAAGAATGATAATACTGGTACGATAATAATGAACAAACAGTACTTTATTACCGTCTGGAACACTTGGAAGTCTGGGAGTTCCTATAAAATATAAAAATGCGTTATTTTGACAGTCTATAGTGCCGCTTCAATATCTTAAGGAAATATTCTTTATACTTACATTCGCCTTTCCTTCAATCATTATTTTTTTGTAAACAAAATTAAAGGAAAATAAAATTATACTGAAAAAAAGAACTTCTTGTGTTCATCAATAGACTATGAAACAATAACATACACTATGACATACACTTAAGAATATTTTATATTCAATTTGATAAAAGAGATTATAATCGGCCCATAGAGAAAAATATCGGTCATCTCTACACATAAACTATATCAAAGACAACTATAAATATCATGGACGTAGTATTTTTGCATTATTTATCCAAGATAAATATCAATCATTCTTTTGACCATAAGCAATAGTATATCATCTATGACCATAAGTAATTTTTATAAATTATAGAACGGTCCTTTCCATTTATTCCATTGGTGTTATATATGTCCTGTTATGTGAATCTCAATGCTTAATTAAGCGTCTTCCGTGGTTAAATGCTTTTCTTTAACTTTTTGTTTACATGATCCAAATCATATAATGAGAGTACTTTGCTTAATATGTATATCATCTCATATCGATTTGAAAAATAAACAGGAAATGACGCGTTTTTCTTTAATTTGAAGTGTTATTGTCCATTATCAATGCTCTAAACTGCAACAGTAAAGCCACGGCTTGTTTGATTACTTATCGTACAATTATTTGCCCTTTAATTTTATTTCTATAATAATCAATTCAGGCCTCAATAATAATACGAGTATAATAATCACTTGCATTTTATAATTTGAATGGTTGGAGAGATAACTATGTTATTAGATTTTCTTATTCTAAAACAATAATGTATAGTTGGGAAATATGTAATCACACAGTCAGTTGTAGTTACAGATTTCTCTTCATATTACGTAATGATAGGTAACATCATATTTTTTCAACAACTTGTATTAGTTTCATTTGTATTATTTAAATGCTTTTGTCACGACTCTCCCAAATTCACGGTGATTTGAACATGAATGGAGTATTAATCACTTTGCGAGTGTTTAAAGCAAAATTGGGATTCCGTAAAGTGTATGGAACCATTCATTTTTTTTGTAAGAACCTATACGTTTCTATATTATCTAATCAAAGATTTAACAAACATTTTGTATAAAGAATCAATTTAGGGCTTTACTTTATACAAATAGTACATTAATTTATAGAATTAGGCGTTACTTTTGGGGAGATACATAATACAAAAGTAATAATAAAAAATATTTTGCTATAATCCGCGACTATCCGTTTTTTCATACCCGATACATGCAGGATTTGTTAAAACACATGCACAAACCTCCACCACCGCCATTACAATACACAAGCACTACACACGTTCACTATCACAAACTCAACAATCGTTTCGCCCCGCAACCGAATCATCAGCAGATAGACTACGACAAATCCGCATTTTCAAATTTGATCCTGCATGTATCGGGTATGAAAAAACGGTTAGTTCACTATATACATTAGCATTATATTTTTTTTTTACTTACTTTATCGCGGATTATAGCAAAATAATTTTATTATTACTTTTGTTTTTGAAGATTCTTACGTTTAAAACCCTAAAGTTCAATGAGAACATATTATTTTAAATACGGAATCATGTTTTAAAATTATAACAATGCAATGTTCATACAATGCGTAATTATGATGAATTATATCTAACTACATACAAATTTTGTTTCGCTATCACCTTTTACCATGCACTTCGTTTTGCGCAATTCATTATTTAGTTGACCATCGTATAATTTTTAAAATTCCAATTTGGTTATAACGTATCTATAAAATGATGGAAAAAATTCATTATGGTATCGTAATCACACTTTTTGTAAGTATAGTTTTTAGTTTGAATTTTAATCCCTCACACAATTTATGTGCTTATCACATTTTTATAATTTTCAACAGATTGGGATATCTGGTACATTTATAGATCTTAATGAGGTGAAAAAAAATGTTTTGCAATGGAAGAATCAAAACTTGCTAAATTTTAGCGAGGTCAGATGCATTTATTACTTTCGTATGTCAAAATACAATTCCGTTAACGATAAAGCTGTAATGATTTTCTAGGTTGGCGCATCGACTAACGGCATATTTGATCTCAGTGACGTGAAAACCAAACTGCTTCAATGGAAGTCTCAAAAAATAGCAGCGCTATGTCCATCTAATGGGCAAGTTTTATGCAATGTTTTTATGCTACAGCGTAATTTTTAATTTGTTAAAGATATTTATATATTATACTGATTTTCTAGGGTTAAACTACAAAATTTATTAAATTTGGCTTGTAGTACAGCACAGCCGACTAACGTAACACTCCGTGATGCTTGTATTGCTTGCTTCACACGGGTTACATCGATGCCAGAGGTATGAAAATGTATTTAGATAAACTGTCAAACACGTTTATAGTTTACGTATAGTACCCAGTATTAAATAATGCACATCGATGTTTAGAACGAAACAGCCGGCCAGTACGGTTTTGTAGAGCGCTGTCACTGTCACTCAGTTAGTATGGGACTTTTCACACGGGTTCGTCAGTCTGTGCGACAGATACAATGCTCTATGAAGCACAATCTCGCCGATTTCTCTCTTTAAGCCTCGATGTGGATTATTTATTGCCGGGTACTATAAAAGAATAGTTGACCTAGCATAACATGTGCTCGCCTAGTAATAAGATTGTAAGGATATTGTTCACAATAACAGCTGGCGAATTTCGACATTGATGTTTATAACATACTAGTTTTTAAGCGCAACTTCATTCACGTGGACTGCAGTCTTATTATTTGAGTAAACCATAACACATATTAATTATGGTTAAAGTAGATTAATCTTAAAAGCCAGACATATGCTGCTGCGGATTTTTATTAAGAACTTTTAGAGGGGAACAATTTTGTAATACATGATTTTTAATAACTTTCACCGTTTACTTACCGCACGCAAGGAAAGCTTTAAATTTTGCCGTTTTCGCATATATTTTTATTGCTGCTCCTCTCTTATTCATCTTAGCGTGATGATATATAGCCAATGGCCTTCCCCGATAAATGGACTACCTTACACTTTAAAAAAATTTCAAATCAGTCCAGTACAGTTCAGTACAGTCGAGATTAGCGCATTCAAACAATCAATCAGTCAAACAAACAAACTCTTCAGCTTTATATATTAGTATAGATTTGTTCAATACATACTAGTTATTTATATACCAATCTGTGGTAGTCTATAATTAGTTTGTAGCTAACTGTACTTTTTAGCTTAAATTTTGTAAGAAGGAGTAAGCTTTGTTTGAATATAAAATAAATAAAATAACGTTAGTCGGGAATGAAAAGAGAACTCTAGAGAGGTATTAGACTGTAAGTGGTCTTATTTGCTATAAATCATTTATCAAAAACTTTATGTGACGGGACATATTGAAATTTTGAGTAGATAGGTAATGTTTTATACGTCATACATGCATTGAAAAATTATAATGAGCAGCGAGATCACTCTTATATATATTGTATTAACATATATACTCATATGTGTTTATTGAATTCAAAACTATTTTCTATTATTTAGGGACCTCAAGAATTGAACGCTTTAAGCGTTTGTGCTGTACAATATTTTACAAACACGTCTTATGCAACATGTGCTACCAATTTAATGGTAAGAATATGTAACCCTACTGATATTCATATTTAACGGTATTTTACTTAAATCTAATATTTAAAAATAATTGTTTGTCCGCATGCCCTTTATCAACTTCAAAACTGCTGGACCGATTTTAATGAAATTTTCAAAAATTTTTAGAATGAACTATTTTGTACATTTTGTGTTGTAACAGTTGAGTTCTGTTTTGAGGATAATTCGAAACCAGATTGAGTCACAGCAACATACGGCTGGACAGCTATTTCTTGATCTAAGTGGCCTCTGATAATAAATAAATTTGAAACAAATTACATAAATTTTTTTTTAAGATTTAAAGAAATCAGTAAAGAGTCATAGATCACGTAGATATTAATCATATTAAGTATTTCATATTGAGAAACAACGTGCCCAATGCTTAAAATAAAATAGAACATAATGTCATATTTTATTTGGAGTTTTATTATACGCTGTTAATTAAGTTGCCTGAATGATGAGTACCGAGAAGAAACAATACTAATTATACCTACTTATTTTGTTGCAGGCGTTATCTACATCAGCATTAAATGTTCAACCTTCTGGTTGTTATATGGGTTACTGTGATTTCGTTAGATGTTTGAGAAGAACAAATTCTGTAAATTTGGTTAGTGGTACATATATGAATTAACACAATTTATAGATTAAAAACAAATCTATAATTAAATATGTCTATATTAAATGTTGTATAATATAAACAAGCAGGTTATTTTTGTAAGCATGAATTTCCGTTATTCAATTAAGTGCTTTATTTCAGATAACACAGTGTACGCGGGAAGCGAGAACAGGCGTGAATATAACACTCGATAGCGATAATGTACGGTTTTATACAAACGTTACATCGTGTATTTTAGCAAAAACTAGATGTGGTACTTTTAATCCCATTACCGGGGAGCCTCAAACTCCAGGATATACTTCTTCGGGGCTAAGAATAAGCAACGCTCTTCAATTTTCTGATGCTGGCGAACTAAGAGTATTATCATTTACTGCCACTACACCTGTTTCAACTTCATTTTGTACTGCATCTACAAATTTATCGCAGACTAGTTGGTTAACCAACGTTTGTTAATGTAAATACTTTCGCCGTTTATTTGAATTATATGATATTAATGCAATAATATAATTTAAAAATATTAAAAAATTTTAATTTTTACTGACTTTGTTTAAGGTATTTTAATTTGTTATCATTCCAATGCCTTTTTTACTCATCTTCGTGTAGTAGGTATATCCATCCGGTTTGCGCGATACATTTATAAAAATGTATCGGACAAAAACCTTTTTTTCCGATCTAATCAAATTAAATCAAAAACTTTATTACATACTAATCTAATTATACGCCTCTCGAAGTACAAAAAGTAGGTCTTGATTTAACTCGACAATTCTTAACAAACAAGAGAATGCAACCATTTGTCTTATCAGGACAAACATCGTCCCTGCCCCATATGCCGTAGTATGACTCGAGTAAATAAGGAATTTATATTTTTATGCTACAGACATCTATATTTTCATTTCTGTTATTAAATAACTAAAGAACCCAGTCCACCAATGTTATTAAACTTTATTCGGTTACACTTACCACATATTCATAAACGTTTATAGTTGCTATTTGTCTTTGTTTACGATGTTTCGGTTAAGGATGTGACTATTAATAGTTTTTTTCCTAACTATTTAATTTTATTTGCTTTTTTTATTTTAATCATTAATAACATTAATTAGAGTGCAAAACTACTGATTAAAAATAACAGATGCGAAAACGAAATTCGATTGAAATGTGTTGCTTGGATACTATGGAAAAAAAAGAAAAAGAGGGTAATAAATATAATAAATCTTTTTTAAATTTATTTGTCATGTTCGATCGATCCGGTTGATTCGATTCGAGATCGATTGTTAAAAATCGATTATTGTGATAAAATAATCGATTAATATTAAATCGATTATTTTGTCGGCTCTTAGTACGTTGATTGATCATTCAATTTCATCAATGTATGATCAATGTTTATTGTTATTGTCGGAATGAAACTTTGTACGTCTGTAAAATATATAAAATAAATGTGAGTATTTTTCTAAATGAACATACATTATATCCGTAATTGCCTTAAAGGTAATTATGTTGTTCTACAATTAGCCGAAATAAAAATATTTAAAATATTCCACACGCTTTTCAGAATATTTAATTTTAATTTTAGAAAAGTTTTGACAATTTTAAAGGTAAAAATGTAAAAGAATGTCTTATTAGTATAAGAAATTACATAATTTATTACTCACCATGAAATATTTTCCGCATTAACCTTTTTAAGTGAACGATGTAAGTTCCGGCAGCTTCCAAGATACGTTCATTGGGAAATTAACAAGATGTAAGTTTCCAACTAATATTCATATTACATAAGCAATAATTATTAGATATATTAGTTTTTAGGAATTTATCTTATATCTTCTTTTTCAACTATGGACTTCCACTGCTTGAAGTAAGTTCTTTCAAATGATTTTTTTAGTTAGTATATAAAACAATTAAGTTCAAATAATCTTCGAGTTAATGACTAATATGAATTCTTATTTAAATTCAAATATTTTATTAATGTTTGACAGTCCATATTCTTTATATGCAATGAGGGATTACTTATTATTTTCTAAACCATATATGTAATGTTTTAGTGTAAGCTAGCTAGCTTTTTGCAACAAAATCAGAAAATAGGGGTTTGGCTGTTGAACCATAGTGACCCAACATATAGTTTTAAAATTATCTTTTTAAGAGTTATAGAACTCAAGGGGCAAAAGACCATATCCAGATATGATATATACCACAGATACAACAAAAGTAAAAAGAATATTTCACATTCTCTAGCTACTATGTTTGATTAATTATACTACTATTGAGTATGATTAATTAATAATTCATTTTATGTACTTCTGGATTATTTGATTTGTATACAAAGAAGGTGGTTGATGTTGATGATCTTAATGATGGTAATCAAAGTACTTTTAATATAATAAGTTATTAAGGATATCTCAATTTTAAATCAGGAAACCAAGTCTTGCTTATTAAATATTTTAGAAATGCTTTTATTTTGGAGCATTTTTAACTGTTTTGAAAAGAAACATTATTTCATTAAATTCTTCAAATTATTCAAAAAAATCAATTTGGCCACCTAGGTTCACAAAAACTAATTTCCCTTAATAATATTATTTCGTTAAATATACATCAATGGAAGACAGGACAGAGATTCATTAAAATTTGTTTTGCATAGTTGTTTCATACCAAGCAATAATTCAAAAGCTACAAAAAATCTAGAAATATCACATGACAAGAAAAAAAAAGAAGAAGGAAATAAAATTAGCCCAAAATTATTTATAAAGATAATCAAACAAAGACAATAAATAGGTTTTAGTAAAATTTAATGAACATTCATATTATTTTAATATGGTTTATGTCATATCCATATACATTACATATTTAATTTAATAATTTTTTAGTTTATTTTCAGAAGCTGCCTTTTGTAGTTTATTTCTTGTAATCTTTTTCTTTTTTTTTATTTTCTTAGTGGTTTGATAGGATGTTTCAGAATCAGAGTAATCAGATATAGTATTAGTTTTCCGATTTGATTTCTTTGCTTGGATTGCAGTTGCTACAAATGCACCTTTCCTAAATACTGTTTTGGCTTGTTTGTTTTGTGCTTCCGGTTGAGTATTCTTGGGTATATCAGTAAAACTTGTACTGTTCATTTGGATAACATTTTCAGATTTAGCATGCTTTAACCTAAAAAATTAATGATCATATTTTAATTATTTTTGTGTAAAGAAATATATGGCTAATCACAGTTTGGAACATTGGGTTTGTCCTATAAATTTTCGAACTTATCCTGGGTACAAGCTAAGATAGGTTGTATCCAAGTCATAGCTCTTTTCGCGGAGTAGCAACATCGGGAACTGCGTGCAGTAGCTCGCTTGGCGACACTTGTGAACTATTTTCGGTGAAAAGTTAACGGCGATTCGTCTTCCGTCTGTGAATCTTCGCCTGAGTGGTCTTTTTAAAAGGACGCATGGTGCAAGTTAAAGCATCCAAAACATTGACGTGCTCTCTTGTTATAATAAAAATAAATTCAATTTCACGTATCGCGCCTAGCGTTCTTGCTGATCCTTGTTTCGGACGCTATACGTACAACTCATGACTAAGAATTCCAAAACTTATCCGGGAAAGCCTGATATTGACGATGCAAGTATAGCCGGTCTCTATCTATAAACAATTCAAATACAACAAACAATAGTCGTTATTATAAATGAATTCACGCTATAACAGTACAATTTTTCATTTTTTTTTACTTTATTGTTAAAACTTAGATTTTCGATATAAACCAACTTGAATATCTGTAATTACTTACTTTTCTTTCTTCTTATTTGTTTTTAATGCTTTATTAACGGGTTCTACTATATCTTCAGTATTTGGCACTTTTAAAGAAATCTTCTTTGGTTTTAATTTCTTTTTCTTTTTTTCGTTATTGCTTCTCTTTCGTTCATCTTCTAATTCTTCTAACTTTTTAGAACATGACCTCAAAAGATTGAAATATGAAAATACCCTTATTTTAGAAATAGTAATATCTTTAAATGAAATTGATATAATTAATCTTAAATTTTTAAACTTAAGCACTATGATTAAAAAAAATCTGAAGAACTACGCTAGTTTGGTAAAAATATTTTTAATAGTTGTTGAAAAAATTAAATTACAATTGGTATAAAGAATACAATTAAGGTTTATGTCAATGTGTCGAGTTATACCTTATTAAATTTCAAAAAATTATAAAAAATACATGCATGTTCATATAAATCTTCAATCAAGACACATTACTTAATTAAATAATATGTGAACCTTATTATATAATATAATTTTTGCAGTACCTGAGCAACGCTTCACTATCAGTGAAATATGAGCTCATAGCAAAATTCGAAATACCCCAAGATAAAGGTCCCTTTTCCTCACTTTGAACTCCAGCCCAAATATTTTTCTTTAACACATTTAATTTTACTTGTAGCTCTGACGGATTATTCCTGGGTTTCAATTCAGACAACCTATTATAAAAGAAAAATCATAAATAAGATTTCTTTCACAAATATACACCAAAAGATTTTGAGATTGTTATACTTAGGAGGTGGTAAGCGATGAAATTGATGCCATGATGCAGGACTAAGTTTGGTTTTACTACATGGTTCGTTAATCATTGACACACTTCGCGGTCTATTCCCTCTTTTACATTTTCTCTCCAGATCTGAATGGAAAGGAGAATCACTGGTCTGAAAGAAAACAACAACAACAAAAAGTAACAAGCTATTATCTCGTTAAAAAACAATTAAAAATTATTAGAATGTAATATAAATTGGCAATTACTGGAGCTGGTAAAATTTTCAATTCCGGTGGCATTTTCTTTTTTCTCCTAAGTTTTTGTTTACCAGACGTTTGTAAGAGCTTGGGTACTCTTCTTACAGGACTAAGGGTTTCTTCAATGGAATCACAATCCGATGATGCGTCCGTCATAGCGTCTGATGTTAAGTCTATTGTAGCCCTAGAAACCTACACCATTATAATAAATAAGTATTTCATAATTTCCATAATACAAACTAACGATAAAATCTAACCTGTAAAGTTTCTCGTTTATTTTTTTTCTTCGCTATCCTACTTATTTTCTCTAGTGTTAACTTTTGTTTCTTAGGTTTCTGTAAACAAAGTGCAATGATTAGAATTAAATGTCTAAATTATTTCAAAAATATTTTATTTCCTAAACTTACAATAGTGTTAATATCTGGTAGGACTGGTGAAGATGGTGGCGCAAGTTGTGTTACACTTAATCTTTCTCTCAAAGGACTAGCTTCTGAACTACTGCTTGACGTGTCACCGTCGTCGCTGTAATTTTGTTAGATTATGATAACTAAGAAAAATTTCAAAATAGTCAAGTTTCATCATATTAACAAACCTTGAATAGTCGGATAAGTCAATATTTGTAGGTTCATCAGCATTTGAACCTTCTTTTAATAAGCGAGTTACTATTTTTGTTCTTAACCTTTCTTTGCTTGGATCTTCGTCATAAAAATCTAGTAGTGTTTCGCAAAATATTTTGCCAAGGCTTTCATAGTCTTGAGCAGAGAAATGTGTTGACATTCTCCCACCTAATTCAGATCCTCCAAATGATGCTTCCATTGTGTAACTATTAGCTACACCTAACATCCAAATAACAACTCTTGCTGTACCTTCTTTACTGCGTTGAATTCTAAATTTACAATTTTCAAATGAGAACTGAAAACATTTAGACATTTCGTTTTAGAAGTGGAAATATTATACATAGGGTAGGGCAGCCATAGGCAGGACTTTAAGTGCCCAACATTAGTAAGAGTCGGAGAGTGACCCGTACTTATCTTTGTCTAATCACAAATAAAAAAAAGACAGATAGGTAGCTTCATTTGCTTTCTCTTTTATAACGTTGGCAAATATAATTTTAGACTGGCTCCCTTACTTTATGTACAATGAATTTATGGACAAAATATAAAAATAGGACATTAATTATTTCAATGAATCAGATACCTTATCGGCTGCATTCTTATGTAACATCAAAGGGAAAACTTGTTCCTGCAAACGTTTCTCAGAATTTTTTCTACTTTCACATCCGTAAATGAATGCGTTATGTTTTCGAGAATGCGCATGCAAATCCACATACATTGTCACGCCACATTCTTCCTGTAACCTACACTAAATTAGGTTAAAAATATACAAAATATACGAATGTAACTAAGAATTGTTATGTTTACCTCCGTATCATTACTTTAGTGTGCCAAACGGGGGGATATGTTTCTCTTATGACGGTCCTGTATTGTCTGTTTAGATCTTTCCCAGTTAGTGAACAACGGTTGTTGCCCACGATAACCTGTAAAAGTGACGATTCGTAGTTGTAAAATTCTATCAATTACAATCACCTCTTCTCTGTCAATAAGATGTAATTATTGATTATGTATGTTAATAAAATTCGGAATTTTTCGTTACTACGCCACAAGAGTAGCTTTTTTTTTCACAATTTTTGTTAATGGCGTAGTTATTTAGACTGCTGTTACAAAACGTTTTCAATTTAAAATTATTTGCACTTCCTTTTTGTTACTCATTTGTGTATATTTTGATATTAAATTAAGGTTCTTCCAATGCTTGTTACGTGCCATGCTTGCAGTAATAGCAAAATTTGCAAAATTTCGGTATTTTATTTCAAAATTATTAATTACTTACGCCATCTGGGTTTAGCATGGGGACTAATTTAAATATAAATTTATCTCTTAGTTCTCTCGCTTGATTCGTATCACCAGTCAAATAGTCCATAAAACCTTTCATCATCCAAGATGACGGAGTTTCGCCTGGATGTACCCTTGCGGTTATTATCACAGCCTTTTTCTTCTGTTAGGAATAAATTTAACAATACATTTTTTTTATGGTACTTAACTAAACAAGCGGACTATTTCAATACTGTAGCCCACTGCAGAAATCTGTAATTCTGGTAAGAATCATAAGGTATCAATAACTAACACCTAAGCATAACACAACACTAAGTCTTCTTGCCTAAGAGGTGCATTAAGAAATCGTTTTCGATGTTTGATGAGGCCGCTTTTAGGTACAATTAAAGTTTGCACGATTTTTTGTTTTTATACATATTGTGGATCTTAGTATTTATACTTCCTATAACCTAATTAAATTTTTACCATTCGTACCTTTGGTTCCATTTCGTTAGAACTTTGCGGAGCAGTTATTGTCAAGTAATATACGTTGTTTCCAGCTAAAGTTCGACACAGCAGTCTTAATTTCGAATAAGTTGATTTAACTGGATGTGCTTGTAGCCTTGATAAATATTCTTGCAAATCTGAATACGTATATGGATAACAGTGTGCAATATATACAGCGTCGTCTGTATGTGGGAACTCGATATTGAACGATAAAGTGTAGCTAGGATATTGTTCGTCCTCTTCGCATCTATAAATGTATTTAATGTTAAATCACCATTTTGATTTGTCTGATGGAAGAAAATAAAATGCATTGCACCGATTAGCAGAGGGAGA
Source organism: Morpho deidamia (assembly GCA_947086505.1). Lineage (NCBI taxonomy): Eukaryota > Metazoa > Arthropoda > Insecta > Lepidoptera > Nymphalidae > Morpho > Morpho deidamia. The sequence continues at coordinate 7,925,694 of CAMTZC010000025.1, forward strand.
GACTTCTGTTTAGAGAAGCCCTGCTCTGGATGAACTCTTTAGGTTATACAGTTACTCCTAATAGAGCGTTCAGCTTTACTATAAATCTACCACCATCACCGAAGTCGGGCATAATTAGGTTTTAGCCATTGTGAGCTTAAACGCTCTCTTTTGATCTGTGGTACCCATAACGAGTTTCTTGACTTACAAAATTACTTACGTGGGATCGTTTTTGTAGTACGTAATATTATCGCCGCAACGTCTCCAGCCGATCGAATGTAACTGAGCGTCCTTGGTTGAGTACAATAAAGGTCGCATGCCCTCGTTGTACAGGCTTTCAGGTTTTGTAAGGTTCACTATTGAGAACCTGTAAGATATATTTGATTGGGTGAGAATTTTGATTGTTGCAATCATATATGTTTACATAACGTACGTAAGCGTAGTAGGCTAATAATGAAATATATAAACTATTTCATTGTTAGCTCACTCATGTTTTAAGGTACAACGCGTATTTTACCTAAGGATAACGACAAAAATTCACATATTCTGATCGTTATGGTCGAGGTCTCGGATTTAAGTCTCAAACCTCAAATTTCTTTATATAATTTATATACAGCCTTGTTTTTACGTAATTATACGTTTTCGTGTAGAATCTACAAACCTCAAGAGGATATCTGGGTTTTAATCAGGTTTATTTTACCAACCCGCATTGGAACAACGTGGGAATGAACTATATAAACATCTTAAGTAACAGCATAATGCCAAAAGCTCTCGTTGGGCAGACCCAACGAGAGCTTTTGGCATTATGCTGTTACTTAATTTTTTTTTATTGAATTCTACTAAACAATGAACTCATAGCCTATTTCCAGTGTCGATAATCTCAGCAAAAATATAGAAAATTAAAAAAATAATAACATCAAAATATTCAAGGAAGAGTTCTTACCTGTACATCATTTGTTTTCTAGTATTAGTAACTCTGAAATAAAACCATTGCATGTGTCTATTGGTATAGAGATCAGTACGAAGGTGCAGCTCGTAGTACGCTGCTGTAATCTTAATAGCTTTAGCCAAATTTCCACTTTCGAAACGTGATTCGAATCTTAATTCATCGTCTCCTCCAGCAGTGGTACAAGCTGATAAGAATAAACGAGAACCGCCTACCGTGGAACGGCTAAACTGAAATGAAATACATAAAAATATGAAAAAAAAATTATAAAATTACAAGTTAGAGAAAATATTTTTTTAGAACCAGTATATATACGCTCATTAAAATTTATATATTTATAATGAATTTATAATAGTCAGCGTCACTTTGCGGATTGGTACATGTAAAAACATGAGTTTAATAAAGTTTTCAATTTCCTAAATGTCTCGTTTATTAAGTAGACATATCAATTTTTGATGTACCAATTTAAAACGATAGCCGCATATCCGCATATATCTTAGTTCTAGTCGTAATCGCAGTACGTTCCAGTATCATAAACATAGTCCCGTAGATACCTACTAGATAATGGGATCGAGATCAGATGGCGATTCGTTCGTATCGATTTGTATCGAAGGTAAACTCATTTACCTTTGGCGATTGGGAAGCAATTTAGGATTAGCTACTAACCTTACACCTATTTCTTTCGCATAAATAGTCTGTGAAAGCATGGTATCTACTTTATTTATTTAATAAACCCCAACACATTAAAAAAGATGGCATTAGAAGATAGGATAAATTTTTAGATAATAATAAGTAAGGCCAATAAGAAAATATGTACGACAAACTGATAGATACGCGTAAGTCATGCCAAAAAAGCTTTTATAAGCTTTATAGAACTTAAAACTTAAACTAAAACTTAAAACTACGAGCGGTTTGGAATGTATTTCAAATTTCAGGAATATTAAGCTATATATTTTGTACAAATATTAGGAGTCTTCGCTATGTACCAAATGAATGGTCATTGTAGATACGTTCTAAAATATTCAGGCCAACCCGATATTTATTTATATAGTATATGAGTTTAGGTGACTGCTTTTGTACAATGCAAATAATGTGCAAACGTATAGACTTACATAGTTTACAGCACTCATTGGGTAGTATTGAAAAATAACCGTGCCAGCTTCCTCACCAACGGGTTGAGGCTTAAGCTCTTTACCAGTAGGTATATAATAGGGTTCAGGCGAAGCTGGGCTCCATGTTATATGCTGTATTCTTTCTTCTACGACCTGTCAATAACAATACTGTTCGTGAATCTCAAATTAATTTTCTGGTCACTATGAAAGTTCTGTATATTATAAATGTTGAGTACGTAACTTAATGTTGGCTAAAACATTGAATCTTTTAATGTTTTATTTACGCACTTCCCTGTCTACGCAAGCGCTTTGAAAATAATATAAATATATCCGGTAATATTTTTGTTACTCAATAGTGATTACCAATGGTAATCATAAGACAAATCGTGATTATAAGACGAAATAGGCAAACATTAGGACCATTTAAAAGAAGTTATTCTTATTTTTTTTTAATTGTCACGTACGATTTATGTGTAGTTATATATTTAATTGTTAATTAATATTGCTCATATGGCTTACTTGACATTCTGACGGCCATCGGGGCGCCTGTTGTGGACAGTCGAGCTCTTTCGGCAGTGCAAATAAATCTCGAGGCTCTTTCAGTTTTGCTGTTGTCTTAAATGTTTTTATGTCTGTATTTATTTCAAATTGATTCGTTTTTATATTATTGTGGAGAAAGTTTGATATGAATGTTCCTGTAAAGAACGAATATTGAATCTGAGTATGTGTATTCAAATTTTAAGTACCGCTCGTTGTTTTTAATTTTTTGTTACAACATTTTTATTGCATATATATATTTTTACGGACAGTATAGTTATATATCACATAAAATATTTATTTTATTTGACGTGAAAAGTAATTTTTAGAAATTTTTTATTTCACCTTTAGTGCATATTGGAAAGAGAGACGCTTGCAAGGTTTTCACTTGATCTATATTCGCTATCAATAAATTATCTTGCAATACTGGATCCCTAGTAGGAAGCGTAAACGTCAGTGTCGTGTTATCTATATATTCTCTTCTCTGTTCCTCTTGTTGTATCATCATAACGTTTTCTTGCATACATTCAAGTTGTTTCCACCATAACATTTTAGTTAGTGTAGTTGAGGTGACTCGTTCAGTGGCTACGTTATTATCATACCGCTAACAAGCTATGTAAAAGAACCTGTCACCATGGCTGCAAATACTATTTAGACTGATAAAAAGCGACAATTTAATTCCTAAAAACTGGCGGGTTAATCGGCGCGCGGAAGCGAACTGAGGTTTTCATGTTCCAAAAGTTTATTGTGATTTCGAGACGAAAGCTTTACTGGATGGCATGTTTCGATCGCATGGCGCTTTATCAAGTGATTGGTGACGTCAAACGATAGAGAGTTCAATACCTATCAATTAAATTTTGTCGCGTGTTTATGTATTGTGATTATACATAGTTTCATAATTATATATGGCGCTGTTAAATTATAAAGACATAGATTTATATTGAACATTGTACGTGGAATATTTTTTATTGATTGTTTATATGAGCTAGTATACTAGTGGTACCCGCGACTTCGTCAATTAGGCAAAATATTCTTTCGTGTTCCCGAAAAAACAGCGGGAATTAATACCGATATGACTGCTTGGTATATAAGCTTTAATTGCACCAAATTTCATTTATATTGGTCCACTGATATTCCACAAATCAACTACTGAGATTAGGCGTGAAAGTGTAACAGATAGACAGAAAGAAAGACTGACATACTTCCGCATATGACTATTTACAACATATTATATTTCATAATTATTTTTATTTATTTGTAAACATATATTACAAAAAAAAATTCAAAGGAAAATGACTTTACTCAAATGTCTACATTTTGTATATCATACCTTTTCCAGTGTTGTTATCAGATTTCAAGTTATTCAAATTCATAGTTTGTTTTACTCGGTAACTTTTCTCATATTCGCACGATCTGCTGAATTATCGTCTATAAAAAAAAAACAAAATGATACATTTAAAATAATTTATATGACTGTTCCAAGTTTGTCTTGGTTCGCTACTGAGTAATTAAATATGGCTTTTTTAAATCTTGTACTGTGACATAATTACTAGAATTATATTATATATTGTCTTAATAATTCATAGTAATAAACGTTATAATTTTTTTCAAACCGTTCCATTTCTACAATTGTTTGAAAAAATGCTTAACAACTTACGTATGTACGTAGTATTTCTTAGTAAATTTTTTCTTCTTTAGTACTAAATCGACAACTACTTAACAACCTCTTATGATTCCTCAAAAACCGAAAAGGTGACTGCACTTCCACGGAATATGTGAACTTGTGTAGAATCGTTCGAAGTTCGGTACTGAAATCATTAATCGCTTAGTTTGCACGGAAATTTCTTAGAACACGTTGTTTCTGAAAACTGAAATACTGCAAACTATATAAAATAAATATACTTTTTATAAAATAAATAATATAAAATACTTTACAAACTATTTAATTAAATGTAGTCTTAATAGAACTTTACTTCGGCATGCAACATGGACGCGTATATGATTTAAATATATTTCAAAATAAAAATATAGTATATAATACAAAATTTTAACAATATAGGAATTGTACAATAATTACTGATAAACAATCCAATTATATTATTGTATTGTATATTAGTTATTCCGCCGTGTGGTATCCGGCTGAGTAGAATAGACCACCCTCATTTCTTACCGAGGTGTCGTAAAAGGCGACTAAGGTAAGTTGATCCAGCGTATAGTATCCGGTTGAGTAGATTAGACCACGCCTAAGGTAAGATTGACGTCGGGCAGGCGGCCGGTCTTTACGACCGTATACCGGTACTGATACGTAGCCAATTCATGTGACAACGTGTTTGTAACATGTTGTGCCGACCTCAATTGAGAGAGGGATAAGGGCAGAAGGAAGATGTTTGTATATTAGTTATTATTTTTAGTTGCTTAGGTTAAGTTACGAAAAATGCTCTAGGGAGGTCTTTATACGAATTGAAAATGGTCTATGTCATATGCCTTCTTCAAATAGTTTTTTTTTATTTCTATTTGCTAGTACTTTTCTAAATCGCTTAATTGCAATGTATTTGACTGGCCCGTTGGCGCAGTGGGTAGTGACCCTGTCTTCAGCTCCGCGGGTCGCGGATTCGATTCCCGCTGAGGACCAACATTTACTATAGACAATTTGTTGGTTCTTCAAGCCTGGGTATGTATTTGTATTTAAGTGTGTATTTAAAAATATATATGTAGTATATTTACCAGTTGTCCGTCACCCATAACACAAGTATTGAGCTACGTACTTTGGGGACGGACGACCGTGTGTGGAAGTGTCCCATATATTTATATTTAATGTATTATTTTGCATTCATTTACATATTAAAACGTGTCTGCAACTTAAAATATTTAAATGACATTCTTAATTACATTATGTATTTGTTACATTTTATCTGTTCATTGTAAACTGGGACGCGATTCAAAGCACAGGCAAATGTAAGTAAAATAATTTTAGCTATTTCATTTTCGTCATGTCGAATCTATTTTTTAATTACGTACCTCCTTCCCCAATCAAACTGCCCCTCCGGTGGGGTGTGCGCAACACTTCTCTTGATGATAAATTCAAAATATTTAATTATTTCCAATTTCACTGTTGACAGTGTTTACAGTTGAAATTGGAAAGTGACTATTGTTTATGTATAAGAAGATAATAATGTACTCATCATTCTCCTGCCCTTATCCCACTCTAAGTGGGGTCGGCTCAACATGTTACAAACATGTTGTCACATGATTTGGCTACGTATTTCACGACCGGCAGCCTGCCTGACGTCAACCTTTTACGACACCTCGGTAAGAACTGAGGGTTGTCTATTCTTTGCAGCCGGATACCACACGGCACATACCTTAGTCACACGGCGTAAGATGATAATATCCTCAATTTGTATAATTATGACAACGTAAATAAATATTTTGTCAATATACGTATTTTTTGATAATTTTAAGTGTTTAAGAGATTTTACCACAGTATTGGAAAAATGAGTGGTATTCTGACTGAATTTATAATTAACTAGATTACACCTTCGTAGCATAATATTAAAATTAAAATCTTTAATCTTTCTTAGCGTTAAAAAAAACATTGATGTAACCAAATCCTGTGGATTTGTATAAAAAGACAATAGTGTAGTTTGTTGTGATTTCTAGGCGCTTTAGTATAAGAAAGTAGGGTTTTTGGTACCTGAAAAAAAAGGATTTTCATAACAAAATTACTCTAGTTAAAATTTAATGAAGTACGTGGTCTTTGATCGTGGGAAGCAGTTTTCGTAATAATTATAAGATTTATTTCCTATTCACTTGTAGAAGTGTGTTACTTTAGTTTCTCATATTTAGGTCGTTATTGTTTTTTACATGTTTATTACGTAATTTCTTTCTGTTGTCAAGACAACCGTTTTAGTTTATCGATATCACAAAGAAAGAAAATTACAAAGAAGGGGTTATCCTTCTGTATATTTCTACTTATTCTTACCTGGTTAGGTAAGAATAAGTAGAAATATACACTAGGAAAAGTATACCATGCTTTGTTTATGACAAGCTTAACACGTTGTTACCTTGACATACGGGTTTTATATCGTTCCGTAACCTAGTTCGTGTGTCAAGATGTGCGTATCTGAAAGCAATTTTCCCCAATTGAAATTAATTAAAAGTCATTAATCCGTTACAGCTACGAAACACTACTTCAGGTGTCTTAAATCTTAATTTATAAAGTGTAAATCAACACAACTACAAGTTTAAAATTTTTAACCTTAATCCGCTTTTTAACGTTTGGTAAATGTTGAAACAAATACTGGATTATTTTTATTGAAGAAAGTTTGTGCCTAGTTTGAAGTCAATCCATGAAGATTTTTACGTTCGTCACACAGCCTGTTTGATACCTACTATACTACACCTACTAATCGTATATCTACGATTCTTCCTTAGTATTTTAATTTAGAATGGAATTCTGTCTTTAGCTTTAATTTATTTTCCAGTTTCGATTGTTACTTTTAAAATTTCATCGGACAGCTGCTGTGGTGTTTTTTTCTTTTCTGAATAGAAAATTTGAAATTTTTGTTTTTAGCTCTGTTCTGTTGAGCTTCTTACAATATAAATATATAATAACTTAAGCGTTAATGAATATTGTATGTACTATCAGTAGTATCAGTAAGTTATACGCCCCAGTGCGTAGCTTTGTTGTAGGGGTCGTCAGGCGAACGTGCAGGTCGTCAGGGGTGATTGGCCGAGACATGGCACGGAGCGGTGCGGATCGATGTCTTCAGACCCTGTGGTGTGTCACTATCATTGAATCATGCGGTCCCCTACTATTGCATCATGTAGTTAAGTCATTAGAAAATCGATATGATTACGTAGTATTTATGTTCACATTTCTTTTAATTAAACCAAGTTTAGAATGATTAGCTATCGAATTTGTATGCTTATAATTTCATATAATAATAAGAAATGAAAATCATGTGACCTAACGAGTGTTATATAACGGAGAGATGACGGAGGCCAGGAAAAAAATATGAAAGGATTGTGTGAAGTATGACAGGCATTTAAAAAGGCTAGCGCCAGATTTGATGAATGATAGGAGTGAAAGGAAAACACGTGCCGACCTCACTTTGACTCGGATAGGGTAAGAGAGTGAGATTTTTCGGTCGAGCGGATACGGGACGTCGAGTCATTGAATCACAATGGGTTTTCCTAACAAAAGAGTAAAATGAGATCTCATTACCCAGTCAAGAAGTTGCTCTAATCACGATCCAGTCTGTCATAATCTATGTACTAAAAATGTTATCGATAACCGAATAACAGTCTCGTCTTCGTTGGCATAGGGTCATAATATACACTATGCTTTAATATATTTAAACGATTGCTTGACCGCTGATTGTGAATTGAAACTTAAACATTGCGCCCTGTTTCTTTTTCGTTAACGTAATAATTATCTAAATGGAGATTAAATAATACTGAAACTTTATTTTTTTAATTAATTTTTTTAGTTTTAGAGCTTCAAAATGGGTCGCAAAGTCGTAGTAGCTGTATGTACATTAAACCAATGGGCATTAGATTTCGAAGGAAACCTGAATAGAATTTTGCAATCTATTCAAGAGGCCAAAGAAATGGGTGCTCTTTATCGTACCGGACCTGAATTGGAAATTTGGTAAGAACTTTTAGTATACCTTTTGATTGTGCGTGCGGTTTCGATTTAGGTGTTATCATTAATTATTGACTATTTGTGGTTATAATTGAAAGAATTTGCATTATTTTGATGCATTATTTATATTAATTATTTCAATATTCTATATTATTACTGAAACTCGCTGTCTTTATAATGATTCACTGAACTAGTACCGATAAAGCCGGACGTCCACTGGCAGCTAAAATAAGTTAGCTTAGTTTAGCTCCCATTGTTGAGCTTGAAAAAGTTGAGGTGTTGAGCTCTCTTACTTGTTTTGTCTTATTTGCATCTGTAGTATTATTATTTATTATTATATGGACCTAGTCCAGTAGGCCTACCATGAACTCTTAGATAACGATTTAATTCAAAGTCAGTACCTAAACCGAACCGCTTTCTTTACGTACCATGAATTGTGAATTGCATTGGGGTCGTAATGATTGAAAAGGATAACGTTTTATGAACTATAGATGACTCTGTCTCTTTTACTACTCACATGTTTTTAGGACGCATTCCGCACGCTCGTTCGACAACGACTTAAAGTGTGCGTGTTTAAAGACGTCATGGTATGAAAATGCAAAACAATTTAGTTTACGTCTTCAATTGAGTGGCATTAAGAGTTCATGGTAGGCCTGCTGTAGGCCCACCATGAACTTTTAGAAAACGATTCAATTCAAAGTCAGTACCAAGCTCAACCGCTTTCTTTTGGTACCATGAAGTGCGGATGCGTAATGTTTGAAGAGGATTGTTGGGATCGTAATGATTGAAAAGGATAACGTTATATAAACTATAGATAACTCTGTCTCTTTTACTCAAATGTTTTTAGGACGCATTCCAAACGATAATTCGGCAGCGAATTAAAGTGTGCGTCTTTAAGACGTCATGGTATGAAAACGCAAAACAATTTAGTTCACGTCTTCAATTGAGTCGCAATGAGAGTACATGGTAGGCCTGAATGTTGACTTTCATATTACATGGTATGGTCGTTGATCTATTATAAATCTATGAATCTTTTATCAAAACGTATAACAATCCCTGTGGCTAAATAACTTCACCAAATTAATTGAAATTTCTAATGTGCGCTGATAAGGTGTGTACCTGGAATTAAACTTAATGTCGCAATGTTGGTACCATCATGTATATTTATTTATTCAGTGATGTATTGATTTATATTTCCTTTGACTAGTGGCTACAGCTGCGAAGACCACTTCCATGAACCAGACACATTCCTTCATAGTTGGCAAGTGTTAGCGGAACTTTTAAAATCACCGACATGTAAAGACATTCTTATAGATGTTGGTATGCCAGTCCAGCATAGAAACGTTTCATACAATTGCCGCGTCGCTTTTCTTAATAAGAAAATATTATTGATCAGACCGAAGATGATTTTATGTGAAGATGGCAATTATAGAGAGACGAGATGGTTTTCCGGTTGGGCAAAAGTAAGTGTCGAATAAATGTTGGTTGTTGCTGTTCTTCAGTTGCTGTTGAGATTCTTCAGCCGTTCAATAATTTTTTTTACAGGATCGCCAAGTGGAAGATTATTTTTTGCCGCGGATGATTTCGTCGATTACCAGTCAGACAACTGTTTCCATTGGCGATGCAGTCCTTTCTACTAGAGACACGTGTATTGGTTTCGAAATTTGCGAAGAGTTGTGGAATCCTCAAAGGTAAGAGCAAAATCAAGAAATCAATTAATGATTAGGTGTGTTGAGTTAGTCAATATTTATTACAGTATACTGATTAGAACGATACGACGATACCAACGATTAAGCGCGAGCGCGATAATAAATAATAAATATATGGGACATTTACACACACGATCGTCCGTCCTCAAAGTAAGTAACTTAATGCTTGTGTTATGGGTGACGGACAACTGGTAGATATACTACATATATAAGTTTAAATACATACTTAAATACAAATACACACCCAGGCTCGAAGAACCAACAATTTGTCTATAGAAAATGTTGGCCCTCGGCGGGAATCGAACCCGCGACCCGCGGAGCTGAAGGCAGGGTCACTAACCACCGCGCCAACGGGCCAGTGATGTTTATCGTTCGACAAAATACGTGTGCAACGATCGTGTTGCCGTGTGGTATCCGTCTGATTAGAATAGACGACCCTCATTTCTTACCGAGGTGTCGTAAAAGGTGACTTAAGTAAGTTGACGTCAGGCAGGCGACCGGTCGTAAAATAACTAACCAAATCATCTAACATGTTTAAAACATGTGCCGACCCCACTTAGAGTGGATTAAGGGAATGAGAATGATGAATTCAATTGTATAGATGTATCTCTTTGTAAAAAAATCTGTATTATTGATATTGATTGATATCAATTATACAGATACAGTATATCTGTATATGATGTTTATAAGTCCCTATAGTTTAAAAGCTTGGGGTTTTGTCACCAAATGGTTCATAGTCTTTAAAGTAGCTTTAATTCCAGCCGACATATACCTTTGAGTCTCGATGGGGTTGAAATAATATCTAACGGGTCAGGCAGCTATATGGAACTGCGGAAAGCATATGTTACCGTGGATTTAGTAAAAAGTGCTACATTTAAAAGTGGTGGAGCGTATTTGTTTAGCAATCTGCGAGGCTGTGACGGTCAGAGGATATATTTCAATGGTTGTTCCTGTGTAGCTGTGAATGGAGAGATTGTTAGTCGAGGTCTTCAGTTTGCTTTGCATGATGTCGTAAGTATATATTTCGTATATGTCTGACCATTTTTATACGTTTCTACAACTAGCTGCGTTCGTGGTACTAACTGCGGCATTAAGAGGCATAAAGATGTAGCCGATTTATAGAAGTAGGCGTTACTTTGCAGAATTCCATATTACAGAAACACCGACAAAAAGAATTCCATATTACAGAAACACCGACAAAATTGTTATCCATTGCGATTGCGTTGATAGGTTCCACGACAAAATCGTAATGCATTACGATTTTGTCGTGGAGCCTATCCTCCCGAAGATGCTTCAGTTTCGAAGCGAAACGGTCGTAGAGATTTTGGTGGTGGTTGTGTGTATTGCTTGTGTGCACTCATTTCTGGTGGTGTCTTGGGATACTGTGGTGACTTATCCTGCATGTTGTAAGGTACGTGAATTTTACCTGCTTTATTCGAAATTCAAATTCAAATTCAAAATATTCTTTATTCAAGTAAACTTGTAAATTGTGCTTTTGAATCGTCAATATCTACTGCTGGTTCGAAAAGCTGTTCCTACCGAGAAGAACCAGCAAGAAACTCGGCGGTTGCTCTTTTCAAGCAATAATTCTTATCACTAGTTACATATAGTAATTAATGTCTTGTACAGGGTTGAAGATAAGCTATATCCACGCATTCTTATCGTCTAGGTAATCTTCAATAGTATAATAGGCTTTCTGAAGTAGCCTTTCTTAAATAGTATTTTTTAACTGCTGTAATGGTAAAGTTAAAGTAGATTGTAGAATTTTATTATAGAATCTTATACCCAAACCCACTAACGAATTACGAACTTTGGCAAGGCGCAAAGCAGGAACCGCAAGCTTATGTCGCTTCCTACTTTGTCTATTATATACATCGCCAATCCTTTTATAATTATTTATATTCATATGTACAAAAATTAAATTACTAAAAATATACTGTGAAGCCAATGTAAGAATACCTGTTTCCTTGAACTTCTCTCGCAGCGAATCGCGCGATTTTAAATTGCAAATGCCACATATGGCTCTTTTTTGTAATACAAAAATTTTTTCAATGTCCGCGCATTTACCCTACAACAATATTCCGTAAGACAATGTTATACACTTAGCATTACATACATTCGCTTAACACACGCGGATTATTGCAAAGGAGTTCTGATATAGTTTCTGCAAGAGGGTGGTGTTTGATACATGGCTATGGTGGCTGAGAGTGGTGTAAGGTGTGTGCGAGAAAATGAATTAAAAAAGGAGAATTTAAGAGTCAAACGAGTCAGTTTGTTTCATTCTTGTTGCATTTAAACTTAGGTCATCCATATGCTGTGTACAGAGGCCTACAATGAACTCTTGCGACTCAATTGATGACATAAACGACGACAAGTGTAAAAAATATGCTTATACGTAAAGCATATTACAAAATTGAAGATTATTTGGTTGATAAGAAAGCCTGGATTTGAAAATCCTTTCAGCTTCATACAAGACAGCGGTTTAATAATGTATAATTAAAAATATTTAAAAGATTGACCGCCGAGTGTCTTGCTGGTTCTTCTCGGTAAGAGCAACATTCCGAACCAGTTGTAGCTTCATTAATCATATTGATGCTTGACGATTCAAAAGTGCCTGAAATGGTTTATTTGAATAAAGATTATTTTGATTTGATTTGATTTGACCGCGAACCGCTTTCTTTTCGTACCATGAAGTGTGAATTGCATTGTTTGAAAAGGTTAACGTTTTATGAACTATAGATGACTCTGTCTCTTTTACTCACATGTTCTTAGGACGAATTCCGAACGTTCATTCGGCAACGACTTAAAGTGTGCGTCTTTAAGACGTCATGGTATGAAAAAGCAAAACAATTTTGTTTACGTCTTCAATTGACTCGCAATAAGAGTTCATGGTAGGCCTTCTGGTGACATACCGATAATTCCTTGAATTCCGATTGCTTACAGACATGAGACAGCCTTTGTACAGTTTAAATGTAACTTGAACTATCTATTTATGTATAATTTTATATAAAAAGTTTTTAACAAATAAATAATCCGCCGATCTCTATAGTTAGTGGTGTTGGAGAGACAAGCTGACGTTTAAGAATTACTTATGATTATATTTTCAGGAAGTTGTCACCGCTACAATAGATTTGGAAGACATACGGTCCTATCGTACAAGAATTAGTTCACGTTCCCATTTGGCTGCATCTAATTCACCGTTTCCTAGGATCCACGTAGATTTCGCCCTCTCTGATGATGAAGACGTACATCTTACTGTCAATCCACCTATAGAGTGGAAGTATTTGACGCCAGAAGAGGAAATAGAGCTGGGTAAATTGGTCTATGTCTTAAATTTTTTTAACATTTTACTGACCTTCCTGCCAAAGGCCAACCTTTTTACACTTCAAATTATAAAACAAAGTCCCTAAGAGCTGTGCGTGTGTGTAATTGATTTTCTCAAAATCTACTGAATTGATGTTTGTACGGTTTTTACTAAATGCCAGTTCAATTCTTTCGGAAGGTTTAGGTCAATGGTTTATGGTGTTATGTAAATTTTTTTGAAGAGAACGCGCATTTGTAAAAATTTTCGCCTACTAGTAGCATCAGGTGCGTGCGTTGCGTTAACTATATGAGATACAGTTAAGTAATGTACTAGAGATGTGTACATCTACAAAAATACTTCAAAAAAGTCCGCAACATTATGTCTCTATCTCTTATAATTAATTCACAATAACTACTTTTATGTTCATATTTCAATTCTGATCTGATCTGATCTCCATGAGGGTGAAGGCATATAAATAGCTATTTTTCTATAAATAACATGTTGGTTCTTCGAGTCTGGCTGTACTTATGTAATTAAGTATTAATTTACAATTATATGTGCATTATTTACCAGTTTTCTATCACAATAACACAATTATTATAATACTACATTGGAGACGGCCGACCGTATGTGCAATTATTTAATATATTTATTTATTTGTAATAATTTAATGGTTATGTGAATATTATTAATGTTCACACAATTGATGCCTCTGACCCAACAGTCCTCAATTCCAGACCACCTATTTGTCTTGACAAAAAAAATCTACTCATTACATGATGGAGCATCTGATAGTCGCGTCGAGTCTACTTTCAGAATAGGGCGGATCGCAATATGTCAAATTTAACTAATAAATCAATTGCTTTACTATAAGTGCCATTTGTACCTTCGTTATTTCATATATTTATTTATTTGTAATAATTTAATGGTTATGTGAATATTATTAATGTTCACACAATTGATTCCTCTGACCCAACAGTCCTCAATTCCAGACCAGCTATTTGTCTTGACAAAAAAAATCTACTCATTACATGCTGGAGCATCTGATAGTCGCGTCGAGTCTACTTTCAGAATGGGGCGGATCACAATATGACAACTTTAACTAATAAATCAATTGCTTTACTATAAGTGCCATTTGTACCTTCGTTATTTAATATATTTATTTATTTGTAATAATTTAATGGTTATGTGAATATTATTAATGTTCACACAATTGATGCCTCTGACCCAACAGTCCTCAATTCCAGACCACCTATTTGTCTTGACAAAAAAAATCTACTCATTACATGCTGGAGCATCTGATAGTCGCGTCGAGTCTACTTTCAGAATGGGGCGGATCACAATATGACAACTAATAAATCAATTGCTCTACTTTAAGTGCCATTTGTACCTTCAAATTTATACGATACTGACACGTCTTCAAGTTCAAACTTGATGATGCTGATTATTTTATTTACTTTAATGTTTATATTTTCAGTATGTTTATGTTTTTTTTATGCCATGTGGTATCCGGTTGAGCAGAATAGACCACCCTCTTTCTTACCGAGGGGTCGTAAATTACGACTAAGGTAAGTTGATGTCAGGCAGGCGAGCGGTCGTAAAATTCATAGCCGAATCATGTGACAACATGTTTTATAACATGATGTGTCGACCCCACTTAGAGTGGGATAAGGGCAGGAGGATGATGATGATGATGTTTTTGTATGTTTTTATATATATATGTATTGAATTTTGTATAGTACATAACTATCTATGTATATTAATTAAATATTCGTATGTAAGTTTATGCACCTACTACATACCTCTATATATAATTTCTTCCCACGATGCTGTCTGGTAGAAATCGCTGTTAAGTGATAAGACTGCCTTTTTGTACAAGACTTCTAGTTTTAAGTATACTTTGTATATTCTATATGTTTTATCGTGCAGTAAAGTTTATAAATTAAAAAAAAATCTTTTTATAGGTCCGGCGTGTTGGTTATGGGATTATCTTCGGAGATCAGGACAGGGTGGTTTCTTTCTCCCACTTAGTGGAGGCGTTGATTCTACAAGCACAGCGTGTATTGTTTTCTCTATGTGTACACAAATATGTGATGCTGTACAGAAAGGAGGTAATTTATACTTTTCTCTATTCTTTATCTCACCTGTCATATCAACTACCGAGAAAATTATACAATTTAATTAGTTTCGACTGAATTTAATATGCAAAAATGTTATTTTGCTATAATCCGCTATACAGTAAATAGGAAATTTATATAGTGCTAAATGTATAGTGGACTATCCGTTTTTTCCTACCCGTTACATGCTGGATTCGTAAAAACACATGCATAAACCTCAACCACTGCCACCACAATACACAAGCACTACACACGTTCACTATCACAAACTCAACAATCGTTTCGCCTCGCAACCGAAGTATCAACAGGATCTCCATGTCAAAATCGCAAAGCCTCGCAAATAATTTTATTATTACTTTTATTGATCTCCGCAAAGTAACGCCTAATTCTATAAATTATGCAAAAATGTTTATAGTATAAAAAAATGTGTGCTAACTTTAATGCAGTAGCTAGTACATGACTTCGTCTAACCCAGTGTTTTCCAAACTTTTTTGTTACATGCATTACCTTATAAATTTTTTGCCACCCCTATGTGACATACATAAATTTTAATAATAAATTATTGTATAGAAACTATAACAGAACGACTTTGCTATAATCCACGCGGGTTAAGTGAATGCATGCTAATTTTTATGAAGCAGGCAAATTCACGTACCTTACAAATGCAGGACAAGTTACCACATGCATCCCATGACGCCCCCACCAGCACATACATACACAATACACAAGCACTACACACGTTCACCATCACAAACTCAACAATCGTTTCGTCCCGAAACCGAAGCATCATCAGGATAGGCTCACGACAAAATCGTAATGCATTACGATTTTTGTCGTAGAGCCTATCCTCCTGATGATGCTTCGGTTTCGGGGCGAAACGATCGTCGAGATTGTGATGGTGGGTGTGTGTGCTGCTTTTGTGTGCGTTGTTGCTGGTGAATTGCGCCTTGGGGTGCATGTGGTGGCTTGTCCTGCATGTATAAGGTGCGTAGATTTTGCCTGCTTCATACACATTAGCTTTGCATGCATTCACTTAACCCGTGCGGATTATAGCAAAGTAGCTAGTTCTGTTATATTGCTTGTCATTACGATTATATTATCCGCGTGGATTATAGCAAAGTAGTTCTGTTGTAGTTTCTGTAATATGGAATTCTGCAAAGTAACGCCTGCTTCTATAAAGCAAATAATTGGATTGTTCACTTAAGAAACTCAAATGATTTGTTGAATTTGCCTTTTTTTTTGTTAAATAGTAGTAAGTAGTAAAGTAAAGTAAACTACTTTTTGTTAAATGTGACACCGAAATTTAATTGCCCCGTCGTGGCCCATGTTAGAAAACACTGGTCTACCCAAATAATCTATTTAAAAATAGGTAGCGAAAGTGAAAACCGTAACTACCTTGGTTATTTAAAGTTAATTGATTCGTTAAGCATATTCTTATTGTTATATCGACTTATCGTCGGATGCACCATATTTCGTCCAATAATAATTGGAGAATGTAATTTCTTTTAATTTATTCTCCGTATTGTTTGTTTTTTCAAAGAAAGTCAAGTTTTATACGACGTCCGCAAGATTCTTTGCCATTCGGATTATACACCATCTGATCCTATGGAGTTATGTAACCGATTACTTGTAACTTGTTATATGGCAACTGAAAACTCAAGTCAGGATACAAAACAGCGTGCTTCTCAGGTAAATTTTGTATTAAATAACATGTTTAACATGAAATTTATTGAATACTAGCTGTACTGTAAATTTTAAACATAAAAGTAGTTATTGTGAGTTAACCATAAGAGATAGAGTCATGCTATCGCAGACTTTTTTTGTAGTATTTTTATAGATCTGCAATTCTCTAATACATCACTTTATCGTATCTCTGTCGAATATATTCATCGCTATTTGAATTAAAAGGAGCAAATATTTATAAACCTATTATTACTTAGACAGATTTTTTGATATAGTTAGTTTATGATTTTTCGAGTTGGTTTGATTGCGTTTTTAACAATTAATTATACTACTGAACTAAAGATATTTGAGTCTATAATTTTTCAAATTATATAACCTAGTAAAAATATCAGGTAAGCTTCACTTATACAATAATAGTACTGGCCCGTTGGCGCTGTGGGTAGTGACCGTGCCTTCAGCTCCGCGGGTCGCGGGTTCGATTCCCGCCGAGGGCCAACATTTTCTGTAAACAAATTGTTGGTTCTTCGAGCCTGGGTGTGTATTTGTATTTAAGTATGTATTTAAACTTATATATGTAGTATATCTATTATCTACCAGTTGTCCGTCATCCATAACACAAGTATTAAGTTACTTACTTTGGGGACGGACGACCGTGTGTGTAAATGTCCCATATATTTATTTATTATTTTTATTATTATTATTAATAGTGGTAATAGTAGTCAGTATATAGTCAACAAAATCATCATCATTCTCCTGCCCTTATCCCACTCTAAGTGGGGTCGGCACAACATGTTACAAACATGTTGTCACATGATTTGGCTTCGTATTGTACGACCGGCCGTCTGCCTGACGTCAACTTACCTTAGTCGCCTTTTACGACACCTCGGTAAGAAATGAGGGTGGTCTATTCTATGCAGCCGGATACCATATGGCTATATATAGTCAACAAAATCATAAATCAAAATAAGATTAAGCAAGAAAAACTCCCAGATTCAACTTAACCGTATAAGTTTAGTTGTTTTTATTTTAAGTCCGAACGAAGTAAAGGATTTGAGTGATTTTTTGGTATGTATTTGTATATTACAGCGATATTTTTGCTTCATATTTATACAATAAACTAGCTGTTCGATCACACGTTGCTGTGGCTCAGCCTTGTTTCGAATTCCTCTCGGAACAGAACTCAGCAGTTAAAAAAATGCTCCGATCAACATATTCATCATTCTAAAAATTGACTGAAAATTTAATTTAAATCAGTCCAGCCGTTAAATACATGCAGATAAACATTTATTTTTATGTATTAAGATAAGAAACGATTTTCTCAAAGGCCAATCAATTTTTTTTAACAACTTATCAACTCTGCGCTCAGATCACAATTTTTTTATGTAATGGCGCCATTACTCTTTTCTTCTCTCATCACTTTTCCTCTCCTCCCCTCCTCTCTCTCCCTCTCCAGAATTATCCGTACGTCATCATGCCACAACACACGCGGGGCTCCTTTTTCCTCCCTTAAAATATAGTTGAAACCCTGGAGGATGTAATGATCTTTTTTATCTAAAACAACCATCCAGTAACTAGTAGACGCATTCAGTTTTTCCTACTTAGTTCGTGATGCTGGAAATTTGTTAATATTTGACTGGCCCGTTGGCGCTGTGGGTAGGGACCCTGCCTTCAGCACCGCGGGTCGAGGGTTCGATTCCGCCGAGGGCCAACATTTTCTATAAACAAATTGTTGGTTCTTCGAGCCTGGGTGTGTATTTGTATTTAAGTATGTATTTAAACTTATATATGTAGTATATCTTCCAGTTGTCCGTCACCCATAACACAAGTATTAAGTTACTTACTTTGGGGACGGACGACCGTGTGTGTAAATGTCCCATATATTTATTTATTTATTTATTATTATTTCCAGCTTGCTAGTGAAATCGGTAGTTATCACTTTCCCATTATGATAGATTCCGCTGTCAGTGCCGTTTTAGGAATATTCACAACTGCTACAGGACTCGTGCCTAAGTTTAGAAGTAAAGGTGGATGTCCTAGACAAAATCTCGCCTTACAAAATATACAGGTAAGTTACTTATTAATAAGTTTTGTGTGGAGTATTATTTTATTGATCTTGATTAAAATTAATTTTCAGTTATCTTAGCCAATATCTTCATTTTTGCACATTAAAAAATCTAATCCTCTCCGTAAAATTTGATATCCGATAAGCCAGGGTTGACAGGGTTTCCGCAACTGATCTGAGTCAAAACGCATAAACGTAACTATCATGTATAAAAATAACTCTCTCTTGAACAACTTCATGAATTAATAAAAAATTTACGATAATATTCATAAAATGTTTTTTAAAAACTAAAATTAAACCTGTTTCGATACTTAATTACTATATTTATTGCCGTATTGAAATGTTTGTATTAAAATTGAATAAATATTTGAGTAGCAAAAACCTTTGACAAACGTTTCTTTATGAGGTTCAAGAGACATGCACGAAATAGAACTATACGAAAACTATGGATTCGAAGGCTTCCTAGTAGTATAAAAGGTTGAAGAACTCTACAATAAGCTATTTAGTATAGTGTTAAGTAAAATGGTGAGATTGACACTGTCCAAGTCACCAGTTTTTAAACTCCCGGCAATGAGTGTTTTTATTAAAAACTATTTGCCTAATTGATATTTCAAATGCACTTTGAATCGTCAAGGATCAATATTATTAATGAAGCTACATCCGGTTCGGAATGTTGCTCTTACCGAGAAGAACCAGCAAGAAACTCGGCGGTCAATCTTTCAAAAATTTTCAATTTTACATACACCGTAGTCTGGAAGCTGTGATAGCCTAGCGGTGAGACCGTGTGACTCTCTAGAGACCAAGGGCAAGGCACCAATGAGTTTTTCTATTAAAACTTATTTGTCTAGTTGATAATTGCAATTTATCACTCGCTTTTCGGTGAAGGAAAACATCGTGAGGAAACCTGCATATCTCTAGAGAATTCTAGGGATATGTGTTACCTAGCAATCCGCATTGGAGCAGCGTAGTAGGTCTTAGCTCTTATCCTTCTCTCCAAAAACAGAGAGAGGAGGCCTTAGCCTAGCAGTGGGCATAGTAACAAGCTGTTACTTTTTACTTTACACCGTAGTCTTGTATGAAGCTGAAAAGATTTTCAAATCCAGTCATTTGTATCATCCAAATAATATTTTTGTAAGCATTTTGTAATATGCTTTACGTATGTAAGCATTTCTCTTACATTTCACTTAAACCTTTCTGTAGACTGGTCTAGTATAGACTGCGGAATTTTATTGTAAAAGCGAATACAGAGACCAACGAATGAGTTGCTAACTCTGCTGAGTCGCGAGAGGAATCACAATCTTATTTCGACCACTTGTATGTCTATGATATACATCAAATTTCGTTTTATACATATGGATATTTATCCGTACGAATGAAAAATGTGACGATACAGTTATTTTGCAATTTATCACACGCCTTGCGTTGAAAGCAAACATCGAGAGGAAATCTTTACATCTATAGACCATTCTGGGGATACGTGTAACCTACCAAACTTTATTGGAGCAGCGTGTTGGGTAAAAGCTTCTCTTCAAAATGGGGAGAGGAGGCCTATGGATTATTACTGGCCGTTACTTTACTTTTTAACTAATTTCTTTTTGGTGAACACAATTGAACAATACAATAATTTATATGCTAAGTACCACTCATAATAATTTATAGAATTAGGCGTTACTTTGCGGAGATCCATAATACAAAGTAATAATAAAAATTATAGCAAAAAAAAAAATTATTACTTTTTTACCACTTATAATCTAACTGCAACCCTTAAGGCGTAAGCACGGCAATTAATTATTAGTTAAAACTAACAATGAAAATTTTAAAACGTTACTCATCGTTATTGAATTTTATGTAATTAATGCAACCTATAATTATAGCAAGCCGTGAATCTAAAATGTCTCATATGCTTTATGTATGATTTTTAATTGAATTGATGATTTTTAAATTAATTTAATTGTATGATTATTGTCTGATTATTTTTAAATAATTTCTTTACAGGCTCGTCTTCGGATGGTCTTGTCATATTTATTTGCACAACTGATGCTATGGATTCGTGGAAGACCGGGTGGTTTACTAGTATTGGGCTCGTCAAATGTAGATGAAGCTTTAAGAGGATATATGACCAAGTATGATTGTTCAAGTGCTGATGTTAACCCTATAGGAGGAATATCTAAGACAGATTTGAAGTCTTTCCTACAGTATGCTAAAAGCCGGTAAGAATCTTAAATATAATTTGTGAGAAATTGAGAGAAGGAAATGATAAGACTTAGGTCTTAACGTTGTATTTAATTAATTTTATTTTGCATTCTAGTATTAAATCCTTACAGAATTTTTAATGAAAAAAAAAACAGCGACGATAATCGGTCTCGCAGGTTATGTTTTGTTTTTCCAGTTTTTCCAGTAAGATTTAACATTGATAAAAAAAATGAAGTAACGTCGTGATACAATTTTTCTATTTTCATATCCTCTATATATTAGCCTGCAGAATCGTCCTTGCCTGTTAAAAATACAAAGCCGCATCATCCCTTTGCTGTATTATTTTGAAATGAAAATTAAAACAAAGTTCGACCACATTTGCATTTTTTTAATGACAAAAATCTAATTTCCTTTTCTCAAGGGACAATCCCTACAAAAAACGGGACTGTTTCGCCAAATTCACGACGTGTGGTCACTTTACATTAAAACTTGTCACTACATTAAAACTTGTCACTTTACATTAAAACTTGTCACTTTACATTAAAAAATGTCACTTTACATTAAAACTTGTCACTTAAGACATAAAGCTTGATATTAAACGACGTCGAAACAGCAAAACTAGTTTATTTTGCTTACTTCCATAGCATTATGTCTCATGGAATAATGTTATGGGGTAAATGCGCTGATATTGAGAAAATTCTTGTATTGCAAAAAAGAGCCGTAAATACGTGGCATTTATAATTTGAGTCCGCGTGAGTCCCTGCGAGATAAGTTTAAGGAAACAGGTATTCTTACGTTAGCTTCACAGTATATTTTTAGCAATTTGATTTTTGTGCATAAAATATACATAATTATAAAAAGATTGGCGATGTATATAATAGACAAAGTAGGAACCGACATAAGCTTGCGGCTCCTGCTTTGCGCCTTGTAAGAGTACGTAAGTCGTTTGTGGGTTTGGGTATAAGATTCTATAACAAAATTCCACAATCAATTTTAACTTTGCCATTACAGCAATTTAAAAATACTGTTAAAAAGAGGCTGATACAGAAAGCCTATTATACCGTGGAGGCTTACATTGATGATAAGAATGCGTGGATATAGCTGCTCTTTGACCTTGTGCAGGATAGCTATGACAAAATGTAATTAGTATTAAGAATCTTCTTTTTTAAAAGAGCTCCACCGAAGTTTCTTGCTGGCTATTCTCGGTAGGACGGCTTTCCGAACCAGCAATAGAGTCGACGATTCAAAAGCACTTGTTTACAAGTTTATTTGAATAAATAATATTTTGAATTTGAATTTGAATTTGAATTAAACGTCATTTGAACAGATTCTTCTTGCCGTCTCTATCTGAAATATTACAAGCGCCACCAACAGCAGAACTCGAACCGTTGGCCGACGGTCAAATAACACAGACCGACGAACAGGATATGGGCATGACATATGCGGAGTTGTCGGAGTTCGGTCGGCTGAGGAAGACTTACCACTGTGGACCGTACAGCATGTTCCAGAAATTGGTGCACAAATGGAGTAATAAATGCACGCCACAAGAGGTAGATCAATCTTTTTTTTCTCTCTTTATTTTCAGAGTATCCGGCTGAGTAGAGTAGACCAACCTCCTTTCTTACCGAGGTATCGTAAAAGGCGACTGAGGTAAGCTGACCCATCGTGTGGTACTCGGTTGAGTAGAATAGACCACCCTCCTTTCTTACCGAGGTGTCGTAAAAGGCGACTAAGGTAAGCTGACCCATCGTGTGGTACTCGGTTGAGTAGAAAAGACCAACCTCCTTTCTTACCGAGGTGTTGTAAAAAGCGACTAAGGTAAGCTGACCCATCGTGTGGTACTCGGTTGAGTAGAAAAGACCAACCTCCTTTCTTACCGAGGTATCGTAAAAGCCGACTACGGTAAGCTGACCCACCGTGTGGTAACCGGTTGAGTAGAATAGACCACCCTCCTTTCTTACCGAGATTTCGTAAAAGGCGATCAAGGTGAGTCGACCCGCTGTGTGGTATCCGGCTGGGTAGAATAGACCACCCTCCTTTCTTACCGAGGTGTCGTAAAAGGCGACTAAGGTAAGTTGATCCACCGGTATCCGGTTGAGTAGAATAGATCACCCTCCTTTCTTACCGAGGTGTCGTAAAAGGCGACTAAGGTAAGTTGATCCACCGGTATCCGGTTGAGTAGAATAGACCACCCTCCTTTCTTACCGAGGTGTCGTAAAAGGCGACTAAGGTAAGTTGATCCACCGGTATCCGGTTGAGTAGAATAGACCACCCTCTTTCTTACCGAGGTGTCGTAAAATACGACTAAGGTAAGTTGACGTCAGGCAGGCGGCCGGTCGTAAAATACGTAGCCAAATCATGTGACAACGTGTCTGTAACATGTTGTGCCGACTCCACTTATAGTGGGATAAGGGCAGGAGGGTGATGATTCGCTTAAGCGAATATGCCTCTCCGTAAATTAATAAACAAAAGGTAGAGCAATCGTGAGCTATTCTAATAAATTTGTAGCTTATGTAAGTTAATTTTTACCCATTTATTTATTATTTGTTTATTTATAAAAGGTTTATAACAGGCGTTAGTAATTGTTTTAGTTGTCATTTTTTATTTCACAGATTTTCCTCTTGATATTTAGTTAAGGTTAAAAGGAGATGGGCAAAATCTGGCCTGTGCGGACTAAATAATGAAGTAGATAATAAAATGCAGTATTAAATAACGCCAAAATCAATAATATATCTGTACTACTAGGGAAAACAGGTATTAAATAAAAAAGTTATTTTTTTGATCCAGTTCAGTTAAAATTTCAGTAAGAAAGTCCATATTATAATGTCGATTAAAGAAATGAAAGATTTTAAATAATTTGATGATATATATTTAAAAGAAAATTAAGTACACAGAAAAGCTATGGCGCCTATCCCGTGAAGGGATTGGTGTAAACAATTGTTCGGTGAATGTGACCTGTCTCCTTAATATTAGCTTTTACACACTGAAAGTAGATCCTATTTTTAAAAATATCTAATAATAAATTCCAATACTCTTATGTAAATTTCTATGTGAATCTGTCATGGTCGTGAATTTATGTCTTCTTATTCTCAGGTTCTATCGAAAAAAGACTTGTACTTGAAGAGTGACATTCGGTCTTTTTATTAAATATTATTTTATTTCAGTCCATTGAGCCCAACATTGTATGAGCTATTTGCCCATCTCCTTTAAGTGAGGAGTTTTTCTCATAAGTACTAGATTTATGTAAATTTCTATGTGAATCTGTCATGGTCATGAATTTATGTCTTCTTAATCTCAGGTTCTATCGAAAAAAGACTTGTACTTGAAGAGTAACATTCGCTCTTTTTATTAAATATTATTTTATTTCTGTCCATTGACGCCGACATTGTACGAGCTATTTGCCGATCTCCTTTAGGTGATAGGGTTTTCTCATAAGTACTAGGTTATTAGAATATGTATTTCACATTAAATTGTAGGTGGCGGAAAAAGTGAAACATTTCTTCCGTTGTTACGCCATAAATCGTCATAAAATGACGGTTCTTACGCCCTCATATCACGCGGAGACTTACAGTCCTGATGACAATCGATTCGACCATCGGCCTTTCCTGTACCGAGTCCACTGGAACTGGCAGTTCAAGGTCATTGATGACACCGTAAGTGATTGTATATGTTATTAAGATTTCTCTCGTCTGCTAAACGAGATACAAATGTCTCATTAATTCACACTGTTATATGTTATTATGTACAGGGGTTCGTGGATTTGAATGAAAATACCCGGTGACTCGTTAAAAATACTTAATACACTTTTCACTACAAACTTAGTACTTATAATCTCTATGTAGTCTCTGTATAGTCAAAGGACTACATAGAGACTATAAGTACTAAAAAAAAGTAATAATTAAATTATTTTGCTATAATCCGCGATACAGTAAATAGAAAATATATATAGTGTTAAGTATATAGTAGACTATCCGTATATTAAATTTCAGAATTTTCGCAAAGCTTTGCGATTTTGTCGTGGAGTCTATCTCCTGATGATGTTTCGGATGCGGGGCGAAACGATTGTTGAGTTTGTGATAGTGAACGTGTGCAGTGCTTGTGTATTGTGGTGGAAGTGGTGGAGGTTTGTGCAAGTGTTTTTACGAATCCTGCACGTATCGGGTATGAAAATACGGATAGTCCACTACACATTTAACACTATGTATATTTTCTATTTACTGTATCGCGGATTATAGCAAAATAATTTTATTATTACTTTTGTATTATGGATCTCCTAATTCTATAAATTATTTATAAGTACTAAGTTGACAACGGTCTTAAGTACCTTAAGTAATAAGAAATTAGAAATATAGTTTACCTATATACATTTTTTTATATAAAGATGATTGATATCTGTAAATTTAGGAGGATAATTAAAGGTTCGTGTTAATTACAGGTTACCCAAATGGGGAAGGATAAACGCATTAAACAGGGAGAGACTAACACAAAGCAAGTATCGCCATCGAGTTCTAATATGAACATAAACTTTAATGTACGACGCGATAGGAAGGGTGTACTCATATAAATAATAAACAACAATTAATTAGCCTTTGGCAGATAACTTGTTTCCGATAACTGTTACTTATTTTATTACTACTCATTTTTTATTTGTACTTTTAATGATGGAGAAAAAACTATTTTGGTAAAGACTAATCCTATCATAATTTTGTGTACATATATATATTTAAGATAAGGTATAGTTTCTATAACTCACACGTCTATTTTTGAGATAAGCAATTCAGATAGAGTAAGTCACGTAGTGTATCCGGAGTATGGAAATATATTCACGGCGTGTGCTAGCAACTTTAAGAGAAGTATTAGTTAACTTAGCGGGTGGCATTTTAACAGATATTTTTCACATTTCCTGTTACTTTGTCTATGGAATATATCGCATTCTTAGAATTAAAGTGACTGAATTCAAAAAGTTGTTTTGTGGCAAATTGCAAAATTTGAGAGATTCATAACTTGGAAGAGCAAGAAAACAGTAGCTTTTTTTAATAGTTTTTAATCTCATAGATGACATTGAAATAAAGATTACAATGTATCTAACTCGATGACTCCTAATTTTGATACTAAGCGTTTGATATAGGCATTTTTAAATGGACTCTTTATTAATGCGTCAAGAGTGGACTATGCATTAGTAAATGGTAAATTTACTTGGAGAGGTCTAAAATAATACAAAATTGGTGATGTAAAATAACGTAAAGACATAAAGGTGAAAAATAATATTTGTAATATCGGTGATATTATTTGTAAATACTCATAAACAATGATTTTAAATATTTTTGTTTATAATTTCTATTTTCTAAACAATATTATCAATGAGACTCGTGCTCTATTAAAGTATTGTTTTATATAATTTATAGAATTAGGCGTTACTTTGCGGAGA
This sequence comes from Morpho deidamia, assembly GCA_947086505.1. NCBI lineage: Eukaryota > Metazoa > Arthropoda > Insecta > Lepidoptera > Nymphalidae > Morpho > Morpho deidamia. Next base: position 7,952,411 of record CAMTZC010000025.1, read on the forward strand.
TCCATAATACGAAAGTAATAATAAAATTATTTTGCTATAATCCGCGATAAAGTAAATAGGAAATAAATATAATCTTAATCTAGAGTGGACTATTCGTATTCATACCCGAAACATGCAGGATTCGTTAAAACACATGCAAAAACCTCCACCACTGCCACCACATTACACAAGCGCTACACACGTTCACTATCACAAACTCAACAATCGTTTCCTCCCGCAACTGAAGCATCATCAGGAGATAGAATCCACGACAAAATCACGCACCGATTACTATCGTGTTGTTTTTATGGCTCATATTAAAAACAATAACTTTATAATTATAATCTTATAACAATTATAATTTGAATACAATACACTAAAAAGAACCAGAAATTTATATAATGGAACAGTTACTTGAATTATATTATATTATTTTTAATTCGGTCGTCGGTTATATTTTTTATAATTCGATTTACTCACCTTAAAATTAAGTATTAAAAATTTACGAATACTCATTTAGGCCATTTAAAAAAATGTTACGATATATTTATTGCTTTAAATTCTATATCAACCATCTCCTATCCACATATCCATCCACAGTCATATTTAATATTCGTTAGGTCACATGATTTTCATCCCGTCTCATTACATGTTCATACCATCTTAATATTGCACTTGTCTTATCTAAAACTAGCTGACCCTGTGTGTTACCTTTTAGCTGAATTAATCTTTTCAACCTTTTTAATTGATTAAAAAAAAATACAATAATTCACCCTTTTTAAAAAGTTTACACAAAATACATTTATGAACGCATGCATAAATGTCAATCATTACTTACATTATCTGACAGGATGACAACAAATCTTTGACAGGTACGAAACGAATGCAATTTATTTATTTACATAATTATGTATTCGTCGATTTTTCATTGTTTTTAAGATGTTTTCTGTTATTCGGGGCAGAGACAAATCTAACGAATCAAAAGCCATGAAAATTGGTCCAGCAGATCTCGAGATATAAGTGTTGTAACACTTATGTTTGTTTTATATATATATATAAGATAAGATAAGATAAGCGCAAAATTTTAGCGGTTATTAATTATTATCATTGCTTTTAGCGATTTATAATTGTAATTATTTATCATAAGGAAGTGCGCAAATAATAATTATTTAAGCGTTAACAAAGTGACGTTATCACTATAGTACAAATATTTTGTCTTAAGTTGGATTACTGTTTTATTGATTGACGTGATTTACACTACAAGAATTGATTCTACCATTTTCCTTGAGAAACGCTATGTTTGTTTTTTTTTATAAAGACCATATTCATTAAAAAATATTTGCACATAATGAAATATTAAATAAATCCGATGGGATGGCTAGCCCTTTGGCGCAGTGGGTAGTAGTATCTTGACTTCAGTTATAATTATCTATAAACAATTTTTTGGTTTTTCGAGTCTGTGTGTATATTTGTAATTAAAAAGTATTTAAAATCATATATGTATATATTTACCAGTTGTCTGTCACCCATACACAAGTATTATGTTATTTACTGTGGGGACGAACAAATGTTTGTGTAAATAGCGCCTATATATTTATTTATTTCGCATATATTTGTCATTTTGTCATAAATCTAAATTTTAAAAATACAAATTTGTCTGTTGTATGCCTGAGATTTTATTTATGTACTTACTTATTTAAAACCTAAAAAGGCTTAATTTAATTGCACATAGCGACTATTTTAAATTAGAAGTTGGCTTAAACAGTGTGTTTATTTCATTTCAATATTGTAGTAATATTTTCGGGTATTTTTAAAGAATAAGGCTTTAATGTCAAAATATTCCCATACGAGTGACATTTTGCCATTTTAGGTAAGTGTTAATTATTTTTTAAATTTAAGTAGTGCTTGCGCACAATTAAATGTACTTTTAGAATTGAAGTTGTCATAAATAACATAAATTATCCATATTTATTTATCGAGAAACTTCAGTACTATGTAATAAACAGGAAAACCTTCAAAATAAGTAAAATAGTGAAAGAGTAACTAAGAATTTTGAGAGGAATGAAATGAGATTTTAAGGTAACTTTACTTTCCATTATTTATACTTAAAAATAGGACATATTTGTTAATCATTGTATTTGTGGAATATTTTATATAATTATTTATTATTATGTATTGTTATACCTTCACTATATACATTTGAGATTGGAAATAGATTTAAAATAAGACTATTAGAGTTAAAACATGCAATAGATCTTACCGAAATTCGTGAACGTTTAAAACTAGTATGTAATGGTACGCGGTTATGCTAAATTTATGGATAGTGCTTAAATTGCTTGTGAAAGTTATAAAGATAGAAAATCATTATCAGATGACATCCAATAGTTTTATAAATGATAATTGTTTAAATTCTTTAATATTATATTTTTACCTGTCTTATTATAATCTGCCATATCTTAGAGTAATCGGATTTTAACACATTTCTTAAGATACTTTCTATCTTTAAAACCGACCATAATTCGGTTTGCATATCCATACAATAAATTAAACTTTATTAATATTGGCTTATAGATGATTGAATAAGAATATTTTTTTGTAATACAATTTATTTTCTTATTATGAATAAACATGCAACATTAAGATGTGGTTTTCATTCTTCTATTTATTTATAGGAAATATGGTGAGGATCATTTTTCAATCTAGTTTTGTAGATGAAACTGATGTTTTTTTGAGCTCACTCATAATAATGTACGTTAAAAAATAAGTGATACTCACAGAAGGACTTACTGACCTAAACACACACATACAGACTCTGCAGCCAATTGTAAGGTTCTGGAATTATCGGTATATTGATTAGGTACAAGTACAACTCAACAAGGTTTGTTGGAAAGTCATTTTGTTTTTTGTGTGAAAATGAAAGATAATTTTCGTATACTGAATAATTGCTTTCTTAAATTATATATTGGCCGTTCTGGCCCAACACATTTTTGTAATCTTTCTTATAGTAGCGTGATTTCTAAATTCGAACGATATCAAAATTGTTAGATACAAATTTTACAAACCAGTTCTGAGTCTAGCACTGGGAAAAAACTACTTTTGTGAAAAACGAAACAAACGGTTATTAGACAAACGCAACGGTTTCAAAGAACAGTTATTTAAAAACCCTTTGAAACTACACACTATATGTATACTCAACACACATACTCGAATACAGTTTATTTACAATTAATATCTTCTAAAAAAAATGGCCAGAATTTATTAACAGTGACCAAAACAATAATAATTATTTTTTCCTATTATTTGAATGACCTATGACACTTACCGGTTTTATAGGTCCGTTGAAGAACTGCTAAACTAAAGAAATTGGTTTATAAAGCTACGTATGTCAAAGAAATATCAGCTTTATTTTCATATACCCAAGGTATATTTAATAAGTAAGTTTCTTGAAACTGTTGAACGACCGATCCGTCTCGATTATAACCGTATTTAGCGTAGGTGTGAGCGAGATAAGGGGAAATTTGTCCACGCATTTATCGTTGTGTGCTTGTCTTTCGACATATGACGGCCCATCGAGGCGACAACCGCAACTAGTTTTTTAGAAACTGTTTCTGCTGAAGCAACTCCGTAGGGGAGGACATAGGATTGCAGAACCGCCCCCCTGGTTTTACCACCAAAAGTTAAAATGTAATATTTATTACTGCTCAATTACTTTTGTTGTTCATTTTGATTGGAAACTTTCTTGGCATTTGTATAAAACTGAAGATTTATGCTAATTAAAGTACAAATAAAAAACAATATAACGATTATTGTAAAGTTGGTTAAAAAATACAATTAAATCCGTTGTAGGAAAAAACTAAATTACTTTCCTAAAAACTTTATAATAATATAAATGATACGCAATTTTTTACATGAATATTTTATTAAATTTTAACTTTTCAACTACTATAAGTGTAGTTGTCTTTAATTTTCCAATAACACGAATTTAGAACTGGCGCGATGTTTTTTACAGACCTGAAACAATAAAAAAAAATTCAAAAGGATGAAAATAACTATCAGTTCTCATGTAAGTAGTTCAAAATTATTTGTAAGTCACAAATAATTATAAGTCAAATAAAAATATGATCCCTTACCGAAACCACCGAACATGTCTTCAACGCCTTTTTCCAACGTAGTAGCCGCTGACACAAAACTACCCGCCTTAGAAGATGCTAAAATAGTAGAAGTTAATTGTTAAATTAATTTTAATTAATTTGAGATCATAGTTAATCATAAGTTTTTGGATTGGGATATTAAATTTAATTATTTACACTATTGTTAGCTATTCCAAAATATTTGTCTATAGCTAAACTAAAAATCATAGACTATAAAATGAAGCCGACGGGCGGCCATGCTGGCGCGAGCGCTGAAAAGGAATAGACGTAAAACGGAGAAATGGTAAATTGTAATAATATAACATAGTGGATTGTTTATAAAATTGAATAAAATGGAATAGTACAAAGCTGCAGTATTTTATTCCTGTTAACACTATATAAAAAAATGTCTTTAAATATATATTGGTAATAAAAGTTTTTTTTCTTTTTATTTAAAGAGATTTGTCATCATATGTGACTATGTCGCTTTGTTAGATAATCTAAATTAATATGTTATTAATAGAAAATTCAATTAAGTAATATGAAAGTAGAATTCTAGCAAAGAAGACTGCCAAAAATGGGCCTAACTGTTACAGAAATCCCACATGCACTAAGAAATTATCTTTTTTTTGTTTAAATATCACTATAAATATTATAAACTTTCAATGGGAATATGTTAGAAAACTTATATCATAATGATATTTATAATGGTATTAAAGTAGTTAATGCCTTAAACGAACGTATTAATTGTCAACTTGTTACTTTTTAATTTAAGCGTTTCTAGTATAAATACGACAAAAAATATATAAACATTCCTAATTACGTTTTTGTGAACATATTAATGTAAAATATTTGTCTAAAAAAAATATTAGCTTCATTTTATTACTTACAATAAGTACTTTGCAGATATTAAAAATGGTGTTTAGAATAAAATATTTTTTAATTGGCTGTATGGTGTACGATCTTAATTTCTGTGGGATTAAATAAAAAAATATTACAATACATGTTAATTATTAGTGATCTTTTAGTTCTTGTTGCCATAGATAAGTAACTAAAATACTTGTCACGCTTATGGACAAGTTTCTAGAAACTTGTTTTTCTGACGTCAAAAAAATTAATGATCAACTTTTACTTCAATGATAGCTTATTGTTATATTTTTATCACAAATGCTATCTTTTTTAATATGTTCTTATGGTATTTAGCATGTGCTTGTACGTGTACATAATTTCAAACTATAACTCTTATTTTATATTTCCCCCATCTTCTATCTTCTATTTTAAAACACAAAAATTATTACTTTAACGTCTGGGCCCAAAGATATATGAAATTCTGAGTCTCCTTTATTCGCTATCAGGTTATCTGCTATCAGACTATGTCCTGAAAAATATGGTCAACGTCTTTATTTGGATAGTGTACGCCGCAGCATCAAGTTGCGTTTTTTGGTAAGCAAAAAAATTAAATTATAAACCTACTTGATTGTATTTGAAAATTAACCTTAATTACAAAATTACGGTAAAAGTATTAATTTTTAGTTATAATGTTAATGTTAGTTGTAATGGGTGAAACCTTGATACTTTATAAACATCTAAATAAATAAAGCATATCAAAATAATGTTTCATATAATTATAATACTTACATTCGGGTAATTTTGAAGGCGGTGCTACAGCCTTAGTCGCATTAGCATCTGGAAAAAATGCAGAAATTTCAAAAGTAATAATAAAATTATTTTGCTATAATCCGCGATACAGTAAATAGAAAATATATATAGTGTTTAATGTATAGTGGACTATCAGTATTTTTATACCCGATACGTGCAGGATTCGTAAAAACACATGCACAAACCTCCACCACTTCCACCACAATACACAAGCACTACACAGGTTCACTATCACAAACTCAACAATCGTTTCGCCCCGCAACTGAAGCATCATCAGGAGATAGACTCCACGACAAATATACATAATATACATATATACAATACACATACACAACATAATATACACGATAATATCTATCTTCCCGGATTCCTACGATTTGCATAGCTTCAAAAGAAGAGTGAAGTGAACTTAATTGGCAAGCACGGTCCGCCTTAGGCTGCATCTTTCGCTTTCCATCAGGCGAGATGGCAGCCAGGCGCTAGCCTTATCGTATAAATCAAAAAAAGTGTAACTAGGGATCCGGCCACACATTATGGTGGGTTAGTATGGTTTCAGACTTCACCTCGAAACAAAACTGTCAGTGATAGTTCAAAAACAATACTCCAATTCTCCAGGAAGATAATCTTGTGGGTCAATATAAAAATTGTCTAAAAATTTCATTAAAATCACTCTTCGTTTTGGAGTCTTTAATGAACGAATATAAATACTTTTTCTTTTAAATCTATACAGATTGTACTTACCTGGTACGCTTGGAGCATCTTTCGCCAATGCGCCTGGATCTAAATGGAGAGATTTATTAGCATACTTGTCATTATCAATTATTTATCAATCATTGTCTATCATTACCATGGTGACTTTTTCAGCTAGAGAGATAGAGCAATTTAGTTTTTATAATAAAGTAGGGAAGCCAGCCTAAAAGTGCCATATTAATAAATCTGTCTCTCTTTACATATAATAACGTGCCTCACTTTTTTTACGTGTGAATAGACAAAGATAAGTATACGAGTTTTATTTATTACTAGCTGTGCCAGCGGCTTCGGCGAAATCAGCGTGTCGTGTAGTTTTTTCTAGAATTCAAATTTTAAATAAAAGTAGTTATCCTGAGTTAACCGTAAGAGATAGAGACATGCTATCGCGGACTTTTTTCTAGTATTTGTATAGATGTACAATTCTCTAGTATATTACTTTAGCGTATCTCTGCTGGTTTACGCAGCGCACGTGACTAAAGCTCCCAGCAAGCAAGTTTAACAACTGCGCGATGTCTTCAACACAATTTACACAACACCGATATGTACTATTTACCTAAACCATCCGGAAGTATTGCACTATCTTTTGGTGAAAACCGTACAAAAATCCGTTCAGTAGCTTTTGAGAAAATCGATTACATACAGACAGACAGCTTTTTTGGACTTGTTTATAGTGTTTGTTTTACAATAAGTATAGATTATTATTACACTCACCTACGGGCTCCCCTACTATAGTATTTTAACTGTAAACATGGTATGTATGTTCTAGAGCAGAGATGTCAAACACGCGTCCCGTGGACCAATTGCGGCGCATTAAAAATTGTAATGCGGCCAGCCAAGCATTTCTAAAATTCAATTTTATGGACTTTCGTCCATTAATATATTGTTATAAAAAAAATTAATTAATTGGTAGTAGCTACACTGAAATTACAAACATGCATACGAAACTTTTTCGAATTTTATATTTTTTTACTCTAATATTTATTAAAAAGAAAGTTTTGTACTTAATATAAAATGTTACTGGCCCGTTGATTGAAAAGTTGCTCATCTCTGTTCTAGAGCATGTATGTATTTTTTAATTTGTATTATATTATTTAAACCACACTTATGATAGATATTCTGATTAATGTAAGATACAATTCTTTAAATTGCTTGTAGAGTTTTTAGATATCACTTACTGAATATTTTCCCAACACCCTCCATGATGTTCTTGCCTACTACAACCGGTATAGCCATAATCGCTGCAATTAATTCAAATGTACTATTTAAAAGAATATAATAGTTCATACTAATATTATAAATGCTAAGGTCCGTCAGTCTGTTACGCTTTCAATACGCAATATTGATCAAATGTGGTACAATTAAAGCTTAAATTCCGGAGTAACAGGCAGTTTTAAAAAATTCACTTTTTCTTTCTGAATAAGAAAAAAACATATAGTACAAAAGTAATAATAAAATTATTTTGCTATAATCCGCGATACAATGTATCGCGGATTATAGCAAAATAATTTTATTATTACTTTTGTATTATGGATCTGCGCAAAGTAACGCCTAATTCTATAAATTATTTAAACATATAGTACTTAATCGAGGGTACTTTAACACAAATGACACGAACTAAGCCGCTGGTACTAGTTTTATTAAACGGAGTTCATAATAATGATTACCAGGAATTTAAAAAAAAATCGAAAAATTGTCATATGAAAACAGAAAAAAATATAAGAATTTGGAAACAAGTAAAAGATATTTTGGTAATTCTTAGAAAAAATTTGGATCTAAATTATACTAATACATAAAATTATGGACTTAAAACTTAATTAGTTTGCCCCCGAGAATTAGTGTGCCCCCAAAAAGAATTGACAAAGAAAACAGGAAACAAAAAAGAACTGAAAAAAGAACAGACTTACATAAATAGATTACAGTGTAGATAAATGAGGCTTCAAAAAATGTTTTCTGATATTTTTGAATTATTTGGTACGTACCTTCACCACCTTTTATTATTTGTTTTGCGATGTCCGCGCCGGGAGACCCTAAAGATGAATTCGAACTATGACATTAACCAGTATTATTTATTTGCAAGTAAAGAGAGTATAACTTAAAATATTTAATTTAAAAAAAAGGGTTTTGTAGATGAAAAAGGACAAGCGATTACTTTAGTCTCAAATCATTACTCAAATTTAATATTATTCCAATTCCCATTGACAACAGGAATTAATTTGTATATAATAATATTATAAATAATAAAAAAAGTAACGACCTGTTACCATCCCACTGATGGGCATAGGCGTCCTTTCTCCGTTTTTAGCTAAAACCTACCACGTTGCTCCAATACGGATTGGTAGGTTACACATATCCCCAGAATTCTCTAGAGACATGCAGGTTTCCTCACGATGTTTTCCTTCACCGAAAAGCGTGTGATAAATTGCAATTATCAATAAGACACATAAGTTTTAATAGAAAAACCCATTGGTGCCTGCCCGGGGTTTGAACCCATGATTGTCTCTAGAGAGTCCCACGGTCTCACCGCCGGGCTATCACAGCGTAAATAATAGGCTATACTTAATTTAAAATATATGTGTCAATTAAATTCAGTTAGACAATAAACATTTACAGCATAGCCTCATAACTTCTATGATAAATTTGAGAAAAGCTAAAAACTTCGGTTCTAACTCCTCTGGATTGATAGGCCTTTTAAAAGGTAAATGTTTTTTTTTAATTACAAAGGCATTTCTTAATGGTAAGCTAAAAAACTAAAGAGTCAGTTTTGTCGCGCTATAGATTATTTTTAATTAATTAGTAAATACTAGGAAGGATTATTTATATAATAAAAGCCTATAAAGCTTTTTCTTCAATAAATTATTATGCAAACTTTCGTAATTTCTTTCGGTATTGGATTATGCTGGCTTAGGAGCGCGTAACTTCAAGGAGTCATAGAGTCTCCGATTCCAGTAGGCCTACCATTGCGACTCAATTGAAGACACAAACGAAATTGTTTTGCTTTTTCATACCATGACATCTTAAAGAGGCACAATTTAAGTCGTTGCCGAATGAGCGTTCGGAATTCGTCCTAAGAACATGTGAGTAAAAGTGACAGAGTTATCTATATTTCATGTAACGTTATCCTTTTCAAACATTACGACCCAATGCAATTCTCACTTCATGGTACGAAAAGATAACGGTTCGCGGTCGACGTTTACGTCTTCAATTGAGTCGCAATAAGAGTTCATGGTAGGGCTGTAACATTAACTAAGACCAGACAAAGACATAATTATCTAAGTATACCATATATCATAGTTTTCAATTATGAATATTCAGCCATAATCATCATTAAGCATATTGTCTAACTTAGATTATAATATATTGTTTAACTAATAACCTAAAGGGCGCCTGTATCACTGGTAAGAGCAATATTACAAATTTGCAACAGGACTATCTCATATTTGGAAATTGCAAAACACCCTGTTTATTTGTATCATAGTTTAAATATTTATGAAACTAACCTGCTCCTTTCATTTTCGATATTGCATCTGTTGGGTCCGGAACTGAAAAGTTATATATATTTTTTTATATCTTATTTTTTTAATCCAATGACAGAAGTATAATTATTAAAAGGATATGTATTAAATACGCATCGGACAGTGTGCTGAAGTCAAAAGACTACATATCTTGGGCCTCTAGCCATCGGGTTGTATTAACAAAAATGCGATTTTTGTTTATTCGATTTTACTGTTGGTCATACACGCCTCATCGTATGGATTTTCAGGACCGATTTATGCGAACAGCCACTGGTTGTCTGTGGTTCATGCGGAACGTTGACCCCCATAGACTTTGATCTTCTTACCATTACTCACCTCTTTAAACGTTTTTCGAAATCTTACTTCGATAAATCTGAGGTACACCCGAACCCCTTGATTTCAGTTGCTTCTACCTACATCCCAGTTAGGTCCGATCATCGAAAATATAGGCGTCCAAAAAGCGTCCTGTATGACCCCGACGATCAAATAACGATCGCCAACACAGAAACACGTAATACACTCACACAGCGTCTTCGCCGGCGAAGACGAAGTCCCAGTTTTCTGACGTCGGTCGGTCGTGGCTTCTCGCCACCCTTCCGACGCCGCAATGACTAATCTAAGTCATACCATCAACCCTCCACTACGCGTCGCCCTAAGCCGTGGTCCGGCCTCACAGGAGGCACCCTTAGGACGACGTTCCCCGACTTAAGTAGAGCTTCTGCGCTCTACTCTCTGCATTTCGCAACCTTGACGATGCTTCTGCGCTCGCCCGTCCCGCCGGTGACGCTGTAAAAGCCATTAGGGCTAACAGCATACAGTCAGTTCAAAAAAAAAAAAGTATTGATTTTGGTTCTTACGCCTTACACCGTAATTTCGACTCGCCGCAAGCATTCAGTGTACGGATTACGTTGGTAATGACCGTACTCAGTTGAATCGAATAAAAGTAAACAACAAAAATCGCATAAATCTAACGATATCTACAGAGATTAAGTTCACCATATAGCACTACGTTAACTGTCGTTTTCAAAATGTATTTAAAATACGATCATCTTTCTTGATGGATTGGCGCATTAAAATAGATTAAAACATTATATTTAATATTCTTATAATCGATAGAGATCGGCAAGAGATTAATCAAACTTTTGATCGAGATTATCGCGGTCAGATTTGGATATAATTTAAAATCATTTACTAACTTGTAAATAGAAAGAACTTTTTTTGCAAGTTATGTGCTTTATATTCGTAACAACGAACGAAATGCAATATCAAAATTAATTTATCTTAAATATATTCCCAAAATAAATCACTTCGGCGGAAAATTACTGAATCTTAAACTACGTATTAAAAATCATAAATCCAGACTTGAGTTGGTGTCTTCGTTCGTATAACATATGGTAATTAAAACCGCCGTGGATGTAGTAGCCGCATGTAAAATGCGTCACGTAAGATATTCTTATAATTATATTAAGATGTATTTAAATTCTGGATACTTCAAAGTTCAGATACGATGAAGTGAAGATTCTCGATACATTTTCAGCTATTTCGTAGACAGACCTAAAATAATATTATAAGCGGACAGACAAGAACAGTCGATTTAATTTTTAGCTCATTAACGAGTTAATGATATTGTTATTAAGTTATTTGCGGCTAAAAGATTAATAAACCACTCGTAAATTACAGTTCTGGTTTGGCTAATGGAACTTCTTGACACTACATGTATCTAGTAATAAATATTCATTTATTTTATTTATTTAAATTTCACAATTGTATTATAAATGAAATCAACAGATATCTATTGATGCTCGCACTAGGTCGCCCTGTACCGCGAGCATCAACCTTCCCAAAATAGTACAATACATACCAAAAAAAAAAAAAAATTAAAATTAAAATAACTTATTACAATTGCGAATTAATTTTTAGCGTGCAATAACCTAAAATTAAGAAAATTTGTTGCTATAAGCCAGATATAATATCTTATGTCCGAAGGGGGAGAGATAAAGTGTTTGTGACGGTATGTGTAGTTGTGTGTGTACGTCGATACATGAGCGAATTAAATGTATAGGTTCTTGAAGAAAAAATATCACAGCATATTTTTTATTTATTTAGGACAACCATAGCAGTTACATTGCTACATTAGAAAATATATTAAACTACAAACGGCAAAAATGCATTACCTTTAGGTGCCACACCATGCAAATTATCATAGAGAAGGGCAATACGAATAGAAGTGGAAGTTACAATAGAATTATGTTGCTATAGCCGCGTTTGTTGAGAGAATCTATATAATGCTAAATGTATGAAGCAGGCAACGTTCATATTCCTCATAAATGCAGGATCATTACAAGTATCACAAAACGCCGCCACAAACAACACTCCACGCAATCACTACACACACTCACAACCACAATCTACGATTGTTTTTTGCCGAAACCGAAGCATCTTCAGGAAGATAGGCTCCACGACTATATCGTAATGCTATCATCATGCATATTTATATGTATACGTAAAAATAAATAATATGTATACACAATTCGCGCCATCCGAAGAATAAAGTGAAGCAAACCTGCCTTCAGCTCCGTGTGTCGCGGGTTCGATTGCCGCCGCGGGCCGAAATTCTTTATATACAATTTGGTTCTTCGAGTCTGAGACTGGGTGTATTTATGTATATATATTTTTACCTGTTGTCTGTCACCATAGTCATAACACAAGTATTAAGTTACTTACTTTGGGGGACGGACAGCCTTGTGTATTGTCCCATATGTTTATATGAATTATTATTCTAGGTTTATTGTACGCAAAATGTCATACAAACTGGACGTCACGAAGTTTTACGTGTTCTCGTATATGTAACCCCATTAAAAAAATTAAAGTACCTACAACGAGCAACCGTTCTTTATCTTCTAATCTTAAACAACATATACCCATATAAAATAATACAAAAGGTCATTTTATACTTACTATGTGAATTGTTTATGGTTTTAGATAATGCAGATGGATCGGGCGTGGCCTTTTCAGGTACTTTTGGAAGAGCTGCCGAAAATGACATTATTTAATTTCAATTCATACTAATAATATAAATATGAATGTCTTTCCGTCCGACTTGTGGTATCTGGCTGAGTAGAAGACTAACCTCATTTCTTACCGAGGTGTCGTAAAGGGCGACTAAGGTAAGTTGACGTCAGGCTGGCGGCTGGTCGTTGAATAACTTGCCAAAATATGTAACACATGTTTAAAACATGTCGTGCCGAACCCACTTAGAGAAGGGTAAGAGCAAGAGAATGATGATGAATGTCTGTGTCTATTTATCTGTTAAGCTTTAACAGCTAATACGCAGGAGCAATTAATTTGATATAACAATTATATTTAATGCAAGTGAAGGCTATACCTAGTTGACATTTAGAATAAAATAATTACCGTGTTTTCTTTTGAAATAGGAGGAAAAAATAGTACTACAACAATTAAATTTAAGCGTAGGATGTTACGGGTACAACTTATTTCATTAAAAATATTTAAATTTACATTAATTAGGTAGTATGTTCTGCCGATGATCATAAATTGTATTTGACTTACCCGGATCGGCAGGGAAGGCATCCTAAGAAAAACAGTTATTATTTAAAGTGATTATTTAAAACTAATTTTAAAAAATCATAGTGTATGACTAAATCCTGAGCTAAATGAATTAAAATAAACTTACCAATCTTCCAAATATTGCGATCGCAAAGAAAATAAGACACACAAGTTTCATTTTCGATGTTTTCGAAAAGGATGTGAACTCGGAAACCGCTACCCTCAGACTAGTAATATACTAAAATTATGTGTTAATTTAAATTCGATAGAAACATTGACAAGCAACTGAACAAATATACGCATGAAGCTTAGTTTGAACAATTGTACTAATTATTGTTTTTCTTGGAATTTATTACGCTCACATGTTTTGAAATAACAAGGAATGGGCAACATAGAAGCATAACAATTAGTATGTTATAAATTAACAGAACACAAACGGAAATAATATTTCGAAAAAAAATGTTAAAGCCAAATTAATACCTAATTAATTAAATAGGTACTTTTATTTTACGATGTCCATAGAGTGTTGGGTTACTTAACGAGTGTTTTAGGTTAAGTATTCAGGCGGTCATAGAATGATATGTCGACGATGTCATCGTCGTTTTAGTGAGCTAGTATAAAATCTAGTCTTAAGTCTTTCGTTGCAGTTGTCTTAAATATGGAAATGTCACAAATAGTAAATTAATTCTATGATATTAACGTCTGGAACATTTGCCGCGTTATTAGAAGGCATACGTTCAGGACTCGTACTTATGTTGGATATAATAAAATAAAGAATCTCGGATACTGTTAGATGTTTGGACTTTCCATATATCAGTGGCCGAGACATATATGGGGCCGACAAATCTCTGAGACTGGGTTTTATCTGAGATCAGATAACATATAGAGTTAGAACCTAAATGAGGACGTCTATCTAGGGCTTCGGGTCGTCTGGGATCTAACTTTACCTGAAACTTTGACATATTGGGGACTTAGGACTATTCAAGGTCTTTAGACTTGCATGGTTGTCAAACGTCTCCAGTACTTACTATTTGCGGAAATAGGTTGACCTACTTGATTGTAATCGAACACTATCTAAGGATATATAATGATAATTTCTATGATCGGAAACAGAATAATAATAGTTTTTAGGATTTAAGCTGACACAAAGAAACTTCACTTCACTTAGTGACGTGTGTAAACATTAATTCCGGAAGAGAATATTGCTTTTAATTTATATTTTCAATTTATTACGCATTTTATGGTGATAGAAGACATGGTGAGAGAACCTGTAGGTCTCTTAGTATTAATGATCGATTTTAACTTTGACATTACAGCAGTTTAAAAACACTATCAAGACAAGGCTAATACAGAAAGCCTACTTTAATATTAAGGAATACTTAGCCAATAAGAACACATGGACAGAGCTACTCATCGGCCCTGTACAAGATAGGAACTAAATGTAACTAGTAATAAGAATAATTCTTTAAAAAGAGCAACCGCCGAGTTTCTTGCTGGCTCTTCTCAGTAGGAATAGCTTTCCGAACCAGCAGTAGAGTTGACGATTCAAAAGTATTTGTTTACAAGTTCACTTGAATAAACAATATTTTGAATCTGAACTGAATTTGAATCTAGTATTAATGGGGTGTGTTCTGACAATCTGTATTGAAACAGTGTGGTGTGCTTTATTTCTGATCCTATTATCTGAGGCGTCAGTATAACAGTAATGGAATAGACACAAGCAACTGCTTCAACGGAGTCCCACACGGTTATGTTAATAAGTCATGATCATCTACACAAGACAAATACGTAAAACGCCCTCACTGGTGAAAAATGAAATTCCCAGTTTTTGCACTTTATTGTAGCATTCTGCCATGTATCCCGGAAGCTAGGGTCTTACCTCTAGTTTTCCACTACAGATACATTACATTACAACCCACTATTTCACCCCAATAACTCCTAGCTTGTTGCGTTTTTTAACTATACTTACAGAATTTAGCAGCCTGGGCGATTTACTTATATCAGCCAATGACACTGTACCTAAAGCTAAAGATAGTTTCGAATTGATATAACCAACTTATTAATCACAATCTAGACATATGGATAATTATTTTATAATGGAATACAAAAAACATCAAACCTACTAGATGTAATACAATGTAACATATGACTGCCAAGTTTTATAAAATAATATAAATCTTCGAAATGAAGTTTTAAAATTAAGATTCCAATATGGCGACATTAATCATAGATTAACAGATGCCAATGTACGAGATCTAACCAAAAAAAGGGTTAAATAAAATTTCATATTTTCAAGTTGCCATACTTCTTAGACAAGCTGTGATAGCCTAGCGGTGCGACCGTGCGACTCTCTAGCGACGACATAGGTTCAATCCCCGGGCAGGCACCAATGAGTTTTTCTATTAAAACTCATGTGTCTAATGAATTGATAATTGCAATTTATCGCACGCTTTTCGGTGAAGGAAAACATCGTGAGGAAACCTGCATATCTCTAGAGAATCTAGGGATATGTGTAACCTACCAATCCGCATTGGAGCAGCGTAGCGCAGCAGTAGGTCTTAGCTCCAAACCTTCTCTCCAAAAACGGAGAGAGGAGGCCTATACTTCTTAGAAAATTGCTTTTCGATCTGTTCGTCTGTTTATATTTTCTAACTATGTATATCCTATTGTAATCAACGAAGATTAGATGGATACTCTGTTTAAACTTTAACTAATATCGATTAAATAAATTAATATATGAAGGTTAATAGAATGAATATCACAAGGAGTGTACCGCAAAATTAACTGCCCATTTTCACCATGTCTATATTGATACAAACATTAGAGAGTGTTCTAGTCTAGTTTATCATTTAATACAGGTATTTAATAAAACAAATTTTCAATGTTTTAATCTTGATATATTGCTTATCAGTACAGAATAACAAGAGTGTTTCCAAAAATACGAAACTACAACTTGACAATGGGCTCAAAATGCTAATAAATGCAAGGGAGTAGTTAAAACCGTGGCATTGCGCTATCACAATATAATGGGTCAAAACAATATGATAAGCCAATATATAAAATAAATGTTCAGATCTATTAAAACTTACCCAATCGTACAAAATAGTATAACAATTTTATCTTTTTAAAATCTCATAAACACTAATTAGGTACTACTAAAATATTTAATAAAATTATTTAAAATTTTACTACTATTCACTAAATTTAGACATATTTACATTTTTTTATTATATCCACAAGCTTCGCTGTGAAAGCGCAAATGTACCCAAATTGAGCATAATTGATTAAAACTTCACTATCAAATCGAAAGCGATTCACAACATTTATCTCGATGTTCCATTATGCTGTAACAATCAACACATTTAATAACTTAATTACACAGATAATTCTCATACACACTCACAGCACAGACTGTATCCGATCAATTTATAATTTAAATAATATAAATAAATCTAGAAATGCATTTTAACTTGGTACGACTTATCGTGAACCCAACGCTGGTGTTCACGTACAAGGTTTACAAATTTTGTTACATTAATAAGTACAAACAAGAACAATAATAACATTAAGTACATACATAACACAAAACTTGTGACATTATTTGTGTTAATATTTTGTGAGACGATTAGAAACTAATATCACTAAATGAGGAAAAGAGATTCCTTATCATGGAGTTATTTACTCATCAAGGTCTAAAAGGCATTGATGTAGTTTTATGATTTGGACAAGAAGTGTCATCCGAACCATAGTCACTTCGCTTCAAGTCAGCGACAATAATTGTAACACTTGCATTTAGCACCATCCGAGAAACTAATCCGATCTAGTTGACGCTGAATTGAAACGAGACAAACAAAATAATTTCAATAACATTTCTATGAACTAAAGCTAATAACTAAGATTTACACTAATATTAGCTTAAAAATAATCCCGTACCATCACCAAAGATTGCACATAATACCCGATACTTTGATTTTTCAATTGCAGTCATGCCTTTTATCAAGGTTAATAAAATTCCCCTTGACTGTTAAAAACTTAAGGTATTTTTAATTTTAGCAATATTGCAATGTTCCATTTGAAACTTTGAAAGTAGTTACTAAATGTATTAATACCCATATTTATTTTGGAAGACACCGTTCTTGATAGTAATATTTCGAAGTAATCGAATGCCATAAGGTTTACATCTGTCTCGTAATTTAAAAAACAAAAAATTCTTTGGAATTTTTTTTATTTCTGGTACAATAATATGTATCGTTGTAATAAATTTTACTTTAAATTAAATTATTATTGTATATAACATCAAACAACTGCGTAAGCTTTCTGAGTAAGTAATTATAAAATTAAAAGAACAAGAACAGCTTTTTTTTATTGAATAAAATTACGATAATTGATATCTTGATTGTCTTAACAGCACTACAGAAAACTTGTGAAAGCACTCGACTATTCGAAAAACTTTCGCAATCATAAGCGAAAATTAGATATTCACTGGGAATTTTTAAATATTTTCTTCCAGGTTTTTGATCTGATTAGCTGCCTTAACGCGGACGGAATAAATTCGTATTTCATATCAAGTTTGCACCGAACTTTGAATTGTGACAATAAATTAATATAATAATAATAATATAAAAACCGGTGCAAGATTTTATTTGTTATGCTTAGTTATGGACTGGCATGGGAAGCTGTCCCAATAGCTGATTAGCGAAAGTTGCATTTGTGAATTTAAAATGTCTCTTATCGTAAAATTTTAAGAGTGCAGGTGAATATGGATGTTGTTTTTTTAGGTGCATATAGTGTTCTTCAGGTTCCGAAGTAGTGTGTCCACATTCTTCGCACACGTACATCTGTAAATAAAAACGAAATATTTAACCCACTTTACATAAGAAATGTTATCCAGATGTCAAATGAACTCATTAGTGCAAACTGTCTTAATAATGATCATTTAATTGTTTACACTTTTCTAAACAAAATATAATGATTGTTAATCATTATAATGATTTTATTATATCATATACTAAAAGAAGCGATACCAAATTTTGAATGAATAGTTTTGAATAATTACCTTTGTTCGTCTTTCCTTGTAAGCGTATGTGTGTTGAACTCCGTGAACTTTCAAGCAATGAGATTCTAGGGAGCATCTTTGGGTAAAGGATTTTTCACACAAATTGCACTTGTAAGGGCGGACACCGGTGTGTGTTCTGGTATGTCTCTTGAGGTCGAAAGTGTCGTTAAAGCCTTTGCCACAGAACGTACAAAGGTATCGTTTTACATCCGAGTGACATTTCATATGTCTATTTAAAAGTCTTTGTAAACTAAAATTCTTCGTACATACTCTGCATACAAATTTCGTCGGATCATCTTCGCTTACTAATACTTGTTTATTTTTTTCTTCTTCCCTCTGTCTGGCGTTTGCTTCTGTAGCTAGTGGATTTTTTACACCATGCCCACCGTTAATAAACTCCAAAGGAAGTTCTGCAGGAAGGCCCAACTGTAAACAAATTAATAAATAAATTATAATTCCTTTGATTAAGGACAGCTACATTTTTAGAGATTTTTTTTTGTATAACTCTATCAATGTATAAAGCTGAGCATAATCACTTACAGCTGTCCTTATTAAATAATATTTCAATAAAATATATTACAAATAAAAATGCATTAGGTTAAAGCATAAGTTGATTCAGGCTCAGCGTTATATAGTAACGGTTTATTATTTTTCAAGGTCACCATATATTTTTATAGATTGGTTATGATGACGATGAAGAACGAATTTAATGTAAGCTTCGCCTTAAAATCAAGTAATGCTTACCCTTTGTTGCAAAATTTGTATTTTGCTATCAGCGGCAGAGCCTTTCTTGAAACTTACAGCAGCAGCGGGGCTAAGTGCAGAATTTTCCAGATGACTGTTGCCATCGAGAGAGTTGTTTCCGCCCGGCGACGGCAGAGATACACCGGTTGGTGAATCTAGGTCCAAAGAAGGGTTATTGAATGGAAATCCAGGCGACAAAATTTGTTGCCGCTGTTGCAGTTGAACATGAATTTGTAGTTGTTGCATTTGACCTTCATTTTGAAGAAGTGCAGGATTAAGTTGCATTAATAAATCTGGTCGTTCCTTAGCAAAGTTGTAAGTTGAACTCTGTTCTTGACTCGCAAAAGCAATATAATTTGCTTTTTCATAATACTGTCTGCTTAAGTTGACTTGCTCTGCTAACGACTCAATATCAACGGCATTGTGAACCGAGTCGGGTGTAATAGATGACGATTCTCGTAATTCTGAATCGGTTATTGATTCAACTTGGTTATTTAAGAAACTCGCGAAATCTTCTGTTGAATCGGAAAGGTTACCCAATATACCTTCATTAGGAGGAAAAGTTAAAGTAGTATAAAATTGATTATTATCTATGACGTCTTCTCCCATATCTACAACCATTGAATCATCGAAATTGCTACCATAACCAATAGCACCTAAATTTTCTAATTTATTTTCATAATCAATTTCTTCATCTTTAAGAGCTAAACCATAATGGGCATTTTGCATCAGAGAATATTGTTTACTCTGTTCAGGAAAGTTCGTATTAGTATTTTCATTATTTTCACAATCCATGTTAAATCCATTTATAATATTGAAGTCGTTAGTAAAGTTACCATTGGCATTAAATGTATTTTGCCCACTTTTGGTAGAGGGTCCCAAGGTTTCATAAAAAGGTGGAAGGCTGCCAGTTGGAGGACTATTAGGTCCATAATTTGATCTACCGTCACGACCATTACCACCACTGCCAGAACCACCCCCTAGAGCACCACCACCTCCTGAAGATGGAACTGCACCTCCTGCACCAGAATTGAAACTTGCTGATCCACCACTGCTTTGAGAATTTCCATTTGAGCCATTTCCTCCAGTAGATCGTCCATGTCCAGCAGCAGCATTTAAAATTCCAGGAATTTTATTACCAGGGCGATTTCGTAAAACTAATAAAGGCCTAGCCAAAATACCATTAGCAATTTTGGAGCTACTAGTTCTTCTCTGTTCTCTTATTTTCTTTTCTGTTTCCTCATCCTCCGACTCGCCTCTCTTCTTTGCAATAGCGTAATCAATAGGTTGATCTTGTTCCGGTTCGGCAGCGGGCAATGTTGCTGGAATTTTGACATCAGATAACTCTTTTTTACTATCGCGAAATTGTGACTGAGCGGGTGTTCTTTGTATAACGGATACTTTTTGACATGTGACATTAATATCGATTCCCGGCGAAGGAGTAGCTTCGGGGGATGGTGAGTTTCTAGACGGTAAAACGACAGGTTCACTATCTAACAAATCTTTTTCTTCTTTTATCAGTGGTTTTTCTTCAGTCTTTTTGTCTTCAGCAACAACCGGCAAATATTGCTTTCTTTCAGCTTGTGTCAATACATGACCTCTGTGACTTCCGTAAGGTATCTCACCACCTAAGATTGATGAAATGAATCGCCTGGGTTCTTTGTTTCGTCGTTCTTGTGTATTTTTTGCTCCGTTATTGTCCCCAAATACGTCGCGATCTGAAAAGAAGTAATACTATTTAGAATTGACTTCTGGTGAACTGAAAATTTTATAATCAACGTTTATAAGTAAAAATTAAAATAAAAGATTTTTACAAAACAAGTTATTGAGTGATTATTCTTGTCTGTTTATAATGTATTCGTATGGCGTCGCAGGCGTAAGGCCTCGTTGACGTCACTGGTATGTGCCTCCATAACGGTAACACTCGCCTCCACTTACACACCCACAGCACTGTTTTGGTTGCATGTGTGTGTCGTTTTATTGGCGCACTAGTCAACAAAGTGACAAAATCAATCTCGACCCTAATCTAGAAACCATTGATGACGAGGAAAATATTAACTCTAACCAAGAATTAATACATTTATGCGTTTTTCTACTAACTTAGAAAAAGACTTTAATGTTTAATGTTAAAATGGTAAATATAATACGATTTACTTTGTACTCATTACACTTTAAATTTTGTAAAAATAAAGATACATCTTAAGTATGAAGAGGAAGGAAGCGATTTAATGTCCAATCATCTAGTTGTTCCGAATTATGCGTAGGTACCCAGTGAAAGTCTCAAGGTTGGTCAAAACGAGTTCCTTTGCCCTTTCTCGGCTTTTGTTAGGGACCCAAGGACGATGGCTGCATTGTTGAGTCTTCTTTTTTGTCGAGAACTCATAATTGTAAACGTCTGTGCAGCCAGGTTTGTCAACCATTTTGAAAACTATCAATACGGCACCGTAACTGCTTTTACGACCTTATTTATTAACTCCTAACTATGATTTCTTAAAATTTCTCCGAAATGCGACACCAAGTGTGATTAAAGTATCGTGAGACTCAAAAATTCGTAGACGTATTTTTTTCCTAATACTTGTGCAATAGACGCAGCTATAAAACAGGAAGATTTGCCATTATAAAGTTTGATTAATATATTATATACTGGTATGGTTTAAATTTATTTATTTTAACAAAGTCTTTTGCTTCTCATTATTCAAGTAGCACAGATAAAAAAATCTAAAAAGTTTTACTGACATTTCTGGTTATGGCGACAAAGATTTGACGCTGAATTTGCCGTAAAAGAAGTCGGAGATAATGCTAGTATTTAATATATTTTTAATATTTCATAAACGATTTAAGAGTTAATTGAAACTTTTATAAGGACTGATTATTTTGCATCTCTAAATCACTTTGATGTTAACATTGCGATAGTGGTTGGTAGTTATTGGTAATAATATTCGGTGATATTGCAAAATAAAATTTGAAAAAAATATTTTTAAATAGATTTCAAAAAGAAATTTTAAGCCGCCATATATGCGTTAGTTTGTTAAACTACCATTGACACAAAAAAGTATTGCGATTAGCTAGTAAAAAACTCGGCAGTTAGTAACGTAAATATTGTAAAATTTACATAATTAAAATACAGTTTTAATATTGTATGAAGCTTACTACAACTTAGAATTTTTCAATCCGTGTAGATTTAAAAATTTATTTTTTATATTATTTTTTAATATATCATCATCCTTAACGTCTTCTCGTATTTTAAAGTCCTGAATCTATAATTCTCAACTGTGCAATTTGCCATAGGTATAAGCATATTCTGTATACATAATTCAGGCTATATCAAGATAAGTTGTATATTAAACCTCCTGAGCTATAGTATAAAATATATATACATACAGTTTTGTTTTGTGTTTGCAACTGGTGGTATAGACAGCCAACATTATTCTAGATTGAACCAGTTAAATTTTAAAGTGAATCATTTGCTAATGATTGTTGTTCCACTATGCTGCGGAGGTTTTTACAAGTGTAGTTAAAAACCGAAACGGATGGCTTCAAGTTTACTCACGTTCATTAGCAAAACTACTCGTAACGTAGAAATAATTCAATACAAATATAATTTTGCAACTTTGTACGCGTCGAGTTCGTAATTTAAACATATTCTTTTTTATTGACAACAAACTGATTGTCAATGTGTAACCTCAATTATCTCAAAATATTTAACATTATTTCATGACGTGCCAAGGTCAATTACCAAATTCATGTTTGTAGACTAGCATTTCTAAATAATTGAGTTTAAGCCGATTAGTTTGTTGACTAAATGTTTAAATTATTATTCGCAACGTATAACACTTAACTTATATCTGTCTTTATAACTGATTTTAAGCTTATATGACTCGTATCTAAGTAGATTGGTTCTAACAAATTGAATCCCTTAAATTTATTCCGTCAGCCAGACCTTTTGTCGTATTACCACGTCAGGTAATCGTGGTATTAAAAGAGTTTTTTTTAATGACATGTATTACGTTTTATTTACTAATTAATTAATTTAATAATCAATACACTCCATACAGATAACCATACAGAGCACACAGCATTGGAGTCATTGTTAACGAGCTCTATTTAAATAGTGCGGTTTTTATTCTAAAACGGTAAGTCAAGGCCCCGTAATTACCATGTCCATATCTATTCAGTTACTTGCCGTTTCCTGCCGAGAAACTGTAGGCTAACCTTGAATACGAACACTCATTATTTGGCCATTACAGAGCATGCCTTCTTCGCATCGGTTTTTGGCAATAATTAGTTGTTCTTGAATACGCTTACCGAAATTAATTCTTAAGACAGAGGAAATAAAGTTCATAATGGAGTTAAGGTGTGATTACGGACTTTCAGATACATTTATGGTAGCAATATTTTTATAGTTGCGTACGCTGTGGATTATAAATTTTATTTTTACATAAAGCGCCACTTTAAGTTCCAATTAGTGCTTTTATTTTTCGAAGTGTATAAAGATTTTATTAATCGGGATTAATATAAAGTGTCGTTTATATTGCGTGAATCCCGTACACCTCTCGTTAGGTGTTTGCATCTATTCAAAAATGACACAATTCAATACCGATAAATATATGACAAAGTCATTTTTTTAAAGTCGTTAGTCATAGTATAATTAAGTAACCGCTTAATTCGCATCAGAAATCAAAATTTAATATCAGATGTAGACCGTGACGGCATAATGTATGGATAACAATAAAGGCTCTTGCTAATTTCCTAAAGTTATTTTGATAGAAAGGCTCTTCTATTTAATCATACGCTAATTGCTATTTTTGTGTGATAATTTTTAAAAACATGTCATAATCTGAAAATTCTGAGATATAAATCTTAGACAGCTTAGCTTAGAGATTAAGTGATTAAGGCTAAGTGATTGATTTAGAAAATTTGGATTTTTAAAAGCTTTTCAATACTTTGACGGGTATTTATGTAAAAGTGGAATCTTGCAAATTAAATTTGACCCACTATCCGGTGTCCCATTGAGTTGAAATTTTGGATACTGGTCTAGTTCCGCAAGCTGATGCTGCTGCCAGGATTGGCTCCACATAAGTGAACTCCCTCCTCTAAAACCTTTTTTAACTTGTAAAGCTGTGATAGCTCGTGTGAGAGACCGTGCGACTCTTTCGAGGGTAACACGAGTTCAAACCCGGGCTGGCACCACTGAGTATTTCTATTAAAACTCCCGTGTCTAATAGATAATTACAATTTATCACACGCTTTTCGGTGAAGGAAAACATCGTGAGGAAATCTGCATATCTCTAGAGAATTCTGGAGATATGTGTAACCTACCAATCCGCATTGGAGCAGCGTGGTAGGTCTTAGCTCCATCCCTTCTCTCCTGAAACGGAGAGAGGAGGCCTATTCCCAGCAGTGGGGGTGTAACAAGCCGCCACTTTACTTTTAACTTGACTTGTTAGTAAAGTCAAAATCAATGTCTTTCAAATGTCTTTCACCAACGTCAAGCCTCATTGTTAACCCTAATTAATTCGAATGTGACGTTAGAGATTAGATTCGAATTAATTAGGGTTTTTACAATATAAGTTGTATGTGAACCAAAATATAATTATTTAGCTTCTTAATTATTATACCTATCGACCTTTCTAGCAGACACCGTTATTTGTGATGGACGTCGCAATTTGGCA
This sequence comes from Morpho deidamia, assembly GCA_947086505.1. Lineage (NCBI taxonomy): Eukaryota > Metazoa > Arthropoda > Insecta > Lepidoptera > Nymphalidae > Morpho > Morpho deidamia. The sequence continues at coordinate 7,977,480 of CAMTZC010000025.1, forward strand.
ATGTATCATTATAAATAAAATCGCTCTAACAATCATTTCGTCATAACATTATGGGAAGTTAATGTGCTAAACGCATTCTGCGGCTAGCGCTATTAAATACAAGTGTTCGGAGTAATTATCGAGGCATTAATCATTGGCAAAATACAAGTTTACTATGCCAAAATGATTGATTAACTCTTGTCTTATTGCGTAATGTATAATAGTGTTGTTTCTAAGGACCTCACGTTGACTACGGGTCCTATTTCCTTTTTCTGATTACGATTACGTATAATAATATAAGCAGCTTTCATTAACGGTCACTACGTCTTTTTTAACATAGTCTATACTTATATTATAAATGTGAAAGCTGTCGGTAATGCTGTTACGGCTGTTCGGCCTGATCATTATTGATTATATTTGGAACAATTGAATTCATCTTCAATACCGGATAATATACAGTAAAAAAACAGTTTTTCTCTGGGGATTAGGAAATAATTGAGAGCACAGTACATAACTAAGGGTATTTGAAAACTTAAGTTAATGAGAACGACGGATGCTGTTAATGAAATTGTTGCAAATAAAATTGGGTTAAAGTAATAATAAAATTACTTGAAATTGGGCTAAAAATTGTTTTTAAAGCGCGATGCACACTGAAAAATATAATAAAATTTATATATTCAAGATTTTTACGAAGTTTAATGTGATCTCTGTCGTGAAATTCAATATATATTTTAAAATAAAATCTAGATTTTAAACAATAAACACATTTCTATTACCTTTGCAAATAAAAAATTGAAATTGTATATTATTTTGTATTATTAATTTATTCAGCATAAAGAAAATAATACACACAAGAAAACCTTTTTTGAACTAGATTTAAAACAAATCCACAAACTTAAATGTGTTTACACATATGGTAAGTGTATTTATTGACTACAATCTTGGTAATATATAAAAAGTGATCCCTGTAGTACCTTTGATTTTTTTTCTACATTTCTTAATTCTATCAGTTGCATACAAAGTGGGCACGAGGAGACGATAAAACAGGCTTAAAAAAACTAACGAGAAGCAGCGGGCGGACTAGAATGTCCTTGCGCTCGGGGTTATCGGACGCTGTTAGCATTTAACGCATTAAAAACTACAGACAGCTATGAAGAACCGCTTCGAGGCCCGGACGGCGAGCATATAAAATTCCGTTGAAGCCTTTTTTCCATAAACATAAGTACCGATACCAGACGGTACATCGGGATCGCAGTGCCCGCTGAGGGTCGGTTGAAAGGTCGTTGGGAAGGACATTTTTTTAAATTTCTGAATTATTTATGGTAACTCCGGCCATGTGTGAACACCGTTCACTCACTTGAACCTACGTGAGTTAAATTCGTATAGTTGATACGAATACATTTAGCATCTTCAATTTGTACGTAGCTGTGTACATTTACTTAGTGAAGATGTATGTAGACTATCTATAGATATACAAATATCCTCTTTGCCTTTTTTATTATTTTTGCAAATGTTTGAAAACAATTGATTTTCATTGGATGTCTAAAAATGATAAAGACAGTGAATTATTGTACACCACACATCTTTTCTTGTTCTTATGTTTGAGTGCGCTCGTGCATGTGTTTGTGTGAATTGAAATTTCCATATTGACTTCAATATTATTATAAGTTTCCGATTGTCCTGTAAGTCATGATTGTCCTGTAATTTGGGAGTAATTATATTTCTGCTTAGCATCTCCCCAATAATTTTATTGTCACCGTTCATTGCTGGGTATTTTTTATCGTTTGAAGATCGAAAATTTCCACGTTACTTGAATTAAGCTTGATCTATTTTTAGGACGGATCCTAAGTCCATCTATTAGTGATCTACTAATCTATAACTGGATACCAAATCTAACATCTAGGGACATAATGTCACACAAGCTATATAAGCCTTGCTCATTTCCGCAGTCTTTGCTTTGTTAATAACTGTTTTTATTAAACGGAAAACTGCGTGTGTTGCTAAGTTTGATTTGTTTCCGATGACCGAATGCCTTTTAACATGGAGTAAGAGACTAAAAGGTTGTTAATATTGTGCAAAAATCCGAAAAGTAAAAAAAGACAGCATATATTTGATATATTTTTTATCATTTAAATACAAGAATATAAACAAAATCGCTAATAAATTTCAGAACAGAATATAAACTTTTGTAATTATTCACACAAACAGTTATAGAAACCTAGAAACAATATAAAATTATATATTCGAGGAGCCTTCCGGATATTTTTAACAGAGCGCGTTAGGAGAAAAAATCGATTTTATACTTCTTGTCTCTAAACGAACGTCTACAAAAACTGTTCAACGCTTTATTATTACTTTGATCACAGCGTGAATCACAACCAGATTTGGCAAGGGTTAATGACCCAAATATGTTTGTCGAAGTGTTCAAGGCCAACACCAACTACATAATTTGATTTACTTTACGAAAAAAATATCCGGTATCTAAGACAGCGGCCAATTAGGTGTTCATTTGAATTGATAGCGAGTAAGCTAAAAGCTATTAAAATCGACTATAAGCTATTTTACACTAAAGGTAATAAGGTAGGTGATATTTTAGATAATTTTACAGTTAAAACATAGTAAAACAAACGTAACACAAAGTAAATCAAACGTATAGTGAAAACTTACTTTGATTCATCATCCTCCTGCCCTTATCCCACTCTAAGTGGAGTCGGCACAACATGTTACAAACATGTTGTGCCGACATGTTTTAACAACTGCTTGATCTCTTTTAACACAAATATTTACATATTACCGATGTGTACTATTTTCCTAAACTATCCGGAAGTATTGCACTATCTTTTAGTGAAAACCGTACAAGAATCCGTTTAGTAGATTTTAAGAAAATCGATTACATACAGACAGACAGTTTTTTGGGACATTGTTTTATAATAATATATTAATATTAATTAATATTAATATTATTTAACTATTATAAAAAAATTATTAACTAATTAAATATGTTTTAGAAGGAAGCGTTATTGCTTAACTATATTGTCGTAGAATCTATCTCTTGATGATGCTTTGGTTACGAAATTATTAGATCTTTAGAAGCTTAAGTGGTGTTTAAAGGTAGTCTATATTGTTTGTGATAAAAGCGGAAAGTGTATTATATGTTTAGTATTACTTAATCTTTTTCATTATTACTTTAGAATATCATGATATATTGTCTTAACATATGAAATAGTGGCAGTTACCACAGCTGGGCATAGGCAGCTTGTTATCGGGTCAGCGGGCAAAAGTAGCACCGACTCACCGCTGAGTTGCGTTACAGCTTGTTATTGTTGTTATTTTAAAGCTAAAAATGTGTTTGATGATTGTAGTATTTGTATTGTATATAGTTATAGTTGTACTATACACTGTCTCGTGCTCATGGTGTGGGGGGTGCGCGTGGGGGTATTACCGCGCGAGCCACGGGCGAGAGCGGACGCGTCACCTGCGCACATCGTGAGTTACCGAGCCAGTGCATCGTGTGTATAGAAACACCACAAGTGGCGACGAGGACAAAAGGTCAGTCTGATTTTACAAAAAAAAAAAAAAAAGAAAATAAATATAATACTTGTGTTAGTAAAGGGCTTATTGCTGTCTATCGGCAAGCAATGCGATCCATTACTATTAGATATTATTTATAGTTCGGAAACTGTAAAATTAAAGCAAATTTTTGCGATGCATGTTAATTTACAATATGCATGGTATTACGTGCTTGTGATGACTATATCGTTACGATCAGAGGTTTACGTGTTCCTTACCGCTACCATCTCGACGTAAAGTGATGTACCATAAATTATTGTATGTGGTTGAGTACCTATTACCTATGTTATATGTACATTAATCTCTGTGTAATAATTATGCAAACATTTATTAAGTGATTATAGGTGTGTGGGTACCTGGATATCTGGATAAGGACTGAAGCTACTTTGATCGGTCCTAATTCATTTGTTAGTGGTATAAAATGCCTCCATTAAATTGGAAAATTGGTACAAATGTACCCCCATTAAATTGGAAATGTTTGGTACAAATGTACCCCCATTAAATTGGAAATGTTTGGTACAAATGTACCCCCATTAAATTGGAAATGTTTGGTACAAATGTACCCCCATTCAATTGGAAACGTTTGATACAAATGTACCCCCTTTAAATTGGGAATAAATTGTACAAATGTACTTACGAAACCTTTGGTACAAAGGTGCCCCTCCTCACTAATTGGGGAAACGTACTTTTATTTTCGGGTCGTCCCAAATACTCACCACAATGTCAAGCAACTTACCACCATTAGAAAAACTCGATTTAGAAGGCGACAACGCATCGTTAGGGCAGCGATGGGAAAAGTGGAAACGTTCACTAAATATTTATTTGGAAGCAACGGATATTACGACACCAGTAAAGAAAAGGGCGACACTATTATTGCTTGGCGGATCAAACCTGCAAGAAATATTTTATAACTTACCAGGGGCAAATGTAGGACCGACAGATGATAACAACGTTTTTGAAATAGCGTTACAGAAACTTAATGATTATTTCACACCTAAACAGAGTAAAGTTTACGAAAGGCATGTCTTCCGCCTAATTAGACAAGAGGAGGGGGAAAAATTTGAAAAATTCGTGGTCAGGTTGAGAAAGCAAGCGGAAAAATGTCAATTTGAAAAGCCCGAAGAGCACTTGATAGACCAGGTTACAGAGAAATGTTTATCGACAGATTTAAGGAAGAAAATTTTGACAATAGGGGACAGTATAACATTAGACAAGATAATTATGGAGGCTAACACGTTAGAAGTCGTTAGTAGACAATTGGAAGAATATGGACAACAAAATAAGAACCATGACGTAAACGCTGTTATCCCTAACAAAGGGAATAGAAATACTTCTAGATATAATACTAAAAAATACAAGTTTATTTTGGATAAAGGGTGCGGTAGGTGTGGTAATTCTAAGCATGCTTCAAATGGGGAAAATTGTCCAGCAATAGGAAAAATATGTCATTTTTGTGGAAAGTTAGGTCATTTTCGACAATATTGCAAGTCACAGTTACAAAGAAAGAGGAAAATAGAAGAAAGTGAAATACAAAAAGAAGGAAATCCATCGAAACAAAGGAAGAAACTGAGAGAAATAGATAATGTTACAGAGGAAGAAGTAGATTACGTTTTTAATATTAACAAGGATGCGAATATAGAATGTAACGTCGGAGGTATAAACACAAAGATGTTGATCGATTCTGGATCAAAGTATAATTTAATTACAGATCATACATGGACAATGTTACGAGAGAAAGGAGTGACATTTTCAAGCTTAAATAAAAAACCTGAAAAAACGCTTTTGGCGTATGGCAGTAACACTCCATTAAACATTTTAGGATCAGTTAAGACAACGATCAAGGTTAATAACCGGGAAGAGCGCGCACAACTATACGTTATCGCAAATGGATCCAGGAACTTATTAGGGAAAGATAGCGCCATAAAGCTCGGTGTCCTGAAACTTGGTGTTGACGTCAATCAGATCGGAAATGAGCCTTTTCCGAAATTCAAAAATGTTTTGGTTCAAATCCCTATTGATGACTCGGTAAAACCCGTATCTCAGCCGTATAGGCGTATACCTATACCAATTGAAGGAAAGATCGAAATGAAAATCAAGGAATTGTTACAGTGTGACATAATAGAAGAAGTTCATGAACCTTCAAAATGGATATCTCCTATAGTACCAATATTAAAGGATAATGGAGAATTACGTCTCTGTGTAGATATGAGGCGGGCCAATATGGCCATTATGCGTGAGAACCATCCTTTACCTTCGATGGAACACCTTTTGCCAAAGATTAGAAAAGCCAAGTACTTTTCTAAATTGGATATTAAAAACGCGTTCCATCAAGTCGAATTGCATCCGGACTCAAGACACATAACAACCTTCATTAGCTCAAAAGGTCTTTACCGATATAAACGCCTCATGTTCGGTATTACCTGTGCACCGGAGCTATTCCAAAAAATACTGGAAAAAATACTTCTGAAATGCGATGGCGCGATAAATTTTATCGACGATATCCTGATTTATGGGCAAACAGAGCAAGAGCATGATTCGCGTCTTCAAAAACTAATGCAAATATTAAAAGAGAATAATGTTCTACTTAATAACGAAAAATGTTTATATAAAGTAAAAGAAGTAAACTTTTTGGGACATGAGCTGACATCGGAAGGCGTCAGGCCATTGAAGAAATATATGGAGAGTGTAGCTCAATTTAGGATTCCAGAAACTATAGAGGAGTTGCAAAGCTTCCTAGGCCTTGTAAATTATATAAATAAGTGGGTACCCAATATGGCTACGATAACAGAGCCATTAAAGAAGATATTGAGACAAAAATTTGGCAAAAACGCAAACATAAAAGAGTTTTGGACTGCTGAACAAGATCATGCTTTCACTTCATTAAAAGATACCTTAACAAAAATTCATACACTGGGCTATTACGATGTCAATGATAAAACCCAAGTCATAACCGATGCTAGCCCGGTCGGGTTAGGTGCGGTGTTGGTACAAATTGATGCTAAAGGTCCTAGGATTATTGCATACGGGAATCGTACGTTGACAGACTGTGAACGAAGATATAGCCAAACGGAGAAAGAAGCTCTTGCTTTGGTTTGGGCCATAGAACATTTTAATGTGTTTCTGTTTGGCAAAGAGTTCGACCTTATCACGGACCATAAGCCGTTGGAGGTTTTGTTTGGACCGAAATCAAAACCATGTGCAAGAATTGAGCGATGGGTGTTGAGACTTCAGGCTTACCGGTACAATATTAAATATAAGCCTGGTAAGTCTAATATAGCGGATCCGTTGTCACGTTTGTGTAAATATGCAAACCATTCCAAGGCCAAAGGTGACGAACATGTCCATCAAATCTTAGAGAACGCTAGACCTCGAGCAGTTTCTATGGCGGAAATCATAAAACATTCAGAAAATGACGCAGAAATACTTAAAGTAAAAAAGGGCATTTACAGTAATGACTGGGACGATAGTATAAAAGGATATAAAATATTTGGGAATGAATTGTGCTTCTTTGATAACGTCTTATTAAGGAGTAACAGGCTGGTCATACCCTCCAAGCTTCGGAAGGATGTTTTAGATGCAGCACATGAAGGGCATCCAGGAATCGTGGCGATGAAGGGACGCTTGAGATGCAAAGTATGGTGGCCACGAATAGATAAGGATGCCGAGACCTTAGTGAAGAGTTGTAAGGGTTGTACATTAGTTGGATTGCCAAATCCTCCTACGCCCATGAAGCGTCGCGAGCTGCCAGAAGCACCCTGGGTGGATATTGCTATGGACTTGCTTGGTCCATTGCCGAGTGCTGATTATCTTCTAGTGGTGGTGGACTATTACAGCCGCTATAAAGAAGTAAAAATTACAAAAATGATTACCAGCGCGGCTATAATCAGATTGTTAAAAGAAGTATTTGGCCGATTGGGCTATCCCTCATCAATCACAGCTGACAACGGACGACAGTTCGTTAGCGAAGAGTTTAAGACATTTTGCAAGGATTGTAACATAATCTTATTTAATACTATTCCCTATTGGCCTCAACAAAATGGCGAGGTAGAAAGGCAAAACCGCGATATATTGAAACGTCTAAAAATTGGAAATCTCGAAAAAAAAGACTTACAGGAATGTTTAAATGAGTACCTTATGATGTATAACTCGACACCCCATACTGTGACGGGAAAAACGCCAACCGAATTATTCTTCAGAAGACTTAATAGAGATAAAATTCCAATATTTCAAGATATAACTTATAAAGTGGATGACACAGAGATAAGGGATAAGGACAGAGAACAAAAGGAAAAAGGAAAGGATTATGGAGATAAGAGGAGGAGCGCACGAAATTCAGACTTAAATGAAGGAGATAAGGTGTACGTAAAAGAAATGAACAAGACAAATAAGCTCAGTTTAAATTATAATCCAACACCACACGTGGTGGAAACGACAAACAATGGAGATGTAACAGTCAGGAACGAAGAAACTGGACAAACACTGAGAAGGAACATATTACATTTAAAAAGAATAGAAGGACAATGGAAAGCTGTAGGGGAAAATCAGGAAGATGAAACTGTATACCCTGAAGACGGAGAAGAAAACAATATAATGATTTAATTCCTTAAGTTTGCTAAATATAAATACTTAAATTAGAATGTGATTCAAATTGCTACTGGTAAATTCATATTAAAGTTTTGATAAGAAAGGGATGTAGTATTTGTATTGTATATAGTTATAGTTGTACTATACACTGTCTCGTGCTCATGGTGTGGGGGGTGCGCGTGGGGGTATTACCGCGCGAGCCACGGGCGAGAGCGGACGCGTCACCTGCGCACATCGTGAGTTACCGAGCCAGTGCATCGTGTGTATAGAAACACCACAAGTGGCGACGAGGACAAAAGGTCAGTCTGATTTTACAAAAAAAAAAAAAAAAGAAAATAAATATAATACTTGTGTTAGTAAAGGGCTTATTGCTGTCTATCGGCAAGCAATGCGATCCATTACTATTAGATATTATTTATAGTTCGGAAACTGTAAAATTAAAGCAAATTTTTGCGATGCATGTTAATTTACAATATGCATGGTATTACGTGCTTGTGATGACTATATCGTTACGATCAGAGGTTTACGTGTTCCTTACCGCTACCATCTCGACGTAAAGTGATGTACCATAAATTATTGTATGTGGTTGAGTACCTATTACCTATGTTATATGTACATTAATCTCTGTGTAATAATTATGCAAACATTTATTAAGTGATTATAGGTGTGTGGGTACCTGGATATCTGGATAAGGACTGAAGCTACTTTGATCGGTCCTAATTCATTTGTTAGTGGTATAAAATGCCTCCATTAAATTGGAAAATTGGTACAAATGTACCCCCATTAAATTGGAAATGTTTGGTACAAATGTACCCCCATTAAATTGGAAATGTTTGGTACAAATGTACCCCCATTAAATTGGAAATGTTTGGTACAAATGTACCCCCATTCAATTGGAAACGTTTGATACAAATGTACCCCCTTTAAATTGGGAATAAATTGTACAAATGTACTTACGAAACCTTTGGTACAAAGGTGCCCCTCCTCACTAATTGGGGAAACGTACTTTTATTTTCGGGTCGTCCCAAATACTCACCACAATGTCAAGCAACTTACCACCATTAGAAAAACTCGATTTAGAAGGCGACAACGCATCGTTAGGGCAGCGATGGGAAAAGTGGAAACGTTCACTAAATATTTATTTGGAAGCAACGGATATTACGACACCAGTAAAGAAAAGGGCGACACTATTATTGTTTGGCGGATCAAACCTGCAAGAAATATTCTATAACTTACCAGGGGCAAATGTAGGACCGACAGATGATAACAACGTTTTTGAAATAGCGTTACAGAAACTTAATGATTATTTCACACCTAAACAGAGTAAAGTTTACGAAAGGCATGTCTTCCGCCTAATTAGACAAGAGGAGGGGGAAAAATTTGAAAAATTCGTGGTCAGGTTGAGAAAGCAAGCGGAAAAATGTCAATTTGAAAAGCCCGAAGAGCACTTGATAGACCAGGTTACAGAGAAATGTTTATCGACAGATTTAAGGAAGAAAATTTTGACAATAGGGGACAGTATAACATTAGACAAGATAATTATGGAGGCTAACACGTTAGAAGTCGTTAGTAGACAATTGGAAGAATATGGACAACAAAATAAGAACCATGACGTAAACGCTGTTATCCCTAACAAAGGGAATAGAAATACTTCTAGATATAATACTAAAAAATACAAGTTTATTTTGGATAAAGGGTGCGGTAGGTGTGGTAATTCTAAGCATGCTTCAAATGGGGAAAATTGTCCAGCAATAGGAAAAATTTGTCATTTTTGTGGAAAGTTAGGTCATTTTCGACAATATTGCAAGTCACAGTTACAAAGAAAGAGGAAAATAGAAGAAAGTGAAATACAAAAAGAAGGAAATCCATCGAAACAAAGGAAGAAACTGAGAGAAATAGATAATGTTACTGAGGAAGAAGTAGATTATGTTTTTAACATTAACAAGGATGCGAATATAGAATGTAACGTCGGAGGTATAAACACAAAGATGTTGATCGATTCTGGATCAAAGTATAATCTAATTACAGATCATACATGGACAATGTTACGAGAGAAAGGAGTGACATTTTCAAGCTTAAATAAAAAACCTGAAAAAACGCTTTTGGCGTATGGCAGTAACACTCCATTAAACATTTTAGGATCAGTTAAGACAACGATCAAGGTTAATAACCGGGAAGAGCGCGCACAACTATACGTTATCGCAAATGGATCCAGAAACTTATTAGGGAAAGATAGCGCCATAAAGCTCGGTGTCCTGAAACTTGGTGTTGACGTCAATCAGATCGGAAATGAGCCTTTTCCGAAATTCAAAAATGTTTTGGTTCAAATCCCTATTGATGACTCGGTAAAACCCGTATCTCAGCCGTATAGGCGTATACCTATACCAATTGAAGGAAAGATCGAAATGAAAATCAAGGAATTGTTACAGTGTGACATAATAGAAGAAGTTCATGAACCTTCAAAATGGATATCTCCTATAGTACCAATATTAAAGGATAATGGAGAATTACGTCTCTGTGTAGATATGAGGCGGGCCAATATGGCCATTATGCGTGAGAACCATCCTTTACCTTCGATGGAACACCTTTTGCCAAAGATTAGAAAAGCCAAGTACTTTTCTAAATTGGATATTAAAAACGCGTTCCATCAAGTCGAATTGCATCCGGACTCAAGACACATAACAACCTTCATTAGCTCAAAAGGTCTTTACCGATATAAACGCCTCATGTTCGGTATTACCTGTGCACCGGAGCTATTCCAAAAAATACTGGAAAAAATACTTCTGAAATGCGATGGCGCGATAAATTTTATCGACGATATCCTGATTTATGGGCAAACAGAGCAAGAGCATGATTCGCGTCTTCAAAAACTAATGCAAATATTAAAAGAGAATAATGTTCTACTTAATAACGAAAAATGTTTATATAAAGTAAAAAAAGTAAACTTTTTGGGACATGAGCTGACATCGGAAGGCGTCAGGCCATTGAAGAAATATATGGAGAGTGTAGCTCAATTTAGGATTCCAGAAACTATAGAGGAGTTGCAAAGCTTCCTAGGCCTTGTAAATTATATAAATAAGTGGGTACCCAATATGGCTACGATAACAGAGCCATTAAAGAAGATATTGAGACAAAAATTTGGCAAAAACGCAAACATAAAAGAGTTTTGGACTGCTGAACAAGATCATGCTTTCACTTCATTAAAAGATACCTTAACAAAAATTCATACACTGGGCTATTACGATGTCAATGATAAAACCCAAGTCATAACCGATGCTAGCCCGGTCGGGTTAGGTGCGGTGTTGGTACAAATTGATGTTAAAGGTCCTAGGATTATTGCATACGGGAATCGTACGTTGACAGACTGTGAACGAAGATATAGCCAAACGGAGAAAGAAGCTCTTGCTTTGGTTTGGGCCATAGAACATTTTAATGTGTTTCTGTTTGGCAAAGAGTTCGACCTTATCACGGACCATAAGCCGTTGGAGGTTTTGTTTGGACCGAAATCAAAACCATGTGCAAGAATTGAGCGATGGGTGTTGAGACTTCAGGCTTACCGGTACAATATTAAATATAAGCCTGGTAAGTCTAATATAGCGGATCCGTTGTCACGTTTGTGTAAATATGCAAACCATTCCAAGGCCAAAGGTGACGAACATGTCCATCAAATCGTAGAGAACGCTAGACCTCGAGCAGTTTCTATGGCGGAAATCATAAAACATTCAGAAAATGACGCAGAAATACTTAAAGTATAAAAAGGGCATTTACAGTAATGACTGGGACGATAGTATAAAAGGATATAAAATATTTGGGAATGAATTGTGCTTCTTTGATAACGTCTTATTAAGGAGTAACAGGCTGGTCATACCCTCCAAGCTTCGAAAGGATGTTTTAGATGCAGCACATGAAGGGCATCCAGGAATCGTGGCGATGAAGGGACGCTTGAGATGCAAAGTATGGTGGCCACGAATAGATAAGGATGCCGAGACCTTAGTGAAGAGTTGTAAGGGTTGTACATTAGTTGGATTGCCAAATCCTCCTACGCCCATGAAGCGTCGCGAGCTGCCAGAAGCACCCTGGGTGGATATTGCTATGGACTTGCTTGGTCCATTGCCGAGTGCTGATTATCTTCTAGTGGTGGTGGACTATTACAGCCGCTATAAAGAAGTAAAAATTACAAAAATGATTACCAGCGCGGCTATAATCAGATTGTTAAAAGAAGTATTTGGCCGATTGGGCTATCCCTCATCAATCACAGCTGACAACGGACGACAGTTCGTTAGCGAAGAGTTTAAGACATTTTGCAAGGATTGTAACATAATCTTATTTAATACTATTCCCTATTGGCCTCAACAAAATGGCGAGGTAGAAAGGCAAAACCGTGATATATTGAAACGTCTAAAAATTGGAAATCTCGAAAAAAAAGACTTACAGGAATGTTTAAATGAGTACCTCATGATGTATAACTCGACACCCCATACTGTGACGGGAAAAACGCCAACCGAATTATTCTTCAGAAGACTTAATAGAGATAAAATTCCAATATTTCAAGATATAACTTATAAAGTGGATGACACAGAGATAAGGGATAAGGACAGAGAACAAAAGGAAAAAGGAAAGGATTATGGAGATAAGAGGAGGAGCGCACGAAATTCAGACTTAAATGAAGGAGATAAGGTGTACGTAAAAGAAATGAACAAGACAAATAAGCTCAGTTTAAATTATAATCCAACACCACACGTGGTGGAAACGACAAACAATGGAGATGTAACAGTCAGGAACGAAGAAACTGGACAAACACTGAGAAGGAACATATTACATTTAAAAAGAATAGAAGGACAATGGAAAGCTGTAGGGGAAAATCAGGAAGATGAAACTGTATACCCTGAAGACGGAGAAGGAAACAATATAATGATTTAATTCCCTAAGTTTGCTAAATATAAATACTTAAATTAGAATGTGATTCAAATTGCTACTGGTAAATTCATATTAAAGTTTTGATAAGAAAGGGATGTAGTATTTGTATTGTATATAGTTATAGTTGTACTATACACTGTCTCGTGCTCATGGTGTGGGGGGTGCGCGTGGGGGTATTACCGCGCGAGCCACGGGCGAGAGCGGACGCGTCACCTGCGCACATCGTGAGTTACCGAGCCAGTGCATCGTGTGTATAGAAACACCACAATGATGATAAAAGAAAGATGATATATTTAGAATAAAATAAATTTCGCACACGTTTTTTACACCTTTGACCATGGCTTTTGTTAAATAATTTGCAGAAGATACTTTGCGGAATTCCATAGTAGAAAAGTTACGATTATTTTACTATAATCTGCGTTTGTTAATTCCCGTAACCGAAGCATCATCAGGAGGATAGGCTCTACGACAAAATCGTAATGCACTACGTAGTGGTATTGAAATAGTGAATATGTGTAGTGCTTGTGTGGTGTGTTGTTGGGAGTGGCGTTTTGTGATACGTGTTGTGACTGGTCCTGCATGTATAACGTTTGTGAACGTTGTCTTATTCCTAAACTCAGAATTACATATATTTCCTAAACAAACGCGGATTATAGCAACAATAATTCTATCACAATTTTTGTGCATTACTTTTTTATTGTAACTTGTTGAAAACACATGTCAGTTTATTGTAATTAACAGAAATATTTATTGAAAACCGAGATTATAGTAAAAAGTACTATATTCTGCGAAATAAACATAACTTGAAGTTGTTTAACAGGTTTAGAATTTTGAGAATATTCAATTGTTATGTAGAACGGCTGTACATTGTCCTCAAACTTAAAGAGATCGTGGGCGGCATTCAGTGAATTGCCCCAAAATACCTACACGAAGTGGTTATCTTTTATACCATGACACAACAATAGCGGAGATGACCTTACTCTTGGGTCGTGTGCGTGCGAAAACGCTGATCATTTTTTTAAACATCTTTTTTAATTTTTATCATTTTTTTCAAACCCGCCCGAGGTTTGAGAGTACACTTTGGTAATCCCCATATTCCTTTTGAACGATGTAGGAGTTATAATAGGAGTGAAAGATATATTCAGATTCTTTTAATTTATAATTCTATCGGGTGTGTTAGTGTATATTATAAATAATCTGTTATTTATAAATTAAATAAATAAACTTAATTAGCAAACGCGGTTGTCCGCATTAAAAGTAAGTAACTTAATACTTGTGTTAACTTTCATGCCTGATACATGCAGAATTTGGAATCTATCTCCTGACGATGTTTCGATTATAGGGCGAAACGATTGCTGAGATTGTGGTGGTGAATAATGCTTGTGTTACTGGTTGCATGAGTTATTACTAATTCTGCATGTGTCAGGTATGAAAGTTAATATGTGATATAATATTTACATATAAATACTTTTTGCACTATTTATTACATTAATATTTGATCATATTATTAATATACTGAATTAATTATTCATCTATTAGATATTAAATAATATTAATTAATTTTACTTACTATTTACTTTTATTTGCTATATGACTGGTTGGCTGTAAGAGATTCCGATTCCGGAATAAGCCCGTCATTGGACATTATTTTGTTTTTTTTTTGATGATTTTTATATTTATGTCAATTTGTGCAATAACGAGATATTATACATTTTCGTGGATTACAGCAAAATAATATTGTCATTACTTTTTTATTATGGACCTCTGCAAAGTAACGCTTAACTCTTTAAATTACTCTGTTATCTGGTGATACATAAACATTACACTCATCATCGATAAACTACTGCGATAGATCAATTAACAGCTAGTACGTCAAAGACATGGTAGTGATTCCCAATATGAGTAACCAAATTGAAACATATTTAGTTTATAACTAATATAACTGAGATAACTTTCTATTAAAAATAAATCTATTGAAAATTAATGACGTTACATCTTTTTGCCATTGTTAAGCATGTTTATTAATTAATATATACTCGTATTTATAGCATTCTACCTGAAGGAAATAAAGCAAATTCGTTACTTAATAAATGTTATTCGACTGAGGAAAACCTTAGATTCGAATATATCCGTAGCAATTACCGCTGTTACAGAAGTCCTTACTCTTTACAATATTAGAAAACTTTCTTTAAGATTAAAGTGCCTTCCGGGTGGTCTTAATGCGTTGATAACAGCAAATGGGCTCTGAGGTGTGGGCTCTGGTTGTCAATCAAAATACACTAGAATGAACTTACGACGTATAAGATTTATATATTTTATCAATCTATAGAATACACTAAAGTATTTTTAATTCTTTTATACGAAAGTTGTTATTTGTTTTAAATAACAAAAATTTGAATAAAATATTAAATAAATAATAAATATATGGAACACTTACACACACGGTGGTTCGTGCCCAAAGTAAGTAACTTAATACTTGTGTTGTGGGTGACGGAAAACTTGTAAATATACTATATATATTATTTTAAATAAATACGTTATACAGATTTACACTCAGGCTCGAAGAAGCAACAAATTGTTTATAGGAAATGTTGACTCTCGGGGGGATTCGAGCCCGCGCCCGCGGAGCTGAAGGTAGGAGGATCACTACCGACTCCGTTGACGCTGTCGGTAGTGACCCTACCTTCCAAATAAAGTCAAAATAAAGTAAAAAAATAAAAAGAATGAATTAAATATTAGTGAATATATCCAAGAGCCTTCAACATATGTGTTAACAACTTTCGGCTTTTAGTAGCAGATTTGTATTAATCTTTTTAACTAAGCAGCGGAAGTAACAGGCCGTTAGTGCACTGATTAGCATTGCATAGATTTTCAGACTAAAACTACAGTTTAGATTTAAACTAATAACCTTAATTATACAGGTGATCGTTATGATATAGAACGCGGCAGTATAACTTTATCGTCCAACGGTTATTCCAAAGAGAGGTAAATTTTCCCCTACCGACCGTCGATTTCATATTTACGTAGTGATAATATCACATCGGTAAATTAAATTAGCAATTCTTTATCTTTTAGACTTAAGTTATTTACACACTTTACGAAAGATAAATCTTATAAGATTTTAATACGTAATATGTTGAAATATTGCTTTATTTTCTCCACCTGGAGAAATCCTGGTATCCCCTTTTTATTTCACCTGATTAAAAGTGAAATTACAGTCTAAAAGGTAAAAGCGAGAATAGTCAAAGGGGCAGACCCCTTTCGTTTATACTCAATAACTATCGTACTAAAAAAATATATTAAATAAAAAATATAAATCAAAATTGGTAAATAAATTGAGACGAATATTTGAAAAATATATAAAAAGTCTCGTACCGGGATCCCGGGACCTCTTGAATTTAGGGAATACACCTTCCTCATATAGGATATAGATTAAAAAATTATTTGAAAATACACGTCTTGTTTTAACATGTGTGTGCATGTTTTTATCCATATACATATGCTATTGACAGCTTTGAACTTGACTTTGATTGATTTTTATTATTAAACGGTGTTTCTGTATGTATAGACTGTATTATTTTAAATAGTAATATATAAAATATAATTGAAAATATTTGTCGACTTAATAGCTGTAGACATAAAAAAGAACTGTGGACGCCGTTAACGAAAGATATGCAACTTATAACTCCTGAGTGGCAACTACGAGTATAAATTAGAAAAATAGCTTTTGTGCCCAATTGATATCATGTGCGTGTTCGCACTAAAAGCCTACATGTGATTAGAGAACTGGGTACGTGTAAACTTCGGAGCAGCATGTTAGATATAAGCTCCATATACTTCTCAAGGTGACAATAGACCCAGCACTGGGACGGTAAATGTACTGCTATTTTACTTAGTTAAAACACGAAAAATCCCATCGAATATAAGTTGAATCTCAATAAGTGTCACATTCTTGGTATGATAAATACTCTAAATACTTTTAGCTAATCAAATGAGGCTGAAATTATTTGCAGACAAAGACATAATTATGTCTGTCTTTGATTTTAAGGAAACCTAAAAACTACACCTCTTATGTTTAACAAGTAATATCAACGTTATTTTTATTTTACATAAGACACTTATTTTAAGCTCCTGCTTTGCGCCTAGCAAAAGTACGTAAATCGTTTGTGGGTTTGGGTATAAGATTATAATAAATTCCGAAATCAATTTTGGCCATGCCATTACAGCAATTTAAAAACACTGTTAAAGAGAGGCTTATACAAAAAATCTACTATACTGTTGAAGATTACTTAGATGATAAGGATGTGTGGATATAGGTGCACTTCTACCCTGTACAAGACAGCAATAAATAAATGTAACGAGTTTTAAGATTTATATTTTAAAAAGAGCAACCACCGAGTTTCTTGCTGGTTCCTCTCGGTAGGAACAGCTTTCCGTACCAGAAATAAAGTTGACGATTCAAAAGCACTTGTTTACAAGTTTACTTGAATAAAGAATAGTTTGAATTTGAATTTGAATAAGTGAACGTTATAGAAAACACCATCATTATCATACCAGGGATTTCTGAAGTTGTATAATTTTTATTTTAAATACCTAACATGGATAAACTTGCACCAAGCAATAAACGTATAGTCTCAAAGTGACTATGAATTGAATCTACATAAGTGGCTCGCACAGCTGCCCCTTCTTACAAAAACTTTACATATAAATAAATATCCAGATGCCTTTTCCATAACTGTGAGGCAATTAAAAACCGACAGACCCGCATCTCCTAGGTCCGTTTATTGCAAAACCGGCGATTTGAATACTTTAACAAGACATGTGTGACCGTTCCTAGAACAAATACCTCATCACGTGCGGCGCATGTTGCCGCTAACACGCAAAAAATAAATAGCAAGCCCTTGTACACAGTATAAGTGTCAATATTGAATGTAACTTCGATGGTACGAATCTAAAAATAGCAACCATAAACATCTTGTGATATAACATTATAAATTTCGATATACATAAATAACAATTAGTTTGAAATATGTAAACAACACATTTCTTATTTCTATGAAAATATTAAATATTTCAATTGAAAACCAATCGTATCTTAAATTTTAACTTGTAGTATATTTTGCTTGTATAAGTAACAAATTATTGGGAATAATATACATTATTTAAAATACAAAATGTATCCGCGACAACTTAGAAAAAAAACTATTATATAGTATTATCACAGAAGCTTTCCACCGAGTATAGTTTTGCCTAAGCTACTAACATTTATGTAAAGAACACCAAAATAACAAAAAGATCATGGTCCGAAGACTAAAAGATAAGATAAGCATGTAATTGGAAAACGACGATTAAGAGCAATTGTTCAGAGGTACCCGTTCCAAGAACGGTTTTGCTCCATTATGAATGCAATCGTATTTTTTATGATCGCAAATCTTTGTTAAGGCAAAACGTAAAAAGGTAAACACAATGGGCGAAGGGTACAATAGCAGCCAAGCCGGCCACATGGTAAGACTTTTTTTTCTTCTTGGATAATCGCCAAAGATTATTATTTTTTTACTCCGTATGCTAAATCAAGAGCATAAACGCTTTCCGTTAGGGCTATTTTTAGATGGTGTATGCAAAATTAAATTAAAAATGTAAAAATATACGATTTCAATTTGTCAAAGTATTCTACTTTGCATAAAGCTTTGTTACATATGTTATGATGATAACTAAACAAGCTTATTTCCGAGATTTATATAATTCCTGGTTGACCGGAAAAACGTTGTTTTGCGCATATAAATTATTTCTAGAGAATTTCTGGTATACATTATTAAAAAAATAAAAAATGTTAAGTGTGGACAACCCTTATCACATATGGGTATAAAAAATAAATGGTAGCCCATTTTTCATAATATAAAATTTCATAAAAATCGGTCAAGCCGTTTCGCAAGAGTAAGATAACTAACATTGCAAGAATGAGAATTTTTCCTTCTGCCCTTATCCGACTCTAAGTGGGGTCGGCAGAACATATTACAAACATGTTGTCACATGATTTGGCTACGTATTTTACGACCAACCGCCTGCCTGACGTAAACTTACCTTAATCGCCTTTTACGACACCTCGGTAAGAAATGAGGGTGTTCTATTCTACTCGCCGGATACCACACGGCGATTGTGGAAATATAACAAAAAATATAATAAACACGAGGTTGTCGCTAAGAGTACAAATCCCTTTTTGAACTTAAAAGATCATTAATGATTAAAATCTGTCTTGCAGTGTTTCTTTAATTTACCACATTTCTTTGTTTTACCACATATTAATTAAATAACGCTGACAAACTTATACCTACTTTAATATCCGGTGCGTTGTGGTGATTTATTAATTTATTTAATATATTTTATAGTCCTGTTATTAGGATTGTAGATTGTATATCACGAAGTTCTAATACATTCATGATAGAAATTGCCTAATACCATTAATATCTATTATCCCTAATATTAGAATTTAGTCAACTAGATATTTTGACGTATTTAACAGGTTACATATTTGATAGGGTATAAAACACTTAAATTTTACAAAAGTAATAATAAAATTATTTTGCTATAATCCGCGATACAGTAGAAAATATATACATAGTGTTAATGTATAGTGGACTATCCGACAAAATCGCAAAAGCTTTGCGATTTTGTTGTGGAGTCTATCTCCTGATGATGCTTCGGTTGCGGGGCGAAAAGATTGTTGAGTTTGTGATAGTGAACGTGTGTAGTGCTTGTGTATTGTGGTGGAGGTTTGTGCATGTATTTTTACGAATCCTGCACGTATCGGTATGAAAATACGGATAGTCCACTATACATTTAACACTATATATATTTTCTATTTACTGTATCGCGAATTATAGCATAATACAAAAGTAATAATAAAATTATTTTGCTTTGCTTAATGTATCGCGGATTATAGCAAAATAATTTTATTATTACTTTTGTATTATGGATCTCCGCAAAGTAACGCCTAATTCTATAAATTATAGCATAATAATTTTATTATTACTTTTGTATTATGGATCTCCGCAAAATAACGCCTAATTCTATAAATTACCTAAATTTTATTTTCTTGTAACTGTTGGAAATATGTATGCAAAATAATATTATGATTATTAATAATCTGTATTATATGATTTCATGATTCAACATGTTATGATTTGCTATGTCGTGCACCGTAGGGCGCGTTGAAATCTTTTGTATAGCAAAACCCGTAAGCTCATAATTAATATAGTATTTCGTAATTACATATAGTAATCTTATTTCATTGTACAAATAACATATCTTTATATATTTAGGAAAGTATATATACAGTTACATCTCTAAGACAGATGCTATATTTAAATATTTATTTCAAAACAGTTAAAGATTTTTTGTTAGTAAAAAAATATTTAGACAAAAAGACAAATGATACTATGATTTATGGCTGCTTAAATACATATCATATATTAAATACGGCAACAGGGGAATAGTCCCCCTCACCCTTATTTCCATTTGCACTTGCCTTGACCTTAAGAACAAGTGTACCCTTTTTACAGGTGCCCATTCACCTGGAATTACGTTCCGTTTATTTTTGCCCTTTATTATTATATCGGATACGCATATGCGGGCTTGCCGTAACGCGCGTTCGATTCTGCTCATTTTTTTCTACAGTGTTATTAATTAACACGTACATTGTTATTCCTATATACAAAACATTATTACCTAACATATTAAAGTTTTAAAAAATAAATGCTACCGTAGAATATGCCAACTTTGCCAACAAGTATTAACTTTGCCCTAAGGGTTATTAATAAGGAAACATATTTTCCTTATTAGCAGATTCATTAATGTTGGTACCTGCGTTTTTCCGTGCAGGGTTTCCGTTTTAACACCTAAGGACCCCAACGCCTATCGGCTTTTCGTACTATGTGCTTCGCCTACTGCCTTACTGCTACTTTAGCTTTGCGATATTGATTATGTTAGCTCTACTACGGATCTTCTCATTTCTGATACGATCACTTAGAAATACTCCGAGTATAGCTCACTACATCGCCCGCTGAGCGACTCTGATCTTTCTAGTCATAGTCAACGACTCTGGGCTTTCTTATGAAGCCCATAGTCAGCGACTAAGTACGGATCGGATTATAGGCAAAAATAATAGTAAAATAATTTTGCTAATCCGCGATAAAATAAATGGGAATTGCGATTTTGTCGTGGAGTCGAAACGATTGTTGAGTTTGTGATAGTGAACGTGTGTACTATGTGTAGTACTTGTGTATTGTGGTGGCAGTGGTGGTGTGCATGTGTTTTAACGAATGCTGCATGTTCCAGGTATGAACGAATAGTCCTCTCTACATTTAGCATGTATTTCCTATTTGCTTTACCGCGGATTACAATTTTACTATTACTTTTGTATTATGGCAAAGTAATGACTAATTCTATAAATTATTCGGGTTATAGGCATTAACCTTATTTCACGGAAGTTAAATTCTTTGTGAAAATTACGTTATTTGTTATGTTCAGTTATACTAGTTTCTCGCTTGCGTTGTGCATTAAACAAACTAATAAACCTCAATTTATGCACGGCATTAATCACATTGTAAATTCAATGTCATACGGTCCTATTGAAAAAGATAAAACAGTACATTTTATGCAAAACCGTAATACATTGTTAATTATATTGAAATGACAGTGGAGATCGCGGTGAGTGACCTAAATACAAAGCGATAGCCGGCAAGCGGGGCCGGCGGAAGCCCATTGTGCTGCAATCATTGACACCTCGCCTACAACATAGTTCCTGCCTGATGACGATTGGACTTGACCATGTATAGCATGTCCGATTTGATGTCATCT
The DNA here is from genome assembly GCA_947086505.1 of Morpho deidamia. Classification (NCBI taxonomy): domain Eukaryota; kingdom Metazoa; phylum Arthropoda; class Insecta; order Lepidoptera; family Nymphalidae; genus Morpho; species Morpho deidamia. Next base: position 7,999,386 of record CAMTZC010000025.1, read on the forward strand.
GTCAATGATGTGTGATCAACGATCCCGCTTTGTTTAACTTTAATTAAAAATTTTATGACACTCATTTTTTTATATTTTCATTTTTGTGTATTGCGCGAGAATGCTGTCTAGCCGTGTGGTACCCGGCTGACTAGAATAGACCACCCTCATTTCTAACCGATGTGTCGTAAAAGGCGACTAAGGCAAGTTGACATTAGGCAGACGGCCGGTCGTAGCCAAATCATACGACAATATGTTTGTAACATGTTGTGCCGACCCCACTTAGAGTGGGATAAGGATAGGAGAATGATGATGATGCGCAAGAATGCTGTCAAACTAAGTATATGCTTCGCTAGACCATACTACTATTATAAATGCGAAATTTTATCTGTCTGTTATACAAGCAATATAACAGAACTAACTACTTTGCTATAATCCGCACGGGTTAAGCGAATGCATGCAAAGCCAATGTGTATGAAGCAGGCAAAATCTACGCACCTTATACATGCAGGACAAGCTACCACATGCACCCCAAGGCGCAATTCACCAGCAACAACGCACACATAAGCAGCACACACACCCACCACCACAATCTCGCATCATCAGGAGGATAGGCTCCACGACAAAAATCGTAATGTCTGTTATACCTTCACGGCTAATCCGCTGGACAAATGTTGAAATTTGTCAACCACCTCCTACACCGGGGTGACATGGGAGTATAAAAATTCCCGTTTTTCTTTCGGAAATTAAAAATAAAATTTGTTGCATTATCGAGGGTACTTAAACGCTTAAGTTGGCGCGAGCGAAGCACTAGGCACCACTAGTTTTGTACATCGAATGTAAATTATAGATGTTTTTTACAAATCATACCAATTGTTCGTTTCCTAAACGTAATCAGTAAAGTTGTGACTAAAAAAAGAAACAAATTGTATCGAAAAAACCTCATTAATTCAATGCGACTTGTTTATTCTGTATTTGTAATTCAGTGCGCATTTCTAATCATCAGCGTTGAATATTATAAGTCAACGATCTGATGCCCTTGAACTTAAATCTTAAATAAGAAATCGCAAATATCTAATATCGTACTGTAAAATGTTTCAGATTACCCTTAAAGTTGTCTCAAATAAGTTTAACGATTAGAAAAAAGTTTTATATTTAGTGAATTTTTATCGATTAGTAAGTAGAACAATCATTTGTGAAAATTTCCGCAATTCAATATTTGTTTATCAAAGGATACATCACAAAATATAATACCTATTTCCTATATACCTATATACCTATATACCTATACCTACCTATTCTAGCACACTCATGCGAATTAACAGTCTGTGGAAATATGTAAAAACATGACAGTTATATCAGTGATTCACGCGTTCTACCTGACACCGTTACCATATTTTTGTGACGTTTTACCGGCGTTAATGTACCTACTAACAACAAAATGTAATAGTCCCTTTAAATGATCATAAATTGCAAAATATTTACCAGTATATTTGTTACATATTAATGGAAAACAAAAGACCTATCAAAGGATAATTCTATCGGTGAAACAATATTTTGCTATTTTGTTTTTAATTATCTGAACTCAGTTGACAAAAGTTATCTATAATGATCACGCAAGTCACACATGGTCGCAGGTAGAAGTTAGTTGGTACGGCGGTCGAAAACAGGATTGTGTGTCCTTTTTTTGGTTTTACAAGGGGCCGTTATGGAGGAAGTAATAAATAATTATATTTTCACTAAACTATTTAGAAATAAGGTTTGTCAATTGTTGGGGATTTTTCGTACTCCTCACGTTGGATTGGAATAACAATGAAAAAATAAAATGATGTATATGGCTGAGTGAGTATCTAAAGTAGCATTCATTTCAAAGGATGCTAAGATAAGCATCTTTTAAAGGATCTCAGTCTATTTGTATTTCTAATGTAGATACAATTTATGCTAATTCTTACCAACACATTCCTTGTCTTTTTTGGAGAGTAGCGGTATCGGACCGTCATCGAGAGGAGAACCAGGGCAAAGCGGGTCACTTTTGTTAAGGAGCTCCTGACCCTCCTGTAGTCCGAGTTGCTGCTCGTGCAACCGTTTCTTAATGAGAAAAATCTTCGGCATCTTTACTAGTTAATTAACACTGCACTTATTGGTCCGTGTCACGAGTTCAGTTAAAAAAAATTCACCCCGTCCAAAATCGACCAGCACAAGTTTGCATCATAACACTGCACGATGAGTTTCCTCACGCCTCTGTTTATTTTGTGTAGGGCAGCTAGCGGCACATACAGTACCGTTGGCCGCTGCGAAAGGACTGAGAGCTCGTAGGTGTGCGGTGCCTGCGACACCGTTGCCCGAACAGGTCCGCCCGCGCCCGCGCCGGCGCCGCCCGCCCCGTGCGCCCGCGCCGCACCGCCACACGGCCGCCGCTACGCCATAGCCATGCCATCACAAATACAGATTCCAGTAAAAGTGCTTGCACATAGACGTCCCTGTCGTAATACTAATAATACCGTAATTTTTTTCATGCACTTGGGCAACATTGTCTAACGTTAACAGCTAACGTGACATAATTATTCAGACTATCGCTTTTAGCTATTGATGTTTGTATTTAAAGTTCTAAACTTAAATGCTTATGTTATTATAACTTGTAATTTATAGAAGCAGTCGTTACTTTGCGGAATTCCATATTACAAGCAATATAACAGAACTAACTACTTTGCTATAATCCGCACGGGTTAAGTGAATGCATGCAAAGCCAATGTGTATGAAGCAGGCAAAATCTACGCACCTTATACATGCAGGACCAGCCACCACATGCACCCCAAGGCGCAATTCACCAGCAACAACGAACACAAAAGCAGCACACACACCCACCACCACAATCTCGACGATCGTTTCGCCCCGAAACCGAAGCATCATCAGGAGGATAGGCTTCACGACAAAAATCAGTACTGATTTTTGTCATGCTGGTAAATTGCGCCTTGGGTTGCATGTGGTGGCTGGTCCTGCATGTATAAGGTGCGTAGATTTTGCCTGCTTCATACACATTGGCTTTGCATGCATTCACTTAACCCGTGCGGATTATAGCAAAGTAGTTAGTTCTGTTATATTGCTTGTTATTATAACTTGTGTTATAAATCTTTATGTTACTAATTTGAACGTATTCTAAATAATTTTTCTAAATTAAAAAAAATATATATACATAAGGTGTCAATATTTTTTAATCGCAATGAAAAATTATTGAGTTCTACGAAAAAAAATCCGTGTCAGTCGAATCATAACCAAAAATGAATCACAAAAATATGAAGGAGAGCGATGACGAGACTTAAGATAAAAGTCTTTTTGAACTTTAATCACAATCATTGCATACGTTTCAAATATTTTATTTTTATGCAATAAGTCTATTATAAAATTGTAAAAATGAGAAACTTTTTTTTTTCTTAGCAAACAAAAGCATTACAGATACTTGCATATTCATAGCTAGCTATTTTGTTTTACATTTCAGGTACAAAGCGGCAAATATGTCGGTATCCTTTCAAGTTGAAGGATTACAAGTAAACGAAATCTCCCAGACAGAGAGCAATCACCGCTTTATTTATCATAACTACAAGAACGGAGATTTACAAAACGTTCTGTAAAGTGCAAACAATATGGCTGCTTTTGTGTCGGTGCTGTTTCTATATTCATATTAAAATCCCATTGTTTTTTGATTACGGCTGAAGCGGGTAAATTTTGTTACAATAACGTGTCATTTTGTTGCAGCATGTTCCAAAAAGCTAATACACAACGTAATTTTTAGTTGACTAGAGATCTTTCATTCTAAAAGTGCACGCCCCTCCAATGCCTTTACTCACACACAGAAAACTTACGTACAGACGTAATACACGCTTGTTATTCTAATTGGTTACTCAGTTGCCGGATAGACACGAAAGTAGGAGCACGCATCGATTATTGCCAAAAGTACAGCTGGCATGTCATAAAAAAAGAGGATAAATATTTTTTATTTTTTATTTTAAATAATAATTAGATAAATTTTTTCTTGAATAGAAAAATATGGAGAATTTTATAAAACTATGTGGCGAAAAAAAACGGGCAAAACTTAACGTCTATCATTATTTCATCATTAAAGCCATTGCTTTAATTAAGAAACGAATTGACATGATTGATAGAAATATGTGGGAAAATACGTGTCGAAATATGAATGATATTGAGATAGAATATATGAAAAATTTTGAATTTATAATTAATGTTGAGTCTGAATCAGAAGATAGCGACGTGAGTGAATAGCGTTAAAATAGTAAATATTTATTGCGGTTTAATTTTTTTCTTTTTTTACTAATAAAATAAATGAACAGACTTCTGTACATTACGTTTTATTAATCATTCTAATAGTTGCATAATGAATATATGATATGATCTTTATTAAATTAAGTTGGCAAGCTAGCTCTTGATTGTGAATTCACCTGATGGATGCCGATGTAGTTTAAGTTTCTTGAAAGGGTTTGGAGATTAAACGTGTAACCATTCAGGGTTTTTACACGACATCGTACCTGAATGCTAAACCGCTTGGTGGTACGTCTTTGTTAGAAGAGTACGTCGGAAGTATCTATCTAGTCAAGACCAGGGATAGATTTTAGAAATATACTAATATGTTTTTTCTAGGATTCGAATGCGGAACTTCACGTTTACAATCCACAGCGCTTACTATTACTCCAGGGAAACGTTAAAAACTTACTTTTTACTCTAAAGAATTTTCAACATAAATTTGATTATAAATATTATATAATATTAATTTTATTTTTATGCAAACGTTACTTGTAACCCGTGTAACCGGATTGGTTGGTCAGCCAGTGCACAAATGATAGGAACGCGTGACAGAATAGACGTGTTGTCTTATACAAAGCGTGCATTCTCCGCCATATAAATGTTTGACTTATACCAGTCGAGCAATTAGTTGACCTTTAAGTGCGCGAATGAGTCGAGTCAACTTTGAAATTGCTGCGCGCACACATATAAAATAGTATAGTCAATATTTTCTCTCTCACATTAAAATAATGTAATTTGGTGGAGGGGCGTGCACTTTTAGAATGAAAGATCTCTACTATACTATGTATCATTTGTGAGAAATCAGTAATATATCATCATCATCATCATGATTACCTTTTCTCGGTCCACTCCTTGCCATAGACGTCTTCCCTCTCCTTCCACTTCCGGCGGTCTTGCGTCCGTTTCATCCAGATCCGACCTCCGTGTCGTCTGATATCATCCACCCAGCGCTGCGCTAGTCTGCCATGCCCTCTGCTGTTGGCTCTGGGTTTTTATTCGAGAACTCTTTTCGTCCACCGTGTTGAGTCCATTCTCCCAAATTGTTTCGCCCATATCCACCTTTTCTTAGCAATCATAACTACGACGTCTCAAACTTTAGTCATAGTTCTTATACGATTGTTCCGTTTCCGGTCACGCAGAATGATACAAAGCATTGCTCTCTCAATTCCTCTCTACGCAACCCTAAGCTTTTCAGCTGAATTTAGCGTAAACGTCATGGTTTCCGGCACGAGCATGACAAATTGCTCCAACAACTTAATTCTTAAGTGGAGAAGAATTTTGCTACCGAGAAAATATACATAATAGCAATACTAAATACTAAGATTATTTAAACATAACATAAATATATACATTTCCGGCTTGAAGTGTATTACTGATAATTCCATGCTTGAATTTCCGTTGCTTTTATCTAAACTATTATACTAACTCCTTGAGCGAAAGTATATTTTCAACGGTTAATTCATCTCGGTGTTACAAGTAAACTAGAATTTTAAAGGTACTAAGGATCAGCGATTATTATCATCAACAAAGAGATTATAAGGACCCGAGACCTTCACAAACATTCCTTAGCGTAAAGTCTTGCGAAAACGGTTTAGTTTTTTTACTATATCCATTATTAGTAGTCAAGGACCTGTGTTGAGATAAACCGCATGGTATATTTGGACATGTGGATGTTTCGGACATTTATCTTTTAAGATTTATGTCATATTTAAAGACAGATTGGTATATTATTAAATAACATAAAGGTTAAATTTATATTTTGAACTAGCTGTGCCAGCGTCTTCGCCCGCGTGGAAATCAGCGTGTCACAATTTTTTGCTAGAATTCAACATAAAAGTAGTTATTGTGAGTTAACCATAAGAGATAGAGACATGCTATCGCGGACTTTTTTGTAAAATTTCTATAGACCTACAATTCTCTAGTATATTACTTTAGCGTATCTCTCCTGGTTTACGCAGCGCACGCGACTAATAGCTCCCAGCAAGCAAGTTTTTTAACAACAGGGCCATCTCTTCAACACAATTTACACAACACCGATATGTACTATTTACCTAAACCATCCGGAAGTATTGCACTATCTTTTGATGAAAACCGTATAAAAATCAGTTCAAACAGCTTTTTGGGACTTTGTTTTATAATAAGTATAGATTATAAAGGTATTACAGATCAAAAATTATGATGCTAGTTAGCACTAGCATCATAATTTGGCTAGTTGGTACTATAGAATTCCGTAAAGTAAAGCCTGCTTCTATATATTATAGATAAATGATTTTATTTTTATATCTTACACAGAAAAGAAAAACAGATAATTTAAATATTATATGAGAAACGATTAGAAAGGTTAAAGATTTTGTTAAGTAATTAATCTGTAAAATTCTGTTTTAGATACGACTTTTCTAGCATAAACTATGTCGTGTCGCAAACAGCGTAAAAAATGCCCCTTACGACTCCATAAAAGCTGCTGAAACGTTTCGTTGAGACAAATAAAGCAACATGGTGTGGTGCTACTGATTCGGGTATTTACTTTAGATTTCAGTAGTAAAAAATAGTTTTTTGTTATATGCGCGAACTGCGTTTTACTTTTTGTATTCGAGACCGGTGAAAAAAGGTTGTTGTTGAAAAAAGTTTTTTGATTGCGATTTTTTAATGGAGAAAATGCCGACACAGGTGTGAATATTTTTTACATTTAAATTCTCTTTTGTTAACTGTGTTTAAGAATATTCAATTTAAATTTTACTCCCTACTTATAATGTGCTCAAGCTCTTGTCTTAGCAAGGTTTATAAACACTTTAATAAATAGTATGTTTGCGAAGACTATGATTGTTGATATGGTGTTACAAATTGTCTTAGCAAATTTAAATATACTTCCAAAAATTGCATTGCTTTTTGTAACCGTATTTAATATTATATACTTCACGAACGAAACGTTATTTAAATATTTAGGTAATATGATAAGAAAAATTACTTATATTATTTTAACATTCATTATTAATTGTTTTATATAACACAAGAATGCTTATTACATCATAAATAAAATATTGCGATTAATTGTTTATTGAACATTTTAGCGTCAGGTGCAACGTTCATATAAATGACGGTATAATGCCACTCTGTAATTTTATAACTATTTAGACGGGAGTTATACGGACAAGTTATACAGAGCAACAATTATGATAATAACTGTATTAATTCAAGCATTTATCTAAGAACCCCGGATAGGCTCAAAACGAGTCGGGAAAACCTGATATTTATGACGAGAGTATATGTAGCCGGTTTCTTTAACTTCCAGAGTATCTTAATCGTTACGTAAGGGCGTGTTTATAACTATATGTATATGAATTGAAGTAATTCTCATTAGTTTTTTTTTATAATTTTGTCATGGGCACCAGGCCACTTTTAAATATGTACAAATATTATTTTTAAATAGATCTTTAAATACAAAAACACACCTTTATATTCGTAGAACCAACAAATTGTTTATAAAAATGTTCATGCTTCGTACATAAAAAAAAGATTTTTTACAGTAACGTTACAGTTATGTTTCCTTTACTTAGTGCAAAACGTTGATGCAATATATAACACCGATATTTTTCCTTGAGACCTAATCAATAAATAAGAAGCAATTTTCTCGAAAGTCAACCCATCTAATCTTTTTCAACAACTCAAAGACATTGATGGCAACAATGTTTTTTTATATCATTGACAAACTATGTGAAGGAGAGTGTATTCGATACATGTTGTAATGAATATTACGTCGGTATTGAATATTTCGACTTACGACGTTAAGCTTAGATATTAGACTCTGACATCTTAAATTTACATTTGATAAAACTTATAACTCTCGCCTTTTATAATCTCGACATTAATAAGACCAAAAGCTGCCGGAAATATTTAAGTTACATAACACAAACACGCATTTCTCGTAAATCATTTTAACGTTTTTGTAATTTTGCTAATATGATCTGATGCCAAAGAGTGTGATTGGCATGAAACCCAATACTTATAGAATACTAGGATTGGCATATATAAATATATGGGAAATATACAACAATTAATTATTACATTAAAATACGAGGATGTAACTAATACGCGCGCCAACAAAATGTCTACTTGTGGATGAGGGCAGTAAACAATATAAAATAAATTAGGCTATATTAAAGATTATATAAATAAATAATGACAAAAAACAAATTGTGATAGGAATATTTGTATAATTCGTGATCACAATTTGGTCGATAATCATTGAAATACACACAGAATAATATTCAAATATGATGGAACTCTTCATATTCATGCTAATTTCACAAATGCGAAAGTCTATCTGTGCGTCTGTTACGATTTCATAGCTAACCGATATTGATGAAATTTTAAGTAATTAAAACGGGATAACATAACATAAAATTTAGGACAAAAAAACCTGTTATTCTTTCGTAAATAGGAAACAAACATATTTCATTACTGAGGATACTTAAACGTTTTAAATTCACGTGATCGGAGTCACGGGTACCACACATAATATAAAAATATAAAACATATGGAAATAGTAGTCTTTAAAGGTCTAGAGAAAAAGATCATCTAAGTATAACTTATAGTGCGTAGATTGCGCAACGGCTTGCGTGCGGCTCACGTTCCGCCGGTTCCGCGCCAACGAGTCCACCAAGTTCTTGGCAATGTTAACCTCTTTCAAGTTTAGTTACCGACTCTACTGCTATTAGTAATCAGTATTATTACATGACATACTTAATACTTCAATGAATGTATGAAGCTAGTACGGTTATAAAAGTGGGTAATATGCTTCCTACTATAAAATTGGAAGAAAGATTAAATGTATCAAATTAATGTAAATGAAATTATATTAAGGTTTTTAGTAATATGACCACCTATATATATTTATATAGACTAATAACATTTGTTTTAAATATCTATTAATGCATAAAATTGCATAATTCTGCCAATATTAATAATATTAAGTCCTAATATCATTGGTTTACGAATTTTTAACAAAAAAGTTTTGATATTGCTGTAATAAATTAATAATATATCATACTAGCTGTCCAACAACGCGTTACTGTGGCTCAGTCTGGTTTCGAATCCTCCTCGAAACAAAATTCAACGGTTAAAAAATGCTCCAATCGCCACAAACCATCCGCAATCAAATTTTATTGGATCATCCGTTGGGTCATTCTAAAGATTTTCTGAAAATTTCATTCAAATCGGTCCAGCCGTTTCGGAGGACACACAGACAAACATTCTTTTTATGTGTAAAGTAGGTATATTCGTGCTCGGTGAAGAAAAGGCGTTCGATTTTAATTTAAAAAAAAATAAATTATTTTCCTATAGTCAGTGCTAATGCCGTCACAGGAGTGAATTTCGTCTATATCACTTTTGTTATCTGTAAACAGAAATACAACAGTTGAAGGAAAAATCAAATAAGCGACAGTTGCAAATAGAGAGCGCATGATTGTGGCATAAACCGAGAGCAAGTTTCGGAAAAACCAGATTTAATTAAGCACGTATACAAAGCTCTGATCCAATGTGTCAAGTGTGTCGTTGATACAGATCGAACAACGGTATTATATGTATATCGTTCGAAACAGAGGCAAGTAAGAAATTTGAATTTTTAAAACACTTTATTAGGTATTTATCAATTTCATTATAATCTAATTCCATAAAAAAAGATAAAATAGCCAGTGCAATATTTTATTCATTTATAATATTTAATTTTTATTAGAATTATTTATAGAATTAGGCGTTACTATGCGAAGATCCATAACACAAAAGTAATAGTAAATTATTTTGCTATAATCCGCAATAGAGCCAATAGAAAATATATAGTATAATGTTGAGACTGTGCTTCGCAATCGCTTTGCGATTTTATCGTGGAGTCTATCTCCTGATGATGGCAGCAGGGTGAATTGATGGTTAAGTTTGTAATAGCGAATGTGTGCAGTGCTTGTGTGGTGGCAATGGTGGAGGTTTTAAGCGCAAAATTTGCCCTATCCGAAGAATAAAGTCACATGTTCTATTTATATACATAGATAATGCAACTTTATTCTTCGATAGGGCGATATTTCTTTTGGCGATACACTGTATGAAAACGGATACAACCCACTCTACGTTTATCATTATATATATTTTCTATTTACTTTATCGAAGTTCATAGCAAAATAATTTTGTTATTACTATTGTTTTTCTTTATTAAAAGTTATACGGTTTTGCTTATTTTATTTTTCCTTGCTTTTGGTTTTTAACGCACTGAATTAAGACAATAGTTATTTATTAAGAATTAGATTAGTTTTTTGTTCCGTTCATGGTCTTAGACATAAAAAAAGAGTTAGCAATTTTTTTAATGGCTCTTCTCGGTAGGAACAGCTTTTCGAACCAGCAGTAGAGTTGACGATTCAAAAGCACTTGTTTACAAGTTTAATAAAGAATATTTTGAATTGTAATCTGAAACCACATGATAAAAATTAGTAACATTTCTTATGTAAACTTTTATTTTGCGGCTGAGGAATATGCTTTAATAGGCATTTTTGATCCAAACTTTACGGGATTGCATATAAATAGTTACAATTCATTGTATAACCAGTTGGTCCAGGTGGCAGTGACTCCAACTTTAACACCGGGGGTCACCGGTTAGTAATCGCCGATGGCCAAAATTTTATAAAAACAATTTGTTTATTCTTCGAGTCGCTGTATATTTAAGTATTGATTAAAAATTATACATGTATATCCATACCATTATATGTATATATTACATTTTGTGGTTTGTATGGATTTAGTATTTTAACAAATTAATATCATTTACGACTCATCAGACTTTTACCAAATCATGCTGCAGATCCAAGTGCGTAGTTATTAAGGTTTGTATTCGAGTTTAAATTTTGAACGCATCTAGAAATAAAATAATCATACTACATTAAAAATGAGGCTTAATTTGATTATGAATTTTTTATTACATTCAATAGTGTTATGGGTTAAAGAAGATATTCTTTAATACATAACACTATAATACCTGATAAAGTATAGATTAATCAAACATCCTTTTTGGTAAAATGGCATTCTGTTACATAACATGTTTAGTTCGTCATATTAATTAAATTGCGTGGTACTAATTTATTTTACTTTTTTAGTTGTACGGAGCAATAAATGTCATCAAACTTTGACTCTATATACATGTGTTATATTTATAATAGACAGGTGTTTAATAATATTTATTTTTTGATATAAAAGTTACATCTAAGTTTTCCAACAGTGCCTTTTTAAAAAACCAGGTTGCACTAAGCTGACTACAGAATAAGCTATGCTCAGAGTATTTCCAGGTGATCTGAAAGGAGATAATCTAAAAACCATTGTGACTACAAGTGAAATGTAAAGGGCCTTTTAAGATAGCCACAGTCAATGGTTAAGTGTAAAGGGGACATTATTGTACAGATGAGTTGAAATGCTGCACGTAGACTTGTATTTTTAAATGTTTCGTTAGGAACCTGGGTACCTATATCAGGGCACAAAACCTTATGGAATTTACGCATTTCAAAAATATTACATACTAGTTTTTGCACGCGGCTTCGTTTGCGAGGAATTTGGTCTGCCACAGTATCTAATTTAATTAAATTTATGATTCACAATTTTGGTCAAAGTGGCTTCCACATAAAAGATGGATATATGCTGTCGCGGACTTTTATTTAGAACTATTAAAGACAAACAATACTACGGCACATCATCTTTGTGCAACTCTAATGGTTTAGGTAGCATACGCCGAGATAGCTCTCAGAGGCCAATTTTTTTATCGACTTTATTGACATGTATCGTTATGTAACATAAAATCAATACAAATTGTAACCTATATGTTATTCCTATATAACTGTAAAGTTTTATCTAAATCCGTCCAATAGTTTTTTCGTGAAAGAGTAACAAACATCCATCCATACTCACAAACTTTCGCATTTATAATATTAGTATATTACATACAAGTGGCGTCCGCGAATTCGTACGCGTTGATGTTAGTGTAAAAATACTCTCATTTATGTATTATATTGATATTTCCCTGTATACAAAGGAAAAACTTGAATTTTATATCCTAAATATTCGTTCGGTATATATGTGAAAGAGTAACAGATAGACATACTTACGTATTCATAATAATAGTATGGAAGTACGGATGTGGTTACGTGAATTAACCGTCAGAAAATTCTTAAAATCTCATAACCATGTGTACTACGCACCTATACCGGTTGTCAAAAGGCTGCGGCGCGGGGAGCGATGCGCGGGGGCACGAACTGGGTACAGCGACCGCAATACCAAAGTCGGTGAACGAAATCAACTTAAGTTCAATTTTGTGTTACCGCAAAAATAACCTTTTGGTCTGGAGTTAAAGCACAATTTTGACTGTGATATATTGATTGTGGATTCTTAGATTATAAAGGCATCAGTGTTGCCGTGCCGCAGCGCCCAGCCAGCATTGCCCATTGCCAAGATCACGGACCGCGCGGCGAATGTCAGCCACGTCACGAGCGAGCTTTGTGCTAACATTGAATAGATCTAATGTCGACCGAGTTGTGCTCATTTATCAGAACAAGATGGATATGTAATGGTAGTACCTTAAAGTTCGTGACATTAAAGTATTTGCAGATTTTTTTTTATTTTATACAAAATAAAACACGTTTTTATTTACAACACTAATACCTAATAACTATAAGAATTCTGTACAAGAGAGAGTGTTAGTAGATGATATTGCACAGTTTAGAGCAGGGCCTAGCCTAACAGAAAATATGTTCTGATTAGTTATATCTGCTGAAACTGATACATGTATGCGGGGAAAAATATTACTAATTATTCTAATTTAAATATTATAAATTACTTTATTATGTCTACTGGCAGATCGGGACAAATTTTATTATGCAAGAGAAACGATAAGAATCTTAGATACCTATAGGAATGATTTGTTTACCAATCACGCACTCACGCCGCTCCCCAAACACGTCGCCATTATGCAATCGTCTCACACAAATACGTCCGTTTTTTGCCCACACATCCCCACAGTAAAACGCCCAAGACAAGTTCTGCCTCACGTTCATATAATAGCCCTTGCCCTATCTTTATATGGGCCGAGCCGTAGACTCCCGCAATCCTCATTCAATTCACGTAAGGTAGCGGCTCCGAGGACCGGGTTTTTGTAATAGTGCAACAGGTAGAAAGGAAAGGATTGCGAGCGTACCGCGAGCGGGATAACATTATATCATTTTTGTATGTTTGTCTCTTTCCATCTGGGTACCAGACGCGCTGCGCGGTCGCAGGAATGCCTTACGATTGAGCTTGCGCATGCGGACAGTTCGTATACAGTGATACGTATACTGTATGGCTTAGCGCTCAACCAACACACACTGCCCTAATGTGTATGGGTCATATAGCGGGATCACAAGAGTTTAGCCAGTGAAATTATAATGAAAGGGAATCTGATCATTTATATAATTTTTTAAGTGTATTGTTACCACTGAAATCTATCTTGTTTTATTGATTTTAACTAGTTTGCTATAAGCATTAACTTTTGCATAACTGTCATTTAAATAATTTATAGATTTAGGCGTTACTTTGCGGAGATCCATAATACAAAAGTAATAATAAAATTATTTTGCTATAATCCGCGATACAGTAAATAGAAAATATATATAGTGTTTAATGTATAGTGGACTATCAGTATTTTCATACCCGATACGTGCAGGATTCGTAAAAGCACATGCACAAACCTCCACCACTTCCACCACAATACACAAGCACTACACAGTTTCACTATCACAAACTCAACAATCGTTTCGCCCCGCAACCGAAGCATCATCAGGAGATAGACTCCACGACAAAATCGCAAAGTGATCGCAAAACCTGATGATGCTTCGGGTGCGGGGCGAAACGATTGTTGAGTTTGTGATAGTGAAACTGTGTAGTGCTTGTGTATTGTGGTGGAAGTGGTGGAGGTTTGTGCATGTGCTTTTACGAATCCTGCACGTATCGGGTATGAAAATACTGATAGTCCACTATACATTAAACACTATATAAATTTTCTATTTACTGTATCGCGGATTATAGCAAAATAATTTTATTATTACTTTTGTAACTGTCATTTGTTATATCAGATTTATAATATTTATTAAAGTGACTTATTAATAAAAAATTTAAATATACTATATAACTATGAATAAATAAAAGTTTCTGTTAACATTGACGCTATCTTTCATCTATCCACAACATTCAATCATTCATTGATTAATTTGGTTAATTAATACTTTTATCAAAAAATTTAAGATAATAATAAAATTGTCTATTGAAATAATGAAGATTTTAAACGATTCGAAGAAGATACAATCTATAGAAGTCTGCAATTTATTGTTGTTTATGGTGAACCTGCAGGTAAATTCTCTTCGAATTTTTGATGAATACAACAGTGAATATGCGGCGAGATACTTCGAAATACTACGAGTTTTTACGTGAAGTTTTAAAATAAATAAGGAATAACTGAAATAAGTAGTATAACTTCCTGAGTCTAGGGTTTCCTGCTGTGATGCCGCTAAGGTATTAAAAGTTCCGCCATTGAAATATCAGTATGTTGCTTAGTAAATCAGAACCCCTCAGCGCTTTAAGTGTCTTTAGCTAGTCTTCTATATATAAATATAAATGGATATACTCTTACAAGCAATACAACAGAACTAACTACTTTGCTATAATCCGCACGGGTTAAGTGAATGCATGCAAAGCCAATGTGTATGAAGCAGGCAAAATCTACGCACCTTATACATGCAGGACCAGTCACCACATGCACCCCAAGGCGCAATTCACCAGCAACAACGCACACAAAAGCAGCACACACACCCACCACCACAATCTCGACGATCGTTTCGCCCCGAAACCGAAGCATCATCAGGAGGATAGGCTCCACGACAAAAATCGTACTGCTTTATACGGATATACTCTTCTTTTACGGGGCGAAACGATCGTAGATATTGTTGTAGTGAATTTGTGTAGTGCTTGTGTAGCGTGTTGTTGGTTGCGGTGTTTTTTGTTACGTGCGGTAACTAGTCCTGCATGTATAGGGTATAAGAACCGATTCTACATGCTACAATTAGCATTACATAGACTTTTATTACCTTATGTTGTTACCTTTTGTTACCTTATACCTTTTGTTGTTTAAATTATAAATAAGGTATATATAATCTTAAGAATCCTAACAGCCAAAAGCACTTTCACTGTTCCCTTTGTTTTATCTTTTGTTGTAGAATATATTTAAAGAATAAATGATATAAAAGTATTGTCTGATGTTTGTGTTCTACTTGAATTAAGGTGCATATATAAGTGCTAGTACTTGCTATACAAGCACTAACCGGTATTCGTTAAACGTAAAAATATTCTGCGTTCAAATTGACCTTTTCGACCGAGACGTGACGCTACGCTTTACAACTACAAAAATCTTTAGTCAGTTATTGAAAATCGATGATAGATAGTTTTTATTACATTGACATATAAGCTGTGATAGCCCAGCGGTGAGACGGTGGGACTTTTTCGTGGGTTTCACTGGTTATTTATACTTATTATTAAAAAAAGTCCCAAAAAGCAGTCTGTCTGTATGTAATCGATTTCCTCAAAATCTTTTGAACGGATTTTTGTACAATTTTCACCAAAAGATAGTGCAATACTTCCGGATAGTTTAGGTAAATAGTACATATCGGTATTATGTAAATTGTGTTAAAGAGATCGTGTAGTTGTTAAAAAACTTGCTTGCTGGGAGCTTTAGTCGCGTGCGCTGCCTAAACCAGCAGAGATACGCTAAAGCAATGTAGTAGAGAATTGTAGATCTATAAAAATATTACAAACAAGTCTGGAATAGCATGTGTCTATCTCTTATGGTTAACTAACAATAACTACTTTTATGTTTAAAATTATAATTCTAGAAAAAAAATTGTGACACGTTGATTTCGACGCGGGCGAAGCCGCTGGCACAGCTAGTATTATTACATATTAAACTAGTTATATTTTAAACCCCGGATAGGCACCAATAAGTTTTTCTGTTAAAACTTATGTGTCCAATTGATAATAACAATTTATCACACGTTTTTCGGTAAAGGAAAAAATCGTAAGGCAATCTGCATATCTCTAGAGAATTCTAGGGATATGTGTAACCTACCAATCCGTATTGGAGCAGCGTGGTAGGTCTTAACTCCAACCCTTCTCTCCAAAAACGGAGAAAGGATGGCTATGCCCAGCAGTTGGATAGTAACAGGCCGTTACTTACTGTCCAACGTAAACTTCTTTAATGTTTATTTCATAGTTCATAATCATATCGTAATTCGTTAGAATATATATAATATTAAATATATAAACTTGCATATCTCTAGAGAATTCTAAGGATATACCTACCAATTGGGATGTGAATCGATTTTTATAGTGATCGATTGTTTTCGAATCGAAAAATCGATTTTTGACAATCGACTTTTTAAACATTTGATATCCATTTTTAAAAAGATTACTATATTAACTAACCACTTTTCCGCCTTTTTTTAAAGATACGATATGCGTTGTTGGATGAAACCCATTTAGCCAAACTATACATTTTATTCAAATTTTGTACACAGCGAATCTGCTTTATGCGAATATTTTTTATTCCTACTAATGTGGGCATTATTAATATTAAACAAGGTGACTTTGAAATCGATTTTTTACAAATCAATTTAATTTAAAGGGAGAAAAATCGATATTTATTGAACGATTTTTTCCAGTCTAAGTTACATCCCTATCAATCCGTTTTGGAGCAGCGTGTTGGATCTTAGCTCCAAACCTTCTTTCCTAAAACGGAAAGAGGATACCCAGCAAGTTGGATAGTAGGTAACAGGCCGTTATTTTACATTGACAGATTAGCATAATTAATTAATTTCTTTTAAGGTAGGTACTAACCATAATATTATTTTTAACGGTGTACGTATAGTAGATTATGATACTGTTGCATAATAAGGGTTTTTTTTTACAAACAGAACTAAACTTCGTTAAAATATTGAAAAGATTTTTTAAATATCATATATTGGCGCCAAGGCGCAAACATCGAAAGCACATGTGTGTTGCGTCGCCGCGGACCTATTCATTGAAACCTTTTATTTTAAGGTAGAGGTTCAACCTCCTTGGTCCAGCTGGAAGTTGAATAGGTGTATCGTTATGATTAAAAAGTTATATTATGATACAGGTGTCCATACAAGACCTGAATCGTAATAAAACTTTTTAATTTTTAATTTTTGTTCTGTACGTAATGTGTGTCATAAGAGAATATTATAAGATAATAATATAGATAAGTAAATTTTAATATTATAATATACAAGCGGTATGTAAAGTTGACGAAATGAGGTTTTCAAACACTCAATTGTGTATTATAACTGAGGGTATTTGAATTTTTCTAATATATCACACTGTTCATTGAAACTGCAAGAAAATCCGATCGCTAATTCTCAAGTTTATCGCAAACATACAAACAGACATATGCGGTGGTTTAATAATTTTTATTGCAACTACAGATTAAAGTTGCAAAATTTTTGATTACATCATATTCTAAACTAATCCAACGGTGCATCGAACCTGCAACCTCTAGCATGTGAATTAGATTATTACATTGCAGAACCTAACATGTTGTCAATGATTGGCGGTATATATTGGTATTGTCGGTCGTTCCTTGTGTAAACATGACGCTTTGGTCGCCGGTCACATAAAAAGTTTCCTGCAAGATCCGGTCACACTGGTCTGAAAGATCGACGACCTCCGTTCGCTGTTTGGCTTAATGGAAATTGCTTTTCTTACTTCAACCAGTCGATAAGGACGTTTGTGATTTGATGTTGCTAAAATCGGTCATCTTTATTTAGCTTCGATTAATTTTAACAATGTATTACACATTACATATTAATTTAATACTTATATAATTTTTTTTAATGAGTTAATGACCGTTTATGGAAACAATAATTTCAGCCTGGCAGGTTTTAATTTAATGTAGTTTATCAATACACTCAAAAATAAAAAGAAATGTATTTCGATTTTATTTATTAAGAAAAGAAACAAAAGCGTCAATGCCACAGTAATTATTCCAATGTTTAAAAGGAGTACGTTGTATTGACGAAGCACTTAGATTTGTATATCAGAGTAGACAGGACAGACTATATAAAAGTAATTATAAAATTATTTTGTTATAATCCGCGATAAAGTAAATAGGATATATATATAATGCTAAATGTAGAGTGGACTGTTCGTTTTCATACTCGAAATATGCAGGATTCGTTAAAACACATGCACTAACCTCCACTACCGCCACCACAATACTCAAGCACTACACACGTTCGCTGTCACAAACTCAACAATCGTTTCGCCCCCAACCGAAGCATCATCAGGAGATACTCCACGACAAAATCGTAAAGCAAAGCATTACTCAAGCATAAATTATGACAGATTATAATAAATTTTTTTAAAAGTTTCTTTATTTGCTATTTGTATAATTTTAAAAGCTCTGTTAAAATATTAAAATCGTTCACTACTCAATCGTTAGACGTATATTAGATGTACGAATCTAAAACGCTCTCTAGTATCCCATTTGGTTCTTTACCTCTTCTCATCATCATTAATCATCTTTACTAAGAAGGTAACGACTTTCACATGTTCTCGATCAATTCTTTAATGAAAGGGCACGTTCTTGATAACAAATCATAGTCTTCTTTTAATGTTTACTGAGCTTGATATAACCAGTAGCAGAGTATTACATAATTTTTCAACATAGGGTAGTGAATCTGGTTTATAAAAGTACTTTTCCAGTCTAGCAACAAATATTTAACCATTTTTGTACGTTAATATTATATATACTACCTACTATACATTACGATGGCCGTCATTTCGATATGTAAATGGCAGATTTAAAATATTAGCTTAAGTGTACAAAAAGCATTATAATATTTATATAAATTATATAAATCTAAGTATATTAATCTCCTTATTTTAAATAGCTTAGATAACGAATATTTTAATTATGAGTTTTATACAAGTTTGAATTAATTTAACTTTTATCTAAAGCTGCTATCGTTTTTTTATGGTTTTTACAATGTTTTTTTACATTATATTTTACACAACTTTTAACTTTTCATATTAACTGTTAAGAAGTTATCATAAGCAACTGATAATTAAGTATTATAACGGTATTTCTAAATTCTAACGATGTTCTGTCTTAAGTAGTATATGTAAAAATATTTCATGACTTCTTATATACGTTCTTCAATGGTTACTTTTAGAAACGAAAGGTAATAATCCTTATTTCTGTAACTTGTATTAATATCTTCCTTATTAGCTATGGAAAACGATATTTGTAAATAAACTCCTGAGAACGACCGGGCAATAGAAATTCGAAGTGTAAGTTATATGTTACTTTTTAAAGTTCCAAAGCAAAGAATAGATAGGCGTGTGATCCTTAATACGTTTCGTGATAATGTTCTCTAAGTGTCACATTTCCGACGACGTCCGAGTCCAGCCAGATATGAACCCTCTGCTACATCTCTTCCTAAACCGTGGTCCGGCCCGGTGGTTAGGTATAACTGCATATAAACAATTCCAAAAATGAACTCTGCCTGAGAATCACGTGATATCAGTTCTTTAGCTACGCGAATACACTATGTCCATTAAATGCATCCCGAGCAATGTCAACATAAATTTATAAGGTAAATATATCTGAGTTACATTCCTAAAATAGAGATTGATTTGAAGGTTAATTTTACAAGTCTTCAATGACGTGCTGTCTACACTTACATCAGCGACGATAACGTTACGCGTCTTACGATACCGGTTACGCCTTCCATCTCTACGCTGCAATCAACATTGTATAAGAGACGGCGACCAGTAGCTTTGTGTAGATTATACATAGATTAAATTAATAATATATATTCTTTTTATTTAGAGGGATCGGAATTTTTTAATTTTTATAAATAAATTAAATATAAATACAATATAACTGACACACACGGTCTTTTGTCCCCGAAGAGTCCCCAAATGTAAGTATAGTATAACTTAATACTTGTGTTATGGATGGCAGACAAGTGGTAAGTATATACATATATAATTTTAAATACATACATACACCCAGGCTCGAAAACCCATATAGCAATTTGAGAGATATACTTTAACTTATATTAGAATTGATAGACCTATATATAATATTTATGGTATGGTAAAAAACATCATTGTTAAGGGATAAACCTCCAGAGTTTTCATGGCGTTGATAATAGAAATTCTATTCGATTATCATTAGTATAGTAAATCGTCACTTTTTAAAATTACAACTTTTAATAAACTATATTTAGCTTTTAATAAGAAAGTAATAATCAGGTAGTAATAAATGTGACCATAGTCACAAGCGATTATTACTTTCTGTAGCTTGATTTGATTCCTCATTTTAAACAACATTATATAAAAATGCATTATGCTGGACAACATCGTATGAATCACAAAACAACCCATGAGCAGGCTGTTTTTCCTGACCAAATAGAATTTAATAGTGCTTTTTACAATCCTTCACTAAACGACACTTCATAGCATATATATCTCATCGTGTATGAACGACGAATTGCATGAAATGTGTTATGTATTCAAATTGAATAAAATTTTACTGTGGTGTCTGATACTATACATAGACTGGAAACTCTAGTTCTCTGCACGGCTGTTGGAAGCGATCGCAACAAAAACATTTGCTCGTATTCTTCCGTTATAGACTTAATTACGACTAAAAAAAATGGCCAATTGATTTTATAAGCTCAACTACATTAATTCAAATCGGCCTCTATTTTTGTATTGTTTTGTGGGGTCGTATTAAGAGCCATATTTTTTTTTCATATTTAATTTTATATTACTTTAAAATACAAAAAAAAATCTAAATATATATGAAACTGAGTTTAAGTACCCTCAGTAATGCACTTTGTTTATGACCCCGAAAGTATCACGGATTTTTTTTTTATTATATATGTTACCATGGAGTTTTGAGTATGTCAAATTACATCTATATTAGTCCAGCGGATTAGCTGTAAAAATATAACAAACAGACAGAATTTATCGGATTGATAATTTAAAATATAAAATTTTGAAGTTGAATTGAACGAGAATTTTATATTTTGAGATTGAAAAGTCCCTATAAATAATTTATACAGCAAAACAACGTCTTCCACATCAGCTAGTATTAGTATATATTATACAGGGCGTTGGGATGACGCGTGGTTGCGAAGGGCTGAAACGAAACGCGTAGTGATGTTGCAATGCGAGTCGTGGGTTTAGCGGTCGCGCTCGGCGGTGCAGCACGATCTAGCGTTCCGCTCTACGCCGGCGCACATCCCCCCCTTTCCCTCCTGAATATACTCCCACTGAGCCCGCGCTGGCCCTGACCGAGACAGTTCATGCCATTACGAAACTGTCTATATATATATTTTTTCGAATGTGTCTTATGCTGTTAGCCCTAATGGCTTTTACAGCGTCACCGGGGACGGGCGAGCGCAGAAGCTTCGCCGGGTAAAATTGATAAGTAAACGAGTGTTTTTAGGCACTCGCAACTTATTGGGAGCGTCGCCTTAAGGGTGTCTCCTGCGAGACCGAACCTCGGCTAAAAGCGGCGCATTTTGGAGGACTGTATCTAACACATTGATTTTGAAGAAGTCTGCATCACGGCGGCCGCGGAAGAGGGCTGCGGCCGCTTGACACAAGCAAGCGGGGACCTCTTCTTCGCCAGCGAAGACGCTGTTTGTGTGTATATTGTGTGTATCTTGTTGGATGCTGTAATAGCATCGTCAGGGTCGTTAAGGACGCTCTTAGGGCGCCTGTGAAATCTGTTGGGAAAGTTAAACACCTTATAGTTGGACGCGGCCACTATAAGGGGGTTCGGGTGTGTGAAACTGTATATAGAGAATTTCTTTTCCGTTCTATACATAGATATAGTGTGCGCGGAACACAATATCCTTGTTTACAATGTACACCCGCAGTTAAAGAACGAACTAAACATGGAAAAACAAATGCGCTGTCCAGTAGCATAAAATTTTATATGAAAAATCTTTCATTTTTTAACTTCTTTTCGCTTTTCCTGGACATGCAAATAAAAATAAACCTCTTTTAAATCTTTTGCTTATAACTACCTTATTATTATTATATCAAGACAACCGTAAGTCTTAAAGATTTGCTGATTAGTTCTATTTATTCAATTCTCGCCTTTCTTACTTCTGTTAAATAGGCTACTTTCTTTATTAAACGCGGTTATTAAAGGCAGTCATGTTTATGGCTGTGAATTTTTATTTACAACGAAAATAAACGATTTGTACTTATCAAAAATTACTTACACGCTAGGACTATATAAATCATGCATATATGGATACTGGAATAATGGAATGGTCCTACGAGTGCTGGCAGCGTTTCCGCGTTAAATCGCTAATCTAATCTGTACTTTGAGCGAGAAAGGGGCCATATGTAGAGGCAATTTAACGGATCTCTGTATTGCATTAAATCTTTAATTAATTAGGTTTTTGATATACCTTTATTTGTAGCTTACGAAATAGGTACGAAGCATACAACTAACGTTCTATAAATTTGCGACTGCATGCAGACCTCATTGGTAAGGGTGCGATATACGTGTATTTACTGTTGTATTATATATAAGTGTTGTATATATAGTACAGCATTAAATTTAAAAATACGCATATTAAAAAAGTGCGATTAAATTATAATATAAATAAATATTCAGTTGTTGACCACGACTGACTATTTTCTTACACGATAGTAAATGAATGTGACGAATGACGGGCATTTATTGTCGATTGTGAAAGAGAGATATCTGAAGTGTTGCTCTACAAAATGTTCACGGGTAAATGTTTTGGTGTAGGATTTGAAATCAAGTGTTTGTTTAACGTCTTCTACGTTGACCTGTAAAGTAAGTTTTAGTTTACGTAGTAAATGTAGGGAGGAGTTGGGAGATTCCATACATCATCCTTTTTATTTTTATATGATACACTGCGTTTTATAGTTTAAGCAATTAGTAAAGTAGTAAAGTAAAAGCAAATTGGAAAAGTAAATTATACACGAGCATATATTAACCGTTTTATAATATTCTATTATTTATAAAATATTTATAATTTTCCTATATTACAATTCAATATAAAAAAAACTCTTTTCAAATAAATTATTGTATGTATTAGGCAATTTTAGTAATTTGCGTGTTACACTTTTTCGTAATATGTATCATTTTGCAGGTGCTCCGACTGTACGTATTGAAAGCGTTTTTTGGCAATGTGCATCACACTAATTGCTAAATATGATTGGATTTGACATTGAGGTTTGCACCTGCTGTTAAATTTCATTAAGATACCTTTCATAACAAAAAAGGTTTTTTTTTGCATATTTTAAGTTACATTACAAACATATGACCATGGCACTGATGTTAAACCGTGATATGAGTGAGTGATAATATTTTATATATAAAGTAATATATATAAAGATATATTAATATATTTGTATACATATATGTTTTTCATTCATTGTTATAACTGTGCCAGAGCAGACAGTCCTTTCAATGAGGTGTATATAAAGAAAATACGGAAAGCATTTAGAGAGTGGAGAGCAAACGGCACTGAAAAAAAAACAGTTTGCAGTAGCTTTTCGTACACCATAGCCTAGTAACTACTTTGAACTGTCTTTACGCAAAAACCAAAGCGCAAGTCATAATTTGATTAATTCAAAATTATAGAAGGGTGACTGATGGGTGTGCCTCATATAATCTTATTTATTTAATAATATTTACTTAAAAACAATCTTACATGCCGTGTGCTATCTATCCGGTTGTGTAGAATAGCCCACCCACTTTCTTACCGAGGTATCTTAAAATACGACTAAGGTAAGTTAACGTCAGGAAGGCGGCCGGTCGTAAAACACGTAGCCAAATCATGTGACATTTTTTATTAAATGCTGTGCCAACCCCACATAGGAAGTGATAAGGGCAGAAGGATTAAAAACAATCTTACGTTCCCCATTTCAATTATTATTATATAATTTTATTATTAATATTATTAATTAATTTTATAATATTTATATCAATTATTATAAAATTAATAAGCTTTTTTGGAACCTATCGTTCGCGCATAAAAAAAATAGCATTTATTATTTTAATTAAAAAAAATACGATATCCTATTTTAAACCCTATTTCCAAAATTAACTCGTAATTATCCAGTCGTGTTAATCAAATATTATATAAAATAAACGTTTAATAAATAATAACAAAGATATTTTTCCTTTACCGCTTATATTTACTAGTCAAATAAATAAAAAATTATTTTCTCAAGAGCCAGCTCATTTATTCTTTTTAAACAACCCGTCACATTCACGGCGACAATGTTATTTTTTTATATTATTGACTTAACTATTTGAAGGATACCTCCTTCATTTATTTATTTATTTGAAACATCTTGTAACAAAATAAAACGACATCTTAGACATGAATGAGCGCTGTTATAGTTTTTGCTTAGTCAGAAGTTGCTGCAACACTTTTCTTATATATAAAACTGGCCGTGACTTCGCCCGCGCTGGTTGATGTCAGAGACTCACAAAAAAATTCCCACGTAAATCCCGATCGCGCGGTAGTTCTAGAATCAACGTAGACTATATGATGCTCCATAACCTATTCTATCTTTCAGTATAAGTCCCGCTAAAATCGTGTAAACATTTTCATATATAAGCCACGACAAATATTAGACATATATAAGAGAGATAAGGAATTAATTTATTAACCTTCCTCAAGAGTTGCTCTATCTTTTAGTAAAAACCGTAAAAATTACGTTCAGGTATTCTATCGGCTTCGCCCGCGTGAAAAAAGTTTTGTAACAAAGTTTTTCCCGCGTAATACGACTCGGCTGTAATTCTAGGATAAAAAGTCAAATTCGGTTTAGCCTCAATGTACTATTTACCTAAACCTTGCTCAAATATTGCAGTATCTTTTAATAAAGACCGTACATATGTATATACATTCAGTAGATTTTGATAAAATCGATCACATACAGATAGACAGCTTTTACGCCGTGTAGTATCCGGCAGAATAGAATAGGCCACCCTCCTTTCTTACCGAGGCGTCGTAAGAGGCGACTCAGGTATGTGCCTTGTGGTATCCGGCAGAATAGAATAGACCACCCTCCTTTCTTACCGAGGCGTCGTAAGAGGCGACTAAGGTATGTGCCGTGTGGTATCCGGCTGCATAGAATAGACCACCCTCATTTCTTACCGAGGTGTCGAAAAAGGCGACTAGGGTAAGTTGACGTCAGGCAGGCGGCAGGTCGTAAAATACGTAGCCAAATCATCTGACAACATGTTTGTAACATGTCATGCCGACCCCACTTAGAGTGGGAATAGGGGTACGAGAATGATGATGACAGACAGACAGCTTTTGGGGACTTTGTTTTAAAATATGTATAGACGATCTATCAATGATGCCCTAGTTGTTTTGTAAGCGTAAATTATATTTAATGACTCCTATTTTATCTCACTGGCAGTCATTTAATACTGCAAGTTTATTCATTTTGGATACAATGTAATATTATATTACATATAATTTCTAGTAAATTCATAATTTACTTGGAACGATGCTGCGATGTACATTTTCCTTTTTTTCTTTGCAGTTTAACTTTCTATACGCTGTTAAAAATAAAATAGGTCTTGTCTCATTTCATCCGTATTAGTTTTAATCAAGATTTTTTAATTATTTATACTCTTTATTGTACGCCACAAAGAATATTTTCTACATAAATTTTTAGCGAATGTTTTTGAGCATATTATGTGTGTTACTATAAAATTTCAATTTTTTAATCGAAGGGATTATTTTATCATCCACTGAGGCGAGTTAGGGATCGATCAGATAAGTCATCAACTTAGCATCAGTTGCATCATAACGAAGTCATATCAACCTTGAACTTGGTACTGTGATTATAGAACTATAAACACGTTTTATTAATTAATACACTCTTTTCTTGATTCTGATTACTTTGCATTTGAATAATTAAATTTTGTCGTTCGTTGGGCTTCATTAATCAATTTCATGAGTCGTAATTAATTGACCGTTTTAGTACGGTGTAACAACGGTCAATCATCCGGTCGATCATATCTTTTGCTTGCATTACTTTGATTTTTAAATAAAAAAAGTAAAGTCACGGCCTGTTACTATCTCACTGCTAGAATAGGCCTCCTCCATACTTCTTGGGAGCGAAGGGTTAGAGCTGATACCTACTTCGCTGATCTAATGCGGATTGGTGAGTTACATATATCCCCAGAATTTTCTAGAGATATGCAGGTTTCCTCACGATGTTTTCCTGAGCTTGATTCGGCTTATTTCTAAATCTGCTAGTTTGGCCGTATATCATGTCTTTATATTTTATTATAAGATATTATGTCATTTACATTAAAATAAATTTTCATATTGTTACATATCCGGTTATTAATTACTCACTATGGATTTTAGACTTACCTCAGTATGAATATATAATATCGTGCAAATTAGAAATGTTACTTCTTTTTGTTTAAGTTCATCATTATAGTTGTTAAAGATTCGGGACAGAGTGATAGGTATGAAGTTTCAAAGATAAAAAGGGGAATATGATATATTGTAGTAAACACTAATAAAATAAAACAAATAATCATATTTTGGCCTTGTTTCTATAATAATGAAGACAACAATGAAATAATTAAAATGCTTATTTTAAGAGATAGGTTTAATAAACTGTGTTGTTATAAACGCTGTTGTGAAGGTACTTAAAATGTTGCCGAGCTAAATATCTATTCATACATTATCATTCTCCTGCCCTTATCCCACTCTAAGTGGGGTCGGCACAACATGTTACAAACATGTTGTCATATGATTTGGCTACATATTTTACGACCGGCCGCCTGCCTCACGTCATCTTACCTTAGTCGCCTTTTACGATACCTCGGTAAGAAATGAGGGTGGTCTATTCTATTCTGCCGGATACCACACGGCATTTACCTTAGTCGCTTCTTACGACACCTCGGTAAGAAAGGAGGGTGGTCTATTCTATTCTGCCGGATACCACACGGCTATAAAATATCTACATACAAAAAATGTATTTTTATATAGGGCTATTTATCATAAATTTTATATATTCGTTATAGTTGAATATGAATATAGAACAAAAGAAAACTACTGCGATGCTAAACTACTGTTGTGATATGTTACTACATAATGTTAAAGCCTTAACATATTGACTCTGACCGCGCACACGGACCATTACAAAAGCCGTACACATAGACAAACGGCAAGTGTAACGAATGGGCAGGGAGTTCAAGACTCGACGCGACAAAGAACACTTATGCATATTCATGTTCTTGTCCTCCTTACAAAATGTCGCGACTAATGTGACACCATTTCTGCCGCACTGTTAGAGAAGCTACGCTAATGTGTCAATACATGATACTGGACAATGTTATATGTAAACAGTTAATTTGGATTTCGGTCTATCTGCTGCAGAAGCTTAAAGATAGCATAAGATGTTAAAATAAGTTACATTCAAGAATCGGAAATAATTCAGTACCTCACATACTCGACTGGCCCGTTGGCGCAGTGGGTAGTGACCCTGTCTTCAGCTCCGCGGGTCGTGGGCTCGATTCCCGCCGAAGGCCAACTTTTTCTATAAACAATTTGTTGGTTCGTCGAGCCTGGGTGTGTATTTTTATTTAAGTATGTATTTAAAATTATATATGTAGTATATTACCAGTTGCCTGTCACCCATAACACAAGTATTAAGTTACTTACTTTGGTGACGGACGACCGTGTGTGTAAGCGTATATATATATATATATATATATATATATATATAGTCCTTTTCTGCTACTTGTTTGATCATGCGAATTTCCTAAGTACTTGTTTGATCCCCTTAAATTAGCTGTTTTAATGGCTCCTGAGTTGTATTCACAATTACAAAAAGGATATATTTGGTTGGCATATCGTGTCACTGACTCATATTTTGTGATGTACTAGTAGACTCTGTATTTTTCTGTTAATATTTTTTATGTATTTTGTGGCTCCTGCTAACGGTTTTTGCTAAAGTCTTCGTTAAGCATTAGTTGATCTTAAAATCCAATACATTTTAGACACTTTTTGATCCATGTTTAATATATAGGAGTGAAATGCCTCACCTGTCAACGTCGGCCCTAGAGGTCATTGCTACTATATAATTCTGTATCAATAGGCATAAGTTGATCTAATATAAATTTTTATTTTTAACATCGTCCGGAGCATTCTGACATATATTTGAAATTCGAAACTACTTATTAGTAAGAAATATTTCCGGACTGCTTTTTTTTGCATGAAATGAAACGAAATATGGTTTCAAACGGCGTTAAATTTTAAAATAATACTGTATTACATACTTAGTTATAGTTTGAATAATGAGAGATAATATAATTATTTTTATTAATAATACTTAATAATTCATAATAATATAGACTGTCAAAATAAGTTACAAGTCACAATCATCTTCAACATCTTCTGAGCCATTCTAAGGCCCATATGTTTAGTTACTCTACTGAGGTCGTCGAGCATTATGTTAAGGTCCTTCAAGGTTAGGTCCTTCAGAGACTCTGCCATAACGACTATATCGTCGGCAAATCTAAGGTGAGTATACTCGCCGCTGATGTTGATGCCATATCCGTTCCAATCCAAAGCTTAAAGACATCATCCAATGCAACGGTAAACAGTTTCGGGAAGATGACATCTCTCTGTCTCATATCTCGCCGCCTTGGATACGGATAGACATTGTGGCGTTTTCGTACAAACACTTCAGCACTTGGTCGTACCCATAGTCGATTCGGCATCTCTGGAGCCATCTTAATACAGCCCATGTTTCTACCAAATCAAAGGCCTTCTCATAGTCCACAAACGCCAAGCAAAGTGGCTGGATATACTACTCGGTATTCTGTATAACCTGCCACAGCGTGAATATGTGGCACTATAGTACTTTAGCCTTTTCGGAATCCGGCTTGTTCGGGAGGCTGGAAGTCGTCGCACCTACCCGCGAGACGATTCGTTTTTACTCTCGAGAACAACTTATAAACATGATTCAGCAGCAAAATGGATCTGTAATTCTTCAAAAAGACGTCAGGAGAGAACCACCACGTTCCTGTATCATGCTTTCGGCATAATACCTTCATAAATAACGGAATTAAATCGCTGCAGGACAGGTAGTTCGGTTGTCATTTCGTCATCATCTGGAGGCTTGTTGTTCTTAAGTTGTTTGAGAGTAATACTAATCTCGTAAGGCTGACGTCCGGGATATCTTCGGTATTGTGTCGAGTCAAATTGGTTCTTGGATTTTTTGCCAAATTGACAACAGTATGAAATGTATAACTGCCCATAGAACCTCTCAACCTCTCTTAAAATCTCAGGTCGAGACAAAATGATAGCAATATCGGTATTTAATCACGTCAACTGCCTTTGCCTAACAGACAGATGTCTTGCGAAAACTTTTGAGCCCCTGTTACGCTCTATAGTACCTCGAATGTATTCGGTGTTGAACTGTCGCTGGTCGCACTTTTACGCCTTAGAAATCTGTCTATGGATCAAACGGTAGCTCAGCACGCTACTGAACACTAATCTTATTTCATTCATCTCATTCATGGGCTTGAGAGTCTACGCCAAGAATTTATTGGTTCTCTTACGGCTTTTCTTATAAAGTTTTGATTGTATGGACAGTTTCCACCAGCCTGTTATTTAAATCGTCCACAGTCATAGCGCAGTCAGTTTGGCAATCAAGATGGTTCATTAGATTGAGTTGGAACTTCATGGGGTTTTAGATATGAGCTCAAATGGGTCGGAGCGTAGACTTCGCCAGTCTGGATCTTTCCAGCTGTACGCATATATTCAATGTGCCTCTAACTATACGGTGATGAAGAAGGGGAGTTTCTTTAAGGTATTGATCGCAGATACATCATTAAATATATAACGCCTGGTCGACATGATGAATTCGATCTCGTTTCTCGTGGAACCATTGGGACTAATCCAAGTCCACTTTCGATGCAGCTGTTTCTTGAAAAAAGAATTCATCATGTAGAGGTCCTCTCTCTCCAAAAAAACGGCCAACATATGGCCTATCTGGTTCCGTAGCCCGTATCCAAATTGCCCTACTCTCACCTCTGTGCCGCTTCACTTGCCAAGCTTTGCGTTTAATTCCGCCATCGAAGAAGAGAGCTTTTTCGATGGGGGAATTTACCCAGTGTAGAAGGTTTTTGAGGCATGCATCAAATCATAATCATGATGCATAATCATCGTCTTGATGTGCTGATGTCGGTGCGTAAACTTGTATGACATCCAGATAATACCGTTTGGTAATTCTGAGTATAAGGAACGCGACTTCAGATTATCCTATCACCACCGCAACTTGTTTACCTTTTTTCCAGCTCAAGTATCTTTTCCATCTTCTATTCCCTCAAAATTTGTGTGTCTTACGGTGCAAGGTTTGGTTTTCGTGGTTGGCAGCGGATTTTTTGCCGGAAATTCAACTGTCGGTCTGGTATTTGGGTTAGCTGGACCGAAATGATTAATCATATAATCGTATGGTTAATCAGTCGCCAGATCCTCGTTGGTTTATCTGAAGGGTGCACCACGAGCAGGTGACACTTGAAGAGACTGAGTGGGACGAGCCTCCCTCTTACACCCTCGCCTGGAGCCCCTTTAAAACTAGTAACTTTAAAATTAAAACTAGAAGTAGGCGCTACTTTGCGGAATTCCATAATACAATAGTAATAATATAAATTATTTTGGTATTATAACAAAATAATTTTTATGATTACTTTTTTTACATGTACTTATTATAATATTTTCTTTTAGGCAGAAAGAAGAGATTTTTAGGGATATTTTTTAATATTAATTCAGCCTCTTATTCAAGGTCACTTATTCCCAAACGTTGTAATTTCAATTAGAACCATCAAATCCTTCAACTACATTTCTTTGAAATCTGCATGCTTAATAATGTACTGCAAACTCAACCTTGAAATAGCCTTGAATGACGGGGTCAAAGTACGGAGTACGTTCGGTGACGATCTGCTCTGTGATTGGCGCGTTTGAATCGGATCAAATAACTACGGAGTGGATTTGTATAATTATTGAGTACTTACAGAGAAACAGTATTCATCATTTGTTGATCCGAAGTGGAGCCAACAAATGTGATGTAAAATTGTATTGGATCAACAAATCGGGCCTGGATCAACAAATCCGAACGGATCAACTTAAAACTGATTATACGTACCGCTTGATCAAACAAGTGCTAGAAGGGATAACTATATATATATATATATATATATATATATATATTAACATACATGTATATAAGCTGTGATAGTCCAGCGGTGAGACCGTGTGACTCTTTTGAGTCTTATGTGTAAAACTTATGTGTCTAAACGAAACGCATATATACGCTGCATATCTCTAGAGAATTCTGGAGATATGTGTAACCTACCAATCCCTATTGGAGCAACGTGGTAGGTCTTAGCTCCAACCCTTCCCATTCCCAGGAGGAGACCTATTCCCAGTAGTGGGATTATAACAGGCTGCTACTTTACTATTTACTTTTATATTATTGGGTACCTTACGTACATATAAAGTGCCATATGTACTGAGTGAACCACATGAACTAAAATGACTTTTATTTAATGAACAGATTTCGGAAACAGAGCGATTACAAAATCTCTAGTTAGCCGAAAAAAAATTTACACATTTTAACGACTAGTTGCTTTATAGTGTTGAAGGTTTATTCATCTGAAACCACATATATAGTGTCCCCTAATGAATGGATAATCTTGTAACACGTAATAGTAGATCTATCTACGACTCAAACTACATTAAAGAATTAGATTTTCGAGGAAGTACTCAAGTCGTGATGAGTTTTTTGTGGAAAAGTTTTGACGAAATTTCATACTATTTTAAGTTTCTATTTGCCACAGCTACAAATAAGTCAAATTTGTGGGTTTCAGTATCGTCAAACATGCTGCTTCAGAATGAATATAGAGGTTCCATCATAAGAGAATTTACTATCTAGAATTGAATATATAGGGCTATCAGATTACAACTATAATTTAAGAAGTGGGTAGAATATAGTGTAGTAAATAACAGTTTATATTTAACTAAAACAATCCTTCATATTTAAAAATTCATTGTGCAATACCGAAGTTACTTTAGGTTAACTTAAAATGCATTGTTCGATTATTACAAAATTGCATACAATAGATTTGGAAAGAAACAATTTAAAATTTGTAGGGAAGTAAGAATAATTATACGGCAGTGATAAATAATATAGATATAATAATAAAATAGAAAAAATATATAGTGTTTAATGTATAGTGGACTATCAGTATTTTCATACCCGATACGTGCAAGATTCTTCACCACTTCCACCACAATACACAAGCACTACACAGGTTCACTATCACAAACTCAACAATCGTTTCGCCCCGCAACCGAAGCATCATCAGGAGATAGACTCCACGACAAAATCGCAAAGCTTCGGTTAAAGTGTCATCCATCAATCTTTGATTAAAAATAAAGTACGGAAGTATACGTTTATACGTTATACGAATATACGTTTCGTTACTGAATAGGTCTTCAGTTAACCCATCGCTGGATACTCTCCAATTTTTTTTTTCATTCAAGTCCAGGGACTCGAATTTTTAGCCTTGACCATTTGTACTTATAAAATGATTTTACTTTGTCCAAGATAAATGAATGACTATTTAAGATATGCAACGAGAAATTAGATTATTTATTTTCATCATTCGACCACTGTAAAATAGCGAGATGTTAAAATTCGCACCATATTATACGAAAAAATAGACAAAAACAATATCTGTGTCAACGACCTATGAAAGGATGTTCACATAATGAGGACCGTCTGTTATATGCGATGAATTGTGGCAAATTACTTTGCCAACAAAAAAGTTTAATTCAGTTGAAAGAATATGTACATACTAATGCAATTTTTTTGCGTTAGCCAACTTATATTAAAATCCATAAAAATAGCAGTAACAAATTAAGATACATTTTACATAATCCATAACTATAAATTCCTGATATATGCAGCTTAAGAAGAGTGAATATTCCTATTGATATAATGTAAGTGGATTTTGCTTGTCCTAAGCACTGTTTATTATCACCTGAGACAACTATAGACTGTACTGTATATTCTGCAATAGCAAATAATCATTCCCGAGTGCCCAATCCTCTACCTCCTCCTCTTTGCGCCTAGCAAAAGTACGTAAATCGTTTGTGGGTTAAGTATAAGATTCTATAATAAAATTCCGAAATCATTTTGACCATGCCATTACAGCAGTTTAGAATCACTGTTAAAAAGAGGCTGATACAGAAAGCCTACTTACTATACTGTTGAAGATTACTTAGATGATAAGGATGTGTGGATATAGGTGCACTTCTACCCTGTACAAGACAGTAATAAATAAATGTAACTAGTTTTAAGATTTATATTTTAAAAAGAGCAACCGCCGAGTTTCTAGCTGGTTCTTCTCGGTAGGAACAGCTTTCCGAACCGAACAGTAAAGTTGACGATTCAAAAGCACTTGTTTACAAGTTTACTTGAATAAAGAATATTTTGAATTTGAATTTGAATTACCCATATTACAGCCAGTAAAGATACAATGCTTTATTTCGCCATAATGTTAGGATAGAACTTAAAATAAGAAGAAAGGGTGTGATGAAACATCTATGATACGCTATCTCATGAATTGGTATCTCATCCCTGATCTAATCTTTTTCAAATTTATAATTTTATTACAGCTTTCTCTCCATCTTTATTATAATCTATATCTTCCAAGAAACATAGTCTATGTTAGTTTATGTTATTCTATGTTAGTCTATGGTGTGGTATGTTAGTCTATGTTAGTCTGGTTATTCTCGTAAAAGCTTTGAAATAAACGTCTACAGAATACCAGCTTGAATCCAGCGTACTCTTAATGCCAATATCATCCGCTTGTCGGGTTGATATCAGCATATATTATAGATCAGTTGAATTACAAAACTTAAGTGCTAAGATGTCGAGTAAATAGCTAAATCAAATTTAAATTTGTCTCATACGGGTGTTATTGTTTGTCTATTTAAACAGTACCATATCAGAGTCTGACAAAGAACGCTCTGTTCGGAAAGTCGCCGTTTCATCCTAAAAATAGCGGCACGCTAATTGGTGACGCAAAAGCTGACTTCAGTGCTTCGTATGGATTCATTGTTTAAGAAACGATAAAAATCTAATCGATCAAAATCTTGAGGTTTGTGCGATAGTAATTCACGCATCACGTTTTCAAGTGAATTAATAAATTATAAACATTATTTAATTGCATTGAACTAGCAAATTATATACTCATATAATGTTTCCCACGAGTGTCAGTTTTGTAAATACTTTTAGGAAATACAAAATGTTATTGTGTATTAATCTGAACGCACTTGGAGCTTTATAGATCGGAGGTAAAATATTGTATCATATAAACGGTAAATTGATAACAATACTTTAAAAAATTATGTGGTAATATAGACCACATTACACTACTAAAATGACATAATGACAAAGAGACTATTCAATTTTAATGGTGGTGTTTGTAATTTTTTTTTTCTTAAATGTTCCTATAGTTAATAAACTATAAAAATTGTACCAAATTTCATAAATATTAGTGCAGTGTAGTAGCCGTGAAAGCGTAACGGACGCACATACAGACTTTCACATTTATAATATTAGTATAGATATTGATTAGTGTCCCAGCTACATTGATGTTAGTATTTTTTAGGTAAATAATTTTAATAATTGTAGCCTTATCAATATAAAGAAATATACCATTTATTTGTATGCAAGTGTATATATATATTTTTTATTTTTTATTAATGTTTCCCTTTTCTTGTACAGGTGAGGTGGAGATCTTTATTAGAACCTACAAGTTGAATAAAAGTTTAAAAAAAAAGACGTTTAGTTTTAATTTATAATGTTGGTTTGTCTTTTATTTATTACATATACATATTATATAGTATCTTATTATTTTGCTTTTTTCCATTGTAGAATGTCACACCTATGATGGGTTATTGTAGATTGGGACAGAGCTCTAGAAGTTCATTTTTAAAAAGGCATTAATCTATAACTTTTTGTTTTATAATCACACAACGGTATACAAATTATTTTTAAAGAATACATCTTGTATTTATTACGATGTATTAGAAGATTATATTTCTGTAGTAATCGGTTTTATTAAACACATGATAATGATATTTCTATTTTCAACTTCATTTGTAAATGAGTTTTTGACATTTTAGTGCTAATATAACACGGTCATTAACCTTAAAATTTTATCTTATAAAGTCTCTTTATATTGTTTCTAAAATTATATTTATATAATAGTACGTAATCTTGCCGTGTGGTAAGAAATAGATAGAATAGACCACCCTCATTTCTTACCGAGGTATCGTAAAAGTCGACTAAGGTAAGTTGAACCTCCGAATGTTATCCATCTGAGTTTTCTAAGTTGAGGATCAAATACTATGTCCCAGTTGGCATGCTTTATGTAACGTAACGGATCCGATAAAATTGCAATCTATAAATAAGCATCCAAAAGTTAACTTAAAATATATAAATGATACGGGGAATATCCAGCTGAATTTAAAAACTAATTTATTGACCGATAACACAGTAAGGACCTTAAAGTTTCGGGTTGAAGAGTTAGTTCAAAATACTGTGTGCACTAAAAATGTTGATAATCCTAACTATATAACTATATTTCAACCATACAAAAATGATATAATTAAGAGACGACGCTCATTTCTAACCGAGGTGTCGTAAAAGACGACTACCGTTTTTTTTTTCGAACTGACTGTATGCTGTTAGCCCTAATGGCTTTTACAGCACCACCGGGCGGGACGGGCGAGCGCAGAAGCATCGTCGAGGTTGCGAAATGCAGAGAGTAGAGCGCAGAAGCTCTACTTAAGTCGGGGGCGACTAACGTAAGTTGACGTCAACGTGCGGGGTTGCTACTTCAACACTTTAGGTCCCTGTTATTCGGAATATATGTGACACGCCCATCGCCTTTGCAAATTCTCGACATGAGCCATAAATGGTAATATTTGTTCATCAGCGGACCGCCTAACTATTTAAATAAATTATATTAATTTTATTAATTAACTGACATAATCCTATTCCAGGTGGAATTTAAGTTGTCTCTGTTTAATTTTGTTTTGTTGATAGACATGATTTTAATAGACAGATTCCGAATCAAAACTGATGAAAAATCACGTATGCGCTGGAATCATAGAGTTGTTATAATTCAGTAGGGGAGCCATAGACAAGGCTGTAAGTGAGAGTGACGTAAATATTAAGAGATGGAAGATGAGACTGATATTATACTATGTCTAATCAGACATAAAAAAGAGAGACAGATATTAAACCTCATTTCCTCTCTTTTGCTTTCGCTAGAATAGTAAGCTTTCTTAGAGTTAATACTTGCAATTTAATAAAAAATAGTCTAGTTTGTTACAAATCTACAACGCAATTGAAAAAGTAATATACCATAGCAATGGTTCATAACAATGTTTTTTAAAAAGCTGGAACGTTTTAGATAAAAATAAGAGCGTATGATGGTCATATAAGTGTTATCATTTCACGATTCAGGTAAATAAATGAGAGTGTCGCAAAAAATATTAAGAAAGGAAAGATGAAACCTAAATTATGTATATGTCTAATCTCACGTGAAAATAGAGACAGATATTTACCTTCTCTTTACTTTCGCTAGAAACATCTTAGGCTGGCTCTAGTATAATAAGTCTATGGCTAGAATAGTAAGCTTACTCAGAGTTAATACTTTCAATGTAAATAAACTAGTTAATTTGGTTAGAAATCTACACCACAGTTACCACGGGTGGTTATTTGTTAAAAAATAATATACCTACTAGTACTATAGCAAGGGTGTGGCGATCTCATGAAGAGACCTATGTCCAGCAGTGGACGTCCATCGATTGACAAAGAAGAAGATAGCAAGGGTTCATAATAATTTTTATTAAAGAAGTTCAAGTTTAGAACGTCTGATGGTCATATAAGTGTAATAAGTTCACGTTTCAAGCAACAATTGTGTGCGGATGAAGTCAGCCCGGTGTCCGGTTTTAGTATTGATCAATCGTGTGACATGTTTGAAACTTTTTAAGTTTATTTCTACATTTTGGTATCTCTAGGGGTTATAAATAAGTCAAATTTGCTAAAATCGTATTTCAAGTCGATTTGTAAATTGTTGACAGTGTTAAATTACCGTCAATTATGTACTTCGGATATGTAAAAAAAAAATGGAAAAAATGTTTTTTGGAGGAAAAACGGTTTTTTGTTCCTATACGATAGCCTGATATAAAAGTTTTATATGTACCAGATATTAAAAGTATTGATGCCGTGTGGTATCCGATTGAGTAGAATAGACCCCCCCTCAGTTCTTACCGAGGTGTTGTAAAAGGCGACTAAGGTAAGTGGACCCGCCGTTTAGTATGCGGTTGAATAGTAGAGTTACCACCCTCATTTCTTACTGAGGCGTCGTAATACACGACTAAGGTAAGTTGACGTCAGGCAGGTCTGTCGTAAAATACGTAGCCAAATCATGTGACAATGTGTTTTTAATATGTTGTGCCGACCCCACTTAGAGTGGGATAAGGGCAGGAGGATGATGATGATATTGACTAGTTCTCAGTCACCCATTACTTATTTTGGGTAAGGACGACCGTGTGTGTAAATGTCCCATAAAAAAAACAAATTTTGGGTATGCAAACTACATCTATATATCGGTTTCTTCTATTTATATTCATATGATTAAATGAGTTTTACATTGTTTATAATTGTACTTTTTTATTGACATAAAAAATGCGTGTAAGTTTTGAAATAGTGTAGTAAAATTGTAACAAAGTTGGAAAAGCAATAAGAATGGTATCGTCTGTGAAAAATTATATCTATGCGGGTGCCCCCACAAACCGACGGAAGTAATGTATATGCAGATATTAAAAGTAGGCGATACTCATGCATATATTGAACTGAATGAGTGCGTGCCCTGCATTTCAAATAGAATAAATGTTATGGGTTTTCTTCGTTCACTTTTTCATTTACCTTGAGATATCTAGAAAAACGATAGTAATAATTTTAAGAATTTAAAGTTGTAATAGACGAACGGTGGTATCTTGTGCCCCTCTCCTTGGTGGTCATTGACATTTTGTCGTGGAGTATATATATCTCCTGATGATGCTTCGGTTGCCGGACGAAACGATTGTTGAGTTTGTTATAGTGTACGTGTGTAGTGCTTGCATAATTTGGTGGCGGTGGTGGAGGTTTGAGCATGTATTTTTAAGAATCCGAGATGTATGAAGAAACGCATAGTCCACACTACATTTAGCATTATATATATTTTCTATTTACTTTATCGCGGATTATAGCAAAATAATTTTATTATTACTGTTGTATTAAGGATCTCCGCAAAGTAACGCCTAATTCTATAGATTTTTTGTTACATTCAAGCAATACTTTATACGCTTTAAAATCATTTAATTATGTGTTTTCGCAATATTTACCATTTAAAGCTTTTTTAAAGATAAAATTTAGAAACGAATCAAAATATAGGACTACAAATAATAATATTCCCCAACCGTTGTAACTTTATATACTTTGTAGTAATTCTAAATGTAATTCTTAAATAAATATTCATAGTATTGGTTTCTTTATGTATAAAAGTAAAGCTCATTGCACATGCCGATGCGTTTGTGAGTGAGCATAAACATTTAATCATTTTTTTTATCTGTCCAGTAGTGCGTGTAACCTGTTTTGCGCAAAACCCATTTTAAGAATAGCATTAAATAGTTTTTGATTCAATTTTATTTTCAAATGTATACTCGACACTACGTCGATCAAAATATAAAATTACAAAATCCTGCATTTATGTGCCTGGTATGACAAGCGCTGAATTGCTTGATCGCGAACAACAAAAAATAGTATTGAATGATTTATTCAGCAGGCGTTACTTTGCGGAATTCCATATTACAGAAAGTATAATAAAACTACTTTGCTATAATCCCCGTGGTTTATGCATTACAAAATCGTATTGCATTACGATTTTCTCGTGGAGCCTATCCTCCTGATGATGCTTCGGTTTCGGAATGAAACGATCATAGAGATTTTGGTGGTGGTTGGGTGTATTCCTTATGTGCATTGTTGCTGGTGGAGGCGTCTTGGGATACGTGTGGTGACTTGTCCTGCATGTGTAAGGTACGTGAATTTTGCCTGCTTCATGCACTAAGCATTGCTTCCATTCGCTTAACCTACGCGGATTATTGCAAAGTAGTTCTGTTATAGTTTCTAAAATAGTATGGAATAATACAACTATAACTTGATTTATATAGCATATTTTTTTTTTAAATCATAGTTTGTAATTTGTATTTATCAATTGAATATTTCAATACGTTAAGACGAAGACTAATTTTTCTAACTGACTTCATGCTGTTAGCCTCAATGGCTTTTAAAGCGTTACGAGGAAAGCGAGCGCAAAAGCACCGACGAGATTGCGGAGAGTATCGACAGATCAAATCGGGAGACAAATGGCTACTATTGGGAATGATTTTGCCAATAAATGACATTGTTCAAAATTTGTTTAAAGTCTAAGAAAAGTTAAAAGCCAAACAAATATATAATATATATATATATATATTTAAATAAAGTTTGATACTATGTTTCTATTATACCTAGTTTCTATAAATTTTATATTATATATAAAATACATTTTATATTGTATAATTTAATATATTAAACAAAAAAAAACCTTCAGATCAGAAAAGAGCTTCATTTATTCATGGATCAAATGTCTTACACATCCTTTCCATGAACCCTACAACAATATGAACGCTCATACGGATATCGTGTTTTTTTACAATATTGTAAATTGAAACTTTAATTAACAATGTTATATATTGAAACCTCTTAATAAAAGATATTACGTGTTAAGATAAATACAAGTCAAAATATATAACTGTAAAATATAACATTACACGGGTTGGTTACAAATAATAAAAAACTTTTTTAGTCATCGATTTATGGTTCTACCTCGTAATAAATGCAAGTCTCCGGTATACGGAAATGCCATCAACCTTTGTTTATTGCACCACTATTATTCAAATGCAGTCATATTTCATATTTTTTTTTTAAGTGTTTAGCGATGGATTACAATAAAACAAGGGTATTGATAAATTTATTTTATTAATTTATTTTAAGGTTTACTCCAATTATACACATTTAAATTAGCGAATTGCTTTTCAAAACAAAAACAAAGCGTTTTCAACAACCATAACATTACTCCACATTTACTGGAGTAATTTACTACATGAATGTAAAAGGTGTTCTGATAATTCATTTCATTTTGTTTTGTGCTTTGTGTGTGCCTGGTGTGAAAAGACTGGATAAAATACGAAATGATTATATAAAGGGAAGTTTGAAAGTTACGCCTATTATAGAAAAGACGAGAAGTGCAATATCAAGATGGATATATAATAAGGAGTGGTGAAAATCATGTGACCAAACGAGTGTTAAATATGAATTTCGATGGCTATATGACTAGATGAAGCCCTAAAAAGAGATGGTCGCATTGTGTGAAGTATGACATGCATATAAAAGAAGTAGAGTTGACGAATGATGGGAGAAAATGGAAGAGAAAAACATTTTGTGCCCACCCCACTTAGATCTTTATAAGCGCAGGAGAACATATTTTATATTTTGTGTCGTGCTTTTCTTTGAAAAGAGTTTCAATTCAATAAATTTCCAATTTTCATTCACAAGTGTCAAATTGTTAACGATTGCAATGTAAGATACCTATGGCCAAAA
The DNA here is from genome assembly GCA_947086505.1 of Morpho deidamia. Taxonomy (NCBI): domain Eukaryota; kingdom Metazoa; phylum Arthropoda; class Insecta; order Lepidoptera; family Nymphalidae; genus Morpho; species Morpho deidamia. The sequence continues at coordinate 8,040,627 of CAMTZC010000025.1, forward strand.
ATGAGCTTTAATATTTTCTAGCAGTTCAATTTATTTAACTAATAATTTCAACGTCACTTCCTAATGTTAAATTGTAATTAAGGGAGTTAAGCTAAAAGAAAATGTATTATTTTTTAAAAATTGAACACATAAATGAAAAAATCATAGCAGATAAATAATCATAAAAGTTCAATCTCCAATATTTCCAATCAAAACGTGTTTAGACGCTAATCAGTTTATAAAGCTGCGACCGAAACTTGTCTTATATTAAATATCACTTTAAGTAACAAAAAATATCGTGGGATTCGTTGGTGCAGTTCATCAACATTATCTTTCCATAATCAATTTCACACAATAAAGTGTTCTTGTAACTCATAACTTGGCAACGACGCCAACAACCGAAGATAACTGTAAAGCTTGGGCCGAAGTAAAAACTTAATCGTTAACAACTGGAGCAAATCGGACGAACGAGCTAATTGTAAAAGCAATTAAAACAATATTGTGCAATATCGTTTCTGATATAGTCACGGAAGTTTGCGAACAAATTGTTAATGTGTGATAATAAAAAAAGCCAATGTCATTTCATATTAGTTGTACTGTTATTGACTAAAGCTATGTGCAAATTTTGTTACCTATATTTCCGCTTAGATTAATTAGATTAGTTAAATACGAAAATTTACTATTTACCAATTTATGGAATGACACGTAGATATTTTTGTTACAAATTCATATGTAAATTTGGATATTGATTTTAAATTTGGAATATAGAACACATATTCCACATATATTTAAATTAAAGCTGTGATAGCCTAGCGGTGAGACCGTGCGACTCTCTAGAGACGACATAGATTCAAACCCGGGCAGGCACCAATGGGTTTTTCTATTAAAACTTATGTGTCTAATTGTTAATTGCAATTTATCACACGCTTTTCGGTGAAGGAAAACATCGTGAGGAAACCTGCATATCTCTAGAGAATTCTAGGGATATGTGTAACCTACCAATCCGCATTGGAGCAGCGTGGTAGGTCTTAGCTCCAATCCTTCTCTCCAAAAACGGAGAGAGGAGGCCTTAGCCCAGCAGTGGGCATAGTAACAGGCTGTTACTTTACTTTACTTTTTTTACAAGCAATACAACAGAACTAACTACTTTGCTATAATCCGCACGGGTTAAGTGAATGCATGCAAAGCCAATGTGTATAAAGCAGGCAAAATCGTACTGCAGTACGATTTTTGTCGTGGAGCCTATCCTCCTGATGATGCTTCGGTTTTGGGGCGAAACGATCGTCGAGATTGTGGTGGTGGGTGTGTGTGCTGCTTTTGTGTGCGTTGTTGCTGGTGAATTGCGCCTTGGGGTGCATGTGGTGACTGGTCCTACATGTATAAGGTGCGTAGATTTTGCCTGCTTCATACACATTGGCTTTGCATTCATTCACTTAACCCGTGCGGATTATAGCAAAGTAGTTAGTTCTGTTGTATTGCTTGTAATATGGAATTCCGCAAAGTAACGCCTGCTTCTATAAATCATTTACTTTTTTTATTCCAAATTTAAAATTCTTTTAATTCTGAATTAATACATTTTATTATTTGACTCCGCTTCCCTAGTATAATAACTCTATGATAAAATTGCAGCCGCCAAATTGTCTCGCAAGCGACAATATGTACAGAAGTTACTAAGTCGATAGTGTGAAAACTGCTTAAAGTTGTCGGGTTCCTGCAAAAGAGGTCGCGAGGGAGCGGAAGGGGGCGGGCGATGACCGGCGACAACCTTATTGCGTACCAAACAGCAATGTCTAGGGTAAGGTCCTCTCACCTAAGTGGAATAATGCTTTCGTTGTTTGTGCTCTGTGGGCGATTTTAACGCTACATTTTGTAGCTGTTTCTGTATGTTTTCGTTTTCTATTAAGCGATAGTGATATCGTCGTGTGCAATCAAAACGCAACCGTGTTATTTTACATAACTGTTCGTACCATTTACGTTACCATTTAGTAATTAAATGAACTAATTCAAAATGAGGCTTATTTGAGTTAGATACATTGTAATCCTTATTTCTATACCATAGATGACATCATGCTACGAATGAATTTACTTTTTTAGTTGAATTTAATTAATTTTTTAAATTGAATTCTGCAATTCCTTATTTTGTCCACTTTATTTTTGGTCTACCAATTGTTCGTCAATTGGAATATTCACTATTACCACAAATTAGAACTTTAACGGTCATCGGTTCTTGAAGTAATGCTACTACTTTTATCAATTTGGCTGACTCTAGTTTGGGTAAAGATTTTTATAATTTATTAGCTATGAGTTAAGAATATTTCTTTTTTCCTACCAGTGATTGGTTATCTTATCGGATCAGTAGATATCCTTTAAGGAAGTATTTACTGAATATAATAAATACAAAATTTTATTAAGTCCTCAGTCCTTAGGATGCCTGGAAGAAATTGCTTTTAGCAACAAGACCGAATCAAAAGAAGTACTAATATTTATTTTGCCTGGGTTTACATACATTATTACTATTATACAGTATACAATACAATCTATATAATTCTAAAATTAAACATATTATTTTGGTCGCTTAATGTTTTCGGTCATTCCTTTTTTATATATATTCTATTTGGTATAGAAGTGAAAATATTCGTGACATGGTGAAAATTAATATTTGCGTAAAATTAATTGATAGAAAGTTGCCATAAAGAAATACAAAAGGTTCTTACTTTGTTGAGCAAAATAATTTTTTTATTTGGACTGCGATTTATACAACTAAGATGTATCGATAAAAGAAATAACACTCAATTGAACGGTTTTGAAACGTCGAACACACTTTTAACTCAAAAGCTTTTCAATGTTGCCAGTAATAGTTACGATCGCTTCCGAGCTAGGTGTTTTCGTTTGAGAGAAAGGGAGAGGGTAATGCCCTCTAAAGTTGTTTGTGGCAAAAAATGGGGACACTGAGACCGGCTCACTTATTTCGGTTAGGTTATGAATCAGCATGAGATAAACAACAAAGCCAACTAATTAATAAGGCAGTTGAAAGCCCACTGGGTTACCGCGAAGTTAGGATTTTCCCATAATGGAAGTTTATATTTACAAAAGTTTTTAAATTTATTCTTACTATTCTATACCAACTATCTGTAAAATATCATATATATTCATACTAATAAGCAACTGTGGATGAATATAATATATACAATACAAATTTCAAAATGAGTACATATAAGTTATCTCAAAAGTAACAGTCAAAGTAAATAAATAACTTTGGTAACTAGGTTTCAATAACTTGTAGAATCAGGCGATGATTTGTGGAAGATAATACAAAAGTAATAATATTATTATTTTGCTATAGTCCGTGATTAATTTAATCATGGATTGCAGCAAAAATGACATGATGCTCAGCAATAGCATAATTATTGCGTTTGAATAAAGTTTAAGGTATTTATAATTTTAATTTGTAGTGTGGAGGAAGAGACCATTCTTTAGATTGACGCAGACCTGGAAATAGCGTTCTCCGGAGGTACAGAGCTATTTCCTTTGTTACCTAAGCAAATAAAAGCGGCTGCTTTTATTTGCTTAGGTAACAATATTAACTAGAGTTTTATCTAAAAAGGAGATTTTTACCAAAAAAATACTATTGATGTTTTGGAATTCCCTTCTAATACCTGTCAAATAATTATTTTAGCTTAATCTCGTTTTAAAATCATTTCTATAAAAAAATTTGGCCCACTATAATATCTTTGATATTAAAAGTGCAGATAAAACTACCAGTTATGTATTTTAATTTTAACTCTAGACATCGCATTTTTAAGATACGACGTAGTTGGCACGTTCCCCATGCTCGTTGATGTCATTTGAACGAGACAAAAAAATACAGCACTTGGTTCTTGCGTTCGAGTAAATTTTAAAGTATTCTACCTACACATCGATTTATTTTGGTCATATATATTTTTTTCTTATTATAAAGTACATCACAATCGAAGTACTTTATCGAAGTCACAATCTAGTCTGGAGGCTAATAAGCAACTTAATTTTAACCTAAACTTATATCTAAGAACATGTCTAATGACTTATCTTAATCATTCTTGCTATAGGAGACACTTCGTTCTTGTGTTCTTTTTTAGTAGCACTAACACTATATTACATTAACTCAAAAGGTTTTATCCTTAACAGTCTCCTCACTTGTCCCTTAATATCGAGAAGCTGGATAGCCTCGATGTTTACATGATGGTGAAGCCGGTTATATAAATAATACAGAATATATAGTATTAGAGCAGTCTCGAGTATTTATTAAACCTAGATGGACAAGTTGAGGCAAGCGGATACTATATATTATTATTATTATTATTATTCACCTTCGTTGATGTCTTTAGAGCACACAATTTCTTTAACGCGGAATGTTGAAAAATTACGTTGTCCTTTTCCAAAAGGTTTTTAGCAATTAAATAATTACTTGGAACTTAAAGCAACTGGAAGAGATAAATTGAAACAAAAATAAAAAGAACTCTTTTAAAATACGTAAGCAGTTGTTTTTGACCTGTTTTGAGAATTGGGAATAATGTAAAACAAGATATTGACCCTTTAAGTTATTCAAAACGTAAATCTATCCAACGGGGTTAGCAAAATATGACATGATGTTTTGAATTTCATATCACTCTACGACTGTTTACAAGTAACGAGTGTTCCAGATAGCCCTGCCTATTTATGCTTCACAATTCTGTCTAAGTTTTCCAACACAAATAAATTGATATTTGGATTTTGGGTATCCATTTCAAATTATAGCTTAGAAATTATATATTTTTTCCGTCTACTTCTCAGAAATGGTAAAAACATCATTTCTTACACTTAATAAACTTATTAAGTTTAAAGAAAATTTATATATTATTATTATTATATAAAATTTATATCTTTCTATATTAATTAATAGAATTAGGCGTTACTTTGCGGAGATCCATAATACGAAAGTAATAAAGTAATCGCAAAACTTTGCGATTTTGTCGTGGAGTCTATCTCCTGATGATGCTTCGGTTGCGGGGCGAAACGATTATTGATTTTGTGATAGTGAACATGTGTAGTGCTTGTGTATTGTGGTGGAAGTGGTGGAGGTTTGTGCATGCGTTTTTACGAATCCTGCACATATCGGGCATGAAAATACGGATAGTCCACTATACATTTAACTTTATATATATTTTCTATTTACTGCATCGCGGATTATAGCAAATTAATTTTATTATTACTTTTGTTATATCTTTCTTATTGTTAATTTTTTTAGTTATTTTATTATTGATATTTATTTTATGAATAGGTATCTAAACCAAAACATTATCATGTAAACTATGTCCAACTGAAATTTGAATCTTTACAAGCTACGTAACAACTGAAATCTTTCGTAACATTATTATAGACCTTTTTATGCAGCCTTATTTAAATCTCGGTCATGTAAGGATACAGGGAATATAATATATTCATATTAGTATCTGTATGTGCGAATTCAATACAAATTTAAGTTGCTCATGCTTGGTTGGAAATAATTGAAAGCTCTATTCCGATAAGAATAATGTGTATATTTCTTTGACGGGTATTGACATGTTTGGCCATTATATTGAACATCAATATTTGTACGGTTCGCATTTAAATGTACTAAGTAAGGAAACTGGAGTTTTAGAACAAACGACGTTTCTAATAAAAGTTTTCCTTACTCCTTAACGTTGGTACGTGAGATTTGGATGTATCGACAATCCTATTGGTTGGTATGAGGCTACAGATTAGATATAACTTTGAAATAAATCCGATGATATTATAATGTGTTTATAATGTGCATATCATTAAAATGAAATTTTCTTTGAACTTACTCAGACACCGTAATGTTTTTAATTTTTTTGTAACAAATCTGTATTTGAAGCGGCATAGGACTTTAGTAGTCTATTCGTAATCGACAACTACTTACGTGATTGTAATTTATATTGGTATACAATACTAGCATTTAAACAAAATTGAATTTAGTTGCATCTCTAAATACCGGGCTTAAAGTAATAACTATATCTTCGCTGTAAGTAAACTATTTCTTAAATTATTTTTGTAGCATTTAACTGAATTTTTCGTCTATATTCAATTACATCTTTGTAAATTATTGAATAAAGAACAATATTTATTTTTATCTACTTTTTTTGGATTGGCTTTTGCCGACGTTACTATTATACAGATTTTGTTTTCCATGTGTTGGGAGTCTTGGCGTGTGCAGGCTAACGGTCCGTTCACGTGTCTCTGAGGAGGCAACGACCCTCAGCGGCCTCCGCGCGATATTCTACGCGCAATACTTAGTTCTACAAATCAAAACGACCTAATACAACCTCCTTTTAATCAATTTGCACTTTGTTGCACTAAAAAAACACACAGTTTACCGTAAGCTACCGGTGCGGTTAAGTCACTTTTCATATTAAAAGTGAGTCGTTGAAATTGATAGGCACTGAGTGTTCTAAGTTTGAACAAATTTGTATTTTAAAGTTTGCAAAATAGAGTTTGGATTCGTATAAAAGTTAAGGATAAATTAATTTTATTTTATGTATTATTTATATATCGTTCGTTATAATGATCTCACTGACAGAACGATGCAAATTAAATAATGCAGCTCTAAAAACTGTTGTGGTTCACATTTTTATTTTTAAGATGATTTAAGATAGCTATATAAAAATTTAATTTTACATTTATGAATCCAAAATACCCAAGAAGTAAAATGTATTAATTTAGTATTAATGTTGGCTTGCGTACAATTAACCCGGTTGTTTAGCATTAAGTTTATTTTTGGGGTTCGCACAGTTTTCGTACGTTAAAACTATTTCAGCAAAAATACTTTGTTTATTTAAATAAATAGAGTGTTATCCCAAATATTAACATGACTTGTATACCGAAAATCAAATGGCCAAATTCTTTTGTACTTTGGAGGTAATTGTTCTTTGCATTATGTTTAAATATTATCAACGCTAATCAATACGACAAGAAGCTTTACCAGAAAGAATCAATTAAATGTCTCAAGAAGATAAAATTTTGAAACCCATGGCAAGTTAGAAAGAATTATGCATGGGAATAATCACAAACAAAGGGGTAGACAACATTGTGGCTATTATAAGATTAATATTATTGGATTGACCATCGTTAAGATGCACACTTTATTGTTGTTCAAATGTTCTACTACACTCAGTAACGCGTTAGCGTCAAAGCTTTTTAACTAAAAGACACAATAATATGCAAATTCACCGTTTGAGATTAGAAACAATAGTTAGTCGATATCATAATTGTAAGGATCAATAAAAAAAATGGGAACAATTAGATAAGGCATTGAACTAATTAATAACACAAATATCACCCTGGGCCTAACTTTCGTAGCGAAATAAAAAATCTGAACTTAACTACCTTAGACTCGACATCTAATATGCCTGGACATTGTATTCCAGTTCCGTTACGTGAATCTGATAAGATGGACCAAGGAACGCATATTTGAAATGATTGAACGGACGTCGTTCGAATTGGTTGCCTTAGATATGTGTAGACGGATTATATAAGAAAAGGTCTGAATACTTTTTATGCTACGTTACTTAAACTTTGAAGATATTCGTTAATATCTGGTGGTAAGATATCAGAGTGAGTTGGTACCATATTGCAGATATATCAAATCAAATCAAAATAATCTTTATTCAAGTAACCACTTTTGAATAGTCAAAAATCAATACGATTATTGAAGCTACAACTGGTTTGGAATTCTCTTACTGAGAATCAAGGCGATCAATCTTTTGAATATTTTCGATGTTCATTATAAACCGTAGTTAAAGACTTATTTAGGACTCCTATGCTTTTTGAGGGACACCCTAATGGATTGAAACCACCTCTTAGTGGATTGAGCTGTTAAAGTACAAAAAAAGGTTTTTGTAGTTCCTTCTGTACCTTTCTAAATAGTAAGAGACTGTCCCAGACTAAATTAGTTGTGTTGTTTTTGATTGAAAGCAATTTAACTTTTGGAACAGGGAAACTTTTGATATTAGGGTAAAGTTTTTCTGATATATATGTTTTTATGTATTACTTTGTAGTACCGATTTATGTTACACTTTTTGCTCTACGATAAGGTCATCCCAAGATTTCAGTTGCTTTTTTGCGTGATCGAGAAAACAAAACATTTTGGATTAAGCCCCCTGCTAATATAAAGGTTGGAACGACAAACATATTTGAGTATTAGGTCCTTACATATGAAACTGGCGTTTTGTCGTACTAGCCACTTTGATCTCAAATATTACCTTTATGGTTAGGAATTCCAAATTCAAATTCATACAGCTATTTACTCATGCATTTGTGTTTCAAACCCCCTAATTCATTTGTTTTTTCTTCTTTTGTTTTTTTCTTTGTGTCACTCTGTTTACAAAATGGAAAACATGAAATATCGCGTTATTTACGAGTATGAGTTCCACCGTGGCACCAGTGCTGCAGAAACGGCTCGAAGGATTAATGATGTGTATGGTGACGGTGTCGCAAAAGAAAACACAGTGCGTTTTTGGTTCCAACGTTTTCGTTCTGGAAATTTCGACCTGCAGAACAAGCCTCGTGGACGGCCGGAGACCAAAGTTGATAATGAAGAATTGAAGGCTATTGTGGCAGCGGATCCATCGCAAACCACGCCCGAGTTAGCTGCAGGCTCCGGTGTTAGTGATAAAACTATTCTAATCCACTTGAAGCAAATTGGGAAGGTGAAAAAGTTTGAAAGGTTTGAAAGGGTACCTCATGAATTGAGTGAAGCAAACCGACAAACGCGCGTCGACTGCTGCGTTACGTTACTCAACCGGCACAATAATGAAGGAATTTTAAATCGAATCATTACCTGTGATAAAAAGTGGATCCTCTACGACAATCGGAAGCGCTCATCGTAATAGCTGAACCCTGGCGAACCAGCCAAATCCTGCCCTAAGCGAAAATTGACTAAAAAAAAGTTGCTTGTAAGTGTTTGGTTTAGTGCCGGTGTCGTTCACTACAGCTTTCTTAAATCTGGCCAGACGATTACGGCAGATATCTATTGTCAGCAACTGCAAACCATGATGGAAAAGCTAGCTACTAAACAACTGAGGCTGGTCAATCGCTCTAGGCCACTGCTGCTTCAGGACAACACTGGATCACACACTGCACAACAGACGGCTACCAAATCAGAGGAGCTTCAATTAGAATGTCTTAGACATCCACCGTACTCTCCGGACCTTGTTCCAACAGATCACCATTTTTTTCGCAATTTGGATAACTACTTGCAAGGAAAAAAATTCAACTCCGATGGGGCAGTCCAAACCGCCTTCAAAGATTTTATTGATTCCCGCCCGAATGGTTTTTTTAGTAAGGGGATCAATGAACTACCTATGAGATGGCAAAAGTGCATAAAGTGCATAGCAATGGTACATATTTTGATTAATTAAATATATTTCATTAAAAAAAAACGACTTTATGTTCCTCCCATAGAAAACGCCAATTTCATATGTAAGGACCTAATATTTATTTTGGATATTACTTCGTCGATATTTATCGTATTATATAGACATAATATTTATTTCACATGGCAATTCTACACCTACAAATCCTCGCGGAGTTTTCCACAGTTTTATTTGTCTATGCTTTATTCTGTAGTGCAGTTGCAAATAAATAAGAATATTATTATTGTCATGCTTTTATCCCACTTTACGTGGGGTCACCACCACATGTATTAACCATGTACATGATTTGACTAGGTATTTTATATTAGGTCAGTTTACTTTAGTCGCCTTTTAAGACACCTGGGTAAGATATTAGGGTGAACTATTCATATCAGCCGGATACCACAAGGGGGGTCAACTTACCTTAGTCGCCTTTTGCGAAACCTCGGTAAGAAATGAGGGTGGTCTATTCTACTAAGTCGGATACCACACGGCGGCAAATAAATATAATTATGTATATCTGAAATATGTATATGTTTTTATTAGTAATTTAAAATGATATTCAATACAAATTTAAGAATGATGATGACAAGGTATGTCATCATCATTCTCCTGCCCTTATCCCACTCTAAGTGGGGTCGGCACAACATGTTACAAACATGTTGTCACATGATTTGGCTACGTATTTTACGACCGGCCGCCTGCCTGACGTCAACTTACCTTAGTCGCCTTTTACGACACCTCGGTAAAGGAAATGAGGGTGGTCTATTCTATGCAGCCGGATACCACACGGCACATACTTTAGTCGACTCTTACGACACCTCGGTAAGAACGGAGGGTGGTTTATTCTATTCTGCCGTATACCACACGGCGTAATCATCCTTTTATTTAATTTAAGATACCTTGGGCAGAAAAAATACAGTCAGTACCGTTAACCGTGTAGAGAGTTCTCGTTACATTTTGATTGGGAGAAAATTTGCAAAATATTCATCACGTGGCTCATGTGAGCATCCAAGGACAACTAAGTAATATTACCAAATGAATACATGGAACAGAAATTACATTTGGTAATTAGCTTACGAACGAATATTTCAATATTTTTTGCACAAAAGTCCAGTTATTTTTTATTGAACATTTATTCACGAGATACTAGCTCTGCTGCGGCTTCGCCCGCGTGTAAATCAGTGTATTTAATTGAAATTTTGAACTTAAAAGTATTTATTGTTAGTTAACAATAATAGATAGAGACATGCTGTCGCGGACTTTTTTGTAGTATTTATGTAGATCTACAATTTTCTAGTACTGCACAGAGCTGTGATAGCCTAGCGGTGAGACCGTGCGACTGTTTCGAGGGGAACTCGGGTTCAAACCTGGGCAGGCACCAATGAGTTTTTCTATTAAAACTGATGTGTCTAATTGATAATTCCAATTTATCACACGCTTTTCGGTGAAGGAAAACATCGTGAGGAAACCTGCATATATCTAGAGATTTCTGGAGATATGTGTAACCTACCAATCCGCATTGGAGCAGCGTGGTAGGTCTTAGCTCCAACCCTTCTCTCCAGAAACGGAGAAAGGAGACCTATTCCCAGTAGTGGGATGGGAACAGGCCGCTACTTTTACAATTCTCTAGTATCACACTTTAGTGTATCTCTGATGGTTTATGTGGCGTACACGAATAAAGCTTCCAGTAGGTGAGTTCTTTTACAATTGCGCGATCTTTCCAACACAAAACACATAAAACCGTAGTACTATTAATGTAAACCATCTGTAAGAATCAGACTACCTATTAGTAAGAACCGTACAAAAATCCGTTGAAAGTTGATTTTGAAAAAATCGATCACATACAGACAGTCTTTGGAGACTTTGTTTTTTAATAAGTATAGATTTCGCAATATACGCATCTTGATTTTGTTTAGTAAAAAGAGTTTGAGGATATGATGAATGTCACTAGGGCAAACCACGTTTCTACAGTGCGGTATTAAAATACATTCCAATATCTCCCTTCATAACCAGATTATATGTATATAGGTTTCTGCAGTCAAACATCACGCAATAAAATGTAAATTATGTCTTCGTCTTTATTTTATATGTAACTGGCTCTCATCTTACAATACATACGAATTCCATGCCCTTCGAATGTCTGCTCAGACAATTCGTGTGCTTAAGTCACGTGCCTACTTAAATACGCGTCTTCGATGGCAAAATATATTGTGGTTTTACGTTTTATTCCATGTATTATATGAAAATTTGTGTATTTAATAATGAAGTAAATTTTATTAAAAAGAAAATTAACTTCAATGTTTTGGTAGAATCACTTCATATTTATAAATCAGTCTTAGAGACCTACAGAAGTACAAAAAGCTTATGGTAACTCTTAAAAAAATATTTCGTAATACAATTTTTTTATTCCGGATCACACAACAAACAACACACATCTTATAAAAAACATTCTGCAAGACGCGAAGGAAGCGCTAAAGTTTAAATTTTTGGATTTCGATTTTCCAAAACAATTTGTATGACATACAAATTGTTTACAAACATTAACCTGTCGAAAATCACGCAGTAAAATTATTATGTATCTAATTGTGAGCTTCATTGGACTTTTTAATATAACTTCACTTACGAAGCGACAGGCGTATTCCCAGCGTTTAAATTAAATTGGTCAAAAGATGATGGTTTTCTACAATATAGTGTATAATTTTTGTATATATATTGAACTGCAAAAATTTTCCGGACATAATATAAATTGGACAAAAATTATTTTATTTATTTTAGGAAATAAGTGCCAAAATACAAATCTTATTTTAAAATCAGAAATATTAACATTCAACCCTATAAAGATTTTTAAAACGAATTAGGAAAACATTACTAGTAATGCATTACTTCAGATACAAATGATTATTTTATTAATAAATCTAACTTTTACTAGAAAATTAGCTGCAGACAATTCATCTTTACTATATGTTCCCATTATATAAAAATATATCATATATTTTTATATATGATATTTAGCATACGTTAGCTTATTGTTCAGTTTTATATAAACGTTTCCATGAAACACCACACGACAGTCGTCACGTGGACATTAAATTCGCGATTTGTAAGTTGAAGAAAACAATGTATTATGTTGGAGTCTTAAAATGGTGCTTAAAATGAAACAATTTTTTTCTCCTTCTGAAAAATATTTTTTCGGTTTTTTGGTTGCAAATATCATATTTTTCTTCTTATTCCGAACATTTCCTATTACTTTAAAATGTTAGCAAAACCCTTAAGAGCCGAGGAGTTTCACATTATGTAAAATATTACTTAACTATTGAATTTTTTATAGATGGTATATCATGTCCTGTTCTAAATACATAAAAATATACTTTTATATTACATATGTACTATGTTTTAATTTAATTTACCACTATCATGACTATCACAGCAACATACTGGTCAGTATAAATGACAGTACATGTCAGTATATGAACAAAATAGTTCAACTATTTCAAAAGTAGAAGACTACTTTTGAAAGATTACTTAGTTACTTTTTACTTTTACAATTTCTGTGTTCAGAAAATTACGAACCAGATTATACAACTAATTAAAAAAATTGTCATAAAGCATTGGCCTCCTTTTGTGATCTTTGAAATAGATTTCATGTTTCTTCACTTACACTACCCGAAAACTTCACTTACAAATCCCGGATTATTGCAGAATAATAATACCACTATTTCTGATTTATAGAAGCAGGCGTTACTTTGCGGAATTCCATATTACAGGCACTATAACAAAACTACTTCGCTATAATCCGCACGGGTTAAGCGAATGCATGCAAAGCTAATGTGTATGAAGCAGGCAAAATCTACGAACCTTACACATGCAGGACAAGGAGGATAGGCTCCACGACAAAATCGTAATGCGTGGAGCCTATCCTCCTGATGATGCTTCGGTTTCGGAGCGAAACGATCGTCGGGATTGTTGTGGTGGCGGGTATGTGTGCTGCTTGTGTGCTTTGTTGCTGGTGGAGGAGCCTTGGGGTGCGTGTGGTGGCTTGTCCTGCATGTGTAAGGTTCGTAGATTTTGCCTGCTTCATACACATTAGCTTTGCATACATTCGCTTAACCCGTGCGGATTATAGCGAAGTAGTTTTGTTATAGTGCCACCACTATTTCTGTATTAGCGATCTCCGTAAAGTTATGCAGATTTCTATTAATCAGCGTATGTATGTATGTACTGAGATGATTAATAATCTATTGGTTTGTTCTGGAAACTTTCCTAGTGTAGTCATTTTAGGTGCTTGAGGAGGTAAGGATTTGACTTGCAGAACGCACGTGTTATTCAGGAGATACCGTAACTTTTATGTGGCGTCTGAATGTGATTGCATCACAACCAATGTTTGCATCAACATCTGATCTGTAGTCAAAATTATGTAATGCCTCATTTGATTATTATGATTTCACTTTTGAATCCGAGGCCATGTTAAGTGAAGATTGTACCTGCAATTTTACTTATGGGTGAGTTACACGTGAGCATGGTGAACTCGTTGCATTTATTTGATATTGTCTTTGACTCTATTATTAGATATTCAGTCAAATACTTGTCGCCTCGGAGTGGTTTGAGTTTGCTGATATTTCTTGTGTAGTGTATGAAGTTTAGAATCCGAATGGTTAGATTTTTGGATAGAAGATGTATAGAAGATAAATAAAGAAAATAGAGGAAATAGGATCCTCTTAGAACCGTCGTATATTATTAATAAGGTGATATTTACTAGATAGATAATGATTCTTTACACGCCTCTTAAATATATACAAAGATTTAGACTGCCGAATTTGTGGTGGAAGTGCGTTCCACAACCTAACAGCTGTGACTGTGAAGGATTCACTGTACAAATGGGTGTTAAAACGGGGCCATTTGAGTCTGCTATCACTTTGTGAACGGAGAGAATGATGATGAGGATAGGAGGAAAGGAAGTTGAACCGATCTTTAAGAAAAAGTGGCGCGTGAGGTAGGAAAAGTGTAGTGTAAAGGACATGAAGATTACGCCGATACCGTTGGATGAATAAATGGAAGCCATTTTATCTTAAGGCGATACTCCGTGACATGATCAAACTTTTTTAAAAAATAAATAAATCTTATACATAAATTCTGTAGGCGTTTTAATTTATTAAGGAGATCCTCCGTCAAATCCATGCAACAGATATCGGCGTAATCTAAAATGGGAAGAAGGAGCGTGTTAGCTAGAACTATCTTTGTCTTTACTGGTAATAGATTCTTCCACCGTTTTAATTTACCATAGGCAGCGAACATTCGACGACTAACCTCTGATATATGAGGTCTCCAAGAGAGAGTATTATCCATTAGTATTCCCAAGTTTTTAACGGAATTACTGTATGGTAATATTGAGTTGTCAAATAAGACTGGCGGTAATTGGAGATCATTTAATTTTGCAAGTTGCCGCGGACCACCTATAATGATGACATGGGATTTCTTGGGATTTACAGATAAGCCAAAAGATTTGCACCAATCAGAATCGACCTTGAGGTCAGAATTCAGCATCCGTACAACTTCAGTGACATCGTCGCTGGGTGCAGATGCATACAATTGAAAATCATCTGCATAAAGATGGTAAGAAAAGGATAGAAGATTAGTAAGGTTATTTATGAAGAGAGAAAAAAGAAGAGGAGAGAGAACGCCACCCTGAGGAACACCAGCCCCAAGACTGCAGCAAGAGGAGAACCTTTCTTTGATCCGAACACTTTGATGTCTATCGTACAGGAACGAACGGACCCACTCGACAACATTGGAGATGTTGAGTAATTGCAAGATAGCTAACAAAATGTCAAAATCAACGGTATTGAAAGTAATTGAAGGTGATTTTTTTGTTATCAATACCGTAGCGAATATCATCGCACACTTTAGTTAGTGCTGTAACGGTGCTGTGGCCGCGGCGAAACCAAGATTGAAACGAGCTAAGGATCTTGTTTTTGTTAAGGAAAAGAGATAGTTGAGAATAAACGATACGCTCAAGAATTTTAGATAGGAAAGGAAGAATCGATATAAGGCGATAGTGAGAGAAAGAACTGGGATTAGGAACTTTAGGAACGGGAATGACCCACGCTGAACGCCAAGCCTTCGGAAAAGTACTGGAAGAAAGAGAGAAATTAAAGATATGATTAAGAATTGGAAGGATAGTATCTAAAACTAAGAGAATCATCCTGCGGCCTATACCATCGCTTCCCACAGCATCTGAATTATAAGAAAGAATAAGATTTTTTATTTCATCAGACGAAATAGTAGTAAAGTGAAATGTGGGATAACAAGGTTTCCTGCATCCCTGCATCGCCCTGATAATGTTTTACTGCTGGGAAATAATATTCTTCTCTGGATTAAGGATTGGAACCTTAGACCCACTACGCTGCTTCAGAGCTTATTTAAATCTCCTTGACTTTTTGTTATCGATATGATTGGTTTGTGAAATGCTTTTCTTTATTTTATATTGTCTAGTCGCTTCGAAACAACATCTAATCTAATCGATGTGCATTACCGTACATGGTAAATGAGCGAGACACAATTTTCTTTATTTATTTTGGTAAGTACTTATGCATTTGCTGTATACATTGTACATATGCACTCCTAGACCGTGTTTTGAAGTCCTGTCAAGTAGGTTAAATTTAATTCCTGTTAACCAAAATAATTTATTACTCAGGATTTTCTTGCTTTCTTCAGCCAATAAATTCCTCTGTTTATTTTCATTTGTTGCAATCCTCAAAGGTCTTTGTCATTACCATATGTGCTACATGTGTTACAGATTGAAGAGCCTACTATATCGTGCTTCTGGAACATTCTAAATAACCGATAGACTTACGAATAACTGCTGTATATGTTTACAACACATATAATCTATACAAATTGGACATCATAATTTCCATAATTGCTGTCTTAAATTCTAATATTAATCATTGTGATGGTGACTACATTTGAGATGTTTGAAATTTAAATAACGAATGAGGTGTAAACAATATTAAAATTAGGACCAGTATGTAATCGATTTCATAACTCCTTGTGCGGGCAAAAAAGTTATAAATTTCAAATCGTTGATTTCATTTAGAATTTCTCTAGAAAAACTTGGGTCGAGTCTGCCTTTATGTAACAATCTAATCGACTCACAAATGTGTATCCTGTCTTATGGATAATAAGAAATGTTATTTTTTATTCGTCTTGCTATTAACACATGCAATAAACTATATTGTATGTTCGCATTACATTCATTTAAAAAAATATATATGGTGCAGACATGTGGAATGACTTCCGTCATATAAAACCAGACACGGCGATATAAACGCTATTTCTATCGTTCCCAATTATTTTGTTTAACTTACTTGGTTTATAATAAACTTGCCATACGTGTAAAGCGTATGGCAAGCGTAAAAAAACCCGTGTATTCGTTTAAAGTTATTATTTTATGTCATTTTAATATAATGTTTTAACTTGTATACAATTGAAGCCTTCGGCACGAAAGCTAGCGAAAAAAAACATATTTCAAAATGCACTGACACTAAGTTTAAGAACACAATAACTTGTTTAAAACTATTTTCCAATGGTGACAAATCCGTTTGTTATAAAATAAAAAAATATATAATAATTAATAAAAATAATAATAATTGTATTGACATAATGCTAATTAAATAAAATAATTGTTTAAAATTAAATTTTTAATAATTATAATTAAAAAATTATTTTATAACTAATAATGAAAATTAACAAAAAAAATATTCCGTTTTTATCACTTTACCAGTATTTATTTAACGAATAGTGAACAAGTTAGTGAATATTCAGTGAATAAGTTTTAATTAAGCAACCACCATTGTTTCTAACTTTAAAAAAAATCTATAAAAGGGGCGATATGAATTTGAAGTTGTTCATATAATGGATATTAAAAATGTAAGATATTTGCTATCCTAAATTTTCGCTCCTTTTAAAATAACCTATTTTTACATTTAATTAAAATAAGTTAAATAAATTTTCTTTTTTTAATATTCGTTAATTAAGTTACTTCGGTTAAATTGTGCATTCTAATAAGTATATTAAGATAATTTATAGAATTAGGTTACTTTGAGGACGTCCATAATTCAAAAATAATGGAAATATATTTTCTTTTATCGTGGATTATAACAAGAAAATTGTTACACATTCCATGAACTAATAAGCATAAGACCAAACAGTCCGTGCTCGCAGAACTCACAAATGACTAAAAGCCGTGGTTTCCAAACATATGCTAACGGAGTTGAGTTCTTTGGGTTCTTCGGGCACATTGCTGCTCCAAAAACTTATCACCAGTACGGTCGATGGCCAGAGACCGAGAGGATGTACCAATATACGCAGGTCAGATCTGCACCACACTCAATACAACAGTTTCAAAAGCAAAAGCTGGAAGACCATCGTCAAGAACTAGATGTTACCATGAAAAGGCCACGACTCCCGTTATTGGGAAACGATGCAAGGAGGAACATAGAAAATTCATATTTTTATTTACTTTTGTCAGCTTATTTCGCTTGACACTCACACAACTACATTAATATTGCTCGCATTTTATTAGACTGCAGGTAAAATGCCACAGCCTCCATATTTTGTTTCCTACAGGTGCCACATAATTCGTATCCCATTCATACAAAATCTTGTTCCCACGCTCGTATTTCTATTGTGGCGTATTGTGAACCACCCCTGTGATTAATAATAGGCTTTCAAAAGGTTAGGGGTGAATCTTGTACAGGTAGTGTAGGTGTTGAGGCTACATAGTTGCAAGGCCTACGTCTGATTTTGCACCCTATTATAACATGATTGGTACTATTTCATAATGATGTAAGATGTACGTTTGGGAAGGAAGAAGGTATTATTGTCAATTGTAGAAAATACGTTATGACCGTTGGTTAGATATTGTACAGGAATTGAAAGAGGATAACTTATTTCTATACGCATTTTGAGTGATATTGCTCTTTGTCAGGGATAAGTTTTATATTTCATAGTAATACTCGTACTTGGCCATTGGTTATAATTAATTTGAAATAGGATAGTGGGATGATTGAACGCTTACAGAAGTTTCGTTGAAGAAGTTATATTTGGTCAGAAGCTATTTGGCTACATTACTTATTGGACTACAATGCTTATGATAATGGTGCTTAGCATAAATTAACCTACAAATCGATATATGCAGTTAGTAGTAACATGGCTATGAGATGAATGCCATTTGGAATATCGACCCCAACAACAAAAACTAACATCTCGAGAGACTTTCTTTTATTTGTTGGTTCACGAAAGAGTAGGATAAAGAAGACAGTATTACTTGAGGCGGCACGTATAGTGAGGAGTTTACTCAATCTCGAATCGTAACTACTAGGAGATTAAACCCTTTGTACAGTTATTGCCAATGACAACGATTTAATATCGATTTAAAAGATTTTTTTAGATCAATAATAATTTAAATTAAATTACATTTGTAAATACATGAATAGGGAAAAATGAAAATGGATTACATTGATTATCTTAATTAGTAAAAGTAATCTTACAGAATTTTTAATTTACGGTCTTATTTAGGGTTTCAATAGATTTAACTTCCATAGATTTGACTGGCCCGTTGGTGCAGTGAGTAGTGACCCCTGCCTCCAGCTCCGCGGGTCGCGGGTTCGATTCCCGCCGAGGGCCAACATTTTCTATAAACAATTTGTTGGTTCTTCGAGCCTGGGTGTATATTTGTATTTAAGTATGTATTTAAAATTATATATGTAGTATATCTTCCAGTTGTCCGTCACTCATAACTTCTTCTTCTTCTTCGTCAGCCGATGGACGTCCACTGCTGCACATAGGCCTCTTCATGGGATCGCCACACCACACGATCTTGCGCCGCCTGGATCCAGTGGCTCCCTGCGACCTTTTTGAGGTCGTCTGTCCACCTCGTAGGGGGTCTACCGACGCTGCGCTTTCCGGTTCGGGGTCGCCATTCCAGCACCTTAAGACCCCAGCGCCCATCGGTTCTCCGCACTATGTGCCCCGCCCATCGCCAATTCAGCTTCGCGACACGCTGAGCTATGTCGGTGACTTTAGTTCTTCTACGGATCTCCTCATTCCTGATTTGATCTCGTAGAGACACTCCGAGCATAGCTCGCTCCATCGCCCGCTGAGCGACTCTGAGCTTTCTTATAAGGCCCATAGTGAGCGACCACGTTTCGGATCCGTGGCTGATCCGTGACTGGCAACACGCACTGTTCGAAGACCCTGGTCTTCAGACACTGAGGTATTTCGGACGAAAAGATCTCGCGTAGCTTCCCGAACGCTGCCCATCCGAGTTCCACTCATAACACAAGTATTAAATTACTTACTCTGGGGACGGACGACCGTGTGTGTAAGTGTCCCATATATTTATATTTATATATTTATTTAAAACTATACTTATTCACTAAATAATAAATAGGTATAAGTTTTTAATTTTTATTGTACGAAAATTACGGATGTTCGTAACAATAGCAAAGGAAGCGGAAGTGTGTCGGTGCTCATGCCGTCTCCATCGCCTAGTTTGTGGCGCAAGGACCGACGATTTGACCTCGAAAGAAATGATACCATTCATTCATTAAATTCCAAATGCTTTGTCTTTGATGCTCGACTCAAATCAAATAAAATCAAATTAAATTGTTCTTTATTCAAATAAGCTTTTTCAAGCACTTTTGAATCGTCAAGGATCAAT
Organism: Morpho deidamia; assembly: GCA_947086505.1. Taxonomy (NCBI): domain Eukaryota; kingdom Metazoa; phylum Arthropoda; class Insecta; order Lepidoptera; family Nymphalidae; genus Morpho; species Morpho deidamia. The sequence continues at coordinate 8,060,757 of CAMTZC010000025.1, forward strand.
AAGATTAATGAAGCTACCACAAGTTCGGAATGTTGCTCTTACTGAGAAGTAGACCAGTAAGAAAATCGGTACTACAATAATGGCTTTTCTGAAACATGTATGAAACCTGTTTATGTACACATTCATATAAACTACTTATATCCTGAAATTAAAATTGTTATTATTAATTTGCTACTCTATGTTGACAGTCTTTTTTCTGTTTGGACAACATTTGCTACTAAATTAGCGTAATCTGCTTCGAATAAATACTTTAGCATTATTTACATTCTTCAAGTTATTGCAAACATTAGACATGTTTTTTATGTTAAATCATCTCAAGTAAAGTATAACAAAAGTAATGATTCGGAAACATAAAATCATAATTAATGTGTACTTACATTATGTAAACCATATATTCAGTATCTTAAATTGATTAGAATTAATAAATAAATATATTTTTATAAAAATATGGGACACTTCCACACAGGTCGTTCATCTCCAAAGTAAGTAACCTAATACTTGTGTTAGGGTAAATGACAACTTTTAAATATACTTAATATATAATTTTAAATACATACTTAAATACAAATACATACCCAGGCTGGAAGAACCAACAAATTGTTTATAGAAAATATTGGCCCTCGGCGGGAATCGAACCCGCGACCCACGGAGCTGAAGTCAGGGTAGTGACCCACTGCGCCAACGGGCCAGTCAAATTTCATGGCCAGTCAAAGTGAATATTTTTGTTGTTTAGTTTTATGTTAAATATATAAAATGGAAATAACAGTTCATTAAAAAATTTATTCGGTTTCAGTAAAACTCATCATAACATTAATCAGTAAAATAACTGGATTGTCATATTTCGTGTATATCGTATATTTTAATTATTAAACTACGATCTGCATGATGCGGAAGTCATGAACTCGATCGTGGCTGTGATAAATAAAATAGGAATGATTCGCAACGAACAATGCTCTCGGGTTATCGCACTGCAGTACCATTTCGGCGAAGGTCCCTAGATACGAGGCCACTTGGATTTTTCTTTTGCAAAATACAATTGAATAAATTTAAATGCGAAGAGAGTTTTGAAATATATTTCTTATGTATACTTATTATAAAACAAAGTCACAAAAAGTTGTCTGTCTGTATGTAATCGATTTTCTCAAAATCTACTGAACATATTTTTGTACGGTTTTCACCAAAAGATAGTCCAATACTTTCGGATGGTTTAGGTAAATAGTACATATCGGTATTATGTAAATTGCGTTAAAGAGATCGAGTAGTTGTAAAAAAATTTGCATGCTGAGAGCTTTAGTCGCGTGCCCCGCTTAAACCAGCAGAGTTACGCTTAAGTAATGTACAAGAGAATTGTAGATCTATAAAAATACTACAAAAAAGTCCGCGTTAGCATGTGTCTATCGCTTATAAGTAACTCACAATACGTACTTTTATGTTCAAAATTTCGAAAAGTTTCGTAAATCACTGAAATCCACGCGGGCGAAGCCTTTGTTGACACAGTTAGTTAATTCATAAAATTGTTATCTTACGCGTTTAAGCATCCTCAATAATACAATATGCTTTTTTTCCTGTTTTCTCTAAATAAAATGGGTTTTTTTTATCCTTTATTATCATTCTCGGCAAATGTTATAAAAGAAAATGAATATTTCTATTTTTCCTCAATTAAGATGTTATTCCAATTCATATTAATATTATGCAGTGGTCAATCTTAGAACAGGTCCAAATTATAATCATTCATTGGTGTATAAGCTCTAATAAAGTCAAATTTCATCAAATTTGATCCAGCGGATTAACCTTTAAAGCGTTACAAAGAGAAAAACAAACAAACACATAGACAGACTTTGAAATTTGTAATATTGATATAGATTATTATTAGCGACCTGTTCCGATTACGCATCTCTAGAAGAGCATAATATAACGCATTGAATGAAACTCGCATTTGCAGAATTTGGATTCGCGCAGTCTCATGGCTGGGCTACCCCAGCTTCTATTTTTTATTTATGATGTGCACTGTTCTTGTTCATACTAATAGCAACAGTTATATGAAAAAATAAATTTGAGCACGTTTCTCCATAATATAATAAAAAATTGCAAATCTCATTGTACCTATTTGATAAAACTTATGAAATACCTGAAAAATATTATTATGGATTGAAAAAGTGATAAGTACTTCAGATATTTGTAGCATATATTTTCAAAATCCGTAATCGTCGTCCATCATCCGCCCATCAGCTTTGTTAATACGTCGACGCTGCCAATTTCTAATAAATATCTAACCTAAAAATGACGATGATGATGAAGAATGAAATTAATTCAAATCATAAATCGTCTTACATAAATCATTTATAATTTGTACCACCTACAATGTATCAGTAAATGATAATTTCCTTGTACACCACGAGCACTAGACTTATAAAAACGTATAAGTTGTTTTTAATGTGAAAAAATTACGATCGTACATCAATATAAAAGAAAATCGGTATAAAATTGCAATAATCATCGATCGAGCCGCCATCTAGTACTGTTCTAAGACCACAAGACGTATTAGTTACGCACACTAATAGCCGCACAGTGTTGTGTACGAACGTTCACTTCACGCACACAGAGACACTTGACATAGAAAAAGGAACATTAACTCACACTATTGCAACATTACAGCCTCTTACGTGAAGAACGTAAGCGACTGCGGAACTCAAGATGGCTGACATTGGCAATGGTCATTGACCCAGCGCGCGCAGCCTTCAAAGCTTAGATCTGACATTAGAGAGGTTGTTATTTTCCGTCAACATTCGTTTTTGTTTTATTTAACAAGATAGCAGTTTTGACTTTATATTGGGATTTGGTTAATTATGCAGAACGGTATCATATTATTGTACGAATAGATGTGTAGGTACGAATTTCACAAGGTCATATTTACTCAATGTTTTTAAATTCTTAATCGTTTTTATTGTTTATCTTCTAAGAATATTCAACGAGATTATAAGCAATTCTTATTCTTTATTATAACAGTTTCCTAAAAACCAGGACCTATTTGAACATACGTAGTATTATGTCACACTTATAAAAGATTCAATATCTTATATATTGTATTAAAATTCTTGTATCACGATGTTAGTTACTATACTCCTCCGAATCGGCTTGACCAATTTTTATGAAATTTTGTATGCTTAATCAATAGGTCTGAGAATCTACCAGCTATTTTCCATATACCTAAGTGATAAGGGTTGTCCATTCCTAATATTAATTTTTATTTTTTTACAATGTACACTAAAAATTTTTTAGAAATAATTTATATGCCAAAACAACGTTTGTCCGGTTAGCTACTATGTATATAAAAATGGAATCTTAATCTTGAGAATTAATATTACTAAAGTAAAACATTTTGGACAGTCATGCTGACTTTATAATTGCTTTAAATACTTAAAAATAGTTTTTACAATGATGCGAAATTTAATTACAATTTATTAGGAAGATATTGTTTAATTTTCTGGCAATTAAATATTACTTTACAGAAGCAGGCGTTAATTTGCCAGATTAAACTATACTAAAGGCGTGAAAAATTCAATAGTGAATAGCATAGTAAATACTTTCCTGTAGAGCACTATTAGTAGAAGCAATTTTGATTATTTTTAGCACAACATTTTCTTACAAAAGTAATAATAAAACTATTTGCTATAATCCAATAATAAATATAATGTTATAAGATATTTACCGCGGATTATGACATAATAATTTTATTGGACCTCCGCAAAGTAACGCCTAATTCTATAAATATTTTCTTACCTTAAAATTTTATTTATTTTATTATTATTTTAAGGCTTCAAAAAGAAATTATATACTCAAATGCTTGTTAATTTACAAGTTACTGACTTTTAAGTAAATAAACACAATTCTCCAGACCAGCAAACGAGTTTTTGGCAAAACCCGGTCCATAGATTTGTATTCATGTACACAAATCACAATACTGAGGTCACCGACGCGATCCCCATATTATCTATATAGTAGTTCTTTTTGACTGATGTCTCCTTTGACAACTTAGTTTTTCGGAATACATCTTTGCGTTGTTCTTTGACATAGTATTAGTTTATGTATTCTAATCATAATTTTCAATTACAATGACTTCATTTATATTAATTGATAACTACTTCTTATATTCAGACAGCTATATTGAGATAAATTTTTACGACGAGAGCGGTTTTATGAATTGTGGACAAATCAGTTATAAAGCTGTTTCTTGGCTCACTTACAGCATAACTAAATATATTATTTTGAAATTACAGTACTTTTAAAAAATCTTTTAATATATACTGAAAGTAGGTAACTTAAAAAAGGATTGAATCTCAAGCCCACCATGTGCTCCAATGCGGATCGGTTTGTTATACAAGAATTTTATTAAGCTAGGCAAGGTTGTTCATGATGATTTTCTTGACTGAAAAAAGCGTGACAAATTGTAAACTTGTGGTTATACGAATATATTATACGAATTGAATAATTCTGAATTAATTCATTGATTGGAAACTGAGAAATTAATTAATGTTATATCTTATATAGAATGTTCCCAAAAATTTTTGAAACATCTATGGTTTTCATAACATAAATAATATTAGCCAGTACATGTATTTTTATTAATAAATCAGTACAAATCTTTATTTCAAATAAACTACATGTATAAATGGAATTGAGAACTTCAAGAACTAAACCACATATAAATCGTTGTATGTGGTGGCGCCTACTAGCGGAGTATTGAGTTTACCGCGGAATGTAGCCCAAGCTAACGGTTTGCGCTCCGCGAAAAAACTCAAGTTCACTATCACGGAAGATTGCGCGCTGCCATTACGCGGTTACGTTGTCGCCGACTTGGTATTATGATACCGTGTTACCAAGTATTATATAAGAATATTTATAATAATATATTTTTCTATAACGAAAATTTGAACATCGAATCAAATGAGATCTTTATTTTAAGTACCAGCATTTTGGAAACTATAGAAATTATACGAAGTTAGTAACCATTATTGAAGTCGACCAACAATAGAACTTTATTCTAAGATAATCCAAAAATGTCAAATTCTAATGGTAGCATAAATATGTACAACAATTGCAAATTTAATAAATCAAGAAATCTTTTTTAATAACAAATTATTTATGTCTTAAACATATTCAACTTATTTATTAATGAACATAGAGATAACATAAAAAACATTAAGAATTAAATTTCAACAATATTTTTGTATGTTTTTAAGTTGATTAACACCCGTATTCATAAACCAATTCATAGACATTACTTGAGTGAAATGTTCTACTATGCGTTTGTCAATATCGACGCACAGCTAAAATAGATAGGGAGCTACTTTAGCGAACGCATAGTGTCCGCGCCGCTTTGGTTAGTGACAAAATTATTTATTAGTTATCTATTTATTATTTTTTATTCTTGTAATCATTTAACTTTGTCTAGTTAATAATATAAGTAAAACTATACAATAAAATTACCATACATAATAAATTAAAGAAAAATAGTTCTACCTCTTATGAGTTACAGTGCTTGCATTTAAATCCAAAGGCGAAGTCATTATACTAAACTATATTTTATTTACACTGCACAATCCACAAAATATCATAAAAAAATTATTAACACGATAAACTTCAAATTACGGGAATACCAAAGTAAGGTTATGTTTGTTTGTTATTAACAACACAACAAATTGTTAATAACATTGACATTTGTCAAAACTAGACTGAACTACGCCACATCAAATGGACCAATCAGAGCGCGCAGTTGGACGCATAGCGTTCTTTTAGTTGAGTGTGGCCTAAGTATTGTTTATGAAATGGAAGGCTTGACACGAGGAACGCACAGTGAACTAGCCTCCTTCGCATGGTAATTTGTGCTTACTTAGCTGAGTATGCTTCTTGAATACGGGTGTAAATTTCATGTAAATTACATAATGGGATCGAATTAAAAGTGAACGGCTGAAAACGATTCTGCTAAAGTATTCCACAGAGGCAATATGAGTAATACAGTTTAAATAGACGATCATGACAGTTATTATGTGGGAGCATCATTGTTTCAGATCAGACTCTATCGTGGGTAAAGTGTTCTAACTTTAAAATGTTAATTACGTGAGTCGTACATTATTTTTTTATATTCGTGCGAACATTGACTATATAAGTGGTTCATACGCATAATTACTTGATTTCCTTGTAACTAGTGTGAACATTCTGTAACTATATCAGCAATTATCCATAACATTCATAAAAATAAGCTTATATTTTGTGGAAAAAATTGTGCATATTTTTGTCCCGGCTTTTTAAAAAACAGAATTGCACCTTAATAAAGATCGATGCTTCTTATTCCATCAAAGACCCGTTTTCTTTGGAAATTGACCACTAATCTAACTGCTACAACAATAAAATGAGAATGGCATATAAATAATAAACGAGATGAATAAATCCTAGATAGTGCCAGAAATATCTATTGAACTTAGATGGTTTGTGTTCGTAGAATTTGGTGTATACATGTATACTATGAATATATATGAATATATGCTGTATAGCCCAGCGGTGAGACCGTGCGACTCTTTCGAGGGAAACACCAGTTCAAACCCGGGCAGGCACCAACGAATTTTTTTATTAAAACTCATGTGTCTAATTGATAATTGCAATTTATCACACGCTTTTCGGTGAAGGAAAGCATCGTGAGAAAATTCTGGAGATATGTGTAACCTACCAATCCGCATTGGAGCAGCGTGGTAGGTCTTAGTTCCAACCCATTCAGAAATGGAGAGAGGAGGCCTATTCCCAGCAGTTGGATTGTAACAGGCTGCTACTTTATGTATACTATATAATGAACTAGCTTCGCGGTTTTTACCTGTCACGAATAGAATTAGTATTAAAAATAAGATGGATATGTAGATTAAAGAAAAGTAGACTAAGGTTTTTATTTTATTTTATAAGAATCTTCTCCCGTCAATATTAGTAACATTGTTCCATCCGGTCACGCGTAATGCGATTATAAAGGGTAAAGGAGATTCTGTTACTGCTCGGCAAAGACTATCGCGGGTATTATTCTTCTCTCCTTTTGAAAGAGGCTATCGTCTTATTTAATTTTTATTGTACTTAAAAATGTTTTTATGTGATTTTTTAATACTTTAATACCCTTATAAATATGTAGCGACTGGTTTATCTCAAGTGTGTCTGTCATTATTTTAGGTGAATTATATAAAATAATTTTCATAAGAATAATTATTATCATAGATTTAGAGAATAATATTTATTCCACAACGATTCAAAAATATATTATCTAAACAGGTTAATTAGTTGCAATGGAATAAATCTTTGTTTTGTATGTTGAGTTTTATTACCTTGCCTTTATTATAACAAGGCCAAAGAGGCAGCTGATAGGGTATGTGATACAAAGCTATAATTTGAACTATTGTTTTTTTTAATAGCCTCAAGGTTTACTACGGGCGAGGGATAATGATATCAGGGTAGTAAAGATCAAAAATATTTATGTTGTTTTCAATTTAAGCAAACATATTTGTAATTTCATAGAATTATTTTGCGGAGATTCATAATACGAAAGTAATAATAAAATTATTTTGCTTTAATCCGTGATAAAGTAAATAGAAAATGTAACTTACAATACTTAATAAATAAATAAATATATGGGACACTTACACACACGGTCGTCCATCCCCAAAGTAAGTAACGCAATACTTGTGTTATGGGTGACGGACACTGGTAGATATAAAATTTTAAATACATACTTAAATACAAATACACACCCAGGCTCGAAGAACCAACATATTGTTTATAGAAAATGTTGGCCTTCCGTGGGAATCGAACCCGCGACCCATAGAGCTGAAGGTAGGGTTACTACCCACTGCGCCATCGGGCCAGTCAAATGTAAAGTGGACAAAAAATGTATTGTGCACTATCCGTTTTTTCTTACCCGATACACGCAGGATTCGTAAAAACAAATGCACAAACCTTCACCACCACTACAACAATACTCAAGCACTACACACGTTCACTATCACAAACTCAACAAACGTTTCGCCCCACAACCGTAGCACCATCACGAGATAGACTCCACGACAAAATCGCAATTTTGAAAAATATTTGTCTTACACAATATGTTGCGTGGACAGGATATATTTTCAAAATGATTTAATTCACCGTCTATGTTTTTAATCTAAAGAATACAAAATAAAAAAAGCTTTAACTTGATCTTGACTAAATATACACACAGTAATATTTACTCAGGGCCACCCGACACGATACATAAATGGAATTTATGTATTTTATATATAACAGGGAGCTGTGATAGCCCAGCGGCGAGACCATGCGACTCTTTCAAAGGGAACACGAGTTCAAACCCGGGCAGGCACCAATGAGTTTTTCTTAAAACTCATGTGTCTAATTGATATTGCAATTAGTCACACGCTTTTCGGTGAAGGAAAACATCGTGAGGAAACCTGCATATCTCTAGAGAATTCTGGAGATACATATGTGTAACCTACCAATCCGCATTAGAGCAGCGTGGTAGGTCTTAGCTCCAACCATTCTCACCAGAAACGGAGAGAGGAGGCCTATTACCAGCAGTGGGATTGTAACACTTTACTTTTTTTCTTATATGTAACAAAGACCTAATAACGTAAATCAAACGTATTTAAAAGTTATGTTTAGAGATTAAATCAACAAGTTACAATTAAATACATAATTTTGTCTAAACTGTGAGAATTGTTATGATTACTTAAAGGGGAGTTTTGTATTCATACTTTTACCTTTGGTACGAATAAAAGAGTTCAACGAACTATGAATTATGAACATTTGAAATATGAACGATTTAAACTATTATTTTGTAGATTTGCCAAATACAGTTAATTGTAATTCACTGTGGTAAAACTGACAGAGTATTTTTAATTTGAATAACATATTTATTACGTAGGTCACCATATTAGAGTCTATATAAGTAAAATAAATTAAGGTTAGCATATGTAAAAGTAATAGTAAAATTAATTTGGTAGTGAATAGAAATTGCGATTTTGTAGAATTTGCGAATTTGTCGTTGAGTCAAAACGATTGTTGAGTTTGTGATAGTGAACGTGTAGTACTTGTGTATTGTGGTGGCAGTGGTGGTGTGCTTGTGTTTTAAAGAATGCTGCATGTTTCAGGTATGAAAACGAATAGTCCTCTGTACATTTAGCATGTATTTCCTAGCATTTAGCATGTATTTCGTATTTACTTTATTGCGGATTATAATTTTGTTATTACTCTTGTATTATGGATCTCTGCAAAGTAACGCCTAATTCTATAAATTATTAGTTAGGATATGTGGTTAAAACTATCATATATAAATTACTAGGATCTAAAGCGTTAATATTTTATAATACTACATTATTATGTCGATGTTATGATTTTGAAAGAAAGACTTCATTCTTCTTTCTGCACCTACTCTGTTTATGTCTTGACATATAATATTAACAGGTTGGAATTAGACGAAGAAATATGACTCCCATTGACTAGATAATAATTTATTTATTTATTAATGCATAACTTTCACGACATCAGGACATTCCGCCGTGTAGTATTGAGTAGAATAGACCACCCTCTTTCTTACCGAGGGATCGTAAAATATGACCACGGTAAGTTGACGTGTTTGTAACATGTTGTGCCGATCCCACTTAGAGTGGGATAAGGGTAGGAGAATGTTGATGAACTTTCAGGACTTTCTAATTTTCATTATTTTTCAGGATCGAAAGATTTTTTGTGGAATGCATTTCCTTCATATTTAATTATTTTATGAACATCACTCTATTCGTCAGTGACTAAGATATTATTTGATTATAGGTTCTCAAAATTCCATGATAAAGTAACTATCATAAGATTATTCATTTATAGTTGAATTAATTTATCATAAATCAATCAACAAATATACAGGACACTTGCAAAACACGGTCATCCATTCCTAAAAAAAGTAACTTACTTGTGTTATGGGTGACAGGCAACTAGCGATGGCAGTCTTATATAACTTCAAATAAATAATTAAATACAGACTCGAAGAACCAACAAATTGTTAAAAAATGTTGGCCCTCGGCAAGAACCGAACCAGCGACCCCTGGAGCTGATGCAAGGTTACTGCCACCTGCGCTAATCAACCTGGGCCAGTATTATCATAACTATCGATTTACTTTGTATTTAGAAACACCAAAAACGGTTAAGAATCTATGGGAAGTGCATCTGCACATATTATAGGAAACGCATTGGCTTTATACAACCGCACCTGCGGCGTTCTCCCACGCTACGAACTACTTGCACTGTACATTACTATGAAACAAATTTCTATGTCTATGTTAAAATCAACTTTATGTCTAGACACAATAGAGATTAATTAATAATTCACATGAGTACTTTCCTATTGTTCCTGTAAAATTTGTACAGTATTCAAAATACTATATCAAATTAAAATATATGTAAACGAAAACCACCTTTATTATTATTACGGTTAGTCCCCTAGTGTTTTGCTTGTTTAGTTACCTAGTTCTCGCTTACATTACTACAATATCCGTTACCATCTATTACACTAACATCTATCAATGTATTTGTTAAATGAGGTTGTTGGTTGTCATGTAATAACTCTATACTTTATGATGCAATTTTGTACATTAATTATAAATGAAACAAGCGAGTTTTTTAACAACTGTGCGATCTCTTCAACACAAATTACATATTACCGATATGTACTATTTACTTAAACCATCCGGAAGTAATGCACTATCTTTTGGTGAAAACCGTACAAAAATCCGTTCAGTAGATTTTGAGAAAATCGATTACATACAGACAGACAGCTTTTTGGGACTTTTTTTATAATAAGTATAGATATTGTGATGTAAGTTTATATGATGTCTTCAAACAAAGTGATGAAGTGTAGGTGAGAATAATAATTTAGAGTAGTTTATAACCTTCTTATAGACCCAGTCTATCATTATACCAAATTTTATCACAATTGAATACGAATTTTTGGTTGGAAAACATTATGCACAGAATAATAACTTACGCATTACGTATCCATGTTTTCATTTTATTTTTAAATTCGTATTTCATTTTAAACTGTTAGGCATTACATCTAATTATCTGTAATCTCTAATTAAAGATTTTGAAAACAATTTAATTACACAAATAAACTGTCTAAAAATTATTAATAATAATTACGAGTAATATGAGATGGTCTTATTTAAAAATTTATAGAAATAAATAACAGATCAAATATTATAACAACATACCGCGTAATGACAGCTGAAATGGATTATATGGTACCGGAATTTTTCGCTTATAACTTCTATAATTAAATAGAGCGTACTCATAATTTTCATAATTGAAAGTTAGATACACTTTTGAAAATATTTGATTTCAACGTTATGATTATATAGTAAAACACGGATTATTTTAACGCATCTTACATCAAGTCTGTTAAATATTGTGTATAATTAAATAACAAATCATCCCTGAACAATGGTCATGCTTTCACTTCCTAAAAAACACGGTTCCCATGAATTTTTTGCTTCCGATAAAAAAATCCTTTCGATTTCCGTCCAGATTCAGGCGCCATCTGCTTTTATTCTTGTCATGTGTTTGTTTGATTTTTTTTCGAATTGCACCGGACGTGCCCCTGAGTATCGTCAGTGAAGGTGAATGGTAATATTCGAAATTACTAAAAGGTGTGTTACTTTGTGTGAGCATGTCCCATTTTTCTTATACAAAATGTGTAACATTGGTTTTAATACAATTGTGACCGCTCTTCATAGATTTAAAAACTTTTTTATTTTAAAACATATCTGTAATATATACTCTCTTTAATTTCCTATAATGGCTTTCCAGCACTTTTTATCAACCAATAAAAGCGAACATAATTGGAGCTACTAAACAAGAACTTACGCTTTTTAATAAAGTGAGAAATAATGATATTATATTTGTAGAATCACAATATTACAAATAGCAATGGGAGCGTCCATTCATGTGATCTATATTATATAAACCTACGCAGTCTACATAGCAATTCGGATCACATATAGCTCCTTCAATGCTGCTATATATTGTGAACGTCTACAATATCGAACTATATTTGGCTTATTGTAAGTCTGCCACTAACACTGGCTGATAATATTGTTATTAGTATTTATTTTGTTTAAATTTATCTAAAACTCGCGTTATATAAACTATGATTTATTATATATAAATTATGATTATATATGATTTGTGTAGATCATATGTCGTTCTCCAGATAATAAAATAAAGAAGTGATATTGGGATACTTACTACCTCATTTTTTCACCGATTACTATAAAAAATCTACTAACGTAACAGTTTCCGAGAAATAATTCTAACAAAGGAAGTAATAGTTTTATTTTGCGTAAACAGATAACGTTTTTGGTGTAATAAAAGTAGCCGACAATGTATTTAACTTTCCTGCGGAACCTTTCTTTTATGTTTCTTTGTTCATAATTCGTGTTGTTGGTAGTTAAATAATGAACATAACAAGTCTTTGTACTCAATTTGAGTCACAAAATGTAGATTAGATGAAATAAATAAAAAGATATATTTTATACTAAAATAAAAAATTTATATAATATAAGCAGTATTAAGGAACAAATTTTTATAGTACAGCTTTTCAGCTGTACTATAAAAATTGTATATTTTTATATTGCTCATCTGGGTTCATTCACACTTGATTTTTTTTTCTTTATTCTATTATTTTATAATCATATAATTCGTTACTTTGCTATAATTCTGTTACTTTTAGTTATAAAAATCGAAGTTTACGTATTAGTCGTAAAAAATGGTATGAAATTATTACTTAATGATAACTACTTTTATACATGCAAGGAAATAAAGTATAAATAATTTTATAAATCTTATTAATTTGAATAATTATTCCTCATTTTAAGGCTTATTTAAAAAATATATATATTATATTTTGTAATTTATAATTTTTATCTGCTGAAGATTTAAGATATGATTTAGATTTTAAAAGTTGCTCTTGCTATTTAGGAATCATACATCATAATAAAGTTTTCACAATATAAAAATTAGTATAGAAAAAAACTGATATTTTAGACGAAATTGCTATTTTATACGAAAAATGAATGTTTTAAATGAGAATAACGACTATAGTTACCGTTTCCTGTTTTCATATCGATTCAATCCATAGGTGTATAGTGTGACCATACTGAAAAATATCAGCAATAAGTCTTATTTTTTAAACAATTCTATTATGACATCTTTTTTAGAAAATTATTACATTTAGGACCTGATGATAGAATACAATGAGTTTTGGATAATGTGTACATGTGGAATTCATATTTAAATTTAAACTATCGTGAGTAGTATTCATAGTTAATATAGGCTATATTCACTTCTAATTTTATCAGGTCAGCCCGTATAGTCGATAGCCGTATAGCCTCGATAACGGCGTGTAAAGAAAGAGCTCATGAATAAGTGCCCTGGATGGCTTTGATACTAGTCGAGCTAAACCGATAAAATTAGACGTGAGTATAGCCGGTGTTTATATATTAACTATAATTTATATTTAGGGATTTTTCGAAGGCGGAATTATTTTATTAAAGTCATAGCACAATGAAAAATAGGCTAAAGCAGCACATCAATATTAATTTAATGAGGTATCATGATAAAAATTTGTAATTGTGTAAGTATTGTACTGTCGATATAAACACTATGTTCTTACCAAAAATAATGTCGCCCTAACCGTGTTTCCTAAAAGCCTGAATCGATGCGTTAATTCATAAAAACCAACAAATTGTTAGAAAATGTTGGGCCTCAGCGGGAATCGAACCCGCGACCAGCAGAGCGCGTTAGGATCTATGCCCCTTGCGTCATTACCAAGCCAGTCAAAAAATCATATGTTCTTTATGTTGCTATACCTTAATAAATATTGTTTGTGTCCTCAAATTCCGTAAAATGTGGTTCCACTGTTAGACAATGTTAGAAAAAAGCCATCTTCATCTTCACTAGAAACGCATCTGCTGCAGTTCCCACGGGAGCAAAGGATTGTGTTTTATGCCCTAGCTTCCTTTAGCTAGTCTACAGATCATACTTCACTCGTATTTATAAGCCAACAGTAAATATGTAGGTATACCGGAGGATTTTAATTTCAATAAATGTCTGTGAGAAAATAATTATTAAATAATTATACTGGCGATGCTAAGTTAAATATAATACTGGTGATTATCAAAAAGTTTGGAACCGGTAGTTTTTAAGACTTAAGATTTGGATTAATCTTCAGACTGTAAGTAGTTTGTTGTGCGGAATTCCACACGGTGACGTACGTACTCACTGATTGACTATTCTTATAACCAAATATTGAAAATCGCGAAACAAGAAGCTTGATATGCTTTCTGGAATAATAAATAATTGACACTCTAGCATATAAATTTGTTTTATTATACAAATAAACATACACATTAACTATTTAAGCAATAAGTTTATTCCTAACTAGCAACTAGCGACATTCATGAAAACCAATTTAATGAAAAAGATGTAACTCCTGCAATAATCATTGAAACTGTTAATATGTTTAAATAATAAAGTATTTTTGTATTTAACCTGTTACAACATCTATCTGTGTTTGTAAGAATAAAAAATATATTTGAAACAATTTTTTTTAAGTCAAATAGAAAATATAGTGGACACATGAAACTTTATAAAGTTCTTTAAAAAATCTTAAGCCTAAAATGGCTTAAGTGTATTAATTATTATTTAAATATATCTATTTCAATACGTGCATAGTAGTTTGGCACTTATTTCTAGTAAATGTCATATGATGTTAAGACTCCGATACAAAAGACTTCAACGCGTATTCATAATTCCTTATTGTTTAATAATTGTAATAACAAAAAAAACCTGCAAAATTTAACAAATAATATATATTTAACAAAGAATTATGAATTTTTAAAGTTATCACATTAAATTTAGTATTTGCAAATGCGTTAAGGGTTGTACGGTATACTCGTAACGGAATATATCAAATTATTTTGTCCGTTATCATTATTATTATTATTTCATTAAGTAAGTAGGCTTTCATTATTACGTCTAGTACATACAAAAATTAGAGCAGATTAATTTTGATTCGATATTGTATAGTGAAGTATACAAGACTGATTTATATATAGATTCAATATTTCAGAATAATTCAGCAATCAAAGAAACAACTTATACACGGAATAGTCCATTGTGACGATAGGTAGAGCACACACGTCTAAGAATCGTCAGATGTTTTAGTCTTATGATATTGGGATTACATTATAAGTTTTAAAATGTCAAACACGTTAAAAATTCCGCAGTATTCAGAAGTTAAATGTCCTTGTGATATGGTAATCCTAAGAAGTGGTCACCTATGACTAGATATGTGTATTCTAAATAGTGCATTTATTGCATAAAAAATTTACAATCTCCCACATGTAAAAACCATATAAGCGTCAAAACTCTTAATTTTACTTACAAATATTATATTTTTTGTTACAGACAGAAAAATGTCGACATAATTGTGAAATACGATCTCCCAAAGAGCACAGATGAGTATGTACATAGACAAAAGTAATAATAAAATTATTTTGCTATAATCCGCGATACAATTTGTAATTGTATCGCGGATTATAGCAAAATATTTTTATTATTACTTTTGTATTATGGATCTCCGCAAAGTAACGCCTAATTCTATAAATTATGTACATAGAATTGGCAGGACCGGACGCGTCGGAAACAGAGGCAAAGCTGTGTCTTTCTATGACGCAGATAGAGTTAGTATATATTTTGTTACCATAAGTACCATAGTTTTCTATACTAATATTATAAAGAGAAGCAGATCAGTGAGTTAAAGTGTGGCCATGATTTGTACTATTAGGAATAAAACTTTTCGTAGAAGGTTGAGTATAATTTATTTATTTTATTTATTAATTAATATATTTAATTGTTGAGTATTTAGTATTAATATTGGCGCATTGGTTAGACTCATTAAACATGAACACCAATATGTACTTATTACTTTCATATTAAATAGATAGATTAAAAAAATATTTTTTTTATCACTTAAACATGTTTTTATTGTAATAAACAATCGAAAAGATAGGTTATTCTTACTTTAAAAATATTTTAAAAATATGCATCTGCCTTTTAAATACCGGATGGCACGTACGTGTACTAAAATTTGCCTTTATTACACTTAACCACCATGTTCAGAGGTTCACGTTTAGGGAACTAATATTTGCGGTGCACAACCAAAAGGTCTATGCATTTTGCAAGAAGGTCCTTAAAGCGTCAGTTGCTTGACCTAATGGAAGGTCGAATAAAATTGTTAAAACATTTAAATGAAAATGAAATAGTTTTGCGATTTTTGTCAACTGAGCTTAAATATTTAGATCAAAAAACATTTAATATGTACTTGAGAAGAGTAATGAAGGAAAAATATTTTTTTATCCTTTATGTTTCCCCGGTATATGAACTTTATACTAGCAAACCAAATTATTTCTTAAGAAGGTTATCAAACAACGTACCAGAAAGATCGACTTTCGCAATTATAATAGCAGCATTTAGCGTGAAATATTTTATTCCGCAATAATAAAGTCTACTGTACTCATTATCTATCGGTAACAAACTACCAACGGATCTATGTACTACGTACGCAAATTAAAGCCACGCCTTACCTCTCTGCTTATTTCAATCGTAACATCAAATATTCCTTATGTTTGTTATTAAACTATCTACATTTATAAAATAAAGTTTAAAAGCATTATACTGTAATTTATGTCAGGATAAATTAAGTGGCCCATTGACGCAGTGGCACCTGCCTTCAGCTCCGCGGGTTGTGGGTTCGATTCCTACCGAGGGCCAACATTTTCTGTAAATTTCTGTCATTTTCTTTAAGTGACGTGTTCACCCAGACCAAAAATTTATACACTAAATATGTAATTATTAATTGTTACTGTGTTCATGTCGTTGGTGTGTCTTATATAAATAAATAAATAAATAAATAAATAAGTAAACAATTTGTTGGTCCTTAGAGCTTAGGTGTATATTTGTATTTAAGTATGTATTTAAAATTATATATTATATATGTATTTATTTACCAGTTGTCTGTCACCCATAACAAAAGTAGTAAGTTATTTTGAAGATGAACGACCGTGTTTGTGTCTCATATATATAAAAAATAGAAATATGGTAACCCATCTGCATTTCTTAGCACGCGTTCGTATTGAAAATACCATATGCTTGAGTTTCCAACCCTTTGTACATTGTGCAAGCACATGATTTGCGGAATTTGTATTATCTCGGTAACCGCAATTGTGGATTGCATAGATTTTGCACGAATGTTACATTTTAGGGTTCTTTCGGCAGTAAGCGAAATCCACTATACATTGTGTGATTTTAGTAATATGATATACGAAGTTAAATTTAGAATAGATTTTGCGCTATTTGTCTAAACCAAATTATTAATAACGTATGATTGTTATTTATAAAAAATTACATCGAAATTAGCTTGCTTATTGTATAACCTTTAATGTAGCGAAATTTATAGCCCCTAAAGTATTAGGGGCTATAAATGAAATAAATTGAATGAAAGAAATTCTATGTCGGGGAGTACCCCGACATAGAATTTCTTTCATTAATAATTTTCAAGTATTTATCTCTTTTTTGAGTGAAAATGATTCTCGTAATCACGAAACGAAAATGATTCTCGAAACGAGCTGACAGTTCGTGACCACGGTGAATGCAACTCTGCCGAAACGTCGAACCTTATATAAAGGTAATTCGATTTTGTCGCGATATGACCCGTTTATTTATACAATAATGAGTATGAATCGCGAACGCCGTGTGGTATCCGGCAGAATAGAATGGACCACCCTCCTTTCTTACCGAGGTGTCGTAAGAGGCGACTAAGGTATCTACCGTGTGGTATCCGGCTGCATAGAATAGACGATCCTCATTTCTTACCGAGGTGTCGTAAAATGCGACTAAGGTAAGGCAGGCGCCTGGTCGTAAAATACGTAGCGAAATCATGTTGTCACATGATTTGTTTGTAACATGTTGTGTCACTCCCACTCAGAGTGGGATAAGGGCAGGAGAATGGTGAGTATAAATCGTGAAAGTTTAAAATTTATATATTGTATATCTTACCAGAGTGTATTCTATGTTAATGTTGAAACCGATGTAAAGATGAAATTTAACGTTTGACGTATTTTATCAATTTCAAGCATCGATCAATTTCATTTGCATCATTGCAATCTCAATGCAGGATAACCATAAAAGAAATGGCCTGTTACGTCAAAGGCATCCCATCTTCTTTGAAAAAAGCATCGAAGCTCAAAGTCACCATGCTATTCGATTTACATATATTCCAGAAAATTTATATTTTATTCTATTTTTGGGCTTAAACATGATGTCAATTTCAGTAATACAAATACTTTAACAATCGTTTATTTTATATAATATTTAGAGCGCAGATGATTTCTGCATGTACGCAATTCCTTTAGTTATAGATCAATAGGATGGTATGTTATTATTTATTGCCTATCTCTTATACCACAATTGATATAAACACATTGCGTTGCATTTGTTTTGCATACAGTTGCAGTACTCAAGGTGTGTATTTGTGAATGGGCCATATCAATCATAACTACAATGGATGTGCAAAAATAAAATATCAAAGCGACCGATGCATCTTCTTGAATCTCGATGAATTTATTTAAATCTTATATAAAAACGAATGTTTGTCTGTACGTCATTTATAGACCCAGCGGATGATCCAGTAAAGTCTGGTTGCGATCGGAGAATTATTTTATGAGTCTGTTTCAAGGGGAATTCGAAAGCAGACAGAGTCACAGCAACGCGTGGCCGGAGAGCTAGTTAACAATGTACTTCAATAATTATACAAAGAAATACTTAAATATAACACCCTTATAGAATCTGCTCAATTCCATATTAGAATATAATTTATAGAATTAGACGTTACGTTGATATGCATTTTACAAAAGTTTTGAAAATGTTTTTTTCTATTATAATCCGTGATAAAGTAAATACATGTTACAATGTTAAATATAGAGTTTACTATCCGTTCTCATAACTGATACATGCAGTATTAGTGTAAATTAATGCACTACCAACCATAATAACATAACAATATACAAGCACTGCCCACATTCACTAGCACAATCTCAACAATCTCAATAGACTTGTCAGATTTGTGCGACAGACAGACTTTTTATATATATCGTGTATTTTAAATAACGTGTATTTTAAACATCGTGTTATCAAAAAAACGCTAGTGAAGATTATTGCTACATTACCCATGATGACTATATACAAAAAGTTTTATAAGACTACGACTATATATATTTAACTATAAGATTAATGTAAAGTGAAATAACGGCCTGTTACTATCTCACTGCTGGACATAGGCCTCCTCTCTCCGTTTTCAGAAAGAAGGGTTGGAACTAAAACCACCACGCTATCCCGATGCGGATTGGTAGTTTTTTTCCAACTTCCTCTAACGTTATCAGAGACTTTGTTAGTCTACATACAGTATTTATTATCGATTTTTATTATATATTTTACCCTGAATTGTTATTACAAGGATATTTTACAGAGTTTATATACTATAGTATTACAGGGTTTCGAGTTAACAATATTTTAAGTTAACAGTTTACAATTATATTTCATTTCTTTTACAAGTTTTATATCCTCTTATAGTCTAGTAGCTACATTATTTCTGACAGATTTTACTTGGCCTAAATAGACGGTGCGTTTGTTACCCTCTCTTTTTTCTCTGTTCACTATAATCTTACACAATTTGTTATTTATTTATAAGTTATCTCTTACTACTTGTTTAATACAGTCTACGGATTGGTAGTTTAAACATATCTCCAGTTTTCTCTAGAGCTATGTTAGTTTTTTTCACGGAAAAGTACATTTGTTAATAAGACACATAAGCTTTCATCTGCTAAAGCAGAAAAACTTCTTGGTGCCGCCCTGAGATTTAGCGGTACTCGAAAGAGTTACATGGTCTGTCGTAGCTATCACAGGTATACTACACGATTAACTTTATTAAATAAATGCACATGTGTCAACATTTCTAGTTAAGAATAGCTATAATACCATCAGTAGAAGTAAATTTTCAGCTTAAACTATAATTACAATCATTTACGGAAGGTTGTTGGACTGTTCGAATGTTGGTTTAGCCTTAATTACCTCGCAAACATAGTATGAGCCATCTTGCGAAATATTTGAGCTTCCATGCAGCCTTCATTATTTGTTCATTTAAGTATTCCTTGCCGAGTATATTCGTAGGTTCTAAATGATCATGGATGTAGAGGATATATTAGATAATTTACGAATTCAAATTCAAAATATTCTTTATTCAAGTGAACTTGTACAAAAGTGCTTTTGAATGGTCAACATCTACTGCTGGTTCGGAACGATGTTCCGACCGAGAAGAGCCAGCTAAAAACTCGGCGGTTATTCTTTTCAAAGTATTCTTATTACTAATTACATTTAGTCATTACTGTCTTGTACAGGCTCGAAGAGTAGCTCTGTCCACGCATAGAATCTTATAGCCAACTTTTGTGATATAAAAATTTATGAATCCTTACTTCCTTACTAATATTATAAATGCGAAAGTCTGTCTGTCTGTCTGTCTGTCTGTCTGTCTGTCTGTGTCTTTTCACGGCTAATCCGCTGAACCAATATCCATGAAATTTGGCACAATTATTCCTTATACACCGGGGTAACATATAGGCTATAAAAATCCTGCTAATTCAACAGGAATAAAATGACGTTCAAAAACGCCATCTATAATAAACATAAAAAGATATTTTCATTTACAATTTGTCATAGTTACTAATATATTAACGGCCTGGAATCGAGCCTTTTAAGTCAATTCTGTAATTCAAGAGAGGCGAAAGTCTTTATATTTTTTGATTTCTGTTTACTGGATAAATTTAATTATTTATAAATTTAATAGCTATTACAACGTCTAATAAATATAAATAATACGCGCTATTTACTAAAATAAATGAACTATACTTTCGAAAACACGATAAATTTCTCTGTCTTCCCGAAATGTTACAGGCGATTGTGAGTATCATACAGAAATGCAAACCACGAAAATATTCTCTTAATTCTTAATTCTCTTAAAAGATTCGATTCCAGGCAGTTAATATTTTAACAAACTTTGACACATTGTGAATAAAAAGACTTATAATGTTTATTATAAGAGATGGCGTTTTTAAATGTCATCCTATGTCTGTCGCAATTATTAATTGTGCCAAATTTCACCGATATTAGTTCAAGAAAATTATTTTATATAAAAAGTAACGATTATACTGAAACGTTATTAAAAGAACGTGTCGGATGTTTATATATGGTCAGGTTTTTTTTATTAACTCAGGAGATCCAATGGAATCTCGCATCCTACTTCCTATCATACTTAATATTATAAATACGAATGTTTATGAGTATAGATGGATGTTTGTTACTCTTTTGCAGGAAATCCGCTTAACCAATATCGAAATTTGGGAAATTATTCCTTATATATCGGGACAACATATATAGGCTATAGAAATCCTGTTAATTCTACAGGAATATTATGAAATTTAAAACGCCATCTATTATCAACCTATTAAAGTTTTTTAATTCACTTTTTTAATTCAAAGATGAGTCAAATCTGTAATTAAAAGGAGGTTCTTTATCACTTGCTTACGTCGAAAGAGTTCTTTTAAGATGAGTTTTTATAAATTTTGTTTTTTTGTTTACAGGATAATTTTAACTAACCTCTTACAATGTATAACAAATGTAAGTAATACGCGCTATTTACTAAAATAAATAAACTATGCTTCAAAAAAAACGACAAATCTCTCTGTCTTCCCGAAATGTTACAACCGATTGCGAGTATCATACAGAAATGCAAACTTCGAAAATATTCTCTCAATATGAATAGCGTTTCATTGCTGTCATTATTTAGAGTCTAGATCTTCCAAAAGATCAGCCCAGCCTGCATCCGAAGACTACAGCTGATTGTGATCAACACACTCAACTTCGAACTTCGGAGACATTCACTTAATATAAAGAGCAATTAAATGCATATCACCGTAGTCATTCAAATTTCAAAGCTTCAAAAACATGCTATTCCTGTTAAATTAACAGGATTTCTAGAACTTATATCATAGCCTATAAGTTACCCTGATGTATAAGCATTGTGCCAAATGTCATCGATGTTGGTTAAAGAGAAGTATTTTATTTAAAAAGTAAAGAATATACTATAAAGTTATAAATGAATATTTAGAATTTTCGTTCAAATTTTTATATCGTGTTTTTAATTTAATAAGAAGGCCTAATGGACAAACAACATATTAACAGATAAACTGAAAGATGCTGCTGCCCACTTAGAGAGGTTTTACATTTTTTTTTTGGTTTTGTTCGAATATTTCGAGTGCAAAATAATATCTTTGTTAAATAACTGTAATGTCATGAAGGAAACAAAATTTAATATCGACTTTAGAGTAGCGTAATAAATGAAATAAGAACTGCTATTTAACACCCCCCCCCCCCCGATCCGTTCTGATTTTTGAGATGGGGATGTTTGCAGGGTTGGATAGCGAAGTCGCGGGTAAAAGCTAGTAAATCTATATATTCAAGCTACACTTTGGGCGGAGCAACGTTATTACACGTCAAATATCATAAACGCTAATTGACACAACACAACAATGTATATGTTGGCAAAAATGTCTTTATTTAAACAATGTGTATAAACGGCTGAAGCTTTTAGCAACTCCTTCAAGCTTTTTGGACTGCTTGCGCCGCTCCACGTTAATTTTTTGTACACTTGTATCAAGGGCAGAACGTCATTAATAGTAATTTATTTTATAAAAGAAAATGTAGTGCCGTACAATAATCATTAGAAAATCGATATGCGACGCTCAATGTGTTAAAACCATTTCTGAGCTAACTGCGGGGAACTCCTTCCTGAGCTAACTCAGCCGAACTCACAAGGACGGGAATTCTATATATGTAAAAATTGTATATATGTGTGTCTATAACGAAATTTTCCTTGAATCTCCATGTAGTTTAGTTGTTAGAAAGTATTAAGTTTTATTTGCAAAGCTTACGCAGTACGAATAATATATGTTTTAAATTTATTCCTAAATAGCTTCGCTAGACTGTGACTCATCTATTGAACCATATGATTTTACTCGTAATATCGTAGTTATCACTTGTAATTTTATACTAAAACAGAATTTTGAAGATTCAAAAATCGTTTATGAAGTTGATTAGAATATCTTAAATATTAATAATCACTAACCTAAATTTGAAGTAATACTAACAAGGTGTATTGTAGGTTATTAACCTATCAGATCCTTCACTAAAAATATAAATACCTACTTTGTAGTGGCCAATCAATAAACTTCGTTCGGTTTGTATGTTTACTTTTACTGTTTACATAGTCATTCTAACATGGAACAACATTTATAAGACGACAAAATGTTGTTCCATCAACTTTATTAGTACTGTTATTTTAGTATTAGCAAAACTATATTTAAATACGTTTCATTAAATTATCACTCGCCAGTAATATTACGAATTATAATATTAATAAATTGTACGTCCTTTGAGCATTGTTATGAAGAATTCTATAATAATTTATAGAATTGGTCACTACTTATAGGAGTTACATAATACGAAAATTAAAATATTACTTTGCTATAATCTGCGATACATTTATATCTCTAGTATAGGAATACTAACATTACAAGAGTAATGTTCGACGTATGTACTATACGTTTTCTTACCTTTAAAACCGAGAGTCATAACCGATAGTCATATCCGTCTTATAATTTTGTGTAAAAGAACATTAAAAAACTTTTGCCTGACTATGTGTATTATGTATTGTGATCAGTACTGCGTTGTTTCGAATTATCATGTAACAATTATCATAATTGAATTTTGACCATATTTATTAACAAGTATTTGCCATTTTTAAAGAACGACTGTTTCAAAAGTTTAGTATAAGATATCTTGAAGCTATCGGCTATACAAGAGCTATTTCGGTCTATATATAAACGATCTGTTTTTTAAATAATTTTCATGTTTTAGTTTTACAGTTTTGAATATATATGTATTTATAAAACAAGAAAAGCGTTATGCAAATAACCTTATATTTAAAAAAAGAGATTTTGTCCAGCTAAGCTGTCTGTTGTAAATTTAATGAGCATTGAAAAAAAGAACAATGTTACGATTAATATTATTACGTCACTCACTACTCTTACTCTATTTTAGATGTGTTTTTTTTAAGATCCATATATCCTAAGCTGTATTCTTTTTTGTTTAAAGAAATTATAACTTAATAAAAACGTAAACGTTTTTAACATTTCAATGTTTTATAAAGTAATTATTATTAAAGTAAAGTAAGTAAAGTAAAATAAGTAAAGTAATTATTATAAAATTATTATTAAATTATTATTAAGTAATTAAGTCTTTAAATCATTAAAATAAAACTCAAAGTAACACGGTTCTAGAAACTATTTTAATTTTTCGTAAATGCAATATTATAGAAGCGAAGCTGTGCGACAATTACAAAATATCAAGTAAATATAAAAGTTTCCTAAATGTTACACAGTTGTATCCATCCTGGTTTTAAATCTCATATCCTGGTCAAAGATGACGAATTTCAACCAGTAGAAAATTATGCTTTCATGATTTACCAAAATGGTTCATTAAAATATGCGGCATAGTATATAAGTGAATATAATTAGCATAAAAAGTTATTTATCTCAAAATATTTTAGGTTAAAAACCTCATAAGTCGGGTCGTTAAAATGGAAATTTAAGATCAATTTCTTGGACGTTATTATTAGCTCGTATAAAAAATGTAAGCTCCAATTTTATCAATGTATTTTAAAGGCCAAAAATCTAACATAAATACTAAAGATTTAAGTAGGTACATAAGTTGTTAGAAGCTGTGATAGCCTAGCGGTGAGACCGTGCGACTCTCTAGAGACGACATAAACTCTCTAGAAAAAGGGAACCACCCGCCACCTTAATTCGTGTGGACAATGTGGATGTAGTGGTAGGCGAGAATCTAAATTACCTCGGTCTAGTTTTAGATAGTCGTTGGGGCTTCGAAGAGCACTTCGAGAGGCTGCTCCCTAGAATACAGAAATTTACAGGGGCATTGCACCGTTTGCTACCAAATCTTGGAGGACCTCAGGAAGGCGTCAGATACCTCTACGCGGGTGTTGTACGATCAATGGCCCTTTATGGTGCGCCAGTATGGTCAAGTAGGCTTTCTAGGGTCAAGCGCCTTAGAACTAAGCTCAATAGCTTACAAAGACGTATTGCAATCAGGATCGCACGAGGATATCGCACCATATCCTTTGAAGCGGCAACTCTTCTGGCTCGGTTTCCACCCCTTGATATTCTAGCGGATAGAGACGCGAGGCTCTTTGCCGAAATTCGAAATATTCGTAGGGGTGAAAATGTGGCCGATCTTCAAGTACTCAGACGGCTTGCACACCAACAAGTACTCGAAGATTGGTATGTGCGACTTCATGAGGAGAAAAATGCACGCCAACGTGCTGTTGGTGCGATTTTACCAAACTTCGAGACCTGGATAGCGAGGAGTTCGGGCAGCATTACCTTCAGGCTAGCGCAGATACTTACTGGGCATGGCTGTTTCAGTGAGTATCTGTGTCGGATTGGACGCGAGGCTGCTCCCCATTGCTACCACTGTGGAGGGGATCAAGACAACGCGCAGCACACGCTCGAAGAGTGTCCTGCGTGGGATGCGGAGCGGCGTGTCTTGATAAGTTCCATCGGACGAGACCTTTCTTTACAGGCGGTAGTCTCTGCCATGCTGAATAGTGATAGGGCATGGAAAGCTGTGGTCTCCTTTTGTGAAGCCGTTATGGTCAGAAAGGAGACTGCTGAGCGCGATCGCGAAAAGGCTGATCCTTCTCGCAGGCGGAGACGAAGGGGCCGCGTAAGCCGCCCTAATAATAATTAACATGTCCCGACTGATGGGACCTCTGGGGTCGGGAACGGTTGCAGTGGGGGCTGTGGCTGTACCTTTTGACCCCAAGAGATAATGGAGCATGTTACAGACACAAGCTCCGTACTATATTTTGAGGAGCACGACGTGCACGGCACTTGAGAGGCATCGGTGTAGTTCGCCAGAGATCCCAGGGCCTCTCTGTTAGTGCGGAGGCTGTCCATCGAGGTAGAAATCCCACATAACCGGAGCTTACCCCCAAGAGTTCCGGTATCTTTCAGAAGATTTCCCCCCCGTTAAAAAAAAAAAAAAAAAAATGGGATATGTGTAACCAATCCGCATTGGAGCAGCGTGGTAGGTCTTAGCTCCAATCCTTCTCTCCAAAAACGGAGAGAGGAGGCCTTAGCCCAGCAGTGGCCATAGTAACAGGCTGTTACTTTACTGCATAAGTTGTTAACTTATGCCGTGTGGTTATCTGGCTGAGTAGAATAGACCACCCTCATTTCTTGCCGAGGTGTCGTAAAAGGCAACTAATGAAAGTCGACCCGCCGTGTGGTATCCGGCTGAGTGGAATAGATCACCCTAATTTTTTACCGAGGTGCCGTAAAAAGCGACTAAGGTAAGTTGACCCAACGTATGGTATTCGGTTAAGTAGAATAGACCACCCTCGTTCTTACCGAGGGGTTGTAAAATACGACTAAGGTAATTTGACGTCAGGTCAGCCGGTTGTAAAATACGTACCCAAATCATGTGACAACATACTTGTAACATGTTGTGCCGACCCCACTTAGAGTGGGATAAGGGCAGGAGGATGATGATTATAAGTTGTTTACTTATCATAAATTATTTTAGTGTGTTCGTTTATGGGTTCGGGTATAAGATTTTATACTAAAATTCCGCAATAAATTTAGCTTAAAAACACTGTTAAAAAGAAGTTAATACAAAAAGCATACTATACTCTTGAGGATTACTTAGATGATAAGAATACGTGGATATATGTACTTTTCAGCTCTGTACACAACAGTAATGCCTAAATGTAACTAGTAATAAGAATTATATTTTGAAAAGAGCAACCCCCGAGTGCCTTGCTGGCTCTTCTCGGTAGGAACAGCTTACGGAACTAGCAGTAGAGTTCATGATTCAAAAGCATTTATTTTCATAAAGAATATTTTGAATTTGAATTTCAATTTGGACCTAGTTTATAGATCAAATCAATAGTATCGAAACAGATTTTTGAATGATCTTCATCCGATATATCCTCGCTACATCTATAACATAATGAACTTTAGTTTACTCATAGAGAGAGCGTCGTCCGGGATTTTTCTGCTGAGTCACATTATTTACAATTATAATTTGCGACAGCAGGTCAAATTAAGTGCATGATTGTACTGCATTATTAGAAATGTTAGATTTGTTTAATTATCACTTCAAGTAATATAAATTTTGCACATCAGTAGACAAGTTATTTAGGTTTTGGTGAATGGGGCCAGTCATTGAGGATTTCCATCAGACCACTTAGTTTCATTGCCAACGATATCGTGGTCAAGTGGGGATATGTATCTGATATTAACATCAATATGGGTATCTTCACACATAAAGGGAATCAGTGAAAATAGAACTCAGGAAAACAGTTTATGGTTAAGTTCGCAATATGCTGTGTGTGTGTGTGTGTGCGCCCGTGCGTGTGTGTGTATGTCTGTGTTTATATCAGACACATTGACATATTTTCACTTGATCACGATATCGTTGGGAGTGAACCCAGTAGTCTTATAGAAATCCACTATTGAAACGCCCTAAAAATACGGGTCTGAAAAAGGGTTCAGAAAACATTTTGTAATTAAAAAAAGCAAAGAAGGCCGTACTGGTCTTTCGAGTTACTAAACCTTTACCAGAACAGAACGTGCTCGACGAGCCTGTGTGAGCTTCCGACTCGCGGCTGACCCACTGCCGGAGTATTGACCTCCGTTCACTCCATCACTTTTAATATTTGCGTTCGAGGAACCTTCGCGGGCGGCGTGAGACTTTTTTTAAATTAGTCAATAACGAAATCAGGTTATGCATTATTCCATTATGCAAACATTATTTACAAACATAATCGTACATCCTCGCATAATAATTTATATAATAAAAGGAAAAAATATAATATCTTTCATCACGTATAATAAAGATATTATATTAAAAGCAATCTATAACATATATCTGCGCTATTTATAATATATCAATTTTCACATAAACAACATCTAATTTGAGACCCTTAATAAATCAAATCAAATCAAAATAATCTTGCTTGCAAAATAATAAGCTTGGGTTGCCTGGAAGAGATTGGTACTTAGCAATAAGGTCGCCCATTGTACGTCGCAATCATGTATATAAATAAAAAAAAATTATGTTCAATATCTCATTTCATTGTATATTAGGATTATGGTGTACAATAAAGTATATTCTATTCTATTCTAATTTTTATTTAAATAAACTTTTTACAAGCACTTTTGAATCGTCAACGATCAATTAGATTTAATAAGCTACACTGGTTCGGAATGTTGCTCTTACCGAGAAGAACCAGCAAGAAACTCGGCAGTCAATCTTTTAAACTTACATTATTTAATTGCAGTCTTGTATGAAGCTGAAAGGATTTTCAAATCCAAGCGTTTTTATTACTCAAATAATCTTCAAATGCCTCACGTATAAGCATAGTTCGTATACTTAATTTAAACTATTCTGAAGATAAGTCTAATATAGATTGCGGAATTTTATTGTAAAAGCGATATATAAATAGCTCTGTAATATTTTACCTCAACCATATAGCTCAGTTATTGATTATTAGCTGTAATAATATTTATCTGTTTAATTGTGGATAAAAATGAAGTTTACTTTAAATTATTTATTTAAAATGGTATACACAATATTTGTTTTGGTATTTGCTAAATAACTAGAAGTACTTACTTTAAATATCGGTAATCATAATTGTGATTTAAATTCACTCATCAGTACCGTTCATATGACGTTACGCAATATTGGTACAGTTAGGGCTGTTGCTGATCCTCATTTGCCAGGAATTATAGCTATTACAGTTTACAGGAACCATAAGTTACGGATTAGGGAAAAGTAAGTAAGGAAAAGGGATGATACTTAGCCTAATTCCTTAATCATACACGATCAACACTCCTATGACTCTTTTGAGATAGTCGACTATCGCAAAGGATCTTTCATATGGTGCCATCAAACTCAAACTCAAACTCAAAATATTCTTTATTCAAGTAGACTGTTTACAGTACTTTTGAATCGTCAAATGTTTACAAGAAGTTACCACTGATTCGGAAGTTTGCTCCTACCGAGAAGAACCAGCAAGAAACTCGGCGGCCATTCTTTTTTTAAATATATATTTTTTTACAATTTGATTGATCGTTACAAATTAATCGTTGCAGCTTGGTGCGTAGCTGACTGCAGTTAAGATATGCTACTATCACTCAAATAATCTTCAATTGTATAGTAGTAAGCTTTATGTAGCAGCATCGTTTTAAGATAATTTCTAAAGTTGTGTAAAGGCAAGTCTAGATAATGTTGAGGAATTTTATTATAAATACGTGTACCTCTCGGTACACGACCGGACCGACAAATGATTTTCGCACCTTTTGGAGGCGCATTCAATCAAATTAAATCAAATCAAAATATTCTTTATTCAAATAATTCAAGTAAGTACTTGATTCAAAAGTATTTTGAATCGTCAAGGATCAATATGATTAATGAAGCTACAACTCATTCAGAATGTTGCTCA
Source organism: Morpho deidamia (assembly GCA_947086505.1). Taxonomy (NCBI): domain Eukaryota; kingdom Metazoa; phylum Arthropoda; class Insecta; order Lepidoptera; family Nymphalidae; genus Morpho; species Morpho deidamia. The sequence continues at coordinate 8,090,581 of CAMTZC010000025.1, forward strand.
TACCGAGTAGAGCCGGAAAGAGACTCGGCGGTCAATCTTTTAGACATTTTCAATTTTACATTATTAAACCGCAGTCTATTATGAAGCTGAAAGGATTCTCAAATCCAGGCATTTTTATCATCCAAATAATCTTCAATTTTGTAATATGCTTTACGTATAAGCCTATCTCTTAAACCTTTCTGTAGACTTCTCCAGTATGGATTGCGGAATTTTATTGTAAAAGCGAATACCGAGACCAACGAATGAGTTGCTAACTCTGCTGATTCGCGACACAGGAATCACAAGCTTATTGTTGCCTCTTGTATGTCTATGATATACACAATTGGCATAGTAAGAGTCAAAAGCGTACCTTACAAAAGACACAACTGTAAGAATGTTATAAGCAGTGTTGTTAAAGGATTTTATAAGTAGAAAGGTAGCCCTAAGTGTCACTAGTATTTCATTGCTCAAACAACTAAATAGTGGTATGTCACGTTGAGTTTGACTTGGTTCGTCAAATTTAGCACGTTTAATTTTCTGTCGTCGTGACGTTCAGGTTGTAGACATCTGGGGCTTTGCTTATTCATTAGAGCATTATATTCATATTTTCTAAATATATAGGTAGATATAGTTTCTATGACCTGAAACTGTGAAACATTCTATAAAGGTTTTTCGCATATTATACAATTGCATTAATTAAGTGTTACATGTGTCTTTCAAATTATATGAGTGAATTGTTTTGAGTAATTAACTTTTCAATGTGACATTAAGTACTTTCGAAGCTATATAAGTAAGTACCCGGCATTAAATAATGCACATCGATGTTTAGAACGAAACAGCCGGCCAGTTCGGTTTCGTAGAGCGCGGTCTCTGTCACTCAGTTAGTATTGACGTTTCACACGGGTTCCTCAGTCTGTACGACAGAGACAATTCTCTATGAAGCAGAATCTACCCGATTTTCTCTCTCTAAGTCGAGACTTAACGATGTGAATTATTTGTTGCCGGGCGTAAAATTATAACATTTAAGGAAAATTCAACATATAAGAATATAAAGATTAGCGTTTGCGTATAATACATAATACATTTTAACAATTATAATTTAATATAGTAGTTTAATAAAGGATATTCTACGAAGTATATAATGTAAGGTCTCAGTAATTAGTAATTTAAGAGCTTATTGTCATTTTGATACATCGCACTTGTATCTTTTATACTTAAATTTAATCCATATTTTTTAACCCCTTATTAATATGATAAATGTGGATTTTTTTGTGTAAACATATCAGCGGAGTATTGAGTTTAAAAAAAATCAGATTTTTATCTACCTAGCTTATAAACATTGGTTTCAAACTATCTATGCCATAAGTTTGCAGCAAATTACTTTTTAAACATGCTATGATAGATTGTTTTGCTTTAATCCACGCCTGTTAAATTTATATAATGCTAAGCAGAAAACGTGCGGTGACTGGTCCCGCATGTTTAAGGTATGTGAACGTTGTCTGCTTCCATAGCATACATTTTACATAGATTTTCTTAAGAGGCGCGAATAATAACAAAACAATTCTATCATAACATCCGTATTATGGAATACCGCAAAGTAACACCTGCTATAAATATACTTTTATGTATGTTAGTTATACAGCGCTATATATGTGTGTATAACATATATGAAGAACTAAAATATTTTCCGATAGATCACACATCAATAAATTGAGAGTTTACTTACTATAACAGATCTACATTGCTCTTACTATACTCTGCGATCACTACGATTTAGTCGTGGAGCCTATCCTCCTGATGATGCTTCGGTTTCAGGACGAAACGACCGTAGATATTCTGGTGGTGGCTGTGTGTATTGCTTGTGTGCATTGCTGCTAGTGTCTTAGGACACGTGTGGTGAATTGTCCTGCATGTGTAAGGTACGTGAATTTTGTCTGCCTTAGACATTTAGCATTACGTACATTCTTAACACAAGCGGATTATAGCAAAGTAGTCCTGTTATATTTTCTATAATATAGAATTCCGCAAAGAGACGCCTTCTTCTATAAATCATATAAATCCATCGATTAAGCATTGGATAACGCATTCCCCACAATAATTGCAACTTACTGAATTCAAAATATCTTGTTTTTAAAATACCACTTACTAACTAAATATGCCTTTTTATATAAACAATAAACAGTTTATCTTATTACGATATACTAAGATTTCATTAGGGTTATTAAGATTAATATTGCCATTACTGAGGTTTCATGAAAATTCGTTTATTTTCGATCTCGATATGCGATACAATTTCAAAGGCAGTAACAATGTTGTTTTACTTGTTTGCAGCACGGGACAAACAGGATACGAACCGGTTGCATGCTAATAAAAACCATGCCCAGAACTGAACTTTGAAACTGGTGATATATATACAGTACAAATGTAATTAGGAATAACAATTCTATTAAACGAATCATACAATAAGGCACCCTATAACCTTTTCAAGGTCGTCATTCCACTTATTTGGGGATGACCTCACGATATGCAAGGACAACTTCAATATATTAGGACCCCAACGCCCATAGATTCTTTGTATAACGTCCCGTCTTTTCGCCCATTATACTTCAACTTTTCAACTTAATGAGTTATATTAATATTAATATTAATATTAATTTAATATAAATTATAAAACAAAGTCCCAAAAAGCTATCTGTCTGTATGTAATCGATTTTCTCAAAATCGCTTGAACGGATTTTTTATACGGGTTACACCAAAAGATACATCAATACCTCTGATGGTTTAGGTAAATAGTACATATCGGTATTATGTAAATTATGGTGAAGACATCGAGCAGTTGTTAAAAAAACTTGCTTGCTGGGAGCTTTAGTCGCGTGCGCTGCGTAAACCAGCAGAGATCCGCTAAAGTAATGTACTAAAGAATTGTAGATCTGTAAAATACTACATAGAAATCTGTGACAGTATGTCTCTATCTCTTATGGTTAACTCACAATTACTACTTTTATATTTAAAATTTGAATGACACGCTGATACCCACGCGGGCGTAGCCGCTGGCACAGCTAGTATAATAATAAATAAATGTATGGGACAATTGCACACACCGTCGTCCGTTTCCAAAGTAACTTAATACCTGTTATACGTATGATAGACAATTGGTTAATAAATTATACATACAAGAATCAACATACTGATCTTAGAAAACGTTAGCCTTTAATCGAATCGTATCCGTGAACCCCTCAGCTGAAGCACGGGCCACATTTGCAATTTTTTTGTTCTTCTACGAATCTTCTGATTTTTTAGTTTATTACGCCAAAATACTACAAGCATAGCTCACTACATCGTTGAGAAGCTGAGCATCTAAATATCGCTTAAAACAATTTATCATCATAAAAGTGTATGTGTTATGAATGATTAAAAAAAAAAAGATTGCAATTCTTTTCCAATGTATTTTCGACGTTGCATATTATATTTTAATACATCCATATCGATCCAGCGGTGAGACCGTGCGACTCTTTCGAGGTTCTTTCGGGTAGGCACCAATGAGTTTTTCTATTAAAACTCATGTGTCTAATTGATAATTGCAATTTATCACACGCTTTTCGGTGAAGGAAAACATCGTGAGGAAACCTGCATATCTCTAGAGAATTCTGGAGATATGTGTAACCTACCAATCCGCATTGGAGCATCGTGGTAGGTCTTAGCTCCAACTATTCCCAGCAGTGGGATTGTAACAGGCCGCTACTTTACTTTTTTTTACATCCATATTCTCCAAACGTTCATATTACAGCAGTTTACGTTATAAGAGATTATCTATATCGGTCCGGTCTGTTGTTGTTTACGTAGTGCTGTTTTACAATTGTTTGTGCTCTCAGATCTTATCTGACAGTACTAAGTTATTAGGTTTATGTTTCGTTGTACTTCGTCGATGGTGAACAGCTATGGCAGATATATTTTTCTTATCATTATTAGTCATATTTCGTCAAATCCTTGCTTTCTTACAAGTGAATTAAGCAAATCATGTCATTTAAACTAAACTTTAGTAGCGATAATAATAAGAAAGAAACCATAGTGTGATGAAAATCTTCTAAAATTGAAAAAAAAAATTGTTTTTTAACAAATCTTCTTACTTTATTTTACCATAGACACCTAAATTTTACAGGTTAACCATATAAACCGTTATATTTTTATAGGCTATTGGCTCATTAATCATTATTGGATCATTCAATCGTTTAATTATTTTATAGTATACTAATAATAATTGCAAATTGAAAAATATTATACACTGGAATAATTAGTTTTACTAGACATAACTTTGTGTACCAAGTGAGCAAGTACTCTATTCACTTTTTAAACATATTTTCGTTTAAAAATGGTTACAGTACAGCTTTATTTATGGCTATTACGAAGAGCAATAAAAAAGGATTCCAAACTGTAAGTACCTGTAACTGTAAGTGATATAATTGTGTACCATGTTCAGTGAATGATAAAACCTTATTATACTATACACCGATACTAAAGTAATATGCATTACAACAATATATTATACAATTGCGTCGGTAATAATTTAGCGCGGTAAACTGCACCCAAGTGCACTCTGTGCGTTATGCGTCATAGAGTAAAGGTTTTTAGACATAAATATTTTTGTTTTGGTCTATTTTTAAAGAAATCATCCATATTTGTTTGGAATAATTACCTTAAACTACTTTTGTAGGGATATAACCTAAGATACTGAATGGTTTCGCCCCATCCGAAGAATAGTCACATTTTCTGTAATTTATATAAATAACATTGAACATATAACTTATTTTTTCGGATGGGGCGGTTTGGACACGATAAAAGTTTTTGAAATTTAAAGAAGTTAAAGGACAATATAACTAACAAAGTTTTGAGGTTTATACTATACTGTACTGTACTGCACTATACTGTGCTGTGTTGTGCTGTGCTACGCTGTGCTGTACTGTACTGATTATGAATTTGATAATGTTTGAAATCTCATTATATCTGGAAGAAAAGTTATTTTTTTAAATATTTACAACTGAAGGATCATGTTTTCAGTTGGTTAAAAAAAAATTTCATTTCAATATAACGTTTATGTAATTGCTAATGATAAAACTCATGATGCTTTTAGCATGATAAAATTTATGAAGCTTTGGAAAAATATATCTAAAACAGTCTCTGAGATAATTATTGCAGTAGGCAGAAAATAACAACATTAAAATTATTCTTTGATATAATATAAGAAGTGGTGGAGGTGCGCGAGAGTAGAGCGCACCGCTGCGCAGTCACGGTCAAGGTCTGAATTAGCGATTGCCAGCACCTGATTATGCCTGTTGCATGTCTGCTAACTTACGGTTATGTATACGTTTGTTTATATATTATGTAACACGAACCTTGTTTACCATATTTATACTTTCGTATTCTCGTAATCCGACATTTTATTTAAGAAAAATACCAAATTTGAATAAACGTAATGAATTTATTGATGGCGTCGAATACATTTTACACAGGTCTAATCAACATATCTTCTGAAAAAATTGAACGAAACGAAATTCTAAATGTATTTTATTCTCAACTAAAAGGTTATATTAAGAGTAATTTTATATCTTTTTTGATTCAGTTAGTGCTTTCAAGAGAAGCATATTAAATAAATTTGTATATATTAACATATAAATATGTTAAAATTAGTGTAAAAAAAAGCGGGTTGTGAGACCGTCGAGAATACGATTTTGTTTTAAAATAATCCTAGATTTAAGTACTGAAAAATCGTTATTAGTCTGTATATAACTTATTGAAACTTATTTTATTAGTAAATAATGATTAGGAGGGACGTTGTTGAAGGTTTTACTATAGTACACCTGCCAGGACATTGACTGTTGACTTTAATAATACCTAGTAAACGTACGTCAGTTATTACTTTTGTCCACTTGCATACTTGCATTAATTCTTTACTTTTTGTTGGTTATGGGGTATATTTTTAATGATTAACCGCCGTGTAATATTTTTATGCTATGACATATATCAGAATTACTAGTATTTTTATAAAAGTAAGTAAAGTAGCGGCCTGTTACAATCCCACTCCTGGGAATAGGCCTCCTCTCTCCGTTTCTGGAGAGAAGGGTTGGAGCTAAGACCTACCACGCTGCTCCAATGCGGATTAGGTTACACATATCTCCAGAATTCTCTAGAGGTATGCAGGTTTCCTCACGATGTTTTCCTTCACCGAAAAGCGTGTGATAAATTGCAACTATCAATTAGACACATGAGTTTTAATAGAAAAACTCATTGGTGCCTGCCCGGGTTTGAACTCGTGTTTTACATTTTCCTGTCCAAGTAAGGGATTATGTATCAAAAATCACAGTATATATATAAAATAAATACCAAATTGCAGCGTCACGTAAAACTTTAAGTTATCCTTTAACCTTTTTATAACAGCGAAATTTTTGTATGAATAGCAAATACGTTCAAATTTTTTAAAGTCTCTAAAATAATATTGGAAGTACATTTAACGTGGGTCATTTAACTAAGCTATTTATTAGGTTATAATATATGAGGTAACATATCCAGGTGTTTCCTAAAACGAGTAACACTTCCAAATTCTAGCTAAGCAATTATTATTCGCTGTGTAATTTAAACTTAAGCACGTTGTTGTAATTAATATATAACGGCCTTATATGGACGTAAACTCACTCTATCGTGAATGTTATATGTAATGTTGTATTTCCTTTTTCTTCAAGTTACACGGCATTGACACAGAAAATACCGTTAATTAAAGTGTTTAGAGTATGTAGAGCATTTGTTTCAAACGGTAATTCAAAAATTAAAAGATATAGGTACTCCACAGCATATATTAATTAAAAAAAATCAAAGGTTTGCACTCCGGGAGCGCCGACGGAAGTGACAACTTGATCAATAACGTTGTGCATTTATATTTTGGATATTTTTTATATTTTGGAATAGTTAGGGAATAATTTTGCACTAATTGTTTAAATTATCAGTACAAACGTACTATCAGTTATGTGATTAATACAGTCATTATGTGATGAAACACAGTCATTTATTGCGCTACCGTCTCGATCTCCCTACCATTACTCACCTCTTTAAACGTTTTTCGAAATCTTACTTCGAGAAATCTGAGGTACAGCCGAACCCCCTTATTAAGTTGCTTCTACGTACATCCCAGTTAGGTCCGACCATCGAAAATATAGGCGTCCAAAAAGCGTCCTGTATGACCCCCGACTATCAAATAACGATCGCCAACACAGAAACAAGTAATACACACACACAGCGTCTTCGCCGGCGAAGACGAGGTCCCAGTTTTCTGACGTCGGTCGGTCGTGGCTTCTCGCCACTCTTCCGACGCCGCAATGACTAATCTAAGTCATACCATCAACCCTCCACTACGCGTCGCCCTAAGCCGTGGTCCTCACAGGAGGCACCCTTAGGACGACGTTTCCCGACGCTAGTAGAGCTTCTGCGCTCTACTCTCTGCATTTCGCAACCTCGACGATGCTTCTGCACTCACCCGTCCCGCCCGGTGGCGCTGTAAAAGCCATTAGGACTAACAGCATACAGTCAGTTCGGAAAAAAAAATTGTGCTACCGTACACAACAACACATTCGTACAGTACATAAATTTACGCCGCGTGGTAGTAAGAGAAGGAGATTCTTCCTTTCCTAGCCTCGCCGGCGGTCTACTCTCCCTCCGTTTCTCGAATTTTCGATCAAATCACGTGTCCTGACGCAAGATTAATATTGTTTACCCACCACAAAAAATGCAAAATCCCGCTAAAGAAGTTTTCACTTCAAAAACATTGTTCTTTTAATATTCCATTGCTCTTAAAGTTATATACATGAGCAGATGGATGGCAGAGAGTAATTAGTAGAGCATAAAAGCCCTTCTATTATGGGGAGTTTATATTAATTATCTCCACTATAATAAAATTTCTGGAAACCATGATGAGCCATTAATAAAACATCTTTAAACACACAAAAACACTACATTTCCATATATAACTTTATAAATATATAATATTTAGGTAATTGGTGTAGAGAAAGATGTCAATGAGGTAAGAGTTGTTAACAATGTAATATTCATCTATCATACCCAAAAATCGTAAAAAAAAAAAAGATTATTTTTTTGATTTTTGCGGTGTTTTTGTTAACAAAGTATGAGGCTTTAGTGACGGGTATATTGCATTAGTAACACCTATGTTTGCTGATCTGAGTTAAGTCGCAATATAACAATATGCTGCCAAAAGTGTAAAATGGAGCGCGGACTCTCTTCTTTTCCGACGAACACTGTCGTATTTCTGTCGAGGCCGGTACGCTAAGAGCGACCTGTTTTAAGACCTGGAAGTATAACTCTGATTAGTCTTCACATTTAACTGTCAAAGCAGATTTGTTTCAACCATCTTAAACAAGGTTTAATCGGTATACCCAGTGATGTCAATTAATTACTAGGTTTACTATAAAAGCTTATAAAAGCAGTGATAGACTAGCAGTGAGGCTATACAACTCTTTCGAGGGGGTCACGTGCTTAAACCTGGGGTACGCACCACTGAGTTTTTCTTTTAGAACTTATGTCTTTAACTGATATTTGCAATCTGTCACACACTTTCTGGTAAAGGAAAAAGTGAGATAACTTTTATATCTCTAGAGAATCTTGGGATTATGTGTAACCTACCAATCGAGGCAGAGTGGTGGGTCTTATCTTCAACCCTTCTCTTCACTAATCGCTTGGACAGGAGGCTTATGGCTAGCAGTAGGATGGTAACAAGATTTTATTTTATTGAAGCCATAATTGCTACGTTGGAATAATAACAACATATAAGAACCTATAAATATAGAATATTTTGCATACGCATTAATGAACAATGGTGACACACAAATAGGTTTACTTATGCTTATCGACGGTATTGTATTTATAATTAGGTGACGAAATTTGGTGGCCTTGAATCGCTAACCATATGATTGGACACAGTAATTTTATAACCTAAGTATTTTTTAATTGGTTCTGTTCACAAGGACTGAGTGGAAATTATATATGATAATGAATACAAAGGTTTGGGTGCTTATACACTTGTACATACTTTTGTCAAAATAATGTGATGATACCCATCTTGACATCGTGTTAGTTCTGAAACTATGCTGCATGGATTATCATCATTCTTCTGTTCTTGTCCCACTCTAAGTGGGCTCGGGACAACATGTTTTTCTCTTCCATTCTTTGTAACCATTCTTCTTTTATATGCATGTCATACTTCACACAATCCAACCATCTGTTTTGACGCCTTCCTGAAGTCACATATCCGATGCATCTAAACTTTAAATATTTACTATAATTTTTTAACGACATTATCTGGGATTCATTAACAGGAACAATACTATGAGTGTAATGAATTTTCTTTTGACTTGAAATTTGCATAAATATTTAACTATAGGTGTTACTCTAGACTTTTAACAATTTTAAAGCTATCTATAACTTTCCATAAATTGGTTACAGGTTTGCCCGATATTTTTTTTTCAAATCAAATTCTTCTTCTAACACAATTTGTTGATCCCTTGATTTTGGTGTATTTATGTATATATGTAAGTATGCATTTATAATGGTATACTTACCAGTTATCTGTCACCCATAACACAACTATCCAGTTACTTACTTTGGAGTCCCCAAGGTAATCGTGTGTTAATTGTCGCATATATATTTTAATTTAAGAACCTACAGTAGTAAGATTGCACACCAAAACTCAGACACACGTACAAACACACGCACGCACACACACACACCTCGTTTTAATGTCTATGTCAAACACATAAATGTCTTTCTTTTCGGGTTGTAGACTTCAGTACTATGTTAAAAGTAGCCTATATTTTTTTCTAGCCCTTAAATATCGCTTTATCAAACATTACGTCCTATTAGTTAAAACTAAAAATTAAAAAAAATATTTGTACATCAGCATACATAAAAAATGAGAATTACAATTATACGACTATTTATTTGGTTTAAAGCAAACATGTACCTAACTAACTTATTCTTATATACAAAATACTTAAGACACTTGTAATACGTAAGAACTTTATTACAAGTCTTATCTCAATGTCATTTAACGTTCCCAAGTTCGAATCCAGTCTATATGAGGTCGCCGCAACAAGTGCTAGGCCAAGGCCAAGTGACATAACGCGTTACGTGTCGCGCCGTTAGCTTCGCACCGCTACTTGCCGACTGTCAACATTGCAGTCTGCGATGCAGTACTTGTTACGTCGTATCGACAGTAAAGTCTTATTAAAGTTTATTATTCCTATATTCTTAGTTTATTTTGGTAAACTGATAAACAAGTAGTAGTTACTTAAAAGGTTTAATTATTTTCGATTCTTGATAATCATCTAAAGAATTAATTATAAATGTAATTTTACTTTTTCTCTTCGTTTAATATATTTTTTTAATAAATCTTCTTTCTTCTTGTATTCATTAATTTAATATAGGTGAATTATTTGTGAAAAAAACTTAATTGCGTAGACAATTATGCAACGATATTCAGTTCGGTCAGACTGACCGGTTGGCGCAGTTGGCAGTATCTCTGCCTTCAGCTCCGCGTGTCGTGAGTTCGATTACCGCTGAGGGCCAACATGTTTTTATGAAGAATTTGTTGATTCGTCGATTCTGGATGTATATTTGTATTTAAATACTTATTAAAAAAATTATATATTATATGTATACCTTTACCGGATATGTGTTACTTATAACACAAGTATTAAGTTACGGAACGGTCAGCCGTGTATAATTATCCCATATATTTATGTATATATAAAAAAAAACTTAATTTAACGTTAAATCTATTCTTAATTATTAAGGATAAATAGAAGGACTTAATATGTAATACTATATCTTAAACTTGCTGAATGAAATGTATGATGAATAAAATTAATAATTGTAAAATGTATTGTGGATTTTTTAATAATCTTCATATTTATCATTTATATAAGCGTCGTTACATGACATATTATATTATGGTGCAACGAGTGTCTTGTATGTCACAACTCGCACGGGATGTCGGCCAACGGTACCGTCAATCAGAGATTACGTGGAAACTAGCGTTGCCATTCTGCATTCCAAAATAGAAAGACTTGTGACGAATAAGTGCAACGATTGCGTTTTTGATTGCTCTCCGCTGCCATCCGTTGCTAATGAAAATAACGAACGCCTTTACAGTATCCATAACTTTTTCATATCATAACGGGATTTATATTTATAGTACCCGGCATTTAATAATGCACATCGATATTTAGAACGAAAGAACCGGCCAGTTCGGTTTCGTAGAGCGCTGTCACTGTCACACACGGGTTCGTTAGTCTGTGCGACAGAGAGAATGCTCTATGAAGCATAATCTAACCGATTTCTCGCTCTAAGCTTCGATGTGCATTTTTCATGCCGGGTACTATATCTAAGCTTAGTATCTGCTTAAGTAAGGATACCAGTAAATATGAGATGTGCTCGATACCTTTAGCATCGAATCAATCTTGCGATTCTTATTTAGTGTCGGAATGGAAGTACTTGGTACCAAATAGAATCGAATGTAATTGTCAATTGGTATACGTGCTATGATGTCAAAAAATATATATTATTAAAATAGATTAAAATACTACAACATGTAAGTAATGTTTAAAATCGATAAAATATTGTGGCAATACGTCTCACTTGTTTAAACATGCCAATACTCATGGTACTCTTGTGAAGAGTGGATAACGAAAACATAAAAAAATATATATCAAGTGTCAAACTAAAGGTTGGATATAGTATTCTCCACTAAATAAAATCATAAAGGTTATGTTTGAATGATTTGTTATATTATTAATTTAATTTATATGTTAAATTATATGTTAAAAATATTTTATTATTCCCCATTAAGAATAACCAAAAGAATCGATATGAGTAAGTATCGATATTTTGAAGTTATCGGAACAGCCTTAGCGGTAAAATGTGCTGAAAATGCTGAATCATTTAAAATATAATACTGTTTAAAATGAAATAATTCCTAGAATATGTTGACCTACTTATGACCTTGAAACATAACTGACCAGTTTATATACTTATATTAAATTGCTGTTATGTATAGCGTGTGGGTTGCATGAGTAATGGCCATGGTAATGTGACTTATATCTCTCTGTTGAAGGCTGTAGCTTTGTCCAATTACCACCGAGATAGTGTTGGGACGTTTAATTTTTAGTCGTTCACTTACTACACAGCTAGTTAAGCACTATAACAGAATTAACTACCTTGCTATAATCCGCACAGGTTAAGCGAATGCATGCAAAGCTAATGTGTATGAAACAGGCAAAATTTACGCACCTTATACATGCAGGACAAGCCACCACACGCACTCCAAGACGCCTCCACCAGCAACAATGCACACAAGCAACACACACAACCACCACCACAATCTCGACGATCGTTTCGCTCCGAAACCGAAGCATCATCATCATTAATCAATCAACAATTAGTTAAACTGAGGTACAATTATCTAATTAAAAAAGACATGAATATAAACCTATTTTTTAATATAGCTTAATTGAATACAAAATAAACATCATTTAGAATTTTTAATGTCTAATACTATATTCGCTTGTTTGATATATTGATGCAGTAATAATTAAATTGAACAGCATTCAATTCAGTGTACCATAAGAGTTGGATATCGAGCAATGATGTACGACTGAATCTTACTCTCATCGTTCTAGTATATTGCCAACATCTAAGCTTACATACCAAAGCTTTTTGCAACACTCCCGACGGTTTGATTACTAGTCACAGTCATACTACCAGCCCACAACTAAACGTTGTTCTAAGCCGCGATCCGGCCTCACAGGAGGCCTTAGGACGATCCCCGACTGTAGTGAAGCTTCTGCGTTCTTCGCATTTCGCAACCTCGACGATGCTTCTGCGGTCGCTCGTCCCGTCCAATGACTCTGTTAAAGCCGTTAGGGCTAACACCATATAGTTCGCAAATAAAGCTTACATTAAACTGCAACGTGCCTTTGCCTTGTCAATTTTAACGTGCCTTGGTCATTAAATAATTGTGTCTTTATCGACTAATAGTGTAATTTCGGAAACTACGCACATCACTCGAACACTTCTCATCGGTCTCGCGTAACCTTGCCCCGGTATGGAGTAAGACAGATCGCCTGTGTCTTTGTTTATATAAACAAAAGTATTGTATTTAAAATATGAAATATATGAGTTTTGTTTTTGTGAGAATCGACCTTAGTTTAATGTAAAAAAAATTACATTTGATAGAATACGGAGTATTCTAATAAATTAGTGATATCTGCAGATTTTTAACTAACTAGTATCAAATATGATTTTCATCATTTAAGCGTCAATGTCCTTCATTCTATGTTTAATAAATCGTTATAGAACTATAATTGTTCTGACACGGTGTTTCTAATTTGAAGGTTCGTTTATTCTTATAAATTTCTTTATCATTATATTATTCTTTTTAACAATTTATTTATATATAATTATGAATTACAACACTTCATTTGCGATCATATATATTATATAATTGTGTTGAAATATGCTAATATAATTAGGGATATGATGGTTGTAAATAATGGGGATATTTACCTACATAAATTGTAACAAACTTGCTTTATATATAAAATATACTTGAAAAGTAATTCTATATTTTAGCATCCTTTAATTAGTTGAAGATAAGATTTACTGAAGGTTTAATTACGCATAAATGATTGTTGCCTTCACTTATAGAATTCCTTAAACCTAAAACAACAAACTTAATAGTACATATAAGAAAACTAGCTGACCGGAAAAACGTTGTTTTGCCATATAAATTATTTCTAGGTAATTTCTAGTGTACATTATAAAAAAAGTCTAAATTTTGTCAAAAAAAAATATTTCGGCTGGTCAATTCGTCTCATTTAAGTGTATTAAAAATAGATAGAAGCCGATTCTCAGAAATTGTATGGTAACTAAAACTGGTACTATTAAAAAAAGGCTAATTCAGAAAGCCTACTATACTATTGAAGATTACTTAGACGATAAGAACGCGTAGATATAGCTACTCTTCGACCCTGTACAGGACATCAATAACTATATGTAACTAGTGATAACAATTATTCTTTGAAAAGAGCAACCGCCGAGTTTCTTGCTGGTTCTTCTCGGTAGGAACAGCTTTCCGAACCAGCAGTAGATGTTGACGACTTGTTTACAAGTTTACTTGAACAAAGAATAATTTGAATTCGAATTTAAAATTGTGACACAAGAATTATATATATAAAATTTTACGAATTAGTGCAAGAAATATAGATTCAAATGTTGTAGTTGCACTCTTTAATATGCCTAGACTTATTTGCGCGATCACGATATGCACAACCGTTTCATAGTAAGCAATTATAATTCACTTTACGTATAACCGAGTTTGTCATATCTCTACTATGAGCTGTTTAATATTCGCATCAGAGGGTTAGTGGGATTTAACGATTAACATAAACATTGCTGTAGTGTAACTGTTACGTCTCATTTCGTTCAAGAAACAAGAAACCAGTTATACAAGAATGGTGAGGTCCATCCTCATTCAGAGTAACTAGATTGCGGAGTTTACACCGTCATTATTCTGCTAGTTTTATTCGCTTCCTTCTATGTCCAGTTAGTTAGCGACCATTTAAGTTATATGTAGCCTTCTGAACTGGTTTTTGCTTACAAGCGTGCGTTGACGTACTACTTATGATAGCGATGATATTGAAACTATATTATTTCGTAACGGTCGCTCTTAGTCACGGGCGTGTAATGACTCATAAGGGTTTCTTTCGGTATCTTCACTTTCAGAGTAGCATGGACTATACAATGCTTACATATAAAGCATATTACGTAATTATAAATTATTTGAATGACAAAAATACTCGAATTTGAAAATCCTTCAACTTACAAGATAACATTTGATTTATTTTTATAGGTATATCTTCTGTATATTTCTGATCACATTATTTATGTGATCTTTTGTCCGTCAGTAATCTAAGTTACAAGAAGCAAGGACGTCTGAAAATTGAAGTTGAAATTAATGAAATCATAGTTTGATAATTATTTTTTGCAGACGCATGTATATATACGCTAAAGTGGTACCGTATTGTGAGACGTTTCCTTATGATATTTTCCTTAACCGAAAAGCACATTTTGAATAAAATACGTTCGGGTACACGGCGGGGGAGGCGTCTTGATATATTTTCTTATGTGCTACTTACGGCTTTTGCGCTTCGACTCGGCTTTAGCGGCGTTGCCATCAGTTATAATTGGTTTCTTTGTTTTTCCAATACTTAATAGAGTAACGTAAGAGTTCTCAACTCAGAAACAAATCAAAATACAGTGGAGCATCACTCACGTTGTTTTAAAATACGTGCTGTTGACAAATTGTTTAATATAAATATTTATTAGATACCATCATAGGCGTAATCGAAGTAAGTCCGCAGCTATGATTAGGATTTTAAGAAGAAATAATTGACGCCACATAATCATATTATTCTTCAATCAAGCATCTTCCTGCACTTTAAATAAAGCAGTGGCGTATCTACTGAAAGCCTAAAAGGGGCAGTGCCCCAGGATCTCAAAGATCGTGGGCACTCTGAGCATGAATCAAACCTGGTGTACACTGAATTCGTAACCCAAAGTACATGGGATAAATTATTTTAAATAGTTTAGTTAGTAGTTCAGCAGTAGCCCTAATTTATTTTTAGCCCAGGGACTTTAGTTACTTTGCTATGCCACTGTAAACACGTTACTTAAATTTTCTACAAATTGTATCTTCAAGTATAATATCCTCGCAATATATATTAAGAATTGGACTCCATTGTTCTTTAGCCCGCTATATGATTTGGTAATCAGTAAGATGATTATAACAATGGTTACAAGGTTCGTTTGTTAATCCACTATTATAAAGGTCAGTCTGTACATAATATGGTACGTGGGCTACAACCAAGCCACTTAAAAGGACTAAAAGCCGCTTCGGCAAAACGAACGAAACACTGTCTGCGACCTCCTTTTGATACGTACATCTCTTTATAAAGGGACTTAATCATTACCGAGTCCTTATTTGTAACACGGTTGTGTCCTTCTCGACTCAGTCACGATCTCGGGTTGGAACGATATTTGGCAGCAAATACAGTTAGTTATCGATTCGACATTGCTCGTCCTGGCATTCGCAGTCACCACGATAATGCACGTGCCTCGAATTTATCGAATCCTGCATGTAACGGGTATGAAAAAACGGATAATCCACTATACATTTAGCACTATATATATTTTCTATTTACTGTATCGCGGATTATAGCAAAATAATTTTATTATTACTTTTGTATTATGTAATATATTGAGGAGGTTTAAAATTGATGTGGCCAGAATGATGCTAAATATGATATGCGACTAGGCCAAAAAAGGATAGATTGGATTGTGTGAAGTATGATATGCATATATATATATATATATATATATATATATATATATATATATATATATATATATATATATATATATATATATATTTATGCTTAATATATAAAATGAAAGGAGAACAAGGAAGCGAAGTATATGTGGCAGGAGAAAGGTGTTATTTTTTTTTAAATTTCATCTACACCGTAGATACTAGGCGAGAACAGAAGGTTCCCTGGTTAATTGTTTAAATAAAGTATTACTTTTATCTGTCTATGTTCGGTGTGTGTTTCTCTCCAGATCTTTGGGTTTACTGTTTAAACAAATTGGCAGCAGCGGTTGGATGAGGAAGGCAGATGAAGAAGTCTAATGGCGCTCTCTGGAAAAGCCTATGCCCAGAAGTGACCTGCTGATGATGAGAATGGTTTCGTTGTATCTTAATGTTAAAATCTACGTAAGAATTATCCAATTTTAATTCCAGAGTTTGACAACAATCTACAGGTCCTTGTTGCCATAATTATAAACAAAGTTAACCATATAAAAAATATTTCAATTAGGAATCAAAATTAGAATATGCATGCAATTCTTTCGATGTATTAACAATAATAATTTTGTTTTGATCAATTTGTAATATTGTTAAAGTTTTTAGCGGATCAATAAAAAAAAGATTGTAGAAGGTATTGAAATTGAATAAGAAATTAGTATTTTGGGTATGAGAAAAAAATATTTTTGTATAAATTTAATAGAGATATTATACCATAAAGAGACGTTAATGTAATTGTTATTTATGTAGTTTAGTACTATATTGGTGCAGGACATTGTTCTTTCATCAATATAAATTTATAATTCCGTCTCGATTACATAACAAAATGATTAATTCGGTCCCACTTTATAAACATTTACTGAAATAGAAGCGCGACGCATTATGAAAGTTTAGCATTTGGAAATTCACAGGAAATCGAATCGTTGAATATATTTGAAAATGAATCGCTGTCAAAGATATACATGGAATATTCTATCTAATGCCTTGTTAAGAAACCTATTTGTAACTGTAATATAAAGTGAAAATGGCACAGTGAACTACGGGGGCAATTTTTGGAAAGATTGTTTTAACGGAAATAATGGGATTTAAAAGACAAAGCATTACTTTCGTTTCAAATGCGCTTTCTCTTTCAAATATTGTATTATAATTTATACATTCTTAAAAATTTCTTTAGCCCTTTAAAAACAAAGAGGACCTGTAGACTATTGACACAATAACCAGAATCAAAAGAACACCGCCAACACAATGGCACGAAACCATTCACCATGTCTAACTTATCAATAGAAAGTGAAATATTTAGGGTTCGTTTCTTTTAAAATAAGTAGCTTACTTAGAAAAATAGTTAAAGAGAATAGTCTCAAAGAAATACTTGGTTTTATTTAAGGCGACCAAAACGCCTCAAATAGCTGTGATAGCCCAGCGGTGAGACCGTGCGAATACTATATTGTAAAAATCTTTTTGGACTTTGAAATAAGTGTTAGTGATATTGAATAAAGACCAACAAGAATTAGCTTTACTTTTGATACAATTTAATAATATTATTTAAGAAAGTGAGCTGTGATAGCCCAGCGGTGAGATCGTGTGACTGTTTTGAGGTGGTCACGAGTTCAAATCCCGGGCAGGCACCAAAGAGTTTTTCTATTAAAACTTGTGTCTAATTGATAATTGCAATTTATAACACGCTTTTCGGTGAAGGAAAACATCGTGAGGAAACCTGTATATCTCCAGAGAATTCCAAGGGTATGTATAACCTACCAACCCGCATTAAAGCAGCGTGGTAGGTCTTAGCTCTAATCCTTCTCTCAAAAAAAAAGGAGAAAGGAGACCTATGCCCAGCAGTGGGATAGTAATAGGTCGTTACTTTATTTTTAATAACACCTCATGTATTGAGTGTTAGTATTATGTTTGTGGTTGGCCTGACAGCTTCTAGTATCTTATAAACAAAATTATCGTGTCACGATATTAGTTACTATACTCCTCCGAAACGGCTTGACCGATTTTTATGCAATTTTATATGCATATTCAGTAGGTCTGAGAATCGGCTACTATCTATTTTTCATACCCCTAAATGATGAGGGTTGGCCATCCCCAACATTTTTCTTTAATTTTTTTAACATTTTTTTTTATTTTTTTTATAATGTACACTAGAAATTGCCTAGAAATAATTTATCTGGCAAAACAACAATTGCCCGATCAGCAAGTAGTCGTATAAAATCCAGTGCTTTCACGTGAACCTATAATATTATCCCTGAGGTGTACCATAAGGTATAATTTTACTTGATATAAAAACTATGTAAAAATTACCAGATTTTTAATCGTCCCAATAGAATTAGGCGTTACTTTGCGAAGATCCATAATACAAATGTAATAGTTATATTATTTTGCTATATCCTATAGTATGCGATAAATAGCGATATTTTATCGCGGATTATAGCAAAATAATTTTACTATGACATTCGTCCCATATGTGTTCCACGGCTGTTTTAGCCCAGCAGTGCGACTCTTTGAGGGGGTGAAATGTTCAAACCTCTGGGCATCGCCTTTATTTCGAATTAGAACTATAATAAAATTCGACAGTCATTTTTGATTTGTTATTACAGCAGTTTAACAAAAACTATAAGGAGGCTGATTAAAGCCTACTTATTACATGGTTGAGAATTACATAAACGATAAAAATGGATGTAGCTACTCATACAAGATAGCGATAATAAAATGTAATTAGTTATAAGAATTATATTTTTTAAAGAGCAACCGCAGAGTTTTTCATTAGTTCTTCTCGGTAGGAGCATTTTTCGAACCAGCAGAAGGGTCGACGATTCTAAAGCACTTGTTTACAAGTTTACTTGAATTATGAATATTTTGAATTTGAACGCGTTTTTAGACTGAGGCACAACGAAGCACGGCCGGGATTTATTTATTTATTTATTTATTTATTATTATGACAAGCCAATAGTATTTTACACATACTTATTAATACACATTTTCATACGTTAAGTTCTAGGTAAAACACTAGGGATTCGAGTATTGGTATTAATTTAATCTACCTTTATTCTTATGATCCAAATTCAAGTCTCGCGCTATAAATGACGCAACTGCCGAAATGGTCATCGGCGGTCATTTCTCTTTGGCCAACTTACGGACGTCATGGAATTTGGTTCTACCTTCATGCGTACATACATATATACAGGCATCACAGCAATCATTCAATCAGTTATAAAAATAAATAAGGAACCCTATTAAGAGGCTTCATGGACATTCACAACATGTCATAGATTTAGTCTTCACTCAGTAATTCTGAAGCATATTTCACATATACATAATGTATTATTTTATTTTATTTAGAAAAACAATAGTGCAAATAAATGAATATATATACTTAAAAGAAGCACAACAAGAAATTTCCTATCTGTGAATTGGTCAAGCAGTGATAAATTATCTGGTGGTGGGTCTTCTCGGAACCTTGAGGGGTACCGGGGGACGGGCCTCGAGGCGAACCTCCTTGCCCGGGCTTGTCCTCGCAGGCCTTGTGGGCCTGGTCAGTATTCGGGCCGGTTGGCCCAGGTCACCTTAGGTGACCTGAGGGAAGTCTGGTTCAGGTTTGGCGGTCTGGGAATAGCAACTCCCAGACCGCTGCGTCATGTTCGGGTGGTGTCATATCCGTGGGGTGTGTCTCATCAGGTGGTGGTAAAGTCTTGTCCGGTGATGTTGCCCTTGTGCCCGTTGCGTCGTCCTCGTCGTCGTCGTCGTCTTCCGCGTCGGGCCGCGGTGACGGTGATCTCAGGAGCTCGCGAGGCAGGGGAAATCCCTCCGGAGGTCGTGCGTGGAGTGGCGCGATGTCGTGAAGGTGCTCGTGCGCGCTGTAGTCCGCTCGCGCGAACAGTCGGCGCGCTAAGCGACGAACGAACTCCTCCACGGTCGGCATCTTGGTATCTCGGTGCACGACGTCGTTCCGCACATACCTCGGGGCTCCTACGATCAATCGCAGGCATCGATTCTGCTGGACTTGCAGTCTTCGCCTCTGGTACGCCGAGCAAAGCGCGTACCAGGCGGGTGCCGCATACGTCAAACGCGAGCGGACGTAGGCACCGTAGACCCTCAGCTTGGTATTGACGGGTAGGTGGGATGTGAACAAGGCGTGGAGCTGGGACCTGGCAGCAGCAGCTTGGCCCACGGCACGATTCGCCATAGGGACCATGCGCAGGCTGCGGTCCAGTTCACACCCCAAGAACCTTACTGTGGTCTTCCACTCTACGTCCTGGCCTCGCAGAGTGAGTTGACGTAGCGGCACGGAGCGGCTGGTCAGCAGAGCGGCCGTCTTCCCGACGTTGACGGACATCCTCCACTTGTCCAGCCATTCCGGCAACAAGTCCAGCAGACGCTGCATGCGGTTAATGGCGACGACTTGCTTGTAGGACGACGCAAAATACGCGCTGTCGTCAGCGTAGAGCGACAACAGCACGTCCTCCACTCCCTCCTGCAGGTGGTCGCGCAGGGTAGGGATATCATCCGTATACGCCGCGTATAAGCGCGGCGATATACAGCTGCCCTGGGGTACTCCGGCACGGATGGCGCGTGGCTGGGATTCGGCGCCATCCACTGCCACGTAGAAACTACGACCGTGTAGGAACGACGCCAACACTCGCACATAAGCGGGCGGCATGGTGGTCTCGATGATCTTGGCCAGGAGCCCGGCGTGCCACACGCGGTCGAAAGCCTTCTCGATATCGAGGAAGACCCCGACGGTGTAGCGGCCTCGGTTCCGCTCACTGGCCAGGTGGTTGATCACCCTCGCCAGCTGGAGCGTCATATATAAAAATATATTTTGCTATAATCCACGATACATACAAATGTGAAGTAACTATAACTGTAACTGTAACTATGAAGTTAGTTATTAAGGTATTTCATGGTAAACCGTTTTAGTGTTACTCAATAGTCTAAATAGGATTTTTACTTGAATTAGTCTTAACTTCATTGGAATTAATATAACATAAACTAAAAAGCTAATATTTTCAATTAATAAAGAACGACAACAGGCTTCTCTGCATTTTCTGATATAAAAAAATATATTTCTCGAAAATTAGCAAACTCTTCATATTGGCCTGAAAATGTTTATTTATGTCCAAAAAATAAAATGGGGAGTTCTTATTAATTACCAATTAAATACTAAATTAATGTCGGAAATAAGTTTAGGTTGTTTAAAAAAAACGGATTATAGCAAAATAATCCTATGATTACTTTGTTCTATAGAATACGTCGCGAAGTAATGCATGCTTCTATAAATTATGACCTTAACTTTTCAGTTATATATAATCTTGCTAAAACAATTATTTTTGTCCATAAACTTAAGACTCATTGAAATTGAAAACATCATAAATAAAGTGTATTTTGCTGTGTCATTCATTTTATAGTAAAACATCCTAGGGCGAACCTCCTACAAGTACTAACCTTGAAAGAGCTCAAAGACTAGTCAATCAGTTAGTTTATTATTGCGTTACTTGTTTATTTATTCATTTAATTTTTGCACTGTACAAAGCTACATTCATTAGAGAATAAATTATAACAAGCTTGCAAAGGCGGTCTTATCGCTAAAGCGATCTCTCACAGAGAACCTTTGGTGAGAGGAGAGTACTATGAGAATAGTTATTATGTACTTATTTATTAATTTGAAAAGTTTTAATTTAGAATTTTCACCGTAAGCTCAATTTACAGATTTTAAAACCTCAGCGGTTTAAAACAACTACTATATTTAATAACGTTTTTTAATTACAAAATATTTGTTAAAAACAACAGGCATAGATGATATTATAATATGGAAACGGGTTTTGTAATTACAATTATCAGATATAATTCTTATTACTAGTTACATTTAATCACTACTGTTGTGAACAGAGTCGAAAAGTACATATATCCACGTATTCTTATCATCTAAGTAATCCTCAAGAGTATAGTAGGCTTTCTGTATTAACTTCTTTTTAACAGTGTTTTTAAGCTGTTGTTATGGTAAAGCTAAAATTGATTGCGGAATTTTACAATAAAATCTTATACCCGAACCCATAAACGAACACACTAAAATAATTTATGATAAGTAAACAACTTATAATCACCATCCTCCTGCCCTTAACCCACTCTAAGTAGGGTCGGCACAACATATAACAAACACGTTGTCACATGATTTGGCTACGTATTTTACGACCGGCCGCCTGCCTGACGTTAACTTACCTCAGTCTTACTTGACTTAGTCGCCTTTTACTTCACCTCGGTAAGAAAGAGGGTAGTCTATTCTTCTCAGCCGGATACCACACGGCAAATTAAAATTAAGTATATATTATTAAAAAAACATTTATATACTGTACCATCTCTTTACTTTATAAAAAACTAGCTTAATCTTAATCAGTTTAAAATATGTATTGTCCCGTGACAAAACTTATTGCTAATTTAAGACTATGCCAAAAATGTGTCTATTTCATATAAAAAATATTTTAAAGTAAGAATAGAATGCTAAAGTATTTAACAAACCTTACTTTTTAAACCCTTAATTGTTGTTTCAAACAAAAGTTTTTAATTAAGTCATTGTTTATATTATAACAAAAATGTTTGTTAAATATTATAAAGCAGATACCACATACTGTGTGCAAATGAGGGAAGAGTTTGGACACATCATCACTTATTATAATGTAAAGAATGAGAAATGGAAATACGTTCTATATTAAAAAACCGTGTTTCTACCAACCATTGCGTCCAAGTTCAATAGTCGCTCAAGTCGTGGACTAAGGATGGAGCGACCCACTTGTGGTTCCCTGACCTCCGCGGCAGCCTAGCATAGCGTTACGCTTCTCCCTCACACCAACTGAAACATCTCGCCCTCTCTCTCCCTCCCGGAATATTTTCGCACGCATATTCGGAAAATGGCGTCGTAGAAGCGGAAAGGCATTAGATTTTGACGAGATGGCATCGTCGTGTCCTACAAAATTATTACCTTTAGAGGGAAACAATAATTGGTGACATAGCGTGGTATTATATTTACCGCTATGTAAATATACTTTGTACAAGCATTTACCTATGAAATCACATGCATCGAAAGAAAATAAGAACAAACTACAAATTAAATGGTGATTATACAAAAATAAAAAAGGTTCGGTTAAAAGGAAGCATAACGCACCCGATAAAAAAATATGTTGATTCATTTTTTTCTTCAAATACAGAAACATTGTGCATAAATAAATGAATGTGAACTCCAATAATTGGTACTACATAATTAATTTAACAATATACAGGATATTTGTTGCGTTATTTAATATGTAATGCTGTTTGAGATTTGAATAAATAAATAATGAAATGAAATATATATGAATAAAAAGCTTTTGTCAATAAATTTCACGACCCATACGATTTACATACAGCTAATGGAATTATTGTATTCATTAACTTTTCAAATCAGTTTCCTTGTAACTTAATCCGATGTTTTGTGTACCAAATTACGTAGTTATAGCAATTCCTCTTTCGAGTATCCCTTCTTCAAATTAACTAAACTAAACTTAACTAACTAAAAACTTAGATTTCTCAACTTTATACAATGTGATCTATATTCAGCATAACAAAATTATAAAATAGAAACTAATTCTTCTTCTTTTAAACCATAAACCATTTTTAAGGATTCATGGAGACTGCGACCTTATCAAACTCTACAAGGGAGTTAACACCCGTATTCAAGAAGCATACTCAGCTAAGTAAGCACAAATTACTATGCGAAGGAGGCTAGTTCACTGTGCGTTCCTCGTGTCAAGCCTTCCATTTCATAAACAATACTTAGGCCACACTCAACTAAAAGAACGCTATGCGTCCAACTGCGCGCTCTGATTGGTCCATTTGATGTGGCGTAGTTCAGTCTAGTTTTGACAAATGTCAATGTTATTAACAATTTGTTGTGTTGTTAATAACAAACAAACATAACCTTACTTTGGTATTCCCGTAATTTGCAGTTGATAGTGTTAATAATTTTTTAATGATATTTTGTGTATTGTGCGGTGTAAATAAAATATAGTTTAGTATAATGACTTCGCCTTTGTATTTAAATGCAAGCACTGCAACTCCTAAGAGGTAGAACTATTTTTCTTTAATTTATTATGTATGATAATTTTGTTGTATAGTTTTACTTATATTATTAACTAGACAAAGTTAAATGATGATAAGAATAAAATATAATAAATAGATAACTAATAAATAAATTTGCCTTTAACCAAAGCGACGCGAACACTATGCGTTCGCCAAAGTAGCTCCTTATCTATTTTAGCTGTGCGTCGATTTTGACAAACGCATAGTAGAACACTTCACTCAAGTAATGTCTATGAATTGGTTTGAATGAACCTATGCGTCCCTGAGCACTGTGCGTTCTCATAGTAATGTTTATGAATACGGGTGTTAGGTACACCATGCCCGTTCTGTGAAGCGTAGCCAACGTAGTATCAACGATGCTTAGAAGGGATAAGGGCCTGTTTGGTTAGATATGTTTATTTCTCGTTTATTCGCCGTGATGACATGATGTTGCATGAAACACTTTGGAAATACACGTATAAAAAGTAATATTAAAATTTTATTATTACTTTTGTATTTTGGATATCCAAAATACATAATGTAAAATACAAAATACAAAATACATACTGTGCGGATATCCGCACAGTAACGTCTAATTTTATAAATTATTTAAATACTCGTAAATATATATGTTACACATAACATACATGTTTTATACACACACGGTATACGGCGCCGGCGACATGCCCTAGTACCGCCATATTTAGTTTTTACGGCGACAAAATATTATGCTTTATTCATCTCCACTTTATCTAGTAGTAGTAGTTACGCTAAGGAGAACATACAACTACTAATCACTCCTTGATATAGTTTTCAATTTTACTTTACATGACATAAAGATTATTACATTACAAAAAACTATTTTATAACTTATTTTTATAACGTCTCGAGTCGGACATATCATGTTATAGGCGTTAATTGGGCGTTTGAATATTCATATACATTTGTGATAGCAACTAGTCATACAAAAGGGTTATTGATCTCGCTATGAAACACGAATTCGTGATAAATAATTAAAATTTAAATGTCAAGTAGTCTTAATGCAGGAAAATAAAAATGCAATTAAACGACGAAGTTTCCGTGACGAACATTTTAAACTGGAACACGAGTATATTATCGATACTAAATGTAAAAAATATACGTTAAAAATTATTACAATATATTCGGTTAATGAGCCATTAAACGAAAATATTAATTTTCGAGATTATTCCTCAATAAAATAAAAAAAAATCCACATGAAAACTATCACAGGGTTATGAATCGAGGACGTGTAACGGTCACCCGTGCTACCTCCATCGAATCTTCAAGGCTTACGCAACTAAAAGCGAATGTGACGACAAAGGACTTTATAATCCGCGCCGTGACACAACACAACGGTAACCACGAACGAAGATCCAAAAGAGCATAACTTTACCATATAAAGAAGGACACGACTGAATTTCATTTTCTAAAACTCGATTACACGGAGGTGACGCAAGGCGGGCTGGAGGTCGGCTAACGGCGACAGAAGACTCGAAATCGAAAGGAGTTCGAAACTGAAATTGAAGGGAGCGATCCCGTTATCCTGCCGGACTGCTGAGATGGAAAGCTCCCGTTAAAAGTCGTCATGTGTTTCGGACATGCAACAATGACTCACGGAATAGACTCTGCGTGACGCCTATGTTTGTTCCTGGATATTGCTTTAATAATATCTATTGATTCAACCAAAAAGTGCTCGATTTCTCATTTTCTATTTCTATATATTTATATAATATTTTGCTTATTTCCACAGCATTATGTCATATGGAATAATGCTGTGGGGTAAAGCGGCCGATATAGAAAAGATTTTTGTTGCCCAAAAAAGAGCCATACGGGCTATCTATAATATGAAGCAACGTGAGTCCCTTCGCGAAAAGTTCCAAGAAATAGGCATACTGACTGTAGCTTCACAATATATATATAGTAATATTCTATTTGTACGGAAAAATATAAGTACGTATAAAACAAAATTTGATGTATATCATAGACATACGAGAGGTCACAAACAGCTTGCGATACCTGCGTCGCGACTCAGCAGAGTTAGCAACTCATTTATTGGTCTCGCTATTCGCATCTATAATAAAATTCCTCAATCCATTCTAGACCAGTGTACAGAAAGATTCCAATCAAGTGTAAAAAATATGCTTATACGTAAAGCATATTACAAAATTGAAGATTATTTAGTTGATAAGAAAGCCTGGATTTGAAAATCCTTTCAGCTTCATACAAGACAGCGGTTTAATAATGTATAATTGAAAATATTTAAAAGATTGACCGCCGAGTTTCTTGCTGGTTCTTCTCGGTAAGAGCAACATTCCGAACCAGTTGTAGCTTCATTGATCATATTGATGCTTGACGATTCAAAAGTGCCTGAAATGGTTTATTTGAATAAAGATTATTTTGATTTGATTTGATTTGATATATAACTTTTCTTAATATAACTTTATATTGGGACCAAAAAGTTTTATAAATAAGCGAAAATCTTTGTAATCTAAGTATTATATTAGGGCTACATCTAATTAAAATTAAATTGAATTGATAACAATTAGAGGAGACCTTGAAAACCTGTTCTTGAAGAAATCTAAATCAGCTATCCTTTTTTTTCAGCCTGGTAGGATTCACCAAAAACGCTGGCTATTTACCTTTGAGTTCCCTCTAGTATCTAAAGTTCATATTATTTTTTCGTGTAATCTACTTTTTAATATGAGCATTTTATTATAATAATAATAATAATATTTATTAATGCAAGTTACAATGACTCATATAATGTTAGTAATAGAATAATACTTAAAACTAATGTTAGTAACTTATACTATTTATTATACTTATTACTTATTACTATACCCGATGTGAATCCTACAGCAGCGGTTCACATACGGACAGTTTGGCCTCTCAGCTATCATATTCAGGAATCTGTTGCTGCACGCCTGCGTCAGTCTGCGTATCAGGGAAGTGCATCTTTTACTTATAGTTGTGTAAAACAATCTACACGTGCTTATGATGAAATATATTTTTTAAATTACTTTTAATTCAGAGAAGATTTATTTATTTTTTTCCAACAAGTTGCAATCAAAGAATAGAGGAGAAAAACGGCGTAAGCATTTACAGCAGATTTGAATATAAATGATCGTTAATATAGGTCTAAGTACCTTATAAAAAGGAATCGATTCTTCATTATAGCAATGATATATAAATTTGTATGGAGTTGTTACAGAACTCAACAGTTCTGTTTCGATGGTAATTCGAAACCAGAGCCACATAAAAAACTCAATACATATTTATGACATAAAAATTTTTTCTAATTTAATTTTTGTTTAACCTTTTGAGTTCTTTTTCGAGGAAAATCGAGATCAGAGAGAGCCACAGCATGCGTGGCCGGACAGATAACATAGGATTCACATAAAAATCTCATCACATATTTATCACATTAAGGTTTTATTTAATTTTTGGATCTTTAAATTGTATTTTTGGATGTATTTGGAAATTTTATGAGTATTGAAAATAAAGGTTTGCTACTCCCGTTAATAGATTTATTTTGCAAACAATGCAAACAACATTAAAGAATGAAATACTATTTAGTGTTTTAATTATGAGACAACTAATGACAAGTGATGTTAGTTTCCTCGAAGGAAGAATGTTAAGTATAATGAATCCTGTTTCAAACGCAAGTGTCCTACTAAAGACTAACGGAACTTTCCAGTCCTAATCAAGACGTTACAGTCCTAGCTATTGTACATTTTGATGCAATAACATTAACAACGTAACTTATTTTTTACACTGTAATTCAAAGTTTCCAAGTAAAACAAAACTTTAGTATAATTGACGTTGAGAAAGTCTCTCAGAGCTTTTTAGCGTCTTTTCATATGGATTTATACATAATTTTTGAGTACACCTTTTAAGACTCCCTTGTAAAATTGAAAAAATAAAATTGAATATATAAATTTAAAATAATGAATTTAATGATTAAATTAATGATTTAATGATTAAATTAATGATTTAATGATTAAATTAATCTTTAAAATAAATTGATATCCCTGCTAAACGCCTTAATAGTATGTTATAGCATTGTCCTAAAACAAAGCTTGGCAAGTTGATTTCAGGCGCAATATATCGTTTAGCAGAATAAAACATTCTTTACTTCGCCTTTTCGGAATTCACTGCAACCATGTTCCACAGCAATCACAAAGAAAAAATTTGCAAAATAAATAGTTATAAACATTTCTTCCTTTAATATATTTTTTTAACTCGTACAATTTTGTTGTAAATAGAAAAAAAAACGTAAATTTAGGCTACTGTAATTAATTCTTAATCGTCAATTTATTATAATTTTTTTTGGAGAAACATACATTTTTAGGTTGCATGAAAATTTTCGACTACATATTGAAGTACTACTTACCATTAAATTTTTTTCTTCTTAAATCTAGGTTTATTCATATTTACAATTCTGCACAAGCCTGCCTGAATTGTTGTTTATAAATAAGAAATAAACTAAGATGGAGTCAATAATAATATAATATAGTGTCATAATTTGAGTAAAGAAGCTTTTCACATATTAGGTCCTTACATATGAAATTGGCGTTTTCTATGGGAGGAACATAAAGTCGTTTTTTTTTAATGAAATATATTTAATTAATCAAAGTATGTACCATTGCTATGTATGCACTTTTGCCATCTCATAGGTAGTTCATTGATCCCCTTACTGAAAAAACCATTCGGGCGGGAATCAATAAAATCTTTGAAGGCGGTTTGGACTGCCCCATCGGAGTTGAATTTTTTTTCCTTGCAAGTAGTTATCCAAATTGCGAAAAAAATGGTAATCTGTAATAGCAAGGTCCGCAGAGTACGGTGGATGTCTAAGACATTCTAATTGAAGCGCCTCTGATTTGGTAGCCGTCTGTTGTGCAGTGTGTGGTCTAGCGTTGTCCTGAAGCAGCAGTGGTCTAGAGCGATTGACCAGCCTCGGTTGTTTAGCAGCTAGCTTTTCCATCATGGTTTGCAGTTGCTGACAATAGATATCTGCCGTAATCGTCTGGCCAGATTTAAGAAAGCTGTAGTGAACGACACCGGCACTAGTCCACCGAACACTTACAAGCACCTTTTTTTTAGTCAATTTTCGCTTAGGGCAGGATTTGGCTGGTTCGCCAGGGTTCAGCCATTGCGATGAGCGCTTCCGATTATCGTAGAGGATCCACTTTTCATCACAGGTAATGATTCGATTTAAAATTCCTTCATTATTGTGCCGGTTGAGTAACGTAACGCAGCAGTCGACGCGCGTTTGTCGGTTTGCTTCACTCAATTCATGAGGTACCCACCTTTCAAGCTTTTTCACCTTCCCAATTTGCTTCAAGTGGATTAGAATAGTTTTATCACTAACACCGGAGCCTGCAGCTAACTCGGACGTAGTTTGCGATGGATCCGCTTCCACAATAGCCTTCAATTCTTCATTATCAACTTTGGTCTCCGGCCGTCCACGAGGCTTGTTCTGCAGGTTGAAATTTCCAGAACGAAAACGTTGGAACCAAAAACGCACTGTGTTTTCTTTTGCGACACCGTCACCATACACATCATTAATCCTTCGAGCCGTTTCTGCAGCACTGGTGCCACGGTGGAACTCATACTCGTAAATAACGCGATATTTCATGTTTTCCATTTTGTAAACAGAGTGACACAAAGAAAAAAACAAAAGAAGAAAAAACGAATGAATTAGGGGGTTTGAAACACAAATGCATGAGTAAATAGCTGTATGAATTTGAATTTGGAATTCCTAACCATAAAGGTAATATTTGAGATCAAAGTGGCCAGTACGACAAAACGCCAATTTCATATGTAAGGACTTAATATTATATGAAATTATTGTGTTTGCTAATTATTCTTGTTCAGCCAATAAAATGACATTATATCTTAAAAAACTAACAGGTAGGAACGAGCTTAGAAAAGCGTTACAACAGCTGAAAATGAGCCTTCGCAGCTGTTATACGTTATCTGTAATTATAACTTAAACATCGCACGTAGAAACTTACGGCACTTTTGAGCTACATTGTTAACCTACAATCTCGTTGAATGAACTTTAAGGAAGGAAATTTTGGCAACTATTAGATATTAAAAATATACAAAACAATATACGTATGTGTGACTTTTAATTGATTAAAACTTTGAGGGCTTAGAGATCTTTGCAAAATAACTATTTTTAGTAAGACTCTGACTCTCTCCTCTCGCCATTTTTATATTGGTAATAAACGGTTGAAATTATACGACGCTCATTTGTTTTGTTTATGAAATTATATTAGACATTGAGGCGGCATATATTTGTGTTATATTTCTTCGCATGACGCCATCGCATAGATAGCAAAAACTAAAACGTTTCGTATTCAGAAAAAGAATTTAATAGTATTTATCTAACATTTCTGATTCGGATAAATACTTTAACCGTATTTGATACCTAAAAAATATCTAAAAACCCATCTATAAATAGTAAATTATAAGTATGATGGAATTAATTAGCTATATTATTTTATACTTAATTATGCTCAATTCAATGCTGAAAATTTTATGCTAATATACTACAAGCAGTACGTACAAGCTGAGAAGCTTGTATCTATTTAGGTAATCACTAATAATTACTCTTCAATGAGAATTGTAAGTGAAGTCATTGTTATTTAGTTTTAATATCACAATCATAAAATGCGAATTGATTATTTGTTGTATTAGTTTAGAACTTTAAACCATATTGAAAGTTCGTAAACTTTTATGTGCCTGATATTTTAAAATAGTACTTTTGATCATCTTAGCTTCACAACATGCAAATTGATGCATACAAAATTTTTAACGCAAGTTTGATTACTTAAAGTACTGATAAATTAATTAACCAGTATCAATTTATTAAAATTTAATTGCTATTAAAAATAGCCTCGTATAATAATATTAATTATAATTATAAATAAATAATGAAATAAATTTTGTTTGAAGCGCTATCTATTTATTATTTACTACATTAGTTTGTGTATCGTTTGTGCTTACATTTATGTCATGTGTAAGGTTAAGTTGCCTTTTAGAATGGAGTTCTCAAAATAGTGGAAAGATGGCGTTTGTTGATTAATAAAAAAATAGGTACCTATCTAAGTAAAGTTCGAATAATTATGTGATCAATATATATATTTTTTTAATTTCTTACATCTTAGTTAATTATGGTCATTTTTATTATTACAAAACTCAGCGTCTACAAAAGGAATGTATCAAATCAAATCAAATTAAAATATTCTTTATTCAAGTAAACTTGTAAACAAGTGCTTTTGAATCGTCAACTTTACTGCTGGTTCGGAAAGCTGTTCCTGCCGAGAAGAGCCAGCAAGAAACTCGGCGGTTGCTCTTTTTAAAATATAAATCTTAGAACTAGTTACATTTATTTATTACTGTCTTGTACAGGGTAGAAGTGCACCTATATCCACACATCCTTATCATCTAAGTAATCTTCAACAGTATAGTAGGCTTTCTGTACCAACCTCTTTTTAACAGTGTTTTTAAACTGCTGTAATGTATGTTTAAGATGTATTGTGTCACCATTGTAATAGCATAAGAAAATATGAGTATAACGATATTTGATCAAATTTTTAATGAAAGTTAATTTGAGTAGCCATAAAAAAATAAAGAATATTATGCTATATAAAAAAAAATGTTTTGTAGAATGATAATATTCGAAGAAAATACTGTAAAGGAATTTTGAGTGAGTATAAAAATATTGGATCATATTTTTTTATGAAATTTTAATTTCAGTAACACACACCAAAAACAATAAACAATTATAATACTACTTATATAAAAAAATTTGTTCCGTCGAAATTTGAATAACCCAAGAAAATACTGGAATTTCAAAGACTGGAACAATATTTCTGATTTTTGTTGGTTTTAGTTGTATAATATAGAACGATGTTCATAGCTCAACCTTAATATAATTGCTCTATTCCTCCTTTGACATGGTCAGACGTCGACCCATGTGATATTATACGTAAAATGAAATTTACATGGATGTTTTTTTTATTTTTCGCAGACTTCCACTCAATTATTATCTTACGCAATTGTAAATGAAGATACTAGTGTTTATTCAAGACGGAAGTGTGCAAACCAGTTTACGGTTTCTATAAAGCACCATGACGGGACATATAATCGTTTGGCTGTCATAGAGTAATTATAAACTTATAGTAGACGAGCAAAGATAGGCAGGCATGTAAGTAACAATGACACTATTAATAATGTAAGGAAAATTGAAACCAGTATAAAGTATACTAGTTTCAATTTTCCTTCTTTTCTATTCAATTTCCAATCTTTGTCTAATCACACATAAAAAAGACAGATGGATCAGCCTATTTGCTGTTTCTTTATTGTAATATGTCATATTTTAGGATGACTTCCCTATCTAAGTATAATAAGTCTATGTTGCCAGTACGCTTTTCATTATGTACAGTGTAATCTTTGAGTACGCCTTTGCGAGAGATGTGCAGTGTAAATTTTACAAGCTTACGTAGAGGCACCGTTTCGACAGCTTAGATCAATGTAATCGATAATCCTAAAAATACAATATTGAACCCAAAATCTCCAGTGATAAAGCAATAATCAACCACTGTACTATGCAGGTCGTCGAATGTTTTGTAAAGAGGAAATTATTCTTAATCTCTTTGCACTGTACTTAACGTTAATAAACTATCAAAAATCTATGCCGTGGGGTATCCGGCTGAGTAGAATAGAGCAACCCCATCTCTTACCGAGGTTCCGTAAAAGGCGACTAAGGTAAGTTGACCCACCGTGTGGTATCCGCTTTTTTACCAAAGTGTCGTAAAATACGACTAAGGTAAGTTGACGTCAGGCAGGCGACTGGTCGTAAAATACGTAGCCAAATCGCTTGACAACATGTTTGTAACATGTTGTTCCGACCCACTTGGAGTGGGATATAATACAAAATATTTCTTTGTTGTGGCGGGATTAAATTTGACTTATAAAATTACTTGTTTTAATTTCATATGTTCTTACTGCTCATATAATATGCAGATATTATGATTTTTTATATGATTTTTTATATGATTTTATATAATCAATGTAGCTTTAAAAAAAAGAAAAAAAAAGTGTACAAAGGTCAGCTTATCCTTTCGACAGAGATCTCTGCTAGCTAACTTACGAAATGAGACATTTTATAGTAAACCTGATTGCGTACCAAGCAAATATAAAAAATATGGATTTTAATTATTAAATTAGTTAATTAATTTCCAATTAATAATAAATTTGTATAGATAATTTGAAAAAATATATAAATTTATATCACTCATGGGCAGCAATAGTGCCATTTCTCGAAACTTCAGATAACATTACTTGTTTTTTAATTTTATAATAGCGGAAGTGTAAATACGTATAGGAATAGCTTCCATATGGTGATTATTTCCGTTTGACTGTTAGATGCCCTTTTGGTAGTTAGTAGTTTGTGTCGACATCAATCTTTTGTAGATAAGATACTTCCTGTGTGACGAGATGCATGATATCAGTCAGTCGGTCAGTTTCTCAGCAAATGATAGCATTCCAATTTGCTTATAGAATCGTTCTAGCAGTGTTATAGCTTTAACTTCGTCAACGTGTCTAGTGTCTCTCAGTCTGTATTTTTTTCTTTGCAGTGTTTCAGCATAAAAGGAGTTTTATTACCCTGTTGTGTTAAATCCGATATATCCAATAACCATATATAGGCACTCATAGATGTACGAACATGTTTTTTTTGTCCAGTTTTAAGTGGTACTCGGTTATTTTTTTCTGTACCAGTGCCGAGAAACGCCCAACTTGTGGCCAAACTCGTCACAGGGCAAGGGTGACGCCTTCCGCTATTGGATACGTCCACCGCCGTCCCGCCTATTAGAATAAGGAACACTGATTATTTATACATCATCATTATCCTCTTAGCCTTATCCCATTTTAAGTGGGGTCGGCACAACATGTTGTCACATGATTTGGCTGCATATTTTACGACCGGCCGCCTGCCTGACGTCAACTTACCTTAGTCGTATTTTACGACCCCTCGTAAGAACGAGGTTGGTCTATTCTGCTTAACCGGATACCACACGGTGGCTCAACTTACCCTAGTCGCCTTTTACGTCACCTCTGTAAGAAATGAGGGTGGTCTATTCTACTCAGCCGGTTACCACACGGCGGACTGATTAATTATAGATGATTTTATAAGTTAACAATTAACATAATGGTTAAATTAAAATTGAAACTTAGAAATAGAATTTAAAATTTAAAAAAGGGAAGGACAACGTACCAAATTTTGCCCCGTTTCGCTATTACTAGTGCTGAGAGGGCTAGTACGAACATGTTGAAAATAGTTGGTACTTTGTCATACTTGGCCTCTGCGTTACTATATAAAACAGTTTTTATAACTTACACTAGCTGTCGAGCCACGTGTTGCTGTGACTCTGTAATAATAGTTGAATAGAAATAGAACTCAACAATTAAAAAAACCCTTCGATCGCAACCAAACTTTACGGGATCCTCCACTGGGTCAATCTAAATATCTTTGAAAATTTCATTAAAATCAGTTCAGCCGTTTCGGAGTCTACAAAGGACATGAATACAATTTTTTTTTTTTTTTCGAATTGACTGTGTGCTGTTAGCCTTAATGGCTTTTACAGCGTCACCGGGCGGGACGGGCGAGCGCAGAAGCATCGCCGAGGTTGCGAAATGCAGGGAGTAGAGCGCAGAAGCTCTACTAGCGTCGGGGAACGTCGTCCTAAGGGTGCCTCCTGTGAGGCCGGACCACGGCTTAGGGCGACGCGTAGTGGAGGGTTGATGGTGTGACTTAGATTAGTCATTGCGGCGTCGGAAGGGTGGCGAAAAGCCACGACCGACCGACGTCAGAAAACTGGGACCTCGTCTTCGCCGGCGAAGACGCTGTGTGTGTGTGTTACGTGTATCTGTGTTGGCGATCGTTATTTGATCGTCGGGGTCATACAGGACGCTTTTTGGACGCCTATATTTTCGATGGTCGGACCTAACTGGGATGTAGGTAGAAGCAACTGAAATAAGGGGGTTCGGGTGTACCTCAGATTTCTCGAAGTAAGATTTCGAAAAACGTTTAAAGAGGTGAGTAATGGTAGGGAGATCGAGGTCTCTATGGAGGTCAACGTTCCGCGTGAACCACGGACACCCAGTGGCTGTCCGCATAAATCGGTTCTGAAGTCTTTGGAGCCTGAGCAATCTGACCTTTGAAACGTGCGCGAACGCAACGCTCGCATAGGACATTATTGGTCTTATGCAAGTTTTGTAGAGTGTCACTTTGTTGCGGAGCGACATCTTACTTTTCTTGCATAACATCGGATAAAGTCGTCCCATGACATACGCAGCCTTATTGCAGACTATGTGTATGTGCTCGTGGAAGGTCATGGAAGGTTGAAAGGTGACACCTAGGTACTTGACTTTCTGTTGCCAGTGAATCGGTGTATTGTAAAGGGATATTTCCGTAGGTGTGTCTATGTGAGATCGAAAGCGATTACCGATAAAGTGCATGGCTGCACTTTTATCCGGGTTTATTTCGATTCTCCATTGGCGGAACCAGCGTCCGAGGCTGTCTACCGCTTTCTGGAGACGTCTAGTTATTACTTGAGGTCGGCGGGATGTGGTAAATACAGCGGTGTCATCCGCGAAAAGGGCAAGATGTGTACGCTCTTTGATAGGCGCCCGTGGCATGTCACTCGTGTAGAGCGAATACAATAAGGGTGCCAGCACAGATCCTTGAGGGACACCAGCACGAATTGTGCGGCGAGACGATAAAGTACCGTCTATGCGATAGCGAAAGGTGCGATTTGTCAGGTACTCTCGTAAGATGAGTACAAGTCTGTCTGGTATATTTAGTTGGAGCAGCTTGTAAATTAAGCCTGCGTGCCAGACCTTATCGAAAACATGAATACAAACATTAATTTTTATGTATTACAAGCTGTCCGGCCGCGTGTTGCTGTAGCTCGGTCTGGTTTTGGATTCCCCTCGAAACAGAACTCAACAGTTAAA
The DNA here is from genome assembly GCA_947086505.1 of Morpho deidamia. Classification (NCBI taxonomy): domain Eukaryota; kingdom Metazoa; phylum Arthropoda; class Insecta; order Lepidoptera; family Nymphalidae; genus Morpho; species Morpho deidamia. The sequence continues at coordinate 8,127,176 of CAMTZC010000025.1, forward strand.
AATAAATGCTGCGATCGCCACCAGACGTTACAGTTATGTTATAATCTCAATCTCACTGCTAGGAATAGGCCTCTTCTCTCCGTTTCTGTAAAGAAAGGTTGGAGCTAAGACCTGCCAGGCTGCTCCAATGCGGATAGGTAGGATACACATATTTCCAGAAATCTCTAGAGATATGCAGGCTTCCTCAAGATGTTTTCCTTCGCCGAAGTGCGTTTGATAAATTGCAATTATCAAAAGACAAGTTTTCAAAACTCATTTTTATATATGAGAAGATAATTCGATTATTTAAAAAATTGCGTTTTCATCACATCTATCTTTTTCTATCTTTCTTTTTATCTTCGCATAAATCCCTAGTAATATAACTATAACTTCTATAACTCTACATATGTTTATAGTTTTACGTACATTTATTGTATCCATTGTGTTGAGGGGCACTAAAAATAATATGCTTATTTAACTTTACTATTTATAATATTTTACTTTGAAATTAAACTTCAAACAAACGAAGGATATGACGTTATAGCGTGAATATATTCAAATTTTTAGACTTGAAATCTGTTAGCTATAGAATTAAACGTTTTAATAGGTATTAAATTTGTAATGCTAGCATTAAGCATAATTTGCTTTCTTACTAACCTACCTTTGCGGTTTTATATTAATATTTATCTATACTTAATTTAAAAAGCAAAAGCTGCCTGTCTGTATGTGCTCAATTTTCGCAAAATCTACTGAACAAATTTTTGTATAGTTTTTAATAAAAAATAGTGAAATATTTCTGGAAGGTGAAGATGCATAGCACACTACGGATTTTTGTAAATTAAGTTGAAGAGGTCGCACGGTTTGATGAAAAACTCACTTGCTTAAACCTTCACTCTCATGCTCCGTGTAAACCAGTAGAGACGCACTTAAGTGATGTACTAGAGAAGTGTAGATTTACAAAAATACAAAAAAAAGTCAGTGGCAGCATGTTCTATCTCTTATTCTTGCTTATCTCACGATCACAACTTCTATGTTAGAAATTTCAATTAAATACAACGACTTCCACGTTGGTGAAGTCGAAGGCGCAGTTAGTAATTCATAAATATCTGTGTTAATTAACTATTTAAAGATATTTTCTACTGCTATTGAAAGATGTTAACATGTAAACATATTGTAAAATCAAGGCCAAACGATCAAATCTGATCAAATTTTTATACGGTTCATACTTAAAAACGGTGCAATTCTTTCAGAAGGTTAATAAGTACATCAGTTTTATTGGAATTGGTCGCCCGGTTGTTAATAAACTCTCCTGCTGGGCTTCACTCGCGTGCGCCGCGTATACCAGCAGAGATACACTAAAGCTAAGTACTAGAGAATTGTAGATCTACAAAAATACTACAAAAAAGTCTGCAAGAACATCTCTTTATCTCTCATGGTTAACACACAATAACTGCTTTTTGTTTAAATTTCAATTCGGGAAAATAATTGTAACACCAGTGTATTGAAGCTAATGTAAAATAAAGTCGTTAATAGTAACATACAAAACCAATAAGATAAGAAATAAAATTAAGTTAGCAATTAAACAAAAACTGTAATGTATAAGGAAGTGGACAGTATGAAATGAACAAACAATCGTAAAAATAAAAACAAAAAGGTGTACAATTATTAACTTTATAAAAAAGATAGAGTAGTCAGAAATAGACGGGCATCCCACCCTATACAGAATGAAAGAGATGTAAAAAAGAAACAATTAGTATGTTGTATGAAAGTGTGAATCAAAAAAGAGAACTGGAATGGAAGAGGAAAATTGTTAAATATAGGCTTCATCCCCCATGATGGAGGTAGCTAGTATTTAAAAAAAAACATACAAAACCGTAAATTAATTACCAGTGACTGACGGAATTTCTTGTATTTTTTAGATGGATTGTAATGCAGTATTGAAATATAGTAGTACACGAATCGATACGATGCAAATGAACGCTAAGATGCAAACGAATTAGCCAGGAGAGGCTCAAATACCAATAACATATAACCACATAACATCCCTCCAGCCTACTAAAATCGTGGCTTAGAAACATGACAAGGGAAACCCATAACACATACTGTACAAGCTAGAACGTGTATAGTCAATCTAAGGAAGAAATGCCTTGAAGCCTCGTTTGACCAACAATGTTTTTCGAACGAATAGACCCAACTGACAGAGAATGGTAAGTAGCACCGGTCATTGCCTGCTAAATAAACAATTGTTTCGTATAGGTGTGATTGACAACCCAATTTGCAGAGGATACGATTATGATTTGAGGGACCAAACACCATGATAAGTCATGCTGCATTGCAAAGACGTGGAAGAACATAGGGCGAACATCCTTGGCTCACAGACCACGTAACAAAAAGTCGTGAGAAGCACGTGCAGAGTTCTCGGCTTCTGGAATGATCTTGGCTCGGAGTAACTAGCTCCTTTCACCCTCACAATGGTCGTCAGAATACGATTAAGTGCGGGACATCACCCGCTGAAAGAAAGTACTTCTTTTGAATGAAGCAATAGATCAATATTATTTTTGTATTGATTTAGTGGTAGGACTGCAGATAGAAAATAGCATATGCTTTTTATAATCGATATTGGACTCCACGCAGAAGGCGAGGGCAGAAGTTACGAGTAGTATAATAAAAATAAAATAACACAAAGCTGTATCGTGGTGTATATATAAAAAATAATTGCAAAACATTGATCTAAAAATGAAGAGCAAAGTTTAATATTATTTGACCATCATCAATAGTATTCGCGTAAATGGAGACAACGTCCTTGACATTAACATATCCCAAAGTCTGTAAGACGCACTGAGTTCAATGCAAAGTTCGCTGTTCGGAATAACGTTTCGGATCGGACCTGCGACTCATTTACAAAAAGAAAAAGTCAGGGAGTCTGCAGATATAATTATTAACCACATATGGAAATGCCATGGATTTCGGTAAACCAAATTCCAAAAAGTGTATTGTTTACGAAAGAAGTTTTTATATAATTAAATAAAAAAACTCTGAACTACATTATGTATATACTTTATGTAATTACTAAATGTAAGTTAGCGTTAAAGTTAGCTTAAAGTTATTGGTCAGGCGAAAAATTTTTTTAACTAACTACTGCCTAGTGACCTAGTCTAGTGAATAATATGATATAGTGAATAATATTAAAAGATTTTGTTTTTTATAAAACTTTTCGAATGATGTACGTACTGTAACCCTGTGATAAATAACGATTAATACTAATGATCATTGTACAGTAATAATATTTGAATTTCTTACACTTGTACGAAATTGGATAAAAAAGCCAACAATTCATATTATAAAAAAAACATTGTCGTCCGAAATTCCGGTGCAATGTAATAATTTCGCTTACAAAACTCTTGGAAAAGTATCTTACATTTTATTATAAGTGAACAATTAAGTCAGCAATCAATTATGAAACTATTTTTAGTTCATTTTAATACAGAATGTTCCCGCGACTTTGTTCGCGTCAATTTGACTTTTAAATTTCACATGTGTATACTATTTGTTGTCCTTTCAGGAAAAACCGAAATTTCAATATCCTACATATCAGCTCGTTATTTAAGCTTTAACTACATCGAATTTTATAAGTATTGCTCCAGTTTGGCGGTTAAAGCGAATCAGACTGACAGATAATATTTCTCTTTTATAATATTATTTTATTATTAGCTATGTAATATTACAGTGTAGAAATCAGTGTATTTAATTGAAATTTCGAACATAAAAGAAGATAGAGACATGCTTTGTATTTTTGTAGATTTAACATTCTCTAGTACATTACTTTAGTTAATATCTGCTGGTTTACGCGGGGTACGCGGCTAAAGCTCCCAGGAGGCGAGTTTTTTACAGCTGTCCAACCTCTTCAACACAATTTAAACAAACCGTAATGCACTTTTCACCTAAGGCTTCCGAAAGAATTACACAACCTTTTAGTAAAAACTATACAAACATCGGTTCAGTACATTTGGAGGAAGTCGATCAGATACAGACAGACAGATTTTGGGGATTGTGTTTTTAAAATAAATATAGATATAGATAAACTATGGAAAGAAACTCGGTTTAAGTTCTGCGAAGAAGTATGACGCCAAACTGTACGTAAAAAACAAATCACTTGTAAATTGTATGAAATAATATAGTTATAACAAGATACAAGAAATATGTTAATTTAATGTGCAAGGAATGTGATTGTCAGAACGATCGAATTACGATTGACGTAAATATATCAACCATTGCTTTACCGAGATTGTCATAATATTATTCATGAACACATTCAGTACTAGTTTTCCTTGCAAACTTGAACTCTTCGCCCTCACGCAGATACCCCGTTCTGATCATGATTTACTACAAAGTTTGCATACAAGCTTACATACCTATTAAAAGAAACCTATTTTGATAGTTAACAATTTTGTATTAAAGTGTAACAAATTTAATTATATAATTTACTTAATAAGCACTGTAAAGCGTTAAAAAATATTCTTATGTGTATTCTATCAATCAGTAAGTATTTTGTTACAGCGGTAACAATTCTGTATTTACACCAGCGATTCTCAAAGTGGTCTATATCGACCCCTAGGGGTCTATGATAACCTGCAAGGGGTCTACGTCAGCGAAAAAAAATTTGGGGGTCCATGAAGTGAAAATGGGAGTCCACGATATTGGATCTCAACACATAGACAGTCTATGTGTTGTAGGTACTATCAGTTAGTACCTATTTACTTACATCAAACTATTTTATAATATCAAAACATACATTATTTATAAAAGTACCTATGAAGGAAAAAAATATTATATATGTTTATAAAATTGTGTAAGTCGTAGGATGTTGGTATTCGCTTTGTGATCGCAATACATTTTGAACTTGTAAAAACCTGAGAGTCGCAGTCTCAGAGCTTCGCTACCTAGCTCAAAATTTTATTTTGAGTGGTTTTAATTTAAATTCAGTTAATAAATGTAAAAATTAAAAAGTGTTTTTACTTTAAGTTTTTAACACTAAACTTCACTACAGTTAGAAATTTACAGGAAATCAATATCAGGTAAGTAGGTGTCTACCAAACACGGAAAAACATGGCAAGGGGTCTAAGACATAAAAAAGTTTGGGGAACTCTGATTTACACTTATTATATATTATATTTTCTCTTGTAATCAGGTAATACAAAAAATGTATTTTGTCTTTTTTTCCAGAATAATCAAAACCCGAGCAAATGAAAGGATATTAAAAAATAAAGAAAATTTTACTTTATTAGCCACTTTATTATCCCTCTCAGTATTTAATAATTTACTAATGTGGAACCCTGTCAGACATTAATTTGTTTCGGTGTGTACTACAAATATTACACTGTACTAAATTGTTTATACACTTATATTTCTATTGCATTTAGGTTATGGAAAAAGTCAATTGCACTGTAATATAAATCTTTTATTTTTTTTTATATATATACATTAAGCCTTTACATGATGTGGTTAAAACACTATTTTTCATCTCACAATTTCGACAATTCAAATTCTTACAAGCCGAACTTTTTGGGCATTTATTTGTAAATCGATTTCGCATATCTGATAGCAGGGTGTTGTGGTTTTCCGTGATGCAACAAAAACCATTTTAGCACTACACGATGGCTTTTCATTGAGGTCGTCAGATACAAAGCCTAGATTAAAGGACAGGCCTGGTGGTATCCTTTTACATCTCGCCAGAGATAAATTAATATATTTAAGCTGTTCTAAATCTGGTACAAGTTTATAAAGCTTAATATAAATTGGTTCTAGTGTCAAATTGGTGAACTTAATATGCTGTGTTGTTACACTTCCTCTTTTATATTCGATACGATATGGATTAGGATAGGATACTAGACTATTCTCGCAAACGTAAGTAGCTGTTTTCCTAAACGGACTCGAAAAATATTTGGATATTTCGATGAATCTCTCAACTTCAGATTTAAAAGCGTCATTGGTGTCGTATTGTCTAGTATCTCCAGATATATCTGCCTTTGTTCTTTCTTCAATATCTGGTGTAGTCGCATCCAGAGTGCTCATTGCTTTTAATGGTTCAACATAATTATTGAAACAAGCAATAGGACGCGCTATTTTGTGTCGCGGTGTTTTATTTAACTGTTTTTGATCCATTTTAATACTTTGTTATTACACTTCGAATTTATTACCTAAATTTAGTTAAAATTAATAAAAATTTCAAATCGGAAGACGGATTGGTCGATAAGCTTCTAAACTGTAGCCTATATATGACTGAAACCTTCAAACTTGTTCAAAATCGACATTATTTGTCACATATGTCTCATTTGATTTTTTCTGTAGACTTTAAGAAGTTCAAAGCTATTAAACTATTTTTATGATGCATGTTTCTTTTTCTTCTTCGATTCCGGAATAAGCCCGAGGTTGCACACTTATTTGACTTTGTTTATAATTTTTGTATAAGTTGGAATATTTCTGTGTGCAAAGAGAATGCAAAGAAATGAAAAATAAAACAAGTGATAACAGTTTTATAATTACGTACATAACTCTTCGGAATCAATTTAGTAAACGATCGCATATAAACAATAATTTGCTTCAGAATGAATTAATATAGTGTTGATTCAACATTATTTCTATTTTCTTTAGAAATATTGTATTATTTTTTTCATTTTTTATGTTTTAGTTATTGGTTATACGTTGTGACGTTCGACAAAAAATTCTATGAGTTCAAAACTTAGGACAAGCAGCTTTGAGTTTTATTTAAAAGCCTTGTCCATTAAAGATATTTACGAGTATATTTTTAGACGGTTCAAATATGATGAATTTAGCACACGTAAATCCACATATCACAAGATAAACGTATAACTCAACAACCTGCATTAGGGCAGCGTGGTTGTTTAAAGCTCTAACCTTTTTTTGCAATCATTGCAAATAATAAACAGTATTAAAAGACTGTTATACTTTATATGTTTAGCTTCAAAGATTTAGATATATAGCTGACATTTCATAAAATAAAATATCCGGTTTATTATTACAAAAAAAGACCTTGGTGTGACTTAATCGAAACATTGCCATTTTTGATTATATTCTATATATAGTTCCAATAAGGTTTTTAGTTAATCTATATTATAAGATTCTTTAAAGTCTCAGCTTTATATTGTATTATACATAGCATCATTCTTTAACCGTATCCCATTTTAAGTGGGGTCGGCACATGATGTTTGTTATATTAGATTCTCTTCTATTACTTCTCAATTTTGCCGTTACTTCTTTTATATGCATGTTATAATTTACACAAGTTATCTCGAGTCATATATAAAATTACAGGTAATCTAATCTAATCTAGGGTCGGGGACGCCTGTCGGTACAGGGCGGGTAGTCAGCTCCAATTCTGGACTATTCCACCCATTTCCCCTCATGTTGGGACAAGGGTCTCACTGTTATCCCGACAGTGTCACCTGCTCTAACCTACCAGTTGCTCTTACAAACCTTATAATATCCCTGAAGGGGATATTTGTTACGTCTTCTTCTTCAATTTCATCCTTACCTAGTATCTCCCATCTTACCAGCGAGTACATAGGGCACTCAGCCATAAGGTGGAGACTCGTTTCTTCTTCTCCACACTCTGGGCACGCTGCGTCTTCTTTTATTCTCATTATTGACAGGTGTCTGTTTAACAGGCAGTGCCCCGTAGTAATGCCTGTTATGATTTCCACATTTTCCCTGCTGTGAGACATTAGCTGTTTTGTTTTCTTAATGTCGAAAGATTTGAGAAACAGCTTTGATTGTCGAAACGTTGTGTTTTCTTTTCTCGATTCTTCTCGAATCTTTTGCTCGATTCAATTTCTATTCTTTTATCTATAATGCGCTTTATTATCGTGTTTCCAATTGGGAGGAAAGGTTCTGGGCCAACAAATGTTTGACTCGCTCCTTTTCTTGCCAATTCGTCGGCTTTTTCATTCCCTGCATGCCCATGGTGTCCTGGGACCCATGCAATCGTTACTTCTCCAATTTCAGCTAGTCCGTTTAGTACTTGTTTGCATTCCTTTACGATAGCTGAGTTTGTTTCTATACGGTCAAATGCTTTTAATGCGGCTTGACTGTCGCTATATTTGAGTATATTGTGTACCGGTGCCGTTAGTGTTTCTTTCAATTTCCTGGCGCACTCCATGATAGCCATCATTTCGGCCTGGAAAACGCTTGTATATTTACCCAGATTTATAACCTGGTGTAAATTTGGCAAGGTGCTGTAAATAATGCCAGCTCCTGCCAGCTTCGTGGATTCACGTCTAGATCTGTCCGTATAGCAGATGATTTGACGATTGTTACTATTATTTACTTCCCAGTTTTCCTTGACTCCTACGTGTATCCCATATTTCTTATCGAAGATTTTCTGTTTCTTGATCAGGTCAATTCTCTTGACGACCATCGACAGATTATCTCCGTAGATCTTCTCTATTTCAGTATGACCTTTATCCATAAAGTTTCCCTTCCACTGTTCGAATACTTTCATCTTGTACCATTGTTCCACCAAAATTGTTCTACCAAAAGAAAAGCAATACTTTTCTTTTGGCTGCTAGATCCAGAGGATATAATCCTAACAAAACCTCTAGGGCAGCGGAAGGGGTAGTTCGCACTGCACCTGTGATCATTAGTGTTGCTATCCTCTATACCTTTGTTAAGTCTTTACTATTGACTCCGATCTTGGCTCTATGCCATCACATCGAAGCGCCATAGAGTATTCTGGGTAATATAATAGCCGTATAAATCCATTTAATTATTTTAGGCTTCATACCCCAGGTCCTTCCTACTGCTCTTCTACATTGCATAAGCGCTATTTTTGCTTTATTGCATTGTTCTTTAATGTGAGTTCTAAACCTAAGGGTTTTATCCAGTGTGATCCCTAGGTACTTTATTTCTTTCAACAACTGAATCTCGACTCCGTTTATATTGAGTGGATTAAAGTTCGCTATTTTCTTTTTGTTAGTAAAGAGAACTAGTTTGGTTTTCATAGGATTTAGGTTTAGTCCCCTTTCCTGACACCATCTTAATGTTATTTTAATGCTATTACTCATAATGTTCCTTATAGTGCTCAGGTCTCTCCCGGTTACTAAGAGGACTCCGTCATCTGAGTATGCTTGCATGTAAGTCTTCATTTCATTAATTTCCCTGACTAATGAATCTAGAAGGAGACACCATAAAAGAGGTGAAAGACATCCTCCTTGAGGAAAGCCTCTGGTGAATTTTATTATGTGTGTTGCTCCGCTTAACTCCACCGAGATAGAACGATACTCTAGCATGTTCATTATCCAGCGGCCTACTTCATCAGATATACCTTCTCTACAAATAGAGTTTCTTATAGCATTACGGTTTGCTTTGTCGAAAGCACCTTCTATGTCAAAGAAGCAACCCAATGCAAGCTCTTTATTGCTTAGAGTTCTTTCTATTCTTACCACTAGATTATGGAGAGCTGTCTCTGTTGACTTGCCCCCCATATACGCATGTTGATTTTCATGTAGTGGTAGATTACTTAGTTCTATATTAGTTCTTATATGGGTGTCCATCATTTTTTCTATTGTTTTTAAAATTAAGGAGGACAAGCTAATACACCGAAATGACTTCGGTTCTTGGTAGATTTTCTTTCCTGGTTTTGGAATAAACACTGCTTTTACTTTCCTCCAGCTCGTTGGTACATAACCCCATGCCAAGCTAGCCTTGAAAAGTGCTATCATATTTTCTTTAATGTATTTATATGCTACCTGTAGCATTTTTGGGAGTATTTCGTCGGGTCCAGCCGCTTTATATGGTGCAAAGGACATAATACTCCACTTGATCTGCTCTTCTGATATGATATTTCCCGGATCCGACCAATAGTAATTGGTGTTTGGTAATATCTCTTCTTCCTTGATTTCTTTACATTCTGGAAAATGTGCTTCTGTCATCTTAGTTAGTATAATTTTGGAATCTGATATTATCGAATCCTTTTCTTTAATACTACCTAGCCTACAGGTAAATTACAGGTAAATAATATCTAAAATTCTCTTCGTCACTTGATAGGCATCCCTCATCATTAGATGTCGCGAGTAACTCAATCTCCCAAATGTATATTTGAACTTGTAATATATGTTCTTTTAAAAAAGCATAGTTTCTAGAACTGTTCTGTTGTTCTCAAGGTGGTAACCCTATACTGACACGTTTGCACTGTCATTAGGGTAGGTGATCAGACAAACTCAAAAAGGCCACAGGAAGCCGTTGGATCCAAGCGACCCGTATGGGGCGGAAATCCCTTGAATTCATCTTCGATTATGTCTAGCTGTGGAGGTCCATCATTTCAAAAAGAAAGAAGATTAAGGGTAGAACCGATATGAAGGTCTTTTTTATAATTGCAATATTTAATTCACCAAGTTTTTATATGAAAATATGTTGTTGTAATATTTTATAAATCAACTCGTTGGGTCCTTGAACCATAGGAAAATTATTTCAATAAATGCGTGTAGTTGTCGAACTTTAAATAATTATTATAATAAATAATCAAGGATTACTAAACATCTAAACAATGGTATTGAGTTACATAACAAAACCGTGTGATCGGATAGTACTTAATTTTTATCTTGTAGAGATGTTTTTTGTCGCAGTACATGAGTTAGAGACAAAAAACATCTCTAGCATCTCAAGCATGAGTTTTGCACTTTACAATGACATATTAAAATATTTTTGAAAATCCTTTTAGTTTCAAACAAAACTTCAGTTAAATAATGTAAATTGAAACTGTTTAAAAGAACGACCGCCGATTTTCTTATTGGTTTTTCTCGGTAAATGCAACATTCGGAACCAGGTGAAGCTTTATTAGATCTAATTGATGATTCAAAAGTTTACTTGAATAAAGATTATTTTGATTTAATTTAATTTTTATGTGAGAGTACGCATCTCTTTTCCGCGTAGTACCTAAGAAATTGAATTATTTTACATCTATAATTTTAATTACACTATATTCATTTTCGCATTAATAACTAAATAACCCTTCACAAACGTTATTAATAAAAAAAAAATTTAAATGTAATTAAGCACAATTGACGTAGTCAAACAAATTGTTTCGTCACTGCCGAAAATTTCCAACTCTTTTGAAAGCATAGCATTTAGCTAAGCATAGCTTTCACGATACATATGATATACTATCTCGAATAATTAGTATAATTTTAAAGTTTACTACTGCCTTCTTTTTCTATTCGCTTTGTATATTAATGACACAAGTTTTGAAAACCTATTAAAAGTAGTTTTTCTTTGTTTTGTATGAAATTAACAGTTTATTAAGTTATTTTTATCTATGTACGTAATTGTCAAAGGCTGACGACGCGTGATCTTTACCTACAAGTGGGGTCAAACTCACCAAGCCCGCAAATAATTTGTCCGCTCAAAACAATTGTATGGAAATTTCTACTTATTGTATAGAATTTTTGTTTACGCATGAACAAAAAGAAGATGACGTTTGTCTTTTAATCATTTTTTTATAAAAAAAACATATTAATGGACTTTGATTTTAAAAGACGAATATCACGATTTTATTTTAGATCATTAATACAGAACAAAATACCTTAACTTATACTTATGAATAACTATAACTTTTGGTACTCCTGATAATAAAAGCTTGGTACTTCTTTTGAAATTGACTGAAATTGACTGTACTGAAGTCATTTGCCTTAGCGTTTTATGAATTGACAACATTGCATTGTAAAAGGAGCAAAATCAATATTTCTTACTAGGTTAGCGATCTTTAATTAACTTGAATGACTCAGAAGTAAAATTACTACTTATACGCTTTTAAGATGTAGTATTTCAATCGTCAGAGTTCATGACATTTTTGTTTATAATTTTGCATACATGTGGGCCTGTCTGAATTTATTAGGTGATTTTCCATAACGTCAAATCTCGCTCATAGCGGTAGTTAATTATATTTAACTTAGTGGTTATTTAACTTAGCGGTAGTTAATTTAAGTTTAACAAATATATTTAGCGATTATTCTTAAGATGCAATAAAGGGGTACCTAATTTTTGTAAATAACAATGTTTAGATTGGCAAAAGGAAGTAATATTTTTCAAACTTTTTTATTCAAGTAAATTTTTTCATTCAATTTTTATTCAAGTAAACTTGTAAACAAGTGCTTTTGAATCGTCAACTTTACTATACACCTAGGAGTCACTTTTAACTCAGTCTACCCTTTATCCGACATATTCACGTTGTCCGTTACCAGGCAGCGTTTGCCGTGGGAAGCCTCTAGCCGATTTTATGCATGACTATAGGCTAACCGTTAAACTCGGCGAGTGCTCGTAGCATGATATAAATGAAGTGACTCACACCCGTATTCAAGAAGCATACTCAGCTAAGTAAGCACAAATTACTATGCGAAGGAGGCTAGTTCACTGTGAGTTCCTCGTGTCAAGCCTTCCATTTCATAAACAATACTTAGGCCACACTCAACTAAAAGAACGCTATGCGTCCAACTGCGCGCTCTGATTGGTCCATTTGATGTGGCGTAGTTCAGACTAGTTTTGACAAATGTCAATGTTATTAACAGTTTGTTGTGTTGTTAATAACAAACAAACATAACCTTATTTTGGTATTCCCGTAATTTGCAGTTGATCGTGTTAATAATTTTTTTATGATATTTTGTGTATTGTGCGGTGTAAATAAAATATAGTTTAGTATAATGACTTCGCCTTTGTATTTAAATGCAAGCACTGCAACTCCTAAGAGGTAGAACTATTTTTCTTTAATTTATTATGTATGATAATTTTGTTGTATAGTTTTACTTATGTTATTTACTAGACAAAGTTAAATGATTATAAGAATAAAATATAATAAATAGATAACTAATAAATAATTTTGCCTTTAACCAAAGCGGCGCGAATACTATGCGTTCGCTAAAGTAGCTCCTTATCTATTTTAGCTGTGCGTCGATTTTGACAAACGCATAGTAGAACACTTCACTCAAGTAATGTCTATGAATTGGTTTGAATGACCCTATGCGTCCCTGAGCACTGTGCATTCTCATAGTAATGTTTATGAATACGGGTGTCAAACAATCTCGTCCTACCACCGCGCACTTGTACTTCGCACGCAAGGATTGAGTTAAACCGTTGGCTTATAGTAAAGTAAAGTGTCTCTTCGCAACAAAGTGATGCTTTACAAGACCAGCATTAGACCCAAAATGTCCTATGCGAAGTATACGTTCGCACACGTCCCAGAATCACCACTGTCCGTTGCAGACATTTTAAAACCTATTCATGCGGGCGTCCGTTGGTCGTACGCATTGTGAATCTCCGTAGACTCTTCGATCTGCCCACGAGCTTTTCAGATGATTCTCTAAGACTTACTTCGAGAAAGCTCACGCTTCACCCAAATCTCCTTATAGTGGCCGCGTCCAACTATAAGGTGTTTCCCAACAAATTTCTTAGACGCCTCAAGTTGTTAGGCTTCAGGATTGTTAAATACCGCCAATATTATAACATCGTAACAACATACACACAAAACGTCTTCGGTGGCAAAAACGAAGTCCTCACTTGCATGTCTAGAGACCGAGACGCTCTGCCGCGGCCATAGTGACTTCTTCTAAGTCAAATTATACGTTCATCGACCCCCCAATACGCGTTGCTTTAAGCCCAGGTTAGGTGTCACAGGAGTCACACTTAAGGCGAAGTACAAGTAATAATAATAATAATAGTCGTGTCGCACTAGCACTTCCGCACTCCGTGATCCTTTCTTATAGGAGTTACCTTTGAAACGTAGTTTCTCGAAGCTAATACTAAGCTATGCTAACATAAACGTAAAAAATCCTATTTTTCTATCGGGAACAGTAAAGAAACACACTGTACATAATGAGGTAAGTTGCGGGTACAGCATGTATAACAGACTCGTATATTGCGTCATAATTTTCTTGTATTCGTGTTTATTAAATTACGTTGGTTTTTATTTTCAAGGACGGCCTTATAAAAATCAACTTTATAAGATAGAAGCCACTTATTGAAAGGGCGATCCAAATAGATTGCGGAAATATAAAATGATTGAAATATTTAAGACTAGCTGCGACTGCGAATTCGCCCGCTTCACAAATAGTATAAATTATACCAAAATGGATTTAAAGAAAGGAAAATTCCTACCTAAGAATACCTAGAAAAAGAAGAATTTTTTAATCAATCTCAAAACTTTTTTATTTTAACAGTAATCATTTAATATCATGTAATATCATGTAATATAGGAGACCCAATAAAAGTTTTAAAAATGTTAATGGTTAACATTTTTGAAACCCACCAGGTTAATTTGAAGCAGATTCTAACACCCGTATTCATAAACATTACTATGAGAACGCACAGTGCTCAGTGACGCATAGGGTCATTCAAAACAATTCATAGACATTACTTGAGTGAAATGTTCTACTATGCGTTTGTCAAAATCGACGCACAGCTAAAATAGATAAGGAGCTACTTTAGCGAACGCATAGTGTTCGCGCCGCTTTGGTTCAAGGCAAAATTATTTATTAGTTATCTATTTATTATATTTTATTCTTATAATCATTTAACTTTGTCTAGTAAATAGTATAAGTAAAACTATACAACAAAATTCTCATACATAATAAATTAAAGAAAAATAGTTCTACCTCTTAGGAGTTGCAGTGCTTGCATTTAAATACAAAGGCGAAGTCATTATACTGAACTATATTTTATTTACACCGCACATTACACAAAATATCATAAAAAATTTATTAACACGATCAACTGCAAATTACGGGAATACCAAAATAAGGTTATGTTCGTTTGTTATTAACAACACAACAAATTGTTAATAACATTGACATTTGTCAAAAACTAGTCTGAAGTACGCCACATCAAATGGACCAATCAGAGCGCGCAGTTGGACGCATAGCGTTCTTTTAGTTGAGTGTGGCCTAAGTATTGTTTATGAAATGGAAGGCTTGACACGAGGAACGCACAGTGAACTAGCCTCCTTCGCATAGTAATTTGTGCTTACTTAGCTGAGTATGCTTCTTGAATACGGGTGTAAATGTACTAGTAAATCCGAAACATCCGAAACAAATAATTAAAACCAAAGATAAAAAAAAATCACTGACGTTTTTGTCGATAAAAAAGATTCCTATGTTTACGCTCATAATGCGCGCATATGATTTAAGAACTTGACTTCGCGCTGGAGACCAGTGTGTGGAAGTTGAACATTTTAGTTTTATATGGTTTTGCACTCATATTTTGACGTTATAATTTACTAATATAAGTTTGTGATTTAATTCATTCAGAATAAATAATAGATATCTGGTTTTAAATATGAATTTTTAATTATTTATATTAGCTGTATAATAAAGTCAATACATTAACGACTTTTGACCATAGATTTTACTAGAAGTTTATTGATATTATCTTGAATTTAACTTGTAACTATTTAAAAAAATATATTTATACTACTGATACCCGCGACTTCGTTCGCATTGACTTTACCATTAAACCTGTTGTTCTGTGTCAGAAGGAAAATTGGGAATTCTTATATCCTATATATTAACTAGATATATAAGCTTGAATAATATCAACTTTCATGAAGATTGCTCCAGTGGAATTGGAATCATTGAAATCCTCATAACAAACAGACTAACATTTGGAGTAATGATATTAGAGTAACGATTTTTCTATATTTTCATCATTTTTTCGTTGTAATTAAAATTTAAATATTACTGAAATATTTGCAATTAGATATTAATTATTAGAATCTTTTTTGTACCACAATTGTGAGAGTCGCAGGTTCAAACCCAAGGTTCTTCTTCCTGAGTTTTTGAACCTGCCAATGAGTTTTTCTATTCAATTTATCACGCGCTTTTATTAAGGAAAACTACATGTCTTTAGAGGATTCTGGAGATTTGGATGAATCTCGGCTTTTTTGTATGCCTCCGTAATATGCTTTAAGTAAAGCACTTACGTTAAGCGTAAGTAGACATTCCGCGTAGACAACGGACAGAATTAATAACAAAAATATAATAAGAGCGCATGTCTGGCGTATTAATATATTTTAAAAGACAAAACGCTTTAACTATTTTCTGTTTTTTAAGTTTCTAATGAAAAATGTTTGAATGTGTCATCATCATCATCAGCAACCTGTTTTTTCCCACTGTTGGACATAAGTCTCCCAACTGAGCTCGGTCTTCAGCTCTTCGTTTCCACCTGATGCCAGTCACTCTGCGGATATCATCACTCCACCTAGCCGGAGGACTTCCTACACTACGTTTGCCAAGACGCGGTCTTCACCCCAGAATACCTACCCCAGCGGTGGTCGGTTCTGCGACAAAAGTGACCGGCCCACTGCCACTTAAGCTGGTTAATCCTTTGGGCTACGTCAATTAATTTTGTTATCTGTAGGATCACTTCGTATTGTTCTTGCGTTTGAATGTGTAGGTTATCTAAATAGAACAAAACAATGTTTTCATATACAGATGCTATTTATTAGAATGAACCACCCTTATTCTTATCGAAGTGCCGTAAAAGGTGACTAAGATAAGTTGACCTACCGTGTGGTATCCGCTTGAGTAGAATAGACCTTCCTTCTTACCAAGGTGTCGTAAAATACGACTAAGGTAAGTTGACGTCAGGCAGGGGCCGATCGTAAAATACGTAGCCAAATCATGTGACAACATGTTTATAACATGTGCCGACCCCACTTAGATAGTGGGATAAGGGTGGGAAGATGAAGAATGTTTTTATGCACAGACATTAGATAACTCATAGATACTCTCTACCTAATCGCATGTGATTTATAGGTAGATACGTAGGTCTAAGCTCAAACCTCAATGTCCTAAAAAGAGAGATCTATGTCCAGTAGTGGGATATTAACAGGCAGACAAAAAAATAAACATCAGGGTGTTCCTAATTATATTAACGGGGACGCCTGTGGATGCAGGACGGTTAGCCAGATACAGCTGCGGACTATGCTTCCCATTTCCCAATAAGTTTATAATCAAAGTAAAGAAATCAGTATATGGATGACTTTGCCGAAAAAGATTTTTTGCATAGCGAATTAATATTACATATAGTTCGTACTCGTCGATGTCGCGCTAGATAGTGACGTCAGAAGCGTGTATATAGACGGTTGCGCGGAAGTTTATCAAGTAGTCAGAATTGAGACGTGGTTAGCAGTTTGACAATCATCAACGGCTCCGTATATTATTAGTAGTGAATGAGCCTACCCTAAAGCGCAGGTAGGAGTTACCCTTAAAAACTAATTTTAGTGTGTGTGATAATAATATTTTAAATACATCTTCAAAATTGATGAATTTTATGATTTTTTTAATATGGTAATAAGTGATCATTAAAGTATATAGGAAACTTTGAATAAAAGGTATTGTTTTTTTACAATTCATAACATATATATTTCTATTTAATATATTTTAAACTAAGTATACAATCGCAAATATATAATAATAAGAAAAAAATGGCACATGCTATCAAATAATATAACGTAAAAGCTATTAAATATATTTATTTTACTTATTTGCAATATAAATATTCTTAAATAAGAAATCCGTTATGAATTTAAATCATGATAACTCAAGCAGACTTGAAATTTCACAGAAATACTATAATAAATTATTTTAAATAAATACACAACGTGTAAATTTGTAATATCCCGTGAATATTCCGTTAATGTATATAATATAGTATATCAATATAATAACAAATCATAACTGATTTAATAATGGTATTAATTTTTTTCATAAGATAGTGTTCAACAAAATACGGTACAATATTTGTATTGATCTCTAACAATAAGAGAAAAGATATATAAAAATAAAAATATTAATATTAGTTCGTATTCAATATAATTTTTTGAATAGCAATAAAATCAATTTAAAGGAAGTTACTATTTATATAAAATGAAATATCGAATTCAGTAAATTTTCGAATGCAATTATTCTGATCTGTGTCAAGGTGATATTGCACACGCGGAAACCAAATCGATAATCTTGAAAATTCACAATATATAATGTTAATGTAGATTCGTAGAGTTGACATAATTTATATATTACTAGCAATGCCCCGCGGTTTCACCCACGTCCATACCGATCTCGTTGTAGTGGAAAGTCTACGAAGTCGGAATATAGATTTATTTTATAGATTATTTAATTATAAATAATGGGTATCATTAGTATTCTTGCAATAAGAGCTAACTCACCAAATGCAGGCCCTGCTATAACGGTCGCTACAATGAATTTGTTATGGCATTATTTGCTTTCGATTTACTTTCTTAAATTCGTAATATCTTTTGATTGGGATGTCGGATTTTAATAATTTAAAAAGTATTTTACAGATATTGAAATAGTTTTTAATAAAATATCATTTAATGGGATTACAGCGATATGAAGAAAATGGTTTGATTATTGTCGGCACTTTTACCAATTATTACAATGTAAAAAAATAGATATATTTGCATAACAATAATTAGACATATGGTATTGCGGACTTTTTTGTGGATATGGATACGTTTTATAATACTGTAGAATATTTTTTGTTCTATCATCAATAGTTTCCGCAGCGCACGCGACGAAACATTTTTACGACTTAATTTTTACACCTTATTACAATTTTGTTACGAACTCCTATTTCTTTAAAAATGTATTATAGCCTATGTTGCTCAGTGAAGAAGCAGCTTTCAAATGGTAAAATAATTTTTGAAATCAGTTCAGTAGTTTTTGCGTGAAAACGTTACAAACATACACACATAGAAACAAACATACAAATCTTTCCTATTTATAATATTAGTATAGTTTAGTATAGACTTGCCCGTTGGCGCAGTGGGTAGTGACCCTGTATTGAGCTCGTTTCGATTCCCTCCGAGGGCCAACATTTTCTATAAACATTTCGTTGGTTCTTCGATCCTGAGTGTATATTTGTATTTAAGTATGTATTTAAAATTATAAATGAAGTATATCCACCAGATTTTCGTCACCCATACGAGTATTATTTATTTATTTATTTATTTATTTATTTATTTATTCATTACATGTACACTTACAGCTAAAACCAAAACGCATACATGATATATAGAAAACATTAAAAAAGGAAAAAAAAAACATTTACAATACATTTCTTACATTAGTTACTATCTAAAAAGCACATAACGATCTTTAAAAAAGTTACTTACTTTGAGGACGGACGAGATTGTGTGAAAGTATGTTTACATTTATTCATATTATATTGACTTTTTCAACTGCTTCCAGATATATTGAAAAAGATTATAAACTTAACTATAAAATAAAACCAACTGTTACTTAAGCTATCGTGACTAGGCGGTTATTTAATTAATAAAGTGTAATATGTTTTAAGAAGGATTTTAAAAAACAGGATACAGGAATAAAATCATAAATATGTCAGCATCACTAGTGGTATTCGCGACTTTGTTCGTACCAACTAAAACGTTTAAGTACCCTCGAAAATGTTTGTATGTGTTTTTCTGATAGAAAACGGATTTTTTTATATATATGTTATCCTGAAGCTTAAATTGTTCGAAATTTTCATAATGTTCAGCAGATTAACCGTCTTAGCGTAACAGACAGACTTTTGCATTTATAAAATAGTACAGATATATATTAATAATATCAGAACATTTATTCCGTATTAATAATACGGAATAAATGTTGTGGCCTTCTACGACAAGTTTTATTCTATTAGCTCGTTTATAGGCTAATAATCAATGTCGTCAATCGCTAATATGTATAGTCGAAGCAAATTTTTTCAGTGTCATCCATATTTTAAATACTATATTTAATTCCTACACTGTTTTGTGTGCAGCGAATTTCTGTCTTCTTTCACGATTTTTCGTGTCTATCAATCCCAATTTTTTCTTCAGAGGTTTTATTTTTGTGTCATATTTGGTACCTATATATTGTGTTCTTTAATTTGTTAACTTTGAAGATATTATTCTTTAATATAAAATATAAGCTTAAATCCTGGCATTATAGTATAAATGATTTGTAATTATAAGATAAAGAGTTGGCGCTGTGGGTAGTGACCATGCCTTCAGCTCCGCGGGTCGCGGGTTCGATTCCCGCCGAGGGCCAACATTTTCTAAAAACAAATTGTTGGTTCTTCGAGCCTGGGTGTGTATTTGTATTTAAGTATGTATTTAAACTTATATATGTAGTATATCTACCAGTTGTCCGACACCCATAACACAAGTATTAAGTTACTTACATTGGGGACGGACGACCGTGTGTGTAAATTTCCCATATATTTATTTAATTATTTATTTATTTATTTAAAGTGTACCGTTAAAGTGTAATTTTTATTTTATAATTTTTTTATTGCAACATTTAATATGTACTTAATTCTATTTAATTATTTTGTAATAACTGTGGTATTTAACCGATCATTCTGGGAATCCTTTTTAAGTGAAGATTCTATTTGACAAAGAACCATGTAAACTACAATTATTTGAATAATTAGATATAGAAAAATAACTTAAAATTATTATTTGTTTGGAGAAGACTTCCTATAGTCTCTAGAGTCTACACTGTTTAATTTCATATGAGTATTTGAAGCCGATCAGTTGGGTTAGATTCGCGTTACAATACTTCGTCTTGTTTGTGTTCATTTAAAATCTACCTCTAACTCTACACCTGTCTCTACAAAAAAATTATTGATTTCAACTTTCAAACGTTTAAAGAAATACTTTCAAAATTTAATAAATATATAAAAAATAAATATATGGGACGTTTACACACACGGTCGTCCGTCCCCAAAGTAACTAAAATACTTGTGTTATGGGTGACAGACAACTGGTAGATATACTACATATATAAGATAAATACAAATACACACCCAGGCTCGAAGAAACAACAATTTGTTTATAGAAAATGTTTGCCCTCGGCGGGAATCGAACCCGCGACCCGCGGAGCTTTAGGCAGGGTCACTACCTACAGCGCCAACTTGCCAGTCAAATATACACTTAAACTTGTAAGATTTGAAAAATAAGACCACCAGCAATCACAGTACAGTGCAATAGCACGAAGTGTAGAGAGTAGGTGCCATTGAAAAAATTCGTGCAAAAGCTCGTGTCATTGGCAGTGCAATAAAATTCACATACTCGCTCAGGTTACTCGTTAATCTTGAATATACTCGTTGATATTTTCGAAAATATTAAAATTCAATTTATTTAATACTTCTTAGACTATTTTTCAAAAGGTGAAATATTTAAAAAATATATATAAATATTTTATTATAGTGTCAATATATACTTTCAAAATGACATAAGTCATTAATTGTTGCTTCCTTAACAGCAAATCATCTTCAAGATGAACTACGCATCCACCGAAAGTGTCGTGGTCGCTAATACATGGGCCACGACAAATCTTTTCTACGTACTACTTGTTCCTGCTATTCTGGTTTGGTATGCTTACTGGAGAATATCTAGAAGGCATTTTTATGAGCTCGCAGAAAAACTTCCGGGACCTAAGGGGCTGCCGCTGCTTGGGAACGCCCTAGAATTTACTGGAGGTTCAGCTGGTACGTTTACATACGTTTAAAAATCGAATTTAAAACTTGTTCCGTAAACTTAGAACTTAAAAAAAAATTTAGATTTCGATTTAATTTTTTTGACAATAATTAATACTTTAGAGAACATTATTTTTATTTCAACATAGAAATATTTAAAACAATGGTGGAGAGAAGCTACGAGTATGGAGAAGAGAGTGCAATTAAAATCTGGATAGGCCCTAGATTACTAGTTTTCATATATGATCCACGAGACGTGGAACTAATCCTGAGCAGCAACGTCCACATTGATAAGGCAGATGAATACAAGTTCTTTAAGCCCTGGCTCGGAGATGGTTTACTTATCAGCACTGGTAAGTGGCGTATAAATATCATTATACTTGCAGATATATTAAGTGTTGTTAATTAATACGATTAGAGATATTAAATATTTATGATAACTTACAGTATAAAACTTGATTTTATCGCACACATTACACGTGTATAATAATGAATAATAAACTTTACTGCATATGATATAAGACCTAATTAGTTTTACAAAATAAGTTGCTTTTGCTATGTCATAGAATCTTTTTTATATATTTCAGATTGTTATTACAAATGACGTCTACTAAAAGTTATAGATTTTATATTAGATTCGATACTACCTCATACATTTTTAACGAGTATAAGTGAAGTCATTCACTGATTGAGTATTGACTTTATAATTTATTAACAACTCTACGTGGATGGATATGTGACTAGAGCGAGGCCGAAAAAGAGATGGTTGGATTGTGTGAAGTATGACATACATATAAAAGAAGGAAAGGATAGGAAAGAATGCTTGAGAGAAAGGTTGTGCCAACCTCACTTAGAATGGGATGAGGGCATAAGAATTGTGAATTTATTTACTATTACATGTATATGTTACAATGATTTAAAATACATAATTCAGGTTTATACAATGATGAATATAAAGTTGTCTCTCATAAAATAAAATACGATTTTATTTAAGGTCAAAAATGGCGGTCTCACCGAAAACTTATTGCACCCACTTTCCACTTGAATGTACTCAAAAGTTTCATAGAACTTTTCAACGCTAATTCTAAAGCGGTAGTCAACAAACTTAAGAAGGAAACTGGCACATTTGATTGTCATGACTATATGAGCGAATGCACCGTGGAAATTCTTCTTGGTGAGTGTTTTTTTTTTTAACTTTATTAGATCAGAATAGATGATGCTTGTTATGGTCATAAGCTGTGATAGCCCAGCGGCGAGACCGTGCTATACTTTGAGAGGGTCACAAGTTCAAACCCCGGGCTGAGTTTTTTTTTAAACTTGTATGTAATTGATAACTGCATTATTCATACGCTTTAATTTCAGCTGATTGTTGAACTCCTCAGAACTAAGGTTGGATGTTCCATTGATGGAACAATAATCAATAACTTAAGTTATGCTGACGACATGGTTCTGCTGAGTCCATCAATCAACGCACTCAGAAGGTTGCTTAAAATATGTGAGTCATATGCTGCGTCACATGGTCTCGTATATAATGTAAAAAAAAGCGAGCTACTAGTTTTTAAAAGTAGAGGAAGTGTTCTAGGGGACATCCCCCCAGTATATCTAAATGGTGTAACGTTAAATAGAGTAAATTATTTTAAATATCTCGGTCATATCGTTACAGACGACCTCTCTGATGTTAAGGACATTGAAAGGGAGCGTAGGGCGTTGGCGGTTCGATGCAATATGTTAGCCCGTAGGTTTGCGCGTTGTAATAGAGACGTAAAGCTCATATTATTCAAGGCATATTGCCAAACATTTTACACGTGCAGCCTGTGGGTTACATATACGCTGAAGGCCTACAATGAACTGCGTACCCTATATAATAATGGGTTCAGAATGCTGTTGGGGTTGCCGAGTTTCTGTAGTGCGTCATTGATGTTTGCTGAAGCTCGAACAGACGATTTCTATGCAATCTTAAGGAAAAGAGCAGCATCAATGATGAACAGATTACGTAGTAGCTCCAACGGTATTCTGAAAACACTTTATGGAAAATTGGATAACCCATTTATGAAGCACTGGATTCGTATGCATATGCATTCCCAGTGCTTCACAAATGGTCGTTATGCCATAATTTACTTTAATGCATTCGCTTAACCCTTGCGGATTATAGCAAGGTAGTTCTGTTATAGTGCTTGTAATATGGAATTCCTCTTTGTTTCTCTCTTCTTCTTCTAAGTCTTTGTTTATTTTCCCTAAAAATAAATGAAACTATGATGTTTATGTTATTATGAAATTAGTGTTACACAACAATGTTCTTGGGTTTTTTAATTTTGATCCATAAGAAAATAATTTACATTGCTAGGGGCTACATAGTTATTAATACTAGAGTGGCGGAGTGGGGGAGCTATAAATAGGCCTATAAGTGATAGTGACATTATTATTTATTATGATGAGAGAAAGACGAAACTCTTATACTTTATCTTTTTCTAATCACACATAAAAAAGAGAGACAGATAGAATACCCTCATTTGCTTGATCTTACTCTAATATAGCACATTCTTGGCTGTCTTCCCTGTTCTACTATAACTCTATATTGCGAATTGGATACAATGTCATAGCTTGTATATTTACAAAGTTAACCGTGAAAAGTAATAATGTAAGGGTCGCATTCGATATCTAACCAAAATAAGCCAAAAAATTAACTTAAATTTATCGTATAAGTTAAGGAATATCACTTGATATTAGACAAAACAGAGATGATTTAAACATTAATAATATGATAAAGAAAACAACGTGGACACGACGCTCTTCGCCATATTTACACGACAAAATATTTATTGTATCGGGACAAGACTCGCAGGGTCACGACATTTTATCAAATGTATGCAGTTAGTGTTCAGAAAAGTTGATATACTTGAAATGTCCTATGACTTAAATTTATGATATTCATTCTGACACGTCAGACGTTGTCCTGTCTTAACTTCTTAAGTAACAGAGTTTTTTAATTTTCTAATGTTCCGCTAGACTTACCTTACCTTAGAAGAACCTCCCGGCAATAGTTAACGCAAAAAAAAGCGAAATCGTTCCATCCATTTACGTGGGGCGCAACCAAGGAAACTATAATTAAATTAAAAATATTAAATAAATTAAAGTATATAGAATTAGCTGACCGCGCAAACGTTTTTTTATAATATTAATTATTACTAGGGTTTTATCAGTGTACACTATAAAAAAATAAAAAATGTTGTTCAAAGAATGAAAACAAAATATTTGGAGGACCGTCGTTATCACTTAGGAGTATGAAAAATAGATAGTAGCAGATTCTCCGATATACTGAATATGCATATTAAATTTCATAAAAATCGGTCAAGCCGTTTTGGAGGAATATGGTAACATTTTTACACGAAAATTAAACTTTCAGAGTATACTTAATGTCACATTTTGACATTTGACACTTGATATTAACAATTAACAATTGTATTATATTTAAATAGATTCTTTTGTTGAGGAAATTGAAGCTTAGCGGTTTTGAAGCATTTGATTTGATAAATCATATAGTAGTGAATAGAACAATTTGTATTATATAAACATCAAAATTATTAGTACAAATGTAACAATAATATAATTTTGCTATAGTTTTATTTTAAAATTTAATATTACAAAATAATAAAATAATATATGATATATATAAAGCCGTGTGGTATCCGGCAGAATATAATAGACCACACTCCTTTCTTACCGAGGTGTCGTAAGAGGCGACTAAGGTAAGTTGACGTCAGGCAGGCGGCTGGTAAATACTTAGCCAAATCATGAGAGAACATGTTTATAACACGTCGTTCCGACCCCATTTAGAGTGGGATAAGGGCAGGAGGATGGTGATCAGTTATTAAACTAACGAGGAACATTAAGAATTAATTTCTTGAAGAAAAAATAATTACTATAATAACTACAATAGTTTTGGTTAAGCCAAATCAAACAATTGAGGTAACTTAGTTATTTCGCTAAATAATATCAATGTATAATAATTGATGTAAGTTTGACTTTCTGTCCTAAACAACAAAAAAACCGGTCGATTATAAACCGGAAAAATCTCATGCATTATCATTATGTCACCTCCAAATGATATCCTTTATCCATCTTCGGAATACACAATATAAACTGGTTACTTTTAGAATAAGGCAAGGATAAGTAATGCTAGTCTGAGGTATTTTAAAATTCGTAAGTCACTTAATAATTCGAATGCAACTTTAACTATTACTCAATGCAGTGCCTGTATTACATTAAATATATATAAAGATTGGTGATAAACAGATTTAAAAGAATAGAAAAGAAAGTGATTTAAGTTTTGGTCGCAATTAGTTCAAACTGTCCTGTCAAAAAGGACTAACCAAAACACTTTGAAAGGGCAACGGGTTTATTATATTTTTATAGAACGAAATATGTGCATACAAGCTTACGTTAATGATAAAAAAAGCTTGGATTTAAGTTGCAACTAGCTACGCACTATTATATGTCATTTGTCAAGCAATTATTATATATTATTTAAATAATTATTTTTGAAAAGAGTGACCGTCGAGTATTTTGCTGGTTCTTCTCGTTAATAGCACGTTTCCGAACCAGTCGTAGCTTCATTGTAATTTTACGATTCAAAAGTGCTTGTAAAAGCCAAGTTGAATAATGAATAATTTGAATTTGAATCTCTTAAACAAGTACATTTATAAAAATAACGATAAATTTTAATCATATATATATCTGTATTATTCCTTTATTTGTTTGCTATTCCCCGTAAGAATAATCATTTCTGTCCCTTTCCATAGTGCACGATAGAAATTTATTTAAGTTTCGCATGTTCCGATTCCTATATTGTGTATTAACCGACATCAGATATGGGATTTCATCTATCTAATGTATATTTATCCGACACAAAGTTAACACAACAGTTACAATCAAACCAGTAAACACTTTTTACATTACTTGATAATTAGATTTAGATTTTGAATAAAAAATTAATAATTAAGGGCCGTAAGAGTTCAGATATACTCTGTTATACATTTGAGCCTCCTGCGTAAATTACTGTTGAGTTTATCTTATATAAAAAATTCTCGTGTCACAATGTTAGTTATCATACTCCCCCTAAACGGCTTGACCGATTTTTATGAAATTTTATATGCATATTCAATTGATCTGAGAATCCGCTACTATCTATTTTAATTTTTCATACTACTTAGTGACATTAAAAAAAAAATTTTTAGATCAAATCTTTTATTTTTTATAATGTATATAGTCTATTAATTCTCTAGAAATAATTTATATCGAAAAACAACGTTTATCCGGCCAGCTAGTTACTAATATAAAGATTTTGTTTTTGGGAAGAATTTATATTCATTCCGTTCCATTTTGCGTTCCGTTTTCAATAAACAAGGATTTTTCGTCACGTTCTGTATTTGACGCTTCATTGCGTATAACGTGACTTGAAACGTTGTCCCAACTACTGATGAATACAAATGAATAAGCGAGATATATTTCGCTTATTCATTTGCAATAGATGGCTATGGATTTAATTATTTATGCGGTGTAGATAAAGTAATGCACACATTAATTAACTAAAAACAAAAATAGCAACTCTATTTTTTCTTCTTAATGACCTTATAAAACAAATAATCTATTTACATTAATTCTTTTTTTTTTCTGGTTATAAAAAAGAAATGAAATGAAATGATATATGTAAGAAAAAAACCGTTTTTTATGTTTAAGCTAAAACTAAAAATCATCCAGTCCTACAGTGAAACGTTCTTCTTTAACCTTATAATTTTATAAAATTTGTTTAGAATTAAAAACTATTTATATGTGGTGTCACGTACACATTATAACATTGACCGCGTTGCTCCACTAGAACCGTGATCTTGCACATATGGGCATATATCAGGTTCTGCTTAGCTAAACAACACAGAATTATCTACATATCAAAACACCTTGAAATAATATACAAACAAAATGTGGTCTTATATACAATTTGTAATGATTCTTTCAAATAACCTTCCAAACTTGAATAACATTTCAGGTAATACTCGTAGATTTAAATTCAGCGATAGTTTTATCACATTTTAACGCCGTGTGGTATCCGGCAGAATATAATAGACCACCCTCCTTTCTTACCGAGGTGTCGTAAGAGGCGACTAAGGTAAATGCCGTGTGGTATCCAGCTGCATAGAATAGACCACCCTCATTTCTTACCGGGTTTCGTAAAAGGCGACTAAGGTAAGTTGACGGCAGGCAGGCGGCCGGTCATAAAATACGTAGCCAAATCATATGACAGCATGTTTGCAAAATGTTGTGCCGACCCGACATAGAGTGGGATAAGGGCAGGAGAATGATGATGAGTTTTGTTACATTTTACAACGAAATATTTTGGACTAAAAGACGTTTGAACCGTCCGCGTCGGTAAAGTAAAAATATATTTTTTTTAATGAATAAGAATAAATAATAATTGGTAGATTTATATTTATAATTCAGTAATTATCTAATTAGGTAATTAAGTTTAATTAAGTATTAGTAATTAGTCTAATTAAGTAATTAGTATTATATTAAGTTTATCTCTAAAAGTTTACAGATAAACTATAAAGTATAAAGTAGAGTCAGTTTCTAATTTAGTTCATTATGAAATTACCGAATAATATATTGTTTCTAACATGAAATTAAGATTATTATACAGATGTGAAAAATTAAGATATGGTTAACTAATATATGGAATGTTACATATTTCATTAGTTTTTTATCATCATATATCATATATCATTTATCATCGCTATACTACATTATATACATATACACAACAAAGCTAAAAATATAGTTCTTTACAAAATGTTATTTTTCTTCTTCATCCGATGAATATCCACATCTAACATGATTAGGTCTTTTCAATCGATTTGCACGCTTTGTGCCGGCTGGATTCAGTGGCTACTTCTGATCTTTTTGGGGTTGCAAGGATTGCAGTTGCATGGACTGCCCAATCTGCGTTTTCTGGCGCAAATTCGCATCTTGACTCGCCGTCGCATGACGTCGCATGTTCAGCAGTCATGCTATCACTTGATCAATTGGTAGCTTGTCAATTTGTCCCTTTTTATAGATCTCCCTAAATACAAGAGCAATCTAGAATATTACAGCTCGTAAGCTGCATAATCAAGCAAATTTTATTCAGATGCAAAATCAACCATATATATAAATAAACAAGTATATTTGACACATCTATTTCAACATCGGTCGCTTTGTAATTATTCGTACGATGTTTGCAACACGTTCAAAAGTGATTCATGGTGACATAAGGAAAAGCGTATAGAACGCATTAAGAGTCAAGTTTAGCGACCCCCCACAAGCACACGTAATACTAATGGGCGATAATCACCATAGACGGGAGTGGAGTACAATTGTCCGTAGTAACAATAATTGCGAAAGGTTTTGAATTAAGCCGAGGTTAATAGTCTGCAGTCTTTCACCCAAATCAATGAACTGCCAAAAATTTTAGGGAACATACAAATTATTTTTGTATCGATTTCCTTTTATTTTAGTCAGTGCCCATTGATTTAAATATGAACGATTCGTTTCCAGAACATGAATTATATCTATTTTTATTATAAATACCTTAATTTGTGGATCTGGATACCCTGGATAGCGCATCACAGATCTTTATTACTTATTACATTGTAAACATAAAAACGTTAAACTTGCCCGTATTTGTCTTTACAGCACAAAATCAGTTCGCATCTTCAACATAGAAGAAACATGGTGCATAAAAAAAAAAGTATCTCGAATCTCGATAAATTTCTTATTATGCTTTTTGTTAACGATACTTTAAAAGTAAAAACCTTTCGCTTAAATCCACGACTAAAAAATTTCATGTATTCAAGATACAATCAGGAATAATTTAGTCATTTCTGTATTTTTTTTAATATATTTTCTGTACTATGGAACTTAGTGAAGTTACGCCTGACTTTATTAAATGATGAAATTAATATTTGTTTTTAGAGACTTTAATTTGATTTCTTCATAAAAATAATAACTGCAGTAGTCCAATATTATTTCAATTAATAATAATGCAAAATATTAAATTAAATATATATATTTTTTTACATATTTTTTGAACAGAAACTGCCATGGGCGTCAGTAAAAGCACACAAGACCAGAGTGGATTTGAATACGCCATGGCTGTTATGAAAATGTGCGACATCCTACATCTAAGACACACAAAGATTTGGCTTCGTCCTGATTTGTTATTTAACTTCACTCAATACGCAAAAGTTCAAAATAAACTGCTTAGTGTTATTCATGGATTAACAAAGAAGGTATGGCCTATAATCTAGATATTGATCCTTGATAAGATAAAGATCTGTTTTGCAGAAAATAATGTTGTCTTTGTATTGTGAAGGTTATTATAAAGAAAAAGGAAGAATTTAAGTCTGGTAAAAAATCAATAGACGCTAACAATGTGGAAACCGTTGGAAACAAAGATGCTATACCTACTAAAGTAACATCCATCGACGGTCTTTCATTCGGTCAATCATCTGGACTTAAAGATGATTTGGATGTAGATGATGATGTTGGACAAAAAAAACGACTTGCGTTCCTGGAGCTTCTACTAGAAAGCGCTCAAGGTGGCGTTGTTATAAGTGATGAAGAAATTAAAGAACAAGTAGACACTATTATGTTTGAGGTATGTATAATATGAAAAGAAATAACGCTCGTTTCCGTATGACTTGACGATATTGAATGAAATTTTACTTTACAGGGTCATGACACAACAGCTGCTGGCAGTAGTTTCTTCTTGTCTGTAATGGGAATCCATCAGGATATTCAAGACAAAGTTGTCGAAGAGTTAGACCAAATATTCGGTGACTCCGATAGACCTGCTACTTTCCAAGACACCTTAGAGATGAAATATTTGGAAAGGTGTCTTATGGAAACTCTCCGAATGTTTCCTCCTGTGCCAATTATTGCCCGTCATCTTAAACAAGATATTACTCTACGTTAGTAATTTTTCTGAATTTTTATCCAACAAGCAAGTCACATAATATCTTTGTAAATTAATTTTATATATATTTTTAGCGTCAAATGGCAAACAAGTTCCAGCTGGTACTACAGTTATTGTAGCTACTTACAAACTGCATCGTAGGCCTGATGTATATCCGGATCCCGAGAAATTTAACCCAGATAATTTCTTACCTGAACGCTCTGCGAATCGTCACTACTACGCCTTCGTACCTTTTTCCGCTGGACCTAGAAGCTGTGTCGGTAAGAATAATTTGCCTTACTTAGTCATATATTTTATTCAAAATTAGAATGTTTTTATTTTTTAAATTGATGATGGAATTTTTAAGAACAATATTTTAATGGCTCAATTATGTAAACAGTACACAACAACACACAATAACTTAACTGACTAAACTCGAACCTTAATAATATAGCATATAATTGTAACATATACATATATCTAAATATAGGTCCATATAACCAAAGCCTAATTACCAAGACTAAAGACAATAAAGAAAGTCAATAAATACTATCAAAGAATATAAAGAAAACCCTCAATGACAATTTTGATTTTCAAATATTTAATGGTAAAATGGTATATACAACGACAAAATATAAGATATTTTCAAATAGTCTATCAGTATATGCATATTGTTTATTTGAGTACGTAGATTTTTAGTTATTTAACACTAACAACATAACATAATGTATAAAAAACAAAAAAGGCTTAAATATTTGTTATTAAAATTAAGAACTATAATCTAATTAAATATACGTTACGTTAACAGGCCGAAAATATGCAATGCTTAAACTGAAGATACTTCTTTCGACCATCTTGAGGAATTTCCGTGTGCATTCTGATCTCAAGGAATCTGATTTTAAACTTCAAGCTGACATTATCCTTAAGCGCGCTGAGGGCTTCCAAGTAAGGCTGGTGCCGAGAAAACGAGCGGCGGCAACCTTTTAATGCATCATCCTAAGAATATCATATAAATATAGTAAAAATCTATACATTTAGAAAAGCACATACAGAAATATAATGTCTTGCTTTTTTTGCTTTTCGCAAGCAATTAAAAAGCAAATTTAAAAAATATCTATTTAATAAATTAAATAATATAATAGAGCAATACAATATAGTTAAGCAAAGGTTATATATAAGTAAACACAAAGTAATGTATATACAATTACATTTTAGGATTCATGTGAATACTATCCTAAATACAAGTATAAATTAAAGACAGTTGTAGACGCATCTGCTAATTCCAAATATATTTTTACTGTATTTACTATTAATATGTGATACTAGAATTGACTAAATTATTTAATGTCTAAGGAAGATGTATCAGGTGGTTGGTAATTATTTCGCGGGTACAATGAAGGTGAATGCAATGAATGGTTATTTTTTATATTTAACACACTTATAGAGTTGCACGTCGCATTTCTATTATTTGTATTTGTTGTTACAAAAATTAAAAAAATAAAGGAGTAAACAAATGGATAAAAATAACAAATTGGTTTTATTTTCAATATTTAAATAATAATTAATATTCTTATCACTGCTATTGGACTATAGAATTCAAGTTACGCCTGTAATCGATTGAAACGAAAACAAACTATGCTAACACGAATAACAATTACCCACGATTCGTAATAAACACGTGCTATGTGTTGCTTGCTTTTTGTGACAATGCGATTCTCTAAAGAATTAGTTTTTCTGATAGAGATAAGAAATTATGAATTGCATTGACATTTATATGCGTAGAGAATATATCGGGTTAATAGGAATATGAGCTGCAATCATGGCTTACCAAAGGAGAAATTTGGGAGAAATCTCGATATCAGGTCTGATTAACATACATAACCCACATAATTCATCGATTTTAGAGCATAAAGTGTAAAACTGATTCATCCGAATATAGAAATGTATATGACAGTTCACGAACGACTTTCAAATACCTTATTCTATTAGAATCTAAGCGATCTAAAATAATAATTGTATTCAAAACAAATTATATCGAATACAGTCAGTTTTGTAAATCATTGTGAATATCAAACTGACCAAAGTATAGGATCTATATAAAGAAACAAAAGAATCGGATAGCAGTTATCATAAATACTTTAATAATATTAAAATATTGTTTGTTTTACAAAATAAATCTTAAGTACGTGATACAAACTCTGAAGGACACTTATATCTTCGTCGAATGCCGGTGAATACGAGAGTAATTTCACAAACTCTGTTCCTTCTTAAGTGAAACACATGTTATAAGATCAAGTACTCCTAAACTGTAACATAATTTCTAGTAAGAAAACAATGTTGCTTTTACGAGATATCTTAAAGCTATTGAATGTAGCTACTTCGAAGTTTTGTCATATCTTCAACGGTATCAGTTCTACCCAATAATCGGTCATCGTCTTCAGACTGTGCTGTTTTTAAGTTTTTCTTCTCCATGTTCATCCTGTAAACAATAACAGATAAAATACATTTGAACAACATTAAAAATAAAAAAAGGTTAAAGTAGCGATACGAATACTAAAACAAGAAATTTTGGGGTACTAGAACAACTTAACAGCATTCCATTCAAAGGAGATCAGGTATTAAATTTGGCAGCCGATTCAAGTATATTAAACGAAAAAAAATCGCATTAATTATACGTACCTAAGAACATCTAGTGGCGTCCGGTTATGTAACGGACAAATACAGGGTATAAGGTCGTGGTGTTCTTTCTTCACCCACCATTTACAGCGTGACAATTTCCATTCAATTGTTTTAACTTTTGCCACAGAACATGTACCAGCTTCTCTTAGTAAATTATAATAAGACGCCATTATTTCTTGTCCTAGAAAAAAGATGAAATATAGAGACCCATATACCGATAAGAATATGCACTTTCTATGATTAAAAAATTGGTGATAAGATGATATCTATAACGTATTTGCAATCACTTGAATATGAATTAAAATAATATAATTTTTAGTTATTTTTTCGAGTAGGCTATTCTAGAACCTTGAGCCCAAAGTCAATCGGTTCGTCAACCTACGTGCCTCGAACATCATCATTTCAATTTGGCGACCCGATTGGCTATATCAGTCTTTTTAGTTCTTTTTGAAAACTCAGCATACAAATTTGTAGAAGCTAATGATAGCGCTATCGCTATATTGTTCTTCTAATATATATATGAAGGATCGATGGTTGTTTATTTCAGTTTTGCATCGTGGACGTATAGTGATCGTATGACTGAAGGTTTGTCATATATCATAAGGTATATCAATTTTTTTACCAGCCGATATTGCATGCATTAGCCTGGATTGCTCGGCTTCCTCTTCGTATATTTCTATCCTGTCGGTCTTGTATATAACATCTAACGCACTAGTTGGATGTTTCTCCTCCATTTTTACGTTTACGTTTTCTGTTGGCTTAAAATCACCACCATGATTTCATTAACTTTATAAAACTGACCCAGTAGGTAACTAAACATACATTATTTAAATTCAGACGATTGATTTACAATTATTGAATTTTTTACTTTTGTCGAAAAGAAATTGCTATTGTTTTATTTTTATATAATGTCTAAATAGATGTAATTTTATTGCTCGATTGTTCATAGAATACTCTCCATTTTGTTAAAACTAAATATTACATCCAATGTCAACAAAATGAGATTTAATCTTGAAGTTTTACGATGAAATATATAATTAAACTGTAATTTAGTATAAATCTAAAAAAGATTATTTTTGAAATTCCATAGTCTGTCTCTATATTAATACATAATTATTTATATTCAAACTATACATAGAACACTCAAAGTTCTGTTACAGACAAATTTTACGAGCATATACCTATAGTTTCTCGCAATGTCAAAGTTGCAAAATGTCACGCTAGAAAAAGCGGTTCGATACAACGACCGGCATCAAAGATGACTATGTAAATTCAAATTCAAATAAGTCTTTATTCATATTGGCCTATTACGAGCACTTTTGACTCGTCAACATCTACAACTGGTTCGGAAAGGTGCTCTAACCGAGAAAAACCAGCAAGAAACTCGGCGGTCACTCTTTTTAAAAAGAAATATTACAATTTTGTATTTACTATTGTTAACAAACATAGATTACAATATCATCTAGTGCGTAGTCGGTCGC
Organism: Morpho deidamia; assembly: GCA_947086505.1. Classification (NCBI taxonomy): domain Eukaryota; kingdom Metazoa; phylum Arthropoda; class Insecta; order Lepidoptera; family Nymphalidae; genus Morpho; species Morpho deidamia. The sequence goes on from CAMTZC010000025.1 coordinate 8,161,844, forward strand.
AATTTAGTTCCAAGCTTTCTTATCATTAACAAAGTCTTCAACATTATAGTATTTGAATGAGATATTAAAGTCAGCACCAATGCTTAGACAACGACTAACTTGTACGCGATATAAACATACCATTTGCCAATTTAATCCCATAAAGCACTGAAAAGCCTCAGTAAGATGTTGTGTGCCCAATTCTGGCCTTTCTCTACGTAAGTGCAGCTCTCCTAAAAGATGTAACGCTCGGCCCAATTGTCTTCGAAGGCCTCGTTCCATTGCTAACGCGCCCATTTCAGTAAGTAACTTGGCTGCTATTTCATGGTCGCCTAATCTGAAATTCAGAGTGCGGTTACACCAAGACACACGATATTAAAAATATAATATATTGCACCAATAATTGTGAGTTGGCAAAACAAAACTTGATGATAGTTTTACAATTTTCTCTGCTGTTAACAGCTACATAGTAGATCGACTATAAAATAACTTTGCCATGGTTGTTTAATACCCTTCCACTGGCTATGCTAAAGATAAAATGCAATAGATTACAAATTGCATTTAAACCTTTTAATTAAGAAAAAGTATTTCAATTAAAATATAATAATATATTGTAACATGAACCTCTAATATATTCATATTTAAATATAGGCCGCAATTTAATAAATCTTTTATAAGAAAATGATTTATGTCAAATAAAAGTTTATTATTATAGTTATTATGTATAAATTTTTCCAAAAGGTCTTAGTGCAATGGTCTCGGTGTCTTACAATCGATTGTTGAACCCAATAAAACTTGTACGACGTCATGTAATTATATTGTCAATCAATCATATTTTTTTACAGAAGCAGAACATTACTACACTAAACTAACATGACTTGAAGCACTTGAGGTGATGTTGTTATAAAAAAAGTTTAGGAAAGTCGCTTATATAAAAACTAGACTTTGAAGGAAGATTTGAAATCTATGCATTTAATACAAATTTTTCATAGCATTATTTGATAGACAATAAAATCTTTTATAGAATATCAGTCAAAAGGACGAGACTGCCCTGAAACACGAACTTAATAAGCGTGAAGGATTGTATTTATCTTATTCAAAGTTAATAACTTTAAGCAAATATACTTAGCCGTTAGATATTCCGAGTAGAATGACATTTCTAACATGAGAGAAAAGAGTTCACCAAATTAATTTATGGTAATAATTGTTTTAATTTTAACTCCTTCATTTAGTATTAAAAAAAGAAAACCTATCTACTTATTTACATATTTATTTATTTACACTGAAGTACATGTATACCGATTATAAGGTATATTTATTTCCTCTCCGGAAGTAACTTAATTGCTTCCCGATTCTAGGCGATAATGAAATACCTTAATTGACCTTGAATAACTGGTATAATAAACATTATTTTATATAAAAACTAAACCTGTTCTGTGTGTTAGCATGTGATCAATCTGTAAAAATGTATTAAAGGCGTCTATTATGGAACCTCTTCTTTAATATTTACATACGAATATTTATTTTTGAGTATAAATAAAAACTCCCTTACATATATTATATATATTTGAAACTGTGATAGCCTAGCGGTGAGACCGTGCGACTCTCTAGAGATGACATAGGTTCAAACCCTAGGTAGGCACCAATGAGTTTTTATATTAAAAACTTATGTGTCTAATTGATAATTGCAATTTATCACTCGTTTTTCGGTGAAGGAAAACATCGTGAGGAAACCTGCATATCTCCAGAGAATTCTAGGGATATGTGTAACCTACCAATCCGCTTTGGAGCAGCGTGGTAGGTCTTAGCTCCAATCCTTCTCTCCAAAAACGGACAGAGGAGGCCTTAGCCCAGCAGTGGGCATAATAACAGGCTGTTACTTTTTTTTGACATATATTATTTAATAAATTAAAAACAACTCAGTATCTGTACATCGTATTTCCAATAAATATTATAAAACAAATTCCCCAAAAGCTGTCTATACGTCATCGATTTTGTCAAAATCTACTGAACGGATTTCGATACGGTTCTTAGTAAAATAGTGCAATTTTTGAAAAAGGTTTAGGTTAATTGTACATTCTCCGGAACGGCTAAACTGATTTTGATTGAGCTTGAGCACCATAAAGGATCATTCCCACGCGGTCGGGATATTTGTCGGAAATGCTTTGTGACACACTGATCTCCACGCAGACAACACCGCGGGCATAACTAATATGTCTATAAAGAAGAAAATTCACATAGATTTTAGACGCTTACCTTTGCATGACAGCAGCTAAATGCATTCTTGCATCGCAAAGGCCTTCTACGTTGTTATCATCTTCGTAAATTTTGAAAGCTCGAAGAAATGTCTTTTGAGCATTATTCAAATTGTTCATCAGCAATTGACTTACACCGATTTCTATTATCGCCTCTGCGGTTTTAGGTATGTCATTCGCTATGAGAAAAACAAATCATAAAATGCAACTTATGTGTAATGCAGTGAATTACATTAACATCTTTAATCGATTTAAATACAATCAAGAATCTCTAAAATTATAAAAACAAAATTTGATTGAATACTATTACTATTAAAATGAGAGCTTGTTATGTTGCGTTTCTGTTATGCTTCACTGCTAATCCACTGGAAGAATATGATGATTTTAGCACAATTGCTTCTTCTAAATAGTTCTAAATTTTTTCTTTGAAAACGAGAAAAATTCATAGTTCATAATTCAGGGTATTTTGTATGTATTTTGAAGCTGTGATAGCCCAGCGGTGAGACCGTGCGACTCTTTCGAAGGGAACACGAGTTCAAACGCGGACAGGCACCAATGAGTTTTTCTATTAAAACTCATGTGTCTAATTGATAATTGCAATTTATCACACGCTTTTCGGTGAAGGAAAACATCGTAAGGAAACCTGCATATCTCAAGAGAATTCTGGAGATATATGTAACCTACCAATCCGCATTGGAGCAGCGTGGTAGGTCTAAGCTGCAACCCTTCTCTTCAGAAATGGAGAGAGAAGGCCTATTCCCAGCAGTGAGATTGTAACAGGCTGCTACTTTACTACTTTATTTCAGGTTATTTTAACACTTAAACTGACGCGAAAGAAGTAAGGGGTTTCCCGGTTTTCTTTCCTGTCTCAGAAACACATCACTTTCACTTCATGACAAAAAACTTTACTGCCACATTGCGTGTAAATAAAAAAAATAAATCCTTGAACTAGTGAAATATAAAACAACTCAAGGTTAGTTTCCTGCTCCTTGCTTGTCCGCTAATTATAATTATTCTACATATTGCTTATATATAAAATACGTAATCCTTTAGTGAGAGGTGTTTGGAGAGAGGTGGCATACATATTTTGTACACGCAACTTTACTTCGACCACCCAATAATTATACAATTGTAGTCATGTTAAAGTCTACTACTATCTTGTTTCATTCCATTCAAAATTAGCAATAAATATCTGATAATACGTGTCATTTTCTAACCAAATCAAATCAAATCAAATCAAATCAAATATTCTTTATTGTACAACTAAAAAAGTAATAATACAGTATGTAATAGTACAATAAAACAATTATCAAGATCATACTCTGTTTTCGTTCAATTTATATTAATAATAAGTCACCTAACACCGCCGTGTGGTATCCGGTTGAGTAGAATAGACCACCCTTATTTCTCACCGAGGTATCGTTAAAGGGGACCAAGATAAGTTCACCTCGGGTTTGGTATCCGGTTGAGCAGAATAAACCACCCTCATTTCTTACCAAGGTGTTTAATTCATCTTGTGCCAACCCCACTTGTAGTGGAATAAGGGCAGGAGAATGATAACGAACAAGTCTCACAAGTGACCCCTTCTTTTGATTATTAACTTACAATAAACCTTTATGACTTATGGATGTGGTGAATGATTACGCATTTTACATTTAAAATCTAGAACACATTGTAAAAACAAGGTAAATTAAATGACCGCGACTCGTTTACGGCGGCCGTGAGGAGTTCAGTGGCAAAGATTTAATTATCATAATATATTAGCAATAGTATTTTATGATTATTGGTCTATTTTTTACTGATAACCGGTTTGCTATAGACCTGTATCACCCCTATGGGATTTCTAACACCAAAATCAAATGCCATCAGGCTTTCATGTGGGTGGGATGATAAATCTAATACCCGCTCCTGTGGGATAGTAAAAGGCTGCAATTTTATTTTGATATGCACACTAGTATTATAAGTAAATATAATGTAATTTATAATGTTTGATATTTAGGTAATAAAACTGCTGATATTATAAATTGTCTCACATCGTAGGTTTGCTGCCAGAGATCTCTGTTACAAGGATATGTTTTCGTTCCCAATACGCAGACGCCGACGCATTGAGGATTCCTAATACAGAATCCTTCATGTTTCGGGTATAAAAATGGATAGTTCACTCTAAATTTAGCGTTATTTATTTCTCCTATTTACTTTGTAGCGGATTATAGCAAGATAATTTACTATTATTTTTGTATCATGGATATTTCTATTGATAACTCTTACCATCTCTCGCCCTCCGCTCAGCCAATCTAGAAAGTCTCTCTGATTTAGCAGGATCCGTATGTCTAGATATCCGCGCTTTGCTAAGTAGCACGCGATGTAGTTGTATTGCAGTCGCCGAGAAAACTGTTACCTCTAGTACTTCATCGTGTTCTTTTTCAGCTTCGTAGAGTGACCAATCCTTTAAAGTAACGGCTTGTTAAGCCTCCTTTCTCCGTTTTTGGAGACAAGAGTGTGAGCTTAAAATCGCCACGCTGCTCCAATGCGGATTGGTAGGTTAAGAATTACCCAGGAATTCTCCAGAACGATTTTCCTTCACCGAAAAGCGTGTGATAAATTGCACGTATTAATTAGGCACATAAGTTTTTAAATAGAAAAACTCCTGGAGTTTGAACCCATGAGCTCCCTCGAAAGAGACACAAGGTCTCACCGTTCGACTATTATAGCTGATAATCCTTAAAATCAATTAACTGTCGAAATATTTAATAGTAAAACTCACTCATGATCACAATCTAACATTCTCATAAACTTACATAATAAATTTCATATCATATAATCACATGCACTATAAATGTAAAAACCTCTGAAACAATAGAGCTATTTAAATTTAAAATTCTAAATTAATGAATAACTCAACAGGTTTGACCCAATGTCAAACTAATACCTAGTTTTGAATTGGAAGGTTTAATTAAAGTAATAACTAAGTGTAGCCATTAAGCAATTATACACATTTATATTAAAACACACTTAAAAATCATGTTTTGCTGTCATTAAAAAATTATGATTTAGACCGATTCGCAAGCAAATATCCAACCGGATGGATTGGTAAGTCAACCATATAATACTATTTATTTATATATGATATTTCATATTGTAAGATCGTATTCGTTATATTGTTGATCTTCATAATAACATTTCAATATTTATAAATAAAGATTATTATTATTATTATAAAAAAAATTATATTAATAATAATTGATCGAAGTCGTGGTAGCATAATGGGAAGTTTTACTGTTTCTAAGAAAATAATGTCTGAAGACACTGTAAAAGCCTCTCAAGGTCCATCGATTAGGGTAGATCTCGTTAAATAGTCAATGAAATAGTCAAGTCGAAACGAAGAAATATCACGAATGAAAGTCACACAAAATCCCAATTTTATTGTTATACCATTGTATTATATATTTTAGGCCGCTCTATTTCAGAAAAGTATTTTTCAAGCGTCATTTTAGAAGGAAAACTCATTACAATACAAAAAAAAGGGGAGACTTACTCAATGCTTAATAAGTTGACGCTGTTTACATATTTTATTTTTTGTACCACATCGTGATGGAGGCACCAAGTACGCTAGTAAGCAGATAAAAGTCGTACTATAAACCCGATATATAATTACATTAATCGATATCCTGTTTCTTATGGAACATAAAAAATGTTTCAAAGTTTAAACTTTTTTGGTTTAATAATAGGTTTAGAATTCTGTAATGGAATAAAATCTATCAATAATTTTTCGTACGTCTTAAAAATAACAAAAAGAAGCTTGTAAGTATCATTAAGAATACTTTTGAATACCATACGGTTTAATTTAAAAAAATGCTGTGTAATCTTGTTATTTTCTTAGAAATTCGAATGGGATAGTAATCTATCGTTAAAAGATTTTTCTGATTTTTTTCAGAAAGCGGATTTTTCTGTAGACCTATAAAATAAGAATAGTCCCACAACACATTGTTTTGTTATAACTCAAAGAGATAAAATAGCGTTGTCTATTAAAGGTCTTAAAGATGGTTAGACGTTTTCAATTTTTTTTTACGACTTTTGTCATATTTTAACCTACATTTTAATTTACATTAAACCTTAATAAACAATACAACTAAACCTTTCTTAATAATCGCTGTCTATTGGAGAAATCATAAACACACAAACAGACAGACGCGGCAGGGGAGTTTTTTTTACATATGTGTTGATAATCAGTCAATCCTAAAAAGAAAAAAAACGTATATACGTAACGTCAGCAAATACATTAAAAAATTTTACACTACGATATTCCGGAATAGTCGTTCCATGCGTTGAGGATAACCCTGGAAAAATGGTAAAGTAGATATCGATCTATATGCGGCAATGCAGATAAGTTTGACATCATCTAGCAAATACTGAGACAAAATTAATTACATATGAATAATGTAAGTCCATCACGTTACCTTGCCAATAGCGCTGTCTCTGACTTCAGTCAAAATAACAAAAGGCTCTTCTGGATCCGCATCAGGAACTGTAATTACAGTCACAGTGTTTTTTTATCGTTATTGTTAGGCGTGTTGATGATCACGCAGGTCATCTTATTTTGTCCCAATACATCTGTTACCAGTAATAATTTCATACTGAACGTAGTGGGTCATCTCATTTTCCCTTGTTCGATTACTGGGGTGCGAGCCTGTAGGCTCTTGCCTGTTTACCTGGGTTGTTCCTATTTGGCGAATAAACGCCCGGAAACGTACTTTGATTTAAGGTTAGTAAGCGCTTCTTTTATATTATTATTGTAATTATTCTTTTATTTATCTATATACAAATTTACATTATATTTTTAAATATTTTCTATATAAAAAATACAAGAAAAAACATTTAAAAATATAAAAAAAATTGTTGACCCCAGGGAGCGGAGATAGTACTCAAGCACCCGGCGGTTAGGGCTCCAGATTAATGAACCGCCTCACAATCCGTGCCGCCTCAAGCAATGCTACCTTTTGTATCCTACGCTTCATCCAACAACTAATCGAGAGCCTTTGAGATGTTGAGGCTCGTTGCTAGTTGACCGTTTATTTTCCCCTCTTGTCAAGGGGTAGTAATGCGGGCTACACCAAGCATAGCACATTAAATCGTAGAGGATGTTCAAACGGCTGACGATGGTAGAAACTTCGAAGTGATCCAGCAGGTGTTTAAAAAAGTGTTTTTTTTTAGTAACTAAATAATGTGTGTGTTTGGATATATTTAAAACATCCAAGTTTTGCGACAAAGTTTTGGGTATTTTATCAGATTCAAGAGCAAGATCTTGATATTTAGAGAGTTTTTCAGATATTGTTTACTGTACATTATGACTATTAGGAATGGATGGCTATTTCTATGATGTGGGCGATGTTTTTATTTTATCATATAAAGTGATATCAGTTCAATTATGAACTGATATCACTTTATATGATGATGGATAGTTCTCAGTTATTATTGTCCATTCCCAGTAAATTTTCGACCTTGCTAAAACTGAGGCTGGCTTATTTTTGTATTTGTTACTATTATTATGTTATTTAATACTATAAGAGTTAGATTTTGTTGAACATTTTTAAAGACGCCACTCGATGTACATGATTTTGGCAATTAGAAAACTGGCAAGGACGAATTTTTGTGTTACATTTCATATAACAAACATTTAAATTCACATGACATGACATGTTAACATTTATAGAAATTATAAGAATAAATAAGTTTCAGTTTTAGTTTTAGTAGAAGAATAAGTTTTAAGAACATTTAGTTTCGCGTGTAAGGATTTCTGATCACTCACATTTATCAAGCAAGAATCTTGCGTAGTGATATTTACAGCAGCCTTTTTGTCTTCCTCCGTCTATTAAATATTGACTAGATACAGCTATGGATGCCAGAAAAAACTTTTCAGCTAACCACAATATTCCTTTGCCTTTTTCAGCGTAGCACATAGCCAAAGCTAAAAGCTCTAAGCATTCTTTTTTGGTATTTTCTGCAAAAATATAAAAAATATATTCCTACTAATTAACATCGATTGAGTGAGAATAATTTTGTATATAAAACATCAACAATAAACAAAATTTGCCTAATTACATGATCGATGTAACTAATAACATTCTTCAAGCCACTAATAAAATTTCTATTAAATAATAAAAGATATCGTATTGATCGGTGATGTATATTTAAAATAGCTATCTATTATTAAATTTTCAATGCCATAGGAAACAACATTTTCCATGCAGTTCCTTTTCCGAGAGTTTTTATAACTGAGATTTATAGCGTAACTTGCCTTTATCGCGTTGTTTCTCAGCTCGTATTAGGCCCGCGCTAATATCTTCCAAATAATCTTCCCTTTTCCTCAGATCAACTACAATTCCAATATCGTCTTCAGCCAGAAGCTGTATATTATCGTAGATAAGATCCTGAAGATAATCTGAAGACTCCGTATAACCAGATTCTCTGAGCTCCAATATGAGACACTCGTGTAATGGAAATTTCCGTCTAAGAAAAACAAGCATTTGACCTCGCCAGTCCAATGAATGTAATCACGTATAAATAATTTCTAGAAAATGTAAGTAGGTATACACTGTGCTGAATTAAAATATTATACAGAAAAGTAAATAGGTACTTCAAAAATGTTATGGTAGATAGTGATTGTTAGGTTGGTTCAGTATGCGCAATTATAAATAAAATTTATTTATTATTATTGTATATATAAGGAGTTTTTGTTTGTCTGTTATCTGATCATTAAGAAAAATCATTAGGCTTATTCCATCTGTTCACAAATTTTAATATGTTAAGTTCTCGGGTTCATATATATTCGTATTCAAATAAGAACGAGTTGTTTTTATTGGAACTTTCCATCCATAATAGATTTAAAGTTATGAATAATTTAAAGCAATCCTACTAACAGTTTATGTACATAAATTGATAATATTTTAGTTTATTTTGAGTTTTTTTTACCTAGAATTAATAATCTATAATATTGAAAATATTTTTTTTTCATTACGTAGATGGGCTATATTTATTTATTATGGCTTTAAACGAGCTTTTTTCAATATCTGTTTAAAAAACAAGGTTACACCCCTGACCAACATTTAAAGTTAAAAACATTCATAAGTATTCTGTGTAAAAGATATTTTAAAGCATAGTACACAGGCATTTTATAAGGCTATATAGCGTTACCTTCGAATTCCTTTAGCGTCCAAGGCATCTAAGCTAAACAAGGCTCGGTTTCTGAGATTTTCTAAACTATTCTTTGTCATACATGCCATAAGTTTTGGTAGTTGCCGACGATTTGGAAATGATCTTGATTGCATGGTTTCGTATTGTTTTTGAAGATTGCCAACAAATCGAATAAAAAATAAAGAGCCTTTTGAAGTACACAAATAAAAAATATCTTTTTTTTAAAATTAATACAACGTTTATTTTAGTTTTCAATCCGGTTGTCAGAATTTAGAACGTCAGAGTCAATTTGCAAGAGATTTTATGAGTTTTGTATTAGTGACAATAAACTGTATGAACATAAAACAGTTTTACAATACGTAGATATATATGTAAGCAATTGCATTAAATTAACATTTATTGACTTTAGTATTTCATTACCTTAAACATCTCTATTTATACAATTTTATTTATAAGACTCAATATATGAATACACATTTACTTTTTTAATAATTCTACTCTACTACTAATCCTACTTATATTATAAATGCGAAAGTTTGTGAGTATGGATGGATGTTTGTTACTCTTTCACGAAAAAACTATTGAACTGATTTGGATGAAACTTAACAGTTTATAGTTTGTACATCAGAATAACATATAGGCTAGACTTTCTAATGTACAATTTTATGTAATATAACGATACATGTCAAGAAAGTCGGAAAAATCTGACCTCTGAGAGCTATCTTGGCGTACGCTGCCTAAACTATTGGAGTTACACAAAGATAATGTACAGTAGGATTGTTTGTTTTTAATAGTTCTAAATAAAAGTCTGCGACAGCATATATCTATCTTTTATGTGGAATCCACCATGACCAAAATTGTGAATCATAAATTTAATTAAATCAGATTCTGTGGTGGACCAAATTCCTCGCGAAGCCGCGGGCAAAAACTAGTAATATTACATTAAAGATGCAACATTTTCTTATTATTAAGTGGATTGGTCGCATCACTTTTTAAGTTTCAGGATTAAAAGAGAAACGATTATTTCAATATTTGTGGATAATTTGCAGCTTATACATCAAATTCTTATATCTATAAGTTAAATACGGGTTTTTACGGGTTATGTTAGTTAAAAAAAATGTTTAACGATGTCAATGAAATCAAAATGTATTTTGTTATCGCCTTCCACTTTTCAGTGTTTTACAATAAAAAATGTTTTGCTATAAAAATAAAACAGGATTTCTTCAAAATCGACCGATTGTAAACAGCTAAGATAGCAAGCATTAAAGGAAACAATTGAAAATAACAAAGACAATTTTTTTTAAAGATATTATGACTATAGTATTATATGGATTTTTATAATGCTGTCGTTTGAAAAGATTTATAATTTATGTCCGTGACATCATCTTGGGCTGCATTCATTGGGGTTGGGTATGAGATTCTATAATAAAATGCCGCAATCTACTTTAAATTCACTATTACAGCATTTTAAAAACACTTTAAAAAAGGCTAATACAGAAAGCCTACTATACTATTGAGGATTATTTAGTCGATAAGAATATAGCTATTCTTCAACCCTGTAGAAGACATTAATAACTATATGTAATAAGAATTATTATTTGAAAAGAGCAACCGCCGAATTTCTTGCTGGTTCTTCTCGGTAGGAACAGCTTTCCGAACAAGCAGTAGATGTTGACGATTTAAAAGCACTTGTTTACAAGTTTACTTGAATAAAGAATACTTTGAATTTGATTAGTTTTTCCTTTTCCGTTAATCTTGTATGTAGAGCTGAATAAACATTTTTTCATTTCATTTAATTTCGTTTGTAGACTTTTAAACTGTGATAAAATTTAATTTAATTAAAAATTAATTGAATTCTTGCACGTTATTTATTATTTATTATTGTTACCACCTTCTGAGTATAAAAAAATTCGACAACGGAATTCTCTTCGCATCTCAGTTTTCAAATAAGTTTACCATAGGCATAGCGTAATAAGTGGCATAAAGATAGAGTACTGATTAAACAATTAAAGAATTTCGAAGAAACATTTTGCTGGAAAATAGATATAGAGTTGTTATAGTAGAGTAGAGAAGTCAGCCTAAAATGTGCCACATTACAATAAAGAGAAAGCAAATGAGACTGTATGTATCTATCTGTCCCTCTTTTTTTATGTGTGATGAGACAAAGATAACCATATGAGTTTTATCTTCCCTCTCATTATTTCTTGTCACAATCACTTATAGGCCGCGATGTGCGAAAATATTTCTATAAATGTAGCCACTATGGTTTAGTATAACGATACTTTTTACTTTAAACGTAAAGGCATGGAAACGCAGTACATATAAAAAAACTGCACTCCAAAACAAGTTGTCTCTTAAAAGACGCCCCTTCCAGCAGTGGCCACAAGCTCAGGAAGCTCCTCGGATTTACAAACTATAAATTGAATTCAAAAGTAATAATAAAATTATTTTGCTATAATTCGCGATACAGTAAATAGAAAATATACATAGTGTTAAATGTATAGTGAACTATCCGTATTTTCATACCCAATATGTGCAGGATTCGTAAAAACACATGCACAAACCTCCACCACTTCCACCAAAATACACAAGCACTACACACGTTCACTATCACAAACTCATCAATCGTTTCGCCGATTCGACCGAAGCATCATCAGGAGGTAGACTCCACGACAAAATTGCAAAGCCATAAATTGAATTACTAAGAATTTCTCCCACATTTTAAACCACATGTCAGGAACGCAACTTCAATACAAAGAAACGATTTTAAATGCATAAGTTCAGGCCTTAGTTTATTTTTTTAGCCCAAGGCCTTTAGTTACCTACCTACGCCACTGCTTACAGACCTGCCTAGTGCCTATTGCTCCCGCTAGTACTACTATTCTAGTATAAAAATTCTACGAAAATAATGGACCACAATACGTCTATCAAATTACAAGCAAGAAGGTTATATAGGTTTCTGATGTTTATTTTCGAATAAAAGTAATCGCTGCTTGTTGGCACAGTAAACTCGCACGTGGAAACGATCCCTTTAACTCGAAGTACTTAATAATTTGGCAAACAATTTGGGCCTTCGAAAATTGATATTCCGAGATTTTGGCTGGTTGACAATACGTCTTTACAACCAATGAGTGACAGATGACGGAACAAGACATAAGAATCTAGTCTTTTTCTGTAACAAATAATTTATAAAACCAAACGAATACGAAGAAATGATCTTACCTGAACGGTTCTTCGAACCACGTTATTTGCTATTGGAATTTTTTTACACGATGACGCATTTGTTCGTACGTAATTTGATATATGGATTTTTTTGGGTTGGAAAAATTTGTGTTTTTATGATTATATTATACAACATAGCTTAGTAATGTGTAAAAGGAACTTTATAACTTTTACCCGTTTACGGAAGACTTATTTTATTTTTTTGTTGTAAAGCATTGTTAATTGACAACAAAAACGAGAGTTACGACTATGAATTGTATTTTGTAGACTTCGGTTTTTCCAATGTATAGTTGGTTTCTTAAGATTGCGTTATTCTGTTAAATGTATATAATTAACGTTATGTAATAAACGGCTTATTATTATCCCACGGCTGGATATATTGCTCTTATCGCCATTTTTGGAAAGAACTATTGGAGTTTTGATACAACCATTCTGCCCTCATGCGGATTGATAGATCAGATATATCCCACGAATTGCAGGTTGCATTTATCCGGAGAATTCGTGGAATATCCCATTTCGTGGGATAAATTGTAAATATCAATCATAAGTTTTAAGAAAAAAACTCATTCTTGCCTGCCCGGGCTTAAACCGTTGACGCCCCGGAAAGAATCAAACAGTTTCATAGTTTGGCTAAAACATCTTTAGCAGTCTGCAAGAAAAGATATAGTTCGTCTCTCCTTGGAACGTACTGTTGAATTGTCTTGCGTGGAGCTGGAACGATATATTATAGTTAGCGTGTACCGACCACCCTCCGGCGATTTCAACCTATTCGAAAACACCATGGAGGATGTTCTAAAACGTCTGTGTACATCATCTAAAAAACTTTTAGTTTGTGGTGATTTTAATGTGGATATCTTAGTAGATAGCTCCATTCGTGGAAAATTGTTAAATCTTTTTAAATGTTTTAACTTACATAATATATTTACAGACCCCACGAGAATAACAGCTACTACAGCTACGGGTCTTGATAATATCTTTTGTGATTGTGATGTTTTAGAAAAATCAATCATTAGCAAATTAAAGTCTGATCATAGTGGACAAATGATATGTGTTCCCGATGATAAATATCATAAAAAACAAATGATTAAATACAGACCGATAACCAGTCAGAAAATTAAAAAATTTGAAAAGGAAATTTTCGTCAGTATGCCTACTCTTAATGTAATAAAGGGCAATCCAGATGATCTATTTAATGCTCTTTTTTGCTTGATAGATAGAAAATTTAATAATATTTTTAAAACCAAAGAAAAAGACTTAATGAAAAACTTAAAGTTTAGTGATTGGGCCACTATTGGAATTTTTAAAAGCCGAAATAAATTGTACGATTTGTACGCAGAAAAGCAGTTCAATCAGAACTCAGATTTTATTGATTATGTCAAAAAATATTCCAAACTGTTTAAAATTGTCTGTTTTCAAGCCAAGTCACTTTATATTAAACAAAAAATAAGGAATTCTGACAATAAAATTAAAACAGCTTGGGATATTATATGTAGAGAATCGGGCAGACATAAAGTGCGACAAAACAAGATAAATCTTAAAATTAATGATTGCACTGTTAGCTCTGACATTGAAGTGGCAAATATTTTCCAAAATTTCTTTAATAACATTCCAATAGCAACTACTCAATCGTTAAATTCATCGCCAACAGAAGCTCATAGTCTGCTAAGAGGAAGTGTGGCTAAGTGCGACGTCTCATTTAACTTTAAACACATTACCCCATATAAAATAATTAAAACTTTTAAAACCTTAAATAATAAGATAACAGGAGACCTTTGGGGAATGTCAGTGAAATTATTAAAAAATATTATAGAAATAATTGCGCCATATCTAGCTAAAGTTTTTAATGATTCAGTAGATTCAGGTGTTTTTCCGAACTTAATGAAACACAGTAAGCTAGTACCTCTTTATAAAGCAGGTGATAAGAGTGATCCAAATAATTATAGACCTATTTCTGTTCTACCAACGCTTAGTAAGATATTTGAAAAGATTATGCTCGACCAACTTGTATGTTACTTTAATCTTAACAACTTCTTACATTCAGAGCAATATGGTTTTACTAAGGGTCGGTCAACTACAGATGCTGGTGCAAGACTCTTAAGACATATATTTGAAGCTTGGCAGAACTCACAAAATGCTATAGGCATTTTTTGTGATTTATCTAAGGCGTTTGATTGCGTTGAACATAAGACCCTTCTTTTAAAATTAAGTTATTACGGTGTAAATGATAACTCGCTTGGTCTTATTTCCTCTTATCTTAGCGATAGATTACAAAAGGTATGCATTAATGATGTTAGGTCATCTGGATCGTTTAATGTTATGGGTGTCCCACAGGGGTCAATCCTTGGTCCTTTTCTGTTTTTAGTATACATAAATGATTTAGCATATTGTGTTCAAAATATTTGTGATATTGTGTTGTTTGCAGATGATACCTCTTTTATTTTTAAAGTAGATCGAGATAAAGACAATTTTGACGATGTAAACAGTGCTCTATCTCAGATATCAAATTGGTTTTCAGTAAATAATTTACTTTTAAATGCAAATAAAACCAAATGTCTGCAATTCTTGTTACCAAACGTAATTAGGTCAGACATAAAGTTAGAGATTAATAAACAGATACTAAAGATAGAAAATACAACTAAATTTTTGGGGCTCATTTTGGATGATAAACTCCAATGGGGCACCCATATATCTGTCCTCGCAGGAAGACTTAGTTCCGCCGCTTACGCTGTTAGAAAAATCAGACATTTAACCGATGTTGAAACAGCGCGACTTGTTTATTTTGCTTATTTCCATAGCATTATGTCATATGGAATAATGCTGTGGGGTAAAGCGGCCGATATAGAAAAGATTTTTGTTGCCCAAAAAAGAGCCATACGGGCTATCTATAATATGAAGCAACGTGAGTCCCTTCGCGAAAAGTTCCAAGAAATAGGCATACTGACTGTAGCATCACAATATATATATAGTAATATTCTATTTGTGCGGAAAAATATAAGTACATATAAAACAAAATTTGATGTATATCATAGACATACGAGAGGTCACAAACAGCTTGCGATACCTGCGTCGCGACTCAGCAGAGTAAGCAACTCTTTTGTTGGTCTCGCTATTCGCTTCTATAATAAAATTCCTCAATCCATTCTAGACCAGTGTACAGAAAGATTCCAACTAAGTGTAAAAAGTATGCTTATACGTAAAGCATATTACAAAATTGAAGATTATTTGGATGATAAGAAAGCCTGGATTTGAAAATCCTTTCAGCTTCATACAAGACAGCGGTTTAATAATGTATAATTGAAAATATTTAAAAGATTGACCGCCGAGTTTCTTGCTGGTTCTTCTCGGTAAGAGCAACATTCCGAACCAGTTGTAGCTTCATTAATCATATTGATGCTTGACGATTCAAAAGTGCCTGAAATGGTTTATTTGAATAAAGATTATTTTGATTTGATTTGATTTGATTTGAGTGATATTTGGTGTTAACTCTTTTCTAAGTCAAGGATTGGTTTAGGTTAGGAATATAACTTATTCTCAAAAAAAAGTGTCACAACATAAAATTCAAATTCAACTGCCTTCATATAGTTGGTCAATAATATAAACATTGTTGCCGTCATGTCATTGAGTTGTTGAAAGAGATTAAATGGGTTGACTTTTGGGAATAGTGCTTCTTATTTATTGAATAAGTCTAAAGGAAAAATATCGTTGTTTTAAAAGCCGGTGGCCACTTAAATGAGAATATAAACTAATACATAACTTCACCAAAAGACCTGCTCGTTTAACAGTGTTTAACGAATTGTATACTATTATATAATTATAGCCCTAAAAAAATTATAAGTGCTTGTCATTTTTGAACAGACCTAACTTTGGTTATAACTGCTACGCCGCAACCTTTTTGTTTTTACATAAAATAAAGCACGAAACCTACTCATGAACTTTATTGTGTGATGTAACGCAAGCGTTATTACCCCCGCGAGCTGTATAACAATTGTTGCGATTGTAAAACTAATGCTATAATCCCGTCAGGTATTTGCCGCAGTGCGCAAGAAATAAAAATAATTCGACATAATAGTAAAACATACGTGATTTTTTTTTATAAAAACAAAAGCACTCAGTTTCATTGCTGCACACTGTTTCAAGCATACTGCGTCAAGCTGTCCATCTAGGGCCGCTCTGACTGTTCTGACGCTAGTTCTTAATAAAAGAAAGCACATGAGCAATTTGTTTTATTTGTTATATATTATATTAGTAACGGTAAGAATATTAACAAGGTTGAATACAATTCTACCATGCGTACTACTTTAACTTCTAACAATAGATTTTACTTATTGCTGCGGCAATTTATGCCATTGTATGTCAACATTACTTTCTTTCAACGCTCGAACTATCTGATTTTGCTTTCTCTTCAATGCTTAAAACGGTATTTGAAATTACATTATCCTTTTTAGAGTTTTCTTCACTGTCCGTTACATTTTGATTTTCTTTATTATTCTTTGCAGTTTTTAAAGCTGCTAACATTTCTGAAATGAATGATTTCTTTGTTAAATTAATATGATTAGCAGTAATACATATAGACAGTTTTTTTTTAATATTTTCAGATAGAAAAGTTAAGATTTAATACAATAAATTTGTTAAGTTACACCTTTATTTGCTCAACTAAGCAACTACACAAGTATGATTTTAGGAGTGGCTGTTGATTCAAATCATAAAAAGTAGTTATACTAAAACAATGTATCGCGTCCCTAAAAATAAAACCACTATAATGCCTTATACTATTGATTATACTCATTTGTCACTATTAATTCACAATATATAAATATTTTTATTTAATTAGAATTGTAAGCCAAGCAGAAATGGAAGATGGAAGATATGATGGACGTTCACTGCTAAACATAGGTTTCCATTCAATTATTTATACTAACTTACCACGGCGAAAATTTGCTGAGAGCGGCATTAGGAAATGAAAATTTATCGCCAAGACGTTTTTTCATTTCCCATCTTCAACAACATTTATTTAAATAATGTTATTAAAAAAAATAACTTTACTATCGCAGCGAAACAAAATACCAATTTAAAATCATTTCTTAATTATGAAAAAATTACATCTAGTCTAAATTGTAAAATTTGACGTGAGCGACATGTTAATTTTATTGTTACAAACATTATCAAGTTTTACTTTTTTTTAACTTAATGACTATTAAAAAGGTTTCTCTATGTTACGACGTGTTTTAAATACAACCTCCTTCATATAGTTGGTCAGTAATAAAAAAAAAACATTGTCGCTGTCATTATGTGTTAGTTGTTGAAAAAGATTAAATGAGTTGACTTTTGGAAAATTGTTTCTTATTTATTGAATTAAGTGTAATGGAAAAATATTGTTGTCGTTATATCTATATACAGACTGATATTTTTTTATTCAGTTTACTCCGATATTGTATTATATAAGATACGATATACTTACATATATCAGTGATATACTAATCGATGTTTTCGTGTAATCAAATAGCTGTGCCAGCGGCTTCGCCCGCATGTCCAGTGCCAATCCAGTGTGTCACAAGATTTATCAAGAATTGAAATTTTGAAAGTAAAAGTAGTTACTGTGAACTAACCGTAAGATATAGGAACATGCTATTGCGGACTTTTTTGTAGTATTTTTATAGATCTACAATTCTCTACTACATTACTTTAGCGTATCTCTGCTGGTTTATGCAGCGCACGCAACTAAAGCTCCCAGCAAGCAAGTTTTTTAAAAACTGCTCGATCTCTTCAACACAAATTACATAATACCGATATGTACTATATACCTAAACCGTCCAAAAGCATGGCACTAGCTTTTGGTGAAAACCGTACAATAATCCATTCAGTAGATTTAGAGAAAATCGATTACATACAGACAGACAGTTTTTGACACTTTGTTTTATAATAAGTATAGATTTTTTTATTTTTTTTATTTATAACAAATATGTACAAGTTATATCTATCTTAAATTACTAACACGCTACTACTATACAAATCATGCCCACGTGGAACGGTCCCAAGAATGCTGGCAGCGTTTCCGCGAGCCAGCCCTCTTGTCACCCGAAGAGGCGATCAACCGAGGTGTTAAAACGGATAAAATTTTTTTTGCACTTTGGCTCCATGGCCCTAGGGTCTCAACTGCAAACGGCACAAATATATAACTCTCAACGAGAGATGCATACTTTCGCCGCTTGCCGAATTCGGCCATTTCCGCCGCAGCTCCAGGTCTTGACGCCGTTTCCCTGATATGGGACGAGGCTAACGTATCAACGCATGTTGCGTCCCACATTAGGGCCCGTCCCCGTTCCCAAGGAACCAGCGTCAGACCGTCTGGTCTCTTGCCATCATCCCGACATATTCTGGAAGGTTCGAGAAGTGCAGGAATGTCGATGGTGGCAAGAGCTCTTTTGATGGTGTCATTAAGAGAACCATGGCGGAAAAGCCTACCAGAGCTCCTATGGCGTGAAAGCCCGTGTATGCCAAAACTGTCTACCTCTTTTCCACATGGACATCTGTGCTTAAGGCACAATGTGGTTCCCAATCTGAGACCCAAAGCCACTCTAAAACTTTCATTATCTAAAAGTGTGCCAAGATTTTTAGACGGGAGAGCATGAAGCCAATAACCTGATTCTTTTTCGGATAAGGCTAGAAGCCTAGCTCGGTCACGGTCACTCGAAAGATTTTGTATCAAATTTTTATGTGTAAGCTGAATCAATGGCACATCCCAAAGTTTTTGAGTGGTACATTCCTTCGGGATATCATCATTGGGACAGCTAATTTTCCAACTATCTAAAGCCTCTGTTGCATAGGACAAAGAAAATAAATTTGATTGTAAAATTTCAGAACTTAGTTTTTTAATACTATGGACAGAGGCCAGAAATGCTGGAAGAGCAACACTTGAAATTTTCCTCACGCCGATGCCACCAAATTTGACCGGCAAAGTAGCCTGATTCCATGAGTTATCGTCAAAAGACAAATTCAAATTTTTTTCTAATGTATTTTTTAATTAAAGTATAGATTAACCAGTATCTATTACGTGTCAAATTTATCTACTTATTGCGGAAAAATGCCCTTTATTTTAAATATGACATCAATCATCCAACAAAATCGGGTTCATGTAATATGATGAATAAAAAAGTCTACGGAAAGTTTCCTTTCATAGAAAACGCATCAATCACGTTTTTAAATATTTCTTTATAAAAATATAGGAAAGGATTATAAGAATTTATTAGAATGTCACTTATAAAACACAAATGTCCTATAGGAAAAATAAGAAACTTTGGATAATATGGCATTGTATCCAGTAAAACTAATATTGTAGAGCTTAGTGCACAAACGGTAAGGTACCAGCTACAAAGAATAAGTAATACTCCGTAACTATCTATTCTTAATATTTTTTTTCCCTATTCCAAAAAATTTTATAATAATATGTATAATTCATGTCAATCAGGACGTAAATCATGAATCTATAGTACTGATAATTTTAAAACCATTTATATAATGTAATTTGGTTACAAATTATTGACATTTAATGGCTTACCCAGGATTCAAACATAGAATGTCACGGTCGTTTTTTTACGCTTAATAAGTAATTTTTGCGATTCTTTAATTTATAATAATATAGAACAAATCGAAAAACAATATAATTAAGTACAGAAATAAAACAAAAGGATGCAGTAAATGTAATGGATAAGGAAACATAATTATCAAAAGGGCATTTTTTATTTTTTATTCTTAGGTCATATACATTTTAATGCATTAACTTTTTATTACTGTTTACATTTATTTTTTTATAACACAATAATTATATATATGAGCCCTATTACTAGGTTCGATAAATATTTCTTTAAAGAATTCGATATCGATATCTGTCTATTAGAGATTATATTACTGTATGAAATAACATAAGACAAAGTAGAATCGCGAAAAGATTTCCACGATGTGACAGTGTATTTGTTATATATATGAGACGGACTTCATAAAACATCATTTTTAAAACGATTATCCTATTCGGACAACCCCCGTCCGCTACGAAACTATTAACTTAAACACAAATATCATTCTACTTTTTCCAGTCGTGGAAAATACATATTTCTAATTATTTGTTGTGTTTTACAAAAAATCAAATCCCTTGTTACCGGGAGTAAATTCCGTCGAATGCCGCCCTAAGGGTGACCTCCGAGCGTTCCAAAAGGGGTTTATGGGACGCTCGCTGGAGTTAGGTCGTCGAGGCGGTCGATTCATCTGGTGCTCCCGATACATTGATCACCTGAGGAAGGGGCCATTGTTTAGAGAGGCCCCAATCCGGAAGTGGCGCTTTCCGGGGTACAAAGAGGGTGCTGAGGGATGAGGGCAATATGTATAATGTTACCCTGTCCCCACCACCAGCAGCATGCGTGGAGCACCGTCAGGATTTTAGTCAGTATGAGTCCAACATACCCGCCGTTCGTCGCCGTCGAGCGGTGACGACGAATAAAGGGTTAAAATATTTAAAAAGTAACCGGTAGTATACATCACTAAATATGAGTTTACGGCTTACTAATTTTAATTTTTTTTATGTATTTATTTATTTTAAGATATACCAAAAGCAATTATAACAATACAGAACTAATCTACTGTAACATCTGAACTGGGACTGATTGCAATTACTTATTACAGGTATATACAGCATTAATAACAGGTCTCCATGAAATATATGACAAGATTATTTTGTATATCATTGTAACAACTCAACAATACTATGGTATTAAGTAATTTTAAATGATAAGAACCTTTAACATAGCAAATGTATTCCTTGCTTTTTAATAGAAATAACGTAATCTTCAAAGGAATAATTCTGAAAATAGGTTATACAGTCTGTTGGTCACTACAACCGTTAATAACCACGGGTTTCAGTAAGAAAGATTAATAGTCTCCTAGCACGGGAACTGCTTTGTAAGACATGACCGTTCATATAACGAGATTTGTTGTCTTTTTGAGGGATAATTTTAACTTTTATTCAGTTACCTCGTTTTTTATTGATTATATCAACAGCAAAATTTATGCCGTACCATGAGAAATGACACCATAGCGTAAAAAAATAACAAAGTAATTGCGTTTACCACTTATAATTTATATAAAATTATTATCTTAATTATAAGTGATAAAAGCAACATAAAAATAAGGAAAAATATTAACGTACTATTGTAAACTGAAAGGGGACATGGTAGATTTTAAATATCGATTAAACAAAATAAGTCCTCTATTTGAAATTTAAACACATAAATGGATGCCCGGAATTTTGAATCTGTAAAATCCCGGTTAGGATCACATGATCTCACTTATTAGGTATAAGTAAAATTTATAGATTTAAGAAAATATAGTCTTTAAAATCATCAAAAAAGGCTGACTTGGAAATATAGATATATCTAAGAAATAATAATGGTAGAAACAAATTAAGACACTGAATTGTCAGGATACCTCTTAAATATTATATTTAAATTGGAAAATTGGATATACTATTGAATATCAAAATACATATCGTTAATAAGCTCGTTACGTAAATAGTAACTTTACGTTAAATTATATATCTTTTTATGTTCATATTAGGCCAATCTTTATATTTAGTCTTCAATATTTTTTCAGTTTTCTGTAATTTTTTCTGAAATAATATCCCAAGACTTCCATTTTTTTTTAATAACGGAACTTGATCAGTTTTTGTGCGACTTGAAGTGACCATGATCCTAAGTATTAATTTGCATTTTTTTAATACGGTAATACGCCATTTTAAGGGTCACGGTCAACATGTTATATATTCTGATACGTAAATGTTATGTAGAGGTATACGTAATCAATGTTATGTACAATTATGTTACAAATATTAACTCTCCAATTAGATAATTATAAAATTAAGTAGAACTTACGAGACTTTGGTGACAGATAAGTATTCGATGGCGAGCATAGTATTATTATATAGAGTAGGAAAGCCAGCCTAAAATGTCCCATATTACAATAACGAGAAATAAAGAGAAAGCAAATGAGGCAGTATGTATCTGTCTCTTTCTTAAGTGTGATAAGAAAAAGATGAAGTATACGAGGTTCATCTTCCCTCTCATTATTTCTAGCCACAATAACTTATAGGCTTTCAGGCCAGGTGCGAAGATATTTCTATAAATGTATCCGCTTTGCTCATTTATCGCTTAAAGGCATGGGAAACGTCGTACATATAAAATAGCTGCTCAGTCAATTATTACTTTTGAGCATCGGCCTCCTTTGAGATTACATACCAACCTTATATAACTATTATTTTTAATTTATTTACTTTGGCAATTGAGTACTATTTTTACTGTGTAATATTTTTCAAATTTACCTAACTTCTGGTGTAGTAAGTTATCAGAAAGACATCACTTTTAATTAAACATTTGCACACAGTTTTCTTTTTATCATCAATTTTTTTTAATATCTTGATCGTGCAATTAGTTAGTTATTCGTTTAAAACTTGCATTGCTCTATTTAGATACGATGAAATTTTTAACCATAGAGTTTATAAAGCACATGATTATGTAATACAGTTGGCATAATATGTACACAACTCAATAGAATATTGCATGCACGCCACCCGTTGGAATGACCAATGAAAGTTTGCGTGCTCTGGTTATACAGGACTAACAAAGAAATATAATCTAGAAACTAGCGGCATTCTTCGGTTTCAACTGCGGTTCAGAATTATTGTTGAAAATAATATGTTTACTTAAGGTCGTAACACTCAAAGCGATTCAGGATCCCCAGGGGTCCATGTGAGATTCGACGTGGTCTACGTTGGCGTGATAAAGAAATAGTTCACGTAATTTATTACTTAATGTAATTCTTTCTCGAGTTTAGGTAAATGTAATGTATCTGCAAGGGGTCCACCGGAACTAGTTAAATTTTGAAAGTAGTCTATGTACCTAAAGTTACCCTATTAAAACAGAAATTGAATTCTCTGGGGACATGGATTTTTTCGTCAAATACGTACGTAAAATCAATTACAAAGTAGTGGCAGTGTTAGAACTTTATAAACAACATACAATGTTTGACTTTAATAATATTAGTAGGAGAATGAATAATCTTGGGCCATATATTATGACAGCGCACAATTTATACAGTAATTATTATTTAATTGACTTGATACATATCGTTATATGTATCAAGTCAATTAAATACTTAATTTAATTACTTCAATTAAATTAGTCAATTTAGTTCAATTAAATTAAATTAGTCAATTAAATTACTTTAAGAGGAGAATATTTGATTAGAAAATAATGATAAGAATAACACAAAGAAATCTATTTCACAGTGAAAAGAATACATTAGGGATGAATTCATTTAAATAACTTTGAAGGAACGACTTGAGTTGGAAAACTGTTATAGCGTTTTTTTAATTAAATAATTTCGCGGAATGCCTTTTAAAAGCGTCGTCGAGAATATAAAACCGACATAAACGACGGCTCTTCTTACAGATAATGAAAAGAGATATTCCGAGTACTGAAAGATATCTTTTCATTCCATTTACATCCGCTACTTATAAAATGTTTATCCATTTACTTTGATGCTTTCGTATAAACAAAACAGGAATCGCACTAATATCACAAAGGCGACAGTTTGTGAGTATCTGTTTGTATCACTTTTATGTTTCAACGGCTTAACAGATTTGCAGTAAATTTTATATGCAGGTCTGGCTAAGGCTGAATAACGAAAGTAATAATACAATTATTTTGCTATAATCCGCGATACAGTAAATAGAAAATATATATAGTGCTAAATGTATAGTGGACTATCCGTTTTTTCATACTCGTTACATGCAGGATTCGTAAAAACATATGCACAAACCTCCACCACTTCCACCGCAATACACAAGCACTACACACATTCACTATCACAAACTCATCAATCGTTTCGCCCGGCAACCGAAGCATCAGCAGGAGATAGACTCCGCGACAAAATCGCAAAGCTTATTACTTTTGTATTTTTTTAAATTTTAATTTATTTATTTAATATTTTAGAAATACATGTGTACAATTATTGTGTCCCTGGCTCCCAAGCTAGTTTAAACTGTATTTTGGGAACCAGTGCCCACCTATACTTGTTTCAATTAACATATGACTTACTTACAGGTGTAAAAAAAATACAAAGTGAATTAAAAAAAAAGGAATTTAAATAAAACTAAAAAGAACATTATTAAAGTAAGGTAAAAAAAAACAGAACAACAGAAAAAAAGACAAACTAAAATTACAGCCGTAAGTTAATTATGGATTATGGATTATTACTTTTGTATTATGGATCTTCGCAAAGTAACGCTTAATTCTATAAATTATTTAAAGACGCTGAATAACGATTAGGGTTTTAGTCTGGGAAATAACACGGTCCCTGAAAAATGGAAAAATCAACAAGATCGTCTCGAACTATCTACCTATCTATAGCTACCTTCAGTGTGTTCAGACACTGCATTAGCATCCATCGCTCTGGCGCCTCTTAACGCTGATAGAAGTTCAACACCCGAAGCGGAGGTAGTTCTTCACTTCCTCCTTTCTGTAGCACATATCACTGTTATGGAATTCTCCATTAGCAGTTTATCTTTACCACTTCTTATATTATGGATATATTTGAAGCAAAGTCGCTTCCCATCGCGCATCATTGCGTACCCTCCTACTACTCATTAAAAAAAAAATCCTTTTATATAATTATCCCCTATGGTGCGGGTGAAACGGTTTAGTGCAAATAGTAAATTATTATAATAAAAAATCTACATTTCTAAAATAGCTTAGAAACTCGAAAATAAATACATGGAAACACCCATTTACAATACATTTTTATAAATATCGAAATCCAATCGAAACGGAATTTGGACTAACAAGGTGAAAAGTTCAAGGATAGCTCTATAAAATAGAACCTTTGGTGGTAGATTTTCTGTGTTAAGGCT
Source organism: Morpho deidamia (assembly GCA_947086505.1). Classification (NCBI taxonomy): domain Eukaryota; kingdom Metazoa; phylum Arthropoda; class Insecta; order Lepidoptera; family Nymphalidae; genus Morpho; species Morpho deidamia. Next base: position 8,187,443 of record CAMTZC010000025.1, read on the forward strand.
AAAAGACAAATATTATGCAATATTATTTTATGTTTGCAACTTTTTTTTATTTACAACAAAAATGAACTAGTTATGTCTATCTTAAATTACTTACACGCTAGTACTATACAAATCATGCCCACGTGGAATGGTCCCAAGAATGCTGGCAGTGTTGAATCGCTAAGCTGATTCTTTGTTCAAAAAAGCACCTGAAGAGGCAATCAACCGAGGTGTTAAAACGGATAAAAAATTAACATTTATTTAATTTAAAATTTAAAATATAAAAATTAAACTAAAATAAAGTTACAATGTATACAAAATATGTAACTTTCTAAACTTGAACTCTAAATTGAATTATTTAATATATTCATGAATAGTAGGAAAAATATAGAATAGAAATTGAGCTCTCGTCCTTGGATCACGTTTTTTTGATACAGCGATTATGAAATATCTTCAATGCTTCAATGTAAATCTATTAAAATTATTAATTCTGTTAGCCATTCCTGTTTTAAAAATACAAATTTTAAATTGTAATTGTGATATTGTTGTGCTGAAACTGTCGTAAATTTGAACGCAATTCAGTGAGATTCAAGCTTAAGGGAAACATTTAAGAAAAAAGTACCCTATATCCTACTAATATTATAAATGTGAAAGTTTGTGAGTATGGATTTATGTTTGTTTCTCTTTCACGAATAAGCTATTGGACGGATTTGAATAAAACTTTACAGTTACATAGGTTTTACATCGGAATAACATATAGGCTACAATTGGTAATGATATAATGTAATATAACGATACATGTTAATAAAGTCGGAAAAAAATCTGTCCTCTGAGAGCTATCTTGGCGTACGCTGCATAAACCATCGAAAGTTAATGCCGATCTAGCTGCGATTTCAGAATGGAGTAAGTATTACGGTCTCAATATTAATCCTGAAAAATCACAGGTTATTCTCATTGATAGTCGTAATATGATAAAGAAGGTTGACTGGTTAAAACTTTCTCCTGTAGTATATAACGGTGCTATAATACCGTACTGTAAATGAGTTAAAAATCTTGGTTTGCATCTTGATGAGACACTATGTTGGGGCCAACATATAAAGGAAGTGGGTCGTAAAATCTGTGCAGCTTTGAGCTCCTTGCGACGGTTGCGCTATCTTCTTCCAATTCCTACCAAAATTATGTTAGCACATTCTCTTCTTCTTTCTATTCTCGATTACGCCGATGCAAGCTATCTCAACCTTTCTGATGACCAACTTAACAAGCTTGAGCGTCTCCAAAATCTCGCTATTCGATTTATATTTGGCGTACGCAAATATGATCACATATCACAGTTTCGACATCAGCTCAAGTGGCTGCCTATTCGATGTCGCCGGAATATCCACTTACTTTCTATTCTGTACTGTGTGCTATTTCACGCTAATACTCCTTCGTACTTAAAAGAAAAATTTGAATTTCTTGGCAAGCATTCTAAAGTTCTCCGTTCACCGTACAAGTTAATGCTTAGAATGCCTAGGCATAAAACTATATTTTTTAGTAAATCTTTCGCCGTACAGGCAGTTAAATTATGGAATGCATTGCCATTAAATATACAAGAGTCAAAGTCATTAGAAATTTTCAAAAATTCTGTAAAACAATACTATTTATCTAATAACAATTAAGATGACTATTATTATTAAGATAATCGTTGTGTATTTATTGTATATCATTTATTAGTTTATAGATTTAATATTTATCATTTTTATATATTTTTATGATGTGTAGATAACGTCTATGTATTGGTTTGTATTATTAGTATGTATTTACTCATAAAATAGTGCACCACCCGCACACATTTCAGTTCTCCTTAACCCTAAGGTAGTCTGGAAGAAATCGCTACTAAGCCATAAGACCGCCTTTTGTACGTTACAGTTTGTTTTCTTTTATTGCTGTTTTTTTTCCTTTCCTTTATGTTTTCTCTGTGGTGTACAATAAAGTGTATAAATAAATAAATAAATAAATAAATAAACCAATGGACTTACACAAAGATGATGTACCGTAGTATTATTTGTCTTGAATATTTCTAAATAAAACTCCGCGACAGCATATATCTACCTTTTATGTGGAAGTGACTATGATCAAAATTGTGAATCATAACTTTAATTATATTTGATACTATTTTACAATGCATATTTTTGTATACTTATAAAACTATTATAAAAATCAATACATTCGCTTTCGGTATTTTCGCTTTCGGTCGCTTTCAGTATTTTATGTAGATAAAGTTTGTCTTTCACACCAAGTAATTTGGCCGAATAGTTTAAAAGTTATCACGATATGATTTAATTGATCAAAGCGTCATAGAGTGCTTAATATGTGCAGTATTATAATGTGGCAGAGCGAAATTCCATGCGAGCGAAGCCGCGGGCAAAAGCTTGTCTTAAATAAATGTAAATAGCCTTTGGCTTCTCAAGACGTGTTGGAACTAAGTTATAAGTTTTAATATAGTTAAATCCAAGCTATAAGTTTTAATTCGTTGCTAATTAAATGTATTTTTATATCAATTTTTTTTTCTTATTAAAGTCGCTATGATGAACGCTTTATGAAACATTACAAATATCGGTTCGTTTCTTAACATTCATATTATATGTAGCTCAACAACTTACGCAAAAAATTGAAGAATTTTTTTGACGATCTTTCCGTCACACTGTAAAAACTTATTTGAGTCTGCTTTTAGTTGCTGTCGACGTGGAATACAAGCACCATCAATCAGTACGTTTGACAAGGTTTTAAATAGCGTAAGGTGCCATATTTACTTTATTTTCTCTTATAAATTAGCGCTTTCATTTTAGATTGATGCATAAATCACAATCATATAATATATGCAAAGTGCAAACCTTGTTATTTTTTCGATAAACTTGTCCTTTGCATTTATCACATAAATTATTTCAAATTCAATGACCTTTGAGTATTTACAACCTTCGCCTTGGCTTAGTAACGTCCACTAACGTATTATCGTTGAATTGATTAGAAATATATTTCAATGAATTGGTAAGGTCACAGAATAGTATTTTACTATATCAAAAATGTTTTCGCAAACTCAATGTTAACGACATACGTCATCATGAATGTCAAAAGGAAAAATTATCTAAAATCAACCATAAACAGTTAATAATTTAAATGAAGCAAAAGTTTCTTGAACAAAAATAAATATACAATTCAACAATAATAACTGACAAGAAGAAAATAAATAGAGGAGGGTGCCAGAATTGGGCCTAATTGTTACGGAAACCCCACATATGTAAAAAAAATCTTAGTGTTTTTGTGTTTAAATATCACTATAAATAAGATAAACTTTCAATGGAAATATGTTAGAAAATTTATTTAATAATGATATTTATAACAGGTACTAAAGTAGTTAATGCCATAAACGGAACGTATCATTGTCAACTTGTTACTTTTTAATTGCCTAAACAGCGCTGGATTCCTTGCTTATTATAAATAGAACAAAAAAAAGATTCCTTTAATGACGTTTTTGTAAACATAAAAAATCAAAAAATGTATGTATAAAATATATTAGCTTTATTTTATTAACAATAATTACTTAAGAGATATTAAAAATGGTGTTAAGAATAAAATATTTTTTTATTGCCTGTACGGCTTACGATCTTAATCTCTGTGCAATATACGTCAATTATTAGTCATCTTTTAGTACATGTTGCCATAGACTTAACTAAAATATACATTGCGCTTATGAATGTGTTTTCTCGAAATGTAATTTTCTCACGACAAAAAAAGGATGATCAACTTTTACTTCAATGATGATAGCTATATTTATAATATTAGTAAGGAAGTAATTCCTTACTAATATTATAAATGCGAAAGTCTGTCTGTCTGTCTGTCTGTCTGTGTCGTTTTCACGGCCAATCCGCTGAACCAATATAGATGAAATTTGGCACAATTATTCCTCATACGCCGAGGTAACATATAGGCTATAGAAATCCTGTTAATTTAACAGGAATAAAATGACGTTCAAAAACGCCATCTATAATAAACATAATAATTTATTTTTGTTGACAATGTGTCATAGTTACTAATATATTAACGGCCTGGAATCGAGCCCTTTAAGTCAAATCTGTAATTAGAAAGAGGTGAAAGGTTTCATATTATTTGATTTTTATTTACTGGATAAATTTAATTATTTTTAAATTTAATAGCTGTAACAACGTATAATAAATATTAATAATACGCGCTATTTGCTAAAATAAATAAACTATGCTTTCGAAAACACGATAAATCTTTCTGTCTTCCCGAAATGTTACAGCCGATTGTGAGTATCATACAGAAATACAAACCTCGAAAATATTCTCTAAATATGAATAGCGTTTCACTGCTTCGCTTTCACTATTTGGAGTCTAGATCTTCCAAAAGCTCAACTCAGCATGCATCCGAAGATTACAGCAGATTATGATCAACACACTCAAAAGCGAACTTCGGAGATATTCACTCAATATAAAGAGCAATCAACTGCAAATCACCGTTGTCATTTAAAGATTAAAGCTTCAAAAACGGTATCAAAGCAAGACTCATATTAGTCCGTGATTATCACACCGATAAGCGGGTTTCGAAAACGTACGCACAAAATGAGGCAGTTATGTGCGAATCGCATACGCCATTCGCCTTTTGCAGTCAATTTTAGCTAACGTTAAATTAGCACACGTGTATATTTTTATCTAAAAGGTTGGGTCTACAAATACAAGATTCAAGCTTCAAAATCGTACAAAAAGTGCAAAGATTCGAGTAACTTAATTTTTACTCTCTTAGGGATTGCAATTCATAAAAGGATTAACTAGATATTGTATTATTTCTGAAAGTAATGTAATGGTAATGTCATCATATTCCAGTTGGATTGACAGGATTTCTACAGCTTTCATATTACCCCTGTGTTACTGTGTAATAAACATTTATTGTATCAATTATCAACGATATTGATTTAGCTGATTTGCCGTGAAATCACAACAGACAGGCGGATTTTCGCATTTACTTTTTTGTATAACTTATTACATTAATTTAACATTTTAATAGCTCAGTTAAATTTATTCAGTAAATAGAAATATTAAAAGTTTATAATATATTAAAACTTTTTTAAAATAACTCTTTCGATGTAAGTCAAATAATGTGATATATATATAGCATTCTTCAAATTACAGATGTGACTTTGATATGTTGATAATAGATGGCGTTAACGAATTTCGTGCTATTCCTCTTAAATTAACAGGATTTCTAGAACCTATATCATAGCCTATAAGTTACCCTGATGACGAGTATAAACATTAATTGTGCGAAATTTCATTGATGTTGGTTTGAGAGCAGTATTTTATATAAATAGTAAAGATTATACTAAAAAGTTATCAAACTAATGTTTAGAATTTTTGTGAAAAAATTTATATCATGTTTTTAATTTAATCAGAAGGCCTAATAGAGTCTCACATTAACAGATAAACTGAAAGATGCTGCTGCCCACTTAGAGAGGTTTTACAATTATTTTATGGTTTTGTTCGAATCTTTTCAGTGCAAATTAATATCTTTGCTAAATAATAGTAATGGCATAAAGGAAATCTTATTTAATATGGACGAGTAGCGTAATAAATGCAATAGGAACTGCTATTTAACCCTCCAGATCGATCTGATTTTTGTGATGGAGATATTTGCAGGGTAGCGATAGAAGCTACTGAGTATTACAGGACTACGGTCCACGCGGACGAAGTCGCGGGTAAAAGCTATTTGTTATATATTATCACAAATCTTATCGTTTTTATTATGTTCTTATGGTATGGTAAGGCATGTACTTGTAGTTGTCCATAACCTCAGACTATAACTACTTATAACTTATTTTATAGCTCCCCCATAGAAATTAAATAAAATAATAATTGATCCTAAGATAACAAATATTTTTCTATCTTACAACACAAAATTAAATACTGTAGCGTCTGGGCCCAAAGATGTATGAAATTCTGGCACTCTCCTCCGATGGCGTGCTTGGCCTGCACAGATGCATCTCGATTCTTTAATTAGCTTTAAGAAGATAAGACAGGCCCTAAGGATTATAAACAGATGCAAGGGGATGGGGAATATATAAACAACGCTATTCTTCCGTAACCATCAGTACCTTGGTGGAGCACTATCACACAGAGATGAGCAACACGCGGCCCGTTAAACATGTTTATGCGGCCCGCAAAGGATTTTTAAAATACACGGAACGCTTTGTGCCTAATCGGCCGCCGAATCGCTAAATAAATCAGTATTTCTTTGTAGAAAAAAGAATGCTATAAAATAGACGCGGCATCGCGTCGACGAGTCGGCACACACCGCTTCGTGTGTTTTTGCATTTTACAATTTACAATTACATTTCCGCTTTTGACAAAAATGTAAAGCAAATGATGTCTCTGTTCGGAAGTACGTATGTTTGCGAACAATTATTTTCCACCATGAGATTAATCAAAAATGAGCACCGATCACGACTGAGTGATACACGACTAGAAAGCTGCGTACGTGTAGCTACTTCATCAATTCCGGCTGATATTGACCATCTTGTATCAAAAAAACAGTGCCAAATTTCTCATTAAAATTTTCAAGTGAATTCTTTCTCTGTTCTTTTATTGTCTGTTTTTATTTACATTAAAAATTTTATATGAAATATTATTTTTTTTTCGATTTAATATTATTTGATTATAATTTTTTTAATAAATTAAGTTTTGCAAAAGATTAATACGTGTTACTTTATGTGAGGCCCGCCAAAAATTTTTAAAATTCAAATTAGCCCGTTGAATAAAAAAGTTGCTCACCCCTGCTATCACATATTAAGTCGGTGAAATCCACTGTAATTGTTTGCGCATACAACGTACAAACTTTTTACTGATATAATAAATATATCTCCGAAGCATCGGTAAATTTTATCGTTTTTTTATTTTAATATAAGTTAGATACGACCATGTTGTCTGTCGATCTGATATATCTTGTTCAAAGGAGAGATTTGATATAAAAAAATATACATTAACGTAAAACTACACAGCTATTACTAAATAGAGTTTAGACTGCAAGGATTATCATAATCATAAATATCAGTAAACATAAATATACCTACTGACAGGAACCATAATATACGTTTCCGTCAGACAACGACAATTATTTTAAGTACCTACTAGATACGCGCGTTAAGACAATTCTAAGAAAAATATTGCTACGTATTTGCTGGTGTATTTATATTCAATATATTATACGTAGAGTTAGTAATTATCATAGGAATTAAAATCATTATGTCATTTGGACAGGGATATAAATTTGTTATGTATATTAATCTTATATTCCATACTGATAATATAACTGTTTAACTGTTTGTTTGTTTAGCCTTCATTAATTTATAAACGAAGCAATACATCTTTATTATTTTAAATATATATAAAGGCATCCTGAGACTGATCTTTGATAGACAGAAGTTTAAAAAAAATATAAATAAATGTAAAAGTACCGCGGGACGCACCTAGTAAAGTGTAAAGTTTAAGAATTGAATTGAATTGAGTTTATTGAGTTCATTAAAAATAAATTCTCTTCAAACCTAAAAATAATCTTTCAGTGCGGTATTTTATTGTAAAATATTTTATTCTTCCATTTACAAAAATTTTAATAAAAATAAGGAAATGAACTAATTGTCATTTTTAAATACTCGTTGTTATTTTTATAGTTTTCAACTTTGAATAAAGGTATATTAATATACAAACAGTGATATAATAGTAGTTTATGATACTGTTGCATAATAAGGGTTCTTATAACACGAGTGTGGTTTAAAAAAACGAGCCGCAGGCGAGTTTTTTTATAGTGTCACACTCGTGTTATAAGACCAAGTTATGTACAGTATCATACACTACTTTATCTACTCTCATACTATAATACGAAAAACATACGTTTGCATTCCATGAACTCGTGGTAACATTTAATATAGTTGCTCCTAGATTTCGTCGGCAACAGGTTCACGGTCATGTTTGACGCAGCTTTCAGAATATCTGGTGGTGTACAATTACCACTATCCCCGCTCTCAGACATATTTTTACACAAAAACTTATTTTTTTTACAAACAAAACTAAATTTCGTTTAAATATTGAAAAGATTTTTTAAATGTCATATATTGGCGCCACGGCGCAAACATCGATTGCGCCAAGGCGCAAACATCGATTGCGCCTTGGCCATGTGTCCATGTGTCCATGTGTCCATGTGTCCATACAAGACCTGTATCGTAATGAAACTTTTTAATTTTTTATTTTTGTTCTGTACATAATGTTGGTCATAAGAATTTTGTTTTCAGTTTTATAATTTATGTATTATAGTATCAAAGTAGATAAAATTAATAAATAGACAACAACATAAAATAAGTATGAAATACACATAAATTATATGGTGGTTATACATTATACAAATTATCTTGTACTAATAAAGGTACCACGATGCGTTTCCAATAAGCAATATACAAAGAAATCAGTAACTAATAACTACAATATGTTAAAATTTAATTTAAAAGTTTAAATAAAAATATTTTTTTTAGTTTCATAAATTCGTAACGTTCGTGAAACTATCCTGAGTGGCATACATAATGAATGTATAGAAACCGGTTATACTTACGTCTTATTATATATGTTGAGACCGAATAGTTTCCCCAGACTCCCCAGTGATAGTGCCCGGCGTATAAAGAGCTCATAAGTAAGAGCCCGTATGGGCTTGAAACTGATTAGTTTTTTATCGGGTAAGCCCGATTGGGCTTACCTAATAAAGTAAGACGTGAGTATAGCCGGTTTCTATAAATTAATCAAATATAGGTTTCATTAATTTACAAAAACAATTCTAGCAATACAAAAATAAAACGAACAAAAGTAAATACTATTTAAAATCATATAATTCTTCACTATCAAACATTTTAGAGTTGAGATCGGTTCGTGAGATTAAACAATGTCCTGAGGGTCAAAATCACGAACGCTCCTTCATAACACTGAATTTATATAGGGCACTTTTTGTTTATATGATTTAATCATATATTCGTATTTAAAGAGCTACAGTTCCATAATTCTTTAAATAAATAAAATACGTGGGCCTACTCAAATTTAAAATTCTCAAAAAATCAGCAGGTTTCTCTTAATATTGCAAATTCCCGTAGAATTTTGCGCAAGAAAACGTATTTCAAATTTTACAAAAATAGGCAAAAATTTTTAAAACAATATAAAGAATAAAGAAAAAGTAAAGTAATTTTTTTGTTATGAAGGCTTTGCTTAAAATTATACATGTATCATAATTTTTTTCATTTGCTAACAGCAGGTAATTTATATTAAAGATGTATTTCAGATGCATAATTATACAACTTTTAATGTATAAATTTCTGTTAACAAAGTTATTTTTTTTTAATATATTTACGTTAAAAATATATATATATCGTTGTGGTTGTACATAGTACAAATGTTTAGTTACGTTAGACAGAATTTTTTTGCTATTCTCCGGGATTTTAAAGAAAATTGAAAGGTAAGAAGCAAAATTATTTTTTAAAATTTAAATTCAAATGAATCTTTATTCAAGAGAACCCTTGAATTGTCAACTTAACTTTACATACCTTATACATGCAGGATTCGTAAAAATCCATGCACTCCAACCTACAATAACACAAGCACTAAAAGTTCACTATCACAACCCCATCAATCGTCTTGCCCCATAACGAAAGCATCCTCAGACAGGCTCCAAGACAAAATCGCAAAGCAATAGCTTTATACGTAAGCAAACAACTTCGTTAAATGTTAAAAGTAAGTATAGAAATCAAATTTTGTGGCGTCACTGTGTCAAGCGAATGTCTACTGAATATTTATATTTGGATACATGATGCACATAAAGAACTTAGACCGGCAGGCAGTATTGAAATTCAAGCTTATTTTATTTATGATACATGTAAAGATCCTTCAAGAACTCTCTCCTATCTCTCCTATCACTCGTCAACTCTTGCCCTACTCCTTTTATATGAATGACATACTTAACAGACTTCTCCAACTTTCTCTTCGCAACTTTCAGACTTCTCCTTATATACTCAACATTTTCTTCTCATTTGCATGCACTCTTCTTTCATTACCGTCTTTTTCAGTGCCCAACATCATGATCCATACAATGCAACAAGTCTTATCACTCTTTTATATTTAATGTCTTTTACATTAAATAATGCAAATCGATGTTTAGAACGAAACAGCCGTCCAGTTCGGTTTCGTAGAGCGCTGTCACTGTTACAGTTAGTATGCGACGTTTCGCACGGGTTCGTCAGTCTGTGCGACAGAGACAATGCTCTATGAAGCAGAATTAGCCGATTTTCTCTCTCTAAGCCTCGATGCGCATTATTTGTGGCCGGGTACTATACATAAATAAGTATACAAATAATTAGATATTGGCGTTCGACTCGGAAAAAAACTATAGACGGAAAGAAAAGAGAGAAGATATTAAAATAGTCGATATGTATTTTATCTAATTTATGACTGGCTCGTTGGCGCAGTGGGTAGTTAACGTGCCTTCAGCTCCACGGGTGGCGTGTTCCATTCCCGCCGAAGGCCAACATTTTCTTTAAACAATTTCCTGGTTCTTCGAACGTGGTGTACATTTGTATTCAAGTATGTATCTAAAATTATTATTATTTTATTATATATGTAGTATTATTGTATACCACTATGTATGTATGTATACCACTTGTCCGTCACCCATAACACAAGTAATAAGTTACTTACTTTTGGGGTCGGACTACCGTGTGTGTAAGTGTCCCATATATTTATATTTATTTATTGTTTATTTATTTTAGTATATATTCACACACTTTGAAAATAATTTCGACTTCGATACGTATACACAATAACCCCGATAGAATGTTGTAATAAATGCAACGCAATTCATGTATAAACCTTGCTTTTTGCAAGCATTGCAGATCATAGGCAATTATGCTATTATCATTTATAACAATGTAATGTGGACTTAATAATAGGTTAAAACCTTTAATTTTGTTTACTAGAATATACTATAAATTAACCCGATTTACGAATAAATGTTTTTGATTTTTTCTAAGAGCATTAAATAAAAATAACGAAAAAACAATACATGTCATGAGATGGAAAATAAATAATTATTGCACGTTATATAATATATAATTCATAAAAACACAGAACACAGACACATATTTACTGATAATACTAACATTATTAAATATACAGATATTTATAACAAGATATTATGAGATATTTATTATACGCCCTTTGCCCGTCATTTCGTCAAATCAAACTTAATGTGAAAGTTGGTATCTAATCTTTTTTTTTTTTCAATAGATGGACATCCTCGGCTGGACGTAGGTTTCTTCATGGAATTTCTATGCCATACGATCTATTGTCATTTCCACCCCAAAAAGCTGTCAAGGTGCCGCTCATTTAAACCTTTTCGAGATGGTTTGTTCAGAACCGATTTATGCGGACAGCCACTGGGTGTCCGTGGTTCATGCGGAACGTTGACCTCCATAGAGACCTCGATCTCCCTACCATTACTCACCTCTTTAAACGTTTTTCGAAATCTTACTTCGAGAAATCTGAGGTACACTCGAACCCCCTTATTTCAGTTGCTTCTACCTACATCCCAGTTAGGTCCGACCATCGAAAATATAGGCGTCCAAAAAGCGTCCTGTATGACCCCGACGATCAAATAACGATCGCCAACACAGATACACGTAATACACTCACACAGCGTCTTCGCCGGCGAAGACGAGGTCCCAGTTTTCTGACGTCGGTCGGTCGTGGCTTCTCGCCACTCTTCCGACGCCGCAATGACTAATCTAAGTCACACCATCAGTCCTCCACTACACGTCACCCTAAGCCGCGGTCCGGCCTAACAGGAGGCACCCTTAGGACGACGTTCCCCGACGCTAGTAGAGCTTCTGCGCTCTACTCCCTGCAATTCGCAACCTCGGCGATGCTTCTGCGCTCGTCCGTCCCGCCCGGTGACGCTGTAAAAGCCATTAGGGCTAACAGCATACAGTCAATTCGAAAAAAAAAAAAAAAAAGAGATGGTTTGTCCACTTAATGCACGCATTTTTTGTTAATGCTATAAATACGAAAGAATGCTTGTTTAGTCTTTTTTTCAAACGCGCACCAAGCATTGAAAGCAAAGAACAAGCAAGGCTGGATATGGTTTTTTTTATAGGGATAGTCTAAGGAGTACTGAATATTTTATTTTTATGCTGAAGTCGAATTTATGAATTCGTAGCCAAATTTGGCTATAACATGAATTTATTTTTGTATTAATTTTGCGAAGAAAAAACCTGTTGTTTCTCAAATTTAACATGAGATATTAGATTCGAATGTGCCTTTAGATAGTCTACGCACACCTAGCCGTATGCTTTTACAGTCTATGTAATATTTTTCAGACCCATTATTTGTATAGAGTATTGCGCTATACTTATATGACTAAATCGTGTAGGCGCAACATGACGGTAGCAATGTCAATAGATACATTTGTTCTCGTAAAAGCTTTTCCGGAGTTTATTTTCGCAAACTTTTTTGCGGCGGCCCCATCAACATAAATAATCATTTAATTGTTTTTCTGCTTAGTATTTGTCTTTCGTCGAAAAAGGTTAAAGTTTTATTTTTATTTTTAATGGCAAGTCTTCATTCATAATAATAAATAACAAATTTATAATAAATTCCTACTAAAGTTCTTTTATTCTCAGATTCTAGTATAAACTATGTAATCAGGATAATCTTATTGAATAATAGGCAACCTATTACTGCGCCAGCCACTGTTTGTGGTCGAATTAAACATATTCTTTATTAAAATAAACTTGTAAACAAGTGCTTTTGAATCATCAATTTGTGGTTTCGTACTGCTGGTTCGACAAGCTGTTCCTACCGAGAAGAGCCAGCAAGAAACTTGACATTATTTTTCTTCGCGTTATGATTTCTACAGGTAATTTCGTATCGTATAAATTCATTAAAAAATGTTGAAATTTGTTGCTTAATACAAAAAAATGAATGATACATGGCTATTATCACGGAACCGTCATAATATTCTGTTGGATGATACTAAATTGACGTCATTTACTGGTCCGCTCACGATGTTGTTATTGTTTTTATTTGAAACCCCTTGCGGATTGTTTTATTATACCTAGTGTTACGTAATGTACAGTTATTCTACGTCTACAAATCATGTACAACAAACTGCTAAATTGATGTTTATGACTTTGGTATTTATATATACGGCCAGGAAAATTCAGCTTAATGAAAACAAATGCTATATACAAATTGTACGATTTTACTCGAATGTCGGTTTATAATTTTAGAGCTGTAGCATTAAATCAAATTTCAGGAGGTTTTCGAAAGTATTTTCATTATTTCGCTTTTTCATTTTTAATCTTTTCATCCAGGCCAGCGCTTATTTAAATCTATGGATAGAAGTATTCTTCAGTCGAAGCAACAGCGTGATTTCATACAAAATATCTAATTTCTCATTTATCTACGACATCCCTGTCAAACACTGCGAGTAAATATTATTTCATACGAGAAGAATTAAAATATATCATTCATTATTTGTTTTATACCATTGCGGCTTATTTTCTTAAAAAGGAATACTTGTACTTTTATTAACCTAGAATAAAATCAAAACGGATGCTGATGTAAGATTACTGAGTAAAGCTGTCGCATCACCAACATCTAAATTAGGATACAGTACTCGTATGTAATTCCAGATGAAGCATAAATTTTGGAACAGTAATAAATTTGAATTCAAAATGATGACTATAATTACATTCGTAAAATAATATTATATTTAATAAAATGTAATTTTTGAATTCCAACTATTCATAGCTTTTGTCGACTTATTGGCTAATTAAGAATTCCTAAAACTTTTGAAGCGGGGGTGGAATTTTTTCTCTGTTTTTGGGGGCTATGTAAATTGCTTATAAATACAAAGAAGAGTAATATTTTTGAATTTAAATAGTGAGAGGCTCACGTCTTATTTTATCGGATGAGCCCGACTAGTTTCAAGCCATACGCGGCTCTTATTTATGGGTTATTTATTATTTTGTTTTATTTTATTTATTATTTATGCGGCGGGAATATATAAAAGATAAGATGCAAAAAAAGAAATAAAAGTAAGAGTAATGTAATGTTAATTTATTTAAGGAATTATACCAATTATCTGTTACAAATCAGGAAAAGTATTTTTGTCATTACTTGGTAATAGCGTGAAGAGCACTTAAAGGCAATATTTAAGAAAATAGCTGCGGAATTTTTATTTATTTTAGTAAAATTAATCTTTTCCAAGTTTAGTTTATCTTTTCATATAATAAATAGCGGTATGGTCACGTGTTTCTGTGACTCAATCTGGTTTTGAGTTCTCCTCGATTGACAGCTCAAAAAAATTTTTCGATTGCCACCAAATTTTACAGGGTCCGGGGTTTTATCCTTTGGGTCAATCTAAAGATGGTCTGAATATTTCTCTTAAATCACTCCAGACCTTTTGAAGTCTATAAGCAACATACATATTATTTTCTCTTTCATATTCACATATGTTAATTAATGGAGTGAAAATTATTTTTATTACTATTATGTCTTTTGTATGTCTATATTCAAAATGTATTCACTGTCTACTAACAATCGGTATCTTTCAAGATAGCTGAGTGCACTGTAAATCATCAAATTTAGTACCTCGTACAATGCTCATTGAAGATGTTAATATTATTGCCCGTGACTCCCGTCTGTGTCGCGAGTATTTTGTCGGGAATGTTAAATATTTGGCACACGATGGAGACTGCCGCATTGCTGGTACGAACTAATTAACCGTATTATTACCAACAGTTGTCACTGCAATGAATGTTTCATTGTTATACGAAAATACATCTTTAAGTACGTGTTAACGAACTTTGTGATATAATAACGGGTCGTTAGTGCTTTAAGAATATTTACTTAACTCAAATTTTAGCTTGTGTGGTCAATCACAAGTTTTTAAAAGCTTTTATTCCACTTGTAGTGTATGTATGTGAAGGTGAGATCCAGCAAGTTAAATTTTACCCCCTTCCCGGTGTCTGATTGAGGTGAAATTTTATATATGACCATGACCTGAGGCCATGACATGGGCATGACCTGATACTTCTACCAGACTACCTGACTCTCTGGCTCTGGACGAGGGAACCACTCAAAAATTCTTTGACTTTACTTGTTTAGTCATATGAACGGTTCGTTTCACTAAGACAATGTCCATATCAAAATCCATAATATTAGTCTCAAATATATTCTGAATATAAAAACTTTTAACTGTGTTACTGATTTTTTTCCGATAAATCCAACATGGATTCCATTATAAAAAAAGTTTATCTGTAAGCGCACGTGACCTTCGTAGGTTCAAAGTTTAAATGCACAACCTGAGTTCTTTTTAAATTTGCGAGATTATTTAAAATTGATTAACATTCATGATGCGGCGTTTGGGGCGAGGAAATATCGGGTAGGAAATCGTTATATGCCCAGAAAATTTCCGGGATATAAAATTCTGACATGACAACTTGCATCGACGAGGTGGGAGTAATTTTTATACTTATAATAATGAAAAAGATGAAATTTTCATCTCTCTGTGACGGGCTGTTATTTTTATTTTAATATACTACTTTGTTTTCTCCTCGTCAGTACCTCAGTATTGTAGCCTTTACTTTACTTTAGCCTTCGATCATAGAATCTATACAATCCAGCCGTTTGGTCTTAAAACAACACTCTTTATGAAATTAATATATTAATACATTTTACATGTCCTTCTTCTTAAATTTATTAAGTTTAATATTTGAACTTAAGAATGTTCTCAAAAATATTAATAATATTTTAAAGACATTAATAAACACATTTAAGTAAAAACTTAAAAAACCAAAACATTTGAAAAAGTTTGCGAAAAAATAAAAGCTACATGGCAACACGAGTCGCTTAACAACTAGTAAAATTGTAAGAGAAATTAACTACAAATGTATGTCATTTCTAACAAATAATTTAAATATCTAAGTAACCAATATAGTAAAGTAAACAATAAAAAGAGTTAATGACGTGTAACACAAATCAACGTTAAATGAAATTCCTTTTATCGTTTCCAATTACTGTACTTTGATACAAGTATATCAGATACTATATATCAAATATTTGAACACGCCCCTAACACAAATTATATCAGCAAAGCAAATTGGGGTTATCGTAATCGATATACGTTATCAGAAATTGTCGTGTGGTATCCGGCTGAGTAGAATATACTACCCTCATTTCTTACCGAGGTGTCGTAAAAGGCGACTAAGGTAAGTCGACCCGCCGTCTGGTAACCGGTTGAATAAAATAGACCACTTCTTACTGTAAAATACGGCAAAGGTAAGTTGACATCAGGCAGGCGGCCGGTCGTAAAATACGTAGCCAAATCATGTGAAAACATGTTTGTAGCATGTTGTGCCAACCCCACTTAGAGTGGGATAAAGGCAGGAGGATGATGATAAGTCATCAGAATCTTACGTGATTTTATTAAAGATATTCGTATAGTATTATGTCAATGTACTAAAGGTAGAGCGGAGCAACAACAACGCAGTCCACTTTGAGCTGCATCCTTTTGCTTGGTTTTTCCCTCTAATAAAAATACGATCCAGAGTATGATCTTACTACACATTGAAAAAGCAAAAAAGCATCGGAAACTTTCATCCGCTTTCATCAATATTCCACCAACGCACTCTTTAGAAGCGTTCACTACTAATAAGTCATTGTTTTTTTGACTATCCATACTAATATTATAAATGGTGTCCCAACCGCCGAAGCAATATTAACGAAATTTGATATAATTGATGCTTACATGCTGGGCTAACATATAAGACTTAAAAAATCCTGTTTTTCTTGATGATCGACTATGACAATCTTAGAATATTTCTCTCAAAAAAACTAGATGATGTTAAGAATACGGATGGGTAGAATTGAAAGAATTAAACCGCTATTCATGTTGTAAATTCCTTCAATTTGATCCAAAAAATTGCTTAACGAGCTATTTAAATAGCTTAAGATTTCTCTGAATACAGAAATCCGGCCGGTGATTTGTGCTAGTGGCATTAATTTGAAAAAAAGTAGTGAAAAGTAAATGGCTAAGGAAGATTAAGAACCGCGTATGATGTTGGACCGAAAAAATTCCAGTGTTTACTGGATTGAACCCGCATCAGTCTTGCCTTGTCTTGACAGCTCGTCACATAAATGACGTGATTATGGGCCAGATTGCCGGCCCTATGATGAAAAACGGTTTGATTACAATAACCAAGGAGTTCTATCTGGGTCAACCTGGATCGATGCCCTAAAAATAAACTGAGCACAGAATGGTAACGGGTCAGTTTAAAGGTTTGAGGTCTATAATGAGATATCGTGTGTCGTCCACCATAAGCTCCAGATCTTACTCCCACCGAGTAATAACACAAAAAGATTTCGTAGTAGAAGACAGAAGTATAGGATCAAAGTTTTGTAGATAAAGTATAGAATAAGTAAAGAATAGTAGAAGCTATTTGTAAAGAAGTAGTAGAGAAAATTTTACAACTTGTCCCACAGAGCTAGTCTTAAAGACCTTATACATATAATTAATATTAATAATGATGAGTGCGTTATATTTTGTCTTCTTCTACAAAACGGCAAAATCATACTCATACCTCCTATGATTTTCATTAACTAAAGTGACGGCACTATAGCTAAAACTTAAGTATAACCTGTAAATAACAGAATGCTTATAACGGAAAGATAATAAGAACTGTCTTCATTTCGTTTTTTATTGTGAGCTACTCAATTAGCGTGTACTCCACATGACGTGCAGATTTTTTATTAATCCATTCGTAGATAAAGAATTGATGTTTTAGCCAGCTTTTTGTTAAAGTATTTTTTCTATAAATATTGAATTGAAAGACTTTAAACTTTAATTTTTTATTAAAAAACCCTGAATTCATGCTGACTTTAGTTTTTTAATTTTAAAAAAATCTAAGAATTTCGTTTCGCATCTTACTGTGCTGCTGAACTTTAGAAAAACAATTTGTAAAATTACTATTTATATAATAATGTACAGATTCTAAGACCGCTTTAAAATTGGATATTATTAAAAAGAGAGGTTTTTTTCTATCGCTTAAAAGTATAAAGGGTCGCTGAATAAGATGGCGTTATCGAAAATAAACAACTATAAAACGTAGGGACTAAATCGCTCCTAACGCCAAAACTAAAATTGGTACTTCAATATTAAATGTGACCAATTAAAAATTAAAAATTCTTCAATACGATATTTACAAAAAGTACGTGATGGTGTTCTGTCGTCATTATGGGGGGCATTCAACCCATCCTGTTATCATATCTCGAGTGGTAGAATATCATCTTCGACAGTTCCACTGCTAGACAGAAGCCCCTGTTCCCTAGAAGAGATTAGAGCTTAGATCCACTACGGTGCTCAAATATGGATTGGTAGAAAACACATAACGAAAAGCGCGTGACAAATAATAATATCAATTAAACATACTCAAAGCCTGTTTTGGGTATTTAACCATCGACAAAACAGTAGGATAAATTGTCCGATTGCACCCCAAAATTTCATACATATCTGAAGTATAATTTATCTTCCATATTATTCGTAGGGGAACTTTTTAGGAATTTGGTACTTTACTCCCCTATTAGTTTGTACTTCTTTTACGTCAAAACCGTGCAACCGAATGGCATGCTTTCGATATGAGTTTTGAAATAAAGATAGACTGAACAGATGTCACTGATGTCCATGGATTTTTTTTCAATAATGAAGTTAATAACTTTATAATTGATATGAAGTGCGGTCTATTTACAAGGGATTAAAAACAATGACACAATTACTGATGACTCCACATGAACCGTAATTTGTAAGGTGTTATGTACACTTTGATTACTTAATTCTGTCGGATAATTACATAATTGTAGAAATTAAATACAAACAATGTATGACAGTATAATGTTACATCACATAACTATTTGTTATTTTTTAATATTACATTAACTATTCTAAAATTTATTAATTTATTTGCAACGAAAATGTGCAAGTTGTCTATTTTAAATTGCTTACACGCTAGTACATAAACACATCGTATGGTTTATTTTAATTTATACACCGTTTGGTATCTGGCAGAATAGAATAGACCACCCTCCGTTCTTACCGAGGTGTCGTTAGAGGCGACAAGGTATGTGCCGTGTGGTATCCGGCTGCATAGAATAGACCACCCTCATTTGTTTACCGAGGAGTCGTAAAAGGCGACTAAGATAAGTTGACGTCAGGCAGGCGGCCGGTCGTAAAATACGTAGCCAAATCATGTGACAACATGTTTGTAACATGTTGTGCCGACCCCGTTTAGAGGGATAAGGGCAGGAGGGTGGTTTATTTTAATTTATAAAATTAGTTTGTACAACTAAGTTTTAATTTAAATCGTTGTTTTTAAATAAAATATAATAATAGGTTGCCCTATACTATAATACAAATGTATGTATAATATTATACATAAACTAGCAAAGCCCCGCGGTTTCACCCGCGTCCATACAGATCTCGTGGTAGTGGAAAGTCTACGAAATCGGACTATAGATTTATTTTGTAGATTATTTAATTATAAAAATGTGTATCATTAGTATTCTTGGAATAAGACTTAACTCATCAAGTGCAGGCCCTGCTATAACGGTAGGTTAGGTTTGTTATGGCATTATTTGATTTCGATTTACATTCTTAAATTCGTAAAATCTTTTGATTGGGATGTCGGATTTTAATAATTTAAAAAGTATTTTACAGGTATTGAAACAGTTATTCATAAAATATCATTTAATGGGATAAGGATTAATACAGAGATATGAATAAAATGGTTTGATTATTGTCGGCACTTTTACCAACTTTTACAATGTAAAAAAGTAGTTATATTGGCATAACTATAATAGTTAGACATATGGTATCGCGGACTTTTTTGTGGATATTGATACGTTATATAATACTGTAGAACATTTTTTTGTTCTATCATCAATAGTTTCCGCAGCGCACGCGATGATAGATGTTTACGACTAAATTTTTACCAAGTTATTACAATTTTATTAGGGATCCCTTTTTTTTTTTGAAAATGACATATAGCCTATGTTGCTCAGTGAAAAAGCAGCTTTCCAATGGTGAAAGAATTTTTGAAATCGGTCTAGTAGTTTTTGCGTGAAAACGTAACAAACAAACATACATACAAACAAACATACAAATCTTTTCTCTTTATAATATTAGTATAGATTATATTACAGCATTAATCCTTAATTGGTAATTAATTATAACATTAACAAGCACATCCATCAATCCAGCGTTAATGGCTATAACCTAACACGCTGTAATAACATTGAGAGATCATTTTTCAAACTGTTTATATTAGCTTTCACTCAAGATTTCTCAAGTGTGTTGTAAATTATAAAATTCACTGTATCGTATAATGATTACTGAAAATGTTTACCATACTGTCCGCCTATATGGTTGTTTACAATCTTTTCTTAAGTATATTTTTCATTATTTATAGAATTAGGCGTTACTTTGCTGAGATCCATAATACAAAAGTAATAATAAAATTATTTTGCTGTAATCCGCGATACAGCAAATAGAAAATATATATAGTGTTAAATGTATGTATAGTGGTGGAGGTTTGTGCATGTGTTTTTACGAATCCTGCACGTATCGGGTACGAAAATACGGAAAGTCCTCTATACATTTAACACTATACATATTTTCTATTTACTGTATCGCGGATTATGTCAAAATAATTTTATTATTACTTTTATATTTTTCATTATCTATTTTAATGATAATAGATTTTTATAACTTTAAATATTATAACATTATATCTAAGCTACGCATATATAAGGAGAAATCTAATTTCCTCATATCCAATACTCGGGGTGTTAGGAACTTTTTTTCTTATCAATGTATCTATTCAACAGGCAGTATCTCTGAATCGTGCTCTTTTATTATTGCCACGTGTTCACCTTTAAGAGACACAATGGTTTGTTGTCTTAGTATCAAAAACAGCTTAGAATGCCTAGTGCTGGTGTGTTTCATCATCTTCGTTTTTGATCCCACCATTTTATTAATAGCTCTACGTAATAATAATATGGATTTTCAGAGAGGGCTCAGAACCATATATAGGTGGCTACCTGCTCTTGTTAATGCATCCATTATTACTTTTGAGTTATATACCGTAGTGTTAGTAGGGAGGCCGGAGACCAGCGTTTTTCAGTAAAGAAGAAGACGTCATCACTCTAACATCTCTAATAATTCTAGGTCATCATTAGTCTAATCATATCTTAGAATGGATCTTGAACAACGTTTTTGAGCGATAATTGAAGTTGTTTTGCTAAACGGGTCGGTTTATCCCGATTATTAATTTAATTTGAATCAGTATTATATTCTTTAATTATCGATTTGAGCTTTATTAATTTCATAAATTAGGTGATTAATACTTGGTGTTTGAGTCATCCAAATATTGATGCCCCGCATGTAGTGTCTTTAAGTTCCACTAATGATTAATTACAAGCACTATAACAGAACTACCTTGCTATAATCCGCACGGGTTAAGCGAATGAATGCTAATGTGTATGAAGCAGGCAAAATTTACGCACCTTACATATGCAGGACAAGTCACCACACGCACCCCAAGGCGCCTCCACCAGCAACAAAGCACACAAGCAGCACACACAACCACCACCACAATCTAATCTAGATGACCTAAGATCACCAAATAAATCTAGATGATCTAAGATAAATCTAGGTCCTTCATACACATAAGCTTTGCATGCATTCGCTTAACCCGTGTGGATTATAGCAAGGTAGTTCGATTATCTTCTTCTCAGTCGCAACACTCTTGACAGAGTGGTCGTGGTTAACACTAAGTATTTTTTTTATGGGTGGCAGATGTTGCTCGCCTCACGATGTCTCGCCATTTCTCCCTGTTCCTGCTCATTCTGGTGCACTTGTGTACAGGGCCGCCTACCATTGCCTTAACTTGATCGGTCCATCGCATCGGAGACCGTCCACGCGGCCTTGTACCTTCGACTCTGCCTTGGACAACAAGACGTTCCAAGGAGTCGTTGTTTCGCCTCGAGATGTGTCCAAATAGCTTTAAAATGCGAGTTTGTACTAAAGTCGATAGACGCTGCTTTATGCCGAGTTCTTGCAGTATGGAGGTATTAGTCCTGAACTCTGTCCATGACACTCGGAGCATCCTTCTCCAACACCACATCTCTAGAGCATCTATCTTCTTTTTTTCAGTATCTCGCAGCGTCCACGTTTCTGCGGCGTACAAAAATATGGGGAATATAAGCGTTCGCACTAGCCGGATCTTAGTAGCTTTTGTAATGTTGTTGTTCCTCCATATTTTCCTCATTTTATCCATTGCAGACCTTGTTATTGCCATACGTCGCTTTACTTCATCTACGCAACCTCCATTATTCGAGATTAAAGCTCCTAGGTATATGTAAGTCGATACCACTTCGCAGTTTGCAATCTGGGTTATATCCGGCAAGTTGTTGTTTGCGCGGTCTACGATCATTACTTTTGTTTTACTGCGATTTAGCTTTAATCCGAATTGAAGACTCACGCGCTCCATTTTGAGAAGTAGTTCCTCCATGAGGTTAGCATTAGATGAAAATATGGTCGTGTCATCTGCATAGCGTAAGTTTGAGATCTTGTATCCACCAATAGAAGCGCCGTCTGTCCATTCCTCCAAAGTGATTCGCATAATGAGCTCCGTATATATGTTAAACAGGAGTGGTGATATGATACAACCTTGGCGTACTCCAGCACTGGGATGGAAATTCTCTGATAAGGTCTCATCTGTCCGCACCGATGCTGTGCCTTCTTCATAAAGCCTTCGTAAAAGGTGTACTAGGTGCTTAGGAGTGCCCATTTCCAAAAGGGTGTTCCATAATTTTGGCCACTTTACTGAGTCGAATGCTTTAGAAAAATCAACAAAGCATATATATATGGGCTTGTTGAATTCTCGAGCTTTTTCGATTATCTGGCGTACTATGAGGATTTGTTCTCTAGTTCCCTTTCCCTTCACAAAGCCGGCTTGTTCTGGTGCAATTTCTTTTAACAGGTATGCCTTTAAGCGCTCGTTTAGAATATGTAACATAATCTTGCTTGCGTGAGATGTAAGTGCTATAAGTCGATAGTTATTACATATTCTAGTGGAACCTTTCTTGTGCAATGGAGTGAAGACTGAGTGTGACCAGTCCGAAGGCCATAATCCGGTTTGCCATATTCTGTTACAGATGGTGTGAAACATTTTATTACCGTAATCTCCTAGAGCTCTTATGGTTTCGATAGGGATAAAATCTCTTCCTATTGCTTTCCCATTTTTTAGGTATTTTATGGCGGCCTCAACCTCTGACTCGAGAATAGAAGGTTCTAATTCACTTCCAGGGTCTGTGGAGGGATATTCTGTTGATTTCGAGTTCGATTATAGTGCCTGTAATATGGAATTCCGCAAAGTAACGCCTGCTTCTATAAATTATTAAATAATTAATTATTATCGTTCGTAAACGCTTAATTATTATTATTAAGAATTAAAATTTGGTAAAAGTATTTTTTTTTAAATATAAATAGACTTTAATTACTTAAATAGTAATTTGCCCTAATTCTTGGTAATGTTTTTGATATTTTAAGTCGTAAGCAGAAGCATAGGAGATATGTGTACCTTACCTTTGTTATAAGTGTTTAAACAGTACGTGTTACTCAACACGTACTGTTTATACTAAATAAAACACTTGCAATCTTTGATGTTTGCGCACCTGCCTATCACTAGCTTCTTAGTACAGATTTATTCTCCCCCATTTCATTTAAATTAAATCCAAAGCAAGCTAAATTTACTCAGACTTTGTTTAAAGTACACTTGACTTAAAGTATTGCTACTATGCCATAAAGAGAGGAGTTCATTATGTATGCTTTTTCAACGTTAACAAATGCTTTTTAAACGTTGATGAATTGAGTTAGCCTACCAGATTCTAGCTTTCTTACTCTATTCTAGCTTTAATATTACCGAATCTAACGTATACAAAAATAATATTTTCAAACGATAAAATAAAGCTATATTTACTACATTTAATGGATAAATCTTGTATTTATAGAATTAGGCGTTACTTTGCGGAGATCCATAATACAAAAGTAATAATAAAATTATTTTGCTATAATCCGCGATACAGTAAATAGAAAATATATATAGTGTTAAATGTATAGTGGACTATCCGTATTTTCATACCCGATACTTGCAGGATTCGTAAACACACATGCACAAACCTCCACCATTTCCACCACAATACACAAGCACTACACACGTTCACTATCACAAACTCAACAATCGTTTCGCCTCGCAACCGAAGCATCATCAGGAGATAGACTCCACGACAAAATCGCAAAGCCTTCGCAAAAATCGCAATGGTAACGCGATACGATGATTAATGGTAATGCAAAACGCAATCGGGTATGAAAATACGGATAGTCCACTATACATTCAACATTATATATATTTTCTATTTACCGTATCGCGGATTATAGCAAAATAATTTTATTATTACTTTTGTAACTTGAATTTTTTCACTACTATAGATTTTGATATTGTATATAAATGATTTTTAAATATACTTTATGTTGTCGAATCGTCGATCTAATTTCATCATCGTGTTCCAGCTTCCTTTAATTGGGGTTGGCTCTCATACCTATGTTTTTCCAGAGCTGACGTTTCTGGATCGTCTGAGGATCTATGTTTTACTTTTTTAGGTAGTTTCATCCATCCAACCAATTTTTTTTTAAATTCTGATCCGTCGCCATATATTTTTAACAGATACTTCATTTGATATGATTGAATAGAATTATTAAATGAATATACAATACAAGTTAAACTAGCAGTATAAACAGGAGCAATATTTTTCCTTATAACTTCTCATGTCTTAGTACTAGTCAAAGTGAGCTATAACCAATAGATTTCAGGGGGTTTACTCTCTTACGTGACTAGCACTACAAACGTCTCGCTTCCTTGTTATTGATTAAAATCAATAAATGAGAGCCATGTTACTCGCGTACGTTTCCCGTGTCTTATATTGTAAGTTTCATCACGTCGTGATGGATTCCATTTTAAAAAACATATCATCAAAGAATATGAATTACCGTCTGCTTCAAAGATACTCTAACTTGCATTACTACATATTCTCAGCAATTAATGAAGTAATTTCAAAAGTAATGGTAAAATATTATTTTGCTATAATCCGCGATAAAAAAAAATGCTAAATTTGAAAGTGTACATCTGTTTTCATACCTTAAAGCAAAGCGCTCTGCAATTTTGTCGTCTATCTCTTGACGATGCTTCGATTACGGAGCGAAAAGATTGTTGAGATTGCGGTTATGAATGTGTGCAGTGTTTGTTTATTGCTGTGTTATTGGTGGCAGTCCATGAATTTTTAAGCATTCTGCATGTATCAGATACAAGAACGGATAGTGCACTCTACATTTAACGTTGCATATTTTTCTTTTGTCGCGGATAAAATAGCAAATTACTATTTTCATTACTTTGACCATTTGACCACACATGGACCTCCGCAAAGTAACGCCAAATTTTATGAATTAGTTTCATTAATTATTATCTACATCTGCCGCATCTAATTATTATCTATATCTACTAGGGACTGCGAAGCGATTGACACGTCCATAATATTCGTACAAAGTATACTGATCGATAATATATAGATAGCAATTTTATCGATTCGGTCAACAACCCTCCTTCTAAAGCAAGTTTAGGATTGTTTTACTTTCTATTATAATTTAATAAAGACATATTCATCCCACGGGAAGAGTCGATTGCGATTGTATGAAATCTATCTGATCTTCGATTCCCGCTCCCTGGGGTTCTAACATAGTCTCGTTTGTTGAATATTTATTGGAAGGATGGAATTTTACTCTCAATATACCTATTGGCACAAAAATATAACATTAGGAGATGAAGTTAAAATAAAGACTAGCTAATAAATATCGGAATGACGATGACTAAAAAACGGTCTTTGGGAATAGTTCGTAACCGCAAAATTTCTTTAATAACATAGACTTTATTATTGTAGTTGTTGTAGTAGTATTTGTATAATTAAGAGGACTTGGGTTCTTTGGAGAAAGGCAGTTGCAAAACTGGCCTATTCAGTTCTCAAACGACTCACATATTTAATATGCGTGGTCTTTAAGCGTTAATAACTTATTATTATAAATTCTTTATATGGTCCTAATGTGTTATGATCGGGAATATTCCTGACTGTGGATTTGTTTCTCGACATCTTCCTATTGAATAAAGGCAAGGAAGATCGATGGTTTTTTATTGAATTAATACAAGATTTATAACAATGTTTAAGTAATTAAGTAAAGCCCGGTATACTGTATAAGTAATTATCTGAATAATTGTAGCACTAGTTTGTATATATATTCCAGACTATATTAAAAGTTTATGAATATGAACAAAGAATAACATTGTTCTGAATAAAAAGAAGGTTTGCGGTCGTATTTTGGAGTTTGGAAATGAACTCCAAAATCTATACTACACAAGATAAGATTAGATTAAATCCATTTTTTTAAAGATGCTTTCCAATTTAAATAAATGTAGTATTTTAAGAAGAAGAATATTCGTAACGTTTATCTACATATATTCAAAAACCAAGCGAAGTCTAATAATTCTTATTTGACTATAAACTATTAAGACTTGGAAATAGTAATAGATGGATTTAAATTTGCCTCTAATACGATTTGATATAATGCACAAAGTGTTCGAGATTGTTTCCTGTCTATATTTTTAGAGAGCACTTTTATGATTGAATTTATTCATTCTGCCATCGGTTTCGTTTATATTCATCTTGATTAAGGCCATCATAAGGAAGTT
The DNA here is from genome assembly GCA_947086505.1 of Morpho deidamia. NCBI lineage: Eukaryota > Metazoa > Arthropoda > Insecta > Lepidoptera > Nymphalidae > Morpho > Morpho deidamia. Next base: position 8,214,405 of record CAMTZC010000025.1, read on the forward strand.
ATTGTTTGGTCTATGTTTAGAATTATCCTTATACCAGATGTGAGGAATTATGACTCATATTCAGTTAGGAAGCGTTATGAGCTCCTGTAATGTTTATGAATAGCTATGGGAACTGACCTGGCGTAAACGTCCACACCAAAATTAATAGCGACGTCATCGCGTCTAATGTATACAAAATTAAATTTCAACCATCATGTATACTGTAATCTTTGATTACAACCAAATCGTTTATTTTGAATTTGTTTCCTGAAAAGGAAAAGTCTGCTATCTGTCATCTGTCATCTCTTTCATGTCTCAGTTCTTTTCGGCTTCCTGTGGTAATATTTTTGTGCGCGTTAATTTTAACTTTACAATTAAAATATTTTAAAAAACATATTCTAAGGGACCAAAATATTAACCATGAAATACTTAAGGTAAGCCGTGTGGTATCCGGCTGAGTAGAAAAGACCAACTTCATTTCTTACCGAGGTGTCGTAGAAAGCGACTAAGGTAAGTCGACCCGCCGAGTGGTATCCGGCTGGGTAGAATAGACCACCCCCATTTCTTACCGAGGTGTCGTAAAATACGACTAAGGTAAGTTGACGTCATGCAGGCGGCCGGCCTTAGAATAAGTAGCCAAATCATATGACAGCATTTTTGTAACATGTTAAGCCGACCCCACTTACAGTGGGATAAGGGCAGGAGGATGATGATGAAATACTTAAGGTAGGTAAATAGCGTTTAAATTACATTCCTGTTCGTATTAAAACTATTTGGGTTAATATTATAGTAATTCCTTGTGTATATCCGGTAATAATTGCTTCTTAACGACGGAACGATGGGAGTTTTAGTACCGTTGCAAGAATTTGGAGATTAAATTTCTTAGTATCATGAATGATGTACTAATATCATGAATCTTTACAATTTTACTTAAATGTAGAATTTTTTAATTTGAATATACCTGTAGTTTCAACTATTGAACCGTTGAATTATTTGAACCTCGAGGTCATCGCAACTCCATTGTTAATATGGAAATTAAAAAAATATGATTACTCAACACTTTTATCAAACTACAAACATCCGATTCCACTTATGGAAAACTATCGTTACGTAACTATCGTTACTATATATAACTATCTGTATAGAAGGGATGACTAATAGTGAGTATACTGTAACAAGTCGCCATAAAGCACGCTAGTCAAGCCAAGCAAAAGTCGTGTGAGCGCTGTAATGCTTCCGTACCGCCAAAATAAAACGGATGTGATGTTGACCCTGCCGCCATATTTTCGCTCACCTACCGCCAAGAAAGAAGATTTTTAATACCGTAGTCAGTAGATATCATCTACTTCCTCAACGATGCTTCTGAGATCTCTCGGTGACGCTCGAAAAACCATTCGTGCTAACAACGTAGCGGCCTGATACAATGCCACTGCTGGGAATAGGCCTCCACTCTCCGTTTCTGGAGAGTAGGATTAGAGCTAAGACCTACCACGCTGCTCCAATAGGGATTGGTAGGTTATACATATCCCCAGAATTCTCTAGAGATATGCAGGTTTCTTCCCGATGTTTTCCTTCAGCGAAAAGCGTGTGATAAATTGCAATTATCAATTAGACACATGACTTTTAATAGAAAAACTCACTGGTGACTGCCCAGGTTTCAATTCGTGATCCCCTTGAAAGAGTCGCACGGTCTCACCGCTGGGATATCACAGCTCTGGCTAACAGCATATTATCAGTTATCGAATTGAAATTTTTTGGATGTCATTTGATACAGTTATATGTCGTAACTCTGATCGACTTTTATATCATTACCTGTACAATACATATAATAATCAAGTCATCAATTAATACAATTTATTTATTTTAACATAAAATTATTAGCTTCATATACGATCCACGAATTTACTAAAGAGAAATTCCTACAGAGAGCAACAACTAACCTAAAAATATGCGTCTCCAGTGCAATACACTTAAGATGAATAATTTAAACGTAAACTTTTACACTAGACATAAAAAATTGCCACTGAAAGCTTGTATTGCGTAGATGTTTATTTCACGCCTCTCAAACGTGCTGAGTAACATGTATTAATGGTTAGGCTGAAAACTAACACCTGTGGCGTAGCACAATACTTGTAAATATAGTTACCGAGTAAAATGCTTGTAGTTTGGCGAAAAAAGCAAAATGAATGACATTGGGAGCATTGATATATATGTATCATCGCAGTTGATGCATACAAAATTATTATAAACGCAAGACAGTGTTATATTACTTTCTCCATCTCGTTCATGCTCATGCAAAGCAAAGGACATTTTGGTACGGATTTAGATGAAAGACTGGAAAGGCATATACACTACTTTCATCACCACGTGAACTCCACGCGTACGAAGTCGAAAACAGTATAGTAGGCAAATATATAGTAAAATATTTGCCTACTATACTGTTGAGGATTATTTGGATAATAAGAATGTGTGGATATAGCTGAACTTCTATCATGTACAAGACAGTAATGACTAAATGTAACTAGTTATAAGATTTATATTTTGAAAAAGAGCAACCGCGGACTTTCTTGCTGGCTCTTCTCGGTAGGAACAGCTTTCCGAACCAGCGGTAGATTTTGACGAGTCAAAAGCACTTGTTTACAAGTTTACTTGAATAAAGAATATTTTGAATTTAAATTATAATTTCTTTTTGGAAGAACCCGACAAACTAGATGACCCGGCAAACATATGAATCATTAGCCATATGAATCATTTCTGAGGAATTTCTAGTGTATATTATTAACAAGTCAAGTTAGAAATGTTTATAAGAAAGCTGTTAACAAAATTTCACGTCCCTACTGTTAACCGTTGCGGAGTTTTCTCGCTTGGAGCTAATCCTGGCAGCGTCAGGTCATACTTATCATAAACATGTATTATCAACGGACATTCAGCTCAATCAGACCCCTGGAAATAGGTCAAATTTAACTTGCAAAATTCCACATACATTCACGTCAAGTTAAATAAAATTTTTGTCCAAAAATTAAAAAAAACTTAGCGGTGGACAACCCTTATCACTTAGGGGTATAAAAAAAAAATAGTCGCATGTTCTCAGACCTACTGAATCATCATCTTCCTGATCCTTCCTTCTTTCCTTATCCCACTCTGAGTGGGGTCGGCGCAACATGTTACAAACATGTTGTTACATGATTTGGCTACGTATTTTACGACCGGCCGCCTGCCTGACGTCAACTTACCTTAGTCGTATTTGACGAACCTTCGGTAAGAATGAGGGTGGTCTATTCTACTTAACCGGATACCACACGGCGGGTCGACTTACCTTAGTCGCCTTTTACGACACCTCGGTAAGAAATGAGGGTGGTCTATTCTACTCAGCCGGATACCACACGGCGGGTCGACTTACCTTAGTCGCCTCTTACGACACCTCGGTAAGAAATGAGGGTGGTATGTTCTACTCAGCCGGATACCACACGGCGGTCTCAGACCTACTGAATCTGCATATAAATTTTCATAAAAATCGGTCAAGCCGTTTCGGAAGAGTATGGTAACTAATATTGTGACACGAGAATTTTATCGAATTTGTTTGTCAAAAAACTTTGAAAATCAAGATTTTGTTCTGGAAAAGTGCTTTTTAGTTTTATAGCAAGCATCCATCTAGTTAATATAGTGAAATTTTCGATATAAGTCCCGCTGCTCTAAATTTGAGGTCAGTGGGATTTTAGTAGGTCACGATAACAACGCGTTATGTAGTAAAAATTACTACGAAGGCGAAGTTAGCTGATTTAATCCAAGTTATCATAATATATCACGTCCGCTCGTATTTCGTAAATACATAAGATTTAATATAAAGGTACAAAAATTATAGGACATTTTATATAAGCTGTGTCAACAACGGCTTCGCCCGCGTGGAATTCAGTGATTTACGAAACTTATCCCAAATTTTCGAAATTTTGAACATAAAAATAGTAATTGTGAGTTAACCGTAAGAGATAGAGATATTCTATCCCAGACTTTTGTAGTATTTTTATAGATCTACAATTCTCTAGTACATTACTTTAGTGTATCTCTGCTGGTTTACGCAGGGCATGCGACTAATAAATTTTAAGAACTGCGCGATATCCTCAACACAATTGACATAATACCCATATATACTCTTTATTTAACCCATCCGAAAGTATTGCACTATCTTTTGGCGAAAACCCTACAAAAATCCGTTCAGCAGATTTTGAGAAAATCGATTACATACAGACAGACAGCTTTTTGGGACCTTGTTTTATAATAAGTATAGATATGGGCATGGGAGCTTAGCTGAACATAATTTGTTAATGCATATATATCCAAAATTGTTGCAGTAATTATATTTAACTAACTATGTGAATTGGCAGGACTCTTACAGTTGTGACTGAGTTTGGAAAACAATAAAAATCAAAATTTATCTAAATGTTGTGTTTATTTGTTATTTCAAATTCAATCGATTTAGCTATTTCAGGTCCAATGAATATAAAAGTATGTTTCTATTAGCTATTGGCTCAAAGAGCATTGAATTACCGATATAAATAAGTCAATAACTTTCTGAAAAGATTTGTGCAAAACAATTCTCATAAAGCGGTGACTGGGATGTTCGAAACTGTTGATTTGTTTATATAGACTCAGAGTTACATAAGTTTTATTGTTAAATAAAAATAACTTTTTATCCAGCAATATAATTTTTGTAATATAAGATATTTGGAAAATTTAATTATTTTTTTGGTTGCCGTATAATAAAAACCGTCGTTAAAGTCAAAATTTGTATGACCATTCTGTGTGCCGATGCCCTAAGTCTCTCAAACGCAAGCTCTTTGTCTATGCTACATTTGTCGGCCACTTATGCGAACCGAACCGACTCACAGTGTTTACTCCATAAATTATAGATATTACACAAACATTGGGATATATTTTATTACACTATAAAATCGAAAGACGACGTACGAATGCGTTAGCCCGCATGTACCGAAATGTGTCGGAATGCGATGGATTGAATCGTTGAAATTTACTACACGTTTCAAATAGCAGTTTTATTTAGTGTCGTAAGATAGATCCCAATTCAACTAAAATACGGTAATTTCTGAACTTGCAAACCAAATAGATAAGGGTAAAAAATCTGGGGTTTATAAAATAGATTGTCCTGAGTGCAACGGTACATATGTAGGTCAGACTGGCCGAAGTTTTGCGGTTCGATTCCGGGAACATATGGCTGCGTTTAGGAATAATAAACCACAAAATTCTAATTTTGCAAAACATTTGCTAGAAAGCGATCATAAAGTGCCTAATGACCATTCATTTCATATTCTCCACACTTGTGATAAGGGACTCCGACTCAATACGTTAGAGCAACTTGAGATAATAAAAAATAACAATGGTCACTTAATTAACGAGCAAGTAAATGTATCTAATTCCGTTTTGCTTCATGTGTTTGGAGGGGAGGGTATTGGTGGGAGTTGAACTATTTAAGATTGCTTGTATGGGTAGCGCGGCGCAGTACGATTTTTGTCGTGGAGCCTATCCTCCTGATGATGCTTCGGTTTCGGGGCGAAACGATCGTCGAGATTGTGGTGGTGGGTGTGTGTGCTGCTTTTGTGTGCGTTGTTGCTGTTGAATTGCGCCTTGGGGTGCATGTGGTGGCTGGTCCTGCATGTATAAGGTACGTAGATTTTGCCTGCTTCATACACATTGGCTTTGCATGCATTCACTTAACCCGTGCGGATTATAGCAAAGTAGTTAGTTCTGTTATATTGCTTATAAGTAATTCTATTTATAGTTCCGATAATAAAAAGATTCCGAATTAGTACTAAATGCATTCAGTAAATATATGTATATAAATATATATTTTGTCATCGAAAATTGCCTGACTTATGTTGCTATTCCCAGCAGCATAAGTCAGGGAATTTTCGATGACAAAGCATATATATTTATATATGAAATATACTTCAAGCTACATATCAATATATTGATAAAGAAGTTCTTGTTAATACTTCACAAGAAATTTTTAGAATACTGAAGTGGTTCAAGCTTTCTGCGATTCTCAAAATTGGCAATGCGATGAATCGCATTTATGTTTTCGACAATTCAGAAACATCACAATGTTAATATAATTGAACTCGCCGTATACTTGGGGAAAATAGGAGTTCATCTTCATTCTTCATTCTCCTGCCCTTATCCCACTATAAGTGGGGTCGGCACAACATGTTACAAACATGTTATCACATGATTTGGCCACGTATTTTACGACCGGCCGCCTGTCTGACGTCGACTTACTTTAGTTGCCCTTTACGACACCTCGGTAAGAAATGAGGGTGGTCTATTCTATGCAGCCGGATACCACACGGCACATACCTTAGTCGCCTCTTACGACACCTCGGTAAGAAAGGAGGGTGGTCTATTCTTTTCTGTCGGATACCACACGGGGAAAATAGGAGTTATATGAATATTAAGATTTTTCGATTTTCGTTTAATTTATTAAGACTTTTATATATTATTAAATCACATACTGTATTAAAAATGGAGAAGAATTAAACACCAAATATAAAAAGTTGTATAATTTATTCGCATCTCTAGCAATTTACCGAAACATTATAATGTTTATTAATCACAAGTTAATATACACATATCTAATCACAATCATTAATCATTAAAAACCATGTCTTTTCAAACATTAAAAATCATATTGAATTTAAAAAATCTTAACAATTTTGTATCTATTTTTCTTTAAAAGTATAAAATAAAATAAAATAAAACTTTGGTATTGTTTAAAATTTTATTGTTCATAATTTCAGTAAGCTGACTAGTAGAACAAAGAAAAAAAGTCAAAGATTTTTTTAATTGAAATAAAAATTATAGTATAGTGCCAAGGGCATGTTATGGTGTTTTTAGCTTTGTGCGATGATTGCAGTATACCTCTATATCTTAATTTTTTTCCTTAACTGACCTTTACCTTTCCGCTAGCGCTTTTAAACTTAGATTAAAGAACATTATATATCTTAACTCTCATAATAATTATGAAATTATTATTAATAAGTAAGGAAATTATTAGTAAATATAATCTAAATTTGTAATTATGGATGTCAAAATTGATTTGGTATAAATTGTCTCTCTTTGTAGGAGTGAAACAATTTATAATCGTGAATTGTAACATAATTTCTGAAAATTTTAAAATTTTTCATTAAACTTTACGTCCTCTGGTAAATTAAATGTCGATCATTTGAAAGCGTTGTGTTTTAAAGTAATTTAATATGCATCTTTATTATGATTCATCATTCTCCTGCCCTTATACCACTCTAAGTGGGGTCGGCACAACATGTTACAAACATGTTGTCATATGATTTGGCTACGTATTTTACGACCGGCCGCCTGCCTGACGTCAACTTCCTTAGACACCTTTTACGGCACCTCGGTAAGGAAATGAGGGTGGTCTATTCTATGCAGCCGGATACCACACGGCACATGCATCTTTATTATGATTATTAATAATTATTAACCGGTGCCGTGTGGCATCCGACTGTGTAGAATAGACCACCCCTGATTTCTTACCGAGGTGTCGTAAAATGCGACTAAGGTAAGTTGCCGTCAGGCCGGCGGCGGGACGTAAAATCACATCACAGCATATTATTTAAAACATATGCTGACCCCACTTAGAGTGTGATAAGGGCAGGAGAATAATGAATTATATGATGATAACTAATAACAGAGAAAGTATTATTAAGCCTAGAATTTGTTAAATGTCTTCCATGTCAATGAGAAGCATTATAGCAAGCGGCATCAGAAATTGATTTTAGCTTCTAAAGACAGTGTGAAATATATCATAAGTTTTACTGCAATTAACGTTAAAATAATGAAACAAATGGCTATCGAATTTTTATTTACCGTTGATTTCCCTGTTTTGTGGCGTTCAGCAATGGAAATATCTAATGTTCTGTTATCACGCAGAATAGCGATTTCATTACCGATACGAAATGTGAATTATGACTATCTTTTATTAAAGATGTCATTCAATTTGTCGAGATAGAACGTTGGCCGACTAATTTTTGATCAATTTATAAATGTCTTGTTATATAATAATTTCGACAAAATTTTAAATTTACAATATTTTCATCAGTTTGTTATTTTTATTTCATAATCAATTCTTTAATGTCAGTATAATATATTAACCAACCCGTTGCCGCAGTGACGCTGCCTTCGGCTGCGTGGGTTGCGGGTTTGATTCCCGACGAGGGCCAACTTCCTATTAACAGTCCTTCAAGTCTGGGTGTATGTATAAAAGTATGTATGCATATTAATTTACGTATGTATTTAAAAACTTTATATGTGTAAATATATACAGTTCTACATGTCACCCATAACACTAGTATTAAGTTACTTACTTTGGGAACGGACAGCCGTCTATGTAATTGTCCATAACAAAAATATTAGGTATATAACATTTATGATAGCATAATATACATACATATATTCGTCTTGTAAACTGTTAATATTTTATAATTTATGAATATTTTTTAAATCTTAATATTTTAAACTAAAGTAAAGTAAGTAGTAAGTAGGTAAAGTTCGAAAAAACTATTTTTAGAACGATAAATGCAAATTAAACACAAAATTCTCCCGCAATGAACTGTGTACCTAATAAATTATACTATTTATAATTTGTTTTTATTTTTATATAAAAAAGAGCGTTTATATTTGATTATGTAGATAGACGCGTGTCAGACTTATACACTCATAATTCCAAATTGTAATTAAGCTCAAAATAAATACCTATGTCTAATTATACTACTAAATAAATACACAATTTACAATTAGCAGTAAACAAGACTTTCAATTCATTCAGAAGAATTAGAATTCATTACATTAGTAATGATTTTTAATTTACGACAAAAGTGGGTCAAAATCATTTTTTAGGAGTAAAATGATAATTATTTACATGCTCTTCCAATCCATTCTATCTTCATAAATTCTATTCATATACAGTTTATTATAGTAATATTTTAATTTAGTAAGTGATACTGTGAACTGTTACTAAACATAAAATCAGTAAACTTATATTGGAATACCAGTAATTTGTTAAAAGATAGTATAAAAAAATATTCACTGCCGTATTTTCTCTCATTATAAATGTTATAACTAAAAATTCGTCATCCCTATAATTTATACGTGCAAATAACAAACATTCTTTCATTTTCTTAATAATACTAAGAAAATTTGCTTAAGGAGTTTAGTTTTTAATTTTTTTCTTAATGCTATTATAAAAAAGAGAAAAATTTTATGGGGAGTGCAATATATCAAAAGATTTATTTTTAGTGTGCTTTAATGAAACAATGTGATAACGGATAATATTGTTCTCAATTCAAACCACAAACTATTTAAATTTATAAATCCATGGATAATATCTCAAAATAAATACTTATTTATAGCATCATCGTGTAGATTAATAGGGCATTTCCTGGTTGATTAATTTGAGGTCAACATTAATATTATGTTTCCTTCTAAACAAGGAATAACATTAAATATTAGAAATAGCAGTAACGGTAAGGTAAGATTAATGAACAACTAACATATCCTTGTGTTTGTCGATTTCCTTTAGTAAATAAATTACGTTTTATATACCTATGCTTCGTCGTCCAATATCTTGAGATACCAAGGAAATATAATATTTCTTGACTTATGAATATTGTAGGCTTCATGCTTTACGTAGAACCCCGAGATCCTAATTTAACGTGATAGTGTCAATAGAGTTTACGAAATTGGGAGAAAGCTATAAAAGGTTTAAATGTTGTGTTTACTTCTTGATCTATTTTTTATTGCATCGTTTTGAGATTGACTACTACAAATCTCAGATAAAAATTTAATTTCGAAAAACTATATAAATTATGCTGAAAGGTTTGTTTTTTCTATAGTATTTGCATCGTTCTTTATTTGGTCACACAGAATTTCAGCCAAAGAGGTAATTTCGAATAAACTGTCAAAATTATGCTGTCTCTATTTAATGCTTAACTTATGTTATTGAAAAGAGATAGAAAAGTTTTAAGAATATCAGACTATCAAGATTCACCATCTAATCGAATTCGAATCAAAGTGTATAAAAAGGCATAAGATATTTTAATAGCTAATACATTTTTTGCCCGCATATTCACAACGATAATAAATGAAAATTTCATAGTTCAAGGAAGCTCGCAGAATTAGCGAAGTTAGAACTTTAAAAGTAAACAGCATCTCAGGCGTATCCTATAAAATTAGAGAAGCGGATACATTATACAGATGACTCGTATATAACAATTTGAACTACAGGCGGCTTCGGTTGTGGTGATATAGGACTGGTAATGTCTCTGATTACCGCTTCAACAGCCGCTTCCCATTCCAGCTGACGTTTTTCACCTAGACCGTCACGACCTAGCCTCGGCATGGTGACCTGTAACAAGTGGAATGAGTCATAAAATGTAGGACGGCAATAACCTATAAATATACCATAAAAAATATATAATAAATCTTGTAACTGAGTGGCTTAAATTACTTTCATACGATAAATCGGATTTTTTTTTGTAAAATTATGAACTTGTAAATGTATGACATGCACTACAATCACATTCACACACTTCTTTTATTTCACACACGAACACACACACACACACACACATGCATACACACAAATACACACACACGCCTACACACACCAACACTCACACACACTCACGTATAAAAAATATATAATTTAGTGCCTACTTAATGTATTACACTGGAGGCGGGCGTAATTGGCTTCGACACAGTTTTAAACTAATGCAGCTTTAAAATAATATCGTTTCACATTAATTTTTGTGTAATATTACATTTAGTGTAAAACTGTAACAATAAATAAATAAAACCTGCCGAGATTCACTTCACCAATAGGACATTCCTCATGGCGTAATAAATCTTCGTATACATAGTACGTCAGAGGAAATTGGTCCAGTTTATTGGCTTTGGTTACGTATAATGGTCTAACAGTAACCCTTATACAGTATAATGGAGATAAACAACAGAAGCATGATTATACTTTAAACATTTTTTTTTACTTTAACTTATTTAGGGATTTTATTCCGTATGCTCCTATTTTCACTTTTTCTAACGTTTTTTAATTTTATTTTATTTTTACGAAACTGCCACTACGGTATATATGTACTGTAATTACCGGTTAACATTTTTTCATTCATTTTTACGTATTCAATTATATATAAAATTGTTATAATTTATGTTCATCCAAATATGAAAAAAAATCATTTTCTTTATTTTCGTCACAGGATAATACTTTGACGATGTTCGTATATTCAATGTTTTCCAAAATCACCTTAATAAATATATAAAAACAAACAACAAAATGAGAATTAATTAAAACCATCACGATTGATCGTCGAGCAATTTTTAGTGTATAATATTAAGGGGATCAAGTTATCGTTTTATTGTTTGAATTCTAATAAGTTATAATAGCTAAATCACAGAACGATTGCTTTTGCGCTAACACTCGCCTCATTTACGTTTCACTGTGATAATTCCCGGTATGACTTTGTTTTTACTTTTGTATTCTTATCGTATCTTCTAATTGGTAATTTTTAACTTCTATGTTTAATAGATAGGCTCTCTTAGGTATCTCTTAGCAACAGTTGCCAGGGCAAATCGATATTCCACCCAATCAATTCTGAACGAATCAAAATATTCATAGCACTGAGTAAAATATTACACGGTTTTCAAGTCTTACCTATTAATACTATATTATGTATAAACCCTCAAACCCAGACCTTCAAATTATTTTTAATAAACTAAATTAGTATAGGAATAAAAATCTGGAAGATGTAAAAATCCAAGAAAAATTTTTTTTGTAACACAACAAAAAATGTAACACAAAACATATCTAAATAATTTACAATTTCATTTATCTAATACAAAAGACAAAGTATAATATGTGTGAATACTGAAAGATTAAAAAAGTATATTGAATTATTTTATAAGTGCGTCTCTGAGCTTAGGGTAATATTTTAGTTATTCAAGTTAAATTCTACTGTCTAAAACTTCTCGAGCATAAATTATATTTAGCCATAAGAGAGCTCATCTTATTGTTTGATTTATGTAAAGAAGTTTGTGTCGTTTAAGCCGATTAATAAGCTCGGTTTAAATCCCCACCGCAAAATGTACTGCGGCAACATTCTGCGTAAGCTGAAGAAATGTTACACTTTCAGATATTTATATTTTACATTTTAAATCGGGAGGTTGCAGCAATACCCATTCAACATTGACACGTAACAGTCGGATAGATCTCATCGAAGGTTACAGAAACACTGACTCACATCTATAACAGCAATTTTTATATCCACCAGATAGGAAACTTATAAAAATATCCCATAACATACGTCTTATAACCAATGATACCAACATTGCGCATTACTCCATCAATAGTTGGTATTGGTAGAATAAATCAACTGCGATACGAAATAAAATCTGCGCTTGTAAAAAAAAGGTCGGCGGTCCTATCTCAGCCATTATAGAGCTATTCGTTGCTCTTTATGAGGTACTAAAACTAAAAGGGTTGCTATTGCGACATTGGAACACTCGTCGACCTCATTCTTACTTATACAAGCTCAATGTAATTAGTGCAGTATTAGGCAAAAGCTATCAATTGATACTATTAATGTACTTTATTACGCATTCACCTGTACTGTTTGAATTTATTCTAACAATATCACTAGTTGCTACTATAATACTAATCTATACTTCAATATCTTTGATATAAATTCGAAGCAGGTGTAATAGCGTGTAGTACAAAAATAAATCTAACTATGAAGCATTCTCTTGACTAGAATCAATGTTATTAAGCTGTCTAATGTTCATTGCAACTAATACCAAACTTTCCCTATTAGATTACCTGTCTTCGATCTGTTACTGAAGTCAAATACAAAATACCTGGAAAAAGTATCTTTAAATCTCAAGTATATGAAAATATAATTACAATAAAATAGTCTCAGCTGAATTCAAAATTTCGCATTTTTAAATAACCTAATTACTTACCACTTTATCTCTTCGCTAATTTTTGAATCAAAAATTCTTAAACATTTACATTCCCATTATATTTTATGCTGACTGTATGTTGTACTGTTATCGATTTATTTGTTAACAAGTTTAAAAAGCCTTAAACAAAATTTTATGTCAGTATTGTTAACCGTTAAGCAGTTCTCTCGTCTGGAGACGATCCTCGCAGCAGCACTAGCAGGCTTACCATGAACTCTTATTGCGACTCAATTGAAGACGTGAACGACGACCCGCTTCCGCGCAAACCGCTTTCTTTCGTACTCTGAAGTGTGAATTGCATTGGGGTCGTAATGTTTGAATAGGATAACGTGATATGAACTATAGATAACTCTGTCTCTTTTACTCACATGTTTTTAGGACGCATTCCGAACGCTCATTCAGCAAGGACTTAAGTGTGCGTCTTTAAGACGTCATGGTATGAAAAAGCATAACAATTTAGTTTACGTCTTAAATTGAGTCCCAATAAGAGTTCATGGTAGGCCTGCAGATCATGTTTATCATAAACATTGTCATCGGGATTGGATCAGAATGAAAAATTTCAGGTCAATCGGACACCGGGAAGTGGGTCAAAATTAACTTGCAAGATTCCACCTTTAGATACAATACTCGGTAAGTTTATTCAACTTGCCGTGTATTGTATAATATAAAAAATATATTGCAAGCAGTGTTATTGCGACGTAAAAATCCCACTGCTGGGAATAGGCCTCCTCGCTCCGTCTCCGAGAAGGATTGGAGCTAAAACCTACCACGCTGCTCCAATACGAATTGGTAGGTTACACATATCTCTAGAATTCTCTAGAGTTATGCAGGTTTCCTCACGATGTTTTCCTTCACCGAAAAGCATGTGATAAATTGCAATTATCAATTAGACACATGAGTTTTAATAGTAAAACTCAATGGTGCCTGCCCGGATTTGAACTTGTGTTCCCCTCGAAAGAGTCGCAAGGTCTCGCCGCTGGGCTGATTTGCTATTGCGATGTACATACAACTTAATATATTATCTTAATTTTGTATGACGTGTAAAAATGATAGTAGTATAATTCAACGTGTAAAAAGAATACATATCAACGATGAAGACTATTTCAGAATGCTCAATATTATTGCCGACATCTATTTTCAATGGCATTTGTTTTAAATCTCATGCAGACAAGCTTGATTTAACTTCTCAGTTGGCTATCAAAACGGCAGGTCGTGTGTTTACGAAGACAGACATCTGACGGCACAGCGATCAATCGATTATTCGAGGCACACTTTGATCTCAACGCCGACGGACGCCACTTCAAAAGCGCTTATTGAATACTCAATAACTGCTAGGATGTGTCAGTATCACTCTATACTAATATGAGCCATCTACGTGGTGATATGTCTAATACTGATACCTAACCCCGGCTTTACTACCATATGAGAGTAAATTCAAACTAAAAAACTTATACACATAAAGCCTTATTATGATTTAGGTAAAATTTAATATAAATATAATATCAAGATATGGAACAATTACACATGGTTGTCCGACCCTAAGGTTATATTTATTACATACATTTAGGACATATTTATTAATTGTGTTACAGACAACTGGTGAATATATCTTTTATATAACAACTAGCAATGCCAGCGGCTTCGCCCGCGTCAAAATGAACGTGTCACAAATTTTTTTTGAATTCAAATTTTAAACATCAAAGTAGTTATTGTTAGATTAACCATAAGAGATAGCGACATGCTATCACAGACTTTTTGTAGCATTTTTATAGATCTACAATTCTCTAGTACATTACTTTAGCGTATCTCTGCTGGTTTACGCAGCGCCCGCGACTAAAGTTTTTTAACAACTGCGCGATCTCTTCAATACAATTTACATAATACCGATATGTACTATTTACCTAAACCATCCGGAAGCATTGCACTATCTTTTGGTGAAAACTATACAAAAATCCGTTCAGTAGATTTTGGGAAAATCGATTACATACAGACAGACAGCTTTTTAGGACTTTGTTTTATAATAAGTCACAATCTAGTTACGATACTTCTTGACACAGCTTGACCGATTTTTAAGAAATTTTATATGCATATCCAGTTGGTCTGAATTGGCTATCTTACTATCATACCCCTAAGTGATAAGGGTTGTACACCCCTATCATTTTCGTTTGGACAACATTTTTTATTTTTTTATAATGTAAACTAGAAATTCCCTAGAAATAATTGATATCGCAAAAAAAGGTTTGCCCGGTCAGCTAGTACATACGTAATTTTAAATACATACGTAAGTACAAGTACACACCCAGATTCGAAGAACTAACTGTATTTGGAAAATGTTGACACTTAGCGGAAATCGAACTCGCGACGCGCGGTGCTAAAGGTAGGGTCACTGCCAACTGCGGCAACTCAGCTCATATATTCTTACTTCGCCACGCTCGTTTGATATTGTAAATGATATAAAATATATCTAATATAGACTTTTTAATCCATCGCATACCATACTGTATCCTCCCTATGACTTACCTTTATGTATGTAGAGGTTGTCTTTAGACAACATAAGCTCAGTCTTTGTTCAAGTGCAAAAAATATTTTTTTTCGCTTAATAATTACGTGTGTGCCTAATAACGTACCAGATGCTTTAATGAGCAAAAAAACATAATAAACAAAAAATGTTTAAGATTTTTTGTATACCTTAATTTATACAATGTATGCAAGACGTCACTTATTCTGGCTTATATTTTAAATGCAAAAGTCGGTCTGTCTTTTTATCTGTTAAGCTGTGTCTTAGTTCAAAGCCAATCCCGTGGAGGAATATTGAGGATATTTATTACAATTTCCGCTTACATACTAAATTATGGGATACCAAAAATAGTTCTGCCTTCGGCAACAGGAAAATACCTTTTATTAATACCTCGGGGTATTTTATAACTTAAGTATGCGTAAAAGAAAGTGCAGGTAAAGTTAAAGGGTACCATACTTGGGGATATTTCAGCACTTAATTTAAAGTTAGCGAACCTACTACTTACTAAAAGTGTACCTTTTAAAAATGTATATTTTCAGTAACGTTAACATAGCAAAAAAAGTACGTAGTGGTATCGATGTTTTTTTCCATGGCATTAATTTTTTCCATAAAAATATTTGATTCCATTTGAAAACCGGTCATATTTACATCAGGTTTTTTTGGCCAGTTTAGTGCCAACAAAAAAAACTTACTGAGAACCCCATACGGGTTTAGTAATAAAATCGAAACAAAGTATAGTTTTGCCATCTGAAATTCTACAAGCCCCTTTTTTACGTAGCTACGGAGATGAAATGGCCAAAAACTTGTCAGTTTCGCATATAGTACAAGTGCGATAAACCTGATATTTAAGACTAGAGATTTATCAGTTTCATATATTTAGAAACGAATAACCTAATATAAGCTGTGATAGCCTAGCGGTGAGACCGTGCGACTCTCTAGAGACGACATAGGTTCAAACCCCGGGCAGGCACCAATGTGTTTTTCTATTAAAAACTTATGTGTCTAATTGATAATGGCAATTTATTACACGCTTTTCGGTGAAAGAAAACATCGTGAGGAAACCTGCATATGTCTAGAGAATTCTAGGGATATGTGTAACCTACCAATCCGCATTGGAGCAGCGTGATAGGTCTTAGCTCCAATCCTTCTCTCCAAAAACGGAGGGAGGAGGCTTTAGCCCAGCAGTGGGCATAGTAACAGGCTGTTACTTTTTTAACCTAATATAAATAAGAAGAGTTTGATTTTTTTTCACTGTTCATTTATATATTAATTTACCTAAATTATTCTCTAGGCCAAAAGTTGCTTAAAAGAAATCGCTAGTAACTGATAAGCCCGACTTATTGAATAATATTTTTAATTTTGTTTCTTTAAATTTTATAATGTCACTTATG
Source organism: Morpho deidamia (assembly GCA_947086505.1). Taxonomy (NCBI): domain Eukaryota; kingdom Metazoa; phylum Arthropoda; class Insecta; order Lepidoptera; family Nymphalidae; genus Morpho; species Morpho deidamia. The sequence continues at coordinate 8,231,349 of CAMTZC010000025.1, forward strand.
ATGCAATTCAAATTCAAAGTATTCTTTATTCCAGTAAACTTGTATACAAGTGCATTTGAATCGTGAACTCTATTGCTGGTTCGGAAAACTACCAAGAACAGCCAGCAAGAAACTCGGCGGTTGCTCTTTTCGAAATAGTCGTAATTCTTATAACTAGTTACATTTAATAAAGAATATTCTCCGCAGCAAAGTATTTATTCTATAAATTAATAAAAAAAACTAAGCAACTAAACTATTCTATTCTATCAAGTATAAACGCGGAAAATATTGTAAATTCCAATCAAATACTATTTACATTCGCAACATTGTAACAATTTGATTCACGGAAAGATGAATTTAAATGATAGAACTGATGGATCTAGAGATGCAATACGTTATTTTATCACGTATCGATATTATTGTAGGCATAATATTTTTTCGATAAAATGCTCATTATCCACTCCTAAAACCACGCTATTTTGAAAATTAGGATTTATTGCAAAGAAATGTTTTTGCTTCTGGCGCTAGCAAAAAAAGTAACTCGCGAAGCTTCTACCTAGAAACAATCGTTTAAAATATAATAATGTTTATGACGTTAAATGAATATAATGGCTTCTCTTCATAATCGGCGATTACAAACGATTGAGCGCTAGGATGACGACTGTATTCACCAATTGTTGTCTATGAACTCTTACGACCGCCAATAACCCTGGAATTATCGGTTTTAATACGGACGATTGTGTGGATACTTGCACGATGATCTCGCTGATTATAGAAGATTACACGATCAACGATCATCGCCGATAGTGAAGAGCAGGCATTAAATGTCAATCACAAATTTATCAATTATATAGTAAATATATTTTATAGGCGTATGAGATGATTATAATCCCGACGACAGCAGTGCGTAGGCAATCAGAAATGCCTGTAAGCGGTCAGCTGTTACCACTTACCAATTCGTGCCCCGCTTTTCCTTCCGTCTTTTTCTTATTTATAAAAAAAGAATATTTGTTATTAAATCACAAAACACTTATTAATAATAGTTATTTTAATTGATATGTCTACTTAAATAAAGCAAGAATAATACGTATAATTACGTAGATTAGTATACATTGTATTGTTAGTGGTAATTTTTAATAACGACTGTAATTTAACCAAATATAAGTTAATATTATGTTAAGATATTAGTATTTTTTCTTCTTAATATGATTTTCAATCAGATTAACTTAAGCTTTTGCAATAATAATTAAAATCTTCAACAAAATTCTTATTTAATTCTTATTTTTAATTAATTAATTTTTAATTAATTTTTAATTAATTAATCTATTAATTCTTAGTTTTAAGTTCTGAATTCCTTATATCATCATAATGTAAGAGTATATGATTAATTTATAATGTATATTAAAAAATTTAACGTAACGATCTCCATCTATTCATTGAAATGATATCATCCTTAATGTTTAAAATATATATAAGTGTAAATCATTTTTTTCTACTAAGTCTAATATGGAATGTCTAACGTACGAGATATTTGAATAATATAACAATTTTAAAATCAACACTGCCCCGAAAAATGAAAAAATCTTAATTTTCTGTTCCATTTTTATTACTACTAATAATGTACATGTGTGTGTATTAAATTCTCATGCTAATTCATATTTTGTATGTTTTAAGTTCAATTTTCTTCGTAAGCTAAAATTAATTAAGATTTATCTACATCGCCTTATTATACATACTATATACATACAGGTACATTAAGTTAAGGTTGCTATACATTAAGTTAAGGCTGCTAACAAACCTATTCACTAACAAAACTCAAGGGTAAAAGGTCAAGGTTGAGAGTTTATAATATCGAAGGATACATTTACTTACGATAGTCAAGACCTTCCTTAGGTCACTGTGTAGCGCAGACACGTCGACTCCACGGCCGGCGTCGCCTATTCTCCGTAATGTGTCTGCCAGGGGGCCGGATAAGGCACGCAATTGCTGCCAAGATCTAGCATATTGTCTACGTACTAGTTCAATTATAGTCGAAGTTAACGCCAACCCGATTAAAATATATAAAGTGCAAAGTAACATGTATTTAGGTCGTTCTGGAAAAAAAACAATTATCACGATTACAAAAATCCATCCAAATGTTCAGTATCTAATGACTCTAATGTTCAGTACCATGTTTCCATCTTCCATTCTCTCCAATCATTCGTCAACTCCTTTTATAAGCAAATCATGCTTCAAACAATCCATCCACCTTTTTTTCGTCCTCCCCCCTAGTCCACAACTATGGCGACATATATTTTACGATTAATAAAAGTCCATTCCACGAAAATGTCACCGCTCTTTTGTTTCAGACCTTTTCTATAAAATGTACAATGACATAACCCAGCTATAAAGGCCATTTTTTACACCCTCCTTTAGAATTGGCTTTATAGCTGTCAGTTCTTATTATTTAATTACATATATCTGTGATTTATAACGCTGGATCATGGTTTAACTCTTATAACCTGCAATATATGATGAAATAAAAACTAATACGACTAAATGATTCGAGCGCATATTTCCCCTGCACACTCTTTGGAATCTCTTAGCTGTCATTTCTTCACTTTATTTCACACATTAATTTACCTTTCATCAAGCATTTTGCTATTGAAAAGAACTTCGCAGAAATTCTGCTTGATTCAGGCCAAGGTATCGAATATGTGTAAGCGACTACACTACATTGTTCTCCAATTTCACTCTATTTTTGGGTTAAATTATAGTTACCATACAAAACACTAAAAATCATAATGGGTTCATCTATGTCAATGCATAAAATTGTATCGGTAGAAAAAAAAATACCGGCAAGCCAATTTAAGTAAAACTTTAATATATGACAAAAGTAATAATAAAATTATTTTGCTATACAACATAATAGTAACAAAATCGTAAAGCGAAAGCGAAAGCTCTGCGATTTTGTCGTGGAGTCTATGTCCTGCTGATGCTTCGGTTGCGGGGCGAAACCATTGTTGAGTTTGTGATGGTGAACATGTGTAGTGCTTATGTATTGTGGTGGAAGTGGTGGAGGTTTGTGCATGTGTTTTTACTAATCCTGCACGTATCGGGTATGAAAATACGGATAGTCCACTATACATTTAACACTATATATATTTTCTATTTACTGTACTGCGGATTATAGCAAAATAATTTTATTATTACTTTTGTATTATGGACCTCCGCAAAGTAACGCCTAATTCTATAAATTATTTCAATATATGACATTTGAATAAAGTTTCGTTATAAGTTTAAGTACTAGCCATTCCCTGTTGTATGTAGTCATGCCACCCTTGCCTTATGTTATTAGTGATCGAACGTTGATTTATTACTTTTCATAAGCTAATAAATATCTTTGCTATATGACTACTAATAAATCAACGTAAGGTCCCTAATAACACAGAAATCAACCATTCATCCTTCGTTTTTTCTTTTTGGTTTCTCCAATGGAAAAGCAATACATATTCGCCTTATTACTTAACCAACCAAAATGGACAAAAGACAATCAAAATATTTTATATATTTTCTCACTTGGTACTAGATCTCCAAATCCAATAGTCGTCATCGTGATAAAACAGAAATAAAATCCGTCGTAGAAAGTCCAATCGTCTTCCCACATCTTGAAAAGCCCCGCGCCGGCGGATAAATAGACAAATAAAAAGCAGACAGCCCAAAACGCGTACAAAGATCTTTGACCCGCCGGATTACTTTCTGACAGTCGATTGCACCATTCTAGATACAAGAAACAATTACTGGAAACAAATATAAAATGATTTCTCATTCGAAATGATACACTTGTATAAAGATATTACACAGCCCACATTAATAGTATCTTCGTCGACGTACGCAAACTCAGTCTGCTTACTATCTTTATCAATAACGATGGTACAAAAAGCATATTAAATAAAAAAAAACAAAGAAATAGGCAGATCATTTATATGTTTTACTAGCTGTGCCTGTGACTTCGTCCGCGTGGAAATCAATATTTAATTGAAATTTTGAACATAAAAATAGCTATGTGAGTTGACCATAAGAGATAGAGACATGCTGTCGCGGACTATTGTACATCTACAATTCTCTAGTAAGTTATAGCACATCGATGCTAGAACGAAACACCCGGCCAGTTCGGTTTCGTAGAGCGCTGTCACTGTCACTCAGTTAGTAAGTGACGTTTCGCACGGGTTCGTCAGTCTGTGCGACAGGACAATGATCTATGAAGTAGAACTAGCCGATTTTCTCTCTCTAAGCCTCGATGTGCATTATTTGTTGCCGTGTACTATACTTGAGTGTATCCTTGTTGTTTTACGTGACGTACGCGTTTTTTTACAACTGCGTGATCTCTTTAACACAATATACCTACATAAAACCGTAGCGTACTATTAACTGAAACCTTCCGGAAGAATTGCAATACCTTTTAATAAAAACCCGTTTAATAGATTTAGACTGACAGTTTATGGTGACTTTGTTTTATAATAAGTATAGATTCATTTAATTTTTTTTTTGTAAGAACCCGTAATTGAGAGATAGGGTTGTCTTCAACGTTAGATTCAGTCTTTGCAAAATCCTTTTACCTTAATATATGACATATTAGATGTGATTGTCTGTATATGGAATTACCAATGCCTTTTAAACCTACTCTTCTATTGGATTAAGATAATTCGCAAGTATATTTATATAATATTATATGTATCGCCCAAATCAGGTTAATAGATAAATGCAAAAATAAAGGTCCTCGTCATTTATAAAGGTAATATATTCAGTTTCATTTTGTACATTTAATAAAAACATGACATTAGAAGTGATTATTGATTCTGCGTCTCAAAGATCATAGTCCATAGTCCATCATAGTCCAAAAACTCTTCGTAATTTTAATTTATGAAGTACGCGTTTATGTATCTTTTAACTGGGCGTTATTAGAAAGATGAAATTCGTCAAATAAATAAAATTAAGATGGAACTATCATAGAATTAATTTATAAATACACTTACTCGGCATTGTAGGAAGTTGCTTCGCCGCAATAGATACAACTGTCGCGAAGACCCTTCCAAGATCGGCTATCACAGTGAGCGTCAGCGGAATCCCGATAAGGGCGTATGCGATACAAAATAATCGCCCCCAGAATGTTTCTGGAACTATGTTGCCGTATCCTGCAAAATAAGGTTTTTAATATATACATAATTCCAAGTAGGTGCATTCCGATAATCTGTGTTTTGTACCTTCAAATATTTTGCTGACGTACTACTTAGCCAAATAATAAGCGTTGGCGCAATGACATTGCCTTCAACTCCGCGGGTCGGGGATTCGATCCCAACATTTTTTATAAAGCATTTGCTAGTTTTTCGAGTCAGGATGTATTTCAGTATGTATTTAATATTACATTATGTATATATTTACCACTTGTCAGTCACTCATAACACATGTATATAGTATTTTTATAGACAGCCGTGTGAATAATTGTCCTATGTATTAAAAAAAATCAATGAACGATATTTGTTAATTGAGTTTAATTCAAACAAAAGTAATAATAAATTTTTTTTTTCGTTTTTTCGTACCCTTTACATGCAGGATTCGTAAAAACACATGCGACACGACTTTGCGATTTTGTCGTTGAGTCTTATCTCCTGATGATGCTTCGGTTGCGGGGCGAAACGATTGTTGAGTTTGTGATAGTGAATGTGTGTAGTGCTTGTGTATTGTGGCGGAAATGGTGGAGGTTTGTGCATGTGTTTTTACGAATCCTGCATGTAACGAGTATGAAAAAACGGATAGTCCACTATACATTTAGCTCTATATATATATTATCTATTTATTGTATCGCGTATTATAGCAAAATAATTTTATTATTACTTTTGTATTATGGATCTCCGCAAAGTCACGCCTAATTCTATATATTGTTTAATTCAAATTTATTTAATTCAATGTGTGAGTATTTTTATTTTACATACCAAACTAATATACTTGTATGCTTACATGGTCGTACACACCTATTGTTGTAAGCACAGTTGAAGAAAAGAAAACAGCTTGTAATATACTCCATTTCTCTTCTAGTGGAGGAAAATTATTTTCTATTTCTAAAGCGATACCGCTTCCAGAAGCTTCTTCTAATACCTAAAATTACAATGAGAATGCATTAACATTGTTATTTGAGCTACAAACAGAGTAATTTTATCATATAAATGAACATCATGATATAAATATATCACAAAGAAAAGAGGATGTTATACGTCAGAAAACTGGTATTATATAGTATTACGTGTTTCTGTGTTTGCGATCGTTATTTGATCGTCAGGCGCTTTTTAGACGCCAATATTTTCGGTGGTCAGACCTAACTGGGATGTAGGTGGAAGCAACTGAAAAGGATGTTATTACATTGTTTAATTAGCATCACAAACAATGGTGACGACATTACTCATTTATTTAGTCGCTAGCTTCTTTCTTCCCGCGACTTCATCCACACAGAGTCTATGTCAACGCCGCGTAAAAAATAGCCTCTGTCGTTCTCTAACTCTAGAAAATTTTCGAGCAGTTTTCTAAAATAGGTAGAATGATTTATAGGAAATATAATGAACTTATTATTAGGTATTACGTAAATCTGTAAAATATGACGATAGTTAAAAATAATTTAAAAAAGTCAATCCGCCAGGGAGTTTCGATTTGTTACAATTTTCTGTTATATAGTCTCTACAATGCCACTCAGGGCATATGTTATACTGTCCATGCGATATTGGTCGGTTTGTATATTATAAAAATATTTCTAACCATACATTTCTTCAGTTAAGTTCCTTAAGTTAATATGTATTTTTAGCTATTAAGGCTTTTTAGCCAAGTTCTCCGTTTTGTATAAATAATTAATCATGTTTATTATCTCTCGTGTTCCCATATAGAGTGGGATCGGCACAACATGTTTTTCCCTTCTATTCTCTCCTATCATTCGTCTATTCCGGCGCTACTCCTATATGCATGACATACTTTACAAATCCGAACATCTCTTTTAAGGCATCCCTTTAGTTACATATCCATCCGCTTTTGTCATTCATTTGGTCACACGATTTTTATTCCTCATCATTATATGTCCATACGATCCGAATGTTGCACCCGTCGTCTTTTCTATAATGGGCGCAACTTTTAGAGTTCCTCTTGCATTATAATCGTTACATCATAAAATCTTATTACTCTTATGCTGCAAACTAAATGTGTTCTGCAAACTACCAAATCTTTAAAATAGGTATGCAAACAATTGCATGAAACAGGAAGTATTAACCTGTTCGCATAAATACATTTATATTGATATTCTAAATATCCTGTTTTGATATACTCCTACTATTGCAATCATAATAGTGTACAACTTACTTTACGAATAGCATTGTTTGTTGAGTTATATGATAATTTAATGAGATGTTTACCACGGACATGGAACACAAAAAATGTCTGAGAAATTCTGGGATTATTGAGCAATATATTTTAAAGCAGTTTCAGTTCAGTTTCAGTTATTGAATAATGGTGATGATTGGAACTTGAAATAAAGAATAATTCGAGCGCAAACATGTAATTTCGATTTATATTGGCCGGATATGTTGTAGGTGTAGTTGGCATATATTTTTTATCTCTATAACGAAGATTTATTCACTGATTGACATTACAATTATCGATATTCCGAAGCCGACTCTATACCTTCCATAGAGTTAATATACTTAGAGTAGAGCAGCAAGCGCAAAATGTGCCACATTATAACAAAGAGCAAGCAATTAGCAAATGAGGGTGATCTCGCTCTCTTTTGTATGTGTGATTCGAAAAAGATGAAGTATACAACTTTCATCTTCCCTCTCATTGTGTATTGTGTATTATGTCATTATCACTTACAGCTACTGCCTGTAGCTCTCAACTCTAAGTATAATAACTCTATGGTACCTTCAGTGTCAGGTATATATTATTAACGAGAACAATTATGACCTAAGTATAAACAAATATTTACATACTATTATACGTAATGTACTATATTAGATGCAAGCCTTAAATCCTAGCTGAGGTGCAAACATCAATACTGTGTATCAGGACACGATGATTTATTTTGTATTAAATATTCAATATTATCAATTTATTAATACAAACGACTAATATATATGTTTAATTTAATTTTAAAACATTAGATATAGGTCAATAATCATTTAGATAAAGGTCAATAATCATAGTATCACTTTTTGTCATGGAAATGGGAAAAATATTTAAATGTATTTGGAGTTGCAAGGTTTTCTACGACTATTAAAATAATATTATATGTGCATATCGACAACATAAAATAATGTTTATATGACTTTCTTCTGTCCAATTGCTATGATTTTATTTTTGTGTTGGTATTTTCAATATATTTAAAGTTATTTAGTCATGTCAGTTGGTCATGCTTTTTTTTACTACAGGATCCGGAACGATTGCAAGTTACGAAGAAATTTATTCCCAGTCCTAAGTAAAGCTTTTGAAAGTCGTAATATACGGCTACTATGTAATATTATCAAGGGTATAATAAAAAGTCCAAACTGTCACGTCCAACGAGATATATGTCCCTAGTTTATAACTTAATATATCATATATTAAAATTTTCTAATGAAATAAAAGTTACTCTATGAATGAATTTTGCTAATCTTACTTGCTATAAATTGCCCGTTATGATCCAGAACTACTCAAGTCACATTTTTTTTCTCGACAGTGCAATTTTGCCACTTAAAATATAGATTGACTGAACAGGCTCAATCAATATCAATGCTACTTCAGTGCTATTATTAAAATCTTACCTTTTCATATATAGCTAGTTGATCACTGAGCACCTTTTCTAAACTGACATCTTCAGTACCATTTATATTATAATCAGCTACCACACGTATAAGATTCCAACGTTCAGTAAGAAGTCGATCCCTGAGATATTCCTGTTTTGCCATTTCAGCTGGATATTCAAGTGCTCTAAATACCTAAAGTGATATTATAATAAGAGTAAAATTATAATTAACGTTACTGTTATTGTACTAATAATCAAATATAAAAATTTAAAAACAACTAATATTTGAAAGTAGTGTAAGCAATTATATACAAAAGTATAGGGTAAAAAAGAATTCTTTTTGGGTATTACTTATTCATTTGTTTATTGAGCTGAGTGTGCTTATTGAGATCATTGTGCAATGCAACGGATGCTTAGGTAGAAATCAATGTTATTCTTGAAATCTGACGTGTCCTGGCTTTCTCGAAACAATTTCAAGAAGCTAAAACTTTGAGATCTTAATGGAAGACGACGTTCCACAATGAATCACAAGCAGCCAATGCAATCCGTTCTGTAATTTTAGAATGTCGTCAGCAAAATGTTCAAAATGTGCACCAATGCGACGCTCGCATTAAACATTGATCTAATGCAAGTTTTGTTGAGTATCCATTTGTTGAGCAGTAACATATAGAAAGTGCCCCTTTTGTACTGATTTTCTGTTGTCAAGCTATGTGTATACCATAAAGAAACCACTCCAAAAGAGTCTCAAAATGATAACAGAAACGACTGCTATTAAAATATATTTTTTGTTGTCGTCTCTTGAAAATTGGAAATGGTTTGAAATTATTTTGTGTTGATTTAATGCATTTTATTTAATAAGAATAAAGATATATATTTACATATTATTGTTTAATTATTACAATTTTAAAACTTCTATAAGTTCTTAAAAATGTTCAAATTCTTTGGCATATAAACATTCCGTTGTTTTCTTCAGTTTTCCTTCTCCCATGTCAGGAAAGTTTTCTGCGTCGCCAATATTTTTACACACCGGAAGAAATGGTGGAAACACTTTTTGATGCAAAATCATATGCCAATTTGTTTCACTAAACCAAACGTGGCTTTTAATATCATAAACACCCGCCTTAAGGGAACCATAGCGTTTAGTCGGATCGATGTCCAAAAGATGTTTAACTAATGATTTACAAGCAGGCGTCATACATTCTGGATTTTTGTATATTCCCGTCAAAATCTTTTCGTAAAGTTTCATTGTGTCAGAATGATAAAATGGTGGATGACCGGCAATGATTTCATAAATAAGAATTCCTACTGACCACCAGTCAACTGAGTACGTATATCCTTTAGACAAAATAATTTCTGGCGCTATATATTCAGGTGTACCGCATATTGTCCATGTCCTATTCTTTATAATTTTACAAAAACCGAAATCACCAAGTTTAATGTATCCAGATTCACCGAGCAATATGTTTTCTGGTTTGACATCTCTATGCACTACGCAACAATGGTGTAAATATTCCAAAGCTAAAACTATTTGCGCAGCATAAAATTGAGCTAACGGTTCCGAAAGATGCCCCATTCTTCTGATTAAAGTAAAAAGTTCACCACCAGCTTCGAAAGGTAATATAAGATATATATAAAGATTGTCTTTGCAGCAAAATTGTAGAGACAATAGAAATGGAAATGTTATACTCTGTAAGATTTTCTTTTCTTGGTTTAACTGTTTAACATTTTTTTTCTTTACTACTTCAGATTTTTCTAATGCTTTCATCGCGTGATATTCAAAAGTAGTTTTATCGCGAACTAAGTATACTGTTCCGAAAGAACCAATCCCTACGATTCTTACGAGATCAAAATCTTCTGCCGACTTGTCGTACTTTTTAGCCTCAATGTAGCGCTTCGTAAATTCATATTTAAGCACATCTAAATATCTATGATGACATATATGCAGGTCGTAGGAATAAGTTTCTGGCTTTTCTTCTCGTTTGTCAAATATCATCATGATTATAAATTAATAATACCGTAGATAATATTAAAGGCAATATCTAAATTAGTGAAACATAAATATATTTTAATATAGCGAAAAAAGAACTAGGACCAACGCTTATTGCTCTAGTATTTATCTATTTATGTGACATATTGTATGACAATAAACCAAAAATACATTTTTCAAAAGAACAAATTATTGCAATATAAGTTACTCTGTATTAATATCTATCACCAATATTTTGTAAGAAACATTTTCCTGATTAAAATTTTGTGGACAATAATAAATTAATTAAATTAAATAAATAGATGAATGTTCCATAAATATTCATTAAACAATCATTTATCACCCACTAAGAAGCTCAGCACTCAGCACTAAAATTCAGTAGTCACGACTAGAAATATGCTTTATTCGTCGTGGTCTTCAATCACTGAGAGATTGATGACAAAATAACCTACTTAGTTGATTATTGTACGATCAAATATAAGTCAGCCTATCTAGACCATATTATGTTGGAAGTATACTCGTATGTGAGATACTTTTATAATTTTAAGAACTCAGTTATCAACGATGACTGGTTGAAGTCGAACTTGTGCGTTACACATATTTTTTGTCTTAATCATGCTCAATTGTAGGCCCATTTTAAAAAAACTGTCCTGAAGTCATCGTTTATTATATATTCTGGGGATTTTATTATTTTATTTTATTGGCCAGGTTTATGCATAAAAGATAATATCACATAAGCTTTTCTGTTTTTTCGGTTTAAGTTGCAGTTCATTACCCGCTAAGAAGGTCATTACTATATATACATATTTTTGTACGGTATGGATCGTTCAATCTAAAAAAAATACCAATACTCAAAGAACTGGATTATAAGAAAAAATTAGCTTTTGAAAGAATTAATTTAAGTTAGACATACCAAACCTCCTCCAGCAGTGTACAGCATCAAAGCGACGAAAAGACCAACGTGTGATAAAGCCGCACGTGGGAAAAATCGCTCCCATTTCGACACAGGCGGTGGGGATCCCATCAGTGTTTCAGTCTCCCAATTCACACTCTTCACTCCCTTACACATTGTTACAATTTCAGATACAACTGTACAAATTATGTACCACTAATTATTACATGTCGTTTTATTTTAACACATGTTTATAGAATTTTCATACTTTCTGAAACAGAAATGTAAAAAATATTGCCACAAATTTGTTATTTATCTATTGTACAGTATAAAACTCATTGCAACAAAACTACTTCTAAAATCTACAAACAGTACCCCCGTACGCACGAGAAGTTTTTTTACAGTGCGTTAAAAATACGTCGAAATGTAACAAATTGGTATCCACATATCTATTCAAACAACAACGCTTTTAAAACGCGACTTATTTTTATCAATCAGTGTTCCATTTTAGGCGCTAGGCGTAGGGCGTTAAGCCGAATATACCATACAAAACTTCTTATTACGCCTATTGCGGAGTTTTAATGCGACGTATTTTTTACGCCCGTGCCAAGAAGGCTTTAGAAATGCGTAGCGGTATCGCGTTTGTCGCTAATGTTCGTAACATGCAGCTACATGATTTTACCTAAGGATAAATAAAAGCTAGTTTTATAGGAGTACCTAATTAATATACGTGAGGCGAAAACAAATCTGTATTTTCTATAGCGTAGGTATAGAAATTATAAGCGTATCGACTACGTCATTATAAAAGAAAGGTTTTATGATCATTAACAAACTGTAGTACAAGCGCGCACTGGTATAGGCTTATTTGTAAAATTTTATCTTTTTATTATTAGACTATATTAGGACCAACCTTTATTTACTGTATTCCTTTACAGAGGCAAAGTTCTAGGTTTAGTAAAAGCTAGTTGATATCAAAACTAAGACTTAATTTCCGATCTTCTTACAGATATGTATACGATATTGACGTAGCAAATTGTAGGTCATTGTAGCGTTTAGATGGCGCCTGTTTTTAACCAAACAGCCTGTAGTCTGCCTACTTAAAGTATCCTATTGCGTAACTGTTGCTATAGAGAACATTACTTCTATTTAAGCTTCGGATTTACTCCATTACAGCCATAACTAATACCGGATGGACATCTATTTAGATAGATATAACATATGAATATATAAAAATATATTTTGTATTAATTTTTGACAATTTGGTATTTGCTGCATTAAATAAATTTTCAGTGATCCCAAAATAGTTTTGCTCTTCTGGATTTATTAATTTTATTATCAGTAGTACGGATAATTTAGTTTTTTTAATCTGAGTCGTTTATAAAAACTCGATTAAGATAGATGTAAATAGATCGATAGCTTTAATATGCAAAACATTTTTAAATGAAAAGTAATATGATACTTTCAAAGAAAATAAGTCCTACTACAAAAGAAAATAAGAAAAATTTAATACTAAAAAATATATTATTAAATAATACAACGACTACGGGTAACGGGCGCCATTAGTAATTTATTAACGCCTACATTAAAAAACGATGCAAAAGTTATTTCTACAAATATAAGAATTTTATTATAATATAATGTCTGCAATGCGTAAAGTTACATAAGTCTTAATACCTATTGAAGTAAAAGAAATTCGTAGACCTTTATAGGAATATGAAAAAGAAATTAAAATAATATGAAATTTTACTTCATAAATTATTGAACACTGATAAGTAAGTCATATTATGTTAATTTTGTTAAACGTGTTATACTTACTGATATAATTTTACACGATATTTCCTAACTTTGCAATTAAACTTGAATAATAAACAAACACTAGATTTTTATAACATTTACTGCGCGTTAGAGGACTTAATATCACAATGTCGTGTTCACGAGTTCGATGTTACTTTCGAGGAATGACTGAAATAACACCGGGATCGGGAACATCCATTCCCGGCTACAGTTCACGAACAACTGAAATTATTTCGCGGTACAATGAGGTAAGTTTTCAGACACATTGGCAACCAAAATAGGGTAAAATTCGTAATTTTTTTCTATTGTGCGTATTCAAATATCTAATAAGTATATGAAATTCTAACGACTAGTTTATAGTATTTTGACAAAAGTTATTATATCAGTGTCAGGTGTCTTTAGATAAGCAAAATAATAGTTTTTTTTTAAATATATATTTAGATTTCAGTTATTTACAAAATATTTAAAACTTAAAAAAAACTCATCAAATAATAAATAAATATATATTTTTCGGACATAAGGAGCACATTTGCCTATATTATATTATTAAAAAAATAGATTAATACAAGCTTTTGGCCGCTACTTCATCTACGTTGAATTCATTCAGTGCAGAGACCACTCTTTTGTTTCACAAAAACACGTAATCCGTTCGAACGTGAAAATACATACAAACACACAGTGTTATATTTTCAATAATAGTATGGAATTATTGCCATACCTATACTATATATAATACTGAAACCTGAAAAAAATGGAAAAGGATACTAATCGATTCTGATCATATAAATTTTTCTAATTAAAACAAAAAAAGAATTCGTAAATAATTTACTCTTTACTTACTCAAGCGAGGAAAAATTAAATTATGTAGGTAACTACCATACAAAATGCATACTATATTCGAAACTTAACTTAAAACTTCCAGAAATTCCAGCTTAAACTCAACTGCAGAATCCTACCACCGGTTACCAACAAAAAAATAATATTAACGATAAATTACTGAATATTAAAAATCTGCGAATTCATCGCCGTATAAACAGACCGGACTTTCTTTTATTTTTTCGTCATCAAATATTTCGAAATATGACGTGTCCCCGGGTGACCGTATTTTCGGTGTGAAAGGTGCTGGAATGCGACTGTTCAATAAATTATCCCAGTCAACGTCCCTAAACCACTTGTGATTCTTAAAATCCAATACACCATTTTTCATGTTTCCAAAACGTCTTGTTGTATCTACTTGGAGCACACGTGATACCAAGTCCTTTAATTCGTTAGAGAAATGATTGGGACATCGATATTTTCCTGATACAATTTTTTCATAGATTCTCATAGGATCAGATGCATAAAAAGGTGGGTATCCTGCACTCATTTCAAACAAAAGTATACCTAGCGACCACCAATCAACAGATAGTCCGTAACCCTTACTTAAAATAATTTCGGGTGCCAAATACTCAGGAGTACCACAAAGAGTCCAAGTTCTTCCTCTAATTAATTTACAAAATCCAAAATCTGTTAATTTTATATAGCCAGTTCTTTCTATAAGGATATTCTCAGGCTTCAAATCTCGGTATACCAATTCACAGGAGTGTAAATACTCTAATGCTAAAATCACTTGAGCACCGTAAAACTTTGACGACATTTCTTCAAATTTACCCAGTTTACGTAAGTGTGAAAACATTTCACCTCCAGGGACGAATGGTAAAATAAAGTACAGGTACACATTATCTTTAAAGAAATACTTCATGTATACACAAAACGGAAAATTAAGCCCACAAAGGATTTTCTTCTCATAATAACTATGTTCGATTTGCTTTAATTTTACAATTTTTTCCTTTTCTAACATTTTCATTGCGTAATATCTGCCTGTATTTGTGTGCTTAGCAAGATATACTACACCGAATGCTCCAGTACCTAAAACGGTTTGTTTCTCAAAGTCACCTAATTTTGCATTATTTGGAGATTTCTCGTTCCAAGTTTCAATAAAATCTTGATGTAATTTCTGAAGATATTGATTGTACTGTTCTTGCCTCGCGTTTGAGTAGCCTCCAGGACGTGGAGAGCTAATAAAATGTTTGGCTTCGTCAGCCATAACGTCAATATCCTTAGATGAAATCAGTTTGAAACTTATCCGTTCTTCAAATAAAATATAATTGTCATTTTAACAAAATATATTTTATTTGACGTGTAAATATCAATCGTAAAAAAAGTAACAGAAAAAGAGTTTGAATTCTTAAACAATACAAAAAGACAAAACAAAAACGAATAATTTCAGTAAATTTATTTCTTTGATTTACATGCAATATTTATTAGAAACGTTAATTTAAATATTTTAATTAACCTAAATATTTTTAATGTTATTGAAAACACATAAAACAATCCCGTTTAATTCTCATAACTTAGGTCCAAAGATTACATATATGGTGTATTATCTATGACAATGCACATACATAGGTCTATGACTTTTGTCGACGGGCTTAAAATCAAAAATACTATGTCTTTTATAAATATATTTATTTTTATGAGATGATTTATACAGATTTTTTAATGGAATATGCAATTTAAAAATATTGTTTGACTTATGGCCAGACGAGAAGCCTATAGTCGTACAAATCATCAGGATCACCGCAGATATTTGGATATGTTAAAGTGTGAGTTTCAAAAAAGGTATGAAGATCCCCCTGTGTCTGATAAAGATCCAGATGCCTACGATAGTATAAAAGCAATTGGTAATGGGGCTTACGGAGAAGTATTTTTAGTAAGAGATAAAACTACCTTTACCTATCACGCTATGAAAGTAGTTGACAAAAAAACTGTCGTTGAAAGAAAACATATTAAACATTTAATTTTAGAAAAGAGAATACTACAGTGTGTACAATTTCCTTTTCTGGTATCTTTAGATGATGCATTTAAAGATAATGTTTATCTTTATTTCATCTTACCGTATGTCGCCGGAGGGGAGTTATTTACCTATATACAAAAATACGGAAGTTTAGCAAACCATGTGTCTAAATTTTATGCCAGTCAAGTTGTATTAGCTTTAGAGTATTTACATCATTGTGAAATTGTACATAGAGATCTAAAGCCGGAAAATATTTTAGTCAATACTAACGGCTATATAAAACTTTGTGACTTTGGCTTTTGTAAAATTTTAAAGAAAAAAACGTGGACGCTTTGTGGTACTCCGGAATATTTAGCACCAGAAGTTATTATGTCTAAAGGTTATTCTTTTGCTGTAGATTGGTGGGCTCTTGGTGTGCTAATCTATGAGATGGGATCTGGTTATCCACCATTTTTTGCGTCTGATCCTAGTAAGCTTTACGAAAAAATTTTGGAAGGTCACTATAAATGTTCAGATAATTTAGTTCCTGATTGCAAAAATATTATTAAAGGATTACTTCAAGTAGATCCAACTAAGCGGTTAGGATCGTTGAAAAGCGGCGTCTTCGACATTAAGGCTCATGCTTGGTTTAATGATATGAATTGGCAATCGATGTTACATCAGAGAGTCCTAGCGCCATTTGTACCGATATGTTCCTCACCAGGTGACACAAGTAACTTTCCAGACGTTGAACAGATAAAATTAAAACAAAGTTCTAAATGTTACTATGAAAACGAATTTGAAGATTTTTGATTCCAATGACTATTTTTTAATAGCCGTTTATCTGACTATATTGACTGTTTTTGATTATAGTATAACCTAAGTAAAAACAATATAAAAAACCGGTTATTACTAATTTACGCACGTGAACACGTTTCATCCCAAAACAAAATAAAATAATATATCTCGGATAAACCCCTCATTCTATTAAACAATACATTATGTATTATAGAAAAAACTATTTTAATTCAAGGGGTATAAATTGCACATGTCAACTTTTCATACTTTCAGATTTGATCGTGTATAGAAAAATGACGCCATTTATGTATCGCTAAACATCACTTGGATGTTTCGTACTCTATGAATAGCTAGAACACTCATTGGCGACGAAATGGCAACTAATGGGCTAATTACATTATCTGCAATCTATACAAAGTTGCCAGATTGTACGGACCGTCTTATCATCGCATAAATGGGCGCCGAGATTAAACTCCTACTGCTCTATAAAACGTTCGATGAGATTCTCTTTATCGTAATTTATCTAAAGCTATCACACGTGTACGCGTATATGTGTACTTTTAAGTAAAAAGTAATAGGTCTCCTTGCGGCCCTTAAGG
Source organism: Morpho deidamia (assembly GCA_947086505.1). NCBI lineage: Eukaryota > Metazoa > Arthropoda > Insecta > Lepidoptera > Nymphalidae > Morpho > Morpho deidamia. The sequence continues at coordinate 8,249,007 of CAMTZC010000025.1, forward strand.
CTTTAACATCTTTTCATAAAGCATAATTGCAGTAAAAGACTTGTTACAGAATTACAAAAGACACAAGTATAGAAAATATAACTACAAAACTAACTAGAAATTAGCCTACAATACATAAAACTCACGTAGCACATATAACTTCCGTTATAAACATTTACAGTATCATTTTAATAATAAACCTCGGATAGGCTTCATTATTTACTTAATTTAACTTTATAATATCAACGCCGTATTTACCTCGGTAATTTTACGAAATTGTATTTACCTTGCGGCTTGCGGCCAAATCATTTTGTACACGAAACTGATACTTTAATTAAAACACGGCATGATGAAGTTGCTCGTGATTTTAGAGCAGGCGCTATAGTGATGAATTTTCTTACATTATGTACACATATAAAACAACGACTTGTGCTCAGGGCAGGAAATTTAGGTAATTTAGGCACGACGTTAACGAGCGCAATAATTTAAAACTTAACTTAAATTTATAACGTTTGTAATGTTAATACTAACTTCGGAATTTATTATTATTCTGAAAACGTGAACTAGAACGTCGTCGAGAAATTAAAAAATTCAAGGTATTAGAAAAATAAATTTACTGTTGCTAGCTGCGCCCTGGGCTTTCACATGCAATGCGATGACCATATGAAGTAAGATCATGGTAACTTGTTAAAAATACAATCTAATTTTTTTTCTTTTTTTCCTGGAACCACCAATGTCGTTACAATGAATATAAAATGTATGTATGTGTAATTCCAGGTTTAGCTACTACAAATTCTAAAAATCCTTACAATGAGCTGTTGAAAAGTCTAACACTCAAATGAGGAGGCGCCCACGCACACGCACGCACGCATATATGCATTCACGCACACACATAAACTTTTTTTTAGAACATTAGTAGGATTCATTCAACATTTAATGAAAACTTGTCATACGAGAGACAGCTTAAAAAGTAATAACTTATTGGACTTAGTGAATGACGTTTTAAGATGAAGACAAATATCCATTGTTCAAAGGCAATTGATAAAATCCTTTGTCTTTTCTATTCTGTTTAAACAAGTATAAAAAAACTGCTCTCGTTTCCTCAATAAACAAATATCAAATATTGTAATTAGAATTATGACTGATACGTTCGTGTGAACCCATACAGCCAGCGGATAATGACTGATCCTTAACCTTCCAACAGAACATGCATATAACAACAGAGCTTATAATGGTGTAGAAAAAAACTACCCAACCTGGTCATGTATCCTTCAAAGGCGCATAGCATTGACCATGAGAGCCATAAATATGAAGCACAATGTGATCACGGCTCAGTGTTTTCTAAGCCTTTATTAATAACTGATCAATTATTGTTTATTAACCATGGCATATTTGTTTGCACTTCTTTTTCTGTTTGTAAAGTGTTATGCCAATTCTGAAGAAAGTTATTTACGTAAGTATTTATATTATCTCAATAAAAAAACAATATACTTAATTGGTAAATATAAGATAAAATGTTTTAGTGATGAATTTTGCTTCTATTAGGCAGTGGCATCTTTTACAATAATATGGTAAAAACCTAGTCAAAGCTATCATCACACAGTGAAGGATAATTTTAAAGGAATATATTCCTTAAAAGTTAAGGTTTTTTTCAAATTTCTAATGCCGTCTCTATAGAGAAATTTAAAACTAAAATAAGTTGTAACCAAAATAGATAAAAGAAGGTATAAGAGAAACCAGTCGTTTAGTACCTTTTGCATATAATATGCTTTAAAAAAAACCCTGTTTCACTGACTATGACACCACAGCAAGAATTAGAATTCTTATGTTTTCCAAAGAAGTAAATAGTAGTAATAACATTTTCAATTTTATTAAATAAACCCATCTTTTTTTATTTGATATCTTACCAGCGCAACTTACTCTTTGACTGATGAATATACTCGTCATGGCTCAATTCTGGCGACACATAACTGTGCGCACTTTTAAATGAAGCCGCCTCAGTTAACTGGTTAGAGGAAAACACCTAATTTGTAGTCTAACAAACATACAGCAGTTAGTCACATACAAGCCCTTAGATGCCGTCTCAGAAGATGCAATCTTACAAAGACAATCCTGTAAACTTTCTTGCTATACTGGCGTTGGCGATGTTTAACACTGAAAGTGTAATGTTTTCTTAATATACCACTACTACTATTGTTATATAATAAATACTAATATTTCTTTATTATTCACTAAATTAACATAGGGTAAAAAAGAGCACAGAGAAAATATTGATATTGGTTTTCATACATAATTATTATAATGTTCGTTTCTTAATAAGAATCGATGATGACATTTACTTAACCGAAATCGACGTCAAACATCTGATACTAATATTAACGATTTTAAACTTGAACGTAAATATATTTTCATATGTAGGGAATAATTAACGTGATTTCATTTTTTTTTATAAATATATGGGACATTTACACACACGGTCGTCCGTCCCCAAAGTAAGTAACTTAATACTTATGTTATGGGTGACGGACAACTGGTAGATATACAACATATATAAGTTTAAATACATACATAAATACAAATACACACCCAGGCTCGAAGAACCAACAATTTGTTTATAGAAAATGTTGGTCCTCGGCGGGAATCGAACCCGCGACCCGCGGAGCTGAAAGCAGTGTCACTACCCACAGCGCCAACGAGCCAGTCAAGTAATTTAGTAAAGTAATTTAGATAGAAAAGCTTACACTTTAAAAAATCTTAATCTGTCTCAGTTCCAATTTTTTTTAATTAGTACCATACTTTTGACTGAAAATTGAAAGCCTATTTTATTTCTACATAGTGTCTATGGCTTATATTATAAAGTTGGTTAGGAGCATCATCATTCTGGAATATAATCCGCACTGAAACGACATTAAGAAAAAAATACGTTCTGGTAGAATCGTTAAATTCAAAAACTTAGATTCAACTAAATATACAACTTTGAATATTTTGATTTTATCGGGATTCAAAGCAATTGGGACAGATTTTATATTAACGTTTCGAAAAAAAGTGTAGTTAAACACTAGCTCATGTAATCAAAACCCACTGTTAAAATATCTTGGAATTCTATACGTACGTACAATAGACCCGATAAAAAACTGCAATAATAAATCTCAATTAGGTAATTAAGCTCTTTTTATTACAAACATTGGAAATCAAAGACAATTATGTAATTATCGTTGATAATAACGTAACGTTGATTTAATAACGGGGAAGAATCTTTAATTGTTCTATATTATTTGTCTATCGATGAATCATTATCATAGAGTTATTATACTAGATTAGGGAAGGCAGCATAAATATAAATAAAGAGAAAACAAATAAGACTGTATCTATCTGTCTTTCTTTTTTTTTTGATTGGTGCTTGTCCGGATTTTGAATACGTGACCCTCTAGGAAGATTCTCACGCTGCTCGGCAATCATATCTTATACTTTATGAAGTATAAGATAGAAGGCCTTATTTGTGCCCAAGGATTTCTAGTCACGCTTGGATCTTTAACAGGGGGGGGCGTAAAAAAAACCTTATTGGAACCGAGACCACAATCAACGGACGAAATGGTTGAAGATATTATACGTAGTCCTGATAGTAAAGTAAAATTTCTTCTAAAAGTAAAATTCTTATTTCATTTCAAAATTATTATACAAAAGGTAAACCTCAATAGATAATTGTTATTTACAAAATCTGAACACTATTAAAGCAGCATCGTAAAACATCGTTACAAAAACTGATTTTTGTAAAAAAAAAAACTTTCTGAATATAATCTTCACAAATATAACAAAGTACTTATCATATGTACATATGATCTTCTTGATGTAAGATCCGATATATCTCTTATCTGAATCATTAAAATATAATATATGATCGTATCTGAAATGATGAAATCCTTCAATCCTTGATAACTAAATTGATTGTATGTTACAATGTTGCATACGAGTAGACAGAAATTTTAGATAATCATTAGAAATTATGATGTTGATAAGATAATCAATTATACTTTTAAACATAATTACTAGAGGTCAGAAAGACGAAGCGATTATTTAGAGGTGAATATGGTGATAGTAGTATATCTTTTTAAAAAAACAATTGCAATAATATAATATAAAAGAACAGGATCGATAAAACATTATACTTTAGTTTCTTTTAACACAAATGAATATATAAATAGGGGCCGTTCATAGCCTTGCTTACATACAATTCTTATGTAAAAATGGGAATTTAATTAACGTTTTTTCGAAATTTATCATATTCAGGAGGTGACGTATTTTATGAAAGGCCCTATAGCTGATATCATATCCTCTATCACCAATCTAAGACATTCGCCTTTTGAAGACTAACTATTGAAGATGCTACTAGTAAGCTAAAACTGCGTTGTTTTTTATTTTACTTTGTTCACAAGGCATTCTTGCCTTGAAAGTTCAAACAGCATAGATGGAGCTAACGACGGAAACGTTACCAGGTTCGGGAAACATCGTTTTAAAATTTGTAAAATCGGACCACGGTTTTAGGAAACGTGTGGCCAGCATATTACGTCGTATATTATTAAATTTTATGTGGTGCAAAAGTATATTGTATTCAATTTTTTAAACAAAATGATGAAACCTCATCTATTTTTGCCAAAATTATAATCTAAAGTATATCCAGAAATAACGTATGTAAGAAAATCGAAAGCAACCAATATTAATATTATCATCATCATCCTCCTGCCCTTATACCACTCTATGTGGGGTCGGCACAACATGTTACAAACATGTATGTCACATGATTTGGCTACGTATTTTACGACCGACCGCCTTCCTGACGTTAACTTATCTTAGTCGTATTTTACGACCCTCGGAGAAAGAAGATGGTCTATTCTACTCACACGGATACCACACGGCAGATCGACTTACCTTAGTCGCCTTATACGACATCTCGGTAAGAAATGAGGGTGGTCTATTCCATGCAGCTGGTTACCACACTGCAGATACCTTAGTCGCCTCTTACGACACCTCGGTAAGAAAGGAGGGTGATCTATTCTATTCCGCCGGATACCACACGACGTAATCAATATTAATATTATAAATACAAAAATCTATCTGTAACTAGGAAATAACTCAAAAATAATTCAAGGGTAATCCGCAGAAATGATATTGATGAAGTTTGGTACGATTGAAGTTTATATAAAACAATACCGTTTTTCCTTTCCGAACAAGAATAGCGTATAATGCATAAATAAATGTACATAAACGAAGACATAATTTGTTTCAGCTGAGTACATACATCCCTGCACGTTTCCGGATAAAGATTTCGAAAAATGTGTCCGAATACAAATAGAGGAGAGCGTTCAGCATTTCGCAAAGGGTATACCTGAACTATCTGTGCCATCCATTGATCCTGTCGACTTAGAGGACATTATAATTGATGGGAGTGGTTTAAAACTAAAATTCATTGAGGCGAAAATGCACGGGCTTGCCGATTTTAAACTGTCACAATTGAAGTAAGTATATTAATCATTGCTCGTTGTATAATAAACGTTAATGTCTACTAACGTAACATTTTTCTGTAATGGAATAAATTTCTGTATACTATAGTTTATTACTATAGTCTTAACATCTATCTTTAAATACTGTATAGACAATATCCACCTCATAGTGGCGAAGTTAGACGGAGAGATGCGCTTTTCTAAATATAGCTTTAAAGATTATTAGAATGAAATATTTTTCGTATAAAAGGTCACATAGTGAAATCGGACTACGTTCTTACTCATTTGTTTTAACATTTTTTTTATCACCCCGAGTCGCACCCCTTGACATACAGTACGTGAGCTGCGGGGGTGTACTTTACCACTGCTCAATATATTGACAAATAACGTTAAAATAAAAGTGGATCAAGGCCGCTTGACGTCAATATACATTAAAATATCCAAAATAATGGCCATCCTTGTTTTCAAATAGTATTATACCAAATATTCACTAAACATTTTGAAATGGTAAAAGTCTGAGAATAAAAAAATGGTTAATTATGAATGGGTGAAACGACTGCAACAAAAGGGTGCGGGAGGACGGCTTCCGCGATCCATATCCCTTATATAAAAATGATCCACTGCATTGTACAATTCATTTCGTTTTCTAGCCTTATTCATCTTCAATCTTTGATTTTGTATAACAATTGTTAGTAATCGTAACAATGAGCTCAACCGGCCTGTTAACAATAGCTACCATTTGCGCATAGCAAAGACCGCACATTGTGTGCAAATTATTTCTTGAAGCAATACTAAGAAAAAATTGATTTGTTTTTCATGAAATTAAATTATTGCGTAGCAAAAAATAAAGGAATATATATAATTCTTCCGATAGTTTAGAGACTCCTACGGACCAATTCTACCTGTATCTATTGTTGATTATTGCAGTTTTTTGAGGCATAATCGTTATTCTTTTATTTTATTTTGTGGTATTTGAGTTTATCTTTTACTTTTATTTTTAAGGGGTAAACAAGTGAAGACGCGTGTTCTTATTTAAAAAATAAAATTTAAAAACACTAATAGTTTCTGAACGATTACACTTTGTCCTTAATGAAAAAAATAACAAAACGTGACATAAGTTTATATTTTATACCCTTTTAATAACCGTCCCTTTATATTACATTTGGACGTTCCAGAAACCCCAAGTCTCGCATTATGGTTATTTTCCAATAGAATCAAAATCTGTTTATATGTCGGTTGTAGATAGAGTAGCCTAAATACATAAATTGAGACCTTACAAAAAAGTTTTTTTGTAATTTACACTGGCTAGTGATTTAGCACAAAATTTTTATATTTATTTAAAACCCTATTAATTTGTAGAGAACCCGGTTGCTATGCCCTTATTTTAATGTATAGAATCGGTAACTATATACGGGTGGACAAAAATTGGCCTTGCCCTGCCTGTTAATGTACGCCCAGCCTAAAAATGTTATTTTATTAAGAATTGTAAACTAAATTATGATCACATCATTATTATGATTTTTTTTAATAATTTATAGAATTAGGCGTTACTTTGCGGAGATCCATAATACAAAAGTAATAATAAAATTATTTTATTATTACTTTTGTATTATTTTAAAGGACAACTTTATCGCGGGTTATAGCAAAAATGTTGAATTAAATTTTTCTATTTCAGAGTTCGATTCGGTAACGAAAACGAATCCTTAGCATTAGCAGTCAAAGGTAATTTGAGTTTAACTGCCAAGTACAATGCCGAGGGTAAAATTTTGATACTTCCTATCAAAGGAGAAGGAGATGCGTTTATTGATTGCAGTAAGTAACATATAATAAATGTATAAACGATGTATATACATTAATAGATTTGAAGCAGATAATCATATGCATGAAATGTAAAGGTGCAAACGGCTAGACATTTAACGAGTAAAGCAATGGAATACGAACCTTTTCAAACTCAATATTGACTTCAACAATTAGACAACGAGTTCTTTTGAACTTCACATATTTTATTGAAAATATAACTAGATGTTGCATTATACATAGGTATTGTTTTAAATGCATATAGCACTTCATGGTACATATAAATTGTTGTAATAGCATACAAGTCAGCTCATAAATTTAGTGACCGCCCGCTAACCGGAATGTTATAATGGATATATATTATCCATTCCTGTAACTGAATTATCTATCAAGCTATAATTTAAATTTATATATTCTCAGTTGGTACATAGGCATTTATCTGTATTTTGAGAAGCTTATGTTCTTCCCCAAGATCTAGCTGTATGCTATTGGTGTAGCATTTTTGGTGTTCTGCAATAAACAAATAGTGTAGCTTTCGCATTCGTGCAACATTTATATAATTATTTGCTTTTTCCTTGTTTTAAAAATACGTAAATATTTTTTTGTTTTACTATTATTTCTGAATAGTAGAATTAAGGATTACATTAATCATTTTTTAAAAACCAATGTTCAATATTTACTAATCATTTAGTAAATATCGTGGATTCATTTTTTTATTTAAAAAAAAACAAAGATAAATTAATTTTTTGATAAGGACACTTTGTCGCAACCTGTTTTCTCTGCACATAATGTTAAAACATTTTATTATTTAATTAATAACTATTGATTGTTTTTTTCTGTACTGATCTTCATTATTGTTAATTTAACAACGATTGATTTTGTTGTTTTTTCTTACTGTTCTTTATCGCCTTATAGTTTGGAAATGCACTATCATACAAGAATTGGAAAGAATGAAGAACAGTTATTCCAAACAAAAATAAAATTAATCAACATTTTTCTTTCTACAAATGGACCTTAAATATTTAATTCATACTTTATGATATTAAAATAATCGTAGTCTACTTTACAGAAATAATAATAAATAGTCAATGTCTCTAAGTTCATTGTTCATATAAAAAACTAAAAATTCTTTTGCAGAAAACATCGAAGTAAATTTTAGCACCAGCCTGACGCACGTAAAGGGAAAAGATAAACATGAACATTTAAAGTTGACATCGCCGAGTTACAACTATGATATTGAGAGTACGACATTCGATTTCAAGAATTTATTCAACGGAAATAAGGAATTAGGTGAATTTTTTTTTACTTAGCCTAGTACAGGGTTCGCAAACCATTGGTACGCGATACGATATTTTGAGCATTTCACAGATCACAAAATTAAACGAAATTAAATGAAAAACATTTATTCTAAAAGTAAAGGGCTCACAGCTTGCCGCATTAATTCATAATGCATTAAGAGTAAAAAGTGAAGTAACATTGATGGAAAAAAATGAAGAAGAACGCGGGTTGATTTTCCACATAATGTCAAAATGTTGATGTCATGCCCTCACTTTGGCCTCATTAAGTATTTTTTAGAGAAGATAACACGTTGTTGTAAAAGGTTCGCCTACCCTGACCTAGCACATCAGATCAGAAATCAATACGCCGTGTGGTCCACACAAAGATCAAAAACTTTACGAATTTATTTTCCTACCAGGTCTGGATATGTTAATAATTCGGCTTTTTTTTAACAGCGGAGACAACGATAAAATTCGCAAATGACAATTGGCGTCAACTTATGGACGACCTCGCCCCACCCGTAGTGAAGCAAATTGTAAAAACGATTGTGAAAGCAATCAATAAATTCTTCTCCAAAGCTCCAATTTCGCGAATCATTAAGGGGTACAAAGAAAAACTGTGATAAATTTTGTACCATACCAATCTGCACGAAGGAAGATACTGATTCCTACAGTTAAAAACTTGAGTATTTTTGTCAAATAAATTTAATTTTAATGTATTGAGTAAAATTACATATTCTCAAAAGTAAATTTTGTATATATTTACTCGTCATTACATAATGTTATAGTTTTGGATTTGTAACTTTAACTGTAAAGATTGTAAACGCAACATAAAGTTTTATTTCCTGGTAGTACAATGTCTCATTTAACCTTACTAAAGTAGTGATCAAATGTAATAATTCAGTTATTTCGCTATAATCTGCGATACATCTAAGAGATTGTAAGTGACAAAGTAAGACAAATAAAAAAGGGTATTCTCAAGGATAAATAAATGATAAGTCAATTCGATTCGAATTATTTAATACTAGCAAAGCCCCGCGGTTTCACCCGCTTCCATACCGATCTCGTGGTAGTGGAAAATCTACGAAATCGGACTATAGATTTATTTTGTAGATTATTTAATTATAAAAAATGGGTATCATTAGTATTCTTGGAATAAGACTTAACTCACCAAGTGCAGGCCCTGCTATAACGGTAGGTTAGGTTTGTTATGGCATTATTTGATTTCGATTTACATTCTTAAATTCGTAAAATCTTTTGATTGGGATGTCGGATTTTAATAATTTAAAAGTATTTTACAGGTATTGAAACAGTTATTCATAAAATATCATTTAATGGGATAAGGATTAATACAGAGATATGAATAAAATGGTTTGATTATTGTCGGCACTTTTACCAACTTTTACAATGTAAAAAAGTAGTTATATTGGCATAACTATAATAGTTAGACATATGGTATCGCGGACTTTTTTGTGGATATTGATACGTTCTATAATACTGAAGAACATTTTTTTGTTCTATCATCAATAGTTTCCGCAGCGCACGCGATAATAGATGTTTACGACTAAATTTTTACCAAGTTATTACAATTTTATTAGGGATCCCTATTTTTTTTGAAAATGACATATAGCCTTTGTTGCTCAGTGAAAAAGCAGCTTTCCAATGGTGAAAGAATTTTTGAAATCGGTCCAGTAGTTTTTGCGTGAAAACGTAACAAACAAACATACATACAAACAAACATACAAATCTTTCCTCTTTATAATATTAGTATAGATACCTAATTAAACATTTATTATAGCTACTATTACATCACGCCCTTTCAGCTCGATTTTCGCTTGAGCTATCACTGTCAATACTGTTGACAGTATCATTTTGGTATTGCACTGAATAGTTGTCGGAACCGTCTGCATTCCCTCCATTACGGGGACGTAACAGACGCTGCAGCCAACCACGTTTATACGACACATAACCAATTAGGATCATTGCAACGACGAAAAGTCCACCACTTGCAGAAATAATTCCGGCATGTAACCGCGGCGTGCCCCTACTTTCTGCAATAAAATTTGAAAAATTGATTTCTGATTTCGAATCGACATGAATCTAAAAACTCGAAAAGCGAATAGAGAAGGCGTGCCCCTATACGCACGAGATTTAAATTTACCAATCTCAAATGATTCATAGAAGCAGGCGTTACTTTGCGGAATTCCATATTACAAGCAATATAACAGAACTAACTACTTTGCTATAATCCGCACGGGTTAAGTGAATGCATGCAAAGCCAATGTGTATGAAGCAGGCAAAATCTACGCACCTTATACATGCAGGACCAGCCACCACATGCACCCCAAGGCGCAATTCACCAGCAACAACGCACACAAAAGCAGCACACACACCCACCACCACAATCTCGACGATCGTTTCGCCCCGAAACCGAAGCATCTTCAGGAGAAATGGGCTCCACGACAAAAATCGTAATGCCAATCGTTTACCAATCTCCTTTTTTAGGAAAAGCACCCTACAGCGCAAGTTTCTATGCCCCTACCCTAACGGTTGACACTTTAAATGAAAGTTATTTTTTAAATAAAAAATTATAAATTAAAAAGGCAGCAAATAAATAAATAAATAAATAAATATTTTTTTGTAAACTGCAAAAATAATTTAAAAAAAAAACAAAAAATATTTATCTATCTATAGATATTTTATCAATCTTTGAATTATATAAAGTAAGTGAAACATAAACGGCAGTACGATTTTTGTCGTGGAGCCTACCCTCCTGATGATGCTTCGGTTTCGGGGCGAAACGATCGTCGAGATTGTGGTGGTGGGTGTGTGTGCTGCTTTTGTGTGCGTTGTTGCTGGTGAATTGCGCCTTGGGGTGCATGTGGTGGCTGGTCCTGCATGTATAAGGTGCTTAGATTTTGCCTGCTTCATACACATTGGCTTTGCATGCATTCACTTAACCCATGCGGATTATAGCAAAGTAGTTAGTTCTGTTATATTGCTTGTAAGTGAAGCATACTTCAAATACAAAAAATTAGGCGAGTGCATTATGACGCTTATTTCCATAATTTGAGGCTGTGAATATGGTACATAAAAAAATTACCTCCAGGACTAACTTGAATGGTATCCCTTGACTCTAAGACGTCATTATCAACAACAGCGGCACACATCCATGTACCAATATCTTCCTCTTGGACAGAATGAATACTAAGAGAACAATCGCCAAAGTTCAACTCGCGGCCAGGAGTAAAGTAGAACCGATTCAGGATGGCGCTAAAATTAAATATGACTTCAATAAAAAAAATATAAGCAACGATAGTTGGTTCTTAACGACACCAAGCAGTGGGAAAACTGAAGTGGAAATAAAATATTTAAAAACTATATCATAATTATCTAGAATAATTAGAGCCAAATAACGGTACACTTTAGAATAATAACAAGGGCAAAAAAAAATACATCTTAATAAACAAGTTCAAGATTATTTCTCATTTAGTGTACACTTATTAAGACTATATTGATATAAACATACACAGAATTTATAAAATAGAATGGTACGACTGTCTTGAACGTGAGTGTAGAGATTTTACAAAAGCTTTTAGAAAGAAAGAAAGAAAGAAAGAAAGAAAGAAAGACTTTATTCATTTTTTTATCAAATTTTTTTAATCAATTTAGATTTTTAATCAAATTATTAAATTTATTATATGTTAAGTTATAATATTAAACACATGTAACTCAGTCAGAGTTCCCCTTGAAACAAAACAGTCACTGACATTTAAATAGATGCTCCGATCGCCACTAAACAGGATTATTCACTAGGTCAATCTAAAAAATGTCTGAAAATTTCATTAAAACCCGTCCAGCCGTTTCGGACTCTATAACAAACATACATACTTTCTCTTTCATAAGTATAAACTTAAATAATTGCGACAGTTGTTAATGTCTTTACTTACTTATCCAAAGTGACAGATGAGTCGATGTTCATACCAATAAATTTGGGCGAGAGAAATCTGCAATAATTCAACGGTCTCCGGCCATTCGAAGTGTGACAATACAATGTAGTATTTTCTCCAACAATCGCAGAGACTTCTCTTTGATTCGCAGTTAAGGACCCCGTTACCCTCACCTCAACTTTGTCAGTGATTTCGATTCCTAGATTTCGGCGTGGGCCCATAAAACATGACCATTCACCGCCGTCATTATCAGTAGAATGGGCAAAGGTGATACCGCAATCACCTACTTTTAGACTTTCACCGGTGTACCTAAATCGAATTTATCGGTATTTTAATGCGTCATCATCATCCTCCTGCCCTCTCTAAGTGGGGTCGGCACAACATGTTGCAAACATATTGTCACATGATTTGGCTACGTGTTTTACGACCGGCCGCCTGCTTGACGTCAACTTCCCTTAGTCGTATTTGACGAACCGCAGTAAGAAAGAGGGTGATCTATTCTACTCAACCGGTGGGTCAACTTATCTTAGTCGCCTTTTACGACACCGGTACGAACGGTTACGACTCGGTAAGAAATGATGGTGGTCCATTCTACTGAGCCGGTTACCACACGGCAGGTCGACATACCTTAGTCGCCTCTTACGACACCATGGTAAGTAATAAGGGTTGTCTATTCTACTCAGCCGAATACCACACTGCATCAGTATTTTAGTGTGTGTTATCGTTAAATACAGCAGCAATACGGATATTTCGGATTAATATAATTTCTTCTTAATGAACGGAATGCATATCAAATCTTAACAAGGCGTATGTATAAGCAAAGATTCAGTTGACCGCTAAATATAGTAAACTATAAGTAAAAAAGTTTAAAATATTAAAACCCTAACTTAAATTAGTTTTAAAAAAGGTTAAAATTGCAGCAACATCAAAACACACCTTCCTAATACTTTATTTTGATAGTCTTTATAAATTAAATGATAATTTAATTTGTTATATGTCCTTACCAAAATAATTGTTCTTCGGATTCAATTCCTACGGGAGTAAACTGAGATCCGTTCGGATGTTGAAACCAACAGTATGAAAGGGACAGCCCTGCGTTACAAGTTATTGTAAACGGAGAGTTCTTTTGTACGAATATGATTCGTTTTGAGTCTTCGCTTCCTCGTTGGTCATATGGTAAATCTAAAAACAACTCAACTAATGGAATACCTTATTTTCATTTGACCTAACAATACTAAACAGAAGTTTCGGTTCTTAAATGAAAATTTTAAGGATAATATTCGCATTAAAAAAAGAAACTAAATCAATACCGAAACAAATAACGAACATTTATATCTTACACATAATGATAAGGTTACGGGCTAACGGTTTTACGGGTAATTATTAGAATTATCTACAGAAAAGTTTGAATTAAGTGTAAAAACTATGCTTATACGTAAGGCATATTACACAATTGAAGATTATTTGAATGATAAAAATGCTTGGATTTAAAAAAATCCTTTCAGCTCCAAACAAGACTGCAAATAAATAATGTAAATTTAAATGTTTAAAAGATTGACCGCCGAGTTTCTTGCTGGTTCTTCTCGGTAAGAGCAACATTCCGAAGTAGTGTAGCTTATTAAATCTAAGTATTGATCCTTGACGATTAAAAAGTGCTTGTAAAAGCCTACTTGAATAAAGATTATTTTGATTTGATTTGGGTAGGGTGTAGGTAGTTATAGGATATTCTATAACTACCTAGAACCACCTATGTTGTTATCTATAACAACATAGGTGCCTTATTGATATTTGCATTTATGGATTTTCTTTGAAGGAAACATCGTGATGATGCAGGATATCTCTGGAGAATTCATAGGATAATATATGTGATATGATAGGATAACTTAATCGCCCTTTACGACACCTAAGTAAGAAATGAGGGTAGTCTATTCTACTCAGTCGGATACCACACGGCAGTTTCACTTTACATACTGGTACATATTCAGTATATGTCGAGCATGTATACATATAGAAAAATATAATCTACCCGACACGAAATTTTAAAAACCTTAATTTAAAAGTTATAGTTAAAAATTTGCCAAGGAGCAAATTTTAATTGTATATATTTGAATGCCCTTATGGGGTGCAACGCGAATAAAATATAGTACAGAAATATACGAGTTTTGAGGCCAAAGTAACGAAGTATTACGAATATTATAAAAGAATTAAGAGTATGATTGATTCGATAGCTTATATAGATAACTAGCTGTCCGGCCACGCGTTGGTTTTGAATTCTCTCGAAACAGAGAGCAAAATAAAAATAAAAAAATAGCTCCGATCGCTAACAATCTTTACAGCAACATCTACTGGTTCAATCTAAAGATTACTGAAAGTTTTAATAAAATCGGTCTGGCTGTTTCGGAGTCTATAAGGGACGTACAGAAAACATTCATTTTAAATATAAGACTAGCTGTGCCAGCGGCTGCGCCCGCATGGAATTCATCGTGTCACTATTTTTTTCAAGAATTCAAATTTTAAACATAAAGTAGTCATTGTGAGTTCACCATAAGAGATAGAGACATGCTTTCGCGGAATTTTTTGTAGTAGTTTTATAAATTTACAATTCTCTAGTACTTTAACGTATCTCTGCAGATTTAAGCAGCGCACGCGACTAAAGCTCCCAGCAAGCAAGTGTTTTAACAACTGCTCGATCTCTTCACCACAATACATAATACCGATATGTTCTATATACCTAAACTATCCTGAAGTATTGCACATCTTTTGGTGAAAACCGTACAAAAATCAGTTCAGTAGATTTTGAAAAAATCGATTACATACACACATCTTTTTGGGACTTTGTTTTATAATAAATATAGATTATATGAAATTAAATCATTAGTTACGAAATTGAATAACTTACGTCTTAAATTGGGCGCGACGCTTATCAACGCTTGCATTGGGTTTTGTTGTTGCATAACGTTATCAACCAGCATTTGGACGCCGACAGAGCACCGCCAAGTCGAATAGTCCTGGGATGTCGGTGACTCTATTGTCATTCCACATTGATTCAGTACAAAACCATTTCCGTAGTAACTATTAATAGTAACAATTAATATTTGTAGGCTTATTAACGTAAATACGCAAAAAAGGTAAGAGGAAATAAATGACATTTTTATTTCTAGTATTAGATCAGTGTTTGCCAACCTTTTTTGTGCCATGCCCCACCTTAGCCTTTCTTAAATTATTATGCCTCCTATGTACCATACATAACATTTAATAAATTTAATTTTTCATTTAAGAAACTTAAATAATAGTTTAAAAATAAATTTATACCTAATAATTATTTGGCGTAATTATTTAAGAATTTGCTTTTTTTGCTAAATTTGGCAACGTCATCTAGTATTGTATTTAAATGGCTCGAAGCGAAAGAGTTGAATTAGTTTCGAGTGTATTTTTAAATTGCAACCCTTAACAATCAAATTACGCCCTGTGGGGGGTGAGTCATACATTGAGAAACTAGATGCTAGATAGTTTTTTAAAGGTCTTGATCGAGATCCCTTAGAAGAGTGCGTCCGGAAAAAGCCGACATAAAAATTTAGAGGTCTATATAATATTTATAGACAGCTAAAAAAATATCCAATAGTCACCTAAAATTACCATCGCTGAGGCCGTCCACCATATTGTACCCATAAGTATTAGAAGTCCTCTGAAATCGACAAAAAGTGATTTGTTTGTTGGAATGCAGAATATCGCAGTACAAATGTAATTTATTCGCTTCGTCGTGGACGTATCCAACATCTAATCGTTCCGCTAAAATAAATATCATTATCCTTTAAAAACTGGTTCTGATAACATATATATCGGTATACAGAAAAGTAAGATATGCTCAAAAAAGTCTAAGTATATTTTAGAACATATGTATCTCCGAACAGTAGCCGATAGACATGTCAAAATTATTTTGAAAGTCCAAATTCTTTTGGCTAAGTATAAGTAAGATAAGTGTTAATTTTATATTTTATACATTGCATACTATACTCGTCAACGAAGTAAACGTGCGTGATTAAACATAAATGATGAAAATCCATTATTATGATTTACAAAATGATTTGTACTAATCCAAATTATAATAAATAAGCGTTTTAATAAATTATCAAATCCTACTTACTTTGTACAATTACGTGCCGCTTGGTTTGTAATTCGGAAACCTGTCCCGGTAAACCCAGAAATACTTCCCAATTGCCCTGCACAGCTCTAGTGCTTCTATCGAGAGTTATACTACATTGGCCAGGTACGAGAGAGCTTTCTGCAAAAGGCTTCGCCACTACACAGTACGCATTATCCAATGTTGACAAAGATACTTTAGCTTGCTTTTCTCCATCTTGAAGAGATATCGGGGGGGCTGTTTCAGATTCTGTTTCTTCTAAAAAGGGATAACACATTTTTTTTAATGAAAAAATTGACACAGTAAATGTTATTGCCTCTTGACATATTTTATTAGTGTGTTATTAATCCATAATTTTATTATTCTTAAATGATTTTTATATTAGATTAGATCTGTGTCTCCCAACCTTTTTGTGCCACGCCCCACGTTTCTAAAATTATTTTATATTTTTATAATATTAAATATATAATATAATAATAAAATTTTGGAATATACGTAACATAGGTGACTTTTAATATTATCAAATTGAATTGTACACTTAAGAAACTTACTAGTAACTAGCGTTTTTTCGTTAAATTTGGCACCGAATACTAGCATTAGATTTAAATGGCCCTCTTGTGAGGTATGTGGCCCACGTTGGGAAACACTAGATTAGATAGAATATATATGTAATATTTTGTCAAAGGAAAATCTTGGATTTCAAGATACGGATCCCCTAATTTAATTTTGTGACTATGGTACTGAAATGCATTATAGTTAAGTCTTTAAATTATTTATTTTTTAACAATTTAATCTACAAAGTCAAAATTTTCTTCAAAATTATACGAATTCATATTTTAAACTTAATTATGCATCGTACGAATTTAATCAATATCAAAGATTGAATAAACTAATTTATCTTACTTCAATACATATAATTTAGATTAACGTATCACGCAAAACTAAATAATCTGTCTAGTTATCTTTGGAAATATTATCTACAACGCTATAATAAAAAATTTCTCATTGAATGTACCAAGTACCAAGAAAATAAAGTCTCACGTAATTAAGAGTCAAATTTTTTCAGTGAGCGCTTTACTAATTAAATATTTAAGTATACATTTACCTAACACATTTAACTCAATCCATCCTGTAATGGAATCGTTGGTTCCAGAAGCAGTCAATCGCCATCTTCCTGTGTCGGCACTTTGGACATTTTTTACTCTAAGACCACACTCGTCATTCCATTTCTCGAACCTTATGTTTTAACAATATTATAGAAAATTATATTATATAATATCAATATAAAAAGCACTAAATTACAAAGAGACTCCTAATCAATTTTGCATTACGTGCATAAAGGGGGCGGACTACAAGTTTGTGTTTCAAGGATTAAATATGGTGCTTCGCTAATTTTAGGATAGTTTGTCGCATTTATAAAATGAAACAAACGTACTGAATACCAATTATTTATGAATATCAATTTATTAATATTAGCATTAATTAAGCATTACTCTCTATCTATTCAAACTTCCGACAGTATCGATTTTAACGCGCGACTCATTCGGTCGATCCGCTAATGAAGCTGTAGATATACGCCGTTAGGGCAAATTTCATATAATCAATTAACGTAAAATAATCACGTATGATTGTATCGGGCAACATCTGATAAAAGTGACGACGCAAGTTTTTTTCTCTATCATGATTTACGATTAAAAATACTAATCTGGTTGTGGTGTGTACTACAGCTTTTCTATATCAACGCTGGGTTTTTCTAAGTTTAATCATTGTAATCATATAGTTTTCTATATGACTTTTCATCACAAGATATCGACGTGTGGTATCCGGCTGAGTAGAATAGAAAGAAGAAGTAGACCACCCTCATTTCTTACCGAGGTGTCGTAAAAGGCGACTAAGGTAAGTTGACCCACCATGTGGTATCCGGTTGAGTAGAATAGACCACCCTCTTTCTTACCGAGGGGTCGTAAAATACGACTAAGGTAAGTTGACGTGAGGCAGGCGGCCGGTCGTAAAGTACGTAGCCAAATCATGTGACAACATGTTTTTAACATGTTGTGTCGACCCCAAAAGATCATTTTCATCACAAGATACAAGTAAATTCACGTCGTGAAGTTTGTTTAATGTACTGTATGTAATTGATTTGCCTAACTTAATTTATACGTCACTCATTTTTTACTATTGTAAGGGTTACCACGTCGTAAGACGCTACTTGTGAGGGGGCCTACTCGGTAGTAGAGTTTGTCTTACAAACAAATGTTCGGGTCTGAGTTCAAAACGAATTTATTCACAGTGTAAGTTAGTTACAATAGTTATTGGCGCGAAGAGACGATAGTGAAGACCTCGTTCTAAGACGGTCAGCGGCGTATTGCCACTCAACGTAGTATCAAATTGGCGCCCAACGTGGGGCGCCACTTGTAAGAAGTCATCATCCTCCTGCCCTTATCCCACTCAAAGTGGGGTCGGCACAACATGTTTCAAACATGTTATCACATGATTTGGCTATGTATTTTACGACCAGCCGCTGCCTGAAGTCAACTTACCTTAGTCGTATTTTACGACCCCTCGGTAAGAAAGAGGGTGGTCTATTCTACTCAACCGGATACACGGCGGGTCGACTTACCTTAGTCGCCTTTTACGATACCTCGGGAAGAAATGAGGGTGGTCTATTCCACTCAGGCGGATACCACACGGCATGCCATTTGTACTTAGTACCACGTCGTAAGGTGCTACTTGTAAAGGGGCCTACGCGGTGATAGAGTTTGTCTTACAAAGAAATGTTTGGATTTGTGTTCAATACGAATTTATTCACAGTGTAAGTTAGTTATAATAGTTATTGCCTAGGAGAGAAGATAGTGTGGATTTCGTTCTAAAACAGAACTGCTACCGCCACTCAACTATTCAAATTGATTTTAGGTGAATAAACATTGTTTTATCATTCACAACAAAGCCTGCCGCTAACTCTTTACGTGATATTCGATCTCTCCTCTTTTTCACGGTTACTTTTGTTCGATACAATTATTATTTATTCGTTAAGTTAAAAAAAACCTTTATCTACTCTGATACTATAATACAAAGATTATAAAACTGAAAACAAAATTCTTATGACAAACATTACGTACAGAACAAAAATAAAAAATTAAAAAGTTTCATTACGATACAAGTCTTGTATGGACACCTGTATCATAATGTAACTTCTTAATCATAACGATACACCTATATAACTTCCAGCTGGACCAAGGAGGTTGAACCTGTACCTTAAAAAAAAGGTTTCAATGAATGGGTCCGCAGCGACGCAACACGCATGCGCAATCAATGTTTGCGCCTTGGCGCCAATATTATGACATTTAAAAAATCTTTTCAATATTTAAACGAAGTATAGTTTTGTTTGTAAAAAAATAAGTTTTTGTGTAAAAACATGTCTGAGAGCGGGGATAGTGGTGATTGTACACCACCAGATATTCTGAAAGCTGCGTAAATCTGTTGCCGACGAAATCTAGGAGCAACTATATTAAATGTTACCACGAGTTCATGGAATGGAAAATGAATATTCAGAACATCAATAATTATTACAAGTAAAAGTAAATTTGTTGTTATATTCAGCGTTTTATTTGCAATATTGTTTTACTTATTATAGTATGAGAGTAGATAAAGTAGTGTATGATACTGTACATAACTTGGTCTTATAACACGAGTGTGACACTATAAAAGAACTCGCCTGCGGCTCGTTTTTTTGAACCCCAATCGTGTTATAAGAACCCTTATTATGCAACAGTATCATAAACTACTATACCTTTACTTACCTATTACTAGGGGATTGTGTAATATCAAATGTTACACCCGATGGATCAGTCACGGTACAAGATTGTTGATTTGGTAGAGACACTCTTAGCTTCATGAGGGCTTCATTTCCCTCGACAACTTTTAGTAGAGAAGGCCATCCAAACCCTTTTTGTGCCACGAGTACATTTTCAAAAATTATATCGACGGCCGCAATCTGGCTCGCGACATTTTGTATGCGCCCTAATACGCGTAAAAAAATAACGTAAATTAAATGAAGTTACGATATTGCTGACTTTTATTTCCGTTCTTGGTAGACAATGTTTAGAACTTTTGGTATAGCTATAACTAATTCAATTATCAAATAAGTTAAATTCAAATGAATCAGTTGTAATCGAAAATAATAAAAAAAATTATCAAATTTAATAATAATTGTATTTTTTGTCTTTCATTTGGAAAGAGGCCATGATATTGCCAAAATTACAACCAGACGTATGATATTAATAAACAATCATAAAGATAGAACAAAATCACTAGCAATTAAAAATTAAATTTAACATTCCACGAAATTCTGTGGTCAATGTTATCGAATATAGTAACGACTATAAAAATGTATTTAAGTTCTAAATATAAGGCCTACAAATAAAAATCGACAGTACCTTGTGGATACTTTACTAATTAAGATATAAATATTTATCACTAGATGCGATCACCCCAAAAATAATCATATTTTCGATTCATCGCAAAAACTTACCTATGATAAGGAATAAAATAAAATAATTGGAGAACATTTTAAAAAACTACAACGTAGTGTGCATATCGTCAGAGTTACACATTAATAACTGAATGCAAATTTAGATTAAATCATTATTATTTATCTCTGCAGATGACTTTCACTGATAAAACAAGTTAATTTTGTGATTATATTTTATATTATTTCTGGAAGAGAAAAAGCAAAATAACGGCCGCTAGTATCCCACTTCTGGGCCTACTCTCACTGTTTTTGGAGAGAAGGGTTCAAGACCCACCACGCTACTACAAAGGGGATTGGTAGATTACACATATTCCAGAGTTCTCAAGAGATGTTTTCTCACGATGTTTTCCTTTACCTAAAAGCGTATGAGAAATTGTAATTATCAATTAGACCCAATAAGTTTTAACAGAAAAACTCTTTGATTGGTGCCTGCCCGGGGTTCAATCCCGTGACCTCGAAGAAATTGCGAGATCTCACTGCTGGGTTATCACAGATTTTATTTATTCTACTATTCCTTGATCAATCTAAAATAGTCGCTCCATTTAAGTTCGATATCATTTAACTCTCTCTTGATTGGACTTCACAACATATAACCAACAGATTGTAGAAATAACAAAAGTTAAAAGCAAAACGACCAGCAAACATAATGTATAATATAATAATAGTATATGAAATTACGGTCTAAAAGATCTACATGTGCTATCTACCAGGTATCGATCTCGTGTGTGTCTAGTAGTGTAATAGTAGTATAGTAATAATTAGGAGCTTAGATCTTCTCTCACATCCGAGTCTGTCAATAACATTAATTTTTTTTTAGTATATAGATTGCCTTAGCAGTAGTAACTAGTAACCGCATTACCATTTTTTAACCCTTTGCAGTCGTATGTCTGCTCTTAGTCACCACGGCAAGGAACCATACCAATTATTGTATGCATACCATTGTATGCATTCATGTATAGTTCTATCAGTTTAAACGTTTTTTAAATACGTCTAATTATTTATATATTGCCTAAGAAATCTATATTACGAACTAATATATATATATCATAATAATAATAGGGTGCACCTATCAATGATAAGGAAATCCAAATTTAATACAACCGCAAAGGATTGAAACGTTCTTTTTTATTATTAAAAAATGTATTTTTTGAAGTCGGTGTAATCTTATTAGAAAAAAATGAATTCGATGGGTAAAGTACCGTAACTTTACAACCCTTCTATCCAACGAAGACAGGAGGCCTATGCCGAGCAGTGGGATAATAAGAGGCCGTTTAAGGCATTTTATTAACACTAAAAAGCTTATCGCATACAAAAGTAATAATAAATTATTATTATTATCTAATGATAAATTATTATTTTTATATTATTATTATTATATTTAATATTATTATTTGTATTATGGATTTCCGCAAACGAGCGCATAATTCTACGCGCTTATCGTATTATATAAACCTAATTTTATATCAAACCTAAAAATTCTGAATGGGTTGTACGGTTGAGGACAAAAAGAAAACTTTAAACAAATTCTGTTATAACTTTATACATAAAGCTATTATAAACTTATATACAATTGAGATCATAAGTATCTTATCAAGTATGTTGTAATTTTACTATTAACTTATCCGTTGTCTTTTCTCTCAATGGTAAGAATGGTATCACATCATCCGCTTCTTTCATTTGATATGTAGGAATCTGTAAATAAAAACAAAAATTGCTCTCTTATGCTTTGAGATTATTAAAAATGTTTTGAACGCATTTTTAAGGTACTATAATAAATAAGCGAGCTGTTCGTTCGATTTATAATATGAAACCACGTGACTCGCTTCGTGATGAAATTAAAGAAATAGGTATTCTTACTGTAGCTTCACAATACATTTATAATAATATAGTGTTTGTGAAACAAAATATACATCTTTTTAATAAGAAAAGCGATATTAGTAATAGGCAAACTAGGAACCGAAATAAATTAATAATACCAAGGCTAAGGCTTCAGAAAGTACGTAGATCGTTTGTGGGCTTCGGTATACTTTTTTATAATAAAATTCCTCAATCAATTTTTGACTTGCCTTTACACAAGTTCAAAAAAGCAATTAAAGAGACTCTCATTAATAAAGCTTACCATAATGTTGAAGACTATGTCAATGATAAGAAAGCTTGGAACTAAATTGCGACCAGCTATGTACTAGACGATATTATAATCTAAGTTTGTTAACAATAGTTAATACAAAACTGTAATATTTATTTTTTAAAAGAGTGACCGCCGAGTTTCTTGCTGGTTCTTCTCGGTTAGAGCACCTTTCCGAACCAGTTGTAGCTTCAATTTAATTTTAATTTGACGATTCAAAAGTGCTTGTAATAGGCCAATTTGAATAAAGACTTATTTGAATTTGAAATAAATAATTGTAAAGTGAATGATTTACACAAAAATGTACAAATCAGTAAGGATATTTGTGAAAATATAAGATAAAACTATCGTGAGTGGTATTCATATTAAATGTGTAGAAATCTGCCATACAGTGTTATTTTATAGGGTGTGCCCGACTAGTTTCAAGGCTCTCTCACAATATTTACGGTATTTATATTTCGACGGTATAATTAATGTATGATTTTGTCGCAGAGATCGGCAATATGACCTACTAGGTTTTTATTAGTTAGTTTTTATTACTAGGTTTTAATTTGGTCTGCCACATTAATTTTCGAGATCATTTTAGATTTAAATATTTTTTTAACTTAATATTAAAAAATATATATTTATTTAGTTGCTCGTACATCCAAAATTTTAGATGTCTAACTTCAAAACAAAAGGATTGCATACAATTTTCGCGCGCCTCGCCTATTAGACACTCTATAGTGCTCCATTTAACTCAATCATATCGTGATAGCTTTTAAACTTTTCGGCCGAATTATTTAGTGTTAAAGACAAAGTTTATCTACATGAAATACTGAAAGCGACAAATGTATTGATTTTTATGAGTTTGATAAGTATACTTAAATATGCAGTGTAAAATAGTATCTAATTTAATTAACTTTATAATTCACAATTTTGGCCACAGTGGCTTCCACATAAAAGGTAGATAGATATATGTTGTCGCGGACTTTTATTTTGAACTATTCAAGATAAACAATACTATGATATGTCATCTTTGTGTAATTTGAATGGTTTAGGCAGCGTTCGCCAAGTAGCTCTTAGAGGCCAGATTTTCCCGACTTTATTGACATGTATCGTTATATTACATAAAATCATTACAATATGTTATTCTGATGTATAACCTATATAACTGTAAAGTTTCATCTAAATCAGTCCAATACTTTTTTCATAAACATCCATCTATACTCACAAACTTTCGCATTTATAATATTAGTAGGATAAATATTTCATATTCAAAATTATCTGACTACAATGATCAAATCATTTTTTTTTTCTAAAAAGAATGATTTGAATGAGCAGGGTGTTAAGTCTTAGGTCTAACTCTTCTGTCAAAAAATGTAAAGAGGACTATGTTTAGCAGTGAGTTAGTAATAGGTAATTACTTTACTAATTTTTAAAGTATGTCGTGATCTGCAACTTTTTTAATTTTTTTTACTTACATTCAATTCCTGCACTTTTGCCTCCCTTGTAGAATATTCTCGAAGAATATAATCTGTGTTAAGCATATGAAACATTCTGGTCTCGTTTGATCGCACCAATACATCATCCACTCTCAAGAAATATCTTAACAATACATACCAATATTCTGGCATTACTCTCTAAAATACAATTATTACCATAATAAATCAAAATTCATGTATCAAAATAGCATTTTTTATGATACTATTATATATATACATATAACCACTAGAATGAACAAAAAATATTAGCTTATGTTTCAAAAGTTGGAATTTATATTCCTGGTTTTATTTTAATCTGCACCATACACATTCAGCATACTAAGCGAAATGGAAGTTATTTTACATTTGAAAGTAATAAGAGCAATTGTTTAACCTTTCTACCTTGAGCAGTGAGGTTAAGAATGGCTTGTATAATTTTCAATTATGATGATTTTAAGTAATTACCTAAAATCACAATTAACAATGACTGTTAAAAATATATGTCTTAACTTCACTTTTACATCCATCTTTAATAAACAAATATATACTTAACTGGGTTACTGGTTATAAATTATAATTATTTTTAATATCTTGTACATGGGACATGTTGAGATCCTCAAACAAAATATAACATTAAAATGGTACAAATATGAGAGTAACTAATACACATAGCTATAAAAAATGCTGAGCAACTCACAATTTTAACAGATAACTTGGAAATTCCATGATCATGAAGCTCATCTTCGAAGAGAGTGAGATCATGATAAAAAAGAATTTGATCTTTGCGTTTTAATATATCAAAATTAATTGTTTCATCAGTATTAACCACAGTAATACCATTAGATAATGTGCCCTTGTAATCTGTTGAAAATGTCCAATCAAATGGCTTCTTTGGTTTCTCAGCATCTGGACTATACAAAACAATAAAAATTAATTAATAATTTTTGGATAAAAAAATTTTTTGTTACATTGAAATGAATGGCTACAAAATAACTTAACAAATATTTTCTTGAGAAATGAAATAAATGGTGAAAATGAAATGTAAGTATAGATGAGATTTTTTAAATTCAAATACAAATTAATCTTACCGAGACTCTTGCCAAGCTTCTGCACAAGCAACTTCTATGGCATCTGCTCGAACTGAGACTTTACGAAGAGCATCCAAGGGATTAAATTGTATGTTAGCACCGCTAACATGTTTTAGTTTCAGTATATTGTTAGGAAACACCATATCAGGAAAGTGAGGTATACTTAATTCTTTACAATATCTGAAAATAAGACAGATGTTTTAACAAAATTAATTATTATCAATTAATTATTAAACCTAACTAACAGAGTCACACTCTATATGATAACTATTGTCTAGTATCAGCTACACTTTTATTTCAATTGGTGTAATCAATATATTAACACAGACAACATATTACTTTTTTCCTCCTACAACGTTAATCATGCTACTTATTGCAATGTCAACTTTGTTGTAGTGATCATCTGCCTATTAGAACTAGAGATTATATATTCCATAGTGATAATGAACATTTTGAATAGCATCAACAATATTTACAATAATCATTATTTGGATACGACGGATTTATCAACACTAAGACAGGTCACTCACTCACTCATCCCCAATAAATCTGATAGTTTTAGTGGCTTGGTCATTGCATCAAACAATTGTAGATATCTAAGATCATATAAATGATCAATCCCATTAAAGCTGGAAAGGTAAGACTATCTTTAAAAACACTTTATACTTACATACAGAATTGACAAAATTGATTATCATTTCGTTCACAAACAACTTTAGTCGAGCACACGCTGGGCAATATACAACTAATATCGTATGAAATATGCCATGGGCCAAATTCTATAGAATTGGAGTTAGTCGTATAACGTCCCGAATCGATACTAATATCCTTAAAAATAAAGCAATAAAAATTACAGAATGTTATTAAATCCAAAACTACATAGAATATAAGTATAACATGGATATTACTTACAGCCCCATACATAATTCCGGTTGAATTTATCGAAATATCTTACAATACTAATTTACATTAATTAAATGTAAAAAAACTCGTAATTTCGCAATTTTTTTTGTTAATTTGGGATAAAGTACTTCAGCAGAGAACCTATAAAGTATAAACAAATATAAGCACAGACTGCTTACTAAATACATGTCATATAAATACAACATAACTCGTCACAGATAACTAATAACACTAGAACAGTACTGTTTATTCTGTAACACAGATGCTAGTGGGACACAACACTGGTACTGAATACTGATACCGAAAACGAATTAATATAGAGTAGGGAAGCCATAGGCAGGCCTGTAAGTGAGTGTCGCAACAAGTAATAAGATGGGGAAGATGAAATTCATATATAGATGACAGATATCTTTTCAAATAAACTTTTATTTTAAACTTTTGTTTCTAATTGATAATTGCAATTTATCACTCGCTTTTCGGTGAAGGAAAACATCGTGAGGAAACCTAGATATCTCTTGAGAATTCAGGGGTTATGTGTGTCCAATCTAGAGGAGCAGCGTGGGAGATCTAAGCTGAAATCCTTGTCTCAAAAAACGAAGAGAGAAGACAAAAGCTCAACAGTGGGATAATAACAAGCCGTCATTTTACTAATAACATTTCAATTCTGAAAAGCCATGTTGATCCCTTATTTATTAAATATCCTAAAGTATTATGACTTTGTTAGGAAATAAAATGGTTTTTACATACTTGTTTTAATCCAGAACATGAAGTCTTGTCACATGTTTCCTATTTTTAGTTAATTACTTGTAAAAAGCCTGGTTTCCTAAATATTTGGTATTGAACGTTTATGTTTTTTAGCTAATTTTAATTATTTTAACGTAATCATTAAAGAAAGTATTTTTTTAAAACAGTATTTTTTAGTTCAAAATAGTAAAAACTTTTACTAATTTGTTACTTATAGCCAATATAATAGTATATGACTTTGTTCCGTGCGCAACACTATCTAATTTCTGAATTCTGATTCTGTCGAGTGAATCAATATGGCTGACTTTTACCGGTCAGTTTATGTGTTTTGATATCTAATAAATTTAAATGAAATAATCTCCTAAAAAGTAAATAGGTGTACATACTATATGATAATTTAGAGTCGTTACATATTGTGAAAATAATTATGGAAGCACTTATACCGGTTATTAATAAGTTACAAGACGTATTCAATACTGTTGGAGCTGATGCCATTCAATTACCTCAAATTGTTGTACTAGGCACTCAGGTTACTACATTTTATTAATATTTTCAGATTATTTCTTGTATTCGAGATCTTGAAAGCCTTCTCTTGAATATATATAAATATTTTTTGATGAACTTGATGGTTATGTAAAGATGTCACTGAAATTCTTTGTCCCCATTCTGCTTTGTTGGACTTCCCTCTCAATGCCAGTGAATTGTAATGTAAAATTTTAAAGGTGTTATTGGTGCAGTAAAAAGCTTATTTTGAATGCACTATAGATACGTGAAGATGAAATAATGATGTATATAATATTCTAAATACAATTATGATAGCAATATATAAATTAAGCCTGACTACAAAAAATTTATATTATTGTAGAGTTCTGGGAAAAGTTCAGTAATAGAGAGTCTTGTTGGACGATCCTTTTTGCCTAGAGGACCAGGCATTGTTACACGTCGACCACTCATTCTTCAACTTGTGTACAGTCCAAAAGATAGCAAAGAACATCGCTCTGCTGAAGAAGGTATCTTAAACTAATCATATAATCCACATTTTGGCCTAATGTTTTGTTCCTCTATTCTTATCAATGAAATGCCTAAAAAGATAACTTATTAACATGATAGAAAAACATTTACAATCATGAGATTAATATTGTATTAATCCATCATGTAATTAAAACTTTTAATAAGCATGATTAAATACTAATTATAATTACATATTAAAAATTGGTAAATTAATTTCACAATAGTTTTTAAGAGATATTTTCTTCATTATTTATGTTATATAATATATTAGTTGTACCTATAACTTCACTATAACTTAGACATTAGAATTTTTTTTTTGACGATATATGTATCATTTTTAGTTTTAGGGCAAATTTTCATAAAACTACATCAATAATGTTTATTTACTTTGCTTCAATACATTCCTTTATAATTGTAATGTGATTGCAAACACTTTTATAATAGTGATTATTCACACAAATTGATTAACAATGTCTGTTTTTTGTAAACTGTCTTTGTTTAACAGTTGATACAGTTTCAATGTTGTTTTTGTGTTTCTGCTGATTGCATTATAATTTAATTACCATCTTCGTTTAATTAAATTAACACTTCATTTAGCATTTCTTGATGTTTATTTTTATTTTATTATTATTTAGTTATTATCTTTACTCATAGAAACCTGGTGCAAATATAGGTTTCTTCTATGGAACTCCAACATTGTCTCTTACGTTTTGCTTTTGGCTTCCCTTAACTAAATTCAATCTTGTTATAGACCTGCATTTGTGTTTTACTATCCATCCTATTATTTAGATGCTTTGCATGTTGTGTGTTAGTTATGGTTATGCCCTTTAACAGTTAGTAATATTCTGGTTAAAAGATACAAATAATCATTGTACAATTGGTTACTTTATTTAATCCAAAAAGATAATGAACTAATTTTGTTGTAAGGGGGTAAATTTGGTAAATAAAAAAAACCTTACCTAATTTGTTAATAAGCTATATTAATTATAATTAATTTTGAGGGAGTATTTATACTATAACAATAATGAAGTATACAATAAGAATGGCTGATAATCAATAATATATCAAATATTTTAGCATTTATCAAATATTTTTAAAGGGCAGTTTTTGCCAAAAATTTGAAGATGTAATTCATTTATTTATTAAGTTATATAGATATACAATCTATATTCGAAATTGATTATTCTTGTTTAAATTTAGTTTTATTTAATATAGGTATATGTTTAAGTATATTATTTTAATTACTTCAGTACATAGACAGAAGGAAAAGGGGAGTGAATCTTGGAATCCATTAGCTCATCTTTCCCAAGCTTTGTTTACTAAAGGTTTGTATGTAATGGACATTCAATTTATCATTTTTGTGTCCATTAAGTGCATTCATATATTGAGGTTATTTATTTTAACCTTTATACTTAAAGGATCTTATGAAATACTTTTGTATATAAATATTGGCTTAAGAATTTACACAATCCATTGGAATTTAAATTATATAATTTCTGTCCAAAATATCTATTTTTGTAACATTTAATAATGTATAACTTTGAATAAATAAATTTCTATATCTTGTTACATTTATGTACTGTATTGTTTTCCTTATAAGGCGAATAATTGAAATGAAAACTCAGGCAAATACCACTTTAGTTATACACAATTCTGTTTTATATGTACAAATTGGTTTATTACTATAATTAGATTATTAATGGTAATCAACAGTATGTCAAATTTTATAAATCATTATTTTGTTTCTGTTTATTTTATCAGGGACTGTAAATTTAGAAGAATGGGGAAAATTCCTTCACACAAAAGAAAGGATCTATTCGAATTTCGACGAAATACGGGTAGAAATAGAGAGGGAAACAGATCGAATGGCTGGCAGCAACAAGGGAATATGTCCAGAGCCGATCAATCTCAAAATTTATTCAAGCAGAGTTGTCAATTTGACCCTAGTCGATTTGCCTGGAATCACAAAGGTTAACTTGTGTTCATTCTCGTTTTTTTGGATGATACTTAAATAGTTGTTGGACGATTTGCAAATAAAAAGTAGCATTCGCTAATCCTTCTTATTTTAGGTGCCCATAGGTGACCAACCTGAAGATATAGAAAATCAAATTAGGAATCTGATAATCAAACATATTGCTAATCCTAATTCAATAATCCTGGCGGTCACTGCTGCGAATACCGACATGGCTACTAGTGAAGCCATCAAAATGGCCAAGGAGGTTGATCCGGATGGGCGAAGGACTTTGGCAGTTGTCACAAAACTTGATCTCATGGATGCAGGTAATTATACATTGTTGCTTTAGTTTCAACAAATATAACGAAAATCAAGTATTTTTAAATAAAATGAAATAGATAATAAATAAATAAATAATAAATATATGGGACATTTACACACACGATCGTCCAACCCCAAAGTAAGTAACTTAATACTTGTGTTATGGGTGACAGACAACTGGTAGATATACTACATATATAAGTTTAAATACATACATAAATACAAATACACACCCAGGCTCGAAGAAGCAACAATTTGTTTATAGAAAATGTTGGCTGTCGGCGGGAATCGAACCCGCGACCCGCGGCGCTAAAGGCAGGGTCACTACCCACTGTGCCAACGGGCCAGTCTATGAAATATATGAAAAGAACACATTAAAATCTAATTTTTAGAGTAAGGTGCTACTCTGCGGAGATCCTTAATACAAATAATAAAATTAGTTTGTTATACCAAAATCATTTTATTATTACTTTTTACATTAAAATCTATTTTTTTATCCGTGTGTCACTTAATAGTACATCAAAACCTTATAAAACAAAGTTTCTGTAACATATATTTGTAACTGTCATGTCATCATTATGCACAATCAATCCTTAACACATTTCTAATTTTACAAAAATGAGATTGTATATCAATGTTTTATTAATTCTTCATAATTGATTTATTATTAATTAATAATTAAATTCTTTAAAGAAATATGCAAATGAACCATTGGATATTAACATTAAAATTGGTAGCAAAAACTATTTATGCCTTAACGTATACTTAATTGCCTACAATATCTCGATCTATTTGCGTTATGAATTAATAACGGTAAAATGTTAATAGAGGGAATATCGTGGTATTTAATACTATTGGTTTTGTTTTCCTTTGTTTATAAGCTTATTTAAAGCGACCTGAGTAATACCCACATATATAGTGACGCAGCAATTCAACAGCGATAATATGACAAGAAATTGTTTTTTAATTAATGCTACTTCGTGGGCATTACAATTTGTATAAGCATTTTAGCTCAAGAAAATTAGTTGTTTTACACAATATTATTATTATTTTTAACTACTGATATAGCTGTGATAGCCCAGCGGTGAGACCGTGCGACTCTTTCGAGGGGAACACGAGTTCAAACCCGGGCAGGCACCAATGAGTTTTTCTATTAAAACTCATGTGTCTAATTGATGATTGCAATTTATCACACGCTTATCGGTGATGGAAAACATCGTGAGGAAACCTGCATATCTCTAGAGAATTCTGGAGATATGTGTAACCTACCAATCCGCATTTTAGCAGTGTGGTAGGTCTTAGCTCCATCCCTTCTCTCCAGAAACGGAGAGAGGAGGCCTATCCCAGCAGTGGGATTGTAACAGGCCGCTACTTTACTGATACGCGCAACTTCGTTCGCGCCAACTTAAGCGTTTAATTGTCAATGTATGCAATGTGTTTTTTTCATGTTTCCGAAAAAAATTTAATCTATACATTACCCTGGCTTATAGTTTTATTTGTGCCGAGTTTCGTCAATATTTATTAGCGTAAGAAACAGACGGACAATTTTTTTATAATAGTATGGATGAGTTGATGATCATAGCGTGGACTCTATTTATTTTGTAGTACATTTTTGCTTCCTTTAATGTCTCCAAAACACAGCTAACGAATTAGTGACTAAGTTGAATGGCATCAGCATATGACTTAACGGTCACAGCGTCTAGACACGTAATTAAGTGCGCGTTTTTTTGAACAACTTACATAGTTATGGAATGAGTTTAGTTTGTTGAAATGTATTTCATATCAATTTAACCCATAATTTAGATTGAAATGAGTTTTACTGATAAACCATAAAAATATTTATTCCAGGAACTGATGCAATCGACATTCTATGTGGACGGGTGATACCAGTGAAATTGGGAATAATTGGCGTCGTGAATCGATCGCAGCAAGATATTATCGATAAAAAAACAATTACGGTAATAAAAAAATTGTTCAAATGTTTCAATCGGGTCATCTCTCATTAGAGTTTGAGCTTTTTCTCCTATAGTGCAATTACTTTGAATTCTGTAAGGACTTGTGTGGTTATTGAACGCTATTGAAATCGCGTCGGCATGTTAAATTCGTGCTTTCTATGTATTCAAAAGTCACAGTTAATATAATGAAAGTGATAGAAAAGTGATTTATAGACGCTGACGTTGCTTTGTGGAATTCCATATTACAGAAACTATAACAGAACTACTGTGGTATAATCCGCGTGTGTTAAGCGAATGAATGCAATGCTAATAAATAAATAAATAAATAAATAAATAAATATATGGGACACTTACACACACGGTCGTCCGTCCCTAAAGTGAGTAACTTAATACTTGTGTTATGGGTGACGGACAACTGGTAGATATACTACATATATATTTTTAAATACATACTTAAATACAAATACACACCCAGGCTCGAAAAAACAACAATTTTTTTTTGAAAATGTTGGCCCTCGGCGGTAATTGAACCCGCGACCCGTGGAGCTGAAGGCAGGGTCACTACCCACTGCGCCAACGGGCCAGTCAAGGTCAAGTGTATGAAGCAGAAAAAATTCACGTACCTTACACATGCAGGACAAGTCACCATACGTATCCCAAGACGCCTCCACTGCACTATCATTTAATGTATTTTTTGTGCAATATTTAAAAAAATATATTATCACTAGCTGTGCCAACAACGGCTTCACCCGCGTGGAATTCGATGATTTACGAAACTTTCCTGAATTTTCGAAATTTTGTACATAAAAGTAGTTATTGTGAGTTAACCGTAAGAGATAGAGACATGCTATCGCGGACTTTTTTCTAGTATTTGTATAGATGTACAATTCTCTAGTATATTACTCTAGCGTATCTGCTGGTTTACGCAGCGCACGCGACTAAAGCTCCCAGCAAGCAAGTTTTATAACAACTGTGCGATCTCTTGAACACAATTTACATAATATCCATATGTACTATTTATCTAAACCATACCGAAGTATTGCACTATCTTTTGATGAAAACCATACAAAAACCCGTTCAGTAGATTTTGATAAAATCGATTACATACAGACAGACATCTTTTTGGGACTTTGTTTTATAATAAGTATAGATTCTGCACTCCTCTAAATAAAATAAAAGTGCCAAATTTCATACTCCTCTTATAATTTTTATTAATTTCCTCATTCCTCCTCTTTTCATAATCGTTAAAAGGAGTACAAAATTTTTGATTCATATCTTAATAGGTTGATGACGACCTAATAATAATTTTACACTACTGAATACTTTGTATTCATATTTTAGCTCATTTTATCATCAGAACCAGTTATCCCTAAGCATGCCGTGTGGTATCCGACATAGAATAGACCACCCGCCTTTCTTACCGAGGTGTCTTAAAAGGCAACTAAGTTAAGTTGCCAATTATCCCTACGCCAGTTTGTTTGCAGCCACAATTAAAATGATCATAAATTTTAGGTCTTAAAAATCTATACACCCGTTTTGCACAGTAGGCCTACCATGAACTTTTAGAAAACTAAACCCAAGCGCTTTCTTTTCGTACCATGAAGTGTGGATTGCATTGGAGTCGCAATGTTTGAAAAGGATAACGTTATATAAACTATAGACAGCTGTTTCTTTCACTCACATGTTCTTAGGACGAATTTCGAACGCTCATTCGGCAACAACTTAAAGTGTGCGTCTTTAAGACGCACCATGAACTTTTAGAAAACTAAACCCAAGCGCTTTCTTTTCGTACCATGAAGTGTGGATTGCATTGCGGTCGTAATTTTTGAAAAGGATAACGTTATATAAACTATAGATAGCTGTTTCTTTCACTCACATGTTCTTAGGACGAATTTCGAACGCTCATTCGGTAACAACTTAAAGTGTGCGTCTTTAAGACGCACCATGAACTTTTAGAAAACTAAACCCAAGCGCTTTCTTTTCGTACCATGAAGTGTGGATTGCATTGGGGTCGTAATTTTTGAAAAGGATAACGTTATATAAACTATAGATAGCTGTTTCTTTCACTCACATGTTCTTAGGACGAATTTCGAACGCTCATTCGGCAACAACTTAAAGTGTGCGTCTTTAAGACGCACCATGAACTTTTAGAAAACTAAACCCAAGCGCTTTCTTTTCGTACCATGAAGTGTGGATTGCATTGGGGTCGTAATTTTTGAAAAGGATAACGTTATATGAACTATAGATAGCTCTGTCTCTTACTCAGATGTTTTTCAAACGCTCATTCGGCAACGACTTAAAGCGTGCGTCTTTAAGACGTCATGGTATGAAAAAGCAAAACAATTTAGTTTAAGTCTTCAATTGAGTCGCAATATGAGTTCATGGTAGTCCTGCTGTACACTCAATAAAATCAAATAGTCATAAGAAGTTCAACGGCTCATTTCCTAATGCCTTAAAGGATGCGCTCAAAGATGAAGCGACGTATCTACAAAGGAAGTATCCAACTATAGCTTCCCGTAATGGCACTCCATACTTGGCTAAGACTCTAAACAGGCTTCTAATGCACCATATAAGGGACTGTTTACCGGAACTAAAGGTAAGGATACTAAAGTTAAGGTTTTTTGTTATTATGGCCATTTAACATTGTTTCCGTTATATCAACTTAATTTAATGACAAAAGTTTTAACATAAAATTGAACGGTTAATAAACTTATATGTAATTTATAGAATTAGGCGTTACTTTGCGGAGATCCATAATACTGAAGTAATGATAAAATTATTTTGCTATAATCCGCGATACACTTATATGTGGTTATTATAACCGTACACAGCGTGAATAACTTAATAATTCCAAAACATTTTTCAGCCATAAATATGTTTGCGTTTATGTATAGAAACCGGCTATACTCACGTCTTATTTTAACGGGTTAGCCCGACTAATTTCGAGCCCAACCGGGGCTTCTTATTCATGAGTTATATACACTCCGTTATCGCGGCGGGAATTTTCACGTATACGTTTAAGAGAGTTATTTAGATATTCGCAAGTTTGTATGTACGATGTAAAAGACATATCGACCTCACTGAAATATCCATCATATAAATTTGACAATCGCTAGTGCCTATTATGATTAAACATGTAAAAAGACGTAAGTCGACGACTAATCAACATATTCATATCTGGTACGGATATATTTATGTGATAGATTAATAATTGTTATAAGAAAATTTACCTATTAAAACTTACCAATGCCGTGTGGTATCCGGCTGCATAGAATAGACCACCCTCATTTCTTACCGAGGTGTCTTAAAAGGCGACTAAGGTAAATTGACGTCAGGCAGGCGGATCGTAAAATACGTAGCCAAATCATATGACAACATGTTTAAACATGTGCCAACCCCACTTAGAGTGGAATAAGGGCAGGAGAATGATGACCTATTAAAACTTACCAGTTTTATTTCGAAACTAGCAAAGCCCCGCGGTTTCACCCGCGTCCATACAGATCTCGTGGAAGTGGAAAGTCTACGAAGTAGACTTATTTTGTAGATTATATTATTATAAAAAATGGGTATTATTAGTATTCTTGGAATAAGAGCTAACTCACCAAATGCAGGCCCTGCTATAACGGTCGCTACAATGAATTTGTTATGGCATTATTTTCTTTCGATATACATTCTTAAATTCGTAATATCTTTTGATTGGGATGGCGGATTTTAATAATTTAAATAGTATTTTACTGGCATTGAAACAGTTATTAATAAAATATCATTTAATGGGATAAGGATTAATACAGAGATATGAATAAAATGGTTTGATTATTGTCGGCACTTTTACCAACTTTTACAATGTAAAATAGTAGTTATATTGGCATAACTATAATAGTTAGACATATGGTATCGCGGACTTTTTTATGGATATTGATACGTTCTTTAATACTGTAGAACCTTTTTTTGGTCTATCATCAATAGTTTCCGCAGCTCACGCGATGAAAGATGTTTACGACTAAATTTTTCCCAACTTATTACAATTTTATTAGGGATCCCTATTATTTTTGAAAATGACATATAGCCTATGTTGCTCAGTGAAGAAACAGCTTTCCAATGGTGAAAGAATTTTTGAAATCGGTCCAGTAGTTTTTGCGTGAAAACGTAACAAACATACATACAAACATACATACAAACAAACAAACAAACATACAAATCTTTCCTCTTTATAATATTAGTATAGACATACAGTGATCTTAACGATAAAAATAAAAATCAGGTGTTGAACTACAATATTTATTCGTCTTTTCGAACATGGTTCGTTTTATATACAGCGGCGTAATGTGGTACAATTGCCGGAACAAAATTGATCTAATCCAAAGTAAGAATCTTTTAGTTCGTCTGTACTGGATTTGACTGTAGACAGATTTATACGTTATATATGAATCGAGTAATCGCTCTAGTGCATCAGAAAGGTTATCGAACTTAATTTCCATTTCAACTTCTATCATCTTACCGTTAAGGCGGATAATTATAGACTTACACGCATAACATTTAACTTAACTTAGTTAACAGATAGTAAATAATATTTCTCATAATAAATAATAATAATGTATCTAGTATATATCTAGCCGTGTGGTATCCGGCAGAATAGAATAGACCACCCTCCTTTCTTACCAAGGTGTCGTAAGAGGCGACTAAGATAAATGCTTTGTGGTATCCGGCTGCTTAAAATAGACCATCCTCATTTCTTACCGAGGTGTCGTAAGAGGCGACTAAGATAAATGCTTTGTGGTATCCGGCTGCTTAAAATGGACCATCCTCATTTCTTACCGAGGTGTCGTAAGAGGCGTCTAAGGTAAGTTGACGTCAGGCAGGCGGCCGGTCATGAAATACGTAGCCAAATCATATGACAACAGGTTTGTAACATGTTGTGCCGACCCCACTTAGAGTGGGATAAGGGCAGGAGAATGACGAATAAATAATAATAATATTTTTCATAATAAATAATAATTATATTTCTCGAATAAGTTACAAGAAAAAACTTTTTATTTACTCGAAGAATTTTTACAGCGTGACAAAGAACGTCTTTGATATATATATTTTTTTGATCTTTATTTTTTGAACGCTTTTGTAAATTGTAAAATTGAAAAATGTAAATTTTAGTTACTATAAATTGTAATCGTATCATCCTGTAAACGGATTATATGCAAGAAAAGATTGATTTCTTGATTGTTAAAAAATATATCGCTTATAGTGTTTCTATACAGATGAAACTATAAACGATTACTTTAAAGTAACAGCCTGTTACTATACCCACTGCTGGGCAAAGGCCTCCTCTCTCCGTTTTTGGAGAGAAGGATTGGAGCTAAGACCTACCACGCTGCTCCAATGCGGATTGGTAGGTTACACATATCCCTAGAGAATTCTCTAGAGATATGCAGGTTTCCTTACAATGTTTTCCTTCACCGAAAAGCGTGTGATAAATTGCAATTATCAATTAGACACATAAGTTTTTAATACAAAAACTCATTGGTGCCTGCCCGGGGTTTGAACCTATGTCATCTCTAGAGAGTCGCACGGTCTCACCGCTAGGCTATCACAGCTTGCGATTACTTTAACTTTGGATAATCATAGTCATAAGCTTTTTATCCCTCTCTATTAATTAGTTTATTTTAGATATATCACATAATATTTCAGGTTCGTGTTAACGTAATGATATCACAATTTCAATCGTTACTTAATTCATATGGAGATGACGTCTCCGACAAGTCACAAACTCTCCTCCAGATCATTACGAAGTTTGC
Organism: Morpho deidamia; assembly: GCA_947086505.1. Lineage (NCBI taxonomy): Eukaryota > Metazoa > Arthropoda > Insecta > Lepidoptera > Nymphalidae > Morpho > Morpho deidamia. The sequence continues at coordinate 8,287,533 of CAMTZC010000025.1, forward strand.
GAGCGCTTATTGCTCCACTATAGAAGGTACTGCGAGGAACATAGAAACAACAGAGTTGTGTGGCGGTGCTAGGATATGCTATATATTTCATGAAACTTTTGGGCGCACCTTGGACTCTATACATCCTTTAGTTGGTGAGTCAATCCGTATTATTTACATAGTCACCAAAATACCGACCTCTCTCTCTCTCTCCATATATATATTACTAGCAAAGCCCCGCGGTTTCACCCGCGTCCATACAGATCTCGTGGTAGTGGAAAGTCTACGAAATCGAAGTAGATTATTTAATTATAAAAAATGGGTATCATTAGTATTCTTGGAATAAGACTTAACTCACCAAGTGCAGGCCCTGCTATAACGGTAGGTTAGGTTTGTTATGGCATTATTTGATTTCGATTTACATTCTTAAATTCGTAAAATCTTTTGATTGGGATGTCGGATTTTAATAATTTAAAAAGTATTTTACAGGTATTGAAACAGTTATTTATAAAATATAATTTAATGGGATAAGGATTAATACAGAGATATGAATAAAATGGTTTGATTATTGTCGACACTTTTACCAACTTTTACAATGTAAAAAAGTAGTTATATTGGCATAACTATAATAGTTAGACGTATGGTATCGCGGACTTTTTTGTGGATATTGATACGTTCTATAATACTGTAGAACATTTTTTTGTTCTATCATCAATAGTTTCCGCAGCGCACGCGATAATAGATGTTTACGACTAAATTTTTACCAAGTTATTACAATTTTATTAGGGATCCCTATTTTTTTGAAAATGCCTTTCATATAGCCTATGTTGCTTAGTGAAAAAGCAGCTTTCCAATGGTGAAAGAATTTTTGAAATCGGTCCAGTAGTTTTTGCGTGAAAACGTAACAAACATACATACAAACAAACATACAAATCTTTCCTCTTTATAATATTAGTATAGATAACCATAGGAGATAGAGAAATGCTATCGCGGACTTAATGTAGTATTTTTATAGATATACAATTCTTTAGTACATTACTTTAGCGTATTTGAGTTCTTAAAGTACAATACATTACATTAAATAATATGAACATTTATTGGTTTTAAAGTTTTTAAAGACATCGATTGCTATCAATGTCCCACCATATTAAAATAGCGCAAATACATTCAATCTTCTTTCTCCTACCCTTATCGCACTCTAAGTGGGGTCGGTACAACATGTTTTCCTCTTCCATTCTCTTCTATCATTCGTCAACTCTGGCGCTACTCCTTTTATATGCATGTCATACTTCACACATTCCAACCATCTCTTTTTAGGCCTCCCTCTAGTCACATATCCATCCACATTCATATCCAACACTCGTTTAGTTACATGATTTTCATCCCTCCTCATTACATGTCCATACCATCCCAATCTTGCACCTCTCATCTTTTCTACAATGGGCGCAACTTTCATACTTCCCCTTATATACTCATTACATTCAATAATAATTATAAATGCTTTTAAGATGTTAGAATGATATTTAATTATGTAATGTGTTGTAATCTGCCCACTTGAAGAACCTTTTTTGGACATATTTAAATTTAGTTAAGTACCTAAACCTGTGGACTGTAGTTGTAAATATTCTCATAGGTTTAACACGCATGGACATACTAACGGCAATAAGAAACGCGACTGGACCTAGGCCAGCGCTGTTTGTGCCCGAGGTTTCATTCGAGCTGTTGGTAAAGCGGCAGATTAGAAGACTAGAAGACCCTTCATTGCGCTGTGTTGAACTGGTAAGAACCCAAGGCAGATATCGACTGTGAACTGGCAAATTTTCCTATCTTATTTTTGACAACTTTTCAGGAAGAAGAGAAAACGTGATTATTAATATATTCGCAATAATTTTTGTGTAACCGTTGACTTTAAATATGTTTATTTATTTACAAATTTTCTAGTAGATAACACATGTTGATACGGTAAATGATGGGCAGTAGTAGCTAATGACGTTAAAAAGTGATTTGGCTTAAAATTGAGATAGGAGATATTGCCGGTTCACAGTCGATATATTTGTAGTTGAAGACGGAACTTCGTTTGCATCGACTTTAGTGTTAAATATGCTCAAATTTGTACTACATTTTTTCCGTATACCCAAAGGTAAAACGGAATTATTCTTATCTTATTTACTAGCCCGGCATATAAGCTTCAATTGTACCATATTGTACAATTGTAAATTGTATCTATATTGCTACTGTATATTGTAGCAAAAAATTGTAAATAATTTGCAAATTATCCATGAAATGGTAAAATTGGAAAGACAGACCGATCGACAGAAAACTTGGAAAGGAAGATTTGTCTATAACAATAATATTTGAATTGACATTATGTAATTTAGTAGCGGCACGTTTTTCTCTGCAAACGGCTAGGCTCTAGCTTCCTTATTAATCAACGCACGTGTCATCTTAAAGAATATTTACGATTTTTCTAACAATTATTTAACAGAATTATACATAGGATACAATCAATATTTATAATAGATATATGTATGCATAATATTGTTTTGCCCGGTTAAGGTTTCATCAAATAATCTGGAGAGGTAAATTATTTCCCTTGGTAAGTAACACAAGTCTAAATTATTAAACCAATAATAATCTATTTTCTTCAAAAGAATAAAAATTGAAGTAAAGGCTGTCTTAATTTAAATTAATATTGCTGACATAAGTATTATATAAGTATTTTTTGACATTGACTAATAAATATGTGACATTTTGAATTGTTATTACTTCACTTTTTATAATGGATTAATTATATCATTGTACAATAGATTTCATTAAAGTAGGACATTTATTTTATTTTGCATACTATTTATAGTTGAATGTTATGGCTGCCTTTAATCATGTTTGTGACCAATTATGTACCAACATTCTAGCAAATAAAGTTTATTATTATTATTATTAATTTAAGTATTTTGCATCTAAATTCGCTGTGATAAATTTTCAACTTTATAACCTTAAAATAATTTGAGATAGGTTCACGAAGAAATGCAGCGCATCGTGCAACACTGTGGTACAGAGGTGCAACAAGAGATGCAGCGCTTTCCGCGTCTTCACCAGCGCATCGTGGATGTTGTCACGCAACTGCTGCGTACTCGGCTGCCCGCTACCAATTCTATGGTAAGTGTTCCGCGCAAACGTAAGGGCGGATGAAACAACCTCCAAGACCTGGGCCCGCCGTCTCGGCGTCTCAACCTACCTTATTCGGCCGTCAGTTGTATGCGGTCCGGCCTCATGAATAACTGCGTGTATATGTGTACGTGTGTGTGTGCGCTTGTATGTACTTGGCCGATTCCCGAACCCGTTGGCTCGCCTCAGCAGTCTTCCACGGACACGTACTGTCTATTTCTCCCGGAGTATACACTTCACCAACGCGGTTAAGTAACACAAATAACACGCGGTGTGCACACAACCTTCGTAAGGTCACACGTTATTGAATCGTCCCATATCGGCGAACATTAATCCCAACGCGTACTAAAACCGCATACGGTCGCGTCTACTCACACGTTTCACTGGTTAAAACGCGTCACTAAATACTTATATCAATATCAAAAGTCAATACAGTCGTGGTACTATCTAAAACCACACCCAAAACGCATAATTACGCGTGTGCGTTCTACCATAAAGTCCTATACAAGCGTACGCGTCTTGTCTTTATAGTATCCGAAACGTTACTAAGCTATCGGCGCTCGCGTCGACAATAGGATGCATAAAGGTCGTTGCTCCGGCCGGTCGCGCGCGCCATTTGTACAAAACAGTAAGAGTTCTTGTTTATTACACTTTCTTGGTAATTTCAGTCGTCGGTCGTAAGGTTAGGTAAAGCTTATTCCTATATCAACTTAGTTAAATAGTTACAGAAGACCTATGTTTAGCATAGGGACAGTGAAGGTATTATAAGGTAAAAATTCATGATACAAAATGATACCACAAAATTATTATTCAAAATTCGTTCGCGCACACTCCAACGTTTAAGTACCCTCAATAATGCAGTCAGTATCCATTTTCCTTGTTCCCAAAAAATATATATTTTTTTCAATGTTATTAGTAGCAATGACAAAAATTAATGTCTATTAACCCATTGCGTATGTAGCTGTGATAGCCTAGTAGTGAGACCGTGCGACTCTCTAGAGACGACATAGGTTCAAACCCCGGGCAGGCACCAATGAGTTTTTCTATTAAAAACTTATGTGTCTAATTGATAATTGCAATTTATCACACAATTTTCGGTGAAGGAAAACATCGTGAGGAAACCTGCATATCTCTAGAGAATTCTCTAGGAATATGTGTAACCTACCAATCCGCATTGGAGCAGTGTGGTAGGTCTTAGCTCCAATCCTTCTCTCCAAAAACGGAGAGAGGAGGCCTTAGCCCAGCAGTGGGCATAATAACAGGCTGTTGCAATTCACACTTCATAGTACGAAAGGAAAGCGGTTCGCGATCGTCGTTTACGTCTTCAATTGAGTCGCAATAAGAGTCCATGGTAGGCCTGCAAGACTACGGTCCATGCGGATGAAATTGCGGGTGAAAGCTAGTAGAGATATATCCAAGATTCTTGCAAGTAACATTTTGCGTCATAGCAATGATTACCTGACGAAACCAAAAAGTAGAGCCAGAATCAGCGTATTCATACAAAATTGCTGCTACTTTTACGATAGAAATTAATTTTCTAAACATACATCTTTAATATTTATAGAAAGGTATCAAAATTTTATAGGCGGAGCAAAGTTTTGTTTGTTTTAAGTCTTGCATAACTACTATAAGGGACCGTATGTTTTTCGCTACCTTACGTGACTAATAGAGGAACTGTTTTCATGGCATTGAATGCAAGAAAGCAGTTAACGATCGTCGTTTAGGTCTTCAATTGAGTCGCAATAAGAGTTCATGGTTGGCCTGCTGCTTTCACAATTTATTTTCCCGTGGGCAGCGACTCTTTGATACTAGTATAATATACGTCATTTTGACTCTTATCTGATATCTTTGAAGAAGGTTGTGTATAGGAATAAAGGAAGCTGAAAGTTGCTGAGTTAATTACTCCCAATATGAAAATATTTTTAGCATTCTTTTAATTTAGTTTTCCCCATTATTTTTATTATTTCCAGGTTGAAAACCTAGTGGCCATCGAGTTAGCGTATATAAATAGCAAACACCCTGACTTCCACCGCGAAGCAGCCCTCGTTTCTGGTCTTCTGAAGAGTACAGACGGGTTCGTGGATGACAACAGTTCCATGTACAGACAGAAGACACCACGACCCGCTTCCACTCCGGTATCTGCAATTGTCAGAGTATATATCGCTTTTATTCTTTTGCATGGGCTACTGTGTTGTGCTAACTGTCACTAACTGGATGGGTAAGTTTTTTTTAAATAATGGGGTTACTATTGAAATTATTCCAAAATTTGAGGGTAATCTAAAACTAGGAAATAGTTGCGACAGTCTATCAAAGACGAACGTTAATAGTATCTCTTAAAGTGACCATTTCAAAGAATTCATTCAGTTAAATCTCAGTCAAATTGTATGGACTAAATTTTTATTTTACTGTTCATAATTCATCATATTCGATCAAGGAAGTTTATCTTTGTTTAAGAATTTTTATCCAGATTCTTGTACAATTCCTAATATATTGTATATAAGAAATTGTTACTCAGTTTTTGAATGACATTTTTTATTTACACCCAATTGTTTACCCTACTCCTGTAAAGGATACTACTATAGTTAGAGAAATATTTCTTTTACAATTTGGTTTATGCACTTTTAACTAACGCTTTTTCATAGATTATTTAACCAGTATATGATTAGATACTAATCCTCCATCAGTAAAAAATCTACCTTTGTGATTTAGGAATGCAGAGTGTTATTGAAGATTTTAGTTTGTGCTTTGCCTTTTAATTATTTGAGGCTTCATAAACTTCTTACACAAGCTGTGATAGCCTAGCGGTGAAACCGTGCGTCCGAGGGGAACACGAGTTCAAACCCGGGTAGGCACCAATGAGTTTTTCTATTAAAACTCATGTGTCTAATTGATAATTGCAATTAATCACACGCTTTTCGATGAAGGAAAACATCGTGAGGAAACCTGCATATCTCTAGAGAATTCTAGGGATATGTGTAACCTACCAATCCGCATTGGAGCAGCGTAGGTATTAGCTCCAATCCTTCTCCAAAAACGGAGAGAGGAGGCCTTAGCCCAGCAGTGGGCATAGTAACAGGCCGTTACTTTAAACATCTTAGGTTCCGTAAATTCACTAATCTTCAGTACCAAATATAAGAGTACGAAATGTTAGTGAAGTATGCGTTATTAGTAGTAATGTGTGCTGTCTATGTTATTGTGTTTTTTATTTGTCGTTTTCGTTGTTTGCCAAAAATGACACTTATGGAGTGTTTATCTTGATATGTGACACTAAGTCACTCTCCATCCAAGTTCACGATGCCTTGCAAACCGCAAGATATCGCAAATCCTGAAAATCGGCTATCCACGTAAAAGTGATCCGTGGAAAAGGTCACGACTCTCAGCACCTGAGGAAAACGACGCAAGGACGATCTTGATATGTACTATATTGACTGAACTGGCAAATTGACCTATCTTATTTTTGACAACTTTTCAGGACGAAGAAAAAACGTCATTATTGATACATTGGTAATAATTTTTATGATATAAAAAAACAGCTGATTTAAAATATGTTTATTTATTTACAATTTTTCTAGTAGATAACACATGTTGATACGGTAAATGATGGGCAGTAGTACTAATGCCGTTAAAAAGTCATTTGGCTTAAGATTAGAGATAGGACATATTGCCGGTTCACAGTCGATATATCTGTTAAGAAGTTATTATATCTTTTTGGTTTTTATGTATGGCCTGCAACTGACTAATGCCAATTCAACTGGGCTGTACAGAGATATGTAACACTTACATGTAGTGTGTATGAGTAATGTAACAATATTGTTTGTAGCTTCTACTTCAACAAATGGGTGAAAGAGGGTCCATACTGGTATTCTTGGCAAAGATACTGGATATCGGTCAGGTAACTCATGAGAGTGTAAGTTTAAGAAACCTAGCATCCCATTAGCTCATTACGCATTGTCATATGCCATAGCTTTGCACCATATGGGCTCTCTTTCAACAAGCCATTATTGGAGTTACAGTGTTTAAACGTTTATATCAAAGATGTAAATATATAATACTTAACTCATCAAGCGAATGACCGTGGTATTGTCTTGGTATTTCGTACTTATTACTAATTACACCAATATTGCTATATAAATGTCCAAATATGCACAGTGACTTTCCTTCTGTATTTCTGCCAATAAATATAAGCGGATTTACGTAAATTGCACCCATAAGTTGAAAGTATTTTATGACTACATCGCAAGGCTTAGGGTTTCATAATTAATTAATCTGCTTCTGTGAGTTGGTGTTTTGGGGAGGTTTTTTGTTCGTGATAGTTTTAACTGGGACAGTTTGTCCCAATCATTTTCGGTAATCGCCTTGCTTGCGAACCACCATTCTTATAAACAAAGATAGCCTATAATTGACAGTAGTACTTCAAGTCAGTATCGGATAAGTCCGATGTTGTGATTACCAAAGAAAATGCAAAGCAAAAATTGCTTGCAATTTCAAATCCTTCATAATTCAAACTATTTACCTCCAATTTTTTTCGCCGCCTTTAGGGTGTGCTTTTTCTGTAGCTTTATTGAGACTGATTAAGGAGCTACACCTGAGTCTAGGCGATTGGTCATGACAGACGCAATCAAAAGTCGAATACGTCTATCATTATGAAACTCAATCTTCTAGTTTCTAACATTTTTTAAATCATATCGTATGCTCTGTACCCCGCGTTATAGATTATTGTTGAACTATAATTACATTAATGGTATCGAGTAAATTGTCAATCCTTATTAAAAAAACATTCATTTAAGTTATTCGTCACCAAATTAATATCATCGCGTAGGTAGTCATTACATTTAATGAAGTGATTTTCGACAATATGCATGCTACCATAAAATATCCCTAAGGTTATGGTTATTTGTAGCTGTGCTAGTGTGAGTCAAGACTCATTCAAGGTCACGTGGCGTCTTACTGCAACGCAAAAAATGCGTAATGCGAATTGATTTTTTTTGTTAATTTATACCCATTCACGGCCGGTAGATCTGCATGATAGATAGCAAAATTGCAGCAAGATGTGTGGTTAATATTTCAGTATTTATATAAAATTTTGATTATAAGTCTACGTACTTGTCTGAGTAGATCTTTTAATTTTATTTAAAATACATATTATTGGTAAAGACTTTACTACCACATTCGTAAATAGTATAAGTTATTACTCCTTTTTGTATATATTGCATTTAAAAAATGACCCAAAATGCGTCAAATTCATATTCATATCCAGAAATGATATGCAATGATAGCATTTTCTCACCAGTGTATAATATAATAACCGTCTAGAGATACATTTAAAATAAGGAAAAAAATATACGTACTTACTTGCTAAAGCCTTTAACGTCAGGGTAATTAGACTTACTATGGCATGTGTTAAAGAAAGACATGTTTGTTCACTCCGCAAATTGTTTGATGCGACTGCCACTCGTATTTTATAGTATAATAGAAACTTTTTTATTACTCAGAAGCTCAGTAGTCTTATGCAATGTTTCAGCATATGCCGGCGATTACTGATGGAAATGACAAGTCACCGCCGCATCCAAATGAGTCCCCTATAACTCCTCAGGTAATTGATTTACATTATTTATTCTACTCTACACAATTATGGTCGTAGAGATCTTTCATTCTAAAAGTGCACGCCCCTCCACCAAATTACATTATTTTAATGTGTGAGAGAAAATGTTGACTGTACTATTTTATATGTGTGCGCGCAGCAATTTCAAAGTTGGCTCGACTCATTCGCGCACTTAAAGGTCAACTAATTGCTCGACTGGTATAAGTCAAGCATTTATATGGCGGAGAATGCACGCTTTGTATGAGACAACACGTCTAATCTGTCACGCGTCCCTATCTGTTGTGCACTGGTTGACCAACCAATCCGGTTACACGGATTACAAGTAACGTTTGCATAAAAATAAAATTAATATTATATAATATTTATAATCAAATTAATGTTGAAAATTCTTTAGAATAAAAAGTAAGTTTTTAACGTTTCCCTGGAGTAATAGTAAGCGCTGTGGATTGTAAACGGGAAGTTCCGCATTCGAATCCTAGAAAAAACATATTAGTATATTTCTAAAATTTATCCCTGGTCTTGACTAGATAGATGCTTCCGACGTACCCTTCTAACAAAGACGTACCACCAAGCGGTTTAGCATTCAGGTACGATGTCGTGGAAAAACCCTGAATGCTTACACATTTAATCTCCAAACCCTTTCAAGAAACTTAAACTACATCGGCATCCATCAGGTGAATTCGCAATCAAGAGCTAGCTTGCCAACTTAATTTAATAAAGATCATATCATATATTCATTATGCAACTATTAGAATGATAAATAAAACGTAATGTTAATTTATTCTATTAGTAAAAAAAGAAAAAAATTAAACCGCAATAAATATTTACTATTTTAACGCTATTCACTCACGTCGCTATCTTCAGATTCAGACTCAACATTAATTATAAATTCAAAATTTCATTTATTCTATCTCAATACCATTCACATTTCGACACGTATTTTCCCACATATTTCTATCAATCATGTCAATTCGTTCCTTAATTAAAGCAATGGCTTTAATGATGAAATAATGTTAGATGTTAAGTTTTGCCTTTTTTTTTCGCCACATAGTTTTATAAAATTTTCCATATTTTTCTATTAAAGAAAAAATTTATCTAATTATTATTTAAAATAAAAAATAAAAAATATTTATCCTCTTTTTTTATGACACGCTAACTGTACTTTTGCCAACAATCGATGCGTCCTCCTACTTTCGTGTCTGTCCGGCAACTGAGTAACCAATTAGAATAACAAGTTTGCGTGTATTTCGTCTGTACATAAGTTTTTTGTGTGTGAGTAAAGACATTGGACGGGCGTGCACTTTTAGAATGAAAGATCTCTAACCATATTAACGCTTTTATATTTTGCCGAATAGCTTCATTCGTTTCATCCTTTATAAAAGGCCGACGAAAAATCTTACGCTTACTGAAGTTAAATAACATTTGAACATGTTGGTTGAATTATTTTTTTTATAAATTTTAAGATTTTTTCCATAAATGAAAATCGTTGAGAAAACAGTGGAATATTTGGTGGCAGCATATATGCCTCCGAAAAAAGTTTCTTTTAGTTCTGCCATACTAAGAGGGTAATATAAATATTTTTTTGGTGGCATCTATTCTGCCTTTACCTTAAAAAGGGTTAAAAGAAAAAAAAATGTGTGTGCAATATGTGGCGTTCCTATAATGGAAAAACATATTCCAAAAAATATGTAATACTTGACGTATTTTAATATATGTTCTTTATGATATATGTTAGTTAACTTTGATGACTTAACTTTTTAGGCCTGTGGTCCTTTACAAATCTCAGAAATTTAATCTTGGGAACACTTATGAGTTTCTTAATTATAACATAAGTTGTTACGACTTCTCTTCAAAAATGCTTGTCTTCATTTTAATTAAATTTCAATCAATTCATAATTATCAATTCATAATTGATTCGGATTTTTCTGTTAAAATTTGTTTTTAATTGATATTCGCAAACTATCACACGCTTTTCGGGGAAAGAAAACATCGTGAAGGAACTTGCATATTCCAGGATATATATAGTCCTGGGATGTATAAAACCTACCAATCCGCACTAGAGCAGCTTGATGTATCAAACCTCCAACACTTCAAAAGGAGGAGAGAAGGCCTATGCCTAGCTGTGGGCTAACAGGCCGTTACTCAATTTTTTTGTTTTATAGTGATAGACGAATTCGCAAATCCTTATCTAATCATTAACATACAGTTAAAGAAGGTTCAGAAGTGAGTATTAATGAAACTACCAATTACAATACACCTTGTATTTCGCACTAAAATTCAAAAGAAGAGTCCCAAATCACATGTCCCATAATTTCAAGATGGATTCCATCTCATACAAGATGGCCACGCTCCTCCGTTCGGAAACATGGCCCAACATTTTGGGAATTATCGACGAATGCGCCATCTATCGGCTGTAGACGAACGCGATAACAGCGACCTCAATAAATCTATACTAATATTATAAAGAGGAAAGATTTGTATGTTTGTTTGTTTGTTTGTATGTATGTTTGTTACGTTTTCACGCAAAAATTACTGGATCGATTTCAAAAATTCTTTCACCATTGGAAAGCTTTTTCACTCAGCAACATAGGCTATATGTCATTAAAAAAAAATAGGGATCCCTAATAAAATTGTAATAACTTGGTAAAAATTTAGTCGTAAACATCTATCATCGCGTGCGCTGCGGAAACTATTGATGATAGAACAAAAAAATGTTCTACAGTATTATAGAACGTATCAATATCCACAAAAAAGTCCGCGATACCATATGTCTAACTATTATAGTTATGTCAATATAACTACCTTTTTACATTGTAAAAGTTGGTAAAAGTGCCGACAATAATCAAACCATTTTATTCATATCTCTGTATTAATCCTTATCCCATTAAATGATATTTTATGAATAACTGTTTCAATACCTGTAAAATACTTTTTAAATTATTAAAATCCGACATCCCAATCAAAAGATTTTACGAATTTAAGAATGTAAATCGAAATCAAATAATGCCATAACAAACCTAACCTACCGTTATAGCAGGGCCTGCACTTGGTGAGTTAAGTCTTATTCCAAGAATACTAATGATACCCATTTTTTATAATTAAATAATCTACAAAATAATCTATAGTCCGATTTCGTAGACTTTCCACTACAGATCTCTGTATGGACGCGGGTGAAACCGCGGGGCTTTGCTAGTGCTGTATAAAATACTATGTTGAGTTATAAAATTAGTATTCATATAGATGAATGGCAGCCCAGAAAACAAAGCAATGACTCCACAGAAACCCGTAAATCTGCTACCGGAAGTGCCGAGCCAGACGTCCAGGAAGCTCTCCGACAAGGAACAACATGACTGTGATGTTATTGGTAAGGGATATATACACTTATGTATGTACTAAAGGTTTTTAATATTATCTCCAAAGGTAATCCTGAAGTATGGCAAGAATTAAGGATGCAATAACAACCGATAACTGTCTAGATTGTTTGCTCATTATTTATAATTTCATTTTTTTATCATGTCTTGTGTTTGATTTCGACCTGTTAAAAGAGTGACGTCATCGCGCTAAATATACTATTAAAACATATCTGAGTCAAAAGCATTCACTAATATACTAATAGGTTTTATATCTTATACATTTATGGTGTTTTCATATGAAAATCGCTATTTTTTTGCATACGTAAGCAATTAAAATGTTTAAGTTTATAAATTTTCTAGTAACATTTGAAACGATTTTAAATTCCCTCATTGTTTTTTTTTCTACAAAATTTTCTACAGACGCTGCTTCCAGATTGAATCAGGCTTGAGAATTTTCCATATGTTCCGCGTTACGTTTATATAAATATAGTTTTATTCACGTACTACTATGTATATCCTTTATATATTAATATAAGAGTGACAATACCTAATATCAATTACGACTTTAGCAGTGTAGAATCTTTTTTTTTTTGAGGGAAGATAATTTAGTCTTTTCCATGTTCCAATCTAGCGCTTAATATTCGTTTTACGGATTGGATATTGGTCCAACATCGTTGAAGGTTCAGTAATCAGTCATTAGCAGATATCAATCTAGTGTCAGATTAATTATGTACAATGTGAGAGACTTTTAAGTTATCTATGACATAATCTGTAATATTTAAACATTGAAACAGTAATATTTGACATAAATTAATTGTTCCTAAAATATTATTTTTTAACTCAAGTGCTTTATTTCATTATTATTATTTTTTAACTCAAGTGCTTTGAGTATATACCACGATAATTTGTTTTGATTCGCCGATATTTCGACCCAGTTGCATGGTCACTGACCACGATCCATAATTTATACCCGAAACTAATAATTTATAATTATGTCTTCAAACCACGAATATTCAAGTATAAAATCAAGTGCTTTGATTAGCCGGCCCTAATTTATTCTTAGATATTTAAGGAAAATCGTAAAATATTTTCGCAGCAATAGATATCGTGTAGAAAGAGATCTGCTGCTTTTCACCCGAATTGCTTCTTAGATACATTCTTAAAACACGATACTTTCCATAAAATCGGACGGATATCGAATGAAATATATTCAACTACAGGGTTTTCCTAAAAGCCTTGAAGGTTTTTATAAGAACTTGATCTATATTTTTGATAATATTAACCACTGCGTTTCTCTGGTGTGGTTGTTTTCTGATAGAGCCTTCCGAATCAGAAGTAGCTACATAGTAATTTGACGATTTGAAAGTGCTTGTTTAAATCAAATTTGAATACGTACAAATCCCGAAAATTTATTAGCACCGAACTTATTAGTAGTCAGGTATTTTACTAGTGTTTCTGTTGTGATGCTAGGTGGACGGAGCGACCTCACAACATTCCAAAAATCTAACACAATGACCACCGAAGGCATCGCCATGATGCATTTGAACCATATGGGTGACTTAGTGGGTGAGACAACTCATAGTGGCGATGCAAATAATGCTTACTCAATACTCATCTCTTCACTATTCGGTTTCCGACCACCTTCCATCTGCGTTGCTTGTCGCTTGCAACTTTAAAATCACTTCTATTCACCTGAATCTAGTCAAATACTTCAGATAAAATACCATTATAATTCTAGGGTCGGCAGATTAAAGCGCATGACTTAGTTAATAGGTTTGTTAACTTCTCGATAATATTAAGCATACAAAAGTGTTTTTATTTATCCTTCTTTGACATTCTAAAGGAGCAACAGATTGAATGTAATTTTCAGTACGGAATAAAGGGTTGGAAAGGACTCTGGCAACTTTTTATATTGGTGCCAGAATCGATGTAAAATTCTAAGAACTTAAAAATATATTCATCTTAATTTAGCAATTAACAATTAAATATTTCTAACTAGTCATGTAAATATTTTTAAACTAGCCGTATTAATTCAATAATAAAACCTAAATGTTGCTCAAATAACCAAATAAAAATTACAGTAAAGAACTCATTAATTAGATAGTTTAGAATAAGTAAATGATTTTGAAAATGTGCCTATACGTTATTCAATCGTTTTAGTTGCATCAGTTGTTTTTACGGATATATTTTGATAATAAAACCCATAGATTAAATGTGAATAGAAGTGAATTTAGCTTGAAAAATACGCGATCAGTTTTACATTGCTTCTTTTTTTCTGTACCACCTGAGAGCACCAACAACACTCATAATACGCACATAACATAAATGTAGTAAAATACTGTATAAATTTTCTTTAATGTATTCTATTCACGATGCGTTTATCTAATAATCACTTCCAGTTAGTTTTAGACATTATACTCATGTATACCGCGCAAAAAGGATTAATAACTTTTCAAGAGCTAATAAGATTGATCATTTCTAATATGTGATGAATTATAAATATTAGATGTGCGACGATAATAATCTATACATTAATAAAAAATTCAGTTAGTTATATTATATAGTTAATAATATCTCATCATCATCATTCTCCTGCCCCTATCCCACTCTAAGTGGGGTCGGCACAACATGTTACAAAAATGTTGTCACATGTTATAGTTCTGATAATAAAAAAGATTCCGAATTAGTAATAAATGCATAAGTCAGGCAATTTTCGATGACAAAGTATATATATTTATATATGAAATATACTTCAAGCTACATATATTGATAAAGAAGTTCTTGTTACTACTTCACAAGAAATTTTTAGAATACTGAAGTGGTTCAAGCTTTCTGCGATTCTCAAAATTGGCAATGCGATGAATCGCATTTATGTTTCCGACAATTCAGCAACATCACAATGTTAATATAATTCAACTCGCCGCATACTTGGGGAAAATAGGAGTTCATCTTCATTCTTCATTCTCCTGCCCTTATCCCACTATAAGTGGGGTCGGCACAACATGTTACAAACATGTTGTCACATGATTTGGCTACGTATTTTACGACCGGCCGCCTGCCTGACGTCAACTTACCTTAGTCGCCTCTTACGACGCCTCTGTGAGAAAGGAAAGGTCTATTGTATTCTGCCGGATACCACACGGCGTTATAGTTAATAATATCTATACAATATAAATAATGTCTTTTAATTCTAGAGCGGCTTATAAAGTCGTACTTCTATATCGTGCGCAAATCGATCAAGGACTCCGTACCGAAGGCTGTAATGCATTTTCTGGTGAACTACGTTAAAGACAACCTCCAGTCGGAGCTGGTCACGCATCTCTACAAGTCCGACCAGGCTGATAGTCTGCTTAACGAGTCTGAGCATATTGCGCAACGGAGGAAGGAAGCTGCTGATATGCTCAAGGTATATAAAAAAAAATTGCATCTTTTATACACACAAACACATTCAGTAGCATCAATGGTAGAGGCGGTATATTACTGCTTTTTTCCGGAACTAAAACCTTTTTTTACTTAAAAGGATTAATGAAGGAACCTGCTCGCCCACAGCATCCATTCCCATTTACCTATAACACGAGTAATTTATAGAATTAGGCGTTACTTTGCGGAGATCCATAATACGAAAGTAATAATAAAATTATTTTGCTATAATCCGCCATACAGTAAATAGAAAATATATATAGTGGACTATCAGTATTTTCATACCCGATACGTGCAAGATTCGTGAAAACACATGCACAAACCTCCACCACTTCCACCACAATACACAAGCACTACACATGTTCACTATCACAAACTCAACAATCGTTTCGTCCTGCAACCAAACCAAAGATAGACTCTACGACAAAATCACTTTGCGATTTTTGGTGGCAGTGGTGGAAGTTTGTGCATGTGTTTTTAACAAATGCTGCATGTTCCAGGAAAACGAATAGTCCACTCTACATTCAGCATTATATATTCCACACTCTACATTCTTTATCGCGGATTATAGCAAATAATTTAAGTAATACTTTTGTTTATGAATCTCCGCAAAGTAACGCCTAATTCTATAAATTATTAATATACACTTGCCAAACTTAACTGGGCGGGACTGTGAAAGTTAAAGTAGAACAAAATGACTTCTAAATCCGTGATAAATTAAAAATAAATGTATTCTTGAGCCTCATAATATGTAGAGTTACTTATTTTTAGGCCCTGCAACGCGCCGGACAGATTATAAGCGAAATCCGCGAAACTCACATGTGGTGATTGTCGATGACTCTAGTCTGTGAAATAGTGAATTGGAGCTCAGAGCTCTGTATATACCTTATGTGTAGGCGAATTTATGCATACGCATTTTTATAAAAAATAATCGCATACATTTGCTTTGATGCTGGTTATATTTTCTGCAGCTCTCTCGAAACTCCCAAGTTCATGACAATCCGACTTATTACTTATAGGTTTTGTATTTTAAAATACCAAAAATTTGAGCCAAAGCAGAGAATATCAGAGCAAATGTGTGTATACATAGTCCGAGAGACGATATGGAAGATTTCCCATGGTTCGAATACATGCAAGTGATTTTTGTTTTGAATGTTTTAAATTTATATACCTCAAATTTCATAAAAAAAATGTTAATATTACAGTTTAAATAATTTATTATAAGTTGCAAATATTAGTTTCTTTATTTATCAAAAAACAATAGTGTGCAAAATTATTTTTGCAGAATGTCAATCATGTATTAAAATTGAAATGCCTGTTTTATGTTCTACTAAGAGTTACGATATAATAATTATGAACTACAAAATAAACATTAAAGAAGTTTGCACTTGATGTGTAATATTAAACGTTGATAAGCAAATCATCAGTTGATTAGTTAGTGCATTATATATTAAACCCAACGGTTTGGTACCGAGAATATTTGTGCAAAAAAATGTATTATAAAACAATATATTAATAGCCAATATCATACATGGACCTGCATATAAGATTTAAATTAATTCAATTTTTATGTATTGGAGTCATAGAATATCTTACATTCGTCTCTTTGTCTATCACTGTTATGTACACTTAATTGAACTATGTGCTTCAAAATGGAAATGTTTTGTATTCATTAAGTATTCGTTAATAATTTTAGAGGTATACGTTAATTTCTTTTTTCTACAAAATGTTACTTTATATTAGTAATATCATATAACATTAAAATTTACGAAAAGCTTGGAAGATATGAGTAACAGTCTAATCTTTTGCATAACGTTTCCATAATAGGTTGTTAGCATTTTACATCATGTGAGATAGCCACATAAAGTGTTGGGTCTTTTTTTAGAGTGATTAAACACCTGTAATTTTTAAATAATGTATTTAATTAAAACAAAAAAAACTGAATTGGGACGTTAAATAATTCCGATCAAGGTAAAATTAGTTTTACAATCTTTTGTTGCATCTAAAACTTTTGTTTTGACTTTGTCATTATCACAATAGACATTCTATTCAGAAAACTCAACTGCTCTTAAGAGTTTCTTCTTCTGGACAGTTTTTTATCAATAACGTATTCACAAAAAATATCCCTGCGTTACTCCATTGGTTTTAATACATATCTAGCACTCCAGAGCCCATTCCAGATAAGTATCGATGTCTTAATATTTGTTGGTTATTTCTCTTTATGTAACTGTGTACTATTTTCTTGAATTCATAGATTTCATATAGTACAATGTATATATATCACATTTAGTCCAATTTCATTCAGTAAATAGTCACGTGTCAAGTGCATTATGAAGTGCACATTTTTTTTGCCGCGTCCCTTAAAAAGCTTGTCATGTCAAGTTACCATTTATTACTTTTAATCCGTATTAACATTTTACAATTATGTTAGTATTTTCTCTCGTGTATAGTTAAGTAGTTTAATAGTATTCAGTGATATTAATAGTAACTCCTGCAAAATATCCACTTTGGTATTTAGTGTTAGGTTGTTTGTGATTATTATCTATAGAATGAGTCAAAGTTGTATCTCTTGTATGTACACAGTTTTTATCCTTGATGATACAAGTCAGAAATCTCACTACGATTTCTGGCTTTACCATTTATGTTTCTATATATGTATATCTGGATAATGTCAAGTATTTTATGGTAATGATATCGTAAACAAGAAATACAGTTAAGAGTGGTTCGTTTATTGTGAGGGCATGAGTAGGTAGGTAGATGAATACACTATACGCACTTTTTGCATACGCACTTCGATTGGTCATATAACCTTATATGGCGCAGTCGGTAGGATCCAACATCGTAACGGTCAAGCTTAGAATAAATGTTAAATGAGAAGATTAATCTCAAATTGAAATTTCATATCCATACTTTTAAAATCAAATTACTAATGAATATTCTAAATACTTACTCTGTGCCCAATTCTTTCATGATGAACTTTATTTAATAGCCGTAGCGCTAGTTTGTGTGGAATTTTTGAAATCTGTCTGTGTGCATTAATAACAGACTTCAATTGAATGCAGAAATATTTAGTGCTTATACAAAAGTGACCAATAGCAAAATTTGAAAAAGTAGCCTCTAATAATACTGAAAAAATATTTTATATACCTTATTTATTGGTATATAGATTCAAATCAAAAATGAAAACAAGTTTACCATAGAAATCACCCTAAAATTTATTTATAACATAAAATAATTATTAAGATTAAGGTCACTTTTTCTATTGCACGATATATATTTAAAATGTGTCGTTTATAATTTATAATGAGTTGAATTTGAAAAACACATATACATTTTTTCATTTAAACAGGGCAATGGTAGTTTTAAAACTTGTAGTTTTATATTATTTTATTGAACTGTCTATAGGAATTATTAGGTTTTTTTCATTATTTTACATGAATTCATAGTTCCTCGTGCATTGATTTTGTAATGATTTCGCATGCGCTCTCGTCATTTCGTGTCATCTAAACGTATTTATTAAAAATAAATTTTATCATCGTCAACTTAGAGTAGTATTCCAATGTTAGAAAATGTATTTATTGTTATAGTCCGATTTGTGTGGATGTGCTTTGTGTACCGAAACGAAACCATTTGAATGTTAAACAAGATTGTATTTAAGTCTGTTAAAAATTATAGAATATTGTGATGTACAATGCTGTGTTTTATTTTTTATGCTTATAATAAGGAAATCGGTGGCTTTTTGACACCTTATCATAACTTTATTTTATTTTGGAAAGCACTACCATCAAGGATTATTGTAAATACTACTAATCTATAAGCTGTGATAGCCTAGCGGTGACACCGTGCGACTCTCTAGAGACGACACAGGTTCAAACCTCGGGCAGGCACCAATGAGTTTTTCTATTAAAAAAAACTTATATGTCTAATTGATAATTGCAATTTATCACACGCTTTTCGGTGAAGGAAAACATCGTGAGGAAACCTGAATATCTCTAGAGAATTCTAGGGATATGTGTAACCTACCAATCCGCTTTGGAGCAGCGTGGTAGGTCTTAGCTCCAATCCTTCTCTCCAAAAACGGAGAGAAGAGGCCTTAGCCCAGCAGTGGGCATAGTAACAGGCTGTTATTTTACTAATCTCTAATTCTAATTAATATTTATGTAAAAAATAATGCAGAAAGATTAAACATGTTTAATGCTATGATTCGAATCACTAGTCTCTCAACGAGGCTGTATTCGCTTTACCTAAGATAAACGGTATTATGATTTAAAAGAGTTTTACAGTGGGACCTACGCTCCACACGTTGCAGAATTTAACACTTCCGATCCAAGCTTTTTAAATGCAATAATGGATTACGGTGTTTTAATATTATACATATATGAGGAAACTGATTTAAACTCCAGGAATATATTTGTAACGTTCAGTACAAAAAAAACTACAATCACTTATAGTACCCGGCATTAAATAATGTACATCGATATTTGGAAGGAAACAGCCGGCCAGTACGGTTTCGTAGAGTGCTTTCACTGTATCTTAGTTAATAGAAGAGCGATTATTAAGAACGTTATCATCATTTCTTTTAACGCAACAGTAACTATAAATTTTCTTGCGTTACTGAATTCTATATATACCCTGAGCAGGTCGTAATATATGGCGTACTCGGATATGATATAAGGAAACTAAGAAGAACAAAGATTTTTCTAACTGATAATATGATGAAACTCTGATTATAAAAAAAAAATATACAAATCTGTATATACTTTAAAGTTCTTATGTCCAGTTGGGAATATCAATAAAGGTAACAGGTAAGCAAAGGATTTATTTTATAATAAAATAATAGAAGATACATTACACGAATTATAAATAAATTTATAAAGCTAATATCTTAAAAAACAATATTTAGTACGATAAACATGGCATTTCTCGATACTAGTGGCAAGAAATTTGGTTTCAATACGAATATTCCAACTTTTAATTCAAAAACATCACGCTCGTTCGAGTTAATAACCAATTTCTCTAAACTTATATGTAAACAACTCGTGTACAATTTTCTATACTTTTAAAATTAATTACTATAAAAGTTTAATTTTTTATTGAGGTCGATATTTCAAGCTGATGATAGTTCGATTGAACCGATATATTCGAAATTAGTAAAATTTTTGTGTCTATGATATTTTAATTCAAAGTAATAGTCCTGTTTATTTCTGCTGTGACACTTTTTTCAATATTATCCGACCGTAGATGTAATTTCTATCTACTTAATATTTATACCTAATTTGGTGAATACAAAATAATTTTGTTTCTAGGATTTTAATACAGGCTACCATTATTTTTGTATAACTTTATAAGCTATGGCACCTATAAATAGGTTATAATATTGTCTATAATCAGTGAGCTTTTATTATAAAGGTATTAATTTTATTAATTTAAAAATATTTGGAAATGATTAACTAGTTAACTATAGGACTAACTACTATAGAACATCTAAATTGTAGGTATATAAAAAAAGCAAACAATTAAAAGTTTTTCTATTTATCTATTTTTGAGGTTACTTATTTTGCAATCTGTTCGTAAATAAATGAATAAAATGCTCATCAAAGAAAATAATAACTACTGTCCAAGATATGACGTGAACAAAAGAAAATTTGTAAGTCCGCTATACTAAACTTGCGCTATATTATTTATATTAAAAAAATAACAACTGTCTTTTATTAAACTTGTTCTATATTATTTTTATTAAAAGTATGTAGTTAAAACTTACATGAATTCAAGAAATATTTGTACTTATTATCAAAGTGTTTACGGTTCACAACAATTTTCCGGATTTATTGTATTTTCAATTTCAAAGTTTTTATTCTTTACAATTCCGTGCTCCTATGTCCACAGTAAATGTCTTTTAGTTCCTAGGAGCAGTTGTATTAAGTGCACGACTTAAATAACATATCTTATACATTTTGTGCCCATATACATTACCGTTAATATGTTTATACAAGTTAATGGGTGTAATAATTTAATATTAAAAGCCGGCTATAATTAATATTCATTAATTTACGAATTATATATTCAAATTCAATTCAAATTCAAAATATTCTTTATTCAAATGCTTTTGAATCGTCGACTCTATTGCTGGTTCGGAAAGCCGTCCTACCGAGAAGAGCCAGCAAGAAACTCGGTGGAGCTGTTTTAAAAAAGAAGATTCTTAATACTAATTACATTTTGTCATAGCTATCCTGCACAAGGTCAAAGAGCAGCTATATCCACGCATTCTTATCATCAATGTAAGCCTCCACGGTATAATAGGCTTTCTGTATCAGCCTCTTTTTAACAGTATTTTTAAATTGCTGTAATGGCAAAGTTAAAATTGATTGTGGAATTTTGTTATAGAATCTTATACCCAAACCCACAAACGACTTACGTACTCTTACAAGGCGCAAAGCAGGAGCCGCAAGCTTATGTCGGTTCCTACTTTGTCTATTATATACATCGCCAATCTTTTTATAATTATGTATATTATGTATATCTATCTATCACCTCTAAAGTTATGTTACGTCGGAGCTACAAATGACAAGTGTCGACAAGAAGATTTATTAATTTATAATACTTTAATGTACACCACATATTAAAAAAACATACATTTGTAACGGTACACATAAAAATAATTTTTTTGTACTGGTAAAAGGCGACCTTATCGCTTATCTGCGATTTCTTCCAGACAACTTTTAGATTAGGAAAACTATAACGCACATAGCAAGTTGACGGTGTATTATAAGTAAGCTACATAATAATGAGAACAAACTAATACATGGACAAGTTACACAAATGATATTATAATATATCTTAATATATTATTAAAAATGAATGTTTGTTTGTGTAAGGACACAATCTCAACAGTTAAATAGAGATCGGACCAGCCATTTCAGAGTCTATAAAGGTATAGACTCTGAAATGGCTGGTCCGATTTCTATTTAACTGTTGAGTTTGTGAACGTGTAGCACTAGCTGTGCTATATAAAAATTAATAAACATAAAATATGTAAAGAAAAGATTATTAAAACTTTTTTTTCGATATTTCCAAAATATGGCCCTAATTAAATACAACATATTTAATACAACAAGTCAACAGTTGAAATTTTTATATAAGGTATACGAAGTTTTCTCCTGGATGTTACTTGATTTGGTCCATAGTTATTTTAGTATTCAAATCAACCTTCACCCGAATCCGTAATCTAAACACGCCGTTATACGGAATTTTAAATTTATAGAAAAATAACTAATAAATACTTGTACTATTTATTATATTTGTGCGATACGGCTTAGATACATAAATAAAGGTTTTTTTAGTTTAATAAAAGGATTTTTAGTCCCTCCTCAGTCTCAGAAATACAAGATTAGCCGACTCTCATTATTGGTGTTAATATTTCTACCTCAAACTATAGTCGACACAGTATTATTGCAAAGGAGAGGGCCAAAATTTCATACATCTTTGGGCCCAGACGTGACGCCCAGACGCCCAGTATTAATTTTTGTGTTGTAAGGTAGAAAAATATTTGTTATCTTAGGATCAATTATTATTTTATTTTATTTCTATGGGGGAACTATATAATAAGAGTTATAGTCTGAGGTTCTGGACAACTACAAGTACATGCTAAATACCATAAGAACATATTAAAAACGATAGGATTTGTAATAAAAATTATAACAATAAGCTATCATCATTGAAGTAAAAGTTGATCATTCATTTATTGTCGTCAGAAAACAAACCATTTCGAGAAAACACTTTCATAAGCGCAACGTATATTTTAGTTACTAGTCTATGGCAACATGTACTAAAAGATGACTTATTATTGACATATATTGTAATATTTTTTATTTGATCCCGCAGAGATTAAAATCGTAAGCCATACAGCCAATGAAAAAAATATTTTATTCTAAAGACAATTCTAATATCTGGAAAGTAATTAATGTTACTAAAATGAAGCTAACATATTTTTTACATTAATATTTTAAATTATTATGTTTACAAAAACGTAATTAAGGAATCTTTATTTTTTTTGGTCTATTAATACTAACGCTGGAATCCAGCGCTGTGTAAGCAATTAAAAAAGTAACAATTTGACAATGATACGTTCCGTTTAAGGCATTAACTACTTTAATACCATTATAAATATCATTATTAAATAAGTTTTTTTAACATATTCCCATTGAAAGTTTATAATATTTAAAGTGATATTTAAACAAAGAAAAAACTAAGAATTTTTGATGTATGTGGGGTTTCTGTAACAATTACGCCCAGTTCTGGAACCCTCCTTTTTATGGGAATTATTGTAACATCGACTTCATTAGTTGGTGTTCATTCTGAGTACATCGTCAACCAAATACATGACGTATCAGAAATATTATTGCGTAATATTTTGATATATAAATATATACAAATGTGACTAACGTTTTATATGAAATAAAATATGTCATCCATTATATTGTTAATACGTTAAACATTTGGTACATTTGTGTATTATTCGAGTTTTCGCGTTTAAACCGCGGTGACTCGTGGAAATGTATGCTAGGAGGATTTCTTGTTGGATTCCAGTATCTTGTCGTCGGAGAACATCTCCAATTGCTTCATGTAATAAGTGTTGAAGTTTAATCTGAAATTATGATTAATATAAGTTAAAATAAATTATATGTTATTCCTTCTGTTACGTAGCGGCTTTTTAGAATCCCACTGCTGGGAATAGGACTCCTCTCTCCGCTTCTGGAAAGAAGGGTTGGAGCTAAGACCTACCACGCTGCTCCAATGCGGATTGGTAGGTTACAAATATCTCCTGAATTCTCTAGAGATATGCAGGTTTCCTCACGATGTTTTCCTGCACCGAAAAGCGTGTGATAAATTGCATTAGACACATGAGTTTTAATAGAAAAACTCATTGGTGCCTGCCCGGGTTTGAACTCGTGTTCCCCTCGAAAGAGTGGCACGGTTTCACCGTTAGGCTAGCACAGCTCTATTCCTTCTGTTATATTACGCTCATATTTGTGTTTACAGAAATAAATATCGCAAGTTTGGTATAAAAGCGACCGAATTTAAAATTAAAAAAGAGAAGTCAGCAAATTTTGTTTAGAAAAGACAGGACAAATATGAAGAGCTTTCATCTTTATACAAACTGGTAAAAACCAAAAGTGGAGAAAATTGCTTAATGTCGTTAAGGCTAATAGTAGTATCGAAAAAACAACTCCAAAGTGCCTATAAACTCAATCTCATCATCGAGTAGTGCAGCTTCTAACTCCTGTTATGGACTGTCAGATGAACTTTATTGTAACTTTAAAAATGGTGTTTCGAGTTCGGAAATAATACCGAATATATAAGCAAAAATTTAATATAATAATAAAAGGCTATAAGCTATAGTAGCCCAGCAGTGAGGTGAGACTAAGAGGGTCGCGAGATCAAACCTCGGCAGGTACCAATGAGTTTTTCTATCGAAAATTATAAGTCTAATTGATAATTGCAATTAAACATACGCTGTTCGGTGAAACCTGCATATCTCTAGAGAATTCTGGAGATATGTGTAACCTACCAATCCGCATTGGAGCAGCGTGGTCTCAGCTCCAATCCTTCTCTCCAGAAACGGAAAGAGGAGGTGTATGCCCAGGAATGACACCGTTACTTTTACTTTTATTTGAGCAATATTTTAAAGTGATAGATAGGTACATACCTGGCGGATATATTAAGCAACTTATTAGTGTTGTTATCTCGTGCCATTTGCTCGATAATGGCGAGAACAGAGAGCAGAGCCGCAGTAAATCTCAGCCCATAGCGTGACACGGAACGCGAGAACGAATCCGCCGATCCACTAGTAATCGTGCCATCACAGCCTGGACCCTGTATTGTAACACGCGATACTATATGAATCATGGAGAAACTAGATAATACATAGAGTAGACGAGCTATTTTCAGGCCTGTGAGTGTTCAACAAATAATAAGCGAACATAAGAGACCCATACTTATCTTTGTCTAATCACACATAAAAACAGAACCAGATATATATGTAGATTTTAAACTTTCGCGATTCATACTTATTAATATGTAAAAATACGGGTCACATCGCGACTAAATCCCTTTTTTTTCGAATTGACTGTATGCTGTTAGTCCTAACGGCTTTTACAGCGTCACCGGGCAGGACGGGCGAGCGCAGAAGCATCGCAAAATCCGACTAAATCCCACTGTCCCACTGACTCAGTTCGTGACCACGGATGCAACTCTGCAGAAACGTCGAACCTTACACAAAGATAACTCGATTTAGTCGCGATATGACCCATATTTTTACATATTAACCATATAGTAGTCTCATTTACTTGCTGTTATCTTTCCAAGGAAACATTTTAGGTTGCCTTCCCTACTCTACGACAATTAAAACACATCATGAGCTGTCAAATAAACATTTTTTTATTTACCTACTGCATGTTTCCAATTTTTAAATATTTAAATTATATAAAATCCATCCTCTTTTCCTATTCAGGTCTCATCACGACGACGTACGCCATTTTAGGTTTATATTGTCATCGAAACGATTAATGTGCAATGTGACAATTTGTCTAATGCATACTTACTAATGTTATAAATACGAAAGTCTCTCTGTCTGATAAAATTAATAAAAATTTGAAACAGTTGGAGCTTATATACTGGCCTGGTTTAACACATATTACATAATTGAAGATTCGTAATAACTATTATGTAGGTTAAATTAACACTATGCTGTATAACTATAACAACAGCTTTATATTAAACTTCTTCAAACTCTACCACGGGTATAGTTTAAAGAAGTTTTTATATTATCACTTGGCTCTACATATTGCAAGTATGTAACTAAACATTTTTAAATATTAAAAATTTGAAAAAGATAGATTTGCAGGTAGTTCAAGAGCTAAAAGCTAAATCAGATAAAAGAAAATACTCACCGTAAAATTCTAAAACAGAAGAGTCATGAAAAAAGCAAGAGTATGTTTGTAATGATTTAGATTATTCACAAATACTACATGAAGGCAGTACTTAACTATAAAAAATAATTCTTTTAATACTTTTCATCTTTCATTTCATAAAGAATTTTACAATAACGAAAATGATTTACAACCGCTTCCTCAAAATTTTAATAATTTTTATACAGTGTAAATAATATGAAACGAAATTTTATGTGGAATATCAATAATTATTTGGATGAAAAGATATTTGTGCAGGTACGAAAATTATGTACCAATCTAAACTAAATGTGTCTACCCCCACAAAAATGAAAATCATATATCTATATCAATCAAGAGTACCGGAAATAGCGACGTTCTTAAATTTGTAATAATTTATAAATTTCAAACAATATCTTTAAAAAAAACCTAATATGGAAATGTTTATTGAAGAATTATATACGAAAATTAATAATATCTACATCCCATACTCATACACCGACACAAAAATGTCGAAAACAGTGACGAAGTCGTCAAATACTGAATGTATTTTGAAAATCAACATTTCGTTAAATATTAATTAGATATGACAATCAAAACTGTTAATCTAATTTCTTAATTTACAAGGCATA
The DNA here is from genome assembly GCA_947086505.1 of Morpho deidamia. NCBI lineage: Eukaryota > Metazoa > Arthropoda > Insecta > Lepidoptera > Nymphalidae > Morpho > Morpho deidamia. The sequence continues at coordinate 8,314,630 of CAMTZC010000025.1, forward strand.
ACCATTACTATAAATGACAGTGTTCTAATACAGTGATTTTTATTTATGATCATGTACGGCTTTTGTGCTTAGGTGGTATCTATAATGCTTTATACCTCGCTATAATCAGTATTGTCATACGTTGGTCCAAGCATACTGTTAAGCTCTGCGTCCACGAAGTACTTGTGCATCTCCTTTTGCCAATTAAGTGTTTTGGTAGCGTTAAAAAATAAAATAAATTAATTACTAGATAATATAAGCAACTGGAAAGAGTGAAGACCAAAATTATAATGCCTAACAGAAAGCTATAATTTTTAATGATATTAGTCCTGTGAATGAAAATTACAGGTACTATTTAAGCGTGTTATTGCATTTCTTAGAAATAAAATTTTTATTATTTTATATCAACTAATTATGTAGATTCATCAAATCCAACACCAAAAAAACAAACGAACAACATAAAATTTGCTTAGAACATGCACATAAAAATATTTATAATTAAAAACCATCGATATGAGATAAAAGTAAGAGTAAATAGACATTCAATATAGTTAGATAAATTAATTAATGCATGTATGAGACGACTACAATGTGGTGTTCCGTACCCAAAGTAAGTAGCTTACTATATTATTTTTACTAAACTCGCGCATTATACCTTCAAAAACATTCATAAACACGAAAAATAAATCTTTCCTACAAAAAATATCTGCGCGACCACTTTATAAAATTACTACTTGACACGATATTTAAATTGTACAACCGACTCTTTCACTGTAGATTGAATATTAACTACAAACTTACCTTCAGTTTCGTCAGGAAAAGAACAAAACAACCAGAGATATATATTTAATTATTATTATTAGATATTTAAGAGTACAATTAAAGCCAACACATTGTACAACACAACTTGTAGTTTAATACAACAAATTATGAGTTAGAATCAATGGTGTAGCTATCGGAGAACTAGACGGGGCAGTGCCTCGAAGCTTCGAAGCTCAGTGAGGCCTTTCAGCTTGGCCGCACTGGAGTACGTTGAATTCGGAACACGAACAATACGGCCCTTTTTACAGGTTTTTAGTTTATTTTTCTCACCATGGTCTTTTGTTACATAGCTACGCCACTATTTGGAAGCCACTTTGAAATATTTAACTAGATCTCTCTCTAGTTATTGCTTCATTACTGAAGATCCTGGCTAGACTTTATCCTGTAGATGACTTGTTTCCACCGGCTCCAATTAGTGGCCATTGTTGTTGTTGTTGGCCATTTTACTAGATAACATTTCAAAATTTATTATTAAATATTTATTTCAAACGAACGTACCTGTATAAAGTTGCAGAACTGCACGCAGACGAGGCAAAGCGTGGTAACTGCTTTCAGTAGTTGTGGACTTGTCAGCATGCAGTCGCCGAGACAAGACTCCAGAAAATCGTTATGCCGCTCTAGGACTTCATCTACATTGTTCACCTACGAAAAATTAACGTTACATATTTAAAAATTATATATGTAGTATATCTACCAGTTGTCCGTCACCCATAACACAAGTATTAAGTTACTTTGGGGACGGACGACCGTGTGTGTAAGTGTCCCATATATTTATATTTATTTATTTATAGGTTAAGATTAATAAAAATCAACTACTTTTACAACTAATTTTTAATTTGTAAAAATAAAACTGTTTATTGTAATATAGCTTATTTACTATTGTTATTTTTTCGTTAAGTTGTTTGGTTAATTATCTTATTAATTTCTTTTCTTATTATCTCTGTGGCTATGTCACAATTTTTTCAAATGAAATTAGTTTTGAAATTGTTTGCAATTACAAGTCCATTACAGGCATGAAATATTCATGTGTATACGAATTTTATTTCATAATAATTATAGGACAAAATTGTATGTAAGTTGTAGGCGTAATAACTTAAAAAAAAAGAATATTGACGACTTCTACTTAGAAATAAAAATGACTTGAAATATGAAATTCCAGAAAGATAATAAAGGCTAGTATAAATTATTCAACTGAACTCAAAAACAATTGACATGACTAATAAGTTGAAATTCCAATAATTCTTTACTACGCAAAATTTACAGAATTTAAATTTACTTGTAAAATCGGCAATATCAGTTTCGCGGTAAGTTACATTTCAATCAAAAATGATTTTCAAACGTAGTAAGTTTTCAACTAATATTTTTTTATATTTGTTTAAAACCAATTTTATTTTAAAACCAAGTTAAGTTTACATGATAAATTATATCATATTCCTGAACGTAACAAAAACATTATTAATAAAAAAAAGTGTACAAAGGTCAACTTATCCCTTTGACGAGATCTTTGCCAGCTAAACTACCTAATTTTATTTTCAAACTAAGCACAGTTTTGAGAATAATGAGAAAATAAACATAATCAGTTAAAATAATCAAAAACGACTGACACGTATATGCATGTTATTAAAATAACCTTTTCACTGTACTCCTTTAAGTATCGAAAATAAAAGCTCTTAGTGATAAAAACAACGAAGTATTCGTGGGTTTAATGATGCACTTTAAAAGTATGCAGATGTGGGTTACAGATAACAAATGGTCAATAGTTCGAATCTTTTTAAAGTGAGTCTTGGTCATAGAGAGATATTATATATAGTAGAGTAGGTACGGGCCTATAAGTGAGAGTGTCGCAACAAACAATGAGGGGGAAGATGAAAGTCATATACTTGTCTTTGTCTTGTCATAAATAGAGACATAATATAGTAAGTGTCATTTGCTTTCTCTTTATTGTCGGTTAACGTAATTTGGGCTGCCTCCCTACTCTAGTATAATAACTATGGTCTTGGTGCTATCAAACAATTATCATGTATTGAACTGTTAGTCAAAATCATCCATGGCTATGTAGGAAACGACTGAGACAATCAATTTTTAACCTTAATAATTTAATTATAAGTAAAAGTAAAAAGTAAAGTAGCGGCCAGTTACAATCCCGCTGCTGGGAATAGGCTTCCTCTCTCCGTTTCTGGAGAGAAGGGTTGGAGCTTAGCTCCTACTACGAGACCTACCACGCTGCTCCAATGCGGATTGGTAGGTTACACTTATCTCCAGAATTCTCTAGAGATATGCAGGTTTCCTCACGATGTTTTCCTTCACCGAAAAGCGTGTGATAAATTGCAATTATCAATTAGACACATGAGTTTTAATAGAAAAACTCATTGGTGCCTGCCCGGGCTTGAACTCGTGTTCCCCTCGAAAGAGTTGCACGGTCTCACCACTGGGCTTTCACAGCTCAATTATAAAGCTCAAGCTTAATTATATATTCATCATAATAATATCTCACATTTAAATTTCATAATTCAATGTGGTTTGTCCGCCGTGTGGTATCCAGCTGAGTAGAATATACCACCCTGTTTTTTACCGAGGGGTCGTAAGGTCAGGCAGGCGGCCGGTCATAAAATGCGCAGCCAAATCATGTGACAACATGTTTTTAACATGCCGTGCCAACCCCACTTAGAGTGGGATAAGGGCAGAAGGATGATGATGAATATTCATTGTGCTTTATTGTACATACATATTGTTAGAAAAGAATAAAGATAATATACGTTTGATAATTCATCCCTTATACATGACTCGTGATAACAATGGCTCTCTTTATTTGATGCAATAATGACTAACTCAACCTTGAGAAGCTGTGACGTGATTCGAAAAGTAACGCCTACAATAGTCAATAAGTCGCTCCGCCCACAGCAAAAAGCAAAGGCTACACAAAATAAAATAGTAATCTACAACCAGTAAAAAACTAGGCTGTTAATTTATCGATATACGAAGGTTGCGATCCCAATAACTCACATAACTCTTTCACTAGACAAAACAGACACGTGGCGGGGCAGTAAAATAATGAATGCACCATTAAAGTTAATCCCCAATGCTTAGTTCGCGAAAACTTCGAAAATTATTGAACAGATTGTTATGAGGTTATCTCTAATACGTGGAGTAATTCACGATGAAGATTTAAAAGTAATAGTAAAATTATTTAGCATCATATATATTTCCTATTTACTTTATCGCGGATTATAGCAAAATAATTTTACTATTACTTTTGTATTATGGATCTCCGCAAAGTAAGGCCTAATTCTATTATGAAGATTTAAGTGTATATTTATCTACAGTTTTGTGTAAATTAGTTAAAATATCATAATAATTGTTGTCGGTTTGGAAAAAGTCAAGCCCCCTGGGAGCTTTCATTCCAAATGCTACCTTATCCCTTTGAGATAATGTGCACGAACGAAATAATGTACGATGGGGATATGCCTCTTTTAACGGCCACCAAAAAGTCACGATCGCATATATTCATCTTTTAAGGATAACTTACTTTACCCATTCTAAATGTAAAAAGCCAATCACGCTCAATGCGAATTGGAACGATATTTAAACAGATACAGTATGAATTATCAACTTGTATAGATTAATTACTATAAGCATTTGATGTTGAACCTTACATACATACAATCTCCTGCCCTTATCTCATACTAAGTGGGGTCGGCACAACATGTTAAAACATGTTGTCACATGATTTGGCTACATATTTTACGACCGGCCGCCTGCCTGACGTCAACTTACCTTAGTCGCTTTTTACGACACGTCGGTAAGAAATGAGGGTGGCCTATTCTATGCAGCCGGATACCACACGGCACATTACCTTAGTCGCCTCTTACGACACCTCTAAAGAAAGGAAGGTGGTCTATTCTATTCTGCCGGATACCACACGGCTTTGATGTTGAACCTTATGATATAATATTGCTCTACTTTCCGTGCAGAGCAGGGCTAGGTCCCTTGTTATAAATACGAAAGTCTCTTTATTTGCTGGTCCTTCTGTCACGTCCGAAACAAATCCATCCGACTTTTAGTGTGGCGATACTTGAAGGTGTAATGAGTTATATAGTCTACTATTATCTCGGTACAGAAGTTCACGAAGCAGAAGTCGGAGGTAGAAGTTCTTCAATAACATAAAACCTTTGCCATTGGACGTTAAAAACGAAAAAAAAACTTACCTTAGCATTTACCATATTAATATGAATTAATCAAATATTTCGAACGCTTAGCAGTAGTGTGAGTTCTCAAAGAAGCCCATAACTTGGAAGAGCAAGAAAAAACTGGCTTTTAAAAAAAATCGTAGCTTGATGTCATAGATGGCTTTGAAATAAGGATTAACGATGTATATAACTCAATTAAGCCTTATTTTCTATTTAACCCCTTTAATACTAAGCGTTCGATTTCATATCACAAGTATTTTTTTTGATGTCATGTATATAGGTTACAAAATTGTTTTGAATATTGCATATGAACTTTCGAGCTTTACGGTTTAACGTTGTCATTAAAAACAATAACAAAAATATTTAAAAAAATTATCTAAAGCGTACATAAAATTTACACATCATGTTACTGATTAAAGGGCAGATAAAAATGTAGATAAATAACGCACACGTCCTGTGTGTCTCTTTTCGGAATTAACGAATAAATACACCATTAAATGTTCCATATGAGTAAGGTTTAATAGTTTGATGATTCAAATGGCTGTAGAGCAATATGAGCGGTAATTGAGTTTGCCATCGCAGGATCAGCAAGTTTCGCTGTCGCCTCCCACTCGGCTGCGCGCGCGCCGCCTCACTCTAACTACGAACTCGAGGTGCGCGGCCGCACAACATGGCACACCAATAGCGGCTAAAGTGAACAAGTGCTTGGTGATTGTGAAAAGTGATATCATTGTCTCATCCTTCATATATCTTCAGGTGGGTAATAAGTTATGTTACAATCCATATTACACTGTCACAAACAAAGGAATTTAGAATTCAATCATACACCCGAGTAAAGCGCAATTAGAATCGCGAATATGTTTTTTGTAATATAGTAAGAAAGAGAATTGAAAATACTTACTTCTTCGTAACGAAAGATTCAGGAAATAATGCTTATATCAGATCCGAAAGGAAATTTTGTATTTAAACTATTGTATATTTACGTTTAATCTTAAAAATGATGTAAAGAATAAATAGTTCATAGAATGCCAAAAGTAACAACAAATTAAACATTTTCAGGACATGACTTTTATAAAAGTTATACTAGTCTATCTCTTATACATAAAAATAAGACTTTAAATGTATATTTTTACGTATTTAACATATACCTTTCAAATATACCTATGTTTGTATATGTTGATATTTAGCAAGGGCAATATGACTAAATAGGTAAAAAATTGAGTAATAATATAAACATGTGGGTGTAAACATTGAACTGGGATCTTAACATACGACTGGAGCCCTCGAACAAGGTCGACCACGCTGACGTCATTATATTTGTGATGATGCAGGACATGCGGGCGAATAACACTCCGCGGGTAGTATGACGGTAATTGATAAAGTGGGTTAACTTGTAAGCTACATAGAATATAGAGCATATCCGATCTCGGTTGATATATACGCAAAAAGTAATCTTGTTTTAAAGAAATTAAAAGGAATTCAGTCTAGAGATTTGTTTATAATTAATCGTTATTGTCGTATTTAGGAATGGTTATTATTTGATTTCTTTTTAGAGAATCTTCTATTTATAATATCAAGAAAAGTGATCGGAAATGGAGCAATTTAAGATACAAATACAATATTTTTTCCGTAATTTAGAAAACGCTTTTGTGTCTTACATAAAGTTTAATGCAAAGGCGAATTCTAGACACTTCTTAGAATACCGTCGTGGGTTACTGATTCTTCTCTCAGAGGAAAGAAAAGAGTAAAAGGGGCTCAGTGATGGAATAGTATCAAATCGCTCTATTGTGTTACAATAAAAAGTAAAAGTAAAGTAATGGCCTGTTACTATGCCCAGTGCTGGGCTAAGGCCTCCTCTCTCCTTTTTTGGAGAGAAGGATTGGAGCTAAGACCTACCACGCTGCTCCAATGCGGATATGTAGGTTACACATATCTCCAGAATTCTCTAGAGATATGCAGGTTTCCTCACGATATTTACCTTCAGCGAAAAGCGTATGATAAATTGCAATTATCAATTAGACACATAAGTTTTTAATAGAATTTGAAACCTCATTGGTGCCTGCCCGGGGTTTGAACAATTATGGGTTATGTTACAATAACAAAGAAGATTCAGTATTACGCTTAGTTATATTAAAGTGCAATGAGAATAAAGGTTCATGAATCCATATCTTATAAAAATGTTATTTCACTTCAATGAAACCAGGCAATGTTTCATTTAAAACAGGTTAGACTTAGCCTAGGTTTATAATGTAGTATTGATTTACTCTCGACTGCATGGTATGTGCATCTATTGCGGTGAAGTTATATATAAACAGGTTTTAAGTTACAGTGACAGGTATTTACGTTTATGCGGGTTTAATTGAAAATTTTTATTAATTCTGTTTTTACCTACAGCGAAGAATAATAATTTTTAATTATTTTTATGATTAGAAAGAAACAGAAATAGTTTTGTAAAGAAAATAAGTACAGTAAATTTCACTTGTAGGCACTTTTTGCCATGTAAACTTATATAAAAAGCTTTTTCGGTTTTATTCGCGACCATTGATTTTTTACCTCAATAAAAATGTATTTATAGTCTATGTCGTAAATTAGGTTTAGACGTACTTATATGTAAATCCGTTTCTCCAGTTGGACGCCAACGCAGTACAAACAGACACACACACTCACAAACTTTCGTCTTAATAATATTAGTAAGGTTAATTAGGAATGTCTGATAGATATACAGTCTGCACTGTATATAAATAAGCCTGTATTCATTATAGAGAATTTCGTTCATCGATAATCGTACGTCTAAGAATTGTTTTATAACAATTTTCTAAATTATAAATATATGGAATAAAAATGCGCAGCGGTCTGGCTATTAATTTATATCCGAGGAACGGGCAGCTTAAATACACGCTCAAAGGGGTATTAAAGGTAAGCTTACAAAAAAATCACCACAAGAAATCGATTGGGTTACGATACGATACGATACGATGAAATGCATGAATTGTAATTATCTTAGTACTTTTTATCAAATATACTTCTTCAATCTCTCACTAGATATGAAATATCGCGGATTGTATTGTCAAATTGAGATAAGTCGTGCAATACTTTAGATGTATTTGTTGTTTTCGTACCTACAGACATAATAAAAGAGGAGTAACTTTATTTTCAGTTACTTTGTTAGCCCTAATAATTTTTACTTAATTATTTCAAACATTATGTGATAATTGTTGCCATAATAACTTGCATCATATTATCGTAATAGGTCTAAAAAGTCATATGATATAATTTAGCGTCGATACAATGCATAATGATCGGCGAAACGATCTGAAATATTAATGGCCTATAAATCTACAATTTCTAAACCCTATCATCATTTGAAAGGCATCAATTGAAGCAACGGTCATCTCGAAACATAGACATATACATTATCTTCATAGGTTAACAGTTTCTCACGCGTATATCTCATAGAATGTTTGCGCAGATAAATAACGCGTATAACTCGATTTGTGTTTGGAGAGAATGAAGAGGGTTTCAGAGCGTCTCTACTCAGTCTTTATTCAGAGAAGTAACAGTTAAGTTAGTACCTATAACAAAGTTGACAGACAAACAGTTCTATCGTTGCTATATAAAGTTTTTGATATAACTTACTTAAACTTTGCGAAAAAAAAATGGCATACTTTGTAATGCCTACATGCAGGATTAGTCCTACTGCGTGAATTTGTAAATAATACATGTAAATCGCTCATAAAGCATTAGATACATTGTCTTTAACCGTAGATTATATCTTTTTTTTTTTTTTTTTTTTTTTTTTTTTTTTTTTTTTTTTTTTTTTTTTTTTTTTTTTTTTTTTTTTTTTTTTTTTTTTTTTTATTTATATTCCTCTGACAAGGGGATCAGAGTCATTTTTTACAGTTTTTGTTTTAACTTATTATTTTATCTAGTTTTAGTTTCTTATTTTTCTAATATCTTAATTTCTAATTACATTATTGCTTATTTTTAACATTTCCTTTCTTAGATATTAACAGGATATTTATTTCTAATTACTTATAGGGCTTATTCTAATATAATTTTAATGCTTCTAATACATAAGTGGTACATTACTATGTTTCTGTCTGCATGACGGTGACGTTATATTATTGTCTTATTTTCTAGTGCTTATTAACGTAATTTTTGTTTTTTTTAGTAACCGCAGTGCAAGATGATTTTAGTTGTGTGGGTCTGAGGCTAAATTTTTCATATTTTAATTGCTCTATCTTATTTTTAATTCAAGTTATTTTATCTAGTCTAATTTTGTTTAAATATTGCTGCTATTTTATACATTTGTATTTTGTTGTGCTTCTATTTTATGGTTTTACCATTTATATAATTACTATATATGTGTAAACACCATTTAGTTTCTGTTTTTATTATTTACACTTTTTACTATTTTTATGCAATATTTTATAAACTTATTTCGGCTATTTTTATTGCTTATCAGTTGTTTTAATGTTTCTAACTTTATTTTAATATTGTGCTCTTGTTCAAAATTATTTCTGGCTACTGCGTATATCGGACATTCGATTAATAGGTGGCTCACACTCTCACTGACTCCTGGTTCGCAAGCACATGATGGGTTGTCTTTGCATCTAAACCTATGTAGATACTGAGAGAACCCACCATGGCCGGTCAAAGCTTGAGTCAGCTGAGGTGTGATTTCCAGTTTCCTGACCACATTAAATGCTTCAATTGCATCAGGGAAAAACATTTTCGTTACAGATGCAGTGTCGCTGGTGGAGTACCTCCGGTTCCATTCGTCAAGAGAGTCCAGACGAAGCTGCCTCTTGACGAATGATACCGGGCATCTGTCATAATCTGGCTTCTTCTTCAACCCCAGAGCGGCTTCCTTTGCCAGTTTGTCGGCTCGCTCATTCCCCTCCAGTCCTGCGTGAGCCTTAACCCAAAACAGGGAGATTTCCTTATTTTGGGCTTGACATACCCTTATGTTGTCTAGGGCTTCATTAGATTATATCTTATGTACTTTGCGTTATACTGAATATGCTCGTATTTGCCTATATGTATATTGTATAAAACATATATATCCGTTTGGCTCAGGATAGCAAGCTTTTCCGGGTATATGCTGCTGCACTAGTGTTTACACATAAGCGTTCTTTTCTACGTGATATTGCAGTGAGCTATCCGCTAAAAGGCTAGCTTTTAAATTTAGTACTTGCGTATGAACTTTACGTTTAAGTATAGATAAAAACCTACATATGTATATTTTTTTGAGAGTGTAATTGTTATCGCACGTATGTTATTCATGCCTGTCCATGGTGACTTAATTTTTTGTTAATTTTCAAAATATGAATGCAATAATAAGGCTTTTAACTAAGTGAGAAGTTGAAAAACAGTCTCGTTCTAAACATCGGCTCGAGACGACTGTGCGACCTAACGTCTAGGTCGTGGTAGATGTTGACTTTGTCTAACAAATAGGTGTAGTCTCGCGTTCAGACTTTGTAGATCTTGTTATCGACTGGCGTATTGTGCATAGTGGCGTGCGAGACATGTCTCAATAAGAGATATGTTTGTATGCCGTCATCAAGTTCTGAGTGTCGAATGAGGTCGGTAAGTGTTGATTACAAACTATCGTTCCATATCATTGTCGAGTATGTTGGAATGAGATGATTGTTATACTGGGAAGTAGTTTTGGTGACGATAAACTCGTGAAGTTTTGAGAAGTGTGTTTCGTACGTTTAGTGACAGAGTGGACTAGATTTAAAAAAAACTAGATTTTTCGATTAATTTTTCCGAGTACATATAAAAGTTGTGTCAAAACTTAAAGACCTATTTTTTTAAATTATTAAAATGTCCTCCTTTATAGGACTAATTTGAATCAGATGTTTTCAGTAAAGAAAAAAAAAGATGTAACGATTGCTCCAAAGTAACTTAGGCAACTTTCGAATATTTTTTTTTTAATTTTCCAGTTAATAAATAAAGATATTTCTTTATCTATTACCACTAATTTTATTTTTTTTAACTTTACTTTTCGAGGATTTATTTGTCACTACATTAAATTCTATAGTGTATAATAATATTATTTTATTATTTTTCTCACGGATATTAATAAAGTAGTTCATGGGCCAATATAGTATAAACAAATCACTTTTAGTAAGAAATCGAAAGGAGTTCCTGAATTATGTAAACCGGAAATTTCGAAGGCAACTCAAGCAGAGAGGAAGTAGGAGAAGATTCGAGTTTCGATACAAACACGAACAATGTTAAAATATGCAAATAAGTAGGTATTTCATTTCGTAACTGTACCTTACGAGAAGCAAACATTGATCACGTATAATAGGGACTTTTTAAATTACCACTTTATTATTTAAATCCTCGAATAGACAAGGAAATGATATATCGATTGCATACTTTGTTTTACTTAATATTGCGACTAATTAGTATTCCGGGTAACGGTCTCTTCTCACTTTGATCAAAAGATTGGCTAGAACAGCACGTTCCTTCAATATATAGATTGACAGGTTACAAATAATATATGCGATACATTATAAACAGGTTCCCTAACAATGTTCTTTCGTTATTTTTCATTTTGTATTACCATTTTGTAACATTCTATATTACCCGTATTTCACTTCTTGTCTTTTTCCTTTTGTTACACAAAGGTTGACTGGGAGAGATCCCTTTTAGAGATAAGTCCGCATTTGTACATGTGCTATTTTTTACTCTTTGCTAACAATATGTATGTACAAGAAATAAAAAAAAACAATTATAATAACAAATTGAATAATAACGATGACATGATGCATTATTGACGATGACTCCTTTTCGCCCACTGTAGGCACAGAGCCATTTATGGATTGGAAAATAATGCATAATACGCTCTCGTTTGCCACATGAATACATTATTCACTTCCGTCACAGAAAAACTAAACGGGTGCGGGTGTGTACAGCCCAATTTGGTAACTCACCTGTTATCACCTCATATAACATTAGGCTCCTAATGGGAATGTAGATATTTGGGTGTGTCAATCACAAAACTAATAATTTACTGCTTTAGATACATGATACCTTACTTTGGTAGGATATCTTATATATAAAATTCTCGCATCACATTGTTAGTGACCATACTCCTCCGAAACGGCATGACGGATTTTCATGAAATTCTGTCTAATTCAGTAGGTCTGAGAATCGGCCAACTATCGGCTACTAACAAAAATTGCTACTATCTATTTTTCATATCCCTAAGTGATAAGGGTTATCCGCCCGTAAAATTTTTTTTTCATTTTTTTATTTTTTTTAGTATATATTATGTATACTAGAAATTCCCTAGAAACAATTTATATAGCAAAACAACATTTACCCTGTCAGTTAGTATTATATATGGAGTTTGATGTGACAATTAATGAATGAATGAACCTAAATCCATATTAATATAGTAAGCATGCAGTTATTTTTTTTACATCCTTAAACGTCCGAACTGTACAAAGGCTTCATGTGTGACAATACGGAGGTAGTTTAATGAAGAGTGACAGAGGTTTTTAATCTCGATTCTTCTCTAATCGATCGATCTAAGTCTAATAAAATAAAGCGATACAAATAATGAAGACTACGAATAAGACCATCATATCGGAAAAATTAAACTCTGTTAAACGGTACATATCTTAGGACAGGTTCCATTGTAATAATAACTTCTTAGTGAAAATGTAGTATGACTTTAATAACGAAAAAATCTATACAAATGTTTTTGAATATTCATCTCGGAAACTTATCTCGGTTCTAAAGTGATATTTCGGGCATAACGGAAACAATACAAAACGAAAACATACGAAGTGAGCAAATTCGTTAGGTGGCCGTCGTGCGTAACAACAGATGGAAAGTGTTTTGTACGCCCGAGCCACCAAGTATAAATGTGGCAGTGATCTCTGTAAAAACTGTTAATCAGAAAACGGCTGACTCCGCGCCGCTCCAGCGACTCAAAATAGAAACTCAAAACAGCATCGCCGTACCCGCACTTCAGAGTATCGTAAATGATCCGCCGTTTCACATGAATTTTTATGGGCAATTAAGCACTTTGATACGGGAGTTTAGCAGAATCGATCGATATGCAAGCAACGCAATTACGAACATCGCGTTACAAAATAAACAAACATCGTTTGCTTATGGTTAGGTGCATGTTGCCAAACGATGATAAAGTTATACACATATTTATATATTACATCATTAGCGCAGATGGCAGAGCCCTGCCTTTGCGTCGCGGGTTCTATTCCCAACAAGGGCCTTATATTTTATAAAAAACAATTTGTTGGTTCTTCGAATCTGGGTCTATTTATCGCATTTAAGTAACAAAAATTTATCGCAATTAAGTATTTTAGCATTATAACAGACTGTCACTAACGACACAAGTATTAAGTTACTAACTTTAGGAACGGACAACCGTGTATAAAATTATCCCATATTTTTATTATTATTATTTAAAGACATTAATGTATTAATACGACTAAACGAAAGGTTCATTAATGAGCTAAACTTTGACGTTTTTTTCACACAATTAGAAAAGTGACAGATAAGTCAATCTCGTTTTAAGGCCAAAGCAAATTAAGCACAATGTGAAAAAAGGCCAACGGAACACACGGCTAAATTGAAATATCGTGTGCGGAACGGAAGGCTTTTTACTGTTTAGTTGGTCAAGTGCCGGATGCGCGATACCATACCTAATTCGGTAGATTATAGATTATATTTATACAAATTAAATTACAGTATACTAGCATGAGCAAATTCTTTTTCAAATAGATCAGGTCACGAAACATAAACAGAAATAAACCATCTAGATAGAATTCAATATTAACCATGGCTCACGTAATCTTTATTCATAATTTACATACGCTGTAAGGCAGCTGTAGATAGATTATCAGTCAAAGGTTTTGATAAATATGACTATTTGTGAAAATGTCATTGACGTAAGTCGTTGTTAGTACGCGACTGTTAGTATACGATTTCACCTGAATCAGCTAAAACTCGTAAACGCGCATTCATTAAAACCTTGCGTAATTAAAATTTAGCGACTATGGTCTTGGTTGGTGGAATATGAAATTTTTACTACATACTTTTATACAAAAAGTTGTGATGGTCCAGTGATTTATTTGACCACATAATCGTAACGAAGGGTATCGCAAAATTTTAAGTATGTATTTAACTGATATTACACAAACCACTGGAATGCTTTATGTGATCATACCAATGTCTTACGGAAATTGTCATATCGTGAGAAGTTCTGATGAAAAAAAACTCATAAATACAGGAGCAGCGACGTGTGTTGAGGATCACTATTCTTTAAGGTTTCTTATTAGTTTTTTCTTCCATCGATTTGATATAAATTAGGTTCTATACATGATACAAAAACACTTCACTTCACAATATGCACTTGGTCTTTTCCAAGTACATGTATGGCCTTTATAGAACAGGGTCATGGCAACCAAAAGATTGCAATGCTGATTCACATAAAATACTGCAAAATATTTTACCATACAATGTAATATTCTTAAGGACGCTTCGATTGCTATTGTGTCTATATTATATATTACTTGTCGTGTAAATTTATGGCCCATACACATTACCTTCCATTTATCAGTCCGACTTCGGCGGCAAGTCGATCACTCTTTCAAAATTCAAATGATTATTTTGTGCAACACGCAATAACGAAGATTAAGTAAATATCAGTCGAAGTAATGCGTGAGCGACAGTTATGGGACAAATCTGTATGGAGATGTTTATGAGTTAAAAGATAATAATAAACACCATCACCGGAAGCCAGTAATCATAATTTCGTGATCGATTGTTATTGTACTTAATTTTTTTTTCAACAATTCAAATTGTAAGTACTCCACAATGATTTCGGATATATCTCCAGTTATTCATAGGTATATATCAATAATAGATTAAAAATTAAGAAATAATAATAAAACGTTGTAAAACCGTTTAAAATGGTACCGAAATCAAAAAGTTAAGAGTTATATAATGGGACTATTAAAAGTCGGGCAAAGTCGTCTTCTCTCCTTCGAGAGCTGTAGCAAGAATTTAGATCTCCAGCTTTCATAAATACCGAGATATTTTTAGGCACATATACAGATTCTCTCACGATTTACTCCTGCACAGTTAAACGCATGATCAATTGTTATTTAAGAAGCTAAATTTAATTTAACTGACTTGAGACAAATATTTTTTAGTCTGTGACTTAAATGCTGATAGGGAAGGAGATTTGCGGATTGATACAGGTAAATCATTCCACAGCTTTACACCTTGAAAGCTAAATGATCTCGAGTAAGTCAGTGAGGAGCATTTAGGGAAGGCAAGATCTAATGTATTTAAAGATCTTAGCCGGCCACATCCAACATCCGACAAGAAGTTGAAACGTTCTTTGAGATATATTGGAATTAAAGGATTAAAGAGTACTTTATAAAGAAGTGATAGAATATGTAAATTTCTTCTGGATCGTATAGGAAGCCAATTTAACTTATGACGGAACTCAGTGATGTGGTCAAACTTACGCAGTCCATAAATATATCTAATAGCTACATTCTGAAGCCGTTCGAGCTTAGCCAATAGCTTTTCTGAAAGATCCAATTAAGACGAGGTTCCCTTTTAAGTGTCAGATACTGTTGGAATTTGACTTAACATACTATGTAGTTTAAAAAAAATTGAGAAATGAACATTAGAAGAAGAACGAAAATGTCAAAATCTACGCTGAACCACTGTCAAGATTTGAAAGCCATTAACTCATAGGTTACCCGTTTCCCACGCCTATATCCCATAGTGCAGACTGTTTGCGCAGTTAAATTTGTAAATTATGTGTGTAACTCGATTAGTTATTCTGAGAAGCGAATGCAAGGGGTATAAGGCCTACCTACAAATACTCTAAGGTGTCTTAGTCCTTTTAAGGTAACTCTAACGGCAATAATTCAATAGATTATTGTTCTTTTAATGCAAATAATATTTTATAGGTATAAGCGTTACTTGCAAATTGGTTTCTAGTTAATTGTTTGTGTATTTTAATACAATCTTTCGATAATATACTTACACATATACATATTATTAGCTGTATTTAAAACTCTTTAAAAAAATCAATTAAGTTTATAAATGGATGGACGTTAAAATTACCATGTATTTAATGATTTAATAATAATGTATTGGATGATGTATATGAATATATCATAAAATTATTTAAATTAAATTTGCTATTTACTTTTCTCCTTTAATAATATAGTATTTTCTAGCTTTCAAAATCAAAATTAACATTAAATATGGCATAAAGTATTGCCACTATTGATAAACAAAAATTCTGCTAACAAGCGCTATACCGGACAATGGCTAACCTACCGAGAGGGAACACGGCATTGTTGTTTTTCAACGTATGCGCTATCTCATTGGTTCAGCGTTCCGCTAAGCTATGAACGTCGTAAATATATTTCCGATTCTTTGAACATTCTACTGTTCTTTATGCTCGATGTGTTTTCACCTTAATAAAAAATACCTACAAACAAAGCGCTATTTTATTTAAGTAACTAAAATCAGCAACTAACAAAAAAATGTACGGAAATGAACACAATTGCAGATTATAATTTTTTAAAGTTAGATTTAAATATTACCATAGTATTGTAGGATCGCAGGAGACCGACCCATGGCGAAGGAAATCTTTAAGAGATATATCTCTGATAATATAATATATTGTATGACGTAGTATATGTAAGTAAACGTAGTGTAATATAATGTATTACATAGTAGAATAGATCTAAAACATTCTGGTATTAAAATTTTCTTTTCGTGGATTACATATTATATGAAAATAATTTAATCGTTCATTAAGTATTTTCGTCATCTAAAAATTATATAAAAAACAGATTACACTATATCCTCGTCTGTAATTATTTAATATATTAAAAGTTAATATATTAAAAGCCTGTTACAATCCCACTGCTGGGAGTAGGCCTCCTGTCTCCGTTTTTGGAGAGGGGTTGGGTTGAGATATGCAGGTTTCCTCACGATGTTTTCCTTCACCGAAAAGTGTGTGATAAATTGCAATTATCAATTAGACACATGAGTTTTAATAGAAAAACTCATTGGTGCCTGCCCGGGTTTGAACTCGTGTTCCCCTCGAAAGAGTCGCACGGTCTCACCGCTGGGCTACCACAGCTCTAGAATTAATATTTAATATATTAATTCTAGCAAATTTTAGACTAAAAGATCTAGCAAATAGTTCCATGATTTAGATAATTTCTACAACTAGAAACCGACGATGAAAAAAAAATTAAACTACGATGAATTTGAAAATATTATTACCTTTAATATCTACTATTCTCTAAGCTAACATTCTTAGAACTGTTATGTCATAACCGAACTCAAGGTAAGCTTTAGTCATGGTGTACTTAAGAATAAGCCGGAGACAAATATATCTCTCAGTAATCCGAAAACCACGGCTAATAAGTTTACTTATATAGGCACATACAGCGACACGATTTGTCTAATAAAGAGAAATCTTTTATAGAATTAGGCGTTACTTTGCGGAGATCCATAATAAAACAAATACAAACCTATAACCTATCGCAAAGCTTTGCGATTTTGTCGTGGAGTCTATCTCCTGATTTTTTTCGAATGTGTCTAATGCTGTTAGCCCTAATGGCTTTTACAGCGTCACCGGTGGGATGGGCGAGCGCAGAAGCTTCGCCGGGTAAAATTGATAAGAAGCGAGTGTTTTTTAGGCACTCGTAACTTATTGGGAGCGTCGCCTTAAGGGTGTCTCCTGCGAGACCGAACCTCGGCTTAAAGCGGCGCGTTTTGGAGGACTGTATCTAACACATTGACTTTGAAGAAGTCTGCATCACGGCGGCCGCGGCAGAGGGCTGCGGCCGCTTGACACAAGCAAGCGGGGACCTCGTCTTCGCCGGCGAAGACGCTGTTTGTGTGTGTATTGTGTGTATATCTTGTTGGATGCTGTGATAGCATCGTCGGGGTCGTTGAGGACGCTCTTAGGGCGCCTGTGAAATCGGTTGGGGTTATCTCCTGATGATACTTTGGTTGCGGGGCGAAACGATTGTTGAGTTTGTGATAGTGAACGTGTGTAGTGCTTGTGTATTGTGGTGAAAGTGGTGGAGGTTTGTGCATGTGTTTTTACGAATCCAGCACGTATCGGGTATGTAAATACGGATAGTCCACTATACATTTAACACTATATATATTTTCTATTTACTGTATAGCGGATTATAGCAAAATAATTTTAATATTACTTTTGAAAGAGAAATCTGTATTTTTTTATACTTATTATGCTAAATTTAATGTCGTATTACAAATATTTCGGTATTCTTTCGACACCGTCCAAATAATACTTGCAGAAATACAAATAATGAATGAAAATCCAGAAATGTATTATTAATATTTGCAACATAATGAATTGACGTCTCGTGTTGTCGTTTATTACTGTTATTAAACTGCTTTGCGATTGTTTACTAAGCCACAAATATTGAACTTTGAAAATAATGCAAACACAAATTTGTGAGAAATGTTCAATCAATATCGCTTCATACATCAAATGCTTCATTAATATCCAACCTATTCAATTAAACCGTCGTAAAACGCAACCAAATTAAACGTAATGAGGACCACAGTAGCAGATGTAGCTACGGCAGCCTTGCTATAAAGTTCATTTCCAATGAGCCGACAGTATAAAAACTGGATTCCTAATTAAGTTACAAAGTATCAGAATGGGGAACACAAATATAAGTAATTACTTGGCTGGAACAATGCTCGTGCGATACGTTATAACAGCATTAATTTTATGGCAAGGCTAGAATTTCGGGGTAATTGCCTTCATAATGTTCGTTTGAAGCCTATGTTATAAGACATTAATAATATGGTCGAACGCACCAGAGGAAACAAGTTTTAATGTTATAAAATATACTCAAGCTTCTATACCACAATACATATATCGCATACTTAGTAATAAAGTGACCTAATTAAAAAAAGATTGTGGCAAATTGCGATAAAGTGTAACGTAGCGCCTACATAACTCGTGAGTGTGTATGAGTGAATAAGAAGAGCAAGAAAACACTAGGTTTTAGTGGCTTTTCATAGATAGCGTTGAAATAAGGATTACAATGTATTTAACTCAAATAAGCTTCATTTTGTTTTAGGTCACTTTAATGCTAAACTTGCGATATACATATGTGTTTGAGTTTAGACCTGCAACGCTCTCCCGATATGTGTTGGCAATTCATCATTAGACTTACATATATATAGATGTAAGTTTGCAAAGTATTCATAAATATCATTTAAACATTTAACAGAAAATTTACGGTCTTGAAGGTGGTATGGACTCACAGGTCACTAATAAGAGTCACGTTGTCAAACTGTTCTGCCATCAAGGGTTAAATAAAATATGTATATACAAATATAAGAACTAAACTTTTAATAAAAATCCCTTAGATGTAAAATTTAATGCATGTATCCACAGAAATATCAAAATCAAGCAAATTTTTTTAAATAGTAAGATTTGACAGATTATTTCTTAATCATCTACGAGTTCTAGTAAATTTAGGATTAAAAAACTAAAATAAAATAAATAAAATGAAATACTAATAGATGTTAGATTAAAATAGTAGAGATAAGCTATTTTTAAAAGTCGATAGTATATATATTTAAGATTACCTCTAATCTATCATATATACACTAGAATGCACGCTTTACTCAAAAACCGCTGTTGATATACGGAAGATTACCATTTTGCACAAAACACATTGGAGTCACACGAAAATAAGCTGTCAGCAGTCGGCAATTTTAAGCATAAGCATCGTTAAAGCAATTTAGTGTATACCCCATGGCCGGAAAGAAATAAAAACATTTAACCCAGATTATCACCGAGCAAAATTGATTCTAATTGAATAAAGACTGTACTTACTGACTCAAATTCAATAAACTACTGCGTTCCCATGGTTATTTTGTTAAGAAAATTGTCTAACCTAAATAACAAATTAAATTTCTGTTTCAGATGCCAATGTGTTATGAGACATGACGCGGGATAGTTACGAAATGAAAACAAATCGCTTATCGAGGGGAAGCTCCCTTTTCGGTAATGATCCTCAGGTACAACTGAGAACGGCACTTCGTGCGAATGATTTTAGTACGTTTAAGAAACTTGTGAGTTACGGCGCTGTTGATCTGGAACATATTTATTCATATCCTGATTACAAAACGTGCCTCGAACTAGCTGTTACAGAAAATGATAAAATTGAATTTGTGAAATTTTTGCTTAAACATGAAGTGCAAGTGAATAAAATCAATGAAAAACATGGAACAACACCGTTGCATATGGCTGTAGAAAACGGAAATCTTGAAGCATTGGAAGCTCTTTTGGAAGTTGACACCATAGACGTAAACATAAAATGTAGAGGTAATACTGCACTGCTGACGGCAATCAAATGCATACAGGACTTAGATGATGATCGCGAACGTGAACTGGATATATACGAAGACATGATTGAGAGGTTACTCAAAGCTGGTTGTAATGCTAATGCACCGGACTTAAAAGGCATCACTCCCGTTTATTCAGCGGCAAAACAAGGTCTTGAGCGAGTCGTGACTTATATTTTAGATTATTCAAAAGATCCTATTGATTTGGATTCGTACAAAGACGCTCGGGGTAGGACCGCAAAATTTTACTTGCAAGAAGCTTTTCCACATCTTGTAGCAAAGTTTGATGCCATCATTTCGTCAGAAACTGAGGATTCTATAGATGTGGATAAATTATACTCCTATTTAAGTAGACACGATGAGGATAGTTTCATTCGCGAATTCACAAAAGTTGTTAAAAGAAATGAGCACCGAACTCTGCTCGCCGCCAACAATGGAATTAATACTATGTTACAACTAGCTGTAGACAAAGGATTTCAGAAAGTTGTATCGGTGTTGCTTAATTCAGGAGCAGATCCAAATGCTACATGCTCAGGAAATACTTCTCGTCCTGTGGCTATTGCTTGTCACAATGGACACTGTAAAATTCTTAAAATGTTTATCGACAACGAATCCACTTTATTTGATCCAGTTAACAGTGAATCACTTGTTCAATTGACTGTAAAAGGTATGCGATCACCTACTAAAAATTCAAAAGCAGATTTCAGAGGTTGCTTAAATTTACTATTAAGCCATCCAAAAGTTAACATAAACATTAACCACCAAGACTTTAAAGATAATACAGCACTTCATGACGCTGCTAGAAATGGTGACGATGATACTGTTCTAGAATTGCTTAGAAAAGGAGC
Organism: Morpho deidamia; assembly: GCA_947086505.1. NCBI lineage: Eukaryota > Metazoa > Arthropoda > Insecta > Lepidoptera > Nymphalidae > Morpho > Morpho deidamia. The sequence continues at coordinate 8,335,901 of CAMTZC010000025.1, forward strand.
TTGTGTGGGCTTACGTAATAAGTTTGATGAGCCTCCATTGGCAGATATAAATGCAAGAACTTTAGAAACTTTCTTGGACGAATGTATTGAGCCAAATAGTGAAAGACCAAGTGACGAAGATTACGAAATTCGCATTAAATATAGTTTTCTTGTTTATCCTAACAATTCGTTAGAAAATGAATTGTGCAAAGTTCCTCTAATGGACAGCTCTAACAATAATAACACCGCAAAAGAATTTGAGAATATTTTAGCCCCAGAAACAGAAGCTCTTCTGTACATGACAAGAAACGAAGAACTCCGACCACTGCTCAAACATCCAGTAATAACTAGTTTCCTATATTTAAAATGGCAAAGAATAAGTTGTCTTTTTTATGCGAACATAACATTTTATTCACTTCTATGGTTAAGTTTGATTTTGTACATAATTTTGGGATATAGCGTTGAAAAGCAACAATCGGATTCCATTGAAACAATTAATGTTATAACTCATATTGGCGCAATTATTGGATTGATACTTTTAATTATTCGAGAACTATTTCAATTATTAGTGTCACCATCAAGATATTTGCAAAGCATTGAAAACTGGATGGAAATTGCTTTGATTTTCGTTACAGCATCTATTGTTTGCAATGATTCAGCTCCGGAATCTACAAAACAACAGCTGTCTGCAGTTGCTATTTTATTATCGTCCGCGGAACTTGTTTTACTCATTGGTCAATTTCCTACCTTATCAACAAATATCGTAATGTTACGAACAGTTTCATGGAATTTCTTTAAGTTTTTACTTTGGTACTGCATTTTAATCATAGCATTTGCTCTAAGTTTCTATACGCTATTTAAAAGAGGTGAAGAAAACAAAGACCAACTAGCACCTAATCCCAACAATAAAGGACAAGAGGAAGAAGAGGAAGAGTTTTTTGAGGATCCAGGCAGATCTTTATTTAAAACTATTGTCATGTTAACAGGCGAGTTCGACGCTGGATCTATCAAATTTAGTACATTCCCTGTGACAAGTCACTTAATATTTATCGTTTTCGTCTTCATGATTCCCATTGTATTATTTAATTTACTGAATGGTTTGGCTGTTAGTGATACACAGGAGATAAGAGCGGATGCTGAATTAGTGGGTATTATATCAAGAGTTAAACTTATATCTTATTTTGAAAGTGTTCTTATTGGTAGAGTATATACACAACCGCTAAAATGCTGGTCGTGGCTACCGACTTCCCTCCAAGATTTAAACATTATCAAACCACAAATGTTGTGTATAAAACCTTTCGCTAAACGAATCAGTCTCTTTCCATTCTTTTTACCAAAATATAGAATAACAGTTAAACCTAACCAAGACAACAAAATCGTAATACCTTATCCAGAACCTCTCGGCAAATTTGGCGATGATTACGAAGATATTGAAAGCGGAAAGTGTTGTTTCGAGCAATGTCACGCTTACAGATTAGACAAAAGAATTGTCAAAAATGCTAAACATATTATCAATAAGAGAACGTACGTATCTGAATTTGATGAAATAAAAAATATACTGTTAAAATTTGAAACTAAAATGGGCAGTATGGAAAGCACAATAAAGAAACTACTGCAAACGTTGGAATCGCGTTAACAAGTAACTTTAAGATAAAGATTTATTGTAATCATTATTAATGGTAGAATTACATTTTAAGAATGCTTTTTACGTTAATAAACGAGATATTTATAATACATTTCTTTTTTATGTTAATGCAGTGGCGTAGCAAGTATATTTGGGGCCCGGGGCCAATTGTCACCTGGTGCCCCCCTTCTTCTAAAGAGTAAATAAATTTAGATTTCAGAACGCAATGACTGTAATATATAAATTTAAATTGGTTCAATATGATATTATCTATATTTAAAATAACATTAGATTATGATAAAATTTATTTTATATACTCTGATACTATAATACAAAGATTATAAAACTGAAAACAAAATTCTTATGACAAACATTACGTACAGAACAAAAATAAAAAATTAAAAAGTTTAATTACGATACAGGTCTTGTGTGGACACCTGTATCATAATGTAACTTTTTAATCATAACGATACATCTATAGATGATAGATACATACAACTGCCAGCTGGACCAAGGAAGTTGAACCTCTACCTTAAAAAAAAATGTTTCAATGAATGGGTCCGCGGCGACGCAACACGCATGCGCAATCAATGTTTGCGCCTTGGCGCCAAATATTTAAACGAAGTTTAGTTTTGTTTGAAAAAAAATTAGTTTTTGTGTAAAAACATGTCTGAGAGCGGGGATAGTGGTATTGTACACCACCAGATATTCTGACAGCTGCGTCAAACATGACCGTGAACCTGTTGCCCACGAAATCTAGGAGCAACTATATTAAATGTTACCACGAGTTCATGGAATGGAAACGTACGTTTTACGTATTATAGTACGAGAGTAGATAAAGTAGTGTATGATACTGTACATAACTTGGTCTTATAACACTCGTGTGACACTATACCCTTATTATGCAACAGTATCATAAACTACTATATTTATTTATTGAATAATGATATGATTTCATTATTCACCAAAAAAAAATTATTTTTTTTTTTGTTGCCCCCCTTGCCTGTGGTGCCCTGAGGCGACCGCCCCTCTCGGCACCCCGTAGCTACGCCACTGTGTTAATGTGTCTTCAATTTTTTACTTGGATCATGTTAAAAAACAAAAATATTTTGTCTTTTCACATTCGATAATGGCATAAAAAGCTCTTAATACTATTAATTACTTACAACGCTTTAATTATTATGTAAACCTTTAATAGTACAGCGAGGTTATTTAATGAAAATATATAAATTTATTGTGTGTTTAAGATATTGAAGTTATTCTTTTATTACACAAAGATCATTGAAGATATCAAAACTTCGAATAAATATCTTATATGTTTATGATAACATAACATTAATCATATTATAATTATATTTAATTTAGTGTATAGGTATATAGTATAGGTATAGTCTTATTTAAGTAACAGCTTTTATTATATAGAAGTTTCAAAATTTCAAATTATTTAGTTATAGTATATGATATAGTTGTTAGGCACCCCTGTAATTATCCGAAGAGATAAAAAGTAGAAAGGAAGATAGATATTTTATATTAGATATTTTAAAGTGGGCTATTAAACATCCAGGGAGCTTAGCTTATAGAGCAATCTAAGGCGCAGTGAAAATTCGGTATCTGTTAATACGGTTTGCATAATTTCATCATGACTATGAAAGTCATAAACGATCTACCTACCGACCGACCGTCAATTTATACGCAGCGAGTAGTAAGCATCATATGTCAAGCTAAAATTAGTAAAAAACATATAAAAATTACTTAAAATAAAAAAAAATAAGAATAAAATTTTCAACATAACAGTAAAATTAAATATTTATCTATTGACCACAAGTTTTTTAAAAACGAATATAAAAATAACAAACGATAACAAAAAAAGGTAGAAGTAGTAACGGCCTGTTACTATGCCCACTACTGGGTTACGGCTTCCTCTATCCGTTTTTGGAGAGAAGAATTGGAGCTAAGACCTACCACGCCGCTCCAATGCGGAATGGTAAGTTACACATATCCCTTACAGGTTTCCTCACGATGCTTTTCTTAACCGAAAAGCTTGTGATAAATTGCAATTATCAATTAGACATATAAGTTTTAATTGAAAAACTCATTGGTGCCTGCCTTGAGTCGCACGGTGTTAGCGCTAGGCTATCGCAGCTTTAACTAAAAAAAACTAAAAAAATAGGATCAGTAAATTGTATCAATGTCTAGAAGTACTTACTTTATCGAGGCTCTGGATAAGCTGGCACCAAGAAGGTTCGATGACCTCAACGCACATGTAGTACTGGAGATGTTGCACGCAGCTCAGCATGCGTTGGCGCAGCGCAAACGCATCAGCGTACAGTCGCGCTTCGGAGAACCTCTTCACTACTTTGTTGTACAACCATACTCTGTTACAAATAAAAATCTCTTTATCACTAACACCATGATCAAAGAACCCCCTTGATTTTAATAATAATAATATAATAATAATACTCTTTATTGCACATCAAATACATAGGAAATACAAGAAAAAAAAAGAAATACAGAACAGGAAAACGTACAGAAGTGCAAAGGCGGTCTTATCACTAAGAGTGATCTCTTACAGACAACCTCTACAGTAAGAAATAAAGAAAAGAAAGGTTAAGAACGATGCACAAGACGGATACTACATAATATTAATCAATAAACGTACTTTCTAATATTTACATTCTACGTTACATAAATAACATGAAATAAAATATTTTGATAATGCATATATATGTATATATTTGTATATTATACATATCTCTATAGATATATTTACTTAAATATTACATAAATAAATATTAACTACATACATAACATTATATATATATAGATATCATTATTAGAATCTTAATTAATTAGTACCTATTTATAAACTAAGATAGAATAATGATTTTATACTTGAATATTCGTGGTTTGAAGACATAATTATAAATTATTACTTTCGGGTACATACCACGGTAGTTTGAGTTCCGTCGTGACCACGATCCATGCAACTGGGTCGAAATATCGGCGAATCAAAAACAAATTACCGTGGTATGTACCCGAAAGTAATAATTTATAATTAAGATAGAATATTTGAAGATCCTTAGCGATTGAGAGTGTCTTATATGTCGTGGAAGTACATTCCATAGATTCACAGCTTTCACAGTAAAGGACTCGCTATACGCTTGGGAACGATCAATTATCGATTAATTATCGATAATTGATCGTTCCAGCATCAAAACAAACGATTTAATTATCATTTACTTATATGCCCATATACGTATGCATAAACTTGCGAGGTTTCATAACTAGAATGTCTTTAATAATTCATTTTTGATTAGTTTTAGAAAATAGGCGATATATCTGCATACCTTCTTCTGCATACGTTCTGGACCTTTCTACGGGATCTACTACAATTAACGGATCCCCTAGAAAACTAACACATTAGTAGTATTCATTAATTAAAAACAAGCCTTTATGCATGTACTATTTTTTCTTCTTTCCTAACAATATGTATGTACAATAAAGAAATAAAATAAATAATATAAGCGAAATCAACTTTTAACAACTTTTAATAAAAACTTACATTCTAGCTTTAATCTTTATATATTTTTGTGCTATTGAAGCTCTTGAGCATATTATTTAGAAATTCTTTATTTTAAAATTTATAATAATTAGAATAAAAATAATAATAATTGGGAGTCATAACATTCTTAACAATCACTTAAATTTTTTGTTTATAACATTTTTTAGACAGACACACATACATGTAACTTTAAATTACTGGAGTTTAAAGTTAAATATTCCTAAAGGCCCAAATTCGATGATTAAGTTGTCGATAAATCCGTGTAATCCGTGTAATCGATAAATACCAGCCGTGGATATGTTGATAGGTCAACTTACGTTCTCTAATGTATAATCATTAGAATTGCCTAAATTATATCGTGAATATTTCAGCGAAGTCTATAAAACTTTTATATCGCACATACAAACTTGTGAATGTTTAAATAACTCTCTTAAACGTATACTAAATTTAAACCTATTTATGGCTGCCCTGAAAAGTGAAGGTTAAGGACTTGTTAAGTTATTCACGCCTGATACGAAAATATACTACGCTTAAGTCATTTTTCATCAGTACATCTATAAAAAGGACTCTATAGCATACACATTTCTTTTTTATAGACAAATTCTATGCCAATCAGAGCTAAAACAATAACTTACCTACAAAGTAACCTTTCTACATGCTTGCAGTAGAATAGATGTCTGAATATCATCTGATAGCAAGCGATGGCTTTGTGATTCAGTATAAGTGACACCGGCCATTTTACTTCCATACCGAACGAGAATGTCTCTATGCCGGTCAGAGGTAAACAGTCCTTGTTTTGTTTGTACTCTACAATTTAAAAGTAATATATACCTCAATAACTACATCAAAACAAACGTTTATATTTATTAAGAAATGCAGAATTGAAGGAGAAGTGGGATAAACTCTTTATAAGGAGAGGAAAGCTACTAAAATAAACTTTTAGTATGTTAGTTAAAATATTTATTGAAAATTTTAATATTTTTTCCAAAAATGAAAATAGTTGGGAAACTTTGGTGGCAGCATATATGCCACTAAAAAAAAAGTTTGTTTTAGTTCTGCCATACTAAGAGGGTAATATAAACATTTTTGTGGCATCTATTCTGTCTTTACCATAAAAAGGGTTAAATACTTTAACATAAGTTACAGAATATATATTATATATTATACTTTCTTTTACCAATTGGACTTTGAATTAAAGTATAGTCCTGAATATCGTCCGGAAATAACTCTGACCTATCATGTACTTTTGTTACAAAATATACCCGCGAATTCGTGCCCAGTAACTTAAATCTTTAAATACCCTCAAGTAAGTGCTGTTTGTTTTCATCATTTCAGTTTTCATTTCATATGAAAGCCTAGAATATAAAATGTACCAAATTTCATCAACATTGGTTTAGACAGATGGTTCAATCCTAACAGACAGAAAGACGATAGAAAATAGACAGACATTCGCACTTATATTTGTATATATTCATATACCTAAATCATTTTATTTTTCTGTACTATAGTTCTATAAAATATTATATATGATTTAATATGATTTATTTTTATGGAAATAAAAGAAATTTATACCTTTTTCTTCCTCAGTCTCAATGGAAAGTATCTTGAACATTTGGAACTGTAAGTCGTATGGAAGCAACTCAACTCTCATGTCTTCGTTATAAGGATCGTGACTGGCGGCAGACAGTCTAAAAAATATCATAAAAATTATTTAAAATTCGAGTTTGAGTGTATTTTAGCATTTATTTAAAATTCTAATCTACTTTAAAATTATAATCTGTCTACTTGACAGAAATCTTAATGAAACCTTAAAGTTTCACGATGCTCAGTTTGGGTTTCGACCTGGACTCTCAACTGAGACTGCAATTTATAGCCTGAAGGAGACTGTCCAGTACTATACGAATAGAGAAACACCAGAGTATCCCTGCTTTCTTGATCTCTCTAAAGCTTTTGATCTAGTTTCATATGACGTGCTGTGGAAAAAGATGAAGGAAGCAGGCGTACAGTTGGAAGTACTAAGAATAATGCAGTTTTGGTATGCCAATCAAATTAATAATGTTAGATGGGGAAATGATATCTCAGATGCCTACAAATTGGAGTGTGGGGTTAGGCAAGGGGGGTTAACCTCTCCTAAGATTTTCAATCTTTACATAGATGGGCTGATCGTGGAACTCAGCAATAAGCCATATGGCTGTTGGATAGACGGTCTATGTTTAAACAACTTAAGCTACGCCGATGATATGGTTTTGCTGGGCCCCACGGCCGGTTCAATTAGGGATATGTTATTGGTATGTGAACGTTATGCAAAGGTACATGGCTTATCGTATAATGTTAAAAAAACGGAATACATGATCTTTGGGACCCCCTTAGGAAAGTATTATACGATCCCATCATCACACTTAACGGGACTAGATTAAACAGAACTTCACATTTTAAATATCTAGGTCACTGCCTTGCAGAGGATCTCAAAGATCATGTAGATATAGAGCGTGAACGAAGGGCACTAGCGGCTCGATGCAATATGTTGGCCCACAGGTTCTCTCGTTGTAGCATTCAAGCAAAAATACATCTGTTTAAAGCATATTGCCAAACACTCTACACGGGGAACTTGTGGACAAGATATTCGCAGAAAGCTCTAGATACCCTAAGGGTGCAGTACAATAACGGCTTCAGAATACTGCTGGGGTTGCCGCGGTTTTGTTCCGCGTCAAATGTTCGTTTATACGCAAACAAACGGGTTTCATGCCGTGATAAGGAACAAGACCGCATCCTTGTTAACAAGGCTGCGGTTCAATAGTATTCTGAGGACGTTAATAAGTAAGATGGACTCGCCTATGATGCATAATTTTATTAAGGTGCTTGTTAGGCAGTCCTGAAAGTTTATTAACGTTACATTTTTAAATTTAATATTATTTCTTTTGTATTAATAACAAATTGGGCCTTAGTCGTCTGAAATAAAGATTTATTATAATTATTATTATTATTATAATCCTTGTAATGCACTCAATAGATTAGCTTAAATAATGAGTATAAGCTCAGTCACAACATCGTACATAACTTTAAATGTTATTTTTAAGGCACTTTGAGTACTCTTCATAATGCAGGTATTTCGGATTCAGGATAATACATAATTACAAGAGGCGATAGACTTTTAGAGACATGTGATATTTTAGCATGGAGATTTAAAGTGGCTATATTGGCAGACCTGTGTGGACATAAGACCTTAAAAAGATAAAAAATCCAAAAGGCACACGATCGTGTAACGTAGAAATCCCTTAAAAAAACAAATGTAAGGCATTGAAATTCAATTGATTAAAGAATGATATACGTTACCTGAGACATAATCCTAACAGAGACTCTAATTTAGAAGGTATAATATCATCTATCTTCTTAGACAGTTCCTGTTCTGTCGCATCCATGAACTGGACTATAAAATCTCCTTGACTCATTAGGAAATAGTTCTTAACCGATTTCAATCGTCCCATTAGATCATATTCCTTTAGTAATAGCTCAAGCAAGGATTTGCTAGCGAACGCGTATGCCTTTTGTATAATAGCGCCATAGTTTTGCTCTCTGAGTGAGTATTTAATCTCTTCTGTACTCGGTTTTGTTATGGATTTACCTGAAAAATAAAAATTTTGTTTAATATTTTTACGAACATACGAAAAGAGTTCGTAATGCATATGTCATAGAATTCAAACGGGACAGGTGCACTTTACGAACATGCAAAAAGAGTTCGTAATGTTTATATCATAGGGTTCAAATTCGCTTAACGCTAATTCTCTGTAACATTCAGGGTGTTTACGAAAAGGTTGTTTACGATCTCCCTCAAGGACTCACGAACTTTTGAACTTTTGAACATTGAAGTCATCGGTTCGTTCTTTTATAAGCAGACGTATCGAGCGCCTCGAGATTCAGTTTGCATAGAGACTGTAAGTACTAAGATTGTAGTGAAAAGGTGAAGAAAGTGTTTTTCAGTCGAACGAGTCACTAGGTATTTTCATCCAAATCCACAAACCCCTTTACGTTACAATATTGTCCAGGATAAATATGGTATTTAATTTATATTGATATGACTTAACCCATTAATTTGGTAGTTGATTCTAAGTTAATAATATCATTTATAGTTTTTACGGAAGTTAGAGTAATTCGTTTGTGAAAATGTTTACTATAAAAGTAATTTTGCTCAGGTACTATTTCTTGATCCATTTACAACCCAAAAAAATGTGACACAATTTAATAAAATGCATGGTTATAAAACTACTTGACGTACCTGCTACTTAATTCGGGTCGACTTGATATTTATATTTTTTTATTATTTAAATGAATTATAAGTTTTCCTATTCACAAAGAAAACATTTGTTTTTTTATGTTATATGTTAGTCCGGTATATAAGATTTAATTGAACCAATTTTTCGAATTTTACCAATTCCAGCGCATTAGAAGTGCAAGTTTAATGACTATACAGACTTTCGCATTTATAATATCAATATAGAGGTCTATCTACACTTGGAAGAAGTTGTCAATCTTACCGCACTGACTAATAACATTCAAGTATTTCCCGGTCCTTAATATGATATCGGTGAATTTATCCAAGAACTTCGGCACCCGATCCCTTTGCACACTGTAGCGTTTCTCCCAATAGTCAGCCGAGTAGTCAACAGGCAGCTCTTCTTTATTAATTAGTTCATTGTCTTCTATCATGAATTCCTTAACCAATACAAAAAATTGGATGAATGATACTTTGCCACGGCAGAATGTAATGAAAGCTGCAGCTGAAAATCTTTTTGTCAAGTATACGAACCAAAAACTAAAAAACCACTTTAACTGGTCTCATTACCAACCGGTAGGCGCACCGAGGGTCCAACAATTGTGAATCTGGATTCAACCAAAAGGGAACCGCATTCACCTCGTATCAAATCGCGAAAGAATGCAGTCGCCCTAATTTGAATCACAAATAAGTATAAAAATAGAAATACTCTTTATTGCACACATAAACATAATAGAAAACAAACAAAAGAAACATAGACTTAAAATTTAGCCTATATATAGAAAGATAAGCTCATTGAACCAAAAGTCAATTTAATGGTACAAATGGCGGCCTTATCGCTCAGCCAGCGATAAGGTATAAGTATAAGTAAGAGTCTTTCATTTATAGAATCCAGTTAGACCAAAATAAAAAATAACAAAATAAAAATTTCATTCTAGTCTCATTATGACAATTATAAAAATAAACAACAAATAAAAGTTATAATAGAAATATTTTGCTGTAATCCGCAAAAATAATGTTTAAACAGTTTTGCTATAAAAGAGCTGATCATAGAAAAATACTTTTATCGTTACTTTTACTATGCAAATAAGTAAATTGAAAAATTTTGTAAACTATCTAAATATTAAAAAGTAAAGTAACAGCCTGTTACTATACCATTGCTGGGTATAGGCCTCCTCTCTCCGTTTTTTAAGAGAAGGGTTGGAGCAAAGACCTACCACGCTGCTTCAATGCGGATTGGTAGGTTATGTAAAATTAAAAATGTTTATAAGATTGACTGCCGAGTTTTTTGCTGGTTCTTCTCGATAAGAGCAAAATTCTTAACCAGTTCATTAATAATATTGATCCTTGACTATTCAAGAGTGCTCGAAAGAGCTTACTTGAATAAAGATTATTTTGACTTGATTTGACACATATCCCTTCTCTCATCTCACATATCACAGAATTCTCTAGAGATATGCAGGTTTCCTCACGATCACGCAATAATAATTATTTTATAATTATACTTAATTTTATTTAAAAAATATATTTCTGACATAGAGAATAGAGACATAGATAAAGACAATGACATAGACATAGAGAACAATGTTTAGTAGCTATTATTTATTTACGTTTTTTTTATTTTACAGTTTATAGTTAACATGTACTGTGCTTATACATGGAACATGTAACTTTATTCTTCAGATAGGGCGATATACATATATGAAATATTTAATTAATTAGTTTTTGTAATAATCGATTGATTGTTTTACCTGAAAAGGGTCAACTATAGTGCCTTTATGAATCCACTGGTCCAATATATTCAGATAAGGGCGACAAGCGCGCTCGGTGAGAAAGAGAGATATCTCTTGCGCACGCGCATCTCCCATCAAAATGTTTGTCTTTTCATGTAACACTGTTAATACTGCACCACCTCGTAACTCACTCTATAAAATTAAATTACCAAGTAAAAAGCATCATAACATTATCATCATAACTTTTATTGATAGGTCTATAAAGAACTTTGGTCCTTTATAACCGATTTTGTTTGGTGGTTGAAATATTGAACTGCGTGGATACAACAGAGATAAAATAAAAACAACCATATATACCTTGATCGAGAATACCACAATATTGCTGGAATATGGAACCGAACACAAAATATTTTATTCCTTTATATTTACGATGGCACCTTAATAGCGCAAGACAAAACGGAGCAGTGCCATCCATTTTCGTTTTACGAACTAAGAAAAGATTACGTTATTGAACAGATTTTAATAGGCTACATGATATATTAGGTGTAAAACAAGTTCCCAATCATTAAAGGATTTAACCAATCATATATTTATTACTGTTATCTTTATATTAATACGTGAAGCAAAACTTCTGTACCATTTTTTACGGAAATCACGCGGACCAAGGAGAACTTAATTTGGCACAGTTTTAGTTTATATAGAGAACACCGTTTAACCAAGGCAATTATGTAGCATATTAAAAAACCTAAAAAATACAGCAATCTGACTCTTACCACCACTTATAAATTACCAATTATAACATCTTTTTATATTCCTAAACATCTATGTTACTATAAATTATTTCCGGTCGAAAAGAATGTTCTCAATGGAGCCGAAATATTTTTTCTATCTACACACATCAAATAATCTCAGGATAATAATTTGTATTATACAAAATATCAAACAATAGATCTACCATGCCACTTTTGTAATGTTTCAAAGTTTAACATTTTGGAAACACTATAAGATGTCTGTAATGAATAATACATTATCTTGTTACATTTTTATTGTTGCTTAGAAATTTTTAACAATTTTAATAACATCAGTTAGGTCTATATTTCCACTATTTACGATATATTTTATTGCTTTAATATCAGTATTTGGTTTTACAATTATGCTATGTACTCCTTTTTCAATTACCTTTCCAATACTGGTGACAATAGCGGCCAATACTTGCATTGTGCGCATTGTGGGCAAAACGAAATACCATAGCTTCTGTAGAGTTAAATTCGCCGACATGTGCTCTGTTTCCAGTTGTGCTATCATTGTCTGGAAAATAAATAATATTAACTAAGGATATGCAAACAAAATTTACATAAGACTTTAATCAGTTCACAAAGAAAGAGCCTTTTGTAACAAGAACTATTACCCATATAAACAAGTCGGTGTTTTCAGTAATGTGGGTACTTCATGTTGTATTAAGGTACATTAAGTTTAATAGAATAAAATAGACTCACATAATAATCCTTCAGTAAGATCTCAATAGCTCCAACTAACGCATGGAGGACTTGACCAGACCACATGTCACAATGCTCTATGAACCTCCTAACTATGGAATAATTTGAAGCTAGAGGCAACATCTCTTGAACTATTTGTTTAAATGCATCATCCAAGTCATCCGAAATAAGAAAAACTCGATGATCATATGTGTCTTTAACCGGCTGATGGACAATAAAGTTTCCAGGTATTCCCGAAAATACATATAACAGTTCATCAATTATAATGTTTTCTTGAGACATCACTGGAATTCCAGCTAGAAATAAACACAAATACGAAATTTAAATAACATATTTAATTTTTAGCAAACTTTAATGGATAGTCCAGTACAACCATATTTAATTTTACTTATATACTCAACAATTTCAATTCAACTGTACACAACAGTTTAGAATATACTGGGTGTTATATAGCAAAAGCAGTTTTTAAGTATAAAATGAATATAGACAAAATATTAAACAAATGGTAAGTTATTATTGTTCATATCATTTTTTTAGATAGGCCTACATCTAATTTAGTTATTGCATTAGCATTGTCTGAGGCTACTCTTTCTTCAAGGACTTGATCTCCGAGTGTATTGATATTTTTAATGATTCACATGCCCTACATATAATAAAATTTAATAAAAATATCATCATCAAGATAATGTTTCATAACTGTTAATAAATTTTGGTACTACATTGGACTCAACATGTAGGTACTATATAGTGCTGAAAAAGCAACTACGTAATACACATTTTTGAAGAACATTTTTCTGGGTATCGAGCAAAACCTTTGTAGGAGGGATGCCTTTATGCTAATTACCTTTGCTCAATATAATTTGATCAAACTAGGCACACATATAAATTAAATATAATCAAGAGCATATTCATTAAATTAGTTTTTACTGACTTCCGTAATCAGGCTTCTGCAGTATATCAGATTTGTTGATAATCTTTAACTTTAATACTAAGCTGAGTTATTCATTGGCAAAACACATTCAAATTTCACTCATCCAATTTTATAGCGATGTGACCCATATGTTTATTTAATAATAAGTATGAATCGCGAAAGTTTAAAATCTACCATCAAATCCAAAATTTACTTTATATTTAATTTCTTGTTGTTATGTGTAATATGCTGTGAATGAGCTGTGATAGCCCAGCGGTGAGACCGTGCGACTCTGTCGAGGGAAACACGAGTTCAAACCCAGGCAGGCACCAATGAGTTTTTCTATTAAAACTCATGTGTCTAATTGATAATTGCAATTTATCACACGCTTTTCGGTGAAGGAAAACATCGTGAGGAAACCTGCATATCTCTAGAGAATTCTGTCGATATGTGTAACCTACCAATCCGCATTCGAGCAGCGTGGTAGGCTTAGCTCCAACCTTTCTCTCCAGAAACGGAGAGAGGAGGCCTATTCCCAGCAGTGGGATTGTAACCGGCCGCTACTTTACTTTTTTTATGTGAAATATGTTTATTTTGTGTTCTGCGGATGAATAAAGCTATTCTATACTATTCCACGAGAGGAAAACATGTATTAAGAAAATTATGTACTAGCAGTGTGCTATGAATTAAATATGCATTTGATCACTAAATTACTTTTATTTTACATCATATACATTAGGCGCGTCTTTGTTAATCACTTACAATAGGTATATTTCTCTAAATCAACTTCATTAGAAATTAATAGTTACCTAATGAAGATACAATGGACAATGATTCCTTAGGAAAATCCCATGACATAGCAGGATGTTCTTTTTGCCAATTGGGAAGATCAAGATTATTATACCAATTCGGTCTCAGTTTTACTTCCTTTTCCTCAAATGATTTCATAACTAGCTTCTTACTTTCATCTACAGCTTTAAGTAGTTTATCTTTAATCTGTAACACAGGGTATTTCATACATTTAGGATTGACTGGCCCATTGGTGCAGTGGGTAGTGACACTGCCCTCAGCTCAGCGGGTTGCAGGTTCGATTCCCTCAGAGGGCGAACATTTTCTTTAAACAATTTGTTGGTTCTTCGAGCCTGGGTGTGTATTTGTATTTAAGTATGTATTTAAAATAATATATTTAGTATATCTACCAGTCGTCCATCACCCATAACACAAGTATTAAGTTACTTACTTTGGGGATGGACAACCGTGTATGTAAGTGTCCCATATATTTATTTACTTAAAAAGGATTTAAAGTCAGCAAAAGTATAGCCTAATGTATTTCTTAGTTAAAAGAATATGTTTTTAGAAATATTATACAATTTAAAAAAAAGCTTACTGTACTGTTAAGAAGCACTATTGGTTTTCTAATTAGATACTATTTTATTCAATACCTGTGGTAGATCATCTTTGGTGATTTGATGTTTGTTGTCACCCAAAACTGGTTTTGGAGCCACTTTGGGTTTAGAGATTCTAGATCTTTTTTCATCATGAACTAATTTATAAAAAAGATAGATTAGATCTGGCAAATAATCAGTGCTGAAAATGAAATATATTTTTTTTAAATATATTTATAAGAGATAAAAATTTATAATGCCAGCTAACCAGAGATTTTGTTTACAGCAATTTCACAATGTGCTATTATGATATTAGTAATGCATATATGCTATACAAAAGTTTTTTTTTTAGGAGCTATGACCCAAAATGGTGCTCCAATATAGATTGGTAGGTTACACATATCCACAGAATTTTTTTTAGAGATATGCAGGATTCCTCGCAATGTCTCCCATCCCCGAAAAGTGTGTAATAAATTACAATTATCAATGAGACACAAGTTTTAACAAAAAAAAACCCATTGGTTCCTTGAAACTTAAAGTACCCTCAATTAAATATGTAACATGTATTTTTTATTTATTTATTTTGTAAGACCAACTACGACAAATACATCTTCTTCTTCTTCAGCCGATGGACGTCCACTGCTGGACATAGGCCTCTTCATGGGATCGCCACACCACACGATCTTGCGCTGCCTGGATCCAGTGGCTCCCTGCGACCTTTTTGAGGTCGTCTGTCCACCTCGTAGGGGGTCTACCGACGCTGCGCTTTCCGGTGCGGGGTCGCCATTCCAGCACCTTAAGACCCCAGCGCCCATCGGTTCTCCGCACTATGTGCCCCGCCCAGCGCCACTTCAGCTTCGCGACCCGCTGAGCTATGTCGGTGACTCTAGTTCTTCTACGGATCTCCTCATTCCTGATTTGATCTCGTAGAGACACTCCGAGCATAGCTCGCTCCATCGCCCGCTGAGCGACTCTGAGCTTTCTTATAAGGCCCATAGTGAGCGACCACGTTTCAGATCCGTAGGTCATCGCTGGCAACACGCACTGTTCGAAGACCCTGGTCTTCAGACACTGAGGTATTTCGGACGTAAAGATCTCGCGTAGCTTCCCGAACGCTGCCCATCCGAGTTGGATTCGGCGGCTAACCTCTTTCTCGAAATTGGACCTCAAATACATCATTACGTCACATAAAACATACTTAGAATTAAAAGGATTACAGCTAAATGTATCGTCAATTATAGATGGTGACGACGAGCAATACAGTTGACCAGAATAAAAGTAAATGGTATTAAAAGCATAGAACAAAATAAAGAGAAAAATTTTATTTAAAAAACTTTATTTTATTTAAAATAACTGTCTGAAATATGGGAATTTTAGTTATCTTAGCCAGGCCTACAACCGCATCTATCGTATAATGGATTTTCGAATAATTCATTCATGAATATTAGCAGTATACCTTTTAAGTGTAGCTTTTATATTTTGATGTATTTAGATGATTATTTCTGGTAATACCGATTCCTGATTTAAGCTCAAAATTTGTTTTTAAAATATAAAAACATACTTGCGATGTCTAAGTTCTTCATATTTTTTTAGAAAAGCTTTTGCATTACACGCCTTAAGCGCCAATCTCTGTGCGTATTCATTTATTTGCTTGGAAGAAAGGTTACTATTGCCGTAGTTAGGATCATTTTGAAGATGGTCCAACACGATATCGGCTTCTAAATTACATCTGCAATTGAAAAAATTAATGCCAACCAATGTACCTGCAATATAGCGTACAAAATTTTCACATAACAAAAACAAATACCCTAGGGCGTCTAGAAGCTCTTTTATGGTGCTTTGCATATTATTTTTGGGTGTTATCAAATTTTGTAACATGTAATAAAATAATTTGGATAACAAAATTTAACAGCTTTATTCGTGCTTCATTGAAGTTTCGCTATACGTTGACAAGTTGACAGTTGACAGGTTGACACTGACTTTTTTAAATTTATTATCTTTTTAAGATCTCACCTTAAAAATATAATTTGTAATATAATGAATACTTTTCTGTTATAATTATATAATATTACTTACTAGAATAACTGATCAAATAAATCTTATAATATCTACAGTAATTTTATTACTGCTCATGAAGTTTTATAAAAGTATGATAGATGGTGTTGTTCACATAAAAATTATATGATGTATACTAATTTTACGTCTCTGTCGGCTATCATTACAATAAATGTTAAGCAGAACACGCATTATTACATCAAGGTGGCTGTCTGATATTTGTCATCCTAATGTGGACTTCGATACTGTCAAAGTATATTTAAAAACCCTAATTCAGAAATTTTCAGTTTTTTATACAATAAATGAACAAGACTAGCTATTTCCACACATATTCATTATCTAAGTAATCTTCAACAGTATATAAGGCTTTCTGTATCAGCCTCTTTTTAACAGTGTTTAGAAACTGCTGTAATCGTAAAGCTAAAATTGACTGCGGACTTTTATTATAGAATCTAATACCCAAACCCACAAACGACTTATATACCTTTGCAAGGCACAAAGCAGTATCCGCAAGCTTATATCCTACTTTGTCTATTATATACATCACCTATTGTTTTTAATTGTTTATATTTTTAATGTACAAAAATATTAAAAATAATAGTAATATACAATGTGTATTTATAATTTAATTTGTAAATAAATGAATGAGTGATATAATAAAAAATATATCATAAAATAAGGTAGTTACAATTAACGATTACCACTAACTGGTAAATAATCTTATATAAACATACTTTGATTTTCAATAAAGAGTCCTTAGGTTAAACAATGAGTAATAGGTATGAAATTTTGTTATTTTGACTTACGTAACTTATGTAATATGTATTAAGCTTTTGTAAGCAATGAGGTCTATTATTTTTTTAAACAATTCTACAGCAGAATAAATATTTTTTTAACTGTAACATTAACATGGATCCAATGTTAAGGTATGATGAAAAGAAAAATTATGTTGCAATACATAAAGCATGAGCCCAGATATTTATGATCGCGTACCTGATATTCCCACCACCTTGAAATTCATCACTGGAGTTTCTTGTGATAATTTTAATGCAGGTAAAGGTTTTTGAAGCCATGCTGTTTATTTTTTGGTGCAAAATTCTTCCATGACTTTAAGAATGGGAGTTCAAAGTATGGATTGCTATAACTTGTAGCTATAGCAACCTAACAATTTCTCTTGTACTAGAAAAAGCTTCTAAAGTACGACAAGATTATCAGATATGCACGTATAACGCTATTTTACATAATTTTTTACTAATAATATTTACTGTTATTATTAAAAAATAAATAAATAAAAGTAAAGAGCTCATGAATAAAAGCCCCGTATGGGCTTGAAACAACAAAAGTAATAATAAAATTATTTTGCTATAATTCGCGATACAGTAAATAGAAAATATATATAGTGCTATATGCTATAGACTGATCGTTAATGAGGGATTAAGCATAACAATGGCACCCTCAATAACGATCAGATAAATGTTTCAAGTTCAAGCTTGTTGCAAGTGTTCAGAGGTAAAAGTGGGGTCGAACCGACTACTATATAACAAGGCTTGTTCGGATAACGCTTCGCTTTGCAATTTTGTCGTGGAGTCTATCTTCTGATGATGCTTCGGTTGCGGGGCGAAACGATTGTTGAGTATGTGATAGTGAACGTGTGTAGTGCTTGTGTATTGTGGTGGCAGTGGTGGAGGTTTGTGCGTGTGTTTTTACGAATCCTGCATGTAGCGGGTATGAAAAAACGGATAGTCCACTATACATTTAGCACTATATATATTTTCTATTAACTGTATCGCGGATTATAGCAAAATAGTTTTATTATTAATTTTCTATTATGGATCTCTGGAAAGTAACGCCTAATTCTATAAAGGCTTGAAACTAGTCGGGCTCATCCGATAAAATAAGATGTGAGTATAGCCGGTCTCTCAACATTAATTATGAATACCACTCACAATAGTTTAAATATAAAAATAAAAAAATAACTTTGAAGTATAATAATAAACTAGGTATTTATTTCCACACATCGATATTTACAATTTATCACACGATATCGGCAAAGGAAAACCGTGTGAGGGAACCTGCATATCTAAGACAATTCTTGGAATTTGTGTAACCTATTAATCTACATTGGGGCAGCGTGGTGGGTCTTAGCTCAATACCAGCAGTGGTATAGTAACAGGCCGCTACTTTACTTTACTTTTATGCCAAAATCGTCACTAAAAATTTACCATTTTATTTATAAAATACTAATCCAGCTCTCTCAAATATAATAAACACATCAATATATGCACCCGATAAGGTACATTGTCCAAAGAGCCACGAAACACAAAACCGTTCAAAAAGGATGTTTTAAAAAGTACTTCACTCGATCGATCAGCAAGACTCCGTCTTTCTTTTTTTACATCTTAAGCTGTGACAAATAAGAATCTAGTGGTCAGTGGGTTTAGGAAAGATAAACCGTTAAATTTAAACGATATTAGTGGTTTGATATACTAAGCTTTTTAACTATGAATAATACTGAGATTCCAGACATAATAACACCAAACTGTCATTTCCAAATAACATGTTGAGATGGCGGTACACTACAGTAACATTTGTGTCACCGATTATGTCATCGTTGCAGTTACAGTGCACAGCAGGAATTCCTCTCGGGCTAAATGGATGAGCGCGTGCCACATGTCATATCCGTCTCTATGGAATCTATATATCTTGTTCACATTATTACTATAGTTGAAATCTTCACTAAATAACGTTATATTATGATATTTTTTATGGGTACAAACTCTAAGGCTGTTTAAAGTTTGCTAAGTCACTATCCCGAATCGGTTACATCAGAATATTAAATTTTCTCAAACTATTATCTTTTTACTTTTGTTACAAGCAAGTCTGTAATAAATATAAAATAAAGAAATAAATATATATGGGACACTTACACACACGGTCGTCCGTCCCCAAAGCAAGTAACATAATACTTGTGTTATGGGTAATAGACAACTAATATTATTATATCGGTAATATATTACATATATAATTTTAAACACATACTTAAATACAAATACACACCCAGGCTCGAAGAACCAACAAATTGTTTATAGAAAATGTTGGCCCACGGCGGGAATCGAACCCGGGACCCGCGGAACTGAAGGCAGGGTCACTACCCATTGCGCGAACGGGCCAGTCATATATCGGTAGATAATATATCGGTGATTAAGTACAATAGATACACGGTGCTAAATTCGGCGAAACATGGTCTAAGTTACATTATGTTTCCAATTACAGCCTCCTTTCCGTGATAAAATAAATGGAAAAAATATATAAAGCTAAATATATATTTTCTATTTTCTATTTTCTTTATGCTTATTTTTTGCTGAGTGGAGTACTGTTTCATACCCAAAACATGCAGAATTCTCAAAAACACAAGCACTACACACATTCATTATCACAAACTAAACAATCGTTTCGCCCCTCAACCGAAGGATCATCAGTAGATAGACTTTACGACAAAATCGCAAAGTAGAATATACAACTATGCTTGTTTGGGTGATGCGTCGCTTTTCTTTTACTAGAATGGAACACTTTTGCAAAACTAAAGGCTCTATTATATAAACAGCATTATATTGTACATGCAACATTCAAATTTCACAACTGTTTGTTTTATTTTTTTAAATACAGTAGTTTTTCTTATTTCATATGAACACATTTTTATACCAAAAAACGGAAACATACGATATCATCAAATTACGCTACCTAGTGAAATAAAAATTTAGTAACAAATATCGACATAGGAAATGGAATAAAAGGCGGTTTAATACAAAAAAATGTTGTGTCAACTTAACAATCGATGCCTTTTTGTGTTTGTCGGCAACGCGGCGACTCTTTGACAAGAGCTTTGTGGAAAGATCGGCAGCTATTCGCAAAAGAACTTAAAAATTTTGTTTTGATTGTTCGATATGAAACTAAAGATTTCCTACTTGTGCAAAAGTGCAAAATGATTCGACAATAATACCTGGGAACAATGTTTTAATATGATATGTTAGCAAACAATACATCATATCGACACCGGTTTTTTATCAAATCTATTATGTTTATAAAAAGGAAAAGCTTTCTTGTTCAAATTCAGGTTAAAAAATTGAATTACATTTTATAAATTTTTAAACAATCTTATGCATTATATAAATAGCGCTGTAAATGTAAATTAAAGTCATCTAAATTGTAAATTTAAATGGTAAAATTTATTGTATTGTTATAGCACTAAAAAAAATAATAATAATAATCTTTATTTAAGACTACAGATTGTCCAGTTGTTAGTAAAGTACCTTAAGTCTAAGTGTTAGTAAATACAATTACTAAACTTCATTACAAAACTTATAATAACTTAATACTACTGCTACCTAATTATGGTTCGGACAAAATTAATAACTTAAAACAACATATATTTTATTATCTACGCCTTTTAAAAAGTAAATTTCAGGCTGTTAGAGTATTTATGTTTCACGAAATGGTTTAAAAAGTGACACTCTATTAACACCTGATTTTATTAAGTCAGTGAAAAACAAAATATCTTTGATATCAGTTTCTGTGATGTTGGGTTAGGTTCACGGGATCAAAATATTCTTTGCTATAAGATTTATGTAAATTATATGGCAGGTCTATAAATGTCGCACTTTTATGTGCCGCGAGACATTTACTGATTAATAAAGCGGACTGAGATGCGGAAGGAGCCAACTATACAGCTTCCTAGAATGCCAGTATTAGTCGATTATTATTTTTAATGACTTTAGAACGGGATACATTTGAAGTAACTATATAAACTCAGTTTTATGGAAACTTTAATGTTTCATATCATACTTCAAAGTGCGTTAAACCCTTAGTCCCGACCGAGGCATCCGCATAGCCGCATGCCGACTCGTGCGTTTTGACATCCAATCTGAATTACAATGTACGGAATTTACAGACTTCAACCGGTCCCTGTGTGTCCGTATCCGAGCGGAATAAGAAACAGTCTTACTGTTAACTCTATTGTTCGGGAACATACACTAAACAATGTATTTTTGCCCAATATGGCAGCGTGATTATGTCAACGGTTGTGTTCTGTTTTTAAATAATGACCAGCGCCGCGTATCAAGAATCGTAGAGGGTCGTTGTGTTTTTTGCATTTTAAGTGTACGTTTAGATGCTTTATGTTTAATGAGAATTTTTATTGTTCTGTACAGTAGAACCATTATACATAAAGTATATTCAATGCATAATAATAATACTGTATAATTTTTGACTAAATTCAGTATTTATGAAAACCATATTTTCTCTATGCTACGATGAAGTATTCTTATTAGGTATCAGATAAGCAATATGAACTCGATATTGCTTTACGAAACTTGTTCACAGCGATGACGCAATAGTCTAATTATTTCCGCATCGGTACTACTGACGGACTGACACTATTTAATACGACGTCTGTAGGACCAGCTGGGGATTGCGTCAGCGGAAAGGTTGCGGCACTTGTGGTTACATCAAGTGTTGCTTACGCCTCCTGCAGTTACCCAATACGGATGGAGATAAGCTCGCAATCCCAAGTTCCCGTACACAATACAGGAAGTATGGAAGCGCCCTTTTGCTTCCGCGGTTATAAAGTCTGTAACCTCATTATTGCTATTGGCAACTATTATCTAACGTTTCCTTGTCTTGAAACAATGTTTAAATAACCCGTCGCGGTCGTTACAGTCAGAAAATTATGGTGTAGATACGTAAATATCTATCTGTATATAGTCAAACATCTATAATGAATGATCAAAAACCCTTATTCTTAGAATTCATTTTATTCAATATAAACTTAAAATCATATTTCATAAGATAGAAAGGCTTAGATAAGCCAATAACAAGAAATAATAACATGCCACCATATACCAAGTAAAAAAGGAAGGAAAACGTGCAGGATTAATATTTCTGAGTGCGTTTAGACTTCCGGTGTGTTCGTGGAAATGACCATTTTCGCGGTATACTGTAAGCTGGAACCGATAGGTATAAGGAGCACGTGGTATGGAGGGGAACAAAGGAGAGGGAGAGGGGGTCCGAGTCGGTGACCGCACTTGTTGACTTGCATAAGGACCCAGGTTTGAAGTCGTCGTCAGCCTGTCTTTGTATTCAAGTAAGGTCGCGAGGGCCCAACTAGCGAGAATGTCGCAAAACTATTGACGCTGACACCGTTCAGATGGGTAATTTACCATTGTGATTTTTACCACCGTCGGTATATTAATGAGGAAAATAAAAAAATTACACGACGTTCTTAAATAATATAAAATTAAATTATAAAGCACCTATAGACGTCCCTTAAAATATTATTATTTGCATTATAAGATGTATGTACCTGCGACTTTCTTAATTTTAATCTAATTTTTGTTATATTTATGGATTTATGGATTGTGTTTTCCCGCGAGGAAAAATGGGAATCTGCTAATCCCGTACGTTAGGTCGATATAAAAGCTTCGATTGTAACAAATTGCATCAATACTGGTCCGGCGGATTAGTCTTCAATATATTGCCATTTTAAAGTTAGTATTATGTAATAATGAAATTATTTTGCTATAATCCGCGATTATAACAAAATAATTTAATTATTTCTTATGAATTATGGATCTCCGCAAAGTAATTCTATAAATTATAAATTAGTTAAGATTAAGTTAATATAGTCATCGTACATTCATGTTTAAGTTTAATGCTGAGCCTGCCTGAAAGTGGTATAATGTGTCAAATTCATATACCTCAAGCTTTTTTAAAAATATTAAATGTAATCTGTATCATGTAATTCTGTTGGTGGAACTAATAAAAATAAAATAAATAAACAAAATTACATTTGACTTTATTACGTCATCATTTGGCTTTACGCCGATGGTAGCAATCTTAACAACTTACGAAATAGGCGTAACAGTACTTATCTTTTACTATTGCATCGTTTGGTAGAGCTGCAATAGGTCTATAGCAGAGGTCGGCAACCTGCGGCTCTTAGGATGTGATGCTGTGGGTCTTTAGTTCAGTAAGCAAATATTATTTATTTTATATAAAAAAAACATTTAAAATTGTGTTGAATCGTTAACAATTAAGCGCTATTCCTATCTCCAGCCACTTGTACTCGGTTTTCAACGCACACCTGCCCCGTGACACGCCAGTCGGTTGGAAAATTTGTGGCTCTTCAAAAACTCGAATTTTGTGAATCGTAATTTTTAACTCTTCCGACTCAAAAGGTTCCCGACCCCTGGTCTATAGGAACAGCAGGAAGTCTTGTTTATGCAAGCGGTGTCGAGTCGCTATCACGACAATTAGAATTGAAGTAAGGAGACGATTTCTTTAAAGATAACTAGTTACAAATTCAGTATTTACAAGAGACAAGCTTCCTGCTGACCGCGTTCCGTATATTGCTCTTTAATAGCGCAATTTGAATTGACGTAGTCTGTTTTAACCGGATACTGAGGAGAATAAAGCGCGGAAATACCATATGGACGATCCGATTACATTATCTTAGGTCAGAGTTCTACGAGTCTGTGTATTTAATAGTAAATGAAAGTCAGCGTTTTTAAAACTGTGTATTTAACAGAGAAGGAATATTTTTTATTTAAACTTTAAAATAATTATGCATAGGATTTTTATAATTGCCGTTACCTGCGAATATGCCATCTAAAGCATTATGAATGAACGAGCGCCTAATGTCCATATTGCCTAAAATCTTGCAGGTTTTAACTCAAACCGACTTCGCAACTATTTAAAATTTTCAGTTTGTTCTTTTTTTGTTTTATCTTTGTTGATTTAATCTTAATTGATCATTGAATTAGCTACTTAACTACACCAACTGCAACCATAACTTGCGAATGCAAAACATTGATACTATGATACGATTACATAAATAAGATGCACAAATGCCCATTTTGATACATTAATAGCACCCCTTTAATAAACAAATAACTTCTTTATATTTTACATTTGCGATTTATAATTTATATGACTTGCTTAGTGCAAGTTTTTTTTTACGTACCTAGTCCGCGCAATCGACAGACGCATTATAACGTAAGTGGACGAAAATAAAAATGCATAAGTTACCAAATTGTAATATATTGCGTATTAAATAAGTTATACGGAGATTGTGCTGTAACTGAGTCTGCATTGTACACAATAAAACAAATGACCACTACACGTTTCTTAATAGTGAAAAAAATACTACAAGCTGTAGGTAGACCTTATGTATTTGTTGCCTAGACTGAGTTTAGATACATTTAGAAGGCAATAATTAGAGTTTAAATTTTACTTTTGAAGGCTTATATAACTTAGTATAATCTAATACATCTATGTAACAATAAATATAGATAACAAAAAATAAATTATTAACTAACGTGAAACATTTTTCGTCTAAAAATATAATAAATGAATTGAATAATTGAATAATTGAATAATTATCACTTAAATAAAACTTTGTTGATTTCCTATTTACTATAATATACATATAAAATAAAATTTATATTTAAACTGATCCATTTAAAACATATTTCGATAGTTCGTTCAGTTTGTGATCTTGGTAAGTTCAGGGTGAGTCTATATTTTATATTTCCACTGACTACAGAATATTTAATGCTTATAATTATTATTTGCCATTGCATTTATCATTATAATCTACAAAATTAGTAATAAAAAGTTATAAATATTTGTAACATAGTTACAATACTATTTATGTTAGTTTATGAAAAGACTATTTATGTTGGAAGCTGGATTTCCCCGCAATTATGCTATGTTAGCCCTACGTCGTAGGGGCGATGACACGATGAGTTGTGCCAAATGTGAATAATAACTATGTACAAGGCGACCCACGCTAGTCATCAAGTGTGTTCAGATCCTTGTCCGTCTATGGAATGCAAATTATGACCGTTTAAGTATGAGAAACCCTACGGGACACCTTTACGCCTACTGCATGAATGACTTGAAAATATCAATAATTTAAGCATAATCATATTTCAAACTTATACTTATGATAAAAGGATAAATCATTAATAATAAGATAACCCAAATCAATACCCCGAAGTATTGTGATGTTGTCGGTTTTTTGATTATTTAAATAAAATATTTTATTTTATTTGAATAATTAAATTAATTTGACATGTAAAAGGTCGCGGGCAACCAAGCGGCACAAGGTCCTGTTGTGTGGAGATCTCCTGAAGAGACCTATGTCTGCCGTGTATGTCTATTGGTTAGAGAAAATGAAGAATCAAAGGTTTTCATTTTAACTACAAATAGTAGTTAAAATGGCATTAATGTTCTGAACGCAGAATCATACGGCTGTTAGATGTCCTATCATGTTAGTAGTGTTTAATGTTGAGAATAGTCTTGTTTCCAGTCGTTAGTTGGTGCGTGTGACGTGACATCAATCGCGTGTAAGTTTGCATTGTCGTAATATTGGCCACATTTTATATTGTATTTTCCCAACAAACGCGAACGTGTCATTGTTTCATATTTTGGTTAATATGGACTATAATATTATCGCCGTGTGGTATTCGGCTGAGTAGAATAGATCAACCTCATTTCTTACCGAGGTGTCGTAAAAGGCGACTATACCTTAGTCGCCGTATGGTATCCGGTTGAGTAGAATGTTTTACTAAGTAATAAATATATATTTATTTAATTATTCTTCTATGTACCATGAAAAAACGTAAGAAAAAAATTATCAATAAGAACAGTGTACTAAGTAACATATCCCTTTGACAAAGGGCTCTACCAGCTAACCTACGAAGTGAGACAATTTATAGTAAAATATACCTTTTGAACTGCACTAGTCGCCAACGCGAAACAATGACCAGGATCAATAACTAAGGGTCCTGGTAAGAACCTATATAATAATAGATTTTATATGATGAGTATAGATGCCTTACATCACAAATTAAAAAAATTACAAATCATTTATGGTTCAATGCACTGTTCAAACAAAAATAGATGACTGTCCTGCGCAACGACTAGGCGCATATACATATAATGACAACTCTAATATTATATTTAAATAGATTCACTAATCGCCCTATGACTAATATGTAAAAAAATCAATAATTATTTATGCTCCGGCCATATTGGGCCAAATATTTGACATGTTAAACAATGGGCTATAGAGGTCGAGGACCTCACCTCTTAACAATATTATATTATGAATTGCCTAGAGAGCAAGGGTTTAGCTGTTTATGTCGATGTAAGAAAAACAGTTGGTACGAATCCGTGGGCCATAGTTACGTAATAAGAGTTTCATCTTCATTATATTTCCTAAACATGTTGAATGGTCCCGTTAATTCTTATAAAAACTGTTCAAACTATTACTTATCTAAGCCGCGATAACCGAACAGTAAGATCGGGTTGCACGAACTTCGGCATTATTTATGACATACAAATTCATATGCAACAAAAATTTGTGTCTAATAGATATTTTACACTAATTATTATCATTATTATTATGCACGTTTCTGTGAAAGCACCATGAAGACACCTGCATATTTCTAAAGAATTCCTAGGATATGTGTTACTTCCAATCCGCGTTATACTAGTGAGTTTAAACTCTAGATCTACTCTCCATAAAGGAAAAACGACTTACCCAGCTGCGGGAAAGTAAGGGTTTATACTTACACGATTAAAATTTTTTATTAAGGTTTGGGAAACCGTATTAAACATTTTTTTTTATTAGTCCTGATAGAGATTTTGACTATAATCGATATGGGCTGTATAGAACTTACATCCCCCAGTAAGTCCCCACTGATATAAATAAACGAATCAATTGAGTTATTACAATAAAAACAATAGTCAAGTACTATTAAAAAGAACAACAATTAGAATTACGTAGTGTGGGAAAAATATGGCGCTGAATCAGAAATTGTATATGGCGTGTAAAGTACGAGTATATGGCGTAATCTAAATTATCGTTTAAAATTTTTCATACAAAAAATGTTATTAAATTTTACTAAATTAATTACTAAATTTTATTAAATTAATTTTATATCACATTGCGTGATACAAAGAAAAGTAACGAATATCGTCATAACGTCATATTCAAGTAACGAATATATCAAGTCGTTATCTATGTAACTTTATATTTTTAATGATATCTTTAATTTTATTTCGACCCAACGGATAAGATAAATAATAAAAATAACATGAAATCCAAATAGATTTTTTTTATTGGTAATCAAACAGCGTTTCATAAGTTTTAGTAATGAATAATAAACATTGCTATTTAAAAATAAGCTCAATAAAAGATTACTCTAAATAATATAATTAAACTTAAATGTAACAGAAAAAGTATATTTTATGTGTGTGTGTGTTGTGAGTGCGATATATGTA
Organism: Morpho deidamia; assembly: GCA_947086505.1. NCBI lineage: Eukaryota > Metazoa > Arthropoda > Insecta > Lepidoptera > Nymphalidae > Morpho > Morpho deidamia. Next base: position 8,364,261 of record CAMTZC010000025.1, read on the forward strand.
CGTGTGTATGGGTGTGTTAAGTCTGACATGCGTGTGTATTTTATTTTTCGACAACTACAATTCTCAATAAATATAAGTTTTTATATAAAAATAAAAAACTAATGCATATCTCTTAATATACTTTATGTATTATGTAATTTATTAATTTCTCTCTTTAATTGCGCTTTAGAAAGATAGAATAGGTCAATTTTGTAATACTTTTTACTGTAACTCTGTGCTAATCGATGTAAGATTTTAATAAAATTTTTGATTTAAGGCTTTAAGGATTTAATACATATTTTTTATTTCATAGTTTTTTCTGATTTATTCACCTTCACTATTAAAAATATTTTATTAAAATTTAGTTATTATTAATTTATTTTAAGTTGTGGTAAATATGAGGTTTTATTAATTGATTAATTACTGTCATAGATAGCATAAAGTAATAAAAACTGGCTCGCTACCGAAGACAATTGTAGAAAAATAAAAAGCTCCAAATGACATAAAAGTTAATGTAAGTAGCAACTTACGATGCAGTCTTGTTGGGTATGAGTGTACTATGAATACAAATTATTGTATTTGGCGGTCAAAGTTGTCAGGACACCAAAGTTAATTTATTGCCGGCTGTACGGTGACGTTATACGGTGCTATCACGTATGCCGTATGGGAAAATCGGTTTATGGGAATTAATACTTGGAATGCTATTATAATTGCTTCCGGTCACATAATTTCGAGGAATACTTTTTTGTATGCATCAATTAATATCGTATAATGTTTATTATTTACAGTTAATATATGCTGAAAACCACTAGGAAATCAACATTCATATTCAAACTCAAAATATACTTTATTCAAGTAACTATGTATTGTTTACAAGTGCTCCTCAATCGTCTACTGTATTGCTGATACAGAAAAATGCTCCTACTGAAAAGAACCAGCAAGAAACTCAACGGTAAAATAAAATTGATTGTGCAATTTTAGTATAGAATCTTGTACCAAATCCATAACATCACAAAACGCATGAAATTGCATACTAAATCGTGTCATTTATATAAAATATAGCTCTCTATTACATAAGCAATATCTTTACTGCACCTTTAATAAACTGACTAACTAAAGTTAGAAATAGTTATTCTCATTAGAAACAAGTCATTTAGAAACTAATAAAAAATGCTGGTTTTTATTTTTGTAACTATAAAATAACTTATGTACAAAATCATACGCACGCTTGCTTATGCAGACGCGAAGGTTCTGAACAATACTCTTTATATACAAGTAATAGGTACCAAGTAATTAGTATAGTTACAGGAACGAATCTACAGTGTTAAAAATACGGCATAAAAAATTATATCCATGCGTTAAATTCTTCAGAATTCACGATCATGGCTTTTGTATAAAATAGACAAATAGATTCATACGGAGAATATGTTTAACCTTTGGTTAGCCTTAGATAATCCATGCCAATTTTTAATTAAACTTAATTAGAATTACTAAATATATATTTTAATATTTAAATTTACGCGTATTTCTTACTAAATTATCGTCCCGTTTAAAATCGGCAGACAGAAAATTGAATTTCTTCACCAACATGTATTTTTATAATAAATATTTAAAATTGCGATAGGTGAATATAAATTGAACGGATCGTATTATTATATAGTAATATAAATAATATATAGTACTATAAATAAAACAAAATAGTTCGTAGCATAATATATTTTGTTAGTTTAAGGATTAAGTTATACAAATGTTATAATATATTAAGAACTAAAATAGTAAAAACCATAAGCCTAAATAAAATAGTAAATAATAATGAAAAAACATTAGAGAGTAATGTTGAACTAAAATGTTTATAATATAGCGTAAGATAATATTGTAATGTATTAAAAACTAGCGTGTAAAATAAATTTTACACGCTAGTTTTTAATACTATTGCTTTTTTTTTATAAGGGGTAACGTAACGTATGAAAGATGAACTATGCTAGAAAGAATTGGTATGAAGAATGAAAGTGTGAATAATAGCGAGAACTGGTATGGAAGTGGAAAATCGCCAAACATAAGCTCCGTTCATAGATGATGGAGGTAGTTAAAATAAAATAAAAAACCTCTCCGTACACAACAAAAAAATCAATCGTGTTCAAGAATTACTATCGTAACATTAAACAGTTAAATACTTGCAGTTTAAAACCTCAAATTAATAAAAAAATAATTCAAATGTAATTTGTTTCTATTCAAAATTAAACGGTTATATTCTGCATCATTAATTCAAAAGGTTCAAAGTTCTTTAATATTAACCGTTTAACTACTTTTAAATAATGCAACATGTTTTTTTCCCTGTTCCCGAAAGAAAAAGGGGAATATTTATATCAATATACGTTAAGAATTCTAAAAATAGATATAATTTCTTATTTTACAGGAACCTTTCGATTACTAAAGTTCCATCGCGACTGCATTAATAATTCAAAAGTAAAATTATCAAGTTCAAACAATCGTACATTCATTTGGAAAGCTCTATCTATAAGCGGGTAGCGTAAGAATATTTCTTGTCTATTCGTTTCAAGATGGCGCCACATGTTATATTTCACAGTTTATGAAGTTGCAAACAGTTAAATTTTACTTGCACATAAACGTTTGTTAAATCATTGTACAAATTATAACTAATTTACTAACATCGGAAAGAAAATATCTTTCTTAGTAAGTAAAATTAAAAAAATATTAATGGTTCTCTACTTAATGAATTATTACTCTTGTTTCATTCAAAATATTTTTAAAGGTGGTGGTAGTACTTAAATCTTCAATTTAAACGTAAAGGAAGCCGGATCTCAGTTTTTTTACAGTTGTTTTGTGCATCTGACGACCAAATAAAAATGTTGGGCTTGTACAAAAGGGTTTTGTGATCGCCTCATCAAGATGTTAACCGCTCCGTGATTCAAGTAGCTGTGGTCGGTCTTCTGCGGGTACATTGTGCACATTAATGCACTCGGCCTGTACATGTTGAGTTGACTTTTTATTTTGTTATTGAGACGTTATTGGACGTATGGAATTACTCTTCCTTGATATTACTACTCGGTTCCTTGTTGCTTTTTAGGGTATGTGGTTTTAACTGTTTGGTGCATTCATAAATAAATTTTGTATCAATTTAATATAACAGGTAAATGAGCAGTCCTATGTTATATAGTTTAGAATAAAGAACAATAGTTTGCTATAAAAAAATTGCAATACAATAGCTGTAAGATATCATAAAAACACCATTTTGCAAATTGCAACATAAATACAACCTTATCGAAAGTAACTGATAACTGACTAGACAGTAGTTGTGGCCCTGCGGGTCGCGGGTTCGATTCCCGCCGAGGGCCAACATTTTCTATACACAATTTGATGCTTCTTTGTGTCTGTATTAGAGTTTTTATTTAAAATTATGTAAGCAGTATATTTACTAAAACAATTGTCTGAAACCCATGACAGAATTATCAAATTACTTTCGGGATGGACGAATGTATTGTGTGTGTACATTTATATATAGGTATATGTCTCTTATTATGAAGATACGCAATGAGAGCTAAAAATGGGTAATACATACTATGGGTAATATATATCCACACCTTTAACGCAAAGCGGCGGAAATTTTTAGCATGTAATTTTTTTCATACCTACATATTTATTTTTAGCAATGTTTTGAAGGTTCCAACTGAGATAAAAGATTAAAATAAATATTGATTGACAAAAGAAACAATAGAATCAGTGACATTCTGCTTATTGACTATTAAAATAATGCATTAGGGTGGAACTGTGGAAGGCGGCGAGGAGGTGCCCACCACTTCCTCGTATTGCTATATCTACATTGCGTGGCGGGAAATGTCAAGGCCGCGTCCGCTCACTTCCTTTGCCTCCGAGCCAGCGATTGTGATTACCGTCTCACAGATAATAAATATAAGCTATAAATTTAACTATTCCGGAAAAATGTAAAGGAATTTACCGCTGACAGTATTGCTTGTTATTTCAGTAAAAACTATATGCGCCCCGCGGTACTTCCCGCGGCGAATAGGTTAATACGCCTCAAGAGTAAGATGGATATTGTTGATTATAGACGAAAAATGAGTTGTTTTAATTTCCTGTTCCGCTAAACTTACAAATTTTTTTTCATAAGAACTTCCAACTGACAATAATTAAAAAAGAATTAGCGAAATCGTTGCATCTGTTCACACGTGATGCGATTACTAAATTATATTATATAGCAATTACAAGTCAACTTAAAAATGCTTTTATCAAAATTTCAAGTCCCTGTTAAGAAGCTCCCTCATCCGGAGCCAATCCTTGCAGCAGCATCAGGTTATGCTTAACATCAATATGCATTGTCAATATGCAGTGACTGAACCAGTATATACAATTTCAGCCCAGTCGAACTCCGGGAAGGGGGTAAATTTAACTCGCAAGATTCCACCGTTACATACATACATTGCAAGTTTATTAAAAGTTTTTAATAGAGATGTTTTTATAATATAGATGGTATTCTCTCAACAGGAAGATCATCATAGGCTGCTACTTTACTGTCTTTTAATTATTAATTAAAATTGAATGGTATATTTCTATATCCCTGAACTACTATCGGCAACATTATCAGCCATTATCGGTCAAGGTGTTTGGGTATTTTAAATACAAAAGGTTATTGACGTAAGCTACTAGTTTGATGTCACAGCTGCAGTAGTTTGTCGATAGATTAACTGACAATTTGAAGTCACATATGTATGTGGTTGCGAATGTAAAAGTTTCTTCAAACACCAGAAATATACTTATCATTTCATATTACATCAAACCAAAAAGTTAAAAATAACAAAAATACCAAAATTTGTATTATTGGTAAAAAAGCAGGGGTGATCGATATTGTATACGAAAAACTTACTTTAACTTTATTTTACTTTTTTTTTCAAGAAAAATAAAAATTAACACATTGTATTGCCACCAGTTCCTGTTAAGTGTACAAAGTTTAATATAAATTTGTGAATAATCATATTAATGTTCAAAGTGGGTCAAAAAAGTTCAAAGGTGTCGGTTATATTTATATATGTGAAACTAATATAAAACGTGTGAAAAAAAAAACGCTGGACCAATTCAGATATATATTTTGAAGTATGCGTTAATCCCAACAAAGGTTCTATTAGAAATAAGAACTAGGAAAATTGCATACAATCTAACCGTTATTGAAAACTAAAGTTGAAGCTTGAAAGTTTCAAGGTGGTACAAAGATTATCGAGTATACTACTAAAGCAATGACATAATTGTTACAAGCTATCATCGATACAGTTAAAGAACAAATGTAATTTGATTAAATTAATGCCTATGTATCCTAACTATTCAGCGGTCTCAGCACTCTATCGAACCACTTTCTTTCAGAAAAATATAAAAGATAAAATCTGACCGACCCCAAAACGATGGAAGGTCAGACTATCGTCTTCCGTGGGCTTAATCAAATATTTTCCTAATTGTTTCGGCGAAACGGGAAATAGGTAGGTGTGATATAAAACGCTACAGTTGATCGATGGCGCACGTACAAAATTTCTTATGCCTAGGTAGATAATATTGAGTAATTTCCTGAGTATTTTCCTGAACGATAAGAGATTGTCAAGGTTGATGATTAATTACCTCACCGCCGAGTTAATCTTGAGCTGCGCGGAAATCACTTTTATACGTATTTTGAAACACTTATTTGGTTCAGTAATACAAGTTATGTAATGTAACTTAAATAATTTCGAGTTGAAAGGCCACCACGGTCCACATTGCGTTGCATAATATACATGAATGTGAAGGTTTTTTTTTATAACACATTTTACGTACGTTTTGTTTCTTTATGATACCAGAATAAAGACAATTAATTGATAAATTATCTCCTAATAAGACTATAAGTAAACGTTTTGAATCATCTCATAATTACTGCAGAATCGATATCGATAGATATCGATTCTGCATCTATGGTGCATAGTAAAGAAAAGGTTGGATTAATTCGATTTTTTTCTCTATTAACTGTTTATTAAGACTTCTAGAATGCCGTACGAATTTAACATACGCCTTCTGAATATTACGATCTTTCCGTCGCTATTAATTTAGTCTTGAGTTCGGATTTTGCTAAAAGAATAAAACTTATGTGTCACTTTAGGTTGGATCTAAGGAGCAGACTATAGGTCGCTCTGGACGTGGCTATTTAGCATCCACCGTCCTACAAAGTCGTACCAGTAAATTGTTTTGCGTTTTGCGAAACCATAAGCAACTATCTGGTGGAGTTGCTAGTAAAAGAACTATACTTACGATAGCGCATAACCTTCTTTCTTTAAAAATGCAAACTAGTCACTCCAGATTAATTAATCATTTTGGTGTTATCTGATGTAGGTAACTGGGGTACTTAACAAAAAAATATATGTATTAATGTTGTTGTTGGTCAATACATTACATTTATTATGCCAATGAACAATATTTATACAATACTAATTGCCCAGTTTTACTCATGGTTGCGTAAAATTAAGGCGAGTATCTAGTTATAGGCGATATCGAATTTTTAATCTAGATTAGTTATTAGTTAGTAGTTCCAGAAGGCAGAAACTTCCAGAACCCAAAAATTCGTTTAACTATTTTAAACGCATATAGTACAAATATAGTAGTATATGTTTTTAAGTATATATTTAAGATAAGATAAGTATATGTACTAGTTGGCTGTCACCCTCAACGCAAATATTAAGTTACTTACTTTTGAGGCTGGTGACCGTGTGTGTACCTTACTAAAAAAAAAATTTAAGGTTAAATAAATACTTCCCCTTAACTGATTTTATGAGAATATTTATAAATATACATACATAATATAAAACTTCAGGTCTTTGATGCAATGTCATGTCGAAGGGATGGCATGGCGTAACTTCGGCGCCAATAGAGCGCGGTTCCTGAACTTTTCTTATTGTTGGCAGTGATTTAAGATTAAAGAAAACTTTGGAGAAGTTTATTAGTATATTTTTATTAATTTATATTAGTTGCAATAGAAGTTGCTATTAGAAGAGCCATGATAGTTAATAGTGGCGGCGTGAACCTCGTGCTAGGGGGAACGAGTTCTTACCTCGCAATAATGAGTTTAAATGCCTGGATCTACTTATTCAGATTAAAATTATCTATTGAGTAAATTAGTGAATAACTTAGTCATTATTGATATTATCCTATTATACAAATAAAATAGTTTATTGTGAACTAGAGGTACCCGCCAAATCGTTCGGGTCAACTATAGTGTTAAAATACCCGCAATTATACACTAAAATATTTTATATTATTTCCGGGCTAACATAAGCCCTGAATATGATTTTCAATCGTACAAAATTTTATCTATTGCTGCAGATTAACTATGAAAACATAAAAGACAGAGAGTCAAACTTTCGCATTTTTAACTCGGAAGAAATAAATATTTTTAAATATATTATATATTTTCAAACAATTAGCTTATTAGAATAGAATAGAATAGAATAGAAAAAACTTTATTCGATCCAACACCACTATACAAATATAAAATACAAGTATGTAAACTTATCACTAAATAAAATAAAATCATAATAATCTAAAATCTAACAATTAATCTTACCTATTTAGTTTAAATTTTAATCTACTTTAGTATAGTATTTGTACAGTGGTGTGACACCAAAAAGGATGACCACTCAGCTGTAATTGGAGCATAGCCCCAAAAACTGATTTTCAGTGGCCGCCTCGCAGACGGCATAATAACAGTCTCAACTGTCGTAAATTAAATATTCAAAAAGGATATATACATTCATATAAAATTCAAAAATTCATATATATATATATATATATATATATACATACCTACTATATAAACACATATAGATATATAAATATATATTAGTGTAGCTTATTAAATCTAATTGATCCTTCACGATTCGAAAGTGCTTGTAAAAAGCCTACTTAAATAAAGATAATTTTGATTTGAAAAAAAAATAACCACTCAATTCATGCTACTGTTCCAAGGAGCGTAGTTTTCATGTCCGGTGAAGCGTCAAGTGCGTGCCCAACCGCCTCCACGTTCCCACCGAAGGGCGCGCCGTTCTGTCACCCGAAGAAGCCCCATAAGTATAACGAGCACTAATTAACTCAATCTCGAGGCAAATCAAAATACAGATAAAAATACACGTTCCTTTGATAACATATTATAAATAAAAAAATATACGGGACACTTCATCCCCAAAGTAAGTAACTTAATACTTGTGTTATGGGTGACGGACAACTAACTGGTAGATATACTACATATATAATTTTAAATACATACTTAAATAAAAATATACGCCCAGAATACACCACTATATGAACATTAAAAAGACAATATGATTGATTTTTATCAAAGGATGTTTTCGAAATACTTATGAAAACTAATTATTATTTTTATTACGAAGACAATAAGTGATTTAATAAAAAAACATTAAACACACATAAGCTAGGGCGAGTTTCGTGTGTTTAATAATTTTATTATCTACCTAGGGCAGGGTAGATAATACAACCTTTATGCATCAACGTACCTTTTTTATAAATAAATGTTTAATAAGTACATGCCGTGTGGTATCCGGCTGAGTAGAATAGACCACCCTCTTTCTTACCGAGGTGTCGTAAAATACGACTAAGATAAGTTGACATCAGGCAGGCAGCCGGTCCTATAATACGTAGCCAAATCATGTGACAACATGTTTGTAACATGTTGTGCCGAACCCACATAGAGGTGGGATAAGGGCAGGAGGATAATGATGAGCTCTGTATATTTGTTACACAGATAAACGATTATTTATTAAAAATAACGACAGTAGCCTCCCAGAAGGCAACATTCGCATACAGAATTATGATTTTATCGAGGAGCCTATCCTCCTGCTGGTGCTTCGGTTTCGGGGTAAAACGATCGTAGAGATTGTAGTAGTGAATGTGTGTAGTGCTTGTATGGAGTGTTGCTGGTGTCGATCATGGTGACATCAATTTTCTTGGACTACGTCAGTCGCGTGTTACATGTAATTGATCGATAGCGCAGGTTACGCGGCGAGAGCGCATTCTCTATCTAATGACAATGACGCGCGCATCCCCGCTTTCCAAGTTCAATGACAATGAAAGTGTGTGCGTGAAACTCGTGCTATTATAGCATTGCGATGCAAGATTAATTATCACACTCAGTACGAACTAATATTAGTAATATTGATGCTTCAAAAATACAAAAGATATAAAAAAGATACTGAATCATATGGTCATCAGAAGAGATAATAATTATTGTTTCCTTATTTCATACTAGCGGTCCGATCACGAGTATTTGTGGCTCAGTCTGGTTTCGATCCTTATTTTAATAAATAGAGAATGTCATTTCTTATCTAGTCCCGAATGTGCTATGCTGAGAAATGATGCTAAGAAAAATTAATATATAACAAAGTAATACATAGAAGTAGAAAGAAAATTTTGGGTCTTGGTCGAAATCATTGGAAACTGTCTTTTACCTGTCTGTCTGTCGGTTCATCCTGGACTGGAAACCTGTACATAAATATGTTAGTACATATTTACTGCCATTAATCAAAATTCTAAATATTTGGTATTTAAGTAAGCTTCTAAACAAGTGCTTTAGAATCGTCAACTCTACTGCTGATGCGGAAAGCTGTTTCTACGGAGAAAAGCGATCAATAAACTCGGCAGTTGCTTTTTTCCAAATTCAATTCTTCTGTTATTACTATCTTGTACAAAGTCGAAGAGTGGAACATTCACGCATTTTAATCATCTAGATAATCCTCAACATTATAGTAGGCTTTATGTATTGGCCTCCAGTTAATTGTTATTTTAAACTGCTGTAAGGGCAATAAAATTGATTGCGAAATTTTATCGCCACATTTGTTTTTATACATTGAAGAATTATTTTGATGAACAGAAGTATATTATATATGTATGTTTAATTGCTTTGGAAAAAAAATGATATAATATAATGAAATAATGTGTACAGCGATTCCATACGCGAGTTATTTGAATCAATTATATATTTGAATGAATCAATTGTAATGATTGTATGTTTAAATTATTTGGTAAGGGAACTAAACAAACAATAGACAAAGTTGTTTTTTTTTTCAAAAGTTTTATTAAGTCTAAGGTGACCATATTATTTATTATATTTCCATAATCCATGAATAACGTCCTTATTTTATAATCCTATAATAATTAACAATAATAAAATAGCAACAGTAATATGTATAGTATATAGTAATAGTAATATATTAATAGTTAGGAGACTGTAATGTCAATAAGTAGATATAGTGGATTAGGTTAGTTTTAATATATAAATATGTATAATGTATATCCGTGACATGATCTGTTGGGCTTCATCTGAAAATCAGTGCTGAATGTCTTAATTTCGACATTTTCAGAGTTATGTACTAGATATAAGATTAGTTATTTAGATTAGTTTTCCTTTTTTTTTAGTTTAGTATCTTATCTTATATATAGCCTGAATAAATATTCTTTCATTTCATTTTTGAATATATTAATTTGAACGATGGAACGGTGATCATTACTCGCTGCATCCGAAAAATAAGGTTACATGTTTTATGTATATGTATATACATCTCATATGTAACTTTATTCTTTGGATGGAGCGATGTGGCCATTAATTTTATATGTAATCTCATTAACCAATGAGCCAATTTAGTCTTACGTTAAAAGTAAGTCAAAAAATGTGAGATAGTAGTAACATGTTCATCTTTATACTCTTCACTATCAGATACTTTATTGCTTAGACATAAATAATAATTGAGTCTATATTAGGACAATAGCATTTTTATTTGTCTGTAATAGCAATAAGACACTATAGGCTTGGCCGCGATGCGGCTGACGCGTGTCGCGGACGGTGCGAGTCGTGACGCGCCTGGCTGAGCACGCCTCATTGCCAAGGCCGGCGTGCTTTCTCCCGATACGCTATTACGTGCTGCCGTACTTATATAACGATTGCTTGTAGTGCTGATGTAACTCGGATAACAGTTTGTCAACTAGCAACCAATAGTCACCTACTTAAAAACTTTTAGGTCGTCTCTACTTCAAATTTTTATTCAGTTATATTAATTAATATTTAAAATTATATGTAATCAGCGAATTTTTCTGACTTTTTATTTTCTTGTTTTATTTCGTCCTTATCCTATATTCTAATTTAAAATAGCTAATATGTACTAGTATTTGGCTTTTTAAGGCAGTTATCTTGTAAACTTTTATAAAGTTACTAGCTGTGCCAGCGGCTTCGCTGGCGTGGAAATCTGAGGGTCACAATTTTTCTCTAGAATTCAAATTTTACACATAAAAGTAGTTATTGTGAGTTAACCATAAGAGATAGAGACATGCTATTGCGGACTTTTTGTAGCAGTTTTATAGATCTACAATTCTCTAGCTCATTACTTTAGCGTATCTCTGCTGGTTTACGTAGCGCACGCGACTAAAGCTCCCAGCAAGCAAGTTTTTTATCAACTGGGCGATCTCTTCAACATAATTTACATAATACCGATATGTACTATTTACTCAAACCATCAGACAGTATTGCACTTTTGGTGGAAATCGCACAAATATCCGTTCAGTAGATTTTGAGAAAATCGATTACATACAGACAGACAGCTTTTTGGGACTCTGTTTTATAATAAGTATAGATTAAGAGTTGTTGAGAAATTTGGTCAACTATGTCACAATAAATTTATTTATTAATTTCACTTTTAAGGTTAATTACTCCTTTTTTTATTATTATTTCCCACAAACAGTCATTGAGGTCTTCACAGTCTCCATTGCAAACATTTTTGCAGAGTAATAGCAATTTGCATAAAATAATAGTAGTGACAATAACCAGTAGATAATCCAAGCATAGTGTCTGAATTAATAAAAATCTGTATGACATATCTCTATACGTGAGAAACCCACACTAAAAAACCTTTGTGGGTAGGTATCTTTCTTATCAGCGATTCAGGATATACACGGCGCCCATAGTATAAAACAATTACTACCTGTACTGATCACCTACATTATAAGACAAAAACCTTCAAAGACTTTAACAATCGAACTACTTGAAACTACTTTTAACACTCTTTAAGCTGCTTAAAGATAATTTAGTCATTTGTTATTAAGGTTCCTTCACGTAAAATGAAAATAACTTATGAGATCTTAACTGTACTCTTAAAGTTATATTGTTTTGTTAGTCGATAACGGTGGGCCGACGGCGTACCCGGTGACTAGTCGTTAACCTTCCTCGTGTTATAAAATATACGGTTACATTTGAATAAAACTTTGTACAGTAACACTATTTTCATTAATTTATTGAACCTTCGCAAGGGTTTCCGTCATGCGTATGCAAATTGAAGGATGTTGGCTCGATGTTCTTGACCTAAACTCTCGATGTCAACGGCGTGTTTCCGTATTAACGGCGATTTCTATTTCAAATATTCTTGACAAATGCGATCAATTCCTCTAGATTTTTCAGAGTTTATCATGACATTCAGAGTATATCTAATCCAATGATTATTATGATACTTAGTATGTAGTGGGTTTCGGGGGTCATAAATCAATATGATTATAATTATCAATATAATTCACGTTTTACTAAAAAAAGAAAGTTTTTCCCTGATTTCAGGCATTGTAAAACTGCTAAAATCTCAAAGCACTATAAAAAGTTAAAGATAATAAACTCTACACTTAGCATTAAATATATTTTATATATACTTTATCGCGGATTGTACAAAAATAATTGTATTATTACTTTTGTATTATGGATCTACGCAAAGTAACGCCTAATTATATGATTACATACTTACCTATATGTAAATGGATCAAGTCGTCTTAATAAATTTAACTTAACTTTGCAACTTCAAGAGTTTTTTATTACACATTATAAATTGTTTGATTTATGGTAGTAAGCTTATTATGTATGTTTGGTATTTAACTTCCGTGTGTCTGTCATAGATCTCACGGCACCGGCGTATTGCATTACTTGTGCGAGTTACCTTAGGGTCTTTTCTTATACACCGGTCCAATGAGATCAGAAAGGTCAGATCAAGATATGATCGTGTCATATATAAAAACTAGCTGATCGAGCAAACGTTGTTTTAGCAAATAAATAAATTCTAGAGAATTTCTGGTGGAGGTACATAATAAAACAATAAAATAAAATATCCAAAACAACCACACAACAACCCCTGTGACAGTGGACAACCCTTATCACTAGGGGTATGAAAACTAGATAGTAGCCAATTCTCAGACCTACTGAATATGTATATAAAATGTCATAAAAGTTGGTGCAGCCGTTTTGGAGGAGTACGGTAACTAATATTGTGACACAAGAATTTTATATATAAGATGAATGTTTATCTGTACGTCATTTATAGAGTCCTAAATGGCTGGTACGATTTTAATGAAGTTTTTATTCAATTTTTATGACCCAGCGAATGATCCTGTAAAGTTTGGTGGCGATCGGATCATTTTTTTAAACTGTTGCGTTTCGAGGGAAATTTTATATCAGACTGAGCCGTAACAACGCGTGGACAATAGCTAAGTTCTGAATATAATTTAAGGTTATTTCTATAAGTCTATTTTCATATTTAAACATATTCCGGCAAAGCATGGTCGAGAGTCGTTCTCATACGCCTTATTACGAAACACCAAAAGTAGCCGAACTAACGCTCTATATGCATGCTTTTATGCTCTAGAGATATGCATACCCTTCGGTTGAAGAATTCACTGACTCTTTTTTCACAGGCCATGCATATGCGCTAATCATGTTCATGTTCTATGCAGGCTTATGTAAACAACTATGTAAAGACCTCTGATGTTTGGTACGTACAATTCAATCCGACGATCTTCAAGCCGGTTTATGTGAATGGTCTCTAATTGTTGCGACCGAAATCTGTCACTTCACATCTCACTCTAGAAATCTAAAGTATTATTATGTAATGTAATTACTGATTCTTTTGTTTATGGATCTGTATATCTGTGATGTTAGCATAGAGTTATTATAATAGCTCATAGGAGGGTCAACCTAAAATGTGTTTATCGAAAGCAAAGAGAAAACAAATAAGACATTTTATCTGTTTTTTTTTGTTATATATGAATAGATGAAGATGAGCACATGAGTCTTCCCTGTCTTAATATTTATTGCGATACTATAAATATTGCTAGACACTATAAATAGAGCTGTGATAGCCCAGCGGCGAGACTGTGCGACTTTTTCGAGGGGAACACGAGTTCAAACCCGGGCAGACACTAATGAGTTTTTCTATAAAAATTTATGTGTCTAATTGATAATTGCAATTTATCACACGCTTTTCGGTGAAGGAAAACATCGTGAGGAAACCTGCATATCTCTAGAGAATTCTGGAGATATGTGTAACCTACCAATCCGCATTGGAGCAGCGTGGTAGGTCTTCCAACTCTTCTCTACGGAAACGGAGAGAGTCGGCCTATTCCCAGCAGTGGGATTGTAACAGGCCGCTACTTTACTATAAATATTATGACACTTACAGGGTTGTCTATGGCTCCCATAGTCTAGTAAGTAATAATAACTCTATGGATCTTTGTCACTGATCAACTTAAATGTTTAGGGATTGCATATAGGTTGACGTTAAAATAAGCTGCTTGAGTAGCATATGTTATATATTTATTCAAAAGATATCACATAAAAAAAATCACATAATAAAATTTTGAGTATACTAGTTTCTACTCCTATTGCTTATTCATCTCTTTAAATAAAAATCGGTATGGTGATCTAGGCGTAATAATGTAACAACGAAAGATAATCGCTATTTATAATATTAAGTATAGATGTTAAAATTAATTCTGATCTATAGACACTTGATTTCTTATATTTGTCAAATTTTATTAATTCTAAAAGAGAAAAAGTCATATCGGTTAAGTTTTTACTACATTCATATAATGAGCTGAAGTCAAATTATAGCAAAACATGGTGTAGACACGACAAATTAAGATTCTTTATAAAAATAAATGTATATGATGTATTGGTTAGAATATTCCTAAATATCAACTCTTATTCAATAAGATCGTAACACGCGTCTCTACTTATCAATAGCCTAAACATACCCGAAGTAGTATTTGTGTTTGGACTGTTTTGTTCATTCACAAAGCATTTATTATACTGCACCGATGAGTTTGAAAATCACCTATAACGCAAAAGCACAAAAAAATGCTATATAACGTATAAGAAAACCGGACACCCACGTCGCAATTTCTTGCCCATTATCGTGTTCATCCCACAGGCTCAAAAAATCGAACAGGAGCCAATACTGGGCGGTACTGAATGCAGGGATTTAGTTTTTGTAACGTGAAATTCTTCCCAGCTGATCACCTGAATTGATTATAGCTACTGAACTTTGTTGAAATTATATAAGTGAATTTATTATGGCTTCACAGGGTTTATTGCATTACCGCAAGCATTCACGTAACAAATTCTTAAATACATTTATAACCCATTTAAGTAGCAGATCTTTTAGTATCTAAAGTATGAATAAAAATTATAACCATCATTTATATTTAAGGTTGCCGCAAAATTTTATAGATAAGCAAGTGCATTCTATTAAAAGGTAATATGATGAGCCGCAAACACATGTTCTGCTAGATTTGAAACCGTGCTCGTCATAAACAAGTAAGATAAAATAATGCTTTGTTATTGTTTACAGACCACCGGGTAGGAGGTATTACACGTATCTCCCCCGCGAAGCCGCCCGCACTGCAATGTGTGTTAGGCACCTACATTTTGTTTTCTTAAATATTATTTTTAACACCCTAAGCAGAGTAGAACCACATGTGGCACCACCTGACCTTACCGAGCTTTCCCACGCTGTGAATATCTAAGTCCTTGAAACAAAAACGTGAACGTTTACGTTCGCTTCCTTAATGATAAACCATAAAAGGTTAGCTTCAACCCCTACTCTTTCTTTTTTGTTACTGACTACGGTCTGTTTTCGGGAGCAAATGCCTCGGTTGCATCGAGGCTTAAACATTTTTTTCTGTTTACTCAAATGAGCTGGTGATTGTTTTTTAATTTATTTCGTCGTTCAGCGACGTCATGTGGTTCCAATCAGCGCTCGACAAGGCTTTTAACGTTTTTCAATCAATATTTTGTAATTAAGTGGCGATGATTTGGGAGATGCTTGCAATAAAGCACTAATTAATGTTTTTAACGAAGGTATATGAGATATGACTGTCTGATGTATCTATATCTAAATACCAAGAAATGATTACAGTAATTATTAAATAATTAAAAAATGTTGACACAATCAGTTCGGGATATCGATAACAAACAACATGGAGTTCCATTGAAGTTTCATTTTGAATGAACTGGCTTTTTATTAGTATCGGACCCTTGAGGGGTGCGAGTTGAAATAATAATGCAGTGTGAATGTACGTCAATTGCGAAGTCAATGAGGCGTCATAGCCGTGGACATCCAGCAGCGCCCCATTGTTCCTAC
Organism: Morpho deidamia; assembly: GCA_947086505.1. Classification (NCBI taxonomy): domain Eukaryota; kingdom Metazoa; phylum Arthropoda; class Insecta; order Lepidoptera; family Nymphalidae; genus Morpho; species Morpho deidamia. The sequence goes on from CAMTZC010000025.1 coordinate 8,380,739, forward strand.
ATCTGTCGTGTATACTGTATACACGTATAAGTATACCTCGAATACTTTCCACGTTTTGAATATCTGTATCGTTATATGTGAAGAATGAATGAATGTCGTTAATTGTACTAATCCCATATGGCGTAGAAAGAAAAAAGATTGATCAAATTTTTAAAAGTTGAACTACTTCTAATATAATATTAGGTCCTTACATATGAAATTGGCGTTTTCTATGTGAGGAACATAAAGTCGTTTTTTTTTAATAAAATATATTTAATTAATCAAAGTATGCTATGTATGCACTTTTGCCATCTCATAGGTAGTTCATTGATCCCCTTGCTAAAAAAACTATTCGGGCGGGAATCAATAAAATCTTTGAAGGCGGTTTGGACTGCCCCATCGGAGTTGAATTTTTTTCCTTGCAAGTAGTTATCCAAATTGCGAAAAAAATGGTAATCTGTTGGAGCAAGGTCCAGAGAGTACGGTGAATGTCTAAGACATTCTAATTGAAGCTCCTCTGATTTGGTAGCCGTCTGTTGTGCAGTGTGTGGTCTAGCGTTGTCCTGAAGCAGCAGTGGCCTAGAGCGATTGACCAGCCTCGGTTGTATAGCAGCTAGCTTTTCCATTATGGTTTGCAGTTGCTGACAATAGATATCTGCCGTAATCGTCTGGCCAGATTTAAGAAAGCTGTAGTGAACGACACCGGCACTAGTCCACCAAACACTTACAAGCAACTTTTTTTTAGTAAATTTTCGCTTAGGGCAGGATTTGGCTGATTCGCCAGGGTTCAGCCATTGCGATGAGCGCTTCCGATTATCGTAGAGAATCCACTTTTCATCACAGGTAATGATTCGATTTAAAATTCCTTCATTATTGTGCCGGTTGAGTAACGTAACGCAGCAGTCGACGCGCTTCACTTCACTCAATTCATGAGGTACCCACCTTTCAAGCTTTTTCACCTTCCCAATTTGCTTCAAGTGGATTAGAATAGTTTTATCACTAACACCGGAGCCTGCAGCTAACTCGGACGTGGTTTGCGATGGATCCGCTTCCACAATAGCCTTCAATTCTTCATTATCAACTTTGGTCTCCGGCCGTCCACGAGGTTTGTTCTGCAGGTCGAAATTTCCAGAACGAAAACGTTGGAACCAAAAACGCACTGTGTTTTCTTTTGCGACACCGTCACCATACACATCAATAATCCTTCGAGCCGTTTCTGCAGCACTGGTGCCACGGTGGAACTCATACTCGTAATTAACGCGATATTTCATGTTTTCCATTTTGTAAACAGAGTGACACAAAGAAAAAAACAAAAGAAGTAAAAACAATTGAATTAGGGGGTTTGAAACACAAATGCATGAGTAAATAGCTGTATGAATTTGAATTTGGAATTCCTAACCATAAAGGTAATATTTGAGATCAAAGTGGCCAGTACGACAAAACGCCAATTTCATATGTAAGGACCTAATATTATAAATTCTAAAGTCTGTGTTCGTCTTTCTGCTACGCTATCACGCTAAATCCTCTGATCCTCTAATAATTGAACCACTATTGCTGAAATTTGGAACAATTAAAGCTTATACAACGGGATAAAATATAGGTTTAAATAATTGTTTCTCAAAAAAAAACCAATGGTCATGTATATGAGAATATAAACTAATTACAAACACTTAGGCGGTCACCAAAAGACCTGCTCGTTCAACAGTTGTAAAACATATAGGTTCTAAAATTCCCGTTTCTCTTTTCAGAATGCGGAATTAAACACATTTCATTATTGAGAGTTCTTAAACGCAAGTTGGCGCGAATGTGATGCTGGTATCACTAGTTATATATAATTAGATATCTAGATCATCCTTTTTTTTACTAAATAGTAATTGAAACACAGTAACACAGCTATAAATATAATTACTCGTTTTCAGAATTTAAATTCTTAATCGTCTACCTCGAATAATCAGATATGTTGTTAAGAGTAAAGTAGAATAAGGAAGCGGCGAGCAACTGCATGACGTCACGCTCAGAATAAACTCGCTTCCGAGAAGCAAACGTTTGTGTCAGTGCACTTGTCCTGATCGATGGCCCGCCACACGTGTGCGTAACATTGTATAGCTTATGTTATTTAATAAGCTACACTTTATATATAAAATTGAAGCTGTATTAATTGATAGACTGATCAGACCGACGTCGTCCGCGTTGCGACTTTGTTCTCATAATGCAGCGTAAAGATTCCAATGCAGTGTGTCGCCTCCACCATTAACCCATGCGATTTAAGTATTGAAAAAGATAAAATCGCTTAAATCGGTTTTTCTTATATATTTTGAATTGATTTGAATTGATGTTTAATATTGTCCGCCGTGTGGTATCCGGCAGAATAGAATAGACCACCCTCCTTTCTTACCGAGGTGTCGTAAGAGGCGACTAAGATGTGTGCCGTGTGGTATCCGGCTGCATAGAATAGACCACCCTCACTTCATACCGAGGTGTCGTAAAAGGAGACTACGGTAAGTTGACGTCAGGCAGGCGGCCGGTCGTAAAATACGTAGCCCAATCATATGACGACATGTTTGTAACATGTTGTGCCGACCCCACTTAGAGTGGGATAAGGGCAGGACAATGATGATGATGTTTAATATTGTGCTGTTCGTCGTCACAATTTTAACATCAATATGTCAATGATTTGATCAGATTTGACAGGAGATACTCTAAGAATAGCTCGCTCCATCGCCCGCTAAGAAACTTTACGTTACAACAGTAAATAAATATTTCAGCAAAAATTTTAAGTATAATCTATCAAAATTCGGTAGTAGTGATACTGACTCGATAAGATTAACTCATAATAAAACTCATGATAAAAACTCAATTTTTTTACAAAACAACTTTACTTTCATTCACCCAGTCTGAATATAGATCTTTCCTACTTATCAATCATATCTATCGCTTATCTTTTATCTATAATTATCTTACCTAATCATTCACACAATGTAACTAATAATGCCTAACGAGTATTAGAAATGTATCTAAAACTCTGGTCCAATTATCAAATTTTTCTTACCCCCGGCATACTTTGAAAATATAATATTTACATTGGTCGCGCCATAGAGTTATTATACTAAAGTAAGACTCGCCGTCTTAGGCAGGCCTGTAAGTAAGAGTGTTATAATAAATAATTAGACGGAAGATTAGATTCGTATACTTTTCTTTGTCAAATCACACATGGGCAGAGAAATATCATGGCGCGTTCTTAATTAAAAAAAAGAACATTTTTAATTGTACCTTTGAAACGACGTCACTACACACGCGCAAAAAAGAATTAGATGATAAACTTTATTTGCTTTTTCTTTCATGTAATATGACACATTTTTGGCTAGCTTCCCGACTCTAGTATAATATCTCTCGGTCGCGCTCAAGTAAATGTCATTTATATATTAATCACTTTTCATTGAAACATAAAAGGTGTTAAAAAGTTATCTACTAACGTCTTCCTAAATTGTGTCCATAGCAGGAGCCATTACAGTTGTTTAAAATATTACAAAAGTTTATTGATCCCGGAGAATATCAGGAGCTTTTAAAAAACTCATTTATCTAGACGTAATTACTGCGCTAGTAAATTCTAGTTTAATGACCCCATACGCTATGATTTTTTAATGATATCTCATATCTTAAAATCTCAAATAGAAACCCGGAATGTCCGCTACAGAATGTTACACCTTGCTTCAGTCCGATTATTACGACCCCATGCAGCAATAATATTAAAAAGGCTCTCTGCTGTCGTATTAAACACCAGATTACAATACAAAAGAGCTAAGAAGTCCTTAGTGCACATGACATAATGTTTCAAAATGAGTTATTTTATATTATTTTTTAAAAGCATACAAATTAAATTAAAATAAAAGAATGCAATACAAACAATCTCAAAGTTTTCTGTAGTTTTTGAATACAAATATAAAAAAAACTAATAATTGTAGATGTAAATTCTCAAAACTATATCAAGGTTAAAAAAAGAGATAATTTCTAATTTCTAGTCACTACACAAAAGAAATTGAAGATACCACTGGCTACACTGACTTTGAGACCTTGATGTTTCAGCTCAGTAACTAGCTGAAGAGTTGGGTGTTGCGTTACAATAAGATTATTATATAAGAAATGTTTATATTTACCTTCAAGAGAGGGTAATTAATTTAACATTGATAAAACCGCGTAAAATCATGAATTCTTAACGCGGCTTGCTATGAAGTCGACTGGTAGATTATTTCTGCGATATATATTGTAATAGAGAAATATAAATAAACATATTTATATTTATTATAAATAAATTTATAGTTTATAACTTAATACGTGTGTTATGGGTGACAGACAACTGGTAAATATTGTCGTGTATAATTTTTAATAAATACTTAAATACATAGTTCCATACTCGAAGTACCACCAAATTGTTTATAGAAAATGTTGGCCCTCGGTGGAAATAGAACCCGCGAACCCCGAAGCTACAGGCAGGGTCAGGCAGTCGCCAACGACCCAATAGATTGAAAGTATCACACTTTACTAACTGTACCCGTACAATAAAAACAATTGTATGTAATCAGAAATTGTAGACAGTCGTACCCTGTAAAATGACGGTCGGCGCCAGGCATTGCGGAGTGCCATCCGTTGTACTAATTACATTTACAGTTACATTCATCAGGCGTCACTTCAATTGCTAACATAATTGACAACTTTTAAACGGTCTAGTGACTGTTGTAAGTTCACAGATCGATAGCGTTGAAAAATCTTCAGCAATAAGAAACCTCCGTAGAACTACAGTATTCAAAATCGAAGTAGTAGGTATGATAATCAAGCATAGTAAACCGCTCTAAAACAACTATTACGTTCCCAACTTCCTACGTAATAAACCAAATATGGAACACTCGCGTAACATCAGCTATAATACCCAACTATATGAAGTCGGTAGGAGAATTTCAATGCGATTACTTAAAGCGAGGTCGGTGTAAGTTACAACAGAACCTTACTGTTTGAAATTGATTTAGCGTAAAAACATTTCGAACATGACTCCCGATTCGCTTAAAGCTTTTCGAATTAAAGAAGCCTTTATTATCTGTATGCAATTTGATACTACAAAGGCAGCTGGCGCCTGTAGCTTCCGAGGATTGGGTGCGATTGCAGTTCTGCAATACGATCTTTTGTTGTCAGAGGCGATATTTAGGCATTTATCAGGCTTGAGATGTCTCGTGCGCATGTCATCTTCAGTTGTAACTTGAGATAAAGACAGCCTTTTGTGGTAGCGTTACAATAGTGCAGCGTGCGCCAACTGTCTTGATCGTTAGATATAGAATCATTAGAAACGATTACCATTCATGGCTCGCTAGAGTCGATGAGTAGAGGATTGACGAATTCTTATAAATATCTTTTACTCACATCTCACTACATTTTATTATTATCCTGATTTAATCAAAACCTGACAAAGGTCTAGTATATATTAGAAAATAAAATTTGAAATGTATACTTATATACAAAAATACACCCAACCTCAAATTACCGACAAATTGTTTTTAGAAAATGTTGGCCCTCGGCGGGAATTGAACTCGCGGTACCTGAAGCTGGAAGGCTAGGCAGGCCTAGCCTTCAGCTTCAGGTAATTATTTAGGTAGGATGGGTATTACCCATCCTACCTAAATAATTAAATTGATTAATTGATTAAAACTATATACAAAATTTTACGTAACCCTACGTAATAGAAGACCCCAACGTAGTAGAATAGTGCCTGCGTAGCATAATGCTAACGCTGCTTAAGGTAATCATTAAAACGACTGTCTTGCATAGAACTAAGATAAAGTCATTCTACCGTTCATATACGTTGGATCACATCTGACGTACCCATATAAAATTAACCAATTATGATAAAGGTTGGAGTTCTATAGGAGACGTTTTATTTTTTCAAGTAAGAAGAGGAATTTTAAGGAATATTAATTGTACCTTACTTTATAGCGCTATCTACGTGGTCTGTTGTCTACGCACGGCCCACATCCATAATGAGCGTTACGTGTGTTACGTGCTAATTATTATGCAATGCGCGCGAAACCTGTGCAAACAGGGCGCGTGAGAAGCGAAGCCGCACTCGATGTGTGCTAATACTGAAAATTGGTTGAACTTTATCGGTATCAAATGATTATTAAGTATAACAACTTTCGCTTGTTTGACATTATATGTTGTATTAAGATATTGTTCGTTTTAACCAACCAAATTTATTATAAGACTCCGTCGGACCATTAGAAATACCTAATTTAACGATACACTAAAATAATAAGCTTTAGAGATGAGTGGTCTCGATACTTAATATAGTGAAATTAACAACTAAAATAAAAATTTGCATTTATCCTTATGCTTTTATTGTTCTTTTTTTAATTTATAACTACACTAGTCTACTGTCGTGTTTCCAATATTTATTCGATCGTGTATCATTACCTACAACTATACCTATACTTACTTGATATCATTAACTCTTAAATAATCAAAATACAAAAGTAGCCTATTTCTATATCATATCATCGCAATGCTAAGCAAAGATGTTTTCGTGGCTTCTCGATTAAACAGAAAAATTATAGCTTATACATATCAAGCTCCTCCTAAGGGTATGGGAAATCATCATGCAGGAATTCTTCGTAAATACACAGATTTAGTTGTAATATTTATCGCATAGGAGCAAACACAGCCAATCTATTATAGCTGAACGGTGAGACCGCGTGCTTTTCTCAAGGGGTCATGGGTTCAAACCCCAGGTAGACATCAATGAGTTTTTCTATTGTTAATTATGTGCCTCATTGATATTGGGAAGTTATCACAAGCTTTTCGGTGAAGGCAAATATCGTGAGGAAACCTGAACATCTCTGGAATATTCCTATCAATGCGTCCTATCCTTCTCTCCAAATAGAAGAGAAGAAGCCTATATATATCTCTCAATTGAGCATATAAATTTATATGGAAAATTTCTTAACTCCCAGGGAAGCCGCAAAAGGCAAAACTCACGCGTTCTCACCGTTCAACCACCATGGGTTAAATCACGATAACATTATATAACTTACGTACAATGTAAGTAGATATCATATTGAACAAATACAACACGAGACGACAAAAAACATATAATTGAAAGACGTCGCCTGTGTTGAACAAACATGTGCGACGCAGTTCCTTAAAAAATGCGGTGCCCTGAAAAAATGTAGAAAAAAGACACTTCAACGCTGAAGCGCGTTCGTCTGACAGGAAATATGATATTTTATTTTAGCCGTGGGATCAAACTGAGTCGATAATTTGTGTTCCAAAATACATCACAGGAGATGATGAAATTAAATTGGTAGTAAAATTTCCAAATTACAAAGATAGCAGTAACGTAACAATTAAAAATTCCTACTAATGTTTTAAATAAAATCCGAATTGTCATTTTTCATATCCGAATGCAGCAATATGATTGTCGCTCTGAATTTTTCTAAGTTAGAGGGTCGGAAAGAGAAGAGAGAGAGCTGCTCTTTGCCAGCATTGAAATCAACGCAGGCGTAATAACTGCATGTTTTCAAACATAATTATTTATAGAAGCAGGCTTTACTTTGCAGAATTCCATACTGCGTTTTCCGTTAAGATTTTGTCATTGAGCCTATCCTCCTGATGGTGCTTCGGTTTCGGGGCGAAACGATTGTCGACATTTTGGTGGTGGTTGTGTGTATTTCTTGTGTGCATTGTTATTGGTGGAGGCGTCTTGGGATGTATGTGGTGACTTGTCCTGCATGTGTGAGGTTCGTGAATTTTGTCTGCTTCATACAATTAGTATTGCATGCATTCGCTTAACCCATGCGGATTATAGCAAAGTAGTTCTGTTATAATTTCTTTAATACTTAAAAATGGTATTTTAATGTAATTTTTAAAGCTTTGGTAACAAGTGGCTGATTGAAAAGCACAAGCATTGTCGAGTGTGCGAAATGAAGAAAAGTAAAAGCGCGGAAGCTCTCCTGAAAGCAGGTAACATCGTCCTTATGATTCAATTTCGAAGCATGGCGAAGAAAAGAAGGAAGAAAGCTAAGAAATGGATTTAGACATTCCAAATGCTCTACGATAATACAGTGTAATTTTACCTTAATACTATGTGAGGACTCGATGAGTCATATCGACTTTATTGGTATAATTTTAATGCTTTGGGAAGCAAACGTTTTTCAAAAAGATGTAAATACTTCTGTTTGCGTGACTGTTTCGTTCGCGCTAGTTGGTCACGATATTTTCATGAAACATATTATAATACATTGTTGTAAATCATTTTACGGCCACGATGTGTCAAATGTCTTGAATGTTTAGAATTTTCGTTTCTGCTTTAATTTTCTCATGCAAAAAAATTGTATAAAAATTCTGACATATTATAATTAAAATTGAACTTATATTGTATATGTAAAAATAAAAGGATGATTACGCCGTATGGTATCCGGCAGAATAGAATAGACCACCCACATTTCTTACCGAGGTGTCGTAAGAGGCGACTAAGGTATGTGCCGTGTGGTATCCGGCTGCATAGAATAGACCACCCTCATTTCTTACCGAGGTGTCGTAAAAGGCGACTAAGGTAAGTTGACGTCAGGCAGGCGGCCGGTCTTAAAATACGTAGCCAAATCATGTGACAATATGTCTGTAACATGTTGTGTCGACCCCACTTAGAGTGGGATAAGGGCAGGAGAATGTATGTATGTAAAAATAAAAGGATGATTGAATATATGGGTTTTGCAAGTGAAGGTAATTGAAAATACCTATTGCGCGATTGTAAACACAATTTCAGTCATTCTTCTTCGCGTCTTACCTACTAGCATCAGTATTCATTAGTAAACTTTATCGAACGTAATTCACTTAGCAAAATTTCCGACTAATTTTTTTTTTTTATTAATCTTTATTGTATAAACAAAAGGCGGACTTATCCCTAAAAGGTATCTCTACCAGCCAACCTATGAGTAACAGAAAGAAAATGAAAAGAAAAAATAATGATGATGGAAAAAAAAGGAAGGAAGAAAAATAAAAATAACGAAACACTATACATAGATTAAAGTTGAACAATAAATGAATAAAATAATAGATAATAGTGATTATTTGAATTGATTAAAATGTAATATTGATAATAAGCTAAATTTAATTTAAATGATTTGAGACAAATATTTTTTAGTGTGTGACTTAAATGCTGATAGGGAAGGAGATTTGCGGATTGATACAGGTAAATCATTCCACAGCTTTACACCTTGAAAGCTAAATGATCTCGAGTAAGTCAGTGAGGAGAATTTAGGGAAGGCAAGATCTAATGTATTTAAAGATCTTAGCCGGCCACATCCAACATCCGACAAGGAGTTGAAACGTTCTTTAAGATATATTGGAATTAAAGGATTAAAGAGTACTTTATAAAGAAGTGATAGAATATGTAAATTTCTTCTGGATCGTATAGAAAGCCAATTTAACTTATGACGGAACTCAGTGATGTGGTCAAACTTACGCAGTCCATAAATATATCTAATAGCTACATTCTGAAGCCGTTCGAGCTTAGCCAATAGCTTTTCTGAAAGATCCAAAAAAACAGCATCTCCATAATCCAATATAGGTAGCAATAAAGATCTAGCAAGCATAATTTTAGTTTCAAGGGGAAGGAATTTCTGTAAGCGCTTAAGAGAGTGAAGTGATGCAAAGAATCTATGGCTCAAATTAGTGATATGAGGTGCCCAGCTAAGTGTTTCATCAAAAATAATACCTAAATTTTTTACTGAATTAGAGTAAGGTATGATGGCTCCATTAAAACTAATGTGCTGCACAACAGTATTCTTAAGTTTAGAAATGTTATAGGAACTACCTATAATAATAGCCTGAGACTTTTGTGGATTAACTAGTAAACCAAAGTTTTTAGTCCAGTTATTAAGGACCTCTAGATATCTATTAACTTTTGATATGGCTTCGTCTAAATCAGATAAAGAGGCAGCCGTATAAATTTGCAGGTCATCTGCATAAAGATGAATGGATGATTTTAAAAGCTGAGTAACACTGTTCACAAATATAGAAAATAACAAAGGAGACAGAATTCCACCCTGTGGGACTCCAGCGTTGATATTACACAATTCTGAGCGTTGTTCATCAATAATGACTAACTGTTGACGATTTGAAAGGTAAGACGTAATTAAGACTAATTTAAGCATTTTTAGTATATTCCATATATATTTCTTGCCTCTATCTACCTTATCTTTCACCCTATTTTTTTAATAGAAGTCAGTATTTGCGCAGTGTAATTGACGCTGAAGCTTCGCAATACGTTACAATGTAAAAGTAAATTGGGAACTGAAATCAATAAGTGAAACCATCTTAATTTCATAGACAAATAATACCATAAAGTATTCTTGGAGATGTAATTTGTAGATATATTCACTCAAATACAAATATATTAAAAGCATTATAATCAAATTGATGTCTATATTATATGCCTATATGATCACATGCATTTCTAGGTGTTTAGAAAATATGTTTTAAAACATCAACGTTTTATGAATTATATACTGATGGTTACCGTGATTAATTCCGCGGCAACATTACTGTTTAAGTGCCCTCTATAATGCGATACATTTATTTTTTTTTGTAACGTGAAGAAAACTGGATTTTTCCTATATATATTACCACGGTGTACTAGTTTTAATTGAGCTAATGTTCATCAATATTAGTTTAGGTGATTAGCCATGAAAGCGTAACAGACAGACTTTCACATTCATATTTAGTATGAATATCGAAGAACAATCCTGCAGTTACATTATCCTACAAATACAGTGGTTCAAGACCTCGGAAGTGTCTAGAGCCTGAAACAAGTGCTGCGTTTTTGATAATGTCAGGAATTGATTCCAATCAGAATCATTCTATACCCGGAAGCCGTATCTGATTCGAATGATTGAACGCATTCCACGACTTCAAACACCTAAAATCTTATATATACATGCCGTATATTCTGTGCACATCAGTAGGATACAACTGTTTATTGTTAAGTGAAAATCGTAATATTGAGAATTTCACACGCAAAAATTTAACAGTGCGTCCAGTTATAAAGAAATAATCATAATCATTATTTTCGTGCGCTCATCCCACTTTAGGTGTCAGCACAACTTTACCGCCGAGTTTCTTGCTGCTTCTTCTCGGTAACAGCAACATTCCGAACCAGCGAAGCTTATTAAATCTAATTATTGATCCTTGGCGATTCAAAAGTGCTTGTAAAAAGCCTACTTAAATAAAGATTATTTTGATTTGATTTGATTTGATTTAAACATGCTGTTTGACGACTTGACTAGTTATATTACGGCCGAGCGCCTGCCTGACGTCAACTTACCTTAGTCGCCTCTTACGACACCGTGTTAAGAAATGAGGGTGGTCTATCAACCGGATACCACAGGGCGGTGTCTAATTATTATTATAAAGAAATTATACAAGAAAAAATTATCTGTTAAATTTCATCAATATCAAACGGTAGCGTTCATCAAGCCGATTATTTCAAATCGGCTTTTTCAAATTCAATAAATATTAAAAATTATTCAAATATAGTTTTAAATAAAATATTTATAAATTGATAATTAAATTCGCGTCAAGAAGAGCCAGCGCGACGGCGTTATCATATAAATCGCCCCATCCGAAGAATAAAGTCACATGTCCCATGTATAAGCATTGGAAATGTGACTTTATTATTCGGATAGGGCGAAATAGTGTCAGTATATCTTAAAGCAATTAAATTTAAAATATAATTGCTTTAAAATATACTGAATCAAAACTTTACACGATGCTGAAACCATTACTTAGTATTTTTAGAGATATGAGAAACAACCTTTATGGAACGGCTACTTTCACATGAATTTAGCGTCACTCAAATGTTCGAATTTCAAATCTTGCATGAAATACTTTCAGTGCCCCCAACATATTAGCCCAGTATGCTAATATGGCGCAGAGACGGTGTCGTTGCGCCTATAAAATCGTCTCAAGTGTAAACAAGCGTAAATATCGCGCCGCACGCACTCGTAAAATCTATTTCCCGCGCTATTGCGGCACGTACTACTCAAAATTTTTATAAAAGGACCTAACAATTATGCCATATATGACTCAAATATTTCCATCATAATAAAATCACACAAACATCAAGAAGCGATGCTTTCTATCTAATCCATACTAATATTATTAATGCGAAAGTCGGTATGGTTTCTTTCTGGTTGTTTGTCTGTAACGCTTTTACGGTTAATTTCATGAGAAAATATTAAGGTGCAAATAAAATTTGGCACCATTAACCAGCTTATATATAAAACATAAGAATAAAAATTCATGTTTTTTCGGGAGCACAGAAAAACAAATTATTTCGATATTGATGGAACTTTAGCGCTTACGTTGGCGTGAAGGAAGTTACGGGTACGACTACTCATCATTCTCCTGCCCTTATCCCACTCTAAGTGGGGTCGGCACAACATGGTACAAACATGTTGTCACATGATTTGGCTATGTATTTGACAACCGGCCGCTTGCCTGACGTCAACTTACGTTAGTCGTATTTTACGACCCCTCGGTAAGAAAGACGGTGGTCTATTCTACTCAATCGGATACCACACGGTGGGTCAACTTACCTTAGTCGCCTCTTACGACACCTCGGTAAGAAATGAGGGTGGTCTATTCTACTCAGCCGGATACCACACGGCATTTACGGGTACGACTATTATCATAATACACATAAACGATAATTAATAAACGATAATACGACATAAATAATTTTAAATATATACTTAAATACATATTTATAACCAGAATCGAAGAACCAACAAATTATTTATAGAAAATGTCGCCTTCGGTGGGAATCGAACCTGTGACCCGTGGAGTTGAATTTAGGATCACTGCCATCAGCGCCAACGGGGGAGTCAGTGATTTTTTAAATAATATATTAAGTTTTTTTATTAGTAATATATTAAGTACATTTAAAAATTCAAGTTATGAGATTCGCAATATATCTAATCACCTTATTATTATATTACCTCATAAAACCTTACTGCTTTACCTAATTTCATTGTTTTGTACATACGGAAATCTTTTCGAACATTTTCCATTTCATAATAAGTCAATAAGACTCATAATATATTTAATTGAGAAACAATTGCTTAAGAATTCATTCCCCACACTTTAGAGTCGAGATGTAATTTTTTAAGTGTCTGAAGAAATAATATTTACGAAAAAAAATAATGAAGCGATTACTTTAAATAAAGTATTTCAGACAATTCTAGTTACTTTAGTTAACTATATTAAGAAATTACTATTAACAAATAACATGTTACTTTATGCTAGAGTAAAAATTTATTGCGGACTTTGGTTTTAATTCTAGTTTTTAGTTTGTTACATGCCATTCTGGTACTGTAACGACATGTGACTGTTTCACTACTAGGCCTAATCCTCTTTCGCCCTAAGCCGTGGTCCGGCCTCACAGGTGGCACACTTAGGACGACGTTCTCCGACTTTAGTAGAGCTTCTGCGCTCTACTCTCTGCATTTCGCAACCTCGACGATGCTTCCGCGCTCGCAAGTCCCGCCCGGTGACGCTGTAAAATCCGTTAGGGCTAACAGCATACAGTTAGTTCGAAAGAAAAAAAATCCTGTTTCCCGTTAAAGCTTATGGGGCATACATCCACCATGCGTTGTTAATAAAGATAGGCCAGATACACATATATTGCAGAAATGATCTTGGAATACCAAGAGGTTGAGGTGAGATGATATTGATGATGTCAGTAGCCATTGTAGGTTTTATCAAGGTTCATAGAAAAGCACTTAAAATTACGTTGATATTTATTACATATAGAATGTTTATATAAAATTCCTGTTGTCTACCCAGTTTTGAATGCGAGAATACTTGCTTCATGTGCTGTAACATTTTGGGCCAACACAGCTTTAAATATGTCCAAGATAAGGTTACGCGGTTTCTTATTAACCTTTTGTTAAAATATATTTTTTTAAATGAAATTGTTTTACTTAGAAGGACAACATATTAAGTTATTAGGGTTATGATTACGTAAATGTCTTAAATACAGTTGAAATTTTAAATTTCTTTTATTTATTTTTTTTTTTTTTTTATTTATTTCTAAAATCACATGATGGAATTCATTACGCGTGATTTACGGCAACATTTCGGCTGCTCTATGTCATCAGTAGCACGGCTCTCTACTTTGAGGACAAAGGCAGTCCTCTGAGTCACCGACAAGATTATTAGACCTAATATTATACACATGCGTACACAAAGCGAAAGGGACTTTGCTTGTGATCCATCTTGATTGCTATTCCGAGCGGCGATGCTCCTATATAGGTATTTTAGGAGTATATTCAAAATGACGTAACTCATAAGGAAACTTGCCCATAAACTATGGCTTCTTTGAAGCTAAATAAAGAAGTTATTTAATAAATGATATTAATTGATGAATGTATATAAAATCGTTTATGTTTTCTGCCTATTAAGATATTCCGTTTGACACCCACCATCTTGAATTAAAGATGATAAAAAGTTAAATCATGTTACCCAATCAAGTATAATCGGCATAGTATTTTTTTAATTTTTACAATAAAAATCATCCTGTTTATTAAAATCACTAAGCAATAGAATATTAACCTTAAATAGACGTGGCAATAGTTGCTATAGAATTATTCCATTCATGCTTAACACGTTGCGTATTTATTTTTAATCTCCTGAAAAAGGAGGTATATATTTCAAAAAAGACACTTCTATTGGTACAGAAAAATATCCAACAACGTTGTCTCTCTTGTGGGCCGCAGCCAATTGAAGTCCTATTATTGCAGATGAAATAGGAGATGAGTCACGTGGTGTAGCTTCGATGTATATGTCACATTTGACGCCTGGAGCTAAGAGAAACCTGGTGCGAGGGTAGCAGCGCCAGCTGGCGCCGAGATGGCAAAAGTCATGCCAAAGACCACAACATTGAAGATAAATAGACCGCATACATGAGTTCCAAACCCTGCAAACAGATTATTTTTAATCTTATTGATCTGATTGCGATGTGAGGATAAAATTAGTGTCAATGAATAATGCTATCCGGTGCTTATTACACACAGATCCATAAGATCATTATTTTCTTGCCCTTATTCCACTCTAAGTGGGGTCACAACATGGTTTTCTCATCCATTCTCTCCTATCATTCATCATCGCTGGCGCTACTCCTTTTTTATACATGTCACACTTCACACAAACAACCCCCTGGTCACGTATCCATCCACATTCATACTTACATGTCCATGTCTCATTACAAGTCCAGAAATTAATATTTACAATTTTAGTAAATGTTAATTTCTGGATGTTAGACACATTTTTTTAGATACAAGAGTTCTTTTAAGCACTGTTAAAATAATAATCCTTCATCATTAGAATCGACAAAAATATTCTAACCTGCTACGGCTGATTATTCGCAAACCGGGTCCGTGATACAGGGAAAATACTGAATCAAAGTTAAGAATGACAATAAAATAATACTATAGTTGAGGAAAAATTCAATTACAATGGTCACAGTAAATTGCTGTATAATCCTTCCTACATACAGAAGCTAAAATAAAATAATCTATTTGTTTCATTTTTTTCTTTGGCCTAGCATATTCGCGGTATTTACAGGCTCTGCACATTTTCCTTCCGCCTTATATATTCCTAGTTTTGTATGAAATGGTCTATTCATCATTCTCACAAAAGAAGACATCCTCCGCAACAGTACAGAATCATAAAGCACTTCTACTTTATCCAAAACTATTTCTAATTTGCATCCATAACCGATAGGTTCAATTGAACAAATAATTTTTTAATTAATAATTTCTGCAGATCTGTTACATTAAACAAAATTGAGATTGTACCTTAATCTTTGAATTATTTGCATGTGATCAATTCCAAACTTCAATACACTTGGCTTACATACAATATTAAAGCAATAAAGTGGTTCAGGCTGCTTCAAAACCTGTGATTCCTTATTCCTTTTTTTTTTCTTATGTCCTTGGTTTCCCTTATGAAATATTATTCCGCTGATAGATAGCTAAAAAAAATTAAGGTGTTATCTTGTAGTAGGTTAGGTATACATTTCTCTTTTAAGTTTAAGAAAGTTTTGGTGGTGAAATATTACTATTAAACTATATATTATTACTGCTCAAAATTTATAATTTAGGTATATAAAGTTTTGATTCATTTGTAATTTATATGTAATTGAAATAAATCGTAAACACCACAATGGCAGGTTTTTACATACCTGAATTTTATAGGAAGTTCAAATTGTAATTGGAAAACATGACAAACGACAATTCATATAAAAAATAATAGGAAAACCCAAGGACACGAAAAAGAGGAATTTTGAGACGATACTAAGAATTTTATAGTACCTGCTCGGCGTCTAGTTTTTCTCGAAGATTACTTGATAATAAAGGTGGTAATGGATTTATAATACCGTTATCTGTAAGCACTGTTGTTGATGGCATTACTGACACCTGAAAGCCTATTTTATTTAAGAAAGCGTTGTTGTATAAAAATGAATTAACAGGATAACATAATAAGTAGAATAAAAACTATGAAACTGCAAATTTGACACACGTTATTACCATAGAGTTATTATACTACAGTAGAAGAATAGAGTGAGAGAGCCAGCATAATATGTATCCATCGAAAAAAATGACAGCAACTGAGGCTACCCTCTTATCTATCTTACTTTATTATGTGTGATTAGACAAAGATAAGTATGGATCTCTCATGTTTCTTCTCTTACTATTTGTTAGACACGCGCACTCATAGAGCTGCCTACGTCTCCCCTACTCTATGTAGCATAACTCTATAAATTTTATACAAAGATTTGAATAATATTTCTATACTATGTATATATAAAGATTAAATAGAATAGAATAGAATAGACCGCCCTCCGTTCTTACCAAGGTGTCGTAAGAGGCGACTAAGGTATGTGCCGTGTGGTATCCGGCTGCATAGAATAGACCACCCTCATTTCTTACTGAGGTGTCGTAAAAGGCGACTTAGGTAAGTTGACGTCAGGCAGGCGGCCGGTCGTAAAATACGTAGCCAAATCATCTGACAACATGTTTGTAACATATTGTGTCGACCCCACTTAGAGTGGGATAAGTGCAGGAGAATGATGATATTTATATAAAGATTAAATAGCTTTCAACATTCTACTTCTGTGAAGAATAAGAAATAAAAACCTTTATTTATGATAACACCTAGTTTTAATAGACTAAAGAAAACATTTTTTTTACAGTGTCTTAGTGTGACGACACAAAACCATACCATATTTCTTAGTAGTCGACCGAATATTAATCGAATACTAAGAAGAACATTATATAATAACATTTATCATATTATTATATCTATTAAAGATTAAATGATATTAATTAATTTTACTTAATATTAACTTTTTTTTAAATTTAAGACTGGTTGGCTGGAAAAGATTCCGATTCCGGAATAACCCAGTCATTGCAATTCGTGCAATAACGATATTACAAAGAAACAAAAACAACCCGCTTACATGATATTAAGTATGTATGATACTTAAAATAATAATACGTACGAAAAACGGCTATTTATTTTAATTTTAATATGCACTTCCTTTTCTTTATTTCCTTCCTAATTATCGTAATAAAAAATATATTGTCGGTTACTCATTTTAAGTTCCAACGTATAAGTCACCGGTGTATTCGTGCCGGTGAGCGGCGAGCGGGGCGCGGTCCGGATCTCCGGATCGTGCGCCCGGAAGCGCGCAAGACTTCCGCTCCCTCAGGAGTCACCGTCACGCCTCGCAGCAGCGCTGTGACCGCTTGCTCAATCTACTTAAACCTTATAAAATACACATACTGACAAATAATTCTTATTGGCATATTATAATACACTATGCAACATTAGTGTTGGCGTAGGTTGATATTAATTATGAACGCTCGGTAACAACGCTTGATATCGCAATTTCTGTAAGAACGCCGTTACAAAAATATACATATAAAATACCTATTTAAATAAGCAAAGCAACCAGAAGTAGCTGAAATTTGGTATAAATTTAAACTTATATACCGGGCTTATATAAAATTTCCAAGCATATTTGAGGATATTTTAATAATTGAGTTGGCGCGAACGACTTTCGGGTACAGCTTGTAAGAAAATTATCACATCACAAGTATCTTTAGAAGGTCGTTCATAATGTAAAATTTTCGAAATTAAGTACATGTCAAACTCTGTTTTGATTTTACTATTGTAAGTTTTTCATTTTACACAGTTTTCTGAAATAATCCCAATTAATACAAAATTCTATGGCGCTTTTTCTTCGAATCGTTTATCCTAGTAGTGTTTTTATATAACTAAGTATAAATTAGGTTATACCTTAGTATAAATTAGCAACGGGTAATTTATACTTAGGTATAAGACTAACCAGTCTTAACGGGTTTTCTCTATGGTTTTACAGCTTCATCCGTGACAGATCCATGGAGGTATAATAACTCTATGCGGATCACAGCACAGTAAAGTCATTTGGTCTGAGTAAGGTCCTTTTTAACGTAAATTACCCATGAATTACCTGACTTAAAGAACTTTTTAAATGTATCAAAACAAATCAAATGCGAATATAAACTTTTATAACACATGTAGAATTTTAAAATTTCGTTAATTACGCTTTCATTTTCTATACAAGTTTCGCTAAGTATTGGGTTACTTGTATTCTCAGGAACTTTCACAGAACGATGCAGCATGTAATGTCCATTAAAAATGTCGTTGACTGGTGCCATTTCCGCCATTAGCTACTACCCATCCACGACACAGAAAGTTAACCTAAAAAATACTTTGAATTTTTAAACCATCTCTTAAATATTAAATATTATTCTTTGTACGGGGTGATATTATCACGGCTTCTTGATTGTTTCTCATAAACTAATAGAAATAAAGTTGGTGTTTTTTCTTAAACAATCCTTTATCTGATATTTATTTGGTGCCAAGATGTGAATGCGTGATGCAATTACACCTGTTAAAATAATTAACTAACCTAGTACTTCATTTGCTTATTTGATTATCTGCTTTGCAGATTCAAAAAAATATATACTTCATTATTATTATTTTGGTTGGTTCGAATGCACTTTCTTAAATTAGCCTCAGTGTTGATTCTAGTATGAATATCACATAAATAGCCTAATCAAAAAACCCACAAATTTTATTTTAGAAAATGTTGGTCCCCCTCGGCGGCAATCGATCCAGCGACCCGCGGTGCTGAAGGTCGAATCCCTGCCATCACCTACGCCAACGGGCCAGCCTAAACGGGTGGAATATTGATTGATTGACCATTGATTTCAGTTACAACTCTCAAATTCACACAGTGATCTAAGATGGCTATTCTCCCCCAACACTTGTATGACCATCTAAACCTCTTTAGTGACTATAAAATGAAACATCATCAAGTACAAACTAATCATATTCTATATTAAAAAAATACATCATTTGAAGTGATTTCGGGTCGTTAAAAGAGTACGTTGTATATACAGGGCTCAAATTAAAAGGAACTACATATTTTGCCGGCATGAGATGTAGACTAAACAATGAGATCAGCTGGGTCTATTGCGGGCACACACGTAAAGTTTTTGAACAATGACATCGATTTTGGCTACCACAGCCAATCCTAATTAAATTTCTGTAAACAACCACTGAGTCAGCTGTACATTGAATAATATGCGTGAACGTTAAATGTAATCTCTTTTAGAAATTTCAACAATCAGGTTAATCTAAACAGTTTAATTGTAGAATGTATTTTTTATTATTATTTGTCACACCTCCGATGGTACTATTTTCACATTGTTAATATACTGTTTACCATTACTTATAGTGTGAATTTTGTTGAAACTGTAAACGTCCAAAACCCAACTCATCTATAGGGCCAAAACAATAAATAAATTATGGACTACATCTTTTTTAAGAACTTAGTTTTAAAAACATAGGTAAATCAGGTATATCTTTTTGTAAATACGCCAGAAGGGCAAACATATACATACGCGCAGAAAGAAATACCAAAAGTGGTAGTTCGTGTGCATCTTTTTATTGATATTTATTGGTTTCTTTCTTTATTTGGGTTAACAACTAAATTATTGGAATGTTAAATACATTTAGTCATTGTATTATTTCCTTATCTTATATATATTTTTTTAATCTTACACTTCATAGGATAAGTCATTTTCTACCTGTACGATCTTTTTCGTCTTTCATTCAGCGGTTCTGTTGCCTTTTTTAAGTCAAACTGGGTACGGAAAGCACGGGTTGAAAAAGCGCATGACTCGCGAATTCGACTCCGTAAAATTTACTTACAATTAAACTTTGAATGATAAAAATAATTAAAAAAAAACAATTTCTGCTGTCCCACACAACGATCGTCTCTCTTTAGATAGAACTTACATTCGTCATCCCACTTCAATACAAATTCAGAATGCATTCAAATCTGAGAAAGATCTACTCACATTAAAACCGGACTTTAATGAGCAAAATCGAATTTAAATTAGTTAATTATGAATGTGCTTAATTTGAAAGTTGGAATATTGTGTCTATTCACACATTCCATTCGATCGAAAAACCAAGAATGTCCTAAGAAAGTACATAAGAAGCACTAGGCATGCAGTCGAGGTGAAGTAACGGATGAATGTCCGTGGGAACGGCCGCCACTTCCGCTCCGCTTGCGATCGCGCCTCGCCACTCTCAGCTATTTCCTTTATGTAGGGTGACCACAAAAATGCCGTGATTATGATTATGAAATATGAAAAAATGAAGCCTTCAATAGCGGATTACATATTGTAGAAACAATTTTTTCAACTGTATTGTAAATTTTTTTTAAGTTGCAAATGGGAGTATAAGTAGATATAGCTTTAATAGCTGTTATTGATCAGGTACTTACTTGATGAACGTTAAGGGGACGGTTAGAGCTAGACCAACTACCTGTGTTAAATCTGTGTATTTAAACCTGTGTATATTGTGAAATTAGCAACATTAGCAATTCGGTTACTATTAAAAAGTTAAGTTGTCCTAAATCCTCAATTTAGATATAACTGTGGCTACCTTAGAACTTATTCCTCAGTCACCAATATACGAATCATGGATATACTAAGCCATTGCTTAGAGACAAGCATAGGTCCACAATTTTCCAATATGTTACAAAATGCATAGCTGCTTTTTAAAATTTCTTTCATTTCCTTCAGTTTAATTTTAGTATTAGCCCCCTTTTTAATGGGTATAAAATCTGTGATGATGAAATGATATGAAATTGATAGGAGATAGTAGCAGTTATTTTGTCATGGATTGTAGTAATTTTGTTCTATCGTTCATTTTAATAACAGTGAGTCAATACTGTGGATCTTTTGATATCATTATTGTGACTATCATGATTATCTTATCATTGTCTTATTAACTACAATTATTATATTTCTATTAGAAATGTGAATCACACGTTCAATTAAAGTTATTTCTCTAATCGCATTGCATCCAAATTACGTAATAATATAACACATATTTAAAATACATACACATGTTGTTTTCTTTTTATCATAAGTGTCACCTCTTAAATACTTAGATTACTTGCGTATTAGGTGTGCGATAAAAAAAACATTATTTAACAATCAAGTTATCATTAGCACTGCTCACCAGAAATGACAGATATGTGTGAAATTATTTATTTTCCTGTTTGCGCTCACTGTTCCGATATTATGATAAAATATTTTATTTCCTTTTAAATATTTATACTTATTTATTACATATACTGGCATTCTTTATCCAATATTCAAAACCGTAATAGGCTTATAGTTAAATGTGGTCCTCTTCTAAACTCAGACATAATTGTTATTTGTAATTTTTCTCTTAATTACCTTCTAGCGTAATGATAAAAATTGCGTATAATGTCAAAATAATATTACTTTCCTATTACGGATTTGCACATAGTAACGTCTAATTCTGTAAATATATCAATTATTAGCTTACCGGGCGAACGTTGTTTTGCCATATAAATTATTTCTAGGGAGGGAATTTCAAGTGTACATTATAAAAAAATAAATAAAAATTGAAAAAAATAATGTTAGGGGTGGACGACCCTTATCACTTAGGGGTATGAAAAATATACACTAGCCGATTCTCAGGCCTACTGAATACGGATAAAAATCATTCAAGGCGTTTTGGATGAGTATGATCACCTGGCTTGTTCAAGCAAGAACATCGCGGTGCTTTGAAATATTCTGGTTTTCGAAATAATTTGTGAAATTAACTTTAAAATTATTTTTTAAGTAATTTAATAAAGAGTTTACGCTACTTCTACGTAGCATCTTTAGTTTCTGAATAATGATCATCTATAGAGATTCCCTCATATTGCGTGCATTATGGTTGCAGTACAAATATAATGTTAACAGCTCTTCTCAATAGATCTATAGTTACTAAACAGTTTCGCAATGACTTCGCTTCAATTCTCCACAGTTATAACAAACTTAAAGCGATTATGGGTATTTACTAAACGGCTAAATACACTACTTATAAAGTTATACCACTACCAGTCAGTTATAGATTCTATGACTAGCAGTACTAAAGTAAATTTTATTATTTTATGCTCCTTAGATTAAAGCACACTATTTAATTGTTGCTTTGCATATATCATTGATATAATGTCGCAAAAGTTAAAGAAACCCATGAGATCATTTATAACGAATGGACGTAGTACATACAATCAAATGATAAATCTAGGGATTGATAGTTACACATATTGTGAGCAATTAGACGGTAAATGGAGAGTTCCTCGCAGTGTCTTCCTTCACTGCATGTTTGTCTATCTGTTAAGCTTTTATGGATCATTCGCTGGCTCATTAATGATGAAATTCGGCACAATTGAAGCGTATCGCGAAGCACCGAGGTAATATATTTAACATAAAAATTCCCATTTTTCTTTTAAAAAACAGGGAAAAAACTCATAGTATATATTATTGAGAGTACTTAAATATTAATGTCGGTGCTAACAAATTCGTAGGAAACACTACTATCTGTATAAGTTGCTAGATTCTTTCTATATAATATATTCAATACTCGATAAGCATTCTACCCGAATGATTATTGAGTTATTATGTTCAATTTTTATGACATTAAGGTCACAGAAACAGAAATCAAGGCTAAATGGAGTCTTCCACGACATCTTTGTATTCAATGTTACATACAAGTTGCACATTAGAACAGTAAATCTAAGTGTTTTACCTTCTTTTATAACGCCGCAAAAAGTACATAGTTTTATCACGCTTACTTTTACGATTCGGTCATAACATATATTTTTTTATAAAATTTGGTAACTTGTTGATAATTTATATAACAATCACATTTGAAAGACTGTTTATGCCTATTAACGATCTATTAAAATGTATCTATTTAAATCTATTTAATTAATATAAATTGTATAAATTGAAAATAAGGGAATGTAAATATGTTTACATTCCGTCGACGTCGTTCATGTTATTAGTGCATTAGGTCATTCGTCTGTATCACCACGAACATTTTATCAAAAATAGTTAAAAACCGTTGTAACACTTACCAAATCCCACAGGGATGAAATTAATTCCACTCAGAGACAACAGTGATCAAATGGTAATATTTGTATTTAATACCAATTTTCTGCAACTTAATGACATTTTACTATTAATTGTATTTATTATTAGTTTTTTGACTTGGACTGGTTTGCTAGAAGAGCTTCCGATTCCGGAATAAGCCCGCTGTTGCACACTTATTATGTTGTTTCTTTTTATCATTTTTAAATTAATTTAAATATAAAAAAAACGCGGGTAGGTGTGACAGCATAAAGTCGCAAATTTTTAGCTCTGTATATAAAATTGAATTTTAGTGATATTTAAATAAAATTTTAAAGTTATGTACCTGTGATCTCTTATACCTGCTAGCTACTTTAAAGTTATTTGTGCAGTGAACACTAATAATTCCTTAAACATATTATTTTAGTTAATGATTTTATAACCTCAAATTGTGACACATTTTTCATTTTTGTAACTCTATAAACACTTGTTATGGAATCCATTAAGACCACACTGGCTGACCTGACTGAACATTTTAACACCCAGATGAACGAATTCCAAAGGGAATTAAGGAATGTTGCTCCAGCTACCAGCCCAACCTCGAACATTCACTCGCAGTTTGCTTCATTCCGAGCATTTGTTCTTACTGCCTTAGAAAGTATACAATTACAAGTCACACTACTTTCAAGACAGTGTGATGATTTGGAAATGCGCTCAAGAAAGAAGATACTTTTAGTCCATGGTGTTGCTGAGGTTGATAAAGAGGATATTGGTGCCTCCGTGTCCAAGATATTATGTGAACATCTAAAGTTACCACAGATTACTTGTGACTCATTCAGTCGTTGCCATCGGCTGGGGCATTCTACTTCTGACAAGCCACGTGCAGTTCTTTTAAAATTTAAAGATGGTATTTTAAAAGACAAAGTCTGGTCCGCTAAAACTGGCCTAAAGGGAACAGGAATAACTGTAGCGGAGTTCCTGACGAAAGCTCGCTATAGGACATTTCTAGAAGCCCGACAGCGTTTTGGTATAGCAAAGTGCTGGACCAGGGACGGCATGATAATGGTGCTGGGCGCTGACGGGGTGCGGCATCGAATTACAACCATGGCCGAACTAAGCGACATATCTGTCGAGATACGGAACGCTGCTGTTCCGTCAGTAGCACCAACCAAAGTTGTAGAAGTTGTTAAGAACACTAAGGCTATCATCCCCAGATCTAAAAGATTTGTGAGAAAATAAGTTCTTTTCTGCATACATTTTTAATTTTTAAGTTTTTTTTTTTTCTCCTTTTTCTGAACATTTAAGACAAGTATTATGTCACTAATTATTACGTAACACTTTGTTTGTTTTATTTTTCTTTTAAATTTTCGTGTTACTTACGTATTAACTTTCTTTGTTTACATAGTATGTGTACCATTAGATAATTTATTTGTTTTGACAGATGATAACTGACAATTGACAAGTGACCATTCTTATAGTTCGTTCGGTAACAGTCGTGTAAACGTATAGAAGAATGAAGCTGCACAGCTCAAAATTGTATTTATTTATGTTGATAATTTTAAGTCTGTGGTAATGTTTTTTTTTCTCTTAAATTTTTTGATTTTATATATTTTTTTCTTTTATCTAATATAATGTCGCATATATCTTTTGTAGCTGGCGGGTTAAGGAGTAGCTGAGTTTTTTTATTAATTATTTGAATAGTACATATTTAGTTTTGTTAAGTTTTTATATATTTATATATATATATATTTATATATTTATTTTTTATATTAATTCATGTCATCTAATATTAGCAGCAGTAGTAATTATTTATCTCTGACTTCTTGTGATGAATTGTCTAGTGATGATAGTTTTCACAGTACATCAACTTTCATTCCACTTAATATCGCCCTTGGTTCTTGTTTCTCAGACTCCCTGAAAAATTTTAATATCGTTCACATAAATGCTCAAAGTATTCCGGCTCACTATCCAGATTTGCTTGCTTCGTTTGAGTCTCGTAATATACATGCAATTTTAATTTCAGAATCGTGGCTGAAACCTTGTTTGCCTTCTACTTCTTATTCTTTACCTGGATTTCGGCTCATTCGTAACGACCGCATTGGCAGAGGTGGTGGTGGTGTAGCAATCTATCTTCGTTCGTATATCCCTTTTACGCTTGTTAGCTCATCACCACAACCTCCTCCAATTGATGCAGCCGAGCACCTACTTATTGAAGTAACACTCTCCTACTCCAAAATTTTACTTGGTGTTTTTTACTGTCCTCCTTCAACTTCAAACTATTTTCAATCACTCGAAAATTTATTAGAAAGTTTGGTTGCCCAGTACAGCCATTCTATTATTATGGGGGATTTCAATACTTGCTTGATTAAAGACGATTATCGTAGCAAAAAATTAGTAAGAATAGCTGAATCTTGTAATTTGAATATTATTCCCTTACAGGCGACACACCTTCTTCCTGGCTGTACTCCCTCTCTTCTAGATCTTATTATGGTATCTTCTCCTGACCTTGTCAAAAAGCATGGTCAGTTTCCTGACGCATTTTCCTATCATGATCTGATTTATCTCTCTTATAAAATCCGACCCCCTAAGGCAAATTCGAGAATACTTCTGCAACGTAATTTTGGAGGAATGGATAATATTAATCTTTGTGAAGATGCGCGAAAACTAGACTAGTGTGATGTTCTTAACGCTAACACAGTAGATCAGAAAGTTGAGATCTTTAATCGCCTGTTAACTCAACTATACGACGTCCATGCACCTATAAAACCTATTAAGTTGAAACATTTACCTGCGCCATGGTTGTCTGAAGAGATCAAACAGTTGATGGAGTTAAAAAATAAAGCTAAATACAAACTTAAATTGAATCCCACCGACTCCAATCTTATTAAATATCACAAGGCTCGTAATCGCGGCAACACATCGTGTAGAGATGCACAAAGACGCCACATTCATAAGTCAGTTCAGAGCGGTGATGTAGCTAAAACCTGGAAATTTCTTGAGACGCTTGGAGTTGGTAAAACTACTAATAAAACTTCTGCAAATATTGACATTGAACTCCTTAACAAACATTTTCGTAGTTCTGGTACAATTGATAGTCTCAATAAAGAACACACACTTAATATTCTTTCGTCATTACCAACTCTTGATTTCCTACCGTTTACTTTCAAGCCTTTCACTGTTTGTGGTGTTAAGAAGAACGTATTGTCCATCTCTTCGAATGCTGTTGGTGCCGATAGCATTAGCCGAAAAATGATTGTCCCTATCCTCGATATAGTCTCACCTATATTAGTCCATATCCTTAATCATTCTATCCAAACTTGTAAATTTCCTGATGCCTGGAAGAGTGCACAAATTATTCCTATCCCAAAAAAGAACAACCCATGTGTCTCTTCTGATTTTCGCCCTATTTCCATTCTACCTTTCCTTTCAAAACTTCTCGAAAAGTTAGTATACCAACAACTTAGCCATTTCCTTAGTGATCACTTCCTTCTTAGTCCGTTTCAATCCGGCTTTCGTCCTGGACATAGTACGGTCACAGCGCTTATCAAAGTCACTGACGACATTCGTTGGGCTATGGATAATAAACAGCTTACATTACTGACGTTGCTAGATTTTAGCAACGCCTTTAATACCGTAGATTATGATATACTGCTAAGTCTGTTACGTTCCATTAACATATCTCCATCAGTGATAGACTGGTTTCGAAGTTACCTCAGTGGCCGACGACAGCGCGTTCGATCTGATGAAATATTCTCATCATGGTGTGACGTGACCACTGGAGTACCTCAAGGCGGAGTGCTGTCCCCGTTGCTGTTTGCTATTTTCATGAATTCCATAACTCCCAAAATTTCTTCTCTCTACCATATGTATGCAGACGATCTCCAAATTTATTGCCCCTCGATGCCGGACAATCTTGAAAATGCAGTATCCAAAGTAAATGCCGATCTAGCTGCGATTTCAGAATGGAGTAAGTATTACGGTCTCAATATTAATCCTGCAAAATCACAGGCTATTCTCATTGGTAGTCGTAATATGATAAAGAAGATTGACTGGTTAAAACTTTCTCCTGTAGTATATAACGGTGCTATAATACCGTACTGTAAATCAGTTAAAAATCTTGGTTTGCATCTTGATGAGACACTATCTTGGGGCCAACATATAAAGGAAGTGGGTCGTAAAATCTGTGCAGCTTTGAGCTCCTTGCGACGGTTGCGCTATCTTCTTCCAATTCCTACCAAAATTATGTTAGCACATTCTCTTCTTCTTTCTATTCTCGATTACGCCGATGCAAGCTATCTCAACCTTACTGATGACCAACTTAACAAGCTTGAGCGTCTCCAAAATCTCGCTATTCGATTTATATTTGGCGTACGCAAATATGATCACATATCACAGATTCGACATCAGCTCAAGTGGCTCCCTATTCGATGTCGCCGGAATCTCCACTTACTTTCTATTCTGTACTGTGTGCTATTTCACGCTAATACTCCTTCGTACTTAAAAGAAAAATTTGAATTTCTTGGCAAGCATTCTAAAGTTCTCCGTTCACCGTACAAGTTAATGCTTAGAATGCCTAGGCATAAAACTATATTTTTTAATAAATCTTTCGCCGTACAGGCAGTTAGATTATGGAATGCATTGCCATTAAATATACAAGAGTCCAAGTCATTAGAAATTTTCAAAAATTCTGTAAAACAATATTATCTATCTAATAACAATTAAGATGACTATTATTATTAAGATAATTGTTGTGTATTTATTGTATATTATTTAATAGTTTATAGATTTAATATTTATCATTTTTATATATTTTTATGATGTGTAGATCTCATCTATGTATTGGTTTGTATTATTAGTATGTATTTACCCATAAAATAGTGCACCACCCGCACATATTTCAGTTCTCCTTAACCCTAAGGTAGTCTGGAAGAAATCGCTACTAAGCGATAAGACCGCCTTTTGTACGTTACAGTTTGTTTTCTTTTATTGCTGTTTTTTTTCCTTTCCTGTATGTTTTCTCTGTGGTGTACAATAAAGTGTATAAATAAAAAATAAAATAAAAAAATATGTACAATAAAGAGATTACAAACAAACAAACAAGACTTGGTATACATTTTAGGAATAGATGAGAAAATACATCGGTATAGATAATATAGTCTATATTTACTCGCCAATAATAATAAATTGCCAACCCGACATTTCTTGGATTTTAACAGGCATATAAAATTGCGACACCGGAGCCTGTCAGCTTAGTGTATCTAGATGTTGGCTAGGTTTATTCGTAATGCGTTTTAAGTAGCTCCGAGAGTCCATTGACCGTTGCCAGGACCGAGTGGCGATCTTGCTGCTATCGGCCGGAAGCGAGTCGGCGGAAACGCGCAATCTCGACCAATTGGACCGGCCAGCGTGTCACGACGCGCGCGCATGTACGCGTGCGACTACTTGCACCAATACTTAGATGCGATGCCAATGTACTCATATCAATGTGTGTAAACAAAGATGTTCTATTAAGGCTACGATACACTACGTAGGAAAGCAGTAGTATGGGATTATATTGATTTTCAAGATAGGCATTATCTATAAATAAATTAGTGCAAAAATGTTTTGTCTACGTCTATCGCGGAGTCTAAAATTAGTCGCACCCATTAAATCAATTAAAAATATTTTAGTATATTATTGCATAGATCTTTGCGCATATTTGCGACCACCAATATTAAAGGGAAACAGAACTGCGAGACGATGTAACAATCATATATTACCATGGAGATAAATGAAAACAATATTTTTCAATCATACGAATAGCAAAAAAGTTCTTAATGTTTTGTTATATCACACAATAAAAAGTAATTACCAGGAAAACCCGCGTTTTAAATAGATTCGGCTGCTTATTTGGAATCATTTTTAATCAGGTGCTTCGAAAGTAAATCATTTGAAAGGAGGAAGCAACAAAAAGGGCATCTAAAATAGTAAAGGCTAGATCTATCGCAGTAAGCAAAAAATGAAATACATAAGAAGTTGATCGACTAAAAATTAGAATGAATCACATTTCATTCAATGCCATGAAAACAGTTCCTCTATTAGTCACGTCAGGTAGCGAAAAACATACGGTCCCTTATAGCAGTTATGCAAGACTTAAAACAAACAAAACTTTACTCCGCTTATAAAATTTTGATACTTTTCCTTTAGCAGCAATTTTGTATGAATACGCTGATTCTGGCTCTACTTTTTGGTTTCGTCAGGTAATCATTGCTATGACGCAAAATGTTATTCGCAAGAATCTTGGATATATCCCTACTAGTTTTTACCCGCAATTTCATCCGCATGGACCGTAGTCCTGCAGGCCTACCATAAACTCTTATTGCGACCCAATTGAGGACGTAAACGACGATCGCTTTCTTTTCATACCATGAAGTGTGAATTGCATTGGGGTGGTAATGTTTGAAAAGGATAAAGTTATATGAACTATAGATAACTCTGTCTCTTTTACTCACATGTTCTTAGGAGGAATTCCGAACGCTCATTCGGCAACAACTTAAAGTGTGCGTCTTTAAGACGACATGGTATGAAAAAGTAAAACAATTTCGTTTACATCTTCAATTGAGTCGCAATAAGAGTTCATGGTAGGCCTGCTGGAAAACACAGTAGCTGATACTCTCCAACGCTGCAAATATCTGCATAACAAAAAACAGATCGATTCTTAAATATTGTATATATTTATATGTTTATTTTGAATATACTATAGTGATGTAGAGATCTTTTATTCTAAAAGTGCACGCCCCTCCAATGTCTTTACTCACACACAAAAAACTTATTGTCAGACAAAATACATGCAAACTTGTTATTCTAATTGGTTACTCAGTTGCCGGACAGACACGAAAGTAAGAGCACGCATCGATTATTGCCAAAAGTACAATTAGCATGTCATAAAAAAGAGGATAAATATTTTTTATTTTTTGTTTTAAATAATATTTAGATAATTTTTTCTTTTATAGAAAAATATGGAGAATTTTATAAAACTATGTGGCGAAAAAAAACGGGCCAAACTTAACATCTATCATTATTTCATCATTAAAGCCATTGCTTTAATTAAGGAACGAATTGACATGATTGATAGAAATATGTGGGAAAATACGTGTCGAAATGTGAATGATATTGAGATAGAATATATGAAAAATTTTGAATTTATAATTAATGTTGAGTCTGAATCTGAACATAGCGACGTGAGTGAATAGCGTTTAAATAATAAATATTTATTGCGGTTTCTTTTTTTACTAATAAAATAAATATTTTTTACTAATGAAATAAATTCTGTACGTTACGTTTTATTTATCATTCTAATAGTTGCATAATGAATATATGATATGATCTTAAGTCTTAAATTAAGTTGTCAAGCTAGCTCTTGATTGCGAATTCACCTGTTGGATGCCGATGTAGTTTAAGTTTCTTGAAAGGGTTTGGAGATTAAACGTGTAACCATTCAGGGTTTTTACACGACATCGTACCTGAATGCTAAACTGCTTGGTGGTACGTCTTTGTTAGAAGGGTACTTCGGAAGTATCTATCTAGTCAAGACCAGGGATAAATTTTAGAAATATACTAATATGTTTTTTCTAGGATTCGAATGCGGAACTTCCCGTTTACAATCCACAGCGCTTACTATTACTCCAGGGAAACGTTAAAAACTTACTTTTTATTCTAAAGAATTTTCAACATAAATTTGATTATAAATATTATATAATATTAATTTTATTTTTATGCAAACGTTACTTGTAACCCGTGGAACCGGATTGGTTGGTCAACCTGTGCACAAATGATAGGAACGCGTGACAGAATAGACGTGTTGTCTCATACAAAGCGTGCATTCTCCGCCATATAAATGCTTGGCTTATACGAGTCGAGCAATTAGTTGACCTTTAAGTGCGCGAATGAGTCGAGTCAACTTTGAAATTGCTGCGCGCACACATATAATATAGTACAGTCAATATTTTCTCTCACACATTAAAATAATGCAATTTGGTGGAGGGGCGTGCACTTTTAGAATGAAAGATCTCTACTTACGGCTATGAAGTCACACTCAGATCTTGGTAAAATGGATAAATAGCAATTACATCTTTTGCTACCCCTACATTGTTAGCTACGCTGTAACATCTTAGTCACTCCCACTAAATTTCTGTAATGTAGGTATTATTTTATCCTTTCCTCTACGTTCAAAGTTTAATATTATCTTGCCTAGCTATGCGTAAGTACATTCTAATAAAAAGCTAAAAACTTTTAATATTGGTTTATGCGCGTGAGTGCTTCTGTTTAATTCCAGACCTAGTGACAAATAATGGGTTTCCACCAATTAAATGCTTACAATGTTCCACGCGGAATCAACTTCATAATTATATCAACTTGATAATTTTTGGGAAGTGATATTAACCTAGTAATTCTCTCAATTTTGATGTTTCAGTGGGAGTCCACAGTATCATCGCTATCAGTTGGGTCGGGTTAGAAATTTTCCCAATCTTGTAAAAGATGCAACGTAGGTGCATAGTTCCCAAAAGTTTTTTTCGTGTAATATAGGGAAATACACAATCAAACTCTAGATTGCATGTCTATTTCTTTTTTTTATCACTGTATTAACTGAGTATACCGGTACTAACATTTACAATCCATTATCCAGTCCATTACGTCACAAAATAGATTTTTTGCAAAGTAACGTTATCCGAATTTCCTAGTAGGAAATAATTATATTTTTTGAGAGACAGCAACTGTTTATATTTTTTGCCAATACGAGTAGAGGCTGTGCCCGTACTATTTCTAACGCGGTACTGATTTTTTTCCCAATAAGTCTGGCGTATAAAACGTAATAAAAAGTGTCATTTAATAACGGTATCCGCATATACATCGATACTTCTAAGAAATAAGTTCTGACATATATGAATAAAATTCATTTGCATTATATATAAAACCAATATACTTTTTTTTCGCTTCTAATATAACCTTCCTTATTTAATTTTTATACCCGTGAAGGAAATAATTTCAGTCAATTAGATACCTATTATATAACAACAAATATAATAGCCTTATTCTAAGAAATCATACATTTTATTCACTTCCATAGTGATTTATTTATACGGATTCAGTTAACCTGAGTAGGAACTACATTTTTTATCATTACCCCGATAGAATATATTAAAGTTTTTAATATACATGACTCATTGTTTACTACTGTGATATATGAACTCAAACCTTTGGTTGGTCCGTGTTTCTTGCAGTCATCGTTGTCATAAAAAAGTCATTTGTCTTTGAATATTTCATTTATTTTTTCTTACCCTCACTTGATTTTATACAATTGATATATTTATTGATTCGAGTTTACTAATTGTTTGGATTGGATACTTTTTGGAGGTTATAGTGTAATGGTGGTATTCATATCAATCAAAAAAACAGACCTAGAGCTGCGGCGGAAATGGCCGAATCCGGCAAGCGGCGAAAGTATGCATCTCTCGTTGAGAGTTATATATTTGTGCCGTTTGCAGTTGAGACCCTAGGGCCATGGAGCCAAAGTGCAAAAAAATTTTTATCCGTTTTAACACCTCGGTTGATCGCCTCTTCGGGTGACAAGAGGGCTGGCTCCTTTTTCGCACAAAGAATTAGCTTAGCGATTCAACGCGGAAACGCTGCCAGCATTCTTGGGACCATTCCACGTGGGCATGATTTGTATAGTAGTAGCGTGTAAGTAATTTAAGATAGATATAACTTGTATATATTTGTTATAAATAAAAATAAAAAAAAATCAAAAAAATGCTGATCGATAATGGACGGTAGCTTTCTTGGTGCAATCATCAGCTCTGTATGACTAGTGGCATTTACCTTCGTCCTTCAAATTTCGTTATTCAATATTTTTAAGTCGAACATAGATAAAAAATTGAAATCCATTATTAGATCACCACCAGACCAAAAACAGACATTATTTTGGACTAAATATTATTAAAAAACAAACCATAACAAAGCATAAAGGGATAAAAACTATATAGATATAGCCTTATGTTTTCAGTGCTATCAACATCAGGAAACGAACCTCCATTGATTATTTTAGTGTATAATTACTCATCCAAACCGATTAGCCGATGATTTTATAAATGAAAGGCATAGAATTCTCACAGTATTACATTTTCAAGTTCGAACAGTCGTGTTCTTGTTGATACGCTTTAAATTATTAAAAGATCGTATTGGCGTGTTATTCATCTGACATTGACCTCTAGGCGGTCAGTGAGACATCTCTTCGTATACATATTCATACAAGCTCATTTCCATATTAACGAAAACTGAACATGACATAACAAAAATATCACTTACACGGCCTTTATGATAGGCAAATCTTGGTTTGTTTTTAAAACCATCTATATTAATATTAATAGAGGAACAAGTAACTAGTTTAAAGATACTATTTAGTAGGCGTTATTTTGCGATATTCGATAGTACAAAAGGTATGAAAGTATTATTTGCTATAATTCCCGTTTATTAATAAAATATATGTTATTCTAAGTGTAAGAAAAAACCGTTTTCATACTTTATACTAGCAGGATTAGTTACCGCACGTATCACAAAACACCACCACTGACACAAAAACATTATTATTACACATTCACTACGACAATATCAACGATCGTTTTTCTCGGTAACCGCAGCATCATCAGGAGATAGGCTCCACGTTTCGCGATACGTGCGGTTACTAATTCTACATTTATTAGCGTTACGTTGTATTAGTAAAGTAACAGCCTGTTGCAATCCCACAGCTGCACACACAGCATTGGTCTCTCTCTCCATTTTTGGAGAGAAGGGTTGAAGCTAAGACCTACCACGCTGCTCAACGCGCGGATAGATAGGTTACACATATCTTCAGAATTTTCTAGAGATATGCAGGTTTCCTCATGATGTTTTCCTTCACCGAAAAGCATATGATAAATTGAATCAATTATCGATTAGACATATAAGTTTTTAACCGAAAAACTCATTCGAACTCGTGACCCCCTTGAAAGAGTCGCACGGACTCACCGCTGGGCTGTCATAACTTGACCATTATAGTAAAATAATAATAACATAATAGTCCAAGATCACAGGGCCCCCAGACGTAACTTATTTTCTCAGAAATAAAATGCATAGAATACGGTAGTGTTAGTATATACTGTGAGTGTATGCATTCGGCTAGCATAGGTAAAAATTGTACGTGCATTTCTTAAAATCTCATTAATGATTTTTATTTATGTTTTAGAAATTATTGTTATAAAAAAATAAATAATACTCCTAGACTCATGTCGGGCGGCGAATTTAATAATTTTTGTAAGCAACCAGACCAATCGGGCGGCTCTACCATCACCCCAGACACACTTTCCAGTTTCAAAAACTTCACGTAAATGCTTGACATATTAGTTTGTTATTTTTCAATCAACCTAAACCTCACGTAAGGATCAATTTTGGTAGTATTCTGGGTAGGTAATTGACAATGTAAGCAAAGTGTAAGACTTGACACACTTGCTAGGAGTTTACTGTGCCGTTATAATGTTGTAGAAGACTTTATTACAAAATTGCAACGTTCTATCTCTGGGAGGTTAGCACGTTTCACCTTAAACTGCTTCAACACTGCGGTAAATCGGTACTGTTTTAAATAAAACATCTTCTAGATCTTTACTTTACGTAAATACGTTTGTTACATAATGATATTACAAATTTAAATTAACGCAACGATTTTTTTATCATATTAATCGACTTCATTATTCTCCTGCCCTTATCCCACTCTAAGAGGTCGGCACTACAAGTTTTTTGCTTCATTTTTCTCCCACCATTCTCAACTCTGGCGCTACTTCTTTTCTGACTGGCCCGTTGGCGCAGTGGGTAGTGGCCCTGCCTTCAGCTCCGCGGTTCGCGGGAACGATTCCTGCCGAGGGCGAACATTTTCTATTGACAATTTGTTGGTCCTTCGAGCCTGGGTATTCGTATTTAAGCATGTATTTAAAATTATATATGTAGTATATTTACCAGTTGTCTGCAAGTATTAAGTTACTAACTTTGGGGACGGACGACCGTGTGTGTAAGTGTCCCATATATCAATTAATTTATTTATTTTATATTCATGTCATACTTTACCACCTCCACCTCTTTTTAGGTTTAACCAGCACATTTTAGGTCGCCCCCTAGTGACATATCCATTCGACTTGTAGTTGTTAAATAACTTACAGGAAATTCCATAAATTCGCTCTAATACGACGCAATAAAGAACAAAGCAATTCCAAAGATTTAAGTAACTATTGCATAATAAATAGTATATTAAAATTAAGTAAAAAAAAACGAAACAAGTATTTCTCGCGAGTAGCATAAGTTTTTTCTTTATACTATTCTGAGGTAAGTTACAAGAATGTACTCGTCTCAGCCTAGACCGATGTTCCGCGTGACCTTCACCAACGTCCGTCAATAAAAAGCTGTCGTCGTCCTCCGAATAATGAACATAAGTGAGGCTACACACCGAAGTAAAATCTTTGTTATTATTATGCATTTAAAATGTACATACAAATAATACAAATAATTAGGCATTGAATCGGATTCAAACTATTAAACTAGTGGTACCTGCGAGATCGTTCGCATCCATTTAAATGTTAATATATCTCCAATTGTATACTTTGCGTTTTATTCCAATCCCTGAGGAAAAACGGGTATTTTTGTTATATAGCTTGGCCCAGGGTATAAGCTTCAAGCGCAATTAATTCCATCAATATTGGTCCAGCGGATTAGCCGTAAAAGCTTAATAGACAAGACAGGCAGACTTTCACATTAATAATATGTGAATAGTAATTTTAAAAAATTAAAAAAATTAAAGTACCAAAAGGCTACTCATTTCTATTTGTGTAGTTATTATAGGAGAGTGGGAGAGCCATAGGCAGACCTGTAAGTCAGAGTGTCACAATAAATAATGAAAGGGAACATGAAACTTGTATACTACGTCTTTGTCTAATCACACATAAAAAAGAGAGATAGATACACCCTTATTCGCTTTTTCTTTACTTCTCTCTATATTTATAGGCTGTCTTTATTTAGGCTGCCTTCCTTCTCTAGTATAATAAGTCTATGTTTCTCTTAGTATCAATTTGAAAGTGTAATTGTCTATTTTTTCGCGTCCGAAATGAGTGACTGATTGGTATTTCTAGGATATAGACTCAGTAGTTAAAAAAATAAATAGTATAGAGTAGACTAAAATTAAAAAAACTGTTTTTATTGACCTCGTTTTTTTCTATATAGTACTTTAATTAAGAGTATTATAACGCGCGAACGAAGTCGCGATTACATCTTAAATCAGCCGTTAACGCCGTTTCCCTGATATGGGACGTCAAGACCTGGAGCAGCAAAGGAAAATGGCTGAATCCGCCAAGCGGCGAAAATATGCAACTCCCATCGGGAGTTATATATTTGTGCCGTTTGCAGTTGAGACCCTAGGGTCATGGAGTCAAAGTGCAAAAAAAATATCTTAAAACCTCGGTTAATTGCCTCTTCAGGTGACAAGAGGACTGGCTCCTTATTCGCACAAAGAATCAACTTAGAGATTCAACGCAGAAATGCTGCCAGTATTCTTGGGACCATTCCACTTGGGCATGATTTATATAGTACTAGCACGTAAGTAATTTAAGGTAGACGTTAACTTGTACATTTCTGTTTTGAAAAAAATACATGTAGTTATTAATAAAAATAATTCTTTTGTGTGCAGGCTCCATAAGTAAACGAGACAACAAGTAAAAATATCGCGTCCGGAAAGTCCAGAGTCATCTCGTTTTCGGAATAACACTTGTAGAACCGGTCGTTGGACATGACGCCAAATATCAACATGTTTCCTTCCTCGTATTGTACCGGCCGATGTGCTGTATAGATCGCCTTCTGATATTGCTATTATAATTTAAGAAGACTAGAATTTAACTAACCTAACTTGCACGGTATATGACAAATTCAAATTCAAAATATTCTTTATTACATGTAACCTGCATACCATGGCTGACCATGAACTCTTATTGCGACTCAATTAAAGACCTAAACTGAATTGTTTTGCTTTTTTATACCATGACGTGTTAAAGACGTACAGTTTGAGTCGTTGCCGAATGAAATCCTAGACTAAATCGCAAACATATTTCATTCACTCTTATTTATATAGTAGGTGTGCGATTGAAATGCAACTCAGTTAAATTCACTTCATAGTACGAAAAGAAAGCGATTCAGTTTAGGTACCGACTTTCAATTGCATTGCAATTTAATCGTTTTCTAAAAGTTTTGAATCGTCAACTCTACTGCTGATTTGGAAACCTAACCCTAGAAAGACGAACCACTAAGAAACTCGGTGGAACTATTTTCAAAAAAGTGGTTCTTATAACTAGTTAAATTTTGTCATTGTTATCTAGCATTAGGTCGAAGAGCAGCTATGACCGCGAACTCTGTCTGTATCAGCCTTCTTTTAAAAGTTTTTTAAAACTGTTGTAATGGCAAAACTAAAATTAATTGTGGAATTTTATAACAGTTTGGGAATCTATACGGTAATTTGTTAAGCGATATTTTAAGCCAAGTAAATGATTTGATAACACACCCAAAACTATCGTCTCCGCACTTTTCACACATAAAAGTAATAATAAATCTTTGCGATATGTTTTCTTCTGCAGCTAGAAACTAAGCACCGAATCTGCTCCTTACTTCAACCTGTCTACTGTTATTATTAATTATATAAAAATTATCATAGCAATATAGTGACATACGTGGCAATTATAATTAAATTGCGTGATTCCCTTATATAGAAGTTTAGGGAAATATGTAGGTGTTCTTAGCTTCACAATATAATTATAGAAACATACTTTTTCTGTAGAATAAAGTATATAAAATGGCACTACGTATAAATAGTATATATAGCCATATATACTTGCGCCACCTGCTTTGCTCCTGACCAAAGTACGTAAATCATTTATAGGTTTTGATATATGATCCCAAAATAAGTTTCCACAAGAAATTACACTACATTTCCTTAAATAACTATAAAAACGAAGCTCATTATGTTGTCAAAAATTAAATTTAATTGATGCAATTATTATTACTAATTTTTTTTATTTATTTATGTAACTAGTTATAAGATTATATTTTGAAAAGAGCAACCGCCGCCTTTCTTGCTGGCTCTTCTCAGTTGGACCAATTTTTTAACCCAGTAGTAGGTTTGGCGATCAAATGTGCTGTGCTTCGCTTAGTCGAACAAAATTTTTAAATTTGAATTAAGAAACTTAATAATTATATCTCTCTCAAATTGCCAAATGAGCAAATATTGCAAAACTAAGCAGATTAAGCAAAATTAAAAGCTTCTTGTAACTCTGCAGGTAAGTAATACCGTACTCTTTCACCCTGAAGCAGCCTCTGAACGCAATCTTGGCATGAACACGGTATAATAAAATTAAACATAACTTTAAGTATGCCTTTTTGTACAGCATATATTTCACAACATAATTTAAAACACGAATATATAAATAATGTTGCTAGACAGAAATATTCGAAATATTAGCCAAAATGATACTTTAATTGTTAATACCATTGTATAATTATAATATTATAATAATTGTATAACAAACAATGGTATATAAGTATTATTTTCATACAGACGTACGTGTGCTATAATATGTATATGGTAATAGTTGCAAACTTAAAGTTTATGTATTGCTACACCGTGCTTCCTTTTCCGCCTTTCCAAATAGTAAAATCCTGTTTAGACTTATATACAGTAACCGTATTAGAGTTCCGTGCCAAGAAATAAAAGATTTTTCATATAAACATATTTTTTATCAGTATATTAAAACTTAAACTATGTATTTACCTTAAAATTAATAATAACGAGTTTAGATAATCTTTCAATTCTTATTAGGTTTTTGTTTTGCTTAAAGCATGAGAGAGGGCTACCAAAAATTCAATATTGCTTTATAAATGTGCCGAATTCACAATTGTAATTGCAAATTCTCTAATTTAATGGAACCGAAAATTTATAAAATTACTGAATTCATTTATTTAAGTGCTTTATTCCTATTATTAACACATATTTATTTTTAATAAAACTTATACATAGTCGATTATTTAAAAAATATGTTTGTATTTTTATTTAATCACACTCCAATTTTTAGCCTTGATAATCTTGTGTATTGAAAGTGACGTCAGCATAATATTATAGTATGAAGTTATGTGAATGTTAATTCGTCATACTTTTGATTTGAATATGGATGACAAATAATCGCACCCATTGAAAAAAAATTTGCAGTGTAGTTTCACTTTTACAAATTCAACAAAGTTTACTTTAACTGTGAATGATATTTTACCTGATTATTGAAGTAATCCAAGATGGAAACGCCACTATCTTCAAAAAGGTACGAGTATAATATATTGAAAAGTCATCTCATATGATTTTGGAGTTACTGTGATAACTTGCACGACCAAGAGTCTCTCACCTCATCTCAGTCATTAATTGCAAAAAAATGATATATAATTGAAATATACTTACTTCCTAATTTATTGAAGTGTGTTATAATCCTTACACGCTGTTTGGATTATGCTTTCCTAATATAAATTGTGCAGATCACGTACAAAACTAATATTTAGACTAGACTCTTACCATTTCAATAGCAGATGCATTTGCTGATTTGTCAATCAAGTTTCGAATTAAAAATAATCTGCTTAATATTTTGAGGTTCTCTTGCCTTGCATTTTTAAATTACTTAATAAGGATCAATTTATTATTTTGCAACATAAGAGTAGCATGCCAATTTTTTCGTTATAATTTTTACTAGGTATGATCAAAAACACTACTAGAATACCCCCATTGTTATCAGTTAGTGCAAATCTTTTATAGAGACATTTCGTTACGCCACGTTGATTCGCAAGTGGTGCTTAAATCTACACGTGTTTTGGACCGCGAAAAACCATCACCAATAAAAACGAACAGAGTTTTTATTGTGATTTTAATATGTTTATTGATTTTATTTCTTATTATCTATTCTATTCTATTATCTGTTCTATTTATACTTAAAATATAATAAATAAAAATATGAAGTTTTTTTTTCCAGAAACAGCCACGTTTCTTGACCTGAAAAACGAAAACAATTTTATACGTAGGCAAAAAATTCCGACACATATTGGTTTCCCACGATTATTTGAAGTAGTAAGACGACAAACGGTCACTTTCTTGGAAGAGCTTATATATCATATAATTATAAAATGATTATAGCCCTTTCATTAATTATATGAGTTATCAGTAAAGACGAGAATATTTGGAGTATCAAGGATGAGCCCGTCACGAAAACATATTCTTTATGTTTATCAAACAGTATCGGTAAACAGGAGACGGAAACTGTACGAAACGAACATGCAAAACTGATCAGATTTATTGAGTCGCAACAGCAAAATGGCGTGCTATATTTATCTTCTACCCACCTTCCTGGCGCCGAACTTCCGCCGGAAACGGGCGTCGTCTCCGCTCTAACCCTTACCATGTTTCCGGTTTCCGGCTTCCTTTGAATTCAGAATTTCCTACTCCTACCCTTTTCATTTTACATATTTTACTATAAGGAATTAACCGTAAATCATTCTGCCAACATATGCGGAAATAATAGCTATTACGTTTTAAATATAATATTTTAATAAGTAAAAAATAAAACTGTAGAACAATTTTAAAATTAAATACACATTTTAGTAAGCCGTTTTTAATTTTAAGCTCATTTTGTTAAGTCGATACGCAAGGAAAATCCTCTACAATACTTAAACATCTCTTGTTTTTCATTATTGAAAGTTATTTAAATATCACCCGACTGACCCTGTTTTCTACTGGAAGTAAACATACACTGCCGTGGGTCCAACCTTATTATTGCCAACTAACTCACATGAAACTTTAATCGCAATGGCTCAATAAACCGTTCAGTAGTTTTTGTGCTATCACAAACCAATATACGGACAAGCGTGGCTCGGAAATTTGTTTTATACTTTGTAAGGACATAAAAATGTTTTAAGTAAAGTAGTGGTCTTTATCAATGTACAGTTGAGTTTCGAACTCCTCTCTCTCTCTTTTTGAAGAGAAGCATGTTCCAATGCAGATCGAAATATCTAAAGTACTTTCTAGAGA
Organism: Morpho deidamia; assembly: GCA_947086505.1. Taxonomy (NCBI): domain Eukaryota; kingdom Metazoa; phylum Arthropoda; class Insecta; order Lepidoptera; family Nymphalidae; genus Morpho; species Morpho deidamia. Next base: position 8,422,469 of record CAMTZC010000025.1, read on the forward strand.
CAGAGATAGAATAAGAACTACCTATCCCACCACAGATCTTACTTAAGCAAGAAATAGAAAAAAATTAATAGAAGAAGAAGTAAATCTATGCAAATTTTCACCAGTATTTATTCATAAAACTTTATTTTACAACTGCAATATATATGCATAAGTATACAAATAATAGCACAAAAGATGGGCTTAATGCTTTAAGCATTATCTCCTAGCCAACCTTTAGGGTGTGAATAAAAACGTATGTACATAGGCGTGCTATAGTGTCATAATGAAATAGGAATAATAATACTTAGGAAATAATATATATATTCACTAGAAACTAATGACAGTATGTATATATACTTATATATCTGATTTTCACAGACACACGCAGACTCACTTGAGTCTGCGTGTGTCTGTGAAAATCAGAAATATGATATGGACAATGGCATTAAAAACTTTAAAAAAATAAGAATCATCATCATTCTCCTGCCCTTATCCCACTTTAAGTGGGGTCGGCACGACATGTTACAAACATGTTGTCATATGATTTGGCTACGTATTTTACGACCGACCGCCTGCCTGACGTCAACTTACCTTAGTCGCCTTTTACGACACCTCGGTAAGAAATGAGGGCTGTCTATTCTATGCGGCCGGATATCACTCGGCATTTACCTCAGTTGCCTCTTACGATACCTCGGTAAGAAAGGAGGGTGGTCTATTCTATTTTGCCGGATACCACACGGCGGAAAAAAAAACAAATAATAATAATAATAAGAATCATAAAGTTAAATACCACAAATGATTTATAGAAGCAGGCGTTACTTTGCGGAATTCCATATTACAAGCAATACAACAGAACTAACTACTTTGCTATAATCCCCACGGGTTAAGTGAATGCATGCAAAGCCAATGTGTATGAAGCAGGCAAAATCTACGCTCCATCAATCTACATCATCAGGAGGATAGGCTCCACGACAAAAATCGTACGATTTTTGTCGTGGAGCCTATCCTCCTGATGATGCTTCGGTTTCGGGGCGAAACGATCGTCGAGATTGTGGTGGTGGGTGTGTGAGCTGCTTTTGTGTGCGTTGTTGCTGGTGAATTGCGCCTTGGGGTGCATGTGGTGACTGGTCCTGCATGTATAAGGTGCGTAGATTTTGCCTGCTTCATACACATTGGCTTTGCATGCATTCACTTAACCCGTGCGGATTATAGCAAAGTAGTTAGTTCTGTTGTATTGCTTGTAAATACCACAAAATTACGCAGTACTAAACAACTAGAAACAATACGTTCGGGATATTCCCAAATATTATAAGGGTGAAGCTTCAAGAGTTGCGAACTAAAGTAACGTCTCCAGGGTCTACATCGTTCCATATCAGCCGACCGTGTCTCCGGTGTGTCGCAAATGCCACGGCGTTTCCTGAATTACCCAAACCAAGTAACAGCCAATTTCTACACTTGCGCTAGATACACAGCTCGCTGAAATACATGATGTAACGTAATGTACACATTTTTAAAGTTTATAAGATGTTTTTGAAATTACCAGAATCAGTGGTAGCTTCATTAATAATAATATAATAACATAATACTTTATTTAAGACATTAACATTCCAGTTGTTAGTGAGTACCTTAAGACTAGTTAGTAAATGACAGAACAACCAAAATCAAAATAATAAAAAAATTACTTACTTAATTATGATTCCACTTAAATTACCAAATAATTTTGTATCAATTTTGTCCGTCAATACTTTTACAATCCTGTTGGCACTATTAATCTAATTGGCATTGGCATTAATCATATTGATCCTTAATGATACAAAAATGATTGAAAAAGATTTTTAGAATAAAGCTTGTTTTGATTTGATTTGATTTTCGATCACTACTATTACTATTTGCGTCATATTTTCAAAAATATGCACATTTCTGAAAAGAAAATAACCTAAAAGGGTTCCCAAGGGTCCTAAAAGGGTTAAACCCAAGCATTTCCCTTTTCGTTAAATTGAGAATAAGTTTTGTCAAAACAAAATCGTATTTTATTATTTTACACAAACATATTTTTAAAACCGATAAAATATTCAATGACAAACACTGAAAAAAACATTATTATTTATTAATTAATGATTTAATATACTTTTAAATTTGTTTTTAATTTTAATAGTAACTTAGCCTGTAAATCTATACTAATATTAAATACAGAGGAAAGATTTGTATGTTTGTGTGTATGTATGTCTGTAACATTTTCACGCAAAACTACTGGACCGATTGCAAAAATTCTTTCATTTTTGGAAAGCTGCTTCTTCACTGAGCAACATACGCTATATTACATTTATAAAAATAGGGATCCCGCACAAAAATGTAATAAGGTATGAAAAATTAAGTCGTAAATATCTTTCATCTCGTGCGCTGCGGATACTATTGATGATAGAAACAAAAATGTTCTAGAACGTATCAATATCCACAAAAAGTCCGCGATACCATATGTCTAACTATTATAGTTATGCCAATATAACTACTTTTTTACATTGTAATAGTTAACAAAAGCGCCGAAAATAATCAAACAATTTTATTCATATCCCCATATTAATCCTTACCCCAGTAAATTATATTTTATTAAAAACTATTTCAATACCTGTAAAATACTTTTTAAATTATTAAAATTGGACATTCCAATCAAAAGATGTAACGAATTTAAAAATAACAAGGAAAATGTCATAACCAATTCATTATAGCGACCAATATAACAGCGCCTGCAACTGATGAGTTATTATGAGTTATATTCAAAGGATACCAATGATATCCACGGATATAGCTACACCTCTTAAAAGTATTCAAATTCCAGTTAACCACTTTATTAGCCTTTACTTTTAATAAGATTCAGGGTCAAACTTCTAATTTACAAAAATAAATCTATAGTCCGAACCAGTAGACTTTCCACTACCACAAGACCACAAACCTATGTACGCGGGTGAAACCGAGGGGCATTGCTAGTTGATTATAAAATCTATTAATTAATCAAACCTAATCAACAAATCGTTTGATTACTAAAAACTAAATTTAAATCAATTTAAATCAGAAAACATAATCATTTTTGATAAATCTACTTTAGAAGCATAAATAAAATAGTTCCAAAGATCTTTTTTGCGCAGATAGATGCAAAAGACGATAGAAAACTTAATTATTTAATATATATGTATCATCATAAAAAAAAATGTTTGTGATTCTTTTATTAATAGTTCTCATAATTATTCTCATGAATCACATTTTGAAAGCGAGTCAGGCTTCTGTTGCAAGAGCTCATCAGTTGCAAAGCTTCCTGTATTGCGGCAGTGTGTACGCTCCGCCCAATTTCTTCAGAACCGCTTTATACTTCCTATTAACACTCTCACATTTTTAATTAACGTCTTTCAATTGCAACATCAGCACCTATTTTATATATACCACTTTTATATATACCACAGCGAATATACCACTGGCATTACACTATTTCAACAAAGCATCCGCAGGATTTAGACTTCATGATGAAATCTCATCACAGGCGGAGTCAATCATGCATTGAGTGCTAATCTGTGCATTGAACAGATGGTGCGTCAGTAACACGTATTTCTGTTAGTATGTCATGTAAATACCGTGATTTCAAATATTAAAGATTAAAACACTTTTTTAAACTGGTTTTTAAACACCCTTAATTCCCTACTACGCTGTTTAAGATTACTATACATTTTTTATTATTTGAAATTGATATTATATTTTTTATGTATCGAGTAAATCAGCTAAATATTTCTCGAGAATTATGCAAAGAAACATGAATACAATAAATTGCGTAACTAATGATTTTATTATATTATCGATGATTTTTTGCATGCATGTATTATAAAAATGCGAGTTCCAGTAAGAATTAATGCTAATTATATCGTTCCTTTTGTACTTTATCGTCTAAATTCCGCAAACTATGTTATATAGAACAAAATACGCTATATTTACTTTGGTTAGGCGAAAGATTGTCTCCGCTAAAAAGGGTGTCAGCAAGTCGTAAAATTGCGTAAATAATTAGTTTCGGTGCATCTCGTTCGACCCAGTTCGCGTTATTATACCGCGTAAGATTGGGTCACGCGGCGCCTGCGTCGAGCACCTACGCGCCTTATGTCATACGCACACGTAATATACGTGCCGTGTGAGCCCTCTCAATAACAAACACCGCTTACATATCATTACTTAACAGAGTAGGGCTTCGTTGCAATCGATAATAGATGTGTAGGAAATTATATGTAGCAAACAAGTGGAAGGGATAATTGGAGATTGCATATAGAAAGGCTGCATACGTTGCGCATCTTTATCCTTAGAGTATTTGAATACGGACAGCATTTAATAATTTAAAAAAATATACTATATTACGTTCATATTGTATGGGTATGCTGTAACTAACTATGAATATAACTAGTCCTATTAAATCAGTACATTTTTTAAACTTTTAGCACGTTGACCTACAAAATTAATCTAAAAATTTCAGCAACTGTGTCTATCAGGCTGGTGAAAGTAAAAATATTGTATAATTTTACAATAACAACTTATTAGTTAATAGTTTCATAATCAATATATATAATATATATATCATATCATAATTTGGAATTTGAATTAGAACATGAATATAACATAAATTATATTTAGTCACATATATAATAAATAAAAATCAACAAAATAAATGTCAAACGAAATTAAATTGAAAATGCCTAAGATACAGCGCAAAAATTTGGTTGTTTCATTTTAAATTTTTTATTGAAATATTCTGCATATATACATCGGAGAATATCTGTACTAATTTGAAGTATTTTTTATGCCAATTTATAAAGTAGAATATATACATGTTACAGCGGTGAGACCGTGCGACTCTTTCGAGGGGAACACGAGTTCAAACCCGGGAAGGCACCAATGAGGTTTTCTATTAAAACTCATGTGTCTAATTGATAATTGCAATTTGTCACACGCTTTTCGGTGAAGGAAATCATCGTGAGGAAACCTGCATATCTCTAGAGAATTCTGTTGATATGTGTAACCTACCAATCCGCATTGGAGCAGCGTGGTAGGTCTTAGCTCCAACCCTTCTCTTCAGAAACAGAGAGAGGAGGCCTATTCCTAGCAGTGGGATTGTAACAGGCCGCTACTTTACTTTTTTTTTATATAATCTGTTGGTTATACTTAAAATTAAATGAATCGACTTATAAAAATATTGGTTTTACGCAATACAGTGCGTTCTTTAGTATTTAAATAATTTTTTTTTTATTTGTATAATTTCTGTATTTTAAAGGCTTTAAGTAAATCGATAAGTAGAAGAAAAAAATAATATAAATTTTGTTTGTGACCACATATCCAAAATTTTCAAAAGCATTACTTATTTATTTATACAAAGGATTCTGACAATTTCAGCGATTTATATTTATTGATGCCAAATTAATAAATAAAGATCGTAAATCGGTAAATTTGTATTTATAAACGTCATTCCGCACAAAAATTTTGTTTTGTTATGTCTATAAATATTAAATTTATAGGTGTATATTTAGTATATATGTAATAGATTGTACAGAAATAAATGTGACAATAGTGCTTTGTAATATCCTTAATAAAAATTTAATAGGTAATACAAATAATTCCAAACTTAAATAATAATAAAATAATATAAAATTTAGAACGTTAAGTTTAAAAAAAATAATTCGAAAAGTTCATGAACAATGTCAGCTACGTGTTAAATTTATGTACAATATATATTATGTTACAAAATATTCTTCACTTTTTACTTATACTTACAAAGTTTTATGTGAGTATAAGATCTTCGGTGTTTTCTAAAAATTTTGTAGTTTGTATCCTCTCTGATATTGTAGCGTTGGTTTTTTTTATGTAACACACACGGCCGTCCGTCCGTCCCCAAAGTAACTGACAGACAACTGGTAAATGTACACATATATAATTATAAATACATAAATCCATTAAATAAATACAAATATACATCATTATTCTCCTGCCCTTATCCCACTCTAAGTGGGTTCGGCACAATATGTTACAAATATGTTGTCACGTGATTCGGCTAAGTATTTTACGACTGATTGCCTGCCTGACGTCAACTTACTTTAGTCGCCTTTTACGACACCCCGATAAGAAATGAGGGTGGTCTATTCTATGCAGCCGGATACCACACGGCACAAATAAATACAAATATACACTCAGATAAATTGTTTATAGAAGATTTTAGACCCTGCGCTAACGGGTCAGTTGTTTACATAAGATATAAAACGATATTTTCACATTTCCCTCAAAGTGTTAGGCTTCATTAAATGTTTTCATCGAATGTAAGGTACAGAGAACTAGGTACTATGTTCAAACGCTGGCTCCTTTAAAGTTTAGTTCCTGAAAAATTGTCCCTACAGCAATAATTCAACATGAACGTCATTTTTAATGTCCTGTCGTGGCCACAGGTGCTCGCAGCCTATTTATACTCGGCCATCAGTATGCAGGCGCGCTGCCAATTAGAGTGGAGACCTACTTTCTTACCTTCGAACTTTTACTTCCTGCGGGCCAGGCAAGGCAGCGGGCGGCCGGTCGCTCCACGCAACGAATTACGAAAGTGGCGCGAAATGCTCGGCGGCCGACATTCGCACGCTTGCGCCACCTTCAGGAAGTGCTGAGTGCCGTTGGGTTACGTAGCCGTGCCGACTACCAGCACTGCCAACGCTCCCCCCCCCCATGCTACGCTTCTGACATATCCCCTCGATCAGACCTCAATTTTAATTTGCCCTAAGGTGTACATTTACTTGTCATTTCATATTAATCAATCCAATCAAGGCCTGAAATAAGCTTCTTGCTTATTTTACCCGCAATAAAATCCAACTTCTCCCACATTTCTGATTTGAGATTTACTAATTGAAATTCCTACATAATATTTTTAGAATATATTGAGCAATTTATCTTGTTAAACAGATAACCGACCATTGTTGACGGTACATAAGGTAAAATCTACTCTAGTTAGTAGCTTAAACCAACTTAGTTGTAGATTGCTGCTTTACATGCATTTGCATGTTTTACAGCAGACACTTTGGAACCTAAACTAAGTAGCTTGGCCTTTCGATAACAGGAGACAAACTTATATCAAATCGTTTTATATTTATTACAAGCAGTTATATTCCTTGCATCATTTATTTGACATGAACGCATGTATGATTAACAAATATCATTGCTTAAAGTACATGTGACGATAAAATGGTACATGCTCTTTTATAAATGCGTTTACTTCTAAACAATATGATATTGCAAAGAAAACTGCACTGTCGCCATAAGGTATGAGTCAATGATTAAGCTATTTATGTTATTTATGAATTGCAATATATGTATTGAAATATTTGTTACTTTCTTTTTCAGAAAACATTTACAACACTTTTAACAATATAGAATGGCTCATTGATGTTTTATCTCGCATAAAACTTGTTAAATATGTAACCTTTAACGAATAAAGAAAATCCAATTGTTCATTTAATTACCCAGGACTTTAGCTTTTAACCGTTTTACTTCCACATTAGCGATGATCTTGCGAGTATAAAAATAATCCGAATCTAGCAAATATATTAATTGGCTAATTAGTTTATACTACCCTCAACTGGAAGATTTATCCCTGAAATTTAAAGCCCTTCTTTATTCAAATAATTCAACGAATGTTCATGTGCTTTTACCATCAAGAATTTTCACCAACACTCTTGCATTCTTTTTATATATTACTTGTGTGTATTTTTTTTATATTACTTGTGTACATTGGTTGTGGTAAAATTTTGGATAATTTACCTAGCAGTTTCCTACATCAGTTTTAATACGTTACACAATTGCAAGGCAAAATTTAATATGAAAAGCATCGTAAAAAAGTTGTTAGTTATACTAGGACGAGAAAATTCACATCGACGCGTTCCGTTACACGAGTGTATACGCTCGGCATACAACCTCATCTTCTAACACGTAATATGTGCAACGGTGCGCACCCGATCTCGCACAACCGGTCCCAAAACTAGGTCATCTCTTTTTGTTTCACTACATATTCCGTAATTAGAGAGAGAGGGCAAAGTTGCACAGTTCATGTAGTTACAGCTGGTATTATGCACAACTGATTGCACAAAATAATTATCGGCAATCAAGATATTATTTAACAATTAATTTTTACAACTGTAGCATAGGTGAAATCACCTGCCGTATACTCAAGCGGTTCTTTGAAAATTTCCTTTTGAGCCACGGAACGTGAAAATGCTTTATGGAAACCGACAAGTGACAAAGTGTCCAATATGTTACTGTTTATAAGAAGTTGTATCAGGTAGGTACTAGTGAAATCCGCAACTACTCGTAAGTTTCTGCCATACTTAAATACAAAGTACCCTAAAATAATGCAACTAGTGTTTTTTCTTTAAAAAAAAACAAGATTTTTTATCCTATAAGTTGCTAAATAAGCTTCAATTGCGGGATGGCCGTGAAAGCGTAACTGATAGACAGACTTTCGAATTTATAATATCACTATGGGTAATTTTTAATTCTAAAATAGAGTCCACGTGCTAACAGCAGACCACGTGGCCGTCCTCCCAAGAGATGGGTAGATGACATAAGGCGACACGAAAGTTGAGACCGGATGCTGCGAGCACAAGACCGCCTAGAATGGAGGGACATGGAAGAGTCCTACGTCCAAAATTGGGCCCCAAATGGCTGAACATGATGATGGTTAATATAAGCAAACGCTTCATTAGAGCAAAGAAATTGTACAGATGTTTGTTAAATTTTTCTGACTACTTCGTATAGTATGTTATAATAATTAAGGATAATAAAATAGTAATATAGTAATAGTTAGAACTATAGGAGACTGTAATGATAATAAGTAGGTATAGTCTATAGAGGATTAGGTTATTTTTAATATATAAATATAGTATGTCCGCATCTGAAAATCAGTGCTGAATATCTTAATTTCAACATTCAGCTAATACTGAGATGAAGCCCTTTCAGAGCTATCTACTAGATATTAGAGAATTAGATTACTTATTTAGGTTAGTTTTCCTTTTCCGTTAATCTTGTATATAGAGCTGAAACAATATTTTTTCATTTCATTTTCATTTTCATTTCATTTCATTTCATATCATTTATTATGTACTTATTTTAGATGTATTTATATATTATTATAACACTAGATGGAATTACCGAGCAACCGGAAAATCTTAGATCGTCTACTTTTTTGTATAATTTTCCGGTAATAGGCGGAGGAAAACTAGTTAACCAAAAAATTTAACGACAAGTAAGGGTATCTTACTATCAATTTAAGTTCTGACATTTATTGCTCGATTTATATTTTTTTTAATTTAAGACATCCATCAGGGTTCGTGATATAAGTTATGATGATTTTCGTTTGCAGTCAGATTTCTGATTGCAGTGCTAACATTTTTTTAGTACTCGCAACTCTGTTCTCGCCAAGCGTTTAAGTACCCTCAATAATGTAATGTGTTTTTCTCGGAAGAAAAACGGAATTTTTAATCCTATGTGTTAGCCAGATATTTATGTCTAATTAGCTCAGAGAGCTTAGAGAGATTAGCTCTGAAAGGAAAAAATTTAGACAGACAGATAGACTACATATATAACATAAGCATACATGTAGGTTATTTCGATGGTTTCTCCCTTTATCACCTAGATGCGGTTCATTCTCTGGGAAGCAGGTATACCCAGGAGATTGATCGATTTCTGGTTTGTCTTCCAATTAACAATGTGCGACTGTATCGTTAGCAGTTAGCACGTACAGTTAAATACATCTATAGGACATTCAATAGTAAGATCAGACGGGCGAATCTTGCGACGGCAAGATGGCGGCACGCGGAAGTGTGTACGACTTCCGCGTCGCCCTGCGCTCGTGCGCCCGCGCACCGATCGTGACTGCTATATGCATTATCAACCGAGTAACTTGTAGTCACTTACACATAATAAAGTTTAACAGCGAGATATCTTGATACAAATTAATGAAGTTCATGCTGTTGCTTCAATTGTCTTCATTATATCGTTATTAGAAATTTATCTGTGAAAATTTGTAATTGAGTTGATATTCGGACAATGTGTGAATAAATCAAGATTACTGGGAGCGTGGATTCAGTCATACATGAATATATAATGTGGAATTTTAACTGATTTAGATCGTAAATCTTAAACTGAAAATTGTGTTTGTCCTTCAAATAAATTATTCTATTGATTTGATTATTATTTTTAACTGCTGTAAAAAAGGAGCTAGAATTGATTTTGTAATTTTATTACAGATTCGTATCTAATAGACGAATATAAAGCAGGAGCCGCAAAGTTATAAAGTTTTATACTTCAGCTATTACGTACATCGCAGGAGATACCTCACACTAAATGTCTTACTTAAAACTCATATATCACAATACAGTACATTGCCTAGACAGTTTAGTAGTAGATTTAAGCTACAAAGAAATTTTCTTCTATCTTTAAACTACCAGCATCTAATTCTAAAATATATCGTGAATAATAAATGGTAAAGTTTAAGATCAAAAAAATTATATGTGACATCTACACACACGGTCGTCCGTCCTCAAAGTAAATAAGATACTTGTGTTATGGGTGACGGACAACTGGTTGATATTGACGTGTATAATAATTATTAAATACTTAAATACAAGTACCACCAAATTGTTGAAAATATTGGCCCTCGGCGGGATCAACCCGCGAGCTGAAGACAAGGTCACTACCCACTGTGCCAACGGGCGAGTCAAAGTTTTAAATGTATCACAAAAAGTCATAAGTATTCATGCTTTGAAATCGATTATTAATGTAGGTACAAAACGATGGAATGTTTCCAGTCTCGTCCTACAAAATATTTACACGCTTGGTATTTAAATGCTAGATGTCTTTGGTATTTTTTTCTATTTTTTAAATCAACATCTTAACAGGAAGATTCGATGAAAAAATCTTATAACCAACTTCGACAATTATTTATCTATAACTCACACTATTTTGTATGTTACGTTCCAATTGTCATAATCATATGGAATTGCGATAAATATCTCTTAGGAAACTTGTTGGTCAGATTCAAATGAAAAAAATATGCCAATGATGACTTACGAATCCGAAACGTGGTCGCTGACTATGGGCCTAATAAGAAAGCTGAGAGGCTTACTAGGCTAAGGAACAAGCTATGGTCGAAGTGTCTCTATGTGATCAAATCAGAAATGAGGCGATCCGTAGCAGAACCAAAGTCACCGATATAGCTAAGTTGTTCGAGAGGCTGAAGTGGCTATCGACGAAGCACATAGTGCAGAGAACCCATGGATGTTGGGGTCCTAAGTTGTTGGAATGGCGATACCAAACCGGTTAACGCAGTGTTGGTAGACCCCCTAAGAAATGGACTGACAACTTCAAAAAAGCGTCTGGCCAGATTTAAGAAAGCTGTAGTGAACGACACCGGCACTAGTCCACCAAACACTTACAAGCAACTTTTTTTTAGTCAATTTTCGCTTAGGGCAGGATTTGGCTGGTTCGCCAGGGTTCAGCCATTGCGATGAGCGCTTCCGATTATCGTAGAGGATCCACTTTTCATCACAGGTAATGATTCGATTTAAAATTCCTTCATTATTGTGCCGGTTGAGTAACGTAACGCAGCAGTCGACGCGCGTTTGTTGGTTTGCTTCACTCAATTCATGAGGTACCCACCTTTCAAGCTTTTTCACCTTCCCAATTTGCTTCAAGTGGATTAGAATAGTTTTATCACTAACACCGGAGCCTGCAGCTAACTCGGACGTGGTTTGCGATGGATCCGCTTCCACAATAGCCTTCAATTCTTCATTATCAACTTTGGTCTCCGGCCGTCCACGAGGCTTGTTCTGCAGGTCGAAATTTCCAGAACGAAAACGTTGGAACCAAAAACGCACTGTGTTTTCTTTTGCGACACCGTCACCATACACATCATTAATCCTTCGAGCCGTTTCTGCAGCACTGGTGCCACGGTGGAACTCGTACTCGTAAATAACGCGATATTTCATGTTTTCCATTTTGTAAACAGAGTGACACAAAGAAAAAAACAAAAGAAGAAAAAACAAATGAATTAGGGGGTTTGAAACACAAATGCATGAGTAAATAGCTGTATGAATTTGAATTTGGAATTCCTAACCATAAAGGTAATATTTGAGATCAAAGTGGCCAGTACGACAAAACGCCAATTTCATATGTAAGGACCTAATATTTTATTAGATTTCAAATTCCAGAATCATCTAGAAGCATTCAATATATACCTACTCATTTACGAGTTTTAAAGTCGCGTTACATTCATTACTGTTTAAAATCTTTTGATGTTAAAAATATATAGTACTTAGTATAATATATTTTATGTGGGCTTGACAAATCTCTTGCCATAAAGTCTTGTCAGAAATTTTATTTCGAAACATTTATATCTCGCCAATTTAAGAATCTTTTATACATATCACTCTAATGCGTTGAAAGTGTTGATGGCTAAGATTTCGTAGTAAATGTATGTTATTAACAGAATTAATATAGAAAAAAATAAATTTCGTATACGATGCTGGCTGCAAATCATCTTTCAGAGAGTCTAGAGAAGGAGATATGTATGTATTTCTTCTCTTCTTGACTTTTAATGTAAAGTTCTTACTTTTCTAAAACTTTCTTTTTTTTAAAAGATCAAAAAATTAAATAAAAAAACGTTAATAATCAAATAAATAGTATCACGAAAACGAATCGCAGGACCGGCTCCTATCAATGTTTATCTCACACACACATGTTTAATAGGGTTTCGTGATATACGCGGTGTCAAGCTTGCGAGTCCTAGGGCTGTTACTTTTAAAATTTAACTAATTAATAAGTGTTTAAATCTGCATAAATTGCCCTATCTATTGCTACACTAATAAAAGTAATTAAATTAATCAAGAGATATGAAAATTACACTAACATGATAAAATGATTCTAAAAATTTTTAATAAACATTGCTTACTGGATTTTTTGTACAGTGAAGATAAACAATTTTGTTTTTTATGATACACAGGTCAAAACGAATAAAGACAATGAGTTGTGCTAGGAATTCTCCAGGGGGAAGTAAGTTTTCTCAAGAGTTTTCTTTTTTTACGAAAAGCGCGTGAATATTTGATACATGGATTTTTCTGTTGTGTTTTTTATTTGTAAAACTATAGTACCAGCTCGTGAGACAGGTACTTACTACCCACTAATAAGGGTTAATTGACCTCACTAATCACTATCATTATTGGCTATCACGGTTAGCTGGTATTATTACTAAAGTAAATTAATTTCATTACCATTTATCCAATATTGGACCGATTTTAATTTTATATAGTATACTTTGTTCTAATTGTAATTAAACATTATATTAACTATATTGTAAATTACTTACTAATAAAAGCATTATAAAAATATTGTAGAATGCATGACAACCCTAACCCGTGGACGGTCGCGACGCGCCCGGACATTCTGCCCACAATTACTGCCAATTGCGCCAATTGAACACACCGCCACCCTTCCGTTTTAGAGACAGCGTCATCGTTCAGTTCAACCACTAACATCTGTCGGACAAACTCATGCCACAAGTATGCTTACTTTAAAATTAACCCGATGGCAGCTAACAAGTTTTTTAATATTTAATTTAATACTAATTTCATTATATATTAAGTCAGTATCTTGACTTTATAGTTTTAATTAGTATGAACGCATGTATGCGCTCCAAACCACATTTAATGAGACTGAGTAGTTCAAACACGTATTGTTCTAACATCATATTAATTCTCACTATCAAAAAAATCACAAAATAATCTGACTAAAATTTCTCATTATTCATGTGCTATATTGAAGGGATAAACATTACCTTATTAATTAATTGTTATTGTATTTGGAAGATTAGCAGGGATCGATTCTTCTTCCTCGTCGTATCTTCACTGATGAAGGTCGTGCCTAGTATTCTAAATTAAGTAAGTCTAAATTAAGATACCAAAAATCGTTCATACTTGGTTTCTTATATATTAGTGCAGTGGTTTCCCGTTGCCTTCTGCACCAGGACTTTTGGAGGGTATTTAGCACTCCAGGCCGCTGAAACCTCTTCCAAATGTTCTGGTGTAAGGATATACCGACTTTAATCGGTCTACATAGTCTCGTTTGTTGTCTAGCAGGGAGCACCACGACGACCATAAGGCCGTCGCCTTTAGTATGTTTCTGAACAAATACCAACGCGTGCAGGTGAGGTTGACATTTGGATTGGTTAAGATGGAAGTCCGTTCCCCCTTGCTCCCCAAATGATCCATTACAGACTAGTAACTTGATAAATTCTGGACTATGATGGTTTTTTTAATAAACTATTTTATTCGTATAAGTACATAAAATTGTCTATAAAACTAAGACATAAGTAAAAGACCAAATATACAGTGAGATACATTATTATTGTGATATGGAAAGTTGAATTTGTATAAAGTAAAATGTTTTAGCTTTTAACTTTAGTTTTCTTGGTTGAAATGCAACTATATGAAAAAAAAATAATTTGCGCTAAAAAATAATTATTGAACATAAAGTTATATACGCACATAAGGGAAAAATTTACACATCAGTCATAAGACCTGTCGTAATGTATGGGTCAGAATGTTGGGCAATGAAAAAGATGGATGAAAGAAGAGTACATGCAAATGAGATGAGGATGTTAAGGTGGATGTGTGGTGTGACAAGACTTGATAAAATAAGAAATGAGTATATAAGGGGAAGTCTGAAAGTTGCGCCCATTATAGAAAAGATGAGAGGTGCAAGATGGGGATGGTATGGACATGTAATGAGGAGGGATGAAAGTCATGTGATCAAACGAGTGTTGAGTATGAATGTGGATGGATATGTGACTAGAGGAAGGCCTAAAAAGAGATGGTTGGACTGTGTGAAGTATGACATGCATATAAAAGGAGTAGCGCCAGAGTTGACGAATGATAGAAGAGAATGGAAGAGAAAAACATGTTGTACCGACCCCACTTAGAGTGGGATAAGGGTAGGAGAAAGAAGAAGAAGAAGAAGATAAAGTTATATACGCACATTAACATGTGTTCCCAAAAAAAGACATTTAAAATCAAGAAAATTGCTTGCTACAATTTAAACTCATCTAGTATGATGGGTATACACAGACAAAACTTGATTTCTTTTCGCAATTGGAACAATTGGCCCCGATGACAATTTCGTCAGCCTTCCGCTATAGACTCATCAACTCATATAGTTCCATGCGCCAACATGATTGATCACGGAAATTTATATAGTACAATCTGGTAATAAAATAATTTTTGAGACAAATAAAGTAGCATAATATTGCTTTCCAATATACAGGGGAACATAAATAACATTGTGATCGTAATTTACAGTCAAACAATGGAAAGGATCGGTGATAGGATTATTTGTTTGTTTTTGCTATAATTTTTTTTTCGAATTTGTCTTATGCTGTTGGCCCTAATGGCTTTTACAGCGTCACCGGTGGGATGGGCGAGCGCAGAAGCTTCGCCGGGTAAAATTGATAAGTAGACGAGTGTTTTTAGGCACTCGCAACTTATTGGAGCGTCGCCTTAAGGGTGTCTCCTGCGAGACCGAACCTCGGCTTAAAGCGGCGCATTTTGGAGGACTGTATCTAACACATTGATTTTGAAGAAGTCTGCATCACGGCGGCCGCGGCAGAGGGCTGCGGCCGCTTTTTTCTATAAGAATCGTTTTTTCTCATAGATAAAAGGTGGCTTAGCTTTTCCGAATTATTTAACATACTGTGTATCACAGGAAGTAGAAATAAACGTTTTTCTGTCTGTCTTTGTTTCTTTCTTTCTTTAATAATACAATAAAACCTACAAAGAATGCAGCGGGTCACTATACTCCATAAATTTAGGTACTTAACTAAATGTAAACAAACAAACCATATGACTCAGAAGTGTCAAACATTTTATTACAATAATTTTACTTACACAAAAAATAGAAACAAAATGGCATTTTTGTACAAATAATTCTATCAATTATATATATTTTTTTAATTAAATAAATATCCCTTTAAGTATAAGAAAAGCATAAATATTTAATTTTACATAATATCACCATTTCACATCACAGTTTCATCACAACCAGATTAGAGCCAATTTAACCACTATATTATTCGATGCTGGCAATAGTAATTTACATTAGCCAATGTAACGTAATATCAATATTTTATAAAATTTCTCTGTGATACTGTATTTGAGGTGTTACATTTTATTACTGATTTTATTAGAATTTTCTTTTTTGATTACATTGCAGTATAACCGATTGACCCATAAATCGAACTAATATAGACGTGTTCGATTTGCAGACTCATCAATGCACCAACCCCACGGATAGATCTGATTTTTTAACATTTGACAGTGACTATTTTTTATGCCACACATGAACAATTCGTTAGTCTTATATGACTTTAATGCAATATTACACAGAACAACAACTAGCAAGACTAGAGCCAAAAATAACATTATATTTACTTTACAAATTAAACTATGTCGTGACTGCCTGTTTTATATAACAAAGAGTGCATCGCGCCATTTGTTTTGGATAATCAAAATGTTTAGCTTGCTTTAATCTTAAATTTATTTGTTCAACTAAGTAAAACTAGCATTAAAGTTACCTCAATAACAGTTATTTACTATTTCTTTTACGCATCATATTTTTTGGTTATGTTAATTAATAATCTTAATTTAAAAAAAGTATATTCACTAATATTTATTATACTGCCTATAAAATATGGTTTTTGGGCAATAAACATTTCCAAAACTACAATTCTTACTCTCAAATCTTTTTTTCTTTAGATTAGATGTTATTTATATAACATATCAACATGGTCTATATAAAAACAATCATGTTACACAGTAATTATAAAAATACTTTTCAGAAACGTTAAAGCAAGAAAGTTGTTACATTATAGGAGTATTAATTTAAGTAACATGAAGCGAATAACGATTGCAAATTTGTATTTTAACATGCGTTTTTCCAGATAACTTTTTATATCTCTTGTCATATATGTAGGTATGAAAGTTTTTGTTTTTCACGTGTATTGAAGTTACTATTTAACTTACTAACATAAAATGAAGGAATTCAATAAGGAATGGGCAACATTTTGATATTGTCGTTGTTTGTATTTAATAGAACTATTGACTAGAGTTGGGGAGCCAGCTAAAAATGTGTCCACGGAAAAAAAGAGAAAACATGAGGGTAGCCTCATATGTTTTCTTTTTTTTCTCTTATTTATGTTTAATTTAGGTTAAATTTCATAGTATTTAAATTTAAAAAGCGCCATAAGAATTTTTCTGAGGCTCCTCTCTTTTCTGCCCTCTTTTGTTATTTCTTGGACACCCCACTCACAGGCCCATGTCTCCCTTACTGTATGTATAATAACGCTATGAATTTTAGTCACTATAAATGTTCTTGAATAAGTTGTATATCTTAATTCAAAGTAAATAATTTTACTTTGAATTAATAAATAATACTTGTAAGCGTGATACTCTTAGTTTTTTATTTTATAATGTTAGTATAGGCATCTGCTACAGTTAATTGAAAAAAGATTATTAATGTTAAAATTAGCGAATCCTTGATAAGAGCCACGTTCTAACAAATATTAAGTACGACTTTTTCTATGATCATACTTCAATTAAAAAATACCTGTGCTTTAACTAACCTAACTTTTTATTGTAGATATGTTTACTTAACTTGAAACACTGCTATAGTATGCGATATATGTAAAATATTTCTATCGTCATTCCCTAGAAATCTGTCAAGATATTTTATATCTAACTGTTTGAGTAACGCCTTCTTAGTATAGTAGTAGTTGTATAGTATAATATATAAGTATCCATTCTATTCTACGACAATCTAAGATATCATTCAATGTTTTAAAAGCTCTGTTACTTTAACTTTAACCGCACTTTAAGTCCAACAACGAATGAAGTCAGCTAGTTTACCCGATAAAAATGAAATGTCCTAAATATTGCTTACCTATTCGAGAATTTATAATCAGGCTTTCATTATATAAAATCTCATTCCATTTGTGTTCAGAATAGGTACTTAAAATCATTATTACATTACTTTATATTAGTACATTCTTCCATTAAACTAAATAATTTTAAATTTAATCTTGTTTAGCAATAATGTAAACTTATAAAAAATATATAAGTACATAAACTCTTTCAATTATCATATTTGCGAAAACATATCTAATCCTTAGTTAGCGGTCTATACGCACTTCAATATAATCACTCTAATCTTTGACGTAGCAATAAGGAACTGCGATATTTCTTGTGAGCAATTCGAGTTGCGAAGTGTAGTGACGTCATGGCGCTTCAGTTTCCGGGACAGCTGGTCGCGTACGCCGATAACGCTTATCAGACAGTTGACAGCCGCTCGGATGATCGACACATACCGTTGTTTGTGGAAGTGCACACATTATCATTATTTATAATTATAAATAACGCAATAATATATTGTTTCGTAGAACAATACGTATCATTATTGTCATGTCGGTAACGTGACGATATTACGTACAGATGACTTAATATAATTTTCATACACTATGGGTCTATAAAAGCTAAAATTATAAGTGTGGTCTTTCACATATTATACATCACTTACAGAGTTGGTCCATTAAAGCCGTCGGCACCCTATTTTACAATCCCTTCTCCAATACTTACTACATACTGGGTTACAAGACTGCCAAAATGATTACTGTATGCCGAAATTATTCTTTTAGAAAAAGACGATAAACCATTTCTAAAGTCTTACCATAAACATTATCTTCATATTTATATTACATATTACTTTTGCGTTAATTAGATCGACTTATTTTTTTATTCGTCAATCGTTAAAAAAATGAGGGTATCTTACTGATTTTACTATTATAATCAATAGTGAGTTAAATGCCATGTGGTATCCGGCTTAGTAGAATAGACCACCCTCATTTCTTACCGAGGTATAGTAAAAGGCGTCTAAGGTAAGTCGACCCGCCGTGTGGTATCCGGCTGAGTAGAATAGACCACCCTCATTTCTTACCGAGGTGTCGTAAAAGGCGAATAAGGTAAGTTAACCCACCGTGTGGTAACCGGTTGAGTAGAATAGACCACCCTCTTCTTACCGAGGAATCGTAAAATACGACTAAGGTAAGTTGACGTCAGGCAGGCGGTCGATCGTAAATAACGCAGCCAAATCGTGTTACAATATGTTTGTAACATGTTCTGCCGATCCCACTTAGAGTGGGATAAGGGCAGGAGGATGATGAATCAAAAGTGAGTTAACTTATGTTTTACTTTTATTTAAATTGTATACTTATTTATGAATATCAATACAATTTTAGAATATTTACAATTATACATAGGACTCACGAAATTTTGGATTCTTAAAACCAAAAACATGAAATTCGAATGAAATTTAAATTGCCGTCCCTTCCACCCCGATATAATAATTTCATTAACACTGTTTACCCTACTTTATTTGCAACTTTGATTTATAAATACTCTGCTCTTATAAGACACAGAGAGAAAAAGAGCTTATATGGTACATATGTATAACACTACTTTTACCTATGTAGTTTATGTTAGGGCAATATGGGTATAAAAAGTGTATTCAGTGGACTCGCAACTCCTTTACGAAGATACAGTTCAACAGTCTATTAATTTGTTTACAATAATAATTTTGTTATAATTAAATACTGTTAGCAGCATAGATAAACAAAATGATTTATCAGTGAAAAAATTATGTACATTAGATATATATTCATTCTGAAGAATGAATATGTATCTAATGAGTCAAAATACCATCTCTATAACGATGTTCAAACCAATATCTTAAACAATTCACTTTTGTTTATACTTTTTATTACTAATTTCTTTCTTTCTTACTTTCTTTTTTTATTATTACTTTCATATACTTTATTTAGTGTGTCGCTTCATACTCCGGTATAAATGTATATAGCATATAGATGAAAGCATATTCGTAGATGTTGTTTTAATAGAATTTTGTAGAATTGAGAATCAAAATATATTACAATTGATAATAATAATAGCTAATAATCATTTATATATATTTTTAAATTAAACACTGGCTTTAGTGGTAAAAAGATTTTATTTTATATCACAATGAGGCTACAAAAAATAATTTTCCAACCGAATTGGATGACAGTGAAGTTTTGGTTTTGGCACTTCATTACTATCACACCGGATGCTAAATGATTATGTTTATGTATGATAAATATGATATGATAAATATAGTACGATAAGTATATTATGATATTATATCAGAAATGGGAACGGACTAACCTGAAAGGTCTAGCAACATTATTCATATTGAAAGGCAACTTAAAAAAAAACTTGCTTGCCCAGTAGATGCCTATTAATTAAACATTTTAATATTAAATAATAACCGAATGCTCTGCAACGAATGATTATATCGCCAGCGGTGTATCGCACTTTTTTATACATATATGTAACGAAGAAATCACATTGTTTTCCTCTCAGGGCTGCAGAGAGCGACAGTGGCATCGCGTGCGCCAGTCGACGCCCCCAGATTTCTACTCAGAACGCGTGACTATAAGGACAATCGTTTTCTTTCAGATATCGGACTTTATACTTTGTTCTTAATACGTTGACGGACAGTACTCTCTTTCAGGGTGCGGGTGGTGAGACAGTACTTTTTTTCATACATTGTCATAAATTTTATGCCTTAGTAACATGCGTTGTGGACTTGGACGCTCTCAGGTAATGTCTATGTAAATGTTATGTCTATGTGGGAATAAGGTTTTTTGAAAAAAACTTTGCACTTCAGGAAGGAAGGCTTCAGTACCGAGTCAAGATGGAAAAATCCATCAGTCGATGTTAGCCGGTTGATATCCGGCAGAACAGAATAGACCACCCTCTTTACTTACCGAGGTGTCGTAAGAGGCGACTAAGGTAAGTGCCCTGTGGTATCCGGCTGCATAGAATAGACCACCTTCATTTTTTACCGAGGTGTCGTAAAAGGCGACTAAGGTAAGTTGACGTCAGACAGGCGGCCGGTCGTAAAATACGTAGCTAAATCATGTGACAACATGTTTGTAACATGTTGTGTCGACCTTAGTCGACGTCTAAAGGTTTATGAGAGAGAGAAACATATTTAAGATATTCGTAGCAATATCTAGATAATCATTATATGTAGTACATAAATATGATAATAATCTATGACATGGAATAGGTTTATAATAATAATGAGTTTGTGTGCGTACACGTGTAAATGAGTAATCATACATTTACCTGTCGGTACTTTGACTTCTATTGTACTTTTAAAGAAAAATACTTTCGCCTCAAATGCAATGTCAATATTACTTTGTAAATGGCATATAATAAAGGAAAAATTTAAATTAATTTTGTGAGTTCAAAAACATATAGTAAAAAATTGACGCATTTTTTGAGGTCTTATTAAAAAAAAATAAGTTTAACAACATTTCGGAATACTTTTTTGAGACTATCGTATTCATAGTTGATGTATAGAAACCGGCTATACTTATTCTTAAATATATAAAGAGCTCATGAATATACCCGTATGGGCGTTTCTATATATTAACTAATTTATAATACATCTCAGTCAACGTTATAAAAATAAAACCCACTTTCCGCAGTCAAAGCAATCGTAGAATTTTTTGTTTTTCAGAGACTAAAATTATAATAATTTTAAAGTTAAATAATAAAGTAAACTAATATATTGAGACCCCTTACCTTCCTTTTAATGGCCTCCCTGTATGAGTTGTTGATAACATTATCTCAAAATAAAGCCGATAATCACGTGTTACATCTCTTTTAAGATGTCCTACTAGGATTGCTTATCTGTCATTACTTAATATCGAGGCGCGTTCCTAAATCAGGCTTTCTTATCATATCTAGAAATATATAGAAAGTATTTTTTTATTTTTTAGATATTTTTTTATACTTACTTAATTTCTAGTAAATTTGTATAATCAAATACCACAAAATTTAATCTAATCTAAGTTTAGTGTATATACAGTCGTGGTCAACTAATTAGGGACTCTCTTTGGTTAGACCGAATTGTGAATTTAGTTTTTATTTTCCAACGAGTCTAAACCATATTCCATATCTCTTACATGTAAGTATAATTAGTCATTTATGTGCCCTATTATACAAACAATAACAACTTCCTAAACATTAAACCTCTTTACAGTATAGCTGATAGATTATCGTAGTGCTATTTGTTCAAATAATGCTGGCTGGCCATTTAATTAGGGACACTGAGATATTGCGTTCTATTTTCAAAATTTGAATCTCAATACTTTTTTACTTCTTCTCTTATTGTTTCGTGGTAGTTTTGGCGGCAATCCCGATATTTATTTTAAGTTTTGAAAAATATTTTGAAGAAAAATGGGTAAAAATAAAAGTTGCGATCCAACACTACGAAAAATTATCATGAAGTTTGTTGTCGAGCATGGTTGGTCATACCGGAGGATAGCAGAACATTTAAATTGTTCAAAACCTATGTTATACAATGCAGTGCTACATGTCAGACGCAATAACTCAGCTTTAAATGTGCCCAGAACAAAAAGATCGAGATAACTCCGCAAGAAGATAGAATGATAACCAGGTTAGCTAAGAAAGATCCGTTTCTAGGCTCTATTTTAATTAAACACGAAGTGTTTGGGACAGACGAAAGAGCTGGTGTCTCAGCGAGGACCGTTCGACGACGTCTGGTAGAAGCAGGGTTGTTCGGAAGAGTGGCTCGCAAAGTACCGTTGTTGAAGAAAGAACATAGAAATGCTCGTTTGGCGTTTGCACGTAAACATGGACATTGGACCTACGCCCATTGGCAACATGTATTATTCTCTGACGAGACCAAGGTTAATTTGATTTCTTCAGATGGAAGGCAATACGTACGGCGTCCAGTAAAAGCGGAAATGAATCCAAGATTCACAAAAAAGCAGATGAAACATGTGGAAACATTAAAATGTGGGGTTCATTTTCTGGACGTGGAGTGGGACCTGTGAGGAAAGTTCAGAGTAACTTAGACCAACATCAATACAAGGCAATATTGGAGAAAACGATGCTTCCCTATGCTGACGAGCATCTCCCTATTATATGGACGTTTCAGCATGATAACGACCCGAAACATACCGCCCGTTCAATCAAGTTGTTTCTTACCAGTCAGTCAGTATCGGTGCTAGATTGGCCAGCAAATAGCCCGGACCTTAACCCAATCGATCACCTTTGGCACGAAATCAAGAAAAAAGTAGCCACTTATCGTACCACAATTTGAGATGAACTTAATGAAGCTTTTTATGAGGCATGGGCAAACATTCCTGTCGTAACATGCCAGAAACTGATAATGTCTATGCCACATCGGTGTCAAGCGGTAATTACTAACAAAGGTTTTGCTACTGGGTACTGATTTTACACTTAATAAAATGGAGCTGTTAAAGATATTATAATACTGCAGATTATTAGTTTTGTTTAACTCTATTATTCATTATAGTTTACTGTCCTTAATTAAATGTCCAGCTACAGAATTATACCTTAAAATTGAATACATGTTCAACCTTTGATATTAAATACTTTTTCTATTTATTTATTCTTTTATTTACAGCCATTTAAAGCATAATAATCGGACCAAATTATGCAAATAATAGTTACTGAGAAATCAATAGGATTTTATATTTGTATGTACATAGCCGGTTATTTTTCTTCACTATCTTGCATGTCCCTAATTAGTTGACCACGACTGTATATATAATTAAAATATAAGGGATTTTCATCGAAAACTTACAACGTCTTCATCAATACTTAAAAAATATAAAGCAATTATTTAAAATGTTTATAATATTATAACTTATATTGTCCTAGGTGTCTTTTTATAATGCTATAAACTTGATTGACACCAATCTTTGATCATTTATTAAATTGTACCAGTAAATAAAAATAAAATGAGTTTATGGGGCAACGACAATCAATGATTTCCGTTTACGTGCAAAGGATGTCGCTAATCTTGTGCCACACGTCCGAAAACAACTTTTATCATGAAAATTACTTTTATTTTTTCGAATTTCCTGTTTTATATCGTTAAAGTAATGAAGATACCTTACAATTATCAGAACGCGTAATGCGAGTAGTAATAATCGATTACCGCATTATAGATAAAAGGAAATAAAATGTTATTAAGGCGAATATTTTGAGTATGTCTTAGATTTGGCGATAAAATATTGTCAATTTCATTTCCTTGATTGTTATCGTTTTGGCGGGGCAGATATAAAGGAAACACGAGTGTCCTTGGTATTTAGATGATAATACCTATCACGTTTTCAATCTCGCATATCGCGAATATCATTTGATCTGGTTTTAATAAAACAAAGCGAACTAAACAAAAAGATTTCTAAATTCAAAACAGACTAAACAATGTGTCGTTAATATTTAAGCTTAAAATTCTTATTTGTGCTCTACTTTTGAAATCTTCTAATAAAGAAAAAAAATTATCATATGATAATAAAAATTATGATAGCAAAAATTATGATAATGTATTTCAAAATCTGAAAGAAATCTACTTCATAAAGTTCTATATATAATTCTATTGTATCCTAATACGAAAGGAAAGAAACTGCTACTGCTAGAATGAAGTTAAAGGATTGAATAGAATTCTTAATTACACTATAAAATTTGACGAATATATTGTCAATTTAACAAATACCTTCAGTGATAATGTCAGAAACAAACGAAGTTTGTGATACTAATCTCAGGGAAAGGTAAGTTGATAGGGTATGCCGATAATATACTATTAGTCAGTATTGTTAGGAGCCAGTAAGCTATACATCTCCATGGCGCAGGAATTTCATGGGTCCCATGTTTTTGCGAAACCAATGACAATGAACCTAACGAATTACACATTACACTTAACACTTACACGGCGTAACATAGGAAAAGCAAATAAGAAAACGAACATCCTTATTTGCACGACGCGCCGTTCCATCCAAATTATGTGTTCTTTGACATCAAATTTTAAGCGCCATAAGATTAGTTATTAGTACCATGTTAGTAATTTAATACGTCACATTTGATCAAATAATCTTAAACATTTCCTTAGCATTTATATAACTTATGTAATAAACTATTAGGATGGCATGCAAAAAAAATTCTTACTACTACTACTAATATATTTTTTGACTTATAGATAAGCTTGTTGTCTATTTCAGTATAAAAGTAGAGGCCTGTTAATACCCTACTGCTGGGCATAGGCCTCCTCTCTCCATTTATGGAGATAAAAGTTGAAGTAAAGAACCAACACGCTGCTACAATGCGGATTGATAAGTTACACATATCCCCAGGAGTCCCAGAGATATGCAGATGTCCTGACATTTTCATTCGCCAAAAAGCGCGTGATAAATTCCAGTTATCAATTTGACACATAACTAATTTATAGAATTAGGCGGAGATCCATAATACAAAAGTAATAATATATAATTTTATTATTACTTTTGACACATAACTTTTAATAGAAATATTAATTTGTGCCTACCCGGTTTCAAATTCGTATCCCCTCGACAGAGTCGCAAAGTCACACTGCTGGGCTCTCACAGCTACATATATATTATTGGTATTTCAGTATAGTATATTCTAATATATTCAAAACTATAATTAAAATAAATAAAGACATGTCTGCTTCGTTTAACGAAAAAGCACACCTGACGCAGTTGTCTTTAGATCTTGATATATTATTTAATTTGGTATGACACTCCTTTTCCCTTCATTCAAAATTGAATATAAGAATAATACATATCTTTACTGATTGAAAGACTGATTCGATTATCTAAATCATAATTTAAATAAATTGAAACTATAAAATAAATAATAAATCAATAAATCCATGTAGTTGCATATTGAATGTTGAAATAATATAATTAATTCAAATTTATTTGTGTCCATCTCGATAGAACCGTAAATAAACTCAAGTATTTCAACTTTCAAGCCAGGTTCAAGTTCAATGCAATAATTCGGTTCAATGCCTATTATTTGCAAGGCATACTTATTTCAACTTGTATCAACTGCATTGCATAAGGTCAATGCTAAAGTTGTTTCCATTTAATCAATTAATTTTCCTCTGAATGTATTTTTATCAATTACGAACATTCAGATGTGATATCATTAGTTATTTTATTAAAGTTATTTTAAAACTCTCACTTTATCATTACTTATATATGGGACATTCAAAACGAGTATGAGAAAGTGAGATTTAGTTGTCCGTTCCTATTCGATGCGATTTTTATATGGCTGGAAATTTCAGAAACTATTTTTTACAGAAATCCAGTGAAAAGAAGTCGCTGGAAGAAGCCTAAAAATCAAAAATAAGAAGAAGTTTAAAATCGCGATAATTTGAGAGATTATAATCATATTTAGAAGCTCAAAAATGGTTTAAGTGTATATTTGCCATGAAAAGTAATTATATTATATTCAAATTAGCCAAGGAAGTAAACGGAGTTGGCTAAACAAAATCTATGTTTTCAGACACATGCTACTTAAAGTACGACATGCTATCATCTACTACAACTACTAAACAATATTGCTATGTATAGTATTCTGTCATTAGAAACAGATTATTATATAATTCAACGGGTAATATCGCGACAAAATCGAATTACCTTTATACAAGGTTCGACGTTTCGGCAGAGTTGCATCCACCGTGGTCACGAACGGACTTACGAAAGTTTAAAATCTACCATTAGAAACAAACCCTTGCCATCAATATTGAGTAAACCGTCAAATGATAAAAAACATAATCTGAACGACACATCTTTATATTAACGTACTATCATATAAACTACATTTTTTCACTATATTGTTATTACACAGGTATCCTTAAAAAAACCGTATCAAAAAGTCCGATGACCGTGAAAGACCTCGTGTATACCAAAATTTATTACCTATTTTCCATGGCCTTCCGTTCTAACGGTACATACAACACGTTGGTAATACCGTTTATAATATAAATCTCTTTTATAATTTATTGAAAATTTTGCTACAAGTAAATCTTTTTAAATGTAACTACAATTTTTTTAATATAGAGCTTCCTAGCGAACTTCCGCAACAATTAACGGTTGAACTGAATATATTATAATTAACGTTCTTAGTTTTTAATCACAAGATATAGGTATTTACATTAATTGCAATAAATTAACGCGGTGATTAAGCATTGATAGTTGTTTACTTGTATTTGTATCCTCTTCACCGTTTGCATCCGGGAAAAACTTGATCTTATTGATTATACCCAGTTTATATCCGGAAGCGCAAAAGTATAGACTGATGTAAGTGATGATATCTGTAGAACGCAACTGTACACATTTAATTCCTGCTCTTCACTATCGGCGATGATCGTTGATCGTGTGTCTATAATCGACACAATCATCATGCAAGTCCATACGATCATTATCCTGATACAATTATTTGCTCATTAATTGCTGCTCATTAGCCCTCTAAACATCTTCTTAAACCGATTTAATCCAATCAACTTATATTATTTTTAAACGAGTTAGCTTTACTAGACAGTAAAATGAATTAATAACCAATGGAAGAATGATGCGTTACCTGTGACGATTAAAACAACTATTAAAGGTTAAACGAGGCTAAGTATGATTCGATATTCGTTATTTATCGTTTGATATTTACTTATACAAATAATAATAAGTTTTAAAAAACTTACTTTGTTACTTGCATATTTTATTCAATACATACAGCCCTTTAAATGCGTAGTGCTTTTTTTTACAAATTAATAGATAATTATATTCAGTGTTTTTAATTGTGTGAACGCCTACATCCGACTTTGATTCCATTCTATATACGTAAAGTTTTTCTCATCAAACGTGATGCAATTGTATATCGCCGACGTTCAATCAGACTTTTTACTGTGTATTTTATTGACAAGCCCCTTAAGGCTTATTTTGAAAAAGGTCAATTAAGCTTCGATAGTCAAAGGAGTAAAGATCAAAACCAGATACTGAGCCCCATAAAATGTTTACGTTATAAATCATACATAAAATTATGCAATTTTTGTAAAGCCGAAATTGGAAGGTGGTATTAATTGTTTTATCCTACAGGAAAAAAATCCTTTTTACATGAGATAGTGACACACTAAATAATGAGAGGAACGATAAAACTATATATGTCATCATAGAATCATCATAAAGTATAATAATTTTATGGTACGATGTACTTCGAGTTTTGGAGGTATACCGATAGCCTATGGAATTTTGAATCAGTTATTGAAATTTAACTCTGAATCAAGACACGTATTCAGGATTCCATCACATGTTGGCATCAGAAGGTAACGAAAAACTAGACAAACTTGCTAGAAAAGGTTTAACGGAGGCTGTGACTTTCTCGTAGTCTAGGGAGAAGGGCATTTGGTACAGAACGAAGCAGACTCAGACCTTAAAAGCCTGTTGGGTTGAAAACAGTGCTCCCAGTCGTGAATATCTTACTACAAGATTGAGACTTCGTGTTGGTCACATTTCAACAAACAAATTTGCATATATATATTACGAAAAAAGTTCCTACACCCAATTTTACCGTGTGCTGTACAACTGAAGATGTTTCCCATGTCTTGTTGGAATGTGTCCGAAATGAGAAATCCAGAAGGGAGTTGTTTATGTTGATAGTGCCCGTTCTGTACCTGATTGGTAATTGGTAGGTTCAAAACTTACTTATAAATTGTGTAAAGCTTATTTTAGATGTAGGAAATAAGCGGTACATAATTTTTGGCAACCTAGAATTAGTTATCTTTATCTTTTTTTTTTTGTATATTTATATTTGCTTATTCTACTATTAAATAACATTTTAATACGAATTTTTAAATGTAATACAAAAAATGGTTATAGTTATCAAAGATCTACAAAAACAGAAACATATGACAAAAAATAATAATAATAATTCACATTAGTGTTGGTTTTTGTTATTAGTATAATAATAAATATACTAATAACAAAAACCAAAAAAGTTATTAGCAACAAAGTCTTAATACAATAAAAAAATTCATAATCACAACAAATCGTGACAATTTTATACTTTGGGTTGATTCAAGTATTCGCTAACAGAATAAAACACTTTTCCAAAAGCCACTTATATATGTTGCCCTTAAAAGTTAACAACGATTGTGGCCTTAAATGTACTCTAAATATTAATATAGCCATACAGTAACAGTTATTTTTATATAAACTTAATTTTATTTTTGGTACAATTAGCCTATTTTTATGCCGTGTTACTTTTTCTAATGTTTTGTGAGGACATATTTATAACAATTATAGAATTAGTTATCTAGAAGTTTATGTAACACAGCGACATGGTCCCATATGGTAATAAAGCTCTTTAAATATAGAAAAACAAAAACTATGGTATAGATAGTTAGGCCCCTCCTCTCTAGAAAGTCGAGACCTTGGCATAGGCCTTGCGCGTGGAAAACAAGTGACGACACGGAAGCGTTCGGCATTGTTTCAGCCACCGACATGGCGGGGCGGGGGACGCTTAACCGACCGAGAGGAAACGGATACGAACCGCGTTATTTTTAAATATTACTCACGTTGTTTGTATGCAATCTATCATGTCTTGTAATAAACCGTCTGAGTACTATATATATTTAGAAACTATTTTCACGATGGAAAATTCGTGCATATCGTCTTACTTATCGGCTTATTTTTATTTATTTATTAGGTTCACTAACACAGCTTTAACACTTACATATTTCAAATACATATTCTATTGTAATATGTAACTAAGTCTAAATGTAAAACTCATTAAAGGAAAACACCACATGCAAATGTAACCTTAAACTACTTAATGTAACTTACAATTGATCATCTTTAGATCTAATCAATATAAAATGTATGCTTTAAGTTAAAGGAAAACCCCATGACGAAACATGCAAATCTGTATCAGACACTTGTGAAATCAACTCCTAACTAAAATTTGTTAGAACGCCGGCTTAAGTACGATTTTTACCCAAAAACGAGAGTGCCAGAATTTCATACATTTTTGGGCCCAGACGTTACAGTATTAATTTTTGCGTTGTAAGATAGAAAAATATTTCTTATCTTAGGATCAATAATTATTTTATTTAATTTCTATGGGGGAACTATAAAATAAAAGTTATAGTCTGAGGATATGCACAACTACAAGTACATGCTAAATACCATAAAAACATAACAAAAACGATAGAATTTGTGATAAATATATAACAAATAGTTATCATCATTGAAATAAAAGTTGATCATTAATTTTTTTGTCGTCACGTTCATAAGCGCAACGTATATTTAAACGTAACGTAGTTATTAGTTTATGGCAACATGTACTAAAAGGTGACTAATAATTGACATATATTGCAATATTTTTTTATTTGATCCCACAGAGATTAAGATCGTAAGCCATACAGCCAATGAACAAATATTTTATTCTTAACACCATTTCTAATATCTGGAAAGTAATTATTGTTAATAAAATGAAGCTAATACATTTTTACATAACTATTTTAAATTATTATGTTAACAAAAATGTAATTAAGGAATCTTTATTTTTGTTTTGGTCTATTTATACTATAAACGCTGGAATCCGCGCTGTTTAGGCAATTAAAAAAGTAACAAGTTGACGTTAATACGTTCCGTTTAAGGCATTAACTACTTTAATACCATTATTAATATCATTATTAAACAAGTTTTCTAACATATTCCCATTGAAAGTTTATAATATTTATAGTGACATTTAAACAGAAAAAACTAAAAATGTTTTGGTGTATGTGGGGTTTTTGTAACAATTAGGCCCAATTCTGGCACCCTCCTTTGCAATCGCAGAAAATCAAATTAAATAAATTAGATAATTCGGCATTATTAACACGAGTAAACTTTTTAAATTTTCATAACCATTATCAGTTAAATCCGTTTCATAATATAAAGTACCCTCATTATTCTCGATACGTTCTTAAACCGTGACCACAATCATCGCAAAAATGCAATGCACGTGCAACACAAACAAGCTAGGATTACAAAATCAATAAACAACAATTTATTATGAAACCGCTGTTGCTGTAACAGAGTTAATCTTTATTTATTTTCAAATACCTTCCTTTGTATCAACAATGGCAGGTGGATTCTGCGAACGCGTATTGTAATCGCGGATTTTTTTCACAACCACAAGGAAGATATTATGAAATAAAACTACTTGAACAAATATATTCACGCAATAATCCTACTGTGAGAACGTCAATCAATTTCCAAAAGTAACAATAAAATTATTTTGCAATAATCCGTGATAAAAAAATTATATTATATTTATACTATTTATAATATTACTTATATTATTATATTATTTATACTATTTATAATATTACATACCTTTCTTTACATACCCTTAGCAAAATCACATACCCTTCGCACGCTATCCAGTTGAGATATCTTAGCAGGTTAACTTACTAAAGTAGTCGATCCCGGAGACAAGTTCTCGTGTTATGTTACGGTGACCACAACGCAACAAAAACAAAGAGACTGTCCTCAATCGTGCGTGCCGTCCACACAACAGGGCTGGGTAAAACAGAAAAGTTAATTAATATTTTTTTTTATCTAATATTATTTACAAAGCCACGATTGCTGATTTCAATGGATAAAAAAAACTATACACATGTCAATTATTAAATAAGATGACCTTACAAACTACAATACTGTATACGAGTACGATAGTCAATAAATCCGAAAAAATATAAATATATTTTAGAATATAAAATAGATAAAATCCATGTCAAAGCTCATAATCGTAATATCAAGTATGATTAATAAGTTTGTTGAATAAATTATTTATTTTTAGCGTAAGTCCTATTGGTGATAATCATTAATTATGACTAGTCGAAAGAGGTCTCTTGTGGTGAATATTACCTACATGCCTAAATGATTACTTTATAATTTTAAAAGTATGAAATAAAGTTTAGATGTAACAATATTGAAATCACGCGAATCTTTTTTATACATTTTCTTTTTTCTATGTAATGACACATATTTCACGTTCACAATTATCGCATACTATCTGATAAACTGTTCTAATTTTCACACATAGTCTTCAAAGTAAGTTATAACGTGGGAAAATCTCTTATAAAATTGGAATTAAAAAAATCAGCCCTTAGAATAACAATTGTACCAGTGACTATAAGACTGACTGACTGGGAAACCAGTGACAAAATCATGACAGGCAGTCGAAGAAGTTAATATAAAAAGTTATTAATAATTATTTATATTACGTATTTATTTGTTCAACTAAAAGTTGTAGATTTGAATAGAAGTGTTACTTTGTTTTATAAGTTGTTAAAGTGTTTTAGTATTTAGTTTATAAAACAAACAACAACAACCAATTTATTAAAACCTTTGATAAAATGAATAACATTCTCACTTTTAATACTGAAACTGACGTAACAAAATAATTGCATGACTTATACCATTAAAATTTGAATTTTTATTCGTTGTGGCTTTTCCATTGAATTGGTTCTAAATTCGAAATCCAAATTGAAAAATGATAAATAATTGGTCAATGGTTGGTTAGTTAAAGAACAAGACAATGAGAGGAAGAGAAAAAGAAAATGTGTCCCTGCATTGCTCTCGCTTGCTTCTACAGTGTGATACAGACAATAAGTCTGCACTGTAAATCTTAGATATACGAAACATAACTGGATATGAAAGTAAGAGAGAGAAAGAAAATGTGTGCTCACACCTCTATCTTCACCAACTTATAACTCCCTCTTACTTCCATTCGTTTCACCCAACCACACATCACACATTATCCATCTTACCCCACTAGTCAAGCGTACGTAAAGAAATATTATTTCAAAAATAATATGTTACAACCCTACCGCGTTTTAACCCGTTGCGTGGCTGGCGGTGGGCGGGGTAGGGGCAGGAAGCCGCAGGACATCCGACACGTACAGGAAGCGAAACCAGTTTCAGAGCCTTTGTCCCTCGAGTCCCAGTCCGACCGCATTCCTTCACTACCTCCGTGCGCCCAGCTACTACTCGATTGATCCTCATTTAAAGAACAGACATCCAGGTTGCATGGGCTTACGCAAATGGTACGAACCTATGCATGCACGTTACGACTAAGCCTGTCAAAGAATAACTACATCGACTAGAACATAAGTAACGGCTACGGCTTTACAAAAGTGATGTTAGAATTATAAACGCGAATTATAATGTAATTTATAAATTGCCTGTGGCTTTTTTCCCTTGATTCAAATATGGAAAGCACGGCAAGAACGTTTTTATATTAATAATATACTTAATAACATTTTTTACAATTAATCACCTGGTATTTAAGATTAAAACATTTTAGAAATAAAAACTATGTTTTAATGATTGAAACTTAAAAGAACGATTTTAACTAGAAAGACGCCATACGTGAGCTGTTAATCGAAAATATACTAGCGTACAGATAAACAATCATGACTTAATTTACATAAATAAATTTAAAAAAGGACTTTCAATATCAGAGTAATTAACGCTTCAATTAAAACTGCTACACACACTGGGGGGCTGTTGGAATTTAAGACCGTAATTGAAAGAAAATAAACAATAAAGGGTGTATTTATTTATTTTAATTTTTCAATTAAATTACAATTATGTATATAACAAAGTATTCCTAGTTATAGCTATAGCTAAGAGAACCGCACTTAGCTGTGTCGCGGACAGTACGAGGCCCCTGCGGCGTTATATACTGGGACAAATCTATAAATCGACAAAAGATATAAGATATTAAATATTTACGATATAAAATATTTTATTATGTTATAACACAAAACACATTACTATTTTGTTCTCTAATTTTCGTCAGTTTTCTGTCCCAGAAAAAAAGGGAATTGCTTTATCCTATTTATTAGACATATACAATCTCTATATAATCTCTATATAATCTTATACAATCTCTCCTTCCCAATCAAAAAGTCAATATTGCGTAACAGACCAACAGATAGACGGAATGGATAATGGCATATTTAATACATATAAGTATGGATTATGGTATACAATGAACGTACTGTTAAAATTATAATTAACATTTAACTTAGTATGGTGTAACTGGTTCATACAACGATTGTTTGAAATCGACACACGTACTCAAAACACGTTAACAAAGTCGGAAGTAGTCGCCTTATCTGTATTCATAACAAACCATGTAAATTCTATGATCTTCACTAACATATTAAGCAAAACGTCATTTAGATTTAGATGCCTAGTTTTAATTATCTCTGTGACAATTCGGGATAATATCATATTAGAAGATTGATATTTATAGACAACAGAACTTTTAAAATTATAGTCACAATAATCCATAAGATTTCTTTTTAAATTCAAATTATTTAGCTTTTACGAGCACTTTTGAATCGTCAAATTAAAATGAAGCTACCACTGGTTCGGAAAACTGCTCTTACCGAGCAGAACTAGCAAGAAACTCGACGGTCAATCTTTTAAAAAATACTTATTTAAATAATATATAATTTTTCGACAATCGGAAATTACAATATAATCTGGTGCGTAGTTTTTGCCACTTATATACGCCTATAATGATTGTACATAATGAAGAAATAATATATTGTTAAAAGGAATTCAGTTTATAAAAAATATTTATAATATATTCCCTACATGTATAGACATTGAGTATATCAAATATACAAAATGAAAATTTTTCTACAGAACTTCCAATAGCTTTTATCGGAAAATCGAATTACTCATCTTCGAAATTCACGCATCTAGTGCCACAAACATTTCAGACAAAGTTACGAGTTTCTAAATGCGTTGTAAGGCAATTCACACTATAAATAAAACAGACACCGTCGTCAAATATATGATTAACTTCAACGGTGTCTGCACGAAGCGGAAAAACGTCGGCACCCAAAATAACCGCTGAATATTTCCGACTCGTAGCTCGCCCGACTTGTGGAAATGATGTCTAAAGACGGTCGGCGCGCGCGCAACTTCCGGAACGCGATAAACATGGCGGCGGTGAGCCAACATGGCGAAGTTTCCGGCCGTGCTGATTCACATACGATGGTAGATTCTGACTTGCTCATAACATTTCTGCTCGGTGATTCAGATTTTTACGCAATACGTAGGTGTCCACAAACTGAGTCCGGAATTTGCAGTCTGGCAAATGCTCAAGGTTCCGTTGTAGATTTAAAATGTCCGCCAACCTGCCTGAGTTTTGCAGACAATTATTTTAATAACGATGTTATTATAAATGTTTTTTCTTATTTAAAACTAGCTGTGCCAGCAGCTTCGCCCGCGTGGAAATCAGTGTGTCACAAATTTTTTCTAGAATTCAAATTTTAAACTTAAAAGTAGTTATTGTGAGTTAACCATAACAGATAGAGACATGCTATCCCGGACTTTTTTGTAGTATTTTTATAGATCTACAATTATCTAATTCGTTACTTTAGCATATCTCTACTGCTTTACGCAGCGCACGCGACCAAAGCTCCTAGCAAGCAAGTTTTTTTAACAACTGCGCGATGTCTTCAACACAATTGACATAATACCGATATGTACTATATACCTAAACCACCCGGAAGTATTGCATTATATTTTGATGAAAGCCGTACAAAAATCCGTTCAGTAGATTTTGAGAAAATCGATTACATACAGACAGACAGCGTTTTAGGACTTTGTTTTATAATAAGTATAGAAGCTGCGAGCTAGGTTCGTACATTTCATATCTCGTATTTGCACAACACAAATAAATATGCAAGATAGAAGCATGAATAGACATAATTATAGGCGCTATTCGAAAGATATCAATAATATTAACTTGTGATTAGATTAGATTGCAAGTCTAAAGCCTATTTTTTTCGCTATGCACACAAAAAGGCTGCAAAATATAAAAGAATCTTTAGATCTATAAGGTTTAGTACAAAGCTCGTTTAGATGTTTCTCTAATATGGGATGAGGCTGTGTCAACACATGGCGTCCTACTAAAGACCTGTCCGCATTCCCCGAGAATCAGCATCAAACCGTCAGATCTTCTGCCAACATCTCGACTTATTCCCATTACAAATTTGCTTTTACTATCGTCTACATCCGTAAAAAAATTTAAGTGTCGTAGTATGCCATTAATAGTGAATTACTCTAGCTTGTCCTAGAAATAAACATATATCGGAATTGCTAATAGATATATAAAAATTGATTAATTTTCTGTGCAATTATTTTCTTAATTCTTTCTGTAACTATAACTCTATAAATTATAATATATATATATATAATTTTAAATTATAAGTGTATCTTCTTCTTATATTTAAAAATGAATGTTTGGTTATACGTATCTATAGACGTCAAAACAGCTAGACTGATTTTAGTGAAATTTTCAGACAATCTTAACAATCACATAGCGGATGATCCTGTATACTGTGTAGTTTGGTGGCGATATGAGCATTTTAACTGTTGAGTTCTGTTTCGAGGGGAATTCGAAACCAGAATGAGCCACAGCAACGCTTGGATAAATAGCTAGTTTCTTGTATTCAAAGACGCTTGGAACACATTCTTTAGATACAGATCTATAAATTATTAAAGTTATCTCACTTTTTCATGTATTATATAAATCCATATTCAAAATAAAATAATCACTAGTCTATATTTCTATACATCATAGATAAAGATCACGTTTATAACGATAAGCGGTTTTTTGATCGACTATTGATTGATATCTAGAACATTTCATAGGCATTACTGTACATTATTTTAATATGAAAAACGATTATGATTCAATCTGTTTTAATTTTCACCACTAATGAATTAAATTCGAGTCTTATAATGTTATCTTGCTTCCACTAAATTAAAATTCAAATTTGCAACCAAAATTAGGATACAGAAACCAAAGTTTTTCTATCATTTTAACCTTTAAAACACGATGAGAGGCTTGTTTCGATTAGACAAAACATGAAAACATAAAAAGGTGACATTACGCCGGTTGAGCAAACCCTCAAAATTTGCATAATAATATATTGTATTTGTTATTTGACTAGACTGTTGCATGCATAAGTAATCGTTAGTTCACGTGGTTAGCACTAGATAACGTCGAACGATGGCTGAAGCGAAGGTAGCGGCAAGGTTGTCGCACCGGCCGTGGCAGTGAACTTGCTTTCTTTGCCCCAGCGACGCCCAACCGCCGAACGATTCATTAAATAACCATTTATGTTCCACTACTTTCCGGCTAGTGGTCGAAATCGACCATAATTCATAATGAGAAATAAAAATACCTTTAATCGTAATTGTTATTGTTTTTCGGTTAAACTATGAGAAATATCAAAGACTATATTTATTATTAATGTTGAGAGACCGGCTATACTCAAGTCTTATTTTATCGGATGAGCCCGACTAGTTTCAAGCCCAAAAGGGGCTCTTATTCATTTCTTCTAAGTTAACTCATAGAGTTATACTAGGCTTGGGAAGTTAGGCTAAAACGTCCTCTATTACAATAAAGAGACATGAAGAGAAAGCAAATGAGAGTGTATCTACCTGTCTCTTTTTTTATGTTTAATTAGACAAAGACAAGTTTAAAGAGTTTCATTTTCCCTCTCGTTATTTATTGTGACATTCTCACTTACAGAGCTGCTTATGACTTCCCTACTATATATATGAATCTGTATATGTCAGATGCCTTTATTGAATTAATATTTTTTTTATGCATTATACTAAATAAATATTTCTATTCTAATATTCTGCCCTTCTCTGTATAAACTATGACTGTGCCAAATTTTACTCCTTCGTCCGCTTAATTTTCGTAAAAGAGGGTACACAGTTTTTGTTTCACGTAATAATATAAAGATTTATTTGTATATTTATCCGGCAGAATAGAATAGACCACCCTCCTTTCTTACCGAGGTGTCGTGAGAGGCGACTAAGGTATGTGCCGTGTGGCATCCGGCTGCATAGAATAGACCACCCTCATTTCTTACCGAGGTGTCGTAAAAGGCGACTAAGGTAAGTTGACGTCAGGCACGCGGCCGGTCGTAAAATACAACAAAGCCAAATCATGTGACAACATGTTTGTAACATGTTGTGCCGACCCCACTTAGAGTGGGATAAGGGCAAGAGGATGATGATGATGCAGCTGTATGAAAACTTTATGAACCGTATGAAGTTTTCTTATACATGACTACTTTCGTAGACTTTCAGAATAAAATTCTGTGCCATTGTATTTTATATAGGTGATTGAGTAAGAATACCATACTTTAACTAAAACAAACAGCAATAACTATATTTGCATTGCAGTACGTTTAACGTTACGTTTAAACGTACTATATACTCATGATGACTATATCTATACTCATGATTCTAACCGATCGTAAATTGTACTGTAATTCGGTTAAGAGCAATAAAAATGATTCCCAATTGAGACCCCCAACCATAGAGTTATTATACAATTGTATTACAATTAATGTCTGTTAGCGCGATTTGTTCCACGTACTAATGACGATGCAATGCCACCGGCTTCGAGCTAATGGACTAGGCTTTAGGCCCTAATCGCTGTCCGCAATCCCACTTCCGCGTATCTCATCCCGCTGTGCGACCTAGGCCTCCCGTTAACGGCGAGCCCGTTACGTGACGCGCGCGACCCGGATACGACGACGCGACGTTCAGGAAAATCACTAACTGTCGCATATGTTGCGCTATTCTATGTACGGTATGGTAGAGTGGGACATTTTTTTCCACTTAATAACGTATTTTCCTTATGGTACACGCATTGAATATTGCAATATTTCTGCACCACACTTTTGGAAATATCTACATATATTAATCCAAACTAATGCCTGTCTGTCTGAGTCTTTCTGTTAACTTTCACGGCTAGTCCACTGTAACAATACTGATAAAATTTAATAAAATTAAAGCTTATATAGCATGAAAAAATCAGGAATAGCCAAAAACACTATTGAGGGTATTTTTTAAATAAAATCTACGCAAACAAAGTCGCGTGTACCAATAATATTATAAATTAAAATAATATACTATAAATACGAAAGTTTGTTTGTCTGTTAAGATTTGACGGCCAATCGGCTGGACCAATACCGATGATATTTGGCAAAATTATACGCCGGGTAACATATACAAAAATGCACGTTTTCTTTCGGAAACAGGGAATTATATTAGTCCTAACTGCCCCAAACCGAATCACCTAAGACATATATGTTATGGATATGGATAACAGTAAGATCTAGATTTTTCCTATAATTAGCCTTATGTTAATTCATATTAACCTGTAAGCATAGTTTCATAAAAATAACGCACATAAGAGTGCCAAAGCTCTATACACACACTCAAATTTAAGATAGATTACAATAGGATTAATATGAAGCAGACAATAATTTTTAAAGTAATAGCATGATAGAATGTAACTAACAAATGCTATCCTTAAATGTTTATTTTTTTTGTACAAGAAATGCTATATATTTAAGACATATATAATTGTTTTCAGAAATTACCACTTCGATGGAAATATTTATGGAATTACCTTATTATAGAAATACCGCTAGCCATTGCGGCGTTTATTATGATCGCCCTCAGCACACCATGTAGGTAATTAAAAGTACAAGTAGAGTGCAAGGTTACCGCTATGGCACGGTGACACTTACTAAGCGGGTTGGAATACGGGCGACATTCCGTGACGGTGTTTAATCCCTGCTCTAACTAGGTGAATGGCGCATACAAGCAATTACATATAATGTCTTCACGACATGACCAAATAAGCCCTATGGTGGGCTGGACAAGGAACTGAAAAGGAAAACTCATTTTATTTATCAAGAAAATAACAGTTAGATTTACAATAGTTCCTACTCGCGACTTGCCTCGGACTCGCACAGATGAAAAAGCATTTAATCCTTAAGTTAAGATTAACCCGCCCTCGAATTTATTGTCGCGTAAGTTTGTTTTTCATTTTTTAGTTATATTTTTTCGATAACGCCTCGGAGTTTCATTGAAATTATTAGTGTTTTAATATCATTATATTAAGCAAGAATTACTAAAAGTTTCTACTGTATTTAAAGTTCATAAAGATTAATACAGCATTCGTTTAAAAAGCTTTCTGACTTGAAATTGCGGAGTGCGTAGAAAAGTGGCCATTTTTTATTACTAACAAAACATAGTAAGCAATGCT
This sequence comes from Morpho deidamia, assembly GCA_947086505.1. Lineage (NCBI taxonomy): Eukaryota > Metazoa > Arthropoda > Insecta > Lepidoptera > Nymphalidae > Morpho > Morpho deidamia. Next base: position 8,462,656 of record CAMTZC010000025.1, read on the forward strand.
TAAAAGATATAAGCATAATTTTTATGACATTAAAATAAACCGATAATATATAAAGTATGCCCATCATATACGTATTTTTATAATAGAGTACGAAGTGTTTTCAAATGAAAGCTTGACTTGTCCGACGTTATCAAAATCTTTGAAGTTATAGTAATTATTATGTTTGAAAATACGGTTTGTAATTTTTGAGTTAATCGCGAGCAGACAGAAAGACTCGGTGACATAATGGATTTTATAATATATGTATACGTATGATTAAATAAGGTGTCTATATTTGATGTAATTAAGACAGGATATTTGAGGTTATGCTTAGGTAAAATTTCCATAGACATTAATAATTTATACTAGAGTAGGGAAGCCAGCCTAAAATGTGCACTATTACAACAAAGAAAAAGCAACTATGTCTCTATCTCTTTTTGATATGTGATTAAACAAAAATGCAGTATACAAGTTTGATCTTGCCTCTCATTATTTATTGTGACACGCTCACTTACAGGACTGCCTATAGCTCCACCACTCTAGTTCTCTATAATAGGTTGAATTTTAGTCAAACCAATATGATAGTAATTTCCATAGATTATATAGACATAGAAAACAAAAAATATCTTTGTACTCTGATATTATAAAAATGAATCTCTATTTCCTTTGCATAATGCGTGAACAGATAGAACAATTTCGCCGATTCTTTTTTGTCGTTAATTATTAACAGAAGGTACTTATAAGAAAGAACTATGTTTAGCGAAATAACAAAATTAAAAAAAAATCGATTTTCGTCTATAATCTACCTATCCATCTCACTCTTAATGCGTTTTAACGTATTCGCCGCGGGCAGTAGTAAAAATTAATTCAGAGTAGATCTTAAAGCACAACGAAGCAGATATGAGCAGAATCTTCAAAACTGATACCACAGATAAACGTAATCTTCAAACGAATAAGAAACAGCTGATTACACAAAATTTATAGGTTTTATGTATTCAATATATCATAATCGCTTTAGGAAATTGAACCGGAAGAGATATTTCGCTATCACTAAGCTGTTGAAATGAATTGATAATTTTTGAGCAAACACAAAATTATTCGGTACATTATCCTCCTGACGATGAAGGTATGACAATTATAATAATTAAAAAAATTCACAAACATTAGATTTTTTTTTATTATAAAATCTTAAATATATACATAGTACGAAAATTTTTAAACAAATAAGTCGGGATCCAAAATTTAAAAAATATTTATTTACTTATACACATTTATACACATTTCAATTACCATTTTGCCCACATCGTCATATTTATTTTATCATCATCATTCTCCTGTCCTCATCCCAATCTAAGAGGGGTCGGTTATTCTCTCCCATAGTAGTAGTATAGTAGTACACACATTTTTTTGGTCACATATTTATTTATATTAACATATATATATTTTTTCCTATATCCATACTAATATTACAAATGCGTCATTCTGTATATCTGTCTGTCATACAAAAAGACAAACAAACTTTCGCATTTATCAGCGGATTTATCCATAAAAACTTGGTATAGTATACCGCGCTACCATATTGGATTTCAAAAATCCGGTATTTCTTTCAGGCAATGAAAATCCGTAGTTGAAGGTATTTTAACATTAAAGGCTTATTAGATAATAAGCCTATTAATATCCTGAAATCTCATCTCTGTTATTTGGTAGAATATGTAACTTAGAGCTACATATTTAGAGACATTAGACGTTCTGTGTTATTACTCATAATTATACACTACAGTTATAGCTTAGCTATAAGGCTAGGAACAAAAAATTCATACTGTATCTTAAATACAATTTAGAGACAATCTCTGTATAATGTATATATGTAATATACTTCACTAACATTTATTTCGGAACATAAAATAACTCACGCAGCCATCATCCGAGCCATCGTGACGGCGTGCGTCGCATGCCATGTTGTCGCGCCAGGAAGTTCGCCCACGCTCTAATATCGGTGTTCCACTGTTCACGTGGTTATTTGGCAGAATTTTGCATACCAATGAAACGTCTCGTGTACTGTTGTCTATTAAATTACGATTTCTGTCTGGTTATGCAAAGTTCTCTATATGTTTTTTATTCAATTGTTAATATCGTTGCCGCACCTTACGCCTTAAATCAAATCAAAATAATCTCTATTCAAAGAAGCTCTTTCAAGCACTTTGAATCGTCAAATATAATATGATTAGTTAAGCTACAACTGGTTCAAAATGTTACTCTTACCAAGAAAAATCAGCAAGAAACTCGGCATTCAATCTTTTAAAAATTTTCAATTAATGTAACGTTACAGTAAACCTAAGAAGACTAAACGGATACTGGCGAGAAACAGAAGGCGTCTTACAAGCAGGTGTCTCTTGAACTATGACCTTAAGTAATAATAAGTTAATAAACATAAGAGTAAGGCTTTGTAATGAAAACCAGAAACCCTGGATTATAAATAATGTATGACGAATTTCGTGGAAATTGATCATCCTCTAGAAAATATTCATTTTATTAAAGAAAAAGCTGGATTATAGTGATGTTTCATGTACTGCATCAACTTATATAGACCAGCCCATATATTTATATATAGAATAATATAGAGTAGATTTAAATAAAATACCATGCTCATTTCCTGTACGTACAATTTTTGATAATCTCTCTGATATCCCAATATCAATCTATGATATTGGGATATCAGCAGAAGAACACTGTCGTGTTTGAGTACATCTTATTTTATGAAAAAAGTATCAAGTCCGGTCCACTACTTTATATAATATTATTTAATAATTATAAATCATTGCCTACCAGGTGCTTTGTTGTACATTTTTCCTCCTAGAAATTGCTACAAGGATCTTTCCTGTGGATAAAAAACTTACAAAAATTTTATGAATATCTCTTTTCTTTTATGTAGTATATCATACTTATTTTAGTTTTAAATTTGCCTGTGTTAATATGTAGTAGTAATGCATGGTTTAATATATAATATAATATACATAATGGTTTCAAAAAGGATATGTAAATATTAATTTTGTTATGACTGATAATGTTATTACTATTATATGGATTTCCTATGTTTTAATAGATTTAAAAAATAACAACTTAATGGTGCACGCTATTATGTATAGAGCCGATGTTTGCTTGCTCATAAAGTGGTCGACAAAAAGTATGCATATATTTGAATTTAATTTTGCGAACAGGAAATACCGAGACGCCACAACACGCGGACAATCAGATGAACAAAAAAGACAAAGATACCATTTATATATAAATATTTATAGATACGTTTACACGCCAAAGGTTGAAATTTTTCTTACTTCATCCTCAACAAGGAAATATTTAGTTTATCGATGAAAAAACCATCAGAAAAAAATACAAAAGAATATCAGACTCTATACATTAGATAAGGTAGATAATTAAACATAAATACTATGACGAGAGCAGGTAATCTATAAAGTTGCACGTCATTCAGAAATAAAGCAAAAGGAGTCCATAAAACTAAACAATTGTTAGGAGTCAATCTTGTCAGACAGCATGGAGCAAAGACGCAGGGAGGTGACATGACAATGACTCCGGTCAGCTAAGGAAATTATTAATCGGCCCTATAGATATGACAAAGAGGCGGAAATATAAAACTTCTGCAATGAAACCCCGCTGTGCGAGGCGCTTTACCTGACTCTTGCCCCGCCATTGTGCCCTTATTCAAAGGACGGTATTTACTTTTGAGACCCTGGGAAATTGTGCAACGACGGTTATTCCTTTAAAACGCTATGAACCATCACATTATCGGAGGCTGTATCAAACTCACTTAATACGTGCTTAGAAGGCGAAAAGCGATCACTTTTTACAACCCTTTCAATATTCGTACAATAATGGTCGTAGTATAGGATAAGAGAACGGTATACTGAACAATATTGTTGTCAACAATACAATATCAACATAACTATATCTCCTGGTTTTAAGAAGATTAAGTAAGCATAAAATATAAAAAGTTTGATCTTGTGTTACATGATTATTTTTTTTACTTTATCTTTACAACTTTTTCGTCATATATAACAATGATAAAAAGTCTTTTTCTTTTCAACATTAAAATGGAAAAAGACTAGTTATTTTTATCAATATATCAAAAACAGTAAGAAATCTTTGTGCTCCTAAAATTTTAAACAAAAAATTCTCCTAAAATCTTTCAAACTGACCACGAATTTTTATCAGTTACTCAATCTGCTTTAGCGCCAGTTGTGGTTACTCCGTGAAAAGTTTACGACATCAAAAATTTACACCTCTTTGTTCAAGAGTGCAAACTAAAGTGGACGTCCGGATTCGTCGAACTGTACTGTCCACTGGCCGTTCTGTATCTCACAGAGGAGTGTCAAACAAATCTAGAGACATTTCTTAGAAGGGACTACGCGGCGCTTTAGTCCCGTTTTTTTTTGTACCCTTAAAGATAATAAATGATGCGTTCGAAAAAAAAACCCGACCTGTTCACGAGATAACGATCGGGAATCATTTTTATGGAAATGTTCTCCGGAATTATAACGATCAGGAATCTTTTGGGATGAGCTGAAGCGAGCAGACAATGCGTCGGCGAAGTAGACACTCAATGCATATATGATGGAAAGTTGTTATAAATAATTACGGCAATTTGTTGAATTGGTTATAATATATCATTTTGTTTCAATATTAATTTAATTTAATATAAAAAAACAATAAAAAAATATATATTTTTTGTTTTTTGTAAATGAAAATATATATTTTTTGTTTTTTGTAAATAAAAAATTATGCTAAAAGTAGAGTGGTATATGTCATACGTTTTCAGACCTTATGCATATAGGATTCTCAGGTATGCACTATAAACCACCTCCCCCACTACAGTAGCGCTTCACACATTCACTACCACAATCTCAACAAGTGTTTCGCCCCGTAACCGTAGCACCATCAGGAGATAAACTCTACAACAAAATCGCAAAGAAATAAATTGGTATTCGGTCTTCAAAAAATACTTAATGGAAAGATTCGTAACACATCAGTACAGTTAGATAAATATTCAGTAAAATAATTATTTTATACATATTATATATGCATAAATATCATGTATTTATGCACGTACATTACTTAATAAATTTAAACGTTATCTTCTTATAAATTTTAAATAAATTCATAGTAATGTATACTTTTCACAGGTGTTAAAATATCTAACTTTTTAAAATTAATCTCGTAAACGCTGCTATTTTATATAATATGACATAAGTCGTATTATATTATGTATTACATTTATGACATTTGTACTGTTCTGTACAAATGTCACACTATCTAGGATTGTCACGGTATACTCGTTAATCTAAAAAGTAGCGCCGGCGCGCGTTAGGGTTGCCACTAGCAAAGAGTCCAAAATGATTTATAGAAGCAGACGTTACTTTGCGGAATTCCATATTACAGAAACTATAACAGAACTACTTTGCTATAATCCGCGCGGGTTAAGCGAATGTATGCAATGCTGATGTGTATGAAGCAGACAAAATTCACGCAACTTACACATGCAGGACAATTCACAACATGCATCTCAAGAAGCCTCCACCAGCAACAATGCACACAAGCAATACACACAACCGCCACCAAAATCTGAAAATGAAACCGAAGCATCATCGGAGGATAGGCTCCACGACAAAATCGTAATGCATGGTGACTTATCCTGCATCTGTGTGAGCTGCGTGAATTTTGCCTGCTTCATACTCATTAGCATCGCATGCATTCTCTTAACCCGCGCGGATTATAGCAAAGTAGTTCTGTTATAGTTTCTGGTATAATCCAACGATCGGATGTGGTATTAATTTAAATGGATTAAAATAAAAGTAAAAATTAAAATTAAGGTAAATTTTAAACAAAAATTAAAAAATTTAGAAACTAAACATTAACATTAGAAATCATTTACAATTTTATACGACGATAGTAAGTCACTTTGCAGCTTCTATCGGTAGTGTCTTATGAAAGTTTTCTTTAAGTGTTGAAATTCATATTTGGTAAAACAGTAAATCTTATCGAAAATTATGTATGTCACAATGGTAAGAGACACACAATAACTGCGTGGATGCAAGGAAATGCTTAATTTTGTGATCATCTTGCATTATATTGATTATTCATACTATTATTATAAATACCAAAGTATCTGTTGCGCTTTCATCAACCAGATATTTCGTACAATTAAAGCTCACACATAGGCCTAACATATTTGATAAAAAAAATCATTTTTGTCATCAGGAACAGGAGTCGATACGTGACGCTGTTAAAAAAACAGTATACGTAGCTGACAGAACTCAATGGAGAGTAATTAAATTGACACGAACGAAGTCTTGTGTAAGCTTGTTAACTATAATGGTCAATTTCAAAATTGTAAATATCCAGAAAAATATAGACGTGTTGCAGCCCTACGTGCGGCTTCTAGCTTCGACAATAAGTTAAGCATCTCTGAGGCACCATTTTGTTGGTCATCTTTTGTGTTTCCTCAAATAATAAACCCCAAGCACTTGAGCCTTTATTTTTCTTACCGCAGTTAAAAAAATCCACATCCTATTAAAGTGTATTTTTGGATTTTCTATGAAAAGATTAAGACATCATAGAAATAATTGTGTACACATACAAATCTTATAGTAAATTATATAATACAATATTACTATTCCATTTAGTATTTCGTTACCATAAGTACAACGTACAATATTCCTTTTACAGTCTTAGAAGCAACAGACGGAGTCACTTTTTTAAAATCTTTTTGCCTAAAATATACATTTTAATATAAACATATGCGAATTAACTCACTTTAATTTAATCTAAAATTAATTTCATCTAAAAATTGTAATTTAATCACTAGATGTTGGAATATCGTAGCACTAAAAGTTTACTGTATTGAGATACTTTGCTAAAAGAACATCCGAAGTTCAGAGAAGACATACCTTCAAGCCTGCAAATTTTTCTGACCTCGGAATGATGGTGGAAGACACTCATTCGAAACGGTACGGAATACTTTGAAATAACATTTAATTGATGAATTTTAGCAGCCGTTGCTATTCTGAGCCGATTCTTATATACTTCAGAGAGCTTTTGCCCATTTTGCTCCTGATATTCTACGGTCCAAAGGTAAAGGAGGCGAATTGATGAATGGTGTCTTGAGCTATATACTCTGTCACTTAAGAAGACACTCAGCAGGAAGCACCCAGAGCAGAACACTGGTGACTTTGTCAATCCAATACTCCCAGAACTCCTCGCCAAGCAACAGTGGTTCCTAACTTTCCATTCGACAAAGATTATCTAGAAGCACTGATAAAAAGGTTATTGTTTGAATTTGTACTGTATGTATGTACTCAAAGTAAATTTATAATTCTATCTCATTTTAATGTTAGGGCAAGGTTAAAACAACATTCATAGCTTTGTTATGATAAAAGCAAAATCTCAAACACCGCTAGCTGCTCAAAAAGCTAGTCTCGTTGCGAAAGGAATAATGCACAATGGCCACCTCGCACTGAGTTGGATCTCTAAGGGAACCTCTGTTTACCACTTCGTTTCCTATTCAATCTATTGTTCGGAAGTGAAGAAGTGCTCCATACTGGATATATAATGTTTCCTATTGTGTGGAAGTTAATATTTTAGCCTGAAAGAAATTCCGTCTATTGTGTCCCACAAATGTTACCTGCTTTCAATAGAATAAGTGTGCGGATTGCACACTTATTATGGAACCTCTATCAATAGTCGTAATATCCGCGAAAGATCGATGTACAAAATGCAAAGTATGCATTGCAAGCGCCCTGTAAGTGGGCTGGCCGTTGTAATTGATCAAAGCAAAAAAAACTAACCACTCCTCCAAACCGCACAAAACATATCCCTTAAAACTGATTCATCAGATTATAATACACTAGAGGAAAAGATTTACAATTACAAACAGTATTCTGAATATAAATGTGAAGTAACATATATAAATATAGGAGTTACTTCTAGGTGATGTCTAAACAGAGGTGCTGCTGCTAAAAAGAATGCAATGAAGTGTAATAGACACCTTTGTTTAAGACGAGCATGATTTAATTTAAACGGCTCGTTACTATCCCTAGGGGCTTACATCAACTTAAAAGAGTCATGCCGAACATTCGAGTGCAGAATTTTTAATTACTTAATTTAAAGGTGTGCAGTATTTGACAAATATCTATGTATAAATGCTAAATAAAACGAAATATACGCCAGAATAGCCTCGGTTGCGCAGGCCGTCGGCTCAGCATTTTGATTCCGTTTGGAGAAAACTGGTCTAGTGTGTCAATTGTTAAGCCATAATAAATACTATTTTTTTTGTTTATGCTTCCATGTATTATATTTTACAACATCCGCATATTGACCGACTCAGTTCTGAAAGGAATAACTACTCTACCCAATTAATATAATATCTTATTTATCAAAAATCAGTGCAACAGTTTGGTACATATACGATTTAATGAAGAACATCCAAGACGCTTATACCAATATATGGCAATATTAGGTTGATTTTAACACATAAAAAAGCGGTAATACTTATACCGAAGATTTTACTCGCTCTGTTGAACTTCGGTTGTAGAGCTTACGAGCTACTTCCACACTACTCTATCTCTTGGTTGTCGTAGAACTTGTATTAGCGAAACTCAAATAATCTATTTAGAGTTTTAAACCGTAGTGTACTGACCAGCTTCTACATTTTCTTCTATATAATGTGCCCGCCACAACCTGTTTCTGGAGCTTGTTTGCGTGTCTTTATGATATAATTCCAAAGAAAAAGAGGACTACTAACGGCAAATACTGGTAGCGAATTGTGAAGAGTCTCGCTTTAATTCCTGGGCTTAGAATAAATTGTAAAGACATCCTCGGCCAGCTTTCATTTTGAACAGTCCCAAAAATCGTTAATTATGAAACAATCGCGGCTAACAATAACTTACATTAAAGTCGGGCCAGCGCACCGTGTAATCACATACGAAGTGGATGGTCGTCGTCGGCCTTGAGTGACGTTATAGCGTTTTCCTACTTCACTTCCTGCTCGATGCCGTCTTACTGTGGCTCGAAACAACGCCAATAACTAGGCTGCGTTCATATTGAGTACGAATGTGTACACGGATTCATGGCGCACAGAAATGGGAATTGTGACCTCCAAATTTTCACTTTAGAACATTGTAACACACAAGTGTGTCGAATAACGAATATTAACTTAAAAAATTACTCTGAGGTAATGCGTTCCAGTCATATTTAAGAAAAAGAGTGTTGTAATATATTTTTAAATTCACATTTTAAAGCTTACAAACATACCCTACCTTTCCCTGATAAATTTAAAAACTGCACATCTCAAATTTCATAAAATATTTATGGAGAAAAGATATATTATGTTCTAATATATTTCAGATAATCTTATTATGATCGGCCTTCAATTAACCCAAAGCCTTTCAATAAGTACAATAATTCAAAGGTAGTATAAATTATTATTGGCTCAATGCGATAGGGTCAACATTTGCGAGAACCAACCCGATTGCAAACAGGGCGATTTTTTTTATTATCCTGTAGGGTTTCATATGAAATAAAAGTTTTTTAGTTTGGATTTTCCCGGAAAAAAGTAGCTTATGAGTTATTCAAAGCTTTGGTGCGTAGGTTTATGTGTACGCAGAATTACATACTTAATCCTCAACCCAAAGGAACCTAAAAACGATACAAACACACACACACACTCGGAAAATTACGCATTTATATTAGTATAATAGTTATTAATGAAATCATGTGCTTTAAGCACAGTAAGACACCCCCTTTACATAATGAGTAACGAGACAAAAACCGCGGAACTTGTCACGCAATTTGTCATTATTCTCATATAATCTCGTGTAGGTATGCCAAATATTAAACACAAGGTGAACGCACACAACTTCTATCGCTTTGATTACATATCCTCGTTAGTATCTCTAATATGTTCCTAATCACGTGCAAACATATACAGTTAATATATTTACGGATCCGGTGTAATCTATAAATCTAATTATATAGCAATCAATGTGTTTACCTATTCCGTGTGGTTTACACAATAAATGAGTCTGAATAAAAATGCGAAATTCGCAGTCGACGTCATGAGTTAAGCCGCGAACTATTTTTATCTAGGGATCTGGACAAAAAGGTCAACATCACGGCGCAAGTTAGCGATCTTCTGTTATCAAATGACGGAACGAAAATATTATATTAATTGAATATTGCTCCAATAACGAACATTGCTAGAATAGAAGACTATATACTTAATAAACTATGATCATTCTTTAGATTGGTTAAGTCGTAGTGGAAATATACTTTTAACTAACCTAAGTCTATAAAAGTTCACGCTTATTCAAAGAACCTCTCAGTAACATAAAATACAAAGATATGATACTAGGAATTGCAATAGCTTAAAGAATGTGATAAAGATTTAGGGATTGGGTAGTTACGGAACATTTGGAGATTTTGCTTTACCTTGTTGAATTTATCATGTATCCTTTATTGACTTCGAAAAGTTACAAGCATAGTTTGCCGCACTAGTGCTGTTCAATAAAAATAACATTTTCGAAAGTAATACTTAATACCTGTCTAATACTGTCACACACAACCCACGGCTGCATCTTGTTTGAAGTCATTTTACTGTATATATATATTTTTAATTTAGAGATTATTATGTCAATTTTTTATCTAACAATATATTTTCCTGAAAAGCTTTTACTCTATAAACTTTTCTTGTATATATAGAAACTTTTCTTGTAAACTTACTTAGATTATTAGGCATAGTACAAAATTTGTGTGCACGAATTTGTGTTTAATTTTGAAAGATTCTTTGCCTTAACTTAAGAGTGCATTTATGTTGGAATATAATATGACGTAATCTCCGTAATGGCGATATTTATTCTGCGTATCCCGGTTAGACAGTTCACTCTTGTTTAACCAGAATGCATTTGCTTTGTGCTGAGTCTCGCTAAAAATGAATACTTCCTGAGTATAAGCAACTGTATAATGTCTACTGGCAACACTGAGGTGGTAGCAGGAACAATGTGTCAACGTTGGTATAGAAGACAATGTTCGTGCAACACCGCGCCCTCGCAATCTTCCTAATGAGTGAACCCTTTCACACGTAGGACAAAGCTAGGGTTTCGCGGGTGACGTGACATATATTCAGGATATCACTCTTTGTCATCCCAGCAAAAATGAATTCTCTCCCTTTACAAAAAAAAATTAACACGATGTTAGTTTGTAAGTGATTACATTTGTTAACAATATTCACACCCAAGCACGCAGAAGTAACAGTGCAATTAGAATGAAATGACGAAGTGTTTGAAACTAAATATGAATAAATAAAGATGAAATAGGGCAGTATCGAAAAAAATTTACTTATTACAAGGTTAAGTACTAGTAAACACAACAAAAATGTTACAGATATATCTTTTGGTTTTTCGTCCTTATGATCTTTTCCCACTCCTAGGAAAACTTCTTCTTTGATTAACGCCCATCCGTGACTCTCTTATGGCCTGCCCATTTCCACTTTAGTCCACATACAGTAGTCATAATGTTGATTTCTTGCGTTTATTCCCTTATGTCTTCTACTTTTATTCCATCTTTTAGTTTACGACCAAGCATAGATTTTTCTGTTGTTCCTTGAAACGCCCTTAATTTTAAAACGATCTTTTTACTTAATAGCCAACTCTGGTAGCCGTATGTATTTACTTCGTAAATTAAAAATTCAAAATATATTGAGATAAATTGTACGGTCCCTAAGTTTTTTATTTAATTTTAATGGCATATTACTTTAAAAAAACTTTTATTTAATAAATATATAAATAAATATATGGAACATTTACACACACGGTCGTCCGTCCCCAAAGAAAGCAACTTAATACTTGTGTTATGGGTGACGGACAACTGGTAGATATACTACATATATAAGTTTAAATACATACTTAAATACAAATACACACCCAGGCTCGAGGAACCAACAATTTGTTTATAGAAAATGTTGGCCCTCGGCGGGAATCGAACCCGCGACCCGCGGAGCTAAAGGCACTACCCACAGCGCCAACGGGCCAGCCAATTTTATCACACCGTCAATGGCTGGCCCGGCTACTTTTAAGACCATTCCGCCTAGCGAAATTTTAAAAGAAGACGCAATAAAAATCCTTCATCGTAATTATAACAATTTATAAATATTTTTCAAATTTTATAATAATTGACGATATCTTTAATCCTAGAAAAATAAGTATAATTCTCAATTAGGAATATTGTAAACTTTGTTGTGAACACGTTTCATCCATCTGTTGTGCCAACCGTTAAAACTCCAAATTCAGAACAGTAAATTAAGCAAGCGAAATAAAAACAAATAATTGTGTATGTGATATTTTGGTATTTAAGATCGTCATAGCGAATCCATTTGAGATAAATGGAACTGGTAATACCAACCGGAAACGATGATTAAAACTAATAAAATAATTACAGTCACACCGCCTGGTTTACGTTATCCTGCAGTATGCCTTTATTAATTGTCCTTATTACGTAATTATTTTTTTCTCTTGTTACTACTGTACATAATAATTGAAATATCGATTTCATTCTACGTATTATTCTCTAGATACATCGACTGTCATCTTGGTCTACTTAACCCATATTAATCCTCTATCGAACCTTTCTCCTTCCATGTCATTTCAAAGATTTTCACGACATATTGTCTAATGTCGTTTTAATCCTTCTGCTCAGTGCGACGTTTCTGTCGGTCAACGAAGAGGAGTTTCTGCCAACTGTATATTTTCTGGTATATGGTCAACTAATGGACCACAGCCGATCATAATTCTTTGGAAATATTGTACTAAGCATATTATTTTATATTATTATGATATCTACATATTAATTGAACTTTCCATTAAATCCCTCATAATACATTCTAAATCCCATACTTTATTATAAAAATATTGTATAGACTTTTAGTACTAAACATATAAATATATAATTTTTTTTATTTACAAAAGTTCTCAAATCTACAACTTTGGAAATTGATCTGAATCAATTCATGAATCTATTATTATTCATCAATTCATCAATTGATTCGAATAAATCACTTCATGAATTGATTCTAATCCATTTCCAAAATTGAATCAAATTTGTTAAGCGTTTTTTCTTGTAAGAAAGTTATAAATACGCTGTTGAATACAATGTTATTGTGTACACACGCAACATTCTTCGGCACTGTCAACTTAAATGCAATAGACATCAATTGGACATCATAACATTAAAGTAACCTATAAAATTCTTATATATTTACTACAAAATATACAAAAATATTTGAAATATAATTGAATAAATAATATTTAAAAAATATCAAAATAAATAAACTACATTAATTTTGGATAAACTAATTTGATTTTAATCTGTGATGAGAGTATTTATATTGTCAGTATGTTTTAAAATATTCCAACAATTTTTTTACACTATGAATGAATTACGAATGAATTATATCTAATACCAATATTTTTCTATATTTGCGTGGAACATAGAAAATATTTAATCAAAACTAAGTGCGATATAATAGTTAGATCAGTATATTGGTGTAAAAATAATGATGTTAGTAGTGCGTACGCGCTAATGTGGGGGCAATAGGAAGCCGAAATAGAATGAAATGGACAATCGAATATCGTATTTGCTGAAAGGAGATAAAGAAAGTCACGGGGTTAATCGACCAGTCTAGAGCAAATAGTTGCCCACGAGTTTACATAATTTATATCGCTCACACTTGCTACTATGTAGGTAGTAGTTAATAAACAGTCATTTAATAAATTTATATGAAAAACTAAAACACACTATGTCATTCTTCCATAAAATTATATCATCGCAGAAAGAGTTCACACCCGCTACCCACAACCTTTCATAATGGTACTAACCAAATACAAACCATAGAAAAATCGTGGCCCACTCCATGAACTCTACTTACTAAATTGCCCAGATTGGGGGCACAGCAAACATATACTAGTATAAAACACGCCGGTGGCGCCGATCTTTATGTATTTTCCGGACATCTCCCTTCAACAGTGGTCATCAAAATCTCACTTCGACTTTAGAATCTTCATAAGCAGGCTAATTAGGTTATTAATCGCGCCCGAGTTTATCTTCGGCCGGCCATCGATCTGTCTGCCCTACCGCTGAAGATTTTCCCCAGAGAAACCAGATTTCCACCTCCAGGCCTGTCCCAAGAAGGGATCAAGCCGAGTTAAAATATGCCTTGCTTGATCAAAATAAACCCTCATTACTCTTTTGTGCAATTTAACCCAAGCTTTGACCATCCATAATATAGGCTTTCCATAGACAGTGTATGAGTATATAATAAGTACTGCTTGACTAATAACGAACTTCAAGCATCAGTATATTTAAATACCCTAACCTCAACTATGTACTAAGTGTTGTTTTCTTGTTTCTGAAAGAAAAAAAAAGGATTTTTATTCTCGACTAGTTGTGCCAGCGGCTTCACCCACGTGGAAATCAGCGTGTCACGAAAATTTTCTAGAATTCAAATTTTAAACATAAAAGTAGTTACTGTGAGTTAACCATAAGAGATAAAGACATGCTATCCCGGTTTTTTGTAGTATTTTTATAGATCTACAATTCTCTAATACATTACATTAGCGTTTCTCTTGACTGGCCCGTTGGCGCTGTGGGTAGTAACCCTGGCTTCAGCTCCGCGGGTCGCGGGTTCGATTCCCGCCGAGGGCCAACATTTTCTATAAACAAATTGTTGGTTCTTCGAGCCTGGGTGTGTATTTGTATTTAAGTATGTATTTAAACTTATATATGTAGTATATCTACCAGTTGTCCGTCACCCATAACACAAGTATTAAGTTACTTACTTTAGGGACGGACGACCGTGTGTGTAAGTGTCTCATATATTTATATTTATATTTATATTTATATTATATTCTCTGCTGGTTTACGCAGCCCACGCGTCTAAACCTCCCAGCAAACAAGTTTTTTTAACAACTGCGCGATCTCTTCAACACAATTAACATAATACCGATGTATTATTTACCTAAACCATCCGGAAGTATTGCACTATCTTTTGGTGAAAACCGTACAACAATCCGTTCAGTAGATTTTGAGAAAATCTATTACATACAGACAGACAGCTTTATGGGACTTTGTTTTATAATTAGTATAGATATAGAAGATGTTGGTCAATATTTCCATCAAAAATTGGAAAGCTGTAAAAGCGTAAAAAACACACACAGAAACGAGACTAAAAAAATTTTTTTAATTAGTACAAATGTACAATTATATGCTGTACAATTATATTATTTTATAAATATATTAAGACTATATTATACATTATAGATATAAAGATTATCACAAAAAGGAATGCATATTTGAAATAAATTAAATTCTGAATCCAGATAACAACGCATTTGTTTCTATTAACATTTGATATGTAGCGAGAGAGCATTATAAATCCACAAAAGCTGAGGATATAATAAATAAAATGTCCCGCTTTCCGATAACATCTAATTATAGCACTCAAGGATATAGAAATAGAACACGTGAACCCTTGCCGGGGTGAGGCGTGGTTGGAATGATTTTACACCTGTGCGGCTATAATGAAGGGTTGACTCGTCTTCCCATGGTTTCATACGCAGGTGAATAAAAAAGCGATACCTGAACATTTTTCTTAAGGAGTGCGATTTAATATTTTGATTCGTGTTCAGTGACAATAGAGAAATTAAGAAATATCTATATGTGTAATAGATACTTTCTTTGTCACTTAGTAGTGACAAAGAAAGTATACAAGTTATATTATGTATCCTTATTTACACGATATTAGTATACGTAAAATCTCCTAAGGATGCTAGCCGTATTGAATAGCTAAAATGATTCTTAGTGAAAAAGAGCCAGCCAGCTCTCTCAATGAAACAAATTTATTTAGTAGAAACTGAATAATGGATTTTCATAAAATATTATATATTTTAATAACTCATAAATTTAATAAATCCACTATTACTCTACTATCCATCGAAACCCGAAGGAGTTCATAAAAAACTGGTCAATTATCTCATAAATCGATCAGGTAGTTAGTATTAGTAAAATCTGTATTGTCATCATATTTATTATAATTCGTCTGAATTCACTTATTGAATTATGTTTACAATTATAATTGTGACTTATGAAAAGTTAAATAGAATTACTATAATTTTTAATACATTCTTATGAAAAAAAATCCGTGAAGTCCGTTCTCAATTACGTAATAGCAAACGAAGAAAGTTTAAAGATAAGAAATTAAGTAATTAATTAAAGTTAAGAAAAAAGATAAGAAGTGATCGCGGCCGCGAAGCAACGTTGAGTCAGGTCATTAGTTTCTGATGTAGGTATGTCCTAACATCTTCCAGTTAGCTTCTTCGGCCGTATTACCGTTAAGCCTCATAGTTAAAATAGTTTATACGGAAGAAATAAAACTTACAGACTAATGTAATTTACGCAATTTAAAATAGTGACATAGAGAACTGACAAGACAGCTCGATTTCGAAGTCAATTTTGCAATTAAGTATTACACGTTTTGTCCCAGATCAGTTCATTCGAGGAAGTTATCTGACTCTGCAAAAACCTTAGAAGTGTAACTCTCGCAGTCTATTCGAGACGGTAAACATGCGTAACAGCAATAATTGCATTATTCGAGCCCTAGCGACCGCTTACGACAGCATTAGCGAGATTTACTTGTTAATCTTACCTTTGCAGTTTTTACAAGCTTCAGACATTTGACACAACATTTTGAGTAAATGTTGGTCAGGTCAAAGTTCATTCTGTTATAATGGTCAATACAGCCCTAATAGCGTTTACAGCAGCACCAGGCTGAACATTATTTTTGAATGAACCAAAAATTACAAGGTCAACAGAATTACTAAAATCATAGTTTTTTACGATCTAAAAGGATACTTTGTTCCCAATTGTAATAGATTGATTGTAAAAAAAAGCGGTATATTTTTGAGGTTTTAAATATATAAAAATTAGCGGAATTTGGAAATTTGAAAACGTTTAAAAATGTCTTTGGCACAAAAATAATAAGATGTCGGTTACAAAAATCGAATGAAGTAAACGAATAGTTAAAAATAAAACAAAGATGGCGTTAATTACAAGAACATTTCATTATAAATAATTATTATAATATAATAATATAAAATAATTTTTAACAGTTTAAATATTGTATTGTTAAATATTTTAAATTATAAAGAATCATAAAGTAAAAAATGATTCTCGTTCAGAAATCGATTAATTGTTGACTATTGTGTTTACGCTTATCTACCTACACTGCTTTGTCTATGCTAAAAAATATCATACTTCAAAAATCGGCTGTTTAACATATAAGAAGTTCATAACTTTACTTATACTAAATCTACTGTGAGATTGACACAATCAGCAAAAAAATACGAAATCAATCGAAAATTGTTAATATCCGTAAAGCGAATTTGGAGGCTGTGTATATATTTAATTTGTGCGGCCCATTTTATAGCGTACATTGTCTGTAGACCACTGATTAATTGACTAAATATTCTTGCTAAATAAAGTAATAGCGGTAATCTAAAAGTTTTTTATATACGAGTATGTACAACATAAATTGAAATTCTAAGATCACAAAGAGAAAAACATAAGCTACATATACATACTTATTGAGAGCAATTTTTCATTTATTATTCTTATTATACAATTTACAATTTTTTATATATAAAACAACATTATTTTTATAATTTTTTATTAAGAATGTTAAACCAAATTATTTATTAAATTTCTCATAATATAATTTTCTTCGTGCACCATCTGTACAGAAGTTTTATAAACCTTAAGACTATTTTATATTATGTACAATTATGCCTACTATAACAGACGACATTAAATTTTATTGAAATACTGATCTAGATTTTTAAGCCAGCAAAATGTTTACGTTCAGGTTTTAACTACCCTTAATTTTATATTGCACGACAGGCTGAGTGAAACTCTATTAACGCTTACGCGTTATAAAGCCTAGATATATATAGTACCTAACTATGCTAATAGCAACTAATAATAATAAAGGAGTAATTAGCAATAATAATAACTAGGAATATGTGTAACCTACCAATCCACATTGAAACAACGTGGTGGGTCTTAGCTCCAACCCTTCTTCCCAAAAAAGAAGAGAGGAGAGGCCTATGCCCCAGCAGTGGGATATTAACAGGCCGTGACTTTTTGTTACAAAATAGTAATTCATAGACATTCCCTTGCTCTAAATGGATTAAATGAATAAATAGGTAATATTTCCGATAATCACAAACAATTCGTCGAATAGAATCTGATTTGTGAAATATTATAAAAGTTTCACGATATACGTCAAAGGAAATAGATTTTCAATGAAGTGACACGTACATATTAAATTTAAAAGTAATCTGTAACCCTTCGCCTTTAAAATCAATTAATGACGTTTGTGTCTAATCCAAAGAGGATAGCGACAGATGTGTTCGCTAGAGGGATGGCAGCGAAATTCATAACCCTCCCTCCGAATGCGTGGACCCTACGGAATTGTGCAAACTACTGGCTTTAAGACACATCTGTCCATTTGCCTCTTACGTAACTAGTGTTGTTTACATTATCGATATTACTAACTCTTTATGTCGTAATAATAAAAGGTTATTTTTGAAGTAAAACTTCTTTACGAACGCATGACTTGTGTAGTAAGCAGGTTACGAAAAGTGTGATCCGGCGAGGCGAATGGAAATTGAGGGAGATATCAGTGTGAAAGAGACCCATAACTTGGAACAGCATGAAAACACTAGTTTTTTTAAATAGTTCGAAGCGTGATGTCATGGATGGCATTGAAATAAGGATAACAAAGTATTTAACTCAATTAAGCTTAATTTTGAATTCGGTCATTTTAAAACTAAGCGTGCAATGTATGTTGATGAAGCCAAATAAGCTTACTTCGGTCTTGCAGTTATGAACACTCGTTTTTTAAATGGTAGTGGAATTTTTCTAATGCCAATATTTAAATATTGGTATGTGATAACAATAAACAAAAATGAATCGATCAATAAGTACTTACGGCCACTTCCTGAAACCAGCAGTTTTGCAAACAGCGGAACTGGTATTGTTTCATACTAAGAACAGTATCCATTTGATACGTTAGTGTGGAGTTTACGCTTCCTGTTACCAAAGAGAATGTAAACACGAAATGACGATAATTTCATTCCAAAAAACATATAATAAAATGAAAAACGCAATTTATATGCAATCTTTAGGAGACAATAAAATAGTCATATTAGAATAACAATTTACCCCACTAAGGGAAATAAATTAAAAAATAAAATGACGAATACTATAAGAATCGTAAAGAGTAGATTAAAATATATACTTAATTGAATTCGATGTTTCTTTTTTTTGTAGTATTAATGCTGTTGATGTGAAAATCACACAGCTGAACGGCTTATTATAAGTTAAAATATAATGTACTAATCCATTTCATGTTCTAATATATAGCGTAGGCTAACCACAATTAAATACCTACATATGCGTAATTAACTAACTAATTAATATTGCTCTTCTAAATATATGTGCAAAAATGCCAGATTCTCAAGCACCTTCAAAAAGAGATATCAAGAATGCAGAATTGCAGCTGGCTAAGGATCCGACGAAAGTGTGTATTACGTCTACAATACTGTAAGTACAAAATTAATTTTTTCTCATTAAATGTTTCATCATTAAAAAGAAAAAACAAAGTTTGGCAGTACGATTTTTGTCGTGGAGCCTATCCTCCTGATGATGCTTCGGTTTCGGGGCGAAACGATCGTCGAGATTGTGGTGGTGGGTGTGTGTGCTGCTTTTGTGTGCGTTGTTGCTGGTGAATTGCGCCTTGGGGTGCATGTGGTGGCTTGTCCTGCATATATAAGGTACGTAGATTTTGCCTGCTTCATACACATTGGCTTTGCATGCATTCACCTAACCCGTGCGGATTATAGCAAAGTAGTTAATTCTGTTATATTGCTTATAATATGGAATTCCGCAAAGTAACGCCTGCTTCTATAAATCAAACAAAGTTCTGTTAAAATCTTGTCTTAAAAACACAGACGTAGTTAGGTAATTAACGTAGGTATATGTACTTTGATAAATAGTCAACATTTAAGGTGCGTTATCTCATATTTGTGACTCGTAATAATGTTTCGTAATTATCGATAGCATAAACAAAAACAAAACAGTCCTATCCTACTAATAATGTAATCGGACGCTGCACTATGTCCCTCGCTGAGATAAGTCGCCCCAACATTCAAACAAGTGGCTCACCCACACAAATGTACAATCAGGAAGTACAATGGAGATTAAAGGACTTGACGCACACACGGTGTTAATGTAATAATATTCCAGTAGAGGTAGATGAATATAAATAATATAACCCACGCACACAAAGGAAGAATTTAAATAAAGCATCTCGCACATTGTACCAGGAAGTAGCAGCTCACTTACACACACCGACAAGCCGATGTAGAGTACGATGGTCGATGCGGCTCTGGCTCACACTTGTGTGTCAACTACGCGTGGGAGCGCTCGCACATGGCCCGATTGGGACACACCATACGAGTCCCTTGACGTTACATTTTTTTACGACACGCAGATAATAGATCGCGTAATATTTTTGATGCTGACAGCAAATATTTTACATGTACATATATACAGATATTATTTCTTAGTCAGACTAATCAGTTCATCTTTTCAAATGCCGTTAATTCTCCATTTACCATGTATTTTATTCATACGAGACGTCTCCAATTTTTTTTTCTTATGACAGCGATATGGATGTCTAGAACCTGTTCCTTTAACACTTTTTTTTGCACTTTGTAGATATATTACTTTGTAGATTATACATTCATATTGTCATACCGATATGTAAAAAGACCTATTAGATACGACAGTTTTACACATTAACGCTTCAGTTTTCAAGTTTTTGGAAAATTGTATATTCGTAATGAAATAAATATAATAAGAATACCGCAGTCCATATAATTTTTTTTTATATTTTTTACTAAAGTTATAAGTAAAGTAATAAGTATTTTGACTCAAGAAAACAAGTGCTTTTGAATCGTCAACTCTACTGCTGGTTCAGAAAACTGTTCCTACCGAGAAGAGCCAGCAAGGAACTTGGCGACTGCTCTTTTTAAAATATAATTCTTATAACTAGCTACATTTAGTCATTACTATATTAGTACAGTACTATATTAGTATCGAATAGTTGCTAAATCCACGCATTGTTATCGTTTATGTAATCCTCAACAGTATAGTAGGCGTTCTGTATCAACATAGTAGTAGTTTCTGTAGTCCGCTAAACTAACTAAACATATATAGAAAAACTAAACGTTTACTAATGCGCTGAATAAGCATGTGCCCTCTCCCAGCGCGGGTGCATTCCCGACCCGATTTTTTTGATCATGTTGATCCCAAATCAACGAAGGGGTCGCTTTGTCATGTGACACTTGCGCATATAGTAACTCGGCTGGGGGTTACTCGTTAAATTCGGGGGACAATTGTCTATTCAATCAATACGAAGTTTTTGAACCTATGACATTTGGTTCCATAAAAGCGAATAATGATTAACTGGTCTTTTGTTCTAAGATCCTTACTTACTATTAATCTTTTATTGCGTTCAGCGCATGTTGTATCTTCACTTATATTAAGGAGTCACTATATAAGTTCTAAATTATTTATTTCATAAAACTGTATTTATTTATATATAAATTTAATTTAATAATTTATAAAATGCGGTAATTTATAGAATTCTACAAAGTAACTTTACGGAATTCCATAAATCCAAATAACCGTAACCGTAACGTCATCAGTAGACAGGCTCCATGAACTTGTCGTAGTTTTGCTTACAAACGCAAATTATAGCAAAATAATTCTATTATTACTTTGTAAATTTCAATTTGATATTTCTGGGCATGGGGAAGATGGATATATGGAATCTATATCCACCTTATATAGCCCTGAAAAGTTAATAAAATAGTGTCTCAAGATATGCAAATATAATA
Organism: Morpho deidamia; assembly: GCA_947086505.1. Lineage (NCBI taxonomy): Eukaryota > Metazoa > Arthropoda > Insecta > Lepidoptera > Nymphalidae > Morpho > Morpho deidamia. The sequence goes on from CAMTZC010000025.1 coordinate 8,484,717, forward strand.
TTATTTAAGATAATAAAAGTTCCCAAGTTCGAGACCGGATTATATGTGTTTTATATTTCATTTATTAAATTGGTTGACGATAAAAAATGCGACTTTAAATTTATACGACTGTATAATACTTGTAATACTGTAATAAGTAGTTGAAGTCTTAACCGGAACTTGATAATTTCATTGTCGACGATAATAATTCTCAAGAAAAATACTGAGATGATTACTTGATATCACTAGACATCAAGCCGTGTGGTCAAATGTTTAGTGCACGCGACGCTCCAAGGGTTTGCGGTTCATATCCAAAGCAGGCATCTATGAATGTTGAAAATAAAACTAGTGTTTGGCCGTGTTTTACAATCCATAATGGAGTTTAACATAATCGAAACTTGGTGTTCAAAGGGAATTCCTGCGATGTGTTAGATCTATTTTACGTATTGTTTAATTTAAGACTATGTAAATGACATTAACAGTTGGAACGCTTAATAAAATGATGGAAAAATATTGGCGCCTACCTCTCAGCCGGCGACTGTGCAACCTATACTTAGATGTCTGTCTGTGTGATCAAATCAAAATCAAGACGTTTCGTTATAAAACGAATAAGAATGAAAATTGTCGATATGGCTCAATGCGTCGCAAAATTGAAGTCACAATGAGCAAGTATTATACGATGAGTGTTTAGGTCCTACGATTCTGGAGTGGCCACTCTTCACTGAAAACGAAAAATATAATTTTTCTAATCTACACTAATCGTGTAATTAGCAACATCCATTTTGTTCCCGAAGATAACGTCATTTTATCCGGAGATGAATCAAACCGATACCTCCGGATTGTAAAGAGAAACACACTCACATGTAACCTTTAGTTGTCGTCCTATATTTTTCGGTTGCGGTAGTGATGCATCTCCTACCTCCCCCAAAATAGCTGATTTTCCAGTAATGTATGGGATATTATAGGCTAATACTCGCACGATTAGATCATAAAACTTGATAAAAACGTTCGACAAAAAGAACTCTTACTTAAATGTTTTAATTAAAATAAGTATTCAATCGTAATATTTCGCAAACTTAGCAACATACCATTGCTTACCGTCGCTGTTTCACGAGCAGAAAGTGGCGCAACTTTTGGTGTGACATCGTTGCCTAGTTTTGTAGTCAATTATGTAACGCAGAACAACAGTCGAATCGGGGTCGCGGTCTACTACCAATCATTCGGAAGTGCGTTCAGAAACTGTTTTATTTACTTAGGTATTTCACTGTCGTAACTAAGATTGCATTTATATTTTAATGATCTATAAATTTTCGTTTCCATAGTAAAGACAAAACTCATATATCACATATACATATATGTATATGATTTTAAATTTGTTATCAAACGAATATTAATTGCTTTATGGAAAATTTTAATTAATTCTTAATTCATAAAAGAACTAATACCTCCGTAGAATTACTTACTAATTTAAATTATTTTATTAGCCAACAACTGTTCCAACGATTTAACTGCTTGACTTAATAATATTCATTATTATAATATTCATTACTTGGCATAATCTATATTCTACACTACCCTAAATTATTTTTTTATTCTCCCTATTATTATCACAAGTAATCCAAACATATGCGACTTGGTAAAGACTGAAACATGCTAGAATAAATATATAAAAATTCAGTAACATTTTAGTAAATTATATTATAATATGTTATATTAATAAAATATGAAGATATTATTATATATTAGTTGTACATAAATATACTAGTTACGGACCCCAGACATTATTCAGCAAAACCTTCTAAGTGAAGGCTTCACTACTCAATAATTTCGAATATTGACTCCTTGTCTTGCAGATCATATTATAGAATCATTAACATATCATAATTATCTCACAATGTTCAAATGTGTGGTGTTCAATTAAATGGGAGTGGGTGGTTAAGGGTAATTATATCTCAGTTGAATACCGCTACGTGTAAATGCTGAATGATTCAGAAGTTATAGAATTCTCTTGTAAATTAGGGATTACACAAGTTGTTAGAGTCCTCTCAGATTCCAAAACATATCTTGCAACTAATCAAATAAACCCGACAATGATATGCGAAAAACGAAATGCGTTATAAATAAATTCGTATCTATTTAATATACTTGGGTATATTAATATAAATTAATTACGATAATATTTAGAGTGTAAAAGATTTAAGTAGTTGGTATTTGTTATTTAAGTTTAGTATATACTTAATAATATAGTATATAATAGTTAACTAGACCCTGCCTCAGCCGGGTCAGTACACAGGAAATTCCGTAATTTCCATATGATTGCAATTTAAAATGTAGGTGCATCCGGTATAGACTTCCGTCAGTTTATGTTGATTTCCTATTAGTTTTTCAGTACGCACAACTTTTATTTTGTGTTTATTTGTAGATGAATTATTAAAAAAACAAAAATAATTATTAGCATATAATTTTATAAGCATGGAAAAGTCTTTGTCATTTGCATACAATGACACTGACTTAAAAATGATATCCACATAATTAACGTATACAGCGCGAACTAGTGACCTGTCAGTACATTAAAATTCTGATTTTTTAACTTTTATAGATAAATCTATTTTTTATATATCGGAACTTTACGTATCGAGGAGTCTATGCTTATTATAAAACAAAGTCCCCAAAAGCTGTCTGATGTGATCGATTTACTCAAAATTTACTGAACGGATTGTTGTACAGTTTTTACTAAAAGATGCAACTCTTTCGGAAGGTTTAAGTTTTATTATTATTATTATTATTATTTTTTACATTATCGTTTTACGTAAATTGCATTGAAGAGATGGAAAAGTTGTAAAAAACTGCTGCGAGCTTTAGTCGCGTGCGCTGCGTAAACCAACAGAGATACACTAAAATAATGTACTAGACAATTTTAGACCTACACAAATACACAAAGTTTGTGACAGCATGTCTCTGTCTCTTATGGTTAACTCAAAATATCTTTTAAGTTTAAAATTCCATTTCGGGAAAAAATTTTGATCCACACGGGCGAAGCTACAGCTAGTGTTCATATAAATCAGGCTATTTGATACTATAAATTAGCTATTTGATACTATAAATTAGCTATTTGATACTATTAAAATAAAATAGCAAATTCCAATACGTTTTAAGCAGATAGAAGTTTAGTTTTCGATGAGGTATGTCGATAAATTAAGTGGTATGACCAACTAAACTAGACTAATTACTGAGCTACTGAAAATATACCAACGTTCCTAAGAAACTAATTCATATTCTCTAAAAGTTTTTACGAATAGCGTCAAATAAATAGCAAAAACATTTCTGCATGTATCTATGTTTTTTTTAAACATCTGCGTAACGTAAGAAACGTTAATAAAACTTTGCAAAGTATTTTGCGAGGTCTTTTTTGCAGTTACTAATGAAAATATAAATTACTAGGATGGAATACTCAAATAAATATTTATTAGAAGATATATTATTTGGAACTGTTTGTTCCAAACATTAAGAAATATATTTAATAGAAGTTTTACAATATAGGACCCAATTATTATACATAAAATTCAAATTCTAAAAACAGTTACCTGAAAATTTGTGAATAAATAAATGTCTTTTATTTAATTTGGTTCACTTGTGTTCAGACGGTGCATGACAGGAAAATAACTAGAAAAATAGTCCATGAAATAATGCTTTAATGAGTTAAACTAATTTATGTAATGGAAGGTAAAATTTTATGATCAACAATTTATGCGTATTATACAGAGTGGTACAGATTATACAACATTAATTTTTATTTTAGTCACCTAAACACCTCATCACTCTATATAAAAAAATCAGTTAATTCAGCGAAGTATTTTAGCAACAGAAATTATTTTACGTTTTTAAAATATAAACACGCTTTATAGAGATCAACTACCGTACCCTACTAATGACAGACAAAACGAAAAATTACCTTGACCCAAAAATTAAATAATTTGGTGCGAGGGAGAGAACAATGTTATTTTTCTCCTGTTTTTTGAACAAGCGCGTCGCGCCAGGTCTGTCTACCATTATAACAAAACCAGATATCAATTAATTTATTTTCTTCAAAAAAACATTTTTATAAACTATTTAAGATGATTTAATTATGCAAAAGCTATCTATTACGATCAGTAGCTTCGTGTAATGTTGTATCGTCGGTACCATTCTGTATAACGCTATACTCTATTTTTTACAATTGTTATGATTATATAAATATAAGTTCATTAATTTGTAAACTATAATGCTGTAATATGTACGTGTGCGTAGGAGTGCGTGTGTGCAAACACATATATTAGTATATAGTTGTGTATATTCGTAGTAGATAGTAATCATACTCCTATTCAAAGTTTAGATGAAATTCATCAAGTCAATATCCGTGCCCGTTCACATCTGTTCTGTCTAGCACAAAGTTCATTTCGATTGACCATTTTAGGATGTTGTTACTGTTTTTCATAACAAAATTTATAAATAAATTTCGCAAGAAAAATAAAGCCCGTGTAAATAAATTCAAACAAGGGTAATCAAGGTATGCTTTACTACCCAGGTGAAGGTAGAGTCGCTAATCTATACTATAAAGAGGAAAGATTTGCATGTTTGTGTGTATGTATGTTTGTAATGTTTTCACGTAAAAACTACTGGACCGATTTCAAAAACTCTTTCACCAATAGAAAGCTGCTTTTTTACTGAGCAACGTAGACAATATTCCATTTTCAAAAAACTATGGATCCCTAATAAAATTGTAATGTGGTGAAAAAAATTTAGTCTTAAAAATCTTTCATCGCGTGCTTGCGGAAACTATTTATGATGACAAAAAAATGTTCTCCATTATTATTAAACGTATCAAAATCTACAAAAAAATCCGCGATACCATGTCTAACTATTATAGTTCTGCCAATATAACTACTTTTCGACATTGTAAAAGTTGATAAAATTGGCGACAATAATCAATACATAATATTTACATCTCCGTATTGATCCTCATCTCACTAAAAGATAGTTTATTAAAAACTGTTTCAATACCTGTAAAATACTTTTTAAATTATTAAAATCGGACATTCCAATCTAAAGATGTAACGAATTTAAAAATGACATATAAAGAGAATAAAACCATAACAACTGTAGCGCATTGTATTTGTGCACCTATGAATACCTTCCGTTAAAAATTTCCCTTGCCTCAACTATTGTTAAGTCCCAGGACTATACTTTCAATTTACAAAAATAAGTCTATAGCCTGACTTAGCACTACCAGGAGATCGGTACGTACGCAGGTGAAACCACAAGGGATTGCTAGTATAAAATATAGTTGAAAGTACGAGTTTCTTTTTCGTTTCTAGGAACGTGAAACAGTTTGTTCCCTGACCCCTCATGTTCCGGTCCCCGTAGACCGATGTTAATTTCCTTTTTCGCGGGCATTAATTTCCGCTTTCAACAACTTCATGTTTGCCATTTCCTATTTCTAAATTAAACACTGTAATGACCTTCAAACTTTTTAAAAAGTATATTAATGCATGTTATTCAAATTATTCTTCATTCAAGTAAACTTGTAAACAAGTACTTGAATCGTCAAAATCTACTGCTGGTTCGGAAAGCTGTTCATACCGAGAAGAGCCAGCAAGAAACTCGGTGGTTGCTCTATTCAAATAAAATTCTTATAACTAGTTACATTTGGTTATTACTATCTTGTACAGAGTAGAGCAGTAGCTAAATCCACATTTTTTTATCATCTATATAATCCTCAATAGTATAGTATGCTTATTGTATCAGCCTCCCTTTAACAGCGCTTTCAAATTGCTGTAGTGGTAAAGATAAAATCGATTTCTGGATTTTATTATATTTATCTTATACTCGAACCAACCTTATTAACCTACTATTTGTTATGATCCTGTTATTTACAAATTTCGTCCGTTGATAATAGAGATCCCATTGTATTTGGTAAGCCTGTTCTGCTAAACTGGTCACCAATCAACTAAATTCTTCTCAGCTATGAAGTAGTGGACTACAACTGGTTGAAATATATTTTATTAATGTTAAGGTGTCATTTGCATTCAAACCAGCGAATCTCGCATATTGATCTGCTCGTTTAAAGATAAATAGATATTACGACTTCATATACTTCACTTTTGGTTAAGATCAATCGTGAGACCACATCGATTAAGTATCGGTCATACCTTTACTGAGCCTGTACTTAATATGACCTTGAAACCCACCACCCTAATCCGAACATACACTGTACCATACAATGAACATACAATGGTCAACAATCAATTGACCATATACATGGTTATATCAAACAATGAATAATGGGTTAAGAAGAATAACATGGTATTTGTAATCACCGATTATAATAAGGAGTCCTTTATGGATCATAGGGACATTAAAAGCCTGCTACAATTACACCCATCAAAATGGGACATAGCACATACAAAAGTAAAATATAATGTACCACTATTGCCGGTAACCAAACATAAATGCTCACGCAATGAACTTATTTCGGGCACTTCCGCATGTGTGGAGATTCGGCCCCAACCGTTCGTCGCATTCCAAACGGGCCACCTCCGGCCGGCCGATTATTATTACAACGATAAATTACAATTTCCTTCAAAATCATATATATTATTATATTAATAATAAAAAGGAAGCAAGTTTTCGAGAATACTGTATCAGGAGTTAAAAATAAGCGCGATATTTTAAATCACTTCACATACTCGTATGTTTTTATTTATTTAGTTAAATACAACAGTTTAATAATTATGGATGTTATGACTTGAGGAAGGCCGCGAAAATTTCCGTGTATGGATTGTATGAAGTATGCAAATAAAAGGAGTCCTGCCAGAGTTGACGATGATAGAAGAGAATGAAAGATTTATTTTTTACGTTTGACCTGTCAATATGAAACACACAAAACAAAAGGTTATTCAAGCATTAACATAACGTATAGACGCATTGAGCAAAGCGATATGATTCCAAATTTTACATGGCAAAATGATAATTTTGTGTTAATTGTCATTTTATACCATACTCGAAATGTTTATATTTTCAATCTTTATATTGCAACAAAAAATTGTTCCGAGCAAATCAATGGTAAGTTATTCCAGGACAGTAAAAGTCCCGATTTAGCTATAAAGAATACATATTATGTTTTATATATTAAGGTCAGTCGTTAAGCGGGTGACGGAGCAAGTTTTGCATAGAGTATCTTTGTGGTTAAATCAAGAACAAATGGATCAGTATAAGAACCAAAATTACTGATATAGCTTAGTTTGTTTGTAGCTGAATTGGTTAAGGATCGCGCGAAGGATCACAAGGGTACTGGTTCGTGTCACGAAAATCCGTTAAAGAGAATTAAGCTGTGAATCCATAGGTATGCATTCAAATAATTTATAGAATTAGGCGTTACTTTGCGAAGATCCGTAATACAAAAGTAATAGTAAAATTATTTTGCTGTAATCCGCGATAAAGAAAATAGGAAATATATATACTTAACGCTAAATGTAGTGGAAATGTATGTAAACGTATAGTACGTTTTCATACCTGGAACATGCAGCATTCGTTAGAAACACATGCACAATACACAAGTACTACACACGTTCACTATCACAAACTCAACAACGAGTCTATCTCTTGATGATGCTTCGGTTGCGGGGCGAAACGATTGTAGTTTGTGATAATGAACGTGTGTAGTGCTTGTGTATTGTGGTGGCGGTGGTGGAGGTTTGTGCAAGTTTTTTGAACGAATGTTATGTATGTTCCAGGTATGAAAACGTATAGTCTACTCTACATTTAGCATTATATATATTTCCTATTTACTTTAATGCGGATTATAACAAAATAATTTTACTATTATTTTTGTATGCATTCTAAGTTAGGTAGATATTTGATTATTTGATGACCACCAGTAGATCAATAGTAATTTACAAATTGTTCGATGCTAAAAAATCAATATGTAGGGAACAGTCGGCAACCTGACCTTTTCTATTATTTTTAATCAAAAATGCCATCATTTAATCAAAAAGAAAATGCGTTGGGTAGGTATCTTCACCAACGACGAAAGCTGTGAGCTCACAGATAACGACGTCCACAATAAAAGTGAAGTGGAAGGAAAAAAATTAGGAACGCAGACCAAAAAAGACCATTAACGCAAGGAAAATCATGATCCCATCATTTAATCACATTTCTGCTCAGGATGACAAATTATCGAATTTAAATGTACAACAAATACATAATATCTGTTAATAAGGAATCGTTATATCGAAATTCACACAAAGAAAGTTGCGGCGAAACCTACGGTCACGGTCACGATTAGAGCAAACGAAAGGCCAAGAATCATAATGTTTTATTCTCCAAATTACTCCATATGAACCCACTCCATACCACACCGTCGCCGTGTTGCATTTACTTATGCCACAATGCATAAGTGAGAAAGAGAGAGAATCAGAGGGCGTACAGCGGGCGAAGGGAGCAACAGGTAAAGATTCCGAGGCCACTTCCGCCTTGGCTGTCGAATATTTCTGTACAAACCGGTAGTGGGAAATGGGAAGGCAGCCAGGACAAACATTTGAAAATATTTTTATTAACCTCTACACATCTTTTTACATTGTATTAATTAATCACTAATTATTCCAAAACATGGTTTTGGGAAAGGCATTACTACTATTTTTTTAATATCATACAAATAAAAGTATATTTAATAAAGATTTGTGCAGGAAGACATTCATAGCTAGATACAGAAGTATGCAAACATTTATTAAAATCGGGTAAAACCGGTCCACGCTCATATTGTCTCATATTCTACCAGGAAACTTAAGCTGGCCACGCAGACATTTCCTGTGCACATAGCAAGAAACTCAATTATGTATTATAAATAAACAATGCACCTTTTACTATCAGAACACTTATCCAAGGTCCAATAAAGTATTGGACATCTTCCTTAAACGAAAAATAACAGTAAGTAAGATCACCAGTTAATCATACAATACATTAACATTAAATAATTCACACACCTAAATATTTAATTATACGCGGCAGAACAAAAATATGAAATCGACACAGCTCTTAATGATAAAGATAAATTTGTATCGATACATCTGAAAAGAAGAAAAAATTAATATTGTTAAAAAAAACAACGCTGGAATGATTACGCCATTTAACACTTCCGCATGCCCTAAGTACGCAGTTTTCACTATAAACGCACTGTTGCAGCAATTAACAAAATAATGATTGTTTTATTGCCTTATACTAATTACTTTACCACTAAAATAAAAAGTTACATTTGCAAAAAACTTAGGATGTCTGTATACGCAATTAAAAATTAGACTATTCTACTATTCTTAAACGGGTTCCTGAAGTTTTATCTCAGTCTCCGCTATATTATGTGAGGCGTGGAGGCGGAGGAGGCGAAGGAGAAGGGGGACGGCGGGCGCGCGTCCGTCCGCCCGCGCCTCCACCTCATCGCCAGTCCGCGTCGGAGAGTTGCCCGCGACGCTTGGTTGCAAGCTCAATCCCTCAGATACGCTGCTGGTTTACGGCGTGCCGTAACACGACACGTTTGGAGGGACCATCGTTGCTACGCGAGTGCCTGGTGCTCTGTAAACATTGGATACTGTGCTTCTAGTGCTGTGACAATGCATATGTGCTGAATATACGAGTTAACGTATAGTCTTAAAGGATTTTTACAATACAGCTAGTTCCGGATCAGCTCAGCCGGTGAGTAGCGGTGCTTATCGCGAACGGCAAGCCGCGCGCTATCTCGAACTCACGCATTTCCGACCCCGCCCGATAAGACCTACGGTGACTAACTACAGCCAGAATCTGGGCAGTCAATATTAACAATAACTAAAAAAAAATCCACTTTAAAATTTTAATTAAAAATAAATGTAAACAAAGTTGGCTTGTATCCGAATAGTGTTTTGTTGAAATTCCCAATATCGTCTCTAAGCCCTCTTATCTGTAATGTTAAATATTTACGTACGTTCTACAGGGATAGGGGATAGATGCAAAAATTATAACCACAAAATTTAAAGTAATCTAGAAAACTGAAATCATCAACAAGGCAATGCTGTTTATCAAAATACATCATGGATAACAATGCCAACTTGAATTAAATCATAGCTATGAAACTTTACTACTAACTTTATTCCTATGATATTTAGAAATTCCGTTAATTACATATTTGTAGCATACAAAATTTTTCTTATTTACTTATTAAATTTACAAAACTTAATTTATTTGGATTCAGATGCAAATATTTTAAACACGCTAGTTTTGTAGATCTTTGAATTGGGATTTATTGTGAACTGCTGAAGCTTTTACTGATATTTTAAAGAAATTTTTTCATCTAATCAACTAAGAGTTACAGCAGTGACATACATAGTAATTACAGCCCTTGTGTTAATTAAGAAATATTATTACACACTTTGTTACACTAATATTACGATTTTTTTCTATTCCGATAATAGATACATCCAGATAGCTTAAAACGCATTGATTATTACAGTAACAAACATGCTGTAATATTATTTACATAATCAACAACAGTACGATAATAGTCATAAGAACTGCCGAACTGAACCATAATACTTACATAAATATGATAAATAGATAGCGCCACCTGTTGCCGAATAGTGGCTTTAAAACATAAAAAAACTGGAAGTCATTGTGTACATTGCATTTAAATAAGCAATAAAATTTTAAATCTTTACAGATTGTCGTGATGAAAGTTGTTAGCCTACAATTGCCGTCAGGGCCCAGTATGGAGCGGTTACCGCTGCCATTCAGTCCCACGGAGCTTTTATGGCGATATCCATTACCCTGGGCACCGCCTACGCCATCACCCCTCGGCGACACAAAGGCTCAGCTGCCAGCTGGTCTTCCACCAGAGCCAAGATTATGGACCCGCGAAGAGGTTATCGTATTTCTAAAATGGTGTGAAAGAGAATTCGATTTACCGAAGTTTGATGCTGATCTTTTCCAAATGAATGGTAGGTTTTGTTTCAATACCATTTGCAAACCATTTACAAATTTAAACAAGTGAGCTAAATAAATCTAATTTAATATTTTCTTTTATTTCTAGGTAAAGCATTATGCCTTTTGACAAAAACAGATTTGGGCGAAAGATGCCCAGGTGCAGGAGATGTGTTACACAATGTCCTTCAGATATTAGTTCGCGATGCAACATTATTGGGAAGAGTGCCATCTTCGCCTGTAACGCCGACAGCGCGTGCTGCTCCATACCCACCATCGCCACATTCACACCCACCAACACCTACATGGACAGTGGATGGTTTCCACCACTTCCACGGCGCTGTCACTACAGCCGCGCAACCTAACTCCGTAACATTAAGTCCAGCCCCATCCGTTGACAGTTCGGGAAGTCCTCAAAGAGCAGAAAATATTACATATGCTCCTGCGTATGCTCCACCTGTACCAGCAAATGCTCAAGCTAGTTCAGGAAGTAATCAATCGGATTCTGATGAAGAAGCCCAATTCTCACAAGCACCCCGTTCACCGAAAGAAGCTCCTCTGAACAGCCCCGCACCACAAACCCATGTGGTTCCACAAAATACATATTATAAATTTCAGCATAGAGAATTTTTCCCAAACGATATGCCTGAACCTAATACAAGTAAGTAATTGGATTAACGGTTAAAATAATACTTTAAAAACTAACATACAACATTATTAAATAATCCGTTTATTTTCAGACGGAAGATTATTATGGGATTTCCTGCAACAACTTTTAAATGATCCCACACAAAGATATACTAATTATATTGCCTGGAAAAACAGAGAAACTGGCGTATTTAAAATAGTAGATCCCGCAGGACTTGCTAAGCTTTGGGGTATTCAGAAAAATCACCTTTCAATGAATTATGATAAGATGTCACGTGCTCTGCGATATTACTACCGTGTCAATATATTGCGAAAAGTCCAAGGCGAAAGACATTGTTACCAGTAAGTTAAATAATTCTTTACTTAAAGTTGAATATTACATTCAAAGCATTAGACTAATTAATCTATTCTTACAGGTTTCTCAGAAATCCCACAGAACTAAAAAATATAAAGAATATTTCCCTTTTACGGCAACAAATGAGTCCAACGCGTCTAACGCAACAGCCTATGAAAACGGAAATGAAAGAAGAACGCTGCGAAGAATTCAGTGTTGATGAAGATATGCCGACTGACTTAAGCATGGCCACATGTGAACCATGGCGAAAACGGGCGTGGCCTGATCCTGCGCCGACGCTGCACGACAAATACCGCATCAGTGCTCTTATAGGAGACAGTATTATGATGGTAAAACGTGATCCTGAATACAATACTGAACAAAGTGCTACAGATTTAAAAAGTGAGAAATGTGAACAATGATTTTTACGGACATATGTACACTTCTAGTGTGATGTGCTTGTTAATAAAGGTTAAAAGTACTAAATATTGCTCCAACCACTTAATTCTAGTCAAATTCCTCTCAGATGTTTGGTCTTCCTCTGATTAGAATATAAAAGTGTGTGAAAATAAAAAATATATATTCACTGAGAGCACTTTGACCAATTTAATATGGTTTCTGGAGTTAAACAGGGTATGGACCTAAATAATGCCTTTGTGCCAAGTGATTTTTTTAATAATAGTGTCAATTACATAAGTAGTTAGCTAAAGGAACAAAAGTTTATTTGTGTTAAACTAATTTTGTGCAATGAACCATTTACGACTGTGGACTGAAATTAATAAGCAGTTGCAGAATGCGATGCAGAAAAGGTTATCAAAACCAAACTATTGCGCGCGCGATATACTTTTCGTGCTAATAATGCATTTTCTGTTAATTTAATTAGTTGTATGGTTATTCCCTTTTTTAATATGAAATGGCTGAGAGATAAAGAGTTACAAAAGGATATCACATGAAATATTATTGTCTTCCACTTCACTGCAAACATTTCAATTGTTGTGTGTGAAGAAAATCAATAAAAGCTACCACACAATTCAAAATATTATAAACCTAATTGGAGCTTATGTACTAATATATTTGGTGTCTATGTTTCACAGATTATTATTATATAAATGTTATATAAAAGACAATAAATTTATTAATCTACCTAAACATGCCTTGGAATCTATGAAAAATCCACTGTGATAAAAGTATGAAGTGGTAGTCTTTTAGAATATGCTAGGGCTTTTACTCGATGATTTCCAGCTACGATTTTCTGTGATCTCTTTTAACAATATAGGTAAATAATGTAATAGAGAGTAAAATTATCATGTTTGTAAATAATAGTTACAATATAAGTTAGATTAAGTGAACCAAAAGAGTGTATGTATGATATTTGTCAAACAAAATGTGGAGCTTTATCAAAGTACCTAGGTATCCAGTAAGAATTATTACAACTGAGTTTGTATTTTTACAATAATTTCTATTTGGCGTTAGCCATGATTTCCAACTAGAACACAATATCAATATAATCTAAAATATTGTGTCAGATTTATAACTTAAAATAAATGGAAGTAATGTTATATATCTTTTGTCCATTTCATTTATCCCTTCCAAAAAATATTATCTTTCAAAGAGAACCTTTCAAGCACTAGAATAGTCTGTTATATATTACATATATGTTTCCATTTTTTGACACTACCTTGCAGTGTACAAATACTGAAAAAGTCACACTATGTACATACAATCCACAATTTCGATCTAGATCTATAATCCTAACCTACACACAATGATTTATAATAGATTTAGATTTAATTTATATTACAAACTTCCCTTAATAATGTTACAAAACTTGAAAGAAATATCTAACAAATTAACCGTAGGAAAAAATCCAGGGCTTATGATTTAGAACTATTCATTTACGAGGTATATTAAATAATAAATAAACTGTGCACACAGCTGCAAACTAAGGAACTTAAGGAACACTAATCTAAAATAATCATAATATTATTATAGCAAAATAATATTACAATTATTTTCGTAACTGCAAATTTGAGCCTGATTCTTTGAAAACAAATAAAAAAAATAAGTAGATATTTTTATCATATGGTTATGGTATGATATTTTTACTCGAGTAGTGATTAGTTTTGAATAAATATAATTCACAAGAAGAATGAAGAGAAAAACAAATTTAATAAATTCTTCTGTTATGTTAACAAATAACTGGTAAATATATAATACACCCAAATTGAAGAACCACCTAAATTGTATTTAGGAAATGTTAATTCATAGCAGGAATGTCACCTGCAACCTGCTGAGCTAAACATGAACTAATGGGCCAATTTAATATGATCATCTTTTTAAAAATGGAACAGTAAGTGTAAGTTAGTAGTAATAGTTTTACAAATGATGATTTTTATTGTCGCCAAGAATTTAACATGCTTTATATTAGCTTCACCTTTATAACTGACTCCTTTAAACTCAATTTTAACTAAATTTGAATTAGTTTCTCCTTTTTTTACTATTTAAAAAAAATCAATCACACTAAAAGTTAGAAAACAAATACAGTCAAAAAACTAAAAATGGTTTTATAGTACCCCAAACTGAAAAGTGCAAAATATTAAAACTATAGTATATTATTAAAAAAATATGGCATAATTATCTACCAATATCATCAATTCATTCCCAATAGACTAGGAATCACGACAATGAGACCACGAATATAGACCTAAAATGACTATTACCACTTAGTTTAAGAGTCATAAGCAAATGCTGGTTAAAAAAGAACACTACATAAAAAAAATACATAAGATCATCACACCAAATTATATATTCTTCAGGTAATTATTTCATATTTGTACTAACAAATTATGTAAAATATATCAATTAATCAGGGAAAATGGAAACATTTTATAAATGTAGCTTAGTGATGAACAGGCAAAAAAAAATACATATAAAACAATAATGATAAACTAAAAAATTAATAAGGTTTAACAATATAAATTCAAACTAACAAAAACTTTTCCTTAAATTTATTAATCAAATATTATTTGTGTACCTGCTTAAGTATCATTTGGCTGAGATTGGAAGAAAATTACATCATCTGCTATAACAGTTGATGCTGTTCTAACTTGCCCATCATCTAGTTTTATTTCACCATAAGATAACTTGCCAGTGACATACACTCTTTGTCCTTTTTTGAGGTATTTGTAAACGTTATCACGTAGTCCAGGGCGAAAAACACTGACTCGATGCCAATCTGTCCTCTTCAATATATCACCAGATTCATATTTGTAACTAAAGTGTGTTGCTAGTGGAAAGTTTATCACGGGGTGCTCTTCGGTTCCTCGTTTTTGAGGGTCCGCGCCAACTCTGCCCAATAACGTAACTTGATTGATAGCTGTAACAGTAATTCAAAATTGATTAAAAATTACCCTTACTAGCAACAAGTTATTAATATAATATAAACAATTACTTTTTTCTGTATTTTGAGCATCGAATTTAGCTGTACTTGTATGTAACTTTTGAGTGTAAGTAAACTGGCGAACCAATGAAAATCCCTGCAGAGATTAAAAAATTGTTATTAAAAAAAACAATAATACCGGTACTTTTAAAGGTTATAATAGTACCTTCCTAAGTTGCTGCATAATTCAATAATCGAAGGAGTTAGAGAATAAGAGAAATCCACTGTCGCACGAAAAAATTTTACAATATAATTCTAATTATTTTAACGTAAAACTCAATTCAATATTCGTATTAGAATCTAGACCATACTCCATAGATTACTAAAATCTTGACATCTATGGTCTTGATCATCAGTGCTGCCAATGCAAAATTTTAAATTCCCCGCTTGTAAAGGTTCAATTCCCCTAATTTCCCCGCTGCATTTAACGGATTCCCCGAAAATTCCCCGACACGATGTATCTTAATAAAACACTACTTACTAATTAAATTTATTAAATTATTTGTTACATATAGAAAATTTGAGTACAATATATTTATTATTCTTCTTCATTTGTTAGTTTCCCAAACTTTGGCCCTCAGCATATCTTTAGTAGGTTCAAACTTTAATAAATTGCCTCCTCTTGAATTTGATATTCCCTGTTTAGTATTCATCATAGCAACAAGAGAGTCATTGTTGAGACTTGCTCTGTGATGCGTTTTTATATTATTTAACATACTAAAAACTCTTTCTACTGAAGCGTTTGAAAATGGCAGGATCAAAAGTAGACTTACTACCTTTTCTAAATTTTGAAATAATTGAACTCCAGCATTATTTCGGAGTTTAAAAACTCTGGCCCAATATTTGTTTGTTGGTAAGGCAACATCTAATCCTATTTTTTTTTAATCCATTAATGCGTGATCGCGCCATTCTGTATCAACTGCTTGTTGGGAGGCGTATTCATTTAAATTTGGAAAACGTTTAAAACTTTAAATACATTTTGCAATGACTTTACCTTAAAAGACTGTGCTACATATGGGTCTACAACAGAAATTATGTCAAACAAGGGATAGCTAAAATCGAATCTCTTTACAATGTCCGTTCCGAGTTCAACGTAAAAGGAAAGGCAAGATTGGTAAAACCTATTTATATCTGTTTCAGAAACATTTCTATCATTTTTCAAATTACCTATACTTTCATTAGCTTTAATGCCTAAATATGTTTCCTAGAGTGGTAAAAATTTTTCTGAATCCTGAAAGTTAACTAGAAATATATTGGGGTTTGAGCGCACATAGGAAATTTGCATGTAATTGACGCAAATCGTCTTTAATATTGCTTCTACTTCAGGTTTTAATTTATATAATAAAGGTGTTTCAGATTCGAACATTGTGTTGAATGTCGTCAGTATTTCTAAAATGTATGACATGAATTCTAAATAAATGATAGTGAATTTATTTTCAAGTGAAGTAAGCATTTCTTCTATCGTTTTTGATGGATCCTCAAAGACAGTCAATCTCAAGTACATTTTTAATGGTTCATATTGCTCCAATACCCGATCGACACATGCTTTTAAAGACAACCAACGTGTGTGAGAAAGAGCTAACATTTTATGAATTTCAACCTGAAAAAAAATTTGAAATTCTTTAAATTTTTGCTGTCTGTGGGAACTTCTACTAAAATGTGATCCAATGTTGCGTAAGAGATCTTCGGCTGATCTTGGTAGTTTCAGACATGCATTTGAAGCGAATAAATTAATCATGTGACAGGAACATTTGATACACGCAATATGAGGGTTAGCCTGTTTTAATTTTGCAAAAACCGAATTATATTCTCCTACATTTGTTGTATCTGAGGAAAAGCCAACTAAATTAGTAAAAGGTACACCCTTCCTGCTCAGTAATTCCAAAAGACAATTGTAGAGATCTGTAGCAGTGCTAGAAGATACTTCTACCATATCAAAAAAGTTTGTAGCTGCCTCTTTCGTGTCGTTGTTAAACACAATAATGGTAAAAGCGCATTGTTTTTGTGAGCTATGATCTGTCGTTTCATCCATAATTGTATAGAAAAAAAATCCAGGGGTTTTAATTAACGTTGCCGTTTCATCAGCAAATGACCGCCCTAGGACATTCTTCATGATAACAGTGGATTTTGTTCTGTGAAGACGTATATTTTTTGCTATTTCGGAATCAGGAAATATGTCAGCACAAAGAGATCCTAAAGTATCCATCAATGTAAAAGGTAAATTATTAGTTGCCAAGAGACCTGTCAATTTAAGTTCAGCCCGTCTTATTTTATCACTATCAGCACCATAGTAGACAGGATGTGATGGTAATCTAACAAAGGAAATATTCAATGACAGGGCAGTCTAATTACAATTATTAATAATCAGCACGTTATATACCTGTTTTTTACCTTGCGATACACTTTTTAACCACTTTTTCATTTTTTAAAGTAATTAATTGTATTAAGTACTCAAACTTGGTAAACGAGACAAAATGAAAATAATCCTATTGGTCCGCGGTAGCCGGTTACCGTTTGGGTGTTGATTGAATAAATAATAATACAAGAATCTCGACGACAATGATAGAAAATGTTTTAACTCGCAACGCACGGGAATAACTTACCATAGACAATCATCCTATATGGGCCAGAAACCCACCTATCTATATTAAATTGTTTATTCTACAGAATTCCCCGATTTTAACCAGTCCCCGCTCGCTCCCCGCACTGACCCGCCATTCCCCGCAAATCGGGGAATTCCCCGCCGATTGGCAGCACTGCTGCTAGAACTAAAATGTAATCTAACTAAAATGATGCGAACTATTTTAGTTAGTAGTCTATGATGCGAACTATCACCTGTACACCTAGCTAAGCTCCGGATTAGGGATAACTCGATCTGCGAGTGTGGTTTAAATGAAGGCACGGTATCCCACATCCTTTTGAATTGCCCTAAGCTCCTCTATCATCTATATGATATTCTCCCATCCAAAATCCCTCGTCCCATAAACGTGGAATGTTTGTTAACATCTGTGTTTAGTCCCTATTGTAAATATTTATGTAAATATATTAAATGTAATAAAATAAAATAGTAATTAAAAAATATTGATTATAAGTATTTATATATAACATGTATATTATATGTATATTTACATTGTGTTGTCCTATTTGTTTCAGGTGACGTGTTAACACTATTTGTAAAATATTAAAATTTAAGTTTTATTTTTAGTTCACCGTACAATCTCCTTTCTGTTCGCTACGAGAACAATGATTTTAATTATGTATACTGTTATCTTTATTCTCCACCTTACATGACTTTGGCAAAGTAATTTGTGCAAATAATGCACTCCAGAAAGCCATTCAATAAAAATTGAATTGAATTGATGAGAACTATTACGCCCAAGACTAAACTAAGATGGTCTTGGCAATTAATTGCAACAATATATTAGACAACATAAACTACACAACATTACGTTAACGGACATGGCGGTCGTTCTCAAGGTGTCAGAGAATTCTGTCTAAACTCTAAATTATTCCGTTGGTGGCTTACCGCCGTGTAGTGGGGAGAATAGCTTGTTTCATTAACTGTTCTTATTTTTATAGACAGTCATATCCAACAAAGAAAACTAAGTTTTTTGCTATGTACCATAGATTTATATCCGAATTTAACTCTGAGAACTTGGGTTCTCAAATTAAGCATTTAAGTAGACGCATGTCCAGACACGCATCTACTTAAATTCTTAATTTATGTTTGAAATCGCTTAAAAGATGGATACATCGAAATTAATATTACATTGTAAGAGTTCAATCTTAATAAATTACAAAAATAATAAAAAAAATATATAATTGGTTTTATTATTTCTTTTGTATTATAGATCCCCGCAAAGTAATGCCTTATCATTATTCTGCCCTTATCCCACTCTGAGTGGGGTCGGCACAACATGTTACAAACATCACATTAAAATCACATCAAGTCACAAAGACATCAAGGCAAAGCAAAAACTAATTTTACACAAAATGGATAGAGGTACGCTACTATAATTACTCTAATTAGTATATTATGCATAGTAATTATATAGGATTATTGAGTTTAGAAATTAGATAATGTGAGTTGACTTATTAAAAAACCGTTCCGAATGACTATAATATCAAATGAATCTGTGAAGAAATCTTTTAACGAAGACTCCAGTGTAAATACTGTCAACTTGTCAAGTGTCATTTAACTAATTCAGTAATACCAACATAAATGTTGAATAATGCGTCGTTCTTACTCGTTCGTTGACAGCTGCTGTTTTATTGAAAATAGTGCTGTAGATATAGAATACATAGATATATAGATTTCGTCTATTCAAATACCACCATACCCAATCCAGAAGAAGTTGTTGCCTGTGAAGGATGCCTTCTGCAGCAAATGCAAAGTCTGAAAAACCAGCTTCTTCGGAAGCGTCGGATAATTCACCGATACGACAAATTATGACCATTATTGAACATAAAATTCGCAACTTGGAGAAAAGAAAGGTATGCAAGTTTATAGTGTTCTCGGCATCAACAAACGTTCTGTATGTTATTTTTGTCTGTTTTTGTTTGTAGATAGTGTTTTTAGATACTTGATCCATAAACTTATAATTTCGTATACATAAACATTGATACCAAGCTGTTCGTAATCTAACGACTATGTAAATAAAGATGCGGTAGTCCGTTGACGCCATTTTTACACATGTGCTCCAGTAATACGGCTGCCTAACAATTCATGACGGCCAAAATTGTTATACTTCGGTATTATTTGGAAAAATCTGGAATGATGTTCTTGTTTAATGCATTTAGAACATATTAAAAGAGTTATTTACTGAAAAACAAACAGTATTAAGTAGTATGTTAAAACAAAATACCTAAAGATATAACTAGAATTTTTATGATATACAATAGGGTATAAAAGTTATACTTATATAATTTGTTCAATATTTATATTTTACGTTAAATGATTTTTAATATCTTCAAACTAATAATTTATGATCAAGATAAATGTTTGTTTAGAATTTTCGATATTTACATGCATAGAAGCAAAGTATTTGAGGATATTAGGATATGTAGGGAGTGAATTGATTAATTTAAGCTAAAGAATCTGAAGTCACTTATAATTTGCAATCCCACAAAACTACATATTATTTATGAACAACTTTATAGAAGTATGCAGTAGCTGATTGCATGGTATTCAAGAAAAATTATAATTGCACAACATATAAAATTAACAATAATGCATTATAAAGCACAGTTAATTACTAATAACAAAAAGCCAATAGAAACAAAGGCACATTTTTGAATAATTGTGTTGATGATTTTCATTTTTAGGTATTGGTGAATATTATCATTTCCACTTTGCAACTATGATGTTAGTCACTACTTTTTGAAAGCCTTGTATGACTTAGTTATTGCTTATTATAGTATAGGCTGAGAGCTGTAAAGGCAATTACTTACTGAGAGTAAAGTAAAAGGTTTTAAGTTTTTTGTGTATTAAAAATATTGAAGTTCTGGCTATCAGCCCGTATATATGATAACAAATATACAGTGGAACTATTTACAATTAATCCTGAAGAGAAAATCAATTGAATTAAAAAGAAGATTGATGAACATAGTGTATCTATTTTAAATTCAATCAGCAAATTATAGATCCCACATGGTGGAGATGTTCAAATATGATTTACCACAACAGGATTACAAATCTCTATAGTATCTGTGACAAAAGACATTAAAGTTACCTGGATTCCATTATAGAAAAAAAAAAAATTGGTAATTTTCATTGAAAAGAAATAATACATATTATTTTCATTTATATTGATTTATTAATCTAAACTATTCCATACTAAAACACTAATCTATACTTATTATAAAACAAAGTCCCAAAAACAGACAGACAGCTGTCTGTATGTAATCAATTTTCTCAAAATCTGCTGAACAGATTTTTGTATGGTTTTCACCAAAAGATAGTGCAATACTTCCAGATGGTTTAGGTATATAGAACACATCAGTATTATGTAAATTGTGTTAAAGCGATCGTGCAGTTGTTAAAAAACTTGCTTGCTGGGAGCTTTAGTCGCGTGCGCTTCGTAAACTAGCAGAGATACGCTAAAGTAATGTACTAGAGAATTGTAGATCTATAAAACTACTAAAAAAGTCCATGACAGCATGTCTCTATCTCTTATGGTTAACTCACAATAACTACTTTTATGTTTAAAATTTGAATTCTAGAAAAAAATTGTGACTCGCTGATTTCCACGCGGGCGAAGACGCACAGCTAGTATTTTATATAAGTAATGATTTAATTTGTTATTACAGGGCAAGCTAACATCTTACCGTGACCTACAAAAAGCGGGTAAAGAGTTGAATGTTGATCAAAAAATTGCTGTGGCAAAGTATGATGAAGTTGTCCAAACATTAGAATTTGCTCGAGACCTTTCAAAACAAGTTACAGCTGTAGCTACTACAGCTGAGCGTGAAGCAAAAAAGCAAGCTAAAAAGGTAACATTTACATTAATTTTGTTTAGTATCTTGTAATAAATAGTAGCAACACAAAATTTTTATATTATAATTGTATGTAATCTACATTACTTAGTAAATTCATTGAATGATTCCAGGATGCATGGGTCCGTTATACAGCTGAGACTAATAAAATACGTGAAGTCTTGTTAGTCCTGGATTGTCTTATGCAAATGGGCAATTCTGAGGCGAGGGAAGATTTTCTTAATGGAACAAATGGTGCAGCCAAATTAACAGAAGAAGATCTAAAAATCTTGGATGATCTGTTAGTATCATTAATTCTAATAATTATCCTATTCCTCTGAATCATAACAACACTATACTTTAATTTTAATTCTTCGATAATATTTGCTCAGACTATGCCTTTTCCTAACATAGTCACATATTACCAAATGATTAATAATCTAATGAATTTAATTGTTTGCCCATATAGTATTCTATTTGTTAGTGAATTGTTACACTTCATTTTAGGTGTTGATCCAAAATATTATCACTTTCAAACAGCCGTAAAAGTTTTAATTGTTTTAATTTATTATTAGGTATCCTGAAGTTACTCCAAAACATGAAGTTAATGAAGATGGGCACCCAGCATTTCACTCATACACAATGAAAGCAGCAGAACATCTGTATGCTATCATTGATGGCAAACCAAAAGAAATTTTGGGAACAACTTATGGACATATTAAAGAAATCATAAGTGCTGTTCATGAATGTGGATACTTTGATAAATCAACAGAAATTGTTGTTGCCACAGAATCAGAAGAATGTCAGTTTGTAGCTGAAGAAGAAGTCCCTGAGCAGACCATAGAATATGAAGAGACTGAAACTGTCCAACCGCAACCTGTATACGCTCCTCCCTGCCCCCTACCAGTTCCTCCTGCACCAGCTGTGGTCCCTACCACTGCATATCCCCTACGCCAGATGCCTCCCATCACATTGCAGGAAGTCGAACATGCTTATTTCTCACAGCAATATCCACAGCAAAGACCGATAGCTGAAGTTATTGGCTCACAGAACTTTTTCTTTCTTCAGGAGTCTGAAATAGATAGCCCTGTTGGCACACCCCAACCCCCACCAATCTTGAATCAACAGTCACCACCTGCTCCTATTCCAACACAGACTTTTACCAATCAACACTTTGTTATACCAGGTGGTCGCGTCCCTGAGCCTGGAACGATGCCAATGCCACCACAAACACACTTCCCACCTCATTCAGATCAAGTCACTTACCAAGCTGTCCCAATTCCTGCACCTATGATGGCACACCCGCTCCCCACACATGTGCCTCAGACCATCCCACCTCCAATGCAGCAAGCTCAGCAAGCAATTCCTCAACAAATACATATTGAACAACAGATTTCCATGCAGCCTGAAGAACGGAAGCTTGTCACCCCAACTGATGATAATATGGAGGAGGAATCGAAAGAAAGCAGGAGCCCCGAACGTGATGACGCTGACCGTAAAACGCAAGGACAAGGCGACGGACAGAACAGGTTCAGAAGATATCGCGGCAGTGGCAGAGGGCCGTCGAACGGTTATCGGGGTCGTGGGTACCAGAACAGGCAAAACAATGATGGCTACCATGGAAGGCATGGTGAATATCAAAGTAGGCCAAATAAAGATGGATACCGGCAGTATAATGATTATCAGAACAGACATGGTAAAGACAGTTATCAAAACCGAAGTGGAAACGACACGTACTACGGCAACGGAGATACTGGTGACGCCCATCACAATGAAAACGGCCGGGACAGATACAACGACAACTCGCAGAGCTACCAAAGTGGTTACAAGGGCCGCGGCAGAGGGGGGGCGCGCGGGGGACCCCGCGGAGCGCCCCGCGCACCCCGCCCGCACCAATACCAGCGTAAACCAGAGAACGTCGAATAATTTGATAGAGTATCACCTGATAACGGACTAAATCATTCGTGGAAGGCAAATTTCACCGGCAACAACGCGCTGTGGTAACAACAAACAAGAGATTATGGTATAAAAATAAAATAAAAAAAAAAACTATAAAAAAAAAGTAAAATAATAAAACTTGAAACTGAATAAAAAATAAGTTACTTGATTTTAGATGTATGATATATGCGATTATAAGTTATGTTAATTCTAGATTCTTGTATAGTGTTTGTCACGCAAGTGACTAAAGCGCCGCGGAGATTCTCTGTGCGGTCGCTAGTACCTCGTGCGTGCCTCGTCCTCGGGATAATTTAAGTACAGGAGATGTGCACACAATGACAAACTGCCCTCGAATGGGACCCTTTAATCTAATTTTTATGAATACAATTCATTTAAATTTGCCTTAAGATCATATTTGATTTAATATTTAAAAATATATTCCTATTCAACAAGTTTTTTGTGCTATATTAAAAGTACTGAATATGTTGAAGCTAATTTTTATTACACTCGCTATAATTTTATAGTTGCTCTTACATCTTTTAAAAACCAGCGACGTCACGAAATACGTACAAATTACATGTCATGTCGCTGTAATGATATATTTTATCTGATTTCAAGCTTTCTATTTGTTTACCATGTTTTCAATAGAGGCTGTGTGCAAGAAAATTAAAGTATTCTATGATGACAAACTTGTTTAATTTTTTAAAATAAATAATTTCAATTACGATGCAAATAGAAAGTTAACTGCCAAAGCACCTCAAAGGAGGTGGACCAATGCTGCGTTTCCGGTGTGGTATCATCATTCTAGCATATCACGCCTGATTTTACCGTTACGGTACGCTTTCATGTAATTGATATAACTAAAATTATCCTCTATCCTATCCTATTTTGTGTAATGGACCACCACTAAGAAAAGCTAATTCTATAAATCAGTTAAACTATATGAATCAATATGTACACAATGAATCAACATGGTTAGTGATGGGGTTTTATTAGCAATCTGAGTTTGATACTTTTCTTTTACGCTCAAAAGCTAATTCTTCACAATAGAGTTCTTATATTAGAGTAGAGCTATAGGCAGACCTGTGAGTGTGTTGCATCAAATAATGAAAGAATGTGGACGTAGGGCATATCTTAGGCTGCCTTTCCTTTAGTATCATATAATGTTTTCCGTCAATTCCTTAACAGAGTCCGTCTTAACAGATTCCGTCTTAACAGCGTCCGTCTTAACAGAGCTGTAAAATTAAATAGCATAAATAAATTATTGAATTTACTTATGCTATTTAATTTTTAAAGTACTTATAGCCTGCTTAATTCTTTAAGACATTTCAATTCAAAATATCTTACCTTCGTTTTTTAAAGAATATCTAGGAAATTATCTTAAAATTAAAGAAACGCGCGAAGATATTATAGACCTGTACCAAAGCGGGACCGGATATACTTGTTAATACAAAGTGAGTTATCAGTTTAACCGTTAAAACCTATAATCCATTGTATTTAGTTCAGTATTTATACACACTGTGCCAAATAAAAATGCTTTAATCTTCGTGTTTGTGATATTAATATATGACTTTTTTTTCAATCATTTATATTATGCCTCAAATTTATATACTCTTGTTTGCCTACTGAATAGGCTATGTAATGAAATATTTGACTTTCATTATATACTATAGTGAAAGTTTCATGCAGGTAACATTTCTTAAAGCACACCGGCTGAATCTAGTACAGAATGCTATATCATTATTTTATTCTGTTCGTCGTGTAGGTATTAAGACTAAAAATAATAAAACCTTGTTGTTGATAAAATTGCCATTTATTATGATGTGATGAAATTCAAATAAATCCGAATAGTCCTGTCTTAGTAAAACAAAATAAATAAAGATCGCCTTCACTGTAACTGAAAGATCATTATATTTATACAATTGATTCTATAATTTTTATGAGCTTCAAATTTAAATCACCTGTATTATATAATAAACATGTACAAACCCAATACAATTATACAAAATATCGTCTAATAGTGTACTTAATCTGTAGGGTACAAATATAATATCGTCATTTTTGTTCATTTATAAATAAGGGCAATCGAAACTTAAAATCTAAAGATCACTTTCAGTTTTATTTTTGATAAGATTCTTAAAGGCCGCTTTAGGAATGTGATATTTATTCACAGTACTCTTATTAAATAAGTACCAACATTTAACGCATCTATTATACAAAATACTTGTGAGTAGTTTAAGGTAAATCAAAACCGAGTAAGCAAAAAGTTATAAAGCATATACGAATCTAATATTGCATTTAAAATGAGAACTTTCCATTCATGTTACAATAGCATCGTAATATTTGATGCCTTATCTTGGAATAAATATTGTTAAAAAAAAGATGAATTAAATAAATTATAATTATACTTTAAACCATAGGAGGGAATATTAGCATTTGGATATACACTTACAGGGTTTTAATTCTGAGAAACAAGCTTCGACAACATAATTCGGCAGATTTATTATAAACAAATTGTCACATTTATTTCCTTTACGATTTATACAAGAACATCAATTGAATAAACTAAAATAGACGAAATAAAATAAACATTTAATTTAGACATTGTAATAATTATATAAAAAAAATAGGACAATTCACAAGACTTGCTGATTTGCAAAATTAGTATCAAAGAAAAATGTGACAAATATCGTTTGAATGTAACGTCCAGGTAGGACGTTACATTCTATTTAGTTTTATCATTTGTACGACATGAGTAAAGGTAATATCATACAAAAGTATTTATTTCAAATACTTTTATACACACTGTAACGATGAGCAAAATTCAACTGGCGTATAAGCCATGGCCAATTTTTTTCTTCTGTTTTGTGTTTGGTTGGTGCTCGTAAAAAAAAAGTAAAGTAGCAGCCTGCTACAATCCCACTGCTGAGAATAGGCCTCCACTCCTCCATTTCTGAAGAGAAGGGTTGGAGCTAAGACCTACCACGCTGCTCCAATGCGGATTGGTAGGTTACACATATCTCCAGAATTCTCTAGAGTTATGCAGGTTTTCTCACGATGTTTTCCTTCACCGAAAAGCGTGTGATGAATTGCAATTATCAACTAGACACATGAGTTTTAATAGAAAAACTCATTGGTGCCTGCCCGGGATGGATCTCGTGTTCCGCTCGAAAGAGTCGCACGGTCTCACCGCTGGGCTGTCACAGCTCTCGTATGGGTAGTCAATTATATTTATACTGTATGATAGCAGATGTATTTCGAAGAATATTAACAATCTGATGACAAAAGATTTCCAGTATTAACCCCACATCGCACTATTCAAACGAAAGTGAGCTTATAAGAAAAATTGACATTTCAATGCCAAATCACTAGAGGCCCTGATTTTTTTCATTAGGATATTAGCCGCGACTAAATCAACCCTCAGATGTAGATTGTCAGTTTAAAAACCATCCAAACAAGGACGTTAAAAGCGAGTTAAGTTAAAAGCACTACTCGGCATTTTAGGATAAAAATGCTGAAACGTTCAAATGTTAATAAAATTAGACTTAACCACATTGTGATATAAGTATTAACCGTTTAAAACCTCTTAAAACAACATACATTTTTAGTCCCGAATTTTCGATATGCTATTCGCAATATTACGTAGACATTATTTACGATATTAAATGCGTGTTAAAGAAAACTTGCGTTCATATTTCAGTCATCTAATAACTTTTGCCAACATCTATGCCATACTAAAATACAGCACGATGATATGATGACGTCAAATACTCAGATAAATTTTGAATTAGTCAACCGATGACGAATACGGATGCTGGTAGCAATATAAAAGAATAAAAATACAAAAGTAAACAAGCCAGTTTGTATGATGAACATTGATATTAAAATAAAATATGTATATTTTTCTAACTTAGCGTGTTATAATTTTTTTTTTTACAATAAGTATACGTCAGTTTTAGAAACTTTCAACGATAATATAGTCAACATTGTTAAAATTGCAGATTGACGGCCATTTTTAATAAATACTTCGGCGAGGACGGGACGAAACGATTGTTTAGATTGTCCTAGTGAATTTGTGCAGTGCTCGAGTATTATATACGAAAAATATTATTTTTATCATTTACCTGCATGGTTTATTATTATGAATAATATAAGAAAAACCTATTTACAACGTCAATTGATTAAAATAAAATATCGATTTAATAATATATCACTTTCGTTCTTATAGTGTGTGCTTTGATTTTTATTGCAATTAAAGATTAAAGCGGCCAAGTGCGTGTATATCGCGTATAAAAACGGGTTCCGAAGTCACGTAGTATAGGTTTTAAGGTTAAATATGATATAATATTAACTAAAATGAAAGCTGCGATAATTACAAACAAATTATCGTGTAATCTCCATATCTCACAAATACACGTGTCTTATTCAAATCAATTATTGTAGAGTATATTCAAGTTTCTTCCTTTACCTCAATCATTTTAGTATCGATATGGGGTGTTTCAAAGTTCCACTCATATTTTTTTTTAATCTACCACCTTTCAGTAGAACAATTTTCTCTTTGACTACCTAATATTAGTATTTTATTGTGCAACAGTTCAAATTAATAAAGACACCTATTATTGCCAATTTCATCTACACAAATTAAATTTTCTAAAGCTAGTATTAACCAATAGTTTTTTGAGTAAAACATGGACAGGACGTGATTTTCGAGATTCCGTTTTCGCAATTAAGCTACGGAACCCTAAAAATATGAAAAAAGTAATATTTGACACTGAATAAATAACTTGGACAGTCACTAACACAAGAAAAATAAAAATAAAATTTTGTTCCCCCACTGCATTGCACATTATGACAATTTATCTAATTTATTATGTACATAAAAATATTTATGGTACTTTTTATAACAATATTGTTACTTCTTTACATTTTCGAAATACGTATTTTACAAAGGCCTTCATTGATAAAGACGAGACTCTCGACCTTTGACTTATAGAACAATCATTTGCCACTTTGTAATTATACCCATTTATACCTACAGTAGAGTTA
The DNA here is from genome assembly GCA_947086505.1 of Morpho deidamia. Classification (NCBI taxonomy): domain Eukaryota; kingdom Metazoa; phylum Arthropoda; class Insecta; order Lepidoptera; family Nymphalidae; genus Morpho; species Morpho deidamia. The sequence goes on from CAMTZC010000025.1 coordinate 8,513,555, forward strand.
ATAATATATTTACTAAACATACTTATATATTAAATAACGTATTATTTTGAAATGGAATTCATACAATAATTGCGTTATGTTAAGCAAGTTTTTTTTAGAATTTCGATTGGTGTGCTGCAATCTTTGCAAAAAAATATTTAATATCCATATTAACATTATAAATGTGAACGTCTGCCTGTACGTTACGCTTTCACTCCTAATACGTTGGAGCGGTATTGATAAAATTTGGTACAATTGAAGCTTATTATATACCGGACTAACGTATAAGATTTTAAAAATCCGAATTTTCTTAAGGAACGGTGAAAAAAACGACGCCAACTAAGTCGCGGGTACAGCTTGTGTTACATATCACACGCTTAGTATTAAAGTACCTAATTACGAAAAGTTGTTTGTGGCAAATCACCATAAAGTGTAGCGCCTACAAAACTCGTAAGTGCTAAAGACGACTTGGAAGAGCCAGAAAACACTATTTTTCTTATTGTTTGTAGCGTGATGTCATGGATGGCAATGATATAAGGATTACGTTGTATCTAACTCAATTAAAAGTAATAATAAAAATTTTATAATCCGTGATACATGTATCGCGGATTATAGCAAAATAACTTTATTATTACTTTTGTATTATGGATCTCCGCAAAGTAACGCCTAATTCTATTGATTATATAACTCAATTAACCCCAATTTTGAATTCGGTCACTTTGACACCGTCTTATATGTGGACATCTGGAGACTAATTAGACGGTTGAAATAAAAATAATGTTAAAGACTTTTTTGTGTATAATGCCGTGTGATATCCGGCTGTCTAGAATGGGCTACCCTCATTTTCTTATCGAGGTGTCGTAAAAGGCGACAATCTACGTAAGTAGACCCACCGTGTGGTATCCGGTTGAGTAGAACTGACCATTCTCGTTCTTGCCGAGGTGTTGTTAAAGGCGACTAAGGTAAGTCGACCCACCGTGTGTATTCGGTTGAGAAGAATAGACCACCATCTTTCTTACCGAGGGGTCGTAAAATACGTAGCCAAATCATGTGACAACATGTTTGTAACATGTTGTGCCTACCCCACTTAGAGTGGGATAAGGGAAGGAGGATGATGATGATGCTTTTTTGTGTACAATTTAAGTAGTGAAATAAATCACTGGTGGGATTTTGATTAGAAGACGAAAAAAAAATTGAATTTTGGGTCCATACATCTGATTTTGAGATTGCGCTGTCATTAAAAAACATCATTTTCTACTTTGTAACTTTGATATATATATTTCAATTTTTACTACACCTTACCGCATCCTCAGGTGGCGAAATTCCTATATGACAAAATGTCAATATTATCAAATTCTTTCAATACAATACAAGGCTTCAGTTCAAACTCATTGACCTTCTTAGACGCTAAACTAAAAAACCAGATCATCACAGCTTTTAAAATGTTATATTTATGGACGTAATCACAATTAATCTTGTTTGAATAGATAATTCAAACATTTATTTATTTATTTGTTTACGTACCATGAAAAAACGTAAAAAAAACATTATCAATAAAAAAAAAACAGTGTACAAATTTCAACTCATCGCTTATTTATTTTGAAATACGCTGGAATTCTGTTTACATTTAACTGGAATCCAGTCTTTTGCTCAATAAAATTTTCAACGTCAATGATAATTGTTCCATTATTATTAGATTTAAAAATAAAGAAATATTATGTGCATCCGTAAATATATTAGCAACTCCGCTGTCCGACACCCTAATACATAATATAATTACTATATTCTAAAGTAATAATAAACGAAAAATCACAAACCATAGAGAAACCCGACGGCACTACACAGGGTAAACAATTTTTGCGTCATATTAAGCAAAAATGGCACCGCTAACATTCAATACAACTGATACTAAGTAACAGCCGATAATTCGACGACGGTTTCCCGAATCAAAACTGAACTAATAATACGTGATGTCGATTGTAACAACTACAGTAGATACGTCCGTTCCGAATAATAAATGCTTAAGTTTAATTGTAATAGAAAATATATAAAAAAATTACATACATACAGCACATATTTCACAGGTATAAAAAACGAAACGAGTTCAGTCCGTTTGCGTCGTGTTCGACGTTATATCATTTGTCGCGACATCGCGTGCCGCATCTTGCGCTCCCAGGCCTCGGCGTCGGCCCACCCGTGCCGCACGTCGCGGAACAACTGAAACAAGGTGTGATAATCATTTATTTTTATACTAGTGCTTTCTTCTTCCAAGTTATGTGTATGTGATTTATAGAAGCAGGCGTTACTTTGCGGAATTCCATATTACAAGCAATATAACAGAACTAACTACTTTGCTATAATCCGCACGGGTTAAGTGAATGCACGCAAAGCCAATGTTTATGAAGCAGGCAAAATCTACGTACCTTATACATGCAGGACAAGCCACCACATGCACCCCAAGGCGCAATTCACCAGCAACAACGCACACAAAAGCAGCACACACACCCACCACCACAATCTCGACGATCGTTTCGCCCCGAAACCGAAGCATCATCAGGAGGATAGGCTCCACGACAAAAATCGTAATGCGATTATATTTTTATTTATTTATTGCATTACGATTTTTGTCGCAGCCGTATATATTATTAAAAACAAAAATTGTTGTTTACTATTCGCGTATGCTTTTCGGGCGGTTCATTTTTGTTTTTCGATATATATATATTTTTTTGATATTCATATAGTGTATAATCCGGGCGAAATAAAACGATTTTTGTGTTTAATGTTTGTGTTAAACTAAAATAAAGAACTATTAAAAACTGTTGTTGGTTTGAACCACTCACGATATATCATTATAATTTGCTACAAAATAACTTTTTTTAGTTAGGTCACTTTTATACACGTGCGATATATTCATATCAAAAACAAATAATATAAATAAAGTAACTCATTATAAAGTGTATAGTTTTGTAAAAGATTAATCGACACTGCTGTATGAAAGTAATAATAAAATTATTTTGCTATAATCCGCGATACAGTAAATAGAAAATATATATAGTGCTAAATGTATAGTGGACTATTCGTGTTTTCATACCCGATACGTGCAGGATTCGTAAAAACACATGCACAAACCACCACTGCCACCACAATACACAAGCACTACACACGTTCAGTATCACAAACTCAACAATCGTTTCGCCCCGCAACCGAAGCATCATCAGGAGATAGACTCTACGACAAATACTTTGCGATTTTGTCGTTTGTTGCGAAACGATTGTTGAGTTTGTGGTATAAACGATACTGCTGTGATAGCCCAGTGGTGAGACCGGGGTGGACTATTTCGAGGCGTCACGGGTTCAATCCCCGGGCAGGTACCTATGATTTTTCTGTTAAAAAATTATGTATCTAATACAAAAGTAATAATTTGCTAATTGCAAAATAATTTAATTATTACTTTTATATTATGGATCTCCGCAAAGTAACGGCTAATTCTATAAATAACTTATGTGTCCAATTGATAATTTCAATATATCACACGCTTTTCGGTGAAGGAAAACATCGTGAGGAAACCTGCATCTAGAGAATTCTAGGGATATGTGTAACCTACCACTACACATTGGAGCAGCGTGGCAGGTCTCAGCTCGAATTCTTCTCTCTTAAAAACGTTGAGGGGGCCTATGCCCACTAGTGGGATAAAAGTGACATTAAATAATGCACAGCGATGTTTACAACGAAACAGCCGGCCAGTTCGGTTTCGTAGAGCGCTGTCACTGACACACACGGGTTCGTCAGTCTGTGCGACAGAGACGATGCTCTATGAAGAAGAATCTAGCCGATTTCTTTCTCTAAGCCTCGATGTGCATTATTTATTGCCGGGTACTATAATAGTCCATTACTTTTTTATATTAATCGATTATTTTATTAGTATAATCGATGTATATCAACGCCGTGTGCTAACCGGCAGAATAGGATAGAGCACCATCCTTTCTTACCGAGGTGTCGTAAGAGGCGACTAAGGTATGTGCCGTGTGGTATCCGGCTGCATAGAATAGACCACCCTCATTTCTTACCGAGGTGTCGTAAGAGGCGACTAAGGTATGTGCCGTGTGGTATCCGGCTGCATAGAATAGACCACCCTCATTTCTTACCGAGGTGTCGTAAAAGGCGACTAAGGTATGTGCCGTGTGGTATCCGGCTGCATAGAATAGACCACCCTCATTTCTTACCGAGGTGTCGTAAGAGGCGACTAAGGTATGTGCCGTGTGGTATCCGGCTGCATAGAATAGACCACCCTCATTTCTTACCGAGGTGTCGTAAGAGGCGACTAAGGTATGTGCCGTATTGTAAGGTATGTGTAAGGTATTTTTTACTATCTGTGTAAGAAAATCTCTGCAGTGATTTTATATATCTATCTCAGATACAGATAGCTAACTTTTGTTTCTGCTTATATTTTAGCGGGTAATAAATTTTGACAATTGTTTCGTATTATGTTAGAAAGTAATTGTCATACAAAATAGAATAAGAAAACAGAAGTTACACGGTTAACTAGCATAAGAAATCTAAGGGTTCCAGAAAATTTCTTTCTCTCATCTCTTTCATTTTTTTTAATTGTATGAAAGTTTCTTACCTGAGATAACCAAACCTCATCCGCAAGTAATTCGTTAAGAATTACCGTAGTATCTTTGCTTGGATTCTGCATTCTCTTCTCAGCCACCCGTTTACTGCACTCCGCGTACATCAAATACTTCTGGTGGGATATCCGGGAATATAATTGCACACGACTGCAGCACGTTGCACATACAAGGAACTCCTGGAAATTCAGAGAAAAATATATATAAAAACACTTTCCCAGTTTAAAAAAAAATAACACCTCAAGTTCAAGATCTCAAACTCGAGAAACTTACAAAAAATTCGTAAATCGTTTATGGATTTTGGTACACGATTCTGACACAAAAAGCCTAATATGCTGTTGAGGATTACATAAATGATAAGAATGCGTGTATATAGCCGTTATGCAAAATAGCAAGGACAAAATGAAACTCGTGTTAGAATCATATTTTGAAAACAACCAGCGAATTTCTTGATGTCTCTTCTCAGTAGGAGCATTATTCCGAACCAGCAGTAGAGTTGACGACTCAAAAGCACTTATTTACAAGTTTACTTGACACATACATCCTCCTGACCTCATCCCACTCTAAGTGGGGTCGGCACAATATGTTACAAACATGTTGTCACATGATTCGGCTACGTATTTTACGACCGGCCGCCTGCTTGACGTCAACTTACCTTAATCGTATCTTACGACCCCTCGGTAAGAAAGAGGGTGGTCTATTCTACTCAACCGGTGACCACACGGTGGGTCGACTTACCTTAGTCACTTTTACGACACCTCGGTAAGAAATGAGGGTGGTCTATTCTACTCAACCGGTGACCACACGGTGGGTCGACTTACCTTAGTCACTTTTACGACACCTCGGTAAGAAATGAGGTTGGTCTATTCTACTCACCCGGATACCACGCGGCGGGTCGAGTTACCTTAATCGCCTTTTACGACACCTCGGTAAGAAATGAGGGTGGTCTATTCTACTCAGCCGGATACCAAAAAAGCAAAGATAGATATAGATATATATATAAATATAAATGTTATACGAATAGTAATAAAAATCATGTAAGATTATAATTATTGACTGATACAGGCATTGTAATGCGTACTAGAAGGTCTCAAAACCCTGTAATTATTTTAAGCAAAAAAAGAAATGATCTTTGTTATTATTATTTATATCTCTCAATCCTAAGTTTTTACATTTTAAAATATTTTTGATGATAAAAAATAATAATTTAAGAAAACATTTAAAAATAAAAAAACATCCGCCGGAAGCGGGGCAATACCCAAGCTACCGGTGGCTAGGGCTCCAGATTGAGGAATTTCCTCAGAATACGTGCCGTTTCGAGTAATATCGCCTTCTATATCCGACTTTTGATCCATTAAGCGAAAGCCTCTGAAGATGTTGATAGACGCTTTTCGCAATTAGACCGTTCACCGAAACAAAACAGGAATAATTATTGTTGAGTCAACATTCCACATGGCGGTTATCTCATAAGAAAGTTCTAAATAATTCGTTAATTTTTCTTTTTCCGCCTTTATTATTATAGGGCGATTTAAATAAATTCAAATTCAAATTATCCTTTATTCAAGCAAACTTGTAGACAAGTGCTTTTGAATCGTCAACTTTACTGCTGGTTCGGAAAGCTGTTCCTACCGAGAAGAACCAGCAAGAAACTCGGCGGTTGCTCTTTTTAAAATATAAATCTTAAAACTAGTTACATTTATTAATTACTGTCTTGTACAGGGTAGAAGTGCACCTATATCCACACATCCTTATCATCTAAGTAATCTTCAACAGTATAGTAGGCTTTCTGTATTAGCCTCTTTTTAACAGTGTTTTTAAACTGCTGTAATGGCACGACCAAAATTGATTTCGCAATTTTATTATAGAATCTTATACCCAAACGATTTACGCACTTTTGCTAGGCGCAAAGCAGGAGTCGCAAGCTTATGTCGGTTCCTACTTTGTCTATTATATACATCACCTATCGTTTTATAATTCTTTATATTTTCATGTACAAAAATTACATTGTTTAAAATATACTATGAAGCAAATGTAAGAATACCTATTTCACAAGCACTATAACAGAACTAACTACCTTGCTATAATCCGCACGGGTTAAGCGAATGCATGCAAAGCTATTGTGTATGAAGCATGCAAAAATAACGCACATTAAACATGCAGGACAAGCCACCACACGCACCCCAAGGCGCCTCCACCAGCAACAACGCACACAAGTAGCACACACACCCACCACCACAATCTCGACGATCGTTTCGTTTCGAAACCGAAGAATCATCAGGAGGATAGGCTCCACGACAAAAATCGTAATGCATTTTGCCTGCTTCATACACATTAGCTTTGCATGCATTCGCTTAACCCGCGCGGATTATAGCGAGGTAGTTAGTTCTGTTATATTGCTTGTGAAATAGGTATTCTTACATTTGCTTCATAGTATATTTTAATCAATGTATTTTTTTACATGAAAATATAAAGAATTATAAAACGATAGGTGATGTATATAATAGACAAAGTAGGAACCGACATAAGCTTGCGTTTCCTGCTTTGCGCCTAGTAAAACTGCGTAAATCGTTTGTGGGTTTCGGTATAAGATTCTATAATAAAATAGACAAATCAATTTTGGCCATGCCATAACAGCAGTTTAAAACCACTGTTAAAAAGAGGCTGATACAGAAAGCCTACTATACTGTTGAAGATTACTTAGATGATAAGGATGTGTGGATATAGGTGCACTTCTACCCTGTACAAGACAGTAATAAATAAATGTAACTAGTTTTAAGATTTATATTTTTAAAAGAGCAACATTCGCTTAACCCGTGCGGATTATAGCAAGGTAGTTAGTTCTGTTATATTGCTTGTAATATGGAATTCCGCAAAGTAACGCCTGCTTCTATAAATCATTTAATACCTATTTCCTTAAACTTCTCTCGCAGGGAATCACGCGGACTTAAATTGTAGATGCCACGTCTTCTTCTTTCTCCTACCCTTATCCCACTCTAAGTGGGGTCGGTACAACATGTTTTCCTCTTCCATTTTCGTCTATCATTCGTCAACTCTGGCGCTACTCCTTTTATACGCATGTCATACTTCACACATTCCAACCATCTCTTTTTAGGCCTCCCTCTAGTCACATATCCATCCACATTCATATTCAACACTCGCTTAGTCACATGATCTTCATCCCTCCTCATTACATGTCCATACCATCCCAATCTTGCACCTCTCATCTTTTCCATAATGGGCGCAACTTTCATACTTCCCCTAATATACTCATTTGTAATGTAATCATTAATTGTAGATGCCACGTATGGCTCTTTAATAAAGAATATTTAACTTTTAATTTGACTGGCCCATTGGCGCTGTGGGTAGTGACCCTTCCTTCAGTTCCGCGGGTCGCGGGTTCGATTCCCGCCGAGGGCCAACATTTTCTATAAACAAATTGTTGGTTCTCCTGGGTGTGTATTTGTATTTAAGTATGTATTTAAACTTATATATGTAGTATATCTACCAGTAGTCCGTCACCCATAACACAAGAATTAAGTTACTTTGGGGACGGACGACCGTGTGTGTTCAAACAGTTCTCAAATATTTATTGCTCAAAAAAGATGTGTAAGAGTAATTTGTGGAATACAGAAAAGAGAGAGTTGCAAACAGCACTTTAGAAAGCTCAATATACTAACCTTACCCTCCCTTTATATTTATGAATTGTTACTTTTTCTTAGACATAATCAAAATCTTTTTGAGAAGTGTGCATGTGAACGCCTTAAACATAGATTTAAGTTCCCAAAGCATAGAACTGTTTTCTTAAATAAGAGTGTCTGTGTAATGGCTGTAAAAATTCACAATAATTTACCAAAAAGTATAGCAGAGATATGTGATTATACACAATTTAAAATTACACTTCATAGATTTCTCATTAATCAAGTATTTTATAATATTGAAGAGTATTTCAATTTTAAGCCTTAAAAATAATTTAAACAATGAATATAACAAATAAAATAATTAAATACCTATAAATAACTATTAGTAACCTAATATATGTAGTAAAAAATAATATAATAATTGTATAATTACTACTATTTGCATGCTTATAATAGGCAGAATGTGTCGTTCTAGATTATATTTATATAACATCATTTTGTACCACATTAAGCAAATAAAAAAATTTGAATTTGAATTTGTGTGTAAATGTCCCATATATTTATTTTTAAAAAAAAATAAAGAATATTACCTTCTCGTAGGCCAATCGCGCGTCAGGTTGTACGGGCTCCAAGGTGGCGGGGTTGTACGGCTGGCCGTACAGAAGTAGCCGCGCCACTGCCGGCCGCGAGCACGCGCGGCACACGCCCGTGCCCGCCGCCACGCTCAGGCCGGGCCACGTGCCGACCGCTGCGTCCAGAGCCCGCGCGCCGCCGCCGCCGCCGCCGGAGGACACGCGCGATCGCATCGTCTCTGTCACCTCGTCTACTGTCTTCACGTTTGATAGAAAATATTCATCTGGAAACGACAAGTAGAATTGATTAAGGACCAAACAAATAATACAACTTACGGTCAGTTTAAACAATTACCTGCCGCGTGGTATCCGGCTGAGAAGAATAGACCACCATTATTTATTACCGAGGTGTCGTGAAAGGCGACTAAGGTAAGTCGACCCGCCGTGTGCTATCTGGCTGAGTAGAATAGACCACCCTCATTTCTTACCGAGGTGAAGTGAAAGGGGACTAAGGTAAGTCGACCCGCCGTGTGCTATCTGGCTGAGTAGAATAGACCACCCTTATTTCTTACCGAGGTGTCGTGAAAGGCGACTAAGGTAAGTTGACTCACCGTGTGGTGTCCGGTTGAATAGAATAGACCACCTTCTTTCTTACCGAAGTGGCGCAAAAAGCGACTAAGATAAGTTGACGTCAGGCAGGCGGCCGGCCGTAGCGGAATCATGTGACAACATGTTTGTAACAAGTTGTGCCGACCCCACTTAGAGTGGGATAAGAGCAGGAGGATGATGATGTTCTTTAACTACCACTTATAAAATTTACGCATCAATATGAGGGAGCGGGCTGGTTCTCTTCCCCATAGATCTTAAGAAATCTAGAAAGGTAATCATTTCTCAATTTAAAATTCTGATTAATTCAACAAAAATAACTATTCATGTTAATCCTTATTGTGTAATCTTCTGAACTATTTCTAAACCATAAATAAATTACTTTATTTGAAAAAAAAAAAAAAAATTTATACACTTTTCACTAAAATTACCTTGTTCTTGAAATATTTCCGTCAAGAAGTTGGGATCCAAAGCGTGCGATATTAAAGTTTGTATATAGACTTCAAAATTTTCTTGATACATTTGAGTTTCTAGCATTCTCTTTTCTATAAAATTACAATCGTCGAGCGGTAGATCGCTTCTTACTAATTCAACTATTGTTTCTAAATGAGATTGTGACCGAACCTTCACAGGCACTTGTGTGTAAAGTTTTTTATTTTCAGGATTCCACGCTGCATACTGTAAAAGTGTGAGTTAAGAAATATTAGTTTTTTTTAATCCAATCAGATAAACGTCGTGATTGCCGTACGGTGAGAGCGCGTGAGCAAAGGGTGCATAAACATGTACCATGTGTTGAGAAACCTCTAACTTAAGCACCTATTATAATAAATCGATTTATAATAAAAAAATACATCTCTTGGGCTACAAGAGTTACACAACTCAAAAAATCATGTTTTGTGATAAATAGGTTTAAAGTTTCTATTACTAAGGAAAATGCTTTAGTTTGCTTAATCGAACTGCCTCTTATTAAATTATGAGTTTTACTTGTATTGCTGCTGATAAGATTTTTTAACATTTACACCCATAGCCGAAAACACAAGTTTTTTTGAGTTGTGCCACTATTGCAGATATACTTAAGAGAATTTTTTTTTCCTGATATTTATAATTCATCATATACCAGTCAACGAATAATGTGGACCTCAAAAATGTATATTTCACAATTTACCTATTTTCCTTGTAATGTATTATACTTTTGACCTCCAAAAATATATGATAAACAAGTACAAAAATAAAAAGAATCATTGATTTGAGATAGAAACAGAATTTAAATACTGAATTGTTGCGACCAAAACCGATAATCGGATGGGTATCCGATATTTGGAGCTTTTATTTCGTAACCATTATTATTCTTATCATTCAAAAGTAATAATAAAATTATTTTGTTATAATCCGATTACATCGATTATAGCAAAATAATTTTATTATTACTTTTTTATTATGGATCTCCACAAAGTAACGCCTAATTCTATAAATTATTCATAACATTATTAACATCTTCATTGTTATCGATTGTTAAGATTAAAGTTCATCGTTAATCAGGTCGTTAACAGTAATAATCGGTTTAGTATCGCAAAGGGGCAATAATACTAAGCAAACCTTGAATGCCCGTAACACGTTAGATCAAAGAATTGACATGATTTCATTCTAATTTCCACTTACCGTTGATATATTTCTATATAATACTTTTCCATTTTCCTCAAAGGGCTCATACTTTTGCAATAACGTCTTGCCATCAACTCTCCATATCGCTGGCCACATCTCATTCAGGTCAGTTTTTATCGCTACAAATTCTCCGGACTGTAAAATAATAATAGTACGTGACCGTCACAACCGGACCGCGATGCTACGAAGTTTCTATCCTTCTTAGTAGTCTTGTTGACCTATTCCAGTATTAAGGTTAAACAGTGCTTGTAAGGGCATATAGTGCGTGTACCCAGGGCTTCCGAAAAGTCGATATATTCGCTTACACATAACGAAGCTTTTATTTTTAAGTTGTAAGAAAAAAGCAAAGAATAAACGTTGCTTTCTAAATGGAAATTTCCATAATTCCAAAGACAAAATGACTTCTGTTCTCAAGTGAAGTAAACAAATATGTTTATCATTCTCCTGCCCTTATCAACTATAAGTGGGGTCGACACAACATGTTACAAACATGTTGTCACATGATTTGGCTGCGTATTTTACGACCGGCCGCCTGTCTGACGTCAAATCACCTTAGTCGCCTCTTACGACACCTCGGTAAGAAATGAGGGTGGTCTATTCTATACAGCCGGATACCACGCGGCACATACCTTAGTCGCCTCCTACAACATCTCGGTAAGAAATGAGGGTGGTCTATTTTTTACAGCCGGATACCACGCGGCACATACCTTAGTCGCCTCTTACGACATCTCGGTAAGAAATGAGGGTGGTCTGTTCTATGCACCCCGATACCACACGGCACATACCTTAGTCGCCTCTTACGACACCTCGGTAAGAAAGGAGGGTGGTCTATTCTATTCTGCCGGATACCTTTCAATGAAATATCTTATTAACTAAAAAAATAATCGAATTTGTCTTGACGTTTGATAGCAGAATTTAATTTCCAAATGATTATAATAAAGTAATCGGAACAACATTGACATAATAACATTATTTCTTAGTGTGACTTATCAGGCAATTATTAAAATCTTTTATTTAACTTGCAATGTACTCGTATATATGTGAAGGTGGAATCTTGCAAGTTAAATTTGACCCACTTCCCGGTGTCCGATTGAGCTGAAATTTTACATACTGGTCCAGTTCCGATGATAATGCATGTTTATGATAAGGGTGACCTGATATTTCTGCCAGGTTTGGCTCCAGAAGAGGGAACTCCTCCACGGTTAACAATAGGAACATGAAATTTTGTTAAAAGCTTCTCTTAGTACTCTTTTATTAATACTCTTTTCTTTCGACATATTTGATATATTTATAGTTTTGTCTTTTTTAACATATTTATTTTCATTCAGGGCCGCAGGTCGCGGGTTCCATTTTCACCGTTGTCTAACATCTATACTTATCATAAAACAAAGTCCCAAAAAGCTATCTGTCTGTATGTAATCGATTTTCTCAAAATCTACTTCTTCTTCTTCTTTCTCAACCGATAGGCGTCCACTGCTGGACATAGGTCTCTTCATGGGCTTTCCAAAACACACGATCTTGTGCCGCTTGTATCCAGCGGCTCCCCGCGACCTTTTTGAGGTCGTCCGTCCATCGCGTAGGGGGTCTGCCAACACTGCGTTTACCGGTGCGGGGTCGCCATTCCAACACCTTGAGACCCCAACGCCCATCGGTTCTCCGCACTATGTGCCCCGCCCATCGCCACTTCAGCTTCGCGACGCGCTGAGCTATATCGGTGACTCTGGTTCTTCTACGGATCTCCTCATTTCTGATTTGATCACGTAGAGACACTCCGAGCATAGCCCGCTCCATCGCTCGCTGAGTGACTCTGAGCCTTCTTATGAGGCCCATAGTCAGCGACCACGTCTCAGATCCGTAGGTCATCACTGGCAACACGCACTGTTCGAAGACTTTGGTCTTCAGGCACTGAGGTACCTTGGACGAAAAAATCTCGCGTAGCTTCCCGAACGCTGCCCATCCGAGTTGGATTCGGCGACTAACCTCTTTCTCGAAATTGGACCTACCCAGCTGGACCGTATGTCCCAGGTATATGTACTCGTCTACAATTTCGAGTGCAGAGTTCTCAACGATGACAGGGTGGAGCGGAACATGTGAGTTTGACATGATTTTCGTCTTACTCATGTTCATTTTAAGGCCCACCTGTTGAGATGCTCTGCTGAGGTCATCGAGCATTGTGTTAAGGTCCTCCAGAGACTCTGCCATAACGACTATGTCGTCGGCAAATCTGAGGTGAGTGATGTACTCGCCGTTAATGTTGATGCCGTATCCGTTCCAATCCAAAAGCTTAAAGACGTCCTCCAATGCAGCGGTGAACAGCTTCGGGGAGATGACATCTCCCTGTCGCACACCTCGCCGCATTCGGATTGGTCCCGTAGTTCCGTCTTGGATACGGACAGACATTGTGGCGTTTTCATACAAACACTTCAACACTTGGACGTACCGATAGTCGATTCGGCATCGCTGGAGCGATCTTAACACAGCCCATGTTTCCACCGAATCAAAGGCCTTCTCATAGTCCACAAACGCCAAGCAAAGTGGCTGGTTATACTCCTCGGTCTTCTGTATAACCTGCCGCAGCGTGAATATGTGGTCCATGGTACTATAGCCTTTGCGGAAACCGGCTTGTTCGGGAGGCTGGAAGTCGTCAAACCTACGAGCTAGACGATTCGTAACGACTCTCGAAAACAGCTTATAAACCTGACTTAGCAGCGCGATGGGTCTATAATTCTTCAATAAGGTGTTATCACCCTTCTTGAAGAAAAGAACCACCACGCTCCTGTGCCAGGCTTCCGGCGTATTACCTTCGTGAATGACGGAATTGAACAATCGCTGAAGGACCTTAAGTACGGGTTTTCCACCGGCCCTCAGGAGTTCTGTTGTGATTCCGTCATCACCTGGTGCCTTGTTGTTTTTGAGTTGTTTGAGAGCCATACTAATCTCGTATAGGCTGACGTCCGGGATATCTTCGGTATAGTGTCGGGTCAGCTTAGCTCTTGGGTCTTTTGCCAAACTGACAACAGGCTGTTGTGTTGAGGTGTATAACTGTCCATAGAACTTCTCAACCTCTCTCAAAATCTCAGGACGAGATGAAATGATACTACCGCTATCGGTCTTCAATCACGTCAGCTGCCGCTGCCCAATAGATAGATCTCTTGCGAGCACTTTTGAGCCCCTGTTACGCTCAATAGTCTCTCGAATGTACTCGGTTTTGAAGTGTCGCAGGTCGCATTTCTGCGCCTTAGAAATCTGTCTATTGATCAGACGGTAGCGTGTCGCATCTACTGAAGACTGTAGCCTCATTTCGTTCCTCTCATCCATGAGCTTGAGAGTCTGGGTCGAGAATTTATTGGGTCTTTTACGGTGTGTCTTATAAAATTTGGACCCCACCGTATGGACAGTTTCCACCAGCCTGTTGTTTACATCGTCCACAGAGGCGCAGTCAGCTAGGCAATCAAAACGGTTCATCAGCTCGAGTTGGAACTTCTCGGGGTTTTGAATATGGGCTCGAGTTGGTCGGAGCGTAGACTTCACCAATCTGGATCTTTCCAGCTGTACGCATATATTCAATGTGCCTCTAACCATACGGTGATCACTCCCGGTCTTAACGGTGTTGATCACAGAGACATCATTGAATATATGACGCCTGGTCGACATGATGAAGTCGATCTCGTTTCTCGTGGAACCGTCGGGACTGATCCAGGTCCATTTTCGATGCGGCCGTTTCTTGAAGAAAGAATTCATCATGTAGAGGTCCTCTCTTTCCAAGAAATCGGCCAGCATCTGGCCCCTGTGGTTCCGTTGCCTGTATCCAAATTGCCCTACTCTCACCTCTGTGCCGCTTCGCTTGCCCAGCTTTGCGTTGAAATCCCCCATCACAACAGTGTAGAAGGTTTTAGAGGCATGCATGGCTCTAGATAAATCCTCATACATGGCCTCTACCTCCTCGTCTGGATGTGCCGATGTCGGTGCGTAAACCTGTATGACCTTCAGCGAATACCGTTTGGTAATTCTGAGTATAAGGAACGCGACCGTGCTCGACACAAAATCTACTAGACGGATGTTTGTACGGTTTTCACCAAAAGTTAGTGCAATACCTCCGGATGGTTTAGGTAAATAGTACATATGGTATTATGTAAATTGTGTTGAAGCGATCGCGCAGTTGTCAAAAACTTACTTGCTGGGAGCTTTAGTCACGTGCGCTGCGTAATCCAGCAGAAATACTCTAAAGTAATGTACTAGAGAATTGTAGATCTATAAATATACTGCAAAAAGTCTGCGATAGCATATCTCTATCTCTTATGGTTAACTCACAATAACTACTTTTGTTTAAAATTTGAATTGTTGAAAAAAATTGTGACACGCTAATTTCCACGCGAACAAAGCCGCTGGCACAGCTAGTTTGTTACAATTTGTTGGTTCTTCGAGCCTGGGTGTATATTTATATTTAAGTACGTATTTAAAATTATATATGTGGTATATCTACCAGTTGTCCGTCACTCATAACACAACTATTAAGTTACTTACTTTGGGGACGGACGACCGTGTTTGTAAGTGTCCCATATATTTATTTACTGAGATAAATAGAGATGGTAACCGATTATTGACAGTGAAATGACAGTATTACGGTACTACTAATTTTGCACAATGGTGGTGACGAACGTGGGACGTAAATTCGTTAAAGCAGCACCACTACCATTATATTCATGGCCAAACAAAGCTATTTAATATGGTATGAAAAATTATGGTTATATCACTTTTCTGGATTTATATCTATACTAATCTATACTAATATTATAAAGCGTAAAGATTTGTATGTTTGTTACGTTTTCACGGAAAAACTACTGGACCGATTTCAAAAATTCTCTCACCATTGAAAGCTGCTTTTTCACTTAGCAACATAGGCTATATGTCATTTTATAAAAATAGGGATCCCTAATAAAATTGTAATAAGTTGGGAAAAAGTTTAGTCGTAACGACTTTCATCGCGCGCGCTGCAGAAACTATAGATGATAGAACAAAAAATATTCTATAGTATTATAGAACGTATCAATATCCACAAAAAAGTCCGTGATACCATATGTCTAACTATTATAGTTATGCCAATATAACTACTTTTTTACATTGTACAAGTTGGTAAAAGTGCAGACAATAATCAAACCATTTTATTCTTATCTCTGTATTAATCCTTATCCCATTAAATGATATTTTATTAATATTTTTTTCAATACCTGTAAAATACTTTTTAAATTATTAAAATCCGACATCCCAATCAAAAGATATTACGAATTTAAGAATTTAGGGCCTGCATTTAGTGAGTTAGCTCTTATTCCAAGAATACTAATGATATCCATTTTTTATAATTAAATAATCTACAAAATAAATCTATAGTCGGACTTCGTAGACTTTCCACTGCCACGAGATCGGTATGGACGCGGGTAAAACCGCGGGGCTTTGCTAGTTATTAATAATAATAATAATAAATTATTATACTTATTGACAAGCTTGCTCGTTTAGAATATTTTTTTTACATTATTTTTACATAATACATGGCCGAAGAAGAGTCTAAATACTGGGTTCTTAATCAGCGATTTTATAATGTTTTTCTGTAGAAACATATTATTACTACCTCATGTTCACAAAAAATTGAATGAGATATTTTTTGTGAATATGCAAAAAACTATAAGTTATAGTATAATTTTAAAAAAATGTTGATTATACAACACGATTATTCTATACATCACGGTGTAAACTTAATAGGTTTGTAGCTGTTGCTTTGCACCTTAGAAAAATAAAAGTAAATAATGATAGGTTCTTATATTTAAATTCTACAATCGTACTATTATCCAAATTTACAGTAAATCTTAGAGATGTCTAATTTCGTAAACATAATGATAATATAATTAAGAAAGTCAAATTTTCATTTTTATAAATTGTTCAAAGATCAAAAATTCTACATTTTTCTAGATATTAGAGGCACAACGCCAAAAATTGAATTATTAAAAAAAAACTAGCATTTTTTACGATTTTTATTGTAGTTTCAAGTAACTTTTCTTTTCCAGTGGATATTTCATATCTTTGTGTAAATCTATATGCTATTATCATAAACTACATGCTTTAAAAAAAACTAAAATGTGTAAATCTCTAAGTCAAAAGGTACCTGTAGGTAATGACTTACAATTACTTATCACCAAGATAGTATTATACAATGTACTAGAATTTAAATAGTTTAAAAAATTATAGTTGATGTAGAGTAAATAATAAACGAATAAAGTACCTGATAGGGCATTTCTTCAATTGGCCTATTATTATCAATTTGTCCACCGCTCGAAACTTGCTGATGTGATTTTATATGGTGCAACTTCCTGTTTGAATTGCCATCATTTTCTGTGGATCCATATACACCGTAACCCAATCCAGCTGTATGCGTAGAAACTAAAACGTTTGATGTAATTAAATTTAATAAAATATAACAAATTAACACAGCAAACAAACAAAATGTTTACATTACCTTTTATTATATCGAAAGGCTAACCAATAAGTTATTTCCTTGCGATATTCCTGCATCTCAATTGAAAGACGTCTAGGAATTTAACAAAGGTAGGATTGGTAAGGATAAGGAAAGCCAATTGGTGAAGTTTTCACCATAATGATAACATGTACACATAATTCTATATATAGACGTAGGCACTTGTCTTAAAATAATTTTCAAAAATAAAAACAATTCTATATATATTAATGAACATGTTATCCCTATTTGGCGAAGTGAGGGGTGCTACCAGGAATAATTACAAACTAAAATTATTTAACACACGTATCAGTAATATACTCGCGTTTATTTTTATGTCTCCTCCTATTATACAAAAATATTTACATAAAATATTGAGAATTGTGCATAAACAAATAACAATTAAATAGAAATACAAAAACTTATGTTCGGGGCATGGCCTTCTAATACATTACTCGCACTAACTTATAGCTGTCAATGTATTATTATGCAATTCATTTCTCCTTATTATATAAAATCACTTTCGGCTAACAGCGAATTATATGAATACACTATCCATAAGTACCAACTAAATTCAAATACTGTAAAATACAATACATTATTTAGTATATACAACAGACAACCACTGGTATCGATCCCATAAAAAATATATACCACAATTTTGGAATTACTAATGGTAGCACCCCTTCAAAAGCGAGTATGACAAGAGTCACAAATTCTACAATTTACAATTAAATGGCACTAATAATGTGTCATCAACAATAACATCAGTGAAATCTTGTTACAGGCTAACCCTAAATATCAACCTCTAAGATAGGTACATCACATTTTATTCATAGAAATTATTTACAGTAAATAATAATAGATTTCATCTAATAGAAATTTACATATCACAGTTAAAATGTAACAAGTTTTCACGGCATGCTGCCTCGCGGGCAGTTAGCTTGCTCCTGTCATACAAGCTTCAGGGCTAGCTCTTCACCATCGCGCTCTACTTCGCAAGTGGAAATCTAATAAATTGAACGCACCTTCCTCGGGCTGGTGTTGGTAATAGTATTGCTGCTGCGGCGCGGCCTGCAGCGTCGCCACGGGCGGCGGCGGCGGCGCTCGTGGCTTCTTGGGCGCGGCCGGCTGAGGCGCCACGGCGGCCGAGGGCGGCTTGCTCATGGCGCTAGGCGTCCGGCCCTTCTTACCTTTGTCGTTCAAAGGCGTACTGGGCACATTGAGCACGGGCTTGTTGAGCCTGCGGGCTTCCTCGTCCGCGTCGTACGCGGCCTCCTCGGTACCGTCGTACTTCCTTTTCCGATCTTTATTGAGATTATAGTAACGCGGATCTTCCAGTTCTCCCGCTTTGGCTTGGGAACCCAGATTGGATTGCGCGCCGTGTAATTGGTTGGCGCCCAGCAAGCCTGGCGTGCTCATAGTTGGCGAGGAACTCATCACAGGATTGTTCAACACGCCAGTGTTCAAGGCGTTATTAGGTGTCATCGCACCGTTGGCGCTCTGTTGAGTGCTATTCGACTCGCACGGACTCTTGTGATCGTTGCTGTAAGCTTTATTGTTAGTGGTGCTATTAGTATTAGTTCTCGACCACGTGGACTTCCTGGCGCCTCTGCCGGCCGGCGGGGGAGAAGTATCGCGCTCTCCTTGTAAAAATTTCAAATAAGAAGCCATGAAGCCGGAGCCGGGGCCCGTGACGGGAACATTAAACTTTTTTTCCATTATTTTTGTATCTTGTGAAGTACTGTTTATGTTCGGCTGCTGAGAAGTAGGTGCTACCGTCGATGCAGTATTAGCTCGTTGTTCTGCAAGGAAACCAAGTTCTTCTTCTATATTAGGCACTACAACCTTAGGCTGTTCCTCTTCACGAGTTTCTGGTGTGGAAAATGATGACGAGGAAGCCGAAGGTGGAGTATCGCTAAACGAAGACAATGGTGTTAACTCCACAGAAGACTGGAAATCGGGATGAGGACCAAGATGGAATGGTGGAAAATAAGTAAGTGCATGACCATGTTGCATAGCTAGAGCTTGATGTTGGTTGGCAAAATTTGTTGCATGTAAGGGTGCTTGCGAGCCAAATGCAGATGTGCCAGAAAACATTTTGGGAGGTGGAGGCGGAAGGTTCCACCTCTCAAAATCAAAATATCCATTTTGTTGTTGATTACTAGTTGAACTATGAGCAGGGGGTGGGATTCTATTAGCCAAATAATCAGCAACTACAGCAGCATTGGAAAGATCATTCATATTGGTGTGAAGTGGCTTTTCAGTACTTTTACGCCTAGCTACTGACTTACTTGGTGCGGGTACATTTGATGTAGGGGTTTGATTTTTAGAATGCTTAACTTCTTGTAATTGGCAACTTTGTTGTAAGGTCTGTAAGTTCTTAACTATACTCATTGGATCTCCTCGACAGCTAGAAAGATCTTGTAAAGCTACATTATTACCATCAATATACTGCTGTTTTTCAGTTAAACTTAAGGTTCTATCATTAGAGTTTTGTGACTGAGATATAGGTTTTTCACTGTGAGTATTATTTTCAGTTATACCATTATTAAAATTACTAGAACTATTACTGTTACTATTACCATTACTACTAAATTTTCTTGCAGTTTGTCTTTCAGCTTCCCAACAACTCTGGTTGGTCTGACTCTGATTACGTTCATACCTATTATCACTATATGACTTACTTTGTTCAATGCCTAATGCTCTAGTAATAACAGATGGGTAGGCTACTTGACTATTTTGTGATGGTGGTCTAGACACAGATGCATCTAATGGTGATCTTGGAGCAGTATTGTTAACTTTGCTGTAGTGATCACCAAGCTGCTGTGGTGAATTTGTAGAATTCATTGGACTGTGGTACATGGGATATGCAGGACTAGAACCATGTCCTAAGGGTGATGTTTGAGGGGGGGCTTGTAGAGGGCTTTGCCTTCTAGCCACAACAACACTACAATCTGGACCATTTTGAGAACTACTACTAGAGTAACCAGTATCTGTACTGGAGCTACTTTTAGCTCGAACATGATACTCAGATTCTACATTATTACCACTTTGATAATGCCTAAAACTAGAATTTTGTGTGGATGCATATTGAGAACTGCCAATTCTATTTGGTTTGGAGGATCCACCAGCACCATTGCCACTATAGTTCATTCTACCTGGGGCATCCATTATAGAGTAACTTATAGGGGATGACTGAGGTTGCAATTTATCTATAGAATCACAACTTTTTCTTTGTTCACTACCTAATTCGGGATATATTTTACTTTGAGCTTTTGTCTGTATTTGTGGTGCTTTAGATGTGGGTGACACAAACCCACTACTATTATTGGGAGTAGTTTTTTCAATACTGCTAGTCTTAGGGGACTGGGAATTATATATTGAAGCAGAGGGTCTAGTAGAAGTAGTAGAGGATGAACAGTAATCTTTGCTGGGAGGGGTGGAGGAAGAGGTAACTGATGGAGTTGACACAATACAAGATTGTTGGGAGTGAGCAGTGTTACTTGCAGAACTTGAATATGACTTACTTCCAGCATAATCCTGCTGTGTTGAAAGTTGACCACTCTTTGCACTACTTGTGTTGTATGAATTATCAGTCTGGTTGCCAAAAGTTGACGGAGATGGAAAAAAAGATGAAGATGATGTAGAAGAGGCCTGTTGCTTTGATGCTGTTGCTGGTGAGCCTGACCTATTGCTTTGTTTGCCAGCACTTGAAATTTGAGAATTAAGGTGGTTGTTGAGAGTCTGTGCAGCGGCAAAGTGAGCATTAAAGTTTTCATAAGTAGCTGACGCTTTTGTTGTGGCTGGACTTGGTGAAGAGGGCACAACACTTTCATGAGGTAGAATTCCAAATGGACTGGGAAGTTGATTATTTCCTTGCCAATTTATTCCAGTTGTGCTACCTGGGGTTGAAGATTGATCAAAAAATGAAGTTCCTTGTGCAGCTAGTGTCTGATGTGAGTAGTTTTCTCTTAATGAAGAAATTTCAGTTTCCACTGATGATTGTTTTGATGCAGCTGCAGCTTGAGCCTGTGCTATCACTTGACGATGTTGAGCCTGAAGGGATGAACTGTAATGTGCAGGTTTTGGATTCGCATGATGAAATAAAGGCGAAAATACTGCATCATATCCCACAGGCGGGGGAGAGAGAAATCCACCAGGATTAAAAGGAGATGCAGTTGTTGAACCAAGTTGGCCTGCTAATGATGCTGTGGTATGAGCTGCTTGAAGAAGAAGTTGACTCGTTGTAGACGGCACAGGTTGACTGCCTAATCCAGTACCACCACTTGCCAGATGGTGATGAAAGTCCCCACTTGCAGCACCAGCTTGTACCCCTGCCAGCCGATTGTACGAAGCATATGCTGACCATGGTCCTACTGGATCCATTACCACCTCCGTGTTGCTTTGTGTAGTGTCAATGTATGTTATTTATCAATAATAGTCCACACTGTCATCCATAATTTGTAATACACACAAATCATATATTTACTACCACTAAATTGGAGCACTTGTAGTCATACTGAATAATTCAATTACTCTTCGTTTAAAAAACACTCCTGAAAAGAAAAAGAAAAAGTTTTTGAACATAGTCAACTTTCAACAATTAGTGTCTACAGAGAAAGGTTTAATATCCTATATTTATTTTATTAATTAATTTGTACTTGAGTTCATAATTTTAATTCTGGAATTGGCAGTACGATATTGTCTCGGGTATAAAGTATAAACACAACGAAACAAAAATAATGCGCCGCTCGAATATATAGCGTCAATGTGTTTGAACAATGTAGCAAGTTATTTTACATAAATCTGTTTTATAGAGTAAACCTTTTATTCGAAGAAACATACCATCGCATTAGTTTTGAATAACCATTTATCAATGTGGTTTCAGAGGACGCTCACACGACAGATAACATCATAAATATGGCCTCGACGACTCTTCGGGTTCTCTTGCGACGGGTTTTGTCTATTGTGAAATTAAAACCACTTAAACTTCGTTATACATTACATACAACTAATCACCGAGTAACAAACACTTCGCAATAAATCTTCCTTTCTTTGTTTGATAATAATATCGTTTCAGGGAAGCGAATACTTTATTTACAATTAGAAATACGACAACGTTTCGCCTTTCACATTAATAGCCGCCATCTTACTTGTCGAATGTCGAACGAACGACCGCACAAAACAAGCTACATAGCGCCATCTAGACAATAGCGGAATTTTATTTTTCTGATTATTTTTTACGTTTATATCTAAATAATCGAACAGTAAAATCCCAGAATTAAAATCAACTTAATAAAAAAGATACCTTTTAAAAAATGTATATCAATAAAATTATAACGTTATTTTTAAATAACGTTAATTATTTCATAAATATCACTCATAACTATTCTTTATAATTGCAAATATTTTTAATCTTTAACAAGACACACAAACACAGCAAAATATTAAAGTGATATATAAGTTCCAAATAATTAATAGGTCTACCCACAGACTAGGTCTACCGGAAAGTTCTGTTTGTGTTAGGATCATAGAGTACTTACTAAAATAGTTAGGTTTTGAAACAAAATATTCATAGTATGAAAAATGTATTCTTTTATTTCATCCTACAAACGGCATACATTATACACTATAATATGACTCCAGGTAGGTAATAGGTATAGCTGGTGAATTTTTGTCTCTTGCTAGAAATTGATAAATTTGTAATTCGTGACATTCAAAATATTATTCTTTATTCAAGTAAATTTGTTAACAAGAAAGAAAGCTGTTTTTACGGAGAAGACCCAGCAAGAAGCTCGGCGGTCGCACACTTCAAAATATAATTGTTATGATTAGTTACATTTAATCATTGCTATTATATACAAGGCCGAAGAGTAGCTATATCCACATCCGCATTCATATTATCTTCTAATCCTTAAGAGCATGCTTTTTGTATCAGCTTCATTATCATGTTGTTGTCATGTTTTAAACTGCTGTTATAGCAAAGCTAGAATATGTGTATAAATTTGTGACACTATTACACACAGCGCGTATATAAAGTTCAAGTGACGGTTTAAAGCGTATGTACACTGTTTCCTTGACGTTACTAGAGATTGTTAGCTCTACTTTCGGCTTTCGCAAAATGGACGGTGACGATGCTTCTGCAGTTGCCCGGCTTACCGGGTGGTAATAGATTAAAAAACAGAAATCATTTTAGTCCGTTTTGAAGTGTGAGAGAGCAGAAATATTAATATTGGCGGCATATTAGTTTCATAGCCCTGTCTTTTATACCATGGTTATGGTATATAACTCATTCATCAATTAGCACGAAGCAGTTATTTTTTAGGTAAATATTTTATCAATAAATAAATACAATGAAACAATACTTGTTTTATACATTTATTTCTTTAAAAGTATTTTGGAATATTACAGGATTTCTTTGGTATAGATGCATGATTAAGGAAGACTTTTAAAACGAAATTTCAATACCACGACTAGAATTATATATAAGTTGTATTTTTTTAAATTGTTTGATATACCAATCGTGGCAAATACATTTTTTTACCAAGATACATAGATAATTTTATTTTATGTTGTTATAAGATAAAATTAACTGTTTTATAAAATTAAGTCGGCAACACCGTCGAATACAATTTATTTCTAGTAAATAATCCATGCTACTGAAAAGTGAATATATTGCTGAGTAAGTATTCTATCAGTTTAAAAGAATAATACACATTTATTACTCACAATTGATCGATGAATAATAAAAAATTATAATATCCTCAATCTAAAGTGCTTTTAATGTTATTTTG
Source organism: Morpho deidamia (assembly GCA_947086505.1). Lineage (NCBI taxonomy): Eukaryota > Metazoa > Arthropoda > Insecta > Lepidoptera > Nymphalidae > Morpho > Morpho deidamia. The sequence goes on from CAMTZC010000025.1 coordinate 8,537,942, forward strand.
ATGCAGCTACCGGAGGGCTAGACAGGGTACCCCGGGGCCCTCAAACTCAGGCCCCTTAGACTCCGACTTACATACTATAAATTGAACTATTGAAAATTACAGATTTCAAGAACGCAACTTTAATACGAACAAACGATTTTAAATAGCAGTTAGGTGGGGGCGCCTAGTTTTATGTCCCGTGGCGTTTGGTTACATAGCTATGCTACTGATCCAATGCTTTAGTAGCCTAAGATTTAAGGATATTTGTGCACCCTATCGACATCCTTTTAGTGCAAGAGACATTCCTGAAGCCTTGCAATCGCGATCCTAAAATAGCAAACTTCGTCTTAATCAGAAACGACCGACTTACAGGCCCTCTTGGAGGCACAGCAATTTACTACAGGAAGTCTCTTCACTGCACCCCTCTAGATCCCCCTCGACTTACTAACATAGAGGCCTCAGTATGTCAGCTAGGTATGACCGGCCATCAGCCGATTATATTGGCGTCAATCTATCTCAGACCATCTAAATCTCTCCTGGAGAGCGATATTAGGACGCTTTTAGAACTTGGAGATGCCGTCTTACTAGGCGGTGACTTCAATTCAAAGCATAGTCAATGGAACCGATCGTCTCCAAATGCCAATGGCAATCTATTACATAGATTAAACAATTCCCCGTTCCTTAACTTTGAGATTCTAGCTCCAGACGAGCCCACACGGTACTCTCGCCCTACCCACCCCATTCAGACTGCCAGTACAATTGACATGGCACTAATAAAAAACATTACCCTGCAACTTCATAGGATACAAGTTATTCACGACCTAGATTCGGACCACCGCCCGGTCTTACTACAGCTAGGACCCCCTCTAACCGCGTCGGTTCAAAGTAAAACTATTATTGATTGGAAAAAACTTAGTGAGCGTCTCCACTTTGTTGATTCAGATCACCTCAAACAAATTCCTGACCGTATAGATTCAGTGGAAACTGCGAAAGCAGCGACCGCTCATCTCACAGCCCACTTATGTAATACTCTCAAGGACTGCTCTAGGGAAATTCCCGACAACTTCCGCTGTCGAGAACTACCAGATGATCTGCGAGAATTAATAACTAAAAAACGTGCTGCCACTAGGGCACGCGATAGATATCCGACTCGAGAGAATCGTAATACGCTTAATAGATTGCAGAAAGAGGTTAAACAAAAACTAGCTTCATTTCACAATACTTCCTGGGATAGAAAGCTCTCGGAGATTAAGCCGGGACACCAGGCTTACTGGCGCCTGGCGAAATCTCTAAAAGCGGATGGGTACGCAGCCACCCCACCTCTACTTCGTCCGAATCTTCCCCCTGCGTTTGACGACGCTGAAAAGGCAGAATGCTTGGCGGACAGCTTGGAAGAGCAATGTTCCCCCAACCCCAGTAGACCCGAACTCACTCAATTCCACTCCAGAGTGGTAAAGGTAGTAGATGATCTATCTGTGACGACTCCCGAAAGCGAGCCGTTGCTTCCCACTACCGGAGAAGAAGTCCGCACCATTATTAAAAACCTACACTCCAAAAAAGCCCCAGGACCTGATTCCATCTCCAACAGAGCACTAAAATGCCTTCCTAACCAAATCATCCACTTACTGGTACTGATTTTCAATGCCCTCCTTGTCGGATGCTCCTTTCCTGATGATTGGAAAGAAGCTACAGTGATAGGTATCCCTAAACCGGGAAAGCCCCGAAACGTCCCGACTAGCTATCGTCCCATTAGTCTACTAAACAGTTTAGGGAAAATATACGAACGAATTATCCTCGCCAGATTAAAATCCGTAGTTGATAGCCAAAATCTTATTCCGAACGAACAGTTCGGATTTCGTCCAAAACACACCTGTGTTCAACAAGTGCACCGCCTCACGGAGCACATTTTGCAAGGTTTACAAACCAAGCAGTTTACAGGTGTCATATTCTTCGATGTCGCCAAAGCCTTTGATAAGGTCTGGCACGCAGGCTTAATTTACAAACTGCTCCAACTAAATATACCAGATCGACTCGTACTCATCTTACGAGAGTACCTGAGTAATCGCACCTTTCGGTATCGCATAGACGGCACTTTATCGTCTCGCCGCACAATTCGTGCTGGTGTCCCTCAAGGATCTGTCCTGGCACCCTTATTGTACTCGCTCTACACGAGTGACATTCCACGGGCGCCTATCAAAGAGCGTACACATCTTGCCCTTTTCGCGGATGACACCGCTGTATTTACCACATCCCGCCGGCCTCATGTAATAACTAGACGTCTCCAGAAAGCGGTAGACAGCCTCGGACGCTGGTTCCGCCAATGGAGAATCGAAATAAACCCGGATAAAAGTGCAGCCATGCACTTTATCGGTAATCGCTTTCGATCTCACATAGACACACCTACGGAAATTTCCCTTTACAATACACCGATTCACTGGCAACAGAAAGTCAAGTACCTAGGTGTCACCTTTCAACCTTCCATGACCTTCCACGAGCACATACACATAGTCTGCAATAAGGCTGCGTATGTCATGGGACGACTTTATCCGATGTTATGCAAGAAAAGTAAGATGTCGCTCCGCAACAAAGTGACACTCTACAAAACTTGCATAAGACCAATAATGTCCTATGCGAGCGTTGCGTTTGCACACGTTTCAAAAGTCAGATTGCTCAGGCTCCAAAGACTACAGAACCGATTTATGCGGACAGCCACTGGTTGTCCGTGGTTCATGCGGAACGTTGACCTCCATAGAGACCTCGATCTCCCTACCATTACTCACCTCTTTAAACGTTTTTCGAAATCTTACTTCGAGAAATCTGAGGTACACCCGAACCCCCTGATTTCAGTTGCTTCTACCTACATCCCAGTTAGGTCCGACCATCGAAAATATAGGCGTCCAAAAAGCGTCCTGTATGACCCCGACGATCAAATAACGATCGCCAACACAGAAACACGTAATACACTCACACAGCGTCTTCGCCGGCGAAGACGAGGTCCCAGTTTTCTGACGTCGGTCGGTCGTGGCTTCTCGCCACACTTCCGACGCCGCAATGACTAATCTAAGTCATACCATGAACCCTCCACTACGCGTCGCCCTAAGCCGTGGTCCGGCCTCACAGGAGGCACCCTTAGGACGACGTTCCCCGACTTAAGTAGGGCTTCTGCGCTCTACTTCCTGCATTTCGCAACTTCGGCGATGCTTCTGCGCTCGCCCGTCCCGCCCGGTGACGCTGTAAAAGCCATTAGGGCTAACAGCATACAGTCAGTTCGAAAAAAAAAAAAAAAAAAAGGATATTTGTACTAATTAGCTACACTTATATTATAAATATGTCATTTTGTCACGCTTACACATTTAAAACGCTGGACCAATATTGACTGGTACGAAGTCGTAGGTGCAATTGGCAATAATATAAGTTTGCGTAACACTTCCAATTATAAAAGTATATTCCACATTGACGTAGTTCAACGCACTATTAAATAATTAGATTTTTATTATTACATTAGATCTCGTATGGCAACGTTAAGTAATGCTTTGTAAGCATAAAATAATTCTCAGATGACATCATGCAGTAAAATATTACGCATGAAATAGTCTGCAACTAGGAGGCAAAAACATTATAGAATAATTAAAGATATGGTATAAGCCAACCATTTAACTCAATCTAGTCAAAGCTATCGCTCGTAACTTGATATAAAGGAGGTGACTACCTACACCTACCTTAGCCGTTTTCGTTCTACCTCCGCGCCCTTATACCCCGCACGTCAAGATTGAGTTCAACGGTTCGCCTGTAATATACTAATATAATACATTCTATTAATCATGTTAGGTTTTCCTAATGAATCACAATTTCATTGTTATTTAACTTTGGCACAAAAAACTAATGGGCAAAGAATAGACGGCAATTATACAACACACACGTTTACAACCGTGCAGGACGGCTTTATGAACTATCGTAAAACTCACGATTACTTATGTATAAAATAGAAAAATGTAGACTAATTGTTATTAAGCATATTCAAAAGTTATTATGACATATTATTTTAATAACGACTATTTAATACGCTTTCAAATAGCCTCTTGATGCTGAATGAAGCGAAACTTTTAAGTTATATGATACATTGCTGTTTTAATAAAAATTACTGAACTAGCTTTGTGCATTTTCAACTTATTTCCATTAATATCGCTCATTAATAATATGTGCAGGTGATATTCGATCAAATGAAAAAAACGAAGGGAAATAAAATTATAAACTCATTTAGCCGCGGTTTGAGTATAACGAACATAAGTATGGCGTAAATGTGTTTTCTTATATTAAACTAACATAATGTGGCTGCTTGAAATACATCTGAAGATTAGTTAATTAAAAAATTGACAGTTTTTTTTAATCCTTAAAACAATTTAAATATAAGAAATAACAGGAACTTAATTGGATTTGTCACACTTAAAATTTTAATGTAAATAAAAAACTATAGCTTATATTATAATTAAATATTTTAATAAAATGTTATCATTTAATAATATCGTTTCAATCTAAATTAAATCCATTTCACGAGATCTGATATCGATGTCATTGTATTTCTAATCTGAGACTATTTAGTACAGGGTGGACCTATTCGTTATTTCAAAAGAAACTAGTTTTGTGAGATAAAAACTGTTAGTGTATTATTAAACTGTGTAAGTACACAAAGAGGGATTTTATTAAATTAAGATAAAATTTAAAAAAAATTACAGTAAGATATTCGACTTATTTGACACTGCTGCAATCTGGAGCGGAAATTTTCAATGACGGCCTCAGAAGAGTATCGTGAAATGGTTTGCATTTCCTCTCGACTATTTTACTTTAATTCATATGACAAACACTGGGTTGGTATTGAAAACTTTACTTTAAGGTATTCCCAAAGTAAGAATTACATTGGGGATAAATTCGGACTACTAGGTGGCCAGTTAATGTCATGTCTATTAGATATCACTTTTTGTTCAAAAATTTCGCGAACAGCACTTAATAAGTCATTGGAGGTGTTGCATATTACCCTATCTTGCTATAAATAAAGTGTAAACCTTTGTAAAGAATACGAATCAAAAATAATCTGGGCGTGCAAGGCGTTAGATCGCTTCCTAGAGCCTAGGATTCTCACAATTAGCTCATACACGCTCAACAATCGCGGTATCTATTGATGTTCGAGGTCGGCCGGATTGTGGTTGATTCACTGATGAATATGTCTCCTCGAACGTACCTATTTTAACTGATTACAGTTGATCTGATGGAGCTTCAGTTTTAAAACTAAACGGACTTTTTTTGCTACATGTGTTCGGAGGGGAGGGTATTGGTGGGAGTTGAACTATTTAAGACTGCTTGTATGGGTAGCGCGGTGCAGTACGATTTTTGTCGTGGAGCCTATCCTCCTGATGATGCTTCGGTTTCGGGGCGAAACGATCGTCGAGATTGTGGTGGTGGGTGTGTGTGCTGCTTTTGTGTGCGTTGTTGCTGGTGAATTGCGCCTTGGGGTGCATGTGGTGGCTGGTCCTGCATGTATAAGGTGCGTAGATTTTGCCTGCTTCATACACATTGGCTTTGCATGCATTCACTTAACCCGTGCGGATTATAGCAAAGTAGTTAGTTCTGTTATATTGCTTCTAAACGGACTTTTTGGCCCACCCTGTTTTATAAAATGTGCTATGATATGAACGCATTTATACAGGCACTATAACACAACTACCTCGCTATAATCCGCACGGGTTGAGCGAATGCATGCAAAGCTAATGTGTATGAATGCTAATGTAATGCGACATTGCGATTTTATCGTGAAGCCTTTTCTCCTGATGATGCTTCGGTTTCGGAGCGAAACGGTTGAGATTGTTGTGGTGGGTGTGTGTGCTGCTTGTGTGCTTTGTTGCTGGTGGAGGAGCCTTGGGGTGCGTGTGGTGGCTTGTCCTGCATGTATAAGGTGCGTAAATTTTGTCTGCTTCATACACATTGGCTTTGCATGCATTCACTTAACCCGTGCGGATTATAGCAAAGTAGTTAGTTCTGTTATATTGCTTCTAAACGGACTTTTTGGCCCACCCTGTTTTATAAAATGTGCTATGATATGAACGCATTTATACAGGCACTATAACACAACTACCTCGCTATAATCCGCACGGGTTAAGCGAATGCATGCAAAGCTAATGTGTATGAATGCTAATGTAATGCGACATTGCGATTTTATCGTGAAGCCTTTTCTCCTGATGATGCTTCGGTTTCGGAGCGAAACGGTTGAGATTGTTGTGGTGGTGGGTGTGTGCTGCTTGTGTGCATTGTTGCTGGTGGAGGAGCCTTGGGGTGCGTGTGGTGGCTTGCCCTGCATGTATAAGGTGCGTAAATTTTGCCTGCTTCATACACATTAGCTTTGCATGCATTCGCTTAACCCGTGCGGATTATAGCAAGGTAGTTAGTTCTGTTATAGTGCCTGTAATATGAAATTCCGCAAAGTAACGCCTGCTTCTATGAATCATTTAAACGCATTTATAGTTTATTCAATAACTGAATCTATTGAAATTTAGTTAAAACGTACGCAATTTATATAACCGAAGCAATTGTCGAAATGGACTTTTACTAGTTAGAAAATTAATAAATATCACGATGAAATTTTAATTTTTACAATATCAGACATTAATATAATAAGAATTTATGAGATTCAATTTTACGTTACGTGCTAATCATATTATAGTATAACTTTTCAAATCGACAAATTTGAGGAGATACAGTAACTATATTTTACTTAATCGGAAAATAATGTTAATGAGTACATTACACACATATTAAATATTTTTTTTTTATGTCACTATGTATAGATGTTATTACGGGATTACATTTTGTACGATATAGTCTCTACCCCTTAATAAGTTTAACTACATGCATTAACTACACAAAGAAGTATTTATTTTCTTTCACTTATAGAATATTAATTTTACTACAATTATGATAGCAAATGAACTTTTACAAATCGATTAATTTGATTTGATTTGACTTATATTAGGACGTTATATTTATCTCGCAAACGTCTTGTCTTATTTTGCTCTGTTTTTCTTAATTCGAACCTTGTAGAATTGATAAACCATTAGCCATAACAAGTATTATTTTTTTCAGGGCTCACAGATAAAATTTTATTGCCAAAATATTTTTTACTAAAAGAAAATATTGTTATATTTGAATAATGAAAAAATGACAAAATTTCGCAAGACACCCGCGAAACTCTAAATAAATAGCCTAACTTTATAGTTAAAACAAAAGAAATGTGCGTCATTTCGTTAACAATCTTTGGAATCAACTGGCAAGTAACAAAACACAATACAAATATAATAAAAAATATAAAAATACCCTCAAAAAAACTTATATTAGTGAATAGTAAATTCATAAGCCTGTAAAATAATCTCTTAAGGTACTTAATATATTTTATGAGTATTTTATTCCTTTTCCTATATATATTTCTATTTCTATATTTCTCTTTTATCAGTTTAAAAATAATTTTTGAATCTGCTATGGAAGGCATAATAAATTTAGTATTGATTTTGACGAAAATGACAATTATAATTGAGTAATTTTAAATTAATTGTAATTAAATTCCTTGAGTGAGTGAGTTTTCTAAGACTATGTCAAATTCGTCTAAAGGTTCGAGTATTTGTCTAAGAAACGTGAGTAGACCGCGTTTGCGCAAGAAACTTTGCTCCTCATACATTTCGTCGGTAACTCGGGTCATTGACATCGGCACTAGCATCCTGTGAAGCCAATGTTCCCTGTGGAATGAATAATTTAAATTATTTATAGAAGCAGGCGTTACTTTGCGGAATTCCATAGTACAGAAGCTAAAACAGAACTACTCTACTATAATCCAAAGCAAAACATATAGCAAAATAGTTCTGGTATAGCCTCTGAATAATTTAAATTAAATGCATAAAATGAGACTTCATATTTCTTTATTGTACATCAAGTAAACAATAAACAAAACAAAAGATATAGCATACAGACGTGCAAGGGCGCTTTTAACACTGAAAGTCATCTCTGACAGTCAACCTTTTGTCATTATAATGACAGCTCCAAAAGTAGCGGCCTGTTACAATCCCACATCTGGGAATAGGCCTCCTCTCTCCGTTTCTGGAGAGAAGGGTTGGAGCTAAGACCTACCACGCTGCTCCAATGCGGATTGGTGGGTTACACATATCTCCAGAATTCTCTAGAGACATGCAGGTTTCCTCACGATGTTTTCCTTCACCGGGAAGCGTGTGATAAATTGCAATTATCAATTAGAACCATGAGTTTTAATAGAAAACTCACTAGTGCCTGCCCGGGTTCGAACTCGTATTCCCCTCGAAAGAGTCGCACGGTCTCGCCGCTGGGCTACCACAGCTATGACAGCTTCATATTTGTACCCAAATGTTGAAGTTTATCACACAGTCACGATTAGTACTCCAATACGCTTTTAAATTATCTGATTACCAAGGGCATAAAAGCCTATCAATGCTGCGTTTTAAAAAAAAGTGTATTATTGCAAAATAATTTTATGATACCTTTATACTGATTCAACCAAACCAGTCAAAGACAAATATATAGATTACAACAAATGAAATACAGTTGTAAAGTAAAAGTAGTAAAATAACGGCCAAACAGTAGTAACAATGTAATCAATACTAAGCCAGAGGCTGCTTAGTACTATTAAAAAAAAGTAAAGTAACGGCCTGTTACTATGCCCACTGCTGGGCTAAGGGCTCCTCTCTCCGTTTTTGGAGAGAAGGATTGGAGCTAAGACCTACCATGCTGCTCCAATGCGGATTGGTAGATTACACATATCTAGAATTCTGTAGAGATATGCAGGTTTCCTCACGATGTTTTCCTTCACCGAAAAGCGTGTGATAAATTGCAATTATCAATTAGACACATGAGTTTTTAATAGAAAAACTCATTGGTGCCCTGGGCTTGAACCTATGTCGTCTCTAGAGTAGCACGGTCTCACCGCTAGGCTATCACAGCTTATGAAATACAGTTGATTTAAAATAAATTGCGCCATACCTTAAACTAAGACAAATGAAGAGTTGGAACTTTCCATCTTTTCCAAGCGAACGTCCTACGGAGCCAATTTCATCCATAAGATGGCAGTAGCACCTCCATATGGCCCTGTGCTCTTGGTCCTGTCTGCAGTTATATGCAACTCCGCAACTCTTATTAGTTTGTGTGGTCGATTCATCACATAGACTCATTTTAAATTCATCTTTAACTCTTGCTAGAATGGACATTAGAATAAATGCTTAAAATAAGCCGTGTGGTATCCGACTGAGTAGAATAGACCATCCTCATTTCTTACTGAGGTGTGTTTAAAATGTACGATTAAAGAAAGTTTACGTTTACGCGGCAGGTCGTAAAATACCTAGCTAAATCAAGTAACAACACGTTTATAGCGTGTTGTTACTTGATTTGGCCCTATTTGGGGTAAATACATTAAAATATATTAAGTGCAAAAGCTTAACCAAGAACGAGTTACTAAAAGATTTAACAAGAACGATGCACGTATTCTTAATGGGTCGGAGATTTAGGCCCTGTCTACAATTTGGTCTTATTTAAGTATTTAGTTCTTTGATAGTAATCAATAATAAAAAAATAATAATAATAAAACTTATATTATTTATTTATTTACTTATATTTGTATGTTTAGTGAAGTTTATCTAAGTACGTTTGTTTTGTGTAATTTTAGAACAGTGTTTTGAATAAAATGACGCGCGCGACGCGACGCGAACGCCAGCTAGGACTTTTTATGCATTCGTTCACTACGAGAGCGGCCCCCAGCAGTCACCCGTCAGACACGATAGAGAGAGGCCGCGCGCGGCTTGAACGCGGCTTGGACGCGGTTTTCCTTTTCTTATGCACGTGTGTAATTTTGCGTTTCGGGTGTTGTTCTCAGATTTAGTGACGCGTTTAATCAGTGAAGCGTTTGAGAAGACGCGACCGTCCACGGTTTTAGTGCGCGTTGGGTTACTATTCTCCGATATAGGGACGATTCAATAACGTGTGACCTTACGAAGGTTGCGTGCACACCGGGTGTTATTTAACCGATATAGTGAAGTGTATACTCCGGGAGAAAGTATAGTGAAGTGTATACTCCGGAAGGAACAGACATTACGTGTCCGTGGAAGAGTGCAGAGGCGAGCCAATGGTTTCGGGAATCGGCAAAGTACATACAAGCACACACATACACGTACACATATACACGCAGTGACTCATGAGGCCGGACCACATACAGCTGACGGCCGCATAAGGTAGGTTGAGACGCCGAGACGACGGGCCCAGGTCTCGGAGCTTGTTTCATCCGTCCGCACATTTGTGCGGAACAAACACTATAGTTTATAAATAAATATTAACCGTGATGACACTCAAAGGGCCGCGGCAGAAAACCAGTGCTGCGTGTCACCTCAGTTTTCTGTTGTGACATTTGGCGAACACTGAACCGTTGCCTTCTCTTTGTCATGTGAAGTTTAGAATTAGTTATATTAGTGGCTTGTCTTTAACTCACAAGGGGAAGAAATAAACAGTTTCATTTCATTTCATTTAAAAGACGTTATTTCTCTTAATGTTTGTAGGCAATGATCCATGGCCATACTAGAGGGTTTTTTATTTGTTTAGAGAATTATATTACGTGAGCATTATTTGTACTACATACAGTCAGATTCCTATGGAAATATTATTAACGTCGCCAAAAAAACACATTGATGCAATCTTGTGTTTTAAGTTGAAGGATAGTGTGGAACTAAATTAATGTTTTAAGGTTCTCGCTTTGCAATATTGCCTAAAACTTTTGGTTGATCTTTATAATTTCCCTGTTTCTGCGGTCTTATTACTAGCGAACAATAGGTAACTTAGATAAAATTAAAATTGAATTAAATTAAAATTATAAGACAAGTAACAATGATAGGATAACTTTTGACAAAGCGTTGTTAAAACTTATTCAAGGTTTAAAAGGTATCATTAAATGCAAAGTCGGTAAAATTTAATCCAATTTTCACATAACATAAACTCACCAAAATAATCCCAAATGAAGAGATTCTTCCCGAACAGGCGAGCGGATTTAAAACCACATAAGAATGCTTGTTCCAAACACTTGACCAAACCATTTTCGCCACATAGTAAAACACTTACGGAGTTTGCATCCTTCTCGCGTTTTGATTGGTAATGCCATTTTACTATGGCATTAACACAGTCACCTGTGAAAATTACGATAAGCACCATATTAAATGGACTTGCAATTATACGTATTTCTACCAATTTTCCCGTCAGTAATGATAGATTTAAAAAATCATTCAACATTCTACGATTTATATATAACTAGCACTGCTTCGCCCGGATGGAAATCAATTTGTGACAAACTTTTTCCTATTTCAATGTACATAAAGCTATATGCTATTTATCCTATATTTATAACCCTCACCTAAAACTTCCTAAAAATTGCGCCATCTTTTAGTAAAAACTAAAATACGTTCAGTAGCTTATCAGATATTCGATCACACACAGACCGTTTTTGGGGACTTTGTTTTTTATACGTATATACCATGGCATATATTTATCTAATGACGTTTATAACTTACGTATAGATATTATGTATCACTAATATTATATACAACGTCAATGCGGCCGCTGCATAACGATCAAGTGAGTTCTTAGTACAAACTGTGCTTCCAGAAGCGAACAGTTATATGTATTTGCTGTGTCTAAAGAAGCCAACCTTGTGCGAGAATTTATAATCGTATTGCAAGCAAGCCTTGTGTTGTTATATTGATCACCGTTTTAAATAACCTGTGATAGAAACGTATTAACCCAAAAACAGAATACTAAAATTGATTTCAAAGTTTTCTAAAATATACTGAAATTTTTTTTGGCATCGATTGTTAACGAGTTGGGCAACTTTCAAATAGTAATGTCGCATATAATATAAAATAATTGCAAAAAACTTGATTCGCTGGAAACATCCAGTTATATGTCGTCTTAAATACTGTGACCAAAATAGTTTTTAATATGAATATGGATGAATATATGACTAGAGGGAGGCTGTAGAAAGATGGATGGATGAAAATACATAGTTTGTATGTGTATATGAAAGGAGTAGCGTCCGAGGTGACGAATGACAGAAGAGAATGAAAGTTTAAACAAATTCTTTTCTACTTAGAGTGGGATAAGGATAGGATGACGATGAGATAAATACTTACCTATCATGTGTTGTATTGTGGAAGTTGATAGATGCGTAGTGGGCGAGAGAGCTTGTTGTGCAGGCGCAGGTGTACGAGGCGAACGCTCGCGTGTGCGCGCTGCCACCACCACGCGTTCAGTCGAACCATCGTCGACACCAGTACCAAGCCAACGATTACATGGAAACCTAAAAGAAATCAATAAATATTGGATATAAAACAATTTAAAGTACTTTTTATTTTCAAAAATCCTTTTTGTTCCGCACAAACGTGCGGGCGGATGAAACAACCTCCGAGACCTGGGCCCGTCGTCTCGGCGTCTCAACCTACTTTATGCGGCCGTCAGCTGTATGCGGTCAGGCCTCATGAATAACTGCGTGTATATGTGTACGTGTGTGTGTGCGCTTGTATGTACTTGGCCGATTCCCGAACCCGTTGGCTCGCCTCAGCAATCTTCCACGGACACGTACTGTCTATTTGTCCCGGCGTATACACTTCATTAACGCGGTTAAATAACACAAATAACACCCGGTGTGCACACAACCTTCGTAAGGTCACACGTTATTGAATCGTCCCTATATGGGGAAACAGTAATCCCAACGCGTACTAAAACCGCAGACGGTCGCGTCTTGTCACACGTTTCACTGGTTAAAACGCGTCACTAAATACTTATATCAATATCAAAAGTCAATAAACAATAAACCACACCCAAAACGCATAATTTCGCGTGTGCGTTCTATCATAAAATCCTATATAAGCGTACGCGTCTTGTCTTTATAGTATCCGAAACGTTACTAACTAGCGGACGTGACTTGCTGCAATAGAATGCATGAAGGTCGTTGATCCGGCCGGTCGCGCTCGTGAATTTATACAAAACACTTTTTGTAGTCATCTATAGTAATATATACTTATACTCATATATAAAGCTGAAATGTTTGTTGCAACGCGCTAATCTCAGGAACTACTGGACCGTTTTGAAAAATTATTTGAGTGTAAGATAGTCCGATTATCGAGGCAGACTATAGACTATATAAAATCACGCTTAGATGATACGATCACGATAAAGATTTAAAATAAAAAATTATATTGTAATTTGAAATATTTGCTCTATCCAATATTTATAATTGCACTCCCAGTAATTATAACCTTATAATAAAAAAAATTGTAACACACGTCTTACTGATAAACATTAAAAAGTTTTCTTGGACCTTAGTAATGAATTAAATATTACATCTCATGTTTAACATTTTTATATGTTAAAAAAATTAAAACTAACAATGACGTAGAATAAAATAGAATACTACTTAGTAGTAGTAGGAGGAGCAGCGATAAAAATATTGCGAAACGGCAAAATTTAAAGCTTTCCTTGCGTGCGCTAAGTAAAAGGTGAAAGTTATTCAAAAATCATGTATTACAAAATTTTTCCCCTCTAAAAGTTCTAAATAAAAATCCGCGACTGTATAATATGTATAGCTTTTAAGGTTAAACCACTTTAACCATAGTTAATATAAGTATTACGGTTTACTCAAATAATAAGACTGCAATCCACGCGAACGAAGTCGTGTTTAAAAGCTATCATGGTATAAGTTCGATTCTAGCTAGGAAGTTGGTATTGTTACACAAAACTAATTTTTATTATAGAGTTTTAAGTTATTGATTTCTTAACGTAACATAATAAATTCAAGATTAAATGCTTTTTTAAAATCAATAAATGCTCCTCTAAAGCTTTCTTACGAGTCCCATATACGAATTGGTCGTGTCTCATGATTGAATCACAAAATAGATATGTAGAAGAATTAGTTTGAATAAAGTGTGGTCATATGGTCCCATGGCTATGTGGGTCCCAGGTGCCTCAACATGCCTGTTTCCGGCCTTAGACCACTTCTTCTTTCTCCTACCCTTATCCCACTCTAAGTGGGGTCGGTACAACATGTTTTCCTCTTCCATTCTCTTCTATCATTCGTCAACTCTGGCGCTACTCCTTTTATATGCATGTCATACTTCACACATTCCAACCATCTCTTTTTAGGCCTCCCTCTAGTCACATATCCATCCACATTCATATTCAACACTCGCTTAGTCACATGATCTTCATGCCTCCTCATTACATGTCCATACCATCCCAATCTTGCACCTCTCATCTTTTCTACAATGGGCGCAACTTTCATACTTCCCCTTATATACTCATTTCTTATTTTATCCAATCTTGTCACACCACACATCCATCTTAACATTCTCATCTCATTTGCATGCACTCTTGTTTCATCCATCTTTTTCATTGCCCAACATTCTGATCCATACATTACGACAGGTCTAATGACTGATTTATAAACGGTCAACGGTCAACGGTCTACAAAGAGGGGATGCATTAGATCGTGCAAAGTGGGAGCAGCTTAGTAGGCAAGCGGACCTTGCCATAGGCTGAGATAAACGCAAGGAAGAAAAAAGATTCAAAAAGTGTCCAATATATGTATTTTTCATTTATTTATATTCAAAATTTCCATAGGCGTTTGGATCTTAGTGTTCGAATAAAGATGCCGTTAAACTATACTAATAAGTTTCTGAAATGAATTTTAATTGTGCAACAGTAAGTTATTGATTGTGTAAAATAAAATAATTGACATAAATGATGTAACTTGGAAACAGGATGACTTATAACATGTTTTATAGACCAGGGAACACTAAAATACTGGAAGTTTCAGTATACTTTTAGTTCTTTTCAGTTTACTCACGTATATGTATGTCCGGTAACTTCATTGCGGATGTACACTTGATCTAGAAGCCATCTTGGTGACAAACCAGAATTATCATGACCAATGCGTAGTGTTGATAGAATACCTAAATTTTTGTGCTGAAACATCCATTTCATATATTTTAAATCGTCCTCTAGTACGATTTTAAATTGAATCGTATGAGGTAAGTAGGGTACCGATTTTCGTGGCTTGAAAAGAACTATTTTTAGTAGCCATTGATGTCAAAGGGGTGATGATAATATAACAAATTTTATACTGAAATGATATACTAGGCAAAAGTGATGCTGTGTGACGGTTATTCTTTAGAAAATTTTTTTTCTAAAGAATAACCGTCACATTCACAACATAAATCATAATTGAAAATTTTTAATTAATATAATTTATGAAATTTTTTAACCGCCGTGTGGTATTCGACTGAGTAGAATAGACCACCCTCATTTCTTACCGAGGTGTCATAAAAGGCGACTAAGGTAAGTTGACCCGCCGTGTGGTATCTGGTTGAGTAGAATAGACCACCCTCTTGCTTACCGAGGAGTCGTAAAATACGACTGAGGTAAGTTGACGTCAGGCAGGCGGCCGGATGTAAAATACGTAGCCGAATCATGTGACAACATGTTTATAACATGTTGTGCAGACCCCACTTAGAATGGGATAAGGGCAGGAGGATGTGATGATCAATTTATGAAAATTTTTAAATCACTAAAATTATTTAGGTAAATGAAGATTTCGTCACTTAAAAGTTTATACACAAAATCCAATAAGCTTCAGACCAGGAACTACGAAACTTCGGTAAGGATTATTCGCTCTAACAAGGTAGGTCATCCCAATATTGAATTAATTAACTTACATGAAATACAAATTCATTAGTGTTCCTGGGAATTGGTATTTTAGGTGTCGATTCACCGTTAGCGCCCGATATAGAGAGCCAGCAATTTGCAGTGGTTTGGCTCGCTTTTCGAGATGGTACAATTAGAACTCGATATGGCAATTCTGCAAATAAAGACAAACTTTGCACGTTTGACTTGGTTTTGGAATGCTAAAATTTGGTAGGGGCAAATAACGATCATGCCTGGAATTCATAAAAAAATATGCAAATACTCACGGAATAGTTCTGAAGAATTTATACAATTGGGTTTTTTTGCAGAAGCCAATAACACAAAAGTAATGAAAATATTATTTTGCAATAATCCGAGATAAAGATAATAAATGTAATTATAAATGATAGGGTGTACTATCCGTTCTCATAAATAAATAAATATATGGGACATTTACACACACGGTCGTCCGTCCCCAAAGTAAGTAACTTAATACTTGTGTTATGGGTGACGGACAACTGGTAGATATACTACATATATAATTAAATACATACTTAAATACAAATATACACCCAGGCTCGAAGAACCAACAATTTGTTTATAGAAAATGTTAGCCCTCGGCGGGAATCGAACCCGCGACCCGCGAAGCTGAAGGCAGGGTCACTACCCACAGCGCCAACGGGCCTGTACATACCTGATAACACGCAGAATTCCTAAAAATTCATACACCAATAACCTAAAAATGTCAAAAATCGTTTCGCCCCGTAACCGATGCATCCTTAGGAGATAAGACTTCACGACAAAATCGCAAAAACTTTGTGCAAAGCCTTTGCGATTGGTGGCGATTTATTATATACAGAATTTGGTCGTCGATCGAAATAACAAGAACTATATTCACTCACTTGTAGTCGGGTAGGTGTTGGTAAAGCAATAGTAGTCCACAGCGTTCAACGTTAAAAGATGGTAAAGAAATTGCTCTCTTTCCTCTTCACATCGCAAGAACGCTGTTCTTTTATACTGAGATCGAAGTAACGTTGTGTCCGATAACAGTTCTCGAAGATGCTTTGAAAGTAATTTTTTTTCTAACGATAATCTTACCCACGCTCGAGCGTATCCGATTTCCGTTTTTATATCTGTCATTGCTTGCACATTTCTGGAATATGAAAACCATTATCATTTTCTAACCCTTATCCCAATCTAAGTGGGGTCGGCACAACATGTTACGAACATATTGTCTCATGATTTGACTACGTATTTTACGACCGGCCGCCTGCCTGACTTCAACTTACCTTAGTCGCCTTTACGACACCTCGGTAAGAAATAAGGGTGGTCTATTCTACGCAGCCGGATACCACAAGGCACTTAACTTAGTCGCCTCTTACGACACCTCGGTAAAAAGAAGGGTGGTCTATTCTATTCTGCCGGATACCACACGGCGGATTTTTGGAACATGGAAAATATTAAATGAATATATATGGGACAATTACATACACGGTCATCCCACGGTCGGTCCCCAAAGTAAGTAAGTTAATACTTATGTTATGGGCGACAGGCAACTGGTTAATACATTTCTTATTTATAATATATATTTAAATACATATGTAGAACCAACAAATTGTAATTAGATAATATTGGCCCTGGGCCATCGAATAAGCTGGCACTCAGCCTTGGCCGGAATCGAATTTGAAATCCACAGGTTGAAGGCAATGTCGCTAACAACTGCACCAATGGGCCGGTAATAAAGACAAAAAAAAACAATAATGGAAGTTTGGGGCCGTCAGCCAATTTAGCCCTTGTATTAATTACTCTTTAACTTAATAAAACTTTTAGCTGATGGTTAACTTTCAAGTAAGACTGGATAACAATCGAAAACTTTAGGCAGATTATGCTAAGTAGAATACCCAACTTAAACAATAAATATATTCATGTGTTTCCTTCAACGGTTGGCGAGTTCAAACATCAGTTGCTCCATAACAAGTTAATGAAGGTCATAGTACTAAGCTGTGATAGCCCAGCGGTAAGACCGTGCGACTCTTTCTAGGGGAACACGAGTTCAAACCCGGGCAGGCACCAATGAGTTTTTCTATTAAAACTTATGTGTCTAATTGATAATTGCAATTTATCACACGCTTTTCGTTGAAGGAAAACATCGTGAGGAAACCTACATATCTGTAGAGAATTCTAGGGATATGTGTAACCTACCATTCCGCATTGAAGCAGCGTGGTAGGTCTTAGCTCCAATCCTTCTCTCCAAAAACGGAGATAGGAGGCCTTAGCCCAGCAGTGGGCATAGTAACAGGCCGTTACTTTACTTTTTTTTTATAGTACTAAGCAGCCTCTGGCTTAGTATTGATTACATTGTTTGTCAAAGAAGAGGACTATTATGATGTCCCTACATCATACTTTCAATGTATTTAAGTGCAAGCCTAAGATGTAAATCGCTATAAGATAATCAAAATACTATATTTGGATACAAGAGTTTCGTTTATTTATACACGAACTGAGTGCCCGCGCAATATTAAAAAGCAGCATGAATGAAAATTATCAACGAAATGAATTCAAATGTTGATTCATTATGTATATTTTTAGCACGTTCATTACTGAAACTTTCCAAGTTATATAAATATTCTATGTATATGCTTGAATTAATAGTCGAGCAAGTAAAGTGTTCAATGAGGAAAACTGTCCAAAATTCTAGCATTACCACATCTTTGGTTGACCTCATAGAAAAATGTTATGGGTCTATCTGCGGACTATATGGAACTTCAATATCTGGATTGCACTTCAATATCTTGATAACCTCATTTGCCGCTAGGTTTTAACCAGCCACTGACCACGGTAAGCTACACCCTTCTAGAAGATTTGCATCAACCTTGTATAATATGCATTGATGGAACCACAATTGAAAAATATCATTTGTGCAACCACTTTGCCATAGAGGTAATTACTATCGAATAGTAATACGTAGCGATAACTAGTAAAATATAGTACGTGGCAATTAATAATGCACATCGAGGCTTAAGAGTGAGAAATCAGCTAGATTCTGCTTCATAGAGCATTGTCTCTGTCGCACAGACTGACGAACCCGTGTGAAACGTACACATACTGAGTGAAAGTGACAGCTCTCTACAAAACTGAACTGGCCGGCTGTT
Source organism: Morpho deidamia (assembly GCA_947086505.1). Classification (NCBI taxonomy): domain Eukaryota; kingdom Metazoa; phylum Arthropoda; class Insecta; order Lepidoptera; family Nymphalidae; genus Morpho; species Morpho deidamia. Next base: position 8,556,850 of record CAMTZC010000025.1, read on the forward strand.
TCGTTTTAAACATCGATGTGCATTATTTAATGCCGGGTACTATACTGTTTCGATTTTATTATAAATTTTAATATTTAAAAAAATTTCATACCTCATGTCAAATGTAAGATTTTCCGGTAAAGGCCGTAAAGGATTTGGTGGTTGCGATGACTTACGCTCCAGCGTGCCAGAATTGCTGAGACGATCTCGAGAACTATCTCTCGACCCACCCCGTGAACTATCTCGAGATCTATTTGCACTTGTACTCTGTTGGCTTTCTACTTCCGCACCAACTGACGATAAATCTGACGAGATTTAATACATAATTTAAATGATTCAGATGTACAAAAACATCATTTCATATTTAAAGTTTCTTTATAAAAATAATAAATGGTCAATAAAATTAGTTAAACCGACGTAGCCGAAGGCATAATAAATTGACATATGCTTTCCTTTAAATCTAAGTAATTAGCGATGTCACAAAAGAGATAGTTGGAGCGGTTATAAATGTCTGAATGGTGTTATAAGTATCTAGTAAGATTCTTCTAGATTTATAATTGAGGATGATACTTACAGTCCAATCGTTTGCGTAATACACACCAAGCCAATGCTGCATGTTTAAACAATATGTCATTAAATACTATTTCTTTAAGAAGTTCTTTCAAAACTATTTTCAATAAAATTTAGGGTTTCTACATAACTTAGGTGCTATAAATTTCAGCTACTTTAAACACCCTATTTAAATTCGATGTTAGATGATATCAAACCAATACAAAGTTACACTATAGCACTACGATTGCCTTTTCATCCATTTAATATCAAATTTAATCCATGGCTGTTGGTGATGTAATTAAGGTTCACTTTTCTAGCTGGTTATATCGTTCGGAAAGGAATTAATAACAGACGTGTTTCTAGGTTCAATGTTTTATTGCGACTGACTTAACAACTTAACTCAACATACCGCCCACCAAAGGACCATAGGGGTCCTTTAAAATAAATAATTACAGAATTTAATCAAAGCACATAATTACATCTAATTAATTAAAAACATTCCAATAATTTTATCATGTACTAAACTAAATGTGGGCTTCTAGCATAACATAACAATACTTTAATATTGATACAGTTTTTTTTACAATATTAAATTCCTGTATACATTTTTTAAATTTGTTTACTTCAATAACTTTAAATTTAATACATTAATCATCATCTTTCTTATAAATAGGTAGCAGACATAATTTTGTAACAGATCTTTTAGTAATAGTATTTCCACTCTTTACACTGTACACACGCGTGAGACCGTCTGGACCTGGGTGTTTGTCCACAATTCTACCGAGCAACCATTTTCCCGGTGGTAAGTTATCGTATTTAATGTGCACAATATCTCCTATATTCATTTCTTGTCGAGGTCTTAGCCACTTCGGTCTTTGTTGAAGCCTCGTCAAGTATTCATTTTGCCATCGACTCCATAAATCATTAAGTAATTTCTGTGTATGTTGCCATCTTGATAAGTTACTTATCTTCAACTCTTTTAAGCTAGGTTCGGGTATGGCTATTGGCGCTTCGCCTATCAGAAAATGTCCTGGCGTTAAAGGTTCTACACTGTCATTGTTTTCATTGACTGGACACAAAGGTCGCGAATTGAGGCAGGCCTCAATTTGGCACAACAAAGTATTTAATTCTTCGAAAGTCAAGTTTGTAGTGAGAATCCTTTTCAGGTGATGCTTGAGGGATTTAACTCCAGATTCCCACAGGCCACCGAAATTCGGGCTATAAGCTGGAATGAAATGCCACTGGGTGCCATCAGTAGCAAGAGAATCAGCTATCTGACCGGTAAATTGTAAACCGGCTTCTTTCCAAGCCTTGTCTAATTCCTTGTTGGCACCCACGAAATTTCGGCCCTGATCACTCCACAAATTTGAACATCTGCCTCTTCGTGCACAGAACCTCTTGAATGCACCTATAAAAGCTGCAGAACTTAAGTCACCTACTAGTTCAAGATGGATAGCCTTTGTGGCCATGCATACAAATATTGCAACGTATGCCTTATTAGTTTTGGCTCCTCTGCCCTTTGCAGTAATGATTTGAATTGGGCCAGCAAAGTCTACTCCAGCGTTACTGAATGGGCGTGATGGCGTCACTCTCACTTTCGGTAAATCTCCCATCATCTGGGTTCTTGCCGTAGAACTCTGTTTGGCGCAAATTAAGCAATCATGTACATACTTCTTAATCAAAGTTCTAGCCTTAACTATCCAATATTTGGACCTAAGAAAGCAAAGCATCAACTCTACACCTCCGTGCAGCGTCTTGCGGTGTGCTTCGGCAACAACAAGGTAAGTCAATCTATTTTTATTATGCATGATTATAGGATGCTTATTTTCAGTATCTAATTTTGCATTACGAAGTCGTCCGCCCACCCTGAGAATGTTTTCGTCATCCAGGTAAGGGTTTAGTGATTTTAATGTACTTGTCCTTTTTAATTCTTTTTTTGACTTTATCGATTCTATATCTTCTTTATAACTGTCTGCTTGTGATTTTCTTATACATATTTTTAAAGCTTTGTCTAGTTCTTCTGTAGTTATCGCTTTTTGTCCTGCATGCTCATTACCCTTTTCCTTTCTGTAATTTAGAAATCTTTTAGAATAAACTATAGTTCTTTGCAATTCTGTCAGACCACAATAATCTTCAAATTTTAACACTTCTTTTTCTTTCGTTTCTTCGATATTTAAGTGAGACTGTATAACATTTCTTTTCTCTATTTCCGTGCTAAAATCTGTGTTTCTTGTAATATTCATTTCTTTCTTTGACAGCCATTGCGGTCCTTTCCACCATAAATCTTTCTCCCTTAGCTCGCGTAATGACATCCCTCTAGATGCTATGTCAGCTGGATTCTCATGGGACTGGATGTGGTGCCATTGACATCTACTTGTGATGCCGAGAATTTCGACGGTGCGATTTGCAACGAATGGTGTCCATTTACTCGGTTCTCTAGACAACCATGCAAGTACTATGGTCGAGTCTGTCCACGCACATATCTTTGTTGCAGGTATTCTCATTGCACAGCTGACCTGTTTCATTAATTGTGCGAGAAGAACTGCACCACACAATTCCAATCGAGGCAAGGAGATTGTTTTTAATGGAGCCACTTTAGTTTTTGCAGCAACGATAGCCGTTTTTATAGTACCATTAGGGCACTCAACGCGACAATATACAACGGCAGCATAAGCCTTCATGGATGCATCACTGAAGCCATGAAGTTGAACATAATCTTCCCCAGAGGAGGTTGTGCCAAGCCATCGGTTAATGCTAACGTTGTTGACATTTAAGAAATCTGTCCTAATATTTAACCACTCTTCTCTTAGCGGTGAAGTGATTTCATCATCCCAAGACAACTGTTCGAGCCAAAGCCTTTGTATTAATATCTTGGCAAGTATTATGCAGGGTGCTATCCAGCCTAATGGGTCGAACAACTTTTGTATTTCAGATAATATAATTCTTTTGGTGATAATGGTAGTTGGTAAGGGTGGCAATGCTAAGCTGTATTCAATCTGATCTTCTTCTAAGTCCCATAGAACGCCCAATGCTTTAATCTTTCCGTCAACATTTAAATCAATATGAGTGTTTGATGAACGTTCACTTGGATCAATTGTCATCATGAATTCTGCGTTGTTTGACGCCCATTTCTTAAGTACAAATCCACCTAAACTTAGCAATTGTTTCAAATCTTGACTGATTTCAATAGCCTTCGTTGGCTCATCGCATCCTGACATCAAATCATCGACATAAAAATCTTCTTTAAGGATTCTTGCGGCCTCTGGATATTTGTGCCCTTCGTCGGAAGCTAATTGTAGAAGAGTTCGTATGGCGAGATAAGGTGCGGACGCTGTTCCGAAAGTCACAGTCAGAAGTCTATAGTCCCTAATTTCTTCTGAGGGATCACTACGCCATAGAATTCTTTGATAATCACAATCATCTTTATCCACCATTATCATCCTATACATTTTATGAATGTCAGCTACGAAGCAAACAGCGTGCATCCGCCATCTCATCATAAGACTACGAAGGTCTTCTTGCAGTATTGGACCCAACAGCAGTTCATCATTTAGCGAAATACCATTGGAACCCTTACAGGAGGCATCAAAGACTACACGGGTCTTCGTGGTTTCCTTGTCTTCGCGGCAGACAGCGTGATGAGGTAAGTATAATGATTTTTTATTATTTATTTCTTTTACAGGTATCTCTTCCATGTGCTTAAGATTTTTATATTCTTCTATAACCTTTGTGTATTCTTTTTTCAGGTGTACGTTTCTCTCAAATCTTCTTTCAAGTTGCAATAATCTGTTCATAGCGTTGTTTCTAGTATTACCTTCTGTACATTTGTTATTTTCATTCTTAAAAGGTAACTGTACTATGTATCTTCCTGTGCTGTCACGTTTATGTGTTCTTTTATAAATTTCTTCGCATTGCTGTTCTTCCTTAGATAATCTTCTATTTGTATTAGAGTCAATTTCCCATATGCTTTTCAAAAGTTCATGTATCTCTAACTCTTCTATTTGTTGACACATGACGGTAATCTCTTGTTCATTTTGCTCTTTTGCTTCTCCAAACACTATCCACCCAAGGCTGGTTCGTTGTGCACATGGTGTACCCGGGGGACCCTTGATTAAACCGTCTTGTAACATTGTGGCATATTCCTTAACACCAAGCAAGAGATCTATTGTTCCCGATTTATAATAGTCTGGGTCCGCTAAATTCAGACCTGATAAGTGTGTCCATTCTTGTTCAATTCTAACTTTATTCTTCATCTTAGGTATATAGGTAGTCAGTGGTCTAGACATTATATAAGCCCTCACATGAAGGTTGAATCCTGACTCCCAGCGTGATAAAACTTGTATATTAACTTCTTGATTGATGGACACCTTCATAGACTCCATACCGGTAACAACTTTCTTAGTGGGATATCTTTTTAACTTGAGTAGGTGAGCCGCCTTCTCGCTAATAAAACACGCCTGCGATCCCTTGTCTACAAGCGCCTTGATAACTGTAGTATGTCCTTCGTCGCTTTTAACTATCACTAACGCGGTTGCAAGTAACGCGACTTGTGGTTCGCTTATATGGTGCGACGTTATCATAGTGTTGACACGCACGTCTTCTACATTGGGTTCGGTGGACACGGACGGTTGAATGGGTTCTTGATGATCCGACGTGTTCACCCTTCTCGGAAGATGTAGAAGAGAGTGGTGGCGCCTGTTGCATATTCGACATGATTGTGGTACTCGACATTTCATACTAGAATGGCCTTGCTTCAAACAATTAAAGCACACGTTGTTGTTTTTCACAAATACACCGCGTTCCGAGGGTTGCATTTTTATAAACTCGCTACAATGACTTAATGTATGATTTTCGTTACATTTAGAGCAACCTTTATTTGTCATTGTCACATGCAAAGCACGGTCTCTCACAGTTTTCTCTCTAAACGTTGATACAGGCATGACAAGTTCCAATGTACGAAATTTGGATTCTAAAAAACTCTTAAGACCCTCCCACGTAGGTAATTCTTCCGAACTATTTTTGTAGGAGAACTCTTCCCAATCCTTGTGCGACTCTGGGTCTAATTTTTGAGTTACTAGAAATATGATTACTGGATCCCAAGAGTCAATGCAAATTTTCAAATTTTTCAGGCTATTTAAACACTCTGTAGTGATATCCAAAATTGATTTTAAATTACTTGCCGTTTGAGTAGTGCATTTGCGTTGCATAAACATTCTTCGTAATAACGAGTTGACTATAAGGCGGCGGTTACCATACCGGTGCGATAGCGTTTCCCAAGCTTGTGCGTAATTGTTTTCGGTTATGGTTATATTTTTAAGAAGAGCTGCTGCTTCTCCGGAAACGGTGGTTTTAAGGTAATGAAGTTTTTGTACTTGGCTGAGTGACGTATTCTGATGTACGAGTGACAGGAACATATCTTGATAGGTAGGCCATTCTTCGTAATTCCCGGAAAAAATCGGAAGATTAATCGTCGGCAGTCTGAATGGTATACCAGACATATTTTCAGAGGTATTGCTGTCATTTCCGGTTTCCTGTGGCTGAGTCTTCATCATCAGCATGTCTCTAAGGTCAGCTTGTAAATAAAGGTATAAATCTTCACTCTCGTGAAAGTCTTCATTTATGAAATAAGATATTGTACCCCGTTGTTCTCGTGTGGTGTATTTCACTAAGCTTTCATGAGCCTTCTTAAAAGTTGACCAATACTCTTCGATAGTTTTTATTCGTGTCTCTATGTATCCCTTAGTAAGACGCTCTTTAGGACACTTTTTCAAATTAATCTGAGCCTTTTTTAATAATAAAGCTGTGTCTTCTAACACGCTAATCGCTTGCTCCATAGTCGTAGTCTTAACAAACAACTGCAGGTAACTTCTTATCTCTGTTGAACGCGGGTTCTATTGTTCTGGCGAGTCGATGCGTTCGAATGAATCCGGCTCGAAGGACCATATGGTGATGTAATTAAGGTTCACTTTTCTAGCTGGTTATATCGTTCGGAAAGGAATTAATAACAGACGTGTTTCTAGGTTCAATGTTTTATTGCGACTGACTTAACAACTTAACTCAACAGCTGTAATGCTCAGTACCGATTAACTTAATAAGAGACATTATTAATGATGATTCTCTTTTATGTATAAAGGTAGAAGCGGTACTGCGATGCGATATGTTCTTATTTGAATTTAAAGTACGATAATTAAAGAATTTATTAAAGGGACATACCGGGAGTAAGGTAATTAGGATCGATAGGCTTAGCTGAATTGTTACACTGTTCGAGCTCTTGATAATTCATCAGATGCATCCAAAGAGCAGATTTTCCCATCTTGTGTTGTAGACCGTGCGACCACAGTCGCTCCAACAAATCACAAAGTGACGCTATCATAGTGCTTTCTTCTACTCCTGTGATTGAAACCTCGCATCCTAAGCCTAGGTCACTTTCTTCAGTTCCCATCTTCTCAAGAAGCATACGTTTAGTTTTGCTTTTGCATTCCTGCATAAAATAGGTCTTATAATAAATAAATAAACAGAACAGAGTGAAATGAACACTTAAAAATGATTTATCATAATAATCATTATATCAAATTAATGTCAGATCAAACGAGTCACGTTCAAAAGTAGTCATAGCGCAGGTTTATTAACATTTTGGAGGTACGCGGGTAAGCCGCCGAAATCCAAACATGAGGGGATTTGGACCTTATACTACGTATAATTCTCACGTTTATCTCGATTCCGGTGTATAAAGCCTTATTACTGAGGCTTTATCTTAGGTTATAAATAAAATATACTCTTTTGACAATAACTTAAGAAAGCCTTTTTGGTCACTTCTTTTTTCAGAGTACGCTAATGCTCGAAAGTTTTAAGTCTATAAGTTTTTGTATTTACATAATTTTGACTTCAAAAAATCTAAAATTATTTGTAAAGGTTACCATTTTTTTTACAAATTCTTCAATTTGCTTTTGGGTTCAACCAACCAAAAAATACCTGGTTATAGGCATACTAATAATAGTTATCAGTACATAGCGAAGACAATCACATACAAGGGCTATAAATGCGACCGCTTAACACAACATTTCCTCAGTAATTTACACAAAAGGGGCAAGATAGTATACACAATACACGATTTTTCTAAATATAAGATTAAAATACCTTTAATAGCTTCTCGACGAAGGTTCTGTTATTCTGTGCTATTGCTGCAGGGGTGACCTCAGTCGAAAGTCGCCTACCGATGTCGCCAAGCAACAATTCCGGTGGACAATCTTTCACTTGCCACTTGGCAGTCTTTATACGCTTCAAGCTATTAGTTCTGTAACATAAAAGTAGTTTTCAGGCTGTTTTGTATAAAATTTTTGCTTTCCACATATATCAGCTTTGTAAGCGTGAAGCGATTTACTTTTACATTACACAACTAATGACTACATAAAAAAAACATTTTTTTCTTTACCAACAGCGGTACATAATTTTAATTAAAAGAAACAAGACTGGAATAATAAGATATTTTAGGATGTTGTCAGATATTTAAAATACACAAACATAGGATTGAAATTTTTATTTATATTTCGAGTGATATTCGCTGAATATTAACACTAGTAGTTGTTATCGTTAATATAAAATATTATGCTTAGCATTAAATAAACAAAATACGTTTTCATAAAATATGCAAAACTAAAAAAAACATGAATATTCCATGCAATATTAACAACTGCATAAACTACAAAATCGTCAACAATGAACTACGTTTCATAAGTTATTACTAATACCTGTTGGTTTAAAACCCGACGAGCATAATGTTAATATGATTAATTCAGAAAGTACATGCAAACAGCACAAAATAAAATTATATTTACATGTATAACAACCATGCAAAACATCACAACTCGAAGCATTACTTCGATAGGACACCGAACTCGATAAAAATTGAGTGAAGAACAAAAATAATTACTTTTATGTACTAATATCCTTTCACCTTCACGTCATAATATGTGAATATTAAATAACAAACGGAACTCATATGAAATTTGCTAACACATTTGGCTAAGACAAAAAAACTCACAGAGGTTCAAATTAACACGCAATTTTTATCAAGTCGGTTCCTAAAACTAACAATTACAGATATGTTCCTTAATTTGCGCTTAACTGCGTGCGTAAAATAATTGCATAAACAAATTTATTGGTCATGAACCTTATAGTTACATTTTAACATTTATGTTTGTTAACATACGCCTTCATATTAGTGAAAATTTTTCATACATTATACCAACGAAATTGGTAAAAGAAAGTGGGTTAATAAAGGGTATGTATTTGTGTAACCAAATATATTAAACTTTTATTATTAGCTATCGAACATAACGCAGTTATAAAAATTATTGTTTATAAAAATAAATTTAAGTTATAACAACACACATGAAAGATTGAGCTTCAGAAATATATTTGAACACGATACTATTTTACTGGTAAAAAAATAAATTCAGTTAAATTTAATAACAATTTGATTTGATGGCTTTGCTATTACTAATTACAATAGTAAATATCAGATTAATTATAATGCTTCAAGCTAATTTTTTATAATTTTTTTTAAATTTATAATTAGAAACTTTCTATGCAGACAAAAACTGAGATTCAATATTGATATTCTCATCTAAACTCTTAATTAAGAATAAATAATTATATTTATTAAAAAAAATATGCAATCAGCAACTCTTAGTAACGAGTATTGATATTGTACAAGGCAAGAAAAAATACTGCCACTATTAAAAATATAAATAGGTAAATTTGCTTTTTCTATCTACCTTAAATAATTCTTATGATCTATACATACAAACAATAATAACAATGCTTGTATTGAGTCATAATATATCTGTGGATCCTTCTACATGCAATTCAAAACTCATTTCATGCAAATTAATTCCAAAATATCTATTATGAACGAATGTATTATACATTAAAATTACAAATAATGCGTTACATTCATTATAGGCTTAGTTATAGCAAACTTTCTAAATACATGATTAAGTGCAATTCGTTTATAATTTATATATATGAACGTGTATGTTTGTCCTTCTTTCTGACTTGATTTTTTGTACAAGACAGTTAAAAAACTAAAGAGTGCAATTGACTACTTTTGATCCAAAAAATTAGATAGTCACAGTTCAAGTTCAATCACAGTCACACAGTTAGACAAGATATTAAATTAGTAATTTTACTCAAATGTACGTACAGAATGAAATAATCCATTCCTAAACTTGCAAATTTTAAAGGACAAAAGTTTAGACCACCATCAATCACTCTCCAAAATAATTTGGTTATTTAGATTTTACGTTAATTTTCATAAGATCCGTCGAAATTTCGAATATCGTGATTGTTTTTATTATTATGAGACAAACTGTAATGTAGAAGCAACCCACAGACAAGCAATCACTAAACACATTTATAGCTCCAAAATAAAAAGCACATTCCCATGCTACTAAATTATGCGAGAAACAACATTTTTTTTTACTATATACTTACCAATTTAATTACAATTAAATGCGTCTTTAATTCGAGTATTACGTTGAGACCAATATATACTCATTTACAAATATTATATTATAGTAAAACAAATTAAAACCAATTGTTTTTTTATCACTGACAACCATAATGACCACATATTGAGATCATTATAGCATGCAAAAAAGTCGACAAATACAATTGATTAATGTAAAACCATCAAAAGTTTAACCCTATGGGTTCAAAAACTGTACTACTTCGTGCCCAAATACATGCAAATGACATTTATATTCTAAAGATGATTTACAAATCACAACCAGTCCTAGAAAATAATAATATTAATGAACATTAATGTAAATTAAACATGAAGAAACATTGTAAAATATATATAATATTAACTCAGATATTTGTATATCATCTGTTTAAGGCATTTGTATAGGAGGAATACTACATTATTCTATATATCGATTGTGAACTGGCAAATTGTCCTATCTAATTTTTGACAACTTTTCAGGAAGACGAAAAAACGTGATTATTAATAAATTGATGATGATTAATTTTTATGTAATAAAAAGCCAGTTGACTTGAAATATGTTTATTTATATACAAATTTTCTAGTAGATAATACATGTTGATACGGTAAATGAGGGGCAGTAGTACCTAATGCCGTTAAAAAGTGATTTGCCTTAAAATTGAGATAGGACATATTGCCGGTTCACAGTCGATATATATAAAAATGAGTCTCTACTTCCTATGGTCATTCTTGCATGATGAAACAATTTCGCTAAGTTATTCTTTTTTGTGTTATATTATTTTTAGAAAACTCGAATGAAAGATTTAAGAAAAAAAAACTCGATTTTCGTCTATGATCTAACATATCCGTATTACTCTTAATGCGCCGCGTGTAGTACCGTGGGGCGCAGGTAGTTAATACATATTTTATTCCGGTAATTCTCGTTAAATTAATTATTGTAACGGACGGTACACGAGTGCATTATTGCATGTGCAAGCGAGCAGGCGTATCGCACCTGCGGTCCGAAGGCGGGGGTGGAGTTAAGGCAGCCGCGTCCAAACGCGCGGGGAACGCACGGTAATATGCCGCTCTATGGGGCAACCTCTCCCCTGGCGCACCGACCTCCACTTCGCAGGTCCATACACTACTCCCCGCCCCCGAACTTCCGGCCCATACGCTGTAACCACGGATCGCCAGCCCCCCCTCACCTAGTCGGCCCCTGCAACAATTATTTTTCTTCTTTTTTATTGACACATGTTTGTGATGGACGATTAATTGTCATCTATACTTATCTATAAAAGTAGCGGCCTGTTGTGTGTGTGTGTGTGTGCGCCTAGCAAAAGTACGTAAATCGTTTGTGGGTTTGGGTATAAGATTCTATAATAAAATTGCGAAATCAATTTTGGTCATGCCATTACAGCAGTTTAAAAACACTGTTAAAAAGAGGCTGATACAGAAAGCCTACTATACTGTTGAAGATTACTTAGATGATAAGGATGTGTGGATATAGGTGCACTTCTACCCTGTACAAGACAGAAATAAATAAATGTAACTAGTTCTAAGATTTATATTTTAAAAAGAGCAACCGCCGAGTTTCTTGCTGGCTCTTCTTGGCAAGAACAGCTTTCCCAACCAGCAGTAAAGTTGACGATTCAAAAGCACTTGTTGACAAGTTTACTTGAATAAAGAATATTTTGATTTGATTTGATTTGATACAATCCCACTGCTGGAAATAGGCCTCCTCTCTCCGTTTCTGGAGAGAAGGGTTGAAGCTAAGACCTACCACGCTGCTCCAATGCGGATTGGTAGGTTACACATCTCCAGAATTCTCTAGAGATATGCAGGTTTCCTCACGTTGTTTTCCTTCACCGAAAAGCGTGTGATAAATTGCAATTATGAATTAGACACATGAGTTTTAATAGAAAAACTCATTGGTGCCTGCCCGGGTTCGAACCCGTGTTCCCCGCGAAAGAGTCGCACAGTCTCACCGCTGGGCTATGACAGCTCCATACTAATCTATACTTATTATAAAACAAAGCCCCGAAAAGCTGTCTGTCTGTATGTAATCGATTTTCTCATTTTGTATGGCTTTCAGCAAAAGATACTGAAATACTTCCGGATGGTTTAGGTAAATAGTACATATCGGTACTATGTAAATTGTGTTGAAGAGATCGAGCACTTGTTAGAAAACTTATATAAACTTAAGGTGGAATTTTGCAAGTTAAATTTGACCCACTTACCGAGGTCCGATTAAGCTGAAATTTTACTACTAGTCCAGTACATACTAGTCCAGTCCCAACGACCATACATATTTATGATAAGCTTGACCTGATGATGCTTTCAGGATTGGCTCCAGACGGTTAACAGTGAGGACATTAAATCTCATTTAAAGCTTTAATAAAAGCCTTTTTAACTTGACATGCTAAATTTAGACTATCGTGAGAGGTATTCATAGTTAATGTATTGAAATACGATATAATTACGTCTTATTCCATCGGGTGAGCCCGACTATTTTCTAGTCCATACCGCAAACCCCGGGCAGGCACCAATGAGATTTTCTATTAAAACTTATGTGTCTAATTGATAATTGCAATTTATCACACGCTTTTCGGTGAAGGAAAACATCGTGAGGAAACCTACATATCTGTAGAGAATTCTAGGGATATGTGTAACCTACCAATCCGCATTGGAGCAGCGTGGTAGGTCTTAGCTCCAATCCTTCTCTCCAAAAACGGAGAGAGGAGGCCTTAGCCCAGCAGTGGGCATAGTAACAGGCCGTTACTTTACTACTTTTTTTTTACCGCAGCCCTCGTGGTTACGCCGCCGAACTCATAACAAATAACATAATAATAAGGCATGAAACTAGTCGACCCGATAGAGTAAGACGTGAGTATAGCCGGTCCTTAAATTAACTTTGAGCCAATCAATACATGCGTCAAGAACTACAATATTTCCTCCACCATTCCTTAAACGTATGCAGTTTATGATTAACAAGATTAATTTCCCTTTTAAGCTAGTTGACACAGAATTTGAATGGAAATAGCATTCCCTTTTTACCGCGCAAAGACGTGATTAACCAAATTAGTAAGTTTAGTTATATTGGTAGAACGGTCTTTAGTTTTATTTTAAAAATATATTATTCTCCTCATGAAGTGAGAAGCATTATTTTAGGCCCAAGAAAACCCTGTTATTTTGTTAGAACATAACATCATTTATCGTGCTATGTTCCAAGAAATGAGCGAAAATATTACTTCTAAAGATTTAGCTGGATTTGATATATCAATATAAATCGTAGTGACTTTTATGTAACTTTACAATAAGCAGATACAAAGTCAACACAATTCAATTTGTTTACTACGATAAATGTTATAAATAAAATCCACAAACGACAAGGTTTTTAATTTTTCTAACCATTTCTAAATCAAAGGGAATATAATTGAATTTTTTTATCTGAAAATAAGATACGCTGTATTAACTTCTACAATTCTTTAATTTTGCTTACCTGACAGCTTTTATCCTATGCTCTAATACTTGCAGATTAGCGTCATATTCTCCCCAATTAGCCATGATCTTGTTATCTATGAGTGTCGCAAACATTTGTGTTTCGAGGAACCGCGATAGAAACGGCCTGTGCCGTTGTGGCTGATCTGACAGGAAGGACGCCTTATCGAAGTTCACCATCGACTCGCGTGCAGATAACCACGAATCACGGTCCTTGTTTGAATTAAAACAATCCAAATTATATCAAATATCATCATCCTCCTACCCTTATCCAACTCTAAGTGGGGTCGGCACAACATGTTATAAAACATGTTGTTTTGTATAAATTCACCGCATAAGGTAGGTTGAGACGCCGAGACGGCGGGCCCAGGTCTCGGAGGTTGTTTCATCCGCCCGCACGTTTGTGCGGAACACATGATTTACGACCGGCCGCCTGACTGACGTCAACTTACCTTAGTCGCCCTATACGACACCTCGGTAAGAAATGAGGATGGTCTATTCTACTCAGCCGTATAACACACGGCGACAAATTATATCAAATATAACCGACGAAAATCATAAACCTATACATTAATTTGTATGGTAAAAATGTCTGGATTTGAAATTCCTTTCAGCTTCATACAAGACTGCGGTTTAATAATGTGAATTGTAAAATGTTTAAAGATTGACTGCCGAGTTTTTTGCTGGTTCTCCTCGGTAAGAGCAACATTCCCAGCTACAAACAGTTGTAGCTTCATTAATCATATTGATCCTTGACGATTCAAAAGTGCTCGAAAGAGCTTACTTGAATAAAGATTATTTTGATTTGATTTAATACGTGAAGCAAAAACTTTGTACTCCGTTTTATGAAAATTAAGCGGACGAAGGAGTATGAAATTTGGCTTATTTATAGTTTATATAGAGGAGTACAGATCGCAATTTTTTTTTTTATAATAATGCATGTAAAATTAAATCAATAAATACAATTTTTTTGATTCTTCGAGTCTGGGTGTATTTATATATATTTCAAATTATATGTATATGTGTGTATATATTTACCACTTCTCTGTCACCAGTACCACAAATATTAAGTTACTTACTTTGAGGACTGATGACCAAAACTACACACCTCCATACATATGTACTGTTTTGTTTATGGTTTATGTCTGGGGTCAAATTGTAAAGAAATTAATATTATTTGTCTATAGTCTTACTGAATGTTTTACATAATCATTAAGCCAATTAGGATTTTATTATTTAAAATAACGTTGTAAGTTGAGCCAAACTATATAATTAATGAACTAAAACAGAACAGCAAAATTGCAAGGTTAACAAATTTAATAAGGTTAGCAAAAACTAAATTTTTATTAGGGGTCCAAATAAGAGATTCCGCCAACATTTAATGTTAATATATACAACCTTGAATACAACAGCATAAAACCTAATATTGATTAAGTTGAACAATATTAGAATTAAATAGAATTTATTCTACAATACTCTACTTAAAAGCGAACGAATATGCTTATTACTTATTGAATTCAGTTTTACCTGATCTGGCATAATGACGAAGTTTTCATACATCAAGAACATGTGAACAAACCGGTTAAGGAATGTTTCCCTTATGGCAATATTAAACCGAATATCCTCATTATATTGCTCCTCATCGTTAAGAATTTTCTTTTTTGCAGTTGGCATGATTGTATCGGCTTCAACATCGTCTATATTAACACCTGTAAATATTTAATTGAAGTATTAATCGTAATCCCAGTAAGATTTGGTTGTGGATTTTAGAGACTGTGGTGGTGGTTGTGTACACACAACCACTCAAGAAGACTTGGCAAGAATGCACTCAAGCAATACATTGCTTGAGTGCATTCTTGCCAGTGGAGGCATCTTGGTACACGTGTGGTGACTTGTCTTTTCATGTGTAAGGTATGTGAATTTTGCCTGCTTCATTCACTTCATAAGCTGTTAAACTATGGAATAAATTGCCCGTTTCCTTTCGTAAATTAAAAACAATATCTTCATTTAAACAAAACATTAAAAAAAAATTCTCAGCCGATATTAATATATGATAATAAATATATTTTATTTTATTTATTATTTTATTATATTTATTGTACTATAATTTTATTTTATTATTTCGTATTACTTTTAATTCTATTTTTGTTTCTTAATTTAAGTTTTCTGTATTTTAAGTTTTATTTTAATTTTAATTTTTTATAGTTAGTTATAAATTTTTATTAGAACCTTTGTCAAAATTTAAGTGGTTGGCTGGAAGAGATTCCGATTACGGAATAAGCCCGCCATTGCATTAACACATGCAATAAAGAGACTACAAACAAACAAACAAACAAACAAACTTAGCATTGCATACATTCTCTTTACAAATGTGGATTATAGCAAAGTTCTGTTTTAGCTTTTGTACTATACAATTCTGCAAAATAACGCCTGCTTCTATAAATCACTTACCTGTACGTTTAACAATATCCACAATACGCTGTAGTGCGTCAAGACGCCGAGGGGCGCGTCGCGGCGATCCGGGCGGGGATGCGTTCAAAGGCCTGCTTTCATCCCACTCTAGTACATCGTGGAATGAATGTTTACGACGAAGACCGCCTGCCAAAGTAAATCACTACATAGTATAAAACGAAGTCGCTTTCTGTGTCTGTCCATATGTCCCTATTTCCCTATGTATGCTTCAATCTATAAAACTACGCAACAGATTTTGATGCGGTTTTTTTTCATAGTTAGAGTGATTCAAGAGGAAGGTTTATATGTACAATAACAGTCAATATGGAGTAGAGAAATACAGTAATTTTTGAGGTTTCTAACGTGATGTCGTAAATAATTACATTTTTTTCCGCTTACATTGCAAACGCAGGCTGAACACTACAAGATTTATCAAAATAATGTATTAAAAATTTGTACACCTTAAAAAGGTCTACAGAAAACTCCGCGAGGGTATATGTCTATCTCTTATGGATAACCCACAATAGCATTTTTTTTGTCATTTACTTTTTACGAAAAATAACGCCCTCTTTTCGAAGCAATTTTAAGCAATACAGCATCAATCCTAATCCAATTAAGTACCTTAAATACATTGTTGATTTAATATAGATCAATATGGCCGTTTACAGCATGTAATTTAAATGAATATTTTCGAAGATATTACAGATTTAATATGCGGCGCGTGCCTATAAATAGCGCATCGGAGGCCGCGCTTCGCGCTATAGCACTTATAATTTAGCAGCGATTGGATTAATTGTAAAAATAAAATACATAGAGAAAAATGTAAAAAGGAACTAGGTAAAATGTATTATATGAATTAAGATATTCCAAAGATAGCAGGAAATCTTCATGGTATAGGGAAAGGGGAATTGTTTTACTCCAAATTTAACGCGTGCGGGCCGCGGGCAGTAATGAATAAATCAAAACTACTGGATCTATTTTAATCATTTTTTTCACTGTGCGACAGCCTATACTTATATATTTTATACCCGTGCGAAGCAGGGGCGGGCCGCTAGTGATTAATAAAAACCTACTACTTTTGCTATCAATCATGTTGCAAAAACTTTGGAAATATAAATAAATGAATATGTGGGAGACACACGGTCGTGAGCCCCCAAAATAAATTAATACTTGTGTTATGGGTGAGACAACTGGTAACTATATACATATATGATATTAAATACATACTTAAATACATATATACTGCCAGACTCTAAGAACCAACAAATTGTTTTTAGAAAATGTTGGTCCTCGGCGGGAATCAACCCGAGACTCGTGGAGCTGAGGGCAGAGTCAATGCCAACTGCGCCAACGGGCCAGTCAATTTCAATAGCCAGTCAAATTTGACTTGAATAGACGAAAATCCGAAATGGATGAAATATGAAAAAACATCTTTAGTGAAATATGAACTATATGTCGTATTACATTAAATTCCCATATTATCTCATAAGCTAGTATTTACTGAAGACGAACGAAAACAGTGAAAATAAAATACTGCAAATATTTAGCACTGTTAGTATTACAGTAAAATCAAAATTTTTTTTGTGGAAAATTGCAATAACCCCTCGTGCGCACGAGAAATTTTTTACCGTGCATGAAAAATACGTCGAAATGAAACAAATGGGTATCCAGATATTTATTACACGACAGCGCTTTTAAAACGCGACGTATTTTTATTGAGCAGTGTTCCATTTTAGGCGGTAAGCCGAATATATTATACGAAACTTCTTATAACGGCTATTGCGGAGTTTTAACGTGACGTATTTTTTACGCCCGTGCGAACGAGGCGTAAAGCGTAGCTCTAGCTTTTTTTAAAGTTCGTACCGTAACGTCATAGATGGCATTGAAATAGTTTATAATGTAGCTAATTTAATTTAGCCTTATTATGGATTATATCAGTTTGATACTAAGCGTGTGATTAATTGTAAAAGGAACAATTTGAATAATGATCACAACAGTAGAGATGTTAATCAGAATTTGTATGTTAGAATGTTCGTAATCAGTAACGCGGATTATTACCAGTAATGACAAGAAGTAGTAAAAAAATCCATAGTTCTTCTTATCAAAAATAATGTATTACTTAATTTTAAGATTATAACCGATTTAATTAAAGTTAGTGCCTGAATATAAAAGGTATAAGTGGAAAAAAGGGATTATGCTTTCTCTCCTTTTACTACGTAAACTATTACATAGGATATGTCCTATGTAAAAGTTTGCATGTTTGTGATTAAATTAAGAACTCTTTAAACATTTTAAGTATGAAATACAATTAGTGTGACAAAGTCCCAATAAAAAACAATAATAAACCAAATTTTAAAAAGTTGTAGTATAATTTATAACAAACCTGAAGGCAAAGTACAACTGCTGCTCATTCCATCATTCATATTATGTTTATAAGAACTTCCATTTAATGACGCCCCTAATTTTGTTGGTTCGGTTTCAGGCCTTTGAATCTGTGGTAAAAACATTATATTGTATAACAGCAATTCTAAACAAATGTTTACAAAAGTCATAGGCGTGCATCTAAAGTTTTGACTTTGTGATTATTAATAAATATTATCAATGAACTCGAAACTTTTTATTTAATACGAAAAGGTAAAATTCAAATAATCTTATCGAAAAATACCAGCTTAATTTTTTTCTGTTAGTGGATTCTGAACTTCGTGTACGATGACGAGCCTAGTCTGTAATCCAGAATTGTACTTATTTAATTAAGAAATAACGCATTTCAACTATCTGTGTATATATATAAATCGAACAACCTGTGTAAAATAAATCGTACAACTTGTGTAAAATAAATCGAACAACCTATGTAAAATAAATCGTACAACTTGTGTAAAATAAATCGAACAACCTATGTAAAAAAATCGAACAACCTGTGTATAATAAATCGAACAACCTGTGTAAAAATAAATCGAACAACCTGTATAAAATAAATCGAACAACCTATATAAAATAAATCGAACAACCTGTGTATAATAAATCGATATTTTGAGAATATACTGTTATTGTATCGTGACTTCTAGTGAATTTCTATTTTTCAAGACATTCTTATATTTCCACTCCTTAAACAAATTTATTTTAATAACTCGGTAGCATTTTTTAACTTTACCTGATGTTTATCTAAAACATGGTTAAGTTCTTCAATAAAAGGTGTCCTGTGTGGTAGTATAGGCAGTTCTTCGGGAAGTTGTATATCGGGTTTGTCAATATCAACCAAACACAGCGTCGCTTCAGAGCCCAGTGCAATATTCCTTGGGCCATTGCTGCCGATAGTAATAGCTGCGCTATCCGCATGGAGGCCTGTAAACATAATTAAGATGAAAATTAGCGATAGTCGAGCCATGATAGCCGATTGGGGTTATGATGATCCTTACTAATGACTTAACGGATTAAAGTTACGGGAAAGCACCGCTAAGTTCCATATAAAAAAGGGCCTAATTACATAATTTCAAGTACTTTTTGTTGAGGAGATCTGTGTATCAAAAGAATTTTTGGAATATGTGAAACATTTTTTTTTAATTTATTTAAATAATAGAAAAAAAATCATAACAAACAATACAAACCAAAAATCAAAGGTGGTCGGTCTTTGCCCAGCAGTGGGTAATAGCAAAATACGAGACCAGTCCATAAGGCCATAAACTTTTATTAAATTCGTTACTTCTTTATAAGAGTTACATCAATGTTATTACAATTTTATTAATAAACTACCTGTGCCAGTGGCTTTGCCCGCATGGAAATCGGCGTGTCACGATATTTTTCTAGAATTCCGATTTTAAACATAAAAGTAATTATTGTGAGTTAACCATAAGAGATAAGAGACATACTATCGCGGACTTTTTTGTAATATTTTTATAGATCTACAATTCTCTAGTACATTACGCGTATCTCTGCTGGTTTACGCAACGCACGGGACGAAAGCTCCAAACAAGCAAGTTTTTTAGCAACTGCGCTATCTCTTTAACAAAATTTAAATTATACCGATATGTACTACTTACCTAAACCATCCGGAAATATTGCACCATCTTTTGGTGAAAACCGTACAACAATCCGTTCAGTAGATTTTGAGAAAATCGATTAAATACAGACAGTATTTGGAACTTTGTTTTATAATAAGTATAGATAAATAAATACAATACCCATAACAAAGGGAACCGGTGCATCCAAAAAGTGATAGAGGGGCGAAGGCAAAATCGGCACGTACACGTGAGCCCATGAAAATGGTAGCAATAGCGATACTATGCATTCAGATACTAGCATAAGTTTGTTGAAATCTGAAAAATATGAGTTTTATAATAAGGAAAATAAATTTTGGCAAACTTATTTTTTCCTGAACCTACAAGGTTTCTTAATTTTTAACTAATTACGATAACAAATTAATTTTAATGTCGTAAACAATTTGTTGGTTCTTCGAGCCTGGGTGTATATATGTATTTAAGTATGTATTTAAAATTATATATGTAGTATATTTACCAGTTGTCCGTCGCCCATAACACAAGTATTAAGTTACTTACTTTGGCATCGGACGACCGTGGGTGTCCCATATATATATTTATATATGTATATATATATTTTAAAATTTTTAATCTAAAAATTGTTGTGACGTTTTATTAACTAATTTTTAGTTGGCTTATTCAACTAGAAGGTACCCGTAATTTTATCAGTATTTTATCAGTAATTAACTTTAAGGCAATGGCTACTTTAGACAGCGACGCGAACTGCGTCGCTTGGGGAGCGATTAAAACAAGTATATTGACTACGAGGCTTGTAGCTACACTGTTCGTTTAGTGTCGCTAGCGATTAATGCTTTAATTGCAATTCTCTCTACCCTTCGCGTCGCAAATCGCTACTTAATGTAACCGCAGCTTATAAGTCTAAAAAAATTTAAACTTAAAAGTTGGCTGTCTTTTCGCAGACTTTCAAAATCAACCACATACATTTTTTATTTATAAAATTAAACATCCCACTGATAAGAAGGTGAAGAAATATAAAGATGTAACTAAATTGAAATACTCCTAAAATAGGCTCAGAAGGATTAATAATATTTAAAACAAGAGTGGATTACAATTAAAACAAATAGAAATCTTTATAGCTCTCTATAAGTTATTGATGATTGCAATTGTTATTAAGCCTTTACTGTTTAGTTGCAATTATAAATGTAGTATGAAAAACACAAATATACATACCACTAGATCGTAAAAGGACCTGATGCTCTAATAGCACACACGTAAATAATTGGACTACACATTCTACACCTAAAGTAGAAAACATAACACGCAGAGGATAATCTAACAGAGGTAATTCCTCAGGAGCATTTGGCATTCTTATCACCTGGAAATAAAGTGGTCCATTAAATTGACCATCTGAAATAACATTGGTAGATCAAATTAAAAAATGATTTATTAATTGATTAAGATATGAATCATAGTATAGTTTCAAAAGAGATTACTACAATGTGCAAAATACTATTTATATTAACATTGTACATGTTTAAGAAAAAATATGATAGATATGAACATACATATGTTTACAGATTAATAAAATATATAATTTGTTGGTCTGTATATTATAATTTAAAATCTGAACATTTAATTACACACATCAAAGAGATTAAAATAAATTTTTAAATCATATTTCGTGGTCACTACAAATTTATTGAAAAAAATATTTTTGTTTTTTAATTTGTCAATATGCTAGGTGTAATTGCTATTGCATTTTTACTGGACTGTAAAAATTGGGCTATGTAGTGATAAAAGCATGGTAGTTTTATTTGTTCTTTAGTTGACCTATAATTAAGATTTGTTGATTTAATGAAGGTAGCGCGAAACACTGCTACAAGGGGGATGTACCTCACTATTCTCAAAGTGCTTAAAGATGAGCTATTGTCGAGGTATCTATTATGTCAAAACTCCAATCAGATTATACAAGTATATACACATGTATAGTTAAGTCAAAAATATTCCCAATAATTTAGCTTTCCTAATTATATTTAGTTCATTTAAATAAACTTATGAGTCGTAATTATGCCTACACCATACAAAAAAAATATTTTTCATTTCAGTATTATTAAGTTAGATATTTTTTATATTTGGAACTTACAACAGGGATTGGATCAAGGTGTGGTTCAGAAGGTGGTACATAAAGACGTAAAGCTTGCCCTGGCAATGGCACTGGTACTTCATACAATAAATTGTAGACATAAGATTCTGGACTAAGCCCTGGGCCTGGTTGTCTGGGTAGTGACCTAAAAAAAAGAATCACCCATCAACAAATATTACCAATAGCACAAAAATAGATAATTGCTGCATATATACTGTTACTTTTTTCTGAAGAAAAAAATCTCATTATATTAACAAAAAATGTCACCACAATTTAAATTAAGTAAATATTATGTTCAAAAAGCAAACAGTCCAAACTTAATATCAAAATGGACTTATATTTGAACATAAACTATGATTGAATCATTATAGTTTAGTGCTTACTAATGCATTACTTTGAGAACTCTGGCATAATTAGCCATCACATAATTTAAATCATTGAGCATTATTTAAGAAAAATTAAAAACAATTATCTAGTATACACACCTAAATAAATTTTCTAAAAATAATTGTGCTACCCTAACATATGGGTATTGGCATATAAGTGCTATACTTTTGGCTACATAGAGTTTGTCTTTGGTTATATCATAATATGTTAGTGCAGCTCCTGTATGAGGAGCCAATTTGAAAGATCTTGGTAAAGACCGGGAACTCTCCTTTCCAGATCCTTTTCTGTGCCCTGGGGGAGTTTGTCCGCTAGAAAGCTCAGTGATATACATAGCCTGAAATGGAATGAAATATTGAAAATTCAAATATTTAACCAAGTCATATATAAACTGTACAAGTCATACTGTATCATATGCTTTGTCCTATTATTATTATTGAGAAAACAGTACCAAAAAATATGCTTGGTACAGCACTATATGAAATAATTATTATTTAATTTGTTATGCAGAGAACACAATTCTTTTTCACAATTATGTCAATATATTTATTGACATATATGTCGATAAATAATAAAATGAATGTACATATATGTTTACACAGCTTATTTTCACAAAAAAGTTTTCCATTTACTTACAAGCCAATTGCATTACTGTGATTATTTATATGATGTTAGGTGAGTTACCTGTAAAGTATGCATAGCACTGCAAATGTTTCTGTTTCTAACTTCTTCATAGAATATAAGGCTGAACCCATAATATCTAGATGCATTTTCTCTTGTCACTACGAAACTATGAAACTTTGGCTCCAATGGATGTTTTTGTGTTCTAAATTGAAGACCAGCAGGGAGACATAGCTATAAAATATAAAATGTCTCAATATCGCAAATTACGCCCATATACATACATTTTATATGCAAAAACAAATTTGTTGACATAATTTGCAGTTTTTATTAGATGACAACTCACCATACATACAGCATGTTCATCAAATGGATTACTATGAACATTATCTGGATAGTGAGCTAGTACTTTTCCCTTATAAGATCGGTCCAGGGGAGATACGTGCAAATTGTCACCTAAAATATAACATGAAATCACTTTGTAAGACACTGCAAGTAAATGTTCACAGCGAATGCACTAACAAAGAGAAACATATCGTTACCACTAAGTCTATCAGCTTCTAGTCCTGAATCAAAGTCGAGGCCACATATCAGGAAATAATCCGCAAATCGACAACCTATAGATAAATCCGAAACAGACATATTCATATCGACCCGTTATTTATTGAGACACTTTCTCTTCCAGTTATAGATTCCCAGCTTTTTCTCAGCATTGTTTACTTTTTTGTAGTTTCAAAATGAAATTATAGTACCGTACAGGACTCATAATAAAGTTAGGACAATATTTGCACGAGGCAAATAAAATTTATGATATATAAGTAAACATTATATTTGAGTAAAAGTCTGGAACAGAATTCTGCTCCACAGCACAAATCATTGAAAACATAGACAAAATACTTGAAATAACATTGTGATAATTTTCCTTTCAAAATAGGCATTGATCGACGGCCGTAGGGCTCAGCCAGCATAGACTACGAACTAAAAACTTAAAAAGTCAGAATAATGTAATCTACGGTTAACGGTTTTAATCATTATCGCACACTAGCTAGAAATGTACACTAAGTATATAAATTAATGAATATGAATGAGTATAGAATTTAAGAGGAAAATAGGTACTAAATAAAAAATGAATTCCTTTTATTATTATGAACAATTGACAAGGCGGTATTTACAACGACCTTAGCCTGCCCGTTTAAAACGGGCGAAGTGAAACAAAAAGTCTTTGCATCGTTTGCATCTATGGTTTGCATTTTGCACCTATGTTTTGCACTCTGCGCGCTCAGTTTATTTAAGTTAGTCTATCTTAGAAAATAAGTAGTTAAATACTATAATATGGTAACAAGTCTGTTAAAATAATCAGTATATTAATACAAAAGTGTGAATCTTGTGCGATTGTGTTCGCTGTTCGCTAAGTTTATGACTTTTCGGTTAATATTTATTTATATATTTTCGAAATTTCACTATTAAACTTAATATTAATAAGACTACGTTGTTTCGTTGACTGTGATACTTAGTGTTTTATAAAGATCGCTAGCAAGGTAAAAGGTATGTTTTTATTTTTTCTGTATTAGTTAAATTGTATGTTTTTAATTTATATAATCTATATTATTCAAAAAAATAGATTGCATTGATGAAATGCTGTTTTTGGTACATTCGTCTACTATTAAACGAACTTTTGTATTTTTTCAAATCGTGGTAACTGATCTAATTGTTTCAGAATGCTTAGAGGCAGAGTGCAGCATTTATTCCACTGTACTTTTTTCATATCATTTATATTTTTATTCCTGGTTTTTGCGGGTGCTATCAATCTAGATGATAAAGAAAAACCCTATCTTGATCCCTGGGAAGAATATGGCATCTATGGAACTTTAACATTGTATATTTTAAGGCTGCTCATACTGCTTACTATACCTCAAGTCCTGTGCAATTTTGGCGGGCTAATATTATTCAATGCATTCCCAGGAAAAATAAAATTAAAAGGATCGCCACTACTTGCACCATTTATTTGTATAAGGGTTGTTACTAGAGGTGATTTTCCTAAACTTGTGAGAGACAATCTTACTAAAAATATGAATATGTGCTTAGATGTGGGTATGGAGAACTTTATGATAGAGGTAGTGACAGATAAAGCTATAAACTTGCCTAAACATAGAAGAGTTAGAGAGGTTGTTGTGCCTGCTGATTATCAAACAAAATCTGGTGCCCTGTTCAAATCACGTGCTTTACAGTACTGTTTAGAAGACAATATCAATACACTGGCAGATACTGATTGGATTGTTCATTTGGATGAAGAAACTCTGTTGACAGAGAATTCTGTTCGGGGTATAATCAATTTTGTGATGGATGGCCAACATCAATTTGGACAAGGTCTTATCACATATGCTAATGATCATATAGTCAATTGGCTTACAACACTTGCTGATAGTTTCCGAGTGGCTGATGATATGGGGAAGCTCAGATTTCAGTTTTATATATTCCATAAGCCATTATTCAGTTGGAAAGGCTCATATGTGGTCACACAAGTAAGTTTTAATAATTTTCTTATTATTTACAATCACATCTTTTTGTACTTATTTGTTTATTTTATTAGTTGCATTGATTTTGCTGTTAGGTATAAATTGTATTTATTTGTAATCAAATATAATATAAATACAACAATAGTTGAGTATTTTCTAAATTTCAACATCTGTTAGGTGTTTTGTACAGATGTTGAAAATCTATAAATAATCATTATTTTTATAGATAACACAGAACAGAACTGCTGACCACATTAAATTATTATTGTTTTTTATATATGTATGTATTAATTACTTGACTGACAGCCGAAACTTTACTTTTGGGCATGAAACCTAATTAAATTTAAAATTTTATACCTTGTAGTTGTGAAATAATTGTTAATTAACAAGTGTTATGTAAAATATGTACCTAGCCTATATTATACACAATCTTTCCAGGTACATACTAAGTATGTTCAGTCATAAGAAAACATTCTTAGTAGTATAAGAGGGTCAATCTTTTCCATTTTACCAACTTGGTTACTTTTGGTTTTGAAATATGAAATTCATTGCCATCAAAATTATAATATTTTATAATGGTGTGTTTAACTTTATGTAGTTTTTACAACTATGAATGAGATGTTTTCAAATTTTAATTCAACTGAGTTGACTATTAAATTTGTTAATATGTGTGTTGCTTAAATTGCTCTTGTGCACTTCTGTATCTTTATAAAGTTAATTTTATTTGTAGGTGTGTGCAGAAAAAAAGGTATCCTTTGATAATGGCATAGATGGTTCAGTGGCAGAAGACTGTTACTTTGCTATGAAAGCCTATGTCCAAGGTTACACATTCAATTTTATTGAAGGTGAAATGTGGGAAAAATCTCCATTTTCGCTCTGGGATTTTATGCAACAAAGAAAACGATGGATTCAAGGTATACTTTTAGTTGTACATTCTAAAGAGATACCTATTATTAATAAGATTTTCCTAGCAATATCTTGTTATTCCTGGGTAACACTGCCATTGTCAACCAGTAACATTTTACTTGCAGCATTTTGCCCTATACCCTGCCCACATCTTTTAGATTTGATATGTGGGTTCATAGGTGCTGTGAATATATACATGTACATATTTGGTGTTATCAAATCATTTCCAATACACAGGTTTGGCCCTCTTAAATTTATTTTGTTTGTTGGAGGTGCGTTAGCTACAGTGCCATTTAATATAGTAATTGAAAATATCGCAGTTATTTGGGGAGTGTTAGGGAAAAAGCATAAGTTTTATATTGTGAATAAGGAAGTCAAAGTTCCAACAACAGTATGATTATTAGTCTGAAAAAAAAATGCTAATTATTATGTATAATAGCGCAAATCGCAATAAGAGTTTAAAAGTGTTGAGTATGTCCTTATGTAACAATATAACACATGAACAAGTGGACAGTCACCTATTTATTATTACCAAAGACTTGATTTTGTAGGAGTAATAATTTTTTTTAAGTTTTTAGTATCCTTCCTTTAAAATCTTTATTTTTATATTTATTATAAATTTTGTGTTGAAACATATATTTTTGTCATAGTAAATATACAACCCATTGTGGATTAAAGAGAAAGCATATTTTTCGATAAGTTTGTTATTGTTATGTTACTTACTATCTTATAATTTATTTAAGTATTTAGTATTTTTATGAGTAGAGGTGTTACCAATAAAATTACGTAATTGTTAAACATCCCTAAATTTCCGTTAGTTTAGCATGTACGTAAAATAAATGTAAAAAGTATTAACATAGCACAAATATATAGTATAAACAGAATTATATATGCCTAGTACAATATTATTAGTTTTAAGGTTTCATCTGTAATATTGTATGAGTATTTATTATTTGTTTGGAAATGTTGCGATTTTTAATATGCTTCGTATCAATAATGGAACCATATTAAATTTGAATGCGAGGTAAAAAAACCGAAATTTTAATCAAATTAATATAGTTCTATTACTGTAAGAGTAAGTCTAAAACTGACTGGAGTTTTATTAGAGAAATTTTTTCTTTGCTGGTTTACCATACTTTTCAGGTGTAGACCTATATAGTCATTTGATTCATAATTATTATATTGGCATAATTACAATAATTTGCAACTATTAAGTGATGTAAAAGCATAACATAATACTTTTTAAAAATAATATCTGCCTGTGATTTTGCTGGTTATTGGCAGGCTTGATATTGTGAATTTACGAATTCAGAAATAAATAACTGAGATACTTAGCGATTGCATAGCGCTTCTAAAATTATTTCTTCAATAAAGTGTATTTTATGTTTTCAGTAATGATGATTTACATGTTTCCAAAATCATTTTATATAAAAAAAAAATGTTAACATGCAAGCGGAGTTGCGGATAAATTTTATCTACAATTTTTTTAGGGTCTTCAATGTTTGAATTTCTATTATGTTTGTCATTATAGAGTTCTACTTTTAACTAATGGTAGATTTTTATCTAGTAATAATATTTGAAATTTGAATAGAGACATGGTATTATTTGCGTAAGTGATTTATTTTATACTAATTAGTTATAGCAATTATGAATAATGTATCTGGGCTTAATCACTAAAAATGTAAGAAGTTAAATTTATTTATGTTTTCTCACAGGTACTTAAGTATATTATTATGTAATAAATAAGTTTGTAAGATTATAATATAATTTTGCACACATATGCTCTAGCCGCATTACGCCGTGTGGTGTCCGGCAGGATACAATAGATCACTCACCTTTCTTACCAAGGTGTCGTACGAGGCGACTAAGGTAAGTGCCGTGTGGTATCCGGCTGCATGAAATAGACCATCCTCATTTCTTACCGAGGTGTCGTAAAAGTCGACTAAGGTGAGTTGACGTCAGGCAGGCGGCCGTTCGTAAAATACGTAGCCAAATCATGTGACAAAATGTTTGTAACGTGTTGTGCCGACCCCACTTAGTGTGGGATAAGGGCAGAGATTGATGATGCTTTGGCCTGCATTGTATTCTATGTATTACAATAATAATATGTAATCTATACAATATAGAAAATTGTTGAAATAGGATTGGATACGTCATTTCATAAAAATATACTTGTCCCGTAGGTTATGTCGTTCTACAAAAAAATAACTCAAATTAATTAAAAAAAAAGTGTTGTAGTAAGTCCTATATGTGCTTTATGTAAAGTTTTTTCTATTCTATTCTACTAGCTGTGTCTGCAATTTCACCCACGTGGAAATCAATGTGTCACTAAGTTTTTCCCGCGTAAAACCCGACCCTGCGAGAATTTTGGGTTAAAAATATAGTATATATCGCCCTTTATATATACTCTTTAGAACAAAACCACGTTTCCCATATATAAGCATAGAAAATGTGACTATGTTATCATATATATAACTAAGATATGTTGCTCCACAATCAGTGAAAGTCACGTCTAAATTGGTTGAAATCAACCGGATTAGCTTCCTCAAGAATTGCACTTGCATCTTTTAGTAAAAACTGTACAAAAATCCGTTCAGTAGATTTTGAGAAAATTACACATAGACAGATAGCTTCATGTGACTTTTTTTATAATGAGTATAGATTCTATGATATAGTGGCTAAAAGTGACGTTCTCTTTACACAGTATATGACTATCTTACTCAATCTAATAAGTCGACCAGCCTTATCGGCTTAAATGTAGGTACAAAAAGAAAAGGTGCCTTTAATTATTTCTGTTTATCTTTCGATAAGCGGCTAATGTGTCCAATCTATTTAAAATTACGCAATCATAGCAAGATATCATTTTATTTTAATATCTGTTTTATTTGCCTAATAAAATCAAATCAATTAGTAGACGGTTAAAAAAAAGATTATAGATATAAAAAGGATTATATAGAATCTATAGCAGTATTTGGAGATCAGATGCAGAAATTAATACAAAAATAATAAATAAAAAGGTTAACAATTGTTAATTTTTCCAGTTGAGAGTTAGTATAGTCATAATAAATAAATTAAATAGTAAATTTAGGACACACACGGCTCAAAGTAACTTATAACTTGTGGTACGGGTGA
Source organism: Morpho deidamia (assembly GCA_947086505.1). Classification (NCBI taxonomy): domain Eukaryota; kingdom Metazoa; phylum Arthropoda; class Insecta; order Lepidoptera; family Nymphalidae; genus Morpho; species Morpho deidamia. The sequence continues at coordinate 8,586,517 of CAMTZC010000025.1, forward strand.
CAGACAACTCGTAAATATACATTTGTAATTTTTAATTATGTATCTAAATACATATATACAACTCAGACTCGAAGAACCAACTATTTTTTATAGAAAATCTTAGCTATAGGCGGAAATCGGATCCGCGACTAGCGGTGCTGAAGGTACAGTCACTGCCAACTGCGCCAACGGGCCAGTCTTATTAACAAATTGTATGTAGTCAGCTCATATTTAGCTTGCAAAATATAAAAGACTGAGATTAAGTTAATTTATTTTAATGTATCCTAGCTTAGTAAAGTGTAATAACCATCACTAACCGACTTAAATACTAGTTTTCCTTTTAAAAAAATACACTCGCTGTCACCGGGCAAAACCCACAACTATTTTATATTAAAAATTTCGAACGGATAGTTGATAGAATTTCGATGTTTATATTACAATTTATCATGGATTGGTCTTTAGTCCATGGGTCGTAATGATTCATGTTTTAATCACTAGAACATTCCATTCTAAATAATCGGTACATACGCAGAACGCTCTTCGACTCATCAATTTATAACTATTAGTTGTACGAAGAGTAGAATTTATTAAATGGCGTATTCTTTCATTATTGAAAATTTAAGTAACGCAAGCTAAACATGTTTTATCCGATAGTATTCAACCGCGTGTTCAGTTAGTATTATTTAGTAATTGCTTATTCTGGACTGATTTTTTTTTCTTGTAGTGTTCAGTATTTGAAGACAGGGAAGAATTTTTTTAAAAAATGTTATTACATTAGAACATCTACATCCTTCAAAATATCATCAATAACGCTATAATATAGCGATATTTTTTAAACACCACGAATAAGATAAGTTTGCGAAATTAATCGATAGGAATTAAAATTTTCTTGTTTAATTGGTATGTTGTATAAGGTCTATCATATGCACAAAATATAGATAAGGCTGTTCCGTCTAACAATAAAACGAAATTTTCGCTTATATAAAGCACCAGTGTAAATCTAGCAAGTAGTTTTCTACTTACAATTTTTTTTTAATTTACTCGTTTAAAATGTTTGTTACTAATCTAACAATGTTGGATATGGTAGCTATTAAACGTGTACATAAAAACGCAATGTTCAAAGTAAAAATAGGTATATTAAGAATATAAAATATTATTCGGTAATGTATTCTGTAATTTGGCTGGCCTCCGTAGCATTTCTTCCGTAATTCAACCGTTGATTACAAAAGTGACAAAGTATGTCTGCGGCATTTGAGTGTCTGTACGTGATCAAGGACAAAAACTTGAAAGACAGTGTTTCCCTTCGACACTGATCTTTTCATAAAAGGCCATAACTAAAAAGAGCTCGTTTCGTTCCTGAATATCATATTCTTATTGAGTAAAATAAGTCAGCTTTCCGACACAGCATCCTGATAAATTATGGTTGACGAGTTTGCTTTTGTATAAATAAAATGGTTTCACTTTATTATTTTTTACACCGGAAATATAAGAATGCTATGGAGAATTGCCAGCTTTTTCTAGTATATGATAGCCATTATAATGATGGGTTGTCTAATTAAATTTTAAATGTTAAGAGTTGCCAGTTATATGGTCTAATAAGAATCATCCTCGTAAATGTACAATTTTCAATTATTACCAGGGATAATATTTGGTATTGTTAACGTATTAAACACAATTTGACTAGTCATATATGTAATTTTAATATTTATAATGGTAATATAAAATGTCGAGATATGTCAATGTTATTATGGTTACGCGGCCAATTTATGTGTTTCTCATAGTTATTCGTATGTTAGAGGTCAATTCAGGGATCAAAAAAGAATGTCAATTGTTAACCTCTGCATTATGTGCTTATCTAATTGCTTCAATGTTATTGCCACATGACACGTCCACAGTTTAAAACACATTATATCATTAGCCTTATAATTAGTTTAAACTCGCTATATCGTGTTATGTGTATATAGTGTGTTGTATCTCTTTTGATACTACAGTCCTTCAATGAGTTTGTCTTGGTTATTCTCCATCCATAATTCAAAAACCAACACTCCACCCACGTACTCCTATTTCTCTTTAAAACGATGTTATGTATCTTTAATGTATCTAATAGTGTACTAAAGGACTGGAGTTTGAATCGTAGAGCCAATGGACTAGTCTCAAAAAAATCTGCAAAAAATTCAGAGCACGAAAACTTGAGACTTTTATTTAAAAAACACAGATATAAATGGTAATATAGTATAAAACAATAAATATTCCAGTCTATTGTTACTTTCAACTCTGCTGCAGTTTTTACGTAGTTAAGATTCGGAAGATCGGACCATCATAAGTTCAATATACTTTTGCTAGCTCGATGACTTTAACCACATTCAGTTGTCATGTCAGTTAGTTTATTTATCGATTCCATCAAACTGGTTTAGTTAGGAGGTATTGAAAATGAAATATTCGAAATGATAGCACAATTAAATTTTATCTGATGCGCGATAGTACCGAGTATACTTAAGTCTATTAAATGATTAGATACAAGGCGTAATGAAACGTGATAATAAAGTGTAATAAACATATTAGCGGTTAAATTGGTACCTGAATGTGATACGTATCTAACTTGTAACGTGCGTACCTGCAGGCCTACCATGAACTCTTATTGCGACTCAATTGAAGACGTAAACGACGACCGCCAACCGCTTTCTTTTCGTACCATGATGTGTGAATTGCATTGGGGTCGTAATGTTTGAAAAGGATAACGTTATATGAACTACAGATAACTCTGTCTCTTTTACTCACATGTTCTTAGAACGAATTCTGAACGCTCATTCGGCAACGAATTAAAGTGTGCGTCTTTAAGACGTCATGGTATAAAAAGCAAAACAATTTCGTTTACGTCTTCAATTGAGTCACAATAAGAGTTCATGGTAGGCCTGCTGTACGTTTGTTGATATAATTGAAAATTAGTTAAGTATTTATTGCGTTCTTTATAGTAAATTATGCTTATAGTATAGAGGTCATGTGCGCGTTTGTAATAGATAATTTGGCACCTCATTATGTTAGATTTATCAAATAAAAATTGAATTCTGATTGTATATTCGTTTTATTTATTTCCCAATACTAGACTTATCCTGCCTGCCTTTTATACACGAAAAAGGTGTAAAAAAGATTTTTATAATAATAACACTAATTTTTGAATTTAAACTATCGTGAGTGGTATCCATAACTAATGTATGGAGACCGGCTATACCCACGCCTTATATATGAGCCCGACGAGCTCATCCGATAAAATACGACGTGAGTAACCGGTTTCTGTACATTTATTATTAATAACACTAATATTTTCATGTTTATTATTTATAGATCTATCTCCAATGAAATCTTTTTATAAATAAGAGAATAATTAAAATAATTTGTGTTTTATTGTAGAGTTTATCTCCAGATGTATATTTGGTGGCAGAGAGCCAAACTTTCTTTTTTGGTATATAACCTTAGTATAATATACTATTTTAACCCATATATAACCAGAAGTTACAAAGCATTATTTTGCTATAATCCGCGTTTGTTAAGAGACTATGTAATGTTAAGTGTAGTAAGCAGACACATGCAGGATCAGTAACCACACATATCACAAAACGACGCCATGTCGCAACGCTCCACGATACAATCTTAATGCATACCGGTACAGAGCGCTGTATAGCAAAATAATTCTATCATAACTTCTGTACTATGGGATCAGCGAAGAAATGCCTGTTTCCATATATAGCATATATAACCATAGAGTATATAACACACAAATATCTCTTTGATAGAATAAATTATTTTTTAGGTCACATATTTGCTATCTAACTTAGTGACAACAACTGTTACTAGGTACGTGACAGGTTAAAGTTTTCTCAGTGCAACACAGGGAAGGTTAAATGCTAAATGATATTGTAATAGGCATTACGATTTTGTCGTGGCGCCGATCCTCCTGATGATGGGGTAAATGCGTGGACATTGAAAAATTTTTGTATTACAAAAAAGAGCCATACGTGGCATTTACAATTTAAATTCGAGAGATTCCCTGCGAGAGCAGTTCAAGGAAACAGGTATACATTGGCTTCACAGTATATTTTTAGTAATTTAATTATTGTACATATGAATATAAATAATTATAACAGGATTGGCGATGTATATAATAGACAAAGTAGGAACCAACATAAGCTTGCAGTTCCTGCTTTGCGCCTTGCAAAAGTTCGTAATTCGTTTGTGGGTTTGCGTATAAGATTCTATAATAAAATTCCACAATCTACTTTAACTTTACCATTACAGCAGTTCAATAATACTATTAAAAAAAGGCTAATTCAGAAAGGCTATTAAACTATTGAAGATTACCTATACGATAAGAATGCGTGGATATATCTTCTCTTCAACCCTGTAAAAGACATTAATAACTATATGTAACTAGTGATAAGAATTATTGTTTGAAAAAAGCCACCGCCGAGTTTCTTGCTGTTTCTTCTCGGTAGGAACAGCTTTCCAAACCAGCAGTAGATGTTGACGATTCAAAAGCACTTGTTTACAAGTTTACTTGAATAAAGAATATTTTGAATTTGAATTTGAATTTGATGCTTCAGTTTCGGGGCGAAACGATCGTAGAGATTTTGGTGGTGGGTGTGTGTATTGCTTGCGTGCATTGTTGCTGGTGGAGGTATCTTGGGATGTGGTGACTTGTCCTGCATGTGTAAGGTACGTGAATTTTGCCTACTTCATACACATTAGCATAGCATGCATTCGCTTAACCCGCGCGGATTATAGCAAAGTAGCTCTGTTATAGTTTCTGTAATAGAACCTCCAAATATCAGTCTATCCTACATCATACATATAACTTTCTGTCATGAATCACGTGATAAGTTAAGTTTTTAATTTTTTTTAGCAGTTGTTATATAATAATATAGCAAATGCAATATAATTTATACTACCCAGCTGGGTTTGATATAAACATAAGGGTTTAAATGACAGTGTGTCTAGTCCGAAACAGTTTTGATTGTTAGATAGGATAAATATACGTTTTAAAGATGAATAAAACCACAGAGTGATTCACAACGAATTGATATTAAAGTTTGGGATACCCAAAAATTTTCCTTATTCGATCTCGTTGACGTCACTAACATACCAAAGTGAAACGTGACTATAAAATTATGATAAAAAATCTGTTTATCAACTTAGTCGAATATGATGTGTTTTAATTGATTATGAGTACAAGAGTATTGATTTTTGATCAGTATTACGTCCTTAAGCTGTGCAAATAGATTAATTACTTGACCAACGTTGGAACGTAAGTTGAAAGAGAACCCTTCGAGAAAAGCATTTTTTTAGTTAAAAGTAACAGTCTGTTACAATCTCTCTAGTTTGCATAGAACTCGCCGTTTTTAGAGAAAAGGAATGGAGTAATGATTCACAACGCGGCTCCAATGCGGATTGGCAGGTTACGTATATTCTCAGCACTCATCGGCGCCTGCCCGGGTTAAACTCGCGATCCCTTTGAAGCGCCGCACGGCCTCTGGGCTATCAAAGTACCATTTTAGTTTTAAAAGATAATTTTAATTTTTCTTTTGTATACCGAACCTAACTTCGACCCTTTGCTGCTCTGTTTAGATGTGAGGATTAAGTTAAAAAAGAAAACTTATTAAATATTAATATTATTAATAACCACTAATGATATTTGATAACTGAGAAATGTGATTTTAAACTATATTACCTGTGCCAGCGTCTTTGTCCGTCTGGAAATCAATGTTTTGTCGTTTCACGTGTCACAAAGTTTTCCTATTTCATAGTGTAATGTACATCAACATCTTCCTGCCCTTATATCACACTAAGTGACGGCACAACATGGTATTACAACATGCTACGTATTTTAGCACCGGTCGTCTGCCTGATGTCAACTTACCTTACTCGTATTTTACGATACCTCGGTAAGAAAGAGGGTGGTCTATTCTACTCAACCGGATACCACACGATGGGTCCACTTACCTTAGTCGCCTTTTACGACACCTCGGTAAGAAATGAGGGTGGTCTATTTCTAGCCGGAAACCGGTTATTTACGTAATGCAATATTAACTTAAACTTTTCTTAAAATAAAAAGAATTTCACTATCTTTTAGTAATAACCGCACATAAATCGGTTCAGTAGATTTTGAGAAAATCGATCCCAAACAGACAGCTTTTGCAGACTTTGTTTTATAATGAGTATAGATTTATTATTTAATAACATTGACGTATTTGATATTCGTCTGTTCTGCAAAACTACAATTTGTCACATTCTTGTAAATTCTTTTAATAGAATGTGTGGTTATCTGTTTGTAAGAAAGATTTCTTGAAATGCATATCTATATTTCTAAGAATGGGGTGAATCATTTGTTTTAGTGTGACAGTACTTAAAGTAGACTGAAGATAACAGGTTATATATGGGTATATTGTGTGATAATATACCCATATATTGCGAGATAGAAATTTATCTTAGAAATATATGAATTACAAAATTTATTGGAGTTTTCTCCAAAAAAAATTGATTTTCATATAAAGTGCCTAGTATAGAAATGTTATGAGGACAGAAATTGCTACAAGCGTTAACTCGAAAGCAGTAAGTATATTATATCGTTATCGTACATGAATAAAAGATAGAAAAGACTAGTTTGGCAATTATGGTATCGTTTTAAATGAACTGAAATAAGTACGTTACTTTGAGCATTTCATACGTAACATTAAAATTACTTACAGTATAAAATTACTAACATTGACTTTCCCGTCGGCGCATTTGGCAGTGACCTTGCCTTCAGCTCCGCGGGTTCGATTCCCGCAAGGACAAACATTTTTCTATAAACTTCTTCTACTTACTTAGAAGACGAACGACTGTGTGTGTGTATCCCATAATATATTATTATATTAATAAATTTAAATTATGTTATGAGTAATCTCTAAATGAAAACTAACTAACTATAACTCGATGGCGAGTGTCATTAAATAATTAAATGTTCTACACGTGCAATCCGGGGTAGATCGGCTATAAAGGCTATGAAAAATTCAAAACAAAACTGGACACATTAAAAAATAGAGCTGTGATAGCCCAGCGGCGAGACCGTACGACTCTTTCGAGAGGAACACGAGTTCAAAGACCCGGGCAGGCACCAATGAGTTTATCTATTAAGACTTGTGTCTAATTGATAATTGCAAAAGTAATAATAAAATTATTTTGCTATAATCCGCGATACAGTAAATAGAAAATATATAGTGCTAAATGTATAGTGGACTATACGTTTTTTCATACCCGTTACATGCAGGATTCGTAAAAAACATATGCACAAGCCTCCACCACTTCCACCACAATACACAAGCACTACACAAGTTCACTATCACAAACTCAACAATCGTTTCGCCCCGCAACCGAGGCATCATCAGGAGAAAGACTCCACGACAAAATCGCAAAGCGAAGCGTTATGCAAACAAGCATTGTTATATAGTAATCGGTTCATCCCCACCTTTACCTCTGAACACGTGCAACAAGCTTGAACTTGAAACATCTGAATGATCTGACCCACATATGTATCATTGAATGATACATATGTGGGTCAGACTGGTCGTAATTTCGAAACCCGTTTTAAAGAACATATGGCCGCTTTCAGGAATAATAAGCCACTAAATTCACATTTCGCGAAACATTTGTTAGAAAGCGGTCATAAAGTTCCTAATGACCATTGTTTCGAAATACTGCACACCTGTGAAAAAAGCTTAAAATTGAATATTTTGGAACAATTAGAAATCATTAAGCATAACAATGGCACCCTCATTAACGAGCAGATAAATGTTTCAAGTTCAAGCTTGTTGCACGTGTTCAGAGGTAAAGGTGGGGATGAACCGATTACTATATAACAATGCTTGTTTGCATAACGCTTCGCTTTGCGATTTTGTCGTGGAGTCTATCTCCTGATGATGCCTCGGTTGCGGGGCGAAACGATTGTTGAGTTTGTGATAGTGAACTTGTGTAGTGCTTGTGTATTGTGGTGGAAGTGGTGGAGGCTTGTGCATATGTTTTTTACGAATCCTGCATGTAGCGGGTATGAAAAAACGTATAGTCCACTATACATTTAGCACTATATATTTTCTATTTACTGTATCGCGGATTATAGCAAAATAATTTTATTATTACTTTTGTATTATGGATCTCCGCAAAGTAACGCCTAATTCTATAAATTATGATAATTGCAATTTATCACACGCTTTTCGGTGAAGGAAAACATCGTGAGGAAACCTGCATATCTCTAGAGAATTCTGGAGATACGTGAAACCTACCAATCCGCATTGGAGCAGCGTGGTAGGTCTTTGCTCCGACCTTTCTCTCGAGTAACGGAGAGAGGGGGCCTATTCCCAGCAGTGGGATTGTAACAGGCCGCTACTTAACTTTACTTTTTTTACATTAAAAATAACTATTTTATGGAGCAGTTAAAAATATTCCATCTAGACGCTACAGCTTCATGGGCAGCCAGGCTCGGCTTTGGCCAATTTAGTGCAAAAAAATGGCATTTTATTTTTACTTTAAGTACTTCGGGTAATTATGATTATCCGTCCTCCTTACAGTACAATCACATTTACGAGTGAATAGGCAAACATTTTCAGTGTCGCCATTTGCACAGCTTTAAGCATTTACACACAAGTTTTAGGTAAGACATGGTACAAAATTGTTGCACAATAATTCATTCAAAGAAAATAAGAGTATCGTAATTGTTTATTTATACACTGATAAGCGATTTAGGTTTGAGTAATATTTATTTTTAATACGATATATAGAAGGAAGCAATTTACAAAAAGAAATATTAGTATAATTTACGTCGGTGTTCTAACATTACTACTGGCGTAACGGTGCTGCATGTCGCCTATGAGTTGAGGGGATGAGATCGATTCCCAAGTAGAAAAATAATATAAATACATATTTCGATTTTTAATTTAATTTGTAGTAATTTGTAACATTAAATATGGAAGAAATTTTAATCACTTTGAAACATATTCAAGAAGAAATGTGTAATCAGAAAATAGAGATGAAAGAAATGAAGGAAAGTTTAATCCAAACTATTAATAGCAATATGAATGAAAAACAAGAAAAAATAATTAATAATTTACAAAAACAAGCAAGAAAGAAAAATTTAGTATTTTTTGGAATAGAAGAAAACGAGAAAAATTACAATCACTTGGAGATTTGCATATTAAACATCATAAACAATGACATGAAAATAAATTGCAATAAACAAGATTTAGAATACTGTAAAAGAATAGGCAAACCGGATATAAAAACACGTCCGGTATTAGTTTCCTTCTTGACTATGGGGAAAAAAATTGACCTACTACGACACAAGAGGTTGTTAAATAATACTAACTACTATATTAAAGAAGATTTCCCCCCGGAAGTGCTAATGAAAAGAAAGGAACTACAAGGCCAATTAGAAGAGGAGAGGAAACAAGGAAAAAAAGCTATCATAAAATATGATAAAATAATTATTCTATCAACAAATAATAATCTCAAAAACGACACTCAAGTTACTAATAGAAAGAGAAGCTTGTCAAAATCTCCTGACAGCACATATACTAAACATCAAAAGGGCCAAAACTCTACCAAGAAAAGAAACAAATATGACATCAAACGTTATCTTCGCGATTCGGCAAATATGCACGAATAACAGATAGAGGCCCCTCCATCTCTCCCAATACGGTTGGTCGCCGCGGGAGTTAAAGACCACAACCCTCCATGTAACCTAGACTTTACTACTACGACTACTAAGCTAGAATACAATATATTATATGTATGCACATTCAACGTAAGATCGCTGAAATCCGCTTCTCGTCTCCCAGAATTAGATTTTAGCTTGGAAAATATAAAATGGGATATTATAGGACTCTCGGAAGTAAAACTAGAAGGGCAGCGTATTATATAAAAGGAAAAATATATACTCATGCATAGAGGAGATAAAAGTGGAAGAAATGGCATTGGTTTTATGATAAAAAAATATCTCGCAAAACATGTTATAGACTTTAAGACTTTCTCTGATAGAATAGCAAGGCTCGATCTAAGACATAACAAGAAAGTAATTAATATTATACAAGTATACGCTCCTACAGAAACCTCAAAAAAAAAAAAAAATATATGAGAGAAAAAGAAACCAAAGAATTCTACAACCAACTACAAGACGCTCTTCAAGAAACAAGCAAAGATACTATAATAATGGGAGACTTCAATTCACAAATAGGATATCCGAAGCAAGAAGAAAATTTCATTTGTGGACCATATGGTTATGGAAAAAGAACTGTAAGAGGACAAATACTTATCAACTTTTGCTTAGAAAATAATCTAGTCATAACTAACACATTATTCAAAAAACAGTCAAAGAAAAAATGGACCTGGTTATCCCCAGACGGAAAAACAAAAAATGAAGTAGATTTTATTCTAGCTAAAAACAGGCAAAGTGTACAAAACAACGAAGTGATTAGAACTACATTTCCTTCTGATCACAGACTTGTGAGAATACAAAACAAGGCACTTGTACAAATAAAGAAAAATAGGTCAAATTACTCTAAAAAACTTAAAAACTACACAGTGTTCGAAAAAGACTACTTAAAAGAAACAATAGGGAGAAAATTGGATTACCTTGGAAAAACGACAAATATTCAAGAAAACTACACAAACACGGTCAAAGTAATTAAGGACACGATCAACAGTCTACCATTAAACAATAAAATTAAAAACTTAAAATCGTACATTACAAAAGACATTGAACTTCTTATAGAAGAAAGAAACACTCTACAAAATATTAATATGAGAACTGAAAACCAAAGAAAGAGATTAAAAAAACTTCATAAAAAAATTAGTAAAAAAATTAAAGAAAATATAAAACAAACGAAGCTTAATTCCTTTCAAATAGAAATTGAGAGTAGAGGTTCAATTAAAAACACATTGAAGAAATTAATCATCAACAAAGAATGGATTACAAGCGTGAAAGACTTAGAGGAAAATAAAATTTCGAACAGATTTCAAATTATAACTGTAGCTACAGAATTTTATAAACAGTTATACAGTGGAACAGATGAACACAGTGTAGTGGTTCGAACAAATGAAACAGTGCCAACAATACTAAAATCAGAAGTAGAATACGCAATTAAAAAACTAAAGAAAGACAGGAGTCCCGGAGAAGACCGAATAACTAATGATTCTATAATAGCACTGATGGAACCACTTTCTGTACATTTAGCTAAACTATTTGATATTATATTAAATCAGGAAAAAATTCCTGACGAATGGAAAAGTTCATTGATAATATTACTATATAAAAAAGGAGATCCAAAATGTATAGACAATTATAGACCAATATCCTTATTACCAACATTATACAAAGTTTTTTCAACTGTAATTCTCAACAGAATATCGAAGAATCTAGAGGAACAACAACCTCGTGAACAGGCCGGCTTCAGAAAAGGTTTCTCTACTATCGATCACATTTTCACCCTAAGTCAAATCATACAGAAATACAAGGAATATAATAAAACCTTATATATTGCTTTTATCGACTTTACCAAGGCCTTTGACTCAATCTTTCACTCACATTTATGGACCGCCCTTAAAGAACAAGGTATCCAGACGAAATACATTAATATAATAAGAGCTATGTATCAAAATTCGTGCGGGAAGATAAAACTTGAACGCCTAGGGCCAATATATTTAATAAAAAGAGGGGTCAAGCAAGGGGATCCATTATCACCAAAATTATTTGCCGCTTTATTAGAATTAATATTTAGGAACCTTAACTGGAAAACATTAAAATATGGAATAAACATAGATGGGGAGTTTTTCTCCCATTTGAGGTTTGCGGATGACATTGTTGTTTTAACTGAAACCCATGAAGAAATGCAACTCATGCTAACAGAGTTGGAGCTAGAAAGTCGTTTAGTAGGACTAAATCTAAATCCATCAAAAACAAAATTAATGACTAATGGTGAAAATTATGTAACAGCAATAGCATCTGGGAATATTGAATATGTAGAGGAATATATCTATCTAGGACAGAACATATCATTCAAAAAAACACTAGGAAAAGAAATAGATAGAAGAATAGCTATAGGGTGGAAAAAATATTGGTCTTGCAAAGAGATATTTAAAAGTAATATGCCATTAAAATTTAAGAAGAAACTCATGGACACTACAATTTTGCCGACAGTAACATATGGCTGCCAGAGCTGGCCATTAACTAAAACGACAGTGCTAAAATTAAGAGCATTCCAAAGAGCTACAGAAAGATCAATGCTTGGCCTTAAACTCAAAGACAGAATAAGAGCAAAAGACATAAGGAAAGAAACGCAAGTAATTGATATTATAGCAATGGTATGTCGACTAAAATGGAAATGGGCAGGCCATATTGCGAGAACCACGGATGGACGTTGGACAAATAAGATCCTGAGTTGGTACCCTAGAGACGGGAAAAGAGCACGAGGACGACCAACCACACGTTGGGACGACGACATAGTAAACATAGCGGGAGTAACATGGCCTAGAATAGCCCAAAGTAGGAAAAGATGGAAGGACATGGAGGAGGCCTTAGCCCAATTATGGGTGTCCAAATTAGAAAACATCAAAAAAATAAAATGAATGACGAGTTTATTAAACAAAAATTGTAACCGAATATTGAAATAGAATTGTAATTTTTTTTTATTAATTGTAATTAAGAATTTGACATTAATTTTTATTGGAATAAAAAAAAGGCTTATTATTATTATTATTATTATAATATTTATTTTTAAAATAAAAATAGTGCAATATATGATATACGGTACGCCCGCCGTGTTGTATCCGGCTGAGTAGAATAGACCACCCTCATTTCTTACCGAGGTGTCGTAAAAGGCGACTAAGGTACAATAGAATCGTCGGTCGTAAAATACATAGCCAAATCATTTGACAACATTTTTGTTACATGTTGTGACGACCCCGCTTAGAGTGGGATAAGGGCAGGAGGATGATGTGATTTGATATACGGTACGCAACTAATTTTGTTTATATTTGTAAAATGTAAAGCCTGTCTTTTATGTGTAAACCAATAATTTAGAAAGTATGTATATAATAAGGGGCCAGTTATTATTCCGCTGCCTGAAAAGGCATCCTCTCTTTTTTAGGAAATATAAACTGAAGTTTTGACCGAAACGCTGCTCCAATAGATTGATTGCCTATCACGAATTCTTTAGAGATATATATGTAGGTTTCTACAAAATGTTCACCAAAAAGCGAGAGATAAAATATAAATATCATTACGGCGCTTCAATTCTTCGAGAAAGATCGGCTATCATTCGAACGTTGAGACCGTGTGATTCTTTCAAAGGAGTCATGGTTTCAAACCCTGACCAGGCACCAATGAGTTTTCCTATAAAATCTGAATCTGCTGAAATGATATTTCTAGTTTATCACACGCTTTTCATACGCTTACTCTGAAACATAGTAAAGTAACGGAATGTTACTGTGCCAACTGCTGGTCTAAGGCCTCCTCTCTCCTTTTTTGGAGAGAAGGATTGAAGTTAAGACCTACCACGCTGCTCCAATGCGTATTGGTAGGTTACACATATCCCCAGAATTCTCTAGAGATATGGAGGTTTCCTCAGATGTTTTCCTTCACCGAAATGCATGTGATAAATTGCAATTATCAAATAGACACATAAGTTTTAATAGAAAAACTCATTGGTGCCTGCTCGGGGTTTGAACCCATGATCGTCTCTAGAGAGTCACACGGTCTCACCGCTGGGCTAGCACAGCTGGGTAACATGGGTAAGGAAACATATCTTAGAGATTTCTGAGGTATGTGTAACCAACCAATCGACATTGGATCATCGTGGTGAGTTTAAACTCCAACTCTTCTCCCTTCTAAAGGAGAGAGGAGGCTTGTACCCAGCAGTTGTCTAATATTGAATTAAACATTTAGCGAAGTGTAAAAGAAATTATTCATTATAAGAATTCAAAAAACGCAAATGCTCGAGTTATCGTGATAAGCAGCACAACTCTACCTTGACATAGATTGCACGGACGGAATAATTTAAAATTAATGTACTTATTATGACTATTATCACCTTTAATTGTTCATTTATTTTTACTGTTGAATAAAAAGCTAAAATATAGTTGTAGTCGCTGACTGTGGGCCTGGAGAAAGATAAGATTCACTGAAAGAGCGAAGGAGCTAGCTATTCTTAGTGTATTAAACAAGAAATAACCAGATCCCTAGTAAAATTACTGATATAGCTCAGCGTGTCATGAAGTTGAAGTGACAATGGAAGGGGTACAAAGTATGAAGAAACGATGGCCATTATTCCTAAGGTGTTGGAATGGCGACCTCCCGCTCAAAAGCGCTGTTAGACCCACTGTGATGTGAACTAAGATGGTCGGCAGGATTCGCTGGATCCAAGCGTCATAAAATTGTTGTGCTTCATGAAAATCGTGGAAATCTAAATTTTGTTATAATTATATATTTTTTTATTTTTAATATTTTCTTTCTGAAGACCTAATATAGATAAAATTTGCTTCAAGATTCTTAGTTTCTCTGATATGTATATCGCTATTTTGATTAAAGCATGGTAGTTTTCCCACATTACAAGTAAGAAAATTAATTAAAATTGATTAAAAATAAAGCATTATTTTTAATAATCTCATTCTAGGAATCAAGTGATTTCATGTTGTACAGTCCTTTTTTGACGGTCTATTATGAGGCCAATTCTTAGTCATATCTCATGCTGAGTATAGTGGTATGGCTTTGGCAATTCACAGAAATTAAGATTTTCTTGTGACTTATGTGTATAAAATACGAACGTTTTTAGTAGAATTTTAGAGAGCGACACACAAAATTTTGTGTTTCAAAGTATAAAAAAAGCGTACCTACTTGTATTTTGGTTGAACAATTGCACTAAGTCTAGATTATCGCTAGGTAATCGGATTTCTACTACTGGGTGACCGCAAGGCAGCAATAAATGACAGTTAATAACTTAAAACCTTCTTCTAGCCTAATCGCTCATATCCGTACTAATATAAATGCGAATGTTTTTTTTATGTTTTTCACAATATTCACGAGAGATAAATTTGGTCCATTGAAGCTTATTATTATTGCCGAGATTATATAAGATTTCCCGATTCCAAAATTCCCGATTTTTCTTCAGGAACTTTAAAACACATGTTTGTTTTAATGTATGCATGTGTTTACTAATATTATAAACGCCAAAGTCTGCCTGCCTTTTTGTCGGTCTGTCTGTCAGTCAGTCAGTCAGTTACACGGTTAATCCACGGGATCAATATTGATGAATTTTGCTCAATCTAAGCCTTATAAACCGAGAAAACATAATTTAGGAAAGAATGTTCTTTTTTTTCTCGTTCAAAATTCTCATGTTCACTTCTGGAATATGTTTTTGTAAAAAAATATCGATAACGTATCTGAATATATTAAATGCCGAAAATCTTTAAAAGCAATATAAGAAATTTTATCGAAGCCCTGAGTTAAATAATAAAGCCGACAAAGATTTGAATATTGACTCTTTGTAGATACAAACTTTCATACCTTTGATGTATGATAAAACATTTCCTTCGTTAGTCTAAGTGCAGGTGCTCCATCGAAACCAATCTATTAAAACTTTGTAGACAACTATCAGCTTAGATTGATTGAATAGCTTATTTTATTTACATTACGCCCATAGGGGAGCAAAAATACCTTCATAATGTTGACTGACTGCTTTTTCGATGTGGGCGTATAATTGGTCTCTAGAGAAGTTTAATTATTAAAATTTCTAAACGATATCCGTAGTTTTTTTGATACACTATGAATTCAACTCCTCATACATAGGTGCTTGTTGAAAACTTGTCGCTTACGGCCTCACTTTTTGATGAAAACTATACTAGCGCCTCGGGTTTTAATTAAAACACTTTAAACACAGTGAGTAGGAACACAAGACAATGGAACGTCCTCATATTTCGAGCGGCAGATAGTGTATGACAGGGTGGCGCCACTGCTGATTTCTGCACTCTATTTATTAATAAATCACAGCAACGTCAACATCACTCACTACCTGGAAGTAGAATGTCTGTTAGTCGTATCAAGTCTACGTTTAGAACTAGTCTTTTGTCTGTTAATTAATACCTTTAATCTTGCTAATGTTAACTTTTTCTTTCTCCCATGGTAAAATATATCTTACCTACTCAACTCGTCTTTTGAAAAACGTGCTGTTCATACAGATCGGTATACGTTTAGGATAAGGTACTTGATTAAAAATGAATTCTTGTAATATTAACATATTGCATTAAATTTTATTATGGTCAGAAATAGACCAATATTAGATTGTTCATACTTAAAGATATCACGGGAGGTCCTTAGTAATTCCTCGTCAATTTCAAAGCCTGCTGACGATCCAAAGAACAAAGCTGATAAAAGTCGTTGAAGCTTAAAATACGATAATTAAATTTTAAGATAAGACAGGTGGCGATGAGTTCGGAACTTCGTCAAATATTACTTGTGGATTCTCGAATTTGGATAATCATCAGAAAATATGCGTAAAATATGGGCGAAAAATTTTTCCTTTAACTTTATTTTTATTAACAAAACAGTAGAATATTACACTCTAACAAAATATTTCATACCTATATTGACTTTTGCAAGCTGCTAAGTTCTTATCTTAAGAGTATATATATCCCTTTTTTTATTTAATTTTTCTATATTTAGCACTTTATTATGTCCTAGCGGTGAGTCCTATACTCACGTTTTTTTATATCATGTCCTTCTATATCCGAATTATCAAAAAGTTCTATGTTAATTTAATATCGGCAACCTGCGGTTTTCACGTACGGAAAAGATTATGTTAGAACCGATATAAAACATATTCGAAAACCAACCTTTTTTAACTTTTATGAGGCCCATATATTTTACCAGAATTAAATGTACCTATTCCACGTGTTATACGAGGATGTAGACAGAGCAGTACACACACACACACACACACACACACGCACGCGCACACACACATCATTCGCCTTTATAATATTAGTAAAATTTCAGAATAGAAATATCCGTAAAACAATTTTCCGTGTGTAGTGTAAAAGTAGTATAAGTGTATTTATATAACGATATCTATCTTTTGTACATGCTATGTGAAACCTACTAATTCACACCACAAAGTATCTTTGGAATAAACTCAAAACTGTATAACGGTATTCTTTTTAAAGAGATTACTCGCTGGAAGCCATAAGCATGCGTTCGTGACCTGTGAGTACTACCCAACATATCGGTGTATGGCGCATGCTTGTCCACTAGTAAACTTCACTTAATTTAATAATATACCTTGCAGTATAGGTAATCTTTTACCAAGGGCAAATGATGGCAGTATTCGGTATTGGCATCAAAGATTCGGTCGAGTGCCCGCTACCCTAGTGATATTTAGCAATGAGTGACGCTTCCAATGTGGAAGATTGCAATGGCGTTGACGACAGCGAGGACGAAGATGAAGGGTATGTAAGGTTATTTCATTTATTCATTTATTAGCACACTCCATCCATTTATTATTTTCATTTAGTGAATTGTCTTAAAGAGTAGTCCTCACATATTAGATTAAAATACTGAAAGTAAATATCATACTAAGGTTAAATATAATTCCCAAGTACTGTTTTATTAGATCATTATTAGTGTCTTCCAAAAATAATCCAAGAAAGTTTTCTAAATTTTCACCAACGTTTACTTAATTGGATTTTTTGTGTTGTGTTTCAATTGAATATCCATTAAAAAGTAAATATGCTACTTTTTATAAAATTAGTTTTATAGTCTCGAAATAAAAAGAAACGAAAATGGTTATCGATTCTATTAGAATTTAAATTTGTAATTTGAATATAAAATTAATGAAACGGGGTTAAGGCGTTTTTATAAATTTAGTTCATAATTCGAATAGAATTGTCGTTTCTGTGACAATAGAGTTGGATCGGAATAAAACTGTTTTAAAAAGCACCTGACAAAATAAACATCTGATTTTATATGAAAAAGCCAATAGCTTCTTATTAGTTTTCGCCCGAAATGCATAGTGTTACTACTGTATTATTATTATTAATAACTGAATATTTACTATAGTATAATTCCATCAAGAAACTTACAATAATAAATAAGTCTAATATATATTGATAAATATTTAAAATCAACTTTAACTAATCAGTTCATATATTATAGTATATACCCTTTGAGATTAGATAGCATAATTTATCTATTTTAAATATTTTCCATTAGATAACGACATTTCCATTAGATATATAGACTTATAGATAAAGATTATATGAATGTTCATGCAAACCGTATTGGTGTTTCCTAAAAAATAGTTCTTAAGAACAATAACGGAGTAACATATTGTTTTTATAGCACATAATGCGCTATGATAAGTTTAAATTGGAACTTTTCTATTTGTAGATTGGCCATTGACCCAAAACTGGGATGCCGGGTTCATTTTCCTACTGACGTCATACGAGAAACGTGAGTTACGCACCAGTCTCGATCGAGAGCGTCATATTCCCGTGACGTCATTAAATGTGGCATCCTTAACGGCTTACTGGCAACTTTACTTTGCAGTCTTTGCATCAAAAGCATTGCTTAAATGCACAGCTTTTTTAATTTTCTAGACATCAGCACTCGCCTTCTTAAAACCAATTAACGCTTATAAGTTTTAATTTAAATATTTTATTACTCTATACATTTACTATAAATGAAATATATATTATCTAAGCTGCTTAAACTGTAAACGTATTTCTTTTATATATATTTTCTTAAATTTTTACAAATTATTACTATTAAATTAACCTTCGTCTATATTTTTTATGTATCTCATGAGAGTTTTATTACGTTAACCTAAATATATCAATGTGCGCTTCCCTAGCTATATTTGACTTCTATATAAATACAACTTGAAGCAATTGAACATTGATTTATGAAACACCTGAGCTCGTATAACACGTCACCTCTCCTGTAAGCCTTTGAAACATCATTTGTTTTTCAGCTCGGTGTGCCGTTTCTTCCATTATTTCATTAAACGTAAATAAAGTTACTTTTCATAGCCTTGTTCCTAAAATAAAAGCAATAAAACTTGTAACCGTGTTCCTTTCCTCACGTCGGCAACACTGCAACGATGCTATGTCAGAGCAATTTCATTGCGTCGTAACTTTGTTAAGACATGTAATTTCGCTCTTTTCGTTCCCTATTTGAGTGACTGAGTATGTATTTGAGTAGATCTTAAGCTTGAACGCTCGTTAAGAGTTAACGTCGTATATTTATTGAACGACGTTCAACAGGAAAATGTTCATTACATAGATAAGAAATAATATAATAAAGTTGGTAACTCAAAAAAGATCCTTTTTTTAAATTTATAAAACATAAATGTACGTTATGTTAGAGATACTCCATCTCTAAAGTAACGAAATCATAATTACCCTGAGTTATTTACAATTCAATTAGTTGTGATGGGAAGAACATATAGTAGATAGAGTTCGTAGATAGAGTGTGAAAAGCTGATGGAAGTTAGAGTTCAGAGTGTGGAAGCAGTAACCCGCACTGGAAGACAAAGTGTCAGTGGATCGTTCTAGCATAGATGACCTCTAAAATTTAAGAATTACAAATGCACTTGGAAATTTGTTAAAGACATTATTTCCATCAATCATTAATCAACATAGACGTCCATAAGCTGATAAGAAAGAAATTATTTATAAAATGTTTGAAATTATTACTGTTTTCCGACACTATAAATATATTCTACTGCACTTAAAATTTTAAATGCTATTTGCGTTGCTTACTTGATAAATATAATTTCACAAAAATCAAAACAAATTAGTAAAAATATTTATAATAGACTTAATTTGTTAAAAATTGTCTCATTACAATTTAAAATATTTCTTTTCAGGTAAGTTTATAGTTTCGCCTGGATACGCACACAATTTATATGGAAGTAAGATGATAACAGAAAAAAAAATCTTACTATGAAATGTTATGTAATTATTATCGCCAATTAAGTAATAATGCTAACTGTTATGTCTATTATTGATATCTTAAACATTAATGTACAAACACAGTATTACTAATGAGGTAAACGATATCAAATATTGATTAACATTCGTATTTAGCATAGCAATTCTTATCGGCTTTACACTCCGGAATCAATATTTACACAAAAAGAAAACCACTGACTGCGAATCTACATTTGTCACTATGCTCCATTTGTAATCGTTCTCGATAGAGAATACCTCTTTTGTTTCCTTTACCTTAGTTTGTCGAGTGGGAATAATAAATCTGAAAGGTAAATTTAAAACAACATAACCTTTCCTGTGTAGTAACTACTGGCACCAAGCTTAACATAGTTCGTCGTAATTTTATTTATGCTGATCATTAAACAACTATTATTATTTAAATCTTATTAGTTTACATTTATTTTTATGTCTATCAGGCCCTTATAAAGGTCTATAGAATGATAGTTTTTTCAACCTATTTGAGTTGTCTTATTTATTCTAGTACTGCAGGAAGGCCTTATTTATTTTGATCAGGCGGAATAACGGTGACCATATCCAATAGCCGCCACCCGAACCTGAGGTGCTATTCGCTAAGGACATAAATTTGCTTTCACGGCTGGTACAGTGACGACATGATTTAGTATTCACTAACTCATAAGTTACACTAGCGCTGAGTTAGTTGGGCTGAGCTTGGCGACATAGTGGCGTTTCATAGCAGTGTTGTATAATTATACGAGTCGAAATACACTCAAAATTGGCCATATAATTATTTTGATAATATTCTATACTTGATTTCCGCGAGTGTTGTCTATTCGTTGTCTAGTCGTGTTACTGTAATATTACGCTTATTCAATTATTAAAGTATTTTATAGGTATAAAAATGTTTCACATTTCTTTAATAATTTTATATCAAAGAAATAAAATTTTATTCATAAGCTAAAAGAGAAAAACGTTAAAAGAGTATTGGTTTGATAAGTAACTGTTCACGATCAAGCCCACTCCACCTTGTGCGTAATCAAAGATTTTTGAGTAAACAATTTTCTACAAGAAGCAATTGAACAGATACTAATATTGAATAATATAGCAGTCGAAACGGTATAAAAGAACTTAATACAGGCATACAATCATACATAATGAACATTATTATAATACTATTCGTAACTGAATACAGATAAATTGACTTAGTTACGATATCAATAGGTAAATTAGCGACTTATATGCTTTATCCACTAACTTTGTGAAATGGACCGTCTAAAGGTTGCCTATTATAAATTTACAAGTTCATGTCCCAAATACGCAGGACCGTACTTACAGGGGTGTGAAAAATTAAATAGACAGTACTCACGGCACGTGTGTGTTACTATTTATGTCAAATACTCTAAAAAAATATTATAAAAATTTATTTACTGTAATACCCAGTGACAAAAAAGCGATTTTGTTATTTGTTATATTCATTACAACCATAATATATTTTTCTGGTAATATCGCCAGGTTTTTCAAGAATCATGAGGTACTCACTGATATCTAAATTAAGATTTATATGGAAGATTGTCATATAAAGTTTTTTTTTAAAAGGTATTTCATGAATTAAAATTAAAAGGATTGCTATAGGAACTTTTAAATCTATGACTGTAAAAATTTCCGAGAGTCCCTCGAGAATAGTCTCGTCGTCACTGCTTACATAATCGACGAGGACATTCGAAGAAATGTATTTGAAATTCTTTTAGTTACATGTCCAAGAACTTTATTTCGGTGACATAATTCATTTAGAGGGAAAGTTCTTTCAAGTAATACTAATAAGATTTCGGGGACATACTTAACAAACTTTTAAATACAAAAGTAATAATAAAATTATTTTGCTATAATCCGCGATACAGTAAATAGAAAATATATATAGTGTTTAATGTATAGTGGATTATCAGTATTTTAATACCCGATACGTGCAGGATTCGTAAAAGCACATGCACAAACCTCCACCACTTCCACCAAAATACACAAGCACTACACAGTTTCACTATCACAAACTCAACAATCGTTTCGCCCCGCAACCGAGGCATCATCAGGAGATAGACTCCACGACAAAATCGCAAAGCCTAAAGCAAACTTTTAAATGATCCTAAATGAGGGTTTTCCTTAAGTAATCATCAGGCTATAGTACTAGTAGAGCCATTAGAATTCGCAGGTTAATTGTATTATGTATATGGATTCAATAATTAATGAAATAATCTGATAAATGAAAATGACAATATCAATTCAACGATTTTTTTAAATTTTGACTTTTATTAGAATACATTTGACTGTAAAATTAATTTGATTAATGGTTGATTGGATTATTATTTACACATTTTACCGATATTTACAATAGTTTATGCGTTTATTTATTTAATAGTCATAAAAAAACTAACTTTCCATATTATTATATAAAAATATATAATATATACTTTTCATAAAAATTTAATCATACTGAATATTTTTATATTTATGCAACAAAGGACTCTCAAGCTAACTGAAAGAACTGAAAGTTATTACCCGGTGGCACATCCGGAGTTTGAGATACTTGATGGAATCGGCTTCAGTGGCTTTAAAGATACTCAAAACATTGTTTAAAGTGAGTGACTGACTTTGAAGAATTTTAAAGGCAGTGTTGGTAGGTGAGGGGCGAAGTGTAGGGGCGCGGCCGCCCGCCCAAAGCTTTCGCCAGTCGGCTTTTGCCTCGTGGGCGCTCAACTAGACTCAAGGCGCCAGGAAAAGTAAACACAGTATTCGTTCGCGCGCGTAATAATTTGCTATTTTGAAATTTAAACTTTTATCTTTGATATTAATTTTACTTATAATTGTAATAATTTTAACAGTCGAGTGAGTGACTTGTACATCAGTTTTTGTTATAATTGTCATGTGTGGCGATGAACATGCGGCCGCCGCCGGCGGCTAAGCATCGTTGTATGGAAGTATTATTCCTACTGTTAGAACTGGTAAGTACTAACAAACTTAATAAAAATAAGTAGTAGCTTTTTAAAAGTTGTTGATTGAAAAAGTTTTTTTATCACTACCATCATTAAAACATTTTAATTACTTATTACGTTTTTAGTAATTTATTTTAAGTGCTAATTAAGTTTGGTTTTCATGAAGAGAGGTAAGCATCATTCATTTGTATTTACAAAATATATGTACGATGTTTATACGTCCATATCTACAAAATTGCCGGATTTTTGAAATGATTGCCTATATGATATATTTTTTAATATGTTGTAGATAGAAATAGAAACTCGAATATTCTATTCCTTGCTATAAACTTCTTATAATTTTCCTACAAACGATAGACCATACTGAACATCAAAATAATTTATACAGTATTATCTCTGAATATTATGATTGATTATCTAATTTCATATTAGTTATTCTAATTTCGCATTTATTAGAGAAGAAATTAAAATAAAAAGCGATTGGTATCATATTATTTAACTGATGATTTAGGCTGTCATCACAATTTTATTTAAAAATGATAACAGTGTAACGAGTATTTCAAATATGATTTATCCTTTCATTAACATTTGTTATGTTTGAGAAAATATTAATGTCAACTTTTTGCAACTGAATTTCTGTATACGTAACAATTCTGCCTTAATTAACAGCTCATTACACGAGAAAAGAGAAATCCCTCCGCAGCCTCACCGTATGTTAGGATTGTGATTAGGAATCCCAAAGGGCTCAAAAGTCGAGCCATGCTGATAATTATGCGACAGCCGTATTCCATTAACAATACTTTTGTGAGAATGACTCACGAAATTTGAATCCTAAAACCTAATATTAAATAATCTTTTTTGCTGCAAACGTTGAAACAACACTGCTACTTATACTATAAGCACTGATATTATAAGCTACTTAATGTAACATGAACCTTTATATCATCGGTATTTAAACCACCAACAGAAATATATATGATTTTTTTTGCAAAATTGGTACTCTAGACGATAGGTGTTCATAATTTATATAATTAAGCATCATTTTGCTATACTCCGCGATGAATGTCTAATTAAATAAAAAATATACATATAAAACGTTATAAATTTGATAAACAGAAAGTGTATAATTGTTGTTATTAGTTACTAATAATAAATGATAATAAGAGAAAGAGAGAGATGAATAATATGAGATGTAAGTAATACTTACATGTTAACATCAAACAAAAGTTGCTTGTAAACTTTTTGTTTTAGTGTTCTTCATCAAGCAGATTTTATGATCAGTTTTTTAGACTCTCTTGAGGCTGTGCACTTGCGCCAGTTAGGGTAGGGTTAGCGATAGTATGGTGATTTTCTCATGGAAAAGAAACCGACTACAAATTTATATCTTGTTTAATATAAAAATCAATTGAAGTACCATCTAATATTATATTGCGCTGCAACAATGGTAGAGGCATTGTTGCTGTATCTGAATTATAAATAAACCAACTAATTTAAACAGGACCCTGGAGACCGCTTGAGTTATGCATTTGTAATGAGAATCGGAATGAGTTCGAAAGTTAAAAGTTAATATTCACGGAACTTGTAATCTTCAAATTCCAGTGGTAGTTTGATTATGAGTTTTAATGTATGCTGAGTAAATTTAGTAATCAATCCTTTCACGTAATAATTCGGCAGTAAACTCTACAATACGGAAAGAGAAAAGGGGGCAGACCATTACAACGTTGGTCAGATGAAATTGTAAAATATGTTTTTACAAACTGGATGTACGTTGCAGATGAAGAAGGCTTGGAAAAAAATGGAGGAGGTCTATACTCAATAATAAGAGGTCCTAAAAATTGTTAAATAAATAAAGAAATTGACTTTAAAGTTTTGACATAAATATTATAAAAATGGATGTAACAATTATAATTTCATAACTTTAATAAATGGACATATATTATAAAATAAAATCGAAATAAATAAATAAATTCTACAGATATTTATTCCAAGATTCCCATGAAAACGATAAATTTAGGTTTTAGCTTGTTAAATTTCAAAGCAGATTACTGCAATACATCTATGTGCTTTTTACATTTTAAATCCAAAACCGTTAAATATTTTGATAAGTTTTGGAATAGAGGTATCTTTATCTTTGTAATTGGACAGTGACATAAATCTTATATTTATTAGAAAATAATAACCCTTAAACGTACACGAAGTTCGAACGGATCAGGATTATACACAAAAAAAACCTTTCGTTACTCGACACAACTTGCTATTAAACTGGCCCCGACATTTTGCTAAATGAAATAATCTAAAAATTAACAGTAATTTACCTGTTTTATTAAAATTAGTACCACTTACTATTGAGTAGGGTATATTGATGTCAAACTTTTAAGTATTTGCAGTATAAAGTTAAACAATTACACATCCATTCAACATTTCAATAAATAACCGCTTTTGCCTTTACGTAAAAGTTGTGTAGAGGCAAAAATTTACAAGCACTCGGTTACGAGACACAACTCTGAAGTTGCAAACAGAAGTTGTTATGTACGTAATTTAAATATGAGCTTGTAGCCAAAGTTACAATACTGTAGAAAAATTCTCAAAAAAAAAACCAGAACTAAAATTTACTATGTTAAAAAGCATATAGATTTTTGATGAGGTAACGCTTTGGCGTTAAAATACGGTAACACTGTTCTATAAGACCTCTATCATTAATGTTAAAAATAAAAATAGTATTTTGACAACGAATTTGTATGCAGACGTATAATTGCAACAGATGTAAGTTAAAATTCTCGAATAAGACTTAAAAATTATTTGGACTTGTGTAAGTTATAATCTATCATTAACATCTGTAAAATTGTAATTAATTATTCCTTAACGTGCTCGTATGATTCATAGCTGTTATATGTAGTAATATGTCTGGATAGTTTTCTTCAAGATATTAAAACTTTTAGATCAAATTCAAGACGTGAGGTTATTTGTTGATGTCAGTCCTGGTATTATATACCGATTGATATTTTTTTCTTTGGGTTGCAACGGTCTGTTTTGCGCATATGTTTTTCTCATTGGAAAACACTGCTCGACATTCGCCATTCTGTTCTTTGAATAAGTCGCTCAAAAAGTTAAATCAAAAATTCTCTACGTTAACAATAAATCTTACATTTTATATATATTTTATATATTTTAGTTCTTAAATAAGCATTACTTGAGAGCATAAGGATTATTTAAGGGTTAGGGGAACATCTGATTAACGATTGCAAGAAGATAATATTCTATTGACAAGCATTGCATCACTCGCTTAGTTATATAAAATAAGCAAATAAAATATTTACTTACATTTTAAAATAAAGCACCAATTTAATTTAATATGAAGTTTACGTGCCTTTGTGAGGCATAAATTTTACATGTCACTGATTTCATGATCAAAGTAATTAAACGAACCGAACCCTGGAAACTTTCCGTTCATGGTGTTATTTCTGTTTTGATATTTGTGATGATAAATTTTACGTAAAGAATAATATTTTAAAATTATTAATATATATATGAGGACGGAGAGATGCACGTACGTTTTAAATGTGCCAATTTGCTCTTCGAAAAGATTGTGATATTAATTGTACATAAAATATTGGAAAATTGTTAATATTTAGATAGATATAGTATGCGCGGTGATTTAAAAACTACCTATAATCTCTTTATTTGTTGCGTAGGTATATATAAAAAATGTAACTCTTCAATCTGTTTGATTTTGTTTGGAATTACTATTGAACATAGAAACGAGGAGGATTTCTCTTGACGGTACGAGCAAAGAATTGTAGCAGGATATACCAGTCTGAGGTCTACGATGGCTGAAACACATTTTCTAAGATTGTCTTTGGTACATTACGTTTTCATGTTTCTCACTTCCGTCTGACACACGTCATCTCGGGATGTAGCTATTTTGAGAGTTAGTTACTGAAGGAGTTAAACAACAGGTTTAAACAACAGGAGAGTGCTACAAGTGTGGTGCGGCTGTATCCATGGTCATCAGGAGATACAAGTACAATTGCAAGCATATGCCTTCAGTGAGGCTAAAAACTAAGCTAATGTAATCGTGTAATAGGAATTTTGGAAGTAGGGAAAATGTGTTTATTGAATTGTGAATGATATTATTTATAATCGCGACTCCGGTATAACCATTCTCTTATTCTAATTCTTAACTCATACTAAAAGTAAAAAAATAATTTCGAATTGTCAAGTCTACTGCTGGTTCTGAAAAACACTCCTACCAAGAAGAGCCAGCAAGAAACTTGTTGGTTTTTAATGTTCTTGCTCTTTTGCTTGCTCAGCTGATCTTTTCAAAATGCAATTACTACTTACATTTTGTAATTGATATATTGTGCAGGATCGGAGACAAGTTAAATCCACGCATTATTACCATTTAGTATTCTTACGTAATGTGATATTATATCACCATCTTGGTACAGATTAAATGATTACGACGCCTTATATCAGTTCTTAGTACTATACGACGTAAGGCGATATAAATGATAGTAATGCAGTAAGACAGTAAATGGTATTTTGAAAACAACAACCAAGTTCCAAGTAATGCAATTCTCATTTCCATGAAATTATAAATAAATAAATATATGGGACACTGTGTAAGTGTCATCACACGGTCATCTGTCCTCAAAATAAGTAACTCAATACTTGTGCTATGGGTGCGGACAACTGATAAATATACACTTATAATTTTGAATACATACTTAAATACAAATACACACCAAGGCTTGAAGAACCAACAAATTGTTTATAGAAAATGTTCGCCCTCGGCGGGATCGAACCCGCGACCCGCAAAGCTGAAGGCAGTGCGCCAACGGGACATTATATACGAACGAATCAAACTTATTTCATGCCTATTAATACCAAGAGTTAACTGTAATGTTTAAAATATTTTCGCAAAATGTCAAATATCTGGAGTACATAACACAGTGCTGAATATGATTTACACAATGTTTTATCTCTTTATAGACTCCGCTTAGTATTTATTACACGATTTCAAACTTTTTTAATTTATTATATGACAAGCTACTTTTCTGCTACATTTCAGCTTCTTTTTAAAATACAAAATCAAGCTTAGAAAGTAAGAAAGTTACTTGAACTTCTCCTTTTATTTTAAAAGAGTTTTAACGCCGCAATAACTTTGTTTAATTTATCAGATTAGATACAAACTAAGTAAGTCAACTTGTAACTGGTATTTATTTGTATTTAAAGGTTTAATAGTCTAAGATAAGTCGTGGGCTAACTCGGTGATGTCCTTTAGTTTGCCATTCCCGCCTCGTATCAGTATAAAATGCGTCCCCGACGGATTTATTGTTAGTCATTTAGTAAGTTAGTACAGATAAAAAAGGTTTTATAAATACGACACAACACAAGCCGGTCAATCAAATATTATAGCAAAAAATAAGTGTAAGATCGCAAAGAGGAAATATATTTTTCCTGTGGCGGATGTAATATCCGTTATGATTCGTATTCGTTTATTATCTTCGTATCAACTAATTCTTTTTTTCCCAACATAGTAAGTTGTTGTTTATTAATAATGTTTGCATTCACTTTGTTATTTTTACAATGTCTACACAAATAGTAACAAATTCTGTAAATCCTTTATTTACTAAGCACAATATTCATCGCTTTGTTAGTCAGGATGTTAACAGGATAAAATGTTTCCTAAGTATTGATTGATTTGATGATTGATTGATTTTATTCATTTACTCGCAACTTTGACGTTGTTACGATATCGAAAACTTCACGATATATTAGATCATAATATAAATATATTAGATATATTAGATTATAATCACGGAAATATATATAAATAATTGTCATCATCATCATAAGAAGCCACTCGATTTCAGCATGGTAACGTTCAGCGTCATTTTCAATGACAATTCCACCCTTATATAAACATCATAGATTACGTAGGGATAAAATCTCGTACACAAAGGGCTTTGATTCTTTTGTAATGAATAAACCTTAAATTATACGTTATCTTACAGCATCTGCTCTATTAGACATACATAACATGGGTAACTTAAAAGCAAGAGTGAATAGGCACCTTCTACGCTACATTTAAGATAAATCCTTTGAGCCCAAATAGCTTTAATTCAGACATGATTCCAGTCATAATTACACAGTTATTTATACATACAAGTTATATGAGTCACAGATTAAATTAAAAATGAAAATAAAATCCTGCCGAAAAATGTTATAAAGAATTTTTAAAGTACTTATATTATATGTATGAGTGCATAGTGTTACCATTACGGCACCTATAAGAAAATAAAATCTTCACATAATTAATTATTTTTCCGAGACGTTACACAGGAGTCGCTAATTTATTTCGGCGTATATTTTTCCCATTATGTATGTTATATTTATATATATTTATTATTATATATTTATTATATTATATACATGCAGGTATTGAAATTGTTGTCAATCTTTTTTATTCCGTATAAAATTTAGCTTCTGTATGCTTACTGTGCAAAATGCAATAAGGAGCAAGTGGCGAAAATTTTGAAAACGCCTTAAACAGACCAATGTCCTATATATTTATTTATTTTTATTATATTCTAACAGTGTAGATCATTGGTTGACGAAAGGAACGTATAAGCTTAGATTAAACAAGAGTTATATAAAGTTTTTGAAGTATTATCAGTACACCAGTTCATGACTTGATGGAGTAGCAAAGGTGGAGTTGCTTTGAATTCATCAATAATTTTTAAAATTAGGCGTTACTTTGCCGAGGTCCATAATACAAAAGTATTGAAAATATTCGTTTGCTATAGTAATGCTAAATGTAGAGTTAAAAACAAGCTTTGCGATTATGTCGTGGAATGTATGTATCTCCTGATAATGCTTCGTTTACGGGACGAAACGATTGTTGGGATTGTGACAGTAAATGTGCGCAGTGCTTGATGTATTGTTGTATTATTGGTGGCGAGTGGGGCATGAGTTTTTACCAATTCTGTATCAGGTATGAGAACGGATAGTACGCTCTACATTTAGCATTATATATATTTTCTTTATAGCCCGGATTAGAGCAAAACAATTTTTGGGGTACTTTTGTTCATCAGGTTGATTAATTAGAGGCCCTACTACAGATTTTCTAAGGCTACTCGTGTAGTAAGTCACTCAGCCTCAGTTCCGTCAAATTTTGAGTAAAACACACACTATAATGTCTTTGAAGTGAGTATTGCTTGCCTTACATCAAATCCATTCGCGAAATCAATGCTACTAAAGTGATCAATTACCTTATATTATGGAATATCATCTAATACGATAAATAACAGTAACACAGATAACCTAAAACCCATAACCACATAATTCGTGCCAAAATAACGTTACGAGGCCATCGTTTATTTTAGGAAATATAATAATAGAATAACGCAAACTGTTGTGTTACCATTACAAACTGTTTTCATATTCTTTCCAAAACAACGGGTTCTAAATTCCATAAGTATTATAAAAAAACTAATTATACTATCTACCTATTCCAGTTCTTTGTGTCGGTCCAGCTGAATAACACAAAAGCTCAATTCACTCTCTGGAGAGATGGAACTGAAGTGTCAAGATATATTCTACGCGGGTCCGACTACTAATAATTCGTTATTCATCCGATAATTTCTTTTATTTATAAAATTCGATAAAGTAGTTAATAATTGATTGATTAATTGCAACCGGATAGACATGTTTGAAATGTGCTGCTAAATAGGGATGTTAAGCATTCCTTGGGTGGAACATGGTACAAACGCATCGATAATATTCTCATTACTTTTTATAGCTCACTTTTTTTATAATATATAATTAGGTATTAGGCAACGATAGTGGTGATTGTATCATTCACGCAAATGTTGTACTGACTTTTAAAGGTGTTTTGCATAGACTTAGATTATTTTATATATTAATAATGTGTTTAGAAATTGTGTACTGTAAAATACTATTAGTTGGTCTAATAAATAAAATAAAAATTAAATAAATAATAAAGGAACTCCAAATCAAGACCAGACTTTCCACCATATGTCTACGAAGGATCCTAGAGTTCTTTAGGCAAGTTGCGAGAAAAAGTGGGGCCAACTAAAATAACTTTCTTGTCACGGGCAAGATGGGAGGAAAGATGTTCAAGGAACGTAGTCCTATACGTCGGATCGATCATATTTGCTCAATACTCGACTCCAGTATCAGCGACGCCATCCACGCTGCAGAGGATAGAGCCAAGTGGCCGCAAATAGCGGTGAATAAAATGCTGCATAAAGGTCACAACCCTCATTGAGGATATTTTTTAAACTTTTTTGAATACAATTAGTAATATTGCAGTTTTTAACAATTAATCAATGAAAAATTTTCATATTAATGAATGGAAAATACACATACACACTCGCATGCATGTGTATACAGCATGCGAGTTATTTTGCCAAATAATTAGAATGCATAAATTGAGCAGGCAATTTGATTAGCTGATTGATGATTTTCCCGTAACTTGATATTGCAATTAAGTAAATTAACATAGGCAATTTAAACAAAAATTTACTCGGAAATCGGTAGCTAAAATCAAAATTGGACTAACACTAACATGTAGCTTATATGTCAGTGTTTTTCTTTTGATTCATCTATAGCTACATTTTATGACACGAAGTCTTTTCTCCAAATCCACTGAACGGATTTTGGTATGGGTTTTACTAATACATGGTACTATTCTTGAGGGAGGTGTGAGTTAATGGTACATTTTCTGGAACGGCTAAACCGATTTTGATGAGACTTTCACTTAAGGATAAAGGATGTTATGAAGCAATATATAGGTTACTTTTATCCTAGTATTCCCGTAGGGTCGGAATTTATGCGAAAAACTTTGCGACACAAAGATTTTCAAGTGATCGAACCTGAGGGCACAGCTAGTTACTCATAAAATAAAAAGATTAAAATTTTATATTTGTATTGTACTGATATGTGTATACATATTTATGCAAAGTGTGATTCTCCCGCATGAAATTAATTAATCTTCCTAAAATTCAATATTTGAAAGGGATTTCATATCGTTTACGCGAGCTTAGGTGTCGTAATCTTTTAAAGCCAATATTAAATAATAATAGAGAATATTTGCTATTTTGAGTCCAACATTACAATTACTTAGTACAACAATTTTTCTGGCGAAAACATTTTCTTATAAATAATTTTAAAGAGCTAATAATCCGCACGAACTTATAATGAGATCTATAAATAGTTAATGCATATAGCTTTTCTCGACGCCATGGATTTATATTTTCGTTTTAAATTTTCCGCCTTTTATTTCCAAGCATATTATTTTTCTTTGATACATTTTGGTTTTTGTTCTTTTAATTACTAGAGTAGTGGAGCCAACCTTATTAAAAAGAAAGCAAACGAGAATCATTATCCTTCTCTCTTTTTTATGTGTAATTAGACAATGATAAGTATATGAGTTTTATCTTCCCGCTCTCATTATTTGTTGCGACTTACAGGCATACTATGGCTCCCCTAGTCTAGTATAATAATTGTATGCTGCTAGCACTGCATTTTCAGGTGTGGGTCTCCACTTCTACGCCTATCGGTTTTTCTTGTATACACACCCACTCATCGCCACTCTAGTTTCGTGAGGCGTTGACTTATGTATCAATTATATTTGGCGGGATTTATAAGCTCTTCCTATAGCTTCATTGCGCCAAGAATCTTGGCGCTACAAATTGATACCCCATGGAATAGAATCCATATGATTATTTTTATTTACCGCTCTGTTATATACTTTTTACAGACATATCTTTTATTTAAGGTCTTGCTGCCTAATGTGACTAAAGAGATTCGTCTAGTAGATCGCGTTTTAGGATTCTGGACAAAACTTTCTGAACTTTATTAAGTTACGAGTATATATGTAAAGTTGTACACATAGAAATAGAGATTTGGAAAGGAATCGTATCTCGTTTTGCATTAGTGTTCAATTTTGGATACAATAATTTTTTGAGGATGAAACAAAATACTTTCTTAGTGTACTTTACAAGATCGACTTTAGTCGAAAGAATGCCAGTCAGTTTAAAAAGCTACGTTTGTACGCCTCTTCACAGTTTAGACCTTGGAAAATCTACTGAAATAAAGCATACTTTGATTAAACGATAAAACATTATCAAAAATATTTACAAGTGCATGTCATATTATAAAATGATTTCGTAGATAGGTTGTCAAATTTAGTGATATAACTAAATGTGACTTCATTTTTATCTGGTCAATAACTGAAAAATCACCTAGATAAAAGTATAGATTATTCATACCAAAATAAAGATGACGCATAACTAAAACGGTTTATTTCTTCTGAAATAAGATAACGATACTTGAAATATTTGGATTTATTCGAAAGTGCCAACATAAAATAAATGCGTACCCGTATAGTTTCAACTATAGTATTAATCCAAGTGTACGTGAATTTACTCACGTTTTCGTTTGCTTGGTTAAATAGGATTTTTTAATGTAAAGCTTATGAATTATAAATTATAATTTTATAATATTCTTGATCCATACAAAATGTGAAACGTTCAACCATAAACAATAGGCAGCAATTCCAAATTCGGCAAGTGCTTCGTAAAAAAATTCCAGCAAGTGCCCTGGTATTCTATTATATATGTATATATTAGTTTAGGTATATATTAGTTTGTACGATATTGCACCTTGAACCGATTTTTCTGATTTTGGTGTATTATGTATTTATATGTTAAGAGCATCAAGTATAAAATAGAAACCATTCTGCGTGTAAAACAAACATTTTAATATAGGTATTTCGATATTGTTATTTTATGATAGATTGGGATTGAGTACGTCAGATTTACACCGTTCCTGCCAATTCAAATTCAAAATATTCTTTATTCAAGTAAACTTGTGAACAAGTGCTTTTGAATCATCAACTCTACTATTCAACTCTATTGATTTAGTGAACTGAAAAATATTTTTACGAACATAATTACGGTAAAACTTTAGTGAGGTAATAAAACCGAAGCAAATTGCATGTTTAACTCTACACTAATTCACTATACCTGATAGTACCAAGATTAAAGACGTTAATCTCGTGTCCGAGAGATAACCCAGCCGTCTGTAGCCACATAGAAGTAATATCAATTAAGCCTAATTTTGTTTCTATAACAGATAGTAAATTACGTATACTCACCTTGTTTATTGAAGTGAGCAAACCGAGATGAATTCTTGATTACTTCCATTTAGACTGTTTAATTAATTTAGCGGCATTATATAGGGTTTTCAATTGGTACATAAATTCCCAACACCTTTCATTCCGTAAAGAATAAAGTCTAGCTATTTTAGCTATTGCTATCTTAATATATTTAGGTTCACTTTTATAAATGTATATAATATTATTTGTTTTCTTACCTCTCTTTTATTAGTTTTTTTTGTAGTTACCATATTTCTTTCCGGTTACAAAAAATCGTAATGCGCCGCGCTACCCATACAAGCCGTTTGTCGTGGAGCCTATCCTCCTGATGATGCTTCGGTTTCGGGGCGAAACGATCGTCGAGATTGTGGTGGTGGGTGTGTGTGTTGCTTTTGTGTGCGTTGTTGCTGGTGAATTGCGCCTTGGGGTGCATGTGGTGGCTTGTCCTGCATGTATAAGGTGCGTAGATTTTGCCTGCTTCATACACATTGGCTTTGCATGCATTCACTTAACCCGTGCGGATTATAGCAAAGTAGTTAGTTCTGTTATATTGCTTGTAATATGGAATTCCGCAAAGTAACGCCTGCTTCTATAAATCAATAATAATCTTTATTGATGCAAACACGATTAATACTTACTAGTAGTAGTGCGTAGGTATTACTAGTTGGAGTTCGTTTTTGAAAAGGCTAAAAATAACTATTAGACACAGAGAACTCTAATTTGATAAAAACTTTATTCGAAATTCTAAAGATACACTTAGGAGTAATAATGATGTGTATTCGTAAACTTAGAATCAAATTTAAATAATATTTATTTTGGAGTTTTTTTAGTATTTCTAGTTTTCTATACTTAAAAGTATATTAATGTTATAAATATAACCATATAACCATTAAAATGACATTGGCAATACAAATGTTATTCGTCACTGCAATCATAATAATGCTTTAGCATTTATATACTCAATGCTTTATATGTAGACTTTATCGACTTACAGGCACTTGATGAAAACACGAGAATGCTTTCGGATTTCTCTACACGGCATTATGTTACAATGTTCTTGTTTCAAAAGCCTATTATGTTGTTCAAAGAGAGAAATTTTGAGATAAATACAATGTTAATATATTCTACTATGTTTAATGTCATTATTTTATCTGTATTAAATATATCGCTAAAGGAAAGGGTTGTAGTATTAGAAAGGAAGTAGAATTTGCTATAATATACCTACTCATATATTGAGTTATAACGTTTCTGAAGTATGGCTGTTTTATATATAATGAATAAACTACAATATTAAGACAATTTATGTCTTATTATGGCTTTCCCAAACCCCCTTATTTTTTTCTGACTTGAGTTAATGTTAATGAAAAATATTTGTTTCAAGCCAATGACACTAAGCTGTCTTCGTATAATGTCAACGCACTCTTTCTAAATAACATCTGCCCTCTATAATTTTAGAAAGTAGTTTTTATTTTTACTTAGGAAAATTATTTTTAGCTTGTTTTATTATAACCATCTCTGAGTGCGTCATTTTAGGAGTTATCAATTTAACGTCCGATACAAATAGAAACATGAACGAGGATTGCCAGTTTAAACCGATTGTAAACTTTGGCATGTTGTTTAAATTATGTGGAGAAGATTGTCTAAAGTGATACATGTTGATCATCGACACTTTCATTATTAATACGTACTTGCCAATTTTCCTATGTACATAGCAAACGAGATAAGACGTTGCAGAAGACTCCGAATATTTCATCGACATGCAATTTCAGATTTAATAAAAAAGTTTATTTTTATTAAAAAAAAGATTTATCAAAAGAACTTGATTCTGAATTTTCTTAAAAAAGCTTTTTTAGAAATTTGATGATTAGGTACATGAGGTTTACAATTTGTTTTTGTAAATGGTGTCTCTAGCATAATCTTACTGATACTAATTTAAAAAAACATTTTATATTCTTATAACATTCTTTTAAGTTTTTTTCGCTAAATATGATTATCTTGACTTTATTGAAATAACATACCTTAACGTTATGTTATTCTAGAGAAAAAAATTACAGAAAGATGAAACACTAACAGCAATTGCTTTTTGAGCAATTGATAAACTAACTTATCTAGTGCCTAACTTCAAGTAGGTTTCCAATAAGCCTCCAATAATAGTTCAATTTACAGAAACAGTATTTCAACCTTTGAGAAATTCTGGATAGAATATTCTGTATATTTTTATATTTTAACCATCATGAATTCGATTTGAGCTTAGGTGTGGTAAAAATATCTTTCGATTTAGTTACTGTAGTTATTTAGGTTAAAGTTTAGTTATTGCAAAAAATTCACAATTTCTAAACATTAGATTAAGTGTCCCATGATTCCATTATCAAAATACAAAACGAAAATTAGACTGGAAAACTGTCACTACGGCAATATCAGCAGGTATTTTAATGGTTCTTATTTTAAAATATTTTTATTATTATTTAAAGTTAGAAGTGACCTACAATTTTAATGTTTTACGAATTTGATATTAACCTGTTACAAATAAACTTTTTGATGTTTTTTGTAGATTTAGAAAATTGCGCCTGTTGGGAAGAACTACTTTTATGTCAAAATATAAATTTTATAACTATAAATAAATAAATATAAATATAAATATAAATAAATAATATAAACTATAAGCACATCTCATCATTTATTTTATTGTGGGATTAAACACATACATTTTATAATTAGGATAAGCTGCGACATTAAAAAAAAAGCTGCGACATTATTATAAAGAAATGAACACAATAAAAAATTACATAATACTCAAATAAAATATTTGTTTTATTTACACAGGATTTTTAAAAACTTTTATAATGTTTAACGGTCGGTTAGTTTATAAAAAAAAACAACAGTTTTGAATGTTTTTCGCACTATGGATAGAAAAATTTTCACTCTTGAATTGTAGAAAACATAATATTTCTTCAGTACAGATTCCACCGCGTATACCTACGATATATGGTTACAGTAAGTTAGCATAACTTAATTAACATGTTGAGAACAAGCTTGTTTGGATATGTTAAGTTAACCTGCCAAGCTTAAAGCTGTTCTAGACCGTTATTTGGAAAATTAACCTTTCTTGTAATTCTAGACTAGGATTTTTAACTTAGATATGGAAAAAACCTTGCTCGCTTGTAGCTTATAAGCAAGGTTCTTCCTTTTAACCTATTAAATTAACGTAATATATTTAATTTGCTTCACTTTTTATATTAATAGAAAAAAGCTGTGATAGGTTAGCGGTGAGACTGAGGACTCTTTTTTTTCTATTCAATTGATAATTGCAAATTATGACACTTATCGGCAAAGGAAAATATCATGCGGAAACTTCTATATCTACTCTTCTTGTATCTGACTATCTCTAGAGAATTCTGAGGTGTATGTAACCTACCAATCATTACCAACATAACCCAACATTATACCAACATTGGAGCAGCGTGGTGGATCATAGCTCCAACAACGGAGCAAGGAGGCCTAGGCCCAGCCCTTGGACAGTAACAGGCTGTTACTTTACTTTTTTATGATCCGTAATGGCTGTGCTATGTAATAATCTATTTGAATGATAGATAAAATGATGGATAAAATGGTGGATAAGATTGGTTACACAAAAACATTTAAATACTTCGAGTCTTTACTCATCCGTATCTATAATGGTATTGATAGATTTATAGAAGCAGGCGTTACTTTGCGGAATTCCATATTACAAGCAATATAACAGAACTAACTACTTTGCTATAATCCGCACGGGTTAAGTGAATGCATGCAAAGCCAATGTGTATGAAGCAGGCAAAATCTACGCACCTTATACATGCAGGACCAGCCACCACATGCACCCCAAGGCACCACATGCACCCCAAGGCACCACATGCACCCCAAGGCACCACATGCACCCCAAGGCACCACATGCACCCCAAGGCACCACATGCACCCCAAGGCACCACATGCACCCCAAGGTACCACATGCACCCCAAGGCACCACATGCACCCCAAGGCA
Organism: Morpho deidamia; assembly: GCA_947086505.1. Classification (NCBI taxonomy): domain Eukaryota; kingdom Metazoa; phylum Arthropoda; class Insecta; order Lepidoptera; family Nymphalidae; genus Morpho; species Morpho deidamia. The sequence continues at coordinate 8,624,702 of CAMTZC010000025.1, forward strand.
CCACATGCACCCCAAGGCACCACATGCACCCCAAGGCACCACATGCACCCCAAGGCATCACATGCACTTCACCTGATGATGCTTCGGTTTCGGGGCGAAACGATCGTCGAGATTGTGGTGGTGGGTGTGTGTGCGTTGTTGTCGTGGAGCCTATCCTCCTGATGATGCTTCGGTTTCGGGGCGAAACGATCGTCGAGATTGTGGTGGTGGTTGTGTGTGCTGCTTTTGTGTGCGTTGTTGCTGGTGAATTGCGCCTTGGGGTACATGTGGTGGCTGGTCCTGCATGTATAAGGTGCGTAGATTTTGCCTGCTTCATACACATTGGCTTTGCATGCATTCACTTAACCCGTGCGGATTATAGCAAAGTAGTTAGTTCTGTTATATTGCTTGTATTGATAGATGTTGCAATCCTCAGACATGTAATCGTAATGTATGTCCAGTCCTGATAGTGATATCAATATAGTATTTATAAAAGTGTAACTAGATTAACGATCGCGTAACTTTTCCAGTCGATTATTACAGCCCGTGGCACGTATTTAAAATGATACGACGCACCCAGATGAAAGCGTATAGCCGAAGAGGCAGGGAACTGACGTCAGTATTGCTTTATGATTCAATCCGACGTTAACCGAGCTCGCCCAGATGAGTGCAGCCCGTTCTAAAAATAAAGTTTTAACAATTTCACATACTCGTACGTCTTAACAGGGCGCCATCGCTACGAAAATTTGCCACAGCGAGGTACTTTTTACACTGATTTATTGTGAAGATTAAAGTGTCGTCCATGTTGTGCTATAGAAACTCAATGTCTTAATACATCTTTTACCTTTACCTTACCTTTTATCTTTTACCTTTTTCTTTTTCTCCTGTCACAATGTTAGTAACCATACTCCTCCAAAAGTAATTTTACTCAATATTATTAATTCCATATGGTACTTCAAGCTTATGAGGTACAAGTCAGTGATTTTGGAGGATTCAACGACAAGATAGATCGTCTGATAGTGATTAGATGTCAGTATAAATTATCCATTAATCCTTTCGTTTTAATAAGTCGTTATGTGACATTGATGTTATAATGTGAAGACAAGCAAAAGTAGCGAATTATATTATTCAAAACAAGGGCGTTGTTCAAAAAATTGTGATATATTTGTTATAAATAAAATTAAAATTATACGAGGTTATTCGAATATTTAAAAAAATATTTATTATAGCCTTCTCTATTCCAACTTGTTTTTCTCAACTCTTATTCCGTACTATTTTCCATTAGAATATTACGTTACGTTTCACAGAATAATACTCGTAAATATGCAGTTAAGTGTATTAACTTTTTAAAAAAATAACGTTATCTTGTTAAAATGAATACATCCGACTCAATCCGTGACTCGTATTCGGTCTCTATAAGAAATTTTTTATTTCAATAAATTTCATCGCAGTTTAGTTCAGACTTTTCAGAGCTAGTTCAGGCTGTTTTGTAAGAGTATTGTTAATGCTCTTTGCTTGGGGTTTTTGGAAATATTTTTCATCACTTTATATAATGTTTTTAATATATACATGCAAAATTATAATGTATGAAAACAATTTAAGAACTGGAATTTTCACTAGCTTATCTAGGTAGTTTATATTTTCTTTTCCAATTATGCCTACAGATTGAGCATTCATAGTTTATGAATATGAAATATTTATCGTTCTTAATCATTGCAACAATAATAATATTTAACCAATAGTAAATATCCCCACTTTAACATTTCAACAATATTATTTTACATTCATAATTATTACACTATGGTCCTTACGATTCAGCTGTGTAAGTTCCTAAGAACCATATTCACTAGGTAGTTAACAGCATTATGCTTTCATAGAAGGATTGGATCTATTTACATTTTTTTTAGAATTTTTTTATACTTATCATCTCTATGCATATCATGACTTGGAATATTGGTAAAACATCTCACATTATTTGCTTCTTGAATATTTAAGTGGAAAACGTTCATGTCACTTTCAAGACAATTGAGTTGTGACGTAGACATTTTAGCTTACTTTAAATAAAAGTTACAAATATGTTGCCTTATTTTTAGTAGTATATAGTATAGTATCTTTATAGTATACTAGCAATGCCCCGCGGTTTCACCCACGTCCATACCGATCTCGTGGTAGTAGAAAGTCTACGAAGTCGGACTATAGATTTATTTGTAGATTATTTAATTATAAAAAAATATGTATCATTAGTATTATTGGAATAAGAGCTAACTCACCAAATGCAGGCCCTGCTATAACGGTCGCTACAATGAATTTGTTATGGCATTATTTTCTTTCGATTTACATTCTTAAATTTGTAATATCTTTTGATTGGGATGTCGGATTTTTATAATTTAAAAAATATTTAACAGGTATTGAAACAGTTATTAATAAAATATCATTTAATGGGATAAGGATTAATACAGAGATATGAATAATGTGGTTTGAATATTGTGGGCAATTTTATCAACTTTCGCAATACAAAAAAGGTAATAAAATAATAAGTTAATATTGGTATAACTATGATAGTTAGACATATGGTATCGCAGACTTTTTTGTGGATATTGATATGTTCTATATATAATACTAGTTGACCCGGCAAACGTTGTTTTGCCATGTAAAATACTATAGAATTGGCTTGATTTTTGACGCATTGCGAATAAAAAAACTTTCGTAGGTTGATAATAGATGGCGCTTTTGAATGTCATCCTATTCCTGTAGAAACAAACATACAAATCTTTACTCTTTATAATATTAGTATAGAAGTATGTCTATACTTCTATACTAATATTATAAAGATTATAAGGAAGCTGTGATAGCCCAACGGTGATATCATGGGGCTTTTTCGAGGGGTCACGGGTTCAAGCCCCGGGCAGGCACCAAAAAGTTTTTCTGTTAAAATGTATGTATCTAATTAATAGTTACTTTTTATCATATGCTTAACATCGTAAGGAAACCTGCATATCTCTGGACAATTATAGTGATATGTGTAAACTACCAATCCGCATTGGAGCAGCAAAGGCCCCAAATCCCTCTCTCCAGCAGTGAAATACTAACAGACCATTACTTTACTTTACTATATAGGAATATGGTCTTTTTACTGCCTTCTATATAAAAACTGGTGCAAAATTAATGTAAAGTAGTACAACTATTTTAGTAAAGTAATCAATGTATAGCACACTGTTCGTGTTCTTACTATAAATATGCAGGAAGTTTACATACTCTGTTACCACATAAACTATTACTGTACAAATTGTCTAAAATATACCAACAAACTCACGTGTCAACCAACAATTAAAGTATCATATCGTGATAGCATAGCAATCGAAATTCTAAGTGTTCTTGCATTTAGCATTTCATGAACTCCGTGCACAGCAGATATTATATTTATTACTAGATGTGCCTTTGCCCGCCTTTTTCCTTACTTCTCAGTAAATGAAATTGTAATCCCCAATGAAATTCTAAGATAAAAAGCAGAAGAAGAAGAAGAAGAATAACTTTATTGCACATAAAAATACTTAAGCACTTATGTTTTCCCACAACCTCCTCTTTCTTCAATGAAAGACCCATCAAAGTCGGTTTAGTCGGTCCGGAGAATGTACTATTAACTTAAACCTTTCTTAAGATTTGATCTTTAAGTAAAAACTGTACGAAAATCCGTTTAGTAGACTTTAAGAAAATCGATCACATACACAGAGACAGCTTTCGGGCACTTTATTTTATGTTATGCATAGACTCATTATGGAATTCCGTTAAGTAGTAGGTTCGTAGTGCATACGCTTTTGCGAATCCAGGACGTATTAGGTATAAAAATAGATAGTACGCAATACATTTTGCATTAAATACATATTTTTTTATTGCGGACTATAGTTAATAATTAATCCTTTTATGTTATGAACCTCTGCAAAGTAACGATTAATTTTGTAAATTATTAGGCTAGAATAAATATAATTTTTATTTCACGATTTTTTTTATTTAAGCTATTGATGTGTAATTTTTGTGTTTTTATAACGATAGTATAGTAATTTTCAACAAAATATATCTGTAAGAATAATACTGAACTAATTCGAAAGTAAATGTTTATACACAAGCCATGCTCGCAGCAGTAATATGAAAGGAAAAACAAATAGGCCGTTTACTCGTTTGTATCAGTTGGTGTTTGCCAACTCATTACTTAGGTTCAATTCCACTCGGGATAATTCTACCGAAAATAATAACAGTATTTTGTCTACCAAGTTACGAAGTTATTCGGAACTATTGCCAAAATATAAAAAAAATATGTCATAAGAATTAGAAAGAATACTTCAACTTAATTTCTTTGGAGATTTGGTATAGAACACTGCAATGTGAGCCTCCCATATACCATGGCGGTACACGTGTAATGTTTGTAGGAAACTAATAGATATACCGTATAGTCACCGTGTCAGGCCGGGTTACATTCCTAGCAACAAATTCAAGTTTTTGGTGGGGAAACTACTTCCCCCATGTGCGATGTGTGTGATCTAATTCGATGACGTACATCAATTTATGTAATGTTCCTAATTTAACTTTGCTAGGAATTTTATGTTAACTCAGTTTGAACAAATTGCAAGTTAGTACTTATCATGGCGTACTGTCAAAACCTGATTCGGAGGAAGCATGCAATATGATCAAACTCTTCTTGATAAGTTCTTTAGATTAGTTTGTTAGATTTGTTAAGCGGTAGGCTAATTTAGGGCTAGCATACGCATATACACTATATGCGTATAAAAACCCATTAATTACTGAATAAAATAAAAGTTAGGGATAAAATATACAAATTTCCAGTAGACTTTTAAAGAATTTTGTAACATGTCCATACTTTTACTAAGAAAAATAATCTGAAATTTGAAAACCGCTTCTTGTTTATATGCAAAGTAATTTAAAATTAAATATGAATTCTCAATATCAATAATCAAAATATACAATAACATTATTTTAAATTACTTAAAAGAAATTAGCACATATTTAGATGGTTGCTACTTTCAAAAAAAAGAAACAGTGGAAAGTATTTTTACATTTAATTATTGTGTCGGGACGGCCAAGATTAAATAAGACGAACACGACTTCACTTTCACAACTTTGTGATAGGTGTTTTCTAGCTACAACGTTACAGAACCCGACTGCCTGCTCAGAGAACTGATCCCTCCCAAGTAAACAAGAATGGAAGGGAGCAACAACGACTCTTCGCGGTATTATGACAAATAGTATTAATACAAGTACTAGGTATCATGACAAGCTTTATACAATAAAAAAGTAATAATAAAATTATTTTGCTATAATCCGCGATACAGTAAATAGAAAATATATATAGTGTTAAATGTATAGTGGACTATCCGTATTTTCATACCCGATACGTGCAGGATTCGTAAAAACAATGATTGTTGAGTTTGTGATAGTGAACGTGTGTAATGCTTGTGTATTGTGGTGGAAGTGGTGGAGGTTTGTGCATGTGTTTTTACGAATCCTGAACGTATCGGCTATGAAAATACGGATAGTCCACTATACATTTAACACTATATATATTTTCTATTTACTGTATCGCGGATTATAGCAAAATAATTTTATTATTACTTTTGTATTATGGATCTCCGCAAAGTAACGCCTAATTCTATAAATTATCTATACAATAACATTATAAGCAGAATACTACCAACCCATATGAAATAATATAATAATCCTAACATCTGTAACATAAACGGTCTTACTGGTTACGCTGGGCATAATCCTCCTTTTCGGAAAGAAGTCTTCAGCTAAGACCTACGACGCTGCTCCAATGCGGATTGGTAGGATACACATATCCACAAAATTCTCGTGATAAGGTTAACCTGAAAGCGTGTGATAAATTGCAATTATCAACACATAAGTTTTAAAAGAAAAACTCTTAGCTGCCTGCCCGAGGTTCGAGCCCTTGACCCCCTCGAAAGAGTCCTACTGTCTCATCAGCGGTGAGCCAGTAGCCCAGCGGGGCTATCTAAGCTTGCTATGGCTATGGTAACATATTTTGCATTATTTAAGTCTACTGCGTAACGAAAAACTGGGTAAAGTAAATGTTCGTTCATGTCGTAATAATACAAATAAATGAATACGATATAATAATACGCTAATGTAAGTCGTATTGTGTCGCAGTGAAAGACGAATCTATATCGATTTTTTTACTTAATAAACCAATTATCTGCTACAGTAACGCAGAAGTAAAAGTCGCTTACAACGTATTTGGTGTAGGTTACAAGTATCGTTTGACTACTAAATAGTTTTTAGTTTTATCTATAAAAGTAGTAGCAGCCTGTTACAATCCCACTGCTGGGAATAGGCCTCCTCTCTCCGTTTCTGGAGAGAAGGGTTGGAGCTAAGACCTACCACGCTGCTTCAATGCGGATTGGTAGGTTACACATATCTCCAGAGTTCTCTAGAGATATGCAGGTTTCCTCACGATGTTTTCCTTCACCGAAAAGCGTGTGATAAATTGCAATTATCAATTAGACACATGAGTTTTAATAGAAAAACTCATTGGTGCCTGCCCGGGTTTGAACTCGTGTTCCCCTCGAAAGAGTCGCACGGTCTCACCGCTGGGCTATCACAGCTTCTTATCTTATCTTTATCTATACTCTATACTAATATATAAAGCTGAAGAGTTTGTTTGTTTGAACGCGCTAATCTCAGGAAATACTGGACCGATTTGAAAGTTATGTGAGTGTAAGATAGTCCATATATCGAGAAAGGCTATAGGCTATATAACATTACGCTAAAATAAATAGGAGAGGAGCAGCAATAAATAATATTGCGAAAACGGCAAATTAATTTTTCCGTTTTCTTTCCTTGCGTGTGCTAAGTAAACGGTGAAAGTTATTCAAAAATCATGTACTACAAAATTTTTGCTATCCAAAAGTTCTTAATAAAAGTCCTGGATAGCATATCTCTAGCTTTTACGGTTAACCTACTTTAACCATAATTAATATATGTAAGTATTTACGGTTAACTGAAATAATGAATTTTATTTGTATATAGAACTAGGCATTACTTTGCGGACTTCCATAATTTGTTTCCTTTTAGCATAATGTCCACTTTAAAATCGGAAGTTAATCATATTCATTACAAAAAAAAAATAGTATTCTAGTACCTCGTTTATAGGTTTAGAACTAGCTATGATTTACCATAAAACAATCAAATTTCAATTGGTAAGTGAATGATATCGAAAAGGTACTTCAGATTACATTCAATCTTATCGCTAATATACAAATAACACAATAAAGTGTTCCAAACCTTTATAATAAAAAATTTAGTACCCCAGTTTCTATAATGAAACTTTAAAAAGTCTTCCTTTGTTTGAACTTTCTATTTTAATTATGTTAACTTACAATATAGCTGTATTGTATAGCTATTTGTTATTTTTGCAGTTGCTTTGTTTCGATGCGCTATTTTAAAATCATGTATTTCATAGTAGCCGTACTCGTTCGTTTCGCTGGCCGTTAGGTGAGGTTATTGTTTTCATTGCGAAATGTATACATATATACATTTTCTTTGAGACAAAATATTCTTCACTGGCAAATTTATCCGGCTGAGTAGATAGACCACCTTCATTTCTTACCGAGGTGTCGTAAAAGGCACCTAAGGTACGTTGATGTCAGGCTGGCGGCCGGCCGTAAAATACGTAGCCAAATCACGTGAAAACATGTTGTGCCGACCCCACTTAGAGCGGGATAAAGGCAGGAGGATGATGATTCATCTGACATCTAAAACATGCAAATATCTTATTAGTTATATTAGAAATTCTAATCCATTTAGCACTAGGTACCTTAGATACTATTTTAATATTGTCAACGCGGTTACTGAGTTTTCTTTAACTCGATTTATTATGTCGTATTGTAAGAGTTAATGACATAAGCGAGATCATCATCATTCATCATTCTCCTGCCCTTATCCCACTCTAAGTGGGGTCGGCACAACATGTTGCAAACATGCTGTCATATGATTTGGCAACGTATTTTACGACCGGCCTCCGACACCTCGGTAAGAAATGAGGGTGGTCTATTCCATGCAGCCGGATACCACGCGGCTTTACCTTAGTCGCCTCTTACGACACCTCGCTAAAAAAGGAGAGTGGTCTATTCTATTCTGCCGGATACCACACGACTTATGACATAAGCGAGATGTTTTCGTTCAAAATCCGAAGTTGAAGAATATATTATATACGGACTATAAACTAACACAAGTTATTAAGTTTTGATGGTCATTTGAATTTCAAGTTTCTGAAATGATCGAAAGGTGTATTGTTGGTTCTACATCAGATATAGTCTTTCCAGACAAACAGACAGCCAGGATATTATTTGTATTTAAGTATGTATTTAAACTTATATATGTAGTATATCTACCAGTTGTCCGTCACCCATAACACAAGTATTAAGTTACTTACTTTGGGGACCGATGACCGTGTGTGTAAATGTCCCATATATTTATTTATTTATTATTTATTTATTTGGCGTGGAAATTGGACCACATGTTCTTCAGTAAACCTTTATTGGTTAAAAACAAGAATCCGCCAATCCACATTGAGGAAATGTATTCGGTGTCGGTTTAATATCATTTTTCTGATTAGGAAAGAGGGATAAAAATAAATATTAACAACTTAATTTCCTCTTTTAACATTAATTTACTTCAAAAAGTTGCGACGGTGATTGTTTTACTAAAACAATGTTGAATATAGCCGGCAAATTCTGAATCCAATATTCCAATGTTACACCTTTATTATTGATTGTATTATGGAGTACGCTGTTTACTTAAACTACGAAAGTCAAACCTTACCTGACGAACAACTTAAATTATTTATCGGCTGGTGATATAGTTATTAATAATTTAACGTTCGCTCGTTCGTAGTTTGTTGTACTTTAATCATACTATCTGTATGCTTTAATGGCACCTAGCATAACAAGTTAGCATGTGTTTAACCAGATTCTACTTATTATACAGACTACACGTGTTTGCACAAAGGGACTGTCATCTAAACTAATCGTAAGTTTTTTTTAGATTCATTGGTTACTAATTGATAACGAAGGGGTTTATAAAAGTCAAAGCTTTTACCTAAACCTGGATTTAACTAAGAGAAAGCTTTATAAATTGTAAAAAATACCTTAACACATAATATATTAAGCATGTTGGCTTTATAAAAAACTTTTCTAAAGCCAAAATACTTAATTGATAAGTACGATACGCTATACACCTAAGTAAAAATAAGGATGTATGTATTATTATATAAACATACTATTCACAAAAAAATAAAATCGAATTGCCTCTACAGAAGGTTCGACGGTTCGACAGAGTTGCATCCACCGTGATCCCGACTGAAGCGCCGCGTCGTCTTCGTTTCCAAGTACACAGTCATTATATTCTGTTACTAGTTACTACCCTCATTTGAACCACACAATCCACGTAAGGTCTGTACACACCATAATGATGCATAATGATGCACGCGATATAGCTTGCAATTAAAATTTTCTAGGATATACACGTATAAACTGTCAACCGTCAATAGAGCCTAGGATTAGGATTTTAAAGCTCTACCTCGAGATATTCCTTATTCTCTATTTTTATTAGTACTATATTGATGTTATCTATATTACAGTTACTCAGAAATTTGTTAGATAAATATTTATTTTTATATTTGTTAACAAAGCCTTCTGTTAATGTACCTATTACCCATCAAAGGCTGAAACGATATTTAGAGGGGAGACTCTAGTAGTCTATCCTAATGAAAAGGAAACCTAAACCTAAATCTAAATGAATAACAAGGTGGCGTCTTCTAATGTTATTAAAATGTTTCTAATGTTTTACATTATATAAATTTCTTATGATTTTTTTGTATAAATATCTATAAATACAAAGCATCGAAATTTTTTTATATTTGAATTATGTATTATATTTTTATATTGTATACAAATTTAAATAATGTGAATTTTATTTTTCTATTTAAGAAAGTATCAAAGCATATTTGCTGAACAAAGACTGTCAAATCGTTTTTATCATATCGTATCACTGTTTTCGAATAAGAATACGTGTATATGTTAAAATAAACATTCATTAAAGCAGCCATACCGGCAGAACTCAGTATATGGCAGAATTTAATATATGCGCTTTCTTTTAAGCACACTAAAGATTTTTTATGCATTTTCCTTAATAATGAAAACTTAATACTATTAAAATAATACTATTTATCTCAAAATATGATTTTTTTGAGTTGTGCTATTATTGCAGTCCATGCGATATGTACAGCAATTTGAGGTTATACGAAAAAATATTATGGATGATCTTTTCGTATATGTTTGCGGTTTTAGTATCGCTATTTGTATCGCTTAGCAAGGATATTTATAGCGGTACTCAAGATAAACCCCTGAGGACATTAGCTGACTTGTCGTAATGGTATTTTATATTACATAATATTCAGTGATAACCTGAACTAACGTAACAATAATATTAAAATAGTTTTAATATCATAAAACTACAGAATTACTATTTTAAGATTTTCTATATTTTTTTTTTAATGGACATAGGTCCAGGTCTTAAATAGAGGCAGATTAAGACTTAGTTCTTCTTTTAGCAGGGATGGGGAACCAATGGAACGCGACACAATATTTTGGTTAGGTCATCGATTTATTTATATTTATCATCTAATCTGCAACCCACCGTGTGGTATCCGGCTGAGTAGAATAGACCACCCTCTTTCTTACCGAGGGGTCGTAAAATACGACTTAGGTAAGTTGACGTCAGGCAGGCGGCCGGTCGTAAAATACGTAGCCAAATCATGTGACAACATGTTTGTAGCATGTTGTGCCGACCCCACTTAGAGTGGGATAAGGGCAGGAGGCTCATCATCTAATCTGCAACAGCAAAAGTCTTACTAATTTTAAAATATACTCCCGTAATTAACCATTGCAGATGTAGCTTTTGTTACTAAATATAGAGTTTAGCGATGTCTGATACTATTTGTTATTTTCTCAATAATCACAAAGTTAACATTTTTGATAGCAACAACAAACATTTCAAACATTTCTTTAGAAAAAAGGCACGTTGATACAGAAAGGTTTCCCTGCCCTACCTTACAGGATTTACACCAAACTACCTTGTGCCGATTGAATCAACTGCCAGTAGCTCGCTACAACTTTCTTAATGATCTGTCCACATAAACATGGTAAAATAAGTCCAAGTCTACGGTAAGAATACAGTAGAATGTTTATTCTTAAACAATTAAGAGTAAATAGTAAAATTTGTTTAAAAAAATGCAAAGCAATTTTTTTATTCTCTTTTGAACACTGAAAAAAGTGTAAATAAAAGTAAAAAAGATGTTCGCGGCCATATTTTTGTTTTTCAAATACCTCGAAAAATATTTACAGCACTTGAGCAGTTATGAATTTTTTGCATTAACATTACTAACGCTACGAAATGCATTAACCAGGAGTAGGTTCGGGAATATTTATTTTCCGAGCCTTTTTTCTGCTCCAAATAACAACCGCTTAGCTGGTACGCTGTACAATATTTTTCAAATTTGTAGTTTTATTTGAATCTTAACTATAATTATAAGTTCATATCTTTTATGTTAGTCAGGATTGCAGAGGATGCGAGTATGTTAGTCCTAGTTATTAAAAATAATTTTACAGTATATTGTGATCACCAAATTCATCTTAAAAAGACATAAAAAATGTTCCTGGAATCTATATATGATTTTTTCAGACGTTGTAGCGCGCTGACATTTTACGGGAATTTCCTTTACTATTTCCGGTTAGTAGCGTCTTTTTCAAAACGCTGTTAGCCGTCATTAGTTATCGAGTAATCAGAACAATAATAAACAGCTATTTGTTTCTCATTCAAGTGTAGGTCAAACCAATCAAACCCAAATAAACTTCAAATTTGATAAAAAGATTTATTCTATAATAAGAGAATAAAAACATTTTGAAAAGTGGAAAATTCTTGAGCGCTACTTACAACTTTAAAGTAAATTTGCTTCCCCTGTTCGGTCAAGCGAACGAGCGCACCCTCTCTGAGTTTGATTACTAACTACGTGAATTACGATATAATCAGTACACACATGGGTTCTTAAGATCTTTTTAACCATAGGAGTATGTGTTAGTTTGTTTATTTATATATCTACTTTTTGTAAAAACATTTAAACTTTCTCACTTTTAATTATTTTGGTATATTTTGTATTTAAGTATGTATTTAAAATTATATACGTAGTATTTCTACCAGTTGTCCGTCAATCATAACACAAGTATTAAGTTACTTACTTTGGGGATGAACGACCGTGTGGGTAAGTGTCCCATATATTTATTTTTATATATTTTTTTTTTTTTTTAATATATGGGACACTTACAGAATAAGAATACATATAGAATTTTAAATAAATACTTAAATACAATCCACTCCCAGGCTCGAAGAACCAACAAATCGTTTATAGAAAATGTTGGTCGTCAGGGGGAATCGAATCCGCGACCCGCGGAGCTGAAGGCAGTGTCACTACCCACTGCACCAACGGGCCAGTCAAATTATTTTTAATTGACGATTGAAGAAGTTTATGTAATGTTGAATGTAAGATGCCATCCCATGTATCAATACCTTACACATGCAGAATAAGAGCTTAGCTCCACGATAGAAAAGGACGCGGATATGCTAATTTGCACCACCACCATAACAATGCACCCTAACATTACAATTGGATTTCAAGATTGCAGTTTACATACACCATACTTTGAAATATCTAGATTTTCACTATTCAGATAAGACTGACCCGTTGGCGCAGTGGGTAGTGACTCTGCCTTCAGCTTCGCGGGTCGCGGGTTCGATTCCCGCCGAGGGCCAACATTTTCTATAAACAATTTGTTGGTTCTTCGAGCCTGTGTGTGTATTTGTATTTAAGTATGTACTTAAAACTATATATTTATATATTTACCAGTTGTCCGTCACTCATAACACAAGTATTAAGTTACTTACTTTGGGGATGGACGACGGTGTGTATAAGTGTCCCATATATTTATTTATCTATTTATTATTTCACAAGTTGACCCACGTTGAGTCTCTTTATTGCAAAGTCCATTAAATTTTTTAAATATCGATTAAATACAAAGTTTTAATTTAAAGCCTATATTACCTCGAGTTCGAAGTTAGAAAGGAACGCTCGCCTTTACTGTTCACCAAAAAAGTTGATATTAATACTTTTATTACTATCCGACTTCTGGGCAAAGGCCTCTTCTCTCATTTTAGGAGTCACTATGCTGCTGCGGATCGATCGATTTTACATATCACAAGAGTTATTTAAAGCAGGTGTCCTCACGATTATCTTGGTGATAGGCGAGTGATAAAGTTTTAGAAAAACTAATCGGGGTTTTCCGAGATTTGAGCCTGTAACTGCTTGGTATATTACTTTAACATATAAGATTAAACATTATACGCGTCCTTTTAAAACGGTGAAAAATATGTTTAAATAGTCCACACATTTTTATTCGGCCACTATTAACATAGATTGGCAAGTGCTTTACGGTAGTGTTGAATATGGAAAAGCGAAAATGCTTTTTCAATACACAGCTCTTTGAAACAGCTAAAATGGAGTTGTGTGCGGATGCCGCTTTTCGTTTCGGTTTTAGTAGAGCGGTAAATTTAAATTAGTTTTTACTTTTCGTTAACATTTAACATTTCACAGTTGCTTTTTGATATTCATTATTATTTTGTTTGACACATACTCGTACATACATTATTTTCTCTCTATTCTAAATTTATTTCATTGACTTCTGTTATATTATAAAAAGCTTGTGAACCAGCTCCCAAACTTTTCATTTTTGTATTATACATCTTTTTAGTCTTACATTACAAACGAATAAAGTCAAGCTTTATTATTCAAAGCGTTCTGTACATCTCTTTACACCGCAAGCCTGTGGTTCCAGTATACGCAAAAGGCTTATAGTAACCTGCGCATCCGATATAATAATGCGTTCAGAGTACTGTTACGGCTGCCACGCTACTGTAGTGCCTAGTGTAGTAGTGTAGTAGTAGTGTAGTGCGGACCGATGGCTTCGATGCCGTTTGGCGAAAAAAGACAGCCTCACTGTTAAACAGGTTGCGTGGTAGCAGTAACCGTATCCTGAGCAATATAGCTAATAAGTATAATAGTCCGCTGGTGTGGAAACTCATTCAGAGGACTAGGTCATTTTTAGTTATTAAGTATTGAGATAGTCATTAAGATTACTTAATGACTATCACATTTATATATTCACATAGCCGATAGTGTTAGTAACATTAGTTACTAACACAATCGGCTAAGATGTCTGTTTTAATTATAATAAATAAATGAATAAATAAATAAAATTTATCTTTAGCTTTCTTAATAAGCTCTAGATTATTACCTAAGAGAGAATCGTAAAGTTACTCCAGAGTCCAGACTATTAGGCGTGTAAGGTTTAGAAGAAAGATTGTGATAATATAAACTGCAATCATTGAGTTTAGGTATTTATATTAGTATTTTATAATTACATTTTTTTGTTTATACAACTTAGTATATTAAAAATACGCAAATAAATGGATGAGGGAAAACTAAAAATTTTCACTGCCAAGAAAATTTAGAACTTTGGCAGTTGATTTTTTCAAAGTACTAAGTACATTTTAACCCACACATTTTTCCATTTAATAGTTCTCAATTGTATTTTCTCTAAAAATATAAATACATTTTAAGTAAAGTGTCTCACTTAACTTATGTTACTAGTAAGTAAGGATCTAAATTATTAGTTGTAAACCTAAATAAATAAATAAATAAAGTAATCTAAGCTAATATTGCTTTCAGAATTTTGTTATAGTACTGTATAACAAAACTCAAATGATTTTTGTGCTTATGAAACGCGTAAAGCAAGAGCTGCAAAACTTATATCGGTTTCCATTGTGTCTATGTACATAACATAACAAATTTTATTTCAATATTGTATGATTTTTGGCCAGGAGTTTTACTTCTCTAATTATATTACGACGGTAATGTAGGAACACTTATTTCTTTAAGCTTCTCACAAAGGGAATGAGATGGTCTTAAATTATGAACGACTCTATAACATAAATATAACTTTGGAACTCTGTTTAAATTCAAAAACAAATACGTTTTATTTAACTAAGAAATTTTTCATTTCTTTAGCAACAGTTTTATTATGATTTTTCCTCAGTAAGTTTCCTCATGATATTTTCAATAGCACCCTAGAGATTTTTAGATCTAGAACATTTTATTAATCGTCGCGCGAATGTTACATTTTACGTAGTCTACAAAAATATTAGGTCCTTACATATGAAATTGGCGTTTTCTATGGGAGGAACATAAAGTCGTTTTTTTTAAAGAAATATATTTAATTAATCAAAGTATGTACCATTGCTATGTATGCACTTTTGCCATCTCATAGGTAGTTCATTGATCCCCTTACTAAAAAAACCATTCGGGAGGGAATCAATAAAATCTTTGAAGGCGGTTTGGACTGCCCCATCGGAGTTAAATTTTTTTCCTTGCAAGTAGTTATCCAAATTGCGAAAAAAATGGTAATCTGTTGGAGCAAGGTCCGGAGAGTACGGTGGATGTCTAAGACATTCTAATTGAAGCTCCTCTGATTTGATAGCCGTCTGTTGTGCAGTGTGTGGTCTAGCGTTGTCCTGAAGCAGCAGTGGCCTAGAGCGATTGACCAGCCTCGGTTGTTTAGCAGCTAGCTTTTCCATCATGGTTTGCAGTTGCTGACAATAGATATCTGCCGTAATCGTCTGGCCAGATTTAAGAAAGCTGTCGTGAACGACACCGGCACTAGTCCACCAAACACTTACAAGCAACTTTTTTTTAGTCAATTTTCGCTTAGGGCAGGATTTGCCTGGTTCGCCAGGGTTCAGCCATTGCAATGAGCGTTTCCGATTATCGTAGAGGATCCACTTTTCATCACAGGTAATGATTCGATTTAAAATTCCTTCATTATTGTGCCGGTTGAGTAACGTAACGCAGCAGTCGACGCGCGTTTGTCGGTTTGCTTCACTCAATTCATGAGGTACCCACCTTTCAAGCTTTTTCACCTTCCCAATTTGCTTCAAGTGGATTAGAATAGTTTTATCACTAACACCGGAGCCTGGAGCTCACTCGGACGTGGTTTGCGATGGATCCGCTTCCACAATAGCCTTCAATTCTTCATTATCAACTTTGGTCTCCGGCCGTCCACGAGGCTTGTTCTGCAGGTTGAAATTTCCAAAACGAAAACGTTGGAACCAAAAACGCACTGTGTTTTCTTTTGCGACACCGTCACCATCTTCTTCTTCTTCTTCGTCAGCCGATGGACGTCCACTGCTGGACATAGGCCTCTTCATGGGATCGCCACACCACACGATCCTGCGCCGCCCGGATCCAGTGGCTCCCTGCGACCTTTTTGAGGTCGTCTGTCCACCTCGTAGGGGGTCTACCGACGCTGCGCTTTCCGGTGCGGGGTCGCCATTCCAGCACCTTAAGACCCCAGCGCCCATCGGTCCTCCGCACTATGTGCCCCGCCCAGCGCCACTTCAGCTTCGCGACACGCTGAGCTATGTCGGTGACTTTAGTTCTTCTACGGATCTCCTCATTTCTGATTTGATCTCGTAG
The DNA here is from genome assembly GCA_947086505.1 of Morpho deidamia. NCBI lineage: Eukaryota > Metazoa > Arthropoda > Insecta > Lepidoptera > Nymphalidae > Morpho > Morpho deidamia. The sequence continues at coordinate 8,641,353 of CAMTZC010000025.1, forward strand.
AGATACTCCGAGCATAGCTCGCTCCATCGCCCGCTGAGTGACTCTAAGCTTTCTTATAAGGCCCATAGTGAGCGACCACGTTTCGGATCCGTAGGTCATCACTGGCAACACGCACTGTTCGAAGACCCTGGTCTTCAGACACTGAGGTATTTTGGACGAAAAGATCTCGCGTAGCTTCCCGAACGCTGCCCATCCGAGTTGGATTCGGCGACTAACCTCTTTCTCGAAATTGGACCTACCCAGCTGGACCGTATGTCCCAGGTATATGTACTCGTCTACAATTTCGAGTGCAGAGTTCTCAACGATGACCGGGTGGAGCGGAACATGTGAGTTGGACATGATTTTTGTCTTACTCATGTTCATTTTAAGGCCCACCTGCTGAGATACTCTGCTGAGGTCGTCGAGCATTGTGTTGAGGTCCTCCAGACAACCTGCCATAACGACTATGTCGTCGGCAAATCTAAGGTGAGTGATGTACTCGCCGTTGATGTTGATGCCGTATCCGTTCCAATCCAAAAGCTTAAAGACATCTTCCAATGCAGCGGTAAACAGCTTCGGGGAGATAACATCTCCCTGTCGCACACCTCGCCGCATTTGGATTGGTCTCGTAGTTTTGTCTTGGATACGGACAGACATTGTGGCGTTTTCATACAAACACTTCAACACTTGGACGTACCGATAGTCGATTCGGCATCTCTGGAGCGACCTTAACACAGCCCATGTTTCCACCGAATCAAAGGCCTTCTCATAGTCCACAAACGCCAAGCAAAGTGGCTGGTTATACTCCTCGGTTTTCTGTATAACCTGCCGCAGCGTGAATATGTGGTCTATGGTACTATACCCTTTTCGGAAACCGGCTTGTTCGGGAGGCTGGAAGTCGTCAAACCTACGAGCGAGACGATTCGTTATGACTCTCGAGAACAGCTTATAAACATGATTCAGCAGCGTGATGGGTCTATAATTCTTCAATAAGGTGTTATCACCTTTCTTGAAGAAGAGAGCCACCACGCCCCTGTACCATGCTTCCGGCATAGAGCCTTCGTGAATGACGGAATTGAACAATCGCTGAAGGACTTTAAGTACCGGTTTACCACCCGCCTTCAGGAGTTCGGTAGTGATTCCGTCATCACCTGGAGCCTTGTTGTCCTTAAGTTGTTTGAGAGCCATACTAATCTCGTATAAGCTGACGTCCGGGATATCTTCGGTATAGTGTCGGGTCAACTTGGCTCTTGGGTCTTTTGCCAAATTGACAACAGGCTGTTGTGTTGAGGTGTATAACTGCCCATAGAACCTCTCAACCTCTCTCAAAATCTCAGGACGAGATGAAATGATACTACCAGTATCGGTCTTCAATCGCGTTAACTGCCTCTGCCCAATAGACAGATCTCTTGCGAACACTTTTGAGCCCCTGTTACGCTCAATAGTATCTCGAATGTGTTCGGTGTTGAAGTGTCGCAGGTCGCATTTCTGAGCCTTAGAAATCTGTCTATTGATCAGACGGTAGCGTGCCGCGTCTACAGAAGACTGTAGCCTCATTTCGTTCCTCTCATCCATGAGCTTGAGAGTCTGGGTCGAGAATTTACTAGTTCTCTTACGGTGTGTCTTATAAAATTTGGACCCCACCGTATGGACAGTTTCCACCAGCCTGTTGTTTACGTCATCCACAGAAGCGCAGTCAGCTAGGCAATCAAAACGATTCATCAGCTCGAGATGGAACTTCTCGGGGTTTTGGATATGAGCTCGAGTTGGTCGGAGCGTAGACTTCACCAGGCCGGATCTTTCCAGCTGTACGCATATATTCAATGTGCCTCTAACCAGACGGTGATCGCTACCGGTTTTCACAGTATTGATCACAGAGACATCATTGAATATATGACGCCTGGTCGACATAATGAAGTCAATCTCGTTTCTCGTGGAACCGTCGGGACTTATCCATGTCCATTTTCGATGCGGCCGTTTCTTGAAGAAAGAATTCATCATGTAGAGGTCCTCTCTCTCCAAGAAATCGGCCAGCATCTGGCCCCTGTGGTTCCGTTGCCCGTATCCAAATTGCCCTACTCTCACCTCTGTACCGCTTCGCTTGCCCAGCTTTGCGTTGAAATCCCCCATCACAACAGTGTAGAAGGTTTTGGAGGCATGCATGGCTCTAGATAAATCCTCATACATGGCCTCTACCTCTTCGTCTGGATGTGCCGATGTCGGTGCGTAAACCTGTATGACCTTCAGCGAATACCGTTTGGTAATTCTGAGTACAAGGAACGCCACCCTGCTCGACACACTCTCGACTTGAACAATGTTGTTGACAAGGGACTTGTGGACGAGAAACCCGATACCACCCTGGGACTGTTGGTCGCCCTCCCGGTAGTAAAACAAGTTGCCGGATTTTAGAATCATCGTGTCCTCCCCCTCTCTTCGGACTTCGGATAATCCTATGACATCCCACCGCAACTTGCTTACTGTTTCTTCCAGCTCGAGTATCTTTTCGTCTTCCCTCAAAGTGCGTGCGTTGTACGTTGCCAGGTCTAGTCGTCGGGGTTGGCAGCGGAATCTCTTCCGGAGATTCTTGACACCCCCTGCCCCGCCGTTACCCAAACCGCTGCCAGAGCTGGGAATAGCGGAGCTGCCGGGAACTAGGGGCTGTGGTTTTATTTGTGATGCCATGAAGGTTTTGCCGGTAATCACCACGCTTGGCATGCGGGTTGGTGATCGCAGTGCTGACCGTTTTGCACCGACAGTGCTGCTGCCCACTGTCGGTCTGGTATTTAGGTCAGCAAAAAAAAAAAAAAAATGAAATGGTTATACCGCCATTTATCGGTCGTCAGAGCCTCGTCGGTTGATATGCAGGGTGCACCGCGTGCAGGTGAGGTTGACAATTGAGGAGACTGATTGGGACGAGCCTCCCCCTTACACCCCTTACCGTCACCATACACATCATTAATCCTTCGAGCCGTTTCTGCAGCACTGGTGCCACGGTGGAACTCATACTCGTAAATAACGCGATATTTCATGTTTTCCATTTTGTAAACAGAGTGACACAGAGAAAAAAACAAAAGAAGAAAAAACAAATGAATTAGGGGGTTTGAAACACAAATGCACGAGTAAATAGCTGTATGAAACTGAATTTGGAATTCCTAACCATAATGGTAATATTTGAGATCAAAGTGGCCAGTACGACAAAACGCCAATTTCATATGTAAGGACCTAATATTTCATATAAAATAAAACAAAAACCAAATAATAAAGTTTATTGAAGCATTACTTTCATGATACCCATATTTAATCATGATGTGACTACAGCACGTCAAATTATAAAAAAAATCACTTGCGTTACTAAGTTCTCGTGACTGCATACACTGCCAGCGATTAAATTGTATTGATTTTACAAACCGCTGCTTTCATTCTTAAAAAAGGGGCTTTGTGGGGAAAAATAAAATAGAGCACCGCAAGAGGCTATTGATATCTGAGAATGAATTTAATGAAATGAATATATCAAACAGGAATAGTCAATTTAAAGATGTTCTGTTATAGTTGATAAGGGAAGGTACTAGCTTCTGAAACACAGTTTTTCTAGTTCAGGAGCTAGGGCTTCAATGCACTATGTACATTTGGATGATCAATAAATATTATTATTATTATTATTATTACTATATAGTAGTTATTCTTCGTAGCATATCGTGGATAAGGATGTATGTTATACAGTAGTATAATCGTGGGAGGATTAAATTAGGGCACATGTTAGTTAAGGACGGGTCACGAAGCCACACCGAAGAGACGAGTACTGCAGTGACGTATCTTCTCGAATACAAGATTACGATCAAATATCAACTGTACTAGACTACACTTATTAAAATTTAATGTTGTGGTATATTGAAAAAAAGTTGTGTATATAAATACAATATTTTTTCAAGAATAGTTGGCTGAAAGATTTCGACGCCTTGAAAATCAATAATTTAAATTAATTTAAATTTAGGTTACTTACTTGCCTTGTTGATAATTGGATTGAAATCAAGTCTTATTAAGCCTTTGCCCTTTATTAAATTGATTTACAGAACTTTAGACCACAGTCTTATTAATAAAATCATCTTAATATATTAATATTTGTGAAGGTAATTTTTCTGGAGCAATAAAAAATCCCTTTTCATATAAGTCAAGAAAAACTTTTGGATCTCATGGAGGCGTAAAATCATAAATTTATTCTTGCGTTTATTTTGCTTGTTAGGTAAACTCATAATTTCTCTTGTATATATAAATATTATTTCTTTATTAAATCATATTGATTGAAATATTAATAATATTTAGATATATTAACGATCCATTTAATTGAATACCGATCTCCTTTAAACTCAATTCAGACTCGGGAAGTTTGGTGAGAGATTTTTCAGGAGATGCTTTTTTAGCTTTGCCCACGTTTTGATCATATATGAAAGCATAATTCTGTGAAAATTATATTCGCTCTAAACAAATAAATTATTTGCCAATCAGTTTCGATGGCCGTAGTGCCCTGTTAACAACGGTAACAAAATTGGTGTTATTACTATTTATATTTCAAAACAATGACATCTGCGAACTGTGCCTTCTATATAAGAAACTAGTTATTTTTCGCGGCTTCGCTCGCTAGGAATTTTGTCTGTCACAGTATCTATATTATAATATTTAGTTAAGGTCATGATTCTCAATTTTGGTCATAGTGGCTTCTGCACAAAAGATAGGTACATGCAGTCGCGGACTTTTATTTAGAACTATTAAAGACAAACAATACTACGATACATCATCTTTGTGTAACTCTAATGGTTTAGGCATCGTACGCCGAGATAGTTCTCAGAGGCAAGATTCTTTCCGACTTTATTGACGTGTATCGTTATATTGTATAAAGTAACAGTCTGTTACTATGCCCACTGCTGGGCTAAGGCCTCCTCTCTCCGTTATTGGAGAGAAGGATTGGAGCTAAGACCTACCACGCTGCTCCAATGCGGATTAGTAGGTTACACATATCCCTAGAATACTCTAGAGATATGCAGGTTTCCTCACGATGTTTTCCTTCACCGAAAAGCGTGTGATAAATTGCAATTATCAATTAGGCACATAAGTTTTAATAGAAAACTTTTATATATTGTATAAAATCATTACAAATTGTAGCCTATATGTTATTCCGATGTATAGTCTATATAACTGTAAAGTTCCATCCAAATCCGTCTGATAGTTTTTACGTGAAAGAGTAACAAACATCCATCCGTACTCACAAACTTTCGCATTTATAATATTAGTAGGATATTGTATTACAAAATTCATAATTTTGCAATGAATCAATATATCTTACAAAACAAAATCCCCCGCCGTCTCTGTCTATCTGTCGGTTCGGTATGATAATTAATTAATGGATTTTCTCGATTGGTGTAATGTAATCGAACGCCTTTCGTTATGTCCTATTTTTAATGGCACATCAGGTGGAAATCGATATAGTTCAAAAACAAGTAAATTATTGGTTTTAATCATTATTATTATATTTATGATGATCATCAAGTTGCATAGTTTGAGGTGTTTTTTAGACAAGTTATAAGTACGGCTTACATTTACTACTTAACAATACATAAATACATATTATCGTTATCACTTAAATGCTCTTAAGCTGGGAGTAGATCTTATTTGTGTACATTTCTTATGCATGAAAATTGGACCAACCACATTGATTCAACGATTGGCAAGAAGTTGTGTAGTGACCCTTTCGATTCAATAAAGTTACAAGGGGTCTTATCATGAGTCAGTTCCTATACTCTTGATGTCTCTCGATATCTTGATCTACTATCTCTTTGATTTGATGACAGGGTAGGAGGTATTGGCTTTCTATAACTTTCTGAACTGTTTGACATATTTTGCCTTGTAAATCTGCCGTGTATTCTTCGTAAAACGCGACTAAGGTAAGTTAACCTACCGTGTGGTATCCTGCTGAGTAGAATAAAAAGTAAAAAAAAAAGTAAAGTAACAGCCTCTTACTATGCCCACTGCTGGGCTAAGGCCTCCTCTCTCCGTTTTTGGAGAGAAGGATTGGAGCTAAGACCGACCACGCTGCTCCAATGCGGATTGGTAGGTTACACATATCCACAGAATTCTCTTAAGATATGCAGGTTTCCTCACGATGTTTTCCTTCACCGAAAAGCGTGTGATAAACTGCAATTATCAATTAGACACATAAGTTTTAATAGAAAAACTCATTGGTGCCTGCCCGGGGTTTGAACCTATGTCGTCTCTAGAGAGTCGCATGGTCTCACCGCTAGGCTATCACAGCACAGCTGAGTAGAATAGACCACACTAATTTTTTACCGAGTTGTCGTAAAAAGTGACTTAGATAAGTTGACGTCAGGCAGGCGGCCGGTCGTAGAATAACTAGCCAGAGCACGTAACTAATGTTGTTCTAACCCCACTTAGAGAGAGTTCAGAGCAGGAGGATATGAACCGTTTAACATATTGGATAATATATATTATCAAACATGCTGACCTTATTATGTGTATGTTATATCGAATATAAAGTAAGGAACCATTTCCAATCATCGCGCCAGGATATATTAGTTGATTGCGTTGTTTGAATAACGATGACCTAACGCGGTAAATGGTTGTATGGACGAAAATTAGATTTTCTGTATTAATAATGCCTTCTTCAACAATATCTTTTATTATGATTTTATCATTTAATATTCTTACTTAAATATTAATCGCAATATAATAACGAAAATCTCATAATATTCTTTAATTCTATACAAAAACATATATTATAATATTTAACTCGTATTTACAATTTATTATACGCTTTACGGAAAAGTAATGCGTCGTGTTGAATGCTTTAGACAATTTGAGCGGTATTTGTAAACTGCCAATCCGCAATAAAGCAAACTGGTTGATGTAAGTACTTTATACTTTCATCTAAGACTTTTCTAACGGGGGCTTATGCCCCGCAGGGGGGCAATTTGAAAATGATCTCGACACGAGTTTAAATTTTTCGTTTCGGGCCATTTAAATGCAATGCTCGAATTCGGTGCCAAATTGAACTAAAAAAGCAAATTCTTCTTCAAAAGTAATAGTAAAATTATTTTCCTATATCCTACTAATATTATAAATCCGAAAGTTTGTGAGTATGGATGGATGTTTGTTACTCTTTCACGAAAAAACTATTGGACGGATTTGGATAAAACTTTACAGTTATATAGGTTATACATCGGAATAACATATAGGCTACGATTTGTAATGATTTTATGTAATATAACGATACATGTCAATAAAGTCGGAAAAAATCTGCCCTCTGAGGCGTACGCTGCCTAAACCATTAGAGTTACACAAAGATGATGTATCGTAGTATTGTTTATCTTTAATAGTTCTAAATGAAAGTCCGCGACAGCATGTATCTTCTTTTATGTGGAAGCCATTATTACCAAAATTGTGAATCATAGATTTAATTAAATGAGTTACTGTGGCAGACAAAATTCCTAGTGAGCGAAGCCGCGGGCAATAACTAGTTAGTAAATATATGTAATGCCAAATGATTAGTGGACTTGTGGTTTGCATATCTGATAGGTGCAAGATTCGTTTAGCAATCGTTTTAGATTTAAAGATTTAGACGTTAAAGATTTAGATCAAAATAATTTTATAATATGGATCTCCGCAATTCGATAAATTATTGAAACTCTTCTTAATAAAACCTATCCATTTAAGTTTCTGAAGTGAACGATTTAATTTTTTGATATTACAGGTTATGTATGTACATAGGGAGGATGTATGAAAAGATTAAGTTGGTAGAAAAAGGTTAGAGACTGGTCTTTGTCCAACAATGGAACCGTAACACAAAGTATTTTTGGTATTTGTAATGTATACCAAATCAAAGCTACCTTTTAATGTATGTATTTATTCACTGTGTTATGTCGAGAGCTGCTACAGAAATGACATAAATATTGCACGAGGGCATAAATAATTCAGTGAGTTCCCAATCTGACGTTAAAATGCCCCAAAAACTTTCCTAAAAATATATAACCATACCTTTTGACGGCAAAACTTTAAAGCCTATTATTACAATTGAAATAATACAGAAATAAAACGTTATATTGGAGGCGTCCTAATAGTCCTCAAATAAAAAGGTATCTATAGTTGAGTTAATTTTATTATTATCTCTTTGTCAAAAACGACGTATTATGTAAAACAAGACGAAACAACAAGTAACTAATAGCTTGATAGGGTAGATATTTACAATTTATCATGTGCTTTTCGGTAAGGAAAGACATTGTAAGGCAACTTGTATATGTATATCTGAACAATTTCTAGCATATGTGAAACCCACCAATCCGCATTGCCGTAGCGTAGGGAACTTAAGAAAATACTTCTCTCCAAAAAAGGAGTATTAAGGTCCAGCTGTGGGATAGTGACATGCCGCTTCTTTTTAAATAATGCATAATTAAAAGCTTTTATTGTATGTATTTGAAGCTGGAATCATTAAAGCAATGCAATGCAATGCAATGCAACGGAAGCAAGTTAAATTTTACCTACTTGCCGGTGTCTGCTTGAACTGAAATTTTACATACTGTGTGTTCCGATGACAATGCATGTTTTTGAAAAGCATGACCTGATGCTGCTGCCAGGATTGGCTCCAGACCAGCGAAATCAATGAATGAATGAACACTTTTATTGAACACCACATTAATAACAATAAAACTAAATATAATAATAATAAATAAGACAAAATAGTGATACAATCTGGAGGAATTATCGCTAAATAGCGATCTCTTCCAGCCAAGCAGTTTGATGAAAGGACAGAGTTACAGATATATAGTAGGTGGTGTGTGTACATAAAGCAAAGAATATTAACTAAAATATACATGCGAATACATACATATATATACATAAATATATAAACAAATACATACAATATACAAATAGATATATAAATATATTTCAATTAACAAATATAAAAATCGTCACACTTCAAATGTCACTGTATTACAGTAAGAGACAAAATATGCTGTTTAACACGCTTTTTAAATATAGATAAGGTTTGCGATTGCCTTATGGGCAATGGCAAAGAGTTTAGCAGAGAATTAGCAGTAGGGGTATGAAGTTTTGTTAAAAGCTTTTTTTAAAGTTTTTTAAAATTAACTTGTTTTATATTTATGTTCTAAATCGTTTTATAAATAAAAATAGTATCTTCAAATTCAAATTCAAGCACGAATATATAATCCATACTAATGATATAAAGTCGTATCTGTCTGTCTATCTCTCACCCTTTCAGGTCTAAACCGCCAGCGTAGTATTGATAAAATTTGGCACAATTGAAGCTTATATATCGGGCTTACATAATGGATGAAAATTCCCTTCTTTACGTCACATAGTACAAAATTACGCAGTACATATTTGAGGATACTTTATTATAGACTATTTTTTTATTGATTTTTTTTTAATTTTAATTTAAATTTGATACGAGCGAAGTTGTTGGTAAAATTAGTGTTACATAAATAGAACATTACGTCTTGGTTCAAAGAAAAACCTCATATTAAAATGTTGTTTTGGACATGTAGTATAAAAATAATAGTAAATACCAAGATTTGTCACAAAAATATCAAAATCATTCGTAATATTTATTGCTAAGCTTCTTAAATTTGAGTTGCTCTTAACGGTCTGGGTTGTCGTTTGAGACTTACGAAGTGCGACATTTTTATATAAAAACTACTTAACTGGGCAAACGTTGATACGCTGTATAAATTATTTTTAGGGAATTTCTAGTGTATATTATAAAAAAATGTAAAAATAAAATATTAGGGGTGGACAACACTCATTACTTAGGTGTATGAGAAATAGGTAATAGCTGATTCTCAAAACTACTGAATATGCATATAAAATTTCATAAAAATCTTTCAAGCCGTTTCGAAGGAGTTTGGTAACTAACATTGTGAAATTATACTAATTGATGCATATGAAGTCATCTAGAAAGGTGACTTAAGTGTGAGTTGCTTGCTCAGATTGTCTTGAAAGTGGCGCCGTAAAGACTAGTTAAAATCTTCTATTTTTATGTGGCTTTTTTCTTATCAACTTACATAATTGACCTTTTTTAAGATCTATTATAATATTAAATTTACATCATAGTGGCAGATAAAAATAGCCGCCGTGTGGTATCCGGCTTAGTAGAATAGACCACCCTCATTTCTTGCCGAGGTGTCGTAACAGGCGACTAAGGTAAGTCGACCCGCCGTGTGGTATCCGGCTGAGTAGAATAGACCACCCTCATTTCTTACAGAGGTGTCGTAAAAGGCGACTAAGGTAAGTTGCCCACCGTGTGGTATCTGGTTGAGTAGAATAGACCACCCTCTTTCTTACCGAGAGGTCGTAAAATACGACTAAGGTAAGTTGACGTCAGGCAGGCGCCCGGTCGTAAAATACGTAGTCTAATCATGTGACAACATGTTTTTAACATGTTGTGCCGACCCCACTTAGAGTGGGATAAGGGCAGGAGAATGATGATGGCAGATAAAAATAGAAACCATAGATACACTAGGACATAGATAAGAAACCCCTTCATTTTATTCGAGTAATAAGAGGAAATTGTTTTGCGTCACGTCTGAGATATGTCTCTGCAACGTTACCGTAATATTCCATTAGACGGCGCTTTACTGCATACTTATAGTGACCCGTTTATTAAAAAGTACCTGGGTGACCAAGGTACCCGTGGACCGAGGTACCGAGACTTTTTTTACAAGATATTAAAAAGTTGGAACTAAAAAAAGGGTTAAATGGGTTGGGCTGGTGATAAATGGGGTTGATCCGGGAAATTTGAAATTTGAATCCGTCCGTTACCGCCTGAGCTTAGTAAGTAATTAACCGTTCTTTTCTAATAATATTGTAGTTAAGTTTTCTAGTCGTATTGCGACATCTAGTGAGCATTTGGAAAAAACTCATTTTGTTTTTCTACCTACCAAAAGCTAGAGCTGGCGGCGACCTGAGAATTTCTTCTTGGAGAGTTTTACAGAACAAACAGAAATATTCAGAATTCAATTCAAAATGTCAAAAGCCGATAGTTTATCAATCCACAAAAAAGATTTTATTTTCTAATCATCTACGCCATTTAAGTAGAATATATCATTATCAGTACAAATCATCTATGTTTACGAGCTTAATATTTAATGGATTTATTATTTTCAGTCTAAAAGGGAATGTATCGAGGTCAAACATAACAAAAGTTGAAAGTATTGATGAAAATCGATGGTTATGAATCGTTCTTTTCACATTAAACGTACGGAATATAATTTTAGGTAAATCTGCTTTAAATACGTGGCTTATACGCTATAAATCAGTTCTATCGTGATATAATTTTTACATGAATTATTCAATATGAGGTCGCCATCTAATATACGCTTAATGTTATAGTCCCCCAAAGATAATCATGTATATGTACCTAACAATCGGCAATTATATTTTTAAAGGATTCAATTGTGTAACTAATTATTAGAAATGTAGATACCGTGGATTTTTTTATGAATCAAAATCATTAGCACGACACTGTGAAATCATTTTGCCTTTTCTGTGCTACTTTCTTTTTCTATATCTATCTTTTTACTATATAAAAGTGTATGCTTGGAAGTCTCGAGAATTCAGCAGATGAAATCGTTATCGAAATAAAATAATGTAATAGTTAATGTTATTTATTATTATTATGTTATTTAATATTTTCTAATTGTATTATTAAAATACATTTGACGTATTTTCAAATAAATAAATCTAAAACTTGATAATATTCTTGCGTTTACAGTTGCCTTTGTAAATGTAAAATTTTTATGCTGAATCTTATTTTTTATACGAGTATGATATTTAGACATTGTTATATTTTCTTGTGTTCGGTTAAAATTAGGGTACGTTTTATGTTTCGGCATTGAAGAGTTAACAAAATTATTTATAAGTAACTTTCTGCAGAAGCCTTTTTGACAGGAGCAATTAATTACTACAACATTGAAAATTTTGTTGACCAAAATGTAGGCGTTAATTAATTTAAACCATAACACGAAATATAAGTATTTCTAGCTACTTTATAAGATAGATATTTTAATTAAAAACATGTCTTAACTTATTATGTAGTGACAGACAACTAATATATATAATTTTAAATATATACTTAAATATAATTAAAAAACAGGCACAAACGTTGTCATTGCGATATTACTAATGTTAGTTTCACCACGCTACCTAACAATAGAGAATTACTTATAGGATTACAAGAAAATTCTTTAAGAGTCCTAAATCAGACACTTGAAGTCCATCAATGTCAATAAATATATCATAGCCATAGTCAGTTAACTTATAAAATCTCTATTATATGTTTTCACTTTACTGTGTTGGCTGAGCCATTTCCTTTTTCTGCTATTTGTGACTGGAAAAAATGTTTTTCCTTTCGTTTTATTACTATACATACAGTCTGTCTCTATAACTTTATTCGAAAAGCGACGAAGTCAAATAATCCAATCATGCAAAAATAAATGATATTGAGTAAATATTTGTAGCAAGAACAAAATTGCTTCCCAATGATGCTCGTGTCTGTACAATATTTATCAATATAAATTGGAGACCCTTTGCATTATTTATACTTTTCGTGCGTCAACTGATCAAAGTACCTCACTAATAGCTTCATTATTTTCGCGGTTACTCGTCCGATTTCTTGTATATAATCAAGTTATTACAAAAAGTATACTATTGTTTTTTGCATAACGAATTGTTAATTAATATCAGAATAGATTAGAGCTAATTTCCCAGGTTATGTTTGGGCCAATCGTTCTAAATCGAATGAAGTATTAATAAAACAATAATAATATAAATAATCTTGCTAAATTCCTTATTAATTATTTTTTCTATTAATCAAATACCATTTCAAATTGCTTCAATTCGTTTAAAATTACTTCATTATTTTTATATTTTCAGTTCCCGTAATGCTAGTGTTTCATGTGATGTTTTAATATGTTATTCCGAGTATGCTGGAACCGGAAAAAAGTCGGATGCCATTTATGGGTTTTTTAATCGTTTTGAAGCGAAAGGGTTAAGCCGCAAGTGGAGTTGCAAGTTGGAGTGCAAGTTGGAGTATTGTAAGATGAGCAATTGCTATATAGTAAAAGTTCCGTTGTGAAAGTGGACTCGGTATGATTATTAAAGGCTTTTTCATTTAAGAAACAAATGTTGTTAAATAGACGTATTGTCTAGTGTTTGATGTGTTTGCTTTTGACATATTTTTCATTTTTATGCTCAGAAAATACTCAGAACATGCTCAGATTTAGTATATCGTATAAATTAATGTTCCTTATGGGACATAGTGGCGCCGCTTTCTCTCCCACTTATCTTGTAACAAATTTAAATTAGATATTCCAAACACTTTCGTACTTTGTACGCACATCAAAAATATATATAACTAGCTGTGCCAGCGGCTTCGCCCGCGTGGAAATCAGCGTGTCACAATTTTTTTCTAAAATTCAATTTTTAAACATAAGTAGTTAATGTGTAATACGTTAGTTAACCATAAGAGATAGAGACATGCTATCGCGGAATTTTTGTAGTAGTTTTAATGATCTACAATTCTCTACTGTATTACTTTAGCGTATTTCTGCTGGTTGGCTGGTCGCACGCGACTAAGGCTCCCAGCAAAAAAGTTTTTTAACAATTGCGCGATCTCTTCAACACAATTTACATAATACCGATATGTACTATATACCTAAACTATCCGGAAGTATTGCACTATCTTTTGGTGAAAACCGTACAAAAATCCGTTCAGTAGATTTTGAGAAAATCGATTAAGAGGTGTGTACACAGATTGTTATCGGCATTATTCTATAGGCGTGAAGATGTATTTCGTATATAAAATTATCGAAATCAAAAATTTTGTAATATGAAAATTTGATTATTGTATATATTTGCAAAATTAACAAACACAATTTAATTATATGGATATCTCGTTCAATTTAAAACGCCTGAATGCCTTTCCACGTTACGTTGAGAAAATAATATAGATTTTTAATAAACCACGCTTTATATATGTATATATATATATATATATAACCATATATATACTTATATATATATATATACTTATATATATATACATACATATATTGCCAACATTAATAATCAATCTTTGAGAGACATTTTAGCTTTAAAATAAGACAATTTATATGAATAATAAAACTTTTATTAGCCGTATAAATACGTGAACATATAGAATAATCAATACGAAGTGATATAAAAACGTCTTTGCCAATAAAAGCTGTTTATTGAGTTACGAGAACGCACTTATGTAGTCGTAATATATCAGCATGGGTCGGATTAAAGTCTTGTTCAAGCACTGGCTAAAGCACTTTCAAGATATTCACTGACTGATTGAAAATTTATATTACGCAATTTATGATACACATTATTATTATGAAATGAAACACTTTTATTTTGATTTTATTTAATTACCGTTCTTGACGAAAATTACAGTTGTCGTTATTGTTTATTTAATATGTCTATAAATAACATAAAATAACTCGGTAGTTATTATTATATAATATAAATACTCGAAGTTAGGTTATAAATGTGCATTTTATTCTTTTGTTGGACCTGAAACAACATAATAATTTATTTATTATATTTAACAGTAATAGTAATTTTATTTTTCTAAAATCCATCATAAATATTTATCCACGTCAGATTCATAGCAAAGTGATGTAAAACACAAATTTATTTTCAATAATTAAAAAAACTTAAAACTAACTAAATAATAATAAAATTTATAAGGAATAAAAAATATATATATATATATTTAGACTACATCGAAACCACCGATTCTAACGACATAAGGTTCCTTAAGTACTGGCAGCTTTACCTCTTTGTATGGCCTAACTAATTCGTTGGCCAAGATAGCTGCCCCTCGGGCCCCGACCCTATTATCATATAAGACATTTGTATTTATTCAAAAAATAACGTTATATAACCTATTTTTTCCGAATAATATTGTATATTATGAGCAAACATCTAAACATTATGTCATAGTGACGACTAAATTACCTTGTTTTTAAAATAAGTTTTTAGTAAATCTCATCAACTCCTAATGGAAATATCTTGTACGTTCAATACTATTTTATGATCAAGCTTTGTAGTAAATTTCTTGATTAAATAGTGGTAGTGAAAGCTTTAAATACAAAAATGGTTTTCGTCATCTATTTGCCGAAGATTGGAATTTTGCTTTAACTGCTTTAAGCGGTCCCATGTGCGGTTTAATTTTTGTCTCTTTAAGAGACTCGGAACACCCAATTCTTTACTTCTTCACGAAGTTGTAATATTAACATCCTATTTTTACTTTCTTTATAGGAACTGCAATACGTCGGGTATTGCGGTTATGCCAAAGTTGTACCGGCTAAAACCTCATGGTTTTTTCACATGTGACATTTTAGCTTTAAAACACGACAATTTATATGACGATTAAAACGTAATATAGGGCATATTAAATAAGACCTGCTACGATAACAACAGACGCATTTGAAGCACCTAATGAATCGGCCGCCTCGAGGGACCTTTCTTCGAATAGAATCTTTGATAACCCCACTTTGGCGCTTTGATGTCCCATTTAGGGTAGCAGTCTACAGCTTAAGACGGAGTAGTTTGGTGGCCTTACGTACCCTCTCCGCAGCCTCGTTTTGCGAAATTACCTCTTCATAGAAGGTGATCATCGATAGACAGTTGAAGGACATGGACACTTCCGCTGTCCGGAATGGATTTCAATATTCTAGAGTACCAATAGCATTGAAAATGATGAGTATCTGTTAACACTTTCAAGACATACAGCTTTACTTAAATTAGCACCCGCATTGATCTTGTACAGGTCATCAATTATCACGGATCACAATTACTCCTAAGGTTTAAAAGTGGAAAAGCTAGGCCCCAAAATCTTATCCGAGCATAAGAGCCGACAAGGATTTCCCCGGATTGAGAGGTGCGCCTCAAGGAGCGTACCCGAATTGAACCCGAGTCACTTCAGATAAGTCGCTAATGTATAATACACACACTTCATCCATTATTGGCATTTTTAGCACAATTTACGATTATATCAAATATTAATAGTTCTACTAATTATACAATTAGCCATTTTTCATTTCAAGGTTCGGCTCCATAAAAACGTCCAATAACAGGTCGTTACTTTAAGTACATAAGATCTTAAACCATAAAATCTTAGTAATCTAGAACCTTGAGCTTTATATTATAGAAATAATAATAGAAGTAATAATAATAAACATGTAGGATAATTACAATCGGTCGTCCATAGTAAGTAGATAACTTTATACTTGTGTTATGGGCGATAAACAACTGGCTCATAAGTATAAGGTTAGTTTTTAATAAATACTAAAATAAATAAATACATCCAGACTCGATTAAACATTGGCTCTCAGTGAAAATCGAACACGCGACCCCCGTAGCTGAAGGTAAGGTCGATGTCACCAGCCTACGGGGCAGTCGAATATAATTTTATTTCTTGATTTATTATATTTTCGTAAAAATATACGTAGTACGAAGAACAACATTTACACACTATAATCTCAGATTATTAGGAATTCAAAAATTCTCGTTCGAACGTCTTAAAGTAGCTAAATAGAGAAGCATTTATAGAATAAGTGTGCATTTATAGATTGTAAAAGACATAGCGAACAACACTTATCAGAATCATTACTTATACTCGGGAATAGTAATAAATAATAAATAACGCAAGATACATAAAAGGTGCTTAGATATTCTGTAACTCAGCTAATTCCCATATGATACGTAACATGTTCAAACTCATTTATTATGTAATACCACTGCCGTTTCAGGAACATTTTCTCACTTGTTTTATATGTACATACTTCAAATTGTTACCGATGTTTTGTTAGCAAACGTTTGAATAATAATGGGTAAACAGTAGCTTGTACAGTATGTATAGACGTTGGGAAAATTCAATGTTAATTTCATTTTGGATTAATAAAAAAATTAAGCCTATTGTTTTACTTTGAGTTCATACTTCTAACTGCGACCTATTTTTTTCTTAAAGTAAAATTAATAATTGAAAAATATGGTTTTGTCCTAACATAATAATATATACATCCAGCCATGGGATTGAAATTTAGTTCTGGTTTATCAGAAATTTTTTCTGGAATTTAAGTCTTATTAAATTGTATCATCATCATTCTCCTGCCCTTATCCCACTCTAAGTGGGGTCGGCACAACATGTTATAAACATGTTGTCATATGATTTGGCTACGTATCTTGCGACCGGCCGCCTGCCTGACGTCAACTTACCTTAGTCGCCTTTTACGACAACTCGGTAAGAAATGAGGGTGGTCTATTCTATGCGGCCGGATACCACACAGCATTAGTCTTATTAAATTGTAGTCAGTGGATTATTTGGATCTAATGTGAGGGCTGGTATCTAAAGCACGCCGCGGCGAGACAATGGGGATAACTTACACAAAGACATACCGACCCACCATGATATTTGCTTTACAAGACCGCTTAAGAAATATAATTATTGGAATGTATGTTGTTTTATACGATAATAAATATACACGCTATATTTCTTTGTTCGTGAAATTCTGAATGGTTATGTGGGATTTGTGACAGAGTACGTTGCATTGAAAACGGAGTCTGAATGAAATTTGAAAAAGACTCGTATATTACGATGCGGTAAAGCATGTAGTAACTAATATTTTATTACATGCCTTATTTTCCAATGCCGTGTGGTATCCGGCTGAGTAGAATAGATCACCCTTAATTTCTTACCGAAGTATCGTAGAAGGCGACTAAGGTAAGTCGACCCCCTGAGTGGTATCCGGCTGAATAGAAAAGACCACCCTCATTTCTTACCGAGGTGTCGTAAAAGGCGCTTAAGGTAAGCTGACCCACCGTGTGGTATCAGTTTGAATAGAATAAACCACCCCTCTTTCTTACTGAGGAGTCGTAAAACAGGTCTAAGGTAAGTTGACGTCAGGCAGGCGGCAGGTCGTAAAATATGTAGAGGTTCATCATCCTGTCATCACATGTCTTGTCTTCCAACAATCAACAAAAGACGGTCTTCCGATTTGTCGCCAGTTAACAACTAGGACTCCCACGTCCATTAGTTCATCATAGTAATAGGAAATTTAATAGAATCTACCCACAATGAATTACGAGTCCCGAAAGTAAAATTTGAATTCCTTGCCAGTTCTTTTCATTGGGTAAAAACATTCCAATTCGGTTGTAGAATCTTTCTGGCAATTCTATTAAATTATTACCTCTCAGTCCCTTGACAATTCAATTCTGTATTAACTGATAATATGTCTTAGTCTCGCGTGAGGAATTTTATCCTGCAAATATTATTAATGTGCGAGTTTGAATATAATACACAAGAGAGTTTATAAAACAGAAGAAAACAAATTTGAAACGTATTTTCCTACATTATCGAAAAGTGAAAAGTGAAACGGATATATAAATATTATATTATATTTTGCATGCGTTAAACGTTTAAATATTGATACAAATAGTTGTTTAACATAATAATGTTTTATACAATAAATTATAATTATTATTTTAATTAAATAAACCTTGTTGCTAGTTTCTGGGTAAATTCAACAATGAAAATACAAATCTATACCGCATATAATGAGATATTCAACTGGAAATTGTAATTTGTTGTTAAAACCGCAATTTAGATTCAAACATGCGGAAATGCTTTCATGTCAATTCAGTCCGTGTGTAAAATTAACTTTAAATTAATTTACTGCAAATAAGCTCTAACTACTGTAATTTTGTATTGCTATCATCAAATAGATGTTGGTGAAAGTTTTTAATTGCAAAAATCATGTTTGGCGTTACTTATTTCAGATAATCTTTAGAAAATTTACTATTTAGTTTATCTTTAACAGAATTTTATGTGAGATTCAATTATATATACTACTATTTGTCCGGCTACGTGTTACTGTGGCTCAGTCTGGTTTCGAATTCGTCACGAAACAGAACTCAAGAGTTAAAAAAATTGCTCCGATCGTCACCAAACTTCCTACAGAAAGGATGGATCTCCGCAAAGTAACGCCTAATTCTATAAATTATTCCTACAGAAACATCCGCCGTTCATTGTAAAGAAAGTCTGAAAATTGCATTTAAATTGGTCCAGCCGTTTCAGAGTCTATAAAGGACAGACAGACAAGTTCTGAGAGATATAAAGCACTCAATACGTATAAAAGATAAAGGGTTTAAGTAATATCATTTACAAAAACTGTTTTTTCTTGTATACTTTATTTTGTTGACTTCATCTGCAAATAACAGTTCTTGCATAAAAGTATGATGTTTACTAAACATTGCAAGTGTATTCTTCATCAGGTTTCAAGATTTTTTTATATGACTTCAATTTTGTTAGTATTCAAGTAGTCACGATATTAGGCTTTCCCAAAATATACTTAACGCTTGGTCCAAGTCCCAAAAACACGAATAACTCATAGTCATGCACAATATCACATTCTGTAGATGTGACATTGCACCAATCCTATGTTAGTTTACATATAGTTAAATATGTATTCGATACCTGCCATTAGCGTCATAATATTTGATGGCTAACAAAAGTATGTAATATTTTATTGAGTGAACATTAATCACTCTGCACATAGGTTTATCAAAGCTTAAAACGAAAAAAAAGGTATATATGTAACCTAAATTCGATATATTAAGTTTAGAAATTAACCTGAAAAAATTTAGATATAGTTTTGTTATATTTTAAAGATAGAGAATATCTCATATTTTTATGGTTTTGAGCATCATACATAAAAACGTAATAAAAATGTAAATAAAAGTGTAAAATAATATGGCGACGAAACATGTCAGGGCGTGTGATCAAAGTAATTATCTTGTTAACGCCAAGCCAATTTGCAGACTAATTAAATCCCAGACTTGACCAAGTTTTCACCGTACGGGTATTTTCTACCTTGTACATTAACACAAAATCTATTTATATATCTTTATATATTAAGGAATAATTCGTACTTGAAAATTAAGTTAAAAATAAAAAGCATGTGACAATTTTTTAATATATATCAAATGAAACAAACTATACGTTAGAATAGGAATACTTAAAATTAAGATTTATTAAGGGCTCTTTTCTAATATTGTAAATGCGAAAGTATGTTTTTTTGTTTATAATTTCTTTAACGGGATCGGAGTAACGGATCGACTTGATCTTTGGTAAAGCCTTTAGATTTCTAGAGAGTACGAGTAAGTAAGAGTGACACACATCTATTTGTGCGGAAAAATATGCATATATATAAAACAAAATTTGATCACAAGCTTTTTGTGACCTCTCGTATGTCTATACATACGAGAGGTCACAAAAAGCTTGTGATACCAGCGTCGCGACTCAGTAGAGTTAGCAACTCATTTGTTGTTCTTGGTATTAGCTTCTACAATAAAATTCCGCAATCCATAATAGACCAGTCTACAGAAAGGTTTAAACTTAGTGTCAGAAATATGCTTATACATAAAGCATATTACAGAATTAAAGATTATTTGGATGATAAAAATGCCTGGATTTGAAAATCCTTTCAGTTTCATGCAAGACAGCAGTTTAATAATGTATAATTGAAAATATTTAAAAGATTGACCGCCGAGTTTCTTGCTGGTTCTTCTCGGTAAGGGTAACGTTCCGAACAAGTTGTAGCTTGACATATTTAATTTGACATACACTTCTTTCTATTTCGACGCTGAAGTCTACGCAGACGAAGCTGCAGGCAGAGGCTAGTTTAAATACAATTTTCTTAGGTCACGTCGGCTTTAGTAAATGTTATTAGTCCTAGGAAGGTTGCTGTTATAATGTCTGTCTGGACTAGAATATTCAAACATTAATAAACTGTTTCTATCTGGAATTTAAACGATGTCTTTGATTTTATTTTCTACACAATGACGTGCTATTTTACATACAGTAATAGTTTTAATGAATAACTAACTAGATCGAGCTAATCACTGTAATATATTCGACAGTTAATTAAACGATAACATGTGTTTACAACAGCGAAGAGATGAGTTAATGGATTAATGTTAAACAGGGAGTTTACCTAATAAAGGATGATCTATAACCAAAAAAGTGTGAGACTTCTTTCAGTTTAATCTATTACAAAAACCTAATTCGTTGTGTGGGAATTGGAGATTTAGATAGAGATGTGTCACACATTTTAATCGCTGAACATGACTCTTGATATAAGTTTTTATAACGGCATTAAGATTAGTTTACCCCATAAAGGCTAGAGATCAGGACAGTCATTGTA
Organism: Morpho deidamia; assembly: GCA_947086505.1. NCBI lineage: Eukaryota > Metazoa > Arthropoda > Insecta > Lepidoptera > Nymphalidae > Morpho > Morpho deidamia. The sequence goes on from CAMTZC010000025.1 coordinate 8,662,649, forward strand.
AATGACATGAGTCTCCAAGCAACAACTAAACTTCTGAATTAGTTCATCAACTAATAAATTCTGAAGTTTAGGAAGGACTGTTCAGGTTTCTTCAAAGATCAATACAATCTAAAATGTGATATCGCGTTTTAGTAATGGTAGTTTGAAACTAGTGTAAGGGTCTCTAGCATTCGTACCAGATAAGAAAATAAAACTCACCCGTAATTGTATAGCTGTATTCTCTCCACCTTCGTTTTTCCAGTACGTTCTATTTTTTTTCGAATAAAAACTTTGATAGCAACTGATATGCGGTTTCTTTTGTTTTACTTTTCATGTCCAATCTCCCACTAGTATTTGTAGAGAGATAAACTTTATATACCGATATTTATTATAAGGGATATTTTTTATATTCCATTTGTATTGAAATAAACTGAAAAATGCACCGGGAAGTTATTGATTTAGATTTAGGTGGTAGAGTGATTTCTAATCTGGCAAAATTTTCAAACCCAGTTTTAATAATTTTTTCTAAAATATTTTCTATTGTTACATATTTTAGAGAGTCTATTATATGACTAAAGCATTCAAAATTTTTTGATCGATTCAAATCGAACTAATATGGCCCGTTCGAAACTCATCAAATTTATTTTTAATTTATATTGTTCAATCATTTAACACGCAACTGTTGTTTCAAAAATTTTACTCTTTAGAACATGTAACCCATATTAAAGTTGTACCTAAAAAAAACTGCAATACCGAATCGTCATTTAAATAATTCTTCTTTAATGCTTAGTTCGTCTATTAGATGCCATAGACACCGTAACAGCCAAATGGTGAGAGCGCGTGACAAGGGTTTCCAATTTTTTTTAAAATCTAAAATTGGGTTTTATCGAAAATTGGCTTAATTAATGTTTACGCAGTTTGAGCTTGATATAATAATAAGGTAGGATAAGATCTAGAGAAGGGTCCAATTCGTTAATGATATGTAACGTTGCGCTACTTAATATCGAGGCAGCAAGGTGGGCTAAGCTCCATTTCTAATTACCATAATAGTGGATAGAAAAGATGCATTTCTTTCGAAAGGTTTAGGTTAGATATATAACCGTTTAAGCAAGTTGTGTTGAAGTGTCGCGCAGTTGTTAAATATCTTCAGTCGCATCCGCCGCGTAAACCAAAAGAGATTTACTAAACTAATGTACTAGAAAATAGTATATCTAGAAAAATACTACAAAAAATTCCATGATAGCATGTCTTTATCTCTTATGGTTAAATCACAATAACTTCTTTTATGTACAAAATGTCAATTCGGGCATAATTTTGTGTCATTGATTACCACGCGGGTGAGGCTTCTGGCACAGCCAGTACTCGTATATTAATAAGTAAACTTTAATGAATATTCTTATTCAACATCTAGAAACAATTTAAAATTTTAAATATAATCATTCTCTTTCAGAAAATACCCCAGTATTCTGGACGGAAAAATATTTGTTATCTCGAAAATGTCTATTATTTTTCCCTTACCATTTGAAATTTTTAATTTTTTCTGCCTCTGTGATTGTATCTTAAATGAAAAAAAAGGCTTTTTAATTTAGAAAAGATTTTTTCTCATTTGAAAGGCAAAGTTATTTTTTTCCAATTATTACAATTTATTGTAATCAATACAGTAGCAATTTTTAATCGAATTCCGACTGTTAGGTACTACAGCAGATATTTACTAATGACGAGCCATTTATTTGAAAAGGCGGCCTTTGACGTCTTTCAAAATAATGTCGTTAATTTTATATATTTAACTACTTATTCGGTACTAGTGACTTAATATAAAATTAAATTTTTTTTGTAGGGATTCCTTTCAGATCCTTTACCTTTTCATATAGTTTCTGGTCAGTAGTGACAATTGCATTTGCGTTATTTTTTTAGTTAGAGGAAAGCGTTACATTCATACATGTGTGCAAATATTGTAAGACTGTAGTAATAACAAAATTTTATTTTTAGGATTAATAAATTTTTAAACAAAGTTGTGTTCTATAAATAGTTTATGTTTTAATAAATAAAAGTTCGCATTACAAGACATTTTAATTTTCTATTTGTTATTCTGAAAAGAATGGATCACCATACATTTGCTCTAAGCTTTAAGAGTCAAGTCTGTTTATGTATCTAGTTCGAGCCTAATAATAGCGTAGCAATATTGGCTAATTTGCAAAAAGAAGGAAATACAAAATCACTATCCTTAATGGAACCTAAGTTTCAAACATAGCGTTACAAATCAATATCAGATACGAGCACATCACGACGTACAATATATCACCGGCAAATACAACAATCACGACGATCGATTGTCACGTCATCGTTAACCTCTAGAGTGGTATCTACAGCCGTTTTGTCTCGATGTTGTATTTACAAATCGGTGTATTTGCTTGAGAGACGTCACATAATGTACAGAATTTTTAGCTGGGGATATGAAAGGCGATTTATGCTATTTCAAGATATGCTTTCATTGTTACATCCACTTTCGTATGTGCTACACAAATTCAACATAGTATCATGGTGGAAATACATATGGAGAGCGGATCCCAAAACCTGAATAATAGTAACACGCTTAGCTCTGAACAATAAGCAAAAACATTGAATCGAAGCATGAACAGTGCTCGTACCACCAAAGGTGAAAATCAGGGAGGTTGTTGTTTAAACTTGTGTGGGTGGTGAAGGCACCATTGTCATATGAATTCAACTAATTCCTACTTACGTAGAAATTTCTGGTAAATAATTTAGCATATAGTTATCGTGTCTACATTTTGTAATGATGAAGTTTCTAATGATCTAAATTCACGTGATCTAACTTAATACATTTTAAAACCTATTTCCCTGATAAATCCGAAAATCTATAAACCACTTTGATTTGAAGATATCATTTAAGCTAAATAAAGTAATGTCTTTAACCAAATTCAAGTTTAACGACAGTTTTATTATTATCTTAACTAAGAGGTCAATTGTTGAATCTAACTCTGAGGGGCATTCTTCGAAAAATTACACGAATGCCAGTGATGTCTTTTAATCCTAATCATATCATCATATTGAAAATCACACACTTGATGTAAATATAGATAAACTGAGTGTCATGTACTCCGAGTATAGGTCTTTATTGATCAAATCTGACATGAGAAGATAAGTAGAAGACCCAAAGTAACTGATTTAAGCTAACAGAAGTTGAAACGGGGATGGGCGGGGTAAATAGCCTAAAAAATCGATGACACCGAGATGAAATAGTCCCAAAGTGACATCATGACACACTAGCTTTTGCGCCGACATCAGTACTTAGTTACAAATAAGCCTAGATCATTTTTGTCCTTAAAAGCTCTCCTTACCGATAATCACATCGAGCACACCAACGCTCAATGGATTCAAAAAGCATAAAACAAATAACATTTTTTGCACTTACAATTATGGTTGAAAAGAAGCGAACTGTCATCGTAGCGACACCCTGTCATCTCTGTAAATTTCGTGGCCTTAATTTCAAAACTCTCTCCAATGCTGCTATAAATTTTAGTACTTTAGAAATAAGAAGGATTTTTGACAATCTCTGAATTAAGACTAATTTTTCGTATAAATATAAAAAATAATTTTTAACAATTTATAATAGTTTAACATAAGAAAATTATTGATTATGCTCTTATAATCAGCCATAAAACCTTGCCAAATATATCACTATAATATTATGGCAAGTTATTTATATTCTAGTAGTTTAAGGATTAAAGTAAAGTAAAGTAAAAAAAATATTATGAATTATGAAATCCTTAAACTATTAGAATTATGAGTAATAATTAATTCTTGAAATATCTGTTAATTATTCATTACTTAATTTTAATTATAACACTAAAAAAATTAGTTGTGTTCTACGAAATTTTTTAAAGTAACTCCTTCACAAAAATATATTTAAAGAATATAGTGAAAAATATTTTATTCATGGTAAGGTGAAAACATTGAAAATATGAGTATTGTACTACACGGTATTATGAAAAATTTTACATTTTCATTAGGGAACTCAAATACTCAAAATATATTCCATCCACTTAAATGTATGTGATATTCTTGACATACTCATAAGTAGAGCTTAAGTACTCATAGAGCTGTGATAGCCCAGCGGTGAGACCGTGCGACTCTTTCGAGGGGAACACGAGTTCAAACCCGGGCAAGCACCAATAAGTTTTTCTATTAACACTCATGTGTCTAATTGATAATTGCAATTTATCACACGCTTTTCGGTGAAGGAAAACATCGTGAGGAAACCTGCATATCTCTAGAGACTTCGGGAGATATGTGTAACCTACCATCCGCGTTGGAGCAGCGTGGTAGGTCTTAGCTCCAAACCTTCTCTCCAGAACAGGAGAGAGGAGTCCTATTCCCAGCAGTGGGATTGTAACAGGCCGCTATTTTACTTTACTTTACTTTACTCATAAGTACCGTGTATAATGAATATTGCCCTGCAACTTGGCGGACGAAAGATATTCCTCTGAAAGATTTTTATACAAAATTTATTAAGCTTTAAGCTCTTACGATAAATATATAGTTTTAAGTTCGTTCTTACCGATAAATATATAATTTTAACTAAAGTTCTTGTAGAAAAATATACTTCTGTCACGTCGACGGTAACCATCAAATAATTACTCTGTATATCTGATACAAACATACAACACTGCTAAGTGGAAATTTTAAATTGTAGCAGTAAAATACTCACTTACGACAGGAAAAACGCATTAGCTTGTTTTTACAGTCACGTCCACCTATTATTTTTAATAATCATATAAAACACATGACTGTAAGCTGTTTATGAATATTTTGCGGCGGATGAAGATTTTATATGAAAAATTCGATGTTTCTGTGATATGTATATAATGTATATAAAGTTACATGTTCCATGCTAAAAATAAAGTTACATGTCATATATAACTTTATTCTTCGGATGGGGCGAAATGTATTTTATATTTAAAAGAGAAGATGGAGCGCCTAAGTTAATGTATTTCAATTGTTCTGGTTTTTTCTATTATTTTTCAGAAATGTTGAGATTCTTTATTTATTCTTCTTCAACCGATACCCTTCTAATTGTATGGGTCTTTTCAAGGGATCTCCTCACCATTCAATCTTATGCCGCTTGAATAAAGCGGTGCCTAGCGACCTTTTTGAGGGCTTCACTCAACCTCTTCGAGAGTCTATTATAGTCGCATTTTCCGGTGTGAGGTTGCCATTCTGGCACCTTAGAACAACTAACACCCGAACGCAAAGAAGATGTTTTTTGTACTATGGGCCCCGCTTATTACCACTTTAGATTCGCGATTATCTGATCTTTTTCAGTAATCTTTGTTTTTGTACGAAACTCCTCATTCTTAATTTGATTATGGAGATCAAGTATAACACGCTTCATTGCCGGCTGAGTCTGAATTTTTTTACAACGTCTATTGACATCGACCAATTTTATGATCTAGCTACTCATAAAATAAAAAAAATATAACTGAAAATTTGTACTAATAATGTATATCATATAGCAGCTGCAATGTCAAGCAAAGTGGAAACAAAGGATTTCGTTGTCATTGTTGTGTGAAACTTCACAGCTGAAAGCGTATTTATCAAATGTACTTAAATAGAATCTGCTACTGGAATTCAAAGCTTCAATCTAAAACAATGAAATTTATAAATTCGTTTAAAAATAATAAGAGTTTAATGAAAGCAAGAGTCCTTGTAATATAATAGAAACCTGTGTAAAGTTATTAAAAGGTTTTTCACTAAATATTCATGTAAAATTTCATTCTCTTAACAATATATATATGAAAACAAAGTTATTTTTCAAGAATTAAATTGGTAAATTCCAAATATTCATCGCTTGATGATTGTCAGTTAGTTGGTTCTGAGATAGTGTGTTATTGCTACTATTGTTTCAATTTTATGAAGTGTTGTTAATTATTCTTAAATTGGAGGACGTTTAACAACGTCCAGTATTTGAATATAATAAAAAGATATGTATATATTTATATTTATATATTCAATAGTGTAGTTGTATAAAGTGGGCATGTTTAAAAAAAAAATTATGTTAATGTTGTGTAAATGTTTTTTTTACAAAAATATTATCCTAATATTTAAAAAAAACTTGTATTTTTTTAACTACATTATAAAAATGTACAAGTTGTGTCTAACTAAAATTACTTACACGCTAATACTATACAAATCATGGCCACGTGGAATGGTCCCAAGGCTGGCAGCGTTTCCGCGTTGAATCGCTAAGCTGATTCTTTGTGCGAAAAAGAAAGAAAATGGCGGAAAAGCCTACCAGAGCTCCTATGGCATGAAAGCCCGTATAAGCCAAAACTGTCTACCTCTTTTCCTCATGGACATCTGTGCTTAAGGCCCAATGTGGTTCCCAATTTGAGACCTAAAGATACTTTAAAACTTTCGTTATCTAACAGTGTTCCATGATTTTTAGAAGGGAAAGCATGAAGTCAATAACCTGATTCTTTTTCTGATAAGGCTAGCTCGGTCACAGTCACTCGTAAGATTTTGATTTGTATCAAATTTTTATGTGTAAGCTGAAACAATAGCACATCCCAAAATTTTTTGAGTAGTACAGTCCTTCCTACATTTCAACTATCTTAAGCCTCTGTTGCGTAGGACAACGCAAATAAATTTGATTAATACTATGCACAGAGGCCAGAAATGCTGAATGAGCAAAACTTCAAATTTTCTTCACGCCGATGCCTTCATATTTCACCGGCAAAGTAGCCTGATTCCATGAGTTATCGTCAAAAGACAAATTTGTATTTGTATTCAACCGAATTTTCAACCATCCATCAATATTGTGGACTGTTATTTTAGAAACGATAAAAGAAGTTCAAGAAGCGGTGAAGAGTTTTAAGTTAGAATTAAAACGCAAATAGATAAAAATACTCTATTTAATTAAATTTTACTTGGAAATTTGTAACAGTTCTTGTTATTTAACAAGAATTCGCGTGTTCTTAATTTTCTTACACAGTTAAAATGGTACTTTATGCATAACTTCTAATACAATAGCTCACGAAGCCGCATTACCGCATAAAAGTAAAGTTGTTCTGAATAGAAAAATAAAAATTCAAAATATTTAGAAATGTAAATTAATGGCACATTAGATTTTCCTAAACAAATAATTCTACTTATGAATATTTCATTATTAGGTAGTTCATATTTTAAATTTGAAATTTTGTAAAAAAAAGTAAGGTACGGAGTAAAATCACATAGGTGTTTTATTTATTTTCGACTTTAATATAATCTTATTTTGATATCAGATGGATTGTCTAAAAGTTAAGTAGGGATTTACGAGAATATCGTAAATGATATCCGTAATTAATATAATTATGGATCTTCTTTTAGGAGTAGCGGCTATGCAGGGCCTGAGGGCCCAGTATCACTTTGACCATTACTGATCTATTGTGATCGCCACTGCTTACAATTCGCCACCAATACCGGTGTCCTTGAAGAATTCAAGGATCTTCTTGGCGGCGAGTGCTTTCACTTCTGAAAATTATGGATACTATTTACGATATTTAGAATTAATATGAATGTATCAACCTTTTCGCAGATGTTAACTGTTTCACGTATTCATTAAAATTTCACATTCAAATTTTAACAATGGGTAAGCTTTTAATTATTTAAATAACCTTATCACTAGAACGTAAGCGTCGATTTATGGTTGTTTGAAACAAAACATTGTTATTCACAACGTTTTTATCATTACCCGAGTTTATGTATAATATAAAAGAATATCAGAATATCAAATACCGGTGGTTAACACAGACGGATTCAAAGATAAAATGTAATAGAAAGGGAAAATTGAAGTTAAAAATTAAAAGCCAAAGTCCTCTTAGAAAAATAATGTTCATAAATAATTTATACAATGAGCTGTTATTTTGTAAAATAAATAGAAAATATACATAAATGTTAAATGTACAGTGGGCCATCCGCTTTCATACCTGATACATGCAGGATTCGCAAAAACACATTCACTACAAACCTTCAACACCTCTACCACAATACACATTCAGGTATGAAAAGGATAGTCCTCTCTACATTTAGCATTACATATATTTTCTATTTACTTTGTTGCGGATTATAACAAAATAATTTTGTTCATATAGAAATCTTAAATTCACCCTATAGATTAGTTTGAAAAATATCAGATTAAATTATTATTTATTTTTTGATCAACGCCTATTATGGCTTTAATTTACATAAAACTAAAAAATACTCGTTACTCTATGAACTTCATAATCGCAGATCTTTTCACTGTATTGAATAACTACATAGCTTATGTACGGAGAAAGTGATTAAAATTGTTAATATCTCGTTTTATACGTTTAAACATCATAATTTTTATGATGCATTTAACTTATGAATAAAAACAAATTACTAAAGCTCGCCTCCGTTTTAATGAGCAGCTTTCGTACGATCAACTTCGTTATTTTCTACGTCGTTAAAGCTGCGAATTCAATAATGAAAAACGTTAACTTTTTCATTCTGTAATTATTGTATAAATATTAAGAACACCTGTTAAGAAAATCTGAGTAAATCTAGTAATAAATCTAATTAAAACCGGGGCCCCATAAGGTAGAAATAAAAACTTTAATAACGCCAATAACCATAATATTTGCTGTTTATTTATTTCGTTTATTAATAGATGCTCTTTTATCTCATAAATTTACTTTATTAAATATACTCATCTCAAAACCTATTTAAGTCATTAATAAGTCACTACCGACTGGCCCGTTGGCGCAGTAGGTAATGGCCCTGCCTTCATCTCCGCGGGTCGCGGATTCGATTCCCGCCGAGGGCCAACAATTTCTATAAACAACTTGTTGGTTCTTCGAGCCTGGGTGTGTATTTGTATTTAAGTATGTATTTAAAATTATATATGTAGTTATTACCAGTTGTATGTTAGCCATAACACAAGTATTTAATTACTTACTTTGGGGACGGACGACCATGTGTAAGTGTCCCATATATTTAATTAATTAATTTATTTTTAAAGAAAGTGTAAAAGAATTCATGTGTAAATCACGCCTTATCAGGTATTAAATATATTTTCTTGATATTTATTATTGCCGCTACGAATTTTATTAAGTAAACTTATGAACTTATGCCTTTAATTTTTTTAAGAAGCAAGTTTTTTCAGATTCCCTAATTTTTTACCTAAATTATACGAATTCTTCAACTAGTGAAGTGAGGGTCTAAATGAAAGTATGTGAATAACTTAAACAAAAGAAAATTTAAATTAATTCCATGCTGTCATCAAAAATTGTTATTCGTTGTATGTAATAATATATTTAAGCACTTTTGTTTGGTAAAACTTTCGTGGTAACATCGATCAATCATACTTCGTCGAGAAATTTCGGTAATATTCGTTACTGTAGTTTGACACATGAAAAATTTGTATAATATTTGACGTGATTTAATATTCAGGTGAATATTACTTGAGGTTCTAAAAGTTATGAATAATTTAAATATCCACATATTGTTGCTGCCTCGTGCGTGACTTATGAAATCATGTGTCATATTAATCATACATTATCATTGGACACTTAAAACGCTCTGTATTTTTATAACAGGATGGAAATATGTTTACGAGGGGAAATTTTTAGTACGGTTGGGTATTTTGACTAAATGTTTTAAACGGTAGGTACTTTGTGTGTTATTTCAGTTTGATATTTTATGGTTGTAGCTGTGACCTCTGTAATACAATACAAGTATATATATGTAAATTTTAAATAGATATATGTATAACTTGGACATTTGTATAACCTTTGTAATATGTTTAATTAATAATTTAATATATATATATATATATATATATATATATTTGCTATATCAGTGGTCTTTAAAGGCCTCTTCCCTTTCAAGAGAAGAATGCGAGCTTCGACTCATCAGGCGGTAAAATAGGAATTAGTAGAAATTACTCTTAATCCAGGAATTGATAGATAATATGCAGGTTTCTTTGGTTCAGATAACTTCTTTCCAAAGTTGCGTGCTCTCTCAAGGCTGTGACCCAAGAATTTTAAAAATAGAACATTTTATAATCAAATAAAACAAAACACAATTAAGAAACGCCAAATTTACAATGTAAAAAAATAAAAATTGTTAATGATTCTATAAGGTAAACTTAACTTGTATCAGGTATATAAAATTGACGATACTATTTTGCACCTATATACATAGTAAGAATCATTTGGTCCCACTGTTTTTTATTTAGGCTTTATCATATTTTATCAGAGTTACAGTATTTAATACTCTGAACCGTTTAGATACTGTATATTTCGACGGTTTAATAATATCCTATTTAGTGGGCTTATTGCTTAAGTTAATACTCTACGCTAGCACCTATTCATAATTAACCCTTCGCGTATGGACGATTAAATTTCTGAGTAAAGCTATAACTCATTGTTATGCGAGAAACTTTTTGAAACAGAAATTAACAACGCATTAACTTGTCTAAGTTTTGCGAAAAACTTTCTCAACATAAGTTATCCGAGGAATTTATAACGAGCTTAGATGGAAAAAAGAAATATGGAGTACATATATCGAATTATGTCTTTTTCTTATCATTTACACATAATTTGATCTTCTCTGTACGTAAGTAAACTAAGCGATACCGCCATCATAAGCATCATTTTACAAGTTTACTTGAATGAAGAATATTTTGAATTTGAATAAGCGAATGGAGCTTCGGGTTTATTGTTCAAACTTATTTCATACTAGCGGTCCGGCCACACGTTGGTGTGGCTTAGTCTGGTTTCGACTTCCCTCTGAAACCAAACTGTCATTAACAGTTAAAAAAATCTGATCGCTCCAAACTTTACAAGATTATCCATTGGGTCAATTTCAAGATTGAAAATTTCATTAAAATCGGACCAATAGACTCTACTGGACAGAATTGAATGAAATTTTATAAATCTCTATGAACATACATACATACTTTCTCATACATATAGATATTACTCATCTCTTACATTAAGACTTAATGTAATTTCTGAAATTCTGTTTCTTTAGATTAGATTTAGATTTAGAAGTAGAAGACTAAGCAGTTACTCGTACGTTGCTGTTCGTATCTTTGAGTTCACAGTCGTAAATTGGCTATAGTACAGCTAGTATAATGATTTTTTATGTAAACCTAAATATTAATATAGCTGTATGTTTTAGTGGTGTTGAGTGTGGCGGCCGAAGCGGGCGGCGGGGCGGGCCCGCGACATGAGCGGCGCAGCAGCCCGCCCCGCCCGCCATGCAGCGATTGCGTACCACCTTCAAGCGTTCCCGTACACCCACACCCCAGGATATGAAGACGCAAAGCAGCCTCGAAGTGCCCAAGCAGGTACGTAAAAAGTAGAAGCCTCTTTATCCCATTGCTGGGCATAAGCATCCGCTCTTCCTTTTCCGTTCTTAGAGAGTAGTAGGCCTACCATGAACTTTTAGAAAACGATTCAATTCAAAGTCAGTACCTAAACCCAACCGCTTTCTTTCGTACCATGAAGTGTGCTTGAAAAGGACAACGTTATATGATCTATAGATAACTCTGTCTCTTTTACTCAAATATTTTTAGGACGCATTCCGAACGCTCATTCGGCAATGACTTAAAGTGTGCGTCTTTAAAACGTCATAGTATGAAAAGGCAAAACAATTTAGTTTACGTCTTCAATTGAGTCGCAATAAGAGTTCATGGTAGGCCTGCAGGTTTAGAGTTACGCTTCTCCTGATAGGTTACATATATTGTCAGAATTTTCTAAAGATATACAGGTTTCCTCACGATGTTATTCTTCAGCGATAAGCGCGTGATATTGCAAATATGAATTAAACAATAATTTATAAAATTAGACGTTACGTTGCGGAGTTCCGTAACACAAAAGTAATGAACATATATTATTCCTATAATCCGCTACTGAGAACATATTTTAGTCCTATAATCTGCTACTAATATTTTTTTTGTCGCGGATTATATAAATAATAGTATTTTCTTGATCTTGTATCAATAAGACAAATTTTTAACACAAAAACTTATTGGTAAATGGGTTTAAACCTATAACCCCTTGAAAGAGTCGCACGGTCTCACCGCTGAGCTATCACGGCTTTCTAAGGAGGTACAAACAGGTAACGTATTTATTTGTAACAGTTCCCGTGTTAGCGTATAACTTTGTGCTGTTGAGGTACAAACTTGTAAGAGGTAGCAGAAGTAAAGCGATGGAACAAAACAAGTTCCAAATATAAGGGACCTTTGTAAAACAAAATTTAAATAAGGAAATTTTATTTCAGTTCATTAACAATATTTTTTTTAAGTACAGGCTATCGAATATAATTAAAAAGTAATATATTAGAATAAAACTTCACGAAATTCTGGTGATGATCATTCTCCTGCCCATATCCCACTCCACAATCATGTGACAACATGTTACAAACATGTTGTCACATGATTTGGCTACGTATTTTACGACCGGCACCTGACGTCAACTTACCTTAGTCGCCTTTTACAACACCCGGTAAGAAATGAGGGTGGTCCATTTTATGCAGCCGGATACCACACGGCGATCACGCAATTCAGTTGAACCAATTTAAATTTATATCTTAATATTTCACTATACTAGATTTTTATTCAAACTGAAAATTGTAATGACAAACAATTTTTAATAAAAATCAAATCAAATCAATAGTCGAAAGTGATATTTCAAGTGATAAACAGATAAAAAAAATTACAAATATTTAAAACTCCACATTTAAATAGATTAAAAATGATGTATAAAACATATAAAACAATAATTTACAGATCACACTTCCTGAGACTTTTCAGATAAGGAATGAGTTTGAAATAAATGTCTCTAACACAACTCGTTGTAGTCTTAGCTTATATAAAAGTACCCCTATTCATAAAATACCTGTCCCTCTACAATATGATTTCAGTATATATCGCACTCGATAAAGTTTGATTTATAAAAATCATGTAAATTTGAATGTTATCTAAAGCTCACATCCCATTGAACTCCATTGACCCGTACACTAATGTGAGAACCCTTCAAATATATTAGGGGCTGTCTCAATTTTTCTTTTATGTTACAGCAATCAATCCTGTAATGCAAAATAAGATGATACAAGCAAGTGTTTTGTATAGATCTTGATTATCTTGATTATATTTGTCTACTTCTTACCATTATTTATTCATTATATATATTGAAATTTAATTTAATTTATTTTATTTTTAAAATAATCAAACATAAACTTGATACTAAAAAAGTTTTTTTTAATATTAATAATTAATTGGAATAAAGACTAATTAAAGTAAATTCGCACTTGACGAATGAAAAATAACAAATGCGCTGTTTGCGAAATTACATAAATTTCTCTCATTTCATTGTGACTCTTAGTGTGTTACTGTAATGTGATAACTAAGAGCTAAGTTAAATCTGTTTTCATCCGAATCTCTTTAATATTTCTTATGAAGTTCATAGCTCGTTGCAAAATTTTGGATGCAGCCAATTGGCCAATTTCTTTGACTTTTTTGGTCTGAAACTGTAACACTTTTGTCTTTGTCGGCTTTTCCATTGTTGAAGGTTGTGTATGCTCTAGTAAACCTTGATGTCAGGGCTGACGAGCTGCTTCTACGTCATTATGTCTTCTGTCTGTCGTTAAGTACACTCTACTCTACTCTATGGTATATAGGTTATTGTAACTACCATAAACCCTTTAAGGATGCCATCACGTAGGACCTAGGCCTTCTTCCGTAAGCTTTGCTCATCTCAGAAAATTTATCGAGATTGTCTCAAAGTTATACGGCTAAATTAGGGGAGTATTCGCTGAGAACAGTGTGTAAAGAGCCTATATTGATTATTAGCTGGTTGAGAATCGATGTGTGGATGTACGTTGGTTCATTTTTCAAGGGCGTCGATCGTCTTCAGTGTCTACAACGCTGAGAGAGAGCATTGGACGGGTATAAGAAAAAAGAGAGGTCTAAACTTTATATCAGTCTCCTTTTAGTAAAATTGGAGATGTTTCTATGGATGTTGTAGATTCCAGTGACGTTGATCGAATAAAACATTTAACATACTCAAATTATTAAGTAATGTAATGAGTATTCGATACAGTGATTAACAATGCAATAAAAAGATGGTAGATTAGACAATGGCGTCTAAAGTTTAAATTAATACGTTCGTATAAAATTCCGAAATAATAGTAAACCAATCAAATTGAAATAAATATTAGGATAAGTTTTAAAAAGGTTGCAAGTATTTTGTGATTATTTGTAAATATTGGTGACCAGTACGAGGTTTTTAGGATATATTTAATGTCTCAACGGATATAATTTGAATGGACCTCGCTTTTATTTTGTAAGGGATTTTCTTGAAGCTTGGTAACTATGTTGTGCGATCCAAGAAGTTTTTTGCCCGGAATCAGCATAACTCTATTAAGTACCGAACTGCGGCTATTTATTTTAATTCAAAGGAAATATGTGTCCGAGAAGGATGAGATTGGAACATATTAAAAAATACATGTAAAAGTTGTGATAGTTTTATGATTTGGGCTATTAGGTGCCGTTATTGAAATGAAACTGAATAAATATTAAGTAAATAAAGATTTAATAGACATAAAGTTGGAAATAGCATATTATACTAATACAAGTCTTATGATAATTGCTTAACGGCAAATTGTTAGCGTACATCCCTTGTCACATTATAAACGATACGTCAAACAAGGTCCAATCTCTAATCACAAATCATTCTTGTTATGACTCTCTTCATTATTACGAAGTTTTCGTCATGTTTAATTCTGTATTTAGTAGCGGCCTATCACTAGCCCACTGCTGGGTAAAGGTCTCCTCTTTCCTTTCGAAGTGAATGGTTGGAATTTAGACGTACAACGCTGTTCGAAAGCGGATTGGTAGGTCTCACATTTCCCTAGAATTTTCCTGAAAAATACAGGTTTCCTCACGATGTTTTCCATGACCAAAAATCGTGTAAGAAATTGTAATTATCACATATACTTGGAGAACCCAATTTGTAATTCATTTTTGAAGTTGTTTTTATTATGAAAACTACTCTAGTCAACTCGCATGCGATATATTGTTTTGTGTCTAGGTCGGTCAGGAATCCATATATTTTTTCGCAATGATAATTTTGACCTTCTGAAAAGATCTTTTCCTACTCTTATGCTGGCTAAAGGCCTATACTCTCCAATGGAGAAAAGGGTAGAGTATGTAGAGACCCTTTCTTACGATTTATTTCGATAAAACAACAACAAATATGTCGCTACGATTGCGAGAGTTTCATCTTAAAACTTCATAAATATCGAAATCCTTCTTCCTCGTGCAATAATCCATACTGCTTTTACAAATGTGGAAATCTGCCTGTCTTTTTGTCTGTTACGCCTTTTGTTAAACTAATTTGGAGAGGAGATCACGACTAATTTGTTTTTGTACCCTGTTTGTTTTAACAAATACAATTTCTAAATTGAAATGAAATTTGGATTTTCGAATATGGATTATAATTTACTGAAAGGCAGTTAAGTTAATTATTTTGCCTTTGATATGTATATTTCAATTGTTGCATGGTTTGGGAAATCATGATTTTTTTTTCATCAGAATTATGTAGAAAATAGGTAACTCAAAACTTTTGTTTTTTTAAAGAACCTTGTTGGAGTAGTTGAAGTGGTGGTAAGAGTTCTTAGAGCGGTGTATCGCTCGACCTTGCTCTTTAAAGTTGTAACCTACTGACGTACCAACTATTAACCTATACTTTAAAAAAATTGTTAAGTTAATTCTTTAACAACCAACAATAACCTATTAATAAACAGAATATTACTCATCCCTTTTTCGTTATCCTTTTACTTCAAATGTTTTCACATATATCACAACATTATCTTCACAGTCAAGTCTTCCACATCGTTCTGTCTGTCTGTTCGCGATACACTCACAAACTACTGAACGGGTTTTTATGCGGATTTCATTAATAGACAGCGTAATTGACAGAAAAGGTTTAAGTTTACAATTTGTAGTAGTTTTGTATAAAACACAGTTAAATGTCTTTCTTTAAACATTTGAATATCAAATTATTACCAACACACTTATACAAAACTTGAATTTTTATAACAGTAGTGAAATGTATGCTTTTTAACCATACGTTTAAGCGTAAGCTCATCATAGATGAAATTGTATTGGATTCTTTACAGTTTTTTAAAGTTAGCGTATCAATTTGTAGGTCCGGTCGGCGTCGTTCGATGAAATACAGTTAGAGGCGGCTCGAAGCTCGGGCACCAGCTCCTTGCTGTCCGTCCCGCAAGCTGGTGGACGTAGCCGTTCGTTCGACTCCGCCGGATCTGACGATTCGGGTACTTATCTAGAGGTAAGAATGTACAGAAACACTTTACATCATTAATGAATCTATACAGTATATATTAAGAACAAGTCTGTCATTTCCAGATTTCAATAATTCCCTGGTCAAATTTCTGTTCACCTTTGAAATGCGTAATGGAATTTTGGCTTGACGTGACATTTAATTGACATCCATCTATACTTATTGAATTCTTTGTGAGACAAAGTATTTGTAAGTTAAGGAATAGTACATATGTAAACGTTTACGTTCATTTGGATTAAGTTTCAATATGTCTACCTCACTCCGCAGCATTGAGACATTGGGTTAAAATAAAAAAAATAAATGCCCATCTTAAAAGTACTTTTTTGTAATGTGTATCTATTTTTATTTGTTTTGAATAACAATAGGTCCATTTTAATAATAACAAATATTTTAATCTACGTCTTACGACAAACGCGGTGCTAGAGTTATGAGAATATTTTTATTGAGTGTGTTATACTTAATAATTTGTGTTTGTATCAGGTACCACGTCTATGGTCGCGACGACGTTCAGGCAAAGGTACGCCGCCGCCATGTGTTCACTGTCGTCATATGGAAACCTGGCTAGCCAGACGCAGTGAAGAAAGAACCACCCCGGACAGACCGCCTGCATCGTCTTCTGCAGAAGATGACGATGATGATGACGATGAAAGTGAGAGTGATTCGCCGCGTGTTTTACTCGCACCAACTCCACCGTCTAGAAAATTATCACCACCCACATATTCACCACCACCATCTCCTGGTGCTCCTTCATTTGAACTGCAACCGCCCATTGACGAACCACCTGTACCACCTCAAAGGCGACGTTCGATTTCACGACAAGAAGCATTTTTCGTCGAGCCTACCGGCAGCTCTCTTGAGAATGTACGGGCGTCTGAGCAGGGCGCCAACAACGCTCCGAGAGACAGCTTGGTCCATGACATATATTTAGCAGTGCCCGAATTAAAACGTGATCGTGCAGCCTCTGTAGATTCCTGCTTTTCAAAGGTTTCCGGTGGTGCAAGAGCCGAAGAACTAACCGAGGGTGGTGATTATTTGACTGTACCGGGAACAAACCTTCGATCGCGGTCTGTGGACATCGTTTTACCAACAGCTGAACAGTCACGCTACAAAGCGCTCGCATTAACAGCATCTCAAGTTCAACCACAAATTATTTATCAGGCGCCCGAAGAACTTCAAGTAATTCCTGTGGTGCATACCTTAGAAAACAGGTTAGTGTTATAAACTTTAGACATCAGCGTAGTAATAAAAATGTTTTTCCATTTTATTTTCTTTTTGTTTTAATCCTGCTTTATTATTTTATGGTCGCAGTTAATTTAATAAAATGCTCTTTTCCGTCTTTTATTAAAGCGTCGTAAAATAGTACCTAATCTTAGCGTTAACGTTTAATAGGTCATTTTTATTAACAGTCAGTTCTTTTCGTATCGAATTTGTCGAACTGTTGTTTTTAATGACTATTAACAATAATTTGTGCTTTTTCCAATTAAGTGCAGCCGTACTTCATAAGACTCATTGATGTAGTATGAGACTGCTTAGTTCAAAGTGAGAATAAATAATAAATGCGCAACAGTCGATTTTATAATGTTGTGTGTTAAGCAAAAGTATATAAAATATTTAATCGCTAGGTCACAAATTTATAGAGTAAACTCAAAGGTACAAGCAAGATCTATCCTTTTGTTGAATCTTAAGCATTTATTTATTAGTTAAAAAATCGTAGTCAATGATATCAAATTCATATTGAAAGTAGGAAAGAACGATTCTTTTAAAGTGCCACTTGTAATTGTTAAAGCAAAGACGCAGACTTTGAGCGAGCGAAAGCTTTTCATTAGGGGTTCCACGTCTCTTCTAATATCACTTTCAATTAATACCTTATTCAGAGTATTGGTATTTTACGTAATAGTAGTAGTAATTTAACTTCTGTACTATAAAATAAAATTATTTTACAATTAAAAATTCTTTTCAGGTTATTTTTACAAATAATAACAAACTTTAGAACAACCGCGTTTGTTTCTTGTACTTGTTAATAATGGAACATACTTTAAAAGCTGGACAGTAACATTGATAACACTTTTTGTTAGTTTACAAGGTCACCGTTACTGCTCCGTTATCCTTCTATGGTCATTGAAGCACATAATTTGGTTTCATTTAAAAAATGAAATACTTTATTCTTCACATATTAGTAACATGTGGTTTTGAACTAGTAACTATTTTTTTTTTGCCAAATATTGCCAAGTCTGTAAAGACTTGGCAATATTTACAAGATATATATCGTCATTCGATTATCTACAAGACGGTTTACTAGATTTCGAAAAAAAGTTCAAGAATGAAGAAGAATATATATAATAAATAATGCCTAACATAAATAACATGTATAACTAAGTCAATTTAACTATTAGATTCTAAAATATTATTTTAGAAACTAAAAACATGTAAATTTCAGAAACAAAATTATGTCAGTTTCATTTATTACAAATAATATTCTGGAGCGTTGTTCGGTTGTGACGTTTGGAAATGTGATATGGCTTTCACTTTAAAAACCCTCGACATTTCCATTTAACTAGTAAATCGTATTATATCTTTCTGGTAAACTGACAGAGCTTAAAACGTTAAGTGCTTCTGAATTAGATCACTTGGATCCTGCGAACGTTACAACATATCAATGTTTCTATACAGCGTATATTATTACTAATATAAACACTGTAAGATATAATACTCAAATCAAATCAAAATAATCTTTATTCAAGTAAGTTCTTTCGAGCACTTCTGAATCGCCAAGGATCAATATGATTGAATTATTATTGAATGGAGCTACAACTGGTTCGAAATGTTGCTCTTGCCGAGAAGAACCTGCAAGAAACTCGGCGGTCAATCTTTTAAACATTTTCAATTTTACACTGTTAACCGCAGTCTTGTATGAAGCTGAAAGGATTTTCAATTCCAGGTATTTTTATCATCCAAATTCTTTCAATCATTTTGATTTCATCAAAAATCTTCAATTTTGCTATATGTATAAGCATATCTCTTACTTTCTTTGAACTTTCTTTTATTTAAACGTTTCTTTAGACTGGTCTAGTATGGATTGCGGAATTTTATTGTTAAAGCGAATACTGAGACCAAGCAATGAGTTGCTAACCCTGCAGAGTCGTGACACAGGAATCACAAGCTTATTGTGACCTCTTGTCTATGATATACATACCGATAATATCGGACGCTTAGTAAAACAGACTGAATTCAAAATTAGGCTTAATCGAGTTAGATACATTGTAATCCTTATTTCAGTGCTATCTATGACATCACGTTACGAACTATTTAAAAAGCTAGTGTTATCTTGATCATCTAAGTTTTTGGTCTCTTTAAGACTCACGAGTCGCCTACAAAAATACGCTCTACTATGCTTTATTGCAATTTCCCACATCACAATTTTTTTTATTTGGGTCACCAACGTGCAATATATTTTCAATAAAATAATAATCTTCAAGATTTAGAGTACACATGAACTATTGTGTCGGAAGATTTATTTATCAATTTTTAATTATAGAGTCGTATTTTTAGGTCAAAAAACTTTTTGTTCTTCCATTTATATTCACTCTTCATATATTTGATGCCACACTGTTTAGATACATTAATTTTAGATTATAGAACCCGATCTTATTCCGTAACTTGTTATCTAGTAACATATATTATTATTAAATTCATTAGCAGGACGGTTTACTTAATATCGTAAGAAGATATAACCGATCACCTGAAGTAAGATGGTTCAATATTGCAAAAAAGTTATCATTTAACTTATTCGGAAATCGAATTTCGAGCTTCAGGCTTGTTTCTGGAAGAAGGAATCGGTGCCACGTTAAATTAAATCAAATAGTAAAATTAGTTCTAATTATATTATCTTTGAAGGCGCAAAGTAACGCCTGCTTCTATAAATCAAGCATACAAGTTTTAAATCTTCTTTTATTTAAAATTTACAACAAAATTATTAAATATCAATGAAATGAAAAGCCTAATAAAGGTAGACCATTAGCACACACTTGAAAAGTGTAAGAAAGCTCCTAACAAACTACTCTGTTGTTGTTAGCGGTATAATGGTCGAATTGTTCGTTGAAATAACGTATTCTATTCTTTGGGTTAAGAAACGTTGCTTTATTAATTTTTGCAATTATAATATTGTAGTTTTTCTCACACGGTGCTTAACTTAGATATTCCAACAATATATTTGAGTTCTTTAAAGTTGTGTTTCTGTGCTTTTTAAAATGTGTCGTAGGTTGTTTCATTCGATTAGTTTATATGTATAATAGATGCGCTCGCAGCATAGCCCGCGTGGAAATCAGTGTCATCGTTTTCCTGCCCCACTCCCCACTCTAAACGGGTTCGGCACAACATGTTACAAACATGTTGTCGCATGATTTGACTGCGTATTTTACAACCGGCCGCCTGCCTGACGTCAACTTACTTTAGTCGCCTTTTATGACACCTCGGTAAGAAATGAGGGTGGTTTATTCTATGCAGCCGGATACCACACGTCACGTACCTTAGTCGCCTCTTACGACACCTCGGTAAGAAAGTAGGGTGGTCTATTCTATTCAGTCGGATACCACACGGCGTACGCGTGGAAATCAGTGTATTTAATTGAAATTTTGAGTTATTGTGAGTTAACCATAAAAGATAGAGACACGCTGTCGCGGACTTTAGCGTACCTCTGTTCGTTTACGCGTCGCACGCGACTAAAGTTAGCAGCAGACGAGTGTTTTTTTACAATTGCGCGACTTCTTCAACTTAATTTACAAAAAAAGTTATGTATTTATTAACCTTAACTATTCGGAACTATTGCACTATTTTTTAGCAAAAACCGTAGTAAAATCAGTTAGCTCAGTAAACTTTGAGAAAATCTTTCTGACTTTGAAATGACTTTCTTTTATAATAAGTATAGATGTAGAAGTAGAAGTATAACCTATATTTCATACGTAGGACGACCTCGTGGTTTAAACCTATTTATTTTAATAGCTCTTGTCGGATGAACTGCTAAAGTCTTTCCACTTATTTCCTTTGAACAATAGTCTTTTAAATCTTTTAGACGTCGTATGAAGGTTATAAGACGTTATAGTGATGTCAGTCACTTACATAAAATTGATTTTGACTTTTCCTTTTAAGTTAATAAAGAGCTTTTAAGAGCTATATGATAGCTTTATCGTATTTCTCACAGACAATAAAAGTTTAATCGATTGTTTATTGTGTTTTTGTAGATTTTTTCGATAAATAAATTTAAAACAGCTAATCTTTCTATCTCTAACGGCTAGGCAACCTGCCATACAATGCTCGTAAAAATACCTCACGATGTATATTATATAGTATGGATACAAAGCCGACTACGCTCGAGCTAAGCCACTGAAAAGACAAAGGTTATATTGTCTCTGTGTTCATTGTATTAAGGAGGGCGGAAATATGAATAAGACACTTAGGGTTGTTAGCGAGAAGATATTTAGATTAATAGAAATAACTTCACTATACGTTACGTTAATTAATATCGAATGTATTACGGCAATAAGTTTTATTTGGAGATCTTTAGTTTTATTTTATTCCCTAACCCTAAAGTTATTTCTGTTTATTTACTGCATTTTGTTTTCATTTCATTAGAATGTATGCCGTAATTACAAAATTTAATATCAATCTATATGAATCGATTTTGTTCGGAAAAGAACAGAATTCTTTTTTTATATACTTTAAATCACTTATTTAATAACTTGCGTTGGATCGGCGCCTAAATAACATCATTACAAATTTGGTCTCTTGAAAACAATTGACATTTAGTTATTAATATATTAGAATTATTTGAATTATTATACTAGATAACCATAGACAGGTAATAAGGTGATAAGTGAGAATGTCCCAATAAATAATGAGAGGGAAGATAATCTCGTATATTTATCTTTGTCTTATCACACATAAAAAAGAGAGACAAATAGATATAGCCTCATTTGCTTTCTCTTATTGCTCTTTATTGTATAAAAACTCTATGGATATTTGACCTCGTTAATTCATTACTGTTTCACCGTAATAGGAGAAATAGGATTAAAAAAACAAATGTGGAGGGGGAAAATCAATACCTTTCAATGATAATAAATTTATAATTTTTTTTAATTTAATTTGTGTAGTTTAACGTTAAATAATCCTGAACAGTAATTTGATTTTTTATAGTATTAGAGAAATACTATAAAGCAGTTCTTTTTCTTTGATGGTTAAAATACTGCGTTTGTGTAAATATTGTACTACACGACGGGTCAACTAACTTTGTCGCCTTTTACGACACGTCAGTCTAAAGATTTAATTTAATTGCAGTAACTGCGACATTATATTAAATAATAATAAAAGGGATCGTAGTAAAATCAAGCAAAATTGCTATCGATGAAAAAAAACTTTTAGGTTGATTTAAATGAAAGTCTGAAAGCTTATAAAAACTTTAATAAGGGTCAATTGTATAGTGAATATAATGAAGTAAATAAACTTATTTATTAAAATATCCCTCGTAGCTACATAGAGTGCCTCCGTATCCCTCGTTTCCATTAGTGTTCTTAATTCGCTAATTAACAACGTTCTATCTTAAAAATGATCAGTTAATTTATTTTGAGCATTCCATTAAAAAATTGCTCGAAGGTTTCTTTTACGGATTATATATAAAAAGAATGGCGTAAAAGGCCTTCTACACGGTACGGATAACCGCCCGGCCAGACGACCTAGGTCGGGAAGAATGCGCTCCCGACCAAGGTATGGGCATCAACCAAATATCGTATCAATTCGCAGCTTGAAACACAGCGTTCTTTTTCTTCGTACTCAAAGTCGATGTCGAGAAATAGAGGTAATTTTGTTCAAAAGTGTTTTCCAAATCCTATAATAAAAATGTTTTTAAAATATATGACTTAATAATAACTTCTGCTTTATTTATAATGGCGAATCCTGTATAGATTATCTTGACTGTTGAGTGATTTATTATTTTGCTGCAAAATTAAGAAAGGACAGGATTAGGTAATTTAATCAGCTAGAACCAAAATACTGCCTGCAAAATACATTATAAAATTAAATTCGACGGAAGCCTGGGTGGATCAATACTACAATTATAAAAGCAAGGAGTTTGTTCTGAATTCTAATTGAACCGATTAAATGCGTACCGAAATTTTACCCTGGATCGAATATTCCCGCATAATTGAATTTCTAACTTTTCTACCGCAAATTGAGAAATGGTATACGTTTCAAGAATCAAGAACTAACGGTTTTTTAATTTTAATATAATATATATTTTCTGTAATATACACTAACCGAATATAGAGGGGAAGTCTAATAGTTGTGCTCATTAAAGAAAAGACGAGAAGTGAAGATTAAGATGGTATGGGCATGTAATGAGGAGGGATGAAAATCATGTAATCAAATGAGTGTTAAATCTGAGTGTGGATAGATATGTGACTAGAAGGAGGCCGGAATAGAAAGGATTGTGTGAAATATGACATGCATTTAAAAGGAGTAGCGAGGTATGAGTGTAATTTAAAAGAATAATTTAGTACAAATACCAATACAAATTTAACGTTTTAGAGGTATCGTTTCTGACGCTAGTTCAGTTTCCGTGTTGTACTTTTGGTATTTCACATGTCTCCTTCTCACCCTGTCCAAAAGATATTGGGGCTCAAATCGGGTATTGAAAATCCAAAAAAAAAATGTAATATAACGGATCTTTTCTTAGAAAAAATATTATTCTCTCGCAGCCTCTTATAACTTGTATCATCGGTGTTTATTTTACAGTCACTTTGTTCACTTTTTTCTTAATGGTATAGCGTAATAAGATGGATGCTCCTTAATTTTTTATAAAGCTGAATTCATTATTCCAATGATCAAATTACCTAAATAGCAATTTGATTTTATATTTGACGTTCTATACGAACATAAGCCATGATTATTCATTCTGAATTTAGCAAAGCACTTTAAAATAAATATTAATTATATTTAAAGTTACACTTATTTATAAAATTTGTTAACAAAAAGGGGCCAACACCACGACGTTCAAATGAAATCTCGTCGAAATATTGTTGCTTTTCGAAATTGCTGAGAAAAACTGGCATGACAACATAATTAATAATCTTTTTGTGAACAGTAATTCTATGTGGGCAAATTCGAATAACACAAGCCACTAAATGTGGATAGACACGTATGTACACTGTAAATAAATAACAATAAATATAAGATCTCTTATACAAAAAGACAGGTAGTCCTCCTTATACGATAAAAGACATCAACCACATTATATTCACAACTTTACACACTATAAAATACACTTGCAAGCCCTATTACCGCTATTAAGCATCTTGAGAAACAACGAATGTCATTTGAATCAGATTTACAAATATTGATAACTAGCTTCTGCCCTCGACTTCAACTTTAGTACCGAGATTAAAAAATCACTCTCTCACACTCTCCTGCTTTCAAGTACACTCCATAACAAAAATCACATGTCACACATCTGTTAACGTTCACTCTTTCGTATTGACAATATCAGTATGAATTCTAGGTCCATGTTATCTACACACATATTTATCTATTTCGCTATAGCTTAATTTCTTTTTGTGTTATATATACATATATTATATAAAAAAAAATCTCAATCTGAAAACTGGAGTCTTTTTCAGCTGTCTGTGGTAGATTTTCTAAATTACTTTTTTTTATATTCATCATGAGGTTGGTATAAATGTCATCTCTTAATTATGTAGGTGGGCTTCGCACGACGTTAGATAGACAATTTTAGATTATTATACGAGTACATCAGGTTATTTTTCACTGTTATGCAAAATTTAATTAAGTTTCAAAAATGTTAAATACATGTTATGAGTAAGTTAAAAAGAAATGGGGAATATTTGCAAGACATATTTATGACTATTCAAGGCATGTTATGAGCCAATGATAGTGAATGTCACTTTAATGTTCTAAAGAATGAAAAAAGATTGTAATTTGAATAGGATTATATTAATTTGGACTATAAAAGTGTTGCAAGAATGGTGATTAATGACTTTTTTGTAAGGTGTCTTAGATGAAATAGTACCGAAAGTAAAGAATTTTCCGAAATTTTAGAAAATATTGCCATAAAAATAGGAAAAATTGAAAATGAACTACCTGGTGCTAGTATTTAGCTAATCAATGGGTTCTAAATAAAACACTATTCCAATTTTTTACAATTATACCATTTCTTATAAGTTAAAAATTAATTTCACTTCAATTACACTCTTCAGGTTTTTAAACCGTTTTTAAACCGCACCTTTTAAGCTCGAAGAATCAGTTAATAAAATGATTAAATAAAAAAAAATCGTGAGGCAGTTAATCGTTCAAAGCGAAAATCTAGTATTCTAGAGACCATTCCACATGGGCATGACTTGAAATTATTTAGTATGGACATAAATTTTATATTTTGACGTGTAATTAAAGTTTACCTTATAACTTCAAATAAATTGAGGAAGTTACGAGAATGAATATCACTATTTTCTTCCGTGTGTATTTGGAACTTGTCACTTTAAGTGTGCTTAAAATAGTCTTCATCCCAAAGTAACCGATCACGCGGTTACAACCGTTTATAAATAAATTTATTACTTGGCAGATGTTTAGCGAATCCCTTCACCCGTAATCGTCACGATATACGTTTGTCTCTCTTCTGTGCGGCGAATTTTTTAAAAAGTACTACAGTATACACCGTGTTCACATGGAACCGTGACGATGGTTTCCTATATATAAATACTTAAATAAATCAACCTTTTTATAATAAAGTTTGATATGCTTTGCTTACGTTATAAGATTACATTAATGTGATATTAAGCAAATTTGCTATTATATTTTCTTTCTTTGATCAGAATTATGGTTCCTTTATATCTCCTAAACAGATAGAGCTTTTCAAGTTTTAAAGGGTGTGTTTGATAACTACGATAAATAATTTATGCCGGAATAAAAAAGAGTCTAATGTCAGTTATAGTTTCTTAAATTGTCATTTTAAAGCGGAAGAGGGGTTCGTAAGGGTAACCCCCTTATATATATTTATATAATATTTAGTACCCTTAAATTATGATAACTTTTTATATTGGACAGTACAGACAGTTGATTCATAATATTACTCGATATTCACTCGTGTAGGTTTGACAAGTAGGTATATCTGCTACTAATCCGAGTAAGTGTCGATGTTGCTCTCATTGCGTTTGTTGAGTAGTTTTGCACTTAATCACGTGTTGATCAAATTGTTGTGTTTAATAATACGTAAATAAGTTTTACTAGAAAAACTCTAGCTTGCCCGGGATTTGAACCTGTGACCCCGTACGCACTGCCTACCTATACGAGTACAGAGGTTATATTGTGTTCAACAATTTAATATACTTTAATAACGTCAATTGGAGCAAAAAGAAGTATATCTTGTTGAAGTATTATATAATTTAAAAAATGTATTATTCTACTAATATATCGATCTCTTCAACTATTAATAAGTATAGGCACTGAAGAAATAAATACTATCGAGATTGGAAAACACAATTATATTTTACCGTTCCTGTTTCTGGTAAAACTAACCACAGGAGAATGTTGCATGTTCCCATATTATTTTTAGTTATATATCTGCTACATTCAGTTACAGTTTGTTTCTTTGTTAACGGTCGCTAGAATGTATTTGAAACAAAACAAAGTCATCAAACTGAAAAACGAATTACGAAGTTCAGATTTTTTTTTAATTATAAATTTTTATATTTCGAGTAATTTCTTGAGTGTTAAAATTTTCCGTATTCAAGAATTTACGATGATGTAGCTAAACTTAAATAGATTTTGTAGTATTGATAACTCCCTTTCCCAGTTCCAGGAAAACAGCATTAATTTTTCATTTTTTTACCAAAATATCACCTATTCTCGAATTTTTACGTAAGTAATTAAACTTAGCTCCACCGCGGAACGGCAATGCGGACTACTGAATTATAAAATAAAATATGTCTGGTTAAAAATGTTTTTCGATGTGTATATGTATAATATATGGGCGTACTTTATTAATTTTAATCAAAGTTTATTCAAGTTAAAATCGTTCTGTGTTCAATTGAACTGGAATCAGAGATTATTTCAAAGAATGATGAAGGGAATGATGAATATATTTTATTCAATAAAAGAAAACCTGAAAATTTTGGGGTGATATATATTAAAAAAGTAAAGTAACAGCCTGTTACTATGCCCACTGCTGGGCTAAGGCCTCCTCTCTCCGTTTTTGGAGAGAAGGATTGGAGCAAAGACCTACCACGCTGCTCCAATGCGGATTGGTAGGTTACACATATGCCTAGAATTCTCTAGAGATATGCAGGTTTCCTCACGATGTTTTCCTTCACCGAAAAGCGTGTGATAAATTGCAATTATCAATTAGTCACATAAGTTTTTAATAGAAAAAACTCATTGGTGCCTGCCCGAGGTTTGAACCTATGTCGTTTCTAGAGAGTCGCACGGTCTCACCGCTAGGCTATCACAGCTTATATATATATTATAGATTACTCAATTTCAAATCTAAAACGTGCTAGTAAAAACGGGCAAATCCCCCACATAAAAGCGACAAAGAGGGTCCTTCCGTCTGTCAACCGCATCGTCGCTTTGCTCGCAGGCATTTCTATTTCGGCTCAGCGCGGCGACACGAGACGAGCGTACTGCGCCCGCGCACAATTGTCGACCCTCTTTAGTTCACGTGCATGTGCCCCGAGCCGAACACGCTCCGGGCATAATAATAATACGATCCGTTGAATACAATAGCCGCTAAGTGAGTGTATATTATCGTTAGACCAACAAATCGTGTTTTGTGACAAAATGTTGTTGAGAAAAGTTCTCGTTCATATTACTCGTACCTAGTGTGTTGTTAAACAGTATTTTTTCTCTTCTTAGGCCATGAAATAACCTAAAGAAGTCGTCATATTTACTAGTTACTTTAGGCACAAAATAACTACAACAACTAACAACTAAAACTTTATGTTGTACAAGTCAAACCGTATGCACTCGTAGTTAAACGATTTAAACGTTATAAAACAATAAAACCTATAATTTCACACTAATAAGTATACAAAGTAATAGTATTCTATTTAAATACATTCCAGTATAACGTCACGCCATGTTGCCTCTTCCAATGTCAATTCAATGTGCTCGACTTTTCCAAATTATTTGTAGCTATTATAATAGACATTAGAATTGAAATATTTTTTGCTTTTACGACGGAAAACTCAATTATTGCTGTATTATTTACCGTGGTAATTAAAGCATTTGATATACTCGTACGTATGATTCGTTCTAAGGTAGCAAAGTTAAACAACATTAAGAAAAGATTTTTTTTTTTTCACTGTACTTGAAGGTTTTCACTGTACTTTATTGAATATATCTTTATAAAAAAACCATTTTTTTCGGTAATATGCTGTCGATTTGAACTGTAAGATAATAACAAAAACAAAGTGCTTCAATTCAACTCAATTGCCTCATTTATGCGATAGAGCAGGTGATATCAGCGTTTAATAGACGCATTGACGGCGGTTTGGTAAACGGCGCGCCGTTAATGTGTGCGCGAGATACCGCAATGTTTGCTTTGTGATAATGATGACGGGAATCTGCGCGCGCACGCCGGCCTCATACAAAAAGCCGACCACGTGCTTTTTGTCGTGACTAGCGGACAATTATAATCGGTGTAGATATCGTGCAATAGTGGTGTCTGCGAGTAACGTGAGCATCGCGTCATTGGAAGTGATAATAGTGTTCGACAGGAATATACACTGTGCTTGTGTGCTGGTGTTCCGATATGTTGTTGCATGGTGGTGTAACGGGAGGGCCTGTACAACGGAGGCGCTCAGGTCTCTTAGGAGTTCTATGCTCTCGTGGAGTACAGGTCGGGGCGGCGCGGGTAGCTCGCGGCTGCCACCCGCGGCGCCGCCGGTACTGCTCGAGCAGCACTCTTGCGAGGAAGACAGCGACTATGACTCCCAAGGGGCGCTGCTCGCGGGCGCCGTCGCCAGAGCCAGAAGACGACAAGCCATAAAAATAAAGAGGAAGTCAAAAATAATCATCAGAACAGTAAGGTGATAAATCGTGTTCCTACAATGAGTCTCATTATTAATTACACAATATGTGTTTTCCAAAAAGTCGAACGCTTAAACCCCGCGTGAATTATTTTAGATGAAATTAATTCGGTTCAAATGTAAATTTATTAATGTATAATGCCATTCAATAATACGAGTATTTTGTAAAATGATCACGGCACCTCTTTAATTTGGAAATTAAATAGTAAAAACGCATTCGTAACCAGATGCATATTGATAGCTGTTTATTGTGCTTCATCAGCTAACAAAACCTTCGCTTTGAAGTATTTTTGATATTTTTTTATACTCTATGCACTATTAACATATAAAAGTACAAAAGGCAGACTTAACACTAGATCTATATTATAGGCTTCAAGTATTTCTACTAGTATTTAGGGAAAAATAAATAAATCTTTATAATGGTACATGTGATATCGTGAGATCTAAATAATTCACCCCTTCACTGGAAGCAGTAAGTGGTAGCACTTATAGCTTGCGACTCTCAAGCTGGTTGGCCGTTATTGTTAGGCAATTTGGGTCAATCAATGAATGGCCGATGCATCAGATATGTATATGGGCTAGATACTGTGAGAGCAGTTTTTATTAAGAGCATATCTATAGTTCTGTTTGTAATGATTGGCAGATTTAAAAATAAGCCTGACTCATGATTTAAAAAAGGGTTTGATTTTGATTTCTTCGCCGACCAAAGTTTTTTCAATTATCAAATTGATATTCGCAGTTCTATCTTGCCAAGTTATTAGTTTACAAAAAAGTATTCGGTTTTTTTTTGAATCGATGTCGAAACACTGAAGCTTCAGTCAAAGAAATATAAATATATATTAATTTCTCAAAATCACGACGAAAAATCTTTATTTTAAGAACTTAAATTCTACACGTTTTAAGTTACACAAAAAATTTACAAAAAGAACATTTAAAAGCAATACACCATTTTTATCTGATTAACAAATCGTCTACAAATATGAATTGAATATTGTATTTACTGTCCAGGCACAATACACCTAAATTAAATGTAAACACGTAAATAAGAAATATTGCTATGTGGTTATTGCAGGCGGTAACATGCCTGAACTTGTGTGCCTATAAATTATATCACACGCAGAACATGCATCGACTGAACCGCCATTCATTAATTTTCGCCAAAGATATTCTTTTAAATTATATAATGTCCCTTACATTATATAATTTAAAAGAATATCAACATTTTAAGGGATAATATGCGTAAGGTAACTTAAGTATTTAAGCTAATAAGGATTAATACTGTTTCAACCTATATAGGTGGCCCTTTTTAAACTCTGTACTGTACGTTATCATTATCTTTTAAGTTTGAATGGGTATAGTTAGTTGCAGGTATCAAAGAAAAATATCGCAAACATCTCAAACGTAAACATGTCAGCGTTTTCAATGAAAGGTCCCATCAAATTTCAACTCATTTACAGAAAACCAAAACAAATAATACATTTAAACCTTTATGTTGAATTACTTTTTCTATTTGTGAAATCCGCATAAAAATCTGTTCAGTGGTTTCGAGTTTACCGCGTACAGACCGACAGACGCTGCGGGGGACTTTGTTTTTAATGTTATTGGTATACTGAAGCTCCATTTACAACTACAAAACTTTAATATTTTTAAAAATAATTCAGTACTATTTTTCGCTCTTATTTCAATTATTGTCATACTATAGTGACATCAGTTTACAGAATAACATCCGCTAAACAAATTAGTATCCTTAGCACGTATTGAACGCACGAACATTCGCAACAGGTAGATGACGACTCACATCAAATTTCCATCAATTTCCGTTTATTTATCGCATATTTATGTTTTACTATGCTAATTTTATCGATGGTACATTATTATATTTTTTTATATTATATTTATTATAAACACCATTACGATGTTAATCAATCACATAAGTAATAATTTCGTATTACATAGGAAGATATAACACAAATACTGTAATCAATACACAAGCACTACACACGTTCACTATCACAAACTCGCAAAGCTTTACGATATTGTCGTGGAGTCTATCTCCTGATGATGCTTCGGTTGGGGGGCGAAACGATTGTTGAGTTTGTGACAGTGAACGTGTGTAGTGCTTGTGTATTGTGGTGGAAGTGGTGGAGGTTTGTGCATGTGTTTTTACGAATCCTGCACGTATCGGGTATGAAAATACGGATAGTCTACTATACATTTAACACTATATATATCTTCTTTTTACTGTATCGCAGATTATAGCAAAATAATTTTATTATTACTTTTATATTATGGATCCCCGCAAAGTAACGCCTAATTCTATAAATTAATTAAATTAGGTCTTAACCTAATGGAGTCGAGTTGGAGACTGACGCATGGTCCAGGCGACTATCGCGCGAGCACCGCAGGTGGTCCTTAATTCGTAAAAACTGCTATAGGTTTTCCCACGGTTGTAAGTTTACGATTAAACAAAGACCACCCTGCAGTGCTTGGAATTGGTATCCAGAACTAAGTATACGCAACCCATCGTTATTGCAACAATTCATAACTTGTATACTTTTTTTTTCTAAACTTTTTTGAATAATTTAATCACATTTTGACTATGTTATATTTAAAAAACAAAAATATTAAGTAACTTAAATCATCATCATCCTCCTACCCATATCCCACTCTAAGCGGGATCGGCACAACATGTTACAAACATGTTGTTAAATGATTTGGCTACGTATTTTAAGACCGGCCGCCTGCCTGACGTCAACTTACCTTACGCCTTTTACGACACCTAGGTAAGAAATGAGGGTGGTCTATTCTACTCAGCCGGATACCACACGGCGGATTAAGTAAATTAAATAATCGTTAATAAATAGTTTTTTGATAAAACAATCAAATAATAAAAAATAAAAGAAATAAATATTACAATCCTTTTATATAGCAAATTGACTTATAACTAAGTTTATTAATTTGGCTACCAGATTTTACATCATTAAGGCAATCTACGTTAATTTCTTTAAAATTATGGTATACGCTGTTCACAGCAGATATTAATTACACGATCGGACGTAAAGTGGACTTTAATCAAAGCGTATAGAGAGGGTGGTCCTCTAAAATGTCATTCAGCGTTATTGGAAATTAAATTGTACCGCCAATCAAGTGAGCGGGATGTAATATAGTCACACGGGAACACGGCCGAATATCAGCTGACATCGAAACAGGTGATTACATATGATTAAAAAATTACAGCATATAGTTCCTATCGAATAGATTTATATAATAAATGAATACGTTGACAAATTTACACAAAAGTATCATATCAGACCCTATTCCAAAATCATGAAAAACTACAGAAATAAGATATTAGAAAATGATAGTCTTTGAATTTATAGTCAGCTATGAAATGTGGGTAGACATCATTTTTGTAAAAGCAGAAATATGAAACTAAAACAATGTAGTATTTTAGTTGGATAAGTAAGTTGAATTTCTATCAACTTTGCTCTGACTATAAACGTTTATAAATATTATTGGAATAACATAAAGAGTAATGCCTGCAGCCCCATAGCATATACTCGTATAAATAATAAAAACATCTATCGATTGATACCTAACATATACATATTTTATTAGAAAATTGTAACTTTAATCGACTAAAATACATAAAGAATTTCAAACATAATTCAAACTTCTCAAATCTTGCTTTTCTAAGATACAGTATTTGGATTTACACCGCAGAATTTGTTTCCTGGGTCACCTCTATACTTGTAAGTTGTTTACTAGAAAGCAAGGGTAAAACTGCTATTAAATTAGTTTGAACGAACAAGTTACATCGTGAAACTGCTTTAACATCACAATGTATGTAATATATTTTATTATGACTTAGTCATTCGTTCTTACCAAGTTTAATTTTGTTATCCTGTGTTTCCATCCATGTTTAAATAGAATAAATTGAATAAGCAACACAAAGTGAACAAGGCAAGTGTTGTTTACGTAAAACAATGACGTATTAAGTAGCTAATTTCCGCGTACAGTTGTTAATAAGAATTCATTGATCTTCTCGATGTTACATTTTACCAACTCCTTGACCGTATTTCGATTCATAAAATATGTTTTATTGTGTGTAATAATTTCGTAATAATTTTGTAATTGCTTTCATTATGAACGTTGAATCATTAACATAAAAACAAATTATAAAATAAATAGAAACAAGATAATAAAATAAATAATGCTTAAACAAATTTTTTAATTGATTCTTAGTGTACTGAAAAAGCAATTGAAGAACTTATATATTTTTTTCATTTGGACCATTTGTCTATTTTTATTTTGGACTAAACTGTAATATTAAAACATATATAAACATAAACCGTACTGTCTTAATATTTACCTACAATATATACGTAAACAAACATTTAAATTTTGTTTTACGCAGAACCTCATAAATGTCTCATACATTGTGAAGCAGCAATCATGATTGCCATTTTTCGTGGTGTAATTTTATATCCGAAAATATTTGGGTAACGGAGCGAATATGTACATATTGTAGCATAATGGGTAGATACTCTATTCATCATGTATAAAAATATACAATATGGCAAATTTAACAACAATTATGAAACTGTCCTTTGTATACCGTAGAATGCCGAAAACCCTGACATAGTAACTTAAAAAGACCTTTAATAGAAATACAAACTTCGTCTTTCATGTTCGGACGAACCAACGGATCGATATGATTTATTATTAAAATAATAAGCAACAAAGCTAAACTTGACAGCGCCATTTCATACAATCCACTCAGGATAAATAGAATCAAACACAGTGTTGCTAACGCCAAGAAACTAAAAACAAAATTTCACTAATAAAAAACGACCAATACCAAAAAAAGATAAATTTTATCCTGTTTTCATACAACAGAATACTAATATACAGTCAAACTTTTTCGTTTATGCCGAAATTTTAAAAAGGAATGAAATTAATTTTTAGTTATAATTAATTTTGAATTTGAATTTGAATTAAATTAATTATCGATAGGAGTCTAGTTATAGACTGACTCTTCGTGATGGCTCAAGTGACCATCGTGCGAGCAATGTAGGTGGTCGCTGTTTTCCGAAATTCTAATCAGCGTTTTCACGATTATGAGCGATTATTGTGTAAAGACCACCCTGCATGGCGTGGGATCGACATCCATAACTATATAGTAAATAAGCATCTACTTTTATTAATTACCAGGATTCACATACATAGTTATATTATAAAATTGATCATAACGATTAAAAAACAAAAATTTAAGTAAAATCATATTTCCTCGAATCCCGACTAGAGGTAATGCTATCATCTAGTCTCGTAGCGTTTTATTATACATATAGTAATGAAGAAAAAATATAATCATAGTGTAAATAGGTGGTGGTGGGTAATTCAGAAACAGTAAAAATTAGGAATGAAACATAAAATCTGAAAGCAGGTAATCTACTGTTAAAACAGTAAAGTTAGTAACACTGATCAGACATACAATGTTCTCTGTTGAATGAAATGAACACAATTTTATTGTCCATAAAAATCAGCAGTCATATGAGGGCGAAACGACTGTCTTCGATCTGGCAGTGATATACAAATCTATAAAAAACCTTTAATTATATGGCCATGAACACAGCAATAAATAGGACTGACTGTTATGGCTCGTAAAATGATATTCTATAGCCTACCAAATATTAAGTTCAGAATCAATGGTGGCGCCTCATTTGTTATTGTGTCGGCCATTGAACTATATCGTATAAAACTAATCATCAACTCATTCAATTCAGTTAAGTATAACTCATGTTTAATTAATTTACCACGTACTTCATAACTATTTGTTATTTTAATTACAATTTAAAATTATCTTTTCCTTTTTGTCTCAGAGGACAGTTTTATAAATAAAACTACGTAACGAACGAATACATTTTAATACTGTATAATATATTTTTTATGATAAACCAATCACTATATACATAATTTTCACCCAAAAACCGGGATAAACTTTTGTTCGTAATCACAAAAAATTGAAAGGTATAATTCAATTTTACCTAAATATCTTCTAAAAAGTAAATCTTTTACACATGAAGACGTTATTACTCTCGTTTCAGCATTTGATTTACACATTTACATTTATTTGTATACTCAGTTTGTAAGACAGCTTAATATCTCACGCCTATCTCTTATTTGTTCCGTTGCTTAACTTATTCACTATACAGGGAGAAATGAAATGACCTTCAAAAAAATTACTGGATCATACAAAATTAGACATTATAAATGCAAAAGTCTTTGTCTCTGTCTATCTGTTACGCTTTCACATTAATCCGCTGTACTTGATGAAATTTGGTACTACAGTAGCTTATTAGCCTATACCGGACTAACATACAGTATATAAAAATTCCCGCCTTTCCTTTACGAAAGGGAACATATAGTACATGTAAACAAATGTTAATAATTGTGAATCTAATGTATGTTAATTTATTTCAATTTATGACATTTGCAAATTTGTTTTTTTTATTATTTTCACATTTCTCAATATGCATGTATAAATAAAGAATAGCTTTTTTTTCTATATTATAAAATTTAGAATTAACTTTGCATGTCGTAAGATTGGAGTAACATTAAAACATTTTTTTTTACTATTTCATCCTCCTGATGTTCCAAGGAAATGTATTCAATAAATTAATAAATATACACATAATTGAGGGCGTTTTGAAATTACATTTGACGTTAACAAAGTCACGGGTACACCTAGTAAGATGTATATATAAATTCAAATTAACCTTTGACAAGCATAAAGGAAAGAAAGAATAACTAAGAATAACCGTTTACAGACTATTCTCTTAAAATAAAACGACATATGTGAGTTTCCATTTTTATAATACTTGTGTTATGAATAGTTCTACTAAAGGTTATCAGAAATGTTACCTTTTTTAATTTGTATGTCATTGCTATTTTCGTTAAAAAGAGCTTATGATGATCTACGAGAATCTTTCTATGGAACCTATTTTAAATATTTCTGTAAATCAAATATGATAAAGGACTACTGATATTCATCATGTACTCGGTACGTCCTATTTATGAAATCTCTATTCGAAATAAATCTGAGCTTTAATTTTGTAAAGATTGAATCGTTAAAAAATATGTGGCACTACGAAAGAGTTCACAAATATTAGCAATGTTGAATGAAAGTGATACCTAACTTTTGCAAGCAGACAGTTTATATGCTTTCAACGTCGAACCATTTAGTAAAAACAATAGTTCAAAGAGCACTATACTCATGCTTTGCATCATATATTTTACTAATGAACACATTTGGTGCAATTTTTTTGTAATATAATGAATTTGAGTACGCATTTTTTAAACACTACACTTAAAATTTTCTCTTTTTGTTATACTCGTAGAAGTTTACAGTAAGAATTTATAAAATTAGGCGTTACTTTGCGTAGATACATAATACAATACTAATAACAACGTTATTTTGCTATAATAAAAGAATCTCTTGTCGCAGAGTCATCATTCTCCTCCCCTTATCCCACTCTAAGTGGGGTCGGCACAACATGTGACATACATGTTGTCACATGAATTGGCTGCGTATATTACGACCGGCCGCGTGCCTGACGTCAACTTACCTTAGTCGCCTTTTACGACAACTCGGTAAGAAATGAGGGTGGTCTATTCTATGCAGCCGGATACCACACGGCACATACCTTAGTCGCCTCTGACGACACCTCGGTAAGAGAGGAGGGTGGTCTATTCTATTCTGCCGGATACCACACGGCTAAATCTCTTGTCGCGGAGTATGACAAAAGAATGTATCATTACTTTTTTTTAAAGCAACAATTAAAAATGTCTACATGCAAATCTACAATCGAAGTGTACATACCCTATACCAGGGTTCGGTAACCTACTGCTTGCGAGCTACACGCAGCTCTTTCGTAAAGTTGCGCCTTACCAGTACTAAAAGAAATTATAAAAATTTTACACCATCGGACCGGATACCACACAGCGGTCACTTATGACTCTTA
The DNA here is from genome assembly GCA_947086505.1 of Morpho deidamia. Lineage (NCBI taxonomy): Eukaryota > Metazoa > Arthropoda > Insecta > Lepidoptera > Nymphalidae > Morpho > Morpho deidamia. Next base: position 8,700,131 of record CAMTZC010000025.1, read on the forward strand.
CGTCTTAGAAGGTTGCCGATCCCTGCCCTACACTTAAACTAATTATTTCATGAAGTACTCTAGTGCAGCCTTTGTAGACGCAGTATACGTGCTTAAAGCACTGCTATTGAGCTTAATCTACACGTGACAATCTTTGCTAGCTTAGATATTAGCTTTTTGTTTATATTTAATAAAATACCTTGTTATTATACAGCCAAATATCGCATTTATGCTTATTAACCGAGATGATACAATGATTTAATATTTATTATTATTTTTTAAATATTTTATTAATATTGAAAAAAAATATATTTTCAATTTGTTATAATTGCATATCGGTTATTACCTCGAAGTCTTAATGGCTCTCTTTCAACCCGCACAGGAATAATAATATAAAATAATATAAAATTCAAATGATCTTCTTGAAATGATGAATATAAAATTGAAATTCTTCATATTGTATTCATACTTATTTTCTGTCATCTTTACTAACACTATAAATGATAAAATATGTTCGTCGTACATTTTTTCTGTTACGTTTCACGGGTAATCCGCTTGAATATAAATGAAATTTGGTAAAATTGGGGAGAACATTTTCCAAACAATTCCTTTAGTATCAGAAAAAACCATTAAGTTCATAGTAGAAGGTCTTTTAATACTGAAATTAGTGTCAATAAAGTAGTTGTTTGCAGCTCCGATAAAATATGTATATTCATAAAATTGCTACCTAGCTTCTCAAAATTTAGTTTTTCAATTTTTTAGTTGTATTTCTGGTGTATTGTTTACCATATTCCGAATTTTCATTGTTGAGTTAAGAAACAGTCAAGTGTCATATAGTTTGTCTTAAATTTTTGTTACCAATCGGCAGCGAGGTTTACTAGTTAATAAGAGATTGCCATGTTGAAGTCAGTGTCAGTCTTATGTATTTAATTTATATATAGATATATGAGCACATAAGTTACACAGCAAAGCTAACTCACACAGCACAATTAATCTCCCACTTTGTGATATCCGATCTCCATTACCGTTTAATTTATTTTGGAAGAAAACTTTAGTGAAATGTTTGCTCGTCTAAGTGGCCCCGAGTGTTTTTTTATGTTACGAAGTACTTTTTACCGCTACGAAATCTATATTAGGAAACTAATTAATTTCATTGCAATGTGGTAAGAGGTACTACTATTTTACCTGAGAATTTTGGGTTTTTGAATAAACTCTTCAATCAGTTCATACATTTTGAAAGCGTACAGAACAAAAGATTTTTTGAGGGGCTGAGTTGAAATGTTCATTGTAACAACGAGTAGAGTATGCACTTCCTATTGTGTGAATTCAACTTTTCTGCGCATTGCATTGAATGCGGCAATTTTTCTTTTAACTTTAATTTTAATAGGCTTTTAATTCAAATAATACTGTTTTAATTAAAACTGGTTCCTCCGATTTGGTGAACTCTACACCGCAAGACATTATATCGAACCTATGATAATTTAGAGCAACGTTATTTGTACGTGAAGCATTACTTTGTACTCCCTTTTACAAAAATTATAAATCATTTGTATCAATGTTAAGATATAACTTATATTGAACTTATAAATAATAACTTGAAGCTCTTATCCAAGGAAAATAGATTTGAAAGATATCATACAATTTCGCTTATTAGTAGATTGTGTTTTTCAAGTGAAGCAGAAAAGAATGACTGTAGCACGGGAATCTTCGTTCCGACACGTCGTTCATCACACATCAATTCGTGACCACGGTAAATGCAACTCTGCCGAAAAATCGAACTTTACTTAAATGTAGCTCGATTTTATCGTTGTTTTGATTCGCATGCTTATTTAATAACAAAAGCATGCTTTCTACTTTTTTAAACTATAATTTAGTTAAAAAATATATACCCAATATTTTTATTAAAAATCGTGAAATGATCAGGGGAAGTTATCGTTGACGAATTGACAGCTGAAAGCCAGGATTTTAATATTTTCTGGATCAACCTTATTGCACTATATTAACAAAGTTGACCCCGAATCCCGAAACCTGACATATACGTGTTTGCTAATAAAACCCTTTCTAGAGGATATACGCATCACGTAGATCATACGTGAAAAATAAGATGGTATATACGCGAAAACATAATCTACAATATTTATTATTATATTTCGGAAGAATAACATGCATTGTACAATTCCAGTCTTATGTAATAATAAAAAATTGTACAATGGCTATACTAAAAATATGTTCATTTTATTTAATAAAAATTTTGGTTTCAAATTAAATAATCTACATACGTAATAATAGACCACGTATTTTCACAAAACATATTGTACAAATAATGGATAATAATTAATGTAGTTTTCTTCTAAAAAGTTGCGTTATTGATTGCACGCCTGCAAAGCAGAATTTGAAGCTATGTTATATATTAATTCTTAAGAACTTTATATTCATATTCCGCAAATAAATAAGTACAACCCAAAAAAACATGAAGTGAAAATGACGTGTCGTCATAAATAAATTAAAAGCGAGAGCTCCGTCTCGCGCTTAATTTATTTTAACGTCTTGGTAAATATTTTATTTTTAGGGTCTTTTGCTATATTTTTTGTAGGTTGGACGTTTCAACTTAATTACCACAATTAGCACAGTGTTCACAGTTTATCATCGTAAAAATAATATAGGGGAACTCGGAAATAAAATATACATTTATTATATAAGTATTATATTACTTACTAAGAAGATAATAGAAAATAATAGTACTGCGAAACTTTTCAAGTCTTTTATATGTGTACACACATATAATATATAAAATATAATAGAATATGTTGTATTCTTTCTCCTGTTTATAAAAAGCTTGTAGTACCCATGACATTGTACGCGTCAGATTAAATGATAAAATACTCTCAATTATGTGCAGTGTTCTCTTCGTGTTCCCGTTGGAGAAACGGGATTTTTTTTATCCTATATGTTTGGCCGGTATGTAACCGAAACTTGTTTTAAATTTCATCAATATTGCTTCAGTGGAATAAACCTGAAAGAACGGCGGACAGACTTTTGGATTTATAATATTTTTATGAATATACATACTCGTATCATATAACATTTGAAGAGAAATTGATATAATTTTTCATTAATTATCATAGAAGACATAGTCATTTCTTTGATATGTAATATAGTTGAGTCGAGATGAAAATCTTTCCGATTCTTCAGCGTAAATATTGTACCTAAAAATGGCAGGTATATGTTTCATTAATTGATTTATTAAAAAAGTTTATAAAACTTTTATCTAACTATCAGTCAATAGACTCATAGGGTAGAAGACGACTGAAGATATCGTCGGACGAATATTATAGAAGAGCAATTTACGAAACTAGTAATTTGAGAATTTACAATTTGAAAGAACGTTTCATTGTCTGTTAAAAATAATTGATTCATGTCAAGTGTTTTAGTTATATTTAAAGGTGCTATATTTGTTCGTGTAACCTAACGTTAAGACCTCATTTAATTATCACAATTACCCGCAATGCAGTATAATTTTTGCAAGCTCTGTGTTTGCAGGTTAAACGCAAAGTTCAAATTAGGCCACTTACTTTCATAGCGAAAAACGCATAATAGGTAACAACGGTGGTTGCAAGATGAAAAAGTGTCAAAATTTTATTGATTGGTTGTGATATATTCGTAAACACCACATATGTGTTCCGATATTATGATGGGTTTAACCTATACACTTCTTTAACAAGAGATAATGAGTGAAGGAAAATACCTTATATTGATGGAGTAGGGCGCCCACTAGGTAACTAAGAAACCCGAAAGTGTGAGTGTTCTAACAAATCCGATACTTGATTGTGATCCTTGTGGTATCCGGCTGAGTAGAATAGATCACCTTCATTTTTTACCAAGGTGGTGTAAAAGGCAACTAAGGACAGTTAACGCCATACAGGCGGCGGATCATAAAATCCCTAGGCAAATACTAAGTTTTATACATGTTTGATGATGATTTTTGAGTATAGCTGGTTTTTATACATTATAATTTAATTGCAAGTTTCAAATGGTCCGTCTACCGCAATAAAAGGTTTTGACGAAGAAGTTCATGCAAACTGATCTAATGGTAGGCAAAAAAATATTCGTGACACTAAAGTAAAAAGTTACTGGGATATGAGGCTGTAAGAGCATAGAAAAATTTTTGAACAAGAGATCAAATGACACTGTAGTGTTCTAGTGAAAATGATGATAACAAATTCCCACAAAAGAATCGCAAGTACAAAAACAGCAATAATAATTGCTTTGTTGTATATAATATAATAAATAATAATTGAATTGTATAATTTATTTGTTTAATATTTGTATTTTGAAAACGGTTAAAGTATTACACATAATAAGTCCCGTAAACTTCGATACTTATGGTTAATAACTTAGTTACATAAAGAAAAAAAAAAATAAGCGGTCTTATTGTGAAAAGATTGCAACTTTCGAAATCAAAAAAGAATATATAATAATAACATAGTGATTTTTTAACTTTTATCATCCAGTAATATTTTTTATTGCATTTTCAGATGCAAAAATAAATAATATCCGAGTTTTCGCCCCCTACCCCTCTTAATATTTTTCGATACAGTAGGAATAATTCGACCAGACGTTTCCCCGGGCATACTAGTAACATAATGCCATGTAACAATAAGCAAAGAAATTATTATTTATGCTACTTTTATTGAAATCCGACACTTCATTCTTGTTACGACAAGATAAATGTTACTAAGGGTAACTTTCTTTTTCAAGAAAAAATGTAACAGTAAATCTTTTGTAGGATCCTTCAACATACGTTATATATGCATTATTCATTCTTTTTGTGATTAATATACGGAAACAAATTATTATTGATACAATATTATATTGCTTTTTTACAAATTTACTGTAACTTTATTTTGTATAACAAAAAAATTATAATAATTTAACAATGACTTAAGAAAAATACTTTAAGATATATTACAAAATGTTATGAAAACCTTCAGCGAATAAGAAAATGAAAACAGCAGCTTCTGGAAAGTATTTAAAAATTCTATTGGGATTGGATAATCCTACTTCATTCTGTGATTATCATACCATTATTTTATACTTTCTTTATTCTTTAAGTTGCTTGATTGCATTTTTCACAATTAATCTGTGTAACTATCCAGCCCTCAAAGACCTTTACACGAATGAATTACTGATTAATTCAAATTATGATAATTTATAGAATTAGGCGTTACTTTGCGGAGATCCATAATACAAAAGTAATAATAAAATTAGTTTGCTATAATCCGCGATACAGTAAATAGAAAATATATATAGTGCTAAATGTATAGTGGACTATACGTTTTTTCATACCCGTTACATGCAGGATTCTTAAAACACATATGCACAAACCTCCACCACTTCCACCACAATACACAAGCACTACACAGGTTCACTATCACAAACTCAACAATCGTTTCGCCCCGCAACCGAAGCATCATCAGGAGATAGACTCCACGACAAAATCGCAAGGCTTTGCGATTCACAATAAGATCGGTTGCGGGGCGAAACGATTGTTGAGCTTGTGATAGTGAACCTGTGTAGTGCTTGTGTATTGTGGTGGAAGTGGTGGAGGTTTGTGCATATGTGTTTTAAGAATCCTGCATGTAACGGGTATGAAAAAACGTATAGTCCACTATACATTTAGCACTATATATATTTTCTATTTACTGTATCGCGGATTATAGCGAACTAATTTTATTATTACTTTTGTCAAATTATGATATAAAATAGAAATGTACATTACAACTAAAAAAACATTGAGCGCTTCTTTTGTTATTTAATTTAATAAAAAATTGGTAATATTGTGAATGTCTTACAATTTTTGTGCATACATAAAAGAATAATAGTATTAAAAAGGGACCTCTTTCTTAGCAAAAAATTAGTATCTTATATTAAAAAAAAATGTAAACCTTTTTTCGCTACAAAAATAAACCTGAAATAAAAGGGAACACTTCCTAATCAATTTCAATCTGTTTTCAGAGGTAAAAGTTGAAACATTTATAACTTCTATCGTATGTATCTCTTCCGAATATTCCGGTTCTAAATTATGTTGTAAATTTAACTTTATAGTATACGGCAGAATGATCATTTGTTTTATGGCTTCTTAATTTATTGTGCTGGTTATTTCCCATGCTAGACATATCGATAACATACACAGAAATATTAAAACTTAATCTGAAATAAAAAAACAAAATCAGAATCAAAAAGTTTATGTATAGAAACCGGCTAATTCACGTCTTATACTTTTGGGTTAGCCCGAATAGTTTCGAGTCCATCCGGGGTTCCTATTCATAAACTCTTAATACGACGTTATCGCGGAAGGACTATGAGTAAGATAATATGTGATAGAATAAGATGATTATAGCCGATTTCGATGCAAAAACGATTAATATAGTTGATATAGACTATAGTTGAAATTCAAATTCAAATGTATTAAGGAAATGATGAAGATCCCTAAAAGAACATTGCATTAGATTTGACAGAATAAAAGCATTATAAAAAAAATATAATTTGATGACGCATTTGACGCATGCAATAATTAGTCACCTATTCTACGAGGCTGTGCACTAAGCGCTTTGACTACCATTTATCAAGAAGCGTATACGTCCATAGACATATTTAAATTATGACATAAACTTTAATGTAAATAGTTTGTATCATCAATAAACAAAGAGGTCACCAAAAAAAGAACTCTGGCATTGCCCTAGATCACCATTTAATATCCTTCTGTCTGTAGATAACATATGTTTAATTGATATTTATCATATTAGTATTTTAGTCGAAGATATTAGATATAGATTTTGTGTCGTGTGGTATCCGACTGAGTAGAATAGACCAGCCTCTGAGGTCGTAAAATACGACTAAAGTAAGTTGACGTCAGGCAGGCGGCCAGTCGTAATATACGCAACCAAATCAGGTGACAACATCGCGGTGATAATCTGACTGTATCGCGGATTATAGCAAAATAATTTTATTATTACTTTTGTAGTACAGGAGGCTTTCTATGTAAGCTTCCGTTTAACAGTTTTTTTTAATTGATGTAATGGCAAAGCTTAAATTATTACGTCGGTGTGGTAGTACACCAACAAAAAATATTTATTCCGCAGTAATAAGCTAGTGCCCTTTAATAACAAAAAACGTGAGTGTTTTAAGAACATGTTTACAGAAATACCTAGGTTAAGTCCTTATAAAAAACTGACTGACCTCAGTTGTTATAAAGTTCTTATAAAATGACTTCAAGGCGGAATTAATTCAATGCCTTTTGCTCAGTCAGGCTTGAATAAAAACTTTACGTAATGGAACAACTATTTAAATATCTTATTTTGGACTATAGAATTAGCGTGTCTTTTGATAATACTCAAACTGTACTGCAACTTTATTTACTCTCAGTTATATAGTGTTTTTTTCTCAATACTGTGTTTTGACCTTTTTCCTTGTTCCTGCTTCCCTAAGGAAAAACGTTTTTATCGTATGTTAGCTTGTTATATAAGCTTCTTTATTTTTTCACCATCATTCTTATGCTCATATTTCACTCTATTTATTAACTGAACTTAAATAGAATCAGCTACTGGAATTCCAATGTTCTAAAATAATTAAATTCATAAATTCTTCGAAAAACAATAATGGAATAATTAAATCAAGCATACTTGTAATAAATATAATGTAGTATAAAGTTATTAAAAGGTTTTCCACTTAAAATATTCATGTAAAATTTCGTTCTTTGCACAAAATATTTATGAAAAAGGTTTTTTAGGATTAAATTGAGATTCCAACTGAGAAATATTCATCACAAGATGATTGTCACTTAGTTGGTTCTGAGATAGTTTGTTTATTGCTGCCATCGTTTTCAATTTTATCAAGATTTGTTAATTAGTCTTATATTGGAGGATGTTTAACAACGTCTAGCCATCATTGTCCTGCCTCTATCCCACTCTAAGTGAGGTTAAGTTAAGTGTTTTCTTTAAAACATGTTGCCACATGATTTAGCTAAGTTTTTTACGACCTGCCGCCTGCCTGAAGTCAACTTCGCCACCTTTTACAATAGCTCGGTAAGAAATGAGGTGGTCTATTCTACTCAGCTGCATACCACACGTTTTTCAATTTTCTTTTTTCTTATAAATATGATAAGAAATGGATAATGAAATTGGGTATCTGTACCCATTAAATTGTTTTGATAATCATCATTCTCCTGCCTTTATCCTACTCTAAGTGGGGTCGGCACAACATGTTACAAACATGTTGTCACATGATTTGGCTACGTATTTTACCACTGGCCGTCACTGACGTCAACTTACCTTAGTCGCCTTTTACGACGACGAGCGTGGTCTATTCTATGCAGCCGGATACCACACGGCCGCCTCTTACGACACCTCGGTAAGAAAGGAGGGTGGTCTATTGTATTCTGCCGGATACCACACGGCTTTAAATTGTTTTGATAAATTACCCTTTTTTAGGAAATATCTCGTGTTATTACAGTCTCATCAGCGATCTTTATTAATGTTTATGGTCGACTTTTACTACTAATTTTTTATAAAAAACTATATATTTTATTTTATTATTGCTTCATATTTATAATATTCTTTCGATAAGTTTTTGGTTGATTATCTTATAAATTTGCATTTTTCTTATTTCTGTATCACTATTTTCTTTAAATAAGTTAGTCTTGAAATTTTTTGTGATTTATATTTATACCTGCAATGGATTTACATACGAACTTTATTTGATAATGCCTATCGGACAAAATTGTACGTGAGTTGTTCGCGTAATAAATAAATTAACATTGTTCCAGCGGTTTAGGCTAAACGCTTCAGTTAGCGTGAACGAATTCGCGAGAATCATTTGTATAATATAAATATCGAATCAAAACGTATTCTCTTCATATAGAAAAAAAACAAGGAAAATAGCTTTTAAATATTACATAGCAAATTACAAGTGTCATCTACTCTGGTCCGGAATCCGGTTATAAATTAATTCAACACGTAAAACTATTTGATGACATAAGCTTGTTCGTGTGCATATCATAGTAATGTGGTGTTTTAGGTAACTTATGTGCATCGGATATTTTCTTTAATCGCGACATTGCTATAGCTAAAGTAACCTGTTATTATCCCTCTGCTAGGCTTAGTCCACTCACTTAATTTTTTGGACAGAAGCTAAGACCCACCACGCTGATTCAATGTGTATTGGTAGGTTACACATATGCTCAGAAATTTCTTCCGTAAGAATTCATCACGATTCTTCTTTAACCGACAAGCGTTTGATAAATTGCAGTTATCAAACTAATAATAAAATAACAACAAGGTCGCAAAGATTTGCGAATTTGTCCTGGAGTCTATCTCCTGATGATGTTTCGGTTGCGGGGCGAAACGATTGTTGAGTATGTCATAAGGAATGTGTGTAGTGCTCGTGTATAGCGGTGGCGGTGGTGGAGCTTAGTAGTACATGTGTTTTTGAGAACCCAGAATGTATCAGGTATGAAAACGGATAGTCCACTCTATTTTTAGGTTTATATACTTTCTATATATTTTATCGCGGATTATAGCATAATAATTTTATTACTTTTTACTTTTGTATTATGGATCTCCGCAAAGTAACGCTTAATTCTATGAATTATCAACTAGATATAAGTTTCAACAGAAAAAAAATCACTGGTGCCTGCGCGAGGTTTGAACTCGTGATCCCTCATGAACTCGCACGGTCTCACCGCTGGGCTATCACTAGTTTACCCACCAATTAAATAATCTATGATTTTAACGTCGCCTGCATAATTGATATTGCTTGATTTTAATATTTAAATAGCATGTCAAAGTACAATTAAATTTATTCTCATTCAATTCAAATTCAGAAGTACGAACTGGACAAACGTTTATAAGCAATGTGCCTTGGATAGACATTGAGACCTAGTTCATATTTACTATCAAACTTTTTAACTCTGCTACTCGTACATTACCGTGAAGGAAGTTGTTGCAGCATGATAAATATTTTTTTGTAAGCAACAAATCGGTAATGAGGAAGTTGTAACTGCTCTATTCGAGTATAATGTGCTTATTTTGCCAGCCTCCGTATCTGAGATAAATCTGTTGGTCATAATTTTGAATTCAACGTTTAATTGATTAGCTATTGAATAACCGAACATCTCTCTACTATACTAATTAAATATTATGTATTAGTTTAATGTTATGTTGGATAACGGACAATTACTATTTGTAGTGTGTATGCCAGTCAAATAACAATAGGTTAAAAACATAATGATATGAGCATATAATAATATGCTATCGAAATTATATCACATCATAATATGCTGCTATGTTATATCAGCTTTTGTTTGAAGAATATGTGATATACTCCTTATATCTAAACGTTTTGTACGAAGATGAAGGTACTTTCCGGTGTTGATTATGTCTAGGCCATTTACTTATTATACATGTGTGATATCAATCTGTAATAAATAGGTAAATAGGTGATTGATTAATAAACATTAATCACTTGTATAATTAAGCTAAGGAAATTTCCGAACCTTTATTTATTAATTATGTCATAAATTGCGTAGTTATAAAAATAAAATATAATATGTGGACGAGTGAGACAACTCAAAATATAATTGGAATATATTTCAGCTCGACATCAGACTCAAAATAAAAATTCCTTCTATTATAAATTTTGAAAACGAGCTGACTCTGGTATTTACCTTTAAATAAATGCTATATATAAAAATTCATTACTAATTTACTATTCTAAAATGAAGTTTAATAGGCTTTATTAAAATTTATCTTATCATTAATGTCGTTTCAACTACATTGATAAAAATAAAGTCAATATAACATAGAAACTAAAACTTAAAATTAGAAATATACGTAATGTACTCTTAGCTAAAAATACTTTAACCAAATTCAACATTGTTTATAGTAATAATTTAACCTGCAATCAATACAACAGAACTAACTACTTTGCGAAGCATCATCAGGAGGATAGGCTCCACGACAAAAATCGTACTGCCTAATCGTGGAGCCTATCCTCCTGATGATGCTTCGGTTTCGGGGCGAAACGATCGTCTAGATTGTGGTGGTGGGTGTGTGTGCTGCTTTTGTGTGCGTTGTTGCTGGTGAATTGCGCCTTGGGGTGCATGTGGTGACTGGTCCTGCATGTATAAGGTGCGTAGATTTTGCCTGCTTCATACACATTGGCTTTGCATGCATTCACTTAACCCGTGCGGATTATAGCAAAGTAGTTAGTTCTGTTGTATTGCTTGTAATATGGAATTCCGCAAAGTAACGCCTGCTTCTATAAATCATTTAACCTGCAATATTAAAAATGTATCATATTTTCATTTAGATTTATGCTATAAGAAGATATGTTGCAAATGCAGTTAATACAACGAATGTTTGAACAATTTATCGATAATATTGACAAAAAATCTAATCATATTATCCGTTTAACGAGTAAACACGTTTTTTAAATGATTTCTGATGCGTATATCACGTGGTGACGCGCGCGTGCTCGTCGCGCTAGGCCAAGACCGCGCCGGTACTGCGGACTCCAACCGCACAAATACCGCTCGTCGCGCTCAAGCTAACCGCTTAGTCACACATTAAATGTACTCAAAGTCTGTCAAATAAGCCGATACGTGCATTCGTGATAAATAACTGTGATATTTATGTGATAATGGGCTTCTTAGGTGTGTCTTTCTCCGTGTTCAAAAAGTGTCCCAACCTCAAACTAAAGAGGAAAAGCAGGTTGCGAAGGTATTTATCATACCACATTCCTCATTTGTTATTATCAAATACCTCACCTCCGCGCACGTGGGAGTGTAATGATAAGCTTGGGATGGGATTCACTTTGCAAAAGTGACGATAAAATAATCAAAATATTGTTATCGTGTTATTTTTTAATAGATATTTCACAATCACAATCAGATAGATTTCATTATTATATATAATAGATTATAATAAGTGATACTTTATCTTTTTGTAGTTACATATTTAAATGATGTAATATTGACATAAATTTTAGTAAACAACATATGAAACATTTTCACGGCTGCTTAAATTTTAGATGTCGGAAAGTTATATGTCAATACAACTGATGAAGAAGTTATTTATATATTTACTGCTCCTAGGACGCTTTTTACAGATATGTAAGGTTTAATATATCTTCCCATCCGAAGAATAAAGTTACATGTCTCATGTAAAAACATAGGAAGTGTGACTTTATGGGATGGGGATAATTCGGATGGGGCGATCTGTTGTATGGATCACTTAAAACATTAATCTCAATTACACTTTAGACTAGTAATTGAATGGTTTTTGTAGTGCAAGATAGTATGTGACTTATTTTCGAGATTATATTATTGTAAATTGCATTACTCAACGCGCGTTTAATCAAGTAGTCTCAATATATTTAGCAAATAAAATTTTAACATTACTAACGTGCTGCAAAAAAAAACATTTTTTTCCAATATTTACTGTAGTAAACGTAAAAAGTAAAAAAAAAAATATATATATATTAAGAACAATATCATTTTTAAGATTTAAGAAAATCATAAAAATATGGCATTTGATTTTTTACCATTCTTCGGAAATTTTTCCAAAATATTGATTTATTCATTTTATGTTCAAAGTTATAAAAGATCTATAATTAATTTATTGAATTAGATGTTACTTTGCGGACTTCCATAAAACCTTAAAACATAATACCAAAAAAAAAAATTCAATTTTGCTATAATCCGCGATCAGAAAAAATCTATGTAATGCTAATATCAGAGAGTATTATCCTTTTTTATACCTTATATATACATATAGGATTCATAAAATGCGTGCATCGCACTCCACAACCACCACACTAACACTGGACACATTCACTATCACAATCTAAACGTTTCCAAAGCCGAACCGATAGACTACATGAGAAATCGTAAAGATTTTTTACGTTATTTATAAGGTAAGGTTTATAAGGTATAAGGTACTATCACCTTTACATCATTAAAGTTGTATTATGAACATGGAATTTAGTCACTAAGTACGTGACAGAAATTGCAAATATAATTTTTCGTCGAATTGACGTAGATGTATGTATATTATTATTACGCGATCACTTTTGTGATGAATGTTTGTTTGTAGAATCTTACATGTTATTTCGTCGTAAAACTTTATTAAAAAGGAAAAGTTTACAATAATCGCTGTCATATGTGAACGAAAAGAATTATTTATTGAGCGTTGTAACATTGTCAAAATCGAAGATATAAAATCATAAATTTATTATACTAGAATAGGGAAGCCAGCCCAAAATATGCCATATTACGATAAATAAAAACCAAATTACGTTTATTATCTATTTCTTTTTTGCGTAGTGAGCAAATGTGATTATGAAGGTATACTAAAAAAAATCTGTATTTTAAATTAAGAACGCACTATGAATATTTCATTGCACATACGATTAGACAAAGATAAGTATACGAATCTAACCTTCTTTCTGATTATTTGTTGTGGCACTCTCTCTTCTCTCTCTCTCTTGCCTATGACTCCCCTACTCTAGTATAATAAGTCTATGTATAAAATAGTTTCAAAAAATTGGGATTTCAATAACTAGCGAATGTTATTTATTATCTAATTTAAATGTATTATAGTTTTCTTAATATAACTCAACTCATTCCGTCATTTAGGCATTAATGTAACGTAGAATTTGAAATGAAATATTCACTGGAGTTAGACTACGAAGTCAATAATTACTTTACATAATAACAGTACAATTACAGGCCTTAGTCTGAATATAATTAGGTCTGATTGTATTGAACTTGAATAATTAAAATTACTATTTCTGATCTGCTTTTATAAGTTGATATTTACGACAATGTGGACGTCATTCGCCTCAGTAATAATTGTGTACTATAATTTTCCTGTTCCCAAAAAAAAATACCATTGTTCTATTTTTAGGTTTACCCAAAAATAACTAGTTAGAATTTCAAAGACATTAGTAAGACGCCATCAATTCATTTTGTAAAGTTACTAAAGTTTATTTACACTATGCATAAATTGTATAATATATCGATTATCTATGTAATCGGCGCGACCTTGTAGTTTTTTATAGCCGACAAATACTTGTGTTGTTAGACCACCGGTTTGTGACATTACGGTTTGCAATTACGCATCAATAAATTTTATTACTGTGTTAGAAATAGTAATATTTTGTTCTTAACATCTATTGTGCATTTGAAAATTTTGTTATGATATACTAATTCGTTTGTTAACTAAGGTTAAATGAGACCTTTAGGGAGATACAGATCTAAAAAAAGATAATCATATCTGAGAGTACGCGTCACAATACCAGCGAGAGTGAACGGTGTAAAAAAATTATGAGTAAATTAACGCAATGCAAGGTCATAGACATCAAATAATGGCGTTAATTATTGCCCTCCATTGACTATAATTCAATAGAATTGTCTGATCGCATGACTTATTGACCTTAGATTACGAATTAATCGTTTTAACTTTCAGTCTTTCAGTTTTTTGCTGTATGTGTTAATGTTTTTTTAATTAATTAAAGCTGACTATTATTATCATAGTTTATTTATTATTATTATTATTTATTTATTTATTTGATACACCAACGATACAATATAAATGCATTAACCATTATACTTATATTAATTCTTATACTACTATATTAATCCATTAAAGGCGTATTCAGCATTGTCTTATAATGTTAGCTCTTAAATATATATTACAATTAGGAACATCATCAAATAAAAGCATCAAGTCTAATTTGAATAAAAATTTGTCAAAAAGTTAAAACTAAAACTATGTCGAAAAGTCTAGTAATAATATGATGATTTGCAAATATCAATTATATGAGTGATTTTTAATATAGAATTTATAGGTTTCTACCATAAGTTTCAACCCAAGGTTCCTTGAAAAGACCGCGCGCTCTCGCTGTTCGGCGTTCAGCATTTTTTGCGGAATATGTTTTAATTATAATAGCATCAAAGACTCGCTGCACGTGGGATAATAAAATATTTAAAAAGGACAACCTCTGTTGCGCTCTCTGTCGCACTTATGGGCCTTGCGGCAGGTATAGTGACGTACCACTGACGTATTGATGTGTTCTGGATCATTAACTTCCGGTAAAAATTTTAGCAAATTATTAATAAAAATATGGGCTAGATGTTGAATATTAGTTCCAACACGTTTAATACTGCATTTACAGAATAGCGTCCATTTTAACTTGTTGAATAATACATTGGCTTTGTCCAAGGTCAAATGACTATATAAAAGCACATTAAAACACATATTTCCTTCTAAACATAATTAATCATTATTAATTAACCGGGACTCATTAATCAAATCAAAATTAATGGGTCATAATATTGCTTAAATTACTCGCACTAATTAACAAGTTACCGAGCATCGGCATACTATTCTTTATTTTTTAAGAATGGATAGGTGACTCACCGCACGCGCCTGTCCCTAGCACACCAATGATTTAGGACACCGAGGGCAGCGAGTCTTTGATATTAGTATAGACTACTTTATGTTTATTACATATGGCATTTTATAGACTCATAAGAATATACTGTTTTAAATAGCCGATAATTCTATACCAAAATTAAATATTATTTGGTAAAGAATTGAAGTAGAAAAAAATTTTTATTTTCAATAGGTATATACGATATATTCAAATAAGATTCAATATAACATGAATTTTTGATTCAAGGATTACCTACAGAGAGTTACAAAGCATAAAAGGAACGTGATACAGTAAATACCCACGCTAATATACAAGTGGAACAAACATTGCTCACGACGAAGTCTCAAAAGCACGCTATGCCGTTTTATGGTCCGCCACAGAATAACTTTCGGCGTTAGATACTAAAACGATTTATAGATTTTTTTTTAAATCGAGTCATAAAGTTAAGTTGAATCTCAAGAGGTAAATTTTTTTATCATATTATAATTATTAAGATGCATTGTTTATATTATGAGCTGTGATAGTCTAGCGGTGAGACCGTGCGACTCTTTCGAGGGGAACACAAGTACAAACCCGGGCAGGCATCAATGAGTTTCTCAATTAAAACTTATGTGTCTAATTGATAATTGCAATTTATCACACGCTTTTCGGTGAAGGAAAACATCGTGAGGAAACTTGCATATCTCTAGAGAATTCTGTTGATATGTGTGACCTACCAATCCGCATTGGAGCAGCGTGTAGGTCTTAGCTCCAATCCTTCTCTCCAAAAACGGAGAGAGGAGGCCTTAGCCCAACAGTGGGCATAGTAACAGGCCGCTACTTTACTTTTACTTACTTAGTGTTTATATAACATAGCGTTAGTAAAATATATAATATGCAAATCGTTAAGTTTTTGACAGCGTTTCCACTTGTAATTTTGGTTTTGCCCTATTTTTGTCTGAATTACCCCTGAAATGCCCGAATGATATTACAAATTCCCGTTACTTATCGTTACTTAGCATGTTTCGTTTGTCACTTTTTACATTCTTAAGGATACTAAATACTCACTTGTCTTCAGTATTTGAACAAGGAGTTGTCATTTTAATTTGAATTTAACCAATAATTCCGTAAGTCCCGATTTTACAAAATATCACTTATCTCACTATGGTCCTTTTGAAAATAACCTCCTTTGCTCATACATTTGTATATCAGTACAGAGTGAATTCTTTGCTTTCCTACTTTTTATAATTTGTTTCAAATTAAAATTATTTTCGTTTCATATTCAAAATCATTTTGTTTAGCCGTGTGGTATACGACTGAGTAGAATAGACCTTCCTCATTTCTTATCGAGGGGTCGTAAAATACTACTAAGTTAAGTTGATGTCTGGCAGGCGGCCGGCCGTAAAATATGTAGCCGAATCATGTGACAACATGTTTTTAACATGTTGTGCCGATCCCACCTAGAGTGGGATAAGGGCAGGAGAATGATGATTCGAAATCATTTTGCTTATGCAGGTGCCCAAAAGATTGCTTTACGTGTCTTATTGAAACTCGTATTGATGTTTAAATTAAACGAAAGAATTGCAATTTTAGTTTTTACGTAATCCTTTTACCAAATGGGAAACTATAGTATCGTATTGAGGGTACTATAATATTTGAGGCGATCGCCATACATTACTCTAAAGATGCGACTAAAGTGGAAATAAGGCTTATGGCGACGTGTGGAGAAAGATTGCCGTGATTAGATATCTTGTCATTTTCACCGAAATGTCAGCTGATACTGTACGCTAGAACTTTCGATGAGGAGGGTTCTATTATCGCATTTCGGATCATTTATTTCAATAGCCGCATGAAATTTTTTGTCCGGCTTGGGCATCAAATCAAAGCTACGTTTACTTTGGTATGAGAAAATATGGTAGATATCTTCTCATAAAAATATGGAAAGAACACAAACATATCATATGCATTTAGTAACTGATAACGTATCATTATCGTACTGTGTAAATCGTATCACTTTACTTTTATCAAAACGTCGGTTACTTTGATGTTAGTTACTAAGCTAAACCCACGTTTCGCTCGCTCGTTTCAGTCTTGAATTTCCGATTTACGTGGGAACTTGAGCATGAAAATTGTGTAAGACACTATTGCTAGAAACGCAAAATTGTATAAAAGGTAACTCAAGTGATTACATAAACTACTTCTAAAGTATTGCGGACCCTTATGTTAGCTTTTATTTCAATATCATTTTTCAAGTATACTATAAAAAGTTTTGACAAGACCCCTAAGACATTCGCATATTTATAAAATTTTCCTATTGAATAACAAGCCATACCTGACCATTTCCAAATTTTGTATGCTCATTAAAATTGTTACAACACAGCTCTTTTTTTGGAACAAAGGTTTTTAATTGCGTTTTTATTTATCCAGAATATATACAATAAAACGAAAAGTATGTTTTTTCTAAGATTTAATATTATTATCTATTTATCCGGAATCTGCATACGCATGTTTAAAGTAACCTTTGCGTAATGTAAGCCCGATAAGGCTTTTTACAGAAACACAATGTGTAAGTTTATTAATTTTATATTGCCTTGTCCTTTTCTATCTTGTCCCACTGCGTTTCAAACCGGCTGCGGTATGGGACTAGTTATCCTTCATCTCATTGTAATCCGGATCAACTAAAGTTACTTGATTTCAAAATTAAATATTGTAAGATACAGTTTCTTTGTCAACACTAATTGATGCGCTACAGTATAAGCATGTCGTAGTATACAGCCATAGCGATAAAACTGCTAATAATATTGATATATATAAACTATTTGAGCATTTGTTAACGTACCTTCAAATGAACAAAATGAGATATCCAACCAAAACCTCAAAATAGTATTAAAACAAGATAAATAAACACTGGAATTAATCATCTTGAGGTATTTGTTACCACGGTGAGTCTTAATCTTCTAATCGCTCCAGAAATAGTTTGAAAATCCAAAATCAAACTTTTCGATTCAATATTATATTCAATCATCATCATCTTCCTGCCCTTATCCCCCTCCAAGTGGGGTCGGCATAACATGTTACAAACATGTTGTCCCATGATTTGGCTATTTTACGACCGGCCGCCTGCCTGACGTCAACTTACCTTAGTCGTATTTTAGGACCCCTCGGTAAGAAACAGGGTGTCTATTCTACTCAACCGGATACCACACGGTGGGTCAACTAACCTTAGTCGCCGTTTACGACATCTCGATAAGTAATTAGGGTAGTCTATTCTACTCAGCCGGATACCACACGGCGGGGATTATATTGAATATTATATTGAATGGCATGCATAAATAGTTATATAGTATAATAAATACTTAGGAGAATTTAATATTCGTCGTCGCAATAAAGGCTAAAAAAGTAAGGATAAAATAAAATTACGTGTCAGCTTATTTTGGCTTAACCGCTACAGTTAATAAAAGAATGTCTTTACAGGACTTCTTATAACACGAGACTTTGACTTGGAATATTTCTATTGAAGAGGTAGAAATATAAGTCGGCATTACGTGTTCGAACCTGATTTAAGAGACCTCATGTACTAAATGTACAATACGACGACCTTGTCGGCCAATTTGCAGAATATAATTGTATCGAGGGGACAGAGTCGACTGTAATGTCTTTAGCTATTTGGCCTTCAGAGTGAACATCTTTTTGGAAACTTGAATGTTAAGTGTATACAAAAGACGACTGACACCACTAAATATAGTGTTGCATGACTGATGATTATTATTTACCTTCTATGTCTGAATAAGAGCCATAAGCTTTATCTCATTGTCAGTTATCGCGATCATTATTCCCCAGATAAATATATCCTCACTAATTACAAACATACATATCATATAAAGCCTTCAATACAGAGCAAATATTACAGTGTACATAATGAAAATACAGAAACAGACTTACAATAAAAAATAAGGTGTCACAGATATTCAAATTCAAATTCAAAATATTCTTTATTCAAGTAAACTTATAAACAAGTGCTTTTGTATCGTCAACTTTACTGCTGGTTCGGAAAGCTGTTCCTACCGAGAAGAACCAACAAGAAACTCGACGGTTGCTCTTATTAAAATATAAATCTTAAAACTAGTTACATTT
Organism: Morpho deidamia; assembly: GCA_947086505.1. Lineage (NCBI taxonomy): Eukaryota > Metazoa > Arthropoda > Insecta > Lepidoptera > Nymphalidae > Morpho > Morpho deidamia. The sequence continues at coordinate 8,719,718 of CAMTZC010000025.1, forward strand.
AGTTATTACTGACTTGTACAGGGTAGAAGTACACCTATATCCACACATCCTTATCATCTAAGTAATCTTCAATAGTATAATAGGCGAATGATTTATAGAAGCAGGCGTTACTTTGCGGAATTCCATATTACAAGCAATATAACAGAACTAACTACTTTGCTATAATCCGCACGGGTTAAGCGAATGCATGCAAAGCTAATGTGTATGAAGCAGGCAAAAATCGTAATGCAATAATTACGCATGCATTACGATTTTTGTCGTGGAGCCTATCCTCCTGATGAGGCTTCGATTTCGGGGCGAAACGATCGTTGAGATTGTGGTGGTGGGTGTGTGTGCTGCTTGTGTGCGTTATTGCTGGTGGAGGCGCCTTGGGGTGCATGTGGTGGCTTGTCCTGCATGTATAAGGTGCGTAGATTTTGCCTGCTTCATACACATTAGCTTTGCATGCATTCGCTTAACCCGTGCGGGTTATAGCAAAGTAGTTAGTTCTGTTATATTGCTTGTAGTATAATAGGCTTTCTATATCAGCCTCTTTTTAACAGTGTTTTTAAACTGCTGTAATGGCATGGCCAAAATTTATTGCGCAATTTTATTATAGAATCTTATACCGAAACCCACAAACGATTCACGCACTTTTACTAGGCGCAAGGCAGGAAACGCAAGCTTATTTCGGTTTCTACTTTGTCTATTATATACATCATCTATCGTTTTATAATTCTTTATATTTTTATGTACAAAAATTACATTGTTTAAAATATACTATGAAGCAAATGTAAGAATACCTATATGTTTGAACGTCTTTCGCAGGGAATCACGCGGACTTAAATTGTAGATGCCATGTATGGATGGCTCTTTTTTTGTAATACGAAAATGTAACAATTATATAATTTACATTTCAATTAAATAATTGTTACATTTTCATTTTTTTACTTAAAACAATGAATATAATCAAAATTGATAGTCGAAAGACATTCATGCTTATATCGAGGTTGGAATAGGAAGCATCCTTTTTGTAGCTGAGTTATTGGAAATTGCCGCTAAAATGGCCGCAGTACGTCGAACCCTTCCTCTTTAATTACAGTGGCAAGATTTATTAGAATCTAATAAATTCCTGAAACAATTAAAGCCACGTTCAAAGTAATTTGTAAATAGTATCAAGAGACTTAATTACTGCAGAAATGGAAACCGCTACGTAGATGCTTAATAACTTTCAATTTACCAAATCCACAGTCATATCGGAACGACGGAAATTGGATTGTATTGCTTGGAGCTCTCGTTACCATTATTATTTTGACAAATGTTACATGCCCCTATACCTCTCACGTAGCTTACTAAATGAATCGATTTAAAACGAAAATACCGCCCTCAGCCTAGAGGATATGTTTTAGTCCGGAGACACTTCCAATTACCTCTTATAAGCTACAAGCACTCACAAGCAATTTTGATTTTCATATGCTTAAACTTCGTATTCTTACTGCGAATAGTGCTTTAATAGTTTAATTACGTTGATAAAGTAACATGCGTACAATTATATTGATGGCGTCAATTAATTTTTCACCTTTGCTTTATAATAGTAATAAATTTCTTAAATAAACATTGCCATTCCACGAACAATTTACAACACGAAACTGCAACGGCCTTTAATGTTTAAATATTCATATTCACGTAAAATACAAATATTATAATGTATAAAATTATAGATTAGATTAAAATTGCCGTTATATTTTCAGAATTTATTAATTTATAATAATCGTCAGCGCCATAAGATCATACTATAACGTATTTGAGTTTGTTTAAAAAGTAATATGCATAAAATTTTTGACGAGTTTTTGTACCTTTATAGTAATTTGCTTTAAGTCGTAATTTTTATTCTTACATAACATTTTATAATTTGAATAATACGTGAGAATAATATTCATATTATCACTGTCCGTAGTAAGGATCATACATGTACTTGAAATAATGAAGATACTCAAAATTATCGCTTTCAATAATGGCGAATATTTGTCTTTTGGAAAGGTGATATTTTCTAGGTAAGTTTATCATTTGTAAAACATACTTAATTTTAATAGGTTATTCATTTTTTTCATCCAGTCCTGGTCAGAAACGATACATTTTTGGGGAAATAATTAATAATAAACAATAATAAGAGATTAAGAGAGTCAAAAAAAGAACTATACGTGGCATAAAATTTAAATCCGCGTGATTTAAATCTGCGAGAGAAGTTTAAGAAAATATGTATTCTTACGTTTGCTTCACAGTATATTTTTAGCTATTTATTTTAATATTAAAAAAAAAATTGCGATGTATGCATTAGACAAAGTAGGAACCAACATAAGTTTGAGGCTCCTGCTTAGCTCCTTGCAAAACTACGTAAATCATTTGTGGGTATAAGATTCTATAGTAAAATTCCGCAATCGATTTTAGCTTTGCCATTACAGCAGTTTAAAACACTGTTAAATGGAGGCCGATACAGAAAGCCTACGGTACTGTTGAGGATTATAATAAGATAAGAATGCGTGGATTTACCTACATGTCAAGCAATATACAGTACAAGATTGTAATGACTAAATGTCACTAGTTATAAGAATGATATGTTGAAACGAGCTAACGCCGAATTCCTAGCTGGATCTTCTCGGTTGGAACAGCTTTCCGAACCAGCAATAGAGTTGATGTAGCAAAAGCACTTGTTTACAAATTTACTTGAATAAATAATATTTTATATTCGAATTTGAATCCCCTTTTCGGGTTGTGGTCGTTACAATTAGTTGGATAAAAACTTAAGAACGATTCCTTAAACTACTTACACTCCTTTCGTCTAAAACAGAGACAAAATTGTTTAAAATAATTGAAAATTCTCAAAAAAAATTAGCCTATGAAATGTGCGATTGAATTTCTTAGTCTCTTTAGTTTAATTTATAATTTCGATGATAAATTTTTGTATATGTATAATCTTTATGGTTTATTCCACGTGCTATTAACAGATTATTAGAACTAGATAAGAGTTCGCTAAGAATTAGATTATTAAAAAAAAAGTAACAGGTTATTAAATTAAATTAATCAATTTGAAATTTAAATATGAAAGCGGTAAATCCACCTTTTCTTTGGAACGTAATAATAAAACAGGTTAAGCCATGTCGCAGATGTGAAAGACAAGGGTTAAAGGATAAGGATTGTTTACATAAAGATCTATATTCACAATGTCACCGAAATTTGCTGATTTTTTATCTTTATTCTTTTGAGCTATTTAATTTAACACATATTTGTGTTTATACCAAATTTTATGCAAATTGTTTAGTGCTCAATGAATGTAAATTCGTCGTATGTATCTTACAACTCTATTTCGCGACTACAATTTATCACTATTCCGATAATATTGGACTTTTAGGCATAGAGCAAATTAAATATCTTACTTTCTTCAGATTCTTTTTGACTTTCTTCAGTATTGGTATTTAACTCCTACACACCTACTCCTGCTAAGTCACATGCTAACGCTCATACCATTCAGAAAAGACGATATCGACGTCTATAAGAACCACGGATTCCAGTGGCGATCCCCATAAATTGGTTCTGAAGTCTTTGTGCCATTCGGAACAAGGAACCAGATTTTTTTTACAAGCTTTGATAGGCCAGCGGTGTGATTTAGAGATGGGTTCAAACCTCGGACACCCTCGGCACACATTAGATTTTCTATTAAAACTTATGTGTCTAATTGATAATTGCTATTTACCACAGGCAAACATCGTGAGGAAACCTGCATATCTCTAGAGAATTCTAGGGATATTGTCACATCTTACGCTGCATATGGTAAAACTGAACAAAAAAAGAAAAACGAAGGATAAGTTAATAATGAATATAATGTTATAAAGATTAGCTCAGAGTCGTAGGTCGGTTACGAGGTTACGGTAGAATGAGGTGGTCGCTCGAGAAGTGTACTCTCCTGTACTTTGGACGCAGGGCTGTGCATGCGCAGCACGGTATTCGGTCAGCTCCTCAGTCCATCAGTCCCAGCGACTGTGTGCAAGCAGCAGCACGGTAGTAGTGGTGTAACCTACCAATCCGCATTGGAGCAGCGTGGTAGGTAGATAGCTCCGATCATTCTCCCCAAAAACGTAGAGAGGAGGCCTATGCCCAGCAGTGAGATAGTAACAGACCGTTACTTGAAATCAGATTCTTGTCTTGTGAGAATTTAAGTATCGTATTACACATAGGATCCAATAACAGTGCAGATTATAAAAAAATTGTCATCAAAAATACTTTATTTTGATTTTGATATTTAATTTAAAAATAGATGTGATATAATTTATATAACCGTATAAATAAATCATAAAATTTATTGTAACAGCATAGAATAATATTTTATGTAAAATATACTGTATGTATGTATATGTAATAATGAAAATCATTAACTATAGTCAAATAACCTTTGTATTATGGTAATCTTAATTTAATTCTGAATACTTGAACGTTCATTTATCCTAAAGATTTATGGATGATATACAGGACTTCGGACTGAAATATAAGTTTGCTAGTCTGTCGCTAAATGAGATATGCCTCAAAATGAACACATTACTATGTAAATGGGAGTTCCAGAACTAATCTGGAGTTCCAACCTGGCGAGATTCCACTATAAACATGGGCTAGAACTTTCGAACGTAGAGAAAATTAATAGCAGTTCAAAGGATGAATGGCAAGATTCTTGCATGTTCACCGGGGAGTAATTTCGTCGCTTCAGGCGTGTATGTTTGGTACCTACTAAGTGTTACAACATCAACTGAGTGGCGTGGAATCTGAGAAAACGTATTCATTTTAATAAAAATATCATAAACAAATATATGTTCGTAACACTACAGCAAGAATATGAACTCTTTGTTAGAATTAAAATGTTAATATTTAAAACAATTAAATTTAAATTCAAACAAAGAGATGTGTTTCTTCAATGTGAAATACATATAACACCTAAAACATTAAAATAAATGATTTAATAACAAACCATACTATAATAACATAAAGTTTTATATAATAGTGTTTTGAGTATTGAATATGTGAAGTATTTTACTACTCCATTCTTTATATTTCTAAAAACTGCAAATTATAGGTTGTTCTATTACGTCCTCGAAATAAAATTTTTAGTTACAAAAATATATCTTTACCTAAATAAAACAAAATTCTTATAAGAATTTTGAAATTATACTTCAGATATAAAGATAACTTGCTATGCTTATGAGTAGTATAGAGTTAACTTGCACGATAAAATTCATAATAATTCCCTACCGAATAAATGTTTAAGAACATCGTTCGAGATTTTTCTTAAGCCAAACGTCCACCGCGAGCTAAAATATGTTCAGTTTTTCATACATGTGCGTCCATTATTCCAGATGAGTTCACTAAAATATTCTAACTAGGTCATACTAACTTAGTTAGTGAGGCCGTTTGGACTTTATCCGACGTTATGCAAGAAAAGTAAGATGTCGCTCCGTAACAAAGTGACACTCTACAAAACTTGCATAAGACCAATAATGTCCTATGCGAGCGTTGCGTTCGCGCACGTTTCAAAGGTCAGATTGCTCAGGCTCCAAAGACTACAGAACCGATTTATGCGGACAGCCACTGGTTGTCCGTGGTTCATGCGAAACGTTGACCTCCATAGAGACCTTGATATCCCTACCATTACTCACCTCTTTAAACGTTTTTCGAAATCTTTCTTCAAGAAATCTGAGGCACACCCGAACCCCCTTATTTCAGTTGCTTCTACCTACATCCCAGTTAGGTCCGACCATCGAAAATATAGACGTCCAAAAAGCGTCCTGTATGACCCCGACGATCAAATAACGATCGCAACACAGATACACGTAATACACACACACAGCGTCTTCGCCGGCGAAGACGAGGTACCAGTTTTCTGACGTCGGTCGGTCGTGGCTTCTCGCCACCCTTTCGACGCCGCAATGACTAATCTAAGTCATACCATCAACCCTTCACTACGCGTCGCCCTAAGCCGTGGTCCGGCCTCACAGGAGGCACCCTTAGGACGACGTTCCCCGACTTAAGTAGAGCTTCTGCGCTCTACTCTTTGCATTTCGCAACCTCGGCGATGCTTCTGCGCTCGCCCGTCCCGCCCGGTGACGCTGTAAAAGCCATTAGGGCTAACAGCATATAGTCAGTTCGAAAAAAAAAAGGCCGTTTGGTTACTCGAACTAGCAAAGCCCTTCACCTTCTAACCTTACTCCTCTGGCGCTTTTCGCCTATCACTAACCTATTGTAATATATTAACAGTATTAAAACTATATTTTGCACCAAGTTTATTTAAGGAATAACAAAGGATATTATCAAAAAGTAGATTTATTATTTTTGAACAACGTATTTATTCTGTGCACAAAGTAACAACTGCGTCAAATAGCGCCATTATTGCTCTTCTTCTCCAATCCTCACTTCCCCTGATCGCCTCTCAACCTTATACCTCTCCATAACTACCCTCACGTCTCCATGATACAACTTCCGCCCCACTCCTTTGCCTTCTGTCACAATAGTCTTATTTTTCGGTGGACGAACAACAATTTTCTATTTTAGTATAGCTTAGTTCACTGAGCTTTGTTCCTTATTATTTTAGCTGGCGATGGTCGTTCTGCTTTAATCTCTGTGCAAGTCAGAACTTTTTACAAACACATTGTCGGTATTAACGACATGATATACGGAAATAATAATAGTGAAGTATGTATTTTAATAAACTTCAAAGTAAGTACTGTAAGTATCGTAAGATATATTTTGTACAGTTTCAAGACTGCTTACCTATTACTAACGGTTATGTTCTATGCCACTGCTACAAACGCCTATTTTGAAAAGAGCGTTCTAATGCCGATTGACCATAGAGTTATATTAATTACTTTGAGTAGAGAGAGCCACAGGGAGGCCTGTACGTGACAATGACAATAAATAAGAAGATAAAGATGGCACTCATACCATCTTCATCATTCTTCATCTTCTTCACCTTACTCTAATCACACAAAAAAAGAGAAGGATAAATCACCCTCATTTGCTTTTTTCTTTATTGTAATATATCTCCTTTGAGTATAGATAATACACGTTACCGTAATAATCCATTAGATGGTGCTGCACTGAATTATAGTGACCCATTTAATTAAAACTACCCGGCTGATCGAGTTTTGCTTGGTATTTTTTTTGGAAAATATAAAAAAGATGAAGTTTGAAAAAAAAAGCAAAAAGAGTAATTGGGATTAGGTTAATGACACATGGATTGGTCGCTATCCAACCCTGCAAATATCTCCATCACAAAAATCAGATCAATCGGGGGGGTTAAATAGCAGTTCCAATTGCATTTATTACCATATTAAATTTAATTTCCTTCATGACATAACTGTAATTTAGCAAAGATATTAATTTGCACTGGAAAATTCGATCAAAACCATAAAAAAATTGTAAAACCTCTCTTAGTGGGCAGCAGCATCTTTCAGTTTATATGTTAATGTGAGACTCGACGCCTTCTGCTTAAATTAAAAACATGATATAAAAATTCTAAACATTCGTTTAATTACTTTTGTGTATGATCTTTACTTTTTATATAAAATATTTCTCTTGAACCAATATCGATGAAATTCGGCACAATCAATGTTTATATATCGGGGTAACATAAAGGCCATAGAAATCCTCTGAATGCAACATGATCACGATGACATTACCATTACTTTACTTTCAGAAATATAAAATGTCGTGTCTGTGTAGACAGACCCTTTTAAATAAAAAAAACACGTGTGCTAATTTAATGTTAGCTGAAGTTGCCTTCAAAGGCGAATGGCGAATGCATTTCGCACTTAACGGGCCCTAATTTTGCGCGAGCGTTTCCGAAGCCCACAAATCTGTGTGATGATCACGGACTACTATCAGTCTTGCTTTACACTGTTATGCCGTTTTTGAAGATTTAAACTTTGAATGACAACGGTGCTATGCAGTTACTTGCTCTTTATTTTGAGTGAATATCTCCGAAGTTCGCATTTGAGTGTGTTGATCACAATCTGCTGTAATTTTTGGATGCATGCTGAGTTGAAATTTTGGAAGATCTAGACTTCAAATATTGAAAGCGAGCAGTAAAACGCTCTGAATAGTGATATTAAGATAATATTTTCGAGGTTTGCATTTCGGCTGTAACTTTTCGGGTAGACAGAGAGATTTACCCTATATTCGAAAGCATAGTTTATTTATTTTAGTAAATAGCGCGTATTACTTATATTTATTATATATAACGACGACAATATTTTTCCTTTAGAATTATTAATAAATAAGAAGCAATTTTCCAAAAGTCAACTCATTTAATCTTTTTTCAACAACTCAACACATAATGACAGCGACAATGTTTTTTTTTATTACTGGCCAACTATATGAAGGAGGTTGTATTTAAAACACGTAACATATACGTTGTAATAGCTATTAAATTTTAAACAATTAAATTTATCCAATGAACAGAAATCAAATAATATAAAAACTTTCACCTAGTATAAATTAAAGATTTGACTTAAAGGGCTCACTTCCAGGCCGTTAATATATTAGTAACTATGACAAATTGTAAATAAAAATAACTTATTATGTTTATTATAGATGGCGTTTTTGAACGTCATCTATAATAAATCCTGTTGAATTAATAGGATATCTATAGCCTATGTGTTAGCCCGGTATATAAGGAATAATTGTGCCAAATTTCATGGATATTGGTTCAGCGGATTGGTCGTGAAAACGACACAGACAAGCAGACAGACGGACAGACAGACCGACAGACAGTCTTTCGCATTTATAATATTAGTAAGGAAGTAAGGAAGTAAGGATAGTGAGGATGTCACATCTTAGGCTGGCTTCCTAATTCCTTTGTTTAAGTATAATAACTATGGGAGTGACCGGACGAATTTTGAATATCAAATAAATAAATTTTCTTACAGCTAATTCCCCATGTTCATAAGATAATCTTTTACAAGTCCTAAATTCAGGAATTAAATATTTACTTTAATCTTATATGCTTAAGATTGTTTTCGTGATGTCACAAATTTTAAGCTCCCACTGAAGACGTGGCTTAAAAGCGTCACAAGAGCGGGATTACCGAGATAAAGCACTGCCAACGACTGCTTACTGCTGTGGAGTTATTCCAATATGCTAAGAGAGAACATCTCATCAGACTTAGATGTTAATATAGAAAGCACGTAACATTAAAATCTTTTCAAAATCATATGCAAGTACAGAAATCAGGTACGGAGAGTATGTTTTGCAGCACATCAAAAAATATATTGCATAATTTGATGAATTTAATCTCTGCTTTTTTTTTAATTAGTACCGCCAAACAAATTCATCAGTTAATATTACCTAGCTTACGTAATAAGTCAACCAGGTAATATTATACAATATGTAGGTTAAATATCCAAAAGTTTATCGCTAAGTATGAAAATTAAAACAAGTTGGAAACGAAATCTAAATAACACGTAACCACAATCAAAACCACAAACAATTTAACAATACATTTAAAGAGTTTAAGAAATAAATTTTATTTCTATATATATTTTAAGTTTTAAGCGCGGACAGATTCTATCATTTCAGGTGTTACGTCAGACGAAATTAAACATTTGCAGCATCTCCAGCAGTTTGTGCTTGGTACTAATTGCTCGCTGCTTACGCATTCTAAGTGAAACTGTGAAGAACAGCGACTACATTTTATCGATGCACATCCTTCCATCGTCCTCTTGCAATACGCACAATCCATGTTTTACAGAGAACCTTAAAAAAACAATTTTACTTATTTATTGTCGTTATTCCACTATTATTTATTAATTCACGTTACGAATAAAAATATAACGAATTTCAATTCAAATTGTAAAATACTATAAAATTAATTTTGTTATGTTCCTTACTCACAAAATGAACTATTTGATATGGGATTTCTATATTTTTCTATTTCGATACACTTTTAATTTTTTTATAGCAATTTATTAAAACGGTACTATTTTTATCGATGCAAATAAACGAATGAAATGAATGAAATAATATAGAAAAGGAATTTCGTTTTGAATTTAAATATTCTTTATTTCATTTTTTTTTAAAGATACTGTTGTATAATATAGAATCTTTTTTATTTATGTTGCAGCTAGGTAGCTTGATCTATTTAAATATTATACCCACAGAGATAGATTCTTATCGAAATTATTAATATCTATATATATTATAAACCAAGGTCCCCAAAGTTGTCAGTCTGTATGGGACCGACTTTATCAAAATCTACTGAACGTATTTTTGTACTATTTTTAATTAAAGATTCTCTAGAAAGGTTTAGGTTATTAGAACATTTTTTGGAACGGCTGAACTGATTTTGACGGGACTTTGACAAGAAGATACAGAAGGTAAAGCCGAGCAACTAAGCATATAGGCTACTTTATATTCCAGAATACTGTCTATCTTTCTGTTTGCCTGTTATGCTTGCAAGGCTAATCTACTGGAGTAATATTAATGAAATTTGGTATAATTGAAGCTCAAAAATCGGATTTTATTGTAGGATAATATTTCTAGTAATAATAAAAAATATTTTGCTATAATCCGTATAATGTATAGTGGAATATGCGTTTTTCCATACCTGATACATGCAGGATTCGTAAAAACACATGCACAAACCTCCACCACTGCCAACAAAATACACAATTGCCACCACAATTGTTGAGTTTGTGTTAGTGAAGGTGTGTTTACGTAATATTTACGAATTTGATTTTCAATTACTTCTGTTTAATATGTACACGTTATCAAATTTAAATAGCAATAAACTATATTTAACAAATATATTTTTTAATAAAAGTTTCAGTTTTCTTTTGATAAAATCACTTGGGTTTTAAATTGATTTAACCTGAATATAAATCTATACTGTAGGAAGAAAACTACAACATTATTTCTCGCTTATGTCAATCAACAAACACACAATAACATTAATTTCTTCAATATACAATCGAAATTTTCAAAAGAAATAATATTATGTAATATTTCTCATATTACAAGTTAACTTGATATCTCGTGCTTATATTTATAGTTTTTATTTTAGTAGTTATATTTAGTTGTAGTTAGTTATTTTAATAACTTATAAACATAAAATGTTTCATATTCCACCTTTTTTTTGAATGTTTGTTATTTATATATTTAATTGAAATATATATCGATATTACAGAAACATTAAGGGTATTTAATGTTTTCCAGACATTTACCTTATATATCCTATAGACCTTGTCCTTAGTTTTTTAGAGAACATAGTTAAAAATATACGAGACTTTACAAGCTCAGTAGTAGACTAGAAATCAACATATCGAAATCTTTCGTAAGAATCAGAGCAAAAAGGCGCGGAAACTGTGTGGCTGAATTATTATATTTATGCTAATATTTAATGTCACATAAAAACTCTCCGAGAAGCAAAATACTTTAAACTCGATACTGAAAAATTCTTGACATATTGTTGCCTTTATTTCTTGTCAAATATATTTCTGTGTTGATAATAGTGGCTAAATAATCTCCATTCCCTAACACTCCTAATACCAAATTTGTTATCGCATAAAAAGGAATAAATATTGACCCTGGTACGATGCTAATATTAAAATACATTGTACATGTATATGGATTATGTGTGTTTTGCATATTATAAAACATATTTAAATTTTACTTCCATAAATACGCTAAGTATTTGTTTTACAATTAAGAGGTATTCAAAGGTATTGCGAAAGTTTCTTAACCCCATAAAAATGAATTTTCAGCATATATTTAAAACTTAATAACAGTTACGTACGTTAAAATTAATACTTAGGAATTAATTCTTATGTTCTTGACTTGTTAAATTTTCAAGAGTTTTTTTTGTTACTTTTTGTAACTACATTTTATATTAAAAATAGAAATATTTTTTCAGTGACCAACAGACGCACAAGCGAGTTACTTATGTAAGAAAAATTATTTTTCCATTATATGAACTCTTATAAAAATTCGACTACAAGTAACAAGTCTTTTGACGGCGCCATTTTAGGTCATAAAACACAATTTACTGCTCAACGGATTATTTTTATAAACGTAATAACGTTCATACAAAGTGTAAGTAGTTAGGGGTGAAATGATTTTAGAAATGAACTCATCACTAATATGATTCAGAATTGATCTAAGTGTACAACTATTTTAAATGATAGTTTTTTTGGATGACTGTATGTGACACTGTAATGTAGAAGAGACGTATAGAAAGAATGTGGTCTACACTCATTATACCCTGATTGTAATTAATAAAAGTTTTATTATTGTAATTTATTTTTAAATATTTCGAGTTATAGGGTATTTTGCTTACTTCGTTATGAGTTCTTTTTAAAGCATGTTTTGAATATCTAGCGTTACTAATAGGAACGAAATCCTTACTTCAATTGTGAAATGAAATTAATTTGACCTACATTAACCTGACTGTCTGTACCCGCTGATAAATTCTTAAATCACTAACTATTATTATATAAATGCATAAAACTAAGTGTATTTGTAAATTTTATTATATATTGCGTTATAATATTGCTAAATTTCATTTGGACCGTTCCATTAATTATTCTTTCCGCTTATCAAAGGATGTCTGGAAAAGATTGCAGTTAGCGATAAAACCGGGCTTCGCGCGCTTTGAACTTTATGAAATTCTATGTGCAGTAAATTGTTAGATGAAAAATACAAGTCAAGTTAAAAATGCTTTAATAAAAAGCTTTTAACAAAATTTGACGTTCTTACTATTAACCGTTTTATTTTATTTTATTTATTTATATAAGACACACCAACGACATGAACACAGTTACAATTAATAATTACATATTTAGTGTATAAATTTTTGTTCTGGGTGAACACGTCACTTAAAGGCATGTACAACATTCAATATTTGTCATTATAAATATTTTAAGCGATCTAATTTATCATTACAGTATCAAAATATTTACAGTCTAGATTGTATAATATTCCTTAAAATAATCAAAATATACAATTAAATAAAACCCAAATCACAATTTGGGTTTATTTGAGTTGAGGAGGAGTTCCCTCGTCTGGAGCCAATCCTGGCAACACCATCAGGATATGCTTGTCCAAAACATCCATGTCACCGAGACTAAAACAGTATGTAAAATTTCAGCTCGATCGGACATCGGGAAGTAGGTCAAATTTAACTTGCAAGATTCCATCTTCACATACATACATTACAAGTTAATATTAGAGTTAAGTTAATACAAGATAATTAAAAAAATAATTAAAAAAATGCTTGTTAACAGACGCACAAGCGAGAGTACGGGAGGCACACGAGTACTCCGCTCGACTCCGGACTGGAGTGATGCTGCTATCAGTGGCGAACATCTTTGGGCGCCCACCTCCGTCTCCGGCGACTGTTGTTATGTTGGAGAGACTGAATGTCAGGTATACTATATATTTGTTAAGTAATACTTTCTGAGTACTGCATAATTAATTTGCATACTATGCGTAATAATACGGCGTAGTACCGATAACGAATAATGTACGGTTGATGCTTATAAAAACATTACACAAAATTGGATTAAAATCTAAAAAAGATTCGATCACTTGACGTTAACGACACCAGAAATAACCCCAAGAAAAAAGTAACGTTGTCCATGGTGACATGATACAAACTCGGAAATTTTTGATACGCATTTGGCATTTATTTTCTGTCGAAGCTTAAAAAAGCATATTAAGCTGTTTCCTGGTTAGTACACGTCATTTATTCGAACTAAAAGTCAAACACAAAATATTAATTATTCAAGTAAACACGTAAAGAAGAAAGAGCTTTTGACTCGTCAATCCTACTGCTGGTTCGGAAAATTGCTTCTACCTACAAGAACCAGCAAGAAACTCAGCAGTTGTTCTTTTCAAAATATATAATTAATTACATTTCGTCACAGCAATCTTGTACAATCTCGCACAGTACCACCGGTACCAGCATCCACACATTTTTATCATTTATATAAATGTATACCGTTAAACTAGATAAACTATAAAAACTGGAATGGTTTTGAAATTACTCCGATATTTTCGAATTTAAAACAATTTTTTTTTTAAAGTAATAAAAGCACGCGTTGCTGTTTAAAATTTCATTTTTTAATTATGCATTAATCTCTTCGTGGGACTTCACGCATACTCCTTAATTTATTTAGCACGGAGGAATTTTTCAGAAAAGAAAATTTCCCTTTTGTATTCCTAGGCTCAACTCTATATTTAGGTTCAGAAAACATGTTACATTTATAAATGTAGATGTAAATATAAACTGTAATGTCGGAGTTATATAAAAACCCAAGTCCATACAATAAATAATAATGATAATAATCTTTATGATGTATATAAACAAAGTTGACATGACGTATTGGAATCCTGGCCCCAAAACTAGAATTAACAGTATTTCAGTGACCTCCCTTAATAATAGACTATATCATAGAGTAGTGTTAGTTTAATTAGTAACAGTAATTTAAAAATATGTTAGTTCTGCTAAATTTACACTATGGTGTAAAATGCTACTCCACACATTTTATTTTTACAAAATATTTAATAATATATATAAAATTAATATTTATACAATACTAACATCACTAAATTGACGTCACTTAAACTTTATAGTATGGTGTTAAAGTGCAAATTTACTTTCGAGTATTGTTATGAATCTTTTGTATGAGAATATAGAAAAGTATTTTTTTTAGACTTTTTCAAGTAATATTTTTAAAATTTTCTCTCCGTCAGAAAGATCCTCGTACTTCAAGGAATATTATAAAAAAGAATAAGCGAAATCGGTTCAGCTGCTCTCCAAATTTGCGCTTAGCTTATAACCAGCGATTCATTTTTATATTATATATATACAGCATGGGTATATGTTAGTGTGAATATATGTTTATATGTATGTCTAGTGTGTGTGGGTGGGTGTGTGTGTGAATTGAGTGTGTCTACATAATTACTGTGATATACACTTATGGTAAGGAATTACTTCAAAAATTTCAACTCCATTATATATTTTAGCTTAAAAATATCTTTAATCAAACATTAAAACTTAAGTATTGTTTTATAAAGGAACTTTAAAGACCACAAAGGTAAGTTAGTTAAGTTAGTTAAGAAAGTTCAAATACGTTTATAGTTTATATGTTGTAATCCCCAAGAAGTGTCATCACTTAACAGGCTAATGAAATATATTAATTAAAAATAGTAGGGAACACAAGTTTATATAGAAGCATTTTAATTATCAACTTATAATTATTAAACAAGACTTTGGTCAATAATACAAACAACGCTAAAAATGATCGGTTGTGACAAATTAGCTTAGAACCAATTCAGGGTCCGTAAACATATTCTGATTGTAGACTCATTATATCAATTATATCGTGGTGATGGTGATATTTATCTAGATTATCTATCTATATTATAAAACAAAGTCCTCAAAAGCTGTCTGTCTGTATATCATCGACTTTCTCAAAATCTAATGAACTTATTTTTGTATGGTTTTACTAAAAGATAGTGAAATTATAAAAGGTTTGGGTTAATAGTACATTCTCTGAAATGGCTGAAATGATTTTGATAGGACTTTCACTGGAAGATAGAGTAAATCGTAAGGTAGGATTTACGCAAGAAAAATTTCGTGATACTTGTCACGCGGGCGAAATCGCGGGTACAGTTAGTACGATTCTATAATAAAATTTTAGCTTTACAATTGCAAAAGCTTAATATCTAATTCTAAAAGGAAGCTGAAACCTATTATACTATTAGAGATAATATAAATCACAAAAATGTGGGGATTTAAATCACTCTCCGTCTTTACGCAAGTATAATGAAACTAGTTATAAGAATAATACTTTGAATACAGCAATATTGTCTTCTGGGCTCTACACAAGTACTTTAGAATTAATGATTCTAAAGTACTTGTTTGCAAGTTATTTTAGTAAAAAGTATATTAATTTGATTGTAATGTAATGTATTGGTGTGTGTGGTTATTTTAGATGATATATGACGCGTATCAAGATTTTATGATTGTTTAACACGCACAGTGTTACTACACTGTGAAGATTGTACGTTAAGCGGTTTTTGTGAAAAGATTTTGCTACCTGTAATAAATATTCACGATAAAAGCGGTGAATAAATATTTTGCTTGTTCACATTGGATAACAGCACTCCAAGCTGGAGGTAGATTCATTCACTTAATTGTATGCTGATTTAATTATCTTAATATAAACCGATAAACAAAATAATTGCGCTCGGCCCACGTATTTTGCTTTCTGTCCTTTCTTACATATAAAGGGTGGTTAAATTATAAGGGCCGACGTTGAATGTGAACCACACCTAAACGTCTAGTTTTTTTTTGCATTTCATTTGACATTTCCTAATATCCAACTAACTCAATTTAAACCATGGAAATATACACTAAAGTTCATTCAGGCTTATTATGAAAATGGGCGTTCAAATCAAAATGCATATCGTGCACTTCGTGATTTTTTCGTTCAATTTAATCGTCCAAATGTGAGTACAATTGGAAAAATTGTGCAAAAATTTGAGCAAACTGGGTCTGTAGGAGATCTGCAGTCTGCATCCAGTGCATCCTCGTACAGCTCGTACTGCATAATTCGGCACATTAACGGCAAAGCACCACAATTATGCCTCAGCGTCATCAAAAATTTGGACCATCGGATGGAGGTGTGCCGGCCATTTGGCCGATATTTTGTTTCATATATAATTGAACCATAGCATATTATCACAATAAAAAGAAATGAAAATAATTTCCTAAATAATTTGTATTTTATTCAAAATCAACATCGGCCCTTAAAATTTAACCACGCAATATATTGTATTTCTGTGACCATGAAAACTGAAGAGAACGTACCTGATGTAATCCTACGACACAGTACTTCCATTAATAGAATATGACGTCTGCTGGATCGAGCAAGATAAGCAAAGCAAATGGCCATTAGAGTCAGGAAAATTCCTTTTGTACTTATCGATTACTGAATAACGTTACTATTTCTCGTACTGTAATGTATTTATTGTCTGTAGTAAAAGAGAATTTATTTGTAATATACACCTCTTTTAACAAAACAAATAAAAAAAGTAAGAATGCGAATATTTTGTAATCATTTATAATAATTTCATTATTACTTTTGTATTATGGATCCCTGCAAAGTAACGCCTAATTCTATAAATTAACACAAATAAAATTATAGGACGAAAGAAATTAGTAAACGTAAAGAATAACTTTGTAGAAGAATTAAGTATTATAATACATACATTTGTTGTCTAGTTTGCTCATTTAGGTAAATTCCACTAGTTCCATTATTGTGATCCTGTTAAAGAGTCTTTCAGAGTTCATCTTGGTTTATCTCGTTGTCTATTAATTTATATACAAATAGTAACTAAATAAGCACTTTATTTCTAAGAATATTTCATCTTAATTGCTGATTACCGTTCATTCGTCTACTTGTATATAATTCAATTCAGATGCTTAAGATCTGTATGGAATTCTTTCAAAGTTTACATGTTTCCTCGATTCAATTTGTTAACGAGGCATATTGAAAAAGTACCCAAAGCTTTTATTAGTATGTTTTCATTTTGCATGACGTTCCATTCGTTTTTTTTCACGGAGCCTTTGATTTCGCTACGTGTACTCCGTCATTATGTATCGAGTTTCGTAACACGCTGTAAATGTGTACAAATTTGCCATCTATAAAGTTTTTAACATTACCATAAAGCTTTTACAGTTACAAAAAGTTAAAATGATTTTTGTTAAGCAGTTAAATACGTCAGCGATGACATCGCTGACAAAGATAGTGATAATTTATAATTTAATCGAAGGTGAAAAAAAAATAGATTTAGAATATAGTTTTGGAAGATTTAAGTATAGTTTTAGTAATTCAGTATATTTACATCAACATAATTTTATATAATACTCTTAAATAAATTAGTACATTGTCGAAAACAGGTGAGGTGTGAACAAGTGTAAATGAATGTACTGATCGTAATTTATCCAGTTGTAAAATTTTAGTGTTGATTATTTACACATAGATAATTTTATATGATAGCCATATAGTTCATTGTTATGAACATGTTTTTATTGAAATGTTTTATGGGGATGTTACAGAAACTAGGTTATGTGTAATTTTAAAGACATCGCATTCCCGTGTAACTTAAAAGACATCGCTAAAATGTCATGTGACATCGACAAATGACTCGCATAGTCATTTACATCATTTATGTAACTACTATATTTATGTAATGCTCAAGTACGTAAACTAGTACCAACATTTTGTGTAGTAATGATTTGGTAATTACTCGTTGAGTGTTATCTCCCCCCCCCCAACGACGAACAAATCTGTCTTCTTCAACCGACGTACTTCCACTAATAGCATAGGTGTTCAAAGAAATTTCGACGCCTTACTATCGTCTGCTGCTTGGATTCATCGGACGATTCAGCGATTCCGGATCGTTACTCTAACTATTTAAACTTATGACCCCTATGCTCTACGGTTCTTTAAACTATGGGCCTCGAGCTTAGCCACTTTAACATCACGACATAGGGATCAATGTCATTACTTTAGGTTCTTCTATGAATCTTCCCTTAATTTAGAATTAAACTAACTTGGTTTGATAGCAACGAAGAGTAAAGCATTACAATTTCGTCGACAACCATTAGCGAGTTTGCTGCTACTGTGTTTCCGCGCGTCGTTAGTTGAATGTAAGATTAATGAGCCCCTTCCACCATTACCCCCGCAATGACCTGTCACTGTCAATACAACAAAAGGTTGTCCCCGGGGTACATAACAACAATAATTTACTAATAGCTCGAGCTTGATCTACTTTGAATGAAATACCATTGAAATGAACACTTTACTACATAATAGTTTATTCTATCTTTGAGGGTGTACAAAGGTCATGTTGTGAATATAAAATTGTGTTTTTTAAACTGTGATCCGATTTTTGATGCGTTGTTTCTATTTTATTTTAAGCTTTACAGCCTATTCTATCGTCTGCCTTTACGCCGTTTCACGGTAAGTAGATCCCGATTGTATACAAGTAACTCCAATCGGAAATATAATTTTAAAATTCATTTTGTTAACGGAAGAATTTTATCACAAGTAGAAGTTCTGCCTATTGCTATCCTTCTACTAAGCAAAGGCTTCCTTAATGATTTTGAAGGTAAGGGATTTCAGCTTAGTCCCACCACGATGCTCCACCACTGGAAATTTGTAGTCTACATATTGGTCAAAATTGCCTAGAGGTATGAAGGTTAAAACCATAAAATAAAACATGGCATTTACTATAAAACATAGAAGAAGAGGATAACCTATAAGTTCTTATGGAAATATTTGTGATATGGAACATTTGTTGAGTATCACACGGTCTCAGCATTCGCCTACCACGTTTTGATGCAGATTAGTATCCGAATCTAAAATTGAATACTCTTATAATTTATTTTTTTAACATCAGTCTCTTATAAATGGTCATACCGAAATTATTTTAATGATATGTTTTTGGCAGTACCTCTAAACCTATGAGCGCTCACATAAATCTTTCGAGTACTTTCATTTAGTATTATTATTCGTATAAATTTCGAATAAATCACAACTTTTTGTGGAAATACTTTAATAGAACATGTAACATGTATGTAACATTCAATAGCTTATTAATCAATTAAAGGAGATGTGTCAACCAATGTCTGAACTCAACCAGTGATTCAAGGCTCTCAGGTATGTAAATGAAGAAGTATCCTACCTAATCTTACAATCTTCGCTTCCTATAATATAACCACATCTCATCTTTTAAGTTTATATTTTCTTGAGGTGCCATATTATTTAACAAAGATATCAATAGTATCTTACATTAAGATTTTTAGGTAAGGAGAGTTTCGCTTATTACATCGTACAATTTCATTTTTCTACGGCTCATAAAATTGCTATAATTTATCATTACTCCGACCAAATGAAAGGCTTATGACTAAAGAATCGTGAATGGCATAGAAATTACAAAGCTTTGTTAGATTAAAAATTCCTGCAGTCATTTCATTTTAATTTAATAATAATAGTTTGAATTATGTTCTTATCATATATATATTATGTCTAATATAAAACATTGCACGACAAACTTGAAGCTTGAATTTTGGTAAATATTAGCAATTTTTTTTTGTAGAAGTACATATTGTCGTTGTTTAATTATTTAGGCCAGTATAATAGTTTTGGGCGAAATGGGAAAAATGAATTTTCGTTTTTTAATTTAAATTCATGTACTATGTTATTTACTATATACTAATATTAATTAATTTAAATTCATGTACTATGTTATTTACTATATACTAATATTAATTAATTTAAATTTCTCTACTATATTATGTACTATATACTAGTAAGCTTGATATAAAATCTGTAAAATCATCATCCTCCTGCCCTTATCCCGCTCGAAGTGGATAATAAAATTCTTAAAATAACAGTTTTAGATACTAAATAACAAACTGTACTCGTAACTTTTTTCACAAATACTTAAGAGAGTTATCTGAATTTGGGAAAATGAAGAGAAAGTTTTGAGGTTTTATTCATTAACAACTAGCTGCTGCTTATGAGTACTCTCTAGAAAGTCACATTTCAGCGTTGACTATTAATCAAGATAACTATAAACAACAACCACAACAACTGACAACTGTTGACAACTCCCTGCCTGCTAAAATTCGTGTCTTAAATAAAAAAATTCGTGTCTTTGATTAATTCAAAGATCTAGTGGATCCTTTAAGATATATATGTCCTTTGTGTTTTGTTATTTAATGTTAAAGAGTACATAAGTACTGGTCATACTAGTAAATTATTCCTTGACCTTATTCTAGACGTGGTTTATAATAGAAAATGAGGTTGGACTAAGCTGCACAATTTGTAAGTTTGTGTTCTTTGTTTGCTTTTTAGAATCAACGGGTAATAGTTTTCTGTCAACTACGACTGAAAAATTTCTAGCTACTTTCAGAAACATGACGTTGCAATTTCCTTTACGGAACGTACGTACGTGCAGTCCTGTCAATTTTATTTTATTTAATGGAATACTACTGAATTTCAAGGGCTAATTTTAATTTCTATGAAATGATCATGTTTAAATGATAATTGATAAAAACCAAAGCTCTCTTTTCTATAATTGAAGTAACGGACCACGAAATATTTTTTTTATTACACATGAAAATATTTTGCTTTAATTTCCGATCGATGGCATATATTTAAATTTAAAAAAATATATTTAATTTAAGAACCAACGCTCCTCTTATAACCATCATAAAAAGGTCAATCTTAATAATAAAAACTGATTACATATTACTAAATTTTAACTTGTATTTGAAACAGCCTCAATTAATAAAATATGTAGCATCAAAAACCAATCAAAACAAGGCCGTCGAAATGAGCTCCGAATTAATTTTGTTGAGAGGCTTTGTCGGCAGCTAGTTACAATTGTGCTTATAAAAAGATTTAATTTTGCCATGTGGAAACCATACAAATGTTTTAATACTAATAAAAGAGAAAATATAAAAAACCTTTTATCAATTATTCACATATTTTAAATAGGTCTTGTGTTACGAGTGCAACTCACGTGTCTTAAAGTAAGTGGTAAAAGCGTAATTTTGTAATTTGAATTCAAGGAGATGAATTTTTACACCACTTTAATTGTAATTTACAGAATTAGGCGTTACTTTGCGGAGATTCATAATACAAAGATAATAATAAAATTATTTTGCTATTATCCGCGATACACTAAATAGAAAATCTATATAGTGCTAAATGTATAGTGGACTATCCGTTTTTTAATACCCGTTACATGCAAGATTCGTAAAAACACATGCACAAACCTCCACCACTGCCACCACAATAGATAAGCACTACACACGTTCACTATCACAAACTCGCAAAGCTTTGCGATTTTGCCATGGAGTCTGTCTCCTAATGATGCTTCGGTTGCGGGGCAAAACGATTGTTGAGTTTTTGATAGTGAACGTGTGTATTTGCTTGTACTTGTGCTTGTGTATTGTGGTGACAGTAGTGAAGGTTTTTGCATATAGTTTTACGAATTCTGCATGTAACGGGTATGAAAAAACGGATAGTCCACTATACATTTAGCACTATATATATTTTCTATTTACTGTATCGCGGATTATAGCAAAATAATTTTATTATTACTTTTATATACATTAGTATTTGTTGCGCAAACCTAGCGCGCTGAGAGAGCTCTGGATTCGAAACTATTTGCAACTTTGCGTTAAACAATTTTTGAAAGATAAACAAAGATTATACATATTGTTTTTTGTACAAAAAGTATTATTACCTTTGCACTTTTATTGTGGCTGCTGACATTTACTGCAAGAATAACAAAAATCATATCATCTTTGTAATTGTAAACCATAGCACGTTATCAATTCCTATATTACAAATGTTTTATAAAAATTTGTACTCCTGATGATTTCTTCTTTTACCACCTCAAACGCTACAAATATCATTTCCACAAAAATTCTTTAATAATTTAATATATGTAATATTAGAATCAACAAAAATATGACTTTTGGACCTTTTAGGTAGGTAATGAACGCTCTAGTAAGCAATTAACACGCCATCAACTCAACGAATCGTTAGATGACCAATATTTCATTCGTCACGAGCTTTTAGCAATAAATTAGTACTTTCAAAATAAATTTTAGTTAATATTTATTAGATAGTATTTTAAAAGTGATTATATTGAACCCCATTATTTGCCGAAGTAGTATCCAGTCGATGTGTTGAACATAAGTATGTCATAGAAAAATTTATGCTGCCTATTGAGCTATAAAATACCACCAAAAACTATTTGTAGAAATTGCGTTATATTGCAAGAAATCTATATTATTAAAATTAATTCGCAAAATATTTTTTATATCATGAAATATAAAATGTCTTATTGCAGTATAAAATCTTCACCTAAACTAAATATATTAGTCGAATGTTGAGGTACTGCTTTTTTCGAAAAAAAGAATTACCTAATTTGAAACTCCAAACAAAGTAGTCAATTCTTGTTATATAATAAAAAATAAGGTGTTGGCGATTAGATCCATAAATATGTATTTGGTTATTTATGGACAAGGTAAGCCACTGAGTGACTTAGCTGTCTGATGTGTCAGCTAATTGAATTTAATTAGCTAAATATATCCACCTTATCTTCTAATTAGTGTAATATGGCCGTGGTAGTAAAAATGTCAAAGGTCGAAAACCGTACAGTAGTTTGTTCTGAAATTCCAATTTTTTTATAACTAATAAAGATAATATAAATAACAAAAAATAATGAATTATTTTGATATACTCCGCGATAAGAGAAAATCTATGTTTGTACAAATAATAATGAATTACTTTAGAAATAATTCATTATTTTTTTATGTTATAACCGTAATATACGCAATAAATAATTTAAAATAATAAACTTTTTATATTCGTTTATTTTAACTCAAGTTAATAAGTTTATTGTATTATAATTGACTAAAGTTAATTATAATACAATAAAAATTGTAATTTAAAAATCTTTATTTAAAAAGATCGCCATCATAGCCGTTATACATAATATATATATAATATGCAAAATTAACGTTTTCTAGTACATTCGCACATAGTCATGGACACATATTGAAGCTTTAACTTCATCTGTATGTAAAAAACATGTACCTAATAAATGTCGGCGTATTTTATTATTACGGACATTCAATTAGACGCTTTTCATGAAATGAAAAGTTGAAGCAAGCAAAAATTCCTTTCACTCACCGTAACAAATTGCCTTGCTGATTAAAATCTTCAGGAGTTTTATTTATACAAGTCGATTCTACTGGAATGATTGGAAATATAGCCTGAATAGGAACCAAAACCTGTGAGTTAATTAGCTTACCTATTAGCTTTGAAAAACCTTTTTTATACAGTGTCCCCATGCAATCGTGGGAATGGTATTGCAGTTTTACCGAACTCTTTGCGGGTAAAACATCATGTTGTTCCACCTTACTGCCTGGATATCAAGGACACAGCTGCTCTATTTGGGGATCTATTAGATAAGACCTGCTACAATCACAACCGTCGCAGGAACACCTAATGCATCGGCCGCCTCGATCGGTCTTTCTCCAGCTAGAGTACCTATACCAATTCGGTGCTCGGAGATCCCATTTAGCTAAGTTTCAGCTATGATGCAGGCTCGCTCGCAAGAAATGGTGCGCGCTGTGCAAATGAGTGTTCAAAAGCTTTGAAACGAGCGTTCAAAGATTCAGCCAACATGGGTGCACAATAAACTACCATGACATGCACCACCCCCGCAGCTTTGAAAAAAATACCACAAATCAAATTATATAAATTATTGTATTTTATTACGAACAACAAAAAGATATTAATCAAAAATTAAAAAAAAACATTTGATTATTATGTGTTTATAAAATGCAGAAACAGTTTACCCAATTAAATAATTATTTATACATTGTACATTATATATATATATATATATATATATATATATATATATATATATATAAATTCACTATATTGAAGTGGACTTTTTTATGTATATTTGAATCGTCAAAATTCGTTTGAAGCAGATATGATTTTATAATGAACAAGCTGTGCCAGCGGTCTTGCTCGCGTGGAAAACAGCGTGCTACAAATTTGATCTAGAATTCAAATTTTAAACATAAAAGTAGTTATTGTGAGTGAACCATAACAGATACAGACATGCTATCGCGGAGTTTTTTGTAGTAGTTTTATAGATCTACAATCCTCTAGTACGTCATTTTAGCGTATCTCTGCTGGTTTACGCAGTGCACGCGACTAAAGCCCAGCAAGCAAGTTTTCTAACAACTGCGTGACTTCTTTAACAATTTACATAATACCGATAAGTACTATTTACCTAAACCATCCGGAAGTATTGCACTATCTTTTGGTTAAAACCGTATAAAAATCCGTTCCGTAAATTTTTAGAAAATCGATTACTTACAGACAGACAGCTTTTAGGCACTTTGTTTTATAATAAGTATACTAGATGTGTCATTTTCAATGTGAATTTATTTTCATTTTACTGAAGACGTCTATAACTGAATTAGAATGTAAATTGGAAGCCAGTCACAGGGGATAATTTCTTCCAAGAGGAATTTTAACGCATCAAAGAGTCCTAAGCTTAAATTGTAAAAATATAAAATACATCAGATGATTCATAAAAATATTATTTGAAATACCTTTTCGGCTCTCTATGTATAAAAGTCTGAATGTATAAAAGGGAGGAAGTCAGACCAAACATAAAGTTGCCCTTCTAAATTATTTTAGATGATGTTAATAATATTCGTATATAAAATATTCTTAGTTTTTTTGGTTACGTATTAGAATGAACATGAAAATGAGGTCGCAGCAAACAGGCTTATCCGACTTTTCTGTGTAAAATTGTGCTTCGTTGGAATTTACATTATATTTCAAGCGCTTATCGGTGAAGGAAGACAACTCAAGAAAACTTACATATCACTGTAAAATTTCTGATGTACATATATGGTAAGGCAGGTTCTTTACCTTACAGAACCTGCCTTATCTGATTAGAGCATTTTAGTGGGTCTGAAAAATAGAGAAGGCCTTTACCGCTTAATCGAATAGTATCAGTCCGCTTCTTCCAATAAAGTTTACTCTATTGCAACAATACTTATACACGCTTTAACATATTTTTCGGTGTATTAAAACTATTATCGTAAATGTATCCTTTCTGTGAACTATTAGCACAAACATTCACGAAGAATACATTAATTTTATGTTAAACCAAGAGTATAAACGCCTGATTTAAAGCTGCACGCTTGTAAAAATTCAACCTCTGCAGCGCGAACAGTTAAACTGTTTTGAAAAATTATACTGAATCGCTGTTTTCCCCTCAGCATGTCTTTCTTAACTCACAAGCCATCTACAAATTGCTAAAATTTGACTCTTTGTATATATATATTTCTCTCTTTGTATATATTGTATCTTTTATTCCTAATACCTAATACAGGTAACAACAGTTTAATTCTCACGCGCCTTTCGAATCTAAATGAATACAAAAAAATACAGGTAGTAGATTAATTTATGCAGCTGTTATAGTTCGATTTGACTCTTATTAATCTATATAAATTTTATGTGGAAGACTATAATGTTACTAACACATTAACATTTTCCTAAAAATCATCTGAGCCTACGAAGTAAGCCATTATGAAGTCCATTCTAAGAATATTGATGAACCTCATGCTTTTAGTCTCAGAGCTACAGTTCGGTGATTATTGGTTTAGTGTTATTTCATAATGTTTCACTTTTTTTTCATAGGAATAATTAAATATGGGAACTTTATATTTGTATTCGTTAAGAAGTGATGACCTCACGATTTCGAATAAACTATTAAATAATATATTTGTTAAGTGTAAATGATAATAATCTTTGAATTCAAGTAGTACTTAACAGCCTTAGCTACTTCAAGGTCATCGAGTTACTATATGATATATAGTTAAGATTTAACTACATAATCTGAGATACATAGAATAGAACAAAACCGTCACACAGTCTGGATATGCGATAAATAATACTATTGTGATTGCACATCTAAACCGGAAAAACTAGGCTGACATTGTCATGTAACCTTGAAACTTCAAGGTCAGGTGCCATTATAATATCAAAAATATGAAAGTTGTATTTCCTTATTTTTATACTATATAACCTGACCCTATTTAAAATAGTCGTTTGCAATGTACCTTTCCGAAAATAGAACCTTATTACTTAAAAAAAAATAAGCTCTTACTTTTATGACAATAAACAATGAGAATGATGTATGTATTTCAAGTTGACTAAGATGAGTGCCTTTTCAACAGAAACACGGATCGCGAATGAAATGTTCTGCGTGCAAAATCGTAGCGCACCAGGCATGTATAGACATCCTGATAGACCGTGTGCAGTTCGCTTGCAAACCTACCTTCAGAGACGTGGGTATTCGACAGTACAGGGAACAAACTCTTACACACCACCACTGGGTTCACCGACGTTCAGAGAAGGGGAAGTGCAAAGCTTGCAGCAAGGTAAATAGAAATTTCACGCTTAAGTATCACTGTTCATTTCAGCAAATTCATCGTTTTTTATGCTTTGTAAACAACATTAGTTTTATGCTTACATATTATGTTTTAGAATTGATGCACGTTGTATTTTGGGATTCATAACTTTGTTTGGTTAAGTTTTGAACTATTTCCACAAAACATATGATTTTAACACTGAAGATCAGTGAAATAACCTTGATAATAAAATAGAAAGTCAATCGGTCTACTAACACTGTTTGTTTCGTTTATTAAATTTGGTTGTTTTGATTCGTTAACTCTAAAGTCTATTAAAAGAAATATGATATGGAATCACCCTTCCAGAGAAATCTAATGCTTACTAATAATACTGAGTACTTTGTTAAATTGTAGCATAGCATGAATGAACAATCAGTCATCCTTAATTTTAAATTAACATTTAAAAATTTATCTTTGATTTCGTGGCTAGTAAAGCATTTAATTGCAGAAAAGCGCATTGCAGATACATGAATAACAAAGTAATTCCCAATTGAAGGTGCTCAAAATTTCGTTGCTTTAATAATGATCATCCCTGAAATTATAAATCCCACTGGGAGAATGAGTTCCGGCTTACATTAACAATGCGAAAGAGAAATTACAAACTATATAACGTAATGTTTCGCAAAGCAAGTTGCATTTGCGCTTAACAAATTCAGATTTTAATTACGAAACAGACGAGTTTTAGGAGAGGTCGTGCGGTAATTAGTGCCATGAAAAGATGAAAAGTTAAACGGAGAGTGGAAAAAATCTTCGTTAACCATTTCGTCCAATTCTAATTCTATTCAAGCAGAATCAAGTATGCTGCCTTAATTAAGAGTCATTAAATATTTTTTGTGGTTCTGTTCTATTTTCGCTGTAACTTCTCTATTGTTTTATTATAAACTGACTTGATGACTGATCTGTGACTTCATCGACCTTATATAAAAAATAATCCTTATCAACCTTTAGACTCTTAACTGTTTCTATATTAAGGAATGATATCCTTAATATAGAAACAGAGCATCACCTTATGTACTGAGATTTACCCCTCTGACCCCGACATACTGGATTGAATCTTGTACTTAATAATTAATAAACCAGTTTATAGATTCTCGAAATTTGAAAACGTAAAAGAGTTGTAATTTATCTTGATGTTTATAATATAATATAATAATTAAGATTAGTTACTCTAGTATCTGCAGAGTAACTAAATAACAAGTTTCACTTGCCGACTTGTCAAAATTGTCTTGGTATGACGCGAAATATAATTTAAATTACACGCTAACGCATCGCTTACAGTAGCGTATCATTCTTGAACATAAAGTAAAAATTATGCATATAGTATTTATCTTTCCGTAGAAATCAAATAGTGACTTCAAAATTGTGTAAAATCTACTTTTGTGTTACATAAAAACAAAACCATACAAAAATAACGTGTGGTAATAAATATTCCTAAGACCACATATTCTATAGGCTTGACGTATGTCACGACCCATGCTTGGCCTTTAGGATTGTATCTTAGTATCACGCTATGTAGAAAAATAATTTATTATAAACGTAAAAAACAGAAAAACAATAACATTTTAGTAAACAATTAGAAGCGATTTTTAATTATATAAAACTACAAAAAATAGACAAGTAATTTTGGGAAAAAAAGGATGTGAGTATATATTATATTAATTAAAAAAATAAGGTTTTCTTAACCCGCATGACATAAACTTATAGTTTTTTCAGTTAGAACGGGTATTTAAGTAAAAATTATTCGTAATATATGGTTAGGTATATGCGCGACTCATCGCTGACTTTTTTGTAGTCCTATAAACGAGAAATATCCCCAGTTATATAATAGTATCCCCAGTAAAATAGCTTATCTATTTTATTTTATCTCACATGGATAAACTTATGGTTTCAATGAAAGCTCCCAGTTGGTTGGGATATTTCCGAAATTTAATAAATTCGTCATATATCACTGGTGTGTCATAGACACACCGATACGGCTTTGGACTTTGATAACGTTTAAGGACGAAATATTTACATGTATTGTTGTTACGTGCGGAGACTTCCATTAACTCACCTCTGGCTTTTTACATTTTCAATCCATCAAATATAAAAAGCCCCTATACCGCCTTCGCATGAAATTATTTTTCATTTTTTGTTAACTCGTACAACCCGTGCATGTCGATCACGCTATCACAAGCGTAGAAATCGTGTTTCAAATCTATATAATATCTCACCTTTTGGGAATTACTTTTAAAACACGCTGCAATTTCAATTATAAAAGTATTATAAATAGTATTCTAGGAGCGGATGTAATTTGCTGGAATCCATGACAAAAAGAAAAAAAGTGAAACTTTTATAATACGCGCAATAGAGAAAAAAATTAATGTTTAATGCGTCATTTTTCGATTCTGAGTTTCAGCCATAGTCTATAGCAAAAATTTGTTTTTTTTCAATTTTAAAACATTTGAGATGCTTTTCACTTGAATATTTAAGGAACTAATATATATATGTAGTAATTATATAGATAGTCCACAAGACTGATTAATTATAGTGTCTACAATTTGCCGTTTACATTTTTTTAACAATTGTAATAAGTTGCATGTGTGTTGCATTGTTTTTTTTTAATTCCAAACCTTTAATATCATTATCGTACAACCATTGCTTGATACTCGAAAAATAACTAGAATAGTTAAGTAAATAGACCACAACATTGATAAATTACCTTTCTCCCACATTTGCTTTTACTTTTTTTTTTCTTTTTTTTTATAATTGTACTAGGATGCATGTATGTTGCACGGTTGTTTTGTTATGGCAGTCATTCCGGCGCAGTTGCTGCAAATGGTGTCTTAAACCTCACAGATCTGTAGACAAGACTGAATTACATGATGAAATAGGAATTCGTGTGCGTATACTCACCATTTAGCTAGTGATTGCATGTTTATATTTTGTTTTGCCATTATTGCTTTTTATGTTTATTTTTCTACATTTATATATAGAGCGGTATTATAAAATCTTTTTTTTTTGCAGTCACTACAAGCAAAACTGTCATTTAGTTCAAAGGAAATCGTTGCATTGAGTTGTTCTTGGTGTAAGGATGCCTATCACAATAAAGAGAGTTGCTTCAATTTACAGAGGATAGGAGAAGAGTGCTCACTAGGTACCTATTACATAAATTTATAATAATAATAATTTATTCTAATATGCAATTTTATCATAGGAATGGATTGTCAGTTACACAACATGGCTTTGATGTAAAAGGGTTCAATATAGTATCTAATAAATATGACCTCATGTATTTTTTATTAAAAAAAAGATTATATAGAGTAAGAGTAAAAAAAGAGAAAGAGTAAAAGTATTGGCCTGTGACTAACACACCGCATAGGCCTTCTCCCTCCTTTTTTGAGAGAAACCTTTTTCTCTGCTCCGATGCGGTTTGGTTATAAATTGCAAATATTAATTAGGCTTCGGATTGGAACCCGAGTACCTTTCATTTAATATATTAATTAAATTAAGTTATTTTTATTAATTCTTTAAATAAATAAAAAATGATACGCTAAATACTTACTTTGTTTCATTCATTCTATACTATTATTATAAAGGGTAAACATTTTTGTAATGTTTTCACGCAAAAACTATTGGACAGATTTCAAAAATTCTTTTACCATTAAAAAAAGCTACATCTTCATTAAGCCAGTGATAGGCTATATTATTTTTGTTTAATTGGCGATACCTAAATGTAATCGTTTTTAAGATAAATAACTAGATATGCTTTCGTCTTCGCCCGAGTGAAAATCAGTGGAGTGAATTGAAGTTTTGAACATAAAAGTGGTAATTGTGAGTTAATCATAATAGATAGAGATATGCTGTCACAGACTTCTTTGTAGCATTTTGTTATAAATCTACAATCTCTAGTACATTACTTTAGTGTATTTTTAAACTAAACTAATACTAAAGCTCCCAGTAGGAGAGTTTTTTGTCAACTACACTTCTTCAACACAACTGACATAAAACCGTAATGCACTATTAACCTAAACCTTTTAAAAGAATCGCACTACCTTCTAGTAAAAATCGTATAAAAATCTGTTCAGTACATTTTGAGAAAATCGATCACAGACAGACGAGACATAGTTTTGGCACTGTTTTATAATAAGTATATAGATTGAGACCGGAGATGCGGGCTGGGTATACTTATTGTTCATAAAATATTTAAAAAAAATGCTTTCCACGCAAAATGGCGTTGTGGTAGAGTTACGTTATTCTATGACATGACGTTATGAAATTTAAAAATTATTTAATTTAATTGTTTTATTTAGTTATTATTTTTGCTCTCATTTTTCCACAGGTACACAATCCAATATTATCGTCCCACCTTCGTGGATCGTTAAACTCCCAAAGAGAGGAAGCTTTAAGTCTTCGTTAAGGAAATCGCCCAAAAAGAAGAACACAGCAAAGAAAAAAGGAAAGGATTCCAAAAGCGAACAAAAGACTTTTGTTATCAAACCAATTCCAACGGCCAGTGTAAAGCCGGTATTAGTGTTTATTAATCCGAAGAGTGGAGGCAATCAAGGAGCTAAACTTCTACAGAAATTCCAATGGCTTCTGAATCCCCGACAAGTCTTCGATCTTACTCAGGGCGGACCAGGGCCTGGGTAAATATGTTTTATATTAAATTAATATTTTTTAATTTATATATATTTAATTTAAAGTTAGAGCTAATAGTTTCTATCTAAAGAAACTAGTGTAGCTATTTATTGTTTTTAATCTATACTAATATTAATATATAAAGCTGAAGAGTTTGTTTGTTTGTTTGATTGTTTGAACGCGTTAACCTCAGGAACTAGTGGACCGATTTGAAAAATTATTTGATAGTCCATTTATCGAGGAAAACTATATAACATCACGCTAAGATGAATAGCAGAAGAGCAGCAATAACAAAAAATTGTGGGAACGGCAAAATTTAAAGCTTTCCTTGCGTGCGCTAAGTAAACGTAGAAAGTTATTAAAAGTCGCGTTTAAAAGCCAGTGCTAAACTATTCCGTTTTACTTCGGGATCAGGAAAAACTTAGGGTACATAATTGAAGATACTTCATCAGTTGAAGTTGACGTGAACGGAGTCGCGGATAAAGCTCATATATATAATATATATGTATAAGAACCATAAATACATAGTTTTCTGTTACTAACATTTAATCCTATTTAAGAAAGTTGAATTTGTATTTAAATTTTATGAATTTGAATTTTTTGAAATTGAATTTGATTAAGTGTAACCTACTAATCCGTATTGAAGTACTATAGGGATTCTAAGCAACCAAAAAGGATAATAAGAAACCGTTACACATAAACATAAAAAGAATTAACACACACATTCACATAAAATATTAGTATATGGATTATAGCTGAGAATGAAGAGATCATGATAATAAGAGGTGAAAATAATGTAAAATAGTTATGATATTGTTGTTTAAGAACCTCTGTGATGTCTGTATTTTGATTCTACATGGTACACGTAGTAGTTGATACTGAAGTGGTTGAAGGTTACAAACGTGAAATGAAAATTTTACGCGAATACGAGCATTACAAGGCACGAGGGAGAAATATTATTATTTATTTGAGTAATGTGTGACGAATTTTTAACACAACTCATATCGTATGAGTCTTAAAAATGAAAAATGAGTCTTATGCCACCTCGATCCAGAGGATCATATTTCAGTGTCGAATAGAGAAAATTTTACAAGAATTCTTTATGATTTTGAAACCCTCTATATCTCAGTGGTACGGTCATCCCCACTTTACAAGACAAAAAATATTATATAAATATTATTACAGATAGGCGCAATTTTTTTTTCTAATACTATAAATTCAACCAGATCCATCTAGACTTTTCCAGGGTAGTAGTAAAAGTTAAGTAAAGTAAAGTAACGACTTGCTACTATTCCACAGCTGGGCAGGGGCCTCCATCTTCGTTTTTGGCGAGAAAGGTTTTATCTAAGACCTACCACGCTGCTCCAATGCGCATTGGTGGGTTACATATATACCTAGAATTCTTTAGAAATATGCAGGTTTCTTCTCGATATTTTCCTTCACCGAAAGGCGTGTAATAAATTGTAATTATCAATTAGACACATAAGTTTTAATAGAAAAACTCATTGGTGCCTGTCCGGGGTTTGAACTCGTGACCCCCTCGAAAGAGTCGCATGGTGTCACCGCTGGGCTATCACAGTATAATAGTAGTATTTAAAAAATGATCGTTCTAGTTACATTGTATGTCGAAACCGTTATGTTACCGTCTAGTTATGTTCCTGTCCATATTCTTGTTTTTACTTCTTGGTAAACTTCATTATCAAGACAATAATTTAAGCACCAAAAACTTTGTAAAATAATAATGTAAGCGAAATAAAGTCTACGCTTAATGCTTTGGTAATAGTGTTTGAAGGTAGCTTGAATTTGTGAACTTTGTTCGTTTAATAGAGACTTAAGCGTTGAAATGTTCCTGCTCTTGGCTGGCGATAAAGGAAATTACCTCTTTAGCAAAAAGTTGCTTGAAAAATTTTGCTTCATTTATGAGTGGTTCATTGTTGCCATAAATTTAACATCGCGATGGGATTCAATTTTTTTTATTGTTACCTTATTTATAGTTTGACGGGTTTTATTAAAAGTACTTCCTATTGGTCATTAGTCAACTAACTTTTAAAATAAAAAAAAATATATAAAAGTTATAATATATAATAAATAATATATAAGATAGATATTTATCCATACTATAATAATGATGTAAATGTGAGACTGTTTGGTTGTTGTTACGCTTCAGGATACCTTCTATATAAACTCTTCCCCCTTTTCCTACTACTTCTTTTAGGAGTTTTTTAAATTCAAGAGAAGTATGGTTTACGTTTAGCCCGTGCGTCATCGCTTTAATAAATACTGTATTTTGACCTTCTACAGATACTGTAAAACGTAGGATATGAAATTTACAAAGTTTAATCTCATTTCATGAGCTAGAAATTTCCTAATAAGTTTTTTAATATACTTATAAAGATAAAACTCGGTTCGCAGAAAACTTGTATCAAATCCAGTGTATACGCTCAAGTATTACGTTGGAGCTTAGCCACGTGAGTATAATGAAAAGTTAGTAAATAATGAAGTCACAAGGGAAGCAAATTATAAATAATTTACGTAATATGCTCTCAATATCACCATAATTAAATTAATCAATATAATCTTTGCTCAAATAAGCTCTTTCAAGCACTTTTGAAGCTTCATGGATCAATATGATTAATGTAGCTACAACTAGATCGGAATGTTGCTCTTACCCGGAAGAACCAATAAGAAACTCGCGGGAAATCTTTTAAACATTTTCAATTTTTCACTATCGAACCGAAGTCTTGTATGAAGCTGTAAAGATTTCCAAATCCCGGCATTTTCATCATCCAAATAAACTTTAATTTTGTGATATGCTTTACGTAAACCTTCCAGTAGACTGGCCCAGTATGAATTGCGGAATTTTATTGTACCGAGACCAACGAATGAGTTGCTAACTCTGCTAAGTCGCGACACAGGAGTCACAAGCTTATTGTGACCTCTTTTATGTCTATGATATACATCAAATTTCTGCTCCACAACTTTAACCATACATTTAATAACTATAAGTGCAAAATTCATGACCTATTTTGTAGTTTCTAAAATTCAACGCCTAATTGTATCACAAAAGATCGCGCAATATTGTTTTAACTGAAACAGACAGCAACATATCATATATATTTAGCTATTTGCGAATTAATTTAATTGGCCTGCAAAGTTATTAATTGCCGGCCGTAAAGTTTCATCACACTGTTCCAGCGAACAGAGAGAAAAGTGATTTAGCTTTTACGAGTTCAGAAAGTTTACCATAGATGAGAATACATAAAAATTCTGACTGACTTTATAATTAACATGTGTATGACAAAATTGTACCATATGACTTAATGGTGATATAAATTAGAAACTAAAGTGGTGTTCTGATCAGCTATTCTTGCTAGGCCGCGGTAAACGAGATAACGGCATCTGTCCTTATTATGACTTCATGGCCATTATATTTGATTGCTATTTTATTATTTTTATTTCAAAATCACTGTATTGCTGCGATGCAAGCATCTTAGTTTTAGCGAAATTGAGTAGATAGTTTAATTAAAGCATGTCAGATACCTAAAATTTCAAACATCCGATTGTGGAAGGGTTTATCGTAAATCTTTGTCTAGTAATGACTTCGATCAAAGGGTAGAATAAAATTCGACGTAAGTTTGTTAATGTTGCTTTTCATAAAAATATTAGAATAAAAAGTTTTGTAACAAAAAAAATGTGTTTTCATTTTGATGTATAATTTTATAATATAAATTAAATAACATATCCAGAAATACTTTAAGAACTGTATTTTGGTTATTATCGCATAGGAATCAATATAACTCTTCTTCAGTTTCCGCCGCGATAACGCCGCTTGTAACTTGTAACTAGTTGGGCTCATTCGATAAAATTAGACGTGAGTATAGCCGATGTCTCAGCATTAATTATAAATACCACGATAGCTTAAATTCAAAAAAATAACACATCTTTTCTATGCGCCTTCTATCATCTTTGTATTTGCGTCATCGGGATTAATTGAACACGGGCCACATGATATGTAAGTGTTTCAAAAATTGTAGTGCAGTCCTAATGCATTACAATAATGTTTTTTTTCCTTTTAGATTAGAAATGTTCCGCAAAGTACCAAACTTACGTGTATTGGCGTGCGGCGGAGATGGGACAGTGGGGTGGGTATTGAGCGTACTTGACCGCATCGGCGCGCGACCTGCGGTAGGCGTGCTGCCTCTGGGAACCGGAAACGATCTTGCCAGAGCCCTTGGATGGGGAGGGGTAATATATTTATAATATACACTATGATAATCCACCCTTTATTTTATTTTACTCTATGTATTTGAACCTGGTCATCAATCTGTTAAATAGTGATGTATGTAATATAGTCTAAATTCAACCAGAAAAAGGTAAATGTAGTTCATACATTTATAAGGAGACCCGCCGGAATATTTTTTCAACTACCTTCAACATTACAGAACTTCACAATTGTTCACTTTATTTTTATATTATAATTCTAAGAAAGTTCTTATAATAATAATAAATATATGGGACACTTACACACACGGTCGTCCGCCCCCAAAGTAAGTAACTCAATACTTGTGTTATGGGTGACGGACAACTGGTAGATATACTACATATATAATTTTAAATACAAACTTAAATACAGATATACACCCAGACTTGAAGAACCAACAAATAAATCTTCTTGATCTCAGTCTTCAAATCTTCTTGATCTCAATATAAATATATCAATTCGTAGAAGTATTAAAGAATCTTACTGATAGTTTTGTTTCGATTAAACAGACCAAATAGTTAATTGCTTATGATTAAGGGATATGAAGACGAGCCGATATCAAAAATCCTGGCTCATATTGGAGAGAGTGACACCGTACTTCTGGATCGCTGGGAGTTGAAAGTGGTTCCTAACGAATCAGCTTCGGGCGAAGACACGAGCAACGCAAAGCCCGAGCTACCCCTCAACGTCGTTAACAACTACTTCTCGTTTGGCGTGGACGCACATATCGCTCTAGAGTTCCATGAAGCAAGAGGTATGGTAATCAAAGCAAAGGGAGATTGATTTTGACGAACGTTGTCACGAATATCGTTTTAGAAAGGACATTTGCATCTGAATACATGATAAAGATACATAAAAGAATTAATTAATGAAATATAAATACTTAATTGTATCTACTGTTGTATAGAACTTCCTCATTTCTTGCTGAGGTGTCATAAGAGGCGACTAAGGTAAGTTAACCCGCCGTGTGGTGTCCGGCTGAGTAGAATTGAACGCCCTCTTTTGTTACCGAGGTGTCGAGAGAGGTGACTGAGGTAAGTTGACCCGCCGTGTGGTATCCGGCTGAGTAGAATAGACTACCCTCTTTTGTTACCGAGATGTCGAAAGAGGCGACTCAGGTAAGTTGACCCGCTGTGTGGTATCCAACTGAGTAGAATAGACCACCCACTTTCTTACCAAGATGTCGTAAAAGACGACTAAGTTGAAGGCGGCCAGTCTTAAATTCATGTGATAACATGTTTATAATATGTTGTGCAGACTCTACTTAGAGTGGGAACAGGCAAAGTGGGTATAAAAATGATGACTTAATTGTATCTACTACTCTTTGGGAGAAGAATTAATTTATATATTAAAAAGCAAAATTGCATAATGAATTTGTTAATATTGAGTTGTAAAGTTAAAAAAATATATAAAAATGCAAAATCACACACACCCGCGTCCACACAATTAAAAAGAAAACAAGTTACAAAGTTTTGAAACTGAAAATATGATTGTTTTAGAGGCGCATCCAGAAAAATTTAACTCTCGAATAAGGAACAAGCTGTTTTATGGTACAGCTGGTGGTAAAGATCTCATGCAGCGCAAGTGGAAGGGCTTAGCTGAGTTTGTCACAATGGAATGTGATGGCAAAGATTATACGCCTGTGCTTCGAGAGCATAAAGTGCATGCGATTGTGTTTTTAAACATTCCAAGGTAAGTTCGAACACAGTTTATTTTGTTAGCATTACAGTATGGTAAATAAGTATGGTTTTTTTCTGATGTACTTCAATTTTTCCATCCCAGATATTTATTTATTTATTTATTTATTTATGTGGAGGGCTGTTTATGTCTCTATACTAGTAATTAAAAGTAAAAGTATAGAGTGACTTACTCCTAAAAAAATAATACCAAAAAGTACTGTATAGAAACAGATAAAAGACAGAGTAATAAAGAACTCTTCGGAAATTTGCATGATTTTAACAAATAGATGTGTTTTTTAAAAGTGAACATCTCCTAATATAACTCCAAATTTTTGAATTTAAACTATCGAGATTGGTATTCATTATTAATGTATAAAAACCGACTATACTCACGGCTTATTTTATCGGGTGAGTCCGACTAGTTTCAAACCCATACGTGGCTCTTATTCATGAGCTCTGAGTAAAGCCGGTTTCTATTCATTAATTATAACTTGAAATATTTAATTAAAGTAAAGTACATTTATATTTATTTTAGGATTTACATATATGTATAGACACCGTATCTTAGATAGATATAACATGGATATGGATCTACCAATGGATATAAGATATTTAGTAAACAAAATTATATCATAAGTATGACAATTTTTAAATCAATCGTTTTTTAGTTATGGGGGTGGAACTCACCCTTGGAACAAGTCAGGCGGAACCAGTGAACCCTCGACTGAGGATGGTCTCATAGAAGTTGTAGGATTAACTACGTATCAATTGGTAAGTTATATATTAGTATTTGCAAATTAATTTATAATATTCGAAATTTCAAAAGATTAATCTATTAATAGTAAAAGAGACGGAACAAATAACTCAAAATTGAATTTATTAAGGAAAACGTTTCCAAATTTTTTGTCAATCTTGTTTTTATTGCGAAGTGGTTCGCGCTAAAGACAAAATAATACAAAAAATACCTAATAGCATTAAACAGTCGTAATTTGTTTTGAGTATGAATTTACATACTAAATGCTATTTGGTAATGACTTTATAAATTAATCCTTATATGACCCGCTTCATTAAAATGCCTCTTAATATTAGTACATGATTGTCATATTAAATGGAACAATGATCTTCTTCTTCTTCTGTTACATTCTGTATTACTCCATGTCGTATCCTAGATGAAAGTCCTTTACAGTTCGTATAATTTGTCTCCATTTCTCTCGGTGTTAAGGTTTTCTTAGGGCGGATGTTAGAGACCAGTAAGTGCGGTCACTTAGTCACACCAGCGGCTAGGTGATTGCCCGCGGGCTAGTTTTCCTTCGCCTTTGCCCACTACTAACAAGGGGGGAAGGAACAATATTAATTAATAATGTTTCCCTTACGTATTTTATGGTACATAAATTAATAAATAAACAATGATAAATGTCCAATATTTAATTTACAATATACTTTATAATATAATTTTCGTCGTGTGGTATCCGGCTGAGTAGAATAGACCACCCTCTTTCTTACCGAGGTTTCGTAAAAAGCGACTAAGCAATGTTGACGTCAGACAGGCGACCGGTCGTAAAACACCCAGCCAAATCATGTGACAACATGTTGTGCCGACCCCACGTAGATTGGGATAAAGGCAGGTAAAAAAAAAAATTTATAATATACTTTATTAAATTAATTGTCTTACGATACGATATACTATACGACTATAAATATGATTACAAAAAAATCTTAGTATTATTCGATGATACATTAGAAGCTTTTTTTAAAATGAAAGACGTAGAGTTGAGAGTTGAAAGATCTAACTTTTATAATAAACGGTTGCTTTTCTTCTCGTTAGGAATTCCCGCGCTTATCTGAAGTGACGACTCACTTTGACCCTTAAGCCTGTTGTTCACATAAGTTTTTTCATCGTGAAAAGTAATGTTAAAGAACATTTACTTGATAAAGAGTTGGATACAAAAGCAGAAACTACAATATAATGTGCAATCGCCGTAATTCCCTTGCAGTGTGAATTTCTAGACATTTCTCCGATATCAGCCCGAACGATGTCATTCGCATTCCATTAAAGGCGTAGGTAATCCTATTGGATTATCGACATCAATACATTTGTGCCAAAGCAAATATTTATATGCATTAGTTGTTTGCATGGTGCGAAAGCATTACTATAATTAGGTTGTACGGCGTACAGTAGTTCCAGTTGTATTTGTAATATGATATATAAAAATGAATGCTTGTCTGTATGTCCTTTAAAAACTCCGAAACAGCTGAAACAATTTTAAGATAATTTTTGGACTATCTTTTAAATGACTCAGCGGATGATCCTGTAAAGTTTTCTGGCGATCAGAGCATTTTTTAAATCTGTTAATTTCTGTTTCGAGGGGATTTCGAAACTAGACTGAGCCACAGCAACACGTAGACAGCTAGTTAAACAAAAATCTTAATGATATATTATATTACAATTTCCGTACGCAATATGTCAAAACTACTAAACGGATTTTCAATTGGTTTTCTTCAATAGACAGAACTTCATAAGGAAGGTTTAGTTGTATATGAATAATAGGTGAGTGGGTTATTTGTGTAGATTGGTTGAAATGTGACGATTATTATTGAAATAACAAAACAATAAAAGGTGGGATTATTTCTAATTTATATATATATATATATAAATCTAAGAGCATTTACAACTTTTAAGGATAGTTACTATTAAATGAACAGAAATGATTTTAATCAGACACGCAGCCCGGTATTAAAGCTCCAGGATTCAAATTTCATCATTACCGGTTTAGGAAGCTAGGCGTGAAAGCAAAGCAGAATAAAGATAAGTATAGTACGCGGCAACAAATAATGCACATCGAGGCTTAAAAAGAGAAAATCGGCTAGATTCTGCTTCATACAGCATTGTCTCTGTCGCACAGACTGACGAGCCCGTGTGAAACGTCACATAGTAACTGAGTGACAGTGACAGCGGCTTACGAAACCGAACTGTAGGCGTACCCTGAACCTTTAGATAACGATTCAATTCAAAGTCAGTACCTAAACCTTTACCGTCGCTTTCTTTTCGTACCATGAAGTGTGTTTGAAAAGGATAACGTTATATGAACTATAGATAACTCTGTCTCTTTTACTCACATGTTTTAAAACGCATTCCGAACGCTCATTGGACAACGACTTAAAGTGTGCGTCTTTAAGACGTCATGGTATGAAAAAGCAAAACAATTTAGTTTACGTCTTCAAATGAGTCGCAATAAGAGTTTATGGTAGGCCTGCTGGTCGGCTGTTTCGTTCTAAACATCGATGTGCATTATTTAATGCCGGGTACTATTACCTATAGTATCCGGCATTAAATAATGCACATCGATGTTTGAACACTGAAAGACATTCGAATTTATAATGTTCGTATGGATATAGATTGTGTTTAGTTATCGCGTTGCGCAATATTCTACTTCTTTAACTTGTACCAAAATACTCTCAGGTTGAGAGGTCATTTATGTTTTTTTTGTAGCCTTTATTGCAAGCCGGTGGTCATGGAACATGTATCACTCAGTGCAAGACTGCTAAAATTGTTACCACAAAAGTGATTCCAATGCAAGTGGATGGAGAGGCGTGCAGGTTGGCGCCATCGGTCATTACTCTTTGCAGATTGAACCAGGCAATTATGCTCGCTAAAAAGAAACCCGGGCGTGTATTGGCTCCGTAAGTCTTATTAAGTCCAATTTATATGATAATAAAAATTTTACAGATTCTTTGCGAATACGTATCTACATACATAAATGAAAAAATGTTACTTTTTTTTAATTAGCAGTACAATGCACATAATGCAATATTTCTTAATATGTAATGTGCACAAAGAGCACATGCTATCGCAAAGTAAACCTTTTATAACTTGCTTTAAGTCGTAGTCGCCTTTAAAGTAAAAAAAAGTAAAGTAACGGCCTTTTACTGTCCCACTGCTGGCCATAGGTCCTCCTCCTCTCTCCTGTTTTGTAATGAAGGATTGGAGCTAAGGCCTACCACGCTGCTCCGATGCGGATTGGTAGGATACACATATCTCTAGAGTTTTCTGGAGATATGAAGGTTTCCTCACGATGTTTCCCTTCACCGAAAAGCGTGTGATAAATTGCAACTATCAATTAGACGCGTAAGTTTTTAAAAGAAAAACTCAGTGTTGCAGGCCCGGGGTTTGATCACGTGACCCCCTGGAAAGAGTCGCACGGTCTACGGCAAAATGCATACTCTGCGAAGAATAGAGAATATATAATCCTGTATAAGCATCCAAATGAATGTTAAATATTAAGGAATGCACATAAAGTTTGATAAATATTCTACAACAGGGAAGATTAAATACTGGCCTACCATAGAGTTTCTTTGTATTCAATTTATAGATTAAATGTACATGTTCTAAGCTTGTCACCTTAATTTCATATTTTAAATGATTTATAGAAGCAGGCGTTACTTTGCGGAACTCCATATTACAAGCAATATAACAGAACTAACTACCTTGCTATAATTTTTTAACTTTTAACTAAGCCATTATGGGGTAAAAGGTACTGCACTAAACCTAATTGCCTCATATCTTAGTAATAGAATTCAAAAATTATGTGTAAATAATGTAAAGTCATTCGGTTCAATCACGAAAATGGGTGTGCCCCAAGGCTCTATTCTCGGTCCCTTCCTGTTTTTAATATATATAAATGATTTGCCATTTTATGTTAACAATATTTGTGACGTAGTACTTTTCGCAGATGACACATCATTATTATTTAAGATTGACAAAACAAAAACGAAAGTTGACGATGTGAACAGGGCTTTGTCACAGGTATCGCATTGGTTTGCAATAAATAATTTGATATTAAATACAAATAAGACTAAGTGTTTAGAATTCGCATTGCCTAATGCTGAAAAATTAGTACATACAGTAAAAATTAATAATGAAATAGTAAAAACAGAAGAATTAGCTGTCTTTCTGGGAGTTACCTTGGATGTAAAGCTGCAATGGGGACCCTATATAACGAATCTTTGTGGTAAACTTAGCTCCGCTGCTTATGATTAGGCTTAAAGATTAGGCAATTAGCTGATATTGAAACAGCAAGACTTGTCTATTTTTCTTATTTTCATAGCATCATGGCATACGGTATCTTGCTATGGGGTAAAGCAGCTGATATCCAAAAAATATTTGTTTTACAAAAGCGAGCTAGCTGTTCGTGCGATTTATAATATGAAACCACGTGACTCGCTTCGTGATAAATTTAAAGAAATAGGTATTCTTACTGTAGCTTCACAATACATTTATAATAATATAGTGTTTGTGAAACAAAATATAGATCTTTTTAATAAAAAAAAGCGATATTAGTAATAGGCAAACTAGGAACCGAAATAAATTAATAATACCAAGGCTAAGGCTTCAGAAAGTACGTAGATCGTTTGTGGGCTTCGGTATACTTTTTTATAATAAAATTCCTCAATCAATTTTGGACTTGCCTTTACACAAGTTCAAAGAAGCAATTAAAGAGACTCTCATTAATAAAGCTTACTATAATGTTGAAGACTATGTCAATGATAAGAAAGCTTGGAACTAAATTGCGACCAGCTATGTACTAGACGATATTATAATCTAAGTTTGTTAACAATAGTCAATACAAAACTGTATTATTTATTTTTTAAAAGAGTGACCGCCGAGTTTCTTGCTGGTTCTTCTCAGTTAGAGCACCTTTCCGGACCAGTTGTAGCTTCAATTTAATTTTAATTTGACGATTCAAAAGTGCTTGTAATAGGCCAATTTGAATAAAGACTTATTTGAATTTGAATTTGAATTTAATCCGCACGGGTTAGGTGAATGCATGCAAAGCCAATGTGTATGAAGCAGGCAAAATCTACGCACCTTATACATGCAGGACAAGCCACCACATGCACCCCAAGGCGCAATTCACCAGCAACAACGCACACAAAAGCAGCACACACACCCACCACCACAATCTCGACGATCGTTCGTAATGCATTCGCATTACGATTTTTGTCGTGGGGCCTATCCTCCTGATGATGCTTCGGTTTCGGGGCGAAACGATCGTCGAGATTGTGGTGGTGGGTGTGTGTGCTGCTTTTGTGTGCGTTGGTGCTGGTGAATTGCGCCTTGGGGTGCATGTGGTGGCTTGTCCTGCATGTATAATGTGCGTAGATTTTGCCTGCTTCATACACATTGGCTTTGCATGCATTCACTTAACCCGTGCGGATTATAGCAAGGTAGTTAGTTCTGTTATATTGCTTTTAATTTCATATTCTGATCTGATTATGATATTTCCTTTAGCCAAACAACAATGGACAAACTATCACTCACTGTGAATCTCATAACAATGGTCGACTACGAGCGACACCATTACGACAAAGAACTGTTAGCCAAAACAGGTAACACACTGATTTTATTGAGCTGTCACCATAATAAAACAACTACATTATGTGCCATTATTATACGGCGTCGAAAGATTTCTTTCACTTTTTATCGGGACCTTGTTCTGCAAGCCTACTACTTTGCCTTAATATAACCAATTTCTTCGCACCTGTGACACTAAAAGATAGTTGGATAAATAGAACTAGCAATATTATTATTCTTTTTAAGAATAAGTGCAGTAGAACGGTTGGTTTTTTTATATATGAAATTTTTAACGTTTTTGTTTGTGTTATTTACGTCACGTACGTACGTGTTGTGTAAATGTTTTTGATTAAATGTATATGAATATATCAGCCGAAGAATTTGTAAGCGTTAAATTCATTTGTTATATATATTTATATTTATTCCATCTATCTATATATATTCATTATATTATAATTATCTGATTATATTTTATATTATATTGATATTTAAATTTTATACGTATCTGATTGCAAAAGGTTTTCCATTTTATTTTAGCGGAACGGATTGGATCTTTGGAAGTGAATCCAGCGGCTGATTTAGAGCAAATGCGAACTCTCATTCAAAATATGTTCAAAGAATCTCAAACATACTCAAATCTCGTTGATTGGTGGTTCGTCGATTGTAAGTATCTATCTTAAGCCCGATTATTTTTTCAGACATGCATCTTTCACTACATACGTTTAGTAGTATTTATATAAATATATATATATATATAAGGATATTATATATATATAATTATTTATATAAATATATAAATATATATATATATATATATATATATAAGGATTTTCAATAATTTAGCCCACTTTTTAAAGGATGCCTTTTCGAATCTATTAAT
Organism: Morpho deidamia; assembly: GCA_947086505.1. NCBI lineage: Eukaryota > Metazoa > Arthropoda > Insecta > Lepidoptera > Nymphalidae > Morpho > Morpho deidamia. The sequence continues at coordinate 8,764,628 of CAMTZC010000025.1, forward strand.
TTTGTTAATGACCAAGATTCTATTAAACTACCAATTAGCATATTGTATAGATGGAATTTATTTTGTTTCAAAATACAAAATATATTCCATAGTTTATGTTCAAAATTAATAATTTTCTATATATTCACGTATTATAAACACAATGAGATTTGTCAGATATCGCAGTTGTAATAATAGCGACGTTTCATGGTTATGTATAAGAACGCAATATAAAAAGTATGTATATTTTGTTGCTCTAAGTTATGACACAATCGAGATATAGTAAGTATAATAAACCGTTTTATATGGCAAAAGTGCTATAAAAATGATAGTGGATCGTAAGTTAAAATACGCCCTACGTATTCTAAAACCAGAAAACAATATAAAAGTAATAATTAAATTATTTTGTTATAATCCGCGATAAAGTAAATATATATAATGCTTAATGTAGAGTGGACTATCCGTTTTCATACCTGATACATGCAGAATTTGTAAAAACCCATCCACAAACCTCCACCACTGCCACCACAATATGCAAACACTACACACGTTCACTATCACAAATTCAACAATCGTTTCGCCCCGTGACCGAAGCATCATCAGTAATATAAATTAAAAAACGATATGTTATCTAATATTTGTATATTTTAGCGGTGACGGCAGAGCGATTCTTTAGAATCGACAAAGCCCAAGAGAACCTCCATTACCCGACAGACATTGGGCATGAGAATATATACGTTCTCGACGCAGCGCCACTGACCCCTGATACAGAATCAACCGCCCATCCTGACACTACAGCATCCTTGGATCGAACAGGGCCATCGGTGTCATTAGACACAACCACGGGGCTATCGGTGTCATTGGATATATCGCAAAGCGTGGACACTCCTAGTGCTGGAGTTTCTTTGGATGTTCCAGAATCACACGCAAGGTACCGGAAATTGTGACACACTTAAACATAAAATATACTTCATACCTGTGTTTTACATGCTGTCTGGTTAATGATACCAAAATATGATCAGCCAGCCAAAATACTCATGGAAATAAATTCGCTCTGCCCCTTAACCTTTACTTTAAATCGTAACATTAAACAATTACAAAGTTTAGCACATTTTGTAAAGATTAATTTATTAAATACAAGGTAAAAATTAACTTATTGAATTTTTTCAAATATGATCAGTAAGTGAATTACCAAAATTAATACTTTGTTAATAATTTTTAATTTAACATAAAGTCAAATTCAAAAGTATGATAGTTGCATATACTCGTACGTAATGTTCTGTCTGAAACCACAATATCGTAAGCAGATCGGCTTGGTATAGGAATTTAATGACCGCAGAACTGTTTGTGACGTAAATATATACCATAATTTCTACTTTCTTGACTATCTCAAAGTATGAAAATAATCTATACTAATATTATAAATAGAAAAGATTTGCATGTGTGTATGTATGTTTGTAATGTTTTCACGCCGAAACTACTGGACCGATTTCAAAAATTATTTCACCATTGGTTCTGAGCAACATAGGCTATATGTCTTTTTTTTTAAATAGGGATCCCTAATAAAATTGTAATAAGGTGTGAAAATTTGGTCATAAAAATCGTTCATCGCGTGCGCTGCGGAAACTATTGATGATAGAACCAAATAATGTTCTACATTATTATAGAACGCATCAATATCCACAAAAAAGTCCGCGATACCATATGTCTAACTATTATAGTTATGCCAATATTACTTTTTTACATTGTAAAAGTTGATAAAATTGCCGACAATAATCAAACCATTTTATTCATATCTCTGCATTATTCCTTATACCATTAAATTATATTTTATAAAAAACTGTTTCAATCCCTGTAAAATACTTTTTCAATTATTAAAATCAAAAGATATTACTTTAAGAATGTAAATCGAAAGAAAATAATGCCATAACAAATTCAATGTAGCGACCATTATAGCAGGGCCTGCATTAAGTGAGTTAGCTCTTATTCCAAGAATACTAATGATACCCATTTTTTATAATTAAATAATCTACAAAATAAATCTATAGTCCGATTTCGTAGACTTTCCACTACCACGAGATCGCTATGGACGCGCGGCATTGCTGGTATACATATATACACCATGGTTACAATCCACTTCCCAATTATGATAAATTGTCATCTTTTCTAAAAATTGTTTAAAATTCTTATGGCCTTATCGTAGCCCGTTGCGAATATAATATTACGGTGCCAAGGCATCTCATTTTGCTTTCCTACATCTTATATAAAATATATTTAGTCCTTGGTCAAACCATTAAACTTAGGTTACTATGTGTCGTAAATAGATAATTTACAATGATATATTCTATACTCGTATTTTGTTAACAGCGAATCAGGTTTCGGGAGCCCAGCGCGGATATCAGAAGAATTACTTACACCTCAAACACCACCTTCAGCAATGTCTACCGCGCCAGTCGCTCCGAAAATATCCGTCCTTCCATCACCTAAAACGTCGCCCCAACCACCGAAATTGTCCTTTGTACCAGACTCCAATTCCCCACCCTTATGTACAAGTCCTCCAGTCAAAGATCTACAAGCAAATCGTGACTCCATTGCGCGGTTCAAAACGTAAGTTTCTTGAAAACATTTATTATAATATACATACACCTATTTGTATATATGTATATCTTACTATATCTTTCCTATCTTCTAGGCTCGAACGCAAAACAAGGACTGTATATTTGATAGATTTATGAATATTAAAATGCTAATATAAAAGTTACGTAATTTAGAAGTATACGTATAATAGAAAGGCTAAACTTATATCTTATCATAAAAACCCTTTTATTTTATGTGTTATTTGGCGAGGTTTTTAATTAGTATAATTTGATTTGTAACTATACAGTATGAATCATGTACAAAATAGTTCAGTAATGCCATTCATTTAATTTCGAATTAACATTAAACAAGAAATTTAATATTACGTTAATTTCTTGAAATGCAGCTAAAATTTTGAGATAAATAACTCTCATATTTCACGCAATGTAGTTCGTCGTTATATAGTAAGTTTGCGTTGTATATTTATTAAACAATAGTGTAGTTTGCTCAACGCGCGCTTCTGTATTGTTTTATAGCTGCAATACATTTATAATTATTCGCACTACTGTCTCTTCTTTCTTCTATTGCATGCAGCGTTCACGAAAAGTTATTTGGATTTGACCAAGAAGTATTGGGATGTAGGTGAGATTTACGTTGCAAGTAAATATAATACTATATTTGAAATACTAATATTACATATTTAATTTGGATCTTGTAAGCGAGTTATCAGTAACAGATAAAATATTGGCTGTAGTCCAAAAGTTACGTGGCATTGTCGGGCTTTTGAAGGATTAATGTGCCTCTGAGGATTTTATGTACAAAAAATTTATAACATTAATTAAACTTACTTGTATCTAAATGCATATCTAGCTAAATGTTATAATTTTCTAATACGTATTCCAACCAACGTTGAAATACTTAATCAGTTAGTAGTTAGTTATCTCAATAAAGTAGCTAAAGTATAAACTAATTAATGTTAAAACTGTTATGATTGCAGAAATTTATTGGAAAAGACAACAGATGCTCTACTCAAAGCGGCAAAAGTAGGCGATCTGAAAATGGTAAGAAAAACACATGCAATTGAATTTTTCAGCTTTATATATAGTACTCCATTCAGGTAAAAAGAAATATTCACTTTTTCGTATTAATAAATATATTCTTGCCCAAAGACTATATTATTAATTTTGACTTAAATTTTTTTAAATTGACTTCCGGCAGCCGATAGCGCTTTCGTGTAAACAAATTATTATATATGACGCAGAATGGCCATCAGAAATAGTAGTTGTCTTCATACTCTGTGGGCTATGTTTGTGGGTGGGAAATTCAAAAGAAGAGTTGACAGCATTTATAATTATTTGTCTCTAAAAGATTCACACAGTGACTTCAACAGAATTAATTAAAACAGTTGCAATAACGATTATTCGCCTGGCTTTCCCAATTGTATGGCGATTTGTCGAAGCCGCGGTGCGCTGGCTCTTTTCGTGCCGATCCCTTGTTAAAAGATGATTGCCCCGCTGCCACAGTAACGACACTTCGCCTGAATGACATCCAACGTCACTCAATTCAACATTTTACATTATTCGAAACATTGCGAACGCCGTCATATAAATTAAATTTTATTTCTAGAAAAATATGATATTTTTATATTTCTTATTTTTTATATTATCGCTATAAAATTGTCATCGCTGATTATTGGAGGATATTTTTTTCATAGATGAAAGACCTGCACGCTTCGGGCTATTCGCTGTTATCGATCGACGCGAGTGGTCAGACAGCTTTGCATATCGCCGCTCGGTACGGTAACAAGGAGATAGTGAAGTACTTGATCGCCAGCGCCCCGTCAGCTTTACTGAATATGCGGGACAACGATCGGGGCCAGACGGCGTTGCATAAAGCGGCATCGCACAAGAGACGGGCGATATGTTGCATGCTGGTGGCGGGCGGCGCGTCTCTTACGCGGCAGGACCATGCTGGACTGACGGCACGGCACCACGCACTCAGGGCGGAGGACCACGATCTTGCGGCCTATTTAGAAAGTAATTATTGTTTTTGCTGTGATAGCCTAACGGTGAGACCGTGCGACTCTTTTGAGGGGCAGGCCACATAAAAAATGGCAGGACACCATCTAGTTAGCCACTAATATTTTGAATCTGTATACTATTCATTTAAGGCGCTGAACAGAGCCAAATAGGCTGACTTTAAACACGTTTTTAACAAAAGCTATAGGGATGACGATTAAAAGAAAAATATATGTTAATATACATCATATCTCAGAGAGAATGTAAGATTTCAAAACATGATTACGATACTTTTTTTCGATAAAAAAAATTGGTAAATAGACCTCTGATTTTTACTTTTATCGTAAGTATCTCTAATATTTATCAACAAAAATTGATAAAATTAATAAGACCAATAAATCATTATAATATAAAGAGAATGTAAGATTTAAATTTTGAATTAATTAAGATATTTTATTCAAATTAAATATTTTTTAGAAAATAGCAAAAGTGAAACGAGTCATCGTCTCGCTTCTCTTTTACATCTACGAATATCAGTGATCGCTGAGGCGCGCTGCTATATGGACGTGTGTCGCTAGCTGCCGCCTTTTGTGACTATTCCTTGTTGGATAATATTTCTTTTTTTAGGTGTTTAGTTATAGTTTCAGCATACTTAGTTTTATAAGATTAATTAGACATAAGTTTTGTAAATAAATTGTACAAAAAAAGTTTGGATAAAATAGTGTACACCTACAATGGGTGTTAAAAAATTAAGTGTGTCGCTACGCCGTCGCAGACATTGTGGGCGTGGCTGATATGCCGAAATCTGAATTTACGCCAGCTCTGTTCAGCGCCTTAATGCTGTTTGTGAATCAAATAGGCATCTATTTTAATTTTATATTAGAATTGACTATACAAGAAAAGCTGTGATAGCCCAGCCGTGAGACCGTGCGAGTCTTTTGAGGGGAAGACGAGTTGAAACCCGGACAGGCACCAATGAGTTTTTCTATTTAAACTCATGTGTCTAATTGGTAATTCCAATTTATCAGACGCTTTTCGGTGAAGGAAAACATCGTGAGGAAACCTGCATATCTCTATCTAATCATCTCTAGAGAATTCTGGAGATATGTGTAACTTACCAATCCGCATTGGAGCAGCGTGGTAGGTCTTAGCTCCAACCCTTTTCTTCAGAAATGGAGAGAGGAGGCCTATTTCTAGCAGTGGGATTGTAACAGGCTGCTACTTTACTTTTTTTTTTATTGTTTTTGTGTCGTTGAGTTAATTAATTAATGCACATTAAATAAGGAAATTACTTTAAATTGGCCTTTGTACACTTTTTTTTATTAGGATAATTTATAGAATTAGGCGTTACTTTGCGGAGATCCATAATATAAAAATAATAAAAAAATTAAAATTAATGCTATAATCCGCGATACAGTAAATAGAATATGTATATAGTGCTAAATGTATAGTGAACTATCCGTTTTTTCATACCCGTTACATGCAGGATTCGTAAAAACACATGCACAAACCTCCACCACTGCCACCACAATACACAAGCACTACACACGTTCACTATCACAAACTCAACAATCGTTTCGCCCCGCAACCGAAGCATCATCAGGAGATAGACTCCACGACAAAATCGCAAATCTTTGTAGCAAAATATTTTTTAAATTTTATTATTACTTTTGTATTAGGATAATGTTATTCTAACGTTTTTCATGGTACATAAGTAATAATAAATAAATAAATAAAATAAATAGTGGTATCCGGCTGAGTAGAATAGACAATCCTCATTTCTTACCGAGGTGTCTTAGAAGGCAACTAAGGTAAGTTGACTCCAGGCGGGCGGCCGGTTGTAAAATACGCAGCCAAATCATGTGACAACATGTTTGTAACATGTTGTGCCGACCACCCTTAGAGTGGGATAAGGGCAGGAGGATGATGAAATAAATAAAATAAATAGAAAGGCGGTCTTATCGCTACGAGCGATTTTTTATATAAGATTTTACATATATCCATACTGATATTATAAATGCGAATGTCTGTGTGTCTGTTGCATTTTCACAGCTACTGCGCTTGACCAATATTTATAAAATTTCGTGCAATTAAAGCTTCTCTTTTTGGGGACAGGCAATAAATCCATATTGAGGGTATTTATTTTTTCATTATTGAGGGTACTTAATTTGCGCGAACGAAGCCACTAGTTGACTATTTTGGTGCGGTTACGGTAAAGGAAATCATTGCGATGATATCTGCATAGCCCTAGTAAACTGCGGTGATTATAGTAAAATAATTATATTCGTTATAGTGCCAAAAACTTGTAAATTTACTGAATTAATTAACCGAATTATTAATCGTGTGGCTACTAAAACTCTAAAACATTATTGCTCGTTTATGTACTTACCTTAAATAAAGATAAGTGAAGGGGTCTTTGGTGTCTATCTTCAGATTGCAACGTATCCATTGAGACAGAAATGTTCTTCATTGGAAAACAAACGTCAAAGCTACGGAAGCGATCCAACATTGTTTCGAAGTCGGCATACAATTTGCGTAAATTGAAATCGCCTCGTCGAAATCACAGCCACAAATTCGTATACTAACTGGATTTTGTATGGGTTTCATACCAAAATAAACATATCTGACATGTTTCTAAATACAGCAATAAAGTCAAATCGTTTTTTTTTATTTAATACTTTTTGTACAAAAAACAATATGTATAATCTTTGTTTATCTTTCAAAAATTGTTTAACGCAAAGTTACAAATAGTTTCGAATCCAGATCTCTCTCATTGCGCTAGGTTTACGCAACAAATACTAATGTATATAAAAGTAATAATAAAATTATTTTGCTATAATCCGCGATACAGTAAATAGAAAATATATATAGTGCTAAATGTATAGTGGACTATCCGTTTTTTCATACCCGTTACATGCAGGATTCGTAAAAAACATATGCACAAACCTCCACCACTTCCACCACAATACACAAGCACTACACAGGTTCACTATCACAAACTCAACAATCGTTTCGCCCCGCAACCGAAGCATCATCAATCATCATCATCATCATCATCATCGCCTAATTCTATAAATTACTAATGTATATGTATTTTTTTACAGGTCAAGAACATTTTCAGTTAGTCTCAGAAGATTTAGAAACAGCTGTGTGAAAGTAAGTTGTTTGCAGCTTTTGCAATATCTCAATGCCCAGAAAGATGTACGGACGTGCCTACAGCGTTTTAAAAATGACTACATATACTATATTGTACTCAACACCTAAGTGATATTGAGAATTCGAAATTTATTGAATTATATTACCTTCTTATATTTCACTTTCAAAATATTTCCATTAAAGTGAAGTAGATTTATATAATATTAGAACTAATTTTATAATGTTAAGATATTTATGAAACTCATTAGAATTAGAAGTATTCCATATTCACGGATAAAACAATGCAATTAAAGATTTATATTTCGTTTAACTATTATTACAAGTGCATATCCTATCACAACTAAAATAAAGACGATATTTTTCTAACGATAATAAGATATTTTTATACTATTGGAACATATTTATTTTTAGGGACACATTAGGCTTTGTTTTTAGTTTATAATTTTTACCATAGTGTTTACATACCATTAATCCAACGCGGGCAACCGTTTAAAAAGTTTGATTATTAATTCCCAAAATATATTACAGAACGAAGACTCGTGTCTGATATACTTCCCATTGTTGTAAAATATCATATATTACGATCAACGAGTGGCTATTTTTATCGTTAGAATAGTTTAGATGCCTCGAAACGTTTTGTTTTTTCCGTTCACTGCTCAACGCTCTTAAAATGTCAAAAGTCGCAAAATGTGAAGAAGATTTAAACGCGATAAATTATTCCGGTAGTTAAATGAGGAACATTATATTAAAAACAATTTCCGCTTCATTAATTGTTTGTTCCTTATGAGAAATCGTACTGTAGACTTGGAAGCTAATCCATTATTATTGCTCATAAACTTTTTTTTGTCTATCACTTGGGAGAAATTAAAAAAATATAAAACGTATAAACATTTTAGGACATGTAATAAAACATCTATGTTCCAAAATCAGTAGGTATACGTTACTTTTATACTTTCCTACTATCTAATACTGCCCATATCAAAATTATGATTAATATAAATGGATGCTATACCGTAAGATTCTGACATAAATATAAATAAATAAATAAATAAATATATGGGACAATTACACACACGGTCGTCCGTCCCCAAAGTAAGTAACTTAATACTTGTGTTATGGGTGACGGACAACTGGTAGATATACTACATATATAAGTTTAAATACATACTTAAATACAAATATACACCCAGGCTCGAAGAACCAACAATTTGTTTATAGAAAATGTTGGCCCTCGGCGGGAATCGAACCCGCGACCCGCGGAGCTGAAGACAGGGTCACTAACCACAGCGCCAACGGGCCAGTCAGACATTAACATGTAGATCTAAATTTATTTTCAGTATCAGCAGAAACTATTATGCATTATGACCAATGATAATAGATAACATTGATTAACTACGTTTAACATTTAAATTTTTAAACACTTAAATATTTGCCGGTTATGTAACCACTCATTGTAAGTTTCCAACACCAATAATTACTGACTTTACTTTAATAAAACCATCTGTAGCAGAGGAAACGAATTTTCAATTTATAGCTTATTGACCTCTTGTAAACACTGAATTAATTGAATCTATCGATAAAAATAGTATTGAAATTATATTTAAATCTGTAAATCTGAAAATAGTATTTACATGTTCCTGGTCTAATGTATCGATTGATTAAGTACGGCACGACTTACCTCTCTCTGTAAAATGTTTAAACGGTTCAAAATGTTTAGATATAGCCCTGTTAGTAATGCTAAAGAACAATTCATTTCCGATAAAAATCCCTTAGAGCAGCTAAACAGACCCATGGTTGTGTATTTATAAATTGACCTAATATATATTTCTCTTAATTTTAGTTGAGTTATGTGTAATTATGTATACTTACTTAATAAGCAGGCCTTATTACTTAAATTGATAAACGAATTGTTGTGTTTAACTGTTGTAAGATAATTGTGTACTCGTGGCAATAATAATTAAGGCTAAAAAATAGAGTTATGTGGCCAATTCGTTCATCGTAATGCGTTTGTTGTTATATGATCTCAAGCTTCTGATTATTATTGAAAATTATTATTTTAAAGTTTTATATATATCAAACTTTGTTATTTCTTTAAAATAATAAGCATACGTATCCTATTTAGTATTATTTATATTGAAATTTTATGATGACAGCGGTTTTATATTTGTATTATCGTATAAATTAAAAATACACTTTTTCAGGTGGTCACAAGCAGTTATACGGGTGGTACCGACCATATGACATTAATTTGAGTTTGGTATCTAAAATTAAAATTCACACAACACACAATATAGCACTCTACATATAAAAAAAAATAACATTTAAAAAAAAAAGAAACACGTTTTATTTAGATTATTGACCGTAACCTAATATGCCATTCCAAATAATGTAATGGGACATATAGACTAGACCTTAAAACTAAATAGTACAGATGCGAATGAGACAAAAAAAGAATGTTATGTTGTCCTTTTGCGCCTCTTTAGTTCAATAAACTATTATTATATTATATTATTAACAAACCCAGCTGAGAACTAAATTAAATTTATTTTGTTCGAAAACACTTGTTTTTAAACTATATTTAAGAAGATTAAATCATGCCAAAGTTATCTCATACATTTGATCAGTGGATTCGATTGTGATCAGCTTTCCGAATCAGCAGTAGATGTTGACGATTCAAAAGCACTTGTTTACAGGTTTACTTGAATAAAGAATATTTTGAGTTTGAGATTTAATGTCATATCGTCGGTACTACTCTTATAATTCAGTTGCATGTATTTTTTGGTCAGAGTATTTCAAACGATCTGTTAGTTTATCTCATTATTTCTAATCCTAGGAGTGTCCTAAAGACCAAATTGATACTGAAACAATGAGGTTGATTTTTGCTTATCGAATATTGAGTAGCTTTACTTCATTTACTATCTCTTTGATTACTTTAACGATCATTTGTAAAAGTAGTCCCATACATATTTTTTGATTATGACTGTTGCAAATACCTCTACTTATGTACTAGATGTACCTAATAGTTTTAGTATTTAACGAATTTACTCGTACTACTCGCTTATAAGCGAACAATGAAAGACAAAGCTGTGAGAATTTGATCGTAATGTAAAAAGTAAGTTCATTTATCGTAAGCTCGTTTGTACACCCTAATACATTTTATGAGTATACTTTGTCGTTGTAGATAGACTCAAGGTTCATATTTTCCAGGTTTTGTTATTATGTTTAGTGAAACTCGCTGTTCGTAAAGTAGATAATCGTATATACAGATCTAATTATCATATCTCTGATTAGATTTGGAATAGCTTAGTTTAATTCTTTTTTATAAATTAGGAGTGTTTAATTACAAAAACTTATTGAGAGTAGCTTTTGAAATTAGTAGCACGAATGCTGATTTATTGAAATCTCATAAACGTTGAATTATGATTTTGTACTTCTTCCCAATGTATTACAGACGTTTCTTAATAATTTAAAATACTAAAAAATATAATACCTAAATACATTCTTAGTACATATGTATTTTTAGATCACTAGTAATTACACCGTCGACATCTTATGAATTTTACAAAACACCTATTTCAATATTTCTGCGTGTTCTTATAACATAATGTTATTTTATATAATATATATATAAGAAAATGAAATCACATTTATAACGACTTAATCTTACTATTACTATATACGATAGTCTTAAAGATATTACTAATCTGTGTAAATAATGTACCTATCGGAGGCCTTCATCGTATTACAAGATTAACGAAATATCTTATAATGCATTAGAGTGTTAGTACTTCTCGACCAATTCTAACTTTGTAAACTTTAAACTTAACGAATATCATTAGATTTTAGACAGTCAAGCACTGGATGTATGGATATAGTTTATAATATTAAGGATTTTTATTGATCTTTAGAAATTATTGATAATAATCGTAATAAGAGTTACATTTAATTTGACCTTCGATAATTCACGAATATATTTTAAACAGGAACTTAAATTGAATTTAAATTAATCAGATTTGAATGCGCAATAGCTTGCCCATTAATGCTTGAAAACAAATTTTAGAACACAATGATTGCTGTCTACGATCAATGTACTTAGAGTTTAAAAAATTTGATTGTTATTTGTATAAATGCTGTAATCTCTGATTTCCAACATTTCATTTATTTTATAATGATCTGTGAACTATATGCACGCATTACACGTAGTTTAAAAATTTACACCACTTAATAAATTATTTGATTTCCATGTTACTCGATGTTTTTTAATTACTCTGGACACTATATCGAAAACTCGGGCAGAAGATCATTCCATTGTTTAATTATTAAAGATGGTACTTAACCATTATGATAAAAAATATTCAAAAAATTAAAGCAGCAATAAATTTTATACCTCTACTTTATCTGTGCCACTACCTTTATAATATTAAAAAAAATGAATTAATAAAAATACCATTAAACATTAAACTTTAGAAAAAAACCGATAATCTTGACAAATTAAATTTTTAAAGGAACGGTACCTAAGATTAATTTTTTTCTGATTATTGCCATAGTTCGACTGTGATATTATGATATCACTGAACTTGTTTTAGAATAAACAGAAATACAAGCAGTCTATAACCCATTGAAATAAGCACTCATTAAAAAAAAATAGCATGAGAACATAATATTGATATCACGTCTATTAAAATTGCAGGACTAATAATATAATATTTATATTGCGTATGAAAATGGTCATTCCAAATAAATGGTTACATACGATTGCTAATTTCAAAATTATATTTAAATTATAATATGTTGAGCATTATTGACCACATTACAAAATCGATTTTCTTAAGTAATCTAAATATTTTGCCACGGTAACAAAGTACAAGAGTATCTAAGTTAGTATTGACGTTTTTTTTTCGAATAAAATGTGATCTGTTGTTTAAATCTGAAAGGTTTCCTTGTAAAATTACGTGTTATTAATTTACTTGTTGGTTAAGTTTTTATAGTGAAATTTTATTTAGTTTTTCTTGTTAAACTTCATTAAACTGTGACGAGTATTTCTTTATTCTTTACAAAACAGAATCGGCTACTAAGCAGTTTTTATATTAATTCATAACGGCATTCTAAATTTTTAAAATGCTAGTTGACACAACTTGATTTTCTTATTATAAAAATTATATATTTAAAAAATACTAAAAATAACGATTATTCTTATGTATTTACTAATAATGCTACTGGGTTTCGCTTTATAAGTCATAGTAAAATTATTACCATTTTTATTACAAGTTCCTATTGAAATAGCCGTTGAAGAGTAACCATACACGAGTATTTCTAAAGTTAGCACTTAATAAGGTCGTGTGAATTCATAATAACGTTAGGAAATTTTCAGAATTTTTATAAAATATTATGAATCGTCTTTTAATATAATTCTACTATTAATAGTGTTTTGAGAGCACTCATTTCTTTGTAACATACTTATTTTTGCACTCAATAAAATCACTATTTTAAATAAAGTTAAATGATGAAGTACACTACAAGAAATAAATGAAATAAAATTTAAACTGGAGTTTTATTTATCTTGATTTTAAGAACAGCAGGCCTACTCAAGGGTTTACTCTTATTGCGACTCAATTGAAGACGTAAACGACGACCGCGAACCGCTTTCTTTTCGTACCATGAAGTGTGAATTGCATTGGGGTCGTAATGTTTAAAAATGTTAACGATATATAAACTATAGATAACTCTGTCTCTTTCACTCATATGTTTTTAGGACGAATTCCGAACGCTCATTCGGCAACGACTTAAAGTGTGCGTCTTTAAGACGTCATGGTATGAAAAAACAAAACAATTTGGTTTACGTCTTCAATTGAGTCGCAATAAGAGTTCATGGTAGGCTTGCAGTCTTGAGTTGACCATTGGTAGACTAATTATTTTTTAATCGTAATCGCAGTCTATACAAAAATTTAAACAGTAAAAAAAAATTTATTTACTACTTTAGAAAAAGGAAAATCCAAGAGCGAGGCTTGTTAATGGGTAAAAAATTTGCTTAGCACCAGATTTTATAAAAAAAGGCTGAATGTGGAGTCTGCACAACATGTTTTAACCATGTTGTCACTTGATTTGGCTATGTATTTTACAACCGGCCACCTGCATGACGTCAAGTTACCTTAGTCACATTGTACAACACCTCTGTAAGAAATGAGGGTGGTCTATGTACTCAGCCGGATACCACACGGCGCGAAAATTATGTAAAAAATATTGTAACATTTTGTGTCGACCCCACTTAAAGTGGGTTAAGGGCTGGAGAATGATGATTTTTTTACATAATTATCGTGCTTTGATAGCCCACCGATGAAACCGTGCGACCCATTCGAGGGGATCACGAGTTTAAACCCGGGCAGGCACCAATGAGTTTTCCTATTAAAACTTAGAATAGAACAGAAAAAACTTATTTGTCCCCACACCACGGTAAAAATGCAAAATACAAGTATGTGAACTTAGCACTAAATAAAATATAATCATAATAATCTTAAATCTAACAATTAATCTTACCTATTTAGTATTTGTACAGTGGTGTGACAGCAAAAAGGATGACCCAGCTGTAATTAGAGCATCGCCCCAAAACTGATTTTCAGTAGCTGCCGTGTCCAGGACTCGCAGACGGCATAATAACAGTCTCAACTGCAGTAAATTCAAAATTAAAAATTGCATCATCACTTGTGTGTCTAATTGATAATGCAATTTATCACACGCTTTTCGGTGAAGGAAAACATCGTGAGGAAACCTGCATATCTCTAGGGAATTCTGGGGATATGTGTAACGTACCAATCCGCATTGTAGCAGCGTGGTAGGTCTTAGCTCCAACCCTTCTCTCCAGAAACGGAGAGAAGAGGCCTATGCCTAGCATGGGATTGTAACAGGCCATTACTTTACATAACTTGTTTTTCGTACCGCGTCAGAACTGCCCAATCCGGCTAATACAATATAAGCAAAATAAAATCTATTTAAATACCATTCTACATTGGATAGTATGTTTGCATTAAGTATGAAGCGCTGCTTACCTAAAGAATAGAGTGATAGAATATTGAGCTCACCTGATTTTAAGTACAATAAATCTTCATATTCACTTATAGTGAATATATTGCAGAACTTTATTGTGTGAAGACCCCATCAAAAGATTCTCCAACGTAATAATTAATGGGTGAATCGTAGATGAGATATTACGTATGATAATGTTCGACAGAGGTTCAACAAAAAATTTATGAATTTATAATCAAAATATTAGGCGCTAATGTACGTATTATGTAATAGATGAACTTATATGTATATTTTACTATTATAGATAGGATAATCGAATGCAAACCTGTTATTAAAAACCAATTTTGCTGAGCATTGGTAATACATAAAATATAATATTTATAATCATGAATTATAAATATGTATATAACCAATTACAAATAAAGTGTATCATTCTAATAAAATAGTTTACTTACTGTAAGAAAAGAAGCAAATTTTGTTCATAATTTTAAACATTTTCCGAGTAATATAAATTATTCACGGAGCTTTTATACTAAGAAAATTTTCCTTATGAAAACAATCTAATCTTGTTAGAACAAAGCGGGAAAAAATACCGCTGTTCAACTAATGGAGCTCCAATATTTTAAAGCAGAGGCGAAACAACCTTTGCACTAAAAATTACAGATACTACGACGTCACTGATTATAGAATCTTTACATTGTTTATTTAAGTCCATCTTTTTCAAAGTGGGCGATAACGCTCTAAAGGCTGTTCGCAACGATCGGATCGCAACGATAGGACAATAAAGTGAAAATTGGTAACTGTCAAACGATCGTGAGATATAATTTATAATAAACTAGCTGTGCCAGCGGCTTTGCCCGTGTGGTAATCTGCGTGTCACAATTTTTTTCTAGAATTCAAATTTTAAACATAAAAGTAGTTATTGTGAGTTAACCATAAGAGACATGCTATCACGGACTTTTTTGTAGTAATTTTATAGATCTACAATACCCCCTTTACTTTACTTTAGCGTATCTCTGCTGGTTTACGCAGCGCACGCGACTAAAGCTCCCAGCAAGCAAGTTTTCTAACTACGCGATCTCTTCAACACAATTTACATAATACCGATATGTACTATTTACCTCCACCATCCGAGAGTATTGCACAATCTTTTGAAGGAGAAAGGCTCATGCGAAGTCCAATTTATTAGTCACGTTTCGATTCATTTAACAAGCTTATTAAAGAGATTATTTAAGTAATCAAAAGATATCCTTATGTGATTAAAGGTATAAAGCGGAATTTCCAATCATTAACGAGCCATGACAGTGGAAATGTACGATAATAAAATAGGCGTGGTCTTGCATAGTAATAGAAATTGTGTTACGTAGAACTGTGTTATTTAGATATAATTAATAAAAATTGAGAGGTACAGTTACTTTTTTTACGTAATTGTTTACGAAAAATAAATTTCATATAGTACGTATGTAACTGATATCTCTCTATGACCTTTCACTTAATAAACGTTAGCAGTTGGAAAAAGTTTACTTAAAGCGATTTTAGCACCATACAATCTTTTGCCGCTTGAATCCTACGAATGTGATATTTTACGGCTGATTCTAGACGTCGTCTCTATATCTGACAGAAGCTGGTCTACAAAAAATGATATGTCCATCATGGGGTCAGTACTCCAAAACCTTTGTGACCACTTTGAGACTGACAAAAATGTTATGAGGGAAGAATAAAATATTCAGTGACATTGCGCTTTACGTAGCGCGTTGGTCTATGTTGTGACTGTTATGAAAGGTGTGATTGACGAGGGTTAATAAGAAGCTTAAGCGTAGCTGCTATTTAGTAAAAGACGGTTCGCAAAGAAGACATTTTTTTTTTAATTCGGCGGTTAATAAAATACATATAAGATTACATTATTATCATTTCTTATGAGCTATCAATAGAACAGCTGAACGGTTCTCCCTGATTGGTTCGAGCTCGACATATACTCGTATATGTTCCGCGCAGGGTAGCAGGGCTAGAATGAGGCCTGTTGTATGATGCGTTCGAGGAGAGAGGACAACACGTTGCACGGATATTTAGGTAGGTGCGGGAGGCGCGCCCGCGCATAAAAACGCTCTCGCCCCATATCTCCCAGTGACGCTGTAAAAGCCACTTCGGCTAACAGTATATTGTCATTTTCCGAGAAAAAAAACAGCAATTCAGTCCGAGCCGAGCGCTGATATGAGCGATGCCGTCGTCCTGAGTATGCGTATGGTACAAACCCTTACTTTTACTTAATAAGGCCGTTGTTTTAGGTAGATAAGCTTAATATCGTATCTAATTATTATGATAACGTCTAAGTCTCATAATTTTAGTAACTTTTCAATATTTGCAACAGAATCTTATACCATTCAAGTTTAAAAAAGCTTTTGTCAAAATTTCATGTCTCTAATGTTGACCATTGAGTAGTTCCCTCGTCTAGAGTCAATCTTGACACCAGCATCAGGTCATGCTTATCATATACATGCATTGCTAATGGGGACTGGATCAATATGATATTATATTCCTTCACCTTCATACCTTACCTTCACCTTAACCTTGACATACGTACACGCAAGTTAAATGTAATAATTATATATCTAATTCATGATTCAACAATTCAATTATGTATATTATTTTACATGATAACACTAGCGTGCATTAACCATGTATGTTTCGTGACGGCCTATCAATTAATACCAAAGATACTTAATGATTGATTAATTCTAATAATTAAAAACGGCAAATTCTATATTCAATATTCACTCCTAATATTTAAAAATATTTTTATGTGCTAGAGAATTCACTCTTTTTAATTTTTACGTTTTATTCAGGCTTAATAACGCAGAATTATATTAAAAACATGTTGCAGTATAACTGGATAACATATAATTAAAAACATTTCTACGATAAAATGACATTTCCCATGAAAAAACATCGAGTTATCTTTCGGCGTTCTGGCCCGTAAAATTGTTTTGGTTGTATTAAGGTCAATAATTTAGTTTAAATAAATATATCAGGAACTATGCAGCTGAAAACTGTAAATACGCATAGATTAACTTATAACTTGATGGAAGGTTAATATTTTTAAACACAATAAATTTAATAAAATAACACAGGATGTTACGACACTTTATCACACTGCGACACGAAAATAACGAGTTACATGAAAGCCTCGCTAGGCCAGTGCCAGTTCTAGCTGATAAGAGAAAAATTAATAGTAGAGATATAATTATTTGCCCTTATTGCACAAGCCACCGTCTAGCCCGAAAATGTTTATCCAATGAACGAAATAGAAACTAATTCCGCGGAATATGTTTCTATTTCGTTCATTGGATAAACATTTTCGGGAAAGTCCAGCTGATTTGGATAGTTGTTTTCGATCTCCATTGTCTAGAACTTACACCTATAACAGATCACCTTTCAACAGCACATCATATATCCTTGGAGACCAAAAACTATTCGTCCCCTGATCAGATAGTTACTCTTCAGTATTTGCGGCATCCAGAATCGAAACGGCTGCTAACAACGGAAACGATGCGGTATCTTCGGATTGGTCCGACCGACATATCCTTTGTGTTTTGGTACCGCAGTGACTGACTGTCCCACATAAAGTTATCGAGCGCACAATACTCGAGTAGAGCTGGTCTCAACAGCCAAAATTAGGTCTTCCCTAATTCTAATTTTTAAGTTTACCTGGCTTTATGAATTTCTTTTAGAACTTTTGTGTACTATCGGGGATGAGTCGAGATACAGCCGAAAACTACTAAACTTCTGCTGAAGTCAAAGTTAGCTGCACTTGGAGTTCCTTGGAAACAAAAGGCCTAAAGTTCCGTAACACTTCGCCTATTAGTACCATCTTCACTACACATGTGACAATCTCTTAATTTGAACCTATATAATACAATCGTTGTTCATAGATTATTTTTATTAAAAGATAGGTAAACAGAACTGTACATATAACATAGTTTTATTTATCGGAATATTAACATAGCACGTAGTGGGGGCGTGTATTCACATTCACTGACAAATTTTATCAAAATTGATGGACCCGCGCGATTTATGACCTAATCTTAACGGTCGATTATATGATAATATTAGGAACAAGCCTTTATAATATACTAGATATTATTCGTAACTTTATGCGTGGAAATTGTCTTTATAACTATGCAAACTTTTATCCCCCATTTACTTTATTTATCTTTAAGATTTAATTTGGAAAACCAGTGTACGATTGTGCCGAGTAGGTACATACGTAGCTTTGGTTGACCATCTATTGGGAAGGCAAAAAGCGGTACAAGATAATGCACAAAAATATGAAATGTCAAGTGAACATTTTTAGCATCGCAACCCAGTGTTATATCAGTGACTTCGGTTTTTGCAGACTCATCTCATATTTAATTTAAAAACAATGCAGATACGTTCCTAGCTTAACTCTTACCTTCGCCCGCTGAGCGAAACTGAGCTTTCCTATACACTATATCCAAATTTACTATACAAATTTGGATATAGTGTATTTATATATTATTTAGAATATGAAGCTCTAAGAGATGTCCGAGTAGAGAGGATTATGTGAGTAAGATATGATATTTATCCGATACATCTTCATTTTATTGCCTACTTTGCTTAGGTCATTGCCTAATGCTACTAAAATAGCAAATAAGCTTTTCATTAATAATGTGCCACTAAAAACGAAAGATACAACTGTATTTTTGGGAGTGACCTTGGATTAAAAACTCCAATGGAGCACACACATAACAACTCTCGCTGGGAAACTCAGTTCAGCGGCTTACGCTGTCCGAAAGATAAGACGGATAACAGATGTTGAAACAGCAAAACTTGTTTATTTTGCTTACTTCCATAACATTATGTCTTACGGAATTTTTGTACATATGAATATAAATAATTATAAAAGGATTGGCGATGTATATAATAGACAAAGTAGGAATTGACATAAGCTTGCGGTTCCTGCTTTGCGCCTTGCAAAAGTTTGTAATTCGTTTGTGGGTTTGGGTATAAGATTCTATAATAAAATTCCACAATATACTTTAACTTTACCATTACAGAAGTTTAAAAATACTATTAAAAAAAGGCTAATTCAGAAAGCCTATTATACTATTGAAGATTACCTAGACGATAAGAATGCGTGGATATAGCTACTCTTCAATCCTGTACAAGACATTAATAACTATATGTAACTAGTGATAAGATTTATATTTTAAAAAGAGCAACCGCCGAGTTTCTTGCTGGCTCTTCTCGGTAGGAACAGCTTTCCGAACCAGCAGTAAAGTTGACGATTCAAAAGCACTTGTTTACAAGTTTACTTGAATAAAGAATATCTTGAATTTGAATTTGAATTGATATTATGTTATTGTCTTCCAGAATCACTTCTTCTTCTTCTTCTTGTTCAACCGATCGACGTCCACTGCTGGACATAGGTCTCCTTAAGGGATCTCCACACCACACGGTCCTGTGCCGCTTGGATCCAGCGGCTCCCCGCGACCTTTTTGAGGTCGTCTGTCCACCTCGTGGGGGGTCTTCCAATGCTGCGTTTACCGGTGCGGGGTCGCCATTCCAGCACCTTAGGACCCCAACGCCCATCGGTTCTACGTACTATGTGCCCCGCCCATTGCCACTTCAGCTTCGCGACACGATGAGCTATGTCGGTAACTCTGGTTCTTCTACGGATCTCCTCATGCCTGATTTGATCACGTAGAGATACACCAAGCATAGCTCGCTCCATAGCTCGCTGAGTGACTCTGAGCTTTCTTATGAGGCCCATAGTCAGCGACCGCGTTTCTGCTCCGTAAGTCATAACTGGCAACACGCACTGTTCGAAGACCTTGGTCTTCAGGCACTGAGGTATTTCGGACGAAAAGATCTCGCGCAGCTTCCCAAACGCTGGCCATCCGAGTTGGATTCGGCGACTGACCTCTTTCTCAAAATTGGACCTACCTAACCGGACCGTGTGTCCCAGGTATATATACTCGTCTACAATTTCAAGTACAGAGTTCTCAACGATGACCGGGTGGAGCGGAACAAGTGAGTTTGACATAATTTTCGTCTTGCTCATGTTCATTTTAAGGCCCACCTGTTGAGACACTCTGCTGAGGTCGTCGAGCATTGTGTTAAGGGCCTCCAGAGACTCTGCCATAACGACTATGTCGTCGGCAAATCTAAGGTGAGTGATGTACTCGCCGTTAATGTTGATGCCGTATCCGTTCCAATCCAAAAGCTTAAAGACGTCCTCCAATGCAGCGGTAAATAGCTTCGGGGAGATGACATCTCCCTGTCGCACACCTCGCCGCGTTTGGATTGGTCTCGTAGTTCCGTCTTGGACACGGACAGACATTGTGGCGTTTTCGTACAAACACTTCAACACTTGGACGTACCGGTAGTCGATACGGCATCTCTGGAGTGATCTTAACACAGCCCATGTTTCCACCGAATCAAAGGCTTTCTCATAGTCCACAAACGCCAAGCAAAGTGGCCGGTTATACTCCTCGGTCTTCTGTATAACCTGCCGCAGCGTAAATATGTGGTCTATGGTGCTGTAGCCTTTCCGGAATCCGGCTTGTTCGGGAGGCTGGAAGTCGTCAAACCTACGAGCGAGACGATTCGTAATGACTCTTGAAAACAACTTATAAACCTGATTCAGCAGCGCGATGGGTCTGTAATTCTTCAATGAGGTGTTATCACCCTTCTTGAAGAAAAGAACCACCACGCTCCTGTGCCACGCTTTTGGCGTAGTACCTTCGTGAATAACGGAATTGAACAATCGCTGAAGGACTTTGAGTACTGGTTTTCCACCCGCCTTCAGGAGTTCGGTTGTGATTCCGTCATCACCTGGTGCCTTGTTGTTCTTAAGTTGTTTCAAAGCCATACTAATCTCGTATAGGCTGACGTCCGGGATGTCTTCAGTATAGTGTCGGGTTAGCTTGGCTCTTGGGTCTTTTGCCAAGGTGACAGCAGGCTGTTGTGATGAGGTGTATAACTGCCCATAGAATCTCTCAACCTCTCTCAAAATCTCAGGTCGAGATGAAATGATACTACCAGTATCGGTCTTCAATCGCGTCAGCAGCCTCTGCCCGATAGACAGATCTTTTGCGAACACTTTTGAGCCCCTGTTACGCTCAATAGTATCTCGAATATATTCGGTATTAAAGTGTCGCAAGTCGCATTTCTGCGCTTTTGAAATCTGTCTATTGATCAGACGGTAGCGTGACGCGTCTACTGAAGACTGTAGTCTCATTTCGTTCCTCTCATCCATGAGCTTGAGAGTCTGGGTCGAGAACTTATTGGTTCTTTTACGGTGTGTCTTATAAAATTTGGACCCCACCGTATGGACAGTTTCCACCAGCCTGTTGTTTAAATCGTCCACAGAAGCGCAGTCCGCTAGGCAATCGAAGCGATTCATCAGCTCGAGTTGGAAGTTTTCGGGGTTTTGGATATGAGTTCGAGTTGGTCGGAGTGTGGACTTCACCAGTCTAGATCTTTCCAGTTGTACGCATATATTCAATGTGCCTCTTACCATACGATGATCACTACCCGTCTTTACGGTGTTAATGACAGAGACATCATTGAATATATGACGCCTGGTCGACATGATGAAGTCGATCTCATTTCTCGTGGAACCGTCGGGACTTATCCAGGTCCATTTACGATGTGGCCGTTTCTTGAAGAAAGAATTAATCATGTAGAGGTCCTCTCTCTCCAAGAAATCGGCTAACATCTGGCCCCTGTGGTTCCGTTGCCCATATCCAAATGGCCCTACTCTTACCTCTGTACCACTTCGATCGCCTAGTTTTGCGTTGAAATCCCCCATCACAACAGTGTAGAAGGTTTTAGAGGCATGTATGGCTCTAGACAAATCCTCATACATGGCCTCTACCTCCTCGTCTGGATGTGCCGATGTCGGGGCGTAAACCTGTATGACCTTCAGCGAATACCGTTTGGTAATTCTGAGTATAAGGAACGCGACCCTGCTCGACACACTCTCGACTTGGACAATGCTGTTGACAAGGGACTTGTGGACGAGAAACCCGACACCACCCTGAGACTGTTGGTCACCCTCCCGGTAGTAAAGCAAGTTGCCGGATTTAAGAATTATCGTGTCCTCCCCCTTTATTCGGACTTCAGATAATCCTATCACATCCCACCGCAACTTGCTTAACGTTTCTTCCAGCTCGATGATCTTTCCGTCTTCCCTCAAAGTGCGTGCGTTGTATGTTGCCAGGTCAAGTCGTCGGGGTTGGCAGCGGAATCTCTGCCGGAGATTCTTAACACCCCCTGCCCCGCCGTTACCTAAACCGCTGCCAGAGCCAGGAATAGCGGGGCTGCCGGGAACTAGGGGCTGTGGCTTTTTAAGTGTATCCATTAAGGGTATTGCCAATAATCACCACGCTTGGCATGCGGGTTGGTGATCGCAGTGCTGACCATGTCGCACCGACAACGCTGCTGCCCGCTATCGGTCTGTAATATTTAAGTCAGCTAAAGAATGGTTATACCGCCATTAGTCGGTCGCCAGAGCCTCGTCGGTTTATTTGCAGGGTGTACCACGCGCAGGTGAGGTTGACATTTGAAGAAACTGACTGGGACGAGTTTCCTCCTTACACCCCAATCACTTCTAAGGATTTCATAACCGACATATCCAGGATCAGTGTTGTACCTACTCGCTGTTGATGCTGATGCCGTATCGCTTTCAATCCTTTAGCTTCCAGACATCCTTTAATGTAGTGGTAAAAATTTTCGGTAAGTCAATATCTTCCTGATGCGCTTTTTGTTGCAGTTTGTTTAGACTGACACAAATCGTGGAGATTTTTAACAACCAATCTTAGTATCACGCTTAGAATTCGAGGTCGTACACGAGGTCATACTTTATCTAAATCAAAAGCCTTTCATAGTTCACATACTCCAAATTAAGTGTTAAATGCGGTCCACGGTCATGTATATAATCCACTGAAGGGCATATTTGTAGTCTATGAAGCTATCTTGTTATGCTATGTCTTTCTTTCACCTAGAGATATATGTGCTGAAATGAATGTGCAAATAGACTTATTATTATAGAATAAAATTATTTAATTATTAAACTACAACAAGATACATCGATTTTCTTATAATATACGTTATCAATATCGCCTCTTGATGGCGATTTATTCAAAATCGTATTAGAAGATATGGAATTGGTATAAATATAACAAGCCACTATGATACCTCGTCACTTCTTCGACAAAGCTGGTTATTATAGACCATTGTCGAAAGCTAAAGTACCATAAAATTAAGTAACAATGTTACGTCTCGTAATAGTAATCGCGACTGCGATACTGACCATCCAAGCAATTCCTTCTAGATTACCAGACCCATTTGGTATAGCCTTCAAGAGCGAAGACCAATACGAAGATTATCTAGATTCTTGGCTCGGACTTGAACAAGAGAACTGGTTTAATCATTCATCGACTGCGTCTATTCGAAGTGGTAATTTCTTTATTGTCTAACCAAACATTTCCATCAAATTTAAACTTTTATATAAAATATTTATCACCATTTGAATTTATACCTCTAACGCATAAAAATAAAACCTTCATATGAACCTAAATTTACATTTTCAGGATGTACATTTCGAGTAAACGGTGATCTTGGGCAGCCGCAACCTGTATTCATTCGCAGATTAAGAAACACTTTCCTGGCTCCCAACGGAAACACCGGACAAATCACAGTCAATGCCGGGGAAGATATAATTGTTTCTTGCCCAGGACCAAACAGACTCATCCGTCATCCCAATATCGTTTCGAATGTTGTAACTGCTGTAAGATTTGTCTAAATAATTTATCACACTTCCGTTAAATCCTTTATTTTTAATATTACGTTTAACAAAAGCATATATTTTTAGACTGCTAGATGTGTAAGCGGCAATCTTGTCTCAGGGGCTGGTTGGTTGAATGGGAATCGAGCTTTTGGACAATTAACATGTAATGATCATCCTTGGTACGAGGCACAACAAACTAATCAAAGGTGTTTCAATAACAACATTGTTATCCGGTTTGTAATTCTGATACTCAGTTAACTATTCCCTTATTAACAGACATCTTGGTATTTCTAATTTCCTAATGTTATTAATCAGAGCTGGATTCATTATTAACAACGTATTCCACGTGCACTACTGGTCATGCTTCAACCCCAACCGAATGGAGGTATTGTTTGTCTGGTACAATCAAGATAATACGAATGCAATCTTCCAATCTGGAGTTGCTCGACCTAACTGGTTAGGTAAGATAAGTTTGAAAATATTCTTTATAAACCTTTAAATATCGTTTTATAAGCTAATGTGCTTATTTGTTTTAGCGGGGCCATTTTTCCCTGGGGTAAATATTAACAACATGTATACTCAAAATAACCAGAGACAAGTAGTTGCTGATCTATTAGGTAGCAACATGGTTGACAGATACATAACGGCTACCCAGTTTATGGCACGAGGTCACCTTGCAGCTAAAACTGACTTTGTTTTCGCATCTGGACAACGCGCTTCCTTCTTTTTCATCAATGCTGCTCCACAATGGCAACCTTTTAATGCCGGAAACTGGGCAAGACTTGAAATGGTACGTAGTAGACATGAGCCCTAGTTTAACCCTTTCCGGTCGTATGTCTACTCTCAGCTATGAAACCCTTTTTACCTTTCCGGTCGTATGTCTGCTCTCAGCCACCATGGCAAGGAACAATAAGAATCCTATATTGTATGAATTCATGTATCAGTTTACACTGCTATTAATTGATGATAAGGAAATGAAAATTTAATACGACCGTAAAGGGTTAAAATAATGTTATTAGTTAAGGCGCTGAACAGAGCTGGCACAAATTCAGATTTCGGAATATAAGCCACGCCCACAATTTCTGCGACGGCGTAGCGACAAAATTAATTTTTTAACACCCATTGTAGGTGTACACTATTTTATCCAAACTTTTTTTGTACAATTTATTTAAAAAACTTATGTCTAATTAATCTTATAAAACTAAGTATGCTGAAACTATAACTAAACACCTAAAAAAAGACATATTATCAACAAGGAATAGTCACAAAAGGCGGCAGCTAGCGACACACGTCCGTATAGCAGCGCGCCTCAGCGGTCACTGTCTATATTCGTAGATGTAAAAGAGAAGCGAGACGATGACTCGTTTCAGTTTTGCTATTTTCTAAAAAATATTTAATTTGAATGAAATATCTTAATTAATTCAAAATTTAAATCTACAATTCTCTTTATATTATAATGATTTATTAGTCTTATTAATTTTACCAATTTTTGTTGATAAATATTAGAGATATTTACGATCAAAATAAAAATCAGAGGTCTATTTACCAATTTTTTTTATCGAAAAAAAGTATCGTAATCATGTTTTGAAATCTTACATTCTCTCTGAGATATGATGTATATTAACATATATTTTTCTTTTAATCGTCATCCCTATAGCTTTTGTTAAAAACGTGTTTAAAGTCAGCCTATTTGGCTCTGTTCAGCGCCTTAATATTTTAGCTAAAAATATTTAATTCAGCAGTAAAGAATAGCTCATTTAATTTTTGCAGAATCTTCGTCGTCGAATTGCAGCGGCTGGATTTAATACAGTGATTTATACAGGCACATTTGGTGTTACTCAACTACGTAACTCAGCTGGTCGTCTAGTTGATATTTTCCTAGCTCCTAACAACCGACTTCCCGTACCTCTATACTTTTATAAGGTGAGTTCTCAAGTAATCTTCACTTCACATATACTATCTTCAATATTTGTATTCAAAAAAAAATCAAATTCAAAATATTCTTTATTCAAGTAAACTTGTAAACAAGTGCTTTTGAAGTGCCGAGAAAAGCCAGCAAGAAACTCGGTGGTTGCTCTTTTCAAATAAAATTCTTATAACTAGTTACATTTAGTTATTACTATGTAGTACAGGGAGTAGCTAAATCCACTAATACTAACATAAATATGATAATATATACTTTGAATTCGTGCTGTTTCAGGTTGTATACGACGCTAGCCAACGTCGCGGTACTGCGTTTGTTAGTATCAACAATCCTTATTATACTCTCGCTGAAGCTCGTCAATTGCAGTTCTGTAACGACAGATGTAGAAATAACGCTGCATTTAACTGGATCAATTGGCAACCAGATCGCCTGGACATAGGTTACAGTTTTTGTTGCACGATACCCGATTTCAGATCACGCATTGGTCATGTACCTAATTTCAATGTAGCCAACGGGCTTCTTGCTTAAATTATCTGTTAATAAATTACCTTTGAAATTATAACTCATCGACTGAAAGCACAACTTATGTACATTATTTTTCCAAAACATCTTATTTGCAACGTAAACTCAAATAATCGTTATCTTTGATTAATTATAGTTACGCCGAAATCCTAAGATTACATATATCGTAGCAGCTTATTATGATGTCATTTTTATATATATATACCTTGTGCGATTTAAAGAAATATTAATATAAATTGTATCTAATTGTATCTGTATCTATACAACGGAGACAAATTTGGGAGATAATACTTTAAAGTCATATTTCACCCAAGATATTAAAACCTTTATGTAAGCTGCAAATATATAAATAAATAAATATATGGGACACTTACACACACGGTCGTCCATCCCCAAATCAAGTAACTTAATACTTGTGTTATGGGTGACAGACAACTGGTAAAGAGATATATAACTACATAATATAATTATATATTAATCATATAATTTTAGATACATACTTAAATACAAATATACACCCAGGCTCGAAGAACCAACAAATTGTTAATAGAAAATGTTGGCCCTCCGCGGGAATCGAACCCGCGACCCACGGAGCTGAGGCTCGGTCACTACCCACTGCGCCAAAGGGCCAGTCAAACATAGGGATTGATTCTTTAAATAAAATAAAAACCATAGAGTTATTATATTAAAATATGGGAGTCATAGGCAGGCCCGTAAGTGAATGACGCAACAAATAATAAGAGAGGGAAGATGAAACTCATATCTTTGTCTATTCACACATAAAAAGAGACAGATAGTAAGTCTCGTTTGCATAATTTATAGAATTAGGCGTTACTTTGCGGAGATAATACAAAGGTAGTAATAAAATTATTGTGCTATAATCTTCGATAAAGGACTTTTTATCGCATTGTTTGCGATGGATATTTCGGGCTGGCTCCCCTTATGTAGTTTAATAACTATATGAAAAAAGTTTTTTGCTGTCTATATCTTATTACATCGTGCCATTTCATTAAAAAACTTGGCATCGAAAAAAAATTATCACATCACATACTCAACATAGGAGCTGTGATAGCCTAGTGGTGAGACCGTGCGACTCTCTAGATACGACATAGGTTCAAACCCCGGGCAGGCACCAATGAGTTTTTCTATTAAAACTTATGTGTCTAATTAATAATTGCAATTTATCACACGCTTTTCGGTGAAGGAAAACATCGTGAGGAAACCTGCATATCTCTAGAGAATTCTAGGGATATGTGTAACCTACCAATCCGCATTGGAGCAGCGTGGTAGGTCTTAGCTCCAATCCTTCTCTCCAAAAACGGAGAGAGGAGGCCTTAGCCCAGCAGTGGGCATAATAACAGGCTGTTACTTTACTTTTTTTTTTTTTATACTCAACATGAACATTTAATTATATAGCTTGAAAATAAATTATATAACGGGAATATAAGACTACAAAAGATATAAAACGTCATAATGTAGGTACTATTTGTTTTCTTTGTCTTAAAAAAACCTCCCAAATCATTCGTACAGTTTCGTTTCAATTTTATACGAAAATATTATTCAAGAGGATTGCCGATCCATGACCTGCACATAATCTTAATTTATAATTTGATTTCGAAGCTTTCGAATTCATAAAATTGAAACATCAAATACATCTATATTATAGACCACTCACAATAATAATAACCACTTTAAACAACAGAAAATTAGCCCCTAATTCGGGAACAACTGGTAGTGTATGTATGGGCAGTTTTTTGACATTATACAATAATATTCTTATTTATTAATCAATTACGAAAAATTACAATGAAACCCCGCAATTGTGATACTACTACGTATTTGGTAATCGTACTTAATTGGTAATCCCCTAAACAGGTTGTGAGAACATACAAATTCTTTTATTATTTAATTACATTTAATTCAAATTACAAATATATTCTTTTATTCAAGTAAACTTCTAACATTAAACATATTTAAACATATGATTTTGAACCGTAGCTTTTGAACTGTCAACTCTAGTGCTGGTTCGAAAAACTGCCCCTACCGAGATTTTTTTTAGTTTATTTAACGGCCTGGAATTAACTCCTTTGAGGCCAATATTATATAAAAAACAGTTAACATCATAGACTACTAACAAAAGTTATTAAAAGTAATCAACAAAGGCTGTATATGATATGTCAGTTATTTGTTTTAGAAGTCTACTGTCTATATTTTCTGCAAAAGTGTAGATCTATGGTGTAGATTTGGTGTAGAACATAGATAATACCACGATAATACTGGTGTAGAATAAATAATTATTTTAGTTAGTAGTCTATGGTGTAGTATGTAGATAACGAAGTTCATTTTTATATACTGATTTCAAAAAGTAATTTACTTCGTTATAATCGTTATATTTCGCAGCGGTGACATTAAAGTCACAATAAACTTATAGTCAAATTAAAACTTCTATAGAACAGTGAAAGAAATAAACTTCGTACAAATCTAAAATGATGGCAGAAGAGCCAAAACCAGTTAATGAAGAAGATTTGAGACTGCTCAAAGAAAGAATGAAATTAATTGTGACAGCCGATCCCGCTCAATATCACAATGATTATTCTCTTAAAAGATATCTAAGGGCGTTTAAAACTGTTGACAACGCTTTCCAGGTAAATACAATATAAATTCAATTACACCTTGTGTTAACAAATAACATCCTTACAAAATATATTATGGTCCATTAGCAATTTTTGATATAATATATAGCCCAAGAATATGATAAAAAAATCGGTTTGAATGCCCAATTTTCTTGGTAGTTGTAATTGATGTAACTTCACCTTGTACACGAAAGATAGATAAACATCACTCGCAGCCTTCATATCAAACTATCTCATTAGCCAGACTTTATGATACGTAGTACTCTATCATTTTGCTGCCCTCTCTGCCAGAGTCCCTCAAGCATCAAAATCTATCTCAATAAAAGTGCAAGCATGCTCTTAAATGGCTATTGTTCCCAGTCTCATATGGAAACAATTCATCCTTTATTGTATACCTGTCTGCTTGTAATAGAAAGTACCTACTCAGGTAACAATTTCCAACCTTTAATGACCTTTTACAAGCTCATATGCATATGGAATTGCATACACACATTTAAAATTACTGGACTCAACGAAGCAAAGTCCCAATCCTCATTATATTTACTGCAACTGAGTTATCCTGTAGAAAACTAGAAGAAATCAATATTTAAGTTATCAATCAAGCTTTTGATTGGGTGATTTAGTGAAAGCTAAACAACTTATATTTATATTACCAGTATTTATAAAAAATGTAATTTGATTGGTTCAAAAAAATTAACAAATAACACTAGGTTACAAAGTCAATAATCACACCCCTGCCAATTTCATCACCTTAACTTTGGATAATTGTTTATAATAATATTGTCACTAAGTTGCTAACTATCCTTTATGCTTATTTCTTATCACCTTTTAATATTCCATTGTAC
This sequence comes from Morpho deidamia, assembly GCA_947086505.1. Lineage (NCBI taxonomy): Eukaryota > Metazoa > Arthropoda > Insecta > Lepidoptera > Nymphalidae > Morpho > Morpho deidamia. Next base: position 8,795,116 of record CAMTZC010000025.1, read on the forward strand.
TAATTAAATATGATAATTTTAATGCATCTTAGTTTAACTTTACATGACTATACAAAATGTTTTCTAGGCTATATTAAAAACAAATAAATGGAGAGTTGACTATGGTGTATCTGATTTACACGAAAACAAAGAACTAATAGAAACGTTTAAAGATAAAGCAAGAGTTCTACGGCACAGAGACATTGCTGGCAGACCAATAGTTTACATTCCAGCTAAGAATCATAACTCCAGTGACAGAAATATTGATGAACTTACAAAATTTATAGTATACTGTTTGGTGAGCAATTTATTTTTATTTAAAAAAATTATTTTATAAGAAATAAGAAAGTAAAAAATGCATGTTTAGTTGTAAGTATGAAAAACCAATTAGGAATGAATATATCCAAAAACAAGAATGTGCAGAATCAAAGTGTCTCCTTTCCTTAGATAGGATTAGAGCTTAGACCCACCATTATACAGATAACCCTGAATTTTTTCAGGGATTGATTTGTTTTTCTGTAATGTTTATGAATAAATATCATTAGATACTTTTACTCTTTTAGGGCAAACTTTTGCCTAGGATTTGAAATTGGTACACACAATCATTGTTCATTCAACCATCAAAAAACATGGGACAAAGATTTATGTCTTCCTTATGGGGTTTTGTCTGTATCGAAGTTAGTACTGAAATTAAACAAAAATATAATAATTCACCAGCACTTATCTCTATTTAGCCTAGAATTATAATTTCCTGTTATTATGTCTCCATTTGGATATTGTCAGACATTAGACAATGTATGATAAGTATAACATTAGAATGTATATTTAGAGAAATAGTGTTGCTATTTTTTACCATATTTTTTTTCACTTTTAGGAAGATGCTAGTAAAAAGTGTTTTGAAGAGGTGGTGGATAATTTGTGCATTGTTTTTGACTTGAATAATTTTACATTATCCTGCATGGATTACCAGGTCCTTAAAAATTTGATTTGGCTACTCAGTAGGCACTATCCAGAGAGGCTAGGGATATGCCTCATTATTAATGCTCCAGTTTTTTTTTCGGGTTGTTGGGCTGTAATAAAAGGATGGTAAGCCAGTTTAGTTTTATTTATAACTTTTTTATGTACTTGGTGTTTATAAAATAAACAATCATTATCACAATATTTTTTACACATATTTACAAGAATCATCTGTTTTGTAGGCTTGATGAGAATACTGCAGGAAAAGTGACATTTGTGAACTCTGAAATGGACCTTTGTCAATATGTAATACCAGACATTCTACCCACCGATATGTAAAAAGGTATCATGTATTAGTAGCCATAATAAATATAACTTAAAAGTATCATTTTGTGTTGTTGTATATAATGTTTATTTTCATAATATATATAGATTATGGAACCTTTGTTAGACTAGATTTTTTACTAGTTTATGGAAAGTATTGTACATCAATGAATATATAATACACTAATTGTGTCCAGAAATTCATCTGATTCACCTTAAATATCAAAATACCTGCAATAATGTATTGGGTGTAATTCCTGCTCTTCAAGGAAAAACAGGATTTTTATGCTTTATTTTTACTGCTTTATATTCATCACCACATACCAAATTATATCTTTATTGCACCAGCAAATTGGACGGATAGAGATAGATACAGACTTTCTTAATTATTCTAATAGTATGAATTAAAATTTTTGTTCAAAGTATTAGGATAAGCAATATAAATATTATATTAAATATATAAAGAATTTTATAATATTTTGCGTTTGTAAATCAAAATTATTTTTTAAAAGTTAAATGTATACAGATTAAATAAAAAATTATGGTCATATAATTATTCATTAAAGCTAAGCTTAGGCTTTAAAAAATAATTATAAACTTCACATTGTGAAGCAGTTTAGTGCTGAAAATAATTAATGATTCTTATCTAAATATTTGTATTGTTAAAACATAATTTTCCTGCAGAACAGTGCAGGATGTTTTACTTAGTCTGATAACGCGTCATTTTTAGCAATTAGGTTATAAATTATAAAGGATAATTAGCCATATTACTTAATTTTTATTTATTTATTGAATATGCGTTAGATAGTTATAGTACAAGGAGTAAAATAAACTGATCTCTAAGTCATTGTAGTAAATAAAAAAGATTTGAAACACCGCCGTTGCATAGATGACCTAAACTTTTGAATAATTGTAATAAAAAAAAAGAACTTGATATATTTAAATATACTTACTCTAATTAGAACAGGGTAATCTGTAAATAAAAAATTGTGTATAAATTTAAATTTGAACACTCTCTGTGTTGTTGTATTTGAAATTTTAATACTATTTGTAGCAACAAGAAATTTGCCTTCACGTATTTAATGGCAATATAAATGGAGTTTTTTAAACAAGTTTAGATTTGTGTACCCATGATGAAGGCTGTATGAGAAAAGGCTACATATTCCAACATACCTGTTTTTAAGCTGACTTCCAAGAGATTACTGGTCCAAATATTATATCAATTTAATTGTAAATAAACCAAAGTTCGTAAAAATTTTGCATGATTAATTGAAATTAATAATTTATTATGGGCTTTTTTTACAATATAACATATTTATAAGTTTAATTGAAAGTTACATAAGTACATCAAAATAAACAAATGCGTTCAGTCAACACCGTAGTGGCGTAGCTACCGAAAGTCTAAACGGGGCAGTGCTTCCTTAGTCCCTTCCCAGTGGTCCCTTGGTCTCTGATTAACAAACTAAATTACTTATTAAATTGAATTATAAACCCGATTGTTAAATTTTACCGTTAAATTGTTTCCTTGGGGCCCTGGTTAACTTAAGCCACAGGGCCTTTGGTAACTTAGCTACGCCACTGAACAACAATATCCACAAGGCACGAAAGCGGTGTCATTGTAAATTTAATGTATAACAATAAATGACATTTTAATTCATCTTATTTGTCCTAAATTTATTAAAATTAAAACAAAACTTATTAGAGGCGTTAACCAAACTCCCGACCTACTCTAACTAAAAAGGTGTGGTGTCAGACATTTTTTTGTACTGACTATGCTGTTAAGTTATGTAAAGCCTTAATGGCTTAAAGCGTCAACAGCGGGAAGGGCGAGCGCAGAAGCTTTGCCAAGTGTGCGAAACAAGGAGAGTGGAGCGCAGAAGCTCTACTAACGTCGGGATCTCACATCCAATGAGTCATGTCTTAAGGAACATTTTACCCAGCTGTGAACATAGAAAGAACATCGGCTTATGTCGACAGGCTATTAAAGCAATCAAATTAATTTCTAAACATAGTTATTATACTAGAATAGGGGAGCCTAAAATGTGGCCATCGACCAAAAAAAGCACTCGATACTTATTATTTGTTTCTCTTTTTTATGTGTGATTAGACAAAGAAACATGAGTTTCATTTTCCCATTGTTATAATTTGTTGCCACAATCATTTACGGGCATATGGATCTTCCACTCTAGTACAATAACTCTATGCCCTCCTAAGGTATCTTGTCTTACGAAGTCATTGGGTAAGCGTGATTAGTAGAGAATAGAAGAGTAACAGAGCGTAATACTGTTTTGAATCATCTGTAATTCTATGACGTGGTGGTGTGACGTGATGTTTTGTACATAAAATTATTTAATTCGTAGCGAGAGAAAGCTTTTCATCTCGACTTCTTATTCGACTATTTTTAAATCTGCATGCATAATCAATATCATAAATACGTTGTATAATACTTTTCCTGTCGTCTTTGGGCCGTAACTTTGTTCAGTATATACCATATATATTTTTATTGTATAATATAAGAAAGCCTCTTGTCAACGTGTACTTGTTCCTAAATTGGATCATATTAAAGTGAAATTTCATCTAATAACATGAATGTTTTTATTATGCACTCTACTAAGAAATTCTACAGTACTAAGACTACACGGTATTTACCAAATTGTACCGATGACTTATCTAATACGGAACGTGCAATAGGCGAACGGTGAGACCTTGTGATCTTACACAGGGGGTCGCAGGTTCAAATTCGGGCAACCAATGAGTTATAAAAAAAACTTACATGCGTTAGGCACGTAATACGATATATAAATAAATATATGGGACCTTACAAACGGTTGTCCGTCCCCAAAGTATGTATAGCAATACTTTTGTGATGGGTGTCAGGGAACAGAAAAATATGTACACATATAATTTTCGGGAGTCGAGCCCGCGACCCGTTGAGCTGAAGACTGAAGAACTGAAGTCACTGCCACCTGCGCGCCAACAAGCCAATATATAATATAGTGTGATACTTTACAATTTTTCATGCTCTTCCTAACTTCGTAATAAAACTACAATATATTTGGAAATTTTCTAAGGTATTTTAATTAACCCGCAAATACGTATTGGAGTCGCATAGTGGATTTAAGTTCTAACCGCTCTTCAAATGAAGAGAAGAAGCCTTTGCCCAACAGTGGGATGGTATTTTACTTCTAAATACATCGGCCTGGTAATGTGAAATAATTTTCATTGCACTTCGTTCCCTAGCACTTGAGATAAAATCATCTAATCTTGTGAGATAAGTCTGAAGTATATATGAATACATGATGCGGGGCGGGCTATAAGTAGTTAAGTTTCAGCGAATATTTAGTCAAATATTTACGATAACATATCACATCAATATTGTTATGTCGTTTAATCAATGTTATCTTCGTTGGTTTTCTTTAGATTACATTTTATATTTCAGCCTTAACATTTTTAATGCTTTCGTTTCGCCAGGCTTAATTTAGGAATATGTTAATAATAGTTTAGAATAATTCTCAAGCCGTTTGGTATCCGGTAAAAAGAATAGACCCTACCCACCTTTCTTACCGAGGTGTCGTAAAAGGCGATTAAGGTAAATGCCGTGTGGTATCCGGCTGCATAGAATAGACCACCCTCATTTCTTACCGAGGTGTCGTAAAAGGTGTCTAAGGTAAGTTAGTGTCAGGCAGGCGGCCGGTCGTAAAATAAGCAGCCAAATCATGTGACAACATATTTGTAGCATGTTGTGCCGACCCCACTTTGATTGGGAATAGGGGCAGGAGGATGATGATGAGTTTAGAATAATTCTCGGAATGCCAATAAACTTTGTAGAAATAGTTAATTAATTTATGTATTTATTTTAAAGTAAAGTTTTAACTTATAGGAAGTTATGATTTTGAACTTAAAACCCCAAAAATGCTTCATTCTTATTAATATGTATACGGGTCACATCGCGACAATATCGAGTTACGAGCGTGGTGACACGAACAGTCAGTTCGTGCCCACGGCGGATGCAACTGCCGAAACGTCGAACCTTACACAAAGGTAACTCGATTTAGTCGCGATGTGGCCTGTATTTTACATATTAATAAGTATGAATCGCGAAAGTTTAAAATCTACCATGCTTCATTCTATTTTTTGACAAGATAAACTTTTACATCAGTTTCTAAAGTCTGATCATCACTCAGCTTAAAAATTGTCAGTTAAAATGTAGAGTAGAGAGGTAGAGGCCGAGAACTGTTTATGCAAAATGAAACATAGTTTGAAATTTCGAATAATTCAATATATGGGAAGCTCCAGTGATGCATCTAACAATATCAGATCGGATCAGACGATCGACAGCTAATAAATGTATCGATCTTTTATATCTATACAATGAGTCATTAATTGAACGTGTGCTTCCTTTCAATTTTTTAAGAACTTTAAGATCACATAAGAAATAGCAAGACCAAATATAACTGTAAATAAAACTAAATAAAATATATACTACATAATTTTAAATGCATACTTAAATACAAATACACGCACAGGCTCGAAGAAGCAACAAATTGTTTATAGAAAATGATGGCCCTCGGCAGGAATCGAGCAACCCGCGGTGCTGAAAGCAGGGTCACTACCCACTACGCAAACGGGCCAGTCAAAGTAAGCGAAATAGTGAAAGGATGCAAATTACGTCTTCTCTAAAAACTATGCAAGAGTTATTTTATTTGAGTTTTTATTTTCCAATTTGATATATTGTACTTATAAGCTCATCAGTGAGGTGTTTAAAATCGCTTGTTTCGTGTTGGTGATTAGGGTACCCGGGACACTGTCTAGCTTTCCGCTGCTCTCTGTGGCATAGCCAATGCCACTGAAGCTCATTGACAAATTTATGGTGGATGAGCGATGATGATCCTTTTTATTATTGTGTAATGCAATTTTATATGAATAAATTGTTTTCAATAGAATATCAATAGAACTATAACTACAGCCAATATATACCATAACTAGTTAAACGGTATCGAGCTGAATCAGCGATGCACTGAGCTCATAGCTTGAAGACCAATGGCCACGGAATCTTAAATTGTTGAAATGACGAATATGCTCATCCATTAAAATGGTCAGCAAAGAGAATTAAAAAGATAAATTGAAGTAAACATGATTGGGAATTATTTGAAAAGATTAACTCCGACAGAAGAGTCGATGGATAATGGATATAGGTTGAAAGGACGTTAAACGTGATTTTATAATAAAATAATCAATTATATTTTCTATAATATATTTACTTACAAAACAGTTAGGTATGTATTACAAATTAATTGCTGTACAATTTCAAAGCAAACATTCATATCGTAATTGTATTGTTTATACTGAACCATTTACGATGTTTCACAAAAGTAAATTGATAATATAATTATTACAAAGCATTCCTAATAGTTTTAAAAGTAGTAATTACAAAATATTTAAAAAATAACTGACACATTATATAATAAAGGTAAAAAGATATTAGCGTTATAATTAAAATAACATTATTCAGTCGCAAATACTTAAAATTATATCTACAAAAATTGAAATATAGAAAAAATTGGCACAGTTTCGTGTCGCATTGTGATGGGTCACTATTCCAGCAACGAATGGAAATAACTTTCACCGTGGAGTAAACCGCGACCCAAAATACACAATTATTTACAATATTCAATACACAATTATTACATAAGCACACTTCTTTATTGGGACGGTATTTACTTGACCACCTTGAAAGCATTTAAGGATATAAAGACCGACAAAATAATATAACCACCAACTAGCTGCTATCTTAAGGATTTTATTGACGAAAACAATGTCTGTAATTAAAAATAATACAGAACGAAAAATGTGTTGTAAATTCCCAACACGAATAAAATTAAGTTTAAAATTGTCTATATTAATGATATGCAAGACAAATTAGTATTAATGTTCTTTAATAATATTTAGTTTATATACCAAAAATGTATATTATAAATGAATTGCCAAGAAAAATTCATTTCGTTATTAATTTTGAGAGATGCGCGCAGTGATACTTATTAATCCCTAATGATTTAATTTATGAATTGATAAACACTTCTAAATCTGACTAGGTATTCAATCACACGAAATACATCAAAATATTCATAGAAAACTAAGGCATACATACATCATATTTATTATAATAAATACATAATTACTGATACATCAAACAAATGCAGCTGAACTCGCTTACATTCAGATGCCAAAATTAATAGTTCAACATACAGTCACATAATCGTTTTTCACGGTTTAAATTATTAACAAAACGGTTAGAATTCTAAATCTGAAATTCATAAACGAAGGCCGCAAAATTAAAAAAATGAATAAATATCACCCATAAAAATATACAATACTCGGATTTTCTTTATTTTTTCAACTACAGTTTTTGTACTAAACTTTTTCCTCAAAGGGATTTTGTAATTTATGAAAAATTCATTGTTTCGAAAACAAACATTGATTTATAGAGAATTTTGCCTTTACGAAGTTCCATAATACAAAATTAATGATTCAAATCAATTCAATTCGCGATTTGAGAAATCAATGTAATGCGAAATGTAGATTTACCATTTGAACTAGGGATGTTACGGAGCTCCGACTTCGGTTCCGAAAGGTCGGAATCTCCGATTGAATTCACACCTCCGACTCCGACTCCGGCTCCGATAAATTTTAGTCGGAGGTATAAGGAAGGTGAAATTGTCATGCGAATTATAATTCGTTGCCCTGGGGTATCTCCCCTCGCACGCTCAACTCTGGATCATTTGTTTATTTTCAGTATCTATGTTTAGACGCGCTTAAGTATTCAATTATTTAAATCGTGGTGGTCATATTGTCTAAAGACAGTTTACGAGTTTTTAAATTAATGAGGAAGGAGGCAGAGGTGGAAACCTCCGCCTCCGATTCCGACTTCGGCTCCGATAATTCAAATAAGAAATCTCCGGTTCCGACTCTGTTTCCGATAAACCCACCTCAGTAACATCCCTAATTTGAACATGCGTACAATTATCAAAGAACAATTAAAAAAACAAATATATTATTTCCAAAAACACAGCCAAATTGTGTATTACGTTTGACTTATTACTTTATTTCGTAATAGTTTCTTGATCATTCATTTAATATAATTGTTAAGATACTTTAATTTTGTATTTGAAAAAATATTTCCCAAGAAAACTGATTAAAGGAATATATTACAAAACTATATACTATAATGGTATAATGACTACAACACATTTCAGCAAAACTTAACGAGGTAATCGAGCTACCTAAATCGAGGGATTTAATTATGTGGATTTTATAATGGCGTCGTCAAATAAAAAAATATATATGTATATTTACAATTTACTTGAGTCCATAATTAATGTTAGAAAGCATACTTGGCGGCTGATATAGAATAAAAGCCTGTAACACTATGCTGTAAGCACACATAAATATATATAGTAAATACTGAATTTACACATACATATGCTTTTGTATATACTGAAACTACAATGTTTTTTAGTAATTGATTATAGTTTGATTGGCAGTGGACGGTTAAACTGGTTGCCCTATCCCTGAATCTACTCGACGAAACAATTTAGAGCAAATGATAAATGAGATTCAGCTTTACTTTTATGAATGTCATCTACACATTTAGTCTCCTATTTGAATAAAATTTAAACCATAGTAATAATGCTATAATTGTAAGTATCGTTCACTTCTAGTTTTACGAACCAAAAAATTCAATGTCAAAATTCTAATAATGAATAAGAAACTAGTCGAGCGAATCTAACTGAAAATTATAGACGTATATATCGTAACGATATTAGAAGAATAAATTATTATTTTCTATAATAATTTGTCTCAAATCCTTGGCTCGTTCGTCCGTAAACATAAGCTTATTTTCAATTTAACAGTCATAAATGAAGTACATAAACTTAAAGCCAATATGTAAGCCATCAACAAAAATTTATTAGTCTATGGAAATGTTTTTGTTTAGAAACTAGAAAAAATATATATACATTCAAAGTTTCTAAACGTAAGTCTACTGGTTGATGATTCATCGGTATTAATAATACTAATATTGGCGATTAAATAGTATAAATCCTTTGTGTAACATTTTTTAAATATGGCGTTTTTCAGGCACGCATGTTTTACCAAACATCAATTACAACACAGTATTTAAGGCGGGTATTAACCATAGAGTTATATACTTAGAGTATGGGACCCATAGACAGGCCTGTGACGACTCAATAAATAATGAGAGGGACGATGAAACTCATATACTCCATCCTTGTCTATTCAGATATAAAAAAGAGAGACAGATAGACTACCCTCGTTTGGTTTCTTTTTATGTAATATGTCATATTATAGGCTTTCCTACTCTAAGTATAATAACTCTATGGTATTAACACTATAAGCATTAATATTACAATCAAAAATAGTTATATGCTAATAAACTGTCCTAATTTAAATCTTAATAGCTTTTTCGTAAGGATGGGAATAAATAACTCTATATTTTTTACACTTATCACATATTATTAATGGGAATGTTTGTATTTTTTAAGTCATTAACTTTAGTCTCAATTTCTGTATAGTCCTAATACATCCTAAGCGGGTCTTTTAATTATTCATTGCTAATAATAATATATATGTATATAGTTATATAATGAATATAGAAAAACTTAAGAATTCATATAAGTAATGTAAATTTTTACTTATTCCGTTAAAATAAAATATTAATATAAAATAACATACAAATTAAAATTTTGTATTTAGTATAGAGTGGATGTTTGACTGTAAAATTTTGAAAAAATAATTCTGCAGGTATATTAAATAATAAAACGTTGGGTTAAGTTAATATAAAATCCGAGTGGCCACTAAAATGCTTTAAACCCCATTAAATTTAACTCAACAAAGTTAATGATATTAAAGTTCATATAAATAACTTCAATTAATTTATGAGCCTTAAGTTTTTTCTAGGTTTTTTCAAAATTATTTTATTAAAAAAGGTTTAAATAAAATTATTTCATCAAACCTTTTTGTCGGCAGAAATTATTTTATAAAGCTAGACATATGACTATTCTCTTCTAAATTGCTTTAACATAGCTACAGAAGTCTATATATTTGATTACTAGTACATTTAAATGTTATTTTAAAATATCTATTATCTCACAAAACATTATTGCCGTGTCTGCTACTGCATAAGGATTGATTAGGTTATGACTCGAAGTCCATACTACTATTATTTTTGTAAAGGAATGGATAATTTGGAATATTTTTACTAAATTTACGAATTCCAATAATTCAATTTAAGAATATGCTACAAATTTTCATTACGAAAAATGTAATTCAATGGAATGTCATTATGTATATATTTGAAATTTAAAATGGAGATGGGCAGAATTTATAACATAAAAATTCTTTCTAATCCTTTAAAGGTTATACTTTAACGCATTCACATGGAATTTATAGTCACATTAATTATTATTATTCTACTAGGAGCTTGATCTCATGTATTCATTCATAATAACACCGAAAATTCGATCAAATTTGAAAATATAAAAATGGTATTTCTTATGAAATACTTCGAAAACGAATAATTGGTAAATTTATGTTAATTTAACTTTCAGTAATAGAAATTCCATGTTTAGGAATTGAGGGCGTGACGAAAATTATCCACCGGACTATGAAATACATAACTATTAAAAAATAGTATCATGGCAAAGGGTAAAGGGCTATATTTTAAACCTTCAATAAGCAGAACATGTCGCCTCTTTACAAGAACAACGTGATATCTCTTAAAAAACTTTTTTTATTATTTCTTTTTTTATATCTTTTTTACTTATTTTTAGAAAGCACATTAATTACCGCAATAATTTAATTGTTTTTCCACACTAAAATTATCAATATTTTTAAACTTATCAATGTTTATATGTTTGAAATTGCTCTCCTGTAAAGTTGTGGTTTGGCAGATATCGCGTTGTTCTTATGAAGAGGCGATGTAAAATTCAAATTTAACTTTTAGTGAGTATGGTTAAGTAAAGGCCCATCTCAATTTGTCTTTTTAATAGCTATAAATAAAACCAAAGTCCTATAACACATTTCATTAGACGCTTTGTCAAAAGCAAAAACCAAAAATTAAAGTGCGTGAAATGATTTTGACATAAAAAATTATATTTAATATTTACTTTTGAAGTTTACGTCGTGTGGTATCCGGCAGAATAGAATAGACCACCCTCCTTTCTTACCGAGGTGTCGGAAGAGGCGACTAAGGTATGTGCCGTGTGGTATCCGGCTCCATAGAATAGACCACCCTCATTTCTTACCGAGGTATCGCAAAAGGCGACTAAGGTAAGTTGACATCAGGCAGGCGGACGGTCGTAAAATACGTAGCCAAATCATGTAACAAAATGTTTGTAACATGTTGTGCCGACCCCACTTAGAGAGTGATAAGGGCAGGAGAATGATAAATGATGATTTAATTTTGAAGTTTGCATTTCGCATTCCGAAAATACGTGTTAGTATTTTATATGGATTTTCTAGTGACGTATTAACTTTATTAAATTATTATACATACTGTAGGGAAGTCATAGCCATAGTCAAATACAGTTAGTTGGTTCTTCAATTGTGGGTGTATAAATGTATTTCAAATTATATATTTACCATTTGTCTGTCACCCATAACAAGTATTAAGGGGTGCAAGGGGTGCTAGTGTTTTTTATTGATATTTAATTTATTTTATTAATGAAGAGCATACTGCCGATAAACTGCTTAGCAGTTTGGCAGAGAAAAATTTGCAAGCAAAGATTTATTTAACTATAAGTTAAAATAAATTAACTTTGGGGTGTGATGACCTTGTGTGTAATTCTCCCATATTATTTATTATTTGCTTTCTCTTATTTAGGACACATTTTAGGTAGGCTCCATAACTCTATGGTTCAATATCATCAAAAGTAGTAAGTAACGTAAGTAGCAGCCTGTTACTGTCCCACAGCTGGGCAAAGACCTCTTCTCTCCGTTTTTGGAGAGAAGGATTGAAGCTCAGACCTACCACGCTGCTCCAATGCGGATTGGTAGGTTACACATATCTCCAGAATTCTCTAGAGATATGCAGGTTTCCTCACGATGTTTTCCTTCACCGAAAAGCTCGTGATAAATTCCAATTATGAATTAGACACATAGGTTTAAATAGAAAACTCATTTGTGATGCCCGGGGTTTGAACTCGTGACCCCCTCGAAAGAGTCGCACGGTCTAACCGCCAGGCTATCACAGCTCATCAAAAGTACAAAAGTAATAATAAAATTATTTCGCTTGTAATATGCGGAACAAAAATTATCGCGGATTATAGCAAAATAATTTTATTATTCCTTTCGTATTATCCGCTGCAAAGGAACGCCTAATTCCATAAATGATTCATCAAAAGTATCTTGATAATGTTGAGAGACCGGCTATACTCACATCTTATTTTATCGGATGAGCCCGCCGCGATAACGTCGGGTAAAGAGCTCATGAATAAGAGCCCCGTATGGGCTTGAAACTAGTCGGGCTCATCCGATAAAATAAGACGTGAGTATAGCCGATCTCTCAACATTAATAATGAATACCACACACGAGCTATGAGCTGTGATAGCCCAGCGGTGAGACCGTGCGACTCTTTCGAGGGGAACACGAGTTCAAACCCGGGCAGGCACCAATGAGTTTTTCTATTTAAACTCATGTGTCTAATTGATGATTGCAATTTATCACACGCTTTTCGGTGAAGGAAAACATCGTGAGGAAACCTGCATATCACTAGAGAATTCTGGAGATATGTGTAACCTACCAATCCGCATTGGAGCAGCGTGGTAGGTCTTAGCTCCAACCCTTCTCTCCAGAAACGGAGAGAAGAGGCCAATGCCCAGCAGTGGGATTGTAACAGGCTGCTACTACTACTACCACACACGATAGTTTAAATTCTAAAGTATCTTGATAATCTGTTATTGACTAGTTACACGTCGGTTGCGAGGGAGTGTTGATGTGGAGGCTGAGGACGATGGCGAGGCGGGGTCGGGGGAGCCCAGCAGCAGCAGCAGCAGACGCAGTCAATCGGCCAGCACGCTCTGCGCGACTCCGGCCAGCTCCTCCTTGAGCACTCGGAACGACGGCCGCTCTTCGGGCGCATGCCGCCAGCACGCCTTCATTACCTGTTATAAAACATATGTCATGTTTTTTTTTTTTAATCTCTACAAGTTATATCTATCTTAAATTACTTACACTCTACTACTATAAAAATCATGCCCACGTGGAATGGTCCCAAGAATGCTGGCACATTTTAATATGTTTGTGCAAAATAAACAGTGATAGTAGTGCAATGTTTTTGTAACTTTTATCAGAACAGTGTTTTCTCTACTACTGTGTAGTACTCTATTTTTATTTTGAGATTATCTTTTGTTAGTTATTATTGAATTGTTCCAAACCTACTATAAGACAACCACCAATTAGTTTGGCTTAATCATATGTATACCCTTCTATATTCTACAGCTAAAAATGTAACCAAGTGAGTAATATTATACGATATCTACATTAAATTACTGAGAATTGAGAGTAGTTTTTGTATAAACGTAAATTGTTCAAAATATGAAAATTCAACACGTATTACAATTACAAAAAATTACATTACAAAAAAAATTGGTTGATATAAATTTTCCAACTGCTAACTCAAATGGCTACTCATACTTAAGCATTACTCACATTATATATTTCATTTAAACATCCCTTAGGTTTTTCAAGCACATGCCCTTTCTGGACCATGTCTACTACTTCAGAATTCTTCATTTTGCCATAGGGTACTTTTCCACAAGTAAACACTTCCCACATTAAGACTCCTGAAAATCGCAAATTAAAAACTTTTAAATAATTTATAGAAATAGGCGTTACTTTGCGGAGGTCCATAATACATAAGTAATAGTAAAATTATTTTGTTTTAATCCGCGATAAAGTAAATAGGAAATATATTTATTGCTAAATGTAGAGTGGACTATACGTTTTCATACCTGGTACATGCAGGATTAGTTAAAACAAATGCACAAACTCCATCACTGCCACCACAATACACCAGCACTACACACGTTCACTATCACAAACTGAACAATCGTTCGCCCCGCAACCGAAGCATCATCAGGGGATAGAACGCTTTGCGATTTTGTCGTGGAGGTAACTCCATTCATTTTACCAGGTATTATTTAAAAAATATTTTAATAAAATTTTGATTTGTACATTTCCACAGTATTTTTTTGTATTCGTAATACTATTAATAGCCGATCTAATAAAAGATTTATAAACATGATGAATAAAATAACCCTTTGTCTAAATCTAATATTTCTAGTCTGTTTAATAGACTATTTTTTTTTATCAAGCTTATGTTGCAGTCACACGATACTACATTTATGAAACCTTTATATAAGTATATGAAAAAGTAAATAGTAATGGAATATGTCCAAGTTTCGAAACTTTATTACCAATAGTTGATGGGGCAAACGTTGTTTTGTCATTTCTAGAGAATTCCTTGTGTACATTATTAAAAAAAAACATTGGCCAAAAAAAAATGTTAGGGATAGACAACCTTCATCACTTAGGAGTATGAAAAATAGATAGTAGCCGATTCTCAGACCAACCGAATAGTAACGGCCTGTTACTATGCCCACTGCTGCCTCTCTCCGTTTTTGGAGAGGATTGGAGCTAAGACCCACCACGCTGCTCACCGAAAAGCGTGTGATAAATTGCAATTATCAATTAGACACATAAGTTTTAATAGAAAAACTCATTGATGCCTGCCCGGGGTTTGAACCCATGTCGTCTGTAGAGAGACGCACGGTCTCACCGCTAGGCTATCACAGCTTTAACTGAACTGAACTGAATATGCATATAAAATTTCATAAAAATCGGTCAAGCTGTTTCGGAGGAGTATGGTAACTTGTGACACGAGAATTTTATATATAAGATATTTTACTGTTAAAAATTGTTGCTGCTTGACTAAAGTTTTAGTTATCACTTAAGATCTAACTAGATTATCAAAGATAAGATTAGCAATTACCAATTAGATATTGCATGTCATGATAGTTCAATTAACGTATACGCTCTAACGTGCTTTTTTCTATGTATTACTAATGAGAAAAAGTAGTACAAACTTACCAAAAGCCCAAACATCTGATTTGGAGGAAAATCGGGTATAGTTGAGAACCTCAGGAGGTGCCCACTTGATTGGAAATTTAGTACCGCCTGAACTCGTGTATTGATCGTCCAGGACATATCGAGCAAGACCGAAATCTGCAACCTGATAAAGAAAAATACCATTCAATTTAATCTGAACTTATTAGAATTATGAGAAATGGAACTTTCCATTAGTATGATGTAGAATTTTAAAAGGATTTTTTCTAAAATTGTAAATAAAAAAAGTTACATGCTGTATATAAAAATTAAAATATAGTTGTGTAAATATAATAGCGCAAATTACATAAAATAAATTACATACACATATACCAATATGAATAAAAAAATATTTGTATTTTATTAAATGATATAATAAAAGTTAAATAAATGTCCTTAACGGTTTACAGAACTTAACTAATCATTATTTGTTTAATTTGTTAAAAATACGGCTGTATACAGTTAAGTAAAGAGTGAAATTGCAGTCTTAAGAAAATGCTATTAAAAAAAATATTTTTTAAAGATTAATGTTAATTTTATTGTAGGAAAGTCTCCCTTTATCCTACGTTTTATATAAATGATAAGCAAGTGGTAACTTTTTAATAGAACGGTAAAAAAATAAAGTATATTCCAATAATTTGTAAATATACATCATTGAGATACAATATTATTTTTTTCTAAAACTACGGCACATCAACATACATTTTACATTTTAATGTTCCAAGATAAAACAAAATAATTAGACACATAGATCTCGATTATCGACTTAAAAATAATAAGTGTACCTTGACGACATTTTCCTCTCCAACTAAACAATTTCTTGCGGCTAAATCCCGATGTATGTAATTATGTTTTTCTAAATATGTCATACCCTTGCAGACCTGAAAATGTAATTAAATAATATATTAGCTAGACACGGATCTCTTAAGACTATTCTTGTTTACATACTTTTGTCCTAAAAAAAACAGAGTATATAATTTACAATAAAAATCCGCGACAAAAGAAAATATATGTATTGCTAAATGCAGAGCGTACTATCCGTTTTCATACACGATGTATGTAGGATCCATAATAACTTGACTGTTGGCGCAGTGGGTAGTGACCCTGCCTTCAGCTCCGCGGGTCGCGGATTCGATTCCCGCCGAGGGCCAACATTTTCTATAAACAATTTGTTGGTTCTTCGAGCCTGGGTGTGTATTTGTATTTAAGTATGTATTTAAACTTATATATGTAGTATATCTACCAGTTGTCCGTCACCCATAACACAAGTATTAAGTTACTTACTTTGGGGACGGACGACCGTGTGTGTAAATGTCCCATATATATTTAGATTTATAATAACAGACTACACACATTGTCTACGACAATCTCAACAATCGTTTCGCCTCATAACCGAAGCATTATCAGAAGATATACAAACTCTCGCTCAAAACAAAAAAATATTGTTTTATTATTGGTGGTCGGCGGTGCATAATATTCGAGTTCAAATAACTCAGGAACTTTCGGTTGTTCAAATTTGAAATTCAAATTCAAAATATTCTTTATCCAAGTAAACTTGTAAACAAGTGCTTTTGAATCGTCAACTCTACTGCTGGATCTGAAAGCTGTTCCTACCGAGAAGAGCCAGCAAGAAACTCGGTGGCTGCTCTTTTCAAATATAGTTCTTATAACTAGTTACATTTGGTCATTACTATCCTGTACAGGGTAGAGGAATAGCTATATCGACGCATTTTTATCATCTATATAATCCTGAATAGTATAGTAGGCTTTTTGTATCAAACTCCCTTTAACAGTGTTTTTAAACTGTTTTAGTGGCACAGACAAAATCGATTGCGGAATTTTATTATAGAATCTTATACCCAAACCCACAAACGACTCATTTACTATTGTAAGGCGCAAAAAATTGTTTGTGTCAAAAATTGTGTTCCTACCACTTTAATAACGTCTTGGATTTCGAAAAATAAATCTTTTTTTCGATTAGGTTACTATAAAAGCAGACGTATCACGCGCCTCAGCGATAAAAAAAAATGGGAAGCGACACCAGTGACGCAATACTCTGCGATTGTAAGTATTGAAATTCGTACTAAAAAGCTGAAAAAAATTTCTAGGTTTTTCGTGTTTTCCACCAAACCGACGCACCCTTTTACGAAACAATATGATTCCAACCTGTATACACATGTCCAATAACACAGCAGGCCCCAGCTGGTCCGCCATGGTGCGTCGCAGGTAGTTGAACAGAGAGCCATGCCGCATGTACTCCGTGACTATATAAATAGGACGATGTTTGGAACAAACGCCGTATAGTTGAACTAGATTTGGATGTTGCAGTTTTCTGAAAACAACGTTATCGTGTAAACAAATTTATGTCTCTATGTCAAAATATCCAATAAACGTCCATTTATTGATATAGGACATATAGGAAAAAATGTTTCTACCAGTAATTGGATTTGAATTTGTTTCAAAATGAATTTGATAGATTTCTTTAAGGGGGTTTCATATTGAATCACATGGGTCTCAGCAGCCTATATGAGATCACATTAACCATAACTATTTATTTTAACAACCCCACGTTTCCCACTGCGGGGAAAGCTAATCCAATACCTTGATTCTTTAAAATTTTCAAGTTATCAAAATTGATCTCGCAGAGACATTCCGTCCCTAGAACTGTTCAACACCCGCTGTCTTTTTTATGGAGCCCATAGCAATAGCAGGTGGGCTATTAAAATAAATGCCATTATACTATAAATGTTGTATAAATGAATAAATATTAACGCTACCTCCGTCCTAGTCGAATTCTATGACATACGTATTACGAACTTTTTTCGCATGTTCGTAACGCTGCCACCGTCCTAGTCGAATTCTACGACATACGTATTACGAACTCTTTTCGCATGTTCGTAACGCTGCCACCGTCCTAGTCGAATTCTACGACATACGTATTACGAACTCTTTTCGCATGTTCGTAACGCTGCCACCGTCCTATTCGAATTCTATGACATACGTATTACGAACTCTTTTTGCATATTCGTAACGCTGCCACCGTCCTAGTCGAATTCTACGACATACGTATTACGAACTCTTTTCGCATGTTCGTAACGCTGCCACCGTCCTATTCGAATTCTATGACATACGTATTACGAACTCTTATTGCATATTCGTAACGCTGCCACCGTCCTAGTCGAATTCTACGACATACGTATTACGAACTCTTTTCGCATGTTCGTAACGCTGCCACCGTCCTATTCGAATTCTATGACATACGTATTACGAACTCTTATTGCATATTCGTAACGCTGCCACCGTCCTAGTCGAATTCTACGACATACGTATTACGAACTCTTTTCGCATGTTCGTAACGCTGCCACCGTCCTATTCGAATTCTATGACATACGTATTACGAACTCTTTTCGCATGTTCGTAACGCTGCCACCGTCCTATTCGAATTCTATGACATACGTATTACGAACTCTTTTTGCATATTCGTAACGCTGCCACCGTCCTAGTCGAATTCTACGACATACGTATTACGAACTCTTTTCGCATGTTCGTAACGCTGCCACCGTCCTATTCGAATTCTATGACATACGTATTACGAACTCTTATTGCATATTCGTAACGCTGCCACCGTCCTATTCGAATTCTATGACATACGTATTACGAACTCTTTTTGCATATTCGTAACGCTGCCACCGTCCTAGTCGAAATATATGGCATACGTATTACGAACTTTTTTCGCATGTTCGTAACGCTGCCACCGTCCTAGTCGAATTCTACGACATACGTATTACGAACTCTTTTCGCATGTTCGTAACGCTGCCACCGTCCTAGTCGAATTCTATGACATACGTATTACGAACTCTTTTTGCATATTCGTAACGCTGCCACCGGCCTAGTCGAATTCTATGACATACGTATTACGAACTCTTTTCGCATGTTCGTAACGCTGCCACCGTCCTAGTCGAAGTCTATGGCATACGTATTACGAACTCTTTTTGCATATTCGTAACGCTGCCACCGTCCTAGTCGAATTCGATGACATACGTATTACGAACTCTTTTCGCATGTTCGTAACACTGCCATCGTCCGATTCGAATCCTATGATATAAGTATTACAAACTCTTTTCGTATGTTCGTATCAATATCAATATAGTACAGAAAAAGCAATAAAGTACATAATCAACGGTAATTTAACAGTGAGTAAGTATATAAACCAATAAGTCATCATCTACAGCGTCTTGGATCTAAAAATTTCATATTATAAGTTGGTCACAACGCCCAGCAGCGTTTTCAATTAGAAAACCTTGACAAGTCGCTGTCCATACTCACGTCATGACCTTGGCCTCGTCAATAAAGTCGTCTTCGGACATGGTGCCCTCTTTCATCATCTTGACCGCGGTGTCCGTCCGGCCGCGCCACCGCCCGCGCCTCACCACACCGAACTGACCAGCACCCAACTCTTCCAACAACACCAGTTCCGATGGATCGATCTCCCATTTGTCTACAAATAAAAGTCTTAGTCATCTTTGTACATAAAAATTATTACAATATATATATATTATATACCCACTTTGGATCAGAATGTTGGGCAATGAAAAGGATGGATGAAAGAAGAGTGCATGCAAATGAGATGAGAATGTTAAGGCGCTGAACAGAGCCAAATAGCCTGATTTTAAACACGTTTTTAACAAAAGCTATAGGGATGACGATTGAAAGAAAAATATATGTTTATATACATCATATCTCAGAGAGAATGTAAGATTTCAAAACATGATTACGATACTTTTTTTCGATAAAAAAAATTGGTAAATAGACCTCTGATTTTTACTTTGATCTTAAATATCTCTTATATTTATCAACAAAAATTGGTAAAATTAATAAGACTAATAAATCATTATAATATAAAGAGAATGTAAGATTTAAATTTTGAATTAATTAAGATATTTCATTCAAATTAAATGTTTTTTAGAAAATAACAAAACTGAAACGAGTCATCGTCTCGCTTCTCTTTTACATCTACGAATATAGACAGTGATCGCTGAGGCGCGCTGCTATACGGACGTGTGTCGCTAGCTGCCGTCTTTTGTGACTATTCCTTGTTGATAATATGTCTTTTTTTAGGTGTTTAGTTATAGTTTCAGCATACTTAGTTTTATAAGATTAATTAGACATAAGTTTTTCAAATAAATTGTACAAAAAAAGTTTGGATAAAACAGTGTACACCTACAATGGGTGTTAAAAAATTAATTTTGTCGCTACGCCGTCGCAGAAATTGTGGGCGTGGCTTATATTCCGAAATCTGAATTTGCGCCAGCTCTGTTCAGCGCCTTAAGATGGATGTGTGGTGTGACAAGATTGGATAAAATAAGAAATGAGTATATAAGGGGAAGTATGAAAGTTGCGCCCATTGTAGAAAAGATGAGAGGTGCAAGATTGGGATGGTATGGACATGTAATGAGGAGGGATGAAAATCATGTCACTAAACGAGTGTTGGATATGAATGTGGATGGATATGTGACTAGAGGGAGGCCTAAAAAGAGATGGTTGGAATGTGTGAAGTATGACATGCATATAAAAGGAGTAGCGCCAGAGTTGACGAATGATAGAAGAGAATGGAAGAGGAAAACATGTTGTACCGACCCCACTTAGAGTGGGATAAGGGTAGGAGAAAGAAGATATTATTTACCCACTAAATAAATATTCTTGTAAAAAAACTAACTAGCTCCCCAATTTGAATTATGAGGACACAGAGAAATTAATTCACACGAGTACTTAATTTACACATACATCATATAATCTACACACCTACACAAATATACACACACCCATAAATTTATATACTATATATTATACTATTATATATAATATAATTATATACTATAATATTATATATATACTTTCTTTCGTTTTTCTTAGTAAAGTAAAGTAAAGTAACAGCCTGTTACTATGCCCACTGCTGGGCTAAGGCCTCCTCTCTCCGTTTTTGGAGAGAAGGATTGGAGCTAAGACCTACCACGCTACTCCAATGCGGATTGGCAGGTTACACATATCCCTAGATTCTCTAGAGATATGCAGCTTTCCTCACGATGTTTTCCTTCACCGAAAAGCGTGTGATAAATTGCAATTATCAATTAGACACATAAGTTTTAATAGAAAAACTCATTGGTGCCTGCCCGGGGTTTGAACCTATGTTGTCTCTAGAGAGTCGCACGGTCTCACCGCTAGGCTATCACAGCTTGTCGTTTTTCTTATTTTATTGTAAATCTTATCTTATTTTATTATATATTTCTCTTATTTTTTTATATTTATTTTAATAACGTTTATATTTGTCGTAGTATAGTATATTTGAGTTTAAGTATATATTAGGGCTTTTAATTTTTTGTATGGGGGGAAGTCCCTGGCGACCTGAAATACAGGGAATCCTAGTTCTGGCGTCAGTTTCCTTCCCCAGTGCACCCATTTAGAAATTTTTGAAATGAATTTTTTGAAATGTATGTAAATGTTTTTCGCTGTCAATGTCATGGAGTCGCTGAAAAAGATTAAATCGGTCGAATTTTGAGAAAATCGCTTATCTATTGAAATTTATTCTTATTTATTGTTCGTAATTTTCTTACCATGTGAAAGTCCAGCGGTGGGCGGTGCTGGTCTGTCACACGGTGTAGTCTTGAGCCTCGAACATAGACCCCCGCTATTGTGCTTGTGATAATTGATAAGTTCCGGAATACTTGAACAACAATGCTTGTCCGAGAGATAAAACTCGCCTCGTGCGTTTTGTTTTATGTGATAGTGCTTGGTTTGCGGATGATTTCTGCAAATAATTATACGTAACATGATACATCGCATATTAACATCCTACATCGCGGTGGTCTACTCTCCCTCCTTCTTATGAATTTGCGATCAGATCACGTGTCCTGACGCAACTTTAATTTTTTTTTACCCATCACAAAAAGTACACAACGTCACTAAAGAAGTTTTCATCATCAAAAATCTATATACGTATATTACGACTTTCACAATTTCAACAAAGATAATGATTTATTAGCGAAAACAAAAAACAATTTAAAGAAAACAAAACTCGAAAGTATAAAAATACCGTTACGTACAATTACTGTTAATAATCGTACTCACACTTTGGTATATAAAGATAGAGTGTACATTCCTTTTGTAGAGGAGTTTCGTACTACAAAGCAGCCCTCTTTGTCTTCTTGTTTGAGTAATGATTCAGCCCGCTGCCTAGACATTTCGCCTACGTACCATCTGCAACGCAAAGTAAGGCACTCGGTTAAATACAAGAAAAGGTCGTATCTCGATTAACAAAGTGACAATGAAAGAATTGGTATCAAAAAATACTTTTATCTTATATATAAATATATTTTATAAACTTATATTTTTAAAAAATGTGATAGACAGTTTTATTTCGAGAGTAGGTCATCAGAGGTCGAACCAGACTGAACAATAGCAAGTAGCATAACGAGCTCGCTTAGTCGATCTTAATTTGAAGATATCAGTAGCATAAAAAAAACATTAAAATCGCAACCAAGCTTTACAGTATTATCCGCGTGATCAATCTGAATGAATATTTCATAAAAATCTCAGTAATTTTGGAGCCTATAAGGCACAGATAAAAGATATCGTTTAATACATATATAGATAAAAGGGTTTTTTGCCACACTGTTCAACCATTAAATCGTATATTAAATCCTATTCCATCCATTAAATCCTATATTTGATTACATGTTAATGTTAACTTTAACTATAGCTTAAGTTAATTTCGTGAACTTAATGTCCAATACATAAGCTTTATGAGTCAAAATAATTACATTAAATCTCATTACGTAAGAAAACCTATGTATATTAGAATAAATATATCGTATTATATAAATACGAAAATCTTCCTGTCTTTTTGTAACGAACTTACGGCTAAGCCGGTATAGCAGTATTAATAAAATAAAGCACAATTTAAGTTTATATACTGAGGTAACATACAGGATAATAAAAACCGTTTTTGCTATGGTGAACAGAATAAAACAATCGTACAAAATAGAGGGTATTTTAACATTAAAATAGAGGCCAAGCAAGTCTCGGGTACGTAGTGGTAGAAAATATAACGGGTTATTGTATTGTAAAGTGCTACCGGATGCTAGCATCCGGGCATAGGGGACGACCGGGGACGACATGAATCGATTAATTTTAGACGACCTTAACAATATCCTATCAACCAATTCTGTTCTGTCAAGTCAAAACGTTTCAAACTACGTTAATTTTTTGAGTAATTCGTATTACAAAAACTTTCTATATGTAAAAATGTATATTAAAAAAATGTTTTATCCTGTACTGTGTCTATGTTAGTCTGTTACACTTTCACGGCTAAGCGGTGGACCGATATTGATTTAATAAAATTTTTAAACGATATAGAAAAGATTTTTGTTGCCCAAAAAAGAGCCATACGGGCTATCTATAATATGAAGCAACATGAGTCCCTTCGCGAAAAGTTCCAAGAAATAGGCATACTGACTGTAGCATCACAATATATATATAGTAATATTCTATTTGTACGGAAAAATATAAGTACGTATAAATCAAAATTTGATGTATATCATAGACATACGAGAGGTCACAAACAGCTTGCGATACCTGCGTCGCGACTCAGCAGAGTTAGCAACTCATTTGTTGGTCTCGCTATTCGCTTCTATAATAAAATTCCTCAATCCATTCTAGACCAGTGTACAGAAAGATTCCAATCAAGTGTAAAAAATATGCTTATACGTAAAGCATATTACAAAATTGAAGATTATTTGGTTGATAAGAAAGCCTGGATTTGAGGATCCTTTCAGCTTCATACAAGACAGCGGTTTGATAATGTATAATTGAAAATATTTAAAAGATTGACCGCCGAGTTTCTTGCTGGTTCTTCTCGGTAAGAGCAACATTCCGAACCAGTTGTAGCTTCATTAATCATATTGATGCTTGACGATTCAAAAGTGCCTGAAATGGTTTATTTGAATAAAGATTATTTTGATTTGATTTGTTTTGAAACAAAGCTCATACTCCGGGTGATACACTGTAAAAAAAATCCCCTTTTTCTTTCGGGAACAGGCCAAAAACATATTGCATTATTGAGGCTACTTAAACGTTTAAGCCAGCGTAAACAAAGTCGAGGGTACTAATAGTAATCTAAAATCATATGTTTCATTTTATAATTAACTGAATGTAACAAAGACGATGACATAATACTGGTAAAAATGTATGTACTACAAATTATTAGTCTTCAATAATATTATGTATAAAGACTTAATATTATACATTACTGTCATAAACGATACACAACAACAAATCAAACCTTCACTATAATGAACTATACAAATATTTCTTACTTACTCTATAATATAAAAATATCAAACCAAGGTCCTTTAATTTAACTGACCTTCTAAATATCACGTTGCGTTTTTTGTATTAATCCAGTATAATAGGTATTAAGTATCAACACTAATGGCATAAATGTGATTAATGACTCCATTATTAATGGATTGCACGGCTACGTTAAAAGTTTTACACGAAAATCGACATTGGCGTACATTTTTAGGACAAACTTCCTACGTACATTAATCCACATATAAAAAGACACTCGGGATTCATCCATTTTCTCATCCATCCATTCATCCATTTCCAGGTATTCATGGATAAAGTTTTTCTTAGTATTATTATTTTTTGTGCAGTCTGTCTGTCTTTCGGTTTTTTATGCTTTCACGGATTCAACTAAAAAATACAGATGGAATTTGGTATAACTAAAGTATATACACCGGGTTTATATATACATTATTAAAATACCCTTTTTCCTTAGAAAATATGCAAAAATAGAGTACATACATAGTGTAGGGTATTTTGACACTAAGTTCACGCGAACCAAAGTTGCGGGTATCACTAGTCCTATGTAGCGTAAGTCAAAATCCACATATCCTACATCGAGATTCACACCTACACAAGCAGGTGCAAGTGCAGGTGGCAAGCAGGCAAATTATCAAAAAATTTCTAGAAGCTTCATATTTCCTTTATCACATCTATTCATATGGTTTTAATAAAATGGATATCTAAATATGGTGTTTTTTCTGCTTATAGCTTACCACGGACTTTGGCAATCTAATAGTAACTAAAGCTTAGAAGTTTCAAGATTGATAGTAATTTATTAAGCTTTTTATTTAAGAAATATATAGCGTCTCTGCGAAAACATTAAGAAAATAACAACTGATACAGAATGTACCCATATATAGCTTGAATGATGTGTTTAAGGATACAATAATATATTATTATGCATAAAACAAGAACAATGCCAAGGGTAATTCAGAATCTATTTAAGGATAGTGATGTGCTATTCTTAAGGAAGGCTTAGATAAATAGTATATAACGGCCTTATGTAAATTGACTGAAATAAATATATGTGACACTAATTTTTAATGCGGGCGAAACCGCTGGCACATCTAGTGATAAATAAGATGTACACAGCAGATGCGTTCACAAGCCCACAGTTTTTAAAACAATTTAATTCGACCTCTAGCGCTATTAATGCTAACGCTGCATTAATCACGGCCATGTTTACATTACCACTTGACATGCAAACAAATATAATACTTATTCATTAAGAACCTTCAATTTCGTGACATTGCAGCTGCCTATTTGATTATTAAGGAAAGTAAGAGTTTTATAATGACTTGTATACATTGGTGTGATATTTCGCATTGAGGTTGAATTTTATGATAAACTCGCTGTGCCAGCGGCTTCAACACATCGATATCAGTTGTCACAAAAAAAACCGAATTGGAATTTTGTACATAAAATTAGTTATTGTGAGTTAACCTTAAAAAGGTAAGAGATAGAAACTTGCTATCGCGGACTTTTTTGTAGTATTTTTATAAATCTACAATTCTCTAGTACATTATTTTAGCGTGACTGCTGGTTTACGCAGCGCACGCGACTAAACCTCCCAGCAAGCAAGTTTTTTAACAACTGCTTGATTTCTTCAACACAATTAACATAATATCGATATGTACTATATACCTAAACCAACCGGAAGTATTGCATTATCTTTTGGAGAAAACCGTACAAAAATCCGTTTAGTAGATTTTGAGAAAATCGATTACATACAGACAGCTTTTTGGGGCTTTGTTTTATAATAAGTATAGATAATGAGCTTATATTCGGAGATTTTCATTATAAACACCTTAATGTGAAATATTCCGTACTATATTAGTGAGATTTTAAAAAATGGGATTTATTTTACTAAAAAAATTGATAAAAAAAAGCAGATAAAACCTCTAAGGAAATAAATAAACCAAAACAGTAATCACATGTTTTCACCATCATTTCTTTCTACTTAATATTATAAATGCGAAAGTCTGTCTGTCTGTTCGCTTTCATGGCTAGTTCAGGAATATAGGAAAAAAATTGTACAATTGAAGCTCGTATACCGGATAGCATATAGAAAAAAAACAAATTCGTTTTTCTTTGAGACCAGGAAAAAATACATAATGAATAAGTGAGGGTATTTTAATATTTAGGTTGTCGCGGACTAAGCTTATATTTTATTAATGCAAATAAAAGGATTTACTTTACTTTCGTCGATGAATGAAAAGGTCGAGTAAACGGTAAGATATAGCTTATATTTCGTGCACTGATGACTGTTTACGAAATATTATTACGCCGTGGAATTACAAGCGGACGTTGAGATAAATATACATACAAACAAGTATTCTAAATATGGGAAAATTAACATGAGTATTTCGTAAAACGTATTGATTACAATATTACAAAACACATTTATGACCGACAGACCGCCTGCAGATATGTTTATATAGATATATTTTATTTTTGTTTGGTAGACTAGCTCGTGAAGTCCATTGAAATCTTACATTTTTTAAGCCTTAGTTTACGTTTTTCAAAGAACGCAATTTAATTTTTTTTTAATGTGTAGCAGAGGTCAGGAAAAGAAGTTCAATTTTGTGGAGTCTTAACACATGTCCCCTGGTTGCTATCTTAAAAAAGGGGTGGTGGGTGAAAAGTTTTCGCGCTGTTTTTTCTGAACTGACTGACCCGCTGGCGCAAAGGAAACCCTGCCTTCAGCTCCGCGGTTCGCGGGTTCGATTCCCGACTAGGGCCAACATTTGCTACAAACAATATATACAACAACAAAAATCGCAAAGCTTTGCGATTTTGTCGTGGAGTCTATCTCCTGATGATGCTTCGGTTGCGGGGCGAAACGATTGTTGAGTTTGTTTGTAGTGAACGTGTGTAGTGCTTGTGTATTGTGGTGGACGTGGTGGAGGTTTTTGCATGTGTTTTTACGAATCCTGCACGTATCGGGTATGAAAAAAACGGATAGTCTACTATACATTTAACACTATATATAGTTCCATTTATTGTATCGCGGTTTTAAGAAAAATAATTTTATTATTACTTTTGTTATATGGATCTCCGCAAAATAACGCCTAATTCTAAAAATTATACAAACAATTTGTTGGTTCTTCGAGCCTGAGTGTATATTTGTATTTAAGTATGTATATATTTAAAATTATATAGGTAATATATCTAACATTTGTCTGTCACCTATAACACAAGTATTAAGTTATTTACTTTGGGACGGACAACCGTGTGTGTAAGTGTCCCATATATTTATTTTATTATTATTACAAACATGTTAAAGATAAAAATTTAAAGACTCGAAATGACATATTGCATAGTTTTACGTACTGAAAATGTAGACACAGCTTACAACACAGCAGACGAACAGAATAAAATAGAAAATAACAATATAATAAATACTTACTCATATTTTTGTAATCCTATTGTCTCCTTCTCCTTAACGTAATTACTCGGAATATAGCCAACCGAGCTGAAATAAACAAAAAAGTGAACATCTATGTACATACTAATCTAATAAGTTAGAAAATGAATTTGTTTGCCCTTCTTTTATGTCCTAACATAATAACAGACCAATTATATTTGTGGTACAGAGTGGGCGTATATTCGAGAGTAGAACGCGTAACTTTAAATACGTATAGTACCCTTCATTAAATAATGCACATCGATGTTTAGAACGAAACAGCCGGCCAGTTCGGTTTCGTAGAGCGTTGTCACTGTCACACACGGGTTCGTCAGTCTGTGCGACAGAGACAATGCTATATGAAGCAGAATCTAGCTGATTTCCCTCTCAAAGCCTCGATGTGCATTATTTATTGCCGCGTACTATAAGTTAGTATTCTTTAGGAGCTTACATATTCATATTTAACTTTTAAGTCGTTTAAAGTGAAAGCAACCATCTCTACTTATTATAAACTAAGTCCCCAAAAGGTGTGCCTGTATGGGATCGATTTCTGAAAATCTACTTAACAGATTTTTGTACGGTTTTTAAATAAAGATAGTGTTATTCTTCCCGAAAGTTTAGGTAAACAGTACATTACGGTTTTATGTAAATTGTGTTGAAGAGGTTGTAAAAAACTCGGATGCTGGGAGCTTTAGTCGCATGCGCCGCGTAAACCAATAGATATATACCAAAGTAATGTACTAGAAAATTGTAGATCTACAAAAATACTACAAGAAAGTCTGCGACAGCATGCGCTTTATCTTATAGTTAACTCACAATAACTATTTTTATGTTCAAAATTTCAATTCGGGATTTTTTTTTATAAACTTATTACAACGCGGACAAAACCACTGGAACTACCCATAAGATAAATATTAAAGTATTTCTTAAGAAATTTTTGAACTTACACCACTGTTCAAATTTATTTCATTAGCTACTTTTAAATTTCTCGTATTTTTAGTTTGAAATAACGAATGAAAATAAATATTTGGTATGAAAGAAACTTTTATTTACCCATTTTCATCCTTTACTTTCCACCAGTGTTCCTGTGAGTCATCAATAACCTCATATTCGGCCCCCTGCGAAAAAAACAACACATTTAGTACTTTAATGTTATGAAAAATACATACGATAACAGATAATTAAATTCATTTTTATAAATCTATTATTAGTTAAAATTATCAGAAAAGTTTTAATTATTAAATACTAGCTGTGCCAGCGGCTTCGTCCGCGTTTAAATCAGCGTGTCAATTTTAAACATAAAAGTGCGAGTTAACCATATTCAAATTCAAATTCAAAATATTCTTTATTCAAGTAAACTTGTAAACAAGTGCTTTTGAATTGTCAACATCTACTGAAATAGAGCCATGCTATCGCGCACTTTTTGTAGTATTTTTATACATCTACAATTCTCCACTACATCAATTTAGCGTATATCTGCTGGTTTACGCAGCGCACGCGACAAAAGCACCCGGCAAGCAAGTTTTTTAAGAATTGCTCGATCTCTTCAACACAATTTATATAACACCGATATGTACTAATTACCTAAACCATCCGGAAGTGTTGCACTATCATTTGGTGAAAACCGTACAAAAATGCGTTCAGTAGATTTTGATAAAATCGATTACATACAGAGAGACAGCTTTTTGAGACTCAAGTGCGCTGCTTAAACTATCAGAGATCGCTAAATTAATGTACTAGAGTATTGTAGATCTATAAAAATACTAACAAAAACTCCGCGATAGCATGTCTCTATCTCTTATGGTTAACTCGCAATAACTACTTTTGTTGAAAATTGGAATTCTAGAAAAAAAATTGTGACTCGCTGATTTCCACGCGGGCGAAGCCACTGGCAAGGCTAGTATAATATAAATATAAATAGAACACAAAATATAATAAAATAAAAGGTATATAATAAACATAATTGATTAATAAATAAAATTTATTATTGCCACATAAATGAATTGCAATAAATTACAAAAAAAATGTCAAAAAAAAAAATTTAAATGTAATATGAAACATGTGTATGTATGGAATATAAAATATTTCAAAAAGTACCTGTTGCTTTTTATTACAAAAGTTATTATAAAATTATTTTAAGTCGTCAACTGTTAAACAAATTTATAAAACGCACAATTAGTATTAAACTGACCGAATTCAAAACTAGGCTTAATTGAGCATTATACATTGTCATCCTAACCCCTCGTCCGCACGAGAGGTTTTTTAACGAGCGTTAAAAAATCGTCGAAAAGAAACAAAATGGGTATCTAGATATCACACGACAGCGCTTTTAAAACGCGACGTATTTTATCGTTCAGTGTTCCATTTTAGGCGTTAGGCGTAGGCCGTTAAGCCGAATATACCATACGAAACTTCTTATTACGCCTACTGCGGAGTTTAAACGTGACGTATTTTTTACGCCCGTGCGTACGAGGCATTATTTCAATGCAATGACATCACGTCACTAAATATTAAAAGTGTTTCTTGTTTTTTTAAGTTATGGATCTCTTTAAAACTTACAAGTTGTGTAGGCGCTACGCTACGCTTAATTGCAAACAAACAACTTTTAAGCAACTTTTTTGCATTAGGTCACTTTAATACTAAGCGTGCGAAATGGTTTTAGTAAATATTAAATTCAATTAAAACATATGAGAGGTAAATTCATTACCTTTTCCAACGAAAGGTCACCGCTTTCAATCGCCTTGAAGGGATATAAAGCGACCACAACTTTGGTCCTCTGTTTCTCCTTAAAAAAAAAATTGTTACTGCAATATCTCGGCATTCGGATCACACGTTCATTAATTTAGACAGGAGTTTATATTTACACTATAACATTAATATGACATTGGCGCAGTTATCATGCTAGAGTCGAGAGAGTAGAGAGTGGACTTAACAAATTATTTTGAATTTAAAAAGCTGTAAAAATCGTGAAATTATGACTTATATTCCATTGTGAACTTTTAAGCGATTAATAAGAACAACGAATCGGATGTTAGCTACTCAAAAAAATCAAGTCAGAACATCCGACAGAATAGAACATAAATAAATTAGGCAATCCTAATGGATTGCCTAATTTATATGGTGAGTATTTCAGTGAAGTCCAAAAGTCTCTTATATCGCACAAACTTGTGAATATCTCTTAAACGTATACCAAGTGTAAACATATGGCTGCCCTCTAAGTGTGCGTTTAGACTTGTTATATTATTCACGCCTGAAACAGGCATTATTTTACTTAGGGCATATTGTGTTTTTTTTTAATGAAAAGTTTAGATAAAACTTTAATCTTTTATAGATGCACTTCGTTGATCATTAATATTCCGTAACTACATGCTCGTTGGCGCAGGTTTGAGTAACCCTGCCTTGAGCTCCGTGGGTTGTGTGTTCGATTCCCGCGGTTGGATCTTTGAGACTGGGTAATTATTTTTTATAAACATTTGTTTAAAATATGTAAGTATATAGTTGACAGTTGTAGGTCACCCATAACAAGTATTAAGTTATTTTGGGGACGGACGTTATATTAATTTTTTAATTATTTATTGCATAATTAATTTAACATAATTGTTTATGATGTTGTTTTAAATTATCTCCGTATTTATTTACAATAATATTGGGTCCACTTTAAATATTTCTATGTTCAAATACCTATCTATTGATCTCCGAGATTCAACTCAATTAATTCATAGCGCGATAAGAAATAAGGAATATAAAACTAAAAAAATAATGTAATGCAGGGGTGTCAAACTCAAAAGTTAACTTTGACGCAAAAAAATGTTTAGAGAAATATTGTTTTTTATTAGTACATTGTAATAAACATTTAAGGTTAAGTCATTGAAATAATCCGTATAGTTTATTAATAAAGTATATTATAATTTTATAGTTTGGTTTCGTTTTTACTATTTTATTTTTACTTTTTGTCGGACATATTCACTGTACCGCAAAAACGTTCATTTCGGGCCGCGAGTTTAATACCCCTGATATATTGTAAACAATCAGTTTGATCAGATAATAATATCGTAGTATTTTATTTCATAAGTAATTTATTTTGACGATATGAATAATTATTTTTCTTTTGATATTTTTATGCACATTGTCGTTTTTTTCATCGTATCTTAATCCATAATAATTTTTCAAATTTCCAAAGAATATTCCAAAAATATTATATGTTTCCTTTCCGGAGTACGAGTATTACAAAACTGATTTATGAATGATTTATTAAAGAGCTTCTTCTGTCTTATACAAACTTCTAGCAACAGAGACCAGAAAAGCTGACATAATTCGTCGTCTTCGGGAGCTGAGATGAATCTATGTGAAGGATTTTGCTTTTAGAACCGGTAGACGTCGGGTTCTCAAAGCTTACTTTGGCTTTTCACCACATTCCCGAAAGCATGATGACGCCTGTCCCACTCGGTGAAGCTATAAAAGCTGCTAGGGCTAAAACTATATCGCCCCATCCGAAGAAAAAAGTTACATGTCCCATGTAAAAGCATAGAAAATGTGACTCTGTTCTTCGGATGGGGCGATATAGTCCATTCAAAAAAGTTTCCCAGATTGTTGAAATTGAAAATTCAGGACAGTTATACACGATTACGTGCAAAGATGACCTTAAATAAGTCAGCCTCTGGATTGAATCGGCACGAAATCGTTTACTCCCGAAATACAATGATTCATTAAGATTTAATTAAGATTGAATTATTACGATTTAATGCCTTTTATGGTTATGAATTAAAATCGAAGTTAAAGAAGTTTGATCCGTTAAATCGAAAACAACATTGCTTTACTTTATGATCAAGAACAGCTAATAATATAAGTATGTTGAGATTAAGCTGTTTACCTTGGGCTTCGCCGAAGGAGTCCCGGGAGGCGCACCGCCTCCCCCCGGCATTGTGACTGCCGCTGTGACAGCTGTACATAAATATAACAAATTTTAACTTAAACTCAATCCTTGTGAGATGCTACGTAACTTTTAAATCTTACTTAAAATCTTATTAATTAAATCTTTATTTCTTTTCTAGATTATACGTATTTATATATATTCTTAATTAGAAAAAAAGGTCTTTAGCTTATTTATAAATAGGAAATTCCGGAACAAAATTCGCATTTTAAATGAAGCATCGAAACATTAACATTGAACGATATATAATGATAACGTTCTGAAACAGAACTGCGATTTCATATTATTAGCCCTTCAGGAATGGATTTCGTAATTTTTTGCAACTGAGAGAATTTTGTAGTACGTTTTTTTATATTTTAATAAAAATCATTTTTACGTATAAATTTGTATAAGTAGACATAACATGCTTTTGAATCTTTTTGTTAATTTTTATTTATATAAATAGTCATTTATGGAAGTCAGATATTTTTTGCAGAATTTCGTAGTAATGACATAGTAATTTTGCTATAACCATTATAGTAGTATTATAGTAACTGAGTATTCGTTATTATGTATATTAGTCAATTAATTTAATAAGGATAAACAACTAACAATAACTATGACTATGACCGATAATAATAAGTTAAGGTAAAAAATATTAACTTGTAGTTGATCTAAAATAATCTTAAAGAAACGAAAAGTTTGAAGAGTTCAGTTTGAAACACTTTTTATAAACAAAAACTTGTGAAATTATAACACGAAAAAATATGTATCAATAGATATTTCTCACACCGTTTATAAATTTTGCGGTATTCAGTTGCTATACACGTTTTAATAACAAAAAGGAAGTCGAATTGCATCACATCCTATTTATAAAAATAAAATATTGTTGAATATATTACTAATAGCTTTACATTTATCGTATCTCGCTATCAACATATATATATTTTTATATTCTGCAACTAAAGGGTATTTTACACTACATGCATATGCGAGTCCTAGTACACCCTTAAACTTGACTAATCTAAGTAATCTAATAAAGTATTTTAAAGAAGGAGAGTTTAAACAATTTGCATGCTTATATATTCCATTTTATAAATTTCATTGCAATCGTGTCTTTAGTATTGAAGATCATTTCACTCTAATTACCATTAATGTTCATTACCGTTGTCCATACAGCGGAAGTACTAATAATAAACTAAATACTCCACAGACGAAGCGAGCCTTTACATAATTTTTTATCAAACAATGAATGGCGAATTCACAACTCTTAAGAAATTATTTATAAGGATAAAATTGATATCCCAGAATGACTTTGCCTTATTTAAAAAGTTACACCATGTATATAACATCAAATCGTGTGATGACTGATTTCCGTCTGTCTGTTACGCGCTCGCAACTAATCCGCTAAAGCGAAAGTGATTGAATTTGCTATAGTTAAAATTATAAAGTGCAATCTTTGTTGTTCTTTCGGAATCAAGAGAAAACACATCACATAACTTAAGGTATTTTAATGTTTTCAAGTTTGCTTAAATAAAGAATATTTTGAATTTTAATTTAAGTTAACATTAAAAAAACAATCAGAAAATGCTAACAAGGAACTGGTTTTACTACACTATAAGGGTATATCGTAACACTATAGTTTCTGCTAAGCAATTTTTGTTACTATGATTTATACTATTCTCTGGATTATTTAGGGAGTGATAACCGCATGAGTAAATACTTTATACCAATTATTTTGAACAAAGTACACATTCAATTGCAAAAAATATTTGTCCTACAAAATGTATCTACATATATTATATATCTACCAGAACAAGAATATATTAATCCTACTAATATTATAAATGCGAAAGTTTGTGAGTATGGATGGATGTGTGTTACTCTTTCACGAAAAAACTATTGGACGGATTTAGATGAAACTTTACAATTATATAAGTTACACATCGTAATAACATATAGGCTACAATTTGTAATGATTTTATAAAATATAACGATACATGTCAATAAAGTCGGAAAAAATCTGGCCTCTGAGAGTTATCTCGGCGTACGCTGCCTAAACCGTTAGAGTTACACAAAGATGATGTACCGTAGTATTGTTTGTCTTTAATAGTTCTAAATAAAAGTCCGCGACAGCATATATCTAACTCTTATGTGGAAGCCACTATGACCAAAATTGTGAATCATAAATTTAATTTAATTAGATACTGTGGCAAAACAAATTCCTCGCGAGCGAAGCCGCGGGCAAAAAACTAGTTATTTGCCATATAAATTAACTAGTAGGTAATTAACCAATTGAATAACGTTACAAACCAAATAATTTAAGAGAAAGTAATTAACCTATAAACTTTTACCGTGCGTGGGTATTGAATTAAGTAACGCTTTCATTGAACGAACTTTTAAGAGGTATCTTAATTAACACTCAGGGTTACGCTTTTGAAAACAACACTAGAATAAGATTAAAACTTTTTATCTCTCTAGATTAATTTCGTAAATTAGACTACTGAAGTTTTAGGGTGTAATGGCATGTAGTGTAAAAGCCGTTTAATTACAGAAAAAAAATACAATTTTGTCAAATGTATATTCGTTTACTTCAAATGTTTATTCAAAATTGATAATAAAAAACCTTTAACCTAAAAACAACTAGGATTCAATACTTCTAAAAAAACAGAGATTCTTACACTGCAAAAACATATTATGTTTGCTTGTCGCAGTTCACTAAGCATTAAAACGTGCAATTTTAATCCACCGAAAACACGAACTTATCGATTTAAAAAATAGCACTGTAAATAAATATAGCACAAATAACACTTGAAATCCGAATCACTGGACATTTCACAAACGCATTGAATTACACCTGACCAAGACAAGAAAGTGATTGCAACGAGTGAACGCAAACGTAACAGCAAGTAGCGAGGCCACACAAAAAAGGTCAGGATAAATATATCGTACCCTCTAGAGCCGGGAGGAAGGAAGACAGCGACAAACAGGGTATTTTCAATTTCTTCTTGGTAACCATCGGTTCGTCTTCAGACTTAGTTTGCAACATGGAGACAGAGCAACACGGCCGGACGTCCGCGCACGACACTACTAACAGACTGTCGGCTCGCGTGTCAATGTACCGTGTCGACGCTAAAGCGTAATACACAACAGAGCCTAAAACTCGTGCCGTTAAAACCTGCTCGACAGTCTTATTTGATTTTAATTACGTTGATTTATACACGGTATGTTATTTTGATTACATACGGTAATTTACGTTCCACACTCTACAATAACGCGTATTTGTATTTTTTTCATTCCACAAATTACTTTTATTATTACTTCCATAAACCAACGCTGAAGTTTATTTAGTATAAAATAATTAAATTGATGAATAGCATGACTGCGGTATTTTAATTTGTACCAAGTTATTATAGGGCACAGGAATCCAAAAAAAAGCGGACACGGAGTATGTAGAATATTTTTTACAAATATGTTCTTTGTAATTAAATTATAAGTAATGAGGATTAAAGCAGAATTTATTAGTTTCAGTTAACATTAAATTTTACCTAATATAAAGAGAATTCCAAAAACTAAACAGTCAAAAATTTAATATATAAGAATTAGGGAACGAATATTTTTAAATTAACATTTTCACGACACCGACGTCCAATATAATTGGACGTCGCTGATATTAATGAACCTTTCTTAATTAAGATAATAAGTACCAGAATCGTAACCAGAGCTTCGCATATTTTGACTATGTGAGCCAAATACCTTATTTTAATGGATCTTATAAAATTCTTCGAGACTTTGTTTTATGTAACTAAGTAACTTAGATCATTAGTCTTCAATTAACAAATCGTCGACAATTCAAATGAGCTTCTTCGTTAACTTCCATTTAACCGAAGCATCTTAAATGTTTTTGAATAATATTGTTTAAATTTGATTATGCTTGGTCTACTACGTTAATTAACTTGTGCCAATCAATTAAACAATAAATATTGTGACTAGTTGAACATTTAAATACTTACAAATAAGTATTACTCTTATGTAGCCATGGTAAACATAGACTTATGTTCAATAAGACGAGCGAGTGAGAGCAGCAAAGATGGTCGTAGGTACTCGGCCTACATTCACCGTTCGAAGTGTGAATGCAACTAATAGCTTTGTCTCGCTCGCTCCCTTTAAGGTAGTAATTCGAAAGATAGAAACAAAATAGTCTTATTGACGAACAATCCCACCGTTAATATATAATGTACGTAATATTCAAATCCTTATGCAGTTCTTAGCAGATTTTATAGTACATTCACAGAAATTGAATATAAATACTGACAGTAGTTAAATTCATATCTTATAATTTGGAATAATAGCCGTAATATCCCAACGGTGAGACCGTGCGACTCTTTTAAGAGGGTCACAGGTTTAAACCCGAACGGGCACCAATTAGTTTTTTTTTGTTAAAACTTATGTGTCTAATTGCAACTTATGATATACTTTTCCTGGAGACCTGGAGACGTCTGGGAATATGTGTTATCTACATAAACGCATTGGCGCATCGTTTTGGGTCTTACCTCCTCCGAATCTTGTCTCCAAAATCGTAGAAAGGAGGCCTATGCCCAACAGTGAAATAGTAGTAAGCCATTACTTTGGAATAGCAAATAATAGTAATATAGCCGTTCAGCTACATATTGTTCAGCTACGACAAATCAAACCAAAATTTGGACTATGTCCAAATTTTTTATAATCCTTTAACCAATACATTACTAGAAACTCGTTATAATTGTTAACCGTAATATTTTTTTTATTCCGACATTGATCACATGTGAACTGCAGTCCGTAACGTTTAAATCAAACGGGTTATTGAGGTCGAAAAGCAGTCCGTAAAAAACTTGTAAAATTTAAGTCATAATTATATTGAAACCCTCCACTATCCACTATCCAATATTTTAAAAAATCTCAAATATGCAAAACAAACATATAGGATTTAAATAAAAATGAATATATGAGAAAATTGCAGACATAGCCGTGCGTCTCCATAGTAAGTACCCGCGACCTGCTGAGTTGAACGAGCCAGTCGATATAATATTGTGATAAAAAGCACACAGCAAACTCAACTTGAGCTATATCATATAGGTAATAATATACGACATTACGACAACGAAACACTTCACTCTCAAAAAAGAAAGTGGGGGACTAAAAAATGAGACTGTGTCAATCAGGTTTTATATCGAGTGCCACTTACCACTCAACCTTTAAAAAGTTTGTGTGATGATATTTAGGTCATCATAAGTTAAACAAAACTGAGAGAAAACTATATAAGGAAACCTGCATATTCGGAAGGAATTACCGGAATATATGGGTTGATTAAAAATTATATAATACTAGCAGTGCCAGCGGTTTCGCCCGCGTGGAAATCAGGGAATCATCACAAAAAAAATCTAGAATTCAAATTTTAAACAAAATTAGTTATTGTGAGTTAACTATAAGAGATAGAGACATGCTATCGGGGACTTTTTTGTAGTTTTTTTATAAATCTACAATTCTCTAGTTCATTACTTTAGTGTATCTCTGCTGGTTAACGCAGCACACGCGACTAAAGCCCCCAGGAAGCAAGTTATTTAACAACTGCGCGATCTCTTCAACACAATTAACATAATACTGATATGTATTATTTACTTAAACCATCAGAAAGTATTGCACTATCTTTTGGTGGAAATCGTACAAAAATCCGTTCAGTAGATTTTGAGAAAATCGATTACATACAGACAGACAGCTTTTTGGGACTTTGTTTTATAATAAGTATAGATAACGAACTAGTAGTGCGAAATCCACTATTAACATCAAGTTAATTTTAAAAAGCTTTTAACAGATTCATGTCCACACTTTTAACCGTTTAGGAGGTTTCTCTTCTGGAGCCAATTCTGGCAGCACCATCAGGTCATGTTGATCATAAACTTGCATTTTCATTGGGACTGGACGAGTATGTAAAATTTCAGCTCAAACGGACACCGGAAAGTGGGTCAAATTTAACTTGCCAGATTCCACCTTTACACGTACAATGCAAGTTAAATAAAAGCTTTATTTATTTATTAATTTATGGTACAAACATAAAAATATAAAAGAAAAAGAAAGAAAAAAAAGCACATGTACAAAGGCGGACTTATCCCTAAAAGGGATCTCTACCAGCCAACCTTTGAGTAACAGAAAGAAAATGACAAGAAGTGAAATATTGATAATGATAAAAGGAAGGAAGAAGCAGAAAAATAACGAAACACTATATACATAGATTAATGTTGAAAAATGATGCAATATAGAAAAAAAAGTGATTATTTAATTAAAATGTAACGATTTAATTAATTCAAAGCTTTTTTAAATTATAATACATAATGACATATTATAAAACCATGCCCCCCATCCGCATTTGTCTACTGTTCACTATGAATAAAAAAACTACTTTTAGAATATATAACTCTCAATTTAGGCTTAGAATAAAATATTTATGCACTTACTATTATTCAAGGGGATAAAAAATGAATGAATATGAATATTATACTAATTAATGTCCCATCTAAATAATTATAAACATTTAACAAAATATTTATAATTTTAGTCAAAGGAAACGTCTTACGGTACGACTTACGGTAACGAGCGACTTGTATGATTCATTGTCAACTGGGATATTGAGTTCCAAGAAAAGACTAACTTAAAAAGTAAATGAACAAAAAATGACAGACAAGAATATTGGATGGAATACTATAATGAAATCACATTATAAGAGGAAAATAAACCTCAAATTCACATCCTTAAACCGTATTCGATGAAAAATGCTATCAATATCATTATATATCCTAAATGCCGCGATTCATTCAAACCAACCTAGCGTTTAATTATCCTTAATAGAGCGATTTTTTCCCCTGTTCCCGAAAGAATAAAGAGACTGTATACAATAATATTAGTATGGATTACTAACATTAGAAGAGAAATACATTTGTCATGCCATTCAAAATTCAATTCAAATTAAAAATATTCCTTATTCAAGTAAACTTGTAAACAAGTGCTTTTGAATCGACAACATCTACTGCTGATTGGGAAAGCTGTTCCTACAGAGAGGAGCGATTGCTCTTTTCAAAGAATAATTCTTATTACTAATTACATATAGTTGTTAATGTCTTGTACAGGATCGAAGACTAGCTATATCCACGCATTCTTATCGTCTAAGTAATCCTCAATAGTATAGTGATATTTCTGTATTAGCCTTTTCTAAATAATATTTTTAAACTGCTGTAATGGTAAAGTTAAAGTAGATTGCAGAATTTTATAATAGAATCTTATACCCAAACCCACAAACGACTTACGTACTTTTACGTACAAGGCAACTTACGTTTGCATTCATCAGACAATACAATTCGAGTAATGACTCATTCTTAACTAGGATTGTGGGACTAGGAAAGTGTTCCGAGAAAATATTTTAACAAAAGCGGGCTATAGATCTTCTACTTAGTATTTCAATGCGTTACATTAAGAAAAGAAGAGGTCTAAATAAAAACTACACCATCAATGAACTCATTAACATAGGAGTCCTGAAGTGATGGTATGACGACCTCGCATCGTAAAACAAATTTTTGGTAGACCTATTCTAGATAGACCACCTTTAACAAAAGCTGTTGAATCCCAGCGGCACAAGATCGTGGTGCATGGTAATTCCCTGAAGAAATCTATATCCAGAAGTGGACATAAACCCGCTTCCAAGAACCACGGACAGCACCTCCATTAATATATGACAGGAGTAAAGAAAATATTACGCGGTTCTCGATCGTCTGAGGATTGTGTTCTCCCTTTTAAGGTCAGTTATGGTTATTATCCATGTAATTCGGGTTCTCCTAGGTATTTTTGGCGCGGCTCCGAGTTCCACAATTCTTTTCAAAATCTTTCAAATTCAAATTCAAAATATTCTCTATTCAAGTAAACTTGTAAACAAGTGCTTTTGAATCGTCAACTTTACTGCTGGTTCAGAAAGCCGTTCTACCGAGAAGAGCCAGCAAGAAACTCGGTAGAGCTCTTTTAAAAAAGAAAATTCTTAAGACTAATTACATTTTGTCATAGCTATCCTGCACAAGGTCAAAGAGCAGCTATATCCACGCATTCTTATCATCAATGTAAGCCTCCACGGTATAATAGGCTTTCTGTATCAGCCTCTTTTTAACAGTATTTTTAAATTGCTGTAATGGCAAAGTTAAAATTGATTGTGGAATTTTGTTATAGAATCTTATATCCAAACCCACAAACGACTTACGTACTCTTACAAGGCGCAAAGCAGGAGCCGCAAGCTTATGTCGGTCCCTACTTTGTCTATTATATACATCGCCAATCTTTTTATAATTATGTATATTTTTATGCACAAAAATCAAATTGCTAAAAATATACTGTGAAGCTAACGTAAGAATACCTGTTTCCTTAAACTTCTCTCGCAGGGACTCACGCGGACTCAAATTATAAATGCCACGTATGGCTCTTTTTTTCAATACAAAAATTTTCTTAATATCAGCGCATTTACCCCATAACATTATTCCATAAGACATAATGCTATGGAAGTAAGCAAAATAAACTAGTTTTGCTGTTTCGACGTCTGTAAACTGTCTTATCTTTCGAATAGCATAGGCTGCTGAACTGAGTTTCCCTGCGAGAGCTGTTATGTGTGTGTCAAATGGGTCCTATGGTCGTGTGTTTTGGTCATATAGGTCCTATGGTCTGCTCATGATGTGGCCATCGCAGACGTGATTGTACGTATTGTCATAAAAGCGTCTTACCTAATAGGTTATCGGTGATAGGTATGTGGTCGTTTAGGATGAGCTCGAAATCAGGCTCCGGCAGTGGCCAGCCGGCAGCAAGTGCGCAGCCCGGCGCGGAACGGCGCTCCGCGTCGCAACACGTCCACTTGCGGGCTGCCCACACCGCCGGATGGTAACGCACTCGGCGTGTGTTCGATATACACACTAAAAACAAAATCGTGCTCAATGCCACACATCACATGATCATCATCCTCCTGCCTTATCCCACTAAGTTATACAGCTGTTATCACATGATATGGCTACGTATTTTACGACCTACCGCCTGCCTGACGTCAACTTACCTTATTCGTATTTTACGAAACCTCGGTAAGAAAGAGGATGATCTATTGTACTCAGCCGGATACCAAACGGTATCATCACATTATATGACAACTTAATCGCCAACAGAACTTATAGTATGTGAAGTTGCAACACGAAGAAAGCAAATGTAGATTTCTAAGCTGAATATCAAAAAGTGACGAATTTAGTATCCTATATCGTTTCTACACCGCATCCTAACAATAACTATAAGCGGTAAACATTTTTTTTAAATCTATTTGAAAATTACTCGTACATATCACTCACATCACAGAATATGACGGCTCAACCATCATCGGACATTATAGTATGTGCAGCTACAACACGCAGAAAGTATCAAAAATAGATTTTTATACGCGGCATCCGATCAGTAACTTTATACGTTTTAAATTCAATTCGTAAATTATATATTATATCTATCAATTATCATATCAATAGATGTCAATATTATAAAAATAATTTTTGTTCGTTATGTGTCACATATAAGAATTTAACTTCCCATTCCCAATTCCCATTTCAATTCCCAAATTCAATTTCGTTCAACGTTTTTGATTTAAAGTGTAAAAAAAATCGGTAATAAACAGTAATAATTCGAATTCATTCGGAAAATTAATTATTAAAATAATCATTGATCGATGAAACGTCACTAAAAATATTATAAACTCAAAATAAGATTTTTAACTTACATGCTATAAGTACCGTGGTTCAGTGCTACCAGCGCACATGTCAAAACATTATGGGTCGGTTGCAGGGTGCTCTCAACCGGCAAGCCTGCGGTCTGTCGCAATATTTCTAAACCGCATATATTATAAGTGACAGGACAGCAACGCACTCTAGAGTATTTTTTAATACGCAAGTTCTCAAAGCACAGCATTGAACTATGTACAACATGTTCAAACTAATTTTAAACAAAGTAGGTGATCTTAAATCTCGAGTTTGTTTTCTAGCTCTTCTCGCTAGAAACAGCTTTCGAACCAGCAGGAGATTTGTCAAAAGCACTTGTTTACAAGTTTACTTTAATAAAGAATATTTTGAAATTAAATTACCATCATCATGCTGACCGTATCCCACTATAAGTGGGGTCGGCACAACATGTTACAAACATATTGTCACATGATTTGGCTATGTATTTTATGACCGGCCGCCTGCCTGACGTCAACGTAGTCGCCATTTACGATACATCGGTAAGAAATGAGGGTGGTCTATTCTAATCAGCCGGATACCACATGGCGGTGAATTTGAATTAATTGCTTTAAAAATATAGGCGAAATATAATTCGGGTAGTTGGTTGTTTGGACACCTGTGTCACCGGTCATCAAGTCACCAATCATTCAATCCATCAGTCAACCAATCATGCGCCAGAACTCAACTCAACGGCTACATTCATTCAACACCATCCCCTAAGAAACAACATTCACTTCTAAGCAATTTTGCAAACCTTTTGTAATTTTACGCTAATAAATATATACGCTAATAAACATCGGTTGTTTAAATTGTACTTCTGCACCACACCGTACACACGTGGTTACGGGTTCCATCCCCAGACCCACACCATGTTTTAATGTGTGCAGTGCTAGTGTAGTGTGATGGTGGTTGTGGTTTTTACTTCATATGTTATACAAATCCTGCATTATACGCTAAACTTTTAGGATTCCGTAGATTTTTCTCGTCGCAGATATAGCAAGACAAATTTAATATTTTTTTTACTTTGGATACAAAAGCACTATTTAACCATTTTCATTGGAAATATTGTATTAAAATTGTAGTTTTCTCAAAATATTTTTGTCAAACTAGGCAAATTCAAATTTTAGAGCATCGTATATATATTGTCGATAATACTCCATAAAAGTGATTATTGAACAAATCGCATCTATTAAGTCCTTACATATCTGTATATTATGGTTCATACATTCCTGATTGATGTCAGAACTAGTTAATAAGCAATAGGGTACAGACTGCTATTACAAATAATAATAAAAGTTGAAAGCTTTTATTTCTCAATTAAATGTCAGCAATTATAATTTGGACACAGGAAAGTTAGCAGCGAAGCGATTTATGAGTGGTATCACAATTTCGCATACTTTTTGCCTGTGTAAGAAAGTCTTTATACACCTAGCTGGTCGATATAAAGTACAGGTCGCAAGAACAAGAAGCTCCAAGATTTTACAGTTAACCTTTTGGTCATTAGAAGTACTAGTGAAATTAAATAACACGTCTTACAACCTACCAATAAATAATGGATACGTTGATAATTTTAACTTTAGAGTTAAAGCAATTAGTAATAATAGCTAGTAGTAAGTAAAGTAGCGGCCTGTTACAATCCCACTGATGGGAATAGGCCTCCTCTCTCCGTTTCTGGAGAGAAGGGTTGGAGCTAAGACCTACCACGCTGCTCCAATGCGGATTGGTAGGTTACACATATCTCCAGAATTCTCTAGAGATATGCAGGTTTCCTCACGATGTTTTCCTTAAC
Organism: Morpho deidamia; assembly: GCA_947086505.1. Classification (NCBI taxonomy): domain Eukaryota; kingdom Metazoa; phylum Arthropoda; class Insecta; order Lepidoptera; family Nymphalidae; genus Morpho; species Morpho deidamia. Next base: position 8,839,879 of record CAMTZC010000025.1, read on the forward strand.
CGAAAAGCGTGTGATAAATTGTAATTATCAATTAGACACATGAGTTTTAATAGAAAAACTCAGTGGTGCCTGCCCGGGTTTGAACTCGAGCTCCCCTCGAAAGAGTCGCAAGGTCTCACCGCTGGGCTATCACAGCTTAGCTAGTATATAACTTAGAATTGAACTAAAATTGTAACTTTAGTGGAACATTAGACAATTACTTTATAGTTAATAACGATACCGGCTATACTCACGTCTAATTTTATCGGATTAGCCCGACTAGTTTCGAACCCGTCCGGGGCACTTATTCATGAGCTCTTTACACGACGTTATCGCGGCGGGAACTGCGTGCAGCAGCTCGCTGGGCGCGCCTCGTAGGTGGCTGGGGCGGGGGGGGAGACGGTTGCGGCGGTGGTCGCGCGTCTACCGACTGTTCCGTGTCGCTCTGGTCTTCTTCGTCGGATGCACCAATGAAATTTGTGCATGCGACGCTTACGGTGTCGGGTTCAAAACGGTCTTTATATGAACCGGTAGTGTCAAAAATCGGTTTCCACGCCGGAGGTAGTGTCCAACCACCGTCTCTGTTAAAATTCGGGTAGCGGCTGATTTCAATGGCTTCACGTATTTTTCTAGGTACCAGAAATTTTTCCCTGGATAATACGGAAGCCTTGTCGAACCTTATATAGTGGTTGGTACCCGAATCATGGACATGCTCCGCTATGGCCGAACCATTGGTGTCCATATTCTTGACACTACGTATGTGCTCCGATATCCTCGTACAGATGTTGCGACGAGTTTCACCTATGTAGTTCTTCCCACAGCCGCAAGGAATCCTATAAACACCTGGCACGCTAAATGGATCCGCATCTTTCGGTGAGCGCAGCAGGCTACGTATTTGACCAGGAGGACGGAATATCGTCTTGATATGGTACTTACGTCGAAGATAGTAGCCTATCTTATCCGTCACTCCCTTAACATACGTTAAATAAGCTGGCGACCGTTCTGCTTCAACCGATCTTCGCGATTTCTTGTTTTGTGCTAAACGATAACACTGGCGCCAGTTATAACCATTGCCTTCTAGGGCCAGTCTTATTTGGTTCATTTCCTGTGCCAAATATTGTGGGTCACACAGATTTAAGGCCCTATTTATCAAGGTTCGAGGAAGAGAAGAAAGATGCGAGGGGTGATGATGCGAGCTGGCGTGTAAGTATTTATTGGTGTGAGTGGGTTTCCGATACACCGTTGTAGAAAACTTACCGCCGGGCCCTCTAATGACCATGACGTCAAGAAATGGCAGTCTTCCATCTTTTTCTTCCTCCAATGTGAACTTCACCTTGTCATATAACTGGTTTAGGCACATTAACAAGTCTAATACTTTATCTCTGTTGAAGCCATTGAAATCAGCCGCTACCCGAATTTTAACAGAGACGGTGGTTGGACACTACCTCCGGCGTGGAAACCGATTTTTGACACTACCGGTTCATATAAAGACCGTTTTGAACCCGACACCGTAAGCGTCGCATGCACAAATTTCATTGGTGCATCCGACGAAGAAGACCAGAGCGACACGGAACAGTCGGTAGACGCGCGACCACCGCCGCAACCGTCTCCCCCCCCGCCCCAGCCACCTACGAGGCGCGCCCAGCGAGCTGCTGCACGCAGTTCCCGCCGCGATAACGTCGTGTAAAGAGCTCATGAATAAGTGCCCCGGACGGGTTCGAAACTAGTCGGGCTAATCCGATAAAATTAGACGTGAGTATAGCCGGTATCGTTATTAACTATGAATACTACTCACGATAGTTTAAATTTAAAAATTACTTTATACTTACACTTACGAATTTCGTGTATCCAACTCAATCTTTCGCTATGCTCGCGTGCAGCAAGATACAACGTGTAGTCTGTACCCTGCTCAGTGTAGCCCACCTGCGTACAATCTGCACCATTTACATTTTGTATTTTTGGTACTATTTTTAATTCTTTTATTTATGTATATGTCGGAATCGGAAATAATTGCTCATAATAATAATTGGTGGAAATAAGTGGCAGTGCTTCGAACGTTGACTTCGTACGACTGATAGACGCTTTATCGTTGGGCTATCGTATAATGTGATAATTTATCTTTTGCAAATAGCAGTTAAGTATCACATAAGTCTGATTTAGCAGATATTGTTACAGATCGGCATCACGAGCTTAGACGAGGTGTGTGTAAGTCACTTGTTAGAAATTATGCTTTTAAGTTGGATGGGCAGATGCATGACAACCTACGTTAAGTATTCTATTTAAATTTATAAAATTAATTAAAGAATTAATAATTAATTAATAAAATTAATTTATTATTCTTGGGACCATTCCACGTGGGCATGATTTGTATAGTAGTACCGTGTAAGTAATTTAAGATAGATATAACTTGTACATATTTGTTATAAATATAAAAAAAAAAATTAAAGATAATTAGGTCGCAACACCTACAAAAATTCGTTAAACATAAACTTTACTTTATTAAAGTAGAGTCTTTACTCTTATTAATCTTTAGATACAACAATATATTAATAATATAAGTAATTTCAATAATAACTAATGCTTTAGACATTTGTGTTAAATAATTGTATGACCAATGAAAGAAAGTGAAATTAATGTCAAACGAATATATAAGCAGAGCTTAATCTTACATATAAAATTCTCGTATCACAATGTTAGTTATCGTACTCCTCCGAAACGGCTTGACCGATTTTTTATGAAATTTTATATGCATATTCAGTAGGTCTGAGAATCGACTACTATCTATTCTTCGTACCCCTAAGTGATAAGGGTTGTCCACCACTAACTTATTTTTATTTTCATAATGTATGTTCTAGAAAGTCCTTAACAATAATTTATATACTTGTACTAGACGATATTATAATCTAAGTTTGTTAACAATAGTTAATACAAAACTGTAATATTTATTTTTTAAAAGAGCGACCGCCGAGTTTCTTGCTGGTTCTTCTCGGTTAGAGCACCTTTCCGAACCAGTTGTAGCTTCAATTTAATTTTAATTTGACGATTTAAAAGTGCTTGTAACAGGCCAATTTGAATAAAGACTTATTTAGTTAGTTAGTTTAGTTATAGCAAAACAACGTTTGCCCAATCAGCTAGGTTAATATATAAATAGGTTTAATGTCATAACGAAACTTAAGACGTGTAAAAACTTAATTTTTTTTTTAAATTAATAATTCTGAGTGATAAAGTACCTGAAGATATAAGAGCTCACATATAAATATCTACAGCGTAAGGAAATACCGCAGTAATTCTCACCCGCAAGCGATGCGTCATATCATTTAAATTGCGTTCGTTACCTGGAAGGGATACCTGTAGGCAGGACTCTTCTCGTTGTCGCCGTCCGGAATTTGCTTGCTTAACTCTCCTAGCTGTGCTTGTTCCACGGTATGAATGGCGTCCGTTGGTATTCGTCCGCGCTCTTTACGCTTCTAAAACAAAGCAACAGAAAAAGAAATGAATAAATGAATGTTTCCGTTTATTTTTTGTCTATTTTGTTATAACAATATTACGGATAAATAACTATTACGGAATATAACTTAATTCTAATAAAGTAACAAAGCACATTGTTTATAAAATATGTACCATGAGCAAAATACATATATTTACATTTCATGACAATATAACCTAATTCCTTTTTATTTGACATTTTAATTTTTTTTAATTAATAATAGAGCGATTAATTAACTGGACCTTATTGTACTCCAAGTGGGATCACTAGGTAAGTAGGATAAGGATCTGAAACACTGCTTTATATTATAAAATATAAATAGCCCCGTTCAAAGATATCTTCTATGTATATAATATAGGACATATAGATATAGGATATGTCACTTTATTCTTCGGGTGGGACGAAATACTGTGGCGCTAACTCTCTAACAGCTTAAAATTTAATAATATATTCCGTATATTAAATTTTACGTAATTTTAAGCTAAGGCTAAACACATACGCTTAAATATATTAAATTTCATCAGACTTAAAACTATATAGAAATAAGGCGCTTCTATTAAGTGCGGTTAAAGGGTCTCAATCATACCAAGTTGAGGCACAATAAAGCTTTTGAATACCGATCATTTAAGCGTTACACCAGATATGTATCTTATTTAAAGAATAAAAAATTTCATACTTTATATTTTCGCCTTTATATTTATTAAGTATAAATTAATTTATCTTATATGTAGACTATTAAACACTAAGGGTGTGCAACCTGAGTCAATGACTTGGGAACCAGTTTTGAAATACCGCTTCGTTAGGGATAAGAGCCAACGAAGAAGCTAACGGCGTATAAGGTCAATTAACAATATATCTTGACTGGTTGACATATTGCCAGTTAAATTTTCTGATAATAATAATTTAGCATAACATTGTATGTAAAAGTAATTCTACCCGCGACCTCGTTTGCGCCAACTTAAGCGTTTAAGTATCCTGAATAATGTAATTTGTGTTTGTTTCCTTGGTCCCGAATGAATCCTTATGTTACCCTGTGCTGCGTATAAGCTGCCAAATTTCATAAATATTCGTCCAGCGGATTAGCCGTCAAATCGTAACAGACAGACCGACATTCACATTAATATTATTAGTATGGATTACGTCCTCACAATAGGCATAAAACATTACATTGCTGTTGGACGTCAAAAATAAGAATATTTTTTACAAAATTTTGATTTAGAAATCTAAATTTGTAAAATAATTCCATAATAGTTTTCATTCCTAAGATTTCCGGTATCCCCATTTGGATATCAGAGTAAATCAACGAAGAAGATAGATATATAGATAGAAATCCTTAATTGGATTACATAAAGAAAAAACTTAATTTAACTAAATAAATATATGGCGTGTAAAGGCGCCAAACTTCTAAAAGCAATCTCTACCAGACAACCTTTGGAGAAATAAGAAATTTTAACATAAAATGAGATTGGTGCATCAACAAGAACAAGTATAATAACTATGAATTTAAATACATAAAAAATATAAACTATAAATATACGTCTAATATTTTAATAGATCTACAATTCTCTAGTACATTACTTTAGTGTATCTCTGCTGGTTTACGCAGCGCACGCGACTAAAGCTCCAAGCAAGCAATTTTTTTAACAACTGGACCATCTCTTTAACACAATTTACATAATACCAATATGTACTATTTACCTAAACCATCCTGAAGTAGTGATCTTTTGGTGAAAACCGTACAAAAATGCGTTCTGTGGATTTTGAGACAATCGAGTACATACAGACAGACAGCTTTTTGGGACTTTGTTTTATAATAAGTATAGATATATAATATTATAATTACTAAATATTAATAAATAACAACATAATATAATTTTATACACAGCCCAAGGAGAGGTGGTAATATTGCTTTAAACGTTTTTTGAAAATGGTTATGGATTTCGAATTTCGCACATTCAAGGGAAGCGCGTTCCACAATTTTACTTATGTGATGAACTTTGACTGGCCCGTCGGCGCGATGGGTAGTGACCCTGCCTTTCAGCCCCTCGAGTCGTGGGTTCGATTTCCGCCGAGGGTCAACATTTTCTATAAATTTAATATACATAATTGTTGATTCTTGGAGCCTGGGTGTACATTTGTATTTAAGTATGAATGTAAAATTATATATGTAGTATATTTACCAGTTGTCCGTCACCCATAACGCAAGTATTAAGTTACTTTGGGGATGGACGACCGTGTGTATAAGTGACCCATATATAAAAAAAACCTGGTGTCGCTAGAAGGCATTTTAAGTTGAGGTAAAGGTTGCTATTGGAAACGAGAAAACTGAACCGTTCCTTGAAATAGCAGGGAGTGTACGGAAAATAAAGAATAGAAAGAGTATAGAAATTTCGAAGAAATTTACAGAATTGACGATATTTGTTACTCAAATATGAAGACGAAAAACGAAAACGACTTGTTTCAAAATTAGGAAAACGAGGAACAAAACCGTTCATTAGTAGCGTGTATTGAGAGAACCCAATCGAAGCTTCATTAATTAAACTGGGACGAGTCATCGCGTGACTAAATAGATTTTCCTACCGCACCGACACAGCTCCGGAGCGATTGGTAATAGGATCCTAACGAGATTTCCCATTTTGTGAATTGATATTCGCAATATGATTCTCTTTGAAAGAAAAACTTGAAAGTGTACATTTATTGCGAGTGGGACACATTCAGAATGGAAATAACTTAAACTTTCAAATGTTTCTACTATTTTTTCTGTTGGGATGGCAAAAACAATTTTTTTAATGCTTGTGCACCGAAGGGATTCACTTCAGTAGCGCACTATCCGCGTACCTTTTCCAATATTTAACGTTCCTTTAACCCAGTGTCCACCAACCTTTTTTGTGCCATGCCCCTAAAATTCTTATGGCCCCCTGTAGCATAAATAATTTTTAATAATAAAAACCCGAAATAGGCCGAAAAAGAGATAGTAGGATTGTGTGAAGTATGACAGGCATATAAAAGAAGTAGCGCCATATTTGAAGAATGACATGAGAGAATGGAAGCGAAAAACATACAAAGTAATAGTAAAATGATTTTGCGGATTAATTAATCGCGATAATACAATTTATCGCGGATTATAGCAAAATAATTTTTAAAATATCGACCTCTGCAATAACAAACTACGCACGATTTAAACCTGAGATACAATGTTATTTCTTGCAGGTTGCAATATGTAAAACAAACAAAAATTGCACGCCATATTCCGCGAAAATCGACGAGCTACGTGCGGCGCGGTCTTATTTTATCCAAGTCTCAAGTTTTACTTTACTTAAGCATCCTAATCATTTAAAAAACTTTGCTAGTTTTAATAAGATAATAGTTCAATGTAAGATAAAATATATATATTATAATGTAATATTTGATAATATGGCAATTAGAAATTATAAAGCGATAGCTTCTAAACAGATCTTGCCACTTTTCTATTGGGCGAAATTTGTCATTTTTTAAATTTAAACTATCGTGAGTAGTATTCATAGTTAATATAGATACCGGCTATACTCACGTATAATTTTATCGGATTAGCCCGACTAGTTTCGAATATTTGTCATGGTTATGACACACAATGAGATAAATTTAAATTCATTTTAAATTTAATTTAAATTCGTAGTCATATTAAAGATTGGAAACAAAGGTATACCAAACATAACATACATACTAAGAGATGATTTTTCGAACAATAATATGACTACGTTTAATATAGAACATTATCCGTAAATCTTTTTTTAAATTAAACAACTCTACTAAGACTATGTCGGATTTCGTAATCTGCGAAATATAAATAAATAATTCTGAAAATAAAAATACGTTTAATACGTAAGATGTGATTAGGCCGCAACTGTTAAAAAGGGAAAAGCTACAATATAAGCATTCCTTTCTAACTTATGGCGATAACGTCCACCAATATATAAAAGATATACACCTTCAACGCTACTAAAAGAAAAATTTTTTATGATTTAGTCCAAGCTACACTCGACGCTATTCAGATGAAAGACAAATTTTCAAAAAGGACAAAACCTAGATAAGGTTTTTAAAATGGCAAACCACACATTTTGCAGTGAACAATGGAGTTGCCATGGAGGGAGCATTTTACAAACAATTAATGCGTTACTGAGGGCTCTCCATTAAAATCGCTCACTGAAGGGATCGTACGCCGAGGCGTGACTGTACACATATTAAAGAATGAGGGTTGGCCACCCTTTATTATGCTAAGTGACACAAGTAGATACGTAATAAACACTGCGCTAGAATTCACGACAAAATATGGAACATGCATTAGTATAAAACTATGTTCAATATTTGATTCCGAGTGAACAGTATAAAATACATATAAATATATAACAGTTACCTCTCGATATGTGTCTCATATAACTAATAAAGTGATGTCTTCTTTTCCATTCACTACGAACTTGTATGATGTTATTGAACTTAATATTATATCGAGCCGCGCAATACAGTCTCTACAGATAGCTGCATATGGACAATACCAATTAGTTAATGGTTTTGAGTCGCCTACATAAATACCACAAAAACAAAATACAAAAGTAATGTTTTATTAACACGCGAATAGGTACACCGAGTACATTCCAAAATTCGTACTTTTTTTGAGTTATACTTTGCAGGGGATATGAAAATTTACAGCCTACCTAGAAAATGAATATTTCAATTGTATCACAAAAATTTAACTCAACTTAAATAATCTACGACGTAATCTATATAGCAGTAATAAAATATATTTTTTACCGGTAAAATCGGAGTTTCGAATGGGTGGACGGCCGATGGCAACGCAGCACTGCCGGGAACCGCTCCGGATGGCAGACACGCCCAAATCGCGCATGCGTTTGAAAACCCTCCACCGTAATATTAGGAGCCAATGTACAATAAAGACAGTGATTTTGTAAGGCGTTTGAAATAATGTTTTAGCTCGAGAACATATACTCGAATTATGTACATTTAATATGAATATAAGAGAACAACATAAGCTAAAAATGTATAAATCTATTCTCTTTGTAAAAACTGTATCTCTCAATTCGACTCTTACAAGCATACACAAAATTCGTAGTAACGTAATTTATAAATGTAATACAAAGAATACGAAAAATAAATATTTTAAGCGTAGAAAGCTATTAACAAAAAATATCTTTTTACTACTTACTTTTCAGTCAAGTGTCTACAAGCCTCGACGTACTTCGATCTCAGGGTGCCTATTCTTATTCGAAGGTTGACATGAGTTAGTATTTCAGAGCTGATCGTATAACTGAGACTAGTTATTAAGAGTCATTAAGAGCCATAAACATCACTCACTCCTGATGAGTGCAGCAACAAGCCACGGGAACCAACCAAAATTTTTAGGTCCACACGACGTCCTATAAGTATAACTTTGACGATCGATATTGCGATATTACTTTTTCTATGTGAAGGAGTTTAATAGATGAGTATAAGATGTTTGTTAGTTAAATAGAACACTGCTTTATATAGTTTACATTTAATATTGATGCATCACACATGTTGATTTTACAATCCTTGGATAAAAATTGTACAATACAAAGTATTATATCCTGTTTGTGATAAGGGATCTGATATTCATAATGTCAGTAATGAAGCAATATTTGAGTGACTAAAAACGATGTAATATATCATATATATATTATATAAAATTATATTATATTATATTATATTATATAGAATATTATAGAATATACATATTACTCTAGGTTATTTTTGTAAATACTGACACGTCCATACTAATATTATAAATGCGAAAAGTCTGTCCATATGTTACGCTTTAACAGCTAATCCGCTTGAGCAATAAAGATGAAATTTGGTACAATTAAAGCTAATAAATATACCGGACTATCATTTACATAATAAATATCCAGCTTTTCATTCAAGAAGAAAAATAGTAATACAGTACTTAATTTAGGTTACTTTAACATTAACGATTACGCGAAAACAGTTGCGGGTTCCTCTAGTATTAGTTTAAAAACTTAATTATTATCTATACACGTTAAAAAACGAAGTCCTGAAAAGCTGTATGTCTGTCGGTATGTGATCGATTTCTCAAAATCTACTAAACGATTGTTGTACGGTTTTTACTAAAAGAATTGCGCTTCTTAAGGAAGGGATAGGTTAATAGTACATTACGGTTAAATTCCAAAGGGTCAAGATTTCACTGAAAAACTTAGTGCCACATTGAATTCTATGCCGCGAAGCCACGTGCACAGCTCGTGAACGTTTAGTTTGAAAATAATATTTTAAGAAACTGACAATAACATCTTGTGTTTTGACCATTTTCTGAACGCAATTTAAAAAGTGTCACTGTAAAGTTGCACACTGAATGATGATAGACCACTGTAATTAGGTGTTAAGAAAAGAAAATTTTGTAAGATACCATTTTTATTCCTGTGATCCAATTTTATCATAGATTTAGATAGATTATAGCAAAGAAACTCTTTAAAAGTCTATTGTGGGTCTAGGTGCATTAATTTGTGTGGGTTCCAGTTTACATATCATAATAACAGCATAGGGACTTACTATCAATAATCAGGAATATTTATTTCTAAAGGTATGAAAGAAATATTTTTGTTCCTGATTATTATGTTCCTTATCTTGATGACAAGTTATTGATTTTATCCAACACCCCTATAATCCTCCAGGGCAAAAGGAGATGTTTGAAGACCAATACTTACAGGTTCAACTGATTTTTTACCACTTACCTTTATTTAACATCTTTCTCCCTTGCAGCATTTAAAAAATATTTTTTAATAATCTATAAATAAATAATGAAATACTTTTACAATTTTGTTATTTTAACAGCACATAATGGAATTTTATGAGATATTTGTACACACATTTAAGTAAAAATCATTATTAATAGGTAATTAGGAAAACACCTGAAAGTACCCTTCTTAATCACTTAATATATTATACTGTGTTCTTGTGTCAATTAAAAAGTGAAATGATATAGAAAATGCTCTTACTTGTCCTTCTGAATCATAGTATGTGAGAGCTTTTCTTGTGAGGACAAACCATCTACCCTTGTAGTTAACTGGTGTAAATATCTTCTTGTTCTGTGATCTCTTTACCATAAATGCTTCTCTTATAACATCATCTTCTTCAGTGCCCGCCATGACTAATTGGGAAAAATAACATAGTTTAGTTTGTCTCTTAACTAATAATATCATGAAGAAATTTCATGCAAAAATTTGTGAGTATTTTATATGTGCAATAAAAATCTTATTTACTGTTTTCTTTGCTAGTTTCAATTAGTTTCATGTATTATTTGTACTGTGCTTCTATAGAAACCATGTGTGCATAACCTGTTTTAGCACTATTAACACTATTAATTCCTTTTAGTTTTTTTATATTATTTAAAATTACAATTAATACAATTTCTAAACAGAGAAAATTTAAACAGTAACCCATGCAATTTAAAATAGTAATGTAGTATATTTCACATTTATTCTTTAACTTGATACTTCAATCATGTTGTCAAAGAAAAAGAAAAACTGTTACATCTTTTAATTGCTATCTATAAAATTTTGAACCATTCAACTAAGAATTATAACACTTTTATATTATAGAAATACTATAGAAACATTTATTTATTTATCTATATATTGTTATGAAATTTTTTTGGCTATACCAATACTTATTCCCAAATTGTTACTGGGCAAACGCTTCCTCTCTCTTTTTTCTAAGATATATTGGAACTAAGACAGAACATGCTATTCTAATGTTGATTTATTGTTTACACATATTTCAGGAACTCTCCAGAGGTATGCAGGTACCCACGATTAACTTAATATTAATTATTATAAAAAAAGACTCAATAGGTCATCCTGGGCTATAAATAAATTTATAAACTAAAACATTTTTACTAAATCGTAATATAAGTAGGATATATTCGAAAAAACGCTTGGCATTATTCGTATGATCTATTCAAGTTTCGATACCTTAGCTAGTGTTTTACACAATATAAAACAAACCAGGATAAGCCGATTAATACACCAAGTAGAATTGCGGAATATTCAGACCTCGTATAATTATAAAACGAATACCTGTGAGATTTGAAGCTTTTTACCATTTATAGTTTCGGCACTAGACAAATATTAATTATATTGAATCAAAGAGTTCACAGCCTCTTATTCGAATGAGACTTATAAGAGTTAACCAGCTTCATATTTATTTTCATTTATAAATGTCAATAACCCATTTTTGTTTTAAATATATTAATATAAAAGCAAACAAAACAAGCACAAACTGTTAACATCACAATTAACAACACAGACAAAAGTATTGAAATAGAAAACAAAACTGACAAATGACTTTATTTTATATTTCACAGCACTAAATCGGAATCACAGACGAATAAATTAAGAAAATACAGATAAAGTCGTAAATGAAAAGAAAAGATGGAGATAAAAGTATTGTTATCAGTGCAAAAGAGATATTAAAACTCTTTATTTCGTCTACAACAGCTTCCTGTTTAAAGTCTTTTATTTATTCTTACCAAGAACCGCAAAATACGAGTATATATTACTAATTTATAATAAATTATATAATATTATATAATAAATAATATAATATTCGTGTATGATAATTTGAAAAATCGCAAATAATTATTTATTTTGTTCGTAATTTGTTAGTATTAATTAGTACTCTATGATTTGTGATGTACAGTACGGATGTAACTTGGAGTGGAAAAAGTCGATTAACTTGAAACGAAATAATCGATTATTAATAGTCGTTTTTTTCTATTTGAAAATTATCATTATTAATCTTAATAAATAATTAAAATTGATAAATACGAATAAAAAGTAACAGATGCACTGTTTGAAAAATTCGATTAAGTGTGTAGTTAAGTTACATTGGTTTCATTCATCAATGCATATTCTTATCTTAAAAATCAAGAAAAGCTAGTAAAAATTAGTATAATCGATTTTCTTAAAATTGATTAATATTTAATATAAAAACCGATAATTTTCATCTCTAAGGTACATGCCATAAAGGAAGATAACAATAATTATAAGATATTAAATTATTTCGAAATTCGATGATTTAGGTTCTGTTATAAAAGATTAGAGGACGCAAAAAATTGTAAAATTAACTAAATTGAATCACTTTTGACCCGACGAGTGATTTGTGTTAAGTTCTTACGTTAAGGGTACATATAAAACTCAGGAACATAAGGATATGTCTTCAGAAACCGCTCAAGTCAGTTCATTGCCATTACCACCTTTGCAATATATAAATTTTTATACTGACGATAATGTACGAAGGAACAGGGCTCCATTGGCACCACGACCCATTCATGACACTTATCAAATGTTTGGTCATACATTCAATGCTGATGATACAATAATTCGTTCCTTAGAAAGCCAGGTATGATTTAACTGTTTCAATATAAGTTTAATCCGAATCTAATTGGAACTACTAATGTTATTTAATGTTCTTACAGGGTTTCCGCCGCCTATACCCGATGCACTTTGAAAGGAGAAGAGAATTGAAAAAACTTAATCATTCATTACTTGTAAATTTTTTAGACCTTTTAGATCTCTTAGTTCATTGTCCTGACTCACCTAAAAGAGCAGAAAAAGTTGAAGATCTAAGTTTGTTGTTTATACACATACATCATTTACTTAATGAATTTAGACCACATCAAGCCAGAGAAACATTAAGAGTGATGATGGAATTACAAAAGAGACAGAGAGTTGAAACTGCTATGAGGTATTAATTTTTAAATTAGATTTCAATTCATAACTTATTAAGTTAGAAAATGTTTAGATAACTAAGTCTTCTTCTTAATATCATTACGTTGCATGAATTACCTTACATGATTTTATATCTATTCTTGAATAAGCCTACAACATGATATTTTCATTTCCACATTCCATGTACATAAGTTTTGTTCGTCATATTTCTCATCTTTGAAGAAAACTGCAGTAACCTTAAATAGACAAATCTTTACCCTATTGTAGTTTAGAATTTCCTGCCTTTGTTTGCAAGAAAGTACAATAGATAAAAAGATAAAAGATAGAAAAGATAAAAGAAGTAAAATAGATTTTATTAATAGTATTGTCAGAGGGCAAGGGAAGCCTATCATTGCATGCAATTTTGGGAAATCTCAAAATTCTAATAAAAGATGTTTGAACTGAAACATAATTGAGCTAATCAATGTTATATGGGCTCTTACTTTAATATATGGTAATATCATATGAAATTATTAAATTATTGATTTAAATGAATAGGTTTAAAAATATCACATAATATTATTTTTGCTTGTTACAGATTTCAGAAACATTTAGATAAAGTACAGGATATCCTACAAAATGCTTTACAAAGTTTACCTGATCAGAATGATATTGAGGCCAACTTCAAAGTGCCTCCAGAAATATTAGATCACATGGATTGTAGTCCAAGTGATAATATAAATGCAGATCCTTGCTATGAACTTGATAAAATTATGTGTAATATTGTAGACAATATGAGATAAAAAACTATGTTAGTAATACTCAGCATAGTCTATAGTCCATTCTAATGAAAAAAGAACTATGTAATGGCTCTTTTTATTAAGCATTGTATCAACTACTTAATGGAAGTAATTTTCATAAATGTTTGTGACGAAATGATTCTCATATATTTCAAATGCTACCCAATCCATTTGAGATATTTAAAAAAAAACAATGGTAAAGGTATTCCTTGCATATAACTACGAAAAAGTCAGTAAGAGCATATATGTTAAGTATAACTTACTGTTTACATGTAGAATGTGGTATTTGGATAAATATGGTATTAACCCTCATCAGCTTATATAAGTTTGGTGGTTTTAACATTAAATATATCTTGGAAGTATCCCAGTAATTTTAATAAACTCACAATACTCTAACATATATTTTAACAATATTTCATGTAGAAAGCAATCAATTGCCTTAAACAAATTATAAGATAAAAAGCATTTTGAAGTATTAAACCCATACTGATTTTTAAAGAAATGTGACTTAATTAAAAATGCCCGAATAGTTAGTTTACGGTTTGTTTTGTGTCTCTTTTATCAAAAGATTTGAAGAGAGGAATCTATTTACTACGTTTCATTATATTTGGGAATAACCCATGAATGTACAGTTGTAAATATTAGCAGCAGATGTTGAAAATTCAAAAGCACTTGTTTACAAGTTTACTTAATAAAGAATATTTGGAATTAGAATTTTAAAAAATAAATCTCTAAATATGTTGTTGCTAAGCGCCAAACTTTATAACAGCTGGACTTCTGGCAATATATGTTTAAAATATTCATTAAATATAAAGCAATACCACTTTCCTAAACAAATTAAACATTTCTAATTAAAGAAATTCGCTAGATTAACTATATTGTGAATTAAAATACACAACATATTTTTAGTATTCAATATTCAAGAACATATATATTCTCATTTGTAATTTATAGACAAAACAACAAAGCTTGAGTATGTATCATATTTAAATATAATTGCTATCTGTTACTGTTAGTAAAAGCTAAGATAAGTTCTAATATTGTGGTTTTTTAAGTAGATTAAGAAATAATACAAAGTAAAAAGTTTTTTGGATGAATTTTATTGATGAAAAAAAAAACTATAGATTAATTCTGCAGGCACACCTCCGTTGGATTAAAAAACATGTCAAGAGATAATAAATCTGAAACAATGACCGATTACACCTCTATTATCCAAAAATTGTGGTGTCTATATCTTATAACTAAAAACTTTGACAAAATTACTTACTTTGAAAGCAGCCGATCTCTCCAACTGAACTTCTCTGATGTGATGAAGAGAACCTATGATAAAATAATAACTTACAATTAAATACTTACGATTTCTGAAGTTTTTAAAAATACTTCAGTTGAAGTAGTAATTTCTTAATCAAGCAACAGTTACACTAACTAAAATACTATGAATTATTATATTATATATACTTACAATTTACTGTCAATGCGCAAGAAAATAATAATGTGTACTTGTAGACAGATAGCGACTGGACATAATATGAACCACTGTATGAGATAGACATAAGCCTATAAAAATTATGAACAGCATCTTTAAAAGGGGGTTGGAATGTTTTTATGAATAAATAAACTACTTGTGTTAGGGGGTGCTTGACCTATATAGTGGAAGAAATTAGCCTTATTTTATGTATTTACTCTTTATGTACTCAAAGAGGCAAAATCAATTCTTTTACTGTAAGACTATACTCAGCCTGAAGAAATTCAATTTAATGCAATCACTTATTAGTTGGACTTTGAAAAGCGAGAGATTTAATAATGAAACTAATTAAAACCGTAAGGACAAAATGATAGATTCTCTATTACTATTTTTGGTGCATACATCAAATTGTCAAAATTGCTTACACTGTAAGCTCGTCAAGTACCTTCCATGCTTCTGTCTACGTGTGTATCACATATTATAGAATAATTATTCATATGTGCATATTATTACACTTCAGCCTCTGTAGTCCTGAAAATACACTACCAAAAATTTTACAAAATGTATACCACCCTGCCACCTCCCCTAATAAGCTAAAAATAGACCCTACACAACCATGACTAAACAATGAGAGCATTCTGGAAAAGAAGTACTGATGTCCTCATCAACGCAAGATTTCCCTCTTTTGATTGACATTTCACTTTAATGAAGAACCATAGCATATTCATGTTTTAATCAGAAGTATGTCGTAACTCCCATTTTAAGTTAAAAACGTAAAGGTTTCTGAGGCCAATATTTGTTTTACGAGCTGTTATATCAATAAAATGGTCAGTCAGAAAAGAAGTTTCTTTGATTCTCTGACAGTATTTATGGCCAAATTAAGATTGTTTATTTTAGAAGTTGTTACGTCGTCTATATGGAGCACCACTGTTTCTAAAATCCCGTCGCCCATAACCACCCCTACCCCTGCCATAATTGGACCCCGAGAATCGACCAGAGTTGTTTAATCTGGAGCTGTATTTGCCCGAGGGTGGTGTATACATCTTAAGGTTTCTATCACCACTTCGCGATCGCTTTTCAGGTGATTCTTTTTGCTCGCGATTGTCAAAAGTTATAGGTCTGTGACGTTTAGAGCCCGATGATGCGTCTTGATCGTCCGATTCGTTTGATCTTGTCACCTAAAAAAAATTATTGTAACTTATGATCATATTGATTATGGGAATATAATGGATTAGGCTGATACAAAAAGCCTACTATACTATTGTGGATTATATAGATGATAAAAAAGCGTGGGTATAGCTGCTCCTCTACCCTGTACAAGATAGTAATGACTAAATGTAATTAGTTACAAGAACAATATTTGAAAAAAATCAACCACCGAGTTTCTTGCTGGTTCTTCTCGGTAGGAACAGGTTTCCGGACCAGCAATAGCGTTGACGATTAAAAAGCACTTATTTACAAGTTTACTTGAATAAAGAATATTTTGAATTTGATTTTGAACTTAAGTTATTGTATCAGCATGTATCGGGTATGAAAAAACGGATAGTCAAGTATACATTTAGCATTATATTTGTTTTCTATGTACTTTATCGCGGATAAAGATGATACAAGAAGAAGCGATGATACAAGACAGTCGAAAAAACGACACGTTAAAAAACGTTATCTATACGACTCTATAATTAATGTGCAGCGAAGGTTGTATACACCCTGTGGCATGTGTTTATGAATCATCATTCTCGTGCTCTTATCCCACTCTAAGTAGGGTCGGCACAACATTTTATAAAAATGTTGTCAAATGATTTGCCTACGTACTTTACGACCGGCCGCCTGCCTGACGTCAACTTATAGTACCCAGCAGTAAATAATGCACATCGATGTTTACAACGAAACAGCCGGCTAGTTCGCGCTGTCACTGACACACACGGGTTCGTCAGTCTGTGCGAAAGAGACAATGCTCTATGAAGCAGAATCTAGCCGATTTCTCTCTCTAATCCTAGATGTGCATTATTTAATGCCGGGCAATATAACTTAGTCGTCTTTTATGATACCTCGGCAAGAAAGAGGCTGGTCTATTCTACTCAGCTGGGTACCACACGGTGGGTCAGCTTACCTTAATCGCCTTTAACGACACCTCGGTATGAAATGAGTGAGGTCTATCCTATTCAGCCGGATACCACACAGCATGTGGCATGCAATGTGTTCATTAATAATATACACTATATGAAAGATAAGAGAAAAAAAATCTTTTGAGTAGTAGAAATTATAACGTACCTCCTTTTCTATCTTTTTCGATTGGAAAGAAAGTTGAACTTTACTCTTGAAACTTGGAGGCGTGCGGAATATATCTCTTATTAGTGTGTTTATATTTGAAGTAGTTTTCAGTGCTACAATCTTTAGTTTATTTTCTTCAGAATTGGCATCTTCACTTTTTTTACCCTGAATAATAAAGTGAAGAAATATTAATTTTCATTAACAACAACTTTATATAAAATTCATGATCAATTACTAAATTCCTTCGTGGACCCCAAATTCGTATGATTTATAGAGGCAGAGGCTTTGTGACAATTCATAATAATTATATTTCTTTAGAAATAATTTTCTTTAACTTTGAAATACTCTACAAAGGAAAAACAAGTCCTATGCATAGAGTACCAGAGCCAGGCTTATGAGTCTGAGCATCCAACAAATAATAATAGAGGGAAGATGAGAGACCTGTACTTATTTTTGTCTAATCACTAATAAAAAAGATAGATAGTTCACATTATTGGCTGATTCTTCTACTCTAGTTTAATAACTCTATAGTTCTATGTAATAATTGACTAATATTGTCTAAAGTGAATGGACTATAAAATTAATACCTGTGTAACTTCTTTCAATTTTTTAATATAACCTTGAGTAAGCCTTGCAGTATATTGCAATCTGAGCTTCAGAGATTTCAGCCGTGCAGCATCTGCACCTAGGGCATCTGGAGCCTTACGGCAAAGAGAATGGAGTGCGAATAGTGCACATTCAACATGTGAAAATTGTAACGATGGTGCTGTGGATTTTGTGTCCTCTGTTTTATTTTCATTATTGGTATCTTCAGTTTTGGTTGCATTTTCATCGTCATTCTCTACTGGTGCTTCTGGTAGGTAAGACTGAAAATAATAACAATATTTTTAAAATATGTCGGCCAACATGTTATAAACATGTTGTCACATGATTCAGCTACGTATTTT
The DNA here is from genome assembly GCA_947086505.1 of Morpho deidamia. NCBI lineage: Eukaryota > Metazoa > Arthropoda > Insecta > Lepidoptera > Nymphalidae > Morpho > Morpho deidamia. The sequence continues at coordinate 8,858,565 of CAMTZC010000025.1, forward strand.
ACGACCGGCCGCCTGCCTGACGTCAACTCACCTTAGTCGTATTTTTCGACTCCTCGGTAAGAAAGAGGGTGATCTATTCTACAAAACCGGATACCACATGGTGGGTCAACTCACCTTAGTCGCCTTTTACGACACTTCGGTAGGGAATGAGGGTGGTCTATTCTACTCAGCCTGATACCACACGGAATAATACACGCTTTTGATAAATAAAACTATTTATAATGAAATAAATTGTTATGAATTACCAGTAAAACATCATAAGTGACTTTGATTTTGTCCTCAGCATTTTCAATCTGGCCACTGTGTTCAGTAAGTTCTGCAAATGTTTTTAGTAGTTCTAGCTTTAAATCATTTTCACCCCCTGTGGCGGCTATGTCATTCCATCGCCCGAGAACATGATCACAGAATATGTCCACAAACTGAGTTGACTCTACCTGGGCCTTTAAAAATTAAATAAAAGTATATTAATTTTTTGCTTGTTTGATTTAGTCAATAATTTAGAGAAGTAGGAATTAGAATAGAAGTAACCATGACGATGCAAATAGAAAATATACATAATGCTAAATGAAGAGTGGACTATCTGTTAGTTTAAGTTTTGCGATTTTGTCATGAAGTCTATCTCCTTTAACATTATATATATTTTCTATTAATAACATAATAACAGGTTCTAGCAAAATAAATTATTACTTTTCATTTAGTCAGATAATCTATAGAATTAGTCTATATTTTGCGACGATCCATAATACAATAAAATAATAAAATTATTTTGCCATAATCCACAGTAAAGTATAACCTATTTACATAGCCACCATAACCTTCTCTGCAGATTATAGCAAAATAATTTTATTATTACTTTTGATTTAGTCAGCTTAACTTGGAACTTCCAATTTATTGTTAATATATAATACTTTAAAATAATAGAAATATACTATTTGCATAAAATATCTGAAATGATATTTACAGTGAATAATGGTAGAGCATGTTGAGTGCATTGAATAAGTCTATCAACATATTCAGGGTCTTCTGGGTGCCAGTCATCCGGAGTAAAAGCGAGTGCTGCTATCAACTGAGTCAATTCTTTTTTTCCAGCTGGTGTCTTACCAAGTCTTGACCATGTCAACAAATCCATAATATGTTCAAATTCTTCAGCAACAGAATCCTAAAACAATCATTTATGCTATTATAGGATGCTATTATACAGGAAGAAATATTAAAAGTACTTTATGAAACAGCTAAAAATCTGAACATCATAGCTTACATAATATGTGTGGAAATATTTTGAATATACTATATTTTAATCATATTAGATACAAATTTGTGAGCAAAAATAAATCTCATACAGACATTTTACCAATACAAATATCTGTAACATGTCATCATGCAAGGTACTTGCATTTAAACATTAAAAATTTTTGACTTACATGCTTACTTGTACCAACTTTGGTAAGGTAAATGTAAAATTTTATTAGTATAACTATTGCTATGATACAGTGATTGCCAAAATACAAATATGTTATTATTAAATACTACATTTGTGAAGTACATATACATAAAAAATGATTTATATGTGCTATAAAAACAAAATAATACTATACTATAAAATACAGTTTATTATAAACTAGAAACAGTACCTGTAAGATCTTTTTCCCCTCTGCAATAATAATATCTTCACAATCTTTGTCAATTATTTCTCTACCTAACTGTTTGACTTTTGTAGCTAAAAATTTTATACATCTTTCCCTTACAACTTCATTTGGGACTTCACTATCAGTACTTTGATGGATTTGTGAAAACAAACCAGACAGTGCTCCTTTTGGATCAGTCTTTAGTATTGTAACAAGAGAGTTTGTTACAACATTTATTTCTGTAGCATCTTCAGATTGTAGTAGTTGTGCAAGAATATCAGCAATCCTAGTAGTATGTTCTTTATTACTTTTACACATGATGGGCAAATCTTTTATAGCTTGCTTACGTATCTAAAATAATTACACAAATAAAAGAATTAGCCGGTTTTAAGGAAAACCAAATTATTTTCATAATTATTTTTTTATTATTATTGTTGAGAGACTGGCTATGCCATTTGAAAATTACAGCCGCCAAATACACTAATATAAAATTCTATAGACAAGAGAAAGTCTACTAATCATTTTTTTAATACAAAATGAAACAAATATTTTTCTAACCTCAATAAAAATTGTTGTATCAATATTTAACACAAATATAATAATTAATTGGCAACCATTGATCTACAAACCAATATAAGAACAGCTTTGAATCTTAGTAAGATTTGACACACCTTATTAGAGCAGAAATTTAATTTAAAAAATCATCTACAATATAGAAAGAACTAATCAAAATTTTCAGGAAATGTGATATAACCTGCCCTAGAGAACTCTTGGTATATCCAAAACCTGGCAGTTTAACACCCAGCAGTTTTGTGACACTAAAATATGAATAGCAATCATCTTTGCCAAGTAGTACCAAGCAGCTATTTAATAATAGCTATAAATGTTGATGATATTACCATAAATAACCAACTACATAACTAAATGAATAAATAATGCCTTGACCCTCTTAATAAAGTTACATGTTTCATGTTTCATGTTTATACATGGAGCATTTAACTTTATTCTTCAGATGGGGTTTATTATATATGATACTATATTCAGTCAAAAATTCTAGACATACATATTTATTCATGATATAATTAAGATAAAATACTAACCGCTACATCGTCATCTTCACATAGATCAAATTGTGCTTCAATAGCTTGATCTGCTAAATTAGGAAAACTATTGAAAAATTTCGCAATAAATTGCGAAGCTAACCGTTTCTCTTTATCCGTTCCTTTCACCGAAGCAAGTATTTCCAGGTATTCTTTTTCGTGCTAAAATATAATATCGTGCCATTAATCGAAATCAAGAAATTAAATAATGTGATTAAATTTAATATTTTATAGGTTACCTTAGATATGTCATCTTTGGCATCGGCAAGAATGCCATAATTTTGGTACAACTTCTCGATATTGTCGGCGGACATTATGATGAAAAATACTAATATCTTAAGTTTTTGACCAGGAAAAGAACCTTTAATAAGACTAAACCATAAAAATACCTAAGACGAAGATATAAATCCCATTAACAGAAAAATTATGTTAAAGACGCCGCTAACCATAGACCAACTAAAAACAATTGCTGATTTTTTTAAATCCATTCATTTACGGCCTGGACTCTAGCCTTTTAGATTATTGTATCAACATAAAACGCAAAGTAAAGATTATAGCATGCAGTTTACTGTATCCACGATAGGGCTGCTATCTTAATATAAAAATCCTGCCAAGATGTAATAGAAAATTACTGAATGTTAGTAGTGTAGTTTTCCTTAAAAAGAAAATATTCTCTATTCTTGTCAAAAGAATTGAAAACAATTAGAAAATGTATAAAATTTGTTGCACATCTAAATTTGTTGAATTTATTGTAATTATATCAATATTATATATTACATAAGTTACTAATCTTTGATTTTATTTTAAAATATGTGAAATATGAGACATAAAGACCTACCTATTAAAAAGCCTGTGAGTCAGTTATAGATTATAGAGGCTTAATTTAAAATTAAAAAACAATCAAATTCTGAAGAATAGACTACTAATAATAAATACGTGTGGCACTCGGAGACTGCCGCGGTAAAGCTATTGCATAGCATTTTTTATCAACTTATGCAATTACAATTATATATTTATTTTATTTATGCAGTATTTTTTTCTTTGTTTTTTTTTCTTTGATATTAATTCAAGTTACACTTTGAGCGTGGTGACCGATAAAAAAACATATTTTTTTCTTTTATTAAATAAATAAGATGTTATTATTGTTCAAAATATTTTTATTATCTTTCAATACATGTCGGTTTTAACGGTAGTTTTCCAATACTACCAATTTCACCTAAAACGTTAACTGGCGTGTGCGGCCCGGAGCGCACAGATCGCTACTAAAATGTATCACCGCTGTGCCGGTCGGAGTGGGGGGTGTTAGGTTTTTTCGTTACGGAATTTCTGGATTCGGTCTCCACGCTCAAGGCCCGCGATAGAAGCCATGCAATAGCTTAAAATAAAATAAAAGTTCTGAACTATTTTAGTTAGTAGTATTTTAGTTTGTAATCTATGGTAAGTAGTCTATGCTCTGAAGTTCTACGTATGTTTATTAAATACAAGCAATGCCCCGCCGTTTCACCTATGTCCATACCGATCTCATGGTAGTGGAAAGTCTACAAAGTCCGACTATAGATTGTCTTGTAGATTATTTAATTAAAAAAAAGGGATATCATTTGTACTCTTGGAATAAGAGCTAACTCATCGAATGCAGGCCCTGCTATAACAGTCGCTACAATGAATTTGTTATGGCATTTTTTTTTTCGATTTACATTCTTAAATTCTTAATATCTTTTTATTGGGATGTCGATAATTTAATAATTTAAAAAGCATTTTACTGGTATTGAAGCAGTTTTTACTAAAATATCATTTAATGGGATAAGGATTAATACAGAGATATGAATAAAATAGTTTGATTATTGTCGGCTCTTTTATCAACTTTTACAATGTAAAAAAGTAGCTATATTGGCATAACTATAATAATTTAAATGATTTATAGAAGCAGGCGTTACTTTGCGGAATTCCATATTACAAGCAATATAACAGAACTAACTACTTTGCTATAATCCGCAAGGGTTCAGCGAATGCATGCAAAGCCAATAACTATAATAGTTAGACATATGGTATCGCGGACTTTTTTGTGGATATTGATATGTTCTATAATACTGTAGAACATTTTCTATTAATAGTTTCCGCAGCGCAAGCGATGAAAGATTTTTACGACCAAATTTTTTACACTTTATTACAAGTTTATTTGGGATCCCTATTTTTTTGACAACCTATGTTGCTCAGTGAAGAAGCAGTTTTCCAATAGTGAAAGAATTTTTGAAATCGGTCCAGTAGTTTATGCGCGAAAATTTGTTGATTTATAATAGCAGAATATATGCAAATATAAATGTTACCGTGAACTACAGTTTAATGTTAGTAGTAGTAAGTCATATAAGGAAACATACTGTCGAGAAACCTTTTTCATGTAAACTATGCGATTATTAATGTTGTAATACTAGGGGAGGGTTCCACGATGCTATAATGATGATGGGAATTTATTTGAGCTTCATAGTCACCTCTTTCTGTACAAAGTGACCTATCGGGTTGCAAACCTTAGATGATAAAAACAAAAAAAGTTATATAATGTAACAAAACAGAAAAACGACGTTCAATTCCAGTGCCTAGTCTAGTTCTTTAAGGAACTATAAGTTTGAAGTCCCGGTTGAAGTCGGTTTTAGGTTTTAGGTTGCGTTAAAACCAATGCCAGAGTATACATTATACTTACTAGCGGTCTGGCTTCGGTTTTCTGTGGCTCAGTCTGGTTTTGAATTCCCCTGAAAACAAAACTGTCATTGACATTTAAAACAACGTTCCAATCGCCACCAAAACTTCATTAAAATTGGTGCAACCTTTTCGGAGTTATTAAGGAACATACATACATATTTCCTCTTTTATATACAGGCTGTCCCAAAATTCAAGGATAAGAAATCAGAAGATGGACCTGTTTGTCACTGCTCTGTGAAAAAAATATCCGTTTAAAAGTTATAAAATAATATTGAAATTCTTTGAAATTTTAATTAAAAATTATAAGGTGTCCCCTTTTTAACTAAAAAGACCACAATTTTTAAAATATTTTTGTTTTTTTCGTATATTACTGAATATCCATCACAATTAATGAAAATCCCAAAAAATCGGCAGTTTTTGCACAAAAGTCCATCAAGATAAGTTTTATTAACTTGCACAATATAACAATAACAAAATGAAAATAGTATTTCTATTTTGAAAAGAGCAATCGCCGAGCTTTTTGCTAGGTCTTCTCGGTAGAAGCAATTTTCCAAAACAGTAGAAGCAACAGTAAAGTTGATGTTTTACAAGTTAACTTAAATTATTACGAATATGTATTTAACATTTTATATATTTCCTATTTACTTTATCGCAGATTATAGCAAAATAATTTAACTATTACTTTATGGATTTCCGCAAAGTGACGCCTAATTCTATAAATTATGTATTTTGAATTTGAAACTGATTTTAATAAAACCTAATTTTAACGGTGGTCGCTGTCATATAATAACATACTTATTTTACTAGAATAAGCAAGCCAGCTTAAAATGTCCCACATCACAATAAAGAGAAAGCAAATGAGGGTGGATCTGTCTGTCTCACTTTTTTATGTGCTATTAGACAAAGATGAAACACTACACACATTCACCACGACACGCTCTACGATCGTTTCGCTCCGCAACCGAAGCATCATCAAGAGGATAGGCTCCTAGGATTGTAGCTGCGTTTTGTAATAAGTGTGGTAACTAATCATGCATGTATTAGGTATGTGAACGTTGTCTGCTTCCTACACTCAGCATTACATACATATTTTTAACAAACGCGGAATATAGCAAAATAATTCAATAACTCAAATTAAATCTTTTTTTTTGTACTATAGAATTCCGTATTGCATTTCCGCCGACTTCTACGAATTATATAATTTAATTCTATGTGCTTATTGCACACGTTATACAGATTTTTTTGCAATTCTTTTAATTCCGCCAAAGTTTCTTGTTTAAAAAGAGCGGAGATTTGACGTTTTTTCTTCTGGTATTCATAGTTGTATTGATATTGAAGTTGAATGTGATAAATTTTAAAGAAAGTGAGTTCTTCCAAAACTAAAAATATATCTTTATGACGTCGTTTCTAACGTTATCTTACCTAAAATTGTTATACAGACGTACTGTAAACGAACAAAGGATAACTGATCTTTTAGTTTGTACAAACAATGGATTAGGCGACTTACTAATAGGATGAACATTAGCGGAACCTTTTTAGTGTTGTTTTATTTTTCTTATCTTTCTTCAACGCCTGCGCCATATTGAAATAGCAATGGCACCATCAATAAATTCGTTAAGTACCTATCCAGAACTCATAACGGTAAATGCAAATCTGTATCAGTTCTTAAATTACTTATTGAAAACCCGATTGCATTTTCAACATTATATAACGACAATTATTTGAATTACAGATAGTATCGCCATTCAAAAAAAAATTCGTTATTAATGCATACTATCTATCTTATGTACTATCTGTACTATCTTTTCATAGATAGACAGACATACGCAGTCTGCCTATCTGCAGGCCTACCATGAGCTCTTATTGCGACTCAAGTGAAGACGTAAACAACAACAGCGAACCGCTTTCTTTTGGTACCATTAAGTGTGAATTGCATTGGGGTCGTAATGTTTGAAAAGGATAACATTATATGAACTATAGATAACTCTGTCTCTTTTACTTACATGTTCTTAGGACGAATTCCGAACGCTCATTCGGCAACGACTTAAAGTGTGCGTCTTTAAGACGTCATGGTATGAAAAAGCAAAACAATTTCGTTTAGGTCTTGAATTGAGTCGTAATAAGAGTTCATTGTAGGCCTGCTGTGGTTCGTTCGTCTGGTTGTCTGAATTCATCAACACAAACTGTGTTGACGAATTCTTCGAAATGACTAATGCTGTTAGCTTTGACTTTGACAGCGTCACCGGAAGAATGGACGAGCGCAGAAACGCCATACGCACTTGCAACTCTCTGGGAGCGTCGCCTCAAGGGTGTCACCTGCGAGACCTCTTAAAGCGGGGCGTTTTGAAGGATTATATCTACCATTAACTATAAAGAAGTTCGCATCGCCACGGGCGCTTGATACAAGCAAGAGGTCCAATTGAAGCTTTAATACTAGAAACTTTATAGAATTAAGCTATACTTTGCGAGGATCCATAATACAAAACTAATAATAAAATTATTTTGCTATAATCCGTGATAAAGTAAATAGAAAATATATATAATGGTAGATGTAGAGTGGAGTAACCGTTTTCATACACCGTATTACCTTTCTTTTATACCAGAATATAACCAACATTAAAAATAAAATAAAAAATCACTTTAAAATACATGATGGTATCACAAAGTTAAAGTTGACGCAATCGGAGTCGCGCTTCCAACGTCATTTTTTACACAGCTTGCAGCATATTTTATTCTTACATTTATCAGTAATAAGGTACAAAAAGGTAGGGGTGATGAAAAATTACCTATATTATAATTATTTCAATAATTTAAGTAGTTGTAAATGTATTAGAAACAGTTTGACAGTTGATAATAATTAACTTGCAAACATTTGAAAAAACAATTAAGTAAAATGTAAATAATAAAAACTAATCTGTTTTAATAAATTACAAATAAAATAATTAGATATAATAGTTGGTAACGGCTTTTGACATACCTAACAGTAAACGCGCGCAATCCTTATTAAAGGTTGCTCTTGGATTGTATTCCAGACTGAAGAATATCAGTATTTCATAACATTTTACGAATTTAATTCAGAAATTATTGTTTTATAGCATATAGTACATTATTTTAAAAAATCAGGGTCCAATAGTCCCTATCATCATCGTCATCATTCTCCTGCCCTTATCCCAATCTAAGTGGGGTCGGTAAACATTTTGTTACATGTTTTTAACTAGTTATTTTACGACCGGTCGCCTGCCTGACGTCAACTTACCTTAGTCAACTTTAACGACACCTCGATAAGAAATTTGGGTGGTCTATTCTACACAGCCGGATACCACACGGCGGATCAAGTCTACCCTAAGTTAGCTTTAAATTAAAGTGTAGATAAAAATGTATAGAAATAAAAAGTGTAGGCATGAGTTTTTATAAGATTTTCGATGCTCAAATGGGAGCCATACGGGCATCTATAATACTTACTAACTTTTAAACGCCACTTCGTTCGCTTGGACTTTTGCGTGCGTCTTATTATTTGAGTGAACTGATAATATTTATATTAATTATGATTAAAGTGGGTTAACCGAAAAGTAAAAAATATGTTTCCGCGGACATTTATTTAGAACTTTTAGAGGTGAACAATTTTGTAGTACATGAATTTTGAATAACTTTCAACGTTTACTCAGCGCACGCAAGGAAAGCTTTAAATTTTGCCGTTTTCGAAATATTTTTTATTGCTGCTCCTCTACTATTTATATTGGCGTGATGTTATATATTCTGTAGCCTTCCTCTTACCCTCAAAGAATTTTTCAAATCGATCCAGTAGTTCCTGAGATTGGCGCGTTCAAACAATTAATCAATCAAACAAACAAACTCTTCAGTTTTATATATTAGTATAGATATAGATATAGATGAGGTAATGTGATTCCCTCCGCGATAAGTTCAAGGAAATAGGCATAATTTTCGAAGCGTCGCAATATATGTATGTATATTAATATTCTTTTAGTACGAAAAAAATATACATATGTACTAAGCAAAATTTGATGTACATCACAAATATACGAGAGGTTAAAATAAGCTTGTGATTCCTGTGCTGCGACTCAGTCTATCAGCAAATCATTCGTTGGTCTAGGTATTCGCTTCCACGATAAAATTCCGTAATCCATATTACACTGGCCTGCAGAAAGTTTTAATTGAGTTTTAGAAATATGCATATGCGCAATGCAAAATTGAAGATTATGAAATGATAAAATTTCTTGAATTTAAATTAAAAACCCATTCTTTCGAAAATTGAAAATATTTAAAAGATTATTCGTCGAGTTTCTTGCTGGGTTCTTTTCTTCTCGTTAAAAGCAACTATGATATTGATCCTTGAGAAATCAAAAGTGCTTACAAAAGCTTAAATATGACTTTGTATGATAATGATAATACGTTACTATTTTTTGATTTATTAATTAAATGTTAAATTCAATTAAAATTAGTATTCATTATGTCAGTGGCGAGACCGTGCGACTCTTTCGAAGATTTTCGGGGTCAAACCCCGGACAGGCACCAATGAGTTTTTCTGTTAAAACTTGTGTTTAATAATTGTTATTTATCACACGCTTTCTGGTGAAGTAAAACATCGTTAGGAAACCTGCATATCTCTAGAGAATTCTGAGGATATGTATAACCTACCAATCCGCATTGGGGTAGCGTGATAGGTCTTAGCTCCGATCTTTCTCTTCAAAAACGGAGAGGAAGCCTATTCTCAGCAGTGGGATAGTATCAGACCGTTCCTTTTATTCATCATGTGTATTCATTCCTTTTTATCTTAATTCAATCCGACAATGCGCTGACAGATGTTTAATAAAATAATACCCGTTCCTTTTTAATTCCTCAACAACTCTTTGTTCCTCTTTACAATGCGCCATTCTCTTTTCAAATTTATCGTATTTATACAATCTGACAATATCTTATTTTTCTTAAATGCCAGCGGCTATTCTTAATCTCAATAAATACTTTAATACAATTAAACCTTATTTTACGAGATATTTCATTATACAATTAAAAAGTACAAGAAAGAAACATTTAAATTAGAATATTTAACATGATGAAATGACAATTGTTCAAATGTGTAATCGGAGCAATCGACAATTACGTGGTCGACAAACTCATGTCAATGTACAATGTAAAATAAATGTTACATTTAATTAAATTAAACTTTTCGGCACTCTTTCCGTAAGTATATGAAGTTAAACCTATGCCAAATTTCTAACACTTCCGTGCGCGCAATGTGGTTGAAAAAAGATGGAGTGTGTTTTTCGCGTATTAATAATATCGATACATACAAAATCCTTATATACCTTTGGTTTTTATCACTAATTTTTATTGTCACTTTGTCCTATAGTCGTAGATTTGGAAGTTACCAGAACACGGTGATGACAGATCAGCAGGACACAATATAAAAAAAATTGTATATTATATAATAACCAAGCTAGGTTATCAAAAATAATAAATCGGATTTTTAGTTAAACCCATAAATAATTTAGTTTTTATTTATTTAAAAAACTAATTATTTTATATTAAAAAAAAATCTTTATAATAGATATTACATAATGATTTTTATAACAGATAATAATAAATAATAAGTATAAACAATAGTAATAACGAAGATACTGTGTACAATTTTTTTTTGTTACATATTATCATATTATCGTTATATTTATATAGAGTTACTAGGTATTAAAAATAATATTCAGTTTGTCTTCCGAGAAAGCTTTAGAAGTGTTTTATTGATATTCAGATAGAAATGATCTCAAATTGTCAAGTTGAATATCGATTACGCCCGATGTTCCTACTTATTAAGAAATAAAAATATTTCAGTCGTGTTTAGTCCGAGTTCATTACGGCGCTGTCGGCTGTCCATTATTTTTGTTTTAATTAGGCAAATTAAACGATGCCGTGGGGCGCGGCGGGCGAGTCGGTATCAGGGCGGTCTCGGGCAGGCTGCCTCCCATTGGCGGAGCCGCCTCCGCCCCGGCCCCCTCCCGCGCCTCGCTTCGCACCACTCGCCGGACCCGGCCTCGCACCAGTCGAGTCACATCCCGCGTTGTGTGGTACACGTTGCATGCCCAGCCGGTACGCGGTAGTGTTGTGACAGCGAGTGTGTGTGCGATGCTCGGACTGTGATTAAAGCATGGTGAACTACGTCAACCCGCTCGCCATGTACCAGGGCAAGGGCGGACAGTACGGCGCGGGAGGGTGGTACGGGTGGCAGCACCAGAACTTCGAGGAGCAGCAGTGGTGCGCGTGGAACGGGGCGCCGACGGGTGGAGAATGGCCTTCGGATCCGCACCATTTCAAGCGGGAGCCAGGGGAGAGAGATATAGGCGAGATGCCGTCCCCGGCCCGCGGAGACCTGGCTAGCCCCGGGGAAGGATCGCCGGGATCGAGGCCGTCGCAGCCCCCGGGCCCGCCGCGTTCCCCGTACGAATGGATGAAGAAACCCAGCTATCAGTCACAGCCTAATCCAGGTTTCTATTTTTATCTACCTATAGACAATATACAGTAAACTATATTTCCCATCAAAAGGCTATTATTTATTATATATATTAAATACTTGTTTATATTCATATACACTTCCCATAAAAAAGATTGAACCCTAAGTTTTCTAAAGATTATCTGTACATTGAAATAAGATAGATACTAGATACCTAAGCAACATCATAACAATATTTCCTATTATTTTATTTATACCTACACATTATTTTAAGTAATAAGTATATGCTAAGTACAAGTCATCTTCATCAAAAGTTTGCAATTAAATTAAAAGGAAAAGGCGCTGTTGATCTATATATCTATTTATTTCAGTTAAAAAGATTAAAAAAAAAGTTTATAAGATTCACTTTACAATATTAATAATATTTTGTAATATAATACTTTAGTTTAATGTAATATGTACGGTATCCTATAAGCATGCTAGTTTCACATAATGGTAAGCGAAAACTTATGTTGAATATTTGATATCTCCAATTGTAAGTCAGTTTTGTGAACTAAATAAAAAAAATCTTCACTTCCATAAAGATGATCTTAAAAGTTATACATTAATAGTAGATTGATATCACCAGGCAATTTATAAGAAGTAATAATTGTTATTATACTTATATCTACACATATTATGAAGTAGGTAATAATCATCATAATAGCGAGATATGTAAAGATATCTTGTATATTAATTGATCGAATTGTGTACTCTAGATACCGAATAGACTGTCTAATCGTTATATTGATCATTAATTAGTATCGTAACAGTGCGATTTCTTAGCTTATGAATGGGGTGGACATATTTATGCAATAAATCGTATCTAATAGGAAATTAAAAAATGGGAATAATATAACAGAAAGTTTATTTTTCATATAATTCACATCAAAATGTTACATATACAAAGTGTCAACAATTACTATTCAGCATATTAAGATTTTCAGCTTTAAATATTTAAGTTTGTTATTATATTAATGAAAATCATCATCATTCTCCTGCCCTTATCCCACTCTAAATGGGGTCGACACAACATGTTATAAACATGTTGTCACATGATTTGGCTACGTATTTTACGACCGGCCGCCTGCCTGACGTCAACTTACCTTAGTCGCCTCTTACGACACCTCGGTAAGAAAGCAGGGTGGTCTATTTTATTCTGCCGTATGCCACACGGCGTATTATATTGATGAAAATAAACCTTCAATTAGGTAGCCATGCTTATATTCATGATAATTATTGAGTTGCACGTTTTATCTCAAACGTATTCATTTAGTATCTTAAACGTTTCCAATTTTAATGGCTAAGTACTTAAACAAAAGTTAATATTAAACAGAAATTTAAAGGTAAATAACATTAGAAATATAGTATAGTTCATACTATTATAACATCTGTATCATTATATATCGAATAAGCTAACTTATATCATCATCATTCTCCTGCCCTTATCCCACTCTAAGAGGGGTCGGCACAACATGTTACAAACATGTTGTCATATGATTTGGCTACGTATTTTACGACCGGCCGCCTGCCTGACGTCAACTTACCTTAGTCGCCTTTTACGACACCTCTGTAAGAAATGAGGGTGGTCGATTCTATACAGCCGGATACCACACGGCATTTACCTTAGTCGCCTTTTACGACACCTCGGTAAGAAAGGAGGGTGGTCTTTTCTATTCTGCCGGATACCACACGGCGGGATTAAGCTGACTTATAAATTTTAAATTATTATTTTTTGTGTAAGGGAAATTTATTAAATTAACTAATTTTTAAGTTTCAAATTATTTAATATAGATATATTAGTAAATACTAATGTTCAACGAATTTATCATCAAATATTAAAAGTTTATTAGGTTTCAGATGTTTCGTAGTATTGCGCACTCAGTATATTGTAATATATTATTATTAGCAATATGTACTGATTCAATAAAACTAAAAAGCTTTAAAACTCGTTGTTTTATGATTTAGTCAGTAAACGTAGGTTTAGAATGTCAGACTTGACGCTATAAAATATGAGTAATTTAAAATTAAAGCTGTTAAACTTCATAAGTATTAATTAAATTAATTATTAACTTCAAAGCACAACAAGCATGAGGAGCTTATCGTTTACTATCAAAAATTTTAATTGTCATGCTACCATGATCTCTGCAAATTTCTATAATTAATTACTTAACTTTTTATATTCGCAATTTTAACTTTCCTAATATATTACCTTAAAATTTTTTTCAAACGCACATTTAAAGAACGCCTTGGAGTGTGACCGTATTTATGAGTCCTTTGTTTTCTTTGTAAGAATCTTTATAAACCGACAAAACAGTTTTAAAAAAGAAATATACTATGAGGAATTATATTCAGATTGAGACTGTGAATATATTTTATAAATAGTTTTTATTTACTTCATATAGCAAATTAAAAAAAACATGTCTAGTATTAAGCTCAAAACGTAGAAAAGATTTTTGAACAGTTGTTGCGTACTGGTACAACGTAGTTTTGGACAACAGAGATAAAAAAAACGAATATTTATAAAGTGGAGGTTTACAGCTAGTATTCCATAAGCCTATAATCTTGATCCACATACATTAGGAAGATCCTCCATCCTTGCTAATATTATGATGATTGATTGAATGATTTATAGAAGCAAGCGTTACTTTGCGGAATTCCATATTACAAGTACTATAACAGAACTACCTTGTTATAATCCGCAACGGGTTAAGCGAATGCATGCAAAGCTAATGTGTATGAAGCAGGCAAAATTTACGCACCTTACACATGCAAGCCACCATACGCTCTCCAAGGCGTCTCCACCAGCAACAACGCACACAAGCAACACACAACCACCACCACAATCTCGACGATCGTTTCGCTGCGAAACCGAAGCATCATCAGGAGGATAGGCTCCACGACAAAAATCGCAAAGCGGTTTCGGACCTAAACGATTTTCTTTTATTTTTTTATAATTATAAAAGATTCGTTTAGCTTTCACTTCGCTGGATCCCTATTCATGACATTTGGTATAATTCTATCTAAACACCGGAGTGAGATTTAGAGTAAAAAATCCAACATTTTCGGATACACAGAAAAAACATATTGGATAATTGAGTAAGGGTACTTAACCGTTTATGTTGGTGCGGACGAAGTCACGAGTATCACTAGTATAATTGTAGTATTAATTATAGCTTAAAGTCGAAATTTTGTATGACTTATGTAACGAAAATATTTTATTTGTCTAAATAAAATAAAGACATAAGGAACATAATTAAAGAAACTATATATTTGAAACGAATATTGCTAACGATTGAGGGATTGTTTTTATTGAAATTCACTTCCTACGATACAAAAGTAATAATAAAATTATTTTGCTATAATCCGCGATACATGTATGTGTATCGCGGATGTATCGCGGATTATAGCAAAATAATTTTATTATTACTTTTGTATTATGGATCTCCGCAAAGTAACGCCTAATTCTATAAATTACTTCCTACGATTCTTATTTACGAACACGTTATGGTCAAATGGTTAGAGCGCATGGCCTTTATTAAAACCTGTGTGGGTTCTTAAACTCCAGGCACGCATTTATGATTTTTCTATACAACCTTTCTGCTTTTCTTTTTGTAATCATGCGCTTTACTGAAATACATCGAATTCAAATCTGCATGTCGATAGAGAATTTATATTAAACAAGCTGTACACGTCAACGTAACTGTTAAAATACCCAAAATATGTGTTATATTCTTATTCTCAAAGTAAAAAACTACTTTTATGTCACCGAAAAGATTCTGAGTCAGCATTAGCTTCAACATTTAGGTCTTTTCCCCAAAGCCATTCCCCAACGCCCTAAAGCAGTCTCCCAACCTTTTTTTTTGCAATGCCCTGTCTCAGCCTTTCGAAAAATTTTCCGCCCACTATGTAACATAAATAACTTTTAATATTAGAAATTTGAATTATGAAATGATTTTGACATAAAAAAATTCTCTTCCTCGATGACTATTGCAGTTTGACATATCGGTTCTTTTGGACATGATGAACCGTTTGAAACAGGGCTTAGAGCAGTGTCTCCCAACCATAGCCTTAACGTTTCTAAAATTCTTATGCCCCCCTATGTAACATACATAACATTTAATTATAAAGAAAATGAATTATTCACTTCGGAAACTTAGATCACAGATTTTAGGAAGAAATTATCACATATTTTTGCGTGAGATTTGGCACCGCAATCTAGCATTGCATTTAAACTTTTCTGAGCAATAGATTTAAACTATTGTCGAGTTCATTTTTCGAATTCGAATTCATCACTTAAAAAAGGAATTGCTCCCTTCGTAGGTCGCACGTTCAGAAACTGCAGTAAAGTAGTCGCTAGGTCAACATGGCTACATTCAAAAACATCAAAATAATATCTGGTTTGCTTTAAATTATACTAACCAAAATTATCTAGATCAACTGTCTAAAACATCGAAAAGAAATAAGCTTATAATATTAGAGACCACTATCAATCTTATTCTAATCCATTCATTAGGTATTTTTTGATAAAATGCATAGCCCGTCGATAACAATCCAGTAAAGAATCTGCTATGAACCTTATCTTTTAATTCTTCATAATTAATAATGTATACAGATATTCTGAAATATTGGTGCATCCATCTTCAAGTAACTTTTAAGGAAATTTAGCAACGCTCGTTGTGCAATTGTGACGATATTAAGAGAATATTATTCGTAAAAGTAGACGCTTAAAGCCCTTTTTGATAATATAGTCCTTTGATTTAAAAAGGTAAAGTGCTATGTTAGATTTGTATAAAAAATGTAATGTAAAGCAATAGATTAAATTATAGTTTACCGAGGTAAATCTCTCTATAGGTCGTTATTATGTGTGTATATGCCTTGATATCAATTTTTGCAGAAATTAAATAATTTTTTCACAACATTATCTGTATTGCTTTTCAATTTCTGGACAAAGAGATCTTGATTGTCTAGAACAAAGCCCGAAAAATTGCAATTGGTCTCGCACCGTTCATCTCGTCTGGTTGTTCGACCTTCCTCAAGCCGGTCGTGTGAGAATGGCCGGCACGAATCAAAATAATTACCTTTATATACAGATGTATTTCTACAGTGCATCCATATAATATGGTGAACTAATAATATCAATATATATACACTACACATTAACCAATGTAACGATTTTTAGAACCAGGTTTTATTAATAATCCATACTAATATTATAAATGCGAAAGTGTGTATCCGTCTGTTAGGTAAATTTGGAGTAATTGAAGATTATATATCGGGTTAATATACAGGATAAGAAATTCAACTTATCTTTCGAGAACAGGTAAAACTATAAAGTAGGGTATTTAAAATCGAAGTTGACGCGAACGAAGTCGCAGGTAGTATATTTAATAATATTTTCGGAAATCAACAGTTTTTTCATAATTTATAAAATTAGGCGTTACTTTGCGGAGATCCATAACACAAAAGTAATAATAAAATTGTTTTGCTATAATCCACGATACAGTAAATAGAAAATATATATAGTGCTAAATGTATAGTGGACTATCCGTTTTTTCTTACCCGATACATGCAGGATTCGTAAAAACACATGCACAAACCTCCACCACTGCCACCAGAATACACAAGCACTACACACGTTCACTATCACAAACTCAACAATCGTTTCGCCCCGCAACCGAAGCATCATCAGTAGATAGACTCCACGCCAGTTTTTTTGTGTTTATAATATTACAAATACATACTTATTTGTAATTTTTAAACGTTATACATTAATATGCACTTAAAATGCCTTCTCTTCACTATCGGCGATGATAGTTGATCTTGTGATCGTCTATAATCGGCACGATCACGTCCACACGATCGTCTGCATTATCATACGATAAATACAATCATATCACCTAGCGATTCCCTTTGATGCGTGTCCGAAAAACAGACAATGCCCGGGTTGCAGGCGATCATAGACGATGATTGACGAGTACAACCGAGTATGCCCTCATCATGATCGTGCTTGGGCTTAATCTTTTGTAATCGCCGATTATAAATAAATAAATATATGCGACATTTACATACACGGTCGTCCATCCCCAAAGTAAGTAACTTAATATTTGTGTTATGGGTGAGAGACAACTGGTAAATATATACATATATAGTTTTAAATACATACTTAAATACATATATACACCCAGACTCGAATGAAGAAGAATTATGAAGAGGACCTATGATTCGTATCAGCGTTATAGAACATAAGCTGCATTTTAGTTAACACTAGCTGTCCCTGCGACTTTCCCCGCGTGGAAATCAATGTATTTAAATTAAATTTTAAAACAAAAGTAGTTTTTGTGAGTTACCATAACAGATAGAGACATGCTGTCGCAGATTTTTATGTAGTATTTTGTAGATCTTCAATTACTTAGTACATTACTCTAGTGTAGGTACTTCTGTTAGTTAAAACACAGTGCTCGCGACTGAGTCCAGCTAGCGAGTTCTTTTAAATCTTCAACACACACATAAAACCGTATATTTTATAATAAAATCCCGCAATCGATTTTAGCTTTGCCACTACAGCAGTTTAAAAAAGGAGGCTGATACAAAAAGCCTACTATTATTGAGGATAATATAGATGGTAACAATGCGTGGATAGAGCTTCTCCTCTACCCTGTAATAGATAAAATATAAGAATTTTTTTTGAAAAGAGCAACCACCGAGATTGTTGCTGGCTCTTCTCGGTAGGAACAACTTTCCGAAAGAGAAGTAGAGTTGACAATTCAAAAGCACTTGTTCACAAGTGTACTTGAATAAAGAATATTTTGAATTTGAATATGTTTATTAACCTAAACTTTAAGAAAGAATTGCACTAACTTTTAATAAAAACCTTACTAAAATCCCTTTAGTAGATTGAGAAAATCGATCACATAAAAGACACAGAGCTATTGGGGAATATGTTTTACAATAAGTATAGATAACTTCTGTATTTTTTGATGTTCCTACAGAAAAAACGGTATTATTTTATCCTATATGCTAGCTCGGTATATGAGTAAGTTGAATTATAGATAGCTACCCAATGTCATCAATATTGCTCTGGCGGATTCAACGTGGAAAAGTAACAGACAGAGAAAATTTAGATTTTTCTATGATCATTCTCCTGCCCTTATCCCACTCTAAGTGGGGTCTGCAGAACATGTTATAAACATGTTGTCACATGATTCGGCTACGTATTTTACGATCGGCCGCCTGCCTCACGTCAACTTACCTTAGTCGCCTTTTACGACAGCCCGGTAAGAAAGGAGGGTGGTCTATTCTATTCTGCCGGATACCACACGGCGTAATTTAGATTTTTTTATATTATTATAAATAATTAGTTCCTTTATATCGTAGAAATATCACAGATTTCACATACTTTAAGCATTCTGAAATTGTTGCTAATTAATGACAACCCTTTTTAACTTAATTTGTTCAATTTAAAACATAAACGTAAACTCGCCTGTGTCCCTTAATTTTCTTGACTCATAATGTTACCCTTTCATTGATAAGACATTTGCATACTTAATAAAATTTTAGAAACTTATTTTTAGTAACTAAATGTTGTGCAATGTATACAATATATACCTTTATATATATATATATCTTTAATATAACTTACGGGTAAGTGAATCCAAGTGCTTAATAATTTTTCGTTCACGCTGAAATTAAGAAATAGACATTTAGCGGGCAATTAAAAAATACATACCTCTTAAGGCGTCAAAAATTTAGCAGAATTAGAATGTGGTGAGTTGCCGCGCACTATCAAAGGACCAATTTGATATAAATATAAATATAATTTGATATAAATTGATTTTGTAAGGTGTAGTAATATCAATATTAATAAAAACAGACGGAATTAACCAAACCTCGAATGAAGCTGCACTTTAATAAAGAACACATACTGAGATCTGCTATAGGTATAGATTTAAAAAAAATTCTCGATCTCGATTTAGCGATCGCAAAATTTTTTAGATTCATTAATATTATGTTTAATGTCGTATTTATTGCTAATATATAGTCTACAATAATTATATCTTTTAAAAGGAACATCTTTTTTTCTACAAAATATTAAGCTGTTTTCGATAAAGACAGATTATTTAAGGTTTAAAGGATATACCGAAGATAACATGAAAGTAGTTTTTATAAATTGTAAGTCGCCAAGTCTTTGAAATGATAACAAACAATAACGTACAAACAAGTGATAAAAAAGGAATCGAATTATTGGAAATAACTTGAAAATTAATAACTAACTTTGATATGATAGTTAGTAAAATTACACTATACTGATTAGTACTACCTATGTGTGGTTCTTCTTAACTTCTATATATCACTGAT
The DNA here is from genome assembly GCA_947086505.1 of Morpho deidamia. Classification (NCBI taxonomy): domain Eukaryota; kingdom Metazoa; phylum Arthropoda; class Insecta; order Lepidoptera; family Nymphalidae; genus Morpho; species Morpho deidamia. The sequence goes on from CAMTZC010000025.1 coordinate 8,878,841, forward strand.
ATAACTGTACCTAACCTTATTTTGAGATAATTATTCCTAATTCTTTTAAGTTCGTAACATTTTGGCTTTGTCAATAACAAATATCGAAACTAAAAAAATCATTTTAAAAATCAAAAATTCTGGTGTGATTGGTTAATGGTTTAAAATATAATATAGGTACCCTACCTAAACTTAACAAATAATATCAGTATAACTTAATTACGTATTTCTATGGATGCTATGAACCTCTTATTTTATTTTTATTTATTAGGATAACCAAACAAGACTTACATTATTAATACTATAAAATACCCTACAAGCTGCTTCATTAAATATAGTCTTAATTATAGGTTAACACGGCATGTAATAGAGACGCGTACATTATCTAAATATATATTTTGGCCATGCCATTACAGCAGTTTAAAAAGACTGTTAAAAGAAGGCTGATACAGAAAGCATACTATACTGTTGAAAATTACTTAGATAACACGGATGTGTGGATATAGGTGCACTTCTACTCTGTACAAGACAGTAATAAATAAATGTAACCAGTTTTAAGATTTATATTTTAAAAAGAGCAACCGCCGAGTTTCTTGCCGGTTCTTCTCGGTAGGAACAGCTTTCCGAACCAGCAGTAAAGTTGACGATTTAAAAGCACTTGTTTACAAGTTTACTTGAATAAAGAATATTTTGAATTTGAATTTTGAATATTACAAAATAAAGATGTACATTATACTAACTTTAATATAGGTATAGTTAGTATAATAATATAAAATAATAAAATAGTATAAAATATAAGTTAACTGGCAATTTAAAAATCTTTAGCTAAAAATAAACGGTGGGTGAAATAACACTATATGATTCGGCTTCCCTGGGTAGTCGGTAGTGAATGTTTGTACCGCTTGTGTAGTGTGTTGGTGGTGGTGGTTTGTGAACGTGCAGTACCTAATCCTGCATGTAAGGAATGAGATCGGTTTTTGCTTCCTAGACTTCGCGATTTATCGCGAGTTACGAAACGATTCTTCAGTTTGTGATAGTGAACGTGTGTAGTGCTTGTGTATTGTGGTGGCGGTGGTGAAGGTTTGTGCATGTGTTTTTACGAATCCTGCGTGTATCTGGTTTGAAAAAACGGATAGTCCACTATTCATTTAGCACTATATATTTTTTTTATTTACTTTATCGTGGATTATAGCAAAATAATTTTATTATTACTTTTGTATGATGGATCTCCGTAAAGTAACGCCTAGTTTTATAAATTATGTAAAATACCCTTAATTATATACTATGTGTTTTTACTATTCCCGAGGGAAAAACGGGAAGGTTTTATCCTTTGCGTTAGCCTGGTAAATACTTTAGCTTCAGTTGTACTAAATAATATCTATATAGCATAAACGGATTAGAACTTAAGCGTTAGAGAGTGACACACAGAGAAACTTTTGTTTAACCAATTTATTAGTTCATTATTTCATACAGATATTTCACTAGGTACATATCTTTTATTCCATGTATAAGTCTCAACTTAATGTCGCACATGTTATCATTCGTCCTTAACAGTGCATTAAGTATGCTTTACGATTGACATGCACAAGATTAATTTGAATAATTTATAGAATTAGGCGTTACTTTGCGGAGATCCATAATACAAAAGTAATAATAAAATTATTTTGCTATAATCCGCGGTACATCTGTATCGCGGATTAAAGCAAAATAATTTTATTATTACTTTTAGATTGATTTGAATAAACAAAATATTTTATATCCTGGAATCAATATGATTCCAAAATAATGTAATATTTCTTTCAACACTATGATGATTAGAATATTTATATCTACAACGTAAATAATGAAAAATACCGAAGAAATTTAATAGAAAACAAATAAGCTACTAAAGAAAGTAACAGATTTTTGAAGACACGATGACGCTCAATACAATTTATCAAATCCACTTTTATTAAGTAGAAGAATGAATTTGATATTATATTATAAATAAGAATCAAGTCAAATAATATCTAATAATAATAATAATAAGACGAATGACTATTAATTTATGTTATAACACCATTTAAAATAATGTTCTAAAATAAAATCTCAATCTAATAATTGTTATTCTTATTTTTTTTAAATACGTTCACAAAATTATATAATCTCTATTCAAAAATATCTTTAAATAATCTTATGCAGTTTAAAATGAAATTAAAAAAAGATTTTTAATTATTGTCCAATTTTTATTATTTATATAATTATTGATTAATTTATGTAATTATTGTATAATTTATATAATTATTGTATAAATTATTTGTAAATTAATTTCATTAAACCTATTATAAAAAATATAGTAACGGGCTGTTGCTATCCCACTTGTGGGCATCGGCCTACTCTCTTTTTTTTTAAGAGAAAAGTGGGAGCTAAGACTTAGTTCCAATAAAAATTTGTACGTTACATATATACCCAGAACTCTTTAGAGATATGCAGGTTTCTTTACAATGTTGTCCTTCGCCGAAAAATTTCAATTATGAATTTGACACATAAGTTTTAACAGAATTTTTGTTTGATGGAACTCCGAATCTAAACGCCTTATTCTATAAATTAATTTCATAACTTTTAATGGGTAACGAAAAACAAACAACAATTTTTGTTATGCTGTTTAAAAACCACTGTGAGATAATTTTCAAAAGCAATCAGTCGCTATAACATTACTTAGATGTTATTTTGCGCTTACTGGAATGTTCCGTTTTAACGGGAGCCAAGGGAGTGAATGCATGGTGTGAGCAATTAATCCCGCAGTCCCAGAGACCGGGATAGGGCTGCTCCTGACGACAATCATCGCCAACGGCGCCCCGGGGACTGAAAAGTTAAATCTTTGCCAACTTTGCCGCACTCGATTGTAATTGTACTTGGCTATGGTCTTTATTTAGTAGCTCTAGCTTTTAAAAGTAACTTCGTTCGAGTGGACTGCAGTCTTATTATTTAAGTAAACCGCAATACTTATATTAATTTTGATTAAAGTGGGTTTACCTTAAACGCCATAAAAGACTTCGCTGTCGCGCACTTTTATTTAGAACTTTCAGAGGGTACATCATTTTTGTACATGATTTTTGAATAACCGTTTACTTAGCGTAACCTAGGAATGTTTTAAATTTTGCCGTTTTCGCAATATTTTTTATTGCTGCTCCTCTCCTATTCCGCTTTCCGTGATGTTATATAGTCTATAAGCTTTTCTCGATAAATTGATTAAAATAAAATAAAATATTTCTCAAATAGGTCCAGTAGTTCCTAACATTAGCGCGTTCAAACAATGAAACAAAAAAACTCTACAGCTATCTATAGATTTCTTTTGCATTATATAACATATACTTCTCATCCGTTGCTCTAATGTTTAGGTAAAAGTATCTATGAGACTTCTGATCTAAACTTATGCATTGCGACCTTATGTTAACATAATATATTAAGACTAAGTTTGAGAAATTGTAACTAATTTATTCATTGTTTATTTTATGCACTGCATTGTCTAAAATATGTGCGGGAGTGTTTCTGATCTGATATCCCTAACTTGAAACGATTATCGTAATTTATAGAATATTTTGCGGAGATCAACAGTAATAATAAAATTATTTTGCTTTAATCCGCAATAAAGTATATAGAAAACATTTATAATGGTAAATGTAGAGTGGAGTATCCGTTTTCATACCTGATACATGTAGGGTTCCCAAAAACACATACAGTATAAACCATCATACACATCACAATACACGACACACATTCACTATCACAAACTCAATAATCGTTTCGGCCCGAATCGCAAAACGATTTTGTCGAGGAGTCTATCTCCTGATAATGCAATTTATATTTTCTTTTTACCTTATCGCGGATAATAGCAAAATAATTTTATTGTTACTTTTGTACTCTTTTCGTCAAAGGACTCAAGATGTTTGTTATAAATTTAATTTTCGTATATAGACTTTAAAGTATCGAATTTATTACATGTGTGCGTACCAGCGTAAAGTTTTGTACAGTGGATAGCATCTAATGTGCAAATTCAAATTCAAATAAATTGGCCTATTACAAGCACTTTTGAATCGTCAAAAATATATAATGCAAAATATTATGCTGGTTGCATATTTCTCAGTAAAACTCCGTTGTTAGATTTTTTTAATATGCGTGCAAAATTCATAATTACCATATATTTACGGCTATATATACGGGTATATATAACTCATTATTATATATACCTAGCTAAACCTCTTTATTTAATTCTTACAGAATACAATGCATTACGTTATATCAATAAATTTCTTGTTTACCAGTGTCTTAAGGCTATAACCGTATTCACAATGCATAAGTCGTCTTTAGGTACACATTGAACCTTTCTGCCTCTATTTATTTTGTTTTGTTTGCATAAATGTGGGTATGTTCGTAGAAATAATTCTCTATTTGTCGATATTCATTCACCAATCCCATCGGAGAGCCGGCGAATGTCGGCGGGAGATTATTTGTGTGAATACAAAGTGAACACTTTCTTTGTAATGCTTACATCAATAATTTAGACATTTAAGGAAATGAATAGAAATTGTTATTGGGTGTTAAAAGATCCTATATAGATGCGGTGGTTTCACAGCGGGATATCAGACAGTTCGCAAAAAATTCAGAAGCGTTCAGTAGGAGATTATTGTTTGTTATTGTTTACGATATCTATGCGTAACTAATCGTTGTTGAAAAGTTTTTTCTCTCGTCACACCGCTAACTGTCCTATTTGTAAACTTGTATAATTAATTGGTTGCCAACAATCATCCATCTTTATGACGAGCTATTTGATGGTCGATTTGCGCAAGATGTTGTTCCTTAGTGTTGCCCTAAGGCAAAGTATGACGTCTGTCACTTAAACTATGATTGATTAATGGTTGATGTAGTCATGTGATATGTTGACGTGTGTATTAAACGTTACAAAAATTATATAATAATAACAATAATTCAACTCGCTGAATTATAACAAGGAATTCTGTGACACGTTGAATCCAAATGTGTAAAAAAATCTTACAGAGAAATGTACCGTTGCACTTTTTGAATTTTGCGACCGTAAAAATGGGAATTATATTTTTTATATGTGAATTTTAAAAATGGCGAAGCGGTTTAATTTAAGAAGTTTAAAAAAATATAAAATAATATATTAATATGTGACTAGTGTAAATTATCGTGTTTTGTTGTTTAATATTTAGAAATTTTAGATTTCGAAAATCAGAAATCTTTTTTAAACTAAGTTTTACACTTTAACTTAGAATTCACGCTTCAACTTAAGAATTGAAATGTTTATATGGAATTGCGGATCATATCAATTGTAGTAAAGTTGCTTTTATTTAACAATTTAAACAGAATATATATAACTAATAGCTTTAAAACAGAGTCTATGTCCAAGTGATTTTTTAATTTTCGAAAAAGAATAATGCTACTTATAAAAGTTATAAGCCGAGATACAAAGGCAAAAACAAATATTCATAAGATCGCAATGTGTAGTGTAGTTATTGATAAGTATTGTATTTAGTTAATAACACGCGATCTAGGCTGGTGTTAACGGTCGTTTCGGCGCCGTCGGGTCGGATTAAAGCCCTAAATGGACGTAAAGCAATACATAAAGTTAGCGATCCGCCGCTTTACGACCCAACCTCCTACTGAAATTTTCCGTGTACGCTCGTACTCTCTGGGGAACATTTCGAAATCGTCCGATTTATATTATGTCAACAAGTTCAAATATTTCAACACCTGCAATCATATTTTCACAGATTCTATCAGAAAATGATCAGATTCACTTTAAAACTTATCACGGTATCGTCTCTTAAGAGTTTTATCGTCGTGATAGATGATAACGGCCGCGCCCTCGTCCATCAAAAACGCATTACAAGCGCTTACAAGAAGGTAACCGAGCGATAGGCCGCGGTGTTGAATCAACATATTCAAAGGCACCGCTATCACGAGCCAGTCGCTATTATCACGCATTAATGTAAGCGGGATTTCGGCAGGCCGACAAAGCATCGAGCGTAACCGATAACTTGTCGATTAATTGTTTCCCTTTACAAATCGCGTCCAACACCATGTTCGACAAGCAATCATACGATACCGATACGGCACACGTGTAATCCTGTCACTAGATATGTGTATTAGCGATGTTCATTATTTACTAATTCGACGTGGTATTATTTTTAACTTTGCGAAGTATCGCCAACGAGTGTAAATTGTTTTTTATCATATATGTATGTACGTTATGGTTTTACACTCAACAAAAGGTCGCTTTTGTTAATTTTTTCTTTTCTATTATACTAGCTGTGTCCATGGCTTGGCCTGCGTGTGTTTTTGTTCCAGTGAAAGTCCCATAAAAATCGGTTAATGTGAATGTTCTATTAACCTACACCTTCCTCAAGACTTATTTTAGTGTACCTTATCCCTAAAATCCATTTAGAAGATTTTGAGAAAATCGATCACAGACATACAGCTTTTGGAAACTTTGTTTTACAATAAGTATAGATAATGGAGTTAGCTTTTATCTTCATAATTTGGTAAATTAAAGCTCTATTGGTTTTACACAGATAAAGTGCTGTTAATTTCGGCCTATCCAATATTTCATCTATTGTTAGTCTGTAAAGGTATCTCCCATCAAGACGTATAATGGCGGTTAAAATATACCCCGTCACGAGCCCGTTTATCTGGTGTATTTGTCTATGATAGCAGCTGACTAAAAGTGCTATCCGCCCTCGACCGCCGCGCCCGCCCGCACTGTTTGCGCGTCACAAACACTAGTTTTTTCTCTCTAAAATCCACCATGATAACAATCCTAACGCTATTTTACTATTTAGTTGTCCTTAAATCTATAACACTATTATGACCTTTAAGTCTAATATAATATATAGCCGTGGTTGCGGCTTCGCCCGCGTGGATATCTAATTTTTAACATAAAAGTAGTTATTGTGAGTTAACCGTAAGATATAGAAACATACTATCGCGGACTTTTTTGTAGTATTGTTATAGATCTACAATCCTCTGCTACATTACTTTAACTTTACTTTAGGTTTACGCAGCGCACGCGACTAACCCTCCCAGTAAGCAAGTTTTTTAACAATTGCTCGACCGCTTCAACATAATTTACATAATACCATCCGGAAGTATTTAGCCATCTTTTGGTGAAAACCGTACAAAAATCCGTTCAGTAGATTTTGAGAATCGATTACATACAGCTTTTTGGGACTTTGTTTTATAATAAGTATAGATAAATAAAAGTAAAAACTGGAATGATTAATCTATCTAAAGTTTTAAAGTTTCATTTGATAAGCTCTTTTATTTTGTTGTTTTTAATTTTTAAAAAATCTCAATTATTTTAATTACTCAATAAAATTAGATGATTCCAATATCCTTCATAATTTTGGATATTCTAGTACTGTAGTAATAATATTGGATTACCGACCCAAAAATAGCCAATGTACTTTTCCCACGCAAGCATTTCTAATATCAAAATTTTAGAAACTTCAATAGCTCGTACATTTAAAAATATTTCAATATAATTAATATTTATTTCAGATATTATAAATATTAATACAAATTTCATACAGAACTAAGTTTCACTCATTCACTCATTCACTAATACAAGCACTTGTTTGAACAAACTTCTCTCATTATTTCTACGTCTCTAGATTTCTTAATTTACGATAGTATAACAACATGTGCATTTTATATCATTAATAGGGTAAGATCTTTTGAAAAGTAATAGAACATAATATAAATATTATAACTGTTATCTGTTTGAGATTACAAAAGCACACCGACGTGTGTGAGGGCAGATGATACAAGGTGCCCGGCCGGCCACTGTTTACCATTAAAATTAACGACTCCTATCAAACACTGCATCGCGTATAGATAGAGCATATTTGTTTGCCTTACTAGTTCTTCTTTGTTTGCTCCTCTAACAGGAAATTTATTTAAGTTATAATTTTCTGTCATTCGAGCGTTCTAAAGAGTTTATCTCCTATCTATATGCACAATATTGTTATAGTTTTCGAACTCGCAAAGGGAAACATCAAGATGTTGACTTTCGACTTTTGATATCGATAGGGATCATCCCTCAGTTAATATTCGAGTTCAAATTAATAATATTCTTTATTCAAGTAAACTTGCAAACGTGCTTTTGAATCGTCAACTGTACTGCTGGTTCGGCAAGCTGTCTTACCGAGAAGAGCCAGCAATGAACTCGGCGGTTTCTTTTTTCAAAATATTATTCTTATAACTAATTACATTTAGTCGTAACTATCTCATACAGGTAGAGGAGTAGCTATATCCAGGCATTCTTTTTGTCTATATAATCCTTAACAGAGGCTTTGTTCAATCTCCAGTTTTAACAGTTGCTTTTAAATTGATGTAATCACAGAGCCAAACTGATTGCGGAATTTTATTATAGTATTGTATATCCAAACTCACAAACGTCTTACGTACCTACTTTTGCAAGGCGCAAAGCAGGAGAAGCAAGCTTATGTTAGTTCCTCTCAGTTATCAAAAAGTTCTGCGTAAATTCTTTAAATTCATCAAGTCCAAAGAATACAACTAATCATAACAGTTTATTTGATGTAATAAAAGTTTATATACCAGTAAAAAATGACGTTGATCAAACATTAAACTTCAACGTGTGTTTATTACGTTTAGGTATTGTCAGGCAATTACATCGCAATTTTTGTTACGATAAACAAATCAATTATAAACATTACGAGTAAAAGCCTTAGGAATTGTTTTTATGTATTTCGATCTGAGAAATCTTATAAAATGTCACGTAATTCACAAGTAATTATAAAATTATTTTGCTATAATCCGCGATAAAGCAAATATATATAATGCTAAATGTAGACCGCCGTGTGGTATCCGGCTGAGTAAAATAGACACTCTCATTTCTTACCGAGGTATCGTAAAAGGCAACTAAGGAAAGTTGACAACAGGCAGGCAGACGGTCGTAAAATACCTAGCCAATTCATGTAAAAACATGTTTGAAACATGTTTCGCCGACCCCACTTGAATAGGAAAAGGGCAGGAGAATGATGATATAATGCTAAATGTAGACTATCCGTTGTAATATCAGATATATGCAGGATTCGTAAAAACACATGAACAAACCTCCACCACCGCCACCACAACACACAAGCGCTACACACGTTCACTAATACAAAATGAAAAATCGACCAAATCGCATAGTCGTCGTGTAGTCTATCTCCTAATGATGCTTCGATTGCGACGCGAAATGACTTTTTAATTTTGTAATAGCATGTGTGTAATGCTTTTTTCTTGTGGTGGCGTAGTGGAGGTTTGTGCATATGTTTTTACGAATCCTGCATGTATGAGTATAGGTCCATTTACATTTAGTATCACATATATATTATCTTTTTACTCTATCGAAGATCTTAGGAAAATACTTAAATTATTACTTTTGTATTATGGATCTCTGCAAAGTAAAGCCTAGTTCTATAAATTGTTACGTAATTTTAAAATGTACCTATTTAATTTTAGAGTCATTTTCTTGTATGTGACAAACGTAATTTATGAAGTCCCTAATGCCGAGATAAGGGATATTTACACACTCTGAGTATACAAGTCGACACCTCAGCTCTGTCTTAGTGTTGTGTCAACAGATCTACGTATCTTAGTAATTTTACTGTTGAGAAATCTACGGTACAGATAAAAAGGGTAAATACCGAATTAACGTTTGATAGAATGGTGAAAATATACTGAGTGTTAATACTTAGGTTATTTAGTTCTGTTAGTGACGATGACCATTGAAATAAAATTCCTCCATATTCCGAAAACTTGTCAAATTTTCGTGCATTTCATCTTGGAGCCGTTCATAAAATACGTTCGCATTCAAGGGGAGGGGAAGGATCTTAATTTATGTACGACCCCCTTAATAAATAAGTTCATTTTCCGGAATTGGAATTATTGAAATTGCTATTGACTGCTTGATCACCTGACTATTGTTGTGTTAACAAAGTATGCCAGAAATTAATATTTGAGAGAATCTCACTCGATTTTTTTTTATATTAGTGACCAAATTTTTCTAATGGAGGGTGTTGTAGCATTATACTATCTAGATCTATGGTGGCCCATGTAGTTTATTTTTGGAATAATAATTGAAGGTAGAAGAGGTACTATGTATCTAGTATGCCCTTTTAGTCTTAGCTTATAACTTCAATCTCTCTTTTATCAGTTTCCCATTAATCGCAACCATACCTTTCGAATATGCATCTAGACAAGTGACGTGACATAAAAAAAAACATTATCGCTTGAATCCAGATTCGACTCAAAATAATAATTAAATAACAAATGGTAGGTAAGTTCGATTCAATACAATTTATATTTTATTCCAATCTATATATAACAAGATGCCCCCAACCTACAAAAGAATAATTTAGGTTAACGTATGCTGTCTATACTAATATTATAAAGAGGAAAGATTTGTATGTTTGTTTGTTTGTTTGTTTGTTTGTTTGTATGTATGTATGTATGTTTGTTACGTTTTCACGCAAAAACTACTAGACCGATTTCAAAAATTCTTTCACCATTGGAAAGCTGCTTTTTCACTGAGCAACATAGCCTATATGTCATTAAATAAAAAAAAATAGGGATCCCTAATAAAATTGTAATAAGTAGGGAAAAATTTAGTCGCAAACATCTTTCATCGCGTGCGCTGCGGAAAGTATTAATGATGATCAAAAAAATGTTCTATAGTATAATATACACGTATCAATATCCACAAAAAAGTCCGCGATACCATATGTCTAACTATTATAGTAATGCCAATATAACTACTTTTTTTACATTGTAAAAGTTAGTAAACGTGCCGACAATAATCAAACCATTTTATTCATATCTCTGTATTTATTCCTATCCCATTAAATGATATTTTATTAAAAACTGTTTCAATACCTGTAAAATACTTTATAAATTATTAAAATCTGACATCCTAATCAAAAGATATAACGAATTTAAGAATGTAAATCTAAAGCAAATAATGCCATAACAAATTCATTGTAGCGACCGTTATAGCAGGGTCTGCATTTGGTGAGTTAGCTCTTATTCCAAGAATACTTACGATAGCCATTTTTTATAATTAAATAATCTACAAATAAATCTATAGTCCGACTTCGTAGTCTCTCCACTACCGCGAGATCGGTATGGACGCGGGTGAAACCGCGGGGCATTGCTAGTTATTTGTATAAAATACAAAGTTAATGTCATATTTTCGCTGTATTGTTTATCATTATTCATTCATGGCTTTAGCTGGTGAATTTTATAAAAGGGTTCTTAGCCTTGTACAGTAATGGCTGGCTTTAATGCACAAAATCGATCCAGACTGAAAAGCCACGGGGATTCTACCTAAAAAAAACATTGATCTTAATGAAATCCACTGCAAAAGTAATAATAAAATTATTTTGCTATAAACCGCGATACAGTAAATAGAAAATATATATAGTGTTAAATTTATAGTGTTAAATGTATATCATACCCAATACGTGCAGGATTCGTAAAAACACATACACAAACCTCCACCACTTCCACCACAATACAAAAGCACTACGCACGTTCACTATCACAAACTCAACAATTGTTTCGCCCCGCAACCGAAGCATCATCAGGAGATAGACTCCACGACAAAATCGCAACGTGCGTGAACGTGTGTAGTACTTGTAATAAATTCAAAAATAATTTTATTATTACTTTTTTTTATGGATCTCCGCAATGTAACGCCTAATTCTATACACCCACTGCAGTTGTTATTACTTGAAATTTGTAATATTGACGTTTGGTTCCTAGAGTCTAGTGAATGCAAGTACATACGAGTATGATGATAGTCCTAAATGTCGACCAAAACGATTCGTCGTTTTTAACTACTATTAAAAACGAATAATTAAACTATTTCATTGAAACGGTAATTTAATTATTACATTTAAAAAAAATTATTCTTTCTTTTCATTTTCACTCTGTATCAATTTGTTAGTCATCTATTTCTCTGAGTGTTTAAATACTACCCAAGTTATAGATTGGATAGATTTCAAAACCTGATCGCTTTGTATAGTTATATAAAAACCTCAGTTTCAATTGGCAGGTGATAAGAGGGAGATAAAGCTACGCTCAGAAAGTCTCTACCTATATCAGCAATGAGATCTGTAGAACCACTGTACATTGTTCAACAAGTCTAGGCTTAAATAGCTATAGTGGAGTGTCTGAATAGTAAGATCGCAAGATAATACCATGGCGACTCAGCGCTCCCTGAACATAGTGTTGTTTCATCTAATATTATTTTAAAATCTGATCTTATAAAGGTCTAAGATATAAGGATTTTCGCTTATGGTTATCAGTCGAGATGTTGACCAAGACGGCGGATGTTTAAAGAGTTGGCGATACGTTTGCTAGGTACCTACGAAGAAAGTTCCCAATGTTAAGATTTCTCGTCATTTCTTAAGCTCGAATCATTAGTGAGCTCAATGAAATGATAGAAGGCTGTTTCCGGTAACTGCACGTTTTTGCCTTTTAATCTTAAATACAAAATTTTAAAATTTACATCTTTAAATTTGAGTCGACTTTATATCTAAGTGATTATCATTTTCGTTTAAGTTCTTTCTTCTTATTTAGTGATAAAAGTAGTAAAGAGTCATTTAAAATATATAACATTAACGTAATTTAATGATACTTTATTATTTATTTATTAGATACACCAACGATACAATATAAATGCATTACCCATTATACTTATATTAATTCTTATACTACTATATTTATCCATTAAAGGCGTATTCAGCATTGTCTTATAATGTTAGCTCTTAAATATATATTACAATTAGGTACATCATCAAATAAAAGCATCAAGTCTAAATTGAATAAATTTTTTTCAAAAAGTTAAACTAAAACTATGTTGACAAGTGTAGTACCTAATAATAAAAATCAAAATGAAAATTGCCTAAAAAAATAATATATATCAGGTAATTAGATCGATGTCACAAATGTCCCTACATGTATATTTTATTCCTAAAGCTAGTAAAAGTATCGTTTTATAGTATTGGTTATAGGTAAGTTCATAATTATCCTAGTCACTAACATACCAGCGTTCATAATGGTATAAATATATAATGGACAGGTTAAGTACTCTTTCGAGTTAAATATATTGGTAATAATATAAACGTAACCGCATCCCCATAAGAAGGTGAATAGGTTTACATAAGAGTGGGGAGAGCCGAGGCTCGATAACGCTAATCCGGGCGGCGAGGTACACAGGCGCCGCGCACGCGGGCTTAGCTATGGGGTTAGAGGACCGCACGGAAAGACCACCTCCCTGTGTAAAATTATAAACGGCTGAACGCGGCTTGTACTATATAAAAGTAATATTTAAATTAATTTGCTATAATCCGCGGTAAAACAAAATTCAAATTCATATTAATGTAGAATAATTTATAGAATTAAGAGTTACTTTGCGGAGATCCATAATACAGAAATAATAGTAAAAATTATTTTGCTATACTCCGCTATACAGTAAATAGAAAATATATATAGTAGATGTACATAATGTGGAGAAAACCTCCTTGTGGTTTGTGCTTTTGTTTTTACGAATCCTGCATGTAACGGGTATGAAAACACGGATAGTCCACTATACATTTACCATTACATATAATTTCTATTTACTGTATCGCGGATTAAAGCAAAATAACTTTTATTATTTTCTTTGCTATGTAGAGTGCTATCTATTGGCATACCTGATACATGCAGGATTTGTAAAAACACATGCATTACAAACCTGCACTGCAAAAGCTGCAAAAGCACTGCACACAAAAATCGTTTCGCCCCGCAACCAAAGCATCTTCAGGAAATACAATACACGATAAAATCACAAAGCATAGCCTAGACAAGCGGTTCTTTAGTGTGACTAAAACACCCACCGTTAAGTATAATAAGTTTTTAATCATCAATTCGATTTAAAAATCAATTCAATTCTTAAAAAACGGTAGGTATATTAGTTTACAACGGTACTATCCAACAAATACGACTTCTTGAATAAACACAAACAGTCAAAGTAATTCCATAAACAAACATTTTTATGGCCTTTTGTTCACGTCTGCATAATAAATTCTAGTTATACAAAATATGATGCCTAATAAACAATCGAGGATTCTGTGAATCAGAAAAATCAAACACCTAAACAAAATTAGATTACAAAGACATGAAATACTCGTATTAATTATTGGGATATATAAACAATACATCCCATTAATTTATTAAATCCCTACATCATCCTATTTTTATATTCAAATTCAAAATATGATTATACAACTTGTTTGATTACATGATTATTATTGACTTTATTTATTAAATTTTTGACTTGTATCAGAAATTCAAACCTAAAGTAAGAGCGAATTGAAATTGAAATTGAAGAGCTGCGTTTCGATTTAACGCCGCCATAAGGAGGTAGAGATCTTGCATTCTAAAAGTGCACGCCCCTCCAAAGTCTTTACTCACACACAAAAAACTTATTGTCAGACAAAACACATGCAAACTTGTTATTCTAATTGGTTACTAAGTTGACGGACAGACACGAAAGTAAGAGCACGCATCGATTATTGCCAAAAGTACAATTAGCATGTCATAAAAAAAGAGGATAAATATTTTTTATTTTTTATTTTAAATAATAATTAGATAAATTTTTTCTTTAATAGAAAAATATGGAGAATTTTATAAAACTATGTGGCGAAAAAAAACGGGCAAAACTTAACATCTATCATTATTTCACCATTAAAGCTTTAATTAAGGAACGAATTGACATGATTGATAGAAATATGTGGGAAAATACGTGTCGAAATGTGAATGATATTGAGATAGAATAAATGAAAAATTATGAATTTATAATTAAAGTTGAGTCCGAATCTGAAGATAGCGACGTGAGTGAATAGCGTTAAAATAGTAAATATTTATTGCGGTTTAATTTTTTTCTTTTTTTACTAATAAAATAAATATGTTTTACTAATGAAATAAATTCTGTTCATTACGTTTTATTTATCATTCTAATAGTTGCATAATGAATAAATGATATGATCTTTATTAAATTAAGTTGGCAAGCTAGCTCTTGATTGCGAATTCACCTGATGGATGCCGATGTAGTTTAAGTTTCTTGAAAGGGTTTGGAGATTAAACGTGTAACCATTCAGGGTTTTTACACGACATCTTACCTGAATGCTAAACCGCTTGGTGGTACGTCTTTGTTAGAAGGGTACTTCGGAAGTATCTATTTAGTCAAGACCAGGGATAAATTTTAGAAATATACTAATATGTTATTTCTAGGATTCGAATGCGGAACTTCCCGTTTACAATCCACAGCGCTTACTATTACTTCAGGGAAACGTTAAAAACTTACTTTTTATTCTAAAGAATTTTCAACATAAATTTGATTATAAATATTATATAATATTAATTTTAATTTTATGCAAACGTTACTTGTAACCCATGTAACCGGATTGGTTGAAATTGCTGCGCGTACATTCAATTTCTCTCACACATTAAAATAATGTAATTTGGTGGAGGGGCGTGCACTTTTAGAATGAAAGATCTCTACCTACTATGTAAATAGAACAGATATGGAAACTGGTATTTAACATTAAAATATCTACTTTATACTAATGTATGAATCCGAGTTAATACAATTGAAATAATTTATAAATACCTTTTTAGTGAAATAATATTTTAAGTGTTTACCAGTGAAGTTATTTATGTTTGTTATTTAGTTATAAAATTGCATGGTTATAATACAGGTTCCAAAGAAACAATACATTTTTACTAATGTTAAAAGAGACACATTTTTATGGACTCTGTATTAACGAGAATAATTATAAAATTTTATTTATATTACAAACAAAGTAACGCCTTGTTAATAGCTAGAAGTTTTTTATATGCTCGGAAAGACAATTGAATATTTACTGCGCATAGTTTTTTATACCATTATACAACTATAAGTTTTCATACAATTATAGTCAAAGACTTCTAAATCTATAAATCTCGTATTTCGTGTAATGTAACAGATTAACCGCTACTAATTATCTTGAACTTTGTTTTAAAAACTGATTTTACGAGAAGATTTTAGAGAGATATTTTAAAAATGATAGTCTCGGATGTCCTACACCCTATCGAATGCTATGTATAAGTAAGTTTATAATTAAATCCGTACCTATTGTATCGTTGGTCGACCTGTTATTAAATTCAATTCAATTACTTTTGCGAACTGCTTGTTGCCCCAGCATGGTTTTCTGTGGTTTTTTTGATTTCTTCATTTTGGGAAAAAAAAGATGCTGTCAATGTCAAGAAGTCTATACGAATTATAGGTATCTAGTCAGATATACCAAGTAATGTTTCGAAGATTGACTAAGTTATATACCTGTATGCCTATTTCATAGGCAATTTCATTTTTCTACACAGTATAGATCACTGAGTTATACATTATTCTTTATAAATGTAATATTTACAATTTGTATTTCTAAAAAATACATATTTTGCGAGGAATAAGTACGTATTCAATTTATTCCAAAAAATCTTGCTGCTGTATAGGAAGTTTAATGATTTCTTAAATTTTATATATTTTATATATTTTATATAATACGTTATTACCCGTATCTTTAACTCGCACTTTTACGAGTTCTTCTTATATAAAATTTCGAGCTACACAGTCATTATCAAATTGTCATAATATAACAATCAAGCTATCCAATTGCATTACGTCAAATTAATTTAATATTACTTCTATTTAAATAAACTCATTTTTTTGTTTATACATTAAGATAAATTAATTAGTAATCCTTATATAAGAAAAACGACCTTATATTCTAATTTATAAGCAATTCTTTTTCATATCTAATACTAAGAATTTTACTAAATATAGTCGACATAAGAAGTTTTTATATTTCTTATAAATCTTTATTGTCTATATTATATTATGTTAGACTTTATACTTATTGAAATTTGTATATTACTGTAGGGAAAACGCGCACGAAAGACAAATACAGAGTGGTCTACAGCGACCACCAGCGGTTGGAGTTGGAGAAGGAGTTTCACTACAGTCGGTACATCACTATCCGACGGAAAGCCGAACTGGCGGTCAGCTTAGGTCTCTCAGAACGACAGGTGAGCATTATTCTAACGTCATCATCCTCCTGCACTTATCTCACTATAAGTGGGGTCGGCATATTTGTTACATGTTGTCACATGATTTGGCTACGTATTTTACAACCGGCCGTCTTCCTGACGTCAACCTACCTCAGTCGCCTTTTACGACAGATCGGTAAGAAATGAGGGTGATCTATTCTACTCAACCAGATACCACACGGCAGGTCGCCTTTTACAGCACCTCGATAAGAAATGAGGGTGGTCTATTCTACTCAGTCAGATACCATACGGCATACCATCATTCTAACAATATCAATAAAAGTAACGGTCTTTTACTATCCCACTACTGCGAATAGGCCTCCTCTCTGCGTTTTTTGGAGAGAAGGATTGGAGCTAAGACCTATCACGCACCAATGCCGATTGATAGGTTACACATATCCCTAGAGTTCTTTAGAGTTATGCAGGTTTTCTCACGATGTTTTCATTCACCGAAGAGCGCGTAATAAATTGCAATAATTAATTAAAGTAATTAATAGTAAAATTATTAATTAAATTAAAGTTTTAATAGACTAACTCATTCGCGCCTGCCTGTCTCGGCGCTGGGCGATCACAGCTTATAACAATAACTTTTTGATATGCAACAAAAAATATTGGTGTATTTTACGACAACCAGTAAGTATCTAGTGATGCTAATACTATTTCTTAGCTCAGCAAAGACAATAATATATTCATACTAGCTGACCCGAATACACCTCGTTGTGGCTTAGTTTTTTAAGGCCAATTATTAAACAAAATAATACATGACACACTGAAAATTATATTAAACATAACGATACACTTGAACGCATTTAAGTGAATAATTTAAATTTAAGAACAGCGCCATATGTTAAAGATTTAGTAAAACTTAAAATGCAATTGAGAGAAATTGTGAAACAGTCACCGACATCTATCCAAACCTTTAGAACTTTGAATAAAATTAATGCATTTAAATATAAAAAAACTTTTGATTTGTTAAAGTAACATAATTTATTTAATATATGATTTAATTTTAATCGAGATAGAAACTATCCTATCCTTTTTGGACCATAATAAAATTTTGAATATTACGCACATCGTGACACGGGATTTTTATATATAAAGATAAATATTATAAATTGCGTAATCTTACAAAACTGATAGACTAAAAGTAATTAAAACCAGTTTCGTATTGTGAGTTCAATGCTTGTTATTCGACACAAATATTTATTAAAATTTGACATAACATTTTCATATTTGGTTTAATGCTGTCATATAAATTTTGGCATATTACCGTTTTTATAGTTAATAGCTCGGAGTTCGGAATAGTAAAGTTTGTTTATCTATTGTCAATAATTTTTTAGTAAACGAATTATTTTTCACCCACTCACAATCGTTAATCGATAATATAAAATTGGAAAAAGCTAATGCTATCAATTGCTATAATGTTCCTTCCATTTTTATCTTAAAGCTAATGCTATCAATTGCTATAATGTTCCTTCCATTTTTATCTTAAATACGAGTACAATTGATCTCACGTTCGCTAAGACTTCAAATGTTCAATCTTTTGACAATAATATAGGTTCTACGAGTAACATTCTAATATAAACGTGTAGTAGGTATGGTAATTTAGACATGAAATGATTTAAAATCGATAGACTGTCTAAAAAAAAAACGCTCAGAATTTGAGTTGATGTAACTAGGATTGTTTTAAAATAAATTGTGTTAATTACTTTTCATTTATTGCTGTAGTTACCAATGAAATATTATAGTATAAAAGAGCTATAACTGCTAATTAGCGAACAAATTTATTTACTTAAACTGTGACTGTTTATAGGTAAAAATATGGTTTCAAAACCGCCGCGCGAAGGAGCGAAAACAAGTAAAGAAACGCGAGGAGGTTGTAATGAAGGAAAAAGGTGATCACGCATCCTTACAACACGCGCAATTGCACCACGCTACTATGTTACACCACCAGCAGATGATGAACGGTATGATGCATCATCATCATTATCACCAAGGGGTGCTTCAAGGGGTGCCCGAACCTTTGGTGCCGGGGGTACCACCGGTCCCACTTCTGTGACCGCAACAAGACTTCTGTGCTCATAGTGATACCTATGGATAGTGACCAACCCAGTGATTTTACGTGGACAATTACCCATCGGGAATTTAAATTATGTGCTTTTGCATTCGATTCTCCACATTTAACTAACGAACTTGTGATAGAAAGTGCAATATCCTAGCGAGGATTTTTCGTGTGGATAAGTATGGTACGTGTATTCTAATTAGGTACCTTTTATACAATGATTTAATCCTAAATATATCTAAATCTCCTACAACACCTTGGATTCGAGGCTTTTTTCCATTAACGATCATCCAATTTTGGAATATATACCGGGGGAAGACGCTTGGTAGTATCTGTATTAGAAATTTAACTTGAGTAGACTATTTTTATGCGTCTTTTCCTCGAATAAACAACTTTACCTGAATCTTAATAGGGAAAGTCCCGATCCAAGTGTCGAGAATACCCTTCATTGCCTTTTCAGTGCTATTGATTATCTGTGTAGGTTCCTCTTAGCGGACACGCATTTAAGTTTCATTTTCTGGCCTGCTAATACGAAATACAATAGGTATGATTTTTAATTTAAATTGATTTTTGTCACTGTAAATATAGATTACTATATTTTTATATAATTATAATAGTTAAGTATTATTAAAATGTTTTAAATAAATTTACTTATATTTCTCGATGTTTCCAATGATGTTGATGAGATTATTTTCTGTCACATTCTACTATGACTTCTTGTGGTAAATATTAAATATAATTTATTGCTCCATGTTTGCTTAATATTGATCTATTGAACCGATCGGCAAATTAACGTAGTAAATGTACACAAATTTTATAAATTGATTACGAATCTCATTTAACTTCATAAAATCATAAACCGTGTCCATATAAGCTTTATGGCGCATTTATTACATCGGTAGCGTTGAGAAATAAGTAAATATTTTTACTATAAAATATTAATGAGATTATTTCTAGTGTTAATGGTTTTGTAAATAAAAATGTAGTGTAATGATCGCTTAATATAGTCATAATTTTATCTCAGTTTCAAATGACTTTAACACTGAAAATTATTCACTAAGTCAGTTAGTAATATATGAATCTACGTTTTATTTCCGACTGCGTAGTTATACATCAACATTTAATATGTTGACATTTTCTATGATTTGTAATAATGTAACGATATATATTATTTATTGATCAATAGTTTCAGAATAAATAGTATTGTTTTGTGATACTTTCGAAAGATTGTATTGTGGTGCTAATTGTATTTTCTCTTTTGATTGTTTTAAAGCTAGAACGTATTACGCAATAGTCAAAGGGTAAAGTAACTATGTGCTTGTTGTATACCTAATGTAGGTATATATGTTGTGTTTATATAATAGAGAAATGTTTGTGAACACCGTGTTATTAGTATGTTTACGCAGCACCATCACGAAACACATTTGATAAACTAAATAAATCCATGTTAATCTGATTCTATGCTTCATTTTTATTACAAAATCCTCAAGTGTTTAAACCTCCGTCATAGAGATATCATGAGTATTAAAAAATCATTACTTTGCAAAATTTCATGATATTATCATAAAGAATAATTTCGCTATCGTCAACGCAAAAACACACGCTGAAAAAAAAAGGATGCTTTATCTTCTTAAGACCATTGGAGTAAAAAATGTATTTATGTTTTATATATATGTCTACTATCGGTAGTTAACGCGAAAAAATTTCAAAGTTGCACTGAGTTAGCTCCATTTTTGAATCGTTACTTATACCTGAAATTTTGTTAGCGTCAAGTTAAATTTTAAATCGCTTTAATTATGTGCTTGTTTAGTGTTTTGTCCATTTATGAAGGAAAACTTCCTATAGATATGTTAATCCAGTATATAAGCTTCAATTTCTAACTTCTTTTAAGTTGATGCTATGCCGTATCGAATATTGTAATATCATTAAAGATTTTATGTAATAAAAAAAAAATGTACCAAATAACATCAATTTGCTTGAGCGGATTAGCAGTTAAAGCATAACAGTCAGGTAGACTATCGCGTATAAAATATTAATATTGATTTTTTAAAGTGAAAACTTCTTAAATGGCGTTGTGCACTTTTTGTGAAGGGTAAAAAATGAAAAAAAAAATCGCGTCAGAACACGTAACTAGATCGAAAATTCGTAAGACGGAAGGAGAGTAAACCGCCGACGCGGCGTAGGATAGGAAGTATCCCATCTGCGGATTGGTAGGCCACATATATCCCCAAAGTTCTCAAGAGATACGCAGGTTTCCTCACGATGTTTTCCTTCACTTGCTCGCTGCTTGCTTAGTACTTGGTACGTGCTTGGAAAAGAAGACCTTTGTTCTTAGTTAAATGTCACAAAACTTCTGGGAATTAAACCGCCTGGTCTTGGGTATCCGGGAATTTTTTTGGGCAGCTTATTTACATTTCTTGAAAATTTTGATTAGTTTCTATTCTATCTTTTATCTTGTAGATAGAAACATTCTCTAAAGATTTGCAGGTTTCTGCAAGAAGTTTTCCTGCACCGAAAAGTGTGTGAATTACAAAGACACATTAGTTTTAATATACAAACTCATTGGTTTCTCAACCCTGCCCGGGGTTGAACTCGTGAGCCCCTTGAAAGAGTGGCACGGCCTCACCGCTGGGCTCTTTACTTCAGTACTTTTAAATCATTCCCTAACCATTAAAAAATATTAGATATGATCAATGCTAATTTTCAAGTTTTCGCTTCTGTCGGCACTACCGGAGTGCATCCCGTTGATTTTTTATTTTTTTCCAAGTTTTTTTTCGAAGCGAATATTGTTACAGCTTTCTAATCGACACTCAAGATCGAGAGATAGGAGCATCATCGACGCCGGCATGAAGATTTTAATGGGTTAATAAAAAGTATTTTAATTATTATAGCAAAATAGTACAAATTATTTTGCTATAATTGCCGAATTTATTATTGTATATTATTTTTTTTATCAGTGGCATTCAGCTAGTAAAAATGGTACAAATATTTTTTTTTCTAGACAATTCCGAAGTAACTTACTTCTTCTATTTCTATAGACTATTATACGCAAAATATATACGTATATAATATACGTTGAAATTTTATATTCTTCAAATTTGTGTTTTGCATTTTCAACTTATAACGAAAATAAAATTTAATTCTCAAATAAAATATAAAGATAGTCAAAAGTTAATTAAAACATCGCATTGGTCTTTAGATTAACAGGGTTATAAAATCTATTAAGTTATTATACTCTTAGAAAATTTGCATTTGAATTGTATGCAACAACCATAAATCTATCAGGCTGTTCCGTTGACATTGCTCAATCCGTCTAATATTACTTATTATACGTATGTAACACAATGTTGGCAAAATACGTTTTACAGTTAATTGCGACATCCTTACATATTGAATAACAAATTAATTTTTTAACTTTAAATTTAAGTTGATAACTTGATAATATTTTAGTAAATTAAATAATAAATTCAATAATTCGCTCATAGGCTTCAATGGACGCACGACTAAAAAATGTTTTGGGATAAATGGGTTTAAAGTTTCATTGCCAAGGAAACTGCATAATAAATGCTTTAATTTGCTTAAACGAACGGCCTAATTTCGGATGTAAGTTCTGCCGGTATTGTTGCTGAAAAGAATGTGTATTTTAACACATACACATATTCTTAGTCCAAAACACGTTCTTTAAGTTGTGCTACTATTGCAGCCCATGACGGAATTGTTGAAAATTTATGCTTAACGTAATCTCATATATGAAAGTCACGTATTGAAATGTTAGTTACGAAACGGCTTGGGCGATTTTTAGGCAATTCTATATGCATATTGAGTAGCTCTGAGAATCGGCTACCATCTATTTTTCATACCCCTAATTGATAAGGCTTGCCCCGCTAACATTAATTTTTCGTTTTTGGGCAAATTTCATAATTTAATTTATATTGCAAACTAGAAATTCTCGAAAATTATTTATATGGCAAAACAACGTTTGCTCAGTAAGTTAGAAACCTATAAATTTGTAGTGTAGTATCTGAAGGACCGGAGTGACGATGCAAGTGTTTATATTGATACTTGACTAATTCACACAAAATTGCAAGCAGAACTTATTTATTTTATAGTTTAAATTACTACAACATATAATGCGAAAGAGCGGCCTCTCTTTATTTTGTCGATAGAGATTACATCCTTTCGATGAGAACCCTTGAAACCTACTATTGCTACTACTACTGCGTAGTTCATTTATTTATTTATTTATTTAGCAATAACCAGTGGCAGTTAAATTAAAACATTAAATTAAAGTAAGTACACCACAAAAGCCATTAAATGCACTGTCTTTAGGTGTCACAGCATGCACATTATTATATATAAGGACAACAATGAACTACTTAAGCTAAACGTAAAACTACGGCTCCAACATCTGGAGATACATAATAATTTTTTTAATTTAATAAATGTATCGCTGAACACATGTATAAAGTGGCAAATTGCATTATATTTTCTTGATAGCCTACTTAATTAAAGCAGAAAAATGCGTAAGATTTGTTCTAGTTGAAGTATCATTACTTCGAAGGGGATTTGTTGGTTACGTATATCTCAATAATTCTCCAAAAATATGCAGGTTCTCCGCATGATGTTTTCTATCACCAAAAAGCGCATGTAAAAAACTCTTAATTAATTTTTACAATAAGTTTTTAATTAAACATAGGTAATAAAATATAAATACGTAAAATGATGTACCTATATATTTATACAAGGCAGCGTAAAAAGAAGGGCGACTGAATTTTCTCTCTGAAATGGTGAAAGCAATTAATTCTAGAACTTAGAAGAAACTTACTTAGTTGCACTAAGATATCTTTATATAAAAATGCGCCTTCTAATAATTTTATAAGGCCTTTTTATAAATATGTAGGTACAAAAAAAACGTATAGTTTGTAGGTTTGTCATGTAGATTGCTATTAGAATCTTGATTAATTAAAAATAAGACAAACATAAATAACGTTTAATTATACATTTATCGACATTTATGTCATTTAGAGATATTTTAAGGATTTAATTACTTACCGGCTAACCTGTTACGTCCTGTTTATTTGGGAACTAATGTTTAGACTAAAAAAACTAAATTGCATAAAAAAAATTGTGCAAAGAGAGAAATTAGAGTTGGCAATGTCGATAGTTATGTAATTATAATCTTTACATTTCAGTTTTCAGTATTAAACACTAAGTAGTCAATCAAGCAAACAAACAAGTTATTTATTTATATTCTATAAATTAAGAAGTTTTTTCTTTTAGTGGTTATATGCTGTTATTTTTCAATATATAATTTTAATAGTAATTAATTCTTGAAAAGAAAATTTGTATGAAATGTTTTTTTTGAAACATTTATTTCACCAATTATCTTGTGGCAATATCTTCCGTATATTCTACTAAAATACAATTATTATTTTTGTTGGAGTTACTTGTCGGCACTCCTCAGAAATGAATATGTAATTAGTTATTCTGACTGAGAAAGATGTTTTGTTAATAATACTTAATTAAAAATGATTATAAAATAATACCGCCAAGTTAACCTATTTTGTGTTCTTATTTAAAAAAAAATATATCGTTTAAAAAGTATATTTCATTTAGTAGGTACTTCTATCTACATCAAGCTAAAATTCTATGAATTTTCTACTTATATACTATTATTACTTCCTTAATTTACTTAGTTTCGAAGTCAATATGAAGGTAATTAGTAACTCTGACATTCAGAATGATGTATTGTTAATAATACTCAATTTAAAATGAAATTAAAATAATACCGGAAGTAAACCTATTTTGTGTTCTTATTTTAAATAATATTTATCACTTAAGTAGATTTCATCTAGCACTACTTACTGACTACGTGACGTTAAAAATCTACGAATTGGTAAGTTCGAGAATCCGAATTCTCAAGAAACTGCCTGAAAGAAGATTTAAATATTCATAAGGATTATAAATTCGTATGAATATTAAGAACTCACTATTCAGAATGGATTTTATTACAAAAGCAATAAACTATTTACATGTTTTTACCTAAGTCCGAGTGTCCGAGTGTAAGGTTGTGTCTGCGGGACAGTTGTATGTATCCACCTTTAAGTAATAGGAAGTAAGGCGAGAAGGAATGTTGCTAAGTGCAATGTAAACCGATGCTTATTGAGGGCATTTGGAGGGAGGGTCGGCTCAAAGGCGCCGCCGCCTTACGCATTGCCGCCTAGACTCAGAGTGATTGTAGAGTGATTGTAAAGCGACTATGGAAATTAAAACATGTTAATAGTCTGGTTTAAAATTAATGCCAGTGTTATCTATATCTTACATAATTAAAGGAATGCGTTTGATTATCTATGGAAATGTCGTCATTTACTGGCCACCGGGTAAGATTAATCGATTACCAGAGAATTTCAGTAAAATCAAACTATCTTGTCTCATGGCAGTTAAACATCTACGGAAAAGAGTGTTACGTTCAGGCTTGAATAAATATATCTTATCTATTTCCTTCATTTTTATTTCCTTAATAGAAATATAGTAATTTTGTAGTCAATGCAAAACTGACCTTGGCATTTCGTTATATTTATTAGGTCCTAAAAGTGAGTCGTAAGAGATGGAAATAAAAGCCGATGATTATGTGTACTTCATAGAAAATGGTAAGGAAGTATTTTTTTGCCGCCAGTCTTTTAGATTTAGCGCCGAACAATTCGCCAAATAATGTCTCATTTGAAGATTATATGTATATTTGGTGTAAACAGATATTTCAAACAAAGATGAATTGTGAAAGGAAAAATCAATAAACCATTAATCAATATATTTTTTTATAATTCTGTAGCCGATGTTTATAGATCTCATATCGCGGGTTGTCTCTGCTAAGTCTAATACTACTTGTTCGAAGAATCCATTACAGAATATACTAAAACCGCATGAACGCGAACTTTACGAGTTAAGTGAAAAATGACAACTTAATGCGATAGGTAAATAATACTCGAATAGGTACAAATTCTTTGATTCGCATCCAAAAACCGACACCAAGCGGATAATTGAAGAATCTTCGCGGCGAACACCAAACATTCGAACAAGTTTAAATAGTCGTTTTAATTTGTTTTTTTCTCGGCGAGTATCCCAAGGCAGCAGTGAATATATCGCTAGAATATATATAGCCTGATGTTAGTTATGTGTCTACGCAAAATAAAATATTGAAGACAAATTAATATGTCTTATTTCTTATTAATAACTGCAAAGATGCACTTAAAAATTATATTCCGTCTTACCACGAGATATCCACTAGGCGACATCAGTTATAGACGGATAATATGTAGTTAATACAACGGACTGATCCGGTGATGGGTAATAGTGACCTAATATATCGATTTATGTGGCTTATTATTACTGTTGTCATCACTTAAGTTCTAACTTGTCCGATGGTGTATTTATTGTACGCGTGCGAAAATAAAAATGGCAATATAATAATGCCACTATATTACGATAAAATCGTAAGCCTATCTCATGATGCTTCGGTTACGGGGCGAAATGATCGTTGAGATTGTCGTTGTGCATGCAGTGCATGTGTAGTTTTGTGATGATTTGTGGTACGTGCAGTTACTAACTGCCTTACATAGCAATATAACAGAACTAACTACATTGCTATAATCCACATGGGTTAAGCGAATGCATGCAAAGCCAATGTGTATGAAGCAGGCAAAATCTACGCACCTTATACAAGCCACCATCGTAATGCATTACGATTTTTGTCGTGGAGCCATTCATACACATTGGATTTGCATGCATTCGCTTAACCCTTGCGGATTATAGCAAAGTAGTTAGTTCTGTTATATTGCCTGTAATATGGAATTCCGCAAAATAACGCCTGCTTCTATAAATCATGCATTACATCGATTTTCATGTTATACACGTGGATAAAATATATGCTATCATTACTTTTGTCTTATAACAAGCGTAGGAGAACCTACCAGGAATCAATTCACGATCACACAGCGACCCGGCTCTGAGCAAATACGACCACGTGTTTGCCTGACGATGTTTGCTTTGTTTGCTCTTTGACAGCAGTCTTACAGGTCGTTAACATGTCACGCCTAACTGGCCGACAATATCAATACAAATCTATCGTTAAAGGAGATTTAAGAATATAGACACTTCTAGCATTATTTTGGATTTAGTTATAAAGAAATCATTTAATATTACATATTATAAATAACTAGCTATGTCAGCGGCTTCGCCCACGTGGCAATCAGTGTGTAACAAAAATTTCCCTATTTTAATTTACATATAACTATAATGTTCTTAACTTAAATCTTTCTCAAGAATTGCACTTATATTTTAATATAAAGCGTACGAAAATCCGTTCCGTAGATTTTAAGAAAAACGATCACATACAGATAATATTTACTCAACTAGTATATTAATGGCACAACACTTGATTAGGAAGAATTTTTGACAGCAATCTACATTTTTTATGTCACGCTCAAAGGGCGGGTGACAAGAATATTGAAAATCCTTAAGATAATAGTTACAGTCTTAGTAGTATTATAAATGCAAAAGCCTTTCTGTCTGGGTTGTCTTTATTGTAGGTTTTTTACGCTTTCAGGGCTAATCGCTGAAACAATATTAATTAAATTTGTTTAAAATTCGTTTAGTTAGATATGTTTAGGATATACTCGTATTTAAACTAAGATTTATTCGTTTGAATCAGCAAATAATTGGATGAGATAAAGAACCAATATGAGTATTTATAAGAGTATAAGGTATATTATTCCTTATAGAATAGACCACCCTCCGTTCTTACCGAGGTGTCGTAAGAGGCGACTAAGGTATGTGCCGTGTGGTATCCGGATGCATAGAATAGACCACCCTCGTTTCTTACCGAGTTGTCGTAAAATGCGACTAAGGTAAGTTGACGTGAGGAAGGCGGCCGGTCGTAAAATACGTATCCAAATCATGTGACAATATGTTGTGACGACCCCCACTTAGAGTGGGATAAGGGCAGGAGAATGATGATGAAGGTATATTATTCCTTAAGAACAAGTAAAAATTCATTCCCTAGTACCTATGCGTACCTAAGGAGTCAATAATTTTTGACAATTTCAATAAAAAATACTTTCTTCGTGTATTATGAAATTTCTTTTTCTGTTTAAATATATATGGTTTATTTCAAAAAATTTAAGGTCACTATTGATTTTGAAACTGATCAAATGTGTACTTAAAATACGTATTACACTTTTGCATGTAATTGTATTGTAAAAAAGGAAGTCTTATTTAATTTGCATATATTAATTTATATTTTACTACAAAACAACATGAGAACAGCCATCTTAAAATTTAAAGTAGTTATATGCTGAGGATAAAATTATCCAATTTGATGTTGTAGACTGCAGAGGATACCGCTAGTTCTACCTCATCCACACCTTATCCTATCTCAGCCGCACCTTAACTTTTTACATAAATCATCAAGCTATACTTTAATGCGTACTGCAAACAGTAAATTATGAAACGAATGCGCCGGATATTTACACAGTGATGCATTGTAAGATTCATTAATGAGAAGATATGATTCATTTATGTCAACGACAAATTTTTTGAATTCTCTACCTTTAGTGTTCACTTAAGTAGTGTTCTTTTTAGATTATACAGTTCTTTGAAAGTATTTGACGTACTAGGAATCTATATTCTATATATTTATATTATTTAATTATATACTTTAATATTAGTAATCAGTAGATTGATGCGAATTTTTTTTTAATATTTAAAACATTTTTATAAGACATTTATATTATTACAAATATATCCGTAAAAAGGTTTAATTAAATTTTAAAGCATTATGAACATTGTCTATGGTTGACAATTGGTAAGAAATTTATTCTAATGAAGTTTGTCTTAATTTGTTGTTGTTTATTATAAGCCTTTAGTATTAAAGAGAAAATCCTTAAGTCGAGTCATTTGGTATAATTTTTTTTAAGTATATTAAAACCATACCATTAAATGCGCTAACTATGGCATAGACTGTTCTTAAATACCTATATATTATGTTTTCGATAAACTTATTTACGTTTCCGATTACATTAGAACTTGTTTTCATTATCATTATGATTTTCTATATATTGTGCAAGATTTACAGTTTAATATAATGTAAGTCCTATAAATATATCAAACAATACTTTTACTTACGTGATTTCTGAACGGCTCTTAGTCTTAGATCGTAGATGATAATGTTAAAATAAGAATATGCACAAATATATTTAACTTTTATTGTAAATAAAGATTCATGCTTAGTTAGGTATATTAAATCAAATAAAAATAACCTTTATACAAATAGTGTCTTTTAAAACGCCAAGGCCCAATAAGATAAATGAAGCTATCACTGTTTCGGAATGTTGCTCTTACCGAGAAGAACTAGTAAGAAAATAACTTCAGAAAGCTCTTTTAATTTACATAACGAAGCAACAGTCCTCTACGAAGATGGATAAATTTTAAAGTTCATGCATTTGTAACATTTATATAATGTTCCATTGTGTAATATGCCTATTGCAACACTTAATTTGTCTTACCTTTGTGTAGGCAAGTTTTATATGTTTTGAAAATGCAACTTATCTTTGACGTTAGTTATGCGAAAAAGATTTCGTTGTAATTTAAAAAATGGAATGGTCTTGTGTGCCTTCATATTATCGCCAGATAATTAACTGTTATCGCATGGATTCTATTTAACAAGGCGAGTTTAATCCTCTTGAATTGATATCTTGATAAAGTCAGGATTATCGGCGGACATGAAAGAGGTTAAATGAATTTTTAATCCCTCTTTCCCTTCGTCATACTCGTATCATACGCGTAGTTAAGGCATTGCTTTGAGCTTGGCGTGAGACGCGCCGCCCCAGACCATGATAAACTAAATTTCCAGTGACCAATCTCGTTCGTATTCTTTGGCTTTTATCTTATGACATATGACGAAGTGGTAATTTGAGTTTATTTTATTTGGATTATATTCTACGAGAGTATTAGCGACTT
The DNA here is from genome assembly GCA_947086505.1 of Morpho deidamia. Taxonomy (NCBI): domain Eukaryota; kingdom Metazoa; phylum Arthropoda; class Insecta; order Lepidoptera; family Nymphalidae; genus Morpho; species Morpho deidamia. The sequence goes on from CAMTZC010000025.1 coordinate 8,909,088, forward strand.
TGTTATAAAAGTAAATTAAATAAAAAATATTTTGGAGATTTTTTAAAGTAACAATATTTTAATTCTTACTTGCATCTTTAAAATGTGGACAATATGATATGACTGATTTTGTATAACACGCCCTGAAAAAACATGCTTTGCTTATTATATAATAGTGGCTATGAGATTAAAAGTAAAAAGGACATTAGTACAAAAAAATAAAAAATCTTACATAATAAATAGTACACGTGTATCAGTTCAAATTCAACAAATGAGATAAATTCTTAGGGTTTCTTACCTTAAAAAGCTTATGATTAATTATCAAAATCAATCAACGACGTAATTTTTTACAGAAATATCATCAGATCCTTCGTCCTTCCTCACGATCTCTTGGTAAGGGACAAAGGTATCCAACTTTCGGCTTTTAAATCATTCAAATTATATGTTTACATAAAAATTATAACTCCACCGTGCCTTGTCTTGATTGATTCTCACAATCATACTCTAAAATGTATTCTCCCCACTTTTTAAAAACCTGGCTACGCCCTTGTTGATAGTCAACCCGTTCATTATCTTTAACGATAGGCACGAAAATTTTGAATTGTAATTATAGTGTTATCTTAAAAGCATTGTTTAGTGACATATTAAGGAATTATTGATAAGATACGTATGGGGGAATTCCTAATTTAAGTTAAATCTAATATTTTAATAATTCCAAGGCGTATTCACATCAATCAATATATTGTATGATTATGATACATTGATTTACCTAAAAAATGTATTTCCAAGTTAAAGTAATATCATCACGATGATACAAGTTGTCTTTCTTTAATACTTACATACTATAAAAATCATGACAACCTGGAATAGTCCCAAGAATACTGGCAGCTTTTGCGCGTTGAATCGCTAAGCTGATTCTTTGTGCAAAAAAGGAGCCACCCCTCTTGTCACCCGAAGGGGCAATTAATTTGTTATATGTGAGTGATTTACCCATATTATTGTGATATTGTGCAAATTGCTATCCGTCGTGTAGTATCCGGCTGAGTAGAATAGACCACCCTCATTTCTTACCGAGGTGTCGTAAATGGCGACTAAGGTAAGTTAACTCGCCGTGTCGTATCCGGTCGAGTAGAATAGACCACCCTCTTTCTTACCAAGGGGTCGTTAAATACGACTAAGGTGAGTTGACGTCAGGCAGGCGGCCGGTCGTAAAATACGTAGCCAAATCATTTTACAACATGTTATTAACATGTTGTGCTAACCCCACTTAGAGTGGGATAAGGGCAGAAGGATGATGATTGTGCAAATTGCTATGTACCCCAGAGGTTTAATCAAAACAATCTATTGTAATAATGTTTTCTTCTAATTCAACACAACTTAGATATATTTTATACAGATCGGTACAGATCCAAAGAACATATAAAAATATGCAGTTAGTAGTCAATTAGGTAGAAAGTCACGTCAATCTTAGCAGCATAAATAGAACCTGCAGATTATTACCTACATGCAATATAATGGACTAGAGGATGTGTGATTTTCTTTATAGAGAAGGCCGGCTAACGGTAAGGATTTTATGTGATTGAAAGGGACTGACACTGTTTAAGCCGACTAAGTTTGCTTTAGTTAATCTATGTTGCAAGCATTCTTGTCGTTAATATCGATTAAGGAAGACGTAGAAGGGCAAACTCGATAGAATAATCACTCACAAACACTATAGCATTATAATAAATGGGAAGTGAATTAAGGACATTAAATTTATAGTCAGACCATTTGAAACTGTTGACCCTGATTATCTTACATATATATACTCGTAGAAGTCTCATGTCACAATGATAGTTATCATACTCCTCCGAAACGGCTAGCCTGAGTATTATGAAATTTTATATGCATATTCAGGTCTGAGAATCGGTTACTATCAATTTTTTATACCCCTAAGCGTCTGCATTTTGTTTTTGGATAAAATTTTTCATTTATTTATAATGTATACTAGAAATTCTCTAGAAATAATTTATATGGCAAAACGACATTAACCCGGTCAGCTAGTAGTTAGTATAAAATATACTTCTTAAGATATACTAAATTAATAAATTGTAATTATAATCAGGATAAATACATAAATATTACATCCTGTTAACATTTGGTAATCACGAGCGGCATTTATATAATAAATATTCATGCATTTATTTACTAACGACAAACTTTATTTATGTTTTTCCTTTTTTATTATAATTTTCAAGTATATATACTTGAACCTAATTTATTCTCGTATTAACGCACTTAACGTTTTAATTATTATTTTTATAATACGGTAAAATACTGAAGTGGCCCTGGCAGGTCGATTTTAAATGTATAAAGGTAAAGCGTGTTTTGTGATGCGATTTGACGTGAGTCGAGATTTATGTTTATAGCACTTCTAATTTATAGCCTGCTATAAACTACGACCAAAGTCACCGGTATACAAGTAGTGAGTTTCCTTTTATATAAGTACTTAGGTATTGAGAAGTGCCTTTATATCTAAAGTATTTGCTACTCTTAGTATAAAGTTTAGTTTTATGTTTTTTTTGTAAATTTTTTTATTGAATAACCAACAAGACTTACATTATTAATACTACACAATACTCTACAAGCTACTTAATTAAATGTAGTCTTAATTATAGGTTACCACGGCATGTAAAAGGGACGCGTACATTTTTTGAGTGTATAATGAAATAAAATAAAAGATATATATTATACTAGTTATAAAGATATTGTCTACTTAATTCATTCTGTTAAATTTAATTATATTATGTTTAAAAGTATGTATGCTATTGCTAAATATGTCTACATAATTCTTTTGATAAATAGTTATAGCGACGTTGTATTCTGTTAAAGGTGGTGTGGTGGCCCAGGTTTATGTTTTGACCTTAGTTACTTTTCTGTGTATAAAGGATAGAAAGCTGTAAAGACCAAAGTAGGTGAGGCTACGTGACACTTATCAAGTGTTCTCGAGTTCAAACCTAAGTTTTCTATGAAAACCTATGTGTTTAATTTATATTCCCTTCATGGAGTAAGGAAAACTTGTCTTCATTCCAAAATCATGGTGGATTAAAATATCAATCCTTTTCTCTAATAAGCGAATAAAACTCAGCAGTAGTATGGTAATAGTATCTTCTTTACCAAGGTTATTTAGTTCACTTTTTCTTATAAAATATATGTATAGTAGATCTGACAAAATGCCCACCTGTAAAGTTTTAAAGCAATGTTTAAATACATTGTAGAATTTACTTAAATATTTACCCGTACCTAATACTTTGTGTTATTTTATTTTTTTATTATTATTATAGATAACCACTATCTGATCTTAGTAATTGTAAATGACATTGTACCTTAAGATGGAAAATGCAATGACGTCGAAGAGATGTAGTGATCTCATCTCTTAACGGTTTCACCATAAGCAATATAACAGAACTAACTACTTTGTTATAATCCGCACGGGTTAAGCGAATGCATGCAAAGCCAATGTGTATGAAGCAGGCAAAATATACGCACCTTATACATGCAGGACAAGCCACCACATGCACCCCAAGGCGCAATTCACCACCAACAACGCACACAAAAGCAGCACACACACCCACCACCACAATCTCGACGATCGTTTCGCCCCGAAGCCGAAGCATCATCAGGAGGATCAAGTTTCTACATAGTGTGGTAGTCAAACTCCTTACGTTTTTTTTTTGAAGCATTGTAATATCCCGCGAAGACGCACGAAGCGTTTCGATTCTTCATTTCTGTGGCGCACAGCACGGGAACGGAATTCTCTCCAGGCATCAGTCTTTCCCAATGATTATAATATAGGTATTTTAAAGAGCAGAGTGAATAGGCATTTTCTAGATATGTGCGTACAACCTTAGACCATCATTGCTTACCATCAGGCATGATTACAGCCAAGCGCTCGTTTATATTTTTATATGCTTTTTCATACCATGACGTGGTAAAGACGCAAATACGTTGCCGAATTAAATCCTAAACTGAATAGCAAACATATTACGCTTCGCCCGCGTGGAAATCAGTGTGTCACAAGATTTATCCAGAATTAAAATTTTGAACATAAAAGTAGTTATTCTGAATTAACCTTAAGAGATAGAAATATTTTTATAGAATTACAGTTCTCTACTACATTATTTTACCGTCACAGCATTACGCAGCGCACGCGACTGATCTCCCAGCAAGCAAGTTTTTTACCAACTGCTCGATCTCTTGAACACAATTTACATAATACCGATATGCACTATTTTCCTAAACCATCCGGAAATGTTTCACTATCTTTTGGTTAAAACCGTAAATAAATCCGTTTAGTAAATTTTGAAAAAAATCGATTACATACAGACAGACAGCTTTTTGGAACTTTGTTTTATAATAAGTATAGATTTGCGATCCAAATGCAACTCAGTTAATTGACTTCACAATAAGAAAAGAAAGCAATGCAGTTTAGGTACCGACTTTGAATTGCATTGCAATGGAATCGGTGAAATTATATGAAATGAAATTATATGAAAAAGCCTATAGGTCATAGAGTTTTCATACTAGAGTAAGGGAGCCAAAGGTAGGCTTGTAAGTGAATATCACAATAAATAATGTGATGGAAGATGAAACTCGTTTACTTATTTTTATCTAATCACACATATATAAGAGAGACTGATACTCTCATTAGTAATAGGGAACATTTTAAGCTTTGCCCCCTACTATAGGTATATAAAATAATCGTGTCATCATATTGGTCACCATACTCCTCCTTGACCGATTTTTATGGAATTATATTTGCACATTCAGTAGGTCTGAGAATCGGATACTAATCTATTTTTCATAACCCTAAGTGATAAGGGTTGTTCACCACTAAAATTTAGTTAATAATTTTTTGGACAATTTTTTTATAATTGTCATTAGGCATTTATAATAAATAATTTATATGGTACAACAACGTTCGCCCAGTGAGCTAGTAATTCTATGAAATAGGCACAATGTATGTCGCAACTAATAGACGTACTCTGCTAGATCTACCTAACCAAATTAATAAAAGATCGACTTTCTCAGTTCAAAACATAAACAGTTTTTGCGATTTTTCACTCGAAAAACAATACGATAACTGTATTGTTTTCCGAGTGGAAATGAAACTTTTACTTTGCTTGTCTTGTGGCCGCGAACTATGGTGCTGAATTTCTGCTTCGTAATCTACTTTTAAAGTTTTCGAATTATCAATATTTTGTAATGTTTTTATAACCTCATTAGACAAAAAAAAACAGTTAAGGGTTAAACATCGCATGAACCAAATCTAATAATAGTTTTATTTTACTTTTTTCAATTAAATATTTTAACATAATCTGATTCAGACAGAGATATGTCAAAACCAACCCTTTTTATCTTTATTAGATTTATAAAAAGTAATAAACATTCACGAGTATGTCTTATTGGTACGTAACTACCTAATTACTGCAACAGGTATATAATTTTAAAATTTATATACTTCAATATAATGATTATTATATCTTTGGTTATTATTTTTTGATCTCGATTATCTTGTCCTTTATTGTTAGAAATGTTTAATCGCAAATGAATAAAAGCCGTCTCGTGAACGATTATTACTTGTAAACCATGACCTAGATGTTTCCATTCATAAGGATAAATAAATCAAAGTTTCTTCGTTACTAATAATGCGAACAACGAAAACAATTATTACCGAATAATTATGTCAAAACACAATGATTTTTAGGTCCGTTGTGTTTACATTTTAATATAATATTTTATATGTCATGTGAAGAAATCAGTCTTTTATTCATTTTCAATTCGATCATAATTAATGATTTGTAGATGTCGGAAGACGTAAAATGTAACCAGGAGCAGTGACCAGGATCTCTTCTTCTTTCTCCTACCCTTATCCCATTCTAAGTGGGGTCGGTACAACATGTTTTCCTCTTCCATTCTCTTCTATCATTCGTCAACTCTGGCGCTACTCCTTTCATATGCATGTCATACTTCACACATTTCTACCATCTTTTTTTAGGCCTCCCTCTAGTCACATATCCATCCACATTCATATTCAACACTCGCTTAGTCACATGATCTTCATCCATCTTCCTTACATGTCCATACCATCCCAATCTTGCACCTCTCATCTTTTCTATAATGGGCGCAACTTTCATTCTTCCCCTATGAACTAGTTTCTTATTTTATCTAGTCTTGTCACACCACACATCCACCTTAACATCCTCATCTCATTTACATCACTCTTTCTCTTTTGATATCGTTCGATATAAAATAATAATATTATTTTTTAAAATGATATTAAACATATTAAAGGAGAATAACTGTTACGATCATCAAATATATTTTAAACTCAGCTAGTAATAAGTTGCTAACTTAGTTAAAATGATATGGATCTTTGACATTTGCCGGCGTGGAGCCTACACAAATTTACATAATGCATACAAACCGAACTTGTTTTAAATGTTAATTCTTATATTGTCCGTTTCATTGTATCTCTTGAAGGGGTCGTAGGAACAATGAGGATCTACGGACGACCGGCCCGGTCCCGTTGAGGTAGGCGCAACGTTTAGCACGTGATCATTTTGCGAAAATGGGATAAGAAGTCGGCACTTCAAAGAACTCTATTCATAAAAGGCGTCCGAGTCAAAATATGTACAAACGCAGACCGTAATGGGCTAAACAATAAAAAATGGATATCTTATTTAGGCTTTTAACAATAAGCGCGCTGCATTTCGTGGGGATACCTCGTACAATAGTAACTTTTATGACGCCATAAAGACAGCGTCTTTGTCCGCATCTTGGTCTATAAACTTAGTTGGGAGTTATCCTCTCACAGAAATGCCAACCGAATTGTGAACTTATAAAATAAATCCCACTGAGCTCTGTAGTTGTGTAAGTACATGATAGTGATCTAGTTATATCAGGAGATTTTCAGCTCAGTTTCGATACCTTAACGTTATTCTGTTTATTATGTCTACTACTAGCCTTGCCAGCGGCTTCCCCGCGCGGAAATGAGCGTGTCACAACTTTTTTCTAGAACACAAATTTTAAACATAGAAGTAGTTATTGTGAGTTAACCGTAAGAGATAGAGACATACTCTTGCGGCCTTTTAAGTAGTATTTTAGAGATCTACGAATCTCTAGTTCATTACTTTAGCGTATCGCTTCTGGTTTACGCAGCGCACGCGACTAAAGCTCCTAGCAAGCAAGTTTTTTTAACAATTGCGCGTTCTCTTCAACACAATTTACATAAAACCAATATGTTCCAATTACCTAAACTGTGCGGACGTATTGCACTATCATAAAATATAAAATATAAAAAACACACTAATATAAAAAATAAAAATCCGTTCAGTAGATTTTGAGAAAATCGATTACATAAGACAGACAGCTTTTTGGGACTTGTTTTATAATAAGTATAGATAATGTAGGACATTTTATTAATATAAACATTTTTTTAATATGGCTACAAAATATATCTTATATATAAAATTCTCGTGTCACAACGTTAGTAAACGGTTACTAACTCCTCCGAAAAGGCTTGACCGATTTTTATGAAATTTTATATGCATATTCAATAGGTCTGAGAATTGCCCACTTTCTATTTATTATTCATACCCCTAAATGATTAGGGTTGTCCACCCCTTAATTTTTTTTTATTCTTTGGACATTTTTTTTTCATAATGTAGGTATTCCATAGAAACAATTTGTTTGTACTCAATATACTTATATTGATAAACATTTAAGTGGTAATTAATCAAATAGGGCTTAGGATTGTTAGAGTACCAGTATCTTACCCTGAAACTTGAGCGACCAGAAGCCCTAGTAGTACTGGGCTGTTTGGTAAATAATGTTTCTATGGCGGAGTTAAAAACATACAACTATTGTTACAAATTATCCTACTTTACATTTTCATCAATTTACTTTGTTATATATACTTATCTAATAATTGTTAAAGATGTAAAAAAGTAACGGCTTGTTGCTATCGCATTGCTGGTGGGCATAGGCCTCTTTAGAGAAGGGTTGGAACCACCACCTCCGATGCGGATTGGTAGGTTACACATATATCCCCAGAATTTTCTAGAGATATACAGGTTTCTTCGCGATGTTTTCCTTTACCGCCAAGCGTGTGATAAATTTCAATTATCAATTAGACACATAAGTTTCAACAGCAAACTCATTGGTGCCAGCCCGAGGTTTGAGCTCGTGACCCTCGACAGAGAGCCACACGGTCGCACAGCTTGTCTGTCACAGCTTCGTTAAAGATTATTATAACTTACATTAAATTATTTGTAACATTTTAATACTATTACTATGTTTATATTTATATTTTGTGTTAATATTAATAACAAGAAGTTATTTTCTCCTTAAAATCCGTTAAGTTACAAAAGGCAGGTTTTCCCGAGGCAAAATTTCTTTGTTTCAATGTTGCCAATGACAAATAAAAGCAAAATAACGCTACAAACATAAAACTTAGGTACATCTTAAAGGTTGCCGCCGTAATCTTTTAGAAACGTAAATGTTATCGGTAAACAACCTTAGTAGTATTATAGATAAAAAAGAAGTATAATAAAACAAGCTTCAGTTTTAATATTTGTAAATGAATTAATTGAAAACATTTGGTTGTAATTTGTAGTCAGTACAAATGATCTTACGGTCGATGGAATGTTTAAAAAAATAGAAATTTTAATAATCAAATGATTTAGGTACTGGATTATCTTCTTCTTCTTCTTCGTCAACCGATGGACGTCCACTGCTGGACATAGGTCTCTTCACGGGATCTCCACACCACACGATCTTGCGCCGCTTGGATCCAGCGGCTCCCCGCGACCTTTTTGAGGTCGTCTGTCCACCTCGTTGGGGGCCTGCCGACGCTGCGCTTTCCGGTGTGGGGTCGCCATTCTAACACCTTGAGACCCCAACGTCCATCGGTTCTCCGCACTATGTGCCCCGCCCATCGCCACTTCAGCTTCGCGACACGCTGAGCTATGTCGGTGACTCTAGTTCTTCTACGGATCTCCTCATTTCTGATTTGATCACGTAGAGAAACCCCGAGCATAGCTCGCTCCATCGCCCGTTGAGTGACTCTGAGCTTTCTTATGAGGCCCATAGTCAGCGACCATGTTTCGGATCCATAGGTTAGCACTGGCAACACGCACTGTTCGAAAACCTTGGTCTTCAGGCACTGAGGTATCTTGGACGAAAAGATCTCGCGTAGCTTCCCGAACGCTGCCCATCCGAGTTGGATTCGGCGACTAACCTCTTTGTCGAAATTGGACCTACCCAGCTGGACTGTATGTCCCAGGTATATATATTCGTCTACAATTTCGAGTGCAGAGTTCTCAACGATGACTGGGTGGAGCGGAACATGCGAGTTTGACATAATTTTCGTCTTACTCATGTTCATTTTGAGGCCCACCTGTTGAGATACTCTGCTGAGGTCGTCGAGCATTGTGTTAAGGTCCTCCAGAGACTCTGCCATAACGACTATGTCGTCGGCAAATCTAAGGTGAGTGATGTACTCGCCGTTGATGTTGATGCCGTATCCGTTCCAATCCAAAAGCTTAAAGACATCCTCCAATGCAGCGGTAAACAGCTTCGGGGAGATGACATCTCCCTGTCGCACACCTCGCCGCATTTGGATTGGTCTCGTAGTTTTGTCTTGGATACGGACAGACATTGTGGCGTTTTCATACAAACACTTCAACACTTGGACGTACCGATAGTCGATTCGGCATCTCTGGAGCGATCTTAACACAGCCCATGTTTCCACCGAATCGAAGGCCTTCTCATAGTCCACGAACGCCAAGCAAAGTGGCTGGTTATGCTCCTCGGTCTTCTGTATAACCTGCCGCAGCGTGAATACGTGGTCTATGGTACTATAGCCTTTTCGGAAACCGGCTTGTTCGGGAGGCTGGAAGTCGTCGAACCTACGAGCGAGACGGTTCGTTATGACTCTCGAAAACAACTTATAAACATGATTCAGCAGCGCGATGGGTCTATAATTCTTCAATAGGGTATCACCTTTCTTGAAGAAAAGAACCACCACGCTCCTGTACCATGCTTCCGGCAGAGTTCCTTCGTGAATGACGGAATTGAACAGTCGCTGAAGGACTTTAAGTACCGGTTTACCACCCGCCTTCAGGAGTTCGGTTGTGATTCCGTCGTCACCTGGAGCCTTGTTGTTCTTGAGTTGTTTGAGAGCCATACTAATCTCGTAAAGGCTGACGTCCGGGATATCTTCGGTGTAGTGTCGGGTCAACTTGGCTCGAGGATCTTTTGCCAAATTGACAACAGGCTGTTGTGTTGAGGTGTATAACTGCCCATAGAACATCTCAACCTCTCTCAAAATCTCAGGTCGAGACGAAATGATACTACCAGTATCGGTCTTCAATCGCGTCAGCTGCCTCTGCCCAATAGACAAATCTCTTGCGAACACTTTTGAGCCCCTGTTACGCTCAATGGTACCACGAATGTATTCGGTGTTGAAGTGTCGCAGGTCACATTTCTGAGCCTTAGAGATTTGTTTATTGATCAGACGGTAGCGCGTCGCGTCCACTGAAGATTGTAGCCTCATTTCGTTCCTCTCAGCCATGAGCTTGAGAGTCTGGGTCGAGAATTCATTAGTTCTCTTACGGTGTGTCTTATAGAATGTTGACCCCACCGAATGGACAGTTTCCACCAACCTGTTGTTTACATTATTTATATATATATTTGATGACTGATAAATAAAATTTGTTTTTTAATTTAATAAAAAGCTTTGAATTAGAATTGAACAAATTTGATCGATATTTTGCTATGATATGATATGTTGCTACGTTACAAAAAATATAAAAACAGTAAGTATAGAGAACTATATAGCAGGCATTTTTTTTCAAATAACGGCACTGCAGTGGATATAAGTAAAGAACATAATAATAGTAGAACACTTTTTCCTAATTGACTAGTGCTGTTAGCCCTAACGGCTTTGAAAGCGTCACCGAAGAGACCAGGCAAGCGCAGAAGCTTCGTAGGGGAAAAATTGCGTATATTTCAGATATAACCGATAGATATGTTTCATGATGTTGCCTTTTTTGACTCACTATTTAACGCTTGGCTTGTATACATGGTGTGGTTTCTTATGTATATAACACCAAATTGGATTGTTGATTATAAAACTAATTTTAAGTCTATTTTATAAAGTAAGTTTTATAAAAGTAAATTAACCAGCGAAAATAATTTAATCATACACTAATAAAAACTTTCCTTTATAAAGGAAAACTAGTCAGAAAGACGAGTGAATTTCTACCTTTCTTTTAATAAGATATTCACATTTCAATAACTATATAGCACATTTTATATACTCCTCAAAAGCTCGCTTCTCACAAATTGCCTACCGTAAGGGAACCGGACTAACTACATATTTATAACTTTTTATGGCGCATAATCGCTGTTCTTATTAAAATTTAAACCGTTTCCTTTTCTTGCGGAGGCTACAACGAATCCTTGCAGATATTTACGGTATTAAGTTACATAATTATATGCTTGCTTGCATGCATTTTCAGTAGGTATATGAGCAAACAAATAAACAAATATATGGGACATTTACACACGGTTGCCCGTCTCCAAAGTAAGAAACTTAATACTCGTGTTATGGATACAGACAACTGGTAAATATCTTATACTTACGACTACATAAAATTGTCGTGTCATAGTATTCGTTACCCATGCTGGCTTAACCGATTTTGATGAAATTTTATATATATATTCAGCAGGTCTGAGAATCGGTTACCATCTATTTTTCATAATCCTAAGTTATAAGTGATGTTCACGCCTAATATATGTTTATTATATTTTGGTAGAAACTTTTTAATTGTTTTATCATATAGGGGAGAAAAGGGTAATGGGAGTCAAAGGGCAATGAGAATCACCCACACATCCACAAAACAGTACGCGCGAGCGACGCGTTAATGGTGTCCTCTACTCCATCCTGACCCCATGATGTTGCCTCAAACGGCTCGCACCAGTCAGCGCCCGCGCTTCCAAGATACGATCGTGGTTTGTTTTTACGTTTCGCTGATCTAATTTTTCGTCAATGTATAATAAAAGGTGAGTGTCAAATATTTTGCAATATGCTATTAAGACAATCACACGTGCTTAGTTACACATTTAATATTGTAATGTGCAGCTCATATTGTGTTAATATGTAACAGTTTTATTTTCATACATTTTTTTTCTAATTTGAGTAGAAGTGGGTAATGAGAGTCGGGTGACTCCCATTTCCCATAAATGAGATAAAAAATAAGAAACGCTGATAAAACAATGGGAATTACATTTTACTGCCTTCAAAAGAGGGTAAAAAGTTTCTACTTTAGGACCACATCTAGAACGATACGATGTGTTCACTCCTGATAGAGAAACCGAGCTAGCAAACTTGGTGAAGAAAATGGCAACTATTTTCTATGGTTGCACCGCTAATCAAGTAAGAAGAGTGGCTTTTATATGCGCTGAAAATTGAAAATTAAAGCACAATTTTAACAAAGCTTCAAAAATGGCTGGACGTGATAGGTTATATGCTTTTATGTAACGATGGTAACGATTTCGGGAGAAACAATGAGATGTGGTTCAGATGTACCTCATGTGGGCAATGGGCTCACTCGGAATGCACTGGTTGGGACTCAGCTCGAGGTTAAGTCTGCGATATGTGCTAGATTTTGATTGACTTTGATTGCCCTCAGAGTGACCACCATTACCCTCATATTGGTTTAATGGGAGTCCAATCTGTTTTTTTTTAAAACTTCATTAATTTTCAAAGTTGATTGCCAAACTGATTTCAAAACTGATCTCAATTGATAGTATATTAAGTATATTATGTTTAAAGGCGGTTGGAATAAATATTTTGTTTTGAAATTAAATTTTATTTGATTTCTCGCTTAAGTGACTCCCAATACCCTATTCTCCCCTACACTAAAAATTCCCTATCAATAATTTGTATTGCAAAACAACGTTTGCCGGGTCAGCTAGTTATATAATTTTAAGTACAAAAATTCACCCAGACTTGAACAACTAACAAATGGTAATTAGAAAATGTTGGCGCCTAAAGGCATTGTCACTGCCAACGGGTCATCTATGTTGTATAATTATGTTGTATAATTAAAACACGCAGTTTTATTAATCACGTATATTACTTCCACAAGTTACAAGCACAGACCAATAACATCTTATTATGATACAACATCTTTCCCTTTTTAATAGAAAAGCTTAAATTTAAAGATTATTTTCATATAAGAAAATTAAAACATCAAAGTAAAAACTAGTAACATTCATAATCAGCTAATTTTCGTGATCTCACTCTTATTCCGAACGAACAGTTCGGATTTCGTCCAAAACACACCTGTGTTCAACAAGTGCACCGCCTCACGGAGCACATTCTGCAAGGTTTACAAACCAAGCAGTTTACAGGTGTCATATTCTTCGACGTCGCCAAAGCCTTCGATAAGGTCTGGCACGCAGTCTTCATTTACAAGCTGCTCCAACTAAATATACCAGACAGACTTGTACTCATCTTACGAGAGTACCTGACTAATCGCACCTTTCGCTATCGCATAGACGGTACTTTATCGTCTCGCCGCACAATTCGTGCTGGTGTCCCTCAAGGATCTGTGCTGGCACCCTTATTGTACTCGCTCTACACGAGTGACATTCCACGGGCGCCTATCAAAGAGCGTACACATCTTGCCCTTTTCGCGGATGACACCGCTGTATTTACCACATCCCGCCGACCTCAAGTAATAACTAGACGTCTCCAGAAAGCGGTAGACAGCCTCGGACGCTGGTTCCGCCAATGGAGAATCGAAATAAACCCGGATAAAAGTGCAGCCATGCACTTTATCGGTAATCGCTTTCGATCTCACATAGACACACCTAAGGAAATATCCCTTTACAATACACCGATTCACTGGCAACAGAAAGTCAAGTACCTAGGTGTCACCTTTCAACCTTCCATGACCTTCCACGAGCACATACACATAGTCTGCAATAAGGCTGCGTATGTCATGGGACGACTTTATCCGATGTTATGCAAGAAAAGTAAGATGTCGCTCCGCAACAAAGTGACACTCTACAAAACTTGCATAAGACCAATAATGTCCTATGCGAGCGTTGCGTTCGCGCACGTTTAAAAGGTCAGATTGCTCAGGCTCCAAAGACTTCAGAACCGATTTATGCGGACAGCCACTGGGTGTCCGTGGTTCATGCGGAACGTTGACCTCCATAGAGACCTCGATCTCCCTACCATTACTCACCTCTTTAAACGTTTTTCGAAATCTTACTTCGAGAAATCTGAGGTACACTCGAACCCCCTTATTTCAGTTGCTTCTACCTACATCCCAGTTAGGTCCGACCATCGAAAATATAGGCGTCCAAAAAGCGTCTTGTATGACCCCGACGATCAAATACCGATCGCCAACACAGATACACGTAATACACACACACAGCGTCTTCGCCGGCGAAGACGAGGTCCCAGTTTTCTGACGTCGGTCGGTCGTGGCTTCTCGCCACCCTTCCGACGCCGCAATGACTAATCTAAGTCATACCATCAACCCTCCACTACACGTCGCCCTAAGCCATGGTCCGTCCTCACAGGAGGCACCCTTAGGACGACGTTCCCCGACTCAAGTAGAGCTTCTGCGCTCTACTCCCTGCATTTCGAAACCTCGGCGATGCTTCTGCGCTCGCCCGTACCGCCCGGTGAGGCTGTAAAAGCCATTAGGGCTAACAGCATACAGTCAGTTCGAGAAAAAAAAAAAAAAAAAAAAAAAAAAAAGATCTCACTCTTAATCTTTGAGGACGAACAGAGTCAGTCGGAAATGATAATGATTGAGTTGGAGGAGATGTAGTACGCTGAGACATCTGTGAAGGAATAGCTATAATTGGAGAAGGAATAGTTTCACTTATACTATTATTGACATTACTTGAATCAATGCTATAATGATAGCATGCTACAATGATAGCATTGGACTCCCCTTAGTAATGACTAAGGGGAGTCCAATCTTGTTTTTGTAACTTATTTTCACTTTTAACAGAATATGGTGCTGGTATTAAATGCCATCTATTCCTTCTGTACACTCCATTTGCTGTTTTTATAATATATGATCTGTAAGGTAATATTTTTATTATTTTACCATAATCTCTTAGATCTACAATCCAAACATATCACCTATCCTTAGGTCACATAATCTCTTTGTTCTATGTTTTCTATCATAATTGTTCCTTTGCTTTTCTTTTAATTTTTGTTCAGTTATATAAACTTTTTTACATAAACTTGTTTCCAACTGTGTTGATATTATAGGTAAATGAGTTCTCAACTTTCTCCCCATTAATAGTTCTGCTGGACTAAACCCATTATCTAAAGCTGTTGTTCTGTATGCCATAAGGGCTTTATCTAATTCAGGACTCTTTTTAATAAGGATTTTAGCAACTTTCACTGCAGCCTCCACTGCGCCATTTGATTGACTATAATGTGGAGAGCTAGTGACATGTTCAAAATTATATTCTAAAGCAAATTTCTTAAACTCTGATTGAAATTGTGGACCATTATCACACCTAAAAACTTCACAAACACCATATCTTGAAAAAAGTTCTTTAAATTTTTGTATAATAACAGCTTCTGACATTGAATATAATTCAAACAATTCAAAAAATCTAGAGTAATAATCAGTTACAATTAAATACCATTTCTTATGAAAGAAAAGATCTGCAGCTATGACCTGCCAAGGCCTTTTCGGACTTTCACCTTTGCAAAATGTATCAATTTGATTTTTTCCCTCTTCAACACAGTTTGGACAATACCTGACTAAATTTTCTATTTGCATACTTAAACCATACCACCAAACAGACATTTTTGCTCTTCTACGACATACTCTAAAACTTCTTTTTGCAATTTATCTGGTATCACAATACGACCTTTCAATAACAAATTATTTGATATACTGAAATCAAAACGATATTGATAATAAAGATATAATATTTCTGGAAAATTTCTTTTTTCAGGCCATCGTTCGATACAATATTTTTTTAATAGTAAACATATGTGATCACATATGTTTACTATTAAAAAAATATTTAAAAAATATTGTTCTTGATGATCACAAATTTTCTTTAAATATACATCATTTATAGGTAAATTTTTTGTTACAAAATTAACATAATTATCAGTATCATCATAAAATTTACAATCAAATGTTTCAGGTTGAGGTGACCTAGATAATGAATCAGGTACCACTAACTCTTTTCCTGGAACATAATTAATAATATAATTAAATCGCATCAACCGCATACGAAACCTTTGCAATCTGGGTGTAAGATCATCCAAATTTTTCGTTTGTAATATTTGCACAAGAGGTTTATAATCTGTTTCAAATGTAACATTTAACCCTATAATATATTCACTACATCTTTCTGCACCCCAAGTTAATGCTAATGTTTCCTTTTCTATTTGTGAGTACCGTCTCTCTGTATCTGTCAATATACGAGAAAATATGCCACTATTTCTCGTTCTCCTTCTTTTATCACCTGCATCAAACAACATCCTAGCCCATAAGTACTAGCTTCAGCACCTAATATTATTTTTTTAGTGTGATCAAAATAAGCTAAGACAGGTGCAGTACATAACAAATTTTTTACTTCTTTAAATGACTTATCCTGATCTACACCCCAAAGAACATTGATATTATTCTTTAATAGTAGTGTGAGAGGTTCTAATATTTTAGCTTTATCTTTTAAATGTCTGGACGCAAAATTAATCATTCCTAAGAATCTCTGAACTTCTACTTTATTAATAGGCTGAGGAAAATTTGATATAGCTTCTGTTGTTTTTGTCTATACTAACACCATCTTCAGATAAATCAAACCCTAAGAACTTGACCTGCTTAACCCCTATAAGACATTTCTTTTCATTCACTGTTAATCCTTCATTTGACAAACGTTCCAAAACTTTTCTCAATGTATCATCATGATTGAATTGTCTCATGATACACTAAAATATCATCAACATGATATATAAACATTCAAACCACTAAGCAACTTGGAAAATTTAGATAGAAAATATTCAGTAGAACAATTTAATCCAAATGGCAAACGTTTATATTTAAATCGTCCAAAAGGACTTATATATGTAGTTAAATTTTGGCTGTCTTCATCTAGTTTTAATTGGTGAAAATTTTTATTAATATCAAGTTTTGAAAAGAATCTAGCCCCTTTTATTTTTGCCAATGTATATTCAATTTTATGTATTGGAAAATAAGGTCTTAATACGCTTTTGTTTAACTGTGTATAATCACAGCATAACCTTATTTCATTGTCATCTTTTGGTACACATGTCACATACTATTGGAGCCACCCACTCTGTCACTTCTTCTACAGGTTCTATAATTCCTAATTTTTTTAATCTATCTAGTTCTTGTTCCAACTTGCTTAACAATGCTATTGGCACCACTCTTGGTACCGACTGTGCAAAAGGTTTCGCACCCGGTTTCAACTTTATCGTTATTTCATCCCTGAATTCCCCAAGCTCCTGGAATAATGATGGAAATTCTTTTTAAATCTCAACTGTACTCAATTGTCTGTTTTTATCAATGGACACAGCATTTAAATTTATTTTAAGAATATCTAATGAAATACAAGCATCCCTACTTAATATTGGTATACTTAAAGATTTAAGAACATAAGCATTACATACAAATTGTTTTTTATTATACAGTAATTTCAAATTTATATACCCCATGACATCTAATTTCCTATTATCTGCTGATCTTATTTTAACATTAGTTGATATAATTTTATTAGTTAAATGCTGAGGCACATAATTAAATGGAATACACACAACATCAGCACCTGAGTCCACTAAAAATTTATGATAAACATCAAATTCTGTAATCTTGATATTGCATAACCATGCCTGATTACTTTTATTACTTAAATGACTGATATTATAGCTTTGAGTACCTTTTCTTCAGTGGAAAATTCCATATTTTCTTCTTCTTTTATGACATTTAATCTCTTTCTGCGACAAGCGTTTTCAAAGTGTCCGATGATTTTACAATTATAACACACTACATTTCTTGCTCGACATTTGAACCTAGGATGAGCTGGTTGCATTAGACAGTAAGAACATCTACTCTCTCTATTTGAATATTTATTTTCTCTATTTGAGTATCGTTTGATTGTGTTTAGACCTTAGAATCTCCATACAATTCTTCCGTGTGTTTACTTTGTATCTCTGCTTGCTTTACCATAAGCACTGCTTGCTGTAGCGTTAAATCACTCATTAATTGCATGCGTTCACTTAAATTTCGATCGTTAATGCCCACCACTATTTTATCGCGTAGTATCTCCTCTTTTGAGATTTTCTCGAAGTCACAAAATGTAGCCATTTTATACAAATCCTTTATGAACTGCTCCGCTGTCTCCCCTGCTGCTTGTTTTTTGCAATTGAACTTTGCTCTTTCAAAAATTAAATTCGTCTTCGGCACGAAATATTTATCAAACATGTGGAGAATTGTTTCGAAATCTTTTGGCGTATCATGAAATTGATTAGTAATATCCTCACTCTTTTCGCCCATACAATATGGGAGTAAATTAATTTTCTCTTCGTCAGATTTGTTTGTAAATACTGACAATAATATAAATTGTTCGAAACGTCTCCGCCATCTTGGCCACGATGCCGGATCTTCAAAATTAAACTCCACTGGAGGTGATATTTTCTCCATTTTTAATTTTTTACCAGTTATTTATTTTCCTTTTTCTTTTTTTGTTAATCTTGTTCAATATTTCAAATATTTATTTACCGCTGCCACCATGTTGTATAATTAAAACACGCAGTTTTATTAATCACGTATATTATTACTTCCACAAGTTACAAGACCAATAACATCTTATTATGATACAACAATCTACTGAACGGATTTTTGTACAGTATCTACTAAAAAGTGCAATTGTTGAGGATAGTTTCTTCTTCTTCTCCAATCGGTCCCTCATTACTGAGGATCCTGGTCACCTTAACACTTCTTTCGTATGACCTCCGACACACCTATATTATATATATCAAAATTGTGAAATCGTTCACAATCAACTCTTACCCATTGTATAAATAAAATTAATTAAACAATTCATCGCACATTAATTTATTCAGTTCCAGTTATCATATGTCCACGTGGTTGATATATAGAGGGCATTATTAAAGGCTCGGGCACAATCAAACGATGTGATAACGGATTTGTCGGCTCTTTTCATGTGCGCCTTTGTCCATTGTAATCCGCCGCCTGCCTTCGGTACGAGCTGTGACTCCGCCTACGTTATCTGCCATTAAAAGAATCTTACATAAGCCTGTTTTATTACATACTTTTGGAGATTAAAAGTTTAATTTTATAGTAGGTATATATTACAGCACATAGTACTGACATCTGAAGTTTGGTGAGATTTTGTAAAGGTAGGTTTCGGTACTTAACTAAATGTCAAAAAAAGGTTATGTTTAGTAGGCAGATTGCAACACATTACATTACTCTTAATATTATTCTTTTTTATTTTTTTTCAGAGCAATTAAAATTATTGATTGTAATTTGTAGAATTAGGCGTTACTTTGCGGAGATCCACAGTACCAAAGTCTTAATAATAAATAATAAATTATTTTGCTATAATCCGCGATAAAGTAAAAAGAAAATATATATAATGCTAAATGTATAGTGGACTGCCTATTAGTTTTTTCATAACCGATACATGCAGGATTCGTAAAAACACATGCACAAAGACACAAGCACTACACACGTTCACTATCACAATCTCAACAATCAACAAGATTATATTATATATACTTACTAACTACTATTATGCTTAATCACAGAGTGACTTTATAAAAGACTGATATTGTGTTACATCAAATAATCTCATATAATTACTATTGCCGGAATTGCATATTAAAGTAGTTTAATTGGTTTTAATCTGCATGTGATGATTTTTTTTTAAATGTTATGTTATATCATTGCAATAAAATGTTTAACACCTGAGTCATATGGTTTTGTTAGTTTACATTTAGTTAAGAACCTAAATCTATGGAGTATACATGTAATGTACCTATTATATTGTAAAGTAACGGTTACTATTCCACTGCTAGGTATGGGCCTTCCCTCTCCGTTTTTGAGAGATCGGTTGGAGCTAAGACTACCTCGCTGCTCTAATGCGGATTGGTAGATTACACATATCCTCAAATTTCTCTAAAGATATGCATTCGTCCTCACATGCTCACTCTCCTTCTCACTCCATAACAGAAAAGTCATTCGTGCCAGTCACCCTCGGGAGAAACGATCTCACTGATTCACAGCACGATCTTACCGATGGGCTATCAGAGCTAATATATCAAGTCAGATTTAATTTAAAAAGATATCTATTTAATTACCAATACGAAATAACGAGCCCGAGAAATAAAATGGGAAAGTGATTGAATAATGTCAAGGTGAACCTTTGTTTAACACTGGGTCACTAAATACTAATAGACCTGGCTGTTCATCAATTTCACGGCAATCAACTTTGATTCGTTACCGACATAATGTGAAGATGAAGGTTAGGCGCGTTTATAAACCTAAAGAACAATGTCCGGCCTGAGTATGGTGCGTAAGGAAGTTCATAAAACGTGGTGACGCCGTTTTGTTCCAACTACCATTTTTATTGTGCACTATATAAATTTATGGAATCATCATCGAGTTGTATGGACTCTATTCGCTCGCAGCGGGTCCATAACCATTATGGATTGTATTTAGATAAAAATTTATAAAACATCATTGGCGAGGAAACTTTTTTTGTTTCGTGACTATTCTTTTTTAATAGTTTCTTTCATTGATAGTATATACTAAACTAACAAACTAAATAATTATATTATCTACCAGATTTTACCCGCGACTTCGTCTGCGTATGCCTTAGTATAAGTTTGAATTTTGCCAAATTTCATCGACATTGGTTCAGCGGCCGTGAAAACGTAACAGACAGACTTTCACATTTATTAGTAAGTATAGATGTAACGTAATGTTTAAGTTATGAAAATTCAAAATTTTAAAACATCCATGTTTTATATATTGTCTATCGATGATCATCGAAAATCAATTATAATGTACCATCCCTGTTTCAAAACAAATTTATTGTTTTTATTAAATTCCTAGCAATTTTACCACATTTACTTACCTTTTAAACCTTCTCTAAACTTTAACAAATAATTGAAGACCACAATTAGCCAAATCGGTCCAGCCGTTTTTGTTAAAGAGAAAGCAAACTCATGATCTGATGTGATCTGTCTCTTTTTATGTGTCATTAGACAAAGCCAATACGAGTTTACTCTTCCCTCTTTTATTGTTTATTGACACTCTCACTTATAGGCCTGCCTGTGGATCCCTTCCTCTTGTATAGTAACTCTATGATATTATTTTTGTCATAAAATAAGAAAAGTACATACGAATTTATAGATTTCTATGCCATAAATTTTGAGAGCTAAATAGCTATTGGCTTTTTATAAACCTTTTCTGCAAGAATAACCAAACATATATTTTGCTTTTGGCTTCTGGACTAGAAAAATTCACACCACTTAAACATGCTTGAGTTGTAATTAAAAAGTAAATATTTTAGAACAATAAAACTTCTCAACACCCGGCAGCTGTAAATAGAAGGCATGTGTAAAGTATATATCTAGCTGTGAGCGAGGGCTCGTTATTTTCTGGTCAATTGCCGCTTTACTGCGCCCGCGCATCCTCACTTCCAATTACGGCCCGGCCGCCATCGCTATAAAACATCTTTCGATCGCGATACGCTATAAATGTTTTTGTTCATTAAGAGAATTGGACTTTAACAGTTTAAACATAAGATATGAATCACGTCTATGTCATATACGACAATATGACAGCGTGCCACATCAAATGCAAATTATAGTTAGGTAAGACGTGTTTGCTGTCAGTTGTCGAGTTTTATTTTTTACAATTATATCGGTCCGGATACTTGGAAATGCATTCAAAGAAATCCGAGACGGTTCGGTGATGTTTAATAGGTTCAGATTAGAAGTTAAAAGCCGGACCTTGGACTTGCAATAGCTCTCATTATAATTTTCACTGCACGCAACATTATGTACACATGCATTCAATACGGTTTAGTAGAAAATTGAGCAATTTAAAATGAATAAATAGGGCTTCCTTTGCGATAAATTCCGATAGAATAAACGAAACAAATTTTTTTTCAAAATACAAGATATTAACTAAGCTTTAGGCAGATTATATAAACCTAAAACTTTATAATAACTTTAATGCTAATGATGTAAATGTGCAAATGGTTTGTGCGAAAATCGAAAATCAATTGTTTTAAGGCGATCGATCCTTTACGCTGATATCGCATTTTAGTGGGATAATAAACAATTAGTTTTGCAAGCGCAATTAAGTGATATGCCGACAAAGGGCTTCAATGCTTTGAAGTTGCCGGTAACAGCATCCGCTTTCTCTACCTCTCTACGTAGATAATGCCGGATATGACGTGGCCTTGCCGAGAGAACTTTTCACGATTACTTGATAAATTCCAGCCTTTTTTTATTAAAGAAGTTCCCATGTTTGCGCAACGAGCTTAAGTGAATCATACTTCAATAAGTACTGTACAGTGTCCTTTGTCAATATTGATAAAGAAAAATCAGTATTTGGTTTACAATACACACAATTACAATTGGCTTAAATGCGTGGCTAAAATGATAGTATAAATCTAAAGTATAAATAGAAATATACAGTACTTTGAAATATATTACTGTTTTAAATCAATGAAATTTCAGACGAAAGTGTTTCTATAAAAAGAAATGAAAATATTTTGCTTTAATCCGCGATAAAAGTAAATTTTAAAAAGTTGTCGTAA
This sequence comes from Morpho deidamia, assembly GCA_947086505.1. NCBI lineage: Eukaryota > Metazoa > Arthropoda > Insecta > Lepidoptera > Nymphalidae > Morpho > Morpho deidamia. The sequence goes on from CAMTZC010000025.1 coordinate 8,931,990, forward strand.
AGTAACGAGCTGTTACTATCCCACGGCTGGGCATAGGCCTCCTCTCTCCGTTTTTTGGAGAGAAGGGTTGGAGCTAAAACCTACCACGCTGCTCCAATGCGGATTTTTGCTTTACTTTATCTAAAATTATATATGTATTTTTACCAGTATTTTCTCTCTCATATATTTATATAAGACACTGGATAAAAAAAACTTATGCATTACCCAACACCAATACCACAACAATACGTTTTACGAATTCTCCACGTATCAGGTATGAGAACGGATAGTACATACTCTACTTTTAGCATTACATATATTTTCTTTTATAGCGGATTATTGCAAAATCATATTTTCATTTCATTAGTATTATGTAACGCCTCATTCTATACATTGTATGTAGCAAGATAGATATGCAAAAATTTGACGGCTACTCTTTTAGACTCTATAGCATAGCTCTATTGTATAGCCTTCAGTGGATAGTCAATATCAGTTGGATAGCAGTGTATAGCAAAATAAGTTTTTCCTTCTAAATAGTCAAGGACCAACAAGATTGATGAAGCGATAAGCGATTGAAGACGAAAAGAAGCAACCAGAAACTCGGCGGTCAACCTTTTGAATATTTTCAATTTGCATGATTAAGCTACAGTATTGTACGAAGCTGCAAGCTGGGACTTAATATAAACGTTTGCGTAATAAAGTTAATATACACATCATATTGCGAACGGTGGAATTTTCTATTTTACATGAAACTGTAGTTCAGAAAATATTGCTTTTTTGTAGGTTTACATTTGATACCTGCGATAAAAAAAACCCTGACGATATCAGTCTAATTTTTATTGCTCGCGTGCTAAATTCATGGAAATTTACAATCAAACCGCTCACTATCTTGCCGAGAACTTTAATGCGGTTTTAATAGCGATGCATTTTCGATTTGTTTCCCGAACAAAAGGAGGGAAAGGCTGAAAGTGGGGGCGAAGGGCGGGCGTACCGACGAGCCAATAAAGGCGCGCAGTAAATCCAAGTAATTTAGAGCGGTCGTATATTAAAGTTCCGCTATAAATGCCCCGGCCGCGTACCTGCCGCGCCCGCGCCTCGCTGCCGCCTCACTGCGTCACGCCATCGCGTATAAATCACCAGCCGACTGCCTGCAATCCTACGGACTCACGCTACACGACTTCACTCCAATGTCACATTCACCCCTCGTTCGCATGAGAGGTTTTTTACCGTACGTTAACAATACTTCGCAATTAAAGAATGGGTATTCGGATATCTATTCACACGACAGGGCTTTTAAAACGCAGCGTAGTTTTATCGAACAATGTTTCATTATAGGCGTTAGGCGTAGGCCGTTAAGTTGAATATACCATACGAAACTTCTTATGACGCCTATTGCGAAGTTTTAACGCGACGTATTTTTTACGCCCGTGCGGACGAGGCGTTAATGTCCGGAAAGTTTAATTTAATTTGATTTCAACGCGGAAATGCCAGCATTCTTGGGACCATTCCACGTGGGTATTATTTGTATAGTACTAGCGTGTAAGTATTTTAAGATATACATAACTTGTACATTTAAAATAAAATTATATATTTGTATATTTTAAAAGTAAATGGGATTACACTTAGCCGTACGAAAAAAAATGAAATTACTAAACAGAAATAAACGTTAACAGTTCTTGAATATTGTCTTTTTAAATAGGTCACCTATTTGTACCTGATCGTACACGAATAAGTGTATGAGGTACTTATTATGACAGAAAACTGATGTTTTCTTCAACTCATACTACGCTGATTGGTGTTTGATCATTTATTTAACGAACCAAAAGTTCAAAAAGTTCAAAGTGATTGGTAGGTTACATTATCCTTAGAATTTTCTAGAGATATGCAGGTTTCCTCACGATGTTTTCCTTCACCGAAAAGCGTGTAATAAATTACAATTATTAATTAGACCACATGAGTTTTTTAAGAGAAAAACTCATTGGTGCCTGCCCAGGGTGATTTTATGATCGAATCTAGAGATTCGCACGGTCGCACCGCTGGGCTATCACAGCTCCAAATTTAAGATAGGATAATGTGCTCTACATTCAACACTAGGTACTAGTTTTCTTAATTGCGAATATATAGAAAAACAATTTTATATCCATTTATCAATAATGTCATTTACTGTTCGTCATACACTCAAAATTAGCGACAACTCCTGCCACTATATTTCGAGGTCGTCTGTTTTTTTATTGATCGTATTAGTAGTAAGGTACATCAATTATTTTTCATAGGGCAATTTTATCAAAAATAAAAAAGTATTTTGAGTATTATAACTTTTGAACTAAAATGCGTGATAAAAAATTTATTGACTGCTCTCCGATTTGCTGAGTGAGCTTGCTGCTGAGGTGATTTTTCTTGCTTGGAGATATTTTCAGAACCAACAGTAGACATTCAGAACCAACAGGTGATCACAGTACATTCACGATTCAGAAGCATTAATTTACGTAAAATCACAATACGCATGTCTTATATGCAAGGTGTAACTTTAAACACATTACGAGTATCCCTCAAGTAGATAAATAAACGTTCCAAACATTTTGAGCTATAAAATCAGGCTGAGTGACGTTTTGAATCAGTTATCTCTATATAGATGTTGAGTTATAAAATCCTCCTAACACGTGATGGTGACTGATTTACTACTCGTCCGGTGCACAATATATCTCGAGTTTACTTTAGACAATCCCAGTCACCAATGCATAATACTTCGAATAATTTATTTACACACCAGCAACCCTTTATCGCTTTGTTGGGTTTTAGGCCAGATAAAATAGATAATGTGTTTCTTTATGGGCGAAATCGTAAAATGGAATGGTTGCCTGACATTTTCTGTTGCGGGGTTAGTTTCGTATTTATGTCTGTGTGCTAACGTTTGGGAGGCGTAAATGAATTTTGTTACAAGTTAAGAGGTGTAATATAAGGGATGAAAGAAAAATAGAACTAGCCAACCGCCTGAGATTGGCAGAACCTTTATAAACACGAAGGTTAAAGAGCAGTAAAGATTTATTTTATTGGATATATTCATTATTACTTTTATTCATTATTACTCTTATTGCGTGATTCAGTCAGGTTTTTAATTTCAAATTAAATACGTAAATACTAAGACAGCCATAGAATTAAAAGCTTATTCCATAGGTTTGTACTTAATTAAATGTAAATATGTCAAAGATTAATTTATAGTATGCAGATTACAATTACATAACAAATTACTATGACCATTTTGTTATGGCGCGATTGCTATCAATAATTTTAAAAACTTTGAAACAAATAAATAATAATATTATTTAATGTATTGTAAACTGCCTACTTAAAATAACCCATATTAAAATACACATGAATTTTTAATAAATATAAATATTATTTAATGTAATGTATTGTAATCTGCCTACTCAAAAAATCCAAATACACATGTATTTTCAACCTTTTCAAGAAAACGATGGAAAAGATTATACATATTATAGCTATCACACTTTATAAAATATTGATGGCATTACATCGGTAAATCTGATATAATTAACGTTGCCAGAATTGCATAATAAAATGGTTATATTGTCACTTATCGGGATCTGAAAAAATTATTGTATGAAAGTTAATATTTAATAAATTAATATGTATTGTTTCGACAAATTATATTTTCATCAACAAACTCGGTAATTATATACATTTATTTTATTCATTCAAATTAAGGTTGAGACATGTTCAAAATTTAACTAAATAATTTATCATCGGAATTTTAGCACCTAATTAAAAAAGATACGAGAAGAGATGGAATGAATTATTAATGTGTAAAGTCTCAGAAAGGTTATGCATCAAAGAGCCGTCAAAACGTGAAGCGCTTCGATATCTAAAGAAGACATAAGGTAAAAAAAATCTGTTGATATAAGGCAGGTAGAAGGCCGGTGCTGTACGGAGCGATATAGCGAGCTTGGAGCCTTTTGTTATCCGTGGCCCCGCCCTGACGGCAACGTTGCCGCTCGCCAACATGGCCGCGCGGCGCCGACGGCAATGTATACATATTATAATACGACTAATGAAAAGCGCTTTTAATTAATTCACAGCAATCAGATGCGCACGTCGCTTTTATGTTTATTGTTTCCATATAATTTTAAAGCTTCACATTTGATTTCTCTAGAGTGTCACCGTTCATAATTTCCTTCCATAGGTAGGTATAATTATTACGTTTATAAACAGTGCGTTATTTTCGTTGAGTTACGAGCTTTTTTGCTTAATGTGATTGTAGGTGTTAATAAAAGTTGATGAGGCCTAAGGTTATTATTCTTTTTAATGGTTTTTTCATACACCTATTATGATATTTTCGTCAGGTTCGAGCTATTATGACTGGTTTATAGGTAAAGCTTTGTTTGCTCATGTTTTAAGTGTTTTTCAAAAGTAATAATAAAATTATTTTGCTATAATCCGCGATACAGTAAATAGAAAATATATATAGTGTTTAATGTATAGTGGACTATCAGTATTTTCATACCCGATACGTGCAGGATTCGTAAAAACACATGCACAAACCTCCACCACTTCCACCACAATACACAAGCACTACACAGGTTCACTATCACAAACTCAACAATCGTTTCGCCCCGCAACCGAAGCATCATCAGGAGATAGACTCCATGACAAAATCGCAAAATCTCTTTGCGATTTTGTCGTGGAGTCTATCTCCTGCACGTATCGGGTATGAAAATACTGATAGTCCACTATACATTAAACACTATATATATTTTCTATTTACTGTATCGCGGATTATAGCAAAATAATTTTATTATTACTTTTGTATTATGGATCTCCGCAAAGTAGCGCCTAATTCTATAAATTATTTAAGTATTTTTATTATAATGTTTACTGTTCATCATTACTGAAGTTCAAAAGCCAAAGATTTATCGTTAAACGTTTACGTAAATCCCGTTAGAAGGACTGAAAAGATATTCAGGTTATATACTATATATTATCAACATTCAGTGTTGTTTTTTAGTTGTTGCCCTTACAAATTGTTTTATTACGGCATATCAGAAAGAATACTATTGAAGTGATACTCGTGCTAGTTCGATTCTCAAAGACTTATTCGTACTTTTACTTTTGTACATTGAAAGCTAAAAAGGGTCTAGCAACTGACTTTCAACGGCATAACCTTATCACAGACTATCGCATTTTTGCCCTGTAAATAGGGGAGTGTTATAAGCTTAAAGCTTAATAATATAACTTTTAATGTCTGTAATATTTAAAGACACGATTTAAGTCTTGAGGAAGAAATTCGTCGATTAATATGAAAAAGAAAACCATTAAATACGACTTAATATTTAAGTTTAGGTTTTACTTTTTACAACTACATACCTATAAATACTAAAAGGAATTTATTGTTTTTCTTAGGAACATTTCTTTGTAACATTTCAACTTTACCCTATAGTAGAATGGAAAACAAAATTTGACATTATTATGGCAACTACAGGTGCAGAACTATTTAACTGCAGCTAAGATTTATTACTGAAACGTTTAGAAATTAAAAATAGGGTTAGTATATCGCTGTCATGTTGGTGTTTCTTTCTTAAAAATATTATAAATTATTTTCAATTATGATCAAGGAAAACCTTTTATCGATAAAAAATATTATATTATTCACTATAATACTTTTTTTTTATCATTATCTCGTTAAAAGTTACGAAACCCAATGCGCTTATACGGGGAACTTTAACACTTTCCAACTTTATGGAATATTGGTTCTACGGTTATAGTATATGACCTGTTCACTACAGTTTTCTGTTTGTTATGATTACACCGGTGACCTCAATTCTGCTCTATATTTTTTCATTTCATACGTTTTGTAGTTTATATGCTGTTAGTCATAGATTCTATACTGTCAAGTGAGATTTTACTTTAAAAATATCAATGGCACCTAAAATTGCAGTTTCCCGTCATTAGACTTCTAATTATATTGCGTATTGTTACATACTCTATATTAATTTTACCTGTATATGTATTAGACCTGTATTTATGTCTGTTAGTAACCGTTACATATAACCGACTCTTTGAACTCAAATTTGACCAAATTTGCTGGATGTATACACAGAACCTAAATTGCAGTTTCCCGTCATTAGACTTATAGTTATATTGCGTATTTTTACATGCTCTATATTAATTTTGTTTATGTATGTCTGTCTGTTTGTAACCGTTACATGTAACCGACTCTTTTGAACTCAAATTTGTCCAAATTTGCTGTATGTATACACAGAAGATGGCACAAAACGCTTTTAATCGAATGATAATGATTTTAATATTTTTCGTTCATTATTTTATTTCTATCTATACTCAGAATTATTTTACACTTCTTAATAGATACGTTTCATTAAAGCGTGTTTTTGAGTTTTTTTTAACTATGTTTATCTGATAATTAAGACCAATTAGGAGACCTAAGTGTCTATCAAATCTACCTACTATTGATTGTAGGTAGATTGACCATCGAGTTTCTTGCTGATTTCTCTCTGTTAGAGCAACATTCCTAACCATTGGTAGCTTCATCATCCGAAAGTGCGTGAAAAAGCTAAGGTATATGAATAAAGATTATCTTGATTTGATTTATAAACAAAACAAGAATGTCGTGTGGTATCCGGCTGAGTAGAATAGACCACACTCATTTCTTACCGAGGTGCCGTAAAAAGCGGCTAAGGTAAGTTGACCCACCGTGTGGTATCCGGTTGAGTAGAGTAGACCACATTCATTCTTACCGAGGGGTCGTAAAATACAGGTAAGTTGTCGTCAGGCAGGCGGTCGTAAAATACGTAGCCAAATCACGGACAACATGTTTGTAACATGTTCTTAGAGTGGTTGGTATAAGGGCAGGAGGATGACGATGATTGTAAACAAAACAAGAGTATCAAATTTCAACTGCAATTAAATCGGTTTTGCATTCACATCGCGGTTGTCGCGCTTCCCCCGCGGCCATTTGTCGCGGCGGTCCCCGGGGGGCCGTTTGCGACATCTCCCGTTAGCGCGCGGTGATTTATCCATTTTATTCGCGCCGCGACACAACTGACACATAAATGTCGCTTTTGCCTCTCTTTACTTCGTGATTTGGATTGGCAAAAGGGATATTTTCTTTTCTTTACACTTCTTTCAATATTCATCAAATCAAAACTTAGTTGTTAATTTTGCTCTTATTAGTTTGCATGCCGATTTCAAACTTCGTGACTTCGTTTGTAACACAATTCTTAACACTGAATACGCCTGGTTAGCACGCGCGTAAAAAACACGTCCTCTTAAAACTGCGCATAGGCGTAATAAGAAGTTCGTATGGTATATTCGGCTAACGCCCAATGTCTTATAATATCGCGTTTTAAAAGCGCTGTTGTGTAAATAGATACCAGCAGGCCTACCATTAACTATTATTGCGACTCAATTGAAGACGTAAACGACGACCGCGAACCGCTTTCTTTTCGTACCATGAAGTGTGAATTGCAGTGGGGTCGTAATGTTTGAAAAGGATAACGTTATATGAACTACAGATAACTCTGTCTCTTTCACTCACATGTTTTAGGACGAATTCCGAACGCTCATTCGGCAACGACTTAAAGTGTGCGTCTTTAAGACGTCATGGTATGATAAAGCAAAACAATTTCGTTGACAATTTCAATTGAGTCACAATAAGAGTTCATGGTAGGCCTGCTGGATACCCATTTGTTTCATTTCGACGTATTTTTAACGCACAGTAAAACACCTCTCGTGCTAACGAGGGGTTAGAGGCTAATTGGCCCTTGAATTTCCGGATACTATTGTAGTTTTCCACCAATGAGTTTTTATATTAAAAACCTTTGTGTCTAATTGATAATTTCAATTTGTCACAAGCTTTATGGTGAAGAAATTGAGGAGAAAATCTGCATATCTTTAGAGAATTCTAGGGAAATATATGTAACCTTCTAACCGCATTGGAGCAGCGTGGAGCAAGTCTTAGCTACAACTTTTCTCTCCAAAAACGACGAGAGGAGGTATAAGGCCGCCTGGGCATAGGCCCAGCAGTGGGTTAGTAACAGGCCGTCACTTTACATCTTTATTCTACATTCCAATTTTTGCTTTGAAAGTGGTAGCTAATTTTGAAAACATAAAAACACCGTCAACATAATTATGTATTAAATTAGATTATTTCGTTTCGTGTCTAGATAGAAGCCTTAATTGGATCTCAAAGTTTTTCATTAATGTATACAATGTCGTTAAAAATATTTAATTATAAATGCGAAAGTCTCCAGTAAGGTTCTAAAACTCTTTTGGAGCTTTTGCATTGCACTCGTTGCAATTTGCACCGTCGACGATGCTTCTTCGTTTCACACCGTAAAAACCGTTGGAGCTAATAGCACGTTATCAGTTTCACAACTGGACATAGTTATCATCAATAGAGTTCCACGTCACAATCTGCTGCCGCTCTGAAATGTGCGTATATTGTTATTATTTTATTCCTTGATAAACGACCTCAGTAAGATGGCATAAAATGTTAAATATTAAACCATATTCAACATTTTATGCCATCTTACTTTTGGTCGGTAAGACAACTTCTAAGTTATGGGCTAAAATCGCTACTTAATATTTACCAAAGCAAACAATATAGTTATATGGACAATATAACCGACTTGAGACGCCTTAAAATTATCTACTAATTTTATAATTGTCTATTTTACATAATACCTACTTGTTCATAACCATATTTGTTATCAGGTGTTATTAGTTTAATCGCATTAACAATCGTATATAACTGCTATAAGTATAATTACCTATGTTTTGTCTAATAAAGGTGCTGTAATGATTCAAAATAAGGAATAAATTATAGCCTTTGAACTTAAACCTTGTAACATTAATTTACATATATATAGTATTATAAAAATAATAGTAAAAGTCAATTACAGTTATGGCTGTTATTCAATCGATTAATAAGTAGAGGGATTTTAACTAATAATGTATATAACTTCATTAGTATCTTGATAGAATAATAGGAAATCGTTATGAATTATAGACATTATGTAAATAAATACGTATAAAAAGTAAGTTTGATTTTTTTTAAACGGTCGCGTGACTGGCCCGCTGGCGCAGTGGGTAGTAACCCTGCCTCCAGCTTCGCGGGTCGTGGGTTAGATTCCCGCCGAAAGCTAACATTTTCTATAAAAAAAATTGTTGGATCTCTAGCCTGGGTGTATATTTGTATTTAAAATTATATATGTAGATATTACCAGTTGTCCGATTACCCATAACCCAAGTATTAAAATACTTACTTCGGGGTTGAACGTGTATGTAAGTGTCCCATATTTATTTTATTTTTATTTTAATTTAATACAAGTCGAACAAAAATTTTTTTCTCTCTTTTTTTTACAAAATTATTAAAACCAATAAACTTATTAAAAATTATAATAAATTCTTTATTCTCGAATAAATTACAGTAAACATAGCTATAAATCTTGATCTGACCTTTAAATAAGGTAACGGGTGACAACCGTTAGAACAGTCTTCTGGTTCTGGAATAGTTACTCTTCATATTATTCCATTTAACACTCTCCACGATGCTTCTGTAGTTTTCGTACTGCATAGTGGAAAAGCCTGTAGGGCTAATAGCGTAATGACATCCATACAAATAGAAAAGTCTGCTTATCTGTCTTTCTGCTTGTCTGTTTGATACGCTCCTGATGAAATTTGATAGGTAAAACTTAAAAAGCGAGGTATATATTATAGTATGTAATTTGATATAGGAAAAAAAACAAATATTGTATTGTTGAGGGCACTCAAACGCTTAAGTTGGCCTGAACAATTTCGCACGTACCATTAGTTTCAGAGTAAAAGATATTCAAGTACTAAGAATTCTAAATCAAATTTGATGAATTCTATAATTTAATTACATAATTATTTAATAACTAAAATTTGATACACAAACTTGTCTTGTAATGAGCGCGATGGTCTCATTTGAACTAATCACCTTTCCGATAATATTGAGTGACGATAATATTGAAAATAATATCAGTTATTAACTTCTCTCTCAACATTATGGATCGCTTGAGTATTTCAGAAGTAAATTCAATGAAGAATGAACGTTTCGAGTGGGTGTTCAGGAATGTGATAGAATTATCTTCGGGGGCGGCGGCTTGTGTTAAGGAGATGCGTCCGTTCACAGACGTGTCTGACCTCTGCACCGCTTTCAATAAATATTTGGACGAACTTGGCGTCAAAGGTGTGTAAACTTGAATTAATTCTTCTTTGTTATGGCTTTGTTCTCACATATTTAATCCTGTCCATAATTCATAGCTTAATTTAACTAGAAATACACCATATACTTAACATAATAATTGCGTAATTAATAAAATTAGGCGTTACTTTGCGACTTTATCCTAATACCAATTTTTTTTGTAATAAATAGAATACTAATGGTACAAATATTTTTATGTTTTCGTTTCGTTTGTTTTTGAAGTGAACTGCGTTTAAGACTCTAATAAAACTGAATCTAATTATTTATTAATCTATTTTATGTAAAATAGTCAACAAACAAATGGCCCCATCCGAAGAATGAAGATACATGTTCTATATTCAACGACTTTACTCTTCGTATGGGGATAAACAGTTTTTGTGCTGATTCTTCAACCTGTTAATTCCGAGCGTGACGGATGAAGCATCCAGCAGTGGGAAAATCATTATTTAGTACCATTGACCGCTTTTTTGGTACTTTTTTTATTATTAAAAAAATATCCAACAGTAATTAACTACAGTAAGTTAAGTAATACACACTTAACTGATAAATCCAATTACCGGTTTTCCCTTATAATTTTTATTTTCGAATATTTTTATAGATATCATTGAGGTTGTTATTTTTGAAATAATTTGATATGGTTTGAATATGTAAAAAGTCTTCAATCAAGCCTTTTTATGCTCTTCAGTTAGCGAAGATTCAATAGTTCTTCAGATATTTCAGAAATTAAATATTTTGTATTAGTTATTAGGTATATAATATTACTGATTTCGTGACTGAGCGAATCAATTTATTTGTTCAGATCGTTTGAGTTAAGTATAATGGCTATGTTTAAAAAAGCCTAAATTTAAGTAAGTAAATATGATACAGAAAAATTAGAAGTGCTCAAATCACATCCCGACTTAGCTGGTCGACTAGCAGGCAAAGGAGAGCTTACCGAAGAGTCCACAAGTGAACAAAACAGCGCCGGATTGAATGTCTTGACTCGTGAACAGAAAGCTATTATAGACGACTACAATGATAAGTAAGAAATATTTCAAATTAACTTCCTAACGCTATATCAAGTCAGTTTTCTAGTCAGTCAATCTTCATATAAATATTAAAAAGGATCTAATAAAAATAACCTCTAACCATGTACAAAGTACAAAGTGAAAATAACAAGTGTCACCTAATAAATGATGCAGTTATAGAAAGAAATGTAATAATGGAAATAAAATTTCTGAATAAATAATCAGTTGAATGTTTCTTTATTAATATAGTCACTATTAATGTTTTAGAGTGGGTAGTTTGACAATTACTATGATGTTATAAGATCTTAAGTAATCTTTCCTTAATATAGTTAGTTTTTTCATATAGTGACATCTAGTATAATCGTATGTTTTAACGTAAAAGAGCATGTGGTTTCTAGATTGGTACTAGATGGCATTAATAATATTCCACAAGAGATTCGGACTAATGGATATTGAAATAGTTCAATGAAATTTAACTAGATGGCACTTTTATATATAAATAAAGATGCCATTATTTATAATAGCATGAATTTCGTTTTAATTAATTACTGTAATGCAATTTTTATTGATACCCACATTATTGTAAAAATTGTTTATATATCACCTACTTTCTTATAAAATATTCTAAAATATAAAAATATGATATTTTGTGAAGCATCTAGTTCATTTTGCAGGTATAAAAAGAAGTTTGGGTTTCCATTTGTTATTTGTGCAAGAGAAAATAAAGTACAATCTATTATTGAAGGTTTGAAGACACGATATAACAATACAACAGATAAGGAAGTTAATATTGGCATCAATGAAGTAAAAAAAATATGCAAACATAGAATTCTAGATATTGTTAAAGATAATTGAATTACTAAATGCAAAAACTATTTAAATTTGTATTAATTGGTTTTATTTAAAATCTTATGGATATACCCATTTAAGCAGTTGAATTAACAAAAGTTATTATTTAAAGAATTCCTAAAGATCGTTCAATTACTGCATGTGGTTGTCCAGCAATTTCACAGAAGTCAGAAGTGTTAAGAATGTCTTCAAAACCAATATCAAGATATTTTCCTGTGACTACATCATGTTGCAGGTTTGAGCTTGTTAGAAAAGGTAAACGACCAACCTGTTAAATGAAAGTTGTATATAAAAATTAAAATCATTAAAAATGTTAATAAATCTAGTGAGCGAGTAACTATAGAACTTTACTTTCAATATTTAACATAGGAATTTAATCCTCCAAAGTAGTTCCAGTTGCAGGAATCAGTAGTAAACGTAACTTAATTGAGGTATAGGAAATGTATGTAAATGTAATAAAAAGCATTATGTTAAATTTGACAATATTCCCCTGGCAGACATTTTTGCAAGAGAACCTTTCTACAATATTAGCATAATATATATTCTTAAAAGGTCATTATTTTATTACCTTACTGGCAAACTTCCTCTCCATTGAAAGTTTCATTGGAGCATGACAGCCTTGGATATTACGAAGCATAGACATGTTCATTTTTTCTTCATTGAGGTGGTACTGAAAAAAAAGTAAAATCTTTACCAAAAGAACTTATTTACATATCCAAGTCTTAATTTAATTAATGAATTCAATTGACTGTCTCGTTCGCTGGTTCGATTCCCAGCAAGGGACATTTTCTATATACAATTTGTTGGTTCTTTGAGTCTGGGTAAATATTTGTATGTAAGTATGTATTTAAATTTATATATGAAGTATATCTACCAGTTGTCCGTCGCCCATAACACAAGTATTAAATTACTTACTTTAGGGATGGACAACCATGTGTGTAAGTTTCCATATAATTATTTTATATTATCACTATTTTTTATTAATTCATTTACACTGTATCTAGCAGAATGCAGTGTGACTTACATTTTTTTCAGATATTTGCAAGGGATGAGATATGCCTAGTTTATTGTTTGTAGCTCCAACACCTGCAACCATTGGACTGGGTACTCCAAGAGGACCTTCTTGAAAAGGAATATTGCCAACATGTTCAGGCTTGACTTTAAGAGATGGCAGACCAAAACTCTGAAATATATAGCCATGAGCTTATATTATCCATATAGTTTTCCAAATTTTCATATCATTTCAATAATATCAATTGACAATAAAAATAAAATATTATTGCAGAAATAGCATTGAGACTTTATTCAATCAGATAAGGAATCCAAAATAATGAATAAAATCGATTATAAGAGTCACTGTACATTGTTATGTTTAAATATTAGCCATAAAAAAACGAATTAAAGGATTATAATAATCAAAAATAATCTTACCATCCTGTAATATTTTGATTTGCTTCTAGATAATTTTTAAGTTCTATAGTAAATATCGAATGAATTATTCGTTTATAGGTTTCGTTTTTTGATTTTTGTTATGAATTATATTTTGTGTAACAAAATACATAAAATTACAGTTCACAAAAGTTGACCGTGATTTGACAATTTTATTTTTGAACACAGCTTACCATAGATAAACTAAATTGCAGCAAACACAGATAAAATATAAAAGCAATGACATTAACTAAAATTGCACCACAGATATTTAATATTATACAGACATAATAACTTATAAGCGGAAATAGATATACCTAATACGAAGGTAGCCTATATTTACAAAAAGTACCTAAGTATAAGACCGCAATAAAATACTTTTGATTTTTGATTGAATTTTGATTTCCTAAGTTATTATTTATGTAATTGTAACTCATTTATTATTTACTTCTGATGTATATAAAATAGCTATAACCTTTTTAGCAAGCATAAAAAAGAATGCGTCAACTTTTTTAATTTAACATTTTGATAGCCTCACCAAATTTAGATAATTTATTTTTTTTGGAATATTTTTTCCTTAAACTTAGGACGAGATGACGGGACGAGGAGGACCTAAGAAAGAATTGGTAATGATTTATTTATAATAAATAATTATTCAAGTGCAATTTGCACACCTTCTGCCACCACTGAACACTTCTAGAAGTTATAGTGGTGTAGAATAAAAGGATTACGTTGCAAGTTAATTTTGCATCCATCCTGTAATTATAGTGTGGATATGTTTGGTATCCTAATTTTTTAATTAAGTGAATTGATTATAAAGAAAGCAAATGTGTGTATAGATAACAATTAAATATGTATGTGGACTTAAATGAACCTGGCAGAACCATTGGGAACTTTCTTAAATTTCTATAAAAGTCTTAGCAGCTTTCAACAAGAATTTCAGTTTAAAAGCGTTATAATTCAACGAGATATTAAATTTATCGAATGCGATTGTAAGAAATAGCACAATGCTCTACTACTCTACTGCTGAGTTCAAAGGTAAATTGTGCTTGATGATAAAAGTAACATAGTATTTTGAAAACTATCTAGGTGACAATTTGTGTATTTCCAGTAAATAGTGTGGTTATGTAAAACAAATTTATATTGTAAGATACTAACCATTACTCCAAATCGGATGGGCAGCGTTCCAACGAATCCAACTCGGATGGGCAGCGTTCGGGAAGCTACGCGAGATTTTTTCGTCCAAGATACCTCAGTGCCTGAAGACCAAAGTCTTCGAACTGTGCGTGTTGCCAGTGATGACCTACGGATCTGAGACGTGGTCGCTGACTATGGGCCTCATAAGAAGGCTCAGAGTCACTCAGCGAGCGATGGAGCGGGCTATGCTCGGAGTGTCTCTACGTGATCAAATCAGAAATGAGGAGATCCGTAGAAGAACCAGAGTCACCGATATAGCTCAGCGCGTTGCGAAGCTGAAGTGGCGATGGGCGGGGCACATAGTGCGGAGAACCGATGGGTGTTGGGGTCTCAAGGTGTTGGAATGGCGACCCCGCACCGGTAAACGCAGTGTTGGCAGACCCCCTACGCGATGGACGGACGACCTCAAAAAGGTCGCGGGGAGCCGCTGGATACAAGCGGCACAAGATCGGGTGTTTTGGAATGCCCATGAAGAGACCTATGTCCAGCAGTGGACGCCTATCGATTGAGAAAGAAGAAAGAAGAAGAACCATTACTCCAGCGTTGAAGTATACCAAGATGTCGATATGGATTTTTTGTACTGCTAGAACCTATTGTTGCAATCATATTATGCTTTAAAAAATGTAATCGCAGGATCCTGAGGAACAGATGAGAAGAAAATTTCGCGCGAAATGCCTATTTCGTGCATTAGGTCGTTTAGTAATGTATAACGCATATTGGTTGATTGAGGGAGTCGACCAATACGAAGGCTTAGACGATGTTAAACGAAGGGTGGAGCAGGCAGTTAGAGGGAAGGCTAAGAAAAAGCAATTGCTCAGTATAAATGTAAGCGTGCCTTATTATTGCAGCTATATATTTATTATAGAAAGCGTAAGTTAATGGCGCTGAAATATAAAGATTTCGGTCGAGATTATAACTTTATATCTTCGCATGTTCAAAAGTAATATAGACATTCAATTGCTTTACATTGCGCAAATCTTTTTGAGACTAATTCCTGCCTTACAGATTTTACATCAAAATGCAATAGTTGGAATATACAATAGAGCATAGTTTGAGATACAACCGTTTCGAAAAATTATTCTTTACATATTTTATATATCTTTACTATACTACTCGGAAGCACGTCTTTGGGTTGATTGAAAAACTTTGTCAAACTTACTTGAAGAGTAAATTTATTCCTTCGTTTAGGAACCAAGGCATTAGCACTACTTGACGACATCGTTACCGATTATTCGAAATTGATTAAGCAATCATTACCAACCAATAAAAATAAATATTTACACTTTTAATGCAGAATTCACTAGTATTATGTCAGTTATATTAAATTCGTCTTCATCTTAGGAAAATTTATTAGCGGCATAAATAGTATCCTATCAGTTAGTAAAGATTATAAATAAACACGAATTCTACATAAGGTTAATTATTTTGAAAATTTACTCAGTTTGTTTTACTAAGTCTTAAATTATTTAAGGATAAAGCACTATTAAACAAGCATGCAGAAGAACGGACGGACCAAGAGAAAAAATATATTTTTCGTATCATTGGAGGACTGAAATGTTTCAAACGATACCCGAATGTAAGAATTTACTTGTATTTATTGAATAGTTTGTGAGAAGAGATTAGTATACATAAAACTAATTAAAATAGTATCCTAACTCTTACGTTAAAATGACATAAAATCTATAAATTATGTATGTGGCACGCGAAAACAGCCAATATTACTTTTTAAGACCAATTTTTCAAAAATAATAAGAAGCTCATGATCTACTTTAACTATGTAGATCGCTATAATCGTAGGTTTAAAAAACATCATAAATACTTTGTTAGGGAATGTGGAAAACTTTTTTTGCATTTAACGAAAAACTATCTTGTTTTTATTTTCTTTTTTAAATTTAGTTTTAATTTTCCAAAAATATACATTTACACTTTTTAAGAATTTTATGAGTATTATTTATAGTATCGTATTTTATAGCATGTTAAGAAGAAACTGGCAGCAGTCACCTATTTTAAATATTTCGGACCAGGCCGTGTTATTGTACGACAACACCATGAAGCTCATGCGCTTTATTTTATAATAAGTGGTGACGTCACAGTTAGTCAACTTATATACGATGAACTCATCCAGCAGTACGTCTCTGTGGACATAGGGGTTATGCATTCTGGCGACATGTTTGGAGAAGTTTCGTTACTGCACAACATACCAAGGACTGCCACTGTAACCACTAATGGTTAGAAAAAAGGAATTAGATATACTTAAATATACAAGCCAATTTGAGCCACATTTCACTTTTAGTAGATGAACCAATAAGGTTTACAGTAAAAACTTATTTGCGTAAATGATATTTCCATGCACTTCTCGATAAGGAAACCGTCGGAAGATACCTGTAGATCTTAAGAAAATTCGTGGGATATATTCAACCTACAAATTGTATTAAAGTAGCGACAAACGATACAAGTCTTTAACAGACATCTCTGCGTGTGTAATTTCATCATAATATGCTTTACAGAGCACAAAACATCGTTAAAAAATCTATTTATAAGAGATTATTATAAGATAATTTATTGAGTACTTGAAATCCATTGACACGTACAAGAGCAACGTGGTATCTAAGCTGATCTAATCCGAGAAGCCCTAGGCTATTACTTTTTTTTAAAGTTTTAATAAATAAAATAAAAATTAGATTTTAGCGCCTACAATTTGCTTATCGTAGAAATCCAGTTACAGTGACAGTTCCAATGATATTGGTTAAAAGTAGATAGTAGATAGTCTTTGCGATTTTATCGTGGAGTCTATTTCCCGATGAAGCTTCGGTTGCCGGGCGAAAGGATTGTTGAGTTTGTGATAGTGAACGTGTGTAGTGCTCGTGTATTGTGGTGGCGGTGGTGAAGGTTTGTGCATGTGTTTTTGCCAATCCTGCATGTTTCGGGTATGAAAACGAATAGTCCACTCTACATTTAATATTATATATATATATATTTCTTGTTCACTTTATCGCGGATTACAGCAAAATAATTTTATTATTACTTTTGTATTATGGATCTTAGCAAAGTAACGTCTTATTTATAAATTATTTGATAGAAGTATTAAGAGTCGACCGCATATTTTATTATATTTCGACACGTATCGTGTAGTTTATGAATAAACTTATTATAAGATTACACTGTAGCAATAAGTTTACCCCACCATCCTTAAACTACATATTTTCATGAAGATTTTTATAGATCAAGAGATTTCGGATATAATTGAAATATCTCGGAGGCCCACAATAAAGACGTTTAAACAAGGGCCGTTTAAAAAAATTGTTAACTTACCTTAATATCAGTACGACGTTATGAAAATTAATACTTTATCATAAGACAATATACATAAATGAGACTTTACTGTCAATATGCTTTGTTTGGAAATAGACTAAATTTTATAGATACTTTTATCATCACTAAAGCATCGACCAATCATTGTATCGTATCATAGTAACCGCTGATCGTAAATTTTTTACTGTGATATTTACGTAGAACGTTACAGTGTTGCAAAATACACTTTTCCTCTTCATTGCTTTTTGATTGTAGATCACTGTGAAGTATTAGCACTAATGAAGGAAGATTTTAAAAATGTACTTCAAGCTTCCATACAGAAACAGTGGGATGAAGTACGACGGGCTATGTCGGCTTTCACATATTTCGACGCGCTTGATGAGGTATAAGATTTATGAATTTGATATTTATCAAAAATATATTATTAGATGATTATTTTCACAAAAATAATATACGATAAAATACGAACTCTCGAAGATTTTTTAAACATATTTTGTAGTTATTATTTCGGCAGTTAATTATTTGAGAGTTAAGGAAGTGTTATGAACAAATTTCTTATACAATGATTCCTTATTAGGTTGCGCGTCGTGAAGGTTGCATAGTAGCGAAGATGAAATCTTATGACACAAATGAAACGCTTCTCGGTGACGGCGTGGGTGTTGCCAATTTCGTGTATTTTATTCTATCAGGACGATGCCAAATGATTGAGTCCATACAAGTGATCGTAACTACACGTTTAGGAAAAAAATATTATGCTCTGTATGACCCTTACGTAAGTATCGATTTGCCGCCTATAAATTATCTTAAAGTGTATAAGAGTGCATTACTTGTTACACTTCGACGCTCTAACTGTTCTAATACAATGTTGTATATCGTTAGGTATAATGAAATTTAGCTATTATGATATTAACTTAAACCATAACTTGTTGCACCGAAGCACATATTACTATTACTAACTACCTAAACAATGCACATTATACTTGTGATTAAAATATTTTTATATTGTCTGAGATTTTATTAAACTTCTTGTATGTTTATTTTGTTTGAAATCCCTTATAAATCATTATAGTTTTAGCAGGGCTCACCGATAAAATCGATGAAAGGAAATAAAATATAGTCTAACTCTAAGGCATTGAATTTAATGACGTCATTTAGTACAAATCAGATTGGTAGGTTAGGTATAAGGCCCCTTTTCCTTCTTTCTTTCTTTCATAATTTTAACTTAAAGATTACTGTTAAATTTTAGATACCTAAAGAAGAAAGTGAGCAGGATTTTGATACAAAATACTTTGGGGCGTACAAGAATCTCAATAAGGGAGAAAGTGGTTCGCAAGCTACAGACGATGTACAAAATGAAAATTCTAGCAAAAGAGGATCCATTTCTAAAAGCAAATTACCAAGTTCTTTGAGACGAGATAGTAGTCAAAAAGTAGGTTCTGGTAACGAAGGTGAAAGAAATAGTAAAGGAAGTGTTGACTTCGAAATCCCACAGGAACAAAAGTCGGAAGAACTTTTGAAGCCAGCGTTTCGAAAGGAACATAGGGAGTCCGTAAGGTTGGGATAGACTACGATTATCCATAAATAAGAAAAAAACCTACCTTTAAATTAAAAAAAAAACTTAAAATTTTTACTGATTCTAGGATTAGTATCATCCCAGAAGACGTGAGCGAACGGGGTATAACAATACCACGACAAAATCTTCGAACGTATTTCATGCAGGTCAATTTTTTTAAATTTTTTGATGTGACTCAGTACTTTGGTATGCGTCCAACGGGCCAAAATTTTTAATTTTAAATTAAATTTAATTTAAAAGACTTACAACTACTTAGTCCTATTTTTGAGCATCAAGTGCATATTTGATATCTATAATTCATAAGGCGTTTTAAGGGGAACACAAACATAGTGATAAAAGTTGCATATGGAAAAAGATTTGGGATTCATATCTTTTTTACTTCACGTCATACTATCACGTGATACACATATTGTCTGTCAAATGTACATATAAAGTAAAGTAGCGGCCTGTTACAATCCCACTGCTGGGAATAGGCCTCCTCTCTCCGTTTCTGGAGAGAAGGGTTGGAGCTAAGACCTACCACGCTGCTCCAATGCGGATTGGTAGGTTACACATATCTCCAGAATACTTTAGAGATATGCAGGTTTCCTCACGGTGTTTTCCTTCGCCGAAACGTGTGTGATATATTGCAATTATCAATTAGACACATGAGTTTTAATAGAAAAACTCAGTGGTGCCTGCCCAGGTTTGAACTTGTGTTCCTCTCGAAAGAGTCGCACGGTCTCACCGCTGGGCTATCACAGCTCTCAAATGTACATATACGATCTGTCAAATATTAAATATTTGTACCGGTACAAACTAGTGCTCTGTAGTGTGTGTACCATGAACTCTTATTGCGACTCAATTGAAGACGTAAACGAAATTGTTTTGCTTTATCATACCATGACGTCTTAAAGACGCACACTTTAAGTCGTTGTCGAATTACCGTTCGGAATGCGTCCTAAAAACATTTGAGTAAAAGAGACAGAGTTATCTATAGTTCATATAAAGTTTTACTTTTCATACATTACGACCCCAATACAATCCACACTTCATAGTTCGAAAAGAAAGCGGTTACATTTAGGTACTGACTTTGAATTGAATCGGTTTCTAAAAGTTCATGGTAGGCCTACAGGTTTATTTTTTTTATTTTATTTATTTTTTATTCTTTATTCTTACAATATTGTTGTGTACCCACTTTTGCAAGATGGTACTAGAAAAAAAAGTAATAATTTGGGCGTTGAAGTGGGAGAACATCTGACTCCTTGCTATGATCTTATGTTAAGGAATATCATTAATTCTGCAGACTTGTTTTATTTGCCATACTTTTTTTAAACAATATGTATGCTCTGGATAACCACAATGGAATTATAGGCTTAATATTCTAGCAATATATAAAAAAAGAAGAGAAAAAAGAAACAATGATACTGCAAACCAATAACTGCATTTCCATTATCGCATTAACAAAAAACGAAGCAATTTATTAATGTACCCATTTATTAAAGTAAACAAAGATATATTGCTTACAAGAAATAACATTGAGCGCACTTGCGCAAGATAATATTATAATGCCTTTGATAATGTAAGTAAGGAAGGGGTGGTAGGAAAACATACCTTTTGATAATTTTTACTATTATCCCTCTGTACTGATTTAGGTTTGCATGTTCAATCCTGGTTCGAGCTTTGGATTCGGAGAGAATATGCGTGATCGGCGCATCGTAGCACTAACTCCCGTGAGTTGTATGCTTCTCCCCAAGATATGGCTCTTGCAGCGTAACACTGCTAATATTTGGTCACGAATTCAACACTATTTGGAAAAGAAGGTAAAACTATAAATGCGCTGCTATTAAATCGGTCAACTTCAATCAGTCATATAACAAAATAAATTGTACAATAAAGTCGGCATTTTAGGAAGAAAACTTTTAGGAGAAAAAATAATTATAACCAACCGGCACATAGAAAACAATATCGTCTAAGAATAAATCTATACTTATTATAAAACAAAGTCCCAAAAATTGTCTGTCTGCATGTGATCTATTTTCTTAAAATCTACTAACCGAATTTTATAAAATTTTCACTAAAAATATTGAAATTCTTGACGAAGGTTTAAGTGCATTAAATTTGAATTCCTGGGCAATATAGACATCGGATTTAACGCGGGAAAGACGCTTTGTGACACTTCCATCCGGGCGGAGCAGCGGGCGCATCTAGTAAAAATAAACTTGAGACGCTGTATATGAGACGCCAAATAGACTCTGTATAAAATAAATCAATGTTAACTTCTCATTATTGAATCTCTTTTACACAACTCCTTATGTCCATCTGACCTTTTACCGGCATTTTCGTATCGCGTTAAGTAACTAAGAGATTTCCACTTTTAGATGTATTTCAATTTATTTTTAACTAGCTGAAGGTCGGAAAATCTTTAGAGTTCACGTAACAATCATTTTGTACGGGAAAAATAAAATTTTCATATTTTCGTTACAATTTTCTAGTTTTTCTTTCCATAACAATTATCGACATTATCATCGGCTTATAAATATTTATAAATTAGCCGAAAATATTTGATCTGTTCTAGATATACGCGCATAGCAACACATTTATCTGACATTTTTTTTAATAAAGATTATTTATATAACGTAACTCATTATCTCAAATGAACTGCGTTTTGTTTTGCAAGTGATTTTAAACTGGTAGAAGATAGTATAGGTATAACAAATGATTATAATAAAGTGAAGTGTCCAAGTTAGTTTGTTAGTTTTATTTGTAGATACCGACAAAAAAGCAACTCTTTAAGGAGTTTGTATCAGAGCGCCGATGGCAAAAATTTCGCGACGAGCTGGTAGAAAATGTGATATCTCGTTCCAACACAGTTAATTGGACCTCTGTTCATGATGTACCATATTCGATCCGAATGGAGGAAATGCTTGATATATAATAATTTAATTTAATAAATTACTTTTTATAGTATTTTATTTATTTGTTCTGCATGAACATCCCCAAACATCTCGAGTCAAACGTGTCTTTTCTGCGAAGTTTTAGTGTTCCACTTTCACTTTTCGTACATCCAGCGCTGGAACTTCTAAATGTGGTGGGTAAAAATATCTAAACGCCATGCTTCCTCATTTTTACACTTTAACCTCTTAAGTGGTTTATTTCGTTTCGAGATGCGCTCCTCAGTGGCGAGTTTTGTTATCCGCTAGCATATATATTTGTCTTGTGCATAGTGTTAAAAAAATAAAATTATAACGACAACAATATATTTCCTTTAGAATTATTAATAAATAAGAAGCAACTTTCCAAAAGTCAACCCATTTAATCTCTTTCAACAACTCAACACATAATGACAGCGACAATACTTTTCTTTTTTTTTACTGACCAACTATATGAAGGAGGTTGTATTTAAAACACGTCGTAACAAAATAGAGAAACAAATTTTTGGATCATATTTATTAAGATACTATGTTAACAAAAGTAATATTTATGATGTTTTTATATTCGTCTTAGGCGGCTTGTAATGCATATGTTGATGACGTATACATATATATCCGTCTTAGCCACTTAAGAGGTTAAAGCGTTATCTGTTGTAGCGAACATAACGTTCTATTTTTTAAAGTAACACTTAGTTTGGTTCATAAATTATAAACAATAAGTGATACTGCTTCCCCCAAAATGTAGAAAGAGAATAATCGAGAAGAACCAAGGAAACAAAGTAATTAGTCAAGTTCAGAAAGAAAGAGATACTTCGTCAGAGGAATCAAAATTCATTAAAAATATTCCGTCAACTCATATGTGACGTGCAAATTCAATCTCTTCTGTAACACGTGTCATTTTTAACGCTTGTTGCACTTTAATATATCAAGAAACCCTTACGCAGAGACTTTATCTATTAATGTGCACGAAAATATAAATCAAGAAATTGCAAATCAATTCACTTCACGTTTTCCGATGACCCATTCTAAACTACTAGAAAACTACTAGAACTTACCATTGATGTTTATGATCTAGATGAAAAACAAACCTATTTGTTGTATAAATTATAGAATAAGGAGTTACTTTGCAGAGGCCTATATTTTCGTTACTATTTTTTGCAGTAATGTAAAGTACAAAGATGGAAAGCAAATCGCAAAATGAGTAGAATAGAGCGCACACTGTTAGAATCAGGGTACGACGTCCTAAAGGTTCCTCACTCGTACGCACGCACGCAACATGCGCACACACCCACAAGTACACAAAACTTTGTTATATTAGTAACGCGATATGTATCTCAGTTAAATGAATCTGAATTTTTATCAGTATTCTTTTTTTTTAAGTATTATGATTCACGTGATTCATATGAGACTTAAATTGTTCATTGTCTTCCTATAGTTCGATTAAGTAATGAGCGGAGGCGGAGACCTTGCGGCCAACTCGCTGGTAAATAGTGCAATCAAGGTTGCAATGAAAATTTTATTCCATAAAAGTTGATCAAAATATCCGAGTGTTGATGCATGAAATATTCACTCATGTGGGTAGTTCTTTAACAGGTAACGTGTTATATAAATTTTTGCGCTTTATTACACTTTGCATTTAAATACGCTTGACCATAAAACTGTCATCACAGTAACCTTACTCATTATCATGATTTCATTAATTTAGTAAATATAATTTCATTAATTAAACATTTTAGTAGTTTTTATTTTTATATATAACCTAAACGTACAGATAATAACAAATCTGGCCATTTTTTTATAGTTATGTTTTAACTAAATGTAATGTATCGAACGCCTTTTTGCTTTAATTCTATGATCGGATGTGAAAAGAGGACAAACATACACACTTTGGTATTTATGATATTAGTATGGATTTTAAACTACCGAAAATTTATACTATAAAAATGTTTCCATTTCCTTTAAGTCTTTTAAGTGGTAAGCAATATAACAAAACTAACTACTTTGCTATAATCCGCACGGGTTAAGTGAATGCATGCAAAGCCAATGTGTATGAAGCAGGCAAAATCTACGCACCTTATACATGCAGGACCAGCCACCACATGCACCCCAAGGCGCAATTCACCAGCAACAACGCACACAAAAGCAGCACACACACCCACCACCACAATCTCGACGATCGTTTCGCCCCGAAACCGAAGCATCATCAGAAGGATAGGCTCCACGACAAAAACCGTACTGCAGTACGATTTTTGGCTTTGGCATTGGCTTTGCATGCATTCACTTAACCCGTGCGGATTATAGCAAAGTAGTTAGTTCTGTTATATTGCTTGTAATATGGAATTCCGCAAAGTAACGCCTGCTTCTATAAATCTTTTAAGTGGTCTTAATAGATTAAATTCAATACTCTTCAACGCTTTAGTGCACAGACTACACTATATATAGAAGCTTTATTGGGTTTCGAATTAAGATCTATCTAACAATTTAGGAAGTTAGCTAAACATTAATGTCTAGTAGGAAGAAGATTGAAAACAGAAACGCCCGATGACGAAATACCATCGCGTAACCAAGGTGACCGGTTTTGGCGGGAAGCGCCCACGCGACAGCGCCCGCACCATCTAACCTGGCCAAGCGCGAACCTGCTGAGCGATTAGGCATTCGACCGCAGTGCACCGCGACGAACCGAGCGCGACACGTATTCCGACGACAGCATTTGCTGATCGAACATTGTTATTAAATTCATTAATTTTATTTGTTAATCTGTTTTCTGTTTCTGGTCTATGACCATAGATTTAAACTTTTTTGATATATTTATAGTGTATACGTCACTTACATGCGTATTAGGTAAGTTTTATTATTTAAAAAACTTAATTTAAACAATGAACAAAGTTATGTACAGTTTATTATTAGGAAACATTATTTGTAGTATCTGTTATGACGAGTTTTTTATGGGTATAGAAGTCTTATACTAGAGTACGGAAGCTAGTCCAAAATGTGCTATATTACAATAAAGGGAAAGCAAATGAGGGTGATCTATCTGTTCCTTTTTAAAGTAAAATTAGACATAGACGAAGTATACGAGTTTCATCTACTGTCTTATTATTTTTTGTTTCACTATTATATGCAGTCCTGTTTATGGCTCCCCTATTCTAATATTAATAACTCTGTAATGGAAGTGCGTCTTTTTTGCAAGTGGTTCTTAATTTACTTTTTTATGGGTACATAGGAAATTATTTAAATAATATTTATGGTTCATCAAAGAAAGCTTGTGTTTTACATGGAAACCAGAAAAAAACATCTATGATGGATTAAAAATATTATCCGACACTTGTAGTATGTACTAAGAGTAGAGCAAAAATATTTGTCTCTTGTCTTTTCAAGATTTTAGAATTAATAATTATAGAATTTCATACAAACATCATGATCCATAAAAACCGTTTTCTCTTGAAATGGTTTCAGCGAAAAAAAATGTAGCTCGGAGAGTGTTATATTAAGCCCTAAATTTTTGGATACTCTTTATTCTGCAAATACATACTGTCGATAATCTTGTTGATGTTCTTAGAAGATCGACATTGGTAACTTCGTTTACGTCATTGGTTGAGATCATATTTTGATTTCGAAATACGTAAATTATTAAGACACGATTGCCTACACACTGCTGAACAATCTGTGTTTTTTAAGATTACGTTAGTTATAAACAAGATCCGTATGGCTCAATATAAGCTAGTATTGATATTTATAGGAGATTTTTGCAAACTTTAGAGGTATAGTTACCGCAGAATATAAATTAAAAGGTTTATCAATGTTTTATTGCCCTATAAAACTCTTATTCCATTACCCTGACCAATTTTATTCTTAGTTTAAGCTTCTTACATCACAAACTATAAAGGATGGTATCTATATCTATTTCTATAAGGTGATCTATTTCTATTGCGTATCAGTGCAACAAATTGCACCACAGAGTCGTGGTAAGATAACGAGCAAATGGCAATCCACTTGAATGAACAACTATGATTTATGCTCTTGTTCCCCTATATCATCTTAGTTATAAAACATGTACTACACTGAGGTCGCGGCGTACTTGTTTTGCATACATTTGCAAATTAGCACGGGGTACTGCAATTGGCCCATTAACATTTGTTTACGACTTTGTAAAAACGTTCTAAGATGATTGCAAAAATTGAATCCTTTTAGCAATGTTTTTAACATTGAGATAGAGGTAATGGAATTGAATGTAGTATAGCTATGAGATCATTTAACTGTGGGACCGAGTCCAGCGGTATGACCACGAGACTTTTGATCTCCAATGAGTTTTTCTGTTAAAACTTGTGGCATATTTATAATTCACCATACGCTTTACGGTGAAGGAAAAAATCGCGAAAGAACCTGTATTTTTCTAGTTGCTCCAAGAATATGTATAACCTACCAATCCGTATTGGAGCAGCGTGGTGGGTTTAAGCTACAACTCTTCTCCTCAAAAACGAGAGAGTTTCTAGGCCCATCATTAGGATAGTAACCGTTATTTTGCTTTTTTCTATACGCTATGGAATGATAAAACAACTTCTTGGGTCATTGTAGTCTGAATATTTAAAAGGTCACCACATATACAGAAAAGATTTGAGGTCCAACGATATTTATTTATTACGTCCTCCACAGTGTAGTGCATTACAGCGTAATGCAATATCATTTTGGATTATTTACATTTGAAGTGCTTAATAACCCTTTGTATGACTTCTCGATAAGACTCTACATCGATCATGTTCAATACGAAAGTCGTGAATAATGGTATATAATTATTATCACTGTTATAGAATACTAATATCGGTCATTTGATTAAATTAACCTATAATTTAAAAATTCACATTTATAAAAATTAGTGGCAGCAACTTCGTTCGCGCCAACTTAATCTTCGAAGTGCCCTTAATAATGAAACACGTTTTTTTTCTGTTTCCCTAAAGAAAAACCGGTTTTTTATCATATATTTCACCCCGGCGAATAAACTTTAATTGCACCAAATGACATAAATATTCAGCGGATTGAAAGCATAAGAGAGAGACAGACATACTCTAACATTTTAATATTAGTATGGATGATTGTATTTAAAATTCAGATAAGATTTCTGATTTTGTTGTTTCTATAGTTTCTTGTAAAAAAAACTTTCTACCGTAAGTATTATGGGCTCTCGAATTTCGTTGTTAGAAGTTAATATATTTAGAAAGTTTGGGTCAAGTGGCGTATCATTTTATGATTGTCTTATGCCAGCGTCACTAACAACAGTCTCGCATATTAACCATCCGCTTTTGATACTAGTATCTCTATTATTTAATTCGTCCATCTATAGCGACCGATGTTCAATATGTAAATGCAAATTATGTTGACTAGAAGTATTCTTTCACTAGTTATTTACGGTTTCATATCCAATTTATTGAATTAGGTTGGTGGTCATTGCGGAGGTTCGTAATACAAAAATAGTAAAAATATTATTTTGCTATAATCCGTGATAAAGAAATGCTAAATGTAGAGTGCACTATCTCTATCTCATGTATGTATTAGGTATGAGAACGGGTAGTGCACTCTAGATTTAGCATTAATCTTTTATCGCGGATGAAAGCAAAATAATATTTTAATAATTTTTTTTCGTCTTCTATCACTATCACTACAAAGCATACCACTGCATCTTTTCTTTCATAATTAACTGAAACACTACTCAAAGGATTTTCGGTTTTTACTCGAAGGACCCACGGAAAAGTCCGCGATAGCATATATCTACATAAGCTAGCATAAAGGGCTACGTTTAACGCAGTTATTGGAATTATATCAAGACGGATGCAGAAAAATCCGTATCAACTTCCGTATGTTGCTACGTAGCATTTCATACTTAATGTTATGATGTTTTACGGCATATGGTTTAAAAATATCTTGGGAGTTTTCACATAACTAAAAGTAAAGTCCGAGAATGTAATTTTTTTAATTCGGGTCTTCTCGAAAGTATACATTTTCGACGTCACTAGCTTGATGTGACCATAAAAGACGGCGCCACTCGCTCACTACCCTATGCAAAATCGGGGCGAATCGCTAGCATGTTCTTTCTTTATTAGAGCAAGCTAAAGTATTGCCAGTTGATTAAAGAACAGGTGAAACTCTGCTTTTTGTTATTGTGGTGACGCCTCAAATCGATCGTTTCACAACAAGCTATTTTTCAATAAGTGATTATTTTATCATAAATGCTTTAACCTCTTACTGTAGATAATTAAGTACATGATTTAAATTAAGCTTGTTATTGCACTGATAACCTGTTGTGTGGCCAATAGTTTATGGATGCTGTCATCGCTCGACCTTCCAAAGTCAATTTCATTGCACAGTTATCTTTTATAACTCTGTTTATTCATAACATTTCCATTTGATTATTACAATATTTTTAATATCTTGTTTCTATTTAACAAAGACATGTGGTGATGTTTTTTATAATAAACATAAAGAAATAATCCATGCAATAAATCTACGACTTTTCCGTGATGATCTTTAAATATCTATTTATCCTATGTTTAAGATATTACGGAGGATTTAGGATCCGGCTGTTGTATCCGGCTGAGTAGAATAGACAACCCTCATTTCTTACTGAGGTGTCGTAAAAGGCGACTGAGGTAAGTTGACGTCGGGTTGACGGCCGGTCATAAAATACGTAGCCAAATAATTTGACAACATGTTTGTCACATGTTGTGCCGAAACCCGCTTAGAGTGGGATAAGGGCAGGAAGATGATTACGAAGGATTTACGATAAAGCTTATAATACCAGAAAACTCTTAAGATATGTGTATAGGCATATTTGGTTTACGAGATGGATTCAACTCCATCACAAGAGTGATTTTGTCTAGTTGTAAGATAGTAACTGTTTGTATGTACTTCTTATATATTTAATTACATAAAGTTTTTAAAAATAGATCAGCTAGTATAGAATGTATATATGTATATATGTATAGAATAGAATGTATATTCTCTGTAATATAAAAGTGCGGCAACGGCAATAAAATATCTAGTACGAGTAAATGAACAGCATTTCTCTACGTGTCACGAATTCTTGCGGCTCTATACACACGTTCAGAAACTAGATTTCTTGCAACATTCATAAATATGCATGCAACTGCATACAGGCTGAGGTTTTTTCAAGCTACGGAAATTTTAATTTGAAGTGGTGCAATAACATCTTCACGTCAGCCTCAAATACCAGTACATTAATTATTTACAACCCATTATTATACTCAAATATGTAACTTCCATTTAAATATATGACATGAAACGAAAGAATAATCTTATTACATCATCAAAATTACACTAATAGGAAATTTTGACCTATCGGCTAAAGTGATTTACATATTCTTAGAATGTGTAATAACTGCACCTCTAAAATTATGTCTCTTATATGTATTGTGGCAGTTCTTCTACCTAGCAAACAGAAGAAGCTCGTCATAAAAGATAAATAAATATGTACATTACATATTACGCTCACTATTAAAACAAACGAGTTCAAAATTAGTCTTAATTGAGATCCTGGAGAAAGAAATGATGATGAACATTGTAATCCTTATTTCAATCATATCAATTATCATATATCATATCATAATCATATTCATTTCGATCTATGACATCACGTTACGAAATATTAAAAAAAATATTGTTTACTTGCTCTTCCAAGTTATTGGTCTCTTTAACACTCACGAGTTTTGTAGACGCTACGCTACGCTTTATTGCAATTCGGCATAAAACAACTTTTTTGAATTAGGTCACTTTAATACTAAAATTACGATACAGTACCTAAAATGGAAGTTTTGTAAAATGTAATCATTTTGCTACAGTAGTAGTGTGTGTAAAATATTGTTGTTTATTTTGCAGACAAGAATAGGAACTTAGACGGCAGATTTCATCATCATATTTTCGATTGCGATTATTATTGATTATGATGATAATATTGAAAATATGAAACAATTTAATGTTACCCAGTAAACATAGATATATTTTAGCAAAAATTCTGAAGAGTATAAACGAATGCCCCAAATAGGTACGATTTTATTCATTTTTCACGATGACAGTGACTCGTACGAACTGGTACCAACGAAATGGGCTTTTCTTTTTTAGAACTGTAAATGTCGTCGCATAATATGAACTTTTGTACCGAAACTCGACTCTGAAATAATACTCGATTTTACTATGAAGTACTATTTAACCAGGTTTTTTCTAATAAAAAAGAAGATTAATTATAAAAGTTCGAATAGTTTTCTCCATAAGACAATTCGTAGGACGTTAATTAATAAAAAAAAATAGCCGAAAGTGATCCACCGTTCTCTAGTATTGTGCTAAGCAAAACAATAAGCTATTTTTGTGTTGTAGACATTGTTATAAAAAATGTCGTTTTTTTGGTTAACGTTCGGTTTAGGTGGAGTGAAAATAAATAAAACTTTTTACTGATTAGTTCCCACAACATCGTTCTCCCAGTGAATGTTTTTATAAATTACAATAGCCTACGACACTTAAGACTAAACCAGAAATGGAAACCATAAATCTTTTCCGTCATATGAATAGTGGGCGATATATGAAGGCGAACCAACTGAGTGTAGGTTGATAAAACCAGTTTATTGTGTGTCATTTAAGGATATGTATTGATTGATTTATTTTTTATGACAAGAGAACAGGGCTTTTAAAATGTTAATAGATGTTTCGTCTTCAGATATATTAATGAAGTTTAACATTAAATAAATAAATGTAAAATAAGAACTATAAAATTAACAATGTATAGATTTATATTAAGCTGTGATAGCCTAGCGGTGAGACCATCCGACTCTCTAGAGGCGACATAGGTTCAAACTCCGGGCAATGAGTTTTTCTATTAAAACTTATGTGTCTAATTGATAATTGCAATTTATCACACGCTTTGCGGTGAAGGAAAACAACGTGAGGAAACCTTCATATCTCTAGAGAATTCTAGAGATATGTGTAACCTACCAATTCGCATTGGAGCAGCGTGGTAGGTCTTAGCTCCAATCTTTCACTCCAAAAACGGAGAGAGGAGGCCTTAGCCCAGCAGTGGGCATAGTAACAGGTCGTTACTTTACTTTTTACTATACATTTATTTATTAATTTAATCTATTATATTTCATAACTTTTACAATTAATTTCTTCATATCCTTAAGTGTTGACAACTTTTCTGGATATTGCACATTTCTCTCAATCATTAGTCTCCATTAGAACATTGTACTGAATTCAAAATTAAATTAAGTAGCAATATTATAAAGAGACAAATAAAATAAAACTAAATACATATTCCTAAAAATAAGTTAGGGCGGCTTTATTTTTATAACTGCGAGCATGAGCAGAAAATAAACTTGAAGATTGATTACGTCAAGTAATACAGGTTGACTGACTGTATTTAATTATTGGTTGTCATATGGTTTTTAATGGTTAGATAATAATTTGATTTGCTCTTCTACTTAAGGTGACTCATTATAATTAACAATGTTTAGACGACTGCTAGATATAAGATAAGATGCATTGGCTAGATGTCTTCGATGAACTTCTATGGCAGCTACTTGCCACAAGTTCTAATTGTGTTTAGAACCTAAGCTTTTTTATTAATACTGTATGAGTATTGAGTAGGTACTTGATGGTGACCTGATAATACATGATTATATACTGGAATACTGGATGACCTTCAATTGGTTTCTACATGACATGAGCTATAAATTTAGAGGTTATTCTTGTTTAAATATGTAAGAACATCAATGTTACGATCTATACGAGTTATAATATAACAGTAGAAATAGTTTTGTTTTAAGTTAGAAATCCATCTCTTATACAAAAGATATTTTAAAGATAAATAAGAAGTCTTAAAAAAAGCCAAGCCATTTAGTGATATTATAAAATATTTGTCTTTCATGTTTGCGTTCAAACTTTAGAATAATGCTTTTGGAAATAAAGCAAACTAGTATTTTAAGTTCGTCAATTCGAATTCTAAATATTCTTTATTCAATTAAACCGCTAAACAAGTGCTTTTGAATCTACAACTCTACTGCTGGTTCATAAAGCCGTTCCTGCCGAGAAGAGCCAGCAAGAAACTGGGTGGTTGCTCTTTTAAAAATAGAAATCTTATAAATAGTTACATTTAGTCATTATTACCTTATACAGGGTAGAAGTTCAGCTATATCCACATATTAACAAAGAGCTTAGTTATTGAGTAGTAGAGTTAGTAATTGAGTAGTGATGAAAGTACATCATACAGGGAAAAGTAAACTTAAAAATTCATGGGTCTTTTGGATACTAAGGGCAATTGAAAGGGAAACTCAAAAAGTACAATGGCGGTAAATTGTCTGATAGCTTAAGCTAGAATGAAATATTCAGCGACGATATTGTAATATGATGTCATAATTATTTAAAGCGACGGAAGAAAATAACTGTATAAATATGGAGATGGCTCCATATTTATACAGTTATTTTCTTCCATCGCTTTAGAGAAGTAGACCATGAAAAACAAAATATAATCTGCTATATTTTTTATCATCGGATTACCTGATTGCCTTTATAGAAAATTTGAGAAAGTAGCCGCAAACATATCCTAAAAATTAAGGATTAGCATCTGAAACTGTATATTATATTGGTTTTAATAAATAAAATTTACATACAAATTTATTTCAACGAAACGGATTTTGCAAATTGTTTTTTTTTATTATGATATAACTTCAAATTTGAAGCTAATAAAATATATTAACACATATATAATAATGTTTAAGTTATAAACACATAATATATTATCGTGAACTGATTAAGTGTTAATGGAAAAAACAACTTTCTGTTTACATTAACGAGAAAGATTTTTCTTAGATTAAATAATTCTATAAATGGTTTCTACAATTAAGATTGGATTTTTTGAATATAAAACTAATTTAGCTTTATTTTGGCTTGTTGTATATTTTATGCGTTTTAACATGACTGTCATATATTATTATTTGTTATACTATTATAAAGTTATACTATTCTGTGACTATTTGTTGTATACATTAAAAATATTTAACTGTCTGACAATATTAATCGAACTAAAAATAAAATAAACATTGACTAAATTATCGAAATTCAAAACTGCAGTGAACAGTTCTATAATTAAGTCTTTAAAAATTTTCCTTCAGTGCAGTACCTAAAATTCTCTTAGATTTAAAAAAATATTCTAGTAAGAATCGTTTTGTAATTAGGATTTTCGCGAATGTATTCCATAAAGGTATTCCGTAAGACATAATGTTATCGAAATGAAACACAAGTGTTGCTGTTTCTACGTACCCCAATAATAAATAAGCCGTATAATACGGCAACTATGTAGCAATTGTCGATTCGTATAACCACAATAACTACAACCCACTCACATGTACATGTATATTGTTTACAAAAATTTTTAGTCATGCTAAATCGGAACATTGACAAAAATAGAACGGACGTCAAGCTATTCAAGTCTACGTTTTTTTAGGAGCAAAGGAGTCTGTGAGCCCATGTAAAACAGTTTAGGTATTCCGAGCACCTCTCTCCGTATTTGGATCACTGGTATGAGAAGAACATTCTTCGAGACCATATAAAGCCTTAAAGCTAGGCTATCTTCTTAAGTTTGTTCATTTCAAAGTAAATATTACACTTAAGGAATTAAGTAACCGTTTACCGATTGTGGAAATTGAATGCTGAATTTAAATGAGCCTCATGAGAAAATATATGTTTAAAATAAATTATTGTCAATACTGACGATCTTGCACAAGAAAAGTTGTGGAATATCTTTGTTATATACTCTTAAAAAATATTGAAAACATTTTCTTATATATATATATTTTTTATATATATATATATATATACATAAAATGATGATTAAAGGTATGAATATTATGATATTTTGTATGTATTTTTAGTATGTATATTTTGATTACTGTGTTGTCTTTTGTATCGTTTAGTAATTATTAATATTCTAATAAACATGTAAATGAGTAGCAATTTTGTTTTCTGAATTGTAATTTAGTACGTATGTGCTCAATATTGGGGATACCAATTTAGCCAGAATTTAGTTTATTTATAGCAAAATTATAATATAAGTGCATGTACATATTTTAATACAGGTGAAAAAAATCGTTCAAAAATTCGTTGCGTTAATACTCTCTCTTTCTCCTACCCTTATCCCACTCTAAGTGCGGTCGGTACATGTTTTTCTCTTCCATCCTCTTGTTGCCTTAATTACGCTTAATATAAGTTATTAAAAAAACCATAAACCTTACAATATAGTGGTACAATACAATTTTCGGATAATGTATTTTGCTACGAAGACCTTTTAAAATATTTATCCGTAAAACCTTTTGTTTGTATAAAACTTGAGATATACCTCATTGTAAATTTTGTCTATGTTTTATATCTTGGAAACGTCATTCAAGTTTGCCTTAATGTAAATATAGCAATTTTTAAAGTTTTCAATAATATTTATATTTTCAGATAACTTTTAATTATTAACATTTAAATAATGATTAATTTTTAATTTTCGCTTGTTTTTTAATAATAATTTTATTCGTCGACAATCATGCATAATACAAAATCTTTGAAATCCACGACCAGTACAGCTAAATCGGTAATATATGCACCAGTTTTTCAAAAGCTTGGATTTAAATAAATTTTGTTACGCAAATATACTCTTTAGACGATCTTACAAAGAAATTAAGGGCACCTGTAACTCCAAGTCCATATTAATGTTTGTATTTAATTTAACTGGTGAACTTACATAATTTAAATCCCTGCTATGTGGTATAAAATACTATTACGATAGCATTACTACATTTCTTAAAATCTGATGTAACTATTGCTAGTTTAAACATTTCTTTTTAAATTAAACAGGAGTAAGTTTGAATATAATAGAAAATAAGCAGTAGAGCTAAAGCCGTGGGAGTCATATTTTTATAGTCAATATATCTATTGATTGTACTTATATATTGTAGTATGTAATACAATACAGAAAATTAGTAATATAATCTTTAGGTATTGTCACAACGGAAGAGGAAAACCGGGATCGGTTTAGTCCGTACAGAGTCCATATTGACGAAGAGGTCATACCCTTGTGACGCCCCGATGGGTGTTCGTCAGAACCCTTGGACACCAACTAAAAGACGTGGACCAATTGCTGCCGAAGCTGCTAGCCCAGGGCCTGCTGTGGTTTCTCTTCCAACTTTGATAGGTATCTCATATGTTACATGTCTGATATATCTTTGAGCACGAGAGCTTTATAGTGTATTGTAAAATATAACATATAAAAAATTAATGATGTACAGGCGCAAAGGATTTGTCTTTAAATATTATAAATGTAATTTAATTTGAAATATTGTAATAAGTAGTAAAGATATAAAGATGATTATTATAATTGTTTTAACAGATGACATCTGTACTAGACGTGAATAACTTAACGTCCAAAACGCACACTTTTCAGGACATCCATAAATAGGTTTACGTTTATTATTTGGTCAAGAGTTATTTAATATTCACAAGTTTGTATGTGCGATATAAGAGACTTATCCACTTCACTGAAATATTCACCATACAAATTAGGCAATCCTATTGCCTATTATGAATAAAAAAAGACTTAAGTCGATCTATCAACATATTCACGTCAGGTACGGATATAACTTTATATGTAAGAATATTGGAAGACTGGAACTTGGAACACAAAATATGTGTATAAGTAAATATAAAAGTTTTATTTATGAGAGTTTGCATTAAACGTATAAGAGATATAACCTTAAACTGTTGAATTAAATCACAACTACAACTATATAACAAAGCGGAAAGGTAAATGGCTCTGATGCCGTCATCGCCTAAATTTGCATCGCCATATTTTTTACCCACGTCTACCTTTCCTGCCTTATTAAAATTAATGAAGTCGATTACACAATAGCTGACATTGACACTCGTTATTTTATCTCAAGAGTTTTTGAAAAAAACGTACAATGTCTTAATTCGAATATATCGATCAGTTTATTATATTAGCAATTTCATTTAGTCATCAAAATGTATGACAATTGGTTAAAGTGTATATGTAGTATTTAGAATGTTACAATTAAAATAATTTAATCAACATTAAATCTAAAATAGTACCACATTAGTACAAGTACTGCACTGAAATATTTTCTCCTATTCAGATGTACCGTTGACACAAATTATATGTTTTTTAGTTTCGCACATAATTATTGTTATTATTTTTAATTTTAATCGTTTTTTTCTTCATTCACAATTATTGCCATATAACGTGCATTCCTGTTTAAAATGTGTCTGTTACGGGTGAAAAACTAGTATGCGATATTTACGATATTACGCTATATTAGCAAACTAGCTGTGCCAGCGGCTTCGCCCGCGTGGAAGCCAGCGTGTCACAATTTTTTTCTAGAATTCATATTTTAAACCTAAAAGTAGTTATTGTGCGTTAACCATAAGAGATAGAGACATGCTGTCGCGAACTTTTTTGTAGTATTTTTATAGATCTACAATTCTCTAATACATTACTTTAGCGTTCTCTGCTGGTTTACGCAGCGCACGCGACTAAAGCTTCCAGCAAGCAAGTTTTTAACAACAGCGCGATCTGTTAAACACAATTTACATAATACCGATATGCATTACTTACCTAAACCATCCGGAAGTATTGCCCTATCTTTTACTGAAAACCGTACAAAAATCCGTTCAGTAGATTTTGAGAAAAATCGATTACATACAGACAGACAGCTTTTTGGGACTTTGTTTTATAATAAGTATAGATATGGCGTGCTTGTTTACCGTATGAATTACACACTTTGTTCGCGGTGTGTTTATTCTTTAGTATGTATTTTCATCAGTTTCGGCAGTATTGTTCGCAAAGAGCTCGCTGACATCACCGGAGGTTGTGCGAGATTATCGCGTGCAAACAACGGCCTTGCCCGTGTTCATATACTTCGTGACATCATTTAGTTAAAGTTCTTCAATAACAACACAATCAAAGTTGTAATAAAAACAAAAGAGTTGTGTTCGATTCATTGTTCCAGTATTAATTCATTTAAAATATTTTATTTTATTTTAGTTGAGTAACAAGTTTAGCAAGTAATTACAATGTATTAAGTTTGTAATTTTTAGCGAGATATATTGCCCGTGATCAAGGTGAGAAATGTGTATGAGTAAAAGAAGCGGATTTTAAAGAATTTGTTTTAAACGGCATGTCATATTTTAAGTTCACAATATTGTTGTGTTAAGTATTTTAGTTTTGTATTTTTTTATGTATAAATGTTTTTTATAGTTTTGTAAATTTTTATGCTTACTATGTATTGTTTGAATTAACTTATAAATAGGTTTTTTTTTAATTTAGCTACACCTAACCTGTTTTTTTTAATGTGTAGCAATATTATGTTAACCTTATAATTATATCATTTGTTAAAAAAAAGTAAAGTAACAGCCTGTTACTATGCCCACTGCTGGGCTAAGGCCTCCTCTCTCCGTTATTGGAGAGAAGGATTGGAGCTAAGACCTACCACGCTGCTCCAATGCGGATTGATAGGTTACACATATCCCTAGAGAATTCTCTAGAGATATGCAGGTTTCCTCACGATGTTTTCCTTCACCGAAAAGCGTGTGATAAATTGCAATTATCAATTAGACACATAAGTTTTAATAGAAAAACTCATTGGTGCCTGCCCGGGTTTGAACTTGTGTTCCCCTCGAAAGAGTCGCACGGTCTCACCGCTGGGCTATCATTTGTTACTCTTTTTTTATTATTTAGTTAGTTATTTTATCATCATTCTCATCATTCTCCTGCCCATATCCCACTATAAGTGAGGTCGGCACAACATGTTACAAACATGTTGTCACAAGATTTGGCTACATATTTTACGACCGGCCGCCTGCCTGACGTCAACTTGCCTTAGTCGCCTTTTACGACACCTCGGTAAGAAATGAGGGTGGTCTATTCTATTCTGCCGGATACCACACGGCACATACCTTAGTCGCCTCTTACAACACCTCGGTAAGAACGGAGGGTGGTCTATTCTATTCTGCCGGATACCACACGGCGTAGTTAGTTATCTTATCTTACGTATCTATTAACAAAAAATAAGTATTGTAACCCACGTAGAATTTGACAACATCTTTATGGCTCTGCATGATATACACCATCACAACCCAACGTAGCATCTCACCACACGATCTAGATACCAAAGAACCTAATAGACGCTCGAGTCTCGGCAGAAAACTGATTCTCTAACAACTTAAGCCTATTTATGCCTATTCTCTTTAAACTACAATCAATGCCAGTTATTGGTACTAATACCTTTGTTAGAAATTTACGTTATATTTTATTCATTAAGATGAGAGTTGTCCTAAATCATTTTGTATCATGAAATTTTTTTTACTCTAATATTGTTACTTTCATCTTAAAACGAAATCGTGATTTTATAGCACATTTATTTTCCATGTAAGCTTCGAAGATTTTCACATTTAATACTCGTACAATAATAGGGGATAGGATGTAAATGAATGGGAGCTACAGACAGATTCTATATAAACAAAAATTAAATAATTAATCTATGAACTCAGGATACGATGGGAATTCTAGTCAGCGGTCACTGTTTACACAGTTATAATATTTTATTGTGACACTGTTAATATTTTAAATAGAATAAATTATTATTATAAGAAAAATAATTACTTTCCCCGTTACGTTTTAGAATATGGACAAATGAGCAATTATTGTACGGTCAATATAAACTTAGCGGTAATCCCACTTAGTTATGTTTGTCTTTTTAGTTCTTATAACAGCTTTTGCTCTGCCATAGTAACATCAGTAGTAACTGCCTTGACAATATCGTTTATTAAGTACAGTATGGCCTAAAGGCTAATAACGGGCGAGTAGAGCATAAAGGCATGGTAAAATGCTTAACTAGAGTTAGATTAGACTATTTATTGAGATTAATTATCATAAATGATTTTGTTGTGACACATAGAATTTTAAGTATGTGTCTAGCATTTCAAATAATGTTAGAGAAATACTCACGTACATATAAATACAATACTATTTTCTACTTATCATTGTAAAAAACAGTTTTATTTATTCTTCTAAAAAGGCTTATTTGTATTCAGGTAAACCTCCACCAGAGTCTAGAAAAAGCCGTGCTCCGGCGTTTACATTTGGGCAGAAATTGGAATCTGGAAAGGACAAGGCTGGACCCGGTCCCGCTACGTACAATACGGAAGGCATGACAGCAAAAGGTTAGTAAGGCAATGACATATTATTCAGTTTATAGTAGTTTATGATACTGTTGCATAATAAGGGTTCTTATAACACGAGTGTGGTTTAAAAAAACGAGCCGCAGGCGAGTTTTTTTATAGTGACACACGAGTGTTATAAGACCAAGTTATGTACAGTATCATACACTACTTTATCTACTCTCATACTATAATACGTAAAACGTACGTCTCCATTCCATGAACTCGTGGTAACATTTAATATAGTTGCTCCTAGATTTCGTCGGCAACAGGTTCACGGTCATGTTTGACGCAGCTTTCAGAATATCTGGTGGTGTACAATTACCACTATCCCCGCTCTCAGACATGTTTTTACACAAAAACTTATTTTTTTACAAACAAAACTAAACTTCGTTTCAATATTGAAGAGATTTTTTTAAATGTCATATATTGGCGCCAAGGCGCAAACATCGATTGCGCATGCGTGTTGCGACGCCGCGGACTCATTCATTGAAACCTTTTTTTTTAAGGTAGAGGTTCAACCTCCTTGGTCCAGCTGGAAGTTGTATAGGTGTATCGTTATGATTAAAAAGTTACATTATGATACAGGTGTCCATACAAGACCTGTATCGTAATGAAACTTTTTAATTTTTAATTTTTGTTCTGTACGTAATTTTTGTCATAAGAATTTTGTTTTCAGTTTTATAATCTTTGTAATATAGTATCAGAGTAGATAAAAAATTAAATGTTATTTGCGTGAGTTCTTATTTAACGATTAGTCCGTATAGTTAGCATAGAGACAAGGCGTGGACGCTTTTGATGAGCTCCCTTTATCACAGCTACGATGTTAAGATTTCAACCGTAATCGCATGTCCAGGGTAGGCGATACACCCACGTGCCAACTTTTATCTAAATAAGTAAATGCGATCATAGAGGTGACATCAAAAATTTTGAATGATTATTAAGAAAACAATAAATAGTATCAATCAATTTAAACAATATTTCTATCAAAAATATTTCTACTGACTTTATCTATTACCAGTCGTGAATATTGAAAAGTTGACTTACGTCTTTTTATATACTTAATCAAGATAGGATTGCCAAATTTATATAGTGAATATTTCAGTGACGTCCATAAGTTTTTAATATTATACATACAAATTTGTGTATATTTAAATAACTCTCTTAAACGTATACCAAACGTTGCGTTTATTTATGTATACCCTGAAAAGTGTGCGTTTTGGACTTGATAAATTATTCACCCCTGGTATGATTTTAACAAAGTAATTTTTGAAATCAAATATATCGACAGAATCAATTCGATAATAATAAAATCCAAATATTTGTAACTAATTTTATGATTCTCGTACTATCTGCAAATCTAATAAGTAAACAATTTGAATTCTGATCGCCGATCGTTTACGATACTGAAATTGGACATTTAGATAGAGTCGATCGATCTTCATTTGGTCTAATAGGCAATTTGTAGTATTGAGTAGCTCCACCCACGTTCTATTAAATGGCTAAACTGTAAAGGAACAGCTGGTAACAATGTATAATTGATTAATATGGATATGTTAAGCGTTTGTTTTGAGTTTTGAATAGCTTTAAGAAAGTGTTTCCACGGCCTACATGGGTTGCGTCATATATGCGACAAACATGTAATAAACAGTCGGCTTCTGATTTCATAAAATTGTGTAGATAGACTGTACCTATTTTAAATTTACTAAGAACATCTTATATATTAAAACACCTTGAAATATGTACCGTCTGTTTTTTTGTTCCTGAAGGAAAAGCGGGAAATTTAAATGGTATTTTTTATTGATTTGTTTATACATGACAATATCGAATTATTGTATATAGAGTTTTAAACATACACTTATTAAAGTTAAGTACTTAAAAAGTAAATTATTGGTCCAGTATGAATATTAGTCCAGCGGTTAGGGATAAGAAATATAATCGATTTTTATATTGATTTTATTATTATACTCGATTGTCTTAACATTCTTATTGGCTTTTTAAAAATCGATCACATTAATTTTCTCCTACTTTTCTTCTTTTTTTTAACTCTCATTTTTCATGTTTTTTTAAGATAAGTATACCCATTGGATTATACCAGCGTACCCAAACTACACATTTTAATCGAATTTTGCAAACTGCGCTGCAATCTTGCAATTTTGCAGCAGCAATTTTGCAATCTGTTTTTTTTATCTATCCACTTTAAGTCTTAATTCTTATGAATTATACAGATTAAAAAAGACAAATTTTAAATAGTTTGAAAAAAATCATTTTTTAATATTCGATTTTTTCGTTACCAGTTAATCGTTTCGTTACAAATAGATTTTATTTTGAAACCGTTCCTAAACGCTAAATTTTGTCACGCTTATTAAATACTATGTCGAGCGTGTTTAATGCCTGCACTCTACTATCGAAAATCCTTTCAGCTTCATACAAGACAGCGGTTTAATATTGTATAATTGAAAATATTTAAAAGATTGACCGCCGAGTTTCTTGCTGGTTCTTCTCGGTAAGAGCAACATTCCGAACCAGTTGTAGCTTCATTAATCATATTGATGCTTGACGATTCAAAAGTGCCTGAAATGGTTTATTTGAATAAAGATTATTTTGATTTGATTTGATTTGATTTGATGTGATCGTCTATAATCGTCACGACCATTATGTAAGTGCCCACACGATCGTCCGTATTACCTTACGACACGTACTCGTACGGTCATACGTATTACCCAGCGAATTCGTATCCGTATGTGTATCCGAAACACTGCTTGTAAACCCGGGTTGTACGTGATTGTAGGCGATCATAAACGATGATTGGCGAGTACAATTTAGTATATCCTCTATACCATCAGGCTCACGTTTAATTGTTTGTAATCGCCGATTATGAAGAGGAGCTATAACATTTTTATATCTATACTAATGTGCTATAGTCTGTCTGTGACGCTTTAGTGTACCGCTAATTTATAGCATAAAAATCCCGTTTTTTCTTCGCCAATACGATAAAACAACAGTAAATAATTTAGTGTATTTTATAAATTAAATGAACATGAACGAAGTCATGAATATAGCTTGTATGATATGACGAAGAGCAGAGGTTTTCGTTGGCTCTACTTGTTAGGAACAGCTTTCAAACCAGATTAGAGTTGACTATTCAAGAGCACTTCTTAACCACTTGACTTGAATATTTTGAATTTTATAAAAAGCTGCGAATGTAATGGTATCCAATTTTGTCATTTTCAAATATCCATTTTGGAATGAAATTATGGATTACTAATTTCTTATTTAACTATCTGAATTACTAATTTTTTATTTAATATTTGACGCTCTGAGCCTGTACTGAAGTTAGCAAATTTGTGTACCTTTGTATTCCCCTCCCTTGTAAGACAGACCTGTCAGTGGCGTTAATATTTTTCTTATTTCATATTCGAAATATCAGAAGCCATTAAAACTAAAACTAAGAAGGTTTCACTTTGCAAAACACGATAAAAATTAATCTATACAATGAACGTCTACACGTTCATGGGATGATGACGAGGGATGAAACGACATCGCTTATATTAATTAACTTACAACCATCAACTTATGACCTAATTTATTTAACCTCGTGGTAATACTAAATTCGTTAGAAATTTAAGTGATAGAAAGTAGGGAAAGTTTTCTGAATTTGTTGAATTGGACTTGAAAATAGGTTATTATACCGTTATCTGTTTCTGAATGTTCGTAATATTCACGAATTTAAATTATTTAGCACTCGTTATACCCGCGACATCATTAGCGCGCCAACTTAATCATTTAAATGCCCCTATGATGCAATATATGTTTTTCCTTGTGTTAAAAATAGAACAAACGGGAATTTTCTTATCCTATTACCCCTATATACCCTGGTTTATAGCCTTTAATTGTTCCGAATATCATCAATATTGGCCCGGTGGATTAGTCGCGAGTCTATTTATAATATAATAATATTATAAATTATAAATGGACAATTTGAGGACAAATTTTTTAATTAATATTAGTTTATGGCGGAGTTATTATTTTTAATAATTGAATATATTTATTATTAAATATTGTTGGTATAATTTTGATATACCAACCGTGTCTATATGTTTTTTTGGTTTTAAGTATAAATTATAAGAAATTATACACCTATTAAATACATATAAAAAATAAACTAATAACTTAACTAAAAAATAAAAAAACGTTAAAAATGATAAAAAAGTATTGCATTTAATTTATCCGTATACGCCATCGAATGATAAATGTGTAGATTTATCAAGTATTCCTTCCTGCCTTATATTCATATGAATTAGCTTGAACAAGTTTCTGTCTCATTAACAAGGTCGAGTATTTATGAATTAACTATACGACCTATGAACATTTTCTTATAAATAAGTATTATCTGTTCTGTAAATTACGCATGTAGGTTGACATTGAATGTTTGCAAGTGTTTCGTGCTGCTCGATGTCTCCAAATAAGTCCGTATCACCGAAGGTGATCGAGAGAGTGACTCAACGTGCAGACGGCTGGGGACCACGAATGTATTGTTTGATCCGATTCAGTCAAATGCAGTTCTGTCCACTGCAATCATAATAGTTCAATGTTCGGTAATAAGTTGTATAGTCAACACGAATGCTGAGTATTGTGAAATGTTTTTGTGAATTCGAATTTTAAGTGTAATTCGGCTAATTGTGTGGAGGTTTGTGGAATATTACGATACGTTATAGCTTCATATGGTTAACAAAATATTAACACTCTGCCTGCATTCGATTCGACTGAAATTTTAGGCCTTTGCAGCCGTATTAAATCTGGATTTCCTTATGTTTAATTGATAGGAGCAACTTATTGGTTCGTAAATAGGTTTTTTAGACATTAAGGTTTGCCTAGAAAAAGTGTAAACTGATACATGTATCTAGGATTCGTATGGTTCCTCGCCGTGGTGCTTTATAGGAGATACACGACC
Organism: Morpho deidamia; assembly: GCA_947086505.1. NCBI lineage: Eukaryota > Metazoa > Arthropoda > Insecta > Lepidoptera > Nymphalidae > Morpho > Morpho deidamia. Next base: position 8,976,733 of record CAMTZC010000025.1, read on the forward strand.
GGTACGGTTTAAAGGCTTTGGTTCCTAAGAGAATACGTACGACCGCAAATGCCTAAAATAGTCTTAGTTATGTACTATATGATTTTTGTTATTCTCAAAGAATAAACGAATAATAGTTCCATTTACTTACGAATTTGATTGAAATCGTTAAAGTTCTGTTGTTTTTATAAATATCAAGAAATTTGACTTTCAACCATAAATTTAACCTAAGTAAGTGTACACTTAAGCAAATAAAAATTTATTAATATCTATGATAATAGTATATATAATCTTAATCTAACATAATAGTTATATATTATAATGACTAACAAAATAAAGCTATTAGGTCGGGCAGTGGGACCAGCATCGTCGCTACACGGTCGATGGCCTCCACCCAAGGTCATTTCCACTCCAGCACCCTGCGACTACGAACCTAGCAAAGCAGCCAGAGCTGTACTAGACCATGCCCCGGCTTTTTCTATAGGTCTCCGCGTAAGCCTTCCTCAACCCGGCAGCAAAACGCCAGGTCTAACAGAATATAATAACATCATAAATCTTTTATTTCACATAGTTCTTTTTAGCTGTTGTCTGTTCATTTTATGGATCATCTCTCTTTTTCTTTTGTATGACTTTCATTATAGGTTTCATCTCAAAATCTAGAATTTTGTTCATCATTGGTTTTGTTTGTTAAACGCTAGCTCAACTGTATTAGGCTGCCACATCATGCTTAATCATTGTCGTGTAGTTTATTTATAGTAACATTTTATATTTAACATGGATATTGGTTTTGTGATCAATTACTTTTGTAGTATTTACAACTTAGCACACGACTGCATTTATGTTCTTAATTTCATCCACTGTTTACTCTAATTGCTTATATTAAACACTATGAAAGAAGAGTGAATTATTGACTGTAACTATGACGCAGGTACTTGTTCTGATGTAGAATGTTAAATCTGTATGGTGGTCATATATTGCATATAAATGAATTGGCAACTCAAAAAAATTCAACTAATTCTATAATAAATCAAGAATTAAAAAAATATACTTCTATAAGTTAAGATGTCTTCCCTAATGTCTAAAGCATAATATACATGTGTATTGATCAAAATATGAAGGCTCACACTCTCTTTTGTTCTTTTGCTAGTTCAAGTTTATATTGATGTTATAAAATTATTTTAAAAAAATATTTTCCAGCGCCAAACGTTTACTCGATGCCACCGGTTCTCGGAGAGGCACGCGAAGGTAGCAAACGAGCGGCTCCCGCCTTTAGTATCACAGGACGCGGTAAAGCGATTGAATCGAAGATACCGATGCCTGGCCCAGGCACCTACACTACGGATAAGGCAGCCTCTGCTATCACTAAACGACCCCCGGCATATACGATGGCACCGAGAAGAGAAGTCAAACCGCCGTCTGCTACCGTACCGGGCCCAGGAGTATATTGTCCTGAAAAAGTAAGTTTACTTCATTATTAGTAGTATGAAAACTATATATCAAACAAGATTTTTTTCCATATAATCTAACAAAAACAAGGAACTAATATAATAATATAATATTAATTTAAAATAATTATCATATTGTGAGTTAACCGTATTCATAAATAGCTGACCGACAATAAAACGAAAACCACACTCAACGCCCATTAGATACACAAAACATACAATATACTCATAAAAACCCAACTTTACAATTGCCAAACATAATACAACCGACCACTGATTCAGACACAATACACACAACACACAAACACTCATAAAAGAATAAAGCAACGAAGAAGACAAAACAGAAACACACGTTATAATATAGAAAAAGCACCGATTTTGAATAGATGAATATCCAAATTTTTCCGAATTACCGGGATCCGCATTTTTCCTGTGGGTAATATGTGTGGGTGACTTATAAAAATGGTGGAAGACATACTCGTACTTATTAAAACCGACGCTTGAACGTCGAGTAAAAAATCATAATATTATGTAGTGAGAGTTATAACGTTTCTATTTGGAACAGTATAATTTATAATATATACTTTGATGACTCATGACACTTGATTCATTTTTAATTGGTTATAAGAGAAAGATTGACGTTGACAATATTTTAGTTGGGTTTAAATAAAATTCAGACTTCTAATGTAATAAAGGTCAATGAACAAGTAGGTTAGGTAGGTTAGGTAATAGATATTGATTTCTAAATATTTAATCGGTTCGTAGTTTTGGCTTCCTTATTGTGACTTGATATTTTGACAGTATCAGTTCAGCTCTGCTGTGTTTGCCCTTTATTAGATTAAGGAACTAAGCCTTTTATTAAAAATAAGTAATCATGTAACCAAACTAACAGTAGGTTGGGTGCATATACAGGTTTGCGTGAACTTACCGTGGGCTCCAGCGCATACCTTCGGCATCCGTCATTCACCTTTCATCGGCGAGTCTGTTAACTACCCTGCGCCTGAAGAAGTCACTGCAGTCTAACCTCATCTGTCTGTACTAAACTAATAACATTTATTTTCTTAAATATTCATTCATTACGCTTATTTATTCAAGTACCATGTTGTCCTGCTTGCATTTTCTAATACAATATTTCGTTTGTGAAGCAGTTTAGTAGTGTTTAAAATTTTTTTTGTTAAGTAGACTTCGAGCAAGGTATTAATGTATTACTAGTTGTTAGCATATTTAAAAAGATATTTTAAAATTGTGTTGTGATTAATTTAAAGATGTTATGTAGTGAATGTATGTTTTATTTTTCATTTATTGATCATTACTATCATATTTCAGGCCGACGCTATACTTCATGAAAAGTCACCAAAATACAGTCTTTCAAGCAAAAATAAAATAGAAAAAATTGAACAAATTCCGGCTCCTAATGCTTATAACCCTCAAAAAGCTGACAGATTATTAAGAGAAAAGTCACCGGCTTTTTCTTTCAGAACAAAATCTGAAGTTGCCAAGGTGCATGATGCACCTGCACCTAATCTTTACACTCCAGAAAAATCACTGCATGCCCTTAAAAATGGACCTAAATATACACTCGCTGGTAAGGGTTCCGCTGAAAAACATGAAGTGACGCCAGCCCCAAACTCTTACAATCCGCAGAAAGCTGATAAAATCTTACATGAAAGTTCTCCTTCTTATACATTGAGATCTAAGGAAAATGTTGAAAAAATTGAAACAACACCAGGACCTAACGTGTATGCTCCTGAAAAATCATTGCATATGTTAAATGGTGGCCCTAAATTCTCTATTAAAGGAAAAGGATGCGAAACAAAGATAGAAGAAACACCGGCACCAAACAGCTACAATATCGAAAAAGCTAATAAAATTTTACATGAAAGTACACCTGCGTACACTTTTAGAATTAAAGAACAACAAAATATAAGAAGTGAATCTCCAGCTCCTAATATGTATTCTCCCGAAAAATCAATGCATTTGTTGGATAGTGCCCCTAAATTTACAATGAGTTCAAAAGGTCAACCTGATAAAATACCAGACACACCTGCACCCAATGTATATTGCCCAGATAAAGCTGATAAATTATTACACGAGTCATCACCAGCATATACCTTTAGGTCAAAGGATCAAGTACTCAAGTCTGACTATGTACCGGCCCCTAATGTTTATTCTCCGGAAAAATCTTTACAGATGTTTGACAGCGCTCCTAAATTTACAATTTCTGGAAAAGGCGCTACTGCAAAAATTGAGAATTTACCTGCGCCAAATGCTTATTCTCTCGATAAAGCTGATAAACTTCTCCATGAAAGTTCGCCAGCCTATACGTTTCGACCTAAAGTTGGTGTCGAAAAGCCAAACGAGACACCGGCACCTAATGTATATGATCCGCGATTACTAAATGGAACTCCAAAATTTACCATTTCTGGCAAGGGTCAATCAGAAAAACCATCTAATATTCCTGCACCCAATGCGTATGACCCTCATTTACTTGATAATACGCCGAAATTTTCATTAGCTGGTAAAGGACGGAGTGAAAAACCAATAGATACTCCAGGTCCTAATAGTTATAATCCCCATTTACCATCTAATTCTCCAAAGTTTACTTTATCTGGCAAAGGCCCAGTAGAAAAGATTTCTGATATCCCAGCACCAAACGCTTATGATCCTAACTTTCCAAAAGGCGCGCCTAAATTTACAATATCTGGAAAAGGTGCTGTCCCTAAAATTTCTGATTTACCAGCGCCTAATGCATACGATCCTCATATTTTAAATGGTTCTCCTAAGTTCACATTATCAGGAAAAGGCCAAACTAGTAAAATTATTGACACTCCTGCACCCAATGCTTATGATCCAAGCAAATACGTTCTAAATGGAGTTCCGAAATATAGTTTTGGTCTGAAAGGACACATAGAGAAACCATTTAACAACCCCGCACCGAATGCTTACGCCCCTGAAAGAGCAGATAAGGTTTTACACGAAAATTCTCCGGCTTACACTTTTCGACCTAAAATCGAAAATGGTAAATTACTGGAGACGCCAGGTCCTAATTCTTACAACCCAGAAAAAGCAAATGAAGTGATTTTTTCTAAACATCCCGTCTACACTTTATCGCCCAAGGGAAAAGATGGCAAAATAAATAATAATCCAGCTCCTAACTTATACAACCCAGAAAAGGCTGATAACTTTCTATTAGACAATGCGCCCCGATACTCTTTTAGGATAAAAACAAATCCTTTAAAACCGGATAATATGCCAGCACCGAATAATTACAACCCCGACAAAGCCGATAAAGTATTGTTGAAAAGTGCACCTCAATATACTTTTAGAATTAAGCCGGAAACACTACATGTTATGGCAACTCCTGGTAATTTCATTACTTCTTTATTCGTTACATTAAAAAAGGTTTTGTAAATGTTTGCATTATAATTTGTTCTCTTTCAGCTCCAAACACCTACACTTTACCAAATTTACAAAAAACACCATTGTATACGATTTCTGGAAGACATAAAGAACCGATCGATGAACGCATAAAAGTTCCTGCTCCCGGGAGTTATGACCCCGAGAAGGGATATAAATTTGTCTTAACATACTCTCCTCAGTATACTTTTGGCGTTAAAATTCAAACTGACAAATATGCCGAAACTCCAGGTAAGATGATTTTGTAGTGTTATTAACGTGATATAACATGATGAATTTCTAAAAACGTGATGTTCATATTCAGGCTTGTAGAACCTACGAAGCTGGTAGATACAACAGATAATTCTTGTTAAGAGATTCTATTTGTCTCGTTTGACATGAATTTGACTAAATTATACTTTTTGTTCTTACAGCTCCGAACAGTTACCGTATTCCATCAGTCCTGGATACTCCTGTGTACACGATCTCTGGCCGTCCTAAGATGCCGGTAGACGAACGAGTGAAAGTACCCGCACCAGGCACCTATTCCCCGGAAAAGGTAAAATGATTCGTTTATATTTAAATGAGCTTTTGTTTCTTTTTTTTTCCACTTAGTAGTCATATGGGGATTTGAAAATATACAACATAAATACCTGTTACCTAAAGCATACTTAGCATTTAGCATTTCATGCTTAACAGTATGACGCCTTACACCATATAATGTTAATCAATATCTTAGAAATAACCACGAAATTAAAACTAACGTGCGCCAAATTTAAGGAAGGGCGAATGTCGTAAACTGATCGAGCCCTGAAATAACATGTAGGAATTTACATTTATTTTGTTACGTATAAAGTAAGTTTCTATGTCCTGGATATATGTTAAATTCTATAATGGCATATTTTATTTTCTACGATTATTTTCATGACTATTGTATCCGCATTTGATCCCTTTGGTCTCCGCAAAGTAATGCTTACTTTTATAAATGATTATTTTTTTTCGTTGAGTTAGTTTACATTGTAAAAGTCAAAGTTATAGTATTCTTACTGTAGAAAAACGTTCATCTCTAAGTAATTAATGATACATTAAGCATTTGATGGATAGTTATTACTTTATAGTAAGAAAGAAATATTCTTATTTGTCAGATATACTTTATGAAATTTTCTTTTTTGAAATCTAGGTGCAGTTGAACAAAACCCCACAAATAACGTTTGGAATAAAACATTCCCCTCTGCTAGGGCAACTGAAGCCGATTGAGCCAATTACGGATAAACATATAACTCAAAGTGTTACCAAAAATATCAACAATACTGGAATTCGGCAAAATGAAGTTGTTATGTCAAATCAAAACGCGGATATAAAAACGGATCAAATATCTAGCATTAACGCACGGCGAACCGAATCAGTCGATTCAATGAATGATGTCCAAAATGCGAGAACCCATTTAACTCATTTTAAAACACAAAATGAAGTGAGAAGTAGTACAACTACACCAGAGCCAATACACGAGACCCTCACTCAAGATATAGTATGGGTGCCAGAAAAACCAACACGTCGCGGTTCGTATACCATTGATAAATCTGACGGGAACGGATTTCTTGAACGATATGAGCATAGTGAAGTAATTCCAGTTGATAATGGAGCTCTGAGAGTGTCCGGTAGCGGTGAAAGAGGTGCTTCTTGTACTGAAGAGCGTAGTAGCGAAGTTATTCAGAGAGATGGCTATACTCAGAATGTTGACAGAAAGGTTAATAACTCTAAAGCACATGAAAACAGTCAAAAGGCGTCTGAGGAAGTACGTGTTGGAACTGATGTTCAGCATTTACCTAATGGTGGAATTGCTAAAACCACTACCACAACTACAATCAAAAAGGTTGGAACTGCCGCTAGAACTGCTAATGTCTCCACAGCAGTCACCCATACAAATACTACTATGAATTCACGCGAAATTGGCGTGAATTAGATTTAACGTAATTAGCTATTTCATTAATAAGCATTGCCAAAAGTGTAAAGCCTTATTAAAAGTTCTATTAATCCTTACTAAATTATAGTAATTATTAATTCATGATTAAATATCATCCTATTATCCGATTATTTATTAACAATGTTCCATAAGCTTATCTTACAAGAAATTTTCTTCAATTTACCCTCATAAGAGATTGATGTCAAATTTAATGATATTTATAATAATAAGCTATTTATGCCTTATTCATTATACTGATTCTCAAAATTAATGTTATTAATTACACTAATGTATGCTGTTATTTATACATTAAACTCTCTATTTTTGACAGGTTTGTTTTATTTAATCATATGAAAAAATATTTATCTTTACATACATTGATATTTATACAAAGCTGTATACAATAATAACTGCGAGCGTTCAAATAAACGTTCCTTTATTTTCTTATAATAAATCTAGTGTAAAATGTAAATACAATATTAGGATTGTATTTTGGATTTACACAAAGTAACGCTATTTTACCAAATTATGATAATAAAAAAAAAAAATTGTTTATTTCCATTAAATCTTATAACTATGAAACACGGTTTTGAGATCTTCTTGTAAGTATGATAATACTTGTGTTAGAAGATCTCGCTCTTCCATAACACAACTTGTTATATACATATAATATATTTTATAAAGTTTACACCAACGATAATAATAAAAGTAACAAAATAAATTAGGAAATAAAAATAAATTAGGAAACAAACACAGAAACCTAAAAAAAAAAAATTCAAAGAATGTGTATGTAAGAGAAATAGTTGTGAGAATGTGTGTGTGTGTGAGTGTGTGTGTTTGAGTGTGAGTGTAAGTGTGTGTGTGTATGAGTACGCATTACGTATACGTGTAGATATACACAGTGCCTACAGTAATATTACAAATTAAATGTTAAACATTAAATGATAAGTTGCAAAAGAGTTTCCACTTGCTCGTAATTAAAAAATTTTAACCATGAAATTAATGCTTTTTTACACTCGTGTGATTTCATGGTGTAAATATTTATTTTTTTATTAATTTTGTTATATAGCCGACTAGACTTAATTTTAAAATGGTGACTAGCAAAAGTAGTATTAGCTTTCATTACTTGGGCAACAGCGTTATGTCTCCTTTTTTTCAAGATGGATGGGTCTAGGGGTAGCGATTTATGCGTTCTTAAAATAGTGTAAAATGTGTGTGTATGATGGTAATTTATTCAAAGTATGTAATGTATAATAGAAAGTAATTCTTAATGATTATTTTTAATGAAAATTACATTTAATTATAACATACCATAGTCTGTAATTTCAAATACTTATTGCAAGGAGCGCTGATGGCACTATGACCTCTATTTCACAGCCATGCGCAGGATGAGAAACAAAAGGACTAATTAAGTCAAGGGTACTAAATTAAGTTGAGACTAAGTTTAAATAAAATAAAATCGATTTGTTTAGGTCAACATCCTGCAACACCAACAACTCTACGCCTGCGACTAAAATATAAATTTAAAAAAAAGAAACCTACCTGCATATCCCTAAAGAATTCCTGGTATATGTGTATCCTTTCAATCTTATATACAGTAATACAGCCTTCTCTACAACGGGATAACATAGTAACAAGGAACTTATTTACTACTATACTATAAAGGCATTAGTATTTGTCCTTCTATAAGTAGATATTTACTAAATTTTTATAATCAATTTCATATCTCACCCCAACTTTCAACATAAATATGAATTCGAAAACAAAAAAAGGAATATTGCTTTAGTCATCTGTGTTATCAAAGTTTTAAAGGATTTTGGTTTGAAATGAAATTTCAAATGGCTGAACATCTGCTGTCTAAAAATGATAAAGTGGCATAGCTCTTGTGATTGATAAAATATTATTTTACTCTTTCTAAAAATAAAAATCTTATCTGTGACAAGTTAAATTGAAAGAGACGTCTAAATTTTTTTTTACACTTATCAGCATCCTGAAAGTCTTTATAACAAATATGAGTTAATTTATGTTGGTACAATATTTTGTCATCATATCCAGAAGGGAATAACTATGCGTAACTGGGCGTTATTAGTTTATATTATATGTCATACATTTAGATGGAAATTTATCGTTGCCAAAAAACCATAATTGAATTCCGTTGGTATTATTTTTTACATTAAATGGAATTTATTGTTTACCGTTATAAGTTAATTTTAAAATAGATACGCAATGATTTTACCTTACAAAGTTGAATAGCAAAATCGATGCTAATCGATTATCGAAGTCAAATAAATTACTTACACATTTAAAACAATGTTAGATATTTATTTATACCTGCAAAATCCTCTTAATGACCGAGGATTATAATTCGACCAGGTTTTATTTTCCTCTATGAACAAAACCGATTGGTGAGACTGTAATTTACAACTGTAATCTGTGATTTTACTTTATTTGTTTTTTTAAGTTACCGAGGCCACGGTGACGGTCTGTTATTCTTTTTTTGAGAAATCTTAAAGAATAATTGAAAATCCGTTTTGTGGATATATTAATATATTATTTATTCCCAGTATAGCAAGTGTTTTAACTTGACACTTGAATTTGAAAATGGCCCAAGCTTCATATTACAATTTCAATTGCTAAAAAACAAACTATTTTTTATTTTAAGTATCCTTTAGAAACATTCTCCTCCGCGAGACAACTGACAATCGAAACCAGAATATCTTATATAACTTATTTTATACTTATCATTCACAAACCGACAAATGTTAAACTGTTATAAAAACTCTTTGTTTATCATCGTACTGATATTCTTCTGGTTACAATATTCCGTGAAACGTGGGCGAATGTACGTACCTACTGTCAATGTAGTTAGTTCACTGCCCACTTATCCAGCGGCCATGCTGCTGAACTTCCGCTACATACAAAACTGGACTCAATTTATCAAACAAAAACATCCGGCTCACTGATTATTTAAAAATGATATATTACTAGCGACTCCGTTTGACTAAATATTGTTTTCAATAATTAGTTAAAACATTTGACGACGATATTATTGCGAATGAGTTTCGAGAGTACGCACCCCTCTAGACCCTTGTTTTCAGACTCAGAGATGAAAATAAAATGTTCCGCAATACTGTATCTTTAGGATAAATAGCCTCGGCGTGGCTGTAAAGTACAGTTTAACACAAAGGAGTTTGCTGTATTTTATCGTGTTATACCAAAACCCTGTTATAGACTGCCGTGTTTAAGGAGGGATCACCAACGGGTTTACAATTTAAGAATCGTGTTGTAGCAAAACTGTGTCATGAGATACAGTGTTGTATGGGGGCTACCTGTATGTTATTTTTTGGCGTAGAAAGTTTATATCTTCTAAACAAAATATAATAAATTTAGTTATTTATAATCATTGGCCTAGAACTCTTATCATTCTATATGTAATTATTTTATTTTACTTTATTAAAACAGTTTAAATATATTAAATATGAACTCTACCCTACATGACATTTACTTAGATCGAGTTTCAACAAAACAAACAAAATAATTATAATTAAAATAATTAGCTAGTTTCATTAAATACAGAGCCGCTAGGTCGATACGAAAACGTCGCCCTGGTTAACTAATTTACGTCATTCGCCCAACCTCACATTAACGAAATAAACAAAATGAACATTGATCCTAATCCGATAATGTCATTGTCGTCACAGGGCAGTGAAATTATTGAATTACATAATCAAACCTCACCAGAGTTTGTTATGTACTATTTAAATTTACAGTTGCTATGTCAAGAGATAATAGAGTAACTATACTTTATGTATACGTGATGACTTACTGGTGTAAGGGCGTAAACATGACCAAAGAAAAAAACACGCAAGAAACATTTAATTTAATGTTTTTTCATAATTATTTTTCTTTAATATGAAGGAAAATATGCCTGAATAAGATTCTATTAAGACAAAGGTTCTCCGCATTTTTTTAATTTTAGGAATTTGATAATAAATAAATTATTATAATTACTTATTAATTTTAAATAACATTGTTTTCAAGATACTATTGTTACCACCTTATATTATTTTTTTTATATTTAATATTTACCACCATATAATATTTTTTTAATTCGAAATTCAATAATGTTTAGAAAAAACGTCGTTTCTTGTTCGAAACGTTACGTTGGTTTTGTCCATTATCCAATCCAATGAAAATGTTTGTGATACGAATTGAACGATCAGTAAATATTTATGCATTAGAGTGTATGTGGGGTTTATTTTATTGCCGGCCATAAATCGCCTGCTGAAAGTTAGAGCAAGGTCGTTAAATGACTATAACTGCAACATAAAATGTATTGTTCATGTAGGATTATTTAATGGATTTAGCCATTATATATTATAAATTTTCAATAAACATCGAGGGTATACCTAAGGGATAAAAAGAAGCCAAAACCTTTTTTATATCTACTTGAAAGTTTTATATAGCAAAGTATTACTATATGGTACTCTAGTTATACTCTTTTTTCTTTCTCCTGCCCTTATCCTAGTCTAAGAGGTGTCAGCACAATATGTTTTTCTCTTCCATTCTCTCCTATCATCCGTTACTCTTGCGCCACTCCTTTTATATGCATGTCATACATCACACAATCCAACCATCTCTTTTTAGGTCTTCTCTATTCATATATCAATCCACATTCATATTAAACACTAGTTTGGTCACATGATTTTCATCCTTCTTCTTGGTACTTTAGTTAATATCGACTAAGTGATAGCTGTTTTTATAATTTGTTTGAGTCGCTCGGTACGTGCATAGCACAGCTGCACGCCTAGCTCGCGAACTTCACCTTATCTAAGACGCATCGACGCTAACTATAGTACACACGAGACAAATTTTTGTTATGTATTTTTGCGACCGTTTTATTTCTATTATAAAAAAAAAGTTATACTATGCTATTAAATTGTATATTATACTTTCAAGGCCATATAAATTAAAAAAAACATTCCTAGGGAAATATTTATAGCTGATTTAATCAACATTTATGTTTACAGAGAAAACCTTTATTATTACGCCACGTTAACATTTTACACTACATAAGAGTAATGAATTTATGTTCCACGAAGGAATATTGTATAGTCGGCCTCATACCGTGTGCGCAAATGAATTAATGTGTTATCTATACTGTAGGCTATATTTTTATACAACGTCCGTGGAACTTAATTAGACTTAACGAATATTAACGACTAGTTCATTTGCGCTGTAATACTTTAAGCATACCACAAACTACATCACAGAACTTAAGTACGCTTAATAAATATTTTGATATTTATTAGGCGACGATGTCAATCGGTTAGACCACGTGATCCGAACAAGGGTTGGCGGGTTACAATCTTGGGTAACAACCAACGTGTTCTCTGATGTTGTCTATCTTTCTTGGGGGATCGGACACGTGATATGCTGTTCGCACGTGGTCTTTATCTAGTATAGTCGAAATATCGCTACGTATCTGCACATCGCCAACTATGTTTGACAATCCCGTAAATCACATCCTTAAGAACTGTTCTTGCTCCTTAAAAGGAAGCATGATGCCGATAAGCGACTATATGGAGGCAATACATATCCCCTGCATCATTGCTAGTGAACGCGGTATTCCCTTTAGTGTATATTTATTCGTCGTAAATTCCCGTCACGAGCCGCTTTTCTACTGCATTCGTCCATATTACGTCGAACTAGATATAAAAAGATCTAGATCTTTATGAGGAATCCGTCGTGTCCTACATTGTTAAGTCTGAGCATCTAGCTATTGTTTTTTCTACTCTACACTATACAAGCTAACTATCTTTGAAAGTCACAAGGCTAAATAAAAAGTCACACTAAATAAAAGAAAAAAAGCCTTAAGACTGCGTCACGGTGTGGTTAGGTCATGATATGTGCCATGTCACATATCCTGTTAATTACTCGTGAAAATCCATGTTGTATTCTTTTTATATAGCTGATACGTAGAAATAGTATTAGATTAGTATTGGAGCTGTAACTTGACGTCAAACTTGCACTAGATTACTTTAATCTTTTCATTGCAACAAATGACACATTACAAATTCGTAAAGACGTTGTTTATCTTTCGTAAGATTATCTTAGCGACAATAAAGTAGAAAGTACCATTACAAAGTAAAGTATGCATAATAATTAAGATGTTATGTCTATAACCATATCTTCTACTCATGGTAGGACATGCTAGGACTGTAGGAAGTGAGTATGTGGGATATCGATTTTCTGACGTCGGTCGGTCTTATCTCACATTACTTTTTTTGCGCAACTATGTTTAATGTTAATTTTACTAGAAATTTCAATAAGGTAAGTACATAACGCTTAGTAACACTTCAACAGTGACACGCGACATGTCAAGGTTCAATGTCTACAATGCCCCAGCGTGTCAATTGTCTATACTAATTCGTAGAATTAATGGACATTGTACAGCGCACCTACATATCTGATTTATTTGCTGTAGTGACATGTTGGTCTTAGTTAATTAAAATAACGAGAACCGTGTGGATTTCACCTTCAACTGCTAGTTAATAAACGTTTTTCGAAGAGCGTGTAGAACGTGAAGATCGAAACGTATGTAAAAGATGACCATAATTGAAACAGCTTCTCGCATCAATTTATAAGTGCGCAGTTCTTTACAAAAAAGTCGCGCTTGAATATGATGAGATTTTTTCAAAAAATAAATTTAATAAAATAAATTTGAAAATATTAAAAAGTGTTATATTTATAAGATTATGGATGTTGCTTTAGTGTGCCGTGTGGTATTCGGCTGCATAGAATAGACCACCCTCATTTCTTACCGAAGTGTCGTAAAAGGCGACTAAGGTAAGTTGACGTCAGGCAGGCGGCCGGTCGTAAAATACGTAGCCAAATCATGTGACAACATGTTTGTAACATGTTGTGCCGACCCCACTTAGAGTGGGATAAGGGAAGGAGAATGATGATGATGGATGTTGCTTTAGTGACAGAAAATCAAATCATCCTTATTTGTTAAAGCAATTTTTTCCTAGACGTAGACTGTCATGGTTGAGGCAGTTCAAGTTTGTTTCTTCAAATTAACAATTATCGCTAACACAATAGGAAAATTTTCAAGGGCAAGTCGATGTAAAATTTAAATTTTAGTAACGCGCGATTAGTAGATTTAAGAGAACAGATGCTAACTAGCTACGAAGTCGTATAGCCTTGTCCTGATGGTCTCGATTTCCATAACTACTAACGCGAAGATCAATTCGAAAGAACCTTAGAACCAAGGATGGTTCTAAAAAGATAAAGCTACTTAAATCAAGTCTTCTTGATCACAATATATTTAGCTTTATTTATGACGCTTTTGTTTTCAAGCAATTGTTAATATGTATACGATGTTACGAGAAAAACAAATTACGTAGGTTAAATGAGAACTTTTGACCTTTAGGCGACAACACGCAAAACAAAGTCAAGGTTTAACACCTTTCAATGCCTGAGGTGTAGTCATTTTAACGAAAGTGAGGAATTATTTTTCAATGCGTATATACCGATTTTAAAGTACAATATTTTTTTATTTTTTTATAATTTGTTAGATGAGTTGTCGTAGTTTACGCGCCATATTTGTGATTTGTAATAAGGTTAATACATAGGTTGGAAATAAATTTTGAAATAACTACTTATGTCAAAAATAGTACTTTCTCAAAGATTTCGTACGCAATGAACGTTGAAAAGAACGATATTTACTTACTATTCATTTGTCGTAGGTGAATGTAATAATAGTGATGAAAATTTTGCCATAACATATAATTCGACAGAACTTGTGAACAGAAATTATATATTTGTTAATGTAAAGGCACTTTTCAGTAAATTTTACATTCATATTAAATTTGACACTGACTCCTGCCGGACGAAGAAGCTAGTGTTAATTTTCACCGTTTGTCACAAGTGGTTGTTGGAGCAGTCTTAAATCCGGATGAGCATTATTATGACATACCAGATGACTAAATGCATCGTCTAACACGACGATTTGACCTCTTTATAGGGTACTTTATTGACCTAGATTACTATGTTTACCTTAAAATGGCTATAACATTGTATAACAAACTCTCTGACAGTATCAAAAGTATAACAATTTCTAATTTTAAGAAAATGCTGTTTAATTATTTATTGGATAAACTTTATTATAACATTAATGAATTTCGGCACATTGTAATTTATGACATTTAGACATGACATTTACTTATATAACTGACACAATAATTTAATTTGATTTTCTTTTTCCTTAATTTAATTTAATTTTACAATGTATTAATTGTATAATAATGTTTATTTATATATAATGTTTATTTTATTTATAATGTTTATACACGCCTGCAAGGCAGAATATGTAATACGTTATATTTTAATTCTTAAGAACTTTGTACTCATATTCCGCAAATAAAAATAGAAATAAGAAAAAAAAGTACTAGTATTTTTTTTGCTATTTAAACGGGCAATTGTTTGCATCAAATTAATTTAATCATTTGTATGTTATCGAGGAAATACTTAGTAGCGAAATGGATTTCTTATAGCTATTGTTATCGATTAAGGATATAAAGCTTATGATTACGTACTGAACCTAATGTTCCACAACTTTAATGTGCTAGTGAAATTTGGGTCAGCTAATATGTATGGCTAACATTATTACTTTACGATTTAACCTAATACAAACTTTAGTAGTTTCTAACCAACTAACGAAGTCTTACTAGTGTCTGTATTTTATAAATAGATTATTATAATAGAGTAGGGAAGTCATCCTTATATTTATCCAGCGATAACAAAAAGAAAACAAATGACTGTATCTATGTGTCTTTCTTTTTATGTGTGCTTAGACAATGATATACAGCATATGAGTTTATTTTCACTTAGCCGTGTGGCATCCGGCAGAATAGAATAGACCACCCTCCTTTCTTACCCAGGTCTCGTAAGAGGCGACTAAGGTATGTGCCGTGTGGTATCCGGCTGCATATAATAGACCACCCTCCTTTCTTACCGAGGTATCGTAAGAGGCGACTAAGGTATGTGCCGTGTGGTATCCGGCTGCATAGAATAGACCATTCTGATTTCTTACCGAGGTGTCGTAAAAGGCGACTAAGGTAAGTTGACGTCAGGAAGGCGGCTAGTCGTAAAATACGCAGCCAAATCATGTGACAACATCTTTGTAACATGTTCTGCCGACCCCACTTAGAGTGGGATAAGGGCAGGAGAATGAATGAATGAGTTTGTCTTCACTCTCATTATTTGTAGGAACACTTCACTTACAGACCCTCCTACGACTCTCCTTGTTCTTCATCTTTAACAGATGGACGTCCATTGCTAGATGCCTTCCTTACTCTAGTATAATAACTCTATGATTTTATATCAATGCGTATGTGATACACCCTGTGTTTTTGCACAGAACTACCAACAATGGACCTCCGCAAGCTATGTCATAAATCAGCGTTGCCAGTGTGATTTAGCAAGTGAATTGCGTTGCTGAACTTGAATTATTCGAAACCTTTTGTATTTACGATATAAACGTTTTAACATAATATGCGCACTCAAATTATAGACGTTGTAGTGATTTTATGGACACTTCAGTATTAGCTATAACCGCACACGATACTATCAGTATCGAGTATCATCGTCACGGTGATAACGACACTTTTAATGCAAACGATATAAGTTTTGCGTTAAAAGTGCAAAAAGTAAAAAATTGTGTTCACAGGTCATAAAGTTCAAAAAGGTATGTCATATTTCGTGATTTATTTACATATTTAATATACGTTTTTATTTATATAAGCATTTTATAATGCACAAAACAGTACTAAAGTAATGAAAATATTATTTTGCTAAAATCCGCGATTAAATAAAATATATGTAATGCTAAAAGTAGACTGTACTATCCATGCACTCAACATTTACACGTAAAATAATATTTTTAATACTTTTGTATTATGGACCTTCGCAGAGTAACGCCTAATTCTATAAATTATGCAAAAAAGTGTCTTAATTTTCTAATCAATATATATATATATATATGTATAATAAAATCGTTGAGATGTCAAATCTGTAGATTTAATATGTTAAAGAAAAAAATAGTGTAGTCGTCTCAAAATACGCTTCTAAACATGAAACAACTGTTTTTAAATTTTTTGTCTGTTTATCTGTTTGTCTGTGCGTTTGTGGCCGCTAATGTCAGAAACCGCTGATCTGATTTGGACGCAGTTTTCACTAATATATAGTCGGAAGTCTCACTTAACATATAGAGAATGTTTTATTTCAATCGATCAGCAAATAAAAAAGATATGTCGATTTGAAGTTGAAAGGTCGTTTACTGATACATGTTATGATACGCTACGTACGTACGTAGTGGTACGCTAATTAGAAGGTATACCATGAAGGAAACCAAATTTTGTTGACGTTTCGAGTAGCGGAATCATTGCAATAGGAACCCTCAGATCGATCTGATTTTGTAGTGGTGATTTTGGAAGGGTTGGAATGCGTCAGAAGCAACTGTTTATTCCAGGATTACAGTCCACGCGAACGAAGTCGCAGGTAACTAGCGGGTAGCTACTTTCTAATAAGTGCCGATTTCTTCAAATTACTTAGATCATTGACATTGTAGGAACCTTTTCCTTTTAATAAAGAAAACGACTTTTTATCAATACGTAGCTCGGTTGATTAGCTCTATGTCTAGTTAACTATACAACGTCCATACACCTTACACGATTCTTAGGTCCTATCTGTTGTATACTTACTCGTATTTCCGACCTTTTCTTCTGACCTTTTGACGTTTTCAATTATTATTACACATTATTAATAATGTGTAAAAGTACAAGTTATATCTATCCTATAATACTTATTTTACACTAGTAAAATAAAAATCTAGCCCGCGTGGAACATTCTCCAGAATGCTGGCAGCGTCTCTGCGTTAGATCTCTAAAAATGCGTAGCAACGTTTTTTTTTTTCTTCACACAACGAGTACGTTGTGTGAAGAAAAGTGCCAGCCCTTTTGTCACCTGATGAGGCAATTAACAGAGATACTATTGACTACAGTAGGCATATAGAAAAAATATATAATTAATGTTTTTAATTTGAATGAATAACAGAGGAAAATAATATAAATGACATCCAGGTGCAAAAATCACATAAAACTTCTTCAAAACAACTACAAATCTAAACTTTTATCTCTCATTGTTATCATATCGTAATATAAACAGAAATCTAAAGATATGATATTTTGTGAGATTGTAATGGTTTGTTCTCTACCTACCTTGTGTTACCTAGTCTCTATTTAATGAAGATTATTTATCATAAAAAAAGCAACATGATACCTCTTGTTCCATTGAAATTGTTGTCAATAATTTGAAGTCGTCTTTATAAAAAACTACGTAATCAGTTATAAATCGTTTCGTTCAGCAGTTGGTAAGTATTTTTAGGATATCGTCTGTGAATACGCAGTGTCTGTATCTCGGTATCTTTGACCTACTATCTATCTTACTATCTTTAATTTGACTTTATTTTATGTCTGTTAAGAATACAAAAGATCCAAGATCATCTCAAGAGTAAAGTTTTATATGTCTTTACTCTTTCATACTTCTTTCATTTTAAGAGCGCAAGAAATTATTATTAAATTTAAATAAAATTGAATACTAATAATTATTAAACCAAATAACTATTAACATAAAAATTTTAATATTTAAGTTGACGCTAACAAAATCGCGGGCACAGATTGTATTGGCTTAAATTAGTAGCTTGAAAAACAGTCTATAAATTTTATACTATAAAAATAATAACCTTTCAATATCTTAGGTATATAAAATTTTTTCATTCGTAAAAAAATTTGACTCTTCTTAAAACCTTTTCAATTTAAATTACCTTTAAAGTGACCAAAAGTCTATGACCGCCGTCATAGGCTATTGTTCATATTCGTCGACGATTCTATACGAGGCTACACTAATAATCGTCCAAGGTCGTTAAAAAAGTTAGAATAGATATGACCGAAATGATCATAGGAAACCTAAGTATTTTATACCTCTACAAAGTTTACCACACGGTACTGAAAAACTCAAGACATTAATATACAAGGCGCTCTCTGAATAAAGTCTATAATGCTAATCTAATGTATGTATATAATATGTAAAAGTTAAGAATACTAATTTAAATATGGAGCTGTTTATGAATTCTCTGAAAAAAATACTAAAATTTGCAGTCCCAGTGTTTTTGTCATGTATTGTCAACAATGACTAGGTGAAATGATAACGGAAATCAAAAGGACGATCCTCATGTAAAATAAAAGAGACGTAAATATTTTGATAATTTTGTCTTCAGTTTTATTTACGCATGCTTAGGCGATGTTATCTTTTATCTTGATTTACAATACCGTGGTATTGAACTACGGTTATTTATTTTAAGGTTACTTTAGGTTATTAATAGATGAAATGAAGCTGTTGATGATCATGTATTCTGACAATAATCTTTTATAGATTACTACTTACCGGGCAAACGTTGCTTTACCATATAAATTTCTAAGGAATTTCTAGTGTACATTATAAAACAAATTAAAAATTTTGTCCAAAAATTAATAAAACGTTAGGGATGGACAACCTTTCACTTAGGCGCATGAAAAATATATAAGTGGCCAATTTTCAGATCTACTGAATATGCATATAAAATTTCATAAAAATCGATCAAGCCGTTTCGGAGGAGTGTGGTAACTAACGTTATAATAAAACTATCGGAATTTAAAGATTTGTTATAAAAATCAACAGTCAAAAGTCATAGATATTTAAATTTTAAGTTTATGCAATTATTTTACTAGCCTATCAAGTTCGAGTTCTAATTTGTGGTAAAAGTGGGTACTTACAGTCAGAATTTGTTACAAAGTTGGAAACAACACAATTAGTCAGACTATCCCAATATTTGTGTTCAGCGTAAAGATGGTTTCTGTTCATGAAAACAAATACCGCTCAGTTTAAATTCGAAAACTTCGCAATGTATTATATTTGTACATTCATATGCAGCGACTTTATGGTGCGAGCCGCGAGGTAGATAACTATGATAGAATGATAGGTTTTATTTTGTCTCGTTTTGTTGTATGGGACCCATATGGTGTTATCTTGGTCTGAAAGCGCGAGAAGCGGGCGCGCCGGGGTCGCGAGAAGTGTGTACTATAACTATTGTACATTCCGCTGGAGTACACGTCGCGAGTAACCCGTGCCGTTCGCTTATTGTGTATCACGTGCCGCGTTCCACAATAAGAAACTTTTATTGTGCCCTAATTATACTCCATATTTTCGTATGTGTATTAAGCACGCACCTTTCTTAACAGTGACTGTGAACGTTTCAAAATGTGAAAAATTAAATTTAAATGTCAAACCACTGTTTTAACGTGTATGATTATAATAGAAGTGACTCAATGTTTCGTAGTTTTTAAGTGTTTACATCGGCTGTGAATGAGACGGGGATGTGTAGTTCCAAGCAACCTATTGGATAAGTATAAAATGAGACCTCGCCGTCAATCAGGATTTCCTGTAAAGGAATAAGGGTTATTTTCACGTTAATTCATGGACATCCAATATTTTATTGAAATCAGTTTTATTTAGTTTTACCGAAGCTATTCAGAATGCGTAGCTGCTGGGTTTCGCGACTTGTAGTAGTTGCAGTTGGATTTTTAATAGCATGTTCAAATATACGAGCAGGTATGAATGATTTTTTATTTTAGTAAATTAACGTTTAATACCCTTCTTATCTTGCAGATTTATGAATCTTCCGTAACTTCTTTATAGTTTAACATCTCAAGCACGTTCTTCCGTTATCAGTACTGACTTCAAAGCCTTTTCACAATAAAATAAATATACTAAATACTTTAAACATAGTATAACTTATTTACAAAAGTAATTAATGCTCTACAACTTTTTAACGATTAATGTTGTGAAAATATATTTAAATAATAAATTGTAAGCGAAATAATTGTTTTGTAATACATCTGGTGAATTAAACTTTTTAAAGGTAATTTTAATAATTTTATAGCGATACACAATTATAATGGTGATCAATGCAGAGCACACTATTTTACATAGGGTTTTCGCGTTTTCGTTTCAACTTAGTCTTATTTATTATATTGCAACTATATTATATACATAGAAATAGTTTCTTATTTAATCCAGATGCAGAACATTGTTATGATAAATGTTTACAAATTAGTTTATAGAAATAATGTAAGGAAAGGAAGAACAAAAATTAATTAAAAATTAAACAGAACTTCCTTATAATGTTGACACCAATGTTCCAATGTTTAAATTCTCAGTAAATGTAAAATTTTATAATGAATTAAGGAAAAGTGCTCGTAATGCTAATAAAGGTAACATTAGCAGCTATTACTTACCAACTGTTAAAAAGTAATGGTAGAAATCCATTAGGGATGGTTTGTGGGTGGAGCGAATTGGACAACATTGCAAAAAAATTGTAATATCAATTTTAGAACTTTTTTTGTGTAATACAAATTATAAGATCGCTTATGGGTTGCAATAGTGGCACAACTCAAAAAACACGTGTTTGCATTAGGAATAGGTGTTAATGTTAAAATATACATTCGTTTCAGCAGCGCTACCGGCAGAACTTATAATTCAATATTAGAAATGAAAACTTTAAATCTATTTATCTCAAAACATGATATTTTTTAAGTTGTGTCACTATTGTTGCCTATGAGCGGTATGTTTAATATAAAATATATCGAAACTACAACTTGATTCATGCAATGTAGTATTTTAAAGATATAATCACAATATTAAGGCCTTAAGTACATCATATTGTAATTAAGTTAATTCTATAACTCTTATCTTTCGATTGGTATATTTACACATTAGTCTGATGATTTTTTAAAATGGTTTTGAAACGGCTTTGACTTTACTGATATACATTATGAATAATGCATAAAAGCTAATACAATGCGGATTAGTCATATTCATATTATTGACATTTAATTCGCAAACTAATTCTAAACATTGCTTGCTATGAAGTTGGTGCTAGCGGTAGTTACCGCTTCGCTAAAGGGATTTGTAAATGTGTGGAAAGCTATGTAAGTATTTAATGATGCTATGCAGGCGTTTGTGCTAACCATTTGTGCACAGTTATTTAGTGCTGACGTGAAAATGTTACTAATATTTTACTTGGAACCATACACCGTATTATTGAAATCGCTACCTGATGGAGCACATCTGTGGATAAATAAATACTTACTGTTTAGATATCACGCCGGATTTTATTGGAAGTTATTTTTACCAAAATTACGGTAAACATAGCAAAACAATGTCGTCATATCTATAAATATTGTCAAGAAACGAAAATATAGATAGTTATCATATCGTTTAATTTGTAAAGTGAAACTTGCAGTTAATTCATGTATAAAGTCGCTCAGTAATTCATACGATTCAAAAGACATCTCTAAAAGTTGATCGAGTTTAAGAGGGCTTTCCTTTACTATAATATTGGTTCCATCTGTAATGTTAATCAGATTTATTGAATGAAGTTGAGTCATATTATTAGTAAGCGTCTGAGTCTGATTTTTCTCTCAATTTCACGGTACATATCTACGCCGTTCACGGCGCCTTGGTGACTCATGATGTCTCGTAGTATTCTGACGACGATTCATAAAATCTCAGTTCTTTTTGTTAATTTCTGGAAATCTATGTAATATTTTGGTGGTGGTTAATTTATGCGGTATTTGTTACTTAAAGATAAGGAAATGTGCAATTCCTTTTGACTTTGTACTCTAGCGTAGTCTATTAGTAGGGGTGACCTGGGACGGTAGGCGCACTTTTGAGACTAATTCATATCTAAGAGTACCAATTAAGATATCGCAATTTTTTCGCAAACTGCGAAGCTTAGGGCAAATTTCTATATTTTTTTTAATTTCGGCAGTTGATTAGCGTGGGGAAAAAATGATAATTGACGTCAAGATAGAATGAGAGAATGAGAGAAAAATGCTGTCCAGGCATGGAGATAACTATGATGAAGGTTACTTGTATTTCAAGAGTGTCTTGAATCACAGAACAACGATAATATATCGTATTTTCTCAAAAGTAATTGTAATTTATTTAATAAAATTAAGGATAAAATATCAGGTATCAAAAACTTAAAATATAAGAATATAATTGTAAATGTTTGATAAGCCTCAAGGCTTAAATTGATTTGCCCAAAATAATAACATTTTTTTACGTCATGGTCTTAGGGTAGATATTTTAAATAAATGTATAATAAAATCTTGAAAAGAAATAATTCAAGTAATATAAAAGGATATAATTTAAACACAAATACTTTTGTTGAAGGGACGTTTTGGTTTCATCAATAAATAATTTCTTTGTTTCATATAGAGAATCATTGAATATTTGTTAATCCGTAATGCTTCCTGTCATTTTCTGTTTATTTTTAATGTCAAAACTCACTAATACGTTTAATAAATTTTGTGTTTTATTTAATGCTTCCGTCATAAAGAGCCACGACTGCCTTTAACTTTTGCATGCAAATGTTGTTTTGCATAAATTATTGCAAAATTCTTACAAGAAAAAAGAAATTAGATCTCACTTTACGATATACCGGTACGTTGGCAACGGAATGTCAAGTATCTAGTTGTTACTTTTTGACTTTTTATGATCTTCTACGAACACATATCTATTGTACGTAACATTGCTGCGTTTGACATGGGACGACTTTAACCGATGTTTTGCAAGAAGAGTAAAATGTTATTCCGCAACAAAGTGACACTACAAACTTGCATATAACCAATAATGTCGTATGCAAGCGTCGTTTTAGCCATGTGTAGCCGTCTGCTAGTTTTTAGATTTATTTGAGCATTTGATGTTATAGTCAAATTCCGGTTTCTAATAACCTTAATAGACACCATGATCATCTATTGTCAATTTTTTTAATGACAGCAGTTTGATAAAGTTATCAGAAACGCTATGAAACGTGATATCATGTAATAAAACACACAGCTTTGCATTACAGCCACTGAGTACATATAGTGTTTAGATAAAATGTTAGATAAAATATGAATAAATATTAAAATAGCTTCATACAATGAAAGCCGTCGAGCCCGGTTTCTACGTTTCTAATTGGAACATATAATTATGTACCAACTTAAAAATATATTACAATTTAAAATTGCTAATTACAACCTTTCGATGCCCCTATTGTGTTCACTTTAGGTACTTTAAATTACTTTATATTGTTTTGACTATTTTATTACAATGAAATAATCAGAGTTTTGATACAAAAGTAGGGAAGCCAGCATAGAATATGTCCATTGAAAAAAAGAGATAGGAAAAGAGAGACAGGTAGATATCTGTCTCTCTTTTCTAAAAGATGTTATTCAACTTGACATGTATCTATGTGAGGGTGGAATATTGCAAGTTAGATTTGACGCATTTCCTGGTGCCCAATTGAGCTGACATTTTACTGTAGAGACTTGGAATTTTTGGAGTTTTTTTTACTTGACTTGTTATTTGTTGGACGCTCGCATTCGCAGGCCTATCGCTGTCCTGCTCTATGCGAATTATTCCTTACTAGATTTTGCTAACACAATTGTGTTTTTAAAGAAGAACATAGAAAATTTTTAGCTCGAAGATTATATTTGTTATCGACGTTGCTGGATCACACGCAATAATTTATTAACTACACTTCACATCAGCAAGAGTAGTTTCATCGTGTCGTATAATTACAATACAAAATTAATTCTTACCTATTTTGTTTTTGCCACATAAATGGCGCTGACCACGCCAAGGTCGTGTTTACGATTTCATTACGTTTTTCGGTTTGTATAAAAGTAAATCCTTGGCAGCATTTATTTATAATAACTAGTCGTTAGCAAACACAGATTACGGTTAGTCAAGCTGAGTTTGATGGATAACTTGGTCTCCGTTAAATAAATAAGGGTTGAAAACCGTAGTTTAATAATAGATATTCATATAAAATTTTCAAAAATATTTTAAAAGTCGAAAAATATATATATTATATTTTTTACTTTTATCCATTCTTGATATCCAAGTTTATAAACAGAAAGAAAAACGTTGGAAATAATTCCAAGTTTAATCATTATTCTTCGTCGTATAAAAGTACCTTGTTACTAACCCATAGTAAAAGCCTCCTCTATTCTTAGAGAGGAGATTTGGAGCTAAGACCCGACACGCTACTCCCATGCGGATAAGTTACACCGGAACTAGGAATTCTTTAGATTTCCATATGATGTGAGCTTGCCTGCACCGTGAAGCGCACACTAAATTATTAATACCAATTAGGTACTTCAGTCCTAACGGAATACTCATAGTGTTAGCGATTCCTAAATATTTGTCTGTGGTTGCTCCCAAAAGGATAGACGGCCATATTGAAAAGGGACGGAAGGTCATTCTGGCGCGAACTGACGGAGCGAAGTACATGATTTAAAAAATTTCTGTTTTAATGGATTTATTACCTATAAGAGTATACTTTCCTTATAATAGGCTCAAGTTTTGAAATCACGTACCTTCCGTAGGATACTCTTACATTACTGTTTATACCTTCCTAATATTTATAAGACATTATTGTTTTATATCTATTTTGACGTGATATATGAACACTGGAACATAAGTTTATAAGCTCAAATTAAAAGGAGGAAGATTTATGATGAGTCATAACTTAAATTATTATACTTGCCTGCAGATTTATCAACGTCTAACCAATTATCCCTTTTCTCAGAAATTCTTTTTTTAGAAATTAGTATTATAATACAGCTTCATCTACCTAAGAAGCAATATCGTATAAAATTCATACTAAGTGATGAGTTAGGTAAATTGTATGTAGGCTTCTGTAATCTGTTTTTAGCGGCGTATACTATTTCATGCAAATTTATGTGCGAAGATTAATCATATCACACCCCGCAATACCTTTTTTTGCGAAGTTTCTTAATATAGGTTCGTTTATGTTGAATGTGATTATCATTAATCTTATAAAAAATAATTTTTGATTCAATTGTTTTGTGTTGACTAAATCATTTTTAATTGAATATAATATTTGTAATATTTTTTTCTAAATATCGCATAAATATACTAATTTATGTTAATTTCTTATCTTATACAGCCAGAGTTACTTGTGGCAGGTTCTGTTAGCTTAATATAAAAAATGTAGAGTTAAAACAATCGAATGTTTCTAATTAGACCAAACAATAAACTAGAGTAGCAATCTTTTATTGCACCACAGTCGGGCATAGAGCTCTTTTATCCTAGCATAGAAGGATTGATGCTTAAGCTTACCACATTACTCTGTTATTTGGCAGTATACCTTCATATATCCCCGTAACTTTATACGGATATCGCAACATCGTGAATTCTTTCAGCGTAAAGCGCATGAAAAATTGCACATATGAATTATGACTATATTTTTTCTATACATACATAGGAGCATATGTAGGGATTGAACTCATGAATCTTGCATGAATGTACTTACGGTTCAGCCGACACGTCGTAACGTTGCTAGAAGCATTCATAATTGGTCACCAGTTAGCCTTTTTACTCGCCTTATAAAGTGTAAGAATTGAGTATTTGGTAATAATATAAGCAGGCTGCGAGTTAAGTAATATTTTCTTCAACGTCAATTAAATATTAAATCTATGTAATATAATATGTAGATTACTTGTATTTTATTTTTTAATTCAAGGCTATCGGCGTTGCAATTTCTTACATCGCCATCGTATACGGTGAACGACTAAAGCTAAATTTATTTCTTATCCGATAAAAGAGATGCATATCAAACAAATGATAAAATGCAGTATAAAAATAATGTGTGAAGCGTTTCATAAATCCTCTCTCTAATAAGTACAGTCATATTTCAATAGTTGCTTAAGCAAAAAGAAAGATGGTAATATCTAGTTACAAAGTAATAGACGCAGATAGAGTTTGTTTCTATATCTGTCGAATTTTACCGAAATAAATAGTGAAAAGCGTCAAAACATACGCTTTTATTAGGCTAAGTTGCACATACGACTTTTAATAGGCTAAGCTATGTGCAAAATTTCATACAATTTCGTTTAATCGTTGAAGCGCCAATCTGACACAAACATATTTGTTCAAACGCTCACAAACTTTCGCTTTCATACCATTTGAAGGACATTTTGCACCAGGGTTCAGCTATATCTTCTCTAGTGCAATCTGCATAACATTGAGCCAATAGAGTATCGAATTCAACAGTATACATATTCCTCTCTATATGGACAATAAGTAGTACGTCGCAAGTCGAGCCGAGTATTTTTATACATCTAATCTCGGTTTCATAAGACCAAGTAGTTTGTGATCGTTGGACGTTTTTGACAAGTTGTACTATAGACTTAGTATCGGTTAGTATTATATAAGTTTATTTATTATTTGGTGGCTGTTGATCGTGTTGTATGGATCGTTATCATAATATGGTAAATTCTGGAATAATATTATCATTGTCAAAGGAAGTGTTTCATTGTACATTTCTTTATTAACAGGATGCATATTCTGCTATCTTAACGAGCACATCCCGTGTAGTGCAGCGTTTGTATATATCTGGTCGAAAATAATTAGATTTAGAAATACAAAAGAGATGTAATTTTAATAGGCGTTATGTAAGGACACATACGTAAGTGATTCAGAGCACATCCCGTGTAGTGCAGCGTTTGTATATATCTGGTCGAACATAAGTAGATTTAGAAATACAAAAGAGATGTAATTTTAATAGGCGTTATGTAAGGACACATACGTAAGTGATTCAAGTTCAAATTCAAAATATTCTTTATTCAAGTAAACTTAAGCAAGTGCTTTTAAATCGTCAAAATCTAGTGCTGGTTCGGAAAGCCGTTCCTATCGAGAAGAGCCAGCAAGAAACTCGTTGGTTGCTCTTTTCAAATAAAATTCTTATAACTAGTTACATTTGGTTATTACTATTTTGTACAGGGTAGAGAAGTAGCTAAATCTACGCATTTATATCATCTATATAATCCTCAATAGTATAGTAGGCTTTTTGTATCGGCCTTCCTTTAATAATGTTTTTAAACTGCTGTAGTGTTAAAGTTAAATCGCTTGCGGCATTTTATTATAGAATCTTTATTTATTATTATGGGTGATTTATTTCTTCCATAAAATCTCCCACCTCACTATATTTGTGTCATATACACATAAATAAATAAATATATGGTAAAATTACACATACAGTCGTCCGTCCCCAAAAGTAAGTAAATAATAAATAAATAAATATATGGGACACTTACACACACGGTCGTCCGTCCCCAAAGTAAGTAACTCAATACTCGTGTTAAGGTTGAGGGACAACTGGTAGATATACTACATATATAATTTTAAATACATACTTAAATACAAATATACACCCAGGCTCGAAGAATCAACAATTTTTTTATAGAAAATGTTGGTTCTCGGCGGGAACGAATCCGCGACCCGTGGAGCTGAAAGCAGGCACTACCCACTGCAAATACTTATTTATGTAAATTAATACTTGTGTTATGGGTGACAGACAACTGATAAATATCATCATCCTGCTGCCCTTTTCCCACTCCAAGTGGGGTCGGCACAACATGTTTTAAATATGTTGTCACATGATTCGTTTACGTATTTTACGACCGTCAACTTACCTTAGTCGTATTTTACGACCACTCGGTAAGAAAGAGGGTGGTCTATTCTACTAAACCGGATGCCATACGGTGGGTTAACTTACCTTAGTCGCCGTTTAGGACACTTCGGTAAGAAATGAGGGTGATCTATTCTACTCAGCCGGATACCACACGGCGGGACAACTTAACTTAGTCGCCTTTTACGACACCTCGGTATAAAATGAGGGTGGTCTATTCTATTCAGTCGGATACCACACGGCATAGACAACTGATAAATATGTACATACATAATTTTGAATACATACTTAAAAACATAACTACACCTAGACTCAAAGAACCAACAAATTATAATTAGAAAAATCTTGGCCCCCGGGGGGGAATAAAACCCGCGCATCCGCGGACCTGAAGGCAGGGTCACTGCCAACTGCGCCATCGATCCATATAACTTAACACGGAATAGAATATAAAAGTAAGCTTAATAAGGTAGCAATTTATGACTATCTTTCTTTTCGGTAAAACTGTCTTCTCTCTGTATCGAGAAGGGTTTGAGATGAGACCTACCAAGCTGCCCCAATCCGGGTTTGGAAAACAGATTCCGTGGGTTTTCTAGAAATACGCAAGTTCAAATAATGAATAGGAGCAGGAGTTACAGTGCGGAATTCCATATTATAGAAATTATAACAGAACTACTTTGCTATAATCTGCGTGTGTTAAAAAAATGCATGTAATGCTAATGTATTAAACAGGCAAAATTCACATACCTTACACATGCACATACGTCACCACCAAGACGCCTCCACCAGCAACAATACTCACAACCACCACCAAAATCTCCACGGTCGTTGCGCCCCGAAACCGAAGCATCATAAGGAGGATAGGCTTCACGACAAAATCGTACTGCAACGTAATCAATCGTACGCAGGTTCAATCACGATGTTTTAATTCATCGTAAATCATCGGATTGTTTTAAATATCAATTCCACGCAAGTTTATTTTTTATAAAAAATCATAGGTGCACGCATCGAGTTTGAATCCGCGAATAAGGTCTAGGTCAGGCGCTCAAGCGCTATCACTGTTCAGCCAACTTATCATACTATATTAATCTAGTATGGATTATTGGAATCGATATTTCAAATTGTGTAATAACACTTTCTAAATATATACCTTAACATAGGCAATAATAGCACAACATAGAACGTTATAAACTTAAAATAGTATTTTAATACTCAACTGCCTTTATTTATTATATTTCGTAACGAAAACATATTTATTCAATTTACTTAGGACTTTAATTGATGACATTGACATTTAAATTTAGCATTAAATATTAATTTCAAGTTTTCCACAGTATAAATTTAGTAAGAATTTAACCGTAACTAAATATTGACAATATTGGCGGCTTATAAAATACTTTATTTATAACTTTGAAACAATAATTTGGTTGATTCCAATATAAATGTGAATAAATAGTGTAGAAGTTATCTTAGGAACAACAGCTATAATAATAAGTTACTGCAGTAGCTTTGCGTGCGAACTTTACTCTACTATGTCACCTGAATAATCGATTTAAAATTGATGAACGGAATTGATAAAGTGGTGACGTAAATTCGTACTGAAAAGTTAATTCATATTTCTTTATTAGTGTCATTTTAGATAAGTATTAGTAGTCCCTTTTTTGTACACAAATTAAAAAAAAAGAATATACAAACGTAGTCAAACCGGAGTCTCTTACAGCCAAGCAGATGGCATAGATATACTTACGAAATTAGCCATACTTATTCTTTTATTCTTTACGTACGAACTAAATTGACATACGTTGAGGTAAGATATTATATAAAGTTAGAAATTCGTTTGCGTATACTAAGCAAAGTCTATTATTACGATATTACACCATTGTGACCGTTTATGTTCATTATATAAAATCTGCAGGAATAGTGCTAACACAAAAATTTATTGTATGACTTGCAAAATAATGTATGTTATTAGGAATTCAAGAATGATTTAGCAATCATCTTATGTTCGTTTCTAATAATTTTTATTTAAAACTATTCCTAAAAGAATCTGAATATAGATTCTTTGGGGCTTGGAGAGTACTGAATTTTAACTTTAATTAATAAGTTTTTACTATATAAATGTATAAATACTTTATAGCATATTATATAACTGTGTTGTACATCTTTTAATTTTAATACTAAGCCATATTGCAGTAGTTTTCTCACTTCTAGAAAAGTTTAAGAACGAAACTTTCTAGTGAGCATATACGAGGTATCGAAGCGGTTGATTTAACTCTTAAATAACTTATAAGCTGTAATGTAACGTCAACTATCATAATCCTTATCCGAAATTGCTAGATCATGCAATGTGTTTGCACACTAACGAGATACATACCGATACATATCTAATATATATTTAATTAAATGATCTATAAGTATAATATAAACGGTTCACGGTCTATAGATACTCTAAATAACTGAGTCAATGTATTAAGACTATTATGGAACGCTACAGGGCTTTAATCATTTGATTGGTTCCCTTCTTATGTCTTGATAGGATCAATTGTTATCAGCGAGCGACGACGCCATTTATTTAACATCCACTGCTTAGATTAATTTCTCGATCATCGACCACGCCTTTGTCACACCCAAGCAAACTAATTAATAGTGTTTTCGATGGGGACATCGACAGAGTATTACGTCTCATGTTACATTTATAATTAGCATAACAGGCTCGTTTGATCTGTTACGATAGACGTTTATATTTCCCCCCTATCTATTACGACGTGGAAATATTAATATTGATCAGTATAATATTTCTAATTAACTACTTGGTACATATGACATTATATGTACGTTGATAAATGACTTGCGGGAATTTTCCATGAAAGTTTAATCTTCTTTTCATTTCACTAGTGTAGGCGTAGTTAATTCATTGAGTATAGGCAATTACAGGTTATGTGTTTGCAAATCAATCAGACGTAACTCGTTAGTGAAATTTGTTTGCTCTTAGTCTATCATAAAATGCTAAGTTAAGTTTATAATTAGGCAATTTATATAGTCCCTGTTCTAGAAATTTACAGTTTTAATAGGTTTATTAAATAAAGTTTCCGTTGTTGCTTTCAGATAAAGAAATGAGGGGCCCCATTATTATGTCAAATAAAAGCGACATAATTCTGAAAAGTGGTCAAAATTTCACAATTATCTGTAAATCAAATACACCAGTACAAATAAAACAACAAGATATATCAGAATATAATGTAGAAAGTGATACGATGAATCTAAGAAACTTAACGAGTTCCGATGCCATGTTTGAATTTGAGACGGCGCTAGATTTATTCAACGTAAATAAATATACCATTGGGTACTACGCTTGTTTTGATAGTACTGTGGATGAGAGCACTGTTCTAAATAATTTATTAACTGAACCTAATAACACTGAACATGTTGCATACTTTTATATCTACGTTGATGGTGAGGCAATAAATTTTACGAATTATTTCATTACTAGTAATAAACCTTTTTTGTTTGGGTATCAAATTCAGAACTTTCGTTCATTTGGTAATTATATAACTTTTAGATACGGGTACATTACTTGCACCTATGAGACAATTGGTTATGTCCACAAAAGGGGCAAAGGTTGTACTTGAATGTCGTCCGACGACACCAGATGTAAATGTTACTCTGTTAGGGGTACGTATAAATATGATATGAAATAAAAAAAATCACTGATATATTTCACCTAAACATTTTAAAATAAATTAATTGCTTTCTTTAAAATATATAATTATAGGTACTTTAAAAAGAAATTGCTTTAAGTATGTATGCATGTCTCATAATAATTTTATTGTTAATTTATCTAATTACCTAACACGTAGCATTACTTACATTGAATGGGCGATGTTAAATATTATGATTGAAATAATATTTTGATAAAGCACATCAAAGACATTTTATAAATCTGAAAATAATGTGCATGAGATAACCGGCATCCTAATATTTATGAGCTTAAAAGGTAAAACTAATGCTGTAAAAATTTCATTGAGGCATGAAAATGTATTAAAATTATCATGCTATTGCTTGTGATAATTTGATAACAACATTCTTAATATTCAGGAATTTCCAGACAGTGATTATCAACACTATAGTTATAGTCCTAAAATTGGGTTCACCTTCAGTAGCGATGGTCACTTGGATATGCCAATGACAGGTTTCACTTGTAATTTTGTGAGAGAATTAAAAGAACGAACTGAACAGGAAAATATCGAAGTTTATGTACAAAAACGTAGGTGATTAGATGATGTGCAAATTTAACATAAAGTACTTATTATATTCACCACAACATCTGTTGAAATAGCTTTGCTCTTTTAGTTTAACTGGAATTAGTAAATATACTTTATAATTGTTTGTGGTGTATGTAGTATGTAGTGTTTTTCAGTTTTAATATAGAGATATATATAATAGAGGTATATATAATATTTTTTTACAAAGTACAATACTAATTAAGAAAATATATAAAATTGAAAAACATGTTAACAAAGTATTGATATTCATACTAACACTGCATTATTTATTTGGTGATACTGTAATGGCCGCAGAGTAACAAGAGCAGAGCAGAATTTTTAAAGTACTCTCCAAAGATTGGATTTTTAGTGAAACTGCGTAACCTCCAATTATACAAATGCATAGGACTTCAAGGAAATATTAGCTATGATAAGGAAATACAGAGTAAGTAGATAGTAGTGCTATCTTGGTGTCACATAACGAGGTAGCCTGGTGTGATGGTTTCATTCAGTATTGGACTAATTTAATCTATCACGTATGTTGGTTGGCTTGCTGCTTGTACTCTTTCCTTCCTACTCGGTGTGTTGCTGTGCGTTATTTATGTTTGCACAATCACGTCGTCTTATTTACTAATATTGTTCTAACACCTTTTTGTTGATCTTTGTTTAACATCTGTACAATTATTTTGTTTTTTTTAAATTACCCCTTTCGCACTAGTAACAAATGAAATGAACGCAAAATATAAATGTATGAATATTAAACTGAAATGGATGAGGGATGCTAATTTATTTTATATCATATATTTGTAAAAATGTCACTATGATATATTAGTACAAAATTATTGCTCCTGGAAAGTCACAATCATCATAGAAATATAAGCATTTCAAAAATATCCTTTCATTCATTGGTGTTAACGATTATTAAAAAATATTTGTGTAGTTAATAATTTTTTACCAGATTTTACCAGTGCAAAAAGGCGATTCGTTTTTATATTATAAGTTATATTTTTGTATTTTGTTATATTCCATACAATGAAGTGCTTCGTCTGTATGTTTGACATCACAGTATCGAAAGTGCATAAAACTAGGTTCACTGTCTACTTCTGAAGTTTTTTTTGTATTATAAATAAATACATTTGGAATAGTAATCAAATAATTAAATTATTCAAGATTATACAAAACGAAAACTATTTTCAGGTTCTGTTTGAAATTTAATAATGCCTTTCCGATAGTGAAGTATTGACAAAACATTCTATGATTAAAGAATTAAAATGTTTAAGTAACAAGACTTCGGGTTTATAATTATATTCGAATAAAGTTGAATTGGCATTCGCAATAATAATGATGATTAAAAATTAAACTTATAAACGTAATTTGTACGCGATCTACTTTTACACTTAATAGGTTATTTTGGCGTTCCCGTTGTTTGTAGATAGATACCTTTTAATATTCATGAAGTACTGCACGAAAATGAATATATTTTGTTTTTTATATGAAATTTGTGCTTTTTGGTGTTGTGATTATTACTGTTGCAGATATGATATTGCAATATACAAATTTTAATATCCATTTTGTATTAAGATTTAAAAGTTACAATCAAATTATATAGCTATTAAATATAATATTTCATATTTTACATACACAAGAAAAGAGGTTTTAATAAGGAGTAATAAAATAATAATAGTTGAAAAATATGTTATTAAAAATCAGAAAAGTGCTTAAGGTTGGTCGGTCGGAAATGAGTAAAAATTTTCAAAATTAAATAAATAATGTTAATTTCAATTTTAAAAGCTATCGCTTCCGTATAGTATAATTTATTATATCACTTTTTTGCCGTTTGTAACTTATTTAGTATGTTACTGATCTCCATCATAAGGGATTTCTTAACCATTACTGTGCAGTATTTCATTTACTTAAAGGCTTTTATTTTTATTTTCGTAATAAATATAATTATTTTTATGGACTCTGTTTGTTTGTTTATTATAAAGGTAAAGTACATTATTTACTTAATGTTGTAGAAAGCTTTGAGATAAGTTAAAAAATATATTACTAACTTATAATTTGTTTCCTTTTAGTTCGCCTGAGTGAGCCTCCAGATCCAAAAATTGAAAGCTCGTCAATATATTTTGTGGAAGGGGAAACATTCTCACTGAATTGCACTGTCGAATACGAGCTTAACAGCCCAGTTATATTGAATTGGAGCTATCCTATTGTGTCCACTCAGGTTACACATAATTAATATTTTAATAAGATTTAGGCCAATCGAACAAATCAGAAACACAGACGAAATTGATACCGAAAAAAAGTCCTAAAATTTTAACTTAACATTATATTTTGAAAACAAGCTGTTTTAATTTTTTTACATTGGTGATGTTAAGGTCTACCAATATTTTATTGTTTGTTTCTAAATATTTATGAATGCTCCAGATAAGTTTCAATAGTGTAATATGCTATTTCTGAATTGTTCTAATCAATAACTGTTTTTGTAGTTCATTTAATTGTAATATATTTAGATAATAATAGATACTATATAAAGATTAAAACTGTACTTGAAATTTTAATTTGATAATCCATGCATCAAAAAACTTTTTCCTTTTTTTTGCTTTACTGAAACTTGAGATTATATCGTTGTTATTAAATATTTATCCAAAATGAACTCTAGCATTATCTGGTTGCTGGAACGTTTCTGAATTCCATATGGCTGTTATTTTTTTGCTCATCATTACGCGTGCATTCTCCTTTCCCACTTCTGGCAGCATAAAAATGCTTTATAAAAAATGACATATAATGCTCAGTGCTCAGACATATATTGTTACGAGTATAAAAGACAAAGAAAGACAAAGCTATGTCAGAAAGTCAAAAGCAATATGACAATCAAGATAAATCTTGAAATAATCTTTCAGATTTGTCAAATAATTCGGACTGAGAATGCTTTTGGGTGGTGACGTTGGCACTCAAAATTGTCATTATAATGACGGCTGAACCGCATTCGAGACGTATTTTCATGACCACGTTGGGTTTCTCGGGAACCTCAACTTTGCATTCCACTTTTGATTCCATTTTCCAAGTCGAAATCATATATGGCTAGATCTCAAGAACACTACTTAAGCTATGCAGACTTTCATAAATTTCGTGTCTCCACCTGTTCTCTGCTAGTTTGATTTAAATTTAAAACGACTATCCAGATTCAACAAGTAATCCGGCCGGCCGTAATTCTTAACGTAACCTCAGTTTCGGAACATACCGGATTCGGATCGGATTGTGATCAATTATTTGCTTCTTGTTCCTTAAAGAATTTAACCTCAATTCACATAAAAAATGTAGTTATAATTACGTATAAAAATGCATTGCCATAGTATTAATCATAATCAACTTTTTCATGTCTTGTTTTAATATTACGTCTTTATTTAAAACTAGTTACGTTTGCAGAACGTTCGGGTTGATACAAATGAACATTCAATGTCAGCTTCAGGGACATTGTACAAAAACCTTACGATATTTAATGCCACTGCTAAAAACGAAGGAGATTACATTTGCGTGTCTAGTAACGTAGGCCACCGAAAAGTTACATATAGGAAAATTTATGCAAGTAAGTTTATTTTGAAATATATAATGTATATAAGCATAATATATGAAACGAGTTCGTGTTCATAGATTCATCCGCGCAAAAGTGAAAAGTACGATACCTATACTCGTAAGAGTCTAGATATTACTCGATTTTTTGTTTTCTACGGGAACATTTATCTGAACATAATGGTTTGTTTCCAAAATACAAAATACATAAGAAATAGGTAAAGCAATACAAACACACTCACGAACTTGCACCTTTACGATATTAATAATATAATACAGTATGAATGTGATATTAGTAAGACAACGCTCATATAATTTATAATTTATTAACCCATAAAATTTTATAATTGAATTATGATCTCAGAGATTTTAAGTAAAAAAGATTAATAGCAAATTTTTTTAAATCAGTGGCTCCATTACATGTATAAATGTTTAAAATGTATGAAATGAACTAAATTTAGGTATAATTTTATTGAAACACGCATTGTACAGAACTGTTAACCTTTAAATAGGAAAATACTGTGTTAGATGCAAAAGTTTTAAGGAGATTTATATTTATGTATCAAGGGTAAGGGAAAAATAGGCTATTTTACTTATGAGGCTATTTTTAAATTTGTAATTTACATGTGACCATATTAAAACATGTTTACCATGTTTACCATGTTAAAACATATATTTCTGTTGCTATTAATCTATATTATATATTAAATACTCAAATTGCCATTCAGTGTTTTAGTACTCATTGCTTTTAGAAAACTGTAATTTTAATTTTGCTAACCATTTCAATGTCGACTCCTCTTGATTTCGAGGCCTTAGGTTGAAAACTGCTTAACCTATAGGAAAATCTGACCTTGGAATTATCATATGAGTTGTTGCACTATATGTATCTCATAAGTTTACTTGAATAAAGAATATTTTGAATTTGAATTTAAACATATTATTCAAATGCAAATTCAAAATATTCTTTATTCAAGTAAACTTGTAAACAAGTGCTTTTGAATCGTCAACATCATCTACTGCTGGTTCGGAAAGCTGTTCCTACCGAGAAGAACCAGCAAGAAACTCGGCGGTTGCTCTTTTCAAACAATAATTCTTATCACTAGTTACATATAGTTATTAATGTCTTGTACAGGGTTGAAGAGAAGCTATATCCACGCATTCTTATCGTCTAGGTAATCTTCAATAGTATAATAAGCTTTCTGTATTATCCTTTTTTAATAGTATTTTTAAACTGCTGTAATGGTAAAGTTAAAGTAGATTGTGGAATTTTATTATAGAATCTTATACCCAAACCCACAAACTAATTACGAACTTTTGCAAGGCGCAAAGCAAAGTCTATTATATACATCGCCAATCCTTTTATAAAATTATTATCGAGTGTCAATTATATAACAATTTATGTTTAGTCTTTATTCATACTAATATCGTTAGGGCGAAAGGTACGCTCTCTATTACCGCTTTCAAGGCTACTCCGCTGGAGCAATCTCGATGCCGTTGTCAAATTGAAGCTTACACACCGCACTAATTTCCATGTTTGCAATTGACATTATTGTAATGAAGATTTTTACAAAACTACGAGGTATGAAATACATTTTTGTTTCAGACGAAACCGGATTTTTAGAATTAACCAAAAGCCTTCCTGACGTTCCTATAGAAACGAAGCAAAAAACAGTGTCGATACTAACAATTTATTCTCAATATCCTCCTGCAACTTTTTCTTTGTAAGTATTAGTATTTTTAAACTTAGAAGACTTTGTAGATAAAAACTTTAAAGTTAAACGCCGTATAAACAGTTTTATAGAGTAAATATTATTTACCATTATATTATACGTCGAAACCTTTAAAAACTTTTTATATAAAATCGCATCATGTCATTTTTCGGGATTATCAGTATAAGAAGGATTATTTGTTTTTGGATTAGTTGGAAACTGCATCTTGCCCTGTGTATCCTACCTCAAATATCATCATCATTCTGCTGCCCTTATCTCACTCTAAGTGGGGTCGGCACAACATGTTACAAACATGTTGTCACATGATTTGGCTAAGTATTTTACGACCGGCCGCCTGCCTGACGTCAACTTACGTTAGTCGCCTTTTACAACACCTCGGTAAGAACGGAGGGTGGTCTATTCTATTCTGCCGGATACCACACGGCGTATCCTACCTCAAATATATTGTTCATAATAAAAATGCACAATTATATACAAATTAACGTTAATAATTCATTTTAATATTTGCACTTGCACCTCTATATAGCTACTTTTTAGGGTCTCTTGATGACATGTACTGTAGTTGCGTATGTAAGTAATATGAATTTCCTTATACGCAGACAGAATTAAGCTTGATATACGACTTCGCGATACTACCTGAAACTTGTAGTTGAGTAACATTGGCGATATTTATTTATTTATTTATTTATATAAGACACACCAACGACATGAACACAGTTACAATTATATAATTACATATTTAGTGTATAAATTTTTGTTCTGGGTGAACACGTCACTTAAAGGCATGTACAACATTCAATATTTGTCATTATAAATATTTTAAGCGATCTAATTTATCATTACAGTATCAAAATATTTACAGTCTAGATTGTATAATATTCCTTAAAATAACCAAGGAATATTATACAATCTAGACTGTATATATATACTGTATATGATAGAGATTCAATGAAAAAAAATTGTAATATTATATTTTCGTATATAAATTTGTAGTATGTTCCTAATTTTTTGTGTTTTGCTATATTAATTTTCAAGTGTGAATTTAATACATTTTATATTTTTTAGTTATAAAAATGACAAGGAGATACCAGTACCATCGAAAAAATACAAGGCTGTCCTAAAACGAGACACACTTATTTTGTACATATATGAGGCAAATATTAATGATACAGGAAATTACACAATCGTTGCAACGAATAAATACAACGAAAAAAATTTAACGTATGATCTGAGAATAAGAGGTAATATAATTTGTTTTATTATAATTTTAATTCATATTCATTGCTGAACAAAAAATTGAATAGATTTTTCACTTTTTTTTGATTTACTTCACTTTTTAAGTAAAATTTGAATAATTTATAGAATTAGGCGTTACTTTGCGGAGATCCATAATACAAAAGTAATAATAAAATTATTTTGCTATAATCCGCGATACAGTAAATAGAAAATATATATAGTGTTTAATGTATAGTGGACTATCAGTATTTTCATACCGGATACGTGCAGGATTCGTAAAAACACATGCACAAACCTCCACCACTTCCACCACAATACACAAGCACTACACAGGTTCACTATCACAAACTCAACAATCGTTTCGCCCCGCAACCGAAGCATCATCAGGAGATAGACTCCACGACAAAATCGCAAAGTGATTGCGATTTTGTGGAAGTGGTGGAGGTTTGTGCATGTGTTTTTACGAATCCTGCACGTATCGGGTATGAAAATACTGATAGTCCACTATACATTAAACACTATATATATTTTCTATTTACTGTATCGCGGATTATAGCAAAATAATTTTATTATTACTTTTGTAAAATTTGAACGTTTTTTTTTTTTTGGATATGTGAGTAGCAAATTACATTTAATAAGAATATGGTTCTATTTATATTGAAAGATATGCATATTCAGACCATTGTTATCAAGGATTGACAGATCATCGATATTTTTTATATTTGCTTTATGAAGTTGAAGGTAAAGTTGATTTGCGACCGAAATGATTCTCCTAATAAATGATTATTTAAAATTTTGACACGAAATATTGTGACTGGCCCGTTGGTGCAGTGACCTTGCCTTCAGTTCCGCGGGCAACGAGTTCGATTCCCATCAAGGGCAAATATTTTCTAAAAACAATTCGTTGATTCTTTGAGTGTTTGGGTGTTTATATATATGTATTTAGGTATTTATTTAAAATTATATTTATGTTTATATTAACCAGTTGTCTGTCATCTGGTTATAACATTAACACAAGTATTAAGTTAGTTTGGAATTCAGTGTGTGAAACTGTCCTATATATTTATTATTATTTATTCTTATAATTGTGATTAATAAATTGCAGCTGCTCCGGTTCTGGACTTTGGGTCAGGCGATAAATTTTTCCTATTGAACTCCATAGCAACATTACAATGTCAGGCTGTTGGTTACACTGTACCAAAAATTAAGTGGTTTTTCAAAACAGAAACAGGCGAGGAACAAGAACTTGCGGTAACAGTCATTTAAGCTATTAATCACGAATCGAACTTTTAAGCGAAATCCATTGAAGCCATGATATAGTTTAATGATGATTTTTTCACAAAATTCTGTTAGCCGTAGAGGCTTTTATAGCGCAACAACTGATTTACAAGCACTATATTTATGTTTTTAAGTATCTCATGAGCTGTGATAGCCCAGCGGTGAGACAATGCGACTCTTTCGAGGGGAACACGAGTTCAAACCCGGACTGGCACCAATGAGTTTTTCTATTAAAACTCATGTGTCTTATTGATAATTGCAATTTATCACACGCTCAAAACATCGTGAGGAAACCTCCATATCTCTAGAGAATTCTGGAGATATGTGTAACCTACCAATCCGCATTGGAGCAGCGTGGAGTCTTAGTTCCAACCCTTCTCTTCAGAAACGGAGAGAGGAGGCCTATTCCCAGCAATGGGATTGTAACAGGTCGCTACTTTTAAGTATCTCATAAAATATTCTGACCATGTTGTTGCGTTTTGGTTGGTTTCAATTTCTACCCAATTAGACCTGTAAAGACTATATCCCGACTTATGCAGTCCTTACCTTGTCCCAAAGTCGATTGAAATTGATAAGGTCCGAACTACCTATGTGGTAAATTTACTTAAAACTTAACGTACTTATTTAAAGGACACGTACAGTGATATACCGATACTTGAGACAGATTTAAGATACCAAAATGTGTGATATAAATACGATAAATCTAATCGTAGATTATTTAATACTGGTGGGCATAAAATATTTAATAAGGAAAAAATACTTGATACTTTTTTTCTATAATATCATAATGCAATGGACTCCCCATATATAAATATAATACAACGGAATGCAAAGAATGTTAAAATTATC
Source organism: Morpho deidamia (assembly GCA_947086505.1). Classification (NCBI taxonomy): domain Eukaryota; kingdom Metazoa; phylum Arthropoda; class Insecta; order Lepidoptera; family Nymphalidae; genus Morpho; species Morpho deidamia. Next base: position 9,018,087 of record CAMTZC010000025.1, read on the forward strand.
AGTAAGGAACATTAGGCTATTCAAATTAAATAAACGAACATCAAATTTTATATATACACCAGCTGTGTTTCAATTAAAATTTTGAAGACAAAAGAATTCGCTGTTAGTTAACTATAAGAGATAGAGACATGCTGTTGCCGACTTTTGTATAGTATTTTTGTAGATCTACAATTCTCTCGTACATTACTTAAGTGTATTTCTGCTGGTTTTCTCGGAGCACGCGAGTAAATCGCCCAGCAGACAAGTTTTTTTTACAATTTGTGACTTACTCAACACACTTTATAAACCAAAATGGTAATGTTCTATTAACCTAAACCTTCTGCAAGAACTGGACTATCTTTTACTATTGAAGACTTGTTCTATAGTAAGTATAGATAGCCTATATTGAAGGCATTAATTTCAGGGAGAAAATGAGATTATTTCTTTAACAAAGATAAAATCGACTCTTAAAATACCAGCGCACACTTCAGGAAACATAACGTGCAGTGCAGAAAATGAAAATGAAAAAGTACCTGTTTCGAGGAGATTCCTTATACATGACGTATATGGTGGTTTTGGTATAGAAAATGTTGATAATACATGGTTTTCTGAAGGCCAAGAAGTCGTGAAGCAATGTTACGCCTCGAAATACCTATTTGATGACGTTACGTGGCTACGAGACGATAAAAATTTGACAGATATTGGTACGTAGCTCAAAATTTAAACACTAAATTTTACTTCACGTACCCCTCTAAATTTATAAATTTTACGATATGTGTTGATATAAATGATATCACACATTTTATAATAATTGTTATGTATATTTGAACTGCTCATATTATGAAATGTACCCACATATATTGTATAATATATGTTTCCTCTAAAGAATTCAAAATCATAGTATTCTTTATTCAAGTAAAACTTGTAAACAAGTCCTTTTGAATCGTCAATTTTACTGCTGTTATAAAAGCTGTTCCTACCGAGAATAGCCAGAAAGGAACTCGGCGGTTGCTTTTTTTAAAATATAAATCTTAAAACTAGTTACATTTAGGTATTTAGTTATTATTTCTATTTATTATAATTTATTCCTATTTCTAGATGTTTTAATAGAAATAGACTTAAATACTTATAACATAACTCTTAAAATAAAATTTGTCGTAAATAAATAAAAGATCAGTTGATGCAACCGTGTATTTGTAAGCACCCACATATAGTATATTATATATGTGGGTACTTTTCATTACAGTATTAATGTATTTTTGTCGATAGTGTGGTAATTCGCAATGTCTTATCAGCAAAAAGCCTAGTTATTTTTGCATACTATTACAAAAAGGCTATTGATGAAATGATTGAACGCTATTCCAGAGATATATAGATAGATCTTATATTTTACAAATCGTTGGCGTCTATAACAGCGTTAGTACTATGGCTTTTAATCTGTATTTGATATAAGTCTATTCTTATCAAAATATCTAGAAATAGCAACAAAACCTTACAACTTTTAACTACTATCAATGAAATGATTCATATGAATTTTTATTTATTTTAGTGATACCACAAGAAACCCAATTTTCGTATATCGCACAATTGAAAATTAATAGTATCGCTTTGGATGAAGCTGGTTATTACAAATGTGTAGGATATAAAATAGATGGATCAGAAGATAGCCAAATAGTTCAGTTCACAGTTGCAGGTAAATTAAAAAAATAATTACAGTAGTTTTTTATCCAAGGTTGTTTGTCAAGGAAGTTTCGGTAAGCCAATTCACGTTTCAGAGTATTACCTTTCTTATTTCGTTTTTTTTCTTTTCAAGTTGTTTAACTTGAAAGTTAATGTAAGTAAAATTATTTATTCTTAAATATTGCTATTGCTTAAGAAAAATATATTTTGTCGTTGAGTTCTTATTTTAATTTAATTTATGAATATATTTTTGCTATATTTTATCTTAGCACTAACCTAAATTCTCATTGTGGTTTAAAGATTGGCTGATTGAGTCTTAAATTAAGTGTTAATTTCTTCATCATTCAATCATTTTCATAATTTCAAATTGGTCATATTTTTTTACAATATAAAATTTAAAAAAGCTCATATAAAAAATTTACGAGTATTATTTTTAACAGCTGATATATCCTAAAAGGGCCTCGATTAAACTGTAATAGCTCCATAGAAAGATTTAAAAATAAACCGAATGTTATGTTTAAGTCTTACGTTACCTGTTTGATAATGACGAAGTAGGTGAAGAAGAATTAATATTAAATTTTAAATGCACAGAAAGAAGATTACCTGAGATTTTGGACCCCGTTAAGGAAGCGGATATGATAGTGAAACCGTTTCAACCAATACGTCTTACGTGTCAAGCGAACGCAGTCCCACCTCCCATCATATCGTGGTACAAGGTAAAATCCAACATTGTATAATAATTCAATCATTTAAATTATTTTTTATAATTAATCATATACTTAATTCAAAAATAGTGATGGCTTATTTGAAATAGAAATATGCTCCGCTACGATTCGCTGGCTTATCTTTTAATCTTATCTTATCTTAATATCTTTCTGCCGTTCAATTGAAATAAACTTCTAATAATTCTGTAGTGTCTACTTAAAGTAATAAAACTGTCACTTTTCGAACTCACTGTATGCTGTTAGCCCTAACGGCTTTAACAGCGTCACCGGGCGGGACGGGCGAGCGCAGAAGCATCGTCGAAGTTGCGAAATGCAGAGAGTAGAGCGCAGAAGCTCTACTAGTGTCGGGGGACGTCGTCCTAAGGGTGCCTCCTGTGAGGTCGGACCATGGCTTAGGGCGACGCGTAGTGGAGGGCTTATGTATGACTTTGATTAGTCATTGCGACGTCGGAAGGGTGGCGAGAAGCCACGACCGAGTGACGTAAACTGTCATTACTTTATTGCTGAGCAATGATCTTCTCTTACTTAAGAAAACGATTGAAGCTGAGAGTCACTTCGCTGCTCCTAAGAAATCGAGAGAGTTACGTAGAGGAAATTTTTTAATCTTCAAGTTTCTATACGAAGGCTTTCTTAACTTGGTAGGTATGTGATAAATTGAACATCGACATTGTCTTCTGTTAATAATGTTTTCAAATAAAGGTTGTCTACTGCTGATTACATATAGGGTTACGGGGGATTGCCATCGATCCAGCGACTCCCGGCGATCTTTTCAAGGTCATCTGCCTATTTAGTTGGACCCTCTTGTGAAACTGTTAATTGATTGTCGATATTCAAGGCCGCGAACACATATCTTGTAACTCATTAAGTTGGGTGTGTAACTTTGTATCTAAGAAGGCGGAGAATAATTTTATCTCGTCTCAGTAAATTGTAACGTTGTCCATACTTGAGCTCCGTTTTTAAGCTATTTAGTTCAGCGCGCACATTCTTGTAAGCTGTGATAGCCTAGCGGTGAGACCGTGCGACTCTCTAGAGACGACATAGGTTCAAACCCCGGGCAGGCACCAATGGGTTTTTCTATTAAAACTTATGTGTCTAATTGATAATTGCAATTTATCACACGCTTCTCGGTGAAGGAAAACATCGTGAGGAAACCTGCATGTCACTAGAGTATTCTCTAGGGATATGTGTAACCTACCAATCCGCATTGGAGCAGCGTGGTAGGTCTTAGCTCCAATCCTTCTCTCCAAAAACGGAGAGAGGAGGCCTTAGCCCAGCAGTGGGCATAGTAACAGGCTGTTACTACACATTCTTGTCTGAATATCACTGTAAAGTATGCAACTGGGTCAAAATATTAACAATTAAAAAGGATACTATACAGCCTGATTTCTTGATTAAATGATTATGTCTATACTGCTTAATTGACTTTATTGTCTAAATAAATTGTTCTGTTTGCGTTTTTGCTGGTAAACATATGGTTAGGTATTTAGTGATGTCACCTCTAGGTAATCACTGTACTTGAATGGCAAAACAACATTGTGATACTGATAGTTGGTTGACGCGCTTATAAAAATATGAGAAAGTAATATAGGCATGAATCATGACATGTACCTATGTACTGGTGTGTACCATAATTACGTTACAGTGATATACATTACGAGAAGTTATAACAATCATAATATATAATACTAGTATATCTCTACTAGATTTGCCAGCGACGTCATGTGGAAATCATTGTATTTAGTTGAAATTTTAAACACAAAAGTTGTGAGTTAACCATAAGAGATAGAAACATGCTTACGCGAACTTTTACGTAGTATTTTTGTAGATCTACAATTCTCTAGTTCCTTACTTTAGTGTATATCTGTTGGTTTACACGGCGCACTTAACTTAAGCTCCCAGCAGACAAGTTTTATTTACAACTGCGCGACGACTCTTAACACAATTTACCGTTATGTTCTCTTAACCTAAACCTTTCGGAAGAATTGCACTACCTATTAGTATAAACCGGACAAGAATCCGTTCAATAGATTTTGAGAAAATCGATCACATACAGACAGACAGCTTTTGGGACTCTGTTTTATCATATTATATATAATATACTCACTAGTATTATATCCACAACTTCGCTAACATCTATTTTACTGTTTATTATACTGAAATATTTTAGTATTATAAACAGTAAACTTTCAGTGTTGTACTATGTTGTTTTTCCTGGTCTCGAAGTTGTACCTACCGAGAAATATTAAAATTTATCCTATATGTTATCAGCTTCAATTGTACCAAATTTCAAAAATATTGCTCTGTAGTAACAACAAATAGCATATATCCATGCTATTAATAATTTTAATAGCATGGATATAATCATAATTAGAGTCCATATTCCTCTATGACGATAACGATTGAGTTTACATCTTTCAATTTTCAAACAATATAAAATTGATTGATTTCAAAGATGGTATCCTTTCATGTATAACATAACTAAGTCATTAAATGATTATTTATAGAAAAAAGGCACTAATGAAGTAATCATATATATTGCACACACTGACTTTGATTATAATAATGGAGAGAATACAAATTATATTAGTAATGCTCATTTCTAATTTTCTGACAAGTAGTGTAAAAGCGATCAAATGCGTAAAAATTCATAGTGTAATATTTTTTATTCGAGTAAAAGGATTCTACTTATCTTAAATATTTTTATACTTAATATTTCATAGGATGGAGAATTAGTGACAAACAACACGACATTCAAAATATATACGGAAAATATAGATAGAACCACAGTTAATTCCACAATCGATATAGGACAGATGTTCGACGAATACAAAGGGAAATACCAATGTGCAGCCACGAGTCGAGATAAGACTGCGAGCGGGTTTTATAACCTTATTATTGAAGGTATTTTTAATTTTTTTATATTTTATCTGTTAACTAAATTATGAGTACATAGATTCATAGAGTAGATACAGATCAGATAGTACATTACATTAAAGAGAAAGTAAATGAGATTTATTTTCTTTTTTTTGTGTGATCAGACAAAGATACCAGTTTTATCTTCCCTCTCATTATTTGTTTAAACACTCACTTACAGCTGCCTATGCCTCGCATACATAGATAACTTTAAAAACTGGAAAGCCTTTACAATACACACGTATCGTCATACGTTTAAGTAATTTTTTTCAGTAACAATTCTATTCAATTTTTCATTTGCAACCGATGGACATTCACTGTTGGACTTAGGTCTTTTCAGGGATCTCCGCACCACACGATTTTGTGCCGCTTGAATTCAGCGCCTCCCGTGACTTTTTGAGGCAATATCTTCTTCTGTTTGATGTTTAACTGCCAAGATCTTTTGAACAATTTTAAACAGACTTCCACAGTTTACATGTTTGTCTATGCATAAATGCATATTCAGTACCGATGCAATGTGCCTGTGTTTAAATAAATTATATCCATGTTCATCATCATTCTCCTGCCCTTATCCCAATCTAAGTGGTGTCGGCACAACAGTTACAAACATGTTGTCACATGATTTGGCTACGTATTTTACGACCGGCCGCCTGCCTGAAGTCAACTTACCTTAGTCGCCTTTTACGACACCTCGGTAAGGAAATGAGGGTGGTCTATTCTATGCAGCCGGATACTACACGTCACATACCTTAGTCGCCTCTTACGACACCTCGGTAAGAACGAAGGGTGATCTATTCTATTCTGCCGGATACCACACGGCGTAAATTATATCCATGTTATTATTTAGTAAAATTTATAGGTTTGTGCACCTCTGATATATTGTTAACAGATAATTTTAAAGGAGATATAATATGATGTTATGTAACTGAAATAGCAGTATGTTGATGCGTCATACTTACATATTTTCATAATTTATTTGTTTTCCAGAAACGTCTACCTACAAGTCTGCAATATACTTAAGTATTATTGGGGTCGTCGTATTTTTCCTTGTGCTGTTAATAGTATATTTAGTTTGGAAGATACGTAAAGAGAAGCAGTTTAGAAAGGAATTAGCTGCCGCTGGACTTTTGTACTTTAAGGAAGGTGTGACGAAGTCTCTCAACCCAGATCTGGGTATTGACGAACAGGCTGAACTTTTACCGTATGATGAGAGATTCGAATTCCCTCCGGAGAAACTTAATTTAGGTAATTATGAAAAAAATTACAGCTAGTATTTCTTTCTCAATCAATTCAATCCAACCGAGAGTAATATCCAAAACCTTTGGTTTGTGAAACCAATGACGATAATTAAAAAAACGTGATAGTAAAAAAAAATATGCGGAGAATATACTATTTTCTTGAGAATTCAGCATGCCGATCGCATGCTAACTTATACTTAAGATATATCATTGAGAGGGCGGGACCCTTAAAAATGGTCACAAACTAAAACCTCAGGCAGTAAGTAACCTATGATTTTTATTTACATATTGTAAAAAACGTGTGTGCTACAATATCATTTCTGATTGTGCTTCGTTTTATTGCGAGAGAAAATCTAGAAAATAGTTCTAGAGAATATGGATTTGAGTAACCTGCTTATACGAGTTATCAGTGAGTGAGAAATTTAACGTCCTATGCAGTTTGGACCGAAGACGCCTTATTCTAGCAATGGTATAACAAGCCACTTTACACAAAGAAAGTGATGAGGGTATGGCTTAAATGCGACAGGGAGTATTAGACGATTGCGTTGTATAAATAGTGACCCGCCTCAACTGAAAGGGTGATAGATGTTTACAAATTCTATTTGGTAATCATGTCGCTATTTATATTTCTTCTAACAATTGATAACCCATCCTTAAGTTCAGGTAATTTTGTGCCCGTAAAGTCTCTATATCTTCATATGTAAATATTTTTTTATATTCCAAAACAACTTGAAAATAAAATTTAACACATTATTAATTCTCCGTGGTATATTCCAAGAACGGATCTGTATTTATCTGTGCCAAGAATCTTTGAGCGAGTGCAAAAATAGCTAGCGAGCTCAAACAAGTTATTGTTAACTATATTTGTTTATTTAAGGTAAACAGCTAGGTGCAGGCGCGTTTGGTGTTGTTTACAAAGCAGAAGCTCGTGGTATTATCAACGCTGAAGAAACAACTCCTGTAGCTGTAAAAATGGTTAAAAAAACAGCTGATAATATGTATATCAAAGCACTAGCTTCGGAGCTCAAGATAATGGTGCATCTTGGGAAACACGTCAATATTGTTAATTTACTGGGCGCATGCACTAAAAATGTTGGAAAACGTGAGTAAAGTACTTTGTTTTAGCACATCCATTAGTTTTAAAAGTCCTGTGTAACGACGTTTAGTTCGCCGTGTGGTATCCGCCAGAATAGAATAGACCACCCTCCTTTCTTACCGAGGTGTCGTAAGAGGCGACTAAGGTAAATGCCGTGTGGTAGCCAGCTGCATAGAATAGATCAACTTCATTTCTTACCGAGGTGTCGTAAAAGGCGACTAAGGTAATTTGACGTCAGGCAGGCGGCCGGTCGTAAAATACGTAGCCAAATCATATAACAACATGTTTGTAACATGTTGTGCTGACCCCACTTAGAGTGGGATAACGGCAGGAGAATGATGTAACGACGTTTATTGGGTGAAATACTATGTTTTAAATAAAAATTTACATTTAATGACTCCTTATGCGGTGATTGAATAATCGTGACGACATTAGCAAATTTGGAGAGAATTTCTTGGGTGCATCAGTTACCACGTATCTCTACTGCAATCTAGGTATATGGTACTAGACCACGTAGTGCCTCTATTTATGAGTATATATACTTATATTTGATTTGGACACCTTTTTTGTATGGCTATATAATTTTTTTCTACCATAAGCGAGTTAAATACATGGGAATTTAAATCACTTGCCATGCAACTACGACAGATAAAATGTAATTAATTTTTATTCATTATTAATTGTGATACAATGGTTTTAGTATACTTAGCTAGGCTTATACTAATTCTATTGTTATTATTCAACTAGTTCCGTATGTCAAAAAATAGATTTTAAAATCTTCAGCATTAATATTAGTATTTATATTAAAGTGAATAAAATTTGTACATTTACAAAACAAATAAAAATGTTATAGACTAATAATCAACAGTGGGCATACTTTTGTTTACGACACAAATGTTTACGGCATAAATTTGATTATAGCAACGGGCTTAATCAAAACCAACGCAAACTTGCGACAGCGTTAGGTTTGTTAAATCTTTTGCAATTATTTCAACCAGTATATTATAATATAAAACAAAGGTTTAATATTTAATTTATACGTAGGTTTTAATTTCACAATAGCGAAAATTTATTTTAACTTTTAGAGAGGAACAATCTTGTAATACATGATTTTTTAATAACTTACCGTTTACTTGGCGCACGCAAGGACAGCAGTAAATTTTGCCGTTTTCGCAATATTCTTTTTTGATACTCTTCTCCTATTAGTCTATAGCCTTCCTCAATAAATGGACTATCTCACACTCAAAGAATTTCTCAAATCGGTCCAGTAGTTCCAGAGATTAGCGTGTTCAAACAATCAAACAAACAAACTCTTCAGCTTTATATATTAGTATAGATTTGACGATACTAGACTTAGAATGTCTGCACAACCTTAACGTCTGTTGAACTTTCTTTTATATCGTGTTTACAGATCAGTGACGTGACTGTTCGTATTAGACGGAATTTGATTCTGTGTTATCAACAACACAACGTGTAATAAAACTAAAAGTGATTTCTAAAACTATCATTTGGAATGCAAACTTGGATTTTAAATTTAGTTAAAAACATCAAAGAGAAAAAATAACGAACTATTTTGCTATAGCTCGCGATTAACGACGGATAATGAACTATTTTATTATGGAATTACGCATAATAACGCCCTTATTCTCTAAATTATAAATTATTTTATCTACTCTGATACTATAATACAAAGATTATAAAACTGAAAACAAAATTCTTATGACAAACATTACATACAGAACAAAAATAAAAAATTAAAAAGTTTCATTACGATACAGGTCTTGTATGGATACCTGTATCATAATGTTACTTTTTAATCATAACAATACACCTATACAACTTCCAGCTGGACCAAGGAGGTTGAACCTCTACCTTAAAAAAAAAGGTTTCAATGAATGGGTCCGCGGCGACGCAACACGCATGCGCAATCGATGTTTGCGCCTTGGCGCCAATATATGACATTTAAAAAATCTGTTCAATATTTAAACGAAGTTTAGTTTTGCTTGTAAAAAAATAAGTTTTTGTGTAAAAACATGTCTGAGAGCGGGGATAGTGGTAATTGTACACCACCAGATATTCTGAAAGCTGCGTCAAACATGACCGTGAACCTGTTGCTGACGAAATCTAGGAGCAACTATATTAAATGGTACCACGAGTTCATGGAATGGAAACGTACGTTTTACGTATTATAGTATGAGAGTAGATAAAGTAGTGTATGATACTGTACATAACTTGGTCTTATAACACTCCTGTGACACTATAAAAAAACACACGTGTTATAAGAACCCTTATTATGCAACAGTATCATAAACTACTATAAGAGACATGTAACTATTAGGATACGAAATATATTTTGGATATTACATGCTACATATTGTACGGACTCCATCCATGGCTGTAGTCAACCGTTAAAAGGGTTAAAGTCCGTTTGTGTTGGTGATGACTAGTCATAAATCGATCATCAGCAGAAATTCTCAGGTCTCTTGAAGTTTTAGAAATGTTATTTAAGGTTTGTTTGTTATATTACAGGAGAATTGGTTGTAATTGTGGAGTACTGCAAATTTGGCAATATACACAACTACATGCAAAGACATCGAGAGGTTTTCATCGATCAATTGACGGATAACAAAGAGAAGAATCTCGGCAGAGTCAACAGAGCTTTTTCTTGTACGGGAAGTAGTGGGTAAGAAACTTGTATTGCTAATAAATATCCAAGATATTTTATTCTTTAAAAGACTTTTAGAACTTCCGGACTCGATGTCAGTTTTGTCTTAGCGATTATATAAAATGGGTTTGATATTAGTCAGCCACTTTGTTTATATAAAAAGGTAAACAGTTTAGTAAATGAAATAATATTAGGGCACGATGGGGCAAGCGTATCGTAATGCGAATAAAAAGGTTGTATCTATGGTTTGTATAGGGTACTTTTTTTTCTTTTTCAGTACGCATTCGGACTATTTTGGTTCGAATCACACCCAAGAAACAGACCACACTTTTGTGAACACTGCGAATACGAATAGATCTGGAAGAAAAGGTAAATGAAGTTTTTAAACAACTAAAACACATATCATAACATTCACCTTAATTAACTAATAATTTATATGTTTTAACTTTATATGGTTAATAAAATGGCGACATTAAAATACGATTATAGTTTATTTTTTATTAGTAAATAATGACAATGGACTATAAATATTCTCCTTTAGACGCAAAGTAACGACCTATTAATGTCCACTACTGTCTCTTTAGCCCAAATCGTTACTCCAAATCAATTTGTCATGTTTAATACCGTGTATGTTCCGAAAATTGTCGCGACGTTTGTTTTTTTTATTGTTGACAGACTATCGTTAGATTACTGATGAAGATAAATGAGAATGTAAACATAGATGAGTTAGTTGTTATAATCATAGTTTTTTTAATGGTTTCTCCATGACGTTTTCGTTCAATCGCTTTTCACTATGGTTTGACCAGAAAGGTTACTACGGCCTTTCGAATATCAGAACTTTGTCTTAAAAATAAAAATATAAATAAATATAATAATATACTTTGTTTTTCCACAAACATCATCAGTTCATCTCAGATTGAAAGTCACCTTATGATATGGAAAGACGCAATATGTGTGAAATCGTTTTATTTGTAATTAAGTAAATCATAAGCAATACATCTGGAATCTTAAATTAATATTATACTATAATTTTAAAGTGTAAGAGATAAGCTTAAATTTTGTCATAAAAATATAATAAACGTTGGTAAATATTTTTCAATATTAAACTACAATCATTTGAATCGAATTTTTGAATCGAATTTCAAAACCGAATTTTAATCGTTAATCCGTTACCAATTGCTAAGTAATATTAAATTTAATCAAGGCAAAATAAGGAAGCATAAATTAAATCTTTATGAGGCTTCCGCTGGTTCTGAATTTCGGCTGGAATTTCGCTCTTACCGAAAAAAATCCGCAAGAAACTGTGCGGTCGATCTTTCAACATTTTTAATTTAATTAATTAAGCTTTGAAGCTGGAAGCATTTTCAGATCTACGAATTCCTTTCATTTATATAATCCTTAACTGCGTAATATGGCTAACGTATGAGTGTGTTCCTTACAACTAATAGAAAGCTTTGTAGGGGCAAGTCTAATATGGATTATGAAATTAAATTATAGCAGAGAATACCCAGGCCAACGAATAAATTAATTAAATATAATTTACTTTACTTGTGTTATGTTTTAGAACTTTATTGTTAGACGTAGTTGTAACTCATAAATAAATGTAAAACATTTTAAGATTATTCCGAATAGTTATTTGTTTTTGCTACTCGGGATTTCAATGATTTGTTTGTTTATTTTAAACCTTAGCAAAAGTACAACTAACAATATCGTTTTCGTTCATTTATGTTTGTAAATTATATTTAAGTTCAGATAGTATTTCCGAATTTTACGTCTTAAATATTTAAAATCTTATTTCAATTAATACATTACTAACTCAGGAGCTTAGTCGTCGCAGACTTAAATGCCGCGATAGTCTTTCAACTTTGCCTAATAACAAAAGTGACATCGATCAAATTTTTCGTTCAGATGTGAATGATGCACAAACATTCTTTTAAAATGCGATACGGATATGTAAATAGTTAATAAATGTTTTCTTATAGCGGAGACTACCAAGTGTCCTTTCAGTTTCAAATAAGTTTTGCATTTGAACTTGCTAAGTATTATGTTACTTTAATTTTAAGTTAATTAAAGGAGTTGTTATCTCTTTCGCGTGGTTTAAAATAATCTTTACATCCCATTAAATTAAAAAAAAAAGTAAAGTAGCGGCCTGTTGCAATCCCACTGCTGGGAATAGGCTTCCTCTCTCCGTTTCTGGAGAGAAGGGTTGGAGTTAGCCCCAACCACCCCGCCTACCACGCTGCTCCAATGCGGATTGGTAGGTTATACATATCAACAGAATTCTCTAGAGATATGCAGGTTTCCTCACGATGTTTTCCTTCACCGAAAAGCGTGTGATAAATTGGAATTATCAATTAGACACGTGAGTTTTAATAGAAAAACTCATTGGTGCCTGCCCGGGTTTGAACTCGTGTTCCCCTCGAAAGAGTCGCGCGGTCTCACCGCTGGACTCTCACAGCTCCAAATTCTAATTCATCGTAACTGTCCTATTTTATTGTTACTAGGCTAATATTCATAACGATAATGCAAGTTTGTTTTCGTACAGATAATGCTAATCAGACAGTGGTGTTTGTTAGAGGTAACAGTAACATTTGTGTTTGTAGTTTGTTGTTATGTATGACAATGATAAATAGCTTATTTTCACTTAGTTTTACATTGTACTTGTACACCCATATCAAAAATATAAGTATTAAACAAATGTAAAATCCCGTCACTTTTTAGTGAGATTATTGCTTTCAAGTTGTTATCTAGTATTTATTGCATCCAAGTATAGTTTTGAATATAAAACGATGTATTTTTTGTTTGATTTGGATTTACTGCTATTATGTCTGTTTAAGCGCTGTGATAGCCCAGCGGTAAGACTGTGCGACTCTTTCGAGGGGAACACGAGTTCAAACCCGGGCAGGGACCAATGAGTTTTTCTATCAAAACTCATGTGTCTAATTGATAATTTCAATTTATCACACGCTTTTCGGTAATGAAAAACATCGTGAGGCAACCTGCATATCTCTAAAGAATTCTGGAGATATGTGTAACCTACCAATCCGCATTGGAGCAGCGTGGTAGGTCTTAACTCCAACCCTTCTCTCCAGAAACGGAGAGAGAAGGCCTATTCCCAGCAGTAGCATTGTAGCAGGCCTCTACTTTTTTTTACTATGTCTGTTTTTAAGTTAAAAGCTATTTAGTTAAACTCTTTCATATTTCTTAATTATAATTTTGTAATATAGTATTTGATTCCACCTTCGTGCTTTTAATATGATCACCAAATTAATCCAATATGTTTTATTTGTTCACATTAGAAATTATTAATAATATTGATAAAGTAGTTTTATATTTGTTTGTAAATACAAGAAATAATGTCAAATTTAACTATGCATGTAATTTATTATTTTGTCTGTCCTGTAGTGAAACTTGTTCATTAAAAATACTTATTGTATTAAAAACAATGGTCACTTTCTGTAACGTTATATACAATGTCTATATTTAATGATCGCAATAATAATCTACTTCTAGTTATAATGATGCGTCATGGCGCTATATTTGTCCTCAATAATTTTTTCCTTCCTTTTAAAGAAACGAGCCATTTTACAGGTAATTAAATTATTTACCTATTCTAGTATCGGAGACTGGTTACGTGCAACCCGAATGGAGGTCGAATTACGAGAGTGATTATAGTTTCGATGGACGCAATCCTCGGCCATTGACCTCGCGCGACCTATTAGCGTGGGCTTTCCAAATAGCAAGGGGCATGGAATACCTTGCGAGCAGAAAGGTATATTTGTTATATTTTTATTTATGGGTATGATTTTATTATATATGGCAAATTTAATTTCAATTTAATTTCAAAATATCCTTTATTCAAATAAACTTGTAAACAAGTACTCAACCTCCTACTAGAGAAAAGCCAGTGAGAAATTCGGCGTTTGCTATTTTCAAAATGTAATTGTTAAACCTAGTTACATTTTGACATTGCTATCTTGTACAAGGTCGTAGAGTAGTTATATCCAAGTATTCTTATTATTTATGCAAGTCGCAAAAGTACAATAGACTTTCTGTAGCAGCGTATCTATACTAATATTATAAAGAGGAAAGATTTGTATGTTTATTTGTTTGTATGTTTGTATGTATGTTTGTTACGTTTTCACGCAAAAACTACTGGACCGATTTCGAAAATTCTCTCACCATTGGAAAGCTGCTTCTTCACTGAGCAACATAGGCTATATGTCATTTTCAAAAACAATATCCACAAAAAAGTCCGCGATACCATATGTCTAACTATTATAGTTATGCCAATATAACTACTTTTTTACATTGTAAAAGTTGGTAAAAGTGCTGACAATAATCAAACCATTTTATTCATATCTCTGTATTATTCCTTATCCCATTAAATGATATTTTATGAATAACTGTTTCAATACCTGTAAAATACTTTTTAAATTATTAAAATCCGACATCCCAATCAAAAGATTTTACGAATTTAAGAATGTAAATCGAAATCAAATAATGCCATAACAAACCTAACCTACCGTTATAGCAGGGCCTGCACTTGGTGAGTTAAGTCTTATTCCAAGAATACTAATGATACCCATTTTTTATAATTAAATAATTTACAAAATAAATCTATAGTCCGATTTCGTAGACTTTCCACTACCACGAGATCTGTATGGACGCGGGTGAAACCGCGGGGCTTTGCTAATATTTAATAAAGTGGTGTTAGAATTGAAACATAAAAGTACATATAATTCTCAATAATATAATTGTAATATGGTTCTCAGGTTTTGCACGGCGATTTGGCAGCTAGGAATGTCTTGTTAGCGGAAGATAATGTTGTCAAGATTTGCGATTTTGGATTAGCAAGAAGCATTTATAAAAATGATGAATATAAGAAGCAAGAAAACGTAAGCATACCTAGAATAAGCAATGTTTACTACAGTGTAATATTACAGTGCATTCATATCAAGTTAGGCGTGTACGAACATAATATATTGAAGAGCAATGATTAATACTTGCTGAGGTTCCGAACTATAGCTTTTCCTATAATATGCTTTTTTAGGACGTATTGCATGGCTTTTACGATTTTAATATGCAACAGTACAAATAACTATTGATGTAATTTTTATGGAAACATTTCCTCATAATTGCATTACATTAACATAAATATATAACGCAGATTTGTACTTCATCGATGCTTCAGATTGTATATAACCATAATTTCAGTACTTTTTTTATCTATACACTTCGGACATACATCTCATAGACACACCACATTAAATATATCGGAGATAAACTGCAAGAAAGCCAGTCTTCGATGGTATGGTGATGTAGCTCGTAAGCCACAAAGTTACGTCGGAAATCGATGTCTCAGTATGGTGGTCTATGGAGCTAGACCTCGCGGTCGTCCAAAAAAGTATTGGGTTGAGATAGTGTATGCCGACACGAGAGGCAACAATTTACACAAATCGGACGTTCAAGATCGGGAAAAGTGTTGGCAACAGTGTAAGAAAAGCAGGTCTAAATCGGGACCAATGCTGAGTTGAAGAAGACACAATACATTAATGAAATACTGATACAAAAGTTAATGATATCAAATAAACATGTGCCTTTTTAAATAGATGTCTAATTATTATTATTTACTATATAACAATGCTTGTTTGGATAATGCTTCGCTTTGCGATTTTGTCGTGGAGTCTATCTCCTGATGACGCTTCGGTTGCGGGGCGAAACGATTGTTGAGTTTGTGATAGTGAACGTGTGTAGTGCTTGTATATTGTGATGGCAGTGGTGGAGGTTTGTGTATGTGTTTTTACGAATCACGCCCGTCCGATACATATCGGGTATGAAAAAACGGATAGTCCACTATACTTTTAGTACTATATATATTTTCTATTTACTGTATCGCGGAATATAGCAAAATAATTTTATTATTATTTTTGTAGATGTCTAATTATTATTTCATAAAATAATTAGTTTGTTTTGTTATTTTTTGTATGCGTTTTATTTTTATTTTAAGCGTTCACATTAGTTATTAGTTAGTTAGTACTACTATTTCAGAGCCCGCTTCCAGTTAAATGGTTAGCTATCGAGTGCATGACAGACCGCATATTTTCGACACAATCTGACGTATGGTCCTTTGGTATTGTATTATGGGAGTTATTCTCACTTGCAAAGACTCCGTATCCTAATGTGAGTCCCACAAGTCTCGTACAGTGGCTCAGTGACGGGTGAGTAAAGAAATAGTACTTTTTTGAAAATAATATTTCTTCAACAAGATGTACATGCGCATCGCATGGTAATGGCATCATGATGACGATAATAGTAATGTATTAATTTTAGATTGTAATCATGATCTATGATCAAAATAAGTGATTGTAAATTTAGCTGATCATATTATCTGGTTAATAAAGCTTTATATGAAAGAATACTCCTTCGCTAATCACCAGAGAAGGTAATTTCTCCAGGCATAATAACGTTGAAAGCAACAAGACTATAAGTAGGCATATAATTCTACCGTCACTTACATTTATATTGTTTTAACCCATTGTGATAAAAAAGCAATTACAATTTATTAATAAATTTGTTAGTTTTTATCGGTTTATATTTAAATATTTTTGATATTCAGGCACCGTCTCGAAAAACCCCAGTATGCGGATGATCGAGTATACGACGTAATGAAGCGATGCTGGGAACAAAAGCCTACAATGAGGCCGAACTTCAGCCAACTTCAAGAGATTCTTGGATCATTTCTTGAGGACAATGTTCGGAATGTAATAAAAAGTTACACTATAATTAATTAAGTCAATACAAACACTCGTCTATCATAGTATCTTCTTTTCTTCATTCCATCCGAATCAGGGGACGGGGAATGCACAATAGATTTAATTTCGGGGAAGTTTAGGCTCAATTCATTGAGTAGTTAACTACTGTGGATAAGGTTTCTGTTTAGTAGTTTAGGTGCTCAAAGTAGGGCGCTTTGCTTTGTTTTACCTACCTGTTTTATCACGACTGTATTAATGGGAATGCCGATACGTTGTAACAATGGTAACATGGGAAAATGTTGCCAACTTGAAATTTTCTAACTTCCGGTTTGTAATACTCTTATTTGATTTTGTGATTGGAAACAATTGTGTGCTTCTCGAGTAAAACTTCTTGCAGTACTTATACAGTAATACACCCCAAGCGATATAGCTTTCCGGAGACATGTGTAGACACCTAGAGTAAGAACCTAAGGTAGCGCAATTCAATCTGCAATTACATTATCACCAGATACTTCTTGAACATAACGTCCCGACTTAGATCCGGAGTCCGCTTTCCTGCTCATTTGCCTATCGTTTAAATTTTATCATTTTTCCGACCACAAATTTTGTCAATTAAGAGTTTTATGGCTTAGGTTTTAAATACCATTATCAGATGAGCACTTTTAGTATATCTATTACTCCGTTATAATCGGATTTTTTTTTTTCGCTTATATATAGTAGAAATTATTATTATGCCATTAATTTATCCCAAAAGGCGGTATCACGCGGTAGCCACCTTTTTGTAAATAGGCAACACGTAATATATGGATTAGAATAATTATCAGAATCTAATCATCTATTGGGAATATGACAGGTCGAAGAAAAATAAGAAGTTATCAATTTTAAAAATAATATGCTCACGTTACTAAAATTCCCTTCTAAAGTAAATATTCCATTTTCTCAACAGCATTATGTGGATCTTAACTCAGCGTTTGCTGATATGAATATAAGGACTAAAGGACAGGAGGACTATCTGGCGATGATGAGTGCCCCTGACTATAATAACATGGTCACTCCCAGTCCTCACCATTATGTGAATGACATCAACAGTTTTTTCCCGCCAACGCCAACACAACTACTTCATGGTATGTAGGCTTACCTTATGTCCAAATATCGTGTACCGTAGAACATGCCAATTTTGCCAACAAGTATGACTTTGCCCTGGGGAAAGTTATAAGCAAATCTCTTAATAAGGAAATATATGTTTCCTCATTAGCAGATTTATTTATAGCTAAGACGTTCATGAATGAAATGGAATGAATAAAATAGATTTGCTTATAACTTACCTTTTGGGCAAAGTTTAATCTATTAGCAAAGTTGACATGCTCTACAGTAGTATTTTAATCTAAACTAGACGCCTCCGTATTAGGTTGAAGTGCTTATTAAGTTTAAATAAATTCATCATTCTCCTGCCCCTATCCCACTCTAAACGGGGTCGGCACAGCATGTTACAAACATGTAGTCACATAATTTGGCTACGTATTTTACAACCGGCCGCCTGCCTGACGTCAACTTACCTTAGTCGCCTTTTACGACACCTCGGTGAAAAATGGGGGTGGTCTATTCTATGCAGCCGAATACCACACGGCACATACCTTAGTCGACTCTTACGACACCTCGGTAAGAGAAGAGGTGGTCTATTCTATTCTGCCGGATACCACACGGCGTAATTAAGTTTAAATAAATTATTATTTATAATACATTTTTGACTAAGTGTAACTAGTTATAAGACTATTATTTTAGAAAGACCAACCGCCGAGTTTCTTGCTGGCTCTTCTTTTCAGGAACGGTTTTCCGAACCAACAGTAGAGTTGACGACTCAAAAGCACTTTTATACTAGTTTACTTGAACGATGAAAATTTATAACTTGAATTTGTTTGATAAAATTAAGAACCAGCGGGTTCTATTATCAATAATAAATATGTGCTCAAACTTAATGTTACTGATTTTGAATTTGCCCAATGATTTAATATATTTCAAATGTAAATAGTTTAAATCCGTGACGTTTTAACTACGTATAATAATGACGCAAAACCTAGGAAAATACTTTTATTAAAATTAATCATCGATAAAATGTCTTAAAAAATGCTTTGATTGACATTGATATTTTAAATAAGATATACGTATTCAGAATCAACATATGAATTTTATTTTATATTTGTTGTTTTTAAAGAAATGTAACATAAAATGACACCATGTGGTGGACTTTTTGATATTTTATTAGTAGTTTATAAACTATTATTAGTGAAATAAATCCATTTATTTCATAATGTGATAATTTCATAAGAATATTTATCATATAAGCGTTTTTTTCCTTTTGTCAGACGGAACAGAAAATACCGCATTCTGATCACTTGAAATTGAAAATATACGGTAATAAAGTATAAGTAATAAAACGGCATGTTGATTGTCACTAACCAGAATATAAGTTCATTGAGTATTTTTACATCAATTGCATTGAAAGTGAATGTTTTACTTTGGATATTGATACAAATGTTGTAAGTTGTGTTGCATGACTGTAATTTGTAATTAGTTAAACAACCCTTATAATATAAACCTTTATAATATCAACTTCCTGTAATAAGTAATCGTTTAAATTATGATATCTCACAAAGCAGCAGTTTGTATTATTTGAGCATCAAAAAAGCGCAGTCTAATCATATGTGGTCTCGAAATTCCTCATATTATCGAATATATCCAAATAATCGATATAATAAGATCAGATTATCGTTATAATAATATTTTTAAAGTATTGACAGTATAAATTAAGTTTAATGTTGGATATATCCTTCGTGACTTTGAGGCTGCGGATACACT
Organism: Morpho deidamia; assembly: GCA_947086505.1. Classification (NCBI taxonomy): domain Eukaryota; kingdom Metazoa; phylum Arthropoda; class Insecta; order Lepidoptera; family Nymphalidae; genus Morpho; species Morpho deidamia. The sequence goes on from CAMTZC010000025.1 coordinate 9,037,994, forward strand.
AAGTACCGATTTGTTACGCGAAGAGTAGAGTGAATCCTAATTAAAGCATAAATTAATAGCAACACTAAGCGAACAGTGTAACCAGAAAGTTCGTTGATCTATTGACTTATTTGTGTTAATCGCTCACCAATCGCAGATTGCGTCGCTGTCTAATGTAGCCACAGTTTAAAGTAACAGCCTGTTACTATGCCCACTGCTGGGCTAAAGCCTCCTCTCTCCGTTTTGGAGAGGATTGGAGCTAAGACCTACCACGCTGCTCCAATGCGGATTGATAGGTTACACATATCCCTAGAGAATTCTCTAGAGATATGCAAGTTTCCTCACGATGTTTTCCTTCACCGAAAAGCGTGTGATAAATTGCAATTATCAATTAGACACATTAGTTTATTAAAACTTTTTGATGGCACCAATGAGTTTTTCTATTAAGAAAAACTCATTGGTGCCTGCCCGGGTTTGAACTTGTGTTCCCCTCGAAAGAGTCGCACGGTCTCACCGCTGGGCTATCACAGCTTTGCCGCAGTTTAAGAGTCTCAAATAAAAAAGGGAAGAATCTGCACAACAATTGAATGAAGCTTTTTAAAATACGTACTTTATATGTGTGCGTGCTTCGTAGATAAAAAATCTAAACTATAGTTATTGTAAATTTAATTAGTATTCTAACATGGTCACTTAATAATCTATTATTAGCACATTGGGTCATGTTTATAATTTATGTAACTATTCATGTGACTACAATATTTATAATGCAACAAGGCAAAATGAGCTTTATGTAAATAAAAAAATTGTTACATGAACACCATTTCCTCTTTTTTATCTCAGGCTGTGTGTTGTATTTTCCTAAAAGCAAGTATTTAATCGTAAAATACATATCGCTTGCAGCGATGCGAAGCTATCATCCTTATATGCGAAGACGAAAAACTTAAAACGTGCCGTTTTGAAACTTTCCGCATCATTAATGTTAACTGTAAAATTTTACCATTATATACATGAGGAGTAACGTGTATTAATAGAATATTTAATTAGAATTTATATTTACAGATGATGAAGGATATCTACAGATGAGCCCAGCTAATAAATGTATATTCAGTCCAAGATCACCTATTGCCAAATTTGATTTCGATGAACGAAAATTGAATCCAAAATCATCTGGATTAGAACACACTCAAGGCTCGGAGTCAACCCCAATGTTAACTTTAAACAGTTTGCCTGCAAATAGCGGTTCGGAATCGGATCACGATGGAATGTCCCCCTATCTTAAAATGTGTCCAAAAATCGACGAAGAAACAGACGAGGTATTCGAAGTAAAACAGTATAATTTCAAAAACGCCAAAAACAACCAGAATAGGGCAGTATCAAACCCTACTTATATAACATTGAACGTGGATTTAGAGAAGAAACCACAGAACATTTCCAATAATTACATCAACGTCAATGTACCAAATGGTCTAGTCAAGTAAATTATCTTTTTCCGCACAATAACGTCTGCTATTCACTACTTTTTATAGTGCTCCTTAGATATCTGATTTTCATCTTCTAATATTTGATCTCTTACTAATAATTTTGATTAAATATATTAATATTAAAGTAAATGTGTAGAAATCTCATTTAATTCTTTTGGTTTGGTATTGCTATATACTCGTATACTATGTTGACTTTCGTCTATTTTTCATTAACATTTTTTCTTATTCCACCTGTAGGATAAATGGTAAATAGTATTTATTAATAAACGTGGGAAAAATACCACGTAAATTGGGATGGCTACGAAATATGTGATATTTTGTTTTAGACTGGTAGTTTGAAGATATGGATAGGTATTATTTTATTTAGTGTAGTTAAAGTTTATTTGTCGTATTCAAAACCCCACCATATAATAGTAAATATGTTAATATTAAATTTTTTCTACGTATTTTGTTCTGATTTGTAATCTGTATTTAAAAATAACGAAAAATTGTGTACCATGAATTTTTTTTTTCAATTAAACATTTTTATTTTCATAGAATATTGTCAGTCAGATATTTTAGCTAAAAAAATGAAATTTTATTGTAAATGCAACTACTTTGTAATTGCAGAAATATTTCATATATCATTTACAAGTAGATTGTTATGTTTCAAATATATTTTTTATCACCCGTTAATTATTAGTGTAAGTCGATTGGAATAAAGTCGTATATAACTGGCTATATCAGTCTTTTTTCGATGTTAACAGATGCAAATATATTATACATAAAGTCGGGTAAAAAAAAATGTTACACCATAGAATAGCCTGTACATTATTGTTTCAACTTGATATTCAAGTTTACGTTTTATTTTATTACATCCTGTCATTTAAGATATATTACAAACATTCTTGCCTTCCGTTAGTTCATTTTCGAATTTATTTAATCCGTATGGATTTATATATATGTTGATATTTGCATGTGAAGAGGAATACTATTGTTAAACGTGATTGTTGACAGATATGTGGGTCCCAGATTTCATTTGCAGAAGTTTAATTTTTTATCGAATAGGTGTAGTTACACAACGAGAGTTAAGAACAGAAGAAGTGAAGGAAAAAATCATTAAAAGAAAATACACAATTGTATCTCAATTTTTTCACAATTGATTTAATTTTTAATATTACAGTTGAACCGTTTTCAATATTTTTTATGAGTATTATAAATCAAAAGAAGTGGTTTATTTATGGTTTACTCGGATCCCAAAGCTTCCCAGCAAACCTTGAACGAAAATTTTTTTAGTATGTGATTCCCTTTTCAAAGAGACCAGACTTACGAGTAAATTGACTTACAATTAAAGGTGCATTTTCACAAAACGCGTCTGGAAGCTTATTGAATGTTAGTGATTTTTCCTCGCTTTCGATTTCCATATGTTATGAATTTTTCATACAACATCCTGGATCTCTTTATAAAACATAAAATGAGACTTCAGCAGGCCTACCATAAACTCTTATTGCGACTCAATTGAAGACGTAAACGACGACCGCGAATCGCTTTCTTTTCGTACCATGGAGTGTGAATTGCATTGGGGTCGTAATGTTTGAAAAGGATAACGTTATATGAACTATAGATAACTCTGTCTCTTTTACTCACATGTTCTTAGGACAAATCCCAAACGCTCATTCGGCAACGACTTAAAGTGTGTGTCTTTAAGACGTCATGGTATGAAAAAGCAAAACAATTTAGTTTACGTCTTCAATTGAGTCGCAATAAGAGTTCATGGTACGCCTGCTTTTTTGAGTTTCTTCTTCATAACTGGTACAAAAAAAGTATAGAATATATTTTTGTAAAAGAAATCGATATAGGAGATACGTCTCGGACTATTTTAAGAAATTGTCGTTTCTAAATGTTTACGAAATTATTATAATTGTGCTTTGTGTGTCTATCAAAATGTAATAATGTCTATCGATGTGTTATATGTAATCTAAATTTGGTAAATTACATGTCTGTTTATAAGTAGATGCCATATACTCGATCTAAAAAAACAATAAATATTAAATACGAATGGTACTTTTATTTAAAAACCTGCTTATAAGTGTTTTTAAATTTTTTTATTGGTGTGTTTAATTTCGTATTTGAAAATAGAATCTACGTATTTAAAACATATCAATATTATGACATAGTATATAAATTTGTAGAAATAAAATATTTCTATATTATATTTCTGGAATTCTATATATATTATAATAAATAATATATTTCTGGAATCATTTTCAAATTATATTTTAATACAACATCTCGTACATCTATTCAAAATGAAAGCAAGCAATTTTTGATTTTTACTTACTCAAGAGACAGTATACGATGATACCAATGTAAAACCAAAATTAATGTCCAATGATCCAATTAAAAAAAGGCATAATGTAAGTTAATATGACAATTAAAATGAACAAATTGTATTTAATATAGCATTTTATTTTAAATTAAAACAATACCTATAGTTAATTGTTTGTATAATTTAGACCACGTTTTAAAATGTTACTTTCCCCAGTCAAACACGGGTCTGAAAACTGCTTTCGTTACCTGTAAAATAAGACTTTTGTGATTCAAATTTAAAAGTAATAATAATTATTATTTTGCCATAATCTGCGATATAGTAAATAGAAAATATATAGTGCTAAATGTATAGTGGACTATCCGTCTTTTCATATGACATTTTTCATATCCGATACATGCAGGAATCGTAAAAACACATACACAAACCTCCACCACTGCCACCACAATAAACAAGCACAGCACACGTCCACTATCACAAACTCAACAATCGTTTCAGCCCGCAACCGAAGCACCATCAGAAGATAGACTCCACGACAAAATCGCAAAGCTTTGCGATAACTATAGAACGATGCTTGTTTGGATAATGCTTTGCTTGTGTCAGAAACCTATTAAAATTTTAATTTCTATGGTTAATATTCGCTTATACATATTGAAATATCGATATGAAATACCGAATACCTCGATATATAGGTATACTCACCTTGTATGTAATTGTACTTAATTAAAATACAGGATTAAAAAAATATGTAACAGCGTGGTCTGAGCCTGGTAAAAAAAAGTATTTACGCAGCAATATAATGCTATCTGGCTCTAATAAGATTAATATAATGTTAAAGGGGTAAATCGTATTAGAGATTAGATTTTTAAACACTGTTAGTTAGTAAACTTTCTATTATAATAATTTGTGTTACCTACCTCTGCACATGCAACTATCATACTTTTAGGAATATTGAGTACTGCACCCACTGCGTCTTTTATTGTCTGTAAAAACAGGAACATATTTAACTATAAAACATAATATAATATACAGACGTACTGTGTATTGGGAGAAATCTCTTAATTGTAATAGATTTTCGTTCGTGTTTCGGTATTTAACTATATAATTTAGCTTTCGTCAATAGACTTTGTTAGATTAATATGTTGTGTATTATGGTTTTAGTGCGTATCTTTCGCTAGTGATTTAATTTTATTTTCAATTTTAACATTACTGTTCTATAGTTCGTAGTGACTTTGAGCTTTCATATTCAACGTGTAGGTAAACTTATAACACAAAAAAATAATCTAGTTAAAAAAACAAAACAATTAGGCGTATACCATTAAGAGTCAATCACATTCTATAGTTCAGTAATTCTTAAACAGATCGAGATATGAAAATGAAATTCCAAGCAATAAAATAAAAAAATATTGGAAAATATATAATTGCTTTAACAAAATCTTAATGATTAAATAGATCTTTCAGTCTACTGACAGATGTCTTGTGTGATTACATTCCAAATACCACTTTACTCGCCACCGATTAAAATATTTTATACTTTGGGCAAATAGTATATGTCAGCGACTGGTCTCTTAGTTTCTCTTCTCAATATCTATTACCTATTTTAATACAATAGTACGAACGTTATCTTAATATTATAAAATAAAATCCCCAAAAGCTGTCTGGATGTATCGAGTTTCTCAAAATTTACTTAACGGTTTTTCATAAAAGATAGTGTACTCTTCAGGAAGGTTTAGGTTAGGAATTAATTTAATGGTACTTTCACTGCGAGATACAGGAGGTTGTGGAGCAACACATAGCATTTTATCCTAAAATCCCGCAGGTAACACTTTGTGATAAGTGCACTGATTTCCATGCGGATGAATCCGCGAGCTCAGCTAGTAAAAACAATATTCTTACATTAGGTGCAGGTGTGTCTACTGATGATTTTGTTGGGGCTGGTGTGCTGCTTGTGGTTGTTGGAGCGCTTGTTGTATCAGATAACACAACCACTACCACCATCATCACTAATAACAGATATAGTCCAATGTGAGCCATATCTTTCAATATCTGAACTAAACATAATCTTGACAACATTTTTCTTATATATATAGACTTTGATGCGCGTAACCGTCTATTGTACCTTAACTATAGAATGACGTGGGCAGCAACAACCAACTATGTTGTTTTTATTTCCACACCAATTGTATTTTTGTTTGTTACCTGCGGAACAGACACAACTATAATGCTGTCCGTGTACTGAATTTTTTTGGCTTTTGGAGCTTTGGTACATACGCAGTTTTCACACAAAATTTTTGTCTATCAATCTAAAAAAAAAGAAACCCTATAAATGTACCTCGAATGTAAATGATCGACAGTGAATTATTTAAACATTAAGTAAGTTGGTTAATTGCAATATTATAGAGGACGTTTGCGAACCCGCTGAAGGCGACTCCCATGGGCGATCGCGGCATATTTAATAAGAACCTGTTATTTTCTTATTTTTATAAATTTACAAGCCCTTTTAGGCGGTACACACTTTTAAAAGAAAGTATTAATAAAATATTAGAATTACGTGGCAAAATATTCGATGTTATAAAATGAAATAAAAAATTTAGGTCTATGCACCAAAGCACGGGCATGTAAATTTGGTGCTTTACATCGTTTGGAAAATATCAGCGTAAATAAATGGCTATAACTTATTTAAAAGCTGGTGTAGAAGGCTTTAAATTAGCTATAATGTCTATATTTTTAGTAAAAATGTATAGTTAATTAATATTCAATACCTGTCACCTCCAAATTACTTTAACAAATTAGGAAAATGTAGATTCAGAGCAACTAATGAGATGTTAATTTATTTTCTTTCAGCCGCCATTATGAGAAGTACATGAAATGTTTGTACAAATTTGGGTTTGTATACTTTGAGGACGTCGAAGGTTGAAACTAAGAGTATCTATTAGTTTCCTTACAATAATAATTCATAACAAGTTAAATATACTTAACTAAACATGGTTCAGCGTGAGAAATTAATTTACTATGAATGGCTTTTTGAGAAAGTTGGCCGACCAGTTAAGAGCAATATTATCTAGTATTTTCTTATCACAAATTTAAATTTGTATTATTCAGATTATATTTCGTAAACTTAATACTATCTGTACGTTATTCTGTGTAGTTTCATTAATTATTTTTCTTTTTATATTATTAATTATTTTTGTAATTGTTACTTTTTGTACTCAAAGTAACGTCGACGTCTAGAAATTATCGTTGGAAATTTTGCTTTGTTTGAAACCATTATCTGAAGTTCTTTCTAAAAACGATATTATAAAAAGATAATTTTGAAATCACTTAATAATGGAAAGGAATTTTGTTGAATTGTTAATTCTAACAAAGATTAGGAACTTAATCTAATTAACTAAAGAAGTTTCTTTATTACAAATAGCTTTTAACGATGTATTTTGTTAACTTAATGGTTTTATAAATCTTCAAATGTTTATGAATCAACGTTTATAAATTGAAAATGTTTCGAATATAATAATCAATCAATCAATTTTGGGTATTATTATTTTAGTAATAATAACTAAAATAATGATACCTCTTAATTTAAGTGTGTTTTGTCATAAATTCCAAAAAATATTTTTGTTAGTAAACTGTGATAGCCCAGCCTTGGCACCATGCGATCTTTCCGAGGGGTTGATGGATTCAAACCCTTGGCAAGCGCCAAATGTTTTTTTTGAGAAAACTTCTCTTATTGATATTTGAAATATATCGCTTTTCAGTCATGGAAAACATTGTGAGAAAACCTGCCTAGTGCAAAATATGTCTAGAGAATTTTGGGAATATGTGTAACTACTAGGATTACTAATAGTATTACAAAAGCATAAATCTTAGCTTAAAAAAAATTCTCGAAAAAAGGGTAGAGGAGGCCTATGGCCAGCAGTAGAATAATAAGAGGCCGTTACTTTATTTTATTTGGTAAGTTAAATTCAACTAACCCAATGGGTTGTTTTTAAATTACGATAAGGTGAAAATATCCGAATGTTAACAATATTTCAATAAATTATTTCCCTAACACAAGCAATATTTCAAACTAAACTAAGAACCCTTATTAAAGTTGTTCCTTTTTCTGTATTTAAAACTTGAAAAACATCGTTTTCGGTACATTTGTACTCAGTAACACATCGTCTATTCAATTAATTAGATATAAACAGGGTCCAGCAATTAATGCGTTTAAATGAGACATTAATTAATTTGGTAAATGACCGTGTTAAATTTACATCGGAAGAAAAGTGGAAGCTATAAAATAATGTTTTATTATCTATAAAAACGAGTTACAGTCGGTTTGTTAAATATTGTGTTTGTTTTACTAATTTGAACTAGGACATTCACGAAACCTAAGTATGAGCTCGATACCTATGCCTTAACGATAAATTGACCCTGCGTTCAGTTATGTTGCATACAATTTATAGAATAAAGCGCTACCTTGCAGAGTTGTGTAATACTAAAATGAATTTTGGTATACTCCACGTTTAAAAAAAATCCATGCTATGCTAAAACTGTAGTGTTCTATCCGTGTTTATACCTTATGCATGCAGAATTAGTAAAACCCATGCACTTGCCTTTGCATACATAAATCCTAGGAACGGGAATCGATTTAAAATTAATGAAAAAAATATATTTTTCGATACTTAAATATATTATATAATGACGATTTTAGGCGTTTCTATAGTCACAAAAATAATAAAAAAGATCGATCAGTCAAAAACAGCTATGAATTACAGTGAAAAAACTGAATAAATAATTTGACTGTGCAATTTTAAGTTCAATTAAAGATTCCGATCGTCTAGTAGGACGATTTTAACACTGGTTAGTGAGCTAGAGTTAAATTTTTTTAAGGAAATAGAGACGGAATACATTCCAACTACCTATTGATAGTAATTGTAAACCATAATGACTGATTTATTTATTTATTACTTAATTAGGTAAGGTAGGACTTACAATTAATATAACTAAATGATCACTTTTATAATTATTTAACAAATGATTTTTACTTTTTTTCTCTAAAAATGTTTGTAAACTCTAATAGGTACAGAAGTTTGCGTAATTTACACAAAGATGTCCCTTAGGACCCTCTTTGTGTTTTCACCTTTAGGTAAACGAGTAAACAGAAATTGCTGCAGTCCTTTGTCAAGTAATAAGTTCCTAAATTTCGCAAGCCACGGGTCGTTATGTCCTTTGTCATCATATTAAATGGCAACAATGTAATCACGTGACCGATAGCAAAGTAGGCTAGTAATTATAAGCCGTGTTTGAGAATTGTTTATTAAAGGCAGAGCTCACCATATTTGAAGGCAGTCTTCCTGTGAAATTTAACTAATACGTTATTAGACTGTTATGCTTGATGACTTGGAGTTTCGTTTAAACGAGACTTGTACGATTATTAAACACGCACGTGTTTAGATCCCGTTATAAATTGTCTGGGTTAGACAAGCAGGTTCGATCTTGTTGGATCGTAATAATCCAACCAGTATTGTAAGTTACTGTGTCGTTTATCTGCTGGCTAGGTAGATTCGCATCTACATAAATGTTCCGTGGATCACGTGTTATTAGAATTTAACCTTAAAAATTACTATTCATGTAAGAGCAACCACTGAGTTTCTTGCCATTTCTTCTCAGTAGACTCGTGGTAGAATCGTCCTAGCATAATAATTCTAGATTGTTATTAACTGAACCTGTCAATACTTGTTTGGCCTGTTCCATATGTTGTACCTGTACGTTTATCTTTGTTGACGTATTGTTTGGTAACATTTTCTATGTAGTAATCTCTATCATAATAAATTTAAAATCATAAGTGAAATTTCTGATATCACTAATAATATTTTTATGTGAAATACAGTGTATACGTATAATGGATACACTGGAAAAAACAGAATATATGTGAAATAGTTGGTAATCTGAAGTACATATGCGCATGCAGAATACATTTGTCTCCACGACAGCTGCAATTACGAGGAAACACCGCTTTCATTCGGCCCGATGCCTAAGCGATTTACCTTTCTAACTCCGAGCTTTCGAATTCGAGCAATTATCCTATCCCAGATGTGCTTTCAATATTCCAACATTGTTTAAATTTTAGAAGCTTTTACAATGTCACTTTTTTATATTTATGATAGCCTAGTGGTGAGACCGTGGGACTCTTTAGAGACGAACATGGGTTCAAACCCGGGCAGGCACCAATGAGGTTTTTCTATTAAAAATTATGTGTCTAATTGATATTTGCAATTTATCACACGCTTTTCGGTGAAGGAAAACATCGTGAGAAAACCTGCATATCTCTAGAGAATTCTAGGGATATGTGTAACCTACCAATCCGCAATGGAGCAACGTGGTAGGTCTTAACTCCAATCCTTCTCTTCAAAAAATGGAGAGAGGAGGCCTATTCCCAGCAGTGGGGTATTAACAACGGCCTGTTGTTTACGACTTTTTTTTATATGAATCAAGGAACCGAACGAATCAATGCCATTTGTATGAAGATAGTTGAAAGTGTTATAAGCTACATTTTATCAAGGCACTGACGTCTATACCGACGGAGTAGCGAGCAGAAGCTAGTTACAATATTTATACACGTAAGACTACTATTAAAATGCTTTTGCTTTTGGGCTTTACGTTATTGGAACTCAAAAAAACACATTTATCTGAATTAACATTACCTCAATATCCGTATGGATTTGTATTAATTTTAGTATTCATATGACAAAGTCTGACTGTTGCTTTGTTTGCTACGTTTTTATGGCTAATTCGCTGGGGCAATATTGTTAGAATTACACATATAGGATTTAAAAAACCTTATCTTTCCTTCAGGTATAGGAACACTGAACACTGAAGTCAAAGTGAATAAACTTGGTGTTATTGATAACTATCAATTAATTCGTGTTTTCGTCAGATGCAAGTTGTAACTAGCTTACTTGGCAACTTTTTGCTGTGAATCTGCAAAAATAATTTTTACCACGATCAATCCTTAGAGGTGTTATACTAGAGTAGGCTTAAAATGCGCCCTATTAAAAAAAAGAGTAAGCAGACTTATCCGTCTCTTTTTTTAATACGATTTTCATCTTTCATCTCTTATTATTAGTTGCGACACGCTCATTTATAGGCTAGCCTATGGCTCCCCTACTCTAGTGTATTAACTCTATGCTTTTATCATTTAAATATTCCTGTTCACGTGAGAACTTTAAAATAAAACTGTACAGAACACTTTTATACAAAAATGAAACGTTGCGTGAAAATCTGTGGTTAAAATATATCCGTGGTATAAACATATGAAAATTAGAACTGATGAGTGAACACTCATTTTCACAATTAATGGGTTACAAACCTTTTACATTGGGTCGTCAACGCAAGAATACCCTGTGATTATGTAGTAAAAGCAGAAATTATACAGAGAGCTTATCAAAAAGACCTCATCTGCATTTCATCGCGGGCTGCCGGGAAATTAACGACGAGATGTTGCCAGCTTGATTATTATTCATAAACTGTGGGGCCCATGTACGAATAAAATTGTTTTGACGGTCAAATTACGCAGTCTCGTTTTGGGCATTGTTTTCTTTCCATTTATTATAAAAAAATTCAGAATTCCTTTAATAAGTTTATGTAAAAGTAAAAGTAAAGTAGCGGTTACAATCACTACTGGGAATAGGCCTCCTCTCTCCGTTTCTGGAGAGAAGGGTTGGAGCTAAGACCTACCACGCTGCTCCAATGCGGATTGATAGGTTACACATATCAACAGAATTCTCTAGAGATATGCAGGTTTCCTCACGATGTTTTCCTTCACCGAAAAGCGTGTGATAAATTGCAATTATCAATTAGACACATGAGTTTTAAGTTAAGTAAAAGTTTATGTACTAATATTTAAATTATACCTAATTATTCAATAAAAAACTAGTGAATTTATACGAACGGTTTTTGAACAAGATTTTTAAATAAATGAAAGGAGGCACGACGACTTTGAAAACAATAAAAATCTTAAGAAATCTATATGAAAGTATAATTTTCCCAAATCATCTATATTCATATAATGTAAAATTTATATATTCTAGAAATTAATTTGTTCTTATAGTATTGTTGTTGTACAGCTCCTAACTACATTACTCAGTTGATTCATCGTTGGAATTTTCGGCAATTCCGTTCTAGAGACAAAAGACGAGGACAAGTAATTTCTAGAGTATTGTCTCACTTTCTCATTTCAATATAATATTAAATCATGTTTATATTGCATATATAAAATTCTCGTGTCATGAACATTACCATACCCTTCTGGAACGGCACGACCGATTTTTATGAAATTATATTTGTATATTCAGTACCCCATACCCCTAAGTGATAAGGGTTGTCCTCCCTTAGAGGATAAGGGTTGTTGGTCAATTTTTTTAATAATGTACACTACAAATTCCCTGAAAATAATTTATATGACAAAACAACGTTTAACCGGTCAGCTAGTATATATGTACTTAGATAGGCATCTTAATATAGTAATATTGGATAGATATACACGTAGAGTTCTTTCATTCTAAAAGTGCACGCCCCTCCACCAAATTACATTATATTAATGTGTGAGAGAAAATATCGACTGTACTATTTTATATATTATGTGCGCGCAGCAATTTCAAAGTTGACTCGACTCGTTCGCGCACTTAAAGGTCAACTAATTGCTCGACTGGTATAAGTCAAGCATTTATATGGCGGAGAATGCACGCTTTGTATGAGACAACACGTCTATTCTGTCACGCGTTCCTATCATTTGTGCACTGGTTCACCAACCAATACGGTTACACGGATTACAAGTGACGTTTGCATAAAAATTAAATTAATATTATATAATATTTATAATCAAATTTATGTTGAAGATTCTTTAGAATAAAAAGTAAATTTTTAACGTTTCCCTGGAGTAATAGTAAGCACTGTGGATTGTAAACGGGAAGTTCCGCATTCGAATCCTAGAAAAAACATATTAGTATATTTCTAAAATTTATCCCTGGTCTTGACTAGATGGATACCTCCGACGTACCCTTCTAACAAAGACGTACCACCAAGCGGTTTAGCATTCAGGTATGATGTCGTGTAAAAACCCTGAATGGTTACACGTTTAATCTCCAAACCCTTTCAAGAAACTTAAACTACATCGGCATCCATCAGGTGAATTCGCAATCAAAAGCTAGCTTGTCAACCTAATTTAATAAAGATCATATCATATATTCATTATGCAACTATTAAAATGATAAATAAAACGTAATGTACAGAAGTCTGTTCATTTATTTTATTAGTAAAAAAAGAAAAAAATTAAACCGCAAAAAATATTTACTATTTTAACGCTATTCACTCACGTCGCTATCTTCAGATTCAGACTCAACATTAATTATAAATTCAAAATTTTTCATATATTCTATCTCAATATCATTCACATTTCGACACGTATTTTGCCACATATTTCTATCAATCATGTCAATTCGTTCCTTAATTAAAGCAATGACTTTAATGATGAAATAATGATAGATGTTAAGTTTTGCCCGTTTTTTTTCGCCACATAGTTTTATAAAATTCGCCAATTTTTTTCTATTAAAGAAAAAAATTATCCAATTATTATTTAAAATAAAAAATATTTATCATCTTTTTTTATGACATGCTAACTGTACTTTTGGCAATAAACGATGCGTGCTCCTACGTTCGTGTCTGTCCGGCAACTGAGTAACCAATTAGAATAACAAGTTTGCGTGTATTTCGTCTGTACATAAGTTTTTTGTGTGTGAGTAAAGACATTGGAGGGGCGTGCACTTTTAGAATGAAAGATCTTTTTTTTCTTCATACATATGTATAGTACCCGGCATTAAATAATGCACATCGATGTTTAGACCGAAACAGCCGGCCAGTTCGGTTTCATAGAGCGCTGTCTCTCAGTTAGTATGTGATGTTTCACACGGGTTATCAGTCTGTGCGACAGAGACTATGCTCTATGAAGCAGAATCTAGCCGATTTCTCTCTCTAAGCCTGGATGTGCGTTATTTTTTGCCGCGTACTATACATACTTAAAAATAAATACAAAACCTTTAAGGTGAAAATGAAATCTACCAAAAAATTTCTACACCCACAACATTTTAGATAAAAAAACATACACTAAGCAAATTAGATTCCCAGAAAATGTTTCCCTTTTAAGTAAACGTATGAAAGCCGCATAGCTGTGAAAGAGCGATCGTACGAAGGGAACGCTGTTATAATGTTAGCGAACAGCACGTGTTGCTGTTTTCGCGGAATCTCGTTATCGCGCGATGTGACTCACTTACCGTAATGAAAGGGGAAAAATTTTCGCTACCTTTATTTTCAACCTCCACTAATATGTTGCCGTTTTTACATCTACGCTTCTATTTTATCTATAAAATCCCTTTTGAAGAATCTTCAATAGGAAGAATATCAAATTCAAATTCAAAATATTCTTTATTCAAATAAGCTTTTAAATAAGTGTATCAGCGTCCCTTTAACAGTGTTTTTAAACTGCTAAAGCGGCAAAGACAATATCGATTGTGGAATTTTATTATAGAATCTTATATCCAAACCCACAAACGATTTATTTACTTTTGCAAGGCAATGCAGGTACCGCAAGCTTATGTCGGTTCTTACTTTGTCTATACATCGCCAATCTTTATATAATTATGTATATTTTTATGCACAAACATGAAATTTCTAAAAATATACTGTGAAGCCAAAGTAAGAATACCTATTTCCTTAAACTTCTCTCGCAGAGAATCACGCGCAGTAAAATTGTCAATGATCACTTGTCATATATATTTTAATATATCAGCCGTATGGTATCCGGTTAAGTAGAATAGACCCCCCCTCTTTTTTACCGAGGTGTCGTGAAATACATAGCCGAATCATGTGACAACATTTTTATAACATGTTGTGCCGACCCCAATTAGAGTGGAATAAGGGCAGGAGGACGATGATGGTCTCACGGAGAAATTCCTTTTAGGCATCTGTGTTCATAAGTGCGTTCACACGAGTTGGAGCAATGACAACGGTTTTCAAAATTTTTCGAGCGTATGACAAATAAGTAAAATGAACTAAGTAAATAATAAAATAAATACTTAAATGTATAACAGTCTTCATTACAAGTTAAAACTGAAAATTTAATTTCGCAAAGGCATTTCTATTTTTATTTCTCTTTGTGATGCACTTTCATAGACTAGGAGATGCTTAGCTCAAATAAAAGTAAATGGAATACTTGAAAACTTTTACTACTGAATAAATATTACATATTGGGTATAAAAAAATATCATTTATATTTTTCAAGCATTCTATATTAACCTTATAAAATGATATATGATAGGGAATATTTCAGTAAATAAATATATAAAAAAACAATGTTATATATTATTGGTTTCTTCGATCTTATCGAGTTGTCCTATGCTTCGGAGATTTCGGATTTTTATTTTTTAGGATCATCATCAGGTTTTACATATTCATCTTTATGCTTAAAAAAATGTTTAACATCAATAGTTCTTTATGTATACCTAGTTAAAGATAATCACGGCCTGCATGCGTCATTAAAACATAGTTAAAAGTAATTTTTTTGAATAAATTGACGCACGCGACGCGACGCGAACGCAAGCTAGGACGTTTTATGCATTCGTTCACTACGAGAGCGGCCCCCCGCCAGTCACCCGGCAGACATGATAGAGAGAGGCTGCGCGCGGCTTGGACGCGGCTTGGACGCGGCATCCTTTTTCTTACGCACGTGTGTAATTTTGCGTTTCGGGTGTTATTCTTAGGTTTAGTGACGCGTTTAATCAGTGAAGCGTTTGAGAAGACGCGACCGTCCACGGTTTTAGTGCGCGTTGGGTTACTATTCCCCGATATAGAGACGATTCAATAACGTGTGACCTTACGAAGGTTGTGTGCACACCGGGTGTTATTTAACCGATATAGTGAAGTGTATACTCAGGGAGAAACAGACATTACGTGTCCGTGGAAGAGTGCTGAGGCGAGCCAACGGTTTCGGGAATCGGCCAAGTACATACAAGCACACACACGTACACATATACACGCAGTGATTCATGAGGCCGGACCACATACAGCTGACGGCCGCATAAGGCAGGTTGAGACGCCGGGACGGCGGGCCCAGGTCCCGGAGGTTGTTTCACCCCGTCCGCACGTTTGTGCGGAACAGTAATAAATAATAACATTATCATAAATGATTTGTAGAAGCAGGCGTTACTTTTGCGGAATTCCATATTACAGGCACTATACCAGAACTACCTTGCTATAATCCGCACGGGTTAAGGCAAAATTTACGCACCTTACACATGCAGGACAAGTCACCACACGCACTCCAAAGCGCCTCCACCAGCAACAATGCACACAAGCAGCACACACAACCACCACCAAAATCGCAAGAGATTCTGCTTGCTTCATACACATTAGCTTTGCATGCATTCACTTAACCCATGCGGATTATAGCAAGGTAGTTCTGTTATAGTGCTTGTAACATTATCATAGTTAAGTACGCAGTAATTTTTTTCTAATCTCGTTAATATTAATAAACACTTGTATTTAGCAATTTGTTTAAATAGAAATCATTTTTTTTACAAATTAGGCGTGGATTAGTTTAATGTAGCCTCACTAAGGGAAATAAAACTGCTATATCTTTGAGTATCAATTAACTCAGACAGGCAGGACAGAGCGACAAATACGTTGTAATGCGCAGTTAATTAATTTGGCAAATTGCCGTTTAAATTTTATGTCGAAATAAGGGAATAATTATAAAATGTGATTTTGGATGATGAAGATTTTTTTTGCAATGAGTTTTAATTATTCAGACGCACGTCTAGTTAACAATCACTGAGTGACACGATCGTGAATTTTCGATCATAATTGAAAAGTTATAGATTGTCGATTACTATGGACAGTATAAAAAAGGTAGGCGAGTAATGTAAAGAGCTAAGTTTGAAGTGCGCAATCAAACCATAAATGAGGAAATCCATGGAAGTAGCAGAATCGATAAAATGGTCGGTATTAAGTAGTAGGCACAGGTGGAAAATCCAGTTCTTAAACGCCTCAACGCCACCTCGGTTTTCAAGTTTTCAGTAATATATTAGAGACTTTATCATTATTCATTTATAATATCAAAAGACCTAGAATGATAAGAAACTCTTTTTGTATTCAAAAATAAACAGATTGCATATTTGAAATCCCAGAAGCAACATAAGCAATAAAAAAATTACAAATTTAGTAAATGTGGCAATTACACATAGCAAAAATCTGAAACAATTCTAAAATTAGATGGAGAATAAATAATTGTTAAGTTCTTAAGACTGAAACCAGTTTTTGTTGAATTTGATTGTTTCCTTTTTGTAAAGAAATTGAGGCCTATTTTCTAGAGCTCGTTATCTATTATTATGGCCTCTAGATTAATTAATTAACGCTTTGGAGCTAAAACCTTATAAGCGACGTAAATATGATTTATAATAATTTAATCCACATATTTATAATTTGTATTTTTAAAGTAAGAGAGCCGTAGCCTGTAACTGAGAGTCACAATAAATAATGAGAGGGAAGATGAAAGTTCGTATACGAGTACTTCAGCTTTGTCTAATCACACATAAAAAAGAGAGACAGACACTCTTGGTCGCTTTTTCTATATTTCTCTTTATTTTAATATGGTACATTTTGTTTTGCTACCCTACTCTAGTATAATAACCTTACGAACTCAGATACGCGCGTGTTTTTAAAAACTTCCTTTTTCTATCATCGTTTTTATTTCTTCATGAAGCACAATCCGAGCCCAGTTAAAACATCTTGCTAGTTTTATAAGTATTGAACTCCGTTTCAAACCTTAAGGGATTATAATGCCGCGCTGGGTGAAGGTAAAGCGGCAAAAATGTCAATATTTTATAATTTTTTTATTTATTAATCATCATCATCCTCCTGCCCTTATCCCACTCTAAGTGGTGTCGGCACAACATGTTACAAACAAGTTGTCACATGATTTGGCTAGGTATTTTACGACCGGCCGCCTGCCTGACGTCAATTTACCTTAGTCGTATTTTACGACACCTCGGTAAGAAATGAGGGTACTCTACTCACCCGGATCTCTGCCTTGTGTCTGTTACAGTTTCACGTTTGATAATTATTAATGCAATTTGGCACAATTAAAGCTTATACAATAGGGTAACATACAGCGTACAAAAATTTCCGTTTATATGTCGTGGTGACGACAAAATGCAAATTGCATTATAGAGGGTACTAAATTGGCGCGAACGGAGCCGCTGGTACCACTAGTTGGTGATAAAATATACATTCCAATTATATATATATTTCCTTTTAACACTTTTTGTATTTGGAGATTGCTTAAAGAATGTCTGTTTTTTGAGCGACCTAAAAATTTTTGATGTGGGTTCGATACTTGGCAGCCGCTTGTATAGGTTACAACGTATCGATACAAGTACATCGAGTGATCCTTTACACGGCGAACAAAATCCTTCAATAAACCTTTGATCTTTTTAAACGTTACACGACGTTGCCTTTTCATTGGAGTCTCCGTAGCATCTATAAGAATGTGTACAAGTCAGAGCTTTATGATTTATGAGGCTAAAGTTTTTATTATGCTGTTAGTTACCAATTTGTAGATAGTATAAATAAAAGTAGGGGAAATTTACAACATTATCCTCTGATTCCTGTATCACATGATAATGTTTTAAATTTCGTTGTGGATGATAATGTAAAAAAAGTATTATAGATGTATTAGAGATGTATTTTTTATATATTGTATCTAATATATACAATGTTTTATATATAATTAGTAGTCCCACCACGCGTTGCTGTGGCTCGAATTTCCTTTAAAACAGAACTCAATAGTTTAAAAAAAACTCCGATCGCCACCAAGCTTCACAAGATTATCTTAAGATTATCAAGGTTATTTATTCTAAGGATACTCGGAAAATTTTATTAAAATCGGTTAAACCATTTCGATTCCATAGAGAAATAATTAACGACGACATTCAAATTCAAATTTAAAATATTCTTTATTCGAGTTTTTTTTATACATACTATTGAATGATGAAATATTGCGAAAGAAGTTTCCACTAGCGCGAAAAATCACTGAAAATTTTGTCATGAAGCCTATCTCTTGAAGATCCTGCGGTTACGGAGCAAAAGGGTCGTTGAGATTGTCTTAGTGAATGTGTGCAGTGCTTGTGGTCGGATCGTTACTAATTCTGGGTTACTTTATGCGAACGGATTGTGTTTCATACACTTAGCTTCCTTTAACACTTATTATATGTATAAATTTTTAACACGTATTATATATATTAATTTTGTATAAAGTAATCTCGGAAAGTAACGCCTACTTCTATAAATCATATTGTACACCAAGCAAACACTGGATTTTGTTCGACGATGTGTGTTCATTTAAATTTATTTAAGCATTTTTCATTTTGCACATCGCTGGGTGAAATATAATACGAGGAATATTTTATAAACAAACAACGTTTTCAACAACGCCCGAGCTTTGTCCAATTAGTAATGGTAATCTCGTTTAAATTAGATACTTACCCAAAGAGAATTTCAATTTTAAAGGTCAGCTGGAAACGCGTAAGCCATTATGAGAAGGAATAGTAATAGAATAGAATAAACATTTTTAAAAGCATTCGCAAAACTTTAAAAAAATGTAATTTGACGGAAAAAAAAATTATGAAAAGATTTTGATCAGAAAATTGTAATTTTCGAAAAATTTACATTTTCCGGTGCAGACTTTGATCAATTTGATTCCTTAGGCAGAGTATGCAATTGGCAAGTTTATCACGTACTAACAGAATACTAGAGCAAGCGTTCAAGTGACTCACTGATTCTGTATTAGTGAAAAGAACAATTTTTAAAGATACGTACAATCAGCATATTCTTATACTTTGCAAGTGTGGCATATTAGTGAGTAAGGCAACAGTTTAAACTTTGACTTGCCCATTGGCATAGGTTGCAGTGACCCTGCCTTCAGCTGCTGGGGTTGCGCTTTCGACTTCCGCCAACGGCCAACATTTCCTAAAATAATTTGTTTATCTCTTAGTTGTTACTTGTTAGTACATAATTACCAGTTGTCTTTAATTCCATAAAGTTAGTATCAAATTGCTAACCTTGGGGAAGGTCGAATGTATGTATAATTGTCCCATATAAAAATCAGCGGTAGTATCGCTTAATGGACTAGTTTAATTATTGATCCTTGAATAAAGAATTGCAGTGCAGTAAGGTCTAGATTAAATGAACGGTCGTTATCTCCTATCAGTGGCGTATACGGGTAATTATTGCAGATGATAGTGATCCTTCTGTGCATACTTAGTAATTCTGGTTACCTTTCTCTGTCAAATTTTCTGATATATATGTGCAGGCAGCTGTTAATAAGAGGGTCAAAGATTTAAAGCAACTACGGTGAAGGGTCTGTCGAAAATTGTGCCACAAAATTACTTGAGATTTGCATATAGGACAATAGGGAGCTTTGAATCTTGTCCCTAGTTTGCGGATATCTAAACTTACTTTATTAATTTATGGAAGGTCACAACTTCATTTAGGGTCCAACAAGTATTTATAGTTATCTGCCTTAAACTTTATCCTTCTAATAATTTTCAATAATTTTTGGGAAAAGACGGACAGGCAGTTTTAAACTATGTAGTGAAATAGATTTGGCTTGTAGTATGCAGCCTTACATAACCAAATTGTACTAGGTAGAAACGCTATTTAGCTATTTGGACACACATTTGTCCACACGACAGTTGTAATTACCGAGATCTGGACCACACCGCTGTAATATGTGCAAATGACTGAGCATTTTACCATTAACTGTTCAACTATTTAACGAATGCATCTGTCAAAACTATTGAGATATTTCAATGGTAGGAAAAATAGAAACGAGACATTAAAAAAAAGGAAGCAACGAATTGAGTGGTGACCGAAAGAAAGGTAGGCCAGAAGTGAGGTGTGCGCAATTCAGGTAAGCTAAATCACCTCCACGTTAAACAGCAGTGTAATAAATACACTGTCTCTCAACCTTTTTGTGCCATGCCCAACCTTAACCTTTCTAGTAGTCTTATGGCACCCTGTGCAACAGACATAACTTTTAATATTAAAAAAATGCATTGTTCACTTAAGAAACAAACTCGATTATTGTAATAAATAACTTATTTTGCATGTGCCAAACACATTTTAAAGATTTGTCAATATTCGATTTACCATTGGACTAATTTTTTAAATATTTAGAACACTAAAATATACCACATTTTGTAAGCCATACCTATTACAATTGGATCCAAACGGCCCCGTTTCCTTTGGCACCGGTATACCCCTCCCCCAAACGTTGTAATATATGTCAAATTGCATCCCTCCCTTAACAACCGAATCGTCCCCTGTGGGGCGTGTGCGCCACTTTTGAAAACACTGTTGAATATATTTATTTCTTCTCTTTTTTGTTGCTGTTGTAATCACATATTTTGTGTGTCAAATCAAGTCAATACCGTTTTTCGTAATCCCGGAATGGGTAGACCAACATTGTACATAAATGAAGGTATTTCTACATTGCAGACGACGGACGTGAGCAAAGTCGCGAGTACTTCTTGTTTAGTGTATTGCGTGGTTTCGGTTTAATCATTAAAAAAAATTATGTAGAGACGATATCGTCAGCGTATCAGCACAGCTACAATATTTGGTCCGTATACTCTATTGAGCTGCAGGATCTGATTTAGTACACGTATTGTGTACCACAGCATAAAGTCTAGTTTAATCCATTGCAAGAGATTCAACACTAGGATAGATATAACATATATTTTTTATTATATATATTTTTTTAAAATAGATAAAACCTTACAGTTTTATTTAAAAAAACACCTTTAGTGTGACCATAATTTTATACATTCACGGACACATATATGACGTCGCAGTTAGGATTGATAATCAAATTAGCGATCTCGTCATTAATCTTCAGGCTGGTCGCGATGAAATTGAGATGAGTTGCCTTTCATAAACCTTCTGTATAATATGTTATTTGCCTTTATAATCATACCATATTATTGAAGGTGATTATTGTGAAAAGTTTACGTGCAAACATTCCCGATCACAGTAATAAATAAATGTTATTGAGTCTCGCGTTGCAGATAAAAGTTCAAACATTGGTTCATTGCAGTTTATGCTTATATTAGTTGAATCCCTTGGTCGTTTTTTGTTATATATTAAGTAAGATGGTATATTTTGTCACACTCATAAGGCTGATGCTTGATGCCTCTCGAGAGAAAACATAAAATTATTAGCTCAACACAAGACCTTTACTTATGAAAGTTAAAACCAGAATAACAAATTACATTACTAGATAGTTTGATTGTGGCACGGTGCTTTAAATTCTTTTTTTGTATTTTGTGGCACTGTTCATATTAGCTCTTCTCATACTGGGTCATTTTTATTTGGATAATATATTATATTTTTGTTACAAAATTAAATACATTATAACCATATTGCGAAAATGGAATTCTATTCGAACAATCTTTAGTTACTTCAAAACGTGGATGTTTTCTTATAGATTTCAAATATTTACTTGATAGTGACTTGACAACTACTTTAGAAACACTTAACGTAATACTCTTGTACTTTATTAACCTTTATAACATAGGGAACATAGAACCCGTTAAAACATAACTTGCTAAAAGTCTTTCGGTGAACCGATTTTACTTTTCGATTTCATTTTCGATTTTTGGTGGAGGATAACATCACAAGGACACCGAACATCTCTGAAGAACAATCTTCAGTTACTTCAAAACGTAGATGTTCTCTTATGGATTTTGTTTTGTTTTCAACTAAATCATGAAAAAATTTAAACGTTATAATGACGCGACCAAAATTGCATATGTTCCAATTATCGCCACAGATTATAAAAAGTTGAATAACGTACATGGGACATTACATAATATATATATATATATATATATATATATATATATATATATTATGTCATTACATAATATATATATATATATATATATATATATATATATATATATTATGTAATGTATGTAGTATACTTTTTGTTCTCAAACTATTTCAACGGAGCCATAATTCAAACAAGCTATAATTATATGTACACCGTAGATAGCTAATATGCAATGATTGATAAATGTATAGCAATAGCTTCGGATCTGCGTATGGTGACATACACAATTACACACAACGTTGTATGCGACATGTTGCGGTGCCTATTAGCCTTCATGTGCTCGTATTCCTATCCGTCGTGTGGTATCCGGTTACTTAGAATAAACCACCCTCATTTCTTACGGAGGTGTCGTAAAAGGCGACTAAGGTAAGTCGACTCGCCGTGTGGTATCCGGCTGCGTAGAATAGACCACCCTCATTTCTTACCGAGGTGTCGTAAAAGGCGACTAAGGTAAGTCGACCCACCGTGTGGTATCCGGTTGAGTAGAATAGACCAACCTCTTTCTTACTGAGGGGTCGTAAAATACGACTAAGGTAAGTTGACGTCAGGCAGGCGGCCGGTCGTAAAATACGTAGCCAAATCATGTGACAACATGTTTGTAACATGTTGTGCCGACCCCACATAGAGTGGGATAAGGGCAGGAGGATGAGGATAATGATGTGCTCGTATTCCTATATAACTTTATATTATATACTGTAAATTAAAATTAATGGCCTGTTACTATTCCACTGTATATGCCCATTTGGGGTGAAGGGTTGTCGCATAGACCCACTATGGTGCTCCAGTGCGGCTTGGTAGGTAAAACATTTCTCGGGTGTTCTTCAGAGGTTTCCTTGTGATGTTATCCTCCACCAAAAATTAAAAATGAAATCGAAAAGTGAAACCGGTTCACCGAAAGCCTTTTGGCAAGTTATGTTTTAACGGGTTCTATGTAATATATAATATAATATAATATATATGGGACACTTACACACACGGTCGTCCGTCCCCAAAGTAAGTAAATTAAAACTTGTTATGAGTGACGGACAACTGGTACATATACTACATATATAATTTTAGATACATACTTAAATACAAATATACACCCAGGCTCGAGGAACCAACAAATTGTTTATAGAAAATGGTGGCCCTCGGCGGGATTCGAATCCGCGACCCGCAGAGCTGAAGGCAGGGTCACAACCCACTGTGCCAACGGGCCAGCCAATGTTCCTTATGTTATTAAGGTTAATAAAGTTCAAGTGTTTCTAAAGTATGTCAAGTCACTATCAAGTAAATATTTGAAATCTATAAGAGAACATCCACGTTTTGAATTAACTAAAGATTGTTCGAATAGAATTCCATTGTTTCAAATCAGTCTTTGAAAACATATTCGTAGACAAAGGAAACTTATCTGCTTACGGATTCTTTTTGTAAAGTGGTACATATGCGAGTCTTTAAATATTTACAAAACCGATATTTATTAATAGATTTCTAGTACTTAGTCGCTATGGGTTTCGAACTACGATTTCACATAAAACGGTAGGTCTTATGTAGCACAGACCTCATAATCACATAATCAAAAATCATAAACATAAAACACAATAATTGGAACATGGATTTTAAAGATTTCTTAATAAACTTTTTTGTTTGTGATTATTTTAGTTATTCACAATTATTAAAATTAATATCACAATTAGCTAGATGAGTTTTTCATATAAATCGATGACTGTACAATTAAAATTGATTTGAGAATTTTAATTTAGTAGAATTTTTATTTGAATTTCTGAACATACGCTCTGTTATCTATAATTATTGTAAAACAAAGTCCTATTAAAGCTGTCCGTCTGTATGTAATTGATTTTCTCAAAATCTACTAAACGAATTTTCGGAAGGTTTTTACCATAAGATAGTGCAATACTTCCGGATGGTTTAAGTAAATAGTACATATCGGTATTATGTAAATTATCATGAAGAGATCGAGCAGTTGTTCAAAAACTTGCTTCCTGA
The DNA here is from genome assembly GCA_947086505.1 of Morpho deidamia. Classification (NCBI taxonomy): domain Eukaryota; kingdom Metazoa; phylum Arthropoda; class Insecta; order Lepidoptera; family Nymphalidae; genus Morpho; species Morpho deidamia. The sequence continues at coordinate 9,062,730 of CAMTZC010000025.1, forward strand.
GCTTTAGTCACGTGCGCTGCGTATACCAGCACAGATACGCTAAAGTTATGTAGTAGAGAATTATAGATCTATAAAAATACTACAAAAAAGTCCATGATAGCATGTCTCTATCTCTCACGGCTAACTCACAATAACTATTTTTATGTTCAAAATTTTAAAAATTCGGGAAAAGATTTGTAAATCACTGAATTCCACGCGGGCGAAGCCGTTGTTGGTACAGCTAGTACTATATATTATATTGATATCAAGAATTAGAAGTAAAAAGGAAATTAGTATACAAAATGTATATAACACTGTGTCATCTCCATATTATTTCCATATATTCACGGTTATCCCGCATAGGCGGGCTTGCCTACACGTCTTGAATCGAGAAGCGGTAAGCATTCAGAATAAACCATGCTTTACTTGCATTCGCAATTGTAGAGTATGCACAAATACAAGCAATTTCAATCTTTACTAGAAAATACAGACAACAGTATCTAAGAATGCATATTCAACACTTGGGGCGGAACAACGTTATTACACGTCAAATTTAATAAACGCTAATTAACACAACGTTTGTATAAGTAAAAGTTTTACAACGTTTATACACGTCGACAAAAGTATGACTTTTTTTAAACAACGTGCATAAACGGCTGAGGCTTGTGCAAATTCCTTCAAGCTACGTCATTGAGCTGTATTTCTTCAAATTTTTGGACTGATAGCGCCGCTTAACCATAGTTCTTTTTTGTACACGTGTATTAAACGCAGATTGTTAATCGTAATTTATTCTGTATGAGAAAATGTATTGGCGTACAACAAACATTTGAAAACCCAAATGGGCAGCTCAAAGTGTTAACTATAATGGTGGTGAATTTGTATGTTTAGATTTCGTAAAGGGAAACAAAAGACAAAATAATAATTAATTTTACATATAAATTTGTAATAAAAAAATTAAATAGAGTTTGAATAGAGAATGTATAATTTATTAAATAAAGTGTACTCCTTTGGCAATTTGTGATGAACTTTTATTGGGTCACCCGTTAGTAAACAAATGATAAGAAGAACCTACCATGACTATAAAATCAAACTAATATTATATATACTCATTTAAAATCAAAGTGTAAAAAGATTTACAAGAAAGACTTGCAAGCTTTAAGCAAGCAGCAAGAAGTTTTATTGACAAGTCGGCAATTCTTCAATGGCACTTATGCATGCCTTATAACTTCACCTTTTTATTGATCTTCTATAATCATGAATATATTCTATAGTTTTATATGTATACGACTTTGGGAGATCTTAAAGTACTTCATTCATGTAATTAATTTCCACTATTTAATCAAGTTTAAAAGCACTTAATGAAATGAAAGGACGACGCCGCGTTCACACATGCTTTATGTTGATTCTACGAAGACAAACAACCAAGGAAATATTAAGTTCTTCTTTGCTAGAAGTTTATCATTAACTTATCCTCTTACTACAATGAATAATGCTCCACCACATTACTATACGGTACGGATTTAAATAACTACCGCCCTATAACTTTAGTTCCAACTTTAGCTAAAATATTTGAAAAAACTATGTTAAGGCGTCTAAAAAGTTTTTTTGATAACAGTAACTTATTGATACCCGAGCAGTTTGGTTTCCGGACTAATAGTTCTACTACTGAGGCTTGTTTCTATTTAAATAAAATAATCATGGATTCCCTAAACGACAAAATTCCAATAACATCAATTTTTCTTGACATGACTAAGGCCTTTGACTTAGTCAATCATAATATATTATTAAACAAACTAGAAAAATACGGTATCAGGGGTACAGCTCATGAATGGATAAAATCTTACTTAAGTGATAGGATTGTATGCACAGAAATTTCCAAAATTGAAAATAACATAAGGAAAAAATATACGTCTGAGTACAGTTTAAATAAAAAGGGAGTGCCTCAAGGTAGTGTACTAGGACCATATCTATTTTTGACATACATTAATGATATTAATTCAGCAATTAACCATCCCTGTGTCCTATTCGCTGATGATACTACAGTATTAGTAAAGCAAAATGATCTCACAACTTACAAACAAGTCATAAGTGACGCCTTGAGATGTGTCGTAAATTGGCTAGGGGAAAATGATTTACGGGTCAATTTAAATAAAACAAAGTTGATGCAGTTTACATCAAATAATTTTAAAAAAGAGCCACTTAGTGTCGAATATGGGATTAATAAAATAGAAGAGGCGGATAATTATAAATTTTTGGGAATAGTGTATGACAAAAATTGCAATTGGAAGGCACACATTGACCATATATGTAGGAAATTGGACAAATTTATATATGTTTTAAGACGTCTAGTGCAGACGGTTTCAGTAAATGCGGCTTTAAGCGCATATTATGGCTATGTTTCGTCTGTCCTATCGTATGGCTTGATTATTTGGGGTAATTCAGTTGATGCTATAAGAGCTTTCAGACTTCAAAAGAAATGCATTCGGGCTATTTGTAAAGTAGGACCTTTAGATAGTTGCAAACCGCTGTTTAAAAAGTTAGGCATATTACCTCTACCATGTATGTATATAAGAGACATGTGTATATTTGTTAAAATGTATCCTAAATATTTTCAACGTAAATGTAATACCAATAAGTCTAATCGTTTTCCCGACAAGATTTTGATAAATAAATGTTGTAGTGCATTATACAAAAAAAATTCTTATTATATGGCCATACAAATATTTAACAAATTACCAACAGACCTTCAAAGGTTACCTACAAATATTTTAAAGAAAAAAATTAGGATATGGTTGCTAGAAAAATGTTATTACGATATTAAAGAATACGTAAATTGTTGACATAGACTTAAATTATCAATAAGTAAAAATTGACATTTTGATTCGCTTTGTATTACATTTATTATCCATTTTTATATGCTTAAATATATGACATTGCCAATTTTAATATTATATAATTATTCTTTTCTTTTTTTTTTCAATTCTATGGTGGATTTTATTAATACTCGACATTTATTGTAATGTAATTTTTGCATACTATTATTATAGTTGAATGTTACGGCTACCAGACTTAATGTTTACCAACTAAATAATTACCAACATTCTGGCAAATAAATCATTATTATTATTATTATTATTATTATTATTACTGGTGGTGGTACTTTTTTGCCATTATTGAGCTCTTAGCTGTTTTGTGACCGCTTTGTACTAGACATTGGTTCAGAAATAAAAAGAAATTGCTGACAGAAAAATTGTACTTTCATTGTTAAATAGCTGTCCGGCCACGCGTTGCTGCGGCTCAGTCTGGTGTCGAATACCCCTCAACTGAACAGATAAACGCCAACAAACTTTACAGGATCATCCGTTGCGTCATTCTAATAAAGATTGTTTGAAAATTTCTTTAAACCGATTTTAATAACCAGCTGTTTCGTAGTTTATGAAGGATATACAGACAAATATAAAATTTTATATATAAGAAGATGGCCCACGAGTATTTGTATAGATTTTAACGAAAAAAAGGAAAAAGAACATACTGCTTTTAAATTGTAAATCACTAAAGGAAACGGTAAAAGTAGAGATGTAATACACTGTGCTGATCTAGATCACGTAGCTTTAGCTTGGGTATTTAGTGCAGGAAATTGAACTTTTCGAAAGGCGGAAAACGGAAAGAATCGGTAACTATCCAGCACTAGTTAAGTCTTATATAACTCGTCTATAAATGTTAACAACTAACTAGAGCCACTAACATTTAGGTATTTGTAAGAATACATATTCATAAAATAATGCTATAAAAAAAGTAACAAATGAAATTATCGAATTTAAGAAATAATATTTTAATGAAAATTATTCATAATCGATTCTATATTGCGATTAAATCGTAACGAATGCACGAAATCATCTCTTTATTATTTTTATTAACATTTGTACATTATGAGCGCTATCTCCCATAGACAGCAGGTACTTTCTTTTAAACATATTGTCATTTTGCCATTATTGATTTAGATTGGTATCATTTCATCAGCTAGAATTCAGGTCTACATTTGTTTTTAACCCGGAGGCCAAATGTCAGTAAAGCACTTTTAAACTTACAATATTAGTATTGGTTCTATTTCTCACTATTTCGCCTTTGTAAGGCTGCAATGTCCACAAGTTCACCTTGTATGTCAATGCTGGAGATTTTTTATTATAATTTTAATCAATTTTTAATGACAAATTTTAACATATGAGGCAGGAAGCTTTTGTCGTAATTATATTGTATTTTTTGACAGCTTTTAACCAGCCGTCTATGAAATTGCGAATTTTGTAGTTGCTTTATTCCTGACAGCAATTTGATGTTCCCTTATAAAAGGCCGCGCCTTATGACCCTGACGATCAAACAACCATCGCAAACAGAGAAACGCGTAGTACACACACACACAGCAAGATCCCAGTTTTCTGACGTCGGTCGGTCGTGCCTTCTCGCCACCCTTCCAACGTCGCAGTGACTAATCAAAGTCATACCATCAACCCTCCACTACGCGTCTCCCTAAGCCGTAGTCCGGCCTCACAAAAGGCACCCTTAGGATGACGTTCTCCGACGCTAGAAGATCTTCTACGCTCTACTCTCTGCATTTCGCAACCTCGACGATCTCGCCCGTCCCGCCCGGTAACGCTGTAAAAGCCGTTAGAGCTAACACCATACAGTCAGTTCGAAAAAAGAGAAGTCTGTTAGCGATGAACTCAAAAACAAACAGGAGTGTAAAGTTAAAGGTAATTGCTGAAAATTTTAAAGATTAAAGATAGATTTCTAATAGATTTTGTGTGCGTGTTAATGAGCTTTACGACTATTATTATTATTTTTTAGTAAGATAAGGCAAGTGCATGCCTGATTGATGAAAAGCGACAGACGCAGCCAAAGGTGGACCGTTAATTAATTAATCGTTACAGATTTATATTATGTATACTATCGTTATTCTTAATAGATTATTCGCAATAGAAGAATAATTATCATTTGAGCTGCAATAAAGTTACCATGGTACTATTAACTTAATAAATTTCTGATAGATACAGAGCTGTCGCTTGAACGGCCATGGTCTTTATCGTTCTCATATCTCAAAGAGGGTGATAAATTGGCCCTTCATTGTTATTGAGTATGCTATAAAAATGCAACTACGCTTAAGCCGCATTATTTCAATGATGAAGTCCTCTTTATTATTTTTACCCAAACTTTGATGAACTATCGTGTCCTTACAGTGAAAAAAAAAATCATTCCACTTCTAGAATAAAACAATTATTATATATTATATTATGCCGTTTTGCTTAAAATTAACTAATAATATTTTTTTAATAATAAAGAAAGGCTGGTTAGTACTCATTGCATAAACTTTAGATTAAATATAGCTGTTTAAACTACTATATGATGATAAATTATTAAAATGTAAAAAACAATTTTGATAACAATCTATAGAATTCTATGTACTTAACAATTGTTTTTAAATTAGTGTTTGATAATGTATCGAACACATAGGTACATAGGTATTTTCAAAAAATTCACGGAACTTTCAGTAGCTGAAATTTTATATTGAATTATTTAAGTATTTTTTAAATTTATTTATTTACCAATTTAAATTTTAATAAATTAAACTATATCAGAACACAGCAGCAATTTGTTAATGATACTAATGTTCGGGAAATTACGTAACTATATTAGAAATATAAACATTACGGAGATTTGGCGCCAATACTTAAGTTGCCTACTTTATAGCGAAATCAAGACAAATATTATAAAATATACAATATTAAAATTATTACTATACTGTTGAAGGTTTATTAAATGTTTTTTTTATAACTTTGTCCTTCCCAGAAGTTTAAACGAGAATGTCATACGATACACGAGTGTTATTTCAATCTCGTGACAAAGGCGAACCCTCGCCTACGGCACGGGCTTACGTACATCAACTCGATTGTAATAACCTTCTTACCTTTATGATTTGTTATGAACAATTCTTTCAGTTGTCTAAATGATGTTATTTTTGAATATGTCTTCAAAAATACCATCATTTAAACAATACTAAAATGTACATTTCGAACTAGTATGGTAATATTATAAATACGAAAGTCTGTCTGAAGCTTCTATAAATAATTTGCTTAAACAATAAAAATCAACATTAGGCCATTAGGCCAACAATAAAATAATAAACTTCTGGTTTTGGGTGGCTAATTTATACCCATTGTGAAAAACAAAAGTAATAATAAAATTATTTTGCTTTAATCCGCGATAAAGTTAATAGAAAGTAAAGAGAGTCTATGTACCGATGACGCTTCGGTTGCGGGGCGAAATGATTGTTGAGCTTGTGATAGTGAACGTGTGTAGTGTTTGTGTATCGTGGTGGCGGTGGTGGAGGTTTGTGCCTGCGTTTTTACGAATTCTGAGCGTATCAGGTGTAAAAACGAATAGTCTACTCTACATTTAGCATTATAAATATTTTGTATTTACATTATCGCGGATTATAGAGAAATAATTTTGTCATAAGTTTTTTTTATAACACAATTACCCATTAATACCAATTGAATACCCATAATTATCCATTGAACACTAATTATATAATTAAAAGACAGCGAATTTTATGTTTTGCCGTTACATTTCTGAATAAAAACGATTAAATAGCACATGTAAGGTTGCCGAGAGAAGCGCTAGTTGGAGCAAACCCAAGGACGCAATATATAAATTTTTTAAGCTAATTTCGAGCTCCAGCTTGAATTTAAGACAAATTACAAAGCTTTAATGTGTTTATTTCCCTTTGGTCATTATTGTTTGTAATTATTACTAAGGTTTTATTGACACTATCAAAGCTACGATATATATGTATTCAACAAAAATATTAAAACTATAATATATAATATCATATAGGTTATTCTTTACTTAATTAAACTATTTAGTAAACTAAACTATTTTACAAAAAGCATACGTAAAAACTTAAAACGACTAAAACTATCTAATTAATAACAAAATTTGAAAATATAATGAAATAGAATATAGTAATAAGAAGAATATAATGGTTGTTTTCGAAAAACTCTGAAATTAATATTTACCGAAACAATAACAGAACTACTTTGCTATAACCCGCATGTGTTAACCGAATGTATGTAATGCTAAGTGTATGAAGCAGGAAAAATTCACATACTTCAAACATTGCAATGCATTACGATTTTATCTTGGAGCCTATCCTCCTGAAGATGCTTCGGTTTCGAAACGAAACGATCGCAGAGATTTTGATTTGTATTGCTTGTGTGCATCTTGGTTGGTGGAGGCGTCTTGGGATACGTGTGGTAACTTGTCCTGCATGTGTAAGGTACGTGAATTTTGCCTACTTCATACACTTAGCATTGCATACATTTGCGTAACACACGCAGATTATAGCAAAGTAGTTCTGTTATAGTTTCTGTAATATGGAATTCCTCAAAGTAACGCCTGCTTTCCTTTTCGCCAGCGTGAGGGATCAGCCCTTGCGCGATCACGCTCAGCAGTCTCCTTTCTAACCATAATGGCTTCACAAAAGGAAACCACGGCTTTCCAATCCCTATTACTTCTTAGTATTGCAGAGACTACCGCAGGAAGTGTAAGGAAAGGTCTCTTCCGATACTATTTATCAAGACACGCCGCTCCGAATCCCACGCAGGACACTCTTCGAGTGTGTGCTGCAAGTTGTTTCGATCCCCTCTACAATGGCAGCAATGGGGGGTAGCCTCACGTCCAATCCGACACAGATACTCGCTGAAACCTTGCCCAGTTAGTACCTGCGCTAACCTGAAAGTAATGCTACCCTAACTCCTCGCTATTCAAGCGTCGAAGCTTGGTAGAATAGCACCAACAGCACGTTGGCGCACTTTTTTCTCCTCCTGAAGCCGCACATACTAGTCTTCGAGTACTGCGAATATTACGGATTTCAGTAAAATAAAAAATAATCCTAGGCTATTTTGAGTTAGTTTCATTTTATTCCATACTACGTTGAAATTTTATCTTCTAGTGCTGTCTTTCTTTTATAAATATAACTAAGACTTACGCTGTAACAGATGTATAGATCTTGTTCTTACAATTTCACTTGTTCACACAACAATATTACAAATATCTCTGAGCTACAGATGTGACACACACGCGCAATAAATTAAATTTATCAAGATAGTACCACCATTCAAAATTTCCAACTTGTTGTTAAAATACATTGTGTATATACGCCCCTTGTTAAACATATTCGGCGTACCACTTACCAATTAATATAAATTAACACAACACTGTTAGTTGTTTGTAGTTTCAATCACAATAATTAACATAAACCATATTTAACGTTAATAGAAAACTTTCAACAATTTTATACATAAAACTATTTTATAATTTGGTCGATTGTCACTTTCGTTTCTTTTGTGTTAATTAAAATTCATTAAGTACGAGACATTTTTGTACATAATAATATCAACGGGTTGCACTATAGGAGTGCCGGCAGAAGTGAAAACTTGAATATTAACGATGTGCATTTTTGATTTTTACGAATGGTTAGCGAAAACAACACACACACACACGCTCACGTATAAAAATATATAACTTACTGCCTAATTAATTACTGGAGGCGGGCGTTATTGACTGCGACATAGTTTTTAACTAATGCATCCAATATCGTTTCACTTTAATTTTTGTGTAATATTACATTTATTGTAAAACTGTACTAATAAAATAAATAAATAAAAATAATTTTGCATGAATTGCTTTAGTTATCAGTACAAAAGTACCATCATTTACATGGTAAAACACAAAATTAATTTATTGCGCTATCAACACAATTTATTTCACGCAAGCGCCCTGCGCTGCATAAATAAAACAGCAGGCACAAGTATACATTTTTTCTGCGCAATATAAAGTAAGCGGGATACTTCCTCTCTTACACTGCGCCGGCGGTCTACTCTCCCTCCATCTTACGAATTTTCGATCAGATCACGTTCTGACGTGAGTTTAACATTTTTTACCTATCAAAAAAATTGCATGCAAAAATGCAAAAAATCCGATAAAGAAGTTTTTACTTGTGAATACGATACAAGTGATAGAAATATACAAGAATACAAGTGATAAAAATATGTTCAAAATATTTTGGTAATTCAAATGTGTGTAGAAATTAAAATGAAAATGAGTAAAGTGAAAATTATTTCTAATGCACATTCCGCTACGAGCCATTATTGGCAACTTTGTACAAGACATGGTAGTTTAAATTTTTGGGAACTCAACAAGGCAACGATCAGGATCTATACCAACTGTATTAAACCTTCACAAGGAAAGAAAGTGATTTCACTTCTTTAAGATCTCAAGCTGCTATTGATTCAAACGGCACAAGAATATCCGGTGTGAAAAATCCTCCAAGAGCTCTCTTTCACACACGTCGATTATGTGAGTACGTAATAACATTCTCAGATAATCAATGTGTGATTCATAATTTTGCTATTTGATTATTATCAAAAAGGCAAAAATACAGCAAGAGTATGAAACAAGGGATAACTGCGGTTTTTTAATTCGTCTGAAAGTCTGAGAGCACTGAACTACATTCAGTGTTTACTCAAATGCTGTTTATCGATGTCTTGTCCAATGACCTATTTTGGTTGGTCAGTATACATGTAGTTGTGTACAAAGGATTTATGCAAGGGCGGTGAAGCGAAAAGCCCGAGGCAACATGCACTGCAGCTTAGTTGTACAAGCGCCCACATTGCTTCCGTCATTGGCTTTGATTAATGCAATGATTCAAACTGTAAGGCACAGATAAACAACTAAATAGTGACTATTATATCCGTACCAGGTGTGAATATGTTGATGAGTCGACTTATGTTTAATCACAATAGAAAATGGTGAATATTTCAGTAAAGTCGATATGACTTCGAAATCGCACATACAAAATTGTGAATATTTCAATAACTCTCTTAAACGTATAATAAACGTAAACCTATTTTTAGCTGCCCTGAAAATTGTGCGTTTTGGATTTATTAAGTTATTTACGCTAGGTAAAAAAATGAAAAATATTTTTATTAGTTTTTTACAATTAACTCCTCTCCTTTGCCTTAATTTAGTAAAACCATAAAAGTAGCATATTTTAATATCTCTCCAAAATTAATTCAGCGTGTAAGATGGCATGCCGATGCCGAAGACATGCCGTCCAGATGGCAGTCTAAAATCTAGTTACAGGTTGCTTTTAGACTACATTTCGAATTTGTCTAGAGTTGAAATTCAAATTCTATATTTCTTTAAGCAAAAGTCATGCAAACAATGTAGTGTTTCATGCTTATCGTACTGTTTAAAATAAGTTACATCGTAATTTGCGTGCCCTGGAATGACGGCGAGACGCCGGAGGAAATTTTACTTGCCTTATCCTTCCACGTAGAAAATTAAATGTCTCAGAGTAATATCCGCGGTTCGTTGCTTTGGATCTGGCAGTTGATATATTGTCTGTCACGGTAATGAACAAAATTTCGTGAATACAATTAAAAAGTTGTCCGGTAGCGTATACTTTTAGTCATCGTTCTAAAAACGGTGTAATTAATTGTTAAACTTTGAAATCAATGCAAGAATGTTAACTTAAAGATCAATTTTAAAATGAAACTAAAGAAAAAACAATGATAATTGTTAGGTTTAATGGCAAGATGTATGTATTTTATTACCCAATTCAAATGCGCTCTTGTGTTCATCTATCTATCTATTCTCCTACCCTTATCCCAGTCTAAGTGGGCTCGGCAAAACATGTTACAAACATGTTGTCACATGATTTGGCTACGTATTTTACGACCGGCCGCCTGCCTGACGTCAACTTACCTTAGTCGCCTTTTACGACACCTCGGTAAGAAATGAGGGTGATCTATTCTATGCAGCCGGATATCACACGGCACATACCTTAGTCGCCTCTTACGACACCTCGGTAAGAAAGGAGGGTGGTCTATTCTATTCTGCCGGATACCACACGGCATAAATGCGCTCTTGTGTTCATATTCTTTTGAAATGATGTCAGTCAATTCAAATCTTATTAAAAACATCTTCTAGCAATTCTTTTTCTTCCTTTCTATTTTCATTATCCGTATTTTACTTCTTGACCTTTTCCTTCTGTCACTCAAAGGTTCACTGTAAAAGATCCCTTTTAGAGATAAGACCGCCTTTGTACATATGCTATTTTTTTCTTTCTCTTTTCTAACATTATGTATGTACAATAAATATATAAATAAGCATCCCTGGGACCATTCCACGTGGACATTATTTGTATTGGACTAACGTGTAAGAAGAAAGTGTGTTTTGTGTTTTAGTTGTGAATAAAAAAAAACAAATGAAATATAATTTACTGTACATTCTGTTACCCGTGAATATGGCTATATGTGCAATGTTTAACCTCTTGGTTTAGCAGAAATACAAATAAATTTGGCCGTGAAGCAAATACCGCCAGTCAAAGGATTTTCGCAGGTGTCTTCAACAGAGACATTTACACTGTACTGTTATTTAAATAATTACGTTATAATAAGTGTAAGCGTGACTGTTTTTTATTAATAAATACAATAAAATATATTAAAGTGTAATAAGCATTGATATACAATCTCTAGGTTCACAAATACGCACAAAAAATGTCCGCGGTAAAACTCTGCACATCGCATCAAATGTGCCTACTTTTAGTTTAGTACTGTTTCAGCCATCAGAGAAGTACAATGCCAAAGTGTGCAGTCAAAAAGTGTAAGAATGAACGCGAAACGTTAAAAAAAGGATGGAATATCGTATTTCAGGTATGTACAATTTTACAATATCAATACTTATACATATTTGTCTCTTTAAGGGGTTTTTTTAATTAATTTCAGCCTATAAACAAAAAATAACAGCATGGCTTTGGAAGTGTTTTCATACAATCTCTTTTCCTCAGCCACCTAACGCTATAGAGTAGAAAGAGTAAGCGTTTTCTCTGATTTTCGTTTACGGTTACGCTACTCGCGCTCAGCTAGAACAGAGTCGATACTCTAAGACAACGGAGTCGCTTTATTTTCATTTTTTAATTCTTAAGACAGTTATCCTTAATATAAACAACTACCGATTATTTGTTAAAAATAGTTTAATTGCTAGTAGTTATTTGGCCCTATTTTAGAAATTAAGTAAGATGACTATCACGTTTTTATTTAAGTTTTTGTTAACTTTTAGTGTTGGTAAGTAGTATGTATGATAATTAAATAAAATCTTGTAAACTGAATAGAACTTACCACTCTCTTATTCGATATTCTACATTTTTGTTTAGTTCCAACGAAAATACAAAATTATTATGAATATGAGACTTGGACCTCCTTGTGTATAATAAAGCTTATACTATAAATGCTGTGTTTATAAATTTTCAGCTTTCACGGAACGCACGCAGAATTTTATAAGCCATATAAAGGATCTGTTGTATGTTCGAAACACTTTCATCCATCGGATATTTATTTAACTACTAGAGGGTTTTAGAAGACAATAAAAATGCAAAACGTACTTTAAATGTAATTTTAATATTTTCAAATGTATTTAGGAATACTTATTATCACGTATTAAAATAATAGTTTCATTTTGATTAATATTACTATTGTGTTTTTTAATTTTGTAGATTAGTGATAATGACTGTTACGATAAAGGCATTTCACTTCAAGGCATAATTATAAACTTGTAAAAATTGGTTTAATTAGAATTTTGTTTAATTTTTTCCTACATATACCCAACCACGTCCTTACTCCACTTTTTTCTATGTTGCGGCTTGAGAAAATTATCCATGTGTGAGCAATACTAGAATTGTTTTTACTAATGGTAGTGTGTGTATACAAATGATTTAAAATTTTTACGTCTAAATAATTACGTCTACATTTGTGTAACTACTTTTAATTTAACAATATAACGATACCTTTAGGTACGTATAGTAAGGCTCGGACGTTTTTTGGCCAAAGCTTCTTCGTGATTGTGCATCTAGGGATTGTATATCAACGGTAATAAGAGACTATTATTGTTTTCTACAATAATTTGCGGTTGCAGCCCAAGACGCCTTAGCCAAGTCCATTTGTCTCTGATAGTCACCTTAACCAGTGATCCGGTCTCATACGAAGAAATCTTAGCAAGATGTTCTCTTATATAGTCTCGAACAAAATAAGGTTAGAGTGGAGCCTTTTGACTCTGCGAATTTCTGTGCTCGCCCAATCCGCCTTGTGACACTTTAAAAGTAGTTACATCTTTCAGTTCAAATTCAAATTCAAAATATTCTTTATCAAATAAAGTTGTAAACAAGTGCTTTCGAATCATAACCTATACTGCTGGTTCGGAAAGCTGTTTCTTCCGACAAGAGCCAGAAAGAATCTAGGCGGTTGCTCTTTTTAAAATATTATTCTTGTAACTAGCTACATTTAGTCATTACTATCTTGTACAGGGTTCGCCGTGTGGTATCCGGCATAATAGAATAGACCACCCTCCTATCTTACTGAGGTGTCGTAAGAGGCGACTAAGGTAAGTTGACGTCGAGCAGGCGGCCGGTCGTAAAATACGTAGCCAAATCATATCACAACATGTTTGTAACGTGTTGTGCCGACCCCACTAAGAGTGGGATAAGGGCAGGAAAATGATATGATATCTTGTACAGGGTTCAAGGGTAGCTATATCCACGCGTTCTTATCATCTATATAATCCTCAACAGTATAGCAGGCTCTCTGTATCAGCATCCTTTTAATAGTTTTTTTAAACTGCTGTAATGGCAAAGCTAATGTAGTATAGTGCCAATTCAAATAAAAATGTGCTCTCATCACCACGCAGCGGAGACGATTAGAAAATTTTAAACGAAGTAATAATTAGGATATAATTCATAAAATAATAACTAAATGTAAAATTCCACTGTAAAAGTTGTTTATATTTCTTTCGTCCTAAAAAACTTTATTAATTATTCGTAATTTTATTTATGAATGCCTTTCTATTGTGAAATTATCACCTATATTATAACTATATATATTATATTATCCCCATTTTCTTAAGAAGTCGAACTGTATAAAATACCTTTCATACTAACGTGCATATGCTAAGTTTGCATTGACGCACACCGTGAGGTTTGGGTTGAATTCATTTGATGTAAATATCAAAATTTGTATACCATTGTTATTTTTTGACAAGGGTATGCTATATTATAACTCTTTTTGCGGACTCGGTTACGCATTGCTATGGGTCGAATTTCTTTTATTATTATCAATAATAAAATATTAATCATATCAATTTAAATTAAATGGTCACGCTTAAATGTTTAGGTAGGTAACTAACGTATACTAAAGTAAGTGTTAATGTACTAAAGTATTCGTTTTATGCCGTTTTAATAACAAACTCCTAAGTGGCTTGCTTTTTTCCTTAAAAATTTCTAACAGTTATCGTTACTTTTTAACTAATTTACACACCTTAACAATATTTAAACTCAAAAACTTAGTCGTGTTATTGGTGAAAAGTGCATGAAAAACCGTTTAGATGGTTTAGTCGTTTATTGCGAACAGAAATACAGATAGACAGAGACGCGGCGAGTTACCTTGTTTTATAATATTTATTGATACTTTGGGATAATCTAGCTGTTAATATTATTTTATACGTAATAAGAAACAAAAAAATATGGAATAAGATTAAAATAGAAGCGCATTTTTAATTGGACTTTAAAGCAAAAAATAACGTATGCGTATGCGTCTATGCTTTTTATTTAATTAGAACTACAAAAAGAGATGAATTTACGGAATGAACAAAGCTACTGTTATTAGTTAATTTTGCATTAAATTGTCAAGGGACTAAGAACGTATAGAGGAGCCATATTTGCAATAGATTTACCAGTAAGATTCCACCAGTTTGATTTTTTTGTTTTTAAGATAATTTACTTATACTCTCACGTAGCCTTGTGATATTCAGCAGAATAGAATAGATCACCCTCCTTTCTTATCGAGGTGTCGTAAGAGGCGACTAAGGTAAAAGCCGTGTTGTATCCGGCTGCATAGAATAGACCACCCTTATTTCTTACCGAGGTGTCGTAAAAGGCGACTAAGGTATGTTGACGTCAGGCAGGCGGCCGGTTGTAGAATACGTAGCCAAAAACATATGACAACGTGTTTGTAACCTGTTGTGCCGACCCCACTTAGAGTGGGAAAAGGACAGGAGAATGATGATGATTACTTATGCTCTCACGTAGTTGTTATAGTATATATGAGATTTCTTAACTAATTTAATTTGTTAACTATCGGCCAGACGACGTTGTACGACGGGAATTGTGGTATTATCCTTTCACGTAGAAAATTAAATGTCTCACGTTAATATCCTCGACTCGAAGCTTTGGTTTTGGCATTTGATCTATTGTCTTCCGCAATCGCGAACCACGCTTCGCGAAATACAAGTATTTGTTTGTTAGAGAGCCAATACCATTTTTTTCTTTTTACTCAAGTGATTTTCTTTAAAATGTCTTGGTTGTTCCAATTTATATAAAAGATTTTAAAAATTTATCATAATTTAGAATGTATTGTAAATTAACATCTCACGAATTTTATAATCTATCTATTGTAAGTAAAAAATGTATATAAAAAGAGTTATATAGAAATATGATAAAAGAAATTATATAATAATTTACGCATATTCATATACATATAAGGCAATAAACTTCGGAGGAAGAGCATTTAATTCTTAACTAAAAAAAAATTACAAGATAACAAAATGATTAAAAAAAATATTCTTAAAAATTTAAGTATCTTTTTATAAGAATTTTCTATGTCAAAAATTGATAAATACGAAGTAAATTTATGGCATACCGCCGATATGGTACGATGTTGTACTCAATAACAATGAAGCTATAATTTATCACGTTATTTGAGATATTGTCTTCATACGAATAAGACGTCGATCGTAACTAATGGAACTATTGGCCAGCAAAGTCTTTTATCTCGAGGAATTGTCTTCTACTTGTTTATTTAAAAGAAATTTAAAAAGACAATAATTTAAAAAGTTAAATATTCAAAGTTTCTAATAATGTTTATGATGATATTTTTAATAAAAAATCGTTTTTAGCATGAAACAGTTAACAATGACCTTAATTATTATATTTTCCAAAATAATGCTATTGCAGTAAGTTCTAAGACGATCTATTTCTAAAGTTTTCTTGTTTTTATCATTTTAAGTATTTTAAAATAAAATTAAATGCAATATTACTACGACTGATGCTAGGCAGATACCTTATGATTTTGATCAGAGAAATTTTATTTTACCGTATGTGTGAGGTTAAAAACAAACAGGGGCACCATTGAACTTATTGAAACTTATGATACTAGTTCGTACATCCTATATTGAAACTATTATCATAAATAGTTCGTACATTCTTGACGCATTTAATGATACTATGATGGCTAAAAAAACTGTTTTGATAATTATGAAATGCAATTTATCCTCAATCCAATCCAGATATTGTAAATATTTTTTTTTAGAGTCTGGTCGTTGTTATTACAACATATTACAATTCATATTTACAATAAATAGTCCTGTATTTTTGCATTAAAAAAAATTAAGTAACTCATATCTTCAATTCAATTATATATTATTTCTTTTGATCTAAATAAATTGCTGATAACTCGTCTAAGCTGTGAAGTATTAGAAAATTTCTTCCGTTATAAATGATGACTTAAGCAACAGTTTCGCTAAGAGTTTTAAACTTTCATAATAGTTCTCAACTAGTTTTGCGAACTAGCTTACGCGACTTGTTCTATGTGAGAGAATGGAATTCTAGAGATAATTATATTATAATATACTTTACTGATATAATTTTATTATGTGTTTGAGAGCGTGTCTTTAGATGTAACTTATATTTTGTGTTCAATATTTCAGCCTAATCACTTTATTTGGGTGGTAATTAAGTTACAAGTAGTCGTATACTAACAGAAAGTACCCAAAAAAATTAGCTGAGTATAAAAACCAATATTTTTTTCGTTCCAACCGTTCAATTCCAAGGTAAAGTTGTTAGTAAAGGTACTAATTGTGTAAACTAAAAGTCAATATGTATTTATTAACTTGTCTGTGTAAATGTCAATGTCACATACGTCTGCCTCTTTGTCTCCCCTTTCTGTTTCCGACCGGCCTCCAATTAACATACAAAAATATAATCGTGGTATATCAAACTTAATTCTCTTGTTTTATTAATAACCCATCAGGTTATGGGCCCAGAAACGTTCGCACAACACGAAATAACAAATATTTTGGTAAAATTGGAAAATAAATTAAACATAACCTATACCACGAGGCGTCACACCGGCCGGTACGTATCTTTACTCTTAAGAAATTCATCATGGCTTCAACTGTTGGAATCCCAATAGAGAAATTAAAAGGGATCGAAGATTACAACAATTGGAAATTTATGATGAAGATGATTCTTATGCACGAAGACCTCTATGAATGTATAGAAACAGATGGCTGCCGTGATGAAAAGAAAAAACAAAAGGCATTAGCAAAAATCTGTCTATCAGTGGGGACATCTGCTTTACAGCATGTTCGGAATGCACATTCCCCATATGAAGCATGGATGGCACTACAAAGAGCATATGAAGATAGAGGACTATGCAGAAGGCTGGGTCTTCTGAGGGCTTTATTCAGTGTAAAGTTAAAGGAAACGGAAGGAATGCATGTATATATATCAAAAATCACAGAATTGGCACAACAGTTGTCTGACATTGGGTCACCTCTTGATGATGAGTTCATAGCAGTAATATTGCTTAGTGGATTAGTAAGTGATTTTGATCCCCTGATCATGGCTCTAGAGAATTCTAATATCAAGCTAACCAGTGAAACTGTCAAATCGAAGCTACTTCAGGAACAACAGAGACGGGATGACAAATCTGAGCTGCCGGAGATGAATGCTTTGAGTTTGAAGAAACCTGTTAAGTGTTTTCGTTGTAAGAAGATTGGTCATTTTAAAAAGGACTGTCCTAATAATTTGTACAGCAAGGATAATAATATAAAATGGAACAAGAGGCAATCTACTTCGCATGATAAAGAGAAATCATTGCTGTCAGCTTTGTCAGTGAGCGTGCAGAGTAATGTTTGGTATGTGGACTCCGGAGCTACCAACCACATGTGCAACAATAAAGAAAACATGTTCTACTTTAAAACTATTAAGCCTATTGAGGTAAATGTAGCCAACGGAGAAAAAGTTTTGACAGAAGGTCAAGGTAAAGTGAAAATTAATCTGTCAAATGGTGTAAGGACAATAAGTAATGTTTATTACATTCCTAAGTTATCAACAAATTTATTGTCAGTCAGTGAACTATCTAGAAAAGGATATAGAATTAGTTTTAGTTCCAATGTATGTAAAATATTAGATGGTAGTGAAGTGATAGCTACTGCTTCCTGTTTCAATGGCGTATATAAATTAAATGTTATTGATAATGTTGTTAAATGTCAGGTTAAGTCAGAGAGTGCCATGAATTCAGTCAGTGATGTGTCAGGTAGTAATATTGGCATGCCAGAGGGTGCTATGGAGACAATATTGGCATCGACGGACAACAAAGTCTCTCAACAGGTTTGGCATAAAAGACTGGGGCATCTCAACAACAGAAGCATGAATCTAATGAAGAATGGATTAGTTACAGGTATGGATTTTGAAAACTCTAATTATAATTCATGTGTAGCGTGTATAAAGGGTAAAATGGTAAGAATGCCTTTTTCGAAGAAAAGTTTTAATAGATCCAAAGAGTTATTAGGGTTGGTGCATACTGATGTATGTGGTCCTATGCAAGTTCCATCACTAAGTGGTTCTCTTTACTTTGTTACTTTTATTGATGATTTTTCACGAAAAACTTTTATATATTTTATGAAAAGAAAAGATGAGGTTTTTGAAAAATTTAAATTATTTAAAGCCTTAGTAGAAAGCCAGAAAGATAAGAAAATAAAAATTCTGAGGAGTGATAATGGAGGTGAATATGTTAATTGTGTTTTTCAGGAATATTTGAGGAAAAATGGAATTAAGCATCAAACTACAGTTCCACATTGCAGTCAGCAAAATGGAGTCGCTGAAAGAGCCAATAGGACAATTATGGACAAAGTACGGTGTATGCTCCAGGAGGCTGGGCTTGAAAAACATTATTGGGCTGAAGCTACAAACACAGCTATATATTTGAAAAACCTGTCACCATCAAAAGCAGTAATGGGATCTACTCCGGATGAAATATGGAATTCCAAAAAGGTAAATGTACAATATTTACGTGTTTTCGGTTGTATAGCATATGCTGTAGTTGACAATAGAAGAAAACTTGATTCAAAGAGTAAAGAATATATCTTTGTAGGATATTGTGACGACACAAAGGGCTATAGGCTGATAGATCCTACATATCCAAAGAAATGTATAAAAGCAAGACATGTAACATTCCTAGAAAATAATTTTATTAATACGAATGTGTCACATGATGATAAAACTGTAGATAAAATATTGCTTCCACATAATACTGAAAGTACTTCGCCACTGTGTCCTGTAGGGATTACAGGACAAAATGTAGAAAACTCTGATGAAGGACATCTTCATAGACAAACACAGAGACTGACAGAAATTGAACGTTCACAAGATTCAGATGACTTGTCTGACGATTTGTACATTCCAGGCTGTTCAAGCATTGAGGCAGAGCATTCACAATCTGAACTTTCAGACACTTCCCTTGATAACACTGATTTATCCGTGGAGTTTGTTGGAATAGCGGGGATAACTGAAGAGAATATTCTTACAACAGTGAAGCAGGCATTAAGCAGCAGTGAAGCTGAGCAGTGGAATGAAGCAATATTAGATGAGTATAACTCTTTCACCAAAAATAATTGTTGGTCTTTGGTTGATCTTCCCAAAGGTTACAAACCAGTGAAATGTAAATGGGTCTTTAGCAAGAAACGAGGGGTCAATAATGAGCTGCTTAAATATAAAGCGAGGCTTGTAGCAAAAGGTTACACACAAAAATATGGAGTAAATTATCATGAAACGTTTTCACCAGTTGTTCGATACTCAACTATAAGAATATTACTCGCTTTGGCTGCTCAGTATGATATGATGATTGAACATCTTGATGTAAAGACAGCATTTCTAAATGGAAATCTTACAGAAACTGTTTACATGGAACAACCTGAAGGTTTTATTGATAAAAATAATGAAAAGAAAGTATATAAGCTACATAAAGCAATTTATGGCTTAAAACAAGCAGCAAAAGCTTGGTATGATAAGATAAACAATGTGTTATGTAACAAATTAAATTTTAAAAGGTTGTCTTCAGAGAACTGTGTATATATTAATAATCAAGATAGTGAAATGATTATAATAGCACTATATGTTGATGATATAATATTATTTTCATTGAAAAATTCTCAGAAGAAGAATATAATCAAGAAACAGCTGATGAGTGAATTTGAAATGAAAGATTTAGGTGCTGCTAATCATATTTTGGGAATGAGAATAACAAGAACTGCTGATGGATTCACACTAGATCAGGAAAACTATATCAGAAGAATTTTGAATAAATTTAACATGTCAGATTGCAAACCAGCAAAGACACCTATGGAAGTGGGGTTGAAATTACAAAGGGAAAATAATGGAAATTGTAATCATGATTATAGAAGTCTTATTGGTTACTTGATGTACTTAAGTGTATGTACGAGGCCTGATATAGCACACAGTGTGAGTTATCTTAGTCAATTCAATAATTGTTTTTCTGAATGTCATTGGAAAGCTGCGAAGAGGGTATTACGCTACTTGAGGGGCACTTTAAATTATTCTCTTTTATATAAAAGAAGCACCATGGACATAAGAGGTTTTACAGATGCTGATTGGGGAGGAGATCACCTGGACCGTAGATCTTTTACAGGGTATGTCTTTAGTCTTGGTAACTGTGTAGTATCCTGGGAAAGCCGTAAACAGAGAACAGTGGCACTCTCTAGCACAGAGGCTGAGTACATGGCAATCTCTGACTCTTGTAAAGAAGCTCTATTTTTGCAAACCTTTGTTCATGAATGTACTGGTATAATTTGTAAAATTCTTTTGTATAGTGATAATCAATCTGCTCAAAAATTATGTAACAATAATGTGTCTCATTCTAGAACTAAGCACATAGATATAAGACATCATTTTGTTAGAGATTTAATAAGTAAGAAAATTGTTAATTTGAGTTATGTTTGTACTGAAGAAATGTTAGCAGATATATTTACAAAGTCATTAACAAGAGAAAAACATTTAAAGTTTGTGAACTGTTTGTATAATATAATATTGCCTTAGTTTAAGGGGTCGTGTTAGTAAAGGTACTAATTGTGTAAACTAAAAGTCAATATGTATTTATTAACTTGTCTGTGTAAATGTCAATGTCACATACGTCTGCCTCTTTGTCTCCCCTTTCTGTTTCCGACCGGCCTCCAATTAACATACAAAAATAATATAATCGTGGTATATCAAAGTTAATTCTCTTGTTTTATTAATAACCCATCAAAAGTAACTACTGATTATAGGGCTTATTTGAAGTTTTTTTAGGAACAAGCAAGAAACTTGTGCTAAGAAAATAAAAGGACATATTTATAACATTAATTTCGCAAATTGATTAATTACAAATTAATATTTTATTAATATTACCATAAACATAATCAATCACGACTTAAGTTATTGCTATCTTGGCAAAGTTGTTATTCAGAAAAAAAATCATTAAAGGTTGTCTAAATATAACGGTAATAAATAAATAAATTATAAAATTTGGAATTATTGTTCGATGAGTGCAATAGAGCACTGTGTAAATCATTGTCAGCCTAATCATGCGAATCATTTCACACGCGACATGTTCATGTTTGCACTATCCGATGCTCGGGTGGCATTACTGAGGTCGGCAATAATTCATGTGTCCTGTCTACCTATTAATATAATCGCTGTACGTTACGACGGGATCACTCAGTAATGACAGCATATATCAAACGATTATGTGATTAAAAGAGGTCAAATTGTATGGGTGATATTTATGACTTCACTTATCAGCATTTTTACGCTTACTAGTGTTTGTCCACTGTCCATGAAATGACTAAAATAGCATTAAGAGTATTTTCACCCTTTGACGCAAATTGACTTTAAGTATAACAAAAAAATCTTAGAAGACCCTTGGATTTATCAATTTCAATAAATTGGTTATTTCCTTTTATTATTCACAATTGGTTGAAGTCTGAACTTCACACACATCTGTTGTGTTGTGTTCCACAGATCTGTTTGTTCTGATCCCTTCCTCGCCATTTTACTATCGTACGACCAGACGCCGAGAAGGGCTCCACCGATATACAGCTAACATCCCCAAAATACGCACTAAACGCTTTCGCGTAACTTTCGCTCATCGTTACTCATGCGCACGGCCAAAATGTGGAATGTCCCTTCCCGCATTTATCTTTCTGGACTCTTACGATCTGACGAAATTCAAAAAAAGAGTGAATAGGCACTATAGTGGCAAGCGCAGTCCACCTTAGGCTACATCCTTCGCTTTCCATCAGGCGAGATCGTAGCCAGGAACTAGCCTTTCATCATAAAAAAAGTCTGTTTCGGAAATCTTATTTCTTCTTTGTCTGACTCGTCTATATTTTATGTCGAGGTGTAATGACAAACCATTTAGTCCTTGACATTGACCGGACAAACGTAAACATTGAATTTTTTAAATGTCATACGTTATTTACGTTTGATTTCCTGAGGCTAACGATTTCGAACAACCATTAATTTTTTGTTTTAAGATTGGCAATAATCAAAAATACCAATTATGGTAGCATTAGGACTTGATTATATTGTTATCGGGCTTGCATCTCTATCCAATATAATAACATTTATGATATAAATTATAAACTTAATTAATTTGAGAACCGGTATCAACCTGTATTTTGTTTTGTCACTGATGCTCATAAAACATTTTATTCAGGTATTATTCTAATTTTGGTGAATATTTACACCTTAAGAATTTCTAATCAATGTTTTTCATTCATTTTAATCCACTTGTAGGCTACCTGATAGTTGAAAAGAGATTCTTTGATTAAAATATAAAACAGAACCCTATTTTTATTCTTTTTTTATTAACAGCAGTGGACCCTTAACCATAATGATAAAATATACATTATTTTGGAATAGGAGAGAGGATACGTCAATCATGGATGTCGTAGGTGAGATATCGGAAATTTGTTACGTCCCTTGCTATCATGACCCTCATCTACGGACCAATTTTCACGGACATGTACGATATTCTGTACCTTCTTATGTTCGTTTTGTTGATCTAAATTACCTTCTACTACAGCTGTCCGTACCAAAAAACACAATGAATCTTAAAAGTTTTACAATAGATTCTTTAGACTAACATTTATTACAGCAATGTAACTTATGCAAATAAAATAAATTATGGTTGCTTCTTATCTGAAGCATAATTTAAAGCAAAATATATTCATTTAGGTAAGAACTTAATAACAAAAGTATGATTATGAAACTGGTATTACGAGTATCCAATGTAATTCTTTACATAATTTATTATCAAGTTCGACAAAATTTTTATAGGTAACCATTAGAAGGTGAAGTATTACAAGCTGATTCTTAATGATCCTATATTTTTTTAGATTTTTAGGCATAGGATTAAACCAAAGCGCAAATTAATAATTAAAGACAAAGTGGGTATGTTCAAGATACATAGTTCAAAGACGCAGTAGCAAATTTTCTTTATGTAAATTTTGGGTTCTTAACTTTTGTTGTATTCGCTGGAGACCCTTTTCTTGCTTTGAATTTAAAGTCGTGGTCTACTTATCTACTTCTAGCTATTGCTACCAAAACTTGACAAAATTGCCTCATGTGGTATTTCTAGTAATGCAGAATCAAAGAGTATATTACTCAAGCTCTATTATGTTAATTTAAGTGAAACTTAAGGCAAAAGTGTTCGAACATTGTGTTCTGTCGGTCTTAACCTATGATGCCGAGACTATCACTAAAGAGTACTGAGAAGTTCAGAGTCACGCAGAGAGCGATGCTCGGTATTACTCTGCGTGACCGCAAGAAAAATGAATGGATCAGGAAGAGGAAAGGTCTGAAAGATGTTGTCTTCGAAATTGCAAAGAGCAGGTGGAGATAGGCAGAATATGTGGCTCGAATGGATAGTACTCGTTGGACCAAACGGTTTCTAGAATGGAGACCACGTGCTAACAGCAGATCATGTGGCCGCCCTCCCAAGCGATGGGTAGACGACATAAGACGACACGCAGATCGAGACTGGATGTTGAGAGCACAAGACCGCCTAGCAGGGACATGGAAGAGGCCTACGTCCAAAATTGGACTCAAAATGGCTGAAGATTATCATGATGATGATTATGTCAATAGGTATTGAATGATATCTTTCGTGAACTAATTAAATAAAATAAAGGTCATGTGATTTTCTTATTAATGGGTAGAAATGTTATAAAAGGGAACCTCATTAAAATAATTACGCTAATGTATAAATCGATGCATGATGATCAACTGAATATATTATATAGTGGACGTAAATAAAAAGTTTTCGTCCATAAGTTTAAATCTTTAAAAATAACACGGCAGTTTTTTTATATCTTTACAAGAAAACCAATAAGTAGACTAAATTTAAAACGTATAAAATTGGCAAAGTTAAGAAAGTTGTTGTCCTTAACTGGACAAACGTAACACACAATTTGAGACACACTGTAACAGCGAAAATTTATAAAAATAATATTTACTATATATGTTCAGTCATTACCCATATAAGTGTGTTTAAAAAAATACCAATAAATGTTAATATTAAATAATAATTTTAATTATTTAATACAGTATAAATTCTTCCCAATTATCCCATTTAGGCTTAGGCTGCCTCTTTACATTTTTGGAGAAAAGAATTGCGGCTACGATGCATGCACTAGAACAAACTTATCGCCATTAGTTAAATATTGAAAATAATATAACATCGTATAATGAACGAAGAATCTAAAAAACTGGATATGTTTACACTATCAAATGAAAACTTTTTATACGCACACTCGATAATTCAAATTGAATTGTCTGTATATATTTTATACGGACGTAAAAGCAATAATGATGGCGGTAATAGACCGTAGTGCCTATACACGAGCCCCGCAAGCTATTGATTTTTTATTTGGCTGAAGCTGTGGATAATGGACGCTTTTATGCAAATGCAGCTTCCGCAGTGCATCATAACTCGTTGAACTGAACAAATAGAGGAAGTAAAGCAAAACTGAGACCATTATCTACAGATGATATTTTTAGGTTATAGTCTATTTAGTATGGAAATTTATTGGCGAATGTCGCATTAAACTCTTTATATAGCCTTAACATTAACATGTTAACACATTATAAATTTTATTATTTCCAACCTCGTTTTTCTTATTTTTTAAATATAATTTATATTTCATATCAGAGCTATTCGTGTAACTCTTATCAGGGATGATTCCACAGAGCACGGTACGAAATTGTTCTATAGCAGGGCTTCTTAAACTATGGGTCGCGACCCCATTTGGGGTCACGTAGCAAAATTCTGGGGTCGAGAGATTTTAATGTCAAATATTTATATATACCATTTTATAACATCACTAGAGTTGGCAGAACACAGTGGACTTGCAGCGTCTAGACACGCGCATTTGATGAAGGGTTTGAGCTATCTCCACCGACAGATAGATTTTTGTATGTTTCAAAGCGAATTCTAAAACTATATCTTTTCATATGTATATGTAAATGTATATTGTTACCTAATAAATATATCATCAAAAATATTATTTATTTTTCCTTTATATTTGTATGGGTTCGTCAAGAAACTCGCCATCATAAATGGAGTCGTGAATGACAAAAGTTTAGGAAGCCCTGTTCTATAGAGATATGTTGTTATAGCAGCTAAGGAAATAAAGTCCAAAAAATATCGTATGGATTTTTGAGTATGTTTTCTAAGCTTCACTATTATCTCACGGCATATGAACAAACAGTCTAAGATATATCTTATATATAGATAAGTGCAGATCTGGAAGGACTCCTTTGAAATTACTTCATTGCATCATGCCAGAACGCTAAATCGTTTCGCAGTTCTGCTATTCTTGCTGGGCCTTTACATGGCCGAAGCGACCTCCGCACCGACATCCGACCAAAGCCAACCAGAAACTGATCGGTGAATAGTATTGAGTCATTATCATTTAATTTATATTAATAACGTCTACAAATGGTACGTAAATTGAAGATCGCTGAATTTAACTTCCATGTTATTAACCCGTAACCACGTGCAAAATATAAAATTAATTTGACTCATAAATCTAAACAAATTTATTGTACCATAAATTTCAAGGACAAAAAACACCGAATATATTAATGCAAATGAATACCGGCAGATCGTAAACATTTAACTTTTGATGATTATTATCAGTTATCATGTTTTAATTTTATAATTGAGAAAGACATTTTTAAGCTCTTATTTAATTTTAATTGTCTGAAATACACTCGTACTCTAAGTTACAAAATCTACATACATATTGCGGTGAGACATTTATTTTCTTCATGAAAGACTAGGTAAGTAAAATATTTAAACATCCTGTTCCGTTTGCGAAAAGTCGTGATTTGGATAAAAATGTTAAGGATTACTTAAAATCCATCTGTCTACTAGTAATTGGGTCCTTAAGCTTATTTTAAAAATAAGTGTTCTATGGTCTTTAATTCTAATGAATTACGTTATTAAATTATTGTTTTTCTATCATGCTAAATTCAAGTACACGAGGATTGTTCTGATTTCGAATATATCACTTTTTAGTTTTTTTTTTAATTATGCGACATTTATACGTGGTTATAATACCGTTCAAACATGCTCTAAATGATTGCGGTTAGCCGCAGCTGTCCGCACCTGTCGTTCACACACCAAGCCCTTGAGGCTTGTTTACATTAACTATTACTATATTTGAAAGATAATTTATTTTGTTTTGATTTGCATTAAGCACATAAGCACACAGAAAATTTTGTGAGCATGGCGCAATCTATTTTGGCTCGGCAAGACACAAGGCAAGGCTTACTACGAAAGTTAGCTTGCCTCTCGGTCTAGATACCAGTATCTAATGGCTCTGTGACAACCTACTGCAAAGCGTATTCCGTAGCATATATTCATTGACGGCGACAATGTTGTTTTTTATTATTGACCCAATTATTGTAAAAAGGTTGTATTTGTAACAATATATTATAACAATATATTTAAAACAAGTTTATCTGTGGGATTGGTTTGGCCCATTTAATGTTTGGCCCATTTAATATGTTTACAAAACTAATCTGAGACAAAATACATTTAATACTTCTTCTAATTTAAAACTATTGTGGCTTAAAATTCCATCCGTTTCCATCCGTTTTACAAATATAGCCGAATTCCTAAGATAATGTTTCAAGTAATGTAAATTCTATTCGCATTGTCCTTTCACGTAGAAAATTAAACGTCCCGCGGTAATATCCGCGATTCGTACAATTGCTTTTGGCAGATAATCTATTGCCTGTCTCACTCGTGAATTAAATGGTTTAAAACAAGTGACTACTATTTTTTAGATTCGCTTATATCTATGTTAAACACAAACCGAAAGTTTAAATAAGAAAAAAAATGGTACAACATAAGAAGACATTCTTCAACTGCATTATAAACATTTTGGGTCAATTCGTAAATGGCATAACGTTTACATGTAACTTATAATTAGTATTAATAAGTAGTATTTTATAGATTGAACTGTGATAGCCCAGCGGTGAGACTGTGTAACTCTTTCGAGGGGAACGCGAGTTCAAGCCCGGGCAGGCACCAATGAGTTTTTCTATGAAAACTCATGTGTCTAATTTATAATTGCAATTTATCACACGCTTTTCGGTGAAGGAAAACATCGTGAGGAAACCTGCCTATCTCTAGAGAATTCTGGAGATATGTGTAACCTATAAATCCGCATTGCAGCAGCGTGGTAGGTCCTCCAACCCTTCTCTCCAGAAACGGAGAAAGGAGGTCTATTCCCAGCAGTGAGATTGTAACAGGCCGCTACTTTACTTTTTTTTTTATTTTATAGATTTTGAGTTTATTTGTTATTACTGTAAAACCTTGAGTAGCGTAAGTGAAGATGATTTTAAGATAAAAGATTAGACATATGTATACATATGTTTAGTATTGTTATGTCTAATCTTTTGTATGTAGTCTATAGACTACACTCATGATTAGAATCCAGCTCATAATAGGGCAGCAATTCGAATAAAGACAATAGGATATTAATCCGTAGCTCTGTTATATCTGGAATACAATAGGTTAAATTAGTGAATAGTGAGTAAAAGTGGTTTGGCAGGAGCCGTCCCGGTGAGCGACGGTAGCACTAGCACAGCGATCGGAAATTCTATTGAGATTTCATATTATTCTTTGGGTAAGTCATGAAAAGAGCGGAAACTGTCGATCATATTTACATAAAATTTTGACAATTCTATAAAATACTACTCCAAATACAATTATGAGAAAAAATTGATTAACTTTATAATATAACTATCTATATATTATAAAGGCGAAAAGATTTCGTTTTTAGACAGACCACGCTGGTCCAATGATATCAGCATTGAACCAGTGTGGTATTAGTATTTGCGTTTAGTAACAAGCCAGGATCAATTCAAAACTATAAATTTCTATAATGTAAATGTCTGTACTGACTTTGAACTCTTGCTCTTTAGGCATTGATCGTTTTTGTACATTTTTGTATACTTAGTATGATAGATAAGTATAACATCAACATTATATATAGATTTAGAGCGTTTGAAGCTGCATGTTTGCTTTCCGTTACTAATTCGAGTTCTAACGTACTCTAACTATAAAGATATAGATATTGTTTTGTATAAATTGGCGCGCCTAGCCAGCGAGCTTATCGGTAGACTCGCGTCCAGGCTCACTTGACGGGCATTCGAGTGCGGGGTCACGTAGGCTCGCCGCTCGCGTTTATTACGTAGTATTTTTAGTAATGTTTTGAATTTCGATAAGACAGGACGCCCGCGCACATGTACGATATGCGCCTGTATACGATCTTATTGAAGAACGCACACGCGTAATTATGCGTTTTAACCAGTGAAGGGTGTGGTGTTAGATAGTACCACGACTGTATTGACTTTTGATATTGATATAAGTATTTAGTGACGCGGTCAATTAGTGAAGCGTTTCGATTACTATAAAGATAAGACGCGACCGCGACGCGGCTTGAGTACGCGTTGGGATTAATGTTCGCCGATATGGGACGATTCAATAACGACCTTACGAAGGTTGTGTGCACACCGGGAGTTATTTGTGTTATTTAACCGCGTTAGTGAAGTGTATACGCCGGGAGAAATAGACAGTACGTGTTCGTGGAAGATTGCTGAGGCGAGCCAACGGGTTCGGGAATCGGCCAAGTACATACAAGCGCACACACACACGTACACATATAGACGCAGTTATTCATGAGGCCGGACCGCATATAGCTGACGGCCGCATAAGGTAGGTTGAGGCGCCGGGACGGCGGGGCCAGGTTTCGGAGGTTGCCTCATCCGCCCGCACGTTTGTGCGGAACAATTCAGATATACATAGTGTTCTATTATTGAAAATAATATAGCGTTTAGTTCCCATTAAGGCTTTTATTCTTTTTTATACTCATGCAAAACACTTGATCATCCAATATCATAAATTCTAAAGAAATTGTTTAGCTCTACGTCGCTTGTTTAGTGGCTCTATTTTTCAGTACTGTCAGTATAATTTAAATTTAGTTTTCAGTGAATAGTGAAAAGGATGAGTTATCAAACCTTTTTTTCAATGATATGTTTAAATGGACATTTTTAAAAAGGAAGTTTGTTGTTTAAGGGTTTATTTATCGCTATGCTAGTTTTCCTTAGTTCACGGAGCCATATCGCATTATTCTCATCAATGAGAAAACAAAGTAGAAAGAATGTGTTAATGCTTTAACATGAATGCGTTGGTATGAAATCCTGTCCAAAGAGTAAGTACGTAAGAAAATAAATAATATTTCAGAGTAGTGATTGTAAAAAGTAATAAAAGTAAGTGACACCATATACATATAGTAAAACTACCTTATGTATTAAAATATATATACACTCCGATATCTGCTAAGTTGTCCGCCTTGATGTTGTCTATAGAGACGTAACTCTTCTAGCGACAAGGTCGAATGTTTAATCAAACTTTATTAATTTTACTTATTTGAAGTAGAGATGTTGAGAATTAGAATTAAATATATGCGCACATGTATATTTCGGCACCTGAGTCTTAAAACTGTAAACGGTTTCAGACTGAAATATAAAACATTTTTATTTACCCAGCAACTTCAAAGTTCATAACGTTCTGTTTTCTGCTTGTTTTTTTATTATTTATTTAATTCGTGTAGTGTGTGTTGTATTATATGTATAAGAGTAGATCAACAGCAGACTCTGCCTATCACATACAGAAAAAAAATTCAAAAAACATATAGTATATTTATTTATATAGTATTTATGTATAGCTTATTTATGTATCTATATAGATATATCTTGGGTGACACTGAAAATCAAGGTTGACATGCTGAGTCAGCAGCTGTCAGGACTAATCTGAACGTCATATCTATTTGGGTTATTGGACCACTGACAGGTACTTACCAAGAATGGGGCATAAGGGTTATATGCACTTATAAACCATAACTAGTTAGTAGTATTGATCTATAATTAATTGACAATAATAGTTAGTTAGTTATTAGTTAAGCCATTGTTATTGTAGTTATTGAGTGTGTTAGCCTGAAATGAGATGCAATGTTTCTAATAAATATCATTCTTCCTTGTTTCTAAATATCACAGTTAAATGACATTTGCGTAGTTGATTAATATCTGATCTATCTGCCTTTATATAATTACTATTCTAATAAGATTAGCCACTGAGTTTCCTGCGAGTTCGTCTCAGTAGAGACAGGCTCCAGAACTGGTGGTAGAATCGTTTTGGTAATATAATTCTAAATTATAATTAACTGAACCGTATCAAGACTTGCTTGGACTGTTCTATATATTACAATGGTACGTTAGAATCATGTATTGTACTTCCTCTCTGTCTTTGTTCTTTTATAACTTTCCTGAATATATTTACCTAAATGCTTTTTAAATTATTTATCTGTTTTAATTTAATATTCGTATCAAGTTATATGATAGTTTAGATTGCTCTTTGTAGCCAAATGGCGCTGGTATTTCCTAGAATGTGTGCAATATGTCCCAGTAATTGCAGCTGTCGGAAGTACAAATGTGTGTCCAGCTTGCGCTAAATTCTAGTACACTTTCCAAAAAAAGTACTCGAGCCCTGCTGTGATTAAATTAGAATTATTCGAAATTTGAGCATCACTTAATTTTGTTAACGAACAAAATTTTGGATTTGACTGCAATAGAATGCAGCATAAGTTGCCAGTTAATAAATATAACTTGTGCCTGGGGTTCTGTTTATATTCTAGCCAAATTGTCGTGATACGAAAGAGTCATAAATTCTACTAGTTAGGTTAAGGTTTAAACTTTATCAATTATTAAAATCAAACACCTTTTCGTAAAGATAATATAATTTGCAGTATTTTATAATACACACTGTATAGTAAAGATTAAGCACATGAAATAATAACTTCGTTACATTTTAGCATTTTCGTTGTACAAACTCCGTATGTAACAAAATACGGTGCTATACAATATTCAAATATCGTGTAGTTTCAACAAAAATGTTTGAAAGTGAATAAAAGAATACATTACGGCCGTCAGATTTGACGCTTAACGTGGCATAACATATTTCACCACAACTGTAACTGTTTTATCCAAAAAAATCTTTTTATATTTCGTACGTAAAATTTATAAAGAACAAAAAGTTTTTTTACTTACCGAATTATTCATGGTATGAGCATAAAATTATTTAAATTTAGCAGATTGCGATGTATAAGTGAATCTGATGAGCAAATTTTGTCAAATCAAATACACCTAGTACACATTCTACGTCTTTAGCGCTGAATATAAGGTGCTGGAATGGCCACCCATCGCCAGAAAATATATTATTATTTTATATAATAATTTAAATATAAAAAACTAATTATATTGTTGATTTATAGAAGCAGGCGTCACTTTGCGGAATTCCATATTACAAGCAATATAACAGAACTAACTACTTTGCTATAATCCGCACGGGTTAAGCGAATGCATGCAAAGCTAAAGTGTATGAAGCAGGCAAAATCTACGCACCTTATACATGCAATTATGCATTACGATTTTTGTCGTGGAGCCTATCCTCCTGATGATGCTTCGGTTTCGGGGCGAAACGATCGTCGAGATTGTGGTGGTGGGTGTGTGTGCTGCTTGTGTGCGTTGTTGTTGTGCGTTGTCGCCTTAGGGTGCATGTGGTGGCTTGTCCTGCATGTATAAGGTGCGTAGATTTTGCCTGCTTCATACACA
Source organism: Morpho deidamia (assembly GCA_947086505.1). NCBI lineage: Eukaryota > Metazoa > Arthropoda > Insecta > Lepidoptera > Nymphalidae > Morpho > Morpho deidamia. The sequence goes on from CAMTZC010000025.1 coordinate 9,095,176, forward strand.
TTAGCTTTGCATGCATTCGCTTAACCCGTGCGGATTATAGCAAAGTAGTTAGTTCTGTTATATTGCTTGTAATTATATTGTTTATAATATCGTCTATACTGTTTTACGTGTTTTTTTTTTGTCGTTAAACTGGGTAGTGAAGGTTAACTTGAAATTAAATGGTTGCAATGTTTAATATTATCTGTATATCGGTAATAGTAGCAAGGTAGTTAAGAGATTATCTGGACACATTTATCTCAGCGACAGCGGCAATTACAGAGACACACTGCGCTCATTCGTTCATACCTTAGGCATTTACAGGTTGAGTTTTCCAATAATTTTATTTATCTATTTGCTTATCGAAAACTGTATCATGTGTACGTGGGCTCAAACTCTAACTCTAAAGCTCTAACAAAAAAAAATCAAACTATGATTATAATTTCAGACAGGGTTCCAATCGCTTTAGAAAATTGTTACAATTTTTAAGGTATTACTATATTTTAAGTTAATTTTATTGCAAGACTTTACAGTGATTAAAAAATCGAGTATTCTAATATCTGATAAAGACAAAGCATTTGAAATACTGATTGTATAAGTCGAAACCATGGATTTTAATTATTCCCAACATATTTTACAATACGTTAAACGCATTTTAAAGAACGTGTGAAAAAGCAAATAGTATTAATTGATATCTGGATAGTTGCCAATCGTATAAGGTTTTATTTCGGTTAAAGAGCTTTCGTGTAAGCTGTATTTCCCGTGCTAATTACCTCAGTTGAAGTAAACGGTGTAGTTATCGGGAAGTAGTTAGTTATTGAAAACGAATAAGAAAAATATATAATACAAAAGAAAATATTTTCATCACATAAATTAAAAAAAATAAATTAGAGTTCCCTAAAAAAATAGTATAGGTTGTAGCTGAATTTGTACCTGTTGTAGAATTTTATTGCTCTTTCGTTACATACTACTTGAAATATGATACCATATAATTATTAAAAAATCGCGTATTACCATGCTCTTTTACATTAATTTACAAAACCACTTCAATAATTTTAATATAATTATGTAATGTGTATTATCTCGTCGAATTTGACAGCCATTATACTCGTTCTTTTAGGTTCAATAGGGTCCTGTAATAATTGAGAGAAAGTTAATTTATTAGAATAAAAAAGATATTCATATAATATATAACTAATCATGTTAATCTTTATAATAATGTAAATTTTCGTTACTTAGTTTATTAGTAAACTTAGAAAATTATAGATCATTCTATGATGTTCATTCAAAATAACTTTAACAGTCTCATCTCTTGGGAAATCAGAAATTCAATGCTTAAGAACCTAAAGTTTGAAACTTTTGAGACAAGTGTGTGGATTATGCCGCTTGTGAATGTGTATTTTAATTTTATCTAATCTATCATTTACGCAACTCCAAGTCATTTTGTAAGCATAAGTTGAGTATAAGTTGTAAGTTGACTAATATATAGTTGTATATATATACAAAAATAATAAATTATATTAAGAATATTTCTATATTGTATTATATATTATTTACTTATGGTATATATTATTATTAGATTTAACAAAGTTAAAAGTTTTAGAGCAGCTTATTATTAAGCTCTTTTTGGTATGTATTCCGGTTTATAGTCAAGGACGTATAAAATAGCGATAAAACTTGCATATGCTTTAATAATTGTTGAGATACTTGTAGCCCGCCAATCCTTATGGGATTAACGTGATTAGTATCATCCTTCTATTCAAGACAAGCTCCAGTTTTAACCCGCGAAGAAAAGATGAGGACCCCAAATGTAATTTTAAGACCATCGCAGTTCTTATTTACTAGATGTATCTAGCGATTTGAAAGCACTTGATAACAAGTTTACCTGAATAAGAATATTTTTAATTTGAATTTGATTTTATTATATAAAGTAGCGGCCTGTTAGAATCCCACTGCTGGGAATAGGCCTCCTCTCTCCGTTTCTGGAGAGAAGGGTTACAGCTAAGACCTACCACGCTGCTCCAATGCGGATTGGTAGGTTACACATATCTCCAGAATTGTCTAGAGATATGTAGGTTTCTTCAGATGTTTTCCTTCACCGAAAAGCGTGTGATAAATTGCAATTATCAATTAGACATATGAGTTTTATTAGAAAAACTAATTGGTGCCTGCCCGGGTTCGAACTCGTGTTTCCCTCGAAAGAGCCGCACGGTCACACCGCTGGGCTGTCACAACAGATCTTATTATATAGTTGGTGATAATGTTAATATTTTGAATGAAACAATCTCTACCATTCCCATATGTAGTACACAACGTATATGAGTACAACACACGATATGGTTAACCATACTACTGAAAATTCAAAACTGTATTCACTGGTTGTAATATATGTATTATACAGAATTTTTCACTGCTTGCTCTGAATTTCGACTTCCTTAATCTTCATCTTTGCGTGCCTCTTCAACTAGTGATGGTTGACAGTCAGCTATGCATCTTACTTATTAATTAAATTTAATTTTCAAAAAATATTTTTCGTTATTTGTATGTCCAAACACAGCAACTACCTGATTTTTAACTACCTGAACGTCTGGAGATATAGGCTATTTTGTAACTTGGTACTGAAACCCACTCAAACGGGATCGCGTAGCTAAAAATTTATAAATCTAATATAGAAATCGATAAGTCAGCTAAATGTTTCCATAATAGAAGACCCTAAATTCACATTATGACATTAGTGAATAATTGTGTAGATAAAAGAAATCGACGGCTTCTGTGCTCAAGGCGTAGGCCTTTTGTGTATTTTCTTGTGACTAAAAATATAATTTCCCGGGCGGCGTACTATCTTTTAAGAAATAGGACCTAATTACGTAAACTTTCAACAGGATAAGGTGACCTTTGTTGTCGCCCAATTTATAAAGTTGATAAGCATTAAGGATAAAGCTTTGTATTTTTAACAGTATTGGAATTCTTTATATAATTTGTACGAAAAGTAAGAATAGCTTTTCTGAAATCCATTTTACAAAAGAACTGTTGAAATTTATATGGACTTATGTTACAAGGACTTATAAGCTTGTGCTAGAAATATGTTACCATCTCAATAGCGTTGTACATATTAACTAGGTATTTAAAAAAAAGTATAACTTCAAAATAAGTAAAATAAATTCATACTAATATTATACGAAAATACGAAAGTTACATGTTCACGGCCAATCCGTGGAACCAATATAGATGGAATTTGGCACAATTAATGCTTTTACACCGGGGTAACATAAAGTACGATTATTGCGGCTGGTTTGTTGGCGCAGTGGGTAGTGACCCTGCCTTCAGCTCCGTGGGTTGCAGGTTCGATTCCCGCCGAGGGCCAACATTTTCTATAAACAATTTGTTGGTTCTTCGAGCCTGGGTGTATATTTGTATTCAAATATGTATTTAAAGTTGTATATGTAGTATACATGTTGTCTGTCACCCATACAAGTATTAAGTTAGTTACTTTGTAAGTGTCCCATATATATCTCTTACATCTCTACCAGACGCCAGGTCGGAGAAAGGACATAGGGAAAGGACTATGGGTAATAATGAGGTGTTGCGTATCAACTAAATCGCTTTAACAGTAAATTAATTGTCTAACACGTACATAGATTTGTTTTAGTACAAGTAGTATTTAAGTTTACTAATCCTTAAGTGATTACTTGTTGTTCAAGTTTAATACTGCTATTGTAACTTCGAAACTAATTTGCCACCATACCTGTCTATATACTGTACAGCGTGACACAACTCGTACAAGTTTAATTTTAAATTACTTTGAAGTGAACTTACCAAACAAAGTCACAAAGATGTTAATTTAATGTTCACCAATGTCACTTAAAGCGGTCCGTTCCGACTTCAAAGGACGAGGGCTGCGATAGATTCTCTATTATGTAAATTTTCACGTAATTTTCTCGACGCTGTCCAGACTTTGTAATCGGAGCGGGGACGCAACTCCGTTAATTTTTACCTCAATTCAGTGTTGGTGAAATTCTACATGCTTTTGGCGTTTTGGCCTGTTACTATCCCACGACTGAGCATAGGCCTTAAAGAGAATGATTAGAGCTAAGACCTGCCACGCTTTTCCAATGCGGATTGATAGGTTACACATATCCTTTAAATTCTCTAGAGGTATGCAGGTTTCCTTACTATGTTCTCCTTCACCGAAAAGCGTGTGTTAAATTGCAATTATAAATAGACACAAGTTTTTAACAGAAGAACTCATTAGTGCCTTCCCGGGTTTTGAACCCGTGACGCCTCCAAAGAGTCGCACGGTCTCACCGCTGGGCTATCACAGCGTTACTAAGTAGTTTCAGTATATTTTATAGATGACTAAATCAATTGTGATTATTTCCCCCTCATGACATAAACGACTTTTAGAAATACTTAAAACTATTAATTCTATTCACCTTTCTGGGAAAAATACATATGTGTAATTTTTTTTTATCTTATAAGGAAAGTTCGGAGGCTATGCTAGAATTATAGGACTATAAATAACCCCTAAAGTTTAGTAAAGTATCGGCCTGTTATAATCCCACTGCTGGGAATAGGCCTCCTCATTCCGTTTCTGGAGAGAAGAGTTGGAGCTAAGACCTACCACGCTGCTCCAATGCGGATTGGTAGGTTACACCTATCTCCAGAATTCTCTAGAGATATGCAGGTTTCTTCATGATGTTTTTCCTTCACCGAAAAGCGTGTGATAAATTGCAACTATCAATTAGACACATGAGTTTTAATAGAAAAACTCATTGGTGCCTGCCCGGGTTTGAACTCGTGTTCCCCTCGAAAGAGCCGTACGGTCTCACCGCTGGGCTATCACAGCTCTTAATAGTATAAACAAACCTTAACTTGCTCAAATTTAATCGCCAACGTTAAAATTTGATGAGTTTAAGGATAAACTTACAAGAGACTAATCTATGGACCAACTGTTGTATCAGAGGAACATCTGCAGCCTCGCAAACAACGACAACGAGTAACAAAAACAAAATGAGAAAGCTTCCAAGAGACTTGTATTGTGGCAAGTTGAAATGAAATCTGCTCTACATTTACTCCATATTATGTAAGCTCTAAAGATTTGTCGTTTTGGGTTCTATATATCATTACGACGGTTTCTAATTCTCAAGTCTAAACTGTCATAGTTAAAAAAAAAAATTTCTCGATTAAGTATTTTTGATCTGCCGTGTGGTATCCGGCAGAATAGAATAGACCACCCTCCTATCTTACCGAGGTGACGTAAGAGGCGACTAAGGTATGTGCCGTGTGGTATCCGGCTGCATAGAATAGACCACCCTCATTTCTTACCGAGGTGTCGTAAAAGGCGATTAAGGTAAGTTAACGTTAGGCAGGCGGCCTGGTCGTAAAATACGTAGCTAAATCATCTGACAACATATTTGTAACATGTTGTGCCGACCCCACATAGAGTGGGATAAGGGCAGGAGAATGTATTAAGTATATTTGATAATAAGTAATAGTTCAGTTGATCATGAAGCATATTTTGATGTTATCGCTTCAATATGGATAATAATGTATAGTGTGCTTGGAAAAATATTTGGAGCTTTCAAATGAAAACATATTTTTGGTAGTAAAGGTATGGATGTTTGTATGATGGATCACAGCGTATACAATGGCAGTATGCAAGTCATTAGTATGAAAGCATGTTTTTGAATGCTGGAAAACAAATAAAATATGGTACTAGCATACCCAGCCCGTTTCGCCGGGCTTAATTTAAAGATATCAGTATGTAGTTAAAAAAACTGTCATTGACAGTTTAAAAAATGCTCCGATATCCACCAAACTTTACTGTATCATCCGCGGGGTCATTCTAAAGTTTATCTGAAAATTTCATTAAAATCGCTCCAGCTGTTTCGGAGTCTATAAAGGATATACAGACAAACATTCATTTTTATATATTAAGATGACTAGAGCCGTAAAATAATCACAAAATTTCCCATTAATTTTTGTTTATCTAAGTTATCATATTAATTATAAGATTTCATCAACGTTGAAATATTTTCCTCATAACTTATTCTACTGCTGTTTTTTTTTGTTATCTGCCATAAAGATATTGATTGGGGTTACTATAAAATAGAAAATTTTATTTATGTTCGTTTCGATGTTTAAACAAACCAATAAATTTTATTCAAATTATAAATTTAAATGAGAAATTTTTCGAATAGAATTTTTCGAAGCGTTCTAAAATTGGCATCAATTAGTTTACAAATACAGATACGACTATAACTGTATAAAACAAAGGAAGAATTAAATTATACTCATTTTAGTTTACAGATACAGACACGACTATAACTGTATACAAAAGAATAATAAAATTATACTCATTTGTGTGTTTCTTATATCATTTATAATTTTCTATTATTTAAAACTTTATCAGCACTATAAAAACTTAACTTTAAATTTATATTATTCTGCTATATAATATGCTATATAACCGTTATCTAATCGCTTAATAGTTATAATAAAAAAAACTAACGAAACCAACATTAAACGACCAAAGAGAACTAACATTTACCGGTTATGCTTAATATGATGACAGTATTCTATTACTAATTCAATACAACAATTTTAATAAAAGCAAGCGTGGTTAGTGTTATTGTGGTACAAATGAAGACTTCAATAATATGATAACAGACATTTTCCCGCCCTTATCCCACTCTAAGTGGGGTCGGCACAATATGTTACAAACATGTTGTCACATGATTTGGCTACTTATTTTACGACCGGCCGATTCAATTATATTATAACGCACGTAAAATTTTGTGGCTATGGCGCAATTTATTTTGGCGTAGTACGACACACGCCTTCACTTGAGTTCAAGTGATGGCGTATGCTAGCTTAACTTAGGTTAACCCACGATCTATGCGAAAATCAGCATCTCATAGTTGCTTGAGTTTCGGCATAAGAGTGACAACCTACTGAAAAACATATAGGGTACAAATATATCAAAGGTTAGTTAATGAAACGATGCAACAGTGCCTTCCTTAGCCCAGAATATTCACAAAAGCCTAGATATGCACAAATATGACATTTATGATGACAATGTTCTTTATATTAAGAACCTAATTATTTGAACCATGTTTTATTGTTACAACATGTAACAATATTAAAATCTGCAGTGTCTAAGACTCAATCTTATTTATGTAATAACTTTTGCAATAATAGCATAAGGCTTCTGGTACTGTTTAACTTCTAAATACTTTAAATTAAAAGTCACAGGCACTTAACTTTCTTTCCCGGTTCGATTCGGTTCGGTTCCCTTATATTGTTTTGATTTTAACATTTTACACTGTTACTGCTTAACAAAAGCCACCTCTCATTCGACGACCAGCAACTCCCAGTTTTCTGTTTTTCCCGGACTTCGGCTCTCTTACCCCATTCACACAACTCTTGGCGCCATCTTCCATTGGTTGTAGTTAATACACAATCTTAATTTATAAAATTAACTTTAACGATACAATGTTGAGAGTATAAAAGTGTATAAAACAAATATTTATTTCCACATTACTAGTCTGGTAGCCAGATTATGACAATAAATATTCCATCCTTAATAATAATAATTTTAGCTATAACAAAATTATAACAATGTACGTCCTTACATATATTGTATATTAAATATAATGTGAACGCTCGAAGCATGTTTAACTATTGAACTTAGAGCTAAGCTCACTTAAGCTGTTCAGCAAACTTCATGTTACCGCATACAAAGAGAACACTGACCAATAAGTTGGCAGGACACACATAATAGCAACGGCTGTACTACTAAATCTTTAAGTATTAGTTCTTAGTTAAGAACTTCGATGTTCCATCTATAGTGAATGGACGCTAGGGGTTCAATACTTTGTCGTGTGATATAATATTTAAGAGGAAACTCTGTTGTATTGATAATTATAATTTATATAGAGTTATATTTACTGGCAAAGCAATCCAGTTCCGTAATATGTCTTTGAAACTACATTTCAACTTGCACAAGACTGTATGCTTAAGAAAGACTTTTCGAGTACTCAAAATAGTCCTTCGTTTCTGGTAAAAGATATGTGCATTTCACAAAAACTTAATTAATTTTTAAAATCCACATACCTATAGCTACTACAAGAGTTCATTTCAAGAATAATGTTTTAAAATAAATCAATTTGGATTTATTTTACACCGAGAACCAAAGATCCCTGACGAACCCCTAGTAGCCCGTACTGACCGGGTGTGTTCGACTTGCACGGATGAAAAAATCTCCTCTTTCATTGCCAATCAGCATGTAACCGCATTTGCATATGCATTTGCACCATGCTGACTATTGCTTAAATTACGTTCTCTATTTTTTTCTTCTTTTTCTTTCTCTAAAGCATGAGTTTCTCATGTTTGTGCCACTTCGTTTAAATGTAATTTAATAATATTTAAACTTAACATATTAGACTGAGCCAAACTGTATATAAATAAGGATCTAAAAAAAGAAGAAAAATAATGAGAAAATTAATAAATTGTCCAAAAAAATATTCTTATTTTTAAGTAAGCTAATTTTCGTTAAGTTAGCTAAGATAATGTTTTATGTGGTCTGTAAAACGTGATATTTTATTTAAGCTACAAAACAGAAATAATTAATTAAAGTAAAGCCACAATAGCATTAGAAACACAATACGAAACCCAGCTGTGTGGCTGAGAAAATTACCAAGTAAACCACTGGCGTAATTGAGAAAGCGCTGCACGTTGCTGGGTAATTGCAGCTGCAACTTACAGCGCACCTTCAGAATGACTACAGGAGATGCTGAATTATCTAGCGGAAGTCTTTGACGCGCTTTTAGGTGCACTATTTCGATAACGAGCCTTTTTCAATTCCTGGTGAAGGTTATTGGATAATTATTTAATAAATTATTTTGTACGATTATAGTTCTAGTTAGATTAATAAATATGTATGGATCAGAATATCGGCCAATAAAAAAAAAGGATGAAAGAGGTGCATGCAAATGAGATGAAAATTTTAAGGTGAAATTGTTGTATGCGAAGATTTGTTAGAATATGAAATGAGTATATTAGAGGAAGACTGAAAGTTACTCCCATTAGATGTAGAAGATGAGAAGAAGAGATTAAATTGGTTAAGTCATGTAATGAGAAGAGATGACTGTAATCTGTCCAAAATAATTTTAAATATGAATATGGATATGAATAGCGGGAGGCCGAAAAAAAGATGTATAGATTGTGTTAAGAATGATATGGATATAAAAGAATAGGCACTAGAGATTAATAATGTTAGAAGAAAATGGAAGATGAAGACATATTATGCTGACCCCACTTAGAGTGGCATAAGGGAAAAAAATGATGATGAAATTATAGTTCTGGTTAGAGCTTTTCGGGAACCTAATATATAATCACGCAAAACTAGCCAAATGATCAGGAAGTAGTAAAAATAATCTTCAATTACCACACAAATCATTGTGTCACCTTCAAATCAGTCACCTTGCCTGTCTGACCTAAGATCATATCAGCAATATATATGTACGCACTATGCACTCCCACATATGTACTCCCTGCGGCATATTTGCGATGGCCGCCGGATTTTGCATATCCGCTGCAGCTCCTGCTCTTGACACAGTTTCCTGATATGTATGATATAAATAACGTATAAAAGTCAAATTTATTTATAGTATATTCAAGGTTACATTTATTTCTCTCGGAATATCAAAGGTCACCCAGACTAACTCAAACAATTATCACTTTTTTTTTAATAACAACGAAGTTTTAGCTTCATGCTTTTTGAAATAAACTCTATAGCTTATTAATTAGCTAATTAACCCTAATCTTCAAATTTTTATATGATTTTGCTTTTATATGATTTTGTCAATATGTAATTGTAGGATATTTTTGAACTCAATAGGCGGCGATATTAGTGAGTTTGAAATGTTTAATGTAAATATAGGGCGCTTTATAAAAGTTCAACGCACACCCTGGATACATAATACTTTTTTTACATATCTTTCAATGAGTTAGTCTTATATATGTCGAATTCATCATAGTCGTGGGCATCATTATTCTTAGAGATTAGTGGGCGTGATATAGGGTATCGAGGTATATGAAAGAACTACAATTGCTTTTCTTCGACTTTATAATCTTCTCAACAATACATATATATTGTATTACCGAGCAAGGCTCCCACGTACTACTTTATGGAATTGTTAAGAAAATAACCTTTAAGGTTTTATATTTTAATGAACATATTAATTGTGCTGTAAAACTGCGCGTTGTAAACAGATAGCATTTATTTTTTAATCTATTTTCTTTATTGCAGAACCAATATATGTACATTCCACAAACGAGTTGCACCAGAGACGCGCTGAATGTTTTGAACGTTGTCTCTAATGAAAGCATAGAAAAGTTGTGGTTAAAAGAAGAAAATTTATGTTGTAAGATTATCACACACTATGAATTAATGTACACATATATTATAAACAAATAAAAATTATAATTAAATGTGCCACTAAAATAGTAGCGACTTAAATAATTTCATTCCCTTTTTATGGTTTTCATGGTCTGTCAAAGTTAAAAAAAAATGAAAGAACGCGAGCTATTTTGAGAAAGGCTAAATTTTGAGGATATTATTAATAACTGTGTATAAAATTAGCATGAAGAATAAGGCTTTATAAAAAAAAGCGTTCATTTGAAGCATTTTTTATAATCCCTAATTTCAGATAAAAAAAATAATTCCATCCTGTCCTCAGCTATCCTCAATAAAAAGTTGTTGTTCTAATACAAATTGTTATCACAGATAGCTAAATGTATAAAATGTATGTAATATTACGTGAACAAATTTGTCGACGAATGAATCACGAAACCCTCCAGTTCACATACACGTTACATAAAATTATTGACAAGACCGCCGGATCCAGTCGTTGCCACATATCGCCGTCCTGTCATCTCCATAAAATATTTTATCCTATTCAATCTTTTTGTATCGCCACTTTTCTCTTGTCTTATATTTCGCAATTGATATTCAATATTGTCGTAAAATGTTTGAAGGTTATATCTTTATTTGTTTTAATGATAACAGATTTCATTTCTATAAAAGTATTTAAAAAAACTTTTAACGGATGTTAAACGATAGTATCAAAACTAAACTTTTGTAGTTTTGATAACACCAAAAAAAGTAGTCATAGTTTTGAAGGACAGGAGAGTGATGACAACTTTATTGGTCATTCATACGAGAAAATATAAATAGTACATTTTGGTTTCGTATATTTATAAAGAATGTTAAATTATGGCAGAATATGTAAAAAATAAAACTTAAACATTGAATTATATTTGTATATATTTATTTATTTATCTGGACAGCCACTTGTTGTTATATATATAACACATAATAAAAATAGAAATATAAAAAAAAAATATAACAAGTACGACTTATAAAGATGTCACAGAATGCAATGCATATACTAAGTTTTCGTCGTTATTTTAGATTTTTTCTATCGGGGCTTTGATATAAACGATAATAATAGCTAATGGTTTGAATTATTTTATTTGCCGACTTCAAATACGGCAACTTGTAGTGCCGGTATTGAATTCTAAGGGCGTTTACGGCGAGCGAATGTCGGTACGTGCCTTGCAAGTTTGTATAGAAACCCCAATGTCTAAATGGACGTGTCCACAACTAAGATAAGAAAGAGGCCATTGTGCCTCGGAAGCCGCTGCAAATCTCAGAACATTTCCAAAGGACATAACGAGAAAAGTTTTTAAGCCTCTCATATCTCCGCTTGGATATTTCATATTGTATTGCAATGCAGCATGTATTTATTTCAAACTATTAGGCTTTATTTGATTTATAAAATATGTTGTATTAGATATATAAGATTAATAAGATAACTGTCCATCTATCAATGTCTATTTACCACCCACATCCCGACAAAGCTTGTTTATTTTTTTTCTTTATTTATTATTGAATTAAAAATACAATATTTTTTTAAAATATATAAAGTGCCTTTAAACCGCTTCTCGTTTTGTCTTATTGTAATTAGAAGTAACTTTGTTTTAAGCAGTTTCGTTTTTATCACTTTTTAGCATGTAAACTACAACGAAAAAAAAAACAAACTTCTGCCAGCCAACGCAGCATAATTGCACTCGCGTTGAAAGCAAGATTCAAAATGTACAAATTATTACTCTTCCATAAGATTTTGTTTCCAACAATTTTTTATTTTCTGTTTTGTGTTCATAATTTTTTCCATTATTTATTTGTTGATTATGTTTGAGACTATATATCTTCTTCTTTCTTCGAGTTCTTCTTGTGTTTTTGTTTTTTATTTGTTTAAGTAGCGTTTTGTTAGCAAGCAACTTGCCTGAAGTATGAAAAAACTAGATTTTTTTTTATTTGTAGCATACAGGTTTTCTAACTTAATAATTAGAGAAAATTGTGATCTATAATGCGATATTTTTTTCTTTGCCAGTATATATCTACATATATTCTATATCATTTATATTCGTATGTCTTCGTTCATTAGATGAAACAGTAAGCAAGCAATATTTACACAACGGAATAAACGGGCAATCACTATTTTATTTAGTTAGCCCAGATGTCTCTGCGCGTCGGCAATCTCTCCATGGTTTTAGTTATACGTATATACTGTGATATCCTATACCGCTAAATAATGGAAAAAAGTATATATAACAGTGATAGAGCAAAAGTACAACTAAAAACTGAAACCTGGTGTCACAAAAATTACTTGCATAGGATACTAAAGAACCCATATAATATTAATTTAGTTTCGTTTTTATTTTTAGAAGGTTTTCTTGCCCTTAGTTTTTAGCAAAGTGAAAAATGTTTTGGTTTTCTTTCGTAATATACCTTTTTTTGTCTACGGATGTTTAGGCACTTGTAAAGACTATCAATTCAATTTATCTATACAATTATTCAACTACTATCATAATGTGGGTTTTCGTAACCGCCCTTTGTCTGTAATCGAAACACTAAGTCGAGTGATTTAGGATTATGGCATGGGATAATGCGTTCATTGGTTTCGTTCAGCTAGGGCGGATTTCCTACAGTGATGAAATGCTCTCAAATAAAACAAATGTTATAATTTTACGACGCGGTGCTGAAATATATTTTTTAACTTTCCCGGTAAATACATACATTTGTGGCTTAATGATAGCAATGCTATACGTTAATTGAATATACTCTTATTATATACAACTTAAAAATAAGTTGTTACGTAAGAAAAATTATATAATTGTTATATTGTGTATGAATGTATTGTGTGCTTTCATAATTAAAAACATATCCACTCGACATACAGGTGTCGTTTATACGAATGATTGTGCTGTCGTGGAAAAAAGAACAAAAGGCATAAATGAAAGACGGCGAAAATGGACAGCTTTTTTTTGCCTTTCAAGTAAATGAATGTGTCGGCATCAAAGCTGTAACAAGGTTTTGAGAAGAATACGTGTGTTGTTTGTTCCTAATGGAGTAGTTGCCGCATACAGAATATTTATGAGTCTAATGTTATATCACTTATATGATTTTTAAAAACAAGTTGGCGCAGGGTTCTTCGACTCTGGGTGTAGTTATGTAAGTGTCTTTAAGAATTTACTTAAACCTTACTATGTATGTGTTTACCGGTTGTCTGTCACCCAAACACAAGTATAAAGTTACTTTGAGGACGGACGACTGTGAGTGTTATTATCATATGTTTATTTATCAGAATAATATGTCCTCAAAGTATTGTCACAATTGTTCAAAATAAAAAGTAAAATTCATATCACCAGCCCCCAAAAAACGCCCCACTCATAGATCCGTCTTAATTAGAGACATCTATAAGATAATATCTCCCGAAGCTACTAGATCTTCTGTTCTCTGCTTTTCTCTTCTCCGGCATAAAAACTGTTAGAGTTCGAGCGGGAAGTTGACAATGTAACTTAATAAACTAATGGACGCTGCAAGCAATTGTCTAAATGCGAGTAAGTCACGCCAGAAATGCCTCGTAAACTGTTTTATACTTTATGTAAATTGCAGCGTCCCTGGATTATGACTAATTGCGCAATAATATTTATAATAAAACTGCCTTATAAAATTTCATAACTTTTGAACCGTATTTTTACATTATCACATAAATTCCGCGCCGCTTTCGTCTACGCTAATCTTAAAATAACTTGATCGATTTCAAAATAATTTTGTAAATCCATTTTTTTTCAAATAAGTGGCTATGTTGAAAAAATCTCAACTGTTAATATAATGTAGATTTGAGTCTATCTGGATCTTTGAGAGGACAGCGTATATAAGGAATCTTCTATATATACATTTTTTATTACAGAGTTAATGAATAAGTAAGTAAAGTAAGTGAGCATATTTTATTAGATATATAATAAAAATGTATAAAAAAAAATGTTTCTGATTCCATCAAGTTTAAAGAAGTTATGTGGGATTCTCATTAAAGCGGATTTTCAGTGATAGTACCGTAGGGCTGCTACATAGCTATTGATAAATATCTAAAGATATAGAGCACTCTTGTTCGCTATAAATAAAATAAGGAAATATATAAAATAAATGAGGAAATGACTTCAATTACGATAACTAATTAATATGATGTGAATGATATACAAAACAATTGAACGTTAATTCAACCTTTCCTTATAAGATACGTATCTAAACTTCGTTCTTCTTTGTTAACCGATGGATCTCCACAACACACGATCTTAAGTCGCTTGAATCCAACGGCTCTCCGCGACATTTTTGAGGTCATCAGTTCAGTAGTCCATATTTTTTATTATCTCTTATTTCCTTATCTTTAATATAATTTAATAAGCCACATACACGGTACATCTCAATTTATAATTAATGAAGATATACTTTGTTACCAACACACAATTAATACGAGCACTACACTAGACTACAAACTGTATTGTTCCTTTTAAGATTTTTTAAAATTGATCTTACACGTGTTTTTAAAACAGCCTAACTAATTCTATTTGAAAAAAGTTGGCAACCCTCAACGACGTGAGAGCGACCCGATTCAGGTTACGAAGTCTGGAAAGCGCCAATGGAAATTAGGCGCAAATTTACATCATAAAGAATCCGTGGCTACCCTAGTCCTTTGTAAGTTAGACCGGACCGCGTCGAGTGACATAGAACATTTCATTAACATACCTACTTAGTGTACAAAGTATTCAGGAAATTATATAAATACGTCATCACAGCGGTATCTAAGTTAAGTTGATCGGACCGTATCCGGTTGAGTAGAATAGACCACCCTCTTTCTTACCGAGGGGTCCTAAAATACGACTAAGGTATGTTGACGTCAGGCAGGCGGCCGGTCGTAAAATACGTAGCCAAATCATGTGACAACATGTTTGTAACATGTTGTCGGGACAAAATGTTGTGGGGTCGGGACCCCACTTAGAGTGGGATAAGGGCAGGAGAATGATGATGATGAATAATGATGAGCAGTATCTAAGTTCTTTTTGATAGAATTCCCACTAGTAATGACACTATTTGTAAGTTGTGATGGACACATACATGATTAAGTAATCTGAAGTACTCTTCAGATTACTTAATCATGTAAATCTTTCACTCTTTCACTCTTTCAAATTCAAATCACTCTTTCAGCAATTTTGAAAAGAAAATTAATTTTTTTTTGCTAGAGAATCACTTTTTTTACGAGCAGTATACTACCGAAAATTCCATACTTTAGTAATATAATCTCTTTCTCCTAGCCTTATCCCACTCTAAGTATGGTCGATGTACATATTTTTTATTTTATTTTTTTTCTATTTATGTTCATCTAGTACAATTACAGTTATTATAAAGTAAGTATGTAAATAAGGTGTATGATTCTGTTTATTTATTAGTTTATATAGAATATATGGTATATATCAATATTATTAATTGATGTTTTTGTTTCTTTCTGTTTTTTGTTTCTTTAACAGTGACGCTCCTCGCTACAGCTGAATAACAGTGTTGGGTGACATAACCTTGTCACTCAATTCATACTGAGCTGTTTGCCATTTTCCCCTTTCTGTGCTATCCAGTATATATGTATGTATATATATACATTTATGTATGTATATATTCTCCAACTAGATTTGTTAAGTTTATTTAATTATATTACAGGCATTTAGCTTTTTTTAAAGATTATTTGTATAACTGAGTTAGTATACTGTATATCACAGGAGGTAGAAATAAAAGTTTTTCTTTCTATTAACACTAAGTCTCAGTCAGTGCTTTCGATTTTGTCGTGGAATGTATCTCCTGATGATGCTTCGGTGGTGGAGTATTGTACTGCATGTCCACGCTATCAACTTTCCGCATCAACAACTATTGTTACTAATTTATATTGTGTTTAAAATAGTTTTGAACACAGACGAGAACATTTCTTTGCAAGCGAAACTCTACCTTCTTGTAGACCTCCGATTAGTGGCGCCCAATAGTCCACATTTAATCTTGAATTAATTGAAGTTAAGTGTTTTCATTACTTTTATAACTTTTATTTCTTAAAAGCGTACACATATCCAACAATGTCACAGAGTAAAAGTAAAGATACGATTCCACCAAAATAGAGAGCAGCACATTAGTTTACAAAGATTGTGTACAAAGTTCGCGCACTGCACGTATTAAGCTGATATGGCGTTTAGCTTCTGTCTCCATCGGCACTGTTGTGTGTAACTTGTGTAAGCGCACAGTGAAGCACACATGTGCGCGAACATTTTCATTTAGAAATATTTTATGATCTTTATTATTTCACCTCACCTTTTTGAAAATTATACAAATTTACAATATGGTTTTAGACATTTTCTAAAAAATTATTAATAATTTTTTCATTCGTCCTCATTAAAGATGTGCGCGTACAAACAAATGTTTTCGTTCAGGTAGCGGAATAGAAACTGTGTTCGCGAACAACGAGTGCATACGCGTCGACGCGAGTCCACTGTTTCAAGTGTACGCGTACAAATGTGCATAGATGTGCGCGAAGATTTCTAAAATATTCGCACACCATTTGATAATGTTTGCTTGAGTGAGTCGACTAGAGTAAACATTTGTGCCGCACTCTGTGCTGCCATTATGGGTCATCACCGCCCGACGGGGACGAGTGGTGGGTATGTTGGACTCTACACCGACTAAAAATCTGACAGTGCTCCACCACGCTGCTGGTGGCGGGGACAGGGTACCGTTGAACACATTGCCCCCATCCCCGTCAGCAGCAGCTCTGTACCCCGGAGAGCGACACCTCCAGGTCGGGGACTCTCTAAACAGTGGCCCCTCCCACCGCTAATCGATGCATCGGGGTACCTCGGGGACCTACTCCAATTGGGCGTCCGATTAACAGTCTCATCTCTAGACTGTCACAACTTAAGTACTATATAAGAACAATTTAGGAATAATAAAATTTGTTACAGTGTAAAAGACTTAAAAAACTAAACTAATCTTAAAAGATAGACTTACAATATACAATTGATATATAAAGAAATGTGTCTGAAATCTTTTCTGAACTCGCTGTACTCGTGTAAAAAGTTTATTCGTAAGTATTGAAAGCTATCAGCGCGCCCATTCAGCGGAAATACAAACTTGAATGCTGCAGTTGCCGTAATTGGATAACCGCGGTGCTTCATTAGGTAATTGCGACTGTGATTCTGAGCGCGCCTTTCAAAGCTTATTTGGCGCTGATGATAAACTTTTAATGATGAAAATTAAAACATATTTTTTGTGTACTACAACTAACCTAAATAAACTGAAAGGAAGGTTTATATAAGTCGTTTATGTAATGATATATCTACAAAATTGTACGTTTATAAATGTCGTTATGTTTTTTTTTGTGTAGCCCTAAATTAATTAATTATTTTTTACACTCCCATTACTACTAAAATCGACACAGCATTGCCTTAATATTTTCCTCTCCAGGTTGGTCAAAAGAGATAGAATTTGAAAGAAAGAAATTTACGCAAAATATGTTTTATAAAAAAAAATTGAGTAATGCTATTAATTGCTAAGTGTTTACAACAGGGCAAGGAAAATACAATTATATTTGAACTTTGAAATTATACTAATGATACCAAACTGATAAATGCTGCGCATAAAATTTGAAATACTTCTTAAAACTTGACGTTTTTAAATAATTTTATAGAATTAGGCGTTACTTTGCAGAGATCCATAATACAAAATCCATCCATAGTCCGCGATACAGGAAAATCGCATCGCTTTGCGATTTTGTCGTGTCAGTCTATTTCCTGATGATGCTTCCGTTGCGGGGCGAAACGATTGTTGATTTTGTAATAATGAACATGTGTAGTGCTTGTGTATTGTGGTGGCAGTGGTGCAGGTTTGTGCATGTGTTCAACGGGTATGAAAAAACGGATAGTCCGCTATACATTTAGCACTATATATATTTTCTATTTACTGTGTCGTGGATTATAGCAAAATAATTTTATTATTACTTGACGTTTTAATACAGCATGGGCAAATAGAGAGAATACTATCAAAACGAAGTACAAGTTATATGCAGTTCTAGTATCTCAGACATAAAATTGAACATTTGTGTAGTAGCTTCTTATTCGTTTATGTGTATAATAATTTAAATTTGAATGGTATAGATGACTTACTAAGAACAAACGAGTATGAATTTATTTAAAATTTATTTTTTTATAAATTTATCTCATCTGAGGTATATGTTCGAACATTTGTTATAATAAGACAAGGAATATCGTATTACTTTATAAATAATCCATCAAATCTCTTTGATTAAGTTGTGTTGTAGATTTTCTATGAATAGTAGGTATTGAATTGGACACAGTATTATACTCCTCACAGTATTATACAAGCCACAGCAAATATTAAAAACGTACCTTTAAATATCTTTATTTACCATAAGTATGCGACTTAGTTTGACTTTATGTATTCAGATATAGTTGTTTAGAATATGCTATACGGAAAATTTAAAATGAATTTCTATTTCATTTTGATATACAGCTTTCATGCTGCATGAAATAGGAAAGCCTCGAATAACTTTTTTAATAAAAGAAACCTCGTCTAAAGAATATTATATTTTCTAGGTCATGATAAAACAAACCTTTTGGAGAAAGATAATAATTTTAAAGTGTTCTTTTATTCAATATGATTATAAATGTAATACATAGCGTAGGAAAAACCCAATTGTTATATATAATACAGAAACTTAATATCTTTGTCGGCGAAATTTTATATGTATTATACTGTATAACGCCTCAATGGTATTAAAGTGATATAACTAGATGTTTCTGTAACTGAACTGTGCAATTATTTTAATCCTATTACTTGATGTGTCAAAGCGGATGCAACGGACCAAAGGGCACCACCAGTTTTGACCTAGGGATCTAGAAACTGTTTTGGTTTATCTAGAAGCTATAATAGAGACTATTTTGGCAAGATCTTAACCTTGGTCTTAACACAGTCCAAATGCGGAGAGCAGCTGCGTAAAACTGTAGAGAGCAGCCTCGTCAAAGAGTAAACTCCAACCACAGTATTTCTCAGGAAACTGAGAAGACCCTTTTAGTGGGATATTATTAATGGTTTCAATGCGATAAAAATCGATTTGCTATAAAAAAAAAAGCTCGAAACATATAGCCGTCACAAGCCAAATATTTCAATTTTTGTCTTCACATTTAATTTCAATCATTATATTCCAGTATGTTTACCCACCGTTTTCGAGATCGATGTTCACTTCATAATTCATTGACTCCTCGGTCACGCATCAGTGAGGATGCGATAAACGCATCAGCGAAGATATGATAAGGCCCACTGAACAAGAGGGCTGTTATATAGCTACGTGTTACAGTATTAGTATGTAAGAAGTAAGGCACTGTCGTCCTAACCTTTTTTGTGCCATGCCCCACTTTAAATATTCTTTTGCTATGAAACATACACACGTTTTAAATATTATATTAAAAAATTCAGTTGTTAACAAACTTAAACGATAGATTTTAGGCACCCATATTATAACATTAAATTTAAATTTCCCAAAGCAAAAGGGTCAATCTCGTGTCGAGTCCATTTTCGAATTGTTTGATTCACGTTAAGCTTACTCTTACCTAGAATTTGTAATTAATAAATTACGATTTGTTTATAGCTTTGACATTCACTCGTTACATAATTAAATATTACTTTTTTGCGACATACTGTTTATGACTTAGGGTTCGATATAAGTAAATCCATACTTGTTACAAATTTTTACAAATGTTGTTACAAATTACATCCATCCATCAATCCATGTTATAAATGCCAAAGTTTTGTTTGTCTATTTGTCTTACGCTTTCACGGCTATTCCACTGGAGAACTATTGATGAAATAAAGTACAACTGAAGTTTGAATTCCGGTTAAAATTCCCTTTTTTCCTATAGGAACGGGAAAAAGTTAGTACGAAATTAGGGTATTTTTGCAGTAAACGAACGAACTTAATGAAAATTAGTATAATTCAAATATTCAGATATTTTTTGTGTAAAATCCAACGATTTTCATGTTCCATGTTCATATCAATACGTTTTGTATAGGTTTATTGAATGTACACCAGCTAATATAATCATGTTGAGTGGCAGAGTTCTATAAAATATAAATTGCGCATGGGACTTCAGTGTAAAGTACGATCATTTTTATGGTACGATTTATGACATCGCTTTATGAAGTCATTGGCAGGCAGCAAACGCTCTCGCTAAATTGATTGGTAGAAGTCGAATCTGCTCATCTCGTAAATAAATATAATTTGGGATTAATGTTTATTTTCCTTTTTTTTATTGCTGCGTGTAATTTTTATTATGGTGATGGCAAACAAACCTATTATTCAGCCGTCGACATCTAAGCTATCACTTCGTATTCGTATAACGTCTGCATTATTATAATAATATGTGTTACATTTCAAAACAAAAATTTTCACATCATAAATACATACAGATGGTGTTCGTATACAGTAATGTAAACTATACTTAGACGAAACATAGATTTTCTGATAATATAAAAGAAACAGACACATAATATATAATTTGAAATTAATTTCATAATATAAGAACTATATATAATAATACTTTTTTTCCATAAAACTAAAAGCGTAAGAGGGCTTAAAATTACACAATAGACAATTCGTAGAGAACGTATAGTCCATTGAAAATCAACTTTATGTTTGAAAACGAAAATAATTTTTATTTGTATAAAATTTCATTATGCACAAACAGCAAGGGCCCCTGCACAGGGGAACCCGTATTGCTGAGTGCCCCGCTCATTCACCAAGACAAGTAAACTTATCAAAAAACTAATAAAAAATAGACAATTAAAGTTGATATTGGAAACGCGTTTTCTTTTTAATGTATAATGCAAACTTAAATTATTGTTGGAACTTATGTGTGTGTGTGTGTTTGTGTCAATGCATTGCGTGCTTGAATGTGTATATATGTATCGCTGATTGTAATTTTAGTTGTATTAAAATTTTTCATATTAGGTCGTTATTCATATGTTTCTTGTGACGTTTATTTATTCTCAGTATGTATGCAATATCTTAGTATTGCTGGCTATATTAAAAATATACAAAGTATTTTTGTGTGATCTGATTTGTATGTATACCTTGTTAAAAATGTCCCATTTTGTCATTTTTAGCTTTGAATACTTAATCGTATTTGTGTTTACATCGCTTGACACAGAACTCCATGTCGCTTCATATTATGCCGTATGATCGAAAATAATTAGAAAATTATTGTTACTAAAACATAGCATAAATTAATTTTCAGACAAAACAAGTAATAAATTAACCATGACATAAATGTCAATGCAAAAAATATACATATGCACGTTTAAACCGGTATGGTTCAAAAGCAAAACGTGCCTCAACGCAACATCAAAATACGCCATGCCAAACCTTTCTCATCTTGTTTTTGTTTAGCTGGCTGTCATTGTTGCCGAGGTCACAGATGTTTTCCGAAAACAACAGCTTCTCTACGGATTAGTTCCTAGCCCGTACATGTCCCAGTTTTTTTATAAGTTTGTGGCTTGACTAAATCCCGTCCGAGATTAAATGTTCACATAGACAAGATATAACAGCTGATCTGAAAAGGAATAATACCACTATTTACGGTCAATAGGATTAATATGTTCGACCATTAATATAATGTAAATGCCAGTTTACATAATAGACTTTCATAACAATCTCAGCTTTACAATTGTCAAATAAGAATAAATAATTATTAAAATTAAAGCCAATAGTTACTTAGCTCATCCCGAACAGACATGCAGACGAGCAGTGTAAATGAATAGAGTTGTAATATATGTATTGATGCAAGATTCTGTTTAGTTAGTCTGTACTAATAGTTTATATTAGACGGAACAATTACGTTTAAACAAAAAAAAAACTGATTATTAATTATTGTTTTCATTTATTACGTTTAAATAATATACATATAACGCAAAGCAAAGTTGCACTTTTATTGTAAACGTATTTACGACCTAGAAAGACCCCTAGGTATACTTTTATGATATATATAAACGCAGGATGTTTTTATACGTCAAGTTTAAAGCGCGTGAGTCAGTTATACCGTATAATAATGAAGTTAAAGAAATCTCTCTATAATTCTCGAAGAACAGACGTTTGTAAAGTTGACTTGAAGTTAAGACTTCAAAGAAATTAATGAGAGTTAGAAACTTGCGACGTACTGCGGCGAACTTGATCAGTTTGACGCGAGTCGTAAAAAAGTTTTTGAGACTTTTTAAGAACTTTCGAGCTAATTGTAAATTGCCTTGGATATTTTTGTTATATCAAAAATACTTTAAACTATTTTACTTATCTTGATACTGTTCGGCATTTTTGTGACACAAAAATGTGCATTATGCCGTTCTCGATGCGTATTGTCACCTGAAACAATAGAGTTATGAAATTATCTTTCCTTTCTTCCTATAACCGTTCGCTCACTGCTTAGCATCGTAATTTTCCGCCTCAGTTTTCGTCACCTGGTTCGGTCATTAGTGTAGTGCAACGCGTGGCTGATGTTTCTGTCCAGGAAAAAGAAAGTCTGGACCTTGAGTGTCCGAGGTGTGTGCGTGGTCGGACTTGATCCAACCATCTCCTTGTACTGCGCTCCTTGGGTCTCTTACCTTTTACTTTGCCCGTTATGACTAATTGTTCCAGATTATTCGTGGGCTTCCGTGCTATGTGTCCAAAGGAGAATAGGATGGAGGCAGATGGTGGACAGTCTTTTTGTGACTTGTACCTCATTTGGTACAGAGATATCGGTCCTAAACACTGCCCATGGAATGCGTAGCATGCAATAATGAAATTACATCCTATATATATTATTTATATTTGTTGATTTAATTTCTCTTTTTTACGTAATTTTTAATCAGCGTTTATCTCTTTCTTTAACCAATGGAAGTCTTCTATCAGACATAGCTTCCTTCAAGGGATTTGAACGGCACACGATCTTGCACCGCCTTAATGATTGCATCGCCATTCTGACTGGGTATATAAAGTCTGCCAGTATGGAAATTTGATTTGTTAACTAACATCCTTTGTTGTTGTTCAGCGTAATATTTTCGCTTTGGATAAAAATAATTTTCAATATAAAAAATAATCATATGAAACTTTGAAATTGAGTAGTGATATATAATTACATTAATATAATAATTATATATTGATATAAATAACAGATTAATGATAGATGAAAACAATAAGCCATTAAAATATAATTGCGGATACATTTTTTTCTAGATACGTCGTGTCAGCTTAGTTGTATTAATTACTTCATTGGGAAAATGTACGTAGTACTGTTTTTATGTTTTTTGATTTGTTTACTGTTTTTATACAACTACATGCTGAAGTCCAGCGATCGTTGGAAAAAATTGAGCCAATATCCTGGGGACGCACCATGGCCGTTGCTCGGAAACGGGATACAGCTCGGCTTTGATGCAGATGGTAAGTTATACTGAATTCTAAATCACTAAACGCAATTATATTTGTTAGCTATATATTAAAAGAGTAAGTAATTAAAGTTTTATTTTATAGACGACTTACATTAAATTACTATTTATAAGTTATATTATTAAAATATCAAAAATAACATTTTAATTATTAAAAGTATTTATAATTAGATTTAAATTAGTAAATATATATACACAATGTGAAAATATACAGTAGATAGTAAATATAATCAAACTTCTTCGTTATTTAGACATTATATAAATATATTAATCTAACTAACTGGCATATATGTTTTAATTTAATGTTAATAATCAAATATTAGTACAAGATATTTTGGTTCATAAGTACTTAATATAATAAGATTAATGGAATTTCAGTATTCAATCGGCTTTATGTTGCTTTTCTGTACGAAAGTATATAATAAAAAAAATTATATAACAATGTTTTAAAGTACATTTTAATTTTTACAAGAAACCTAATTTTTTTAGACGCCTCTTACAAATTATTGACTCTTTGGGAGAAACATGGGAAACAGAACTATCGGATCACCGTAGGCTCCGAAGACTGGGTCCTGCTTTCCGATCCGGACGACATTGGGGTAATGTATTATATAATATGTTGATAGCTACAAAAATCTTAATATTTATATATTTAAAAATCCCATGAAACGATGTGCGTTTACGCTAATCTTCAAATTTACTGAACCGATTTAAATGAAAACAAAAAGCTTAAAGGCTATAATTTCCTTCAAAGTTCTATAAGTTATCCAAAGATATCAATATAAAGTTTCAAGTTTTTTATTTAAGATGTGTCAAATTCAAGTCAAGTCTGTAAGTTAAAGAAGTAGGTCGGTAGGTACTCGTAGGTAGATATAGAATCAAACCAGAAGGTTCTTTATGAAAGAAAAAAAATTTAATTAGCGGAAATCTAAAAACTCTCTTACTTAAATATTTTAGACAGGACAATGTTAATTAGTCGTATTGATGATGATGATGATGTAAATAGTATATACTAGCAGTGCCTCGCGGTTTCACCCACGTACATACCGATCTCGTGGTAGTGGAAAGTTTACTAAGTCAGACTATAGAATTACTTTTGTAAATTGAAATTATGATCCTGGGACTTATCAATAATTAAGGAAGAGGAAATTTTTGACGGAAGGTATTCGTAGGTACACAAATACAATACGCTACAATTGTTATGGCATTATTTTCTTTATATTGTCATTTTTTAATTCGTTATATCTTTTGACTGGAATGTCCGATTTTAATAATTTAAAAGTATTTTACAGGTATTGAAACAGTTTATAATAAAATATCATTTAGTGGGATAAGGATTAATACGGAGATGTAAAAATTATGGTTTGATTATTGTCGCCACTTTTATCAACTTTTACAATGTAGAAAAGTAGTTATATTTGCACAACTATAATAGTTAGACATATGGTATCCCGGACTTTTTTGCAGATATTGATACGTTTTATAATGCTGTAGAGCATTGTTTTGTTCTATCATCAATAGTTTGCGTAGCGTACGCGATTAAATATTTTTATGACTAAATTTTTCACACCTTATTACAATTTTATTACGGATCCCTATTTTTTTTTTAATGTAATGTTGCGTGAAAACATTACAAACATACACACATACAAATCTTTCCTCTATAATATTAGTACAGACAAAGTATTCTTTTTAAGACCATACTCAACCATCCTACGGAGCTTTCGAAACCCTCAGAGCGACATGGAGCGATGAAGCCATTCTTCGGGAATTCTGTGTCAGGTTTGGAAGGTAAATTTTTCCGTATTTAAAAATTTTAGTATATTTATTTAATGACTTAATTGGTGATATTTACATCATTGCTATTATGATATCATTATCATCTTTTTTATATACTTTAGTGCACAAAAAAAAACGGTACAAACATTCACACTTGTAATCCTTTATTTATCTATACTAATATTATAAAGAGAAAAAATTTGTATGGAATTTGTGTGTATGTTTGTAATGTTTTCACGCGAAAACTACTGGACCGATTTCAAAAATTTTTTCACCATTGGAATGCTGCTCCTTTACTGAGCAATATAGGCTATATTACATTTTCAAAAAAATAGGAATCCGTAATGAAATTGTAATAAGGTGTGAAAAATTTAGTCGTAAAAATATTTCATAGCGTGCGCTACGGTAACTATTGATGATACAGCAAAAAATGTTCTAGATTATTAAAGAACGTATCAATATCCACAAAAAGTCCGCGATACCATATGTCTAACTATTATAGTTATACCAATATAACAAATTTTTTTATATTGTAAAAGTTGATAAGAGTGCCGACGATAATCAAACCATTTTGCTGATATCTTCGTATTACTTATCCCATATTTTATTAAAAACTGTTTCAATACCTGTAAAATAGTTTTTTAAATTATTAAAATTGGATATTCTAATCAAAAGATGAAACGAATTTAAAAATAACAATTAACGAAAATAATGCCATAATAAATTCATTGTAGCGACCATTATAACAGGACCTGCAACTGGTGAGTTGCTGTTATCAAGTTAATCTTTGCCTTAACCATTAATAAGTCCCAAGACCAAACTTTTAATTTACAAAAATAAATCTTTAGTCCGACTTAGTAGCTTTTCCACGAGATCGGTATGTACGCGAGTGAAACCGCGGGACATTGTTAGTAATTAATATTTTGAAATATTTAGGTATACACTTAATACTAATTTGAATAGTCGTATCCGAACTATTAGCATAAAGTGACAAAATATGTAGGTAATAGAATGAATTTCAGGCAAGCAATGGCAATCCATGCGCAAGTTAATGATGCCAGGTTTCCAGTACAATACTTTCAAAAATAGGTTGGACGAAGTAAATAAATCCAGTGATCGTCTCTTCGATATTTTTGACATTTATGACGGAAAAGGCCCCGTGGATTTGTATAGATATTTGCGACCGTTTATGTACGATGTTCTATGTGGTGAGTTTCACATACTATTTTGAATTCAAGAAACATGTATTATATCTACTTCCGGTTATTGTATTGTTGTTTAATTTCAACATTAAAACAAATTGTACTACATCATGATAGATTAAATTATAAGAATTCTATATCATTAAATTATCTTATGAAAATATTGATACTTATTTATTTTTTATTTTTATTTTTATTGTTTTTGTGTAGAAAAAAACCTTAAGATATAGTTGAAAAGAAACGATTTGCTATAAATAAAAAATCGATTTTTGTTATCATGAGTGAAATTGTATATTAAATTTATTCTGTAGTTTTATTATTCGCGTTCATTCTGTGAGACAACTGTAAACCAATAACTATATTATTCAGATATAAACTGTCACTCTTCTGTTTGTCTGTCAGTCTGTCTGTCATGCTTTCACCGCTAATCCGCTGCAGTAAGTTGAAGGAATTGTTACAATTCAAGCTTGTATACTGGGACAACATATAAGATAAATAAAATCAAATTTTTCCATTGGGAATTATAAAAGACTATTTAGTGCAGAATAGAGGGTATTTAATTTAAGAGAGCTGTATCACAGCTCTCTTAGACCAGCGGTGAGACCGTCCGACTTTTTCCAGGGGGTCACGAGCTCAAACCCCGGCAGGCACCAATGAGTTTTTCTATTAAGACTAATGTGTCTTATTGATAATTGCAATTTATCACACGCTTTTCGGTGAAGGAAAACATCGTGAGGAAACCTGCAGGTCTCTACAGAATTCTGGAGATATGTGTAGCTTGCCAATCCACATTGGAGCAACGTTGCCACGTTGCTAACCTACCGGTTAGCTCCAGCCCTTCTCTCCAGAAACGGAGAGAGGAGACCTATTCCCAGCAGTGGGATTGCAACAGGCCGCTACTTTACTTTTACTTTTTTTTACTAGAGAGTATTTGAATTAAGTTGACGTGAACGAAGTTGCGGGTACTACTTGTCAAAGATAAAATTAAACATTTTAGGTACGCTATTGGGCGTTGAATCCCATCTTTTAGAAAATCCTGACCATCCGTATCTGGAAGCAAGTAAAGAGTAAGTACTGTAAAATATATTAGAAAGTATAACTAAATCGGTCGGGAATTAAATAAATTGTTATAAGTTTAATTATTATGAGATACTAGCGATAATAACTAGGACTAATGACTTAACTTTCTTGATACACAGACAGGAGGTATTTTTCAGTTCGTTGTTTTGGTTAGTGTTGCAAGAACTAATAGGAACAAGAAACAAGTTGGCTCTAAAATCTGTTGTCAAGTTGACAACATTCTCCTGTATTAATATATATTAATGTCCATAGAACTTCCTAACTTCTTACAGAATCTATGACCCTGATGAAATGAGATAGTCAATTAAGTAAGGTACACTTTCGAGATTGTGTTACTTCCAATTGTCCCTTTGATATATTTAGAATTAAAGTCTCGCTTGCCATATTTCTGCGCCTAGAAACCCGTTTATTGATTAGCTGTTAATGTTACACGTCTGTTGAAGAGTGTAATCTGATTTTATTACACTTCTCCATGAATTTGACTGAGTCCAGAATATTTTTTTTTTAATTGAAACACGTCTTTAAAGACTCAATTTAACTTACGACTCAATGGACAGTTGTCATAAGATTTTTTATCATATCGTCCACAGAACCGCAATCTACTAAGCCATCAAACTAAAATTTACAGTTTTCGATATGAGGATGAGATGGTTGGGACATGGCTTCACAAGCAATACACTAGAAGCCAAAATCGTAAAAGCAATTTTCACACTTAAATCTGCTTAACTTACGGCTAATTTGAATGTGGCGACCAATTTCTTCTTGTAATTCATCATTATAGCGAAGCAATTTTTTTTGTTTGGAATTAGTGCTTGTGACTACTCCAACTTATTTCAGTCAGAGATGAGCTCAAAAATGTATATACGCAGGACAATACGCATAGAACTTGTTTGCCAAAACTCAATTTAATTTTCACAATTTGATGAAACTTAGGCACGCTTATGTCCAGATCGTGTCTCCGAATATTTCGTAGAATATTTTGTTTCAGTGCTATAAAGTTTATGACGTATAACTACTTCTCATATTGGAGAAATATTCGTGCCCTGTTCATGACGACGCCTAAGTATCGGGAAATGATGCGAATTATTAACATCATGAGATCAGCCAGCACAAGCGTACGTATATGACAAGCACAAGAATGTTTGACTTATGAAAATAAACATAATAGACACAGGCTATAATGATAAATTTCATAAAATTTAGCAACTTAAATGAAGTACATGTAATCCAATGTAGATTAATATAGAAATATTATTATTAATATAGAGGATTGGCGATGTATATAATAGACAAAGTAGGAACCGACATGAGCTTGCGGTTCCTGCTTTGCGCCTTGCAAAAGTTCATAATTCGTTTGTGGGTTTGGGTATAAGATTCTATAATAAAATTCCACAATTACTTTAACTTTACCATTACATCAGTTTAAAAATACTATTAAAAAAAGGCTAATTCAGAAAGCCTATTATGTTATTGAAGATTACCTAGACGATAAGAATGCGTGGATATAGCTTCTCTTCATCCCTGTACAAGACATTAATAACTATATGTAACTAGTGATAAGAATTATTATTTGAAAAGAGCAACCGCCGAGTTTCTTGCTGGTTCTTCTCGGTAGGAACAGCTTTCCGAACCAGCAGTAGATGTTGACGATTCAAAAGCACTTGTTTACAAGTTTACTTGAATAAAGAATATTTTGAATTTATTTAAATTCAAAATAATCCTTTATTCAACTAAATGAAGTGAAAATTTAATTAAATTTAATTTATTCGAATTTTTGAAATTTA
This sequence comes from Morpho deidamia, assembly GCA_947086505.1. NCBI lineage: Eukaryota > Metazoa > Arthropoda > Insecta > Lepidoptera > Nymphalidae > Morpho > Morpho deidamia. The sequence goes on from CAMTZC010000025.1 coordinate 9,124,923, forward strand.
ATATAATTAAATTTTCAATTTAATGGAATATTTTGTTTGGAGTCGATTTTTACTTAATAAATTATGCCATTAACTGTTTTGTTTATTATGTTATTGATACTGTATTATTTTGTCTTTAATAATCTTTTTGTTTGTTAGATCAACAGGATCTAAGAGGGAGCATTTGTTATCATTCTTATAATTGTAATTACATACTTAAATTATAATTAAACTAAATTTAAGTAAAATATACTTAATATCACGTCCAACTGGTTAATCTGTCTAAAATATGATACTATTTTTTATCACGTCCTCGTAACAATAAATATTTTAATGAAATAATTTGGACCGTAATTTATTTATAAAAAATGATTTAAAACACGTACCGAATGAGATTCTATGAAAAAGTTTATTTTAAAAATTTTACTTTCAGATAATCAATGAAAGAAGGAAAATCCAAGACACGAGGAATAAGAAAAAGGTAGTGGATAGTAAAGCAGATAGTTATTGCCTGTTAGATTATTTCTTACTAAGTGAGCTTCAAAACGGACAGTCTATATCAGATAAATTTATTAACGATGAAGTTACATTCGTTTGTTTTACGGTAAGCATAACGTTGGATAGTGTTTAATGAACATTAATCATGAATAAAATTTAATAATCATTTATTATCATTAACTATAACTTATGACACTTACCAAGAGTCTGTAAAAAATTGGTATAAAAAAGTCTAAATATATGTATGCCTTTAATTGACCACGCTCTCAACAAAATGCAGGTATATCTTGAGGTGCACACTTATCATTTTTCTAAACCATTTATGCGGTTAAATGATATTTCACCGCGTTAGTTAGAATAAATAATGAAATAAATTATATAAAATCTTATTTAGATTCATTTGAAATCGGTCATCTCCCATATTTAGCAAGCATGTAATATATAAGTTGTTTTGGAAAATACGACGTAACCATAGCATAGAGGAATTATCCTAGAGAAGTTTCGCAACAAATAAGAAGAAGGAACATGAACCTCATATATAGTACGCGGTAATAAATAATGCACATCGAGGCTTAGATAGAGAAATCTGCTAGATTCTGCTTTATGGAGCGTTGTCTCTGTCGCACAGACTGACGAACCCGTGTGAAACATCGCATACTAACTGAGTGACAGTGACAGCGCTCTACGAAACCGAACTGACCGGCTGTTACGTTCCATACATCGATGTGCATTATTTAATCCCGTGCACTTATACTTGTTTTTGTCTAATCACACATAAAAATAGAGACATATAATCTACTCTAGTATAATAACTGTAGGATTCATTAAGATAGCAAAGTTTATTTACCAGTTTTATTATTGGATTTCATTCCAACATTGTCATAGAGATTTTTTAATAAATGTAGTTTGGAATAAGCGAAAGTTGTCATCAGAAATGACTTTACTAAAAGTTTAATAATACCTAATGTTTACCTATATTTTACATATATGCTACATATTATTCTAGGGCCACTATACAACCACAGTTACAATTAGCCACACATTATATTGTTTAGCGAAATATCCGGATATCCAAAAAAAAGTAATAGACGAACAGAGATTGATATTTGATAAGAATTTCAACAAAAAGTCCACAGTTCAAGACTTAAACGAGATGAAATACCTCGAAGCAGTTATTAAGGAAACCATACGTGTAATTCCCACAATTACTAAAATCGGAAGGACACTGCGTAACGATCTGAAGTTTAAAGGTATCAAAAAATATATTTTGTAATTTGTTGCATAATGTAGTAATTTAGTACATACATATATCCTCTAAGATTTTAAAGTTCAATAAAAAAACATTAGGTTATTCAACCTTAATATAACTAGTCTAGCCATAAATTCTGTTACAGACTGTATACACATATTTTTAAAAAACATTGATTTAATTTCGAAGATTAGCTTCTACGATAAAGAATAGACTTCTTTTCCGATATTATTGTATGTTCTTTGTATAGAAATTATTTGTTTTGTAAAAGGAGTGGAGCACTAAAGAGAATAGGATTACAGTAATTGCACTGTACAGAGTAGGTCAGGAGCCAACCGACATATTTGATACATTGAAAAAGCTAGTGATGAAAAGTTCATTCTGCTTAGTAATAGAAACAGTGCTGAATTTCTGCTGCCTTACTGAGAATATACTTCATGGTTTCCTTTATAGATGGCCGAGTTGTTCCTGCAGGTACTTCCGTTATTGTTTTCTACCAAGCTTTGTATCAAAATCCAAAGGTATTTCCTGAACCAGATTTGTACAAACCCGAAAGGCACTTGGAATTGATGCACACATTCTCTTTGGTGCCTTTTAGTGCTGGGCCAAGGAAATGTATTGGTAATGCATTACGTAATTTACAGAGTAATTTTAACTAGTCCATGTATAATTTTTAATTATTTAGATTATTTTGTTGACTAATTTGTAATCATTCCATGAATTAAAATAAAATTCCAATCATTATTATTTTTCTATATATATAATTGATAAAAATAACTTATATTTGCAGAAAATAAGGATTGAATACAATATTGGATGCTAAGAGCGCTTTTGTCTAGAGAAAGTACAAATTCTGCAACGTCATAAAATATTTTGCATATTTAAAGTTTGCTAGACAACCTACTTCTAAGACTAAGCTGGTTCTTTTCGTGCTTTTCTAAATGAAAAGCTTAAAAAAATACTGAAATATAATTCAAACATGTTATATTTTTTTATGTATTTTGAGGAAATTAAAAATCAAATAAGTATGGATAATATTTTAACTTTGCAAGGATTATTTGTATAAGTCTTATATTGCATGCATTATTAGAGTGAGTGTTATATATAAGTCTTATTTTATAGGTTTCCGATATTCGTGGGTGATAATGAAAGCAACCTTATCAAATATATTAAGAAGGTATGAAGTTATACCAGGAGGACCGGGAACGGAGCCACAATTTGTAAACAGAATTATTACAGAATCTAAAAATGGCTTGCAACTGCGGTTAAGAAAGAGGGAATCAATTATCTAATAATAAAAATCATATGCTTGTATTAAACGAAAAATGTTTTTTTATTAATTTCCAGAAAGACCTTAAACTAATTTTATAGCACTATATATGTAAGAGTCGGAGATCCAGGGGAGACATAAACCTCATTATCTTCTTTATCCATTTTATTTTAACTTTATTATACAATAGTAAGTAATCACTCCACTGTCGTTTTTAAATCACAATCACTTCACTAACTTTATGATATTAAAACAAAACTCTTTGAACGAACACAAGACCGACTTTATACTGAAGTATAACGAATTATCCCTCCAACTTTTTTTTCTCGAGTTTGTCTTGTGCTATTAGCCCTACTGCCTTTTACAGCGTCACCGGTGGGATAGGCGGGCGCAGAAGCTTCGGCGGGTAAAATTGATAAGTAATCGAGTGTTTCTTGGCACTCGCAACTTACAGGGAGCGTCGTCTTAAGGGGGTCTCCTGCGAAACCGAACCTCGGCTTAAAGCGGCTCATTTTGGAAGATTGTATCTAACTCATTGATTTTTGAAGAAGTCTGCATCACGGCGGCCGCGGCAGAGGGCTGCAGCCGCTTGACACAAGCAAGCGGGGAATTCGTCTTCGCCGGCGAAGACGCTCTTCGTGTGTATGTTGTGTGTAGATCTTGTTGGATGCTGTAATAGCATCGTCAGGGTCGTTAAGGACGCTGTTGGGAAAGTTAAACACCTTATAATTGGACGCGGTCACTATAAGGGGGTTCGGGTGTGTGAACGCTTTCTAGAAGTAAGTCTTCGAGAAAGAGATCGGCTATCGTGGGAAGATCGAGATCTCTATGGAGATTCACGTTGCGCACGAACCACGGACAGCCGGTGGCTGTACGCATGAATTGATTGATCTCTCCTACGACAATGCTCTGTTATTTATAGTCTCCCAAGATGGGGTTGACAACGCGATTGCACCAATAGTGGGGGCTGCAACACTACGTTTGCACCAATATATACAGCAGCATCATTTACTTGGTACAGTAAAATTACATAATATTTCGATGACACATGAAATTTCTCCAAAAGCTTAATCTATTAATAAGTAATATGCGGTCAGCTTGAAATTTTCTCATTCTGTTATACTTTAAAAATTATATAATATATTATATTATTAAAATGGCACAAAACTGTGCAATTTGGAGATACTTTGAAGAGTCCTGTGTCCAACAATTGGACGCCTATCTGTTGATCATCATCAAAAAGAAGAATTATATATCTTGTAATCTTATACAGTAATGTTAAACAAATATTATGAGGTTTTCGCCTTAACTGCATAACTGTCCGTCGCAATTTTCAGTACCCATGATCAGCGTTACTCACTTAAAAAAATACATTTTAACACAAGATTAAATTAATATTAAAAGTAAATTTATAAAATAAACTATACAAAAATTAAGCATTGCCGAATACTTTTCAGGCAATCCATCACCATTCTCCTGCCCTTATCCCATTCTAAGTGGGGTATACACAACATGTTATAACGATTTTGTGATATTATTTTTAGTATTTTACGACCGGCAGCCTGCATGACATCAACTTACCTTAGCCGCCTTTTACGACATCTTAATAAGAAATGTGGATGGTCTATTCTACTCGGCCGGATACCACACGACACTTACCTTAGTCGCCTTTGACGACACCTCGGTAAGAAATGAGGGTATTCTATTCTATTTTGCCGGATACCACACGGCTAAATCACAAAAAAAATATATAAGATGATACGTATATATAAGATTGGTGAAACACAGACACGTGAAAAGTAAGATTATTTTGATTTTATACAACGACTAGCTTTTACCCGCGACTTCGTCCGCGTGAACCGTAGTCCTGCAATACTCAATAGCTTCTATATTCTCTATAACAAAAATCAGATCGATCCGGGGGTTAAATAGCAGATTAGCGTTTATTACGCTACTCAAAAGTCCATATTAAATTTGATTTTCTTCATGACATTACTGTTATTTAGCAAAGATATTAATTTGCACTGGAAAAATTTAAACAAAACCATAACAAATTTGCGGACCGGTTTGATCTTAGAGCGGACTTTTTAAGAGAGTTTTGAGTTTTGCCTAAAAGACATTTCAACACCAAAACACATCGATGCTTGTTTATAAAAAATAGTAAAGTCCTAGTACTATTCCACAGCTGGGCATAGGCCTCCTCTCTCCGTTATTTTTTGGGAGAAAAGGATTTGAGCTAAGACCCACCACGCTGCTCCAATGTGGACTGGCAGGTTACACATATCCCCAGAATTCTCTAGAGATATGCAGGTATCCTCACCTCATAGAGGATTTGCTCTGAAAGAGTACCAAACATCCATCAATACTCACAAACATACGTATTTAAAATAATAGTAGGAAGTAGAATAGGAAGTAGGATGTAAGACTCCATTGGGTCTCCTAAATTAATAAAAAAAACATGACCTATATGGTCATGTTTTTTTTATTGACGTTTCTTTCAAAAATCCAAAAAGTTCTTTTAATACATCTTAGTATAATCATCAACTTTTATATTAGGTCCTTACATATGAAATTGGCGTTTTCTATGGGAGGAACATAAAGTCGTTTTTTTCTTAACGAAATATATTTAATTAATCAAAGTATGTACCATTGCTATGTATGCACTTTTGCCATCTCATAGGTAGTTCATTGATCCCCTTACTAAAAAAACCATTCGGGCGGGAATCAATAAAATCTTTGAAGACGATTGGACTGCCCCATTGGAGTTGAATTTTTTTCCTTGCAAATAGTTATCCAAATTACGAAACAAATGGTAATCTGTTGGAGCAAGGTCCGGAGAGTACGGTGGATGTCTAAGACATTCTAATTGAAGCTCCTCTGATTTGGTAGCCGTCTGTTGTGCAGTGTGTGGTCTAGCGTTGTCCTGAAGCAGCAGTGGCCTAGAGCGATTGACCAGCCTCGGTTGTTTAGCAGCTAGCTTTTCCATCATGGTTTGCAGTTGCTGACAATAGATATCTGCCGAAATCGTCTGGCCAGATTTAAGAAAGCTGTAGTGAACGACACCGGCACTAGTCCACCAAACCACTTACAAGCAACTTTTTTTTAGTCAATTTTCGCTTAGGGCAGGATTTGGCTGGTTCGCCAGGGTTCAGCCATTGCGATGAGCGCTTCCGATTATCGTAGAGGATCCACTTTTCATCACAGGTAATGATTCGATTTAAAATTCCTTCATTATTGTGCCAGTTGAGTAACGTAACGCAGCAGTCGACGCGCGTTTGTCGGTTTGCTTCACTCAATTCATGAGGTACCCACCTTTCAAGCTTTTTCGCCTTCCCAATTTGCTTCAAGTGGATTAGAATAGTTTTATCACTAACACCGGAGCCTGCAGCTAACTCGGACGTGGTTTGCGATGGATCCGCTTCCACAATAGCCTTCAATTCTTCATTATCAACTTTGGTCTCCGGCAGTCCACGAGGCTTGTTCTGCAGGTCGAAATTTCCAGAACGAAAACGTTGGAACCAAAACGCACTGTGTTTTCTTTTGCGACACCGTCACCATACACATCATTAATCCTTCGAGCCGTTTCTGCAGCACTGGTGCCACGGTGGAACTCATACTCGTAAATAACGCGATATTTCATGTTTTCCATTTTGTAAACAGAGTGACACAAAGAAAAAAACAAAAGAAGAAAAAACAAATGAATTAGGGGGTTTGAAACACAAATGCATGAGTAAATAGCTGTATGAATTTGAATTTGTAATTCCTAACCATAAAGGTAATATTTGAGATCAAAGTGGCCAGTACGACAAAACGCCAATTTCATATATAAGGACCTAATATAAAATAATTCTCTTGAACCAATATCAATGAAAATTGGCATAATTACTGCTTATAAGATGTATTTAAAAACGCTATTATTATTAACATAACAAGTTTTTTTTATTCACAATGTGTCAAAGTTTCTTAATGTGCTAACGGCCTAGAATCAAGTCCTTTAAGGCCAAGTTAAATCTGTAATTTAAAAGAGTCTCCATTTCATGTTGTTTGGCTTACGTCGAAAGATTTATTATTGAAAAGTTTCATATTTTGGTTTCTGTTTACTGGATAAATTTAACTTAGCTATTACTACAAAAGTAAGTAATATGAAAAGTAAATGCGAAAGTTTGTCTGTCTGTTACGTTTTCACGGCGAATCAGCTAAACCAATATCGATGAAATTTGATACAATAAATGCTTATTCACCGGGGTAACATAAAAGCTATAGAAATCCTGTTAATCAAATAGGAATAGGATGGCATTACCATTATTTTACTTTCCGAAATAATACGATATGTCGTGAATCATTTTTAGAATTGCACTCCCAAGAGAGTAAATTTAATTTACTCTTTGTACTTTTTATACAATCTTGAAACTTGAATCTTGTATTTGTAGACATTTTTTAAATAGCCCTTTTGGATAAAAATATACACGTGTGCTAATTTAACGTTAGCTAAAATTGCCTGCAAAAGGCGAATGGCGTATGCGATTCGCACATAACTGCTCCTCATTTTGCGCCTACGTTTCCGAAGCCGCATATTGGTGTGATGACCACGGACTGATATGAATCTATCTTTGATACCGTTTTTGAAGCTTTAATCTTTGAATGACAACGGTGATATTCAGTTAATTACTCTTTATAGTGAGTGAATATCTTCGAATTTTGCATTTGAGTGTGTTGATCACAATCTGCTGAGTTGAACTTTTGGAAGATCTAGACTCCAAATAATGAAAGCGAGCAGTGAAACGCTATTCATATTAAGATAATATTTTCCAGGTTTGCATTTCTGTATGATACTCACAATCTCTCGCTGTAACATTTCGGGTAGACATAGAGATTTATCGTGTTTGTTTTAAAACAGAAATCAAATAATATAAAAACTCTCACCTCTTTTAATGTAATTCAAAAATAATAATAATAAAAATTATTTTGCTATAATCCGCGATACAGTAATTTAAAATAGAAAATATATATAGTGCTAAATGTATAGTGGACTATCCGTTTTTTCATACCCAATACATGCAGGAAAAACACATGCACAAATCTCTACCACTGCCACCACAATACACAAGCACTTCTTTCGTTCACTATCACAAACTCAACAATCGTTTCGCCCCGCAACCGAAGCATCATCAATCGCAAAGCAAAATTACAAAAGAAATAATTTTTATTACTTTTGTATTATGGATCTCCGCAAAGTAACGCCTAATTCTATAAAGTATTTACAGATTTGACTTAAAGGGCTCGATATCAGGCCGTTAATATATTAGTAACTATGATAAATTGTAAATAAAAATAACTTATTATGTTTAATATAGATAGATGGTGTTTATATAGGATTGGTAGGAATTTTGAACGTCATCCTATTCCTGCTGAATTAACAAGATTTCTATAGTTTATATGTTACCCCGGTGTATAAGGAATAATCGTGCCAAATTTCATCGATATTGGTTTAGCGGATTGGCCGTGAAAACGACACAGACAGACAGACTTTCGCATCTATAATATTTAAATCATGTTTTTAAGACAAAACCTGTTCATTGAAATTTTGTTTATGGATATGATATGACGTAAACGGATATACTGACGTCATAAGTAACGGTTTTGGTCGACTTGTTTCAAACTAATTTCCTAACCAATTCAAGATCTAGATACAGTAACTTACTGGGCTAAATATATTTGTGACTGCTTGAGAACACTGTACAGGCGGTAACCTTATATCTCTCTTATATTGCTTTAGGCTGGACGAATACATTTGTGAAATGAAATGCGACTATTTAATTTCAAATTGACGTTAAGCAGTTTAGCTTAACATCAATTTGAATCTGGTCTAAAAAATGTTTCCACGCTAATTACAACGCCTATCGAATGTCCTTATTGCTATTTGCACTTTACGATATTTTTAGATATAAGAAGTTTTGGATAATGATTGTATTCTGGATAATTTGTAAGCTTTATCAAAACTAATTAAAATGCGGTGTCCACCTAAAAACTGGAGTTAACATATAAAATATACGTTACATTCTTGGTAGTCTTAATTAAAACTCGTTAATTATATTATTTTATAAAATATATTTATATTTTTTTTGTATTGTATATATGTGTGTATATTTATTGTACCAAATATACATATAATAAACAAGTAAATATTTTATAATGATAAGTATCTATTTATGCTTCTTTTAATCCAAATTGTTCTTTGAAAAACTTTGTAATTCTGTAGTCTTCTCGAAAGGGATTATATTTAATTAAAACGCTATCTTTGCACGCTTCGTATGTAGTACTTGATATTTTTTTATAATGTTCAATGAAATTTAAAGAAATAATAAGTTTTTGTGAGATTCATCGTATAGATATAACCATTATAAATAGTCTGCTCTGAGTATGTGTTCTAAGCCCGCACAGGATCGTAACTGCATTGCTTTGCATTAAACAGTTTTTCATGTTTGTGGGGATGATCATATTATATATATTATATATCATATTATAATATAGTTAATGAATTTATATATATATATATATATATATTTCATATGTATGAATATTTTTTGTTTTATAACTCGTAACTAATAAACTTGCACCGCAACTCGCAATTAGCAAGCCTATATAAATGGACAGAATGTGTCGTAAGTTAGAACTAACAACGATCTCGATCGAAATCGAATAAGAAGGATAATGGTTCGAGGACAGCAAGTTCGATAAACGTTGGTACATGAAGGAGTTTCGAGGTATATATAGATCATTGATATGAGTAGTTTGTCAGTTTGCAAATATAATTTGGCCAACGTTGCCCTGCGTATTACTTTGGTTTTCTTTTGTTTGCGTATTCTTACAATTTGATAAGTAATTATTTAGTCATTAAAAATTTAATATAATAATATTACATAAATTTTTAACCACATTCTAAAATATTTATAATATGGTTAAAAAATATTAATATTTATAGAGTTAAATAATAAATACATTTTAATTTTATTATGATTAGAAATGCCATTTCGATGGGGAATTATTACATTATCTAGTTTGTAGACGCCGAGTTTTATATAAGCTTCTTAAAGCAGTTGATGAGCACAATTCGAAAACAATCAAACTTTTTATTTAGAAAATGTTCTTAGCACTGTTATTGTGTTCTCTGGTTTGCTTATTGGTTCTGTATCATTACGTACGAAAGTCCAATAATCGTTGGAAAAAAATTCGCCAATATCCTGGAGATGTACCATGGCCATTGATCGGAAACGGGATTCAACTCGGATTCAATGCAGATGGTAAGTTTTTCTGGAATCAAAATCACTTAACAATCACACTTGTTTCTGACAATAAGATATAAATTATGATAAAAAGTAAGAAATTAATGTTTTAGTTGTATACAACAACTAAATTAAAACACTATTTACTTATATTTAACCAGTTCAAATATTATTATTTATTTATAACTATAACTTAACAGATATGCAAAGCGACAACAAAATATTAAGGTTTTTTGTGTCTCAAATAATCTTAAAGTAGCTTAAATGAAATAATAATTAATTTAATATATATTCACTTACAGCTTTCCGATGTGTGTAGACTGTGTTAACTTTTAAAGTATAAATTAGTGAGACATACTTAGAACATATGCAATTATAATATAAAAGTTATTTTATTAACAGTCTAGGTATAGTTATGGGGATATTTTGAGTAATATACATATATATTTTTATTAAATTTTACCACTCATTTTGTATAAGCCAAAGTGTATTGAATATTTCTAGAAACTTGTTTTTTGACACGACATCTATTTCGTTTTTTGGTACTCTGGTTTATTAAAATGCTATCTATTTATACCCTTAAGGTCTTAGCCGTTAGACCTGGGTCAATATCTGAAAGAGATAAGATTTTTAAAAGATTACGGTGCATTTCGCCTAGCCCGGCGGTAAACGCGGAATATGTGGATGACACCATATTTACAAAACTATTACTAACATCTTTATTTCTCATATGTAATTGTTTACGTTAATATTTCTGTAGAGGCGTCTCAGAAATTAATGGCCCTTTGGACGAAACATGGAAAACAGAATTATCGGTTCACAGTAGGTTGTGAAGACTGGCTCCTGCTCTCAGATCCGGACGACATCGGGGTAACGCATATTTATTTATATTTTTTATATTTATTGATTGAATAGATATTTTTTATCGTTTTAAAAAAATTTGAAGATATTTTATTTCGTTATAGGAATTCTGTCTAAATATAAGTTAAAGATACAAAAATTGAGAGTTTGTGGATAGTTATTTAACTGTTACTTGTTTTCTTCTTAGCGTAATATATATTAAATTTATTTAAAGGCTATTTGTTGTCATTTCAATACGCAATCACATCACAAATATTATAAACTTATGTGCCAAAAAATGTTATTTACTTACCTAAGTAATTAAGGAACAGGACGTACAATTTTTGGGGATGCAATATACAATATGGTAATCATTCATGGGCTTTTGTAGTTTGTCTCATAAAATAATATTGAATATATTTCATTCATTCGCAGACGATACTCAACCATCCTACGGAACTTTGGAAACCGTTAGAGCGGCATATAGCGATGAAGCCATTCTTCGGAGATTCCCTGGCAAGTTCGGAGGGTAATTTTAATATATCTAATAATTTCAAAAAATTTATTGTATATATATGATTTGTACTATAATTTTTAGTAGCGGAATCGTTGCAATAGTGATTGCAATTTCACCGTTCGATCTGATTTTTGTGAGACAGATATTTGCAGGGTTAGAGAGTGATAGAAGCTACTGTCCAGAACTAAGGTCCATGTGGATGTAGTCGCGGTTTAAAGCTAGTATCATAATACGTAAATAATTAGGAGTTTCAACGTACGTGTTCAGATTACTTTAAGTTGTCACTAATCCGTTAAGGAATAAAAAACATAAGTCAACCTTGATATAGTTATTATTGATTTTCTTAGCATGAACGAAGTGTATCATATCGTGATCATATAAGCAACAATATCAATATTCAAGTTCACTTGAAGGCTACGATATTGTTAGATAGGTAAAATTCACAAGACTATAATTCTGTATGGGTTTCTATCAATGGATATAATAGTTAAAACCTCAGCTAGCTAACAAGCTGTCTTAAGGCTTTCATGACGATTACAGTCCTTTCAAATAAATAAATAATAAGAAAAATTATGTAAAAGAAATTATTTACTTGAGGTAAAAACATACTAACTATAGATTCACTTTCAGGCGAAAGATGGAAATTTTCCCGGAAATTAATGACCCCAAGTTTCCAGTACAAAACGTTTAAATATAGGTTGGAGGAAGTAAACAGATACTCTGATCGGCTCTTTGATATTTTAGATACCTATGATGGGAAAGGCCCAGTGGATTTATATAGATATTTGAGACCGTTTATGTACGATATTATCTGTGGTAAGCTTAATATAAAATTCTGAGACATTATAGAAACATTGAATTATAAATATTGTCATATTTTAAAGCCTTGTTACTAGAAAGGCAAAGTGAGTGACCTTTACTCGTGTCGTGGGTTCGAATTCCAGTTAAGAGCTAATTATAAAAACATATGTGCGTGATTAATTTTACAATTTATCCTGCGCTTTTCGGTGACTTTAATATTATAAGTTATCCTGTATATTTCTTGGAAATTCAGCGAAGTGTTTGTGTACATTTATATGTCTGTTTGTGTTTGAAATAATCACTGATCGTCAAGGTCATATAAAAAGTTTTTATATTGTAAACCATTCAGCACTACGATTGACTCATTAGACTTTATATGACTCAATACTAAGACGCACTTTCGTATGAAACTTTTCGAGAAGGTAATAATTATAATTATCATATTAATATAATATTTTTAAATACAATAAGATATAATAAAATGAAATTTTGAGTTTAAATAAAACTTGCATCGGAAGTGACAGCTTAACCATAAGACGCTTCACTGGAAAGGTGGGAAATTTGAAATTCGCTTGTACGACTTTTGCATCCATACAGGACGCAAGCCGACAACGAAGTGTTTAAAATATGGTTATATGAATAAAATTTACTTGAATTTCTGTATGTAGCTGAACTTCTGTATGAATTATCATAATAATATAATTATATATATAATAATATTTTATCCTGAGTATTATTATATATATAAAATATATAATAATACTCAGGATAAAATATTTCAGGTGGATTAATGGGTGTAGAATCCAATCTTTTAGATAATCCAGACCATCATTATCTGCAAGCAAGTAAAGAGTAAGTACAATAAGTGTATTTTTAAAATAAAACATTACATATTATTAGAAGTTATTTTTTACAATATATTTTAATTTTAAACGGAGGAGGACTTTTGAATTGAAATTTCAAAATTGAAATTGATTTAATTTTAAATTGGAATGAAATTTCAATTATGATTTAATGTGCAATAATTTAAATTTCGAAATTCACTGTCAAATTACATTCACAGGAGTACTCATTAATCAAGTTACAACAATAATTTATAAATAGATATATATATTCAAGAAAGAGTACGAAGAGAATTAAATTTTGTTTTACCTATTATGAGGAGCTGTGATAGCCCAGCGATGAGACCGTGTAACTATTTAGTAACGAAGTAACGAGCTCAAATCCCGGGCAGACACCAATGACTTTTTATTAAAATTGATGTGTTTAATTCATAACTGTAATTTATCTAAATATATAAGGCCAATGTTAAGAATTCGATATTAAATATATTATTTTATTAATGCTGGAGCAATAAGTGAAAATATCATATACATAAGTTAACTCTAGAAGGGACGATAGTTGTTTCGGCAATTAACACTTAATCTATAAAATAAGGAGTTTGCTAAGCGTGGTCCGATTTTGGATTTTTTTCTCTATTTTGAATCAGGGTGATGATAAGCGGTGAAAGGACCGCGGGGTTTCTAGACGAATTAGTATAATAGAGATAAAGTAGAATCTATCTGGGCTTTGTTTTGAATCGATGAAAAGTCACATTTGCTTGTCAAATAAGACAGCAAATATAACTCAAATATGATGGGAATTGGTATTTGCAATTCTGCAGTGTTGTACATATATTTCATAACATTCATTCCAGATGGCCGAGTAGCGCCTGCCGGTACATCGGTTTTTGTTTTTTACGAAGCTCTGTATCGAAACCCGAAGGTATTTCCTGAACCAGATTTATACAAACCCGAAAGACACCTGGAATTAATGCATGCATTCTCATTAGTGCCTTTTAGTGCTGGGCCGAGAAATTGCATTGGTAAGTACTCCAAAGTTAGAGAATTATTAATCGTTGTTATCTAAAATCAAATTTAGCAAATTGCCGCCAAAAAGTAAAAGTGCAAGGCTATTTAAATATAACACAATTCTGTGTTCCACAGGGATCAATTGTTACCGCTTTTATTTGTAACATATAATATCTGTGATAAAAGAGTAAAAGCGTATGCAGGTGACATAGATTTATTTTACTTTGGAAATTCAGTTGAAGGTGTATATATTGATAAAATCAGAATTACTATCTGCCTCAAAAGGTCACTGTTACAATACAATTTTGAGAAAAAAGCCTTTTGCCTCGTATGTAATTGAAGCTTAAAGCTTTTTGAGACTTTGTTTTATAATAAGTATAGATGCTACGAGTATATCTGCATTTCACAGGTTTCCGTTATGCGTTGCTGGCAATGAAAGCGACTTTATCAAATATATTAAGAAGGTATGAAGTCATACCTGGAGGGCCGGGAACGGAGCCACAATTTGTACACAGAATCGTCACAGAATCCAAAAATGGCTTACAACTGCGGTTACGAACGAGAAAATATAGTGATCAATAGCCTGATGAAGTTGTATTTTTATTTATGTTTAAGTGTCAAATTTAAATCCAGTAATAATCTATAATCAATTCCATACAATTATTTATGAAGTATGTTTTCAATAAAGGATAAGTGTACTTTTACTGGAGGTTTGATTTTATCGATTAAAGTTTAGTATTCATTATGCAGCATCAAATACTAGATCTAGAGGCTAAATCGCGCTGCGGTCGCTTATTCACGCCGCATACAAAATACACCAGCACAAGCAAAGTACTTCAATAGCGATAATTTAGTGCTTTTGAATTTTCTTTTATCGTTGGATTTTAATGCAACCGCCATTCCGAAAGAAATTATGTTAGAGAACACCTTATTAACGATGGGGTTCTTTTTTACATTTAAAGTGGGTTTCTGTCTGGTTGTTATGCATCTTGTTAAAATCAAATTTTTAATCTCCACTACATATTATAAAACAAAATTCTGTGTGTGTGTGTGTATCTGTTCGCGATACACTAAAAGAACTAATGTACGGATATTCTTGTCATCAACATAGTTAATTTGTGTAAAAAAAAGTAGAAAAGTAGCGGCCGGTTACAATCCCACAGTTGGGAATAGGCCTCCGTTTCTGGAGAGAAGGGTTGGAGCTAAGACCTACCGCTGCTCCAATGCGGATTGGTAGGTTACACATATCTGCAGAATTCTCTAGAGATATGCATGTTTCCTCACGATATTTTCCTTCACCGAAAAGCGTGTGATAAATTGCAATTACCAATTAGACACATGAATTTTAATAGAAAAACTCATTGGTGCCTGCCCGGGTTTCAACTCGTGTTCCCCTCGAAAGAGTCGTACGGTCTCACCGCTGGGCTATCACAGCTCTTTTGTGTAATTTGTGTAAATTGACTAAAATATCACGATTAATTTTTTTATTTTGAGCTTTTACCGAAATCGCTACCAAATTCGTTTTATAATGTCATAAAAAGTTCGCGATGACACATATATCTATCTTTCAAAGATATATTACTATGCCGCTATTTAGACGGATAGTGTATTAAGTACTCTTTAAAGCATGGTTGCACAGACTTATTAAGACTAGGGGCCACTCGGGCAAATCATGAACTGGGCGGGCCGGCCGCCAGAAGTATAGGTAATTAAAGACAATAAAGAATTGATAATAATTTATTAAAATTGAAAAAGAATTAATTAATTGGAAGCGTGGCACTGCATAGTGCTTACAATCTTTTTTATGTTTGGCGTAAATTTACTTGTAGCAACACGTAAAACTGCTTCCAAACTTTCATTTGCAAGGCGGTTTCGATTTTTTGTTTTATTATTATTGAGTATTGAAAAAGTTTGTTCACATATATAGGTAGAACCAAACAAGCTGGCACATTTCAGAGCGTTTATGCGCAACTCTTCGTACATATTTTTATCAATGCAACGGTAAAAGTTCAGCAAGTCTCCTTCGTTGAATTTGTTGCGTAAATCTTGGTCGTTTTGAATGTCGATAATTTCTAACTGCATTGACTCTGGAGCATTCTCAACTGAAATCGTGAAAGGATTGCTGAATATGTCCAACAGAGGTTTCACTTTTTTAAACTCCGAAAATCTGTCTTGAAAAGATTGAATCAATATATCTAGCTTTTCTACATAACTGAAATTAAGCGCAGTTTTGTTAAATTTTTCTGCCATTTTCTTATAATTCGGAAAATGATTGTAATTTCCAGAATTCAATTGTGATTTGAAAAGTGTCAGCTTGCATTGAAAGGATGATACATGAGCGTAGAGCTGGGATATCAGTTGATTTTTACCTTGAAGCCGTGTGTTCAAGACATTCAAATGATTTGTAATGTCAACTAAAAAAGCCAAATCACACAACCAATCAGGATTTTTAAGTTCCGGGACATCCCTTTGCTTTTCCGCCAGAAATATTCCAATTTCTTCTATTAAATTTAGAAATCGTTCCAGTGTCAATCCACGACTTAGCCACCTTACTTCTGTATAATACAGTAAATCTCCGTATTCGCTTTCGATGTCATCAAGGAATTGTTTGAATTGTCTGTGGTTGAGTCCTCGAGATTTTATGAAATTTACAGTCGAAACTACCACTTTCATGACATTTTGAAATTCAATTTTTTTAGAACAGAGGGCTTCCTGCTGTATAATGCAGTGAATCTGCATGAGATCTTCAGCGTTTATGTTTTTTACTTGCAGATGCTTTTTCAGCAAAGTAACTAACCCGGAATTAACACCAATCATCGAAGGAGCACCGTCAGTCGCAACTCCCGATAATTTTGATAAGTCCAAATCAGTTTTTGAACACTCATCCAAAAGTACATTGAGTATATCAACTCCTTTGGTTTGACCTTTCAATGAACACATTCCTAATAACTCTTCTAAGACTTCAAAATCTTGAGTAACACCTCGTATGAATATTAGAAGTTGAGCTGTGGAACTAATATCAGTGGATTCGTCGAGAGCTAATGAAAAAAATTCAATGGTCTTAGTTTTTTCAATTAATTGTTCCGCAATATTACCTGACAAAGACATAATTCGTCTTTGGACAGTCATACGATTCAGTTGAATTTTCTCAAACTTTTTTGCTGCTTCTGGACACATTTTCTTAACGGCAATTTCTATGCATTCTTTTACAAAATCGCCATCATTGAAGGGGCGACTTCGCTTTGCTATCATTCGAGAAATTTCATAACTAACTTCTGTAGCTGTTTCTGAATCTTGAATGGGTTTTGTAAACATAGCTTGCTGACCAATAAGCTCCCGTTTTAAAAACAACATTTTTTGCTTTCTTAATTCGCCTGTAAACTTGGTAAAAGAAGGATGCTGCGTTTCATAGTGCCTTTTTACATTATATTCCTTTGCAATCGCAACAGAATTCTTGCAAATTAGACAAACGACTTTGTTATGCGACCATACAAAAAAGTATTTCTCAGTCCAAATTTCTTGAAACTGCCGATTTTCATCTTTAACCTTACGTTTTTTACTAGGTCCTGGCTTCACCATGTTGCGTTCTAATCCTGGATTAATCTAGGATTAACAAAGCACCTAAAAACAATTACAGTACCTAATTAAATTACCCATCCTTTTTTAAATTATCAAAAATAATTGGTTGAATATTATTCCTCAGAAATTTGAAGATTTTTATACAGATTTTATATCTGAAATAATGAAGTAATTAAACAGTTAAAGAAATTCTGATAAAAATAGTAATTTATTTGTTTTATTTTAATATTTGGCCAATATTAAAGCTAAATTGGATTAAATATGATTAAATAGGTAGGGAAACACTTAGTTGTGGCGTGGCGTGTAACACTGCAACAGGAAATCTACGTTGAATGTGGATCAAAATATATGACACCGGCCAGTAGAGTTAAAATCTAATCTAGAACTATTGCCTCCCCAAAACACTATTAAACTCACTTATTCTCAATCACTTATACTTCGCTTTGTATTTTCGAGCTTATTTCTTTCTGTTGACACTTCACTCAAATTAAAACCGAACTGACGCGAGCAATCAGGACTTCGTGACTATTGCTATCTCGCTTGCTCACACCGCGATAGAAATTCTTGATTTCTCTACTATTTTGAACTTTATATAAAGGCGGCAAGCGATGTTACTTGACTTAGCATTTTTGGGCGCTAGATCCAAATAGCGCGCGCGCGAGATTCAAATTACTTTTCGAACATATTTTGTCTTGGAATAGAATTCGATATTTCGGAATGTACGAGAGTATTATTTTTGCTGTCGGCGGGCCACCAGTATTCGACTGGCGGGCCGCGGTCTGTGCATCCATGCTTTAAAGTATAAGTATAGCATTGTGTTTTCTTAATAAATTATATTTCTTAAATAATGCATGCACAGCAATATGATAAAAGATATATTATATTCTCCTACCCATGCAAAACCGGGACGGTTAGTTAGTTTTCCATGTGGTAGGTTAAAGGAAGCTATGTCGTTAGCGGATCTATTTACGTATTATACAAAAGCGCCTGAGCGCGGCGTAATGAACGACTCACTGTAGTATCATATTAATTAATCAAAATAAAAAATTTAATACAAAAAACAAAATTAAACAATTAAAATATTTAACATAAACCTTTTTAGTAACGAAACAAAAAAAAAACACATTTCAAAGACGCAACAAACATCCGTAACAAAATTCTTCATTCAAAAATCAGCATTACCGGGCTTTTGATATGTTGCTTCCACGATTACAATAGGAATTTTTTTTATGCGCAAATGCACTCTTACGCGATGGTACGAGTACGTTATGATTACACTATTGCATGAACTAATAATAAAATAAATTTAATGATAACATTATTATTCTTTACACCATATATTTTAAATGAATATCTTGACAGTTATCGAATAAGTAATGTCTTCGCGGAAAAAAACTGTAACGCTCTCATTACACGGGGTCATTTGATTTGAATAATACCGCGCTAATTTCCTCACTTTCGCCCAACTACTCGTCCAAAGCAGGGACAGTTTCTTAGTATTTTTAAATAGGATGTTTATATCAGCCACGTTTTAACCCCGCATGTCAGATACATCATTCTATAATAAGTAAAAGAAATTCCTTAATAATTCCCGGGGAACAGACGTTTGGAAAGTTTGCTTGAACTTGAGACTTCAAAGAAATTAATGAGAGTTAGAAACTTGCGACGTGCTGCGGCAAAGTTGATCAGTTTGACGGGAGTCGGAACAAACTTTTTAAACTTTTAAGAATTTTGCAGCTAATTGTACATTACCTTATTTTTGTTATACCGACAATATGATCGGTATCCAAAAACTCACAGTTATTTAACAACTGTCATCTGACAAATTCAGAAGCCATTAAAGAAATCAGAAGTAAATGCATATTTATTATAAAATAAAGTCCCAAAAAGCTGTATGTCTGTAAAAATTCAAAATTCAAATATTCTTTATTCAAGTAAACTTGTAAACAAGTGCTTTTGAATCGTCAACTTTACTGCTGGTTCGGAAAGCTGTTCCCACCGAGAAGAATCAGCAAGAAACTCGACGGTTGCTCTTTTTAAAATATAAATTTTAGAACTAGTTACATTTATTTATTACTGTCTTGTATGAAAAATAGAAGGGAAAAAATTTCAATTGCTACATCTGCTGATTTGAAATAGAGCTGTTTAATTTAAAAGCTTAATTTAAACCAAAATTTTGTGCTAATACTATAATCATTGTTTGCACCCATATAATAACATAAAAACAATACAAACGTTATGTAATTTTTGAAATTTATACGAATTACAATAATATTAGATGAATTATTTTGATTAACTAAGCGGAATTGAGTATAGTACTCGTAGGTATAATATCCAAAAGCAATGAGACGTTATACAGTGGTATTGTTCTAGGGGATTAAATCCAACACAGGATAGGTCTGATATTAATTTCTCTATGTACGTAATCTAAGGTGAAATAATAAAACAAAATAGATTTGAAATAACAGAAACTTTATAAGACGATTTTAAATACTTTTATCGACGTTCAATATTGAAATGCTGTCCTTAAAAAAATCCTTTTAAGTTAGCAACTAATGCAAACTTTGGTTATATAGTAAATAACGAGTATTTATTGATCTGAGTGATTACAAAGTTTCACTGCTACCACAAAATCAGGCAAATAGTTTTAAAAGAGTTACATCGTTAACACTTGCGTGAAATAGTTGGTAGTGGTAGAACTTTCTTCCCGACATCACATGAAATCTTTTAGAATGAAGGCATGAAAATTTGATACTGGTATTAGAATGAAACAATGTAGTACAAATTAATATTTTATTTATATTAAGAACATTACTAAACTAAACTTGCGATATCTTATTAGATAGGATTTTTTTAAATCCGCGCATATTTTGATTTCTGGGTATAGTTAAAAGAATTACAATAACCGGTATGATATATGTATTTTCGAGTATCTGTAACTGAAACAATATTCATTGGTTTTGGAAGTTCAAATTCGAGTGCTATTTTATCATCTTGTTTGTTGTCTTTTTATGTTACGTAATCAAAGTCTTAATTAATTTACTATTGTGAAAACTGTATAATTTGACGTCATACGGACTTCAAAATACAAAATTCTTATCCTCAAATCTAATTTGGGATAATTAAGTTACAAGCGAAGACTCGGTAACCAATAACGATATCATCATTCTCCTGCCCTTATCCCACTCTTAGTGGGGTCGGCACGACATGTTATAACATGTTGTCATATGATTTGGCTAGGTATTTTACGACCGGCCGCCTGCCTGACGTCAACTTACCTTAGTCGCCTTTTACGACACCTCGGTAAGAAATGAGGGTGGTCTATTCTACGCAGCCGGATACCACACGGCACATACCTTAGTCGCCTCTTACGACACCTCGGTAAGAAAGGAGGGTGGTCTATTCTATTCTGCCGGATACCACACGGCTAGCGTACATTATTCAAATATATTACAAAATAAAGATATATATTATACTAACTATAACTCTTTTCTTAGAAAAACTTATTTATTTACAAGGTAACCAATAACGATAATGATACATTTTTATTAAAAATTATCATATTCCTCGCAATAGTCTATGAAAATGTGGTGTTTTAAACAATTTTCACCGACTTTTTAAAACTAGAGATCCAATCATAGACTGGTGAAATTATTAACAATTACACAATAATGATTACATATAATAATATATAATTTATTATTATAGACTGGTGAAATTATTAACAATTACACGATAATGATTATTATAATAATATAATAATAAAGTTTATTCGTAGATTCAAATTGAATACAAAATTGTTTGGTCTTATAAAATAGATTGTACAAGTAAATTCAATCAGGCGGGTGATGTGCTGTACTTATAGCTAGGTTATAAAATAATCTGTGTTAAGGAGTAACAGGCCTATTCTCCATTTAGTATTTTACAGTATTTATGTACAATAAACAGTTTTTCTTCTTCCTTCAGAACTCAAAGCTATAAAAATTTAATTAAAGTAAAAAAAAGAAAAGAAATTAGTAAACTATTACAATTCATACTAAATATTTTTTTTTAATATTAAATTATACAAAACCGAGTGGAAATAAGCAATGATGTTATGTATGTTTGATAGTCTATCGGGGTATATGTGTTTGTGTGCGTGTGTGTGTTGAATGATATATGTAACAAAATAAAATCTAATATTCCCATCTCTTTTTGCCATCGTATAATATTAAATATTCACTTGTATACCCAAAAACCGCGACACGTTAATTTTGTGTTGCAAATGAACACATAAAAGCAAAGTTTGAAAGCCTTAAAAAGTGTTCCATGACAATGTATAATCGAGTTAGCACCCGCGCGCATGCTTCTAGTGCTCTCAGTAATCCTATTGCGGCAGCAAACCCCACACAGTCGCGGACCTTAGTAATAATGTGATCTGTTTATCCTTTTTTTTTCAATACATAATATTCTCCGGCACTAATCGACAATACATTTTTTAATTCTATACGACTATAAGTGTCATATCGCTTGAAGATATCGGAGCGCCAATTATTATTAAAATTGAAATTTTAGCTTTAAAATTAATCATATCACTATTTTTCATGGTAAAAACAAAAAATTATTAAACCATTTTTTAATAACGGAAACTTTATTTTATCGTTTATAAAACTTTATACCAAAGAGATGATAAAGAGACATTGAAATATAGCTGATTGTAGTACAACAGGAGTTTTACCACAGCGTCACGCAATGTAACGTGACCCGATAGTGTCTCTGCATGTCCTTACAATCTTAGTATAAGATCAATTCGTATTAACATTCTAGATATTCATTTCTTTTACAATACAAAATAATCTAAAGCATAATGAAAAAATGAAATGACCGATTAAAATTATTTATAATTTCCTTCCTATTCGTGTTTGTTTGTAAGAATTCTGTTTTTATTATATTCTTTTTAATTTACTGCGGTAATCAAGCAATTAACATACGTTTCTGTTTCCTTATCTTACCGCAATTTTACTAACTTTAGTTAACTACACATATATCATTAAGCAATGTTTAAAAAAATTATTAATTCTAAATGTAAGCTGGTCGAGAAACTTAACGGGAGATTAGGGTACATCTACACTTATTCAACCATTTATTTTTTATTCTGTCTATTAGTCTGGTGACTGAAAATCGGACATCACAATTACTATATCCTACATAGCGGTTTACGACTTTTACAGTATGAGTAGATGTATGCAAAGTGCTTGCTTTTTCTACTAATTACAAACTCAAACTCAATATAATCTTCAAATCAAAAAAGAATAGTGTGTATAAACCTTACTACATTGAAACTAGTTTTCGAAAAATGCTTTTGAAACGTCAAATGTTTTTGAAGCTACAATGATTTGAAAGTTAAGTCTTACCGAAAAGAACCAGCAAGAAACACGGCATACAATCTCCTTTTTTTTAACATTATAATTTGATTGATTACAAGTTAATCGTTGCAGCTGACTGCAGTTATTATATGCTATTCAATAATCTTCAATTGTTTAGTAAGCTTTATGTAGCAGCATCATTTTAAGATAATTTTTATACTTGTGTAAAGCCCAGTCTAGATAATGTTGAGAAATTTTGTTACAAAAAGGTGTAACGAGATCGACAATCATATCGATCAGTTTTAATCATTTTTTTAAAACCTTTATAGAGATTTATTTTTAAGATTATTTAAGAGTATTTAAACAATGCCATTTTTATACTCGGTCTCGAATAGTATATTTATATAACATTTTTAGATTTAAAATAACGCATATACATTTTAGTGGACATCGTATTTGATTTTTCTTGAGACGAATGAGTGCGAATATGTGTAGGTATTCGCTCATGCATAGAGAGACCACAGCTGCAATTACCTAATGAGGCGCAGCGGTTCGCTAATTACCGAAAATACTGCGTTAAGGTACGTTTGTACATTCGCTAAATCGAATTCGCCAATACTCTACTTGTTTGTTATAAAAATGTGTTAGATACAACTTGTAAATGATAATTTCTATAAAATAAAATTTTCTTTGTACTATATGGTAGTAATAAATACTTAAAGGAGTGTTTGATAAACACACTCTTATACTATAATATAATATGTATAAATAACCTAGCCATAGTGCAAATTCTGAGTGAATTAATCATTCAAACGTTTATTTTGGATATAGCTTAGTCGTGCCTCTTCAATAGCGATATACCCGAATATTAAATCGCAACTGTTATAAATCCTTTTATTCCATGTATATTTTATGCCGTGTGCAAATTTGCAGTAGTCCTGACATTATTGCAAATTTTTAACTATACATGTGATTTAACGATGTACTGTTATAGAAACCGGTTATAAGCCCTCATATTTTATCGAATATAAAATAAAGCGCGAGTATAACCGAATTCTATACATTTACTATGAATACCACTCACAATAGTTTAAATTCAAAATGACATACTGGTAAATGATTAAAAATGTATGCTCGTTTTAGTAATAATATATGCTGCGACTCAATATCGGAAACCTAATGCGAAACTCGACCTTAAAGTGCACTTAAACTATAGTAATAATCAAACTTGAAGCCCGTATGGTACGAAATTCTAGATATAAAAGTTTCAAAACTTGTATGTTAATGGTAGCCCCGGATGTAATCGTAACAAGCAATGCCTTTTTAAATGTTACTGTTATACGATAGATGAATATTTTCAGAATCCTTAGATTTTTTTGACGTGACAACGTCATATAATTCGATTGAGTCGGCTGCACGCACGAAAAAACATGACTCATGCGGCGTTACCTCGCTCTGAGGCGTTCCATGTAAGGCTTGAAGTGCAAGCGAGAGCGCGGAACGAGCGACAAAGAGGCACGATCAAAATCAAAAATTAAATATTACACATGTTTAAAAGTTGTAAAACAATTGCTCAACGCACATTCATACTTGTAAAAACTATTAAATTGTAAAAAAAATGACATAATTGTATTTATGCGTATAAATAAATCTAACTTGATTAATTTCATTGTGATTTTCAATTACCTCCTTCTCTATATACATACAAACCTATCAGACAAATAAAATTAAAATTTTCTTTTGAAAAATGCTACCATTCCATCAGTATTTTCTTAAGACGTTGTCACGTTCAGCTATCGTCAGTAAACGGACATTACAGGCAACCGATTTTTTTTAATAGTTAATAACTTAGCTAATATTTTCCGGTACACTCCAGAATAATTCAACTATTGTCACTAATTTCTCATACAAAAATTTTTGGTTTTGTATTTTATCGGCCTTTTAAATACAAACATAGTATATAGATATTGGTCAATAGAATAAGCAGAGTTTACGAGAAATCCATATTGATGAGATGAATAATCTATTACTACTTCCACTCATACGTTAAGAAATATTTCATAAGAAATTACATTAATTAGTATATGCTATGACAGTACCAGAGCTGTAATAGCCCAGCGGTGAAACCGTGCGACTCTTTCGAGGGGAACGCGATTTCAAACCCGGGCAGGCACCAATGAGTTTTTCTATTAAAACTCATGTGTCTAATTGGTAATTGCAATTTATCACACGCTTTTCGGTGAAGGAAAACATCGTGAGGAAACTTGCATATCTCTAGAGAATTCTAGAGATATGTGTAACCTACCAATCCGCATTGGAGCAGCGTGGTCTTAACTCCAACCCTTCTCTCCAGAAACGGAGAGAGGAGGTCTATTCCCAGCAGTGGGATTTTTTACTTTACTTTTTTTTTACTTTATGACCGTACCTGATTATTTATTAAAATAACGATTTATGACTTAATTAAAGTAAGTAAGCGGCTTTAAATATAATAATTTTACTACTCGCAAGCGATGAGATTGTTAATAACAATGTTATTGTTCTAGAGGATTAAACAAGATTCAACAGAGGATATCCTCTGTTGATATCAGAATATTCTGATATTAATTTGACTGTTTATGTGAAATCCGTATCCAAGGCTGTGTCTGTGATTAATTTGTTTTAGATAAGGTACATGATAAAAGGCGCTGAAATAATGAATAATGTTTCATATGCGCTTTTTTTACTTATTTAATAAGGCTTTGTTTATGTAACGAATTATTGTTGTTTGTAAAAATAAAAAAAAATAACAATTTACTACATAACTATTAGAATTTCGAAATAGCAGCTTCATCAAAAATAATTTTCATGCATATATCTTTCAGTCATTTTATCAGTCAGTATATCATTTAACATAATTAAAATTTTAATAAACTAAAATTATTGGAAATTTTACATGACTTAATTTTACAATAGATAATAAACGAGACCCTTAAGGACATAAATTAGAATTAAGGTCAAATATGTGAATCCTTTTTTGTGGTCTCTTAAGGCACTTTTATATCAATTATAAAATAATTTTGTAATTTATTATTCCATTTGTATTTAAATTAAAGATAGGCTTAAACAGATCGAGATAAAGGTTTTCAATACGTGTTAATTAATTTTATCGTTAACATAATATATAGGCTTTCTAATTAGAGTTTTATCAACTATTTCAACAATGAGCGAAGTATTATTTATTTTCTTTATATTTGTCCCTGTATTATCAATATTGAATGAAGTGTTTGTTAAATCCATGTAATAAATTAAAGATTTTATTTTGTAATATTTGTATTTTCTTCACTATATTAAATAAGAGCAATAACGCAAGATATATTTTGACCTTCTTTTATCCCTATTTGATGTATATATGGTCATTTTTTTGATAATAATTTAATTGACTACTGATTTTTTGAACACATTATTAGGTGTATCAAGCACTTAATCTTTTTTATTATGGAATAGTGCAAAAATAGTTTATACACCACTGTACAATAGAACTAGCAACAATAAAAGTTATGAAATGAAGAAATGTTTTGTTTCTTAATTTATAGAATAAGGTGTTACTTTGCGGAGCTTCATAATACAATAAGTAAAGAAAATATTAAATAAGAAAATTTAATATTAATAGTGGATTATAGCTACTTAATAAAATCATTACTTTTTGTATGCTTTGTTTCTTCTCATTCTCGGCACTATATCTAGCAACAATGTATATGACTTACTTTTCGCAATTGATTCATTTTACCCTTTACATAGGACACTGGTCGTAGAGTTCTATTCTATTAATAACCATTAAATACATTTTTTTACAACCATGATTTTCTATTACCATGTGGACTTCCTTAAAATTATAAATTGTTTAAACATTATCTACAATTAATAATTATAACACGGTATTGAGCTTCCTGGATTACAAGCTGATATCGAGACATGAAATAAAATTATGATTTATGACGATTAATTCCTATCAAATAATCAGATATCGACGTAAGCGGATGTAGCATAAAAGTATTATTGATTATTTAAAAATCACTACTCAATTAAATCGATATACCGATACCGATAATTGCTTTCATTCAATCGATTTTGACAATATCTGTTATCTGTATGTATTAAATAACGAGATATTTTTGTACATCTTCACTAACAATTTTATAAACTAAATAAAATGTTATTGTAGTATACAAATTAAATTCGCAATTGAAAATTTAAAATTTAGCAATATTATTTGGGGACAGTTTTTTACGAAATATTTTTAAGACGGAGTGGTGTCATGGACATGGCTCCCCTAGAGACTATATTTTTCATTTTTAGGCAAGAAATAATTCTTAAAGTAATCACATTTAAACGGGTGTCTAATAATAGAAATATAACTAAATGGCTTGACACAATTATAGAAAAATGAACTCAAAGAAAGTGTCCTTGGTCATTTATATAAATGAGTCGAAGATGAACTTTGATAAAAATATAGACTTTACTTGGGATATGGAAATAGGCTAAGTATGTAATGACAAATCAAGTGTGCGGTGTATCCGAAAAGCTGTAGGTAAGTAGAGTGAGGCAGGTGTAGGTATACCGCACGCATGTTCACATTTGGCTCCGAATCTTATTCATACTTTGCAAATTTGACGCAAGTTATAGAGGCTACGGTTCTGCAGTTTCGTTAAAGTTGAGATGCTTGACAATGTGAAAATCCAGGTAATGTACCAATGAGGTTAATGCCCCTACCTGTTGTGCTATCCCATGCTCGCATGACGCATTTGCCCCTCATTCGCTTTGTGAGACTATCTCACTTGGCGATCAACCCTATTGGTTCTGGGATCTCGTTGCTACTCTTTACTGCTTAAACTTAGTTATCCTGAAGTGTTTTAGCTTTGTGATTTACAAACTCTGCAGTCGATCTGAATCTTATATATTATTCATTTGAATACGCTTGTGAATTAGAGCTTGAAATATTTCCCACAGATTTCATATTTTAAGTTTTCAATCAGTGACACTTAGTAAGATTGTTGTAAGTCCATTGCATAATAATTATTTATGTTTTACTTACTTACCTTACTTGCGTACACCCTCTCAAACTACTAGTGAACGATAGGTGGAGTGGGTAAATTTCGTAACTTAATATAAGTGTAATATATTTAATGGTATTTTTATTTTTTATATCTATATCGCCGTACACTGTATGTATCATTACAAGTAGATAAAAGTTAATAATCGTGTTTGATATGCTTCAAAAACACGATGATTTAGTCTCAGACATAAATGACGTCTTAAAAATTGTAGATTAAATTTGGTATGTCGATTAAGACTCAATCGCATTAATTTTCATGTTAATAATAATTGATTAGATTTTTAATGTGCTGACATTTAAAAATAATATTATTCGATTATCAAGGTATTATTTTTTAATGCGATAAGATTGGGTAGGCCTACCCTTTTTAAAGAGGAAATTTATAAATAGTACGATTTTGTTTTCCCGATCTATCCATTACACTTTGTGATATTGATCCATCCATTGAGTCCAGGGATCGTCAACCTGCATCCTGCGAGCTGCAAGCGGGTCTTAGGGTTCACCAGTTTCATAACCAAGAAATAATAATAAAATTTCTAATTTCTTTGTGATTTAAGAATCCTGGATATATGTTTATATTCCTATAGAAATATATTACTTATTAAATTTATTTATTCTAAATCAGAAATCAAATATATGTAATAAATACTATGCCATCAAAAGCACGTTTTTTTAAATGTCACTTATGACTCTTTAGTTTTAGAAATTTGCCGACGTCTGGCCTAGTCGATACAATACAATGGAACATTTTCCCAAAAAGAGTTACAAAACATAACGCTATATAACATGCATAGTATTAGTTAAGCGTAACTGAACGGAGGCGTGCCCTGTGGTGGGATATGGTAACGAGGCTTCTGTACACCGAAATCTGGATACTGACACGGAATACATTATACGGCTGCCTTATTTATGCATCTAACGACACAAACCTAACACTCATGTTAGGGCTATTAAAGTTGCTCTGCTATTGTTGAACATGTGATGAATATGATTACAGATGGAAACTAGACATGCTCGTGGAGACACTGAAAATATAAAGAAATAATAGTTAAAAATAATTTATACCATAAAGTTAATGATAAAGTCAACCAGATCTGGATTAACTAGGGCAGGTTTTTATCAACAATTAAATGACCATTATCTGATGTGATGATGTATGTTTATGAT
Source organism: Morpho deidamia (assembly GCA_947086505.1). Taxonomy (NCBI): domain Eukaryota; kingdom Metazoa; phylum Arthropoda; class Insecta; order Lepidoptera; family Nymphalidae; genus Morpho; species Morpho deidamia. Next base: position 9,154,393 of record CAMTZC010000025.1, read on the forward strand.
GTCATTCATTAATATAGATATAAATCACTCAATCTGTACACATCCAGAAATTATCATTTATCGATTAGGTACCTTTGACATAGTAACCAGATCGAAACTTCAAAACACATGTTTAATAAATATACCTTCGTGAATTTAGTTTTAGCCGACAAACAAAGCCGAATCTTTTTGTTCATGCCCGAGCTATAGCACAACAAAGGCAATTTAAGTATAAAACCTATCACAAATGAAAAATTAAAATTAAATGTAATATTTGGCACTGTATGTGTCTAATCCACATAAAACCAGATTTTGTAATCATGTTGATATATTACAAAATCTACACCCCTAATGGTGGATTCACGTCTCAACAATCGATAACTAATTATTCAAAGCCCGCTAATAACCATCGACCATGTTGGATATAGCTCCCGTATTAGCCTAAGCACTAAACTCTTGGTGCTAGTTTGAGATTAAAAATCTATTAGAAACTAAAATACGCATCAAATAGTAATGGTGAGATAAAATAATTTAATTATTATACTGTGTGTATGTTTTAGAATAAGTTGCATCAGGTCAGTCGCATAATAATCGGTAATTATGAGTATTATGGGAATTAGACTAAGTAATTAGAGTTAAAAAAAAATGATTAAAATTACTAACTAATTGCTTTGACTTTGGTCATCGAAAAATAATTTATAAGAAAAGGACTGAACTGAAGAGACTTATTCTTTCATATTAAAAATATAGATAGGATATAAATGACAGTCATTTGGCATTTGGCACAAAACGAATGTACTAAGTATACATCAGTTGGAGTAGTTGTCAGTGACCCCGCCAATGGCCAACATTTTATATAAACAATTAGTTGATTTTTCGACTCGAGGTATATATATGTATTTAATTATTTACTTAAATTATATATGTATATAATTACAAGCTGTCTGTCACCCATAACACAAGTATTAAGTTACTTAGTTTGAGAACGGAACACCGAGTGTGTAATTTTTCCATATATTCATTTTACTATTAGAATGAACACTGAGAATGGTCGATATGTATTCGAATGAAACATGTTGGTCAACTTTGTAATATTATTTGCTATGTACGTAATAATCTTTTTATACTAATCGCAATACCTTTCGACAAAACAAATATTCAGGATACATAAGGAGTTCGTGATTCCAAACAATGATAAATGTTGTTCGATAACGTACGATAACATTATGCTATATACCTTGGACATGCTGTATTTTATACAATCTTTCACGAGAGTTTGCTAGGAATACTTTGGAAAATGTATATTTTTCTGTTGGTGTGTTTTTTAGTTTGTTTGCTATTCTTGTATGACTATGTGCAAAAGAGAACCGACCGTTGGAAAAAACTAAACAAATATCCTGGAGATCCAACATGGCCATTTTTTGGAAATAGTTTACAGCTCGGATTTGATGCTGACGGTAAATTAATTGGAACTTCAATTCACTTTTTCTACTATACCTGTAGTTGCGGTTTCAATTAACTTATTAAGTAGTTATTGTGAGTTAACCGTAAGAGATAGAGATATTCTATCACGGACTTTTTTGTAGTATTTTTATAGATCTACAATTCTCTATTACATTACAATAGCGTATCTCTGTTGGTTTGCGTTGCGCACGCGATTAAAGCTCCAGCAAGCAAGTTTTTAACAACTGCGCGATTTCTTGAACACAATTTACACAATAGCGATATGTACTATTAGCGGATGTATTACACTATCTTTGGTGAAAACCGTACAAAAATCCGTTCAGTAGATTTTGAGAAAATCGATTACATACAGACAGACAGCTTTTTGGAACTTTGTTTAATAATAAGTATAGATAGATTATTTTATGTTATGATATATTACGGAAAATTACGCTAGGAAGATAGAAAACAGTACTTGCGGTCCCAATTACAAATCTAGTCTAAATGATAGGAAGCAAGAAAGTCCGTAATGTCTTTTGACCTAGATATATTAATACTTTGCGATTACTATAATAATATTTTTTAAAATCATGATTTATTAATTCGATATCTAATCAAGAGTTATGCGTAAATTGCCTAAGGTCAAGTCACTTTATGAGTAAATATTGTTATAGGATTTACCGACAATGTAAAAAAAACACAATATATAGTCCTTATGGTTATTGCAAGTGAAATCGAAAATAGAAACCGTAATATCGTTTATTAAAAAATAACGTGTTTGTAATTAAATATGAATTAATTTATTATTTGTAAAAAAATTAATTATTTATTTCTAAAAAATATTAATTTATTTAGAGGCATCTCATAAATTAATGGCACTCTGGGAGAAACATGGGAAACAGAACTATCGTTTCACAGTAGGTTCTGAAGATTGGATTCTGCTCTCTGATCCGGACGACATCGGGGTAACGTATGTTTTAAATGAATCGTACGAAACAAAATTAAATCTTTGAAATTGAATTTGAATATCCTAAATTTAAATTTTAATATCCTAAAGAGTAAATTTTAATTGACAGAATATATATTATTAAGATATTATAAATAAAATAGTTGTAATTAATGATCAGGTTTAGAAGGCTTCAGGTAATCCTTGCGATTATCATATATCAGTATTTTATAAAAACTAAATAGCTTGACAATCAAAATCATAGAGTCATACATAGAGTAGCAAAGCCAGACTAAAATGTGCCATATTACAATATTACAAATTACAATAAAGAGAAATAAAGAAAAAACGAATGAAACGTTGGCGCAGTTGGCAGTGACCCTGTCTTCGGCTCCGTGGGTCGCGGGTTCGATTCCCGCCGAGAACAAACATTTTCTATTTAGGATTTGTTGGTTCTTCGAGTCTGGGTGTATATATGTATTTAAGTATGTATTTAAAACTATATATGTAGTATATTTACCAGTTGTCCGTCACCCATAACACAAGTATTAAGTTACTTACTTTGGGGATGGACGACCGTGTGTGTAAATGTCCCATATATTTATTTATTTATTTATTTATTTATTTATTTATCTATCTTTCTATTTTACGTGTGATTAGACAAAGATGAAGTATATGAGTTTCATCTTCCCTCTCAATATTTATTGTGTCACTCTCACTTACACTTACTTACCTATTGTTCCCCTATTCTGTATAATAACTTTATGTTCAAAACACAATCTCATTAACGTAGATAAATCTTAATGTTTTTGAGAACTAAAGCATTACTCATATGTTAGTCATAATATTTTAGTTTAAAAATTTAGATTTAGAAATACTTCCAGACAATACTAAACCATCCTACGGAGCTTTCAAAACCTCTAGAGCGGAATGCAGCAATGAAGCCATTCTTCGGGAATTCCGTGTCTAGTTCGGAAGGTGATATATAATATTTGAAGTGGCTTTGTTATTTTAAATGAATATTACCATCATCATTCGCCTACCCTTATACCCCTCTAAGTGAGTTCGGCGCAACATATACATTTTGGCTATTTATTTTCCTGACGTCTACTTACCTTAGTTGCTTTTACCTAATTACGACACCACAGTAAGAAATTTTTTATTTTATTTATTTAATTATTTATTTCTTACATACAACAAATAGGACTTAACTTACAATATGGCCATCTGTAGCCGAACTAGATAAAAATGTATTTCGACATACATTGACAGACACCGAAGACATGTGATTTGATTACTATTTGCTATAAGGAAAGAACGTAAATATAATATTATGATTATGGTACAATAAAGAAAAAAAAAATCTACAAGTCTGTGAGGAGTACCTCTCTGTGTGTTAATGAGTTTGAAATGTGTGTGTAATAATATGTATAAGTATGTGTAGGAGGTATCTATGTAGAAGAAATGAGGGTGGTCTATTTTACTTACCGGATATCACACGGCGGAAAAATATATTAGCATTCGATTGTATGTGTAGCTATATATATCGTATATCTATAACATAAACATACCTTTATGACATATGTCATATCAAGTAATATGCCATTCATATGTAATATACGTGTGAAATAATTATATTTCTATTAGTCTGCTTTTGCCATATTGGTCAATGCCAATAAATGGCCGTCTGTGACATATGAAACATGATTATATTGCGGTACGTTATTTAACAATACGCTACTTCACCTAAATTTAATTATCTTTTATATTATATACATACTATATATAAAATTTAATTATTTAACCATAAAAAGGCGATCTGTGTTAACACAGTAAGCTATTATGACGAGGTTTCGCGGTTTTTTTAGCAGAAGGAATGGAAGTTCCTTTCATATGCTGACATCGAATCTTCTTTTTAGCATAGAAACACTCATCAATCCCCTGCCCTATTTAGTTTACGACGGGTTGCCTGCGTGTCTTAACTTACCTTAGTCGCCTTTTACGACACCTCGGTATGAAATAAGTGTAGTATATTCTACTCAGCCGGATACCACACGGCGGTAGCATAGGAACACTATGCCGTTTTAATGGGAAATATTTATCACTTCTCGTTCCTTCTAATTACGATGCAAGTCTATTGACATAACTTGCGATCGTTTTTTGATATCCCTTACTTACAGGCAATATGTCTATCTGCAATCTACAATTTACTCTTTAACTGTTTTAAATTATTCGTACAGTAAAAAAATATAAAATATCATTTTTTTTAGACTATTTCAAAATAATAAAGTCATAATTTTATTAAAGGTGAATCATAAACTTTCTTCTAGCATGATAAACCATAAAACTTCATACACTCTTATCTAAAAGTTAGTATTAATCCTCGGTTTTTTTTAGGATCTCTATTTTTCTGTTTATTTAGTAAAAGATTAGTCTGCCAATATTCGTGAAAAATTATTTAATAATAGTTTGGTCGTTTTCTTTCTACATTTCTGAATTAGTATTACGTTATCAAAATAAATTTCAACGATCTGGACAATAAAAATAACCATATCTTTTACGTTCTTGTTATAGCTTGGTCCACGATAATAAAATAGAAATGATTTATATCAAATAATAAATTTCAGGTGAAAAATGGAAATTTACCCGCAAATTAATGCAGCCAAGTTTTCAGTTTAAGACATTAGAAAACAGGGTAGAAGAGGTAAATAAATCATGTGCTCGTCTCTTTGATATTTTCGACGCTTATGATGGGAAAGGTACCGTGGATTTATATAAATATCTCAGACCTTATATGTATGATATCATCTGTGGTAAGTACAACATATTTCTTATATACTTATTTTTAATGGTGGTAATAAGAATGATGTTGCTTAGAAGCCAGATAGCCTTAAAAAATATACGCCATTGCGAATTTTTTACAATTCTGTTCTAAGTTACAATTAGTAACAAATTTTTGTAAGTAGTTATTTCATTCAAAAGTAAAACGTTTTAGGTACACTAATGGGCGTTGAATCCAATCTCTTAGACGATCCTGACCATCCTTATTTGAAAGCAAGTGGAAAGTAAGTTTCACAATTTTAATACACACTGTATTAAATAAAACAGGCTAACATTTTACATATATTTAAATAGTGGCTGGCCGTAAATAACGATTCCTAGTGATTTTTTTCCAATACAGCCCGAAAGACCAAGACCATATATAAATTCATGAGATATTGTATAATCACTACATATTTCAAACATAATCCACTGCCGCGTATGAGTTCGCAATAAACTCAAAAAAATTTCATGCAGTTTTCTCTGAAACAATATAGTTCATAAGAAAGATTGAAATATCATTATTTGTTGAATTTGGTGTTAAATGTTTTACAAAGAACACAAAAATTTAGTAATTTAGTACATTTAGTTAAAACAAAAAGACCACCGTTGAGGAAAATTCGTATTCTATTGCATGCAATATTATTCGTGGTTTCTTTCATGTTGAACGTAAATTCTGTAACTTTTTTATTTGTATAGTGTTGGCAATATATCATAATGTAAGAAGCCAAAATAAGATAATAAATTAAACAATTTAAAGCCCACAATAGGTACGAATGCTCGTTCGGTTTTGTAAATTATAATGCAAGCCAAAAACGCTTTAGCTTATAAATTGACTAAGGAACAGTTCTTATTTCTATGCTATATTCTTATAGAATGTTTATATTTTAGAGCTATAAAAATCGTCACATATAACTTCTTTTCGTATTGGAGGAATATCCGAGCTCTTTTCGTGTTGACGCCCATGTACTGGGAAATGAGACAAGCAATTAGCGTCATGAGATCAAACAGCACACACGTACGTATTAGCATTCAAAATAAATATTTAATCTCATATATTATTATTTTATTTAATAATAATATATATAATTGTTCCAATTATTGTATCGGTTTTTGGTCTTATCGCAAAGAGCGTCAATCAACATCTCAAGAGGCTCTCGCTTAGTCGCTGGCGTAGGATAAAGAAGGCAGTTTTGCTTGAGACATCGCGTATTGTGAGGTCCCTTACTCTGTAGTCCTAACGACCGGAAGCTTGAGTCCTTTTTCCGCTCTCCATGGACGGGATTTTTTTTTAAACGTTTTTTGTGTTTGTTTTAGAAAATATTTAAAAATATGTGTCTAGAGGGGGGTCTAAAAAGAGATGGTTGCATTGTGTGAAGTATGACATGCATTTAAAAGGAGTAGCGCCAGAGTTGACCAATGATATGCATAATAGAATGGAAGAGAAAAACGTGTTGTGCCGACACCACTTATTGTAGATAAGGACAAGAGAATGTATATTACTATTTTATTATCTACCAAACGATATTGACAATACAATATATAGCGTAATATAAATATTATCCTTAATGTATTGCTGCGAGAACCTAAAATTTTGTATCCCTTTTTAAAGAAATTTTCGCCTACTTGGGAGGGGAGATATTTGGCATAATTATGCCAAATTGAGAAAAATTGAAATATTTGAAAATCATGAACAATTAATATCAAATTGAACAAAGCGGGAATTAAGTTAACTTGGTTATATAAAATAATATAACATTGGATTTAATCTTGATGATTAAGAGCTTAACCTTGAGAGCACTTTTATATAAAGTCTTTGTTTATAGATAATTAATGAAAGAAGAAATAAATTAGACCGAATAAGAGATGAGGCGAGAAGGAATAACAAATTAATAGATATTGATTTAGACATTTTAATAGAAAATAAACTAACTGACAGTGCCTGTCTCTTGGACAATTTCTTACTAAGTGAACTAGAGAACGGAAAATCTATACCACATGAATTCATTAATGATGAAGTCACCCTTGTTAGTTTCACGGTAAGCAATGTATAATCATGATTCATATACGACGTAATTTTTTAAGTATTATAGGTGAAGTTATTACTATAGTGGTTTTTAAAATTAATTAAGTACAATTTAGGGCGCTCTCACTAGGTTCTTTTTGGAAAATCATATTGTTTGAATTGGCTACAAAATGGACTTTAAAAACTCACGTTATTTGTATATAAATTCTACAGCCAAAGAAGCTGCACTTAAAACCGGGTTTCTTTGGTAAATATCAAAACTAATGTTAAAATTATTTTAAACTAATTCAATTATTACTTTCGGCCAATGGAATTCTACAAAATATAGCTCTTCTATACCTAATTCATGTTTGAGTGAATATTATTATTTTGAACACATTTTTAGGGACACTACACAGCCACATTGACAATGAGTCATACATTATATTGTTTAGCAAAATACCAAGAAATACAAAAGAAAGTATTAGAAGAACAGAGATCAGTGTTCAGTAACGATTTATATAAAAAACCTACAAATCAGGAGTTAAACGATATGAAATACCTCGAAGCTGTAATCAAGGAATCTATACGTGTTATTCCTACTGTTACTAAAATCGGAAGACAACTGCAGAACGATCTTAAGTTTAAAGGTAATAAGATAATTTTCTGTTAAATAATTATATTTTACTTACCTTTACATAGGTTGAAAAAAGCAATTAAAGATAGATAGACAAAGTTTATTATAACATTAATGACTTCTTAAATGATAAGAAAGCTTAGATTTGAGTTGCAACCGGCTAAGCTTTAGATTAGATTAGGATAATTTTTTGATTTGTTTGATAATTATGTTCCATTCAAATTATTATTATTGACTAATAATTTAAATGATACATAACAAACAAATATATAAGAAACATATATAATAAAAATATAAGAATAATCGCCGAGTTTTTTGCTAGTTCATCTTGGTAGAACACCTTACAGAAACAGCGGTAGCTTCACTGTAATTTGACAATTCAAAAATACTACAAGTACAAAGCCAACATGGATATTAATAATTAGAATTTGAATAAATATTAAAATTTTGTAAAATTTTGAGGCAGTACGTTGTTATTTATAATGTTACGATATTTTATGCTTATGGAAATTTTATGCTTACTTATATTTATATATTATAGAGTCGTGTACTGCATTTCTCTTCTATAAATTATATAAGAGAAATGCGGTACATGACTGTATAATATTTAAATATAAGTATTATACATAAGGTTAAAAGTTATATAAGCTATGGTTATTACAGATGGTCGCGTAGCTCCTGCGGGTACATCAATAATTGTTTTCTACGAAGCTCTATATCAGAATCCAAAAGTGTTTCCTGAACCGGAAGAATACAAACCCGAAAGGCACTTGGAAATGTCACATCCATTCTCTTTAATACCATTTAGTGCTGGTCCTAGAAATTGTATCGGTAAGTCAATTTATAATCTCACTGCGGTGGTAAGCGTATTTTTAATTTATGAAGAGTTTTGTGGGAAAAATAAATATTATTATATCATCCTAATTTAAGTTTTAAAAGAATTCAACTAATCCGATCCATAAAACTGACGACCTCAAAAAGGTCGCGGGAAGCCGCTCGAAGCGGCACAATATCCTGTGGTGTGGAGATCCCGTAAGGAGAACTATATCTAGCAGTGATGTCCACTTAGCTGAAGAAGAAGAAGATTCATAAAAAATGTTTAAACATCGAAATAATGATAATGAACTTCAAAATTAATAGAAAGTTTGTTTTTTAGGTTTCCGTTTTGCGTGGGTGGCTATGAAAGCAACTTTGTCAAATATTTTGAGAAGGTATGAAGTCCTCCTTGGTGGACCGGGCGCAGAGCCGCAGTTTGCAAGAAGAATAGTTACAGAATCTACGAACGGCGTACAACTGCGTTTAAAAAAGAGAAAATTGTAACAAGTGATTAATATAATGGGCTCTAATGATTTTCTTTCAAGAATTTTCAGCAGTTATGACCCAGCTCTGCTATACAGATATATAAGCTATTTATAATGTAACAGAAGATTTGACAAAGCAACTAATCTATTATCTGATTAGGTTGTTTTAATACAATATACTATGTGCATAATTAAGCTAAATCTTCTATAGGAATACTTTATTTATAGTCTTGGAGATTTAACAACTCTTACGGCCATCCGTAAGAGAATCATCTTTGGAGAGAACAGACAATATCTCTTTATCTTAATTTGGCCACTTCGTCTATTTTATTTTTTAGGTATTGGTAATCTTTGCTTAGGTACTTTTTAACAATGCTTTAAATGTATAATCTCGCCAAACTCAATTAAATATTTTTATGTTTTTTTATTGTTAAGCGTGCTGATCACTATAGTTTAAGTATGGCACATCCTAGTTGCGACAACAATTACAATACGATTTTGTTATTAAAGCGAACATGATATAGACGGTTCACTGGATGGGTACTTAGTGACTATTAAGAGGCCTGACCTTGTTCCTTATTGATGGCTGATGATAAAGATGATAAATGTTAGCTGTAAGTGCAATAGATTCTATATTCACCATTTATTTCTGAAGCATTGCAGAAGTTCATATATTGTAGCTGGAAACATATGTTAAAATATTTGTTGAAATAATAAAAACTCCAATCAAGTGCCACAAATTAGTGTACAGCGTTAAGAATGCTATTAAAAATAAATATATTACTAATAATATAGCCGACATACTATTATATTACTTATTTGTTTCGTCATTTTATCGACGAGTTGACTTTAGGTTATCAACAATATGTACACTTATCAAAATAACAGTTAACAGTTGTTAACTGTTATTTTGATAAGTGTACAAGTAGTGTGGCTAAAATTTTTTAAGCAGTTTTATTTTAATGAAGATGGAGTTTGGTATGGAGGAAACGAAATTTAATGTTTAGGTCTTTCCGGAATTACAATTTGGGATCTGGGACGCGACGGATGTAACCCGCAAGATAGAGAGTGTTATTAAAATATATATACAAGCTTAATAAGCAAATAACTTACACCGTGTGGTACCCGTGAGGTATGCGACTAAGGTATCTGCCGTGTGGTATCCGACTGCATAGAATAGACTACCCTTATTTCTTACCGAGGTGTCGTAAAAGGCGACGATGGTAAGTTGACGTGAGGCAGGCGGCCGGTCGTAAAATACGTAACCTAATCTTGTGAAAACATGTTGGTAACATGTTGTGCCGACCCCACTTAGAGTGGGATAATGGCAGGAGAATGATGAGAATGATGATGACAAGCTAAATAACTTGAACGTTGATTGTTGGCGTTTATTGATGACACTTAATACCGCTAATATTAAGATAGGTATATCTGTCTATCCACATTATCTAAAGTGATTTAAACAAATTTTGGTATAAAAATTGACCGGACGAAGGTGAAGAAAATGCTATTGTAGATAAAATTATCATTAACTTTTAAACAACACTCATGGATGAACTAGACCAGTATATCATAGACAAAAAAACTGAGGGATATTTTCGTATATACATGTATATATATTGATATGCATCCGAGTATGCGAATTAAATAAGGGTGCCCATTTAGGGAATCGTAAGGCGCTTAATTTAAGAGATATTATTTTGTGAAAGTGAAAGATAGCTGGTGATAAAATGTTGTAATAATAATAATTCCGATCATTATATAAATATTCATGCACAGAAATTTGAAAGTACATTTCCTAAATAATTTGATCAATATATAGTTGTGTATAATAGAATGTGTTTTTAATACAGGTGATTCTCCTTGCTCAATCTTACTGCACTGTCGGTGTCACTTTGCGGTCTCACACTCGTTGCATACTTTTACGTAACGTTAAATTTCTCAATAAACAATACAAATTTCCTAACCACTTTTAATAGATCATATATAATTAACGTAATTTTTAAGGGACCCAAATTGCTACACTCACCAGACCTTCAATAGTATGTATTCCACATATTGCTTCCTATCCCGCATGAAGTAAGATACAGGCCTTTTATTATCGCTCAGCTAGGCGTGGTCTCCGCTCTCCGTTTTTGGTGAGAAGGGTCGGAGCTAAGACCTTAACAATAAGACACTTAACCAATGTGGATTGTTAACACATATCCCCAGATTGCTCTACAGATATAAGGAAACTATATATTATATAAAAAAATTATCATCGCGGATTATAGCAAAATCATTTTAAAGTTACTTTTGTATTTTGGATCTCCGCTAAGTTACTCCATATTCTATTTATTTATATTATAAATAATTGTAATATCGTCATGGTCATACCCTATTTATAATATACTCATTATCTATGCCGTTATTAGTCGGTCGGGAGAGTGCATATTTGCAGGGTGCAAAACGAGCAGCTGAGTTAAGGATGACATTTGGACTTGGACAAGCATTCCGTAGCGCTACATCCAAAGTAATCTAATATGTTAAAGTATTATTAAATAATTATATTTCTTTGATTTACCATACATTTATGATACAACATGTACGAAAATTCGTGAGAGTTTAATGTTACATAATCTTATTATGGTATTGCTAAACTAAGCAATACAAAAACAAATCGTTATAAATATATATTTAACTATATTAATAAAATAAACAATATAAAATAAACCAACCTGATTTTCCCTCACAATTTCAATTACTGTTAGTAACCACATGATGACTGTATATGACAATAAAAAAAGTAAAGTATCGGCCTGTTAAAATCCCCCTGCTGGGAATAGGCCTCCTCTCTCCGTTTCTCGAGAGAAGGGTTGGAGCTAAGACCTACCACGCTGCTCCAATGCGGATTGGTAGGTTACACATATCAACAGAATTCTCTATAGATATGCAGGTTTCCTCACGATGTTTTCCTTCACCGAAAAGCGTGTGATAAATTGCAATTATCAATTAGACACGTGAGTTTTAATAGAAAAACTCATTGGTGCCTGCCCGGGTTTGAACTCGTGTTCCCCTCGAAAGAGTCGCACGGTCTCACCGCTGGGCTATCACAGCTCTATATGACAATATATGAGTATAATTATTCTCTAGAATTATATTCTATTAGAATCTTTTAAACCTATAAATTTTGAATTGTTTTTCATTATACCATGATAAAAGGTCATGTCGATAAGTTTGATAGCATAACGTATATATACTCGTATATTCGAAGAATTTATATTATATTTTAAGAGTTTAAAGTTTGTTGTCAGAAATGTACACAATTCTTTTGGTTTGCTTTGTAATAACATTATTATTTTTGTATGATTTCGTACAAAAATATAGCGATCGTTGGAAAAAACTAAGCCAATTTCCCGGAAATGCCACATTACCTTTAATTGGAAATAGTTTACAACTTGGGTTTAATGCAGATGGTATGTAATTCTGAATTTATAATGTCGTTATAATAAATTACTATAAGTAATTTGGTTCACTTTAAAAGTTAATCCTACTTTTTATTTTAATTGTTTTTGATGTGGCTGTAAATAGTAAATTATGTAATAGTTCTCTTTTACCGTGTCTCTTATAAATTGATTCGTTAGAATAATATACAAAAGTAATTATAAAATTATTTTACTATAATCCGAGATAAATTGTCATTTATTGAAACTTTTGATTAGATTTTATTTATATCATACTTTTGATTCAGTTGCTCACAAAAAATTATCCATTATCAATTTTTTGACTCTTAGCTTCGTATGATGTAAAATACTCAATGAATTGAATGATATACTTTTTTATTACTATACTAGCAGTTCACTGTTTACTTATACGTACAGCAATCTATTAACAACTGGCTAAGCCGAATTGTCGATTTTTGGAAAATTATAGTGTTTAGGATGCACTATGTTCGAGACCAAAGTATATATTAATATTATAAATTCGTTAAGATAAATTTATATCTATAGCAAAATAATATGTAATGTTGATATTCTATTACTTTCAAAAATCTATGTGTTATGTTTCTAACATAAAAATAAACTTATTTGTTTAGCGGCATCTCACAAACTACTGGGTCTTTGGTCGAAACTAGGGAAACAGAATTTTCGGTTTTCAGTAGGCTCTGAAGATTGGATCTTGCTCTCTGAACCTGACGACATTAGGGTAATATGTTTATGATATTTATAACCTACAATATATAAATAACAATAAAAACGAATTACATTAAATATTGGTGGTATCCGGCTAGCAGAATAGATCATCCTCGTTTCTTATCGAGGTGTCATAAAAAGCAACTAAGGTAAGTTGATCCACCGTGTGGTATCCGGTTGAGTACAATAGACCACCCTCTTTCTTGTCTATGGGTCGTAAAATACGACTAAGGTAATTTGACGTCAGGCAGGCGGCCGGTCGTAAAATACGTAGCCAAATCATGTGACAGCATGTTTGTAACATGTTGTGCCGATCCCACTTAGAGTGAGATAAGGGCAGAAGGATGATGATTAAAATAATTTTCTTAACTCCCACTAATAAGATAAATGCGAAAGTCTGTCTATCTGTTACATTTTCACCACGTCTCAGACCAAGTTTGTAAATTCAAGAAATTGATTTTAAATGGGAGACCTGATGACCTCTCACATTAAAAGTGATTTTAAAACTTACCATCTTACAAACATAAAATTCTGATCAAGAAGAGCATGAATTACAAAACCTTTGATGATTTTCTTCTCAAAGCTATATCATTATATCTTCATACAGAAATATTAGCAGCTTTTCATATTATTATATAAAGTTATAAAATAAGATAATTATAGAATAAGAATTTTCAGACTGTGCTAAAACATGCTACTGAGATTTCAAAACCATTGGAGAGGAATGTCGCGATGAAACCATTTTTTGGCAACTCTGTTACAAATTTAGAAGGTAATACTTGAATATACTTCTTGAACTTAACCTTATAAATCTTATTACACTGTAATCTACATTATTGATAGGACTAAAAACCGATGGCTAGTCAAATGTTTTTTTTTGCAGCAAAAATTATGTATTTGTGATACAGAACACTCAATCTCGTTAAAATATCGTTTTAAATTAATTGTATTAAAAAATCACGGTCGTGTTAAAAAACGTGCTAAAAAAAATTTTTACACAAAATTATAAATGCCCAGCCAGTGTTGATGAAAAAATTTACTTTTATTATTTAGTTGGTTCCATAAACAGTTGAAATATTGTAAATTTAAATTTAAAATTTCACCCTGAAAGTAGTTATTAAAAATGTAAAAATTTTCACTTGAAGGGTGTGTAGCAAATTAGCTTTTTCCCGCCTACTAACTGGCTAAATCTACGTTACTTGGTGCGAAGTAGACTTTACTGAAGAGCTTCTTAATAAGCTTTTATTAGTCTTAATTTATCTTTGATATTTTACAGATTACAATTGTACTCATAGAAGTTACAAGTAATATTATATGTTACACTTAAAGTACAATCATAAAAATATTTAAACGTGTTTTTTCTTCTTTTGTTTTTTTCTTTGTGTCACTCTGTTTACAAAATAGAAAACATGAAATATCGCGTTATTTACGAGTATGAGTTCCACCGTGGCACCAGTGCTGCAGAAACGGCTCGAAGGATTAATGATGTCTATGGTGACGGTGTCGCAAAAGAAAACACAGTGCGTTTTTGGTTCCAACGTTTTCGTTCTGGAAATTTCGACCTGCAGAACAAGCCTCGTGGACGGCCGGAGACCAAAGTTGATAATGAAGAATTGAAGGCCATTGTGGAAGCGGATCCATCGCAAACCACGTCCGAGTTAGCTGCAGGCTCCGGTGTTAGTGATAAAACTATTCTAAGCCACTTGAAGCAAATTGGGAAGGTGAAAAAGCTTGAAAGGTGGGTACCTCATGAATTGAGTGAAGCAAACCGACAAACGCGCGTCGACTGCTGCGTTACGTTACTCAACCGGCACAATAATGATGGAATTTTAAATCGAATCACTACCTGTGATGAAAAGTGGATCCTCTACGATAATCGGAAGCGCTCATCGCAATGACTGAACCCTGGCGAACCAGCCAAATCCTGCCCCAAGCGAAAATTGACTAAAAAAAAGTTGCTTGTAAGTGTTTGGTGGACTAGTGCCGGTGTCGTACACTACAGCTTTCTTAAATCTGGCCAGACGATTACGGCAGATATCTATTGTCAGCAACTGCAAACCATGATGGAAAAGCTAGCTGCTAAACAACCGAGGCTGGTCAATCGCTCTAGGCCACTGCTGCTTCAGGACAACGCTAGACCACACACTGCACAACAGACGGCTACCAAATCAAAGGAGCTTCAATTAGAATGTCTTAGACATCCACCGTACTCTCCGGACCTTGCTCCAACAGATTACCATTTTTTTTGCAATTTGGATAACTACTTGCAAGGAAAAAAATTCAACTCCGATGGGGCAGTCCAAACCGCCTTCAAAGATTTTATTGATTCCCGCCCGAATGGTTTTTTTAGTAAGGGGATCAATGAACTACCTATGAGATGGCAAAAGTGCATACATAGCAATGGTACATACTTTGATTAATTAAATATATTTCATTTAAAAAAAAACTACTTTATGTTCCTCCCATAGAAAACGCCAATTTCATATGTAAGGACCTAATATATAATTACAGGTGAAAAATGGAAAACCACTCGAAAGTCGATGATTCCAAGTTTTTACTTCAAATACTTAAAAAAAAGGTTACGGGACCTTAATAAATCCTGCGATCGTCTCTTTGATATTTTAGACACATATGAAGGTAAAGGTCCCGTAGATTTCTTCAGATATCTGAGACCTTATTTGTTTGATCTTCTATGCGGTAAGTTTCTCACTATTCTGAAAATTATTTTTGTTGATATTTTATATTAGAGTTTTAGCAGTTGTAATTAACGATTTAGAAAAAAGTGTGAAGTGGACAAATGTTCTATTTTAGTTAACAAAATTTTGATACAGCTTTTCTACAAATAAGATTCTGAGTATATCAGAAAAGTAGTTACCAGTTTTTGAGTTTCAACTTTTGATAATTACCTGTGTAATTTAATAATTATCTTAGTTATACAACACTTGAGTAATCGTGTTAAACCTCTTAATTCAACGATATAGGTGCTATCATGGGCGTTGAATCCAATCTCTTAGATGATCCAGACCACCCTTACATGCAAGCAAGCGGGAAGTAAGTATAGTAGCAGGTATTTAATTTCATTAAATTACTATTGGTGTACAAAATTGTAAAAAAACCGAAGAAGTATGTAATTAATTATAATTTTAGAAAAGAATTGAGTATATGATTACACCGTTAACTCGGAATAATATTGTACATTGATAAAAAGTATCATGCGACATTGAAGAATGAACTCAAGTAGAGTATAAGTATAAGATTGTAATTAACTAATGAGCTTGTTGCACGTGTTCAGAGGTAAAATAAAGGGTGGGGATGAACCAAGTACTATATAACAATACTTGTTTGGATAATGCGTCGCTTTGCGATTTTGTCGTGGAGTCTATCTCCTGATGATGCTTCGGTTGCGGGGCGAAACGATTGTTGAGTTTGTGATAGTGAACGTGTGTAGTGCTTGTATATTGTGGTGGAAGTAGTGGAGGTTTGTGCATGTGTTTTTACGAATCCTGCACGTATCGGTTATAAAAATACGGATAGTCCACTATACATTTAACACTATACTTTTCTATTTACTGTATCACGGACTATAGAAAAATAATTTTATTATTACTTTTGTATTGTAGTTAACTTTTTTTTTGTATTTCAGGGCTATAAAGATAATCACGTACAATTTTTTCTCGTATTGGAGAAATATTCGTGCCCTATTCGTGTTGACTCCTATGTATTGGGAAATGGTGAACACTATTAACACTATGCGGTTGACTAGCGCAAACGTATGTTTATAAAGATATGTATGATTATTTCTTAAATTTGTTTCAAAAGGTAACCTATTCATTCGTATTTCTGCTCAATCTCACAATCTCTCTGCTCACAATGTTCATTGAAACAAGCTTAAAATGAAACGTTATCAATGGAACGTGACTATGTAATTGTCATATATAAAGGTCTATATGTAATTCAATTGATGGTTTTTAAGACTTATGGAAAGAGCTAATAACGCAAATTTAAAAAATATATACTGATAGTACGCGGCAATAAATAATGCACATCGAAACTTAGAAAGAGAATTTCGGCTAGATTCTACTTCATAGAGTATTGTCTCTGTCGCACAGACTGACGAACCCGTGTGAGTCATCTCATACTGAGTGACAGTGACAGCGCTCTACGAAACCGAACGGCTGCTTCGTTCTTACCATCGATGTGCTTTATTTAATGCCGGGTAATGCCTGCTCTTTAGGAATGATGGACACTAACTTTAAACATTAATTATTAACGTTTTCAACATAATATTCATACTCAACTAAATAATTGTAGATAATTAATAAAAGAAGAACGAAACTTAAGGAAATTAAAAAAGAAACATGGCATAATAACAAAAAAGATGTTGATTTTAACTTAGAAATTGAAAACAACCTAAGTAACAATGGCTGCCTGTTAGATAATTTGTTATTAAATAATTTACCAAACGAAGAATCTGAACCAGATCAAACGATTATAGATGAAGTAACATTTCTTTGTTTTACGGTAAGCTCCATAGAAGAGATATTTCAGAGATAGATAATTACCCTTTACAATGTTTATGTATGAAATTATGTACAAGATTACAGATTTTTTTTTAAATAATGTAGTCGAAGTTTCAGAAACATTTGATTGAAGCTATAAAAGTCTCTTGAGTTTAAAAACTCCTCGTAAACTCTTCAATTATTAATCAATCAATTTTTTAAATAATTTGGCAAAACGCCTGTATGAAACCTGCGGTGTCAACATAACTCAACGGGTAACAATTTTTTTTGTTCAAACTGTCATTGTGTCACACACCAAAATAAACTTTTTACATGATATTATATTATTTTATGACATGAGCCAACACGTTGAAAGTAATATAAGAGCTCCAGATACAAATCAGATAAATCGTACTTGGTTTATCTGATTTAAATCTGAACCAGGCACAAGAACTCACTGTTTATAAATAAATTATGAGTAGTATAAAATAATTGACTATTTAATAAAGTATTAGATATAACTTTAATTAAATAGAAAAAATAACTAATTATTACTTGTAATTTAGAACTCCGCAAAGTAAATGTCTAATGTATAAATTAGATCAAAAACTTTGTACATCTTGATATGTTACTATTAATAGTAAATTGAAAATAATTAAAGAAAGAATTTCAGGGACATTACACAACCGCAACAACTATTGGTCATACATTATATTGTTTAGCCAAGTATCCAGAAATACAAACGAAAGTAATAGAAGAACAGTCAATAATTTTTAATAAGAACCTCCACAAAAAACCCACTAATCAAGACCTGAACAAAATGAAATATCTAGAATGTGTCATCAAGGAATCTATACGTGTTTTACCAACTATTACCACACTCGGGAGGCAACTCCAGAACGATCTAAAGTTTAAAGGTAACAAAAGAAAAGAAACTTCGTTTTATATTATAGTAAAAACATGATATTTACATAGTTAAACGTTTCCCATTAGTGTGCTATCGAGGTAAAAAATTGTACGAGACAAAATTCTGTCCTTACTGCACTTCTTAAATAATATAACGCTGCACTCGATTTTTATTGTGGGTGTTCCTCAATTTATTGCATGTAGTTAAAATTCGATTTATCAGCCACGCAATGCCTGCTGCTTACTTTGACGTTCTTTGCTTTCACGATAACATTTAAATCTTCATTGTCAATGTGGGTATTCGGCTGACCAATAGGTTTTTTCAAATTTTACAAAAGCTTCCCATACTCACGATATGAGTATGGGAAGCTTGGAGCTGTGAGAGCTATTTCTTTGGCACTGGTGCAACGGTGGAGCTTCTATTCTAAAATTAGTCAATATTTACTTCTTTATATTTCATGCTTCATAATATATGTAAAAAATAAATAAAAAAAGAAAACAAATGTAACATATTTACATCTATTTACACTAAATCAAAACCGTCGATTCCATTGAAATGAGGTATGGGTTCCCAATAAATATAAAAAAAAATTATATATTGTAAATATAATATATATAAAATATATATTTCATACTTATATATGAAATGAGATCGACAAAAATGTGATAATAATCCTTTTTTATAAAGATTTTTGGCATATTTTATGTTACAGATGGACGTGTTGCTCCTGCAGGCACTTCTGTAATTGTTTTTTATGAAGCTTTATACCAAAACCCAAAAATATATCCTGAGCCACATTTATATAAGCCGGAACGGCACATGGAATCAATGCATACCTTCTCTTTAGTACCTTTCAGCGCTGGACCTAGAAGTTGTATTGGTATGTATTAATTGTTGTATAGTAGATGACCACACGTCAACTACTACTATCCGGTTGAGTAGAATAGACTACCCTCATTTCTTACCGAAGTCTCGTAAAAGGCGACTAAAGTAAGCTGACCCACCGTGTGGTATCAGGCTGAGTAGAATAGACCACCCTCAATTTTTACCGAGATGTCGTAAAAGGCGACTAAGTTAAGTTGACCCACCATCTTGTATCCGGCTGAGTAGAATAGACCAACCTCTTTCTTACCAAGTTTGTCGTAAAATACGACTAAGTAAGTTGACGTCAGGCAGGCGGCCGGTCGTAAAATACATAGCCAAATCATGTGACAACATGTTTATAACGTGTTGTGCCGAACCCACTTAGAGTGGAATAAGGGCAGGAGGATGATGATATGATAGTCTAATAGATAATGTAGCTTAAAGTAATTTAATGGACGGAATACAACTCGTTTTCGCAATTACCAGAAATGAGAAGCATCACAGTCAAGAATACATTGGTAGTCCTGTAGTGGTGTGGAAAAATAAATTTTTAAAATGTACTCGATGAACGTATGAAATTTTGTATAGACGTACAATGAATTGGTAATCGCATTTCAATCAAGTAAAAAAGAAAGCTTGTGTGAAGTTAATTTATGATCACTTCAGTTAATCATTATGCAGATATTTTTTGATGTGGTTAATTCATATCATGGTCGTGTTACTAGGTTTTCGATATGCGTTGATATCGATGAAAGCGACGCTATCGAACATTTTGAGACGATATGAAGTTATTCCTGGCGGACCTGGCGTGGAACCGCAATTCATATCTAGAATGTTTACAGAATCTGAAAATGGCTTGCAACTCCGTTTAAAAAAGAGAACATTGTAAAACGGATTTATGGTACAAATTTAATTTTTAATGTGTATTCTTAACTTAATATAAAATATATTATCAGGACAAAGTAGCGGCCTGTTTCAATCCCACTGCTGGGAATAGGCCTCCTCTCTCCGTTTCTGGAGAGAAGGGTTGGAGCTAAGAGATATATATATAGATATGCAGGTTTCCTCACGATGTTTTCCTTCACCGAAAAGCGTGTGATGAATTGCAATTATCAATTAGACGCATGAGTATAATAGGAAAACTCATTGGTGCCTGCCCGGGTTTGAACTCGTGTACCCCTCGAAAGAGTCGCACGGTCTCGCCGCTGGGCTATCACATATTATCAGGGTAAATCATATAAAAGAATCTCTTATTCGCTCTTATAATGTGAATTGCGCACATTACTACAATGTACAAAAGAGAAACTTATTTGTAAATGTCATCAATCTGTTTTGATATTGGAATGTTTATGAGAAATAAAGCGTTACAATTTATTTTCTATCATTTACACACACTTTGCCCACCCTTACATATAACTTATACATAATACTTACCATATCATTTCAGAACGATTCATTTTTTAAACGTTTAAATAAAAAATAATGTTACCCATGGCGTAAATTGTTTGTTTTAGAATTTGTTAGTTTTTGTTTTATGTTTTTACAATTTTAACTTTTCAGTAAAGAGAATAACTCGATTTGCTGGTAGCAAATGATGGACATACTATTTATTCTAACCCTTTTTCATAATAACAGATCTTATAAGTTAAGTCGAAACCTTTAAAGAAGCTTGTAGCTTGTAGAAAAAACTTCTAGTATAACATAAAAAAAACCTTGTAAAATAGGCAACTAAAAAATATAGGTTTTAAACATGGTAGATGATAAGTAATTGTTTTTTTATAAAGTTGAATTAGTACTTCCATAAAAAGTAAAGAATATAGGTTATAGAACTTTATGATGCTTAGAACTGAAACATTTATTTGTTTATCTCTGTATATTCAAATAGCTTCAATGTCGTGAGCTACAGGTGTAACCTCGCGGGAAATTACTGCCAAAATCTCGCTGTCTACAATCTGCTTGTAGTCCCCCTTGTGCTGCGAATCAATTCCCGTAACTCATCTCCATATTTTATTATGCGAGGTGATATAGTAGATACGATAACTTTCCTTTGGGATTTTTCTTGTTTGTACAATATAGAATAATGACAGACAAGAAAATTTAGATTAGAAGTTTACTCTTTATTGTACAGTAGTTCATTGTGTTAACTGTACAATTATATAATGACAAAATGAAATAAATATATTGAAGAAAATATTTATTTAAAATTTTATGGCCGAATCATTCAATTTTATCAAAACCCGGTACGGTACCTTCGCAAAGGAAGGACCCGCAATCTTCTTTCTGTTTTTATTTTATACATTTTTTCCAAAAGAATTACGTGAATGAAGTTAAAAAAACCTCCCAAAAATACCAAAAAAAAAATTGGATTTGGATAATTTATTGAATTACTTTGCGGAGATCTATAATACAAAGTTAATAGTAAAATTATTCTGCTATAATCCGCGATAAGTAAATAGGAAATAAGCATTATATATAGCTAAATTAACAGTGGACTATTCGTGTTCATACCTGGAACATGCAGCATATGTTAAAACACATACACAAACCTCCACCAGCGCTACCACAATACACAAGCACTACACACGTTCACTATCACAAACTCAACAATCGTTTCGCCCCGCAACAGAAGCATCATCAGGAGATAGACTCCATCACAAATTTATAAAAGATAGTAACGACTAAATGTAAAAATAATTCTTTTTACGAAAGCAACCGCTTAGTTTCTTGCTGGCTCTTTTCGGTAGGAACAGCTCTCCGAACCAGCAGTAGAGTTGACGATTCAAAAGCATTTGTTAGCAAGTTTCCTTGATAAAGAAAATTTTCAATTTGAAATTGAATACACATTTAATTAAACATTACACATATACTAAATATATGCTTGTAAATATATAACTGCTAAATATATAACTTGCAAACACTTTCTCTTCTGTACTGTGTGTTATTTCATCCAACAACACCTTACTTAAAATGTAAGTTTGAATTTTTAAGACCTCGGTGTAACACAATAAGATCCACTCGGAAGCTTAACCTCGTTATGCCCTCCCACAAGACATCCTTTTTTGGACGCTCCTTTAATGTCAGAGCTGTCCAGTTGTGGAATTCTTTACCACTAGCTATAAGGGAAGCTAAATCTTTATGCAGTTTTAAAAGAATGCTTAAAAATTACTATCTCTCACTATCTGCTTAGGACGACTGCTCAATCCTGATGCATTTATATATATATGTATACTTTATTTATGACTATATGTGTAAATTCATATTTTTATATATGTAGTATTTGTGTATATAATCTATTTATGTTTAAGTATGTAATATTAGTATGTGTATCTTGCACCACCTACCTTCTTTCCTTTAGTTGATAAGTTCCCTAGCCCAAAGGTTGCCTGGAAGAGATCGCTATTTAGCGATAAGGCCGCCTTACTGTATCACGCAGTTTATATTGTTATTTCTGTATTTCAGTTTTATTGTAAATTCTGTGGTGTACAATAAAGAGTGTTTCTATTCTATTCTAAATATAAACAAATTTTTAGAATTTACTTTTTTACGCAGCGATTCAAGAACTCGTTTAAAAACCCTTCTGGATCTATAATATTTTGAATATCCAATACAACTAAAGCTCGTGAAGCTAGAAAATCCTTTTCAAATCGACGGAGCCCAAACGAGCTAGCCTGTTTGTTCTTCTGCTGACGGCAACCAATCAAGATTTTTTCAATTTTTCATCGCAGGCGAATGAAATGTAAAACAACAGACGCAGTGAATCGCTCCAACGTGCTACAGCGTGAGCAATCGCTGCTGCTCACTGCCGCTTGAAACAGCCATTTTATTTTACAAAACTCTTGTCCGCAACGGAAAATCCTTTTGTGCTGTACCCGTATTCTTTAACAGGATTGCGAAACGCTTTATATATTCCGAACAACTTTATATACCTATTTTTCTATATCGTGTAATAAATTGCAATTATCAATAAGACATAAGTTTTAGAAAGATAGAAAAACTCATTCGTGCCTGCCTGGTCTTTGAAGTCGCGACCCCCTCTAAAGAGTCGCACGGAGCCACCGCAGGACTATCACAGTTGGCAAATATATAGGTTTAAAAAAGACATGGATGAAGAAAGACATCGCGTTCTACAAGTATTTTGTAACGAAAAGAAAAGGAGAGCGAAAATTTTAGCATAGAGACTTGAAGATGGATGTAGTGAGGTGTAGAAAAAGACAGAGAGGGGCAGAGACGTGCGGTGAGGAGAATATTGGTAGTAGTTGCCTTTTGATGTAGTTGCGATTTGTGCGCGAAGTTGACAAGTTGTTCCAAAAATTGATGGCTTTTGAGAAAATCGTATCTTATTTATTGAATAAATATGACGGTAAAACATCGTTATAATAATTTATATATTATATCTATATAAATGTAACTGTGGTATATTATTAGGGAGCTAAGAATATGGTATACCGTTGTGTACTAATAAATCAAAATAATTAATTGACACCTAGTTGTAGTGATTTCTCATGAACGATAATTTAATCAGATGAAGGCACATGATGACAGATTGAATCGAGATAATTGATCGATATGTACATGGTAGTATCTATTACGGTAACTAATTTTATTATTATTTCTAATACAAACTTGTGGTTGGCTGTCAAAGACAGGTCTCCGTGGTTGGACGTTTGCAAATGACACTTTTATCGCATTACACGTTATTATCGCAAAGGGTTGTTTATTTTTATTTTTTAAGTATAAATATATTTTGTAGTCTTTCCTGCAGGGTACATATATACATAATATTTATAGAAATCGCAAATATTGAAAAATACAAAAAAAAAACGAATATTAATCGATTTTAAAAGTAAAGAATATTGGATACAGATCCGAAACATGTATATTAAAAAAATAAATATTTGAAGTGATATAAAATATTAATAAGTTTATTATTTTACACTACAGGCTATCTACAGTCAAAACAAACTACTAGTAAAATAATATTATATAAAAATAAAAGTTCAGACTAAAAAAATAGTATCTAGTGCCCAGTTTTATTATCCAAAGATAAACATGTTTTGCTTAAATAAGCTATTAAGTTTTAACGCAGCATTCTCTAGAGTTTTAATATTACTAAGTATATACAAAGGAAGTTATAATATTATATTTACAAAGAAATTAAAACGAAGTCTCGCCCCAAAGGCTACTAAACCCAGTAATACGGGTATGGCAAAGGTACAACAAATAGGTATTCACAGTTTAATTAGACCAAGTTGTGCCAAGAGTATATTACTACCCTGTTATATGTAGTCACCGTATCTCTAGTTTTATCTATAGTTATTATAAAACAAATTCCATAACAGCTGTCTGAGCTAAATTCAATATAGTCTCAATATTTTAGTTTAAGAATGAACGATTGTCTGTATGCCCTTTATGACTCTGAAACGGCTGGACCAGTTTTAATGAAATTTTCACACAATCTTTAGAATGACCCAGCAGATGATCGTGTAAAATTTGGTGGCGATCAGAGCATTTTTTTAAACTGTTGAGTTTTGTTAGAGGGAAATTCGAAACCAAACTGAGCCGCAGTTACGCGTGGCCGAACAGTTAGTTACTTTATATAAAAACTAATAAAATGAAGTAGTTAAATTTAATTTACATAAATGGTTATAAATTTTTACAAAAGCTATGACAGAATTATTTTCCTTAAATCTGTGTAATGCCAAGTGGGGGAAAGCGAAAACCGTTCTCATACCTTATACATGCAGGATTAGTTACCGCACGTATCACAAAACATCACACATTAGCTACGACAATCTCAAATATCGTTTCGCCCCGTATCTGAAGCATCATAATCAAGAAATAGGCTTCACGACAAAATCGCGAACCCTATTTGTTACTTGCGTGATTTAATTAATAGATATCACAGCCTATAAAATCTATTAAGACATATTACTGCAGAGTGAAAAGTACTGATTGAATGCACGAATGAGCTGTGATAGCCTAGAGGTGAGACCGTGCGACTCTTTCGAGGGGAACACGAGTTCAAACCCGGGCAGGCACCAATGAGTTTTTCTATTAAAACTCATGTGTCTAATTGGTAATTGCAATTTATCACACGCTTTTCGGTGAAGGAAAACATCGTAAGGAAACCTGCATATCTCTAGAGAATTCTGTTGATATGTGTAACCTACCAATCCGCATTGGAGCAGCGTGGTAGGTCTTAGCTCCAACCCTTCTCTCCAGTAATGGACAGAGGAGGCCTATTCCCAGCTGTGGGATTGTAATAGGCCGCTACTTTACTTTTTACTTTTACTGATCGAATCTGACAAAAGTTCTTACCAGTCGATGGCATCAATATTATTATTTTCGTATTAAAGCGGATGATGTCATGGAGTTGTTGGATGTCTAGTCATTCACTACATTGGATTCCCTTTGTTTTTTGTAATTTCGTAAATCATCTTAAATAATGTATTTATACATACTAATTATAAAAACCTCAATATTATTTGACTGGCCCGTTGGCGCTGTGGGTAGTGACCCTGCGTTCGGCTCCGCGGGTCGCGGGTTCGATTCCCGCCGAGGGATAACATTTTCTATAAACAAATTGTTGGTTCTTCGAGCCTGGGTGTGTATTTGTATTTAAGTATGTTTTTAAACTTATATGTGTAGTATATCTACCAGTTGTCTATCACCCATAACACAAGTATTAAGTTTCTTACAATGGGGACGTACGACCGTGTGTGTAAATGTCCCATATATTTATTTATTATTATTATTATCTGTAAGTTGTAACACACTCTTCTGTTACGTTCGTAAAGCATTTTTTAATTTTGAACTGAAACCATCAGGTTCAAATATTCAATATTGAAACTAAATTGCAGTCCCAGTTAAATAAATGTAATCTAAGTAATAATTAATCAAAGCTGAGTTCAGGTAAACATTGATCATTCAGAACATGCGCGGCATGAACATGTATCGAGATGTTGTACTAAACAAGATTACTCAGATTCAGCACCCCTACCTGTACTGGATTAGCTATTTCAGTTGATTTGTCTTCGTATATAAGCAGAATTAGGTAATCACGTAAATAGAATTGATAAATAATAATTATTGTATTTGATTGCTTAATCAAAACCAAGTGGATAAAGAAATTCATATAAACTTTATATTTTTATTATTATGTGTAACGCGTCGAACCGGACGTACGTATGGACGGGGAATAAATACGTTCAAATTACAGGAAAACAGTATATTGTCACATATACAGAGAGAATCGCGGACGGGTCCTTCACAGCATTCCAAGAATGTATGTGCCAGAATATGCACCGTTTACAACGCTTTAGGCTTAGTGTTCAAGTAAGATGCACTTTGGACTAAATGAATTGGTAGACGAATAGATTCACGAACATTTTGTATGGGGACTTCTTATTTAATTACAAAAGCACTACTATAGCACTAAGCAAAGTAGTAGTGGCGCCATCTATTATTCCAGTGAGGGAAAAAACGTAAACCACGTTACTAGTACGTTGTGTTACAATTGTAATATTAGGTCCTTACATATGAAATTGGCGTTTTGTCGTACTGGCCACTTTGATCTCAAATATTACCTTTATGGTTAGGAATTCCAAATTCAAATTCATACAGCTATTTACTCATGCATTTGTGTTTCAAATTTCAAATTCATTTGTTTTTTCTTCTTCTGTTTTTTTCTTTGTGTCACTCTGTTTACAAAATGAAAAACATGAATTATCGCGTTATTTACGAGTATGAGTTCCACCGTGGCACCAGTGCTGCAGAAACGGCTCGAAGGATTAATGATGTGTATGGTGACGGTGTCGCAAAAGAAAACAGTGCGTTTTTGGTTCCAACGTTTTCGTTCTGGAAATTTCGACCTGCAGAACAAGCCTCGTGGACGGCCGGAGACCAAAGTTGATAATGAAGAATTAAAGGCTATTGTGAAAGCGGATCCATCGCAAACCACGTCCGAGTTAGCTGCAGGCTCCGGTGTTAGTGATAAAACTATTCTAATCCACTTGAAGCAAATTGGGAAGGTGAAAAAGCTTGAAAGGTGGGTACCTCATGAATTGAGTGAAGCAAACCGACAAACGCGCGTCGACTGCTGCGTTACGTTACTCAACCGGCACAATAATGAAGGAATTTTAAATCGAACCATTACCTGTGATGAAAAGTGGATCTCTACGATAATCGGAAGCGCTCATCGCAATGTCGGGTTCGCCAGGGTTCACTTGGCAAACCAGCCAAATCCTGCCCTAAGCGAAAATTGACTAAAAAAAAGTTGCTTGTAAGTGTTTGGTGGACTAGTGCCGGTGTCATTCACTACAGCTTTCTTAAATCTGGCCAGACGATTACGGCAGATATCTATTGTCAGCAACTGCAAACCATGATGGAAAAGCTAGCTGCTAAACAACCGAGGCTGGTCAATCGCTCTAGGCCACTGCTGCTTCAGGACAACGCTAGACCACACACTGCACAACAGACGGCTACCAAATCAGAGGAGCTTCAATTAGAATGTCTTAGACATCCACCGTACTCTCCGGACCTTGCTCCAACAGATTACCATTTTTTTTTGCAATTTGGATAACTACTTGCAAGGAAAAAAATTCAACTCCGATGGGGCAGTCCAAACCGCCTTCAAAGATTTTATTGATTCCCGCCCGAATGGTTTTTTTAGTAAGGGCATCAATGAACTACCTATGAGATGGCAAAAGTGCATACATAGCAATGGTACATACTTTGATTAATTAAATATATTTCATTAAAAAAAACGACTTTATGTTCCTCCCATAGAAAACGCCAATTTCATATGTAAGGACCTAATATTTCTTTATTTAAATATAACAACTTCTATACAAACATATCAGAAATATAAAAATTAAAATATCATCAATTCATGGTATATACATTATGTGTTATTAACATTTCTTAGCACTGAATGAACTCAACTACAATATTTCAGCAATAATTAAAAAAAAAAGTTAATCGTTTTATTGCATTTGTGTATTTAGAAATGGTAGATACATAAGTGCTATAGAGTTCAAAATACCTTCATGGTAAATAGGTGTTATGACCTTGTAGACCATTTACCAATAAAGATGTCGAACACGTTTTCTAGTTCAAAATTATCACAATCGCAATCTTTCAGATATAATTATAATAGTAGTTCTATAATTATAATTACCAAGGTGAAGCGGAAATATAAAATCAATCAATCTATTTTTATATCGCGTCAATATCTTCCGCCAGTCAAATATGTCCTGATTAAATCTCTGACGTCAAAGACGCGCTACGACAATTATAATTGTCACCTACCAAATGAATGATTTTAATTTGGTTTTGTTTATCGAGTTCGAGTTATTCGAGTTTTTAGTAGAAAATTTGATGAAAATATGACGTTTGAAGATCATCACTCAATTAAAGTTGATGAGGTCAACTGTGACTCCGTTTAAGATTTTTCATTTTTAATTTTTACTTTCTTCAAAATTTAGATCCATTTTTGATGTACTTTCAGGCAGATAAATTTGACTTATTATAGACCTGTATAGCATGCACTATCCGTATCCACTTCCTTGTAGTCAAAACACCGTTTCGTGTAAAAATGGCTAAACGTATATTTAAGTTAGAACTGACTTTGTGATGTTAATTAGAAAGGCATTTACAGCATTACAGGGCGGTAATACTTTGCAATGAATGCAATATACCGAGCTTATACAAATACAGAATGATTCGCTTACCGAAACAGGTCATAATTGTTGTCAGGTCATAATAAAAGGATTGGATGAGATAGTGTGTAAAAGCTCATTTCAATTTTAAATTATTTTCTATTTTACATAAAAAATAATTTAAATTTGCCGGATTGTTCTCGAAGTTATCTTACTGGATTTATTACGCAGACTTTTAATTTTAATTCTCAGAGCAAAGAACTTCGTATTTATAAATATAAAGCTTCAGCGAGCTTCGAGAGAAAACTTAATTGTTCATCCTAACAGTGTTTATTGTACTACCACTTTATAACTTCTCTGCGATTTTTAGCGAAAATATCTATGATGATATTTTTGCTAAAAGTTGCGCAAATCTCATTTCATGATCCTTTTGCGCTTATCCCAATCTAAGAAGGGTCGGCCCAACATGTTGTCACATGATTTGGCTGCGTATTTTATGACCGACCGCCTACCTAACGTCAACTTACCTTAGTCGTATTTTACGACCCCTCGGTAAGAAAGAGGGTGATCTATTCTACTCAACCTGATACCACACGGTGGGTCAACTTACCTCAGTCGCTTTTTACTACACCTCGATAAGAAATGAGGGTGGTCTATTCTACTAAGCCGGATTCCACGCGGCATGTGCATAAATCTCATTTTTAATAATTTTGTGAATATATTTTTTGATTTTCATAATTTAAAAATAGTACATTCAGATTGCCGTAAAACCCCTCTAAAGGGGTAATTGAATGAACATTAAAGCTAAATTCACTACTGAAAAGTAGCATACTTTATTTCATATGCAACGTTAACTGTCGAGTTTTTTACAATACATTAAACCGGAAGATCAGAAATATCATTGCGTACTTTTTAATTTGGATTAGGTATCAGGTACGCCTTTAAATGAATGATAATTTGTTGTAAATTAATATATTCATATTAAAAATATGTTACTTTTTATTTTACGTTCAACCTTTATAAGATAAGATATAGCATGACATGACAGTCCACTTATTACATCGTCCCGGTTAATAGAAGCGATATCGCCACACATCAGTCACCCTCGCCCTCTATAATAGGTATCTATGTTATCCTCGTATTCACCATTATAACATAAACTGTCGACAGTACTGTGTATAGCAAACAGTGAAATATATAGTACAGAAGATATCGAAATGCATTATAATATTTCACCAAACTATGACCAAGTTATTTCATGCCTATTTTTCTACAATCTATTCGGAAAAATAATCAATTCATTTGTCATTTAATTCATTATTATTCACCGTCATATAAGAATTTTAAGTTTGGCGAATTAGCATACAAAGTAACCATAAGGGAAAATAGGCAACGAAATGAATTTATTTCAGCCGCTCTATCGCTTAGTCTCTAATAAATTGATCATCTACCGCTATTCGGATACAAATCTCTTGAAGAGAGCTTCACTTCAACCTATGTTGTGCCACTTGAATCCAGTGGCCTTCTGGGCCATTTGAATTTATCAGGCTCTTTAACGGTTTGATGATCAAGGTCTAAGGTTCTACGATTTTCCAAAGTAAGCCATTCCGCTATTTCAAGTGATTCAGTTATTTTACAGATTTTCTGAATACTGATTTAACACGCGTTTATTAAACGTAAAATACAAACTAAATTTTAGCTGTGTATAGACAAGCCTTATGTCGCCGACCGGTTCTATTGCTATATTACACCATTCGGTTATGGGGGCAAACATCTAAAACCGAAGTTGAAAGCTTTATAAAGAGTTGTATGTCGACAATAAAATTGAATTAGCAAGCTCACACAGGCTTCGAGCGCTCTCGGTAATCCTATTGTGGTAACGACCCATACAAGTTGCTATAAAGTTATATTCCGCATTACCGACAATCGAAAGTTTCTGCCTAAAAGTGTATGTTTGTGTATGTTTGCAACTGTGCTGACTAACTGTATGTTTTTAAATATTGTTGTATAAATAAATGTAATGAAAAGATTTTCCGATTCTTTTCTCTACATATCACAATTTCTTTATGACATTCGTATATCTTAACCAACATTAAAAGGATGACCTCGTACACTATTAATAATGTCAGTTATTCAAATCCATTTTCCAATTGTTAAACATAAATGGATTACTTTTTTCCAGACTGACTAGATGCAATCTCAATTAAGTTCGCAATCAATCAATTAAGTTCTCAATATACTCGCCTTTTATATTATATTCGTATATATCTTTGCTTTTTGCGAGGTAATTTTGAGGATGGGGGCGGTGTAAGAATTTGCAAGATTAAGTCTTCCAACTAAACTTACGCAGATGAGAAGGACGAAGTCCGTCGCCTGCCTCTCTGATCGGAGCCTCCAGGCACTCAATTTGAGGATTCGAGACTCTATCTGGAGAAAGATCCTTCGAGACGGTCGATACATTAAGTGTTACAAATACGTTAGTTATAAAAAAAGGGGTCTTGTAGTGCTCCCATCACGTTCCAAAGTGAAACACCATGGAGTTTAAGCCAGTAAGAAACCGGTATTACTATTCATCCAAGGATTGCATTACCCAAGAAGGCTTTGCTCATGTAAAATAAAAATATTAACAGCTAAATTTTGTAAATGGTAGAATGCCCTACGTTTTTTGACAATGTCTGCAATCAGATGTAAGTCCTGTTCATTATAACATTTTAACTACTAAAATGAATTCGAAATAAAAAAAATCTATACGACTGATTCGTTATGATTAAGCACCGTTGAAAATAACAATAACGAAACAGAACGCAATCAAGTACTTGATCAAAAACGGTTTTTTAATTAATGCATTTTTAAAATCCGTACTAGTATTATATGAAAGTCTGTTTGTCTGTTACGCTATCACGGCTTATCCGCTAGAGCAATAAATAATAAATATAAATATATTGGGCACTTACACACACGGTCGTCCGTCCCCAAAGTAAGTAACTTAATACTTGTGCGATGGTAAGGTGACGGACAACTGGTAAATATACTACATATATAATTATAATATAGGTGAATTATGTACAATATAGATAGCAATGTAGATGAAGTATGTACTTTTTTTTGTACAATTGATGCTTATATGAAGGGCTAACATAAATAATTACAAAATACCGTTTCCTTCGGGAATACAAAAATACAGTATACTATGTAATTATGGATATTTTAACACTTAAGTCGAAAAAAACGAAATCACGGGTATCACTAGTATTTTTCCATATATAGAGACTATTGTTTTTTTGTATCAGCAAATCAAAACAAAATAAATAAATAATATTAACGAATTATATATTATTTTAAGTTTAACTTTCATGACGACTCTTTTTGGAAGTTAAAACAGTTTGTCGATTTTCCATTTTATAAACTTTCCTGACACCTATTTTCATTTTGATCACTAAACTTTTGTGAACTATGCTCGAACGAGCTTAAAATAACTTTCATAGCAATAAAAGTTTTAGTTTTGGGTGATGATGTAAAAAGCGGAAAGTTGTGGTTCATGAATTATTTTCGTTTTAATAAATTTTAGATTAAATTATTTATTTAGTTATGTTTCTTTTGAGATAGGTTTAATATTGAATACAAATGAAACTAAAACGGAAACAATGTTTACTAAACAATAAAATAAAAGAGTCATTTTTCAAACAAATAAAATGTAGGGCACATAAAATAAATGAAAGCGATATCCGCATTGGAGCAGCGTGGTAGGTCTTAGCTCAAACCGTTCTCTCCAGAAACAGAGAGAGGAGACCTATTCCCATCAGTGGGATTGTAACAGGCCGCTACTTTACTTTTATTTTTACAAATCAGAATAAGGGCCAAATAAGAATTTAGAAAAGTTTAATTAGACCTGCACCTAAGTAAGTGCAATCTTACCATTATCATATAGACATGAAGCACAAATCACCGCTAAATTATCTACCATTTTACACACACCATATTTTGAATAACATAAATATATTTGGTTCAAGCAAAAATTTCTTAATAACCTAGTTTCATACTTCGCAAAACTCTATACTGCGGGTTCCTGAACAAAATAATATTAACAATTTAACAGCGTAGCTCAAAGATACGGTTTGTTCAAGGTCCCAGATAGTTTAGTATTTAAGCTTTTGATAATTATATTAGTAATTCTGAATATAACAAATATGTATAACAGTCGATATTTTAATATTTTGTTCGGTGTAATATAGGGTTCGGCGTTATTTTGCGAAGTTCTATAATACAAAAATAATAATTTATCATACAATCCACGATTAGAAAATGCACTCGGGACTTTAAACGAACTTCGAAAAACTATAATTATCGATCTTTAAGTCTTTTAGTATAAAACTATTAAAACTAGAGTGTACTTTACTTTACGTCTTTACGTTATGCTTAAGATATAAAAGACGATCGCAGGATTTGTAAAAGCCATATATTATTACAAACCATCGCTACCATTACTGGTCTAAACTAGCACTCTAAACTCCCTTCATTCGTCTGAATGAATGAATGATGTATGTACTCAAGATGCCATTTCAAGAAAAAGTATAAAAACAAATAATCCTTTAATGCTCGATTGTAACATGGCCCATAATTATTAGCTACTTAAAATCCTTATAACATCGAGTACCTTTTTTAATTAACTTTATTAACAATTTTCAAAATTACAATTTGGTGATAACAATACGGAAAGAGACAATTTAACCATATATAGTCAATATTATTTATCTATATAAACGTTCTTTATCGTACGTACAAGAAAACTGAACCATTTTGTTTGTATAGCATGTTATATATATTAGGGTTTTGTATTGTCAGCAATACACATCATAGAATTTATATCAATATCATACAATTCCCCTGATATGAGAAAGAGATCCAAACCCTATTTATACAATAGACAAAACGGTACTCGTCAGGATTCTTATTGTGAAGGATGAAAGGCTCTTTTAATAAAATAACGTACCATTAATTGACATGACAAGAAATTAGATTCGTATATTGTTAAATAAGAAATAATATATATAGAATAAAGAAATGTTTACCACATTTCTTATATAATACTACTATTATTATTTCTTATTCATCTTCATCTATACTTATTATAAAACAAAGTCCGTAAGAGCTATCTGTCTGTATGAAATCGATTTGCTCAAAATCTACAGAACGGATTTTTGTACGCTTTTTACTAAAAGATTGTGCAATTCTTCCGAAAGGTTTAGATTAATAGTACATTACGGTTCTACGTAAATTTTGTTGTGGACGTCGTGTGGTTGTAAAAAACTCGCCTGCTGGGAGATCAAGTCGCGTGCACCGCGTAAACAAGCAGAGACACACAGAAGTAATATACTAGACAACTGTAGATCTACAAAAATACCGCAAAAAAATCCGCGAAAGCATGTCTCTGTCTCTTATGGTTAAACCACAATAACTACTTTTGAGTCTTTTGTGATACAGTGTTTTCTACGCGGGCGAAGCCGCAAGCACAGCTAGTTTCTAATTTAAATAAGCGGCCGTATAGAAACAAAAAACAAAACGATCTCTTTCAATTTTAAAAATGGCTGTGGGCATCGATATCAGAAGGACTTTAAATAAAGAATTTTCATATTGAAAAATATAATCTAAGACTAACGTAGGAGAAAAACAAATAAAGGAATGTTTCTTTGTAAATAAAATTAAAATTTTAGAATTATTAGGTCCTTACATATGAAATTGGCGTTTTGTCGTACTGGCCACTTTGATCTCAAATATTACCTTTATGGTTAGGAATTCCAAATTCAAATTCATACAGCTATTTACTCATGCATTTGTGTTTCAAACCCCCCAATTTATTTGTTTTTTCTTCTTTTGTTTTTTTCTTTGTGTCACTCTGTTTACAAAATGGAAAACATGAAATATCGCGTTATTTACGAGTATGAGTTCCACCGTGGCACCGAAGGATAAATGATGATGATGGTGACGGTGTCGCAAAAGAAAACACAGTGCGTTTTTGGTTCCAAAGTTTTCGTTCTGGAAATTTCGACCTGCAGAACAAGCCTCGTGGACGGCCGGAGACCAAAGTTGATAATGAAGAATTAAAGGCTATTGTGGAAGCGGATCCATTGCAAACCACGTCCGAGTTAGCT
Source organism: Morpho deidamia (assembly GCA_947086505.1). Lineage (NCBI taxonomy): Eukaryota > Metazoa > Arthropoda > Insecta > Lepidoptera > Nymphalidae > Morpho > Morpho deidamia. The sequence continues at coordinate 9,189,774 of CAMTZC010000025.1, forward strand.
GCAGGCTCCGGTGTTAGTGATAAAACTATTCTAATCCACTTGAAGCAAATTGGGAAGGTGAAAAAGCTTGAAAGGTGGGTACATCATGAATTGAGTGAAGCAAACCGACAAACGCGCGTCGACTGCTGCGTTACGTTACTCAAAAAAAGTTGCTTGTAAGTGTTTGGTGTACTAGTGCCGGTGTCGTTCACTACAGCTTTCTTAAATCTGGCCAGAGGATTACGGCAGATATCTATTGTCAGCAACTGCAAACCATGATGGAAAAGCTAGCTGCTAAACAACCGAGGCTGGTCAATCGCTCTAGGCCACTGCTGCTTCAGGACAACGCTAGACCACACACTGCACAACAGACGGCTACCAAATTAGAGGAGCTTCAATTAGAATGTCTTAGACATCCACCGTACTCTCCGGACCTTGCTCCAACAGATTACCATTTTTTTCGCGATTTGGATAACTACTTGACAGGAAAAAAATTCAACTCCGATGGGGCAGTCCAAACCGCCTTCAAAGATTTTATTGATTCCCGCCCGAATGGTTTTTTTAGTAAGGGGATCAATGAACTACCTATGAGATGGCAAAAGTGCATACATAGCAATGGAACATACTTTGATTAATTAAATATATTTCATTAAAAAAAAACGACTTTATGTTCCTCCCATAGAAAACGCCAATTTCATATGTAAGGACCTAATATTTTTTTTGTGATTTATCCATGTGGTATCCGGCAGAATAGAATAGAATATCCTCATTTCTTACCGAGGTGTCGTAAAAGGCGACTAAGGTAAGTTGACGTCAAGCAGGCGGCCGGTCGTAAAATACGTAGCCAAATCATATCACAACATGTTTGTAACATGTTGTGCCGACCACACTTAGAGTGGGATAAGGGGAAGGAGAATGATGATTTTTTAGTGATTCTATTTTTCAAAACATTTGTAAGTTACAAGGTTTTATAAAATCTAGGGGAGGTGAGTTTACCCCCACTTATAATTGTTGTAAAACGACCTCTTCAACTCAATTTACATGAAACCGTTATGTGCTATTAACTTAAACCTTTCGGAGGAATTGCACTACCTTTTAGTAAAAACTGTATTAAAATCCGTTCAGTAGATTTTGAGAAAATCGATTACATACAGACAGCTTTGGAGACTTTATTTTATAATAAGTATAGATATAACATTTGACACAGGCCAAGTTTTAGTGCAACCACTTTTCAATTGTTATAATTGATACATAATAGTTTTGTCGATATTTATAAAAAGTCTTCTGTAAATAATTTTTATCAAATCAATTAAAAATAATCTTTATTCAAATAAGGTCTTTCAAGCACTTTTAAATCGTCAAGGATCAATATGATTAATGAAGCTACAACTGGTTGGAATAGAATTAATGTTTTTAATGAATATATCATAAGAATTAGACGTTAATTTGCAATCCAAAATACAAAAGAAAATTATTTTAATCGCTTTGCAATTTTGTCGTGGAGTCTATCTTCTGACGATGCTTCGGTTGCAGGGCAATACGATTGTTAGGTTTGTGATAGTGAACATGTGTATTGCGGTGGCGGTTTATGCATGTGCTTTTACAAATCCTGCATGCATTGGATATGAGAATTCTACATTTAGCATTATATATTTTTTCTATTAACTGAATTGCGGATTATAGCAAGATAATTTCATTATAAATTTTGAAGTCTTCTGGGATTGAAAACGAGTTAAAAATCATTTAATCACATAGGTGTAAAATAATCAGAGATATCTAAACTACAAAATTAATTATTTAAATCCCACAATTAATTTAATTTTTCATACTTCCAACAAAAAAAACTATTATTAAATAAATGAAATACGTCACGCAAACCACGATGAGGAAATACGAATTAAAGTTATTCAGACATCTTAGGCAATATACTCGCTTCAAAACAAAGTCTTCCTCTCTCGAAACTCAAACACGGTGCTTCGTAATGAATTAAGTTAGCAACTCTCTGATGCGAACCCTCCTGTTGTCACTCTTACTTGCACCGTTTTCAAAAGTTAGTCGCAAAATTTACATTTAGCTATGAAACTAATGTAAACTAACAAAACATTTGAAACAATGTTTATAAGAGTACTCATGTAGTTTCGAATCTTAACTTTTTAACTTTATGAATGAGTATTTTAATATCTTACCTGTTGTATATATGCATATTATCATTGTTTACTATCCAAACCCTTAATTTCAAAAACTTATTCACTAGTTATAATGTATATTTTTAACATTATAATGTTTTGATTTTGTACTTCTATAATTTTCAGCTATTTTTGCACCATTATAATTTATATATAATTAATTTTCAAAGTTACATTATAGTTTATCAATAGGACGAATTTTCAGTAGATTACTTGAATACTGGTAATTATTCTAATAATACTTTCGATAACGCTTCACTTTTTTATTTTTTTAATAAGACAAGTAATAAAGTTCAACTGTAAATTGTTTAAAAACGTAAAATTTAAAAAATATGCCACTCTTGTATGAACCATACGTAATACGTAAAAAGAAAGTATTCCACAACTATCGCGATCAATTTGAGAATAATATTTCAAATCCAATCTTTACATGTTAAGCTAAATGCGGCCTTTCCTAGAATTTGTTTCACAGGTCAGAAGCCTTGGCTTTTTGCGAGAGGATAACTCGAAATATAACGGATTTGCGTAAAATATGTGAAACCTTTTGTATGCTAATAGGATCCCATTGTTCGGAGATTGAATTTTCAGGTAACCGTGCTTAAGAATAATTCATGATATATGGAATATAGGTGAACAAAATCTAATATAATTCAATTTTCGTCTAAAAAGCACTTGAATAAAATATCAGTTTCTATGGATGTATCTAATGTTTCAATTTTTTTTTTATCCCAGTAAAATAATATATATTTTAATACCTTGAAATCCGCGCTTAAAGCCAGCGAAGTTTAGCCATACCACCATATTCATAGCGACATCTTTCTTCTGCTCTTATCCCACTCTAAGTGGGATCGGCACAACATGTTTTAAACATGTTTTTAGATGATTTGGCTAGTTATTTTACGATCGGCTGCATACGTAACGTCAACTTACCTTAGTAGCCTTTTACGACTCCTCGCTGGATACCACACGGCGATGATATTCACAATACTATAGAACCGGTTTTCGTCATCATTAGGTCATCAAGTCAAAAAGTTCTCGATCACTTTCAATTACTCATCGTAAATCTAGATTTTTATTCTATGCAAAACAAGACACAAAAATATATCACCAAGCACAGATTTCCTTATTTCCAGCGTTATAAAAAAATCTAATAATGCCTATGCGCTGTTCATTATTTTTATCTAACAGATAGCGTTGACATTGTTATGACATTCTCATAATATATCATTGTATTGCTGTTTAGTCTTTTTATCTCAGAAAAGTTATAGAGTTATTATACTAGAATACGGAAGCCAGTCGAAAATAGGCCTTATTGCTATAAATAGAAATAAGAAAAAGCAAGTGAGACTGTATCTATGTATATTTCTCCTACCAAAGATAAGTATACAAGTTTCATCTTCTATCTCATTAATTATTGTAACACTCTCACTTACAGGCCCGCGTACGGCTTCCCTACTCTAGTATTATAACTCTATGAGTAAAGTTCACTACATAAATGTACAAGTGGTAGAATTATGTAAAGGATAGCCTTGTTCACCTTAATTGGCACGTAGTTTTCTGTAATGTTCCCGAAGTCGACATAGCTTATCAATAAATATCAGTGCCACATATCAGTAGTGTTATGTGACTCCTTATTACATAAGTTTTATCAAAGACAGTATTGTATGTAGTATTTATACAAATAAAATGGAGAGAATTAATTTTCTAAGTTTCCCAAACTCAACGTCAATAGGTAAGTAGTAACATAATTCATCACTTTTCTTGATAGATTTAAAAATCTTTTCTGTCTTCATTTCTCTCTCTCATAATAAAATCGTTAAGATGTCAATTCTGTAAATTTAATATTTTTTAAGAAAAAAAACACACTTCTACTGTAGATTCTAAACACGAAACAATAATTTTCAAATTTTTTGTCTCTTAGTCTATATGTCTGTGCGCTGTTCTCGTTAATCCTATTAAACCGCTAATCGGATTTGGACGCTGTTTTCACTAATATGTAGTAAAAAGCCACCCTTAAGTTATGTTATGTTATGGTTATGTTTTATTTTAATCCGTTATCAAATAAAAAAGATTTGTCAATTTTAAATTGAAGGATCGTATACTATAATATTGGTACTTGCATTTTTTCCTTTTTTCGCCGCTCCTAAAGCGATCTCGCGTACTGCATTAGATATATTACCAGGTCTAAGAGAAGCACAAATCTTTATATGAGAACTAGGCCGGCCTGAAGCCAATTTTTTTTAAGAATTTCATATGTAAATATAAATTTTTTTGGACACAGTGTGGCTCACACTCAGCGTTAGACATATCGATACCATTTAATAAATGCACGGGCTACCAAAACTGAACAGTGAGCTACAGCATATTTGCATTTATTATCTATAAAAATTTAAGTTACTTTTAGCACAATTTTAAAACTAATAAATACGGATTATATCCATTATAATAAATTAGCAAATTTGTCAGTAACAAAACTAAGTCAATGTTTCCAATATCGTATCATCTCGTATGATAAAATATGCAGATGAGTTATGGGAATTGATTCACAGCACAAAGGCTGCGAGATGTGTATAGGAAGGCGCAAGATTTCGACAATAATTTCCCATGAGACTACACCTTTACCTTACGGTACAGTGTTTATTTTGTGTCGAACCCCGTTAAAAATTAGTACTTATCGACAATCTTTGATAAAACGCCGTAACTCATACCACTATTTTAATATTGATTATTCATCTCTGAGAATTTGTTTACGATATAACACCATAGTCATGAAAAATGATTTGTGATAGCCGAACGCTGAAAGCGTGCGCCTCTCTCGACGTGATTATGGGTTCAAACCCCAGGCAGGCACTAATGAGTTTTACTATTTAAACTCATGTGTCTAATTGATATATCCCATTTATAACACGCTTTTCGTTGAAAAAAAAACATCGTGAGGAAACCTGCTTATTTTTTGAGAATTTCTGGAATATGTGTAACCTATCAATTCGCATCAAAGCAGTACAGTGGGTCTTAGCTCCAACACCTCTCTCAGCGGTGAAATAGTTACATGTCGTTACTTTACTTTATTATTATCAAAGTTATATTATAAATGCAATATTCTCTCAATTCGTCCGTCTATCTGTTACGTTGTCACGGCTAATCTGCTGGACCAATATATAGTATATAAAAAATTCCCGTTTTTCCTTCAGAGCATAAAAAAAATATTACAGTGCATAATTGAGGGTATAACTCTAAAGTTAATGTCACATCACCATAGTTTAACAGAGATTGGCTGAGTTATTCAGAAGCGCAATCAACATACATATTTATTTTGTTTATATAAGATAATAAAAGCAATATACATGCAAAAAGAAAAAACAATATTTTAAGAAAATGTCGTCGTCGTCTAAATTTGAGATAGACGTATATTTTATGCCGCTTGCTTTCCACAAAACTGAAAGGCTGACAGATAATGAATAAAATTATAAATATTTGATTAGGTTGACTGATACAGGCAGATTGTATTTCGTTTGACATTTCAAATATATCCTTCATGATTTTCCTTAGAACAAAAAATGGTATCTGTTTCTCAAGATATAAAATATTTTTATTGTGTTAGCTTAAATGAAATATCACCTGTGTCTCGATATTTTCCGTCTCTTTGTAAAAACCGATTCCATATTTGTTCAGTAGTAGTTAAGTTAATTAGAAATCGATCTAATAGACCTTTCTTCTATACTTATTATAAAACAACGTCCCCAAAAGCTGTCTGTCATGTGATCAATTTTCTCAAAATCTACTTAACGGATTTTTGTACGGTTTTTACTAAAAAGTAGTGCAATTCTACATAACATTAGATTACATTATTGTTTTATGTAAATTGTGTTGTTTGTTTGTGATCGATTTTCTCAAAATACACTAAATTGATTTTTTTTACGTCATTTTTACTAAAAGGTAGTGCAATCTACATTACATTACGATACCTTACGGTTTTATGTGTGTTAATAACAATTTTTATTGAGTGTAGAAATAAATTGTATAACACGTAAGGATTTTTAATACGTTTACTTATAAATAAATTAATACAAAAGTATAAAAATTGGCAAACAGTCAGTGGACAAACGACGTCAAAAAGGACCCGGGGATCATGGATGCACAAGATCGTGTAGTGTGGAATGTCCTAGGAAGAGACCTATATCCAACAGTGGACGTCTATTGTGGTTGATGAGAGAGAGAGAGATGTATGTATGTAAAGGACTTGACTTGTTTCAAACTTGTTTCAATATACTTATAACTACCTAAATAACTTTATAATTATATATTATGAGGAAAATTTGTATGCCGAAGAAACACACAACTTTTATTTGGTAATACCCAAGAGTAATTTTCACTTTGTTTACAAATAACTTGGCTTTGAAACTGTAAGGGAAAACTCAGATTTTTGTAAAGGGAAAGGTAAATCGATTTATGCAAAACAGATAGAGCTTTTTGTATGCAAATTCTTGTTGATTTCAAAAAGACTGAAACGATGGTATCGTAAAGTTACAAGATTAATTATATGTCACATACAAATACTAGCAGTCGAGATAAAAGCGTGTAATGTTAATGTAATGTCGTATGAATATAGCACAGGCTCAAACACGTACTACAAGTAACAACATGTCACTACACGTCCACTCTCACCAAAGGCTCTCGTGTACTAAACGTGTGTGCGCTTGAGACAGTGCAATGATTCCTTTGTACATTAGTGTTAGTGTGACTTAGTGTGAGGATATTCATATATGTGTCTTGTATATAAATATACAAGGTAAGATACACACATGTCAACCCACATACACTACAGACACCTACTCCCATAGATCATACCGTCAGTAGAACCGGGCACCGCAATGTAAACTAAATGTGCCATCAATCAATCTTATCAATGTGGCTCCATAATTACTGATAATCGCTTATCGATAGTTACGGGTGTTTGACCCAATTCTCAAACTAAAATCACTTAATTAACTTTTTATGTGTACGGGTACATAAATATAGTGTAACTGTTATCACAAATTGACAAGAACAATCATTCCGCTGCTGGGCAAGGGCCTCCTCACTTCTTCAGGAAAGAAAAAATAGAGCTTAGATCAAATACGCTGCTTCAATGAGGATTGATAGTTTACACTTATCCGAAGAACTACCACAGACATATGCAGGTTTCCTCACGATGTTTACCTTAAGTAAAAGTATAACTAATCAATTACAAAGTTTCAACAGAAAAAATAATTGTTTCCTGCTTAAGTTTTTTAATTCTTGACCCCCAGGTAAAAGTCACATGTTCTCACCGTCTGGCTATCACAGCTTTTTTTATTATTACGATAAGCATTAATTGATAAAACCCATCAATGATGACGATGCTTCAAGCAAAAAATTACTGAATATTTTCTAATATCATTTTTAATTTACTTTCCATTGGATACCGAAAAACGCTTTAGGAATGAATGAAATGAAAGTATATTTCAAATTTTATCGTATATAAAAATTCCTTACATATATAAAATTCCTTAAAGCTATTATTCATAGAGTTTAATTTCAGTACTTCAGTAGCGTTACAAATATAGGATCTAATGATTCAATCAATCTTCAAATAATCTATAATTACAAATTATTTATTACCATTAACAAATAAAAAAAATCTTCAATGCTTACTAAAAAAAAAGGAAAAAACAATATATTCCATGCAATTATTGTGATTTAACTACATCTACTGCAAGCAGAATTGTATAAACATAGAATTTATGAATACAATCTTGGGCAAAATAAAATTATACTGTTAATATTAATGCAATTTTCTTTAGATCAATATTTTGATTCAATATAAATCCATGCAACATTACTATTTATGTTGGATTTCATTTCGCACTGATGTCTATTCTTTCTACTTCATGGAGAATTAAACGAATTTATTCCGACGTAATTTTTAATTAAAAAAATTTTATTGCAAACCGGCACAAATTAACTTACACATAACTATTATTCCCGAACAGTTTCTCTCTTCCTCTCAATGTACTTGAAATGGAACAAGAATAGATTTGACCATTTCTTTCCTTTCCACATATTTAATAAAACCCTCCAAGCGGCGGTCGCTTGAAAATTCAATCAAATTAAAATTAAATGAAAACCAACGAATTCCCACTCAGTATTATTATAATAGTTATATTATTACTATGATTCCCAACAAAGATATAAAAAAAAGATACAAATATGTATTATCTACCCAAAGAATATAATTATTTCATTCGTTTCAAGGAAGTATTTTCTAATTTTTAATGTTATTTAATAAATAAATAAATAAATTATCTAACTAATTATTAATAAATAAAACTAACTTTTAATGACTAAATTAGTATGCATATCAAAATGAATTATTCCATCCATCTTTAATATCCTTTACTATGCAAATACCATTAAACACTGTGAAAGTAATTTTCTTTGCTCAAAAACTATGGATTATTTAAGTTTTCTTTTACATATCGATAATACATTTAAAATTCTCTTAGCATTTAGTTGATAATTCCAATGTATCCTAAAATTAGTCTCTTCTACTCTTCAGACGATAGAAGTATTTTGAACGTAGGTCAAACACAAATTCGTATTGGATCCGGCTCTATACGACTATTTTTAAGGACATCTATCTATCAAGTTATTACTCCATTGTTAGTTTATAAATATTACGTTTAAATTAAAAGAAATGCATACGCACGGTTCATTACTAGAAGATTTTATTAGAATGTACATAGCATTTCATTCAGTACTCGATAGCTTAGTACATATTGACCTGCAGTAATTACATTCCAGCCCTTCAGAGGAACAGAATGAAATTCTGATTGATTTATGCACCATGGAGAATTTTAAAATAAATTAAGACTAATCCATTATTTAGTGCAAGTAAAAATGATTATTCTTAAATAGCAATCTCTTTGCTTCTGTGGTCAATCAATTGTCCAATTGTCCTAGCGTGCTGTCCAAGAATTGAAAGTATTTTTGACAATTACAAAAAACCCCTGCGATGGTAGGACTGGTACTAATACTAAAATAATGGCTAAATCAAAATCCTATTTAATATAGAGGCGAAAACTTCGGTAAAGAAATGGAAGAATTTGAAGTATACTCGTAAGTAAAGAAATAGTTTTCTATAATGTATTTTTTAATTCGTTTGTATCCAATAGCACCTGCGCCCACTCAGATTTTATTTACTACTACTATCTACCTTTGTTATTCTTTAATCCCGAAAAAGTATTATTTGAAATAAAGGGAATTCAACACAAAAAAATTATTAGCACATGAATTTATATAGAAATAATATAATTTTAAAATATCTTTTTATTTAATTCCGCTAACGCTTCATTTAATTAATCCTTTGTATATCATTTTTAATCCTTTCAATATGAAATTTGATTGAATATAAACTCAGAGAAGGAAATGTAATTGTGAAACTCTAAATGGTTTTTCAAAAATCTAATAATATAATTAAATAATATTCATGCCGTGCTTCGCGCAAACTTTACCGTACATATAAAATAGCGTACATATAAAAGCATTATACCGTGTTTAGCGTTTCGTTAATGAATAATTTTATTGATAACCCATAAAAGGGATTGTTTTCATTTATCGCTCAATACAAAAACGATATAACTTTTGATATCCACAATTGATGTGGATTTTAAGAGTTCCCTAGCCAAATCAAAAGGTCGGAATTTTATCCTGTCATTTAAATTAATCTGTTGGTCCACTTTTAATTTTTATTTATTCATATCAATATTATTTGTTGCGTAAGTTAAGTTATATGAAAAACTAAAGTTGTATTTTTTTTTATATTACTGATTTTGTTCTTTACAGCTATATGGTTTCATGAACGGTAAAAATATTTTCGTAAGAATTATGCCTTACAATGTTTATTAATATCTTGGGACTGTTTATTGTGGTAAATTGAAGGAAGGACTTTTTATATCATTTTGAAAAGATTTATATATAAATATTATAAATGTAATAAATTATTAAAGTAAATTGTAAACTGAAGCATGTTGCAGCTATACTGTAAATAAAGGTCTATGTGACATGGTTAAGAATACTACTTCAACGAATGTAGCAGTAAATGCCGATACAATCTGGATACAGGTGTAACGGAACGAAACAATTTTGGAAACAAATTGTGTTGCCAACACACCTTATGCAAAGATTTGCAATTCAAAAATATATTGTATATAGCAACTGACCAGTAAAGGGAGACAATAATCATAAATTTAAATATCTAAAATATATTATTACAAACTTCAGTGGAGAACACACATTACTTATATCATATGGAAACTTCGTCGCATTATTTATTACTCGAGGTAGCAGCTATCTTTTATAAAAGGCACTTTTTTGAATATTGTATGAGTGCCTACAATCACAATCCGTCTTGACATCTCATAACGTCTTGATTACCAACAAAATGAATCTGGTATATTTTAAAAAGTGGCGATATTATACCTGGTATATTATTATTTATTGTGTAACTAAAATGATTTTTATTTATCTTTATTACATAGATTGCGTGTTGTAATTTTTTGTTGTTTTTTTAGGGTCAGTACAGAAAGAATTTCTTTTTGATACTTTTAGTCTCTCCTAAACCCGAGAGAGAAGCCCTTTGACCAGCAGTTGGATAGTAACAGGTAAGAATATATATATTGTAGACGCCAAACTACTACAAGATTTCCACAGCAGTTGGAGTGCATTAGTCAGTTAAGTAAGAACGTATATATAAAAGATGTGCGGAGCGCGCGCACACGACACGATTTGTTCCCAGAATTCCATTGTTCCATTGACAACAGAATATGGATTCGGTTAGAATCTAGCACTCTTTTGAAACAAGGTTTGTATTTTCGTCTACGTACGTAGCTTAAAATAAAACCGCATCGGCGTTTCACAGTTCCTTTTCTTTTGTTATACGTAGCTTGCATAAACTCTAAGTAACTTAAACAATTCTAAATTCATACATAGTATGTAAGCGTACTTAACCGTAACTTATTTTTACTTTAATATAAGACATAGACGTCTAATAAGGACGTAGATATTACTTAGAAATCCTGTGTAAACGAAGTTTTTATATAAGAAAATCCACTAAAAAATTAAAAAATGACATACTGAAAACGTAATGAAAAAAGCTCGTTATAGCTAAACTTGGAAGAACTAAAAGAACTGAGCACTGCAAAATGAAAAGCTGCAGACATACAATATGTGTATGTTCTAATTAAAAAAATATTGCGCTGCTGGACGCATCGCACGTATCCTTTGAATAGGCTTCAATCTTGGTTTGGTTTCTGCCTAAACGTATTTCAAGAAATATAATATATAAGATGATGTTAGGGATGATTATCATTAAATTAATCATAGTTTTTCTTATTGATAGGATATGAATTGTCAAGAAAAATACTTATGATGACCATGTTTGTTGGATCCCACCGCCGTGTGATATCCGGCTGAGTAGAATAGACCACTTCATACCGTTCTGTCGTAAAAAGCAACTAATGTACGTTAACGTCAGGCAGGCGTAGAATAACTAGCCAAATCCCACTTATAGTGGGATAAGGACAGGAGAATGATTATCAATACTTATAATAAAATTGTGTAGTAAATATATTCTTCATTTAACTTCCTCATCTGACTTTTTGAGTTTGCTAAGTGTTCTCTATATTAATAACAATTATTTGTAGGGACAAATAATTGTTATCAATATAGAGGGACTAAGTAGGGACTTAGAGTGTGGCAGGAGAATGATGATTGTTGGAATATCATTGGAATTTAAAATCATTGACGTCGACCCAATGTTTCTTCGCATATACTTATATAAATATTTTATAATAATAATAATAATAATTTATTTATTTATTTTTCGTAAAATACATAAAGATTACAATATCAAGGTTTCCTTCCTTTAAGTGTCACAACACCTGTGTCAGAAGGCCCCGCTCTCCATAACAATATGCATACTAAAAATTAAGTACCTAATAAAAATGAGGAATGAAATAAAACTTAGAAGAATGAGTGCCTCTCTCTCTCTCTCTCTCTCTCTCTGTGTGTGTGTGGATGTGTGTGCTAGTATTGTGTGTGTTTTATGTGTATGAACAACTATTATTGATTATATCACACGCTATGACAAATTTTCAACATCATCACAAGTAATTGACATTAAATATTGTTTTAGTTTTGCTTTGCAGGTATGAGGTTTTATTCTCCTTTAAAAAATCCTAGACATACAAAAAGGAAACCATAAATATTTTAACTCACCGCTAGTGAATAATAGGCTTCTCTTGATCCCAGACATGTTCTTTTTACTAATTAAACTTTACTAGATCTCAAAAGCTAGAAATCAAGTATTCTTTCAGATCCACAGTATAATTATAATTATGGTTGTCTTAAGCCCAAAATATTAGCTAGGAAAACATCAATTGAAATTGGATTTTATTTAATAAATATTATGCCTAATCGTACTTCTGTAATTTCAGACTCCTGGTAATTGAACAGATGAACTCGATAAGGCTTCGCTAACAATAGACAATCTTAATTTTGTGAAATTTAATAATATTCCAGATATTTAAAACAAATTTAATACTAAAACACTTACAGTAATTCGAAGCCCTTCCCTTAATTAAAGAGATACTTAATTTTGTGACAATGTAAAAGAATTGTGAATATGAAAATATTATATTTTCACCTTTTCAACAGTCATTCAATTTTACGTTCACCGACTCTCAATCAGGTTCGCGTCCTGACAAATCATTCCATCACCGTACACGTAATTAAAGGTTATTGAATAAAGCTTCCGCCTCTCGTTACCGAATATTGTTCACATCTATGAATAACAATTGTGAAGCTTCGACAATACGAAATTATATTAAATTTGTTATTTTTATTTGAGTGCCTGTTTTTGTGTACCAACAAATGTTATTTGTGTTTCAGTCGGCTTCTTTTCTTTTGCTACATACCAACTCAGTTAAGATTACCACCTTGATTAAATAAATTACTGACTAAAGTTGTGATAAATTATCATTTTAATCCTTTTCATTACAAGTGATATTACCAATTATTTATACATGAAATTAGCAAAGTACTATTGATCACTATAATACTATTGAAAACCTTTGTACACCATGTACATTTTAAAAGCAAAATAGTCAAACCGGCAAACAATAATAAAAGTTGTCAGAAGCAACTCTAAACAAGTAATTAATTACGCAACTCAAGAGTTCTAATTCATTATCAGAATCATATTAATCGGCTATAACTTTATATAATCAGTATTTTTAGTGCTCTTTTTAAAACGTTATAGTAGTTTATGATACTGTTGCATAATAAGGGTTCTTATAACACGAGTGTGGTTTAAAAAAACGAGCCGCAGGCGAGTTTTTTTATAGTGTCACACGAGTGTTATAAGACCAAGTTATGTACAGTATCATACACTACTTTATCTACTCTCATACTATAATACGTAAAACGTACGTTTCCATTCCATGAACTCGTGGTAACATTTAATATAGTTGCTCGTAGATTTCGTCGGCAACAGGTTCACGGTCATGTTTGACGCAGCTTTCAGAATATCTGGTGGTGTACAATTACCACTATCCCCGCTCTCAGACATGTTTTTACACAAAAATTTATTTTTTTACAAACGAAACTAAACTTCTTTTAAATATTGAAAGGATTTTTTAAATGTCATATATTGGCGCCAAGGCGCAAACATCGATTGCGCATGCGTGTTGCGTCGCCGCGGACTCATTCATTAAAACCTTTTTTTTTTAAGTAGAGGTTCAACCTCCTTGGTCCGGCTTGAAATTGTATAGGTGTATCGTTATGATTAAAAAGCTACATTATGATACAGGTGTCCATACAAGACCTGTATCGTAATGAAACTTTTTAATTTTTAATTTTTGGCCAATTTTTTTCATAAGAATTTTGTTTTCAGTTTTATAATCTTTGTATTATAGTATCAGAGTAGATAAATTTCTTTATTTCAAATAATTTATAGAAATAGGCGTTACTTTGCAGAGATCCATAGTACAAAAGTAATAATAAAAATTATTTTGCTATAATGTAATCAAAAATTCACAAATAACTGTACTAATGTAATCAAAAATAGAACATAATTCTGGAAAGTGGAACGAATGTGGCTGATATACGAACCGTAACTGTCATATAATATACCACTATTGTGAGAAAGACAGTATTACAGAATTACCATGCTATAATGCGCACGGGTTAAGCGAATGCCTGCAAAGCTAATGTGTATGAAACAGACAAAATTCACGTATCTTACACATGTCACCACATCCCAAGGCGCCATCACCAGCAAGAATGCACACAGGCAGTACACACCACCACCACCAAAATCTCGACGATCGTTTCACCCCGAAACCGAAGCATTATCAGGATGATAGGCTCCACGGCAATGCGCATTGCGATTTTGTAATATGGAATTCCGCATAGTAACGCCTGCTTCTATAAATCATTGTGAGAAAGCTTCACCTTTCCCTGAAGAGAATTACATACTTGGAACCACCTCGCTGCTACAATGCAATGCTACCTAAAGATATCCAGAAATTCTCTATACGTATTCAAGATTTTTGTTTACCATAAAGTGCAGATGTAGAAAAGGTATTCCGGTAAGGATTTATCAAATTCATTATTGAACTCTTATTATATCCCATTTCATGATTGTTGTAAGAACAGAATAGTAATTTCTAACCCGTATACTTATATTAATATATATCTTATCTTACTTTTTTTTTTTTTTTTTCTTGTCAGGAAAACCCATTATGGGTCGTCACCGCCCGACGGGGACGAGCGGTGGGTATGTCGGACTCTCACCGACTAAAAACCTGACAGTGCTCCACCACGCTGCTGGTGGCGGGGACAGGGTAACGTTGTACACATTGCCCCCATCCCCGCCAGCAGCGGCTCTGTACCCCGGAGAGCGCCACCTCCGGGTCGGGGCCTCTCTAAGCAGTGGCCCCTCCCACCGCTAATCGATGCATCGGGAGCACCAGATGCATCGACCACCTCGGGGACCTAATTTCAGCGAGCGTCCGATGAACCCCGTTCGGAACGCTCGCAGGTCCCCGTTAGGGCGGCATGCGACGGACTTCGGCGAGTCGCCTGCGCCCCGCTCGCCTGCGGCGGATCGGATCCAAAGACTCGACTTCCCGGATCCGTCCCGCCGCCTCCTTCCGCAAGATAACATCCTCGCAGAAGGAGGCCATCGCTGCCCACGATGCCTCCCTGTCCACCATGGCACGAGCCACGGTGGGCAGGGAGAGATCGCGCCCCACCTCTGCCACGAGCTTCGCCCGCTGAACTGCCCAAGCAGGGCAGTCCGCGAGCGTGTGCAGCGCCGTATCGAACTCGGCGCCGCACTCGTGGCACTCACCAGACGCTTCGCGCTGGGCCACCCTCCACAGATACCTCCCGAAACAACCATGTCCAGAAAGTACCTGCGTAAGGTGGAAGGTGAGGACCCCGTGCCTCCTGGCGACCCAGCCCTGGAGAATGGGCTGGATGGCTGAAATCGTCCTGAATCCTGCGCTGGGCGATTCCAGCCGCCGCCTCCATTGGCGGAGAAGCTCCATCTGAGCTGTCCTCCGCCAATCCACCTCCACCGCCGTAGAGTTTCCCCCCGAAAGACGGGCTTCAACTTTACGGCGGTAGGCCTGAGCAAGCACCTTGGCCTCTAGATCCCACGGAGGGGAACCGGCCAAGGCGCAGGCCGCCTCACCAGAGATAGTCCGGTAGCCTCGCACTAGCCTGATCGCCATAATCCTCTGCGCCCCGCGCAAAAGGGGCAGGGATTTGGCGGTCAGCCGCTCCGCCCAGATGGGAGCGCCGTACAAGGCCATTGACCGGACCACTCCAGCGTAAAGGCGCCGGCAGCCTGCATTAGGCCCCCCCACATTCGGGAGGAGCCTGCTCAGGGCTCCGGCGGTCGCCTTCAATCTTGGGGCGAGCCGCCGGAAGTGGGCCTCGAACGTCCATCGGCTGTCGAGAATCAATCCCAGGTACTGCAAAGTAACTGAGATTCCGATGGACGTCCCGTCCACCACCAACCGGGAGCCCGCTGGGGGCGCCATCCGAGGCCTGTGGAAACAAATAGCCTCGGATTTCTCCAAGGCCACCCCCAGACCTAACCGACGAATCCGGGCCACGACGTGAGCTACGGCCGCGGTCGCCAGTATGCGGGCCTCCCGGTGGGTGCTCGCGCGGGCAGTCACGAGAGTGTCGTCTGCATAACAGACCAGACGCACTCCCGGTAGCATCTGACCGCGCAGCACCCAGTCGTAGCCAATGTTCCACAGGAGGGGACCTAAGACCGACCCCTGTGGAACACCGCACGACATCCTCCGCTCCTTCCACCTACCCCCAGCCGTCGGGTATCTGACAGCGCGGTCGGCCAAATAGTTGCCGATAACGCGTTGCAGATACAAGGGGATACGGTGGAAGCGTAGGGCCTCCCTGATCACGCTCCAAGGCAAGGTATTGAACGCATTGGCGATGTCTAATGAAACCGCCAACACCACCTCGCGCTTGGCTGTCGCCTCCTCCACCAGGACTCTCACACCCTCAATACAATCGAGAGTGGACTTGCCCCGGCGGAATCCGCACTGGAAGCGACTGAGATCAGGCCCCACCTCCTGGAGGTGCTGGACAATGCGGGAAGCCACGATTCGCTCAAGTAGCTTTCCCGCCTCGTCCAGCAAAACAATCGGCCGATACGCGGAGGGTGTATCGGGCGGTTTTACCTCCTTCCTGAGCAGGACCAGTCTCCCCGTTTTCCACCTACGGGGAAACAGTCCTCGCTCAAGGCAGGCACTGTACGTCGCCCTGAGCCCAGACTCCAATGGGCCCAGGGCAAGGGCCCAGGCGCGGCCAGGGATGCCATCAGGGCCAGGGGCGGTGTTTTTCGCCCTCATGCGATTCACCGCCCCGGCTAACTCCCACTCTGACACCTCGGGCGCACCATACACAGTGCCTTCCTCCTCATCGAGAGGCGCCATCCAAGGCGGCTCAACTGCGCCTCCCTGTGGGAACAGGGCTTCCACGACGGAATCAAGGAATTCCGGCCGAAGGCTTTCGGTAAGGGGTGGGGCGCGGGTGCGAAGTTTTTTCCGCACCGCTCTGTACGGCCTCCCCCATGGATCCCGGTTGAGCTCTTCGGCCTGCTCCTTGTGGGCCCTGTCCTTGGCAATGCGAATGGCCGTCCGCAAGGAGACGCGGGTAGCCTTATATGCCTCGTAGCGGCGCCTCTCCTCTTCGATGTCGCGTCTTCTGCAACGTCTGTACCGAGTGTACCGGCGGCGCATGGTTATGCACTGTTCGCGCAGCCGTGCCAGCTCTTCAGACCACCAGTACACTCCGCATGCCGGTCCTGTGCTACACACCCTCGGCATACTGGCATCGCAGATGAGCGACATCCGCCGCTGCAGTTCTTCTACCTCCACGGCGACATCCCCACCCGTGGGCCCTGCCACCCACGCCTGGACGGTTGCGGCCTCAAGGAGGAGCTCGGGATCCATCTTTCTGACGGACCACCGAGGGCCGCCGCCTCTTGATCGGGGGGAAATGGGAGTAGGGCAAGTGGAGACCTCGAACCAAATATAACGATGGTCCGAGAGTGACTCCCCATTGACAATTACCTCCCAATTGCTAACACAGCGTGACATGGCGGCGTCGACAAAGGTAACGTCGACTTTGGAGCCGCCATTCCATCGCACGCATGTGTCAGCCGTCCCCCGATTCATCACGACCATCCCGGTCGAGGCCAACCAACCGTCCATATAACCCCCCCTGACGTCCGTGACAGGAGACCCCCACGCAGCGGATTTTGCGTTGAGGTCTCCAGCCAGGATCACCTTTCCGGGGCATAACCTACTCACCAAATCGCCGACTTCAGCCATAAAAAGCTCGAAATCAGAGAAAGATTTGTTTGGCGAGTAGTACACCCCGACTACGGATACGTCTCCAATCTTAACGGAGACGTAGCCGTGTCCCCTCTCCACGCACTCCAGGGCTGGGGAGCCGACTGCAGCCCTGGACGCGACCGCCACCAACCCATCATAGTCACCGACCCACTCTTCACCCGACGGAACGAAGTATGGTTCGGCGACCACAGCCACGTGCACCAACCGCTCCGCTAAGGCTTGAAAGAATAGGTCCTGAGCAGCGGTACAGTGGTTTAGGTTCGCCTGAAGGAATCTCATGGAGGCCATTAATTATTGGGTGACCTCCATAGACTCCTCCATCGCCCGATTCGTTGTGGCTCAGTTTTGCCACCGCTACTGAAACGAAAGCATTTGTTTATACGCGTACATCTTTAATGAGGAGTGGAGGAATCAAAAAAATATTTATAGAAATATATATAAATATATTGTAAATTAATGATTAATAAGTGAAATAATAATAATAAACATTATGAAATATTTTTAAATGAACATGTTCGCCCACGTGTGTGCTTAACTGTGCGCCTACACAATTACGCGCTCTTAAACGCGATATCACCTACTAAGCTGATATCGCGTGCACGTACCAACGTGCAGTGCGAGAACTTTGTACACAATCTTTGTAAACAAATGTGCTGCACATTATTTTGGTGAAATCCAACCTTTACAATTTCATTTTGCATATTCATTTTATTGGTATGATTTATTATTATTTGTCAAAAAGACTTGAATTTATAAAATTCTATCTAGACAAAATAAATTTCTAATTTAGATTTATACAAATTACAAAACTATCCCCAAAAAGCTGTCTGTCTATATGTGATTGAATTTTCCAAAATCCACAGAACGGATTCTTGTACGGTTTTTACTAAAAGAAAGTACAATTCTTGATGAAGGTTTAAATTTATAGTTCGATACGGTTAAATACGCACGAGGTCGGGATATAGGTGGGATTTTTTTTATGACGCACTGATTTTCACGCAGGCGAAGTCGCGGGCACAACTAGAAAATTGTAAATAATTAACTCGTCAGTATTTATTATTAAGCGTACGAGTATTCTATTATTAAGCGTTTAGGAGTACGTATTTAGAAAATCTTCTTTTGTTTGTTTTTAGCGCGAATTATAGCTAAATTATTTAAACATTACATTTATATTTTCGGAAAGGAACGCTTACTTCTATAATTTATGCTATCAGAAACCCAGTATATAGTCACTTATTAATAAAAGAACTAAGCTCAAAATAGTGTGTTCCTTTTTAAATACCATTTAATGCTGAAATGGAGTCAATTTGTGGATCAAATAAAGTGCACTCAGATATAAAGTTTCAATTTCCTTCCGTTTCAACGACGTGAGATGCGTTTTAAAATGCGATTTAAAATAAAGGCTGACACCTTTCACTTCGGCATAAGGGTCGAATTAAAAGTATTTTACTTTAAGTATATATAATTGTATAATATAAGTAAACTTAAAACCTAAATAACCATAAAATTAATAAAAATTGTAAGTGTGTACTTACAATTACTACAAGTCAGTAATTTAGGATATACATATTTTCAAAAGTAATAATAAAATTATTTTGATCCGCGATAAAGTATATAAAATATAAAATATATATAATGCTAAATGTATAGTGGACTATCAGTTTTTTTCACACCCGGTACGTGCAGAATTTGTAAAAGACACATGCACACACCTCCACCATCGTCACCACTATACACAAGCACTACACACATTCACTATCACAAATTCAACAATTCACCCCGCAAGATTCGTTGTAAATAAATAATATCAGGTATATAAATATGGTAAAACGGTTTATCCTTAATATCTGACGACCAACAAGGGTGGCACAGATGCGGCTCCGGCGTTGCATTTATGCGGCGAACATTCTCTCGGACCGTCGCCTACCGCATTACACTTTATAGGTCTATAATAAAATAGAATAGCATTTTTGGGCCCCATATGTGCTGTATATAACCGATGGAAAACAAAAGCCTAACGCAATATTTTTTTCAATTCTTTATTGAAAAATAAAACAAAACTGCCAACTTTTATACAGTAGAAATAATGTTTTAAAATAAAAAGATTTTTTTATTTAATTTAAAGTACATAAGTCTAATACATTTTTCTGCACAACATATTTAACCATGTTATGATGCGATTTGTCTAGGTATTTTACGACCGGCTGCCTGTCTGACGTCAACTTAACTTAGTCGCCTTTTACGACACCACGATAAGAAATGAGGATGAAAATTCTACTTAGCTGGATACCACACTACACAATATAAAGCATATAACTACAATATAAATATAAAGTATGTCTTATAATTATTAAAAACTACTTTATCTTTAAATATTCTGTATTACATTTACAATTGTACATTGTATGTTTTGTACATTTTTTTACAATTGTCAATTCGGTGCTGTTTTAGAAAAGCATTTTAACAACACATCCAAGGAACTCCAATTAGAATAAACAAGAATGTAAACAATTATCAACACCGTACAAAACTCGGTAGTAGTTTCGACGATGCTTGTTATAAAGTTGAAGTGTTTCTTTGTTCGACCATAACTACTGTAAATTACACTTAAAACTGCACAAATTTTTATTTAAAATATATTACCTACCAATGCTGACAATAAAAGTTTTTTGAAATGTTATACAGATAATTCTTATTAATATTAATATAGAACACCGAGCAAACACTAAAAGTCAGCTGAGAAAGCTAAATGAAGAATATATTTACTATACAATTTTGTTATATATTATTTGTCATCATTCTTCTGTCCGTATCCCTCTATAAGTACGATCGATAAATGTTTAACAACATGTTGTTATATGTTTTGTCTAGTAATTTTACGACTGACCACCTGCCTGACCTCAACTTACCTAAGTCCCTTTTTACGACACCTCGGTATGAAATAATGGGGTGTCTATTCTACTCAGCCGAACAGCAAACTATGGATTGACATGTATTTATATATTATTCTTTCAATTACACTTAATTCAATTATAGTTGATTTCGTGAATTATAAAAATATTAATTTTACTCAGATATAAATGTCACCAGTATAGTTGTGATGGAAAAATATTTAATCAAATAACATTAGAATTGGTATTTGTAGTACGAGGTCACTACAGTCATGATATCAGATTTATAGCATAAATTAGTTTGTACTTTCCAATAAATTACGTTCAATCGAAGTTATGTGATATTATTCAATTTAAGTCTCGTATGGTCTTATATCTTTGAATCGAGCGGATCCCTGTAAACTCTTTTGACATAACCTGTCTACTAGATCTCAATTCGGCCGAGGTTTACTAACTTTAAATCTTTCGGTACGGGGTCGTTCTGACTTCTGTCGCCAGCGGGACTGAGCTTTTCTATAAAACCCTTAGTTAGCGATCATGTCTATATCACATCTACAAATCGGCAACGGAAACATCCACTGTTGGTAATGATAAAGTTATTTTGCTACAATCCGCGTTTTTTAAGAAAATCTTTATAATAATACTACGCGATCTGTTCCTCATACTTCACAATTAGTAACTAGGACAATCTACAGGATCGTTTCTGGCTGAGAAAAACTGCAGACGGCTGCATGATCTTTTTGTCGTGGTCTGCTGATAATGCTTCAGCTTCGGAACGAGACGATTATTGAGATTGTCATAGTGAAAGTGTGCAGTGCTTGTGTAGTGTGGTGCTGATGGTGATTTCTACGCTTATATTATATTATAAGGATTGTATATTAAAATAATTTTATCATTACTTTTGTGAAATGACGAACTAAATGAGATCAATTTATTCACAAATTCAAAGCTAAAAGATAATCGGAGGAAACTGAAACGGGTCAGTTAGTTAGCACACAGTATAAAGTAGTTCGCAGCGCATATTGGAATCGTTTACCCTGTTTGTCCCGGCTGGATGAAACTTTAATAATCGAGAGCGTCCAATAGCTAAACTTTTCTACTATATTATTGGCAAAGTGAACACTGAAAATAGTGTATGTGTATAATAATAACCTATTGATTATAGATAATATTTAGGTATATGGAGTAGCTTGGAGCTGTGATAACCCAGCGGTGAGACCGTGCGACTCTTTCGAGGGGAACACGAGTTCAAACCCGGACAGGCACCAATGAGTTTTTCTAGTAAAACTCATGTGTCTAATTGATAATTGCCATTTATCACACGCTTTTCGGTGAAGGAAAACATCTTGAGGAAACCTGCATATCTCTAGAGAATTCTGGAGATATGTGTAAGCTACCAATCCGCATTGGAGCAGCGTGGTAGGTCTTAGCTCCAACCCTTCTCTCCGGAAATGGAGAGAGGAGGTCTTTTCCCAGCAATGGGATTGTAACAGGCAGATACTTTTATGAATAACCTTTAGATATTTTTCCCTATATTTACCTACCCATTTTAAATCGTATTAACATCTATAACAAAACGGCATTTTAGTCTTTCACTAAAATTTTGAATTTTAAAACCGTAACCGTAAAATTAGTAACCGAAATTAAAACTGTAGGTTATGCTTAAGTGAAGTAGAATAGTTGATGCATCCAATACTTATACAATATGTATCATTTTGCGGATGAAAGAAATTATATTTGGACAGGCTATGTCCAAGAAAAGATGGCCCGTTTTGTTCTGGTTACAAAACTGCTTTTGAGAGTGCGGATGTATTTATTTATTTATTTGGGAAAGATTCAGCACTTCATTACACACTTGTCGATGAGGGAAGAGTATACATTGACATATGCGAATCGAAGTTGCCTATAACCCTAGGTAGACCAAACTCATTCTAGGAAATTTAATAAAGGTACACACTTTCTTTCTCACGTACCGTATCATAGAGATGTATTTTTATGTATAACTGTAAGGTTAGTACGGTAATTCCCCTTGTAACGCGGTAGATTGGTTCCATGTGATGGGAAAGCGCGTTGTAGGAATATAACCGTATACCCCGTTAAATGGAATAGTATGAAAAATTAAGGTATGAACGAAATATGTGCGTTTTATTAAAACATGGCTCAAAAAATAAATATTTTATTTTATTTTTTAAATTATTTAATTAATTTAATTTATAAAAATAAAATTACTACACCTTCAGCATATATATGCATAGCAATGGTATGGATAATTTATTTAACTTTATAATACATGGCACAGGGAAAATCCCTGAGTTATAAGGGGGAAAACCTGCGCTATACGAGGGACTGAAATCGCGTAATGCAAAAACGCGTTATATGAGTACTGCGTTAAAGGGTATACTTGATATACTGTATTAATGAAAGATTTATTATACACAACATAGAAGTTCCAAATCATAATGAGGCTGAAATGAAAGCGGGTATGAAACAGGTAAACATTACTTATTCGTGACACGCACTACGAAAACATGAGCGTCTTAATCAGACACACGAACCTAATACGATCACTAAAATTCAGTACTCGTAGTACCCTCCCAGGTAACTGTATTAGGTTGTTCTGTTACCTATGGGAACATTCACATTTACCGCTTCGACTTACCTCCTTACCTTTAATAAAGAACGCTTTAGCCAGTAATCTTCCGCAAACAGCGGATCGTGAAATAATTCACCTAGTAGTTTAATTTTATAAAACCTGAGATTGAAAATATAAGTTTTCTTTATTGTTACTTATTATGAAATATTTGATCATTCGCTATAAATTTTATTTTAGGCAACCGACAGTTGCCTGCTTTGCGAGGATATGGAATACATGGAATTTCTTTTAACTGTTTCCTTAATAATTTTGTTAGTTTAGTGCAATGCTTGAGTCTATTTTAACAAAATAATGTTGTAAGTACTCGTAGATGGTTAGATCACGTTTGTTGGTTTATTACAAATACAAGTTACCCATTTTACTCAAAAAATATCTATGACCAAATTTAGTTTATTATTTACTTTTATAATATACTATATTCCTCGCATCGATAAAATTTGAAGATTTGAGAGGTTTTTTACAGTTATCTATCATTAACTATATTAGGAAGACATACTAATAATCGATGAAAGTATCTTTTTCAATCAGTTGTGTTCGTTCTCTTATTTTCAACTAATACAGGTCCAATACAGCATCTTTTCAATGTCCATGCAGATAGACGATCATAGCTTTTTCTATCGCCTGCTAAAATACTTTGGATCTGCTTGGAGCCATAAATTTGGCAACCTGCACAACTGCGTGTGTTATAATATAAGGAATTAATGTAAAAATATCATTCTTATTTCTAACAAAAATTAACAAGCTTTGTTAATTTTTGCTTCAAAACATCATTTAGGCTCTGTTTTGATGTTATTATTTGTAAAGGGTCATAAAAATTAAAACATCTGTTTAGAAAGCGGCGTTGCAATACAAACGCCTAAATAAAAAACGAAGACAAAAAATAGTACTGGCACAGGATTCGCTTTAAAACTATTGTTTTGGTATGTTTACTGAGAATTGCCGTTAGGCAATTCTGTTTTTTTAAGGAAAATGTTTCTCACAACCGAATAGGGCAGATTTGAAAGAATAGTTAACAATTGGCAGTATCTCTGGAGGTCTGGCCGAGTAAAGTTGTTACTAAGCATTTTTAAGTGAAGTAGTTGTGGCGAGATTAAGATAAGTATAGTGTTATTTACTTATACCTAAAAATGATGTGATGTTCTGATCAACCCAGGACTAATTCACGTGTCGAATAGATGTCGATAGATGAATCATTGAGAAATTATTAACTGACGTAATTCAAATGTCTTATTGTACTGTAATATAAAGAGAGTTGTTAAATATTATTAAGGTGTGACTATTCGAGTCGTTTGTGATTATAATAAGGATTGTATAATTCACTTAGTTCAAATAAGTGAATTATTATGATGTTGTTGGTTTGATGTAACGAAATAACCTTTAGAGAGAATAGTCCTTTGTTTTGATATTATTGTAAATCTTCATTTCTTAAAAGAGCAACTGTTGAGTTTCTTACCAGTTCTTCTCAGCAGGTGACAGCATTTCCGAACTGGCAGTAGAGTCATTTCGAGTAAAGATAGAAAAGTTATAAAGATATTAAAAGATAAAATATATTAAGTTCCAACGAAATATATAGTTATTCTCTATTCTTTTGTTTCATTGACTTGTCCTAAAATATAGATAAGACTAATAGAGCTTTCCTGATTGCTGAACCTAAATAACAAGCTTAATAAAATAAAGTATAGCCTCAGTATGTCATATCAAATTTAACATCAGAAGTGTGGCATGACCCACAATAGCCCACTAGAATTTAGCTAATATATTAATTAAAATGTTTCAGGACATATCTACGAATATGTGAGGTGTACCGTTTCATCTAATATGATGATGATATTATGTAATGCAGCAGATGAGATTGCAGAGCTTTACGAAGTCTGCAAAGAAATACCGCTTCAGTTTATGTGAGATGCCAATGATGAACTTCGTATTTTGAGATGCAGCAGAAATTACAGAGCACTAGAAAATCCGCGAAAGAATTTGGTAACAAATGCAGAATGTGGTAATAATAATGTTTTGTATGCTTAAAACGTTGTTTTGAAAGTGGTCATTACAATTATTTTGCAAAGCATCTTTAAATATTTTCAAAGAAGTGGTCTAATTTAATTTTAACTTCGAAATAATTAGCTCATTTTTGTTTATCGTAAGAAGAGTTATTTGTAATCAGCATATTTTTACATTATTTTATACTTCTTTCGTATAAAAATGTCTGTAAATAGCTGTGGTTTAGTGATCACTTCAATAGGAATTACCAATATCTAAATCATTTCCTGTACAGAGCTAAAAGATGAAACTTTTTGAATCTATTAATATCTCAAATTATTTTGAACTATGTGGCTCAGTGGCTAGGACTAGATTCATATTATGCTAGTGGTTCTGGATTTGACACCTGGTTGGGTCGATCTGAATTTTTCGTAGTATAATATAGATAGTTGATACGATTAATATGAAGGTTTTAAAACCAAATATTTGTTAGGTTACCAGTATTGGTATTTTTGGAAATACATTTAGCTATGTATGTCACAAAATCCCTTATTAAATGCTCGTGCCAATTTGAAGGAAATTGATAGTAACGTTTACAATAAAAGAAAAAGAAAAGAAAAGATTTTTAAAAACCATGTTAAATATGAAGTCAGTATGACCGAGCGGATAAATGAGAAAAATAAATGCCATAAATAATGTCACAACATTTACATCGTTTATTTAAACTTTCTCCTCATAAGATTCTGTTGTTGCACAGATTTCATGTTTCGAACAAAAAAAAAAGGGAATTTCTGAATAAGTTTGAGAAAATAAGTAGTCACAGATGTAAAATTTTAATGAAATGGAATAGTTTTACCAGAGTTTTGGGAAAAAGAAATAATAAATATCGTCATCTTAGTTAATAAATACTTTTTTTAAAGTAAGTGAAATAGTAAAAGTTTGAATATTTCTGTAGCGAAAAAAAAGTAATAAAATGTTTAAAATTATTGAAAGTCCAATTTATCATCTTTAACGTTTCATATTAATTAAGCGTTGCAAGGAGTGAAAACGTATTGAGTAATTTAAAACAGAGTGAAAATGAAAACATATTGTTAGACGAGACATTTATACTTAATTTACTTTTTATAAGATAATTTAATATTACAACAGTATTTTGTTCAAACTTATTAATAAATTCGTAAATATCGTTTCCGTTACGAGCAAGAAGAAAATGTCATGTAAGTACATTTTTACGTGACGGAAAAAGTAACATTACATCAATCAAGACAAGCATCAGTAACCAAATTTAGTTTTGATCGCAATAGTTATTTTAGGTAGATTCCGAAACACAAATGTATACATTGAACTAATAGTGAAAACTACACCGAAATTTGAAATGCATCAAAAAAAAATAATAGCAAAAATAGACCGAAAACTTTGAAGTTGTTTTACACTTGACTAGCAATGCCCCGTGGTTTCACCCGTGTCCATACCGATCTCGTGGTAGTGGAAAATCTACGAAGTCAGACTATAGATTTATTTGTAGATTATTTTATTATAAAAAATGGGCATCATTAGTATTCTTGGAATAAGAGCTAACTCACCAAATGCAGGCTCTGTTATAACGGTCGCTACAATGAATTTGTTATGACATTATTTTCTTTCGATTTACATTCTTAAATTCGTTATATCTTTTGATGGGGATGTCGGATTTTAATAATTTAAAAAGTATTACAGTACAGTATTAGTACAGGTACTGAAACAGTTTTTAATAAATTATCATTTAATGTGATAAGATATAGAGATATGAACAAAATGGTTTGATTGTTGTCGGCACTTATATTAGCTTTTACCTTGTAAAAAAAAAGTAGTTATATTGGCATAACTATAATAGTTAGACATATAGTATCGCGGACTTTTTTGTGGATATTGATATGTTCAATAATACTGTAGATCATTTTTTCTTTATAGTAATAGTATTTTTTGCGTGAAAACATTACAAACATATATACATACACACACACACACATACAAACATACAAATCTTTCCTCTTTATAGTATTAGTATTGATAGTCAATGTTTGCAAGTTATGCAATAGCGTCGTATAAACTTCGACGTATAAAAGACGCTTTGTAATACTGAGTTATATAAGCAATTGAAATAAATGTATTCTTTGACTGTTTATTTGAAAAGATTTGTAGATGATATTGAAAAATGGCCTAAAATCCCGCCATATATAAGTAATGAGTATGAGAATTACAGATCAAAATTATTGAAAAGTAAAAAAATCTTTTGTGGATTTGGATAACATTGACGTATATTGATTGTTTACCTGTTGGTGAATTACGAACCTGGTAATGTTAAATAGTAATTTATATAAATTAATGTAAATGATTGTCATATTCTTAAGTTCAGTCATGTAGGTATGTGTAATGTTTTGTTTAGAATTTTATATGTTATGACCAAAAAGGCATGATTTTAAGGTACACAAACGAAAAGAAAAAACTTATAATGTGAATTGATATTATAAAAAAATAGCTGAATTTGTGTTTGTATTTAGTGTAAATTTCGGTTTTGTTTTGGTTTTCATAGGTTTATTATATGTATTAAGGCCTCATTTTTATCAACTAATGTTGATTTCAGGACATTCAGTATTATATTCCCTTTTACATTATAAATATTAGTTGAATTGAAGCTCATTGTAGTTAAATGGTCTATGAAATGTACTGGCTGTGACAAATTGTTACCACAATGAGAGCGGTTCGTAATCGAATCCAAAATAAGTATATATGTGAGAAAAAAGGAAAAGAACTTAGTCGAATTTAAAAGAGTACTAAATATGATAATGGGGGTTTAATGATAAGTAATAGTAGTCACAAAGCTTGTAACGTAACGCAAAAAGTAACGCTAGTGTATCGCATAGCATGTTTACTTGTTATATATAGGTATAGGTGCTGTTGAGTAATTTGTGATATAAATGAAAAAAAAAAACCACTGCTGGAAATAATTTGCAACCAATATTAAGTAAAATACGTTAGAAAACATAATAGACGTGGACAATAATAAATAAATACATATCGACATATGATATTTTCAAATTTTGCATATTATCACATTTAATAAAATGTTATAAGTCTAGGAAGCTTTCGTTTAGGAAATTATTGAAGAATTGGAAAGACAACAATTATTTCAGAATTTAGTAGCGAATTACTTTTTAGTGTGTAGTTTGTTAATTTTATTTGATATTACTCATAATTATCTTTATATACAAATTTAAAGGTAGCATAATCACATTTAGTATATTTCAATAAATAAATAAACGAATATATAACGGACACTTAGTAGCACTGACCGTAGTCAGTTCAATCAGTTGTTGTTCGTGACGTAACTTACGAGGCTTTAGCTAAAAATCAGTTCTTGTGGCTGTGTGGTTATTGTCTAGGAACACAGTATTATACTGAGTTATAAATCTATTGAGCACTGTGCTACACACGTTTTTGATAAATAAAATTCAGTTTAGTTTTTTATATCCGTATTTATTATGTTAGCACATTTGTAGAATAAAAGATTTCATTTATAATTTAATTCAGATTAGGAACAAGGCTATAAGTATAAAAAATACTTTATTTATAAATTTGGGATATATATCTATTTAAAGACATACCATTGTTACATAGAATACAATGACTCTTTTTAAATTTCAGAACAATTACTGTTCATTTTAAACTTCATAATAATTCAAAAAAGATATAGTTTTTGTTTACTTATAGTTTAGTTAATATCTTCATTAGAAGATATTGTCAGTCTTTTGATTATTAAATCAAAAGACAGTAGAATTTTATTAATGTTATCTTGTGTAGATTCACCTAGATACGATATAATATCAATCACATTGTAATTGACTTCACTTAGACTTAAAAGTGAATATTGTTCTCGTATGGTGGTACCAAAATAACTTTGTATTGTTTATAGCTGGGCTAACTACGCAAGTGGTTGAGACCAGCGGCTACGGCAGTTATTTATTGTTTGATGATTATGTAAAGTATTCCTGGTGTCAGCCTATCATTGGTCGCGAGTGATTCGAGTTTCACTGTCTGCGAAATGACTAAGCTGTTGAGACAGGTATGATTTTCCTGAAGTACACTGGCGTACTTGTCACTGTGGTTGCTTTAAGACATAAATAATAAATGTATATTTATGTAACTATGTCTAGTGTCAGCCTTTCTACTCTGGCTAGTGATTGAGATTCACCGATGCTAAGTGACTGAGCTGACAAGACACGTGTAGCACTGTGGGGAAATTGGAATAGTATATTTGTAGTTTAAAATTGTCGTAAATTGGAAATAGTATTAATAATAATACAATACATGTCTGTTAACGTTACTGTTATTGAAAACTGTTAAGATTTGGAAAGAGAAGACTTGGTCAAATATATTCGCCATGTTGTAATGGATTATGGATGTAATGTGTTTTGATAAAAACTTATTTCTATATACGATTTGATAAATGTTAAATGAAACCTGAATATTTTGTTTTGCAATACCACAAGTTTGCTAAAAGTAATTTGGCTTATAAGTTCTATGTATCTTGATATTGTGGATAAAATTAGATAATGAAGGAGTAGTATTACTTGCAATACCTTTGAAAAATGGTTTTGATAATCTTAGTACAGTTAGAGATGAAAATGTAATGTAATGCATTTCTAAGCTCTATGTATGTACGGATCTACATTTCGGGTTTAAGAGATAAGTTTAAATTATCCAATTATAAAATAAGAATCTTTAATCTTAATGTAATATGACTCTATACAACCTGCTAAGGGGTTTCCCTATGTACTTCGAGAACGAAGTACTTGTCAGTATGGCCGTGTTATAATATAAGGAATTAATGTAAAAATATCATTCTTATTTCTAACAAAAATTAACAAGCTTTGTTAATTTTTGCTTCAAAACATCATTTAGGCTCTGTTTTGATGTTATTATTTGTAAAGGGTCATAAAAATTAAAACATCTGTTTAGAAAGCGGCGTTGCAATACAAACGCCTAAATAAAAAACGAAGACAAAAAATAGTACTGGCACAGGATTCGCTTTAAAACTATTGTTTTGGTATGTTTACTGAGAATTGCCGTTAGGCAATTCTGTTTTTTTAAGGAAAATGTTTCTCACAACCGAATAGGGCAGATTTGAAAGAATAGTTAACAATTGGCAGTATCTCTGGAGGTCTGGCCGAGTAAAGTTGTTACTAAGCATTTTTAAGTGAAGTAGTTGTGGCGAGATTAAGATAAGTATAGTGTTATTTACTTATACCTAAAAATGATGTGATGTTCTGATCAACCCAGGACTAATTCACGTGTCGAATAGATGTCGATAGATGAATCATTGAGAAATTATTAACTGACGTAATTCAAATGTCTTATTGTACTGTAATATAAAGAGAGTTGTTAAATATTATTAAGGTGTGACTATTCGAGTCGTTTGTGATTATAATAAGGATTGTATAATTCACTTAGTTCAAATAAGTGAATTATTATGATGTTGTTGGTTTGATGTAACGAAATAACCTTTAGAGAGAATAGTCCTTTGTTTTGATATTATTGTAAATCTTCATTTCTTAAAAGAGCAACTGTTGAGTTTCTTACCAGTTCTTCTCAGCAGGTGACAGCATTTCCGAACTGGCAGTAGAGTCATTTCGAGTAAAGATAGAAAAGTTATAAAGATATTAAAAGATAAAATATATTAAGTTCCAACGAAATATATAGTTATTCTCTATTCTTTTGTTTCATTGACTTGTCCTAAAATATAGATAAGACTAATAGAGCTTTCCTGATTGCTGAACCTAAATAACAAGCTTAATAAAATAAAGTATAGCCTCAGTATGTCATATCAAATTTAACACGTGCTACAATATTCATGCCGTCCTAGGACCTTAGGACCCTAACATAATTGATCCTTCTATGTATGGTGAATTAATTTTTGTAATTCTGTATCATTAGTTATTGTCCCACCCGATACCACTTTGACTTATTAGATTCATTAACATTCATTAACAAAATTTGAAACGCAATAAAACTACTACGATTATTATCTTGTCTTTATTATCGATATATTTTATACTTATCCAATTTCTCCAATTTTGTTTGTTGAAGAACATCAAAGTAACTTTCATACATATTCGCTGTAATATTGTAGAAGATAAGATTGCTTAGTACGTATGAAGACAATTTCTAAGATTGCTATAATACATAGAAAACTTTGTAGTAAAGACTTGGTATAACACAGGTAATAATACTTAAGGTTGTATCGTAACAGTAACGAGCAGTTTCTGTAAAACCCTGTATGGTCGACGTTCTTTATACTTAGTATTTTGACGTGCTTTTTATAATCTTTGTGACCAATAAACGATTCAATTTAAAGAATAAATGTAACTTTTGAATAAATTAAAAAAAAAATTAATATCTCTTACTGAACTCTCATATTACTTTCGTAAATTTTTAGATGTAATTTGTTAAGGTTTATAATTAAATTATTGTAAGTTTATTTTTATTCATATGGATTTTTTTTCGATAATCATCTACACAATCCGTAACAGTTCATATCGAAAAAGCTGTACGGTAGTTTGTTGAATTAATTTTGTTCAGTCTTTTATAAGTCGTTTTTATACATTCTGAACGAAACCTAAGTTTATTTCTACACAAAGTGATTATTTCTCTTGAGCATTGTAAAAAGCTATATGTTATAAAGTTATATAGAATACTTTTATTTGTTTGAAAGAAAAATTATTACGAAACTTTGTATTATTCACCGAAATTTGACAGAAATATCAGCTTCTTTTAGATCTGATTGTAGGGAGTTTGTTTTATAGCTTCGAAATTTTACCTGATTTTATAAAAATTCGTAAAGTTTTATATTTTGATTTTAGGTTCAAATTTGTTGTTTGTTGTTTCATGTTTTAGTTAAGAACACTACGTTGAGAGCTCCTGATCACTAACAAAGGGTCCGAGGGCTCATGCCCGAGCACCTACTGATTTTTTTAATTAATTATTATTTATTTATCTGTTTGGTTATTTATTTATTTATTTTTTAAACCTATGTACTTATTATGATCAATATCTACAATTGATCTTGCATTTTACGGTACAAGAAAAATACCTTACCTTAACTTAGGATTTCTGGAACATTCGTTACCTGCCAATCTGCATTAGATCAACGTGGTGATTAAAGGCAACAATTCTTCTCTCAACAAAGAGAGGAAGCCTAGGGCAGTAGTGAGGAAGCAACAGGTCGCTGATTTTTAATTTTTTTTAATATATCAAATATCACGTTTATTAGCCTGCATATTTTTATCTATAATCGTCACAAATTTTTTCACACACATTTATTTTCTGAGACTTCAAATTGAAATGAATAAACAATCACATTACTAGTCTTAACTCAAGTTTATGTAATGAGACTTTATAAGAGAGAGTTTGACTAAATGAGAGTTTATGTAACTAACTTCTATTGGAGTTTCTCATCTGTTTTTTTTTATTGAATAATAATCACAGACAAAATTATAGCCAGAATAGACAATATTGTCTTAAAGCTAATTTTCCACGCTGTAAAACGTCGTTCCCAGTTTTTCTGTATAGTATTCGTATATATATGTTTTACAGTATTAATTTCAATATTAATAATTCAATATTAATATTGAAGCATACTAAGTCCTAGATTTATTAACATTTAATTTTAAGTTTATTAGCTTGGAATCCTATCACGCACTACGTTTAGTTCTTTTGAGAAAAAACACCTATTAAAGTATTTTTAATTTATTTTCGAAACTAATAAACTTTGTGGAATGAAGATTACACAAAGTCGTTGTTGTTAATTTAACAAGAACTGTTCATGACCTTTTCGATCTTTTTAACCCTAATTACGGCATAAAATTTGCAATACTTATTTGTTTTAGTGTTTTATATAAAATATTAATATCCAAATTTGAGTATTTCGTTCGTTGATTTAAAAATTTGGTTTCAAAAAATTTTCATAATGAATTTCTACCTCAATAACTTTATTAATTATGGGCTTAACCCAGATTTAACAATTTAAACCCTAACGAAAAGTCCTTGCGTATTAAAGAAACAAATTTTGCGTTGCTTGCGATGCGGCGAAAAACTGTAGTACAACCCGACTGTAATTAGTAGGAAAATTTTGTATTCAGACATTCTTAGTCAAAAATAAAAGTTGCAGACTTGCGGTTGAAATTTAAGCTGCATATTACGAAATAATTTTGCTCCACTAAGATTGCAACTTCGAAATTTTTTCGCTTTGAAATACGTCAACTTTGCCAAAAATGAAGGTATTGCTACTGAAGTGTACAAAAGTTATTCAAATTAATATCTAAAAATTTTATCTTGTTAATACAGCGTTGTTAGTCTTATGAATGCATCAGTAGCATCCCTCCGATAGTCTTCGCAAAATCTCTACAACTGGTGACCCCGACGTGATATGAACACGCAACCTTCTGATGGTAACTGGTAATAAGGTAATGGGTAAAAGGATAAGGTAAAGTATTAGTAGCTGCGTCAGGCAGCTAAAAGACAACCATTACATACCATAACATGTATCCATTCTCTTATGTAACATATTTAGCTCGGAATTTTTTTCCTCTTTCTTTTTCGTAGGTCCGAGGAAGTATGTTGGAAGCTTCTGGTGTTACACACACCAAAAGCTTCCTCTTAATACAAAGTTTATTTAATGAAATTTTTTTAGTTACATTCAACAAAACTATTTGCAGCATTTCTTATTTCAGATACTTCTAAAGTACAGCAGCAGTATGTACAATTTCAGATCAATCGGACACCAGGAAGTGGGCCAAATTTAACTTGCAACAATGCAAGTAAAATAAAAGTTTATAAAAATAACGCTCGACTTTTTTTTGGCAAAAATTAAACTTGCTTTATGTTTTCTTTTATTTGATATTTTTCTTTAAAAAATCATATACATATATTAGTTTCTCATAGGTATGGCCGACTTCTATACTAATATTATAAAGAGGAAAGATTTGTATGTTTTTTTGTATGTGTGCATGTTTGTAATGTTTTCACGCAAAAACTACTGGACCGATTTCAAAAATTCTTTAACTATTGGAAAGCTGCTCCTTTAATGAGCAACATAAGCTATATGTCATTTAAAAAAAATAGGGATCCCTTATAAAATTGTAATAAGTTGTGAAAAATTCAGTCGTAAACATCTTTCATCGCGTGCGCTGTAGAAACTATTGAGGATAGAACAAAAAAATGTTCTACATTATTATAAAACGTATCAATATCTACAAAAAAGTCCGCGATACCATATGACTTACTATTATAGTTTTCCCAGTATAACTACTTTTCTATAATGTAAAAGTTGATAAAAGTGGCGACAATAATAAAACCATAATATTTACATCTCCGTAGTAAATGATATCCCACTAAATGATATTTTATTAAAAACTGTTTCAAAACCTGTAGAATACTTTTTAATTTATTAAAGTCCGATATCCCGATCAAAAGATATTACGAATTTAAGAAAATAATGCCATAACAAATTCAGTGTAGCGACCATTATAACAGGGCCAGCATTTGTTGAGTTAGCTCTTATCCAAGATGCTAATGATACCCATTTTTTATAATTAAATAATCTACAAATAAATCTATAGTCTGACTTCGTAGACTTTCCACTAACACGAGATCGGTATGGACGCGGGTGAAAACAGAGGGCATTGCTAGTTATCCATTAAGAAGTAAGTTCACCGCTTTGACTATCATTAGTTTGGCATCGCTAAAGCATTCGTTGGTGTGTCTGGAGGGTGACCAACAGCAGAGTTTGGTTACTAAGGATACAGACTTGGACGAACTTTCCCCTCGTTAATACTAATCACAATTGTAAGATAACAATAGTGTTATACTAAGCATGTCTAAGGATAAGAGGAGATGTATTAATTAATCTTTGTGTGCTTAATAAAGAAATATTATTATTAAAATTTTAAGCTCCTAGTATATATTTATTGGTAATTCGGTCCTTTGTTATCGACGTTTTACTCTGAACTATTTTTTTACAACCATATGTACTGATAGGTCGTTCTTAGCGCTATTAAATATTTACTCGATAATAAATAATAAAGCAAGTATACCAACAAAGTTACTTAATTTCATTAGAAAGCGAGAATAGCTGAGAATAAACGATGAACTCCTAAGACGCCTTACAATTCCAGAGCAATGCTGACGGTTTCGATATATCTTACTCCCTATCAGATGTCGTTTGCTAATTGACTAGAAATACGAAAGCTATTTTACTGCTACAACAAGACGATAAAAATTATTAGAAATAAATTATCGAAGATACTCTAATTATCATATTTGTATTGTCCTTTTCTTTTAAAGATCCATTTTTCAAATAGTTTTTAATTAGTTTTGTTCATATATTATAATTCGTTCATGATTATTTTTGATTAAAAAAAAAGTATATTGTCATCGTACATTTCTAAGTTGCATGCTGTGTCTGCCTCTAAATGGCATTAGGTGTAAATTTGTAAACCTTTAGCTTTTTCTTCTTTATGTTTAAATCGCACATAATTCTGTTGGCAGACTATTAAATTACACCGCATATTACACTAAACTCTCTTTCCTTTTCTAATAGAATACATTTTCCCACCAGTGGGAAAGTAATAAATCGTTACCTGTCTGCCCGTGTTCCTGTCACGGAATAAATTACTAGTATCAAAGCTTTCTATAAAGATTCCACTAAAATCACTTTAAACACTTCAATTGCATGTTATCCGTAATTAACTGTATCACTCCTAAACTGCTGGAGTGATTTTGATGAAATTAGGTACATTTGGCGCTTTGATAAAAAATGTTGGATTTCCTTCAAGAACAATTAAAAATACAAATAATAAATAATTGAGAGTATTATATATCACAAACCTCAACGTGAACAAAGACTAGTATTTACATAAGAGGTAATGAAATATAAAGTAACGAGTATGTACTATTTGTTTACATTTAGTAACTAATATAATTCGTTCACTGGCGGCTGCTGCAAATAAATTATAATTTATTTTTCTTGAAACTGGTCTTAACTTTGCAAGTAAACAATTCTACTTTGAAGCTATTTTCGCAACATAAAATTTCATTTCAATTTTCCGTCCCTATTGCAACGGCGCAATAAAAAGTAAAGAACTCTATTTGCTGTATTATAGTGTTAGAAGTTTTCTAGTAATTAATTAGTATCTATAAAACGAATAAAAGGATTTAAAAGGCAGAATCAGAAGAGAAAAATATATAATAGTAATAGTGATCAATATTATGGCACTTTAATCATGCTAAGATGCTTTATCTTAAAGGGGTTGCCCTAATGATCATAAAATACTGATTGGCGAGAGCATTCAGTCTTCTTCTCTTTAAACACACTACGCTCCCTAACTTCCCTACGAGAGATTTCACAAATCTCAGAAACTCTTTACAAATTTACAGTCTTTATTATTTATTAAATTTGTGTTACTCTTACCGTCAAGCCAATGAGAATTATTATTTAAGCAATAATTATTTAAGCAATAAGCTGTGATAGCCCAGCGCTGAGACCGTGCGACTCTTACGAGGGAAACCAAGTTCAAACCCGGGCAGGCACCAATGAGTTTTTCTATTAAAACTTTTGTGTCTAATTAATAATTGCAATTTATTATACGCTTTTCGGTGAAGGAAAAAATCGTGAGGAAACCTGCATATCTCTAGAGAATTCTAAGGATATGTGTAACCTACCAATCCGCATTGGTGCGGCGTGGTAGGTCTTAGCTCCTACCCTTCTCTTCAGAAACGGAGAGAGGAGGCCCTATGCCCAGCAGTGGGATTGTAACGGGCCGCTACTTTAATCATCGTTGAGAACCCACTCAGATTTTGAACTTCTAGTCTAATGCAAGATCACAACTAGATCTCGTATTGGATATGGATATGGATATACATAAGTTTGAATCGTACCAAATTTCATATATATAGCTCAATCATATTAGTCGTAAAAACGTTACAGACAGACAGACTTTCTCATTTATAATATTTGTAAGGATGTCCAGAAAATATGTTTGAAGAAAACATCTTTAAAATACATAATTAAATAGAGAGAATACATTATTAAAATCTATTAGTCAATCAATTTCGGCACACCCTAATCGAAAATTGTATTTGTGAGTTGCTAGGCGCGTCGCTGCGGGAAGCGAGAGGGTCTTGGAAGTTGTTCAACCAAGATATATAATATATAATAAGGGGAAAGTGAGTTTTGTATTAATTTGTAATTATTTGTCAGGGATACAAGTTACCGACTAAAATGTCAAAGCCTAAAAGCGTCAGAATGACTTATTACAATAATTATATTTACTTAGGACTAATGGATTCTTCCATTTAAGATACCATGCTTTTACCCTCATAGCTATACTAGATAGCTACAATGCTCAGTTTTGTATTTATCTATTTTTGTAACCACTGGTAACGACAATAACAACTCCTCACTTAAGAAGAATCTCTTATTTCATCCGACACAACAGATCGCTTTGACGGGACACCGTCATATAAATTCAATGAGAAATGAATGAATTACTAATATTTATTATAATTTAATAGTCTATGTTACTTATGTACCAAAGTATGTACATTATAATCTCTGTGTAGTTCATTAAGTACTAGCTGCAACCCTCGGCAAGTAGGCAGTTAATTGGCATTGAAAATTTACTTATGTTCCGGTAAATAAACAATTTTTTTTCTTTCGTAGGAAGATTTTCGACATAATAGACACAACAAAAAATAATTAGTGTAATATAGGTATCGATTAACGCGTGATGCGATT
Organism: Morpho deidamia; assembly: GCA_947086505.1. Lineage (NCBI taxonomy): Eukaryota > Metazoa > Arthropoda > Insecta > Lepidoptera > Nymphalidae > Morpho > Morpho deidamia. Next base: position 9,228,269 of record CAMTZC010000025.1, read on the forward strand.
TTTTAAATATTGGATATATACGTGGTTTTTATATATATACAGCAATTGCAATCAAGTATTCAATACTAATTCTTTGACAGGTTTATACTCGTAAAGCTTACAAATATTTAACGTATTCCCATTTATATCTTCGACGGACACACATCACTTTTATTTAAAAAGTGATTTGATATCCATACTATATAAATACATAAATATATCTGTTTGTTTATTTTGATCAGAGCAATGGTACAACTGATTTGGTATAAACATAGTTTAAGGACTGAAGAATGAAATTGATAACTTTTGTCACAGTACTGTTATAGTAGTCCCCGCACGATTCAGCACTCATATGCTAGAATATGAAAAGTACCTGGTAAATATACTACATATATAATTTTAAATACATACTTATATACAAATATACACCCAGGCTCGAAGAACCAACAAATTGTTTATAGAAAATTTTGGCCCTCGGCGGGAATCGAACCCGCGATCCGCGGAGCTGAAAGCAAGCTCACTACCCACTGCGCCAACGGGCCATTCGAAATAAATAATAACATAAAAGTAATATTGCGAGTTTAGCATAAGGGATAGAGACATGCTGTCGCGGACTTTTTTATACTATTTTGTAGACCTATAATTCTCTAGTACTTAGTAGTTACTTAAGTATAACTTGTAGTATAACTATAAATTTTTTTAACAACTACGCAACCTCTTCAACACAATTTACATAAAACCGTATTCCCCTCAAACTCCTGAAAGCATTGTACAACCTTTTATAAAACCATATCATAATCAGTCATATACAGGCAGAAGAATTTCTGGACCTCGTTTTATAATAAGTATAGATATGCTGTTACGAATCATTAGAATATCGTTTCTTTGTAGAATATATTCAGGGGAAGTAGTAATATTGCGATGTGATATCACCCTAACGAAGTAGCAGATATTGCTTGTATATTATATTTGTATGGAAATTCAGGCATCGCAATTGAAGCTCCATAGACATTGTTTGTTTGTGTATTGACATAAAATTAATCCTCTTGACGCTCGCTGTAGCATGCCCATATTTCGATTGAATTGTTTTGAACTTAATCTTCACAAATAACCGGTATTAATTTCATTTGTATATTATACGTTACCATTTATATTATAATCTGTTTTTGCTAGAACCAATACTTTTAACTTATATAATTATATTAGAATAAAAAACGTCATTAGACCTGTCATATTATATGCATCACAATATTGCGCAATGCAAAAGACAGTTAAAGAAGAGTGCATGCAAATGAAATGAGAATGTTAAAAGGTATGTGAAGTGTGCCAATACTGAATAAAATACGAAATGTGTAAAGTCTGAACGTTCCTCGTATTTTAGAAAAGACGAGAAGAGCAAAATTAAAATGTGAAAGAACTAAGAATGTGGATGGATATGACTAAAGAGAGGCCTATAAAAGGATTAGTATCAGAGTTGATGAATGATAGGAGAGAATGGAAGAGAAAAACATATTGTACCGACCCCACTTAGAATCGGATAAGGGCAGGAGAATGAATTATGATTTGTATTGGAATAAATAGATTTTATAGCAAATTGGGCTGAGGTTATGTATTCCAATTATGTTAAGAGGTATCTGTTTCGACAGTAAATAGATTAATTTATTGTGATATTCGTATAAATGAAATTACTACCGAATGAAAAACATGATATTGTTCGTACTCATTTAACTCTGGAGAACAGCGCTGCTTTGCTTTAGATTCAATGTACATTACTATTATCTTGGTATATAATAGATATTGACATCAATAATACAAAAATCGTGTCCCATTTGTAAGAACCTATTGATTTCTATCATAGAACCCAAATGTTTTATCTACACAAAGTTGCTATCACGCCTTCCTTTAGATCAATATTTTAACAGGAAGTCGCTTACGCCAAAATAATGTCATCGTGAAATTTGTATGGGCATGCGAACGGAAGGGTTCATAACCACGGAACATTACTGTACATTATTTATTCAAAAGATACATAAGGGAGGTTAAAAATAATTTAGAAAATCGTCACCTGCGCTTAGAAAAACTTGCACACGTCGTTACAAAATGCAATTCATATTAGATTTTAGAATCAGTGTAGAATTTCTGTTTCTCCTTTCGTTTATATGTATGCTTTGAATCAAATAGAATATTAATACAAGTTATTTGACGCAAAAAATTCAAGCATTATTCTATTATATCCATACTATTGTAAATGAGAAAGTCTGATATTGATTAAATTTGGACATTCAAGGCTTATAAATGAGAAAAATACATGGGAAAAAAATAATCTCCTAGCTCTTTTAGCGAGAACGAAATAAACATATATTGACGGTACTTAAACGCCTAGGTTAGCAGGGGTATTACAAATATTGTTATATGTCTAATAAATAACATTTTAATTTCTCATGATTACACAGAAGATTCAAATTACAAAAAATAGTTCTTTAGAACTTCAAAATTTTTTTAATGAAACAGTAAATGTAACTATAGATATATATATATTGTAAGTATCAAACATATATGTACTTCAAAAATATCATATTTGACTTAGTATATTTTTTCTAAAATGACTGAAATAGTAAGGGGAACGGAATTTATTTTCTCTGTAGTCCTTAATTTGAAAAATATATTTTCATAACTAAAACGATCACGTAAATTATGAATGCACATTAATTCAACGTTGTTGTTTAACATTAATTCATGAAACTTCACGATACAAAAATACTCCCTTTTTCAAACGAAAATTATGTCTTTGAAAGACGTTACTATTATTTACTTAGTTTCAAATTGTGTTCAGCAATGTAACGGTAACATTTTAGAATTTACCACGACATACTTCTTTCTGTCTTTGTCACGACATGATTGTTTTCCGTCTAATTTTATTTTCATCTAGCACAATTATAAATATTTTATAAAAATATATATAAGCAGAAAACATCAGATCTAAAATAGTTTTGTAACAGAACTACTGTAGGATATTCTTATAGATAATTCTTTACTGTAGTGGTATTATACCCAAAAAGTAAAGTAAAGTAATAGCCTGTTACTACGCCCACTGCTGGGCTAAGGCCTCCTCTCTCCGTTTTTGGAGAGAAAGATTGGAGCTAAGACCTACCACGCTGCTCCAATGCGGATTGGTAGGTTACACATATCCCTAGAATTCTCTAGAAATATGCAGGTTTCCTCACGATGTTTCCTTCACCGAAAAGCGTGTGATAAATTGCAATTATCAATTAGACATATAAGTTTTTAATAGAAAAACTCATTGGTGCCTGCCCGAGGTTTTGAACCTGTGTCGTCTCTAGAGAGTCGCACGGTGTCACCGCTAGGCTATCACAGCTTATACCCAACACGTTGGCAATAATAAAGAAAAATATTTAAGAAGCCTAAAACAATTGTATCATGTAGTCTTTGCAATTGTATGAAACCGTACGTACATTACGTAATGTTTCATTGACGTAATTAAGAATTCATTCTTTAAAATACGAATAAATAAATTCTACAATTACAGAATTTTTTGAAAGAAATGCCAAACTCAGTTTCATTTTCAATAGAGAAATAAAACACATTGATATATTCAAAGGCAATTTTATTAATGGTCCATTATATACCGAATGACAGGACCCATTCAATGTAAAAGTTTGCATTTATACTCAATTATAATACAATATTTACAGACACATATAAGTAAGGGTAATTGAACACTGAAGGCGTTTAGCTAGTTGCAAGGAAAACGAATGCCGCGAACGCAAGCGGCAGTTGCGGCGTGAACGCGTGCCCAGGACAGGCCCCGGCCGCAGCTCTCGCACGGGCATGGCCGCCTCCCTCTCCGCGACACGCAGCACCCGCTGCACTTGCTAAAGTTCGTCCGCGAACCTTTAGTGGGGATATACATAAATTCTCCTCCGCAAAATCGTGCATCAGAGCCAATGGATTCGCTAAAGGATCGCGCCCACACTCGCAAGGCAAGTGGTTGCCACGAATAACCACATTCTCTACTTCCAACACCACTGCCTCCGGAGTTTCAAGCATATGATTACCGGTCAATTTAAAAGTATGGACGCTGTTATTCTGTACAAGAGAAAGCTCTTCGATGCCATCAATTTTATTGTTGCACATCTCCAATGTATCCACTTGTCGTAAGCCATCAAACGCGCCGACTTTAATTATTCCAAGATCCGATTCTCTTAACGCCAGACGACTTACTCGAGTTAAGCCGTGAAAAGTATCTTGCAAGAGTGCCGGTAAGTCCATATAAGCAAGCTCTAATATCCCAACTCCTTCTAATCCCGCAAAAGCTTGTGGTTCGATTGACCGTATTCCAGATGGGAGCTCTATCTGAGTGACGTCGTTAAGGCCGGAGAATGCATGCGCCAGGATTCGTTTAATTGGATTGTTGCGCAGGGAAATAAGTTTTATGAAGTTTGTTCCGGCAAATGCATAACCTTCGATCTGGGCGATTCTATTATGAGTTAAAACTATGGATGTTATATTTTGGAGGGCAGCAAAGGCGAATGCGTCGACTGTTGCAAGCGGTGTATGTTGAATATACAGCTCATTGAGACGGGGTAGGCCCCTAAAAGCAAAGGGGCGAATACGTGTAAGATTACAGGCATCCAGAGAAAGACGCCGTAGTTGTCGCAAATGAACGAATGCGTCGGATCGTAGAACACGTAGATCGGCACGTGACAATGATAATTGCATTACGCTCGAGCTCAGTGCTGACGGTACACCCCTCAGCGTAGCACTGTTGCAGACCACCTGCAAAGAAATAAAGAGATTTGAATAATACCTTAAAAACAGGTATAATATTCAAAGTCAGAGGTAGATAAAGACAAAGTAACAATATTTAATCCTGCATAGTACTATTTTAATGATGGCATCTTAAGGTTTAACTCAGGTTCTTATTCCTACTTCAAATATAACTTATAGCTATACTACTTATATCTGTAGCTAAACTATAGCTTTTTCTAACATTAATTTAAGCGATCGAAATACTCATATTTACTGTTATATATGTTTAAAACTTAATATATCAGTTGCAAGATGAAATATTTCGACGCAATTTCACAACTTAGAAATAATAGTAGTTTCGAAATGTCAATCAATGATAACTATTATTCGCAAGTAACAGTTATTTTTATGATAACATTTTCGCATTATAAATGAGACACAGCCTTAAGAAAACATGGTAATAAAATAAACAGATGTTAATAAATGAAAACTGTACCATCACTAATAAAAAATATATAAAATGTATTCATGTTTACAACACATAAAAGGTATATATAAATTCGTTAAAAGGCGAACGCCATCAAAATTGAAGCTCGATCACCATTGTTTGTTTTGTCAATAAAATTAATCCTTTCGCGTCAGTGATGCGACTGTTCGTTCGTATTTTCGATGCATTGCTCTCAAATTTTAATCTTTTGAAATAGCTGTCATTTATTTATTTACACCATACAGAATATCGATTTATCGATTTATCAATCAGATACAAATTGATACAACTCCTAGATAAGTAAGTTCCCTTAACTTTTTTATTAAACAAACGACCTAAATTAAATACAAATAATTACTATTACTAAATGATTAGAACAAATCATTTTAATAGTAAATACGTAAAACCACAAAAAAATTGAACTAAAAAAATTTATACTACTAAATTATTATTATATGACTAATTTAGAGTCATTTTATTACATACTCGATAAGTAAGCATCTAGAATTTAAAAAAAATGAAAAATATTCCATAACGTGAAAAAGTTTCATAGAAACAATTAAATTATAGCATATAAGATATAATTAATAATAATTACCCTATAATTCGAATAACCTTCGTAATTTTAAATTTATTATAATTACGAATTAATTATACGGACTATGACACAATTTACGGAATAAGTGACCTAATAAATACTTATAAATCAGTTACTGACAGTAATGGATTACTTTGACGTCATATTGTGGCGATTAATAAATCGATACAATAATGAATTGGATAGCAGCCATTTTCGCAATTATATTAAAAGGCAATATAAAGTTCAATTGATAAATTTATCACAATGTTTTGCTCGAGTATAATCTGTTATTTACTCAACTAATTTGATTGGCAGCATTTTTATTCCCCGTATAGTATTACTTCATGTTGAATTTTGTGCCGATACAAATTGTGTTTATTGATACTCGTTAACCGTTTACAATAAAAACAAATTGACAAAGTAGAGCAGTTCAGCTGGAATTATCACATTACGACGGGACCCGACTGGAACGAGATTGTACGGATGATTTTATTTCTAGGATCGGACACCAGGTGGCGTCGTTCTATAATCCAAGGGAAATTATCATCGTAAAATAAAATTTCCGGGAGGCAATAATTGCAAATTCCGTCGCCCCGTAATAATGGTCGCCAATGAGACGTTTGTTAAATTAGTTAAAAAAAATTACAACCTTTCTTGCTGAGTCTTTTTTTTTTACTCTGAGAATAATTCCACCTTGTGTCGTAATTCTCGAGGCTGAGAGTCGTGATCTCTAAGTAGCACTTTATTTTTTACTATGTTCGGCCTTTTTTCTCTATCTCTATGTTCTGAGGCATGGATGGATCTAAGAATAACTAACTGTATAAATAATTTACTTATTTTATGTGTGTATGTAGTAAGGTGTACTAATTTTATAATTCAGCCCATACTTCCACATTTACTATAAATACAAAAGTGGTTTTTTTCTCATTTGTTTGTATATCATTCTCTTGAGTCCTAACGAAGCAACGGATCTTCATTTTAATATGGAAATAGTTTAAAGGCTAGATAGTGAGATAGGTTTCTATATCGGTGCTTTAATTAAAAATTAAGCTTGAAGGCATTTGTGCGCATAGCGTAAGATAAACCAATATACCACCAAAATAACAATTTAGAGTTAACAATTATCGTCATTTATTGTGTATCACAGCGATGATAATGTCAAGTAAATTGTATCCTGTAAATTGTATTTGTATTGTGTGTAATATAATTGTATTGTAATATAGTGATTTAAGGACATAAATAAGCATGATGTTTAACTAGTTAATATAATACATTTTCATATTAAATATTTATAGCATTGTTTAATATTAAATAAATAAATAATAAATCCTCCTCCATAATGTCGTTTGCTAGATTGTAATTTAATATGCTTTATTCCACAAAAAAACATTAACCATAATTTTTTTTTCTTCTCTTATATATTATTCTTCTAAATTATATTATTTTATATAAAAAAATATATTTATTCAGCACAATACAATATACATATTGTTAAAGGAAGTTCACAAGTAAATAATGAAACCCCAAGTTATAATAATACTTCTATTTTATACGTTCGTAATCCATACAATTCCTTTAACCATACACCACGTCACCATCTTCCTTTTCCCTCCGTTTTCGTTCCCATGGCAACCTGTAGTCCGAACATTAACAAGAGTTATTGCCGTTTACAATATATAAATATATGGGACAATTACACACACGGTTGTCTTTCCCCAAAGTAAGTAACTTAATATTTGTGCTATGGGTGACAAGTGGTAAATATTTACATATATAATTTTAATAACATACTTATATACATATATACACACATACACGAAGAACCAACCCCAAGTGGGAACCCAGCCCTCGTCCAGCGGAGCTGGAGATAGGATCATTGTCAATTGCACCAACGAGTCAGTCAAGTAATACCTGAGATTGTGAAAGACAAATGCACTGCGTTGGACAGGATGGTACGAGGGTTGCTGTGAAACCCTGAGGACTGGCATTACAGAGTACGGCCCCCACCAGTACTGTCACCAGCCAACGCACCACGGACCTGAGTGACAAAAATTTTGATATTTTTTAACTAATACATATTACAAATAAGAACACATTTATAAAACTATCTCTATCACGGGTTTCACTAAGAATATTTTTCAAGTGATTTTCCGACATGTTTAAATTATATAAATTATAATAAAAATTATAATATTTGGTCCATTTAGGACCATCATAAATTCACTTGATATACGCGATTTCTATAATAAAATGACGATACATACACACACAACTTTAATAAGCAGATGTTATTAAAACACTACTGAGTTTAACATTACAGGTAAAATACAATTATGGTGTTCTAAAAACCTACAAGGCAATGTGCCAGATAAACCGGTCCTTAAATAAAAGTAAATTTCGTACAAACGAAGTTGTAAAACCAAATGCAATACATAAAGGATAATTTTTCCTACAGTTAACTATTAATATTTTAAACAAAGTCATGTAGCAGCTCGTTACTTCACCGCAAGACAACAGCTCTTAACTAAGGAGGGGCTGTCGGAAATAATGCACGCTTACGTTAGCTGAAACACACTTGCCTTATTTTGCCCCTGCCTCAGATATATTATTTACAATAGGTAAATATAAAATAAATATTATGATATATCTATACATATTATTACATATTATGGCTGTGGTAGCCCAGCGGTGAGACCGTGCGACTCTTTCGAGGGGAGTTCACACCCGGTCTGGCACCAATGAGTTTTTCTATTAAAACTCATGTGTCTAATTGATAATTGCAATTTATCACACGCTTTTCGGTGAAGGAAAACATCGTGAGGAAACCTGCATATCTCTAGAGAATTTTGGAGATATGTGTAACCTACCAATCCGCCTTGGAGCAGCGTGGTAGGTCTTAGCTCCAACCCTACTCTCCAGAAACGGAGAGAGGAGGCCTATTTCCAGCAGTGGGATTGTAACAGGCCGCTACTTTACATTACTTTTTTTTATACATATTATAAAACAAAGTCCCCAAAAGCTTGTCTGTCTGTATGTAATCGATTTTCTCAAAATCAACTGAACGGATATTTTAAGGGACCGGAAGGTTTAGGTCAATAATACAAAATAAATTAGTTCCTTTTCTTTTTTTTTGTCTGGGCTAATCTCTGAAACGGCTTAACTGATTTTGATGGGACTGTCACTCTAAATAGTGTGTACACATATAGGCTTTTTAACTAGAATTTCTGGGGGAAAGGATTTATGCGGGAAAAAAATTGTGACACAACGAAGTCAACGCGGGCACGGCTTTTATTTAACAGACGTTATTACTGTAATATAAAAGCATTTTAACACAATTCGTTGGTTTCCAATGTTAAGCAAGAAATAATCGAAAGATAAATAAAAATAGACTAGAGAGAGAATAAATAAATTGTTTCGTTTCAAGACATGAATGATACAAAAAGAGTGGCGGCTTTTGTTATTTTATACAACCGCCTAATAAAATGTTTCAAAGATTTAGTTCTAATTTTTATCGACAAACCTTAAGGGTATATACGCTTTCCTTAAGTGTGCAAGTAACAAAAATATTAAATATATTTTTTTCCGGGTCAAAGCGTTGGCTAACAATGCGTATATTGCTGTGTAGAATAAAAATATAAATCTATGATTGCTGAATTTGCCTACCTGAGTGTTTCATTTGTAAGATAAATCCAAATAATGACAACCCTATTGACCACATTTAAGGCGAAGTTGTCACAGTTATTATACTCATATATTTATTGTGATGCAACTATATACAAAACTGCGATTAAAGAATGTAAATTTAAAATATTAACCGCCAAGTTTCTCGCTGGTTCTTCTCGATACACGAACGAATAACGCAGCGGATATTCCGAACCAAAAAAAATATTATTTTAATTTGATTTGATATGTATATAATGTCGAATTCTAAAACAAGAAAGAGAAATCTATAGAAAGCATCTTCAGCATTAGGGTTGAGGTACAAAGAAATTAAAGTTGAGCGAAACTTAAAAAGAACAAAATTATATATTATTCCTAACGAGGTATATAAATGTCCACTGTTCGTTACCATTATTATTTTATTACATGCCTTCGTTGTAAATATTATATGAGGCTAGTATGTGTATGAAATTAACTATTAGTAAAGTTTTTCACGAATCTTATTTTAATTATAGCCTCTAGTACAATGAAAAACGTTAAGTTTGATGCGAAATTTATGAGCAGTCTCTCTTACCTAGTGCAATGTGCTGATGCCATGGGCGGGCGAAGGCTTGGCGCGACGCCCGCCTTACGCCCTCACCTACGGACCTCCATCTGCTACTCTATGCCAGCCTGCGTAAAATATTTAGTTACATTTATTGTACAGTATTACTTTATAATAAATAGTATAGTAGTCACAAACCACTGCACAATATGCCAAATATGAAGTGAATGCAAGTGAAGTGAAAGATTTGCTCCGAAAACGACTTTAACTTATAAAACTAAATAAATACATTGTCATTATCATTAAGCAAATTTTTCACAATTTTTTTAAAGAAACTTTGCATTTAGTCTACGAGAATATTAAGTTGTGATAGCCTAGCGATGAGACCTTGCTACTCTTTCGAGGACGTCACGGGTTACAACCCCGGGCAGACACCAATGATTTTTTTTGTTAAAACTTATGTGTCTAATCGTAATTGCAATTTATCACACGCTTTTAAGGAAATTAAGGAAAACATCGTGAGGAAACCTTTCCCTAAAGAATTCTAAGGATATATGTACCCTACCAATCCGCATAAGAGAAGCGTGGTAGGTCTTAGCTCTAATCCTTCTCTCCAAAAATGGAGAGTGGAGGCCTATGCCCAGGAGTGGGATGGTAACAGGCCGTTACTTTTATTACTAGACTTGTATACACCTAGCCTTATTTAATTGTATTAGCATTTTCTGCAGAAACTGATTCATCATTCTCCTGCCCTTATCCCACTCTAAGTGGGGTCGGCACAACATGTTACAAATATGTTGTCACAAGATTTGGCTAAGTCTTTTACGACCGGCCGCCTGCCTGACGTCAACTTACTTTAGTCGCCTTTTACGACACCTCGGTAATAAATGAGAGTGGTCTATTCTATGCAGCCGGATACCACACGGCACATAACTTAGTCGCCTCTTACGTCACCTCGGTAAGAAAGGAGGGTGGTCTATTCTATTCTATTCTGCCGGATACCACACGGCGTTCTGCAGAAACTGATTATTGATATTAATTTATAATTATAGTAAGTACTTGTTACGTCATACCACTTCTTTCGTAGCTTGTCTAAACTGAGTAATGCGAAAAAAGATTTCCGTCTAGATCGAACGTATCCATCCGGTGTCCTTAACAATAAATAATATTTTAAAAATAGGATTGTATTGACTACCATGTTATTAAGGAACACTTAATAATGCATAACAATCTTTCTCTTGTATCATTGCCAAATAATCTTTACCATCCACGATTAGAAAAAAGTAATCCGTAAATCTATTCAAAAATTTTTTTAAAAAGAAGCATTTGTATAAGTTTATATTGAAACTTATGACAAATCGAATCTCCCAAGAAACATCAGTTCTAATTGTTAGTTTCTAAAATGAACCACAGTTACCTGTAGATATCTATAAACTGCTCAATGAGCTGTGCGCTTTGAATTTCAATTAGGCCTAGAAAATTTGCGCATCATTCAGTTTAATAGACGTTACAAAATCCAGCGTAGCGCGCAATTTTAATTGATTCTCATTGTGTACTATCAATTATACGAGTGGTTAACCCTGTCATCGTGTGATGGAACCAAAGTTTAGCCAAATTAACTTCATCGCCCTTAGGAACCTTTTAGTAGCCACAAACAAAAATAAATTGCCTAAAATTAAAGTTAAATACCCTGATGTTTCATAATAACATTAGGGAATGTTCGCATCTCTATGCGAATATGTCTCTTATTTTACTCACTGAAAACACAAATTTGCTCGTTGTCTGTTTTGAATGTTGAGTTTATTATACTTTGCGTTTAATGCTACGTATTTATTAAAATAATTATTTTGATAGTTATTTTACAAATTCGAACAATAACCTAAAAGAATAATCATTTAACGAACTATTGGCAAATATTTCTCAATTTATTACGTTGACTTTAAGCAATAGAGTTATTATACTAGAGTAGGGAAGCCAGCCCAAAATGTGCCATAGTATAATAAAGAGAAAGCAAATGAGGTTTATCATCTAAATGTTTATGTCTAAATGTTTTAAGTAATTTTATATATAAATATTTAATAAATATATGATTAGACAAAGATAACTATACGAATCTTATCTTTCGTCTCTCAATGTCACTTAAAGGCCTATTACTCTCCTGCTCTGGTATAACTAATTCTATGCTTTCAGCACTCAGTGGCGTCTTTTTACTGATCGTTGGCAAACAGATTGCTTTAAACCAAATTATCATTCTCCTACCGTTATCCCATTCTAGATGGGGTTGGTACAATATGTTTTCACCTTCCGTTCTCTTCTATAATAATTCGGCAACTTTTGCTCTACTCCTTTTATAAGCATACCACCCAATCTCTATACATCCTTCGACATTCATATTTAAAACTCTTTTGTTCATATGATTTTAATCCCTCCACAATAGATGTCCATACCAACTTAATTTCGTACGTCTCATCTTTTCTATAATGGGCGGAACTTTCAGACTTCCACTAATGTACTCATATCGTATTTTATCAAATCTTTACCACACCACATATTCGATTGCGTGAAACCAAATATGAAATACAATTATTACATTATCAATGCTTTGCTGAAGCTAAAACTATAAGTATTGAAATCACGGTTTTGTCGTACGATTGAATATTTTATGAACAAAAACTGTTTATTTTATATATGTATTTATTTCATTCTTCTTGGTACTCATTTTAATTATATATTATGTTTATTTAGATAGCTTTCAAACTAAAATTTTGTATTGATTTGGGACGAATTACACATACAAATTCGAGAATAAACAACACCAAAATTTTATAAAACTATGTTGTTGATCTATCGATACTTAGTAACTGAAAACAAAACATAGCATCGTAAAAAACCGTTCTGTGCTCTGAATTGTATTTTCAATTCTTTAAATCTATTGTATACTTTGTCTTCTTCCTTTTTACTTTCTGTATAGTCTGTAAAATGTGTTATTTCAATTCACTTTTCGTTCTCTATAGTCGTGCAGGCGCTGACGCTGTATTGTAGTTGCGGTATTCAGTCCTTTCAAAAAGTTATCTACAGTGCTGTGAACGTAATCCAGAACATTATTTTAAATAAAATACTTTTTAGTTGAATTTGAAAGACTGCTTCCCATATTTTTATAATTCAAAACTAAAAAAATTGATACCTCGAGAGTATCTTAGGTTGAATAATGTGTACTGAGCTCGTTTGTTTTTGCTGCTATGGAAAGACTGGATTAGCTCGTTGGCACAGTTGACCCTGCCTTCAGCTCTGGGGGTAACGAGTTCGATTCCCGCCGAGAGTCAAAACACAATTTGTTTGTTCTTCGAGTCTGGGTGTTAATATGAATTTAAAACCATATATGTATAATTAATTTACCAGTTGTCTGCCGTATACACAAGAACGTAATAAGTAAAATACTTATCCTGGGGACGGACCACCGTGTGTGTAATTATCCCATATATTTATGTATTTATATATACAAAATTAATAGATAAGAAACGCAAATACAACGACTTTCATTAGGCACGATCATAGGCATGATGTAAATAAGTGTGAGCGTAGGTAAGCTTCGGGAATAGTTTACGTAAGCAATGTCTTACCATACCATCCTTCCGGCGCTCATTAGTCGGGCGATGAACGTTATATTGACGTAGATATATAATATGAGGACCGAATAAATAAGATATTTATATATCTCGCACATATATTACGTATATCATCATTTTGAATATCACTGACCCATTTTCCAAATATTTAACTATGAACAATTGCGATGACTAAAAATATACAGGACTCCTTTTTCTTTAAGAATAATAACTGAATCTTCTTCTTTTTTTTCTAACCGACTTCTTTAGGCTTTTTTGGATATGTCCATTAAGGGTTATGTCAATTATCACCATGTTTAAAATGCGGGTTCGTGATCGCAATGATGACCATGTCGCAGCGACAACACTGTTGCCCACTGTCGGTGTGTTTTATTTAACTCAGTTTGAAAATATTTATACTGCCATTAGTAGATCGCCAGAACCTCGTCAGTTTGATTTGGAGGGTGTTTCGCTTGCAGGTGAGGTTGACATTTTAGGAAACTAGCTTGGTCGAGTTCCAAGAGGGAAACTACCTCATACATGGGATATAATTATGATAATTATCTAGAAAATGTCAAAACGAAATTGCGCCCTCCTGTGTCCGCGAGAGAGTTAAATACACTGTATGAAAATTCCAAAAAGAAAACCTTCAAGATACATCTAATAGTGATTTTTGGCAAAAGTAAATCTCAGTAAGTTGTTATAATAGCGGTGTTTGTTTTAGTAACTAAAATCCTAAGTTATTTCTCAATTTGTTAACCCAAATAGCAGTTGTCAGCATTAATCTTAGCAAATTATAGGGCAGTGCCTAGTGTAGTGGACAACGTTAATTGGTTCCCGTTGTATACTATCAATCATAGAAGTGGTGAACCCTGTCAACGCAATTTCGGGCCATACTTCATGAAAACAACATATCAAAACATCACACTAAAAATATTTTTAAAATTTTAAGTTATTGCTATTTAAATACTATTTATTCCTGCGATTTTGTCCGTGTCAACTTTTGTTTTGATATACTTTTAATTATGTGCTATGTAACTTTTGATATTATATAATTATCCTAGGAATATTTTTATCTTAAATTTTAACCCAGTGTATAAGTTTTAATTGAACTAAATTTCATCAATATCGCTTCAACGGATTAACCGGTATAGCATAATAGCGAGATTCTCGCATTTACATTAAGAATTAAAATATTTTTCGCAACAAAAAAAATGTAATATTAATTATCTTTGTCGTACGCGCGAATTAATGTAGTGAATGTAAAAAGTCATAGGATAATTGTCAACACCATATAACAAACAGCTCACCTTTTTTTAGCTCAGTGGAAAAATATAAGTAAAAACAATTTCTTCTTATATCACTTGATTTTAAATTAAATATGCATTCGTAATTATAAAAAAAAATATTTAAAAAAAACATTTAAATAGTTTCCAATGATACGATTCTGATTTACTGACCTTAACTTATACTTAGATCGTATCAATAATACTCGTAGCATTGAAAGAAGTCATATTAATTGTTTTATGATTGTTTGGTTTAGCTTTACAAAACGCCACGGAAACGGATTATTTTTTATTTAGCACGGTGAAATTAATTATGGATAAAGTTATTGATAATGAAATGTAACTAGTTTTAAGATTTATATTTTAAAAAGAGCAACCGCCGAGTTTCTTGCTGGTTCTTCTCGGTAGGAACTGCTTTCCGAACCAGCAATAAAGTTGACAATTCAAAAGCACTTGTTTACAAGTTTACTTGAATGAAGAATATTTTGAATTTTGAATTTTCGAATTTTGATGACCCAAAATGGTCACAGCTGGATTCAAGTGAATTCAAGTTGCCAAAAATCGATTGGCGTGAAAATCCCTTGAAAAGAGTATGTCCAGCATGAAGGTTGAAAGAAAAGGAGTTATTTAATCATTCCTTATTGTTATTGTAAAATAATTTAAAATTATAACCTATTCTAATAAATTTATCTTGTGCTTTTTATAAGTTTGTTCGCCGACCATGAATGCATTTACCCTCTTGCAATCTTTTGTGTTTGCCCCTTTCTTTCTGGATCGATCGTAATCTCCGCAAGGTGCTGTATCTCACAAATGTATTTTGTAAGTTTTTCGTTTGTAATGTTGCACACGAATTATTTAAAATCTTGCCTATTTTTATTCTTCAGAGCACAACTATGTATAGTATCATATACTACATTTCTGTATAATACACAGATACATAATGAAGTCAATTTTAATTCTGATTCTGAAAGGTTTCTAGAAAAAATTGGGGGTAATTTTACATCTATTTAATGTGATTTCTAGATTAGAATAACAGATATATTTTTATAGATCTTAACTACCTTGCAACACCAATAACATTTTGAAGGTAGTATGTACATTTAAGCGTAAACAATCTCAAAATACACTTAACGCTATATTAAATTTCTATTTGTATAAATTAATTTTTAAGATAATCGAAGAGATGATTAAATCAATTATCATCTCAAAATACAGCTTTCATATTAACATAACAGGTGTCTTTCATTCACATATTCCATTACTAACATTAGGATCGACAAGAATTTGAAAACATTTGTATTCCTTAATTGATACATACAAAATAATAAAATTAATATTTTCATAGTTTTATTTTTGTTTTGTTTGCTATGGGCATTAAATATAAAAAACCATTGTCATATACAGTCTAGTTATTGTTCGTATTATTCTAAATAGAGATAATATAAACCCATGTTAGGCCTTCTCCTATTCCTTAACCAAACATCGTTTCGATTCGCTCCGTTAGGCCAATAACAAAATAAAAATAAATAAATCAACATTCATATTTGTAATATTAGTATTGGCAGTTTAGATCAATAAACGGGCCCATGTAAATGGTCAGACTACCTCAAAAAGGTTGCGGGGAGCCGTTGGATCCAGGTGGCACAAGATCGTGTAGCGTGGAAGTCCTTGAAAGAGACCTATGTCCAGCAGTGGACGTCTATAGGTCGATGAGAGAGAGAGAGAAGAGTGTAGATCAACAAATATTGTAAAATCAATAATAATCGCTTATTTACACATTAAAGTGTGTAAATAAGCGAGTAAAGGATGGTTTGACGAACATTTTCTTACATTTTATTTCAGTTCCTTTTCTTTGACATTTATGTGGACTATTACAAACGAATATATGCGCCGCTATCAAATTCAAGTTCAAAATATACTTTATTCAAGTATACTTGTGAATAAGTGCTTTTGAATCGCCAACTCTACTGCCGGGTAGGAAAGCTGTTTCTACCGAGAAGAACCATCTAGGAACTCGGCGGTTGAAATGAAATGAAAATCTAATCTAAAAAATAATACTCTGAAATAAATATGAAAATATTTTTTATCTTCAATCACAAAGAAAACAACTCGAACAATTGCTTGAAAATATTATTCAGAGCGGAATTCTCAATGAGGACGGATAAAATAGTCGCTTTACTTCTGTTATATTCCGGCCTCACAAAACAGAAACAACTAACCCAATTCCATTTACTGCATAAAAGTACAAAGAATTAAAAAACTTAAGCTTAAAGTGAGACTTGTTTTCTTCAAGTCAGACTAATTATGTACGATATAAATGAAATGAAACAATAGGAATTTTTTCGGTATACCGCGAACGTACCGTTTGAAGGATTTTACAATTCTATGATGCTAACGCAAATATTCGCAAGTTACTTGCCTTTAGTCGTAGAGTTATGAGTATATAAATGTTCTGACGTCAATATTGACTAAGAACAAGTCTTAAGCAGTATATATTTGATTTATAGAATCAGGCGTTACTTTGCGGAATTCCATATTACAAGCACTATAACAGAACTACCTTGAACTATCCGCACGGGTTAAGCGAATGCATGCAAAGCCAATGTGTATGAAGCAGGCAAAATTTACGCACCTTACACATGCAGGACAAGTCATCACACGCACCCCAAGGCGCCTACACCAGCAGCAATGCACACAAGCAGCACACACAACCACCACCACAATCTCGACGATCGCTTCGCTCCGAAACCGAAGCATCATCAGGAGGATAGGCTCCACGACAAAATCGCAATGCCATGCAATGCAGTGCTGCTTGTGTGCATTGCTGCTGGTGGAGGCGCCTTTGGGTGCGTGTGGTGACTATAGCATACAGGATAGTGCCTGCAATATATATTTATATGAGTATGTTGTCAATCCAGTTTTCTAAAAAAATAAAAGGTTTAAATGGAAAGGACAAAATTTGTTCTTCATGTTATGGAGCTAGATATTATTTAAACCTCGTGGCAAATTATTAGGAAATCTGAAAGAGACTAACATTTTCTCATGACGTCCGATCCGATAGTTCACCTCTATAATATATGGATTTCAACTTATATATTAAAAATGATCTAAAAACAAAAAGTAAAGATAATGTGAAAGGTGATCTATAGGTATATAATTTTGTAATATGATTGGGATTTTTTTTTATCCTTACGTTAATTATATTGTTAAATCACATATACATAACATATATTTGAGAGTACAATCCTTAAATATACTCTATTTCACAACGTGCCATCGTAGTACGAAGAGAAGATTTGTACAATAACAAAGTTAGTAAAGTTTCGTCGCACTGGTTAACCCGTTCGCTAATTTATGGGTCTAGTACCACGACCTTTCATAATAACAAACAAAATTAATGGCTATGGTCACACAAAGCCGCTTAGGCTTATTGAATAAAGAATTTCTTCTTCCTCTATCATCAGTATCAGTATAACAGCTCATAAATTTGTGATGACTTTTAGCTCTAAATATGACAAACATGTTTGAATATAATGTAATATAACTGAAGATAAATGAACAAGATAACACACCTTGTCTTATAAAATTTTTACTTAATTCCATGCTCCATTTTTTTCGCCGCTTCTTTAAAAACTATCCTAGAACGTTAACTACTTAATCAATAATTTTGTTCTATAATGACTTGATTATTCACTTGATTAACTATTGTACATACAGTTTGTCCTAATAATCAAAGAATTCAATAGGCAAGCCGGCAAAATTGACTTTACAAAGTATATAAGATCGTTTAAGGATTCGTATTAAAAAACTGGTACCTATTTAAAATATTCATCCAAACACTAAATTAAAAATAATAATCCAAGAAGTTTAGTCATCCGGCTATTTTGATAGCGCAAGTCGAACTTGAAACGTGCATTTGACAAATTGGCAGATTAGAACTACAATATACAATAATAAGAACATTGTAAAACTAATCTTTTCAGCATCAATGAAAGTTTCATACAGTTCAAGACAATGTATCTCTTACTTCCGAGTCATAGAAAACGTTTTATTTCAGTCTAATTCCATTATACTGAAGCGGAAATTGAAAACGGAGTCTCACACCGTATCCAACCTTCTACAAATACTATCCAGTGAAAATACGTTAGTTCTAAAATTACTATAAAATGTTACCTACTCTATTCAAATGCGAGTAGATCTGAATAAACTCATTTATATTATACGACTAGTAAGGATTTCGATTGTCTCTTTACGTATAAAGCGTCGTATAACAAAATTGTAGATTTAATATGTTCAATGTTAGATTACTGACCCCATCCGATTTCATCCGTGTGCAATAGATTGAATTAACCTATATCAGTAATAAGTAGATTAAAAAATATATTTTGTAGTGTGCTAGACTTGGATTTATATATTTTATTTTCTGATTCCATGTTGCCCTAGTAATAATTAACGTAGGACTTAAATGAACCTAAACAAAAACCATTGAAACTTGAACAATCAAATAAATATGAATTAAGAAAAATAAATGAATCAAAAGCCCTATTTAAAATTGATACACCCCCATACATACTCTTAATATATTAACGCCGTCTACTAACCACGTCAAAATTTAATCAAAATTTTCTGTGTTCTAATGCTACTTCTACTCACAAAAAAATTGCAAATGTCGTACCTTACCTAGACTATCTACACCTCTGAATACCTTATAATTACAGTCCGATAATGCTTTATTAAGCTTAATAACTTTCTCTAAAATAAAATTTTTATTATTCTCCTGCTACTGATTCATCATTAATTTATGTAATACATAATAAATAAATTAATTTCCGCTGTCTGAGTAGAATAGACTACCCTCATTTCTTACTGAGGTGTCGTAAAAGGCGACTAAGGCAAGTTGACCCACCGCGTGGTATCCGGCTGAGTAGAATAGACCACACTCTTTCTTACCGAGGGGTCGTAAAATACGACTAAGGTAAGTTGACGTCAGGCGTCGGTCGTAAAATACGTAGCCAAATCATGTGACAACATGTTTATAACATGTTGGGCCGACCCCCCTTAGGGTGGGATAAGGGCAGAAGAACGATGATAATGATACTAAATTAATTAAGTTCTGTAAACTCTTCTTGCAAAAAAACTAACAATTTGTTACATTTACACTTCTATAATAAGCAAACCATGTTCAAAAAGGAATCATCATTAAAAATTATACTTTTCCAACTACAACAAAAGTCCTTGCGCACTGTATAAAATGGAAGTTTTTATAAGAGCGCACTTAAATCTTTGTGAATAAAATAACCCAGTTAAGAGCAACTTGTTATAAATATCTTTGCATTGTAAAACAGACTTAAATTCAATGTCTTCAGAATGACATTATCATTTGAAAATGTTACAGTAATTAACTTTCGATCTTGTTATTGTTTTTTTATATTCTTATTCTTATGTAATGCTAAGGACCTCAAGTAAATATTCTATATATTAGTCTTAACATCCCAATATCTCCGTCTAGAAACTATAGGTGATCAGAATATATCGCACGCTTAGTCTTAAAATGACCTAATTCAAAATTACACTTAATTGCGTTAGATACATTATAATCCTTATTTCAATGCTATCATGTCATCACGCTACGAACTATTTCAAAACCTAGTGTTTTCCTGCTCCTCCAAGTTATATGGCTCTTTAACATTCGTGCGCTTTGTAGGCGTTACGCTAAGCTTTCTATCTTATTTCTATTCTATTCTACGCTTTATTGCAATTTGCCACAAAACAACTTTTTTGAATTTGGTCACTTTAATACTAAGCGTTTGATATATGAACTACACCGTCACGGCTAATCGGCTGGACCAATATTAATTATCTCGGGCAAAATTAATGATTATACACTGGGGTAGTACATACAATAAAAAATTGGGAAAAGCGAAATAACACATATTTTATTAATGAAGGTACTTAAATTTTAAAGTTGCAGCTAACGAAGTCTTGGGTACCATAAGTCATCTATAACTATGTAAGTCATAAGATTAACTGATGTATGCTTCAATTTTTAGTATCTGAATGAGGTCCTAAGACTTGTGTGTGTGCGTGTTAATGCATATATAAAATAACTGCTGTGTGAGTGGGAGTCAGCTCTAAGTTTTCTATAAAAATATATGTGTATAAGTTTTTACAATAGTAATATTTCAGTTAAGGAAAACATAAATATCATCATTCTCCTGCCTTTATACCATTCTAAGTAAGATCGGCACGTGTTTCATCTAGTTATTTTACGACCGTTCGCTCACCTGACGTCAACTTACCTTAAATCGTCTTTTACAACACCTCGGTAAAAACGCTCGCAACGCAACGCTCTTCTACGCAGCCGGATACCACACGGCGGGTCGACTTACCTTAGGTGCCTTTTTGCCACCTCGGTAAGAATTGAGGGTGGTCTATTCTACTTAGCCGAACACCACACGGGGGGAAATTTAAATCATATCTTGAAAAAATACTGAATTGCTCTTGAGAATTTGTACATGTACAAGTATGTATATATGTAATTTGCAAATGCGCTTTTAGTAAATTAGAAGCTCAATGGTCCAGCTAATTTCCTCAGAAATGATGAGGGTTTTTCACAGCTCCATTTTCATAATTTATATATTTAGGTTTTACTGTATGGAAAATTGATGATACAAATTGCTTTAATCCGCGATAAATGTTTGATTAAAATCAATTTTGCATTTATTATATTTTAAATTTTTTTATTTTATATTTTAAATTTGCATTTATTTATTATAATTTTGCATATATTTAAATAATAATGCAACAAAGTTGCATTATTATTTAAAAGAATGATTTATTGTGTTTAACTTTCGCTACAGTTAATTATTTGTTTACATCTTTTATATAGAACAATATAAACAGTATCAATCTGCATTGTTTATATTGCATAATTCTCTTAGTCCTTATAAATTTAAAGCAGCGCGTGTTTGTTGTCAGTGGTCGAAATCCCAGAGCTTTTCGCTAAAGTACAATTTCGCAGACAGACTTTGCAACGAGACGCAAGCTTTTAAACTAAACGACGCCTAAACTACTTGAAGGCTTTTGAATAAATATGTTTCATGGACACATACACTGCTTATAATATTTTATTATTGTTGTATTCAATAATGAATTAAGTTTTATTGCAAAACTAGCTACAAAATTTAAATGCAAAGCTCTCGTAAAAGGTATCGTCTTCCGTAATATCAAATAACCTATTTATAGAATAAACAAAATTCAAATTTGATATTGATTCTGTCTCGTTATAAACTGACGGTCTGTGCAATTTATTCAATCCTAAAAATGTCGAGCTAAATTCACATGGTCGAATTTCTGAGGTGAGCAAACCTGTTTTTAATATGTCCATCGCTTGCAGTCAAAACAAAAAATATTGGATTCTATCAAGCTGCACGCCAGTTGCATGCTGTCAAAACCTAATATTTTCATTAATAAATATCAATTTGTCCTATCTGTGGTTGTCCAATTAATCATAGAAATTCAATCAATTACGTCACATGCACACTATATAGTTGGGAACTTTAATTGCTTTTGCTACGTGCAATCAATCAATGTAGTGGTAAACATTTGAACAAACATTGTTATGAAATGTTTGGTAATGCAAGTTGCAATATAAGTAAAGAAAACATATTTACTACTATTATTACTGCCTACGGCGTAGCAGTTATCTTAATCTTACAAGAAAAGTTTCTGTGTCCGATTCCCTTTTGGATAGATTAAAATTAAAATTAAACAATATATTTAATAATTTCATTAACAAAATTGTAATCGCTACTAAGAAGACCATAGAACCAAATCATCATCCTACTGCCCTTATCCCACTCTAAGCGGGGTCGGCCCAACATGTAACAAACATGTTGTCAAATGATTTGGCTACGTGTTTTACGACCAGCCGCCTGCCTGACGTCAACTTACCTTAGTCGCCGTTTACGATACCTCGATAAGAAATGTGGGTGGTCTATTCTACTCAGCCGGATACCACACGGCCGACCATAGAGCCAAATCAAAAATATAAAAAAGTATTGTTCAAAGAAACCGTTGACTTTTTTACATTTAATAAATATCGTTATAAAAATTAGAAAGGACAAAGTTCATTCTTGCAAAACACATCAATCGATCAGTATAAACTTAAAATTCAGTAAGACGTAAAACTAAATAACAATAATATAACAGAAGCTATAATATAATTATTTTGTTATAATCCGCGTTTGTTAAAAGAATGTATGTAATGCTAAGTATATGAAGCAGGCAACATTGCAATGCATTGTAATGCATTGGCATTACGATTTTGTCGTGGAGCCTATCCTCCTGATGATGTTTCGGTTTCGGGGCGAAAAGATCATAGCGATTGTTGTGGTGGTTGTGTGTGTTGCTTGTGTGCACTGTTGCTGGTGATGGCTTTTTGTGATACGTGTGGTGACTTATTCTGCATGTGTAAGGTATGTGAATGTTGTCTGCTTCATACATTTAGCATTACATAAGTTTTTTAAGAGAATGTCTTAAAAAACGCGGATTATACAAAATAATTCTATTAAAGCTTCTGTACTACGAAATTCCGCAAAGTAAGGTCTGCTTCAATAATTCATTTAATAATTATATTGCTTGAGGTGACAATGACAACGGTGGACAATATAATTCACAAACAACGCTGTTCTTCTTCCAGAGCTTCGAAGAGGGATATCGTGTATTATAAAATAGTGTTTAATCAATATGGCCAGTAAGTAATTTACAACGCCACGGTTAGTCCTATAAGGAGATTCAATCTTTTGATCAGGAAAGATCATAATTCGATCAATATATGTATATTGAACCAAACCTATACTATCTGCAACATCTACTGGATAAAGCTTGTCTATTTTCAACATTTAAATACTGATTAAAAGCAGCCTCTTAATTGTGCCACTGCCGAGTTAGTAAATACCTATCCCAATGATAGATTGATTTATTGGCAAATAAAATAAGTAATTAATTCTTTCGGTACATTGTAGGTTTTATCATTAACTTTACCTTCATATTAAAGCGTATGATGAATATAAACATCAATTAAGGTCATTTTTTTTCCATAATAACTTATTGATGCCAGTTCGGAGTTGTACCCACAAACCTTTGGCGAAGTTCACATGATCTATATTGAACTATAAATATCAGCACAGCCTCAATACTATACTATAAACATAGACTGTGGGCGCCAAATTTAATCTTGTGGCCTTATTTTATCGTAATTCCACCATGTATTGATTTTGATACTGAATATAGAAATGTGTCGATATCAAATGATGCAATTTGTTCACAGCACACCAACCCTCATGGTCCGTTTTCATTTATTTCCAGCATCGTGAGAAGTTTCAGCTGATATCATTTTTTGTCGATGTCGTATCTGAAATAACCTTTTGTCATTGAAAATAATTGATGGAAAAGTTTGAAATTTTATGCCCTATTTTCAATAAAGAGAAGAAGAAATTTACTGCTCAGTGAGTAATTAAAGCCGAAAATCTTTTCATAAAATGTGATCCATTATGTTACAAAAGGTTATTTTACTAAATTTAATAGTCAATTGTCATGACGTGCCCATAAAATTAGCCATGTTACTGCTGGTACTACATTATGTAGATTCAATTTTAAAACCTATTTATACTTTATTGATTTACTTAATTAGCATACCTACCTGCAACTAAATATACGCAGACTACGTAATCAGTGATTATTTTCCCGATTAATAATGCAACTATTTGTTTGCAGTACATGAATAATATAAAGAGTTAAGCTTGACTTTACAGAATTCCTTTCCTCACAGTAATAATAAAATTCAATCTCAGATTTTTAAATAATTTAATTTCGCAAGATTGTTGATTTTGTGATAGTGAACGTGTGTAGTGCTTGTGTATTGTGGTGGCGGTGGTGGAGGTGTTTGAATGTGTTTTTACGAATTTATCGGCTATGAAAAAACGGATAGTCCACTTACATACATTTAGCATTATATATATTTTTTCTATTTACTTTTTTAGTAATACTTTTTTTACTATGGATCTCCGTAAAGTAACGCATAATTCTATAAATTAGTTATATTGTTTACTTTAAATCATATGTACATATACATAGTCATATTTGGGGCAAGAGATTAGTAAACTTAACAAAGTTTCGTCGAGTTGTATAAACCGCTTTGTAATTTATGACTTTAGTTAGCGAACCTTCACTTGATTAGTTTATTGTGAATAATAAAAGGAGCTCAAGCTCAATGAAGCCTTATTTTGAATTCGGTCACTTTAATACTAAGCATGCGATATATACATTAATCAATTATATTGTTTTATGTATATATTGTCCATTTTTATTCATCATTATCCCCTGCCCTTATCCCACTCTAAGTGGGGTCGGCACAACATTTTAGAAACAAACATGTCGTCACATGATTTGCCTACGTATTTTACGACCGGCTGCCTGCCTGACGTCAACTTACCTTAGTCGCCTTTTACGACACCTCGGTAAGAAATGAGGGTGGTCTATTCTACGCAGCCGGATACCACACGGCACATACCTTAGTCGCCTCTTACGACACCTCGGTAAGAAAGGAGGGTTGTCTATTCTATTCTGCTGGATACCACACGGCGTATATTGTCCATTTTTATTGCAATCCTTAAATGTAAGTGTGCCGAGCAAGTTGACTCGCAAACCTCTTGGCTGGTTATACCCGCCGCGCTCCATAACCTTAGGCATTTTTTTGCTTTAAGTAGATTAACAAGAGAATTTAATGCAATCTGCGATTCTTTAGATGTGTTCAGCGATAAATTTATTAAATAAAAAAATTAAAATCTTAGGCACATCTTGGAGCCTTAGTTTCAGATTTTGATTAGTTAATGGTTGTTCTTATATACAAATGTGGCACCTAAAGGTAGCACATTTAATGCCTTTTGGGTTTTACTTAGTTTAATTTAATGTTTTGAATGTAACTGTCACTGGTTGTTCCTAATACATAAATAAATAAATAATCAAACAACCTCACTTGCCTTTATAAAACCCCAACAAAGCAAAAAACATTGTATATTCAAACAACGATTCTCGTTATAATTATTTTTATAACAATAAAGTAAGCACTAGACAAACAGGAATAACATTGTCTCTCATCTTCAATTTCCCGGGAGCGAAACATAATAATATACAGTGGTGTCGGGGGAACGGAAACCAGTTGCTTCAATTTTATTTTAGAAAGATTTATTTGCCTTGGATATTATCATATTGTATATTTCATGAACTTAGATTTTTTATTAAAATATTTTGATATTTTACTAGGTGTCATAGCAAAACCAATATAGACTAAACTGGTTTCCAGTTTAATATGTTTACAATAGAAAATTGTTATAAAATGGGTAAAAGAAAGATACTAAAATTACTTTATTATAATTATACAAACAACTTTAATTAATATCGTATTACATATACGAAATTTTCATTAGGCGAAGACTCATCAAAACTTTTTCTTCGAGCACATACAAAAAAGTCGAATACTTAACATTACCTGCAAGCTTAACATTTGATTGAACTTTCCATACGAGTGTCTTTATGATATTTGCTGTCATTGTTACTATTAATCATTTGAAGAACATTTCTTATTAACACGCCACTTAGACACAGTTTCTGCTTAAAAGTTAGTCAAAAAAGAATAAAATCCTAGCATAAGTTTACTTATTTACTCATGTGACATTCTTTTTTATTAATATTTAAGATGCAGTTAATCTATTTGTTATTGAAAAATAACATGCGAACTTAACATAATAAACCAGCGACTGAAGGGCTGACTTCTCGGCTCAAAATTACATGTAAATTTCACTAATGACTTCCATTTAGTATATTCTAAACTAGGGTCTGCTTTTAATGCATATTGCTCATTAATACTTATGTAAAGTTTATCGCTATCACGTTTTATATGAAACAATGCCTGCTGACCTCAATCTTAATGGTATTATGAATTAATAAGAAATTAATGCCACAAAATTTCTATACCAGATTGTAGTACCTACTTTTTTTATGAAGAAAGGGGGAAATGTAGATATTGGCATAATATTATAATATTTAAAATTCGAAATTGTTATACGAGTTATAGAGTAACGGCCTGTTACTATCCCACTGCTGGGAATATATAGGTCTCTTCTCTCCATTATTCGGAAGGAAGATTGGACCTAAGACCTACGACACTACTGCCTAAATGCGGATTGGAGGTTACACATATGTCCAGAATTCTCTAGAGATATGCAAGTTTGCTTGCGATGTTTTCCTTCACTAAATTGCAATTAACAATTTGACACATAAGTTCTAATAGAAAAACTCATTGGTGCCTGCCCGGGAATTGAACTCGTGATCCCCTTGAAAGAGCCACACGGTCACACCGCCAGGCTACCACAGCTTACATTTGGTATACCGCCAAAATAAATCTCATATATGAAGGCGTTTTTTGTTTTCTTCGTGTCTCGAAGTAAACGAACGGATTGTTATTATAATATCTAAATGTTATTTTACCCAGTATCTGATCAGTTTATAATTCACCAGTCATTTCTCACGATCAATATCGAATTCAGCTGTCAATCTAAGATGAAAGTTATCAACTTGTTTGATTTTGTTAGGTTTGAGCTTCCGTATTTATTTAACATTGGCCTCAATATCATTAATTTAATTCGAGTCAAATTAAGCATCATTTAGGTAAATATCACAAGATTTTATGTATTATTACATCGATATTATATATATCGATTTTTGTAAAATTTCGGAATACATAGCACAGGGTTTATTTTTTCCGTCTACATCATCATCCTCATCATCCTTGTGCCCTTATCCTACTCTAAGTGAGGTCGGTACAACATGTTCCAAAAACATTGTCACATGATTTGGCTACGTATTTTACAACTGGGCGCCTGCCGGACTTTAACTTGCCTTAGTTAAGACTAAGTAGTAATTTTAGTAGTAAATTACGACTGAGTAGAACAGACGACCCTCATTTCTTAGCGAGAGGTGGTAAAATACGTTTTACGACCTCTCGCTAAGAAATGAGGGTGGTCTATTCTACTCAGCCGGATAGCACACGGCATTAAGACAGTAATGTTTTGTCCGTCTACGTATAATTTTAACAAAATACAATTAAACACTTAAGGGTAGAGTTTGCAACTCTTACACAAATAAACGTGGCTGTATTTTAGTATCATAATGATCTTATCGCTTTGTACTAGTAGGTTAAAAAAATCTTTATCAAACTACACCTTTCCTTTTGCTCCATTCTCTAGCGACCGCTGTAAAGCATTGTAATGGGGACGCATACATATCCTCCTTTCTGTGAAAAGCTCCGGTTTAAGAGCTTTGCAGATCCTAATTTATCGCTACGTTGGTTAAATAAAATTATTCATGAAGATATTACATAAAGCTTATTATATAAGGTTTATGTTCACAAAGAATAATTTACGAACGCCTTTTTAAAATAAAATTGATAAAGGAGCAATGAATAACACTTATTGGTGTTCATATCGCAGAATTTAATCTGATCGCTCTTAATAAAATATATATGTTTTATATATTGCTATTAACTTAGTCAATAGTTGTTTAAATTATTTGAATAAACAAAAAGAAGTGGAACGCAATATCAAATCTTTTAATTATATTCTAGTCAAGATATATTCAAAATTTTGGTTGATAACAATAAAATTATAAAAATTTCAAAATTATAGGATTACTTGTAATTAATAATTCAATAGAACAATTTTAGACTGCCTTATTAAAATAATTCTTTAATTTACAACATTGAGCGTCTATATAAGCTGTGATAGCCGAGCGATGAGATCGTACGACTCTGTAGAGATGTTGATGGGTTCAAACCCCGGGCAGGCACCTATTTTTACCAAACCAAGTTTTTCTATTAAAACTTGTGTATAATTGACAAATGCGAATTATCACACGCTTTTCGATGAAGGAAAACATCGTGAGGAAACCTGCATATCTCTAAAGAATTCAAAGGATATGTGTAACCTTACCAACCGCATTGGAGCAACGTGGTAGGCCTTAGCTCCAGTCCTTCTCTCCAAAAACGGAAAGACGAGGTCTATGCCAGTGGGATAGTAGCAGGCCGTGATTTAGGGTGTCTTTATAACAAACAATGATTCCAAAAAAGTTATGAACCATAAGATTTTTTTTTTCGAAGCAGGACAAACCTGCTCCGAATCTGTACGTATTTAAATTTTAGAAAAGTATTATACCTTCTTCTTTGGCCATAATCTGTACCAAAATCAATAATAAAATTGGATGATATTTAATCCCCTAATAAGCCTCAGTTAATGGATACAATCATTATCCAGTTTAAGTAGAACAATATAGCATTAATTTATCTGATAACGAACAATTTTTTTTCATTTATATGTAAAAGCAAACACAGTTGCACGCACCAAAACTTTTTACATATAAAATTGAATTTTGTCTCTATATCCTTTAGATTGGGACAATGGCTGGACAAATGACGGTTTCAGACGATCTTTAGCCAAACGAACTTACTCTATACGAGACTTTTACAACCGCTTTTAAGGTTACAGGCCGACAGCGGTCTGTGATCTTAAAAGCGGTTGAAAGACCACTCTTTGGAATTCTAAGACCTCAAATTTATAATTACAAGTCACCATGGTTGTATTCCCATACATATATTTTTTTAATTATAAATGCGTAAAAATTAACAAAATAAATCCAGTTGAAAGATCTAAGAAAAACTAATGATGAATTGACTGGCCCGTTGGTGTAGTAGGTAGTGACCCTGGTTTCAGCTCCGTGGGTCACGGGTTCGATTCCCGACGAGGGCCAACATTTGCTATAAACAATTTGTTGGTACTCCGAGCCTGGGTGTATATTTGTATTTAAGTATGTGTTCAAATTTATATATGTAGTATATCTACCAGTTGTCCGTCACCCATAATACAAGTATTTAGTTACTTACTTTTTGGACGAATATATTTGTTTAATTAGGACATTTAACTGGAATTATATTTAGGAAATCAATCTAAGAAGAAATTTTTCAAGGTAACATTTGAAAGATTATAGTGAGTATACAAGGAGAGAATCTATTATAATAAGTAAGTAAAAAAATTGTAATTAGAATTTTTGAAAATTTCAAACCAAGCCCGTCTGACGTTTCATGCCTGTAATAAATTTTGCCTCTTATTCCAAGATAAACGAGGTGTTATTCGTTGACACAAGTAATCTTATACATGACAAGCGTAAGATTACCTGCCTGATAATGTTTATCTTGTTATACATGTATTTGCTTTCTAAACACATCATTTTTGAAAATAAAATTAAATACAATATGGTGAAAGGTTATTTGTATCGATAGGAACACAAAAAAATCAAATAAAAACATTAATGTTGTGTTAGTTGGTTTCCTTAAATTTAAAATCTTATTACCCCTAAATAACATATACTTACAACATAAATTCTACATGCAATTTAAACAAAATTATAGATTGTCTCTTAAGCATATTAACATGAGTTTCCAGCCTTTATCTTGCGTTATGAAAGTATTTTCAAATATTTCTAAATTATATACAAGTTATATAACTTTGTATATAAGATTACAAAAACAAAAACAAATCTAGTAAAGGCAGTTAGTAATTAAAAATTGTTATCAAAATACTCCGTCACCAGAACTCGGACCAGTAATTATACCAAAATATCAGAATATTTAATAGCCGATATGGATTAAATATTAGTCATTTACTGCCCAAATTTATAAAAGCCGTTTAAAATTTTTAAAGCATGCCAAATGAATTAAGTAATTTTGAGTATATAAAATTGTTCCTGAAGTTCCTCCTTTCCGTTTGAATCGAATATAACTATTTATATTTGATATATCATACGAAACCTTACTAGATAAGCATCAGCACATTACAATAATCCGTTAAACATCTACTACAGACTATCAGACTAAGTCTATATAAATAGCTTTCCTCATTATATTTTAAGCCTCTGCTTTTATAGGTAAATGAGCAAAACGAAATCCTATTACGTTCCTATTATGACGTAAACCTAATTAGAAACGTATTAATAGATCTAAACTCTTTTTAAAGTTAAGCTGAGGCCTGCAACTATGCTACTGCTGGCTGCTTATTAAATATTGTATATTACAAATGGCGACCGTAAATTAAACAAGAGGAATGCCAATTCCAAATTCAATTATTTACAAAAGTTATTAAAAATCTATGTAATAGTTTTGAACTATTATTATATAATTGGAACAGTGTGGAAGACACTACACAGATACAACAGAAGTATATTCTAGGCAGATAGATAATACACATTATTGCACACCATTACAATACATGTAGATAGTCCTAAAGGTCGCATAGGTACAATAGGCGGCTTTAACGCTAAAAGCGATCACTTCCAAGCAACCTTAGGACAGAGGACTTAAACTATCAGCGATGGGGTGTACAAAATATCTACTAAATATTAATCTACTATAAAATATTAATTAAAGAAATAAATACGTAAAATCTATATGACAAAAAGATAGAAATTTAGTAAGATAAGTATGATAATAAAAGGACGCTAAGGCCTTAAAAATTCGACCTTATAAATGTATATTATAAAATCGAATCCATCAAAGAAACAAGCAAACTTAATAACGAAATTTCTTACTTTACTCCGGCAAATACGTGCAATCCTTATATTAAGTTAGTTCAGAATAATGTCTGGTGTAAACTTCGGCGTAGATACTCGTCGGGTTTATTTTCGGTCCTCACAGTTTAGACTGAATTTGAGCACAAAAGTTTATCCTACCTATAAGTATTTTCCTTCAGCCTTATAGAAAAGCTTTTAATATATAGTACAGTTTTTCGTAGATAAAAGTTACATTATACTTGTTATAGTAATCATACTGTACGTGTTATTTTTCCTATACTCGCCCATTTTAGAGTTTTTTTTCAGATCCACTTGTGTGCCTAAACAGTATTTACAGTTTTCAAATTTTAACTGTCGTGAGTAGTATTCATAGTTTATGTATAGAAATCGGTTACACTCACGTCTTATTTTATAGGGTAAACCCGGCTAGTTTTGAGTCAACCCGGGGCACTTATTCATTAGCTCTTTACATGGTGTTATCACGGCGGGAACCGCCTGCAGCAGCTCGCTGAGCGCGACTCCTGAGTGGCTGTTGGGGGACGGTAGCAGCGGTGGTCGATCGTCTTCAAAGTATTCTCTGTCGTTCTAGTCTTCGTTATCAGATGCACGGATAAAATTCGTGCATGCGACGCTTATGTCGGGTTTAAATCGGTCTTTACAGTGTCACCATAACAACAATCACATATACGTAGTAAAAAAAGTAAAGTAACGGCCTGTTACAATCCCACTGCTGGGAAAAGCCTCCTCTCTCCATTTCTGGAGAGAAGGGTTGGAGCTAAAACCTACCACGCTGCTCCAATGCGGATTGGTAGATTACACATATCTCTTGAATTCTCTAGAGATGGTTTATATGGTTTCCTCACGATGTTTTCCTTCACCGAAAAGTGTGTGATAAATTGCAATTATCAATTAGACACATGAGTTTTAATAGAAAAACTCATTGGTGCGTGCCCGGGTTTCAACTCGTGTTCTCCTCGAAAGAGTCGGTCTCACCGCTCGGCTATCATAGCTCTCTCTCATATAGGTAGAGTACAGAAGTATTACCGGGAAAAAAACGAACCAAATGAAATAATAGAAAGAAACACATAATCAAATTTACAATCAAATTATTGCAGAAAACCGTGACCGTAAACGGCTACTATAATAATTACCAACCAATACAGATGACACAAATGTGTTTTTGGAAATAAGGTTATATTCAAAACTTTAATGTTACACAAATAACAATTAACTAGCTGAGACTAACTTCAGCTCAGCGGCATACAGCCAGGAGAGCACAACAAATTAACTAAGGGCAAAACTTATTTGTTATACTTACTTCAGCAGCATTATGGATCAACTTAATTCCCTTCGAGACAAATTTAAAGAAATATTTATTGTTGCATTAACTTTGCAACAGCATAAATTTTATGCAGCAAAATATATAGCTGATAAAAAAATTGACAAATACGTACATACAGGCTCCGAATAAGCAACTTACAAAATAAAGAAATCGTTTGTGAATTATGCTATAGTCCCGACTTATAATATAATTCTAAAAATATTTTTTAAGCCTTTTACGATGTCCATGGTTCTTCAATACGTGGATCGTATGAGTCATTATACTCCAACCATGCACAAGACAAGAATGACAAACTGTTATGAGAAGTTGTAATAATTATATTTCGTAATTATATAATTACGAAATATATAACAAAAAATCATATGTAAATTTGAATTGTTTCTAATTGATTTGTTTCTTTTCATTTAAAACAAAAATTAATATCTATCACCTCTAAAACCAACTAAATTATTATCTATATATCTATAATATATTATAAATACATATTATAAAACAAAATCCTCAAAATCTGTATGTTTGTGTGTGATCGGTTCTCTCAAATGAACCGATTTTTGAATGGTTATAAATAAAAATATACATATATATATATAGAAAAAATATAAATATAAGTATGCCTTGTAAAATTTTAAGTTAAAGTAACTAGTAAATCTTTAAGTAATTAATCTGAAATATATATTTATGACACACTGACTTTCACGCCGGCGAAGCCAGAACTAATCTTAGTATAAAAAGTGATGTAAACAATAATCACGATAATAATAAATAAAGCATTTAACAACATCGTGGACAAGTATGTTACGGCATGCACTTAAACATTGTATGTGCTTTATGTTGAATATATATTATGTAAGTTGTATATATTAACACAGCTGAGATAATAACTTTGCAGAAACGTACGCGCTTACACGAGCCAAAGTTGTTGTTACTGTAAAGTAGGTAATGTTTGCGTCCGCCAGCCTGCCGCTAACAAAACCACCCGAGCGAGCTTGTTTCACATGACGTCCTTCCTATTATATGACACGTCCACGGAAAACCATTCACAAGATTCTAATTTTATAACACCGCTGGGAAAATTTAAAACTTCCAAGCTAAAATTAATTTAAAGACGAGTTAAAGTGCTTTTGAATAGGAACTGGCGTAATACGAGGAATAAAGAATTTTTAGTTATGGGAAATTCTAGCTTTACGAGTAATATGCATACGTTAAACTTCCTAATCGAGGTATTTCACCTAAGTCAGAAATAGATTTTTAATCTTCAAAAATTGTATACCTTAGTAGGTCTGCGTGTCAAGTCCAGCAGGCCTACCGTGATCTCTTATTGCGACTCAATTGAACACGTAAACTAAATTGTTTTGCTTTTTCATACCATGAAGTCTTAAAGACGCACACTTTAAGTCGTTGCCGAATGAGCGTTCAGAATGCGTCCTAAAAACATTTGAATAAAAGAAACAGAGTCTTTTATAGTTTATATAACGTTGTCCTTTTCAAATACACTTCATGGTACGAAAAGAAAGCAGTTGGGTTTAGGTACTGACTTTGAAGTAAATCGTTTTCTAAAAGTTCTTGGTAGGCCTACTGATAATCTTCTCGTATATAAAAATAATTGTTTGTATAACGTTTAAAGACTCCGAAACGGCTGGACAGATAATGAATTCTTCTTTAGCATCATCTCAGCGGATAATCCTGTAAAGTTTGGTGGCGATCGGAACACTTTTTTTTACTGTTGAGTACTATTTCGTGGGGAATTCGAAATTAGTCTGGTAGACTGAGCCACAGAAACGTGTGGCCGGACAGCTAGGATAGAATAAACATGTAACGTATCATTATAAAGCGTGTTTAATACTTGATAAATTATAGTACAATTTTTTCACTGAACACTGTAACCAGTAGCGAAAGGTTACTCAATTTCCCTTTTATGTTACAAAAACCACAGCTCAATTATGTAACATGACATTGAGGAATATTGTTCCCTCTTGGCTGCAAGCCTATTTAATTGTGTAGACCTTTAGGGTTTACATCCTATAGTACAAACTTATGCGGAGTTAAATTAATTTTCTAGCTTGAAACAAATGAAATCGCAGACTTCAGTTTCTACGCAACGCACCACAAATAAGCCCTAAAATTTCTATCAATACTTCATTATTAATTAAGTAAATTATGTTTTAAAAATAAGAACGATTCACATTTTTTAATTGTTAATATATTACATAAAAGAAATACAGCAAAGGAAAAAAAAGGTTACTCACATATCGTTTTATGTATTCATAATCCTTGGTTCAATTTCACTGGCATCGTTTGTAGGTCATCCTTGTACGATGTTAATTTAAATAAGGGCAACCCAGAAATGGTACAATGCCATGAATATTATATTAATATTCTTAATTCATAAAATATTTCAATTTGCAAATTAGATACTCGTATAGATAAAAATTACTCTTTGCGATTGATCAGTGCCATATCTACGTTAATTATACTGAAATGTACGTTATTGTGGAAATTATTAAAATATACATAAGTGTCGATAAACTATTATATGTAAAATATTTCACCCCTAGATCTAATATCGTGAGTCATAGAAATTATTTTCTAAAAACATTTCGTTGCTTCTTCGAGTCTATATTTATGTATTTATTTAATATTATGTTAGTATTTATTTACCTGTTGTCTTTATTATTATTATTTATTACACTTATTTACAAATTACACATAACATTTTCGGAAATAAATAATTAAAGGTCTCATTAGAGTTCAAATCCACAAACAATAGACAGTAGACTTTAATAGCCCTTCATTTAAAGTAACTTGTAACAACTATTCTATGAATACATTCCTAAAGAAGCAATCAGTCTCAAAACTCTGAAAATAACATCGAAGACTTGAAAATTAATGTAGCCTGGTACTGTAAGACGGTTAATAAAGCTACTGGCGACGCTAAAATAATTCCTGACAGATATCGCCGCCTTTTGCATTACTGATGGCAGCTATCTACCTCGTTTCTCGCCTGATTAGCATTCTGAGCTTGCTTTTTAAAGCTCTTCTCTCGTAACGATGTTGAAAAGCTTCCTAAAGACAGATCTCCCAAACTAAGGCTACTACTAAGTAAAGGCTGTATATTTGCATATTATGGAACCTAAGCGATATTTGTAGAAATAAAGACTTAACTAACCAACATAATGCATGATTTAATAAAAACGATTTCGGATGAAGTAAGAAATTTTCGAAACTTTACCCTTTTAATAAAACTATTTAGTTAATGCTTAACGATCACATATCTTTGCCAAATTAATATTATTGTCAAAGGTTGTCTGTGAGAGATCGCTTTAGCGATAAGACCGCCTTTGCACGCTTGTTATAATTAATTCTATATGACCAATGTATCTCTGTATAGTGCAAAAAGAATAAATAAATAAATATTAATACGTCAAATTAATAACCACTTATCAAGTGATTACAAGTAAATTTTTTTGAACATTATTGTATATAACAAAATAAAAAACTTATAGTATACTAATGATATAACTGTAAAAAAATATCGATATTTGGGATTATCAGAAAAAAAAACAGTTTTATATTTGGAATTAAATGTTAAAAATTCCATATGAAACTGGGAATATTGAAATTAAATAGACCTTTAACGTTATCAGAATTAGCTGTCTTTAAGCCTGTCATTAGTCTTTAAATACTTATCTAGATACATTATAATGTTAATTCAAAAATACGAGTACAAGCAACAGAGTATTTTAACACCAAATCAATTTGTATTCTCTCGATCTATCGTTGCATTTCATTTGAATTATCCTTCGCTATCTATACACAATAAAACTTAAACTGTTGGAGAGTACAATAAACGAAAATTGAAT
This sequence comes from Morpho deidamia, assembly GCA_947086505.1. NCBI lineage: Eukaryota > Metazoa > Arthropoda > Insecta > Lepidoptera > Nymphalidae > Morpho > Morpho deidamia. Next base: position 9,265,059 of record CAMTZC010000025.1, read on the forward strand.
AAAAGTAGACTCCGTGAAGAGGCTAATAATGTTACTCAAGACGCTAATATAATTCACGGCGGATATCGCCGCGCCTCGCATTCCTGATGGCCGCCGTCCATCCCCTTCGTCACTTCATTCGTATTCGAGTCTCGCCGCTGTAAACTCTATGTCCTTGTAACAATACCTCGTACAAAATTCCGCACGTACTTTCGCTGAAAGGCGGATTTCCTGAACGTCGTCAGATTTTTCTTCATAGTATATTTCACTACGTATTATGAACAGAAGTTCCCCACTAAACATGTATGTATGTATCGCAAAGATACATTCAAAAGTATCGGACGGGATTTTACACATTTCTCACCAACACACATATTTAAAATTTGTTATGGTTTTGTTTAAATTGTCTGAAATATTAAGATAGATTTTAAGATATTGACTAACTACGACTTTTATCGAAAACGCTGCCTAATACCTTGGATATATAAAACAATGTAGGATTTGCATTCATTTATATGTATCGAAAAAAATCTGAAATAATATTATAATACGGACTTCACATATCTTTCAAAAATAGGAATATACCTATTTTATTTTTTGATAAAATGATTACATTCAATGTAATGTGAAAACTATTTCAAAGAATACATAATAATCTTTACCGTCTCTAATACCTTAATTACCCAGTTTGAGGCACTTCAATCACTGTTGGATCAGTACAATCTTGTATTCTTCATGGGAGTATTTATTTAATTAATTATTGTCTATAATTTTGTAATATTTTTTATTATGTAGTTTTATATGTGTTCGTATTTATAGCTTTAGGATAATACTTTGAAGACATTACAATTCCGTACGTACGCTCGAAAAGCGTACTTCGGGAACTCAATTTAGCATAGTTTTATTCCGTCCTGAAAAGTATACATTTTTCTATGTTGTTGTGAAATTTGCATATTTCTTGCATATGGATGTAATTATTCAATTGAATTATAATGCTTCACAAAATGCATTTAATTTTCAAGCTTCTGTAAATAGTATCGAACGAAATGTACACATATGGCTACGTCTCATCCATTGACGCATAATAATATATTAAAATATAGTTGATAAACTAGTTTGTTTTGATTATCAATAAGAATATGAAAATATGAATACAAAAAATGAATGTTTTGTATGTCCCTTATAGACTCCGAAACAGCTGGACCGTTTTTGATGAAATTTTCTGAATCTTTAGATTAACCCAGTGGATGATCCTGTAAAGTTTGTTGGCGAACGGTTTGTTTTATTACCCAACCAGACTGAGCCACAGCCACGCGTGGCCGGACCGCTAGTTATTTATATAAATTGATTGCCACTTGTGCCGTAATTATTTCGATTGTAGCGCTGTCACAAAGATAAAAAAAAATTTGTCATGATTGAAATGAACGTAGCTTATATAATTTAAATTATATTGTATAAAACTATCATTAATATTAACTGAATTAACAAGTATTCAAAAAATTTCAATGTAGATTAATATTAAAAAGTATCATTTTACTGTAATAGCCGTGTGGTATCCGGCAGAATAGAATATACCACCCTCCTTTCTTACCGAGGTGTCGTAAAAGGCGACTAAGGTATGTGCCGTGTGGTATCCGGCTGCATAGAATAGATCACCCTCACTTTTTATCGAGGTGTCGTAAGAGGCGACTAAGGTAAGTTGACGTCAGGCAGGCGGCCGTTCGTAAAATACGTAGCCAAATCATGAGACAACATGTTTGTAACATGTTGCGCCGACCCCACTTAGAGTGGGATAACGGCAAGAGAATGATGCTGAGAATGATGAGTATCATTTTACTGTAAGTATATTATGTGATAATTCCGGTTCTAAGCGCGGTAAGTAGGGCAAACGAGGGTCCACAATAAATGGCGGAGAAATTTCTTTCCGAGATGATACTATATATATAATGATACTATATAACTTATATTATTTTGTGTGTACGACGTAGTTTCACAGCAAATTTGAACCATCAAACTGAAGTCAAAGAAAATTGTTTAATAAATATGTTTTAAAGGGATCAATGGACCGTGAAATTTCGTATAAATTAAAGTGCAGATATCGCTTCTCTAACTCCTAATAGCTGCCATCCATCTTCATCTCTTAATTCGTATTCCGCTCCCGCCGTTGTAAGCTCTATGTTCCAACAACAAAGCTTTGTGCAAAATAAAAACCCCGCACGTAAATTCACTGAAAGGACTAACGTTAGCATTGTTTTTTTATCTTTTCAATGTTTGGAACTGTTTTAGTAAAAATACTAGTTTGTAATTTATATTTCAATTCTAAGGAATCCTGTCCAAATGTTTGTTTACTAAATTGCTGATAATATAGTAACATTGACTGGACTGTTAGCTTAGGTGGCGTGACCCTGACTTAAGCTTCGCGGGTCACGGGTTTGAATCCCGCCGAGGGCTAGCATTTTCTATACTGAAATTTATGGTTTCTTCGAGTCTGGGGTATGTATTTAAATATTTATTTAAAAATTATATATATGTGTATTTACCCCTTCTGTACCCCTTAAAACAAGTATTAAGTTCCTTACCTTGGGGAAAACGACTATAAAACGTGTAATGTCCCATATATATTATTACTAGCTTTTACCCGCGACTTCGTCCGCGTGGACCGTAGTCCTGTAATACTCAGTAGCTTCTATCGCTACCCTGCAAATATCTCCATCACAAAAATCAGATCGATCCGGGGGGTTAAATAGCAGTTCCTATTACATTTATTACGCTACTCGAAAGTCTATATTAAATAAGATTTCCTTCAGGCCATTACTATTATTTAGCAAAGATATTAATTTGGAAAGATTCGAATAAAACCATAAAATAATTGTAAAACCTCTCTAAGTGGGCAGCAGCATCTTTCAGTTTATCTGTTAATGTGAGACTCTATTAGGCCTGATTAAATTAAAAACATGATATAATTTTTTTTTAACAAAATTCTAAACACTCGTTTGATAACTTTTTAGTATAATCTTTACTATTTATATAAAATACTGCTCTCAAACCAACATCGATGCAATTTGGCACAATTAATGTTTATACTCGTCATCAGGGTAATTTATAGGCTATGATATAGGTCTATCTAGGTGTATCTAGAAATCCTATTAATTTAACAGGAATAGCACGAAATTCGTTAACGCCATCTATTATCAACCTATCAAAGTCACATCTGTAATTTGAAGAAGGTTATATATATCACGTTATTTGATTTACATCGAAAGAGTTATTTAAAAAAAGTTTTAATATATTATAAAGTTTTAAATAGAAATATTTACTGAATAAATTTAACTGAGCTATTAAAATGAAAAATTAATGTAATAAGTTATACAAAAAAGTAAATACAAAAATCCGCCTGGCTGTTACGTTTTCACGCCAAATCAGCTGAACCAGTATCGATAAAATTCGGCACAATCAACTTTTTTACATCAAGGTAACATAAAGGCGATAGAAATTCTGTGAATGCAACAGAAATACGATGACATTACCATTTCTTTACTTTCAAAAATAATACGATTTATATATGTGAATCATTTTTGGAATGGCACTCCCTGGGTACAATTAAGTTACTTGAATCTTTGTACTTTTTGTCCAATCTTTAAGCTTGAATTTTGTATTTGTAGACAGACGCTTTTGAATAAAAAAACACGTGTCCTAATTTAACGTTAGCTAAAATGACTGCAAAAGGCGAATGGCGTATGCGATTCGCACATAACTGCCTCATTTTGTGCGTACGTTTCCGAAGCCCGCTTATCGGTGTGATGGTCACGGACTAATATGAGTCTTATTTTGATACCGTTTTCTAAGCTTTTATTTTTGAATGACAACGGTGATATGCAGTTAATTGCTCTTTATATTGAGTGAATATCTCCGAATTTCGCATTTGAGTGTGTAGATCACAATCTGCTGTAATGTTCGGATACATGCTGAATTGAACTTTTGAAAGATCTAGACTCCGAATAATAAATGCCAGCAGTGAAACGCTATTCATATCAAGATAATATTTTCCGGGTTTGCATTTCTGTATGATAATCACAATCGGCTGTAACATTTCGGGAAGACGGAGAGATTTATCGTGTTTTCGTAAACATAGTTTATTTATTGTAGTGAATAGCGCGTATTACTTATATTTATTATACATTTTAATAGCTGTCAAATTTATAAATAATTAAATTAATCCAGTAAACAGAAATCATATAAAAACTCTCACCTCTACAGATTGGACTTAAAGGACTCGATTCCAGACCGTTAATATATTAGTAACTATGACAAATTGTAAATAAAAATAACTCATTATGTTTATTATAGATGGTGTTTTTGAATGTCATTTTATTCCTGTTGAATTAACAGGATTTCTATAGCCTATATGTTACTCCGGTGTATAAGGAACAATTCTGCCAAATTTCATCGATATTCGTTCAGCAGATTGGCCGTGAAAACGACACAGACAGACAGACAGACAGACAGACAGACAGACAGACAGACAGACAGACAGACAGACAGACAGACTTTCGCATTTATAATATTAGTAAGGAAGTAAGGAAGTAAGGATAAGGATAAGGATTATTATCATTTATTTTTCTTTATTGTAACTTTTTACATTTTTTTATAATTTTATTCTATTAGTTTATATTAAGAAAAATTCAAAGCAAAAGTAATGAACTAACGATTCCTAGCGGTCAAACGTATGCTGTTTTTAAGAAAATATACAATAATGTATGGCGTTATACTTTATCGCTTCACATTTTCATAAAACGCCCAAAGCTATCATTTATCAGGTGTTGTATTCCAGAGGGGAAACATTTTACAAAACGTTTATTTGCTGCGCTTTCAGAGATTTACATGAACGCATTAATCGAATATTTAATCTCAATGGAATTTTCACCTAGTGTAATATATTTTATGAACGCAACTTGTAAAAGTATTGCTTCGTTTTTGTGTCACACGTGAGAAAAATATCATAAAAGGTTCTATGCGTCTATAAATACATAAGTAACTCGATTTCTAAACATGCTTAAATATTTTTGACACACAGGTATCCGTAAAATGAGAAAATACGCAAAGGAGCGCCACGAGTACGACACCGAATTTGACATTGTGCTTAACTTTCGGCCTATTCCTTAAACCGTCCAACGAAATTGCGCTTTGCACCGGAAATAATAATCTTTGGATTACACAGCTGTCACGAGCGGGTTGAGAATAATGCATACAATGATAGCATTTTCTTGCAATATTGTAGCAAAGAAGTATCAGGTTTATAGTTTGATTTTATTGAAATACAAGTCGACCTATGTATACATTGTTACTTACACGAAGATGTACGCCTGTTCCCCACACCTCAGTCAAACAAATCGTAACAGAAAGGAACAAATGTTCTCTATTTCGTTTTCGTGCACCTAAATTATGGGCTACATTACAACTAAATAGATCTTTTGCGATAAAACAGAAGAAAACAGTTGCTTTCGTGATAAACCTAAAATAATATGGTATGAGGAAAACTTTTTTACGTCATATTTGTTTTTATATATCGACGAAAAACTAACTCACTTAAAAATAAAAGCTCACACGCTATTAATAAGGTAAAGACGCTCTACTTTGTTTCACCTAAGTGGTCGTTGATTTTTTAGAACCATATCGGCTGATTACTTCAATGACAGAATTACGCCTACATTATCTATGAATAGAAATTTAAAACAGCACCTGTTAACCTCGGATTTATATAGCACTAGTAATAAACCTGCATAAATGCATAGATAGGCTGCATAGATTTCCGTATTTTTTTTAACTTATTTAAAAAATATATCTCGTAAATAAATATGTTTTATTTTTCCAGTATTAAAGGATTTAATGTTTTAATCAATACTAAATAAAGTATATTTTAAAAAGTGCTACATTCCACAAAAAGGTGGAGAAATACAAAAAAATTCAAAACCACTTTTAAAAAATGAGTTGTAAAGAAACAGTGAAAGGGCAGGCAATGTATAAGTCACTGTCACGACCTTTTCCGTCCACACTTTTTACTATTAATTATTTTTTACTTCATACTCATCGTTCAAGACAAGTGAAAATCGTAAAGAAAACTGGACAAATAAAAATTTTCTAGATATAATACTTTATAGAATCGGGCGTTGCTTTAAAAAGTTGCTGTGGTGTCTAAAAAAAACTTCGCTAACGCTCTACATTTTTAATAAAAATCGAAACTTAATAATTTTAAAGTATTCTATAGCTACACTTTCCAGTAGCCAAAGGTACTATTATTATAAGGAAATATTAATTTAGGCATATATAATATGAAATAAATATAAGTTTTTATATAAAATTCACGAAAATATTTTATTTAAAAACTGTTCTAGTAGTACCTTTATGATGAATAAATTTTAAGATTTCATATATTATTGCCGTTCAAGTCGTGTAATATTTGCTTCCATCTACTCGTGCAAAGAAAATACCATTAGCCAATTGTTTGATAGAAAGGCAGAAAGGCAATATTTGCTCGCTTAGGAAACATTCAAGTGGAAATCCATTGAATAGATGTCAAAATAACGAGAGATTACGGTATAATCCAATAAATTGCCCGCGATTTTATTACAGTAAGAAAATAAAATACTACTTAATAATAATACTTCATCTCGTTTTCAACATACCGAAATTATCTATTTAATATATTTTTTACTACATTATCTTTTCTTCTTTTCAACCGATGAGCGTTCACTGCCGGACAGAGATATATTTAAAGAATTTTCTCATTCTTGTAACAACTTATTCTTTTTATATTATATCGGATAAAGTCTCCTAAAATACGCACTATTTCAGGTATTACACATGTAACATATCGTTGCGGGGTTTTTGAGGAAAATATGCAAAAAGTAAGTACGGAAGGTCGTGGAAGTTTGAAAAGTAGCTAGCTGTCGCTTATTTAATTGATTTTTATTTCCAACGTATCCGTGTACAACTATTTAATAATGACCTACTTGACCCAACACAATGAAAAACAAAAAGGGTACTACAAAAGTAATAATAAAATTATTAATAATTAATTAAATAATTTTATTACCTTTGTATTATGGATCTCCGCAAAGTAACGCCTAATTCTATAAATTATAAAAAAGGTTACTCTCTGTACAATTCAGAAGCTTGGGTTAAACTGTCTATTAGTTTAAATGTAATTTTCTAATCTAAAATATTGATGCAGGTTAACACTGGCTAAGCTCTTCGGCCTACTATTTACTTTATGATTACTTCGAACATACAGTATATTCAGACACGTTAGTTTAAACAAATATCCTTCACAACTACGTTTTATTTATTGGTTTAGGACAACTAATGAGACTCACTAAATGAAAACTTACGGTTTCATATATATTCTGCTTAAAGTAGTAAAGTAAAGTAACGGCCTGTTACTATGCCTACTGTTGGACTAAGGCCTCCTCTCTCCGCTTTTGGAGAGAAGGATTGGAGCTAAGACCTACCACGCTACTCCAATGCGGATTGGTAGGTTACACATATCCCTAGAATGCTCTAGAGATATGCAGGTTTCCTCACGATGTTTTCCTTCACCGAAAAGCATGTGATAAATTGCAATTATCAATTAGACAGATAAGTTTTTAATAGAAAAAGTCATTGGTGCCTGCCGCACGGTCTCACCGCTGGGCTATCACAGCTCTTCATATTCTGCTTAAATAAATATATTTCAGTATGAAGTAAAAACAAGGAAAAGCTTACTTAAATATTAATATGTAGTGTAAAATACATGTAACTTTATTGTACTAGTTCAGCTTAGCAATTAAATAAAAATGAAGCAAGCTTGCTTAGTAGTTAGCAAGGTAATGCATGATCAACGATCATAGGTGGAGGTTGTATAATTGAGCTTAAATTGCATATAAAATAGAACTCACATACATTGACGACTTTGAGTAAAAATGGGATCTATAAATACAGAATAAGGCAAGGTATCTACTAAAGCGGAGAGCACAGGAGATGGGTTTTTAAAACCAATCAGATATCGACACTTAAGCTAAGCGGAGACGAGATGTGGCTGTAGAATCTGCTCCTCCGCTTTGGTGGATACCGGGCCGAACATATACTCTGTTTTATTTTGTGGTCTTGTTTTTTAAAATAAAACATTACTGTTTTTTTATTTATAATACGGTGTTCTTAAAAGCTGTAATATTTTTAAGGAGAGAGCGCATTTCACTTGAAGGAGGGTTACTGGGTTCAATCTACCGCGATTAATTTGATATAAAATTTGTTTCTTTTAAAATAAATTGCCAGTGCTTTTTATGATGAAGGCAATATACTTGTGAAAATCATACACCAAGAGTATTTCTGAGTTATAAGTTTAACTAGCTAATCTGCATTAAAGCAATGTGGTTTAAGTTACCCGTTACTTTTTAATTTACTGCTTTATCAATAAATTATTATTGATATATATAACTATGCTACTATTTTTTTATTAACTTTATTATACTAAACGTATGAACCGCAATGGTCTTATATATTTTTATATGGTTTTATTTAATCAAAGTAAGGGTTTATTCACTAAATTTGGCATCTAAAAAGTACCCACAATTATAAGGAGGTAACGGCACGGGCGTAATGTGGAAGAGTGGTCGGCGCATAAGTCATTGTCAGATCCTGCGACCGTGGACGCTTTTGTGTCTTATTTTTTGTTCTTTGCGGTGGATGCCATAATAATTATAGGGTTTTACGATTCCGTACGGCAAAAACGAGGCGTTAAGAAAAAGGTTGTCATACGAATTCCAACATTATTACTGATATTGAGACTGTCTCAGTCTTATATACATATTATATGGTATTCTGTACATTTGATTTTAGGCAATACAATGAGATGATTTATAAGTACCTATACGTTATTGGTTACCCCACGACCTCGGTCGCGGCAACCTATGCGTTTAAGTACCCTCAACCAATATAATTTTTATTTTCTGATGAAAAATAAATGAGAATTGTTTTATCCTACATGCAAGGTGTATAAGATTGAATATAAAAATTTTCATTATTATCATCATCAGCTTAAATATTTAATTGCTAACTGGACGGGACGTCCACATGCGGCCTTGTATTAACACGTACAAATACTTTTCACATTAGCAATTTGAGATCTAGCACTTCCTCCACGTATCATCGAGCGGTCAATACCCTCCTAGTCTAATTTATTATATTGTTACGACGTATTTTAAATACAACCTCCTTCATATAGTTGGCCAGTAATAAAAAAAAAAACATTGTCAATGTCATTATGTGTAGAGTTGTTGAAAAAGATTAAATGAATTGACTTTTGGAAAATTGTTTCTTATTTATTGAATAAGTGTAATGGAAAAATATTGTTGTCGTTATAATATATAATATTATCCGTACCAACAATAGAGATATTGATTCAAAAGCAATTGTTTACAATTTTACTAAAATAAAGAATATTGGCTGATCTACGAGCAGTTAGTGCTACAAACTTATGACGTTTACAACGAGAGAGTAACAGATGACACCTTGACTTTCATTTACATCTTAAATATATATCTATAAAACTTCTTACTACGTAGGTATTTTAGAAAATCCTCTCTGTGCAAGCCGGTTAACATGAAACGATAATGTCACATACATGAACATTAAGACTGCTTAACGCTCATCGACTGCATCGCCATAAGTGATCCACTTTATTAGCTCAGAGTAAATAAAATTTATTAGCAAGCCATAAAAGAGTCAAGTGAAGCCTATAGAGGCTTAACTCATTTTTATAGCTTCTCCTTGAAATAAATAAAGTAAAATGAACATTTTAACTATTTTACGTAGCACCCGACAATTATACAAGAGACTATTGGATGAGCTAAGATAAAACTGCCAGTTTTATGTGCACACGATTCTGAGAACCATTTATTACATTTATTACATTCAGACTGTATATACTAATATTATAACTGTATGAGTTTTTGTTTTAGTTATTAGTTTATATATACATATATTTTACTGGTTTAAATTTAATTTATTACATGGCATAAATATAAAAAAACGACATTACAAATGTTTGGGATCTTTGAAAATTACCACAGTTGAAAATTTTTAATTTTAGAATATCAAAGTCAGATAAATAATTTTGAAATATAAAAAGTTTGATTATTCAGTAAAAGTTTATCATTAACCTAAAACAGCAAAAGGTACTTTAAAAAGTTACTTATTAGCAAACATACCGAAACTTTGTATCCCTTAGGTATAAAATTTCTTTCACAAAAACTGTAGCCATCCGTGAAACATTGTACATTTTAATTTACCTACATAACAATTTCCACTTAGAATGTTTATGCGAGATCACTAAGCACAATAAGTTTTATTTTAAACTGTTACGTGTATATAAACATTACGTGAAATTGGAACCGAGCGTCTGTACTACTTATAAATCGTGGCTGATGCTATGATAGCACGTCGTAGACTGAAACTGAGCTACGGAGCCACGTCTACACTAAAATCTGCCGTCCGCGCAATCGCATCACTTCTCTGCCTTGATATTCTGTTACTAACATATACGTGCCCTATTAAACAGACGTTACTATTTTAAAAAATCTAATATAAGTACTGATTTCTTAGCTCTATTTAACTACTCTTCGATCCTGTACAGGATAGTAATTATTAAATGTAACTAGTTATAAGAATGATATTTTGAAATGAGCAATTGCTCTTCTTGGAAGGAACTGCTTTCCGAACCAGCAGTAGAGTAGACGATTCAAAAGCCCTTGTGTACAAATTTACTTAAATAAAGAATATTTTGAATTTGAATTAAACAAAAAAGAATTGTTATATTAACTACTGGTTTTTCTTTTCCTTTAGAAGTGTAATTGGAGGCTTTATCGTTAAAACAGATGTCTACTAAGTATGAAAAGGGACATGGATTGTTCTATTCAAGTAATACAGATGTATATACACATATAAATATATATAAAAACTGGCAATGTATATTTTGCACCCGTTGCACGCAATGAAATAGCGGTTCAAAAATTATAGATTTACAGATTTACAGATTTTAGAGCCTCGGGCTACTATTATTCTGTAAAAATTTTGCTTTTTAAATACATAACTTCTACAAAAGTTATAATAAAAATATTTTGCTATAATCCACGTTTGTTAAGAAAATGCTAAATGTAGGGAGCAATAGCTGCTCTCATACGTTATACATGCTGGATTAGGTACTGCACGTATCAAAAAACACTACTACCAACAACACACTACACCAGCACTACACGCATTCACTACGACAATCTCAACGAGTTTTTCACCCTGTAATCAAAGCATCATCGGGAGATAGGCTGCATGAAAAAATAGCAAAGCGACGTATCATCCAAGCAAGCAGATTATATACAAATAGTTCAACCCTCATTGATTTTACCTCCAAAAACCTGTAGCAACCTGGAAGTGGAAACGTTTACGTGTACGTTCATTCATGTGGCCATTGTTATATTTTACTACCTCTAGGTCTTTTAAAATATTAATATAAGCCGGAGGCTTTTATCGAAGGTGTGTAGAATATTGAAGGAATGGTCGGTGGGTGTGACCTTTGTGACCGCTTTCCAACTGATGTTTTCCAAAATTCGAATTTTGTTATTTATTATCTCTGAATGTGGCCATATGTTTTTGAAAACTACCAGTACACTGTAATCTTTGAAAACTACTGTAGTGCACCCAGATAAAATAATTTATATGTCATAAACCTCAATGATTTGTATTTGTCAAATATACTTTTATTATTCCATACGATATTTCGAAGATATTGTTTAAAGGAAAGTTTAGTACCTGATTTGTATTTAAATATATCTGCAATTCGTTCTGCTAACTTTACAAAGTTAGTCAAACTGGCCTTTTAAATAGTTTATTGTCGGATGGCTAATTTAAAAAATACTTATGTTAGTAAAGAATATTTTTAGTAGACCTTCAAAAGGACGTTTGTTCACTACGCACACGCAAACAGAGATAGATGATAAAACTTATTTGATTTCTCTTTATTTTAATATGGCACATTTATAGTTTGCTTCCCTACTCTAGTATAATAACTCTTTGTAGCTGAGCCCATGTTTTTTGTCCATATCCAAAACCATAGACTACTAACTCAAATCGCCAAAATTGTACCATTTCAGTAATCTATGGTTTGTGTTTGTACTTTGTAGTACAGCAAGTGATTTCTTATCGCTGAAAAATAATCACAATGTACATTTTATTTAACAGTAAATAGCGTAAATGCAATTAGCAGTTCATATTTCGTAGACGTCTCTGCTTGTTTTTGTGGTCTATTAAAATTTAAGTGGAACTCAAATTTAAAATGAAAGAAAAATCGTTAGTACAAATTTGCGACTGCTTAATTCTACGTAATGGTAAAATAATTAAAGAAGATCTTTGGATAAGAAATGGGAAATTTGTAAACCCGGAACAAGTATTTTATGTTGAACAAATTGAGGCTGAATATACAATCTCAACATTTAAAAATTTACTTATAGCACCTGGTTTTATAGACATTCAAATAAATGGTAAGTATGTCAAGTAGCATTAATATAAAACCGGATTGTTACACGGAAAAATGAACTTTAATTAAGCTTTAAGTTTTTCAAAACTTATTCAGACAAAAATTAAAAAATCTATTTTAAGTACAGTTACATACAATTAAATATTAGATGAATATTATGAATACATAAGTCTTATTTAACTGTACATATATTTTTTTAAGAATATTTTATTAAATTATCGTGTAATTCAATAAAAAATGTAATAAAACATTATTGCAGAATTTATTTTAAATTGAAATTTTATTTCTTTATTTTACATTCGATTTTCTGATAAAATATAAGAAATTGTATAGTTATAATAAATTGTTAACTATTTTTTAACAGGGGGATGGGGTACAGACTTTTCTTATGACTCAGATAATGTTGAAGAGGGTGTAAAAAAAGTAGCGCAAAAATTGTTGCAACATGGTGTAACTTCATTCTGTCCGACTATGGTCACTTCAGACAAAGATAAATATTCCAAGATTCTTCCCAAAATTCAGAAAAAACAAGGAGGTCAACATGGGGCTACAATACTCGGAGTACACCTAGAGGGTCCATTTATTAATATAGCTAAGAAAGGGGCACATGCAGAAGAATATATTAAAAACCCTGAGAAGGTAAATATAAAAAAATGAATACACATATTTCTTTGTTCGTTTTTGCTTCACATTCTTAATATGTATAAAAAACAAGTGAAGAGAGAAATTGATTGATGTGATACTTGAGATATAGATAGTTAGTAAATGACTAGTTTTTTTTGTTGTTAGCAAACATTTAATTACTGGCCAAGAAGTTAATTGTCATATTTCTAACATCTTCACACTTATAATAATTATTTGTATCATTTAACAAATAATTATTATATAATAATTATTAAATGATATAGTTTACACAAAAATCCTATATCTCCTTATGTATATATTTTTCAATGTTTACCATTATTTACTATCAGAGTTCTTTTATCAATAACCTACTTTGGTTTCATTAAACCAACATTCTGGATATTGAACTCTTATCTGTTGACATAGATATTGCAATGCAATCTTGGCTTGACAATATTTGATTATATTGCAACAACATCTATATAAGTATGTTGTAGACCAAAATGAAGACAAACTAAGAGCGAATAAGGTCAAGCTACGAAGTTAAGTTACTCTAAATGTTCTATACTCAATAGATTAAAGTCGCAAAGGTCTTGTAAATGTGAAAACAGAATGTTGTAGTGTTGTTTTTTTCACTAAATATCTCCACACAATAGTTTTGATAATAATTAAAAGAAATAATGATACAAAATAAAAATATGGGCTTATATATATCAATAAATATTTTGTCATTTTTAGATGGCTTTTTTACATTAAAGACAAAAATATGAATAACTACACATGCGTAAAGGTAATAATTATAGAAAAAATTTTAGGGTTTCGAATCACTGGAGGAGGTATATGGATCTCTCAAAAACATAAATCTTGTCACTCTAGCTCCAGAGTTACCTGGTGCTTTGGATGCGATAAAAGGTTTAACAAATATGGGCATTAAAGTGGCACTTGGACATTCGTCTGCTAGTCTTGCTGAAGGAGAAGAGGGCATTAAAAATGGTGCCAATTTAATAACTCATCTGTTTAATGCTATGTTGCCTGTAAGTTATTGAATACTAAAATAAAATTTAAAATGTGGTGGTCTTATGTATCTAGTGCTTTTACATTAAAATTAAATTGCCTTAATATTTTAATAGTTTATATAAAGTTTTAGACCATGTTCATTTGCTAGTAGTTTGACAGAGTAGTGTTAAAATTAAAATTATAGACATTTGATAATTTATATTATATATAGGCATTAGAAACACTTTATAATCGTTCTTGAAAATCCCTAATTTATTTTGTTAATTTAGTAGTTCAGAGTAGTCGTATTTGTATATTATATTATTATGTTAACAATCTTAAATGCAAAGTAATTTTTGTTTATGTACTGGACAGTAATTTTTGATAGTAATTTTCGGTAGTGAGCTGTGATAGCCCAGCAGTGAGATCGTGCGACTCTTTCGAGGGGAACACGAGTTCAAACCCAGGCAGGCACCAATGAGTTTTTCTATTAAAACTCATGTGTCTAATTGATAATTGCAATTTATCACACTTTTTGGTGAAGGAAAACATCGTGAGGAAACCTGCATATCTCTTGAGAATTCTGTTGATATGTGTAACCTACCAATCCGCATTGGAGCAGCGTGGTAGGTCTTAGCTCCAACCCTTCTCTCCAGAAACGGAGAGAGGAGGCCTATTCCCAGCAGTGGGATTGCAACAGGCCGCTACTTTTTACTTACTTTTTCTTTAGTAGCAATAATAATTTAGTTTTTCGTAGTAGTAATTTTGTATACATGTTTTTTGCTTAGATTTTTTAACAAAATATACGAGTGAACTGTAAGTTTTAGACACACTAATTTTATTGCACCAGTAGATAAAAATGTTAGTAGATAAAATAGTTTTGTTTTTTAATCTGCAGTTCCATCACCGTGATCCAGGCTTGGTAGGTCTATTGGCATCCAAAACAGATAAACAAGTATATTATGGGATAATATCAGATGGTATACACACACACCCAGCAGCACTCAGGATAGCCTGTAGAACAAATCCTGATGGTAAGGAATAACTGCATAGATGGCTCTGGATATGATAAGCCAACTTGTCTTGTGTATAGTTATCCGACTACATTGCTGTAAACGTTAATTTACCGAGATTACCATTTTTATTGATGTTGAATTAATTAATACATACAGAGACCCGTAAAAATTTCTGAGGCAAATAATTTTAGAACATCCTTTCTCGTGCGGTTATTTCAAGTGTTTTCCAACAAACCCAGGCCGATGGCTAGGCAATTTCAACGGACGAGATATTAACTTTAAGCGTACTCCCCAGAAAGAAGCGTTTTAATTAACTTGTTCTGTTTACTTCAAATTAAAGTATATATTTTTCCAACTGACCGAGCAAAGGTGCTTTGCCATATAAATAATTTCTAGTGTACATTATAAAAAATATAAAAATAGGCCAAAAAAAATGCTTATTACTTACGGGTATGAAAAATAGATAGTAGCCGATTCTCAGACGTGCATATAGCACGTTCAGTATGTCTGAGAATCGGAAAATTTTGTAAAAATCGGTCGAGCCATTTCTGAGGAGTATGGTAACTAACGTTTATATATAAGATGTAAATAAATAAACATTTTAGAGTTGTGTAAACTTAAATCGAATCCAATGCTAAAAACTGATGCAATCCCATGCCAAGGAAAATCCCTGTGCGGAGCCAAGAGGGGTTTGCTAGTAATATATATTTGTTTTAGGTTTAGTGTTAGTGAGCGATGCATTCGCAGCACAAGGGCTTGCTGATGGCAATTACCGTATTGGCCCCATGGCCGTAAGCGTCGAAAACAGCAGAGCCTACGTTGCTGGTACCAAAACCCTCTGTGGAAGTACCACAGCACTCGACGAATGTGTGAAAACGTTTAAAGAATCTACAGGTAACAATCATGTTTTGTTTGTGATAGACTTATCTTATCTCAAAGGTATAATGGGGTAAACTTAGATACGTACTGATTTTGAAATTATTTATATTATTAAAAAGTAGAGACATTCGTAAGAAGTTCCTTAGTGGATGGTATTTAATTTAGCATTATAATAAAAACTTGGTATAACATAATTTTTTGGTGAGTTTGAACATTTTGGAAATTTCGAAGCAATTGCCTGTGGTCTTAAAGACCGGATATTCATCGTAATTACTATTGTTTGGGCATAGGCCTTCTCTCTCCGATTTCTGGAGAGAAGGGTTGGAGCTTAGACTGGAAAATACATCTTGGTTCCAATTATACAAGATTTGTTACTGGTAATTGTTAAGCTTAAAATGAAAACGACGTAAAAGAAAACATAATATCTGACAAGATATTATATGCACAACATGTCACAAACATGTGGTTACATGATTTGGCTACGTATTTTACCTCAGGCAGGCGCCTGACGTCAACTTACCTTAGTCGCCTTTTACGACACCTCGGTGAGAAATGAGGGTGGTCTAAATATTAAAACAAAATATTAAAGAACGATAAAGTGATATAAATACGAAAGTCCTTTGGTTGGGGTCGTTCTTTCGCGTCCAAATTTAACGGAGCAAAGAATCGAAGTGATTTTTTAAATTGATATAGTTGAAAATCCGAATATCTGGTCACCTTTAGAGAATGAATGTTTTCTTTCACAGGCTGTTCGTTAGAGTATGCTTTAGAAACGGCTTCCCTTCACCCAGCTAAGGCTTTAGGTATCGATCATATGAAAGGAAATTTGAACTTTGATTGTGATGCAGACTTTGTTGTCCTACATCCGACAACACTCAAAGTACTGTCGACGTGGATAGCAGGCGAGATGGTATTTATTGACCAGGAAATCTCCAATAATTATTCAAAGTGCAAGCAAACGAAAGATTGTACTTAATCCGAGATCAAGATGGACTTTGAACTCGAGAAAATGAATTACACAAACTTTTACTGCACACCCCTAGAACGCATCTCAACGGATTTTTTTTTACAGAAACTATAACAGAACTACTTTTTGATATAATCCGCTTTTGTTATGTGAATTTATGTTATGCTAAGTGGAGGCAAATTTCACATATAGGACAAGTCACCACAGGTATCCCAAGATGCCTTCACCAGCAACAATGCACACAACCACCACCAAAATTTCTACGATCGTTTCGACCCAAAACCGAAGCATCATCACGACAAAATCGAACTGCGTCCTGCAGTATGATTTCGTGTCTGTAATATGAAATTATGCAAAGCCTGCTTGTTATTTTGTAGTAAAGTTGTATATATCGATGTCATTATTAAAAATTCTCAACCGCCGACCGGTTTTGAAGAATTTAGCAAAGACAATTCGCGAAAAAGTTAATTCTATAATAGTATTCTATGCAGACGAAATCACTAGTATAAATACATATTTTATAAACAAAACTATTCATAAATCTTATATAGATGACTATTTTTCTAACATTATGATAATTCATCTCAGATTTAAATCTTTGATACGTAGAATATTGTTTTCTCGTCCGATTTCCTATAATCATACTATTGATATTATATTTTAAGAGCGTCGTTGCAACTTATATATTGCCACTACATGCTACGTGTAGGAACTTCATTCACTGCAAAAGCAATATCGGCCTTATGCCGATATAAATAAAATAGGCATCCTACTGTTATGTTATGATATGAAAAATTGGTTAACATTTGGTTCTGGTGTATATGGGTTACTGGTTTAATGCGAAATGCCAGAAGCTTTTAGGAACTTTACAAAAGCATAATTTATGTATTCTTTACCATTATTAGTTCAGAGAATTTTGATACCTTTATTTAGTTCGTTTTCTACTCTATGCTTAAATTCTTGAAATTTTTCTAAAGTTTGACTTTTGTTTAAAGTATACACATATGCTTTGCCAGAATAGTCATCTATAAATGTTAAAAAATTGAAGCACCTCCTATTAAAGCATGCTCCATCGGCCCACATATGTCAGAGTGTATGAGTTCAAGGAAATCATTTGCTCGGGAACCCACATGCTTGAAAGGCTGACGAATTTGTTTACCTTCAGGACATGCTATGCATGTGACTTTTCTTTCTGTGAAGTTAATTTCATACCAACAGCACAGTTCTGTTATTTATATAAATCTGTATAATTCAAATGAGCCATTCTTTGATGCTAGAGAAAGCTATAATTCTCAGCCTGCGTTGATAGGGCTTGACTTTCACATATATTCAGTTTATGTTGCAACCTTAACATTTTTATAATTAACAATATAGCAGCCATTATCGGTAAATTCAATTTTACCATTTCCAATAATTTTGCTCACTGATAATAAATTTGATGCCAGGTCGGATACGTATAAAACATGTTTTACTTATATTTTATTAACAGCTACATCTTCGCTTGTAACTGAAATAGCACCTTATCATCTGCTATTCGAACTTGACTCTCACTATATATATATATATTGAGATATAACAAATCCACAATTATTTTTCCTAATATTTCTTGGTTTTCTGTTTCTGCAAAATTTTCTTAGGTAGCCAAATTTATTGCAATTGTAACACCCTGGGCCTTTTGATTTTCCTTTAGTATATTTCTCGGCATATGCATGTCAGACGCATGCGTTAGTGCCGCGTCCCAGTATTTGAAGTTTTTTTTTGTTAAACTATTTAATCAAAATAGACATGTATAATAAGGGACAAATTATCACAAATTACTAGTACATATATTTAGTGCAAAATAACAAGTATTTTGTCACATTTATTATGAGATGGGGTTGACACATCTGGCGCGGCTATCCAGTGACTTTAATTTCAGACGTTGCAACGCTGCAACGAAGCAAAAGTGACGCTTGCTTTGAAAGTCCATATTAAGGGATAATTTAATGGCATTAAAAAAACAAACATGATGAAAATAGCAACAATAAAATCGAGGGAGACCTTTCTTATTTTTTTCTTTAACTTGTTAATACCATGTCTTGAGATCAATTGAACAGAATCCTTTAAAACTAAAGTTAAACGAGTGGCAAAGTAATCGAAATGAGGAATACACGTTTGTTTTACAAATGTCCCTAAGATCTTTTTCAGGATATTGGTGTCCAGTTTTCATGAAAATGTACGCTGAGACTATTTTAGAAACTTTATTTAGAAGCTATTTTTGTCATTTTTTACTCTTACTTTATACCCCTTTTATGAAGACCCTGTATTGCTTACTTAAGTGGTTTAAAAAAAAACATTCTCAATCTAAATCTTAAAATGATGAATCGTCAAATGATACCAGGAGCCATTTGCATAAAATATCCATTTAATAAAGTAGTCTAAAAGAGATTAATATTAGCAATGGCCGTTTTTTTTTTACTTTATTTTATTTTAAATATATTGTTTCAATATACAACATATCTAAATGTATATCATTACTATTTTATACAGATAAAATATGATCTCTACAATATACCATGTTACATGTTTAAATCGATTTTTACTATGTGGATACGAATCAGTATATAAATAAATTTTTCACTTCCAAATGCGATGAGTCAGTTAAAATTTTTTTGAAAATAATCGTGACAATACGAAATCATATTTTGCCACGATTAGACCAGAAGATTTTTTCGTGCTTCTATATATATATATATATGAATTATTGAATATTTGATTGAATTTTTTTTTATTAAAACATCTGTAAATCCTGTTTTGGACTTCATATATTAAAATGACTCTTAAACAGTAATCCAAATTGTTTTAATATAATAATGTGTTTCTAAGAAACAAAATTATCAATTATATATTCATATACAAATATGTTACGATGTAATTAATTTAAATACATTTTTTTATACCGAGGTTGAAGTTTTTATTGATTCTATTCCAATCACAAGAAATATTTTCAAATTAAAAACGCCTCATAGTGGCATGGAAAATCTTTATTGAAGTAAATATATTTATAAAGTCAGTACAATTTAAGTTCAATAGTTTCCAAAAATATTAAAGTGCAGGTTGCTGATCACCTGGCAATGTTAAATATGATTATTTCTTAATTAAAATACAAGCTAATATTGAGAAAACTGTAATATGTGAATAATAACATGTATATACCTAAATAAAATCATGACAAAAATATATTTTAGGCAGGCTCTGAATTACACTGCTCTGTGCTGTTGTTGTCCTGGCCACAGTTCACAATACATAATAAACTTAATTATTAAGAAACCGCGAATGCCACTTGAAAACTCGTATCGACCTTAAAGGACCAGCGGAGACAAATGTCTAAATTGTCAAGCGACATCCGCGGCAGAAATTTGGTCAAAATAAGATGTGCAACTAGTATAAACAAATTTCAAGTCCGTCCACATGAAAGTACTATGCAAAATGATGACTTCAATGTATGCGATCAATTCCTGCGGAATGCTGTGGACGGATACAAAAAAACACTAGTTGGGCATCTTAATTTTACAATAAAATCAAGTTACAAACTACGCAATGTATATTCATGTATACAATAATCACTAAGTGTATGAATGTATAATAATGTAAATACATTTTCATGAAAAACAAAAATAATATCATGGAATATTCAAAGAGCCAAAATTTTGAGATTTACTCTACCTCGATATTATTAACTTCTAAGATCTAGGCACAATGCAGCAAAGACTCCTGTATGGATAACAATATTTTCGTTGACTGTGGGGCAACATAGTCTAAATATATATGTTCAACACCATCAAACTAAGTGTACTGAAGTCATTTTCTGAGACCGCTAGCTTTATGAACACAGTAAAGATAAGGTAAGTGAAATACTCATAGGAAGGTTTAGGAACCGTTCAAAACAGTCAAACGGTGCGGAGTAGGAGTCTTAAAAAGTATGTAAGCAAGCCCTACATAGGGCACGCGGTTAGCGTAACTCAATTACGATGTACAGTTACTGACTCAGTCCAGATAATGCTTTCAGACCTTGACTTCGTGTGAATGCTGTTGGCGCCCCGGCGACCAGCCTATGCGGTGAGCCGCATTCAAGGCAACTACATCTAATAAAACTTTAACGCTTAATTTTTTTTTTTCAATCTTTACGGAGGGTATTGTCTGTTAGATATAATTTGTGTCACCGAGGTTCACAGTTACATATACACCCCATGTGGACTAACTCCTAAGTTTTAAATACTTTAACAGAATAAAATTATTGAGCAATATATTCTTATGAGAATATAGTAGACATTTGCTCGGCTGCACCAACTATATGGAAAAAAATCTTTTAAATCCTAATATCAAATACCAATGCACACTCCACAATAATGTCATTTTCATATCGAGAATCAAAAAAACATCATTAATAAAATTATAAGCATTAATCTTTGGATCAAAATTAAAATATGCATACGGAACATGCACCTTAACACACAAACACAAATTACAATAAATTTCAATCGTTATCAACGTAAAAATGACAAGAAACTTAAAATTGTAATCTAGGATATACTTAAATCTAATTTAAAAACGAAAGCCATTTTAAAACATAAACCTTAACTGAGGGTAATCCAGATTGGCGAACATTGTGATTAAATTAAAACATCTCACATTACGGCAAATGTAAGCGAAATAAATAATAGCGTGCATTGGTGCAAAAAGTTAACATGAAAACGCATGTCCAATTACTCGGGCTATCAGGACCCGTCACCAAATAAAACCACTCTTTAAAACACTAACAATATTATAACGAATATTATATTTCTGTCTACATGTGGCGTACTGTGAGATATATACACATAGAGTCATATGATATGTTTTGTTATTTACTGAATAATTTGCGTGAGGAAAATATCTAAATGGCCGCTTAGGTGAAAAAATTATGCTTACAGTTATAGAATCAAACGAATTAAAAAAAAAATAAGATACTAAAATACGTAAATACCAAGAATTGTATATTAAAATATTTGTACTTTTACTGACTAAAGGAAAAAACATTGGCAACTGCTAATAATCCTACAATTGTAAAAAAAATAACTTGTATAATGTAGATTGAAAATGGTCTTCTCAAATTCGTTCACTCTAAATGTGGAATGCAATTAGAATTCTTTAACAATATTAAAAGGTATAATAATATATTAAATTTTTATAATCAGCTCAACAATGTATATAATCTATAATAATTTAAAAGCCTAGATCCAAACTGTGATATTTATTGCACAAGCACTCTGTGGCTTAAAATTCCGACCGGAATAGAGCTCACAACCTTAACAGTCGGTTTGAAAGTGGAGAGACCAAATGTCGGTGGTGTCGAGGTGGGTGAAGATATCTAATACATAATACAATAAAACGCTTAATACAACTTAACATATAGTTCAAAAATTTCGACGACTATTATTTGTAACCTTAATGGCGTTCCTGTTAAACAGAGATTTGAAAAAATTAAATTTCATTTTATTCGATCCCTATACCCGTTACGTAAGCAGGTGATCAGCTTACTGTGCCCTAACCAGACCGAAGATGAATACTTACTTAAACGAACTTGGCAAAACCCCACCCACGGTCTTAACGCGGTCCGATAAGTGTTATTACAGTACTGATTGATGCCACACCCCACCAGAACCATCGAGCCGTGCTTGGTGCCACAACATAGGCAATACGCCCACCTCCAATAGGGAGGGTAACATTAGAGCTCACCTTGTGCGCTGCGAACCCTACGAATATCACATCGTGTGGCACTAAGTGTCTATACGCCCAAGCTATCAGAGGTTGCAGAAACCCCCTTCAATCGGCCCACTGAACCCCATCTGCAAAGTGCCACGCAATGCGACAACTACATCTACTGAAGTAATTTATTGCTGGATACATAAGGGAATATAGATTTAAGAGAAATATATTTACCAAAAAATTGCTTTAAAGTGTATATATAGGTAACTCTTAAAGATTCTCGAGAAAGGCTACTGTAATGTACTCTAATGATACAATTATTATCAAGTAATGTCAATGGACAATAGATACCATTTGACCTGCCATTACCCCATGACTAAGTGCTCACTGGCTACAGCACGAATGTACAGCCCGCCAACGTGAGTCTCGAACCCGCTACCGTCTCTACTGACTTCACTCCTAAGGGCATCACTAATCAATACACGGCACTGAGCTCATTGTATATTGATTGAAAAACTCTAAATTCTACAAAAAAAAAACCTCTACTCCGACACCTACATAAGATACAATGGCAAGAACAAAAGGAAACATTGTCAACAATATATCACCGAAATTATTAAAGTTTAAGGATAAATCAATAATATACAAATGATAATACTTTCGATCGTACGGCCGTATACAGTGGTGCCGATGTAATCATAGTTTGAAAAATTACACGTATATTTTTAAAACTTCAAATTTAATTATTGAAATTCACACATAAAATAGTATAATTTGTAAAATTATCCAAAACTTATCACCACTTTTAATAATTTTATGCAACCCTAAGCATTATTATTAGCGTCAAACGCTCCCCTTGGGGCTCATTAAGTTATATTTCGGTTAATTTTACGTCACTAACACACTATAATTTTGATCAATGGACAACAAATAAAAAATTGAACATTATAATAATATTAAAACCCTGAATATTAATAAAACAAAAAAAATTGGCAACAATTAGTAACTAATTTACAAATACTATACAATAAAATAATTACTATGTGCATGCACAAATATCGTAAGAAAATAATTTGGCAGTAAAAATTCGTAAATCTAAAGGCCCATCGCACTGGCCAAAAATACTAGAAATATAGGCCCAGAACATATATTAAAACAAAACAGATAAACCGATAAAATCAGAGTATTAATCACACCTATCACCCGCGACGGGCAACGACTCGTTTATAACCTATTTAAAAAAATAAAGAAAATAAAATTCCCTAAGACTATCGGGACAAAAATCCTGAAACAAATAACTTAAAAACAATAAGAAAAATAAACCCAAAAGTTACTCACTAATAAATAGAGGATTTTAGACTCAACGTCAAAAATTTAACTTATCACTGGGGGTAGACCAGTTTGCGATCCGGACTCGCTTGCGTTTATGTTCTCTATTATTGCTCATATCACATTTAGTGTTGCTAATGTATTTTAACTGTTCCAATACGCAACAAATTATATATTACTAATTAAGTACATTAAATTACACGTTTAGTTACTAGTGAATCGCTAGAATATATTTTACACGAACGATAATAATATGGCTCAGCAATACACTTGTATTTTGGTTGGGTAAAAAACTAAAACGAAACGTTTTATAGCTTAATTAATTACAATACACAGGAATTCAGGAACTTAATATTGTTAATTAACATTGAATTAGACGATTCGTTTGTCTTTTATTTTTCTTTTGCCGACATCCAAACTAGAGAGCAATGTTAACAAATTGTAAAGAAAATATCACACATAATAATTTTAGGTGGTCTGGTTAAGTACTTTTTGCATTTAACATATATTGCAAATCCTATAACGACGAAATTAAAAATTTTATTTTCTTGTTTTTATTTCGCTTTATAATTTTGTTTACCTATTATTTCTATAAAAAGCAATGCACAAACTATCTTTTAGAGAAAGAAAGTTGCGAAAGGTATAATGGCGTAGTCGTTACGATTTGCAATACTTATTTCAACCTATCATTATTTATATTAATATCAATATACATCAAACATCTAAATAAGATAAAACCAATAGATTTTACATGAAAGTTTGTTTTTAATAATTTTATTCTACTAACCACAACTTTAACATTTTTTTTTCTACTACATATCTAAAAATTTCTCGAATCTCAATTTTGAATATTAAATGTGGATAGCTATAAAAATATATACTTTGGCGAACTGTATACGAATTTCAAACATCAATTTGTAGAAATAAAATTTGCTTATAATGGCACGTTCATGGATATATATATATATATACACTATATATCTTCATAGAAATGCAGTACATTATTTATTTTGTGACAACGTTGTACACGTGAGTAAAATGTGATAACTATTTTTTTTTTAAATCTCAAATTTTTGCAATCTACATACACGAAAATGCCACATAAACAGAGTTTCGTTTCTTACTCCTTTTTTAATATCAGTACAGGATTATAAAAAAAAATTGTTTAGTAATAGTGACTTTTCGATATAATTAGCATAAGATAAATTTCAATTAACCAAACCGTATATATAAATATTAAATAGCCTAGCCATGAAAAATTTTCAAATACAGGCTCCTAAAACAAGAGTACATGAAAAAACGTTTTGTATAGACACAAGAAATCTGTAAATGGTAAATATATTTTAACGGACAATATATAATATTGTATACGCGATTAACCTAAACTAGATGGCACGTTATTACAGTGTCGCCTCCTTTGGTCATAATAATAACAGAATTCGCTAACAGTAAACTCAATTGTGCGTTAAGACATTTCTTGTCCTAATTATTCACCCGAGAGGGGTATTAAAATTACCAATGCGTAGTGGGAGGCAAACATTCAAATTGGGATAGTTAATGTGGAGCAACGCATGTACTATTGAGGCGACACACCCACGCAGACCCCTAATTGACATGTATTATTAACTTCACCCGAACTAGGAACCATACCAGCTGCTAAATTTAGAAACAAAATCTTAATTCCAGTCAACAATTGCGTGCAAATATGCATCAATTTGATCATAGACTAATCATATTCGGCAAAATTATAACACTTGAACTCGTCAGCTCTACACCCGAAATCTAATTTTATCCCTTTCTTCGTACTCCTCTTAAAATTATTGCAATTCTAATGAATAACGTGCACTATATATTCGATTATATTATTCGAATTGATATCAATTATGAAAGCAAACTAACCCGAATATGAGAATTCTACAAACAAATTCGTTTTATTATAATATTTTCAAGGTGTATATTGACTGGACAATAACATATATAAACAAAAAGATATTAGCCTAAACTTTGGATTATCTGTTATTACAACTAAATGCAACCGTAATAATAAAAATGTGAGATGAAGTAAATCAAAAGTATCTAGTACTTTGGGAAACATACCAATCTACTATCAGTGACGCCAATCTAGTCCTTAAAACTCCACAACATAAAAAGATTAAAGAAATAGGAGAAATTGGGACCACCGTAGCAAACTGATAAAATGTGACTATAGTGAAAAAACACAAAACAACAAAAGTAAGTAATCAAATACTGTTTTAGCAAAAATGTTAAGCTTTGTAAAATCAGCAATTAAATATAATAATATAGGGAATAAATGTGAGATCTTGTAGTATGCAGACTTACAGCCATTGAGTTTTTCCTCAGACAATGTAAAGGGTGTTGAGGACTAGAACGTGGTGATTATTCTTTGCAAGAGTAACGATATATCCTTCAGACGTGATCTTCAAGCCGCAGCAGCGGGAAACCTAAAAGAGAAACAGAATTTCCATATTATAATTAGAAAAAGAATGCCCACTCAAAATAAATTTAACTTGTATCCAATCTGTGAGGAATTTTAAATTAATGTTTAGTAACACACACACACACACACACACACGCTCACAACAGTACTGCTATTAAAATACAGATTAGTGTTAGAGACAAGTATTACAGAAAGTAAAAAGGATCAATAATGCTTTAAAAAGGTACTTCATTTTACAGTGTATTGAACTCAGTGAAAAATAATTCTAATCAAACATATGAGTATTATTGTGGGGAAAAAAAAGTGGGCACTTTGTGTCATCTTCAAATATTCATGCATTGACTATGAGAAGAAGAGAGTAAGAAAATGTGTGTAGGAAACTGTCTCGTTCCTACATTTCCTGCAATACACACAATAGGCCTACGCCTTTAGTTAAACGTAACTGACTGTGAGAGAAATGGAGAAAGAAAATGAGCGTTTTCATCTCTCTCTCTTACTCCTACAGCAGTGTCTCCCAACCTTTTTTTGTGCTATGCCCCACCTTAATAATTATTTTTCCCCCCTATGTAACATACATAAATTTTAATATTAGAAAATTGAATTGTTCACTTAATTGAACTGTTCTTTTAATTGAACTGTCAACTTAATTGAATTGTTCAATAATTATAGGTTTTAGGAAGAATTTGTTTTTTTTACGATAAACTAGGTTAAATATGGCACCGAAATCCAGCATTGCTTTTAAATGACCCTGAGCGAAAGGGTTAAACTTGTGTAGAGTCCATTTTTTAATTTCCCTCTCCCCCTTCCTTATCAAACAAACTGCCACCCTGAAGGTTTTTGTATTAGGTTGAGAAACACTCTCTATCTCCTTCTCTAATTCCGTTCGTTTCGCCCGACTATACTTTTCGTAACACTCTCGTCGCGCATTCACCAGGTAACTTCCCAATAGGGATGTCAAAAATAAAACGATTATTTTTATTACCGATTTTTGATAATCTAAACCATAATAAATCAATTATATTGACCCACTCTTTTCTTTATTCTTTAAGGTAACATATGCGTTTTGTTGGTAGAAATCAATGTAGCCAAAATACACGTTTTAATCGAATTTCGCAAACAGCGTATCCCTGTTATTTTTTATTCGTAATTTCATTAGCCTTTATTCTAATTAATTATTAATATAAAAAAGCAAATTTTTATTTAGTCATTTATATGCCTAAATAAAATCAAGTCAGTTAAGTTTATACTTGACTGGCTCGTTGGCGCCGTGGGTAGTGACCCTGTCTTCAGCTCCGTGGGTCGCAGGTTCGATTCCCGCCGAGGGTCAACATTTTCTACAAACAATTTGTTCGTTCTTCGAGCCGGGGTGTATATTTGTATTTAAGTATGTATTTAAAATTATATATGTAGGACATCTACCAGTTATCTGTCACCTATAACACAAGTATTAAGTTACTTACTTTGGCGACGGACGACCGTGTGTGTAAGTGTCCCATATATTTATTATTTATTATTTAAATACTACAACATACAACTCGATTCATTTTGAAGGTGGAAAAATCGATTATCTATTGGTAGTTTAGGAGATTATTTAGTTATTTATCGATTTTTTTCACACCAAGTCACATCCCTACTCCCCAAGTCAAAAAAAAGCTGTCACAGAGACTGACCTTCACGTAGGGGCACTCGAACTCGGTGACAAGGACGCCATCACGCGAGAACACGGCCACATGGAACTTGTTGCCGTGAGAATCCCCGATGAGCACATCACCGGCATCGGACACGTCGATGCCGTTAGGGAAGTTGGTCACATTTTCACAGCCGATACGACGAAGGAACCGGCCCTCGTCGTCGAATACCACCACACAGTGACCTTTGAAGTCACAAACGTAGAACTCCTTGCCTGCAAATATTTCATTAGCCCGTTATAAAAAACAAACCATACCAATATAGATGATAAAGCTGGTCTGTACGTATTGCAGTAATTTGACCCTTTAATTTGTTTTAACTAAAATTGATATTACTTTGAAGGTAATAAGGTAAGTTGACGTCAGGCAGGCGGCCGGTCGTAAAATACGTAGTCAATTCGTGTGACAACAAGCTTCTAACATGTACCGACCCCACTTAGAGTGGGATAAGGGCAGGAGGATGATGATGACTTCTTAAGAAGTGCAGTTATAGTTCAGCAGAATATACTATGTTGTTGTTAGTATAGGAAGTTAATATTTCCGTACATCGTTAGGCTAACTTACCACTGATAGCGATATCCGATGGTTCCCTCATGCACTCACTACAGTCGAACCAACTCATAAGATCCCCCTCTTCAGACAAGATAAAAACTGTAGGAGTGACACTATCCACAGCCACTATGAGCCCTTCAGCAGTGACTGCCAGACCGGCAACGATATCAATGAATCGCACCTAAAAACCGACTTATGAATTAAAAATCAATTAACTATAGCCAGCGATTGAATAATGAAAACAATCCCAAACAATTTGGAATGTTTTGGCTGTGGAAAATTTACGTGTTGAACAGAACATTTGGAATATTTTTATTTATATATAATTAAACTTTATAATTAAACATGTTTTCCTTAGACATTTATCCTGTCTGTAGGCAGTGTACTCTCATTGTTTAAACTAGGTAAACTATAAATAAAAAACTAGCACCCTGGTACCTGCCCAGCCCTACGATATTGTTACGACGTGTTTTAAATACAACCTCCTTCATATAGTTGGCCAGTAATAAAAAAAAACATTGTCGCTGTCATTAAGTGTTGAGTTGTTGGAAAAGATTAAATGAGTTGACTTTTGGTAAATTTCTTCTTATTTATTGAATAAGTGTAATGAAAAAATATTGTTGTTGTTATATTCAGAAGTGCGATCGAAACCTATAACCCACAAATAAAATGTAAAAAACGTAATATTAACAGGGTGAAGAAAAAACAAGTGACGGTAACGTGTAATAGTGTTGACATAAATGTAATTCCCGCTTGGGTTTTAGCGTAAGAAATAAAAGATGGGAAGCTTTATTTAGTATACGGGGATAAATGCAATGCTTGTAACATTTAATAATTGACTTTACAGAAAGCTAATACCTTTCCTGCGCCATTGCGGCGCAATTGTTTCAGAATGGCCGACTCTAACAGCAGGAATAAAAGGCGAGCAGAAATGTAACATGCATGTAGCAAGCAAGCCATGGGAATGAGCGTTAGCATTAGCAAGCCTGTTTACGTATGCATCTGCGTTACGTATCCATCTGCTGAGTTCGTTGCCATTAATTGTGCTGTGTTATGCCATGACAGCGATTAATTGCGAGATGGAGAGAGCTTAAGGGTTAAAAGAGCAAGTATTGAGTTTCTTGCCGATTCTTCTCAGTACAATCAGCATTCCGAATCGGTGGTAGAATCATTCCCAGAAGTCAGCTTATTAGATTTGCGGGGTCGCAAATGTTGTCAGGATGGTCGACTGTTACGACGTGTTTTAAATACAACCTCCTTCATATAGTTGGCCAGTAATAAAAAAAAACATTGTCGCTGTCATTAAGTGTTGAGTTGTTGGAAAAGATTAAATGAGTTGACTTTTGGAAAATTGCTTCTTATTTATTGAATAAGAGTAATGTAAAAATATTGTCCTCGTTATAATATATAATATTTATGACCTTCCTAAATAAAAGAAAATAACTTAAACTTAAGTTATTACAATAAACATCTTATCTTGTAGTTCCATTCAATGCAAAGCACTTTTCCAATCTATACTCTATAATAATTTTATTTAATTTATTTATATAAGTCTTTATTCAGACATTTGTTACGAGACTTCGATTTAGAATAAGAATGTTTTTTTCCATCAATTATGTCTGTTTGTCTACAGACAAAGGCCTCCTCCATAATATATAAGTATACAATAAGTATAATATAATTATAATAATTGTTTGATTGTTTGAACGCGCTAATCTTAGGAAGTACTGGACAGATTAAAAAATATATTTTAGTGTAATATAGTCTATTTATCTATGAAGGCTATAGACTATATAACATCACGCTAAGATGAATAGGAGAGGAGCAGCAACAAAAAATATTGCGAAAACGGCACAATTTAAAGCTTTCCTTGCATGCGCTAAGTAAACGGTGAAAGGTATTCAAAAATAATTTACTACAAAATTGTTGCCTTCTAAAATTTCTAAATAAAAGTCCGCGACAGCATATGTCTAGCTTTTAAGATTAACCCACTTTAACCATTATTATTACGGTTATAATAGTATTACGGTTTACTCAAATAACAAGACTGCAGTCAACGCGAACGAAGTCGCGTTTAAAAGCTAGGTTTTATAAAGATGGCGTTCATATAATAATAATTATATTGCATGATGTTGAATACACATTTGTTTACCACTGTAAACAAATGTGTATTCAACATCATGCAATATAATATTTTTTGCAATCAATATACCATACACAAATCACTATTTGTGTATGGTATATTGATTGCAAAAAAATTTAACAAAATATGACATAATTTGGTTAACGTACAGCGATTTTCTTCAAGAAATGTCCATTTTTGGTAAAAATTTGCATCCGCGATCGTTCGTTTCCGCGGTCGCAGACAACAAATTTGCCTGTAGCGCGAACAACGGCAACTTTGCGGGGATACCACAGTTGACCCTCTTCTTTGCCGGCCACACCAAAATTAAATTTGTGATTGCCAGACTTGTCAAACACCTAAAAATAGATGTTATTATTAATATCAAGGCTAAGATAATTAGATTAAAAACTGGATCAATTCGATAAGAGATGTAATAATCGCAACAGGTAAGTGTCAAAGTATGCCAATATTAATCCATTTAACGAGAACATAGGCCTATCATGAACTTTTAGATAATGATTCAATTCAAAGTCAGTACCTAAAACGAACCGCTTTTTTTTCGTACCATGAAGTGTGAAGTGTGAATTTCATTGGGGTCGTAATGTTAGAAAAGGATAACGTTATATGAACAATAGATAACTCTGTCTCTTTCACTCACATGATTTTAGGACGCATGCCGAACGTTCATTTGGCAACTACTTAAAGTATGCGTCTTTAAGACGTCATGGTATGAAAAACTACAAAACAATTTAGTTTACGTCTTCAATTGAGTCGCAATAGAGTTCATGTTCGGCCATGCTGATAGTGAAATCAATTCGTAAATAGATTAAATTACGTATATAACAAATAATATCCAATGTACTCCGCTTGAACCTTTGCAACGGATATAGAATTCATTAAAATAAATAAATTGGAAGTAATAGAGATGGGAACCATCTCTGGATCCCGTGAAATCGACGGTAATATTGAGACTAATGTCTATCGTCCACAGCTAGGCTAATGGTGGTGCCTTTATAAGTTTCATGAGCTTATCATCTTGAAAGTGGACTGACAAAAGCTTGAGCAGATTAGGGTACTTTTATAGGAGGACTAGATTTTTACTTATTCACAGATAATGTGTCGATTAAAACGGAAGATAAAATATCATCAAATAAAAAAGTCATACCGTAATGCGATGATTGTTTGTATCGGCAACGATAATATCTTCGTCATTCCCAAGACAGAATCCATGGGGCGAATTGAACTGACCCTTGCCTCCACCAAGCTGACCAAATTTGAATCTAATATGCATAGGGGTGGCCTTATTGGCGCGCACAAGCGGTGCCGGAGGGGCAACTAAAGCAGCCTCTTCTGCAGGTGTCAACAAAGGTCTTCCCGGTGATACGCCCCGTGGACCAACGCTTCCAATACCTCCGACTCCACCGAACCCATTCACTTCTGAAAGTATATTATCACCTACATAATAAGACTACGCAAATATAATTAGGATAAAATGTTTGCAGCAGGCCTACCATGAACTCTTATTCCGACGAATTGAAGACATAAAACGACGACCGTAAACCGCTTTCTTTTTGTACCATGGAGTGTGAATTGCATTGGGGTTGTAATGTTTGAAAAGGATAACGTTATATGAACTATAGATAACTCTGTCTCTTTTACTCACATGTTCTTAGGACGAATTCCGAACGCTCATTCGGCAACGACTTAAAGTGTTTATCTTTAAGACGTCATAGTATGATAAAGCAAAACAATTTCGTTTACGTCTTCAATTGAGTCGCAATAAGAGTTTATGGTAGGCCTGCTGATCGAATCTTACCAGTATTTAATCCGAGCTTAGCGAGCGCTTGCAGATTATTGTAAGCTTGAGGCGAATTGAGGTCTCCAGCGAGTAATTCGGCGAGAGTGAACGATGGCGCTGGTGACGCGTGAGGCGGTGGTGGAACATCCTTCTCAGCAATGCTAGCCAGCTGTTGCAAATTGTATTCAACCATCGATGGTAGACTAGGAACTCCACCCACACCCGTAACAGCTCCAACGCTATTGACGTTAACGACTCCGGGAAGGACGCCTGCATTTGTTACGGCGCCTACGCCTGCAACCGCACTAACACCTATAGTAGGTACTCCTCCAACCCCTGGAACACCAACTAGGCTGGCGACGCCACCTGTGACGCGACGAACACCACCCAGAGGGAAATCATCGAAAATCGACGCATTTGTAACCGATACAGCAGGTGAATGAGAATTCGAAGTCACAGATACAATAGCTGAAGATTCACTCGCTCGCTTTCTTTCTTCCGCTCTAGTTGCTTCAGTGCGGAAGGTACCAAAAGTATCTTCGATGATAGTATCGAATTTTTCCATTTTCGTAACGAATTCTATCGAATAATCAACGTCAAATTCGGGTGCACCTTCTAGAAGCCGTGCAAATTGAGAAGCTACAGTTTTCTTTAACATTACAATTTCAGTACCGTCTCCCCTTTTAAGAAGTCTAGCAGCAAATTTACAGGCGCAATCTATACGTTGAACAGTTTTATCTACACGATCGAAGAGGTCCATTACTTTTAGTTCTCGTTCCTTGTGTAATCTTTCTAGCTCTTCGAGAGCTCTATCACGACGTCTCTCTAAAGCTGCTTTGTAAGCGTGAAAAGATTCATTGATGATATTAACAGCGTCATCTCGCTGCCGTTGTAGGTCACCTAGCGCGTCATCTATTTTAACAGATGCGCAACCGGCGGCAACAGCACGAGCGTTGGCTTCAACAATAAAAGCACGCAGTTCCGCTCGTAAATTTGGTTCCGCATCAACAATGCGCTCACAACGATGCTCTCCAACCTTGTGATCAACTGTCAGACATTCAGTGCATGCTCCTACTTCACACTCGCAACAATAAAACTTGAGACTTTCGCCAACATGACGAGTGCAGAAAATAGGTTTGTGTACAGCAGCCTTTTCTTTGGATGATCTTAGGGCGTCAAATGGTACAACGCGATGATTTTCGAAGCACCTCATAAACTCATGAGCCGAGTTGCAGTTAGCGCATAGGAAATGAGAACAATCAGTACATCGAGCCACTGCTGGTTCCTTGCTTTTACAGCAAGTACAAACAACAGATTGATCCATAGAAGAAACATCCAAGATGTTAGTAAGGACATAGTCTGATGGGAGTGATACTGCTCCACCTCCAGGCATCTAGAGAACATTAAAATGTTTTAAAAAAAATCGTTAATGATTAAAAAAAATAAGAGTCAACTATATTAATACCACCTTGGTTTCTTGTTTGCATTGAGGACATTCAACTGCCAAATCATATTTTAGAGAATCCCCTGCTTCATTTACAGTCAATTTATCAATGCATGCTTCGCAGAAGACGTGCAGACATGACAATACCCGGGGACTGCATAATTTATTGCTACAAAAAAAAAAATTAAGATATATTGTATGAGATAACCTAATTACGTAATTCAAGCTATCATTAAAATACTCACTCGCAAATTTTACAATTTTGTTCTTGATTCCCATTATCAGAAGATTCCAAAGACCCCTCATCACCAAGACTAACAAGTCCATCCCCATAAAGCTCTCCATTAATTTCTTCCATTTTGACTTATAATTACAGTGTTGTATAATGTATATTTTTCACTTTAATCAACAATAATCTGGAAATAAAAGTATTATAAAATAAAAAGCATAAACTTGAAACACTTGAACATGAACATGTATAATTATAATATTACACGTTATAAATAAATACTTTTCAAAATAGTGTAGTGTTCAGATTTTTCCTTCCAAAAACTGATTTGACTTAAACATTTTCAATTTTCATTTTTCATTTTTCACTGTTTAAACTTAACAGAAATTAATGTCTTAATTTTGTTTTTATAAATTATACAATGAATCCACTTATTATATTCTGTGTCACTACTCAAATAATATCATGATAAATAAATTAATATTCACATTAACATTATTATTTAGTATGTTTCAATACAGTACTACAACAAGAAGCTAATGGGATACAACAAAATCTATGTTCAAGCACTTATCACAGTATTGAACACAGTGGCTGCTCACTTATGAGTAATGATCTCCTAAGTCACTGTTCACTAAATAAAATGTTTCTGAGTGATTACCAAACTGTCACCAAATTTATTACTTATATTTTAAAATTAGTGTTAAAAGAAAATGAAATATAATATTGATGTTTTATTTATAGTTATTGTGTATAATTTAACTAGTCTATTGCTTGATTAACTAGTCTAGTCTAGCATTATGTCTTATGGAATATTGCTGTGGGGTAAATGCGCGGATAGTGAAAAAATTTTCGTATTACAAAAAAGAGCCATAAGTGGCATCTACAATTTAAGTCCGCGTGATTCCCTGAGAGAGAAGTTTAAGGAAACAGGTATTCCAATATTGCTTCACAGTATATTTTAAATAACGTAAATTTTGTACATAAAAATATAAAGAATTCTAAAACGATAGGTGATGTATATAATAGACAAATTAGGAACCGACATAAGCTTGTGACTCCTGCTTTGCGCCTAGCAAAAGTACGTAATCGTTTGTGGGTTTGGGTATAAGATTCTATAATAAAATTTCGAAATCAATTTTGGTCATGCCATTACAACAGTTTAAAAACACTGTTAAAAAGAGGCTGATACAGAAAGCCTACTATACTGTTGAAGATTACTTAGATGATCAGGATGTGTGGATATAGGTGTTGTTAAGGTTCATACAAACATACATACATACAGGTAAAACTACTGTAAAGAGTGAAAAAACAATTTTACTTCAAAGATTATTAAAATATACTTCACTAAAAAAATAAAAATCTGCATACATATATGCTCAATAAAAATACTAAAAAATACTAAAAAAAGAACAACAACTTCATTCAGTCTTCTAAATTATAACTAGAATCTTTAATTTAATTCAGACCTCTGTCAACCCCTAAACCCACACTAGCACCACTCCCAAAGCCACACCACTTCCATTAAGCATTCCTTTACAATCGCCTCTGAAAATCATTAAAAAAATAAAATTTGAGGAAAACAGTGTGTTTGTTTGATTGTAGTCTCTTTACAGCATACACAGAAATTAACACAATAACAACAAAAAAAACACAAATAACACAAACATACAATGGTCGGTTGAATTATAGAAGCATGTGTTAATTTGTGGAATTCCATATTACAGAAACTATAACAAACCTACTTTGCTATAAACCACATGTGTAAAAACATAAGTACACATGCATATTAGAGCAAAGTAGTTCCGATATAGTTTCTGTACACTGGTGGGCTTGTTCCAGAATTAGAATCTCTTCAAACCAAACAGTTTTATAAATTATGAAACTAAAGTAAAAATATATTCTCTTTCAGAAAACTCTTTCTTCTTCTTTCAATCTCTTTCAGAAATAGATTTTATCTGACAACCATAAAGAATACAATCTACAAATTAAAATCTAAAATCTAAAATTAGTTGTTATTAATTTTTTAACAAAACCATTCAACATTACTGTAACTTCAGGGGAATACATGATATAAAAAGTATAGTAGTTTTATTTTTGAAAAAAATCAACAAAAAAATTAAATTCTAAAAACAAAAAAAAAAAAAAAATTTTTCTTGTGCTACCAAACATAGGGAAAGAAGCAAATATCCTTTCTTCCATCAAGTTTTGAACTGAACTTTGCTCAAAATAATTAGAATAAAGTTCTAATATTGATTGAAAACATTTGACATCTATAATATAAGCTTATTTAAAACATGGGAAAATGACAACATAGATTTAAGGTATTAGTAAAATAATATGAAGGAACAGTAAATAACTTAAACCAAGTTTGTTGTTTGCAAAGAGTAATAGGTTTCTTATTTTAAATCATAACAATAAAAGATGAATCTTTCATAATTATATATATTTTTCATTTAATAAATAAAACAAATTGGCATGGGTACTTTTCCGACACACCATTGCGACGTTATAATTACTGAAATTGAAAGAAAAAATTAACATTTGCGTCTCTTAATAATAACAGCTTTAAATAGGAGGCCAAAATTACAATTTACAAAGTATTTGAAGGGTGGAAGGTATCTACAATCTATATACCTATACTGAAGTACTATCATAAACGCAATGCACCATGCATGCTGCAGACAATGGCGAAGGTCGATAGTCCATTTTAACATAATTTTTACCTATCTAGACTAATATAAAACATTCTTATTAATGTATATAAAAGATTTACTAACCTTTAACAGCTATTATTTTGCGGAAAAGAAGATATTAAAACACGCAGAATGTTCTACCACGCCGTAACTATGAGAATATTCATCACTATGTAAATAAATAAAAAATGAACATCAAGCTTCAACAGATATATTTTTTTATTTTAAATAAAATAGTTTCTTCGATGAATTAAAAGAAATGTTTTGTCACGTTCTCATTTTAAAAAGACGAATGAATACATCCCTGATGTATTGATTTTTCTTCGTTGCGCTCAAAATGCTTTAGTCAGTTATTTTGATGATGGCAACTCTGACAAAAACAATTTAAAATTATAAGAGGTCTTTGATTTATATTTTATAGGTAATCGAATGACACCCTATGATTAAACCACATGAATCAAGGTTCTTGAATGTTTAATAAGAGAGTAGGGAAGCAAAAGTACCTAATCAGGGATTCAGAGTGGTCCCGCCTTATTTCCTTAGTTGTTATGCCTCGTACGCACAGGCGTAAGAAATACGTCGCGTTAAAACTCCGCAATAGGTATAATAAAAAGTATGGTATGGTATATTCGGTTTATCGCCCTACGCCTAACGCTTAAAATGGAATTCTGCTCGATAAAAATACGTCGCGTTTTAAATGCGCTGTCGTGTGAATTGATACCCATTTGTTTCATTTCGACATATTTTTAACGCACGGTATAAAATCTCTCGTGCTAACGAGGGGTTAAGAAGTTAAGACCGTAGAGTGTATTAAATAACAATAGGTACTTGAAGCGTAAATAAACGAACGAGCCAGAAGGTTCGGCACTAAACCATCTTATTGAACCAAAACCGCCAGCTGCAGATCAGACTTATTTATTAGACAGAGAACAGAGTTTTCGGCATTGAGTTCTCATACTAAGGGAACTATATTAAAATTTGCCGTATTATAATAAAGAGAAAGAACATAAGGGTCTTCTTTCTGTGTCTCTTTGATATTTGTGATTGACAAAAATAAAGTAAACGAGTTGCATCCTCCCTCTCATAATTTATTATGTCACTAGCATTTACAGGCCTGCTTATGGCTCCCCTACTCTTAATGTAATAATTCTATGGTAATCAGACTGCTGTCCCTTGGGCTTGGCAGCAGTCAACAGTGATAACTCGTTTTATAATGTACCACCTACTCCAACGATACAAGCTCATATAGCACTAATTTAAGCGAAAATTATTGTTATATAGATGGAAATTAACATATAATAAAAAAAGAAAGACATGGACATCATTTTATTTCAGGACAGAGAATATTACAGACCTGAAACTCTTAAAGATCTTGATATAAAATTCTACATTAATGATTATCACAACTTCTGACATTGACAATGTAGCGGGCAACAAACTTTGTAAAAGTTAAATAATAAACTTGGTTATTAATATTTTTTCAATATAAAGCAATCGAAATTATTTTATATACTAAACTATGATCGAAATTCTACAATATGCATACAGAAGTAATGTAAAATTATCATTAATTCTGAAAAAAATGTTCAAAAATTTTACATTACCATTATTTAGTAGCTTTTGATACAAAATTCTATATTTCCGTAGAAGATGCATTAAATACAATTACATATAATATCATAACAGCTATCAAAGAAAAACACTTTTCTGCTAGGTGAAATGTCATTTTGACATTCAAGACGTGCTTATGTGTCATAAAGACGTTCGATTTTTGTGAAAGAATTTCGTAAATGAAAACATTATATTACATACAGGTTCTAAAAATTCGACTCAAAATATTTGTAATAGCAAGGATCAATTATTAATTAATAATGACTTACATACCTAACTGGGAAGAATTTGAAAAATCCGCGGAGATGCTATATTTACGAGATCCTATAAATACTAGATACAGTTTAAAGTATTCTCATTCTAAAGGTGTGTTTTTAGTAAAAATAACCGACAATAAAAAGGTAATCAGAATTTCGTTTTCCTAGTTTATATCAAATTTTAATGTAAACACTGTTGTCTTAGTCAGATGTACTTAAATGCTTTCTTACAATTTCATTTTAAAGTTTGTTACTAAATGTTTAATTCCACAATGGTTAGATTGGTTAGTTTTTTTTGTACAGTAACAGTTTTCTGTAAGGATTTATATAAAACATGATTTTCAACCAGTTTAAACAAAAAATCTGGTATTAGCTTCAGGAAGTTGTTTCTTTAAGTTTTATTTGTATACATAGCCTGTAAGATTAAAATCTTTCTTTTATCTACAATTTTTGTTTCAATTAATGTATCTAATTCTTGTCATCATTACATCTTGAATAATAACAAAATATTTTCCAATATTTTCATTTCTCCAGATTTAACATATGTTTGTTGTGTGGGTAATTATATTCTAGTTAGCATAGAGATGGTAACTTTACTGCATTAAAACATTTCCTAAAATAAAATTATTTTTCAGTGTCTCCAGTACAAAACAGAGGTTCAGCAAGATGTGAGAAAAATAGACAAGTTTATATCAGATTTAATTCGGCATATGGCATCAAATGATAATTAGTCTATTTTTTATTAAAATATTTTCACAGCATATTCTGTTTTCATTTTAATAATCTAATAGTCTATATTACAATTATGGTATATTAAATGATGACTTATGTCATTTGAAGAAATGAGTTTTAACTAATTGAATTTATTTTGAAAGTTAAATTAATAGAAAATATATGATAAGCACTACTTATTTTGACAAAACAAGCAGAACTGTTGCCTGTTTCAGTACTAATTAATATTAAAAACCTAGATCTTCGTTCAGGTCAACTTAAGGATAAAAGTAGCATCGATTATGTATTGTTTTCAAATAGTTGGCAGTGACTCTGTCTTCGGCTCCGTGGGTCGCGGGTTCGATTCCCGAGATTCGATTGCCGAGAACCAACATTTTCTATTTAGAATTTGTTGGTTCTTGGAGTCTGGGTGTATATATGTATTTAAGTATGTATTTAAAACTATATATGTATATATTTACCAGTTGTCTCTCACCCATAACACAAGTATTAACTTACTTACTTTGGGGACGGACGACCGTGTGTGTTTAATGTCCCATATATTTATTTATTTATTTATTTATTTATTACACCTTAACAGTGTGATCAGAAAATAGGTTATTTTACGGGGACTAATACTTTTAGCCCTAACGGCTTTTAGAGTGTCGCCTTAAGGGTGCCGCGTTCTGTCGCGCTGGACCTCAGCTTAAAGCGATTCGCTGTGGGGGACAGAATCGGGCTTAAATGCAATAGGCCTGCACTGTTTCATATATACGAAACGTTACTGGCTAGTGGCTATGACAGAATACGAAACGTAACTCTTAATTTCTATCTTCACTAGCTTATTATTCTCCCTCTCAACTATGGTTCGGCTCGCCCAATCACAATTTGTACACTCGGCACGCATTATACATCCTTAGTTTCACTTCATTAGAAATATAAAAGTATAAAATTATGAATTGGGAAAAGCGTAGGTGGCAATTGGCGTGGTAATAATTTATTATTACCAAAAATTTGTGTGCATATGGAAAACAGATTGCTAACTAAGATATGGAAAAAGGACGGAAAATTATTACTCAAGCATAATTATGATAGTTATTACAATTCAAAACTGACCAAACATAAGTTTACGTTCTCTTTGGACATTCAACGGATTTATTTCTATTCAGATTTTACAGAGATTTTAAGAGATAAACGGATACGGATAGGTACAGACTACAGGTAATGTGAACTACGACATTTTTTAAAAGTAGGCAGTTAACCAAAGTAAGTTGATAAAACTTTAAAAGTATGAAAAGTCTTACGACATACCTAAGTGATTACACTACTTATATAAAATGTGTATCAAGCTTTACTTTTTGTTCGTAACGGCCTGTTACTACGCCCACTGCTGGGCTAAGGTCTCCTCTCTCCGTTATTGGAAAGAAGGATTGGAGCTAAGACCTACCACGCTGTTCCAATGCGGATTGGTAGATTACACATATCCCTACAATTCTCTAGAGATATGCAGGTTTCCTCACGATGTTTTCCTTCACCGAAAAGCGTGTGATAAATTGCAATTATCAATTAAACACATAAGTTTTAATAGAAAAACCCGTTGGTGCCTGCCCGGGGTTTGAACCTATGTCGCCTCTGGAGAGTCGCACAGTCTCACCGCTAAGCTATCACAGCTTTTTTTACTTTTTGTTAAAACTATAAAATTATCTAATTATTTTATAAAAATAAATAAACGTTAATATCTCTATTCTTATTTTATATTCCAGATGTTAAGTAGTTTGTCACCGGTTAACAATAATCGGTAAAAACACGATTGTTTTTTTGGGGTTTCACTATAAATTTTAGACAGCTTCAAGAGCTGTCAAAAATGTTGATGGACATTGGACATGTTATTTTACTGTCATGCAGTGTGAAACATAAATAAAGCGTATTAGTTTTCTATAAATCATGACTTAATACTCAAGTCGAAACTATTAAAATGAAATAATATAATTTAGGACGTAACTGCCACTTACATATTTCGTTTTAATTAATAACATTATGGATGGTTTAATTCACGCGGCATTGGAAGCAGAGGCAAGCAGTATATTCATTTTACAAAATGTTTTTTTACTTTAAAAAAAGGAATAATCTCTTATTAGTGTCGTATATTGTATAATATTTAAATTTTAGGTAATATTAAATCGGGCTAAACATGTAAATACGAACTTAACACATTTTGACAGTGGTGTCTCTGATCATAAAATGACTTGGAATCATGAGAAGATACATCTAGCAGAAACTGTTGACGACTCCAGGATGAAGTTCCAACGCAATTCTGTCAGTTCCGCTGCTAAAAGTTCAGAGAAGTTTGATTTATTTAAAAAACTTCATGAGTTGTATAATGAGCTAAGTCAAGATGAACCTTCACAAACCAATTTTGTGAGTTAACTACTTTTATGAAAAATAAATAGTTCCATACGAAATCATCCAATAAACCTATTCTGTTTAAAATTTCAATTTTATAAAGAGGTCATTGAGTAACATTAATTTTTACGCTGTAAAATTCCTCTACGATTATGTTATACATATATATTTAGTTTTTTGTTTCATGTTTTTCTTTCAACAACACCTGTTATTAATATTTTTTTAGCACACCACAGTATTGAAAAAAGTAATATTCGTTATTGACAATTTAAGTTATCGTTAAATTCTATGCTAAATTACTGAGATCACTTGAGATATAAATATTTTTATATTGTTGATATAGTTTTTTGATGAACTATATGCTGTCTATTGATGATACTTTTATTGCAGCAAGGACTAAAAACTACATCATACCTATTAGAAAAGCTATTAGCTATATACAATTTGAACACTCTGATAATAAATTTATATCCAGGCAATAAGGGATATTCTCTCTCACTGAAAGTTAATGGAAGTACACAGTATATTCATCCACCAGATGTTAGTGTAAGTAGCCAGTAAATATTATTATTATTAAATTTTAAAATTTTAGAATTTCATATATTACAAATATACTTTACAAGTCAAAAGTATAGGAGTAGAAAACTTTTAAAGTATAAAAGTAGTATAAAATATATAATAATTTATATTCTATATTCAATTATAGATATATAAAATTGGAAAATATCATAGAATATATAAAATTGTGATATTCCTATTCACATCTACTACTATAGAAAAGCTGATAATCTTGTATTTTATAAATATGTTTGTATGGTCTGCTCTATAATCTATACTAATATTCCCAATGTGAAAACCGGTCTGTGTTTTATTTTGTCTGTCTGTCATGAAATAACAAATCTACTGGAGCAATATTAATGAAATTTTATGCAACTGAAGCTTATATATCAAGGCAACATAAAGGAATAAGTTCTTGTTTTTCCTTAGGGAACAGGAACAAGCAGATTGTATATAATTGAGGGTATTTGGATTTAAAGTTGATGTGAGTGATCATGCATGTACATCTAGTTGTTTAGTAATGAAGGTAATATAAATCTTAAACTAAAATGTGTTATATTTAAGTAATATAGCACATTTTACTTTCAATATAATAATAATCATTATTGATATAGTGTTAACATGACATATTGAAACCCTGGCTCCTAAACTAGATAAAACTATAATTCACTATAAAACTTAACAAAGTCATACACATGTTTCAATCAATAATTATTCAGTTTAGTGTGTACAAATATGTTTTAGGCATCAACGAGTCAAGATGAAACTTTACTAGAGACCCCTCGGTGGCCCTATGAAGAAGAAGAATTACTTAGTTATATAGATAATGAAGAATTACCTGTGGTGCTCTTAGATCTACTTGAATCAGAACATTCATGTCTATTTTACTCTGGTTGCATAATAGCTCAAATACGGGATTATCGGCAGGCTTATCCAAGTTTTTTGTGTGATACTCATCATGTATTATTAAGGCCAACAAATCAGGTAATTTTTTTATCTATATCCATACATATCATAAAATAAAGTCCCAAAGCTATCTTGTATGTATAATAGATTTTCTCAAAATCTACTGAACAGATTTTTGTACGATTTTCACCAAAAGATAGTGCAATACTTCCGGATGGTTTAGGTAGATATTACATATCGGTATTATGTAAATTGTGTTGAAGAGATCGCACAGTTCTAAAAATTGCTTGCTGGGATCTATAGTCCCGTGCGCTGCGTAAACCAGGATAACGAGATACGCTAAAGTGGTGTAGTAGAGAATTGTAGATCTATAAAATTGCTACAAATAAGTCCCCGACAGCATGTCTCTGTCTCTCACGGTTAACTTACAATAATTATTTTTATGCTCAAAATTGCGAAAATTCGGGAAAAGTTTCGTAAATCACTGAATTTCACGCGGGCTAAGTCGTAGTTGGCACAGCTATTTATATATAAAACAATGTGTGTTTAGGAAACTGGATTTGAATGTAGATAATATTTATATCATATTCATCAAAGATATGTAACAGCTTATCTTTACTTAACAATCATATTTACTCACAGGCTAATAGGTAGACTGCGCTTAAGCAAAAAAAAATACTTTGGTAAAGGGAAATTATTTTAGCTGAAGTATTTGTTATATTATATGTTATTATTTTTATTCATTTTGTATTCAATTAAACTGACAGAGAACAAGATCTATTTA
Organism: Morpho deidamia; assembly: GCA_947086505.1. Classification (NCBI taxonomy): domain Eukaryota; kingdom Metazoa; phylum Arthropoda; class Insecta; order Lepidoptera; family Nymphalidae; genus Morpho; species Morpho deidamia. The sequence continues at coordinate 9,309,358 of CAMTZC010000025.1, forward strand.
TATTAAAATTCAGCTTAGTCATAGCTATGTAGTATTAGCATCAGTATATGTCTGACTACTGTATGACCTGGCAATGGTGCTAAAGCATTTCTGGAATCCAGTGAAGCCGTATTTCGTAATTTATGATATCTGCCATTCGGTAGAGATATGGTCGAGATATATTAAGATCGAAGGTATTGAATCGTTAGTTGATACAACAGTTGACAAATGGTACAAAGTGGTTGTAGGAAAACGTCAATTTATCGATATCCAGTGCGAAATTACCAGATGAATCCAACTGCACCAAGTATGTCAGGAAAACGCTTCGGGGATAGTGCTAAGCTGCATTGGAACGAATTTGGCAACAACATAAACAGCGTAAACGTTTCCTTTATGGGTACCAAACTGGGGAACTGTAACTTGGTTTCAAACTGGCTCATTTACGTACTTTACGCTTTCTCAGCGAATCAGCTGGATAAAAATTGGCTAAATTTTTTTCAATTGTTACCTATCCACGGGGCTAATATATAGGATAAAAATCTCGTTTTTCATTTGGGAGCAGGACAAAGACGCATAGTATTTAGGAGTATTTTAACTCGTAAAGTATTCGTGAACAAAGACGCCGTTGCAACTAGTATATAAAGACAAAGTAGGAACCGACATAAGCTTGCGGTTCTTGCTTTGCGTCTTGCAAAAGTTAACTTTAACTTTACCATTACAGCAGTTTAAAAACACTATTAACAAAAGGCTAATGCAGAAAGCCTACTTATACTATTGAGGATTACTTAGACGATAAGAATGCGTGGATATATCTATTTGTCGACCCTGTACAAGACATTAATTACTATATGTAAATAGTAATAAGAATTATTCTTTGCAAGGGAAATCGCAGAGTTTCTTGCTGGTTCTTCTCGGTAGGAACAGCTTTCTGAAACAGCAGTAGATGTTGACGATTCAAAAGCACTTGTTTACAAGTTTACTTGAATAAAGAATTTTTTGAATTTGAATTTGAATATCAACACTTTCAGAGCATAATAACCGATGCAATGTGTATTGGTGGTCGTTGCGGGTGGGCAGGGGAAGAGCGGAGTGCTGTCGAAGCAGTTGAATCTGCTATAGTTCATGCGGCCGCACCTCCTCTGTGCTTAGAACCAAGGCCCGCTGTAGGTTTACTTGCGGCTAGATTGCATGCTGCACCACGCCTGTTCAATACACCGCGGATAAGAAGGCAAGCAAGGAGATTTTCCCAGGTACTTTAATAAAAAAAATTATGTTCGACAGTCAATTCTCGGTATTGTCACGAATAATGCCTGATAAACATTAATTCAACTAAGATAAATAAATAAATAATATATGGGACACGCACACGGTCGTCCATCCCCAAAGTATGTAACTTAATACTTGTGTTATGGGTGACGGACAACTTTAATTATACTACAAATATAATTTTAAATACATACTTAAATACAAATACACACCAAGGCTCGAAGAACGAACAAATTGTTTATAGAAAATGTTCTCGGCTGGAATCGAACTCACTACCCGCGAAGCTGAACGCAGTGTCATACTGCCTGCGCCAACTGGCGAATCAAATATATTTTTTGGAGCAGAGTGGTAGGTGTTAGCTCCAACCCTTCTCTCCAGAGAGGAGACCTATTCCCAGTTGTGGGATTGTAACAGGCCGCTACTTTACTATAAAAAAGTATAGAACTTTTCAACATGGCTCATGGTTAAATTAAAAATTAATTATTAAACTGATTATTTGGTTGCAGGTGGCAGTGAATAGAAAAAGAAAATTGGACCAGTTTACACATTATCACGGATTGGAATTAATGGAATTGATTCATCGTCAGAGAGCAAATAATAGTAGACAATCAGTACCGCATACACGGTTAACTTCTAAATTTCCCAAGAAACCACCAGAGGTAATATAATATACACTATTGATAATTGTTAACACTCAGATCGTATAAAAATGTGTTAAATAGTAGTTTTTAGTTCGAGATAATATTTTATTGGGTTGCGTAAATTATATAGTCTTATTCTTGGCTCTGATTCTGTCTCCTTTATATGTATTTATTATAGTCCCAAGTTGAGATATGAAGTGAATTCTATGCTGCATATAATAAATTTGAATTAACAATAACATACAAGTAGTCATGGCACGATAAATTGATTACTCAACCACAAAAAAAAACTTGTCTGATGACTCTGTGAAAGCATATAGTCAGTTCGAGAAAAAAAAAACTATAAATGTATATTCTTTTCATTATTTATGAGGAATGGGTACTTACTGATTGAGTGTAATATGTACATACTATATTGAAAAACAATTGCATCTGTTGTAATGGTTACGATATGAAATAGCAGAGTGTTCATCTGAATATAACTTCTAGTGGTTCGCCTGTTACAAATAAGTCACTTTACTCTACTATTGATATCGGAAAAATAATTTAAGAAAAAGCTTCATTCTCAAATTTTAATTCTTATCATAAATCGATTACTTTCGAATAATTATATAAAAAATTCTCCTGTCACAATGTTAATTACCATACCTCCTAAATGGATTTACCGATTTAAAAAAATCCTATTTGTATTCATTGGGTCTGAGATTCTGCTAATATCTTTTTTTCATACCCCTAAGTGATAAGGGTTGTCCACCCCAAACATTTTGTTTTAATTTTTTGGACAAAATTTTTATTTTTTTTTATAATGAGCACTAGAAATTCCTAAGAAATAATTTATATGGCAAAACAAAGTTTGCCGCTCAGCTAGTCACGTAAAAGTAAGAGTAAAATAAAATAAAATAAAATAAATAAATATATGGGACATTTACACACACAGTCGTCCATCCCCAAAGTAAGTAACTTAATACTTGTGTTATCGGTGAGAGACAACTGGTAAATATATACGTATACAGTTTTTTATACATACTTAAATATATAGAGCCCAGACTCGAGTAAGTATGTAAGTAAGTAAGTAAGTGACAGCTTGTTACTATGCCCACTGCTGGGCTAAGGCCTTCTCTCTCCGTTTTTGGAGAGAAGGATTGGAGCTAAGACCTACCACGCTGCTCCAATGCGGATTGGTAGGTTACACATATCCCTAGAGAATTCTCTAGAGATATGCAGGTTTCCTCACGATGTTTTCCTTCACCGAAAAGCGTGTGATAAATTGCAATTATCAATTAGACACATAAGTTTTAATAGAAAAACTCATTGGTGCCTGCCCGGGGTTTGAACCTGTGTCGTCTCTAGAGAGTCGCACGGTTCACCACTAGGCTATCACAGCTTAGCCCAGACTCGGAGGACCAACAAATTCTGAATAGAAAATGTTGGTTCTCGGCGGGAATCGAACGCGCGATCCACGGAGCCGAAAGCAGGGTCACTGCCAACTGCGCCAACGGGCCAGTTGTATTATAGATTATTATTAATTTAGTCTATAAATATGTTGCAGCCGGCAAAATAATGATTATCGTCACAGGCTTCTTCTTCTTCTTTTGGTAGTAGAGGCTGTGCAGGTCCACGAGGCCCAGTATCACTTTGACCATCACTGATCTATTATGATCGCCACTGCTTACAGTTCGTTGCCAATCCCGGTATCCTCTAGGAATTCCAGGATCTTCTTGGCAGCGAAATTTTTAACCTCCGTCGGGCGTAAGATATGCGACCCTAGGAGAAAATGTCGGTGAACCAGCGCAGGGCAGTCACAGAGGATATGCATAGGTGTTTCCTCCGCCTCTAGGCAGAGTCTTTCCCCGACTTAAGTAGAGCTTCTGCGCTCTACTCTCTGCATTTCGCAACCTCGGCGATGCTTCTGCGCTCGCCCGTCCCGCCCGGTGACGCTGTAAAAGCCATTAGGGCTAACAGCATACAGTCAGTTCGAAAAAAAAAAGGCAGAGTCTGCACGATCCGGTGCCTGACAACTTCAGGTTTAACATGTCTATTTAGTCCACAGTGCCCTGTAAGCGCCCTCGCTAGTTTGCATAAGTTAGTTCTACTTAGCGCTAAGATTTTGCCAGTTGCTCCTTGTCACAGGCTTTCTAATAATACTAATTATTTCAAGGTGTTCAAACCGATAGAACCGCCAAAAATGGAGTCTGTGCCATTGGCATTGCCTTCAGAACCTAGTGGTCCTCTACGGCTCGCACGAGCGTACGAACGTCCACGACCTACACCAGATTGTCAGCCGCAACTAGTCGAAGAGTACATTCTGGAAACTGAAAAGACTTCCCCGCATGCAGGCGCAGGCTTCTTTCACATAAAGCTATCGATATTACAACGACCGTCCGATCAAGAGTTCCTAGGAGAATTGTATGTGGATAGGGACCATGTTGAGGGCGAAAGGAATGGAGCAGCATGTAGATTTACGCTAGGTAAGAGTCAAATATTAATTGAAAAGTAATAATAAAATTATTTTGCTATAATCCGCGATACAGTAAATAGAAAATATATATAGTGTTTAATGTATAGTGGACTATCAGTATTTTCATACCCGATACGTGCAGGATTCGTAAAAACACATGCACAAACCTCCACCACTTCCACCACAATACACAAGCACTACACAGGTTCACTATCACAAACTCAACAATCGTTTCGCAAAGCTTTGCGATTTTGTCGTGGAGTCTATCTCCTGATGATGCTTCGGTTGCGGAGGAAAACGATTGTTGAGTTTGTGATAGTGAACCTGTGTAGTGCTTGTGTATTGTGGTGGAAGTGGTGGAGGTTTGTGCATGTGTTTTTACGAATCCTGCACGTATCGGGTATGAAAATACTGATAGTCCACTATACATTAAACACTATATATATTTTCTTTTTACTGTATCGCGGATTATAGCAAAATAATTTTATTATTACTTTTGTATTATGGATCTCCGCAAAGTAACGCCTAATTCTATAAATTATTCAAATATTAATTGGTAACCTCTCATCATTCTTTGCCCTTATTCCACACTAAGTGGGGACCGCACAACTTTACCTTTACAGCAGTTTAAAAATACTATTAAAAAAAGGCTGATACAGAAAGCCTATTATACCGTGGAGACTTACATTGATGATAAGAATGCGTGGATATAGCTGCTCTTTTTGACCTTGTGCAGGATAGCTATGACAAAATGTAATTAGTATTAAGAATCTTCTTTTTTAAAAGAGCTCCACCGAGTTTCTTGCTGGCTCTTCTCGGTAGGACGGCTTTCCGAACCAGCAGTAAAGTTGACGATTCAAACGCACTTGTTTACAAGTTTACTTGAATAAAGAATATTTTGAATTTGAATTTGAATTTGAATAAGAATTATTGTTGGAAAAGAGCAACCGCCGAGTTTCTTGCTGGCTCTTCTCGGTAGGAACAGCTTTCCGAACCAGCAGTAGATGTTGACGATTCAAAAGCACTTGTTTACAAGTTTACTTGAATAAAGAATATTTTGAATTTGGAATATAAACATGTTGTTACCTGATTTGGCTAGGATTAGCTAGGCTTAGCTAGGGCTAGGATATTAGGATTGTACGACCGGCCGTCTGCCTGACGTCAACCTACCTTAGTCACCCTTTATGACACCTCGGTAAGAAATGAGGGTGGTTGAGTTGAATAACTAAGCCAGATTCCACTCGAATAGTTAAAGTAACGTTCTCTCTCTCCGTTTTTAAAGAGAAGGATTGGAGCTAAGACCTACCATGCTGCTCCAATGCGGATTGGTATGTTACACATATCCCTAGAATTCTCTAGAGATATGCAGGTTTCCTCACGATGTTTTCCTTCACCGAAAAGCGTGTGATAAATTGTAAATATCAATTAGACACATGAGTTTTAATAGAAAAACTCATTGGTACCTGCCCGGGGTTTGAACCCATGTCGTGTCTAGAGAGTCGCACGGTCTCACCACTAGGCTATCACAGCTTCGAATAGTTAAGCTCTCGTAAAATCTGTAGAAGCTGTGATAGCCTTGCGGTGAGACCGTGCGACTCTCTAGAGACGACATAGGTTCAAACCCGGGCAGACACCAATGGGTTTTTCTATTAAAAACTTATGTGTCTAATTGATAATTGCAATTTATCACACGCTTTTCGGTGAAGGAAAACATCGTGAGGAAACCTGCATATCTCTCGAGAATTCTAGGGATATGTGTAACCTACCAATCCGCATTGGAGCAGCGTGGTAGGTCTTAGCTCCAATCCTTCTCTCCAAAAACGGAGAGAGGAGGCCTTAGCCCAGCAGTGGGCATAGTAACAGGCTGTTACTTTACTTTACTTTTTTAAAATCTGTATTAGTTCGTTAAGTTAGAGAATTCGAGATAAATGACGATATTGTTTCGAAAGAAATGGCAATGAATCGGAAGTAAATCTTAGACTTTGTAATCCTTTACAAAAATATGTAACGATTCAAATATGATAGTAAGAATGTTGTAAGTTTCTAAAAGTGCCTGGATGTTTATTTAACACCGAGGCGTATATTCGGGTTTTGCGGCATGAGTTTTTAAACATAAATACGTTAAGTTTAACATGAATAAGACACGAAACAATGAAGAAACTATATAATTTATAAATAGTAGTACATTTTATTGGTATTTTAGTCGAATAATTGGTGGAGTAATCAGTAGTATAAAATTTTGTAAAATGTAAGTTGCGTCAAAAAAGAAGATTTTGATAATGTTTATATAAAAAAACTTTTATCACTTGTTTTATATAATTAGTAATATTTTTTAGGATCAAGGCTCCAAGCAAACAAATATATACAACAGTTCACAGAGATATTTACAGAGGAAGGAAGAAAATCCGTTAGGATTAAACATATTGTTCCTGGCCAATTACCGAGGGTCTCATTCACGGGAGGCATGAGAGAAATGGTGAGCAATTTTTCATTATTTACCTTAAACGATACCAATCGATAAAATAAAAACTGTAATAATTATGTGAGAACCTCGTTATTACTAAAATACGATATCATTTTTGCGATGTAGGTGTCAAGTTAATAAGTCAGCGAAAAAGCTCGGGATTCTGAATTAATATCAGCCATGAATACAAAAAGTGATATTGAGTTATAATATAACACAGTTTATAACATTAATTCATCATATACTTTGTTGTTTTTTTACTTTCGTACGTATTTAATATTTTTATTCGCCGTCAAAAAGTCTACTTTTAAATTTTTGAATTTAAACTATCGTGAGTGAACTGTGATAGCTCAGCGGTGAGACCGTGCGACTCTTTTGAGGGGAACACGAGTTCAAACCCGGGCAGGCACCAATGAGTTTTTCTATTAAAACTCATGTGTCTAATTGATAATTGCAATTAATCACACGCTTTTCGGTGAAGGAAAACATCGTGAGGAAACCTGCATATCTCTAGAGAATTCTGTTGATATGTGTAACCTACCAATCCGCATTGGAGCAGCGTGGTAGGTCTTAGCTCTAACCCTTCTCTCCAGACTCGAGAGAGTCCTCCGGAGAGAGGAGGCCTATTCCCAGCAGTGGGATTGTAAAAGGCCGCTACTTTTTTACTTTTATCGTGAGTGGTATTCATTATTAATGTTGAGAGACCGGCTATACTCACGTCTTATTTTATCGGATGAGCCCGTCTAGTTTCAAGCCCATACGGGGCTCTTATTTATGAGCTCTTTACCCAGCGTTATCGCGGCGGGAACTGTCTTAGTACTAGACTTTCTACTTTTCAAGTATTAAATTCATTGATAAATTCGTATTCGTAACAAATTAATTGGATTCCTACATTACTCTGGTTTTGTAGATATTTCTGCTTTATTTAATATGATTTAGTTTGATAAGGAAAAACTAATTTCCATTTGTATATATGTGGTGCTGATTAGTGAGCGTTTGAGATAAGTAAATTATAGCAGGGTCAACAGTTATTGTTACAGCAGCGGTCGGCGCAAGCAACTAGTTCCACTGTACAAACTCATGCGACCACAGTACCTGTAGTGTGAGTATTTACGTTTTGTAAGATTGATATAACACTAAGTGTTTACTAGCAATCACACTACGGTAATCCCCCTATAACGCGGTAGGTAGGTTCCGCGTTATACGAAAACGCGTTGTAGGAGTATTCTCGTATGACGCTCGTTGAAGAAAGTTTAAATTTAATGTGTGTGTAAATTTCACTGGCCCGTTGGTAGTGACCCTGCTTTCAGCTCCACGGGTTCGATTCCCACCGAGGGCCAACATTTTCTATAAAAAAATTGTTGGTTCTTCGAGGCTGGGTGTATATTTTTATTTAAGTATGTTTTTAAGTTAGGCGAGGGACTGGAATCGCGTAATGCTTAAACTCGTTATAAAAGTAGTGTTATATGGGATTACAGCAATAGATTAATAAATATAAAAATGCATGTAATATATAAAAAAATATATATGTCCTGTATAAAATCTGAAACGGTTGGACCGATTTTAATGTAATCTTCAATCTTTAAAATTATTCAGCGGATGATCCTATAAAGTTTGGTCGAGTTCGGAGTATTTTAACTGTTGAGTTCTGTTTCAAGAAGAATTCGAAACCAGATTGAACCATCGCATCGTCGTGCAGCTAGATTTAAATAATAACAGTTATAAAACAATATGATAATGTCGGACAAGACTGAAAAATTCGGTGTTAATAGAAGCAAATATTTTTATTTTAGCCAATATATATCATAAGTGAAAGTATTTAAATGATCTATATAGATCATAAATAAAGTATATTATAAGTTTTTATCTAGTTTTCTTCACATTTCTATTTAATATTTTTATTTGCATCAGATATTCTATATCATTCATAATTTTTTAACCTCAATATAGTAGCAGCTTATTATTTAACCTTAATATAAAAGTAAACAAGTACCGAGTAAATCGCCGTGGAAAATTAAAATTGCTCATTTTTACATAATTTCATGTTTTCACAGAACCTCCGCGATAGCGGCCACGCCCAATCCCCACCCAAACCCAAGACAGCTACCAATACTGGTTAGTATATAAACTTATCTATTGTAACTTAGCTATACTTTTAAATTTAGACAATCGTGAGTTATGTTCATAGTTAATGTATAGAAACCAGCTATACTCATGTCTTATTGTATCCGGTGAGTCAGACTAGTTTCAAGCCCATACAGGGGCTGCATAAAGAGCTCATGAATAAGGGTCTCGTATGGGCTTTAAAGTAATCGGGCTCACCCGATAGAATAATATAAGTATAGCCGGTTTGAATACAGTAACTAAGCTATATTCTTAGCCTTTTTTGAACTGACAGTGATCCGGAAATTTGTTAGTTAATATTATTCGTTTACATTTTGCGTGTGCTGTTGGCGGGATAAAGCAAATTAAATATAAAATAGCTGCTTTGTCAAACGGATATTTACACCGAGATATAACATTATTAGAGGGTCCCATAACTCTTTATTTACAACGTGTTCTGCGAAGACAGTATGTCTTTTAAAAAAGTGTCATCATCCCCCTACGTGGGGTCGGCACAACAAACCCAAATTGGGTTTACAATTCTCTTACGCTACTTATTTCACAATTTTTCTTTATTAGCTATTTTATACTACTTTACTATACAAACTTTGTTCTAAATACTATGCTTACAGTTACGGTTTTACTTTCTAGTTTTTACTTTAACATTTCCTTAATTATTTTACACTGTTATACTAACTTAACAAACTTTCTTACTTAACTTCCCAAAAGATTTTCTACTTATTTCTATTTTTGCGATGTTACAAACATGTTGTCAAATGATTTGGTTACGTATTTTACGACCGGCCGCCTGCCTGACGTCAACTTACCTTACTCGCCTTTTACGATACCTAGGTAAGAAATGAGGGTGGTCTATTCTACTCAGCCGGATACCACACGGCATTTTTTTAAAATGTATCTTGTTGTTATTATTTTTAGCAAGCACAATTACAACAAGTAGGGAACGTCGGGAGTGTAGCGGCTGTTGGCACTGTTGTCGGGAACGTGGGTCAAGTGAGCGCTGTGAGCGCAGTGGGCAATGTGGGCACCGTTGGCGCCGTGGGCACTGTGGGTAGCGTGGGCAACGTGGTCAATGTCGCGGCAGCAAACGCCGTCGAAGCAGCATTGAAGCAGCAACCTTCGCCCACAACACCGAGATTGTCCCCTCAGGTATGTTGGAAGTAAACTGTTTTAATAACTAATCAAGTGTGTGAGAAAACCCTTATACGTGACTGCAAGGAAATGTTGGAATAGATTTTTTTTCCATGATAGCCCTTTTTCTACAAAATAAATAATAAATAAATAAATATATGGGACATTTACACACACGGTCGTCCGTCCCCAAAGTAAGTAACTTAATACTTGTGTTATGGGTGACGGACAACTGGTAGATATAATACATATATAAGTTTAAATAAATAAATAAATAAATAAATAAATATATGGGACATTTACACACACGGTCGTCCATCCCCAAAGTAAGTAACTTAATGTGATATGGGTGACGGACAACTGGTAGATATACTACTTATATAATTTTAAATACATACTTAAATACAAATACACACCCAGGCTCGAAGAACCAACAATTTGAAATATTGGCCCTCGGCGGGATCGAACCCGCGACCCACTGCGCCAACGGGCCAGTCAGTTACATAAAAAGAGTAGTAAAGTAACGGTCTGTCACTATCATATGCATAGGCAACCTCTCTCCGTTTCTGGAGGGAAGATTCGGAGCTAAGACCTGGCCTGTTGGCGCAGTGGCTAGTCACCCTGCGTTCAATTCCACGGGTCGCGGATTCGATTCCCGCCGAGGGCCAATATTTTCTATAAACAATTTGTTGGTTCTTCGAGCCTGGATGTATATTTGTATTTAATTATGTATTTAAAATTATATATGTAGTATATCTACCAGCTGTCCGTCACCCATAACACAAGTATTAAGTTACTTACTTTTTGGACGCACGACCGTGTAAATGTCCCATATATTTATATAGTTCCATATATAAGACCTACCACGCTGCTCCAACGCGGATTGGAAAGTTTCACGTATCCATAGAATTCTCTAGAGATAAGCAGGTGTTCTCACGATGTTTTCTTTCACCGAAGAGCGTGTGATAAATTGCAATTATCAATTAGACAAATAACTTTTAACAGAAGACTCATTGGTCCTTGCCCGGGGTTTGAACCCTCATGACCCCCTTGAAAGAGTCGCACGGTCTTCCCGCTGGGCATAAATCAAAGATATATGTGTTTTTTTCATACCTCACTTCATTTACTTCGCCCTAGCAATAAACTTCCAAATCCAATGTAATTTTGATTTTGAAAATTTAACATTCAATTATCTTCCATATGTTCTGGCAACTTTGGCAAATAAACTAGGTTATTAAGTAGAATCGGACTTATAACAAGCAATATTATAATTTATTTTCCCGGCGATGCTTATGCGGCGACTTCCGAACAGCTATTAACACTTTCGAACCAAAAAAATTTAAAAAATATCTTATAAAATATTTAATTTTATAATATATCTACTGTTATTAACGCAATTTTTCATAAATATTATCATCAAATCAAATTTTCATTATCCTATGCCCTATATTTTTACTGTCGACTGCCTACCTACCTCCTGCTCCATATAAATAGAGGCTCGTAAATTCTTGTACATACGCAGAACCTCTTTACATTCCTGTAGGCATCAACAAACCAACTGCTAGCGCAACAGTTGACCAACCCACCACAACCTCTCAACCCTCAGAAGATGCAGTCCGCCATCATACACATACAGCATCCTCTCATGTCATCTACCGGTACATCACAGGTAATTGTTTTTTTATGAAACTAGTAAGGTCTGTTCCTATCCCGCTGCTGAGCATAGGCCACCTTTCTTATTTTTATAGAAGGAAAATCCGCCACTCCTCACCAATGCGGATTGGTAGGTTAAACATATCCCCGAAATGCTCTAGAGCTATGCAGATTTTCTTCTGAAGTTTCCCTTCACCGAAAAGCTTGTGAAATGAAAAGTATAACAAGAAGAATAGAAAGAATAACAATATTCAACTAAGTGCCATAATATTTATATTGAATTCCCAACAAGATTTCGACTATATATGAGATTGAGCAATTGAAAGTGCAAAGCAAAGTATATATTGTATTCGTTGAAATTTCCGTACTTTACTAATACTTATTTACGTCTTAAATAAATATTCAATCTATGCTTATATTAATATATAAAGCTGAAGACTTTGTTTGTTTGATTGTTTGAATATCCTAATCTCAGGAATTACTGGGCTGATTTGAAAAATTCTTTTAGTGTCAGAAAGTCCATTCATCAAGGAAGGCTATAGAATATATATAACCCTCAACGTATATCACCATAAGATATATAGGAGGGGAGCAGCAATAAAAAATATTCCGAAATCGGCAAAATTTAAAGCTTTCCTTGCGTGCTTTAAGTAAACGCTGAAAGTTATTCAAAAATCATGTACTACAAAATTGTTCCCCTCTAAAAGTTCTAAATAAAAGTCCGCGACAGCATATGTCTAGATCTTATGGTTAACCCGCTTTAACCATAATTATTATAGGTATTACGGTTTACTCAAATAATAACACTGCATTCCACGCGAACGAAGTTGCTTTTGAAAGTTAGTATGTAATAAATAGGCTTCTTTTATTTTTCGAATATTATCAGAGTTTAAGATAAATAGAGTTCTTGACTCGTTCAATATAGAAATTATACGAAGCATTGGTTCAGTATTTGTCATTCCTCTTTACTTATTTGATATTAGTGAATATTTATATAAAAATGAGTATTATCTAAAATAGCACAGCCATTGCAATCATATTTAACAAAAATTGCAGGTACAAAGTATACAATATACAAGTACGACGACGGCGCAACAAAAGGCAACCATAACAAAGCCGAGATCGACAAATCCGGCTATAAATGCGCTTGTCACTAGTCTTATGAATTCGGCTCAACAATTCCAACAAGGTATTTTTATATATTCGTTTTAACACTTACAAAGTTTTATAGAAGCAGGCGTTACTTAACGGAATTCCATATTACAGGCACTATAACAAAACTACCTCGCTATAATCCGCACGGGTTAAGCGAATGCATGCAAAGCTAATGTGTATGATTTGTGCAGCTAGCTAATGTGCAGGCAAAACCTACGAACTTTAAACAAAGCACACAAGCAGCACACACACCCACCACCACAACAATCTCAAGATTTGAGATTGTTGTGGTGGTGGGTGTGTGTGCTGCTTGTGTGCTTTGTTGCTAGTGGAGGAGCCTTGGGGTGCGTGTGGTGGCTTGTCCTGCATGTGTAAGGTTCGTAAATTTTGCCTGCTTCATACACATTAGCTTTGCATGCATTCGCTTAACCCGTGCAGATTATAGCGAGGTAGTTCTGTAATATTGCCTTTTTTAATGAATTCTGGTATTAATACAGCGGCAAGTCAAAACGCTGCAAAGTCGGTCGTCAGCACTGCGAACAGCAACGCAACCATACTGAACCTGCTGAACAGCGCGCCGGCCGCAATGACCCACGTCACCACGGCTGATAACTCCTTGGATTCACATAAACTGCTCACTAGAACAGTGTCTCTCGCGGGCGCACGACTCATTGCGGCCTCGACTAGCACCCACACAATACCCACCTACACGCAGGTAAGTAAGCTGTGGTAATTTACAGAAGCAGGCGTTACTTTGCGAAATTCCATATTATTATTCCGGATTTTTCAAATTCCGGATTATAGCAAAATAATTTTATTATTACTTTGTACATTTCTATTGAATAAAAGTCATTCAAAGCACGGTCGTACTTACCTGCGTAAAGTAACAGCCTGTTACTATGCCCACTGCTGGGCTAAGGTCTCCTGTCTCCGTTTTTAGAGAGAAAGAATTGGAGCTAAGACCTACCACGCTGCTCCAATGCGGATTGGTAGGTTACACATATCTCCAGAATTCTCTAGAGATATGCAGGTTTCCTCACGATGTTTTCCTTCACCGAAAAGCGTGTGATAAATTGCAATTATCAATTAGACATATAAGTTTTTAATAGAAAAACTCATTGGTGCCTGCCCGAGGTTTGAACCTGTGTCGTCTCTAGAGAGTCGCATGGTGTCACCGCTAGGCTATCACAGCTTACAAGCAATATAACAGAACTAAGTACTTTGCTATAATCCGCACGGGTTAAGTGAATGCATGCAAAGCCAATGTGTATGAAGCAGGCAAAATCTACGCACCTTATACATGCAGGACAAGCCACCACATGCACCCCAAGGCGCAATTCACCAGCAACAACGCACACAAAAGCAGCACACACACCCACCACCACAATCTCGACGATCGTTTCGCCCCGAAACCGAAGCATCATCAGGAGGATAGGCTCCACGACAAAAATCGTAATGCGTAAAATTACGCGTATGCGTAAGCCTATCCTCCTGATGATGCTTCGGTTTCGGGGCGAAACGATCGTCGAGATTGTGGTGGTGGGTGTGTGTGTGCTGCTTTTGTGTGCGTTGTTGCTGGTGAATTGCGCCTTGGGGTGCATGTGGTGGCTTGTCCTGCATGTATAAGGTACGTAGATTTTGCCTGCTTCATACACATTGGCTTTTCATGCATTCACTTAACCCGTGCGGATTATAGCAAAGTACTTAGTTCTGTTATATTGCTTGTAAGCTGTGATAGCCTAGCGGTGACACCGTGCGACTCTCTAGAGACGACACAGGTTCAAACCTCGGGCAGGCACCAATGAGTTTTTCTATTAAAAACTTATATGTCTAATTGATAATTGCAATTTATCACACGCTTTTCGGTGAAGGAAACATCGTGAGGAAACCTGCATATCTCTAGAGAATTCTAGGGATATGTGTAACCTACCAATCCGCATTGGAGCAGCGTGGTAGGTCTTAGCTCCAATCCTCTCCAAAAACGGAGAGAGGAGGCCTTAGCCCAGCAGTGGGCATAGTAACAGGCTGTTACTTTACGCAGGTAAGTACGACCGTGCTTTGAATGACTTTTATTCAATAGAAATGTATAAAAGTAATAATAAAATTATTTTGCTATAATCCGCGATACAGTATATATAAATATAAATATTTTGGAACAATTAGAAATCATTAAGTATAATAATGGCACCCTCATTAACGAGCAGACAAATGTTTCTAGTTCAAGCTTGTTGCACGTGTTCAGAGGTAAGGTGGGGTTGAACCGACTACTATATAACAATGCTTGTTCGGATAACGCTTCGCTTTGAGATTTTGTCGTGGAGTCTATCCCCTGATGATGCTTCGGTTGCGGGTCGAAACGATTGTTGAGTTTGTGATAGTGAACGTGTGTAGTGCTTGTGTGTTGTGGTGGCAGTGGTGGAGGTTTGTGCATGTGTTTTTACGAATCCTGCACGTATCGGATATGAAAATAAGGATAGTCCACTATACATTTAGCACTATATATATTTTCTTTTTACTGTATCGCGGATTATAGCAAAATAATTTTATTATTACTTTTGCAATAGAAATATAATTACTCGCTTTGCAATATCAGTAGAGTCCCCGGTAGATTCAAAAATATCTTTTGGAATACATTTGACTATACGCTATACCATCTAATATCTGGTTTTAGTCGAGTTTATCGGCTACGACCCAATTATGAACATGAACCGCGGATTCAGGTAACTTCAATAATAAACAACTGAGAAGTGTATTTTCTGTCCAAATACGCCGAAGTATAACACTTCCCACGTTGTTTTGTTTTCGTTTCAATCGAAGCAATAAAATACCATAAAATGTGTTTTATCCTATAACCTTCTTAGGTTAGGTTAAGAGAAAAAGGGGAATTTTTATATCAACGTACAGAATTCTTTTATTTGTATGGATATGGATAGTTAATATTGTTTTAAGTTGTTGGTCGCTGACTATGGGCCTCATAAGAAAGCTCAGAGTCACCGAGCGGGCGATGAAGCGGGTTTTGCTCGGAGTATCTCTACGTGATCAAATTAGAAATGAAGAGATGCGTAGAAGAACCAAAGCCACCGACATACCTCAGTGTGTCGCGAGGCTTAGGTAACGATGGGCGTTGGGGTCTTAAGGTGTTGGAATGACGACCGCGCACTGGAAACCGCAGCGTCGGTAGACCTACGCGACGGACTGACGGCTTCAAAAAGATCGCAGGAAGCCGCTGGATCCACGTAAAGTTACAGTCCTTTACAATCCTTGCAGCCTGTTACAATCCTTGGGAATAGGCCTCCTCTTTCCGTTTCTGGAGAGAAGGGCTGGAGCTAAGACCTACCACGCTGCTCCAATGCGGATTGGTAGGTTATACATATCAACAGAGTTCTCTAGAGATATGCAGGTTTCCTCACGATGTTTTCCTTCACCGAAAAGCGTGTGATAAATTGTAATTATCATGAGTGACACATGAGTTTTAATAGAAAAACTTATTGGTGCCTGCCCGGGATTGAACTCGTGTTCTCCTCGAAAGAGTCGCACGGTCTCACCGCTGGGCTATCACAGCTTATACTGGATCCACGTATGACACAGGATTGTATTTTATGGAGCACATGGGATGAGTCCTATGTTCTGCAGTGAACGTCTGTAGGTTGAGAAGAAAGTTGTTTAAAAATAAAACGGTAAAGCGGATTTCATTTTAACGTCAGCGATAATACCTAAAATATGACATGTCCCTTATGAGAAATACATGCCGGCCTGTGTTTTGGGGCTGTTAAATTTCAGAAAGTATAATAAAGTATGCACGTTAATACACTGAAAACTATGCATCCATGATTATTAGATCTGTTTTATAAATGGTGTAGGTCACATATACACGAGACAACGATTCGACGAATGTCTCCAGCAGTGAAAGCGCTTTGCTGGAACGGCTGATGGGCCCTGAGCCTGCAGCGACCCCTCCTACACCGCAGCCGCAGGCTCAACCGCAACCGCAGCCGCAACCGCAACCTGTTTGTCATTTGCAGGTAATTCTTCCAGGCTATTCGCCATTCAATTTACTAATATAAAGTATCGACTGAAATGAAAATATACATAGTGGTAATGATAATACGATAATAAACTTGAAAGTATTATGAACCTTTTAATAACCTTGGTATGATTTGATGAATATAAAATATGACATTTAAAAAATGAATATCAGACACTTAATACATTAAAACTGATACACCATAACGTGGTTTCTTAATAATGGTTCACTAACTTGGTAGGATCGTGACAAGGGCGTGTGCGGTACTTGTTTTGTTTCACTGTGTAAGTGAAACAAAACTGTATATTTAGTCTTTAGGTCAAGGTTATTCTTCGCATTAACTAATTCATAAGTACGTATGATTGAATCACATTGTTTAATTATAACTGCTTACGGTTATTGTCCCGTTTCGTCGAGAACTATTACAATTATATATCATGAACTAAATTTTCAAAACGATAAATAAACCTGTGGTTAAAATACTTCAAAAAAATCAGTTAATACTATTAACTGATTTTTCTTATATCGGCTGGAAAGATGTGTAAGCGTGTCGAATTTAAATTAATTTAGTATTTGTGGTACTCAACTCATACTCAATTATGTCGCCGCAATTACTACTCTCACTAATATGATTTTTTTAACATCATTTTCATTTTCAGGGCCTAAGTTTGACATCGTTGCAAGGTCTACAAAGTATCCAGGGACTACAGAACGTTCAAGTACAAATACCGGGCCTCTCGGCACCTATATCGTTATCACTAAATGTGTCGGGCGCGCCGAGTGGCTTGCTAGTATCAGTACCTCCAACAACGTCCGTGGTCCTGACCAACCAACCTTCGGTGTTGTCTTTGCCTATTGGTAAGTGATATGTATAGTACGTGTCAATAAATAATGCACATCGAGACTCAGAGAGAGATATCGGCTAGATTCTTCTTCATAGAGCATCGTCTTTGTCGCACAGACTGACGAACCCGTGTGTGACAGAGACAGCGCTTTACGAAACCGAATTGGCCGGCTGTTTCGTTCTAAGTTCTCGATGTGCATTATTAATTGCCGGGTACTATACCTTCTTTTATAAAATCAAAAAATATATATCGTGAATCTTCAAAGAGCAATAGTGTTTCGTACTAGGATTCGTAGATTTGGATCAAAATAACCGATGACTAGTTAAAAACAATTTATTCAGCTTTTCACCACAAAATTAGTATTTACAGTCTCTATGAATGCATAAACCGTTGTCCAATAAGAAAGCTGAGGTCGCTATTATTTCACTTTTTATTTCGCTTGTTTATTCGCTTTTGATCGCTATATTAGCAAGAGACTCGGCAGTCAATCTTTTAAACGTTATTTATTTACGTAATGGAACTGCAGTAAACTTAACAATTGAGCAATATGCCTTACATACAAGAGTGTTATTTCCTACACCTCATTTAAACCTTTCTTTGTATTTAACCAGGGTCTGGTTATTATTGTACCATATGTATATTTGCTTCTAGCATTTATATGAGGTTTATCAGTAAGTCAGTTACTTCTACAGGGGTAGTCTTCCTTTTTTTCTTTTTTAAATCAGGAAACTAGATACTAGTACCATAGATAGCAAAAGGAGATTGAGAATATAGATATCCAAGACTTAAATTAGCTAAAACCTGATTATGCTGCAAATTGCTGCTGCTAAAATTAACGCTGTTTGAACTGTCGATATTCCCGTAAGCAGCGCCAAAATAATTGTTGAATTTATATTTTGAAGGAGCTAAAAAAAAATTTTTCTTTAAATATTCACATTAAACTTTGAATTGGAAACAAATTCTAAAGATTCGTAACTCTTGACGCCTTGACATTCGTTTCAAAATACAAAAGAAAACCAAAAGCGTTTATAAAAAAATTGTTCTCAAAAGTTGAAGCCATCTATTTGCCCGATAACATCGCGAATTGACGAGCAATTGAACCAACTAATGTCCAACGTAATTCGGACTTAAATTTTATATGGTTAATGAGCCAGGTTGTTGTTACTGTTGTTTTTTTTCGTAGCACAATTAATGTCTGGTGGAGTAAAGGGCAGCGTACGAGGCAATGCGGTGCAAGTGGTGCGCGCCCCACGCCCAGCGCGCCTCGCTAGGCCTGCACCGCGACCTCCTTTACAACCTACAACTGGTAATCATTGTTAAATCGATACTTTATAAAAAAATATATGGAAATGAACAATAACTTAATAGTATGGTCCGAGACTAAGGTTGAGCTGTGATAGTCCAGCGGTGAGACCGTGCGACTCTTTCGAGGGGAACACGAGTTCAAACCCGGGCAGGCACCAATGAGTTTTTCTATTAAAACTCATGTGTCTAATTGATGATTGCAATTAATCACACGCTTTTCGGTGAAGGAAAACATCGTGAGGAAACCTGCATATCTCTAGAGAATTCTGGAGATATGTGTAACCTACCAATCCGCATTGGTGCAGAGTGGTAGGTCTTAGCTCCAACCCTTATCTTCAGAAACGGAGAGAGGAGGCCTATTCCCAGCCGTGGGATTGTAACAGGCCGCTACTTTACTTTTTTTTTACTTGTGGTCCGAGATCCCAGAGCCAGCAGAATTATCATCTTCAAATATAAGATATTCTACTCTGTCGCGCATGTGCATTGTGCTCTCGAGCTCATATCCGTGGCTAAGTAATTTTTATGCTTATTAGTTTTATGTGTTGGTCTTATTCAAAGGATACCAATGATACCCGCGGATAAAGCTATACCTCTCAAAAGACATCAATTTTCAGTTAACACTTTATTTGCCTTAACTATTAATAAGACTCAGGGACAACCTTCTAATTTACAAAAATAAATCTATAGTCCGAATCAGTAGACTTTCCACTGCCACAAGATCGGTATGTACCAGGCTGAAACCACGGGGAATGGCTAGTATGTAATAAGTATATGCAGGTTACCTCACGATGTTTTCCATCATCGAAAAGTATGTGATAAATTGTCATTATCAATTAGATACATAAATGTTACTAGAAATCCTCATTTGTGCCTGCACGGGGTTTAAACCCGTGACCCTCTCGAAAGACTCGCACGGTCACACCAAGAGTAAGGGTCTACTGTTATGTGGTATTTCAATTTCAGGTACACCTCAATTTATAACTCAGACGCCGACACAGCCTTTAAATACGCATCAAGTAAGACGAAAATCAAACACTGATAGTTCATAATAAATGTTTTAACATAAGCCCACTGCCGTTATAGTAAATTAAAATTGTAAATGATAATTGCATATAATAGATGAAATTTATATTAATAAGTGGTCAAGTGAAACAATAATCGTTGTGCAATATCGATCAATGGGTTTCTTACAGTATGTAGGTTTAAATTAACTTTCAATAGTCAACTATTTATGTTCATTGTATAAATTACCGTTACCATGAGTTCCCACTGAGACTGAAATGTTTAAGTTAGTGTCATACTTTCCTAATGTGCTGCTTTTACAATAAAATCATATTCATTACAATGAATTGCGAAGGTTCTAATTATTTTACGGATTTCTAATTTTATTATAATATATATTATATATAATCAAGGACGTATGTATTTTTATAGGAGTCACAAATAATTTATGAACGAAATTTTTACTTTAGTTTATTTAAGATTGGATCATGACACGAACGTGAATAAATCGTGAACGATATTTTAAGGTGTGAATGCTCGATAATCCCATTATTATAATAGGGAATATGACTGAAAAAATATTACCACATTTTTATTAGAATACTCGTTTATAAAATATATGTGTGAAGTCAAGATATCTGTTATAACTAAGGAATGGCATATTAAAAATGCTTTAACAAATTATCATATTATTTTTCGATTGTTTTAAATAGTACACAAATAGTAAAATAAAACTCTGGTATATTCCCTATTAATAACAAAGAATTTATTACTCGTTGGAAATGTTTGTATCATTTGTAAATATCAAGTTTATTGTGAAATATTAAATAGCAATTAACGTACATTTTGTGAATATTTATATAAATGTAAAATAAATTAAAAAATAAACTAAAAATTCGTACTTAATGGAGTGGAAATCATGATTTCAATATTGACAAATTAAAGTGATATAATTGTCTTGTTTAATTTATAGAATTAGGCGTTACTTTGTGGAGATCCATAATACAAAAGTAATAATAAGGTTATTTTGCTATAATCCGCGATACAGTAAATAGAAAATATATATAGTTTTTAATGTATAGTACAGATAGTCCACTATACATTAAACACTATATATATTTTCTATTTACTGTATCGCGGATTATAGCAAAATAATCTTATTATTACTTTTGAATTGTCTTGTTTATATTAAATCGGTATTAAAAATTCTGTTCGCGCAATTAATCACCTAAAATCCGAGTAAATTATAAATTGATGACACGTTTCAGAAGTAGACCGTTAACTAACTTTTAGCAAATATTTTTCGTATTCCTCCATCATCACGGATGTTTTTAATAGAGGCTTATGTCCGAAGTAAAATTTTCCGTAGCCGATGGTCCTCTAAAATGGATTACAATTTGCATATCGATTGATGATTTTATGAAATCTGAACTAGTTGATATTTTGTTTTAGACTGAAAAACTAAAAAATACATTGTTGACGTATATGTATATGATTTATGGAGCAGGCATTACTTTTCGGAATTCCATATTACAGAAAATATGCCAGAACTACCTCGCTATAATCCGCACGGGTTAAGCGAATGCATGCAAAGCTAATGTGTATGAAGCAGGCAAAACCTACGAACTTTACACAAAGCACACAAGCAACACACACACCCACCACCACAACAATCTCAAGATTTGAGATTGTTGTGGTGGTGGGTGTGTGTGTGCTGCTTGTGTGCTTTGTTGCTGGTGGAGGTGCCTTGGGTTGCTTGTGGTGACTTGTCCTGCATGAGTAAGGCGCATAATTAGTGATAGTGACTTACAAAGTTTAATCGCTTAGTGAATATTTAATAATTCTGTAAAAAATTTCCGTAGCCGATGGTCCTCTAAAATGGATTACAATTTGCATATCGATTGATGATTTTATGAAATCTGAACTAGTTGATATTTTGTTTTAGACTGAAAAACTAACAATACATTGTTGACGTAACCTGTATATGATTTATGGAGCAGGCATTACTTTTCGGAATTCCATATTACAGAAAATATAACAGAACTATAGTACACGGCATTAAATAATGCACATCGATGTTTACATCGAAACAGCCGGTCAGTTCGGTTTCGTAGAGCGCTGTCACTGTCACACACGGGTTCGTCAGTCTGTGCGACAGAGACAATGCTCTATGAAGCAGAATCTAGCCGATTTCTCTCTCTAAGCCACAATGTGCATTATTTATTGCCTCGTACTATACTTTGCTATAATCCGCGTGGGTTAAGCAAATGCAATGCATTACGATTTTGTCGTGCAGCTTATCCTCCTGATAATGTTTCGGTATCGGGGCGCACAGTTCGTAGAGATTTTGGTGGTGGTTGCAACAATGCACACAAATACACACATTTGTGTGCATTGTTGCTGATGTAGGTGTCTTGGGATACGTGTTATACCTTGTCCTGCATGTGTAAGGTATTTTGCCTGCTTCATACAATTAGCATTGCATGTATTCGCTTAACCCACGCGGATTATAACAAAGTAGTTCTGTTACAGTTTCTGTAGCCAGTATAGATGAAAAAAAGACAACAAATAGGTTCGATCATTGTTTATTCATTTACAAACATTCGGTGTTCATTTACAAACTTTAAATCGCCGTCAGCAACATCATTGAGGAAACAAAAAAATTAGCTTATTGTTACTTGTAAAAAAGAAAAAAAATTCGGTGTTTACTATTTATTGTTTTAAATGCAGGACATCTTATTTTGGCGGTAATATTTTTTTTTACCTTCGTGTTACAGTAAGTGAAACTGAAGTCTAAAACGTAACGTGACGCGTTAAGCAATTGTTTCTACCTTTACGTATTACGATGTACGATGTACGATAATTATATAGATATGTAAAATATGTAATATACTCAATACATCACATGTAAAAAAATTGGTATAAATTGTTTTGAAAGTTAAGTTTTGCTATGTGTTCAAGAAGCTTACAAACGTGTAAATATAAAAACAAGCTTAATAACGGGATTGATAATGTTTTAATGTTATTTATATTGTTGCATGATATATATTGGATTCTATGTATTTGCTGCCATAAACATCGAAAACTTAGCTTGTATTTTATATAACTGTTCTATCTCTAGGGATGCATAGAAAAACCATAATATTTGAATGTTTTAGTGTATTTTCGATGTAGGAGGTTGTTTAATTGTTGTTACTTAAACGTACACAGATACATTGACCAGTTATAATTAAAATAATTTGCATAAATATGTAGATTTTATATTTATTTAAGTAATATTCATATGTTCAAAGACTATCCAGTGCTTCTTTGATATTTTTGTCAAGGGACTAAATGAATATTTATCCAATACATTTAAAACATATATAGTTTTAAATGTATTGGATAATGAGGTATAGTCATGTATTAAAATGGTATATCGAATTATTATATTTAAAAATGCTGCAGAATATGAGATCAGGACAATTTTTTTTTATGAAATATAACGCGGTGAGTTAATAATTCAGATTAAGGCTGTGTATCTATACACCTAGAAGTCGGTAAAAACTAAAATAATTGAACTTAGGAGCCACCGCAGAAAGCGTTTTCTTGCAGGGTTTACAATCATGCGTCTCCTGAATTTTTTTTTATTTTTTGATTTATTCCTTAATTAAGGCTGGCAACAATAACAAGCTGCATTATTGATAATGAACTAATAATTTGTTTATATCGTTGCAGGTGCTTAGTAGGAATAGTGTGGTTTTCTCTATATTAAAAAAAACCACGATTTTTCCGACATCCAGCGCACCTCTTCGTTTTAAATTTTGCCCATTAGTAGGAGTTAAAATAAACTGTATTTCTCGTGCCCAAGATCGAGGTACTCAATCTTTCGTTTCTTTATTGTTGCTAACAACTTTGGGGCCATCTTGTACAGTTTCAATTTTCACGCTATCAACCCAACTTATGCATGAATGGGACGCAAGCACCATATTTTGATTTCAATCAAATCAAAATATTCTTATTTCATGTAAGTTCTTTCAAGTACTTTTGAATCGTCAAGGATCAATATGATTAATGAATTTACAACTGGTTCGGAATGTTACTCTTACCGAGTAGAACTAGCAAGAAAATCGGCGGTCAATCTTTTAAACATTTTCAATTTTACATAATTGAACCGCAGTCTTGTATGAAGCTGAAAAGATTTTCGAATGCAGACATTGTTATCATCCAAATAATCATCATCATCATGTTGTCATGCATATGATGATATGATTTCAGTGGTATCTCCATTTACTTTAAACAGTGCTGTTTTGCCAGTCTGCTCCGACTTGTGGTATCTTGGTTCACTTTCCTAGAAGAATGGTGAAATAGATTGCGATGTGAGAAATAGAATGAATGCAGGATGATTGAGTTGGCGACAGGTCTCAGGAACAATATGCGACCCTAATGCGCCTTAAATTTAAGGGGAAAATTTATAAACGGTCGTAATCGTAATCTGTGGATCAGAATGTTAGGCAATGAGAAACACAGATGAAACAAGAGTGCATGAAAATGGATGAGTATGTTAAGGCGAATGTGCGGTGTGAAAAGATTGGATAAAATATGAAATGAATTTATAAGGGGAAGTCTGAAAAGAGGAAAGACGAAAGGTGCAAGAAAGTATGGACATGTAATCGAACGACTATTAAATATGAATGTGGACGGATATGTGTCTAGAGGGAGGTCTAAAAAGAGATGGTGGGATTGTGTGAAGTATGAAATGCATTTAAAGGGGCTAGCGCCAGAGTTAACGAATGATAGGAGAGAATGGAAGAGAATATCATGTTGTGCCGACCCCACTTATAGTAGTATTACGTCAGGAAAAAGAAGAACAAGGTTTATCATTGTTTTAAAATCGAACCACCTGCACCAAACTTAATTTACATCTATATCACATGGTCTAGATTAGGGATGTTACATAGGTGGGTTTATCGGAACCAGAGATTTCATATTTGAATTATCGGAGCCGGAGTCGGAGGCGGAGGTTTCCACTTCCGCCTCCTTCATTATTAATATAAAAATTGACCCGTAAACTGTACTTAGACAATATGTCCCCCACGATTTAAATAATTGAATAATTAAGCGCGTTTAACCATTGATACTGAGTTGCGCGTGCGAGGGGAGATACCCCCGGGCAACGACTTACAACTTATAGCTGCGCGTTCTGTCAGAATTCCCATGATAATTTCACCTTCGTTATACCTCCGACTAAAATTTATCGGAGCCGGAGTCGGAGCCGGAGGTGTGAATTCAACCGACCTTTCGAAACCGAATTCGGAGCTCCGTAACATCTCTAGTCTAGATACGTGTTAATCTTTCGAATACAAAATTGATATTAATATCCTTGCAAAGCTTTGTGCTTTTGTCGTGGAATATCTTCCGGTGGTCAAGTTTTATTAAACATAATGTCATTGCCAAATAGTATTATCTGTTTTAGTAAATCAAGCTATTTTATTTATCATTAGCTAAATCCTGAGACGCTTCGCTTCGGTTTGGTGTATATGATTCCCGTGGGAAATTGGGAATGTAAAATACGTAGCATTTTTCTAGTTATAAAGTCGTAAATACGCGGAAACTGTGTTTCTTTTATATTAAAACTACTGTCATTAAAAATCGCTTTTACAAGCTGCCTCAAATCTTCAAAATGGTAATGAAGCTACCTACCTACCACTTGTTCTGAAAGGTACTCTTAGCAAGAAGCAACAGTATGAAAATCGGCGTTCACTCTTTTGAAAATATTAATTTAAATAATATATAATTATTCAATATAAAAAATTAAAAACTTACAATCCAGTCTAGTGCATAGCTGGTTGCAATTTATATCCAAGCTTTCTTATCAGTCAATAGTCGTCAATAGTGTAATGAAATTTGTTGGTGAGTGTTTTTAATGGCTTTTTTGAACTTGTGTGCAGGCAAGTTCAAAAGTGATTGTAGATTTTTTTTATAAAATTGTATACCGAAGCCCATAAACGATTTTCGAACTTTCTGAAGCCGAAGCCTTGGTTTATATAAAAAGATTAACCTCATCACATTATTTGTTTATCCACCGATACATACAATAAATGCTCTGAAAAATATCAATTTTATAGACCTTATGAGATGGATATTTTACTGTTTGATAAGTCCTATGAAACTATAGAATACTATGTTGAATACTATGGTTTTCGCACGCTATTTTCACGTATCTGCATAATATTTCCGCATTATGTGCTACATTTTTACACAATTACTTTATATTGTACTGGTTTTTAATGTTAGCAGTGGATAGTTGCCTAGATTCCATATGATAATTACGTCAAGGTCTAAATAGTTTGGTTATATCTTGGAAGAGAGAAAAAAACGGCGTCGCAAATACAGTAAACTTGATTGTTCATTAAAAACTTAACAACTACATAAACCTTATTATATATAGTAAAGTTTTCGATAGACAAGGCGAAAATCACTTGCTTAGTCCTCGACGTAATTATATAGTTAATGTTATATTTAATATTTTTATAATTGCATGTCGCTGTTAACGAATTAATGTGTTGACTACTAAATATTCGTAGCTGATATTCGTGCGAACTGTTGATCTCATTTGTTTTTGGATGTGTACCTCAATATATAGAGGATTTTTTTTTGTAAAATAGATTCAGAATTTTATGCAAATGTAAATGTGTATTATAGGGAATATTGAACTGTATATATATTTTAAAAATAAAGAATTTTTATACAAATAATCTAATTTTATCATTTAGCTATATAATTTTCAATGTCAAATAAGTACTTTTTACTGTAAATGTTTTAATTATGAATTTTTTTTAAAGCAATAGTTACGCTTATGAAGGTATAATAAAATTTATATGAAAGCGTTGACATTGAGTTGTGTATAAATCGATATTGTAAAAATTAATTCAAGTAAGTTCAGAGATTGACGTTTTGAACATGAATAAATAACTTTTCTTTATTAACTACAGTATTTATTTCCTCTACCTTCGTGTAATTCTAAAAAAGATACCAAGTCTCCAATTAGCTCTATAAGATTTAACTGTATGGTTTTAATTGTTTGAAACTATATTGGGTTGAATAGCGTAATTGATGTATAAGTTACAAAAGATCACTATTGAACTATAGGTCTAATAACAGAGTATGAGTATTTGGCTTAGTGTTTCGTTCATCATCATCTTCATCAGCAACCCGTCTCTGTCCACTGTTGGACATAGGTCTCTCCTATGGTACGCTACTGAGCTCGGTCTTTAGCTCTTCGTTTCCAACCGCTGCCAGCCACTCTGCGGATATCATCACTCTACCTAGTCGGAGGACGTCCTACACTACGTTTTCCAAGGCGCGGTCTCCACTCCAGAACACGTCTACTCCAACGATTGTTGGCTCTACTAAGTTCAATTGGACCTACTTCTCGGTGTCCGATTGAACTGAATTTCACATACTGCTCTAGTCCCGATGACAATCCTTGTTTATGATAAGCCTGATGCTGCTGTCGGGATTGGCGCCAGACGAAGGAACTCCTCAACGTTTAACAGTAGGAACATGAGATTTTGTTAAAAGGGATTGTTAAAAGATTTTTTAAATTAATTTGATTATTAAATTTATATTAATGATGATAAATAAATAAATAAATATATGGGACACTTACACACACGGTCGTCAGACCCCAAAGTAACTAACTTTATACTTGTGTTATGGATGACGGACAACTGGGTATGTATATGACAAGCACGTCCTGAAGCAACCACAAACTACTAATTTCTTTTGTTTAGTTGTTAGTTTCCGCTTAAGATCATCCCCCCTGAGTTCAATCCCGACTTTCCCGTCGGGAGTTTATTGATTTCGACGATTTTCAGTTAGGTTAGGTTAGGTAAGGTAAAGTTAAAATTTATAGGTAGGTAATTGTATTTGTAATTTGTAGGTAAGGTTAAAATTTTCACTTTTTCTTTAATTTCATTTTTCTGCCTCGGCCGATTTCCTCGAGTTCCACGTTGTTTGGCTAACGTCGAAAGATGTCTTGCAGAAAACTTTTGATATTTTGGTTTCTGTTTACTGGATAAATTTAACTAAGCTATTACAACAAACGTAAGTAATACGAAAAAGTAAATGCGAATGTTTGTCTGTCTGTTACGTTTTCACGGCGAATCAGCTGAACCAATATCGATGAAATTTGATACAATAAATGCTTATTCACCGGGCTAACATAAAAGCTGTAAAAATCCTATTAATCCAACAGGAATAGGATGACATTACCATTACTTTACATTTAGAAATTCATATATTTGTCCAATTCCATATGTCGTGAATCATTTTTGGAATTGCACTTCCTAAGAGAGTAAACTTAATTTACTTGAATCTTTGTACTTTTTATACACAATCTGAAGTTTGAATCTTTTGTTTGTAGACATACCCTTTTAGATAAAAATATAAACGTATGCTAATTTAACGTTAGCTAAAATTGCCTGCAAAAGGTGAACGGCGTATGCGATTCGCACTAACTGCCGCTAATTTTGCGCGTACGTTTCCGAAGCCCGCATATCGGTGTGATAATCACGGACTGATATGAGTCTTGCTTTGATACCGTTTTTGAGGCTTTAATCTTTGAATAGCAATGGGGATATGCAGTTAATTACTCTTTATATTGAGTGAATATCTTCGAATTTTGCATTTGAGTGTGTTGATTACAATGAACCGTAATCTTTGGATGCATGCTGAGTTGAACTTTTGGAAGATCTAGACTTTAAATAATGAAAGCGAGCAGTGAAACGCTATTCATATTAAGAGAATATTTTCGAAGTTGGTATTTCTGCATGATACTCACAATCGGCTTAAACATATCGGGAAGACAGAGATTAATCGTGTTTTCGAAAGCATAGTTTATTTATTTTAGTAAATAGCGCGTATTACTTATATTTATTATACGTTGTAATAGCTGTCAAATTTATAAATAATTACATTTATCCAGTAAACAGAAATCAAATAATATAAATCTTTCACCTTTTTTAAACTACAGATTTGACTTAAAGGGCTCGATTCCATGTCGTTAATATATTAGTAAGTATGACAAATTATAAATAAAAATAACTTATTATGTTTATTATAGACGGCGTTTTTGAACGTCATCCTATTCCTGTTGAATTAATAGGATTTCTATAGGATAGGATTCCTATATGTTACCCCGGTGTATAAGGAATGATTGTGCCAAACTTTATCGCTATTGGTTCAGCGGATTGGCCGTGAAAACGACACAGACAGACAGACTTTCGCATTTATAATATTAGTAAGGATATCATCATATTAACATCCATTTTTCCGAAAATGACAAAAATTGTGATTAAAAAATAATAAACGGAAACACCTTGATTTGGTTAAAAAAGTATGCTTTTTATTATTCTTTCAAATAGTCTTCATCTAATTTTATAAGAACATTGGACACAATTGAAGCTTTTTACCGATAAATAAGTATAAATAATTTCATATTCACATAGATCGTCTTATTTATACATACAATACATTTATTTTAATATCAGTCCTCTCAAAAGGTCCATTCTCTCCCTGCAAATTAAAATTTAATATTTACACAGCGATAGGGATTCGCAACTACGTACATACATACATCAACAATTAACAATTAATAGAGACTATTTACAAAATATATTTTCACATACACACACATATATACGTTCGTCCGTCTCCGTTCACACACATCGAATTTACATTCATACAATTTGGCATATGGATGGCGACACGTCACTAGCACAGGCCGTCCCAGGCGAGCCACCACGGCGCCCGGCAGTCTTCGCGCTTCCGTCGACGTCGTTCGGCGCGGTCCGATCGCTTCTTCACAAATCGCACGTTGTACGGGTCTTCGGCGAGCTCCGGGTAGCGTGCCACATCATGCACGTACTCTCCTTCATAGCCGGCAGCAGAACCTGCTTTCTGAATTTCTTCCAGCTCCGCTGCCGACCACTCTAGTGAGCCACCCAGGCCTACGCGAAGTGCTTCACGCTCTCTATGCCAGGCTTTACGTATAGCGGACGCGCGTGCATGGTGAAGCAGACGTTGCCGCTCCCTTTCAGCGCTGGTACCATATCGTAAATTAACAATACTCGTTTCTCCATGAATCTTAACATCAGCGTAGGATCGACCGCTTTCAGCCACTTCGTGGAAGGTTACGTTTAGTTTTCCTTGCATACGTTTCAGTTGTTGTTTATCGTCGGCTGCGCGCCAAGTATCTTCTTTGACGAAGTAAAATACATCTTGCTGGTCCCCGTGTACGACGAAAGAGAAAGGCAGGAGATGAGATCTATTAAAAACAGATGTGTATACGTCTCGGTATATAGCGTTAGCCGAAGGAACGGTGCTCACAACTGCTCGCCCTCTTGAGTTTCGAGAAATAAGAATACCCCGTCCGAATGGTGGCTCTGAGTCGGATCCGATTCGTTTCGGTGCTAGGTTTAAACCGTCAGTTTTTAATGCAGACATGGCCGGTATAGAAAGACTTCGGAAATCGGAAATCCTCTTGTTAGACATATGTGATAAAAAGCCAGATTCGATCATCACGCTTGGTAACAGTGTCATTGTCGAAGGTAGTCCTGGACTACTGTCGACGGGTGCTGTACCCCATACTGGGCGGCCGCGAGGAATGCTCGGCAATATCGAACCACCGGGAAGTTCATCGGGGTAAAGTTGCGGTGCGAGGCTCTTCGTATCGTAGCCTAGTAGCTTCAACCAAGATAAATGATCTGGAATAAAACGTTCAGACTAATAATAAAACTATAAAAATCTAAATCAGAAACTGCATTTTATAATAAACAACAATTGTATTATTGCTGATTAAATATTTCAATAATAGAATCGCATTCTCAATACTGCGACGAAACCTGCGTTACGAAAATAGCAAAAGAATATATATACCTGTTGGTTTTTTATTTTGTGGCCGTACGTTAATAGGGTCATTTCCATTAAATCTATATAAATGTAGCTGTGTCGGATTATGAATCCTTTCTATAAGATTTTCCCATAAGGGAGACATCCATTGTCCAATGAGAGGATCGTAGACTTTTCCGTTCTCCATGTGTACGAGAGACGTAACTTGATCTAATAGTCCTCCACAAAAGTCTACAGGTAGGTATAAGTAGGGATTTGAGTCGTATACGATGTGACCATATGGAGATCTCATAATTTCTCTAATACCCTCTCCATACTGATTAAATACCATTACAGGAGTTCCACATTGGTCTGTAGCAATATAATATTTATGGCGAGCAACCTGCAATAACAAATATAATTTAGACATTAAATATATCACAGGTTCGTTTACATTGATTAATAATAATAATTAAGGGTGCTTTCTCTACTCCCGCCTCCCTGGGGCCTTTATATTTAGATGTACCTAGTAGTAATATTAAAAAGTTATTGTACCTTTTTAAGTAAATCTTTTAGTAAAATAATAATAATTTAATATCTATGATAATTCATCGATATTGCTCCACTAGGTTAGGCATGAAAGCGTAACAGACAGAGAGACTTTTGCGTTTATAATATTAGTATGGATAAACAATTGGTATATTCTATAGAATAATACAGGAAACTTACGTTCTTTATACCTTAAATAGTTATATAGAAGAATAAAGGCTCGTTCACTTAAAAGTGATCATTTAATTTGCATATTCATTCAATGTTTATTTCAAAATAACGGAAATTTAGCACTTTCTAATATATATTAATTACCTGTGTATAAATGAGATGGCCTCTGTCATCGTAAACGAGAGTCATAAATCTGTTCTCGCGCGGCGAATAAATATGGCTCACTTCATGAGGTTTTTCCTTGTTGGTGTAGAAAAATTGAGTAACATTTCCGAAATTATCTTTTCTTGTCGACAGTCTAGAAAAGTAGCGTTAGTTATTTTTTTTTTTTTATACAAAAATTATCTTAAAATAACGATATAAGGAATATTATACCTGTCAAGATGATCGTAATAGTATCGAACATCAAATCGTCCTCGTTTAGTTGCTCTGATCAGTAGACCTTTAGCACTGTATTGAAACCTTTCTTCTCTGGCGTTTTGGAAAACAAATCCTCGAGTGTCGTAACGATATTGTCCTTCACCGAACTTAATAATACGGTCCATGTCGTTGTATTCCATGGGAATTGTATTGCCTCGGTAAGTTAGTGAAAGCATATTCCCATTATCATCGTATCTGAAACCCCACGGCTCCTGCGCTTCGACACCTTTTAATTGGCCGTCGCAGTCCCAAGTGTAATTCTTTACGTTCGTGTAAGTGTTCACCCCTACGTTTCTAGTATGAGTTCGAGTTTGGGAAATTCTGCCGTGTCGGTCATACGAAAATTCCATTCTGAAGACTTCCATTCTGTGAATATTTACTGTTATTTCTTTTTCAAGGAACTGATCGTTAAGCGTCCTGGAAAACATTGCGATGCCGTCGTATACTGAGGTTTCATTCCATTTTTGTTTAGAAACGGTGAATTGTCCTACTACTTCTGGAGCTCCAGTTTTGCTGTTGTATATTATGTGATGTGGAATAAGTGTTTGTCCGCCTATACGACCCTGAACAGCTGTTGTTCTGTAATTATTATCGTATTCATATATTATTTTAGCGTTACTCAAACCAGTCTTTGCACCATAATCAATTCTTTCTTCTAGAAGCAAACCACCAGCATAGGTAGATTCCCATCTGTAGTCGATTTCACGGTCGACATGAAGTATTTCAGATGGTAAGCCACTGTTTTCAGAATAATGAATTTGAGTTTGGCCGTCTCCGTGAATGACTTCTGATATTTTATTGGTTGTAAAGTATCTGTAAATAATTCTCGCACCGTCTCCTGGAAAAACTGTTTGTAATAGCTCACCAGTGTGTGAATAGTGTTGTAAATATTTTTTCGATGATCCTGGAGGAGTGTAAGTGACGCGCAAAAATCCTATAGATGGTTGTACACTGAAAGAGTGGTTTGTTCCTGATGGTAGTATTACGTTTGTTAGTCCGCCATCGTCGTCATAGGTGTATTTGAAATGTCTCTGACTTGCAAGAGTAATTTTGGAGACAAGGTTGCCATCATCGTAGTAAATAAATTTGGTACCGTCTTGGGGACTCGTTATTTCGGATAGCATTCCATGTGGATCATAATTGTAGGTTTCTTCACTAACTCCCCATTTCCAACCATTAATTCTGTAAAATCTGTCGTAGGATATATTAAGCGGAACGCCAGCTCCATGAGGTGTAAAAGAAAGCGGTAGACCAGCAACATCGTAAGCAATAGTAAAAAGAGGAATACGATCTGCGTTGAAAAATGTTTCTTTGCTTTTAAATTGGTCAAATTCAATAATAAGAACTCTTGAGTCGTTTACCCATATCTCTCTATTTAGTGTTTGTTGTGGGTTTCTCACATCACCTACTAACGTATACAATGAGTACATGTTATTTATTAATCCATCTCCGAAAGTTGTTGTTTGATGTGACCACATATGTAGCATTTCAGCTTCTATAGGTAGAGCAGCTTCGAGTAAGGGGTGTTTTGCAGCTGCAATGCTTTCAAACTTTCCAGACCAAGGGGTATCTATAACTAATGTGTTATTAGTAAACATGCGACCTTCCGTCACTTGTTTGCCATTATTAATAGTAATTTGTTTAAAGGATTGTCCGTGAAGCACGTATTCACATTTCTTCGACACACCTACTGGAATAATGCTGGTGGGATTTGATACTGTAACTGCTAAGCCGTAGTTTTTAGCTAAGCCGGAAGTTATATGTACTTGTTCTCCTGAAGGCATAATAATTTTCGTTACTCGTCCAAGTTCATCATAATTGTATATCACGGTATCGCCAGACTGAAATTTAATAAATTACCAATTATTTTCAATTTAGTTTATGAAATTACTGCTAATTTCATAAATTTCTTACTTGTCAGAATTTTGTGGAATACTCGTCATACACGGCATTATTATTTTTTTATGTTGTTGAATGTGAATACAAAGATCAAGAAAAAAAATAGTCAAAATTATAATTTTTATGAAGAATTTAAGGCATTTATTGGTACCTACCCCTGACCGACTATTGAGTAATCCAGTATTTGCATCGTAATCCAACTCAATTCCTGCAGATCCCTTTTCAGTTAACTTTGTTAGATAACCAATTCCGGATATCTTTAACTCAAGTTTATGATCTTGGGTGTTTTCAATGGAACTGACTATGTTGCTATAATCTCTCAAAAGTTGTATTTTGTTGCCTGATGCATCAGTTACTGTAGATAATTTACCAAAGCTGGTATTTTTGGAATATAAAAATGAATATCTAGTTTTTCCGGATGTTAAATCTTTTGTTGTTATATGTTGTCCGTATCTATTAAAGACGTAAATTTCAGACGTAGGTGGATATGGTATTCTAAATTCGCCATTTTCATCGTGAGAAGGTAAGTAGTGTTTTAAAGCCAAAATATGTAGAGAACCTGTAAAGAGTAATGTAATTGTAAAAATAAAGTTGGATTAGTTTTCAAAAAATTGTATTATATTGTAAGCTTATACCTTGATCCACAACATTTAAGACGCTATCAGGGGTTACAGCTAACGCGGAAATTGTTTGGAATTTTGCATTCGATGATAGTAGAGTCTCGGTATTAGTTGGAGGTTCATCTCCTGCTGCTATACTCAGTCTACAAGGGCATCCTGCACCTTCATCGCGAGAATTAATTGGAACAACAGTGGCCGAAGTAGACGAATTACATTCACAGCTAAGTTCTTTAAAGTTTTCTTGTAACTTTCCAGCAAAGTGCATAATTTTTCCAGAAGGATCAATTGTTTTTATTGTGTTAGTTTTCTTTGAATCTGATTCAGCTACGTAAAGAATTCCACTTGGTGCGAAAGCCAGGGCTAAAATAGTTCCTAAGCTTGAGTCTTCCCTGTATTCTAAATTTGTTCTGTTTGTTGATTTAGTGATGGGTTTACCATCAATGCCAAGACGACAATGGGATGGTTGACCAGCCACAACTTTAATTTTCATGTCAACAGTTAATTTAAGGATTATTCGATCATCAATGAAATATAATGATCCGTCTAGCGGAGACAAGGCAACACCTGTGGGCCATTGTAATTGAGCATCATAAGGAGCAATGGCGCCTCTGCAAGGAACAGGTGACCAATGATTGTGATGTCCATGATGGCCTACAAGTGTATGGATAATACCACTGGGATCTACGGCTCTGATATTAGTTCCATCTGCGATGTACATCGTTCTATCGGCTGCTATAGCAAGACCTTAAAAAGTTAAAATAATTATTCATTGTTGCTTTGTGCCTTATTTCCTAGGAACTTTAAAAAAGTTAAATTACCTTTTGGGTGGGCCAACTTTGCTTTTATTGCAGGTCCTTCGTCACCGCAGTTGGAATCGTCTCCTGGGACGCAACGGTCTCCGTTACCTACTATTGGCTCAGAATTGGCTGCCGGATCTCGAACCTTATCTAGCACTAATACTCTTCTAACTTGATGTCTCTCTGAATCTGATATATAAAGATACCCATCCGCTGGTGATATACAAATATAGTATTGATATGCAACTTGTGTTGTTCTGGAATAATAAAAATATTTTCTACTATATCGGCCGTTGATTATTTTTAAGCTGTTGATTTCTTTGTAGAACTGGTTAATTATAATTGAAAAGCAAATTCATTAAAGCGGTAATGATGATTAATAATAGTAATGTGCCAAAGGATAAGGATAGCTTACTCCAATTGTAGTACGGTAGTCACTACACCCTCTGGCGTAATACGTCGTACAAAATTAAAATCTCCCACATAGAGGGACCCGTCAGGCCCTGATGTGAGCGCAGTTGGTGTCAAAAGGCGTGAATCAGCAGCTTTACCGTTGCAATGCTCAGGACAATTTAGAGGCCTTTGAAGCCCTGTACCCATTACAACCTAAAACGTTTGATTAAGATATAGCTAATTTTTTATATTGTACGTGTTTTTTTTGATAATTTTCTCTTATTTAACGCGTATATATCGATTTTCAGTACGTTATTTAATAATCTCGATTAATTATTTTATTGATATGATTTTTGTTATTGATTACGGAAATATTTCATTGAAAAATAGTAAATTTCTCTATTCTTATGTTTTATAAAACGTATATGCAGTTTATGAATGAATGAATGCAATGAACGAATTTAAATGACAATTTTAATCTTGTAATGGTGTGCCTACCTAACATGATATAATTGTATTTTATACCTGTACGGTTCTAGGGTACTGTTTGAGATGCAATAAGGCACCATCTCCTTTCTGCAGTATGCCTTCATGAAAATTGTAATGGTGGTGTATGTCTAAGCCCCATCCACCAATATCAGAAATGTCGACGTCGAAACCAGCGAGTGTTGCAGTTTGAGTTTCCCATACTATGGATGAACATGTTGTATATTCGTAGCCAATAGAGATTTTAGCTTGCGCTTGTCCATAGACCTGAAAAGAATATTTCATTAAAGGACCGTTATAGATCTTCATGGTCTTTTCTGTTGTGCTGGAAAATGTCTCCTTTTTAATAGTAAATTTAAGCATTAAGGAACGCAGTCCAACGAGATTTAATTGTATAGTAAGCATAGATAGAGTTATTATACTAGAGTAGTGGAGCTATAGGCAGGTCTGTGAGTGAGAGTGTTACAAAAAAAAGGAGAGGGTAGATGAAACTCTATCTTTGTCTAATCACACATAAAAAAGAGAGACAGATAATGAGGTCATATTTGCTTTCTCTTTAAAGCACACTATACCTACTCTAGTAGAATAACTATATGATAGTAACCTACGCGTCAAGACTATTATGATAATCCAATATGAAGTGAAATGATAAGTACGTCATTTTTTCTTATACTAAATAAGAACAATTAGTAATATGAGTAAATTAATTACATTCAAAATTATCTTTTTCAGACTCAATCAATATTTAAATGAATACCTTTTGTTTATAAACATTTCGTTTATTCCATGCAAAGACATGAGTCAAGTCAGGATCCGCTTCATAGGTGTGTGTGTGGAGAGAACCCTCTATCTCCACGCGTACGTGAACGCGAGTCAAAGATGCAGGCACTATCCTCCTGGTTAATTGAATGTGTACACAAGAAAGATAACCAGCTGCTTGTGATGAGCGGTAAGTCAATTTTACTAACGATCCTGGTATTCTGATAGACTCGCTCACGATCTGAAAACGAATAAAATAAACTTATGGAAATATGAGCAATATAATATAATATTACCGTGTAAAAAGCAAAAATGTTACTCTAGTAACAATAGAAAACGTCTCTGCGAGCTTTTTCGAGTTCATTACAGAAGATTCCTATCATAAATGCTTTAATGTTCTCCTTAAGTCAGCAGAATTTGATGTTTTGGCAATAACTTTCATGAAATTGTTTTTTTGTCTGAAAAATTCTCTCTCGTCTGTACAGGACGATCATTTTATTTTTGGCTCCTTTCTATATGAAATACATTATAATATACATTATTACTGTTATGC
The DNA here is from genome assembly GCA_947086505.1 of Morpho deidamia. Lineage (NCBI taxonomy): Eukaryota > Metazoa > Arthropoda > Insecta > Lepidoptera > Nymphalidae > Morpho > Morpho deidamia. The sequence continues at coordinate 9,346,921 of CAMTZC010000025.1, forward strand.
CGTGTGGTATCCGGCAGAATAGAATAGACCACCCTCCTTTCTTACCGAAGTGTTGTAAGTGGCGACTAAGGTAAATGCCGTGTGGTATCCGGCTGCATAGAATAGACCACCCTCATTTCTTACCGAGGTGTCGTAAAAGGCGACTAAGGTAAGTTGTAAAATACTTAACTAAAACATATGACAACACTTTTGTAACATGTTGTGCCGACCCCACTTAGAGTGGGATAAGGACAGGAGAATGATGGTGAATGATGATGAATAAAATTTATTACTGTTGATAAAATAATTTTTACTTTAAGCAGGGACGTAATTAGAAGATAGGCTTTTACCTGTGCCTCTGGATATATAACAGTAGCAGTTGTAGGAGAGGATACTGCTGGTGCAGCGAGCGCTGGCATCGCAACCACCTCAGGCCTGAGACGTTCATGATCATGTGCACTGCATGGTGGCGCCGTGGACTCCCACCACTGAGGCATTGGGGACCAGTCTAGACGAGGTGGTGACCTGAAATGAATAGAACATACCTACCATCAATTTTACGTCGAAAGGAAATTAACAATTGATGATTTTAGTTAAAATGTTATGTTCCTGTAAAATAAAATTAGTACCTACCCAGTTGCGGAAGTTGATGAAGGAGTTGAATAAATTAAATAAACACTAGGTTTTTTTAAGTGGATTTATAATATACAGTTGATAACAATACCTATTTATTTTTTTTAATTTGATAGCAATCTTTTGGGAAATATTAATTTTGTACCGTAAAATAGTAATAAAATGTAACTTTTTTACATTTGTACTCGCAAATTTGTTCGCCTCAACTTAAATTTTCAAACACACCCACTTGTATCGTGTGTTTCTCGTCTAACAACGATTTTTTCCTCTTTCTTACGAAAAACTCCTTCATTTTTTTCCTATATGTTAGCCAGATATAGAAGCAGTAGCGTAGCTAGGTAACTAAAGGAAAAATAAACTAGGGCCCCGACTGAATTGTTTCGAATAGTTTGTATTAAAGTCGCGTTATAATTTCTAAGTCAGAGTCCGGTTATATAAACTTCGATTTTACTAGTATTACTCTAGTTGATAAGCCGTGTAAGTGTAAGTACTAGTGTAGTTTTCACTTTGTTGTATTAATATAGACTAATGTTGTATGCAATATAGCACAGGCTCAAACACGCACTACAAGTAACAGCATGTCACTACACGACCACTCTCACCAAAAACTCTTGTGTACTAACGTGTGTGTGGTTGAGATAGTGTAATGTGACGATATTCACGTTTGTGTCTTGTATATAAATATACAAGGTAAGATATACACATGTCCACCCACATACACTACAACTAGACAGACAGAGAGACATTTATAATATTAGAATGGATTTAAAAATACTAACCTAGGCGTTGGCACTTTAATGCTGTCATCACTGAGCTCCATTTGTACTGGTGGTAGTACTACGATTTGATTCCATGGCACGAAAACAGTCTTCCGCAAAGGTTTAAAAGGAGATCGCTGAAACTGTAAGGTAACTGCGCCGCCTCCGTTTACCAGAACGTCAAACCTAACGAAAAGCAAAAAAAACTATGAATTAAATATTTAATATAAATAATGAAATATATTATCAGTACTAGTTGAAACTTTTTACAAATACACAATAAATTATTTAAAATATGTTCATCCAGGTTTATTTTAACACCCAGCTGTAAATCAGTTTTCATGTGCAATTAAACAATAATAATATGCATAGTTTATGAGTTAGGTACTATTATTTATTATTTAATTTCACAAGAACGCCTTTAAAAATATAGATAAAATTCTTAGTACATTTAAGATTTAAGTTTAATAAAGAACAATACTGAAAACAGTAGGTTTATTTCTATTTCACTTTAAAACAACATTTGGCCTTTAAGTAACATATGTAATTTTCTCTGGACCATACTTGGTTTATTATGTAGTATTATTTATATTTATGATTTAATAATAATCTTATTATTTTATTCTAAATATAATAATTTATTATTTACATATAATAGCTGTACGACGAACGCTGAGACAGTGTGCCTCTTTCTAGGTGATCATAGGGTCAATCCTGGTAGGCAACAATGAATTTTTCTGTTAAAACTTATAAGTATATAATATACCTAATTCATATTTTCAATTTGTCATAAGCTTTTCGGCGAAGGAAAACATAGCCTACCAATAACCTGTAACCTACCAATCCGCATTCGAGCAACGTTGTGGTTATAAATCCAACCCTTTTCTTCAAAAAAAAAAGGAGAGAGGAGGCCTATGCCCAGCAGTGGGATGGTATCAGACCGTTATTTTATTTTACATATAATAAAAACAATAATAATATTACGAGAATATTTATGACATAATTGTACTCGTAATCCAATACGGTTATACGGCTTAATTATGTTTGCACGAAATTTTTGTACGTTTAGTTACGTGTCATAATAGATTAAAGAAACTAACAAAACAATCTACGTCGAAATTATATCAAATTGTGTTGTTAGTCGGTAATTGTCCGTATAGTTTCGTGCGTTGTAGTATAAAGTTTAATTCGATTAAGTGTAAGGAATTTTTAATGACCAGAACAGAATACGTATAATGTCTATACGGTTGTTAAGATCAAATATTTATAACGACTGTTGGTTCTTCTTTAAATGCGAGAAAACACGCGATTCGGCTTGTCTACAGTTTTGTAAACTTGTATAGATTTTTATTATGTCAAAAAATCTTTTATCGTGATTTATGCTTTCGTTAGTGTATTTTTTGCAGGTTGTTATAGAAGACTGGAACAGAAGAGTTATCAAGCAAAAGTGCGCTGAGCTTCGAAGCCCGAAGAGCGCGGAAACACCATTACAATATTCATACAAACAATGTCTTAGAGAGTATGCTAAGGGTTTTTGATTGGTAACATCAGTATCTATCATTAAGTTACAGATAATGTATTCTATAACTCTGTTGTGGATTCAAAGTCGTAGTAGCATGGTGGATCCGTGTAAAAGATGGTCGTTTCACACATTTCTGTATTCGCTTAAATACTGTCATATGCAAACCTACTAGAATTTAGTTGATTCGAATACTTTTATGAAGTCTATCAGCGGTGTATGAAAAGACAATCAGAAAGTATTAGGTACTCATTACATTCAACGACTAGTTTATTCTTAATTTCTAAATGATAATCTTACATTAAAGTATTTGAAAACTTAACATTCTGTTAAAGTCTCAAAATGTCTGTAAACATAAGGGTTATACTCGTAATGAGTACTATACAGTATATGCAATGTATAGGTAATATTATATATAAAATTAAGTTGAAAGATGGTACAGCTTTGCCGGGAAGGTGTACATAGCTGTGGACAAGTTCTCTCGTCTAGGCCAGACAAGCCACTTTTGAAAATAAACATTCAATATTTAATTATTGGGAAATAAATCCGAGACATGTTATATGTAAAGTACCATACTAACTCGCCATCGAAATATTAAAAATATGAAATCAAAAACGCATTAACAAATAACTCAGATTCAAATAACTTCCCGATGATTCACACAACAGTGGATTGCGAATCAACGAATCAATCTACCCCCTGGCTGGTTCAGTAGAGAAGTGTAACGCCAGGTGCGAAACACGTGCCGCTATAAAATACTGAATACTTAAACGTACATCTACATACATTAAAAACAATGAAATTGCAGCTTGCGTCGGGCCCGTTTACCTTTATTTTTCCGTGCAAGTTCATGTAATGCTTATTATAACGTATTTAAAAGTATGTAAGATGTCCAATGTTTTTAAAATAAATAATAGGCCGTATAATCTCAATTATTTTATTAGCGCTCTATAGTCAGCTGACTAATGTATAAGTAGAGTTATAATAAATAAAGAAGAGGACCCATAGACAGGCAGACTGTAGGAATGTCCAAAAATGATAAGAGAGGGAATATACTTATTTTGGTTTAATCACGCATAAAAAAGAGAAACAAATTTTGCTTTTGTTTTTTTTTTATTGAAACATTTCTACTCTAGTATAATAGCTCTATGAATATATACCATAAATATTGACTCCTGAAATTTCTTTATATGAATATAGATAAAAAAACTGTTAAATAGAAAAAAAACGAATAGATAAAGATTGATATGTGAATTCCAAAATATTTTTTTCTATAAAAATAATAATTCTTTATTTACATATCTTGTTCTTATTTTCTCAGACAGCAGAGTTAATATATTTTACGAAATTAATTTGATATGAACAGTTAGAGAGTCAAGTACCGATACATCGTAATATGATAGTAGTCATTAAGTAGCCATAATTTAAAGAGGTTTTTTTAAAATTTTAGTAATGTCATTTTAGAGGATGATTTCTAAAAGTACATTCATAGAAACATGATCCAGATATATAAAATGGAGTTTAGAAAAGCCCCGCCTGGTCTCTTGTGAAAGCTGTTAAAGCTTCCAGCATATTGAAAGTTCAAAAAAAAGTAAATAAAACTGCAGTAAGTCGTTTAACCCTTGATGTAGATATTACGCTACTCAAAGACTTTGAAGGGACTGAAACAAGTGGCAGTATGAGGGTGCATAGTCAGGGTTATGCGGTGGATTCAAATCTCCACAGCCAAGTGCTTTAACGGATTAAAGAAGTTACGAGGCCTTTTTGTTTATCAACTTATGAATATTCGGTTGAAATATTTATTTTAATTTAAATTAAAAAGTTGTATGCAATGCAAAACAAAATATATCGTTTTGTATCGTAGTAGAAACAATACCAAATCAATCCTACCATACAGACCACATAACATTTTTTATTCCTAAGGCTGCGATCGCTGCTCTATAGCAATTACTGTTATTAGAAAGTGTGAACACAACTGAATCACATTAGTACGTATTTTGTTCGTATGACACTAAAATTGAATGACCCATACTCACCATCCGCCTTGTCTCGTAAGTGTGAATCCAAATCTCGCCTCTCTATCGACAGACACCCTGATTCCGATGATGCCGAGCCCCTGCGGCGACACTACCTGCCCGCGCATCACCGACACTCGGCTGCACATCACACCGCTTATGAGATCGTGGCGATCATAGCACTGCGCGCAACGCGATATGATTCACACATTTTTAAATTATTATCTTATTCGCCGAATAAATATGACACAATGATATTTTATTGCAATCACAAGCACTATAACAGAACTACCTTGCTATAATCCGCACGGGTTAAGCGAATGCATGCAAAGCCAATGTGTATGAAGCAGGCAAAATTTACGCACCTTATACATGCAGGACAATCCACCACACGCACCCCAAGGCGCCTCCACCAGTAACAATGCACACAAGCAGCACACACAACCACCACCACAATCTCGACGATCGTTTCGCTCCGAAACCGAAGCATCATCAGGAGGATAGGCTCCACGACAAAAATCGCAATGCCTTTTTTAAGTTACGTGCATTGTTGCTTGTGTGCATTGTTGCTGGTGGAGGCGCCTTGGGGTGCGTGTGGTGGCTTGTCCTGCATTTGTCAGGTGCGTAAATTTTGCCTGCTTCATACACATTGGCTTTGCATGCATTCGCTTAACCCGTGCGGATTATAGCAAGGTAGTTCTATAATAGTGCTTGTAATATGGAATTCCGCAAAGTAACGCCTGCTTCGATAAATCATTTATTGCAATCATCATAGGATTCAATCCGAGATTGTTTAAGTGTCGAAATGACGCCTTTAATTTTATTTAAGTATAAACTTTTGTAAACCATATTGTTTTATAAAATATAATCAATGTATTCATGACTGTAAATGATTATTTAATAAAAAAGATACATGATCAAATAAAGTATATTGGTTGATAACACATATCTTTAAGAAAATATTCAGTACTACATAAAAATAAAATATTTGTAGTATAAAATTAATACAAGAGAATAAAATAAAAGTATATGAGCGAATATAAAGAAGTCTAGTCTTATATATGTAAGTGTGTGTGTCGGCCTTAATTTTAAGAGGCCAGCGTAGAGCATAAAACGTTTCCTTTCTACTGGTGTCTATGCGTAGAGTTAGACGTTTACAACGTTCATTTAAAAGGCACTACAAAGAGAACAACCGGGTCATCAAAGCATTGTGCCGTACAATATACGTTTTAGGTCTTAGTCAAAAACTTCGTCCGTGCATACTCTACACGTCTAGAAAAGCGACTTTCGAGCTTGTTAACACAAGCTTAATGTGCTGAATAAACTTTAATATATTGGCACTAATTGTAATTTAAGCTGATCTTAACAGATCATTTTGCATTGATATTCAAATTTATATAAAACTCTTTTAAACTATGAACCTTTACCACGATCCGAAAACACGATATTTCAAGAACTACACGTTAACTTCACCTCAAATAAATTTACCACATTTGAGAAATGAAACGTACTCACTTTTCACATTACTGTAAATAAAATAGATTTTTGTAGTTTTGTACATAAAATTAAAAGTGTGGTGATTGTATATATTAATATCTAAATATGGATTATATTTTAAGAAAAAAATAAATTATAAAGTAAAATATTATTAAATAACTATCTACCCATCTACACGTTATAGCAATGCTGTTATGATTCCCCAATTTGGTACATTTAAACCAATCCATGTTAGAAGTGTTTAGAATTTAAGATAATTCTTCAGCGTGAGATGGAACGTAAAAAATAAAAGCCGAATCATTTTGGTAATTAATACTTATAAAATGGCTAGAATTTTATGTGTACATATAAAATGCTTTGTGTAATTCAATATCGATGGGCTGTGGTGTAGACATTCTCGAAAATTACTAATATTATTAAAAATTTACACACCGACCAAAACTATGTTCTTTATACTGGTAAAGTTTCACTTTACAGGTTTACGGCGCTAAATTATGTTCTAAATCTTTGTTTGTGAAACAAAATTAGAGATAAATTGGATGGAAGACGATGGAGAGAAGACCTATGCTTGGACCTTGGATGTTGGCATACAAGGCATAAAGATAGGTTAATTGTACCAAAAATAAAATTAACTTTATATAACAATAACTGTTACTCTAACAATATTTAATAATCTGCCAGTGAATTTAAGGTCACAATCGTTATTAACTTTTAATGCCAATATTCATAAGTGGCTTTTGGAAAAGTGTTTTTATTCTGTTAGCAAATACTTGAATCAACCCAAAGTATAAAATTGTTCACGATCTATAACAATTATGAATTTTTATTGTATTAAGACTTTGTTCCTTATAACCTTCATTTATTTTTTATTTAATTATTATTACTATCATTTGAATTATATTTAATGATTTGTTTTAAAATTTGCACGCTATTTTATAGTAAAATAAGCAAATATAGATAAAAAAATTAATTGGGATTTTAAGTCCGCTAAGTACAAGGAAAACAAGATCTAAGGAAATATATTTATTATTATCTCCCTGTAATTTAATAAAAATATCTTCAAGTTTTGGAAATATAATACATACAATAACAATGACTACAATAATTTTTACCAAATGAAAATTCTGTAAAAAAGAAATATTGTCATAATAACAAAATATATATCGATAACCGGAAAAAATAAATAAGTATATTTTTAATAAATACATTGATAATACAATAAATTATTTAGAGTGTTTTGGCAAAATTATCATTGTTGTCTTCGATGATAAAAATCATAATTTTTAATTTAAAGTACAACATAGACAACATTGAAATATTTTTTGTGTGAATCATATCGCTGTGCGCGTTTCTCAAGTCTATTTTGACTGAGGTTAATGTGCTATTTGCTTTATAACTTGCAATCAGATCTGTGAAAGTGAAGAATGAAAATAAAATTTGAAAATAAAATAAGAAGTTTTTAGCATTGCACATTCTCTTTCAGGATTAGCTAGTCTAGTTAAGACTCCAGTTTACACATATCTGTGAATGAAAATGTAGTTTATTTATAATATTATGTAAACGGAAGTCTGTCTAGATAGGTATGTAGATATAATAATGCATGTAACAGCTGCCACACAGACCATATTGTTTTTGTAATAGGATCTTAGATCTATGTTCTATGTTAAGTTATTAAATAATAGGTTCAACAATTGAAACTGGTGCATATAAAATGATTATAGTACAATTGTTTATAAAGACACGGTTTTCTAAAGTCTTATTATTTGTCCTATAGTAACAGTGCAATTTTTTTATTCTTGCCATAATATTGACGTGCATATATGCTAAAAAAGTTCCCAAAAAGGTTACTGAAATTACGATTATAAAGGGTTATAAATTTTGGATTTATATAAGGAAAAAATGTTACAAAACTAAGATTCTAGCATCAACTTTAAACGAATTATGCCATAATTTTAATAAACCGAAAGTCTGATAAAAAAAAAAATACGTTGAACTGAAACTATTCCAATAATGCTAAACATTCTAGTTTTCACATCATTTAAGCAAAGTAAAAACTTTTCATGAAAACACAATAAATTATAGATTTTGTTACCTATATTATTCTGATTGTTTTTTGAGATCAAAAAAAAATATATTCACTGCTTAAATAAAATGAAACAACTCTTTATTTACTGTTATTATTGTTTTTATTATCTGGTCAGAAAATATAATTAATTAATTGAACTCACTTATTGGTATTGATTGTTAATAATTATAGAATTGCCGTTTGCTTATAAATTTGTATAATTTTCAATAATACTTCATTGATATAAGACATCAATTTATTTTATTTGTTGTAAAATTGACTTTTTTTATTGGTTAGAACGGGTAGTTTATAAACTCTTTCTATATATCTTTCCGTTAGAGTTAAGCCGTTTTAAAAAAGACAATAAATTTTTAAATCATATAACTGTAACAATCACCATCTAAATTGTTAAGAATAGGTAGTTATTGAAAAATCACACATTTTTTTATAATATATTAAATATGACTTTGTTAATAATAGCGTTCAATTGTTAAATAGTTATGGTGTAATTAATTTTAATGTATTACCGAAGTAATTTGCTAATGTAATATAATCATAGAAATTATTTTTTTTACCTTGATGATATCTTACGTTATACCACAACTGAATAATTATCTCTTGTAAAAAAAAAGGGAATTATCTCTTAGTAACCATAAAATGACATACATAGCTTTATACATTTCTTACAATTATTTATTATTATGATCTCCATTAAGCTTTAGAAAATAATAACACAACTTTTTTTTATCATCATTTGCACCAATTTCAATGTGAGAAAACTAAAATATGAGTAAATACTTGATGACCGTTGATAGAAGCAATGGTTGAAATGTACAGTGTTTTATATCGCTGTGAAATTTTAAAGTAAATTAACAAGTTTTTTTTGATTAGTTACAAGGTTAGGATTTAAACACATAAAGAGTTTGGGCTAAGGGTAAGGGGTTGGTTAACAGATGATAGACGCAGACAAAGGGTAAGGAACACATAAAAGGGTAAGTTTATTCATAGCTTAATTTGCGTGTTCGCTGAAATTTTGCTCAATTGACGGTAACTCGCGTCTCAATTCGTACATATTATATCCCTATAACTAGCCTATTGTGTTTTTAACGTCTTGCGTGAAAGCGTAAATGATTTTCCTAATTTTTTTTATTACGGTATAACAAAAGTATATCATAGTATAATGTGAGCTATTTTAGAAGCACAGTAGACGAGAACAAATATTACAAAAATACAATGATTGCGCCAAAACATATTACAAAAAAAGATTCTTTATTATAGTATTACAGTTGTACGATTTATATTAAACACATCATTTTTGTCGCAATCATTAAGAACATTTAAGACAGACATACAGATGTTACATACACATAGAGAATGAAACGAACACAGACAAAGGAGTAAACAAAAAGTGAAAAGCGTTAGTATCGCCGTTCGCGTGCCAGTTAGTAGACAGGCGGCGGGCTTTGGCATCACACACATATGCAGGAGTCGCAACAAAAGGGAATAGGTTAACAGATACTGAACACTGAGGGGCGAGGGCGGGCTGACTGACACTTACCATGGTGTAAAGGAATTCCAGAACTCGCTAGGAGTGGCGGACACACGGCGGCACAGGGACACAGAAAGACAGGACAGATTACTACACAGATACCTACAACCCTCAGTGCAACCCCACCCCGATTTGCAACCGGTGCGACCGGTTGCGCTCATCTACGCTGGTTACCTTGCGTTATAACACTTGCTTTAATGAATGATTTTAATTTATTCTCATAGGTTAGTACTGATTTAGGATTGAAGCCCGTTTGCATTAGAACAACACCACTACTATTTAACTTTGTTTTCAGTGAATACTTTAATTTTATTCGAAAATAAAATGCCACGGTGCCATAACGGTTTTTAATGAGACATGCCATATTTCTTTCTACTTTCATTTATGAAATTGTAATGAAACAAATGCCAGAACGCAATATAACCCTTCCGGAGTATTCAACACAAATAAAATAGTTAAGCGGCCCGTGTTTTAATGCAAACAAACTTTGGAGGCGCTTTTGCATATAAAGCGAGGTGGGTTGACTACGTTATTTATTCAGTCTTGCTTTGTCTTATTTAGTTATTCAAAGAGATCGAACCATATTTTTAATTCTGAATTAAAACCTTACTATATTTAATATTTTTTTTAGTTATGATCAGTTTATAGTAGTTGCTTGACTCAGATTATGAGAGAATGTTCATTTATAATAAGTAATAATATATATTTCTTGAAAATTTCTTCTGTTTCTTGAATCTATAATTTTTCTATTCCATAGGAATTTAGTACAATGAATGAAAGGAATCTGTCACAATTTGAGTCTTTTCCATTACTGATTCTATGCTTTTTGACTTTAGAAATATATTAGACGAAAGACAAACAAAACTGTTTGAAAGCTTTGAGCACTTAGTAGATTTAGTATATTCGTATTTTAACCATCAGACGCTTTTATTTTATTGAGACAATCAGGTAGGGTAAGACACACACAAGGGATAAACATTAGACAATACACAACACATCGGATCTGGTGTGAAAACATAATGATTTTAAAACAATTAAATCAAAACATATAAAACAAAATGTTAACCATGCCGGGATAGCAAATAATAAATCAATAAGTTTGCTTTATAAAAAATAGGAAAATCAAAACACTTCCACCAGATATGAAATAAATAGTAATGTTAAAATATTTGTTAACAAACTAAAATAACCACACCAAATCCTTGGAGAGGTTAAGGAAGATGATAGGGAAAAAATTTGTTAAGGTGCTAGTTCCTAATTACAATATGTTATAATTGGTTTTGTTTTTATTATTACAGATCAAAATTATTATGGCAATGATATTATAGATATAAAAACATTATAAGGTGCAGTTTATCAATTTATAACTGTGCAAATCCGACAGGTCAGTCCTAGACAAAGATTGAGTAAAAGATATCGCTACTGCAAATATTAATTTGCAACAAACAGTTACACTGTCGATATCTTTCACATATGCAGTGAATTGGTGTTAATCATATATATATTGAACTTAACACTTACCCTTCAGAATATTCGTCCATATGCGCGTAACTTTGGACAGAGTTTTCTTCTATAAGAAATTTAACGCGTTGGTAGAAAGAAGCGGTGACTGATGGTGGTTGCTTACGGAGTAATACTTCGACGGGATCGTTGGAGGCCAAACACATTATGTGTTCGGTGCATTCTGGCCGACTGCAGCATTCGGAATCCGAGCAGTCCGTCATGCCATCTTCAAAACGGTAGTTCCATTGAAAAGTGACCAATGAACTTAGAAATAAAACTTAATATAAAGAAATTACTTAAACTACCAATTTACTCGGATACAAAAATTACCTTCATCGTTATCTTCGTTGTCGCTGCAGGACAGTTCCAGTGCGATGGAGCAATCAGTGCCGGCCCAGCTGTCAGAGCAAGAACACCGATAGATGCCATCTTCTAGAAGACACTGTCCATGACGAGAGCAACCGTTCGGACAACCAGCTGACAAAAATTATGTTAAAATCATTAAAATTACAAAATGAAATAAAAAATACACAATTTACATTTTATAATATGAATTCGCTTTCCTTAAATATAGCACATATGTTTTTGCTTATAAATGTTAGCTATTTAGCAGTATTGTTAATTCGCAAATCTAGTTGAATGTTATATTACAAAGTACGCTTACGTAATGTGCAGTGTCTGCCATTCCACCCTTGCGTGCAAACACATGTTCCATTTTTGCACTGGCCATGTTCGTGACAACGACTATCACAAGGTCGTTGATCGCAAATTGATCCAGTCCATCCGTCGTCACAGCGGCAGACGCCTTCTGCGCATACCCCGTGAGGTCCGCAATCCAACGAACATACCACTGTTAATTATAATGCATATGTGATTTTTTTATGATACATGTTTATTTTTTAAATAATTATTTATTCCAAATTCCGTTCTTTTACCTTGGGAACAATCGTCGCCTGTGTATAATGGATCACATACACATCTGCCTGCATCTAAGTCGTAAACTCCTCTTTGGGAACAAGCGGGTAGACACCGCTGAACACGTGCATCTCGTTCAGTACAGGCAGCTCCACGCCAACCAGCTCGGCATACACATCGACCGCGAACACAAGAACCATGACCACCGCAGGAAGGATCGAGACAGTCCTCTGTGTTAATATTACATGAATGTTATACATTTTAGTAATAAAGAGTCATCAGAATAAAGTCTTACAAAAACATTTCTTCTACCTTCGTCGCACTTTGTTCCCTTCCAACCAGGTTTGCAATGACATTGCCCAGCTATGCATTGTCCCCGACTGGAACAATCAGCTGGTTCACAATCATGTGCTGGGATATCACATTCAGCTCCTTTCCAACCCTCAGAACAGTGACATACACCACCAGCGTAAGCACCATGACCAGAGCATAGTACAGGGCAAACACCTGAAATTTATAAAAAATTAGGCGATATTGGTACTAAATAAAGTTCCCATAAATTATCCAAGTGCAAAACTTACTTTTGGAGCAGTCATGTCCTTCGAATCCATCCATACAATCGCATTTTCCTAGATAGCAAGATCCATGACCGGAGCAATCATCAGGACAAGAATTCGTGACACCTTCGGCTTCTGATACAACCATCTCAACATGATGCGGTTGAAGTTCGTCGTTATAAATAGATATAAACCATCTTCCTGTGTCCAAATATTGTAAAATACTCACATTCACTCTCATATCTGTAGATCTTTTGCTTATCGTATGGTTCCATCTTTGAAATGGGCTAAACGTGCCTAATAATGCGGCCCAGTCATTTAAAGTGCGATCATATGAGTCTTGTACTAATGGACTTCTTCTTCTTCTTAGACGGTGATCAACTCTACCACCTCGAATAAATTCGACAAAATCGTACTGAGTAACACTTGGAGCTACATTCCTTCTACCGTACACGGCAAAATTAGCGCCCCAAGGTACGGTGAAATTAAGACTAACAAATGCAGGTTGCTTATTTCGGAATTCGGAACTCCAGAATTGATAAGCTGGTATTGTGGCACTATGTAGTTCATCAAAGTCCCTTACTTCTAATGCTGGTGACCATGGAGGTGGTGCAGCCTGCTGTGCTTGTTGAGGTATTACTGCTGATTCCAATGCAGCTTCTGCCGTCGTTGACCACCCGCCTAATGATGATGTGGATATTGATTCTGAAAACAATAACAGCTCTCTAGAGAGGTTGTGAGATAAATTTTAGTAAGTATTATTATCACTCAACATACCATCTGATGGTGATGAAGTCGATAATGCATCTCTTATTCCATGTGAGTGTGTGACTGCTTTAACATCTTGTACCAGAATACAATTAGAATTGTCTATATTACTTTTAATTGACGATAATGCTGAAACAGAAGAATTTTTTATTTATTTCCCCATTTAACATTTAAAGCGTGTGTGTGATCTTTTCTATTTCCTGTCTATTCTTACAATCAATAGGTTCATTACAAAGAATTTTTAAAGAAGTTTTTGTAAAAAAATAACTACATATTTTCATATCTCAAGTTCCATTGCATATAACCAATCAGATAAATAATCGGAATTACAAGTAGTAGCATTAAAGGCGTCATATCGTCTGATCATTGATATCGACAGTCAAAATGAAAAGCCTTAACTATAAGCGACATTTCACTATGTTATACAAAGAGAAATGTCACTTGAGAATGCGACGTTCGAGAAATGCATGAGTAAGGTAAGTGTCGTGACGTCCCGTTGAGTTTTAATTAACCGAAGCGTGGCTGAGGCGCATTTCGTGGCAGTGTGACAGAGCAATTGGTTCCGGTGTATAGGGCTAAGCGGCTTGCAGCACGTAGGTGGCTCGGTTACACAAAACCATTACTTGCTCCCGGCTAAGTTGTTGTCTATTTATTACCTAACATCTAGAAACGATGCAAACTATGCGCAGCAATTTAAGGCGCTGAACAGAGCTGGCACAAATTCAGATTTCGGAATATAAGCCACGCCCACAATTTCTGCGACGGCGTAGCGACAAAATTAATTTTTTAACACCCTTTGTAGGTGTACACTATTTTATCCAAACTTTTTTTGTACAATTTATTTAAAAAACTTATGTCTAATTAATCTTATAAAACTAAGTATGCTGAAACTATAACTAAACACCTAAAAAAAGACATATTATCAACAAGGAATAGTCACAAAAGGCGGCAGCGAGCGACACACGTCCGTATAGCAGCGCGCCTCAGCGGTCACTGTCTATATTCGTAAATGTAAAAGAGAAGCGAGACGATGACTCGTTTCAGTTTTGCTATTTTCTAAAAAATATTTAATTTGAATGAAATATCTTAATTAATTCAAAATTTAAATCTTACATTCTCTTTATATTATAATGATTTATTAGTCTTATTAATTTTACCAATTTTTGTTGATAAATATTAGAGATATTTACGATCAAAGTAAAAATCAGAGGTCTATTTACCAATTTTTTTTATCGAAAAAAAGTATAGTAATCATGTTTTGAAATCTTACATTCTCTCTGAGATATGATGTATATTAACATATATTTTTCTTTTAATCGTCATCCCTATAGCTTTTGTTAAAAACGTGTTTAAAGTCAGCCTATTTGGCTCTGTTCAGCGCCTTAATAAAATTATTCTCTCCGTCGTTGGTATGGTATATATTATAGATAGATAGACAGATAGAATACTCTTTATTGTATACAACAAAAATTACAGACATATTATGTATTTTTTTAAATGTCAATTTACTTATAACTATACTATAACATTTTGTTTTTTTTGTTCATATTAGTATAATTATTTTGTATTTTGCAATTTATTTCGAGGAAACAAACGGGTGACGTGTTTTTCATAATAGTGTCAGTTTATTACTTGTATACAACGTCTGTAAGCCACCAGGATTTGATGCACCATTAAAGATGCAATGTTTGTTTTGTTTTGGAGCGTGTGCACAAGGCAGGCTCTGGTTTCACCCATCGCCTTAAATAAAAGCCATATGTCAATCTTCATACGATTTAATTGATGTAACGGCGAGCCGGAATCTTACTAATTGCCAACATTCACTTTTGATTATTGGTCTACAATTTGTTGAAAGATTTGTAAAATGAATAGCTGGAAGTTAAAATATTATATTTATAAAATCTAAGGAAAGCTTAAAAACAATTTGAGTTCAGAATATGAAGATCAATTTATTATGTCTTACTAGACTATTTATAATAGTTTAATGAGTGTGAGAGTATAAGTTTCTTATTTTTTTTCATGTACACAAACAATGTGTGGATAAGAACACAAATAAAACACCCTTATCACATAATCGGAGATGTTGTCAGCATAATTAAGTTATCATCCTCCCTTGACAAACGGTTTATCACAAAGATTACGTGGGAGATAAGAATTTCAATGCGTAGAGCCATTTGGCTATTT
This sequence comes from Morpho deidamia, assembly GCA_947086505.1. Taxonomy (NCBI): domain Eukaryota; kingdom Metazoa; phylum Arthropoda; class Insecta; order Lepidoptera; family Nymphalidae; genus Morpho; species Morpho deidamia. Next base: position 9,362,863 of record CAMTZC010000025.1, read on the forward strand.
GGGTTCCAAATTGGACAATTTACTTTTACTGGACAGAGGGACGATACTTAACGACAATAAGTTTTATCTCCCTATCGATCTATGGATAAATCAGTCATTTATATTCATGGTAAATCATATTGATTTTTAAAACCAGTGCTGCCAAATACAGATAAGCTAATGGTATGCATATAGATAAAACAAAAACAAGTGCGGGAATAAATTACAAGACAGTACAATTTCATTGTTGTAGTTTTAAAAAAATTATATGGTAAAATAAAAGGCAAATAAATAGCATCGTACAACATATAAAACGGAACAGATGACGTAATTTCCGCCCACAAAAATGATATATCGCAATGTTGTAAGTATCGCCTTTTCTCGATGATCCCTCGTAAAATCTATAAATTTTCGCTATAGAACGGCTCGGAGGAAATAGAGGGTCGTTGAATACGTCTGAGCGATGCACGGGACGATTGTGTGCAGATGGACGATGTTTGCTATCTGTACTATTTTTCGAGTTAATACAATTTATTGTAATACGATTCAGCATAGATTGCATCGTGTGATGGGGGAGCAAACTCGTTTGATAGAGTCCCGAGGGATATAGACGCGCCGTCGCACTGACTCGGTATTAGTCACATGATAAATCTTCCGCATCGTGTGCGTCAATCTATCTCTTTCATTTATAAGGGGAACATCATTTTAGCGTCCCTGTCTCGTGTAAATATGATCCACATTCGCGGAGGGTCGAGGTTTTGTTTGCCCTATTTTAAGAAGTGTGGACAAGAACAAATCTATCTCAGTCGAGTGCAAAGTTAATAGTAAAGATTAAAAACCTTAAGGGAATTTAAAAAAACATACATTTTAATTTATGAATAAATTGCGAAAAAGAAGTAAATGATATTTTATATTTGCCTATATTTTACATCTTGGGTATGATTTCAAGAACTAACAAACAATTACACTGACCTATCGTATAATTAAATAAAATATTATATAACTATATATAATCTTTCATAAGCCGTGTGGTATCCGGCAGAATAGAATAGACCACCCTCCTTTTTACCGAGGCATCGTAAGAGACGACTAAGGTATGTGCCGTGTGGTATCCGGCTGCATAGAATAGACCACCCTTATTTCATACTGAGGTGTCGTAAGAGGCGACTATTGATTTGTATATGATAATGTTTGTTATATCTTATGTATTTTTTATTTATCAGTAGATCTTAGTTAATAATTTTTATAAAATCCCACCTTAATAAACTTTATCGGTGCTAAGGATTGTCTAAAAGTGGAACAACTCCATCTATACTTACTTTGTTTTGCGATATTGTTGAGTGAGACTTTAATAAATAATTTATTTGTAAGACTAGAACAGAGGGAGTTAAATTTTCTTTTAAAAAATTCATAGATATGTAGGGGAAATTCCGGAGAAAACTTAAAGTGAAATCATGAATATGCTAGTACATGTAAAAATAACGTAACATTTCTTGCATTAAGAAAGATTTTTTATCTATAAATCTTATACATAATAAGTGAATAATTTGTATTTCTAATAATGTTAAACCAGTTTCTATTCACGGTGGATCAATATGAGATTGCAAAAAGCCTTTTTAGGAAAATAAAGTTTGAAACAACATTCGACTCAAACTTGTTTGCTTTTTATCGCGTCTTTATTAGATAACGGTAGTAAATACTTACATATTGACATCAGATTCTGTTGCCAGGAGATAGTTCCAACATAAATAGTTTTCGATTGTTTTTAAAGGCCTTGATAGAAAATGTAAAGATTGTGTCAGCAATGCTAATAAAATTTGACGTGTACCGTCATCGCTAATGAAATTTATTGGATTGATACGTTCGGATAAATTCCAGTTCTTATGTCGAATATAACATACTAAATAAGACTAGTCTGTTTACCAATTAACATCGTTTTTGTTATTCCCAAGACATCCAGCAGTAGTCTAATTATAATTTACTCGAAATTAAGTACCTTGAAATTTAATTATTAGAATGGTACTTGTCCGCCGTGTGGTATCCGGCTGTAAAGAATACACCACCCTCATTTCTTACCGAGGGGTCGTTAAAGGCGATTAAGGTAAGTTGACGTCAGGCAGGCGGCCGTTTGTAAAATACGTAGCCAAATCATGTGACAACATGTTTTTAAAATATTGTGCTGACCACACTTACAGTGTGATGAGGGCAGGAGGATGATGAATGATACTTGTACCAGTTTGAAATGCTTTCATCGACTAAGCTACTCGTATACTTTACAAAAACAAAATTATTGGTTTTATCTGGAATAGTAATTATAGTAAATGCGGGTAGTTATGGATTCACTGAATGAAAATATCTAAAAAAAACTATGGCCCCCAATGAGGTCGCCTTGTGGGGATATTAAGTCGATACGACTCTATCCTTAAGGCTTTAACAACACTACTCGACCGGGCAATGAGCATATCTAACTGTCGTAACGACGTCACATTCAGAAGTGGAGTGTTTTAACACAATATTATTGTGTTATTATTGTTCCGTAATTTGGAACAATCTCACTCCATCGCAAAACTCTTTTTTATTAGAGTAAAGAATTTAAGCAAGGTATTTAACTTTTACGGTGCCAAGAAATTTAGTAACACCCAAACTCCAAAAAAATATAAAACACCAATTATTTTTTCTTATTCTATAAGAAGGGCACGAGAAAAGAGTACCTCGTCGTATACTTCTTTAACATACGCAAAGCTCGCAACAGGACAGCGTACATCATGGGATGACTTTATTTTATGTTATATAAAAAGATTGAGACGTCACTCTGGAACAAAGTGCAATTCTAGAAAAGTTCTCTACACCCAATTTTTAGCTTTAAGGAAATTTTATTCAAGGAAAGCCATTAGCTGTCTGTGAATCATTTGAAAGATATCCATAGAGATTTAAACTATCTCATCATCGCCTATCCCTTGCATTATTATTAATACTATACGAAGTCATAATAGTAGAAGAAGCTATACTTTAAAATCCGTTTCTAATAGTAGCTCACACCTAAAATACTATTAAATGGACTGTAAATATCGCCTATATTTACAGTATGTCCATTTAAAAAGTGATAGATTTTGATATTTTGCTACTAGAAACCAATAGAAGCGAAGCGAAGACATGGTCCTAGTTTTTTTAAGTCGGTCGTCCATAGCCCTCTACCAAATCCCTCGCAAAAGGTGTGCCTACAAACTATTCTTCGCTTGCGCACTTTACGCTTGGACAATACTCAATTGGGCACGAGTCAAGCCCTGAACCGCGTCAAAGTCTTCGCACACTGTACAGTGATAATTTAAGGAGATAAGAAATCTTCTAAAAATAAACCATACCCACTCTGAATTGAAGTACCCAGAGCTTTTGATATATAAATAGAAACATTTGTTTATTAATATCGATAATAAATCAACCATGTGTTACTTTGTATCCATAGTATTATTTTAGCGTTTAGTTACAGTTATAGGGAGAGTTGAAATAAAAAGTTGTAAGTTGGGGTCCTCGAAATTTCAATTACATTAAAAAGTTGACGCAGCTATATTCGTGCCCATTCATCGTGCTGGACGTAATGAAGGGTGCAACAGATGGTTCACATTTTTTCATTACACCGGTACAACTACTGTACACCAGGAGATTTATGTCGGATTAGAGTATAGAACGCTTTTTATTCGCTACATATCCGGACGCCGTTAGGCGTGTTCCTCAAATATTTTTATTGTGTTACGAGAACCAAATGACTAAAGTAACACCGAAAAAGATTTATAGATAGATTTTAATGAGACTTTATAGTATTTATATAGGTTATTTTCTATGGTTATGTTTTATTACAATAAAACTATGTATAAATAAATATTAGAAATTCGTAACTCGAGTCGAAGCTGATAGTTATAGATAGTTATATTTTTTGCCAATTATATCTATAGCGGTGATTCAGTCGTAATATTAAATAATAGTATTGCTAGGAATGAAAGTTGGCAACACTACAATAACGTGGCAAATAGCAAGGAAGGGACTTGCTTTTGACGCTCCCACGTTTAGATTTTGTTACACCTATCTTGGTTAAACAAGCAGGTGTAATTATTACTGTGTCGATTTAATGTTAGTTAGTCAGATCCGCGAGTACCTAAATTAAGTTTTATTTATTATCAGTATCTACCCTCATATTCGTGTGATTACTATAGTCGTGTTTAATATTGTTCGGACAGATCCGCACCTACCCACATTACGTTCCGTGTTATTAGCATCTAACCCCGAATAGTTAATATTCATGATAAGAATAGCCACTGAGTTTCTTGCCAGTTCTTCTCAGTGCATAGTAGCGTTCCGAACTGGTGGTAGAATCGTCCTGGCATAATAATTCCAAATTATATGAAACATAACGTGTCAATACGTGTTTGGCCTGTTCTTTATGTTGTAGATGTACGTTAGTCTTTGTTGACTATGTGAGAAAGCTGAAATATTTAAGTGAAATTCCTGCCATTTCTAATAATAAACATTCGAATATTTTTAACTATTATAGAGGCGTTCGTTTATGTTTAGTATCCGTGTTTTTAATTGATACTGACTATTCATTATTACAGTGAAAAAAAATTTGTAATAATATCTACATAACCCTAGCAAATTCCTGGTATAAGTATGCCAATGTTATTGGAGCAGCGTAGTTTAATCACCAATCCTTTTCCGTTCCGTTTCAGTTATTCGTTTAATTCCAAATTATATGAAACCTAACCTGTCAATACTTGTTTGGCCTGTTCCATATATTGTAGCTTCACATTGTCTTTGTAGACTATGTGAGAAAGCTGAAATATTTGAGTGAAATTCCTGCCATTTCTAATAATATAATATAATTATTCGTGTATTATAACAGCTTAGTAAACTGATTGAAGACCTGAAATAAGGTTAACGCTAAAGAGTATTTACAAATATTCCTAAGTTACTTAAATGGAAATGGGATACCACTTCTATACTTTGCCTGTACATTAGAAAAATTGTCGTAAAAATTACATCTTATCTCTTTGTTTTTGTAGGCATAATTTGTATTTGTAAGGAGTAGGAATTTAATTTATAGAATTAGGCGTTACTTTGTGGAGATCCATGATACAAAAATAATAATAAAATTATTTTGCTTTAATCTACAAAATCACAAAGATTTTGTTGTGAAGTGATGATGCTTCGATTGTGGGGTGAAACAATTGTTGAGTTTGTGATGGTGAACGTGTGTGGTGCTTGTATATTGTGGTGGCGGTGGTGGAGGTTTGTGCATGTGTTGTCACAAATCCTACAAAAATAAATAAAAAAATAAATATATGGGAGATTAACACACACGGTCGTCCGTCCCCAAAGTAAGTAACTTAATACTTGTGTTATGGGTGACGGACAGCTGGTAGATATAGTACATATATAATTAAATATATACTTAATAACAAATACACACCCAGGCTCGAAGAACCAACAATTTGTTTATAAAAAATGTTGGCCCTCGGCGGGAATCGAACCCGCAGCGTCAACGGGCCACTATGACTTTTAATGTATGAATCTTCTGATTATCCTGAAGCTTTCTTTGGCCTTTTGTTCCACTAATATAGTTTACAGCTGCAATCAAAGTAACATGAAAGAAAACACGGTTTAAGTATACGATCTATTTGGAAAAAGTAACAACCAATACAAGTCAGGGAAGCGGGACCGTTAATTAACATAAATTAAGTAGTTTATTAAAGTTAGCTCGTAAAATGAAATTGCTTCTTTTCTTTTCCCCATTATAAAGTTTCTATCGACGAACTAAAAAGAAACTTTAAGTAAGGTTCTAGATAAAACATGCATAGATATAATAGTAAATTATAATTGTGGTAAGATTAATTTGGTACTTTATGTTACGATTTTAAATAATCATAAAAAAATACAAAGACGATATTGGTCACGAATACTGAATATCTGACTGAATTTGCAGAAGCGGTTCCAAAATAATTTTGCTAAATCGTGATTCGGTTATTATTTACAATATTTGTAGTATTATATGATATTTGTTATATTGTTATTTCTGTTGTGAAAATGTAAGCAATTTACAAATACAATCAGTCTTATCTCGCTTTACTCAATACTAATTATTTATTTATTTATTTCTTTATTGTATAAAAGAGACATATAGTTATAAAAGAGAAAGAGATGAAAAAAAGCACATGAACAAAGGAGTTAACCTTTGAGTAACAAAAGGAAAAAGACAAGAACTGAAATACGGGTATTTAGAAAGAAAGAAAAAGAAAAATAACGAAGCACTATGTACCTAGATTAATATTTGCACTCGAGATAACACAAAAGATATAAAAAATAAAATTTAATTAAAAAATAATGCAATGTAAATTAAACGTAATTAAATTAAATGTAAATTAATTATTAAATATTTTTTTTAAATAAATAGAAGAAATAAAGATGCTACTCATATATATTTTTACTTAAAATAATTATTTTATGTGACTTAAATAGGGAAAGCTTGCTTTCGAAATGTGGTGTTGGAGGAGGATCCTGCGGATTCCATGGACTGCACACCGAACCAATTTGTCTATTCTAAAGGAGCACGGTGTAAATACTAGACTGTCCGCTGTCTGCTTCCAGCGTATCCTTAAATATTTCGGATACGTTGCTCGCAGAAACTCTGAAAGCCTCGAGAAGATTGTTGGGCAGGTCGACGGGAAAAGACCACGTGGTCGCTCACCTACCCGTTGTTCAGACCAATTAAAGACACTTACAGACCTGCCTATCACCGAAGCTTTAAAGACCGCCGAGGACAGACAACCATTGAAAACCTTAGTGCATGACGTGATCCGCAGTAATAATTCCGTCTAGACACGACCTTTAGCAATAAAGACCTCGACTAAGAAGAAGAAATAGGGAAAGAGATTTGCGGTTTGATACTCGTAAATCATTCCACAGCTTGAAAGCTAAATAATCACGAGTAAGTCAGTGAGAGCTCTTAGCTTGGGGAAACTTATTTGTAATTTAATGTATTACAAATACATTACTTAAAGAAAAAGTTAAATAAATTACTAAAAGACTACGTGGGAGCTGTGATAACTCAGCGCTGAGACCGTGTGACGCTTTCAAGGGGGTCACGATTTCAACCAGGGCAGGCATCAATGAGTGTGTCTAATTGATAATTGCAATTTATCACATGCTTTTCGGTGAAGGAAAACATCGTGAGGAAACCTGCATATCTCAAGGGGCTTCTGGGAATATGTGCAACCTACCATTCGCATTGGAGCAGCGTAGTGAGTCTTAGCTCTATATCTTCGATTCACGGAGAGAGAATGCCTATGCCTAGCAGTGGTATAGTGACAGTTCGTAGTAGCAAACTTCTATATAGCTTTTCGCCCACCGATTTTTTCGTTATCTTCGTGTATACGAAACTTTTTAAAAGAGATAAGTATTTATCTCTTTTAAAAAGTTTCGTCACATTGTTTAGAATGTTTAAATAAAATACCAACTCTTTATATAATCATGACACTATTTGACATACTCGTAGGACATCAGATAAAATATAATTACAGAAGACAATGAATACGACGAAAATACAATAAGACGATCTTATTATTAAGTATCGTTGTCTTCCATATAACTATGTGGGCGGAATCGAAGACAGTAATATATTGATGTTTATAAAATCAATATGCGTATATTTACTCGCGACTTAATATATTTGTCATTGATATCGGGCTAGAAAAAAATCTCGTGATATCTTCGAAACCCGTCAGTTTTTTGGTCACTATTGAATTATATTAAATTATCAAAATAAACACAATTTTTCCAAAAAAATTTTACAATTAAAAAAAAGTCAGTTTTTCAAAATTTTTCCTTATAGACTCGTCATTATTTATGGGTACAACAAAATATGAAAATATTCAAAAATTGTATGAAATTTATTAATAGATATATTTTATTATTTTTCTCCTCGAACAGGGCATTATTCTACGAAGACCATATTTGTATAGAATAACAACAAAAGTTATGAATCGTGAACCAAATTATTGATTTCGAAGAACTTTCGAGTGAAACTATTATTTAGTTCGACCCACATATTTCACATTCCTGTTATAGAGTACATTAACAAACACATTTCAATTTAACTTGACCCATAGTTTTGTCGAACGATTCTCGGAACACCATATTATGTGCCCGTAACACGCTACCTCAAACATCGATAGTTTACTTTATAACGTTATTTTGAAGAAAACAAAATTTTAGTAGTTATTGTAGTTCTTTATAATGCAATGCATATACTTGTCTTACAGACAAGAGAATTGGAATTGATTAACAGCCGCTGATTGACTACACATTCATTCTAATTTAGATATCTTATCTAAGTTCCTATTGACTGGATATTTTTTATAGATGTTGAAAAGTTTAGCCCTTTTTGATTGCTAATCGGATCTTTTACAATACCTACTCGATATCGCTTACTAATCATCTATAGTAGTAGATCTATAGTATACCGGAGCTGGGTATAATTCTTCACATGCAATTTTTAAACAGTTTAAACGTATAAAGAGCTTAGTGTCCAATATGGTTTGGCGTTAATATGTAAATTTTTTTAAAATATACAGACTTCTTTAATAGATTATAATAATGACACCAGCTAATATATGTAATAATACGTAAATCCGAATAAATCTCAACTGATATGTTTCTCTGTTCTATAGTTAATCCCTCAATCGTAGGAAAAGATTGCGTTTTCTCACCATGAGGCACAAAGCCTATTTTTTCATAGCGTAAACTGTTCTTAAGGTTATGTATATTTATAGGCGTCGGGAGAAAGTTTTCCATTGAACAACCTAGTTCAATAAAACTTGAGTTCGTCTCTTCCTCAAAAGAAGTGTCATTAGCCGGTCATTACCGGCTGAGTGTGGTATGTTTTAAAGTCAATGGATGTTATCGCGTCGGATCTTTCATTTAGATATGCATTATACCGTGGGGACAGTAGATAAACCGTGTCGCATATTGATGCGCCGGCACCGGTGCCACTTTAAGGCAATACAAGTATTTTTAATTGAGAGACATGTACACCTCTAAATCAGTACGTTAAGATTTTTCTTGAGATATTTGTTATCGGCTGATAGGATATAGAGATACGCCGATTTCAATATTTGCAGCTACTTGCTTGTACAAGTAAGTTAGGATTGTTTTGCTTGAAATAATGCTTTTACCTTAAATCCTATTTTGTACAGGGAACTAATTTCATTACACACTCTTTTCAAATATGAGAGTTTGATTTTAAACAAATTCGATTACATTTACTAAGCGTCCTAAGCTAAAGATTTTGAGATAAAATTGTTTGTTAAGAATTAGATTTGCGTTTTTTATACTCGTAGTTTTACATGTTTGTAAATTCTGCAACAAAAAAAAATCTGCAAATTCATTCGCGTCACATTTCGCGTTAAGTCTTATACTTTCAATTTTGTTCTGTTTTTTTAAATTATGCGTTTAGTATTCTTGTTCCTGAAGAAAAATATAAAATTTCTTAACCTATAAAACCGGTATATAAGCTTCAATTGTACCCGATTGCATTATTGTTTCTCTAGAACGCTAGCCGTATAAATGCCGTGTGGTATCCGGCTGCACCGAATAGACCACTCTCATTTCTTACCGAGGTGTCGTAAAAGGCGACTAAGGTAAGTTGACGTCAGGCATGCGGCCGGTCATAAAATACGCAGCCAAATCATATGACAACATGTTTGTAACATGTTGTGCCGACCACACTTAGAGTGGGATAAGGGCAGGAGAATGATGAGAGGGCTAGCCGTATAAAAGCAACAAACAGGCAGACAGACAAACTTTTACACTTATAGCATTCATATGGATATATTAATTTTTTGCAATTGTGGGTAGGTCAGTTCTTGCGTTTATATTATGTTTACACAAATTAGGTTTCTTTTGGCTATATTAATAATCAAATAAATGATATCATTAACAAAATATGTACTTTTTGTGGGTATAATTTGTAAAACATTGGCATTCCTACAAGACAAGCAATATAATATCGTCTTCTAAAATACTACGTCATATAATTGTATATATTTCATATAAACTGTTCATATAAGCCAATGATACGAATAACTGGTACAATAGAAAGGAGAAATAAAAATGAAATATTACATGGCATTATGGGACGATTTGGACGTAAATGGTTTGGTGCAGCTAGCAACATATTTGTTTTTACTGGTATGTTATGTGATTCGCGTGCACGGAAATACTTATGGGACTTTATGTACGGGTTTGAATACGACATATCTTTGATATTGAACGATTAGGTATCAATCAATACAAACTATAAACCCAAGTACTCTGCTGCGTCTATCGGTATGTTTGTCTATTCACGATAAACTCAAAAAGCACTCAACGGGTTTCATGTGGTTTTCTTTTATAGACAGTGTAATTGATGAGGAAGGTTTTAATGTTTAATTTATTACGGATTTTCTGCAAATTAGTGGAATAAACTGTTAAAAGTTTCGAAAAAGTCAAGCCCCTGGCTTGGAAAACGATGTCAAATCATTTTGTAAATTAACATAACAATTAACTTTTATATACTTTTGTACCCTCTACAGCCGTGTGGTATCCGGCAGAATAGAATAGACCACCCTCCTTTCATAAAGAGGTGTCGTAAGAGGCGACTAAGGTAAATGCCGTGTGGTATCCGGCTGTATAGAATAGACCACCCTCATTTCTTACCGAGGTGTCGTAAAAGGCGACTAAGGTAAGTTGACGTCAGGCAGGCGGCCGGATGTAAAATACGTAGCCAAATCATATGACAACATGTTTGTAACATGTTGTGCTGACCCCACTTGGAGTGGGATAAGGGCAGGAGAATGATGATGATGATGATACTTTTTTACCCTCTAATATACAATAAAAGTCAGATCATGTTTAAACTAAGACTAAGTTTACTTTTATTATATGATTTTTATATTCGGGACTAAAAATTAAAATTGAAACCGTGTTCTATATACAGCACGTTTGGGATATTATGTTAAAGTCTATGTAAAAAAGAAGTATCGAGAATATGTTAGGTTAATTATTTCATCAAATCGGAATCGGAATATACCACAGACTCGTATGTTTAAAATTGTGTTATATACTCGTAGGACATATCATGTTAAGTAGTATAGTACCCTAAGCATATTTCCCTAGTTTTTTTTTAATTTATACACACTCAGCTGTCCGTTCCCAAAGTAAGTTAATACTTATGTTATGGGTGACACACAAGGGTAAATATATACAAATATAGTTTTACATACATACTTAAATACCAAGACTCGAAGAACCAACAATTTTTTCATAGAAAAACAACTTCGGCGGGAATCGAACTCGCGAGCCACGGACCTGAAGGCAAGGTCACTTCCAACTGCGTCAACGGGGCAGTCAAAAGATGAAATTCGGTTAAAAGATTATATTACATTTGTAATAATCTAATATCTATCTAATCATATTATAAAACGAAATCTCTAAAAGCTGTTTGTCTGTATGTGATCGATTTTCACAAAATCTACTGAACTGATTTCTGTAAGGCTTTTACTAAAAGGTAGTGAAATTATTCCGAAAGGTTTAGGTTAATAGTACATAATGTGTTTTTATAAATTGTGTTAAAGACGTCGTGCGGTTGTAAAACACCTCGCCTACTGGGAGCTTTAATCGAGTGCGCCACGTAAACCAGCAGAGATACACCAAAGTATTGTACTAGGGAATTGTAGATCTACAGAAATACTACTAAAAATTCTGCAACAACATGTCTCTATCTCTTATGGTTAACTCATAATAACTACTTGTGTTTCAATTATGAATGAATGAACATTTCAATTAAATACATTGATTTCCACGTGGGCGAAGCAGCAAGCATAGCTAGTTATTACTAAAACTATTCTGGCTTTGACCGAGGCACTTCTGAATATGCTCACTCCGCTTAAGGTAATCTAAAATTCACATTACGTAATGCATGTACGCATGCGCCATGACACAGCCCCGAGGTACAGAAAATAAACTAGCTAAAGCTTTGTGATGTTGATCACCTTTGTAAGTTTGTTTTTTTAACTTCTTAGTTTGTTGCAATGTATGTAGATAATGTGACCTTATGGGGATGTGGATAAATGATTTTTCCATGCATTATTTAATGATATTAATACGAGTCGTATAGTCATGTCTTTACAAATACCAAGCTTGCTTATATGTAGTGCACTCTACAACCAACCGACAAACTTTTGATGAACAACTAATGAGGGTATGCTTGCGCTGAGCTATATATTAACCTGCAGCATAATATATGTAATAGGATATCACTACGATAGCAAACATGCGCGATGAGTAATGAAAATAAATCTCTATATCTTTTTTGTTCATAAGAAATCAATGTATATCCAACATAATAGTCCAAAACCGCCAAAGCCATACTTTATTAGTAGGGTACTTATAATATTTAAGGATATAGAAATAGCCAAGTCAAACAACGTGCGTAAACAGAGTGAAAATAATGATGTTTTGTTCAGGATAAAATGTTTTTGATTACCGCCGTGTGGTATCCGGCTGAGTAGAATAGACCACCTTCATTTCTTACCGAGGTGTCGTAAGAGGCGACTAGGGTAAGTCGACCCGCCGTGTGGTATCCGGCTGAGTAGAAAAGACCACCCTCTTTCTTACCGAGGGGTCGCAAAATACGACTAATGTAAGTTGACGTCAGGCAGGCGGCCGGTCCTAAAATACGTAGCCAAATCATGTGACACCATGTTTGTAACATCTTGTGCCGACCCCACTTAGAGTGGGATAAGGGCAGGACGATGATGATGAAAAGGTTTTTGATTAGAGGTTAACTAAGATTCTCTTATACTTAATACATTTATAAATTAATTTGGGCAGTTGATGCGTATTTATATGACATACGTATTAAAAATGTTTTATTTTATTTTTATTTTATTTCATTTTATTTTAAATGTTAATTTGTTTCAGCTCGTTACTGAAATGTTGATTAAGACTGAACAAAATAAGGATTTTTAATCTTAAACCAACATTAAGAACAGTAAATTTAGACAAAGTTTAGTATCTTGGTACCTTTTAGCATATTCAAGAGCTGATATGTAAGAGCTATATAAGAGATATATAAGAGATATGTAAGAGATATATAAGGCTGAATAAGACAATTTCGTTAGGATAAAATATCTCAATTAAGCCTTTTATTATACAGTAATTTGGCGATAAAAAATTCCACAGCGAGAATGCTATGTAGCCCACATAGGTTGCAACAACTTTATACTGCTAGAATAGTTGTGTTGTTGAAGAAGTAACTCAAGTCTCTCTTTACCTGGATGTCCCCGAGTCCCGATTATTGTTATTCATATCTAATAATAAAATCTTAAGTAACTTACAATAGCCACGAGCTTTTAGGGTTACTGAGGTCAGACGAGTGTCGATGTATGTAAAAACAGATCAATATCATAATATTAAATAAAAGTCAAAGCTGTATTTTTTTTCCTTTAACTTAATATTTTGTAAATTTATATTTTAAAGTAGGTTTTGTTATTAATATTGAATTTGCAACGAATCATTCATCATTCTCCTGCCCTTATCCCACTCTAAGTGGAGTCGGCACAACATGTTAGAAATATGTTGTCAGATGATTTGGCTACGTATTTTACGACCGGCGGCCTGCCTGACGTCAACTTACCTTAGTCGCATTTTACGACACCTCGGTAAGGAAAGGAGGGTGGTCTATTCTATGCAGCCGGATACCACAAGTCACATACCTTAGTCGCCTCTTACGACACCTCGGTAAGAACGGAGGGTGGCCTATTCTATTCTGCCGGATACCACACCGCGTTTACTTTTAATATTTGCAACAAATATTTTCTAAAATAAAGACTGTCATAAATAACAACCCTTTTCAATGTTCATGTAAGGTTATAGTAGGTATATGTTTTATTTTGAAACATAAACGTTTGTCTTACTGCTATGATAGTAATTTAAGAGCTCTGCCAATGCGTGATCTGTAAGTAGGTTAAATGCAGTTATCTTTTGGTCGCTTGCGTCTGCTTTGATTCTATTTTTGCGATCTCTTAAATGTGTCTGTGGTTTTTAAAGTTTTATATCAGCAGCTGGTGGGTGAATGATTACAGTTTGAAAATATCACTGAAAATTTAATGAGTGTTAATAAATAAAATAAATAATATTGGGTTTATAATTTACTTTAGTTATATATGTAAATTGATAAATACTTTTACAGTAGATATTAATTTTATAACAGGGTTATTCACAAGCAAATCAGAGCTCTAAAGAAATTCGATTTTTCTTATTAAATTCTAAACTAAAAGTTAATTGAGTATCAGTGATTTTATTACAAGACTCTTTTGTTAGAGTCTCAACCTCAATTGTTTTGCAATCATTGTATGTTTTTTACTTAACAAGAATTAATCTTACTAATATTTATTTGTTGTTTCTATAAAATCGCTCGTATTAAAAATTATTTTCTATAAATTATGATAGGTTGCGTCAGGGATGAGCCGAGATTGCGATAGGCTGATATATTCCTAGTAAAATTATACGGGACGCAGAGGTATAGGATAATTTATAACCTCGCTAACACAGAAGCGAGGGCCCGAGGCACGCACCGCGTTGCCTCAGGTTAGTCGCATCATTTATATTTTTCTGATGTTTGTTTATTTTTTATAGCTCTCTCTGTGAATGTCGGTTGCGAGATCTAAACAAAGAATGATGAAAGACTAATGGTTGAAGTCTGTTTTCGTTGCGAGCGATGTTTGATCAATTCATTTCCATATATTAAACTTATTTGAATTAATTTTATTTACGGCGTTTTACATGATCATCGACGTTTATTGAGAGTATAAATTATGGGTGTTGACAGGAATTACAAAAGGTTTTTTTTTATATTTTTTGATGTGAATTTTTTTTTCTTACTGTACGTGTAACGGATCGGTATGATTTTTAAATGGAGATAGTTGGTACGCCTGGAAACTTTGAATCTCAATGTTGGAAACGCATACGAAGTTACGAAAGCAAATAGTATTTTATAAAGCTAATATGCGGGAGAAACACTGGAAGTATATTTTCTTAATATTTAAAAAAAATTGGCCAACGTTGTCATCGTTGTTCGTCACAATAATCGTAATATATAAAAGTAATAGTAAACGTTTTAACATATAAGGAATTATTCGCCTAACGTAAAACATTTCTTCAATACAATGTTGTCTAAATTGTTGATTTGATTTGATTTGAGTGTAAGGGAAGCCTGAATAAGGTATAAAGTCTCATAATCGGGAATAAAACTGAGGATTTTTTTTGACGGGACTAGGCAAAAGATAAGTGTATATAGTGTTAGAGATGTGACAAAAAATCCCATTAACAATTTCGAAATAAAAGCGACACAAAATGATGCAGTAATCGCAATACAATCCGCAGAATATAGCCGCAAGGCGACACATTATAATCCGGCGCTCCTTTTGGATAAATTTCCAATCAGAAAAGATTAAATCTGTCCCTTATTGGAGGAAATCCACCACCGCGGGGTACACATGGCTTTAAATGCGAGTACAAGGCTGTATATAGGATTTTAATCAATAATACCCTCGCTGTTACGAGTACGTCTTTTATACTTAAAGACGCGATGCGGTAATGCAATTATTCTTTTTTCAAGTAGGCGAGGCAATAATTATCATAAAATAATCTGAAATAAAAAAGTATAAAATGACTACGAGAATATAATATGTGGTAAGTTTAAACGTAATGCTGCAACCAGAGCTCTAGTTTTGATATAGAATGACGTGTTAGTTTAACAAAATCATACTGAAGTGAGTGGTGAACGTATGTGTGTAGCCAGCTATATCTATTTCATTTATTAGAAACAAGTTATCCAATAAAAAAAAATGTAAGAAATTAAATAATATAAAAACTCTCACCTCTACAGATTCGACTTAAAGGGCTCGATTCCATGCCAAAAATAACTTATAATGTTTATTATAGATGGCGTTTTTGAACGTAATTTTATTCCTGTTGAATTAACAGGATTTCTATAGCCTATATGTTACCCCGGTGTATAAGGAACAATTGGGCCAAATTTCATCGATATTTGTTCAGCGGATTAGCCGTGAAAATGACACAGACAGATAGACAGACAGACAGACAGACTTTCGCATTTATAATATTAGTAAGGATTTACTATGGAAAAAGTAACAAATAAACCCCTATGGGTTTTTCATTTTAAGAACATCAAACTATTTTCGAAAATGGCTTTAAAATTGGTAAATCGTAGGTTTGGTTGTTAAACAAAATTAAAACTGCTTCGAACGGGCTATTGTCTAATACGTTTTGATAAAAATTATTTTATACTAACTAACAGGCTTTTAAAGAAAGCGTGTAAAACCTGGTAGCGGGCTTCATAGTCAGGCACTGCTTTTAAATTCTGTGGTTATTTTAAAAAAAAGAACGTTTAAGAATAATACAATACTAAAGATTATTGTGTAATCCAAACTGTCTTTGATAAATGACTAAATAATAAATAAATATATGGGACATTTACACACACAGTCGTCCGTCCCCAAAGTAAGTAACTTAATACTTGTGTTATGGGTGACGGACAACTGGTAGATATACTACATATATAAGTTTAAATACATACTTAAATATAAATACACACCCAGGCTCGAAGAACCAACAATTTGTTTATAGAAAATGTTGGCCCTCGGCGGGAATCGAACCCGCGACCCGCGGAGCTAAAGACAGGGTCACTACCCACAGCGCCAACGGGCCAATCATGATCTTATAATCTTCTGGTAGCGACTTCAACTGCGCGGACCTCCTTACCGAAAACAATAACCAATACAGAATCAGAGCCTATATAATGTTCTAGCATTTCAACTTTTTATAAATTAAACAACAAATGAGATAACCTTATTATAAATTGTCGTTAATAACGACTTCGCTTTCACAATCCCTGGTCGTTTAGTTTTCCAATTAAGTGTAAAGAACAATTCGTTACACTAGGAATGCTGCCAACGCGTGTTTCGCGAAGAGTCTCTTATTATTTAGCTCAATTGTTACTTGCGACCCTCCGAGCTTCATTAATACATCGTTTTTATAATGACTAGTGCGCAAATAATTTGCGCACTCTAAAAAACGTTACTCCGTTATAGGGGGCAGCTATGTTAGGACTTTAGTTTGTCTGTCGTGTTTTCAGATAAACATTGGTTCTCACAATTAAAATTTAAGCTTTTCAAACGATTGTTAACTTTCCATTCATTATTTGCAGCTGCGTTTTATAACAAGATACTACACTTTAATTGATGTTTAACATTCGGTGTTGTTGAGATGAGTTCATGTAAATAAAATGTTTTACATTGGTGATATGTTTGCCATTGAAAACTTTCTTGACTTTGTTATAATTTAAGGTCACTCACTCAAAATATATTTACAATATTTTTATCATTCCCCTGCCATTATCCCACTCTAAGTGGGTCGGCATAACATGTTATTATATGTTTTGGCTAAATATTTTACGATCGACCTGCCTGACGTCAACTTACCTTAGTCACCTTTTACGACACCTCGGTAAGACATGCGGGTGGTCTATTCTACTCAGCCGGAAACTATTTATTCGGAAACCACAGCGATTCCAATAATATTAGTCATATAAAAAAAATACTATTACTGTGCGGTGGGTTTAAGTGGTGGGTTTCTTTGAAAGAAAGAAGAACCATTGTCCTTATAGGTCAGTGCTTTTATGTGACTCATAAAACTTAAACATACTAATCAAAAACCCTAAAACATGAAGTAGATATGCCCCACAAATTGAAATAAAAGCTTGTAATTTAAGTACAAAGTTCTGATTGATTTCAAAGCTTATCGTGGTAAGTTTCCCGTGTACTAGTTAGGAAATGGGAAAGTTAGGTTGGAGCGCAAACTCGACACTGTCCTAGCAGCCATTTCTATACTCAAAGTATAGGACAATTAAAGCAATGCTTTCGGACAAAGTTTTTGAATATCGACAATGCACAGTCTTTATGTTTGTATAAAGGAATGTTTTATATAATGTAGGGCATTATAAATTAGTTTCACTGAATTTCGATATATGACTGGAAGTATAGGAGATCGTTTTTTGTGATAAAATATTCAAAAATCGATTAAAAATTGTATATAAAACTCATTTGAGTCTACCCAAAAGTTAACTCACATAGTCCTTGATTGGTAAGGACTATGTGCGTTTGAATACTACGGCTTGATAGAACTAAAAATTATATGGTCCGTAGTTATATAAGTACAGATCCATACCATATTTATTTATCTATATGTATTCCTTTAATGATTTAATGGGATCCTCGATATGATTTGAAAGAAATAACATTCTCTCAATTCAAAAGATTCTATTCGCATTACTACTAGTTATAGTTCAATATATATTATACTGAAATATTGTATATGTTTTGCACTATCCATAGAAAAAATCCTAATTGTAAATTGTTGAATTTTAAAGATGTACTAGCAGAAGTAGCAACTATTTTATACGGGTTGGACAATAACTCAACTAATATCCGTATCACTCAACCTATAAAACAAACCTAAGCTTTCAGTTAGCGGACTGATTGTGAATGTAAGCATAATAAAAATTTGATTGCTTGAACTCTTTTTGGCTCATGAACTTTTAATGATTTCAAAAAGAGTCTATTGAACTATCTAGGAGAGCATACGGCGTTTGGCTTACGAAGGAAGTAAAGTAAAATTTAATTGATTATATTTATCCTTTTATTCTCAACAAATTTACAAACCTTTGTTTCTCTATTACGTAACTGTAGTTTGATGAACAAAAAATTTATTCGACTGTTTAATATAATGAAAAATGGTGATGTCAGTAACAATCTGAACTGCATTCCGGTTGTGTTAATAAAATGCTCTCTAACGAATGATACGGATATCCCGCTGAGTTTATGAACAATGATAAATTAGAAATATAATATTTATGTTTTGTTTTAACGAACCCATTGACATCGTATCACGCTGGTTTTAAAAGTTTCGTAATAAAAAGGTCTTATATTTGAACCATATTTTGAGGGTTATATTGGTATTAAACGAATTCCCCTAGTTGGAAAATTCCGATACCTACTGACATTTCTGGCATCTATAGAACCTAGTTATTATTATAAATTATCATACTGCAAGCGCTTTAATGACTTCTTCTGCTGTTTTTCTATATAACATACGTAGTATAGTGTTGTGATATTGTTAATATAGTTTTAGGCTTTAGCTTCGACTTCAGAAAATAACTACATTACCATATATCGCTTCTTTACAAGAACAACGTGATATCTGTGAGACCACAACTTTACAAGAGAGCAATTTCAAGCATTTAAACGTTGATAAATTTAACAATATTGACGATTTTACTGTGAATAGTAACAATAAAAAAACGTTGTTTGTGAGATGTCACGTTGTTCTTGTAAAGAGGCGATATACGAGTATACTATCGCTTTGAAATCTTTAAAAGTTAAGTTGCACTGATCTGGAATCGCGGATACCTTTCAATTAGTGGTCAAGTGCAATGTTAAACAAATACGGATGTTGTAACGACTTAAGTCAACACTTACCTATAAAATAGGCGAGCATGGCCGCTAGGATGACGCATAGGCATATCATAGATATGGCCAGACATTTCCACGTGCAGCGATGTTGACACCGTTTGTCGATGTGGAATCGGGACGGGGAATACACGGGCACCGGACTTGGCTGGCTGGCCCGCAGCGGGAACACAGGCATCACTAAAGGTTGGTTCGCCAGCTGGCAGTGTCCGAGCGTGCCGCCGCCCATTCCGCTCGACATGCCCGTGCCGCCCATCCTGTTGACAACGAAGGTTTCATGAGTATGACTAAAGTTACCGTGGCTTCTCGCCACACTTCCGACGTCGTGATGACATATTATATCACCACAGTCATACAACCAGCCTTACATTACACACATTTTGCGACCTCGATGATGCTTCTGCGCTCGCCTGACCTGCCCGGTGATTCTGAAAAGCCGCTAATGCTAGGAGCATATATATAGTTCGTAGTTAGGTCAAACCCTATCGACACTGTGCTCAAAATTAAATAGAATTCCCCAGCAAGGTTACAGTGTTTAGAAACAAATATAAAGGCAAAACAAATAATATATCAGAGTAAGAGATGCTAATTCAAACAATTTTTTTATAATTTACAAATTATCCATCAAATTTCAACTTAATTCTCAACAGCTACATGAAGAATATATGCTAACCATAATTAAAAAAGTTTTTCTCTCAAACTTAGAGTTATTAATTAGAATTATTTCCTAAGAAATACTTATTACTACAGTATATCAAGATAAACCATTTGGAAGTTAATTAACTTCTGATTTTAATAATTGTCTTAGCTTTTTATCATATCTCATCAAAAACAGACATGAGAGCTTGCGTACTTCTTTTGTAAGTTGTCCTCTAAAAGTTTATTACTAGTGTTATACTTATTAGAGTGTGTGTTTGTTTCACGTGTGTCAACAGTTTTTACTTATTAAGTCGGCTGTCGAAGAAATCGTTGGCGGTGTAGACATCGAGAATTTTTTTTGAGAAGTGCAGGTTTTTACTAATGCAGGCGCCTCCAAGCATAAGGGTTATTATGAAAAAAAAAATCTTGTCGCGGCTTCCAACTCGAAGTAATAAGTGGTGTTCTACTAAATTGCGATAAGCTATGTATTTGGGATAACAATTTTACTTTTCTGTAAAATTGATATGTTCACAAATACACAAATTTCATATAGAAAAATATATATTCGATACAATGAATATCAAATTATGAGCAAAAATCATTTGTGATTGCTGTAGCATAATTAAAATTGTTGTAAATTACAATGTTTACTTTGTAGTTATTTTTATAAGTATAGGAATGAAGTCCGTGGTATAAGGATACAAATAAAGATGAAACTGTATACACAAATATTGTAACGAAGTATAATAATTTTATCAAAATATAAGAAAAAACAAGAATATTCGGAATCAAAAAAGGACCCTGAATAACTACCATCAGAATCTTCATATAAATCAGAAATAGCTTTTATCACTTCTACAAGATTACTAAAAACACTTTATAAATAAAACAAATTTAGTCTCTTTATTAATATGTCTCGTAAATGATTGAGGATTTTAATCTGAATTTAGAAACATAAGGTTCTGATGTATAATGTAGAAATAATAATAATACTTGGAAATCTGGGCTAATGTTATGAAGGGTCCTCCTCCCACGCTCTACCTGTTCCGGTAAACCTTAAGATTGAACAACTGTTACAGCGCGAATCAATGTTCCACGCCATATGGTGAAATATTTAATGCGA
Source organism: Morpho deidamia (assembly GCA_947086505.1). Lineage (NCBI taxonomy): Eukaryota > Metazoa > Arthropoda > Insecta > Lepidoptera > Nymphalidae > Morpho > Morpho deidamia. Next base: position 9,384,241 of record CAMTZC010000025.1, read on the forward strand.
TCAAACGTATCATTATCAGGGATACCGACAAAAAAACGATGATCAGGCATTTGAAAATGTCCGCCTCAAGAAACCATTAATCAATTAACCGAACTTTGCTGTCGCGGCCGAATTTAGAGCCCGGAGCCAAAACATATGGTGTTAAGTCCGCTACGCTTACCAACTGACTCCACTATAATGACCTATACAAAAAAAAGATAATAAAAAAGTAATCGGTCGAAGTTTGGCGAAAAAACTTGACTTTTAAAGGATTCGTCTCAAGAACTCTCTTGACTCTAATCTCCTTTTGAGAAATACTTGACGGATAAAAGAATTTATTGCGTTAGAGAAAAAGGTAATCATGTGCGATGGTAAAATAATGTTTAAAAAATAATTCCTTGCTGCGATAGTAATAATAATAAACATTCGAATAATTTTAACTATAATAGAGGCAAAAGTAATAATAAAATTATTTTGCTATAATTCGCGATACAGTAAATAGAAAATATATATAGTGGTTAATGTATAGTGGACCCGTATTTTCATACCCGATACGTGCAGGATTCGTAAAAACACATGCACAAACCTCCACCACTTCCACCACAATACACAAGCACTACACACGTTCACTATCACAAACTCAACAATCGTTTCGTCCCGCAACCGAAGCATCGTCAGGAGATAGACTCCACGACAAAATCGCAAAGCGAGATATATAATAGAGGCGTTCGTTTATGTTTAGTATCCGTGTTTTAATTGAAACTGACTATTCATTATTACAGTAAAAAAAATTTGTAATAATATCTGCATAACCCTAGCAAATTCCTGGTATAAGTATAAATGCCAATGTTATTGGAGCAGCGTAGTTTAATCACCAATCCTTTACTACAAAGCGAAAGGAGGCGAGCAATCGAATGGTATTTGGAATTAACTGATATGAAAAAAATCGGTTTCTTTTACCGTCTCATAGTGTACAGAGACAAGTCATGTTATTAATATATAACTGTATACGAAATTGATTTTGTTCTGAATAGTTATTTGCTTTTTGTAGTTTATAATTTTCGTAGATGCCATTATGGTCGGTCTTATCATTTCCGCGCATTACCGAAATGAGGCAATCGTTATTGTTTTTACTATAATAATGTGGTCCTAAATAAAAACTTCAAAACATAGTAGGTCGAGAAGATGAGTAGCGTCATTAGTTTAATACCTCCTCTCGTTCATTGTAATACTGATATTGAACATGGACAAACAGGAAACATTATAATATGTGGAAGAACATAGACAATTTAATACAAATTTTGGAAATATAATATATTATCAATTTACGCCACGTGCTACGTGATTTAATAAATTCATCTTTCACGATTAACGTTAATGTAGTTTTATTTTGTGTACATCATTTTTATCATTTAATCTTAATATACAATTTACTTCATTTTGTTTTTTATTTATAATCTGTATCATTAATCGTAAAATTAAGATATAAACAAAAATTAGTCTTTAATTTTAATCTGGATTACTGCCGTTACACAGGAGATTAAGGTTGTAATCGGCATTTCCGTATTAAAGGATTAGGAGGTAAGCCTATGCATAAAATGAAACAATGTGTTGTGAATATGAATGTATTATTTAATATAAACACAAAGAATGTTTAATACACGTACTTTATACAATCTTTCATCAGCTGGAACGCGGCAAAGGGAAGAAAAACTAAGACAATTAAGCGAGCTGACGACAGTGAGTATTGTAGGACATCGTCACGATATTTCAAGCGGCGGACAGACGGGTGTTCGTTAGGATTTTGACAGGCTCTCGTCGTGAGTGAGCTCTTAATGAAGCGGTAAATAATGAGGTGTTGTGCAGCACGAGCGTCGTGTCTAATTAATGCGAGCGCTCGCGTTTATACACAACACACATCCTCGTATTACAATCCTTACACGCCATTACGTGAACAAAAGTTCATCTCTCTCATTGAGTAGCTCAAATAAATATCATCTACATGGATAGTTAGAGCATGAAGGGGAAAAAACAACAACGATGCGGTGTTCCGTACAGGTACCGGGTGAAACTCGTTATACGTCCGTGTCTGGACAGAGTCGCACAGTTTTTATAGTTTTAATCGCGCGTGCAGCGGTCACTTCTAGTTTAGAAGCGGTCTCGCCGACCTCTAACTCGGGAACCAGATGAAATAAAAAAAGAAAAATGCAAGCATGGGCCGTGAGAACGTGTCTGCTCTGCCGCGGTCGTTCTGTGCCTTCCATTTATCTCGTAGAGTCGTGCGTCCAACCGGACAGCGAAGTACTTTTATTGCATTGTGCCCTTAAATATAGGTCTGCGGTGGCAAGCAGCGATACAGCCTTATATATGCATGCCGAAATTGGCACGACGTGAATGTAAAATGAAGTACAAATATTTATTATTTGTGGTGATATAAGATTATTTAATCTGTGAAGCAGATTCCAGTAACCAATAGCAATTCAGATGATTATATTTTATTGTTTTTTATTTTGCTTTACTTTGTGGAATTGCACGATTCAATCATGCTATCTATTCGCTGATCGGAGCTAATAGTAGCAAATTCTTTAGATAATTTAATTATATTATATTTTGTCTAAATTCTATACTAATATTTCAAAAGAAGAGTTATCCTATCACACACATTTTTTGTGATAATAAATAACATATGATGATTTATATTATTAATTCATTCAAATCCTTTTTGATTGTAGTAATAAAATAAAATATAATTTCAATTTAATGTTTGAATATTAATAATGAATTCATCAACGTTCTAAAGTGAAATAATTGTCTTTATTTAATCATCATTCTCCTGTCCTTATCCTACACAAAGTGGGGTCGGCACAACATGTTACAAACATGTTGTCACATGATTTGGCTACGTATTTTACGACCGGCCGCCTGCCTGACGTCAACTTACCTTAGTCGCCTTTTACGACACCTCGGTAAGAAATGAGGGTGGTCTATTCTATTCTGCTGGATACCACACGGCTATATGTCTTTATATAATATTAAACAATTATGAAAATTTTATCGAACAGCGTCTTAAGAGTAATTGTTATGAATTCAATGTAAATTAATAACAGATTGGCGCAAAATTCAATAGTGAGCTATCGACTCATTGTGTCGAGCCCTCTGCGAAGATAAAGTGTTATTGTAACTAATTATAATGAAGAATCAGCGTACTGTCACAAAAGAATAACTATGTTCGATAATAACATCAAATAAGAGGAGGCACGGAATGTATAAGAACTTTATACAAAGAGAATTCATAAATAGTAAGTGGTATCGATCGAGTTGAATTTGTAAGTCGATTTGAGCCCCGTTCCCGTCGGCTACGGCCCCCGCTGCAAGTCACGGGTGTAAATTTAAGAAGGCCCCTCAATTTAAAGCGAAATGTGTAACAATAGTGTTGCCTTGTTCCGCCAATTTCCGCCGTAAAATTAAAACAGTTAGTACTAAAACAATAAATATTTCGCCACCGTATAGAGTATAAGATATAGCAGGATTATGCACTTTTTATAAGAAAAATATTTTTTTTGTGACATAATATTTTAGTCATAACATTTATATCTTCTAATTATGAGACTGTCAATCACGCTGCGTTTGCAGGGAAAACTAATTTCATATTTATTTTATCATTATCCTATCTTTCTAAACATTTTACATCTGGTCGCCAGACGGAACGTTGATGTTTGACGTAACACTTGAAAGCCATTGCATTATAAGATAGAAATCTCGTTATAAGACAAGATAAAAATAATCATTTTTCATAAACATGATAATTTCAAACACGTTTAATCGGGAGGTGCCGGTTGGGTGAAGACGCCCTTTGGTTTAATTAAAAACATTTGTCAAAATGGCTTTCTAATTGGGAATTTTGTTTATTGGAAATCATGTTTTAGGATAACTACGTATGACAACCGATTAGTTACACATATGATACGTTATGTTTACGTGATTATAATTGTAAAGACATTTGTATGGGTATCAATAAACTTGTCAATAATAGATATCAATCAATCAGTATTTTGTGTAAAATAAATCGTTGTTTAAATCTAGCTCTGGGAATCGTTGAACCCGGTCCTCTTATTAATAAACTTCATACCGTTGTTTGTTTTACTCGCTTCGAATTTAGTTAGGTAACGCTGAAGTTGATTCATGAATGAGAGTGTGCATCTCGGTTGCAGGTTCGCGGATATATTTAGCAAACACATTTTCTTAGATATACATCTTGCGACGGAAACTGTAATAAATTATTGCTGCAGAAATGGATACCCTCAATTTCAAAACCATATATATAATATTATGATATGGTTTTGTGAGAGATACTCACAAATTAAAAAAAAAATTACAGGCTTAATAATTACACTTGAGACTCATAGAAATCAGAATTAGAATGGAGTCTAAACCAAAAATTTATTACTAAAACATAATCTTTTATATATCATGGCAAGCTCACTATATTTCTCATGCACTTCTAGTAGTATTATCGTATGAATGAATGGAAGTGATAGTGAATAAGCGTCCAATTACCGCCCGCTCGCAAGCTGGGGGGACCAGTACGTAAATAATCCTGCTCACGCGCAGAAAGCCGATAGCGATAAACAATTTTCCATTAGCCAAGCGACGCCCGTGCAAGGGGGCGAACATTTTCAATTTCCATACCTAACGGACAGCCCGTATGCAACAGCGATAACCTTTTATTACAGACTTGTCGTTTGAAGATATTATTATGGTAATGCCAAAGGAATGCAAATTTAACGCCGCGATAGATTCTGTAAGAATAGCAAGCAACGATTCGATTTAAACTATAGGGTTTCAAGTGCATCGTATTTTAAGACATATTATTTATTATCTGATATCGTTTAAATGCAAAGGTAGAATGTTTTTTTTAAATAAAAAAAGGTTATACCATAAACAAAGGAGGAGTTGGGAGGTGTTTTAAATTATGGGACTGTATTTTTGAGATAACCATCAGCACGGCGTCTCGGCTGGGCGCGGAACGCGAGTCTTAACTAAACGCTTGCCATTGTTCACCGAAACGGAAAAACGCTTTCGCAAGCGAGCCCCCAGCCGCCGGCCGGTCGTATTTCACCCCGAGTTCAATATTATTTCGGCAGCCGCACAAAGAAGCGGAAGGCCCGTGCCACCGCCGCGGGCGCCTCTCGCATCCTTCCACAATATTGTCCTCCCTGCTGCCTCCGATTACACTGTAAATATTTTTCGTCGGCTCCCTGATTGAAAAATTTTATCACATTCCCTACCCTCGTATCAGATTCAAGTGACAACTAATATAGGTGAAAAAAATGTGAAATTACTCGATCGGTTGGTTTTTTATGATAGTACAAAATAAATAATTGACAAATGAATTATACCCACCGTCCAGCTTAGCCACAAGGTACACGGTTTTGTGACTTAAATTATTCAGACTTATATAATGAATTAAACATGTAAATATATATATATTTGCACATATATAACATTCTGATAAAAACAATATTTACTAAATGTTTCAATATAACTTTTGAATTTTCTTTACGCTATCATTATTGTTAGTTGCTTCGCAAACTTTATCTTTAAAACTTAAAAACTTTATCTCGAAATTCAAAATGTAATCTGCTCTGAGTAAAAAAAAGGTAAAAGTGCACAGTTACATATAATAAAAGATAAAACACCAGCAGAAAACATGGCATTGGCTATTTTGTAATTTAGAGCAGCCATGTTTCTTGAAATATTGGTACCAATTTTAATAACCTTCAAATAATAAACCAGAATAAGTAGAGCTATGTAAAAGAGCAGTGTAGCGAAATTTTATGGTTGCAGTACATTAGTTTTCTCCCGCAAGCATTAGGGACCCCTTTTCTAATTGAAATACATTGGACTACGCCTCATTTACATTTTTTTGGCTGTAGCCAGCTTACGTTCCGTGAAATTTGTTGAAATACAATTATATGTGTAATAATATTTTATCAATTAAACACGGTCTGTTTCGATTTCTGTATTACACTGCGCCATTTGAATCAACCCACAATTTATTACGTACTGCAATTTTGTAGATCAAAATGTCATGGTTTAGCATTTAATGGATATCACAATTTGTACGCATTAATCAGCGTAATACATAAATCATATACAGTGGTATTAGAAGAATATTGTTTCAGCAGTTTGACTATTATATGTACTCCATATGGTTAACATATTTATTTCAATAAAATTAATATAAATAATTTGAGTTAGACAATACAAAACGAAGAGCCAATCTGCAGGCTATACTTTCAAGTTTTATATTAACTTGTCAATCCACATAAATTAGCATGTCTAATTTCCAAATCTTCTGTCAAAAAAGTCTTTAAATAATTTATAGAATTAGGTTCTACTTTGCGGAGATCCATAATACAAAAGTTATAACAAAATTATTTATATTTTAACTAGTAGCTAAATAATTTATTATTACTTTTGTAAGAAAGTCTTTTTTCATATTTTTATTGAAACATCAGGACCTTACAAATAATTAATTTTAAATAATCATTTAGATACTGCAAGGCTTAGAAGTCGTCACTCCCTAAGTTTAGAGAGCTTAGTTGGGTGCCTTAGTTGCATGGTACTCCGTTTCATGGTTGACCAGCGCAAATTAATGATAGGGTATTGGGTCATTGGTTTCTCTTTACATCAAGAGAGGAATATTTACAAAGTTAACGGCTGACGGCAAAATCTATGGAAAACGTAGCGCAATACTTTATTTTCATTTCTGCACGTGCAGTCAGTTTCTATTTGGATACCCAGTAAGCAGATTTAATCCTAATAGTTCCATAAATATAAAATTGTTGTTGTATAAAAGTGTCTTTAGCAAGGATTGGTGTTTTTTAACTCTAGTATGCCTCATCAAACGGCTGAAAATTTGGCACACAGTTTATAATTATAAGCCTGTATAAATAGAATATTTTTAAAATGTCAGTTAGATGGTAGTGATAAATATTTTTTCACATTTTCTAAAAACCAAAACAGTGACAAAAAACGAAACAAATAGAAAACACTAGAATTTGAATACCGCGTTCCTCACCACAGTATTGTAGTTCTGTATTACGAACTTAGACCTTGGAATATTAATACATATTTTTGATAATAAAAATACTTCTCTATGAGTATCAACTGAGATCTGCTACTGAGGGAAGAAACAGGGACTTTCTTTATAGATAAGGATATGTATTAGACAGCAAATATCCAGCATTTCAGTGTTTCGGTAAATGGCGCGTGGAAATTTCCTTTCCCGAAATTTTTGTTTTTATAATCCGAAATATGTACATTTTTCTCATTGGATCAATTGGAAAAATTATATTAAAACATATGATTGCATATTTATTTGTAGTGATTTATAAGGAAATTATTATTTTTTTATAGAAATAAGCGTTACTTTGGGGAGATCCATAATACGAAAGTAATAATAAAAATTTGCTTTGCGATTTTGTCGTGAGGGCTATCTCCTGATGATGCTTCGGTTGCGGGGCGAAACGTTTGTTGAGTTTGTGATAGTGAACATGTGTAGTGCTTGTGTATTGTGGTGGAAGTGGTGGAGGTTTGTGCATGTGTTTTTACGAATCCTGCACGTATCGGGTATGAAAATAAGGATAGTCCACTATACATGTAACATTATATATATTTTCTATTTACCGTATCGCGGATTATAGCAAAATAATGTTATTATTACTTTTGTACCATTATTTTGTTATAGTGGCGTTGTAAAACTATACGCGGATAGAATATGCATATATATGGAAGCAGTAAAATGTGATGTACGCCTCGACACATTAACCCTTTCAAATCAAGAGGATTAATGCATCCCGAGTGTTCCATGTTATTGGTGTCTCTAATTACGTATTATATGGTTCGGTTAGAGTTACGATTATGTTCAGTAACCTTCGTAGATATCCGCCTTCGGCGCTGTCGGCTCACTGATACTTACGACTCTGAATTTAGGGTCTGAAGGGCGAGCCATTCGTTAGTCACGCCCGATGACGTGTACCTTGGACAAGACCAAAACTTTTATTAGAATGATTTCGTCGGCAGCTTTTTAGGTACTTGTCTTAAAAGGTTTTTGTCTCTCGATTATATCGGGGCATCGTAATGCATCGACTTTTTAAAACGTTTTTTTTTTATTATTGTCTTAAGTGGGTTTATAGCTTGTATGTTCCATTCCACATTTTATACTTAAATTGTAATCAAATAGACATACTGCTTTAGTATGCTGAACTAGATTTGATGTACTAATTTGATGTAGCAATATTATTTTCAAGCCGTTAATATACTTATTGTTTTCGTATTGTAACTTAAATAGATATGCCTCAACGAATGCATCTTTCTTTAGTATTTCATTGCGGTAAAATATACGAATTTCCGGAAAACAGAGCACTCGACACACGAGCGATTGGTACCGTAAAATCTCAAAGCGTAAAAAGAAAAGGCATTTCGTGGTAAAAAGTGAGTTAGGGCGCTTTGTTTGTGTATGGTTGTGTGTTAAGTGTTTAGATAAGTGTAGCCGAGCAGGGAGAGCTCTGCGTTGCACGTTTGTTATCTCTCGGGGAGTTGGGTTTAGACAAATGGAGCCATCCTGTGTGGTCTGTTTAGCTAACTCTCCCCAAATATGTACATTTCAATCTAAACTTTTCTCGTACTTTGTACTTGATTGTATATTTCACCGTTTATACTTCTTAAATATTTATCTATTATGAAATTGACTAATTTAGTTAGTGACTTTAAAATAAAACTTTCTCTTTGATTGGCGTTCGTAATTGGTGTACTTTTTTTTAAATTTCAATTATTAACATCAAGTACTTTTACTTTTAATATAAATGGGATAATTACATACACGGTCGTCCGTCCCAAAGTAAGTAACTTAATATTTGTGTTATGGGTGACAGAAATATATAATATATAATTTTAAATAGGTACATACCTAAATACTCATACTTTATAATACAAACTTAAATATTCCAAGAACCAACGAATTGTTTATAGAAAATGTTGACTCTTTGGTGAGATTCAAACCCGCGATCCGCGGAGCCGAAGACAGAGTAATTACCAACTAAACCAACGGGCCATTTAAGTCAAGACAATATCAACTTCTCCATACTCAAAGTATGATACCATAAATTTGTAGTCTATAAGATAAATTAATTGTTTAGTAGGACCTCTAGTCTCTATCTTACTCTCTAGATGAGCTGGGTCACAGATTTCGAAAAAATATATTCAAATAAGGAAAGTTATAAATCAAACCAAAGGACCAGTCGACATTACATGTAACCGACATGCCACTGCCTATACATTAAAGTTATTTATAGTAGGCAGTGTCAAAGTTAGTTTCTATTTATTCGGTCAGTGCGGCAGTTTGTTTATTCTAAACGAGTTAGACTAAAACACCCAAGCGATAAGCGTACGATGATCTGACCGGATACAATATATCCCTAAACTTGCAACTACCGATGGCGCTAGTGTCACTGACATTGATCCACCAAGCGTCTGACATAGCAAAATATTGCTCACTATATTTAGAATTTCATTATTACTCAAGAATGCGATTTAGTGAACGATCAAATATGGTACGATAATCTGATAGAAATAGACGGTTGCATAAAATCAATATCTCAACATCCGTCTAGAATAAAATTTCATTTATTTACATAAAGGAATATGTATATATCCTTAAATAAGTTGAAGGATAAATATATCCTTCAAGTTATTAAAATATCGTCTACTGCTGAACGTGATATTTATCTATGAAGCCGAGAGACGACAAAGTCAATCAATATTGAGGAAACAATAGACATCTCTTATTCAAACGGAAACTATTACAGTCCTGTCATTGTATTCAGAGCCTCACCTCACCGGGTAAATTATTCATACCAAAAGTGGTTTGTTTACAAAAGCCGGCTGAGATATGTATAGAAGATTGCTGGTGACAGTAATTTTTTGTATATGCGGTCGATAACAGCCCAACGCACGCACAACACTGTCTGTCAATCGACGTCTTCTAGAGAGATTTATATCCAACCTCGTGACAGGGGAATTGTTATGGGTAATCCTGTCTAATCCTTTGTTCCAAAAACAACTTCACACAATAATAAATAACATTGAAAAAATGTGGACTATAGATAAAACCACGTCGAAGAAATATTAGTCCCTTCTAACATGTTAGTCGTGAGAACAAAGACAACAATTAGAGACAAATACCAGACGCATGTGATGTCAGCTAGTCGCTGTCACGCAGTACTGCTTGTAATTGATTCATTCGACCAAGCCAATTATGAGCGATTGAAGCACCAAGATTCAGTTTAATGAAATGATTGTGGCGATATTATGTATTAACGTTGAAAGAAGATAATTGAATTTCCTGGACGGGCTGTATTGGTTTATAGTACCGCACATTCAGTGCCCCTTTTATAAGCCGCGATCGGGACACACGGTACGATTTGATGAGGCGTTTCCTCTAATTATTCGACCTATTAATAAGATGTTGGCCGAGACTTCAAAACAATCCATCACTGTACTCGGATAACGTTCCATTTGAACGGTTCAAGTGTAAGATTGACGCTTGAAGTTCAAAGTGCTTAATTAAGAATAAGGCATGTGATTTTTAAACAGCTTTTGTTCTTTGTGCTTTTGATGTTTTTTAACATCTTAATTCTTTGTTAATATGTTTGATGAATATAGCATATAAACAACGACAATCCTTGAAATTACTTATCATTAATGTAACACAGTATAAATCTTGTTAAATCTTATTGACAAATGTTTATATAACAAAAGTAATATTATTATAAAAATATTATTACTTTTGTATTATGGATTTCTACAGAGTCACGCCTTATTCTATAATTGTTTATATAACTTTTTATAAGATTTTTGGTTACAGGGGAGCATCTGTGGAATATTTATACATTAATATAGTACTTTCTAATAATTATTTATTAATAGCTATTTATTTTTTATCAAATTAAATTATAGGTACATATTTCTTGAGATATAATACATTTATTTTGACATTACTATGAGAATCTTATGAATTAAATAAATTGGTTATATAAGCGTGTTTCAGTACGAACCCTCCAAAGTCTATTTAACGAAGTTTGAGGTTTGTATTGGACTTTGATGTGTGAATTGTGTTTGCTCTGTCCGGACTTTATGGAAATGATTTCTTGCTTGAATGGATTTTCGTTTGAACAAATATTTGAGGAAATTTACGATTTTGAATCGCCTTAAATGAACTTCAAAGGACCAAGTTTGTCTAAATTTGGGGTTTTTACAACATGTTCATAATATAATGTAAAAGCAATTGATTAGTAATCGCAACAAAATTTTTAGATAACCAGATTGCCTGTTCGTTTTCTTAGAAAGAATCCGTTTAGCATCTCTACCTGTAAATACTCCACAAATTGAATCTTCTATTAATTTACTAAATATATTGAATCATCAACGCTGTTAATGAAAATTTCTACCACCGAGAAGAGTAAGCAAGAGACTCGACTATTGCGCTATTTTCAATGATTAGGACATACCATAAATTTCTTATATTTACAGGTCAGTATCGGATATAACTAATAAAATGTTGGTAACATTAACTTACACGTCCACGCGGAAGGAAGGTTAATGTTTAAATTTATAAAAAGGACCTCAACTTATCTATCTTTTTAAATATATATATATATATATATATATATATATATATATATATATATATATATATATATATATATATATATATATATATATATTATAAGTAGGTCATTTCACTAAATAATTACGCAATCAAACTAAACAAACATAAATTTAAATTGGGTTTTTAGGTTTCCCACCTCACATGACTTTTTGTCCGTTGTAAAGGGCTCGGAAGGCACCCTCGATGTTATCTGCCTGCTATTGTTGCGTGCACTTAACCGTCACATGCTTTGAGCTTGTATTCAGACCTTGTTAACACATTGTAAAGGAAATTACGTTCTTCACACAAGGAATACGACCTCAGATACAATTTCCGTTATCGATCATCATTGTACCGTGGCAAATTACTGTCATTACGAGGGTCAACTACAAACTAAACATTCATTACTAGAAATAAACGAAAAAGATTTCTTATAAATTTTCGCTAGTTGTTACTTCTTATTTAGTTTCATAAAAGGATTAAAAAAATTACTTAAATAATAATTTTGGACTCGTAACATTAAAAGCATCAAAAGTAATAATAAAATTATTTTGCTATAATCCGCGATACAGTTAATAGAAAATATATATAGGGTTAAATGAATAGTGGACTATCCGTATTTTCATACCCGATACGTGTAGGATTCGTAAAAACACACGCACAAACCTCCACCACTTCCACCACAATACACAAGCACACACACGTTCACTATCACAAACTCAACAATTGTTTCGCCCCGCAACCGAAGCATCATCAGGAGATAGACTCAACGACAAAATCGCAAAGCGCTTAGCGATTTTGTCGTGCTTGGAGGTTTGTGCATGTGTTTTTAGGAATCCTGCACGTATCGGGTATGAAAATATGGATAGTCCACTACACATTTAACCCTATATATTTTTTCTATTAACTGTATCGCGGATTATAGCAAACTAATTTTATTATTACTTTTGTATTATGGTTCCGCAAAGTAACGCCTAATTCTATAAATTATTAATAACATCAATGCTTATTCAGTAATTTTATATGACTAAAAGTTTTGTAAACCACATTAGACCATAATTTCGAAATCACTATAAAATTCTTCGCTATTTAAACAAACCTCTTTTGACACAGACTAGATTTATTAAATTGCGTTAGGTTTTTTTTAAAGTCCCATTTTTGTTACTTTAAGTAGTTCTGACATCATAAAGCAACAAACAATATGAAAACCAACCAAATCTTATTGTGTTCGCTATTGATTTTTCTATGGTTGTCAAAAAATAAACAGCTTTCTTTGTGAAATTTATGCGAATCAGAAATAACAATTTTTGCTTATAGTTCGTACAAAATTCAAGGAATTCAAAATTTAATTTATTCTTTGTTGCATTCGAAAGCAACGTTCAGTTATTTTGTTAAATCTTTCGAGTCTGAATAATTTTGGCAGAGTTTATTCATGTTAAACGAAGAGCAAGCAATGCAAAAATAAGAAAACATATACAAGAATTATTATTACTGTATACTAATTTGGGACTTATTTTTTTGTATAAACAATTTTTTTTTAATCTTTAGAAAATGTGGAATCAAGCCAATTTCATTTTTCACGTTAAAAACTACGAAATAGTAATTCTTTAATTAATTCTTTAATATGTCTTTAATTTTATCATCCAAAAATGGTAAATGTATGCCATTAAAATTAAAAGAAAAACTATCAATCTACAATGAACTTGTTAATCAAATATGTTAATGGCCTGTCCTAATTTCATAGAAATTTCTGGTTACCCGTATTTTTGACTACGAGATGCAAACTGCCGGACGCCCAAACGTTTCATACAAAACATTCAGTAAAAATTTAAATTTACTTTCAATTATTAATACCATATTGTTACTCCATAGTTTTCGACTACGGTTAACGAAATATTATTATTCGTTCTCTGTGGTTTTAATAATATACTTGAAGACCATAAAATGATGCTAGTTGTTGAGATATGTCCTCGAATCTGTTGAAATTAAACCGAACGGCAATTGGGGTGTCGCAGATGGCTGTAACGGCTCGTCGGTGATGCTCGGCGTCGCCGGAACGTGCGCAAAGTATAAAAATATGATTTACGACTGAGCATATAGAACCGCACATCCGCCACGATATTATCTAGTCTACAGACATTAGCACACTTATAGAATATTCATAGAATACAAGCATATTGGCAAAGCAAAAGTGATATTTTGTTTATAAACCGTAATAGCAGCAGCTCAATAAAATTACAGTTGATAATCTCGACGTGAGACGCATAAGCTCGAATGACTATATACGATCAAAATCACCTTTTAATATACCCAGCCTAAGCTTATCGAGCTTTTTCTAATAGTCTAAGAATGATATTTATATCTAAATTAATTACGAAGATACAGAGTTGCATAATGTCGTATGTGACGAATTTCTTAAAAAAATATAGAAATATAAAAAGATAAATTTTAAATTGATAGTATAAGGAATAAAAAGGTATAATTATAATGTTAGGAATATGTCATTTAGAATCGTATTTAATAAACAACAATATACTAATCCGATTAGTGTACAATTTTCTTTTCGGTCTGCTGAAAACTCATCAAAACACACATTAGAACTGAGACGTGAGAGGCGTACTCTCATGTCGAGATATCGTCAGTCTAATATAAAAGAGTTTAAATTTAGCATCAGTTCTTAATTTTAAGGAAACTTAGCCACTTCTCAAAATTACCTAAATGAGTATTTTACATTTAAAACCATCTTTTACATAATATTTATTGTATCTGAAAAAGATTCTTTTAGATATTGTCTTTCAGACGAATTTAAGTTTAAACAGAAGGTTAAAACTTTATATAAAAACATATATTTAAAGAGTTGTTATTTATAAAGAACCTATTTGTTAAATTTCAGACTATACTCTGCATGTTATGTATGTTTATAGCAATTTCCGATTATTTTTATCATTCTATTGTGCACTGACGATGTTCTTTAATTATTCATATAAAATACTAACAGGTGTAATATTTTTTAATTATTCATTTAGAGAGTTCAATTTGTTTCGGATACGATATGGAAGACCTAACTTATTTTTATATCAAACAGAAAACTAATGATAACTGTGTAAGCCATCCATAAGAAATCGAATAAGCAATGTAAATTCGATCAAGTTCTTGAGAACATCAGAATATCTATTTTCCGTAATAAACAAGCAATTATTTATTCAATAATACTACTCTACACCTTAGCTTCAGGAAATGAAAACCATGAACGTATTATATTTACCTCAAACTCCCAAAGGACACGCCAAATAAGTGCCTATGAACTAGTTTTGTGTAAAGCCTTACTTTAATAATGCTATGCGGTCTTTAGAGTATTGTGGGGTTTCCGCGTCATGTTTATATAGCTGTACGATATGAAATTGATGTTTTCTGGCTTCAGGCAGTTTATTATTACTTTGAAGAGCAACATTGAGTGGGTGCACTACAAGGGGAGGGCAGACGGCTAGGGTTCGAAAGCAAACAAGTGCCGCCAATTGATTCAACTATAGTCAATAAAATGGACATTTTCCTCATTTACGATTCTATAAGGTTTATGATTGGTTTTTGTTACATAGATGGGACACGTATATATACATGGATGAGAAAAATATTTCATAACTGTAAATACTTTACATGTTTTTACCGGTAAATTTTCTAAACGTAAGATTATCATTTATTTCGATGTATGGCTCAGATGTAACTAGTTTTAGTTTGGTGCGATGTTTAAGTCCTTTGTGCGATCATTTACGTTTGTTCCGCGCAGGGATTTGAATGAAGCCGGCTTTATCAAAGTTTAGTCATTTATGTCAGCGGGAAGCTTTAGTTTCATGTGCTTCATCTCGCCGCACGTAGTTACTTTCAGTTTTTTACTGACAAATGAGTAGTAGAAAATTATTTTATCTTTAAATTTACTTTTAAGTACTAAATTCTGATTAATGAAGTAAACAAAGTGATAAAATACGACTACGGAATACTGTGATAAAATAGAACAATAAACTGTGTTAAGGCCATTACGTATAAAGAGCGTTTAAAGCAGTTACTGATTTAAACTAACGATAAAGTGGAACGTAAATCACGTTGACAAATTTACTTACCTGTCATCACGAAGAGCGTTCGAAATAATCGTATACAATTCATTTCATATCAGATACAGTTTACATTTTTACCTCTACTTGTTAATAAAGCAATGTAAATACAAAATTATAAATATAATTATAACATTATGTATAAACTTACCTAGGGTCTACGAAGGGTTCCGCGTAGATATTCCTGACGGGCTGGCGACGAGGGAGCGGTGGAGGAACTGGACTGAAACCGTCCATCATGTCCTCCCGCTCGCTATATTTCAGCGATTTCATCGTCATCTTGCCGACAAACAGTCCACTTCACAACTATATACCAATCTTCCAACCCAACATCACTAACAATCTTTATCACTTACATCGTAGCACTATCATTTGAACGTTCATCTTATTTAACAACTGATTTCACTTTAACTCTATAGTTTAAATGTTCATCGAGCGTGACATCGTTACGTTTGTTTGTATTCGTTGAGGAACTTAATACTGGAAAGAAAAGTACGATAAAATGTCGCGTCCCGTAGATGTATTGTTAGACCGGTGCTCGGGCACGCATCTATTCTCGACGAGTATGACGGGCCGACTGTGGGGCCCGCGCGGTCCCGCGCGACCCTCGCATAAGCTTTTGTAGTTTTTGCGCTCGCGCCGAGGTGCCATAAAAGCTCGTCGAGTTATTAGGCGATCGAACAAAAAATACGGACGAAAGACGGCATATTGTAAGTAATAGACTTGACGCAACCGAGTGAAAAGCGCCCGCTCTACCCGTGTTCAACATGACGTGATGTGGTTGAAATAATTTCAAAGAAAAAGCATTGTATGAGGCGCGAACAAAACGTTTTTAGAGGGGTAGTTTTGGTGAATATATCTAATATTCTTGATCCTATTGTTTGTAAGAAATTTTCTATAAAGAGTGAAGAACATGTATATTACATCACCAAAGTTTATGTCGCTATATTTCAATACCACCATAAAAATGCAAGAATAAAAGTTTATTAAATAATGCAGTTAAACTCTTAGATGCTTACAGAGAAAGAGTTCATATACCGTGAAATATCGGTATTTATTAAAGCAATAAGCAGTCATAATCTCCAAATGTTTTAAAACTTTACAATTGAAACTACTGGCTAAGTAGTGAATAATTGTAGCAAAATTTATGATAATATAAATCCCAAACACTTAGTGATTTGAAGAACTAAAAAGATCCTCTTATAATGCGACGTATAATTATTTTTTGATTTCATATTAGATATTTCAATATTTAATATAATTGATATGTATGAGGCACAGTTTAAGTTAATTATATGAGATTAGAAATGTAAATTCTGCGGTAACTTCGTATATCATGCCATGGATAACAGATCGGCAGACGTTAGCTTATAAATATAGAGTAGGAAAGAAATTGTGTCTCCTAAGTCCTAAGCAAAAGGTAAATTCATATTTAATGTATGCTGTAAGTAGGATAGTGTGGGTTTACGTAGATTGCACATCACTCCCAACTCCCGACACAACTCCCTGCTCTGGAGAGGCGGCTGTTGATCTCGGCGCTTTGCATGTCAAACAATTACCCCTATACATTGTTCATGACAAATACGATAGGCAGCCATCTAGGGTTATCAAATCATAAAAATTTATGACGTAGAAAAGAGTGTATTGAAAAAAACTCAGAAACAAAATACATTATAACAGAACATACAACATAATAGCATTACATTCTTAATTGCGAAATGTTAGAATTTGTCTGGAAATCAAGTTTTGGCCGAAAATAAGTAATAATATACGAAATATTATCATCATCATCATCCTCCTGCCCTTATCCCAGTCTACGTGGGGTCGGCACAACATGCTATAAACATGTTGTCACGTAAAAAATTCACATGATTTGGCTACGCAAATCATGTGAATTTTTTATGACCGGCCGCCTGCCTGACGTCAACTTACCTTAGTCGCCTTTTACAACACATTTCGTTAAGAAATGAGATTCGTCTATTCTACTCAGCCGGATACCACACGGTATAATATACGATATAATTAATAATTTAATTGGCGTACAATTTTAACGCATTAAATATTATTAAAGGAAATAAACGGATAGTAGATTTTCCTAAAAGTAAAAGCTATTGTGTAGTATTCAACCCTATACGCGTTCGTTGCATTTTTACATATTGAAATATTTGTTTTTAAGACTCGTTACCCTTTCTCATTTTTTTTATTTACTACCACAAAAATTGTTAAGCCATCCGTGATTTATCGAATGTTTTTTTAATTTAACTTGTCTCATTACCATTGCTGCATCATTTAAAATTCGCACAACAGTCAAACCGCTTCCTCTATAAAACGGGTTGTGAGAAGATTACGTAAAACAAGGGACACGAATCTCTTATCTCTTAAGATTGAAAGGAGTACTAAGCAGCCTACAAGATTTCTACACGTATGTAAGAAAATAAAATGGTAGTAGATATACAAATTTACAGAACAAATATACGTTGAGGTACCTGTTTTATAAGTTTTTGAGTACCTGTATAATAAATTGATTTAAACGCTTCGTGACAGGCATAAGTGTGTTTTGGCAAACATTAGGGAATTTAAAACCCTTGTGACGGAACTTTGTTCGTTCCCTGGAGCGGTACTTGACAGAGAGACACGGAGGAAATTTTTGTCAACTTAGGACGACTTTCGATTTGGAACTTCTTTTAACGGAAATTTGATTTGAATCCATTTGAAAAGTCTTTTACTTAAGTGGACAAATATTTTGTGAAAATGACATTTATTATTTGATATTAGCTCATCCATTTTTTGGTGATAAAGCATCTATTAGTCTATCAGTATTATGTATATAGTATTATCCGTATTATTTTAAATTAGTATGCCAAATTATTATTATAATGTTATTATGTATTGATTTGTTAACATTTGAACTCATTTGACGTGTATTTGCGGTTATGAGTATTGTCATGTAGTCATGCTGATATCTTTTTCTTACGTGCAGGCTATGATTTCATTAATGATCATGATCAATATAATAAACTTCGATTTTAATTGCAAATTTACATCATCTTTAAGATCTAGATTCTGAAACATTACATCATTATGACTTCTATTCATATTATTAATATTACAAATGCAAAAATTCCGGAGTAACAAGTGCGATAAAAATATTCCCGTTTTTCTTTCGAAAACAGGAAAAACACATTTTGCGTTATTGAGCGTATATAAACGCTTAAATTAGCGGAAAGGAAGTTGCGGGTCACACTAGTACTTTACATCTAATGATAAATATATTGCGTGAATTGTGTATTAACTGCATTAATGTTAAATGGTTGACCATCTATTATGGATTTATAAATGAAAGAAATCAATTGTTACGGTACACCTCGAGCAACATCTGTCCTTATAAGGCAAAGAGGAAACGAGGGACGTTTTCCCATAGCATAGACGCATATCTGACCTCATGTATGGCGTGCCTGTACTTGCACTTCAACTTGAGAGCGTTGTACGTACTTCTTATGTAAGTCACGTGTTCTTCAACGCGTACTCTTTATGCGGGCTCCCTTTAGTGCATTATTGGAAAACTAGTATTAATATCTCAAATTTCTCATACATGTATTAAAATATAACAAGAACATTTTCATACTCTCCAATTTAGTATCAACCCACAGCAGTAATTAATTCAAATTCAAATTCTAAACATTCTTTATTCAAGTAAACTTGTAAACAAGTGCTATTCTACTGCTGGTTCGGAAAGCTGTTCCTACCGAGAAGAACCAGCAAGAAACTCGGCGGTTGCTCTTTTCAAGAATAATTCTTATTACTAGTTCCATTTAGTTATTTATAGCCTTTTTCTAACAGTGTATTTAAACTGCTGTAATGGTAAAGTTAAGTAGATTGCAGAATTTTGTTATAGAATCTTATACCCAATCCAACAAACGACTTACATATGTACTTTTGGAAGGCGCAAAGCAGGACCCGAAAGCTTATGTCGGTTCCTACTTTGTCTATTATTATATACATCGCCAATCTTTTTATAATTATGTATATTCTTATGTACAAAATTATATTGCTGAAAATATACTGTGAAGCCAATGTAAGAATACCTGTTTCCTTAAACTTTACTCGCAGGGAATCCCGCGAATTTAAATTGTAAATGCCACGTATGTCTCTTTTTTGTAATACAAGATTTTTTTTCAATGTCTGCGCCTTTACCCCATAACAATATTTCGTAAGACATAATGTCAATAAATACAATTCTATATTATATTTGGAGTTTCTCGACAGTTTTAACACATAAAAATGTAAACTAGCTGAGCAGCTGATGTTTTGCACAGAAAATGGAGAATATTATGCCCAGAGTGAGACCCACCATTGATTAATTATAACGCGTGTTTCATAATAATTTAAATTTTTTTTAAAGTGACAATACGTTGTTAGCCTTTAATTATGGTAGACTACTTCGATAACTGATATGACTTTTTTTTTAAACATGTCGATCTTGAAAATCGATTTTCGACTATAGATAATCTATAGTCGAAAATCGATTTTCAAAATCGACATGTATTGTTCCACAAAAAGTTACACAACTATTTTAATTGGTGTGAAGGTTTGAAGTTTCTTCTCGTAAAATGACAATTAACAGTAAGGTAGATATGATAATTCATATCTACCTTACTGTTAATGCCTATTAACTAGCTATTCGCCTCGGGTAGTAACGCCGGGTAGTTATATTTTTCCTTACCTTATATCTACGTTTCTGAGCAAAGCGATATAGAGTATAAATTGGTGTCTCATTAGATTTGATAAACCGATGAATAAATAATAAATATTCAAGATAGAGCAGCAAAATTTCCCAGACCAAAGGGAAAAACGAATTGTACAATCAGATTTTAATTAGCGGTACATTTTATGAGAGTTTATTTATTCAGGCACGTTCTATTACGGCACTTATAGTAATTGTTCTAGGGATAGTCTTCGTGCGTGCAAACGAATTGTAATGAATGATTGATTTCAATAATGAATCAATTGTTTTATAGGAAGATTCGTTGAATTCGCTGAACACAAGAAATTCTTAAATGTATAAAAAAAATCTCACTTTGAACCAAACATTTTTTATGTCCATTCACAAAGAACTATATCTTTACTTAAGGGTTGTACTGTAAGTTATTCTGCATTGCTCATATAAATTCTAAATTAACATGCGCAGCGTATTTTCTATGTATTCTCAATATTGTCTTTTCTATCTTAAGTCGTTTCTTCATTATTGACGGCAATGTAAGACATAGTACTATTTATTAGTGCTGATTAAAACTAGATCTTATCGATTATTAAGACTTGCGAAAGAATTTGTCGTGTTTGAATTGGCAGACCATTATGTTGGTGAGAGGCCACGAGAGAATTGGGCTTCTAATCTGCCAATAGTTCATATACAATTCCTCGACATTTTATCTTATCTCAGCATTACATGGTAGAAATACTTTAGAATGTCCTGATGATATTCCATAGTCATGTGCCTATATTAAGTTGGTTTATTAAAGATTTTTGGGTTTACCAATTCAGATCGTCGTCGTAATATAAAGAAAATTAGTTTTGATTAGTGTTATTTGTTTATTTAACAAAATATGAGCAAAAATTTGAATTATAAAATTATTTAAATAAAACTACAATTCGTTTTGTTAGACGAAGTTTCAGTGGAAAAGCAAGCAAAGCAACGACTTTGATTATTTTGGCACTTAAAAAAAGATTTGTTATATATCTCAACCTAAATGTTTTAGACGAAATAAGCTTTTATATACATTACGATACACTGTTTTTAAAAATAGATTTATTATTGCCTGCAAACAATTAAAGTTCGATTGTTGATAGTTGGTTCGACGTTACACGATAACAGTGAAGAAATTAACAGTGCATTGTTTGCGTTTAACGATGTCTGCCACAGGAAGACAGCCCAATACCCATATAATAAATAATATATTTACACCAACGTTAGACCGCCTCAAGTTTGTACCTAATTAATCTTCGTTTCTGACCCAAAAGTATTTTAGCATCCGTCCCGTTGCTCCACAAAAAGTTACACAACTATTTTAATTGGCGTGAAGGTTTGAAGTTTCTTCTCGTAAAATGTCAATGAATGGTCCACACTTGACATCTGTAGACTCTTTTCTATATTAGGAACTATTTAGGAGGTATTTATGTATCGGTGACTGTGAGTCTTAATATCAAAAAGGAGCATTAATTTGTCTATTAATTTGTACATTTAGCATGTTGTAGAGAGTGTGCTACCAAAAAAGAAAAATAATAAGAGTAAATTTATATAGTAATGATTGTTCTAGGGAATGTTAAAGTCTTCGTGCCTGCAGGCGAATTGTAATAAATGATAGGTTTCGTAATTTTTTATAACCAATCATTTTATAGAAAGATTGGCTGAATTAATTTGTGTTATTTAGCATGTTGTATAGTGTGCAACCAAAAAAGAAAAAGCATAAGAGTAAATTTATAAATTCATTTGCGTATAAGACGTCAAATTATTATTGGTTATTAACTATATTAACGAAACTGCTAAAAATATACATAGATTTTCAGAAATTTCCAAAATAATAAGATTATATGACCAGCAAATGGGAATAAAAATTGATCATCATCATCATCATCAGATCATCTGTAAAAGGCTTAGCGCCTTTTAATTTCGTTTAATTAAAGAAAAAATATTTTAAATTATATTGAAGTAGTTATTTATTTAAAGTTTCTGTGCCACAAAAACCTCTTGATATTAAATGTAATACATATAATTTTAAGAAAGATATTTACTCAGTCATTTATCTGGATGAAACCAGACTCCACTTAAACTATCCAGAATTTAGAAACCCGTTGAATAAGGCCGTAAAAAATATGTTCGTTATCCTCCAACTCTTGAGATCGCAAGATATATGTATAGATTAAGTAGTCATTAGTTAAGTAAACGTAGCCATAAATAGGATAAGTATTAAGTTTTAAGTAGCTTTGACAAAATCTTCCAAAGCCACATAGTCATATAAGTTACTCAGCGCTTTAAATGAGTATAAAAAAGTTCATTTTTAGGTACCATATGATCTAGACAGTAAATAAGATATATACGAAATCAAGTATGTGTTTGTGGGGCAGGTTTCGTAAAATAAAAGACGATATTGATTCCGAGACGAGGCGAGAGCAGGCTGTGGGAAACGATTCCTGTCTGCTTAATAGATGCCCCCAGGACGCAAACTCTCCAACACTCTTTGTTCAGAGAAGACTGTTTTAAGTAAAATAAACTTGAAATAAGTGCGAGTACGTGATCAGCGAAGGAGCATTTGAGGAGTACGGGCCACTGAAGCTTAATTAAACACTTATGTTTGAAAACAACTAAAATTGCTGGTGGATAATAAAAATGAAATAACTACCCTGAATCTGAACCTGGACTATCGTTTGTGCGCGAATATAATGCTCAGATAGACCAATTACGACTTAAACGTATCACTTTATTTCGGAGTGTCATTTTGTACTTTTTTCAAAGCATCAACTAAAGTCGTTCATGGACATTCGCAGCACTGTTGCGGACGATGCGTATGGAAGGATGAAGATTAATTAAGGACACTTAGGTTTTTACCTCTATAGTCTCTAGGGTATCGGTGTATTAATCTGTTTAAAGTAATAGTTAATTTTATATATTTGTTGTGAAAATTTAAATTAAATACGTAATAAAGGGAGACCGTAATACCGCAACGCAACGTACGCTCTTAGAAAGTGACAATTCAATAATCTAAATTAGTCCTCGGTTATTTGTAATTATAAAGGTCGGTTTCAAGGTGAATGATAAGAGTCATTACGTTTTATATAGAATCAGCAACATGTGAATTGAGTTCCTAGACGTAATTAACGAGTTAAGGGTACGACATGAGCACTTTATGCCTAGTTTAGACGCGGTCGGAGGCTGCCCAGCCGCAGGACTCGACCACATTCTCGACGGGTAATTACGCACGCCCGTCTCGTTCCCAAGCTCCACTCTAACATTTTATGCCTCATTTTGGAGTATGTGATTTGCTGGAAACATTATTTACCATAATTATCGTGGGAGCAACTCGTGCTCGCGTGCGAAAGTTGTTCACCGACCAGCGGACGATAGATCAATATGGATTCATGATCAATCATAAGGTAACAGTTAGACGATCATTATATACTGACTTTAGTGATGAATGAATAATGACTTTAGTATTCATTTTCAATTATTTTTATTTAATAATTATATATTTTATTAATTGATCTTTATGAGTTTTACAAACAACATTGTCATTTGAAGCAAAGTTCATTGTATAAAGAGTAGAGAAAATTTACGAATATACTCGTACCAATACCCAAAGGGCTATTTTCCGATACAGGGAAGTTATATCAAAATTTAGACCTAACACGCTACTGGACACTCTACTTTTTTGGTTGAGAAGTTTACAATACAAACCAAAAAATGATAAATTGTAAATATCAAGTTCTAATGAACAAAACTATAATTAATTAGATTTCGTGTGAATTTGTCTAACCAAAAAAAAAGGATACCCTACTAGTTTAAATTCGCGACGGTTGTTAGTTTAGTAAAATAAATTCGCCTCTAATTTGACGTATGAAGACTTTTATAAGGAGAGATCAAACGTTCTCCGAGGTATATTACATCCGACAGAAGCGGACGCGGCGGCTGTTATAAAAGGGGCCGCCTCGCGATGTTGGTTTCAACTTTCGATCTTCCAAAACAAAATATATACGATCTTCGTAATACCTAATAACGATTCTAAAGTTTTTGTACCATCTCCTTTTCGACTTATTTTCATGACTAATTCTCATTAACTCTGTCCACATATGGAGTTCATGTTTTTTGTAGAGTTTCTGTCATCGCTCAAGATGAAAGTGATCGATTTGTTTTATTACTTGCTAAAATCTTTGTCGCACTTAATTTTGAAAGATCAAGATTTATTTGTCCTTCAAGTTCAGAATAAAGAAACTGAAAATTTTATATTACACCATTGTTTACTTGAATCATTAACGTATATACGTAGGTATCAATAGGATCACAGTAAACTATAAAAGGAATTAAATTAAACTATTATGCTATTGGGTAAATTGCACTGATTACGCATTTCCCCGGCTTTGGACATGAAATCGGTTAAACGAAATGGGTAAATTTAACTTGTTATAATATTTTATATATTATTGCAGATAATATTTCGAAAAAAATTAATTTCTCGCGAGCTCTTCTTGACAGTAGAACATTTTCTAGCCGAAGAGTCGGTGATTGGAAATTACTTATAGCCTATTTGAATGGTGTTGAAGAAAATTTTAAATTTGAACATATATTACCTACATTATTCAGTTATCACGGAGTAGCATATTTGTATTTTAACGAAATTATCGGCTGACAGCGGTCCGGTGTTAATAATGATTATAATGCTTAGAAAATTGTTTCTAGCGTAATGTGGAGGTCGGGGCGAGTCCGGAAATTGTCCTCTTGTCGGACCACTGCCGCATTAGCTGAGGACATTAGGCCAGCATGGCAAACAATGTGTGCGTGTCGTTTCATTTGGAACACGTGACGGACTACATAAACAATGGGAACAGATATACCAGTATATAATTATATATACTGGTATTTGCGATGTTTTATTTCTTATATGTAAGTTATTTATCTGAAGTAAATTAAAGTGCTAATGTAGATATAGAATATTACATTATATTATTTTGATCTATCGGATACAGTGTGATTTTGTTACCTAGGATTTACTTACATCACGATCGCCACCGTTTGCGACTTGCATGTTTTGCGGCACTAAAATATATATCCTTGATAATTATATAAATGATTAATGGGTAGTAACTCTTCTAGCGGAATCGTGGGTCCATGTAGATAGTATTAGTATATGTAGCTTTCCCATTTATTATTGTATAAAGATCTCTTCCTAATTTTCTCAATTAAAATTTATTTTGCAAGCTAAAACAATTGAAAGGGACCCCGGCAAAGAAATTCGGAAAAGGTTGTTACTTTTTATCACGACCGAAGCAATACTAGCGTGTGAACGTTCCAGCAATCTTCATCACGTGTCACGGTTAAGACTTGGTCATTAACTATCGACGAATTTTCCACCAATTTAGTCTGAGTACATAATTGCGTACACGTCAAAGTTAATAGCTGAAGAGCTCGTGATCACATGGTTTGGACATTTGATTGACTTATTTTTAGACATTAAATCCTAACGTAAGATAATGTTATCGTAACATTGTAACCATACAGAATCTAAGATCTAGGATATTGACGGTAGCTATATATATTATTGGAAAACTATATAAAATTATAGTATAAAAAATATTGTTTGGTAATAGGGGTTTATTTATGATAACCTAAATTAAAAATTTAAGTTCCATTAATATCCATTTAATTATGATCCAGGGGATACATACACTATGGGATAAAACGCAAAGATTATTTAAATGGAGATTAAAACTAGATGTATAATCATAATTACCGAGAATGATTGCTTTCTTACGTAATTTCTGTGGAGTGAAAATGAGGTAAATTGTCAAACTATAATAATGATGTTCACCTTAGTTGAGTTACAAATAAGCTCGACGATCTTATGCTCGGCTCATATTACGCAGGACGCGTGAGTTATTCCTTGGTAATAATCAGCGAGTAAAAGTTATTTTGTGATTTTGTGACAATATTCGACAATGTTTACAATTTTTTTTTATTAAAAGTTTTAGTACGCAATTTAATTGCTTAGCAAGTTCCTATTTCTGCATTGTGCATTATTTTTAAAGTTAATTATAGGGATGGCCTCAAGAAAACGATAAAACAAATCTATATAAAATAACACAAACTTTATGTACTAACACCCCCTGTTACTTGTGTTTTAAATAAAGCTAATCCTTCAACAACATAAACCACGTTAAAGAAATATTTGAAAAACGTAATAGTCCATAAAGTTAACATGATTGGATTAGATTGATTTTATCAGATGTTATTTTATTCACCAAAGAAACAAAACGTTTCGAATAGTAGGGCTTATCCCAAAGTTCACTTTTAACGGAATATTCTTGATATTTCGTCGGATGTGTGACCAGGGTGTTTTTAAAGTTCTTTAGGATTATTTCATTGTTAATTTTTATAGAAAGGTTCATACACTGTTGACAGTTTACAAACCAAAGTTAGTTAAAATCGGTGCAAATAGTACTATAAATACATTGTGATAGGCAGCTTGTTTTTGATATTATAAGTTACTTTTTATTTGTCATGTAAGTCACATGTTAAGAAACTATTTAATTATTAACTTATAATGAATGATATTGAAGAATAAACTTACAATTATTTTAACAAAGTTTATGTTTAAAGTGGATGTAAATAGTACTTAGTTATAGTTTAATGGGCCATGTGGACTTATGAGAATGCTACTCTGATGAGATAACCAATGCTTTATTAAATAAATGTTCCCATTCCCTTATTAAATGAACTAGAAAATGTTTCTTAAGTTGCATGTTACTACCGCTCCTATTACAGCCAAAGGGCACTTTAAGTACCTTGCCTCCTGTAGTCCATAACGAGTTGGCCTATGTTGAAAGTATAGTACCCGGCAATAGATAATGCACATCGAAGCTTAGAGAGAGAAATTGGCTAGGTTCTGCTTCATAGAGCATCGTCTCTGTCGCACAGACTGACAAACCCGTGTGTGACAGTGACGGGGCTCTAGGAAACCGAACTGGCAGGTTGTTTCATTGTAAACATCGATGTGCATTATTTAATGCCGGGTACTATATGTAATTTATGGTCACAAGCTCTTGAACTTTATTTGATACCGGGGTTCAAGATCAAGATGCCGTTAATATCATGCGAACAGGTTCTTGCCTAATGCTAATAGCAATCGTAACTTTTATTATGAATATACTGGAGTACTTTATTGGATTACAAAACCGGCTAATTATGTTTTATTATAATTGTTTGTAGATGAATTTAGGAGCCTAAGTAATACACGAGAAAATTAAATTGTAAGTTCTGAAGATATCAAAAATAATATTTCTGTAAATAATCGCCATTCCCTGTGGACCAAAAGTTGAATGAAAATATTATCTTTTTTTGATAATAGGAAAGCTAGGCTACTCAAATAAAAGGAATAATGGAAAGTTATTTGTCATCTTTATGACATTTTCTACAACCAAACCGAGATTTGGTTTTTTCTAGTTTTTTCTTCAGTACCAGAACAAAGTGTTGCATTCGACACAACAATTGACTTCACTGGGAATAAAGAAGGGCAAGGACACATAAAATAATATTACTAATATAATAAACGTTAAATTTGTGAGTAACTAGTCAATCCGGTAAAAAACGCTGCACCGATTCGAATAAAATTTAGTAGAGTTTGTACCATGAATTTTCCTTCTTTAAGTACTGAAGTCGACGCCGAAGTCGCAAGAAAATAAATCAATTAAAAAGAACAAAACTCAGTAATAAGGGAAATTAAATGCAGATAATTCTTAGTCCATGATTTCCTAACTTCTTCCTGCAAAACCCTAAAATTATTTAGTTAGAAATATGCCTCTAGATTATTATTTCAAATAAAGCATACATCAAAACTAAAATTTTAAGTTTTTGTTCTAAATATGTATATTTTTTGTATTATTTGAAGATCAATAATTATAAACAGAAACAACCTACTACTCAAGATATTAGGTCCTTACATATGAAATTGGCGTTTTCTATGGGAGGAACATAAAGTCGTTTTTTTTAAATGAAATATATTTAATTAATCAAAGTATGTACCATTGCTATGTATGCACTTTTGCCATCTCATAGGTAGTTCATTGATCCCCTTACTAAAAAAACTATTCGGGCGGGAATCAATAAAATCTTTGAAGGCGGTTTGGACTGCCCCATCGGAGTTGAATTTTTTTCCTTGCAAGTAGTTATCCAAATTGCGAAAAAAATGGTAATCTGTTGGAGCAAGGTCCGAAGAGTACGGTGGATGTCTAAGACATTCTAATTGAAGCTCCTCTGATTTGGTAGCCGTCTGTTGTGCAGTGTGTGGTCTAGCGTTGTCCTGAAGCAGCAGTGGCCTAGTGCGATTGACCAGCCTCGGTTGTTTAGCAGCTAGCTTTTCCATCATGGTTTGCAGTTGCTGACAATAAATATCTGCCGTAATCGTCTGGCCAGATTTAAGAAAGCTGTAGTGAACGACACCGGCACTAGTCCACCAA
Organism: Morpho deidamia; assembly: GCA_947086505.1. Classification (NCBI taxonomy): domain Eukaryota; kingdom Metazoa; phylum Arthropoda; class Insecta; order Lepidoptera; family Nymphalidae; genus Morpho; species Morpho deidamia. The sequence goes on from CAMTZC010000025.1 coordinate 9,413,260, forward strand.
ACACTTATAAGCAACTTTTTTTTAGACAATTTTCGCTTAGGGCAGGATTTGGCTGGTTCGCCAGGGTTCAGCCATTGCGATGAGCGCTTCCGATTATCGTAGAGGATCCACTTTTCATCACAGGTATTGATTCGATTTAAAATTCCTTCATTATTGTGCCGGTTGAGTAACGTAACGCAGCAGTCGACGCGCGTTCATGAGGTACCCACCTTTCAAGCTTTTTCACCTTCCCAATTTGCTTCAAGTGAATTAGAATAGTTTTATCACTAACACCGGAGCCTGCAGCTAATTCCGACGTGGTTTGCGATGGATCCGCTTCCACAATAGCCTTCAATTCTTCATTATCAACTTTGGTCTCCGGCCGTCCACGAGGCTTGTTCTGCAGGTCGAAATTTCCAGAACGAAAACGTTGGAACCAAAAACGCACTGTGTTTTCTTTTGCGACACCGTCACCATACACATCATTAATAGCTGTATGAATTTGAATTTGGAATTCCTAACCATAAAGGTAATATTTGAGATCAAAGTGGCCAGTACGACAAAACACCAATTTCGTATGTAAGGACCTAATATTTTGTTTTAAAGTAAAAAAATATATTTTGCATAAAGGATGCTGCTTTTTGGATGCTTTTTGCCAGTTGGATGTTTTCAATATCTCATACCCGAAAAAATCATATGTAGTGATCTAATCCGTTAGCCGTGTGGTATCCGGCAGAATAGAATAGACCACCCTCCTTTCTTACCGAAGAGTCGTAAGAGGCGAATAAGGTTAATGCCGTGTGGTATCCGGCTGCATAGAATAGACCACCCTCATTTCTTACCGAGGAGTCGTAAAAGGCGACTAAGGCAAGTTGACGTCAGGCAGGCGGCCGGTCGTAAAATACGTAGCGAAATCACATGACAACATGTTTGTAACATGTTGTCATGTGACCACTACCGACCCCACTTAATACGTATGAAACATTTTCGGTAAAGTATAGATTATGATACATATACCTTAGATTTTGAGGGACGTTCAAACAAACAAAAGCTTAAATAACGGGCATTTTATGCAAAGTCAGATAATGCATACTTGCATCACAACCTATACTCCCCTCGCTTTTAAAAAACTTGCCAACACGCCTCTATAGACTGCCGTACAATAATTGCAACATACGGCTTACCCCATCCTATCGTCATACCGCAATGCATTAAAACGGTCGTTGCATTGGCGGCATCGCAATTAACTGGGGGCAGTTTATAAATAAATTCTATCAGACAATCGCTCTGGGTAACATCACCGATACAATCGAAAGAAATTTATGTTTCCGTAATTGCATACATTAATAAAATCAGTCTGCATTCTGAATTTTACGAACCTTAGAATGTATTAAGGTGAAATGCTATTTTAACTTTATACTTGCATAATTTACGAATCATGGACTTGTTATTAAAATATCTTTAAAATATGATTAATTTTTAAATCCTTGGAAGTTGATAATTTTATTTAAAAAAAACACGGAGTTATACAAAAAGTATCGCAATCATTATTTCTTTTAAACAATAAACAAATAAAAGAATATCTTGTGGTTTTCATAATTCAATTTAAAATGCTCGATTGTATAACTGGATAACTTTTGAATTTAAGTTTAATTATAACTATAATTTAAACACAATATTAAAAAAAATCCTCAGCAAATAAGTGATATTTACATTTCATTATAAATACTTATTAGGGTATTTTTTAAATATTTGTTATATTATTATATTTATTTGCTCATAAAAAGTTATGTCGCGAATGTTCCCAGACATCAATAGAAATATATTTTTTGTCGTTTATCGTAGGTTCGTATATCGGATATTATGACAATATTACCTAATAGTAAATGCCACTTCGATGCCGTCTGGCCACGAATAGGAAGGCATATAGGTTGGTTGGCACGCAAAGAAGTATAGTACGCGGCAATAAATATTGCACATCAAGGTTTAGAGAGAAAAACAGGCTAGATTCTGCTTTATAGAGCATTGTCTCTGTCGCACAGACTGATGAACCCGTGTGAAATTTCACATACTAACTGAGTGACAGTGACAGCGCTCTACGAAACCGAACTGGCCAGCTGTTTCGTTCTAAACATCGATGTGAATTATTTAATGCCAGGTAATATAAATATGCAATGCTACCCCAAATAGAACAACAAATATTTTAATTATAAAATATATTTTTTTTAATACTTTTATTAAGGTCTATATTTACTGCATCGACTCAAACTTGCCTGCGAGTTGCAGTTGAATTCGTTAATAATATATTCAACCATGCAGTTTCAGTTCAAAGTTTGTTGTGTAGAGAAACACGGTCGCGAAACTCGCTAGTTACTTGAAATAGATTATATTCTTGCGCATATAAAGTATACGGCATGCAGTCTAGAAGTCAAACAATATAAACATTGGAAAGCGGACGTGAGCGAGGCACGTTTCAATTTCCGTCGAAGTTCAATAAATAAAATTGCAATTCAGTATTGAATTCCCCTATTCATTACTTTTGCAAAAGCAATTTTAGGAGAATTTATGATGAGATTTTTGAACCCTACTTGGCTTCGAAAATACTCCCTGAGGCGGAACAATTTGTCTGGTCGACACACGTATTGTTAATAGGTCTACGAAAAAGTTAATGTTTTACATGACCTTCTCTAAAGTTACGATTAGTTTATCTTGATTGGACATCGGAGCATAAAAGACATTGTAGCTTTGTATAATAATATGTGTTAATGCCTTAACTATTGTGAGATTATCGTATATTTATATATGTATGTATGTATATTTGCCTTTTAACGTTTTTATAATGTAGAGTTACAACATAATTTTTTTATCGAAGTGTTAAGAAAATATTCTATAGTATTATACTGTTGAGTTTCTGTACGTAATAATCATTTGGATTTCATGTATATTTAATTTTAGTGTCACTGCAATTTATGTTTGCTTCGGTAAACTAAACATTGAAATAATAAGATTTGGCCGTTTAAAAAAACTCAGTATAGCGGTTAATAAAATTAGTTATTAAGCTGATTAGAATATAAATGATATTTAATGTTGTAAATAAATTTGTAAAGAAATGTAAAGATTTTTCATTTTTCACTAGAATTTTCCATTGTTGTTCCTGTTACAATCAAGTATTTTTAAATGAAACTTGTCCACAACTATATTGTTTAACCTTATTGTTCTTTAATTCCGAGTTTTGATAGTTTTCAGATAAGATCCAAGATTATCATTTGTGTACAATAAATATACGTCAGTAACTAATATATTTTAAAAACCATTCATATCACTTTAAGAATATATTTATGTTTTAATTAATATTTTGTTTTGGGCAAAACATATTATATATTTATGTATGATTTATCTATTTATATCTCTTACTTTAGAAAGCATGTTAACAAGAAAAAAAACCTTGAACTCTAGGAAATAAATCCTTTCTAAACACAATATTGACAGTGTATATGTATATTATGGATAATCTACTTGAAAGTAAATTGTGTTGAACTTGTTAACATGAAAAAATATTAGTTACAGTAGCTATGGAAATTATTTAAAATAAATCCAACGATGAAAAAGTGTAATTACATTTACATTAAAAAAAGTAATACGTAATTCAAATATCAAAATGTTCACAATTTCTAAATGCAGTATATTATTAAATTAAAAATAATAAACAACAAATTCATTACTTTACGTTACGTGCAGAATTTATACGCATATAAATGAAGCTATTTAAATACGTCATTGCGTTGTAGTTATATTAGTGTTTAATAAATAACAAAAATGTTCGTAATTGCACTACAATAGTTGATTATCTTAGCATATTTCTGATATGTTTTCCGTTTAAACGAGATATACTATTTTGTTTATAGTATAAATCATTAAAAGCGAAAGTCAATTCATGCGTAAGCTTACGGAGCGGTGTTGCTATACTACAGCTTTATTTTTACGATTCAATCGGGAATTGCTGCGTCGCATACTCATTCATAGAAAAATTTGGAGCAGTTTATAAAAACTCACGCTATGCCGCTACGTCAGTGGAGCTCGTAAATCACTTACACGAGTGCCTTCGTGTGCCGCGTTACACGGGGCATACCATTACGGAACACAGGTTGGGAAGATAATAACACTTAAAAACAATAAAAAACAAATTAAAATCGGTCACACGATTGGGGTGGATACTGCGCTTTGGAGAAATTGCTAGCGATCACGCTATCGACGGCGCTACCTGCCCGTGCAAGTAAAGTACCAGTAAGCGGTGAGGGCTTACGGCGTCCTCGGGTCGCGCGGCGAACACCGTAAGGGCGGAGGTCGAGAGACGATGCAATCGCTTGCACGGTATCGGTCAGTGACCGCAGAGCAGGTTGTGCACCGAGCACCAAGTGTACCTCTCGCCGTCGGAGGTGTTGAGTCGAGTGACCGCACGGCAGACAGCGAGAACGCGCGCGGACCGGCCGCCCTCCGCAGGCGATTTGATGCTCTCCTCGCGACGCCGCTGCGCGCGCACTCCACACCAACCGATAATGCCGCCCTATCCCACGTAGAGATATCGAGTTATCCACCACGGGTGGCTATTACATTTAACCCTGTCTGTGTCTATTACATTACGACATTAAAAAGGTTATATTCCCTCGGACGAGCAGTTCTTGTCGATAATTTGTGATGAAATATGACGTTTTAATGACTTTTACAAACAGTAGAGGAAGTAAGCTTATGGGGCTTTCATAACATCATTGATGAGGTTGAAAGAATTAAGTAGTTAGGTTGTTTACATAAGAAGATTTTAGTAAAAATCGACAGTGAACGTCCCTAAAGAGATTATAATTGGAGCATGCGTGGTGCGAGGGTTGAGGGTAGCGAGGTAGGGTGGTGGGGGCGGACGGGAGCGTGTCACCCGCGGTCCGCCTGCCGCGTGCTACGTCGACGGTGATCTTGACACCGCATATGCAAAGCCTATGCTGCTCTACTAAACTGCTCTAAAATATATGGTAAACATAACTTTCGGTTTTAACCCCGAAAATAAGTTTTCAGTTTTGCGGACTGCAAACGCAATTAATAATACTTTATTATCATTGGCTGCAACAGCTTCAAAATCTTTTGTTAATTGGATCAGGCTGGTAGCAACGTGATAAGAAGACATGAATGACATACGTCATAACCTTTGGAACTCAAATACGTCGGCGCAGGTGCTATCTGTACATACCATATGTAGTTACCGTAAATAGGCCATATTGGCCGAAGGATTGGGAAAGTGTCGACAGCCCTTCCCTATAAGCATATGAGTTTTTATAAAGCGGTACAGATTTAGAAGACCTATCTACCGTGTGGCATCCGGTTGAGTAGAATAGACAACCCTCATTTCTTACCGAGGTGCCGTAAGAGGCGACTCGGGTAAGTCGACCCGCTGTGTGGTATCCGGCTGAGTAGAATAGAACACCCTCTTTCTTACCGAGGGGTCGTAAAATACGACTAAGGTAAGTTGACGTCAGGCAGGCGGCCGGTCGTAAAATACGTAGCCAAATCATGTGACAGAATGTTTATAACATATTGTGTCGACCCCACTTAGAGTGGGATAAGGGCAGGAGGATGACGAGATTTAGAAGACCTTTGCCGAGAATGGAGACGCGTATCCAACATGCGCCGCGACCGTGAGAGCAGAAGACACAAACCTCGATCGTTACTCGGTTTGATCCCTCATTTGAGAGTTGAAGCACTTTGGTATATTCACCGCAGGCTTAAGAGTATTTGAATCTGTTAGTAGAAACATGGGTTCTGATGATTTAATTTACCTTCGGTATTCGGTTTTGAGGTAATAAAGAGGCTGGTAATGCTGATATATGTGACAGGAATTCCCAAATTTTGTTGATGAAAAATATGTGAATAAATTAAACGTTTGTGATTTCCATACTCCGTCGCTGCGGGCTATTATTGCGTGGGAGTCTTTATATTTCTGGATTTAATTTAAATATAACTTCTAGAGAGTAGAAATTGATTCAGCATTCCATTTGACGAATTACGTTGTAAATTTATAATTTTATGATTCGGGAGATTTATATGAAAACTAAACTAAGCTAAAGCTTAAATCAAAAAGCTAATACTACCTACCAAATAATAAAGCAAAAGTTTCATATTTTAAAATAATACTACATCATTGCAAATCGATACTTAAGTACTATAACTTAAGTTGGTTGGCCTTAATCTAGCAATGCTCGATATCATACCATGCATTGAAAAAAAAATACAACGATTTGAATGTCTGGTAATATGGCTTAGTTATTGTAATCCATTTTTTTATTCGTTTCATCTTTTGTAGATTTATTGAAATTTCCAATACTTAGATATCTGTGGATGTAGAATGATTCACGTTTATTATTAAATACCTAGCCTGATCCACAATACAGACAAACGTGAATAATGTTGACCTTCAATTTTGTAATATTTGTTATAGTGAAAACCGCTTCTGTTCGATAAGGTGTCGCAAAGTGCATTCGATGCTATACTGGCGCTTACAGAATAGAAAGCAGTAAACAACAAAGAGTAAACACCAAAAATTATTATTTATTAAAGGGTTCGATGTGCATATTTGAACAAAGCTGCTGATACGACATGGCACCACTTGTATTGATAACAATTTTCTATATTAGAATTTTAAATTACCCTTCTGTTTACTTATACGAACTTATAACGTGCTCTTTTTAGCATACGCTCGAAATTTTGTTAGCATAAAATTATAATATATTTCAACGAGTTGTTTATAGACTCGTGGCTAAATAGCTATTTCAGTGTTAAGTGCAATTTTTATTTTAATATCGCAAATATCTGATGTATCGGTACATATTTTCAGTTCAGTCTTTTTCACATATTAGTTGTAGCTAGATAAGTCAACAAATGAAAATGAATGGAGTTTTAACTATTTTTTGGAGATTTTTATGACTGTAGTTACTCCGACTGTTGTTATGTGCAAAAGGATTCTAAGTCAAAGCATCTGAAAGTAAATAAAAAAAGGAGTTTACATTATAAACTGAAAATATTATTGGCTTAATTAAGCTAGTTTTTTTTAAAGTATATCTACGTGATCGAACGAGGAGATCTATATAAGAATGAAAGCTACAGATATTAATTATAGTATTCTGTTGCTGAAGTGGGCAGGCACATATTACGAAACAATAATCGGTGGTTCTTTATATATTGGTGATAAGGGTTTGTTTAAATCTGTTGAAGATACTTTTGTTCAGTAGTGGACGTGCATCAGTTGAAAAATAAGTGACGAAAAAACAATTTTTTTTCAATCAGTCACCAAGGTCCCTTACATACCTATATTGAGAATTTAACACCCATGAAATTTTGGTAATATCTTATCTTTTTCTTGTTCACGGTTAAAGCGAACAAATGTTTTTACGTAAGTCAATCACATACATGAATAAACCGTCAAGATCGCTCTTTCCTTTTCCCGCAGTCAATCTAGTAAGGTACGACAGTAGTAAAATGTATTGATAGGTTTAAAATAATCATGTGCTTAATAAAACATAGACGCCAGTAAGTAAACGCAATGCTGTAGAATGATCGGGTAAAACGAGCAAACGGACAGACGGAACGTGTTGGGTACAAAATCCTTGGCGCGTGACTTTCGTTCACGCGCCATCGACTTTTTGGTATGTACACGGTGTTATATCGTACCGAGAGTTACGGACATCGTAAAGTTCCATACACGAATACTTAGGACGTGTGACCTATAAATTTGGCAAATCGAACTCATTTGACCTACTTAACTTGAACTCAAAAACGATGGTCTACAATATTAAAAACAATCTCTATAATCGCATTTCTTCATGTAACAATCTCTCGTGTTCTGATAGGTCTAAGAGAAAAAGTTGGGACAGTCAACCCTATAGAAAGCTCTAGATTTGACTTTCCCAACTTTTCCTAAAAAGATGGCTCAGGATAAAGATGTATAATGTCATGTGAATTCGATACGATTTCAAGGTATCGTAAGTTCTTTATATATCTGTCACAATATTATGCATTTCTCTAAATAAGGAATTATTGGATCAGTGTGAACCCTAATTTGTCATCCAAAAAATTGCGACATTCCAAAGAATTTTGAGAATAAACTTTATTTGTTAATGAAATATATAAACAAAAGCTCTAGTTCTATCAACTACTGCATAAGATACTCAAAAAAAAGTTATCTTAGGCATAAGGCGCTATAACTCAGACAGGATTGAAGAAGAATGCGTCCGTTATTTGTGACGGAAACTTATTATTAAAAGAAGAAGAAAACAATCCTACAAACTAGAAACATAGCTTTCTTAACTGTTCGCATTTATAGCCATTCGCAAAGAAAAATTTTTAAAAGTTCAACCTTAAGGGGAAAGTCGGCAACGAAAGATTTTATATCGAAGCATCTTTATTTAATAAGCAATGAATAAAGATGTATCTGTAATGATTTGGAAAATAATTACATTCTGAAAAAGAAAGGTTTCCGAATAATAAAAAACATCAGGAAAAAAGAATCTGGTTATTAAATTAATGTTTTATTCCGAACATGTATTATAATTTAGAAATGTAGGAGCTTAATAATCATGTAACGTAACAATACCTATATTAAATTTATTTTGATATTTATGGCGGATTTAGTGAACTCGGAAGGGTCGCGCCTCCCCGTCCGACACCCTACAGCTAAAGGGTTTTGTTTTCTTTATAAACAACCGTGAAGGTGCTGTTAACGACTCCACGAACAAATACGAAATTCGATCTACCATTACGCATACCAATAGCTCCCCTACTCCCGCCACCTCACCGTAAAAGTATTGTCTTCGTTCCAATCTGATCGCCTCTGTGTTTACCCCGAAACTTCACTCACTATTGTGTTTACTAATCTATTTCAAACAACACCCACTTATGTCAGCTCCCTGAACTAGTATTTTCCAATTTGTACAGATTGATTCTGTAAAACTAGCGAAACATAATGAAAGGTGATGAAAATAATGAATACGATTAAAAAAACATAAGATTTGTTATGTCTTCGATAGTAGTGTTGTTTGCTTTGGTGTTCTTTATGGCTTATTCTAACTAAAACTTTCTTTATCTATATACTAGATATGCAAAAATGTAAAAAGTTATGTCCAAAAGGTGTCGTATAGAGTACGGTTGGTGCAATTCTATATCATAACTTTGGTAGATTCATAATTGTTGCATAAGCTGTATAATAATATAATGTTTAATATTAAAATATTTTGAATTATATATTAAGAACAAATCTGCGTTTGTTCATCATGAAATTTAGATTTCTGTTCTGTTTTTTGTGCAATGCTATAGTGATTTTTGGAAGCTTATCATATTGATAGAGCTTCATTGACGTGCTGGTATTTGTTCGCTACATATTCAATGATACAGAGATGATGGGAACTCTGAAATATTCATAGAATTTGTAATTGACCTCCGCAGTGTACACCCATTCTCTGAACAGTTGTTTCATTGGATTTGATAAATTTCTTATATTTTAAAGAAAATACATTTCTATAAAATGTATGTGATTTTTCTTTTTTTCTAATATTATAATATTTATCTAAGAAGTCTATCATTGGATAGAAAGTGTTGTATTTATTTTACAAACTATATTATATTATAGTATATAATGGGGTCGTAAAATACGACTGAGGTAAGTTGACGTCAGGCAGGACACCCGGTCGTAAAATACGTAGCCAAATCATGTAACAACATGTTTGTAACATGTTGTGCCGACGCCACTTAGAGTGGGATAAAGGCAAGAGGATACTATTTTATATTATATTAATACTTTACACTGCTATTTTATAACACAATGTTTCGATATAAAAGAAGTATATAAGTACATACATCTTTCATGTGTAAAGCATCTAGGGATAGTCCTAACCGAATACTAAACCATTGGGCCTACTAACAATCGCTATTAATTGTAAGCCACATTCTAAGCTTGTAAGATTTAAAAAATCTAAGAAGATTCTTCATACTTAGAATAAAAGCATAATCGTTAAAAAACACTCCAGTGCTATCAAAATAGTTTAAAAACACTCTGTAAAGGTAGAGAAAAAAGTCGTCTCATAAAAATTAAGTAATCCAAGTATTCTATTGAAGGCCCATGACGTAGCATAAATGTCAAACAAGAATTTTGATTGTCACCCGACGCTCCTCCGATCGTGCGATAACACGAGCATAACCACAATGTAACTAATATCCAAAATGTGTTCGATATTTGTCTATAATAATAAATACATTTACATGTAAATCCTTATCTTCATAAACGTGATCATAGTAGACTCTATTTCGTGTCTTGTATTAAATTGTGTTAAGTATATATTATTACATTGGATTTTTTATAATAAGAATAAGTAAATTTTATTTTGACTGACACCAAATATATTCTTTTAAATTTTATCATATTATGTACACCAATGTAATCACAAACAATCTTACTTAAAAGAGTTTTCACAAGCGATAACGAAGATAGGTAGTGGCAATAAGATAAACTCCGGGTCGAAACGATTGTTGAGTCTATAATAGTGAATGTGTGCTTGTGTGTTGTGGTGGCGGTGAAGGAGATTTGCAGTGCAGTATGTATTTGAAATTATATATGTAGTATATTTACCAGTTGTCCGTCACCCATAACATAAATATTAAGTTACTTACTTTGGGGATGAACGACCGTGTGTGTAAGTGTCCCATATATTTATACTTATATCAGATATGAAAACGTCCACTTTACATTTAGCATATTTTCTATTTACTTTATCGCGGATGAAATTTAATTTTTTAAACTTTAATTACAATTAAAATAATTTTATTATTACTTTTGTACTCGTGAGTTTACTGCTTCCATTTATATCCAGTGGTAGCAATAGAAAACAAGTATCGAAATACATTCCAAAGCTAGTCCATAGTGTTGTGGACTTAGTGCGTGAAAAAGTAGAGAAATTAGCGAGGAAGTTTTTGTATTACTTAAATTAGGTGAGCGCCATCACAATAATGCAAGATTGAAACATCATACGACCAAAATTTTATGGCAAGTACGATCCAAGTAATTGTTTTGAACTATTAGCTAATATACATATTTTAATTCTATTTCATTTGAGCGGTAGTCTTCAAGTATTAACTTAGCGCCAATGATAATTTCCATAAAAGGAATAGCATCTAAAGATGAAGAATCATTATTCTCCTGCCCTTATCCCAGTCTAAGTGGATCGGCACAACAAGTTTTAAACATGATGTTTCATGTTTTGACTAGTTATTTTACGGCCGCTTGCCAGACATCAACTTACCTTAGTTTTCTTACCTTTTACGACACCTCGGTAAAAAATAAGGAGGGTTAATCCAGCCGGATACCACACGGTGGCATTTAAAGATGAAGTACAAATATTAATTTAGCTTAGTATATTTACTAACTACTGATCCAACAAAGGTTAAGCAAACCTTTTTGTTTTCTTTACAACACAATTGTATCAGCAAGAACAGGCAATGTTAAAAAGTAATCATTAGGAGTCTGAACTTTTAATTGCGTTAAAAGTATTACACTTATAAATGCATTTTTCTGGTAAGTTTTCTTTACTGCATCACGATATATAACGGATATGCAACTAAATCGAGCTCACTGTATAGATAAATTTAAGCAATTGAGAGTTTTAATACGATTTAATAGTTGTGTAACCGCTAACATAACAGAAAGGGGTACAGTGCAAATATGTATGAGTTTTCATAGGAAACCGAGTTTCTTGTAACTTGATCTATTGTTTGCACCTTGATAAATACTTGTCTCGAGGAAATCATTTTGGGAATTGCAATATCGCAGTGAATATTGTTTCTTATAAAGATTTATTTTTAGGAGAGAATATACAAACGCTATAGCGTTGTTATGAATTTGAAGTAATAGATATAAAGAATATATTAAATTTATCTATTTTAGCTTTTACGTTACATTAAAATTATAAATATTTCCACAAGCTCATCACTAATATTTTAAATAAATGTAAGTAAATTTTCTTACTAAACCCAATTTTATTTGATGTTTTTATCTTTCACATCGAGTTGCCTCTATGTGTGTCTAGAATCTTAAACTATAAAAGAATTAGCTCTAAATTAAATTACCGGTATCTAAATTACACGAAGGTTAAGATTAAGGATATTATTCTATAGCTTGCAAGATTGGCTAATAAATCTAGTAAAGTTTAGCACGTACATCGAACATACATTTATCGTTTAACGTTTGATATAAGATTTTGTGTACTTGTAATACGAGTCAAAATACTTTACGTCACACAAACACAGTACCTTGCAACCTTTAGTCAAGCATAGCTTAATTTTTTATACGTGTTCTGCTGAATAAAAACACAATTGCAGACGGTTATTCTTGTATTCACAGTTGCTACTTGTATCACAAAAGTAATCGAAGTCGTAAAAAATGTTACAGACGGTGAATTTCAATAGACTTTCGATCTAAGCGAAAATAATGTAACAACAAAAAATACGGCTTTTTTGAAAGGCGATATTTTTCAAGACAACTAATGTGATAAAATATTATAAATAGAATAAAATAGCTGTATAACACATTTCGTATCTATTCACCTTCATTTTATGTGTCCTAGCTACTAATTCTTGTTTAAGAATATATGTTATTTATATTTAAACCAATCCATAACGTATTTCATAGTTCATGATCATAAAATAAGTGGTAAAATGATTTCTTTTCAGTATTGGTATCTATTCATTATGTTTCTTAAAGGATTAAGAAAGTCGTTACCCCTAGGCAGTTACGGAACGGAACGCCATTCCGTAACTGCCTAGGGGTCTGAAAATTAGCTTTATGTTAGATCAATTAATGGTATTTTAACTGGGTACCGTGCCCAAAGGGATAAAAAGCCATTAATTTGTATATGTAAATAGTAAAGTAAAGTAACGGCCTATTACTATGCCCACTGCTGGGCATAGTTTCCTCTCTCCGTTTTTGGAGAGAAGGATTGGAGCTAAGACCTACCACGCTCTTTCAATGCGGATTAGTAGGTTATACATATCACTAGAATTCTCTAGAGATATGCAGGTTTTCTCAAGATGTTTTCCTTTACTGAAAAGCGTGTCAAAATTTTAATTTTCAATTCGACATGTAAGTATTAATTGTAAAAATAATAGGTGCCTGCCCGGGTTTAAAACTCATGATCGTCTCAAGACAGTCGCACGGTCTAACCGCTGGGCAATCACAGCCTTTTATGTAAGTAGTATTTAAAGAATATTTAGAGTCTGTAAAAATTATTTCGATATGCGGAACAGCGTATTTACTCGTACATTATACATTTAGTATTTCTGGAAAAGTGAATGATTTAACGATACGTTGGCGTACGATTTATGGTGAATCGAGCTATTGTACAAACTCTGATTACCTTATATGGAGGTTTGGCTTCCCAGCACACAGCGCCCTACATGCTTCGTTTACGTACACCAACGGGTTGTATGGACGTAAAAGTTTTATGCCTCCGCCGCGTTTTACAGCAGGCCTTTTATTATTTAGTGAAAGGAGCAACGGTGATGTCATAAATCTCCGCTCCTGCGTGAACTTTCGCCTCTTATCTCGGCAAAGAAATTATGGAACTTCGTGCCTTCTTCTAGACAAAGTGTTTGGCTTTTCCGAACGTCGGGTCACTGAAAGCGTTTTAAAAATTAATGAAGAGATTTCTTTGGCGTTGTTAATTTATGACAATTCGGAAACCTTTTTCTTTGGTGATGAGTATTAACTTTTTTTTCTTAACGTGCTTTATACTATTTAATAAAAAAGCGAAGTGTTCTTGCTTTTAAGTTTAAGTATATAACAGTAAACTGAATTGCTTGAGTTATAACCCTCATTTCTTATCGACCTTCCGTAAAAGGCGACTAAAATAAGTACCGTTTGGTATACGGCTGGGTAGAATAGACTACCCTCATTTCTTACCGAGGCGTCGCTAAAGACGACTAAGGTAAGTTCAGGTCAGGCAGGCGGTAGGTCGTAAAATAACTAGCCAAATCATGAAATAACATGATGTGCCGACCTTAGTTAAGTAAGTAAGGAATAAAGGCAAGAATAAGAAAAATAATTTGATTTAATGCATATAGCATTACCATTATTGTGAAATACAAATTTCTTATTACTTAAATATGGTTTACTCTTTGAGTACACCAAAAGTTGGTTTTGACTTAACCTTTCCTGTCGAATTTCATGTAATTTCCACGTAAAAAAGTAATAATAAAATTATTTTGCTATAATCCGCGATACAGTAAATAGAAAATATAAATAGTGCTTAATGTATAGTGGACTATCCGTTTTTACATACCCGTTACATGCAGGATTCGTAAAAACACATGCACAAACCTCCACCACTGCCACCACAATACACAAGCACAACACGTTCACTATCACAAACTCAACAATCGTTTCGCCCCGCAACCGAAGCATCATCAGGAGATAGACTCCACGACGATTATGTCGTGACGGATAGTCCACTATAAATTTAACACTACATATATTTTCTATTTACTGTATCGCGGATTATAGCAAAATAATTTTATTATTACTTTTATATTATGGATCTCCGCAAAGTAACGCCTAATTCTATAAATTATTTAATTTCCCCGTCGCAAATAATGGCGCAGCAAAGGGTGTAAGTACGAGGTCGCATCCTCAATTGTTTTTTATTAATAAAAATATGGCCCCACATTCTTATAGTCAAATTGCCTTACGATATGAAATTATAATCCTAATATTTAAGATAAATTATTATTGAACATATTTTGGTTCACCCTATTAATATCTAGAATCTTTGGTGAGTTTAATCACGGATATGATTTAAAGAGGTGTATCCGGTTCGGGCGGGCCGTAATTTAATTACTAACATGTAGAGCCTGTCCCCGTGCCCACACAAAATCTATTTTAATACAAGATTAATGAATTATAGTTACGCGGTAACATGTACTGTTTTGTAATAAGAGTGGTGTAATTATCTACTTGTATTTTCCGTTGTAATATTTTGTGATCGTTTAATTTTTGTTGTTTATGTTGAAACTATTTTTAAAAGATCGACTTCACTTTAGCTAATCATATTTAAAGTTATTATGGTCTAAAGTTCGGCGTGAAAAATATTATAGTCAATAAGACAGTCAATTTTATGCTTTCGCTATGTGAAAATAAAGCGAACGGTTTCGTTTACAGTCGCGAGATCTCAATTATGTTAGGGTGTAAAACCTTCATGTGCTGAAATTTTATATTCCTTCATTAATGAATTCCATAAGCTAATTTTGTGTTTACAATTTGTGAGCACTCATGAGTTAAGAACTCATTAAGATTGTGTAAAATGTAACATAAGTCGGAGTTGGCTTTTACTCATTTAAAATTACATAAGAACAACACTTTCAATAGGTATTTCTATTAATATATCCCACATCCAGACCACAACTTTACGTAAACTTAACAATACCGTGTATTAGAGTATGTAATTGTAATTGCTAATAATATTTTGAATTAAGAATTTAAGAAAAGGAGATAATGAAGGTTTTTGTCTTGATATAAATTAAATTAACGATAAATGAGATTGTATATAAATTACTGCTTATGTATTCATGAAGTTTTTAAAAACAAATTATATATTACTAATAATTTTATTATTACTTTTGTATTATGGATCTCCGCAAAGTAACGCCTAATTCTATAAATTATATATTACTATTTTCTACTCGTAATAATTTCTATTTTGTTTATAAAATGTTGTATTGACTAGTAAGATAGTGAAATAAAAAAACAAAAGATGGCGAAAATGCTAAGAAAAAAAACAAATGAAAAAATAATAAAGGCCAGACAGTTCGAAGTGCGTAGTTGGTCTAGTAGTTGTAATAGAAATAAATATTGTAATTGTTATTGTTTAAAGTTATCTATATTGTGTATTAAATAATAAATATCTTAAGAGTCTTTTAATACGAATAACTTTGTAACACGTGGAAACAATATATATTTAGAATATGTCCATAGATAACTCAAGTAAATCAATAAAAGATAAATAATATAATTTAAAAAAATAAGGATCCTTAAATGTAATAAGAATATCTTTAAATTGACACCGACGAAGCGGGCTGGGTTTGCTAGTATTTTATAATCATAAATATTATTTAAATTAATATCATTTTATACACTAAATAAGATAACATAATTTTGCGAGGCTGACATTGCGTTAATATAAAACGTTGTTACATATTTCATCCTCACAGTCAAAAATCATTAAATTAATATAATAAAAATAAATATAAAATATAAGTATGGTCATGTGCTATTGTGTTTAATGTGTGAGTGTGGTGTGTGATGAAACGGAAAGTATAGAATGGTTATAATTATTATTTTACTAAAAACTATCATACATTTTTAATATCGTATCCGTTTATCGGGTTATACCTAAATTTACTGCGTATATAATTCAAAGCGATTATAATATATGAATAAAACGCTCGATATTGGCTATATTGCCGGCGGCGAGAAACGGTCGCCAGAGGCACACAATTAAACTGATAACATTAAATTAACGAAGTCAACTCGTAAATATGTTTATTTTACTATCTATAAAAGTCACTAATTAATTAATTGAACAATGATTAAGTGTCTTTGTATGTGAAGTAAACCGACTGTAGACAACCCACATCATTTGGGAGTTATATGTACGCGTAACTAAGTTGTCGTCGCGTGGCTCATAAAAATTGGACTTATATGACCGCAATGAACTCTGGTCATTATACTATTTTATGTTAGAATTATCAACATAAATATGCGGGTTTTAAGAGATTAAGTACGTTTCTACGTTATGTTTCCTTTCGTTATTACCGATATACCTCCATGGGTGGACTTCAGTGGTCGCGTTGCAGGATGACGTGAACATATTTCGTTAGACACTAAAATATAATAATATCAAGTTTAAGAGCTTGTTTTAAGTGTAACAACACCTATGTCAGAAGGCCCCGTGCCCCGTAATAATATGCATACTAAAAAAAGTAACTAATAAAAATTAACAAATAGAAAAAAAATGAGATAAAACGAACAACACTTTGTATATAGATGAAAAATTTGAGAATGTATTCGAGTGTGTGTCTGTTGATGTGTGTGTCAGTATTTTAAGATAACATTGATGTGATTGATTGATAATGTGGTCAATGCTATTTATTTAACTCGCAAAAAGTTGTAAATGGATAACCTAGTTATTAAGACACCAGAGCCTACGCAGTTCGTTGGCATGATCCATTTCAGAGTGGAGAAGGTTTAATGAACTTCCACCTTACACCCTTGATGACATACTCGTAGATTCGTTGAAAAAATATTAAGATTTATGAAAGTTTACTTTACATATTTCATTTTGATTATACGCCGTCTGGTATCCTGCAGAACAGAATAGACCACCCTCCTTTCTTACCGAGGTGTCGTAAGAGGCGACTAAGGTTATTTGACGTCAGGCAGGTGGCAGGTCGTAAAATACGTAGCCAAATCATGTGACAAACATGTTGTGCCGACCCCACTTAGAATGGGATAAGGGCACGAGAATGATGATGATTTCATTTTGATTATATCTTATTACAGGTATTATTAATTTTATCTTATGGTTTCCTTCATTATGTACGTCACGTGCGAAATAATGAGCTTGAATTTTTACAAATTTTACGCTACATTACGTTATTGAAGCTTCATTTTAATCTTCTTTTTTAATTTTTATCTAGTTTATATTCGTCTTGATGAAAAGTTTACTGAATTGTATTATTTTATTATAATTAAAATCGTATTTTTCGGTATGAAGGAAATTAAAAAGAGATTTAATTTTTTACGTTTCTTGTTTATCTATCGACACCACTGAGAAAATGATATTGTTTTGTACTATTATGTATATTAGTAGCATTAAATCTTGGCTCGTAGCTTTCACGGTTAATGCACTCCTATACTGTAGATAAGCTAACAAGCCTCTTTAGGTGAACAAGAGGCAGGCAAACAATAAAGGCGACTTAAGCAACGTGAAATATAGTAGAGACGAGGCGCGATAAGTCAGTCGGCTGCGCCCGCTTATTTTCCCCTAATTAGCCATTCAATTCCCGTAATCTTGTTTACTCGTTGGGCTCGCGCTGCCCAGGTGCGATAATGGCCGAGCTATTTGCATGCCGCCATATTGTTTCCCCATGTTCGGCAGTCGCAGACTCCAAGCCCGTGCGACCCCCTGTTGTGTTGGTTGGGCTTATTGGATCCGCTCGCGATTACTTTGTATTGATCCCGCCGTCCATTATCTACATTCGTTTATTTCGCTATCGATGTAATGTAACAGTTGATGTCCACAAATCGAATAAGCCTTTGAATAATATGTTTTAAATTTGTCGTTTGTTTAACGTTATTATGATTGAACGCATTCCGCCGTGTGGTATCCGGCTGAGAAGAATAGATCACTCTCATTTCTTACCGAGGTGTCGTAAAAGGCAACTAAGGTAAGTCGACCCATCGTGTGGTATCCGGTTGAGTAGAATAGACCACACTTTTTCTTACCGAGGGGTCGTAAAATACGAATAAGGTAAGTTGACGTCAGGCAGGCGGTCGGTCGTAAAATACGTAGCCAAATCATGAAATAACATGATGTGCCGACCTTACTTAAGTAAGTAAGGAATAAAGGCAAGAATAAGAAAAAGAATTTGATTCGTTGACGATCATGGCACTTGTTGTGCCGACCTCACTTAGAGTGGGATAAGGGAAGGAGAATGATGATATGATTGAACGCAATCATCCTTATTATAACTTTAACATTGATTATATTTGTGTAGAACATAGAACATAGAATAGATATAGAATTCTTTTTGTTTATCTTAGTTTCTTGAGACACTTTTATACAGGTTTTTTAAAATTTATTATACATTGTTAGTCTTAAAGACCTTTATAAAGCATCTGTGGGACAGGCGAGCATACAAGCATTTTCCAGCATGTACTTTATAAAAAGACGTGAAAACAGAAACCCTTTTAGAGGAGGGTGGCTGAAAGTCAAACTAGGAATAGTTTCCTCATTAATAAAAACTTTGTGTTACCTAATATCATAACTTTTTTATTTTGATTAATAACATCGCATTTCTATGGCTTGTGCTTCTGTTCTTATATGAAGCTAAGGAAGGAACCTATTAATGTCTAATAGCTGGGCAGTGGTTTCCTCACACATGGAGAATGTTTACACAACGTTATTCTATAGGTTGGCGAGTTACTCACATCCCAAAATTTCCCTCGAGATATGGCCACGTTTCCTTTTAACGCGAAGTGCGTAATGAATTATAAATGGCGATTCATATTACGACCAATTGTGATGTTGCGTAAAAATTGTTTATAACAATTTTTCAAATCAATCAATTTATAAACTCAAATATGATAAAGACCAGACCAACGCTAGAATATGCTACAATGCAAGTACCGACCATTCATTAAGAAAAATTAAGGGTCATCTCAAAGCTAGTCGTTTAATAATAATTCACATGCAAGTAAAATCTATCATTAGGCATCCATCCACGGCAACATCACTATTGTTATTTCTATGTTAATCACTATAGTATAATATAGAAATCCCAAAGTTACTCCGGGTGTTTTATAATGTATTATAGTGATTAACGAAACTCAAAAACATATGAACGGATTTCATGTAGTTCACTCCAATATATAAAGTAATTTCAGAAGAAAAATTAGGTATATAATTTATTTTGTGTAAAATGGTTGATATATGACGATAATTGTCGAAAATAATTGTCATAAAAAATAAGGTCTTTCTAAAGAAGCTAAAGAGCTAAAAGAGAATTTTTTTGGAGATATAATATTTTCTTTTTTTTTAATATATCAATAATTAACTATCTAATCTATCTATCTAATTTAATATTATCTTCTTAACATTCTTGATACAAACACCCAAGATCTGCAAAGAGCGCAACCGGTTCTTCTCACTTATTTAATGGATATGGATACTGTACGAAAAAAAACCTAGCGCCCAAATTATATTGACATGGAAAAAAACTGATAAACATAAATAAATGAAAGTTTAATTTAGAATTCACTTTGTTTCCTTCATTTAAACTTTTAAATTACTATTGCATTGAGGTAACCCAATTCTACAACTAACAATCGTAAAAAGGAGACATCGTAAGAAAACTAAGATTTATTAGACGTATTTCTAATGGCAATCCATTAACGATTCGAAAGCTAAACAATTAAAGTGTTTTGTATTCTGACGTTCTTCGTCAAAGAGTTCTTTATTTATTAGTTTAACGGTACAATTGAATATTTTACGACCTGGTTTTAGGACTAACAATTTCCGATAACATTTTGCACCCTTCATGATGTTTCTGCACACTAACACAGACCCCCTGTTAGTAGCGTCATATAGAGAGTTCGAATAAACGTTGATGGCGTGTGGCAGTTTTTTACTCTTATATAAAACTAGCTGTGCCAGTGGCTTAATCCAAGTGGAAATCAGTATAATTATTTGAAATTTTGAACATAAAATAGTTATTATGAGTTAACCATAAAAGATAGAGACATCTTGTCGCGGACTTTTTTTTGTAGGATATCAATAGGTCTACAATTCTCTAGCACATTATTTTACTCTACCTCTGTTCTCGCACGCGACTAAAGCTGAAAAATATTTTTTATACAATTGCGCGAACTTATTAACACAATTTACATAAAACCGTTATGTACTATTAACCTAAATGTCTCTGAGGAATTGCACTACCTTTTAGTGAAAACCTTACAAAAATTGATTTACTGAATTTTGAGAAAATCGATCACATTCAGACGGACGGTTTTTGGGGACTTTGTTTTATAATCAGTATAGATTTGTTTTGTTTGTTTGTTTTTTTCATTATATTAGAATATGTTTAGCGTCATAGCAGAAACAGCTTTACCATACACTTTAAGGACTAGTCTTTACAAACCCGTAATATGATAATACCAAATTCAAATTAAATTTAAATTCAAATATTCTTTATTCAAGTAAACTTGTAAACAAGTGCTTTTGGATCGTCTACCGAGAAGAACCAGCAAGAAACTCGGCAAGTATATTACAGTCGCGAACATAGGCGAATCGTCGATATTATAAAAACATCTATTATCAAGCAATTGACTAGCAAATGGAAGTCGTATCGGGTCACAGGCCGTGTCTGCACCTTCCATAAATACATTATAGAACACGCTTTATTACTTCGCCATCACCATCCAATCCTATTAGGTGTTCGCGAACAGTTTTCCTTACCGTTCAGTTTAAGATGGCCATTTTTTAAAATAGTATTAGGGTTCGATAATGGGTTTTACAGAGGGCGTTAGGGGTGAGCGTCTGTATTACGTCGCAGGATTTAGCGAGCTCTAGCGATATGCTAAACTCTGGCGTGCCCGCTGACGTGGCGTCTGGCCCAGCCATCGCGGCGAGGCGATAATTTTACGACAACTTTCCAAGATTTCCCCCTCCATGCTTGGGTATATCCTTATAATTTTACACCGAAATAACTTTTTATCATCATTACCTGCCCTTATCCCACTCTAAGTGGGATCGGCACAACATGTTTTGACATATTTGTACTTGATTTGGGTAGTATGGTATTTTACAACTGGCCGTCTGCCTGACGTCAACTTACCTGTGTCGCCTTTTACGACACCTCGGTAAGAAATAAGGGTGGTCTATTCTACTCAGTCGGGTACCACACGCTGGGTCAACTTACTGTAGTCGCCTTTTACGACACCTCGGTAAGAAATGAGGGTAGCCTATTCTACTCAGCCGGATACCACACGGCGAACCGATATAACTTTTTATATTGTATGTTATTAATTTTAAATCATTTTTCATAATAATAGCCGAACTGTAATACCATTTGACCCTTACCAGAGAGTCACGGGTTCAAACTCCGGAAAGACACCAATGTGATTTGTTTGATTTCTTCGTGCCTTATTGATGTTTTCATCATTTATCATTCGGTTTTTGGCGCAGAAGAATATCATGCATAAACATGCAGATCTTAGGAGAATTTCCAGGATATGTGTCGCTTACATAACAGTGTGACGCAACGTTCAGGGTCTAAGATTCAATCTTTCTCTCCAAATGGAAAGAGGTGTCCTTTTTCTAGCAATGGGATTGTAACGGGCCGATAGTTTTTTTAAAACAAAAAAGTAAAAAAATGGACTATGCGCTTGTTATCTGACTTCACTGAGAATTCAGTATAAGATAAAAACTTGAAAGATCTATTAGAGTTGTTCGTGGCTGTTAGTCTTATCTTTTATTGTCATTATTTATTATATTAATAATTTGTATTTGAACAAAGTTTATGAAATAAGTTCGCACTTAATAGGTACCCATATAAAATAATGGTTAATATCTGTTTTCGCCGTTTACTTTGGGTTATTTATGCGATGACGAAAAGTTTGTATTCAGTAAACACAGTATAAACATAGTTTGTATTCAGTAAAGTTATGACTAAATATTATATAATTTTAAACAACCTGTTAGGTACATAAATTAGAACGTGGTTAGAAACGCGAGGCAAATATGAAATTCTAATCTTATAAATATAAATCCGTGTTTCTGTGTATGTTCTTTATAAGATCCGAAACAGCTAAACCGATTTTAATGAAATTTTCATACGGTCTTTAGAATAAGATTCATTTTTTTAATTGTCGAGTTCTGTTTCGAGAGGATTCGAAAGCAGTCTAAGTCTAAGCAACGCGTGGCCAAACAGTTAGTTTTAAATATTTAACGAAGTAGTCTATGTCCAGCAGTGGACGGTAGAAGAAGAAGAAGAAAAAGAAGAAGGTGATGATCATGATAAATATATATGTAATCATGTTTAAGATATAATCATTGCTGTTTTAATAAAGTTGCTAGGTATTTTCACGGCTACTCATATAGAGTTTTGTGGTAATAAAATCTATGAATATTCAATTTATAATTTTATAATTTATATTAAGAATTTTATTATATAATTAATTAAAATAAAGAAACAACAAAACAAGTGGTAGGATTGTTCTGGACTATTCTTAATTCGGCTTCTTCCAGATCTCCACATTTCAATTAGTATAAACTGATACATTGTAGATGCAGTCGATAAATTGACCCGTTAGTCAAACTATTATATCAAAAATTTATTACTTGTTGATTTAAAATATAGCCCTTTTACCCGAAAAGTGCACCTTCCTGAACCATTATCACCATGAATCATTATATATAACCATTAAACTTTTGAGAAATAAAAGTACTTGTTGAAGTAAAGGATAGGGTATTTTGAATTTAATAAATGTAAAAGACTTACTAACATATAGATGAAGATTGTCCAACTGATTGACTTCTACTACAGTATATAGGTCATTTTTAAATTCTATGACTTATTACTTCTCCTAATTAATTTATCATAGATACTCAAGATATTTGTTCATTGTACGATAAAAGAGTTATTTTGAAATTAATTTGTTGACAGATCAAGACGCTGTTACAGAAAGACAAATACAAAATGAGCTTGATTTATGTAATTGGATATGGGGTCATTTAAATCCTAGCGCACATTACGTTAATTCCTGTGGCTTAATCTCATGCGATCAGCGGACCTGTATAATTAGGGGTGACAACAATGCGCTACAAACACAATACGTCTGCACAAACCGCATGTCAATTTAATTTGACCCCCTGATTCAAGATGGCCGCTAACCCTCGTTCGAACAATGTCTTACCTATATATAACCATCTATAAAGTTTTAAACTTTAGGCATCCGTGTGAGGTATGCTATTTTTAACAAATACGTACAGAAATAAGTATGATAACGTATTATTATTTATTAAAGTAATTATTATATTTTATAATATATACAATACTGACTCTCGAGTCAGTATTGTATATAAATTTATTTATTATAAATTTATTATAAAATATAATAATTACTTTAATAAATAATAATAAGGTACATAGATAATCCGAGGATTATCTATTTTTATTTATTTAATTATTATATATTATAAGTATTGTATATATTATAAATTATCTGTACCCTTTTTTATGGATGACGGGACTGGCTAATATTACCTTGATTGTAATTTAAAAGTAAAATGGAACAACATTTGACACCATTTACACTGAAATGCTTAGTCACTAATGTTAACGATTGTATAATAGCCAATTTCTGAAAAGAATTTTGAAAAAATTATTTTGAGTATGTTATACCAATACATACCCTTTTACTTGAAACAAAAATATAACTCAACTTCGTTTCAGTAATTTTCTGTGAAGCCGGAAAAAGGTTTTCGTTGTATAAAATACTATATATTTTTTTGGAGAGCTACTGAGCTAATATCATTAAAACTGCTAAAGTTCGAGAAGTTTAATCAGTTATTCTTGACGTTTATTTTGTTTTAAATATTTGATAAGGGACTTTACAAGTCTGTTTAAGTATTTATACAAGTCATATTAGTAAAACAGATAAGATTGTCGCTTTGAACTTAATTACAAGAACGCGAAAGACTAGAAAATCTGTTCAAGTATTGTGGTTCAGAAAACAACAAAAAAAGAAGAAAAAAATATTGAGAGTACAATAAAAATAAAAATGGCAGATCACGCCACGATAAGTAGTTATCGTGGCGTGATCTGTTGTTGTTTTATACGTAGGTATAAAGATCTCAAAAATAAGGGCCCCGTATGGGCTTGAAACTAGTCGGACTGACCCGATAAAATATGACGTGAGTATAGCCGGTTTCTTTACATTAAGTATTAAAAAAAACTCGTGCGCTAGTAGTGTCGAAAATAAGGGGCTTTTATTGTGGAATTGCCAATTTTATACAGTTTCTCGTTTTAAAATATTTTTGTGTCTCTAACATATATTGCATTATATATAATATTATAATACTAACATATGAATAAAATATATTAAATGAGATCTGTTTAGGTATATATTTAAATATAATTTTCAAGAAATGGTCTATACGATCCAATTAGTGTCTTCTCTTGTTTTAATGATAGTTCGTCCGCAGTAGGATCAAACATTAGAATCCCACGCGTGCCTTTAATTGACACATTTGGGAGAAAAACGACCTGCTTTACGTCCGTGTACCTTTAGATTTATTTTATTATATTTCAGGATGAGGACCTACGATACGGTGGATTTCATTCTGTAGCCCACGTCTCATTGTATGTAAATATCATCAAGATCCCTTTTATTCATAAGTTATACAGAATTCATGGAATCAAAAAGAATGACGTTTTACTTGATTTTGTTGTCACTTTAAATACTTCTTCTCCTTTATGTAAAAAAATAACATTGACATTTTCATGGAAAATGGTTATTTTGTAATTATTTTGAAAAATTAATTGTCAGTCTAAATCATGTTCTATAAATCGTATAAAATCTACTAGTGTACAAATGACCAAAAAGAAAACACCAAAACAAAAATTTATTTATTTAGTATAATTTGTGAATGAAGCTGTGATGGCCTAGCGGTGAGATTATGCGATTCTCTAGAGACGATCATCGGTTCAATCCCCGGGCAGGCACCAGTGAGTTTTTCTATTAAAACTTATGTATCTAATTTATAATTGCAATTTATCACATGCTTTTCGGTGAAGGAAAACACAGTGAGGAAACCTGCATATCTCTAGAGAATTCTAGGGATATGTGTAACCTACCAATCCGTATTGGAGCAGCGTGGTAGAATTTTGCTCCAATCCTTCTCTCCAAAAACGGAAAGAGGAGGCCTTAGCCCAGCAGTAGGCTTAGTAACAGGCCGTTACTTTACTTTTTACTACTTATTAATTTATGTACCATGAAAAACGTACAAAAAGTTTTGGATCATATTTTTTTCAATTTTATACGATAATTGAAAATAACTCATACAATACAATAACTTAAAGTAAAAGTTTTTTCTTTCGTTTGAGTTTATTGTATTGTATGAGTTTCTCCTTTCCTTTCTCAAAAGTTCAAGAATTTATTCTCTTTAATGGCTGTTGGATTCTTCAAATTGCTTGCCAATGCCAATTGACAATGCTTGTCTCTAACTATAATATTGCCCTCTAAATATCCACTTATGATTTTATAGCTGAATATGT
The DNA here is from genome assembly GCA_947086505.1 of Morpho deidamia. NCBI lineage: Eukaryota > Metazoa > Arthropoda > Insecta > Lepidoptera > Nymphalidae > Morpho > Morpho deidamia. The sequence continues at coordinate 9,439,375 of CAMTZC010000025.1, forward strand.
TCTGTCATAAATATTTTAACGGGCTTTATAAGTACGAGTTACATTTCATTTACGAAACCATCGCCACAATACCATTATTTAGTACATAAGAGTGACCGCGGGTGACTGCCATAAACCAGTGGGGTGTTTAGATAAATATGGCGTTCTGTGCATATCAACCTAAAGGCGATATTCTAAAGACATATTCTTCTCAAAAACTTATTTTCTGAAAAAAATAATTTTACATTTATATTACTTATATTTTTACGTAGTGTTAGGTTTTTGCTTTATTAATAAGTGGTTTAAGAATACATTGCATACTTGGATTCACTTTATTGCATACCTTACGATATTCTAAATATGAAAAATTAGTAAACAAGTCCAACAAAGACATTTTTTGTGTAAAGGTTTTTATGAAACTTTGTTACAACAAAGTAAAGTACCAGCCTGTTACTATCCTACTTCTGGGCGTAGGCATCTTCTCTTCTTTTTTTAGGAGAGAAGGATTGGAGCTAAGGACCTACCACGCTGTTCCAACGCGGATTGGTAAGTTACACATATTCCTCAGAATTCTCTGGAGATATGCAGGTTTCTTCAAGACATTTTCCTTCAACGAAACTCATGCCTTTGTTATGTTTTGGTGTCTGCCCGCGGTTTGAACCTGCGATCCACTCAAATAGCGGCACAGTCTCACTACTCGGCTATCACAGCTCAAAAGTTTGGTTGGACGGCAAAATAATTCCCATGTCTTAGTAGACTTTAGGTTTACTGGGATTCTTTATAATAAATAATAAAGACAATTAATGTCAACGATCGACCAAAGCTCCTCTTTATTAGGTAATAATTGTGTCGTCAATATGTCGTCGCTTATAACTTTTTAACTGCTATTTAAATCATATTCTAAAAAAAGCTTTGTAGAGCAATGGACGAGGAAATGATCTCTATAAAGGTGTCTAGGAATTCGGTATTTGATAATTATTTAGTGGTTTTAATAACACGGCACATTGAGACTATCAATATCTAAAGCGTATATCATCTGAACGCTATCTGGTTGTATTATTATATATTATAGCACAGCTAGTATTATTATATATTATAATACTAGTGATATCTGCAATTTCGTTAGCCAACAAGAGTTTTAAGTACCCTGAATAATGCAATATTTGTTTTTCCCTGTTCCCGAAAGAACACGTTATTTTTTTAATTCTATATACATATTACCCGTGTATAAGCTTTAACCGTACTGAATATTTCATCAATATTTTTAGTTGATTTGAATGAAAACGTAACAGACAGACTTGTAATTGAAAACTTAGAGAGCCTATACATATCGAACGGCAATTTGCATATCCTTGACCTATCCTAGATCACACAATCTTACTACAAGGCCATATAGTTTTACAATTTATTTTGTATTAATCGAACATGTTCTTTATCTAATTAGGATTTAGTATCGTTGGATTATTCAGTCGTATTTTCGCAAGAGCAACACAATGGTGTCTATTTTCGAATTAAGAACGCGGGAGCCGGTCAATGGGCGCGAACGATATTAAATTGGTTAAATTGCTTTGCCCAGCTTGGCATTGCAACTCTCGGGAGTTCTGTTGTCGGGTACAAATTACGATGTGATAACATAATGCAATATGCTGTGTTTGAAGGAGGTACAAAGCGATTAAATTAAATAATCATCATTTTCCTTGTTCTTGTAATAACGTATCGTAAACCGTAAATCAAATCCAACACGCACAAATTTAACAATAAACATAACCTTAAAAAGATAAAGGTATATAAATTAGTAAGTATGTAACGTTATCCGGGTTGTACGCAATTTAAAGTAGCAATTATCAAGCTCGATGTTGATCAAGTATGTACATAAATAAATAAAGAAAAAGGTTTACTAATGAATATTACGTATATGAACTTAAAAGTTATAAATGATAATATTTATTAATAAGCCCGAAAAAGTCGCTCGAAAGTGTTTTTTACTTTCAAAACGTATTTTTTATTTAAGTCTAAGAAACAATATGTAAAGGTAATTTAAGTCGTATTTCTAGAAATCGCTTGAACCTATTGATAGACCTATTCTTATGGTTCTTATGGTTTGTGTCTTATTATTAAAGTGTGCTTTGTGCTAGAGCACTAAATAAGAGTAGATTGCAAGCATGTGAAATTAGCTTCTTGGGAAGCAAGCGGGAAAGAATTTTTTTTAATTTTTAAGTTTAATTGTTTTGTGTGACATGTGTGCATATACAATATTTGGAGTTTTTTTTCTCAAAAATATTAGCTGATATTAAACTCTTGTATTTATCAAAGTTGTAATCATTTATATCAATATGGTAAATGGTTATGCACATCCATCATGGTAGCACATAGTTTGTATAAATATCTACGAGAATAATAGCCATACTTCGAAGAGTTTTGGTATCACAATGAAGATAAAAAGCATTTAGGTTTATTAAATTCGTTGTTCATATATTGTTAGCCTTCTGCATCGTATGTGAACGTTTTTTTTTGCCACGGTATTAGGCCGTACTGAAACTTGCTACTAGTAGCAATTGTAGGCAAATATTTAGATCAATGATTTCATTCATTCCGAACAAAAATCGAATTCCTAAACTGGTAACCGATTGCGCTCTAGTACAATAAGGAACGAGTCATACCTGTCCGGGCGTGATGCCCTTTTCAATATTACGAGAAGAAATTCAATAGACTATATGCAAATCTTGTTTAGCAATTCATTGTTGTAATGGCGTCTTGTCTACCAAGTTGATGGATAGAGACAGGACCGAATCCAATCAATCAGTCCAATAGAGCGTCGCGTGGTAATTGAACTCTTCCCTCGTAAAGCGATTCAATAGTTAATTACAATTGCAAACCGAAAATTACATGCGGCATTTAACTGTAAGACCCTATTACGTACATAGTATTGGATCAAAAATCTCCACCGGATTGAGGATTAACCGAGCCAACAATGAGGCGGGGAGTGGATGTATTAATACTGGTCGCAGTGAATGCACTTACACGGTCCGCCGGGAGATGAATGTGTGACTATGGCGACGGAGCAAATCGAATCGGCGCGGCTCGCCGGCCCGCACGTGCTGAATTTACCGTTTGATCGGTTATCCTCTCAGGTAATACAGAGACAAACTAAAATTGGCTACGGAGGTTTGTGGTTTCGATTCTATTACTCGTATTTCATCATTTTATATGTGAGTAATTTATAGAAGTAGGCTTTACGTTGCCGAATTCGATAGTACAAAAGTTATGATAGATTTTCTTAACAAAATATGTTAAGAAAATCTATGTAATGCTGTGTAGGTAGCAAAACCGTTCTCATACCTTAAACATTTAGGATTAGATATCGCAAGTATTACAAGACACCACCACCAACAGCACACTAAGTAAGCATTACACACATTCACTACGGCAATCTCAAAAATCGTTCCGCCTCGTAACTGAACCATCGTAAGGGTCTACGACAAATTTACAAAAGGTTTCGCTTCGCGTTTTTGTCATCGATTATGTAACATTAGATAGCATTATATAGATTCTCTTAAAAAAGCGGATTATAGCAAAATAATTCAAAACTTTTGTTATATGTGAGACTAACTGCAATTCGCTATTTCACCCACGGTGATAAGGTTATGGAACAAATAGGCAATACACAAGATAATTTACTTGATGCTTGTGTTATAGGTGATATACAAGTGGTAAATGAAGCAAATATAATTTTTAAATAAATACTAAAATACGCAAATACATTCAGACTCGAAAAAAACCAACATGTTGTTTATATGTTTTCGGGAATAGAACCCGTGACTTGCGGAGCTGTAAGGTCACTGCCACCTGCGCCAACGGGCCGGACAAATGTAAATTGGTTACCTAGTTATGAACTAAAATCGATTTTTTGACATTTTCTCTAGGACAATGGATTCTACAGAATTTTAAATTAGTATACCTAATTGCGTTCAAATATATTAATCCGTTGAAGCGCCAAAGAAGTACAGGTACAATTATAAAATAACAATAGTACACAGACGCACAAACTTTCACCTTTATAATGTAATTATGACAAGATGTTTTCTGATTTATGATTTGCCAATTAAAATTGGATTTAGTACATCTGGATTTTACATTGTGGAGAAGTTTTTAATAATATGTGTAGAAGAAGATTTAAATAATATCGTAAAACGTATCTGAATGATTAGATTTTATAAGCACCTAAATAAAGGAGCGTATTTAAGTAAGAAACATAGTCGTTACATATTATTACAGCACTATTCAAGATACATTCAAGGTTAATAAACATTTCTAATACGATAAAGTGCACTACTTGCAAACATAGTACACTTAATTTTAAACACAAAGGAATAAATGTAAGCGAAGATTACAGATAATGATACGTATTATCAAAGCACTCGAAAGACGGGCGATGCTGTCGTATGCAAATCGGTGCACTTTGTTGAATGCCGTCGATAATGACGTCTATTATTTTAACGATCTGTTTATTTGCATTACAAGAATTGAAGCTCGATCTGATTGTCCATAAAATTGATAATGGCAAGCAGTTTAGTGTTGTATTAACTGTTTATCATTACAAAACCCCAAAAAGCTGTCTGTCTATATGTAATCGATTTTCTCAAAATCTATTAAACGGATTATTGTATGGTTTTCACCAAAAGATAGTGTAATACTTTCGGATGGCTTAGGTAATTAGCACATATCGGTATTGCGTAAATTTTGTTGAAAAGATCGAGCAGTTGTTAAAAAACTTGCTTTCTAGGAGCTGTAGTCACGTCCGCTGCGTAAACCAGTAGAGATACGCTAAAGTAATGTACTAGAGAATTGTAGATCTATAAAAATATTACAAAACAGTCTGCAATAGCATGTCGCTATCTCTCACGGTTAATTTACAATAACTATTTTTATATCTAAAATTCTAAGCGGGCGAAGCCGCAGGCTCAGCGATTTTGTCGTGGAGTCTATCTCCTGATTATGCTTCGGTTGCTAGGCGAAACGATTGTTAAGTTTGTGATAGTGAACGTGTGTAGTGCTTGTGTATTGTGGTGGAAGTGGTGGAGGTTTGTCCATGTGTTTTTACGAATCCTGCACGTATCGGGTATGAAAATACGGATAGTCCACTTTACATTTAACACTATATTTTCTATTTACTGTATCGCGGATTATAGTAAAATAATTTTATTATTACTTTAGAATTGTATGTATTATTTGAAGGGACAAGGTTTATAGATACAAGTATAATATTAAATAGAGATTTTACGCGCGTGTCATCTTTTAAAATTATATAAACATGTTTTTATAGCGTTTTATAACTTGTAAAAGTTAAAAATACTTATAAAAGTTTAATCGAAGAAGAGTATACCTACATTTGTAGGTCATAAAACCATCAATTAAATAAAGAAAATCATATTCACCAACAAGAAAATGTTCTTACGTTTGTACGTTCTAGCGTTGTAAACTCTTATTAAATTAGTACTTTTCATCATTTTCCTGCCCTTATCCTACTTTAAGTGGGGTCGGCACAACATGTCACATGATTTGGCGTCAACTTACCTCAGTCGCCTTTTACGACACCTCGGTAAGAAATAAGGGTGGTCTATTCTATGCAGCCGGATACCACACTAATTATTAAATTAGTACTGTTGCAGTGCTTTATTATTTTTGTGAATATAAATAATTTCAAAATATTTTAACAACTCTGATCCATGTTGTTATCTATTTACTTAATATTTTTGAATAAATATCTTCAAAACATTGACTTCCAATCCGTAATGGGATTCCAGGCGCTCCCAAAGTTGAAATAAAGTTAGTCAAAGAGAATGAAATAGCAACAAAACAATATTGAAATTATAATAGATTTTATAAAAGTCGATACAATATTTCGTATTTTGTTCGCCATTGTTTGGAGTAAAAGTGGAAAGTTGACGTAGAAACGAGAAGTTCCATTGAAAGTCAATTTTCCAAGTTGTTCGGCGAGGAACGCGGGGCGCATCGCGAACGGGTCGCCTTCGCCCTTTGCATACTAGTCTGCCGTTGTACGTGCCCCTGAATAACATACAGCCAGAAATAGCCATGTCGATGTCGGGACTGATCAAAGTATTGTTGGCATTTTTGCTTACGTCGCATATTCTACAGACCAGATGTTCCATGAATATTTTACTGTATTAGACATTTTGAGCAATAGTATGAGTAATTATTATTTTTAATTATTTATACACAAACGGGGTGTAAGGGGAAGGCTCGTCCCAATCAGTCTCCTCAATTGTCAACCTCACCTGCACGCGGTGCACCTTGCATATCAACCGACGAGGCTCTGACGACCGATAAATGGCGGTATAACCATTTCATTTTTTTGCTGACCTAAATACCAGACCGACAGTGGGCAGCAGCACTGTCGGTGCAAAACGGTCAGCACTGCGATCACCAACCCGCATGCCAAGCGTGGTGATTACCGGCAAAACCTTCATGGCATCACAAATTAAACCACAGCCCCAAGTTCCCGGCAGCTCCGCTATTCCCAGCTCTGGCAGCGGTTTGACAGACGACCTCAAAAAGGGAGCCACTGGATCCAGGCGGCGCAGGATCGTGTGGTGTGGCGATCCCATGAAGAGGCCTATGTCCAGCAGTGGACGTCCATCGGCTGACGAAGATACACAAACGTTTACGTGATTATTTTTTTTTAGAAATTATTTATTTGTTCAATACAGTTTTGGTACACACAATATTTAACAAAAGTTTATGATTAATGTCTTAACTGAGTCATAGGAAACCGTATTTTCCCTTTAAGTACTTTACAATCAATACTTTTAACAGTTAATAAACGGTGATTTTATGTTACAGGCTAGTTTGAGTACTAATTAAATAAAAAAATTGATTGTATTCGTAAAATACATTATAAATATATTTTTTTATTTTTCACTTTTCAAAATGAGTTTTAAGTGTAGCAAATCTCTCACTACTACCGTCCGCTTGCTTAAAAAAATTACAATTACATAGTTAACGCTTTACTATGTAATTGTAATTAATTAATTTGTAAGTGTAATTAAACAAATCGTGAATATATATCACGACTGTAACAATCACAGGTGACCAATCAAATGAAACCCTCTAGGTGTTCCTATAGTCTTAACACTTCTAAGGTTTATTGAGGATGTGTAGGTCGTAGAGGGCAGATGGCAGACGCGTGCGCTTCCGTTTCCGACTATACGATATACCGTCACTTCCCTGAACGAAAGACAGGTGGTCGTGATCAATAACGGATTGAAGCAGGAATGCTTGATTTTAATTCATAGTCTCAGAGACGGTTGAATATATTGCTTTTGATAGAATGTTTTGACGATAGCGACTTTATATATTTTGTCGGTATGCTACGTAAATACTAAAAAGGCTTGACATTTTTTTGTGTCTTGCTGTGTTCATAAATTATATAAAAGCTATGTTTGTTAATTTTAACTCAAAAATTAGTCACATAAACCTGTTGTGTTACAGATATTCTCAAGTAGACTTATATTGTTAAGACTTGCAATACAGGCCTTAAAAAGCACTGGCTTTTAACGCATCTAGCTTTCACACACAAATATACTAAGGTTTTAATTCCTTACTAAGCTTTAAATTATAATGTTTTATTTTTAATGTATATCCGACGCATAATTTCTGACCCTTTAGAAACAACTTTTTGACTATGGCTTTTTATTAAAATTCACCTTAATTCGGTTCGTCGTTTTGATTCATTCTTATACAAAATATACTATATATTAACTTTAGTCCGCGACTTTCTTTAAATCGTTATGCTTGTTTTTAAATACTTCAAACACATTCTATAAGAATTTTCTGTATTAAATACATAAACAGAATTAAGTTCATTACGTGTTAATAAAAATGAAAGCGCACTATGCTGAAATTACAAGTAAAAAGGTTATATTTTTCTTTTTTTCCATCTGAAGTAATGTATTGATGTTATTTTTGGTATAAATATAGTTAAAGGGCTGGTATAGGCTAGTACTGAAAATGGAAAAATTTGTACATCTTTCTATTATTCCCTAGCAGTGCCGATCAAAGTCGTCCGGTCTCTTAAAAAAAGGATGTAGGGCCTACCGCCCAAAAGTCCAGAACTCCAATGCGAATTCGCGTGTAACATAGTAGTTTATCCAGAAATTCTGTGGTCGTACGAGTTTGTATGTTTTATAATCTTGAATATAAAATTTCCTTAACCGTAAAGTGTATGATGCATTGTAAATTATAGAAAAAAGATTGCTCATATGTTTCAGCAATATAGTCTTTTTTAATTTTTATATATTATGCTACTTGAATATCGATGCGGTGAAAGGCAATCTATTTTTTATCACTTTCATCAATAACCATACGCGTCGTCGTCTCTCACTCTAGACATCATCTCTTTGTTTTCTATAAATGGTATAACGAGGTGTGTATTCATAGAATACCGTTATGAATATGGATGAAACGAATAAAGGAAGTGTTGTTTGTAAAACATTTTATTGCAATCACTGTAAGTGCTGTAGTGATATTTGTGGATGTCGGTATGTGAATTGACGTGGAATATCGATTAGCGTTTATTAACAATTGCGGTCCTTTACATACAATGTATTGTTCTGAAATTTTATGTTGTATTGTAGCATTATTTCTCATATTCCGTTTGACATTGTATTAGGTCCTTACATATGAAATTGGCGTTTTGTCGTACTGGCCACTTTGATCTCAAATATTACCTTTATGGTTAGGAATTCCAAATTCAAATTCATACAGCTATTTACTCATGCATTTGTGTTTCAAACCCCCTAATTCATTTGTTTTTTCTTCTTTTGTTTTTTTCTTTGTGTCACTCTGTTTACAAAATGGAAAACATGAAATATCGCGTTATTTACGAGTATGAGTTCCACCGTGGCACCAGTGCTGCAGAAACGGCTCGAAGGATTAATGATGTGTATGGTGACGGTGTCGCAAAAGAAAACACAGTGCGTTTTTGGTTCCAACGTTTTCGTTCTGGAAATTTCCACCTGCAGAACGAGCCTCGTGGACGGCCGGAGACCAAAGTTGATAATGAAGAATTGAAGGCTATTGTGGAAGCGGATCCATCGCAAACCACGTCCGAGTTAGCTGCAGGCTCCGGTGTTAGTGATAAAATTATTCTAATCCACTTGAAGCAAATTGGGAAGGTGAAAAAGCTTGAAAGGTGGGTACCTCATGAATTGAGTGAAGCAAACCGACAAACGCGCGTCGACTGCTGCGTTTCGTTACTCAACCGGCACAATAATGAAGGAATTTTAAATCGAATCATTACCTGTGATGAAAAGTGGATCCTCTACGATAATCGGAAGCGCTCATCGCAATGGCTGAGCCCTGGCGAACCAGCCAAATCCTGGCCTAAGCGAAAATTGACTAAAAAAAAGTTGCTTGTAAGTGTTTGGTGGACTAGTGCCGGTGTCGTTCACTACAGCTTTCTTAAATATCTATTGTCTTATATCTATTGTCAGCAACTGCAAACCATGATGGAAAAGCTAGCTGCTAAACAACCGAGGCTGGTCAATCGCTCTAGGCCACTGCTGCTTCAGGACAACGCTAGACCACACACTGCACAACATACGGCTACCAAATCAGAGGAGCTTCAATTAGAATGTCTTAGACATCCACCGTACTCTCCGGACCTTGCTCCAACAGATTACCATTTTTTTCGCAATTTGGATAACTACTTGCAAGGAAAAAAATTCAACTCCGATGGGGCAGTCCAAACCGCCTTCAAAGATTTTATTGATTCCCGCCCGAATGGTTTTTTTAGTAAGGGGATCAATGAACTACCTATGAGATGGCAAAAGTGCACACATAGTAATGGTACATACTTTGATTAATTAAATATATTTCATTTAAAAAAAAACGACTTTATATTCCTCCCATAGAAAACGCCAATTTCATATGTAAGGACCTAATATAACATGTTTAATATATTTTTTGAAGATTATAAGCATGATCATACATTTTTCAACTTAAACTATTATTTGAGTTCATTAGAATTGAAGTTATTAGCTATACCCGTTCCAAAATCATGAAAAAATTATTCAGCGGTCGGTTATGAATTGGTAAAGGCTTTCGCTATTTAAAAAAAGAAATTTGTTCGTAGATCGATCGTGCGTTAAGTAAGTATTAAATTACACCTCTTCTCTGAAAATCTTTGACAAAATGCAGGTTACATAACGATGTTAATTCACAGTAAAGCGCATGATGAATTGTCTATATCAATAAACTAAAAAATTGTTTTAGTATTTTCCATATGTACCGATCCGGGGTGCAAATCCTTAAGGAGTAGGAGGTAAAACCATTTTTATTTCCGATAACTTCAAAGCGTGGTTGAACGTACTTACGTCTTACAGTTTTTTGCTGGCCATTTTAGAAATGATATTCCTAGATTTCTGTTACTTTGCGATTGTAATAATTTATAATGTATGATAAAATGTATGTTTATACGAATTATTTTAAGTAATATTTTCGACTTAAATAAAGAAGACTTAAAATAGATAATGATTTTATACTTGAATATTCGTGGTTTGAAGACATAATTATAAATTATTAGTTTCGGGTACATACCACGGTAATTTGTTTTGATTCGCCGATATTTCGACCCAGTTGCATGGATCGTGGTCACGACGGAACTGCAGGTAGGCGGTACTTCAAGCTGAGATGTTAGGGGCATTATCTAACTACCCTCCGTCTCGTTCTTTTTATCGGTGCGTCACGGATTGTTCGGCATACTACACTCACAACGTCACTTTTAAATTTTGAATTTTGGCGCCGTTTCTGAGTTTCTGAGAAAGACAAAGGGCTTTCCTTCCTTTTATAAGAGGAGTTACTGATAAAATAGAAAGAACACTCAAACAGCAATATAACATCAAGACTGTGTTCGCTCCTTTACAAAAGATAGCCCATATGATGCGGTCTCCAAAGGATCGCTTGCCGTACCAGTGTCCCGGTGTCTACAAGGTTGACTGCAGCTGTAGAAGCTCCTACATCGGGCAAACAAAGAGATCCATAGCCACCCGTGTCACAGAACACATAAAAGCAGTCAAAAACAACGACATTTTAAAATCTGCGATCGCCCAACATGTTACACAACCCGGAACAAATCACTGGATAGAACTTCACAGCCCGAAAGTTCTTTCCACTGATCGCCACTACATACCGAGGATAGTTCGCGAAGCCATTGAAATTAAGAAATATAAAAATTTCAATCGCGAAGACGGTTTTAGATTAGCGAACATGTGGAATCCAGTAGTAGAATTGTGTAAAACTCAGAAACGGCGCCAAAATTCAAAATTTAAAAGTGACGTTGTGAGTGTAGTATGCCGAACAATCCGTGACGCACCGATAAAAAGAACGAGACGGAGGGAAGTTAGATACTGCCCCTAACATCTCAGCTTGAAGTACCGCCTACCTGCAGTTCCGTCGTGACCACGATCCATGCAACTGGGTCGAAATATCGGCGAATCAAAACAAATTGCCGTGGTATGTACCCGAAACTAATAATATATAATTAAAATAGTTACTCGAGGAAACCGCAACTACACTTTTAGATAGAAAAAGAGCAAATTTTCAGCGACCGCCACTGCAACGGGTAAGGCGAGTCCGTGTGTTGTTGCAATTTCAAAAATTCCCATTATCGTGGAGCGCGAACAGTGGAAGATGGAGAAATAGGAAACGGCGGACAATACTGCCTAAGTGTGTGGAGCGGCTAGGGTTGACACTCCTGATTTATGGCGAGCAATAAAATGTGCACATTGTAAACTGCAGGATTCTTTTTGATCGTTATTATGGACCACAACAATGTTATCAAAATCGGTTTGTTTGTATAACTAAGTCTGATAACCGAATGAAAGTGGCATATTTTTACTATAATACTTCACTGAATATTTATGAAAAGCTGAAGTTTTATGAAAAAATTTAATTGCAAAAAGAACAATTATACCTATTTAGTTGAATTAAGGTTATGTGTATATTTTTACATGAGCTATTTACTACTGATTATTTTCTAGTACATAACTACAACTTTTCTTATGAAAAAAGAAATTAATACTTCGAATTATATAATACTATTCCCTCTAATCACTTATTAAGTGAATAAATATATCATCATCCACCTGTCCTTATCTTACTATAAGTGGGGTCGGCACAACATGTTTTAAACCTGTAACATGTCTTGGCTATTTTACGACCGACCACCTGTTAACTTAGTCGCCTTATACGAACACCTCGGTAAGAATGAGTAGAATAGATAGATAGTCTATTCTACTCAGCCAGATACGACAAGGCGAATCAACTTACCTTAGTTTCCTTTTCGACACCTTGGTAAGAAATGAGGGTGGTCTATTCTGTTCAGCGGGATGCCACACAGCGGAAGTGAATAACTATAATAGATTAAAATTAATATGGGAACCCTAGAAGCAAGCACGGCGTAACTAGGCAACTCTCACGTCGGAACCCTCAACACATATGCGATTAATAACGCCTATACTTGTATATCATGTACACGTTAAAAAGGACGTTTATTTGGCTTTATTAAGGATACCTAGCGGGTGGAATATTATGTATTTCGAGACAGTAATTATTTTTGTTCTCATCCTGTTTTAGTATTTGGACGTCGGGCAGTCTTTTTATAAAAATTAATTGCTTCTGTTTATTAATGTATAGAACTTGTAGGTGCCTATATGTCAAAAAAAGTTGTATGGGTACGTTATGGTCTAATGAGTCTTCTTGATTAAAAATAAACACTGATAAGATTTATGGATCTGAATATTCAAGAATTTTTATTTCATCTCTTTTTTCAACCAGACATACTAATAATATATGTATATCTCTATGTAACTAATCCGCCGTGTGGTATCCGGCTAAGTAGAAAAGACCACCCTCATCTCTTACCGAGGTGTCGTAAAAGACGACTAAGGTAAGTCGACCCGCTGTGTGGTATCTGGCTGAGTAGAATAGACCGCGCTCATTTCTTACCGAGGTGTCGTAAAAGCCGACTAAGGTAAGTCGACCCGCCGTGTGGTATCCAGCTGAGTAGAATTGACCATCCTCATTCCTTACTAAGGTGTCGTATAAGGCGACTAAGGTAAGTTGACCCACCGTGTGGTATCCGGTAGAGTAGAATAGACTACCCTCTTTCTTACCGAGGGGTCGTAAAGTGCAACTAAGGTAAGTTGATGTCAGGCAGGCGGCCGGTCGTAAAATACGTAGCCAAATCATGTGACAACATGTAAACTTTTTGTGCCGACCCCACTTAGAGTGGGATAAGGGCAGCAGGATGATGATGATGATCTCTATGTAACTAATGCGACCATAAAAAGTAAAGTTTAAACGTCGCGAAGGAACTAAAACCTAATATAACTAACCTATTTACTATATTATAGATAAATTCAAGAGGGCAATTAATGTGCGACACAAAATGAATGCCTTGAGGCCGATCTAATGGACAAATATGCGCAATCGAGCGTTTAATGGGCGTGTAGAGTATCTGAAGAGCTTCTCGCATCAGCGCACGGAGCTTTCGATGAAGCAATATCCTTATTGGTGATGGTACTATATTAAAGCTCTGATGTCTATTACATGTCTTAGAGTACTAGAATATAGCTGTGTTCAATGTGTAGCACATGGCGAATCGATTTCTAGCTATTTCATAAACTAAATGGAGTCACTATATTTTGGTAAACTTTTTTTGAGTCAATTTTCTTTTTGATAAAACATACTTATCGACTGGATTAAAGCATAACAACTGTTCAAGGACACGTATCCTATAATAGATATACATTGTTTCCAACAAAAGGACATCCTCCTGCCATTATCCCACTCTAAGCGGGGTTGGCACAACATGTTACAAACATGTTGTCAAATGATTTGTCTACGTATTTTACGACCGGCCCCCTGCCTGACGTCAACTTACCTTAGTCGCCTTTTACGACACCTCGGTAAGAAATGAGGGTGGTCTATTCTACTCAGCCGGATACCACACGGCGATTCCAACAAAAGAACAAACGCGTATAAAAAAAACCGTGTTTAAGGTGTCACTAAAGACAGTCTCCGTTCTTAAATCTCATCTAGTAACGATAAGCTCTGCGATCGATCTGGTATTCCGCGCTCCAATAACATTCCGGGACGATATTTCACGCACCTCGATAGCAAGTACATCACTTAACCCGACACAATGGTACATGTACGATTTATTGTGTACAGCTTGCTGAGATAAAGCGAAGACAATGGCCTATCAGATGGCGATCTACGGACACGTGTATGCTTTTAGCTGTGGACTTCGACACCCAATTACGTCGTCGATGTCGCTCCTATCATTCATCACTAACAAACGAGCTGTTTTTATTACGTGCGCCGTAAAAACGATGTGTGGACTTGGAACGACACGATGGTATTGAGAATTCAGGACGCGGTTATATTGTATGGAGAATGTTTCCCATAATACAAATGAAGTGAAACAGGCATATCTAGTAAATTATATGAACTTTGTCTGAGGGAAGCATAAAATACTACGTTTCTCTGTTTATGTCTGGAATCTTGTTTTCAATTTATTTATTTTATTTATTTATGGACCGAAAATACAGTTTAAAAAAAACATGTACAAAAGATAACTCTTATCCCTATAAGAGATCTCTGTTAGCGACCTCTTCTTTCTCCTACCCTTATCCCACTCTAAGTGGGGTCGGTACAACATGTTTTTCTCTTCCATTCTCTTCTATCATTCGTCAACTCTGGCGCTACTCCTTTTATATGCATGTCATACTTCACACAGTCCAACCATCTCTTTTTAGGCCTTCCTCTAGTCACATATCCATCCACATTCATACTCAACACTCGTTTGATCACATGATTTTCATCCCTCCTCATTACATGTCCATACCATCCCAATCTTGCACCTCTCATCTTTTCTATAATGGGCGCAACTTTCAGACTTCCCCTTATATACTCATTTCTTATTTTATCAAGTCTTGTCACACCACACATCCACCTTAACATCCTCATCTCATTTGCATGTACTCTTCTTTCATCCATCTTTTTCATTGCCCAACATTCTGATCCATACATTACGACAGGTCTTATGACCGATGTGTAAATTTTTCCCTTTAGTTTAGGGGGCATTCGGGGGTCACATATTGTGCCTGAGACCTGTCGCCACTTCATCCATCCTGCATTCATTCTATTCCTCACATCGCGATCAATTTCACCGTTCTTTTGGAAAAGCGAACCAAGGTACCGGAAGTCGGAGCAGACTGGCAAAACAACACCATTTAAGGTTATTGGAGAAAAATTGGAGAGACCACTGAAATCACACTGCATGTGTTCAGTTTTGGTCAGGTTGATCTTTAAACCAAAACTCTCCAATTTCTCTTGCCATTCTACAAATCTGCTCTGGACCTCAGCTGCATTTTCACCGACAATCACGATATCGTCGGCAAATAGCATACACCAAGGAGCCTCCTCTTGAATATCAGCAGTAAGTGCATCCATCAATAAGAGAAATAAAAAGGGACTTAAAGCCGATCCCTGGTGTAAGCCTACAGACACATCGAAATTGTCAGTTACTCCGGCTTCAGACCGGACATGAGTACTAGCTCTGGCATACATGGAATATACAATCCGTACATACTTCCCAGGCAGGCTCTTTTCTTTCAAAATCCACTACAGAACTTCACGGGGAACACGATCATACGCTTTTTCTAGGTCAATAAAAACCATGTGCAGGTCCTTACGCGCATGTCGATATTTCTCACATAGCTGGCGTAAGGCGAAAATAGCGTCCGCCGTGCTCCGCCCTGGCATAAAACCAAACTGGTTCTGCGTTATCGTACACTCTTCTCTCATTCTTCGCTCTATCACTTTTTCCCAAATTTTCATACTGTGTGACATGAGCTTTATCCCTCGGTAGTTGATACATTCTTGCACATCCCCCTTATTCTTGAAAATGGGTATCAGCGTACTGGTTGACCACTCTTCTGGGATTGCTTCTTCATGTAACAACTTGTTAAAGAATAAAGTCAGCCACTTCCATCCATCCCCTTTTAAGCACTTCCACGCTTCAGCCGGTATGCCACCCGGCCCAATCGCTCTCCCACTTTTCATACCCTGCACTGCTATTCTAACTTCATCTTCATTCACTTCTCTCACTATACCTAAATTAATAGGTAAATTTTCTAACTTTCTGCTCCAATCGTTCTCTTCATTCATTAAATTTTTAAAATAATCCTTCCAACGTCCTTTTATATCTTCATCATTTGTCAAAATCTTTCCTTGGTCATCTTATATACATTTTACATGCATAATATCCTTTTCATTCTTCTTTCTGATGTTCACTATCCGATATAGAGCTTTTGCTTTGAGCTCTGTTAGCGACCCTTGGTGGTTAAATAATTGATAATAACGTAGAAAAAAATACATGTATATGATACAAGATAATACGATAATACGAGCACGAAATATAATAAACTTACTTAGATATAAGTTATGACAGCGAGGAAATATAGTGCTGCTTTAGCCTATGGTTGAAGATGTGCAAGGAGAGTATTTAAAAGTAGAGAATATGATGTTGAAATTTTTACTCGTTAAATTCATGTATAATTAATGGTGATGAATATTTTATACAAAGTATTCTTTGTTTTTTATTTTTTTAAGGTTAACTTGAATAAGAGTATCAAATTATGGGTCAGTTTGAGACTACGATTGATGCAACTCTGCTGAAACGTCGGACATTATACAAAGGAATTTGATTTTAGCGCGACGTGATGTATGAAAAGCGAGAGTTTAAAATCTCGGTATCACATCCACCACATACTATAAACCTTATTTGAATATGCGAATTGAATGCTATTTAGACATTGATTCATTTAGTTAGCTTACTTAACTAAATCAACTGAAAGTTTGAATGCGATTAACTAACCCACAGACGGCTTAGTTTACTTGAATAGAGCTAATTTAGGAGGCCACGTATGGCGTCTCGCGTCAGTGTGATTCACGTCACTCAAGACATTCAAATTCAAGCTCAAATTCAAATTTTCTTTACTTGATTAATGTGGTAAACTAAGATGTTATATAAATAGAATCTAGAATAACACATTCTGCTCAATATAAACATGCAAAAAGTACATTGTATAATTTGCTATCTTCGAGTACATATTATTTTTAATAATATTTATTTATAGCTATTTAATTATAATATTTATTGAATTTTACATATTATTGCTTATAATTATTATATTTAATTATATATTCATATAGATATTTCATAAGAATATTTTTAAAGTTTACAATTTAAACACTCTTCAATATTACAAAATACTTTATAAAACAAGAAATCTTTGCAATTCATAAATTTGTATAACAAACACACAGCTATTATGCGTATAATATATTTCTTAGTTTAGGTACTTGAGATTTTATTTGGGCTCAAATCGTAATATATTTCAACTCTTCGAATATTTATTTTAATGCACATTGACGGCAAATCAAAGCTAAAATAAAACAGTACTTTTTATCTTATAAATTATCAACAATCCATTTTAAATAAATAATGATAATAAAGCCAGTATAGTCGATATATTTCGGGATCAAAGAAAATCTATTTATCTAACAATTTAGTACGTTCCGTCTAAATCATGAAAGATTAGTGAATATTATAAGCAAAAGGTTTTTATCATAAAAGACCCTTTTAAAAATGCATTTTATGTAATCGACTACTTATTGCGTCTCTTTAAGTTTAAATGAAAACTTTTTCAAATGACGATTTCAAGTAACTTGAATCTATTTTTCTATTTGCCATTCACATATTTTGAATGATTCAAAGCAAACATTACCACGCTGTATCTCACTAATTACATCATTTATGGTAACAAAAACTTAACAGCCCGTTGTCAAGTGTTCATTTACCCTAGGGTGCGAGTTAATTGTACGAAAAAATTCATAAGAGCCATAAAACTCGCATTGTGACATAAAAGGTGAAGTTGAAATAATAAAAAATGGGGTGTAAAGTCACCCCCGCGGTGAGATATCGACGATGTCATTAAAAGACACGCGCATCTCAGTTGCTCGCGTTTCCTCCATTTTTCACGCATCACTAGTTACGTTTTATGTGAAACGTGCATAATATCCTACGTACGAAGTACGTGTGTGTATGACGACTACTGATCAAGAACCGTAAACATCACAGCTTGAGCAAAGAGCTTTTGCTTTTGCGATTTTTCTGTATAGAGCTGCATTAAGACTTTTAGATATTAAAGCTCAAAGAAATGAAAGTGTCGTAAAGTATGTGACTTTCATATCAGGTGAAAAGTAAAAATGTTTTGTGGAATATTCTTAAGCCTCTCTTTTTCTGGACATAGTATATATACTACTGATATTCCATAAGTGTATTCCATAGAACAGAACTAATAAAGCTCCACGACACAATTACAATGTGACGCATAACCAAATTAAGCAGTATTATATAAAAAAATTCCAATTTCAACATTGATTTTGCCTCTAGACATGTGTAGTAAACTGGATCTAGAAACGTTTACTTGTTCATTAATTAGGTAGCCATTGTTATATTATATTTTTAAAATTTTAAGTCGGAGGCTTTTACTGCAGGTTTGTTGAAGTAATGGTTGTTGTGTACTTTATTCCAAAACCATATCTAGATTAAGCTTTTTGGTTAGTTTCTGCAATATTATAGCTGCATTATCTCTTTGAATTGCTGCAAACATTGTTGTTGTCGCACCAACCTATGCAAAATACTGATTTGAAAGCAGTTAGATCAAGTATATTTATTTACATATGTTATATATGTACTCTTCTTTTATCTAATATATTTATGTAGTGCTATTATTTTGTCCGAAGTTTAGGTATTCAATTGAGAATTATTGGAACTTGAAAATTGAGTAGTAAATTGAAAATATAATCCTTCAGCAATTTTCTTGAAAGACAACTCAGATGTTTCACATCAAAATGTAACGCTATTTCTCTTTCATTATGCGAATTAGTTTATTTTGATACTTGGTCTGCTGCTCAAGTATATTTTAATTGGACGTTCATTATATAATATTGTATGTATTAATATCTTATAGACTTGTTCATAGTCAATCTCAAATGGGGGCTGTAATATTATACGACCTAGTATTATTCTCTATATTAGTCTTTAGGGGTCGGGGCAATTATTTTAAGTATAAATGATCGTGTATTCAAATTATACTACCTGTATTGTGAGTCACAGACGTTACTGAGGCCCAATCAATTTTGTTGTGTCGTATAAAAATAATAGCCGGTTCGATGCCACAACCTTCTCCCTTGTGACATATATCGGAGCCGCGTCGTGTGTCTCGGCAGCGATAGACATCAGTTCCCGTCGCTACGTAATGCTAAAGTGATTTTTATTACATTCGATTCGGTTGCTTTGTTCACATTTTAAACTCATTCGAGACGATCCGCAGTGTGTGCATGCACTGTATTATTTCAGAGAATAAAGTTCCTTTAATGGTAAACTAGTCGTATCCGCCATTTCTTCCGCATTTAGTTACGTTTTAATATACCCTTAATTACGTATTGTGTGTTTTTATTTCACGTTTCCCAACACAAAACGGACTTTTTCTATATTGAATTAACGAATATTAATTCGGTATCAATATTTTTCCGGTGGAATACTTGTGAAAACTTAACACACAGATTTTCCCAATTATTATATTAGACTGTGATACATTTTTAAATTGTGTTGTCGTTTATGGTAACAACTAAGTATGTGGACCTGTGATTATTCTTCTTTGTGATCCGAATGGAGAAACGGGTTAATGTGATTTTTGGTTGGAGATAGTTGAAGCCTGGCCTGGAATATAGGTTTTAAATCGATACAAAGGGAAGTCTACAAAATTAAAATAGTTATTAGTTTAAGCATAATATAATTGAATTGTTCCGCACAAACGTGCGGGCGGATGAGGCAACCTCCGAAACCTGGGCCCACCGTTCCGGGACCTCAACCTACCATATGCGGCCGTCAGCTATATGCGGTCCGGCCTCATGAATCACTACGTGTATATGTGTACGTGTGTGTGTGCGCTTGTATGTACTTGGCCGATTTCCGAACTCGTTGGCTCGCCTCAGCAATCTTCCACGAACACGTACTGTCTTTTTCTCCCGGCGTATACACTTCACTAACGCGGTTAAATAACACAAATAACACCCGGTATGCACACAACCTTGGTAAGGTCACACGATATCGACGAACATTAATCCCAACGCGTACTCAAAACCGCGTCGCGGTCGCGTTTTATCTTTATAGTAATCGAAACGCTTCACTAATTGACCGCGTCACTAAATACTTATATCAATATCAAAGTCAATAAACAACAAACCACACCCCAAAATGCTTAATTACGCGTGTGCGTTCTACCATAAAAATCCTATACAAGCGTACGCGTCTTGTCATTATAGTATTCGAAACGTAACTAACTGGCGTACGTGACTTGTTGCAATAGAATGTATAAAGGTCGTTGATCCGGTCGGCCGTGCGACAATTTATACAAAACAATAATATTAGGTCCTTACATATGAAATTGGCGTTTTCTATGGGAGGAACATAAAGTCGTTTTTTTTAATGAAATATATTTAATTAATCAAAGTATGTACCATTGCTATGTATGCACTTTTGCCATCTCATAGGTAGTTCATTGATCCCCTTACTAAAAAAACCATTCGGGCGGGAATCAATAAAATCTTTGAAGGCGGTTTGGACTGCCCCATCGGAGTTGGAATTTTTTCCTTGCAAGTAGTTATCCAAATTGCGAAAAAAATGGTAATCTGTTGGAGCAAGGTCCGGAGAGTACGGTGGATGTCTAAGACATTCTAATTGAAGCTCCTCTGATTTGGTAGCCGTCTGTTGTGCAGTGTGTGGTCTAGCGTTGTCCTGAAGCCGCAGTGGCCTAGAGCGATTGACCAGCCTCGGTTGTTTAGCAGCTAGCTTTTCCATCATGGTTTGCAGTTGCTGACAATAGATATCTGCCGTAATCGTCTGGCCAGATTTAAGAAAGCTGTAGTGAACGACACCGGCACTAGTCCACCAAACACTTACAAGCAACTTTTTTTTAGTCAATTTTCGCTTAGGGCAGGATTTGGCTAGTTCGCCAGGGTTCAGCCATTGCGATGAGCGCTTCCGAGATCGTAGAGGATCCACTTTTCATCACAGGTAATGATTCGATTTAAAATTCCTTCATTATTGTGCCGGTTGAGTAACGTAACGCAGCAGTCGACGCGCGTTTGTCGGTTTGCTTCACTCAATTCATGAGGTACCCACCTTTCAAGCTTTTTCACCTTCCCAATTTGCTTCAAGTGGATTAGAATAGTTTTATCACTAACACCGGAGCCTGCAGCTAACTCGGACGTGGTTTGCGATGGATCCGCTTCCACAATAGCCTTCAATTCTTCATTATCAACTTTGGTCTCCGGCCGTCCACGAGGCTTGTTCTGCAGGTCGAAATTTCCAGAACGAAAACGTTAGAACCAAAAACGCACTGTGTTTTCTTTTGCGACACCGTCACCATACACATCATTAATCCTTCGAGCCGTTTCTGCAGCACTGGTGCCACGGTGGAACTCACACTCGTAAATAACGCGATATTTCATGTTTTCCATTTTGTAAACAGAGTGACACAAAGAAAAAAACAAAAAAAGAAAAAACAAATGAATTAGGGGGTTTGAAACACAAATGCATGAGTAAATAGCTGTATGAATTTGAATTTGGAATTCCTAACCATAAAGGTAATATTTGAGATCAAAGTGGCCAGTACGACAAAACGCCAATTTCATATGTAGTAGTAAAGTAAAGTAAGCTTTTTCAGCTTTATAAGCATTTTTCAATCGAAAAGGATAAATTGTATTGATGCACCTACCACTACTGGTTAGGAAAGTTGCCCTTACTGAGAAGAATCACAAAGTAACTCGGCGGTTAATATTTCAATCGACTACATTGGTAAATCAGTGCATTTGTTTTTTTCTACACATTAACAGTGAGTGCAATAACTCGTATATGATTACGTCGCAGATGTGCACGTAACTTTAGCCCCGGTGCACTTTGATAAGGTTTCAGTGACTGATAATGTCGGGCAACCTTATGTTGCATCAGCACGCGACCGCACAGTCACGCCTCGGCGGCTCGATATTTCTGATACGAGTAGGTAAGGTTTCCACGGTGCGGTTATGATATTCCAGGTAAATGCGAGCACATGAGAAAATAGACGACGAATTTTTTATTGCAATTTCTATATTTTCCGTTAGTAAAGCTTCCTCAATAGTAATAAGTCATTTAAGAGTATGCAAAGAAGCTGTGATGGCCGAAAAGTAAGACCGTGTGATTCTCTCCAGGTTGCCACGGGTCGAAAACCCGGGCCTTCCCGGGTTTTCGACAGTAAATTTTCTATTAATAATTACGTGACGTATTGATATTCGCAATTTATCACACGCTTTTCAGTAAAGGAAAACATCGTAAAGAAAGCTGCATCGCATGCAAATTCACCGAATATAGCAAAATAATTTTATTATTACTTTTTTTTACATCAACTTTACCTTAAAAATAACTTCGTGTAAATACTTGATAAACAATAAATGTAAATTAGTATGCAAGTGAAAACCCCATCGATTGCGGTATACCTTACTAATGACCAAACGAGGTAATGAATGGCAACTTACTGGTAATTATAACCAACTTACTAGTGGATCATGCGCTATCAACCGTTCAGTAGCCATGCTAGTAAAACGTCACATATTAAATTAAGCAGAACAATCACGAATCCTGCTGCCTAACAATTTAATTATTATCTAGTTACCTTTACGGATAATAGTCAAAGAAAATATTAAAATTAAGTAGAAAATTTATTCGTCGAGACGATGCAACGACAATGAAAAGACAAATTATAATAACTTTCTATACTCAAATCACTTCTTGTGATGTTAATCTTGACTCGATATCTCTGACATTGTCAAATAAGAGATACGATTCCTGATTAAGAGAAATATCATCGACGTCAGATGATGGAGCGCTTTAAACCCTTACAATTTCTTAATCTTTACAGTGAAGTTTTATTTGCGTCCTTAATATATGTGCGTGTATTTGCGTGTTTGTTTTGGTGGAATTATTTTCAAAGTACAGTGCACTAAAGGTGCAACAAAGATGTACAAGTACCTACATGTCTTTCTCCAAAAGATACTGTAACAAAGAGAACAATTCTTCTTCCAAAAGAGAACGATGAAATTACATGGTAAACAAAAGTAATGAAGCGTAAAAAGATACCACTGGAATATTAATTAATGAACTGAATTTACAGATATTCTTAGGACAAATTTCAATCTATCTTAATTCATTATATACAATATAGTATGAATGGAGCCATATCTGAAACTGGCAGCTTAGCATAAAGGAACGCAGAGAGTACCTCGGGATAGGCACTCTGCAGGTTTGTAATTTCAGATATCAAGCCACCCTCGCCTAATCCCCGACGCATACCGACTACGGATTAGAATGAAAACACAACGCTTTATTATCTTACCTTTGACCGTATGTCTTAGCTTTGTCGAAAAGAAAGAGTAAATCTCTTTCTTTTTAAGATAATGTTTTATTGTCTTCATTTCTTGTCCTGTTTAACCTTCGTCGCTAAACAAGAAAAGCTTTATAACGTAGGGTGATTATTTTCTGCGTATTGTAACGAAAATTAAACCAAAATAGTACAGTTCTACTATTCATAATCAATCTCTTATTAATGTTTTATGAGAATTAAGCCTTATTTACCTGCAGCATTATAGAAATATCATTTAACATTTACTTTTAATATAACAGAAGCTGTGCAAAAGGTAACCCAACTAAACGTATATGTCGTATGGTTTGCGATTTGTGGCAGAACAAAAAGTAACCACATTTTAATTTCCATTAAATTAAGATCGACAATGCGGCAGGACCTGAGATACGATGGCGAAATGAGTTTTAGAAATGTTATCAGTGAAACATTAGTTAAGATGGTAAACTGCTGGTGATAGACTATAAAAAAAATCCCTTTTTACGTGGGGAGTAGGCTTTTGGAATATAATGAACCCTTTTTTTCTTTTTTACGTGTTTACGTGCCTCTCCAACTAGTGAAGGCTGGTAGATGGCTTAGCGTATGCTTTTCTATTTCAGATGGAAAAGTTCGGGAGTAGGTACTCTTAATTCCCTTCTTCATTAATTGTAACGTTAAAATACTAAAAATACGTATTGTAAAACTATTTCTATCAGGTTTGCGTCAATATTTTACAACATGCAACATCAGACAAAAGAATCACACGTAGACAAGTATTGCTTTCTTGCTTTTATTTACTCCTAACCAATAAATATCGCTTTAGAAAGCAATATAGACGTATACTAAGAATATTTTATGATAAAAGTAGATTGACATTATATATTTGTGTAGTGTCAAAAATAAAAATAAAAATATTTTTTGTATATGATGAAATCAAGGTGAATTATTGTTAAGTCACATTTCGGCAACAGTGGATATCTCTGTAAGCGACATTTATCTGCGTTGGCACAGGGGTGTCTTTGTAAAACCGTTTGTGGATGAAAGATTTTCCTCCTTTTAATATTTCACACGTAATTTATGGCACTTCTTTAGATTCATCGTTTCCTCTTATAAAAGTCTTTATATCTTTAAGCGAAAAATTTTATTTTACTGTGACTTTTTTTACAAGAAAATTTTATAAAGTTTTTGATCTGATCTGTTATAAGTATATGTACATAATATATTGTATATTATTATGTATATATTTTATATATATTATCCCACTCTGAGTGGGGTCGGCACGACATGTTACAAACATATTGTCACATGATTTGGCTACGTATTTTACGATCGGCTGCATGCCTGACGTCAACTTACCTTAGTCGTATTTTATGACCCCTCGGTAATAACGGCGGTATATTATAAGTCCAATGTCCGACGAATATTATCAAAATTATGAAAAAGAATGAGATAAATTTAAATATACATAGTAATATTCGAAATCGATGACTTAGAAATAAATTGTTATACATAAATAATAAAATACGTTTACCATTCCAATTTTATTTGAAAAACATTAAAAATTAAGGTTTTTTTTAAAATAAAACATCAAATTAGTTGCAATAGTAGTCGCCTGTTACTATTCTCTTGCTAGAACATGCCTTTTTTCCACTGTTGGAGAGAAGAGATGGATCTACATATGTCAAAACTTTTTCTAAGGATGTTTTCCTTCAGCCGTCTAAAGTGCGTAAAATTGTGAATATTACGATCTGATAGCCCAATGGTGGCCGTTTGATTCTTTTTAAAAGAGTCACGGTATTAACACAGGGCAGGTACCAGTGAGATTTATATAAAACTTACATGTCGACTTATTATTTACAATATAGTTCGAAACCCAGACGTCAATTGCTTAAAATAGGTTTTTATATGCTTAAAATAGGTTTCTACATATGTTTGTTATCATAATTTCATTAAAATAATCTACTAGCTCGCTTACACCTCAAGGCAGCTTAAAATTATCGATATTATTGCAGTCGCTAGCGATTAAATCGCTGGTGTTTGAATGAATGCTTATACGCTCTTGGTTGCATGATAAATTATTGAAATATTAAACATGTGATAAAAATGTTAATATATAAATTATTATAAAAATATTAATTATTATAAATTATTACTTCGTTTGAAAGTTTTTGGTAGGGCACTTAAAATTTTGGGGTTAACCTCTATTTTATTTCACAGAACGCAAAGGAGAATATGTTTTTATTCATTTTGTGTATAACGTTATTTCAGTGATTTAATGGCAGCGAAGTGCGGAGATCAAAGGACTCTATGCATTATATTAAAGTTTCATCCGAAGGCGCGCGCCGCCGCGCAGCCCGGCAATTTCCTTTTCAATTACGCCTACTTGAAATAAAAAATACAATTTTTATTTGTGCCGTGGTAATTAAAAAGGGTTTCTGTAATGAAAAGGTATACCGTCAGTTCCGGGCGCTCCTCTCAATTTCGCTTCCGTTTGTTTGTTCCACGAGACCACGCCTTCGGGGACTAAAGTAAAGGGTTGCCGACATCAACTCTGCCATACGCAACGTATGTCAACAAAATTAAAACGTCGGCGTTGGCTTAGCTTTCGCAATTTGCCTAATATAGCGGACTATGAAATTTATAAAACCAGAAATACAGTTGTATATTCCTGGTAATATAAATAAATATTCTATTAGAATATCTAAAAATTAAATAGTGTTCGTAGTTTTTTAAAATTTATTTCGAAACATACGACGTTCCTTTAGCGTATATATTGATTATTATTCACCCAAACTATTCTAGCAAAAGTTATAAAATTAAATTAAATATACTTCGGTTATGGACAAAACATCTTGCTATGTAAAAAGCTTTTCTTGCGTATTAACAATTGTGAAAACTTTTAATAACGATAAGAATGTTTGAATAAACATGTTTGTAAAAGTAGATTGAGAAAATAAAAAAGTAAACAAAAGAATATAAACACATATAAAAATAAAATAATACTGACTAAAATAAAACTATTGAAAAATACTGTAACATATTAGTGTGATTCAGAACGTCTAATGAAGATTTCTAGTGTTCATTTCGAAGTATATTACTTTCAAATGTGAATCGACGAGGCGGTGACGTCGCGGATGTTCGGGCGATTGCAGACTTGATCGTACTTCCGGCGCCCGGGGAAAATAGTTCTTTCGCCTTTGACTATCTATTGTAGTTAAACTTCAGAACGTAAATATATGCTTTCAAAGATTTTTATTTATTTAAATTTAAATGATTAGTATCATTTAAATTTCGTATTCTAAGAACTCATAATATTTTAGTGATGGCCTGTGAATACTCTCGATACGTATACTGGCCTTTGTACCTTCTAAGATAAAGGCTAGCCCTGAAACAAAATGCGGATTAAAATATAAGAATGGTTATGTTACCAAGTTTAGTACCAAGTGGTTAGATGTACTATATGTTACGGATAAATGATGTCCGTTTGATATATCTCTAATATCGACACCTATATCTTTCACATAATATCTAATATATATTTAAGCTTTTTCTATATTTTATGGATTCGTTATTACTAACGTATCAAATAATGGCATTAACCATCAACCTTAATCATCTACTCAAACAAACGCTTTAATTGAGCTGTATTAACCCTTAATTTAAAATATTGCGCTATATTACTACGGGGATCTTGAATTTTATGAAGAGATAATGCCCTCGAAACGCCAGCGACCCTCTTGAAATATTCTAAGAAATTTGCGATTCAAATGCGTAAAGCCGTTTAAAACGCCTAACAAATTAAAGGCGGACTCGTTAAAGCAATTACTGATTACATTATGAAATAATACTTTCGTAAACCTATGTATAAAATATGATAAATGGCTTATTACTTTGGCCTAATTTACATAAGACGGTGGTCCGTGAAAAGTAAGAAAAAAATAATTATATGCGAAATAACGTCTATAATTTGTAACTCACATTGAGGTAATTAATAACAAAAACTTTAGAATTAAATGAATATTAGAGTTGAAAAACGATTTTTTAAATTCTATTTACTGTTTTCTCCTATCGAGGCAACGTAAGTGAATTTCACATGGTATTAAGATTTTTTATAAACAGATACAAACTCGTGATGTCTGTAGGTTAACTTTTACGTAACACAGCGATGGTCCTTAATGTTATGACGGTAGAAATATTCGACCTAACATATTCGTAGCAGGTATTCAACAGAATGCCATGTTATTCAAACCCATATGGGACATGCTACTAGCTTTTACACGAAGGACCTGAAGAATGAAGAAGTTGTTACCATAATTGGTACTCTGTACGCGAGTATGTAGTTAACCTGATCTATTCAGATAGAAAAAAATTACACGTACTTATTTTACAATTATAATACAAACTCTACGTTTTCTTTCGGGGCTTTTAAAATACAGCTTGTCTCTGAATAAATAATAATTTGCTCCTATTTCTAAGTAACTACATAAAAAAAAAATTTGTAATTCGAAGAAGAGCTTAGGTATGGTTAACTCTATCATCATTCTCCTACCCTTATCCTTCTCCAAGTGGGGTCCTCACAATATGTTTCAAACATGTTGTTAGTCCATTTGGCTAGTTTTTTATGACCGGTCGCCTGCCTGACGTCAACTTATCTTACTTCACCTTTTAAGACAACTCGGTAAGAAATAAGGGTGGTTTATTCTACTAAGCCGGATACTACACGATGGTTCAACTTACTACAGTTGTTTTTTAGGACACCTCGGTAAGATATGAGGGTGGTGTATTATACTCAGCCGGATAGCACAGGGCGGGTCAACTTACAACAGTCGCCTTTTACGACACCTCGGTAAGATATGATGGTGGTCTATACTACTTAGCCGGATACCACACAGCGCATATGGATAACTGTATATAGAAGTAAAATATTCTTAACATTATTTTAATAAAAAAGCGAATTATTTCACCTTTGTACCAACCACTATGAACATTAGTAAATATAAGGAAGTGCGAGCTCAAAGGATTATAACAAGTAGAGGCAGAATACGGGAACAAATAGAAACTACTTCCGTAGTCCGCTGGAGTTGAGCGGGACTCTCATGTTTTAATATTTAACCGGAACTTTATTCTGAATAGTCGAACGTACAAATAAAACAGCTATCTTAATAACCGTGTCGTGAGAACCGGCAACTGTTTGTGAAGCTGAAAGCTTTCATAATCTGAGCTGCGCTTTCATACTGAGACAAATTATTTTCTATAATTTTTAACATTGCACAATGTTCTCGTTCGTTACTGAAAATTTTGTTTTAAGTGACTCGTCCGCCTGTTGATAGTTCGACTTTTCGAACATTCTCTCGCTCTAAATTCTATTTTGTTTAGAAAGTTTTATTTGTCTATTTTATGTACATTTTTATTATTTTGTTTCTTTACACATCTATGTAACTACTCATCTATATAACATATATTATCGTTTTTATATTTTATAAAAAAATATATTAAGACTTGAATCAAAATTGCTTAACTCACATAATTGCGCTAATTCATCTGATATTAATGAATAACCAAAGCAATTATTTAACGCACGTAGATCAAAAATTATATAAGAATTCCTAGTTATCAAATAAATTGTGATGAATAAGTTTTTGACTACTTTAATGTAGTACAGATTTCTTTGTGTTTTCCTTACAAGCGCTTAGATAAATTAATTAATCATGTACTTAGACGTTTAATTCAACCAAGTACTTGGGCTTAAGGAAGAGCCGTAAAGTGTACTTAGTATAAATAAACGAAAGATTCAGCGTGTGTTCCTCTATCTGTTTAAATATACTTCGCTGGAGATCTAGTCTTCGCGTCGTGCAAGGAAGTCAGTATGTACCTATTTGCCAAGCCGCAGCATGCATCGGCACTGTCGCCTTAACTTCCCTTGTTTGCAAACTCGGATTGGATCTCGCGTTCCACTTTCTTCAGGACGTCCGCAATTTAGGTTTACGACTTTAAAACGTTGCTGCCGCTGACCACTGCTTGATCTTATTACACAGTCCGAACAGTGCTTAACACGCTCATAAGTTCTGGTATTATGGCAAAATCAGAGGATCATTTATTTCTTAGAGGTCAGTAGAAACGGGCGGAGCGATGTCGGTACCGCACAGTGGGAATCTGACATGACAATGACATTTTAGAGATCCACATGCTAGTCTATGAATGTGTAAAGTCACTTTGACCAATTGATTAAAGCGCCGACTTGGGGTCTAATAAAACAACCAACATCGTTTGCTATGCTTAGATTCAGCAAATTTTAAAGTAAAATATATCTCGTTTATAATCGATTTATTTTAAACTAGATGTGCCAGCGCCTTAGAAATCAGCATGTCACAATTTTTTTCTAGAATTCAAATTTTAAACATAAAAGTAGTTATTGGGAGTTAGCCATAAGAGATAGAGACTTGCTATCGCAGACTTTTTGTAGTATCTTTATAGATCTACAATTTTCAAGGATACGCTAAAGTAATACTTTAGCGTATCTCTGCTGGTTTACGCAGCGCACGCGACTAAAGCTCCCAGCAAGCAAGTTTTAACAACTTCGCGATCTCTTCAACCCAATTTACATAATAACGAAATTTACTATTTACTTAAACCATCCGGAAGTATTGCACCATCTTTTAGTGAAAACCGTACAAAAATCCCAACAGTAGATTTGAGAAAATCGATTACATACAGACAGACAGCTTTTTGGGACTTTGTTTTATAATAAGTATAGATACACACGAAACAATAAATACGTTTCTTGCCTTAATAAAATTTTTGGAATCGATTACGAATCGTCGGGTCCAAAAATTTCATTAACACTGAAGGCCTGTCGTAAACAGTGGGAATGTAAACATACACACGTGTAAACATATGGTAACAAGTGCATACAGTG
Source organism: Morpho deidamia (assembly GCA_947086505.1). Taxonomy (NCBI): domain Eukaryota; kingdom Metazoa; phylum Arthropoda; class Insecta; order Lepidoptera; family Nymphalidae; genus Morpho; species Morpho deidamia. The sequence continues at coordinate 9,469,861 of CAMTZC010000025.1, forward strand.
GGTGTGTATAGGGGATTCAGAGCATTGCGGTGTGCGGGAGAGGGGGGTCCATGAACGTGTGACGAGCCTTTGTTTAGAACATAAAATTATACGACACCAATAAATTCTTTGTTTACTAATTTAATGAATCTGTGTGTGCACCAGAAGGAACTTTTTAACATCCAGTGAAAATTTTTCAATGGGTACCCCCATTAGAGAATCCTTATGAGATGAATACCTTTCACAATGAAAGATAAAGATATATTTAAAATTGTGTTTATTCAATGAACAATATGCGAAACATGTGAAAAATATATTTTATTATTAATCTGACTGCCCCGTTGGCGCAGGTGGCAATAACCCTTCCTTCATCTCCGAGCGTCACGAGTTCGATTCTTACATAGTAAATATTTGCCCTCGGCGAGAATCGACAATTTGTTGCTTCTTTTTCCATTTGCATTCAAGTATGCATTAAAATTATATATGTATATATTTAACAGTTGTCTGTCACCTATGACACAAGTATCAAGTTCCTTACTCGTACTTTTGGGACGGACAGCCAAATGTGTAAATGGCCCAAATATATATTTTTTATATATAAATTTTATCTTATAACAAAAAAAGAATCAATGGCAAAATATTCTATGCGAGATATAATTCATAAGATGTTTACTTTTTAATTAATTATGGAATACAAAATAAATGTACTAAACAATTATTATCAAAGCACTCGAATCTATAAAAGGTCAGCGAGGGAAATGTCGTCTCTGCAGATAACTCGCATTATATTCTTTACCTGGGGACTGTCAACAATGGCTGGCAGATGTCTCCGCAAAACAAATTTCTCAACAAAACTAAATCATCGTTGAGATAAAAAATGAGGGATTAATTATACAGCATACAGTTGGTTGTAGTAGGTTGGCCAATTTAACAATAAGATTTTTAGTTCAGCAAAAAAACTTTAGCACGCCGATTACATTAGAACACATAGAAATTGTCATCGACATATTTTCTCTATTATATATATATCTCTTTGATAGAATAATACATTACGTCTCAATATTTATTCACGTCCTAATATTTGCTTACTGTGTAATAATATATGGTTTACAAAAGTTTAACTACAAGTTGGACACTAAAATATTTAATAACTATTGTCAATACAGTAAAATCGCCCAAAAAACACGAGCCAGGAAAGTCCTGTTTTATTCTATTACATTGACAACGCTAGTTTGTACCGTATAATAATAAATTGTCATCAGTGACATGAATCGCAGTATAAAATGTTAATACCGGGTATTTTGTTTGACAACAATGCGGTATTGTGTGAAGAATTCGGGACTGCGGCGTGTTCAAAAACTTTGATGCGGTATGTTTGTTTATTTTTCACCAGTGAAGTATAAATGCATGCTATAGAGGTTTAAAGTGTTTATCGTAAAATCCAGGATTTTGTGTAACTCGAAAGTAGTTTAAGAATAAAATACCTACTTGTGATTTCAAAACTTTCAACGACATTTTAAATTGTATTAATAAGATATATTAATTTAACTTAAGACGTTTAATTTTGGTGATTAAGATAATATATTTCTTTTCCGTATTAAACTTGTTAACAGAAAATTAATATACGCGTGTACTAAGGATTGTGTTCTAGAAGAGCATCACATAAATTTCACTGTATATCATAATAACTTCTATATATTTTGTAATTTTCTCTATAAACTTGATAATATTATAATTTATATAGAATTTGAAATTTATTTATCTAAGTAACATGTTAGGTATTTATTTACCCTTAACAAAACTACTTCAGTCATTTACTAAATTCTATTGATGTAAATAATTTATTTCACAATTACATTCTCTTAGTCTGGAAAAAATGCAAAAATATTGTACCAGATTCTAAAAGATTTGTGAAGATTTTTTGCTTGATTGTAGACAATCTTATCGTTACAGACAAATCCGATCATCGAGATCGTTTACCTGCATGTGAGTTTCTGCCATTTCTAGCGGTGTTTAACTGTGTCCTTCAGTCTAACTCAAAAAAAAAGGATTATCGCGTCTATCCACATTTGTACAATTACTTTTTAAGAGGGATTTTAAATGTTATTACAGTCCCATCCGGGCATGCGAATTTTGAATGTTGATGAAAGCATCAACTTGAAAGAAATCGTTTGGTGTTAGTATATTTATGGGAATCTAACTCGGCTGTGCAAATGAGTTTTGATTCTTGATTAAAATCTTAAATGAAATAACCTAACACGTAAATGAAATAACCTAACAGCATAATAGACTCATAATAATGAGGCTTCGAAAAACCAGTAACCTATGGTTCAGTAACTGAGTAACATATGAAATTCAATAGAATCTAAAAAAAATGCTGAGAAATTCGTATAGTACGCTTTGGAAGAAGAGTATTTTAAAGATAACTGTTATCATTGCCAAAAATAATTCAATTAGGTACCTAAAAGGTAATAAATACCGTGACAGTTAAATCACTCAGTCTTATTTTATACTAAAGGTACACAAAAATAAATTCAACTCCTTCGGAAATACGGATGTAGTCGATCAGCTTCGTTAAATCTATTTATAACTGCTATCACGTTAATATTTATTTTGTTTAAATATCAAGAACTGAACTATCGGTCTGGTATATAACAAGATAGTTCAGTTGATATGTGAGTGGTATAGCCGAGAGTGTATATCTACCTAAATCAGTAACTGCATGGATGGTTGATATTTCGTTGTCCTATTTCAATGTGGGCTGATGGACATTACTGAATCAGAATAAAAATGAAACCCATTAAATATATATGCTAAGATGAAGAAGATTAATCAAATTCAAAATCAAAATTCAAAATATTAATTTTTCAAGTAAACTTGTAAAGAGGTATTTTTGAATTATCAACTCTACTGCTGGTTGGGAGAGCTGTTCCTACCCAGAAGAGCCAGCAAGAAACTCGGCAGTTGCTCTATTCAAGATATAATTCTTATTACTAGTTACATTTAGCCATTACTGTCTTGAACAGGGTTGAAGAGTAGCTACGTCCACGCATTCTTATCATATAAGTAATCCTCATTATATTATAGTAGGCTTTCCGTATTAGCCTTTTTTAATAGTGTTTATAAACTGTTGTGATGGCAAAGCTAAAAATGATCATAAGTTCATCAAAAGTTATAAAATCATCATTACAAAATCAATATAAAATCATTTTAAGTTTTAAAATCATCATAAGTTCACTTGATTTATTATTGTTGTAGTGTTTTGAAAACAACTACGCTGAAAAAACTTTTGTATGTTCACTCAAGTTGTTTTGATTCCTGAAAGAATGTTTTTGCCGAGCTTCGCCCAAATTCATTACTGGAAACCGAAATTCATATCTATTTTATTATTACATGCATTCTCCACAGATGCGGTATATACATCGAGTCTCCGTATATTAAATAAGAAAACTATATGGTTTCTATTCTGAACAGCGAATGTAAATCATGCTGTAAATATTTATTTGCAATAACTTCATGTACTTATATGTGTTTTCGCTACTTTTATTTTGACTTATCTTTTCTTTTAGAAAACAACCTTTTATCAAAATGCCTACGTAAATACGCATAACATTTAATTTTAGTAAGTATCTGAAGATCATATATCCTTCGTACTTTGCAAATAAAACTACGGACTATAGCTACTCAATAATAACATGTTATTTATCTTATATAAATAATATACTAAATCCGTAAAAAAAATAATTATGCCCCGGTTTAGCCTTCCGATAGCCACGCCTCTGAAATAGAATATTCCAAAATCAATAGTTCCTCCATCAACCCAATCAACCTAAGACTACATATGTGATCCCAAATAATATTGTAATAAATTGTTTTTGTTTTCTACTTAGCTATAACATTTGCATATATATAAATCTGACCGCCGTGTGGTATCCGGCAGAGTAGAATAGACCACCCTCATTTCTTACCGAGGTGTCGTAAAAGGCGACTAAGGTAAGTTAACGCCAGGCAGGCGGCCGGTCGTAACATACCTAACCAAATCATTTTAGAACATGCTTAAGACATGTTGTGCTGACCCCACGAATGATGAATGATGATGATGTAAAATCTGAATCCCAAGAACAAATTGTTATTTATATAGAAATAGCTATTAGTTATCATATTTCGTAGCTATCGGTGGGTTAGATGGGGCTGTGCCTGGGGGTCTCCAAGCTCAAGGGACCCCCCTGAGATTGGGCCTAACTGGAGTACGTCGAATCCTTTTCCAGAGTAGAGTTCCGGATTCGACGCACTCCTTATGGGCCCAATTTCAGAAATCCACCTGAGCTTGCAAAGCCACTCCCTCCCCGAATACATTGAATTTGGAAATATTTTAAATAGTATAGTTAGGGCCTTAGTTTATTTTTTGTCGAAGGGCCTTTGGTTACCAAGCTACGGCACTGGCTATAGCATTTGTTTGTTATATAGTTAACCCGTTGTATCTAACGTGTTAGATCTCAAGTCTTATCATGGTATGGAATAAATCGAGTACAAAAATGCGCAATTTAGTCAAAGGAATGTTGAATCCTTTATTTACAATTCGTTACGCCTTTTTAGCGAGAGAATTGATAAGATCGAATGTCGATACGCCCAATATTGTCTCGAATTACTTACTATTGTTGAAAGAGAAGTACCTACAAGAATTGTTCGAAGGGGCTTTTCTTCATACTGACATGCTTTGTCATCTTATGTGAGGCATAAACTAATAGACAATTTTGTTAACTTAAAAATAAGACTTAAAATTACGTACCGAATTATTGCGGAGTGTATTTAAAAAACCACACAGTTAACAAGACGCTAAGTTTCTATTATTACTAAGCAAGTATATACAGTATAGCAAGTTTTTATATTTGCACTTTAACTTCTTAAGAATTAGATACATGTAACATCCTTAATTAATTAGAAGGTTTAGTAGTAATTTTATAATTTTTCACAAAATTGCAAAATATTGCTATTTAGATAAACATATACGGTAGTAGAGGACATTTTTAATGCTTATCGATTCTCGTTTTTGTTTTTTATTTATTTTCGTAGGAAACTTCATGATAAGTGTGTTTAAGCAAAATTAATGTATAAATCCATTTATAATATGATTTTTAAATGTTTAAGTGCGTAAATCCACCTAAATGGACAGATTCTTCAGGTCTACGCATTTTTGTACACAACGTGATTGAAACGTCCCACAATACCTTTAGCGACATTTGATACACATAATATCCCCTGTTATAATACTATAACAAACGACGACGACGACGATGCTAGTTAGCAAACAATGAGTCAATGTATATTTTCAAAATATAATAAACTGCGAATATCGTTGTTTGCCATTATAAATGACAATCTTGGGTTACGAAATTCACAATGTTACGGAATTACTTGGTTTAGTAATTAATTAACTTTGCACAGTGATCGCACGATGCGTATTTATTTTGAGATCAAAATCGGTATATTTACACAAAACAAGCCTCTTTAAAGGAAACTTAATAAAAAAAACTTTGAATTATAATAGAAGCCATAGTGGTTACAGATTTATTTTAAACCAGATTTGGATGAGTATAGATATATCTACGTCAAATTGAATAATTAAAAAGACTCCGAATCCGATACCGATTCGCTGGACAGTGACAATAAAATCACTTCGAATACCGAGATTCTGAATCCATTGACACTTGTAATGAAAAGTAGACTCGTGACAATTGAAAACGTCCGTTATACTGTTTCATCGCAAAGGAGAGTTAGCCACACCATAATGTTATTCGTAAATTTAACCAAAAGAAATGTGAATTTGTGTCAGCATTGTTCAATGGAGTTTTTTAAGATCTGGAACGACAAATCTTGAAGAAAATACTGTAAATATTCATTTTTGGATATATATTTTTTTTTCTCATGTAATTTTTATATTGTCTTTGTTTTACAAATATAAAAATATTTATATCATTTCCATGCATGATTGACACCTTCTAGTAAGCAGGAAAATACTTGTATCAGAAGGTCTCGCTCTTCCATAACAAAGGTATTATGATTATAGCTTAAAGTAAAATAACAGTACCATTTCGTTAGTCTCCGTATTCTGTTTATGTAAATGATATATCCCGAAATATTGTCCTTATGACCTTATTACATAGTTTTTTTTAAAATACGTGTTATCTTTAAAGCTGTTGATTAAGAAATAAATAAATGTTGGAAACGCTCGTTTTCATGTTGTCCCAAATATATATTTTGATATAAGTAAAGAATGAATTAAACATTTAATATAGCCTTTAAAGAATATAAAAAAATTAGCAACATTAGAGATTTTCAGTTTGCAATTTCTATTTACTATTAAATACGTTCCCTAGATGTTCACAATTACAATGGCCGAGTATCTGAATATGACCATCGAACGTCCAAACGTGTGGCTGACGGACCGTGCAAAATGATAATTAAGAGAAACCGCTCAGTCATCGTTTAAACTAGGGATACTGCATGTGAAAAAGTTGTTTCAGGGTACACTTACTAGTATCGTAACATTTCTCGATAAATAAGTAAATAAATTTACAATAGCACTTTTTAGCATTTCATATATAATACAAACTGTATCCGTGTCTTCGTGCTTGTCTGCTTATATATTTAAATAACCTCAATTATGTTATTTACGTTTTTATGCTGTTCCTGACGGAAAATCGGGGTTTTTAACTGGTATATAAACTTCAATTGTACTTAAATTCATCAATATTGCTCTAGTGGATTAGGCATGAAATCGTCACAGACAGACAGAAATAGACAGTAATTAAGACAACTTGATGCACTTATATATATAGTGTAATTAATCAAAATATAATTGAAAGCATTTCATATTGTTTACTAAGATGACTATAGCCTTTTAAATTCTATAATCTCGCATATCAATTTGCAAATGAAGTAATAACGCAGCGAATAGTAATAACATAACGTAATCAAAAGTAAGAAACGCGACCAGAATTATTGTGTTTAATAACCTTGTGCATATAGCATTACATTTTATCATTTGGTACTAAAAATTGTAGGCCCAATTAATAAAAATACCTGAATGACTAAGATTAAGACTATATCATCATCATTCTCCTGCCCTTATCCCATTTTAAGTGGGGTCGGCACAACATGTTACAAACATGTTGATACATGATTTGGCTACGTATTTTACGACCGGCCGCCTGTCTGATGTCAACTTAACTTAGTCGCCTTTTACGACACCTCAGTAAGAAATGAGGGTGGTCTATTCTATGCAGCCGGATACCACACAACACATACCTTAGTCGCCTCTTACGACACCTCGGTAAGAAAGGAGGGTGGTCTATTCTTTTCTGCCGGATACCACACGGCGTTAAGATTATAATAAAAAAGAATTTTAACAAATGGTTGGTTACCCTAAGTAATGTGATAGCTGCAACGTAAATTACGGCGATGCTCATAACAAAGCCCACAGCCGATAGCATTCATTAAAATTTGATACATTTAAAATTAAAAGCTGAGATGATGCTTCTATTTTGATTTTTTAGGAAACTATTATACTCTTTACAATATCTCTATAGAGTAGGTACTTTGGCATCCGATGTCAACATACTTAAATCATCAACACAAGAGTGAATTTGAACATTGTTCAAATTCTGTAAAAATAGTTGTATATTAACTGCGTTGTATAATATGCGAATTACTTGTTGGTTCTTCTCGGTAAGAGCAACTTTCCCAACCAGTGTAGGCTTCATTACAATTTGAAGAATCATATGTGCTTAAAAAATCTGATTTGAATAAAGAATATATTGATTTAGAAATTAGTTTATTAAACTTAAGGTTTTGATAAATTCAGTTATGTTTATCACATATTAAAGTTAGTATTTGTAAAAGAGTTGTTAAAGCTGTAATATATTAAATTATAATATATAAAAAATTATAATATATTTCTAAATACCAGTTCTTTTATTTGTGGAATAGTTATACAAACAAATTTATAGTACAAATATTTAAAACATTTCCTTAAAATTACGGCTAATATGATAAGAGCTTTTGAGAACTAAATGTTAAAACATCAACGCGAAGCTTAAAGGCACGAGACAGCTTATTCAACTCTAAGAGTAAAACCACACAATAAACAATGTAGCTGTTGTAGAGAGCAGACTATGGATGCAAGGCGTATTTGACGATTGTCATTTTAGGTTTGTAAATGCAGCGAGAGGATGCTTTACGCTGCTGCGCTGAGGACATGTAATGAACAAGTATAGCTTATGGCTTCAAGAAGTGTTTAACACGCTCATTTGCGGCTTGTCTTCATGTAGTTAAATTGTTTTAATTCTAGTTTAGTTCGACGTTTCTATTTATAAACTGGATTCTATTTATTCTTTATATATTAACAAACAATGAAGTGGATATAAGTCCGCCGTGTGGTGTGCGGCTGAGTGGAACAGACCTCCCTCTTTCTTACCGAGGGGTCGTAAAATAAGGTAAGGTATCTAACTAAGGTAAGTTGACGGCAGGCAGGCGGCCGGTCGTAAAATACATAGCCAAATCATTTGACAGCATGTTTGTAATATGTTGTGCCAACCCCACTTAGAGTGGGATAACGGGCAGGAGGGTGATGAATGAAGTGGATACAAGTGGCTTCACTACGATAGACACTGATATTCCAAAAACAAAAAAAAGAACTCCGCACAAAACATTCGAAAAAAAAGATCGCAAATAATATACATCATTACACTTATTATTATATAATCGTAATAAAGAAAATGCTGAATAAAACTAATATCTTAAATGGTATTTTATTAACCAATTTTCATGTTTTTTTCAGACAAAGATATTCATTGTTTCAACTTAGATGAGAACTTTCCATACTGGGGTTTTAACAATCCTTTTAAAGATATATAATGCCTTGAATTATTGAATATTCTCAGGTCCAATATTTTAAATTTAACTCGTGATAGAAGATAAAAAAAGCAATGAATTTAAAAATTTCAATAGTCATGTTTATCTATCTATGGAATCTCAATAGAAATACAATATTCATCATTTTCTTGTCCTAATCCCAATCTAAATGGGGTCGGCACAACATGTTTTAACCATGTTGTGATATGATTTGGCTAGGTGTTTTACGACCGGCCGCCTGCCTGACGTCAACTTACCTTAGTCGCCTTTTACGACACCTCGGTAAGAAATGAGGGTTGGCTATTCTACTCAGTCGGGTACCACACGCTGGGTCAACTTACCGTAGTAGCCTTTTACCATACGGCCTAATAGAAATACAATATTATCAGCAATAATTTTTGTATCAAAGCATGCTCATGTCAAAAACCTTATCATCCTTATTGATTTTGGGCGGTAATGACAGCTAAAAATTACAAATAAATATTTTAGAATACAAAATAAATGTAGAGAATTAACTTAAAACAGACGGTGTAAGGTTGGGATAGTAATAGCGCCTAGTAGCTATGGAGTGTCATTCCACTAACACGTTGTCTAGCGTCATTGTCTGCCGCGCTCTCGTTACACCGGCGTTCAACTTTTTATTTACGCCCAAGTGCACTCTGGTTCTGTCGCGACGAGAGCTGAATTAAGCTTCTCCGACTTGATATGGGATCATTCAACCCAAGTATATCGAATTACACGGCGAACTGGGCGCTTTGTTGGATACTTGCACGTGATATTCCTTTTGTCATAACGGGGGGTTCAATTTAGCCCGTACATGCTTTTAAAGAGCCTCGCACATTGGCAAATAAAAGCGAATTATAAAACTTGACTTTTATAATAAAATCGTATACATACGATAGTCTATTTAACAGTCATGACCAACTTGTATCGAAAATTTGTACAATTGTAGGCTTAAAACTACTTATTGAAAATAATTTAATAGCAATGTCTATTTTCTAAATTACACTTTTAATATTTTTTTTTATAGGGGAAATTTACAGGAGTGACCGTTCATCCATCTGAAAATCGCAGAGAAAGCAACAACTAGAAATTTGTTTCAAATTAATTTCAAAGCGGAAACAACTTTTAGCAATAAAATGTATAAAATAAAATTAAATGTTATATCAACGTTCTATCAGAGTTTTACTCACTTATTTATATTTTGTAAAGTCTTTTTGGATTTAACTTACTCATCCTTAAATATTTGAAATGGGATCCGAATTTTTTTTTTAAAGATATTCGTTAAGGGAACAGAGGCTTATCATTAAGTACACAATCATTCAGCATAAACCAAACGCTTCAATCTACTTAGTGCCTTTAAGTGTTGGGCCTGATTTACGATTTGTAACGATTTTAGTATTACTATTTTTAAAAGTTCTTTCTTGTATTTTATCGATTGATTATAGAAGTATTATTATTTATAACTCATATTAAAACACTCATTGAAATGTGAACTGTTGAACAATGATGAAAACATGGACCCTGTTATTCATTAGTCTTGCATAAACTATGAGCATAAAGTTGGGTTAAAGTTTTTCATTATAAAGTTTTAAATTATAGTGCTTTATAGAAATAGGCATTAGGTACTTTGCGGAGATCCAAAATATAAAAATAATAATAATATTATTTTGCTATAAACCGTGATAGATAAACGTATTTTGATTTTTAGAGATTGTCGGTATTATTGTTTGTCACTCACCGTTTGTCATATTATGTTTAAGTTAGGAAACTGTTTTTACAATGTTACAATAGCAACACAAAGCAAACAAGTAATTTTATATTATAATAACCTAATTTCTAACTCATTACTGTTACACTGTGTTAATTATCGCTTTCGAAATTGTGCACAGGTATTCATTATTATATTTTCGAAAAATTAAATGAAGTTTAAACATGTCACATGCAGTTTTAATAACATCAGGGGGCACTGGATAGGTCGTTATTTATAAAGTTCAACATTCACTTTTTACTTTAATATAAATCCAAAGTTCAATAGTAAACATAATACAAAAGTAATAATAAAATTATTTTGCTATAATCCGCGATACAGTAAATAGAAAATATATATAGTGTTTAATGTATAGTGGACTATCAGTATTTTCATACCCGATACGTGCAGGATTCGTAAAAGCACATGCACAAACCTCCACCACTTCCACCACGATACACAAGCACTACACAGTTTCACTATCACAAACTCAACAATCGTTTCGCCCCGCAACCGAAGCATCATCAGGAGATAGACTCCACGACAAAATCGCAAAGTGATTCACTTTGTGAAACGATTGTTGAGTTTGTGATAGTGAAACTGTGTAGTGCTTGTGTATCGTGGTGGAAGTGGTGGAGGTTTGTGCATGTGCTTTTACGAATCCTGCACGTATCGGGTATGAAAATACTGATAGTCCACTATACATTAAACACTATATATATTTTCTATTTACTGTATCGCGGATTATAGCAAAATAATTTTATTATTACTTTTGTATTATGGATCTCCGCAAAGTAACGCCTAATTCTATAAATTAAGTAAACATAATATTATGTTGCCGTATCCGCAATTAGAGAATAACTCTATGATGCTAAATATGGAGTGTGCTATCCGCTTTCTTACCTATGACAAGCATGATTGATAAAACTCATGCAGAAAAACCACGACCAATACCACACTGTGCTAGCAATGGACATATTCACTACTACTATCTCAAAAATTGTTTCTTAGCCGAAGCATCATCATACATTTATATTATGTGCCTCCGAAAGTAACGTCTAATCCTATTATATTATAAAACATCTATACTAATATTATAGATGGAATTAAAATTACATAGGATAGGATTTAAAATTCCCATTTTTCTTACGGTATTACAACATTTAAGTTGAGGCGAATGAACGACGACTAGTTTATAATAATGTATCGAGAAAGTAGAATACAATTAATTTTTATGAGATTTATGATAAAATTGCATGCGAAATCTGGGATAAAATGATTATGATTTATGTAAAAATAACAAGACTATATTTAGATCTTGGTTAATACTGAAATTTATTTCGTGAAGATATAGTGGTACGGATATATCATGGCGCAAAATTTCAAAGGAGATAATTAACAGAATGAAACTACTACAAAATGAATCTACTAGGCTAAATAACATATTATTGCAAAGGCTGAATCATTGTAATTTCTAAGTTATTTCTACCTTAGCCAAGTTTAATTGAGGCTGTCTGCTCATACCTTAATACTTTACTCCATTCTGAGTCAAAGGATAAAAGAGTGTAGATTTTTATTTCACCTAAAATATAAAATGCTATAGCTTAATCCTTTAAACCACATTTTATTTATAAAATAGTTTTTTCTACTGTTTCACGTAATAATGAAGGATATTACACGTTTTAATTAGTTAAAAATAAACTACCGTGTCTTTAAATAATTAATTTGAATTTTTTTTAGGGTCTTCAACAAAGGTATAATAATACATACATACCACCACCTGACAGAATTTACATTTGAAATTTATAATATTTGTCCCCTACCTTTTCTAAATATATTGTATTTTATTTCAAAAACGCTATTTAATCTATTCCTCATCAATACCAATACTAAAATGTTTGTACCTATGTATTTTTTAATCGGAAGCCAAGGTTTAATTACCATTCAAAAATAAAAGAGATTAAATTTGAGTACCTTCTCAGTTCTTCTTAGATGATTACAAAATTCCTAAATGCTGTTAGAATCGCCATGGTCATACTATTCCTAGTTAATAATAACCACACACACACACACACACACACACACAAACTCGACCACACAAATACACAAGAACACAACACAAGATTATATTATTTAATCTGATGTATTAATCACAAAATGATTAGGTATAATATTGTACCCGTTCTATTATTTAGTGGCTTCAAAGGAAGAGTTGTCATTGCAGGCAACATTCTGTTTAAACCCAAACCGTAATTCCATTGAACGATTGATTAATATTTTATTACGTGGTTCCAAATGAGGTATTGAGGTCAATAATCGATATTGTTTCATATACCGAAACGTTCTGTTACGTTTATAGTCGTGTAAATATAAGCTACTTTGACTAATTGAGATCGTTCATCATTTATTTAGTTATCCACATAGTAAGGCGGAAGCAATGTGTTAATCGATTTAACCTATAATAGCTGTGCGCGCAAAGATATTAGTCGATTAGAAAGTTTTTTCTGAGGAAAATCGCGACCCCGTTGAAATTTTAGGATATAAGTAAACTATGTGTTGTTTCTCTATCTTTTAGTGAAAGTTCCATCAAAATCGGTATAGCCGTTCCGGAGAATATGCTTTCACCTTAAACCTGTCTCACAAATTGTCTCATTTAGTAAAAGCAGTACAATAATCCTTTCAGTAGATTTTGAGAAAATCTAGCAAATACATACAGAAAGCTTTCGGGGATATAACAAAACAGGTAAACTTTATTTTGACTTAATATCTGTGTTCCTTTTAGATCAGAAAAATATAATATAGTTCATAGAGGAGGGTATTTTAGCACGAAAGTCGACGCGAAAGAACGAGTTCCATTAATGCAAATTAAAGGTCGATTATACCTGTCAAATAGTAATACTGCTATAGAAACTTATTGCAAATAACAATACACATTAATTATTATAACCGTGATGGCTAAAGAGTTAGAGCATATGATACTAAATAAAATTTCGCGGGTTCATAAATCTTTTTCAGATATATAAAAATTTTCTACCAAAACTCACGTGGTTATATTATGCAATCCATAATACGTTTTATGGTGAAGAAAAACAGTGATATAACCTATCTGCAGATAACCTACAGATTTCCTAGGACATGAGTAATCTGACATTTGGCCTAGCAGTGGCCTTGTGGGTGTTAGCTTTGAAAACAGGTAATACTTTAAATGGTGCTTTTATGATCGAGTGCAAGCGGAAAATTCATCCTTTTTTTTCAATATTAAAGGTTTTTGTAAAATAAAAACGTACATAAATTTACTATGTTTAACTTATCTTAACAGTAGTTACTAGAATACTAAAATTTATGTCATTACTTTGACATAACTATAACTTTTTATCCATACATTATTGTAAATCGTCTATTCCATTTCAGAATCAATTTATAGCTTATAAAATATTTCCGTTTCGCATCCGGTACAGAGAAGTTACAATTTCTCGGAAGCCGAAGCAATATGTTGTAGGATCCTGAATAGACGTATTTTATACACGAGTGAAAGAGAAGCTACAAGTATACGAGAAAGTGGTTTGAGTTGGCTCGCTGCCAACGTGCGCGCCGGCTGTCAAAACGCTCCTAAATTTATTAATATTATCTAATTTGTGAAAGGAAATTTAAGGTGATAATTAACATTTTTGTCATCGAAAGGATTACCACACAACCGTTTAACTTTATTGCTTATATTTCCTTAAAATACATTATTTATATCGATACTTCTAAAAAACGGGTGCCTTAAATGATCTTATCCCTTATTATGAAGCGTTAATTGAAATATTTCTCTATTAGAAAGACTGAATACATATTAGAAATTATTTATTACAATATGTCTGCTGTTTTTAAATTAATGTTAACGTCTTTGTTTTCAATTATCTTATCATTTTTGTGAAATAGGATATAGGTACTGTGGATCGAAACAAGTTTTTTTCAGATAATGGATCTCCGCTCATTTAATCCCATCTTAAGTTTACAGAAAAATACATTAAAGATAGATCACTCATTCAAAAGAAACATAAACAAATGGTTTCTAGTTTAAAATTATTCTTGGTTCATTTTAAAGGTCCACCGAGCATAAAAGTGACTTCGAATTACTCGCTGGGATAAAATTAATGAAAGCTATATATAGTATAGTTTATCGTTGCGCAATTTTGCGTATAAAATGTGTACAATTAAATTTATCTTCCATTGTTATTTTTATTTGAAGTGATTGCACGAAAATGTAGTTATAGTTTAGATAATATAAGAATATTTTTTGTAGTTTAATCCTATTAAGCTAAATAAATCAATTGCTCTTCAATGTTATGGACCTAAAATAAATACTATTGAAAACTCAATAATTTCCAACTTTGCAGTAATAGAAATATTGAGAAATATTGTATTATTCAGAAGTATTTTTTTTAATTCGTTTCAATTTACATTATTTATTGACCGTTGGGTTTTAAGCCACTAGGATATACAAAAGTAATAATAAAATTATTTTGCTATAATCCGCGATACAGTAAATAGAAAATATAAATAGTGCTAAATGTATAGTGGACTATCCGTTTTTTCATACCCGTTACATGCAGGATTCGTAAAAACACATGCACAAACCTCCACCACTGCCACCACAATACACAAGCACTACACACTACACATAATTTACGCGCTTTTCGATAAAGGAAAACATCGTGAGGATAGTTGCATAACTTTAGAGAATTCTGGAAATTGGAGCAGCGTGGTGGGTTTAAGCACCAATCCTTCTCTCCAAGAAGGAGAGGGCAGACCTATGCCCAGTTGTGGGATAGTAACAAGCCGGTACTTTACTTTCATGCACTTGATACGGGTAAGTTAAAATTATTAAGCATACCGTGCGCTCCCCATTTTAGAAATAACCATTTCCTCGCAGACGTGTCAGATACACTTACTGCTCGATCTAAATAGCTTTTAAATTATACTACTTAGTACAATATCTAGTTTATCTTTATAAGCTTCCATGTCTTTCATATTTTTAAGGAATAAATATTGATCATTTATTTTAGTAAAACTTTCTTGTCCTCTAAGTGCAATGCAATAATGGAAATTGTCTCATGATTATTTCGAATGTTGTCTAATATTATTATGTGACTGGCCCGTTGGCGCAGTGGGCAGTGACCCTGCCTTCAGCTCCGTGGGTCGCGGGTTCGATTCCCGCCGAGGGCTAACATTTTCTATAAATAATTTGTTCGTTCTTCGAGTCTGGGTGTATATTTATATTTAAGTATGTATTTAAAATTATATATGTAGTATATCTACCAGTTGTCCGAGACCCATAACACTTACCATAACATTAAGTTACTTACTTTAGGAACGGACGACCGTGTGTGTAAGTGTTCCATATATTTGTTTATTATATAATATTTTAATAAATTATGGATAAATACAATAGTATATATTAATTAAATAAAATATATATTAGCATACAAATAAATTATCTGTATAAATATAAATAATTTAACCGAAATGTTTATACGAGCATAACGTCCAAACGACTACACCAAATTGGATAAATCTTGCTTTTGTGTGTTCAATATTGTTAGGAGAATATTTGTATGAAAAAAATAGCAAATATAAAAAAAAATTGAGAAATGTGATTGTGCGAATGAGACAGAAGATGTTAGTGTATCCTCAATAAGAAAATATTTAAAAACAAATATTTTACAATATGGATCGATATATTACGGCGGTACGAAGTTCACCAGTTTAGGTAGTGATAGATGATTTATGTGTAACATCTTATTTTTATTTAGAGTTAAAAAATATATTTTATTATATTAAATGTTATTTATATTTGATTAAATGAGGGTTTGACGGATAAAGGATTTCCTATCAGAGGCGACGACGCGAAAGAGATTCTAATAACATTCAAAACTCGTCCCGGGGGACGGTGTCAGTTTAATTACAGCACAGGACACGCCGCACAGTCTCTCGCATCACAACGGATTTATTTTTTTCACTGGCACAAAGGACGATTAAAAAAGTTCGTAATGAGAATCCACTGTTAAATGTAAAGGGTGAAAGTGCTATCGTTCGAGACGTGTCCACGTCTGTGCGGGGGCTTTTATAAAATTGGAGAGTTATTGCTTTTAATTGAAATGATGAATATTTAGTTGACACCAGATTGACGCTGCGAAGATTAAATTTAAATAGGAATAGAAAAAATTAATGAAAAAAGAATTTCATATGAAACATATTATATGTATAGTACAAGTAATATTACCCCCATTGACATTAGCTAAAATTTACATTGCTGTATCGCTGTATTGACATTAGCACTAAGAGCGAATCTCTGTGGTTTTTATAGTATAAAGTAATATGAAATATGTAAATCATGTAAAATGTACAAACCTTACACAACAAATAAATAAAAAAAAACATATTTACAATCAAAAATTTATAATTGAGGCATTGTGTCTCATTAGTCTAGATTATATGATTATATATTTTGTTATTATTATGTACATACATACTCCTGCCCTTATCCCACTCCAAGTGGGGTCGGCACAACATGTTATAAGCAGTTGTCATATGATTCGGCTACTTATTTTACGACCGGCCGCCTGCCTGACGTCTACTTAACTCAGTCGTATTTTATGACCCCTCGGTAAGAAAGAGGGTGGTCTATTCTACTCAACCGGATACCACGGTGAGTCAACTTATCTTAATCGCCTTTTACGACACCTCGGTAAGAAATGAGGGTAGTCTATTCTATTTAGCCGGATACCACACGGCGGGTCGACTTACTTTTGTCACTTTTAACGACATCTCGGTAAGAAATGAGGGTGGTCTGTTCTACTCAGCCGGATACCACACAGCGGATATTTCGTTATCATTATGAAGATATTAATCCTAAATATTGGCAAAGTAATTTATTTATCAATGTCATTTCACATCCATATAAATAACAAATAACGCAGTAAATTAGGTAAGAAAAAATCATGTAGTACATAAACACGCTCTCTTATTTATTATTTTTGGAAGAAATATTTCAGTTTACTTTGCCTTAATTATTGCATGGTAAAACGTAGCAGAATTAATTTTCTTAATATATACCGAAACCCAATTTAAATGCAAGCTCACTAAGATAATATGTCCAGTAGTTTCTCATGTGTAAATATGGTAGTTAACTTGTATTTTAACCAAAAACTTTGGAGCGTTAGATGAAAGGAGCTATGTTGGTGTATTTGGATATAATTTGGTGACACAAATTCGGTAGCTGACCTTTTTGGTAATAAGTAATTTCTATGTAAATATAGTTAAAATTTACATTATATACGTTTAGATATAAATACATGGTACAATTACACGGGCGGTTGTTCGACTCCAAAGTAACTGAATACTTGTGTAATGGGTGACAGATAACTGGTATGCATATATAATTTTTAAATAAACACTTAAATACATAGATACACCTAGACTCGAAAAAACCAACAAAATTATTTTTATAAAATGTTGGCCCTCGCGGGAATTGAATCTGGGACTGCTACCTGTTGAGCAGTGGGGTTACTGCTACCTGCGCAAACGGGCCAGTCATGTGAAAATATACCAGAGGTATGTTTTCAAGTTAATGATAAACTTGAAGTAGGTATTGGAAGAGAATAATATGTTGTGCCAACCTCACTTAGAGTAGAATAAGGGTAGAAGAAAGAACAAGAAGATATATATAATTGGACAGCAAATTTCAGTTTCTGTCTCCAAGCACCACCCTTAATTTTTACCATTTTCAAATTTTTTTGTTATCGAGATCTAGAAATCTAGAAATTTGCAAATTAATATATAAACAGGTGGTTAACAAACGTACAAATGGATCATGTTATTTAAAATTCTTTACACCTCAATCTTGACTGAGGCCTTAACTTTATTGGGATTCAATACTCGGTCTATAAAATATTTCGAAATTTTCTGAATTCCAATCAAAGCATTTTGATATGGCCAATTGATATTAGCGAGCCAAGGGAAGTAAGTGGAATAGCATTAAAATATGTAATGCATGCGCCGACGCAATTTTGCCTCTGAGCTGGATAAAGAGAGCTTGCGTGGGCATTGAACAACAACGATTAAAGAAAATGTTTAATGGATAAGACAGTATCCAACATTAAACATTATATTTTACTAATACGCTGATTATGTACTGTTTAATGTATTTTAGTATGACAACAGATCGTTTTCGAAACTTGTAAATTCAAAAAATTAAAAACAAATACGATCACGATAAAAGTAAAAGTAAGTAAAGTAGAAGCCTTTTACAATCCCACTGCTGGGAATAGGCCTCCTCTCTCCGTTTCTGAAGAGAAGGGTTGGAGCTAAGACCTACCACGCTGCTCCAATGCGGATTGGTAGGTTACACATATCTCCAGAATTCTCTGGAGATATGCAGGTTTTCTCACGATGTTTTTGTCCTTCACCGAAAAGCGTGTGATTAATTGCAATTATCAATTAGACACATGAGTTTTAATAGAAAAACTCATTGGTGCCTGCCTGGGTTTGAACTCGTGTTCCCCTCGAAAGAGTCGCACGGTCTCACCGCTGAGCTATTCACAGCTCATTCTATCTGGGCGATCACGATAAGTTACAAAGAAATTCATAGTCAAAGCGTTTTTGCCAACACGGCACACAACACTTGCTGAAGCGCCGAGAAATATCAAAAGGTAAGAAACGATACCATGTTTGCCGGGTTTCTTATTTACCATTAACAATATATGTACCTATTTTATTGAAAATAGAAATCTGGATCGAAATCTAAAACCACCACCAAAACGTGATAGGTTTCTAATTCTTTAGAAAGTCCTAAAATGCATAATATGTTATAAAATATAGTAGTTTATGATACTGTTGCATAATAAGGGTTCTTATAACACGAGTGTGGTTTAAAAAAACGAGCCGCAGGCGAGTTTTTATATAGTGTCACACGAGTGTTATAAGATCAAGTTATCTACAGTATCATACACTACTTCATCTACTCTCATACTATAATACGTAAAACAATATTGCAAATACACAAAAATTTATTTTTTTACAAACAAAACTAAACTTCGTTTAAATATTGAAAAGATTTTTTAAATGTCATATATTGGCGCCAAGGCGCAAACATCGATTGCGCATGCGTGTTGCGTCGCCGCGGACCCATTCATTGAAACCTTTTTTTTTAAGGTAGAGGTTCAACCTCCTTGGTCCGGCTGGAAGTTGTATAGGTGTATCGTTATGATTAAAAAGTTACATTATGATACAGGTGTCCATACAAGACCTGTATCGTAATGAAACTTTTTAATTTTTTATTTTTGTTGTACGTAATGTTTGTCATAAGAATTTTGTTTTCAGTTTTATAATCTTTGTATTATAGTATCAGAGTAGATAAAATTAATAAACACATGAAAGAAGACTCGGAAGTGATTGTTTCATCATTGAATAAAACTAAATAAATTGCATTTATAGACGTACTAGTTGACCCGGCAAACTTTGTTTTGCTACAAAGTTCTACAGATTTGAAATGACAACTTGACACATGATGAGTACAAACGCCTTGATAGGTTGATAATAGATGGCGCTTTACAATGTCATCCTATTCCTATAGAATTTACAGGATTTCTATAGCCTATATGTTACACCTGTGTATAAAGAATAATCGTGCCAAATTTCATCGGTATTGGTTTAGCGGATTCACCGTGAAAGACTAACAAACATCCATCCATACTCATAAACTTCCGCATTTATAATATTAGTAGGATGGAATTAGCTATAGACTACTAGTCACATCGAAACCAAATAGGAGATGCCTCATTGCGTATGGGATGGACAAATTTACATAAGAAGGTTCTTAAACAGTGATTAGGGTATGATTATATGCTGTATGTTTGCCATATTAATGCCAACACTATACCAAAGAGATCTATTCTTTTAAGTCTCAAAACTCGTTATATGAATGTCCTCCGTTACATGTCTCGTTAGATAAAAGCTTGTTTCCAGAAAGATGAATTCTCATTTATTATTTTATTCACATTTTTATAATTTTGTTCAAAGAATTCTTCGGTGCATGTGAACGCCCACGCGGTCACGACATTCTCTTTCGACCTGTACGTAAACAACAATGATTCAGGGATTCTCAGACAAACTACCAGGCTTATCTGATACAGGCACTTCGTGCCGCGCCTCCGACAATTCACTTCAGCATATATTGCCATCTGTGTGCCACGATTACGAAAATGGTAAGGTGGTTTTTTTTCTGACTCTGTTTTGTAATAAAATTAATAGTGGCGCAAGTAATTAGATTAGCATTAGTTTTGATATTAAACTATATTAGTTTTGGTAAGAGTAATTAATGTAAGAGAGAAACGAAGGCTACTAAGAGCATACTTTTATCAATAAACAGTTTCATCATATAATTTCACCAAAATTCCTATTTCTTTGAATAATTTATAGAATGCGACGTTACTTTGTGTGGATCCATAATACAAAAGTAATAATAAATTATTTAGCTACAATCCATAATGTAAATAATGTATATATAATGCTAAATGTAGAGTGGACTATCCATTTTCATACCCGATATATGCAGAATCCGGAACATAAGCATAAGCACTACACACGCTCACTATCACAAACTCAACAATCGTTTCGCCCCGCGTGGAATCTATCTCCCGATGATGCTTCCGTTGCGGGGCAAAACGATTGATGAGTTAGTGATAGTGAAAATGAACGGTGAACGGTGGTGGAGGTTTATACAAGTGTTTTCACGAATCCTGCATGTATCGGGTAGTCCACACAACAATTAGCATTTTTTATTTCTTCTTTTTATTTTATCGCGGATTAGAGGTAAATAATTTATTATTACTTTCGTCCTATTTCTTTAGTTTATAATCAATATAAAGCTATCTATCAAGAACAGTACGGGCTTTGATTACAAATACAATAACTTGTAAATTATTCCGCTGCTTCAGTTTAAAGCTTTTATTTCTTGGCTGCATCGAGTCGTTGCCTGCAGGTAAACAATTACAGATTTTAGGTCAAGATGCGAAATATAATTGGAAACAAAAGTATTCAGGTAGAATGCCACACAGAAATAAATTTTACAGATATTATTTAATACTGAACACTCTTTTGTTTGTATTGTTTCAATCCCACTATGTGAATAATAATTGGGGATATCTGTAGAAGTACTAAAATTACCGATGCTATGTGCCATCGTTGCACTTTCGAAGGGATCACGAATTCGAAGGGAATCACCAAAACCTCCAGGCAGGCCAATGAGTTTTTCGAATAAAACTTATGTTTCTTATTGATAATTGGAATTTATCACAAACTTTTTGGTAAAGGCCCTGCCTTCAGCTCCGCCATGTTCGATTTCTGTAATGGAACATTTTCTATAAGCAAAAAGTTTCTTCTATTCTGGGTTTATGTATTATAGTCCCAAATATTATAAAAAAAGGGTAAAAAACTTATAAGTTTTTTATTGCAAAAACCTTTCCATGAAAAAGTTGCGATAGTATTTATTGCATCTAGTTTAAGTATTTACAGTTACGAGTTAGTTTATCTGTTGTTCTATTCAGTGGCAGCAAAGATCATAATTCTGTGCAGTAAGCACGTTATCATGAAAGCGCGCCACGTCTAATTAAACTCTTGTTACGCGGCACCACCACAACACAGTGTGCTACAAATAAAAAATAGAAAGAGGGGTGGCAATTTACCGAGTATTCAACGGGTTACTCTGAAAGCGCGTCGTATCTAATTATATCGTTTATTACGTTTTACGAAATAAATTCAAAGTCTCATTGTTAAAAGTTCAGCTTAAAGTGCAAAGCTCACGTACCTAACACATACAGGACAAGTCACCACATGCATCCCAAGACGCCTCCACCAGCAACAACGCACACAAGCAATACACACAACTACAACGAAAATCTCGATGATCGTTCCGCCCCGAAACCGAAGCATCATCAGGAGGATAGGCTACACGACAAAATCGTAATGCAGTTTCCGGCACTTTAATTGATTAAAACAAAAGTTATAATAGAATAATTTTACAACTGGCTTCACGACGATCGGAAAGCAATGCAAAAGTTTCGCTGTAAAAAAGCATCTCCTGACGATGCTTCGGTCACGGGGCGAAATGATCGTTGAGATTGCCGTAGTGAATGTGTGTAGTGCTTGTGTAGTGTGCCGTTAATAATGGTGTCTTGTGATACGTGCGGTAATTATTCCTGCATGTAAGAGATGTGACAACGTTTTTTGCTTCATACACTTAGCATTTCATAACTTTTCTTAAGAAACGTGGATAAATAGAAAAATAATTCTATCATTACTATTGTACGATGGCATTCCGCAAAGTAACTCGAACATCTATAAATTATTTAATGGATTAATTAAAAAGTACCCAACTGTACAGTATAGGTTAGGCTACGCAAAAAGCTTTTTGCAGGGCCGCGTCCACTTTCTACCTAATCAGTCTAATACGATGTGCCAGGCCACTAGTTTCCCCTATGTAGCGGTTTTGCTAATCGAGTTAACGAATTTAAAAATCCGTCAGTATTTGTTACATCAAACTTAAAAACAATATTCAGTCAATTAAAAGTATTATTCTGGTAGCGTACGAGTAAAAGTAAGTTAACAGTGGCCTGTTATATCTTGCAAATGACCAAAGACCTCATCGAGAACATGCAATAAACGCAATGTTTACCTTTATCGAGAATATTAGAAAAGTATTCTCGATACCTGATAGTTAAATTATATACCTAAAAGTAAAATTGAAAATAGAAACTTTAAACATAAAGAAGTTAGAAGTTATCACGAATAACACGATTACTTCCTTTGATTCTATTTTAAGTTATATTTTTGAAGCAACAAGAATTTCAATGCAGAAACTTGCGCCTCAATAGGTAAGGAATAAATATAAGCAAATGAAAATCACCCTGGTGGTACTAAAAGAAATAAAATGATTTCTTTCTTTCTTTGCGTAAGGCGATAATAAAATATAATAAACGTGCATCGCAAGATATCTCACGATTACACTAATAACAAAACTTACTATGGATATTATTATACTATTAGGTCCTTACATATGAAATTGGCGTTTCGTCGTACTGGCCACTTTGATCTCAAATATTACCTTTATGGTTAGGAATTCCAAATTCAAATTCATACAGCTATTTACTCATG
This sequence comes from Morpho deidamia, assembly GCA_947086505.1. Lineage (NCBI taxonomy): Eukaryota > Metazoa > Arthropoda > Insecta > Lepidoptera > Nymphalidae > Morpho > Morpho deidamia. The sequence continues at coordinate 9,493,700 of CAMTZC010000025.1, forward strand.
CATTTGTGTTTCAAACTCCCTATACACTGTCCATTATATTAACTATCTTTTGACAGATTGACGATTTACATATTTAGTGATGTCCTAAAGATTCTCGTATGCGATACCATTCCGATTATAGTACCTACTATCATTAATCGAATTACGTACCTAAGTAATTCGATTAATGATAACCTACGTAAACTAATAACAGATATAGAAATCAACATTTTGATTTAATATTGCCTTAGTTTTTTGAAAATAAATGTTAATCCGTGTGTATTTATTATAATCATAAAAAATATATTATACATCAACTGGCAACATCAACAGACCTTCCGCTCGGCCGCCATTTTGACGTGATCTGTCACTCTCAACGAAACGCCCGTGATAGTCACACGCATTTACGTTCGCTGAGTGTTCTCTCGCATCTGTTACACCTTGAGTTAAGTAGCTTTATTCCTCGGAAAAACTTTTGTGAAACTTATATTAATTGATCGTGAAAATGCCGAAAGGACGTGTGTTGGAAGCACAATCGAGACAGTTAGTGTTAAAACTTCATGAGTATTTTGAGCAAGAAAATCAAAATGGCGGACCTCTTATACCTATCACGCAAGTCCGAAACCGTGTTGCAGCCGCGTTGGGGATCAGTCTATCAACTGTGACTAAAATCACTACTGATGCCTACGGCAGGAGCGGCTTGGAGCAAAACAAACCATCTACACCAAAAAGAAAGCGCCGGGCTCATAAGGTGACAGCTGTTGATGACTTTGACGCTGACGCTATTCGTCGTCATGTATATGATTACTACTTGAGAAAAGAAATTCCAACTTTGAGAAAACTTATTGTTTCTTTGAAAAGAAGTGGTCTATTTCATGGTGAAAAATCTTCTTTGGTCAAAGTTTTGAACACAATTGGCTTTTCATATAAAAAGTTAAATAAAAGAAAATTATTAATGGAACGCACAGATATAGCTATAGCACGTTGTGATTTTTTAAGAGAGGCAAAGAAAATACAAGATTGGGCAAATATTGTTTTCACGGATGAAACATGGCTCAACGCTAACCACACACTATCTCGTTTCTGGACTGATGATACTGCTGATTCCACTTCCTCAGTACCAATGGGAAAAGGTGAGCGCCTAATCATTTGCCATGCAGGTACAGCAAAAGGATTTGTACAAGACGCACTGTTGGCATTTAAATCGAAGAAATCAAATGACTACCACGAAGAGATGAATGCAAATGTGTATGAAGAGTGGTTCAAAAAAATGCTCATTTCATTGGAAGAACCATCAATAATTTTTATTGATAATGCGCCCTACCACTCCCGTCAAATTGACAAAATGCCAACACAGGCTAATAAAAAGCATGAAATAATTAATTGGCTTCGGGACAATGGAGAAAATGTGGACGACTCAATGTTAAAAGTTGAATTAATAAAAATATTAAAAACCAAAAAGAGAGCAAAACGCTATGTAATCAATGAAATGGCAGCAGAATATGGCCATACTGTTCTTCGGATTCCTCCATACCACTGCCAGTACAACGCAATAGAACTTATATGGGCACAAGTAAAAGGGCATGCTGCGAGATGCAATACAAGCCCCCCATTCACAGCGAATAAAATGTTGCAATTGCTAAAAAATGCTTGCACCCACGTAACGGCCGAGAACTGGGCAAGTGTGGTGGAAAGAACTAAAAGAGTAATATTCTCTGATTGGGAACGTGATATTGCGTTTGATAATATATTATCTACACAAGAGCTAATAATAACTGCTACTGAAGACTCCTCATCGGAGGAGTCTAGTGTTGATTATCATTCCAACGACTCGTGCTAATAAAATAAATTAAAATATCCTGATTGTTTTATTTGTATTCATGTATTAACTAAGAAGAAAGTAAAACTTTATATAATGTTATTAAATGTCTTTTAATACTCGTAACATCGATTTCTACCGATTATTTTTAATCTGTGGCATAATCGTAGTAACCATTATGTGTGACATCACTAAGTGGGCGGTACCCATCCATAAAGTACAAATATTATTTGTATAATATTTGTACGTAAGCAATATAAAACTTAATGAGCGTGAGCTGTCAAAAGACTGATAATATGATGGACGCAGTATAATTCATTTGTTTTTCCTCTTTTGTATTTTTCTTTGTGTCACTCTGTTTACAAAATGGAAAACATGAAATATCGCGTTATTTACGAGTATGAGTTTCACCGTGTCACCAGTGCTGCAGAAACGGCTCGAAGGATTAATGATGTGTATGGTGACGGTGTCGCAAAAGAAAACACAGTGCGTTTTTGGTTCCAACGTTTTCGTTCTGGAAATTTTGACCTGCAGAACAAGCCTCGTGGACGGCCGGAGACCAAAGTTGATAATGAAGAATTGAAGGCTATTGTGGAAGCGGATCCATCGCAAACCACGTCCGAGTTAGCTGCAGGCTCCGGTGTTTGTGATAAAACTATTCTAATCCACTTGAAGCAAATTGGGAAGGTGAAAAAGCTTGAAAGGTGGGTACCTCATGAATTGAGTGAAGCAAACCGACAAACGCGCGTCGACTGCTGCGTTACGTTACTCAACCGGCACAATAATGAAGGAATTTTGAATCGAATCATTACCTGTGATGAAAAGTAGATCCTCTACGATAATCGGAAGCGCTCATCGCAATGGCTGAACCCTGGCGAACCAGCCAAATCCTGCCCTAAGCGAAAATTGACTAAAAAAGAGTTGCTTGTAAGTGTTTGGTGGACTAATGCCGGTGTCGTTCACTACAGCTTTCTTAAATCTGGCCAGACGATTACGGCAGATATCTATTGTCAGCAACTGCAAACCATGATGGAAAAACTAGCTGCTAAACAACCGAGGCTGGTCAATCGCTCTAGGCCACTGCTGCAGGACAACGCTAGACCACACACTGCACAACAGACGGCTACCAAATCAGAGGAGCTTCAATTAGAATGTCTTAGACATCCACCGTACTCTCCGGACCTTGCTCCAACAGATTACCATTTTTTTCGCGATTTGGATAACTACTTGTAAGGAAAAAAATTCAACTCCGATGGGGCAGTCCAAACCGCCTTCAAAGATTTTATTGATTCCCGCCCGAATGGTTTTTTTAGTAAGGGGATCAATGAACTACCTATGAGATGGCAAAAGTGCATACATAGCAATGGTACATACTTTGATTAATTAAATATATTTCATTAAAAAAAAACGACTTTATGTTCCTCGCATAGAAAACGCCAATTTCATATGTAAGGACCTAATATTTTTCTATAACTCTATAATCGAAAAAACATGTGAAAACAAACATGTTTTCCCGAATGCTCTCTCTAAATATTCCGATTCAATTATTGTCGGCGTAAAATGCTTTATCTGCGGGCGTTTCAATCAATCACTCTTCACCAATTTAGTTGAGCGTCATTTGGCAAATTCGATTGCGTCTCCCATTGATGGAGTTAGTGCGAGAATAAAACAGTGCGACGGCTGCCATCGACGGTTGTGACAGAGCGCGTACGTCCGTTCACTCGATTTCAGTTTAATTAAACTCCTAAATTAAATTTAATACTAGATGAGTCATGAGTGCATTACTGCCGCGAAAGCGATGGAGAGTAGTCGCCACTCGTCGGGCTAATTTAAATCAATTTTTTTTTTTTTTTTTTTCGAATTGACTGTATGCTGTTAGCCCTAATGGCTTTTACAGCGTCACCGGGCGGGACGGGCGAGCGCAGAAGCATCGCCGAGGTTGCGAAATGCAGGGAGTAGAGCGCAGAAGCTCTACTAGCGTCGGGGAACGTCGTCCTAAGGGTGCCTCCTGTGAGGCCGGGCCACGGCTTAGGGCGACGTGTAGTGGAGGACTGATGGTGTGACTTAGATTAGTCATTGCGGCGTCGGAAGGGTGGCGAAAAGCCACGACCGACCGACGTCAGAAAACTGGGACCTCGTCTTCGCCGGCGAAGACGCTGTGTATGTGTATTACGTGTATCTGTGTTGGCGATCGTTATTTGATCGTCGGGGTCATACAAGACGCTTTTTGGACGCCTATATTTTCGATGGTCGGACCTAACTGGGATGTAGGTAGAAGCAACTGAAATAAGGGGGTTCGAGTGTACTTCAGATTTCTCGAAGTAAGATTTGGAAAAACGTTTAAAGAGGTGAGTAATGGTAGGGATATCGAGGTCTCTATGGAGGTCAACGTTCCGCATGAACCACGGACACCCTGTGGCTGTCCGCATAAATCGGTTCTGAAGTCTCTGGAGCCTTAGCAATCTGACCTTTGAAACGTGCGCAAACGCAACGCTCGCATAGGACATTATTGGTCTTATGCAAGTTTTGTAGAGTGTCACTTTGTTGCGGAGCGACATCTTACTTTTCTTGCATAACATCGGATAAAATTTAAATCAAGCATTAGTCAAGAACGTTCGAGAATGAAGTGGTCTGTGGTTGTTGGAATATGAATTGTAAATAACCTCGTTGGAGAATTTTCTTGTGTGAAAATAAAAATCGCTATATTGGAATTTCATAATTGGATTCATAAATTTCGCTGCGAAACAAATTTGTGGTTTCTGGTCACTGAAATATATTTTTAATATAAATGTATGAATTATGGATGGTTTGTTCTATACTACTCTTAAGCGGGCCTATAAGTGAGAGTGTAACAATAAATAATAAGAGGGAAGATAAAACGCGTATACTTATCTTTGCCTGATCATACATAAAAAGGGAGACAGATACTCTTATCTTATTTCTCTTTTTATGTAGTAGGGCACATTTTAGGATGGCTTCCTTACTCTAGTATAATAACTATGATAATACTATGTAAAAAATAATGACACTGATGAAACTTAAACAAGTTCGAATTTATAAATCATGAGAGTATCGATAATCCAAGAAATAAATTTTTTTTTTACAAACGTTGCATCTTTTAAATTTAAAAATATTGTTAATCATAGGCAGCAGTCAGAAAGTTTAATAAATGATGTTCCGTCTTTGCTATATTAGCGTAAATAAATATAGTACGCTGTAATAAATAATGCACATCGAGGCTTAGAGACAGAAATCAGCTAGAATCTGCTTCATAGATCATCGTCTCTTTCGCACTGACTGACGAACCCGTGTGTGACAGTTACAGCGCTCTACGAAACCGAACTGACTGGCTGTTTCGATGTAAACATCGATGTGCATTATTTAATGCCGGATACTATACATACGTACAAACTTAGATATTTACTTAAAAATGTATCCCAGACTAAGTGGGATCTGCACATGTTTTCTATTCCATTCTCTCCTATCATTCGTCAACTCTGGCGGTACTCCTTTTATATGCATGTTATACTTCATACAATCCAGCCATATTTTTTAGACCCGATAGTCGATAGTCACATATTTTGTATACATAGTTGATTAATTATAGTATTTTTTATTAAAAATTCAAATTTGGATTAAATTTAGCAAGTAATTAAACGTAAGCCTATTTTTTGGATGCTCGCACGTTTAAGCTGAGTAAATCGCCACGCCTCGCTTGACTCTACGCGCGAACGCTTCTATGGCCTGTTCTCATTACGTTCAACCCCCTCGTTCTAACAGTGTGTGGATATTGACGATCGATCACTCAAATGCCAAATGCAAATTTACCTGCAAACGCTTTTATACGTAAGTTTTGGCTGATATTAATCAATATTTAATATACATATATTTCTAGCCGTCTGGCCACATGTTGCTGTAACTCAATCTGGTTTCGAGTTCCCAACGAAAAAACTGTCATTGACCAGTCCAAAAATGAAATCTTATAAAACTTTATCCGCTAGTTTAATTCAAAGATTGACTAAAAATATCATTAAAGTCTGTTAAGTCATTTCGGGGTCTATAATGACCATACTTTATACAGATATTAATAATACATGTATTAAAGTTACAAAAAAAAAAAATGTAAATATAGGCCCTTACTTGTTTATCTAAATACGCACTACATTACTTAATCTTTGGAATCTTAGCATTGGAATTTGATTGCTTAAAAAAGACCAGTCTTCACTTATTGTTAGATTAGTTAAAAATCAAGCCAAACCTGCAAAAAACCAAATGTGTATATTTAATAATAATATAAATAAACATATGGTACCCTTACGCACACGGTCGTCCATCCCCAAAGTAAGTAACTTAATACTTGTGTTATGGGTGACAGACAACATAAATATATACATATATATTAAATAACAACAAATATTCTGCGCACATGTACAATAGAATACGCTATAATAATACAAACATACACTACTACATATACTTGAAAATGTACTCAGTTCTTTTTGAATATACCGAACGACACGCAAGCAATATCTTCCAAGATATAGTTTGCTATTGATCCTTCCAGGCGTCAATGCTAGCAGACTTGAGAGTCTAGCAGGCTTCGTTGGTTGATTAACCATGTGGAAACAGATAAGATAGGTGGGTAATATTTGTTTAAAACGAGTTATATGTTTGCTATAGCTATTCTTAGGATATATTTGCGTAGTGGTTCGATTTGTTTTTCCCTTATGAGAGTTACATACAATCACATCTGCGAATACTTAGTTGTATAATTAATGGTTCTATAAAATCTTATAGGAAATATTACAAAGTTATAGATTATTTCTATGGTATCTCTTATTGAAATCTGAGATATCATATGAAGAGATATCTAATTTGATCCTTTGAGTATTTCTTTTTCTCTTACTTCTTCAATCCCAACAGTGGGACATTAAAAAGCTATTACTATCATCGTAAAACTGTCAAGAACAAACCAACATATTTATTTTCAAAATTCAATGTTTTAAAATAAATAAATGAATAATTTCTTAAAGCGGCAGAAAGCTAAACAAGTCAAGTGCAAAAACCAAATTTCAGGCCCCTACCATTAATAATTGAGGAGTTCCTTCATCTGGAGCCAGTCCTGGCAGCAGCAGTTCTCGCTTATCATAAGCATAAATAAACGCAAAATAATAATATAAAATTTCAGCTCAATCAGACACCGGGAAGTGGTTCAAATTTAACTTGCAAGATTCCACCTTCACATATTTATATTTCCTTTGGATAAATTGTGCAAATTTTTTGAATACTGTGTCTTTAAAATAATAATGAACAATTTTAATCACAGTTATATTCTAGATTTAAGTCTTAAGTAGAAATACAAGTTATTAATACTGTTGGAAAAGTTCTTCAAATGAATAAATTGGATTGGCTGGCATGATTTATCTAATCATAATTTTCAATCTATTTTAGTCTGATTCAATGATATTTCAGTGGGCGTGTTGAAATAACGTGAATATAGGTACAATATTATAAGAAAGAAAATTCTGCCGAACAAAGATACTTCGTTAAAATAATTTCGACTAAAGCAACGGGCGTAGAAACATTTTTTGTTTTAAATACTTTTTTAAAAGTCAACAAAGAGGGAAAAGTCGTTGTTAAAATTGCCTTTGAAGTCAGCAAATTTTCCAACGGGCACCTAACGAAATTGTTCTTTTAGTCTTTCTAAATGGAGGCGTTCTTTGCGTTTTTTTCCTACTATGGTACTAGTCAAAGTGTGAAAGTGCATTTCAATTTCTAGAGAAAGTAAATAAATTTTATATCCATCACCATTACTAATGTGTATTCATATATATTAATGAGAAATAACAAAAAACCCTTATAACTCGGATGCTCACTCAGTCAATTTTAATCTATAATATTATTCTTATAATACAGAGTCCCTAAAAGTTGTCCATTTGTATGTGATGGATTTTCTCAAAATCTTCTGAATGGATTGATGTACGGTTTTTACTAAAAGATGGCGTTATTCTTAAGGAAGATTTTGGTTAACAGTACATTCTCCTGAATGGCTAAACCAATTTTGATGGGACTTTTACTTGAAGATAGGAGGTTGGAGCTTAGATGTTGTGGAACAACATATAGGCTACTTTTATTTTAGAATTACCACAGAGACGGGAGGTTCGCGGGAATAACCTTTGTTCCACATTGATTTCCACACGGGCAAAGCCGGAGGCACAGCTAGCTATAATAATTAAATTAAAGTTTGAGACGTAATTATATTGCGGATTCGTACTGGGTTAAGTTAAATAGGGGTAAGTTAATGCTGATACATAATTCAGAATTACAGCTAAAAGTATAACCGTACATAATAAAATTAGGTCATGCAAGCGAAAATCCGTATTACCATTATAAATGAGCGAACACAAATTACGATATATTTTCTCGAAAATATAGCTAGAATTGTACATACAGATTATTTAACAACCTAATTACCTCATCCCATGATTGTCTTGTTTTGACGTTCACCCTTTGAGAGGCGTTCGTTATTTCAGAGTCTAAAAGATATTAATAACCGTCTTATAAGTCGGTTCCTTGGCCCGCAACCCGCCTTGTGTCAGCTCCTACCCCTTTTTAGGTCGTGTTTTTGCTAATACCCTTTCGGAGATGATAAGATGATGGCTTTACAAGCAAACAGTAATTACGTCCGTCCAATTACCGCTTGAAGACAGGCTAACGAGTCATTGTAGCGAAGTTTTGCTTAAGAAATTAGAGCTCTCTCGTTTTAATGAGCGTCTTTGTCTAGGTTATTTATTTGTTACTTGTAAACAATATTTTTTGTGTTATAGACCGTAATTATATAGGTAAAAGGCAACGACGAAAAAACCTTTTCAAATTTCTTATTCGTTTAAATAAAAACATTTTCTCGTTAAATCTTCAAACCTTCAAGCAGTTCTTTTTTTTCACATAGGTACTGTGTTTCTTTTTTATAAACTACGTTAATATTAATAAAATTCCCTCATAGACTGATTTTATATTTTATATATATATATTTTTTATATTTTATTTACTTATTTAGATTTTATATTTATATATTATGAGACAGCATCTAGAAGTATTAATTAATTAATTTATTTATTAAAAAAATATATTTAATACTTAGTAATATTTATGATAGGGTGGCTTCTACTACCCAAGCACTCATTACGTGGCAGACGGCTAATTAAAACTAAATAAATATTAATAATAAAAAAAATGTTTTGGATGATTTCTCATTATGAACTGTTACTAAATATAATATTTAAAAATATTTTATTACATTTAGTTTATTGCTAATTCAACATAATTTAGGTAACTGCATTTTACTTATTATTATTAGCTTTCCATTAGGAAAACTAGTAGACGACCTCCGCAAATTCAGTAAAAGTAATAATTCCATCTCCAATACCGTTTCAAGGATTTGTTTCTTATGTAAACAACAAAGTAATCTTACAATTACATATAAAATAGATCTTCCAGCTTAAATCCTTATGAAAGCTTCAGTGCAAATAAAAATGCTATTTATTTTACCCTAGCGTTGGGTAATTAAAAAATCCTATTACTAAATACGTATAAAGATTTACGGTGCAAAAATTTGTAAGAGCTTGTTAATTTAATTATTTCAACATAGTGCACACCTCAAAACAAGTTGATTCTTGGAATAACTTGTTATGCAAAGTTAAAATCTAAAAGGCGTAAGCGAAAGAAGGTAATAATCAAGGGACACAAGTTGCTCTTGGCAATCACAGACGATTACGAAAAGGGGAAAACCCCCTTGAGTTATAAATAAGCGTTTATACATAAAAATATTAATATTGTAATAAGCCTTAATTAAACTATGACACTACAAGCAGATGTTCGCGACACTACCTGCTTAAGAAATATTTAAAAAAAAAAATTTTAGAAACGATTTCTTCGTAATCTTAGATTACGTTCCGAGATTAGATGTTATGGATAATAATTTCGATCAAGAATCCTCCTACCTAAGAAGACAAATATATCTAATTCAACATTTTACTTAAAAAAGAGAACTCTTTAATATAAATTGATTGAAAAAATCTCAGATGATAATATAGTTTCGCGAATACACTAACATCATAATTTTACATATGGTGTTAAAAAATTAACTAATTTTGTATGATTTTTTGGCAATATTATTGACAAAATTAATTTATGGTTCCATTTTTATATTCAGTTTCATTCACTTTTATTTCTCAGTTTGAAACATTAAAGCGAATGTGACAACATACTGGTTCAGTTTAGATATTTGGATAAACTGACTTTACAAATTTCGATATTGAACTTAAATACCAAACTATTAAGTTGCGAATTCTGATGAATTTGAAAGTTTCTTGTTGACATTATTAATGTTTTATATTCATTAAACGTTTTACGATGCAGGGAAACATCCTAAGTATGCCTACAGAATTCATGGGGAGTATGTCACTTGCCAATTTGAAAAAAATATTGTTTTGTTTACGAACATAAATTTACGGTACGCCTATTATGTAGTTAAAATTTACATTAAGGCAGTACAAAAGCTCGAGTGTGTTCAACATTTCAGATAGCCAACGACGCTTCAGTAGGCCTACCATCAACTTTTAGAAAACGATGCAATTGCAATGCAATTCAAAGTCGGTAACTAAACTGAATCGCTTTCTTTTTGTACTATGAAGTTTGTTTAACTGAGTTTCATTTTGATCGCACACGTACTAAATAAATAAGACTGAAAGAATTATGTTTGCGATTCAGTTTAGGATTTAATTGGGCAACGACTTAAACTGTGCGTCTTTAACACATCAGGGTATGAAAAAGTAAAACAATTCAGGTTAGGTCTTCAATTGAGTTGCAATAAGAGTTCATGGTAAGTCTGCTGAGCGGTGGAACGCGTCCTATAATTTCAGACGCACTCGTTGTTTGGGTCGGATACCGGCTAATTTGTCATTGAAATATCAAATTACGCACGAAATGGTGCGTACGTAATTGTAGACTCAGCTCTGTTTTAAAATAAAATTCAATTCGGGGACTGCCTCTGATGCGAAATTGTATATTCCAGCATCAGTTTCCTGACAACTATGCTGTTAATTGGCAGGTCAATTTAGCGGAATCGTGTAATTAGTTTTGTGTGCAATGATTTTCTAGTTGTTGTGGATTTTCATTGATGTATTTATATGGTCATTTGATTTCACCATTTATTTGAGTAATTAGGTTTACAAGAGCGTAATAGAAAATAAAAAGATCTCCTTTATAAAAACATGAAAGAAGAAAACCGAGAAGACCCAGTAAGAAACTCAGCGGTTGCTCTTTTTAAAGAATAATTCTTCTTACTAGTTACATTTAGTTATTAATGTCTTGTATAGGGTTGATGAGTATCTATATCCATGCAGCCTTATCGACTAAGTACTGTGAGAACATATTCCCTGTGAAAGGCATTCTGTGAAAGAGACACCCAGCACCAATGTGTTTTTCTATTAACTAAACTTATGTGTCTTACAAATTAATTACATTGCTATACAATTACATTGATAAGTACAATTTATCACACGCTTTTCCGTGAAGGAAAACTACATATCTCCGCATTAGAGCAGTATGGTGGGTCTCAGCTTCAACCCTCTCCAAAAATGGAAATAGGAGGCCTGGGAGCTTTAGTCTTTAGTTTGGATGCACTAAGTAATGTCCTAGAAAAATGAAAATCTACAAAAAATTCACAAAAAGTACGCGATAGCATGTCTTTATCTCTTATGGTTAACTCATAATAACTACTTTTAATTCAAAATTTTCAATTCAGGAAAAATTTTTGGACTCACTGATTTTCACGGTACAGCTAGTTGCTATAGATAATTTTATCAGAATTTATTGCTTATTTTTTACTTATTTTCCTAATAGCGGAACTTAGAATCATGTCATTAACTGACGTAACACTCCCTGAGCATATACTTAGTGACTTTATGACATTATACATAAAGCTTAATTTATGAGTAAACTAAACGTAGTATAAGAGGAACATGAGGTATTTTCCTGCTAGGAAGGTATCAATTTCACTATGAAGTTTCGTGTTTTCAAAATATATGCCATTTTCATCTCTATTACATTTATAAAACTTGTTCGAAAAGTACCGATCAGTCATGAAATCTTCAAAATTTATTTTATTTCTTTTCCAGGATAATGATGTTAACGTAATTTATTTATTTCAAACATGAACGCTTAATGTCAAAGAAATATATGACAACATTGGAACTGATCGAAGAATGCTTATTATGAATAATGTGAGTAAAATGTCTCTTTTAGAACTTTTGTAAACACTAACAGTAGTCCTAATAATAATATAATTTTAATTATTATTATTAGGACTACCGTTATTATTAATATAATTTTTTTGAACCCGCCCTGTGGTATCCAACTGAGCAGAATAGACCACCCTTCATATCTTACCGAGGTGTCGTAAAAGGCGACAAAGGTAACTTGACGTCAGGCATGCCGCCGGTCGTAAAATAATTGAAAGCCAAAACATATCACAATATGTCAAAACATGTGTTTGCCAACACACTTAGAGTGGGTTAAGGGCAGGAGAATGATAATGGATTATGAATATTTTTCTTCATTACGTTTATTGTTGTATAATAATAGTTCATCTTCGTAAATTAAAACATCTTAAAAATACCTGAATGTTATAAAGTCCAAAGATACTATATCCTAGAGCTTAAATAAGTTTGATATACGATTTAATGGTTATCGATTTACGAGCGGCACATGGTTCGAAGGGAGCGTCGGGGATGTAGGCATCGTCACGGGAACTTCACTTAGGGCAATGGTTTTTCCGCATTCACACAATGAAATGGCATAAGACGTAACGACATCTAATTAATAACGTCTATCATATCTCTATTGCTCGGCTTATGAGCTGGGGTGGGGCGTCGAGGGGCTTAACGTAAGAGGATTGCTTATGGACGCATGATTTGTTCCGGTGGTCGTTAGTGAGCGATTTTTATTTGCTATTACCCCGATAATTATATCCGATGCCAGTTTTGTTAATTATGTCGAATAAACAGAACTGATTTTAGATATTATATTTGTTTTGGCTTATCGATTTATGTATATGTGAATGTTAGAACGAATCAAGCTGATGGCCCAGGGGTGAGACCATGCGACTCCAAGGGGGTTGCAGGTTCGATCTAAGGGTGTGTACTTAATATTAGCAATTTATCGCTTTTTAGTAATCCTTTACTAAAACATATGGAGGAAACCTGCATATATCTAGAGAATTCTGGGGATATGTGTAACCCACAGACTCGCATTTGAGCAGCGTGGTAGGTCTCAGCTCGATCTTTTCCAAAAACGCATAGACGGGTTTATGCCCAGCAGTGGTATTAGTAACAGGAGATTACTTTTGATTATTTTAATTCCGTTTATGATTTAATTTAGTAAATGCAATACAGATACATCTCACAATAAATAGTATAGAGTCACAAAGTACAATATTTACATAACAAGAGAGCCTTAATCACTGAAAACAGAACACCACTTGCATCAATGTGCTTGACATGCTTCATGTTAATTAGATAGGACAATGGCAGGACATATGGTGAGCCAGACGTACGTGCTTTATTATGACCAGTTATTATTCGCTATTAAAACAGAAAATTTTAACTTACCACGTGTGCCGTCAACTAGAGTGTGGGTATTTTAATAAACAACAACTACGCGAAATATTACGATATGCCTTTACTACAAAGGGCAAAGAGTAACAAACGCGAATGGTTTTTATGACTGCTTTTCTATAGTGTTACTTTTTTATATTTTAACATAAAATAAACTAGCGCCATGTCAACAATTAACTAACAAAATATTTAAATGATTTATAGAAGCAGGCGTTACTTTGCGGAATTCCATATTACAAGCAATACAACAGAACTAACTACTTTGCTATAATCCGCACGGGTTAAGTGAATGCATGCAAAGCCAATGTGTATGAAGCAGGCAAAATCTACGTATTTTATACATGCAGGACCAGTCACCACATGCACCCCAAGGCGCAATTCACCAGCAACAACGCACACAAAAGCAGCACACACACCCACCACCACAATCTCTTGTGGTGGTGGGTGTGTGTGACTGGTCCTGCATGTATAAGGTGCGTAGATTTTGCCTGCTTCATACACATTGGCTTTGCATGCATTCACTTAACCCGTGCGGATTATAGCAAAGTAGTTAGTTCTGTTGTATTGCTTGTAACAAAATATTGTACAAAAAATGATTGTAAGACATAGGGAAAGCAGTCTTGTTTTAAGGCTAGATAAGACGGAATATTTTGTGATGCTTGCATTGACTAAAAACTTTAAAATAAAAATCAAAAAAATTGTAAAGCAATTAAAAATGAGACAAAGAGAGTGCACGCTGACTTTTTTTTATGTACCAGTTCTGGGAAGCCTCTAAAATAAATATAGGCTTAGTACTTTAAAATTTATAGGCTTACTTTATATTTTCAATTTATTATACGGGTCAATAAAGTAAAGTAAGCTTTCGAAAAGCTGTATCAATCCACATTGGAGTAGCACTTGTGAAATTCACAAATACAAAGTCATTGCGATCTAACCCCTCGGAGAGAAGGATTTGTGGTTTACATCGACCACACTGCAATGTGGAAGTGGCAGGTTACATATATCTCTGAAATTCTGTAGGCGTTCATATACCTCCATTTAGCTTATAGTCAGCGTATAGTTTGTAAGAAGCTGTGATAGCTCATCGGTGAGACCGTGCGACTCTTTCGAGGGGAACACAAGTTCTAACCTGGGCAGGCACCAATGAGTTTTTCTATTAAAACTCATGTGTCTAATTGGTAATTGCAATTTATCACACACTTTTCGGTGAAGGATACCATCGTGAGGAAACCTGCATATCTCTAGAGAATTCTGGAGATATGTGTAACCTACCAATCCGCATTGGAGCAGTGTGGCAGGTTAAAACCTACCACGCTGCTCCAATAGCTCCAACCCTTCTCTTCAGAAATGGAGAGAGGAGGCCTATTCTTAGCAGTGGGATTGTAACAGGCTGCTACTTTACTTTACTTTTATAGTTTGTAATGTTTAATTAAACACATTTTATTGACCACAGGTGCCCTGCCATCCATGACGGACATCTCGGCTTCAACAGTCTCTATAACACAACACAATGTTTCTTTCAAAAACGTAACGCATTACTCATAGTTAATCGAGTCTAAGACCAAAAAATCCAGCGATAACCTTGAAGAACTCATTGAAACAAAGTACACGAGAACAGATCCAAAGCCTAAAATTATGGTTGCAAAAGGTTGCTGAACTTGAACTGAGCGACAGTGCTGCTTACCGGGAAAAATGGCGGCAGTCCACAACAGGAAGGACCTGGGAAATCACGATGCCCACGACTTAAGGAGAAGAAGAAATTTAATCTAAGATTTATAAAACTCTAGAAAGTTCTAGAGATTGAGACAACAAACTCTTGCTTAATTTTTACAAATAGGCTTGTAAAGTTGCGGCCTGTTACAAACCCACTGCTAGGAAAAGGCCTACGTTTCTGGAGAGAAGGGTAGGAGCTAAGACCTACCACGCTGCTCCAATGCGGATTGATAGGTTACACATATCGCCAGAATTCTCTAGAGATATGTAGGTTTCCTCACGATATTTTCCTTCACCGAAAAGCGTATGATAAATTGCAATTATCAATTAGACACATGAGTTTTAATAGAAAAACTCATTGGTACCTGCCCGGGTTTAAACTCGTGTTCCCCTCGAAAGAGTCGCACGGTCTCATCGCTGGGCTATCACAGCTTATAGGCTTGTTATTTTAACTATAATATTTAGTATTTATAAAAACTTATCAAATGTAGAATTAAGTAAAAACTTCTATGAATATATTATAAATTTTATAGCCGCCGTATGTGTAATATTTATGAAACAACAAACCAGCAATTATTGGTAATAATAAAACATTATACGCATCAGTGTGCTTGACATGTATCAGATTAATTGGATAGCGTACTAGATAGGTAAAACAATGGGCGAACCTGGTGTAACGTGCCTTATGATCATATGTCAATTGTTTTTGTGCGCCACAAACCATTTAAACTATAGTGGTATCTGTGTCTGGTTTAATGACAAACATATTAAACGTATTTTTACAAGTTCCCGTGTCTGTGGCAATGTTTAGTTTTGAAAATAATAACAACGTGAAATGCTGTTAGATATTTGTGTCCAACAGTGAACGTTCATTTTTAATATAATAAGAAAGGACTAGATAAATAAGTTTAATACAACTTAAATAGCTCTTCTATACGATAGTCCATATGATAGTCGTCGATAGCTTAATCTAATATCTTATCAAAATCCAACATTGGATTTTGTCAGGTTGACACGAAAATAACATACAAAAATTTACTATTATTACGCTTCAAACGATAATAATCTACTCTGATATTGCATATTAACGAGAAAAACTAATTTAAATCCTGGAAAATTGCAAACTTGCACATTTTGTTACTATATTTTATGAGTAATTTTCTGTGGCATCATATTTTAAACCCCTTTTCAAAGGTTTATCTTGAAACCGATTCATAAATATAGCAAATGGTTTTCATTATAAAATATTGTTTTGTATTTCTTAACAATATTAGTATAATGTAATTTACGCTAAAAGGACATAGCCAAATCGACCGCAAGGTTTAATGGAGTGTTGGTATGAAACAGTATTCCCATTTAAAGATTAATTCGATAACTGTTCATACGCATTTTCAGGCTTTTAAAGCTAAAGTGCGCGATAAAAGCAATTAAAACTTTAACAGCATCAACCCCTGCGCTTTCCAATGTCCTACCGCAATTTTGACATTTAGTTTGTACGGAAAAATGTTAATACATTTCCGTGGGCCGGCGAAGATAATTTGTTTTCAAAGTTCAATTATTCATACGCATTTTATAAGTTTTCCCAGTTCTAAACAAATTTGTTTTTACCTTCTATGACAGATAATTTGTCAGGACTGGTTGTGCGCAAGTCAAAGATAATTTATCTGTCTCAAGAGCTTTATTTATTACGCGTTCGCATCTTCGTTGAGCCCCTTAAAGTTGTTGGTTAATGGAGCTTCTTTGCGGCTGAGACGTCACTCACTTTCCGCTAGGGCGCAGGGGAGAGGGACGGAACGCAGGCTTATCCGGACATGTGGTCAGTCTGACCGCCTTATTTTTCTTTCTTTTAGTAAGCGACGGGTTAATGGAAAGCGAATGAACAGTTCGGATAAGTATTATCGATGCTTAGCGATGTTTTTCTTGTTTTCTCATACAGGAAAATCAAAACCGAATGCGAGCCTGTAAAAAATAGATATCAAGGATTCGAGGGAAATTGCGTCTATTTGTAAATACTGTTGTTGCTGGAACAGAAAGCAACTTGTCATCCTAAAACAAAATATAGGCAAGGCACCCCAAGATCCATTCATTCAAGTTAATATGATAAATGTGGAAGTCTATCTGCATCTCTGTCATGCTTTCTACATGCTGTCTACAGCTAATTCGCTAGACCAATATTTAAAGTATTTTCTTGGGTATAACGAAGAATTATAATTTTTTGCATCGAATGAGAATAATTTTTAATAATAATACATATTAATAATAACATAATATATAATAATATAATATAATAACATTATTAATAATACATATGGCAGTTCGTATCAAAGTAATTTAATACTCGTGTTATGGTTGACAGGCAACTGGTAAATATATACAAATATAATGCTAAAATAAACCCTTATGTATATAAACATACACCCAGACTTGACGAATCAACAAAATGTTTTCACAAAAATTAGAAATCGAACCCATGACCCGCGGAACTGAATGCAGGGTCACAGCCTCCTGCGCAAACGGACCACAGAAGTAACTCAAACACACTTTTACAAGTTCCTTTAGAACTTTGTGAGTTTTCCAAGCATATAAATAAAACTAAATTTTCCTAAATAAAAACACCTAATCCTTTAAAAGAGGCCGTTAACATTTATGTTTAATTAGTTCCTGAGCGCGTGAACATACAAAATTTGAGTGGTATTTCATGTGGGGATTAGGTGAGACTAAAGGGGGCAATGATGATTGATGATAGGATATGATTCGATTCCACTTAACGCATTATAAAGGGGTAATTTTATTGCCTCCTCTTGTTTTTGAAGTTACACTAATGAACAGAGTGACTCATCTTGTTTGCTGTCCTATAAATTGTTTAATATTATTTTACAGAGATCCAATTTCCGGCTATCCGATGGTTTTATGCAGCTGCGATTTGTATTATATTTATGTTAATAAATAGTTTAATATTTGATTTTTATACATTAACCAGCTGTGCCAGCGGCTTCGCCCGTGTGGAGGTCAGTGTGTCACAATTTTTTTCTAGAATTCAAATTTTAAACATAAAAGTAGTAATTTTGCATTAACCATAAAAGATAGAGACATGTTATCCCGGGCTTTTTTGTAGTATTTTTAAAGATCTACAATTCTCTAATACATTACTTTAGCGTATCTTCGCTAGGTTACGCAGCGCACGCGACTAAAGCTTCCAGCAAGCAAGTTTTTTAACAACTGCGCGATCTCCTTAACACAATTTACATTATACCGTTATGTACTATTTACCAAAACCATCCGGAAGTACACTACTCCGGACTACAAGCAATGGAAGATGGCGCCACGAGTAGTGTGCGTGGGGGAAAGGTGCGAGAACAGAGACCAGTCAGTCCATTGCTTGTCGTCGAGTGAGAAACAGTTTCTTGTGTAGTGTAAAGTGCAAGGAATAAAAAGAATTGAGAAGTAAGTACCTGTGACTTTTAATTTACTTCCCTTTACAAATTAAACTGTGACAGAAACCGTATGCAGATCGTTCAAAGATGTACATAATAAGCTCGAATCCTGCAGTTCAGAAGGTGGGATAAAGGAATCTGTAGCTAAAAAGCGTCCCTGATATATGAAATAATATTTTATTTTATCTTTGCTAGATGTTTTGAACTCTGTAAAGATATGAACTGATATTGTTATTTTTTTAATTATTATTCATTTAATTTATAATTATTCAATTTCAAGTACAGTAAATAATGCATTAGATCAGACAAGTATAATCTGATGCTAATACCTGTCATAAATAGTGAATACTTGTACCACCTAAATTAAACCTCCCGCTTTGCATTTATACATAATGTAGGAAAAGTAATGTTCGTTCTTGTGTTTTGCACTTTACTTTTACTTTATGGTAGTTGAGTTTTGATGAGGGAACAGTACACTAGGCGATTATTGTTTCTTGTTATTACAGTGGATGACGTTAAAGATTATCCATCGTCAAGTGATGGTGCGAGAGGCAATCGATCTCGCAGCCCTTTATTAAATAGTTCGAATCCATCAACCGTGGACAGCGGTTATCGCTTCAACTGTGCGGTCGGCAGCAGAGTCGTTCACGGAGCAGAGCATCGAGCCAACAGCCGAGCCGTCAGCCGGACCGTCAGCCGAGTCGATCACGGAGCAGAGCATCGAGCTGTCAGCCGAGCCGTCAGCGTATCCGTCAGCCGAGTCGACAGCCGAGCAGTCAGCCGAGCCGTCAGCCGAGCCGTCAGCCAAGCCGTCAGCCGAGCCGAACCCGCAGCCGTCAGCCGAGCCAACAGCCTAGCCGACAGCCTTGCTGACAGCCGAGCCGACCCCGCAGCCGGCCCCGCAGCCGGTCCCGCAGCCGGGCCCGAAGCCGGCCTCGCAGCCGGCCTCGCAGCCAATCACAAAGCCAGTTCCGCAGCCGGCGTCCCAGCCAACCCCGCAGCCGGCCTTGCAGTCAACCATACGGCAAGCATCACAGCCGGTCCCATAACCGGTCCAAAAGTCCCTTGATTCTCGGTGCAGCCAGAAGACAGTTATCGCCTCATGATCACCATCGAAAGTCAGGTACACATGTTTCTAATTCATTTGATGTCGGTAATCCTTCACAGAGTAATAACGATTTACTATTACTTGTGGATGCGGTTAAATCTGTTGTACGTACACAAGATCATGGAGATGGTCTAGGAAATATGTATAATACCATACCAGAGTTCGATCCCGCGAGAAAAGAACAGACGATGACTATGTGGTTACATAAAGTTAATGAGTCCTCATCTATTTATGGGTGGACTGAAAAACAAACTATACATTTTGCTTTGCCTAAATTAAGGGGTATTGCACAGCGTTGGTATGAGGGGCTATCGTCGGTCCTTTTCTCGTGGCAAGAATGGCAAGCGAAATTAATAGTAGAATTCCCATCTACGGAAAATTATAGTCAGATACTCAGTGATATGTTATCAAAAAGAGCCAGATTCGGGGATTCGCTAGAAACTTACTTTTATGATAAAATTGCACTGTCGAATCGATGTAGTATTACAGGTGTTAGAGCTGTTGAATGTATTTTACACGGTATAGATGATCGATCAGTTAGATTAGGCGCAGAGGCAGTCCAATATGAGGATCCTGATAGGTTACTGGCCTATCTTGGGAACGCGAGAAATAACAGAGTGTCAAGTGAGCGGAAATTAATAAGAGGACAAACTAGTAGCAAAGCGCAAGATACATCAGTTAAAGGGGTAATTAAAAACGTACGTTGTTTTAATTGCAAACAAGAAGGCCATATAGCTCCACAATGCCCACACCCGGTTAAGAAATGTAATAAATGCCAAAAACTAGGGCACGATTCGGAGCAATGCTACTCTAGAATGCTTCCATCTACGGACCAAAGGTCATGATAATTTCGAATAATAACCAATCAGGAGAGAAGTATTTTAAAGTGGCTGAGGTCAATGGCGTCCCCTTCAGAGCATTCATCGACTTCGGTAGGGAGTGCTGTATGATGAGATTATCTGACTCTAATACAATTGGCAATGAATGTGATAATAGAGACCTACCAATTCTAAGGGGATTTGGAAACTCCGTAGTTCATGCCATTGGGCAAAAGGAAGTAACTGTAAAGATTGACGGAGTACAGTGCAATGTTGATCTGTTCATTGCTCCTGATGAAGTAATGCATGTGCCGTTACTGATTGGTCACACATTTACGGAACAGCCTCATATAGCAATTCATAAAACTAGTGAGAAACTCAAGATACTACAGCAAACTAACGATATTACTATTAATTATAAAGTTGAATTGTTCTGTAAAGATGTAGCTACAGTTTCGGGTACTTCGGTTGTCAGTGTTTATGCTGACTCAGCTAAATCAAGCGCAATATACGTTGAGGGAGGCTTGAGACAAATTGACAATGTTAACTTCTCTGTTCTACCAGGGTTATTTGCTATGGATGATACAGAGGCGGGTAATATTGTCATCAATGTCCCGTCGGGAAAAATAGTCACCATAAAGAAGGATTATTTAATTGCTCGTGGGGTAATAGCGGAAGAAATTAAGGAATTAAAAGAGACAAAGATTTTTCGGGTGACCACCGAAAGTGAAAGTCCATACCAGCCTATTTGTAGTGGTGACGTCAGAACCGGACCCGATGTTACTCCTGAAGATAAAGCTAAACTTTTATCACTCTTAAATCGTTACAGAATCAGTTATCAGAATTAGGTTCAAACAAACTACGCCAGAAGAGCAAAACTACTCTTCTTACGATCTGGAGACACTCGCGGTAGTGTCAGCACTTCGAAAATTCCGAGTATACCTCATTGGTATATTATTTAAGATTGTGACCGATTGCAACTCATTACGCGCAACTTTCCAGAAACGAGATATGATACCTCGAGTTGCTCGATGGTGGGAACAAATGCAGGAATACATATTTAATATCGAGTATAGAGCGGGTTCGTCTATGGCCCATGTGGATGCTCTCAGCCGAAACCCGATTGAGGACTCGAGTAACTCTTTTTCGATTATGAATATTAGTGAAGGCAATTGGTTAGTTACTGTACAAAGTGCAGATTCGGAAATTCAACAGAAGGTTCAAATACTTAAAAATCCTAATCTTGATGATGTTGTAGATGTGAAAACGAATTATAAATTAAAAGGCGATAAGTTGTTTAGGGTTACTCCAGGAGGTGAAAGATGGGGTGCCAATGTCGGTCGGCCTCCTCGTGGCGCACCCTGGGCAGGTCTCTTGAATATGTTTGTATTCCAGGGGCCTGGCGGACGGACTGGCGGAGCCCGTAAACCCGGCAACGGGAACGGGGGCCTTCGGGTCGCGAGGAAGAAAACCTCTATAAAAAATTACCCGGGGGGGGCGGAAACGCCCACCATGCGCGGCGAGCCGTTCCGGCCGTGTTCTATGGCCGGTAGGCTTTTGGCTCTCAACTCGGGAGCCACGTCGGGAGAACCGTAACTCCGCAAGTAAGTGCGGAACCGGGGGCCGCTCTTCTCGTTTGAGGGGAGGGGCCACGAGGAAGAAAACCTCTTTAAAAAATTACCCCTAATCCCAAGGTTTTGGGGCTCGCTGAGGGGATGAATGGCTGGGGGGGGATTCCAGTCGCGAGGGCCCCACCTAATCCTAAGGTACAAACCCGCTGATAGGATGGATGGCCGGGAGGGCACCTGGTCGTTAGGGTTTCTTAAACAAAACTAACAATGGCAATGGACAAACGGCACGTATTGACTACCCAGGAGGGTCCCGGTTCTTCCGGGGAATCCCTCACCGTGGCTGACAATGTCGTTCACGGTCGCCCCAACGTATCTGGGGGGGCAACCACTGCTATGGAGGAGATAGGAGGGGGTGTCGACGGAATAGAGACCGGCTTGGCCGGTGTTCCAGTTGACACGTGGATCAGATCGCGGCGTAATGCTGCGGGAAGTGAGAAGAAGGTGTCAAAAGCTCGGAGCACCAGCACCAGCTCGGGTTCTGTAAGGAGCCGTAGTAGGACTCCTAATCTATCAAGGAGCGAGTCTGTGGAGGACGCTGCTGGCATGAGATTGCGGCGTACCGTGTCAAAGCGACCGAGGTCAGAGTGTGGGAGTGCTCACGATTCCGATGAGGATCTAGGCTCAAAAAAGGCCGATACTAGGTCCCATGTCATGGGTTCCCAAGATGGCCTCCAGGAGGCTCGTGTCATTTTACGGCGCTGTGAGGATGAGATGGACACAAGCAACGATGAACCGAGTGGCCGGAAGACTAGGCCTGCACAGCCTAAAGAGCCGTTGATGAGCGTCGACACGTCACGGGCTTGCGATGTGTTAGCGCAAAGCGTCGAGAAGATGAGGACGACTGTGAAGAAGTCTCAAAATCTTAAGGGAGACTGTCGAGGTAGTCTCAACGCGATCGCTAAAAACATTGAGGAGGTTGCGCGGGCTCTGGCCGAACGAACGGAGGCTGAGGAAATCCGCCTCCTGAGAGAGGAGAATAAAAGATTGGCCGCGGTGAATAACAATCTCTCTATTGAGATAGCAAAAATAAAGGAGATGTTAGTCACCACCGCTAACAAGGGGTCGGGGAAACAAGCGGTTTCTACTGTCACTTCGCAGCCGTCAAGGAGCTTGGCCATCGAGGAGGAATTAGCCATGCTCCGTAATATGTTTACGGCACGATTAGACAATCTGGAGACGAGGCTTCCTCCAGAGGAAAGATTGCGACCATCGCTAGCCGCGGATAGGAAAAAGGCTGAAGCGGTGGCGAAGGAGAAAGAGAAGGCGGTGGAAAAAAGGAAGCCGGCAAAATCCCGGAGGACTCCAGAGGCTACCAGACAGCCAACGACTAGTCAGTTGCAGGCTGAGATTGTGGTGATTGATCCCGCACCAGGTGGGTTGACTAAGGCCCAGAAAAAGAAAAAGGCCTTCAAAAACAAGAAGAGGTCTACCACGCAGGATGAAAAACGTCCCGAACCTAGACCGCTGCCACCGGCCCCCGCTTCAATGAGCGAGGGCTGGAATGTAGTAGCGCGAAAGGGCACAAAAAAGGGAAAGAAGCCTGAGCCTGCTCTGACCAACAGAGTGGTTGCCACAACCAAATCGCAGCCGAAGCAAGGGGGAAAGAAACTCCAGACCCCACGCTCGGCTGCAGTTGTAGTGACCCTTGATGAGGAGGCCAATGAAAAGGGCCTCACATATAAGGAGGTCCTAACTCGGGCCACCCGAGGCATCAAAATTGATGACTTGGACATCAGTGAGGGCTTGCGCCTCAAAAAGGCTGCCACTGGAGCCCGGATGTATGAAATTTCCGGGCCGACAAAGGTTGAGAAGGCGGCCGCCCTTGCAAGCCGCCTTAGGGAATTCTTTCACGACGAGCCGGCAATACGCGTGTCCACGCCTACAAAATGTGTGGAACTGCGTGTCATTGGTCTGGACGACTCTGCCGTCGAGGAAGATGTTGCTGCCGCGATCGCACAGGTCGGTGAATGTTCAAAGCAGGATATTCAGACCGGGGTGATCCGAAGGACGGGGAACGCGCTGGGGTCTCTCTGGCTCAGGGTCCCTGTTGCGGCAGCCAAAAAGGTGGTGGCGGCTGGCAGGCTGCTGGTGGGCTGGGTCTCGGCTCGGGTCCAGTTGCTCGAAGCCCGCCCGCAGCGTTGTTTCAGGTGCCTGGAAAAGGGGCACCTGAGGGCCGAGTGCACGTCGCTCATTGACCGCAGCGGCCAATGTTATCGTTGCGGTCAAAACGGTCACAAGGCCCAATCCTGTTCGGCTGCTCCACACTGTGGCAGTTGCGAACGAGCAGGGTTGAAAGCCGACCACCGGGCGGGGAGCGGGCAGTGCAAGGCACCGTCCGTTCCAAAGAGGAGGGGAAGGGGGGGTGATGGCCCGAGGGTCCCCTCGCCACCCACCGCCGGCCCGGCTCAGCCTTCTACGAGCCGGGTTATGGGGGATCCTATGGAGGTTCTTAATTGATGGCCTCCATACGATTCCTCCAGGCGAATATCATGCGCTCTACCAGGGCTCAGGACCTCATCTTCCAAACCTTGGCGGAGCGCATGGTGCACGTGGCAGTGATCTCCGAACCCCTTTTCGTTCCGTCGGGCGAGGAGTGGATCGGAGACCGCAATGGGGACGTGACCATCGCGTCCAGGGCTGCAGCTGGCTCCCCAGCTCTGGAGCGCGTGGTGAGGGGATGCGGATACGTCTCCGCCAAGATTGGGGACCTATCCGTCATCGGGGCGTACTTTTCACCTAATAGACCGTTCTCCGACTTCGAGCTCTTTATGGCTGAAGTTGGAGACTTGGTGAATAGGTTACGCCCCGGCAAGGTAGTCCTGGCCGGAGATCTCAATGCGAAATCCGCCGCGTGGGGATCTCCGGTCACGAACGTCAGGGGCAAGTTCCTGGAGGAATGGTTGGCCTCGGCTGGGATGGCCGTCATGAACCGGGGGACGGCTGACACATGCGTGCGTTGGAATGGCGGCTCCAAAGTCGACGTTACCTTTGTTGACGCCGCCATGTCACCATGTGTCAGGAATTGGGAAGTAATGGTAGGTGCGGAGTCTCTCTCGGACCATCGATACATATGGTTCGAGGTCTCCACGCGCTCCACTCCCACTCCCACTTCTTCCCGGTCTAATAGAAGTGGTGGCCCTCGGTGGTCTTTAAAGAAAATGGATCCCGAGTTCTTGGTCGAGGCCGCAATTGTCCAGGCGTGGGTGGCAGGGCCCACGGGGGGTGATGTAGCCGCGGAGGTTGAGGACCTGCAGCGGCGGATGTCGCTCGTTTGCGACGCCAGCATGCCGAGGGTGCGAAACACAGGGCTGGCATGCGGGGTATACTGGTGGTCGGAGGAGCTGGCGCAGCTGCGTGACCAGTGCAGAGCTGTGCGCTACCGGTTATCCCGCTACAGGCGTCGTAGGCGACACGACGTCGAAGAGGAGAGACGCCGTTACGAGGCCTATAGGGCTGCCCGCGCTACTCTGCGGGTGGCCATCGCCGAGGCTAAGGACAGGGCCCACAAGGAGATGGCCGAGGAGCTCAATCGGGATCCGTGGGGGAGGCCGTACAAAGCGGCGCGAAAGAAGCTTCGCGCCCGCGCTCCCCCCCTCACCGAGAGCCTTCGGCCGGATTTCCTCGAATCCGTGGTGGAAACCCTGTTTCCGCAGGCGGCCGCGGTGGTTCCGCCTCGTATGGCGCCTCTGGAGGAGGAGGACGGCGCTGTATCAGGTGCGCCGGGGGTGTCGGAGTGGGAGTTAGCCGGGGCGGTGAGTCGGATGAAGGCGAAGAACACTGCCCCTGGGCCGGACGGCATCCCTGGGCGCGCCTGGTCTCTTGCCCTGGGTCCGTTGGAGTCTCAACTCAGGGCAACATACAGTGCCTGCCTCGAGCGGGGCCTCTTTCCCCGTAGGTGGAAAACGGGGAGACTGGTCCTGCTAAGGAAGGAGGGTAGACCGGCCGATACACCCTCCGCGTATCGGCCCATCGTTTTGCTGGACGAGGCGGGGAAGCTGCTCGAACGAATAATAGCTTCCCGCATAGTCCAGCACCTCCAGGAGGTAGGGCCCGACCTCAGTCGTCTCCAGTGCGGATTCCGCCAGGGCAGGTCCACCCTCGACTGTATCGAGGGTGTAAGACATCTGGCGGAGGAGGCGACAACTCGGGGCGAGGTTGTGTTGGCGGTGTCGTTGGACATCGCTAACGCTTTCAACACCTTGCCCTGGGGAGTGATCAAGGAGGCCCTACGCTTCCACCGCATCCCCATGTACCTGCAGCGTGTTGTCGGTAATTATCTGGCCGACCGCGCTGTCGGGTACCCGACGGCTGGGGGTGGGTGGAAGGAGCGGAGGATGTCGTGCGGTGTTCCACAGGGGTCGGTTCTTGGCCCCCTTCTGTGGAACATCGGCTACGACTGGGTGCTGCGCGGGCAAATGCTTCCGGGGGTCCGTCTGTTCTGCTACGCAGACGACACCCTCGTGACTGCCCGTGCGAGCACCCACCGGGAAGCCCGTGTGCTGGCGACTGCGGCCACCGCACACGTTGTGGCGCGGATTCGCCGGTTAGGACTGGGGGTGGCTTTGGAGAAATCCGAGGCCATTTGCTTCCACAGGCCTCGGATGGCGCCCCCAGTGGGCTCCCGGTTGATGGTGGGCGGGACGTCCATCGTAATCTCGGGTACTCTACGGTACCTGGGATTGCTCCTCGACAGCCGATGGACGTTCGAGGCTCACTTCCGGCGGCTCGCCCCCAAGTTAACGGCGACCGCCGGAGCCCTGAGCAGGCTCCTCCCGAATTTGGGGGGGCCTAATGCAGGCTGCCGGCGCCTTTATGCCGGAGTGATCCGCTCTATGGCCCTGTACGGCGCTCCCGTGTGGGCGGAGCGGCTGACTGCGGGGTCCCTGCCTCTGCTGCGTGGAGCGCAGAGGATCATGGCGGTCAGACTCGTGCGGGGCTACCGGACCATTTCCGGCGAGGCGGCCTGCGCCTTGGCTGGGTCCCCTCCCTGGGACCTGGAGGCCAAGGTGCTCGCTCAGGCCTACCGCCGCAGAGTTGAAGCCCGTTCATTGGGGGGAGACTCTGCGGTGGTAGAGGTAGATTGGCGGAGGGAAGCTCAGGAGGAGCTCCTTCGCCAATGGAGGCGGCAGCTGGAATCGCCCAGTGCAGGAGGCTGGACGATTTCAGCCATCCAGCCCATTCTCCAGGGCTGGGTCGCCAGGAGGCATGGGGTCCTCACCTTCCGCCTGACGCAGGTGCTCTCCGGACATGGTTGTTTCGGGTGGTATCTGTTGCGGGTGGCCCGGCGCGAAGCGTCCGGTGTGTGCCACGAGTGCGGCGCCGATTCCGATACGGCGTTGCACACGCTCGCGGACTGTCCAGCTTGGGCGGTTCAGCGGGCGGAGCTCGTGGCACAGGTGGGGCGCGACCTCTCCTTGCCCACTGTGGTTCGTGCCATGGTGGACAGGGAGAGGTCGTGGGCAGCGATGGCCTCCTTCTGCGAGCACGTCATTTCGCAGAAGGAGGCGGCGGAGCGGGTCCGGGAAGTCGAGTCCCGGGATCCGATCCGCCGCAGGCGAGCCGGGCGCAGGCGACTCGCTCAAGACCGTCGCATGCCGCCCTAACGGGGACCTTCTGGGCGTTCCGAACGGGGTTAATCGGACGCCTTCCTTATAAGGTCCCCGAGGCGGTCGATGCATCTGGTGCTCCCGATGCATCGTCCAGCGGAGGGAGGGGCCACTTTTAGAGAGGCCCCGACCCAGAGGTGGCGCACTCTGGGGTTCAGAGTTGCTGCTGGCGGGAGTGGGGTCAAATAAGGCACCCTGCACCCGCCACCAGCAGCGTGGTGGAGCACACAGGTTGTTTTAGTCGGTGCGAGTCCGACATAACCACCGCTCGTCCCCGTCGGGCGGTGGTACCCATAAGGGGTTTTTTCCTGTTCAAAAAAAAAAAAAAAGGAGGTGAAAGATGGGTTGTACCGAAAGGTGTGCGCTGGCAAATCGTCAAATGAAAACACGACGATATTGGATATTTTTCTGTTGATAAGACAATAGAAAAGATTAAGGCTTCGTATTGGTTTCCGAAAATGCGCAGCTTTATTAAGAAATATGTCACTTCATGCCTTGAGTGTTCTTATTCTAAATCAAGAGCAGGGAAGAAACCGGGTTTCCTACATTCCCTCGAAAAAATTGATATTCCTTTTGACACGGTTCACACCGACCATGTTGGACCCTTTGTGCGTACCTCCAAAGGTAACATGTATATTTTAGTACTGATAGATGCTTACACAAAATATATTTATTTAAAACCCGTTAAAAATACTAAATCACATACGTCTATAAAAGTTCTTAAGGAATATTTTGGCATTTTCGGAGTACCACGGAGACTTATTTCGGACCGTGGGTCCTCTTTTACTAGTCTTATGTTTAAGAAATTTATGTCTGAAAAAGGTACAAAACACGTGTTGAACGCTGTCGCCTCTCCAAGGGCCAATGGACAGGTTGAACGCTATAACAAGATTATAGTAGATGCATTAACAGCTAAGACTATAGGTACATCTGACAACAAGTGGGACGACCATCTACCTGATGTCCAGTGGGGCATAAATAATACTCTCAATAAAGGGATTAATCGCACTCCTTCTGAGGCGCTATTCGGAATAAGGCTTACGGGATCTACGGAAAGCAAGTTAAGTCTGAAATAACAGATAATTCTAAGGTTGACCAAGGATATGATCTTGACCAAACCAGAACCGACATAAGAGATGAAATGAACGCACATATCAAAGCCTGTCAACATAAGCAGAAAGAATCTTTTGATAGACGTCGCTGTCAACCCCCAAAATATCAAGTTGGAGACTTGGTAACTTTAGAACGACAAGTAGCAGCGACGGGGCAGAGCAAAAAGCTAATACCAAAATATCAGGGTCCTTACAGGATAACGGCTCTCCTTGATCAAGACCGTTTTGCTATCGAAGATACCCCACTGACAAAGAATCAGGGTAGACGTTTTTCTTCCATTGTAGCAGTGGATAAAATCAGACCATGGCTTAATTTTAATAGACCACACGTAAGTGAGGAATCTTTTAGTGAATCCGACGAATAAGGCAGACTAACACTTTTAATTTTACTGAACAATCGTTTATATCTGTAATTTATGTTGTTTTATCTTTTAAATTGTTCTATATACATGTTTATATAAGAGTGATTGATATTTACAAGTATTAATTCGTGATTTATTTAATAATTATTTTGAAAATCAATGATGTCTTTGACAATTAGTTTTTAATTTTATTCTATTTATGTGAGAATTATTTACAAGAAATTATTTATGTTTAACTAAATGAAATAAATAACAGAAAGATTTATGTAATGAGGCCCTGTTGCCGAGTATTCAAGACAAATTGTATGGGGCCTGTTGCCAGGTATTCAGGACATATTGTATGGGGCCTGTTGCCAGGTATTCAGGACGTAAGGGGCCTGTTGCCGGGTATTCAGGACTGATTCTATGGGGCCTGTTGCCAGGTATTCAGGACGTAAGGGGCCTGTTGCCGGGTATTCAGGACATATTGTATGGGGCCTGTTGCCAGGTATTCAGGACGTAAGGGGCCTGTTGCCAAGTATTCAGGACATTCACATAATTATATTGAAATGTTATGAGTTATAATTTAAAAAGTGAATATCATATTTTGTTTAAAATTGTTAATATGGGTTATTTCTGCGTATGAGGACATACGATAGCATTTGGATGGCCGACTGTCATCAACATTGTATTTTAAATACTGATTTTGTGTTATTTTAAATTAAGATAGTGTATTGACTACAAGCAATGGAAGATGGCGCCACGAGTAGTGTGCGTGGGGGAAAGGTGCGAGAACAGAGACCAGTCAGTCAATTGCTTGTCGTCGAGTGTGAAACAGTTTCTTGTGTAGTGTAAAGTGCAAGGAATAAAAAGAATTGAGAACTAAGTACCTGTGACTTTTAATTTACTCCCCTTTACAAATTAAACTGTAACAGAAACCGTATGCAGATCGTTCAAAGATATACATAATAAGCTCGAATCCAGCACTATGGTAAAGAGTTGCTGGGTTTACTCAGTTTACAAACTTAGCTTACGTTACAAAATTAATAATGAAATTATTTTGCTATATTACGGATTATAGCAAAATAATTTCCTTATTACTTTTGTATTATGGATCTCCGCAAATTAACACCTAATTCTATAAATTATTTTACTTACTTTGTTCGTGATAGTTTTGTGGAAAGGCGCCAATGAGTTTTGATAATAAAATTTATGTGCCGAATTGATTATTCTATAATATAAATAAACGGCTCACATCGAGACAAAACCTAAGTACCTTTATACAAGGTGACGTGCCGCATTGACGTGGTCGCGGGTTCGATTCCCACCGAGGGCCATAATTTTCTATAAACAATTTGTTGTTTCTTCGAACCCGGCTGTATCTTCGTATTTAAGTATGTATTTAATAATTATATATGTAGTATATTAACCAGTTGTCCGTCATCCATAACAAAAGTATTAAGTTACTTACTTTGGGGACGGCCGTGTATGTAAGTGTCCCATACATTTATTTATTATTTATTTATTCATTTCGGCACAGAAAGATAATTCTGGGGTAATCTGTAATCTATCAATCCGCAATGTAGCAGCGTAGTGTGTCTTTAGCTTACTCTAAACATTCTCTCTAAGAAGGAGAGAGGCTTTGCCCAGTAATGGGACAGTAATAGGAAGATTCTATTGTACCATGAAATATCACAAAAAAAATCCTTAAACCAATCGCTTACCCAATCATTTAACATTTATGAAATTGTAGTTATTGGTGTAGTTCAATATATTAATGAGATTTTCATATCGTTCTTGGATCGCTAGAGTAGTCATTAATACTATATACGAGGCGCCCTTAGCGGTCACAATTTCGCCTATTCACGATTCGACCCTCGCCAATCCCGTTAGCCTTTAAATTGAACCTAAATAATGCATGATCTAACCTTAAAATCTCATTTTATGTTATTACTTTTACTAGCTGAAGTTATTTCAACAGTATCGGTTTGCTATCTAAATGCAAATGTAGCTTTGACCATCTCAATAGCGAGACAAGGGCCAACATGTGACTTGATATAAAAGTTTACACGTAATGTATATTTTGTGGGGCTTATACCGGAATATCCTAAATTTTACTGCGTTTTATCATCTGGATAGAGATCTTTTCTGAGGCTTATATATTAGGCTACAATATTCCCGTTTTTGCTTCGAGAACAGGATAAACGCAAAGTACATAATTTGGGGCATATTAAAACTTAAGTTGACGCGACCGAAGTTTCGGGTATAACTTGTTATTTATGAATAAGTGAAAAAGTCCCGTACACTTTTGGTGGATATTCATTTTTCCTTATTTAACAAAGGATAATGCATTTTCAGAAATTTCAGCATAGCTAATTTTAAAATCACATTTCAGTTTTTCATGGAACAAAAAGTAGATAAGGGGTTTTGGCGGTAAATAGATTCAGTAGAGCATTTCCATGTCTCGGTGGTGCGGCGGGCAGAGTACGTCCGGTAGTGTTACACTACTTACGAGCACAAGTTATAGTCCAATGCTAGGCAAAGTCTTCCTTCCTCCTTTCGAAAGGTGGGAGCTAAGTTCACCACGCTACTCTAGAACGGATTGGTAGGTTATACATATGTATAACCTACCAATCCGTTCTGGAATATTTCTGGAATATTCCAGAAATATTCCAGAAACTTTCATACTCACAGTAAATTTTAAAAACTTGATTACGATAGATATTTGCTCAAAATGTTAAAGAAACAGAACTTTCTCTTATTCTCCAGTATAAGAGAAATTATAATATATATTTTATTGACATGAACACTAGAGATTAAGAAAAATAATAATACAGATACTATATATAACCTTGCATCATGTGTTAAGCAAATGCATGCAGAGCCTTGCGTTAAAATGCGTTATCGTAAAATCGTATTACGATTTTGCCGTGGAGCCTATCCTCCTGATGATGCTTCGGTTTCGGAGCGAAACGATCGTCGAGATTTTGGTGGTGGTTGTGTGTACTGCTTGTGTGCATTGTTGCTGGTGGAGGCGCCTTGGGATGCATGTGGTGACTTGTCCTGCATGTGTAAGGTACGTGAATTTTGCCTGCTTTATGCACATTGGCATGCCTATCTGTAATATGGAATTCCGCAAAGTAACGCCTGTTTCTATAAATCATTTAAAAATAATAATATTATATTAACACGTCAAGAACACTATTTATTACACGCTACGTAGACTTTAAGTTTATATAAATAATTTTAAACTCAAGTCAAGTAATTATTATGAAACTATAGGCGAGACAAATAATTTTGACAATTACTCAAAGATTTAATGACTCTTTCTAAATATGTTTATCTAACCTCTATTTTCGCAGTATTCTAAAGTTGCCCGTAGTGTAATACGATCTTACACGAGCGGCTAGGTACGTTAATTACATAAAATTGTGACGTCACCGGAGGATCGCGCAATGCCTTAGGTGAAGTTGCACGGACGAGTTTCAGAATTTACTGCTATTTAGCACACAATGGATTTAGCTAAACTTCAGTATTTATATTCCTGATTATATGCATAAAATTATTTCAGTATATAAATTTAATATTACCTATTTTACCTTTTCCATATTTTCTGTTAATAGTACAAGAAAAAGTAGTAAGAAAAGGTAAAATAGGAAAGAGTTATCTTGCCGTATTAAAAAAACGGAACCTATGACAAAAGTATAAATTAGTTGGGCACTTAATTGTTTTTTTTTGTATTCGAGATTTGTTAACATTTGACATTACACGGGTAAAATCATATAAACTGATAAAAAAGTGTTGATGCATAGAATTGTAGGGTCACCTTAATAATTATTATTAGCTGCGCCTCAAGGAACATAAACACATACCCAAAGACACACACACACACATACACACTCATACACCCAAGTACACTATAAAATTTGCTTATTTTATAATAGTTATTTAATTAGTAAGAACAAAAGCATTGATGTACAATATATTCTTATTAACTCGCTGCCGTGTGGTATCCGGCTGAGTAGAATAGACCACCCTTATTTCTTACCGAGGTGTGGTAAAGGGCGACCATGGTTAGTTGATCTGCTGTGTGGATTCCGGCTGAGTAGAATATATCACCCTAATTCTTTACCGAGTTATCGTAATAGGCGACTAAGGCAAGTTGTCAGGCAGGCGGCCGGTCGTAAAATAACTGGTCGTGTAACAACATGGTTACTACGAGTTGCGCTGACCCCACTTAGAGTGGTATAAGGGCAGGAATTCTCCTGCATCATCATTCGATGATGATGATATTCTTGCTAACTCAAGTTCGATATCGAATTACAACACGTTAATTTTTATAAGTAAATAATGATATCAATATATAAGATCTAGGAAAGTTAAAAGTAAAAAAAGTAAAGTAACGGCCCGTTACAATCCCACTACTGGGTATAGGGCCTCCTCTCTCCGTTTTTTCGAGAGAAGAGTTGGAGCTAATACCTACCACGCTGCTCCAATACGAATTGGTAGATTACACATATCCCCAGAATTCTCTAGAGATATGCAGATTTCCTCACGATGTTTTCCTTCACCGAAAAGCGTGTGATAAATTGCAATTACCAATGAGACATAAGTTTTAATAGAAAAACTCATTGGTGCCTGCCCGAGGTTTAAACTCGTGATCCTCTCGAAAGAGTCGCACGGTCTCACCACTGGGCTATCACAGCTCGGAAAGTTATTAATACTAAATTAGTACAAACCGCCCATTATTTATCTGTATATTATCGAACGTAAGATATAATTTCATAATTAAATGATCATTAATACCCTTTACAAAATTGGCATAGCATTATAACAGTTTAAGTAATGTAATGGCAAAGTTACCACGCATCAGCAGCTATTTGAAATTGAAAATTACAATCGAGTCAATAGAAGGACGAATTTTCGCAGATTTGTTTGCCGAACGAGAATAAATAACTGAGCTTAGATTATAGCTGATACAGATTTATTTCATCCGACGACGGATTTAAATAAAATCTGTATTGATAATGTTATTAATATTTCATCGTTATAATGACCCACATACATTTTTGCATCTTTTTAAATACTAACAAATTAAAAAATTTATAGAATTAGGACTTAACTTTGCAGAGCACAATAATATTTTGCTAATAATACGCAATAAAGTAAATCATCGCCACCACAATGCACGCAAACTCAACTATCGTCCTGCCCTGGAACCGAAGCACCCTCAAGAGATAGACGCCACGGAAAAAATAAAATTTAAATTAAAATTTATTTTTACGTAACATTATGTACAAATGTTATCGTATGAACGCATATCACTAGCATCCAGCGGCTACCCACGACCTATTTGAGGTCGTCAGTCTACCAATGCTGGACCTTAGAACAACAATGCCCATCGGTTCTTCGTACTATGTGCCCCGCCCGCTGGTATTAGCTTCACGGTACAGCTAAAAGATAATTTTTCGTTTTTCTACGGATCTCTTTTTTCTGATCTGATCACGTAGAGATCTCAATGTTTAGTTCGGTGCTTCGCCCGCTCAGTGACCCCGTCGTTAATAACGTAAATCTGAATTCCGCTGCTTCCATAAAAAGAATCAAAATTAAAAATGTAAATTGGAGAACATTCACGTTCTGAAGTTTAAAGTATTTTCTTGCGGGTAAGTTTAAATTAATGTATAACGTCACATTAATTTTGCATACGGCCAATGCTATCCAGTTGGAGGTTCCGTCATTATTTTATTAGTTTCCAGCTAATTTTAATTTGAGAACGTACCTTAATTTAAAGACTCCGCCTATTTTCTTAACTTAAAGACCATACTATTGTTTTATTTTTGTTGTAAAGTAGTAAGTAGTAAGGTTTGAACTCGTGACCACCACCAAGAGTCGGACGGTCTCACCGCTGGGCTATCACAGCTCTATTTCTATTCATATTACTATACATTATTTCTCTTGACACGTCAAATTTTGTCTTTCCAAGACGTTCTTGTCGGTCTCCATTCAATGAGTATGCGGTTGGAATGCGGAACATTCACGATCCTTTTGATGAAAGCTAAGATTAATTTCGGAGGGCTTGAGAGCTCAAAGGAAATTTTAGAATGTAAGTGCATTAATAAAGGTTTTTAGACTCCCCATAGGCACTCTTTTATCGTCAGAAATGTCTTTATTAAATTTATGGGCTATTACGTGTAAATTTGGTGACTTTATTGCTCGAGTCACTGCTAAAAGTAAGCTTTTAGGTGGCCTTTTAAAGTTTACTAAAAGGTTTTTAAATTGTTGTGACTCTACGTATTCAACAAAAATAAAAATATGTAGTAATTTTTTTACTATTTTCATATATATCATTTTTGTTAAGTGTTACCGCTCTTCTAATTTGTATCATATAACTGATTAATAACTAAATTAGTAATTTTGTAGGCGCAATTAAAGATTTAATATATCCTTAATCGCAACTATTTACTAATCTTAATAATATCCGTTCGTTACATTGCTCTGTGATAGTT
Source organism: Morpho deidamia (assembly GCA_947086505.1). Classification (NCBI taxonomy): domain Eukaryota; kingdom Metazoa; phylum Arthropoda; class Insecta; order Lepidoptera; family Nymphalidae; genus Morpho; species Morpho deidamia. Next base: position 9,529,442 of record CAMTZC010000025.1, read on the forward strand.
ACCAAAAATGTGCAGAAGAAACTACTGGTCCTTATATATGTATACTATAAATATATTTTAGTTAATTGCATATAGTATATACCACTGAATAGCGATAATTTCAACACAATGAGCAAATGAGTAATCAATTTGAATTCGGTTTTGACTATGCTCACATACAGCTCGAGCTTAGAGTCCATAGAATTCAGATTTACATACCTGTGATGGCTTGAGCTCGAGTGGCCGGTCGTAGAGCTCGAAATAGGTGAGCGGGTTGGATATGTCCCAGAACCGCCATGTCCTTCAGACATTACAAATTCTGAAACAAAAGAAAAGGTTATTGGTTAACATTATATATGTATATGTACAGATTTTAATTTGGTTATTTATTTAGTTATATTCGATTTTAAATTCATTTAATTCAATTAATTTTGTTATTATGTCATGTTATAAGCAGTTTTCTGAAAAACATTCTAGTAAGTTCTGGACTCGGCAGGAGTTTTTATCGCATGTCCAGTTGGTTGGCGAGGTGGCGTTCTTGAGTTTTGATTAGATAACATTAGTTGCATTTTGAATTTATTCAAATTCAAATTCTAAATTCAAAATATTCTTTATACAAGCAAATTTGTAAACTTCGGAAAGCTGTTCATACCGAGAACAATCATCATGAAACTCGGTGGTTGCTCTTTTCACAGAATAATTCTTATTACTTATTATATATAGTTATTGATGTTTTGTACAGGATCGAAGAGTAGCTATATCCACGCATTCTTATCGTCTAAGTAATCCTCAATAGTATAGTAGGCTTTCTGTATTAACCTTTTTTTAATAGTGTTTTTAAACTGCTGTAACGGTAAAGTTAAAGTAGATTGCGGAATTTTATTATAAAATCTTATACCTAAACCCACAAGCGACTTATGTACTTCTGCAAGGCGCAGAGCAGGAACCGCAAGCTTATATCGATTCCTATTGTCAATCTTTTTATAATTATGTATATTCTTATATTTTTATAATTTATATATTCTTATTATAAACTCAGTAAAAATAGTTAATACTTAGAATGAAATTATTACCATTTCGTATCTCGAAAGCTCAGCTTCTTTTGGGACATTATCATTACCTTTAGTTACTTGCTGGTTGCAACAGGGACAGTTTACTTAGTTTTAAATGATTTTAGGTTATTTTATAAAAAAATCTTGAGCAATAAAGCTGTATCTTCTAGAGAAATATTTTAAGTTCTCAGATTGAATTACTTTTTTTCAACTCCTTTAAACGATGTCAGTTATGTCTACATTGTATCTTGGTTACCTTGACGCATTTACTTAAGGCCCCTGTAGTAACTAGTAAAAAAGGTCGTATAAAGGACTTTAGAAATATTGAACGTGTATAAAATCAACCCTCAAGTCAGTTTTTTAAGGCAAAATGGCACTTTATTAACTATATGAGGTTCACACGAATACGAAAGGTGTAAATGTGAACTACCTATGACTACTTTTCTCTTTTTTACATCAGTGGGAATAGTTATTAATCTCGTCGTGAAATTCAGGCCATAATGTTACTTTAATTTGAATAATTTGCTAACAATTTTTTTGACGATGTTTGGCTCCGTTTGTAAAATAAACTTCCTCCTAATTAAAAGTATCGTTACTAGTAATATTTTAGTCCTATAAATATATTTAAAAGTTTATATGATACGTAATCTACATACCATATTGCTTTTGATTTTCTTAAAGAAGAATGAATTTTAAATATTTACAGTATTGTTAAGGTAAACCCGTATAAATCATACATAGATACGAAATCCGATTATTCCTGTTCTCGGCGGAGCAAAGCCTTTTCATTTCTGCGTCTCTTGTTGTGCTTTCTCGTGTATCTTTGTTTGAAAATTCCCTTGTGCATTGTAAAGTAAAGACTTAATATACGAAATTGACGTGATATTATTATATTGCTATATTTATTAAATGTTCACTAAATATTGTTTCAATATGTTAAATAATCCAAGTCCCAAGGGTATATTGCACGCTTAGTATTAAACTGACCGAATTCAAAACCGATAGACCTGCTCTCTCCGTTTCTGGAGAGAAGGGTTGAAGCTATGACCTACCACGCTGCTCCAATGCGGATTGGTAGGTTACACACATCTCGAGAATTCTCTAGAGATATGCAGGTTTCCTCACGAAGTTTTCCTTAGCCGAAAAGCGTGTGATAAATTGCAATTATAAATTAGACACATGAGTTTTAATAGAAAAATTCATTAGTGCCTGCCCGGGTTTGAACTCGTGTTCCTCTCGAAAGAGTCGCACGGTCTCGCCGCTGGGCTATCACAGCAATGAGCTGTGATAGCCCAGCTATGTGCTAATTGAATAAAATACTTTGTAATTCTTATTTTAATGCTATCACGATTTGAACTATAAAAAGCTAGTGTCCTGCTTTTCCAAGTTATAGGTCTCTTTAACACTCACGAGTTTTGTAGTCGATATGCTTCGCTTTATTGCAATTTACCACAAAACAACTTTTTGAGTTCTAAAAGCTCTGCGATTTTGTCGTGGAGTCTATCTCTTGATGATGCTTCGGTTGTGGGGCGAAACGATTGTTGAGTTTGTGATAGTGAATGTGCGTAGTGCTTGCGTATTGTGGTGGCAGTGGTGGAGGTTTGTGCATGTGTTTTTACGAATCCTGTATGTATCGGGAATGAAAAAAACGGATAGTCCACTATACATTTAGCACTTTATATATTTTCTATTTATTGTGTCGCGGATTATAGCTTAATAATTTTTATTATTACTTTTATATTACGGTTCCCCGCAAAGTAACGCGTAATTCTATAATATTTTTTGAGTTCTGTAAATTTAACACAATAAGTGTACGATATGTCGCTTTGACGATTAGTTTCAGTTAATGAAGTTTTAATATTAATATGTCTTACGGAATATTGTTATGGGGTAAATGCGCGGACATTGAAAAAATTTTTGTGTTACAAAAAAGAGCCATACGTGGCATTTACAATTTAAATTCGCGCGATTCCCTGCGAGAGAAGTTTAAGGAAACAGGTATTCTTACATTAGCTTCACAGTATATTTTTAGTAATTTAATTTTTGTACATATGAATATACATAATTATAAAAGGATTGGCGACGTATATAATAGACAAAGTAGGAACCGACATAAGCTTGCGGTTCCTGCTTTGCGCCTTGCAAAAGTTCGTAATTCGTTTGTGGGTTTGGGTATAAGATTCTATAATAAAATTCCACAATCTACATTAACTTTACCTTTACAGCAGTTTAAAAATACTATTAAAAAAAGGTTAATTCAGAAAGCCTATTATACTATTGAGAATTACCTGGAAGATAAGAATGCGTGGATATAGCTTCTCTTCAACCTGTACAAGACATTTATAACTATATGTAACTAGTGATAAGAATTATTGTTGGAAAAGAGCAATCGCCGAGTTTCTTGCTGGTTCTTCTCGGTAGGAACAGCTTTCCGAACCAGCAGTAGATGTTGACGATTCAAAAGCACTTGTTTACAAGTTTACTTGAATAAAGAATATTTTGAAAAAAAATTAAACTTCGCTCCTCTCCTAAAAGGGGCTACTTGTATTTTTTTATTTATATTTTATTATAAGACATGAAGACCTATAGAATATCTTTTGTACGGACTAATTCGTTTAGACCCCTACTAATGGAAAATTGTTTGGTTAGATCTATGACGAAAAAGACTGAAACATCCATCATGCTCAGAGGCCACATTAGATTGATCGCTGGTGCCGGGTGCGCGACGCAAATATACCGCGAGAGCGGGAAAATACTAAGACAAAAACGGTAAGAGCAAACAAATGCGGTGTCGATAGCGTGACAGAAGGATTGATAGTTACTAAGCGCCCCGGCTGTTCTTTTTCTATCCTTTTAGGGTGGTTTAAAATAATATTAAGTATTTACCAAAAGTAAACTTGCCTATTAAGTCATCTGATCGTATTATAAATGATTATGTAGTCGATTAGATAGATCGCAACACTCGACACTGGAAGTGATATATTAACCATATTTTTAAATTTGTTTGCACCTGAAATATTATCGGAATGCTTGTAGAGGCACCGATGAAGCTTGCTGCTTTTTATAGCTTTTTAGGGAAGAAAACCAAAGCCATATAAGTTATATCTTATTTTACCTGACAGCGCTTCACCATATTCACAACTATTGACGATGAAAACACGAAAACAATCCAAAGAACTAAACAGAACTACTTTGCTATAATCCACGTGGGTTAAACGAATGCATGCAAAGCTAATGTGTATGAAGCAGGCAAAATTCACGTACCTTACACATGTAGGACAAGTCACCAAATGCATATTAAGACGCCTCTACCAGAAACAATGGACACAAGCAATACACACAACCACCGCCAAAAATTCGACAATCGTTTCGCCCCGAAACCGAAGCATCATCAGGAGGATAAGCTCCACGACAAAATCGTAATGATTACGATTAAGATCGCATTATGATTCTGTCGTGGAGCATATCCTCCGCAATTCCGCAAAGTAAGGCCTGCTTCTATAAAACATTCAAAGAACTAAAGTAAACTTATATTTATTTATACTTATAGCTAATAAGTTATATTTATAACTAACTAGCTGTGCCTGCTGCTTCGCCCGCGTGGAATTTTAAATATAAAAATAGTTATTTTAAATTAACCGTGAGAGATAGATATGTATCTATGACAGCATGTGCTGTCGCAGACTTTTTTATAGTATTTTTATAGATCTACATTTCTCTAGTACATTTTTTTTTCGAACTGACTGTATGCTGTTAGCCCTAATGGCTTTTACAGCGTCACCGGGCGGGACGGGCGAGCGCAGAAGCATCGTCGAGCTTGCAAAATGCAGAAAGTAAAGCGCCGAAGCTCTACTTAAGTCGGGGAACGGCGTCGTAAGGGTGCCTCCTGTGAGAGAGGCACCCTTCTCTAGTACATTACTTTAGCGTATGTCTGCTAGTTTACGCATCGCACGCGACTAAAGCTCCCAGCAAGCAAGCTTTTTAACAACTCCGCAATCTCTTCAACACAATTTATATAATACCTATATGTACAATTTACCTAAACCATCATGAAGTATCATCTATCTCTTGGTGAAAACAGTGCAAAAATCCGTTCAGAGAAAATCAATTACATGCAGACAGACAGCTTTTTGGGACTTTGTTTTATAATAAGTATACGTAACTTTTTTAAGAGACCTTAGAATAATTTTATACGTTTCTATTCTGCAAACTAACCCCTACGAATCATTAAACTTATATTTTATAAGACAGTGATAGAACATTATTAGTTAATGTGATATTTTTAGATTGTTAAAATGTCTTTAAATAATGTTAGAGGAAGTCACATCAATACGAGTCATCGCTTATGATATTTAACATTTGTACGAAATCTGTTACAATATTTTATACTTTATGGATAACTAAAATACACTCCATACAAACTTTAATAAATTCAAGGTAATATGTACCTTAAATTATTAAAATAGAGATAAAAATATATTAGCACTTATTAATGGTTCAGTGACTAAAGAACAGAGGTGCTCCAGTTTTGAATAATGACACAATGAATATGTTGAGACGTGATTAGATAATTCAGAAGTACCACAAAGTGACGTTGTCAATATAAAGTAATGACATCCGTATCCATTTATTTAAAATGTTATAACAGGGATCTTGCAGCTTCTATCACAAGTAAATGTACGTTTGAAGCAGACGAAATGAAACCAAATCGGACATATCCTCATTATTCGTTCCAGTTATTTATTTATATAGAGCTCTGTTTATTTATAAATTGCGAGATCCTGCAAGCGACGTGAAAATGCCTATTTCATATTGTATAGTTGCATCCGTTGGGGTCTAGGTGAAATGAATTCTTGACTGTTTTACTTCGGTTAAATATCTTTTCGAGTGACAAGGACGGTAAGTATTTTTCGCGGATATAATCAGATTAATAAAGCGCACCCTCGAAACGTAGATATGGCAATGGGCGAGGTATATAAAAGCTCCAGTGGACAGTGGGGTAATAAGGTGTTTGATGGCTAGCCCACGCTAAAAGAAATAACATTACTAGATACCACGTAAAGCGGACGTACGACCCCAAAAAGATCACAAAGAGCCGATAGATTGAAGCGGCTCTAAATTATGTAATAATAGATTTATATCCAACTTGACCACTGTAGAAAAAGATGAAGAAGAATATCGGACACACATGTCGTTCAGACTTAGTCCGATTATTTGAACAACAACCAACCAAATAACCTTGTTGCAACAACACATATTGTCCTCAGATCAAATAAGACCTTTCCGGGAACAGAATTTCTACAACATGTAGATGTAATTTCAAAGTTACATATTTATAAAATCGATATTGAGGAAGTATTTTGTCTACAATAATGTTATCTGTCATTTGGTGGGTAGAGGAATAAAACCTAATGAATGAGGGTAAAAGATTGTGACCCGAGTCTTTTTCGTGAGCGACATTCAGCAGTTTAGTCAGTCCGATACCAAGGTCTCCTCTCAAGTTGTCCATACGTTTTAAAGTGCTGTGACGTCTTAATGTTGATTTCGTTACCTACATTGAGTATTTCATGTTGTAAGAAGCCAACGTCAAATAGTTAATATTCGTGATAAGAGCAACCATTGAGTTTCTTGCCAGTTCTTCTCAGTGGACGACAGCGTTCCGTACTGGTGGTAGAATCATCCTAGCTTAATGATTCCAAATTATTATTAACTTCACCTGTCAATATTTGTTGAGCGTGTTCCATATGTTATAGTTGTACGGTTATCTCTTGTTGACGTATTATTTGGTGACATTTTCTATGAGAGAACGTTAAAATTATAAGTCGAATTCCCGGCCGTAGCTAACATTCATATAAAAGATAAAGGATGAAACATTAAACTCGTGTAAGTTAAGTTTTTGAAAGTTATGATTTGATAAGGTCACACATAAATAACAAATTAATAATAATTAATAAATTTTTTAGATTCTTTACTTTGGAATTAAAAAGATGAAAATGTATTTAAATCTATCTACCTATCTTTATCATTATTTTATACGTATAAGAAATTAATATGTAATGAAATTAAATACTTTTGCTAATGTAATGTAATGGTCCCAAGAATGCTGGCAGCGTTTCCGCGTTGAACCGCTAAGCTGACTCTTTGTGCAAAAACGCAGCCAGTCCTCTTCTCACCTGAGGAAGACAGATGTCTTTGTCTCTTGTCTGGTCTTTTTTTTGTGATTTTTTTGCATAAATTAGATGTTTGACAACGTGAAAGAATTTATCTTGAGTTAACACTTCTTATGGAAAAAAACGTTTGAAATTTTAATTATAGCAGTTCACACATTTTTTATATTACTTTCCTCAAAAAAAATCTTTTAAGACTCTCATAATATAATATATTTTATATATAGATCCGTGTTTGCGTAGCTATTCCTTTTTTCTTTAATGTCGAGGACGAGCTGAAAACGCTGGTGTATTTTTGCTTATTTTGTCCTTAAATTACTTGATCTCGTTTACGGCCCTTTGAAGATTGTTCCAAGTTATCACAAAGTTTGTCCCGTAATTTATTGTTAACCGTTACTTTTCCGGTTATTTAACATAAATTAACTATGTAAAGTACATAGCCAATAGATATTAAGTTTTTTTTATATTAATCATTTATCTGAAATAACGAAAACAATAAACAATAGCAGTTCTTTGGTGATGTAAGAGTCACTAAATGCTTAAGCATTAGTATTTACTTAACGAACGAGGGTATAATGGACGTATGGTAAAAAGCAAAATTTTAAGGTTGATCCATAAATAGTGATGACTAAGAGTCTATAATTTAATAATTTTATTTTGCTTAATCTCTATGGCTAAAGCTCAAATAACAAACTTCCAGTTACTCAGGACGACCTACTATGAAAGTCAGTATTTTATTGTGTACAACTTCGCTTATACCTGCCTATGTAGTATGAATACACTAAACCGCAAAATTAACATTTAATGTTAGTTTGTAACATAACATAATATCTTTAAAATGTTTTAGAGCACTACAATTATAGTAGTAGTTAGTTTTCAGTAATTTATTTTAAGATTATTTTTTATGTTAGATATTTATGTATGACGTATTTCTACGTCTAGATTAATAATCGCTTTTGCTTGCTTAATATGATAGGGCTTTTATTTGGTTGAAAAGCCCTAATAAACACTGACACTGCGCTTGGATCATAAAACATTTACGATGCTATATTACGTGAAACGCCTGCATCGTATGAAATCACGATAATTTGTACGTTTACCAAAAAAGCAGACGGCCTTATATTTTTATTTATCATGATATTTTTGGCTACTATATAGAAAGAGATTAAAATGAAAAAAATACGAACACCGCAATAATTAAATTTTAGAAGAATAGTTAAAAGTAAACAAGCGGGTTGTCATTATTCCACTGCTGGATACAGACCTTCAGATTGAAGTTTATTCCCACCACCTTAGCAGTTTCACATCTAGGAATTTTCTTTAGGAAAATTTTATAGTTTCTATTTGTCATTTCGCTAAAACGCACTTGGCGAATTATTAAAATTTTATCAAAGAGTTATCTGAGCATCATAAGTCCTTAAAAACCCCGGGATTAAAACCCGTGCCTCTCTGATAAGGATCGTCGCTTGGCCGTCACTAGTTTTAACATGTTTATTGTGAAAATAAAAGTTCAAAAACGAAATTATTCTATTAGAATATAATCCGGTAATCATCACCTCAGTGATAATAGTAAGGAAAAATAAAAAATGTAAAATATACATTCTGATTAATATTTCTCATGGGCAGCAATAGGCACAAAGTGGCACAAATAAAAAATGATGTTTTAAGAAGAGTGTAAAGTTTTCAATCTAAATAATGCTTTGGTTTGCTTAAAGGATCAGTCTTATATTGCATTATGAGTTCTGTCGGTATTGCTGCTGAAAAGAATGTATATTTTAACGTTAACACTTATTCTAAGTCAAAAGCACGTTTTTTTTGAGTTGTGCCACTATTGCAGTGCTTGAGAGTAATGACTGCTTTAAACTGTTGGAAAGATATACGAATATATTTACAACTGATACTAATATGAAGTATCTATTTAATTCAAATGTGCCTTTTATTAGCTTAAAGTGCTACAGTTTTTTATTAAAAACACCTACCGGCCCTCGCTTCCATACACTTAAATGTAATTTCGTCTCGAGTGTGTGCGACTTAAGCACGTTAAGCCGAACTCAGGATCCATTAGTTACTTACCAACAAAGTTTGACTTTAGTTACTTGCAAAAACAAATAGTTACAGAGAACAAAGTAGATTCGTTTGTTATTTTAGCATAATTTTTAACTATAAAGTTCAAGATTCAATGGACGTTAAAGTGTTAAGGTGAAGGAACTATGACCTAGAAACCGGAGTGTAGACAGACCCGTAACTACGTAGACAAACGACCTTAAAAAGACGTAGAGACCCGTTGAATGCAGACGAAACAAGATTCTCTGACGTTCAAACGTTCAATTTGCACGTCACTGGGACTTATATGGACTTGTTGGACATATGTCCAACAACGTCCAAGTGGACGTCTTTTGCTTCAAAAGAAAGATAGAGACTATAAACAAGAAGGAGAGCAGTAATCTCTTGTTTAAACCACTATGGTGTTCAAAGAGATTTTTCTTGTTTGATGGATTATTTTTACTATGCAGTGTAGAGTTCATTCGTACAATTGTTAAGCTGATAATGCTTGAGCAATTTTGCTCATTTCAGTTTGAATTACTTGGTCTCGTTTACCTTTAGAAGATTGTACGAAGCTTTCACAAGTTTTTGGTGATTAATTGTTTGATGCCATTCATTTGTTTATTTAGCGTATTTGTTGTATAAGATAAAGAATAACTTTCAACTAAATTGATTAAATATTATTTTCAATACATCTACTTGGTACTAAAAATATTATGGAATATAAAAAACTAGCTCCCAGGCTACGAGTTACTGTGACTCAGTCTAATTTCTAATTTCCCCTAAAACAGAACTCGACAGTTAAAAAAAATACTCCAATCACCACCAAACTTTACAGGATCATCCGCTTGATAAAAATAGATTGTCTGAAAATTTCATTAAAATCGTTCTAGCCACTGGAGTCTATAAAGAACGTACAGACAAATATTAATTTTTATATATTAAGACTGCTCAAAAGGAAAATATAATTTGAACATATATATTTATTAAATGGAACGAAGACGCCTGTTCGTCGATAGCAACTATATTTTTTCAACTTATGTTAAAGCCTGCCTTATTAAAATGAGCGTTATATAAGAAATAAATAACATGAGGTAGTATTATATACATTAGTGAGCCCTTTATTACGAATAAACATCTTCTTGGCTTCTCGGGTACATAGAAAATTTCAGCAAGGAGAACTATAAGAAAATGCTTGTATATTAAGGGGCGTCGTAATGTTCATATCAATAAAGGTACGATAATAAAATGAAACACTCACGGATTTATAGGTACGCATAAAGTACACTTTGAGAGAGAATAGTACATTTTCAGAGCAATGCTGCCTGAGCGTATCGAATCTTTACGATGTCATTAAACATATTTTTACGAGGATACCGCTGTGTGCTATGTTATTGCTACTAGGGCTTGAACTATCTCCTATTCTATATATAGAGTATAGTTTCACATCCAAAATTATATGTGAAGTAATTTATTTTAATTACTTCGGGGAATTCAATAGTACAAAAGTTGTAGAATTATTTTGCTATGATTCGCGTTTATTAAGAAAAATATGTAAGTAATGCTAAGTGTAGGAAGCAAAACCGTTCTCAAATGAATCACTCAATATCAAAACCGCTTACCGATTTTGCTGTAGAGCCTATCTCTATCTTTGAGTGTGTATGCATGTGGGCGTGCATATGCATGTGCATGAAAGTGTGTGTGTGTGTGTGTTTGTGTTTGTTTGTTTATTAGTGCATGTTACTTTCTTGATGTATGAGATAGAGAAAAGTATGAGAGGAACTAATGAGTATGATTCTTTCTGCTTATGGAGGTATATTTATTTGACTACATCTAGTAGACCTTCCGTAACAGTATAGGACTGCTGTAGAAGCCAATTCTCTAATATTAATTTGTATTTAAATCTATTTAGGCTATGTAGGGAGAGGATTTTATGCAATTTGTTACAAAGATAGGGACCAAGTTTCAAATTCAAATTCAAAATATTCTTTATTCAAGTAAACTTGTATACCAGTGATTTGATGCAAGGAAAATGATATTCTATAATATCTTTGATATTATCGTAGTGAATGTGTGTAGTGTGTTGTTGGTGGTTGAGTCTTGTGATACGTGGGGTAACTAATTCTGCTTGCATTTTGAAAGTAAGCTTAAAATTTAAGAACTATTAGACAGACAATTTTAAATTAAAGCACTACAGTGCTTTGGAATTCTATTCATAAATTTTCAGTTCTTGGTTAACATCATTATAATTCCCCCTCCCCCTTACTGAATAACTATGGGTAACAATGTCTTTACTAAAATTGCTCAGCATAGTACCTTAGTTTTGTCTCTAAGAGGAGTTACGTAATCGAGGGAAAATGAAAATTGATCGTCCCTAACTAAGATAAGTTTGAAAAGTTATGATGGAATGGAAGTGCTTTCGCGACGAGCAAAAATTGTGATTTAGTTTCACAGTAATTATTGTCGTAACAAAATTAATTTCATCATTTAATATACAGATAATATAAACATATTGGTTCAAATATTTATATTGTTAAGAAGATCGTGGGTTTATTTGTTTATTTCACTAGTATTTAGATAAAATATAACATATTATAAGAATACTATTCAATACATTAAAAAAATCAATTTGAATAGTAATTAAATATTGAGAAATAAGAATGCAGTTGTTTTATTTATTCGTGGCCTTAATTTGAACCGCTGATGGTAACATCGCAACAATAGCAAATGTTTGCTATATATGTATACATACTCCATAATTATGTAAAATAGCCTCAAATGTGTCTCGTATGTAGGAGAAAAGAGGTGTGGTATGCGGCTGAGTAGAATAGACCATCCGCTTTCTTACTGAGGGGTCGTAAAATAAGACTAAGTTAAGTTGACGTCAGGCAGGCGGCCGGTCGTAAAATACGTAGCCAAATCATGTGATAACATGTTTGTAACATGTTGTGCCGACCCCACTTAGAGTGGGATAAGGGCAGGAGGATGATGATGTAGGAGAAAAGAGGTACGTTGTCCACTTTTAGTTGATAGGATTTTGCTAAGTTCTCATCTTCCTACACCGTCATGCCGTATAGCTATAGGAATTTTTAAGAGACACTACCAAATTTCTTGTTCTCTTTTCGCTGTAGGAGCAAAATACTTATTGGTTTCAGCGTTTTATCTGCTTATAACTTTAAGCATTTGTTTGCTTTTAAAAGTATCATATTATCTAAAAATAATCTATTCTATATTTTAGTGTAACTATGTTTGTAGTGCAATTTTTTTTTCAACCGTACATCACTGCTAGGCATCACAGTGTTATTATTAATTAACCGATATTTACGAATGACTCGAAAAAAATGATTTTTTCGCTTTATATTAGAAATAATATTTTTCGATTTATGAATGGCGGAAACTGACATTGTATCAATACAGTATTAAATAGTATTTACTAAATTACTATTTACTCATCATTCTCCTGCCCTTATCCCACTCTAAGTGGGGTCAGCACAACATGTTGCAAACATGATTTGATTTGACTACGTATTTTACAACCGGCCGCTTGCCTGACGTCAACTTACCTTAGTCGCCTTTTACGACACCTCGGTAAGGAATGAGGGTGATCTATTCTATGCAGCCGGATACCACACAACATTTACCTTAGTCGCCTCTTACGACACCTCGGTAAGAAATGAGGGTGGTCTATTCTATGCATCCGGTTACCTTACTATTAACTACAATTTTTGCAAGAAAATCTGTTCGGAAACGATATAAGTAAGATAGTACTACTGTTAAGACCAAAGGTTGCTATGGAATCAAAGCCCACATGTCCATATCGGCCAACCTTAATTTTCCTTCATGCTGCGCGCTCGGAATAGCAAAATAAGGGCGAACATACTACGAGTATTCCATACAAAATTTGCAAACCTGCTTTTATGTCATACTATTTTATATGAAGATTTCGAGACCTTCTTAAAAAAAAGAACAGTGTAGCAAACATTGTGACTTTATGAAAAACCCGCTTTGGAACAGCCAAAACGATAATTTTGCTTATTATACCCTTAAATGACTTCATCTCGTTCGTTATACCTTTTGAAGATTGTTTTAAATTTTATATAAGAATTCATCTTAACTCTTTTAGTTTTAGGTTAAGGTAAATCAATAATCAGAACATTTTGACTTAATGAATAAGAATAAGGGTAACAAGATGAAAAAATATCTCATTATGAACATTGAGTCCTTATTCATAAATCGCCCTATCCGAAGTATAAAGTCACATTTACTATGCTTATATATGTGAGATGTGACTTTATCCTTCGGATTGGGCAAAATAATCACATAAATAATACCTTTATTTTATACATTTTATACAACTTAAACTTAATTATTAAAATTTTGACTGCAAGCTAATGTGCCATGGCTTGTCAACAAGAGCACGTAAACCTTCATCAAAGCCAATAGGAAATTTTGGCTTTTTCGTATAAAACATATATGTTTCGAAGAGATATTTATAAAGGAAAACTATTTATTCTCAATTCAGACAAGGCATTTATTGATTCATTTAATTTCTTTATATGCCAGTCACACAGTAATTGCTAACAAAAAAAAAATGATTATGACGATGATTAAACCGAAAATATGGTTGAGTGAATACTTAGAAAAATATTTCCTGCCAAATCATTTGTTAATAGCTATCGGGATTTGTTACCCATAAAGAGAAAGTCTCTACACGACTTTAAATACGCTTATATATATATTATAGAAACTTGCGTAATTGAATTATATTTTCTGGTCTACTTCGTTTTATAAATAGCTAAAAGCGTAGGTCTAATCAATACAGCCAGAGTTTATCGTGATACTTAATGAAGTAGATTGTTAAGATCGAGAAGAGTACCTATAGCCGGCGCCCACTAATGTGTACTCAGAAAGTAGTCTCGCCTCAACATCGGCCGTCTAAGTACCTATAGTTGAAACTTGCCACCCATTAGTTACTTCCCAGAACACATTATAGTTTAACTTTTGTTCTTTACACAAGGAAAACAAACAGCATTCGAGCAGGTGCTATCAAAACAGTTTTAGTCGTTGGTTTGGGTTTGCGGAAAACGTTACATTTATTTATTTGGGACTGACATAGCTTACGAATGTAACTAACTCATAATATGAAATATATGTACATTTTCTATTTTCAAAACGGATATATTTAAACAACAAGGAGTTCCTGTATATTTCATTTAAAACATGTTAGTAATAAATTTATTTTTTTATATTCTACAGATATTATGTCGTATATTTTGTTAGAACCAAGCTTGCCTAAAAATAACGAGGAAAAGTTTTTAGCGAGTTACACAGAGTAATTTAAATGATTCTGAGCAGCATATAAACTTTGTTTATTATATGTGTACACCATGAGCACAAATTCAATTTTGAAAAATCAAAATGTTTTCGTCACCAACAATAAATGTAAATTATTATTAACAAATTATTTATTGTATTAAATGAGGAATTTGTATGAAAAAAAATGCAAATCATAGGTATAATTATAATGTAGTGCGGCGTTTGCGCATATTCATTATTCCCGCGGCCCTCGATCGCAACGGGAGTCGGCCCTCAGTGCAGATCCGAGCTGCTCAGAGGACGCGCGTATTAAGGCGCTGAACAGAGCTGGCGTAAATTCAGATTTCGGCATATAAGCCACGCCCACAATTTCTGCGACGGCGTAGCGACAAACTTAATTTTTTAACACCCATTGTAGGTGTACACTATGTTATCCAAACTTTTTTTGTACAATTTATTTAAAAAACTTATGTCTAATTAATCTTATAAAACTAAGTATGCTGAAACTATAACTAAACACCTAAAAAAAGACATATTATCAACAAGGAATAGTCACAAAAGGCGGCAGCTAGCGAAACACATCCGTATAGTAGCGCGCCTCAGCGATCACTGTCTATATTCGTAGATGTAAAAGAGAAGCGAGACGATGACTCGTTTCAGTTTTGCTATTTTCTAAAAAATATTTAATTTGAATGAAATATCTTAATTAATTCAAAATGTAAATCTTACATTCTCTTTATATTATAATGATTTATTAGTCTTATTAATTTTACCAATTTTTGTTGATAAATATTAGAGATATTTACGATCAAAGTAAAAATCAGAGGTCTATTTACCAATTTTTTTTATCGAAAAAAAGTATCGTAATCATGTTTTGAAATCTTACATTCTCTCTGAGATATGATGTATATTAACATATACTTTTCTTTTAATCGTCATCCCTATAGCTTTTGTTAAAAACGTGTTTAAAGTCAGCCTATTTGGCTCTGTTCAGCGCCTTAAGTGGCTGCTCTGCGCTCTGTAGTTGCTGTTCCATGTCTCTAGACATGAACGCGGACTCGCAGGGCTTGGAGATAACCTAACGCTGGTCTTTGGGGTTCCAGGTTTCCAGTCTACGCTTTTAGGTCTACGCTCCGAGTCATCTTTTGAAATTTACGCTTCACTCGTACGTTGAAGTCTACGCAACCCTTCAGCCACTTGGTGATCGCGCACGAGGTCAGGCTGGGGACCGCGCGCGTGGTGCTGGCAGGCGGCGTCCACGTGGAGCACCCGAACTCCGTAAGACCGCGTTAAGGCCAGTGTCTCCAAGTCCCTAGCTAATTCTACCAGTGTATTTGGGTTGGCAAATTATACGGCGATCAGAACCCATTACCATCTTTTATTTACCCCCACACGGCTCGACGATTCTCAAACGCCGCAATAACATGATCTAAAAATGAATGTCAAAAATTCGTTCAACATTCGTTGACCGTCAAGGGGGGGGGGGGGCAGAACGTGTGTAGAACTACTTGTCTATTTCATTATGTACACTGTAATCTTTCTCCATCCATCTCCATCAAAAGTGTTGTTTTTTTTCTGTGTGGAAGTTAAAATAAATCATAATCATTTATAAAGATTATAATTTATGAGAAAGAATCGCTTTTTGTATTAAACGCAAAACTCGCGAACGAGAGACAGAGAAGTGAACAAAACTCTATTTATCATATTTATGCAAATAAATTATTGTTCTCTAATCTAATAAAATGTTCTTTAGTGCCCTATGAAGTTTGGTTTATAAAAAAATGGAAAAATTGCAAGAAGTAAATAGGAAAGCAGTACCTGTATTTTCCCATACAAACTGACCGTTACTATAAAATAAAGATATTCGAGCATTACGCAGTTCTCCGGGTCCCCTAGTTAATCTAATGGCTTAATCTACATGATGACTTACAAACATCTCTGTTATTACATATGTCTGAGAGCGTAAAAATGCCCTTGCAAAAACAACCCACGCAAAATTATAAAATAGACATATATAGGTCACCGTTGAATCAAAAACTATTTACCAAGCAATAGGATACATAACGAAACCACACGATATGTCCAAGTGACATTCCTCCAGAGATCTACATATAATTTAGGACTCATGTTACGAACCCGGTTGTGTCAACTACCAAAACGTTTCAGTCAAATAACTTCAGTGAAGGCACTAAGAGATCGTGCACTTTACTCGATTGGATTCGAGGTGGATGTCCAATAAGACCACTGATAGACTCGATCAAAAGTGAAGTATAAACATATATGAGAGGCGCATTACATTATATAATACGATGAATGAAAAAAATTCGTTATGATCTATTTATGGCTCGTTGTGAAATAAATAAAGTTCATAAGATTTTATACTTAAAGTTCGGAAGGTTTGGCAAATAACTTGAAATTAAATAAAATATTCATTGTTTACGTTTGTATTGTCAATGTCAAACAGGAATTATTTGTTAGAAGATCATTGTTTTCCTAAATTTTTTAAAAATTTGTTTAATTCTGTATTGAGTGACAAATAGTAGGTTTGTGATTAAAATTCAAAATATTTTTTATTCAAGTACACTTGTTAACAATTGTTTTTGAATCGTCATCTTTACTGCTGGTTTGAAAAAAAAATTCTAGCGAGAACAGCGAGCCAACAAAAAAAATCGGCGGTTGCTCTCTTTTAAATGTAATTCCTATATGTATTTACATAGCCCGAAGAGAAACTATGTCCACATATTCTGTTCATCTATATAACTTTCAACTGTCTAGAAGCCTTTTTGAATCAACTTCCTTTTAAAAGTTGTTTTAAAGCTAAAATTGATCGCGGAATTTTATTATATAATGTTATACCCAAGCCCACAAACGACTTACCTACGTACTTTTGCAATGAGCAAAGTAGGAGCCACAAGTTTATGTCGATTACTACATTGACTATTATTATCAGTTAAATTTTTCTATACGCATGATTATTTCATTCAAAATAAATGATTTGACTTGATAAAAAATTATCAACACGGTCGTCCATCCCTAAAGTAAGTAACTTAATACTTGTGTTATGGGTGACGGACAACTGGTAGATATACTACATATATAGTTTTAAATACATACTTAAATACAAATACACACCAGGCTCGAAGAACCAAAAAATTGTTTATAGAAAATGTTAGCCCTTGGCGGGAATCGAACCCGCGACCCGCGGAACTGAAGGCAGGGTCACTACCCACTGCGCCAACGGGCCAGTCCACAACTTGCTTGTAAACAACATACAAAAATCACACACATAATTATGTTTTGGCTGAAGAACAGATGGTTAAATACATAATGTATATGTTCAAACGAAATTCTGTCCACATCTCTAGGGATAAAAAGTGATCCTATGCATATCTGATTTGATCTTCATTTCTATGTTTACGTAAAATCTACTTCGCAAAGGAATCTTTATCTACATAATCAGAGTCAGCGAAACGTTGTCAAAATATGTAACGAACAAGTTCGTATACAAATGTATATATACATAGATCAGAGCTACTTTAAAAAGTTTAGAATACATTATTTATAAAAAATAACCATGCTGTGATAGCCCAGCGGTGAGACCGTGCGACCTTTTAGGGAAGTCACGAGATCAAACCCCAGTCAGACACCAATGAGTTTTTCTATTAAAATTTGTGTCTAACTTATGATTGCAATTTATCACATGTTTTTCGGTAGAGGAAAACATTGTAAGAAAAGCTGCATATCTCTGGAGAATTCAGGGGATATATGTAACCTACCAATCCGTATTGGAGTAGCGTTGAGTTTTAGCTCCAACCCTTCTCACCAAAACGGAGAGAGTAACATGAGATATAAACCACATGCACTACATTACGATTTTGTCGTGCAGCCTATCCTCCTGGTGATGCTTCGGTTTCGGGGCGAAACGATCGTCGAGATTGTGGTGGTGGGTGTGTGTGCTGCTTTTGTGT
Source organism: Morpho deidamia (assembly GCA_947086505.1). Taxonomy (NCBI): domain Eukaryota; kingdom Metazoa; phylum Arthropoda; class Insecta; order Lepidoptera; family Nymphalidae; genus Morpho; species Morpho deidamia. The sequence goes on from CAMTZC010000025.1 coordinate 9,547,967, forward strand.
GCGTTGTTGCTGGTGAATTGCTCCTTGGGGTGCATGTGGTGGCTTGTCCTGCATGTATAAGGTGCGTAGATTTTGCCTGCTTCATACACATTGGCTTTGCATGCATTCACTTAACCCGTGCGGATTATAGCAAAGTAGTTAGTTCTGTTATATTGCTTGTAATATGGAATTCCGCAAAGTAACGCCTGCTTCTATAAATCAATAGCAAATATATTTAATATGAAATAGCTCTAACGATACGATATCTGTTCAACACAATAGACGGGTTCCAAAGCAATATAATATATAAAACGGGTATTATTCGCATGATCAAATCTCCTAATAAGTTGTATCCCACAGCGCTCAATGTGGCGAGAACTAATACCCGTCTCACTCCTCGTTCGCCCATCACTACTGGTTACACATGACTTAACAATTATAGCATTCTCTATTATATTTTTCTTAGCTTCGAACAGTCAAGTGTGGTATGTTATTTCACTGCCAATACAACTGATACTTTATGCACAGTTATCGCCACACTAGTGACTTAAGCTTACCTACTATACTGACTAGGATTACTTAGACGATAAGAATGCGTGGACTTATCCACTCTTTGACCCTGTACAAGACAGTAATGACTAAATGTAATTAAAAAGAGCAACCGCCGAGTTTCTTGCTGGCTCTTCTCGGTAGGAACAGCTTTCCGAACCAGCGGTAGAATTGACGATTCAAAAGCACTTGTCTACAAGTTTGCTTGAATAAATAATATTATGAATTTTGAATTTGAATATAAAATATTATTGAAACTATTTACTATTATGTATTTGTACTGTCCAAAAGTATACGTCAGGCGTAGCACATCTAAGGTGTTGAAATTTTTAATTGATTCAGTTTTATTGTGTGTTACTATAAAACCTACCACATATTTACAAATCTTGTAATAACTATAATAAATCAGTCTGTGTATCCTGTATATGCAGAATTCTTAATGAAAAATGATGGACTAATTGGAAAACGACAAAGTAAATTTAGCGAGTGTTAGCAATAGACCAAATGAATAGAGCTTTCACTGTATACAGCCGCAGAGTAGTCGCAACTGTGATTTCATGGTAACAATATATAGAAGCGTGTACAAACTTACAAAGCATTATACGCTATTTGTCACAGATACGTTAGCGTGAAATGACGTCGCGTTACTTAGCAGTTGCGGCAGGGCGTGGCATAGTCGGGTGCGGTTCCAAACTTGGGCCAAAATCAATTATAATACGATATTGCTAGTTAATTGCTCAGCTAAATAATGAAATGATATTAAATTCAGATGGAAGGATGGTGGAAGTATGATAGGGACCATACAGTACATCAAATGATTGACTCGACTTTTTATTTTTCTCTAGTCTGAAAGGCTACCAGTATTTGTATTAATGTTCCAATGACGGCCAGATATTTTAGCCCTTAGTGTCGCGATATCAGATGTTTGACATTAATGACAAAAGTGAAATATTGAAAATTACTTAGAAGGGCTTGTTTATCTATTCAAAGCAGTAGAGTTGTTACACAATAGAATAACGTAAAAACTATCACAATGTAAACAGTGAATTTGAAACAAAATATAAAGATCACACACAGTGATTAAACAAAAAGCATAATTAATACAATTAAAATTAAATTTGAAACAAGGTGTTAAGCGTTTTGTAAAAATAATCGCTTTTTCATACGCGTTCCCGTTGATCGTTCGCTAAATAAAATTACTAAATGTTATAAAACTTATTAAAATTGAGCTATAAACGGGCAATTAATATCAATTCAAATTACTAATAAAGTAAAGTTTTTATCCGAAATAGTAATTCAAAGAATAAATAAAATACAAAGTAAATCAGCATTCCAAAATTAAACTCAAGCTAAAACGTATTTATTGATTTAACAAAGCTGTTAATTTAAATGTCTATCTACAAGTAAAATTCAAGTGACTTTCGAGTACTTCGGTGCTTGAATTAAAACAAAGTTAATGGATCTGAGCTTTGGCGCAAAGTCCTTGACGAATTTTGAATTATTTGTGAGGGTGGAGTGGATAAATCTTAATAATTCATTTGTTATTGTATAAATGACGGCAATTGGACATTAAAGCGTACCGATGTTTCCTGACGTGAATACAAAATGTCCATTTCCGTCCACGCGAAGCTCACATTAAGGTTGTCTGTCAAGAAGGCAGTGCTTATTGACAGCTACGTGGGTCAGTAAGTACGGAACGACCATTTAAATAGTAATGATAAGCTTCTATAAAAACCCGATAAAGAAAATGTACGAATAACAGTGTCCATGAGTATTAGTAATCCATATTACACATATAAATACTTTTACTTTTAAAAATCGATATTGTCTTGAATTTCTTGTTTATACTGTTATTAAATCGGAAGATTCAAAAGATTTGTGAATTTGTCGCGAAGTCTATCTCGTGATGATGCTTCGGTTGCGTTTGTGATAGTGAACGTGTGTAGTGCTTGTGTATTGTGGTGGAAGTGTTGAAGGTTTGTGGATGTGTTTTTACGAATCCTGTACGTATCGGGTATGAAAATACGGATAGTCCACTATACATTTAACACTATATATATTTTCCATTTACTGTATCGCGGATTATAGCAAAATAATTTTATTATTACTTTTGTATTATGGATCTCCGCAAAGTAACGCCTAATTCTATAAATTAGACTCAAAAGAGTTTGAGTCAGAAACAACGAAGGATGCAGTAGGTACTACGGGAAATATTATTAATGTTTCACGAGCACGTTTTTATTTTATTATCTTGCCTTGTATACATGAGACCGGCCTGATTCCTTACCGAGGTGTCATAAAAGGCGACTAAGGTAACTTGACCCAACATGTGGTATCCGGTTGAGTGGAATAAACCACCCCCTTTTTTACCGAGGAGACATAAAATACGACTAAGGTAAGTTGACATCAGGCAGGCGGCTGGTCGTGAAATACGTAGCCAAATCATGTGACAAAATTTTGTAACATGTTGTGCCGACCCCACTTAGAGTGGGATAATGGCAGGAGGATGGATGGCCTTCTATACATGTCAGCTCATATCAAATCAAATCAGAAGACTTCATAGAGTCCCACAACAGTAAAAGAAAAAACGATGCACACTAACAGTAGAAATAATATATTCAATCAAAGAAATTAAAAAAATATTTAATGGTCAAGCACGATACTTGTAAGTTTTTATTAAATTTGATAAAAGTTTAAGTTATGTGAAAATGCAAACAATACAACAATTAAACTATTTATACAAATTAAATAAAAATATTGCCAGCTAATGAAATATTAACAAATATTCTTGGTATTTAAAAACAATACCTTTGGAACGACCTTTAAAATGTATCCACGTTATATTTGTCATAAGGTGAAAGCCAACAATGAATTTATCCAACACAATTCAAGCTAATAACAGTTTTTGTGACACTAAACACGAAAAAAGCTTTCCCCATTTAACGGAGCGTAAATGTGTACTCCATGTTACCGCCGCCCTTAAGCAGACGTTATTATGGGGGGTGTCGTGCGATGGACATAAAATTTTGTTGCGATTTTTCCTTAATACCGCTAGCCTAAACCGTAGGTCATATAAGGTAAGAGTTGGATTGGAGAAAAGTATAGTATATAAATAAGTTTTCAATAAACTTATATGCAATATTGATGGCCTCGCTTTTTTATTTGTTCTGATTCATAAAAGGTCCTTTTCTATAAATTTTTTTAAGTCCAATTCTTAAAAAACTTTAACTTTGCCCCGTTGAGCTAATTGTATGAGCAATAAAGAAAATTACGAATACTTTTAACTACTAATATGAAGTACTTATAAAGTACGAATTTCTATAAATATGCAAAAGGCAAAGAGGATAAATAAACAACAGTCGAGTCAAGTATAATAATATTTAATATTAATATATCATTGAATTATGTTGCAAACAATTTGAACTGTATCAATATAATATTTTATTATCATATTTTCTGTTTCTAAAAGTAAATTTAGGCGCAGGTCAGACAACAAACACGTGTTAAACTTGTCAAAAGAAGCAAAGAGGTTCTTTTTAATCGTAATTAGCAATATTTGTAAGCGGCACAAAGAGCCCCGCGGGTCACCCGGCTTCAGGCCTGAATACGCACTACAAAGGGCTTAAGGTTTTAGATGTTGCCGCTCAGAAAATTTGTTTCATTAAGCGGACCTTACTGAATTTTCTTTTTCCCTTTAGTACAGAAATTCCCATAACGTTTACGTTTTATAGGTATCAGTTTAACAAAGCTTTATGATAAAAGGATACTTTTAAAGCAGCTTACGTTCTATGGATGTATAATAACATGAATAGAAACATGTTTTGTGATATTAAATATATCATACCGTAAAAATAGAACTTATGTATTTGTGAGGCAGTTAAGGAAGATAATACATTTATTATTATAGTTTTGGATTAATTAAAAAACAAATACAGTAGTAATTTTATGATACTTCAAGCTACAAACAAATCCTCGTGGGATCGAGTTCTTTTTAAAAAAGCATGTGTCTAGACCTAGTCTAGACACATGCTTTTCTAGAATTTAATAACTAGAAAATGAAAGTGATATTCTATAATGAAATTATATTAGAATTACTCAATTGTTTGAGAAAGTCTTTGTAACTTTCTTAACAAGAGAGTTAATAAGACCAATAAAACTGTAAATAATTTTATTTACAGCTGTGTCTGTTTTGTATAGCTATAACTATTTCTTAAAAAAAAATCAACAGTTTAACAGCACAAACTACCTTTTTGTTTTCTCTTTTTCATTTTAAATATGTATACAAAGTGTACCTACGTTCGTCATATGTGCCATCTAGGGCGCAACTTGCGTAACAGTTCATTTCCAACTCTCAAGTAGTTCATGGCGGACGCATGCGCGATATATTAAATATCATTTATAAGGCATAAAAGCGAACAAAGAAACAACAAAAAATCACCAAAACCAAAACCTACGGATTCAAGAAATAAAAGAGTCCTCAAAGAAGAACTCCTGTGGAAGAAAGCTGAGTTAAACTTTATCCTCTATTAAATAACCTCGATCTATTCAAATTCTCATACTGCATGTTAAAAACCTATTAACACTTAAAATAAAGAAGTTAATAAGTAGAAAATTAAACGAGCAATACATAACACTGGTTTATATTTGCTAAGATAAAAGGTTTGCGGATTGCCGCCATCAAAAGCACACGAAGTGTTGTTCTTGATATAAGAGCGTTAAATAAAAACCTGTTCTCCTGAACAAAGAGGTACGTGAGGCAAATTATTTATGTATTGCCGCGGTCGGTCTAATTACTCGAGGCTTTTGTTCTTGCCCTGCGCCCGCTACTTTTACCCACCTAGATAACCATAACTGCATTGTACCACGGTAAGTATTCAACCACATTGTTAAAGCTTTGAATCAAAGCTATTTAGAGCTAATTGGATAGTAAGAAATTTAATTAAGAATGTTTCTCGAACAGTATGAGACTGAAGGAATCCAATGTAATAGAAATAAGGAAAACTTTTAAGTTAATAAGTAAAATTTAAATTTAATTGTGATGGCCTAATTTCGAGCTACTATTTCACATATATAAGATCAAACATGTGTAGTAGGATATTCCAGAAAAAAGCGACTATGGGATTATTTGTTATTACAATATTTCGATTTATAATAAATATATTTTCGTTGTAAATGTTAAATCATCAACACACGGTTGCCGAAATATTACCAATGATGACGCGCATGGCTTATAGTAGTTTTAAAATATAAATACATTCTTATCCTTACCAAAATATTACAATAGTCTTCATTCGCGACGACTTTAATGGTCAAATATACTTAATTATTTACTTCATTGCTTTTTTATTTCTCCTAAATAAAATGTACGAATTTTATTATTTTATATGTTAGTCCGGTATATACGATTTAATTTTACAAAATTTCATGAGTACCTGATACTGTGGCCGTTAAGCCGTGAATGCGTAACAGACAGACACGTTTATATAATATTATTATGGATTATATAAAATATTTTTGATGGAAAGTCTTTACCAGGGCTAATTACGGGATAGAAAAAAAAATACCTTTTTTCCTTCGTGAACAGGAAATCAAAATAGTACATAATGTGGCTATTTTATCGCTTACGCTTCAGGTATAAATAGTAAAGAATAAATAAAACTTCATGCTGCTATACTTTGAAAAAGACATTTATGTACCAGTAATATAGGTACGGACAGTTTACTAAAGTAAAAGCCTAAACAAAGCACTTTTATAGATAAATAATTTGTATAATTTTTTGAATATGAAATATATATACATTGCTGGCAATGTAATTTCGATATATGAATAGTTTATTTTATGATACCATTTTCATGAAATCGTAACTTCGTGCGCCGTTTTGCGTCAAAACTCTTTCACCCTCCCTAGAGACGGGCGGGAAGAGGCCTGCAATAAGGCGGGAAAGAAGAGGCATATGATATTCACACGTAATAAATATTAGAATAGGTGCAGTGATTGCGCTCAGGTGTCGACTTGGGAAACCATATTATTTGCTGATTTCACATTTTTACTGCAAGCTAAAGCGCGACGTCATTCGATAAATTTTAGCGAAATTTTTACATGGTGCAGAGATGATTTTTAATCTGAAGTAAGATGAAGAAGTAAGAAGTGACCTGTTTGTATCCCACTTCTGGGCAAAAACTTCATTTTAGAGGATCTCAAGAGGATTGGAGTTTAAACTCACAACATCGCTCCAAATCGGATGGGCAGATTACATATACCATGAATTTTCTAGAAATATTCAATTTTCTTTGTAAATATTCAATGTTTATCTTTTCCGTGAAACGCATGTTAAATTGTAAATATCAAATGATATGATGTCTGCGACAAAGATAAATATTTCTTTACTACTTTTCTTTTTACCTTTAGATAAATATTTGTATTCTGAATTCAATAATATGAGGTCGCCTGCCTGACGTCAATTTACCTTAGTCGTATTTTACAAGAAATGACGGTGGTATATTCTACTCTGCCGGATACCATACAGCATTAGAAATTTATTATAATATGGTATATAATTATTGCTTTTGAGATGAAATGAACAACATTATTATATCTGTTTTTCCTATATAGTCGACAACTACATACTATTATTATGTCAAAAGTTCCATCGTCAACTTTCAATACTTCATAAGCGTTTTTCGTAAGCAGAAAATTTTCATGAATGTGCGGAGCGACGGCAAGCGAAGCGTGAGCGATTGTCACTAGAGTGATGCGCACGAAGCGCTGCGGAGACCTGCGGGGAACACTCCCTTTACGCCGCCATTATCGATTGCCCCAGTTGAGAGCGAGGCGGAAGCAATGATAGAACGGGATGCAACCACTGCCCACCGATCAGATGGCCAACTCTACCGGTAACTCTATAGTGCACTACTCAAATATTGTTCGAAATCATATTTAATCTTCTTTTTCTGCCTCTATTAATGTAAAGTAGATAAAGCGCAACTAATAAATTAGCGACGATTAGTCAAAAATTAATGTTTTCAACTAATTTTCTTTTATCACATTGCATTTCTAAAAACATAATAGTGACAGATTTTTTCTGTTGTATAATTAATAAATTAGACTAAACTCAGGTTATTTAAGTCAACAACTTCGCAAAATTGGGTGTAGAAGCAACATCCTCCTTACATTTGTCTAAACGGTTCGCGTAATAGCTTCCTCAATCTTGGCGTCAAAGTTCTCATAACGCGCCTCTTAACTTAGACGTAAACGAAGATAGTAAGAGGCCTCTTCGGCAGGGTCTTAGAACTTGGTCGAAACTTGCGTTACTCGTTCTAAGGGTTTCAATGGGTGATGAACGGTAAATAACAATACGTTATTAGCATCAGAATGTGATAGTTTGATTGAACTCACGACTACCCCTATTGTTATGGTGAAATAGTGAGATTTCTGGTCAAAGTTTCAAGATTCTCAAAATTATTTGTGAATATTATAACTAATGATCAAACAATGAAACAATGAAAAATGCGTAATATAATATTTATGACCTAAATACTTTATTATCAGAGCTTGTTTCTGCATTCTTTAGTGTAGTTGTTTAGTATATCAAATACATAAAAAACACAATAATTGGTGTATGCATGTATGAAGTATAAATATCTGTGTATATAAGTATTTATACGTAGTACAGAGATTATAAACGGTAAGAGCTAAATGTAAGCTAAGTAAAATGGCGTGTGTCGTCCACCATAAACCAGAGTTCATAAGCTATGACATTTTTGACCCGAAGCCCATCATCAGTTATATCGATTTTACGATAAAACGTCCGCCAAGCTGGTGTCTCCTTCTCGCCGTAAATTGCGATAGAATCTGAGCCGACGTTCACATCCAATAATAATAAAAAGTAAAAAAGTCTTCGCTTTAATGTTCACTTTATGGATACTTCCGGAGGTTCGTAAGGATGAGGATGTGGCCAGATATACGGCAGATGGAAAAAGCGCTCTGCCGATCGCTGTCTCTCTTTGTCGACTTTGACAGCGCTTTCACGATATGAGAGTGATCCATAAAAATGAAAATGACGCTATGATTACTACCTCTATAAAGCGCCATACAAAATTTTACTATCCAGGATTAAGGAGCGTTTACACGATAGATTATACGGCTTCGTTTTAATAAAGCCCTTTCTGTATTGTCATTTTATATCGATCGGTTGTCATAATAAACTGTAATAGCATTTCTTGTAAACAGTCAGAGTCGTAAAGTGAAGACTTCTAGTACGGTAAGATAAGCTGGTAAATAAACTTGAGAATTCAATTAGAAATGAGTGGGGAATGGATTTATTTGAGAGTTTTTAGTCTTTGTAGGGGTTGTATGCGGTTGTTAAAGTATTTTTGTAACAAACAGGAGATATCTGATTCTGGGAGAATCAAAAAAGTAATTAGTATTAAGGAAAAATTTGCAAATTTCTATACAATTATTTAACTATGCCGTAACTAAACATTGTAGTAGGAAAATAATTGAAACATATGTCACTTATCATGGTGAAATTCCAGACAAGTTATCTTTTATAAAAGATTGAATAAACTAGACTGGGTAGTGACCCTGCCTTCAGCTCCGCGGGTCGTGTATATATTAGTATTATATATGTAGTATCTTTACCAGTTGTCCATCACTCGTAACACACATATATTTAAATTAATTAACAATAAACGCCAAAAAATGTATACTAAGATGTTTTACAGAGTTTTATATATTACTACAATTTCCAGTGTCCAGTGCTATGCCATATTTTCCATTCAAACAAATTATTTTACGTTGTACATTATATCTTTTTATTAAATGACATGTAGTAAAGCACAAATCCGTTAACAAAAGTGCATTCAAATAGAGACCACCATATAGGTGCTTGTATTTTGAACAAGATTCTTTGTTTGCATCGTAGGCCATATATCTGGTACCAGCTTAAAGGCGTATTCATATTAAAACAATGCAAGTCTTTTTGTAAAGATAAAAATTGGAGCATACAACGAAACCTTACTGTTAGTCGCCTTCTGAAAATATTTGGGTCTCATCGCAATATTTTTCTCAACAAAGAAAAGCCTATAAGTATCCTAAAACTGCAAGACCTAAATGAAGGTAGATATTATAATGTCATAGTTTGAAATTCATTCTAATAAACAACAGTATAAATAAAACAAAATAATTGTATTGTGTTTAAGTTATACAGTATTGGTCCTTTGGTACTTTAATGTTAAATAAACAATATATTTCAATTACCTACATACTTACTTATAAATAAAGTAAACAAGTACTTATATATACAAAGATTTAATAATTTGTTGCGATGCGACACTACTAGCAATAGAATATTATCAATAATCTATAAAGTTCATTATATCATTACTTACTTTTGCCATTTTAACAACTTGTGTACAGATAGGCTAAAATATACAAATTTTTATTAATTATTTATTTTTATAAAACAATCTTTTCACGATATTTAGTTATTCAAAAAAGCAATAAATGCTTTTGGTCATTTATTTTAAAATTTTTATTCATAAAATGTTTTCTTAAAACAATTTAAGTTCACTGCCATACTGTCTATGAAGCTTTTGCTTTTTTCTATAATTTGTTTAACGATATATTTCGTTTGCTGCGTCCTAAGAAGTTTTACGTTACAAAAATATGACCAATTATTTGCACCTTTCTTAAAAGCTATAAAGATCACATCTTTATATAAGTCCTTTATTGAAAGTATTTCTGAAAAGATACCGAAATATATCCAATGCGAAGTGGTTTCAAGTTTTTGTCACGTCCCTTTCCATCACGAATATGATTAATTAGCCGACGCTGTAAGCAAAGAAGCAAGTCACTTTGTTATAGGTGATCCCTTGGTTTTCCTACATTAAGGCGTCTTTTCAGCGGCCATTAAAATTTTACGAGTGAACTGGCGAAATGAATGCTGGAATTAGGTTAAGGAGTATATAGGCTCGGTTCGCGTGACGGTCGCCTTTTGTAATAGAATTAATATTGAAAAATAATTCTTTTAACGGTTTTTTTATTGTTTACGCTTATTCTTGATAGAATTTTGCAATTTTCCTGTCATAATTTCTTAAAGCGGTAAGATCTTTTAATGTTAAATTGTCATATAAAATATCTGTTTAAATATAATGATTACTATTCTAACCTTATATACTAAATATAAACACAACGTAAGAAGCGAGTGCCATATAATGAAAATATAATTCATTCATATAATTAGTTACAATAAACGCTAATATTATATATTCTTACAACAAAATCTATAAAATTGAGGAGTTCAATTTTATTAACTGATGTATTTTTTGCTACTTTTATTGTTATTCTGTCTTTTAGTACTTTAGTTTAGTTTAAATTGTATTTGTTCATGAAAGTGTTCCATGTAAATAAATGCTATTTTATTTGATTTGATTTGACACTCATAATAGTTACTAATATATTTTGGGAGCGATAGCATAAATACAAGCAATAAATATTAAATTACAATCTTACAGTTTAAACTTTAGACTGTAACTACCGATACCTATCAGAGCAGTGAGGTACATAGACCGCTCTCTAAGGGCGGTGACGCACATTTGTTGGGCATTGGGACATAATATTTAGGAATTTATTACGAAGAAATTCACATAACATGTGTCTATTATATATATGGATAGTCATCAACATTCTCTTGCCTTTATCCCATTTTACGTTTGGTTACATGATTTGGCTAGTTATTTTACAACACGGTAAGAATGAGGATGATTCTATTCAGCCGGATACCACACGACGGCTATTATATATATATAAGGAATATATGAGATTTATATTCCTGTGTCTGTTTTTTCTATAAAAAAGAAATAATTATACATGTTGCAAACATATTTTTTTAATAAGAATATCATAAATTTTAGACTTGGCGCGACTGAAACTCGTTGCTTTTACATTAAAATATAATGTTATGCTAATAGATTTCACGCGTATCCACATGTGATCCAATATTCGCGGCACGCGCGTATTCTTTGTTTCTCCTTTATATATTTGATAAGTATTGTGATTCCAAACCGTTACGACACCGCAAATATTCGAATATCTAAGTTAGGATACACGTTTTCTTATTTAGAACAGGCAACCACTGAATAATAATGTCGACTTATTGATATTATTTTGTTATCCATAATTCATACCTTTATAGACTTTCTGTCTAAGATGGTCTTCAAAGTATTATTCAGTTTGTATATTAAATAATAATCAGATATAATTTTAATATATATTATTGAATATTCAAGCCATGTTTTGAGGTGATAGGTCGGTTTTATTTTTATTTGTATGAATTAAAGATGACGTGCCAAATAATTCAAATGTCTTGATATTTATCTTAACAAATGACTCCTTATGTGGACCAGTGAACGGAAATAATAAAATAATAAAAATAATCATTGGTCATCATTGCCACCGAGCTTCCTACTTTCATACTCAACTTTTTCGAACAGTGGTAGCTTTACTCACTCAATCTGCGATATTTATTTTTCACAGCTATCCTATCTATCCAGCTAGCCAGGGTGATCTTTCGGCCTCATAAGGGCCAGAGCCAATAAAACCAATGTCAGGGGTGCACTAAATCAAGCAAATCTTAAAAAAAATAGCAAATAAAGGCCTACTATAATGACAATTTCACAACGAAGGCCAACTTGTTCCTTTAATAGTAGATTAAAAAGCTTTGTATTTCTATGGTGCCAATACTTACAGATTAATCAATGTACGAAAGAATAGCATGATTATGTACATTTCAAAATATTAATGTCGGTAAAATTAAAACAGGAGACAATGAGCGACGACGCTCGTGCTATCGTACAATCTAAAGGCACAATATGAAAATTAATTTTATCCGGGGGCAAAAATAAAATATGTAATATTGCTTAATACTTTGTCTTGTATTCTATCATATAACAATGACTGTTGTATACTGTTGACCGTATATGATAGAAAGTTTATAAAAATTATATATTAGAAAATAGAGTTATTTATTATTTATGAAAACAACGGATTTCGAATAAATTTTCGAATTAAAAATTAGAAAAAAAATTTCGAAACTAAATATTTTAAATACTGATCTCGGATAGTAAGTGTCAGATTTTTGAAATTGTTACATAATGATGGGATATTTTTTAATGGGAGTATTCGTTGCGCGTTGTGTTTTAATGTACTCCTGTGTTTCGAATTTAAAACTGTTTTGTTTCTAACTACAAAACACCACGGGTTCCGTTTCCGCAAAATTATTTAGATAAACATGAATTTGAACAACGTTTAAAATTATTAAGCAAATTTTAAAATGAAATAAACTCTTTTATTACAAATGGTATTGCCTCTAAAAAAAATTCAAATAAAATTTTTATATACCGAATTCTAATATTTGCATTAAATTATGATGTACACATTTACAAGCTAATAGATACAAATATCCTACAGAGTAACCACTAATCGAATTTAAGACATCTCAAACAATATAAATATGGAACACCTACACACAGTCGTCCTTCCCCAAAGTAAGTAACTTAATACTTGTATTATGAGTGACAGGCAACTGGTAAATATATACATATATAATTTTAAATACATGCCTTAATACAAATATACAAACAGGCCCGAATAACTAACAAATTGTTATAGAAAATGTTGGCCCTCGGCGGGAATCGAACCCGTGACTCGCGGAGCTGAAGGCAGGTTCACTACCCGCTGCGCCAACGGGCCAGTATAAATAGATAATAATTTTACATACATCACGGTATACTACGGTATAATATATATATATATATATATATATATATATATATATATATATATATATATATAACTTTAAATGCTATTTAAATATAAACATACACTTAGGCTCGAATAACCAACAAATCATTTATAAAATAAATTGCAGGGTCACTGCCAACGAGCCAATAATATTAAACGAATTATATAATTTCTAAACAAGTTCGAGTGTCATAATTAAAATAATATCCCTCGGTGATATGTGATATAACACAATAAATAAAAGATTAAAGTAACATACTCAAGATCGAGCTTTCAATATTGTGTAAAGACTAAAATAGGGGGAGACGAAAAGCAATCAGATTGTGTCACGAGGCTACGCGTCAGATAATTTTCTTCGGATATTTCATAAATCTGGTATCAATATGAGAATATGTAATATCATCAGATTCGATAGACGTGTACAGTCTGCTTGGTTTGATTAGCAAGCATTTTCCATGTCGTCTAAAAGAAATATTTTCAGTTTCGATATATTAAAAAGACGTCTTATTATTCCGTTTTATTATACGTTGTTTTATTGACCTATTGTCAATCTTTTCAAGTAATTGTGTTTTCAAGATAATAACAGTAAGAAAGTTGTAGTTTTCAGTAATTGGAACTAATGCGATTCGAATCAGCTATGTTTATGTAGTTGAAAGGTATATAATAAAAAATTTAGAGAAAAAGAAACAAAAAAAAACATTTAAATATCACCATTGTAATACATGTAATTATTGGCTATAAGCTAGACCCAGAAGATCGCGAATGTAAAAGTTCTGCGACGCATACATCTGTATCGGAAACTTTTGCGAGACCGCTAAGATGATAAAAGTCGCATATGGGCACGTCAGATATGGACTTCAACAAATCTTAATGGGAAAGGTTTCTGAAAAAGAAGTGTGAGACGCAGTAAGAAATCCTGTCGTCGCAACGTAGGGGAATGGATTAAGATCGCATGCGCCGCTGAACTACTTCGTCTAGAGAGGGAGATCTAAATTCACGAAGCTGACTGCCAACCTTCGCTAATCGGAGAGTCACTTGATGAAGAAGAAGAAGAAATGCAGCATGAGTTGACTTTGGAATATTGCAGATATTACAAAGATACCTGTGCTATTGCTGTTTGTCTATATAATTAAAATAAGTTGTAGTCTGAAAAAAGTTAATTCGCCAAATTGTGATATGTGCGGGACGACGGATGGTGTCCAGCATATTCTGTTAGAATGTAAGAAACTATGAAGAGAACACTATATGCGGAAATATAATTTTAATAAATACAACTTAGGAGTTCTAACTAGTGTTCTCTCTTACCCGTCTGCTGATATATTTAAGATGATGATTAGTATATTTTTACCTAAATGATATATCTATATAATTATCCATAAATATAATTGTAATATTTATTTAATATTAATTTAGGCGATGATGGGACTGGCATATCCTTGTAGGATATAAGTCCTTAAAAAAATAAAGATAAAAAAAACAAAAAAAGTTGTAGTCCTCCACGCTGAAACACTGAGTCGGGCAATACTTCGTAGTAATTAATATGTACTACTTGAATTGCAATAGATCAGATTTTCCAATTATGTTTACTATGGTAATTTTTACTTTGTAAGTGATAAGAATGATAAGAAATTATTATTTTTTATTATAGAAAAAAACTTAATTGTATTATTCATCACCTACATTTATTGTACTGACGATAATTAATATAACATTTTAATTTCCTCTCTTACTCCGGTATCCGGCTGAGTAGAATAGACCACCATAATTTCTTACTTCTTACGTCGTAAAAGGCGACTAAGGTTGATGTCAGGCAGGCCGCCGGTCGTAAAATACCTAGCCAAATCATGTAACTAGTTGTTTAAAACGTGTTGTGCCGATCGCGTTTAGAGTAAGACAAGGGCAGGAGAATGGTGATGATTTAAATTTCCTCCCTTGCTTTTGGTTTTTACTTTTGGCAGATTAAATCAAACAGAAATCTATATTCATTGAAAGATATCTGACTACTGCGATTATTCAATTTCAATAAATTTCGCACCCCAACAATAAAATGATACTTCAACACTATTAGACTTTTCTTTGCATTATAGGTGAACGCTGAAAGCCTGTTTCCGGTGGGAATGGTACACGGAAATGTACTACGAGCGGCAACAAAAACGCAGAGCTCAACGTAAACCAGTTTGTGGCGCCCTGTCGGGATGTGACAACTCTTTCTTCCGCTATCACAACGGAGAAACGTACTCGAATATTTTCGCTTAAAAGATTTAACGTAAAGTCATTTTAAAAAACCTATATAACTCCTTATCAATCAAACGAATTTGCAACGAAGAAATTCCCTTTTCCGTGAAATTACTACGTCTATTATGCTGGTTGGCAGTTATTACTGGTAACTAGGATAAAAGATAAAGGCGGAGATCACGCGATTTCACTCCTCTAATTGTATCTAGGGGCGTTTTCGTCTGGTCGATGAAATGAGACGATTTTAAAACACAGTCAACTAGTAAAGCGGATATAATATTTCAAAAGAGTATTTCTTCCGTTAACTTTTTTATGGTTTTTTAATTATACTCTGCTTGAGGCTGAAGGCATTTATTAAATAGTGTTTTCATTGCTTGATGCCGTTGTCTATTAAAATGCTAAAGGGCTATAATTGAAATATTATCTAAGATGTCCCTTTAGATTTCATTTGAAGTCTGGAATGGCAGCATCTGTGAATTTAACTATTTTTGAAAATTACTTGTTGTAAACTTATAGACTTAGACGTTACTTTGCGGAGGTCCATCATACAAAAGTAATGAAAATATTATTTTGCGATAAAAGTCTGTTACTATGTCACTGCTGGGCGGCCTCTTCTCTCCTTGTTTCCAGAGATGGGTTTGAGCTTAGACTCACCACGCTGGTTCAATGCGGATTGATAGGTTACATATATCCCAGGAACTTTCCAGGTTTCCTCGTGATAATTTCCTTCACCGAAAAGCGTGTGATAAATCGCAAATATCAGTTAGAAATAGATAATAGAGATTTGAACACATGACCCCTTTGAGAGAGGCATATAGACACGCTGTTGGGCCGTCACGGTTTTCACACAAAGAAAACATATGTAATGCTAAATCTCATGGTTACTATTTGTTCTCGTGCCTGATACATACAGGATCCTTATCAACTCATACAATTTCAATCACCAATAACACAACAATACACAAACATTACACATATTCACTACCACAATCTCAACAAACGTTTTACCCCGATTTTGCCGTGGAGTCTATCTCCTGACGATGCTTCGGTTACGCGGAAAACGATTTCTGAGATAATAGTAGTGAATATGTACAGTTTCATTTATTAAAATACGTTACGTAGTATAATTTATGAAAAGACAGTCTTTTTTTTACTTTTCAGTAGCTGGAAAGCAAGCAAAAACCCATTATTTGCTCGTCGAGCACCCTCCTTGTGTGCAGCACAAGTATTATAATTGGGAGCCACTCAACAGCCTATTGTGAGTGAAATTGTCATATTTGTAAAGCGCATTTTAAGGGATAAATCTAGTATCTGCAAAGCTTAACATTAAAATTTAAAAGATAAAAAAAATATGTAATTGCTCTAACTTACTATACCATGACTAGACAAAGTTCACCTCTCTGCTAGAGGATAATTTATTTATGCACGTTTCCTTATTGGAAAGCACGATAAATATTCAATCACACATTCGTTAAAATAAATATATTATTATTCTAATATTCTCTGACTATTATACCATAATAAAAAATTAATGCAAGTATTCATTTCATTAATATTATGAACGTCGGCAAAGTAATGCCTCTCATATTACAGTGTATCATCTATGGTAATGCCTTATTCTATAAATCTAATGTCATACTAAACTTCTTGTGAATTCGGTGCGCGGTAAAGAAAGTCAGTGAATGTTGCCAAAACCCGTAATCAATAAAACGATATGTATTAAAATATACCATTTCTTATATCCGGAATTAGACGTTCACCGCTTGCTTATTTCAGTAGTAGAAATGTCTTATAATTACCGCAACCTATTACACTTCCGTATGAGATTTACACTTCAAGCTATATTTACTTGTAATGCTTAATTTTGCATGCATACAACATATCACTTTAGTGAGCTCAAATGTTTATTTATTATTCTATTAGGCACAATAGTTGGAATAATCCTTTTAATAATTTAGTAAATAAAATATTCTAATAAGTTTCATGCGTACAAACATCTGGCCCAATATTCGAAGCACGCCCTTATTTCTTTGTTTTTCTTTCATATAACGAGATATTGTGATTCCAAGCCATTACGACACCGCGTAGACGCGAATATCCTACGTAAGATACACGTTTTCTTATTAAGACGAAGCAACCACTGAATAATAATGGTAGACTTATTGATATTATTTTCATTTACCTTTAAGGTACTCCCAACTTAGTTGATCTATCTGTACATATTATAAAACAAAGTCCCCGAAAGCTGTATCTGTATGTGATCGATTTTCTCAAAATATACTGAACGGATTTTTGTA
The DNA here is from genome assembly GCA_947086505.1 of Morpho deidamia. Lineage (NCBI taxonomy): Eukaryota > Metazoa > Arthropoda > Insecta > Lepidoptera > Nymphalidae > Morpho > Morpho deidamia. The sequence continues at coordinate 9,565,828 of CAMTZC010000025.1, forward strand.
CGGTTTTTGCTATAAGCTCTAAGAGTGTAATTCTTCAGGAAATTTTAACTTAAAAGTACATTTTTATGTAAATTGTGTTGTGTGAGTGTTGCGGTGTTTTTGGTAAAAAACTCGCCTGTTCCTAAAGCTTATATTTAGTCGCGCGCGCCGCGTTAACCCGCGGGGATACACTAAAATTATGTACAAGAGAATTATAGATCTACAATTTGTGTCTAGGTCCGCCGTGTGGTATCCGGCTACGTAGAATAGACCACCCTCATTGCTTACCGAGGTGTCGTAAATGGCGACTAAGATAAGTCGACCCACCGTGTGGTATCCGGTTGAGTAGAATAGACTCTTTCTTACCGAGGGGTCGTAAAATACGACTAAGGTAAGTTGACGTCAGGCAGGCGGCCGGTCGTAAAATACGTAGCCAAATCATATGACAGCATGTTTATAACATGTTGTGCCGACCCCACATAGAGTGGGATAAGGGCAGGAGGATAATGAATTTGTGTCTAAGTATTCTTTGAGAGCAATTTTTCTTTTCTTTGTTCCATTTTGGTTTGATCTATATTTTGTAACTAAAAATAAAATAAATGGATTTAAGCGGGAAAACCACGCGGCCGATACTGCGGTTACAGTTTTATTACTTACTAGTTATATAAACAGGTTTAAAATATACGTGAAGGCTACATACATTTTTTGTATTATATTTGGAGATGATTACAAATTTCTGTGGTAATAAGGCTAATATAGCAGACGATCAGTGATGATGTGGACATTTAACGGTACATTGTTACCTATTGCATGTCCAAAAAAACCTGTCAATCCCGGGTTGCAGCGATCGTAGATAATCGTGGACGTTATGTACCATAACTGACTTGATAATAAATGTTCTGTTTTTTACTATTTTTACTCACGTTTTTTCTATACTAATATTATAAAGAGGAAAGATTTGTGTTTGTTTGTATGTGTGTATGTTTGTAATGATTTCACGCAAAAACTACTAGACCGATTTCAAAAATTATTAGAAAGCTGCTTCTTTACTGAGCAACATAGGCTATATAACATTTTCAAAAAAATAGGGATCCCTAATAAAATTGTAATAAGTTGTGAAAAATTTAGTCGTAAACATCTTTCATCGCGTGCGCTGCGGAAACTATTATTAGGACAGAACAAAAAAATGTTTGTCAGTATTATAGAACATATCAATATCCACAAAAAGTCCGCAATACCGTATGTCTAACTATTATAGTTATACCAATATAACTACTTTTTTACATTGTAAAAGTTGATAAAATTGCCGACAATAATCAAACCATTTTATTCATATCTTTGTATTAATCCTTATCCCATTAAATGATATTTTATTAAAAACTATTTCAAGACCTGTAAAATACTTTTTAAATTATTCAAATCCGACTTCCTAATCAAAAGATATTACGAATTTAAGAATATAAATCGAAAGAAAATAATGCCATAACAAATTCATTGTAGCGACCGTTATAGCAGGGTCTGCATTTGGTGAGTTAGTTCTTATTCCAAGAATACTCATGATACCCATTTTTTATAAATTATTAATTTACAAATAAATTCTATAGTCCGACTTCGTAGACTTTCCACTACCACGAGATCGGTATGGACGCGAGTGAAACCGCGGGGCATGGCTAGTAGACTATAAATTGGGTACCAATAAATTTATTAAAGATATAATTTGTTATGCGATCTGATATTCGCCCTCGCAAGTATGCTCATAACCCACGATATCATCAATTTTATTCCCATATCCTATGTAAACAAGTTTACTATGTACCGATTCACCGCTACCGCTTTACATAATAAAAGGGTTACGCAAGGTTCGCAATATTACTAAGCCTATAGTAGGCTAAAATCTTATTGGCGCCATATATTATAATAAATGTTCGTCCCTTACGCATTCATATCAAAAGAAACCTCTCTTAACATAATTTTATACTATATAAACTTTTGTGACACAACATGTTATGCATTTTTGACCAGGGATTTTTGTATTTACCTATCCTAAGTGTCGCCTGTAGAGTGTAGGGTTTTGTGCAACACTGTCGAGAAACGCCCAACTTGTGGCCAAACTCGACACAGGTCAGAGTTGACGGCTTTCGCTATTGGACATCCACCGCCATCCGGACAGTAATAATTAATAAATAAATATATGGGACACTTACACACACGGTCGTCCGACCCCAAAGTAAGTAATTTAATACTTGTGTTATGGGTGACGGACAACTGGTAGATATACTACATAAATAATTTTAGATACATACTTAAATACTAATAAACACCGCCGTGTGGTATCCGGCTGAGTAGAATAGACCACCCTCCTTTCCCACCACCACCCTCGGTAACGAGGTGTCGTAAAAAGCGACTAAGGTAAGTTGACTTCAGGCAGGCGGTCGGTCATAAAATACGAAGCCAAATCATGTGATAACATGTTTGTAACATGTTGTGCCGACCCCACTTAGAGTGGGATAAGGGAAGGAGCATGATGATGATGATGACTTAAATACTAATAAACACCCAGGCTCGAAGAACCAACAAATTGTTTTATAGAAAATGTTGGCCCTCGGCGGGAATCGAACCCACGACCCGCGAAGCTGAAGGCAGGGTCACTACCCACTGCGCCAAAGGGCCAGTCTGACAGTACTGAGTTAATATACACTGAACAGTTATTTTTTACATATTTACAAATTAAGTTTAAACATATAGTGTATAATAAGTATAAAAACAGAAAGGAAGGTATAATTTAGTTATAAACAACAGGATAGGAGTTCTTATTTTTGGATCAATATTTTGCACAAATTAAAAATATATATTCATATCGCAGAGGACTTGACCCGCTTATATATTTTTATAAAACAACCGCGATCTAATATTCTATCAGACAGTGACGAAACGCTATTAATTAATGTTGTATTCAAATTTAATAGAATATATTCATACGGCCGAGATATACTTGTATTTTCAAAATATTTCTTTAATATATTGGATAATGTTACGAATCAAAAAGAACATTATTTTCTGGTATAAGTAAAGGATAAAGCTTTTATATTTCGTGAGATAGGATGTCAGAAGTTGGTTCAAAAAGACTCGCTTGCCGTTAGAAGTGTCCATTAAGGTGCTTCGGGATTCCGTGTAACACTATATGTTTGACATATAACAAAGGCTTTGAGAAAAAGAAAGTTCGACACGACCTTAACAAGTAAATTGACTCAATTCAATCTTTAAGTAACCTAGTATTGACAAATTATGAAAAAATCACGATACGCCTTTAAAAATTATTGATTGTGAACTTTAATTGCACTCTGTCTCTTCAACTAATAGACGTCCACTATCTTAAAAAAAATTCTATAACAAAGGTCGTCATCTTATGCCGCCTGAATGATACTAAAAGGTGTATTCGTTATCCTAACAAGATATTGAAAAACATATGCTATTGTACTTTATATAAAAAAATGCTTATTAAATGGCCATAAAAATATATAATAAGTTACCAACAGACCTTCGAAAGTTAACTACAAAGGTTTTAAAGAAAAAAATTTAAGATATGGCTGTTAAAAAATGTTTTTACGATATTTAAGAATATCTAAATTAATATTGCTGACATATGTTATAAGTAAAATGTCTAATTTATTCGTTTATAGCTATAACTTTCTTTTGCACGTATACAGAATTTCGATATTGACTTAAAAATATGTGACATTTGGAATTATATTTATTTACTTTATTATAATGGAATTTTATAATAGACCTAATTTAAGTAAGAAATTCGTTTTATTATTTTATATATTTATAGTTGAATGTTACGCTTGCCATAAATCGTATTTGTGAGCAACAAAATTATGTGCCAACAGCAAATGAAATTAATAAAAAATAAAAGAAGGAAACGGCTCCCCGCGACTTTTTTTTTTACCCCGCGAATTTTACGTAATTTACTATATATTAAAGTAGATTTTAAAAATTCTAAAATAATTTTGTTTACTATTTCCTTTTAAGACAGTATGAATATTTAAAAAAAACCTTTTTTTATTTAACATACTAGCATTTTTCCTTCATCTGCGTGTATCGAGATCCTCCCTAGTATTTTTACTATCTCCACACCAAAAACTACACACATTTTTCTGTTTGATCGTGACATATGGACAATAAAAATCGCATTTTTCACAATTTATAATAATACAGTGGATTTACACATACATTATGATGATGTCGCATTGAACGGAAAAGCTAATTATAGTTTGTCGCAGCAAGTCTTTAGTTTTTTTATTAGAACTTAAGTAATTAATAAGTAATACAAGTAGTAATACAATAATACAATTGCAATCTATTTTCTTTATTTAGTACTACTAATAGTACTAAACAGTTATTTTAGGTCTTTTGTATTTGTATGAAATAAAAACCAACATCTATTTCACATATTCTAATATATCTTATATGCATAGTCTACAAATCCGCTGATAACATTTTATACATCACAATTCAAAGAACAATAAACTTCGTAGACGGGCTCAAGTTGAAATGGATTATGTAGCATAATCCTTAATAACATTAAGCAAATTCCAACAAAGTGAACGAAAACATTCTGATCTCACTGAATAGTGCACTCGGTAAGCTACATGTTCATACAGACAGATAGCATTCCATTCATAAAATCCGCTGGATTTATCCTTTCAGAGCGCATTGTACTATCAGACGTGACACTTTCATTTGCAGAATGTTGAGCAACTCATAATTGAATGGCTTTATGTTTACTAGAAATAGTAATACCAATTGAGGGCATCACATCTTCATTAGAAAAATAATAATGATGCTCCGACACCAAAGGTTATATTGAACTTTTATTACTAAAAGTAAAGTTATGTCGTGTTACTATCCCACAGCTGAGAAAAGGCCTCCTCTCTCTGTTTTTGGAGAGAAGGATTGGAGCTATGACCTACCACGCTGCTCCAACGCGGATTGGTAGGTTACACATATCTCTAAAATTCTCCAAAATTATGCAGGTTGTCTCACGATATTTCCCTTCACCGAAAATCGTGTGATACATTGCAACTATCAATTAGACACATCAGTTTTAATAGGAACACTCATTGGTGCCTGCCTGAGGTTTGAACCCATGATCGTTTTCGACCGCCTCGAAAGCGACGCACGATCTCACCGTTGGGCTATTGGTAGGTTACACATATCTCTAAAATTGTCCAGAGATATGCAGGTTGCCTCCAATATTTCTTTTCACCGAAAAGCCTGTGATAAATTGCAATTATCAATTAGACATATCAGTTTTAATGGAAAATCTGATTGGTGCCTGCCCGACGTTTGAATCCATGATCGTCTCTAGAGAGTCGCGCGTGCTCACCGTTGTTGAGCTATTACAGCTTACTTTCAAACTATTACTAAAGGTAATAGAACATAATTTCTTTGTTATCTTATAACAGGTATATTCCTGTAAAACCGGGGCACACAACGTTTAAGTCGTGCTTCACTGCCTGATAAGCTCCATTGGCCACCATAACGCTACCTCCGGTTTCCTCTAGATTTACTATTTAATGCGCTACGGTTGACTACATCTTTATTATTTACTTTTATATTTTCGAACTAAACCTTTATCTTTTTTTATATCTAATAATTTAAAGTTATAATAGAAAGTTTTATTTTATATTTTATTCCGTGTGGTAACTGGCTGAGTAGAATAGACCACCTTCATTTTTTACCGAGGTGTCTTTAAGGCGAGTAAGGTAAGTACGCCCACCGTGTGGTATCCGGTTGAGTAGAATAGAGCGCCCTCTTTCTTACCGGGGTGTCGTAAAATACGACTAAGGTAAGTTGACGTCAGGCAGGCGGCCAGTTGAAAATACGGTTCCGAATCAATGTGACAACATGTTACATGTTGTGCCAACCCCACTTAGAGTAGGATAAGGGAGGATGGTAAATAGAAAGTATTATTTAATTAGTCTTTTACTCCTAAATTAAGTATACGCAGAAAATCAAATTAAACGTAAATTTGAGGAACTTTTAATAAAGTTTAGTTTGGGCTAAATCCTTGATTAAAACAAAGAACATTTCTATTTAGAGGTTATTCTATTCAAAACATCATAATCATTTGTCAACAGGCCTAATTACCTGAAATTTTCTTTGTGTCGCAGTAAATTTACTTACTGGCTAAATTATACAAAATTCTACCTGTCTAACTTTTCGGTTCACATTCTGCTATACAGATTTCCGAAATTATAAGTAAAACTAGAAACATTACATGATAGAAACAAAAATTATGCCTTATATCCTTTTTCTCACGATATCAATAGATAGAAATAGAGATAAAGATGGAGATGAAATTAGGTGATTTTATAAATTTCACTATCGATTGTTCGAACCATAGCATAAATAAAAATAGATTTAACTATTAAAAGTTGAAGTATCTGACATAGATAATATAAAAATTATAATTATGATATTTTTAATTTTAATTTTTATATTATCTATGTCAGATAACGTTCACTAACATAACATCAATATGAATAATGAAGACCTATTTCTCAAATTCGTAGTAAAGTTTGCAATACTGTTCGAAGCTTCTGTAATATTCAAACGTAACAAGCTGAAGGCGGGGCGTACTTCCTTTAACATTTTGCTTTTAGTGTAACAGATCACAATGTACACTGCCAAATTGGCCCTATTTTTGCTCCAGCCTCAATTAATTCAAACTAAAGCTGTATATTTCATGAATTTGTTTTTTATACACTAAATCAATACTAAAACGTAAATAAATTAACGTATGCAATAAATTACGTATTGGTTACGATACCGTGCGTATTTCTGGTTTTTGTTTCACTGTTAATATACATTAGAAAGCTTTTTTTTTAATCGAAGTACATATTTTCGGGTATATATATGTGTGTATATTTTAAACTGTATGTTATTTGTTCTTATCCCGCGGTGTGGTATCCGGCTGAGTAGAATAGACCACCCTCATTTCTTACCGAGGTGTCGTAAAAGGCGACTTAGGTAAGTTGATCCAGCGGGTGGTATCCGGTTGAGTAGTATAGACCACCCTATTTCAAATGTGTTTGTAGCATGTTGACCCCATTTAGAGTGGGATAAGGGCAGGAGGAGGGTGATTATCTATCCTTATTCTCAAAATTCTTTTGCTCTCCCTCTAGATCCGTAAAAAGATGTACAGGTGATAAGTTCGTAAAAATTTAAATATAACTTATTATAAGTAACTTTTCTTTTTAAAATTATCAGTTTTTCCTACATATATACTTTTTACTCTTATAAATACGTGTAATACGTAATATAATATGTGTGTGAATTGTTCTACAAATTTCTCTACTTATTATTTCATTCACTTAAGAGATACGAATAGTTTGGCTATAGTTTTTATATAGAGAGGTGCCACGACAAAATTTATTTTCGATATTAGACTTGAATCGTATTGTTTGATACAACTTTTGTATCAGCGGCAAATGAGCATTGAAAATATCCTAGTTAATGTTTGCAATGCTATTGTAGTGCGTTTTTGTTTACTGATTCCAGATCATCATCATTCTCCTGCCCTTATCCCATTCAAATGGGGTCAGCGCAACATGTTACAAACATGTTGTCACATTATTCGGCTGCATATTTTACGACCGGCCGCCTGCCTGACATCAATTTACCTTAGTCGTATCTTACGACCCCTCGGCAAGAAAGAGGGGTGGTCTATTCTACTCAGTCGGATACCACACGGCAGGTCGACTTACCTTAGTCGCCTTTAACGAGACCTCTGTAAGAAATGAGGGTGGTCTATTCTACTCAGCCGGATACCACACGGCGGTGTTTACTGATTCCAGATGTGCCTAATAATTTTCAGCCGCAATATAAAATAAACAATCTAAAAAACCCAGCTAAAACAAGTTGTTATTGAATATTCATTGAGAGGTGCGATCAATTTGCTTATCCAGACGGTTTGCAACAAATTGCCGCCATCGCACAGGATGGATTATGTAAAACGACGCCCATTTGTATGTAAACTAATGGCGGGTGTCGCAATACCGGCCGCTGCGCTGGCGACAATGACACGAAGATACTGTGATTTTTTACGAGTTACTATTAATCGTATATGTATTATTATATTAGTATTTTTTAATGTAAAGACAAACAAAATAAAATGTGAAGCTGTGAAAAGAAACGAGAAAAGATCAATTAAAGAAAAACCAATTTCCCTGAATACTATATTATAGGTAGAAATGATATATTATAGGTTCACATTCTCAACATCTGCCCTGGGTAAGAAATGAGGGTGGTCTATTCTACTTAGCCGAATACCACACGGTGGTTACCACTTTTTAATAATACCTATATGACAAGATATTGAAATTGTTTGGCTAAATTTAATTTTAGTCTCTCCTTAATATTTCTTAATAATCATATTATCTACAGTTAAAATTTCATTTCAAAGAAATATATATACTATCAAAGAGATAAAATTGAATATATGAGATATGTTTTTATGATTGAGAATAAATCATTTTATAATATTAAAATATTGTAAGGGTTTAATTTGGACATGTTACGATTTAAGTTTCATTCCAATTTACTTTTATTGTTTAGATACAAACATTTACTACGATGGTAAAGTTGAAAGAAAGATACAACTTTATTGTTCTCTTTTTATTCAAGTTTGACGACTAACAATAATTCTCGCCAAGAGTCGTATATAGACAATATAACACTACAAGTAACTTCGTTCTTTTCTTTAAAAAAAAAATAGATTGAAAAACGGCACAGTGCATTACTGTGACGATAAGCATATAATAATTTCACAAAAATACTTTCAACCAATGAATTTACCGAGCACATTTCGTAAATGAAGCTCATAAAAAACTGCAAGCTCCGGCATATCTAGTGAAAATACAGAACGCGATCTTTCCATTGTTCATCATCACAGAAGCCGAGCGTTTCAGCCAATGCGTAGGTGAATTCAGCGGTGCATTGAAATGTAAATATGCATATGTGAGCAGGAACAAGCGGCTAACGAACGCAGAGCAACGGGAAAAGCGATTTTAGTAGGTACGGAATAACAACCTACAAAAAAAACGAGTTTTGATTCGTTATAACATAATGTGTGTTTTTTTAAATGCAAGGGTAATACGAATTGTTTTATTCAATGTATCGCATACTCACTTTTAGCTATTCATAAAATTTCCTATGTAAAAAAATATAGTACTGAACACTAAAATAACTTTATTTGAGACATTAATATTGTCTTATAATAAACGAATAAACTGTTATGAAAATGAAAATGAAAATAATTTTGGTGATTTAAATTTCTAAAACACTAATAAGGGCCCCTGCACTAGATGTTAACCCGTATTGCTTGGTGCCCCGCTCATGCGCCAAGACAAGTAAATTTATCAATAAACTAAAAACAAATAGACAATCAAACTTAAAATTCAAGGTTTTTTTTAAATATATTTCAATACAAACCTGTATTAGACTCTGTACCTGCGAGTGTGTGTATGTGTGTTTCTGTGAATGCATGTTTGTCTGTAAGTGTGTATGTGTGTATCGTTATCGTAATGTTTATTATATTAAAATTTATCATATTATGTAGATTGTTAATATTTTGCTCAGTTTCATCATAGTTTAATGTTAACAGATAGTTAATTGTAAGCATTTCATGTTGTATTTTACCAATTAAGGTACTAGTACGAAATATAAGATTGTCTTTTTGAACTTAGATTTAAATACTAATGGAGCTACTCATATGACTGTCGAATCTCGAACTCTAACGATCTTAGATCACTATGTCGTCTAGAAAATTAAACAGTTCATGGATTTTCAAAAATATTATGTACGAATTCATTTTCATTTGTAATGTACTCGTATACCTATAGTTTGAAATCGACATAAGTTTGCAGCTTGTGTGTTGTGCAAAAGTATATAATTAATAGTGATTTTTTAATTCATCCTATTGTAAACCTGCTATCACATAGTCATATCTTAAATGTAATTTGAACCTTAAAGTCGCCATTGTAAACGTAAATCCATAGCTTTTCTTTTTTTTCTTTTCTTTCTTCCTTTCACTCGAAGGAAAATACTATTATAATTATAATAAATATATATAGAGGTTTCTTCAAACGTTTCAAAGTTGTACATTGGAATGCAGTGGTTGACTGCAATTTTTTTAAGTTTTATATCTAACTATACAACACAACACTGAGCAACCCTGTGCTTTCCAGTCAATCAAGTGAAGTCAGCGCGTCAAGTTTTAACAATTGTGGATAATTTTTCGGTTCACATCAGAACAATAGGCAACATAGTTCTGCGGGAAAATGAATATTCTCAGTTTAAGTATCACATTCAACTCAGAATTGTACCTTCACAAAGACCTCGTCATTTAAATGCTCGCAAATGTACTCTCCCAGCTAAGAAGTACGCCACATATAGATCAGAATAACGTTTAAAGTGAAATAAACCATACTGTATTGCATTAAGTACTACAGTGTGTATGAGTACGAGTGTAAGGAAGTGATGTGCACCGTTTAAGTCGAGGTTTAGGAATCCTGCAAGTGGCGATATTTCAGTACTCTTATTCAGGATTATATGCCTGTTGAAACGTCACTTTGACTGAAATATTAGATTAACTTGTACTCTATACTCAGTATAAGAATGTGAATGTTTATATTAAGCAAAGAATGATTTTGCAAATGCAAGTAAAATATTTATCAAAAAGATTTTCAGTTCAAGTTATACAGAACGCAATGATATTAGTTTAGTCAAGATTTAATTAATAAAGAAAAAAAAAATTACTATCATGTATTTTACAATTACTTATTATAAAAAGGAATTAAAACTACACAAAAGTAAAACAAAAACTTTTAATATGTAAAACACAGTACTTATTTTTTTTCGAACACTAACTAATGCTGTTAGCCCTAATGGCTTTTACAGCGTCACCGAGAGAGTGGGCGAGCGCGGAAGCATCGTCGGGGGTGTGAGCTGGGAGAGCGAGGCTCGCAACATCCTCGGAGCGTCGCTGTGGTGGACTGTGTCGGACTTGCATCAAATTACTTAAGAGAAATTTATACATTTATACCTTACAGAATATTTTATTTTTAACTTATATTAGCCATGTTAATAATATTGTGTATAAAAGGAATGTTGTTTAAATCATGAAATAAATTATTTGATATATTTATTATCTATGGTCGAGTTACCCCATTATTACTGGTCATATAATGTTATATTAGTCCAATAAATTTTCGAGCGTCGCCCATTTATATAGTCATCAGAACAATCCAGAATTTTTTTTTTTTACTTATGTTATTTAGACGTGTTTGAAGAAGTATTCTTTAATAAGTAATCTTTTTTGTATTTGTCCGTTCCTGAAGCCAAAACGGTAATTTTTCTATCATTTATTTACCAAATATTATCCATATGATTTTGCCTTAAAATCAGGATTTAAAGCATTAAAATTTTCAGAATCACAATAGATGTTTGGTTATGAAACTGTATTTTAATTATTTTATTTTAAAAACCACCCCTTTCCAAATTTTCAGTCGCAAGAAGCAAGGTAGATAGTATGTACACGCATGACTGACTACGAACGTACACGTCACTATTTTACATATAAATGGACCCCATATAATCCGTCTAACAATAGCTTCAATTTGTTTCGCCTCTGTGTATGCGTAAATCAAACTCTAAATTGGTGCAAATAGCAAGGTAAATACAAGTTTTCTTATCATTTAAAAATCTTTAATAGTACAGTAAATTCAAATCAAATTTCAAAATATCCTTATAAAGTACTTTTGAACCGTCAACTCTATTGCTGGTTTGAAAAAATGCTTCAACCAAGCAAGAAACTTAAAATAAAATAATTTTAAATAACAAGTAAAACTAAACCCAATTAATAATCAAGAATCTATATTACGTAATAAATATTTCAGAAATTCGTGTACAGATTTTAATAAACACTAGAGTCAAGGCCGTTACGAATTTTGAATTAGATTTTATAATAAACGTAATATGACATAACTTAATGTAATTATATAATGTTCCAATTTTAGTTCGACTCCCATGAGTCAGTAACTGCGGCTGTTGTTTAGTTTGACTAAGTAAACAGAGAAGTTAAATTAGTAGGAGTATTTCCGAATGCAAATCCTGGGCGGAGAAGTAGGAGCGTGGCACCTGCACTGACAGTTTGTGTAATAGCTCGAAACCGCCGAATTAATTTACAAAACTATGAGCTGTCTCACACAAAACAGTTTTTGACGTCGGTAGTTTGTTCGAGTTTATAACAAACTGAAATAGGGAAAAACTCCTGACATTTTAAGTCCTTTATTATACGAGTTTACGGATATCCGCGTTTCATGCATCACAAAAACGAGCAAGCAATAGTACAACATGAAAATCGATGCAGAAATAGCCTGCATAATGGAAACACAAATTCCTTTTATAAACTAAAATAAGTGTTTCAAAATTTTAAGTTAGGAATATTTAACTGTAGTAACTTATATAAAGAATAATATTGTTGACAGTTATCTAATAATCTTCAATTGTGTTATCATTTTAATCAATCTCTATGTGCTAACTTCAACTACTAGCGGAGTATACATATTGCTTTATTAATTAGGAAATAAACAGTATTATACAGACTATATAATTCATATAAGAATAGTTTTCTAAACAATGATGGCCCAAGTCGACAAGAAATAAATTTATATTCTTTCTACATACAATCTCGTAATTACCGTTGTATGCTCCCAAATTTGTATACTAATTTATGTATGCAAACTACGACTACTGTTATAACTTAGAGGATATATACAAAAAAATTAAATAATTTTGATTTAATAAAAAATGAGTGATATTCTTAAACACGTATTCACATCCGAATCTACAAAACACGATAAAATAAGAGAGCGCGTGAAACTGACAGGCCGTTGGTTATAAATAAAACCCATTTTGAAGCACCGTTGTTGCCCTTTGAACTGCAATTTTTAAGACCTCTGCTAGTGACAACAGGACGCATGACGAGGATTCTTTTAACAAACAGCCAATGGTGAAACAGAGATACATTTTGTTTTTTACGGTTTATGTACCAAAATTTATACTAAAGTCTGCCCAAATATATATCTATACTAATACTTAATATACTGAAGAGTTTGTTTGTTTGTTTAATTGTTTGAATGCGCTAATTTCAGGAACTACTGGACCGATTTGATAAATTCTTTAAGTGTAAGATAGTCCATTTATCGAGGAAGGCTATAGACTATACAACATCACGCTAAGATGAATAGGAGAGGATCAGCAATAAAAAATATTGCGAAAACGGCAAAATTTAAGGCTTTCCTTGCGTGCGCTAAGTAAACGATGAAAGTTATTCCAAAATCATATATTATAAAATTTTTAAAAGGTTCTAAAAGAAAAGTCCGCGACAGCATATGTCTAGCTTTTAAGGTTAACCAACTTTAACCATAATTAATATAAGTATTACGGTTTACTCAAATAATGAGACTGCAATCCACGCGAACGAAGTTGCGTTTAAAAGCTAGTAATACCTAAACGTGAGATTAAGATACTATAGTAATAATAAATAATACCGGAATTACTAGAATTACCAGATAGATGATATAGTAGTCAATAAATATCACAAGTAAACAGTAATAAAATTGAATTATAAAAATGCTTAATTGAAATGCTTTTGTTTTTAAAATAGATACAATTATTTTTCTCGATTTTTCTCCCCCGAGACTTGTCGTCGACGTTCCTGCTGCGATATTCATTGTGTAATTAATGGTGTTTTTAAGAGGAAATCTGAGCAAAACAGGTTTATCTCTCTCAGGGACGGAATATTTTATTTGAATACGTTATAATCCTGTCGTACTTGTCTTGTCTAGTATTGGTTTTATTATTGCTCAAAACACGTTTTGTACGTTTACTAAGCTTTTTTATTACTTTTCTTTTATTTTCTTTTTTCTTTCTAATTTTTTCACCAGCTTCGTCTGAGTGGAAATCAGTATGACAAAATTATAACCGAATCGAAATTTTATCGCGGACTTTTTTATGGTATTTTTGTAGATTTTAAATTTTCTAGTACATTATTTAAGTGCATCTACGCGAGTTAGTTTACGCGGTTCACGCGAGTTAAGTATCCAACGTGATTTTTTCTACACTCGCACCTCTTAACACAATTTACGTAAAACAGTAATGAACTATTAACCTTAACATTCCGGATGAATTGCACTACCTTTTTGGAAAACCGTACAACAATCCTTTCAGTAGATTTTGAGGAAATCAACCACATACAGACAGACAGCTTTTGTGGACTTTGTTATATAATAAGTATAAATAAATAAATAAATATATGGGACACACACGGTCGTCTGTCTCCAAAGTAAGTAATCTAATACTTGTGTTATGGGAGACCGTCAACTGGTAAATATATACATATATAATTTTAAATACATGTTTAAATACAAATATACACCCAGGCTCGAATAACTAACAAACTGTTTATAGAAAATGTTGGCCCTCGGCGGGAATCGAACCCGCGACTCGCGGAGCTGAAGGCAGGTTCACTACCCGCTGCGCCAACGGGCCAGTATAAAAAGATAATTAGTGTTGTAAATATTTTAAATGAAAAATAAACAAATCTTTAGCTCTTAATGTCAAGTATCATCTGTGTCATCGTTCTTTATGAACATGAGATAATCATTATACGTATAACGTATACTAAAATATAAAAAAGTATAACAATAAAGAATAATAATTTTACATATATCGCGGTATACCTTTGCGTTCAATTAAATTCATATTTCTCATCTTATAATCTTGAAAGCGCTGAATCAAGATAAACATCAGCATATTTAATGGGAACGCTCTCCAGCCCTGCCGCAAACAACTTTGGAACTGGCCGAACCCCGCAGTTGGTGATGACATCTCTTTGAAGATAAAGACGCGGGATAATTCTACATTTTCCTACCGGAATATTCGACGATAATATGTACCTACGTCGCGAGTTTTCGAATTAACTTTTAATGACATCTGGAATAACTTTAACAACCTTCGGTTTGATATTCAGAAATAGAAGACAATTTTTTAGATATAGTTTTTAGATCTTATTTCAAAAATGTTTTAGATGAACTCATCCAGCATTGGCAAAAAAATTATCTCGTTTAAAGAAAATTCATATCTTTAACTCGATTAATCTTATTGTTATTAATAATAATATTTAGTTATATTATTTTTGTTTGAAGAATGACATTTAAGGAAAAAAGTTTAAGCTTTATTTATAAATCTTTTAGACCGCCTTGTGGTATCCGGCTTAGGAGAATAGACCACCCTCTTTCTTCCGAGGGGTCGTAAAATACGACTAAGGTGAGTTGACGTCAGGCAGGCGTCCGGTCGTAAAATACGCAGCCAAATCATGTGACAACATGTTCGTAGCATGTTGAGCCGACCTCACTTACAGTAGGATAGGGCAGGAGGATGATGATGATATAAATCTTTTAGAGCAAAATCAAAAGGTAAAATTGATTTGAGAGCCAATATGACTTAAATAAAAGTTTTCATGAATTATATGTTTTTCTTACATTATTAATATCAATAATAACTGTAGGAGTGACTATACAAGTATATTTTCCTAATATCTCTTTTATCTCTCAGTTGGGGCGGTGCGGTCACACGTACAAGCTCAGAATTGAAAGCATTCAACTAAAACACAATAAGCTTACTCTTTGGCAAAGAATAATCCCACTCTTGGTATTATTTTGTGACGCAATATTGCGACAATAGCAACAACAGCTGTTGCTTTTAGCAATGTTTATGTATGGTTTAATAAAAATGTATTACAATAGGTAACTTATAGCAAACGTGATAACAATAAAACACATATACATAGGTACCGGCGATACGAAATTATATGAATCCCTTGATCACTTAGACGTATAAAATAATTTTTGCATTATTAAATCTTCTCAAATATCGTTTAAAAAAAAATTATTTTCGAACAAAATAAATATAATATAATTGATATTTGGCTTTCTCAGTATAGTGAATGTGGGTTGACATGTGTATATTTTACCTTGTATATTTATACACAAGACACATGAATATCCTCACACTAACTCACACTA
Organism: Morpho deidamia; assembly: GCA_947086505.1. Lineage (NCBI taxonomy): Eukaryota > Metazoa > Arthropoda > Insecta > Lepidoptera > Nymphalidae > Morpho > Morpho deidamia. The sequence goes on from CAMTZC010000025.1 coordinate 9,581,961, forward strand.
ACGCTTATGTACAAAGAAACATTACACTGTTTCACAAACACACACGTTTTAGTACACAGGGCCCTTTGGTGATAGTGGACGTGTAGTGACATGTTGTTACTTCTAGTGCGTGTTTGAGCCTGTGCTATATTCATACAACATTAGTATATTAATACATCAAAGTGAACACTACACTTAGTACTTAATGGTTGACTGACCCGTCGTACGTGTTCAAAAAACACGATAAAAAAATAACATTACAGTTCTATCTTCCCCGCACCTGTTCAGCTATATAGTATTTAACTTTTAAGCCAAAGTTGGTGAGTACGGTCATTGATATCTATAAATTGTGTTTAAGTAAAATAATTCCTGTGTCTAAAATACTTCAGTGAATTATTTTTTTATGTAGGATTATGAGGTATGGTCACACTTAATCCGCTGGACCAATATTGGTATTATTTGGGACGCTTAAAGCTACAATTATGGCACGATTATACTGGGTCAATATACAGAATTAAAAAAGTCCCGTTTTATCTTCGGAAATAGCAAAAAACATTATTATTTTAGCAATAAAATTGACGCAATATTGCTGATTGACGCGAATCAAAGGTGCAATTGGTATTTGCATATTTTGCGAAATTAAGAAATCTGCACTCGTGAAAAATTATAGATATTGATGGCAATAACAATGTGATGAATGAAATCGTAGAAATGCTAAAAAAAATTTGCAAAGTTGCGTTATGTTTGCTTTATACTTCCGACTAAACAATAATCAAAATGTCTTACCATACCGAGCAAATTAATTGAATCCCTCCTAGTATTTGGCATACATGAAAACGTCAGATATGACAGGTCTAAAGAGAAATTTGTCACTATGATTATGTCAAACGCAAAAATAATCCCGTCATCTATTTCGACATGACGCACCCCTGCAATTCGCAACTTGCAAATTTGGGGGTGCACACTTGAAACTTATGATTTTATGATTGAGCAACCAAATAAGCGTGTAGTATTTTAATGGAGCAAATTAATTATAAAAAAATATATCTATTAATTGTTAAAAATAAAGATCAATATTTATGAATAATTCTTTTGCTTCATATGAAATAAAAAAGGTGAAGGAGGTGTGAGCTACAGATCCTTTTATGTTCAAAATCTACGGATTTGGCTATGTTTTCAGTTATTTAAAGCAAATATGTAAACATATATTATCAAGCTAAATGTGTACTATTGCATATGCAATATAGCCTCTTTTTAGAGTTTTTAAATTCGAAAATATAATTTATATATATATATAATATGTTTTTTTAAATAAGTATATCATCATTTTGCTGCCCTTATCCCACTCTAAGTGGGGTTTGTACAACATGTTACAACATGTTGTCACATGATTTGGCTACGTATTTTACGACCGGCTGCCTGCCTGACATCAACTTACCTTAGTCGCCTTTTACGATACCTCGGTAAGAACTGAGGGTGGTCTATTCTATGCAGCCGGATACCACACGGCACATAGCTTAGTCGCCTCTTACTTACACGGTGAGAAAGGAGGGTCTATGGTCTATTCTATTCTGCCGGATACCACACGGCGAATAAGTATAATGATATTTAATAAAAATGGAAATTTATGGATATGACTCCAAATTAATCATAAAAATCAAAAAAATCATTTCCACACCACCACACACTTGATTACAATAGCTTGTGAGAGACATTTGTTGAAGGAGGTGTTTTATTCTTATTTTGGAAGAGTTTATACGGTACATCGATTCAATACAAATATATATTACAAGCAATATAACAGAACCAACTACTTTGCTATAATCCGCACGGGTTAAGTGATTGCATGCAAAGCCAATGTGTATGAAGCAGGCAAAATCTACGCACCTTACACGTGCAGGACCAGCCACCACATGCACCCCAAGGCGCAATTCACCAGCAACAACGAACACAAAAGCAGCACACAACACGCACACACACGCAATCGTGCCACGATTTTTGTCGTGAAGCCTATCCTCCTGATGATGCTTCGGTTTCGGGGCGAAACGATCGTCGAGATTGTGGTGGTGGGTGTGTGTGCTGCTTTTGTGTTCGTTGTTGCTGGTGAATTGCGCCTTGGGGTGCATGTGGTGGCTGGTCCTGCATGTGTAAGGTGCGTAGATTTTGCCTGCTTCATACACATTGGCTTTGCATGCATTCACTTAACCCGTGCGGATTATAGCAAAGTAGTTGGTTCTGTTATATTGCTTGTAATATGGAATTCCGCAAAGTAACGCCTGCTTCTATAAATCACAAATATATATGCCAAAATTGATTTCGAATTTCGCGCCGCTGTTTTAGTGGCCCGCATGCACGGTCGCCAGGAACGAAAGATTATAGACTGCTCTGTATAGGTGATCAGACGTCGTTAACTGTTGGTGTTTTGTAAAAGTTTATAAGGGGGAGCTTGTTGGTGGTTGCCATGGTTCGTAACGCTCTCAAATTATACCCACTTATAGAAATCTTCATAGATTTATATTATTTAATTATTGCTGATGGTTGCGATTATAAGAGATTAAATAAAAATATATTGGATTTAAGTGTATTAGACTATTCGAAGCTGTGAGACCGTGCGACGATCATGGGTTCAAACCCCGTTCAACCAATGAACTCTGGGTATATCTGTACTCTGTCTTACCTCCAATCCTTGTCTCTAAAAACGGAGAGAGGAGGCCTATGCCAAGTAGTTGGGATAGTAGAAGGCCGCTACTTATAGTGTATTAAGCTTTGTAATTTTAAATTTAAGCTGACAATATATCGACTTTGATTAAAAATTGAAAGGCTTGACATAAATCTTTAAGTTTGCTCTGTTATTATTATGTACTCGAGAATTAATTTAAAACGAAAATAATTTATATTATAAGATAAATAAAATTAATTTAGCCAATTATGATAGTTTTAAAGCGTTGGATATTTTGTAAAGTAATACTAAACGAGGAAGAGCACAGATAATTTATTTAATTCAAAAAGTAAAAAATATCAATTAGTTTACCATATAGATAGACATTTAGGGACTATATACAAACATTAAAAAATACTTAGCATTAAATTTAGCACCGACCCTACATATTTTGTAAAATAGACAATATATTTAACATTGTTAATTTAATTCAATGTTAATTTTTAATATAACTGTTTTTATTTTTGATTATTTCCCCAACTTTTATTTTACTGTAATAACTCTTTTTTATATTATTTTATTATAGCTTTTTGTTTGTAATATAGTGAGCACAATGTTACTTAGCTTATTTTATTATAGATGCTGAGTTAGCCTTTAAGTGAGATATAAAATAGAAAATTGTAATTTACAAATTTATATTAGTGTTAATTGAACCAAATGGTATATAAAATAATAAATGAACTTTGTAGAAATAAAGCATTAAAGAAGTAGCCTGTTACAATCCCACTGCTGGGAATAGGCCTCCTCTCTCCATTTCTGGAGAGAAGGGTTGGAGCTAAGACCTACCACGCTGCTCCAATGCGGATTGATAGGTTACACATATCTCCAGAATTCTCTAGAGATATGCAGGTTTCCTCACGATGTTTTCCTTCACCGAAAAGCGTGTGATAAATTGCAAGCATCAATTAGACACATGAGTTTTAATAGAAAAACTCATTGATGCCTGCCCGGGTTTGAACTCGTGTTCCCCTTGAAAGAGTCGCACGGTCTCACCGTTGGGCTATCACAGCTGTATAGGCATTAAATAAGGCAATAAAGCATTAATTGACTTTAATTAAATTAAAATTGCTTAATAAAATGACCGTAAAAGTTCTGAGCGCATTTTCAAATTGAACTCACGTTACATATACGATTTTTTTTTGTCTCAGTATTGAATCATAAAAACTAATTACAGATTCTCTTTTATTCTGTTATAAAGGTTATTTATTCCGGATTGACTCGATGTATGTTAATATTTGTGATATACTGACATGTGTCGGCCTCAAAATTAAGTCCCTATGCGAGGGCGAGGGCATCTCTGTTTGCTCACCCGAACGTCAATAAAGTACTCGCCTGGGCGTGACCTAGGCTTTATTATGCTCATAAGCCGTGAAATGAGCATTTATTACCTTTATTTTACTTTTATTTTATATATTACGAGAAATCAATAATGTTATGACAAATATCTAACAGTATAAAGAGTAAAATTAAATAAGGACCGAAAAACATTTTCTCAAAAATAAAAATAATTATATATTTTTTTTGTGCAGATGAGTACGTATGTTTATGTTATGTGCAATGTATGTTGGAATGAATTAATGTACAGAAAGGAAAAAGTTATTTCATTATTTAAACTGCAATAATTGTGTATATAATAAAATAAAATCTAAATCATCATTCTCCTGCCCTTATCCCTCTCTAAGTGGGGTCGGCACAACATTTTTCAAACATGTTGTAATGCAATTTGGCTAGGTATTTTACGAACGACCGCCTGCTCGACATCAACTTACCTTGTCGTCTTTTACGACACCTCGGTAAGAAATGATAGGTGTCTATTCTACTCAGCCGGATACTACACGACAAAATTATAAATCTAAATATAAAAAACAAAAACTAATCTAAATATATAAATGTAAAAAACCTTTTTTCAAAATTTGAATTTAAAACTATAAATGACTACGTCTACAAGAATACGAGTAGCTTATCAACATCAAATTTTTGTATTCACATCGTAATCACATTTTCCCGAGGGCTCTCATTTGTTTCAGAGGCTTTTATCACCTACCAGCACGACCGTTATGGTCCGAATTATGATAAAATGAAATGCAATATGTAATATGTGTTGTAAAGGTATAATAAGTCACGCAATATAAAAAGAAAGTTTATTGATTATTGTATATTTTATCACACACAGTAATTTAATTTTTAATATGTCATAAATCATAGAACTATAACAGAAGTACTTTGCTATAATCCGCACGGGTTAAGCGAATGCATGCAAAGCTAATGTGTATGAAGCAGGAAAAACTCACGTCCTTTACACATGCAGGACAAGTCACCACATGCATCCCAAGACGCCTCCACCGTTGTATGTATTGCTTGTGTGCAGCAATGCACACAAGCAATACACACAACCATCCCCAAAATCTCGACGATCGTTTCGCCCCAAAACCAAAGCATCATCAGGAGGATAGGCTCAACGACAAAATCGCAATACAATTATTTATAGGATAGTAGAAACATGGTATTCAAAGTTCATAACTAACTTTTCGGTGACGGAAAACATACTGAATAAACTTGTACGTCTAATTTATAAGCCGCTTCTTTTTTTAAAGTCTATAAATTATTTTTTCTCGAATTAAAACCATATTAATATTTTTGTCTATCATCATGACGAAAAGAACCTTCACACCGCATTATTTAAAAGCGTATCATCCTATCTTCATATCTTATTCGCTGAATACGTCCCTTTATGTATATTTATAGAACGAGGACCGAGGTGAAACGCAAAAATGGGGTGAATCTGTTTCAGAATTTATGCGTAAAGAGAGGCAATAGCGCGGCTCATTGCTTTTTCACTCGGTTACTCAAATGTAGATGGATGGGAGCGGTGAAGACGCCGCCAGAGACAATCGTCAGCCATCGCTCAGTGTCCCCGCTAATTGAAAATTCTCGCAGGCATCATTTAAATCGTTATCGACAAAGTAGACACAGTGCCGCCACTGAAAATTAAAGCTCGCTATAATTCGATCGTTTTTTGCCTTCGTCACAATTAGCCTAACTAAGGTTATATTCATAACTTTACAAATTTGACTATGAAGCCAACTTTGCTGAGCGGAATTCTTAATTGGTCTACTTATAAGATAGAAATTGTACGTTATACTTCGTTATAGTACCAATTATGGATCCCTTATACATAAATACCCTTTAAAGTAGATTCCGGGACGGAAGAGGGTGGCAGCGGAAGAAATTCTCGATAATAGGGAGTAAATAAAGGGAAATTAGAAAGTGTAACATAATCCAGACGTCTTCAATGGCTTCTTTTATTATATGCACCTACGTTTTTTAGGGATAATTGTAAATTAAACACAGATCAAAAAAATCTTCCATTTTTAAATATATTAAAGACACGATTTATTCAGTAACTACTCAGTACAGCCTGCAGCTTAAAAAATATCTGTATCTATCTAACTATCTGTAGATTCGTTGTGTGAAGATGGCTTCTGGACAAAGTAAAATAAAAAAAACAACGGAGATTGTTCGTAAGTCCATGATTAGGCTAATTATTCGTATGGCTAAGTGTGATCTAATAAACGTATATCTTATACGCAGATTAAAGCGGTAAATCCTTTCATGATGCATAATTAAACAATTATGTCATTATATAATTGTCCTTTACTCTATATACAAATTTTATAAACATCATTTAATTAATAATATATATAATACTTGTAACCTAAACCTTCCGGAAGAATCGCACCACCTTTTAGTATAAATTGTACATACAGACAGACAGCTTTTGGGGACTTCATTGTATAATAATTATAGATTAATCATTGAATTGCTAAGGTACAATTTTGGTAAAGCTACAGTCAATTTGCTCTATTCACAACCAGACCTACTTATGCTTCACCTTATCAAGGAACCTAATGAAACAACGAAAGTGATGATTATTCAGTCATGCCACTTAAACTCAAACCCCCAGGACGACACAACGTTATCGTAGAAATAGAGCAGTATTATGATCATTAACCTACTACCTAAAATTAAAACAAGCCACTAACATGCAGTATAAAAATTCTGTAATATATATGGAACCCTTTACCATTCAGAATTTTAGAATATAATAGTAAAGACCAGCGACCAATACATCAAAGTAAAAACAAAGAAGTAAATCCAAACAAAACAATTAATTGAAAAAAAATTCCATTAACAAATTTTTGTTAATTTGAAAACAAATTTGACATTAGCAGAAAGCCGATGTGAGCGTGGTGACGACCCGTATTAAAATATTTTAAGTAGGCTATGAATATGCGAAGACACGGTCCTCGGTGGCTGCGGCTAACGATTTGCACGTTTTTGGACCACTCGCTAATTACAAATGTACACTCATGGCGAATGTAATTGGTTTCACTGATGTAAGATATATCCTGTTTGCGCTTCGATTATACTTGTTTGATTACATTATAGCTTTTAAATACTAGCAATACCTTTAAATATGACATACTTAAGGGTCCATTCGAAGATTGTCGTTACTTTGTTACTATTAAGCATCGTTAAGATGAAACATCCTCCAGCCTCTCTACCGCCTTTCTATCTTCTCTGCCAACATCTATGTGAATACCTTCAAGAGGACATAGTGCAAGTTGGTTATTACTTTATCGGACGCTTGCTGGAGTTAGGTCCCTGAGGCGGTCGATATATCTGGTGCTCCCGATACATCGATTAGCGGACAATGTATACAAGGGTACCCTGTCCCCGCCACCAGCAGCTTGACGGAACACTGTCCGGTTTTTAGTGGGTGAGAGTCCGACGTACGTACCCGCCGCTTGTTTTTTTTTTTTTTTTATGAAATAGGATGGCAGACGAGCATGCAGTTCAACGTTATCACCGCCGCCCACGACCTCTCGCAGAGCGAGTGTGCTGCCGACCTTTAAAAAGGTGGAAAATACGCTTTTTGAAGGTATTTATGTCGTACCGATCCGGAAACACTGCTAGAGGGAGATTATTCCATAAAATGGAATAATCTTGTTGCCGTCGGGTAGTGACGATCGATATCGGGTATTACTGACATTAAAAAAATTGGCCTCTTACTGACCTTAGTGACACCACCTTTCAAAAAGCTCATATAAATTAACCCCCGTTAGTTTACATCTAGTTGAGTAAAATTTATGACATGACTATGGTTATTAAATATGAATACCCCTAACGATAGGTAAATTCAAAATATAAACTAGCTACATTAAGTGATTTCATGAATACAGAATTGTTTTAATATTTAAATGCAGTGTTATGACTTATGAGCGTACTCGGGAGCTAGCTCTGTGAGAGCGGTTAAACCTTTTAATTTAAATTTCGCAACAGAAAAAAAGTGGTTAATTAATTAACATAGTATTCGTTTATAGGTATTCTGAAATTTCGTAAAGCGGCATTGTTCATTAATATTAGCCAACTACTACTGAAATAACATACCACTTTGTAATTTGGTTGCCACTAATGTTGATAATTAAATGATAATGTTGGAAATGAGGCTCCTCATGTTACAATTTGGTACGTCATTGTATCACTCTAGTCGGTTTTATTTAAAATATAAAATATTTTAAATATTAAACATATGATTATAAGATTATATATCTTATAATCATATGTTTAGACTTATTTAAATGTTAACTCAATCACTCATAAGTATGAAGTCTTTTCTATACTACGATAACTCTAGTATAGAATAGATTAAACATCACTTTGGCAGAATCTTTTAACTATCTCATACGTGTGACCATTAGTGTTAGTTACCTCAGTCATTTTAACCTTTCTATGACTACCAACTCAATATAAATGTTATAATACAATGAAATATTGTAAAAATAACAAATTTATTTTCTATTATTTATGTTAGACATAACGTACTATACACTGTCCATTATATTAACCATCTTTTGACAGATTGACGATTTACATATTTAGTGATGTCCTAAAGATTCTCGTATGCGATACCATTCCGATTATAGTACCTACTATCATTAATCGAATTACGTACCTAAGTAATTCGATTAATGATAACCTACGTAAACTAATAACAGATATAGAAATCAACATTTTGATTTAATATTGCCTTAGTTTTTTGAAAATAAATGTTAATCCGTGTGTATTTATTATAATCATAAAAAATATATTATACATCAACTGGCAACATCAACAGACCTTCCGCTCGGCCGCCATTTTGACGTGATCTGTCACTCTCAACGAAACGCCCGTGATAGTCACACGCATTTACGTTCGCTGAGTGTTCTCTCGCATCTGTTACACCTTGAGTTAAGTAGCTTTATTCCTCGGAAAAACTTTTGTGAAACTTATATTAATTGATCGTGAAAATGCCGAAAGGACGTGTGTTGAAAGCACAATCGAGACAGTTAGTGTTAAAACTTCATGAGTATTTTGAGCAAGAAAATCAAAATGGCGGACCTCTTATACCTATCACGCAAGTCCGAAACCGTGTTGCAGCCGCGTTGGGGATCAGTCTATCAACTGTGACTAAAATCACTACTGATGCCTACGGCAGGAGCGGCTTGGAGCAAAACAAACCATCTACACCAAAAAGAAAGCGCCGGGCTCATAAGGTGACAGCTGTTGATGACTTTGACGCTGACGCTATTCGTCGTCATGTATATGATTACTACTTGAGAAAAGAAATTCCAACTTTGAGAAAACTTATTGTTTCTTTGAAAAGAAGTGGTCTATTTCATGGTGAAAAATCTTCTTTGGTCAAAGTTTTGAACACAATTGGCTTTTCATATAAAAAGTTAAATAAAAGAAAATTATTAATGGAACGCACAGATATAGCTATAGCACGTTGTGATTTTTTAAGAGAGGCAAAGAAAATACAAGATTGGGCAAATATTGTTTTCACGGATGAAACATGGCTCAACGCTAACCACACACTATCTCGTTTCTGGACTGATGATACTGCTGATTCCACTTCCTCAGTACCAATGGGAAAAGGTGAGCGCCTAATCATTTGCCATGCAGGTACAGCAAAAGGATTTGTACAAGACGCACTGTTGGCATTTAAATCGAAGAAATCAAATGACTACCACGAAGAGATGAATGCAAATGTGTATGAAGAGTGGTTCAAAAAAATGCTCATTTCATTGGAAGAACCATCAATAATTTTTATTGATAATGCGCCCTACCACTCCCGTCAAATTGACAAAATGCCAACACAGGCTAATAAAAAGCATGAAATAATTAATTGGCTTCGGGACAATGGAGAAAATGTGGACGACTCAATGTTAAAAGTTGAATTAATAAAAATATTAAAAACCAAAAAGAGAGCAAAACGCTATGTAATCAATGAAATGGCAGCAGAATATGGCCATACTGTTCTTCGGATTCCTCCATACCACTGCCAGTACAACGCAATAGAACTTATATGGGCACAAGTAAAAGGGCATGCTGCGAGATGCAATACAAGCCCCCCATTCACAGCGAATAAAATGTTGCAATTGCTAAAAAATGCTTGCACCCACGTAACGGCCGAGAACTGGGCAAGTGTGGTGGAACTAAAAGAGTAATATTCTCTGATTGGGAACGTGATATTGCGTTTGATAATATATTATCTACACAAGAGCTAATAATAACTGCTACTGAAGACTCCTCATCGGAGGAGTCTAGTGTTGATTATCATTCCGACGACGCGTGCTAATAAAATAAATTAAAATATCCTGATTGTTTTATTTGTATTCATGTATTAACTAAGAAGAAAGTAAAACTTTATATAATGTTATTAAATGTCTTTTAATACTCGGTAACATCGATTTCTACCGATTATTTTTAATCTGTGGCATAATCGTAGTAACCATTATGTGTGACATCACTAAGTGGGCGGTACCCATCCATAAAGTACAAATATTATTTGTATGATATTTGTACGTAAGCAATACAAAACTTAATGAGCGTGAGCTGTCAAAAGACTGATAATATGATGGACGCAGTATAGTAACGCGGTTTACGTATTTTCCTCACTAGAATAACAGATGGCGCCACGAGTACTTTGCTTCGCGCTATGGTAGTACTTTTGTAATTAGATAACAATTCCTTATACAAAATGACATTCATTGCCTAACAATTCCTAAGGTTTTAGAGTGCATTCTTCTGGAATACTAAACCTAAGCGACATTGTAAACTGTGTATCTTCCGGGTACCTCTTGATTGGAATGCTGTGAAAGATTTGTCCGCGAAACTCTTCGAATAAGTGGCATTAAGTATTCTATCGTGTCACTAGTATGAAGTCTTTCCTCCGTCCGATTCGATGTGTTACATTAGTTATTATTTTTATTTAAAGTAATTTTCTGTTATTCATGATTTTAAAGGAATTCGTGAATCATTTGACTGTATACATAATGCCAAAAGTATCGAAAAAGAAGAACTTCAACCAATATGAACAAAGACAAGCTACGTAGCTAGCTAAATTAAAATCTAAGTGCGATACTCTGTGGAGTTTATTAGTTGAATGCTCGAGAAGATATAGGTTTCCTATAAAGTCTTATCAAGTCAAGGATAATTAAGGTGGAATTGAGGCGAGCAGCGGACGTATCTATTCAATTAATGAAGTCTGAAGTCAGGTTAGCCATTCGCTCGGTTTATATTGCAACGGGTATTGACCCTATTTGTACGTACGTAGACTGTAAGTGTACTTCAACAGTCCCGACTCGCTCGTGACTAAATTGCAACAAAATGAAATATAGCTCCTTGAAACGGATTTGGATTAAGACTTATTTCTACATCGGCAGCCAATTTGTATGGAAATTGGAATTTAATAAACGAAGCCAGGGAAAATACAGTTTTCATTCCGATTTTTTTCAAGAGCTCTTGTACAGCTCTGAAAGTAATAAAAGGAATAGAGTATCTAAAATAGATTTAAGTATATTTACTTTAAAGATGGTGTGTAAATATTTAAGTTATTTATAATGAATCAGTAAAAAGCTTTATTAAATTTAGCGTTGCCATACCAAAATACTATTAATGTATAAAAATAAAATCGGTGCTGGGTTTTGTAGACACTAGACTAGACAACTGAAAAAATATGAATTGTTTTTAACAAAATCATAACTAAAGGAAAATAAAACTTTTATTAGTGTATACAATCAAGAAAAATCTGTGAATGTGTTACCATTATTAATATTGTTTCCTGATTGAATCTGGAGAGAAGACGACGAGTAGAAGAGGGTACCAATGTGGACACAGTGTACGCGTTTTGTTATGGCATAGCTATTGCACAAGCTACCGCGTAAATTATGCGAGATGACATATAGCTACATGACACCGCAAATAATTTATAGGCGTAGACAGTGAATGGAATAGAAACTGTTGACATTCATAGACCTTATGATGTTGCAACTTATCATCATCATCCTCCTTCCCTTACCTCACTCTAAGTGGGGTCGGCAGAACATGTTAAAAACATGTTGTTAGATAATGTGGCTACGTATCTTACGACCGGCCGCCTGCCTGACGTCAACTTACCTCAGTTTACAACTTCTCGGTAAGAAAGAGGGTGGTCTAATCTACGCAACCGGATATCACACGGTGGGTCAACTTACGACATCTCCGTAAGCAATGAGGGTGATCTATTTTACTCAGTCGGATACCCCATAGCGGGTCGACTCACCTCAGTCGCCTCTTATCACACCTCGGTAAGACATTAGGATGGTCTAATGTCTAATACGACATAGTAATTTGCTACTATATGTAACTAATTTAGCAATTTCAAGATTATATAAATGAAAAAGTAACAGTTATGAATTGCAATCAGCGATCGCTGACTGTAATTAAGTTAAGTGGTTGTAATAAAGTTAATTATTTATGTAATTATGTTTAAGAAGTATATCTTCATAAAAGTAAAAGCCGTTGATATCCTCAGTGACCAAAATTTTTAGACCGAATATATTAGGTCCTTACATATAAAATTAGCGTTTTCTATGGGAGGAACATAAAGTCGTTTTTTTTTAATGAAATATATTTAATTAATCAAAGTATGTACCATTGCTATGTATGCACTTTTGCCATCTCATAGGTAGTTCATTGATCCCCTTACTAAAAAAACCATTCGGGCGGGAATCAATAAAATCTTTGAAGGCGGTTTGGACTGCCCCATCGGAGTTGAATTTTTTTCCTTGCAAGTAGTTATCCAAATTGCGAAAAAAATGGTAATCTGTTGGAGCAAGGTCCGGAGAGTACGGTGGATGTCTAAGACATTCTAATTGAAGCTCCTCTGATTTTTTAGCCGTCTGTTGTGCAGTGTGTGGTCTAGCGTTGTCCTGAAGCAGCAGTGGCCTAGAGCGATTGACCAGCCTCGGTTATTTAGCAGCTAGCTTTTCCATCATGGTTTGCAGTTGCTGACAATAGATATCTGACGTAATCGTCTGGCCAGATTTAAGAAAGCTGTAGTGAACGACACCGGCACTAGTCCACCAAACACTTACAAGCAACTTTTTTTTAGTAAATTTTCGCTTAGGGCAGGATTTGGCTGGTTCGCTTGGGTTCAGCCATTGCGATGAGCGCTCCGATTATCGTAGAGGATCCACTTTTCATCACAGGTAATGATTCGATTTAAAATTCCTTCATTATTGTGCCGGTTGAGTAACGTAACGCAGCAGTCGACGCGCGTTTGTCGGTTTGCTTCACTCAATTCATGAGGTACCCACCTTTCAAGCTTTTTCACCTTCCCAATTTGCTTCAAGTGGATTAGAATAGTTTTATCACTAACACCGGAGCCTGCAGCTAAATCGGACGTGGTTTGCGATGGATCCGCTTCCCCAATAGCCTTCAATTCTTCATTATCAACTTTGGTCTCCGGCCGTCCACGAGGCTTGTTCTGCAGGTCGAAATTTCCAGAACGAAAACGTTGGAACTAAAAACGCACTGTGTTTTCTTTTGCGACACCGTCACCATACACATCATTAATCCTTCGAGCCGTTTCTGCAGCACTGGTGCCACGGTGGAACTCATACTCGTAAATAACGCGATATTTCATGTTTTCCATTTTGTAAACAGAGTGACACAAAGAAAAAAACAAAAGAAGAAAAAACAAATGAATTAGGGGGTTTGAAACACTTTGAATTTGGAATTCCTAACCATAAAGGTAATATTTGAGATCAAAGTGGCCAGTACGACAAAACGCCAATTTCATATGTAAGGACCTAATATATTTATTTTACGTCTTATTTACAATTCATAATTCGAATGCACTTGAGAAGTGTTACATATGTACACTGTAGTCTTTGAGTGTTACTAAATAATTGACATTTAATTACGACCAAATAAATAGAATTTTCTTGAAAATAATGACATAGCTGTTCTGTCATGTTTTTTTTGCTAGGAGAAACGGTGTTAGTGAGATATCTTGCATTCGATTACGAAATCTCGCGTTTTGAAAATACTATGTAATATTCTTACAAAAAATTTAAGTCCGGAAAGCAATTTTTGCAAATGGGCACCTCTTAGCAGGCCATTTTGCCATTTCGATGCATTTCCGCGTGGAAATTACTATCATTTGTTGAAAAAGGGACGAACAATGTTTAATCGGTCATAGAGACGTAAATTATGCGCAGTAATTTGTCTGCTTAATTGTCACGGAAGACAAAAAATCATATATTTTTTTATACTAACGAGACTTCTCTAGATTTGTGTAGAGGATACAAATTTAAGAACTCTAATATAAATTCATAACATAGAATCATTAGTCGTTATCTATTACAAATTATGCACAATATTAAAAAATAAATGCTTAAAGGTCTAAATACGCTTGTAGCTTAATATTATCGTATGAAGTAAGTATATAGTAGAACAATATGTAAAGAGTACAATTTTTCACGTGTATCGAGAGGAAGAATGTAGTAATGTAGCAGTAATAGATGCAAAGTAGACTCTGTAATGTGCATACATAAAGCACTCAAAAATATGCTAAATATGTTTTCATTTTGTTATAGGGATCGACTTCAAATATTATTGCTGAACAGCGAATCTCCTTGGAATTGTCTATAAATCTGACCATAAAAATAAATCCTCGCAATCAAATCGCGAACAGCGAAAAAAGTAAGGTTGTTTGTTGCTATCTCAGAGAGCATATATGAAAATTGCTTTGATTCTATTCTGTTGTGGGATAAAAAGGTTTTGGGACCATGAATATAAATATGAACGATTATAGGCTTATGCCGCTTAGCTGTTACGTTATGAAAATAATATAATTTGTGTATGATAACCTGATTATAATATTAAAGGAATAAATTTAAATTTCCACCAAGTTAAATATGGCGTCATAAAGAATGGTTGGGTTAGTTGTATGCTATTCCGTCAATAGTCAAGCACCTGATTGATATAATTTATAATTAATAACATTAGAATTGATACTACGTCAGAGATACCGCTAAAGCAACAGGCAACTGGCAAATATACATATATATAAGGTTAAATACATAAATACACAAAAATTCGAAGAACAAACAAATTGTATTTCGAAAATGTTGCCCATCGGCAGTAATCGAACACGCGAACCTTGGAACTTAAGTAACTAACTTAACTTATTTTTTTATTAATTTTATTTATGTCTAACAATATTGTTGTGTACCCTACTTTTGCAAGATGGTACTAAAAGAAAACTAATAATTTGGTTGTTTAAGTGAGAGAACATCTGACTCCTAACTAAGAATCTTGTTTTAACGAATATCAGTAATTCTGCAGACTTGTTTGTTTTGCCAATTTTGTAAACCAATAACTACAATATGGATGCTCTGGATTACTACAATATGCTAAAAATTGTAGCGATATAGCAAAGAAGAGACAAGAAAAAAATATTATAATAAAATAAAAAACTGTAACTGCAAGTAACTGCTACCTGCGTAAACAGACCAGTCAATACGAATACCAAAAATGTAATTCTATGTAAACGTCAAGCCTAATACGACAGGCTGCACAATCCCACAAAGGACAATTTCATAATGAATTTGTTTGTGATTAGTGGAGCGTTACTTTTGAAGGCCCATTGCTCAATGACGCCAGGAGAGGTGTTTGCTAGATTTATTACCTTCCATTTCGATTTGTTTACTCAGTTGTTCAGATCCAATTACTTGGCACTGTTTCTGTACTTAATTAAAGGGACGCTTGATTACTCGCCCGCTGTGGGGCTTTGTATAATTGCTATTGTTTAGCAAATGAAGACAAATGAAACTTTAATTTAATGACAGTGTCTCATTCAGGCTTGCAGGAAGAACTCTCGTGTTCGCGCTCCAAGTACTCAACTTTAAATTAGACATTACAGCAGAAACTGGGAACACCTCGTATGACTGGAAAGTAAACTCAGTTTCCTAATTCGGTGAATATATTCATTTAAGCATAAAAATTTTGTTTCTGGGAATTAATTTACATATCGTACATTGTATCTAATAAATTTAGGACATTAAGAATACAAAAAGTATTAATAGCAAACATCTTTGCAATATAAAAATTTACAAAATGACATTCCAGTGGATTCATTAACATTTATAAAATATCAGTAACTCTATTTACTCAGCATGGGATTACTTTTTCTACAAAATTTGTTATGTTCAATTACCGTCAAGCGAAATTCTTAATATAATACTTATTAATCTTATGCAGGTTTTCGATTTTTTCGTATTTTTTCATAACGTAGTTTATTGATGCACACATATTTATCATTATTATTATAAGAGCTGTGATAGCCCAGCGGTGAGACCGTGCGACTCTTTCCAATGGAACACGAGTTCAAACCCGGGCAGGCACTAATAAGTTTTTCTATTAAAACTCATGTGTCTAATTGATAATTGCAATTTATCACACGCTTTTCGGTGAAGGAAAACATCGTGAGTAAACCTGCATATCTCTGAGAATTCTGGAGATATGTATAACCTACCAATCTGCATTGGAGCAGCGTGGTAGGTCTTAGCTCCAACCCTTCTCACCAGAAACGGATAGAGAAGGCCTATGCCCATCAGTGGGATTGTAACAGGCCGCTACTTTACTTTACTTTACAAATTTATAGAGAACTATCAGATAATTTCATCACTTTTGATTTTTTTTGTGCTACGTATTATATATTATGTTAGACCGTATTACAAGATAAAAAGCGCCACAGATACCAGCTACTGATGTGCCAATGTAAATATTGTTTATATTACTTGAAGTTGTTTCTGCTTATTTTAGAGACCCTACACCTTATATTTTACTATTCATTAACTAAAACTTTGTAAAAAAAATGTCTAATTTATATCGCATCATATATTGCAGAACAGAAGCAGGTTATACAAAAAACTCTTAATATACTATATAGGATTCTTGTGGTAAATTTTCTTTTAATACTGTAAGATAAATATGTTTTCTATTTGAAATTGTTTGTTTTAAATATTGTAATTCCAGATATTCAATTTTAATGAGATAAATAAGTAATTATATTTCCACGCCATCACATAATATCAGAATCTTTTTAATAACTATATTGGTAAAAGAAGACTTTAAATATTTTATTGTTTTTGGGATTTCTAAACCTATATTGACTGCAACTACATTAATTGATTCAATTTTATCCTGACATCATATATGGATAAAATCGTACGTCAAATTTAATTTATTTTTCTACGTGTAGGCTGCCTTAAGGCTCGCTCCCCAGGAAGCAATAATTTAATTTGGCGCAAACCGGTTTGCAGCATACTTTTAATCATAACTCTAACTGCATTTAGCTGGAAGCGTTATTGAATTGCCGTAGACCAGGTTGCACTTTCTGATAAACATTTCAAGATTGATATATAACTTTCACAAATAACTATGTCAATTTTATGGCAATTCAGGTGTCAGATTGTCAGATGAGTTAGTAGGTGGATCGAAGTGCCAAAAAATTACTGTCGTAAACTTAACAGCGAAGATTTTCCACTGCTCAAAAAGGTTTCCTCTTGATAGATAGTAGACTTTTTTTAATTGTGCACATAAAATTTTATATACCTGCTCGGAGTTTAAAACCCCGGACCTCGGATCCCTGGCGAGGATCACGTTGTCTCTTCAAGATTCAAGCTGTTACAAATACGAATAATCTTCAGAATATTATCAATATACATAGAATATATATATTATTTAAAATTAGCAGATCAATTATACAGTTATTGGATCCGATAATAATAATGCTTATGACTTAATGAAAATCATAATCTTGAAATAAATTAAGTAAGCCTTATTAAAAATATATATTTAGTTGGTAGAAGTAAAGTCGTCATATCAATAACATGAATATGATATATTGATAGATGAAATTTGCTAAAGCTGAATGAATTAATGTTTAAATTAATAAACAAGTAGAGCACTTCTAAGAATCGATTTTCGTTTAAATTTCAAGAGATTTCTTGGCTATTATGCTATTATACTGTTTAGCATTCATAAGCATTTATGTCACAATTTTTTAGTATCTTCTTCTATACTGTATCGATAGTATAAGGACCGTAATTAAACAACATTAGTCGTTATTTGTGTGGGTCGTCTCCTAGGTTCGTTCCCGTAGGAGGAGTAACTCAATTCGGCGTCGGCCGGGGAGAGAGTGGCATACTTTTAATTGACCGTAACTGCGTTTGGCTGCAAGCGTTATTGAATTACCGTCGACTGAACGCAACTTCCTACTGCGAAATTGTAAAGCAAAAATCCACATGTATTCTGTATACTTTTTATATTGATATGTATATGTAATTTACTTATATATTAGTAATACTTCAGCGTAAAACTCTTGAAGTTTTGGACTTAAGGGCGTTCGAGTATGAAACCCAAGGCGTTAAACGCAGTGTCAACAGAACCCACTACCTGGTAAGATGACCTGAAAACGGTCGCATATAACTACTTGATCCTCAGTACTATATAGAGTGGTATGCAAATTGCGTATAAAAACCAATATCGACGCTTTACTGTTACATCTATATTAAGGAAAAAATAGAAGAAGATAATCTTATAAATCGTACAGAAGTTGTAACGAAATGTTTGGAATATGAATTCAAATGGACATAAATGGGTTGGAGTAGAAAAGTACTAGTAACTTGAATTAAGAATATTTTGAATTTGACAATTTTAAGAGCAATATTTTATGCTTGCATATTCCCGACATTGAGCCGGGGTCTGCTTATTATTCTACCTTATCTGAAAAAAGCTATCAGCTTTTATAACAAAAGGACAACTGTTTGTTCTCCACAATTCCATAAGTGATGTACGCGTGAAATGGTGATAGAATAATAGTTAATTGGCATAACGATATCATATAGTAATGGTAAAAATTATAGTTTTAAAATTTTTAGCGTAATTGCCTAAAAAAACTCTTTGAACTAACATTAAACGTTACCTTTTCAAAGCACTTTTCAACCGAGTTACATAACAAGGTTCCGAGAGTTGTAAACTTTGAAGATTAGTGTTTAGCTTACGCTACGGCACTGTCTTTGCTGGCTTGCTGGCCTCTTTGCATGTTTTCGACTCGTGGAGATAAACCTGTTAGGCTAACTAGAGCTTACTTTGTTTACGACCCCTAGCATAACAACTTGCCTCCACAGGGCACACATAGATAACTGTTCACATACCCACGTAACTGGATTTAAAACAATTAAACTAAACTGCATTGATGAGTTAATTTGATATCAATAACATGAAAAAATTTAAGTTTATTTGTATAGTAGTAGCGTAAGTAATTTAAGATAGATATACATATTTGTTATAAATGAATAATATATCAAACTAAAAAACAAAAGTAAAAAAAGTTGCCGCCATATTTCCGTAACTTATTTCAAACAGTTAATACACCCGATTCTTTAATTACACGGTTGATACGTTCCTTAATAAGTTTTAAAAAAACACATGCGAAATATGGTAAATATGGGGGATATATCCACCCTCATTTCTTACCGAGTCGTAAAAGACGACTGACGGTAAGTTGATGACAGGCAGGAAAATAACAGGTAAAATAACCAGCCATATCATGTAACAACATGTTTAAATCATGTTGTGCCGACCCTACTTAGAGTTGAAGGGCAAGAGAATGATGAAATGTGTTCCACAACTTTTAAAAATTCGTGTACGACGAAAAACTTTTAATATTTTCCCATAAAAAAATGTGCAAAGAAATAATAATGAAATCCATATCCATATATGTGTTCGTCCATGATTTGTCTTTTGAATGAAACGAATATATTTCATTAAAAAAAATTATGCTTATTTAATCACTTGTTAAAAATTCAAGCTCAATAGATATCAAAAGTAGCACAAACAACTTTAAATATTTTTATAATCACTCTGGAATTGTATTTATTAGCGTTATGAGGACTATTTCCTGTATTCGCTTAAGCGAGTTCCAGTAATTACATCAGGGAATAGAGTCCTGTACAAATCGTGCCCGTTTTGGTCCCAATCGAAACACACCTAGGTAAAAAGCGCTATCGGGTAACTTTATCTGTTTCCATTTTTACTCCAAACGAAACGCTCTTTGATAAATTCTCCAGTGGGTATCCATAACAACATTAGGAATTGCAAGAAACTTCGAAAAAATTGTGCGATTTACGTTGTTTTTGCAAGGAAAAATCTTACTGTAATTGTTTTTATAATCATTAAGCATGCCCTTTTTTAAAAATGTATTCTATAATGACTGGCCCGTTGGCGCAGTGGGTAGCTCCGCGGGTCGCGGGTGCGATTCCCGCCGAGGGCCAACATTTGCTATAAACAATTTGTTGGTTCTTCGAGCCTGGGTGTATGTTGCATGTATGCAGTTTATTTAGGTTTTAAAATTATTTAGGTTTGTTTAACAATTAGAAAGAATTATTTAGGTTTGTTTAACAAAAAAGAAGAAGATAATTGTTTAGTAAATTCCGCAAATTAATTTAAATAAAATTAAAGAAAAAGGAACATAATGGATCATAACTTATAGTTTATTATACGGGTATTAAATAAAAAGTATATTTCAATTTATTGGCTAATAAATAGAAAGCAAACAGATCCAAGTGAAACTTGACATAATATGGACAATAATTAACTAAATTAATCAAATAAATAACAGATCCCACTCTACTAACAGCAGCAGGATTCAAATTAGAGTTATTTAGAATATTATTAAGACATTAATGTATAGAACAAAAAGCCTGATAATAGTTATCAGTGCAATAGGAAACACAGGAAATAATAAAATGAGAAATAGCAGAGCACAGACGTAGTTTCCGGATTTACGACATCAGCACATAATTCAAGGCAAGATTAAATGCCTCTTATCCCGACGGAGGGCCAGTGCCCCATTAGACGGACCTTGCATTGCACCCACCTCATTCAGTAATTATCTCATAAATTCTGTTTGTTTGTGCATTGTTAGATGACTTTAAGATTAATCTGATTGTTTAAATAATGTTGTATGTTTAAATAATGTTGTATGTCCTTTCGAACAGAATTTAGAACAAAAATTTATAAAAACAGGCGTTACTTCAATTCCAATATATCATAATTCCATAGTACAGCGGCGTTTTGTAATACTTGTGGTAAGCAATCCTGCGTGTATAAGGTATGTGAACATTACCTGCTTCCTACACTTAGCATTACATAGAATCTCTTAACAAACGGGTATTATAGAAAAATGAATTCTGTCATAATTTAGATCGTTTAAAGAGAAATCAGTTTAAGTTTATTTGGTTATAATTTAGAATCATAATGATGTTCATATGACGATATCATGTTATCATTGACAATGATTCTGACAATTGTCAAAATTTAATTCGGATACTAATAACCGAATAAAATTTTGTCAAATCTGTTTTTTTCGATTTGGGACTCATCTTTAAATGAATCAATAAAAAAAAATATTGAGAAAACGAATTCCAATGAGGTAGTAAAATTTAATATAAAGAGACAGTTTAATATATAAATTTTGAAATGCTATTGCTAAAATATGTGTGCCAATGTATTTAATAAGCGTGAAGTAACAATAACAAGGGAACAGTAATATTTATTTCAATTTATAATTTATAATAATAATAATTTAAAATTATATATTAATTTACACGTAAAAAGGTGCAAGAAACGCTCTTAAAGTAGAAGGAGCGGATTAGTATTTTCAAAGCTACTTCACCATACAAAATAAATGAATATAGAGACTTTTAAGAAAGCCATCTAAAATTACGGTTGAGTACTAAGATTCAGATGTACTTTAAACATACACAAAATACCTAAGAAAGTAATAAGAGTAATGTTGACAAAAACTTTTTATACTTGCAAACCAAAACAGTCGTATTCCCAAGTGAAATAAGCTCCGCAACGTTAATTTTACGCTTCAGTTTTTATTGAGGCTGTTTCATTTCTGTAGTAAAAATTTTTAATCAGGAAATGATAACACAGCTAATCCGTAGCAAACAATGACAAGCCCAGATATTGCATACAAGATGCGACTATTTACGGAGTATTGTCATGAACGTCATTCAGTTGGTGGCATCCATTGTATTTCCTGGGGCTTTGGCGGACATAATCATTGGAGTGATTTGCGAAACTGGACTAGAATATGTATGTGTGTATAATGTTGTTATTAACTATAATTCATTCTCCTGCTCTTATCCCACTCTAAGTGGGGTCGGCACAACATGTTACAAACATGTTGTCACATGATTTAGCTACGTATTTTACGACCGGCCGCCTGCCTGACGTCGACTTACCTTAGTCGCCTCTTACGACACCTCGGTAAGGAATGAGGGTGGTCTATTCTATGCAGCCGTATACCACACGGCACTTACCTTAGTCGCCTCTTACGACACCTCGGTAAGAAAGGAGGGTGGTCTTTTCTATTCTGCCGGATACCACACGTCACTTACCTTAGTCGCCTCTTACGACACCTCGGTAAGAAAGGAGGGTTATTAACTATAATTGTTTCAAAAAAACACCTATCCACTTTTAAGTTTTAGAGATAGTAATAAATGAAACATTACTGGAGTTAAATGTTCATTTATAATGTATTAGAAATAAAATAAAATACAATAGAACACAATAAAATTATTACTTCGAATGCACAAACTGTTGGTATTTATTTATGCAATATGAAAATGTAATGTAAGATATTTTAAACAAAATAAAGTATGTTCCACGGGAAATGATAAAATTAAAGCTTTAGACCACTGTTGATTATTATTAATTATAAAGTTGAGCAAAATTTTACTGCGGTGACAAAACAGAAAAGTTCACGATGTGTACCACTGAAATCGCAACATTCTGCTAAAGTCATGTGAAACGGAAAGCTAACTATATATAACTATATATTAAATTATAACTGACTGGTGAGGGCCAATTACTATCATCATCACGGCCTGATGTGCGGTTAACCAACGAGTTAAATGACTAGTTGGTTCATAGATATAAAAAAGTCAAAGCAATCTAATCTTCGACCCTAATCAAGAGGCTCTTATTCTGCACTTTTAAACATTAAGAACGACTTCATTTCTCTAAGTTCTAAATGACAATAAGAAATGTATATGTCTACCGAAGAATATATTCTGTAATCCTTTACATATTTGTTAAGGACAGTGCCTTTTAGCTTATCGAACACAAACTTCGTCATTATCTGGTTCTAACTTAGAAAATATGTATTCAGAAGTTTAGTCAAAGATATTTCTGAAATGTCACTGTTTGTATGATAACTACAGTTGGTCGATTACTTATGCATAGTTTCTAATATAATATACGTAATCTTGCTAAGTTTGCCCATCGAAGTTTAGAGCAACTGACAGGTTATGACACCCTGAGAGAAAACAATTACCTAGCAAGCTGAATCAAGTTATATAAACGGTCAAACATAATGCGTTCTGTAGATAGATTTTATATCAACCAATATTGGTAAAAGGATGTTCGTAGGTAATTTTTTTATTCAATGTGCTTTTAATCATTTGACATGATTTGCAATATTTCTTTAAGTAACAATAAGCATTATAATATATGATCTATTTTCAAAGAATTTAAAACTATTCGTGTCTTAGCGAAATTTAACGATAAAACTTAATAAAAGAAATTATAATTTTCACTGCTATAAAATTGATAAAACTTGACAATAAAATTTTGAAATAGTCCACAGTAAAAGAAAAACGATAGTAATGGGACGATGTATGTGAAAAGTACTATTCGATTAGTAAGAAAAATGACGAAAAACCCTATGACAAAATTATATCTAAATAAGCTTATCCTAAAGATATACAACTCGCTTGACATCATAATAATTATCAAGTGCAAATGAATGTTTTTAAGATTTTTCTTGGTATGAGAATCGTACGGGTTGTATATTTATCAATCTTTTGACAAAACAGACTGTTTTTCACCAGGCTGTAGTAAACCATTAACGTCTTCGGTAATTGGTAAAAGTTTTCGTTATTATATCACTTACGTATTGTGCTAGTATTTGATAGTCACTTGATCACAAAGATTTCTAACAAGCTATTAAGAAACACCTATTTTATAATATAGTTAGATACGGCGAGAATGGTCTAGTCTAGTTTACTTAACTTAAAATTGTTAATTGAAAGAGTTCAGGCTACTGGAGTATTGATTCAGTTAATTTGTATTCAAAGCACGTCGTTTAATATTTTAGGGTTGAGACATAATTGGATGCGCAAATGCTGCATCCGAACACATCCTTGAGCTGGCAGCACGCCATCTTTTCATAATTTACTTCTTTCGTATTTATATTGGAATCTCATTTCCATTCTTTTTATTGTTTCAAAATATTATTAATAGCTGATTGTTTTCGTCCATAGTTGTGTGCTAATTTTTTTTTGTCAACAGGTTGCGAAGTCCTTACTGAGGTCTCAAGTTCATGATCCATACTAAACTACCTTTGTGGCCGAATTGTATGTACGATACAACTAAATACATAATGGTATTTAGGCCGAAGTCATCAATCGATATCATCATCATTCTCCTGCCTTTATCCCACTCTAAGTGGGGTCGGCACAACATGTTACAAAACATGTTGTCACATGATTTGGCTACGTATTTTACGTCATCAATCGATAGTTGCATTATAATAGGATAGGGCTTACTAGGTTACAGTTTTCTTTCTTAGAAGTGCCAAATATGTGAGAAATCATCGACTAACATTTCATTTGATCATTTCCTTCCTCTTCGCAAAACACATACGTCCATCTACTTCTGACTTTTAAATTTAACGTCATACGATCGATCGTTTCGTATCTAACTCTTTATTATTAATGATTTTTTGTTTATTATGATGAACGAAATTGTTTACTTAATAAATGGACACATACAATAATATTTTATATGTGTAAATTCGTTATTAAACATAATTAAAAACCGAATATTGAATACATTTTCCGCTTCTATAGTTAAAGGCTTAATTGAATTTTGTAGAGTCACTGAAACGATTACTGAGTAATTGATATTATAATTGCTTATGCAAATCACATTAAAATTTTGGATATGTATGCTGTTGTTTTTTTTGTTTTGATATGTTGATATGGTTGAGTTTTTATGTATTATGTATGTCATATGATAATATGGAAATTAGGATGGAAGCATAACATAGCATGGCCAATAAGTTTGGGAACACCTGGTTCTCTCTCTAGTTGGCTTCCATTACAACGTCCCCATCGTGCAAAATCTGTGATTGTTGAATGTAACTAAAAATTGCAGCAGAAACATCGCTCAAAAAAATAAAAATAATAAAATATATTGAATAGTCAAGGGAGGGAATAACAGTACAAATGATAACCACCCCTTTCATCAACGAGATAAAAATATATAAAAAGAATGCTTTGCGATTTTGTCGTGGAGTCTATCTCCTGATGATGCTTCGGTTGCGGGGCGAAACGATTGTTGAGTTTGTGATAGTGAACGTGTGTAGTGCTTGTGTATTGTGGTGGCAGTGGTGGAGGTTTGTGCATGTGTTTTTACGAATTCTGCACGTATCGGGTACGAAAATACGGATAGTCCACTATACATTTAACACTATATATATTTTCTATTTACTGTATCGCGGATTATAGCAAAAGAATTTTATTATTACTTTTGTATTATGGATCTCCGCAAAGTAACGCCTAATTCTATAAATTATATAAAAATATATGTTTGGCTCAAGTCACCAATATCTTTTGTTGATATATTTCTGAGTGATTAGAGTTTTTAGAGATAATTAAGCCCAAAGTAACAATCTTTAAACTTATGCTCCTTATAGAATATATAGTTAATGTTTTGAAACTGTTTATTTCGCTAAAATCAAACATCATTTTTATTAATAAAGTACTAGTTTTTGCATGCGATTTTGTTTTGCGTAAACTTCAGTATCGCGATAAAAAGTAGTCATGCCTTTTTATATCTCAATATCCCATCCCGTTGATCCGTTGCTCGGTTTAGAACTGTAGGAAACTATAGAAAAAGAACACTTTTGTAGACATGATGTCAGAAAAATTATTATTTTATTCAACAAACACATTTTTGTAAAAAAATATATAATTACATTCATTAACTGATCAAAGAGCTATAGATAAATACACACGGCTACTAAGTCTATTGATCATGGATGAATAGTATAAACAAAATGATTCGTATTCAAGTCACAGCAAATTTTATTCATCGTAACTTTATTTCGCAAAGATGACTTCTTATAGCGAAAGCGTAACGGCAAACTGAATTGATTTCAATATTCTGTGTAAACTTTACGTTCAGATATTTTTCGCTCCTGCTCTACATTTTATATAAACTAATTTCCTTGGAAATATTGGTCTTGCGACAGTTCTGTAAGCACGGCCGCTTCGAAATAGGACTCAACGCGGGGTGTCGACCAAATCTAATCAAACAACTTGCCGATCGCCACAAAGTAGCTGGAAACTTGAATTTGTTTATTTATAGTTTCAAAGGCATTTTGAGTCAAATATTATACAACATTACATTTTTATTTGTTTTTTAGGATAGCCCAACACAAGAACTTAAGCTAGACCACAATCTAATATTGCTGATCTTTTGCTTCAACCAGTTACCCTTGAGAATTCAACCCTCCAAATCTTAAACACGATCAAATTCTGGTTTTGCAAACCCTTAAACCATTTGATGCCATACAGCGCAGAGCAGCTTTAATTTTTGGGTAATCTGCAAACAGCTGAGTTTTTTTTGGCGATGCGTAGAACCGTATCACATCTTTCATGGAGAGTGTTCCAAAAAACTAACGACTTGATTCCTGCTGCCAAATTCCATAAGCGCACTGTGCGTCACAGATTAAAATATCATCCTCACCATCTAGATGCGAGGCGATCCAATACATTGCGTTTCTCAAATAACTTTATATGTTGCACGACCAAATTGTGAAACGATCTCCTTTTGGTAGCGTTTCCATCGTTTTAATGGTCGGCAATACGCTCGCTCTGTGAGAGGTCGTGGGTGGCGATGATTACTTGATTTAGCTGTATGCTTGTTTTGCCATCCTACTCTCTATAAAAAAAAACCTTGAAAAGGTTTTGTTTGAAATACACTTTATTTATAAAAATGTTGATTTCGCTGAGGTACGTGAGTGCGCCAGGACCGGTAGTTCGCTATCTGTATACGAAACGATACATTATGATACGGGTTTAATCCAATAGTAGTACTGATTTAACGCAATCGCCGAGGTTGCATCCCCTCTGCCACAGGGCAGTCACCCTTCACTAAAGGGGAAACGTTAATATGAGGATATGAGAATTTACTGTTTAATCCACCTGCAGGCCAATTTGTTAATATTTTCATTCAATCCACTTAAAAGCTCGCTAAAATGTATATTATATGTAGATATGGCAAATGTGAAATATTTCGAACTCAAAGAATGAAATATGCGGATAAAATACCCTTTCATTAACATGAGGATTAGTAATACTTCTGCATGATTAAATACTTCTGCACTATAACAGAACTACCTTGCTATAATCCGCACGGGTTAAGCGAATGCATGCAAAGCCAATGTGTATGAAGCAGGCAAAAATTTACGCACCTTACACATGCAGGACAAGTCACCACATGCACCCCCAAGGCGCCCCCACCAGCAGCAACGCACACAAACAGAACACACAACCACCACCACAATCTCGACGATCGTTTCGCTCCGAAACCGAAGCATCATCAGGAGGCTAGGCTCCACGACAAAAATCGCAATGCATTGCGATTTTAGCGTAAATTTTTGCCTGCTTCATACACATTGGCTTTGCATGCATTCGCTTAACCCGTGCGGATTATAGCAAGGTAGTTAGTTCTGTTATAGTGCATGTAATATGGAATTCCGCAAATTAACGCCTGCTTCTATAAATCATTTAAATACTTCTGCGTGATAGGATTCAAAGAAATCGTAAATGAAATAAAACTAATTCTAGAAGGTAAAAAATGAGTGATTAAGCTAAAAAGATTTTACTTTTAATGATTTTATTAATTATAATTAACTAACTAATTGGGTAACCTATCGACTTAGTAGCACTATAATATTTGCGACAAATAAAAATTATAATTAGAGTCAAAAATGAAGAAATAAGTATGTTTCTTCATTTTTTACTACTTAATTGATTTTTTTAATAGATTAATTTTTTTTTAACAGAAGATGGAACAAATGAAATAAATATGTTTTAAAATTATTTTATTTAGCCTAACAGTAATAAAATGGTATAAATAATAATATAATATGATAAAATATAATAGTAAACAATATTGTAGTAATTTATAGTAGATGTAAAGAGCGCCAGATTATTGTTTGACATCGAATGATATAATTTAATAAGTTTATTTAATTAGATTCAAATTCAAAATATTATTTATTCAAGTAAACTTGTAAACAAGTGCTTTTGAATCGTCAACTAACGATATAAATAATAAAATACTAACGATAAAAAATCCTATCGATATCGACTATCGATAGGTAAAACAAATATATAGAGCTAAAATGTGTTTATTAAAGAACATTGTTTTTTTCTTAAATATAAATTATGAAAGAGATTTATAGGAAAAATGCATATTTAAGACAGAAGGTACAGCGTTCAGAAAGCAAATTAATTTGCATAACATGCGAATAAATTTGCATTTTCGAATTATATTGTTACTAGTGATGCCCGTGTGTTCGTTCGCGTTAACTTAAGCGTTTAAATACCATCAATAATGCGATATGTGTTTTTCCCTTGGTTATCCTTCTATATAAACTTGACAGACAAATGGACGGAAAGATGGACAGACTTTCTCATTTATGATATTAGTCTAGATATACAAATATTAATACGCTGCAATGGACTTTCATAAATGATATCACGTGTCATATCCAGGAAGAAAATTACTATGTAGAATGTTAGTTGTTTTTCGAGCAATATCACAAAAAATTATATGAAAATAAAACTTCTTGGCACAAGAACAGGTAACTAAAACACAATATTGTCTATGCATAAATATGTATTCTATATATTTATTTATTGTCCGCGATCTGCAGTGTATATATTAAATAGAAATGAATGTTTGGCTGTGTCCTTTATAGACTTTGAAACGGCCGGATTTTAATGAAATTTTCAGACAATTTTTAAGTCGAGCCAGCGGATGTTCCTGTAAAGTTTGGTGGTGATCGGAGCATTTTTTTAACTGTTGAATTCTGTTTCGAGGAGAATTCGAAACCAGACGGAGCCACAGCAACGCGTGGCTGGACAGCCAGTTACTGATAAATTTTACGATTGTTAATATTTTATACGTTTGAATTGAACGTTAAGTCAGATAAATGAATTTTCTATGATCGGTAAAAATAAAACTGCCCTTTATCAATTACCGCTAAACAAGAAAAATGGCGGTCCATAAGCCTACACGAACCTAATTAAAGTGAGTACGTAAATTTTCGGATACAATTCGGGTCCCCTCAGTCCTGGTTTCACAAAGAGAACATAAATGTTAGCTTAACAACACAAAAGATGTCGATAAATAGGTAAAATATTAACCAACCATTAAATTATACTAACCAAAATACTGTCACTACAAAAAACTGTTTTCGATATTGGGCGAGGCTTTTCAAATAAATTTTCTTTTATTAATTTTCTACATTACCTTCTGTAAGTTTGTTGTAACTAAAAAAAAACTCTCAAGCAAGATTTAAGTACTAATCAAACCTGCGACTTCTTTAGTGTTAACTAAATATGAAAATACTGTAAATTACGTAAAAATGAATTTATAATGAATGAAAAAATTTAAAAATCTTTCAGTACACCTACAATATTTCAAAACATCGATGAATCATTCACACTAGATTAAACACTAGTTGACCCCTCCGTTCTGAACAAACACCATTAGAGGCTAGGGAAAACCCGCGAAAAATTTTCACACTCGCTAACCTTGAATTTTATTAATGAAAAAGCAGTTACCAAAACGATTTAAGCGACTTTAAATATTTTCATTATTCATGATGAAGTCAATCAATTTTATTTATAAAAAAATCCTTAAAATCGAAGGGGACAATTTAAGAATTCGTTATTAAATAAACAATTTTTACAGTTTACCTTATTCAAAAAATACGATGGTATACGTAACGTTAAGCTTCGTGTGTTCCTGTTTTAGTAGGACTGCTAACGTCCTAAATATAACATATATTAAATTAAATGTTTTCAAATTTTTTTTATGACCACAGCAATATAATGTAGATGAAAGTAATTTCATTGATGGTAGGTAACATCTCGAAGGATTATAAAACGCGAAAACTTTAACTTTATATTTCAATTATACATTTGAAAATTTTGACAGCATGTGTTAACTCTTAAAATAACTTACATAGATCTTCCTATTCTATTCATTTCTATATTGTTTATATTGCTCTATTTTCATAATAATTAGTAGTTTTATCCGACATACTCCAGATGATAGATTGCAGAATTGCGAAATTTATTAACTAGCGGAAACTTTACTAATAATCTGAAACAGTTTGTCACAAGTTTAGAATATTTTTATGTTTCAAGCATTTCAATCCTTGATTTTTACATTATCCAATATATTAGCATGCAAGTTTCTTTGTGGTGGCGTATATACATTGACTTTCAAAGAAAGTGTCGCTTAAACAAAAGTGAACGTCACGGATCAACATAATCAAGATGAAACCGTGAAGTGTCAGAGTCACGCGACCGCCTTCACGCATGTCAGCACCGCATCAGCACAGTCAGCTACTTTGCATCATAATCGAGTTCCCACAAAGTAAAACAAAATCTCCACGTCGCATTAATATTCAGCGATAGGGCTCGACGCATCGCCGCCAGATTGACGTTTAACATGCAAATTGCAATCTGAAAATCTAGCAAAACTGTGTGCGACTAAACATTTTCGACATTATTAATTCAGGGCACAGTTGTTTGAATCAGTGGCCAGAATATAATTTAAATGCTAAACGAATTTATCCCACTAACGCTAAATTAGACTGGGACCGGGTGGCCATTGGGAATTGAGAACAGGCAGGTGAACGTACCAACACGTTGCTACCCAAATGTATAATTGAAAAACACAACTTACTACAGAGTATTATTTCTAATAAATAAAGTAACAAATATCGATGTATATATAAAAATATTATACAGTCATAATTTGTGTAATCAACTAATTCAAATATAAATTTAATCAACAGTATAATAAAACTACTACTACTAATAATCAAAAACTCATTAAACTTATTCCCACCACGTAGATAAGGGTTTCGAATTTTTGTAAACGATCTTTTTTTAAATATGTATTGCAAATTTTAAAAAATTCTAATCATTTTCATAATTAAGCGTTACTTTACGGAATTCCGGTCATATAATATGCTATATTTTATATCCAATCCGTTTTTGTAATTTGTCATTAACACTTATATATTTCACAAAGTTTATATAGTTAGAGACGATATTTGGTAGATTATACTAAATATAAATTTCGTAAGTGTAAATGTATGTATTATACTTGAATTTCACAAATGTATCCATATTATTATATATTTTTTTCCTACTCTACTATATACTATTTTGTAGTTTATGTTGGATCATAACAAAATGCAAACACAAAGTAATTAATTGACAATCTTGTAACTTTAGCACGATTTGGGGCGCGTAACGGTGAGGGGAAATTGTAGATATCGGGGAGTGATGGATTCCCGGAATAAATCACTTTTCAGCACTCGTCCAAGATGACCACATGCTCCCTCCATTTCGTGAACGTAAACCAACGTTCTCTACTATGAAATAATTTTGCGATTTCTTACGAATTTAATGATAGGGGGGCTTAATATTGTACGTTTGAAAGGTTCATAAAATCAAATCAAAATAATCAGTATTCAAAAAAAGCTTTTAAAGCAATTATGTATGAATCGACAATGATAAAACTTAAAAATAGATAGATAGAAGAATACTAAATAACGTTATTTTAATAAAAATGTTTGAAAATTAATCGTGATTGTAAGAAAATAATAGTCTTAGGCATTTGAATATTTGTATTTAATAAACTTTAAATAATCAAGCCGTTGTATCGCAACGGCTTTGCAATTTTGTGGTGGAGTCTATCTCCGGATGATGGTTCGGTTGCGGGGCGAAACGATTGTTGAGTTTCTGTTAGTGAACGTGTGTAGTGCTTGTGTATTGTGGTGGCAGTGGTGGAGGTTTGTGCATGTGTTTTTACGAATCCTGCATGTAACGGGTATGCAAAAACGGATAGTCCACTATACATATTTTCTATTTACTGTATCGCGGATTATAGCAAAATAATTTTATTATTACTTTTGAACTACTTTTTTATCGTACTGTATATACCCTAATTTTATTCGTTTTATCTGAATTTATCAATAATGTTTAAATATTTCAAACGCATATACGTTTACGAGTAAATACTTATTGAAAGTATTTACTCGTAAACTCAATGCTTTTTTTATAGAACGCATACATTCAGTAATGAATGTGTATAACTGCAATGTTAGTGGCGGAGGAATTCTCCACTTTAAAGCACATGATGAATTATAAATAAATTGTAATTGTAAGTAATATCAATGACGTTAAGTTTTTTTTGTAAAAACCAGAAATTCCTGCTCTGGATTCGATCCTGTGAACTTTGGATAAGGCACACGCGTTCCGACCTATTATCTCTAACAAAGTCCTAAAAAAACAAAAAAGTAAGAGACTCGTTTCTTTTGAAAGAAAGCAAGAATTGAAAATGTATATTGTGATTAAAATTCACCTCAACTTGTAGTACTATGAAATACAAAAATAATTTCGTAACAATAATTAATGCTAAGGTACAACAATTACCATCTATTATTAAGGGATGTTTTATTAATATCATTAATCCTCACGTCGTCCTGTTCCTGCAGCAGGAAACCCCTTTATGGTCGTACCCCAAAGTTAATTTAGCAAATGAAAACAGAGACGTTCCTACTTTGTGAATAATAAGACATCTCCCTAATGACAAAATCACGTGGCAACGGGATAACACCCTTTGTTGTTTTGCTTACATAATAACATAATATCAAATATTTCACCAAATTGTCATGTTTCTGAACTGGGACTCTGGGACTGGGATCTTTATTCAGGCTATTGACGTACGAAGGTATAAAAGATAAATATAGTGATAACAGAAAGTAAGATTTATTTATTTATGATAATATTACTAAATAATATAATTATTTATCGTAAAAGTCGTGGGTTCAACTTGTTAGTTGCACTGACGACTTTTACTTACTACTTTTAGGAACACCTAATACCAAAACAAAGTACATCTGGAAAAACTCAACGAGTTTACTATAAACTAAAAACCCAGACCCCCGCCTTTGCAGACGAACTATTATATAAAAAAGAATGGAGGATTCTTTAAATCTAGGCGCCGTTAGTATAGTATAAAAATAATTTGAAGAGATCTATAGAAGTATATGTAGAAGTGAATGTTCGTCCGCCGATTCCAAAGGAAGAAAGAAAAAAAGACCTACCACTTTGGTTCCTCATTAAAATACACATTTAATATTTAGATCAGAACGACAATAAATAGTGGAGCTTTCGGTAGCGGTGCAAATATAAACGGGAAGTGATTCATTTCAAATTTCGACACATACTCGAATTGAAAGGTCGGCTGCGAGTGACGTATTTTTAATTACCTCCGACCGCGTTGCATCGGCTCAATATTGAATTTCTATAGAGGATAAATAAGTCGAGTCTCACCTCACTATTGACAACAGACACTCCTGATAGCCGATCTATATGAAGACCCATTAGATTTCTACTTTGAAACACTTAATGTTGAAGAGCTATGGTATTGAAGTTGAAACATAATCACCATAGTCATGTCGTAGGGTTTTTTTAATTTATATTATTTCAAAGCAAATCTAGTTGCATATGATATGAAACCAAAAAAAACTCAGTAAGGGAAAATTTTCGTATTCAAAAAATTATGTATATAATATTGAATTATAAAATAATAACTAAATAGATATTAATATAATTTTATACTGAGTAGTAGTAATAACTCAGTCATAGAATAAACTCCAATTGAATAATGAATAATTTACAAAATTAGGCGTTACATTGCGGTGATCACATTTGCGAATAATACACTATCCATTATAAATTTTGTGAGATTTACTATTTTAGATTTTTTTAGATCAACTTACTTGTACATTGATTCCACACGTACGTGTGATAGGTGGTGAGATATTTTCGTTAGCTGCTCAAAACTGTAAAAATATGTCGCCGATAAACTAAATAAACTAAGCTTTCCTCTATGAAATCCCATTTTAAACTAATTACAGCAAACCAGAATGATCGAAAAACAACACAACTAACGTGAGTATATTATTCTTGAAGTAGATCTATTTTGTAATGGATAAAAACAGAGAAAGGACTGATAATGCCTGCACCAATTTATCGTGTCCCATACCGCAAAGTTCTAATTTAAGCGCCGTAACGATGCCCTATCATAATATACTCGATTAAATTAAAATATCAATTAAGCATATAAGCTTTTTCAGGAGAAACGTTAGAAAAAATATTTTCACCTACGCAAGCAATCCTTTTAGTTGCCTTTTAAATTTTCCAATACAAACGTAATTGCAATAATAATGCTAAACTTAAAAATTCTTTAACCAGATGTAATTTGGCTTTGCTTAGCTAAATTACAAAAGATCATCTTTTATGAATAGTTAGTCTTATAGAGTGACGTAGGTAAATAAACGTCGATTTTTCATAATTACAAACTTTCTTAAATATTTCCCTCAGATAATTAATTAATTGTCATGTTCATGCTACAAAATTCAATTCGTAAAAAAGTTTCTATAGCGATAAAACATTTACCAACAAATCTTCTTAGCCATATTAAAAAACCAGATCAATTTCAACCCTAATATCGATTGAGGAGCATACTAGAGCATATTTAGGTGAAAAGGAGGGTAGGTATTTTAATTACCCCAATCTTGATCGAATCTCCGTGCCAGCTTGATTGAATTTCCGGACGAAGCTATCCCGTATTTGCAAAGCGTTGGGCGCCAGTCGCTCTCCCTCACGGCTCAGTGGCTTGTGACGTCACACTGTCGTCGATTACATTTTTTATTATCCACAGTAAACGGCCGCTAATAAAGTCTACTCGTCGGTTTTTTGTTGCCACTCCGGGGAAAATCGAGATGAAACTTTGCCGCTATAAATATGATTAAAAAGTCTTCAGGCGATTTTATTAAGGTGTACGCGACGCAACGATATATATACCTAGGTACAGGCTGTATCATTATTATTCTTGTGTTATATTTAATTTAAAAGTTACTTTAGAACGAAACAATTATATAAATTTTTGTAACCTTTTTGTGATTCCATAGCTGACAAATAAAAACATTTTCTTTTTTGAATTACGGAACTACCAAAATATATTTATATTAACGACGTCATGTATTTTGCGTTATGTTTGCGCAAAAAACAACCGGCAATCTCGTTTACTTTTATACGAAGTTGTAACGTTAATAACATTGAATTCTCAACGGAATAAAGTCACTTGTTTCTCGTAACCAACCAATACATCAATATATATAAGAACAAACTACGTTTAATAAAAAGGCAATAAGCATAGATTGAGACGTCTCACTGTAATCGGACTCTCTTAGGGTTCAATGATTA
This sequence comes from Morpho deidamia, assembly GCA_947086505.1. Taxonomy (NCBI): domain Eukaryota; kingdom Metazoa; phylum Arthropoda; class Insecta; order Lepidoptera; family Nymphalidae; genus Morpho; species Morpho deidamia. The sequence continues at coordinate 9,617,766 of CAMTZC010000025.1, forward strand.
ATGTGACGGGTAATAAGGCCCTCAAGTATCGCAATTTGTTTACTCTCATCGTTCTACCTATGGGAAGATGAAATACTCTCCGCCGATACGTACGCTGATCAGCGTCGCTTTTCTGTATTTTAACACTATCGAAAATATTCCCTTACACATGAATTTAGATGTAATTTTGTAACAAAAAAACGTTTCAACTATTTGATGATCTATATATAAGTAATAATTCTATAAGCGTTGTTCATGGAAGGTAAAGTTAAAAAAAACAACAATTAATACTTAGTGTTTTCATTACATTTATAGTACTAGAAAGATAATTTTCTAAAGAAATTTTATTAAAGGAAAATAGATACATATATTTTATTATGGCATTGTTCTAGAATACTTCGAATAAATAAACCATAAGTCTACAATAACATTTACTTCACCAAAGTATTGCATTCGTCGTGTAATACAATCTTACTTGGATGAAAAGTTGTTAGCTTTCGGCGTGTTCGATATCGTGAACCCTCCCTCGACTTCCCACGTGTTCGTCATAAACCTGCTTTTACAGGGAGCCCATCCCCGCCCTACATGCCCAACGACATATAAGTAGTATCTACGTATCTGTAAAAAGTGACAAACTAGGGCCCTTCTACATTTGCGGCTTTTACGCAATAAACGTGCCAAAAGGTAAACGACGTGGCGAAAAATTTTTAAGTAAGAGGGGTCACATTGTACCACGCACGGCTTTTGTTTACAACCGGTCACTTCTACCTTTACAATTATTCAAAGTGCAGGGTGTGAGAATCACAAGGGTAAAATGTCTCTATACGCAAATAAAACGTGCAATTGCACTGAGTTTTGCACTTTAATTTTATTTTCGGCATTAAAGAAGACTCACGGTGGAGACGGATAACTTTGTATAGTGGTCCATAATATTTTGTTTTTAGAATTGAAATTCTCAAATATAATATGTTGTGTCTATTCTATGTTTCATTTTTATTTTCATTGTTTAAATTCCTGCAATAATAATTACAGAAAGTTTTATTCCTAGCTTAAAGCGGCGTAATATTAAACGTAAAAGTAACTCGTAAGATAACATTGAGGTACCAAGAATTTTCATCGCCGTCGGGCTGTAGCCGTTTGCAATATATAGCTGTGACGTGCACGAGAAAGAGACAAAACTATCTTCTGTTATGCCAATAGACATAAGTTAGAAAGAAATGCCTAAGACTGTAGTCGCACGTCTTAAATTTTCAAAGGTTTTATTGCATTCCCCGCAAGCACAGACGCTTAAACTTTATTGCTGTGGGATTAAAGTAATATTTGCTGCGACTAAATGATGTCGAGGCAATTTCGTGATATTAAAAGCTGTCTATGCGAAGGCTCAGGTCAATAGTTCGGTGTTCCGTGTATGTTTGCTTTGTATAATCGAGGAGGGAACTTTATATCGTCGACATTCTTCGTCGACAACGTGCGATAATACTATATTGTTTGCCAACTATTCAGCATAACTGTAGTTTGGTGGTGTCATATCGTTAACGGTGTTGTGGCATTCTTTTAGTCTATTATTTTACTCTATAATATAAGTCTTTATATATATGATGTGGGCGCACAAATATTTTTTTAATTAATCGACTATAGCTTGTTTAGCAGAAAATTGACACCAAAATAACCTAAGACAATTTTGTCACTTATATAATGACTGACGACAGTTCGAGTTATAAGCGAGACGTCATAGGACATGAAAATCTGGGCATTCGATCGAGTTTGGGCATTCGAAAAATTTTGTTTTGCCTATATTCGGTTTCATCTGAAGAACAATATCATCGCAATGAAGAATACAGAACAAAGCAAGCAAATGTTGAGTTTGGTGATTGCAAACATTTTGATTTGTATTGCTAAAAAATATTTTGTAACCCATATCATGGGTGAAAAATTGACACCTAAACTGGCCTACACCAACAAAACTGGTTTCTCAAAACAAAACAAGTAACATTACGGTATGATAACAATTAAATAGTATTTCAATTATGTCTATAGAACTTTTGGCAATTTTAGAGGCCCTGAAATATATACTTTCAATACAACAATCGAATATTGTTATATTTACGGACAGCCGAAGCGCCATACAGCAAATATCTCGATGCGCCTCTGGGTACAGAGGTGTTGCGTTAGCTTATACAATTCTCAATAAGTTGAATCAACTACAAAATGCAGAAATAAATATAAAGATTCAATGGATTCCATCTCATATAGGTCTTTTTGGAAACGAGCAAGTGGACATTTTACCAAAAATGGCCATCACAGAAGGTGAGGAGATTTTTATTCAGCCATCTTTGTATATGTTGCCAAAATTTAAACACAAAATTTGTAAACTTTTGGAAAATAATTTCAGGTCTGGTAATGGATATTAAAAGGAATATGGTACAAAAGTATCCAAGACATGCCTTACACTAAACCAACTGTTTATCGTGTGGAGTTGTGAAGATATCCAACATTTCTTAATGGAATTTGTTCAAAATGGTCAGATGAGGATCGAAATGTATAATAGTATTGATGTTAATAAAATGGATATTGGATTTATAAATAGCATTTTAGCTGATCCTAATTCTGATCGAGCCAAAATACTATATTACTTTTTATAAATAGTTTAAAATGTAAATATATTAGAGTTTAAGGAATAAAAAAAAACTGTTTAGACGTAAGTAAAAGGGTATTATAGGACTGACATGTACTGTTAGTATTAAAGTCCTAATAAATAAAGATAAAAAAAAACAATTAATAGTATCTGCCCGAGGTAAAAAATCGTGGCCTAGTAAGGGTCACCAAGTATTACTATCACAGCCCCTTAAAGTATAACAAATACTTTTCGATATCTAAACGTTACTGAAATTCTTAATTACTTACCAGGACGACTTTGCATACGGAGTAATTAATTAGTTAAAATCTGAAACCAGAAACACTTGTTTAAGTATGCATTTCTTCGGGGAATTTGAGTTAACTCAGCCTACACACTCACGTAGTTTGTCTACTTTAGCAGACAATTTAGAACTTTTTATTTATCTTTGACTTAACTTGTCCGAATACTCATTTAAGATGCAGGAAAGGGAACGCGATCGATCCATTCACACCCTCCAGATATGATTAGGAGCTAATTGAATCTCTGGGTGAGATCCGCACAGTTTAGTTTTCCAATTTACGAGACTTTCCTTTGCTCAAGAGAGTAAAAGGGTTGAATTTAATTATAATCTCGTGTCGACAATTCCTAAACTAAATCAGACAAAAATTGAAATCACTTAACAATTAGAGAAAATATATATTTATGCCAGTATGTTTTAACACTTTAAATCGACAATAAATACCTCCTGCCAGAATGAAAGTACTGATTTACTTGTTTAGTTTTATCTTATAATTCCAAATTGACTTGTTATTAACTACGAACAAACAGCTTTTAAACGCACGCTTAAGATATATTTTATTATCTAAGGCATAACTATGGTCTAGCAATTAATTTTATAGAAATATTAATATTAACAATATTCAACTGCGGGAATACTTTATGACAATTGATAAAGATCGTTCGATTTATCAGTATTTTCACCCCAATCATAAGATTATGAATATCATATTTACATAAGTACATATCCCATTCTCGTTGTTATTTACAATCGCCACTCAAAAGAAAATTTTAATATAATATACAATATAAAAAGTAAATAGTTCAGTTTTAGATACCTAAGCAGAGGAAGTTAATATTTAACTTTAATTAGATATCAGATGGCATCACCTCACCTTTTAAAACACCTATTTGTCCTAATTAATTAATTATAAGTGAATATCAAACACTACTTTCATGAGTCATATTATGCTAATAACAGTTCTTTTTGTATTTTCTATTAAACCGATTACCCTTGCTTACGAAATCATGTCATTCTTATTAATATAACATAAGCTTTAATCCGACAAAAACATCTTAACAAAATTTATTCATCGGCCTCTACATCTAACTCATTAATCTGTAAATTTTATCATTTAGCAAATAGCTACAATCCTGAGAAACAACAAGAAAACGAAGAAATAAGAAAACTCGTAAAAAACCGCCAAATTTAGTGTTCATGTGAAACAAAATATTCAGTTAAATATGAGATACTTACATAATGTGCTACATGACAAATATATAAAAAGAAATAACGCACCTATTGTAGAAAAACTTTAAACAGCTATAATACGTACAAACAAACCTGATTCCCGAATGGCCTGTAATTTTTAGCCAAGCGTTTGTTGGTAATCACTTTCTTCTTAACTTTGTATTCCAGCAGCGTGCCTCATTCCCCCGCGGTGCAAATTTGATAATAAAAGGGCCCCACTTGTGTGTTGCAGAGATAATATAAATAGGTATGCAAATTATACACCGAGTTCCATTCAAATGAACCTTTGCCACGCTTTGGAGTTTTACTTAAAATTCATATAAACTTTATCTCTGACATACAGCCGAAATCAAATCTAAGACCCCAATGACATATATAATATAATTTTAAGTAACTTGAAAATGATACTGCATTTATTAAAAAACACACTAATAAAGTATTCAGTGATGTTGTGTACAAACTCAAAAGAATTAAAGAATTATACCATTTAAAATTAGTCTCCATTTCATTTATTAGAATTATTATATTTATAAGAAACAACCCTTCTTCTTATTTTAAATCAAGTACAATTATTAATATGTAACTATTTGTTCCGAAAATTCACATACAATTGCTCAAATATTAATTGAAAAGATTTTAGTTATTGTCAATGGAATATATATAAGGGCTTATAAAGGGAATTTTTAAGTTTTCAATTGAGTCATGCTTGTTAAATAATAATTGTAACAAGTCAATTTTTAAAAAAAGCATCTCAGCTATAAACATCCATTGACATCGGGACTGGACTAGTATGTAAAATTTGAGCTCAATGGCACACCGGGAAACGGGTCAAATTTAACATGCAAGATTCCACCTTCACATACAAACATATACAAGTCAAGTTAAATAAAACCTTTTAAAACCATCACCGTTTTGCACACGATATGTACACTGACTATCAATCATTTATCAGCAAGCTCCGTCGCTACCACGAAATGCTTTAAACCCCGTGACGGCACTCTCATAATGTATCATGTTTAAATTTGACTTTAAAAGCCTTCTCGCTTCATCTGGGAACAAAAGGAATGGCGCAATAATAATAGATTGATGCCGGATCTAGATAAGCGCACATTTAGTTTTATTTCGAAAAACTCTTCCAACGGTTTTATCGCATTTTCGATCCTCAAGTAAGCTTCAATTTTACAAATAGAATCTTCACGTGGATCAAAGCCGATAACTTGGTTCGAATTTTAAATGACATTTATAATTACAAACGATATTGTTATATTCAAAATTAGTTATTCATTACTTATAGACGCATTGTAACGCGTGTTGAAATTTCTTGCCTGAAAGTAAAAAATGTCATAGTCACTTGTAGTATAACTTCAACTTTTTCGGCATCGCAACAAATGGTATTATGGGGTAGCATCAAAAATACATCGCATTGAGCTATGCGATATCTCATTGAACAAAGCAGCTATATACATTGACATAATCGGTTAATAATATGCTTCTTGAAATACATAAAATAATATCTAAGAGCGTTTATCGAATTCCTAGCATATGTACAGACTTCTCAATTCAGTGTCGATTGCAATATTTTATTTCTCCAATGTATATAGGAAGCGAATACAAATATCACTTTGAAATTATTTTCATTAAATTTAAATAATTAAATTTAAGCAATTTAACTTAAATACACAAAAATATTGATGACATGGCTTATTAGTTTAATTTAACTACACAGTTAATTTTCTCTTCAGCAACGCATTCTTAGCACAAACCAAGCTACATAGACGTGACTATACAAAGGGATATGCCACGTGAACATGTGGCACAGTCAGTCATGTAGTAATAGTTAAGTAGAAATAGATTTGTTTTTTTGTGCTGTAATTTCTTTTATTTAGAGTTGGTAAAGATAGTCAGTGTTATATCATATACAACATCTTTTTTTTTACAAAGGAACCCCCTTTTGGGTACCCTCGCCCGACGGGAACATTCGACGGTTATGTCAGACTCGCACCGACTAAAACGACCTGTGTGCTCAACCACGCTGCTGGTGGCGAGGACATGGTATATATGGTGGTTATACACATTGCCCCCATCCCCACTAGAAGCAGATCCAAACCCGAGACTACGCCACCTCTGGGTCAGGGCCTCTTTAAAAGTGGCCCCTCCCTCCGCTACATACACCATCTTGCACTTATGTTTGTTATTTTATCGCTTAGGGATATCCAATTTGCGTAACTCATACATACTGGCTGCCACGAGAACGTATGATAAACCTTCAATTTTACGCGATGCCTACCTACGGCATCATTTCATTTCTATAGCAACACGAATCGAGTCATGAATCAATAATTTCTTTACGCTTCTTTACTTTGTTTTTGTTACGCAAATAATCGTACATTTGTTTAGATAAATTGAATTGAAAATGTTAATAAAAGAACCGATGCTTAGTTTTCAGAAAAGTATTTTAAGATAACTTATGTTAGTATATAACATCTATGTGTTTTTCCGTGTATAAAAGATTCAGTACTCCCTTTGAAACCTTTGAGGCATACAAGGAAATGTGAAAGGTACATTTAACGTTTGTCCAAAAAAAGTATGAGAATATGTAAAATTTATGTGTCGGAAGCATCACAACTGTTAATATAGCTTTAAAATATATAAAACAAGCTGCACCCGAGACTTCGTTCGAGTCATCTCAAGAGTTAAAATACACTCAATTTTTCCTGAAGGAAAAAAACGAGAATTATTTATTCTATATGATAGCACTATGTATAAGCTGCATTTGTATTAAAATTTATCAATATTATTATTACTTCCAGCCAAAAACCGTAAAAGCGTAATAGACAGATAAACAAAGAGTTTCGCATTAATAATATTATCTAAAAAACGTCGAGTCGGATTGAGTCAAAGCAATATATTTATAATAGAGTAAATAGCAATTAATATTACAGAAATTATAACAGATAAATCTTCTTTGACTTACGATACAGTATTTAATAGGTATACTTACGAAACCTTACAGACGCTACCAGATTTTATGTGAAGCGGCTATTGTCTGACCTCTACAATCCGATAAAGACAATCCAGTGGCATGGAGATAGAATAAATTTTCTCTAACATTGCCGATTAGATTTTCAAGATATAACAGGGATCGACAGCTTAATGTAATATTATAGATATAGCGTAGAAGCACCAGATAATTATTCAACTGAATACTATGATTAGTAACAAGCATCAACATTCTAAGTAGCACTGTCATTTCATGTATGCTTTTACACACAGTAGGTCTACCATGAACTTTTAGAAAACGATTCAATTCAAAGTCAGTACCTAAACCCAATCGCTTTCTTTTCGTACCATGAAGTGTGTTTGAAAAGGACAACGTTATATGAACTATAGATAACTCTGTCTCTTTTACTCAAATGTTTTTAGGACGCATTCCGAACGCTCATTTGGCAACGATTAAATTGTGCGTCTTTAAGACGTCACGGTATGAAAAAGCAAAACCATTTAGGTTATGTCTTCAATTGAGTCGCAATCAGAGTTCATGGTAGGTCTGCCGGTCTTGCCACCTTCAGTAGTTAGAGACATTTATTAAAGGTCTAATAAGTCTTGTACATCCTGTAAGAATAACTAACAAATGTAGGGGTAGTGAGCTTGTGTCCATTTACTATACTCTTAAGTAAATTAATTTTGACATTGACATGAGTTCAATCCATCATTGAAGCTTATTTAAGTAAATAACTGATATTTAATAAAGTGTATTTCTGTAAAGGTGTATTAGCTCCGTTACTCGGTATTTTCATACAATCTCAGCGCGTAGAAGCTGGGACAGGACTCCTAATGGACCAATATATCAAACGGGATTAAGTATAAATGTGAACAGCGCACCGCCTGATACTTTGTTGTACAACATGACTGAAATAGGTGGAACAAAATTGTTATTATCACTTTAAAATAAATACACCCTCGAGTATACTAAGCGAGACATCGTATATACGTCCAATTATTTTTTATCACCGATCTTTCCGACCATCCCGACTTTCCGTTATTCCTTTAAGCCGTGAAAAATATCTATCTCGATAAGTATTATTAGATATCATGCGACTAGAAAGCTGACGTAATTTCTTTTAGTATAATATTGAAAATACTTCATTCACACTCTACAGGTCCTTCAAAGTACAACAGATATTAAATTTAACAGTAATTAAATTTCAGATAACCTTCCAAATTTCTCAAATAATAATATGAACATATGTATATAAAAGATTATTATAAAGAACTTAGATAGATCTTATAAATTTATAAAGAATCTTTATTTCAATTTTTGACAAAGTATTGGCTCATTCTTTCAATTTTATAAATCATCAGAACTATAAGAAAAAAACAATAAATAAATTAGAAGTTAACTGTACTAGACTTACACGAAAGCGCCAAATAATTGTTAGTTTATTTGGATACCGTGCATGCGATGGCGATCAAAGATTTAGAGGTCAATCCTCCAGAACGGCGAAGATACACCAAAAATATGCCGACTTTCATAATCGCATGAGAAAAAATTTAAGTAGGTTATATTGCTAAGATATGAGGAGCTAGCAGATCACAACAGGAGGAGGCTCTTGTAATATTTACAAGAACTTACCAGTCCGTCTGTTCCAGCCGATTTCGTGAAATCTATTTGGAACCAGCGTCTACCTAACAATATCCAGACGCTTCAACAAACAATAACACCAATGTCAGTAACGAAATCGTCGAGATAAGGAACACTGTGAATCGACCAGCAGCCTAAGGATCGCGTATGATGATTACGATATCTTCCAGGACGTAGATGCTTCATATACAGATCTCTTTGCTCGGCGACATTGATACGTTGATTCGCTTCAGAATCGAGGCAAATATGATAAAGTCTAGCCGTACATGTCGAAACAAGGCCATGCTTTTGTAAAAGGATGGGAATAAGACTGGTACTGCCATTAAATAACTTGATGAGTATATTATTACAACACTACGAAGAGGTCAATTAAAATCGGAAACAACTGTTACATTACAAACAAATGAACTAGAAAAGTAAACTATTATCTAGAGCGCCGCAAAATATATTTCCAACGGCAGACAGCAAGGACAATAAAGAGCTGAACTCGACGCTGAAGAAACTGAGGGTCATGAACGCTAGGCAGGTGTATCACATATTACAAGAACAGTAACTTTGAACGCCAAAGGATTTAATGATGCAGAACCGAGATATACTAGTATACATCATAATATAACTATGAGTAATAGCTTTAAAGGAACATTGTACAGCGTGACAACGCTTACGATGAATGTCACGAACAAACTCAGTTCCAAGTTCATAAATGAATTAATGAAATGAAATGAATAGACACTGAGTGAAATCTTCCAATCTGCCAGAACTTTTTAATCAATGGAAACGAAGGATATACTAGTGGTCTAAAGCCGAGGATGCAAAACGGTACATTGGGACAAGGTATTAACGCCTTGGACGCTTTACCTATAAAGACAACTCAACTATGGAATCGAAAAAAGATATCAAGTAAATATACCAATGAGAACATAGTCTAAAACACACAAGTCTGTAACAAATAATTTATCTATACTTATTATAAAACAAAGTACCCAAAAGCTGTCTGCCTGTATGTAATCAATTTTCTTAAAAAGTACTGAACGGGTTTTTATACGGTTTTTACTAAAAGATATTGTGATTCCTGCGGAAGGTTTAAGCGAATAGTATATTATGAAATTCCCACAGAGTCAATATTTACGCGGGTAAAACTTAGGGACAATTGATTTACACGCGGGCGAAGCTAGCGCGTTTCTCTAGTAAAATAAAAATAAATAACAAATTCCACAAGCCCATCCACTTGGGAAAAATTAGTCCGAGTCGCAGACACGGCCGGTATTATTTCGAAAATCAAACAAATCGAAATCTTAATAAATTATAATTCTTCTATAGAGAGGAAGGAATGAGAAATAACACGATATAATAATATCAGAAAACGATATACAGTGGGAAGAACTTAAAAAAAGGATCTCTCAAATGAGAATTTCACTTTTAAGATCTGGAATTCTCGGACCTGAGATACTACTCTGAGATATAACATAGTATGGCCGGCTCTATTCTCCCCCCTAGATGAACCACCACCAAAGGTTTCTATTAACAAAATGTGCAAACGAATTGCAAATTATTTTGCAAAATTATTCATTATACTAACGACTACCAACAAGAGTGAATAAAACAGAAAAATATTATTGAGAATAAGAACAATAAATAGTCTAAATCCTATTTCAGAGAATACGTGAAACGTGGAGCCGGCTTGAGTGCACAAACGTTTCGAATTATTCCATCCGAATGGGCACAGCACAATTTATATCAAAGAAAAGGATTTATACACATCCTTATTTCGAAACATGTATAGAAAATAATACTAATTCTGATTTATAGAAGCAGGCGTTACTTTGCGGAATTCCATATTACAAGCAATATAACAGAACTAACTACTTTGCTATAATCCGCACGGGTTAAGTGAATGCATGCAAAGCCAATGTGTATGAAGCAGGCAAAATCTACGCACCTTATACATGCAGGACCAGCCACCACATGCACCCCAAGGCGCAATTCACCAGCAACAACGCACACAAAAGCAGCACACACACCCACCACCACAATCTCGACGATCGTTTCGCCCCGAAACCGAAGCATCATCAGGAGAATAGGCTTCACGACAAAAAATCGTACTGCGCCGCGCTACCCATACAAGCAGTCTTAAATAGTTCAACTCCCACCAATACCCTCCCCTCCGAACACATGTAGCAAAACGGAATTAGATACATTTACTTGCTCGTTAATTAAGTGACCATTGTTATTTTTTATTATCTCAAGTTGCTCTAACGTATTGAGTCGGAATCCCTTATCACAAGTGTGGAGAATATGAAATGAATGGTCATTAGGCACTTTATGACCGCTTTCTAGCAAATGTTTTGCAAAATTAGAATTTTGTGGTTTATTATTCCTAAACGCAGCCATATGTTCCCGGAATCGAACCGCAAAACTTTTGCGGTTCGATTCGAAAAGCGATTGATTAGTTTTAAAAGAGAGTCTCTTTAGACTCTCTTTTAAATTTTAAAACCAATCGCTTCGTAGTTTGTTGTGTAAAAATAAAGATATATTAGATAAGGGTAAAAAATCTGGGGTTTATAAAATAGATTGTCCTGAGTGCAACGGTACATATGTAGGTCAGACTGGCCGAAGTTTTGCGGTTCGATTCCGGGAACATATGGCTGCGTTTAGGAATAATAAACCACAAAATTCTAATTTTGCAAAACATTTGCTAGAAAGCGGTCATAAAGTGCCTAATGACCATTCATTTCATATTCTCCACACTTGTGATAAGGGACTCCGACTCAATACGTTAGAGCAACTTGAGATAATAAAAAATAACAATGGTCACTTAATTAACGAGCAAGTAAATGTATCTAATTCCGTTTTGCTACATGTGTTCGGAGGGGAGGGTATTGGTGGGAGTTGAACTATTTAAGACTGCTTGTATGGGTAGCGCGGCGCAGTACGATTTTTTGTCGTGAAGCCTATTCTCCTGATGATGCTTCGGTTTCGGGGCGAAACGATCGTCGAGATTGTGGTGGTGGGTGTGTGTGCTGCTTTTGTGTGCGTTGTTGCTGGTGAATTGCGCCTTGGGGTGCATGTGGTGGCTGGTCCTGCATGTATAAGATGCGTAGATTTTGCCTGCTTCATACACATTGGCTTTGCATGCATTCACTTAACCCGTGCGGATTATAGCAAAGTAGTTAGTTCTGTTATATTGCTTGTAATACTAATTCTGCCATTCACATATTATAAATAGGTTTTAATAAAAAAGATGCAAGTATGAGTTGAGAAATAGCAAACTAATATTCTATGAATTGAAGATGAAATCCAATCCAATTAATATATGAAGTTAAGATGTATGTATATACATCAAAGCTAAATGGGGTAAGATTGAGAGCAAAATCATATCAGATTATTTCACTCTGATGTTTACGATTGTTTCTGATAAATATAATAGGTTTAAATGAAAATTTTTGTGCATTCGGCTTTTCACATAAAAATTTAAAGATGTTAATAGGTAAATATTTAAAGATATGCAGTATATGAACTTTGAAACTAAACTTATTAACTATATTTAAAGGGAAGCGCGATGCCCAGAGCCGGCTTGAGTTTGCAAGCGTTTTGAGTTATTCCACTCGAATGAGTACTGTGTACGTACTATCTAAGTAAACAATTTGTTCGCACCCTTATTTGAATTGCATTGTGTTGTATTTGATTGAACAAAAAACTTTCGAAAACATCAAGAAAAATATGGCATCTTGATCTTCGATGTGTAAACCAAAAATATATGACATCAAAGGTCAAACTTCACTGCTTTACCAGTACTAGTGACAACAGTTCAATCAGAGAAATTACAGACTATGATAAATAACATTTAACAGAAAAATTAAAAAAAAATAAACAGAAAAATTGAAAAAAAGAAACAGATATTTAAAAAATATATAAACCGCCGTGTGGTATCCTCACCACCCTCATTTCTTACCGAGGTGTCGTAAAAGGCGGTTAAGGTAAGTTTATCCGCCGTGACATATTCGGCTGAGAAGAATAGACAACCCTCATTTCTAACTGAGGTGTCGTAAATGGCGACTAAGGTAAGTTGACGTCAGGCAGGCAGCCGGTCGTAAAATACCTAGCCATGTCATATAACAACATGGTTATTATATTTTGTGCCGACTACACTTAGAGTGAAATAAGGGCACGAGAATGATGATGATGATGCTGATGATGAGAAAAGGATTGTTCGTATCTTTACACTTTAATAGGAACTACATTCACCATTTTGTCCGAAAACTTTGTAGGTAAATTTGTCCGAAAAATTGTAGGTAGTGACATAATTATGTTCCTGTAACAAATCTTGGGATAATGACATGAGGTGTTATCAGAAAATTAAAACGGTCGATGCCATATACCACATAATACACACGTCACTTATTGTGTGTTCCCTTGGTCCATCCATGTCGTAAAAACCCTAGTTTTAGATTCAAAGATTAATTTGCGTTTTTGATAATGTACGATAACTTCAAAATATATCTTTTTTTAAACAAACAATGGTTTACTACATCCAGTGAATTCATTGTAATGCAAAAACAATTATTAATAATAATTATTAAGAACAAATGACTAAAACCCTATCATCATCATCATTCTCCTGCCCTTATCCCACTCTAAGTGGGACAACATCGGCACAACATGTTACAAACATGTTGTCAAATGATATGGCTACGTATTTCACGACCGGCCGCCTGCCTGATGTCAACTTAGCTTAGTCGTATTTTACGACCTCTCGGTGAGAAAAAGGATGGTTTAACTCAACCGGATACCACACGGCGGGTCGTTTTAGCTTAGTCGCCTTTTACGACACCTCATATAAAACCCTATCTACAGGCAAAATAAGATAACAATTTTAGCCAATGCTATCAAATTAAAGAAGTGTGTAATCTTTTCACGATTTAAAAAAATAACTATAATATTTAATACAATAGCAAACAAACAGTTGGATAGCAGTGGAAAGCAATAATGACAATTGTCTGTAGTGAGCTTATGCAAGGTATTTTGTGAACGCTAAATGTGGACGATACGGCTTATGGTGGCGACGATGGACGCTCTCAGACGGCTAGAACTCTCCTTGATTAAAACTTGGAATAATAAACGACGAAACAATCTTCTTTCGTCGCGCATCGTTGGATTTCTCAGAGCAAACTAATATTGAAACATGCTAATGAAACACTCCACCGCACTGATTTTTAATATTCTTGCGTTTTAATTCTAACCAAGTATTAACGAATACGTATTAACAAGAATTAAAACGTAGGTTGTCAACAATAAATATATTTTACATATTTAATTTCAAAAATTAATTTATAACTCTTTAATTTCTTGACTAACATGGGAATTTTAATCATATAATTTATACTAGTAACATAGTTTTTAGAAGCTATGTCATGTCTTAATCTAAGTTTTGCCACTTTATATTTAAGTACAAAAACAAAACAAATACAGTATCTTTAACTATATTTAATATCGTTTTCCTCAAAAATGAGTATCGTAATAAAAAAATGTTTCGGACATCATAAATGTTAGTTGTCTGCTGAAGACTGAAGACATCCTTACACAATTTACCTATTAGCTCAATTGCACTAGAAGTAGCCATCATGTTTCTCTCTCATTTCAAATTTCAAATTTAACGCATAATATTATCAAATCATGTTCCTTTTAAGTTCACGATTCGTACCATGATACAATTCAAACTTTAAACCAAAGCTGACATGACTTGCTTTATAGGTTAACCGCACAAACATTGATCAGATAAGTTTCGATTCAATTTAAAAGCGTCGTTAATATTCAACTCAAATATGATCTCATGGGTCGATTTTTTCGGGAGAAACTTTCGAATAATCCTGATCCATCGTTACATAAAACTTGTAAGTTGTTCGCGTCTCAACGGATAATCGAGTTTATACTTGGAAGGCCGCCATCAATCATTTATCCCGCTCTCTCGCGGATGGATCTGTACGGAGCTACGAGGAAAAACTTTAAAGTGGTCCCTGTAACTGTGACACGTATCGCACACTAGATTATTTGCACAACTCACTTAAATTATAAGATTATAATTGGAATAGAGTATAATCGAGCAATAGAGAACAATCGAGTTAATCTATAGTGTCACAAAATGGAATATGTACTACTTAATAATAATGAGTAAGTTTTGGGTCCATGTCATTGAAAAACTGTTTTCTGAGGCTTTAGGGCACTCCATACAAAAGTTGCTCTTCTGATTACGAATGTCAGATGCCGCAGCACCGAACTTGTTAATTTTATTGGGAATTGGGAATAAAGTTCAACAAATCCGTAACATATAGCGTTTACAACAAAATTCACTATTTGCTATCTGCTCCCCAACTTTAGTAATTTCCTGAAAAGGACTACCTTCGGAAGAATCTTTGGCAACAGTATACGTGTAGCGAGCGTTACCGTCATCAACTTGTTCTGCATTTGTGAAATCCATTTTAATAACATAAATGGCAAAGTTTTCTTTTTATTTTTTCTCTCGTCTGAATGAAATAACAGATTGAAGTGAGTTCTTGTATCAACATAGTTAAACAGCTGCAAGCCTAATACATACGCTTCTATCTTATTACTAAAGTCTTCGCTAACGAAACAATGACCAGAAGCTAGAAATATTAAACATTCATTATAAAGATTTTTTTTATATTAATATCACAGACATTTAACGGATCAATGACATATTTTTCGATAGCAAATTTGTAAATTGTTTTTGTGATGGAAGCTTCGTAATTTCAAGGATTTAATAGGATAAGAAAGACTAATATTTCACCAAAGCTACCTTTTGAATAATAGAGGTATTACAAAATAACTAAACTACAATTATAACGGAAAGTATTTATCTTCAAGTTGTCCGACGTTCCATGTTGCTATTTCAGCATTCTTTTGTTACCCGCAAACATGTCAGACTCAGTGCTGACCTCTGTTCATATCTGCTTTGCATATCTACTTAATGAACATGCGGTCGGCTTTAGCTATACATATAGTTCATCACTAGATATGTACAGTTCATTTCACGTGTGCGACGTCATCGCTCTTTTGTTCTCAGACTTTTACAATTACAAACACAATGCTTATAAGTTTATAAGTTAATTGTATCGTAATGATATGAATGTTCTAATAAATGATATATATTACATATTTATATTGTAATAATATAAATTATTAAACACTGTATTCGTGGTGGCTTATTGATGAGTGCACGAGATCATAACTTAATGTTGTTACTCGTAGATTGAATTTGGAATTCTGAGAGTTAAACATAAGCTGCCGATATTGCTGTAATCTAATATATAAAAATGAATGTTAGTCCGTATGTCCTTTATAAACTCCGAAACGACTGAACCGATTTTAATGAAATTTTCAGACAATGTTTAGGATGACCCAGCAAATGATAGTTTTATGGCGATCGGTGCATTTTTAAACTGTTGAGTTTTGTTTTTAGTGGAGTTCGAAACCAGACTGAGCTACAGCAACACATGGACGGACAGCTAGGTACTTTAAATAATGACACCACTCTAAGCTATGACCTCTCGGTTTAAAAAAAATGCCGTTCGAAAATTGTTCTCATTTTTATTTACAATACCTATAATTATTATACGTATTGGTATATATTGATTAATAGTTTCTGTGAAATGCATATTCTAAAGTTTATCGTTGTCATCTGAATACCATCGTGTTAGGCGCGAAACAAAACCGGATTGCGGTGTTTTTATTCAGTTGCATCTATCCCTGATCAAATTTAACGCACACAGAAAAAAATGAGTTTAAAAAATATGATTACAAATAGATTCATATAGTGGTATTAATATTTTATTGTTCTGTAAACTGTTATTTCGAGTTATCCGGTTTTGTTCCGCAGTTCTTTATATGATTATATGATCATTCGACAAAGTGTGTATGTATGTACAAACCACAAGAATGCAAATACCACAAAACAAGTAAAGAATCGATGTAGATAGCTCGGCGTATGAGTGTTTTATGAGCACTTAAGTGTCTTCCGGACGGGGGATGTTTAAAACTCCGGCACACAAGTATCGAGGAGGCTCCACTCCAAACATGACATTGTCAGATTTGATCACAGCTGAGGACACTTTTATGAGCGGTTAAAAGTTTATGAATACGGTTACAATGTTTCCAAAATTAACATTTTATTCACCGTGATTTGATCGTAAAATAAAACTATGTCATGAAATTTTTAAATCCGGATAAATGAAAAAAATGGTATCTGCTAAACTATGCCGGTAAACTAAAGCTATAAATGCGTGAGCCGGTATTAAAATCAAAACAATGTTCAGAGTATTTGTTTCGAAAATACCAACTCTTTTACTATGACGCTGAATGTATTCAGATACGTTATTTAAACAAACAATGAATATTTGTCATTTTAATCGTACAATACATTTCGAGAAGTTTGGGTACCTGGGTACTTGAAGAAATTTTCTGGAAGATATTCTAAATAAAACTAACACTATTAATTTGTCATGTAATTTATAGATACAGTAAACTGAAAAATTAATGTAAGTTATTATTATAAATGCGAAAGTCTATCTTTCTGTTTGTTACGCTTTCGCGACATTTCCTCTGGAGAATATTATTGAAGTTTGGTAAAACTTTTGGTCACATATAGAATAAAATATCCCAGTAAGGGGAACGGAAATAAATATAGTACATATATGTGGGTATTTAAACATTTTTTTAGCCTCATTACGTCGCGGCTGGCGTAGAACTTACTTAAATGAATGACTTTGAGCTTTCCGCCAAATTTAGATAAAAAAAAATTAACAAAAAGATAAATTTATTTCACCCGAAACCTAACCAAGTACATAGTGTATATAAAAACAGCATAATTAATTTCTTGGTAGGGTTAAAAACTTATTTAAAATTAATATTTAAAGTTATAAAAAAAATTATTAAGGTCTTTTGAATTCTACGTAAAATTGTAAGGAGCTGAAATTTTGAAATAAGCTTAAATGTTTATCTTTAGTTAAAATAAAGTTCAAAAAAGAATTCCGTATGCAAAGACGATAACATTTTGAGTTTCAAATATAAAGAACCCTTTTGAAAGCTCCAACAATACAGCATCGCAAAAATTAAATTACGGTGAATCCCGGCTGGTTTCTATTTTCAAAAAGCTCGGCGAACTTGAGACGGTGAATCTTATTGCTTTTTATGGGATGTTATTGCATTTTACTGCTTCTGAAACACTTTGGTTTGTATTAGTATTTAAAATATAATGGATTATTTTTAAAGTGAATTAAGTTAGTTTACCGCCTCATATTACAATACAAAATACTATTGTCACAATTTAGCAACGATGCTGTTAAAAATCTGTTACGAAAATAAACTCGATGAGAGAGATGATGAACCTGTCGTTAATAGAAATACATGTATAATTATTGTGTTCAAAGTGGTATTTATTAATCAAATGAGTTTAGCTCATCAATAAAATATAAATTATTAATAATCTAAATAATAAGTTTTGAATAGAAATGAATCACATCGTTTCCATAGAATATTACATGCTTCTTTTTTATGAAATAAGTGATATGTTTAAATGCACTCTATCTACACGCTCGAAAGTAAGAGCTCATCATAAAAAGAATATTTTAAGTTATACTAAATTATTGTAATGTTTATCTTAATTTTTTATAGATAAAAACCTCACAAATTAGCAACAAATTTTCCTACCTTTGACAGTAAAGTAAAGAGCGAACAAGAACACCGGCAGATACTAAATAACGTAAATAGAAACTGTTAATTTGAAACTGCGAAAAGTGTCGCGGAAGCGTAGCAGGAGGACAAATTAGAGGGAATGGAATATAGTTTACTTAAAGTTAAACTTATTACGGTCCTCGAGAAACAAGCACTCGGGAGGCTCGCTCGGCGCGCGGGTCAAGTGCCCAATTTGTCACCCGCGCAAACTTCCGACTACTTCGGCCTGTCCCTGTTCGATTCCATTAAACTTTCAAGACCTTTTGAAGCTATTTTCTTGTTTGAATCAGGATTTGCCTAATTCATTCCTCATCTTCGACATAAACACAACATTAATAAATACACATTTTATTATATTGGTCCTAGCTGCGGCCCGCGATTTACTGTTAGTGAAAAAGTTATTCTTATACATATCAATACCTAGTACATTTAGTTAACGATTTTTTTTGTTTTCTTTATGGATATTCTCTAGGACTATGGATATAGACTACAAAAATCGTAAAAAAATAGTATACTTGGCGGTTACCTCAATTTCTCCCTTTCAACATTTTATGAGATTATCGTCACGTGGGACTGCAATATCAAAACAAATATTAGCATATGTTATATGTATGCTCTATAGGAATAGAGCTTGGCATGGCCTTTTCGTATTTATTTTTATGTCACTTAATTAATTATAGACAAATTAACATTTATATTTAATAATTTTAATTCCTATAAAACAAATTCAAAATCATTTTAATATGTAAAAAAGTTGTTGACCATAGGGTGCTCAAAAAGTACTCAAAATCTCGGTGTTTAGCATACCATTTATGATTAGTAAAGATGCCTTAGTGCGCATTTGATTAATGACACTATTAGAGGACTAAAACGAAAAGCATTATTAGAGCTAGCAGTATATAAGTACAAGGGAACTTTCAAATCAAATAAGATAATCTTCACACTTTAGCAAAAGCAAAAAGTTTTTCATTTGTGATTCATAGCTTCAATTTCCGAATTACATTTGTGCTAAGAGTAGGTAAATGTACAGGTCAGGTCGAAGTTGCGTTTCGCATTTGTAACAAAAGAAGAGAGCGGCCAAATTTGATTTACGCGAGAGCTCGATGGAGAATGAGCCGCTTTGATGTGGCGTAGCTCCCCGCACGCCAGGGGCTCTGCTAAAATGGCGCGCACTTAGAAAGATACTTTTACTGTAATTTAATTTTTATGATCGCGCATTGTAAGTATCCCAGGGAGAAAGTTTTATTCGGATTTTCGTTCTTTCGACTTGATATTATATAAAGCGGCAATTGTTTCATAGGAAATTTTTTACGTGGTAAACAAATCGAAATACTTCTTTTGATTACCGTAAAATAATATTTTGGTAAAGCAAAATAACGTATTATATTTTAAATTAATGCAATCCAAATATTGAATTAAAGGATATAGTAATACTATCAGAGTTCAAAGCTTGGTTTATTTAATAAAAATTATGAGCCATTGTTGATTAATATACGGGATATTTTCTGTATCACCTAGAAAGTCTGTGAAATCAATTGGCTAAATTGTCAACAGTCGTAAACTTGCAACCACGAACTTCGGACGGTTCGGACGGTGCAATTCGATTAAACTTCGGAGCAAGTACTAACACGAGAGTAGGGCCTACTTAACGAAACTTGGCTGTACATTCACGGTGGAAATTTAATTAACTTAATCATCAGGGGAGCAAACTGCCTAGTATTTCCAATCACAACATCCGTTAACTTAACAGAAGAAAAACCTCATCAAAATGAAAAAAAAAATTTAAGTTACCATGTCATCAAAAATTCTTGAACGTCCTTTTAAAATCCCACAGCTGGACAAAGTTATCCTCATTCATTAGGCATAATTTTAAAAAAAGACATTGGTACTGATCTGAAGATCGAACCAACCCCTTGAAACGACCCCTGGTAAAGATGATATGATCTCACTGTTCGACCGTTTTATCTTGTATTCATATATTCGATGAACTATTCTATTAATTTTGTACTGTAAAAAAGAATGTTTTGAATTGCTTCATTTACCAAAGTACGTTTACTTTATGCTAAAGGGAAGTTTACATTCATCTTATCCAATTAACGATTAAAGCACTATCAAAATTACATTTACGAGCCAAAGTAATACATTACCGAATTCGAGGTTCCTTGTTAGTTAATTACTAAAATGGACTCTACCGCTCTAAATCTATAAAAGTTCCTTTCCTGTTCCTGTTAGTTATCTTACATTAATTACGGGTTTAGCTTGTTTATTTTTTCATCTGATAGTAGATGATGATATAGTATACGTTTATAGAACGTTCCAATTTATAGAAACAGACGTTACTTTGCAGAATTTCATAGAACAGAAGTTATGACAGGGTTATTTTGCTATAATCCGCGTTTGTTAAGAGAATCTATGTAATGCTTAGTGCTTGCTTAACGCAGGCAGCGTTCACATACCACACAAGCCCTACATATATTCACTACGACAATTTCTGCGATTGTTTCGACCCGTAACCGAAGCGTCACCAGAAGGATAGGCTCCAAAAATCGATAATCCAAAAACAGATAAAATTCTAATGCTTCATACACTTAGCATTACATAGATTCTCTTAAGAAACGCGAATTATACAAAATAACTGTGTCATAACTTCTGTTAACGATGATACATTTCAAGAAGGGATCGAACTGTGGGTGCGATTCTTGGCTTTAGTTTGTGTATCAACTAATGACGATATTACACCACGGAGTTGAGAGATGACAAGTATAATTTATTTCTAGCTTACCTTCAGACAGAAAGAGACGATCTGAATCAACTGGCTGGTCTGGAGCCGGCCGATGTCGAAGCGTAACGTGCAATGAGGGTCCACGAGGAGGCACCTCTGGCGGCGCAGGCTCCGGTGGGGACTCACATTCACGTTCGCTTTGAGCACCACTTGAGGGGCCTTCGGGAAAACAATATTGATAAATAAATCTATCAAAATTATGATATTATATGATATAAATCAATCTTATGGTTATGAAGTTCTAAATGATTCAAATTCATAAAATCAAAACATAGTTTAGCACGTTTTAGCGAAAACTGTTTAAGCGTTAATTAATAAAATATTTGTCTCTAGAAATCTTGCTTCAAAACTATATTTCACAAATAAATATTAATATAAAGTGAAAATAATAATTAAGAGGTAAGTCTGCGGAGTCACGTACATCAGCGATGAAACTATTCGGGGAATCCTCATCAAAGGCATCTACCCACCTTTCGCCTTATGCTTACAATAGGCGTTATGAATGCCTATCAACAACAACAATGCAAGGATTATCTTATACGAGTAGAAATACTATGCTAGCTATGGGATTACAACTAATTTTTTCCAATATAAGGATACTGAAAACTGTTGGAAAAGTAATCTATACTACCTATACTGTTCTATACTAATATTATAAAGAGAAAAGATTTGTATGTTTGTTTGTATGTGTGTATGTTCGTAATGTTTTCACCCAAAAACTACTGGACTGATTTCAAAAATCCTTTCACCATTGGAAAATTGCTACTTCACTGAGCAGTATAGGCTATATTTCGAAAAAAATAGGGATCCCTAATAAAATTGTAATAAGTTGTGAAAATTTGGTCGTAAAAATCTTTCATCGCGTGCGCTGCGGAAACTATTGATGATAGAACAAAAAAATGTTTTACAGTATTATAGAACGCATCAATATCCACAAAAAAGACCACGATACCATATGTCTAAATATTATAGTAATGCCAATATAACTACTTTTTTATATTGTAAAAGTTGATAAAATTATTAAATACTGTTTCAATACCTGTAAAATACTTTTTAAAATTTT
Source organism: Morpho deidamia (assembly GCA_947086505.1). NCBI lineage: Eukaryota > Metazoa > Arthropoda > Insecta > Lepidoptera > Nymphalidae > Morpho > Morpho deidamia. The sequence goes on from CAMTZC010000025.1 coordinate 9,640,124, forward strand.
AAAATCCGACATCCCAATCAAAAGATATTAAAATTAAAATTTAAGAGTGTAAATCGAAAGAAAATAATGCCATAACAAATTCATTGTAGCGACCGTTATAGCAGGACCTGCACTTGGTGAGTTAGCTCTTATTCCAAGAATACTAATGATACCCATTTTTTATAATTAAATATCTACAAAATAAATCTATAGTCCGACTTCGTAGACTTTCCACTACAACGAGATCGGTATGGACGCGGGTGAAACTGCGAGACATTGATAGTTTATATAATAAATCTTATGTGTAATGAAATAATCAGTAAATCCCGTAGAAACCTCTAAATAATTTATATTAATGCAAATTTTTTTATGTGTCTATAAACTAATTCGAGATGAAAAAGAAAACCAGAGGAAATGATGGGCAAGCATATTAATTTGAACTACGAGTACGTGAGAACGTAATGACTATCCGATCATAGCCGTGAAAGTAAATAATAACTAGGCTATAGCCAGTAATTTTTTGGAGTTTTAATAATTTGTTTTTTTAATTTATTTATTATTACCAATTAATTATTACTAATATTATATAAATTATTGCTAATGAATAATTTGTGTTACTATAATTTAGACGATAAAAGGATATTTTTTTTAAACTTATAAATCTCTTTCTATTGAATCTAATTTATATAATTTATAGAAGCAAGCGTCACTTTGCGAAATTCCATAGTACAGAAGTTATGATACTCATAGAATTATTTTGCGATGAACTGCGGTAAGAGAATCTATGTAATGCTAAGTATAGGAAGCAGGCAACTTTCGCATACCTTATACATGCAGGACCAGTATCACACGCACACACTCACAAAAAGTCGCCACCAACAAGACACCATACAAGCACTGCACATACTCACTACGACAATATCTACGATCGTTTCGCTCCGTGAACGACACATCATCAGGAGGATAGGCTCCACGAGAATCTCGTAATGTATGCATGTATAAAGTAGGTGAGGTTACCTGCTACCTACATTTAATATTACATAGATTCTCTGAACAAACGCGGATTATAGCAAAATAATAAATCATAACTTCTCAACATTGGTCTGTTCACAGGATTTCTACGCTTTACAATCTGGTACCGCTTGAATCTACTCGTATCTACTGCTCTTTTCGATTTTCGCAACTCGTTTAATAAACATATTTCTATTAAAAGTTTTAATGTATTTAAATATTATTTTAAAGTATTTATTCAAATTCAAATTCAAATCATTCTTTATTCAAGTAAATTTGTGAACAAGTGCTTTGGAATCGTCAACTTTACTGCTGGTTCGGAAAACTGTTCCTGCCGAGATGAACCAGCAAGAAACTCGGCGGTTGCTCTTTTTAAAATATAAATCTTAAAACTAGTTACATTTATTTATTTCTATCTTATACAGGGTAGAAGTGCATCTATATCCATATGTATCTTCAACAGTAAGTAGGCTTTCTGTAATAGCCTCTTTTTAACAGTGTTTTTAAACTGCTGTAATGGCATGGCCAAAATTGATTTCGGATATTTTATTATAGAATCTTATACCCAAACCCAAAAACGATTTACGTACTTTTGCTAGGCGCAAAGCAGGAGTCGCAAGCTAATGTTGGTTCCTACTTTGTCTATTATATACATCACCTATCGTTTTATAATTCCTTGTATTTTTATGTACAAAAATTACATTGTTTATTCAAAGCAGTATTGTATTTAAAATTATATTTAAATACAACACTACTTTGAATAATAGAACTAGACGCAATGAATTTATAGTATAGTGTTCATAGAGTTACGTATGTCAAGGAGCGACGACTATGCCGAGCATCCTTATCAAAGGCATGCACCCACCTTCGCATTACGCTTATAATATGCATTCAGAAATTCGGCATGCCTATCTACAATAGCTATTATACATTACTATGTGTTGTATGTTTGCTATTCATAGATTAAATTCAGTTACAAAATAGTAAGATCAATTCTAAAGCGTTATGTTGTGATATTTTGAATGAATGAATGAAAGAATGAATGAATGAATGAATGAATGAATAAATCTTTATTCTTCAACACACCTCAGTAGTAGTACAACAACAGCATTAATAAAAAAAATAAAAGATAGAAAATAAAATAAAGTAACGTCTTATACGACTATAGCAAATTAAAAATGTGCAGCGGTGTGACGAAGAAAGGGATAGCCACTCAGACTAACAGAGTTGGCAACGCAAACCCATTGTTGATTTTCAGTGGCCTCCGTTCACTAAATGACGGCATAGACGGCACTGTTCAATAACTAAAATTAAAAAGTATAAAACATAAGGTAATAGTGGTATTTGAAAAATATAAAATAATAATAACTAAAACAAATATTTTATAATACACTCAAGTACACTTTCATTATTTGGCGTTTGTTAACCATTATATATGGAAACAAGATGTCAAATATGTCCATGGTTTCTGAAGTAATTAATCAGGCACCGCAATAAATTGCCTAAGTAATGTGAGGTTGTATCCGTAGAATACAAAATACATTAAGCATATTAGTTAAAGTTAGAGTAACGTATTTATTTTGTGGACACATAAATAACTACATAATATCATTGCTTTCCAGGTAACAATATTTTAAACCGAAAATAATATACATGAAATATATTCAGTTGCAATTTACAAGCAACAAGAATAAATACTACAAGTATTACAATTTATTTTATTTAGTATAGCTGACTTAACGTTTCAGACTTAACGTTTCAACGTAACGTTTCGTAATTACATTAAATAAAGATCCCCTTATTTATTACGTGTTATTGAGTTATTTTTCATGTTTCTGCTTCAAAATTGACTGTTAAACAAGTATTTTTCCCTGACATTCAAATATTTTGTCTTTAATTTTTATTATAAAACACTTCTTATTATTTTTAGGAAATTTAAACAGTTCTAAATATTTTGGAAACATACAGTGCTACAAAATTTTTATAAGCAAGATAAATTAAAATGAACTTATACCATTATCATTTTCCAATTATTGAAAAATACATGCAAACAAATAGTGTAATTAATTATATGAAAATGAATATACGAAAAAATTATAATTATACAAAAGATCAACTGAATGATTACTAAATTATTAATTTTCTCATTGTTAATTTTTATTCTAAAAGGGAGATATGAAAAAATTGATTTCTGAAACAAGTTGTTATTATGTTTGCAACTTCTGTAAATTAACCTATTTCCTGAGTATTTCCTTTTAGAAAATGAAATGTTTAATGTTGATTTGTGTGTAGAATTCAGACTAGGACAATTGAACTTAACGTACTAAATACTATTGAAAAATAAAATATTCTTTCTGTTTCTTCTGTTTGCTTCACAGAAAAGAATATTACGTATATAAGTTAATAAAAATATAGAAAATATGGGCTTTCCTATAATAATTATATATCAATATTACAGCTATATAATTATAGTAAGTAATTATCGTGTCAAGGCAGTCATGGCAATACATATGTATAGGTAACTTTAGCCTTTGAGTTATTATACGAGCTCAATTCCCTCTATTGCTATAAAGTACAAGAGGGTCAATTTAAAAGACTATGGTCTTTTATTTATTCTATTTGAATTGTGTATTTATATCATCATATATTTTTATAAATCTATATAATTTCCATTCATGCATTTATCCATATATTCCTCTAACATTTCTTTCAGGAATGGCCAACATTTCGTGCTCCACTATCTTATACCCTAAGACCTTTTTTGGAAGAAATGGCTATGCGTAGTGACACGATTATGTTTGCAATAAATTCTTCAAGTGCACTACATTTTTCTATCGAGTATAAAAAACGTATTTAATGCTAAATTTAATATTTACCATTCATATGACATAGCCGAGTAGGGCGCTCATTGGATTCTCGGGTGAAGTCATCCGGCCTTAGGTTGCGACGTGACAAAGTGCTTCCAGCAGTTTCGCTGTTAAATATCTCTTCGCCTACGGAAAGAAGAAAGCAAACTGATTGATATACCTAGAACTTTTTGGGAAAGATTATAAACTCATAACTCTGCCCTATTGAGTGTAGAATGCAGGCCTTTGGACGTTTTTCAAATTAGTAAGCACTCAGTTTCTAAAGAAGTGCCCAGGTTAAAAAACAAGATCTTTGAATCTTTGGACCAAGATCTTTTATTTAAATGAAACTAAATTTATAAATATTTCAAAATAAAGTATGCCAATTATATTTTTTTTAATGTTAGAATAATATAATTATTAATTATTAATCTTAAAATGTCGATAATAATAATAAAAGAACTATAATATTGACAAAGAATAAAAAAATTGAACAAAAACGGGAGGGAGGGCCAAAAATATGAATATTAACAAATACAGTATTTTTATTAATAGTAGACAGTAGTAATTAGTAATGGAATTATTTTTATTAGTAAACTTACGAGTCCTTCACAGTATTAAGTACATATATGTACTCTTATATATATGTAATCTTATAAGATTTGTGTTCCAACAGATGATCCGAACCAGTGAGAGTTAAGAGTAAAATCTATGCCTAATAATTTTATAAGGGTCCATTAATACAATCAGAAAAACAAAACTATAGCGCTGCATAATAGAAATGTAGCGCTACCTATTAATTATTTAGGAGAGGAAACTTCTGTACATTCATAATCTGTAATTTTATCTTGTAGTTCATTTGTATAATCTATATGTATAAAAATGAATGTATTTCCTTTATAGACCGTTTTCAATTAAATTTTTAGACAATCTTTAGAACAACCCAGCGGATGATCTTGTGAAGTATGATCGCGATCGGAGTCTTTTTTTTCTGTTGAGTTCTGTTTCGAAACCAGGCTGAGCCACAGCAACACGTGGCCAGACAGCTAGCTAGTATAACAAATTTATAACGTTGAAACTTTTGATACGTATAAAAATATTTTGACCCAAATCCAAGTATCGTGTGTTCTTAAACTTTTTCAATTTTTGCAAACTCATATTTATAGTGAAGGATCATATCACGATCATATATTACCTACTTTTGACGTTTCGTAAAGGTATATAACCTTAAGTGGAATCGCTTTTATATGTAAGTAGAACTAAGTTACAAAATTTATTCTTCCTCTAATAAATATATATTAGGTCCTTACATATGAAATTGGCGTTTTCTATGGGAGGAACATAAAGTCGTTTTTTTTTAATGAAATATATTTAATTAATCAAAGTATGTACCATTGCTATGAATGCACTTTTGCCATCTCATAGGTAGTTCATTGATTCCCTTAAACTTGACTAAAAAAACCATTCGGGCGGGAATCAATAAAATCTTTGAAGGCGGTTTGGACTGCCCCATCGGAGTTGAATTTTTTTCCTTGCAAGTAGTTATCCAAATTGCGAAAAAAATGGTAATCTGTTGGAGCAAGGTCCGGAGAGTACGGTGGATGTCTAAGACATTCTAATTGAAGCTCCTCTGATTTGGTAGCCGTCTGTTGTGCAGTGTGTGGTCTAGCGTTGTCCTGAAGCAGCAGTGGCCTAGAGCGATTGAACAGCCTCGGTTGCTTAGCAGCTAGCTTTTCCATCATGGTTTGCAGTTGCTGACAATAGATATCTGCCGTAATCGTCTGGCCAGATTTAAGAAAGCTGTAGTGAACGACATCGGCACTAGTCCACCAAACACTTACAAGCAACTTTTTTTTAGTCAATTTTCGCTTAGGGCAGGATTTGGCTGGTTCGCCAGGGTTCAGCCATTGCGATGAGCGCTTTCGATTATCGTAGAGGATCCACTTTTCATCACAGGTAATGATTCGATTTAAAATTCCTTCATTATTGTGCCGGTTGAGTAACGTAACGCAGCAGTCGATGCGCATTGTTCGGTTTGCTTCACTCAATTCATGAGGTACCCACCTTTCAAGCTTTTTCACCTTCCCAATTTGCTTCAAGGGGATTAGAATAGTTTTATCACTAACACCGGAGCCTGCAGCTAACTCGGACGTGGTTTGCGATGGATCCGCTTCCACAATAGCCTTCAATTCTTCATTATCAACTTTGGTCTCCGGCCGTCCACGAGGCTTGTTCTGCAGGTCGAAATTTCCAGAACCAAAACGTTGGAACCAAAAACGCACTGTGTTTTCTTTTGCGACACCGTCACCATACACATCATTAATCCTTCGAGCCGTTTCTGCAGCACTGGTGCCACGGTGGAACTCATACTCGTAAATAACGCGATATTTCATGTTTTCCATTTTGTAAACAGAGTGACACAAAGAAAAAAACAAAAGAAGAAAAAACAAATAAATTAGGGGGTTTGAAACACAAATGCATGAGTAAATAGCTGTATGAATTTGAATTTGGAATTCCTAACCATAAAGCTAATATTTGAGATCAAAGTGGCCAGTACGACAAAACGCCAATTTCATATGTAAGGACCTAATATTTATAAATTAGCATTTTAATCATTATATAAAACACGAATTAATTAATTCATAAGAACATTCTTTTCTTATCAGTTTATTTAAATCTATATATATTAAAGCTGTCATAGATAGCCCAGCGGCGAGACCGTGCGACTTTTCGAAGGGAACACGAGTTCAAACCCAGGCAGGCAGCAATGAGTTTTTCTATTAAAACTCATGTGTCTAATTGATAATTGCAATTTATCACACGCTTTTCGGTGAAGGAAAACATCGTGGGGAAGCATTGGAGCAGCGTGGTAGGTCTAAGCTTCAACCCTTCTCTCCAGAAACGGAGAGAAGAGGCCTGTTCCCAGTAGTGGGATTGTAAGAGGCCGCTACTATATTAAAGAAAATGTATGTACATATTTTTTATAAACTTCGGCTGGACCGATTTCAGTGATATTTTCAGACAATCTTTAGATTAACAAAGCAGATAATCTTGTGAAGTTTGATGGCGATCGGGGCACATCTTTTGATATCACTTTGTTCAGTGGTGTTTCAAGGGAAAGTCGAAACCATAGGGCCACAGAAACGCGTGGCTTGACCGCTATATATTAAATAAATATCTTGTTCTGTCAATTGCTAAATCTCAATTTTATAGTAAACTTGATTGACGTTGTTTTAGTAAAGTATATGTTTTGGTGACTTAGAGTTGTTAAATAAAAATAAAATGTTATACCTTTAGAATTATGGTTTCTTCTATTAAAGCGTCGGTTTGTACTCTCCAGAGGAAATGGTGAAGCTTGCCGTTGAGGACTACTAATGTACCGCGGCGGGCCATCGCCGTTCTCAGAACCATATATACGACGTTGCTCATCTGAAACAACGATTTATAATTAAATATCTATTAGTTACATTATTGAAACTGTGGTATTTTTAGTTTTAGTTTTGTATGTTGGATAGCAGTAGATGTTTAAGATTCAAAAGCACTTGTTTACAAGTTTACATGAATAAAGAATATTTTAAATTTGAATTTGAATATGAAATTTATAAAGAACTAAGTGGTATCAGCGACTTCGTATGTGTAAATCCAATCGATCTTGAAACTTCAGTTAAGCGAGCAGTTCAGCTAACCGACTTGACTTAACCAACTTCAGTTAAGCGGCTTTGACGTAAAGATATAAACAAAAAATACTTTTGTATTTATATTCGACTATTATAATATCTTGTGGATTGAGCAAAATCAGTCTGTTTCTAGAAAGCAGCATCATATATTTGTGCCTGCTTATGACCGTTAGCTGTTTCTGTACCTGCTCTACCGTTGACTAAATAGAGGGTAAGATGTATGTACGCCGTGTGGTATCCAGCAGAATAGAATAGACCGCTCTCCTTTCTTACCGAGGTGTCGTAAGAGGCGACTAAGGTATGTGCCGTGTGTTATCCGGCTGCATAGAATAGGCCACCCTCATTTCTTACCGAGGTTTCGTATAAGGCGACTAAAGTAAGTTAACGGCAGGCGGCCGGTCGTAAAATTCGTAGCCAAATCATGTGACAGCATGTTTGTAACATGTTGTGCCGACCCCACTTAGAGTGGGATAAGGGCAGGAGAATGATGATGATGTATGTACTTGAAGAATAAGATTATATAAGACAGTGATACGATTCATTATTATGACTATATTTAAAGTAGCACTAGCAGGGTAGGCAGGGTCACTAGCACCTATGCCAGCGGGCCAGGCAATTTAGCTGGTGGGAAGCCGCTTCGGCTGTAGCTACTTACCAACCTACTAGCAAAGCCTTTTCGCAAAACTATTAAACTTTTATTAGCATCAAGCGTTGAAATAGTAAATGGGTAGGTATACCACGTATACGATTGTAAACGTCCAACTTAAGCTATATCTTCATTAACCACCACAAGAGATAAAATTTAAGTACTGCTCAATAGCCTAATAATATCTTGTAATCTCAGTAAATATTAACTTATCGTATAAACGATTCAACGAACGCATTCGATATAACGATACGCAAAACCTATTAATTTTACTTGTTAGATCTGCAAAACCAATACCTAACCTCTCCGACTCAGTGAACGACCTATAGAACTCTTAACACAATATTGGACCTACAAAACTAAACCCCATCTCAGTCTCTAGTAGTTTTCGCTTACAATATATAATTCAGAAAGAGAAAGTCTTTAATACGCTTCCATGCATTGCTAGCACCATCTAGGTTAAATGTGAAACAACTTCAACAAGTACATTAAAAAAGATATATTATAGATTGACTACATTTACGTTGGTTTACCTACTTCTATATTAACTACCCAAAACGTTTTAAAAAAGTTTCAACTTCTATTATTTCTTACTTAAGAAATCTTTTATTAATATATACAATTTTTACACTTTTACATTTAATGGTATTACAGGAAAAGTAAAATACAAAAGTTTTTATACCGTTCCAATTTCATCAAATTTAAATAATTTGGAACAAAAATATTTTGTAATAATAACTTTTTACCCAAGATAAGCAAGGTTTCCGAAGTGAAAATATAGTACGAAATTATCACAGGCGGAAAACGAAATATGAATAAATTTCGACAACTGGCAGCAAACTGGCGCATGATTAACTGACTAAAGTAAAAGTTTTTACAACTTTCTCTGTGAAAACACAAGTGATTTAAAAGTAAACTTATGAAACAAAATTTACAATAAATTTTAAATAATATAAGGATTGGCGATATAGGTAAAGTAAATTAGTATAAGTATTCTAGGAAGGTAAATAAGAAAGCTTAATAACAAAGAGTTTGAAATGTCCATTATTATAGCAACCAACGTCAAGCATTATACAATTTAAAATTGAATGAAATATACACATACTTTTTACACATACACACACACTTTATGTACATTGTGTTATTTTCATGTTCCCATAGGGAAGGGTTTTTTTTATAATCATCAATTGTAGCAAATACAATAGGTGAGTATAGCCGATTTCTATCAAAAGCTGTCAAAGCACGTCAGACAGGCAGATTAGCATTTATGTTATTAATGTGGATATTGAATCTGTATTAGATAACTAATACTAGAAACCAAAGGCAATTAACATTCGAGCAAAAGTAGTACCCAGATTTCTCACTCTCCTATTAAGGTCAAACAATTTTACAAGCGCTTTCTAAATTCAGAACACGCAATAATACAACTATTATAGTAGGATTTTATGTAAGCATTAATGTAAGTTACGGTTGGTATGTTGCCAAAGGCTTAATCTGAAATAAGAACCTTCCACTAACTTAATTAGCAACTAGAATAATCACCAAAATATACTATGTTAATTTATTTATTATCACTTAATTTTATTTATCATTAAACATTATTTCGGTTATATTTTACAATAACAGATTTACTATAATATTAATTTCGCATTCATGTTTTCAAAGTCGACATCGCAAACTTGAAATTCTTGAAGTGCTTGTGATGATAACTAGAGGCTTATCAACAAATTATTATACATAGCTTTTATTCAGTATCTTATTTTTCGATAATTTGATTTCATTTCAAAAAAATTACCTCTTACCACCCGCTAAACTTACCATTTTTTGTGGTCTAATAATTAGTATTTATAATCGAAAAATGATAGCATAGCCTTTCAAGCTCAATTATTAAGTTTATATCGGATAAAATATCGTAATAATATTAAATTTAGCTAAAATAGCAAATATTGTGAAAATTAGATAAAGCCATAATAGCTGATTGGGGACTGGGGTGACGTGTGATTTTTAAATGTTGGTCACAGGTTCAAACTCCGAACATGCACCAATGAGTTTTTCTCTTAAACCATGATATTTTCAATTTATAATGCGCTTTTTGACAAAGAAAAAGGTCTTTAAAAAACCTGCCTATCTTAAGATCATAATGTCGTATACCGCATTGGAGCTCCGTGGTAGGTCTAGGATCAGGAGTGAGAATGGTTGTATGTAAATATAAATTAAAATAAACTTAAATTAAATTACATAATTATATTATTATTATTATATTATTATTATATTATTATATTATTATTATTATCTTTTATTTCTCTTAAAACTAACTTTTTACATTTTTAAATATTTCTAAATAATTTAAAAAAAAAAAACATTTAAAAATATAAAAAATCGTCGACCGCCGGAAGCGGGGTAATACCCAAGCTACCGGTGGCTAGGGCTCCAGAGTGAGGAACTTCCTCACGATGCGTGCCGTTTCGAGTAATACCGCCTTCTGTATCCGACTCTTGATCCAACCATTAAGCGAAAGCCTCTGAAGATGTTGATCGAGGCTTTTCGCAATCAGACCGTTAACCGAAACAACAATAGGAACAATTATTGTTGAGTCAACATTCCACATGGCGGTTATCTCGTAAGAAAGGTCTAAATATTTTGTTAATTTTTCTTTTTCCGCCTTTATGAGATTATCGTCATGTGGAATGGTGACATCAACAATAATTGCACGGCGCGCTAACCGGTCTAGTAACACTATATCAGGTTTATTGGCAGCAATAAACCTGTCAGTGATAATAGACCGATCCCAGTAGAGCAAAGCACGGCTATTTTCCAGAACTGACGCAGGGTCATACCTGTAGTATGGTACCTCCTCATCCACCAGAGCATATTGAAGAGCAATTTGTTGATGTATTATCCTGGCTACTTGGTTATGTCTGTGCAAATATTCACCATTAGCAAGATGAGAACAACCGGAAATAATATGTCTTAGGGACTCCCCAGGACGATGACACGCTCGACATACGTCTACAGTGCCATCTTTCATAATGTATTTCCGGTAGTTCTTCGTCTTGATAACTTCGTCCATAATTGCACAAACAAAACCTTCAGTTTCTCCAAAGAGATCGCCAAATTGTAGCCAGGATATAGAAGCAGTCTGGTCTATTTCTTGCCCCATTAAAGATTTGTAAAATCTACCATGCAACTCCTTGCTCTTCCATATGTTGATGCGATCAGAAATACCCACTACCAAAGGTTTGCGCCAGTTCTGTTTGCCTAAGGCAAGCGGAGTAAAGCCCTTATCAACTGCGACAACATCCTTATGCACATCACTGTCCATCTTGAGGAAATGATCTCTGAGGTTGTACACCTCACGGTTATGAAGGTTCTTGGCGTTTAAAAATCCACGTCCCCCACACTTCCGTGGGATGTACAACCTCATAACAGATGAACGTGGGTGATGCATACGGTATGTTGTCAGCAGTTTTCGGACGTCTCGATCCAGGGAGTCCAGTTCAGTTTGAGTCCACCTTAAAATGCCGAAAGTATAGATGAGGATAGGCATAACCCAACCATTAAAAGCTCGAACCTTGTTACCACCCGACAAAAGACTGTTAAGTACCTTTTTCAAGCGATAAAAGAATCGTTCTTTTACTGTTTGTTTCATGCTTTTATCCTCAATACCTAATGCTTCAGACATTCCAAGGTACTTGTAAGTTTCACCTTCACATAGAGTTTTGAGAGTCAAAGCATCTGATATGGCTGTTCGTTCAGAGCTTATAACCCTACCTCGCTCTATATGTATGACTGCACACTTGTCAACACCAAATTCCATACCTATGTCGCTACTAAAGCTCTGAGTGATCTTTAGTAGCCGCACAAGATCAGGACGTTTTGATGCATACAACTTTAAGTCATCCATATATAGCAAGTGGGATATAACCTCACCCCCTCTGCGAAGGCGGAAACCTAGCCCCGAGTCCTTCAGTAGATCACTGAGTGGATTTAGGGCTAAGCAAAACCACAAAGGACTCAAACTATCTCCCTGAAAAATACCCCGCTTAATCCTTATCGGTTCAGCTAGTTCAGAAAAATCCGTATCTCCTGGTTGACAAAGAATTGTCATCCACTGTCCCATACATGTATCAAGAAAGGAGTATAGAGTTATATCGACCTTATACAGCTCCATAATCCTCTTGAGCCACGTATGAGGCACTGAATCATAAGCCTTTTTATAGTCAATCCAAGCAGATACAAGATTTTTTCTATTTCGCCGAACCTGTTGGCATATAGCCATGTCAATGAGGAGGAGCTCTTTCGTACCGCGAGACCCAGTCCTACATCCATTCTGAACTGGGGCCAAAATATTGTTAGCATCAATATGCTGAATAATTTTTGAAGTCAGAATAGATGTAAGAAGCTTATAGATGGTTGGTAAGCAAGTAATCGGGCGGTAGTTTTTTGGGTCCGCAGTATCACCGGATTTGTGTAATAGAAAGGTGACACCAGTTGTCATAAATGTCGGTAGTGACCTGGAATCGAGAGCATCTTGAAATTGTCTTGCCAAAAGAGAATGTGCACTACGGAACCACTTTAACCAAAAATTGTGCAATCCGTCCGGGCCTGGGGATTTCCAATTCGAAGCTGACCGGATTGCACACTTCACATTATCTGTGCTAATACTAACTGGTAGCATTTCTTTAATAGATGCACATTTCTCCCTGACAAGATTTATCCAATGTCCCTCACTGTGACTGATGGAAGTCGACCAGATGCTATGCCAAAAATTTGACATCTCATCTGCAGTAGGCTTTCCACCAATCTCACAAATTCCAGATTGCTCCCACTTTCTATACACCTTCCGTTGATCACTTTGAAACATGCGATTTTGTCTGAATCTATCCACACGCACTCTATAGCGCCGAATGCGTTTTGCCCATGCATAGATTTTCTGCTTCAGAAAGTCTATACGCTCTGTGACCAAGGCTGGATAGTCAGATTGTTTAGCATTTGTTCCAGCAAATGCCTTGTTCACAAAGCGCATTACTCTGGGTCGACTATTACCCGCTCTGAAGCAGATTAGCTTGGCAATAAGGGTTCTAGTCAAAGAGATGCGCTCTTCAATTCTAGCCTGCCAAGCCGGTACGACATTGGCTCTAACTGAAGGTCTATTATATTCTGCAAACTTAACAGAAGCCATACGACACGCCGCCACGGCTGCACAGTATAGAATTGAATGCGTATCACTAAGGTCGCGCGAAGTTTCAAAATATGGTGTTAACATTTGATCTAGAACCCCAACCAACGCCATATTACGTCTATGCACAGGAAATCGAGGTAATTTTGGTCTTAAATTAAACTGCATGTGTCTAAATTCAGAAATCGCATCCTCCAAAGTCCTCCTCAATAGCTCATTGTTCTGGGTACTTACTAGCAAATCACAACTGTCATGGAACTCATCCTGGGTATGTATGATGTTATTACTCGGGCTATGTTCAGCCTGATGAGCACCATCAGCAGCAGTATTTTGCCGTAATTCAGAGCGCAGCCGCTCAAGCACAGCCTCATCCAGTAGATGACGGCGCTGGATAGCTCTTACTTGATCCGACAATCGTTGTGCGGTTACGGTCAGTGTTGGTTCAAGTGCCTGAAACAGAGACAGCATTTTTAAACGGTACGCAGTGAGGTTAATTCCCCCATCTGTTGCCCCATAGTACGCCCGCATGACACTCTCATTCATTTTGGGAGACCATCTCATGCGGCGCACTACTCCACCGGCGGCGGGAGCCCGTGTAGGAACGCGTTGCCCGCGCCCCCTCGACTCCAAGCCATCCTGTGGTGGGTTCACGGCTCGTCGGCGTCTGGATGTTATTGCCGGCGAGACGGCGTCGTGGTGTTCCGACTCAGCAGCCGATGGCGGTGTCAAATATACTTCACTTGAAGACGTCGACTGCGAATCGGAACTCAACGAGTTCCCCAAAGTTGGAAGCCGTAGTGTATGTCGTCCTCTAGCACCGTTCAAACGCCGCATTTTATTGCATATTTTGATGTGCACAGGTGTTCGTCACTTTAATTTACAGTATTTCTTCATTTTTACTGTGTTTTCCAGAAGAAAATTATTAAATTAAGTAAAAATTTTGATGACATTGAAAAAATACGTCATGCTTGTTTATATGCGGTTGCTAGTTATTATATTATTATTATATTATTATATGAGTATATTATTGACACTATTTCATACTTCAAAATAATATTAGGAAGATTATAAGCCAAAATTATGTATTCAGTCATCATCATATGCATCTATTTACTAGGAAAGTAATTACAAAGTTAGGCTATGTAATGAACAAGGTTGCTCTTCACAATTGTCAAGGAATCGTTAACATCGCTTACAGGCGGCTCAGAGATGTTAAAAACATTAAACGAATTTACGTTTTGCATTAAACTTGTATATAAACAATCTGTAAAGTGTATGATTAATTCTAAATAATTATTAGGTACTGTTTTTTACAAAAAAACTGATAAACGCCTGCTCTGGTTGAGACCTGTTTATTCTTAAATAGAGTACTAACCTATAAATCTATACTTATTATAAAACAAAGTCCCAAAAAGCTGTCTGTCTGTATATAATCGATTTTCTCAAAATCTACTGAACAGATACAAAAGTAATAATAAAATTATTTTGCTATAATCCGCGATACAGTAAATAGAAAATATATATAGTGCTAAATGTATAGTGGACTATACGTTTTTTCATACCCGTTACATGCAGGATTCGTAAAAAACATATGCACAAGCCTCCACCACTTCCACCACAATACACAAGCACTACACAAGTTCACTATCTCCTGAGTCTATCTCCTGATGATGCCTCGGTTGCGGGGCGAAACGATTGTTGAGTTTGTGATAGTGAACTTGTGTAGTGCTTGTGTATTGTGGTGGAAGTGGTGGAGGCTTGTGCATATGTTTTTTACGAATCCTGCATGTAACGGGTATGAAAAAACGTATAGTCCACTACACATTTAGCACTATATATATTTTCTATTTACTGTATCGCGGATTATAGCAAAATAATTTTATTATTACTTTTGTATTATGGATCTCCGCAAAGTAACGCCTAATTCTATAAATTACTGAACAGATATTTGTACGGTTTTCACCAAAAGATTGTGCAATACTTCCGGATGGTTTAAGTAAATAGTGCATATTGGTATAATATAAATTGTGTTGAAGAGATCCCGCAGTTGTTAAAAAACTTGCTTGCTGGTGTCTTTAGTCGCGTGCGCTGCGTAAACCAGCAGAGATACGCTAAAGTAATGTACTAGAGAATTGTAGATCTATAAAATTACTACAAAAAAGTCTGGAATTGCATGTCCCGATCTCTTATGGTTTACTCACAATAACTACTTTTATGTTTAAAAATTAAATTCTAGAATAAATTTGTGACACGCAGATTTCCTCGCAGGCATAGCCGCTGGCACAGCTAGTATTAGATAAAGCATAGATTTAACGCAAGAAGTAAGTAGTTTTAGAAGTATGCCGTTTTGAAAACAATATTCTGTTTGCAAAACAAAAGCTTGTACAAGTAATAATGTTAAATTGAGTATTTTAAAATTACGTGAAATATCGGTACAACGTTTGTAAATTGCAATAACATAAAATAACATAAAATGGGTGCTTGAGTTAGCTACGGAAATATTAAAAAGAAAATAGGCTCATGTATATTGATAGTCGAGATTGGAAGCCATAAGGCGGAAGAAGATTCCATTTCATTTTGTATTCTTCCCTTTCCACTTGCGGTATCGTGTTATTAGAAAGCAAGCCCAGTAAGTACGCAATATCTCCGCGCTCCGCAAGAATCCTTGTTGAAGCGACGCTAGTTATTGCATAGAAACTCCGCTAGATGCAACTTCATTGAGTAACTCTTTTGTCTGAAATTTAATCGCAACCTTTGTTCATTGTTTCAAAAGCGATGTAGCTACCCAGTTTCATTCAATTAGGCCTTAATTTTCCATTAACGTGGTAAAAAACAGGAGTTTTGTTTAACATATAGTTAGCTGGACACATTTTTTAATTTAAACTCGTGAGCGGTATTCATAGTCAATATATAGAAACCGGCTATACTCAAATCTAATTTTATCAGATGAACCCGATTAGTTTCAAACCGCTCTCAACCCCTCAAAAGGTAACAAACCGTTAGAATAATACATTATAGCCGGTTTCTGTACATTAGTTTGATACATGTTAGATTTTCCATTATAGTGCTATTCTAGTATTATACAAGAAGATCCCATAATTTCCATTACGCCAGCTTAGGCTTTTAAGCAACCCTAATAATGTAGTAAATTACCCGAAAGAAGAAGCTTTAGTATTGAAAAATGTCATCAATATTAGTCTAGCTGATCAATCGTAAAAACGTAACAGACAGACAGGCTTTCGCATTCATAATGTTAGTACGGATATTTGTCGTGACTCTCTTTTTGTAAAAAATAATCAACATATTTCCATATGTTTTATTGAGACCGAGTTGAACAAAAATTATTATTAATGTACTCGACGTGACAGGTGGTTTTGAGAAAACTGGCAGGCGGGTGGTTTTATCGGCATTATTGATATATTATGGAAGTCATGATTATGCCCCGAAGGTGAATAATCGATAACACGAAAAGGGAGGCGTAACAGTGTATGCGTGTCAATCGAATTAACGCATATGCTCTATCCTAAAATACGTTTATTACGGACTGACTGATTCAAATCATATTTTATCATAACTTATTCTGTCAAAACTAATGTACGTTAGTAGTAACATTCAAACTAAACCAAACTTTTTTGTCATTTACCTTTGATTAGTTTTTATAAGTGAATTAATTTACACTATTTTCAAAATATTTATTATTTTAACCCTTCCTTTATTTTACCAATAATTATAAAAGCATAAAAGCAACTTCTAATTTTAATTTCTTATTATTAGATAACAAAATTACTATATATATTAGCTTTCATTGTTTGTTTGTTTGTAATCTCTTTATTGCATGTGTTAATGCAATGGCGGGCTTATTCCGTAATCGGAATCTCTTCCAGCCAACCACTTAAATTTTGACAAAGGTTCTAATAAAAATGAAAAAATTTGTTTTTTCATATATTGAAAAAACTAATTTTGTCTTAAAACAATAGATTTTATGGAACATTTATATTTGTAAATATATTTAAATTAGTTAGGAGTCCGTATAAGACTTTATAAGTACTAAAACTACCAACTATCGCATAGTAACGGCCTACTGTCTACCGGCCTGCTCGATGCCATACACAATGTACAAAAACTATTTTTTTTTCAGAATGATACTATGTCTACCACGCTCCAACACGAATTTGTTCATATCTAAGGATTTCTGTAGAGGTAACTGTAGATATCAATTAAGCACAGGAGTATCATCCGAATAATCATAGGTTTAAAAACAAAGTCAAACCAGCGAACCTTAAGTTAGGATCGCGACACAAACAATTTTACAAATAGAACGTATTAATAAATATTAAAAAGAACCTTTCCCTAAAAATAACTTTCCTCCGAGCTGATTTAATATATAAAGCTATTCCCTTTATCATTCAAAATAATTCGCCTACATAACTTTTTTCTTTCATGTTTAATTCTTCGAAGTCAAGAAAAGCTCGCCAAAAGTTATTCTATTAATAATCATTTAAGAATTTAAAAAAAATCGTAGAACAAGGGGGGGTTTTCAAATTTATCTTATGATGATTTAATAATTCTTTCAGAATGAGACATTACCCCTAGAGCGGATACTGAATCGCATAAAGATGTCTCCTTTGCTACTGCTAAACCCCGCTTCATTGTTGCAATTAGTTTGAATTTCCTGTTAATAATGTACGTTTATTTATTTTGAAATTTTAATTTAATAATTGTATTGAAGTTTCAAACAGTACAATATTTAAATTTTATTTTCCCTGTAAAATTTGTGAGCAATGGGTGCTTTGGCGTTTGAAGCTAAATAGGAAATATTAGGAAATGGATCATGATGATTATTCTGGTTGTATACTTTTTTCCAAGATAATGATAGTTATTATAGAATTTTTAATTTAGTTTAGCTGTGAGACAGCAACTGTAATTAGTAATTCCTAACAGTAATAGCCGCATAAAACCAATGAGTCGTAAGGGGACAGATCAACAAATATCTCACATTTCATAACGATTTTTCATTGCCCGTCTCAAAAGTCCAAGATGAATTCTGCCGACAAAACAAAAAACCTTAACAACGAATTAATGATTCTATGATAATTTAAACAAGCTAATCTAATTAAACTGGGTTATAACGGGAAATAGCATTACATATGTGATAAGATCATCAACAGGTCTCAAAATATGGTGATTGTTTCAGGCATATGAGCGACATGAAATTCTTGCACTATTGTCCAGAAGTCTCCTCTAAGGAAGTTAACATATGTAAAAGTATTTGTGCCAATATGTACATATGTTAACTTCAAACAATTTGTATGTATCCTTCATACAAATTGTTCACAGTCCTGACTCTGTTAGACCAATGAATCTGATAATCATTAATATTCATTCATTTTATATAATTAATAATTCATTATAAATAATTTTTAAAATTAAACTCTCAATCTTCATCACAAAAATTGAACTCAATTAAGTTAAATAAATACTAAACAAATCCTCTATAAATTTCTTTATATAATGCTTACAAACAAATTAGCGTCATATTACGCGTGTTATAAGCTTTATCTATCTATGATATATGTAATTAAACAGAATGGGAAGCTGCTTGATCCCCGAAAGCAATTTCCGAGTAAACTTAGCAGTTTTTGTTGTCGATTCGTTGGCAGAAAACAGAGAACAAACCCATTTACTCTCTTTTAGAGAGCGCTCGCAGTTGACTTCGTGTAACCGCAAAGGGGTTGTAGTAGCAAGCTTTAATGGGTCATTAGCACTGGTATAACGACTGAAATATAAGTTAAACCATACACTCCTTTATTTGATTAAATTTGTACAATTAAGCCGCAGTGTGGTGTTAACTATGGTGATTTTTATGTTTCTATACAAATAACTTAATCTTTATATATTTCCACCTTTTTTTTTACATGAGGAAACCCTTCATGGGTACTGCTTTGGTATGGTGAAAGCAGTTATGCCGGACTCCTCACGGCTAAAACCTCATAGTGTTCCACCTTGCTGCTTGGGGACGAGGGCATAGGAATATTGAACGCATCACTTCTACACCCTCGTCAGCAGCGTTATATATTTCCACCTAGCATTTATCAATTAAGCTGTTGTTTATTAATTTAAAAAATGGAAAAATGGAAACCTACTTATATCCTAAGATCTGTACATGTATATACATAAATTTTACCTTATTTATTTATACACATAAACTTTTTTATTTATCATTTATTTAGTACACCCGCTCACTATTTTTATGTAATTTCCTATGCCCTAAGGTTGCCTGGAAGAGATCGCTGTTTAGTGATAAGGCCGCCTATTGTACATATTTTTCTTATGTTACGCAATTTATATTATTAGTTCTTTTTGGTGTACAATAAAGGGTATTAAACCCCCCCCCCCCCTACAGTCCTTGCAAATTCCTAAGATATGTGCAACATTCTAATCCGCTTTGCATGTTTGAAGCATGGAGTGGGATAATACAAGGCTGCTAAGTTTAAAAATTGAACAGATGAATATGAATTTAGAAAGAAAACAATTTAATCTACTACAGTAAAGTATATGACTTAAATCACAAAAGCCTATTATGAAGTTAATTTAAAACAAAAGCACATACGTTTATAAAGCAAATTCAAAGGCCGCAGGCCAGTAGCCTTACAGTTATAAGACAAACAAGATGTGTAAACAATACGCGAACTCAGGTTTGATTACTGTATTATGAGAAAGTTCTTAGGAAATTACTGTTTTTGAATCTGTATTTGGTTAATACTTATTGTGATAAAAAGATTGAAAAATATGCTTAAATACTTATTAATATTGTTGAAAAGTCCATTTTCATATCGGATGCAGCTTTACACTATTTTTTTTAAATCTATACTAATACTATATGTATATTTATTATATTACATAATATAACTAATATTATCCCATTGATGGGTATACTACTAATATACCCTAATACTAATATACTATAATTTAAAAAAAAATGATTATTTTATATTTAGAATCCCAAAATCTTTTATTGAATTAAAAGATTTTGGGATTCTAAAACCGATAATTTTAATTCCGCGGCAATACTTCAATCAAGAAAACATTATTGTATATTCAACATAATAGGATATAAAAGTAATACCTAATAAAATTATTCTGCTATAATCGCGATACAATCCGCGATTGTATCGCGGATTATAGCAAAATAATTTTATTATTAATTTGTATTATGGATCTCCGCAAAGTAACGCCTAATTCTATAAATTATATAATTGGATATAAAAATACTAAGAAAGTGTAAAGCTCTTGAAATTAACTTAGCTAGAGAAACAATTTAGTAGGAAAGATTTTTTGCATTTTATTATTAACTTGTAAGAGGTATAAAAATACAAAGTGTAGAAGTTGGAAAGCGAAATGTGAATAAATTTCTACGTTGGGGGAACAAACCGTAACATGATAAACTACAGGGAACGTTCCGCGCAAGTTTCTCAGTGAAAATATAAATTGTAAAAAAATTAAACGTCAACACGAAAACAGGTTAATTTAATACATAGATTGCGTTAAAAT
The DNA here is from genome assembly GCA_947086505.1 of Morpho deidamia. Taxonomy (NCBI): domain Eukaryota; kingdom Metazoa; phylum Arthropoda; class Insecta; order Lepidoptera; family Nymphalidae; genus Morpho; species Morpho deidamia. Next base: position 9,661,013 of record CAMTZC010000025.1, read on the forward strand.
GGTTCAGGTTCAAACCATCACATGAAAAATTTTTAGCGCTGAATAATTAAGAATATGTTTTTTTTAAGTTCATATCTAAACTTGCGAAGAGGGCAAGAAATTATCTGGTGTTACATAAGTTAACTCAAACTGCAATTGTTGGACGGTGAGAGTCCCTTCCCAAGAATTAGAGTTACTCAGGCAGTAGTAGTGTCTACTCATGTCGTGTATCCAACACGACATGAGTAGACACTTTGAGTTTAAAATAAATAGTAATTATTATTAAATTAAATTAAAATAATATTTACAATTCACCATAGGCTTTAATGATCAAGGAAAATTTTTTGAGGAATCATTCATATGATTAGATTCATTTTTTTAACTTGAAATATGTGCAACACGTCAATCAGCAATAAAACAGTGTTCAAGTCTGAACTCTTATCCTTTTCTCCAAGGAGAGAGGAAATCAATGCCTAACAGAGATATAGTAAAAGACTATCATTTAAAGAAGGTTTATAAACCTGCCAAACCCTAAGTAATAATATTTTTTTATGTCATGTGCTTTCAATATGCATTTTATGAAACATAATATACTAGCTGTACCAAGATCGGCCTCGCCCGTGTGGAATTCAGTGATTTACGAAACTTTTCCCAAATTTCAAAATTTTAAACATTAAAGTAGTTATTCTGAGAGATAGAGACATGCTATCGCGGAATTTTCTGTAGTATTTTATAGATCTATAATTCTCTACTACACTATTTTAGCATATTTTAGCTCACGCGACTAAAGCTCCCAACAAGCAAGTTTTTTTTTAAATTGCTCGATTTCTTCAACACAATTTACACACTACTTATATGTATTGCACTATCTTTTGGTGAAAAACATACAAAAATCCGTTCGGTAGGTTTTAAAAAAATCGATTACATACAGACAGACAGCTTTTTGGGACTTTGTTTTATAATAAGTATAGATGGGGCTAGTATATGTGGTAATTATCAATATCTACTAGATGAAATAAATGCATTTTTGAAAATAAATATTTTCATTGCTATTTTTTCCACAGCCTTTAGCCACTTTACTCAGCGTTATGATTACAATCATTCACAGAGTGAGACCGTAAATTCCGTTATTTATTACATTTAGGAGATGACTACCGTATTTATATTTCATTTCCACGAACGGTTAGATATCGCAGATCATTTCTATTATTCATCGATGTTAGATATCATCGGTATAAGATTTTAACGTTGAGTAATAAGGATGCTTTTACGATTTCCAAGTAAACATACCAACTCGAAACATTTAGATGAAATTTTAATACAATAATTTGATTAATGGGGGTTACTAAATAATAGATCCATCACATCAATCTGAGATCCAAAGGGTCTTTTACCATGGTAACATCAGATATTATAGATTAGATAGTTATTAAAGTTAAAAATCACTCCCATTTCTTCAAAAATCGACTTAAGAATATTGTAGCACTAATAAAACAAATTTTGTTATTTTGGTAAAATCCTGAATCGAGTCCTAAAATTGTTCGTAGTTATTACGATAGACAGTCAAACATAATCAAAATCAAAAATCACAGATATTGACACAACTTAATTACCCCGTACCCCTTCATGACATTTGCAATAAGCTAAACATTGCAATGCTTGGACGATTACAGTACGAGTATATCAGTTTTTATAAATTTAAGGGTTAAATATTTAAGTGTTAGTCACCTCGAGTCCTAAGTAGATGTAAAACCCTTAAGTCTTTAATTTTCCATTTCAACACATCCTTAAATGTTTTAAAGACAATTAACCGATAATAACGAATTCTCCGTATTAATGACTTCCTCGATCGCAGTCATTAAGTGAAGCCATATAAAACATTGGATTGCGCAGCAAAACCACTTAGTGCTATTTCCCCACAATTGCGTGATAGCAACACTTAATTTACAAGCTCCATTTAATTTTAACTATTTTGAGGCTCACGTTGGAATTTAAATAACTACAGATAAGAAACTCACGCGATAAGTATGCCACCACAATGCTTTGCTTAATTTAAGCTCTACTAGTTTAAATGAATATACATACTTATATTCATACTAGTTGTACCCGCGACTACGTTCGTGTGAACTGAGTGACAAAGTACCCTCAATGTATGATGTCTTTTTGATATCGAAATAATACATTTATGGGACACTGTAAACATATGGGGCACTTAGACACACAGTCGCCAGTCCCCAAAGTAAATAACTTAATGCTTGTGTTATTGGTGACAAATAACTCGTAAATATATACATATATACACCCAGAATCAAAGAACCAAGAAATTTTTGTTAGAAAATATTGACCGTCGGCGGGAATCGAATCCCCGACCACGGAGTTGAAGGCACTCCAGTGCCAACAAATGAGCAAGTAAAAACAAATAATCTTTACTTGTACCAAATGTCATTGATATCGCTTCCTAACTAGTACCCTAAAGATATGATAACGTTAGACCACCCAAATTCATCCGGTTAGAAAAATTCTTAAAAGTAAAATATTTTTTTGCTATTGCTTTATCAAAAAGTTCATTGAGAAAACAAGGCATCTTTCATTAATTTTCACCAAAAAGTTTATTTCGATAAGTTAGCACCTACGATTCTAATATTCATTGTATGAAATCATAAAAAAATTTACATAATTCAACGATAAGAAAAAAAGGAATTGATCTGAATATTTATTCACGACTCCAATTTACGTTGGCAACGCGAGGGTACATTGTGACATAAAGTGCAGAGATTAGAGCAGGGACCATCAATTACCAGTAATCCTTGGCACGTGTACACCCATCGGAAACCCATCGGGATTAGTGATTTCTTTATCAAACACTTCTGGTATAGGTAAATCCAGCAAAATTTATTCAGATGTCATGTTCTATTAAGATTTGAAATAGAATAACATTAATTGTAATGAATTATTTTTTCCTTCATAATATTATGAAAAAAATTAAAACTGATAGCAAAACTTTACTTTATGTAGGCTCATATATTTGTTTATTATTAAAAACATAACAGCTTTCTTAAAATCCTTCTTTGATTGTATGACTTTTTATCTTATTCCATTCTAAACAAGCTATGATAGCCTAGTGGTGAGGCCGTGCGACTCTTTCGAGTGGGTCACGTGTTCAAACCCCGGACACCAATAAGTTTTCTGTTAAAAAAAATTACGGTTCCAATTGATAATTGCAATTAATCACACGCTTTTCGGTGAAGTAAAACATCGTAAGGAAACCTGCATATCTCTGGAGAATTCTGGGGATATGTGCAACCTACCAATATTCGTATTGAGACAACGTGGTAGGTCTAAGCTCCAACCTTTTTCTCCAAAATCGGAGAAAGGAAGCCTATGCCCAACAGTGGGATAGTAACAGGTCGTTATTGTGCTTTATTTTTTTTACATTCTAAACTCTATGAAATTGTTGCTTATATTATGGTAGAACTTTCTATGTACAAAAAAGAAATACTAAAATATTCGTCATTAACTTAAAGTATACAAAAAATCATAATAATAGAGTTCACTTCAAAAAATATAAATAAATAAATAAAATACTTTACTTCAAAATCACCCTATATAGTTATTACTCATACCATGTACAATCGCGTGGAATCTATCTCCTGATGATGCTTCCGTTGCGGGGCGAAACGATTGTTGAGTTTGTGATAGTGAACGTGCGTAGTGCTTGTGTATTGTGGAGATTTGTGCATGTGTTTTTACGAATCCTGCATGTATCCTGCATACCCGTTGTATGAAAAAACGGACAGTCCACTATACATTTAGCACTATGTATATTTTCTATTTACTGCATAGCGGATTATAGCAAAATAATTTTATTATTAATTTTGTAACTTTTGTACATTCTAATGAAATGAATACATTAAAAATAAGTAACTGTTTTGGAATAACGTTGTCAATCAGAAGTAAATGATTTAACACATGGTTAAATGAAGACTAAAAATCTTACGGAATAGATAAATAATATTCAAACAGGTTTTTATCTGTATGGACAGTACTATGATACGAAGGCGACCTAAATTCCGGGTTGTTAAAAGGTTACAACTTCATTAATATTCATTAAGGTCATACGGGGACTATTCATTGACGTCATACTGTGATTTTATCAGGAAAATCGTGTTTGCTTCATTTTAGTAGAGCTTCCATGTTGAACAGTATTTTTATCAATGACATGATTATAAATTACTCTTCGTGCATAAAGTAGTCATCACTATTTATTTTACACCTATTCGAATAATCGTTATCAATCTTTATGTATATTTCTGTAAATATAATAACCGTTAAAACTTCTGTTCGATACAAATGAGTTAAGTAATTTAACCATGGAGATATTCGACTGGCCCGTTGTTGCAATGGACAGTGCCCCTGCCTTCAGCTCCGCGGGTCGCAGGTTTGAGTCCCACCGAGGACCAATATTTTTTATAAACCATTTGTTGGTTCTTCGAGCCTGGGTGTGTATTTGTATTTAAGTATGTATTTAAAACTATATAATACGTATATATTTACCAGTTGTCCGTCACCCATAACACAAGTATTAAGTAACTTACTTTGGGGACGACGACCGTGTGTGAGAATGTCACAATAAATAATCAGAGGGAAGATATAACTCTTATACTATATCTTTGTTTAGTCACACATTATAAAGAGAAACAGACAGATACACTGTCATTTGTTTTCCTTTTATTTCTCTTGATTATAATATGGCACATTTTAAGCTGGCTTCGCTTCTCTAGTATAATATTTTTATGAATTGAAAACTTCCGAAAACACCGAGCCATTTATAAATATCCTCTTTTTTGTCGTTGACGTTTACCTATGTTATTTCGCTCATAGCCTCTATCACTATGGCAGATGACAACAAGAAAGAGAAATAAAATCCAATGGAATATAAAAAGAAAGACAGATGACAACCATGGTTTAGAAAGCAGTTAAAGAATGAAGTCTTTAACGAAGATAATATTGTAATCCTTAAAACTTTACTGCAAAATTAGTCTCCGATATATATAGATTACCTTACGCTTAGATTACCTCCACAAACAATAATCTATAATAGAAATAGAACAGAGAAAACTTGGTCTAAATAAGACATCAAATTTGATATCACCCTAAGAAAACATGACCCAACAATTGAAAATCCTTCATGCGTAATAGATTAAACTTCAATTATACGAGATATCTATTATTAAATGTCTTATCGAACCTCGACCCGCCGCGCCGGCCGGTCTTGAGATATATCCAGCCATCCGTTGAATAACTTAACATAATAACCAATTAGTTTCTCTGTGTTAATAATATACACCTACTTCTTATTGGTGATATGGAAAATTTAATTAAGTTCGTTTACATCGAAGGATAAGGTCAAAAGAAAACAAAGTAGCTTCAGCCTTATTTTTATTTTAAACACAGAATGATAAATATTTTAGCGAATCGAATTACTTAATTCTTTTGCTTACTGGTTGAACTCATGACGTCGTCAATAGTAGTGTTTAAAATACGTAAATTATATACAACTAGCTGTGCCAGCGGCTTCGCCCGCGTGGAAACATTTTTTTTCCTGGAAATCAAATTTTAAACAAAATAGTGGTTATTGTGAGTTAACCATGACAGATGGAAACAGGCTATTACGGACTTTTTTGTAGTATTTTTATAGATCTACTGTTATCTAATATAGTATATAACTTTAGCGTATCTCTGGTGGCTTACGCAGCGCACGCGACTAAAGCTCCCAGCAAGCAAGTTTTTTAACAAATGCGCGATCTCTTCAACACAATTTACATAATACCGATATGTACTATTTACCTAAACCATTCGGAAGTATTACAGTATGTTTTGGTGAAAACCGTACAAAAATCCGTTCTATAAATTTTGAGAAAATTGATTACATAGAGACAGCTTTTTGGGACTTTGTTTTATAATAAGCATAGATGGTTCCATCAAGTTCCCAAAGAAAATACGGTTTTTTTTTCTATATTTGTCCATTATTGCTTTTTGTTATGCTATTATGTTACAGCATCATAATTGTGAGAATTTTTAAATAATGTATTTTTTCTTGAAAAATGTAATACTTAAAAAAGTGTTCCTGAGACAAAAATAATGTATTAATTAGTTTCGTTTCATATAATAAGACCTATATAATTGTTGCGTAAATTATATTTATAGATTTTATAAATAGAAATACTACATTCAGCGTCAAATAAATTCCTTCAGATGAACAACTTCTTATATTATATATATTACGCAGAATATAAACAAAGGAAAAAAATTCAATGATCTAATTAAGGTCCAAAGTCAGTGAGTTCATCTTTTTATGGTATATAACCCCTTACAGACGACTTTTTTACCGCAGGTATTTGTAAACCTTCAAAAGATAATGAATTGCCCGAAAAGAAAAGAAGCCCGGGGAGTTTGGAACTTTGTTGAATTCTTGACTCGTAATTAATAAAATTACTTTTCGAGAGCATTCTTTGACTTTAAAGAATTTACAATAAAAGAAAAAGTTAAGTGGATGAATTATTTTTGAATGATAAAGAAAATATTTTCATATACTTATAAATTCCAAGACGTATTTAATATTTGAGATAGTTTTCTTGAAAAGGTCAATATATCCATAATCACGGTTATTTTTACTTATCATACAATGCTAAACGTGTGTTTAATAAACGCAACTTCTTACCTTCTTTTATCACCTAATTATGTATCGCTCAATCTTTTCCTAAGTCTTAGCTTGATATAATAACATGCACTATTACAGAACTACCTTGCTATAATCCGCACGGGTTAAGCGAATGCATGCAAAGCCAATGTGTATGAAGCAGGCAAAATTTACGCACCTTACACATGCAGCACAAGTCACCACATGCACCCCAAGGCGCTTCCACCAGCAGCAACGCACACAAGCAGAACACATAACCACCACCACAATCTCGACGATCGCTCCAAAACCGAAGCATCATCAGGAGGATAGACTCCACGACAATCCACCTCCACCACTCATCCATTTTGACGTCAAAATTGCAATGCGATTTCGTCGTGCTGGAGGGCCCTTGGGGTGCATGTGGTGACTTGTCCTGCATGTGTAAGGTGCGTAAATTTTGCGTGCTTCATACATATTAGCTTTGCATGCATTTGTTTAATCCGCAGCAAGGTACCTTAGCAAAAAGCAAAGTAACGCTTCAATCATTTGATATAATTACTTAGCATTGATTACCTGTTGGAAATTTAGCTTATTTAAAAAATTCTTAATAGCAAGCTGACGTAACCTTGTTTTCAGTTTTATAAAAACGGAGAAGTAAAGATCATGAAATAGTATTGATTATGCGTAGTTACAAATCGCACTGAAATTATTGAAGCCTATAGTAATTAAAGTTTAGTACCTACTATATTTAACTTTAGTAATCACTAAGTTTTCTAATTTGATTTCATTGTTATTAAATTGATAATTTGTGCCATTACATGTGACTTTGATTTCCATTTCACCAAGAAGATCATTTCATGTCTATATATACATATAATATAAAAGAGATCCTGTTTATTGCACGTGACTCCATCATATAATAACGAAAGAATATGTATAACTATCTTTGAACTTAAACATAGTTTTTGCCGAGCGAGACTCGAAGTCTAATCTTTATATCGTCTACTTGTATACCAAAGGTCAGCGGCTTATCTTAAGCCGATAACAACTCATATGTCTAGTCGCAGTACAACGAACTACAATCACGTATAGTTTTTCTTTGGCTTTTATGAAAATATTTTATTATTAGTATGAATATAATTTCATTTCACAACTAAATTTACTTCATTAATTTCAAGAAGAGCGATTCTATAATATCTAAATTGTGCAAAGAGTGCGTGAAATTGTGATCACTAATTTTATGTAAATTTGAAGCAAAAACCTTAGCTATAGCATTTGCTTGCTATCAACTAAACATGTCACTAATCATGTCAAATATTTCTTGAGCATTTACTAAGGCATGTTTACATCTAATTTGTGGCCTTTCTTGTATTTGTGTGTCATGACATCATAATGTATTTTATACACATACACCAAGGCTCGCCTGCCTTTTTATAAACACCTGTCATGTCGAGAACATTTGTCATAATATTCAATAAGCTCACCAGAAATATAAGGCATATGGAAAATGTATTTATTGCCTTCAAAATATTTTATTTTAGCAATCGCCCAAAGATCAATAGACGAAGTAGTTCGGTTCCGGTAATTTACAGGCATAAATCCTGTTATTTATTTTTAGTGAGAAATATGAAGTTAGATTCATCATGTTTTAAGTATAAATAGTGATATAAAGTTCACTTATGAAATAGATATAGATATAGAGAATTAAAATATGCCCTAAGTTGACAAGATAAGTTCAATTAGATACAAAGTCTTCAAATTTCGGATACTTGGTTTTCTTGACTTCAATTATTTCTTGTCACTTAACCAAACAAAATATTAAAAATAATCTGATGTATCCCTTAGTTGGTAGGCAATATCATCTTGAAGGAAAGGGCATTTAATTTTTTTTTTATTATATTCTTCCAGCAGCGTGTATTTTGAGATTTTTCTTATACGAACACAAATTAATCAATTTATCTGACATCTTATATAAGGATATAACCACAATTTAAGTAGTATATAAAATTAAAAACTATAAGCCGTGTGGTATCCGGCAGAATAGAATAGACCACCCTCCTTTCTTACCGAGGTGTCGTAAGAGGCGACTAAGGTAAGATGACGTCAAGCAAGCGGCTGGTCGTAAAATACGTAGCTGAATCATGTGACAACATGTTTGTAGCATCTTGTGCCGACCCCATTTAGAGTGGAATAAGGGCAGGAGAATGATGAATAATGATGATGATAAAATTACAAGCTATATCAGCAGCAACAAGATACAAATCCCTTAACTAGACATTCATTCAAACAAGATCTGAAATGAAAAGCCTTAATCGAATGTATATAATAAATAATGTATTATTCACTTAAAGAACTTTCTTAAAATAATTACTAATTTAATAAGCGACAACAAAATACTATCAGAGAAAGAGTATGCATCTCCCCTTATTTAGCAAAACAATAGACCAAACAATGCTATGAAACCTTAGTACAAAGAAGTTTCTCAATGATGTTGCACGTGGCAGAATTTCCGTGCAATAACGGGCACCACTTCGCTGAGAATTCTTTCCGAACGCGGAGATATTGCGTACTTACGGGAGTTGCTTTCTAATAATACCAACGACACCGCTTGTAGAAAGAGAAAATACAAAGCGAAATAAAAACAGCTGCTGTGTGATGGCCCTCAATATAATAAACAATTAACATATGACTTTATTTAGTTTAAGAAATATTGTTAATAATACATACTATATTAACTACAACCTCTTATTAGTATGCTACTTGAAACTAGTGGTACCAACTTACATAATATAGCAATTTCTACATAAAAATTCTGCTCTAATGGGAAATAAATTTTTCATATATTTTCGTTCATCATATATTTTTATATCGTATAATATGTATAAAACTTGTTTAAATTATGTATTTTTATATAAATATACACGTTTAAGTTTAATAACAGTATCTGATTGTTATTTTGAAAAGTTTTTATGAAAAGAATCATTTCGCATGCTTTCTATTTAAGTGACCGACTTCAAAATTAGGCTTTATTAAGATACATTGTAATCTTTATTTAACGCCATCTATGACTATTAAAAAAGCTATTGTGTTCTTGCTCGTCCAAGTTATGAATTTCTTTAACACTCACATGTTTTGTAGGTGCTACGCTCCGCTTTAATGCAATTTGCCGTAATATAACCTTTTTTATATTCGGTCACTTTAATAGTATGCATACTATTTCATCCTCATTCTCCTGCCCTTATCCCACTCTAAGTGGGGTCGGCACAACATGTTACAAATATGTTGTTTATGATTTGGCTACGTATTTTACAACCGGCCGCCTGACTGACTTCAACTTACCCTAATCGCCTTTTACGACACCTCGGTAAGAAATGAGGGTCGTCTATTCTATGCAGTCGGATACCACACGGCACATACCTTAGTCGCCTCTTACGACACCTCGGTAAGAACGGAGGGTGGTCTATTATATTCTGCCGGATACCACACGGCGTACTATGCATACTATTTATAACAACGTAAATGTGAGCGCGAGCAACGAGCGCAGACGAATCGATTACCGAAATATGAAAACACAATTATGGTTGGACTGGTCATGCATTATAGTGCTGCAAATACTAGCACGCGGCTAGACTAATCACATTAGTGGCCGATACCGAAGTTAATGTTGGTAACTACTGAAGGTAGCCATCAAAACATAAGTATAGAGGGAAATCTATTTTAGTGGAGCTATTTTTGTTGCATAATTTGATCATAACGGTTATTGATCCTGAGTCCATTTTCTAGAATTTCACATAGCAATTCTTAAAAAACATCTTGGCATATATTTAGTTAAATAAATTTTACCCTTAGGAATCTATTTAAATCATCCGGTATGAAAATTTTATGAAGTGCAAAATGTGAACCACTGGAATGGTGCACATGCAGTGGTGTACAGTTTTTGTAAATAATGTAAGTTCTTAGTGTAATTTAGGTTAGTTAAAATTAATGTATTGTATATTACTAACATAGTTTTTAAGATAAATTGTTACTAACAACTAATTAAGTACGGATATTGTATCTGAGTTAAAAATTAAATAAATAAATAAAATTTACCCAAGCATTGACTAAAAATTTTTATGCTCCCTTATGATAAGTTAATAAATACAGTTATAAAATTAAAAACACATTTTTATAATACATCGAACGAAAAAGTGATATTTTTTTTTCGATATAAAGGCGAGCTTTTATTATCTTGAAACTATATGTATTTTTCACTTTTTAAACAAAAAGTTAATATTAAATCCATCCGTTCGTGGGTCAAAATAGATTTCGAAGGATTTAGTAACATTCAAAGATATCTGATATTTAATAAAGAAAAGAGGGGGGAAACTAATATAAAGCGTGTAAAGAGAAAGACAGATAAGACAAGGGGTATCTCAGATATGTTTATCTAAAATATTTATTCTAACACGACTTTTTAAACTTAGATTTCGGCTGTAACTTTATACCCAATTAAAATTTGTTAAGAGCATTTGCCTGGTTCAACTATTTCCACTATTTCATGGAGCACTTTTTATATGAAATGTATGCATAAATTGGGATTGTTTTACGAAATTAATATATATTTATCTAAATTACATTTATATATAGAATACTTGTTACCGCCGTGTGGTATCCAGCTGAGTAGAATAGACCACCCTAATTTCTTACCGAGGTGTCGTAAAAAGCGACTAAGGTAAGTCGACCTGCCGTGTGGTATCCAGCTGAGTAGAATTGACCACCCTCATTTCTTACCGAGGTGTTGTAAAAGGCGACGAAGGTAAGTTGACCCACCGTGTGGTATCCGGTTGAGTAGAATAGATCACCCTCTCTCTTACCGAGGGGTCGTAATACCACTAAGGTTAGTTGACGCAAGGCAGGCGGCCATTCGTAAAATACGTAGCCAAATCATGTAACACCATGTTTGCAACACATTGTGTCGACCCCAGTTAGAGTGGGATAAGGGCAGGAGGATGATATAGAATATTTGTTAATTAACTCGTACATAACTTTGTAAAATATTGAAAATAAAATTGTGCATAAAATTCGTTAATTAACATAATCATATTACAAGCCGAGCCGATAAGAAACATGACCGCGTTCATTACAACAGTGTTTCATGTAACACTACCCTAATGAATAAAAACTGGCCAGGGCAATTACTCTTTTACCTATATAGATTACCTGTAATATAATGCGGGCGCTTTGAGTACAGGTTGATTACAGCAATGCTGCACATAGCAGCCTAATCTCATTAGCGCTTGTTACTAAACTTAACGTTGGCAACAACCTGAAATTCTGTAATTTACTTGGCAGGTTGGACGCCAGTGCTATACTAATCATGGACTATTAGCTGCACTTATCGTCTCATATTTTATCCCCAGTTTTGTACTACTTTGAGAAGTTATTTGCACTATCCTTACTAATATTATAATATAATACAAAAAAAAATACAAAAATATTTATTTCATTTCAATAAATCGTTTTCAAAAATACAGATTGAGACCTTCTAGTAAGCATAGAAAATACTTGTAACAGAAGGTCTCGCTCTTCCATAACACAGGTAAGTATATAATAGTTATGAAAAAGGTAACTAAATTTATACCGTAAAGTAACATAACAATATAGAATAGCTTTTAAATTACAGCGTATGTGTGGATGGGTGTGGTGTGTGTCTGTGTGTTGTGTGTATGCTGTTGTGGATGCGTGTATGTTGTTGTGGACTATGTATGTGTGTGTTTAACATATATATTGTAATAAGACTTCCATATCTTCATAATTTAATGTTATCAGCCAAGAATAGATAAGAGTATTTTTGCAGTTATGGTAAGTCATCAGATATATATTAATTTTAATAATAAATGCGAAAGTCTGTTTGTCTGCCTGTCTATTACGTTTTTCATGGCGAATCCGCTGAACCAATATCGATGAAATTTAGCACACTGAATGCTTATACACCGAGATAACATATATGCTATAAAAATCCTGTCAACTCATCAGGTATAGTATGACATTGAGAAGAAGGAAATAAGGTCATAAAGAAGGTGACGTTGTTTGGTTTAAGTCGAAAGAGTTATTTTGAGAAAGTTTTTATAAATTTTGGTTTCTGTTTACTGGATAAATTTAACTTAGCTATAACAATGTAAAAACTAACAATAGCTACTATTAACGACTGTTAAACTAACGACTTCGTTCGCGGGGAAAGGCTTATAATCAATATGTAAGAGACTCAATTAAGAGTGTTTTAGTTTAATAGTTATACTCATCATTCGGTTTGTGTTACTAAACATAATTGAATTATATGTTTTAACATGCGATAAAATGAAATAGATTTAGCATAGCCTGGTTGTGTGTGAAAGATCATAAGATTTTGGTTGTAACAGCAGATACCTTAGTGATCGGATTGGAGTTTTCTGACATAAATGCCATACAATTTTCATTTTCCATCCGAAAAACAGGAGGTTGACTATGTTTTGGACGTTGTATTTTATGATCATTTGACTTTTATATCTTAGGGAGCAGTTTTACTAATAAATTAATGCGACAAGATACTGAAACTGAACTATATATTATAATGTGGAGGCAATGTGCCAGTCACCATATGAAACTTGCAGCGTGACAATTGATTTATATTGAATATCAAATAATAACATGTTATTTTCCATGGCAATGCAAAAAAAATTGGGTGATAATGATAACAATTATTTTAAAATTCATAAGTTACCAGTTCTGTCGTTTTCTTATACGTAGAATTTAATACTACAATTGAAAAACAAGCTACCCAACATTCACATCAGTATGAAACTTCTACTCTTATAACATTAGTAGGATAACTATACTACCATGTTCTTGAATATATTATAGAATCGGAATCCATAGCGAAACAATAGTATCTTAAATTGTTTTTTGTATTTTATAGATCCAAAAGAGTCCTCACTTTCTCTACATGTAATTTCACATTGTGTCTTTACATATGTATTACTGTATATTTTTATATGACTTCATGAACTTCTCTAGATGACAGATCAAGATCGGAGGTTTTGGAGAATTTACGTGTAAAGTTTTCCTCATAAGCTCACCACAAGGCGCTCCCCTATCAATTGATGTTTTCCTTCCCCACCCCTTCGCCCCGGAAGGCATCACTAATGATCCCACTTGTTAGGGATCAACTTGGTCCTTCGGCCGTTTCACTCAATGAATAACAAATTCTGATCGAATCCAGCTACATTAATGTAGCTGATTTCTTTTTAGACAGTTACTACGATCTAGCTACGGCGTAAACTTCGTAGGCTATTCGTAGCAACCACCTTACCAATATTTTTAAATCTTTTTTGTTTAAAGAATCTATTCATCTTAGTAAAAACTTATTGCATATAAAGCGCGCAAAACATTACAGATAAATAAACAAACATTAACAAAAAGCACCGGTCGGAGAAAAATCGAAATGAAAACGTGTATTAAAATATCAAATACATAGTTAAAACTAAGATTAAATTGTTTCGATGTTGTAAAATCGATTTTGCATTATTCAACATCGTTACATCTATCCTTACTAATCCTTACTAATATTATAAATGCAAAAGTCTGTCTGTTGTTACGTTTTGACAGCTAATCCGCTGAATCAATATCGATGAAATTTGGCGCAATTCACGCTTATATTTTTTATTTTTGTGATGAAGATCTTGCAGGTTTAGGTAGTGATAGAAGCTAATGTTTATTTCAGGACTAAAGAGGCAGAGGAAGTAGCGAGTAAAATCTAGTTTATAATAATAAACACCCACTGTCAAACTGTTGAGTTGCTTGAGCTAGCAACGAGGCGAAAACTCTGTCGTCTAGCTGTGTCTTCTGCGGGCGGTCTTCGTCGCTGCTGCTGTACCGGTCGCCGGCCCACTCGAGCGAGCGCTGCCGCCGCACGGCCGGCGTCCCGCCCGCCAGCCCGCCGGACAGCCCGCTCAACGAGCCCGCCTTAGCACGACGACCCGCCCGCTCCATGTTTCTATATCATTTTACACATCTGAAACAAAACAAACTGTTATAAATGGCTTATGTTTTAATGTGCTGTAGACAGCCGGGTAAGCCCGGCTAGTTTCGAGTCCATCCGGGGCCCTTATTCATTAATAAGGGCCCCGGATGGACTCGAAACTAGCCGTGCTTACCCGGCTGTCCACATATAAGTCATAGTAATATTTTTGTAAACTATTACTAATAATACATACATAAGAAAACGATACCACTAAATTAATATTTATGGTTTCCTTTTCTAATTAATTAATTTCTTAGTAAATTATATAATATTTTCAATAGTGATATACTTTGGACATGCGTCTTGATATTGTATACATATAGAGAAATTATTAATTTTGAGAAAACCTCATCCACATATATCACAACGATCAATACTAAATAAAGCTTATAGGCGCAATCATAAACTAAGTAATAAATAACTATGACTCTTATAAAGAATTAAATTTTTCTTCATTTGCTAGCGAGTTAGAAGCGGTTTTTTACTATCCTACTGCTGAGCATAGGTCTCCACCTTATTATTTGAAGATGAGGGGTTGGAACCTTGATTCACCACGCTACCCCAATGCAACACATATCCTAGAAATCTCCAGATATCCACAGGTTTCCTTACGGTGTTTTTCTTTACAAAAAAGCGCTTGATTGACAACAAATGTCAATGAGGCACATGAGTTAAAAAACGAAAAATTCACTGGTACGTGTCCGAACTCGTAATACCCTCGATAACGAATAGTCCAACGCTTTATTCGTTTATTAACAATAGACGTTCAAAATTGACAGTATTTCCGCCAAATAGTAACGACGTCGTGAGCGGAAAAGAACAACTGTAATAAAGAGCCTACAAGTTGTTTGGTTTGTGAGCTAACGTAAATAGGAGTTGGTGCGAGCGTGCGTGTCGGGAGCCTAATCCAGTGGATTGTGTCGCGAAACTGCTCGCGCCCCGGCCGTTTGTTAACAATCGAACCTACATTATTTCTTATTGACTCAGAAACGAACGCCTTCATACCGACCCCATTTACACTTACGGATCTTTTACACTGAGATTTTTTCTATTGTCATTTTACGGAATTTTACAGACTCAATCTTTAGTTATTGATATTAAGATCTCAATAGGTTTATTAATAGGTATAGTATAAATGTAAAAGAAGAAGCAAAAGAAATAGCCGTGTGGTATCCGGCAGAATAGAATAGACCACCCTCCTTTTTTAGCGAAGTGTCGTAAGAGGCGACTAAGGTAAATGCTGTGTGGGATCCGAATGCATAGAATAGACCACCTTCATTACTTACCGAAGTGTCGTAAAAGGCGACTAAGGTAAGTTGACGTCAGGCAGGCGGCCGGTCGTAAAATACGTAGCCAAATCACAAACAACATGTTTGTAATTACTTTACCGAAGTGTCGTAAAAGGCGACTAAGGTAAGTTGACGTCAGGCAGGCGGCCGGTCGTAAAATACGTAGCCAAATCACAAACAACATGTTGCGCCGACCCCACTTAGAGTGGAATAAGGGCAGGGGAAAAATACATTATTTACATTCATCCATTTAATGTGAAATAAGATACCGTATGCCGCATTATTACCGCAGCGCAGTTTATCTTTCAAAAGTAATAATAAAATTATTTTGCTATAATCCGCGATACAGTAAATAGAAAATATATATATAGTGGATTATCCGTATTTTCATACCCGGTACGTGCAGGATTCGTAAAAACACATGCACAAACCTCCACCACTTTCACCACAATACACAAGCACTACACACGTTCACTATCACAAACTCAACAATCGTTTCGCCCCGCAACCGAAGCATCATCAGGAGGTAGACTCCACGACAAAATCGCAAAGCTTTGCGACTTTGCGATTTTGTCGTATTGCGTATTATGGATCTCCGCAAAGTAACGCCTAATTCTATAAATTATTCAGTTTATATTTGTTTGCCTTTTCTTCACCTTGACTATATATACCTACTACTATATACACTGACAAATATAAGTTTATTCTATACCAAATATAATATATATAATAAGTTTATTTTATACCAAATATTGTCAAAGATAATGCGATTATTATTTTATTTGGGGCAATTCGAAGAAGTTTAGGGAACGACCGCCATGTGAAAGCAAAACGCCTAGTATTATTTTTAAATAGTAGTCTTTTAAAGTAACCAATATAAAGGAATCTGTAACTCCATGGTATCTAACTTATTATATAGCGAGAAAAATTCAGTTTTATCCTATCATTTCGACTATCATTTACCCGTCATATGCGAATTTAAGTCTCAGACAATTGTTCAATTTAATCTCGGCCATTTTTTCACATATTAAATATAAAATTAACGTAACGTGCATTAAAAATATTATTTCGATTAAATAAATATATCTTTTTAATTTAGAATAATTAAAAACTAAGTACAAATAAATTGTAAAGTGTAAAATCGCGTGTGCAGCAGCTGTAAAAATTGCAGTACTCATTTCGTATTTCGGATCGGCAAAATAAACAGAAGCGGTTTTATTAGAGAATCAGCGGAACACCACAGACTTATGAAACATCTAAATAAGCACATTGAAATGTAAAACTGTAAATGATTGAGCTTCAATTTCAAATTCAGTCCTAAAATCCTTTGCAATTAAGCAAATTATTTTGCAAGAGTAGCACAAGAAGCTATAGAGAGCAAAATACATTGAGAGTGTAGTTCAGATGGTTAGGTTTAGTCTCAATTAATTAAATTCAAGCTACAACTTACCCAAATGATTTATAAGGATAATGATTGTTTAAATCAAATATTCTACTCAGGAATACAACTCATTTCTTAGAATGGAAAGAGAATTATATGCACGACTTTTAGTGCATCTGTAAAGTTTAATTTCGCTCTCATTATAACTGTTTATTTATTTAATAGTCTCGGTTATTTTTATTACTGTTAACCTCTCCAGACACCTACAATCTTAAAATATGATAATGAACCGCATCATGCTCTGACTACTGACTAGTCGCAAACACCTATTCGTATTTTAAAGTCATTGTTGTTGACTTTTGACCTAGATTCATTCTTTGGGTTTTTCATTAAAGGCTTAAATAATCCATTTTTAGTCAGACGCCAAAATTCGGGACAGTTAAATAATACAAAGCAATTTAATACTAGTGCTGTTTTCAACGGGTTATGCAATAATTTCATACAATTCAGTAAAAAATATATTTGAATGTATATTTGAATAATGAGTATTTTAAATTTTAATTTTAATTTCAGCTTCGTAATTTGATGTAAGTATGTTATTCCAGCTATATTCTACAGTATACAGAAATTGTTGTAGAAAGTGTTGCTACTATAATCGCCATACATATATTGGTTGCTGGTACATCATTATGATGCGCGAAATACACGTGTTTTGAACTAAGAATAGACGTAAATGTTAAAATACACCTTATTTTCAGCAGCAGAACTAGCAGAACACATAATCAAATAATAGGCAGATCGTTAAAGCAAACTAAAGCATTTTCCATGCATTTTCCTTAGCTATGAAAACTTTAGAACCCTTTATCTACAAACATGATTATTTGTGCCACTGTTGTTGTGCATCCCATGGGCGTTAAGTAGAAGTATCGAAGCTGACATTTAAAAAACACAGTTTGTTCATCTGTTTTAACCCATATCAAAACAAACTGTGTTTTTTATTTATCGAGTGTTAGTGCCACTTTCGAGCAATTTAGATTGACTTAAATTTTAATCAACTTATTATTAAAATTTAAATAACTAGAATCTAAGCCCTTATTATACGATATCCGTGGGCTGGATTACATTAACTTTTGAACATTGGAACATTGGAACAAAAAAAAAAGTATACATGGACTAAATTATAGCGTTATTAATTTGTATACTGGTATTATTTGTTAACTTAAACTAAGTAAACCAAATCATGGCCCGAAGCAAAAAATGGCCGAATCTTGTAATTGGTATGCATCTTTCATTGAGTTACCTATTTCTACCGTTTACAGTTGAGACCATAGGGCCCATGGAGCCAAAATGCAAATAAATTGTAATCCGTTTTAAAACCCTGGCCTCTTTAGTTAAGTAGAGTACTGAACAAAGGTTAGTTAAGCGATTTAACGCAGCCAGCTTCTTTCTTCGGACCATTCCACGTGGGCATGATTTGTATATATTGTAAGTAATTAAGAATAGACTAGCTGTGCCTTCGGTTTAGAAATCAGTGTTTAATTTAAACATAAAAATAGTAATTGTGAGTTAACCAAAAGAGATAAAAACATGTTATCGCGGACTTTTTTGTAGATCTACAATTCTCTAGTATATTACTTCAGTGTATCTTTGTTGGTTTACACGGCGCACGTGACCAAAGCTCTGGGAGCGAATCAGGCGAGTTTATTACAACCACACGATCTCTTTAAAACAATTAACTTAAAACGGTATTGATAAATAAAGGTAGTGCAATTCTTCCAGATAGTTTAGGTTACACACTATTAACCCAAAGAAAGATTGCACTACCTTTTAATAAAAACCGTACAAAAATCCGTTCAGTAGATTTTGAAAAAATCGATCACATATAGACAGGCTTTTGGGATCTTTGTTCTATGAAAGGTAAAAATATTATAATACGTGAATAATATCTTTTTTTTATTGTATATTTTCGTAACAGAAAAATTAAGTAAGTTATAGATCCAAATTGCTCCAAACATTTTACTCTCCTAAACGACAATTTAGTCATCATTTTGGACACTTCTATATATTTGTGAGCTGTGACAGAGCTCTGATGGACTGCTGGTTTTAATATAAAGTAGAATCACTGTTTACTCGCCTGTGTCGCAACGTTAATAAATTCGCTTCCTTTAGACTCCGTTTGTATTCGTTTTTACTCAATATTTACTCTCATTATACATATTCAAAGCGATATTAAAGTTCTAACGTTCGTGCGTGTAATGAAATCGGTTTTTTGTACCTACGTAAATTCCTCTTTGAAGTTTTTTTGCAATGCAAATCATGAATTTCAGTGCTCATTGAGAGAGAATTTGAAAATTGGTGAAGTAAAATTCAAGAAAAGAAATTTATTTAGGTAATTTTAAAAGACAACTTAGATTAAAATATTAATGAATGTTAATATTGATGGCGATAAAGGGTGTTACTATCTACCAGAACCTTAAAATTTAATGTTTTAGCCTATTAATAGTAAAGTTATATTTTTTAAAATTTATCAAGGTCCTCAATTTACATTCACAAAATATCCAATTAATGTATATAATGAATTATCTTTGTACATTTGTAAGCCCAACGGATAAGGGAAGGCTAAATACGTAATAACAGATGCAATATTTTTGTTGTGCCTAATAGACATAGTATTGCAGACGGTTGCCTCACAGCATTCCATATAAGGATGTACTGGAAGATCCTCCGTTTACAAGTTCACTAAGCTATAGTATTCCAGTATGCGTGGTCTGAATCTGTAGATCTAATAGGAACAAACCCAATTATTACCTATTCAAAGGAGATCACTAAAATTGATTAGTTTTCGAAATGACTAATCCTGTTAGCCCTATTGGTTGAGACAGCGTCAGTTATTATCGGAAGGACGCAACAGCTACGCCGGGCAAAATTGATAAGAGTTTATACTGATTAAGTAAGTTGTAAAAATTGTAATAATTTTAAAAACAAATAATAGCGTTTATTATTAAAAGTAGCGGCCTGTTACAATCCCACTGCTGGGAATAGGCCTCCTCTCTCTGCTGCTCCAATGCGGATGGGTAGGTTACGGTTCTCCAGAATTCTCTAGAGGTGAGGTTTCCTCACGATGTTTTCCTTCACCGAAAAACGTGTGACTTATTGCAATTATCAATTAGACACATGAGTTTTAATAGAAAAACTCATTGGTGCCTGCCCTGGTTTGGACCCGGGTTCCCTCGAAAGAGTGGCACGGTATCACCGCTTGGCTATCACAGCTCAGTAGTCGCACGGTCTCACCGCTTGGCTATCATAGCTCAGTAAATAATCAATTAAGCTTAATCCCTTGTAAGATAAAAATCAAGCAGGAATCCCACCTGTAAGTGTGAAAGAGATGTTACAAAGAAAGAAAATTAGTATGCAGTATGACAACATTCGTTGAATCATAGCGAGAAATAGTATCAAACAGAAGAATAGCAAACACAAGCTCCGATAACGTTAGAGGAGATAGAATTAAAATAAAAATACTGATTAAGTAGCCCAATACAAGGCTATTTATACAATCAGAATAACACAACAACAGCACGGCTTAATGTACATGTGATATACCTATTATTTAAGAGAGGAAACTTAAATGAGTACGTAAGCTATATTACGTTATAGTACACATTTCTATTATTGAAATATTTTTTCGGTTATAGTTATGCTCTACTTTAAAAACAAACTTGCTAAATTCAGAATTTGGAAAACAACACTCTTTTACAAAAATGTTTGTAATAGTAACAGAACTTCCGTAACAGAATTTATTTAATATCTTTTAAACTCTTTCGTTTGATTTCGTCGTTTAATTAATGATTTTTTGATATATTAAAAAATACGCGTTGCATTTTTGCGATAGATAGCGAAATAATGTCATGAATAAGGCAATAAGTGCATTTAGGAATACATGTATGTCAAATAAAACACATTACAAAGAGATCAGTCGGTATTGCGGTTCCCTGTCACGTATAAAATAAGCGCCAGACCAATGGGGAGACGGACGTAAGAAAAATGAGCTGTACGCGGCCATCTTGCTGTATTAAAAATGCATCACATATGATCTTTAAATGGCCATTTACATGCCTTCAGCTCTGTTAAGTAACATTATAACTATAATGTAGAAACCAAGATGGCCCGTTGGCGCAGTGGGTAGTGACCCTGCCTTCAGCTCCGCGGGTCGCGAGTTCGATTCCCGCTGAGGGCCAACATTTTCTAGAAACAAATTGTTGGTTCTTCGAGCCTGGGTGTGTATTTGTATTTAAGTATGTATTTAAACTTATATATGTAGTATATCTAACAGTTGTCCGTCACCCATAACACAATTATTAAGTTACTTACTTTGGGACGGATAACCGTGTGTGTAAATGTCCCATATATTAATTATTATTTATTAAGATGGTTCTACTAAACTCTACTTCTACGGCAGGGTTACCGCAAAACCCGTAAAATGGTATTAATTTTTTTTATATCTTTACATATTATACAATATTGTCACCCCATCTCTATCTATCTGACTTGTCTTTTCGCGATAAACTAAAAAACTTACATGTAAAAAAAATTCATGTATTTTTCAGTTAGGCAAAGTAACGAGGAATGTTTGGTCTATGAATTGTTATTTAATAAGTTAATATTGTTTTTTCATCATCACTACTGTATGTTTTGATACGTACAGTAACTAACCCTATATCTCTAAGATATTAGAACGGTTTTTGCTTCTTACATTTAGCATTACATAGACTTTCTTAACAAACGCGGATTAGGGAAAATAATTCTATCATAGCCTCTTTCCATTTAATATGTTTAAATCACGCAACTGATAACTTCAATTTTCCTTATTACATCTACAAAGAAATTCGATGTTAGGTAATAATAACATAATTGAAATCACTTTGATATCAAAAACAGCCCTATATACAAATCCGTGTAGGTTCATGTAGCTATGTTAATCCGAGTTATGTTATTGGATATCTAATTACGGCCGCCTCGTAAATTAATTAACTCCTAATTCTGTATTGGCGTATATCTGTCTCAGGCAATACAGTAGACAGACGTAGGACAAGAGCCAATGATAATCAGAATAATGTCATTACTACTGTAATTAATATAATTTGTTCTATATTATTAAGTATTACATAGTAGCATTTGCAAGTGACTTCTTCTACAGGGATTTCAATACCAAGATAATATATACACATTCTCAAGCCTCGTACCTATCTCCATATTAAAAATCATTTATCGGTTGTTCCGCTCGGTCATGAAATAAGGACCGAGTGACACGATGAAATATAGGAGTTCATGAAATATTTACTTTGGGCTTACGACCTTTGGAATAAATACCATATCGACTTCTTATCAATGCTTCTTAGCTTCAAATTCAAATTATTATTATTGTAAGGATCTTTCCTAATGATTAAAGCGTAGCAAGAAACTCGAGAGTCGATATTAACATCAATTTTTTTAAACATTAATATTTTTATCCAGTGCAAAGCTGGTTGCAATTGAAATCCAAGTTTTCTTACATATATAATCAATAAAATATACCCGCCGTGTGGTATCCGGGTAAGTAGAATAGACCACCCTTATTTCTTACCGAGGCATCGTAAAAGTTGACTTAGGTTAGTCGACGTCAGGCAGGGGCCGCTCGTAAAATACCTAGCGCAATCTTGTAACATCATGATTAATACATGTTGTGCCGACCTCAATTATAGTTGGATAAGGGCAGGAGAATGATGATTTTTTAAATACAAATTTACATTAGTGCAGGCAAGCCCCAAATTAAATGTTAAAGAATCTGGTGACGTAGCATAAATATTATAATCTCATTCCTGTTATAATCCAGTTCCTAGTTCACCTAACAATAAAATCGTCGAATTAATTATGTAAAATGTTTTCTTTGTTGTACAAATAGCAGTTAACGTAAAGTTAGCTTAAAGATTTTAAACGTGCCAAGGCATTGTCTCATAGCAATTTAGATAAAAGTTTAAGAAAAGAGTTTTAAGAAAAGAAAACATCGTAAATGATAGAAATAGAGTTGTAGGCTCTATCATAAAAAATATTATAGCTTGGTTCAGATTTAATTTAAAAGATATCGATATGTTATTAAAAGGTATATAAACATCCTCCAGACAACCTTTGGTGTGATGTATTCTGAGAAGATGGATCATCGAAATCACTTAATCTAAATAACTGAGTTTGAGCGATCACTATTCAAGCTTTTTATACATATTTTATTAATTTATAGAAGTAGGCGTTACGGAGTTCCATGCTACAAGTTTTATTTTAGAGTGTGAATTATAATTTGTGAAATTAGAGTTTGATAAAAATACTTTTATATTTTACTTATTATTGATTGTCAATCAGTCAAACAAAATCATTAATTACAAACAAAATCAGTCTATCAAAACGTTGCTTAAATGACGCTAGCTCTGAAATCATTAGCTCTTAGTGCAATCAGTGATTGAGGTAACGTATATAGTGGTATTCAGTCATTTTATGAATGCAGTCAGCCGTACAATGCAACTGAATTTGAATCAGTTCCCAGTTTGCGAATTCGCTGTGGATTACGATAGATAGTATGCTTTGTTATTGTTCATCATATATTATCTGTTAATACTGTTATTTGATTTTTTACATAATTTTTTTCGTTATTAAAACAGAAATCATAAGCTCTTGACTCTTTCCTACCGTTGTACAAACGACAGACCATCAATGAATTTTCTATAAAAACTTTTGATTTATACTATATTTATGTAAATATGCAAATGTTTCCATCATGCGTTTTATGTCGAAACAAACATCGAGTTGAAACATGTATATCTTAATTCTGTTAAGATATACTGGTTCCTGGGATATGAGTAATTCCCAATAAAAATTGGAATATCGTGGTCCAATACTTCTCTCGAACAAGACCACTCACAGCAGTAAAAAATTAACAAGCCGCTTCTATAATATATTTAAGATTTACGTTCTTCAATAACCAAACACACAAATATTCACATTTATAATAATAGCATATACAAAGTCTCTTGAAATTCGACATATTCACTATATAACCTCTAATAGGCAAGCACGTGGATGTTTTAAGTTACTTTAGGACATATTTACAGATAAAACTTACTTCAAAATTATTTAGATACATGAAGTTTTCACAACTTTCCTTCACCATTCCACCGTATATAAGTTTTAAAGAGAATATTATATTAGCCAAGGTTTTCCACCTGTGAATCTGTAATAAAGATAGAATACTTTTATTCTAGCCCTTAAGGGCTTTGTAACTGCATAGACTAGATTGTAATACGTTTTAACAGCAGAGTCAGCAGTCTACTAATTTAATCTAGCGAGTATAATCCGATATCGAGTCCAGGAAGCGGAATCCCGTTTTCATTAGGTTACGTATAATACTCTACAATTGACTTTAGACTTACAAAAGTAATAATAAAATTATTTTGCTATAATCCGCGATACAGTAAATAGAATATATATAGTGTTTAATGTATAGTGGATTATCAGTATTTTCATACCCGATACGTGCAGGATTCGTAAAAGCACATGCACAAACCTCCACCACTTCCACCAAAATACACAAGCACTACACAGTTTCACTATCACAAACTCAACAATCGTTTCGCCCCGCAACCGAGGCATCATCAGGAGATAGACTCCACGACAAAATCGCAAAGCGAAGCGTTATGCAAACAAGCATTGTTATATAGTAATCGGTTCATCCCATACATACAACATACTTTACTATTATAGGTATGTGGATGACATAATTATATGCTGGACGGGTACAGATAGACAACTTGATATTTTTATTAATAATATAAACTCCAAACATCCCAAAATTAGTTTCAAATTAGAATCAGAGCAGAATAACTCACTAAACTTTCTTGACCTAACTATTACACGGTCTAACAACGAACATACGTTTGAGATCTTTCGCAAACCAACCTACACGGATACGATCATACCTGCTTCTTCCTTTCACCCCTGGCAACACAAACTTGCTGCCTTTCATAGTCATATACACAGACTCTTATCAGTCCCTCTTTCTGAAAAGAATTTTAACAATGAGCTGCAAATAATCAACCAGATGGCGCATTCCAATGGCTACGATGAGCAATTAGTACAAAATATATTAAAAAATAAACAGAAGTTGCAATTGACAAAACACTTCTATGCGGTGCCACATTACAAAGATAATAAATACAAAGCCAGTTTGACCTATTTTGGAACATTGTCAGAACGAATTTCAACTATATTTAAAACAAAGTCAAATATAAAATTAGGTTTTAAAAGTAATAACTGCTTAAAAAAGATATTATGCAATAATAAAGACAAATTAGAAAGCCCGAAAAAGAGTGGTATTTACAAAATAAAATGTCCTGAATGCAATGATACATATGTGGGTCAGACTGGTCGTAATTTTGAAACCCGTTTTAAAGAACATATGGTCACTTTCAGGAATAATAAGCCACAAAATTCACATTTCGCGAAACATTTGTTAGAAAGCGGTCATAAAGTTCCTAATGACCATTGTTTCGAAATACTGCACACCTGCGAAAAAAGCTTAAAATTGAATATTTTGGAACAATTAGAAATTATTAAACATAACAATGGCACCCTCATTAACGAGCAGATAAATGTTTCAAGTTCAAGCTTGTTGCACGTGTTCAGAGGTAAAGGTGGGGATGAACCGATTACTATATAACAATGCTTGTTTGCATAACGCTTCGCTTTGCGATTTTGTCGTGGAGTCTATCTCCTGATGATGCCTCGGTTGCGGGGCGAAACGATTGTTGAGTTTGTGATAGTGAAACTGTGTAGTGCTTGTGTATTGTGGTGGAAGTGGTGGAGGTTTGTGCATGTGCTTTTACGAATCCTGCACGTATCGGGTATGAAAATACTGATAATCCACTATACATTAAACACTATATATATTTTCTATTTACTGTATCGCGGATTATAGCAAAATAATTTTATTATTACTTTTGTATTATGGATCTCCGCAAAGTAACGCCTAATTCTATAAATTAGACTTTAGACTTGTTTCCGCTGTCCATATAACATTGTGATCATCAATATGACTGCAAAATTACGTTTTGTTTGTGATCATAGGTAAAATAATACTGGGTTAATTTAATTTATTTTTTATTTCGTAGGCTCCAGGGTTTTCTGATAAGAAGCTAATGCGACTTACTAGCAATTCAAAATTGCTCACAGTTTGATAAGTAAACCAGCCGGGATATATAATATTAAAATATGTGACAAATTTCGTCGACACTAAGACAGACCCTTTCGGTCAAAAGAGCCTAGTCATGCTACTCAGAAGATTTATGTATTCACATAGAATCTATAGAATAATATACACCCAACTAATAATTTTTATGAATCCTGCATGTAACGGGTATGAGAAAACGGACAGTCCACTATACATTTAGCACTATATATATTTTCTATTTACTATATCGCGGATTATAGCAAAATAATTTTATTATTACTTTTGTTCTTCAACTAATAATTATTATTATGTGTCTCTAAAATACATATACGAATATTATAGCTTAATGTATGTTTTGACTGCATCCGTGGTGGAAGCCCTGTTCCCGCAAGCAGCTGAGGTGGATCCGCCTCGTATGGCGCCTCTCGAGGAAGAGGATGCCACTGTGTCGGGTGTGCCGTTGGTGTCGGAGTGGGAGTTAGCCGGGGCGGTGAGTCGTATGAAGGCGAAAAACACCGCTCCTGGCCCTGACGGTATACACGGGCGCGCCTTGGCTCTTGCCCTGGGTCCGTTGGAGTCTGGACTCAGGGCGACGTACAGTGCCTGCCTCGAGCAGGGCCTCTTTCCCCGTAGGTGGAAAACGGGGAAACTGGTCCTGCTCAGGAAGGAGGGTAGACCGGCCGATACACCCTCCGCATATCGGCCCATCGTTTTGTTGGATGAGGCGGGAAAGTTGCTCGAACGCATAATAGCTTCCCGCATAGTCCAGCACCTACAAGAGGTAGGGCCCGACCTCAGTCGTCTCCAATGCGGATTCCGCCAGGGCAGGTCCACCCTTGACTGTATCGAGGGTGTAAAACTTCTGGCGGAGGAGGCGACAACCAGGGGCGAGGTTGTGTCGTTGGACATCGCTAACGCTTTCAACACATTGCCCTGGGAAGTGATCAAGGAGGCCCTACGCTTTCACCGCATCCCCATGTACCTGCAGCGTGTTGTCGGTAATTATCTGGCTGACCGCGCTGTCAGGTATCCGACGGCTGGGGGTGGGTGGAAGGAGCGGAGGATGTCGTGCGGTGTTCCACAGGGGTCGGTTCTAGGCCCCCTCCTGTGGAACATCGGCTACGACTGGGTGCTGCGTGGGAAAATGCTTCCGGGGGTGCGTCTGTTCTGCTACGTGGACGACACCCTCGTGACTGCTCGCGCAGGCACCCACCGGGAAGCCCGTGTGCTGGCGACCGCGGCCACCGCTCACGTCGTGGCCCGGATTCGCCGGTTGGGACTGGGGGTGGCTTTGGAGAAATCCCAGGCCATCTGTTTCCACAGGCCTCGGAAGGCGCCCCCAGTGGGTTCCCGGTTGGTGGTGGGCGGGACGTCCATCGAAATCTCGGGTACTCTACAGTACCTGGGATTGCTCCTCGACAGCCGATGGACGTTCGAGGCCCACTTCCGGCGGCTCGCCCCCAAGTTAACGGCGACCGCCGGAGCCCTGAGCAGGCTCCTCCCGAATTTGGGGGGGCCTAATGCAGGCTGCCGGCGTCTTTATGCCGGAGTGGTCCGCTCTATGGCCCTGTACTGCGCTCCCGTGTGGGCGGAGCGGCTGACTGCCAGGTCCCTGCCCCTGCTGCGCGGGGCGCAGAGGATCATGGCGATCAGACTCGTGCGGGGCTACCGGACCATTTCCGGCGAGGCGGCCTGTGCCTTGGCTGGGTCCCCTCCCTGGGACCTGGAGGCCAAGGTGCTCGCTCAGGCCTACCGCCGTAGAGTTGAAGCCCGTTCATCGGGGGGAGACTCGGCGGTGGTAGAGGTGGACTGGCGGAGGGCAGCTCAGGAGGAGCTCCTCTGCCAATGGAGGCGGCGGCTGGAATCGCCCAGTGCAGGAGGCTGGACGATTTCGGCCATCCAGCCCATTCTCCAGGGCTGGGTCACCAGGAGGCATGGGGTCCTCACCTTCCGCCTGACACAGGTACTTTCCGGGCATGGTTGTTTCGGGAAGTATCTGTGGAGGGTGGCCCAGTGCGAAGCATCTGGTGTGTGCCACGAGTGCGGCGCCGAGTTTGATACGGCGCTGCACACGCTCGCAGACTGCCCAGCTTGGGCGGTTCAGCGGGCGAAGCTCGTGGCAGAGGTGGGGTATGATCTCTCCCTGCCCACTGTGGTTCGTGCCATGGTGGACAGGGAGGGATCGTGGGCAGCGATGGCCTCCTTCTGCGAGGATGTTATCTTGCGGAAGGAGGCGGCGGGACGGATCCGGGAAGTCGAGTCTTTGGATCCGATCCGCCGCAGGCGAGCGGGGCGCAGGCGACTCGCCGAAGTCCGTCGCATCCCGCCCTAACGGGGACCTCGTGGGCGTTCCGAACGGGGTTTGTCGGACGCCCTCCTTATAAGGTCCCCGAGGCGGTCGATGCATCTGGTGCTCCCGATGCATCGTCTAGCGGAGGGAGGGGCCACTTTTAGAGAGGCCCCGACCCAGAGGTGGCGCACTCTGGGGTTTAGAGTTGCTGCTGGCGGGGGTGGGGTCAAATAAGGTACCCTGCACCCGCCACCAGCAGCGTGGGGAGCATACAGGTTGTTTTAGTCGGTGCGAGTCCGACATAACCACCGCCTGTCCCCGTCGGGCGGTGGTACCCATAAGGGGTTTTTTCCTGTATAAAAAAAAAAAAATGTTTTGACTGCTACTTATTTCGGATCGCATAAATTGCGCACAAACAATTTTAATTTTCTACTGAACCTTGAAAATTTTTTATGGAATAATAAGTTCCGTATTATAAAAATACCTGGCTACTTTTATAAATTTCGATCAAAATCGAGAATAGTGATAACGAATTCCCGGGATAACGTCCGCTAATTTAATCTGTCTACTATAATTTGATATCGATACCAGAAGAGCATGAACTCCAGACTTCCCGCCAGCTAATTGGGTTGAGTATAATCCCTCACAATGCAATTTTAGTCATTTACGCTATCCGTAATACGAAAGCTTAGTGAACAAAGTTTAAAGTTTAGACACTCAAATAATAAGATAAAATTCAGATTTCTTTTTTAATATTATTTCAATCTAATAAGCAAACATTTTTATACATTAGAACGAATAATATAGACATAGAATTTTTCTACGTCAACATAAAAGTTACAACTGAATTTTTTTTTATATTATCGCTGAGTTTAGAAAAATCATAACTAACAAACACATTTTACATTTTTAGATTAAGCGCTTTAATAATTAATATTTTTGTTAATAGTATAATGTTAAGAATAGTTACGTAAGTCCATATAATACAAGCTATAAAGGAAAAGTCTGCTTTAGCAATATTAGCATGGCATACAACAAGACTCCACATTGGCAAAGTTGAGTCAAGACACGAGTTTACCTGAGAAACCGTTGGCTTCACATCGTGAGCTCAGATATGAGAGCCAATAAACTTTGTCAAAGGATGTTCAAGATCGGATAAAGTGTTAGGAAACAAAGCCGGAAAACGAACACCAATAATTGGAGATAATGCTTGGAACAGAAAGAAAACTATGACAACTCCAACACGGTAACGAAACACTTTACTTGTATTAATATAAAAGGTAAGATATAATAATCCAAAAAAGGTTTCGTAAATTGATTGAAATGTTTGAGTATTTCATAGACGCGTTAAGTTGGTGGCAATATAACATATAATCAATCTAATTAGAAGGAAAGTGTTTCTATTAACGTAATCCAGCGCTAACACTGTCTAATCCTATTACATAAATATAGGCCAGCGTGAGCTGACCGTCATCGGTTTAATTGAGTTACATAATAACAACACCCATCCAAGTTTTAAGGGGCCAACACAAAACGTGCCTGAACATAAAAAAATGTTGTATTTAACGATTTAATAACAATTTATAATTATGTATATAAAACGTAATCTTAAGTAATTTAAAAAAGGTTCAAAAACAAGTAATCAATCCAAACGTACAATATGATGTAACAGTTATTAGAATATTAAATTTACACAACATATTTTTACACAACTTAAATTTGATTTTATTTTTATATATGAGTAACATTACTGATTCTATGTACACGTTTACTTAGATATCGAGACGCGTCCAATAATCATCTTAAAACATATCTGTTGAGGATTGCTTACGAATATAAATATCCAAGGACTATAAAACAACTTTCATACAATTTAAAAAAATTAAAATGAATCACCAAAATAAAATGAATATAAAAAGATTTTTTAAAATTTTAAACTATGCTGACGTATGCAAATATTACAATTTACCGTGACTTGAATATTTTTTTGGTACACATGAATACTGTAAACTTGTCATATTTGAATCATTTCATGAATCAAGAATTGAGTAAAGATCATGACAAAAAAGAGCCATACGTGAAATCTACAATTTAAGTCCACGTGATTCCCTGCGAGAGAAGTTTAAGGAAATAGGTATTCTTACATTTGCTTCACAGTATATTTTAAGCAATTAAATTTTTGTACATAAAAATTATAAAACGATATGTATATAATAGACAAAGTAGGAACCGACATAGGCTTGCGGTTCCTGCTTTGCGCCTTGCAAAAGCATGTAAATCGTTTGTGGGTTTGGGTGTAAGATTCTATAATAAAATTCCGCAGTCAATTTTAGCCTTGCCATTACAGCAGTTTAAAAACACTGTTAAAAACAGGCTGATACAGAAAGCCTACTATAGTGTTAAGGATTACTTAGGTGATAAGAATGTGTGGACATACTCTACCTTTTACAAGACAGTAATGACTACATGTAACTAGTTATAAGAATTATATTTTAAAAAGAGCCGAGTTTCTTGCTGGCTTTTCTCGGTAGGAACAGCTTTCCAAACCAGCAGTAGATTTTGACGATTCAAAAGCACTTGTTTACAAGTTTACTTGAATAAAAAATATTTTGAATTGAATTTGAATCCTTCTTTCGTCTTAGTATCTACAAAAAATAGCACACTTATACTCATCATAACGTTATTAAAACCTGCACCAAAGTTAATGCAAATTTTATAGTAATCACGTATATAATAAGTAACTGCAAAAGATATGATTAAAAAAGTATAATATTTGAAAATGACACATGCCGTGCCTTTCGACAAATTAAGTTATTACAATATATAGTCGCTGAAGTTATTTTCTGTTACGATGCTGTAATTAGGTACTAGAAAGGGTATTTATCACTTCCCGTAGAAACGAATTTCACAAATCTCACGCGGTCTTCTCAAAAATCGGGTTTGACTATTTATATGCGTATTCCTGTTTGTGGGTGTGTCTGTAGAATATATTTACCAGTCTATTTACTAACTTTAATAACTGAAGTTGTGTCTTATATTTTTGATTTTTCGTTTCTATTTCAGGTAATATCGCGCATGGTTACTGCAATAATTCCACACCAGACAAAATGATTCAATTCCGTCGTAAATACATGGCTATTTCCAAATTTCCTTTGAGACATTGAGCGTGCAGGCCTGTGTTGCGAGCCGGCACGTCTCTCTGAACTTTGGAATTCCAATTTTGAAAAGTTTCCCAACAAGATCCAATATTGACAGTCACTGTCAGAAACCCACTTAGCGACGGGTCATCCTCGTATCTCCAAACAACTTTCGATATAAGTTTCGTCCACCGAATATATTAGCAGTACTTACATATACGTTTATGCAATGCTTAAATAATGAATATATAGAGAATTTTTATTTACAAATTAAAATACTCGTTTATATATACGAGATTTATTACTGTATATATTATTATATTATAGTTATACACAGTTTAGACACTTATGTTATATGTTAATCCGATATATAAGCTTTAATTGTAGCAAAATTTCATCAATATTCATCTAGTGGATTAGCTGTGAAAGCGTAACAAACAGACAGACTTTCGCAATCAAAATATTAGTACGTATACTCATATAACATTTATCTTGAAGTTAACCCAGAAACGCGAAAGTTCGCGATACACTTTTAATTAAGAATAAGCCAAGCGTTAATAAATCATATTAAATTAACCATGTAGTGTAGCAGAGATTAACCTGTATACTATATTTAATTTATCGTTATCGTCATCTGTGGCTTACCGACGAACTCTCAATAACGAAATATCTCACAGGATATAGTCGTCATTTATCGATCATTCCAATTGATACTAAGAATAAAAAAATAGAACATTAATTTCCTAAATGTATGCAATGTTTAATAATGAAAAAAAATACATCGCTTGGATCATGAAGATGATTCTTAATTACATACTTTTTTTACTTAATACCACTTTTGGACAGCGACATCTACTATAAGTCGATGAAACTAAAATGTCCCCTGTCCTTTTAGCGACATCTAACGAAAAACTTGAGAACTACAAAGCTGTAACTAACAGGTTTGAACCTTAAAGTACTACAAAAAATCCTAAAACAATCCTAGCGTTTCTTAAATAGTTTAGGAAGAATAATAACGATCATTTGCGATAAGCAATACTTATTTATTACTGACTGTGTCCGCAACTTCATTTACGTTATTACTTTCCGTAAAAACAGTAAAATATTTTTGAATATTTTCAATGTCTTTTTTTCGGATCCTGAAGGAAAAACAGATTTTTAAATTTAAACTGTTGTGAGCAGTACTCACAGTTAATGTGGAGACATCGGCTATACTCACGTCTAATTTTATCGTGTTAGCCCGACTAGTTGCGAGCCCATCCGGGGTACTTTAGTTAGTTTAGTTTAAAAATAGATTTCAAACATGGTTTTTTATTTATATTTCTTACAGTCAAAGCTAAGCAAAAATTCTATAAAACCTCATTTGAGTAAAACCTCATTTTCCGCGAGTTAATTTTAATTCGATAGCATATTAACCTAGAATGAGAAAAACATTCTAGTTAGGATATAAATAAACTGGAATTAACCAATTATTAAAACATATTTATAAATTATGTTAATGAATATATTCTATTATGATAATATTACTGTATAGGAATAATGTTACTTAACGCCACATAATAAAAATTACAATAATTAAATTTTTTACGGACAAAAAGTTGTGTAACGTTTTTTTAGGATTTTTTCATAGTTTTAAGTATAAGTGAGTGCCATAATGGATATATTTATTTAAATATTACAAATAGTCTTATGAAAATAAATAAAACTCATTATAACACGCTTAGTCAAAAATCTATATACTTTACATACAAATACATAGTATTTCAAACTAGTGTTTTAAATATAATGATTACACACTTATAATAAATAATTGAGAGTCTTTCAGCGCTCAAATCAAAACTTTGAACTTATTAGAACTAATAACTGCAATAGTAGGAAACTAACGAAAGAGCAATGTAGTTTATATCGTGAAACAAATAATAACTCTATTTACAAGATTTTATGACACAAAGTCATGCAAGTATAATTTAAGAGTATACCAAGTATTAAGACCTAAGAGAACCTATAGAAATAAAGTAGGTAAAGTAACGGCGTGTCTATACCACTGATAGGCATAGGCCATTTCTCCCTTTTTGGAGAGAAGAGTTGGAACTAAGACACACCACGTTTCTTCATAATATGGTTTGATAGGTGATTCTACTCGGTCTCTTCTTTCACCGAATAATATACGA
Organism: Morpho deidamia; assembly: GCA_947086505.1. Taxonomy (NCBI): domain Eukaryota; kingdom Metazoa; phylum Arthropoda; class Insecta; order Lepidoptera; family Nymphalidae; genus Morpho; species Morpho deidamia. The sequence goes on from CAMTZC010000025.1 coordinate 9,695,233, forward strand.
CAAATTGTAATTATTAGTTAGATATAAGTTTTAAATGACAAACTGCTGAACCCGGATTTGAACTCGTGACCCTTTGGAAAGAATCGCACGGTCTCAACGTTGGCTATCTCAGTTATACGACCCACAAACTTGTTAAATTAAGACAATACTGTACTGTAATATGCTAAATATAAAACATTAACAATTTATGACTGCGTTTCGTATTCACACAGATATTACAAAATGCAGTCACGAGATTCTCATAGCTGTAGGCTGAATAGACGCAACCAGTATTAATCTATTGTATTCGGAGAACAGCTTAAATTTATGTAGGCTGTTGGCGCACAGCTTCTAAATTGTCGTTACAAGTTTCAAAAGCGATGTGGATCCTATAGAGACTTACATCGGAACATGATGCATGTGTACTTTTCATAATTTAAAGACCGGTAGATGTTAGACGCTAGTATTTTAACCAAAAAACGGGAATCTAAATAAAATGCCATAATCGCATTCTATTGATACAAAATTTTTCTAACATTCTTTGACGTCATTGAGAAAAAACAAAACAACTGTATAGTTTCTCGACGGACACTCATTATTTAGGTAACAATTCTGATTGCTCTCGTAGAATTAGGTATTATGGTTACTTGTTTCGGTTATAATATATGATAAACAAGAATTCAGTTCAATCACAGATCTGGCTCCGCTTAATAACAAGTAGTCATCGTGAACAATATTTGAAGAGGAGTGTAGATATTTGTTGCCAGATTTAGGAAATTCTGAAGAATTTTCCTATTTGTCTATAATTCATCAATCTTTGCTTTTAAAATAATATTACATTTATATCTCTTTTGAATAAGTACAAAGAAAAATCTATAGATTATATACATTATTATCAATAGATAGAGGCACTTTAGTTTTTCTAAGGCGTAGTAACATTTTGATAATAAGTAGTTTTATCTGAATAATATTGTGATGTACAAGTATTATATTACTTCTCCCAACACCTTTGCATAATTTGAATTAAGAAAACTATCTCAAAACCTTTTTCAACTAGTAAAAAATAAAGGCAGGGTATTACAGAATACGGTAAATTTAACTGTTGAACAGCTTCGTTGTTGAGATTCTTTGGAATGTTATGGTAGACAAATTAGCTAACCTAACCTAACCTAAATTTAAGCGCGCAGTATTCAGAGATTGAGTTCTATTAATAAATCATATACACAATCTATAATTGGCGGAATGAACGAAACAATGATTAGCAATATTATATTAATTACGAGAAATGTTAAATAGGAGGTGAATTTTCATTATAGGCAAAATTATTTTGCAATATTTCATTTCAAACACAAATTTAATGTTAATAGCATTTTAATTTATTACTTTACAAATTGAATTTGAGGTATAAAGTAGATGAAAATGAACATTTTCGCATTTTCCAATATAAGCTAATTAACACGACCGATCTAATGTTGGTATTTTGGAGCGACGGAATTTGAGAGTTAATCTGATTCGTCGACAGCCAAAACTAATAGTAGACAATGTAAGCAGATGAATGCAAACCTGAAGTAATCAAGAATAACAAACTCAATCATCGGAAGATCTTTGACCGAACAAAATTAAAAAGCAAAAAAAGGAAAGAATCTTCATTAGAAAATAATAATGATGGTCCGACACCAAAGGTTATATTGAACTCTTATTACTAAAAGTAAAGTATCGGCCTGTTATTATTCCACTGCTGGGCATAGACCTCCTCTCTTCGTACTTGAAGAGAAGGATTGGAAGTAAGACCTATCACGCTTCTCCAATGCGGATTGATAGGTCACACATATCCCTATAATTCTCTAAAGATATGCAGGTTTCCTTACGATGTTTTCTTTCGCCAGAAAACGTGTAATAAATTGCAAGTATCAATAAGTCACATAAGTTTTAACAGAAAAACACATTGGTGCTTGCCTGGGGTTTGAACGCGTGATCCCTCAAAAGAGGTTGCACGGTCTCACCGCTGGGCTATCATAGCCTATAAAACAAACATAAGTTACTAACAAAAGTATTCTCATGAAAATTAAAATTACAGAAAATTTATAGTTAGTTTATTGCTAATAAAAGAACTCATTTCTTTATCGTTATGTTGTTAAAGCACGAGCACTCATATACATATTGATTCACTTAATTTTTAATATAAAATATAATATATTTACTATAACACACACATTCCAAAATATTTAATATAAATATATATATATGTTATTCAAATTGTTGAGTATATACCATATTATTTATTTTACAAATTTCAAATCAGAATCATCTTTTCAGAATATTCTTGATTTACCAAAATTTAACAAAAAACTTAATATTATATTTTAAGCAGGTTGAATCCGAATAGCTATGAACATAGCGTCGATAAATAAACCCTTAGTGGATCGGTTTGTACATAGAACAATAAGCAATCTGGACTACCCATTGAAGCAGACAAGTAAACTTAGACATGAAACAATTGGTTTCGTAGGGACTGTCCGGCCGAAACAATAGACTTCCGTTTGGTATAACAGACTTGCTAGCATATTAATAAAATATTTACATTTGTCTATGTCAACAAATTGGCTTGCTCCATATATAATATAGACGATGGATTGATATTTAAGCTTTTTTTTAATTTCACAATCTATCCTCTCCTTCTGTTTTGTCAACTGATGGACGGCCACTGTGGACATAGGTCTCTTCACGGGATCTCTATATCACACGATCTTATGCCGCTTGGATCCAGCAGCTCCCCACGAGGTCCTCTGTCCATGGGTGTAAGGCGAGGCTCGTCCCATTCAGTCTTTTCAAGTGTCAACCTCACCTGCTCGTGGTGCGTCCTATAGATAAACAAACGAAGCTCTGGCGACCAATTAATGGCGGTATAACCATTCCTGTAGCCGACCCAAGACTACCAGACCGACAGTGGGCAGCAGCACTGTCGATGCGACATGGTCAGAACTGCGTGGTTACTGGCAAACCCTTCAAATGATGTTATTACAAGTTAAAATAAAGCTTTTCAATCTGGGTCAAATTTATAGAAGAATGACATGAATCATTACAACGATTTATGTCGAATTGTATTGTAGCGCGAATCTGTCCATACTAAAAGTATAAATGCGGAAGTCTGGTTATGTTTCTCTCTGTGTTTTACGCTATCACGACTAGCTGGTTGGAACAATATAGATTAAATTGGATACAATTAATGATTAAATACCAGGCTTAGATAAAGGATAAAAAATCCCATTTAACCAGCGTGAATAGCAAAAATATACATAGTACATGATTGAAGAAATTTTAAATAAAGTCGATGCGATCTAAATCGCAGGTGACGATAGTTACACAGTAAAATACAAAATGGCTATGAAATGTAGCTTAACGTACACACTTAAATAATAAACAGCAAGTTATTTTAAGTACGTCTACGTTTATTTGGCGCAACAATAATAATATACAGCTAGATTAGTAAGTAACGACACCCACGGGCGTAGAGACTATACCAACCAACCGAACCTGGAATAATCTCCGCCGTATTTGTTAAGGACGTTTAATGTAAATAGTTGTGATCAAGCTACTGTCTAGCAGATATTATATACTCATAAATCAACACATTACACTACACTATATACGAAACATACTTGAATATATGCAGAACCTATAACAGAACTACTTTGTTATAATCCGCGCCTGTTAAGCAATTAATTGCATGCAAAGCTAATGTGTATGAAGTAGGCAAAATTCAAGTACCTTACACTTGCAGGACAAGTCACCATATGCGTCCCAAGACGCTTTCACCAGCAATATTGCACACAGGCAATACACAACAAAATGTTATGCAATTCATGTGGTGACTTGTCTTGCATGTGTAATGTACGTGAATTTTGCCTGCTTCATACCCATTAGCTTTGCATGGATTCGCTTAACCCGCGCGGATTATACCAAAGTAGTTCTATAAAGTTTCTGAAATATGGAATTAAATAAAGTAATGCCTGCTTCTATAAATTGTGAATATATAAGTGAAAACTTCAGATTGACAGTTTATATGGGTTTCTTAATGTCGAGCAAAGTGCTTATGAGATACCACTCATCTTAAAAGTATCCCTTCAAAATCCATTTTACATTGATATTAGGTCCTTACATATGAAATTGGCGTTTTGTCGTACTGGCCACTTTGATCTCAAATATTACCTTTACGGTTAGGAATTTCAAATTCAAATTCATACAGCTATTTACTCATGCATTTGTGATTCAAACCCCCTAATTCATTTGTTTTTTTCTTTGTGTCACTCTGTTTACAAAATGGAAAACATGAAATTTCGCGTTATTTACGAGTATGAGTTCCACCGTGGCACCAGTGCTGCAGAAACGGCTCGAAGGATTATTGATGTGTATGGTGACGGTGTCGCAAAAGAAAACACAGTGCGTTTTTGGTTCCAACGTTTTCGTTCTGGAAATTTCGACCTGCAGAACAAGCCTCATGGACGGCCGGAGACCAAAGTTGATAATGAAGAATTGAAGGCTATTGTGGAAGCGGATCCATCGCAAACCACGTCCGAGTAAGCTGCAGGCTCCGGTGTTAGTGATAAAACTATTCTAATCCACTTGAAGCAAATTGGGAAGGTGAAAAAGCTTGAAAGGTGGGTACCTCATGAATTGAGTGAAGCAAACCGACAAACGCGCGTCGACTGCTGCGTTACGTTACTCAACCGGCACAATAATGAAGGAATTTTAAATCAAATCATTACCTGTGATGAAAAGTGGATCCTCTACGATAATCGGAAGCGCTCATCGCAATGGCTGGACCCTGGCGAACCAGCCAAATCCTGCCCTAAGCGAAAATTGACTAAAAAAAAGTTGCTTATAAGTGTTTGGTGGACTAGTGCCGGTGTCGTTCACTACAGCTTTCTTAAATCTGGCCAGACGATTACGGCAGATATCTATTGTCAGCAACTGCAAACCATTATGGAAAAGCTAGCTGCTAAACAACCGAGGCTGGTCAATCGCTCTAGGCCACTGCTGCTTCAGGACAACGCTAGACCACACACTGCACAACAGACGGCTACCAAATCAGAGGAGCTTCAATTAGAATGTCTTAGACATCCACCGTACTCTCCGGACCTTGCTCCAACAGATTACCAGTTTTTTCGCAATTTGGATAACTACTTGCAAGGAAAAAATTCAACTCCGATGGGGCAGTCCAAACCGCCTTCAAAGATTTTATTGATTCCCGCCCGAATGGTTTAGGGTAAATGGTAGTAAGGGGATCAATGAACTACCTATGGGATGGCAAAAGTGCATACATAGCAATGGTACATACTTTGATTAATTAAATATATTTCATTAAAAAAAAAACGACTTTATGTTCCTCCCATAGAAAACGCCAATTTCATATGTAAGGACCTAATATTACTAGTTACTAAAGTAACTAAAAGTGCTTGCATTATTTTTACCCACAGTTGATTTACTATACATATATTTTATCATTACTTTTGCACTATAGAATTCCTCAAAGTAACGCTTACTTCCATTAAAACATTTTTTGTAATTAAAAATATTAAAATTAAAATGAACACGAAAAGCTATGACCGTAAACGAGCCTAAGGGACTAGTACTTAACACTCTAGAGTATGACACCTTCTTTCTCTGAGAGCCATCTCAATCAACTGCTTTCTGTATCCTACCTTCGATCTAACAATTAACTAAAGCCTCTTGATATGTGAAATTGCCTCGCTATTATTGTAGTATAAATAATGAATAATATTCCACGTGACCACAAGAGTCAGATCCAGAGTAAATGGTTCACTTTTACGTAAAGCATAAAGCGTTTTTTTTACCACAGAGTCATGACAAATTTACACTTTTTGTCAAAAAGTTAGTTTTGTGAAAGCTTCGGTTTCATCTTCTACGTGGCTTCGAGATTTAAGTAAAGTAAGCTTATTTTTGGTGTGGCTGACAGTGAGATAGTGTAAGGCCCATTACAGGCAAATTATGGCGCCATTATTGTCCGCGTGTCCCGCGTGCGCTCGTGAGTTACGCTTAACCCGGGTCAATGGGTTTTATGTAAGAAATTGTTTCTAGTGCTTTTCAGATACACGAATTTCGAAAACGGTCAAATGGGTTGTAGATAAATTTGGGTGATCTAGCCTATTAGCGAAGTATATAACAAATGTATGGAAATGAAAATCTTATGATTATCACAATTACGTGACCACCTTTCATTGAAGATCAATTAAACTGTAAATATAAAATATATTACAATGATTACTAACAGAAATTCAGGTGACTGAAGTCAGAATCAAATAAATGTATCTATTAGATTTTTTTTTATTTAGTATGCACGGAAAATTCAGATTTTTGTAATAAAAACCTTTTGTGGGGAAAAAGCGTGTTTTCTGTGCTTATGTGGTGTCAGCAGCATAACATTTACATATTTGAGGCGTATAAATAAACAAGACCAAAAAATTCTTAAGGCCTTGTTTACTTGTCAAATAACAAAAATATATCAATAGGCAAATAGCTTATTTCTATAATCAAGAACGTACTAATAACAAACTATGTATGTCAAATGCGATCAGTAAAACATGTGAGGACGGTAGATGATTTTTAAAAGTCAACACTTTTACAATTTTAAAGTCCTAATTTTCCCTCAATTAGTTCGACAGCACGGACTCCTACTTTCAGCTGACAACAATTTTTCCTTATATTTTAAACATATCTTATACCTAAATAAATATTAATAATAAAAAGTTAAGTTCATTTTTATCTATTTCGCTATTATACCTATTATATCTATTTTGAATATAACACGAAAATGTAACAACACTGTTATGACAAAACTTTACATAAGTGAATCCAAGTTTGATGAAGTTGCTCCGTTAACCGTTTACTAAATCATTCGTAGCACAAGTTCGCATATCTCTCAGAGAAAATTGTTTTAATTAAAGCGTTAATCGAAGATAACTTTTAATAGCTCCAGAGGGAGATTTTGTTGCAAAATTCAAAAGACAATATTAATTTAATAAATAATAAAAAAAAATATGTCCATAATAATAAACTTATAGTCTACAATAACCATGAACTAGGTTCATAGAGTCTAATCGCGGCAATCAACTGTAGATCCTCAAGACATGGAATAAAGTAAGTAAAATTCACATTTGCTTCCAGGATCATTCGACAATTTTTTTATGATTGAAGAAATAAATGGTTGCAGGGATTTTATGGTATTAAAGTTATAATTAAATAAATAACTAAAATCTACAGATCTTTTTGAAATATATTTAAATAAATACTACTCTTTTCTTAACAACTCTATTATAAATTATAGTTAGAGAATATCCTCTGCCGTGTGATATCTGGCTAAGTAGAATAGACCACCCTATTTCTTAACGAGGGGTCGTAAAATACGAATAAGGTAAGTTAACGTCAGGCAGGCGGCCGTTCGTAAAATACATTGCCGAATCATGTGACAACATGTTTGTCAACCCCACTTAGAGTGGGATAAGGGCAAGAGGATGATGAGTAAGAGAATACCCTATAGAAGCAACCACATAATATAAGAGCCGCAGCGATGGGGACGGGATAATGCGTTACCCATTACTGACATGGGATAGGATGTCAATTCTTAATTGCTGGGAGTCCTATATAACCACAGATTCCTTGAAAGTTAGGTGTCACCAGATAAAGGACAATCCTTATCTTTGAGAGAAGTACAATAAGTGTACATGAAAATGTTGAAAACGTTACATTTTTTTCTATTAGATACATAATATTAAAATAGTTGTATCAGTGGAATAATGAATTCATTATGATAAACTCCTATTTCTAGCTTCATCAAATATTACCCATTTCGCACAGTATCTACAAGTAGCTACGCAAAATAGACCTGGCTTAAAATAGAGGGATTATAAAGCAACCGTAAATGGCAAGCGGACGATAATTACGGTCAAATTATACGTAGTATTACCGTCGAATCTCTGGTTCGGTAAGATATTAATTTATCCATTAGTTTCACAGCGATTTATTCACCGGACAAAATTTGCAGATGAATTCCGTTTAGTAGCTAGTTATTATAACAATTAAGCTAGCAATTAGCTATTTAACCATTCCGAATTTAACTTATGTAAATTACACTTATATTTTACATTAATTACTAAATAAATATCGCATTAAGGAATTAATTCGATTTATTATTTGATTGCTACAATATGTGTAACCTTTTATTGTATAGTATCGTCACTCACATTTTCTGTATACTGTCGACCGCTATTTGGGTTTAAATGTACGAGTGTTTAGTCTGCATCTTTTTAACCCCTGTGAACTTAGCTTTATTTTCTTCAAAGTTATGTAACTGTCATTAATGGATTTTAACAAAAATATATTTTTCACTCTTATTAATATGAAAACTATGCAGGCCCATCAAAAATACTGTTAGTACGCTGACTATCGCCTATTTTTTACTCTATACATTAAGACAGATGTAACTCTTCTTGCTTTAAAAAGTTTTATAAATTATACAAAAATATCAATGCTTACGTTTTGGTTCCATCCGCGAGAAAAAGAGCATTGACATAAATACCGAATGCATAGTGCATTGCTCCATCATATCGATTTTAGGCCCTTTCAATGCTGGAAAGTAACATCGTAGTTTTCTGTTTCTGGCATGAGGCTCCTTAAAGCTATAGATTCTTCCATTGCTATTTACATTTAATGCAATAATTGGTCAGTTTCTCTTTTTGAGAAATCTGTCTTGGAGTATAGAATAATTCAAAACCCTCAAAGACTTAAGTAATTTCTGTCACTCATAAAAAGTTGCTTTATTTAAAAGAACTACTTCTAGGTTTAATCAAATATAAACGGGAGAAAAATAATTTTATAATAATAAGAAAGAATAAATAATTGAAAAGATACATATTTTGAATAGTTCTAAACTCTTTAGAAAAAAAGCTAAATATATTTTATTATCTTTTAGTTATTTACTCTATCAACCTAAAGGTGTTGGATAAAGTGAGATATTAAAATTCAAGGCTCGTCAAATATTATATAATTATAAAACTAATTAATCCTTATACGGTAATATATTCTGAAATATATATCTTTTGTAGTCCTCAATGATGTTAATATATAATGAAGTATTTAGAGATTTCGGAGTTTTGAGAATTAAAATAAATAAGATTTTTTCTGAATGAGTCGAAGCACAAATTAGAAAAAAAATCTTTGGTTTTTTTTGTTATTATCACGAAAATACATTAAATTCCGGAATCAAATTCCGTCTGCGCATTTTCGAAAAGTTTTGAAAGTACAGGAGATTTCTTAATACCTTCAGATTTATTTCTTACAATACAGTTGAAACCACCCGTTAATTAATTTAAATTAAAAGAGTCGTTCTCTGATTTGCTGATAAAAGCTATGATATTTAACCTAAAATACTATTACTCAGAGTTTTTAAGACATCTAAGTTTTAAAATTGTCATTGCAACAAAACAACCGGCACTATCACAATCAGTATAAATTATTTTGATCGCTAGAGATATTCAGTGATGCGAATACAGAGAGCTTAAAATCAGACTCGGATCCCAAGACAGCCGTAAACGGCAAGCGGCCGATTAGGACAAAATTATAGCTATCATTAGAACTCGAGACTCTAGTTCGTTTCGGATAATGAAGCCACGTCTAGAATTGCAATATTGCAACTGTTTGCCGGACAAGACATATACAGGCAATTACAATATATGTATATTCCGATCCTCAAGATCGTAACTTGTTATTTGATTGGTTGCTTTGTGGAAAAGTTAATGTTTAAAATAAGAATGCGCTAACTTCAACTTCAAGCGTTTTATTGTTGGTGGAGATGAAAATGTCCAAAATGAGAGCACGTTAACTTTAAAAAAATCTACATTATAAAACTTTTATAATGACGATAGTGACGTAATAATAGAAAAAATAAGTTACGTTAATATCAACCATTATCGTTAATTTTAACTATTAAGCGCTGAGGTCACTTATTAGTTTATTCCGATAGGTTTTAATAATGGTGTACTAAATCATCTAGCCAAATGATACCTGTAAAAATTGTTTGTAAAAAAGCATAGATCGTAGGCATAACTTCACTGCAATAGCCCTACTTTAAATTTAACTTATTAAAAACAGTAATTATCTTTGAATTTTTTCTCTTTATTGAATAAAATGGCAAGTTATGTATATATCCTTAATTCATTTCGTAGGTATTGAAATAATTCGAGCACGCCGTGTGGTATCTGGCAGAATAGAATAGACCACCCTCCTTTCTTACCGAGGTGTCGTAAGAGGCGACTAAGTTATGTGCCGTGTGGTATCCGGCTGCATAGAATAGTCCACTCTCATTTCTTACCGCGGTGTCGTAAAAGGCGACTAAGGTAAGTTGACGTCAGGCAGGCGGCCAGTCGTAAAATACGCAGTCAAATCATGTGACAACATGTTTGTAACATGTTGTGCCGACCCCACTTAGAGTGGGATAAGGGCAGGAATGATGATGAAATAATTCGAGCCATTTGGTTTTGTTTTTCTTACAATATATAATATATATAACAAAAAAATATATAATAAAAAATACAAATTGAACCATGTCGGGTAGAAACCTTTTAAAAATTGTATTTGGTCAGCGAGATTGGGAAACTTTCGATTAAGAGATAGGTGACCTGATTGACGGTCGGCCTTTAATTAAAGTAATAAGTACTGGTAGGTGCTTTCGTAAATAACTTAATCAACGAAAGTGGCTCAAACTGGTGACTATTCCTAGATTGTTTACATTGTATTTTGCCTGAAGCAATTTGGCTAAACAAGGGCTTGCAAGTTCGTCTTTAAAAACTTATTTTCCTAATGGATATTTATAACTAATATTTTGGTTGACGACGATCGGCAGCCTGTTACTATAGCATCACTTATACCAGTGATACTAATATCATTATCTCTTATTTGTAAATGACAGACAAATAGACAGAACCCGCGGGGCCAGTTATACTAGTCGTTTACTGTTGTAAACTCAATATAATTTTAATCTATTATATGTAATAACGCATATGTAATATGAGCTGTTCTAGCCCAGCGGTGAGACCGTGCGCCTCTTTCGAGGGAAACACGAGTTCAAACCCGGATAGGCACCAATGAGTTTTTCTATTAAAACTCATGTGTCTATTTGGTAATTGCAATTTATCACACGCTTTTCGGTGAAGGAAAACATCGTTTTAATTTATAAATAAACAAATATATGGGACACACATGGCCGAACGTCGCCAAAGTAATTTAAAACTTGTATTGTAGGTGACAAACAACTAATAAATATAATTTATAATATAAAATAATAAATAAACCCAGTCCCGACGAACTACCAAATAGGTTAAAGAAAATGCTGGCCTTTTTTTTGTGTATTTCGCTACGCGTTTTTCGTGGGCAAGAACTGAAGATTTGATTTTGGGACTTTAAATCTTGTTAATATAAGTGATTAACATAATTTTGGAACATACATTTTGATTGATTTTAAATTTGCTCATATTTTATATGAGCTATAAACTTTTACATAAGATAATACATCGACTGAGCTATGATAGCCCAGCGGTAAGACCGTGCGACTCTTTCGAGGGGAACACGAGTTCAAACCCGGGCAGGCACCAATAAGTTTTTCTATTGAAACTCATTGATAATTGCAATTTATCACACGCTTTTCGGTGAAGGAAAACATCGTGAGGAAACCTGCATATCTCTAGAAATTTCTGGAGATATGTGTAACCTACCAATCGGCATTGGAGCAGCGTGGTAGGTCTTAGATCCAACCCTTCTCTCGAGAAACGGAGAGAGGAGGCCTATTCCCAGCAGTGGGATTGTAACAGGCCGCTACTACACGTAATAACTACTACTACAAATTTAGAATTTTTTGATAAATCTCTTTATGACATGCAAATAGTACGTTATAATTAAAGTACTTTCATGTAATTACGTTCGGTCAGCAGGTCAAACTAAATTATTGCTCCTTTCGATAACGAGGTTCTTTGATTGATGCTTCAGCTTGATTGGACTAATCAGTTTTTGCCTTATATGAAGCGAACTTCATCAACGTAACTAATTCAAAGATCGATCCATTGAGTCTTCCACGCCTCTACACAAGGAAGTTAATATGATCGAACGATATTATTTGAACGGAATGCTTTTGAATATTGATTTGAAAAATGTTTTATTTGAAGCGAACTCATAATATCGTCAATATAAATTCTTTAATGTAACATAGAGCTTGATGTTCTATTCCAATATTTTATACGTTGTTTTATTTGACTCCTTCAGTCCTAAGGACGCTGACGCTCCTAGAGAATTCGGTATATTACAATCACAACATAATCGTAATACAGATCTTATACGGATCTTAACTAACTAAATGACAATGTCTCGTGAATCTACTCAAGTGCCTATTTTTTTTAAATATTTTATGGCTACAATACCCGTGTGGCATCCGGCTGTATAGAATAGAACACCCTCATTTCTTACCGAGGTGCTGTAAAAGGCGACTAAGGTAAGTTGACGTCAGGTAGGCCGATCGTAAAATACGTACCCAAATCATATGACAACATATTTCTAACATGTTGCGCCGACCCCACTTAGTGTGGGATAAGGGCAGGAGAACGATGATGAACGGCTACAATATGTTTTAGTTTGAAAATGTTGTTTATACCTACTATACAGTATACATTAAGGTGAGTAAGGAAGAATTACAAGGAATTTATTAAAGTCGCAGAACGTTGCTTATATTATGTAAATTAGGAAATTACGGGTTTCTTTACGAATTAGAAGAAAAAAATTTCGAGAAACCTTTGTTTATAAATGTGTTGAACTGACCAATTCACATTCGAGCAGAGTGGTAGTTTAAACCCCACTCTTACCTCCAAAGGAGCGAGACGTCCTCAAAATTGAATTAGATCACAGCTAGACACAGGACGCTATGGCTTAAGAATAAAAACAACTAGAAGTCACTTCTAGCGTAATATTATAAAGTTCTATATTGTGGTAAGCGGATTAGCAATGCTCAGCTTACTTCACGACGGTTAGAGCGTGGCGATTACTTACTCATGTAACTTACATGTTTTATGCCTTATATGTTATCTCAGTATACGCATGAAATATAAATCACTAATATTGACTGTCCCGTTGGCGCTGTGGATAATAACCCTGCCTTCAGCTCCGCGGGTCGCGGGTTCGATTCCCGTCGAGGGCCAACATTTTCTATAAACAAATTGTTGGTTCTTCGAGCCTGGGTGTGTATTTGTATTTAAGTATGTATTTAAACTTATATATGTTGTATATCTACCAGTTGTCCGTCACCCATAACACAAGGGAGTTGTGATAGCCCAGCGGTGAGATCGTGTGACTCTTTCGAGGGGAACACGAGTTCAAACCCGGGCAGGCACCACTGAATTTTTCTATTAAAACTCGTGTGTCTAATTGATAATTGCATTTATCACACGCTTTTCGGTGAAGGAAAACATCGTGAGGAAACCATCATATCTCTAGAGAATTCTGGCGATATGTGTAACCTACCAGTCCGCATTGGAGTAGCGTGGTAGGTCTTAGCTCCAACCCTTCCCTCCAGAAACGGAGAGAGGAGGCCTATTCCCAGCAGTGGGATTGTAACAGGCCGCTACTTTACATAACAGTAATTAGCATAAAGCAATTAGTAAACTAAATAGCATTAAGTTACTTGCTTTGAGGATGTGTGTAAGTGTCCCATATATATTTATATATTTATTGTTCGGTTCGTTGAGAACATAGAGTTATTATACTAAAGTAGGGGACCAACAAATTGTTTATAGATAATGTTGGCCCTTGGCGGGAATCGAACCCACGACCCGTGAAGCTGTAGGCAGGGTCACTACCCACTGCGCCAACAGGCCAGTCAACAACTTGTACACTTTTAAAATGAAGAGAGTTCAAAGGCTGAAACATGTAGTACTTTTAATATTATTTTTGAAGACCAAGCAAACAAAGATCTATTTATATCAAGATTAGTTTCGAATCTCTACTATTATTCTTAGTTTTTGTTGAAGGTACTTAACAATTATAATTTTTACGTATTTCTGTTGTGTACAGTAAACCTTTTATCACTTATTTCACACAAATAACATTAAATTTAGTTTTCATTATGAATGGGACTTTAAAAGCTTTTTCTATGTAATGACATTTCATCTCACAAAGTGTCGCACGAATCTTTTAACTTTATTTAACTACCTTCACTTATATAAATGTCGTAGCATTTCGTATTTTTTATACCGAACATCTCTTTGTCTTTATAAATGTAATTAAAGTGCTTTTAAGACTAATCTTTTGAGTTTACGACTTTCTTATCATCATTAATAGATTTATTACAGTACCTACCGAGTAGTCGTATATGCGAAATTTTAAAAACAGAAATTATTATTTATACTTGTTTACCATAGCAACCACACCTTAACTTGTTTTTCCTTGTGCCCCAATATTGTCGCTTAGAAACTTTGTTTCATTATTCACCTTTATTTGTTTCTACATTTTCCCTGCGGTAAATCAACTGAAAAGGAAAAGCAATAAGAAAAGTATGGAAACACACGACTTTTTTCTTAAGTATATCTGAGATATAATCTGTACATAATTTTTAAATAGAATATTATAATAGTATTATTAAAATACTTATAAAGGCTTCCAATAATATATCAAAACCATTCTTAAAACACTTTATTACGCGTAATTACTTTTATATTAACTATTTTTCGTCACACCAGAATGCCGCCAAAACGAATTACCCTATCCTTTTTTTAAATCCCTTCAAGTTGAGGCTAATGCCAATACTTAAACTTCCAAATACACTTAACTTAATGCAATAATTGATATCAATACAATATATTATATATTATTATAATTATTATACAAATGTTAAAATTGCTAACAGTATAAAATAATATAAATATGTATGTATATTTGGTCCACAATTAGAATTCTCAACACTGCCACCATCGGCATAACGTGACTACTCTTATCTATCTTATATTAATGTATGTGACAGAGATAAAATTTAACGCTTTTAACTTAAATTCAAATTATACTTTATTTAAGAAAACTTGTAGGTGCTTTTGCATCGTGAGCAATACTGCTGGTTCGGAAAATTGCCTCTTAACGAATGCAAGAAAGTCAGCAGTTGATCATTTTAAAATACAACTCTCATAAGTATTTAAAACTCGTATTATCATGTACAGTTTTCATAAATAAACATAGTAAGAAAATCGTAGGTTTCAATAAATCAGTTAAAATAAACCCAATTCTAACAGTAAATAAGTGAAGTGATAATAACATGAATAACTGCATATAGTATCCGGCATTAAATAATGGACATCGATGTTTAGAACGAAAGAGCCGGCCAGTTCGGTTTCGTAGAGCGCTGTCACTGTCACTCAGTCAGTATGTGACGTTTCACACGGGTTCGTCAGTCTGTGCGACAGAGACAATGCTCTATGAAGCAGAATCTAGCCGATTTCTCTCTCTAAACCTAGAAGTGCTTTATTTATTGCTGCGTACTATACTTAGTCTTTTAAAAAGGGACTGAAAATTACTGTACTGCCAATCGATTTTTTCTAAGGCCAGTATGAGTAATTAATAGTCTGTTTATGAGTCAATTGAGACTATTGGAATTTATCTTAGTCATGAATGAGTAATTAATGGATTTTTCCGAGCACTGGAGTTTTTGTTAGCTAAACTGGAATTTCTCTAAGCTCAAAGTCGTTAATTAATCTTGGCTCTTTGGTCATTGAAATAAGTTGGTTATTGAAGAAGAATATGTGTTATGTGAATGTGAATATGTGTATGATAATATGTGAAGAATAATTTAAGAAAACTCAGAGTCACAACAACTAAAGTAAAAATTGACCCGCGTACGAGTATGATACTGGTAAGTGACTGTAGCCTTCTCTGAAAAACCATATTTTGAAATTTTTTTGATTAAGCACTTTCAGTAAATATTATAGTAATTATAATAATTTATGATGTCCTAATGTAACAATAATGGATATATTTCCAACTTTATTTACAATCACACTTTTACTTAATATTGAAGACCGTTCAAAGACCGCTGCATCATAGCTTCACAGAGCTAAATCTAACTTTTACTATCAAGTAAAGCATATTATTTCATCTTGATGTCGCCTAGAAACATAAAGATAGATGAATATATAGATCTATACTTCATTTCATCCCGATATTTCAACGTAAAATAAATCATCATCATCATCCTCCTGCCCTTGTCCCACTGTAAGTGGAGTCGGCACAACATGTTACAAACATGTTGTCACATGATTTTGCAACGTATTTTACGACCGATTGCCTGCCTGACGTCAACTTACCTTAGTCGTATTTTACGACACCTCGGTAAGAAAGGAGGGTGGTCTATTCTACTCAGCCGGATACCACACGGCGGGTTGACTTTCCTTAGTCGCCTTTTACGACACCTCGGTAAGAAATGACGGTGGTCTATTCTACTCAGCCGGATGCGTAAAATAAAGTCATATACATTATTAGAAAGACCCAAATCGACATATTAAAAGAAGTTTTATAAATAACTTGGTGTCCAGCAATGCGTTGCTGTGGAACAGTCCGATTTCGAATTTAAATACGCCGATAGCTACCAAACTTTAGATGATTATCTATATTGTCTTAAAATTTCATTAAAATCTGTGAAGCCGTATCGGAGTCTATATAAAGTTAATATTATTATATATAGTATTATACAGTACGGAACGTTCGGAAATTCCGCGGTCAATCTTTTAAAAATTTTCGATTTTACATTATTAAACCGCAATCTTGTGTGAAATATTTTTAGGCATTTTTATAGTCCTAATAAACTTCAGTTTTTTAATATGCTTTATGTATAACCATATTTCTTACACTTAATTGTAATCTTTATGTTCGTTCATTTTTATAGATACGATATTTAAAATTAGAAGATGTTTAAAATTTGAAAAGAAAGGATATCTAATAATAACTCAATCAGCATTCAACGTTATCAAGAAAGAAAAATTAATTATGTCACTGTATAAAGTAAGTGAGTAATGAATTAACAACGACTAATAGTATACGCATGGAGCAAACCTAAAAATATATATATACCCCTAAATCATAACACAGTAAAATTTATGTCTAACGGAAGGTCCTACCTCAAGCGTGATAAATCAAATGTATTTTTTCATGTAACCGGAGCAAAAAATCTTTCTTACAAACATGATACTCATTTATCGCGTTTATTCTCAGTTAAACTCATAAAACTACACTTCATAACCATGTTTCATATATTCCAAATGGATCCTATATACAAAACTGAATATATTAAAGATTTGAACTGAAATACAATAAGTTAGTTAAAAATATTGTTAGTTCCTTAATCAAATGACAATAATAGTATTTAAGAAGTATTTTTATATAAAATATAGTAGAAGTAAATTCGAAAATCGAGAAGAACGAGAGTTGTTAGACTTCATGAAGTAATGAAAATAAATATATATCGAAGTACCATCCACTTTGGCCTATCTGAATTACGACAATCAAATAGGTCACTTTACTGATAAATTAACTACTTGATAATCGTTAAAAAGTGCTTGTTAAAGTCATTTTAAAAAAGATAATAATGAATTTATTTCGGAATTTAACACGAGTAATTAGCTATGCTTTCTTATTGTGCTATTAATGCTAGTCTATTTTATGAAGGTAAGTGTAAAATTTAACTATAGAAAAATATAAGCTGTATATTTATTATTTCTGAATTGCATACTAAATGAAACTATACAAATATTCATTTGAGAAATGAATTCATAGCTTTTCAAAAAGTTTTGCGTGTCATAATATTAGATATATTATGAAGGAATGTTTAATAGCCAAAAACGGAAATATCTTAATTAATTATACTACGATATACTTTGATAAAATAATTCTAATGGAAATGTGACACACTAGCAATGTTTACATACAAAATGACGACAACAATAAGTAATACAATGTTCAAATATATTCTACCAAAGATTAACGACCACTTCCGATTTTAGTCACAATCATTAGGATTGGCGACTTAAAGTACGTTTCGAGACACGCAGAGAGAATAAATGGCCAATTGATAACGCAATCAATGTCGTAGATGTAATAAAAAAAAATATAGAAAATAGAAAATCATAATTTTCTGAAGAAATAACTTGTATAATCATAATTTCAAACAAAGCTTACTCGTTTTTTATTAATAGGCAATTTTCAAAGAATAATATCCCCGCTCGTCGTTTATTTTATTACTTGTACAAATTTATTAATTATAGTCATTAATATTTAGGTTATCTTTTGTTTTACTAACTTGTTTAATTTGGAGCCTCGCGGAGTCAATTAGGCCAGTGGACTTGGAACAGCATTGATACAATCTCTCCGTTATGAATATTATAATAACGGCTGTATTATCCAATTAATTTTGCGGATAGGTAACATTATTAAATTTATTTTATTAATTGTTAGCAAAGTATTAATCCAAAATTCTGATCCTTTATTGTTTACAACGCAAATTAGGTAATTAATTTTTCTAACGTGTCATTTAGTTAAATGGCATACATATGTAATGTTAGTTTTAATTCTATAGCGTTGCGTAATATATAAAAGGCCGTTAAAATTTAGCTAACGTGTTTTTCAATGAAGTTAAACATCATAAGTAACACTGCATATGAATTTCTGAGTAATTTACCCTGTAATGAAATGTAACCTGCCAATCTCTGTAAGGATAATATAGTTCTTGAGGTAAAAGTAAGAGTTTTTTAGCTTTTCGGAGGTTTTGCCAGGTATTAGGTAGTAACGAGCCGGTATTGGAATATTCTCTCAACTTTGCTTTTCAACGTTAGACACACATGTCAGTTAAGGAATTTTATTAAAATATAAACTATATATAATGCTGGTTTAACTCACGAATTATTTGTTAAGATCATGCAATACAAAAACTTTTTATTTTTGAATCTTTTTATATGCTGTTTTACTTACGGCTCATACAACGTTACAGAGTGGGACGAACGAGCGTAAAAGCATTGAAGAGGGTGCAAAATGTTACAGAGTAAGAACAGAGTAGAACGCAGAAGCATAATCAACTTCGTGGACGTCGTACTTATGATGACTCAACCATCACCGTTTATTATCAATATAAGAAAAAAAACAACCAAATATATTTTATTTAAAATACCCACACTGTTTCTAACCCTTTTGATTAATATATTCCCAACTTTCCACATTATATAGAATCATAAAAATTATAACTGGTTATCAAATTTACTAAGTAATCAGCTATACAAAATGTTTATAACTGAATACGCTCGGTGGCGTTTAATTCCATAATGGTATTCAATAAATAAAGACTCCCGAGAGGCTCTAGTCCGCCTACAGACTTTAGTTTAATTTCGAAGACCTAGGGTACATGTTATAATAAAACATATTGGAATATTGCTAAAATAGTAGCCATATTCAATTGAAGTCGCTACAATAAATCCTTATTAACAAATTATCTAATAGAATTTTGAACAATAACTGTTAAAAACAATGTCTTTCTACTCCGTAACCTCTATAAAATATATCTAGGTAACACGATAATAAGCAAGATACTCTACTCAAATTACTTCTCGCTTAAACAGGAAGCACTTCAATACAACTGATAAACAAAACTGGCTTACGTTATAACATTATTTGATATTTGAGTATGTGTGTGAAACGAATACTCAATACTTAATTATCAGATATGATGTTATATTAGCGATCTTTTAATGGTGATAAAATGACCCAATGTATAATGAAATGCCTTTCAAGCAAAGTGACTTAGGTGAGAAAATAATAAAAATATAGATTAACAAATATTTGTTATATTGACATAATTGTTTAAACACAATTTTATCATGTTTAACACTATTCACAATGTTTAAATTTACAAAAAGTCTACGAAAATTGTATTCTGAAAGAATTGTCAATGTATGAAATGAAAAGAATGAAAAAGTCCATCTACAATAAAATGTAAGCGAATAAGACTGTCTGTCTTTCTTTTTTATGTGTTTGATTGGACAAAGATAAAGTACATGAGTTTCATCTTTCCTCTCATTATTTGTTGAGATACTCCCACTTACAGGACTACCTGTCACTCTCTACTCTAGTATAATAACTCTACGACGGCAACACATCATCATTTAGTAGCACTCAATATGTTCTAGCGAACTGTCCAATCATGTAAACATTGTTTCGATTTAAATTGTCAGTAATGCCGATGCCAGCAACTTTCAACTGTTGTGTCGCGTGCGATGTACATGTGTAATCGTAAATTCTGTAGTGCCAGATACGAATGTCACGTGATATATTGCTGCTGAAATCCTTGCATACATCCTCGTGTCTGTCAAAAAAGAATAAATTACAAAATGGTGGAAGCAATACGATGGTACAATAGGATGATATGAAGATAACATCAATAACATGTTGTGTACGTGTGTCGGTGTAATAAGTCTGAAATCAATAATATGTTAGAGAATAATAAAATGTTAATTTAATGAATATAGTAACCCCTCAAAATCCTACAACTTTATAGTGACGGACTATAATTCATTGGGTTACAGGCTTTTACTGCTATAAAGGCTAAAGTTTAAAAAATATTGTCATTATCTTCTTAGTTTTCATCTTGGATTTCTTGTTTTTCACAAAGGTTATTGCCAATAACGATCACGACATACCAGTTTTGAACTCTCATGCCTTTGAGTTATACAGAGTATGGTTGCCTTAAACCATATTAACTATAGGTCCCTTAGTTGGATTACAGCTAAAATAGGTAGTGAGTTATCGCGAGATTACTTAAAAAACAACGAGAAAAAAAAGGTTTTGTTTGTTTTTCTTTCCCAAACCATAATATGATCAGTCAGTGTTTTGCTTCAGTCAGTCGCTAGTATGTCTTTTTTATAGACTATAGCGAGCAGGGAAGGGTTTGTATCGCGAAAACAAACTAAAAGAAGATTTTCTTCATAACCATACACAAACGTTTTAATAGTCAATAACGAATCCAGTTAAAAAAGCTACCTACTACTGTAAACCGTTAAGGAATTCTCTCGTCTGAAGCCAATCCTGGCAGCAACATCAAGTCATGATTATCATAAACATGCATTGTCATCGAGAGTGGACCATTATATAAAATTTCAGGTCAATCGGACCCCAGGAAGATGGTCGAATTTAAATTCCAAGATTCCACCTTCACATACATACATTGCAAATTGATAAAAAGCTTTTAATAAATTAAATTATTGAAGAAGATTCAAAAGCACTTGTTTACAAGTTTACTTTAATAAATAATATTTTGAATTTTGAATTTGAAAATTTATAACAGCATTAAAATCTTTCCTTGCATTGCAGCATATAAAAGTAAAGCTCGTTAAAATGTTCGTAAGGTTTTATCAAAATGAAATCCAATTATATTGAAATCCGAATGGCCCCAAAATTACATCTGTGATATAGGAACTACGCCTACTTCAATCTTAAAGAAATACTTACATAAGATAAAATGAAATGAACATCTATTAAAAGACGCGATGTAGGCGTTAATCTCGAAGTCTACGAATAAGAACTAACCAACAGAAGAGTCATTTAAGATAAAAAATTACTCAATTACACGCTACGCCAGTCGTGCGTCAAAGTTAGCCCATAAAGAGTGTCAATCATGTCAAACGTCATTTATGTACGTGTC
This sequence comes from Morpho deidamia, assembly GCA_947086505.1. Lineage (NCBI taxonomy): Eukaryota > Metazoa > Arthropoda > Insecta > Lepidoptera > Nymphalidae > Morpho > Morpho deidamia. The sequence goes on from CAMTZC010000025.1 coordinate 9,716,990, forward strand.
GACTATAAATATTTCAGTTCCCCGGCGACACGCATAGCTCAAAAAATGAGAAAATTTTATAAGAAATACCTTACTATTAGAAATATTACTGAATAGATTGCACTAAATAACTAAACTCATCATTCTCCTGCTCTTATCCCACTCTAAGAGGGGTCGGCAATATGTACAAAGTTAATTTGTAGAATTAGGCATTATTTTTCGTAGACCTGTAATGCAAAAGTAATAGTTAAATTATTTTGCTAAGATTTGCGATTAAGTAAATAGAAAATATAGGTAATACTAAATATAGAGTGGACTATCCGTTCTTATACCCGATACATTCAGGATTCGTAAAAACGCATGCGCTATCACAAATCCCACAATCGTGTCGCCCCGTAATAGAAGCATCATCAGGACAAACAACCCTCCAAAATCGCAAAGCTTTGCGATTTCATTCATTTCTTTATTTGATTTGGATTTGCGATTTAAAGTTTTAGTTTGTGATAGTGAACGTGTGTATTGTGGTGCCGGTGGTGGTTTGCGCATGTGTTTTTTTTTACGAATCCCGCATGTATCGAGTATGAGAACGTATAGTCCACTACATTATTTTCTATTTACTAAGATTATAGCAAATAATTACATTACTACTTTTATGCTATAAACATGTTGTTACATGATTTGGCTAGATATTTTACGACCGGACGCCTACCTGACGTAAACTTAACTTAATCGCCCCTTATAACGCCTCGGTAAAAAAAGGTTGCTGCTGTACACTAAATAAATGAACTATTGAACGATAATATATTTTTTTAATACGTTAATAATAATCGTAATGTTACGTTGCAAAATTCCATGATAGGTATACGGGAAATAACAGAATTCTTATATTTCATAGGTAGACGGCACGGCGCCTCAAAATCTATCTCCCGAGAATATTTTGATAGCGGAGCGAAACGTGCATGGAGTTTTTCTAACTTTCTATATTTGTAATATCGATGTTGCGGTATGTATTATTTACTAATCCAAAAGGAGAATAAATCAGCATCATAAAGGTTTTCTTCTTTTGTGGCGCAATTTATTATTTTGTTTCTTTAAGTAATACATGTATGTGACTCAATTCTGAATCACATTAAACCGAGGATAAATACTTCTATTATAATACAGATATGACTGTTGATGATTTGTTTTTTTATAAAAGAGAAAGAAACAGAGGACGTCTTGATAAAATATTTATAGGGTTAATAAGAAGTTATCACAACCTAACCAATACAATATTTGAGTTATTATAAGCACGTTATCCTTATAAATTAAGACTTAATCCAATATTAATGTCTTCTCTTGTTTGTTTATTTCGTATTAATATTTTGTGTTAAATACTGTCAAAGAACTAACGACGTAGTAAAACAAGAATTCTAATTAATTTTTTGATAAGGCTATTGGAAAGTATTTTTTTAGAAGTAAATGTAAATCTAATTGTACAATTTATTAGAATTTGGTTCAAAATTTAGACACGTACCTGTTATATACTGCTCACTGACGACATAGCTCTTTGAGCGAAAATTAGTTCTAAAATTGAAAAATTTAGTGGCAATTGTTTTTGTAAATAAGGAGTACAGGAGTGTCTACAACAATACAACCCTTATGACAGAATTTATAAATGACCCATTGTAATATGATAATATTCAAGTCGCACTATGTACCGAGCTACAAGCATCTTCTTACAGTGAACGTTCACTGTTCACTGTTATCATTCAACTCCATACGCTGAATATGATAAGTTTCACAATAGGATAAACTTACCAACTAGAGAAGTAGGGTACGAGAGCAGAAATTTTTGTGCTTTAACCATTTTTGTATATTGTTTAAAGTAAGTTAAAACCCGTTTATGTTAGTTAGCTAGATCAAGCCACTTAAGATCGTATGTCGTAGAAATCCTTTAAAGGGACCTTTATCCAACATCGCACATTAAAAGATTGAAGAATTGAAAAAATCATGTAATTGAGTTTTATTTTCTTTGTTCTAAATTTAAAAAAATCTCAAATAACAAAAAGATAATCTCTTATTAGATAATACAGATTTATGTCTCTCCAGATCCGAATAATGCGCTACCTTTGAATTCTTAAGGGACAGAAGTAACAAGTTGAGAGATTAAAAATACTTGACCATTTGAGTATAGCTACGTTGATTTACTGTTTTTCCGCATTGACCAATGAAATATATAAATACATAATAATGATTTATTTATTAGGAAACAATATACATTTACATATAAATATGAAAATATATAGTTTTAGAATTCGTTTTGAAACATACAAAAATCTATCTGTCGGTGGAGATAGCTCAAAATCTTCAACAAATGCGCGTGTCTAGCCGTTGCAAGCCCACTATATTCCGCCAACTCTAGTGATGTTATAAAATGGTATATATAAATATTTGACATTAAAATGTCTCGACCCCAGAATTTTTCTTCGTGACTCCAAATGGGGTTGCGACCCATAGTTTAAGAAGACTTGCTCTAGAGTAGTGAGCTTTCTTTGAGCTAGCTCACTATCGCCTATGATTCTTCCGGCGCGACAAGCCACAGTGAAGTGCCTGAAGCTGATACTTAGCGGATCCATCCCAAAGATGACTACAGTACTCCATAAAAGAATGAATACAAATATTTACTACAAGTAACAATTCAAAAGAAAACCTTTTTAATATAATATAAAATATGTATTAAGAATACTTATGCAACAAAACTTAGTATTAGGTTAATTCGAAGCGGATCTTGGAGTTATAATAGAAGTCACGTTCATTATCATCGGAGTATAATATGATGAAAGTTGGCTAGTTTCCATTCCCAACCGCGAGATAATGTTATTTCGAAATACGTGCTACGAATCATTACGAACACGAAACTGTCCAGCAAAACTGCTTCGCAAAATAGACAGTTAGACAATTTTAATTTATCTACATTTTTTTACTTATATTGTTCATTAACATTCATCATTCATTGATTTATCATTCTCCTGCCCTTACCCCACTCTAAGTGGGTTCGGCACAACATGTTACAAACATGTTGTCACATAATTTGGCTACGTCTTTTACGACCGGCCGCCTGCCTGACGTCAACTTACCTTAGTCGCCTTTTACGACACCTCGGTAAGAAATGAGGGTGGTCTATTCTATTCTACCGCATACCACAACTTATATTGTTATCTTGTTAAATTTAGCGTAACATATCTGTCGGTTAGCTACATTAATTTTTTTTGGGAAAAAACGCGTAAAAACTTACGACTGGTGGCATATGAACTAAAATAAAAGCTAAGCTTTAATAATATAAGCCTTTTTATATTGTAAACATATTCTTACAAATTTATCGATTAAACAAAAAAGACAACCCTAAAGATATTTTAATATACAACAAATCTCTCTCTCCCTCCCTCCTATCTTTCTCTCTATCCTAACATATTAATTAATATCAGCACATATTATTATTGAATGTTATAAAACAGAAAGTAGAATATTATTAATACATTAAAACTGACATCAAAACTACGTTGCTTGAATATTAAATTTCAGTCCAAATACAAAATCTATTCAGCGGTAACAGGCTGAATACATTACCTGGCTGCCTAGTATCTACAATACAAAGCTTGTTAATCAACAGAATGTAAGCTATTCATGACATCTTTAGGCTACGCCTGCTTACAAACCTACGTCTTAAGAATGAAGCATTTAAAGCACTACTCATTTAAAGATATATTTATCTGTTCCATTTGGAATACAGAAATAAAAATCTAGTTATAAGATTAAAAATCTACAACATTCAATAAAAATAATTTCGATACAATATCGGCTAAAACCATATATTTTTTTTAAGTAAATGTTTTTGTAGTAACAGTACATTTTCGTGCACACTTTACTTATTGAGAAACTTATAGGTATCGCGTGATGTGGTGCGCCAAGATTTCCTTTACAAAACGTGTCGACGTCAGCGAATGACTGAATTATTTACAACCCACTCAGTCTGAAGTGTCATGACGTATCACGAGTGAGTATAACTCTACAAATAGTTTGGAATTAAGACTTAAAGTGAGCAAGTATATCGTAGACTAACTTAGTGATATTGCGCAGTCTGTTCTGTCATATTATTTCGCGAGCAGTTCTCTCCCAGTCCATTTCAATGCACAGTGATTGAAAAACAAAACAAATTGTTTACTCAAGTTCACAAACTGTCACAGACACTTCGTTTTCCCGTAGAGACTCCAAAAATTTGTGAATTTGAAATATGTTTATGGAATAAAGAGTACTTAACAAATACTTAACAAAACTATTCAATTAATTCCTGCCTTTAGAAAACTCGTAAGTCCCCAAATATAATCTAAGATTATTTCCAACAATATGTAGGAAAATAAACAACAGCTGCTTAGATCGAGTTATTTTGTTTATTCAACAACAGGCTTGCGATACTAATAATCTAATATTACAGTTAACAAAACCTTGAAATGAGTCAAATGGCGGGACAATGATGCCACGACTGATTTTCATCTTGTACTGAATTTGTTAAATATGTACTTGAATGTGCGAGGCGTTTACGTATTTTAATATGTAATTTGTAATTTTACATTTTGTGATACTTTTTCCGACCCCCACACGTTTTTTTCAGCTTACATTAATATAGATTTTAAAATCGCAGATAGCCTCAGCGCTCATTTAGGTGGGCACCCAGTTGAAGATTTTAATCTATAGTTTTTAACCTTCACGAAAAAAATTTACCATTTCGCCACTTCGAAAGAAACCATATAAATAAGCTTAATTAGTTTCGTTAAACTGCAACCTGGTCATCTTTTTTACCACAACCATAAAGTGTGAACTGTATTAAGGTTATATGAGTTATTATGTAACTAAATTACTTAGTACTCGAAAGAGACCATATTATTTAAGCAGTATTTCAAAAATGATATCAAAAACAGTTTCTTACTAATGTTTATAAATCTGAGCAAAACAACTGATAACAACTTTAATTTCGAATAGATAATTAGAAACATGAATTAATTTAATCGTTGCAATGGACTTTGCGGATCATGACCAGCTTATTTAGTATAGATAGAAAATTGGAATTGAAAAAGATAATAATTTTATAATCAAATGTTAAATTTCAATATATAATATAAAACGATACCGCAGTTTCTCAGACGTATTATAGAAGCATTCGTGAGCCTACACGCTACATTTACGCCTTTGAATTTAACATTACAGCAAAGGGTGAAATATGAATTTTGAATTAAACCGCGTTTAAGCGTTTCATTTGAATATTATCTTGGTAAGTAGGATAAAATGTATATATTCTGTCTGTTTTAGCTATCAACATTAAAACGGTAGTCTATTTTTGTATAAAAACTTATAATACATAATAAATTATGTATTCATAATTTATATAATTAGGAGTGTATTGCGAAGATCACTTTGTGGTAGTAAATGTGTGCAGTACTTGTGAATTGTTGCGATATTATGCGATTCTCCACGTATCAGGTATGAGAACATATTTAATTTAATTGAATCGTTAAATTTTAATAAATTCAAATAATCACTATTATCTATATTGCATAATTTTTAACATTGATCTATGTATATAGTGCTTCGTCATTTTTCTTTTTCTTCCTTTCTTTTTTATCCATATTTCACTTCTTGTCATTTTCGTTCTGTTACTCAAAGGTTGGGTGGTAGAGATCCCTTTTAGGGATAAGTCCGCCTTCGTGCATGTGCTATTTATTTATTTTTTCTTTTCTTTATATTATTGTGTATGTACAATAAAGAAATAAATAAATAGAACGGATACTACACTCTACATTTAGCATTACATATATTTTCCTTTATTGAGGATTATACCCAAATAATATTTTCATTACTTTTGAACACCTATTGATACACACAATGTAAGATTATAACAGTATAATCTACATTATGTACACGTATGTATATATCATTTAAATCAAAAGTGAAAGTTCTCTTAACATTGCAAGTTAAATTTTCCTTTAAATCTATCCGGGAAATGGCATCTCGTCTGGAAGTATTGAATAAGAATCTTTACTAAACGTGAGGGCCTATGAAGATATCAACTCTCTATAAAAATAAATCTTTATAAAGATAAGGATCCATTTCATATGCCACTAGAATAAGTATTACTTAAAAGTACCTTTAATATTAAAATGGGACTGCGGAATTTACAGTTTGGTTGGCTTTCTACTTACTTCTCAATCTCTAAATAACAAAACAGGTCTAACCGTCCCAGCTGAAAACAAATTGCCGACCTTTGGCCCTCTCTACGAGACCCTTGTTAACTTGACTTTAATAAATTATTAATTCATTTGAATTTAGTACTTCTTTTTTTATTGTTTAATTTCGTAAGAAAAGTTAACCACATAAGCTATAACAATATAACCTTAGTCGCCTTCTACGACACCTCGGTAAGAAAGGATGGTGGTCTATTCTATGGAGCCGGATACCACACGACACTTACCTTAGTCGCCTCTTACGACACCTCGGTAAGAAAGGACGGGGGTCTATTCTATTCTGCCGGATACCATACGGCTTAATGCGGTCTACCATATGAACATTTAATTTTTAATTTACAAATTCATAATAAAGCTGTTCATCTATATTTATTATTTAAAAGTCCCCAAAAGTCTGTATCTGATCAATTTTCTCAAAATCTACTGTAAAAACCGTACAAGAAGCAGTGTCTTGTACGGTTTTTACTAAAAGATACGTTAATAATATATTACGATTTACGTAAATTGTATCGAACAAGTCGAACGATGTAAAAAAAACTCGCCTGCTGTGAGCTATAGTCGCGTGCGCCGCGTAAATCAACAGAGATGCACTAAAGTAATGTAGTAGAGAATTGTAGATCTACCAAAATACTATAAAAAGTTTGCGATAGCATGTCCCTATCTCTTAACAAAAACTACTTTTATTTTTAAAATTTCAATTCAGGAAAAAAATTGTGACACACAGCTGCACAGCAGCACAGCTAGTAAGGTATAATAAGAGAAAATCGAATCAAGTGTTTTTAACATTAACATTAACAAAGCTATTGAAATTATTAAATACTATTCCCTTTTAACTTTATGTCACTCATACATGGTAATTTATTTTTTAATCTTTGCCAAATTAAGGAAATAAGATTTCCCAACGGACGGCACATCCAATTTATTTTTTTAATGACGAGCCCCTCGTTACTAAGGGCATGTTATTTTGTTGAGACATTAAACGATCTCCAAAAATAAAGATGACTGAAATACGATTTAAAAAGTTTGTGAAAACGATTTGTGAAATTGCTGCAAATCCGATATCTTCACCTGTTTCTCAGTAAACTGAACTGTACAATGAAATCATCATCATTCTCTTGCCCTTATCCCACTCTAAGTGGGGTCAGCACAACATTTTATAAACATGTCGTCATATGATTCGGCGTATTTTACGACCGGTCGTCTGCCTGACGTCAACTTACCTTAGTCGTATTTTACGACAAATCGGTAAGAAAGAGGGTGGTCTATTCTACTCAACCGGGTACCACACACATTGACTCAACTTACCTTAGTAAGCACCTTACCTTGAAGAGACTAAGATAGATTATCTCACAAATGCGAGAACTATAAATTCCGATTATTTATTTGATTGAAAAACCGCATTCGGCCAAGCTAAAAATCGAGTAAAATGAAAGGCTATTGTTTACGTTGCGAAGTCATTTATATATAAAGTGCTTATACATCTTGAGTAATGTAGCTTTTTACTACCTTAACTACCTTTTTGTACTTATTCGTATAGGTTAGCGATCTGAAGGCTCAAGTGTAAACAAAGTAATAAACAGTTTTCTTTATATAAACAATACTAGTATTGAGGTTGAACATAGTTTCAAGATTTCCTTAATAATATTATACCAAAAATTAATATTAAACAACGGTAAACAGTAAAGTGACGTATTATAAGTACGATATTTTATAAAATGCATGAACGAAAATTAACGTACGTTTCATAAGGGAGATAAGTAATTGTTTAATTTTTTAAGACTTAAAAACTAATAGTACTTACTATTTTGTTGATAAACTTAGAGGTAATATATAGAAACTAATCATAGCTAAGCATAATGCCCGAAACCGTTTATCTTCAAGTAGAAAAAGCCGTGTAAGGGTGAGGAAGTCATTATGTGCTTATACGTGCCAGGTTTTGCTCCTTTGTACTTAGTGCCTGTTATACGCGAGAATATTTTTGTATTTGTACATTTCTAAATATATAAATATTCAATTAAATAAATAAATAAATAAACGGAATATTTACAAACACGGTTGTCCATCCCCAAAGTAACTCAATACCTGTGTTATGGGTGACAGACAACTGTTAAATATATACAGTTTTAAATACATACTTAAATATGAAAATATACACCTAGGGTCAAAGAACTAACATAGTGTCCATAGAAAATGTTGGAGAAGCGACCCGCGGAGCTGACGGCAGGATAATTGTCAACTGCGCCAACGGGCCAGTCAAATTAGATATCGATATCATAAAATATAAGAAGTATACATAAGGAAATTCATTTATAATGCCTCGTAGTTAGAATTATTTAAATATTTACTGTTAGCATTTGTAGGATGTGTGACTTAGTAATAGAGCGACAAAGAGAAGTTTGAATTGTGTGAAGTACCTACATGCATATTAATAGAGTAGTGGCAGAGTTGACGAATTAGGAGATAATGAAAGCGAAAAACATGTTGTGCCGATTACACTTAGGAGTGGGATAAGCGCTGAAGAATGATGAAGCATTTATAGGACAAAACACTTATTGTGCGTAGGTGTGAATCTACCTAATATAAAGACATCTTACTAAATAACACGAACCTCAGTAACAAGTGAAATAGATTAAACTAACAATCTATAGCAAGACATAGACGCGTGAGCTTCTTATCATCGTATAAGTCAACTTTGAGTGACATCAATATGGCAATCTCCGTATTTTAAGATACTTCTTACTAAGTCAAGAATCCCTATTTCCGATAATTAAGAATTTGAAAATAAATGCTATTTGAGTATTTTTGATTCCGACAGGTATGTGAAATGACAATAATGATATAAATTATTATATTCTAAGAAACTAAAAAAGTAAAAAAAAACAGCAAATCGCTTTATAATTATGTCGTAGAGTCTATCTTCTGATTATGCTTTGGTTGCGGGGGGAAACGATTGTTGAGTTTGTAATAGTGAACGTGTGTAGTGCTTATGCATTGTGGTGGCGGTTGTGGAGGTTTGTGCACCTCTGTGCACAAACCGCCACAATCTGGAAACGGAAATTATCTTATCTTTGGTTTTTCAAAATTGTAAACGCTCTTAAAATTTTTTGGTTTGAGGTAGAAACGAAAACGAAAAAGATTTCTGCGGGTACAAACGATTCCGCGTCGATCCACGTTTTCAGATTTTCGAAATTTTGTAAATGTTAAAAGTTAATTTTTCAAAATTTTCAAAACGCTGTAACTTTTTTGGGTTTTGAGAAAAATAAAAGTGGTACAAACGACCCTGAATCAGACCCTTTTGGAAAATTTTCGATTTTCCAAAGTGAGCTGCGGGTCAATTATGAAAATTCTGTAACTTTTTTTGGTTTGAGGTACAAACGAAAATAAAAGTGGTACAAACGGGTACAAACGATGGAGAACCCGATGGAAATTTCAAAAATTTTTTTTCGAAAGTCGGCTGCCAAGTTCACAGAGGTGGTTTGTGCATGTGTTTTTTACGAATCCTGTATGTATCGACTATTAGAACGGATAATCCACTCTACATCTAGCATTATATATATATATTTTCTATTTAACTTAATCACGGATTTTATTATTATGGATATTAATATGGATCTCCGCAAACGCCTAATTCTATAAATTATTTAAAAATTTCGTCTAAAATGGAATATCACTTTCAGGTGTTATTGTCGGTGTTAAAAATCAATATCCGACTGAAATAAAATTCATACATATAAGGAGTATTATACCAACATCCTACGCAGGCCGAAAAAGAGGCGTATTTAAAGTGCCGAGTAATATGTATTCATCTAAGAATAAGCAGGATAAATGGCGGCAGTCACGGGTATATTTGCCGGAAAGATTTTTCGCTCCAGTCACACGAAGAAATGTGTTTGATTTATCAGCGCTCGAGGCTGGACCTTCCGCTCGCTATAAATTTTATTGTGTTATGATTTAGGAGCGTGTATACAAGTTTATAACAAACACTTTACTTTCTGTGTACCTTATGATGTTTTTTCTATAACGGAAAATAACGACAATATTTCTGATCACATATGGGTTCAAAAAAATATAAACAAAATAAAAAAAGGTATCTTGACCCGTCAATACAAAAAAAAAATTACAATATTGATTTTAAATCTTATAAACAAAATGAATGTCTGTTTATCCTTAATCTCTCCCTTTTAGTTATAAAAAAAATTTTTTTTAAATTAAAAGGTGAAAAAGGTCCAAAATATAACTGAGAGGTTTTACGTACTCTTTAGAAATCTAAAGTGCTAAATCAATTTACAAATTTAGTTCAAGTACATTTTTTATAAGAAAGTAAATCCTTATAACTTATAAGTTTTAAAGATATCACGTTATCAATTCCACAAATGATTGTTTGAGAGTCTCTGATATCGAATTTATTCAAATTTCTACGTTATAGTTTCTTATCGTCTAAGTAAGTATAGTAGACGGCATTAAATAATGCACATCGATGTTTAGAACGAAACACCCGGCCAGTTCGGTTTCGTAGAGCGTGACAACGCTCTACGAAACTGTCACTCAGTTAGTATGTGACGTTTCACACGGGGTCGTCAGTCTGCGCGACAGAGACAATACTCTATGAAGCAGAATATAGCCGATTTCTCTCTAATCCTCGATGTGCATTATTTTTTGCTGCGTACTATATATGTTTCTCATGATAAATCCATGTAGATTTTTGCAAGATGACCACAATTTTGATTCAGCTAAGCGGCATATTCATAATCCGTAACATCCTTGCATTGGATTACCATGTTTGTGTAGTTTTGAAAATGAACAAGCAAATATAACATGAGATACTATACACTATCTAAGTTTTGGGAAATAAGCCCCCAACCGATTATATTGAATTAGGAATCATAAATGTGCTGGCAAAAAATTATGAAACAGTACTCGGTCGGAGGATTGGACAGCTTCTAATCCTTAGTGACGATTCGTAGCACGTAGGCTGAAATAAAATTAGCTGGGGGTAGAAATGGAAACCTGCCAACTTTCATCGTATTAAAACGAAATGATTATGGACGTGACTTATATTTATCCTTTAAAAGTAAAGCTTGAAATCATATAAATTATCGATCGGCCGATGGTCATACGAGTATGATCAAGTATGAAGACAACGCACTAATCGCATTCATATTGCCTTTAGATTCCAAAAATTAACAAAAAACATTTAAGACGACATTTATATGGAGTAATTTCATAATTTCGTTAACAATTCAGGATATTTAAATTTATATGAATTCTTTTATGTTGGTCCATAAACTATGAACTATTTTGTTTTGGCAATTATTCAATATCAATATATCAGCATTGTGGGGCACATTGAATATATTTAACTAAGAGTATATGTCATAAGTTTTAAAGTAGTAACTATAACTTTGGTTTTGACGTGTTCAATTGTACCTTGTAGGATTAATATCTTATATATGGAATCAAATCAAAAGTTTAAATATCTATAATTGTGCTATTCACATATTAATTTTGCTCACTAAACAAAAACCAAAATTATAGTTCGAAAAATCCATAAGAACGTCTTACAGTGGAGATGCTGTCAAATTCCTGACTGGCCTGTTGGCGCAGTGTGTAGTGCTTCAGCTCCGCGGGTCGCGGGTTCGATTCCCGCCGAGGAACAACATTTTCTATAAACAATTTGTTGGTTCCTCGAGCCTGGGTGTGTATTTGTATTTAAGTATGTAATTAAAATTATATATGTAGTATATTCACCTGGTGTCTGTCACCCATAACACAAGTATTAAGTTACTTACTTTGGGGATGGACGACCGTGTGTGTAAGTGTCCCATATATTTAATTATTTATTTATTAATAAAATTCTTGTTCTAAAGTCGTATTACATGTGAAATATTTATAAAGAGAAGTTAAAATATTACTTTAAGTTAAAAGTGTATGTTACTAACCAGTATCCGCTCTTACATGTATTACTGTAGCTTATGTTATAAGTAGGAATCATCATTCTCTTGCCCTTATTCAAGTCTAAGTGGGGTTGGTATTGCATGTTTTTCTCTTCCTTTCTCTCCTAACATTTGTCAACTCTTGCGCTACTTATTATGTATGTCATATTTAACACAATCAGACCATTCATTTGTAGGCCTCCCACATATCAACATTCATATTTAACATTTGTTAGGTCACATGATGATGTTGCAGGAATGTTCCTGCTTTAAATCAAATTTAGATTTTTGGAATGTCTAAGCTTCTCAAGATAACAATATTTCTTAGTTTTCGGGAAATTAAAACATGCCCATGAAACATTTAAAGGTTAAATGTTAATAATGGAACAGCGCTGAATTTTCAGAGTATCTCAGTTGCCCACTCGCAACCGAAAAACGCAAAAATATATCTTTTACTTGATGCATATTATAGATTAGTGGATTGGAAACGATAAACATTATAAGAAAGAAAATTACTACGAAACTATCAAGCAAAGCTGCCAAAGTTGCCAGTGCTAAAAGCATTTTCGAAAGCAGTTGTCACTCTTTTAAAAGTTAAATTAGTTCGGTTAACGTTTTTCTCATCCAATGTTTGAATAAAACATAAGACTTTTTAGCTATCCTAATGGTCTTTCCATTTTCTTTTCTTAGTGACTACATAAAATGTGGATGAGAGTGGGTTCAACAGTGGCGCGTCGAATCAAATCGCACTTCATTTGTCCGTGTCAGGGCCGTCCTCGACTGATGGATGACGGCAAACTACGGAGACCTAATGGTTTTAATTGATACTCTCATTTTAGCCGCGTCGTTATATATCACAATGACAATTTGACATACAACCAGGAAACAATGTTTTAATACAATGCATTAGTAATTAAGGGCGATTACAAAAATAGATTAACAAGTCGTGATGGCCTAACAGTTGTAGTGCGGTGATCTTCACCACAGATCCAAGGACTAGGCGGGAATTTATGAATTTTCCAGTAAGAGCATACATATATGTATTATTTAAATTATAAATTCATAAATGAATGAATATGCTATTCACGGTGAATACGAATCCTAGTTGGCGCGGCGTAGTGAATGCTATTTTCAAAAATAAGGCATCAAATAGTACCAAAGTAACAAGATAATTGTTAAGTTATTTTTCAGATTAACATCTATATTAATAATAACTAATATTAGAATGCAAACTTAACTCTCTCTCTCTCTATATTGTCTGTTTTGTACGGTTTAAGCCCTAAACGCAGATTTTCTCTCTCTCTCTCTCTATCTGTTTTGTACGGTTTTTAGCCCTAAAGGCTAAGCAGATTTTGGTAAATATTGCCATAGGTGGCGATAACCTAAACAATGGTTCTATATATAGAAATTCTTACGTACCAACTGATATTATATACACTCAAATTAAAATATAAATAATAACTAAAATTGCATTAATAATTAATATAGTTATTTTTTTTGAAATTCTAATATTTAGCACAATTTAGGTCAATAATAAAATAAAAAAGGTAGCAGAAAATGAGCTGCATATTTTTTGAACGCACAGAAAACTTTTTCAAAATATATTTTCGACCTACGCGGAAAAGGCAGTTTCTACAATAGTGAGGCATTCTTTTGTAAAGCGTCCGCTTTAAAAATTTATTGTAATGCAGTCAGAATATTGTTACAAAATTGATGTCATTGCAAGCTTCTAACGGCGACTTTCTCTGCGTTATACTGATTGAATACTGAAGTAATATTGTGACAAAAGTTGTATTCGTTAAACCAGATCATAAACTCTACTGTACTGTATAATTTGTCGGTTTTTGTGTAGTCCTTATTGCGAGATTGAATTACGAATACACTAACTTCCACATTGTATATAAAGAAGTATGGTACAAAAAAAGCCTTATTGTTAAAAAACTGACCTCTTCCAGTCAAACTTGAAACCATTAAGTTGACATATAAATCACAAGCAATCTTAAAAATACGTATATATGTAAGATATATATTTTTTGTGTTCGCAACACTAATGAAGGTGGAGTAGAAAGATGACAGTTTCGCGGTATTCTACAGAAGTGACGGTTGGTAAGACGTCTTAGGAAAGGGACTCTTAGGTATTCTGGTTGTGTAAGTAAATAGTGAACCTGGAAACTGAATATGGTGGTGATAAAGCAATTGGATTTTCTTACATATAGAAGTAGTGTTCTTGTTAATTAACTTTCAAGTAGAGGACGGATAATAATAGAAGGACTATGGCTTAATATACAAAACACTGTCATTCTTTAATCAATATGCAGTTACAAAAGTAATAATAAAATTATTTTGCTATAATCCGCGATACAGTAAATATAAAATATATATAGTGTTAAATGTATAGTGGACTATCCGTATTTTCATACCTGATTCGTGCAGGATTCGTAAAAACACATGCACAAACCTCCACCACTTCCACCAAAATACACAAGCACTACACACACACGTTCACTATCACAAACTCAACAATCGTTTCGCCCCGCAACCGAAACATCTCCTGATGATGCTACTGTACTGTATCGCGGATTATAGCAAAATAATTTTATTATTACTTTTGTATTATGGATCTCCGCAAAGTAAGGCCTAATTCTATAAATCAATATGCAGTTAAATTATTTTAACAACAAGAAAGACCTCATACATAGACAAGTGCTTGTTTCCTCTATTCTCTAAAGCAATCCCACTGTCTTAGAACCTCTACTATATATTTTAAGCTGCACACACAGTTGTAAGAAATATCATCCAGGTTGAATTTATTATAGCAATCGAACAGCCACATTGTCCACGAACGTGATAGCTAGTAAAATCACCTATTCATGGAAAATTTTAAAACCTACATTGTTATTCCTATTTTCCATTATATGATATAATGTATAAATTAAATTTCACTACGCTAATTTTTGGCAAATATATACATTTGAAAAATGTCCATTCAAAAAATTATGATACAAACGGATTTTAATTTAAGATTCTACTTTTACTTATTTTTACTGGTCGACAATATTTTGACCTCGATATTGAATCCCAGTAGAATTTAAAGTTTTACATAAACTATATGACATTCTAACGAGTAGTGTTTGCCATCATCATCAAGATTTTCCTACCCTTACCCCACTCTACGTGAGGTCGGCACAACATGTTTTAAACATGTTGTTGTTGGGTTAGGAAATTATTGGGCTAGGAAATTGACGACCGGCCGCCTGCCGAATGTCAGCGTACCTTAGTTGACTTCTACCACACCTCGGTAAGGAATGAGGGTGGTCTATTCTACTCAGCCGAATACCACACGGCGGAGTAGTATTTACCATTATCCTGTAACTGAGAGTATCACTATACTTCGGAAATAAATGCAGTCACCGCTTTTTTGTTAAACAACGTGCATAAAGCGAAATCTACTAGTCAACTATTTATGTTACACCTTTTTATAGTTTAAAGGAACTGTGAATGTATATTGTGCCTAGTACTTAGCAAACGTGAATAAATTTGCATCTGGCACGCTAGCGGCGGCATGCCAAGAATTTATGCTAACAAACCTGCATATTCATATGTTTCTTAAAAAGTTTTTGTCGTTATCTTAAAGTAAAGCACATAAGAAAATAAGTATTTAGAAATAACAAGATCTCATATCAATTTTACTCCCTGATATCATACCAACAAGCTCAGTTTAATTGTAACCTTCTTTTCAATGGATACAACGAAGAAATGCCAAAAGAGTACAGATTTAGAATACAGAGTTGACTCGGTAAATTTTAAACAGGCCTTTGTTTCCTTACACTAATGGCTTAGAGACATAACATTGGCATTAGCAACTATTCATAAAATATTAGTCACATATAGATGTAAGCTTTCAAGTATGTAATTTTATACCCTTAAATAGCCCGCAATAGATATACCTTTCTTTCGAACGAAGTACATTCTGGTTTAAGGAATCAATCTCAGCGGCAAAATGAATAGAACATCAACAGGGATTAAAGCGAAGCATCAGTTTGTTGTCCACAAATTTATTCACATTCCATTAGTACGTGTCGACAGCGGGTCTTGATAGATTGATTGTAGGACCTCGCATCCGATGAATTTAAAAAATTTGCTGTGCCTGAGCTTGCTTTTAATCTGGTAGTCCTTTGCAGATTTCGTTCACGTTTTTGTTTTGTAAATAACTTTTTGGCGTGATTTGGTCGATTATATAAACACCAGTAGAAATGGCCCAGGCGTTAAAGTTGAAACCCCTAAAACTATGTTTTTTTTTTAATTGCTCATACATTAATAAACTTAGTAAAGTAAAGTAAAGTAACAGCCCGTTGTTATGCCCACTGCTGGGCTAAGGCCTCCTCTCTCCGTTTTTGGAGAGAAAGATTGGAGCTAAGACCTACCACGCTGCTCCAATGCGGATTGGTAGGTTACACATATCCCTAGAATTCTCTAGAGATATGCAGGTTTCCTCACGATGTTTTCCTTCACCGAAAAGCGTGTGATAAATTGCAATTATCAATTAGACACATAAGTTTTAATAGAAAAACTCATTGGTGCCTGCCCGGGTTTGAACTCGTGTTCCCCTAGAAAGAGTCGCACGGTCTCACCGCTGGGCTATCACAGCTCTTTTAACTTAGTAACTAATTTTGATTAATTTAAAGCCATGTTGAAACCTGTCTAAAATCAACATGGAAAACAAATGATATTACAACTAAGCGATTAAACTGTAACACCATACGCATTAAGCGATCGGGATACATTATTTTTTGATTGTTTTATTAGGTATCGCGTATTACGTATTAAATTATGATTATATTGCATCTGCAAATGTTAAAAATTTGTACGGTAAAATATATTTTCCGTAATTACATCACGTTATCACACAGCAATTGGACGCGTTGATATACGACGAGAAAATTTCGTTAAAATATCGTTGTAAATATTTAAATTGCGCAACTGCCAAGTTTCCATGCATAGGTACACGAAGATATTTAACAATGGAAACTTAATATATTAAGTAATATTCAAATTAGTCTTTATTCAAATTGGCCTATTACAAGCACTTTTGAATCGTCAAATTAAAATAAAAATGAAAGTACGACTGGTTCGGAAAGGTGCTCTTCGAAGAAGAATCAGCAAGAAACTTGGCGGTCACTCTTTTCAAAAATAAATATTACAATATTGTATTTACTATTGTTAACAAATATAGATTACAATATCATCTAGTGTGTAGCCGGTTGCAATTTAGTTTTAAGCTTTCATAAGAAAGCTATGTTAATGATAACATTAACATAGTCTAAACTTAAAATGATTTTGATTAAAAAAATAGCTTAAGCTTATTATCTAATTTATGACATTAAGATACGCTCTTAACCACCACGCATTCGCAAACAGTATACAAAGCTCGAATTTTATATATTGTTAAAAGCCGTAGATATCTATTGCAAAAATATTTTATTTTTTATAATTTTATATGCTTGTAAATGGCACATGAAATAATCATATCAGTAAGAGTAAGATCTCATTGCAGGATCACGGACATTCAATAAAATCGCTAAACAAAAACTGCGTTTACCTAGAACAAATTCTATTGTGAACAACAAATAGTTTGAATAAATTTTGTAAGCATAAAAAAACGATTATTTTAATGAACGACTACTTTTTTGTATTAAGCTCACGTAAAAATAATTGTAAACTCAATCGCCGTTACGTTACATACAGTCATGGACCGTAGGGAAGGGAAATTTCTTGACAATGACTAAAAAAACGGAATAATCAATTTATAAGTCAGTTTTTGGCACACCGTATTTCATGCTCTAAGGTGGCATATAAGTAGAACTCAAGTTGGGTACTTTCTCGGGAGACGAAAAATTTATTGAAGCTGTAAGCGACAAAGTTTTACTAGAAAGCTCTACACTAGGTCAAACTCGTATAAAGATATTAGACTAAGTTCTAAGTGCCGGTTTACTTATTAAAGTTAATATCTTATTTAAATATGTATGTAATTATAATTATTTTACTCACAGAGTTTCAAAAACTTAAATAAAACGTCCATATTCTAAAATCAATGACTTGATAGTAATATCTTTACCTAACGACACGGAGATAATCATAGTCATAAAAACAGTCTCCTATAAGACTTCATCTCAAACTCAGATACTAATAAGGGTTCTGAAATGACACAATCTTAAGGAATAATATAAAAGCACGGTATGCACACAGAAAATACCGCTCCTTTCCTGAAGTTTCTATTTCAAGCATGCACATGTTTCCCTGAAAAGTTTCAATAATTTGTAAACATTTCCACAAAATGTCCATATTAAAAACAGAGAACATTTCGCAATTTGCAGGCGGCGAACTTTTATGTCAGCAGCCGTACGTGAGTCGAAACGTGAGCAGCAAGATTAAACATGAATTATGTTCCGAACAAGGATGGCCATAAAGGATGCAGCAGACGGATAATCTATCTTTCGATGATAATATTCTTTATATATACTGAGGTATTATAAAGCTTGATCACACCTATATTTTAATCACTTTTTCCTCCAAACAAAGGCAACATACATCTGAAAAAGATAGCTAACTTTACTAGACTTCTTTCATGAATTCTTATAACTGTATAGCTTATGTCCACGAAGTCAAGAGCTGACTATAAGTTTGTCCTGTATTTTAGATAACAAAAGTTTTCATAATCACACTGGTCAATAGGGTTAGTAATCGCAATGGTGTTTTTTTCATTCTAATAACGCCTAACAAATAGTTATCAGCCTAGAAGTCAGTAGTTAGTTGGTCAGTAGCTTTACTCTATCATATTTATAATCTATAAGAGAAAAGTAGAATACCACATTCTCGCAAATTAGTTATTTCGGTGACAACACGTAGCGTTAGCCAATAGTGGTACTATTTGCTAATGTTCTAACTTTGTATAATTCTTTAGGAAAATCTTAACATTGATCTATTTGTTTTACCTTTTGTTATAATAAATACTTAATTTTAACAAATCCTTGTTTCTCGTCTCAGATGCATTCAACATCGCGATCCTATCTATTTTGAAATAATATAAAATTAAAATCATCACGCCTTTAAGATTCCTTGAATTTACTATTTAAACAGTACGGGGGAGAGAGTCTTTGAAAATATTTACATTTTGTGTTTATTTGGTAACCGTAAAACAACTTATAAAGTTTTCGTTAGCAGATAACTCTGGAACAAAAAAATAGAGGTTTTCGACTTCTTACCGTAAGCGAGGTACTTTCTAAAAGTTGCGAAAACGTGGCATTGAGTTATAGATTCCAAGCTGGTTTCTGTTGCACATGTTTTGTTTAGTTTTTCAGAAAACAAAGTAATTCCTTTTATGCTATGCATTTTTCTATAGATTACATTTAACAGTGATATTATTCATCAAAACATGTCGTGAAACATGTTTGAAAACTTTCAAAGTTTAATTTCTTATATTACAGATAAGGCTTTTTGTTTGTTACGTTGAAATAAGAACAATGTCTTTGATAATTAACATAATTTAAGCTCGTAACTGTTTTCACAAGTGTCCACAGTGATGACTGAAGCGTAATAAAGTTCCCATCTATACTGACATTTTAAATCCGACATTCTGTAAGTTACGCTTTAACGGCTAATCCGCTCAATATTTAGGTAATTTGGTACATTAGTAGCCTATAGAACGGGCTATTAAGATCAGACAAATTCCTGTTCTTCCTTTTGGAACAAGAAAAACCACATTAAGTAATTGAAGGTATTCTAAAACTAAATTCCACGCGAACAAAATCGCGGATACAACTATTTTAGTTAAAAATATTTGATAATAAAATCGATTGGTTCTAATTTTGTTGACATTTACTTGTAGCCGTGGTTTTTCATAACATCATTTTTTTACATCTATGTTAAATGTCTAAATACGGGATGTACCAAATCAAACAGTGGATAATGCTGTAACGTAAACTAAAAACAACGTTGTTTGAAACGTGGGCTATCAAACATTTGCGGGTATCCAACTGTACAAATTTTATCGAAAATCGTTACGATGAAACTAGGACCAGCGTGCCGTGGCTATACATAAAAAGTACACATAATTAACGGCCATTACACTTATTCTCGTGTTGAGTATCTTCGCTGGGAAACTAATTAACTTTTTTACATGACATATTAGCGTTCAATCACTACAAAAATTAAGAAAATTGATCAATTACAATTAATTTATGATAGAATGCATGAACCTAAAAAAGTTGATTGACCCTTACATAATATCCGTTTGTATAGGGCAGGGTAGGTGAATCTTTATGCATCAACGCCCCTTTAGTTTCTAAACAAATAATTAATAGTATTTATCCTGCCATTAAAATTTTTTACTTGTGGTTAATAGGAAAGTAATAAAAAAATTAAAAAGTATCGATCAACTCTAAACTCTTTAATTAATACCAAAAGTCATTTTTGCAATATCCCACTTAAACGTATAGTTTAATTATTGTATAAATAATGCGACTTCTGTTGCAGATTAGATTACATTGTGCAACCGCGTTCGGTCTTCAAAAATAATCTTAATTAACTTTTTTTCTTAGTGGATTGTGAATTTCGGTGACGTGCCCAAAATAGCACCAATCCCACGCGCGTTATTAGTTCGCCATTCCTGGTAGCGAACTAATAACAAAGCCTGGCAATTGAATCACGGATACTTAACTGAAAATATTACCTTACCCTATGAATTTGTAGCCGGCCTTTAGGTCACAGAAAATACATAAATAAATAATATCGTTCAAAATCGATGTCGCTAAAGATAAGTGCTGTTGATACTTAATTGGATTTCGCCGCATGGCTGTAAAGCCATTAACTAATAAATTGAAACTGCCAGATACACCTAAGCAGTTAGTAATTAAATGATACAACATTAGTTATATCTTTGTTGTGGATGGGATACAATATTACATTTTAACTTTTGCTCAATATACATAGCACTAGTGATTATATTTTTAACAGCAATTTTTTTGTTCAAAAATAAAGTAAACACTCAAAATCTTTTCACCTATCAAATATGATTTATTTTAAAAATTAACGTGTTTATATTATGCTTTTGTGGATGTAACATCAAATGAAAAATAAAACCTAGTTAATTCAATTTTTCTGTAAACTTGAGGATGGCATTTCAACTTACTCACTGGAACACTTAAAAGAACTCTAAGTGTAGATGCAAAAATGGAAATAAAGGATACATATATCTTTTTGTAAAATACCAGTATTAATTTAGTAATCACTCTAATTTTATATATGAACGTAAAGCTGTATAAACTAATATCCTAAATTAATGTTTAGAGACCGACTATACTCACGTCTTGTTTCACTCACTTTATTGCGCCGCGTAAAGAGATCACGAATAAGAGCCCCGTATGGGCTTGAAACTAGTCGGGCTGATCCGATAAAATACGACGTGAGTATAGCCGGTCTCTAAACATGAATCATGAATACCACTCACGATAGTTTAAAATAATATCTTAAACCTTCTGCTGAAACAGTCAATTTCCCTGATTATAAAAAAACATAGTAAAAAAGTAGATTTTTTATAATAAGCCCCGCTTGTATTTACGATAATAAGACATAAAATATTAAGTGATTCAGGACTTTTTTTCCATCGATTAAATAAAAGATGTCAATATAAGTTAGGTAATTTTCCATACGAATTTTAATAACAATTAAATTTCTGAAAAGGATAGTGGAAATAGATCAGATTCTGTGACTTTTATATAAAAAGTTTATTTAGTACTTCATGGTAAAATCTTTATATTACGCCGTGTGGTATCCGGCAGAATAGAATAGACCACCATCATTTCTTACCGAGGTGTCGTAAGAGGCGACTGAGGTAAGTTGACGTCAGGCAGGCAGACGGTCGTGAAATACGTAGCCAAATACATGCGACAACATGTTTATAACATGTTGTGCCAACCCCACTTAGAGTGGGATAAGGGTAGGAGAATGATGATGGTATACTCTTTATATTATTATAAAATAGTAAGAATTCCGTTCACGCCGCGGTAATACCATAAAAAGCTTTGGAATAAGGACCCAGAGGGACTTGACTAGTCAGGTTCACCCGATATAAGACGTGTAGCCGGTTTCTATACATTTGCTAAAAAAATAGTCATATCTCTTTTCAAAGTATCAGTAATACATTTATATTTAATCAGAAAACTGTATGGCATACTAAGCAAAAGACAGTCGCAGTTACAATTTATATTAACCGGAAGTGGATATTGTCTGCGAACACGCGATGATAACTCGTGAGGTCATGAACTAGCGCTTTCACATATATTACTTTTGTTATAGTTTATAGGAGATATAAGGCCACCAAAACTATATATGCTTTGTTTTTCGTTTGCAAAATCTTTTAACTATACTTAAATTTTTACTCATAGTTTTCGAAGTGTAAATAAGTCATTAAGTGTCAGTTAATGTCAATTTAATACCAAAGCAAAAAATTGGCAGCTTGTCTGTTTACTACAGATTTTATACTAAAACTTATTGGAATTAATTAAAGTTTGTAAATTTAGTAAATTTTAAATATCTATCAGACTTATGAATTTTAACAGGTAACTCATTGACGCCTGCCCAGGATTTGTGTGTGTTTGACTCTTGAAAGAGTCGCACGGTCTCACCGCTTTCACAGCTTGTATTATGTAATGAAATATAATTACTTACTCTGTCACCCACACAATTCAATCAACTGCAATTGCATTTATCTCAAGTATTTTACAAATAATAATATAATTAATGATATTTTTTGCTTGTTCTTTCTTCTCTTTCTTTTCGAACCACCAGTAGAGTTGAGGATTCAAAATTTTTGACAAAATTACTTGAATAAAGAATAATTTGAATTTAAGTTTAATTTAATTTATTCGTAACTTATGTTCCAGTAGAACACGTCTCTCGGTGAAATCGAAAAGTGTGATTGATCGTTATTTGAATACATTACAAAAAAATTGCGAATAGTCATTAGTTTTTTGTAAGTACTACTAAATAATGTATGCATTTAAGATATGACAAATTGAATTTAGTTTCTCTTCTATCTACATTGTTTAAAATTAAGTAAATAATAATAAAAAACAAAGAACTCAACTTAATAAAATATTTATAATTAAAAGAACAAGATTCCAAATAACATTCTGTAATTACAAGTTGGGCCTTAAGAACTGCACTTATATAAATTTACATCTGACAAGCTTAGTGCTGGTGCCAAGAATTTCTGCTAACCAACTGGAATATTCATGCACATCTAATACCTTGGTATTTGTTTTTTATTGGTGTCACAATAGTACTGGATAAGTTAGATTATATAACCATGTAATATAATTAAAGTCTCATGCGATAAATGAATTGACGGACAGATAATAGGTAAAGCTATTATATTTTGCAAGAATTGATAGACTTTGAAGAACTCCACTAAGAAAGAAGATACAAGTTTTAAATAGTAAAAGGAAATTAGAAAATCTAACTCGGAACTTTCGGAAAAGATGCTCCGAACAAAAACACAGCGATAAACTTAGAAGTTAGAAGTCTAAAGAATTTTTCATTATGCTAATATTTTAAACTTGGCCTGATTAACTGCTAAATGCGGCAAAAATTGTTTAAAATAGGATTAAGCGTTGATCATGAACACCCATAGATGAGTTACAATTTAAAAAATAAATACTTAATAGCCAGTTTGTTATTTTGTTATATCCCTTTAAACGGTTTTAGTGTACTACTTTGAAATATTTTTATGCAACTGCAAATTACCGAGCATTGCAGCTGTTGGCGTTAAAAGTTTTTACAATAAAATATCTTTCCCGTAACTCACAACGCTATCACGCGGTAATTCGTACCCATATAGATATACGAGCAGACGCTTGAATTACATTTTCAACGTTTAAACTTCGAAATTGTCAAATTACTCATGGAAAATTCAGCTAAAAGTTGAATAAATGAAAGCGGTTATAACGAATTATTTAACTGCAACATTCGGCATGCGGGCAGTCGGCTATTCGGTGACATATCAAACTTATTACAAAATTGAAATAATTAAGTTTCATTGCGATTTTTTTACAAATTAGAGACATTATTACAAATTACATTAATTACATTATTTTAAATATTCAAAAAATCATGTAAAAAATTATATACTTGTAATATATGAAATGTAGAGATCGCCTTCTACTGCCCATTTCTAGCTTAATCCATAATAAATTACAAAACTAGCTTATTTATTTCTTTAGCTTTGCATTTAGCGGATAATTTTGCAGCTACTTTGAGAAAAAAGTTTGCAATAATAAGTTCTTATTATTTAAAAACTCCAGCCGCGTATCTAGAGATAGATTGAAGAAGAGTTGAGAAGATAAATTTCTTAATTGGCAATACATTTGAGTGTTTCAGTTGATAAGTACAATAAATTATTTCATTAACTGGTACTTCATCTGGTGTGGCGATCTCGTGAAAGACCTATATCCAGCAGTGGACGTCCATCGGTTGACGAAGAAGAAGAACTGGTCATTGTATTTAATAAAAAATATTTTTAATTTTCGATCCTATATACTATATTATTAAAATAATGAGTGTGTGAGCGTCACATCAATCTTAATCACTCTTCACTAGTTAGGCACAACAGTAGTTTTGGAATTGCACACACCTCAGAGAGAGACAATAACGTATTGTCATGCACACACCTCTCAGAGACGACAACGTGTCGTCCTTAGAACGTCCGCGAGGCAAGTGTCGACCAACCATTTGAATGCGATGGTAGACGGACAAAATTGATGCAGTAATGTTTTGTATCACTACCCACTAATATATTGTGCAAAGATCGAACAATGAGTATTATTAAAATACTATATAATTTCGCAAAGTAGGGCGCCTTTTGATCTTAGATCACTACGTTTACTACGTACTAGTTTTATTGTCCGTTGTTGTATCTGGCTGACTAGAATAGCCCACAATCTTTCTTACAGAGGTGTCGTAAAAGGCGACTAAGGTAAGTTGACGTTAGGCAGGCGGCTGGTCGAAAAATAGCCAGCCAAATCATGTGACTACATGATTATACCATGTTGTGCCGACCCCACTTAGAGTTCGGATAAGGACAGGAGAATAATGATGGTAGTTCTATTGCCAGTAATAATATCAAATTTTCAGAGAGGCATATTTAAAGAATATAGAGTATAATCTATATTGTAGAATATAGAATATAGAGAATAAGAGTATATCGTATAAAATGGTAGAAGGTCCAAAAGTTAGAGTAGAAGCACATAGTTTAAGCAAGCAGTTCCATGGACTGTTTATTTTCGAGGCACATGTTTGAAAACGAAATAACTTCGATTCACTGGAAACATGCCAACTCTCATCAAATTGAACGTAATGATAATTAACTTGGAATGGTATTTTTATGTTATAATTATCAACCGATCAATTGCCACGATAATAAATTATTGTTGTAGAGTCATTGGTTTTTGAGATATTTACATTATGTCTTAACTGAAGAGAAACATGATAAAACATATGCTTAGGTTGTGTGTTATTCCTGATATTATTACCCTTGTATTTTTAATTTTTTTTTTATGTAAAAATAAGCTATGAAAGCACTTTGAAATATTATGTAACCTAAAATAAATGAATACACAACAACATTTGTTTTAAGAACTGCCTGTTAAAAATGTGTCCTTATTAACAGAAAAATTAATGATATCCTTTATTTCTTTGCAAATGCAATTAAAAAACAGAAGGATAGAAGGCTATCGAGCTGTCTGCAGCTAGTGCTCGAGCAAGAGAAGCCTCGAGAGACCGACTCAAGATTTTCTAATCGGGTTTTTTTGAGAAATTATAGGAATCTGGCAGAAACATCCTACTAATATAATAAATGCGAAAGTTTGTGAGTATGGATGGATATTGGTTACTCTTTCACCAAAAAACTATCAGACGGATTTGGATGAAACTTTACAGTTATGTAGGTTATACATCAGAATAACATATAGGCTACAATTTGTAATGATTTTATGTAATATAAAGATACATACATGTCAATAAAGTTGGAAATAATCTGGCCTCTGAGAGTTATCTTGGCGTACGCTGCTTAAACTATTGGAGTTACACAAAGATTATGTAGGGTAGTATTGATTGTCTTCAATAGTTGTAAATAAAAGTTTGCGACAACATATATCTACCTTTTATGTGGAAGCCACTATGACCAAAATTGTGAATCATAATTTAAATTAAATTTGATACTATTTTACAATGCACATTTTAGCACACTTATAAAACTGTTATAAAAATCAATACATTTGTTGCTTTCAGTATTTCATGTATATAAACTTTGTCTTTCAAAAAAAGGAATTTGGTCGAATAGTTAAAAAGTGATCACGATATGATTGACTTGAATGGAGCGTCATAGAGCGCCTAATAAGCGCGACGCGAGAAGATTGTATGGAATCCGAAAGTTTAAAGTTAGACATCTAAAATTTTGAATGTACGAGTAAATAAACAAATATATATTTACTTAAAATGACTCTTCACGAAACATAATGTAGCAGACCAAATTCCACGCGAGCGAAGCCGCGGGAAAATACTAGTCAATAATAATTTAATGACTCCGACCAAACCACTAACACGCTTTCAGTTTAATTGGCAACAATTTACCAGTGACAATAGACCATTATATTAGAGTATAGAATGAGTGGAGCATGGCATGTTCATATTCAAGAAATGTTATTGGATGATACAGAGACTTTGGTGTTAACAATAACCTGGATAAGTAATTTGCTGATGGATGGATTTGCTGTACAAATACAAAAATACTCACTATTATGTGTGTAAAAATTCCCAGGGTCGTGACGCAATCTACTAATGTTTAATGTGCCATCCTTGATAGTATGTTTCCGGTGGTTATTCGTAGTAATAAATTCATCTAGAGTCACAAAGAAAAAGCCCTAAAAATCGCCTCTTACTATTATAATTTATTAGGAGGGCGGCATTTGTTTGCGTTGCGCGCAGCGTTTGACTTTCTATCATATTATGAAGTAAAATAATTTAATATATTTTAATAGGTAAGATAAGGGTTCCTCAAAAGTACTATTATATTTTACTGAAATTTAGTCTTTGTTGTGTGGCTTAATATAACAATAGCGATGCAGTTTAATGTGAACCGCACTTTTCTAAGTAAATAAATATATGTAATTTCAGAGGGTGCCTTATGCTAGACCAACGTTTCTACAACTTATATGTCATTAGGTCATTGGCCGCTGTGAACTTACGGGTCTTTTATAAGATAAACTTTCCATCCAGCGATGGTCTACCAACGCTGCTTCCTACGGTACAGTGAACCTTATTTCAAGACTTTGGAAAATCAAAGATTATTAGATCTTCTTATTATTGGTAGTTAAGACGCAAATAGTATTTACTTAATATAGCTGCGTAATATTAACGTTACTTTTTGTGATTATATTTATTTATGATATATTTATTATTTATAGCAGATTATATAATTCATTTTACCCGCTGTGTGGTATCCGGTGGTCCGGTGGAGGTGTCGTAAAAGGCGACTAAGGTAAGTTGACCCACCGTGTGGTATCCGGTAAAATAGAATAGACCATCCTCTTCCTTACCGAGGGGTCGTAAAATAAGACTAAGGTAAGTTGACGTCAGGCAGGCGACCGATCGTAAAATACGTAGCCGAATCATGTGACAACGTGTTATTAACATGTTGTGCCGACCCCACTTAGAGTGTGATAATGGCAGGAGGATGATGATATATATTCATTTTACATTAATAAGAATTTTTTGGAACAATTCAATAGTTCACCAATGATATAATAGACATTATGTATATTTGCAGCCTTATCTATAAGTATATTAGAGTAATATGTATGTATTTATTTTTAAGTATAATATATGTTTTTTTCTTCTGTATGCAAAAATAATAAATATACTAGTACAGAATAAAGTTAAAGATATGTTTCACTAAATTGTATTTGAAATGCTTTAAGCTGGTTTTATATAGTAATAGAAGAACTCTGAATACAAAAGTAATCTTGGATTGAACAAATACACGTTCGTTTAAAAGTTAAATCACTACGGTCAACGTTTCTCACCCCGCGTCTGAATAATACATATACTTTTTAGGTCTTTTAATGACCTTGGCTCCTTGTTTTTCTGGAATATTGGGTTTAAGGGGATGGTGGAAGGTCGAATACTTTTGAATGTTGTGTGCCTAACTAATCCAGTTATACATTAACGTTTTATCATTTATCTAGCCAGTGTCTCAAAATCTCTAACCGTTTTTCCAACGCATATATTTTTTCTGTGCTGTTTCTCAGTGTAAGATACTATCATATGGTGATCAAGGTCGCTGCTCTGAAAATTAATTCTGAGTCAAGAAAAATCACAGGTTAAAAATAACGTGTTTTTATTCGTTGGGAGGAAAAATTCCTAACGGAAGCTTACCAGCCAGTAAGGAGTGTCCGATTTACACGGACGAAATGCCCAGGAAGATCTCTTAGGCCAACAACCGCTTCAGCATAAGTTCATGCAAGCCCTCTTCTTCCCTCTCCACTCTTTTTAACATTATGAATTTAATCATAGATTACCCTACAAAGATGATAAAATCAAATACATTGTTTGTCCTTTCAATTAAATCTTTCAAAACACTTTCATATCACATAGTAAACACATTAATATTTAAGATTGTTCATCACCATCGTAATATAAGCAAAATTTATGCATAAATGTGATTAATTCGCTGTTTGTTATGAGTATGCATAGCGTGTTCAAACCCCTTATTCGTTTATAAAACATTTTCGCTTTCGCTTATTGCTTTGCTAAACAATTTCGTGATTAAAAAATATAAAATCACATACGCACTTGTTGGGGAAACCATGGAAGTCATTTTGTATTTGCTTGAATTATGACCACATACGTGTTTCCATGTAAAATACCTCACGTATGCCATAAACAATGCAACCATTTAAGTTAAAATGGTGAATTGTTTCCCGAACACTGTCAAAAAGACACAAAAATATAATTTAATGTTTTCATTCTACTCTTCTTCCGAATCGTCCCCTCAGTGCTGAAGGTCGTGACCCTTTTCTCTGTTTTGCGATCAGCAAATTCAAATTCAAATTCAAAATATTATTTATTCAAGTAAACTTGTAAACAAGTGCTTTTGAATCGTCAACTTTACTGCTGGTTCGGAAAGCTGTTCCTACCGAGAAGAGCCGGCAAGAAACTCGGCGGTTGCTCTTTTTAAAATATAGATCTTAGAACTAGTTTGACATAGTTTGAAATAAAACATTTATTTATTACTGTCTTGTACAGAGTAGAAGCGCACCTATATCCACACATCCTTATCATCTAAGTAATCTTCAACAGTATAGTAGGCTTTCAGTATCAGCCTTTTTTTAACAGTGGTTTTAAACTGCTGTAATGGCATGGTCAAAATTGATTTCGGAATTTTATTATAGATATATTAGCAGTTCGGAATACTGCGATACTGATAGGTAAATTTAGTTATTCCGATATTTGGTCTGACCCTCGTTTCGGACTCCGACCTTTGGATCATTATTCATTCTAAATATTTTAAATTTAACTACAATCCATTAATATACTCAACTACACAACAATTCAAAATCAAAATCAAAATAATCTTTATTCAAATAAACCATTTCAGGCACATTTGAATCGTCAAGCATCAATATGATTAATGAAGCTACAACTGGTTCGGAATGTTGCTCTTACCGCGAAGAACCAGCAAGAAACTCGGCAGTCAATCTTTTAAATATTTTCAATTATACATTATTGAACCATTTTCTTGTATGAGGCTGAGAGGATTTTCAAATCCAGGCTTTCTATCATCCAAATAATATTCAATTTTGTAATATGCTTTACGTATAAGCATATTTTTTTACAGTTTGTTGGAATCTTTCTGTACGCTGGTCGAGAATGGATTGAGGAATTTTATTATAGAAGCAAATAGCGAGACCAACAGATGAGTTGCTAACTCTGCTGAGTCGCGACGCAGGTATCACAAGCTTTTGTGACCTCTCATATGTCTATGATATACATCAAATTTTGTTTTATACATACTTATATTTTTCCGCACATATAGAACATTACTATATATATATATAGTAATGTTCTATATGTGCGGAATATATATATATATATATATATATATATATATATATATTGTGAGTGATTCATATTTTGACGTGTTGATTTTTTTCGTGAAAGTTATATTCAAATAGGTGCATTGTAATACTCGTGTATATTGATTAAATATACAAATTCTAAGTGTTTATTTCATCTATTACGATGAATTTATGCTGCGTTTGACATTTTAGTAAGTCGGTCATTAACAAAATGACTTAATAGTTTCAAATTTAATAGTGAAATTTGAATTGTATTGCTGTACTCGACCTACTTTCCCGCATTTTAAATAAAAAGCAGCGGACAATTATGCACAATGGAAGCCACTCGAAGTTATGCAAGCTACGGCTACGAGCTACGCCGTAGCAAGCGTGGCACGTAGCAGGAAATGTAGTCACTCTCGGCTCAGGAATCCTGCCAAACTTGCTTAATGATAATGAATATATTTTAGATTCTTGGTAAGATTTAATACTGTTCTTAATTCAAAACAAAAATAGTCTGCATTGTCTGCACTGGTTCGAAATATGGTCTTATTGAGTAAAACCGGTAAGAAACTTAAGTATTACTTTTATAACTATGCTAAGAATATTATTAAGTTAAGCGCATCATTCAAATCCAACATCTCATTCATCTCTTCAATTGTATAATAGGCACTGCCAACAACTGTAGTTTTAAGAGCTATTTTGGATTTGTGTAAGGACAAGGCCAAAACTAATTGTATTTTTTCTCATGTAAACGTAAACTCACGCCCACAAACAATTTAAAAATTTAGTGGAAGCCATGCTATGGGCTCCATTACCGTTTTGTTTGTTTTATGTTTTGCTATTATAAATACCCTACAAATATGTCTTTTCTTTTGCTTTAATTAAATATAATGAATAGAATAGTCTCAAATGAAGAAAAATATGGATTGCAAATATAAAAAAATAAATCCGGTTAACAAACACTAAAATGAATACTGTAATCTGTAATATTATTCTGGCATTCTCATTATACAAGAAAGCTTTAGATTTACTGCGTCAGGTCAAAATTGGTAAAGAGAGTAGATAGGTTTAGTTGTTATTAATAAGTATGAACAAATGTCGATTCTATGAATATATTAATTTCACAACAGATAGAGAGTAGAATTCCGTGTGGTATCTAGCTGAGAAGAATAGACCACCCTCATTTCTTACCAAGGGGTCGTAAAATACGACTAAGGTAAGTTAAAAACATGTTAGTCACATTGATTTTCAATATAGTATAATATATGATTCTTTGCTTTTTTTATTAACTATATTTTCTACAATACATGGAATAATCATTAAATTGTAACCGAAGTACGACAAAGACCAAGTTTAATCCCCGCTGGCTCTAGATTATTGTTTAAGTACTATTCAAAGAACTTTAGAGATAATAATATGTTAAGTTATATAAAAATATTAGTTACATCTAGCAGTTATTTCTATGTATGAGCGATTGAAAATATTTTGTAAATAACCAACGATATCCTGAAATACTATAAAACAAAGTGTCCCATCGCATCTATCTGTTAAGGATAAAGAGATTTCTTTAAGGTTTACTAATAGACAGATTGATTCACGAGGAAATTTTTAGTGTTAAATTTTTTAAAATCTCGTCTAAAAAAGCGCCTGGGCGTTTTCATTAAAATATCTACTTAATCCCTTCGGGATACATGAAACCTTATTTATTTATTTATGATTTATGTCTATTTGTAGTAACTCGCCGTGTGGTATCCGGCAGAATAGAATAGACCACCCTCCTTACTTATCGAGGTGTCGTAAGAGGCGACTAGGTATTTGCCGTGTGGTGTCGGCATAGAATGGACCACCCTCATTTCTTACTGAGGTGTCGTAAAAGGCGACTAAGGTAAGTTGACATCAGGTAGGCGGCCGGTCGTAAAATACGTAGCCAAATCACGTGACAACATGTTTGTAACATGTTGTGCAGACTCCACTTAGAGTGGGATAAGGGCAGGAGAACGACGACGATCTATTTGTAGTAACGCTTTATATTTAAAATATTCCAGTGTCTGGCAAAGATCTTACTTTTTTTGCATGTGTTTGGCATTTAACTGAATAAAAAATATAATAAAAATAACTTTATTAAATCTAACATTTTTGTGCATGACAAAATTTAAGCAATCCTGTTAACATAGACTTCTTTAGTTAAAAGAATACTTGACGCAGGGTTGCCTCGCATCTGCCCTTGGTTAAAATTGAACAATATAAAGACTATTAGGTATATGAAAGTAAAAAAAATAAACAATAATAAAAAGTGTACTGTATACTGCTGAAAGGTGATAGATTTCTATAGAAAAAACCGCCGTAAACGAGTAATTTTAAATAAGTAGACATGAATGCACGGAATAATTATATTTGTGATAATTAAAAACGGGCAACGTTTAACAACTCATTAGGACAAAATCTGTAATAAAGATTCAGTCATTACAAAGTGTAAAGGACATTTGTCGGGATCACGATCCTATCTCAATTCAACCGTAAATGCTAGAGCTCTCATTTACGTAATGTGATTACAAAAGCACATCTTTTGAGATAAAAGCGTAGGCTTTCTACGTAAGTAATGAATTCTACAGCCTCATCACATAGAGCGAAATGCCACGACATTGTATGGGAAATCCTAAGATGAAATGAGTTTCAAGGTTCTGTTGTGTTCTCATAATTAATTCGTGACTTTGATCTTTTTTGACAAAGTACTATTAAATAATAAAAAAAACTATTTCTAACTGTATTTTATTCTCAAAGTTTATTTTATCTGCGATATTGTATTTTACGTTGCGTTCCCTATACGAACATTATTCCGAAAAACCTAGAACAGAAATACAAAGATGATAAGCACTCGTAAACTTACACATTCATACATAATAGTTTTTATAAAAAAATATTATGGCAGTATAAAATAATGTCAAAAATTTTACGTCTTAGCTTATATCGTTGGCTAGTGTAATCAAAAATTTCGTAGCACTTAATTCATTGATTACCTTGTATCTATTTAATAAAATAACATCTTCTTATTAAGTCGGTTAATCTTTATAAAGTCGGCAATTCTAATATTGTCGTGAGAATATGGCGGTTTAAAAACCTCTACTCAAAAAAACGAACATTCTAAATAGTTAATATTTCCATCCAATTTGTATGATTTTGCTATAACAGTAAAGTGCAATTCAAATTGTTGAGCTTTTACTGAAATTGCCAGGTTAAATTGGTTCACAACTTTTAAGTGCCATGCAAGCAGCGCAAATAATTTTGTTCTGATGAAAATTAGGTCAAATCATCATTTTTAAAGTTCTAATTGTGATTACATCCCAGTAATAAAATATTTGTATGTTCATAATTTATAAAGCAATAAATTTTAAAGGGTAAGTATATGAGAACATTCTATATTTAAATTTGGAAATAACAGATTTTCTTTTTTCATTTATATCCATAAAGTTGAGCTTCATGCCAAATCTTTCAACGATAAGAATACATAATAGGAATAAAAATAGCATTAGGCTTAATAAAAAATCATATTATACTTGTTCAATTGATTACTGGTTTTTAATTGTTTGGAATTCCGCAAATATTTTTGTATTTAACATAAAACTTTTTATTAGTGAAAAAGCTAACATCTAATGTATAAATGTAATTTACGGGAAGGAACTAATGATGCCAAGATTGATTACACGTACCTAAGTACCTATTTCTTTCTTCTCTGATTGCACCGAGACTATAAATGTCGTGAAATATCAAGCAAGAGAGTAATTACACCTTTCGCTGTATTCATGAGGACAATTGAGGCATAACATTTTTAGAGAAAACTCAATTTAGGAAGAGAGTTCTACAAGAACATTACACAGCATTATAAATGAATCTCCAATTTACCTAATAGACAAAATAGTAACCGCGATAAAATTTCTCTGAGTTTTACAAAAGTACGTAAATCATTTGTATGTTTTGATATACGATTCTATAGTTAATTTTAACACAATGGTCATAACATAAAATGAACATAAATTGAATCATGTATTAAACATGAACATAAAATGGTCATGTTTAATACATGATTCAATCAATTTAAACCTTTATCAAGAATTGCACTATCGTTTAATAAACGTAGAAAAATCCATTGCGTAGATTTTGAGAAAATTGATCACATGCAGACAGGTTTGGGGACTTTGTTTTACAACAAGTATAGAAGTTATCCTGAAAATAACTGTCTAATACAGTTATTTTCATACGTACATCTGTATCTAATAATTTACGATACACTATAATTCTTTATTTGATGCTCTTAACATCACTGGCGATATAATACATAATTTATTTTGCATATAAACATGCGCCTTGAAGCACTAAAGCATAACTGGGGCACCTTTATTGCGAGATGAAAAATTTATTGCGGCTTACCGTAAAAAATGTAATGATTAAAAGTAAGCTTAGTCAAATGCTCCTAGAAATGTATGGGAATTTACTTCCAATATGGTATCATATAACTACAATTTAGGTATATTAATTAAAAATGAAATCAAGGACTTGTAGTATGTGTGAATGTATAGCTTTCGCTCGCAAGTTGAACGTGCATGTACTTTAGTAATGGGATATAAACAATTCAAAGTCTCGCCAAATTTTAGCTTTATCCGCAACAAAAATATTTGTGTGAATTAAATAAATTATAAGAAAATTCTAGATATTCATGATGGCTATGGCGCCCTGGTTAGCGGGCATCTCAGTATGACAATATTTAAAATTCATAAGTTAAAATAATAAGGATAAGTTAAAATCCATAATGCTAATCCCAATCCTTAATGTTTCATTGAGATCATCGAAAATCAAGGGTTCTATCGCCGATATTAAATAGGTAATTCATAAATATATAAAATAATTACACACATGATCGTTCCAATAACTTAATACTTGTGTTATGGGTAACAGACAACCGATAAAAATATACATACGTTGTTTTGCCATATAAATTATATTAAAGGAATTTCTAGTGTAGATTATTAAAAAAAATGTTAGTCGTGGATAACCCTTATCACTTAGGGGTTTGAAAAAAAAAGATAGTAGCCGATTCTCAGACCTACCGAATATATAAAATTTCATAAAAATCCGTAAAGTCATTTTGCAGTATGCTAACTAGCATTGTGACACGAGAACTTTATATATAAGATAATTGTTTAATAAATACACCCAGACTCAAAAAAAACAATGAACCAATTATTATAATTATAATGATTTAAGTATTAGACAATTATGGTCCCCTGAATGAATCGAATCGACG
Organism: Morpho deidamia; assembly: GCA_947086505.1. NCBI lineage: Eukaryota > Metazoa > Arthropoda > Insecta > Lepidoptera > Nymphalidae > Morpho > Morpho deidamia. The sequence continues at coordinate 9,752,652 of CAMTZC010000025.1, forward strand.
ACCTTCGAAGCTGCAAGGAAGGACACTACTACCTGCGCTAACGCTCCAGGTAATATTACATTGACAAAACATGGATAGTCGCAGACCGATGATGATAATAGGTTACTTAACGTATAGCTATTATCATCATATATATAGGTTTCCCACTTCACCCCATCTATTTATTTTTAGTGTGTTATAACTACAATACTAAATAGTTATGCTGCCTATAATCCATCGATGAAGCCGTTGTAATCCCGGACATGACGCTGGTCTACGAGTCAAACCGTAACTAGCTTCTCCAATACACCCCATCTAATTTTTATTTTATTAGTGTATTTGAAAGACTTTTAAATAATACTACTTGAACGATAATACCAGTCATAAAATGTACCTATTAAAATCGGTTAACTTTTGCAGGTGCTGAACTTTTATGTCAGTAGTCCTACGTGAGCTGGAACGTAAGCAGGAAGATTAAACTTGAATAATATAATGAACATGAATTTCCAAAATGTATGGAGAGGAAAACGCTTTAAATCATTTAAAATGTACCAATATTATTATAAATACCACATTTTAAGTGTCAGTAAAATAAATAATATTACAAGTAATAAACCGCCTCTTATTGTTTTTCGTCCGAAATATATGAAGAATAGTCTTAGAATAGTGCATTGCCAGTCATGATATAGGAATCCGTAACTTACTGTGGGCCTCATTAGAAAGCGTACGGTCTCTCACCGGGCAATAGAGCATGAAGATTATATGAGAAACTGATGAAGTCTGTAAGATCGAAGAATTGTAGCCTCAGAGATATAGCTCGACTTGTCGCAAAACAGAACAATGCAGCCCTCAAAAAAGTCACAGGGAGCCTTCAAAAAAGGGGCAAGATCCTATAATCTGGAGATTGCTTAAAGAGACCTACGAACTGCAAATGACCATCAAAGAATAGCCCTAAAATATTTATTCTTAATGTTCGACGATTCGAAATGTCTTTGTTTACAGGTAACTTGGCCCGTTTGCCTCGGGCAAAGTACTTTCTGAAAGTTTTATAACTTCGGAAAGTTGGCATTGAGTTATAGATTCCAAGCTGGTAACCAAATACTTATTTGTTTGTTTCTATTTATCCGTAAACAAAGATATCCTTTTGGAACTCTCGTAAATTTATATCGGATAAGTAAGTTTTCTTGAGCATCGTCAAATAAAGGTTCCGATATAAGTACGTATTAGAAATATGACATAATATTTCGATTGCGCTTAATTTATACATCACTAGATGTATAATTTTAATAACTGATTTTGATGAGACAACATTATTCGTAGCCGATAAAATAGAAATTACCCTACCAACAAAGACGTAAAAGAAATGATTTAGATGAGTGCCTTTAGATTTATACTACAATGAGAGTAAGATTAGGTAAGAAACTATTAAGTAAGCTAACTCAAACAGGATTTCAACAAAAAAAAATGTTTTACACTGTAGTTTTACCACTAAAATATTAATAATTATGGTACGAGTAAGAGGTACAATTTTTCACGATGTCCTAACGGATCTTATGCATTGCCCTTAATAAGGTTTCCCGGTTTGAAACCCATGACAGGCATCTATAGGTTTTCTATAAAAAAATTCTAGTTTCTGTATACTTAGAATACATTATGCGTTTTACGAAAGAAAGGCTTGTAGAAAAACATCACGAAGAAACCTGTATAACTCTACGAAATTATGATATATATAAAACTTACCACTGGAGCTGTCTATCCTTCTCTCAGACAGTGAGGAATGATTTGCCCAACCATAAAACAGTTACAAGTTGCAACATGCATACTTACAGGTTGTTACATTTCCGTTTCAATTAATCTTTGTTAATGGAAGGATCATATTACAAATTTAGTTTCCTTCAAAAAAATATTGATCTATTTTGACAGGTTATCAAAACGTGTCATCTTTTAAGAAAATCGAGTGATAAGAATGTCGATAGCGTTCTGGCCATAAAATGGTCGGATCTAGGGCAAAGGCCGGGGCTCACATAACATCACCTTCCGCTTTACTTTATAGACGTTGTCCCCGGTCCGCAATTTATGCGACTTTCCTTGGCTCCCCTCTTTTACTAATTACACTTGCTTCTGAGCGGTCGCATTGTTACTTTAAATACATTTATCCAGTACCGAAACATTTTCGGATCAAATATATCTCCTTTCTGTGTTGTGAAGCAAAAACTTAATAAAAAACACTTTTTTTATTTTGGTAAACCTTCACTATTAGTAACAATTATGACATATTAAATTTTCTTAAAATAGGATTAGGCTTATTTTATTAAAGTAAAGTAGAATAAAATAAAATTTTAATAAAAAAAATATGAAGCTTAAAATTTAACTTATTCAAATATAATTTTATAAAATTTCAAATTAATAAAAAAATTATTATGAAGACCTAAATAGATTTAACAGTTGCTTTATTCAAAATCACCCATAATCGAACTTAAACCAAAACTGATTAGGTATTAAAGGCAAAATTCTTTAAAATTAAATTTAAGCTAATTTAATAATTCGCGATATATACAATAAATACTAATGTAGCACCTAATAAACGTAGCCATTTGCATTTGGCTTATTTTATTAAATTAGGAGTGATTTACATAGATAAATTGTACAGCTTTCCCCTTATCGAAAGTCTGCTTACTTTCAGAACACGTAAACTCGTAAACATAAAAGAACGCTTTGCTAAAATTGTCAGGTCCTTATCTTGGGACTATAATCACCGAACCCGGCAGTAAATTTACACACAATATACATATAAAGCAAATGGAGTAAATAAAAACATTACCTTTGGACAAATTAGATACGTTATTAAAAACTGGGTTAAAGATTTGTGCCCTATTTCACGTCTTGGCATCGACGTTTTTATTCGTAGGTAGTTTTTGAAAGGTTGATGAAGATTCAAAATTTTTTACGCCGTGTGGTATCCGGCAGAATAGACCACCCTCCTTTCTTACCGAGGTGTCGTAAGAGGCGACTAAGGTATGTGCCGTGCGGTATCCGGCTGCATAGAATAGACCATCCTCTTTTCTTACCGAGGTGTCGTAAAAGGTGACTAAGGTAAGTTGACGTCAGGCAGGCGGCCGGTCGTAATATACGTAGTCGAATCATGTGACAACATGTTTGTAACATGTTGTGCCGACCCCACTTAGAGTGGGATAAGAGCAGTGGAATGTATGTATGTATGTGTGATGAAAATTCAATATTTTTGAAAAAAAATGTTCAATATATCATTTGTCAGATGTCCTTAATCAATATCACCATATCAGAAACAGGTTATTATAACCTGATCAGAGACAATTATATATTGCATAAATTATATTATGATATTATATATATTGTATATATTATAGACAAGGGTAACACTATTCGTGTCGCGAAAAGTTGAATTAATAAAAGCAAAGTTAATCGAAATTATAAACTTTTTAAAAATCTATTTTAAAAACATTGGCTTAAAGCCTCAATACAGTTTTAAAAGCATATGGAACATAAGGAAACAGACGAACAAAACAGAAATGAGATTGGAATCATCACGTCGATCAGGCGTCATATATAGATGTCTTCGTAATCAATGCAGCGAACACCGGAAGTCATCGACTTATAGTCATAGGCACAACGAATATAAACGTAATATTGAAAAGATTCAGACTGATGACGACAGGTCTTCACTTCAACCGACTCGTGCTAATGTTCAAAGCCCCAAGAACTTATAACTCCATTTGCAGAACTACTTTAATTACAAATTGTTACCCCAAACTCTCAAATTTAAACACAAAATTAGGTATTTAAAATAAACATTCAAAAAAGGGAAGTTAAGATTCCAACTGTATAGAAAAAAACAATCAATCAAAAGGAATGGCTAATTGATGGCAGGATTAAGGCAGGCAAATATTAAATGCATACATGCTATAACTTCATTGGCAATATAATTATTGGCAATATATTATATGTCTAATAATTTAGAGACATCTTTTTAATAATTATTACAGTTCAAGATTAAATTATAATGTTAAATAAATTAGGAATTAATGCAACAGCAATAAAAAAAGTACTTAAAATGTACAAATTAAAACGTCCAAGAGATAACGCTCAAAGCAACGTAAGAAAATATAAAAACGAAAATAACTTACACCCACCTAAGCCTACATCCACAATATTTTACATTTACACACAGAGGGGTATATAAAACTTTTATTCCATACAAATGCTGGGCCAGGTAGTTGCCGGTTATGTCTGTTACTTGTCTGTTCACAGACGCTCCGCGAAAGAGAATGTATAAACTTTTTGTTTTTATTAAGCCTTTTAATTCCCGCAAGACAATATCAGCTCCCGAGCGCTCGGAGGAAAAACAACGGTATCTGTATTTACCGATATTAAGGCTGTGAATTATATATATTTTGCAGAAATTGTAAAGATAAGTCGAAAAAATATTATTCTTACTATAAATTAGAGTCCAGACCGCAACTATATTAAAACTATAAAGTGCGGTCGACGACCGATTTTCCCACCCCTTACGATTCACGAGCGACCCGGGTACGTTGTGCTGTTTTTACTTGTACCTTTAACTCCTACCAACCGATAAGTTTTTATAGTGCCATTACTTGCAACTTAACCTTTGTTACTTGACTTTACCTATTTAAAAAAGGATTAAACTATCTTCTATATTAGTTACTATTTAGTAACAGGTTATTCACATGCGTAAAATAAATTATTTAAACAGAAAATTCAAGTTATGTAAGATAATATATATTTAGCTATAAACAAATCAATGTTAGTTTGAGCTTTTATTCAAACAAATTTGGAAAAGGAAATTTCCCAGTAAATGAGTTTAACTCAATTAGAACGACGAACAGGTAGGGATCTGAACGATAATAGCGTTAAGATTTTAACAAATTAAGGTTCTTAGCGCTTTTGATAAACAATAAAATTAAAATATACAGCTTTATTCATAGCTTAGTAAGTTAATTTTTTCGATTTCACTTTTTATTATACCGATGCAAATTTGAATACTTGAGATCTCTTAAAACTAATGTATTTATTTTTAATTATTTATTAAAAAATCTATTACATAATATATAAGATCCGCCGTGTGGTATCCGGCTAATTAGAATAGACCACCCTCATTTCTTACTGAGGTGTCGTAAAAGGCGACTAAGGTAAGTCGACCCGACGTGTGGTATCCGGCTGAGTAGAATAGACAATCCTCATTCCTTACCGAGGTGTCGTTAAGGGCGACTAAGGTAAGTCGACCCACCGTGTGGTACTCTACCGGAGTACAATAGAATAGACCACCCTCTTTCTTACCGAGGAATCGTAAACTAAAGTAAGTTGACGTCAGGCAGGCGGCCGGTCGTTAAAGACGTAGCTAAATCATGCGACAACATGTTAACATGTTGTGCCGACCCCACTTGGAGTGGGAAAGGGGCAGGAGGATGATGATGATAATAATATATAAGATATATAAGACCAAAAATATAAATATTTTATTAGTTGCTGATCAAAAGGACCTGAAACCTGACCAATAAACTTTACTCAAACTTGACTATTCTAAGCCAAAATTGCAATGTTGCAGTAAAAATGTAGGATATCGTACATTTTAATCGTTATAAATTTACTTATTTTTGTCCGAGACAAAAAAGTTTTCATGAATAGTTTACTCAACCACCATAAAACACAAAATAATTTAAAATATCCAAACATCTAAATAAAAAACATTTGAATTTAAATAAATTCGATAAAGAAACAAAAAAAAATAAACGCATTAGAATATAATTGTATAAACAATATCATTCAATATTATGTAGTATCTCAAAATTTGGGGCACTTCTCCATAAACTGCGGAACGATATGTCATATCTAATACAAATGAGACTTAAGAGAAAAACATATTCAAATGGAAGATGTAAAAGTATGTATGTGTTTACGACTCTCCCCGGGGACCGGCACGTTGAACTTCTCGAACTAGGTACGGGAGCAGGGGTGAGCATAAAATGACTAAGTTATCGCTCTCTGAAGACATATACACTCGTAAACTCTGAAAAGAAGCGTCTTATATAAAAATAATCAAGAAAAATTGACAACAACACAATTCCTTCTAATGAGTAACGAAGCTTCATTTTTTATCAAAATATAGTGGTAAGAGAGGAACTAGGTCAAATATTTCCAGGGCATTGATACCGAAATATCTTTTATTCTATCATTTCACCTATAATTTTCACGACAATTTAATACCTACATAAAATTCAAGATAAGACTTTCTAACTACACAAACTGTAAAAAAACATTCACAGATTATTATTATTATATTACAAAATAATTGAAATAATATCACTCTTTATATAGCGTTTAACGTTTATTGGTGGTGTCATATCACAAAATCTTTATTTGGTAATTAATTTGTAAACAATTGTGCTGACTAAGCGTACAAATGAATCCCCTAATTAACAAGACCGAAGTTTTTAGGTGATATTGTGTGTTGTACTATAAAGGTTTATCGTAGATCTAGTTCATTGGGTCATTTATGAAAGAAAGCGGTCATTATTTTAATTTAGTGTTTATTTGGCTATAATCTTGTCAAAAGTCCCAAGTAATATCTATACAAGTACGCAGTGTTGTTGGTACGCGTTTAATGTAAATAGTTTAGAGCTTCAAATTCCATAATTTAAATAAGGATACTTAATTATTATATTTTTATTATATAATTCTCATAATGATCGTTTCACACATACGCAAATAGTGGTTGATTTTATACGATATAATAAATTGGACACAAATGATTGTCCTTACATTTTTATCATATCATTTAGGCGTGACAGTACATGTCGTTGACCGTAAAAGGAAAGCTTTACTGAAGCGGTACGAGCTTTGCCAAATGGCGGTAAACTTGTAACTGTGTTTTTAAGTTGAGAAAAATATGTTAGTATTAGTAGAAGCACCAATACAGGTTATTTTTTATAAGTTATTTTTAAGTATTTATTTTTAAAATATTAATTTCTAATCAACGACAGTAACAACTAAAAGTAAAACTCTAGAAGAATTGATGTAATAACCTAATGGATAAAGCGTTACCTATCTTGCACCCCAAGTGGAAAGCTTTTTTTTCTATTATCTATCTGATATTTGTAATTCATAATGTTCTAAATAATAAATAAAAGTATTGCGAAAAGAAACCTGCAAAACTGAATAGAACTTCGTAAAATTTGCGACTCGCTCGTTGGCGCAATTGGCAGTGATCCTTCAGCATCGCGTCGCGGGTTCGATTCCCACTGAGATCCAACATTTTCTATAAAAAAATTTGTTAGTTCTTCGACTCTGGATGTACATGTACACATAATTAAAGTTATTTATAATTTAAGTATGTATTAAAAAATATATAAGTATATATATTTATCAGTTGTATGTCACTTATATCAGAAGTCTGAAGTTACTTTGGGAACGGACGACTGTGTGTGTGAGTGTCCCGTACATTTATTCATTTACTTAAAAACCACTTAAATAATATACAGAAGTCTTGGAAACGTTTTCTGTTTAATAAATTAAATACTGAGCATTCGTGTACGTCATCTAATAATGAATAAACTGAAGCTACCTTAATATAACAAACGTTTGAATTCGGTGCCAGCCCAAAATTCAAATTTGTTATCAAGTCACACTAAATTAACGACGCAAACAAGCTTCTGCTTTCCCAAGGTAGATATTAAATGCCTTTGTTTAACCCCTCACGTTTTGTTGCATTACCTGAGCTCAGAAACTTTGCTATAGCTAAGACTTTCGAATACAAACGCTCCACGTTTAGTTTAACTTTAAGATAATAAGAATAAACCTTTACTAAAACTTTAAAACTTTAATTTATTTATATTGCGTTTATTTGTATAATTAAAACTAAACAGTGAATTGTTTGAATTAAAAATTTCGGAAAATGTCAATCCAGCTGAGAGCTTTATCTAAAAACGCTGCATATTCCTTTTTAACAAATTGTTCCTAATTAAGTGTGATACATGAAATTCTGTGGTGGTATATTTAACCATCGTCAGAAGATAGACCCACGACAAAATCGTTCCGTTTTGACAAAAAATGAAGCAATCTTTTTCTCTGGTCGATTGCGAAACGATTGTTGATGTTGTGATAGTGAATGTGTGTAGTGCTTGTGTATTGTGATGGCGGTGGCAGTTGAGGTATGTGGTGCATGTATCAGATATGAAAACGGATAGTCCACTTTATATTTAGCATTGTATATATTTTCTATTTACTTTATAGCGAAATATTGTAAAATATTGTTATTTTAACTTTAGAAAAAACAAAGTGTAACAAAATGTGTGATGATAAATTAAATCAGATATACTAGATTTTGAAAATTAATTATTTACACAGTAATTAAATGATTTATAGAAGCAGGCGTTACTTTGCGGAATTCCATATTACATATATAACAGAACTAACTACTTTGCTATAATCCGCACGGGTTAGGTGAATGCATGCAAAGCCAATGTGTATGAAGCAGGCAAAATCTACGTACCTTATACATGCAGGACAAGCCACCACATGCACCCCAAGGCGCAATTCACCAGCAACAACGCACACAAAAGCAGCACACACACCCACCACCACAATCTCGACGATCGTTTCGCCCCGAAACCGAAGCATCATCAGGAGGATAGGCTCCACGACAGTAATTAAACTTTCAATAACAATGGATATGACGCACGTTACATTCAATAAAAACGGACAAAGTTAGTAAAAAAATATTTTGATTAATATAAAACTTTGGATCAAACTAAGAATATCCAAAGTATAAAAACTCCAAAAAATAGTACTGAATGTTTGTAAATGCTATGTAACCCCCAGAAATCCCTCCATTAGACGTTGTTTACTCAGTCGGTGCGCAAATCTTGAGAGGTCGACTCACGAAATGTCCCATGAATATGCGATGACACAAAACGTACACTGTTTTTCCATTTATAAACCTCTAATGAAAATCTCACTGTACCTACTTCTTCCTTTTGTTTTTTTTATTCATGCTATGATATTTTATGTAAATTCTTTTCTAATTAAACAATTTTATCCAAAAAAATATATATATTTCTTCAAATTTTTTTATCTAACAAGTAGGACCCGCGACTTTCTTCGCGCCAACTTTAACGTTTACGTACCCTCAGTAATTATGTTTTCTTTCACTGTTTGCGAAGGGAAAGAGCGAATTTTTTATCATTTATGTCACCTTAGTGTATACGGTTAAATTTTGCCCATTTCAATAATGCAGGTTAAAAGCGCAACAGACAGACTTTCGCCTTTATAATTTTACGATGGATGACAAAAACATTTTAAAATGTAGATATTTCTATATTTTTGAAGATAAACAAACTATCCCGATAAGTTAAAAAAAATCTATATTCATTCTTAATTTTACTACTCTTTAACTAAGTGTATTGTATGATTAACCTTGATTATGATATAAATCCAAATATCTATTACTATCATTATCGTTCTTACAAAAAACTGTTATCGCCTGTCATTATAAAATCCAATAAAGGTTATGTAAAATTACTACATATATCTATGTCATGACAACTAGGATGGACGGATTCATGTGTTTTCCAAGGCAAGGAAGGAGAGTAAATGGCTAAAAAATTCGGTCACCGATTGCCAAAATTTCTATACGCAGACTTTTTTCTCTTGTATATCCCCAATCTGGTTTAAATTAAAGGAAGTTGCCGTTTTTCGTAAAATAGAGTACGTAAAATATGTGGTCTATTAATGCAGTGTTGGATAATCAGTCTATAACAAAATAGCCGTGCCTATTACAACAGTTAAAACATGTGTAGAAAAAATAAAGTATGTGGACGGGCTAAAGGATAGTTCCTTTCATTAAATTCTTTCTTTGTTAATACTTCCGAGAATCTTACTTACTATATACATAAATGCTTTCGCTTTTTTTGTGATAGCGTATCACTTGTTTTTATTTATTTACTATGTTAATTGTGTATAAAATAATGTCATTTTATCAATAAAATAATAAGATAATTGTATTTCGATGTGTTAATGTTTTATTAATCTAGGCGAGCTCGACCAGATTACACTAACGTTGGTAACGGGGTTTTTCCAAATCCTCGCTAGTAATTTATAATCGTATGGTCAGATTTGACAGGAGGAAAAAATAAAGAATACAATTTCTGGAATAACGACTATCAAATATTATTGTGGGCTAGTTAATTAAAAAAAAAACAAAAGCAAAATATTTTGTCATTTTTATGCACTCTAATTTCTATATTTATTATGTAGCGGTCTGTTTTGTTAAAAACAGACGACCAAAAGATTTGTATACAACTAGCTGTGCCAACGGCTACGCCCGCGTGCATTCCGCGTGTCACAATTATTTTCTAGAATTCAAATTTTCAACATAAAAGTAGTTATTGTGAGTTAACCATAAGAGATAGCGACATGCTATCGCGGACTTTTTGTAGTAGTTTTATAGATCTACAATTCTCTAGTACATTACTTTAGCGTATCTCTGCTGGTTTACGCAGCACACGCGACTAAGCTCCCAGCAAGCAAGTTTTTTAACAACTACGCGATCTCTTCAACACAATTTACGTAATTTCAATATGTACTATTTACTTAAACCATCCGGAAGTATTTCACTATCTTTTGGTGAAAAGCGTACAAAGATCCGTTCAGTAGATTTTGAGAAAATCGATTACATACAGACAGACAGCTTTTTGGGGTTTTGTTTCAAAATAAGTATAGATAATGACTAGAATATAGAATTCATTATTTCAATAAAATAGGAACACTTTATAGAGGCAGGCGTTATATTGCGGAATCCCATAGTAGGTGCAGAAGTTCCCATAGTAGCTGATCTATTCTATGCAGCTTGATACCACACGGCTATTTAAAAAAAAAACAATGTAACAGTTATTATTTTGCCCTCTATACAAATACACTATAACAACCGACAAGTAAACTATATTATGAATGTAATAATCCGTTTAGATTGACCGTAATGAATTCTATGATTTAGTCAGAAATGGCATGTTCATAATTAAGATAAATGACCCTGTAAATAATGAACTACTAACTAGCCATTAACGTCACACTAACAGTGGTAACCGAATGACGTCAGTTACAGAAGGCCATACAAGTCTAATGATCTAAGTAAAAGCCTGTGCGCCAACTATTAATAACAGTTTTAAACCAATTTATTTTTGACACTGCCCTGTACTTTATCAACGATAACATTAATAAATCATTAGCGGAACAGCTTTACGTAGTATTTTCTTTAGATTCAATACAAACACATGTCATTTCGGAATTTTGTACATAACAGTAAATTTTTAGGTATACTGATAAACTACTAGAGAAGCGATAAAAACTGGAATTAAAAAAGGGAATATGCATATATAGTTTGTTAATATTTGTTATATTAAATGATGTATAGAAGCAGGCGTTACTTTGCGGAATTCCATATTACAGGCACTATAACAAAACTACTTCGCTATAATCCGCACGGGTTAAGCGAATGCATTCAAACGATTACGATTTTGTCGTGGAGCCTATCCTCCTGATGATGCTTCGGGTTCGGAGCGAAACGATCGTCGAGATTGTCGTGGTGGTGGGTGTGTGTGTGCTGCTTGTGTGCTTCGTTTCTGGTGGAGGAGCCTTGGGGTGCGTGTGGTGGCTTGTCCTGCATGTGTAAGGTTCGTAGGTTTTGCCTGCTTCATACACATTAGCTTTGCATGCATTCGCTTAACCCGTGCGGATTATAGCGAAATAATTTTGTTATAGTGCCTGTAATTTGTTATATTAATACTAGTATTAATATAACAAATATTACTCTTTATCACATTATTTTTAAAAAATGTATTTATCTATAGATATACTAGATTTAATTTTTATACTAAGCTACACAAATCTAATTTAATTTATTTTGAAAAAATATTCTACACCGTACATCCTTTTCTTAATAATAGACATACATATCTTTATCATAAGAACACTTTATTTATTATCTCAATGTACAATATTTTTTTGATATGTTTCGCTAACCTTCTTATATGAAATATCTGTCCTGTCTGCAAAATCCTTATTATCAATGCATTACTTAATTTAGGGGAAACAGAGCACGATTTCTTTTTTATAAATAAAAAATGTCGTTGTTTAGTGGGGCAGAAAAATTAGATCGGGAATAAAAATGTTTCAGAGGAAAAATATTTTAATTTGTTATTAAACGATCCTAAGAAATATGGATGACTTAAAATTTTAGTTACTGGTATACATTTAATATTGGTATTAGATATACCGATAGGCTTAAAACCAAACTACCATTGGCATAATATGAATATATGGGCATTTTTTTATTTTCAAAAAAAAGTGCAAGTTATGTCTATCTTAAATTACTTATACGCTAGAACTATAAAAATCATGTCCACATGGAATGGTCCCAATAATGCTGGCGCGTTCCGCGTTGTATGGCTAAGCTGAATCTTTGTGCGAAAAATACGGACTTTATTACAATTTAAGTATATTTAATCCAAATGATCTATATGAATATACATTGTCATTGATGAATCTGTTAAATTTCAAAATTGTAAGTTTAAAACAGATAACAATCAATTTTGTACTTCTCATCTTCTGTAATAATATATATCCGAAAAACCGTGTCATGCTGTAAGATGTGTGGAAACACGATAAAACCTACAAAACATGTCTTTATTTTATGCTGAAGTTGCTTATACCAAAAATAATAAGTTCCAGGAAAAAAAAATCATTTAATACTATTTTAATTGTATTAATTGTTTTTAACTTACACTAACTAAAGAATTATACATATTAAAAACGATAATATAATTAATAATACTGTCATGGACAAAATGTAGGTAAATTTAACTTTGAAATAGTATTTAACACAAAACCCCTTCAACTTATCCTTGCTTCAGCATTTGGGTTTGATATATAGATATGATTAAAACAACATTGTGTCTCATAACTATATCTATATATTCAGTTCACTATAAATTTTTGTATCATCCTGATGAAATTTATATGGTGTTGGAAAAGTTATTTCAGGGAAACAGCGTCAAGACCTGGAGCTGCGGCAAAAATGACCGAATCCTGCAAGCGGCGAAAGTATGCATTTCTCATTGAGAGTTATATATTTGTGCCGTTTTCAGGTGAGACTGACTGAGTGCAATTTTTTTTAACCGTTTTAACTCCTCGGTTGATCGCCTCTTCGGGTGACAAGAGGGCTGGCTCCTTTTTCGCACAAAGAATCAGCTTAGAGATTTAATGCGGAAACGCTGCCAGCATTCTTGGCACCTTTCCACGTAGGCATGATTTGAATAGTATTAGCGTGTAAGTAATTTAAGATAGTCATAACTTGTATATTTTTGTTGTAAAAAAATATATATTCATTAGTCCTAATTTTATTTTATTTCAAGAAATCGAGAACTTCTATCTGTATATATTTTTAAATTAAGAATGAAAAATTGATTCTTATCTTTATCTATGTATACAAATAAGCTTGAATATAATTTAAAAATCGTTTTACGATTTGAACTGTTAATAAGTGATGCGACTGAAAACGGGTGATTTGTATTTGTCAAAGCCAGTTTTTCTGCCGACATGACGTCGTTCGACATTGCACTGATGACTGAGCTAACGAACCATTCGCTGGCTGTCCATCCAACCGAAATATTAATCCTGAATTTATCTTTTAAAATATATTTCCGGTCTTGTGAAATGAGGCGCAGAATTGTCTTTGCAGTAAATTAACATAAGGAAACAATATTGCCTTGAAATATAGTAAAACCTTAAACGTAGGTATGTTGTAATTTTAATGGGTGATTTACATTAATAATTTATTTTTCATCATGTATGTTATCATTAAACCAACTAATATTATAAACGTCTGTGTGTCTGTCTGTGTACCGCTTTCTCTTTATCCGCTGTACCAATATTGATGAAATTTTATGTCAATGAACTTATATATCGGATAATCCCTGTAAGTAATTTGGGGGTATATTAATGCTTAAGTCGCGTAAAATAGCTGTTTTATCAATTATTGTTGTGCTATATAATATCCAGGTGGAGCAAGATCGTGTGATAAGGAGATTTTATAAGATTCCATTTATGCAAAAAGGTTTGCCGGTGTTGATTCTATCGTCGATTTTATTAATACAGTACTCACCTAAGTACAGTATGCATACGGACTAACACTTACATTTGCTATATCAGCGTTTTACGCCATATTACTCATTTCGCATAAATTAGGTATCAGTACGACGTTGGCAGCCCCGCGTGCTCACGCTATCAAATAACTAAACTATTATTATCAATAAAGCTATCCAATTTACTATCAAATCATTATGAAAATTAATGTCACTAACTAATCAATTAAAATTAATAAAGTTGTCGATTAAATGTCGCAGTTTATCAATCTATCAAACAAATTGTACAAGGTAATAGCAGCTCGTACAGTATGGTAAAGAAACAAACAAACAAGAAAACTTAAATATGTCCTCAGTACAATTATGTTCGAAGCTTTCAATTAAGGTAAGCAATATGAAGTAAGAAAGCGTGATAATACTATAGCCGATATTGACTAATATTTTTAAATAAAAATAAAGAAGAAATGAGTTTTAAAGATCATATATCACATGCAAAGAGATATTTGTATCGAAATAACACGTGAAAAAACCTCCGCACGTGACCCAGCAATGGTTACACATGTGATGAGAAAAAAGTACCCTTAAAAGGACCTTATAACTTCAGCATAGATTATCCTTTTGTTTGCTCATTTCAAATAAGGATCTTTATTATGAATGAAAACGTGAATAAAGCTTATCTTTATTCAAATTAAATAGCTACTGTGATATAAAATAGAGATATGTTACGATCACTGAATATTTGCTAACTGCGTTTGATATTTGTTAAAATTACTAATGATTATGACTAAACACATCTATATACATAAAAATTAATGTTGTCTGTATGTCCCTTGTATATTCCGAAACAGGTGGAACGATTTTATGAAATTTTCAAATAATCATTAGATATTTGGTGGGGGCCAAACTTTAGAGTTTTATCGAGCGGGGATCATCAGAGTCATCAGCTCAGTTTAATCGGAAAATTTTTAAAACTCTAGTTAAGGTGCCGTAACCCACGGAATCCGCTGAAGAAGCAAGGTGCAAGACAATGGGCTTCGCGGAATCCCAACCGGGTTACGGAATGCAACATGAATTTAATTTAAAAATTATAATTACTCATAATTCTGTCTTCAGTCAAGAAAGTCCTGTCTTTTTTTCATTTAATTATTTAAATATTGTAATATTAAATAAAATTATCTTTTTAAAAAGACTTTCTATCGCCGCCATATCATAACTGGCGCAGTCGTGGCGGATTGTGACAATTGGTTAATCAAATTGTTGACCAATTGAACGATATTAATCGTTAAAATCACAATTCTAAATTGAACCTACGAAGGCGGCGCTGAGGCAGAAGAGTCCGGAGAGGAGATGCAGAGAAAATTGATCTTATGGTGAGTACTCTCGCTATCCAAGTTCCTCTGTTATATTTCCTACCGTATAGTGTATTTAGTGTATTTTAAAAGTGTTTCTGTCTAAAGGCTAATATCGCATTATTAGACATATTGACTCACTTAAGACGATATTTCGTCATAGTTTTAAATAAAATATTCGTATATCAAATCTATCGAATATAAAAATAATTATAAGTTACTAATATTAAAAGTGTTTCTGTCTAAAGGCTAATTCGCATTATTAGACATATTGATTCACTCAAGACGATATTTCGTCATAGTTTTAAATCTAATATTCGTATATTAAATCTATCGAATATAAAAATAATTTTAAGATACAAATTTTAAAAGTGTTTCTGTTTAATGGCTAATTCGCATTGTTAGGCATATTGATTCACTGAAGACGATATTGCGTCATAGTTTTAAATTACATATTCGTATATAAAATCTATCGAATAAAGTTAATAAATCGAAGTTATTAAATATATATTAATTAATTAAATAAAAGTATAAAGATGGCTTTTCAAAATTGCGATGTTTCTGGTTATAAATTAATAGCAGATTTTATGCCACATTACGATGGGAACGTAAAACGATTAAATTATTACATAAGAGAGGTAGAAAATATTATGAGCGTTTTAGACGAGTCCGCTAAGACACACCCGGCAACAGTTTGTTTAATAAAAAGTAGACTTAGTGGTGCCGCTATAGACGCGATAGCTTATGAAGAGTGTCTCGACTCATGGGAGCATATTAAAGTAGCCCTCATACGTAGACTACGAGAACCCCGTAACGAAATTCAAGTTATGCAAGAACTAAGTAGGACGCGTAGAAATAGGCAGGAGGACGCCGAGTCATTCGGTAAGCGACTCAGAGAAATATTAGATACTTTGTTCTCCGTAGGCACGCACACAAATAAAGCGTATTATGAAAGCATGGTAATAGAACAATATATAAATAATTTAGAATTTCAAGTATCGATAGGCGTAAGAATAGCGCAACCCGCGACGCTAGAGTCAGCTATTGTTGCGGCTAGACAGGAAGAGACTAGAATTGCATATAATAAGACGTTTAATAATTTTAATAATCCTTCAACTTCTCAAGCAAGGTTAAAAGAGCCAATTAGATCCTTTAACCAGCAAAACCATAATTCATTTAAATTTAATAACCCACAATACCAGTCACCAAATCCGTCATATACACCTCGTCAAAATAACTATACCCCCGAACAACGACAAAAGTGGATTCAATCTATGTTACCGTGGAAGAACCGCCCACAATCAGGCAATTATAGACCCCCTTTAGGTAACTTTAGGAACAACATCCCCCAACAACAACAGGTGAACCCACCCCAAAAGGTTTCCGACGTAACTATGAGGTCTATCACAAAGCCTCAGACACCACAGTTTGCCGTTGAGGAGCTGTTCTACTCAGGTGGACCCTCAACAAGTGAACCGGCCTATTACGAGGAAGCACCCGAACCGTGCTACGTACAAGGTCAGTACCAATATTTAGATAATGATATCCCTAACGATCAGGAATTTCAATGTGAACCAGAAGAAGGTCAAATTCAGCAGGATTTTCCCCCTGGCTCGAACACAGAGCACCCGACGTAGTAAAGCTCAACCACTATAAAGACCACCTTCCGTATATAGAACTACCAGAATTTCAAGGCAAATTCCTAATAGATACCGGCGCATCACGCTCTATGATATCGCCTAGCGTTATAATTGATACCATATTCGAAGAACTCATTGAATATGAACCATTCGAGGTTAAGACAGCACATGCTGTCACGCGTCACGATCAAGTAGCTTATTTACCCCTTCCCCCGGCATTTAATAGTGACATTATTCATAAATTCCTTCTTTTCGACTTTGACCCTAAGTATAAAGGACTTATAGGACTGGACTTATTACAAGCGTTATCGTGCAACATTAATATAAAAAATAAGATCTTATGTACAGCTGACGCAGAGATACCTATTTACTTTGACTATCCTAGTAAGAATCTTAAGATTGAACCAAGGTGCGAAAAAATTATAACAGTTAAAACTAACTATACCGACGGATATTATATACATGACGACTTTATGTGGTTCAATGGCGTAAAATCCCCCGCAGCTATTGTAGAAGTAAAGAAAGGAAAATTCAATACTTCAGTTATTAATTTTAATTTTGACAAAAGAATCATATCTAACTCGCAGACTATTCAATTACAACCCTATAGAGACCCCGTAGAAAAATGCAATTTAAATTCAATGCAAATAAATTCTGAGATTGAAAACGAATTATGTAATAACTTAAATAAAATACGTACCGACCATATGAACGAAGAGGAATCTCGTGAGATAACTAAGATCTGTTTTCAGTATAGAGATATCTTTTACTCTGAAAATATTCCTCTTTCTTTCACTCACGCGGTGAAACATCAACTAAGACTGACTGATCAGACTCCAATATTTGTACGAAATTATAGACAACCCCCACAACAACGTAAAGAGATACAAAACCAAGTAGATAATCTCTTAAATCAAGGAATTATTCGTGAAAGCATATCCCCATGGTCTTGTCCCGTACACATTGTCCCGAAGAAGCCAGATGCTTCTGGAAAAATAAAATGGAGACTTGTTATCGACTATCGAAGACTGAATGAGAGAATAGTAGAAGATAAGTACCCATTACCTAACATATACGACATACTCGACAAACTAGGACGAGCACAATACTTTACAACCCTTGACCTGGCTAGTGGCTATCATCAAGTAGAAATGCACCCCGAAGACATAGAAAAAACGGCGTTTACAACAGAAAGAGGTCATTACGAATTCCTTAGGATGCCATTCGGTTTAAAGAATGCCCCTAGTACGTTTCAACGACTTATGGACCATATCTTGAGAGGAATAGACAATGTATTTACATACTTAGACGACGTCATAATGATATCGACTTCCCTACAAGAACATATTGAGAAACTTAGACAAGTGTTTGACAGATTTAAGACTCACAACTTAAAAGTACAGCTAGACAAATCAGAGTTCCTACAAAAACATGTAAAGTTCCTAGGACATGAACTGACAGACAAAGGTATAAAACCAAATCAGGACAAAATCAAAGCAGTCTTAAATTTCCCTTGCCAAAAACTCAAAAGGACATTAAAAGCTTTCTTGGCCTAGTTGGCTACTACAGAAAATTCATAAAAGATTTTGCTAAACTAACTAAACCTATGACGTTATGTTTAAAGAAAAATAGTAAAATAATACATTCCCCACAATTCCTAGAATCTTTTAATAAATGCAAACAGATATTGACTAACGCCCCTATTTTACAATACCCCAACTTCGATGAACCTTTTATATTGACGACAGATGCATCAGACATAGCCCTCGGTGCAGTATTATCTCAAGGATCTGTAGGTTCAGATAAACCTGTAGCTTACGCATCCAGAACCTTATCTGAAACTGAAACTCGTTACTCGACGATTGAAAAGGAACTTTTAGCTATAGTATGGGCAGTGAAATATTTTAGACCTTATCTTTATGGTAGAAAGTTTACTATCTATACAGATCATAGGCCCCTAACATGGTTGATGTCATTAAAAGATCCTAACTCTAAACTGACACGATGGAGACTGAAACTCGCAGAATACGACTATAACGTTATTTATAAAAAGGGACGACAAAACACCAACGCAGACGCCCTATCACGAGCTAAGATTTATCATAATAGTATTGATTCTCTAGCAGTTAACTTAGATGACAATAATGACGAGAACTTGATAAATCAGATATTCGAAAACGTCCAATCAGAGACAGAACCCCCATCTGAAACAGTAGAGAGACAAGCAACCCCATCTAACGAAAATAACGACAACCCTAATAACGACAATCTACCCCAAACAAACACGCAACCCCTTACATTACAATCGGAATCAGATACTATGAGTGTCGTGACATTTGACCACGATAATCTAGTTTCGACTAATCATACTCAACCTGATAATGAAAACAGAGGTATACCAATTTTATCAGATGCAATAGATCGACAGCTAAAACAATTTCATATAAGATCAACCCCTGGCTCAACTTATAGAGTAGATAATAGATCGACAACCTCACGAACGACTATTAAAGACGTGTTTATCCCAGTAAACAATACGGAAAAGGAAATAATTCAATTTCTTAAAGAGCATACCATTGCTGATAGAGTATTCTATTGTTATTTCCATGACGAAGATTTATATCTAGCATTTTCTAGGGTATATACTACGGTATTTAATAATAGAGGCCCTAAACTATTCAGATGCACTTCGCGCGTTACTCTCGTTGAAAATAAGTCAGAACAACAGGAAGTAATAAGAAAATATCATGAAGGCAAAACAATGCATCGTGGTATTCAGGAGACGTATAAACAGATTCATAGAAATTATCATTGGCCTAGTATGCTATTAACTATTCAAGCTTTTATAAATCAATGTACAGTTTGTTTACAGGCTAAATATGAGCGAAATCCACTTAGACCCCAATTAGCTTTAACTGAAACCCCCACTAAACCTATGCAACATCTATTTATGGATTTATATTCCACTGGTGGAGCTACCTTCCTTACTATCATAGATAATTTTTCAAAGTACGCTCAAGCAGTTCCACTAAACGCGACTAGTAGCGTACACATTGCTGAAGCATTATTTAACATCTTTTCAATATTCGGAACACCCCTGAAAATAACTACAGACTCTGACTCTAAATTTGACAACGAAGTTATAAAGGAAATGTGTGCTTTACATGATATTAACATTCACTTTACAACCCCATATAACCCGAACTCTAACTCGCCAATAGAGCGTTTTCATTCAACTATTGCAGAGATAATTAGGATACAGAGAATGACTAATAAAGACGATCCTATTCAATTAATTATGAAGTTTTCTGTAATCGCGTATAATAATTCTATACACTCCACAACAGACTACACACCCCATGAACTATTATTTGGACATACGGCTTCTAGGAATCCCTTAGAACTACATTACACTAAACAGTTTTATCAGGACTACGTGATTAAGCACCGAACGAACGCCGAAGCTATACAAGAATGTGTTGCTGCACATATGTCTAAGAATAAAGAACAAATTATCGCAAAACGCAACTAGGCAGCTGAAGCAGTTACTTTTAAGGTAGGTGAAACAGTTTATAAGCAGGTGGCGAAGACAGCGAGGAATGATAAGACCAAACCGGTATTTAAAGGACCCTACAAAATTATACATTTACATCCTAATAGTATAGCTGAGATTATAGGCAACCACCCTAATTCTAAATCAATTAGAGTACATTTTAAACTCCTACGAAGACCACATCTTGTTCCAGGACCCTCGTCTTCGGAGCCCTCGTGTTCCAGACAAGATCCAAACTTACGTTTGAACCCGTAGATAATGTTAATGGAATCCTTTTACTGCGACAAGGTTTTGTTATAAAACAAATTGATTCCTTGAACCTAGCTTGTGTTTATAATGTTACGCAATTGCATTTAGTTTCAATCGAACTAATGTCATTATATGCAAGTACTAAAGCAGCCGAAAACAACACTGCTTCGCAGGATTTACATAGGACATATAGAGATCAGATAGAACATAACTTAGATTTAATTAGTAAGAAAATCATTTTTATTGCACCTAGGATAAGAGTAAGACGTGGAATTATTAACGGTTTAGGCTCAATAGTTAAGTTAATAACAGGTAATTTAGATAATGGAGACGCGATTCGTTTCGAAAGCGAAATAAATAAATTCACTCAAATTAACTCAGTAGTTAAAATCCAAAAATCCCAGAAACAAACACTTTATTTGGCGGAAAATAATATTAATGAATTTTCTATTCAGTTAAATAAAATAAATAATAATCAAAATAGATTGGTATCCATTTTACAAAATATTACTATTAGCTCAAATACAACTATGAATCAATTGCACTTTTTAGAGATATACGTTCAAATAAGTTTTAGTTTACAAATAATTTTAGATAAGTTAATGATACTAGAAGATGCGATGACGTTCTCGCAATTAGGTATAATGCACCCTAGTATTATAAGTCCCCGTAATTTACTATCAGAACTTAATATTATGCAAAGACTTTATCCCTTAAGGACTGTAGCAGATATAAGTATTAATAATATTCATAAAATAGAAAAGTCTATTAATGTAAAGGCCTACAGCACAGACAACTCTTTAACATTTATATTAGAAATCCCATCCATTTATCATAAGATATATGATTATATACATTTATACTCCCTTCCAAATAAAGAAAACCTAACCATTATTCCTAAATCCAAGTTCCTTGCACTTGGAAGCGACGAGTATGCTTACCTGGAAGAAGAGTGCAAGAAGATATCAGAAGACACTCGACTCTGCAAATCTCTCAACACTAAAATCACTGAGAATTCAGACGATTGTATCATATCCCTTATCAAACATCAAATCATTATTTGAAAACTGCAACGTAACCGTCATGAACAGGACCCTAGACTCGCACAGTAGCACCGTCACTATGAACGAGATTGTCCCACTACCGAATGAGAAAATCTTAGATCAAGAGGCAGTGCACTATGAACTACACATGGACGACGTTTCGCTAGATAACATCCACGAGCTCCTGAACAAAATAGAAGATGTTGATGAAATAGATAATAGTCCCTGGATTAATAAGATGGCTATTCCCAGTTGGTCCACCTTACTTCTATACGTTCTATTCATAGCTTTTGCAGTATGGAAGTTCTATCCACTCAAGAGTTCCCCCAAGGACCGGAAGCGCGAGGACGCTCCTGAAAGCTGCAGGACCAGCTTCCATCTTAAGGAGGGAGGAGTTAAGGTGCCGTAACCCACGGAATCCGCTGAAGAAGCAAGGTGCAAGACAATGGGCTTCGCGGAATCCCAACCGGGTTACGGAATGCAACATGAATTTAATTTAAAAATTATAATTACTCATAATTCTGTCTTCAGTCAAGAAAGTCCTGTCTTTTTTTCATTTAATTATTTAAATATTGTAATATTAAATAAAATTATCTTTTTAAAAAGACTTTCTATCGCCGCCATATCATAACTCTCTCAATGACAGTTTTATTTCTAGGTTAAAACCAACCTAAGCTAACATTAACGAATGGCCGGACCGCTAGTTATCAAAACGTTGTTAAAAGTTGTTATTTCCCTTATTAAAAACGTTGTCTGCCTTTACAGTAGACCTAAATAAAACGCTTATTTTACTCTCCCAGCCCTCCAGCTAAAGAATATTGCATAAATCCCAATAGATTTTCGAATGCTTTTGCAGTTTGACGGCTAAATTTAACTTTACTTGCACACTGTTTTGATTAATATTTTATCGTATAAACTTAATATATTTCTATCTTAGTTTATAGATAGGTACTAATAAATAAAGATTCGAATAATGATATTAGGTCCTTACATATGAAATTGGCGTTTTCTATGGGAGGAACATAAAGTCGTTTTTTTTTAATGAAATATATTTAATTAATCAAAGTATGTACCATTGCTATGTATGCACTTTTGCCATCTCATAGGTAGTTCATTGATCCCCTTATTAAAAAAACCATTCGGGCGGGAATCAATAAAATCTTTGAAGGCGGTTTGGACTGCCCCATCGGAGTTGAATTTTTTTCCTTGCAAGTAGTTATCCAAATTGCGAAAAAAATGGTAATCTGTTGGAGCAAGGTCCGGAGAGTACGGTGGATGTCTAAGACATTCTAATTGAAGCTCCTCTGATTTGGTAGCCGTCTGTTGTGCAGTGTGTGGTCTAGCGTTGTCCTGAAGCAGCAGTGGCCTAGAGCGATTGACCAGCCTCGGTTGTTTGGCAGCTAGCTTTTCCATCATGGTTTGCAATTGCTGACAATAGATATCTGCCGTAATCGTCTGGCCAGATTTAAGAAAGCTGTAGTGAACGACACCGGCACTAGTCCACCAAACACTTACAAGCAACTTTTTTTAGTCAATTTTCGCTTAGGGCAGGATTTGGCTGGTTCGCCAGGGTCCAGCCATTGCGATGAGCGCTTCCGATTATCGTAGAGGATCCACTTTTCAGCACAGGTTTCGATTTAAAATTCCTTCATTATTGTGTCGGTTGAGTAACGTAACGCAGCAGTCGACGCGCGTTTGTCGGTTTGCTTCACTCAATTCATGAGGTACCCACCTTTCAAGCTTTTTCACTTTCCCAATTTGCTTCAAGTGGATTAGAATAGTTTTATCACTAGCACCGGAGCCTGCAGCTAACTCGGACGTGGATTGCGATGGATCCGCTTCCACAATAGCCTTCAATTCTTCAATATCAACTTTGGTCTCCGGCCGTCCACGAGGCTTGTTCTGCAGGTGCAGGAAATTTCCAGAACGAAAACGTTGGAACCAAAAACGCAGTGTTTTCTTTTGCGACACCATCACCATACACATCATTAATCCTTCGAGCCGTTTCTGCAGCACTGGTGCCACGGTGGAACTCATACTCGTAAATAACGCGATATTTCATGTTTTCCATTTTGTAAACAGAGTGACACAAAGAAAAAAACAAAAGAAGAAAAAACAAATGAATTAGGGGGTTTGAAACACAAATGCATGAGTAAATAGCTGTATGAATTTGGATTTGGAATTCCTAACCATAAAGGTAATATTTGAGATCAAAGTGGCCAGTACGACAAAACGCCAATTTCATATGTAAGGACCATACATATTAATGTATGTAGTTAATAATTATTTATATAATATTTAAGTATATATATATATATTGACATATAATATACAGATATATATGTAATATGATATTTATTTAAAATATTTTATACAAAATATTTTATTTCATGTTTTTTATGTAACGTAGAATGTAAATATTAAAAAGTACGTTTATTGATTATATCATGTAGTATCCGTATTATGCATCGTTCTCAACCTTTCTGTTCTTTATTTCTTACTGTAGAGGTTGTCTGTAAGAGATCACTCTTAGTGATAAGACCGCCTTTGCACTTCTGTACGTTTTCCTGTTCTGTATTTCTTTTGTCATGTATTTCCTATGTATTTGATGTGCAATAAAGAGTTTTATTATTATTATATTTATTCAATATTAAATAAATTAATTGAAACTTTCACAACGACAAAATTCAAAATAACAAACAAGTAGGATAACAAGCAGACCTCATCATACCCTAGAAATAGTTTCATCATTAAAAAACCTTCACTACTACATACACTAATTAACAGTAACCGAACTGTTTCATTGTTTAAAACTACACGAATAGCAAACAACAACTTTAGTTAGTAGTGTTAAACATGACTGTGTCAATTTATCAAGCGAAAGCAGTAAATACTCGTCCACATGAAGTTTTTAATACCGACATTAGTTTGCTATGAAATCTGTACTGTATTATATAAACACGAAATCTATTGCACAACTGTGCGAAAAATACGAACTTTGAGATATTAAATACAAGCAAAACGAAACAATACAAAAAAAATTGGTATTCCATTGTTTTGTTTTGTTCCGTTGAGTAACAACGATATAATATGATACTTATGTAAGGTATAAGGTACTTAAATTATGACTAGATTAGTCGTTGCATCATTCAAGTTTGTTCATGTATCAAATCCATAGCTAATACTTACTTGGCCAGTATAATTAATATTTTAATACAAATGCTTTTTATCGAAATCCAGCTGTAGCCCCGACTTCGTTCGGGTAAATAAAGTGTCAAAATACCTTCGTTTATTATTATTATTAGCTAGCTGTGCCAGCGGCTTCACCCGCGTGGAAATCTGCTTGTCACAAATTTTTTCTAGAATTTAAATTTTAAATATAAAAGTAATTATTGTGAGTTAACCATAAGAGATAGAGACATGCTATCGCGGACTTTTTTGTAGTAGTTTTATAAATCTACAATTCTCTAGTTTATTACTTTAGCGTATCTCCGCTGGTTTACGCAGCGCACGCGAGTAAAGCTCCCAGCTAGCAAGTTTTTTAACTACTGCACCGATCTCTTCAACACAATTTACATAATACCGATATGAACTATTTACTTAACCATCCGGAAGTATTGCACTATCTTTTGGTGAAAACCGTGCAAAGATCCGTTCAGTAGATTGTGAGAAAATCGATTACATACAGACAGACAGCTTTTGGGATTTAGTTTTATAATAAGTATAGATAATAATTTCTTTTATTTACAAAAATATTTTAAAGATTAAATATGAAGAATAAATTATTAATATTTAATTTTTAATTTCAGTTTTTAGTAATTTTAGTTTCAAATTATTGTAAAAAAAAAGTAAAAACCGGAATTTTTTATCTTTCATGTCAACCCGGTACATAAGCTTCAATGGCAGTAAATTATATCACTATTACTTAAGTGAAAGCTTCACAGACAGTCAAATTTTCGCATTTATAATATTGGTTATAATAGTTTTTTTATGAGTGTGTAACAAATCCGGTACGATATAGAAAAATATATAGTAGTATAATAAATACTATGAAATCTTGCGTTAACTGCTCAGATCATAACAGTTAGTGCTAAAAATATACTTAAAAATAATAAATGTTTGTGTGGGTAAAACACGAAACACAAAACTCAGTCGCGAATTATATTTTTAATAAATGTATACGCGAAACCATAATGAACGAAATACAAAATCTAGTTTAGTCATGCTAAATTTTTCTAAAAGTTAAATGGTTAACGAACGATCTATCACGGCGTTCTGAAAAAGAAAAATGCGGCGAAGAATGTTCGCCTGAAAGAAAACTCCGTCTTGTATTCACACCTACAATAGAGAGCATCGTTACGCAATCTCTTTCATTGCAAACAACTTGAAAGCAAGTCTCGTACTTTCACAGGTTTAATCAACTAGTACAACACAGTTGGCTCAATACATAATTTGTTTTGATTCGATAAACTAAGATTTATCTGATTTATTCATGGTAATTATTTTATTAAATGATGATATATATATTTTTTTTAACGAAACGAGTTACTTTCGACTATTTAGGAATAACTTACATTATTAGTATTGTTCCATTGAATATTTCATAGTACACTAATGGCAAACGTTCTATAATAATTTGTATATTATATATTTTAACGTTAATAATTCAATGTCGTAAACTTCACAGAGGCAAATTCCTTACTTCTATGTTTTTTATTTGGTTCATTAAACTGGCTATAATCAAAGGCTATAAACATTTCAAACATTTCTGTTTAGAGAATACAAAACGATCATACGATTTTTTCTGTTTGAACGAACTACATGAAAACAACGAATGAGAACCCTGTTTACAAAACATACAATTCTAGTGCGATTCAAAAGAAGAGCCCAATGAGATGAGTTACTCGAATCTGGACAAGTTACGAAGGTCGAAGTAGCGTGCGAGCGATCTACGGGTGTAGAAGAATAATACGGAAGTGAACGTAACTTTGGACGAAAACTTTCCCAAGCAACGATTTCACGGTTCAAAAATTATTGAAGTTCCGAAAATTTGGGAATAATATTGGTCCCAATAGATTTATCGAAATCACGACGAGTGTTGGGATCATCGATTTTTCGGTAAAGCATGTAATACAAAATAAAATTCCACTCATGAACATGGAAGCCCATAGACTCTATTGTACCGTCATCGTCATCCTCCTGCCCTTATCCCACACACATGTTGTCACATGATTTGGCTATGTATTCTACGACCGGCCGCCTGCCTGACGTCAACTTATCTTAGTTGCCTTTTACGACACCGCGGTAAGAAATGAGGGTGGTGTATTCTACTCAGCCGGATACCACACGGCAGGTCGACTTACCTTAGTCGTCTCTAAAAATCCGCTAAGTATAATACGAAGTCCCGTAGCTGGCGGCGAGATAAAATTAGGTAGCTTATATAAAGCAAATGTTGCATAGCTATGAGACATTCATTATTATAATTGTATTCTAAAATGCTCCATGATTTTTTTATAATTGCTCCCAATGATAATCAAACCTTTCAGAGACTTACTCGCATCACCACGAACAGAGTTGATAACAGAACCAGTAAATATTGAAATTTAGCAACATCTGATAGACCTTTATTTTGATCGATTCAAGTACCTCAACATTATTAATATTTGTTTATTTTTGTATATGTATTTATTTATGTTTATTTACTTAATGCGTTAACTAATATTTGAGTACTCGAAAAATTTGAAATATTCCTCAATCTTAAATCATAATTTCGAGATAATAAATTCTAAGTAGATAATAAAATAAGACTATATTTCTATTTTAATAGCACTTGTATTAATTATTCTTATAATAAATCATGTTACAAAGACAGAGATTTTAAGATATTTTTTCTTTAAAATAAAATCAAATACATTTCCATTTGACTATCGCAAATAGAAGTTAGTAAACGGTTATACGATTTCTGAGAAAAATACATGCTTTGCTCTAGAGATTGTATTTAAGTAAACAGCGTAACATTTTTAGGTAGCGTGCAAAATACAAAGTTTTATTGGAATATTTATAGAAAAGTTTTCATACCAACGCGGACATGAAAATAAAATTACTTGCTAAGGATAAATTTGATTGCTGTTTTCAATTCCTAATTAAAACTGGGAAAGAGTAAAAGCGTTTTGGTTAGCTTCTCCACAAAGAATATTGAATTTAGCAAGCTATAGAAATACTAACCTTACCAGTTATTTTACTGCTTACTATTTGAATTCAAAGACGTCACAAAGTGTACATAAAAAAATCATAATCTACACCCATTCAAAATTTAGCATTACGTTTTTATTATGCAATAACATTATATCATTACTTTTTAATGTCGAATTCCGGAAAGTAACGCGTTCTATACATAACTTAGATAGGAATATATACATCTATGGGACAGGAATATCTTATTGACATTAAGGTAATAATACTTCACACGGTTATCACATCACTTACGCAAATAAATAAGAATAAAGTAAACCTATTTTTTTTTTCTGATTGCAATTATTTAAGAAAGAATTTTAATAACAAAAGCTTTGAAATGCTGTCTATGATGATAACAGCAGAATGTATGATAATGTATGTTATTCATAATTTGATCCTGCTATGCATAAGTTCGTTATGTCTAATTGTATTGCAAACTTCGTTGACAGTTTAATACACTAAGCGATTCAAATTATACCGGAATAAATACTATTTCGATCACCCGCAAGCTGTCAAAATTGGAATGTTCAGCGACAGAATATATAATACCGTACGTATTATTAAATTATGACTGATAAGGGTTGGCTTCAGACTGTACCATTAATGAAGATTGTATTAATATTGTCAAACAAAATGTCTGTACATCTATAAAGTGTCTTTATAATCAATATATTATACGCAAACTATCATTAATTCATAATATTTTTTATCTACTCTGATACTATAATACAAAGGTTATAAAACTAAAAATAAAATTCTTATGACAAACATTACGTACAGAACAAAAATAAAAAATTAAAAAGTTTCATTACGATACAGGTCTTGTATGGACACCTGTATCATAATGTAACTTTTTAATCATAACGATACACCTATACAACTTCCAGCTGGACCAAGGAGGTTGAACCTCTACCTTAAAAAAAAAGGTTTCAATGAATGGGTCCGCGGCTACGCAACACGCATGAGCAATCGATTTTTGCGCCAACATATGACATTTAAAAAATCTTTTCAATATTTAAACGAAGTTTAGTTTTGTTTGTAAAAAAATAAATTTTTGTGTAAAAACATGTCTGAGAGCGGGGATAGTGGTGATTGTACACCGCCAGATATTCTGAAAGCTGCGTCAATCATGACCGTGAACCTGTTGCCGACGAAATCTAGGAGCAACTACATTATATGTTACCACGAGTTCATGGGATGGAAAATCAATATTCAGAACATCAATAATAATTATTACAAGTAAAAATAAATTTGTTGTTATATTCAGCGTTTTATTTGCAATATTGTTTTACGTATTATAGTATGAGAGTAGATAAAGTAGTGTATGATACTGTACATAACTCGGTCTTATAACACTCGTGTGACACTATAAAAGAACTCGTCTGCGGCTCGTTCTTTTAAACCACACTCGTGTTATAAGAACCCTTATCATGCAACAGTATCATAAACTACTATTTTTAATCAGCACGAAATTTTATACCGATACAATGTTCACAGAAAATAATTTATAGAATTAGGCGTTACTTTGCGGAGGTTCATAATACAAAAGTAATACTAAGATTATTTTGATAATTTATTGAATAATTTTATTATTACTTTTGTAATGTAAACAGAAATATTACTGATTGGTATGTAAAGATTTTTATTTTCAAAAATAATATGAACATTTAACTTGTAACTATCACTCAAAATGTAAAAGAAATAATTTGAAAAGATTATCCGCCGAGTTTCTTGCTGGTTCTTCTCGGTAGGAGAAAATTTCCGCATCAGTTGTAGCTTCTTTAAAAACATTTGAGGGTACAGAAGTACTGAAAACAGTCAACTTGAATAAATAATATTTTGAATTTGAATTGATAACAACAACAAACTAAAATAACAGGGGCCAACATTTCCTAAAACAATTTATTATTTCTTCCAGTCTGGGTGTATTCATCTAATCATTTATAAATATATATGTACTAAATATCTGTCACCTATAACACAAACATCAAGTTACTTTGGGGACGGACGACTGCGTGTTATTAAGTGTCCCAAATATTAATTTATTTATTCATTAATAATACGAACCATTTACGCAACCTAAAAAATAAAAAGAAAGTTAATTTAATTTAAACCTAAAAATAAATAATGCATGAATTATTAACTGTCCATCTTTTTTAATTCATCCGTAAGAGCCGATAATTTTAATGTTAAATTAAAAAATATATCGTGATACTCGCAAATGAACTGCGGTGACTACAAGATCGAAGAAGAAGAAGATACGTAAAACTTTTATGCAATTACATTTTTTGTTAACATGTGGGGAAGGGTCATCAAAATTGTTAAAAAGTTTTTTAATTACTTGTGTGGATAATATAATTTCGTTTTTAGTTTCAGAAATGGTTTTGAGCGAGGTTTGAGTTTTGATCAGATACTGGGTTAAAATGTGGTAAATATGGTCTTGCAGTGGGCAGCAAGATGGCTATCGCATATCAAGTTGGGTTTACCATATTATGTATGTAATCTTAAAAGTAATAAACGCTAAATAAAGTGAACAAACGAAGCGAGTGAAGCTTTCGCGTTTGTGTTATTAGTAAGAATATAGATATAAATAAAGTCAAAGTACTTTAAAATAAATTTCATAAGCTCGCTGTCGTGATAAGGAAAGAGATAGGATTACGACACGCAAAACCATTCGTTAAGGCAGCGATTTAAAATTTAGGTCACTAGCACTTAGTACTGAAGTTATATAGTTCAATCGGGTTTGGAATTTCTAAATGGATCGTAATTTTATCTATCTGAGAATGAAAATAAGAAGAGAAGGAAAAACGTCTTCAGCAAACCTGCACATTTCTGGAAAATTATTTCGACATCCTTAACTACCAATCTGTATTATAGGACAAGGGTAGGTCATAAACACCCTTCGTCCAGAAATAAAATAGTACTAATATTTTAAATAAAAATAAAAAAAAAGTTGTGGTACCTATTGTTTATTGAGGTTAAGTATCTATTTATTGTGTGAGAATTCGTGAGCAGCGATGCTATATAAATTTTCTTTTCCCCCGAATTGTGTGACATTGATAAATGATGTTAAGACAATATTGCGCCTAAGTAATGTCCTCTTTTCGATGAATCGTATAATATATCCTTTATTAGTAAAATGACGATACATTTGACTGTACCTTTTGATTTAATTTGGACAACGAAAAATCAACATTTGCTAATAGATAAAATATTTTCAAAACTATCACGACTTTATACCGTACGAGTTTATTGATTTTACTTTTGATTAAAT
Organism: Morpho deidamia; assembly: GCA_947086505.1. Classification (NCBI taxonomy): domain Eukaryota; kingdom Metazoa; phylum Arthropoda; class Insecta; order Lepidoptera; family Nymphalidae; genus Morpho; species Morpho deidamia. Next base: position 9,784,168 of record CAMTZC010000025.1, read on the forward strand.
TATGATAACTAATAAATACAAATACAACTTTATATTTAATTAATTTAGTCGTTTTTCAATATCCACCGTGTGGTATCCGGCTGATTAGAACAGACCACCCTCGTTTCTTACCGAGGTGTCGTAAAGGGCGAGCATGGTAAAATAACTAGCCCCCACTTAGAGTGAGATGTGGTAGGAGAATGATGATGAATAGGAAGATTAAGACTTACAAGCGATAAATAAGAAAAATTACCATTGCGTTTACTTATCATAATGGAGACGATGTTAGTCAAGAATAACATAGGTATCATGATACATATCAAGAAATAAATATTAACAATAATTATTAAATATATAAGATATAAGAAATAAATATTAACAATATTTATTTCTTATATCTTATATATTTAGTATTATCAATATAATTTTAATGGATTTTGTATGATTATACCTATGTGTTTCTCTCGGTTGCCTGGGCTAAATCAGATAAAGACCTAGTCGAGTAATAAATGTCACGCAATCCATTAAGGGATTAAAGAAAAACTGTACACATAAGCATCTTTAATGTTTTGCTAATACGCTCGTACAGCGGTAGTTTTTTTTTTTTTACTTTTATGTCTGCAAATGTTTTTTTTGCAGTAGACCATGATCAAGTCCAGAAGAATTTCGAGTATTGTGAAATATGCATAGAGCATGGAATTCAAATCAAATCATTAGTTTACAATTCAGCTAGCAACGGTAATCATCTCTTTGGAAGTGATTCACGTGATTCTAAAGAATTATCTATCTATATATAATTAGTAACTAAAAGCGAAACATTGTCACACCTTTATACAACTTACAAGCAGAAGTAAGATTCATTTATAACAGGTAAGGAAACCAGGCAGATAACAAACTCAGAAAGTAACTTCTCTATCGATGATATTTTTTTGACATTGATTTATGAACAAAAATCTATAAAAGTTGTAATTTATACTACTACTGTTAATAACACTATCTATATCTGTTTATTATATGATTTTAAAAGTCATAGCGCATTGCTTTTTGAGACCTCTATCATACTTGTTCCTCTTTATTGATCTGCATTGCAAATCTCCAACCCAGATAGACCCTAGTACGTGGTTATAAAGGATTGTTTGGCAAAATATGGTATAAACTATTTCTTCATATACATATGTTAATTGCGTGGTCCGCTAGCCATAAAATATATTGGCGAAAAGATTGTGTTCAAAAATGTTAACTTAGTGTTATTCAAGCTTAAGATAAAGCTTGGAGTTTTTTTGACAATTTGGCTCCGTTCATAAAAGGAGAAGCTTGCCAAGTGCAATGCAATGAGCTCTACGCTGAAAGAGAATGGTAGCATTGCAATTTTTTCTTGGCTTACTGACTGTGGTATTTACTTTAACTGTTTCCGATTATTATTGCAAAAATACCAAGCATAGTAATTCATACCCACTATCTTTTTCATTACAACCTTTACCGTTTTCGCTTTGAACTATACCGCTTGGCTCTGGCTATGGCTTGGCTATAGTGACACATCAGAATACATGACTTTTAAAAAATTTTAATATCTTAGAAAAAAAGCGATAATTGAAGTCAGTTTTAACATTGACCTTTCAAATGATAATATTAAACATATAATTGGTCAATTTCCAATTTATTATCCATACTAATATTATAAATCCGAAAGTCTGTCTGTCTGTTGTCCTGTCTGTTACACTTCGTGTTCATTGATCCAGTTCATTTGCGGTAACAACCGCAAATGAACTGGATCAATGAAGATTAAATCGTTACAGAAAGGTATTTGGTACAAAACGATACAGTGTGAGCCTCCTCCTCCTCTCATGATTTTCCAAGGGTAATATTTCTAGAAGTATTGCAAAAAAGAGCCATACGTGGCATTTATAATTTGAATTCGCGTGAGTCCCTGCGAGAGAAGTTTAAGGAAAAAGGTATTCTTACGTTAGCTTCACAGTATATTTTTAGCAATTTGATTTTTGTGCATAAAAATATACATAATTATAAAAGATTGGCGATGTATATAATAGACAAAGTAGGAACCGACATAAGCTTGCGGCTCCTGCTTTGCGCCTTGTAAGAGTACGTAAGTCGTTTGTGGGTTTGGGTATAAGATTCTATAACAAAATTCCACAATCAATTTTAACTTTGTCATTACAGCAATTTAAAAATACTGTTAAAAAGAGGCTGATACAGAAAGCCTATTATACCGTGGAGGCTTACATTGATGATAAGAATGCGTGGATATAGCTGCTCTTTGACCTTGTGCAGGATAGCTATGACAAAATGTAATTAGTATTAAGAATCTTCTTTTTTAAAAGAGCTCCACCGAGTTTCTTGCTCGCTCTTCTCGGTAGGACGGCTTTCCGAACCAGCAGTAAAGTTGACGATTCAAAAGCACTTGTTTACAAGTTTACTTGAATAAAGAATATTTTGAATTTGAATTTGAATTTGAATTATTATTACTCCTCACAGGCTTAGATCTGTCATTAATTAAATTTAAATATTTAATGAAAATAAATAACACGCTTATTGTGATGTATGTGGAATCATTGAGGATGTGCATCACCTTTTAACGGAATGTGCTAAATTCCAGACAGGCAGGGAGAGTTTTATGGGACTTATGGGTTTGAATAGACTTAATACATGTTTATTGAGACACTTTCCCGTCCTACATCAAGAGAAAGTATATTTCTATGCAAACTCATAAATCTCATTTGATTAATTATTTTTACTATTTTTTTATTTGATTTGTTAATTTAAATTGTTAGGTTAAATGTGGTATTTGCCAAAATGGGACTGGCATATACATATTGTATAAAAGTCCTTAAATTAAATAAAGAAAAAAAATGAAGATTAAATTTGGTACAATTCAAGGTTATATACCGGGCCAACATATACATGAGAAGGAGATACATTTTCAATATAAAACAAAAACATTTTTTCAGCCTTCGTGTGATGAAACGGAATAATTTCAAGCCACTCTGTCTATTCATACCCGCCAAAAGTAGTGCTCGGACACGGAATACAATCTTCGCTACTTACACACAAATGTTTTGTATCCTTAACTTATGTAAACCGCGAAATAACTTTATAACTCAAACCATTGAAAGTGTGCTTTAATGAAAAAAGTAAAAAGAAACCATATTAGAGAATAATTTACACGAAAAAATATCTACAAGCAAACATTGATCTCTGCAAAATCACGCCACAAAGTACTAAGACCGCTAATGGGAATTTACCAATGCCTATTGGTAAATTTCCCATTAGCGCTCCAATAGGCAGAGCTCCCATTAGCGGATACTAATTAATAAACTGCACTGATTGGACCCCATTTCATATCCTTGACATCCCTATATCCTAACCAACGCTATTTTGGCTTAATTACTCGTTAAACTATGTCAATATGTAGGTAATACATTCTTCGTCCTTTTATAGTAGACTTTGTGATATAATAACTTCATAACTTTTAAGTTGGATGGAACTAACTTTTATTATATATAACATAAATGGTGTTTGTAGTCATGCTACATCAGTTGAGAGTGGATTCGTTCTATATATTATCTTATCAAGGCAAAGTTGCTGTGCAATAATCTGGCGCTAAGTACTCAACAAGAGAAGTTGTTCTTCCATGGAACAATATACAATGGCGCCGGAATGCTTGCCCTAGATAAATGAATTAAATAATAAAGCAGCAACGATCCACTTTCCCTTAATTAAACTTTTTGTTGATAAAATGAAATTGGGACACTAAAACGTGTTCACGTTTTTATCTTATTACTTCCAAACGTCTGTCACTGGCGTTAATTCCATTACTTATACCTTTTTTAGCTGTAGCAGCTTTATTAATTTTAGTGTAAAGTTACAAAGATCGGTTCATCTGTCTAAACTTTTTAGCAGTTAAACTTGTATCTATATTAATTTATAGAAGCAGGCGTTACTTTGCGGAATTCCATATTACAAGCAATATAACAGAACCAACTACTTTGCTATAATCCGCACGGGTTAAGTGAATGCATGCAAAGCCAATGTGTATGAAGCAGGCAAAATCTACGCACCTTATACATGCAGGACCAGCCACCACATGCACCCCAAGGCGCAATTCACCAGCAACAACGAACACAAAAGCAGCACACGCACCCACCACCACAATCTCGACGATCGTTTCGCCCCGAAACCGAAGCATCATCAGGAGGATAGGCTTCACGACAAAAATCGTACTGCCGTCGCTTTGGGGTGCGTGTCGTGGCAGGACAAGCCACCACACGCACCCCAAAGCGCCTTCGCATTCGCTTGACCTGTGCGGATTATAGCAGGGTAGTTCTGTTATAGTGCTTGTAATATGGAATTCCGCAAAGTAACGCCTGCTTCTATAAATCATTTGAAAATTTTAAGATTTGCCATTACACCAGTTTAAAAGAATTATTGAAAAGAGGCTGATACAGAAAGCCTACTATGGGGTGCCAAAGTCGGTCGGCCTCCTCGTGACGCACCCTGGGCAGGCCTTTGGAATACTCAAATATAATACATATTTGAGTATTCCTTAGGCTTGGCGAACGGACCACTGTGGGGTGGCCAGACCAGTTGTACCTCTGATCTGCAGCGGGCAATCTGGATGGCCGGGGACTCCAAGGGGCGCCCCCGGCGGTGGAGTGTTCAATAGACGACGGGTTCAGTTGGGCTTGCTTTAAGTCTAACTGAACATGGTTTTCGGCCACCGGCGGCAAGCTCGGAAGCCCAGCAATGGGAACGGGGACCGTCGGCGGCGATGGGGGAAATGTGCACAACGATACCCTGTTCTTGCCATCGGCAGCGTGGTGGAGCACACAGGTCGTTTTAGTCGGTGCGAGTCCGACATAACCGCCGCCTGTCCCCGTCGGGCGACGGTACCCATAAGGGGTATTTTTTCCTGTATAAAAAAAAGTAAGCCTACTTACTATACTCTTAAGAATTACATAATCTATGTAAAACAACAAAAAATTTGTAAAGAGCAAACGCCGTGTAATTTGTTCGCTCTTCTCAGTAGGAACAGCTTTTCAAACCAGGTGAAGAGTTGACAATTCAAAAGCACTTGTTAATAAGTTTACTTGAATAAAGAATATGAATTTGAGTATGAATATACTTCACGATGATTTCCCTCATTATAAATGCAGCACATATTTTTTATGGAAAACTCATAAGTGCCTTTCCATGTTTTTTTAAACTCACGATCCCGTTTGTGAAAGATGCGCTTTCCGTTTGCCATCACGGCTATCAATATAACCAACAAGTGATTCTAAACTGCTTAATAGTTTGCATGACACCTACATGCATAACTCACAACAGAATTATAAATTAATTCATGGTGTTCTCCGAACGAGTTAAACCGTAATAAAGTTGTATGTATCTTCTAGTGTTGTGTATTATACACAGCAGAAGTTACCCAGTCGACGATTTGATATATACACCAAAATCCAAATAGCAAAGCTTTGTTCGTAACTAACTCGGTGCATCCTAACAACTTAGCTCATCGCCATGTTCTATAATGACAGACAGCATTCCAATTTGAATACGTTATTACTTGCCACTTGCTATGCAGCTAGCCAAATCGGTTGTCTGAAACTAGGATGAATATAATATATTAAGTTTGGCTTCAACTTCGTTGTTTAGTCGTACATACGACTAAACAACAAATTAAATTAAACGCAAAATGTGATTTAATATAACAACTGTCAATATTTGCAAGTAAAAAACTCATTGAGTAAACACTTAGCTCATAATAAATTGTGTTACTTTATTAGTTTACAAGACACAATTATTTAAGTTCAAGATTTTTTATTATAGTGGCATATAAGTTGTATGTTATTATCCCGGTAAAAATGTTGTTAATAAAAAAAGTTGTTTCTGCAGAAGTTATGATAGAATTATAGTACCAGAGATTTAAATCATATCCCTTTAACTCGTAAACCACTGCACAGGCAATAACTAGCACATAAATATTAGGGCACCTACTGTTGTAAAAGGAGGGTGCCAGAATTGGGCCTAATTGTTACAGAAACCCCAGAACATCAAAAAATTCTTAGTTTTTTTCTGTTTAAATATCTCTATAAATATTACTTTCAATTGCAATATGTTAGAAAACTTATTTAATAATTATATTTATAATGGTATTAAAGTAGTTAATGCTTTAAATAGAACGTATCGTCAATTTGTTACTTTTTTAAATGCCTAAACAGCGTTGGATTCCAGCGTTTTTAGTACAAATAGACCAACAAAAAAATATAAAGATATAATCATAATAATTTAAAATATTTATGAAAAAAAATTAGCTTCATTTTATTAACAGTAATTACTTTCCAGATATTAAAAATGGTGTTTAGAATAAAATATTTTTCATTGGCTGTATGGCTTACGATTTTAATCTCTGTGGGATCAAATGAAAAAACATTGCAACATATGTCAATTATAAGTCATCTTTTAATACATGTTGCCATAGACTAATAACTAAAATATACTTTGCGCTTATGAACGTGTTTTTTCGAGTGTTTGTTTTCTGTCGACAAAAAAATAAATGATCAACTTTTACATTAATGATGATAGCTTATTGTTATATTTTTTTCACAAATCCTATCATATTTATTATGTTGTTATGGTATTTGGCATGTACTTGTAGCTGTCCATAATCTCAGACTATTACTCTTATTTTATAGTTCCCCCATAGAAATCAAATAAAATAATATTTGATCTTAAGATAACAAATATTTTTCTATCTTACAACACAAAAATTAATACTGTAACGTCTGGGCCCAAAGATGTATGAAATTCTGGCACTCTCCTTTACAATAAACTCTTTTACATTTATTTTACTACAAAAAAAATATTCCACAGTTTCTAGTATGTTAACGTACAATGGCATGAAGTATTACAATGTATTCTGTATTGAAACTGTGTTACGCAAAAAAGCCCGTTCAGAAAATCTTCATGTGCTTTGAATATTTATATTTTGTTACATTCTACGGATCTGTACTGTACAGAAAATAATTCATTTTTATACTATCATACGATTAAAAGTTTTTACTATCGATACATAGTTTATATGTATATTAAAATTTTATGTTTTAGTATAGGCGCGTGAACTTAACTAAGGCTACATTTTTAAACTGGCGTGCAATTCATTATTCTTATAACACTAAAGAAAAATATAAGAAGGTAGCTAAGATATAATGAGAAAATATTGAAGATTTTCTTTAAACTTTTCCTATGATGCATTTTCTCTGTATTACTGAACCTTTTCTGCAAATGCTGTATAAGGGGGCAATTTAAATTATTTCAAATCCTCTGAAAATTATCACAAATTAGCTCGTAAAATATAAATATAATACCACAAAGAAACATGCCTCTAGAAGCATACTATAAGTAACCTCCATAAGTACATACTATAAGTAAATAAGTATATATCTATACTTAAATAGAAATCTCAGACTAAATTCTTCAAAGTCAGTTCATATCATTTGAGACCAACCACGTTTGGAGTAATTGAACTTAAAGTGGATACACATCTAATCTAACCCATTTTTCACCATCATTTCCTAGGAATACCCTATACTAAACGAGGGCTGTCAATGAAACCGATAATACATACGGTTGCTATGCTTTAATTATATAAAGCAATTATATGATTATAAAATAAGAAGCAGATTTAGTTGCAAGACATAAGAATGGGGAAATTTTAAACATAATGTGAAAAGATTTTAACCAATGTAAGATAATATTCTTTTACTATTTTAATGTATAACTAAAATACCTAAATGTAGGTTAGTGAGCCCATTAATAATAAAGGCGCAATATTCTTGTAGCGCAATATATGGAACAATGAATTCACATGTATAGTAGACGAACATCGTTACGAAACCACAAATAGGTTACCTGAATTGTCAGTCCTTGTATATCAGAAGATTTATTGTACAACGCAGTATGATTACATGACAATATTGAAAACTGATCATCTAATCATGCATAAGAATTACAGCCCTAAATATTGATATCTTTAAACATAATTTTATTAATCTATTATTATTATTAAAACACATTGTAATCAATGCGATCGGCATTTTTGAAGGTTCGCATGATTCTAATGGATGTAAAATATACAAATATTTATTTATTAAAAGCGTTTATGTTTACAAAATTTTATATTTATTATTATAATCATCGGCAAAGTCTAAATACAGCTGTTATATGTAAATACTTTTTAACTCATTTCTTTTATTAAATTAATTAATTAATTAACGAAAATCTAAAATTTTCATAATTATGATAGTTTAAAATTCTGGGTGATGTATAAACGTCTTTTACCAAGTTTTCAACTTTCAGGAACTTTTAGAGATCATTATAAGATATATAAGCTTAAAAGAATATAGTCAAGCATATTTAAAGAGATACTTGTCCATCCAACTTCGAAAGAGAGTATAACATGTTTCGTCGCTAGTTTTGAAGTAAAATTAAAGTGTTTTAATGATGATAAATAGTTATGTACTATTTAAAGTTTTGTTTTACTCTATAATAATAAAGTATTTGATATAAAAGACTGGCATATGCGCATTCAACAAAACTTAACATCAACAAAATATTAATAGCAAATTAATTACGACTTACAACTATATTTATTATGCCTATTGTGTAAATTGTGCATTACTGTACTAATCGGAAAATATGTGTATATTTATTTCATTAAACACATAATGGAGATGACATTGAACATACATATATTAAATATACATAAGTGCAAACACTAAACGTCAGAGCTTTGTAATGGCAATTAATCTTAGCGTAACACCTCAATAACTTTTTTTGGGCTAAGAACTTAGCTACACTATAAGCTGAAAATCAATAAATAATTTACAAAAAAAATCTTTCATGATCCACTAGAAAACTGAGGTCAGTAAAATGTTCATTCGACGCTCAAGAGTGTAATCAGAGCCCAGGATCATTTCTCAGATCTACAAGGCCCTCAACTATTTAATATTCTACCGTGATGCGGTAGAATTCAATAAGGTGTTCAGTTTGAACAAATGGTACTAGTTCCATTTAGTTTTTCTTATTACCATCAGTTGAAACAAAGGTAAAGTGTAACTAGTGATTTCAAAAATCACAATCACAATTCGTACTTTAAATCTCACAAGTCAAATAGAAAGAACCTTTGCAGTGATTTAAGCTTCGTACACACGTGTATACTTGGGATAAAAAAAGGTTCCAAAGTAAAGGTTTCAAACAGCATCAAATATACTTAGTGGCGGACCCGAGATGCTCGTATGCGTGATGACATTCCCTTACTGTACAAAGATTACTTATCTGTAATGTTTAGTGTTATCTGTATGTAAGATTATCAAATCTTGATAAAGATGAATCCTTTGTCAATGGCCATTAAAAAATAACTGTAATGGTTTAAATTAATATTTTATGTGTATAATGTGTGTGTTACATCTCAGAGCATCTATAACAACACTTGATATCTAACTGGCGATAATTTTGTACCAGCCATATTATAAATCCGCATGGCATCACATACGTAACATCAAAACGCTAATGACAAAAGTTTCAAAAATTTCGTACGAAACTTTTGGGTAATACACGCGATATGGTTGTTCATACGCAACATCTGCCCTAACGATCAAGGTCTCATTACACTATAACAGTCGTATTTCAAGACATTTTTAAAAAGCAAAGCTTCTGGCCGTAGGGGTCGAATACGGTATCTGCTGACAACCTAGACAATTAAAACTGTAAATAACTCACACTTCTTATAAATAAATATAGAAACTATAACATTACTATTTTGCTATTCCAATTAAGTGTAAAAAATATGCTTATACGTAAAGCATATTACAAAATTGAAGATTATTTGAATGATAAGAAAGTCTGGATTTGAAAATTCTTACAGCCTCATACAAGAAAGCGGTTCAATAATATAGAATTGAAAATATTTAAAAGATTGAGTTTCTTGCTGGTTCTTCTCGGTAAGAGCAACATTCCGAACCAGTTGTAGCTTCATTAATCATATTGATGCTTGACGACTCAAAAGTGCCTGAAATGGTTTATTTGAATAAAGATTATTTTGATTTGATTTGATTTGCTATAATCCGCTTGTTTAAGAAAAATTGTGTTACGGAAAAATTCACATACTTTACTCATGCTGGATAAGTCACCACAAGTATTCTAGCCAACCACATACCAAATACACAACCACCACCAAAATCTCTACGATCGTTTCGCTCCGAAACCGAAGCATCGTCAGGAGGATTGGCAGTCGATTTTGTCGTGGAGCCTATCGTCCTGATGATTAGATATAATACTGTTAAATACTAATTGTCTATATTAGTTTCTAATTTGTTTATTGTAAATCAAAATGAATACCTACCATTTTTAACAAAAATTCAATTTTCAAGCTATGTGCCTTATTAATATTTACAATTTATCATACGCATTACGGCGTAAGAAAACATGAATATCCTTCGTAAAAGGCCTTTGCCTACCCATAGGATCTTAACAATTGACTGGTATATTGTATTGCATTTATGACAGACAAGAATATGCCATATCCGGCTGAGTAGAATAGACTACCCTCATTTCTTACCAAGGTGTCTTAAAAGGTGACCAAGGTAATTCGACCCTCCGTGTGGTATCTGGCTGAGTAGAATAGACCACCCTCATTTCTTACCGAGCTGTCATAAAAGGCAACTAAGTTAAGTCGACCCGCCGTGTGGAATCTGGCATAGTAGAATAAAACACTCTTATTTCTTACCGAGATGTCGTAAAAGGAGACTTAGGTAAGTTGACCCACCGTGTGGTATCCGGTTGAGTAGAATAGACCACCCTATTTCTTACCGAGGGCTCGTAAAATACGACTAAGGTAAGTTAACCTCAGGCAGGCGGCCGATCGTAAAATACATAGCCAAATCATACGACAACATGTGTGTAACATGTTGTGCCGACCCCACTTAGAGTGGAATAAGGGCAGGAGGATGAAAATTTACAATAGAAATGTTTTTTGAAAGATAAGGCTACCAGCTTTATCTAAGAGGTAATGAATTTGATTTACTATTTTTATCCAATAATCATAATTAAATTACGCATAAACCATATTTAAACTCAAAATAAATTGCATACTTAAAATTTTGCACTGAATTATAATGTTTTTTATTTACTTTAAACATAAACAAAATATTCAATAAATTGAATGAAATTTACCACACGTTTTATGTAGTGCTCTGCAAGCGATTGGTTGAAGTGCTCAAAGTTATTATGCAAAACCACTACCATTTTATTATTGTGCAGGTAAATACAATTTTTAGGATGCAATTTTCCAAGAATCCTATAATTTATAATTTTGTGGATCGTTATTTACATGACATCAATACAATATTATTTCTTATATAACACGACAAATTCTTATTACAATATCTTCCTAACTAATAAGGGCTTACAGTAAAAATTAAAATTTCTTCTTTAAAATTTATCAAGGCCTTTCCTAAAAGATATAAATTATATCAATTATATTCAATCAGCTCTTCTCTTCTGAAACACTTTTTTTCGTTACGATAAGCTGCAATAACTCATATCTTCCACCCAGCAATGGCCTAAATACAAATCACATAACAGGTCGTCCCGGTGTAGAATATCTCGATAGGTATAGTCTAGAATAACACCACCGAGAGTCTCGAACCATATTCTGAAGGCACTTCAAAATGAGTACATCCTTTTTTAAAAATTTAAAAACCTGAAATGATGTGCTTTTCCCAAATTAATTCCAATGGTTTTTGTCTATATTACTAGGCTTTTATAAGAGTTATATTTATGATTTTTAGTATATCACAAACAAAACTATAATTATAAAAATTCAATACAGCGATTTAACGTGGAAACGCTGCCAGCATTCTTGGAACCATTCCACGTGGGCATGATTTGTATGGTAGGGGAGCGGGGGCTAGTTGTAACAGGGGCAAGTAGTATACAAGCATTTTTTACCTGCATAATATAAGAATATTCATTTGATTTTTAACCTAACCTACTATGTAATACCTATTCTATAATATAAACTTGGTGAGTAGGGGTACTCACAATACCGCTTCCTGTGAAGTCCTGTGCAGTGGTGGGGACCAGACTTCACAGGAAGCGGTATTGTGTACGTGCTCCAATAAAGCCAGGTAATAAACTTTTTTGTTTATACATAATTGATTATCGTAAATTTCAAATGGTTTAGCAATCGGTGGTTTATACATATACAGTAAGCACTCGTTATGTTTGATTATATAAAATTAACTTCACATTTAGTAAGCAATTTATTTTATAGTAGAGGTTATTTCAAAAAATCTCACAATGGGGTATGTTGTAACATTTTTACGGGGCATGTTGTAACACTATTGAATACTTGTTTTTATTGAACTCGGTTGATTTTATCTGAACAAGATCGTTTTATCAAGTTTGTCAAACAATCGGAGCTATTACTTGACGATCAACATTCACATGTAAAAATATCAGTGTTGAGAAAAACGTAACAAATTATCATGTTATCTTTTCCCTGCCACTGTTCACATAATCTGCAGCTGTTGGATGTTGACTTTATGGTCCATTCAAGAAATACTTAAACCAAAAACAGACAACGTTGATGCATAACACCCACGGAAATTATGACCATATATGACATTCCTAGATTCGTTAAGAATTTTCTGCTTGATGAATCTTTATAATAAAATAAAATCATCAAGGTTACCGATGATATTCGATGGGGTATGGACAATAAACAGCTTACGGTATTAGCATTGCTGGATTTCAGCAATGCCTTTAATACTGTCGACCATGATATATTGCTGTGCTTGTTACGTTCGCTTAACATATCTCCATCAGTGGTTGACTGGTTTTGGGAGTTATCTCCTAGCCCGCTAGCAGCGCATTCGGTTGGTAGATAAATGTTCCAATTGGTGTGGTATTAATGCGGGCGTGCCTCAAGGTGGCGTGTTGTCACCTTTACTCTTTTCTATTTTCATCAATACAATTACTCTTAAAATCTCTTCTCTCTATCACATGTATGCAGACGATGTGCAAATTTATACGCAGTCAACCTTTGAAAATCTTACTGCTGCTATATCCATTTTAAATAAAGATTTGAATTTAATATCACAATGGAGTGCTTCTTATGGCCTCAATATAAATCCTACTAAATCGCAGGCAATTGTTATCGGTAGCCGTAGATTTATTTCTAAAATTGACTGGTCCACTATTCCTGCGTTAGTTTTTGACGGTGTTGCAGAACCTTATTGTGATAAGGTCAAAAATTTAGGTATCATTATGGACAATACCTTATGCTGGTCAAATCAATTAAAAGATGTAAGCAGGAAAACTTTTGCAGCGATGCGTTCCTTACGCCGATTACGCTATCTTCTCCCAATTCCAACCAAAATTATGCTTGCACAAACCCTTCTTCTTCCTATCCTAGATTACACTGACTCAAGTTATTTTAATTTAACCCAAGACCAACTGAATAAACTTGAGAGACTTCAAAATATTTCTATTAGATTCATATTTGGCTTACGCAAGTATGATCACATATCCGAATTTCGATCTCGTCTCAAGTGGTTACCAATCCGTTTTCGCCGGAATTTGCACACTCTTTCTGTTCTGCACTGTGTATTATTTAACCAAAGTGCTCCATGTTACTTGAAAGATAAATTTAATTTCTTAGAGTTTCATTACTCTAGACCTGCAAGCTCCTCAAATATGCTGTTTTTGAAAATGCCTCGACACAATAGCATATTCTATAATAAATCGTTTACTGTTCAGGCAATCAAGGTCTGGAATTCATTACCTTTGAAAATTAGGAAATCGCCATCGTTGGGAGTATTCAAAAATCGTGTCAAGGATCATTTCCTATCTATCGCTCTGTCACCGTGACAATAACTTCTATTGCTATTATGACGATTATAAGTATTATATATGTATGTTTATTTTATATATTTATTTATGTATGTTTATGTTATATTTTATATGTGTATGTGTAAGTATATATTGTTTCTTAATAGCTTACACGACGCCTACCTTGTATCCATAGGTATGTCCTCTTACTTAGCTGGTTGTCTGGAAGAGATCGCTATGTAGCGATAAGACCGCCAGGTTGTGCAACCTTATTTTGATTTAATTTTAGTGCTTATGTATTTTTTGTTGTGTGCAATAAAAGCATTATCATTCATTCATTCATTATTACGTACATTCATTATCATTCAATAATATATTATATTATAATAAGTGGTTTTAAGGCCACAGGCATTTGGCCGCTAAATGTAGATATTTTTAAAGTTCCAGATCTCGCCTTTTCTTGGTATATACTTATAGTTTTGAAATGAACCAAACGGCTAATTACTGAAGTAGAGATATTTCATTCTAAAAGTGCACGCCCCTCCAATGTCTTTACTCAAACACAAAAAACTTATGTACAGACGAAATACACGCACTTGTTATTCTAATTGGTTACTCAGTTGCCGGACAGACACGAAAGTAGGAGCACGCATTGATTATTGCCAAAAGTACAGTTAGCATGTCATAAAAAAAGAGGATAAATATTTTTTATTTTTTTTATTTTAAATAATAATTAGATAAATTTTTTCCTTAATAGAAAAATATGGAGAATTTTATAAAACTATGTGGCGAAAAAAAACGGGCAAAACTTAACATCTATCATTATTTCATCATTAAAGTCATTGCTTTAATTAAGGAACGAATTGACGTGATTGATAGAAATATGTGGGAAAATACGTGTCGAAATGTGAATGATATTGAGATAGAATATATTAAAAATTTTGAATCTGAAGATAGCGACGTGAGTGAATAGCGTAAAAATAGTAAATATTTATTGCGGTTTAATTTTTTCTTTTTTTACTTATAAAATAAATAAACAGACTTCTGTACATTACGTTTTATTTATCATTCTAATAGTTGCATAATGAATATATGATATGATCTTTATTAAATTAAGTTGGCAAGCTAGCTCTTGATTGCGAATTCACCTGATGGATGCAGATGTCGTTTAAGTTTCTTGAAAGGGTTTGGAGATTAAACGTTCAGGGTTTTTACACGACATCGTACCTGAATGCTAAACCGCTTGGTGGTACGTCTTTGTTAGTAGGGTACGTCGGAAGTATCTATCTAGTCAAGACCAGAAATAAATTTTAGAAATATACTAATATGTTTTTTCTAGGATTCGAATGCAGAAATTCCCGTTTACAATCCACAGCGCTTACAATTACTCTAGGGAAACGTTAAAAACTTACTTTTTATTCTAAAGAATTTTCAACATAAATTTGATTATAAATATGAAATTAATTTTATTTTTATGCAAACGTTACTTGTAATCCGTGTAACCGGATTGGTTGGTCAACCAGTATACAAATGATAGGAACGTGTGACAGAATAGACGTGTTGTCTCATACAAAGCGTGCATTCTCCGCCATATAAATGCTAAACTGATACCAGTCGAGCAATTAGTTGACCTTTAAGTGCGCGAATGAGTCGAGTCAACTTTGAAATTGCTGCGCGCACACATATAAAATAGTACAGTCAATATTTTCTCTCACACATTAAAATAATGTAATTTGATGGAGGGGCGTGCACTTTTAGAATGAAAGATCTCTAGTTAAGATTATAAATGCCTGTATCTAAGCCTTAAATGCCTAAATAAATTAAGTAAAGAATAGAATAAGTAAAGAATGTAACTTCTAGACTAAAAATGTAAAGTCTAAACCTGTTTTAGGGTATATAAAGTTTATTATGCTAAATATGCCAAATAAATCTTTATAAAATATAAAAATGATTTTCAATTCCTAATGTTACAATTTGCTCCAAGCCTGTTACAACTAACCCCAATAGCGGGGTAGGTTGTAATAGTCGTCAACTTTTTTTCGAAGCCTTTTCTACAAAAAATTGTTACAGGTTTGATCAAAAGTTTATTTGGAATCGATAGTTAATTAGTTGTTAATTTGAATAGTACTGTTAGATTTAATAAATACCAAACAAGAAAGCTTTCATAGCCAAAAAGCGAAAAATTTTTACAACTAGCCCCCTGCTCCCCGACTAGCGTGTAAGTATTTTAAGATAATAATTAAACTATACAAATTATATATTGTGGGTATTCAATACTGCATTGATAACAATGTAAGATAAAATATTAGAATCAGCAAAAACTCAACAAAAGGAAAATTTTACTATTTCTCGACTCTTATCATTGTTATTGAAACAACCTCTAGAGGAATGTGAATATGGCACTTTGCTAGAATATCACTTGAGTTCTGATACTAAGAATGCGCGAGTGCGATGCTCCTATGACAACACTCAGTGTTCAATGACTCAGGAAAAGTCACGCTTGAGAATCTTACCGATTTTCTCACGTTGTTTTTCAGTAGCGTGCGTGCATAGAATAACTATTTGGCACAAAAAAATTGTTATGCTGACAATATATTTATTTAAATAATTTAAATACGTATTGTTTTACTAATTCCGTTTAAACCTTACCCTGCCTTAGCTGTCTCCTAAAAAAGCTTTACAAGGCTTTATGTGTTTAATTGCATAGGCTTTTGTCAATCAAATAACGCAACTTAGTAACTGTAAATGTTCCAATGGTCAAATTATATCATCTTTTCCTAAATTTGATCCTAGACTAGGTTTAATGCAAGCTTTGGCTTTAGATTTGTTACAATCCTAACACCAGCCACAAATTTTAAGTTTTATAGTAAAGTGCCTTAGTGACCATGGTGTAATTATACATTTATAAATAATAAAAAATTTAATAATTTAAATAATCAAATAATTTATTTATTTTAAATTATCTTCTTTACACCAAGATTACTGCTAAGTTAAATAGTTATTAAAAATATCTAAAGGTGTATCTTTTCGAAGAAAGAAAAAGTATAATTTGACGCATTCACCCACTGTAACATAGAGATATCTCAGTATATTTATATAAGCAAATATTATCCACGATAGTATAGTACTAACTATCGAGGTTTATTAAAATAAACGACCTCGAATTTGTACTTATGTGGCACTAGTTGCTTACATTTCGTATAATATATGCCAAAAATGATAAAAAACGTTGATAAATTTCTTTATGGATGTAAATTGAACATTGAAAAAAAAATTGAGTTAAACTATTGCGGCAATGCTTCGATGCTCGCCCGTCTGTAGGTCTTTCAGTATATATATATAGTTTGAAAAATATTATGAAGCTCGTATATTTATAAATATGGATCGATAGTCTACAACTTAACTGCGCCATGTTTTAAAAAAGAATATATCGTTAACATATATGGCATAAGCACCTAACAAGTTATACTTTTAGATATGTCAGTTATTTACACCGCAAGTCATAAAAAGGTCAAAGGAACTTTTGCTCACGACAAAAGAAACTTATGATAACCTAATAACCTGAAAACGCATTGAATGCTCCTTTCATGACAAGACGCAATATAAATTTTCACTCGGAAAGAAAATGAAAAGTTAATCTTAATAACTTTCCTGCATGCACGGTAAATATTTCATTGAAAATGCGATGTGACTTTATAAATAGCGTAGCGTATAAATAAAATAACCACTTCATGCTATAATAAATTACAAACAAGCTACCAGATTGTAAGTAACAATAGTCGTCCAATTATCATTTTCTTTTTGATGACTATTGTAGGATTCCATATACAGATTACTAGGTTTCTAGCCCCCTTTTTCTGGTAAGTATCTATGACCATGGGACCATGAAAGAGTGCCGCCAAGCAATTCTTATAATCTTCTACAATCCATATTCGACTTGTCTACAGAAAGGTTTAAATTAAGTGCTAAAAAAATATGCTTATTCATAAAGTACTATATATTAAACATTTGAAGTTTATTTGAATGATAAAAATGCTTAGATTTGAAAATTCTTTCAGCTTCATACACTGCGATTTAACAATCAAAAATATTTGAAAGATTAACCGCCGAGTTTCTTGCTGGTCATTCCCGGTAAGAGCAACATTTTGAACCAGTTGTAGCTCCATTAATCATATTGACCCTTGACGAGTCAAAATTGCTTGAAAAAGATATTTGTATAAAAATTATTTTGACTTAATTTGTTATTAAAATCGTGTAAAAACAAAAGTAAGATGGGTACTAGAGTGTTGCTATACATTTCTTTATTAAATGTAGCTAGTAGTTTACGTAAACCGTTTGTAGTTTACATATGGTTTGAGGATTTATTTAAAGATTTTTAAAGGTGGCATCAAAGCCAAATTATAGTTGTATTATGATGGAAATTCACGGATTCAACACTTTTTCTGTATAACCACCAAAATTATTTAAGGGCGGTACAACAAAAAATTATAAATACATTCTTAAATTTTTTCAAATATAAAGAATATTTGCCATATAAAACACAGCTGTAGATGATAAACTTTAAAAATAAAGTATTTGCGTTTTTGATAATTTTAGGAAGCGCCGTGTGGTATCCGGCTGAGTAGAATAGACCAGCCTCATTTCTTACCGAGGTGTCGTAAAAGGCGACTAAGGTAAGTAGACGTCAGGTAGGCGGCCGGTCGTAAAATACGTACCCAAATCATGAGACAACATGTTTGTAACATGATGTGCCGACCCCACTTAGAGTGGGATATGGGCAGGAGGATGATGATGATAATTTTAAGAAGTCTTGGTTTCATAGTCAGTAACAAATATCACATATCAAGGCTACCTAGATCATTAAAATTGGAAAATAACATATAGGAAACTGGGCTACATAACAAAAATACTCAGGTTTTATTCTGTGAAAATGTTTGAACACACAAAACATCAAAAAAAGTTGCAACGTTTTGTTACCAACAGATCATGCTTCTGCATTTTATCAACGTCACCCTTTATTTACATTACTTCTCTTTATATGCAAATATGTAAATAATTATTTTCCTGTTATGTATGGGTTATTTAACAATTTCATTGAAAAAAATTGTTAGTTAAGCAACATTATATTTCATTACGTTAAATTTACATTTTTAGACCTTCCTCTTATCCATATCCATGGCAGGTACCTTTATTTCTTTATATTTAGGTTTTTATTATAAACTATAGGGGTCCAATAATTATTTTTAACTTAGAAAGATTAAGGACGGATGCTTAATAAAGTAATTTTCCACTGATCCACCTATAAAAAATCCAAAGCTGTCTCACTATAAAGTGTATCTATACAAAAACTTTGCGTTCTATAATCCTGTTTCTTTCTATGTTAGAAAAGTGGAGGATGCAAGTTTAATAAAGTAATATTCCACTAATCTCACTATAAGACACAAACATCCAACGCTGTCTCAATAAAAAGTATATCAATTCAAAAAAGATTGTTTATACTGTATGAACTTAAAATAAAATAGATATTTTAAAGGTCTGTATTCAGAATTTTATTTTTATGGTAAAACCAGCGGACAGGTATGCGAACTAGACAATTGACAAACGCTACCACCAAAAGTTGTGTACAATAACGCTTGCCATCAAATGGGATAACAGATTAAGCTAAGTGAACGACGATACATAAAAGCATATTTTAGTCACACGTGAACAATTTCCCATATTTTGTCATTTACAAATTGTAATTTACTTTTAATGACAGCGTGTTCACGAAAACCATTAACAAAGATATCGAAAATTCTCAACTATGTATTTAAATGTAAATATATTGGAAATAATGGATTACAATTGAACAAATAAAAGTATAATAAATCAATCTTCTAAAAATTATCAATTCTAAAATATGAAAATCAGTAGTACGAAAGTTATGTCAACTTTTGTGTTACTGCTTAGAAAATATTTCCATTGCATACCACTTAGTTCTTTGTTGTTATGTGATCTGGAACCATTCCTTTCAATGTTCACACCAATTTCCACCAGAGATGCGAGTTTACGCGTCACTTATTTGATTAAGGATATACGATCAGTGGGCAATGGAAACGAACGTACGATTCAGGAGAAGGTCTCTAAGGTGGTACGTCCGCGCACGGCAGCGACAAGGCCAGTACTGTCGGGCCTTTCATACCTCCCGCCGCCCCTGAAACTACCGTTAAAGCCTCGTCCTTCGTCCACCCCGATAAGGTGCAGCTTGCCGTTTCATGTGAAAATGCTGACAGCTCTGAAACGACACCAACTTATTAAGATAAACTAAATAAAGATGCACCAACACCAGGGGTGCAGTGCGGAAAATATTAACATTTTAATTACATCTACTATCTCAATTGAGATTTAGTTATACGATATATTTAGTAAAAGAACATATATTTTTAATGTTTTTCTCAATAAAGTATGAAAAGGAAAAGTTTTTACTTAAAGAAACATATAGCTATATAAGTATACTTACCACACGTCTTCAAATTGGTTTAACAGCATTCACATCCGCGACGTCATAGTATTTTCCAGGCCAAACGCCCAAAACCTGCTACCCCGATAAAATAAAAAATGTTTTTATTGATAACTGTGACGTATTACAGATAAATCTATCTTGTTGTATTGTATTGTAATTTTTATTCAGCGGAATGCGTGATGTATAAATTACTTTAAAAATATTTATTATTTAAGTGCGTTATCTCTCCATATATTATAGGTCTGTTGTTTATTTTATTTTCATCTCAATATTAGAGGTGACAGGCAGTAGTCGAAACAATGAAGCTAGATTTCACGTTTAATAATCTGTATCATATTATATATTTATGATACAGATTATGCGAATATACTTATATCTATTAAGAATCTTCTATTATTTCTAATAAATTATATGACGTGAATTAAATTTGCAATATAATTCTTTCAAAATATAATTTTGTCTGTCATACAATACAAATACAAAAATTCCAACAATAAACTCTTAATCATACACGTACAAATCCAAAAATTTACTCTTGTTACTTATCAATGATCGCAGATTAATTATTATTTAAAATTAAAAAAACTTAAAATTCAAACGATACTTAAAATCAAAAATATATTATCTATTACCTGAAAACTTAATGTTCTGTAAAAAAAAGATTTTTATGTTAAACTAGAGCTAGGTTCATATGCCTTTAAAGTTTTAGTCGTAAGCTCGGTGGTACGAGTATCGTGTCACAAACCGGAATTTAGTTTAGAAGGCAAATCAATAATTTGACGACATCAGTTTATCCGATTACATTTTTAAATAAAGATACAACTAATAAAGGTTCCAATTAATAACTTACTAAATGTGTCTGGCAATGTAGTATTGTAACTAAAGATGTGTTATTTGAGTATAAAGTATCATAATTATAGCAAAATACTAGCAGTAGTTGTATCTTTCTAAAAACCGACGCATTTGTTCCCTATTTTTTAATAACATTATCGATCGAACTGTACATACAAGTAACTCTATATATATATATACGACTATATTCCAACCAGACGTGAATATGTTAATAAGACGATTACGTCCTTTTATATGTTTATTCATAATACTAGGACTACCCAAATTATATGGTGAATATTTCAGTGAAGTTGATAAGTCTTTTACACCTACTAACTTGTGAATATTTAAATAACTATTATATATTAAACGTAAACCTATTTATGGCTGCCCTGAAAAGTGTTGCTTTGGACTTGCTATGATATTTACGCCTGATACGGGTATATGACCTCAGTAAAGCTAGTTTCTGTAAACAAATACTACGGATTATAGCCTGAATTTAGAAATTAAACATGATCATACTCAAACTCAAAATATTCTTTATTCAAGTAGACTGTTTTCAGTACTTTTGAATCGTCAATTTCTTTTCAAGAAGCTACCACTGATTCAGTAGTGTGCTCCTACCGAGAAGAACCAGCAAGAAACTGAATATAAAAAGTAAAGTAAAGTAAAGTAACAGCCTGTTACTATGCCCACTGCTGGGCTAAGGCCTCCTCTCTCCGTTTTTGGAGAGAAGGATTGGAACTAAGACCTACCACGCTGCTCCAATGCGGATTGGTAGGTTACACATATCCCTAGAATTCTCTAGAGATATGCAGGTTTCCTCACGATGTTTTCCTTCACCGAAAAGCGTGTGATAAATTGCAATTATCAATTAGACACATAAGTTTTTAATAGAAAAACTCATTGGTGCCTGCCCGGGGTTTGAACCTAACCTATGTCGTCTCTAGAGAGTCGCACGGTCTCACCACTAGGCTATCACAGCTTAATAATCGAAACTGAATATATCCCCAAATAATAAAATTTTATCCTTAACTATGTAAGACAAACCTTTGAGGACCAAATTAGAATGCAAAAGGACACATTAACAGCCCTAAACATGTGCAAAAGTTTTGTCACCATTATATTTAGAAGTAGAACGACATTTATTTGCATGAAATATACAGTGAAAGCCGTTGATTTACATAAATGCGACGAAAATATACCAACTTTCAACACACATTCATCATGGTATAAATGGCTTTATGTCTTGGTTTAACTTGAAATTCTATGTACAATAATATAACACTAAAACGCCTTACAAAGGATTGCAATGATTTGTATAACGTATTAAAGGATTCAGATTCTATTTCTAGTTCCGATATATGGAAGGATCGCCTTACAAATAATGTCCCAGTTCTTCTTCTTGTCAGAAATAAAATAAAAAAACCTATTTCTTTTATGTTTACGTATTTTCTTTTCATAACATTCCATCGGACTAATTAAGTTTACAATAAAAAATTATAACTGGTAACTTTACTAAGTTTCTGTCATGTCCTCAACTTACACAGTTTATCTGTATACAAGTACGTCATACAATCATCATCCTCCTGCCCTTATCCCACTCTAAGTGGATTGGCACAACATGTTACAAACATGTTGTCACATGATTTGGCTACATATTTGACGACCGGCTGCCTGCCTCAGGTTAACTTACCTTAATCGCCTTTCACGACACCTCGATAAGAAATGAGGGTGGTCTATTCTACTCAGCCTTATACCAAACGGCAGAAATACTTCTTACAATATCTCTACCTAAAGCATTGAGAAACCCATAGTTTTATTGGACTAGACTAGGGGAAGCCATAGCCAGGTAGAAAGTGTGTGTGTGAATAGGAGACTGTGTGAAACTCTCACTTACACTTACTAATAAATAATAAGAAGGAAAATGACACTTGTATGCTTATCTTTGTCACACATAAAAAAGAGAAACAGATAGATACACTTTCCTTTGCTTTCTCTTTATTGTAATATATATAATATATAAATAGATGTAAATGATTCTTCTCTGGACGTATTTGATAACAATTACAATAAATTTAAAGCACGCTTAAAAATAGTTTCTACCTAATGTTAATAGTAATTTTTATTTTCTTAGTTTATTTTCATATCGTTTGAATATTATACCCCTAAATTCATACTAAACATGATCATCATCATTCTCCTGCCCTTATCCCACTCTAAGTGGGGTCGGCACAACATGTTACAAACATGTTGTCACATGATTTGACTACGGATTTTACGACCGGTCGCCTGCCTGACGTCGACTTACCTTAGTCGCCTTTTACGACACCTCGGTAAGAAATGAAGGTGGTCTATTCTATTCTGCCGGATACCACACGGCTATCATACTTAACATGATGTGTACACATATTTTTTGGATTACTGTCTAGTCTTAAGTTTATACATACATATGTTTTATCTTGTACTTCTCCGACTGTACTCTGTATCGTGTTCCTCTTAAAATAAATAAATCAATATGGCACATTTTAGGCTGGCTTATCTACTCTAGTATAATAACCCTATGGAGAAACCGCACTGGTACGTCAACAGCAATGCGGCGCTACGGAAGAGATATTTTCAGAGCCACTGTCATGCACACCCGGCGACGACGCGTCTTTGTGCTACGCATAAATAATTCTCCTAAACCTGTTCAGTACACATAGCTTACTGTCTAGTGATACTCACATTGTATCTATTATCCATACTAATATTATATTCAAATTGAAATTCAAAATATTCTTTATTCTTAAACTTGTAAACAAATGCATTTGAATCGTCAACTCTACTGCTAGTTGGGAAAGCTATTCCTACGGTGAAGAGCCAGCAAGAAACTTGGCGGTTGCTCTTTTCAAATCATAATTAGTATTACTAGCTACATTTAGTCATTACTGTCTTGTGGAGTGTCAAAGTGTAGCTTTATCAAAACATTCTTATCATCTAAGTAATCCTCAACAGTATAGTAGTAGGCTTTCTATATCAGCCTCTTTTCAAGAGTATTTGAAAACTGCTGTAATAGCAAATTGCGGAATTTTATTAAAGAATCTTATACCCAAACTCACAAACGACTTACGTACTTTTGCTATTCTTATGAACATATAAATCCGAAAGTCTCTCTGTCTGTTACGCTTTCAAGAGTTTTATCCGCATGAAAAATATTGATGAACATTTTGTGAATACAGTATAAGAATATTTTTTCATATAGTATAAGAATATTTTTTCTTAGCGAACGAGAAAAAAACAAAGAACATAATCTACGATATTTAAACATTTAAGATGAGAAGACCGAAGTCGCTGGTACATCTTGTAAGTAATGAAACAAACAGCAACACAGTTTCTTAAAGTTCAGCTCGACAAATAGTATCTTATTGTAAACAAATGATATATATGGCTCAGCGTTTAATAAGCTCGGGTTACTTAGTTTCGGGCTACTCAGTTTCATTTGAAAATAACCAGCAATAGTAAAGCATAATATGTATAAAATTACCACACTGTACTCCAAATTAATAAACAAAAGCATAGCTATCATTCACCCAGTTTTTCCACGGTAATGTAATTAAGATTATTGTGATATTCCTTTAAAAGAACTACATTTACCAAATAAGTATAAACCTTGATAAGGATTGCTATACTTGAAAAGAGAATACTTGGATGTATGAATGTTATATTTTTTCATTCCTTATCCTATGGTAGCAGAAAAACAGAGGTCCTTAACCGTCCTTACTTTAACGAATACAATTTAATTTTATCCTTACTTTACGAATACAATATAGTAATAATTTAGCTCTTAATTTTTAGCTCTTACTTAATAAGTTTCCCATAAAGAGCATGTAGTTTAGACGTTACTTTGCGGAGATCCATAATACAAAAGTAATATTAAAATTATTTTGCTCTAATCGGCGAATTATTAGAATAGTTATTCGAGGGCTATAGCAAAATGATGTCATTATTACTTTTGTAGCATGTAGTTTCTTAACCGTTCGTTTCTTAATTTTCATCGTTAAACTTTGATCACTTATCAAATCCATTTTTATTCAAATACTTGAACCTCCCTGTATACAGCCTTCATAAACAATAAAACTCGTAACATGAACGTCCATCACAAAAATGACATAGGATATTTATTCAAATAATATTCCAAACCACATAACTCTAAGTGTACAATTTTATTGGGTAACTTTATAAATTTTTACGACGATTTTATAGCATTTCGCACAATGAAACATTACGGAAACAGCCGGGACCCATCTAACAATTTTATGTTGACGGTATTGCTTGTTGGCTTAGTTTTATTGAAATTGATAAATTGACTACTTTATATTTATCCTATACTTCATTTTTATCATTAAGTACAAAAAAACTTTAATTTTAAGTTTGTTTGTATATCTGTCATAACTGTAAGTCAGTGACTATGGCAAATTTTATACTATGTTTGAAACGAATACGCCTTTTTAACATTTACTACCACTCATCCCTAGATCTCCATTCTTTATAATAGATATTTTTTAATAATAAAACCGAGTGTACATTGTAAATATCAGTGCGACATTTCGTAGATGGAGTACACTGATTGTCAATAGATAGCGCTTTTCAGACACGTTTATAATATTTAGGAAAATTCAAAGTAACAAATGTCCTATAATACATTTAAGAAAACCGACATCCCTATTAAAAGACTACAGTATACATGTCCTTATTTCATTTAAACCAACAATATGAATAGAAACTATAGAAATATTTCCTGGTAAGTGCGCAAATTCCATTGTCAATTTTGCTTTAAGTTGCTCGTATGTCTCCTCAAAAAAAATCATAAAGTCTCACACTTCGACAACATAACAGCTGTGTTTATAATATAAGCTATGATTTTTTTTAATCTGATATCAAAATACTTACAACTCAATAATGGTTTTTAGATATTAAATTTCCGTCCCTTCTTTTTATTGTGTATTGTATGTATTGTACATACAAATTTTACTGAACTTTTATTCGGTGACCTATCTATGCATCTCCATATCTGTTAAAATTACTTGGTCTTACTATTTAATACGATATTCCTTAAGTAAACTAAAATTCACAATCATTATGCTGTGTTTTTACATTATTCAGTCATTCTGGCAGCTATTTTCACCTTACGGATATTTATTATTATACAAGGAATTTACTGTTTCCTTTATAATATAAAAATAATTAAATAACGACTTAATTATGAATATAAAATATAGAATATAGTTAGTTATACGTGCAAATATGATTTAAAATACAAATTTTTTGAAATTTAGTTCCGTATTGAGAAAATAATACTAGGTCCTTACATATGAAATTGGCGTTTTGTCGTACTGGCCACTTTGATCTCAAATATTACCTTTATGGTTAGGAATTCCAAATTCAAATTCATACAGCTATTTACTCATGCATTTGTGTTTCAAACCCCCTAATTCATTTGTTTTTTCTTTTTTTTTTCTTTGTGTCACTCTGTTTACAAAATGGAAAACATGAAATATCGCGTTATTTACGAGTATGAGTTCCACCGTGGCACCAGTGCTGCAGAAACGGCTCGAAGGATTAATGATGTGTATGGTGACGGTGTCGCAAAAGAAAACACAGTGCGTTTTTGGTTCCAACGTTTTCGTTCTGGAAATTTCGACCTGCAGAACAAGCCTCGTGGACGGCCGGAGACCAAAGTTGATAATGAAGAATTGAAGGCTATTGTGGAAGCGGATCCATCGCAAACCACGTCCGAGTTAGCTGCAGGCTCCGGTGTTAGTGATAAAACTATTCTAATCCACTTGAAGCAAATTGGGAAGGTGAAAAAGCTTGAAAGGTGGGTACCTCATGAATTGAGTGAAGCAAACCCACAAACGCGCGTCGACTGCTGCATTACGTTACTCAACCGGCACAATAATGAAGGAATTTTAAATCGAATCATTACCTGTGATGAAAAGTGGATCCTCTACGATAATCGGAAGCGCTCATCGCATTGACTGAACCCTAGCGAACCAGCCAAATCCTGCCCTAAGCGAAAATTGACTAAAAAAAAGTTGCTTGTAAGTGTTTGGTGGACTAGTGCCGGTGTCGTTCACTACAGCTTTCTTAAATCTGGCCAGACGATTACGGCAGATATCTATTGTCAGCAACTGCAAACCATGATGGAAAAGCTAGCTGCTAAACAACCGAGGCTGGTCAATCGCTCTAGGCCACTGCTGCTTCAGGACAACGCTAGACCACACACTGCACAACAGACGGCTACCAAATCAGAGAAGCTTCAATTAGAATATCTTAGACATCCACCGTACTCTCCGGACCTTGCTCCAACAGATTACCATTTTTTTCGCAATTTGGATAACTACTTGCAAGGAAAAAAATTCAACTCCGATGGGGCAGTCCAAACCGCCTTCAAAGATTTTATTGCTTCCCGCCCGAATGGTTTTTTTAGTAAGGGGATCAATGAACTACCTATGAGATGGCAAAAGTGCATACATAGCAATGGTACATACTTTGATTAATTAAATATATTTCATTAAAAAAAACGACTTTATGTTCCTCCCATAGAAAACGCCAATTTCATATGTAAGGACCTAATATAATCATGTAGGTACACATAAATTTATATCCAACGCTTGGTGGCAGCTACTATCTAATATATAATATTGTATATGAAAAGCCCTGTTAGACTTAAACCTACGTTCGATATAAAAAAATATATCATTAACCTAAAATATACATTATCTATATGATAATCCAAATACCTTAACAAAATGAGATATAAAAAAGAAGGTTGAGAATGAATTTTTATCGCCGGATGCCATAACAAATATCCTTAAATAAGGAAACTCAATAAAGCAAGAAAATGTTTTAGCAGGTACTTATGGCCCTTATTCGCTGACCGAAAGGTCGGAAGCTACGATTAGCCTGCGTTTGAAGTCTTTATAGCCAGTCATTTTCTCCGTAATGTGCCGCTCAAATTCAAATTCCAAAGAGGGGTTTTAGTAAATGTCTTGAGCTCTGTTATACAGAAATACTCAAATGTTTTAAATGATTTTCTTCGCATTCAAACCATTAAAAGGGCGAGGCTAAAATATATTATCTTATGTAAAAATGGGCTTATATTAAAATCATCCTGTTCTATTTAGGCAAAAATAATAAACGTTGCGTATGTCCTTATTATAATCATCATATAAATTATTTTATATGGGTTATTATAATCAGTAATTATAGATGAGATGTATAATAAAAATTAATATATGGAAGGTACCCTAATAAGACGGTTGTGTGTGACATCATCAGGTAGGTAGCTACCAACCAAGTAACTGTCCAAGATAAGAACCTACATAAACAATGCCACATATCAATTCATGTTGCCAAGTCCATCGGACATCATCTTCTCAGCCGACGGACATCTATTACTACAAATAGAAGTCTACAAAGGCCGTTTAAATGAAGTTTACTTATTGAGCCTTTTTCACAATATTGGTGGAAGCCTCCTTCAATAGTTCTAGTTCTTCTACTCTTAGCGGGAAACTCAACTATGTTTAGTCCACTTTAGCGTGATGAGCAGTAGAGGTGTGACGAGATTTCGGATTTTGTATTGACATAAAACATAACAGGTAACATAATACGTTAATTGTCGCATGTCTGATTTTGGCGCGAGTAGGTATTACCAACCTACGGACGTTGTGTTATACGATATCATTTCGCTACCGATCGTATATTTATTTAAGAGATAAATTTACATATATTAAGATGGGCTTGACTCGTCAAAACGAGTGTTTTCAAATCAATGAATTATAAGAATGGCCACGTGTACATTAGTTATGGTTATTGTTTCTTTTTATTGGAGGTAGGCTATTCATAGTTAATGTATAGAAAACGGCTATACTCACCTCTTAAATCGGGTGTGCCCGACTAGATAAAAACCCATACGGAGCCCTTATTTATGGACTTTTTTCTGCCTCAAAACTATCGCAACTAAAAATCTGATAAGATAGTGGTAAATAAAAAATATTTCGCACGATTAGCATTAAAGTGACCTAATTAAAAAAAGTTTGAATGTTGCAAATTGCAATAAAGCGAAGCGTAGCGCCTACACAACACGTAAGTGTTAAATACTCCCATATCTTGGAAGGGAAAATAAAATTACCGGACCTATTTGTTTTAATAAGATGCGATGTAGAAAACTTATAAATATAGTTGCAATAGATCTTGCAAGTCGGTATAAACCCATATATGTATCATTTCACTTTATACAAGATTTACGCAAAACTGTAATAAATAAATAAATGCCGTAACCCAATGTTAGAGATCTATTCGTAGCAGTACGACATTAAATGCTTTAATATCCCTTTTTATATAAAGTAGCGACATATTAAAAGAATGTAACAAAGAATTAATAAAAAAATATATTTTCCTCCGTCCCGTTATAAAACTCCTATTCGCTTTAATTTCAAACATTTTATACGCATTTATTTTCTTCATCTTTTCAGGTCAACATGAAACTGTCGAACCTCCATTCATATTCAAATGGTGCCGCAATAACTCACGATATTATGGAGAAGCTGTAAAAATATCAAATACAGGAGGACCCTGAAACCGGGCATCATAACTTTTATTTATAAATAGGTCAAATTTATTTACTTTATATTTTTTTGTTTTATTGCATAATTTAAGTATGCTTTTAATTCCTGTATACATTTAATAAATATAATACTTTGGACAATGAAAAACAACAAAACAAGAACATGTTAATATCCTTTAAATAAAATAAAGTGTGGTATCCGGCTGAGTAGAATAGGCCACCCTCATTTCTTACCGAGGTGTTGTAAAAGGCGACTAAGGTAAGTTGACCCACCGTGTGGTATCCGGTTGAGTAAAATAGACCACCCTCTTTCTTACCGAGAGGTCGTAAAATACGATTAAAGAAGTTGACGTCAGGCAGGCGGTCGGTCGTAAAATATGTAACCGGATCATGTGAGATCATGTTTTTAACATGTGCCGACCCCATTTAGAGTGGGATAAGGGCAGGAGGATGTTGATGATCTGTTAATTGTATGTGTAGAAGTTATTCATCCCTATGTTCATATTCAGTGTTTTTGTTAAAAATCCAAATCATCTCATTTAATTATGCGGACTTCTGTATTCTTCGTAAAATTTAAAATTTAATAGTGAATAAAATGCCCAGCTAGTTAAAATAAACGGCACGTACAAATGCGGCTCTTTAGTGCAAAACATTATCATACTTTAAGAGCTCAGAGTACAGCATCATAGAGCTTGGTTACGTGATATTACAATTTTATTTACTTAATGCGCATTCTCCTTACTTTGTAACTATTTAGAGATGCACGTTAGTTTTACCAAATAGTATTACGTTAGCAGTAACAATTTAGTATAGGAACTATAAATGGGATTTACATGTACCTTTGAAACTAATTTGAAATTAATTTTACAGTACGCGTTGTCAAGACACAAAAGTATATACATCCTAGTTTCTATTGAATGATTTAAGTATTAAGTTCGCTGTGGAATACTTATTTGGCTCACTTAATGATGGCTTACACGATAAAACATTTTTATGAGGTAGCTATGGTGACCACGAATAGAAGCCGATGGAAACAATGGATGAAGTCGATAATAGAGTCTTGCCAGGACCACGATCTTCAGTCATGAAGAAATGACCAGAGAGGGAGAGACATACTGAAAAAGTATGTTTAGCATTTTAGGTCACTACAGCTCGATCACTGACAGCTCGGTATGCTAATGCCTAACTGACACTATCTATTGATGCATACCGTTGCGACCGGAGATTCAAACATAACATAACTGTCTATATTACGTGACATAAACTAAAACTTATCTAATATGTTTATAGAACTTTTTAATTATTTTTATCGAGCAAAATATTAATAGGATGCGTTTATTAGATATACTTACATTATATGTACTGTCATAATTTAATTATTAGAGGAACATCACCATTTTGCACGCTGTGGTATCCGAGGTTAAGCCTGTCAGCTTCAACGCTAAACCTGCGGTTACCTTCCATTAGTGCACTTAAATACATAAGATATATCACCACATGATTACAAATATGGTGTTTCCCTGAATCGCAATGTACAAATGTCTTTGATTATCTTTCTCCCAGAGT
Source organism: Morpho deidamia (assembly GCA_947086505.1). Taxonomy (NCBI): domain Eukaryota; kingdom Metazoa; phylum Arthropoda; class Insecta; order Lepidoptera; family Nymphalidae; genus Morpho; species Morpho deidamia. The sequence continues at coordinate 9,815,562 of CAMTZC010000025.1, forward strand.
CTTCAGCAACGATAAAATTAAAAAACTGTGGGCTGAACTGCTCTGCCGCTTAATACAGTTAAGCTTTAGTAGGTTGTTTAGATATTATTTATTAGTTTTATTTTTACTTCAATACTAATAATAAATATTAAAGATCCGAAATGTATTTATTATCAATCACGTGAAAAATACTAGTAATAATAATAATAATATGAAGTTAGGAGGTTGTTTTAACATTTCCTTATTATTATTTTTTTACAAATATACTTTTACTAGTCTGTTATTAATCTAATATGATTCCAAAAATATTGCTTCATAAACTAAGTTATTTTTTAAATTCATATTTATATGGGATACTTAGTTGCACACTAAGATAATTTTTTACAGTTTTGTTTTTACAGCGTTTTGTTTGATAATTTTTTACAGCGCGATATAAGAATGTCATCTTTTATATTATTCGTAGTTAGTAACTATTCTTTTTTACCTTCTACTTAAATCTTTGATTTGAAAGAATTTTAAAATCAGACAATGGCATGATGAAATCATTGTCAACGAAGAACGTGAAGCCAATGAAGGTATTATCTCTCGCGCTTGACCGAGCTTCGATCGCTGCCTCGTCGACTCCCAAAGCCTTGTTAACGTCTAATGACATGAGAACAACCGTCCTCTCCACTTATTTGTTCCATTCAACCCAACGACCGCTTTTATGAGAAAGGTTCAGACAGGTTTACAGGTAAATGGTCGTACTCTCGATGAATTATTTTGCCATTTTCCTTATATTTTTATCGGAGAAACCTGAGAGTGATCATTTTTTCACAACAACACGAATGATTTATGAATATGGTGACATATTGCAGTATGCAGTAGTAAAATGCATTTAATATAATAAATTAGACTGCCTTTAGCATGATATGATAACCTTGATAGTTACACTAACTAAAACAAGGTTATAAAAACAAACTCTTTTTCTAGTAACAACAACACGCGTAGACACGTTGACATCATTTCATGTCAGCGTATTAAGTAAATATTTTCATAGATTACATATATTAAAATATTATCTGAGGTTCTTTGGGTATACTATTTTAGACTCCTTTTTTAATTTATAGAACGTGTCTATAATGTACATTATAAAATAATAGCCGACGCAACCCGGCTTCGCGCGAATAGTAGAACATATTGTACCGTAAGTGTAACCCGCAATTGATAGATTTTTGCGAGCGTTGATTTTCATTTTGTAATAACGATAATAATATTTTCAATTCTAACATACTACAAGAAATGCTGTTCCACAGCCCGTTAAATGTCGATATGCTTATAAGTAAGCAGAGCTTTGTTAACTACTTTCCAAGGAGTCCAATAAGATCTACAGTTACTTAACTGATATTAGACACTAGAGATCATTTTCACTGACAGAACACACTCTCCGAAAGTTTATTTGAAAGAACTTGTCAATAATGCTTAATTCTTTATATTAAAATTAAAATCAATCTTATTTAAATTTTTATTTAATTTTTTCTATTATTTAACAAATTTATTTACATTTATTACTTTCATTGAAAAAAATATATCGTTAAAGTAATCAAACGCAGTCGGTATCTCTGTTACGGTAAGTAATAAATTTTCCATGTGTGCGGCAAAGGCGTTGCTTCTCCTGAATTATGGTCAATTTCGTGTTTTGTTACAAAAACACAAGTGACCTATTTAAGCGTCCCTCATTTAGGAATACAAAAAGCTACGTTTTACGACTACATAACATATAAATGAGATTTTTAAATTGTTTCAGTATTGACATAACCTTTTAGTGTTATAGACAATATAACATCATCACACGTGATGAGCTCACATTATAGACAGATCATCCTTCGTAACGGCCCCACCGTTTACTATTATATATCCAGATATCTAACTTAATGTACATTTTGAAATCATTTAAACATAAGCAAGTTGGTTTTTTTAAGCATATAAAACCACTTTTAACATAAAAATAAGCATTATAATTAAAAAAACACTTCATAATGTTAGCCGTTTATGCTGTAAACGCTGTATGTATAGCAAGCGGCCACTTTGTCTCAGTCCCAAAGTCAAGTTAATATTATTAACATTTGTATAAGAACACGTTTCCACTTTATCATTATTATTGTAACATACACAAATAAGTGTTTGGATAGTAACAATTAAAAATATCAAAATTTTAAAATCTCCTGATAGTATAAAACTTAAAAGTTAAAATCAACTTGAAAAACTTATGCTATTTAAATACAAGTCGGAACATTGTTTTACTCGAAGACTGCAGTTGGCCCAACGAGCTTTTGTTGGGCGTTTTGCATAGCAGGTCAAGAGCAATTCTCAGAGATTGCTTTGGGCTGTAAGCGGGTTAAAGCAAGCTTTCGAAATAATTTTTCCTTCGCATTATACAGTAGCGTTCGACCATCATTAAAGTAATATAAAAACTAGATTCAACGCAGTTAAATAAAAAAATTCAGGCTAGTTTAATATAAAAATTAAAAATGATTACAATGACTTCTTCCTATTATACTTATTCAAGAAGAATAAGTATAATAGGAAGAAGTTAGGTTAAAGAAGTTAAGGTTAAAAGGAAATCACGAGATAAATTGAAACTCCATGTTTTAAATATACTTTAATTTAAATATAAATATATATATGACACTTACACACACGGTCATCCGTCCCCAAAGTAAGTAACTTAATACTTGTGTTATGGGTGACAGACAACTGATAAATATATACTTATATAATTTTGAAATACATACTTAAATACAAATATACACCCAGGCTCGAAGAACCAACAATTGTTTATAGAAAATGATAGCCCTCTGCGGGAATAGAACCCACGACCCGCAGAGGTGAAGGCAGGGTCACTACCCACTGCGCCAACGGGCCTGTCAATTAATCAAAAGTCAATATTTATATTTTTCAACAATAATGTAGTCGTCGACACAGTTTACTGTATTAAAATGTCTTGTTTTAGGGGATTTTTAGAGAAGTTCATTAATCTTTCGGGATGTAAACAAAGTCTTCGTTATAAATACTAAAGTTAACTTTAGTATTGGCAATTGACGTGAAGTTATTAGATTTTTTGGGTAGAACATCAGATAAAAAATCTGATATCGCGGTGTTGCTATGACGTAGAAACGAGAGTACTTCACGCTCAGCCGCTTCGCGCTCGTGCACTTCTCAAGTACTGTTTATGCTCCAGTTCAAACTGAACTTAGCGCCAGAAGACGTACTTGGTTTTTTTACTTTCTTAAAAAATGAGGTACAAGATCTAACTCATCTCTACCTTCTTGTTTGCTTTTTTATTTGCTTTCTTAACACAAAGTACAGTATTTTCAATTTTTCATAATGTTTTAAAGTTTATTTCTTTTAACAGAAATAGTATTTTAGCTAAATAAATAACTCGCCTCTTATTTGTAACTATCGTGAAACGAAGTACATCACTACATAGTATAAAACAAAGTCGCTTTCTGTGTCTGTCCCTATGTCCCTATTTCCCTATGTATGCTTCAATCTTTAAAACTACGCAACAGATTTTGATGCGGTTTTTTTTAATAGTTAGAGTGATTCTAGAGGAAGGTTTATATGTACAATAACAGTCAATATGGAGTAGAGAAATACTGTAATTTTTGAGGTTTCTAACGTGATGTCGTAAATAATTACCTTTTTTTCCGCTTACATTGCAAACGCAGGCTGAACACTAGAAGATTTATCAAAATAATGTATTAAAAATTTGTACACCTTAAAAAGGTCTACAGAAAACTCCGCGAGGGTATATGTCTATCTCTTATGGATAACCCACAATAACATTTTTTTGTCATTTACTTTTTACGAAAAATAACGCCCTCTTTTCGAAGCAATTTTAAGCAATACAGCATCAATCCTTATCCAATTAAGTACCTTAAATACATTGTTGATTTAATATAGATCAATATGGCTGTTTACAGCATGTAATTTAAATGAATATTTTCGAAGATATTACAGATTTAATATGCGGCGCGTGCCTATAAATAGCGCATCGCAGGCCGCGCTTCGCCCTATAGCACTTATAATTTAGCAGCGATTGGATTAATTGTAAAAATAAAATACATAGAGAAAAAAGTAAAAAGGAACTAGGTAAAATGTATTATATGAATTAAGATATTCCAAAGATAGCAGGAAATCTTCATGGTATAGGGAAAGGGGAATTGTTTTACTCCAAATTTAACGCGTGCGGGCCGCGGGCAGTAATGAATGAATCAAAACTACTGGATCTATTTTAATCATTTTTTTCACTGAGTGACAGCCTATACTTATATATTTTATACCCGTGCGAAGCAGGGGCGGGCCGCTAGTGCATAATATAAACCGATATTTGTAACGAAAAACACTGCATTCGTGTTAAAGTAAATAATTATTAATTTTAAATTATTTCAACAAAATATGTATATAGAAACGTTTGTTTTTCAAGCAGTATGTTTTACCGCATCTAGAATTTGGTGTTATTAATATATACATACATAAAAAAATCAAACTTTGGCTGATTTACTGAATTGCTTACAAAGTTACTTTGGGCGTATACCTTGGTGATACAAGTTTTCAGGCTGGTGGCGATTTAAGTCATTGTTGAATGTTTGGCTCGGTATAGTTGACTATTCAAAAGCACTTATTTATAAGTTTACTTGGATAAAGAATAATTTGAATTTGATGAAAGGACACTAATAAAGGTTGGTCTTAGTCTTCCAGTAGTGACGGAACCTGTACTGAATGTTACTGGGCGTTGAGGACGCTGTGCTTTGCATTCGATCTGACGATAATGGAAACTTAGCTTGTCGATGCATATGTGCTACGATGCTGTAATGGTACGTCGCGGCGGTAACGGATAGCTATGGACTCAGTTTCGACGTACAGTTTACAACACTTATAAATAAAAATATTATTCTCAAAGTCAAACCATATCGTATAAGCAACAATATTAGTCAATATCGTTAATGAATTAAAAAAACGACCAAAACAGACTTAAGTATCCGTACAGAGTGGAAAATACTTCTTTCTCTTCATCCCTAAGACTACTCATAAGGAGCTGTAGAGTAGGTACTAAGACGATAGAATACTTAGCACATAAAGAGCTCTTAGCTCTTAGGCGTTCGCATTGCAGTGAAGTAGATGTACTTATGAAATATCTGACACTTTAATAAAGACTACGACTTATGAGGAAAAATGAATTTATTTAAAGTATTCAAACCTAATATTTGCATGCAACCCGATCTCATATCAAATCTTTAATGTGAAATAATAATATAATATTAAATAATGCTCCAGCGTTTTTGTATTTAGTAAGAAATAGTTTATATATATTAAAGCTTCTTTATTACTTCTTTTTCATCTAGATTGATCTACAGGGGTGTTATATATAGGTTTACTCAATTACTTTTTACAGTTTGTTTAGTTTACAGTTAAAGTCTTGTATCTACAGGAGCAGTGATATCCTAACAATGAGGGCGTGTGACTCGTATCAGTTCAAACCCCGAACTAGCACCAACGAGGTTTCTAAAGAAAATGTTAAAAAATTATCGTTGTTTAAAATTTATTAAGCTGTTTCTGTGAAGTAAATTATATTAAAGACAATCTACTTATCTGTGGAAAATTCTTAATATTTCTAAGCAACTATTGTAAGTTACTTAAATGAACATTTTAACGAGGAAATACGAGAAATATTTGTTACGATAACTTTGTTTTTCAGTATTTCATTACCTTATTTTGTTTTAGACAGCGACGAAAATTGTAATAAATCACTGGCCGAAAACAGTAAATTATTTTTTTAGCAGACACGCAATTTTCTAATTGTCGTCAGAAATAAAAGTCAAATGACTTTAAAAATTCGTCGTCTTTTTTTCTTTTCACTTCTTAAGTTTGTTGTAATTATATTTGACTGGACAGTTGTTTGATCTTTTCGTTTTATTGCAACTAGCTAACGGTCAATATAAGCTTCTGAAAGGTAAAATAGAAGTTTTCTGTGATCTATGTATCTATCTTTGTTGACAAATTCCCAAACAGTAATGTTATCCAAAAGTTACTTAGTAGTAGTATTAGTGCCAAGCATTGTTATTCAAAATTATAAAATTGTAACGGGCGGCTTAGGTATATAACTTTAATTAACTAATCACTAAGCTAAAATAAGTTTACATTATATCAGTATCTAAGTGAAGAAGAATGGTCCTAAGAATATATATAAAAGCGTTAATTCGCTAAACAGATTCTTCGTCCGGAAAATGTATCAGCTAAAACCCCAATTTTTTTTTAAATTTATTATAAAATTTTTATATTTCAAATTAAATCAATCAAATCAAAATAATCCTTATTCAAATAAGCTCTTTCAAGCACTTTAGAATCATCAAGAATCAATATGATTGATGAAGCTTCTACTGCTTCGGAATGTTGCCTCTTACCGAGAAGAACCAGCAAGAAACTCGGCGGTCAATCTTTTAAACAATTGCAATTTTACATGATTAAACCGCTGTCTTGTATGAAGGTGAAAGCATTTTCAAATCCAGGCATTTTTATCATCCAAATAATCTTCAATATTGTAATATGCTTTACGTATATTTCTTACACTTAATTTAAACCTTTTTTTTATTTAAAATATGCATCACACAATGTTTTCCTATTTAACCGAGTATCGAAATATGAAAAAGATTACAAGATATTATGAGATGAACGTGTATAAATTGCGATCGTACATTATTGGTGATTCACGTTCGCACTAAGTACATAATATTATTGTTGTTATTTCACTCGAATGACTCGGAAAAAGTGAAATAAATGAAACCACGTTACACACGCGATTGAACAAATATTTCATCAACTTTGCCCCAAAGGACTTGCGAAAATCATTGTATTCACGATGGCATCCATCGTACGTTTTGTAATAATTGGATTTTGTTTCGAGATATTCGTACCTCTTAGACCGACCTCACATCAGATTTAAGCTGTTTATCCCGTATTTCATATAAGAGATGAGTTGTTGTAATCATAAAGAATATAATAATCTATCTGACTATGATGTTTGAATCTCTCTGTTATGATCCCAATTTTGTATGTCAACAACAGTGACTAGGACTGAAATTTGATAATATTATAGTAGTGACTTTAATTACTAGCAGCACATGAATACCGATTAGCATAGGTATTTCTGTTTTATTGGATAAAATACTAGATGGGCCCTCAGACAGGCTGACCTACTTAATATTGTCGTTTTGAAAAGGTGCTGGAGATTTCTGAAAGGCAATTAGGAACTGATGAAAGAATGACATCGTTTTATTAAAATAAACAGTAACTACTACTACTATTAAACTACTATTAAAATAAATAGTAACTAGTCCAAAGTTGTTCAACGTCAAGTGGAAGAGACACTTCCAGAGCGTCCATCTCCTTGATTTAAATAATTTACAGATTTAAGCCGTTATTCTGTGTAGATCTATAGTTCAAATGTAATATTGTCGTCTAAACAATTTGCAAATTTCAAGATTTTTTTCAAATTCACGAGTAACGATGAAGAGAGGAATCGCTTGGTAAATATCTCAGAAGCCGCTGTAAGTTATTCAAATAATAGTCATTATTCAATTTAACTTTTATAAGCACATTTGAATCGTCAAATTACAATGAAGCTACCACTGGTTATGGTAACACATAACCACACATAATCATATTAATGAATATAACCAGTAATAAATAAACGAATCCTGTTTAAATTAATTTCTAGCCTAACTATAGATATATAAAATTTGTTGCGTCATCTACCTATCAAAGTAAACATCATAAGGAAATCCATGTGTCGACAAAGAAAATGTGTATAACTTGTCAATACTGTACAGTGTTATATTTGAAGTTGGTTTAAGTTTCTAATCCCCTCTTCAATAATATAGTATATAATAGAAATTGGCCTTTTTTTTATAAAAATATACATTCGAATTTTCATATATTTTATACATTGTTTTATTTAATGAATCAAATCGTATTGAGTTTTTTAATGTTGTTTTACGTTGCTTTAAAGCATACAAATAAAAAATAAGACTGCTATTGTTCACTGAAATTTATTATTGAATATTTTTGTAACAACGATATAAAAGGTTTTTACGAAGTTCGGTGACAACAATATCTTGTGAACTTAAATTATCCTCGGCTACACTTTTGAACCATGTTGACTACATTTCGTGCTCTGTTGAATACGTTGTGTGACAAATGTGTTACATGTTTGTTAGCTGCGGGCGTGGGCTAATCGCCCGTGCTGGATATTTACCGTCCCCAGGGATGTGTCATCTGATAATATTATGTCCTGCCTGGTGTTACTGTCCCATGCCGGCTCTTATCAAAGATGAGATTTATATTTAACAAACCCTACATTTTATACTTTTATAGTCGAAACGAGGATGAAATTTGGTATCTGAAGTACTTTAATATTTTAAGCTTATCAAAATAAATATATATTGAAATCCAAATTAAATGACGGATAAAATTTTAAAAATAAGTAAAGACTAATAAATTAAACATTTTAGCTGTAGGTCTTAAGCAAACGAGGTTGAACAATATATATGAAGCTAGTTACCTTAGGTTGTAAAAAGATTTATTGAATTAAGCGTTACTTTGAGGAGATCCATAATACAAAAGATACATAATACAAAACACTCCTATAAAATTATCTTGTTAAAATAATTTGCTAAAATAATTTTATTAACGAAGGAATTAAAGATACGAAGCCAGTCCATAGCGCCTACAGAATGTATAAATATTCTCAACCATTCAAATACAATATTTAATATGTTTTAATTAGATTAGATTAGTATGAAACAAGAAAAACAACAATTACAGTTTCCAATGTACGGATTTTAAGTTGTATACAATTTTGCGAAATTGTGTATTAATTAAAGTGACTCCGCTAACTTAGCATGTAAACAAACAGACTTACTTAATCAATCTCATTGTAATTTATAGAAGCTTGCTTTGCGGAATTCCGTAGAACAGAAATTATGATAGAATTATTTTGCTATAATCCGCGTTTTTAAGTGAATCTATATATTTACGACAAAATCGTAAAATCTTGTACGATTTTATCGTGGAGCCTATCCTGATGATGCTTCGGTTATGCTTCGGGGTGAAACGGTCGTAGAGAGTGCCGTAATGAGTGTATGTAGTACTTGTGTGGTGTGTTGTTGGTGGCGGTGCTTTGTGATACGTGTGGTGACTGGTCTTGCATGTATAAGATTCGTGAACGTTGTCTGCTCCCTACACTTAGCATCACATAGATTATATCAAAATAATTATTAACATTTTCAATCTTGTCATAAAAATTAATTAAAATTACTTCTTTTTATCGATTAAACCTAGGTGAATAATTTAAAAAACTATTAGTGTAGGTACATATAAACTTTCGCATATGACTGGCTGGTACTGGCATATCAATGAAAACTTCTCAATAATTCTTAAAAATAACCAAAAATGTAATCATATTTCATAATAATATATATTTTTTTAATTTTAGACCTTCGTATGGGCAAGAGTGTGTTTCCGAATTTATTATCACTAGCTTCATTATGTGACCAACAACTGACGATTCAAGTGCTTGAAAAAATCTAAAAAAAATTATAATAGATATTTTGCATTACAATTTAATGTATTTAAAATTCCATTCGTCTCTATAAGCGCAATTTAGCTAAACTTCAGCTCTATTATACAAGTTTATATTAACAAAAATAAGTGATCAAACGTTATCTCCACAGTCCACAGCATTTAAATATTATTCGTCGTAAAAAGAAGTAAATCGCTCCGTAATAAAAAGCTCATTGCTAACGTCAAGACATAACTCAGGCACCTGTCTCCGTATGGAACTATAAATTTGATCTTTTATCGAATTAAGAGACTGTTTTAACTGATCTAAAGCCCTGAAAATTAAATAAAAACTATTAATTAAATTAAACTAAATTATTATCTCCTTGTCGGTTTTTAATACATTTTATTTAACAAGGATAATATTTTTATATGATGCTCACAATAAACATCATGGACCCTGAGATGAGCATAACGTTTAATTTGATTTATTTTTTTGTGTCTTTGTCAACCGTTAAGAGTCTTCTTCTTCTTCCTAGCGTTTATCCCAGCCTATGCCAGGGTCCGCTTTCCTACTAAGCTGCTTCCACTTTGCACGGTCTAATGCATACCCTCTTTGTAGACCGTTGGAACGCATGGTTGACTCCGCAATATCAAGCCAACGTTTATCGGGCGGCCACGTGGTCTATTGCCGGATATAGGCATGTTAAGGCACCTGTGACCCACATAGCTCTGTCAACCATTAAGAATGTTTTCCAAAATATTAAAATATGCAAATTAGACAAGAAAAAACTAAATAAACAAATCGCGTAGTTTAAATACTTTTTAAGGCATTATAAAATGGGTACATGCACTTGAGTCAGGTTATATTAAAGCAGTAGCTAACGATTTCCAAACTAAACATACGAACATACAATTCAGTAACCCAGATAGCTCTTGCAAATACACCAAGATGGAAATTCAAACGCTCTCCTGCTTTGAACTGTAGCGAATGTTAAATTAAACGAGTCCTAGTATCTGATTCACACTTCAGCGCACATCTCATACGACTGTGCACGGGAACGTTCAAATATTCATGTGTTACATAAGATCTTTTAGCATGTTAGTAGTTTCTTACCCGATTCCTGGTAAGCAAAAAACATAAATTTTTAGAATAAAAAAAATAAGCAATGTTTATTTACTAAAAAACATTTTACATCTTACATCATTTCATATCTTACATCTTCATTAAAATCATAATTCTTAAATTTACCATAAATGATTAGAACACGTTAATTGTGGTCTCCATACTAGGTCTAGCCTGTATCCAGTCTAGTCTAATAAGATTATCACCTAATAGAAAATTAATAGTATTATAAAGAAATAACTAGCGTAAATCCCCACCCCTAGAAAATTTAGTGTAGAATACCATTACCTTTCTCAAAAATGGCACTATGTTTAAATAAAAACGGTACAAAGATCCGTTTAATAGATTTTGAGAAATCAAGCATATACAGACAGACCGCTTTTTGGAAACTTTTTTTATAATATGTATAGATAATGTGTTTACCAGTTCCCAAATAAAAACAGTATTTACCACATTCTATAAGTTGTCCCGATGTACTGGGTTCAGTATTACTAAATTTTATCAATACTGCTCCAGCGGTAGCAGTGAAAACATAACAGGCAGACTGATTTACGCATCTATAATATTCGTATAGATTTTACAATAAACAGTAATCGAAATAAAATATATAAATTAGAATAAATTTACAATTATTTAATCTTACCTAGGGTTTGCTGTTTCGAGACCCCGACATGCAAATATGGGTTTCTCTTCTATATAAAATTAGTGTTTCATTGATTTTGCTAAAAAAAAATATCAAATTCTGCATCTGCTCAGAGAATAATAATCGTAGTGTATGGGACAATAACACACACGGCTGTCCGTCCCCAAAGTAAGTAACCTAATATTTGTTTTATTGGTTCCAAGTTTAATATCAATTAAGCATAATAAATAAATAATCCATCTCCCCAAAAGAGATCTTTACCGAGAAGTAGAACAGTGACGGATTACTACTACAACATATAAAGAATACATTATTTTATTAACATACCTACTCGAATTTTTACAAAAAGAAGGAAGCAAGTACGTTCCGCCCATAGCTATAAACATAAACATTGCCCTGTAGTATGTCATGTCGTCTCTAAGGGTAACATTTTATTGAAAAACTTTGTGCGTTCTATCCGAGTTTCAGAGTTCGTGTATATCGCTTCAGCAGCCACTAAACAATAAACGTTTAGAAGTTATAGAGTACTAGTACCTTCCAGTGGTTTTACCCATCGCATAAAGATTTTTAAAAAGGTTTCTTTTATTTTATGGGAGTTTCCGAAATAAAAATAATCTATGTCTCATCCCTCCTGATATATCAGTAGTAACTATTACACGACTAAAATAAGTCTATGATTATTCTACGGAGGGTATGACTAATAAATTTACCTTTTTTCTTGCGTTTTAATAAAATCAAGTTAAAAAATGAAAACATATTATAATTGTAGAAATCTTCAGCGTTTGTTTACTTTTTTATTTGGCTCACCTTTTAAAGGGGTTAGTCTGTTTTTGACAGCGTCTGCTGTAATTATACCACGCACATGTGTGAGAGCTTCATTATTGCCTATTAAAATTCAACCATATATCTCCATTTCCTAACCTATGAATAAAATAAAGCCCCACAGAGCCTATTATGTGATCCTTTGTTATCCGAAATTAAATTATAAACACCCTTTTTGGTATTAATTTACATTTTTATTTTTATTTTATTGAATAAAAGAAATAGCAAGACGAAGTATCTGATTACGAATATTGAAAAAGTATGTACTGTAATATTTCAGACTCGATAACCCAGTGATTCGCGGATAAATGCTAGAGTTCTAATAAAAACTAAGAAAAAGAAGTTTTTACGAATTCTGCTAGTATCAGGAATGAAGACGGATAGTAAGAATAAAGAAATGTAGAATGTATTTAGCATTACATATTTACATAAGTACATTTCTTTTATCGCGGATTATAAAAAAAAAATATCATTACATTTTTTTTCAACATTCTGCCGTGCGGTATCCGGCTGAGTAGAATAGACCACCCTTTTTTTTTTTTTAAGTTGACGTCAGGCAGGCGGCCGGTCGAAAATTACGTAGCCAAATCATGTGACAACATGTTTATAAGATGTTGTGCCGACCCCACTTAGAGTCTTAGAGTGGAATAATGGCAGGAGAATGACGATTTGTTTGTCAACATTAAACATAATCCCATATAAATCCCAAATAATAACTACTATATATTATACATCTTAGGGCAGAGTTAAATAATCTATTATTTACATAGCCCTATCTAAGGGCGTACACAATCGTAAAGAGCAGCACTAGGCGCGAGGTGGTCGGAGTAAATCGCTCCATTACGCAGTTAAAAGCTCGTCGCTATCGTCGGAACATAACTCAAGCGCCCGTCTCCGCGTAGCCCTATAAATTACGCCTTTGTGTGAACGGGGCGTGCCTACTTTAAATTTACCCCACATTGTCTTCAAAACCCAAATTTCTCATTCATATTACAGAAATCGGTGCATAGACATCTGTTAAAAATATTTTTTTATACGAATTGTATTGTCTTTTCTCGATAAATGTCGCCTTTTCCTAAGGTAAATGTCTGGAACACTTGATAAATTTACAAATAAAATAAAAACTAAACCAAAATACGTAATATAATTCATAAAGAAAGTTGTTTCTTCACAATACATATTATAAAACAAATGGTCTGTCTGTCGGTCTCTGTTCACGATAAACGCAAAAACCATCGAACGAATGCGGTTTTCACCAATAAACAGAGTAATTAATGAAAAGCGCCTGCTTACACACATACACAGATTTGTGGACTTAAAAGAAATACTTGGCGACTCGTTAAAAAATTTTATTCAGCTTTTCACCACAAAATTAGTACTTATAATCATTATGCAGTCCGTTATCTAATAACAAAGCCGAGGTCACAGTTCTTTCACTTTTATTTTCGTTTCTTTATTCGTTCTGGAAGCTATCAGTAAACAGAATCCCGAAGCGCGCGATACGACCGCTTATATAGTGAACGAAAATCGTGCAGGGATTCGGAACACGATACGAAAACAACGTGAATGTTCCAGAGAATTAGCATCAAGCGAATTTGAATTCTATGCATTATGAACTCTCGTTTTCTTTTTTGTAACAATATATTTTCTGCCCTTATAGATTCAGCTATAGAAAAATATGCAATGGCATATAGGTTTATATTTATTATACTCGTATAGGTCCAGGCTTATGGGAAAAATTTAACATGGACCCAAATACACACGCACATACTCAAACACACACTTCCGTCTTAATAATAACATAAAATCTAATATAAGGTTTAAAAATCTCACCAATAAAAACGTGATTACGTCGTAAATGAAAGGAAATTTTGAAAACATTTTCGGCTAAATTCCTGATGTTTGTTCTATAATTAGAAATAATAATGCAAACTATGATTAAAATATTATTCGTGGTCTCCATGCTAAATGCCTGGTAAATTTTGGGCTTTCAGAGTGCGAATAAAAATTTTAGAAAGCACTAACACCTTATAGAAAATAAATTGCGTATTCTCTAAGCTTGTAATATGGATACTTTCTTAATGTTGACTTAAATGTTTATAGCTCAAATCTCAATACATAAGTACCGAAGTTAAATCAAAAGTTAATTTGACATTCCTGCTAATAAAATGAATGCAAAATTCTGTCTGTTACGTTTTTATTGCCAATCCGCTGAACCAATATAGATGAAATTTGGCACAATTAATGATTATATATCGGGGTAACATGTAAGCTATCCTCTGTAATGCTCTTTTTCTACGGGGAAAGCTGGAGATTGAGAAACGCCGTCTATCATAAATAAATCATGATTTTTTTTATTCACTGTGTGTGAAAGTCAAGTCTGTAAATTAAAAATAACTTTTTAATTTATACTTAATTCCACAATATTTTTTAATTCCACACATATGTATCATAATATTAAAAACTTGTGGCAATTAAAACTTTCCTAAAACTGAATTATTTGCCTATCTACATAGGAACTTTAGTCGCGGCAGTAATATGTTTTTAACATAATTATAAATCTACAAGAAATAAAGAATCCTTTAAAACGGCAGGAGATCTATTCGAAACAGGCTCACAGAAACTTCTGATTATCAAAAGTAAAAAAAAGATTTCATACGGATAATTATATAAAGAGCAGAATTATCGTGACCCTGAATCTTAAGACCGAACTCAAAAATTATCGAACATGGAAGAATTGTTCTTTATATGATTACTTGATTACAAACACAGAACCAAATACTGCGAATATTTGGTACTGTTTTTTTGGTCAGACCAAATTGCTCCATTAAGCAGTTAAAAGAACGTCTTTATTGTCGAAATACAACTCAAGCCTCGTCTCCGTACTTCTCGTTCTCGTCTCGCGCTACTTTAAATTACACCTTTGTACGTCAGAAGTGTGCCTCCTTAAAAAATGTATAAGATTATCATCATCGAGTATGAAAAGTCTTTAATTTTAAAAGCAAGCATGTAATAAATGCAAAAACTTTTTTAAACTACATTCGCATTAAAGGAAGAGGTTCTTTAAATATATTAATGTTTACATAAGTATTAAGCTTGAACTCAATAAACAATTATTTATAACTATACTTATTATAAAACAAAGCACCCTAAAGCTGTCGATCTGTATGTGATCGATTTCCTCAAAATGCACTAACCAGATTTTTGTACAGTTTTTAATTAAATAGCAATACTTCCGGAAGGATTAGGTTAATACTACATTATCGTTCTATGTAAATTGTGTACATGAGATCGCATGGTTGTACAAAAAACTCGCCTGCTGGGTGCTTTAGTCGCGAGCGCCACGTCAAATAGTGAAGATATAATAAGGTAATGTACTAGAGAACAGTACATCTACAAAAATACTACAAAAAGTCCGCGATAGCATGGCTCTATCTCTTATGGTTAACTCACAATAACTGTTTTAAATGTTGAAAATTTCAATTCGGGAAAATTTTGTGACACGCGGGTCTGGCACATCAAACTGATAAATATGTGTACGCATATAAAAAATACTTCATTCACATTATTTTAATAACATGTTTTTAAATGCTTTATATTCCCTAGTACAAGGATTAGTTTATATTAAAATTGGCTGCAAGTAAACGAAGTAAATTGTTCCATAGCAGTTAAAAGTTCATCAATACCTACCTACTAACACAGGAGCTCGTTTCCGTGTGACTCTATAAATTACACCTTTGTGCGAGCGAAGCAAGCTGACCTGAAATATGTGCGACATTGTTATCCCAATAGACCTACCCCTCGGATCATATCTTTGAATTAAATTTAACCAGTTATCAGCATACTAAATTAGCTACGGAGAAACATATTAATAGGTCTTAATGTTAAATATTATCCTATGTGTAGATATAACCATTTTAATAACAAACTAATAATGCTTTAAACAATTTAACGGTGCCATCACAGAATTACGATTGAATAAATTATATGTTATCCAAATTATCCTGGGCAGCTTTAATATTTATCGTCAGACGATCTCAAAACTTACGCCATTTATGAGCAAAATTTCCAAGCAACAAACCCTACATTATTCCCCGACAAAATCGCTTTATGAAATATTTGACACTTTCCATTATGATTACAAATTCTTGTATGAGAGAATTACTTGAAAATTAGTTAAATACTTCGCAACCTCGATGTACCAAACGTCCAAAATACAATTAAATGGCGACGCGACCCAGTTTCGGTAAACTGATATTAAGTAGGTAATATGATATCTTTTAGATTAAAAAAAGCACTTAAGTACATGTGCTATATCTACCCTATTGATTTAGATATAACTATTGATTTCCTATTTTGGTTTTGATCTTAACAATGAACTAAATTGTATACAGGTATGTAGTTTTGCCTGTTCAATCATAAATATTAAAATATAATAGCTTTAGCAATAAATACAAAACAAGAGATTAAACAGTAAGGGAATTTTCAACTTTAATTAAGTAAATGGTACTAGAAACGAGAATACGCCAAACATTGTCATGTATCAGTAGTAATTGGTTGAAAGCGAGCGGATCGATCGTTGAGCGAGACAAATATTACCCTCGGATAAATAGGAAATCCACTATACTACGAATATATATACTATATACTGTGTAATGTATTTGTAAGTTTTATTTAAACATTTACTTGCCAGTAGAATTATAATAAAAGGTCTAAAAATATTTCGACCGTTTTTCAGGTATTACCACATTCATGAAATAAATGTCGTCAAAAATCTACTTAAAAGTTACTATACTACTATAAAAAATATTCAATTCAAGAAATAAAAAGTAATAAGGATGTTGAAGTATTGGCATACATTTTAAATTTTTAAAAACAAAGAATTCTTATGAAGTCCTAAAAATTATACATGTTACATTTCTCATCATGATCGCTTCGAAAATTTTTATCACTGATTTAAAAATTACTCAAGAAATTACTACAAAAAAGTACATTACTGTTTAACATTGCGTCACTCAAATTTCAGCGTCTGCTTCTTAATAGTTTATATAATCCTCGTTCGAAAAGAATTATCTTACTATGTTAATGGTTACTTAAATTTGCATTATGTTAGTAATCAGACAACGCTTAAATGATGGAAAAAATTAAACGGGTAGAGAAATCATAAAAAGTTATAGTTAGAGAGAACGTTTTTGAATTAAAACCTTCCATTAGCCAGTTAAAAGGTCGTCCAAATCAGGCAACGCCCTCCGCGGTTTTATAAATTATGCCTTTGTGCGGGTGGAGCGTTCGCGCTTAAAATATGTATTGTCTTCCCTGTAAAATTACTACCGTCATATCTTACCGGGAAATTCAACCAAGGTTAGGACTATGAAAATATTTCTTTGATTACATCATTTTTCTCTAGTTTTGAGAGGACTTCATAATTATTAATCTGAATTTTTTTTGCACATAGCAATTATTCGTATTAGATGATTAAAATATTATTTTGGTATGATTTCAGTGACTGCATGATCTGCCAATCATGGAAGCAGCATTAGATCATATGCTTATTATAAACATGCATTACCATCGGGACTGGACAAGAATGTAAAATTTCAGCTTTATTGGACACCTAGAAATGGCTCAAATTAACTTACAAAATTCCAGCGTCACATACATAGACAAGTTAAATAAAAGTTTTTAATAAAATAAAGCATAAAACAACACTACGATCAACATTACAAGTCCTTAGACTTGTCCAATAAATTTTTGAAAAAACTTATGGCAAATCCTCACCCATTTTTTTTAATATTAATTAATGTTATAGAACCTTTTATATTTTATTAAAAAAAAAATAGTATTTCTTCCATTTTTATCTTCAATAAAATGCATCAAACAAAATCAAATGTAATTCGTGGACAGGCATGACTAAAAAGTAAACCCATAAATCTATTTTATTTAGAAGGAAAAAGTAATACGCCTTCCATTATTTCGTAATAATATTAAAATCTAGAGCGTCGATTAAGTATGTCAAAATAACTTCGCCATCCCAGGCTATTGCAATTTTTACGTCATAATGCCTTGAACATTTAGAAGAAGCTACAACCGCAATTTTCACGTAATAATAAAATTGTAGTAGGTCTCTAGTCAGGAAACTTAACACAGTGCAAAAATACCTTTGTTCTATTCTAATTTCTGTAATCATAATGTTCTAAAATTTATTATACGTGCAATAATATCACATACCTACATTTCGATACGTAATCTAGATTTTTACAGATCTGAGGGTTCGTTGATTACCCTATTTAAAATTTAATCTGTTATATAAAAGCTCGTGATAGAACAAAAAGTAATTGTTACAATTAAGCTCTCTTGTCACGTGCAAGTTGGACGTATCCATCACATATGCCGATCACGATCTTTCCCGTTATTTAGGGCCATATAGTACACAGGATTTTGAAGGACCTCGTAGATGCAGTAATGCAATTACTTACTCCAAAAGCTAGAGTTCTAGAGAGTTTTAGCTCATATTTCTATCGATTTCAATAAAAATTATGTATTCTTCTCTTAGAATAGACCTCAGTTTAGTATTCGTGGAAGGCTTTAGTCTGGGCTAGATATTTATCATATAAATTTCAAAGAAGACTTTATTGTACGATACGTGCTAACTTGATAAATAGGGTTCTCGAAACTTTATTCTAAAAATTATTTAGCCCAAATGATATGCACGTGAATCAGCTTCAACATCAGGGGAATGTATACATTTCTAATATACTACCATAAACTTTGGCTGCTATTGCGTGTAGTGTATGTGGGTTGACATGTGTGTATCTTACCTTGTATATTTATATAAAAAACACATACATGGATATCCTCACACTAACTCACACTCACACTTATGTACAAAGAAAAGTTACACTGTCTCAAGCGCACACACGTGGACTACACGAGAGCTTTTGGTGAGAGTGGACGTGTAGTGACATGTTGTAACTTGTAGTGCGTGTTTGAGCCTCTGCTATATTCATACAACATTATTCTATATTAATGCATCAAAGTGAACATAACATTGCGCCTTTTAATTTTAATATTCTCTAACGTCTTTAGAAATACATTTCTAATTTATGTAGTTAATAAGTTAGATTTGAAAAAAATGAAACAATTTAATTGAAAAACGATATGTATCCAATCATGTAGATAAACAGTTACATTTATAACAAACACTGACAAAGAATAATAAACAGATAATAATTTCGCCGTTCTGAGCCAATTTCAATGCATGTGATCGTCAGTTACAAGCACGGTTTATTAGGTTACGAATAATTAGATTCAGTGCAGAGAGAAATCGGTATTATCAAGTTACCTGTCATGCCCATAGGGAACATCCAGACACGCCAACGCCAAGCGAACTACAACTAATTAGTAATTACAAAGCTCACGATGAAAAATATTCAATCCATATATATAGGTAGGCGTAACTAAAAAAAGGTGAAAAAAAAATTATTTTACAGGGATTTTTATTTATTATAAGAGCAAAAGTTTTGATTAAGTACCTGGACTAACTGAAATATTTAATTAGGGATTTATAAAATTGCGGTGGAAAATAATTTTGTTAGCGATAAATCGTTGTAGAAAATTGATTATATATATTTTTATTGATTGTACACAAGTTTATTGATGAAAATATATTTTGATTGAATTGATAAAAAAAAACCTATTTCTACTATATGGCTGGAGGCTGATTCAGTGAAAGCTCTTTATAATAATCCATAAAACCCAATATATTAAAATCAGTTGTACTGCTATTAAAGTCCCAATCCAGAAGTTAATATCCCAAATAGTCACCAGCATAGGACTCGATCAGCAAGACTAAACATTAGTCGACCCAGCTATATAGAAAAATTGATTCCACAAAGTTTTGAAATATAAAAGTAGAAAGTAAAAAAATGATATGAAAGTGTAAATCTTTATTTTAATAGATTTCATTTCATTCATTAGCTTTAGATATAATTTTATTTCTCAGTTCCCACAATATTAAATAGCGTCTAAATCCGATCTCCAATCAAGAGAGTATTCAGATGGGTTTTCTCAGCTGAAATATTTCAACTTTTTGGTGTGCAACTTTTTTTCACATTTTCATCATAATTAAAATCAAAACAGATGTAATTGTTATGTATATTTAACTAATTATACAAATTATTTTGTGAAAACATTTTCTGTTGTATTAGGCAGTGTTGCCACACAGAAGTGCCCAATTCACCCAAATAGATATAAGATACTTTTAGAATAAAACTTATCTTGTTGGTCCATTTAAACAGTTAATCTTACAGATTATTTATTTATATATGATCTAATGAAATATTTTTAAAATCAAACACATTGTAAGCTTAACTTAATTATTTATTCTTGGCTAGCATCAACATTTTCAGTTTGCAAGCCCTTGATAGATGCAACAGGGACATAAGTTACAAGTGTAAACAATTTATGTGCAGAATCCTCATCATCATTACGTCTCCTGGAAAGCCTTACACGAACTCGGAAAGGGACATTCCTGAAACAATCAAACAGTTGTATAAAAAAATAAGTTTTAAAGTACAGTTTTCTCAATTCTTATCACAATTATTGTCATTTATAATAACTACTAATTTCTTGGCACAGGTAGACCCTGCCTTCTGCTCCACATATTGTGGGTCCAATTCCCACCAAGGGCCATCATTTTGTTTAAACAGTTTGTTTGTTATTTGAGTCTGACTATATGAATGTATTTATTTTAAATCATATATGTATATATTTAATAGTAGTCTTAATATTCCTTAGGAATATAGTGAAAATAGACTTAAAATCTTGTTAAGTTAAATATTCAAAGAGAAATATTCACAGAATTAGCTTCAGAGAAATATTCTCCAGAAATCCTCATTACATAAAAGAAAACCCTTAAACAAATATCTCGGAGTGTAGTAACAGTCAAGTTGCCTCAAAGGTAAACTCCAAAAAGCTGATATGGCTTTCATGATCAAACAATGACAATATAATCCCAATATTATAGACTGACAAAAGGCAGAAGTCCTATTAGTGCAACGTAGCACTTAGAATACTAACTTAAGGCCAAGTAAGATAACTAGCTTAAATCTTAAAAGATATATACACAAAACAAATACTGCTTATTTTTGTTGCATTTATAAACATTTAGCGGGAGAAGTTTAAGGAAATAGTTATTCTTACAAAGGCTTCACAGTTTCATTTAAGTTTAATTTTTATATACAAAAATTAAATTTATTTTTTGTATATAAAAATATAAAGAACTATAAAACAATAAGTGATGTATATAATAGATAAAGTAGGAACCAACATAAGCTTAGCAGTATTTGCTTTGCACCCTGCAAAAGTATGTAAGTTGTTAGTGGGTTTGTGTATAAATCTTCTATAAAAAAATCCACAATCAATTTTAGCTTTGCCATTTGAGTAATTTAAAAACACTTAAAAAGAGGCTTATACAGAAAGCCTACTACACTGTTGAGGATTACTTAGGTGTTGAGAATGAGTGGTTATAGCTACTCTTCAAACCTCTCCTACCTCTAGTAATAAGAACTATGTTTTGAAAAGAGCAACCACTGAGTTTCTTGCTGGCTCTTCTCAGAAGAAACAGTTTTCCGAAACAGCAAAAGAGTTGATCATTAAAAGCACAAAAGTTCACAATTTTACCTAAATAAAGAACATTTTAAATTTGAGTTTACTTTACCTATGATATATAAGTAACCTTATTAACAATTTATCATAATTTAATCTAAGATGAGAAACTTGCTACACATAACTTTAAAGTCTAAAAATATTCAGATCTGGCTCTCCTTGATAGTAGTGAAATCTAGTATTAGATAATAAAAATAACATCATTAAAAAAAATTAAGATCATAATCATATGTAGTTTAGTATTATAGCATGTAATACCATTAAAACTTTGATAACTAAAAATAAACTATTAAAGAAAATACGAAGAGTAATAAACTGTGCAGTAAGAACTTAAGTAAGTTTTTAATATTCTTATTTGATATCACATATATATACTAATTGAGAATGTTTAATAGTTATTTTAAAAAAGTATATATTCATAATAATTCTTGTATTTACATATCTTCCTTCCTTATTATTAGTGATATTCTCTGGTTTTGGGCAATCCAGGTTCTAAACTTCAAATTAATACTTCGCTTTTTTGTTTCTAAAAAGTTTAAGTTATAAAACGCGAAATTCCAAAATAGATAAGCTTCAGCGCAACTTAGAAATTTAAGCCAATATTTACCTTACTCCCTTTGACCAAAGGTATTTGTTTAGTCTGGTATCAACACGTACATCTGGAGTACCCATTTGTTTTTCCGCAAATTTGCGAATTTCTTTTATCGCACGAGGTGCACGTTTCTTGAAACCAACTCCATGTAGGCGTTTGTGTAAATTAACCGTATATTCACGAGTTACAACTTCATTGATAGCGGATTTGCCTTTTCTCTCACCTTTTGGTTTGGCCATTATGATCTGTAATTATAAATAGACAGTACACAAATATACCGTGCCTTGACTTCATCAGTTAATTTATATATTAATTTTAAGAGGCCACTTCAAAATTATAATAAATTAAAATAGATTTTCTGAGATTAAATTTTAATAACACACCTTTGCTAACACTCGCAGAGTCAAAAAGAACTGTCATTGTCAATGTCATTTGGCAGTGCTTGTCAATACTGAGGAATATATGCCATCGAAAAAAAAGAATTATTTATACTAGAGTAGGGAAGCAGTATCAAATAAGTATTCTTCATCTTTGTCTTATCACACATAAAAAAGAGATAAATGAATCATCCTAATTTGCTTTCGCTACCTTTTTCTTTATAGTAATATGGCACATTTTGGGCTGGAGTTCTTCTAATACAATAACTCTATGATATAGGTCCTAAATCCTAATGATGTGTCTGCTAAATGCAAAATTCTAACAAAAAATGGCTTCCTCTTCATACAGATGCCTTAAGTTAGACTTAAATAGAGACTAAGTAGCCGCTATTTGTGCTATTTTGAGACTAAAATTAAAGTTTCTCAATAATTTATAGAAAAGCGATTTCGCTCTTTTACTCCAACCATGGATTAGATGTAGTTCTGATTAGGATTCCTGGGCATTGTTGTTTTAGGTAAAGAAGGTGGTTTTTCGACCAAAGGATACTGCGAAACCTGGTAATTTGAAGCGACATGAATGTTTTTGAAATTTATCGAAGTAGTCATTCGTCAACGTTAACTAAATCGTGTAGTGTAAAAACCGTACGTTGACTTTCCGCACTATCCACAGACAGCCCGTCGCTTGGTGCTATAATTCATTCTAAAAATAACAACCGGTACCGAATTTCATATATATTGCAATAACGGATTATCTGTAAAAGCGTGAGAGTTAAAAAGACAAACCTTTTGCATTTATAATATTGGTCTGGATTATTTTTTGTAGTGTTGTGGTCAGCTAGAGTATCTTAGTAAGTAGTCTATGAACTAGAGTATAACAATGGTATTTGACCATAGATTACAAACTAAAATTTAAAAATAGTATTTGATAAGTACTTGTTTGTGGTAGTAAACATAGACTAATAGTAAATTTTGTTGATTCCATAATCCATAGGGCATAGTGCTGATTCGAAGCCGTAAATATTTCTTTAACATATTTGGTTGTTTAGTTAATTAACTTAAAACGTACGAGATTTATATTTAAGAATACTTAACTTAACTGATATATCCAAAAAAAAACACCTTTCAATTAGGACGAAAAAATTATGTCAGAAATTTACAAGTAATTATGAAATATTTGAAAGGATTTTATAGCCCTTTAATAATCATATAATACACGTATATTTATCGTAATTTCAGATTAATACACCCTGAAAAATATTTTAATGACTACATATCTAGAAACGTACGACCAGACGGACGAAAGTTTGATGATCAACGAGACATAGCTGTTAATGTCAATGCATTGAACACAGCAGATGCATCTGCAGTTGTAAAATGTGGAAATACTACAGTTGCTTGCGGCATTAAATTGGTAAGATACCAAATTATTTGTATATTGTTAACTTAATTTGCTACAATAAACCAAATTTATTTTTTTTCATTTCAGGAATTAGCAAAACCCAAAGCAGAAGAACCTGACTTAGGGTTTTTAGTATCAAATGTTGAGCTTCTGCCCTTATCGTCTCCTAAATTTCGTCCAGGCCCTCCTTCAGATCACGCTCAAGTCGTTAACAATATAGTATCAGATATACTGATAAATTCTAAAAGCATAGATTTAAAAGACCTTTGCATTGTTCCGGATAAACTGGCTTGGGTTGTATACTGTGATATAGTCTGCTTAGACAATGATGGAAGTGTTGTAGACACATGCATTATAGCCTTAATGTCAACTTTAAAAACATGTATGTCAAAAGATTTTTTTTAATAAAATCGTACTATAGTTTAAAATCTGCGATAGATAAAACATTACAAAAATACATATATTTTTCAGTATCTTTACCAAAAGTCACTTATGATGCAGAAACTGAAGAAATAAAGGTAGATAGCAATTTAAGATTGCCCCTACATATACATGGTTTACCAGTTGCCACTAGTTTTTGTATCTATCAACAACTGCCAAGGTCTTATAATGTTTATTTTTATCATTGTCTTGTTTCATAAAGTTAAAACATTCAAGTACATAAATTTTGTTCACAGAAACATTGTATTGATTGACCCATCAGTGTATGAAGAAGAAATGTGTGGTGGTTTGGGTGCCAACTTAATAATATGTTGGAATACTGGACTTTTCTGTGGCATACAAAAATTTGGAGGCAGTAACTTATCTGCTGAAGATGAGAAAAAAACTCTAATCTTAGCTAAAGAAAGAAGTAAACTTGTTGAAGATGTTATTGAAACTTGTATAAAAAATGATCTAAAAAAATAAATTTTTAATTAAGCATAAAATATACTTTTATGTCTTACTGAGTAGTTAAATATCATATAAAATAGTTTATATCTAAGTATTTTTGATCAGGAGTAAAGAAACAAAATTAAACTATTAAGTAATGTACTTTCATCATTCATAATAGTGTAGAGATCTTTCATTCTAAAAGTGCACACCCCTCCAATGTCTTTACTCACACACAAAAAACTTATGTACAGACGAAATACACGCAAACTTGTTATTCTAATTGGTTACTCAGTTGCCGGACAGATACGAAAGTAGGAGCACGCATCGATTATTGCCAAAAGTACAGTTAGCATGTCAAAAAAAAAAGGAAATAAATATTTTTTATTTTAAATAATAATTAGATAAATTTTTTCTTTAATAGAAAAATATGGAGAATTTTATAAAACTATGTGGCGAAAAAAAACGGGCAAAACTTAACATCTATCATTATTTCATCATTAAAGCCATTGCTTTAATTAAGGAACGAATTGACATGATTGATAGAAATATGTGGGAAAATACGTGTCGAAATGTGAATGATATTGAGATAGAATATATGAAAAATTTTGAATTTATAATTAATGTTGAGTCTGAACCTGAAGATAGCGACGTGAGTGAATAGCGTTAAAATAGTAAATATTTATTGCGGTTTAATTTTTTTCTTTTTTTACTAATAAAATAAATGAACAGACTTCTGTACATTACGTTTTATTTATCATTCTAATAGTTGCATAATGAATATATGATATGATCTTTATTAAATTAAGTTGGCAAGCTAGCTCTTGATTGCGAATTCACCTGATGGATGCCGATGTAGTTTAAGTTTCTTGAAAGGGTTTGGAGATTAAACGTAACCATTCAGGGTTTTTACACGACATCGTACCTGAATGCTAAACCGCTTGGTGGCACGTCTTTGTTAGAATGGTACGTCGGAAGTTTCTATCTAGTCAAGACCAGGGATAAATTTTAGAAATATACTAATATGTTTTTTCTAGGATTCGAATGCGGAACTTCCCGTTTACAATCCACAGCACTTACTATTGCTCCAGGGAAACGTTAAAAACTTACTTTTTATTCTAAAGAATTTTCAACATAAATTTGATTATAAATATAAAATTAATTTTATTTTTATGCAAACGTTACTCGTAATCCGTGTAACCGGATTGGTTGGTCAACCAGTGCACAAATGACAGAATAGATATGTTATCTCATACAAAGCGTGCATTCTCCGCCATATAAATGCTTGACTTATACCAGTCGAGCATTTAGTTGACCTTTAAGTGCGCGAATGGGTCGAGTCAACTTTGAAATTGCTGCGCGCACACATATAAAATAGTACAGTCAATATTTTCTCTCACACATTAAAATAATGTAATTTGGTGGAGGGGCGTGCACTTTTAAAATGAAAGATCTCTATTCTCTACACTGTTATCATTGGAATATGTCAAATGGGCAGAGTGTTACTTATTCTATGTCGCACCTCTCTGCTCTATAGCCATAGCTTCCCCAGGTGTGTGATATGTAATGTAATACCTTAAATAATTATATGTATAATTAACACATTATTGCCTAAAGAAAACATGTTCAGGTTAGGTGGCATTATAATGGTAGGTAGTTTAAAGAAAAAGTAAAGTAGCGGTCTTTTACAAGTCCATTGCTGGGAATAGGCCTCTTCTCTCCATTTTTGGAGAGAAGGGTTGGAGCTAAGACTTACCACGCTGCTCCAATGCGGATTGGTAGGTTATTAGGTACATATCTCCAGAATTCTCCAAAAATATGCAGGTTTCCTAACGATGTTTTTCGTCACCGAAAAGCGTGTGATAAATTGCAATTATTAAATAACATAAGTTTTAATAGAAAAACTCATTGGTGCCTGCCCGAGGTTTGAACTCGTGATCCCCTCGAAATAGCCTCACGGTCTCACCGATGCACTATCACAAGTAGGTCTTTAATATGTTGAAGGTAAAAAAGGCAGTGTCTTTAGTATTTATGAAATTAGCATAGCAACATCAGACATTTAGAAATACTTTTTTTAAATTGTAATTGACTCTAACGGTTATTCCAATATTTTGTTCGAATTTTCCACCTTTATTAACTATTTTCAGAAAGGTAATTATAATGGAACTTTAACTAAATATAGCTACTTGCAAGCGTTTAGAGCAATTTTATTGACCTAAATGGCAACTTAAAATTGAATATGACATATATACAGTTTTTTTCAAGCAACACTATTAAAAATGTCACCACGTCTTAAAATATCAAAATATGTTATTGAGGTAAAAATAATATTTTAACATGAATTTATCATGAATACTGTAGTTTTTTTCTAATAAATTTGTTATCAGAATTATAATTAAATATTTGCGGAGTGTTTTGTACAAATCATAAACTTAGTGTTCGTCTTATACGTCATCATTTCGATGCTTTTTTATGTCTGCATGGGTTATTATAATTGTTTATTAATTTAAAATAAATTTTATGTTGCAGCGATTATTTAAAATTGATACTAATGAACCTACAGGATGTCTCTACGGTCTCATGTATGATAGCACTTTACTAGTCGTGGGCTTAAGTTTAGAATTCTTCGAAAATGAGCAGAAAACTTACAGACAACTTCTTCTAAGTTTTCCCGCTGAAATAGAACTATGCGGTGTTATAAAATTCAGCGACACTCTGTCTATAGAGTCAAAACCTAAAGAAATATTCCAGGCAAGTATGCAAATTCCTGAGAAAAAAATCTTGCAATTAATATTAGAAGATATTTTACAATTTACGTATCTATATTTAATACTTGGAAAACAATATAAAATATGTATATGGATAGGCTTATATTTCTTACTGAAGTAATATTTCTCTATATTGATCTGGAATTATGTTAAGCAGAATTTAATAATATGTCTAAGAAAAAACTAGATCTTTTAAATATATTTTATTGACCCTGAAAGTTTGATGGCATATTGATAAAGCTAATGGATATTATTTAAATGTGTGCTAGTGCAAATTAATATTATTCATAATGGCTAACAAACATGTCATGGATTTTTGCTATATCTAAGAAAATAATCAAATTAGTAATCAAAAACCCTATAATGGAAGATGGAACTTAAAAATCATTGATAAATATGTGAGTCAAATAAAAGTGAGTTGATGCAAAGTGTTAAACTACAATTACTTGATTGCCTCTTCTTTTACTTTATATTTTAGAAGCTATATTATATATTAGACTTTATAAATGTCAATTTTAATGATAAAATGCCTTCAACTAAGTTTCATATTTCTAAAAGAAAAATGGAAATTATTCAATCCCATTTGTTACCAATTGTACCAAATTTTATCAATAATGCTCCAGTAGACTAGCTGTGATAGCATAACAGATAGACTTTTGTATTTATAATATTAGTTAGGATATGCTGTATTTGTTTATGATCATAAGATAGATACTTTAAAATAGAATTATTTTTAATATTTTTTGTACTTTTTATCTTATAACAGGATGTAGACATAACAGATAATCCTCTTTTTATTGTGATCAGTAAAGAAAAAGAGCTAAAAGCACATTTTTTGGTTCATGATAAGTTTGAAGAAACAACATATGAAGTCCTTAACACTGAGGAACTTTGGAAACAGTTCATTCATGTGCGCCTCAACACTGTGCTGCCATTGACTTGTGAAGCAACCATAACAGGGGTCAAAAATATAATGCAGAGTAAGAGGAAAAAGGTGAATGTAGTTCTTAAAATTAATCATATGGTTATGACCATGTCATGACCATGACATTAAAGAACCCATTAGTTTGTTATTACATATATCATATTATTAATTATAGTTATTTTTTATGAATTATTTGTCTAAGTATTCTAGATTTTTCCAAAATGTACTGTCCCTTGTCAAATATTCCCAAACATATGGTCTATATATAGAATATTAACTGAAGTTTCTTTTTTGTCATTTTGGTATAGGCAATTGAATCTTTTCTATAGTAAGTATTATTGTCATGTTAAAATTTGCTTTAATGGTATTTCATTTTGCTTAGATAGCATCTGGGCAGGTGTCATTCCACATAGATGGAACCTCAATATATTTATTTGGAGTAGCATCAGATGTTGGAGTCACTGGCACCAGTACTGAAGCTAATATAAGTGATGTAATTGACTCTATCAGTCCAGAACAGTCTTCCAAAAAGAAAAAGCACAGCATGAATAAAGTGGTAAGATATTTCAAAATATGTTTCTTATCATGCATTAGAATAACATGAAGATGTTCAAGAAATCTCTTGACACAATTATTAGCTTAAAACGATATCTATGATATCACACTATGTAATATTTAAAAAACTAGTGTTTTCTTGCTCTTACAAGTTATTGGCCTTTTTAACACTCAAGAGTTTTGTAGGCGCTGTGCTACTCTTTTTTGCAACTCGCCACAAAACAACTTAACTGAATTAGGTAACTTTAAAACTAAGCGGACATTATATCTCTCCTTATTGATACTTCTATTTTTATATTCATGTTTTAGGAAATAGTACCTGTCAATTTAGTATTAAAGGCAACAAAAGACATGCTATCAGATAAACTTGTTAAGACAGCCGTTAAGATGATGACAACACAGAGAAAACGTGAGTCACATGCCATTATTATTTTTTAATTTAATACATTTATTTATTTACCTAAGCCAGATATTCAGATGTATTTATTATACATGATAGTTTTGTCGTCATTCTTTTAGTTGAATGATGTCCAGTGGTTTAATTATTGAAGGTATTTTGCTAATAAGAATCACTTCTAACAAAGGGGTTGGTTGTTGCAGTGTTCACGTTAGCACATCATTAAATCCTTTATCATTCTTCCGTTATAGTATTTAGCTAAGTTCTTATTTCTGGGACACCTGTGAGTACATGATGGGTGATCAGCTCCTAATTCTGGACTATTCCACCCATTATTTAGTTCAGTTAATGTGATTGGGAACTATAGACAGATTTTTGGCCAATTAGGTCAGAAAGTAATTTCTTATACTTATATTTTAATTAAAGTTTCTCATGTTTTTTTATAAAATTACTATTTTGATAAAACTATGCCGTGTGGCATCCGGCTGAGTAGAATAGAACATCCCCATTTCTTACCGATGTGTTGTAAAAGGCGACAAGTTAAGTTGACTTACCGTATGGTAAACGGTTGAGTAGAATAGACCACCCCTTTCTTACCGAAGGGTCGTAAAATACGACTTAGGTAAGTTGACCTCAGGCAGACGGCCGGTCGTAAAATAAGCCAAATCATGTCACAACATGTTTGTAACATGTTGTGCCGACCCCACTTATAGTGGGATAAGGGCAGGAAGATGATTACTATTTATATAAAACTTTTATTTTATACTTAATATAAAAAATAAATACTAACTTAATAATAATAATTTTATGAAGAATGGAGTTTAATTTTCTATGAGAGATTTTTTATTAATAAAAAAAACAGTACTTAATTATACTGTATTTAATGGAATTATTTTTCATGCATATATAAATTTAGGAACTAAAATGATTGTGTTTAATCACACATCATTCATCATTAGTCACATTTTCAAATCACAGAAAACGTAAGACTGCATTAGTATTTTAAAAAGAGCAATATTGCAGTCATACAAAAGCTAACATGCTTTAGTAAATATGTAAACAAAACATATTTAAACTATAACACTTATCATATAACTGGGGTTTTATTAATATTCATATATTCTTTATAATTTCACTTTTTCAGCTGCATTTTGTATCAGTATGCCGTTGAGAGTTGACACTTTGGCAATAATACATAGAGATACAAAACTGTCTGAACTGTACACTGTCCTAGTTGAAGCGGCTTGCAGATCTCTTAAACTACTGGAGACGGTTTTACTGGAACAACTGGGTTAGTAGTTTGATTAATTTATCTAACATTACCCTGGCTATATCAATAATATTTCGTATTACTTAAAACATAGAGTTCAAATCCGTTACTATGACACTTTCGATTGACAAATTGTGTTCCGTATCTTGTAATATTATGTTTTACTGAACCAGGTCAAGAGGGTATTGGTGATGGTGCTGGCTTACGTCTACCTGAAACCTTCCATTTTCTACCTCCTGAACTAGGTCACTTCATCACTAGAATAGTACCTAAAGGAATACCTGATGAAAGCATGGGTAAGATATTACCAGTTTTAGTTTAATTAATAAATATTCTAAATTTATGACAACAACAACGCAAAATAAATCTCACAATATTAATATTGTTTATAATTACTATGTTTTAGAAAATATATTAAATATAAATCAATGCGTTAAGTTTATCAAGTCTGGGAAATGTAATTCTTATGAATACATACTTCACAAGTTATGACAGAATTATTTTGACAAAATCGTAATACATTACGATTATAATTGTTTAAATTAAATCGATTTTTATAATTTCTTAAAGTATACAACTTTTATTAAAAAAAAGCAATCACAATATTACCTAGTGATGGATTATCGGGACACGTTGAAACAATGTGTGGTTGTTCGTTTACGGCCGCCTTTCGGCAGTCTTTACTTTCAATTTAAAGAATGTGCAATTTTCAATCGAATCTCTTTCATTGCCCTTGGAGTTGAACCGTTCTTCGCCAAGCTCCTCTTAGTTGTAAGACTAACTTTTTGAACCGTTATATTACGGTAAATATACGGGTAATATAAAAATACGGGTAAACAGAAACTAAGTTTTTTTAATGGTCCTTGATCGGGGCTTTTCGTTCATTAAGGATAAGAAAACAAGATAACTTATAGAAAACCAATGTAACTTGACATTTCATGTTTTCCATATTCACACTAACTCACACTAACACTAATACAAAGGAAACATTACACCGTCTCAAACGCACACACGTCAGTAACACGAGAGCCTTTGGTGAGAGTCGACGTGTAGTGACATGTTGTTACTTGTTGTACGTGTTCCATCGTATTTATAATATTAGTAGTTATGGTTTATCGTCGTTACTTTGCAGAATTTCGTAGTACCAAATCAAATATATTCTTTCAGAAAAAGAAAGACGGTCCTTACACGAACAGCTCTCTTTGCCATTAGACAGACCGATGTTCCGAAGGGGCAATGCGTATACCGTTAATAGTTCCAAACTAATTAATCCACACGAAACCTTACCACAACAAGTCAAACCGGATGTAACGGTAGCACTTGTTCGTGGACGGTACTCGTATTACCATTACATGCAGGATAACTTCAATGATGATGGATGGGGCTGTGCGTATCGTTCAATGCAAACTATATTCTCATGGTTTAGGTAAGTAATGTGTTTTTAACCTACTTATGGTAGCCGCGATTTAATCCGTGCTAATTTAAGCGCTTAGGTATCCTCATTTATGACAATTCGGTCAATATTATCAATTATGTTCAAACGAATTATCCTTGAAAACTTACAGATACAGTCTGATAGCAGATATACTTTCGCACTTATAACTATGATAACCCCGATTTCGTTAGGGCTAACTGAAACGTTTAAATACCCTCAATAATGCGATATTTTTTTTAAGAATAATGGGTATTTTTAATTCCTGGTGTTCATATAATTTTTTTCTATACTTTCGCATGTATATAATTTCGTTCGCGTAACACTTAACCGTTCAAATAACCTCAATGATATACAAATAAAATCGTGTTCCTAAAACAAAGCGAGTCTTTTTTTAAAGCTATAATTGAGGTCAATTTCATCACTAATGGTCCAGCGGATTAGCTTTGAAAGCTTAAAATACCGACTATTTTAAGCTTAATTTGAGTTTGTGATAGTGAACGTGTGTAGTGCTTGTGTATTGTGGTGGAAGTGGTGGAGGTTTGTGCATGTGTTTTTACGAATCCTGCACGTATCGGGTATGAAAATACGAATAGTCCACCATACATTTAACAATATATATATTTTCTATCTACTGTATCGCGGATTATAGCAAAATAATTTTATAATTACTTTTGTAATATTGGTTTGTTTATCAGTAATAGTTTCTTTATTCTGTTTTAGGTATCAAGGATATAGCACAGTCGATGTTCCGACACATAGAGAAATCCAACAGTGCCTTGTTAACATTGGTGATAAGCCTACCTCGTTTTTGGGTTCCAGGCAATGGATCGGCTCTACGGAAGTAATGTTTTGCTTGGAAACCCTGTTAGGTGTACAATCTAGGATTATTTTTGCCAATACAGGTTCAGAACTGCTCAGTTATACACCGGAACTTCTTCATCATTTCCAAAAGCACGGAAGTCCGATCATGATTGGTTAGTATAAAATGCATCTTTAGATTTCACGATTCAATGTCTTCCTTCACCAGAAAGCACGTGATAAATAATTTTTTGCATCTCTACCCATCTTGATTAGAATCCGTGGTCCCTGATAAGGATCGCGTTAAATCTATCGCACACTTAGTATTAAATTATGCAAAAAAGTTTTGTGGCAAATTGCAATAAAACAGAGCCTAAAATACTCGATAATTAAAGAGATCCATGAATTGGAAGAGACACAAAACATTAGCTTTTTCAATAGTTAATAGCGTGATGTAATAGATGGCTTTGCGATTTTGTCGTGGAGTCTATCTCCTGATGATGCTTCGGTTGCGGGGCGAAACGATAGTTGAGTTTGTGATAGTGAACGTGTGTAGTGCTTGTGTATTGTGGTGGAAGTGGTGGAGGTTTGTGCATGTGTTTTTACGAATCCTGCACGTATCGGGTATGAAAATACGGATAGTCCACTATATATTTAACACTATATATATTTTCTATTTACTGTATCGCGGATTATAGCAAAATAATTTTATAATTACTTTTGTAATAGATGGCAGTGAAGCGTAACAAGTATATCTCTGTTGATTTACGCGGCGCACCTTCCGTTAGGTCACGCGAGTGACCTGTTTAACACAACATAGAACCGTAATGTAAAAACCTAAACCTTGAAAGAATTGTACTTTAGTAAAAACCGTGAAAAAATTGTTGAGTAGATTTTGAGAAAAACGATCACATACAGACAGACAAGACTTTAGATATATATAGACACAGATAGATGGCGAAAAGTCGTTTATGTGTTTCTACACGCGTATTGTTAGACCGTCCAGTTTGGTTTATATATAAAGAAAAACAAACTGAACTTATAACTTTAATGTCGTAATAAAACAAAAATATTACTTTAATGTAATCTAAACACAACTGGTACTTGACTACTTTTGCGCAAACCCTTGTAGCGGGTTGAAGTATATCGACTGTGAACTGGCAAATTGTCCTATCTTATTTTTGACAACTTTTCAGGAAGAAGAGATAACGTGATTATTAATATATTCGCAATAATTTTTGTGTAATAAAAAACAGTTGACTTTAAATATGTTTATTTATTTACAAATTCTCTAGTAGATAACACATGTTGATACAGTAAATGATGGGCAGTAGTACCTAATGACGTTAAAAAGTGATTTGGCTTAAAATTGAGATAGGAGATATTGCCGGTTCACAGTCGATATGGTCACTAGTCTATTGC
This sequence comes from Morpho deidamia, assembly GCA_947086505.1. NCBI lineage: Eukaryota > Metazoa > Arthropoda > Insecta > Lepidoptera > Nymphalidae > Morpho > Morpho deidamia. The sequence continues at coordinate 9,850,206 of CAMTZC010000025.1, forward strand.
TGAAGCCAGCCGGCAGGCAGGAACCGGGTCCGTAGCTGGGCAGCAAGGCGACTAGATCACAAGAACTGAACGAATTTGGAAAAATGTATTGATTTTATAAGCCTATATTGCTGATCGACACTTTATATTGACCTCAATTGGGAAACAATAAGTCAGCAATATATAAAAAAGTAAAGTAACAGCCCGTTGTTATGCCCACTGCTGGGCTAAGGCCTCCTCTCTCCGTTTTTGGAGAGAAGGATTGGAGCTAAGACCTACCACGCTGCTCCAATGCGGATTGGTAGGTTACACATATCCCTAGAATTCTCTAGAGATATGCAGGTTTCCTCACGATGTTTTCCTTCACCGAAAAGCGTGTGATAAATTGCAATTATCAATTAGACACATGAGTTTTAATAGAAAAACTCATTGGTGCCTGCCCGGGTTTGAACTCGTGTTCCCCTCGAAAGAGTCGCACGGTCTCACCGCTGGGCTATCACAGCTCCAGCAGCTCAGCAATATATGCCCATGTTGAATAGGGTTGTAACAGTACGTAAATGCATACGTGCGTGCGAGAATACACGTATGCATACGCGGGAGCGTGTGTGCATGGTTGCGTACGTGTATGTGTTTTTAATAATAATTCTTAGTGTTAATAATTGTTAGTTATTAATTGTATGATATAAAACTATATCCATAACTAAAGCCTATCTTTCCAGGTGGTGGTGTATTAGCGCATACAATTTTAGGTGTAGAATACAACTCGGTTACAAACGAAACCCGATATCTTATTCTCGATCCTCACTACACTGGTGTTGACGACATCTCCATTGTTTTAAATAAGGGCTGGTGCGGCTGGAAGACTTCAGAATTTTGGAATAAAACGGCACATTACAACCTTTGTCTTCCGCAAACGAAACCATCTATATAAATTCAAGAAATGTTTTTTTAATTTTCGCATTTTTTGCCACAATATAAGCTTGCATTCAATGATTTTTTTATGTTAATCATTTTGGGGCTGAAAACCGACAGGAGCTTGATAGCACTTTCACAGGTTGTCCTTATTACTACATATTCATATAAATAATAAATTAGTAATTATTATCAAAATATTAAAAAGGTTTATTTAATAGTTAGATAATTGCTAATAGCATAAATCCAAAATTATTGAGAACCAGCTGATTCTATGCTATAATCGCTTTTTTGTAATATTGTAATTTGAGGATCCGCGGTATCCAAGTGCATTTTTTTTCATTATTAGCTTTAACTGTGAAGAACATTTGAATTTTTACCTTACAGATATTTCATGGTCGATTCGATTGCATTTATAAACTAGTATTGAGATCCGCTAAATTGTTGGATAGAAGGATTCACATATCCTTAAAAATTCCGTAGAGATATACAGAATAAGCTAAGTGCGTCAGCTTTTATGAGAAGTCAACTATGTAAGAATCAAGTACCTTTAACAATTACATTTAGTACTGACAAAAATATTATAACGTCATTATTGAAGCGCCAACATTCCTCGGTGGGAATAAAATGGGATTAGCAATGAAATTAATTAAACATATTTGGGACTTGATAGTTGAGCCCTAAACTGATTTACCGAAGTACATTCATAGTCAATCGCTAGGCTGCTTAATTTGTATATATATTTCTGAATTTTTAATCCGACCTTAAAGTTAATTGCCTGCTTGTATAAATAATGGTATATAGAAAGACTGGTTAGGTTGTGTTACGGAAAATGGATTAATTATTATTAATTTGCTTTTTTATATTTAACAAATAATTATAGGGATATGTATTTATCTTGTATCGATGTAGTTACAATAACAAACAGTAGCATTGCTAGGATTGGACAACTGGACGCATAAAATTAAAGAGAAAAAAATGAAAGGGTGTCGTTATTATATTTGCTCTAAGACGCTCTATGACTCGACTAGTCAAATTAATTAATTATACAAAAGTTATAATGAAATTATTTATTATTACTTTATAATTTTTAAATAATTTTATTATTATTTTAATATTTTTTCAATAATTTTATTATTACTTTTGTATTATGGATCTCCGCAAAGAAACGCATAATTCTATAAATTAATACGTTAAAGTCATATTGAAATTACAAAACGCCTAAGAGATGACGCCAAAATGTCACAAAATGTCTTTGTAAAGGAGTCTCTTGTGTTTGAGCTTTCAGACGCCAAATCTAGCTGCTCTATTAGTCGTACTAGATTTATTTTAAAATCTCTAGGTGGAAGACAATATACTTAAAATTCGTATTTCACTAACTATATTTACAATAAAGGCAATATATGATCACTCACTGAGTATCTATCAAACATCCTCATTAATAAGCGATACGTTCCGTTTACCTTATTGTGTCGTGTATAAACGGGTCAGAATAATTGATTTATGTGTCAGTAATGTGTCTTAGTTATCTTGAATAAGTAAAAAAAATAGTCCTACAACAATAATTTGTAATACTTAATAATGGTCAAATTGTATTGTATATGAAGTAGACAATTTGTTTTATTAATATTTTGGTTGATGCAAACACATAAATCCGTTGTTCTGAACTGTCTTGTTAATTTTAGAACTTTAGTGATTAAAATATAATTATAATTTTATGAATATAACATGAATGCATATATTTTGTACCAATTATTAAATTATAATTTTAAATAGACTTGTTGTTTTTTGTTTATGGTTGTCCTTGGGAATAAAACAATGAAATAATTTAACAGTTTTATTTACAGTTTTAGATTTACCAACAAGGTATTTTACTTAAATATTAAGGTATATATACAAAGAATCACAGTTTTGTAACAAGAATATTTTAAGTTACACTAATTATTAGACTTTTTTAAATTAAAAACTCCATTAGCTTTCATATTATTTCCACGTATTAAACATTAATCCTGCAGATTACTCGACAGTTCGATCAAGAAACATTTGGTCTGGTTTCATAAACGTAATCATTGCAACGGTTTAATTAACAATAAGTTCTCAAACTCCTCTATTATAAACGAAATATACCTATTGCTATGATTGATTAATTTATTGTGTTGCCTTACGACAGTTACATCTCAAAATAATTTAACCTTACATAATGAAATATTGCCATATACACTTTTGATTATCTATATACTATATAATATTATAACTGAAATAAACATAATAATTATAGTAATGATCTAGATATAAAAGTTGAAGTGAAACCTCTTTGAGTGCTTAAAAACTATATAAATGACCGAAATATGAGTGTTGACTTACTAAGTTTTAAGTGTGTAAGATCTCCGTAAGTCCACTATAATTAATTAAATGTCTGATGTGTTTATATTAAGTTAAAAAATTTCGTTAGAAATCCAAATTCAACTGTAAGATCTAACATGAATGCACCATTAGAAGTTAAATAAAGTTACTATTAATACTTGGATAAGTAAAAGGTAAGCACACTTAAGATGGGGTTACCAGATTCATCCCTAATATTACTACAAAGAGGAACTAATCGTCCATAACAGGAATATCAATCATCTTATTTTTGAAAGCAGATAGGCTGCGTTAGCTTACAAAAGCACAATTCTCTCTCTTCTTCTTCTTCTTCTCTCTCAAAATTTGCGTATAATGGATGGTAAAAGTCTGTTTTTTATTCTAAACTCTATGTGACACAGTAGGAAAGCACAAGATTGAGAAAAAAGAGTATAAAATATAGAGCACTTTAACTAACTTATCAGATTTTAATGGCAATTACAAGGAACTTCCAAGAAATGGAGGATTAATAAATGACCTTATGGTTATGAAATGGTACTAAGAAATGTCACTTATCCAGTTACTAACATTAGGTCACTGTTTGAACAGACCAAACTCTACGCAAGGATATCTCACTCGGACCTGGTCAAAATTTTCATGAATTTAAAACATTATCTTTCGTTATCGCTACTGCCTTATCGACTCAACAAATTAAGTGTGTGTGACTACTAGAAGTTTCACTTCTTAGGCTTGTACAATTAGATACACAGAACCATTTTTATTTATAAACAACACGCGTTCAGCACGAAGCGGGGGATACGATTGTACCTTTTTTCTCAACTCGCCGACTTTTGCAACAATGCGATGATTATAGAATTTCTAAATCACAATGTCTGATTTGCGGAAACTTTTTCTGAAATTAAAAATTAATGAATTAATGATTAATAAACACAAAATTTGGTTTTCACAAACCGCACGCACCCTAGTTCTATTTTGTTTACGCTTTCTTTTTCAAAAAAAAACAACTAATATTTACTCGACCGAAAAGGCGCATCGTTAAATCTTGAATATCAATTCAACGTGAAAGATAACCCCAAATTTTGAATCCAATGAAGGGATGCCCCTTTGCTAATCTTTATGTATCCAACATGGATTTCTCTGTACGAAAAGTAGTATTGGATCAAAAGAACTTATGGATTTTGGGGTTTTAAGGCGTTGGAATAGTAAACTAGCACCCGAAATCACAATTCAGTGGATAAACGACCTTAAAAAAACCTAAGAAGCTGCAGGATTGACACAAGATTGTATGGGCTAGAAATTAGACATCAATTTTTTAAAGACAAAATGAGATATATGAACAAAAAAAATTTAACGTCATAATGAAGGGATTTTCAAATTGTTTGAAGTAATAAGAATTCTTACCCTTAGTTTTAACTCTATCCTATCAATTTCGCCGCCCAACATATCTACAATATTTTCTCCGTGTTTTAGTAGGAATGCTTCTACATCGTCTATTGTTTCTATTTTTTTCATATCCTGCAATAATTAGAAAAATATTTTAGTTAGTCTGAGATTTTTTGTAATTTGTAGAAACTACGTGTGTTTATCTCGATTGCGATTAAAATCTGATGTTTTAAAATTGCAAATATATTAGGTCGTCAAAGATTGCAGTTGATATAAAAAAAAGGTAAAGCCTACCGAAGACAATGTACTGAGAATTAACATTACTTTCATTCGCTTCTAGACCCGTAATATGTTACGCTGTGATACTAAATAATACAAATACGCGATGACCAAAAACTCATTACCACCATACATCATTACTATGTTTCTGAAAAATTATCAAGACGTACCTCCATTAAAACGTTCAAATCATGTTTTTCCAAATAAGATCTTGTTAATGCTCTGCCATCGAAATCCACTTCGGCCTGTAAAAACTCATGTTAATTACAACATTAAAAGAAAATGATGATATAATAAAAAACTAACAACGTCAAGTGACTTTTATACTAAAATAATTTATAGATACAAATAAAAACATGATTCACAAACATAGAATCGGATATAATTTGAAACGTTTGAATTATAATATTTTGATATAATTTGCAATATTTTACAGGGGGGAAAGTGATTACTTGAAATGTTATCAGTTAAATTAATTGGATACTAATTTAACTGGAATCATTAAATTTGGATTGGATGGGTTAGTCATTAAATTACTAACCATAAGTAATTTGCAACTTTTTGAATTATTTTTAATGATTTCTATTTCGTGAGGAAAACTTTAAAAGCGGTATACGTACCTTATACCTAATTAAGTTGCTTCCTATATCTATACCCTTGACATCATGTATCGCTCGTATCATGAAATCCCTTTCCAATACGCTATTTATTTCGTCTAATTGCTCTTGTGGTATGGACCTATAATATTATTTAGTTACATATCTTTATGTATAAAATTTGATGATAATAATTTAAATCACATGAAGTTTTTTTCATCCCGGTATCCCTTGAGGATTGTGGAAAACAGACTGCGAACTCATGAGTAGAATCTATGAGAGTATTACTTATTTTTAATTTTAATTTACAACCTATTCTAATGGAGTACTCAAATACGATTATATTGCAATATATACAGAATTTTTCTTACTACCTACTGTATACTAGTACATGCACATAGTGTATTCAAACTCAATCCGCTGACAAGAGATCAAGTAAATGTTCTCTGACACTTTATTAAAAAAAATGCAGCGCACTTATAGTGATTTTCGAATAGTATATGCATTAGAATAATAAACAATATATTTCTATTGTTTAGTTCTATCTATTGTATAATAGTGGTATCCGCGACTTTATAAGCTTCAACTTTAACCCTCAATATTGCAATATATGTTTTTAACGTAATAAAAATGTTTTTTTTATCCTCATTATTCTCCTGCCCTTATCCCACTCAAAGTGGGGTCGGTAGAACATGTTGTTACATGTTATGGCTAGTTATTTTACGACCGGCCGTCTGCTTGACGTCTAGTTACCTTAGTAGCCATTTACGACACCTCGGTAAGAAATTAGGATGGTCTATTCTACACAGCTGTATACGATACGGCGGAAAACTGTTTTATCCTATATGTAACTCCGGTGTATTAGCTTTAATTGTGCAAAATTTCACCAATTATGTTGGTCGAGAATATGGGCATTTGCAATATTAGTATAGATACAAGATAAGATTAGATCGGAATAAGAAATAAAATAGTCTTTTAAAAAATTAAGTCCCCACAATTTAGAAACTATATAGATTAGCTCTAGGGCAGGAGTCCCACCTGCGTGATTAAAAGAGAAAAATGTAAGAAAGAAATAATATGCTGAATGAATGAAAGTGTAAATGTGAAAACTGGTATGAAAAGCAAACACAGGCTCCGATTATGTTGGAGGTTTAGATTAAAAAAAAATAAAAATATTGGTATAGATGGTGAAGTGGTGAAGGTGAAATATTAGTATACATATAGATTTATCACCTGCCAACGAGAGCACCGACGTTACTTAGGATGATAAACGAAGCAACGCCACCGAGGAGCGTGCCCACTAGGATGCTGCCGATCGCATCAGGCAGAGGGCTGCCCGTGTACTGCGATATGGCCATGCAGCTGCCCGCTATCGCAACGCCAGCCACGGCGGCTGTATCCTCGAATAACACCACATTCACCGACGGATCGGAACTACGCATTACTACAAATGAAGTAGATTTGATAAAAAGAAGTATTTATAAAAGCAATATAACAGAACTAACTACTTTGCTATAATCCGCACGGGTTAAGTGAATGCATGCAAAGCCAATGTGTATGAAGCAGGCAAAATCTACGCACCTTATACATGCAGGACAAGCCACCACATGCACCCCAAGGCGCAATTCACCAGCAACAACGCACACAAAAGCAAAGCATCGTAATGCATTACGATTTTTGTCGTGGAGCCTATCCTCCTGATGATGCTTCGGTTTCGGGGCGAAACGATCGTCGAGATTGTGGTGGTGGGTGTACACCTGCAGCAGCACACCTGCTTTTGTGTGCGTTGTTGCTGGTGAATTGCGCCTTGGGGTGCATGTGGTGGCTTGTCCTGCATGTATAAGGTGCGTAGATTTTGCCTGCTTCATACACATTGGCTTTGCATGCATTCATTTAACCCGTGCGGATTATAGCAAAGTAGTTAGTTCTGTTATATTGCTTTTAATATGGAATTCCGCAAAGTAACGCCTGCTTCTATAAATCAAGTATTTATAAGTATATAGTATGAATGAAAATGAATTATAAGTATATAGTATATAGTAAGAAGTATATATTTAAAAAAAATGGCCGCCGAGTTTCTTGCTGGTTCTTCTCGACTTCAAACTTCCGAATCAGTGGTAACTTCTTGAATACATTTTTACGATTCAAAAGTACTGTAAACAGTCTACTTGAATAAAGAATATTTTGAGTTTGAGTTTGAGTTGATTTCGGACTATAGCAAACCGCAAACACACGACAACTTCGTAGAACGTGGAGTCTATCTCACGATGCATCGGTTGCCGTTTGAAACGATTGTTGAATTTGTGATTGTGAACGTGTGTCGTGCTTGTGTATTGTGGTAGCGGTATTGAAGGTTTTTGCATGTGTTTTTACAAATCCTGCAAGTATCAGGTATGAAAACGGATAGTCAACTCTACATTTAGCATTATATATATTTTATATTTACTTTATCGCGGATATAGTAAAATAATTTTATCATAACTTTTATATTATGGATCTCCGCAAAGTAACGCCTTATTCAATCGATTTTTAAGTTACATAAATAATTTGAATTGACGAGTCAAAAGCTTATTTATGTACAAGTTTACTTGAATAAAAAATACTTTAAATTTAATAAAATGTACAAATATCTATGATAATAAAGCAATGAAGTCAAAGGTTAAATGCGATTACAAACATAGCTATTATGGAAAGAAATGAGACAGTATTCAGACATTCATCGTGTAATTTCCTAGGGAAAGGGAATCCATCAGTAAGAGATCAAAAAACATTAGAATATAAATTAAGATTTGAAGGTGATAGGTTAATGAACACTAGATAGAGCTTATCTGCTTTTAAATGGCCCAATTACTTATTTAGTTGATATAAAAGTGTGAGTGCTAATGTGTATAATGACATTTTGTCTCTATAGAGCTATCAACTGTTGCGTGATTTACGATCTGTTTGCAAACGTCGTGGTCGACCAGTCGCGTGATAGATCTGGCAACGCTCTCTATATGAAGTAGCGCTGGCTTATTGTATGAAAAAAGACATCCGCGAAGACGGATGCAAGAGAAATCTTGCAGTCGGAAAAATTAAACTAGTTGAACAATGAATCGACAACAACCGTTCCTAATAATAAAAATTATTTTGCTATCTGCGATACAGTAAATAGAACTGCTTTGCGCCTAGCAAAAGTACGTAAATCGTTTGTGGGTTTGGGTATAAGATTCTATAATAAAATTCCGAAATCAATTTTGGTCATGCCATTACAGCAGTTTAAAAACACTGTTAAAAAGAGGCTGATACAGAAAGCCTACTATACTGTTGAAGATTACTTAGATGATAAGGATGTGTGGATATAGGTGCACTTCTACCCTGTACAAGACAGTAATAAATAAATGTAACTAGTTCTAAGATTTATATTTTAAAAAGAGCAACCGCCGAGTTTCTTGCTGGCTCTTCTCGGCAGGAACAGCTTTCCGAACCAGCAGTAAAGTTGACGATTCAAAAGCACTTGTTTACAAGTTTACTTGAATAAAGAATATTTTGATTTGATTTGATTTGAGAAAATATATCTAGTGCTAAATGTATAGTGGACTATCCGTTTTTTCATAGCCGTTTCATGCAGGATTCGTAAAAACACATGCACAAACCTCCACCACTGCCACTACAATACGCAAGCACTACACACGTTCACCATCACAAACTCAACAATCGTTTCGCCCCGCAACCGAAGCATCATCAGGATAGACTCCACAACAAAATCGCAAAGCTTTGCTTTTGCTTTGATTTTGTCGTGGATATTTACTGTATCGCAGATTATAGCAAAATAATTTTAATTATTACTTTTGTATTATGGATCTCCGCAAGATAACGCCTAATTCTATAAATTATTTAAAGTACCTTGTCCTTAACTGACTGACCAATTCAATTGAATTTTTAATTTTTTTTTTGTGTGTTTTCGTACATATTTTAAATTTACTCGAGTGGGTAAATACGAGAGTGGGGCGCGTCATTTAAGCTTAATAAAACTTACTATATTCATATAGAGACATGTTTGCTTCTTTCGCGCCTTTACGAATCGCATTGAGCGCTACCATCAATGTAGCGCCTTCCGACACTACAGCGCCCCCAAGAACAAAGTATGCCTGCAACAAATTCCTAAACGTTAAATAATAATTCTAATACAATTACTTTTAAATAAATTTGACACATAGTAGCGGCCTGTTACAATCCCACTGCTGGGATAGGCCTCCTCTCTCCATTTACTGAGAGAATAGTTGGAGCTAAGACCTACCACGCTGCTCCAATACGGATTGGTAGGCTACACATATCTCCAGATTTCTCTAGAGATATGCAGGTTTCCTCACGATGTTTTCCTTCACCGAAAAGCGTGTGATAAATTGCAATTATCAATTAGACACATGAGCTTTAATAGAAAAACTCATTGGTGCCTGCCCGGGTTTGAATTCGTATTCCTCTCGAAAGAGTCGCACGGTCTCACCGCTGGGCTATCACAGGCAATTTGACACATAGTTCCAGGAAAATATTACTCTTCAGAAACAAACATTAACCTTCTTTATTCCTTTCTTTATTCACATCACAGACATAATTAATAAATTTAATAATTATTTAATTTATTCAATATATTTAAACTATCGTGAGTGGTATTCATAATTAATATTGAGAGACCGGCTATACTCACGTCTTATTTTATAGGATGAGCACGACTAGTTCCCGAATTCCCGCCCCGTTAACGCCGCGCAAAGAGCTCATGAATAAGAGCCCCGTATGGGAAACTAGTTGGGCTCATTCGATAAAATAAGACGTGAGTATAGCCGGTCTCTCAACATTTATTATTCAATATACTCTTATTTTAAATCCGCCATGCTAAATAAACAAGTCGAGTTAAAAAAGCTTATAAAAAAAGTTTGTTGTCCCTACTGTTAACCATTGAGGAGTTCCCTAGTCTGCAGACAATCCTGGCAGCAGCATCTAGTCAGTTTACCATAAACATGTATTGTCATTGAACATGGACCAGCATGTATAATTTCAGTTCAATCGGACACGGGGAAGTGGGTCAACTTGCATGATTCCCACCTTCACATACAAATATATAAACAAGTTAAATAAAAATGTTCAATAAAATGACGGATAGCTGTTTTTGGACCGTCACAGAAATACTGGATAGAAGACTTCTATGCAGTATTTCTGTTACGGTCCAAAGTGTGAGTGAATTCCTCAAAGTAGTACTTAGAAAATATATTCTATCTAATCTATTTAACCATACATACCCAATAAAAATCGTGAAGTGGCTGTGGATCTAATATTCCTGTGACTCCATGGTAAAAAGACAATCCACATCCTACACAGAAAATACCTACTCCAGATATCAGAGATGAAACATATCTCATATTGGTATATCCATATGGATGGTCAGGATCTGCAATCTAATAAAAAATATATTTAAAATGAATTATTAATCTGAAGGGACTGATACTAAATCAGGATGTTCTATTTAATAAAACTGAATTGTTTATTATTATTATTGACTAAAGCATCAATCCTGTTTATTTATTTATATTTATGCATTAGCTTTTAAAGAAAAGAATTCTACATTCTACAAATCTACAATAATTTAAAATAGTAGATTATAAGCATATACTAGCTAATATAACTATTAACATACCTATTTTTAAAATTTAAAGTTTTTTTTTTAATATTTAACAAAATGTGAACATAGATTCCACAGTAAAAACTTATTCTAATATGCTTCAACAGCATTAATTTAAAATTGAGTGAAAGGTAGAGGAAAAATGTATATAATGAAAAAACGTTTTAAGCTTACTTGTACTGATTTATGTATACCATAGGCCAAAATCAACTGATTGACTGTATCTGCAAGGGAATGTATGCATTCTGAGAATAAACTATGTGATCCAGTGTAAAGCCATGCACATAGCTTAAAGACAAAGTTACACCCATTTCTGCAAATAAAAAAAACAGTATATTGAAATATTTTCAGATATAAACAGTCAATTATATTTACAGACTACATTTGGAGTCCCTGTCCTGTAAGATTGATCTTTGATTGAAAATATGGGTACTTCGAATGGACCCTATATGACACTCATACAGCATCATTGGCAGAAATGATGAGTATAGTTTATGAGCTGAATCTGGTTTTACAGGTTTCAATAGAATCATTTCCATTAATAGATCTGCACGCTAATTTTCACATTTTGCAGCTATACAGCCTACCTTTTTCATATGGTGACCTTTAGAAAAATTATTAGGGCTAATAGAATATCTACATCTCACAAAATCCACACTATTAGATTATGAGTTGAGTTATTTAAATAAAATAAGTGTTTCATTGAAATCATATGTTGTTACAAAAACATAACTGGTGTTCTTAAAGACAGAGTAAGAATAATTAATAGATATGCATCACTGGAAGCAAACAAAAAGAAGAATTTCTGGTTAGATTGAGGAATTTTTTAGCTACTGATGGAACCATTATACTAATGAAGCAGTAATACAATTCTGAATAGGGAAAGTTTTTGCTGATAATAAGAAATAAATTAATATCATTGGTGGCTTACATTCCAATAGCTGTGAGTACAACTCTTCCTGACACAGTCTTTAGACCCATTTCCTCTACTCCATGTTTTAATCTCTTGTGACCCATTTCTCTTCTATAATTTCGAAGTCTTCTCTTTACAGTAAACACATCTGAAATTACATTAAAATCAAATATTATTTGTAGACAGAATTAGATCTGAACATTAATCCCTGATCAACTTCTAATATCAATATAATATGATAGTACATACGCTCCCTATAAGCAGTTATAAGAATAACTTTATTATATGTATCTTACAGTTACAAATCATTTAAGGAATAATAGAAATTACCTTGTTCATATCTTCTCCTATCCAACTCTCTTCTTAGTAACTCTTTATCGAGTGCTTCTTTGGAACCCCAAACCTTAATTTTAAATAAGTAAAACAATCAGCAAGAGTTGTTTAAAAAATATATTGTACTAGCAGAATGGACTTTAAAGCTTCAAAAATTCATATTGCAATATAAATAGTTTACCTCAATAGCTTTTGCTTCGACATCTTTTCTATAATATACTGTTATTGGAGGCTCAGATTCATATGGACTCCGGCGAAGTACTTTAGGTAACATCTCTAGATCTGTTTGCTTTAACAGATATTCTGTCATGGCCCGCATGGGTGTTATAAAATTTCGTTCAGTATAAGAAGCCGAAAAGTCAATTAAAAGTCTCTTTCTCTCTAAAAAATATAATTACTTTATAATTTAACCAAAAGTTGAAAATATAAGGCTATCTTTGAAAAGCACACCTACTTTGTGGTACATGCACTTGCTTTGCTTGAGTCTTTTCAGCATCGTTACCCTTGGACTTCTCTATGGTGACCTTAGTGACTACATTTTCAGCATCTGTTTCTGTCTTTACAATTATATTACCAAGTGATTTTTGTTTAACAGAATCCTCTGATACTTTCAGGTCATTTGCATTCAACTTCTCCGATATATCTTTAACATTTTTAATTTCACTTTTGTCATTGAAATATTTAGAAGTACAAATATACCTGCATAGTTTTTTACTTTTGTCTATTGTAAAAATGTTTTGTTTTCGAAGAATTCTATATTCCGCAATGTGTGAGTTGTAATACTTTATTTGAGTATAATGTCTACAAAACTTTCTATAAAAAGTAGAAGCAACAGAAGGCAACATGATCATGTTAGGAACAAATAAATATTGCAATTAATGCAAAATAACTAGGAAGAATAGAAACCTAAAATGTTATACAATACATCATCGTAATTCTTTTTTTATCAATCACTACTATGATTTTTACTCATAAAATAATGCCAATTAACATATTCTAGCTTTCCATTTATCAAAATCTTTTCTATCATAAACTTAAATAGGTAATGAGCTAAGCTGCTGTCAATTTCGATATCGTTTTGACTTTTGACGACAACTACTTTGACGTTTACTTATAATCACGTTCAAATATTTTAACGACGATATTTTTATTACACTTATTCAATAAAAAAGAAGCAATGTTCTCAAAAGCTAGCATTTATTCTCTCTCAACAACTCAACACATATCGCAGGCGACATGATTTTTATATTATTGCCTTAACTATTTGAAGGAGGTATTAGAAACATGTTGTAACAATTTAAAACGACATTAGTTTATAAACACCTTTCACTGATTCCACTACTAAACTTGTATCGGGCCTGTGATAATTAAGCTTTTGTTTACATTTCTAGTAGGTAAGTTATATATTTGTTACACTAATGCTTGTCTATGATTGATCTATGAAAACTTCTATAAACTGTCATTAATTTGTAATCTGTAAAAGAGGACGCTAATTTGACAGTTGACGGCGAGCGCGCAAATTGCATTTTGTAAATAATTTTCGTCTGTGATCATTAGTATTACTCATAAATTTCGAAATACACGAGTAACACGCCAAGTCATCTAAAATAAAATTGAACCGTTCTGCGGCTATCCTTAGAAAAACTGACGTTATTTGAAGTTTTAAGTCATTATTAAGATATCTGTGTAAAAACCACGATGCCGGCCAGCAGCATTGATTTGTATCACATGCAAGATGCTAAAATTAATTTCGACGCTATGCGACCTGTCCCCGTGTGCAACGATACCAACATGTTAATAGGTCATTGCCAGAACATACATATATCAACGAATTGCTACTATGGATATCACGGACCCAAAGGCATGGAAAATATTCGCGAAAATATGGATTGTGAAATGGCGGAGGTGTCACACGCGGTAGATACAAAAGCAACATCATCGCCGCGAAGTAACGCCAGGAAAAGGAGTGCGGACAACGGCACATATCCACAAACCAAACGGCTACGTGAAGGTAAGATTTTAAAAATTCGACGCTGGAATCTCATTGAAATGTATCACACACAAGCTTTAGTTCAATAGGTTCAAATGTAATTAACGTGTTTTCAATGAGATTTCTTCTTTATAGTAACCTTTACATGGTATGATATGAGAGGATAATAACCAATAATTTAATTTTATGATTAAATTATTGGTTAGATCTTCTTAACAATGCAGCAGGAATTTCATCTCCAATAGAAATCAATATGAATAATAGCAAGATTAGTAAATTTTAAATTATAGTAATAGTGGGTTTTATTGCAGATTCAAGTTTGTACAAGCACCTGTTGCATTGCTAATCACTAATATGTATTATGATTAATGTGTACTGTAATTAGTAGCTATAAAATTAACTGTATCTTAGTTCCAGCCTACATGTGATTGTCTGTATAATTTTTGGGTAAAATTGAAGTTACTTGTTGTAGTTTAAACACCTTTATATTATAATTATTACTTATTATTATTAGTGCTTAATTTAAGCATTTATTTACATGTCAATGTTAGATAAATACAACCATAATAAATCCATAGGTTTGTTTTTAAAGTTTTAAATCAGAATTATCCAAGATATTTAAATTATGTAAAAATATTTTGTTTATTAAAAATATTAAGTTATTTAATTTTGGCATATTTTGAAATGTGACCAACTATATGTCTGTTTATAAAAATATCACTCCTCATTTCTTTTTTATCTATATCTATAGTAAAGTATAGTAGTAATAAGTATAGTAAAAGGAGAAGTAGTCGAGAGTAATCATTATATTTATATATTTTTTAAATTGAATTATCTTAAATGAAATTACTGCATAACATAACATCATTTTATCTTGTATTACATATATCCTTATTTAAGAGGATTGGTGATATTTTATGGAAAGGAGACTATTCGAAAAAAATCTATAAATGTTTATTTAAATATATAAATATAATTATGAGTATGATTAATCTTAAAATCAAAGATCTTTAAGAAAGTTTATTAATGATAGTGAGGAATTAAAGTTACTAAATATTGTGTGTTTTAAGAAACTTATCTAGGATAATAGCAATATTGATAATGGTTTTTTTACAATTTTACATTTTAAGTATCGTTTAAAATTTTTTTTTTGTTGGATCACCATATCATAAATCATGATAATTTAAATTTTTGAAAAAATATATATTTCTTTTGTAACATCAAAGAGATGAACAAACAAAAATTAATCCAAAGTTTAGCTATTATAAAGTGTTGGTTATATTATACCAATATTTATAATATTCAAGAAATATATAATAGAAATGAACTATTTTATTGTACACCATAATCCTAATATACAATGAAATAAGAGTTTGAGCACAAAACATTTTTTTAGGTAATTTAGACATACTACATACTCTACATTTAAATAAACAACATTTTCCTTTCCACTAATAATTTTGAATCTAGTAATATACTAATTGTTTTCTAATTGAAATTAGGAAAACATCATGTCAATGTTTGGCATGCCTTTGTGCCAATAAAAATGTTAAGGAAATTCTGTAAAAATGATAGTGATGCTATTCAAAAAATGTACAGTACACATTTGATTTATTAACAACTGCTCTTTTACAGTACAATTTTTTAACTTAATTTATAATATAGGTAATTTTATTAAAAAAAAAAAAAGAGTACAAGGTCCTAAAATTGAAGCATTTTTATGAGCTTAATAAATAAGCTTAGTAATTGTAATAGTAATAACATAATCAGTTAGTTATAAGTAAATAAACCAGTTTTCTCTTTAAATGAAAAAAAAACTGATTATGTTGGAATGATAATTTGGGAACATTGTTAAACTTGCTTTGTGAATTAATAAAGTCTATCACCCCTAAAACTATAACACTATGACATTGTAAAAAGTAAATTTTTATAAAGATGCTTCAGTTGGTTGGCTCCATCTTTTTATATTCATATTGGATGAAGAATTAAGTATTTGCACTATGTAAACAATGATTTTTATTATGTAGAATATATTACATTAACTTATAAATAACTGACAAGGAAACTACAAAGCATTATGACATTGATCAATTTTATATTATATTATTGTTAGTAAAAGTGCTAATTAATGCTAATTAAAATTTTTTTATTCTATTAAGCAATTTTAAAAATTATTTTGCACCTAATTTGAATTTTACAGGTCATAAAGGATCATGATAATGAAGCTAATATCTTGTCAGTCAATGAGGAAATTCTAATACAATAATATAATTGTGACATAAAAATTGACCAAAGTAGTTTTTATATTTGACACTTTATGTATTAGGTATGTAAAATGAGGATTTGAAACTGCAATAAAACCAGATTTAAAAGGCACCTGCTGCTGTATATTCAAGGTCATAGTATGACAATATTTGACTTTATTTCAGAGGGTATGGTGCCATCGTCTCAAAACTACAATCCTTGCTTACTACGCCCTACTCACAACAATCCAGATATCTCTCGTTGTCTCATGGTCCATATGATATAGACTATTTAAAATTAAAATTTCTGCACGTCTAAAATTATATTCTAATTAAGAATTATTAACTTTATCTGCAGAAATACAAAAAAAGAAAAATTTTAAACCAGAGACAATAGAGAAAAAGAAACTCGAAACAAGTTCTGAAGACTTATTGGAAGATCTTTATTGGAATTTACATGGCGGAAATATTTTTCATCTGTTACAGTGTCTGTGATGAGCAAGTTAAGCATGATAGACAATAGTGATGTTGGGACTCTTAAGATATTAACTATTTAATTTTTTGTAAAGAAATCAATTTAAGAATTGAAATACCTTAAAAGATAATATCAAAATAATAATAAAGCTGCAACAGGATATAGGAGGTTTTTTATTTATAATGAAGAAAACAAATCTCAACTTCTTTATATATTTATTTATTTAAAATAAATATTACATAAATAAAAATCAGATAGTAATTTGAATTGAATACAGTACTTAAATTATTAAATGAATTGTGTGGAGAATGTCATGATGCTTCACTTCTCATACTTAATCTGAAAAAAAAAAGAAAACTTAATTAACTTCTGTTCATTCTGTTTTTCTGTTACAGATGCAGCTAAAGAAGATCTAATATATTTTTTTCCAGGTTCACTCAAACAATTAATCGAACAAATGTTTGATGTTTGAGTGTTTGCTCCGTTTTAATGTAATATTAAATTTCACCTTTCTGTTTTTCAGATGATTCTTCCATATGCAGCCTTGTTGGCACACGGTCAAGCCCAAGCCATTCTGCTTCAGCCTTTAATACAAATATATCAAAATGTCATGTTTCATACAGGATACATTGTAGGGTTTTAAATTTAAAATTTAGGAAAACGATTAAATATTCCATACAATTGTATATAACATGAAAAGTTCATAACAACTTGTTTGGTTTTAAATGATATCAATTCTATCTTTGTGGAGACTGTAATAAATTGTGATTCTAAAATTTCTGTTTTTTTTTCTTGTCATAAACTAGCAATCCTGAGTCACTGTGTGCTGACCCAATCAGCCTGTTTTCAACTTTCCTTCACCAAATAATTAATGGGCAATTTTTTTGAGATAACTTATAAGATATTCATTTAAATTGTATTAATATGTAAGGTATTTTCTATTGGAAATAATTAAATCATTGATGAGATCAAGTAAAACAGGCAAAAAAAAAGATTACATGTGATTTATTTTGTATATACAGGGTGATACCTACCATACTATGTTAATTTTAATTTTCGATACTACATACACCCTTCAGCATACTACATAAAAATACAAGTTAATTCAGTGTCATTTTAGCCTCGGGAATTATATGATGTTTTTAGAAAGTAAACACCTTTAATAAAGACCAATGACTATCCTGATACGCTATTCAAACCTTGACCTAAAAATTAAATGGTAAGGTACGAGTTAGACAAAACAATAATGTTTTGTTCTTCTGCTCTCCTCCTATTTTTGAACAAGCGCGCCGCGCCATGTCAGTTAACAAATGCTAATAAAGTCTTAATTATATTTATTTTATTCGAAAATATATATTTTTTAAACGATGTTTGAGATTGAATTATGTCAAAGTTATCTTATACGCTTAAGCGATCAGTGGATTCATTTCAAAACAATGTGACTACACTCAGTGATAAATATACGTATACTATTTAATAAATAGTAAGCTGTGATAGACCACCAGTGGGTGCGTTCGACTCTCTACGAGACGATCATGGGTTCAAACGCCGGGTAGGCACCAATGAGTTTTCTATTAAAACATGTGTCTAATTGTCAATTTCAGTTTATCATATGCTTTTAGGTGAAGGAAAACATCGTAAAGACACCTGTATATCTCTAGAGAATTCTAGGGATATGTGTAACCTACAATCCGCATTTGAGCAGCGTGGTAGGTTTTAGTGGTCCGATTTTAAAAACGGAGAGAAAAAGGCTATGCCCAGCAGTGGAATAATAACAGGCCGTTACTTACTTATATAATTAATGTATTCGTTATTAATATACTATACTATACTATATAATAAACGTATTATGTAAGATGTAAATGTACCGACTTTGTCTGATGAAGTTATATATATCTCCGTTAGTTATGATCGGTAATAGTATTAATATTTTTATTGAACTTTTTATTTCTTGTAAGCTTTAGCTCAGAACGTTGAATATCCTATATATAAATAAAACTTTTTTGCAATTATGCAGAGACGGTCACTGGATTTGGATGCAATCTAGTACTGATAATTTATTTCCTAATTTAATATATGGCTTGTGTATATAGCACGACTGATCGATAGAAGAAAAAGAAGCGGTTTTAGGACTTTATTTATTACATACACTTAATTTAGGTAGGTACAAAACATTCGACCGTACAAATTAATAAGTAAATTAATAATATAGCTTACAAGAGTTGCAAATTAGTTGGTCAAAGCGTGTTATTTTAAGCGGTTGTGGAAATGTTTTTATTGTTTACGGTTAGCACAGTTAATTAAAGGAAGGCATCTACAATACAATACGTGACGCATTACCTCTGTAGGTGTCACTTCTTCGGTATCCACGACATCGGGCAGAGCGTCTGCGTTGGCTGGCAGGTCCTCGCGGGAGTCTGCAATCGGGTCGACCACGTCGGCACGGCAAGTCTGATCGGCCTCAGCTAAATCTCCATTGTGCATCTCCGAGCAATCTATGAGATCCACCTTTCCCTCCCGGCTCGAGCGCGGGCTGCCATCGTTTAAATCCGAGACATCCATATCCACGTGAACGTGCCCGGGCCACATATCGCAAGGACAGCCGTTCATCTGATGCAAACGAGTTTCGCTCACGCTGAACAAATTCAGCGAGCCGGCAACGTCCTGCAGGATCGACGACTCAGGTATTTCTCCATTTGACTGCGCGGACTCGTCATTTTCATTGTCACTAGCGCTAAATAATGCCAAGTTCTCTATTATAGCGCTTGAAACATCGCACACTCTCATTCCATCATATTTAGAGAGGGAGTCGATAAGTCTCCTCGAACGTTGGCCATCCTTGGGGTCACATACCAAAGAGGCGAGGGCCTCTACAAGTTCGGAATTGAAGACTTCTTCACTCCTCATTAGTAGTAAACGTATAATGCTATTGTTTATCTGGGCTGCGGTGACGTTTTGTCCTCCCCAATTGTCGCAATCGTCTATCTCTGCAGAGGTAGTGGTCACCACCTCGTCCCCGCAAGGGTCCCGTCCGTTGTCGGCGTTAAAATAATCCACGCGCGAGCCACTTTGCGCGATCACGTCGCGTATGGAGAGCAGAACCCTCTGCCGGAGCGGATCGGAGCTGATCAGTTGCAATTGTCTGAATAGTTGAATGAGGAAATCCGGGTGGGACTCGTTCACGTCGATCAGCGTCGTCACTTCCGAGTAGATATTCTCTCGCAGAAGATCGAATAGCTTCGACGTCGCCTTGTCCTGAACCTCGCGGCCGGCGGAAGCTAAATTAGGATTCGGTGTGTCCGTGGAAGCGCTCGCGATGTCAATATTGCTGGTAGGTGAGAAGTCAAGAACTCTGTTTCTTGCGGCGGCAGAGTTCTTCGCCGGCAGCTTTGTTGAGGACTTCCGTTTATTGGTAGGCGCGTTCAGGTTGTTGGAGTGCGACTGTATTATTTCCGGTATCGGGTTGGTGTAGTCCAAGTTGCGGGGGTTGAGCGGATCGCGTCTGTTCACGTTCGAATCGGAGGCGTCGTCCGCACTTCGGGCGGCTTCGGATTCAGGGTTCTGGTTCACGTTCAGGACGTCGGGTGCGGAGGAGAAGGACAAGGAGCGTTCGTATACGAGATTGCGGCGCGGGTGTCGCGTATGAGACTCTTGGGGTGGGATCGGGTTTGCGGCGGGGGGTGCGAGGGGGGCGTGAGCAGCGTCAGTGTTTCGCTTGGGGGTTAGGGAGGGGGAGGTGGATGACGAGGTGTGATGCAGGCTGTTGTGCGAGCGCTCCGCCAATGGATGCGCGCCGTGCATTGCCTGACCCTCGGCGTTGCTCTTGCTGTTAGCCGACAAGAGGTTCTGACGGGAATAGCTGCAAATCACAATTCAATAAGTCATCTCTACATCTAGTCCAGATGATTTATAGAAGCAGGCGTTACTTTCCGGAATTCCATATTACAAGCAATATAACACAACTAACTACTTTGCTATAATCCGCACGGGTTAAGCGAATGCATGCAAAGCCAATGTGTATGAAGCAGGCAAAATCTACGCACCTTATACATGCAGGACAAGCCACCACATGCACCCCAAGGCGCAATTCACCAGCAACAACGCAAGCAAAAGCAGCACACACACCCACCACCACAATCTCGATACAATCGTAATACGATTTTTCTCGTGGAGCCTATCCTCCTGATGATGCTTCGGTTTCGGGGCGAAACGATCGTCGAGATTGTGGTGGTGGGTGCGTGTGCTGCTTTTGTTGCTGGTGAATTGCGCCTTGGGGTGGATGTGGTGGCTTGTCCTGCATGTATAAGGTGCGTAGATTTTGCTTGCTTCATACACATTGGCGTTGCATGCATTCACTTAACCCGTGCGGATTATAGCAAAGTAGTTAGTTCTGTTATATTGCTTGTAGTCCAGATGAGTTACAAAAACAACCCAATTAACACGAATAAAGAATTGTTAGCAATCTTTTATTAGATAAATAGACTAGAAAATTGTTTTGTTGGCGTGTTCAATAGGTTGTTAAAATACTTCAAAAAGAGTCTTTGTTATCGCTGATGATCTATTCGCTTTCCGCCGTGTGGTATCCAGCTGAGTAGAATAGACCACCCTCATTGCTTACCGAGCTGTCGTAAAAAGGCGACTAAGGTAAATTGACGTCAGGAAGGCGGCCGGTCATAAAATACCTAGCCAAAACATGTTTAATACATGTTGTGCCGACCCCTCTTAGAGTGGTATAAGGGCAGGAGAATGATGATGATCGCTTTATCGTCCAGTGTCTGTCATGTCTTCAGATAGCTATACATATTGAAGGACCGTTTTGATACAAAAGTTCACAAATGCCTAATATAAAAAACGATTACCACAATAACGAACTCTATACTTTCTAGGATCACCATTAGTTGATTTAAACACTAAACCGGCGATCACGATTACTAATATATTAGATTGTTAGTAAATTGTAAACAAAATTAAAACTTCTAGATACTAATCCATGTTTATATATGAATAGCACTCACACGATTCTTACCATTATTTAT
Organism: Morpho deidamia; assembly: GCA_947086505.1. Taxonomy (NCBI): domain Eukaryota; kingdom Metazoa; phylum Arthropoda; class Insecta; order Lepidoptera; family Nymphalidae; genus Morpho; species Morpho deidamia. Next base: position 9,872,362 of record CAMTZC010000025.1, read on the forward strand.
TTAGATGTGCAGTAACTTGAATATATATGTGTATATAAATACTTAGTTTATAACTATTTAAATATAACTTTATACATGTAGTGTCTTAATATCTGAAATAAGAAATAGATAACATATAATACGTATAGGCGAAAAATATTTAGTTTGTTATAAAATCAAGTTGATATTGTTTTTAACGAAACGTAGTGCAGAGTGAGGGACAAAAACGAAAGATGAAGAACGAAGGATTAAGATGAAGGGATTAAGATACAAGAAAGCTAGACGTGAGGTGTAATTAAATGAAAATTAAATAAAAAATGGTCAAAAAAATTAAAGAACTTTAACGAATTTTAAGGGAGGTTTTTAATATATAATAAAAAACATAAAAAGTCTTCAAAACCTGTCCGCTGTATGTGATGTGATGTATGTGATGTCGATTTTCTCAAAATTTACTCAGTGGATTTTCGTACGGTTTTTCTAAAAGATAGAGCAATTCTTCCGGAATGTTAACAATACATTACGGTTTTATGTAAATTGTGTTGAAAAGGTCGCATAATTATATAAAAATTCGCCTCGAAGTGGAAGTTGGCTTACGCTTGAGTCGCAAAACCCAACAGAGATACACTAAAGTCATGTACCAGAGAATTATAGAGCTACAAAAATACTACACAAAAGTCCGCTACAACATGTCTCTATCTCTTATAGTTAACTCAACATAACTACCTTTATGTAAAGGCAGGTAGGTATTTGTATTTCTTTTATTCCATTTAGGTTTAATTTGTATTTGTAACTCCGAGTAAAATACAGAGATTTACGCAGGAAAAACTTTGTGACACTGATTTCCACGCGGGCGAACCCGCGCATTCAGCTTGTATAGCGAGTGAAGTTTAAGGAAACAGGTATTCTTACGTTAGCTTCACATTATATTTTTAGCAATTTGATTTTTGTGCATAAAAATATACATAATTATAAAAAGATAGAATAGACAAAGTAGGAACCGACATAAGCTTGCGGCTCCTGCTTTGCGCCTTGTAAGAGTACGTAAGTCGTTTGTGGGTTTGGGTATAAGATTCTATAACAAAATTCCACAATCAATTTTAACTTTGCCATTACAGCAATTTAAAAATACTGTTAAAAAGAGGCTGATACAGAAAGCCTATTATACCGTGGAGGCTTACATTGATGATAAGAATGCGTGGATATAGCTGCTCTTTGACCTTGTGCAGGATAGCTATGACAAAATGTAATTAGTATTAAGAATCTTCTTTTTTAAAAGAGCTCCACCGAGTTTCTTGCTGGCTCTTGTCGGTAGGACAGCTTTCCGAACCAGCAATAGAGTTGACGATTCAAAAGCACTTGTTTACAAGTTTATTTGAATAAAGAATATTTTGAATTTGAATTTGAATTTGAATATATACATAATAATGGGTGTTAAAAATGAGCAATTAATGTTATGAAAATTTTAATTACCTTCTAAAATTGTCCCAATAATTATTGGCGCGGTTGCCAGGCGGAACCTGGTTGTTGAGGGTATGAGAGGCTGTCTCAGCTCGCCATCGTTCTTCCAGCTAAAATGCATATAATATATAGCTATATATAGAAATATCTAATCTAAAAGTGATAGCCCAGCGTTGAGACCTTTCGAGGGTGTCACGGGTTCAAACTCCGGGCAGGCACCAATGTGTTTTCTATTAACCCTTATGTGTCTAATTGATATTTGCAATTTATCATAAGGTTGGCGATGAAGAAAACCTGCATACTTCTGGAAAATTCTTGGGCTATGTGTAACCAATCCGCATTGGAGCAATGTGGTGGGTCTACGTGGGTGGGTGTAAGTTTCAACCCTTTCCAAAATAACACAGAGAAGAGGCCAATAGCTTAGTAAAAGGCCTTTACTTTACTTTTATATATTATATCTGTAGAAATTTTGGATATGTCCCTACGTACATAAGGACATATCAAAAACCAATGTTTACAGGTGAGCGTAATTTGTGTTCAAACCGCTCTACAAATAAATTCATGTACATTTGTGAATATTTTTTTCTATAACATTTTATTAGCTTTAGAAACCATTATAAAATGGTATTTATTCGTATTTTGTTTTTTTTATATTTACTGAGAGATAACTGTTTCTACACTGATGTTAAAATCATAGCATGTCAGACATATCTTTGATACCTTTTTATACGCGGGGAAGAAGAAAAAAGTCTCTTCATATTTCTATATATTTTTTATGAAAACTTAGAATAATGTTACTGTTTTCAAACAAACATCCTAAGATCGCCGTAAAAAGACATCATTTAAGATATCACTTTACATGCAGTTCGATTAATTAAAAGCACGTGTTTATTGAAATTTATATTTATTTGAAACTATCAGAATTGTGTTTTATTATTTAAATAAGGTTTAAAAGGATAAAAGTTGACCTTGTTTATAATTTTCAATTATAACACTTGAAACCCCGAAAATGACGTTAAGTCAAACTAGACGCATTCGCACTAACACGCATTCTAAAACCCCGTACAAAAGGATACATAAAGATATCGACAATAATTAATTGTAATTATTAGGTCCTTACATATGAAATTGGCGTTTTCTATGGGAGGAACATAAAGTCGTTTTTTTTAAATGAAATATATTTAATTAATCAAAGTATGTATATACTTTGATTAACACCACCACCACCACCAATAATAATTACACCAGCAATAACGTATTATTTAATTATTTAAAACTCTGCTATTTATTAATCTAATTAGTTATTGAAAAGACAATCATTTCGTTTACAAGACTTACAGTGTGTTTTATTGAGTAACATAAGGATCAACATATATTATTGAACCTTTTATATTAGGTCCTTACATATGAAATTGGCGTTTTCTATGGGAGGAACATAAAGTCGTTTTTTTTAAATGAAATATATTTAATTAATCAAAGTATGTATCATTGCTATGTATGCACTTTTGCCATCTCATAGGTAGTTCGTTGATCCCCTTACTAAAAAAACCATTCGGGCGGGAATCAATAAAATCTTTGAAGGCGGTTTGGACTGCCCCATCGGAGTTGAATTTTTATCCTTGCAAGTAGTTATCCAAATTGCGAAAAAAATGGTAATCTGTTGGAGCAAGGTCCGGAGAGTACGGTGGATGTCTAAGACATTCTAATTGAAGCTCCTCTGATTTGGTAGCCGTCTGTTGTGCAGTGTGTGGTCTAGCGTTGTCCTGAAGCAGCAGTGGCCTAGAGCGATTGACCAGCCTCGGTTGTTTAGCAGCTAGCTTTTCCATCATGGTTTGCAGTTGCTGACAATAGATATCTGCCGTAATCGTCTGGCCAGATTTAAGAAAGCTGTAGTGAACGACATCGGCACTAGTCCACCAAACACTTAGAAGCAACTTTTTTTTAGTCAATTTTCGCTTAGGATAATACGATGTGTAAATAGAGTTAAAGACATAACATTAAAAAAAATAACTTACATAGGTATATGAAGAATCTAAAGCCCATAGGGCATTGGGAAATAAAAAAAAAATTTCGACATGTCTTTATGTACGTAGGGACCGTCGATGTGTAACCTACCAATCTGCATTGGAGCAGCGTGGTAGGTCTGTCCTGCAACCCCCTTCAGAAAGGAGAAAGTAGGCCTATGCGCAGCAGTGGGATAGTAAGGGGCCGTTACTTTTTTATATTACGCAGATATCACATTTGTCTGACGTGTTATGTTGAAAATTACTTACGTGTGTCAGTTGGTCGCGTAGCTGGTGAATCTCACGCTGCTGCATAACCAGCTGTTGCCAGCACCAAGCACCCCAGAATCCGCAACCGCACCCACAACCACCCATCATTCCTACAAATCAATTAATTAAAGTATTCTGCACCCGATAATGCGACTTTTTGAAAGCCGTCAGTTTCTATGGTTTAGTAAAAGAAAGGACGATTAACTCTTTCGGTAAGAATCTTGAGATCCTCTGATCCATCAATTTTTTGAACTATGTAGCCGGCACATCCCCATTTTAGCTTTGCCATATGTTTTTCTATATGATTCAATCAAATCAATCAATCAAAATATTCTTTATTCAAGTAAACTTGTAAACAAGTGCTTTTGAATCGTCAATTTTACTGCTGGTTCGGAAAGCTGTTTCTGCCGAGAAGAGCCAGCAAGAAACTCGGCGGTTGCTCTTTTTAAAATATAAATCTTAGAACTAGTTACATTTATTTATTGCCGTCTTGTACAGGGTAGAAGTGCACCTATATCCACACATCCTTATCATCTAAGTAATCTTCAACAGTATTAGCCTCTTTTTAACAGTGTTTTTAAACTGCTGTAATGGCATGACCAAAATTGATTTCGGAATTTTATTATAGAATCTTATACCCAAACCCACAAACGATTTACGTACTTTTGCTAGGCACAAAGCAGGAGTCGCAAGCTTATGTCGGTTCCTACTTTGTCTATTATATACATCACCTATCGTTTTATAATTCTTTATATTTTTATGTACAAAAATTACGTTATTTAAAATATACTGTGAAGCAAATGTTAGAATACCTGTTTCCTTAAACTTCTCTCGCAGGGAATCACGCGGACTTAAATTGTAGATGCCACATATGGCTCTTTTTTGTAATACGAAATTTTTTCACTATCCGCGCATTTACCCCACAGCAATATTCCATAAGACATAATGCTATGGAAGTAAGCAAAATAAACAAGTTTCGCTGTTTCGACATCTGTAAATTGTCTTATCTTTCGAACAGCGTAGGCTGCTGAACTAAGTTTCCCTGCAAGAGTTTTTATGTGTGTGCTCCATTGGACTTTTGAATCCAAGGTCACTCCCAAGAATACAGTTGTATTTTATGTTTTCAGTGGTACATTATTTATGGAGAGCCTATTTGCTGTTTTTGCAGCATTAGGTAATGCAAATTCAATACAATTTGTTTTCTTTGAGTTTAGTACCCAATTATTTACCCTGAACCAATGGGCTACTTGCGATAAACCACTGTTTACTTCATCAATATTATGGTCATTTCTATTTACTTTAAAAATTAAAGATGTATCATCCGCAAACAGTACAATATCGCAAATATTATGAACGAAATATGGTAAGTCATTTATATAAACTAAAAACAGAAAAGGACCAAGGATTGATCCTTGAGGCACACCCATAACTAAGGCCGTTCCGGATGACTGCACCTCATTAATGCACACTCTTTGATTGATTTATACACATACACATTTTAGACAATTACACACACAGTAGACACCGTAGCAAATAACCGTATACCAATAATAATCGTGGAGCCTATCCTTATGATGATGCTGCGGTTACGGCGTGAAACGATCAATTATAGCAAATAAATTCTATCATATCTTCTGAACTAACAAATTGATTTTAAAAAATAAAGGCCGTTCACGGGAATCAAGGCCGCGAAACACATTTATTATTTGCTTTGATGATATAAAGATCACTGACTAAACCTGTAATGATCACCTACTGAGACTCTGCCAGTATTATTAAGAATCTTTAGTCAGCATCAAAAAACCTTAGGTCTTCATGTGCTGAACGATTTTCGCAATAAACACTACATATAACAGTCTCTCCACTCTCTAGTACATAATTACTATCTTCATTTATAAACATTGACATATCCAACAATAATGTTCTGAGTTATATATATCGGGATTTATTAACTAGAGTAATTATAAAGGTACAAGTAGAAAGATTTCATTTCAAAAGATTTCATACTGACAACCATAAATAAATTGATAAAATTGATAATTTTTGTTGCTTACCAAACGGCATCATCATGTTGTAGGGTAAAGCTGGCGGGAAAGACATCTGTGGAGTGCCCATAAGTCTGTCCATTGTTTGTGAATGACTATTCTGCGTGAACTGGTTTGTACGGATATCCTGTTGAAAATTACACAATCTTTCAAATTAAGGTCGAAGAATAAAATATTATTCGAAATGACTTTAAATGTTATGATTTATAACATTGGAAAGCACGTCCTTCATCTTTCAAAGCTTCATCAATGAAAGCAAAGCTTTCATCATATGATTTGGACACCATCGGTCCGAAAGCTGCACCCATAATAGAAAAGACCAGAAGTGCATGATTGAGATCGTATGAACATGTAATGAGGAGGGATGAAAATCATGTGACCAAACGAGTGTTAAATATGAATGTGGATGGATATGTGGAAGAGGAAGGCATAAAAAGAGATAGTTGGATTGTGTGAAGTATGACACTCATGTAAAAGGAGTAGCGTCAGAGTTAACGAATGATAGAATAGAATGAAAGAGAAAAACATGTGCCGACCACACTTAGAGTGGGATAAGGACAGGGGAATAATGAAGTAATTAAGATGACAACACAATATGGAAAGGAACGATCGAAATAGTATGGAAGAACTCATAACCATAGAGTTATAATACTAGACTAGGGGAGCTATAAGCTCGTAAGTGAGTGTCACAATAAATAATGAGAGGGAAGCTGGAACTCGTATACTTCATCTTTGTCTAATCAAACACAAAAAAGAGACAGATAGATACAGTCTCATTTGCTTCCTATTTATACGCACATAATACACAGTATAGCATAACAATAGACTAGTATAACACTATGCTCAAAACGATTGTTCGTTTAAAGGTCGCTCAAAAATAGTTTTAAAATGTGTACAAGTATGTATATGGTCTTAAGTATTTGTGCATTATTAAGTTAAGGCTGTGATAGCCCACCAGTGAGTCAGTGCGACTCTCTAGAGAGGATCATGGGTTCAAACCCCGGACAGGCACCAAAGAGTTTTTCTATTAAAATTTAAGTGTCTAATTGATAATTGCAATTTATCACACGCGGTGAAGGAAAACATCGTGAGGCAACTGCATGTTTTTAGAAACATGCATTCATCTTTGAAAACAAAAAGATCCGTCGGTTGTCAGACATTTATGAATTTAATTACTGCACACAAAATATTAGCGTTTAAAGATTGTCCTGAGTGCAACGGTACATATGTAGGTCAGACTGGCCGAAGTTTTGCGGTTCGATTCCGGGAACATATGGCTGCGTTTAGGAATAATAAACCACAAAATTCTAATTTTGCAAAACATTTGCTGGAAAGCGGTCATAACGTGCCTAATGACCATTCATTTCATATTCTCCACACTTGTGATAAGGGACTCCGACTCAATACGTTAGAGCAACTTGAGATAATAAAAAATAACAATGGTCACTTAATTAACGAGCAAGTAAATGTATCTAATTCCGTTTTGCTACATGTGTTCGGAGGGGAGGGTATTGGTGGGAGTTGAACTATTTAAGACTGCTTGTATGGGTAGCGCGGCGCATTACGATTTTTGTCGTGGAGCCCTCGATGATGCTTCGGTTTCGGGGCGAAACGATCGTCGAGATTGTGGTGGTGGGTGTGTGTGCTGCTTTTGTGTGCGTTGTTGCTGGTGAATTGCGCCTTGGGGTGCATGTGGTGGCTTGTCCTGCATGTATAAGGTACGTGGATTTTGCCTGCTTCATACACATTGGCTTTGCATGCATTCACTTAACCCGTGCGGATTATAACAAAGTGGTTAGTTCTGTTATATTGCTTGTAATATGGAATTCCGCAAAGTAACGCCTGCTTCTATAAATCGTTTAAAGATGTTCTATTCTATTCTAATATGTTGACGTTGATTATGTACATGCTACTAAAATCTAAAGAAAACCTGATTTTATTTTACCTGGTTGGATTTGTTTGTATTCCAACATGTAGGTTGCAGGTGGGAGTAGGGTACATTTGCTGGAGCATCATCTAAAAACCACACAGACAGATGAGTAAATATTTAAAAGTCAAAACAATTATATCTGAATTCTATAAATTATTTCTCCTTCTCAACGCCGTTCGCCTCGCCCAATCACACTTTTAATTTTAAGTAATGCTCTAGTCACGCGTTCACCAGCTGACTCCCCAAGCATGCGTGAAGTTTAACTTTCAAAAACATAATTAAACGTACGAATATATAAATAATACTATGACTGGCCTGTTGGCACAGTGGATAGTAGATACTACCTTCAGCTACGCGGGTCGTGGGTTCGATTCCCATCGACGGCCAACATTTTCTATGAACAATTTGTTGGTTCTTGGAGTCTGGGTGTGTATTGGTATTTAAGCTGAGCTTGAGTTGTGATAGCCCAGCGGTGAGACCGTGCGACTCTTTCTAGGGGAACACGAGTTCAAACCCGGGCAGGCACCTATGAGTTTTTCTATTAAAACTCATGTGTCTAATTGATAATTGCAATTAATCACACGCTTTTCGGTGAAGGAAAACACCGTGAGGAAACCTGCATATCTCTAGAGAATTCTGGAGATATATGTAACCTACCAATCCGCATTGGAGCAGCGTGGTAGGTCTTAGCTCCAACCCTTCTCTCCAGAAACGGAGAGAGGAGGCCTAGTCCCAGCAGTGGGATTGTAACAGGCCGCTACTTTACTGTATTTAAAATTATATATGTATATATTTACCAGTTGTCTGTCACCCATAACACAAGTATTAAGTTACTTTCTTTGGGAATGGACGACCGTGTTTGTATAAAATATATATTTTTTCTTACTGTTCTGTGCAACAGGCGGGACAAGATTGACGTTGGAAGTATCCGCACGTGGCTCGTGACGTACGTTGACATTGTTGTTATTGTTGTTTGCTATTGAAATCTGAAAATTTTATGACTCGTGTTTTTATTTGGCGATATGTTGAGTTTCGTTGACATTGTTGTTATTGTTGTTTGCTATTGAAATCTGAAAATTTTATGACTCGTGTTTTGATTTGGCGATATGTTGAGTTTCGTTGACATTGTTGTTATTGTTGTTTGCTATTGAAATCTGAAAATTTTATGACTCGTGTTTTTATTTGGCGATATGTTGAGTTTCGTTGACATTGTTGTTATTGTTGTTTGCTATTGAAATCTGAAAATTTTATGACTCGTGTTTTTATTTGGCGATATGTTGAGTTTCGTTGACATTGTTGTTATTGTTGTTTGCTATTGAAATCTGGAAAATTTTATGACTCGTGTTTTTATTTGGCGATATGTTGAGTTTCTTCGAGACCAAACAAGCCGTGTAATAAGTCAAACATTTATCTGTAACAGACCGTCATTATAGAAAAGAATTGAATACCTAAATGTCGTTCGGGAGCTGGGTTTATGCGAATGTAACATTTATTGACATTTGATGTTTCTTTATTTGACTTTAGTATCTATTAATTCAATTCCTGTTCTAATTAAATATAGATAATATAATATTCGAATAATTATTAATAAAAAAAAATGTATATAAAGATTTGTAAAACACAAACAACTTATTTTAAACTCAAATACTAATATAGAAGGTTAAACATGTAGAAATGCTAAGGTCCCTTGTAGCAGCAATTAGATCAACAACAAATAACTAAAAATAAATTTGCATAATAATAATATAATATTATTCAAATTTAAAATATTCTTTATTCAAGTAAACTTGTGCTTTTGAATCGTCAAATCTACCGCTGGTTTGGAAATCTGTTACTACCGAGAAGAGCCAGCAAGAAACTCGGTGGTTGCTCTTTTCAAATAAAATTCTTATAACTAGTTACATTTGGTTATTACTATCTTGTACAGGGTAAAGAAGTTGCTATATCCACGCATTTTTATCATCTATGTAGTCCTCTATAGTATAGAAGGCTTTTTGTATCAGTCCCCCTTTAACAGCGCTTTTAAAATGCTGTAATGGCAAAGATAAAATCGATTGCGGGATTTTATTATATAATCTTATACCGAAACCCACAAATGACTTATTTACTTTTGCAAGGCGCATAGCAGGAACCGCAAGCTTAAGTCGGTTCCTACTTTGTCTATTATATACATGACTGGCCCGTTGGCGCTGTGGGTACTGACCCTGCCTTTAGCTTTAACATTTTCTGTAAACAAATTGTTGGTTCTTCGAGCCTGGGTGTGTATTTGTATTTAAGTATGTATTTAAACTTATATATGTAGTATATCTACCAGTTGTCCGTCACCCATAACACAAGTATTAATTTACTTACTTTGGGGACGGACGACCGTGTGTGTAAATGTCCCATATATATATATTTATTTATATTTATACATCGCCAATTCTTTTATAATTATGTATATCCTTATGCACAAACATTAGAGTGCTAAAAATATGTATTAGATGTTATACACTTACGTTTTCTTCAGACTGACGGTCCTGAGTGGGACGTCGCCTAGGACGATTTCTTTGGTTTGACTTGTTTCTACAGGCACTGCCAAAGATTAATAACGTATTTTCCAATTCTTCAATATAGAAAATATATCCTACTAATATTATAAATGAGAAAGTTTGTGAGTATGGATGTTACTCTTTCACGAAAAAACTATAGGACGGATTTGGATGAAACTTTACAGTCATATAGATACAAAAGTAATAATAAAATTATTTTGCTATAATCCGCGATACAATAAATAGAAAATATATATAGTGTTTAATGTATAGTGGATTATCAGTATTTTCATGATACATACAATGATACATATGTGGGTCAGACTGGTCGTAATTTTGAAACCCGTTTTAAAGAACATATGGTCGCTTTCAGGAATAATAAGCCACAAAATTCACATTTCGCGAAACATTTGTTAGAAAGCGGTCATAAAGTTCCTAATGACCATTGTTTCGAAATACTGCACACCTGCGAAAAAAGCTTAAAATTGAATATTTTGGAACAATTAGAAATCATTAAGCATAACAATGGCACCCTCATTAACGAGCAGATAAATGTTTCAAGTTCAAGCTTGTTGCACGTGTTCAGAGGTAAAGGTGGGGATGAACCGATTACTATATAACAATGCTTGTTTGCATAACGCTTCGCTTTGCGATTTTGTCGTGGAGTCTATCTCCTGATGATGCCTCGGTTGCGGGGCGAAACGATTGTTGAGTTTGTGATAGTGAAACTGTGTAGTGCTTGTGTATTTTGGTGGAAGTGGTGGAGGTTTGTGCATGTGCTTTTACGAATCCTGCACGTATCGGGTATGAAAATACTGATAATCCACTATACATTAAACACTATATATATTTTCTATTTATTGTATCGCGGATTATAGCAAAATAATTTTATTATTACTTTTGTATTATGGATTTCCGCAAAGTAACGCCTAATTCTATAAATTAGTCATATAGATTATACGGGATAACATATAGGCTACAATTTGTAATGATTTTATGTAATATAACGATACATGTTAATAAAGTCGGAAAAAATGAGAGTTATCTTGACGTACGCTACCTAAATCGTTAAGAGTTACACAAAGATGATGTACCGTAGTATTGTTTGTCATTAATAGTTCCAAATAAAAGTTCGCGACAGTATATATCTATCTTTGATGTGGAACTCACTATGACCAAAAATGTGAATCATAAATTTAATTAAATTAGATACTGTGACAGACCAAATTCCTCGCGAGCGAGGCCGCGGGCAAAAACTAGTTAATTATAAATTCAAAATTTTTCATATATTCTATCTCAATATCATTCACATTTCGACACGTATTTTCCCACATATTTATATCAATCATGTCAATTCGTTCCTTAATTAAAGCAATGGCTTTAATGATGAAATAATGATTGATGTTAAGTTTTGTTCGTTTTTTTTCGCCACATAGTTTTATAAAATTCTCTATATATCTTTTATGTGGAAGCCACTATGATCAAAATTGTGAATCATAAATTTAATTTAATTAGATACTGTTGCAGACGAAATTCCTCGCGAGCGAAGCCGCGGGCAAAAACTAGTTAACTATATATTGAACATTATAAATTATGTTGTAAGTACGTACTTGTCGCTGTCGCTGCCGTAAGCACTGCCGAGATGCGAAGGTACCGTGTTGATAGATCTAGCCCCTAGTACGCTGTCACCACCAGCCTAAATTAGAACCGTGAAAAATTAATGAAATTAAAATTGTCTTTAATTGAATAAGCTTTTTGAGTTGCTTTTAAACGGTCAAGGAGATTGGGGGGAGGAGGATGATATAAGCATAAAGCATTATACCCTAAAATTGTAATTTTCTTTAATTGAAGTATTATAGCATATATAGTATAGCTATTTGAAGTACTTTGACTGGCCCGTTGGTGCTGTGGGTAGTGGCCCTGCCTGCAGCTCCAGTCTGGGTGTGTATTTGTATTTAAGTATGTATTTAAACTTATATATGTAGTATATCTGCCAGTTTTCCGTCACCCATAACACAAGTATTAAGTTACTTACTTTAGGGACGGACGACCGTGTGTGTAAATGTCCCATATATTTATTATTATTATTATTATTATTATAATGGTCAAGGAGATTAGGGGGAGGAGGACGTATAAGCATAAAGCATTATACCCTAAAGTTGAAATTGTCTTTAATTGAATAAGCTTTTTGAGTTACTTTTAAATGGTCAAGGAGATTGCGGGAGGAGGACGATATAATCATAAATCATTATACCCTAAAATTTTCAGCATCCCTTGTGTTTTGCGGATCCATATGGATATGTTCCGAACGAGATTCTTGTTCTTCTTGGTCGCTGCAACAAAAATAATATTAATTATTGGTAGTCCAATTTGAATATATCGCCTAAGTTTTGTTGGGAGATTGAACCTACCCAGAAATTAAGATCAAGAATAGATGAATGCGATTATTTTTCTCAATATTTTCTCTTAACTTAAAACTAGTATACGTTATTGAATCAACCTCTTGTAAAAACTCATAAAATATTTAGGCATAAATCAGAAGTGATCTTAGTAATTATCACTGCTACCAGCGATCATCCTCTCTCAAAGGCTGAATGGTTAAAAAGAAAGGCTGAATATGTTATTAAGTATATAAATTATTTATTTTTTAGTTTGAAGAAAATTTACTTTATTAATTTCCTACCTATTATAGGATTGATTGACTACAGAAGCTGCCAGAGAGTCAGGTTTCATTTTCTGCACTTCTGATGTTGTGGTAAGTGTCTGGAAACAAGAAATTAGTTTATTGAACTTTAGTGAATACGAATATTTAATTTGGCATGCACATATTCGCACAAATACAACATTAAAAAACCTTGTAGTTTAACGCCTAGCCTACGATATGTTAGTAGTGTGATTAAAAACCCTTCACAAAGTTTTATGTGTTTTTCTTTTGTGAGTTGAATTTGCTTTTTTTATTTCTTCATGAGTTTACTTATATGAAATAGTAAATCATTATCGTGGAAACGATAATTTTCGTCGAATACAAGGATAACGTGGTGAAATCGGAATCGGAATCGGATGCATTTTTACTAATTTTATGAACATATTTTTTTAGTTCACAATACTGACATACAATTGAAGATATCAAAATTCAACATAAATGGTCGCTTTCTATAATTGATGTCTTCTTGATGTGAACCTAGCACGTTTACAGGATACCATACCTACCGTACATATTATATTAAACTAAACTATTTCTTACCTAGATTATAAAAAGTGAAAGTGAAAATTTTTATTTGTTTAATTAATTAAACTTAAATATATAAATGTATAGATTAACAGCGCCTTTTTCTTTAACATTTTCATATTTTTCATCACCCCGGGTGGCGCGCCGCCATGCACCCCGCGCAGTGACGAGGCTGCGATGTATTTTATGATTTATAGAAGCAGGCGTTACTTTGCGGAATTCCATATTACAAGCAATATAACAGAACTAACTACTTTGCTATAATCCGCACGGGTTAAGTTAAGAATGCATGCAAAGCCAATGTGTATGAAGCAGGCAAAAAATCGTAATGCATTACGATTTTTGTCGTGGAGCCTATCCTCCTGATGATGCTTCGGTTTCGGGGCGAAACGATCGTCGAATTTGTGGTGGTGTGTGTGTGTGCTTTTGTGTGCGTTGTTGCTGGTGAATTGCGCCTTGGGGTGCATGTGGTGGCTTGTCCTGCATGCATAAGGTGCGTAGATTTTGCCTGCTTCATACACATTGGCTTTGCATGCATTCACTTAACCCGTGCGGATTATAACAAAGTAGTTAGTTCTGTTATATTGCATGTATTTTATGCTACTGGCCAATGCATCTAATTAGTTAAGTACCTCTTTGTTGAGGAGGGCCTCAAGCTCTCGTTGTTTCTCCGCAAGCAAGGCCCTCAGCTGCATCTGCCGCCGCTCCACAGGCCCCGGAGCAGCTGGTTGCCTTGTGCGTACTTCTTCGTTCACTTTCTTTTGTTTCCTCTCTATTACACATAAATATTTTTTTTTTACATTTGATTGTTATATCATGTATTTGACTGGCCCGTTGGCGCAGTGTGTAATAATAATAATAATAATATTCTTTATTGTACACCAAAAGTAATAAACAAAAACCGAATCCGAATAAATATATATAATATTATATAATAATATAATATTTGTCTTTTATTTACCAGTTCTCTGTCACCAATAACACTAATATTAAGCTACTTACTTTGTGGACGGACGACCGTGTGTGTAAGTGTCCCATATGTTATTATATTATTTCACCTGATGTTTTGTCATCCTAAGATAAGATAACACAAATCCTTTTACATTTTCTATACAATATCTATACCGACTTTTATATAAATAAAACCAGCGAGGGATTTTATATCGGTAGCGGATTGTGCGTCGTGCTAATTATTAAACTGGCTAGGAAATTTTTTGGAATTAAGACCTTTGAAAAACGTTGGAGCGCGTATGAGTTGACGTATATGTCAAATTTGAAAAAACGTTTGTACCATTTTTATTTAAAATATTAAGTACAATTTTTTTTATTAATTCATATCAATTATTATTGCGTCGCTAAGAATATCATTTTGTAATATTTTATCTTTTAGGTGGAACAGGAATTCCTATCGGATCATAATTAGCCACGGCTGAAACAGCTTTGATCGTAAAAAATAGAGGCGTAATTTAAAATCTAAATTGTATCTCATATTAAGATTCGAAATAAGGCGACATAACAACCACTATGCCGAAGAGCGCACAAACATCGGATTCACGTATTCATAAATCATATCTTTTTCGACGACAAATTTGCATTGGTTATTATATCCCCTATTTGTTTAACATTTAATTAAAACCAATCAAATAAAGAATTTAAATCTCTTACCCTTATTAGTCACCATGTCCTTTATACGCGCACGTTCGCCCATAATTTTTTCGGTTTCCATACGAAGCTCTTGCGCTAATTCTTGCAGGGAGTTAATATTGGCTTCGTGACCTAAAAGTATGAAATTTACATGATTTATTTATTTATTTATTTATGTACCATAATTAAAATATATAAGAAAATACAGGTAAAGAAAACAAGTACAAAGGATTACTTATCTCTATAAGAGATCTCTGCCAGCGACCCTTGGTGGTTTGAAAGTAAGTGAAAACGTAGTATAGGTACATTAATAGTAAAAGATAAATTATTAAAAACACTATAAAACAATTATAAATTAAATTTGGATAAACTTACTTTCTTATAATCATAAAATAGAATACATATACATATATAATACAAGATAATACACTAATACTAATACAAAATATAATAAACTTATATAGATATAAGTTATGACAGCGAGGAAAGGTAATGTTGCTTAAGCCTTAGTTTGAAAATGTGCAAAGAAGGAGAGTCTTTAAAAATGCTATCTGGTAAAGAGTTCCAAAGACGGGATGTAAAAGACTTAGAGAAAAACATAGTTTTATAAGAAGGCACTGCCAATGATTTAACTGCCACGCAAGAGCGTGCAGGTCTTACACGAGGGTTGTTGCAAGAAACCTCAAACTCTATATGAGATTAAATAATAATTGGGTATAAGATTGGGTTTAATTTCATAGTTATAGCCTTGTTAACCTTATTGTGCTAAATGTTGTTGTTTCCCTTTTTTTATGTTTTCAATATTTTCTAGGGTTTATTTTTAGGTTTTTAATTGTGACTTTGTAACTAAGACTGATGTGTTCTTCTATAATTGGTACTACATACTTAATTTAAAACTATATGGGATATATGTTGGATGATTCATCGTATAATGCTGTTGAAGATCCGAATAAATAATTAAATAAATAAGAGACTAATACAGAAAGCCTATAATACTGTTGAGGATTACTTAGACGATAAGGATGTGTGGATATAGCTGCACTTCTAGCCTGTACAAGACATTAATAACTATTCTTTGAAAAGAGAAACCGCCGAGTTTCTTGCTGGCTCTTCTCGGTAGGAAAAGCTTTACGAACCAGCAGTAAAGTTGACGATTCAAAAGCACTTGTTTACAAGTTTACTTGAATAAAGAATAATTTGAATATGAATGCACAAAACGCTGTCTGAAACTTTATGTAAGTAGTAACTGTATTTAAGTAGTTTCTATTACTAATATGTACATTTATGTATGTAGACATTATCAAATCAAAATTGAGTTGAACTCTGGACGGATGGAACTTAGATGTTAATATTTTTAGAAAAATTATAGTACATGGCGCATTAAATGTATGTATTATTTTTACGTATGTGTGTTCCTTATAGACTCCGAAACGGTTGGACCGATTTTAGTAAAATTTTCAGACAATCTTTACATTGACCCAGCTGTTAATATTGTAAAGTTTGGTAGCGATTAAAGCATATTTTTAAACTATCAATGACAGTTTCGTTATGAAGCGAAATCAAAACTAAACTGAGCCACAGCAACGCGTGGCCGGGACGCTAGTATCACATTAACAAAGACGGTTAAGTATTAACTTTTTTACTTACTCTGTTGCTGCTGTTGTTGATGCTGGGACTGCAGGTGCTGTTGTTGCTGAGCTTGGAGGTGCTGTTGTTGTGCATGTAAGTGCTGTTGTGCCTGTAAGTGCTGTTGTTGTGCTTGTAATTGTTGTTGATGTTGCACTTGTTGCGAGTGCTGCTCGTTGGTGAATTTATGCCGCTGAGGTAATGTGTTGCGGACGCGGCACACGCTATCTTCGTTCGACCAGCCGCCCATACTACCGCCGCCCTCAGATTTACTTTGAAATAAGAGTTACTATTAATAAGAATAAAAGGAATAGTCAAACTGCACAATTTATGTCATTCTCCTGCCCTTATCCCACTCTAAGTGGGGTCGGCGCAACATGTTACAAACATGTTGTCACGTGATTTGGCTACGTATTTTACGATCGGCCGCTTGCCTGACGTCAACTTACTTTAGTCGCCTCTTACGACACCTCGGTAAGAAATGAGGTTGGTTTATTCTACGCAGCCGGATACCACACGGCACTTACCTTAATCGCCTCTTACGACACCTCGGTAAGAAATCAGGGTGGTTTATTCTACGCAGCCGGATACCACACGGCACTTACCTTAGTCGCCTCTTACGACACCTCGGTAAGAAATCAGGGTGGTTTATTCTACGCAGCCGGATACCACACGGCACTTACCTTAGTCGCCTCTTACGACACCTCGGTAAGAAATGAGGGTGGTTTATTCTACGTAGCCGGATACCACACGGCACTTACCTTAGTCGCCTCTTACGACACCTCGGTAAGAAATCAGGGTGGTTTATTCTACGCAGCCGGATACCACACGGCAAACAATTAATTTATGTGTCATGAAGTAAAGGTGCCTGGCCCGTTGGCGCAGGTAGCAGTGAATTCAGCACAGTGGGTCGCAGCTTCGATCGCCGCCGATGGCCTACATTTTCTAAATACATTTTTTTGGTTTTTCGATCCATGGTGTATATATGTGTTTAAAATTATATACGTATATATTTACCAATTGTTTTCATGCATTATATAAGCATTTAGTTACTTTGGGGACTGATCACCGTGTCTGTGATTGTCACGTATATTAAAAAAAGTTATGTTATTTTTTATTTTATATTCTTAATAATGTACGCGTACGATGAATATAATAATATCTGCATCATCATTCTCTTGCCCTTATCCCACTAAGTGGGGTCGGCACAACATGTTACAAACATGTTGTCACATGGTTTGGCTACGTATTTTACGACCGGCCGCCTGCCTGACGTCAACTTACCTTAGTTGCCTTTTACGACACCTCGGTAAGAAATGAGGGTGGTCTATAATAATATCTGCAATTTGCGACAAAAATATATATCTATGCTGTTCCTTTTACAGAAGGAAACATATCTGGTCTCATTCCTTTAAATATAGAAATGATAATACTCGCGACTTTTTGCGGTGATCTTAAAGTTAAGCGTTTTAGTATTCTCAAAAATTGTATGTTTTTCCCCTGACCTTGAAAGAAAAAAAACGGGTTTTTTATTCTATTCGTTACTAAGACGTATAAACCTTAAATGTGCCAAATTTTATCAATATTGGTCTAGCCGTGAAAGCGTAGCAGACAGACAGACGGAAAATTAGACTTCCAAAATTACAAAAATAGTATGGATTTGTAAGTTAGCGTCTGTAGTGCTTTGAATTTTCGGAACCATCTTGCACATAAGTTACTCTAAGTTAAACAGTTTACTTACTTATCGTGTATATTAGAATGATGGGCGGGTGATTGAAAAGGTTCTTCGTGAACACCTGAGAGATGATCCGCTTCAAACGTTTCGACCGATCGCATGAGATCTATTCAAATAAATAAGTTAAACTCAAATCAATTAATAACTGTAAAAGAAAATCTAATCGTCATGTAAACAAAACTTTTTGGTTTATGGTATTAATGCCGATTGTTTTGATTATATACATTTTCAAAATCTGATATTTTATAGATCTATTACAGGTTATACATGAAGAATAACAAACCTTTAGTTTTCTGTAACGCTGTCTTTATAGCTTTTATTTCCATTAACTTAAATGGATCCTCGTTTTTGAGATTTACGCCCGATTTATTACCTGTGCAAAACAAAGAAAAAAATTGCTTAAATTTTTCATAAGTATAAAACCATACATCAATCTATGTTTTTTACAGATTTCGATGGTTTACAAACATATCATTATTAAAACTAAGTACTATAAAAACATGTTCAATAATGGAAAGATCGATAAAATAATCGATCGAATAAAACGCTCATGGGCTGCAATAGTGGCATAACTCAACGTGTTTTCTTCAAAATCGAAATTTTGATGGAAACGCTATAGAATTGGATGGAAATTAAAAAAATAAAATTAATGTTTTACACACATTACTAAATGTTAGAGAAGATATCAACAAGATAACCTTTTTAAGTTAACTTAAGCATTATTTATGTTTTTTCCTTAGCAATGAAGACTTTAAACCAAGGCTTCTTAAATTTTTGTCATTCACGAGCCCATTTATGATTGCGAGTTTCTTGAAAACCCCATACAGAAAAGAAAAATAAATTAATATTTTTTGATGATTTATTTATTAGGTATATTGCCTATAACCTAACCTAATTATTAATTAATTAATTAATTACCAAAAATACTTAATTTTTACCTAATATTTACATATCCATATGAAAATATATAGTTTTAGAATTCGTTTTGAAACATACAAAAATCTATCTTCAACAAATGCGCGTGTCTAGACGCTGCAAGTCCAGTGTATTCCGCCAACTCTAGTGATGTTATAAAATGGTAAATATAAATATTTGACATAAAATCTCACGACCCCAGAATTTTGCTACGCGACCCCAAACGGGTTCGCGACCCATATTTGAAAAAGCCCTGCTTTAAACCCATTTATTATAAAAACATGATTTTTTGAGTTATGCTGCTATGCCTATTAAAAAAAAAAATGTATGTATTAGAGACTCGTACAATATAAATCCTAACGGTCCTACTTAATGCAGTGATTTTAAAGATATTCTAAATAAATAAATAAACAAATAAATATATATGGGACATTTACACACACGGTCGTCCGTCCCCAAAGTAAGTAACTTAATACTTGTGTTATGGGTGACGGACAACTGGTAGATATACTACATATATAAGTTTAAATACATACTTAAATACAAATACACACCCAGGCTCGAAGAACCAACAAATTGTTTATAGAAAATGTTGGCTCTCGGCGGGAATCGAACCCGCGACCCGCGGAGCTGAAGGCAGGGGTCACTCCCCACTGCGCCAACGGGCCAGTCAAAAATTTAAAAAGTCAAAATATTTATTGACTTTTTTATTAGATGCAAGAATTAAAAATCCCAAATTTTACTAACTATCAATTTGTGACATTAAACTACACAACAATATATTACTAAACATAAAGATTAGAATAGGGAGGGGCAACTTTTTAAAGTTTCCACTATCAGGAGCGTAATTGAGCACTATCAAGGTTTGAGTCGATGGGAGTCCAATCCACTATACAGATCCCGACGGACGGCGGTACCCATTAGGGGCTAAGGACAAAAAGGGGTAGGATACTTTACACTTGCGAGACGTCTCATCATCGCCACTGTCTTCTCCGGAACTCGAGTAAGTGTTATGCGAGCTACCAAGTCGAGTTGCCATTTGCAATTTTTGAAATTCCGATACCTGAAACAAATGTTAAAATTATCTTAAACTAACTGTGCGGCTTCGCCTGCAGGGAAATTAGTGTCACAAAAGATACAAAAGTAATTGTTGTGAGATAACCATAAGAAATAGAGACATGGTATCGCGAATTTATTTTGTAGTATCTTCGTAGATCTACAATTACTATGGACTAAAGCTTCCAGCAGCCGATATTAATATAACCGCGTCATCTCTTGAACATAATTTACTTAAAGCCGTAATGTGCTATTAACTTAAACCTTTCGGAAGAATTGCATCTTTTAGAAAAAAACGGCTAAAAATCCGTTCCGTTGATTTTTAGAAAATCCATCATATACAGACAGATAGCTTTTGGAGTGCCGTGTGGTACCTGCATAGAATAGACGACCCTCATTTCTTACCGAGGTGTCGTAAAAAGCGACTAAGGTAGGTTGACGTCAGGCAGGCGGCCGGTCGTAAAATACGTAGCCAAATCATCGTTGTGCCGACCTCACTTAAGAGTGGGATAAGGGCAGGAGAATGATGATGATAGACAGACAGCTTTTGGAGAATTTGTTTTATAATAATCTTAAATATTTTCAATAGATTTAGCACTATTAATAACAAAGGTTTCAACATTAACCGAAAATCTATTTTACTATTATTGTATGGAATTTTTTCACCCCAATAATTTATCTATGTATTGTTTTACGATCCTACTCATTTTTAAAAGCTTTTAATTAACTTGCAATGTATGTATGTGAAGGTGGAATCTTGCAAGTTAAATGTGACCCACTTCCCCGTGTCATATTGAGCTGAAATTTTACATATTGGTTCAATCGCGATGACAATGCACGTTTATGATAGTCATGATCTAATGCTGCTGCCAGGATTGGCTCCAGATGAAGGAAATCCTCAAAGGCAGGGACGTGAAATTTTGTTAAAAAAATTTTTAAAACATTTTCATCAACAAAGACAACAAATCTTCAATTATTTTCTTTATGCCCTATCTTGTTCAAAAATATAAATACAATATTTAAAGTAAAAGTAAAGTAGCGGCCTATTACAATCCTACTGCTGGGAATAGGCCTCCTCTCTCCGTTTCTGGAGAGAAGGGTTGGAGCTAAGACCTACCACGCTCCAATGCGGATTGGTAGGTTACACATATCTCCAGAATTCTCTAGAGATATGCAGGTTTCCTCACGATGTTTTCCTTCACCGAAAAGCGTGTGATAAATTGCAATTATCAATTAGACACATGAGCTTTAATAGAAAAACTCATTGGTGCCTGCCCGGGTTTGAACTCGTGTTCCCCTCGAAAGAGTCGCACGGTCTCGCCGCTGGGCTATCACACCTCTACAATATTTACCAAATAATAATTTTTGGAACTGGATCAAGAATATAGTTTAATCATTGCAGCTTAACGTTATTATGCTCGAAAAGTGAAGGTCTCTTACTATCCTAGTGCCAAATGAATAGAAAAAAAATGAAACTTAGACTCGCAACGCTGCTCCAATACATATTGGAAGGTTAAGTATATACCAGCCATAACGTATATGTGTATTTAAGTATGCATTTAAAATTGTATATGTATATATTTGCCAGTTGCCTGTCATCTATAAAACGATGCCCCATCTATGCCCCATATTAAATAATACACACGAATATATCGCCCTATCCGAAGAACAAAGTCACATCTCCCATATATAATCATAGATAATATGACTTAGTTCTTCGGATAGGTCGATATATAAGAACTACTATGTATACGATTTTTTTTATAGTGAGTAATTTAAACTATATTTTGCATAAATAAGATAAGATCATAAACTTACGTTTATAAACTCGTGTTAAGACAAAAAATTGTTTATTAAAAAGACAACAGCTGATACGCACCAGGTTCTCCATGTGCTGCTTCTTGAGTTGCAGTTCGCGTAATTTCATCTGAAGCATTCGACCACGCTCGTTCATTAAACCCTCGTCATCTTCTACTTCACTATCGCGGCCGCCTCCAGCTGCCTCCTGTTACGATGACCAATAAAAAATATATCATTATAAATTTAATAATATTATAAACTTCTTCATTATGGATGCGTGTCTATTGGTGAAAACCGCATGAAAATCCGTTCAGTATAATTTCTTCCGAACAAATAACGTCTATTTGCGGAGGGAAATGTTTTATATTACAAATATTCAATTTCAAAATATTCTAAGATTCTAAGTAAAGTTATAAACAAGTGCTTTTGAATCGTCAACTCTACTGCTGCTTCGGAAATCTGTTCCTAACGAGAAGAGCGAGCAATAAACTCGGTGGTTGCTCTTTTCAAATACAATTCTTATAACTACAAAAGTAATAATAAAATTATTTTGCTATAATCCGCGATACATATCCGCGATATAGCAAAATAATTTTATTATTACTTTTGTATTATGGATCTCCGCAAAGTAACGCCTAATTCTATAAATTATTCTTATAACTAGTTACATTTGGTTATTACTATCTTGTACAGGGTAGAGGAGAAGCTACATCCACGCATTTTTATCATCTATATAACCCTCAATTGTATAGTATTTTTGTATCCACCTCCCTTAAGGAGGCAAACTAGGAACCGCAAGCTTATGTCGGTTCCTACTCTGTCTATTATATACATTGCCAATCTTTTTATAATTATGTATATTCATATGCACAAACAGATTGCTAAAAATATACTGTGAAGCCAAAGTAAGAATACCTATTTCCTTAAACTTTTCTTGCAGGGCTTAAATTGTAAATGTCACGTATGGCTCTTTTTTTGTATTTGTTTATACATATTTATATAAATGTATAAATGATAAAATGTACGAAGAATGGAACGTAGATGATCGAGTGAAAGATTATGAATGAGAGAAAAAGGAGAATGTGTGTCCGATTTTTAAAAGACTTGATACTGTAACGTAACACCTAGGAACCGAGAACGAAATACGTATAGTACCCGGCAATAAATAATGCACATCGACGCTTAGAGAGAGACGCTTCATAGAGCATTGTCTCTGTCGCACAGACTGACGAACCTGTGTGTCACAGTGAAAGCACTCTACGAAACCGAACTGGCCGGCTGTTTCGTTCTACACATCGATGTGCATTATTTAATGCCGAGTACTATATCAGTTTTATGAAAGGCCTTAAAGGACTCGATTCTAGGCCGTTAATAATAAAAAAGGAAGTACGAGCACAAAACGAGTTTGATTTTATTGAATTAACATACCAGAGAGCCTAAGTCAACATAGACCACCAAAATGATGATAAATTATAATAACGTATGAATAAATTCTTTCTTTGTTTGTTTTATTTTCTATTATTCAGTGTTGTACGAGTTTGCTTTTCTATTTAAATGATGATAAATTATAAAAACGTATGAATAAATTCTTTCTTTGTTTGTTTTATTTTCTATTATTCGGTGTTGTACGAGTTTGCTTTTCTATTTAAACATGCATATGTGTATATAAATAAATATATATGGGACAGTTACACACATTGTCGTCAGTCGTCAAAGTAACTCTTGCTATTCTTATTAGAGATATATCTACATATATAACGGTTATCCTTTAACTGTTTATCCCTTTTGCTTTTAACTGACTTTATATTGATTTATGTAAGTATCATTCAATCATGCGTTTTCTCATTTGAATATTAAAAATATAATACCTAAATTGATTTCACTGAAAATCAGTGCCAAGGTTTAGCCTTAGCAAAAGCTGAGTGACATACCGTTTTGCATGTCACTGTCACTTGTCACTTCCATGCATGAATAATAGGGGCGGGACACATATCTTTATAGTTATTTTTGTATGTTTTTGAATATTCTCCCCACCCCCCCTTTTAATTTAACTTTCTTATTTCTTTTAAATTTAATTTAATTTAATTTTAAAATTATTTTTAATACTTTTTTTTATTACTGTTTATTACTTTATTTCTCTTTGTTATGATATTTAATTGTTTGTGTGCATGAAAGTGTTATATGTAAATAAATGCTGTTTGATTTGATTTGATTTAAATTATTATCAGAAATATAAAATTACCTCGCTGCTAGCAATGTAGCCGTCTCGTAGAGAGAACCTCTCATCGTGGCTGTGAGTAGAGTGAGTGGAGCGAGCGTGATCGTTGTCGATGTTAGCCGGAGTTAACTGCTGACTTGACAGAGCCTCGTTAGATTGAGGCAACGTCGTCGCTACTCCAATCGGATTTGCACCGTACATGCGGTTAGAATGTTGGTAGTTCGCACTGAGTGTTAAATTCTGGAATGGACAAGTAATTTATTAAGACGTAAGAATAACTCGTAACGACGTAACGTATAACTCTATCTATCTATACTTATTATACAAACAAATAAATAATATTTCATGCGACAAAATTCTTTAAAAACTTGACAATTACTCTTGCATTCAATCCATTTTAAGAATAGCAATTCAAAAACACAATAGTTGGCTGTTCTACGGGTTACTGAAAAATGGACGCTAAAAAGTTACGAGGGTAAAATATATCTGTTTCGTTCAGACCGTATAGAACAAAAAATAGCGCGAACGAGACAGAGCTAGTTTATTGTTAATACCATAAAAGATGGCCTATTTTCACAGGCCACGTGTTGAAAAGTCTAGTAATTTCCTTTGGACTGGGGGCTGTTTAATGAAAGAGGGGCTCTTTTTTTATCATTTTGCAATTCTTAGTGTAGCCCCAGTTATTGCGGGCTAGCTTTTACAGGCTGCTCCGTTCATACGTTTAATCACTCTTACAGAAGTGGAGTGGCTTTTGTTCGGAAAATCTATACTTATTATAAAACAAAGTCCCAAAAAAACCGTCTGTCGTCTGTCCGTCTACCTTATAAATGCAGGACATGTATAAGGTACGTAGATTTTGCCTGCTTCATACACATTGGCTTTGCATGCATTCACTTAACCCGTGCAGATTATAGCAAAGTAGTTAGTTCTGTTATATTGCTTGTAATATGTCAAGATGTTTCAGCATTAGCATTACATAAGTTTTAATAACGCAAATGAAAAAATTAACGTTCATAAATAGACTAAAACAAATTACACACATATACAAAATACATTTATTGAGCTATAGATTAGCTTATTACCTGCATTCCACTAAAATTTTCGTTGGAAGTAGATGGACGATTTATTTCTTCCGATTGCCTTTCCTTGTTTAACTCTTCTAGTTGTTGTTTAGCCTCTGCCTACAAATTAATTTAGGTGTAATGTTTTTTTTTGGACTGACTGTATGCTGTTAGCCCTAACGGATTTAATAGCGTCACCGGGCGGGACGGGCGAGTGCAGAAGCATCGCCGAGGTTGCGAAATGCAGAGAGTAGAGCACAGAAGCTCTACTAGCGTCGGGGAACGTCATCCTAAGGGTGCCTTCTGTGAGGCCGGACCACGGCTTAGGGCGACGAGTAGTGGATGGCTGATGTGTGACTTTAATTACTCATTGCGACGCCGGAAGGGTGGGGAGAAGCCACGACCGACCGACGTCAGGAAACTGCGACCTCGTCTTCGCAAACAAATGGTTTTAAAATGGTTTAATGTTTCGGTTAAAACATTAAGCTTGTCTTGTCTCAGTTTGTCTTCTCAAATGGCAGTTAAAACATTCGCACTGTCGATCTAGTTGCTAAAAATTTCAGAGAATCTCGTAGGCAAAATCTTTAATATTAATAAGAATATTAAACATCTATAAAAGATATATACGTCAAAGATACGTATCAGCCCTTGAATATTTTAGATTTGGTCACTTTAAATGATTTTCTATAAAGCGACCTAATGTCCCTTGGATCTAGTTTGAGGTTGTCGTTCTAACTTACGGGAAGCCTACCAGAATTGCGTTTTCCGGTTCAGGATTACTGCTTAAACATCCTTGCACCCCTACTTCCATATATTTTTTAATTTCGTCTTATTGTCAAAAGAAATATGTGGAATTATTAAATTATTTTTTTAAGGCCAGATTTTTCTTCCATTACAAGAACATCAAACTTTGTCTGATTTAAAACCTCATACCTGATATTTCAAAAGTCGCTTCTGTTGTTCCTTAAGGGCTGTAAGACGTACTTGGGAAAGTTCCATTTTGTTTTTTATTTCATTCTGCCAGAGTTCATTTTCACTGTACGCTGAGCCGTTGCTTTGAACAGACACAGGTCTAACAACGACATCTTGCTGAAAATTATTACAATGAACGTGTAAATTACGTAAATTTTCATTATGAAACTTAGGGAAACAGGTCAAATGACATGAAAACTAGAGATAGTATTAAGAAATATCAATTCTAAGACGACACATTTCAAGCAAACACTCATATGATTTTTTTATTTCCATAGGTTAAAATACAGTTATACAGAAGTTCTCAAAACACATGTTAGATGATGTCATAATCTAGTAAAGTTTTAATTTGCAAACAACATGCTATGGATATCTATTAAAAATAAATTAATACACACACACTGCAGTGTACAACGACAGAATAAAACCTGATCTTTGTTGATGCTAGGATCTTTATTTTTATTTCTAATTTCTTCTATGATAGCTATTTTTTCCATACATGCCGTGATATTCTTTCTCAATACATCATTAAGATACTTATCATCCTTTTTTACCTCAGGGTCTGGACTAGTTATCGATTCTATTTCTTTGATTTCAACCCTACTGTTGTCACATCCATCAACAGTGTCATTATTTTTTTCACTTTCATTGCCGGCTTCCTTCTGGGTTTTGTATTCGTCACATACTCGAGCATTACTAATCGTTTTGTTTAAATGCTCATTTTCAATGTTCGACACTTTTTTTAGGTTAATCACACTTTTATCATTATTTGTCTTAATATTACAATTTTTATCTTGACTTTCTAAAGTAACATCACTTTCGATTTCTAATTCGGAGTTACTAACCTCTCCTTGATTAGGAGATTGTGGTAATGTTTCGCTTTGAACTTCAGTGTTACCGGATTGCATTTGAACTAGCATAGACTCAAGTTTTGTTTCACTTTCTTTCAACTGCATAACCATTTTTACTAGGTCATCATATTCTTCTTTTGTATGGTTAATAAAGGCCTAAATTATAATCAAAACAATTTAACGCACCTAGTATTGTATAACAATTCATAAAAAATATACAACTTTATGACTATTTGTCCAAAAATATTAATCGAATTTGCTTTTTCTATATATATTTTAGTAATAATATGATTCGTGGTACTAACCTCATCCTCTGAATTCCTCATGGTATCAACGAGAGATGATGTAACTCTTATATATTCCCTTATTTGCCCAAGACGGCGTTCAACAGCTGCAGCATCTGGACATGCAGCAACAATTGCTTCACCTAGAGCTCTCGCCGACTCCCTGTGAGCCTATAGAATACAGATACAGGACACTGTATAAGTTAAAGGAGTAAATGAAAATTGTACTTAATTTTTGATTTCAATATATGTATTATAATATTATCCAAATTTTGCATGGAAAAATCAAAGCAAATAGGATGAATATTGTATACATATTTATATACAACACATATAATGAAAATTAAACGAAATCCCTTGCAGTGTGTCTATCTGTTTGTGAAAATATAACTACTGAATGGAGTTAGTCATAAGGTTTTGTAATACTAGAGAAAATTAATTCTCATACAAACTAAAGTGTTTTTATGTAAATAAGTAGAAATATGACTATATTGGTGGAATTGTGAATAAAGCTAAGCCTTCTGTGAGCTTTCAGTGACAACACTATGTTTGAGACATTGACATCTTAGAAAGGTCTATTACAAACTAGAGCCAACTAAAAAGTTATCACATGTTTAATTCTGGATAACAGCTGATGCTTACTTAAGTGTAACTATTTTAAGAGCTTATATACCTGATTATTCTCATTAACGTTGTTAAAACTGCTTTGCCCTTGGTCATACATATTGTTCATCAAATTGACTGATTTTGTACCAGATCTTGAATTTGAAACAGGAGCGTTATTGTTGTTCGAATTGCTGCCCTCAAAAGAATTACGAGTCGAATTCAAATTCCTTGCTAAATTATTCCTGTTCTGATTGGGCCCCTAAAGAAAAAATTCATAGAGATTTAATTTCGTTTTCTGATTTAAGCTTAAAGTTTTTCATAAATATCATAGAACAACCACATAACCTCTGAATATGTTATGACTACAAAGAATGTAGCCAAAAACTCTGTTAATATGATTTTATCTTCAATTGAAACACACAGCAGGTTGCACCAAGGCCTGAGATACATCAGAAACTTCTTAAAACTAAGTATTAGAATATAAAATAATTTACAATAAATAAACATTTTGATTGTAGCAAGTGTGGATGTCATATAGCTGATGTTTAGTTAAGTAATAGCTTAGAAGCCTGAGTGCAGTTTAAGTTCATGTTTGTATTACAGTCCTATATTACAATAAATATGACTTTAATATTTAAAGTTTATTTCTAATACAGTTTTTTTTATTCATTAATAAATTATTCATAAGAAAACAACAGCTTACGCTAAATGGTTGTGTTCGAATTCCAACTGCATTAGGTGTTGTAGGATTAACAATCATTACTGCTGCAGCAGCATGATTTGAATGTGGAATTAAGCCTGCAATGAGAAATCTGATCAAGGAAAAATAAATATTCCACTATACTTAATAAACTACATGTTAATAGATTTTCAGGTTTGACCAAGTAATATAAGTTAACAATTACACAAAAAGATATGAGAATGGCAGAATTCAATTTCAGTAAAATAAATATAATAAAATATAATTTCAATAAAATAAATATAATATATAATTCCTGCCATCAAAACCAACTAAAGATGGAACAATTAAATGGCTTCACACAAAGTTACCTGGATATTTAACAATTTTTAAATTGAATTTTGCTTGTTTAAACTTTAAACATAGAGAATATGCAAATTTTTTTTATGGTAATTATTTTAACACTGTAGAAGGCAAACTCTAGCCAACCAAAATACAGGCCTACCTAGTTTGGGGGCTATGAGTAAATTTTATTGATATTCAAGTTAAGTTAAGATATTTGCATGTACATAGTCACCTTTTTTAGAAAATAATTCATTTCATTTCAAAATAAATATTTGACATTAACATAGCCTTCAAAATCTCAATCAATTAAGAAAATATATGAAATTTAATATAGTAATTAGGAATCACTCTAGAAATATTTTTTTATATTAAGTATATATTTATAAAATTAAGAATTGTTATTATTTAATGATTTATTACCATTCTGCATTTGCTGAGAATAGGGGTGCAATGTATGAGAAGATGTAGAAGCTGCATCATCATTGTGATCTGTAGATAAATTTTCTCTATTTTGCACTGTCAAAGGTAAAGCACGAGGTTGTGGTCTTACTGGTACAAATCTCCCAAATCCACTTTCAAAAGTGACAGAATTATCTAAAATTTCATTGAATATATAAATGAAAATGATTAAAGTAAATATGAAGTTGAAATTTTGTTCTAGAATATTATCCTATTTTTACAGTTTAATTGCCTTAATGTGCAATTATATGATAGATTGATATTTTCTTTATATGTCAATAGTTAATTAATTTAACAATGTTTTTTAAATTCAGTTAATACAGAAAAAACTAACAATGAAAAATTCATAATAAAACGAATGATTGTACTTACCTAAATCAGTCAGCTCTTGGTCAGATGTGTTGTTTGTTGGTTTTCTAGTCTGGTTACAATTGGATCTTGTGTTATATTCTGAAACTGGCACCCAATCCAGAGTAGTCTAAAAAATGTTGCACTTTCTTTATATGACAGCAATATAAAACACAGTAGGTTTGTGCTTCAAGTTAGAACTCCACTAGTTAGAAGTATTTACTTCAAAATACCTTCTTGTGTTTTAACTTAGATAAACAACCTCCCATTTGGATTAAATTATTTTAAATGATTAAATAGAGACTCATATTCTGATATAATATTAATAGAACAGAAAGAATTCTTAAGACTTAAAAAGTGTGTGAAATATTACAGACTATATTGGCAGTTATCCAATGAGTGTGGCACTCTGAATTTTCTAAAAATAACGTGCACATGTGTTCTGAAAAAACTTCAGTTCATTCAGATCAGTAGCATAAAATAAACTTTATAATAGGCATGACAAGTACAAAGATCTTAAAAAATTTAATCGATTTTGAAAAATATTACCGTCACCAAATTAGATGCCATATCTCGTCTTGTTGGTGTTACAGCTTCCTGAGGAACATTACAATTATTTCTTACTTTCGTTTTGGGAATGGTACCCGTATGTCCTGAATGCCGCTCCTTGTTGCCAGGAGCCATTGTACACAACTTTTTTCTATTATTTTTTTCTTATTATTTAAGGCAATTCTTTAAATGAAACATTGTCAGTGAGTGTCTAAGATGACGATAAATATATGTAAGGAACAACCATTTAAAATATTACAGCACTTTTATACCGAAATGAATAGAGAAAAATATACAAGGTCTATTTTTTCGCTATAGAAAAAAATATCGAATAAAATTCAGTCGACGCAAAGTGACACTGACAAGAGAAAACCTGACATCAGTGATCAGGTATGCGTTCCATAGTACCGTTCAAATTACGAGGTCCATAATAATAAAAAAATAACTTCCTCAAAACTTAAGTACTTGAAGTGTCCTTTCTTAAAAAAATAACATTCTTAAATAATTTATTTATAGTAAAAATAAACTTGTAAGAGAATCAAGAAATTTAAGGACGTTAAGATTGACTGAACGATTTATTTCAAAATTAGCTCAGTCGACTATTCCGCGAAAGAGTATCGCGGTTGTGTTTTATTAAAGGAGCAACGTAATTTACGAAATGTATTGATATATCCTAATTTTATGTGAAAAAGTGTAAAAAGATCTGAAGTCTGTGATTAATCATTGATAGTTTACTAATTCTTCTCTGGTAAATATATATTTTCTTATTAATAAAGTACTTTTAAAGTAGGTAAGTATATATTATAATTCCTTTTTGTTTAAAAATATTAAAGAAATATATACTTACATAAATTATGTCTCCTTTTTCGGTTTTTCTTTCATGTATTTGTAGAATATATGTATATGTTTTTTACGATTTATTTTTTTTTAAATTGGAAGGACTTAAGAAATGACTCTCGTAAATTTGTTATGAACGCGTTTATTTCACGGCATAACAATATTTAAATGGTTTACTAAATGTTCTAATTACACACCTATCTAATAAAACTGGTAAATCTTGTTTAAAAGCTATATAATGAATTTTTCTGAATGAGTTTCATGCATTCGCAAGCCATGCAAGCAAGAAGGATTCGTTAAATGCATCCACTATAAACCACCGCGAAAATAATATTATTTTTCTTTTATAAGGTTCTTCGCTAAGTGACGCCTAATCTTTTGAAGTAATTAACGTTTATGTATAAATAGTAAATAAATGGCCTAAAGATGAGACCGTGCGATTCTCTCGAGGGGGTAACGGGTTCAAACCCCCGGCAGGCAGCAATGAGTTTTTCGGTGAAAACTTATGTGCCTAATTGATAATTGCAATTCATCACACGCTTTTCGGTGATGGAAAACATCGTGAAGAAACCTGCATATCTCTAGGGATATGTGTAACCTACTAATCCGCCTTGGAGAAGCGTGGTGGGGTATTAGCTCCAACCGTTCTCTCCGCAAATGGGGAAAGGAGACTTATGCTCAGCAAGGGGATAATACCAGGTGATTGCTTTAAGAATAGCTTAATGTAAATTTCATTTAAATTCCTGACCTTTAACTTTAAACTAACATCGTGTATTACGTCATTCAATGACAGGGAAATCAACAAACGCTGAATACTGAGTACTGAGTAACATATTTACAATTGTAATACCACTTTTTTTTGCTTTTACTGTGGTGACGTGACCCAGTTGCGACGCGTACGATACGAACAATGGGGTAGGATAATGATCGTTTTTTTATGTTGCAGCGTAAGTGTATTGCAATGTATTTAATTTTAACTTTGTTAGCTCACGTCGAAACATAATTAATTAAGCAAGGTACACAAACTGACATATTTCACGTATTTAAATCGACAATTTTTCAAAAGTGATAATAATATTATTAACTAAAATCCGCGATAAAAGAAAATATATATACCTAATGTTAAATGTAGATTCTACTATCCGTTCTCATAATGATACATACAGGATTCGTATAAACGTTTGAACTAATAACCTCCACCACCACTACCAGAATACGCAAGCACTGCACACATTCGCTATCACAAATTCAATAATTTTATCGTCCCGTCTTCGGTTACGAGAAGAAGCCGTTCTATAAAATTCCATTGTCATTATAGAAAAATTCAAATTAACAAAAGTAGGTAATACAAAATACTGCAACTGCTAGGTAGAAACGTGAGTGCAGTATCACAATAGTAAGTTCCTTTGCAACTCGTTGAGCTATGTCTGTCTTTTCTGTCTACAGTTCTGGTTTATATCTCTCTTCCTCTCTGAAATGATTTGGCATTAGTTCTAGTTGCCTTATTGATTTGTTCAAAATTATTTAGTCAGCTGTTCTAACATCTAAAGTGATACAAGCTCGCAAGTCTTTAATATAAAGGTACTAGTAATTATATAGGTAATTTCCTTCAACATGATAGAAAATAAGCATTATTCTGATATATATTCAAAGGCCCTCATTGACTAAATTATGCCGTCAGTTACAAAGAAAATGACTCGTGATTGAAAATACTTATGTTAAGTACATAACAGGATATATCAACTATAGTGTTGTAAAGCCTGTTGTAGTCCATGCTGCTGCAGATTAGTAAGTTAACATATTACATAAATTATCTAGGTATGTGCAAGTGTTATATTGCTGAAATTTAGCCTATTAAGCACAATTTTTTCCAGAAAAAAAGCATCTGGTTTGAAGCGTCAAACCATAGGTAACGATCATGCGCTCTTACTATTTATAATTTCTGTTATATAGCGTTGTTAAGAATCAGGCGCAATAACAACAAAAAATAATTCTTATATGTACAATTGCGCTGTTTACTAAATATTCGTATCGAACAGTTAGGGTGTTTTATAATTAAGGGTGACGTGGGAGGTGGGGTGACCGACTAGGTGTGCCCCACAACCTTAATAGAGAATTTTGTGCTGACAGTTATTAATTTCCTCCAACAGCTTTCCTAGAAATCACTACCACGCCTCTACTTTTAATGTTTATAGCTTTAAGCTTGCGATTTCAGGATCTATGTTTCGCTTGTTTTATGTTATTCGTTCTTACGATCTTTAGATTTAAGTAACAACGGTCGCCATTGAAAACTAGCGTCGAGGTACACCTCGACTTAAGCTGAGTGGTGTTCCAATTTATAACGTTATATTCCGGTAAATTCTTACTCTTACTTTGACTGTTATTTATTTAAATTCTTAATGTGACATTATTAAAAAAAGATTTTGATTTGATTTGACTATTTGTAATATCTTTACATTCTCGTTCATGTCATATGTTAGGCGTCGCTAAAGTCTATTGCTTACATCAACGCTGAGGTCGTTTGGTACGGTTGTTTCCTTGCATTTGAATGCGACAATGAGATCACCATTCTTCTTCTTCAATTAGTCCCTCATTACTGAGGATCGTGGTCACAATATCACCATATCAGATTAAACCATGATATACCATCTAAAAAGAAATATCCTCATTTTACTATTGAATACGTCCAAATAGGAAATACTGCTATGTTATGAAAGTGGTTGATAAATTCGTTGTGCGTATGTCAGTATTAAAAATAATCGTTAAAAAATATGTTAGCATTGGCACAAGTCTTCTATGCCAGAATTAATCTCTATGTTAGAAAAAAGTAAGGAAAATTTTATTTTATATAATCTGTGATAAATTTTTTATCGTGGATAACAGCAAAATAATATTTTCATTTTAACGAAATAATACATTACAGAGAGGTACCAGAATAGAGGAATATAAAAATAATTGAAGTTAAAATTAAATGTAAAATGAATCCATTAACCTTCACAAAATGTTTGACAACGATACGCAGTAATTCGTAATTGATT
The DNA here is from genome assembly GCA_947086505.1 of Morpho deidamia. NCBI lineage: Eukaryota > Metazoa > Arthropoda > Insecta > Lepidoptera > Nymphalidae > Morpho > Morpho deidamia. The sequence goes on from CAMTZC010000025.1 coordinate 9,906,830, forward strand.
ACAAAACAGTTGTTTACGAATACCTTGACTTTAAAGTAAACATTCGCCATTGCATAAACAATTTTTGTAGTCGTTCCCGTTCACGTATAACATGAGTTATATATAAATATATATATTTATTGCAGGTTTGTGATTTTTTTGTATATTCACGTTATTTTCAGCTTAATGTTGATACTTACACAAATTTCAAATTTAAAATATAAGTACTTCATTGAAATTTTGTATATTGAGAATTATTCATAGGCCTCTCTGTAAAGATTTTGCATGCAACTGAATAAATCTAGAAGACACTAGACAGTTGCAATATTATTTCATTCTTAGCGTAAATGCAATTAACATTACAAAATGGCGCGATAAATAGCAAGTACCATACAAATTTGTGAGTTTGCAAACTTTGACTTCATCAAGTATCTATTCGGATCAGAAAAATATAAAGAAAGACACTTTATTCCGTATCAAAGATATTCTATTGAAATAGTCGAACGCATGCATTTCTACTCAGTTTATAAGTGAATTTGAAAAGCACATTGAGGTCTTCTTAGAAATTTCGAATACTTCTTGCTTGATCGGAAAAGAAATAGAGCCAGTACATAAGACAATTTTTAAAAATTTGGATTTACCATATTTGTATCAAATTCAACAGCATAATGCTCGATTAAACAGTTTTCAAAAGGATATCGTTTAAACGATATAGTTTTACTAGTAAAGAAATATCAATATTTTTTTTACTTTTTAATTTTTTATACTCTATTTTTTTTATTTCTGATGATGATGTCACCGGTGACGTCATGTTAGCGCTGAGCCCGAGACACTAAACCGGTTCCAACGCCGTCGACCTCCAATTATGTTAATGCCATTTGTTCCTCTCTACTCCTCAATCCCACAATATGTAGGCTGAATACCGCCATTTGCTTCTGAATTGCCTGTTATGGATATTATAAGGATACTTGTCATTTAACTAATCCTTCGATAATCTGTTACGATTAGCGAAATAAAGGGTAATTTGAATACGCAAATGTTAATATTATGGTTGTTTCTAGGTTCTAACTATATGATAAATAAGTAAAATTATTATGTCTTCTATTTCCAGAATAGTCGCTATAATATAGTTCGATATCCGAGTATATAATACAAAGATATGTACTCTTATAATATTTTCCTAAGTTGAAATGTAGTTTACATATATCATTCATCACTTAACATTACCTCATTCATTCTTGCGTGTGAAAAGGTTTATTTTTGATTTCGGGACGATTTCACATTTGATTAGATAAATGTAAAATAACTATTTGTAAAAGACTATCTTGATGTAGCAATAATCGAAACGTTTTCTACAACAAAAGTAACATACTGACCTAAAACTTTTAATTGATTAATTTACATATTTAATATGCTACACAGCATATTGTATTTCACGGCTTGAATACAGTATGAAGCGAAAATCAATGAGCTCTCCCGTAGCTTGATACAGTTGTTATAATTAATTACACATAGAGTAGTGCGAATTATAATATTTTTGACAATATTTATGATAATCTGTAGGCTAAAAGTTTAACTCAGACCTTGCCTACTAGGTAGAATAGAACGGATGGAGGACGAGAACGGGAAATGAGATAGGTACGTGCGTTCCCGTGGTTGTATATAACGCTACGGGCTTTCGCCGCTCGTAGCGTTACATACAATAGTCTTTAGGTACTTTGCGGAGTTCCATAATAGAAAAATAATGTAAATTAATAGAAAATATTCGACCACTATAATATATTTTCCATTGTATTAAGTGGGGTATTAATAAGCACTAGAGAAATATAAACAAACCATTTCTTCGTGAGATATTCCTGTTATAGTAAGTCATTCATCGAATGTGCTTTATCGCTCACATTGTGTGCAGCAAATATGGATGCCCGTGTTCTTATGCAGTATGCACGCATGCGACATCATTAATTCTGCTGATATCACCATTCATTATACTGCAGTGCTCTGATTGTGGAGAGCCGTAAATCTTTTAATGCAGATATGTTTTACGTATTTCGATTTTAAAAATGTTTTACTTTATTGTTACTTCAAAAATCACATTCTCATGAATGCAAACCGAAAATAGCTTGAGAACAGGGGATTCAAGAAATAATAATTATTGATTTAATATGATTTGTATATCTATAATTTTTAAGACTTAATTGAGATATGTATATTATAAAGATGCCATGAAATATAGTTTTATTTTATCGAAGATTTACTCTTATCTTAAGCATAAAAATAATTCCATTAACTCCTTGAATTTACCACAACTATCTCTAGAAATTTATTTTGACCTAACTGTGGCATAACAGCTATGGCGAAGATGATTTCTATGAAGGCTTTGTATGGATTTTTCGACAATTTAGACAAAACCTTAACAAATGATACACTTAAACCTTCTTCGTGAAACACTTTGTCAATTGGTGAAAACCGTATGAAAATTTAGTGAGTGCTTTTTGAGTTTATCGCGAACTGCCAGACAAACAGACAGACGTGGAGAGGGACTTTGTTTTATACTCGTACATACTCGTTTGCACGATGTTATTTTAAGGGTTTTCTTTTTCTTAATCGATGTTAATATTATAATATTGTTAACTTTATTTTCTCAATGTATATATGAACTTTCATTCAATATACTACCAGGTTTAAGAATTGTGTCTTAACACCCTTAAAGGAATTTACAAGTATCTTTAAAAGTTCAGGATTACGTAAAAGGCTTGAGTTACTTATTAGTAAGCCAAATCTTGCGGTGTATCGTTGAAATTCTACATATATGTACATATATAAATAACTCTATACTTTGTATATATAACTTAGCCACGTGGTTTCCCCGTTCCTGTAGAACATCCGAGTTTTTCTATCCTCTTTTTAGCCCGATATGTGTGTTTGGATTATGAAAATTTCATCTATATTTGACGAGCAGTTTAAAAGTGAAACGGTAATAGACAGACGGACAGACTTTTGCATATAATATTAATATGGACTGATATCTAAAACATAATGAATTGTAAAGATAACTTAAATAAGTATAAAATGGAGATTCAGTTGAAAACATTAAAGTTATAGTTAATAGTGACTTGCAAGATTTGACTTCAATAAATTTAAGAATACATCGAATTCGTAACATAAAAAGTTTGATTATAGAAAATAAAAAAGCCATATATAACGACCATCGCAATGTAGGTAAAAAAACAAGAGAAACAAGCTCGCAATATACATTGGCGGCCTAGTTGTTAGGAGCGTGACGACGCGACGCCCTGTGCGGTTCTTATCGATGCAAACTCGTGCGAGTAAGACGTTTCTACTCGCTAATACATATACTAAAGAATAATTGAGTGTAAATAATATATCCTGTGGTACAACTTTCTCCGTGCTCGTATTTATTTACGTATTTGCAATAAAGCACCGGCCAAGAATCACAGTAGAACGGACAGTTTTGTGGCGGAAGGTTTTGTTTTTAACGGCATGAATAAAGTTTTAAAATAATAAAGTGAGTGCTGAATTCGAAAATGCTGAGCCGCCGCATGGCGATCTGTAATTGACTTTATTTCTAGGTAAGTTTTGAACAATACACACAACACAATTTATTTGTGCAAGAAATAAATACTGAATTTCCATTCCCATTAGGTACAGTAACTTGTTGCAGCGTAACTAAGTAAGATCCAAAGTCAAGTTTATTTTCTTATTTTTGTTTATCTCTTATTTTAATAATTAAAATTAATTGTGTTATTGAAAATAACTTTATTAATCAAATCGATCATCTGCCAATTTATACATACTGCGTGATGTAATTAGACTTTTTATCTTGTGTATTTAAAACGGTCGTATACTTCTTAGAATGCTTATTCTACAAGAGGTACAAAAGACAAAAATGAAATATTTTATTTTATTATAGAATATACTGATTACATAAAGAAAGTCTTTGTCAAATTATTCTTATTGCATTTCTCATTTCTAATTTGATCTGATAGTGCATTGGCCTGTCTATGCTGTTTATTATTTAGTATTTTCAGATACGTGATTTGAAACTAAGGCTGTAAGTGTAGTGTATATATACCCGCAGTAGGGATGTAAAAAATAGTCGGTTTTATTAATCGATTATATTTATTACCCTGTTTTTATTACTCTCTTTTTCTCATTTTTTTTGACAAAATATAAAAAAAGTGAGGAAACCTGAATCTCTAGAGAATTCTGGAGATATGTGTAACCTACCAATCCGCATTGGAGCAGCGTGGTAGGTCTTAGCTCCAACCCTTCTCTCCAGAAACAGAGAGAGGAGGCTTATTCCCAGCAGTGGGATTGTAATAGGACAACATATGCGTTGTTGGAATAAATCAATGTAGTCAAACTAAATATTTTAATCGAATTTCACAAACAGCGTAACCGTTATTTTTATTCGTACTTGTCCACTTTAATTCACTATAGAATCAAAACAGGCAACTTTTATCATCTGAAAAAATCGGTTTTAGATATGTAAGCAAATATTTACATCACTAACCCGCAGCTTTATAAGTTCCCCTCTTTTGTATTTGGTATTAATACGGAATATGTACACAATGTATGCTGCTTGGGCTCATTTAATTTATATTCTGCATAACATGTGATGTAAAGCGTTATTATTCTTTCATTGGGAATAAGGATCTCGACCACGCTACTCCATTATAATTTTGCATACAACGTACATCCGATTATTCGTAACTGTAAAGCCCATTTATGATATTAACTTTCATTTATAATATTTTTTTAATTATATACTTCTCGTACTACTGTTGATTTGAAGTCATGCCTGTCTTGTACTCTTGGCATAATAAGTTTTACATGATACGTATCTGCTATAAAAGCGAATAGCGGAAGCGAATTCGGAAATAGGATTGTTATAGCATCAATATTAAGAAATGAGGATTTCTTTAAATTAAGCTCAGTATCTTAACTTAATTAGTGCTAATTCAAAACACACGCATGACTGTAATTTTTTATTATCAGCTATATTAAGGATAGACTTAACAGGTTTGATTGTATTCAGATATTTGTATTTAAAAATAAACTCCCCTTTGTTATGCTTTAATTTTATTTTGCATTTCAATGCATGATGTCAGTACTGTTTTATGAATAGATAGAAGTATAATGAACCGATCAGAGGTTATCATTAAAAATGAATTGTTCCTTTACTTATAGGCACCGTTCGTTATCATTCGCTCTCCCTTACAGGTCAAATCAGTAATGTCTTTAGTAAATTCCATTGAAACGTAAAATGATGTTGAATTGAATAAGGCTCTGGGCGTAGGACGTCAAAAAATTGTAAGGCTACAAATTTCAAAAACTCATTTACTTTGTACACATTTATTAGTATTAGTTAAAAATTTGGGCGAAAGAATAAATGTTTATTTTCACCAAGGTACCTACAATCTACTTATGTAATTCATAATTGGGCTTAAAATTACCTATGTATTTCTAATGCTGTTAAGCAGCATAGTCTAATAATCTCAAACAAGTTCGTTAATAACCGATAATAAATGAACTAGTAACTTAATCCTGTTAAAATACTAAAGAGTACAGATTTAGCTGTTGTTGGTGCTGTTAATACTGTTTTATTTATATGATGACTCATGTTCGAGATGAGAGTATTTTAGAAAACATAATAAACCCTTCGTTACATTGATCAAAAGAATCGTTTCAAGTTGTTTATTCTATTATGAAAATAAATAGATCTCCTATAATATGTTATAGTTGCGCCCTGCTGCAAATAGTAAGTTGGTTGGTCTCGGTATTCGCTTTTACGAAAAATTCCGCAATCCATACCAGGCCAGTCTACAGAAAGGTTTAATTAAGTGTTACAGATATGCTTATACGTAAAGTAATTGTGTAATTTAATAATTTAAAACAAACGAGCTCCAATTAATTAATTATTTATTTTGTATTTATTAAAGTCCTCCATCTTGACCATAATAATTTTCTAACAACCACAGACTAATATATGATACATCCCTTCCTTTAAATCTAGTATATATATATAAATTCTTAAACTAAACACACTTGACTTTTTCATAAAAATATAACTTTAGATTTATTACTAACTAAACAACTTTCTTGCCTCATAGTTGTATTAATTACTCAAATCATATTCTAACTACACATTTTAAATTTACTTCAAATGATTTTAGTACATAATTTTAAACTTAATACTACCAATAACAATTTTCACAATTTAAATTAATCAGTTACATAGTTACTTAACCACAAAGGCTTTTTAACAATACGACCACACCTTGTTGTTCTATTTGCTCTTACCTCTTGACTCTCAGATGACTGTACTATATTATTACTGTTATTATGCAATGTATTTCCTGGGCTTACCTCCTCTTCTATATTTTTTTCTGATTCTTTTGTTATATTACCATCATCTGACAAACAAGATTCACAATCATTTACTGCACTGTTTTTAAAGTCTCCATAATTATTTTTTGAATGTCTTAGATGAAATGAATTTCTTACAAAAGTTTTCCCTTCATGTGTTCTTACTTTATAAGACCTAGGTCTATTTAATTTATCAATGATTACTCCTGATTCCCACAACAATTTAATAGGGTTCCTAATTATCACACTATCCCCTTTTTTAAATTCTTTATCTTTCTTACAAGCATTCAAATTATAATAATTCTTTCTTATTTCCCTTTTTGCACTTATTTGTTTATAAGCATCCTTTGCCACAATTTTTTGTTTTAAATGACTTTTTACAGCTGGCAATTTAGAACGTAATAGTCTCCCCATTAACATTTCAGATGGTGTATAATCAGTACCTAACACTGGAGATGTCCTATATTCTAATAAAGCTGCATATAATTCCTGTTGAGAGTTACACTTTTTAATCATCTTTTTGGCTATTCCGACAGCTTTTTCAGCCATACCATTCGACCTTGGATAATATGGTGATGAATGAATTAAATCTATGCCTCGATCTTTACAAAAGTCTATTAGTTTCTTAGCATTAAACGGATTGTTGTCACAAATTATTTGACTTGGTATACCATGAATTGAAAATAACTTATCTAATTCTATAATTATAGTCTCAATACACTTATTGGGTATCTGTATTATATCAAACCATTTCGAGTAATAATCTACAGTAATCAAATAGGTTTTTCCTGCATATTCAGCAATGTCCATACCTAGTTTTAAAAATGGTAACTGTGGGATTTTGTGACTGATTAAAGGTTCTTTTATATTTTTAGTTAAATACTTTTCACAAATTTGACATTTTCCTATATACATCTCAATCATAGAAGCCATTTTTGGCCAATACAGTAAACCTCTTGCCCGCTTTTTACTCTTTTCAATTCCTAAATGAGCATCCCCATGAATTTTTTGTAACATATCATCTTGCATACTTTTTGGAACTATCACTTTGTCATCCAAAAATAAAATTTTATCTTTTAAAAATAAGTTGTCCTTTAGTTTGTAAAAATGATGTAAATTTGAGTCATTTTTAATATAATTTTGCCAGCCATTTTGTACATACTCAATGACTTTAGATAACACCAAATCTTTAGAAGTTTCTTTTTTGAACATTTCAATCTTTGAACTACTTATTGGCAAATAATCCTCAATCTCTAAAGTGTGCACAACATCTAACATATCCGGATCATCATCTGAATCTACTTTAACATAATTTCTAGATAAAAAATCTGACACAAACATTAATCGACCCGGCACATATTCTACATGAAACCTATATTTGAGAAGTTTTAATAGCATTCTTTGTATTCTATTTGTGCATTTGTGTAGTTCTTTACCTACAATTGACACTAAGGGCTTATGATCTGACTGAACTTTAAATACATATCCATATATAAACTGATGAAATTTGGCTACCGCAAAACATATTCCTAGCAATTCTTTTTCAACCATACTATAATTTTGTTCTGCAGAAGTAAGACTTCTTGACACATAAGCTAAGGGTCTCCCTTCCTGCATTAGGCATGCCCCCAGACCATCTTTACTCGCATCAGTTTGTATAGTTATTGATTTTTTCATATCAAAATATCCTAATGTTGGAGCACTACTTATTGCCTTCTTCAAAATATTAAATGAATTTTGTTGCTGTGCACCCCAAGTCCATACAATATTCTTTTTAAGTAAATGCCTTAATGGTGCAGCTAGTTTTGACATATTTGGAATGAACTTATGCAAAAAAGTAACAACACCCAGAAATTTTTGTAAAGATTTTTTGTTATCTGGTTCTTTAATTTTTAAAATTGATCTTACTTGTTCCTCATCCGGCCTAAACCCACTATTAGAAAATACAAAGCCCAAATATGAAACTTCTTTAACTTTGTATTGAACTTTAGCCGAATTAAATTTAATGTTATATTTTATGGCACGATTCATCACTTCTTCAAGGACTTTTTCATGTTCCTCTTTGGTCCTTGTTGCTATTATTATGTCATCAAAATATATCTGAACTCCTTTGATGTCACCAAATATTTTTGTATTTTCTCTTTGAAAAATTTCTGGACTAGAACAAAGACCAAAGGGCAACCTGTTAAACTTATACCTGCCAAAAGGTGTATTAAAAGTACATAGCAATGTAGACTGATTATCTAAAGAAATTTGATGAAAACCATCTTTCATATCTAATACTGTAAAATACATCATACCTGATAAATTAGCTGTTAACTCATCTACAGTAGGTATACCATAATGTTCCCTCATAATGTACTTATTTAATTCTAACGGACAGAGACACAAACGCAATGAGCCATTTGGTTTTTCTACTATAATTAAATCATTAACCCATTCCGTTGGTTCTGTTACTTTTGAAATTATCTCACTATTTTCCAACCCATCTAAAGTCTCTTTAAGTCTTGGTTTCAATATCTCTGGAATTCTTCTTACTGATTTCACAACCGGAATTGCATCTTCTTTAAGTCTAATTTTATATTCAAATGGTAATTTTCCAAGTCCAGTAAATACACTTTTATACTTTTCAACAAACAAACTTGCTTCACTGGTATTTTTTAATTCAAAAATTCTTTTTATTAAGTTCAGCTTGACTGATGACTCTCTTCCCAATATAGGTGTCACCTCTCCTTTTACCACAATAAATTCTAAGGATTCTGACTCACGACCTGCTGGTTTACATAAAACCTTGACAATACCTACAGGAGTTACATCATGACCACCAAATGTTGTTATTTTCCTTTTATTTTGAGTTAACTTGATATTTTCACCCAGTTGAACAAAAACTGAATATGGCAATACATTTACATCTGCACCAGAATCTATTTTGAATTTAATTTCTATTTTGTCGCTTAAAACAATGCTGTGATACCAATCATTTCTTGCCATATTGTTATATATAGAATCAATTATCAAGGTCTCTAACATTTGTGAAGATCCTTCCATTTCAGTCTTGTCTAAACTATTATTTAACTCATTTAAAGTCTTCTTTTTATTGTTACATTTAATTCTAAAATGATTCAAGCGACCACAATTGTTACATTTTTGGCCAAAGGCAGGGCACTCATTTAATCCATGGTATCTACCACAATTGCGGCAATTAAACTTGTAATTTGAAGTTTTCTGATTTTTCTTCTTTGTTATCACATCTACAGAACCTCTCATAACTTCTAATTCTTTTTTACTCACTTCACTAGCTCTGCAAATCTGCAAAGTTTTATTTAAACTTAAATCGATTTCCCTTAATAAACGTTCTTGTAGTGTGGCATCCCTCAAACCCAGTATCAAGATATCTCTCACTAAAGACTCCTGCTGTTCCCCAAAATCACATTTGGCAGCTAATAATTTTAGATCTGTTACCAAATTGTCACAAGATTCTCCCTCCTCTTGATGTCTTCTAAAAAATTTATACCTTAGAAACAATGTGTTTTTTCTCGGCAAGCAGTATTTTTCAAAATTTTCCAATACAGTTAACAAAGATTCGTTGTCTAACTGAAACGTGTTATAAATTCTTATTGCTTCTGTTCCAATGCAACTTAACAGCATTGCAATTTTCACTTTTTCAGGTTTGTTTTCATACTCATTAGCAGTAAGGAAGAGTTCAAACGCTTGTTTAAAGCTGGTCCAATTTTCTGCTAAATCGCCTGTCAGGAGTAGTTCCGTCGGAGGTTTAAACTCCATTTTTACTTTATTTTTATTTCGATGTGTATTAAAACACCTGACACCATGTGTAATTTAATAATTTAAAACAAACGAGCTCCAATTAATTAATTATTTATTTTGTATTTATTAAAGTCCTCCATCTTGACCATAATAATTTTCTAACAACCACAGACTAATATATGATACAGTAATTACGAAATTGAAGATTATTTGGATGATAAAAATGCCTGGATTTGAAAATCCTTTCAGCTTCACACAGGACTGCGGTTTAATAAAAATTTAAAATGTCTAAAATTGATTGTGTTTGAAAGCCCATTTTCTTGCTGGTTCTTCTCAGTAAGAGCAACATTTCGAATCAGTTGTAGCTTTCTTAATCATATTGATCCTTGACGATTTAAAAGGGCTTGAAAGAGCTTATTTGAATAAAGATAATTTTGATCTCATTTCCTAATATGCAGTAGGAGGAAGAGATTTTTTTTAAATTTTCTAACGATTCACTAAGTTTACAAAATTTTTCTTTTATAAGATACTTCTCCTGAAAGTCACAATCAAAAAAAGAATTAGCGAAATTCATCCATTCAAGCGTTATGTGATGACCAAGGGAAATACAGACTCATTTTCAAATATAAAGATATAAATATTTGTAACATAAGCGTAATTTCTTTACGTATACGTAAATAATACGTGATAAAATAAAATAATGCAATGATGAACTGCTATTGCGGTCTTTTTTCAAACCAATTCAATAACTTCTTCGAATATATGTATAAAACAGATTAGGATTAAGTGTTAGCAATTATTGCAAAAATTAAGGCACGACTTGAATTTAAATGTTCGATTTAAAAATCATCAATGAATCTTCCGAAATTGTACGTATGTTAATACGCACTACTCACGTAACGGATATCCGGCATCTGTTAATTTAACTTCAATGAGAGTTAAGCTTGTTAAAATTTATCATTCAATTAAATTCTTCATTCATATTAATTCCATAAATCCTATAATACACTAGCGTTTAACTTATAGCTAATGGTTATGTAAAAGAAATGAGTTTTCGTTGACCTTATTTGACTTCATTTATGTCTTTTTATTTATGTCTGAACGAAAAAAATATTAAGACAAGTTGTAGTTCTACAAACAAGTGCTTTAGTGCGTTATTATTCATATGAATGGTTGACAAGAACTTCTTCATCAAATTTTGGTTTTGGTCCAATTGCACCTTTTATTTTAAATTATTTGTCGAATCTGATTGATAAGAAACTACGGCTATGAAGATCAATGCCTCACTGCCGCAAAGGCAGGTTAAGTGATTTTGTGTTTCGGCGCAATAGCATGTTGAATCGTATTATAAGACCGATTCGATGACCCGTTATTTCAAAAACGAGTATTCACAACATATCACGATATTCCGTTTCATATTTGAATCGTGACTGTTACGTATTTTGATGTTTTATACATGTGGTATAACAAGCTTTACCCGTGAATTCGTTTACGTAAACTTCAGTTTAAGTTAAAATAACCTAAGTTATAATATATGTTTTTTCCTAATACCTAATTCCAATATTGCTCTAGCGGTTTAGCCGTAAAAGCGTAACAGAAAGACAGACTTTCGCATTTATAATATTAATATTAATAATTAATTAATAATAATCGATGACCTTTTTACGAGTTGGTGTATACTAAACGGACCAAAATTATCTTTAACTAAAAGGTAGGTCAACCGATAAAACGCTAACTTAAATGTAACGTAATTTTTTACGTCACAGATGCATAATAAAGAATCTATATGTTATCATCATTTTATTAATTTTTTTAAGTTAAATATGTATTCCTCTCCAATTTTTATTACAACAGAAACATTTTATTTATACCGCGAGCTATTTCTCGGACATCTGTATGTACAGTAGGAAAATATGATGAAGTAACTTCAGTATTGCAGCATTTTAGGTTAAATAAGTCTGACTAGGACTTAGAAGGTAATTTGTAATGTATACCATATAAGAACGGATTAACAGGAGCGGTAAGTAGGTGGGCTTGAGAATCTTTTAGCCGCAATAATTATAACAAAGCTGCTTAAAAGAGTAGTCACTCATGTCAGAGTTTGATGTGTCTAGATAGGTTCTTTTGCCGGAGAAAACTCAAACGTGTTTACAAGTACATATCTAATAGATAAATAACAAGTAGGAGTAGATGGTTAAGTTAACCTGTACGTTTACAAAAATATTTACAGGGAAGCTCATGCTCAAGCTTATCTCAATAGTTAACACGAAACATTGTAGAGATTGGACAAAATGGTCGGTCCCAAGAAATGTAAGCGAATCAAATTCCTAATCATATGACAGTATATGAAAAGATTAGGAGAAACCTTACAAAAGCAACACACAAGAACTCTTACTAATTGTGTATTCTTTCATATTTTTAACGATGTTAGCAGAATCGTAATGTAAAAAGATTACGTATTTGTCAAGGCTGCGTATCGTTATGATATTATATTCTTGACAGCAATAAAGCTTATTCTATGATTTTTAGTAAGCGTGTTGTTAGTACACTAACTTTTTTATCTTCTGATATAAAGATTTTCAAATGTAGACTTAAAAAAAAACAACACTGTTCTTATTTAATTTGTGCAAAAATGTTATTTATTGGAAGCCAATAATTTTAAAAAATATGTTAAATACATCAACCGAACGGTAGATGATGTTTAGAAATCGTTAAGGACGATATGTTTGCCATACCTAAACTTTCTAGTTTCGCCCATCGTATTAAGTCTTAGTAATCAACTAATGAAAATAATTTAATAGTTACATACAGCATAAGAAATCGATTATTTTCGTATAAATGCATTAGTAATACTATTACGTGATTATATTCAGTGTGAACTGCCCTTAGATGAAGCGTCGTCGGTCACGCATGGTGACGGACCTTCGCCGACTATAGCGGTGACGGCATCGCACACTCCCAGGCACGCCACCGCCGGCATTACTCCAGTTTATAAACTACAAATTGTGTTTTTAATAGATTCATTAGACGGAAACTAGCATTCCAAATCCACAAATTTGAAGTACATTCATGATTATAGTAAATTGGTCAAATATTGTTATACAAAAATCAAATTATCTCGTGTCACTTCTGACAAATAATTCTGATAAATAAAGAAATATTTGATCAATATATAGACATACAATATTTTCTATTGACAATATTATATTGCAGAAAATCTGGACCTGAATCTTATTAATATTACTGTCAAAATTTTTCACACAATGACTAAAGAGACAAAACAGTGTTTATCTGTATGTAAAAACCACATCGAAGAAATATTTTGTGAGTGGCAAATCTTTGATTTCGTATTTAACAAAACTGTCATTTACTTACGTAACTTTATTTTTGAATTTCTTTGAGATTGTGTAATTCCTGTACTATCTAAACAAAGTTGAGTTAAGTAGATTTTGTGCTTACATAAAAATGGCATAAAAGCTTTTTATTTCATCATGGCACTGAAACTAAATATATTTTAAAATTGAGTATAAAGTATTGATATATATTAATAAATATATAGCTTTCAGGAGTTCTTACATAACTTTATTTACTTCGCCAATGTCATATTGAACCTAGGTTGTTATTCCAAAATACACGAAAAATTGTTTTTATATATCAACGAAAATAATAAAGTTTGCTTATTTTATTAATTCTATTTATCTACAAAAAGCATCAAAATACTTTTCTTTGTTACCATGTCACACGTAACGACTCTTTACGGTCATTGAGTCACACCGTTGCATCCGCCACTATGCCCTATACTAAAAAAAATGATATTAGACTCATTTGGCTAAATGGTACAACCTGCTTAAACGATTGTCACATTTTATTTGTAGTTTTCATGTTGCCTTATATTGAAATATTGTAAAGACTATTGTAGATATATGAAATATATAACTAGGTCTCATATCGTAAGCTAAATTACTGTTTTAAAAAATTTAATAGAAAATTTGATTTACCTTTACTTTAGAACATATGTGTATAATTATTAACCTAATTTAAAAAGAAATGTAATTATTGGCTGGTCGCTTTGAGTTAGTGTATTTCTCGCTGTCTAGATCCATAGCTCCTGAGTTCTCGTTACAATAAAATATCAACGTTGAATCAGTCAACGTTGAAGTTAGAACCAAAAGATTTTTTTTAAAAGTTTCGTATGGGCTCCAGAACAAACATTTGCTTCTGGTGAAAAACTGTAGTGCTTATAATCTGTTATTCATAAATAACAAATCGTAAAACATCTATATTATATCCCAAATAAATAATTTAGTATAATTATAAGATTAAAAATTTGTAAACTTTATTAATATCCTTATACAATTACATTAAAATAAAATTAAAATCGATTATCAAGAAATACTCAAAACCGCCATTTTTCTAATACATTTTAGTACACCATAAGAATTGAATTATTTAATATTAGGTACTCAAAACTATTCAAAATACTCTTTTAAGCTTATGAAATTTAGTTTTTGCGTGTTATACAGTTCTAAAGCCTTACAGTCAACCAACATGCAACTGAGCAATAACGAATATATAAATTGAAGTTATCGATTCACAGTAGAATAGACTTCATAATGACTCACTCATATAATCAGTAATAATATAATATCATCCTCCCATAATATAGCTTTAGATTTAATAGTTCTTTTATTTAAATGAATGTACAAAAGTTATAATAAAATTATTTTGCTATAAACCGCGCTAAAGTATATAGAAAATATATACAACTGTATGTATGTATATACAACTATACTTTTTCATACCTGATACATGCAGGATTCGCAAAAATAAATACATCTGATCTATGTAGGCAAAGTCGATGCGACGTTATCATGAAATTAATCGATATTAACCTATATAAAAAACGAAAGTTCGTCGTTTTAAAATACGTCGACGACCTAGTTGTCTATGAAAAATACGTTTCTTAAGAAATTATTTCAAAGCATTGCCCCAAATATTTAAAAAGATCCTCATGATTTTTATTTTTGTACCGCAAACCGAAATAAATCGTATGGTTAGCTTGCAATGTGTAGCTGTCACGTTAAAGTTAGGGACACTAATAGACTTTATAAAATCGTTTTCCAGTGTTTATTCACGCGAAGCTCTTTCTCAGACCCGATAAACGACAGTCTTTCAACGGACGGAAGCCCAAATTGCACAATAAGTGATTTTATTGACCCGAAACTTCGAATACCAAGCAGTAGTCATTATTTAATTTATTTGGCTTAAACATTAACCGCTTTGTTTTGAATGATTTCTTATACATATTGACGGAACTTTTTTGCAAATTTACGGTTTTGAAATATTAGATCACACAGGTAACTTTTGTTACCTAAGTTTTTTCGTATTTTATGTAAAGATATTACGGGGATTTAATGTATATTCATTATTCTTATTACAAAAAGGGAAAAAGTGGGTGGGTTTGTATCATAGAATACTTATGCCCATAAACATGATGCCCGTATCTCGTAGAAGTAACAAAAAAAGAACAATTAATAAGTTGGGAAAAAAATAAAGTAGTTTATACGTCAGCTTATGAATTAAGAGTTATAGACCTTGCAAGCATTTTGTGGGAGTCAATATTGCTTGAGGGCTATGTCACAATGAGATCACGTCATTTCGTGGCACCTATTTTTAAATCGGTGCCACGTCTACCCCCACCTTCTGTACTAATCAAATGTTACACGTGGGCGAATGTAGAAGTTGTGGTGCTACGTATTTATCTAAAGTTTAATAATAATAATTACCATTACCAACAAGTAAATAAAAATTCCGATTCTTTATGCTTAAAAAAAATTTGAATTTCGAAATCCCCTAATAAATCCCAATGCAATAGACAAAATGGATTTTCAATGAAAGCTCTTACACGTATTTTGCTATATATATACACAAAACTTTATATATTAAAAATTTACCTACTTTTTTATAAGAATATCAAGTACTACAACGTACAAACTTATATTTTTTGTGATTATATTTTGTTTTTATTAAGCGATATTTTCACACAAATAATATATAATGTCTCATGTAATATGTTCCATGCCATGCAACAAAAATGTAGTGGAATTTTGACTATAGGTTGATATTGTATAATTTGTAATATCTTTATAGGATATCTTATATATTAATGTTGCAAACCTAACCTTTAGTAGATAAATCTTTAATAGGTCATTGAGTTGTTTTAATTTTAGTAGTATTGATGCAAAAGTAGGAGTTACAAAATAACAAGCGATAAATTAAAGTATTTGTTTAAACTACGAGTATTAAAGAGTTGCTGTTTAAAATAGAGAAATAAAATTATATTTATCTATTTTTAGTAAAGAGTTCATCTTGAAAAAGTATAGCATGAGTATTTTTCAATAATATTTGATGATTAAATGTCAAGTTGCTTGTGTCTGATGATTCCAAATTGATATCATGCATGTATGTTATGATTCATAAAAATTTTCGTCATCACCACATTAGACTGTTGGTTTTCATTTCAGATGCAAGATGATGAAACATCGGTCGATATAACAAGGGTGCTACGGAAATTCTAAACATGGAACCGTTCGTGAACAAGAACCTTATTACTCTGAAGTGTGTACTCTTCTGCTTCCTCTCAGGTATCTGGTTAATTAAAGTACCTTTATGCGTGTATTGAAAATGGAAAAAAAATTGATTTCATATCAGCGCTAATAATACATCATCTATTCCTACGGTAGGAAAAGAATTTGTCTTGCCCACTGAATTTGTTTTCTTAAAATTTCAAAAAAGGTAATTCGAAAACTGAACTTAAGAAAGTACACTCTTGTATTGCCATTTCAGTAACATCATTTGTATACTTAATATAAATTATTCTATAAGTTTTTACAACCAAACATTACATAAAAAGTACGTCGTGCATATTATATCGAAGTCATTTTTAAAGTTAGCCTAATAGACCCAGTAATCTTTATTTCAGCTAAACATCATATTCAACTTGCCAAACTAATCTCAGCTTAAAATATAAACAAAATTAATACCTATTTGAACGTGTTCTTATGAACGTGGTATCCAACTCACACTAAACAAAAAAGTTACTACGCAATTTCTTTTCACAACCGTTTCTTGTTTAGTGTACAAAAACTGAAAACAAGTTTCCGTTGGACGCCATCATACGACGTCATAAGTAGGTATAAACAAGTTGCTGTTCTCTTGGGGTCACAATAAAAAGTGGTTCAATGGCGGACTTCGTGTTGTCCCGCATCGCAGCGTTCCTATGTTGTATTGCAACTTTCCTTGTAAGGATTGTCGGCCTCCTTATAGGTACTATACTGAATGATTTAGGGACCGTTCACCTCTGTGCGCATTGCGCTCGGGAATAATAACACCCCACCTTTATAATTGGAACGCAACGGTCAGATTAAAGTATACATTTTTCTTTGCAACTAACTGTACACTGATTCGAAGGAATTAAAATCAAGAACTAACCTTTGAATATTTATTATTTATTCGATCTTAACTATTTTTTTACTTATTCTTTACAACTCTACAAGTAAAGATATAAAGATTCATTTATATCTTTACTTCATTTATAAAAAGGATTTTTTTTACGTAATTGGATTTGGTTTAATTGGATTGGATTGGTTCAGTACCAATCCTTCAAGAACATCTGCTCTCTTTCTTATTAAACAAATTTACGCCATTATTTGTACCAGTTAGGTCCAGCGGCTCGTACGTTCTTTCTCAGCTGATTTTTCTACTTTTCTACGAGGCTCTACAATAATTGTCTTTTCCGGTGAGAAATCGTAACTTTAACACTTTAAGACCCCACCATCCATCATTTATGGTGCACTAGAGTTTTTTTAGCGCATATTGTACATTTACTACTCTATAAATATATTATATAAACAAAAGAATAATTCAGACATATTTCAATTTATAAGGGGATTTCATAGAATATTTATGACATTTATTAAAAGAGAATAAAATTTATTTGACAACAAATGTTTAACAATCATTTACATGTATTGACGAAAAAAAAATTCTAAAGCGACGGCCTGTTACTATTCCACTGCTAGGCATATTCCTCCTCTCGCCGTTTTTGGAGAGAAGGATTGGAGCTAAGACCTACCACGCCGCTCCGATGCGGATTACTAGGTTACACATATCTCTAGGGATATGCAGGTTTTCTCACGATGTTTTCCTTCACCGTAAAGCGTGTGATAAATTGCAGTTATCAATTATATACATAAGTTTTAATGGAAAACTTATTGGTGTTTACCCGCGGTTTGAACCCGTGACCCCTAAAAAGAATCGCATGGTCTCACTGGGCTATCACAATCTTACGATAACAAAATAATTAAAATTAAATTTACTATTTTCGTTTATCTTATTAGAGTTTATTTCATAGGTGTAGGATGTATATTCCCATTCCTGCCTCTTCATATTTTATGGGTGGGCTTGGACCGAGCAGAAGCCCGACTAATATCGGCTGTGGCACCCGCGGTTGCACTTCTGGGCCCAGCTATTCTTGGACCCCTTATTGATAAGTAAGTATTCGTTAGTCTAACTATCCAAAACATATCCATATTTCCATAATATATTCCATAATACATGACTGATATATTTAGTTAGTCACGATGTATGGACTATTAGTTAGCCTGGTCATTAGCAAAATAATACCTTAGCTCATAATTTTATCCTTTAGGCTGGTAACAAAATTTATTAATAGCTAGGTAAGGTAACAAGATAAGCTATGACCTATTACGTACTACTACTTACATACTGCTCAAAAGAGGAATATCTGATACCTTAAAACAATTGTCTAAGTATAGGCTAGTCTTATAACTATGTTTTACTTCACCGTGATGAATGATAATTATCAATAAAGCAGATAAGTCTTCATACGACCTTAAGGTGTGTCCCGGATGTGAAGGAAACTCGACCTTGCTATCGGGGCTTATTTTATCTCAAATTTAATGTGTCTGTAATGTTATTTCTTACTTGATGTTAAGTGAAAATAAAGTCTTAAGATTTCTACTAACTCATCTAATCCTTTTAAGATTTCTACATACTATCTTACTATAACTTTGAATCGTTTGACGATAAGACTACGTCACAGGTATAGTCACAGTTGTACATGCAATCTTATTATTAATTTAAGAACTCCATACACAGGCAATCCGTAGGACGAGGCTCCACAGGAGGAGGAGCAAGCCCGAGCAGTTCGGGAAAATTACTTCGCGTTGTCATCGCGTGTTGCATGATACTGAGTGCCTTGTTCTATACATTGCTACTTGCTGTACCCTACACGGAACGCCATGAAGTACGGAAGTAAAAAATTTGAACTTATTTCTATGCTTCAATAACAAATTTGCATTGAAACAGTGTCAATTTTTTGTTACGTAGCTAAATCAACGAAACTATTACGAATTCTCTATTTTGTACAACTCAAAACAAGCTTTTTCGAAAGCTTTATCAATTGTTCGGTACTTTCAAAATATACTAGATTATGTTTATGTCCCTGTTATGTATATACTAGCTGTGCCAATAACGGCTTCGCCCGCGTGGAATTCAGTGATTTACGAAACTTTTCCCCAATTTTCCAAACTTTTAACATAAAAGTAGTTGTTGTGAATATAACCGTGAGAGATAGAAACATGCTATCCCAGACTTTGTAGTATTTCTATAGATCTACAATTCTCTACTAAATTACTTAGGCGTATCCCTGCTGGTTTACGCAGCGCACGCGACTAAAGCTCCCGGCAAGCAAGTTTTTTAACAACTGTGCGATCTCTTCAACACAATTTACATAATACAGATATGTTCTATTACCTAAACCATCTGGAAGTATTGCACTATCTTTTGCTGAAAACCGTACAAAAATCCGTTCAGTAGATTTTGAGAAAATCCATTACATACAGACAGACAGCTTTTTGGGACTTTGTTTTATAATATGTATATAGATTATATAGTTCATAAAACTCTTATCAAAAGAAGTCGGAAAACTCACAAAAATTATGTTATATAGGAATGGGAAGAAAGAAAGTATGCATCTATTTATTTAATGGATGGGTCTTTAAGTGACTTAAAATGAAAGAAGTAAAAGTACCTAAAACAAATTAGATATATGTCTATATTTTATTATATGGGTATTCAACCTTAGAACTATCATTAGGTACTCAAACGAAATTTAAATTCTGTCGACATTAAATTAAGGTATATTAACTATCACGCACGCCGTAGAATACCTCTAAACAAAATTCAATTAAATAATTATTTAATTATTTTGTACTATAGGTGTGTTTATTTTTTGTCCTTGTTAATGTAATAGGTATATTATGTCACTATGCTCTTAGGTAAATTGGTCAAGCAATTTTAATTAAGTATTAGATCAAATACAATGTCCTTTTACTAACGTTAAATAAATTAAAATGCAAGTCCCAAGTTTGCACATTTCAGCTTTCAACATATTTAGGTGTATTAATGGTTTATCGAAGAATAGTAGTTTTTCTAAAATCCTTTTTCTTGTTTGAAATAATCATGAATCGGCACTATCGCTACTGAGTACAGGAGAGCGTGCAATGAATTCAGGACTTTGTGTTTTTGAAAGCAATGTCTCAAGATTTCAAAGTTCGATCAAATTTGATGATGATTTTGATGATCGATGAAAAGCTAGATTTAATTGATTCTGTTGGGAAATGGTATTTGATGATGAATACCACTTCGCACGGTTAGTCTTAAAGTAGCGGCCTCTTACAATCCCACTGCTGGGAATAGGCCTCCTTTCTCCGTTTCTGGAGAGAAGGGTTGTAGCTAAGACCTACCACGCTGCTCCAATGCGGATTGGTAGGTTACACATATCTCCAGAATTCTCTAAAGATATGCAGGTTTCCTCACGAATTGTTTCCTTCACCGAAAAGCGTGTGATTAATTGCAATTATCAATTAGACACATGAGTTGTAATAGAAAAACTCATTGTTGCCTGCTCGGGTTTAAATTTTTCGTATTTTTTAAAAATTATTTAATTATTCGGTTCGTATTCTTCTCGTAAGAGTAGCTTCGGCTAGTCTTAGTCTTAAAGTGACGTAATTCATAATTTGTGGCTGAATAAAGCGTAGCGTAGCACCTACAAAACTCGTGAGTGTTAAAAAAAGCCCATAATTTAGAAGAGCAAGAAAATACCTAGATTTTTTAAATATTTTGTAGCGTGATGTCATAGAAAGCATTGAAATGAGGATTACAATGTATCTCAATTAATCAAGGGGAAACTGTTATATTTTTTTATTATAATATTTCAAAAATTGGAATATAATCGAACAATGGTTTAGAAATAGTTGCCAATATATAGTTATCAAACATTATATTCAATATGTTACTAGTACAATTTAATATGTATAGTAGTATTTAAGACAATTTTTTATGTATACAAATATTCGTTATAAATAATTTCGAACTTTTTTAGGCACGCCGTCCACAAGTTTTGTTTATGTGCGATGCGGAGGGAGCTTATGTCATGCAAGAAGTGTGCACGGAGGGCATGCGGTGCAACAGATGGGAGGGTGAGAAGGTAAAAAGTTTGAAACCTGTTTAATTCATTGTTACCAAATTTTTACAATGTTGTTACAAAGTATAACTTGCTCATAATTTTTGTTACTAATATACCAAACATTAAATATTAGTGGGGTACTAATAAAATAGAGGATATTTAGGTTTTTGTTCTATATTGATTTAAAATATAATATATAATACTAGCGACGTCATTGGCGTCGGCTTTATTGATAAAATACGTTTAATTAAATACAATATTATTTTTTTCGGGAATTTTTACACTATATTTTATGCCGGCTTATAAATTTTAATCGTGACAAATTTCATAAATATTGGCACAACGGACTAGCAGTGAAAACGTGACAGACATACAGACTTTACCATTCATAATATAAGTATGGATGCAAGTCTTGCGGAATTACCCATTACGATAAATTATTAAATCTTGTATATTTACGCGTGAATATATCTGCTTGTTTATTTTTGTTATTTACGTTTGTATGAGAATATAATGATAGGACCTAAATAATGAAAGTTAAAGTCTAGTTAGTAAGAAACCAACAAAATAACTTCATATTTTATACTACTTATAATATAAAAAAATTAGTTCTGACGTAAAAACAATTGAAGCGCTCTTGTTATAAATTATACATAGATGTTTTATCTATAACATTACTTATAGTAAATATGCAAAACTGTTTAGTGATATATTAAAATATTTAGATATGATTCCAATAATATGTCAAAACAATTCTTAGATCACTTTATTACGCGTAATTACTTTTATAACAATTATTTTTCGTCACATCTGAATGCCGCCAAAATGCATTTGCTCTTATTTTTTTAATGTCAACTCAAGTTGAGGCTAATGCCAATATTTAAATTTCTTAATACACTAAACTCAATACAATAGTTATAATATTATAATACAAATCTTAAAAATTTCTAAAACAATTATAAGCATTTGTAATTAATAGTTGTAATTTCCTTTTTGTATAAAGTGAGTTAAAGTTGAACCATGGCAGTGTAGCCTTGAACGTCTCATTTTTTAAAGAAAATATTAACGATTTTTTTATTACCAGACCCAGCCACGCGTTGCTATGGCTCGATCTGTATTTGACCTTGCTTCTCTTAATATTTTGGCGCGCGTTACTTTTAATTTTATTATAACTTATAATGCATATACAGGTTATAATGAATATACAGGTGCTTTGATGAAACCAAATAACATTCTGAAAATAAAATAATAAAATGATGTCGATAACGGCAACTGGTGATTAGTGACCAATTACAAAAACTGTATTGAACCACTGTTAAAAAGAATCCTGAAATTTTTTATATATCCATTTATTTGTTTTTGTATTCTCATTCGCAAATATGAATGTAATTACCATATGTAGGCGCAAGCTTACCAAAGGACTAAGTTTGACCTTTTCATTAATAGATTATAACAGCTATTGTTATAAAGTATAGATATTACATCTCCAAATTTTGAACAGGGTTATAAAATGACAAGCCAATCAGCATTCTTGAAGATCTGGAAATGTGAGAAAACGATAAAACTTATATGTAAAACCTTAGGACTTAACTTAGGACTAACCTTAGGACTGTAAGACCTTAAGACCTTTAGGACCGTTGTCCTAAAGTTCAATTTCCAAATTCGATCCAAAATAAAAGAGAACCTTTGACATTCTTCAGCGAGTTCTTCAGCGAGCTACTTAACGAAAAATCCTTGGCTGTTCATTGCTTGTTATGATGCAGGAGTTTGTGGTTTTTACAAAACGGACGTTTTGTATTTGGGCCAGTAAAGTCCACAGCTTCTTAAAAGTTACTGTAAACTTGTTTACCAACAGTCAGGTGTGCTGGCAGTAAGTTCATGCGAATACGGGTGTGCGGACGAGAACATGACGTGGGTTACCCGGCCCTTCAGCACCACCTCTACCACTACCACATTTAGACCGATGTACAACAGCGTTGCGAATGCCACCGTAAGTATTTCTTCTTGAACACTACTAACCCACTGCTGTACCTAGGCCTGCTGTCTCCAATTTTTGAAGAGAAGGGTAAAGGGCTAAGACAACACTTCTCCAATACGATTTGGACATATTACCAGAATTCTCTAGAGATAGGTATGTAGTTTTCCTCACGATGTTTTCCTTCACCGAAATCCGTGTGATAAATTGCAATTATCGATTAGACACTTAAGTTTTAACAAAAACTCATTGGTGCCTGCCCGGGTTTGAAGCCGCAACCCTCTCGAGAGAGTCACAAGGTCTTACCGTTGGGCTATCACACTCTACATACATACTTAATCACAAACAAAAATTTGGTACAAATATTAATAATGAGGTATATAACCTCTATTATAACATATTAGTTAGGTACATATTGCATCACCTATATAGAGGCTTTATCCCACGATAACATTGTTCTGTTATATCACAACGGGTTAAGTTGGGTTTTCGATGAAAGGTCCCACGCATCTTGATTGTTTTCAAAAATTTTAACAAGTTTTATTTCAACTTATTTACACAAATTATACAGTAAAACCTTCGTCCGAAACGACTATCTATTGATAAAAACCGCTTGAACATCCCTTTAGTAGTTTTTCGGGTTATTGGGAACAGACAGACACGGTGGGAGACTATTTTTTTATATGTTAGGACAGCGCAAGTAAAATATTCATGTTCCTGTAAATGAACTGTAAATGAATATCTTCGTTCGTCCCCAAAGGACGAGGATTCACATATTTTCTAGTATTGTGATTTTATTAAACTAGCGTTATTGTGATAAATCTCTTTGTATATACAGTTATAGAATTCTGTTGCATTATTAATTAGTCATCTCGGATTAGTAATGCGTGATTTTTAATTTAATTCATGTTTGACTCATAGTTCATCACTAGCACGTATCGTATAGTACCTACGCATTGTCATTCATACAATTGCTTTTTGAACTTTATTTATTTATTTATTTGTAGTGTAACTTTGCTAGTGTCATGATTGTTTAAACCCATTTCAAAATAATAAAAAAAATAATTCTACATGGAGTGGTGAAAGGTCCCAAGATGTCGTTAGGATATTAGAATGGGGAACCTTCTCACAAGATTTACCGCGAGTAATATTGCCTTCTCATAACTGTCCTTGATTCAACAATTAAGTGAAAGGAGGTTAGGATTTCGGTAGAGATTCTTCGCTTTTAGAACGTTAAATGAAATAACAACAAGAACAAATACTATTAAGTAAACATCGTTCTTTTTAAAAAAAAAGGTCCTTTTTAAAAAGGAACGATTCACAGTTAATGTCCGGAACTAATCATAATCATGTCTTATTTTATCGCTCGTTCAGTTCCTTCCGCGGTAACACCGTGTAAAGAGATATAACTTCTATATCGGGTCCGATATTACTTTCTATTCACTAACTATTAAAATGGTCTCAATGTTCAGTTAATGTCTCTTTTTTGGCGTTTCTGACACGTGGAACTGGAATACAATATATTTGCCACCAACAGTATATCATACTTATTTTTATTACGTAACTTTACGTAAAAAATTGATTTATTGTACATTTTTAATTTAATGTTTTCAATCTTATTTTTATCACAGTATTGATTCAAAAATATAAAACAACTCTTGATATTAATAAAGTGTCTACCCGGAGTTTATTCCTGGGTATTGCATAAGAGTTCACTTAGTAAGGTCAGATGCTAAAGACTATTACAACAAATTTAACATTATAACAAATAAACAGCAATATTGTAACTTTGTGTGATTTTTATTTTTGCGTTATAGAAAACAATAACTATTGTAGCATAGTTGAATCTGTATCTATAGTATTCACAAAAGCGTTATCAATAAGAAACATAAAGTTTCGTACACTAGTAATTTCTAAAAATTTAATTCAGTAGATTAAGGATAAAAATAATTCTAAAAAGTCTAAAATAAAATAAATGATCCAACGTAAAAATGGTCCCTATAAAACATACTTTGTAAATGTTGGGATTGTCAATATGCCTATAACTTAACCCATCTAGTAGCTCGAAATTATATCTGTAAAAGTTCTTTTTTTATTCAGTCTCCAGCACCAGTGACTAACGATATTGAAGACGAAGACGATTTTGAATTAAAGCCACCGCACCTGTGTTACAACGGCCAATGTCTCGTATACATGCAACATGTGAATAGACTGAGAGTACCTCTCTCGTTAATATCGCCAGAACCACCTGAAAATAACTCTACCGTAGACAACAACTGGTGTACCTACCGTACAGGTGAGCTAGCAATAATTTGTTGACTTAGTATAAGTACCAATATGTGGGGTCGTAAAATACGACTAAGGTAAGTTGACATTGGGCAGGCGGCCGGTCGTAATATACATAGGCAAATCAAGTGACAACATGTTTATAATATGTTGTGGCGACCACACTTAGAGTAGGATAAGGACAAGAGATGATGATGATGGAGATATAAGAGTTGATAGATCATAATTTAAGTTTAATACTATAAGTATGATCTCATAACTTTTCTTCAATTTGTATAAGTATGCATCAGTTCTCTTTAGATTTCGGAATGTGTACTTTGCAGGTGGTCCATCCCAATGTCTAGTGCCGCCTGAACGCTTGAAGGATATAGTTGAAGATGACGAAACTTGTCATCCCGCGGTGCGTTGTCAAGTGCTCGACCCGTACGACGAACCTGATGGGGTATTGGCAGATGCTGAATGTCGCCTAGTCGTTGGGGATCCGTCTTACACATTCTGGACTTACTTTATTATCAGGTGAGTCCATATTAATTTATAGTGTATATTAATTGGTAACATAGTTAATGTCGATCTTTATGTTAGTGTTCCGCACAAACGTGCGGGCGGATGAGACAACCTCCGAAACCTGGGCCCGCCGTCTCGGCGCCTCAATCTACCTTATGCGGCCGTCAGCTGTATGCGGTCCGGCCTCATGAATAACTGCGTGTATATGTGTACGTGTGTGTGTGTGAGCTTGTATGTACTTGGCCGATTCCCGAACCCGTTGGCTCGCCTCAGCAATCTTCCACGGACACGTACTGTCTATTTCTCCCGGCGTATACACTTCACTAACGGGGTTAAATAACACAAATAACATCCGGTGTGCACACAACCTTCGTAAGGTCACACGTTATTGAATCGTCCCATATCGGCGAACATTAATCCCAACGCGTACTAAAACCGCGTCGCGGTCGCGTCTTATCTTTATAGTATTCGAAACGCTTCACTAATTGAACGCGTCACTAAATACTTATATCAATATCAAAAGTCAATATAGTCGTGGTACTATCTAAAACCACACCCAAACGCATAATTACGCGTGTGCGTCTACAATAAGATTGATTGTGCGCGCGCGTGCTGTCTTATCGTTATACAAAACGTTACTAAAAACACTACGTAATAGACGCGAGCGGCGAGCGTACACCTCACAGCTCTCGAATTGACAGTGAAGTCAGCCTCGACGCGAGTTTGCCGATAAGCTCCGTTGGCCGCGCCAATTTATACAAAACAGTTAGCGATCTGTATGTAGCGCATTTGAGTAATTGTTCAAATGTTTTGTAATTTTGTTTTTTGGTGACGTTTCATTTTAAGGCTTTAGGCTGAGAGCCGCCAGTTAGCTTACACCCGCTGCACATAGCACTAGAATCACCAAATAACAAAAAAATGATGTTATAAATAAGATCCGGAATTATACTTTATTAGTTAATTTGGTAGTGGTTTCCTTAGTATAAAAATATGGAGGGTGATGGATGTACTCACCGGCTACTACTTGACTACAGTCAAAGCGGTTTGACTGGTTACATGTGCTAAAAAGTATATTCGATAATTATAACTATAAGTATTCTGACCAAACAACAGTATTGGTTTTCTCTACCCCAGTATAAGCTCAGTAAAAAGAGTTTTTGGGATTTTAACTCTAACATGTTCGATGTATTTAACGCACACTTTTGTAAAAGGTATCATCGAAATATACTATGGTGTTTTCTTTTTCACTATAGGATTTTAGCAGACATTTGGCCGACAGCAAGTCTAGCGCTGTTGGGTGCTGCTTGTGTCATAGCGACTAGAGAGACATCCTTAGGGAGGGGGGACGTGGGCCGGCAGATGGCCTTCGGGACACTGGGACTAGCTATATTTCCACCGCTGGCGGGGCTAGCTTCTAGTCAGATGCCCGACACTCCTTATTTGGTGCCATTATTGATGCATGCCGTTTTCATGATCATCGGGGCTCTCGTACTCTTGGTTGACAAGTAAGTAAAGTATAAAAATGTTTTATAGAAGCAGGGGTTACTTTGCGGAATTCCATATTACAAGCAATATAACAGAACTAACTACTTTGCTATAATCCGCACGGGTTAGGTGAATGCATGCAAAGCCAATGTGTATGAAGCAGGCAAAATCTACGTACCTTATACATGCAGGACAAGCCACCACATGCATCCCAAGGCGCAATTCACCAGCAACAACGCACACAAAAGCAGCACACACACCCACCACCACAATCTCGACGATCGTTTCGCCCCGAAACCGAAGCATCATCAGGAGGATAGGCTCCACGACAAAAATCGTACTGCGCCGCGCTACCCATACAAGCAGTCTTAAATAGTTCAACTCCCACCAATACCCTCCCCTCCGAACACATTTAGCAAAACGGAATTAGATACATTTACTTGCTCGTTAATTAAGTGACCATTGTTATTTTTTATTATCTCAAGTTGCTCTAACGTTTTGAGTCGGAGTCCCTTATCACAAGTGTGGAGAATATGAAATGAATGGTCATTAGGCACTTTATGACCGCTTTCCAGCAAATGTTTTGCAAAATTAGAATTTTGTGGTGTATTGTGTAATTATAACACTCGTAGAAAATATACGGCGAGTGTTAGAAAATAATGCCAAACAGTCTAAAAAATTCAATTCAAAATATTCTTTTTTCAAGTAAACTTGTAAACAAGTGTATTTGAATCGTCAACTCTACTCTCTAGCCGAATAGTTCATTTTGAATAGTATGTTTTAATAAACAGTGGGACTCTGAATTCGTTTTACTGTTCTTTATAAATTCTAGCATTAAATCATAATTGGTCATAATCGTCAGATTTTGCGATGACAATGACGATGTAGGCGACGTATATATTAAATTTAACTATTTTCTTATTTACCCATAAAATAGGACCTCTCTTTAAATTTTGGACGCGGCGTTATAGCACTTGGCTTGAAATTAGTCGGGCTCTCCCAATAGAATCGTATCTTTTTTTAAATGTCTTAAATACAGCAAAATAAATTAATTTTGCTGTATTTAAAACATTTAAAAACCCTTTTTTACGAAAAGCGGAACACTAAATCATAAAGCTCGCCGAGAATTTAAGTCTTAAGATATTTTTTAATCGCTTGCTGGTTATTCGCTTAGGTTTTATTATTTTCTCAGTGATATAAGAAAATTAATAAATATTACTTCTGAAGTGTATTTTTCCTCTCTTTGTTGGATTTTAATAACGCAGCGTATATATCACTATTTTAACGACTCGTCGGACGAGCGTAAAAAATACGTCGCGTTAATATTCCACAATAGGCGTTAAAAGAAGTTTCGTATGGTATATTCAGCTTAACGCCCTCGCCCTAAACACTAAAATGGAACGCTGCACGATAAAATACGTCGCGATTTAAAAACGCTGTCGTGTGCACAGATACCCATTTGTTTCGATTCGACGTAATTTTAACGCACGATAAAAATCCTCTCGTGCGTACGAGGGCTAAATCGTATGACTAGTTGTTTGTCTGTCACATGCGATAACAATAAACTAACGAGCACAATAATGCACCGACTCGAAATGCGACACATACAAAAAGTTCATAATGTCGATGTGAAAAGTTCGTGCTTTTGTTTTGCAGTAATTTAGCGTGCAGACGTTTCGAAATAGTACATTTTTTTAATTTCAAAGCATTCTAAAATTCATAACCACCCGAGACTAGTAAAATGACACGGCGGGGATTTATTTATTTTTATTAACGTTCTGCTTTTTTGAATACACTATTTGGTTTTGTATGCTTTTTAGTTTCACAAGAAGAAATTCAAATAAAATTTGTGTAAAATTTGATATATTAAACGCCGTATTGATGATATTGTTATGTATATCAAAATATTGTATATCTAAATATTAACTTTGTTTGATAAACTGATGTTTTCACTTCTTATTAATAATTATTACCTTTAAATTAAATTAAACTATAACTTTTTTTCTGAATTGGTATTTTATAATGTTGGGTTACAAGATGTTAATTGGTAAATGTTATGTACACTTGTTAAAGATATTCCTATGAGTATGTTTTTAATGTATGAATGTGCATATAGTGGTTAATATAATAATATTTATATGGTTCGTGTACTTCTTAAATAAATAAAAAAAAAAAAAGATGTAGTTGTTAGGAAGCGGAAGTTTGTATACAAAATTGATTATAATCCGATTATGCTTGACAATTCAATTTAATGTTTACTTATACTCAACCTAAATAGTCACGGTGGAAAATTGGTTACCTTTTTACTTATGCAACATAAATAATATCTATTTAAATAAATCTTTTCCGTGATTTTGGTCGAATTTTTGAGATATCTGATTGAATTAGAAACATCTTTTTACGTATAATAAATGTATCTATTTGAATCAATCATACGAATAATTTTTATCGAATTTTTGACATATCTGGTAGACTTAAAAACATTCTCACGCATCAAGGACTTATCAATACTAATTTTATGAATGCCAAGGTCTGTCCGTTTGTTAGGTTTTTATGGCTTGAGTAATATTGACGCAATTTGTTACAATTAAAGCTTATATAACAGGCTGACATATAGGATAATAAAGACCCCGTTTTCTTTCGGGAAGAGGAAAAAAATTGTGCATAATTGACGGTATTTTAACGTCTAATTTGACGCGTTAAGTTAGCGGGTGTAGTTAGTAATATTAATAAATTACGGAGGTCTATTTATTATTAATATATAGACACATGCCACTGTCTACGCCGGAGTGGTGGTGGCACACGGCTACGGGTGTTTTGGCCATGCCCATGAACACGGTGCGTCGGTATGGTGCGGAGACCGCTGCGGTTTTCGCTGTGGTTGCTCTTCTCGGTACCCTGTGGAGTGGTATCGACGCTTATCTACCATGGTAACTATTGATTTTTTATTGTTTTTGTAATAAATAGGGACATTATATTACTAAATATTAAATAAACATTACAACCGCTATCGTTAAAAATTCAACGTTATTACTAATAATAATATATTATATACGTGTTTATGTACTATAAAAAAACGTAAGAAAAACACTTTCAATGAAAAAAGCAGTGTACAAAAGTCAACTTATCCCTTTGACAGAAATCTCTTCAGAATAAAATATATATTGTAGGTGAATTTTACCAAATAAGAATTTTTTTAAATATATTCATATATAGTTACCGAAAAACTATCTAAATATAATGTCAGAATTCTTGACATGACAATGCAATAAATATAAAAGATTACATATGGAAAAATAAATAAAAAGAAGATTAAAATTTCCATGTTGTGTACGTGTTTCTGTTAAAAAGTATCATGGATCATCAGACATTATGTGTGAAAGTATGATAATTTGTAACGATGATTTTTTTTTACATAATAATACTCGATTGTAGTAAACTCCCTAATCCTTACTTTCTAGCCAAATCATTGTTCATTAGATATTATATTCGATGTTTATAATTCATTCCATATTATATAATATGTTATATGAAGGTTTTTGTTTTAATTTAAAAGTGTATTATGCATTATATGATGTTACTTAAATACAAAAATGTGTAGGACGATACTAGAGTTGAACGGCACCTCTTTGGAAGTTGGGCTAACACTAACAGTGGGCGCTTTACCCGCGATACCGGCACTGTGGTGGGCGGAGGCTCTCGTCGACTATATCGGACACTCTAATGTTTTCATTACCGCCTTCACATTCTATTGCCTGCGCTATACTGGTTAGTATATTGTGTCAATACCGTTAAATTATAATAATAAATATATGGGACACTTACACACACGGTCGTCCGTCCCCAAAGTACAAGCTGTCTTTCTGTATGTGATTCTTAAAATCTATTGAACGGATTTGGAACGGGTTAAGATTTATAGTAGGTACATTAAAGTTTCACACAAATTTTGTAAAATTGTGTGAGTCATATCGTGACCCCGGTGGATGCAACTCTGCCGAAACGTCGAACTTTACACAAAGGTAACTCGATTTAGTCACGATGCAACCCGTATTTTTATATACTAATAAATACCCTAGCTTATCAATAAATTGAACACGAAGGAAGTTTTTGATTGTAATCAATGGGAATGCCTAAGTTTGATCTTACCTGATACATGGAGGCCCCAGTTTGTATTGCATTAACAAGTATCGGTGGTAAGAACTGTAATGTGGTTCCCACGATTCCCAGTAATCCTGGTAACTTCGGCGGTCGACGGTCACACCACACATTGTAGATAACACACCAAGTTTTAATATACAGAAAGCCTACTATACTGTTGAAGATTACTTAGATGATAAGGATGTGTGGATATAGGTGCACTTCTACCCTGTACAAGACAGTAATAAATAAATGTAACTAGTTCTAAGATTTATATTTTTAATCCCCACACGGTCGTCCGTCCCCAAAGTGAGTAATTTAATACTTGTGTTATAGTGGCGGACAACTGGTATATATACTACATATATAATTTTAAATACATACTTAAATACAAATATACACCCAGGCTCGAAGAACCAACAAATTGTTTATAGAAAAGTTGGCTCTCGGCGGGAATCGAACCCGCAACCCGCGGAGCTTAAGGCAGAGTCACTACCCACTGCGCCAACGAGCCAGTCGATAATAACATCATCATCCTCCTGCCCCTATCCCGCTCTAAGTGGGGTCGGCACATGTTACAAACATTTTGTTACATGATTTGGCTACGTATTTTACGACCCCTCAATAGAAAGAGGATTGTCTATTCAACTAAACCGCATACCATAAGGTGGGTCAACTTACCTTGCCTTTTACTACACCTCGGTAAGAAATGAGGGTGGTCTATTCTACTCAGCCGGATACGAGAATAAATATTACAGTTTTTTTTTAATTCCCGAGCTAGGGTTCAATATGCGTAAATGATCTCGTATTTTTAAATAACTTTGAAATCGGAAACATCTATGTACTTCCTAATTTTTTGAAAGCGTTATAACGAAAGAGTTAGAACGAAAGAGAATAAATTACAAGTACTTATAAGTACTATATATATTCTATATGACACATAAAGCATCATGAAGGGGCCTAGCTGAGGTTTTTTAAAGTAACCTGGTTAATACACCAAATAGTATATAATAAAAGTAAAAGGATAAATATATTTAAAGTCGAAAGAGTGGTATATTTATCTATGGTTTCTAATTTAGCCTTCTGTTCAATTATTAACCTGCTATCTACACTAAAGCCAAGGGAATACAGACTATTTCCTCGTTCAATTCAAATATGCTTATTGCGTTATTAAAATCGGTACTATTCTACCTTAATGTTTCAAGGATCATTTCATGAATACGTATTAATGGTAATGTTAAAGTTTTATAAAACTATAATTAGTTTAATGTTACTAATTTATAGAATTATTGTTATTTTGAGGAGATCCACAATACAAAAGTTTAACATAAAAGTAATGATAGTATTTATTTGCTATAATCCTTCATGATTAAGGGATATGTTATGGCGAATTA
This sequence comes from Morpho deidamia, assembly GCA_947086505.1. Classification (NCBI taxonomy): domain Eukaryota; kingdom Metazoa; phylum Arthropoda; class Insecta; order Lepidoptera; family Nymphalidae; genus Morpho; species Morpho deidamia. Next base: position 9,940,296 of record CAMTZC010000025.1, read on the forward strand.
TAAAAAAAAAAAAAAAAAGTAACAGCCTCTTACTATGCCCACTGCTGGGCTAAGGCCTCCTCTCTCCGTTTTTGGAGACAAGGATTGGAGCTAAGACCTACCACGCTGCTCCAATGCGGATTGGTAGGTTACACATATCCCTTGAATTCTCTAGAGATATGCATGTTTCCTCACGATGTTTTCCTTCACCGAAAAGCGTGTGATAAACTGCAATTATCAATTAGACACATAAGTTTTTAATAGAAAAACTCATTGGTGCCTGCCCGGGGTTTGAACCTATGTCGTCTCTAGAGAGTCGCACGGTCTCACAGCTAGGCTATCACAGCTTGGCGGATTATAGTAAAATAATAATATCAATACTTTTATATTAAGGTATTAATATTTACTCGTGAACTGCAGGTCTAGCGTACAGTGAGTCATACTCATGGGTGGTGGTGTGCGAGCTGCTAGAAGTTTTTACCTTAAGCCTAGTGTGGGTGACGGCTATGTTGTATTTCCGACACTTGGTGCCACGGAAGTATACTACTACCGGTCAAGCTTTGCCAGTGATTGCGCACTTCTGTATTGGTAAGTTTATATATATCAGAAAAACTCCAATTTACAGCACAGTAAATATTTTTATTTCACTTTTAACACTTTTATCGGTCAACTAGCGTAGTTTCCACTTAGACAATTAATCACCTCGATGGTTCTCCAACGACTGGCCGAGCTCCTGATGCAATCATCAACTCCACTGTTCCAACCCCACCACTCTCAATCCCTTCACCGGAAAGAGTGAGGGGGTCGAGTAGTACTGCCATTTAAGAAAAATAAAACTACCTTTTATAAAATTATTACATTCAAAACTATCTTTTATAAAATTATTACATATATTATTAGCAATGCTTCGCGGTTTCACTCGCGTATATACCGATCTCGTGGTAGTGGAAAGTCGGAAATTTCCCTTTACGATACACCGTTTCACCGGCAACAGAAAGTCAAGTACCTAGGTGTAAGCTTTCAACCTTCCAAGAACACCAACCTTTTTCCAACCTTTCAAGGTTGCGTATGTTATTGTCGGGTGTCGAATAGGGGGGGTAGGGGGAGATTCGACGCTCTGGCTAGAGAAAAAATCCTAGAGATGGCCGATACATTAACGCGTTCTCATTGCGTTAGTGTAAGGGTCTATCCAGGCTCAATAAAGTTTAGCAGGAGTACGCTGCTAAGTCATTGAACGTACTTTATCCTATGTTATAACTGATTTCTATTGCGCAATCGGCGCCTGAATCCAAATTCAAATTCAAAATATTCTTTATTCAAATAAACTTGTAAACAAGTGCTTTTGAATCGTCGACTCTATTGCTGGTTCGGAAAGCCGTCCTACCGAGAAGAGCCAGCAAGAAACTCGGTGGAGCTCTTTTAAAAAAGATTCTTAAAACTAATTACAATTTGTCATAGCTATCCTGCACAAGGTCAAAGAGCAGCTATATCCACGCATTCTTATCAGCAATGTAAGCCTCCACGGTATAATAGGCTTTTTGTATCAGCCTCTTTTTAACAGTAACCTAATCCTTCCGTCAACATACATTCTTGAGTTCATTTAGCAACATTTATTTTCAGTTTTCAATTTGTTTAAGACAGGTCGGTTTCTGAGGCTCAGTTTTTAGTAATAAGTTGTTAATTCAGTTTATTCTTCACATGCAAATATGTACATTAGAATAAAGCATATTCGGTGTTATCTCTCTCATAAGTCTAACCAGTTTCATTATTGTTGTCTAATCTACATCTTTATATCCATCCATCCATCCATCCTTCTGACGCCGCAATGACTAATCAAAGTCATACCATCAGCCCTCCACTACGCGTCGCCCTAAGCCGTGGTCCGGCCTCACAGGAGGCACTCTTAGGACGACGTTCCCCGACGTTAGTAGAGCTTCTGCGCTCTACTCTCTGCATTTCGCAACCTCAGCGATGCTTCTGCGCTCGCCCGTCCCGTCCGGTGACGCTGTAAAAGCCGTTAGGGCTAACAGCATACAGTCAGTTCGAAAAAAAAAATCTTTATAGTAAATTATAAATATTAAAAGTATGTTTAAACTATAGAAAACCATGGGAACCAGTTCCGTGGTAAAGTGATTTGTAACAAACCGCTAACCTAACCATGTACCTATAGTTATTAACACGTTACGTGCCACGGCAATTTTTGAGGAATTTAAATGCAAGCCGCGTGGGGCGTTTTCGATACGCCCCCCGCTACAATTCACGTGATGTGAAGTTGTCTATATTCGTCCCTACAATTCATTTTTAATAATCTTGTAAGCCTACCATCCACTTTTAGTAAACGATTCAATTTCAATGCAATTCAAATTCTGTACCTCAACGCTACTGAATCGCTTTCTTTTCGCACTATGAAGAGTTTTTAACTGAGTTGCATTTTGATCGCACACCTACTATATAAATAAGAAAGAGTAAATGAAGTACGTTTGCGATTTAGTCTAGGATTTTATACGGCAACGACTTAAACTGTGCGTCTTTAACACGTCATGGTATGAGAAAGCAAAACAATTCAGTTTAGCTCTTCAATTGAGTCGAATAAGAGTTCATGTAAGCTTGCTGTTTTTCAATGAGGATCGCAAATGGCTTTAATGGAAAGTGCAGCGGGGGTTGTATACGCCCCATGTGGTATGGAATGTATATAATAAACAAAGTAGGAACCGACATAAGCTTGCGGCTCCTGCTTTGCGCCTTGTAAGAGTACGTAAGTCGTTTGTGGGTTTGGGTATAAGATTCTATAACAAAATTCCATAATCAATTTTAACTTTGCCATTACAGCAATTTAAAAATACTGTTAAAAAGAGGCTGATACAGAAAGCCTATTATACCGTGGAGGCTTACATTGATAAGAATGCGTGGATATAGCTGCTCTTTGACCTTGTGCAGGATAGCTATGACAAAATGTAATTAGTATTAAGAATCTTCTTTTTTAAAAGAGCTCCACCGAGTTTCTTGCTGGCTCTTCTCGGTAGGACGGCTTTCCGAACCAGCAGTAAAGTCGACGATTCAAAAGCACTTGTTTACAAGTTTATTTGAATAAAGAATATTTTGAATTTGAATGTATTAACTTTTATTGAAGTATCGATTCCTCAATATTCTTGACTGTAATCAAAAATTATGGTGTTTTAGGACGATGCATCGGCGCTATAATTGGCGGGTTCGTCTCGCTTGAACAGCCTCTGGCTTCTATCCGCGGCGTGTACCGCGCTATGGGCGTGGTATCACTGGTGGCGGCAGCTATCTACCTTGCTCTCTACCACCTGCTGCTGGCGCCTCGTTGTGCCTCGCCCGCAGTCGCTCCACCCAGCCATTTGCTGCAAGGTATATATATTCTACTATGTAACATTTCAATGCTACGAAAAATATACTGTTGTGTCCGATCAACGACAATAATCTGATAAGAACATAAACCACTTATATTTGTTAGTTAGTATAAGCTGTAACGTAAATTTTAAAATAACCTCAGTTATTAACTGTTTTCCTGTTTCTTTTTTTTAACCTTTTAGACTTAATCCTATAGGTTGGCCCAATTGTACTAAAATACATCAATTGCTCCACGTGATTATACATGAAAGACGGACAGACTTTCGCATTTATAATATTAGTATGGATTGAGTTTACAACTTTTTATATGTATAAGACTTCACAAATATTTACCACGAATCTAAAATTTATAATCGCGAACTGACGAGTCACCTTCTTTCCCAATCTTCTTTTTTACTATTAGATATTTAAGTTATATTGAATACTAGCTGAATAGTGCAGTAGAATCATGAGAAATACAAATTTTTGAGTCTATCCAAACGACTTCAGTTACATTGACGGCAGTAAATATAAGCAATTTATCGACGATTACACGTAAATTATATTTCTACATCATCTCTCATTCGAGATTCATCACGGACTTACCCGATTGTTTGAAATTAGCATATAATTGGCAATGTTTTTAACCAAAATACAAAATTTCCTTTGTAATTTATATGTAAAGCGAGCACGGTGGATGGACAACTAAATGGTAAAGGTATGAAATTAAAATAGATATGGCACTAAATTACTTCTTGCACTATTAGATTTCGTGCTCCAATAAATTGCATGTTTTTATGGTACCGATGAATTATAGAAACCGTATTCTAAACTTTTAATACCATATGACGAAATACGCTTTACACAAGTGCCAAACAAGGCCAAAAGGTAAAATAAATCAAAAAAACCATTTAGATTTCACAATACTCATTATTGACTTATCACGTATACGCCGTTTTTTGGCGACGTCATCTCGTGACGATTTACAATACCGTCAGCAAAAATGATTAGACGTCGTCCTCAAATCTTCATATTATAGAAATAATTTTAACATTTATAATAATAAATCTAGATATGTGGACACAGTAGTATTTTCTAAATAATGATATGAAAAACTAGAATCTTGTTATTATAGAAACTTACACCATAATGGGAACACGAGTTCAAACCCGGGCAGACACCAATGAGTTTTTCTATTAAAACTCACGTGTCTAATTGGTAATTGCAATTTATCACACGCTTTTCGGTGAAGGAAAACATCGTGAGGAAATCTGCATATCTCTAGAGAATTCTAGGGATACCAATCCGCATTGGAGCAGCGTGGTAGGTCTTAGCTCCAACCCTTCCCTCCAGAAACGGAGAGAGGAGGCCTATTCCCAGCAGTGGGATTGTAACAGGCCGCTACTTTACTTTTTTTTTACACCATAATGAATTGAACAAATCAATCAAAACTAAATATGACCAGTAGAATACAAATATATAGATATAACCATTTTGGTCAAACTCAAAACGCATTTTAAACGGGTCATAACATTTCAGGGTTAAACGCGAACGGTGGTTCTAACGGCAACTACTCACCGATGCGAGTCTACCACGAGGAACGTTCCAGAAAAGGACATTTTCGTTACTGAGTCAAAATATTTACCTACTTGTTTTTTTACTACTTTTCGATATTAAATGTTTCTTAAAGTACACACAATTGTGATATAAGTTTTTCTTGGATCTTGATCCAATAAGTTTTATTTATTGGCTTATACATTTTAATGCCTTATGTGCATTTAATTAATGTAAGAATAATTCGTATTTAAATACAAATTTACTCATATGATGTTTGACTAATGGAGAAAAAATAATAAAAAAAACAATAGTAATTGGCGCGTTTTTTTATTTTATAAAGATCTTGCAAAGAAAAGAACTATTGCAATACAGACAAATATAATTTTATGTTACGGAGATAGCGCCATGGCTCTTGATACATAATAAGCAGAAAGATATCTAATTAAATCATATAACAAAAATATTGGTGTATTGATCCCTATCCAAACTCCCAAAATATTAAACAACCTTAAAACAATGAAGATTGAAAGAAATTTTACAATCGGTATCTTAAGTTTATATCTTCGATTCATATATTATACTATCTAAAAATCGAATACAAATATTTCCTCACAAAACGATCTTTCTAAATAACTTGATCATTTTACAAAAAATAATAATATAAAGATATTTGTATGCCGGTTTCCACAACTTAGTTTTTTCTGACATTTCTTATTCTAACAAACCTATTCAGCAAAGATAATTTTATTTACATTTTCTTAGCTGCGTGACTGAGCGTAGTTAATTATTTTAATAATCTCAGACTCAAACCTCAATAATGATAAACACAATTTAACGAGTAAGAAAAGTATCAAAATTTTATTACAAACTGTAATCTATTTTTAAATGGTATATGACATTTCTTAGGGTTTAATTACAAGATAACTTCAGCGAGCCATCAAAAATCACTGTAAAAGTAAACCAATGCAAACTTGTTTACTCCTAACAATGATCAATTCCAGTCTCAGACAGTAAAGGCTGAGTCATGTTTTTATTATTGATTTATTGATATAAATTTACATAGATACTTCAGAAACAATCACAATCGTCCGTACAATACAGAAAAACCCACAAATAATGAGACTCATTGCAAACAATTCTTGGCAATGAGTAAATAGCTAACTTTTAGATTTACGGGTTTTTTTGCAAACACAAAAAAGCATATCATTTCTAATAAAGCATAGTTATTCTTTGTAATGATTACTCGAGGACATATACTATAATACATGTAAATTATTATTACCCTCCAAAACTTAGTGAACTCAACATATCTGAAAAGAAAGTTTTTAATAATAATAGATTTTAGAATAATGGCCTGGTAATAATTAAAATAAAAAATAATATGCAATATATGCAGTGTGAAACTGGCAGTAGGGGGCTGTAAATTTAAAAGTATTAGAGTAATTTAATCAAATTCACATCTCCCATTTATAAGCATAGGAAATGTGACTTTGATCTTCGGATAGGACGATATAGTGGGAGAAATCTACATTACAAGTATTTTTCAGATTTATAAAATGTTCGATTCTATTTTAAATGTATTTAGACTATGAATTTAATATGAACAACTATTCTTATCAATATATCTATATAAATTATGTCAGACGTTAAAATAAATAATCGTCTACATTTATTTCTAATCAAACCCCCAAAAAAATTTATGACATAGTAAATAGAACTCGATTTTGTTTATTACATTAGTCATAAATTGTATATTACTATAGAACTGAAAAAATATGTTAGATTTATAATCTATCACCAGTCTTCATATCGAATTCACAATAATAAGTACGAAAAGACAACTAAGGAAATCATATCTTCTCCAAAATGCTAAATTATAAACATAAAAAATATGGTAATTCTTGGATAATTGTTATTTATGAAATCATGTTTTTTTATTTGCCTTAATCTAGCAAAAATTAAGTGACGGTGGCATAAATTCAATAGGGATTTCAAAGACAATCACTTTTTGTATACAATAACTTTTAATATATGTAATAAACCAATGTTTACATATAATAAAAGGAGTCCCTATTAAAACTTAACCGATAAACAATTACACGACTTGCGTATAAAAGTTATTTGAAGTACACGTTATAAGCGATCTCAAATGCCGTTATATTACTATAATATCCAGGTAATGGATTTAATGCGTGATATATGTGTGATGGCAAACTAATCACTAAAGCAAGTTAAGAAGAGGATTTTAAAAGTTTTCGAAATTATTTGAGCAACAGACTTTAATTTACCATACATATACATATTATTTCGGAAATCTATAGGTTATAAATTGACCTATTATTCACTTGAGGTTATACATCTTTTGGGGCGTTGGAAACAAAAGATGAGCAACTCAACAATGTTTTAATTAAAAACTAAAACTACTTACGTTGTTTAGTTTGCTGTTTGATAAAAGCGCGAAGTATCGCTGTCTCAACTTAGTGCTTGAAGCAATCAAGATGGGCTGCTTTAAGCTGCTGCTGCACAGAGAACTACAGACTTCTATGAACTTTCATACACGAACCGAACACTTGAAACTGCTTCTTGCGTTTTGCAGCATGGTTATTCAAGCTGTTAATTCTGATTGCAAGAGCCCTGTATGTTAATCACTGGCTAACCGTTTGAGCAGTCCGTGTATGAAGAGCCTTAGAATTATAAATCTCATTCAATGCACATATGTTCATAGTAAAAATATTTGACTTAACATCGTACAGTGGAAGGTTGATGCAATGCGCTTAAAATCACTCAAGAAAATCCTTCTACTACTAGTAGAAGGATTTTCTAGTGCTAGTACTAGTTCATCGGTATTATCTTTAGATATAACATCATTATCAATTGAATTTTTAATTTCATTTCTCTTCTCGATTTTATTTAATGAATTAGTGTCTTCTTCTGAATGTCCGTTATCTCGGCAATCGCTTCCATTGTCGCCTATAATAGTCTCATTATTGTCTTCTTCTTTATTTGACGGATTCCCATAGACGCTCAGAGGATCTCTTTCATCAGAGGATTTCTTTCTTGTAAATTCATTTTTGTCATATGATTTCTCACTGCTATTATTAAAGTCACTACTTCCCACAACCGTCAAGTCTTCTTGATTATCGTTTTGGTTGGATTCTACTGAATTTTCGTCTATATAAATAGGATCGTCATTGTCATCCTCCGGAAATATTTCAACGTCATCGTCATCACTGTTGTTCGCACTCGCGGTGCATGTTTTCTTTCATAGACACAGTGACTATTCAGTGTAATATTTTGAAAAGTTTTCGCTAGCTATATTTAATTATGTGCCACTGACTTCGTTTTTGTTGTTTAGGTATCACTATTCCTGGACATTCAATGACCTAATATGAAGTTACCTTGGTGTTTTGGCAATATGATTATAAAATAATCAGTAAATCACGAAACTTCAAATCTACTAAAATCACCGTGATGTATGACAATGTTAGTGAAATCCTATATTACTAAACCTGAATCTATATATAATATTAAATATAAATTTGAAAATAATTAAGAATTAATTTTTTGTAGCAGAAAAAAATACAAATTGCAAATTTAACCTTTAATCACATTTTTACACACATTCGTTTTTATTTTTAGTGACTAACCGTAGTTGTACTTCTCTGTTTAAACGATATCAAATATTGTAAATGATACAAAAATTCACTGGGTTGTAATTGCAAGTCCAGTAACTAAAAATATACTGCAGCACTTGTTAGACATAAAAAAATCATAAGAATCAGTGCTCTGTTGTGAATTTTTCTGGAAAGGAAACAAGAGACTAAATAACAAAAATAAAATGAACGTATCCACAAAATAGTTATCGTTATTCCCCCGCAAACGAACCGTTTGTCCTGTGTACTAGTAATAGTCAATATTGAAGATGTGATTTATAGAAGCAGGCGTTACTATGGGAATTCCATATTACAAGCAATATAACAGAACTAACTACTTTGCTATAATCCGCACGGGTTAAGTGAATGCATGCAAAGCCAATGTGTATGAAGCAGGCAAAATCTACGCACCTTATACATGCAGGACAAGCCACCACATGCACCCCAAGGCGCAATTCACCAGCAACAACGCACACAAAAGCAGCACACACACCCACCACCACAATCTCAGATTGTGGTGAGTGAATCTTGAGATTGTGGTGGTGGGTGTGTGTGCTGCTTTTGTGTGCGTTGTTGCTGGTGAATTGCGCCTTGGGGTGCATGTGGTGGCTTGTCCTGCATGTATAAGGTGCGTAGATTTTGCCTGCTTCATACACATTGGCTTTGCATGCATTCACTTAACCCGTGCGGATTATAGCAAAGTAGTTAGTTCTGTTATATTGCTTGTAGTATCATCTACTTGCTTTTAAATTCGAGGTTGATTCATAGCTTAGCAGACTTTTATTACTAGTTAAGCGCATTGGTACAACTGGTCATTCCAAGTTCAAGCTTCACTATTAGATACAGAATAAATATGTGTTGTGTTGTTAAACAATAGAAAAAATAAGTAGAATATTACAAAATTGTTACTTTAACATTAACTTATTTCTAACATATGACAAAATGAACATGTGATAGGTTTGTATAAAAGTAACTGCATAGATATTTGAGTAAAGACCCTATTATCTCAGGTAATAAGCACCAAATCATATGTTTGACGACATTGTTAAAGAACATCATTACGTTAACAGTTCAGCGTTTTTATGCAGTCATTACAAAAAAAAGTATAAGGATGTATTATAAGTAGAATATATGTCCTCTTTTAACAATAATTTAGAAAAAAAAAACCTTCTTTGAATATCTAGGTTTATAGATCAATAACCTAAAGATGCTACACTGTGCCGCCCTTAGGTATCCAGTGGAGTTTTTTCCATCAAAACAAGCGATGATACAAATATTCAAAATTTAACAAACACTAAACAAAACCTAATAGCAGTATCACACATTTATTGTAGGAAATAATTACAGAATAATAATTCTGATTTTACACATTCACTTTCATAAAAGTTATAATTTATAATGTATTCATTATTTAGCTTAGGATCTAAAGGAGTTCCCCTTATGTGCATACAAATAGAGCTTACTTAAAACTATTAACTAATAGTTCAGATACTCAAACATCTTGGATGTCATCCGAAATATCTAAGGAATGAACTTTCTTAGTGCCATCACCATCGGGAGCATTGTCTTCACTATTAACGGCGTTATCATCATTTAAAAGATCTTCAATCATTTTTTCACTCATTTCTGGATCATTAATTTTTTTTTCACCATTAGAATTTTCGTTCAACATACTTTCTTCATCTAATTTATCAGATTCCTGCCCGTTATTACACTTTTCCGATGTCTCATTAGCATTGCTAGCTAAGGCTTCATTTTCGGTCTCACAAGTTGTTTTTTCCTGTACTAGTTCATCGGTATTATCTTTAGATATAACATCATCATCAATTGAATTTTTAATTTCATTTCTCTTCTCGATTTTATTTAATGAATCAGTGTCTTCTTCTGAATGTCCGTTATCTCGGCAATCGCTTCCTTTGTCGCCTAAAATAGTCTCATTATTGTCTTCTTCTTTATTAGACGGATTCCCATAGACGCTCAGAGGATCTCTTTCATCAGAGGATTTCTTTCTTGTAATTTCATTTTTGTCATATGATTTCTCACTGCTATCATTAAAGTCACTACTTCCCACAACCGTTAAGTCTACCTCTTCTTGATTATCGTTTTGGTTGGATTCTACTGAATTTTCGTCTATATAAATAGGATCGTCATTGTCATCCTCCGGTAATATTTCAACGTCATCGTCATCACTGTTGTTCGCACTCGCGGTACTTGTTTTCTTTGAAATATATTGTTTGAACTCCTTATTTATATTTTCCCTTATCTCCTTAAATCTTGTCATTGATGTTGTCAAAGAGCGTTCCAGTGAGCGATGCAACTGACGCATTTCACTGACGGAACGTGTCCGCAAATGTACTGTGGTCGCTTCCTTCTTTAATTGATGCAACCGTGATAGCGAATATTCGAGTGCGTCGATGGCATCAATAAGATTGTAGCGATACCACTCTACTGGTACATTCAAGTCACAAACTCGGGAGGGTGTTTCCGTTCTTTTGTTAACCTTGGAAGATTTAGGAGAGCTCCGCTTTACACTGCGATTAGGTTGAGTGCGGTTCCCATACTTCTGTATAGGTGTAGATGTCTGCGCACTCACAGCGCTTAATTTAGCCGCGAATGTTGTGCCTTTCGGAGGAACTTTGATTAAGTTACTGTCAGTTACAGCGACGATCGTTGCGGAATAGCCCCCCGGCATATTTGGGTTGGCGTTTATGGCGAATATGCGGCCGTCAGGTAGTCTATACATTTTGTTTGATGATAACGTTTGAGGGTCTACTCTAAACTTAAGACCTCCGGTTGCCGTATTAACAGTCACATCGTTCTCAGTCATTTGTACAATATTTTCAGGGTTTAAATCTGGCAGCGAGTTGTTAGGGCGCACGACCAACGGAGGCGGTTTAGGCGCAGCTACGGGAACCGGCGTAATACACTGCACGTCGTCATCGCCATTATCTTCCGTTACCTGTAAAATGAAACAATATAAATAGAATACACACCATTTACCTAGTATAGTATGTAGTAGTAGTAATGCTGGTACATGTTTTTATAACAAAATTCCTCAAGATTAGCTTCTCTTTACACAAGTTTAAAAAATATCTCAAAACAATGCAGCTACATAAAGCTTGCTATACAATTGAGGATTATTTCAGTGATAGTAGCATATCTTGACTGCAGTTAGCTGTGCACCAAGCTGCAACTATTAACTTGTAACCATCTATAAAATTGTAAAAACTTTTATTTGAAAAGATTATCCGCCAAGTTTCTTGTTGGTTCTTCTCGGTAAGAGCAAATTTCCGAGTCAGTGGTAGCTTCTTTAAAAAACTTTTGACAATTCAAAAGTACTGAAAACAGTCCACTTTAATAAAGAATATCTTAAATTTAAATTTGATAGCATGGAAAATTATGAGTAACACATTCATTGTAATAATTCTGTAATTAATTTCTGAAATAATATATGAATTTCTACTTTAGTAAAACATTAATATCACATAGATGATCCTATAGAGCATCATGTATTTAATTTCTTGGTCCATATTTTGTCTCATAAAGTATAAAGAATTGACTTACCTCACACAAAGGTTCTAGTGGAAAGTCAGGAGTACATACTACATCATCATCCTGAGATGAACTGGCCATTGCTGCCATCGCCGAAATATCCAAACCCTTAAAAAAACAACAAATCGATAAATTTAATTTCTATGACTAATTTTATTTTAATTAATATCTACCCTAAAATGTTTCATTGAATTAAAATCCCAAAGCTAATATTGTACAAGTCAGGTATTACTTAATGCATGATACAGTAAAATCTTTGAATTATTAGGTCCTTACATATGAAATTGGCGTTTTGTCGTACTGGCCACTTTGATCTCAAATATTACCTTTATGGTTAGGAATTCCAAATTCAAATTCATACAGCTATTTACTCATGCATTTGTGTTTCAAACCCCCTAATTCATTTGTTTTTTCTTCTTTTGTTTTTTTCTTTGTGTCACTCTGTTTACAAAATGGAAAACATGAAATATCGCGTTATTTACGAGTATGAGTTCCACCGTGGCACCAGTGCTGCAGAAACGGCTCGAAGGATTAATGATGTGTATGGTGTCGGTGTCGCAAAAGAAAACACAGTGCGTTTTTGGTTCCAACGTTTTCGTTCTGGAAATTTCGACCTGCAGAACAAGCCTCGTGGACGGCCGAAGACCAAAGTTGATAATGAAGAATTGAAGGCTATTGTGGAAGCGGATCCATCGCAAACCACGTTCGAGTTAGCTGCAGGCTCCGGTATTAGTGATAAAACTATTCTAATCCACTTGAAGCAAATTGGGAAGGTGAAAAAGCTTGAAAGGTGGGTACCTCATGAATTGAGTGAAGCAAACCGACAAACGCGCGTCGACTGCTGCGTTACGTTACTCAACCGGCACAATAATGAAGGAATTTTAAATCGAATCATTACCTGTGATGAAAAGTGGATCCTCTACGATAATCGGAAGCGCTCATCGCAATGGCTGAACCCTGGCGAACCAGCCAAATCCTGCCCTAAGCGAAAATTGACAAAAAAAAAGTTGTTTGTAAGTGTTTGGTGGACTAGTGCCGGTGTCGTTCACTACAGCTTTCTTAAATCTGGCTAGACGATTACGGCAGATATCTATTGTCAGCAACTGCAAACCATGATGGAAAAGCTAGCTGCTAAACAACCGAGGCTGGTCAATCGCTCTAGGCCACTGCTGCTCCAGGACAACGCTAGACCACATACTGCACAACAGACGGTTAGCAAATCAGAGGAGCTTCAATTAGAATGTCTTAGACATCCACCGTACTCTCCGGACCTTGCTCCAACAGATTACCATTTTTTTCGCAATTTGGATAACTACTTGCAATGAAAAAAATTCAACTCCGATGGGGCAGTCCAAACCGCCTTCAAAGATTTTATTGATTCCCGCCCGAATGGTTTTTTTAGTAAGGGGATCAATGAACTACCTATGAGATGGCAAAAGTTCATACAAAGCCATGGTACATACTTTGATTAATTAAATATATTTCATTAAAAAAAAACAACTTTATGTTCCTCCCATAAAAAATGCCAATTTCATATGTAAGGACCTAATATATTTACTCCTTGAACTACTATGTAATATCACCCTTATACACAAGAATTATTACAAAAATGTAAGTTTGACTGGCCTGTTAGCACTGTGGGTAGTGACCCTGCCTTTAGCTCCGCGGTTCGCGGGTTCGATTCCCGCCAAGGGCCAACATTTTCTACAAGCAAATTGTTGGTTCTTCAAGCCTGGATGTGTATTTGTATTTAAGTATGTATTTAAACTTATATTTGTAGTATATCTACCAGTTGTCCGTCACCCATAACACAAGTATTAAGTTACTTACTTTGGGGACTGACCACTGTGTGTGTAAATGTCCCATATATTTATTTATTAATTTATATTTATTTCCTTGTTAGACAATAAGTTTTGTCTAAAGTTACTTATAAATCACACTTGTTAATCTTTTGTTATAATTACTTCAGCAAGATTAAAAAATAGAAGTTACAATAGAATTATTTTGCAGGATATGACCTGCATGTATAAGGTATGTGAACATTGTCTGCTTCCATACACTTAGCATTACATATATTCTCTTAAAAAACGCGGATTATAGCAAAATAATTATATTGTAACTTTTGTACTATGGAATTTCATAAAGTAACACCTACTTTTATAAATAAGATTAAAAAATATTTTTTATTTGTTAACTATGTAAAAAAAGTTTCTTTCTGTTTTTTCTTTTTCCAGTTTAAATAACGAATTGAAAAAAGCAAATTACCTGTGTTAGATTCTCCAAAGATAAGTTTATATTGTCATTGCTATATGCAGCTGTACTATTGAAACCATTAAACATTTGAGGCATTTGAGGGGGTGCTTTTGGTCTTATCCTAATGTTGGAATAACTCTGTGTTGCTTTTCTATCATTATTAAACCTTACTGGGTTAATAACTGGAGTAATAGGCATCTGAAAAATTTGTAATGAATTAACAATATTGAACAAAAATACTCCTAATTACTTTAAAAAACCACCTGTAAAGCTTGTAGTTATCACCAGTCATTACTCAAACAGCACAGCATAGCATAAATCATAACAAATACATATTATCACAAACATAATCTTAGTGAATATAACTTTCTTTTTAAATTTTTCATATTTATATAATATTTTTAGATTTTTAATTTTTACTGTAACCTTATTTCAAAAATATTCATAATAAAATTAAGTACAGGAATTTCACATTAATTGTTCCTTTTTTCATTAATAATTCATTCTGTCCTTGTTATTTAATTACTTACTTTATAATATTTAAGCAATTTAGTCTTTCCTCTATTATTACTTTTTATTTATAAGTACACAGCTTAACAGAAATAACACAAGAAACCACAACATATTTGATATAGAATTAAGCTTTAGATAATATTTTTTAACTTAGTTTATCTAAGTCTAACTGATTCTCGCAAAAATCAAATTGTCAATTGGTTAATATTAAAATGATCACTTATTGTTTTTTTTTTCACTTTTCAAAAGATGAAAATAATAATAATAGAAAAAAGCAAAATTGCTTTGTCTTTGTATCTAACCTATACAGATTCCATATAAATATATGCAAAATTGTTATAAAACTCACTCTGACTTTTTTAGGTATTGGAGGTAAATTCAATTGACTGATCAGTTTACTGGATATTGATATTGGATTTTTTATCATCAATTTATTTTTCGGACTTGCTGGACGTTTTTGAGCTTTCCTCTCTTGACGTCCTGACTCTTCTACATTGATTGAAGCAAATTTTTTAACCTAAAGTATAACATAACAACAGGATATGTTAATGCAGGTTTAAATAAAGAATTTTCATGAATGTTCCAACTTAAGATTTGAGATTTGATGGAAATAACTAAAATAATAATGGAGTTAAAAAACTGTTAAGGGCAATGCACTACTGATATTAGCAGTAAAAATGAATCATATCATAACTATTATAATTGTAAAAGTAACAGCCTAATTCTATAAATTGCGACCACCCCAAGAAAATTACAAAATCGAAAATACCCATGTCCCTCTGTAATTGAGCAAGTTAAATGACATTACATCAACTAAAAAAAATCTCCATAATTTTATACATACTCAGATATTAATCAGTTTGTAAATAAGGGTAACTGACATATAACTAATTATGTAAATTACATAACAAATTACCTCATTTAACAGCGGTAACTACAGTTAAACATTGGATAAAAATTAATTATGTGGTTAGAGTATACCAGCATATCATTATATGGTTGAAAATGTTTTAAGCTCCCAACTTTTTAAAGCACATTACCTGTATGGTGGGGGGTATTTTATACATAACAGCAGCTGCTGATTTCTTAGCAGAGTCTGTTTCCTTTTTTTTGACCTCTTGCTTTTCTTTTTTCTTTATCTTATTTTTACAGCATTCTGAGAAGTCTTGAGCACAACTTTTTTGACATAGTTCTTTTATAGCAGGATCCTCAATTTCATAGGTAATCCTGAATTTTAAATGAAATAATTGATATTTATCACTCTTAAGCAAATTACTTTTATTTTAAACAGCAAGAACAGAATTTACAAAAAGACTACTTATTAGTCATCTGAATAATGATCATAATATAATCCCAATAATAATAGTTTACACAAAATTTTGACAAATTTAAAACCTGAAAACATTTAGTTGCTTTATAATTAAAAATAAGAGTTTAAAAAATTAAAAACATCTGTAACATTTTAAACTTATTTTTATGCCTATTTTAATCTTCAATAATTTTAATAAGTCATAGTCATATAGATAAATATACTAAGGATATAATTAAATACTTGAAACATGCTACATTCATGAATTGATAAAAAACAGGA
The DNA here is from genome assembly GCA_947086505.1 of Morpho deidamia. Classification (NCBI taxonomy): domain Eukaryota; kingdom Metazoa; phylum Arthropoda; class Insecta; order Lepidoptera; family Nymphalidae; genus Morpho; species Morpho deidamia. The sequence continues at coordinate 9,956,748 of CAMTZC010000025.1, forward strand.
AATGCAGTATAACATTCTTCCAAAGGCAAAAAATTTAAAAACTTCAACAAAACTTACTTGTTCTTTAAGTCACAATAACGGATCACAGCCCAACACAATGCACGGAGATCCCATAAACATTTGTTATTACATTTAAAACATTTCCAGTCATCTAATTCTTCTATTTCTTTAATTTTTGGGGTACCCAAGTTCCTTTTTATACATTTCTAAAAAATATAATTATGAACAAAGCAGTCTCTTTAAAGAAGCATATTACAGAAAATAATCAGTTATGGAATCTTACCGCGCAAAAAACATGTGGACAATCAGAACAACAATAAACTTGACCACCTTGGCCACACCAGCGACAATACAGCTCTGAACCATCATCACCTTTTTCGAACTCACCACTGTTATAAAATGTATGACATGTCTGGCATACAAGGGTTCTAAGCATTGGATGTGTACGCATGCGGTTTTCATTCCTGGCTGAACATCCAAGGTGACGATCACAAGCAGTACAATGTAGTTTCATAGTTGTTATCACATTTAAGTCTAGAAAATATACATATATTAATTCCAATGAACACTTATAGCAATTTAATTTGTATGCAAAATAATTTGTCACCTTTATATACTGTTCTATAATGATTTCTTTCCTCTTCTGGTATATCTTCATCGAAGTCTTCATCTTTTGGATCTATTACAATAATAATTGTTAAAGCAATATTTTTAAATTAATCTAGACTGTCACAAACGGCTCATACATGCAACAAAAATCAACACAAAATTAAAAAAATTGTAAATGAAGTCAAATAAATTTGAAATAATGATGCCATAACTTTGAAATATTAAAGATTAAAAAGTTTTAAGTGGTATACCAGGGAAAGGCGGGAATTTTATTTCTCCTTTTTCCGGAACCGGCTTCTCCACCACTTCACTCATGTCGTTTTTAGGGATAACGATGTCGCCCATTGTAGAATTCACTAAGTGTAAAGTATTTATATTTCTAAAGAGTAAACTTGTCTCATGATAAAGAATCTCTTACTTAACACCTTGTATATGATTCTTACAACATAAATTGAAAATTGCACGTCCACAGAATTTTATAAAGCAAACTTTTGTTCAGCCATTTTGGCATTTTTGTTTTTTTTTTTTATATCACAGATAAATACAACTGTGTTAAGGAACTGACATTAATCATAAGAACATAAGAAACCTATGATTATGAGGTACTCTCAAAGAAAAAATAACTATATTATATATATAAATATATAACACGTAGCGTGGAGGTTAGTGCCTACTCGATGTATCGCGAAAGGTACCTCCGAGATGTCGAGTTTGTGACTTGTGTTCGCCTGTGCGAGTGTGATAAAAAATAAATAAATAGGTAAATACTAAACAATAAGATAATAAAAGGGGTTAAGGCCATAAAGAATAATAATAAAAAAAAATGGGGAAGATAAAAGACCCATAATTATATTTGTCTACTCACAAAGAAAGAGAGAGAGACAGAGAGCCCTATTTTTATGACTAAATTTTTATACTTTATAAATAACTTTATGAAATGTTTTTATTTCATAAAATTATTATATAATAATAACTCACAAGGTTTTTCCATAGAAATTTTAGGCTGGCTCCCTCATAATTCATCTCTAGTATAGTTTACTCTATGGCTGTTAGGCTTGTCACTCACTCATTCGTTAGTTACTGTTTCATTTACATTCATTTATTTCATTCGGTTCAGTTTGTAATCTGTACACGATACTGAAACATACTGCAATGCAGTTTTGTTTTGGTTTTCAGCGTAGACTATTTTTCAATGTTTTTGGTGCCGGGTTAATTGAAGTTGTTGTTAGTTTTTCAGAATGTGACAAATGTTATTTATGACTTGCTTTTTGCCGGTGATTACAATAAACATGGTGCGATAAAATTAAAATATTATTCGGTAACATAAAATAAAATAAGTCGTAAAAGTTGATTATTATGAATAATGTAGGTGTGTACTGAAAATTAAATAAGTATAATCTATAAATTATTTTAAATAATTAATGAATTAAATAGTTTTTAATTCATCAAAATGACTGTTACGTACACCGGCGAAGTAGCTACTTGTCGTGGCTTTGGAACATTTTTGAAAGTTTTGTACAGGTATGTTAAGTATTTACGTAAAATGTGGTTATTCCTGTGTTTAGTAAAAAAAAAATTTATAATTGTTTTTATTGTGAATGTACTTTAATTAATTCATATTCCTTTAAGCACTTACGTATATATCTTATTTGTGTAAAATAATTGCGATCGAATCACTAGACGAAAGGAATGTGAGTCAACTATTTCTAAGACAAATAAGAATTTCAAAAAATTGATAATATTTAACAATCTATATAATGACTAAATTATAGAAGCCATTCGTATTAGCGGATGGCAATCAGTAATAGCCCCATCCGAAGATTAAAGTTACGTTTTCTACGTGTAAGATATAATTATAGAACATGTATCTTTATTCTTCGGATGTGGCTTTTGATCTTTTTAAGTTAGGACTTTTTGGTCTCATATTGTTCTTAATCATTAAAAAAATGAAAAACACGAAATAATATTCCGTTCTTTTTAACATTGTTGTTAGACGATGAGAGTAATTTTTTGTTGATACCCTTAAACAAAAAGATATTCAAATAGATAATAAACTACAGATTTAAATATACGCTATTTACGACAAGAGTAACAATATAATACTAGTTGCATTAGGTTTCCCGCTAGCAGTTGCTCCGCGACCAGGAGCTACGACTCCAAAATCGAAGGATCCAACTCCCATCGGCTCTCTACATTATGTGCCCCAGTCATTACTTCACTTCAGCTTCGCCAAATGAAAGGTTATATCGTTAATTTTAGTTCTTCTATGAATCCTGAAATGATCAATCCACATGCCAAGCTTTCTAATTGAATTTTTCATCACTAGCAACGCGCAGTTCAAAGAGTATATTCTGGTGCACTCCGGGAAATTTAAGGAATAAGTTATCTCAGAATTTCTGCATACATGCTCAAGCGACTTGGATTCGGCGGCTGACCTTTTTCCTAAATCTGCACTTACCTAGTCGGACCTGGATATGTGCAAGGGATTTTTTACTCATCAACATTTCACATGCTGAGTTCTTAACGTAAACGTCTCCGTATTTTTTTTCAGCACGATGTAAAAAAAAAGTTATCATTAAAAAGTATGTGCTTGACCTGCCACTTTATACACTATCTCATCTAATGTTTCCCCAATCCTTTTAATAGTTTACACCAGCATAAAAAATAACTTAGCAAAACTGTTGTCAGCTGTGGTGGCGTAATGACTAGAACACGTGAGTCATATCATGGGCTCGCTCTTCGTGCGCTCAATGATCATAGTAAACATATCGAGAAAATGTGTATGCTTAAGATTTTCTTCTATATATGCATACGTTAACGTCGCAACGTGATGAGCTATTCTTGGTCATTTTATGTCTTTTAAAAGGTTTAATAGTCTAACAAGCAATTTCCGTCATAGCTTATCTGATGACATCACATTCAGTATGTAAAAAGCAATACACATTGACTATAATGTTAATAAAAATAGAAAAAAACCTTATGCTTTTAGAATTTCATTGTTTATTTAAACTCATTTCATTCATTAAATTTTTTCCATTACTCTACTTTAATATAGTGATGGTGATCTCTTAATAGGCCAAGAATGCCTTGAAATGTCACTGGTAACTGATAGTCTCAACACGTAACGTATCTCTTCACGTTTTATCTCTTAATAACGGCATTATCTTGTATTTACTTAACTATAACTAAAATACTTTAACTATGTATAATCATAAACAACAAGAAAAAAGCTACGACATTGTTCTTTGTGATTACTTGAATTTCCTGTTTTCCGTATAATTTGTTAATACGATTGCAGATTACGCTTAAGTATTTTTTTCACTCATATGAAATTTAAATATAGAACACACTGATGTCTTGGTTGATTGCTATAGTATAAAAGTAGTTGGTGTATCATCTATGGGTTTGGGTAGTTGTAGTCCGAGCCCTGCAAGCTTTAAACGTGTCTACAAATGTTTTCTTTGGCGGTTGCCAGGCAAGGGATATTATTTATTCAGTGCACCACTTCTTCCAATAACTTGATTATAGTTTTTAATATAAACGATATTGTAACTAAATTTGTATTTAAATTTATTATATGTACATCTTTACTATGTCATGTAAAAAGTAGGATTTAATACTGATTTAGTAAGGTCAGTCAAGGAAAGAACCGGCCTGTTTCTAATCCACGAACTATTCAAGCAAACGCTTTCTCTATCGCTTTCTCGGCTAGGGCGATGTGTGACTCTTTAATAATTTAATTGGTAAAATTCAAACCTCGAGTAGATACCAATGAGTTTCTCTGTTAAAACTTGTGTTTAATTGGTATTCACAATTTAATACTCGCCTTTCGGCAAAGGAAAACCATCGCGAGGAAACCTACATAACATTCTTGGGAAATGTGTAACCTACCAATCCGCATTAGGGCAAGTTTGGTGCGTCTAACCTTCTACCCTTCTCACCTACGCAAAAAAGGAGAATGGACTTTCCCCGGTTATGAGATAGTAACAATCCGTTAAAAAAACGAAAAAACGTTATTTATCTGGGCTGTGAACTCGCGAACCCATTGTTCGAAGGCCATCATGGCTTAGTGCGGTAAATAAGACAATGATTATGATCATAAACAAGTTGCGATCAATCGAGACGTGTCCTATTCGAGCAAAATATCTCGATAAAAAAGCCTCTATATCACTGTAGACATATCTTGTGACGTATATCTGACAAAATGTCAGACGTATATTTGTATATCAAACAAGCATTGACAATGTACATACAAGTACATAAAGTCATTGCAAGATAATAACTGGCTTGAAGTTTAATAATTTCATCAAAACAGTGTGACCAATACCTGCAACTTCAACTGCGCAAAAGAATTATTTTGAGTAACCGCCATTCGTCTTCGAAGTTCAATACTATTCTATACTAAAATTTCTTCAAAATTAGTCCAGCCATTTAAACGTACAGACAAAGTTGTTTCTACATTTATGATACAATTATAAACTATCTGGTAAACGCAAGTTTCTGCGCACAACACAATTTGCACAGCCTATATCCTCTTCCTGTCTATCCCATAGGTACTAAAATTTATTAAAATCGAGTGAAAAGGTAACAAACAAACTGATACTATAATATCGCGCATAGTTCGCGACTTTAAAATACTCTCATTTTTTGTATTGTTTTTTCCTATTCCTGACGCAAACACGCGAAATTTTTATTTCATATATTAACCCGGTATAAACTTCAATTCTACATCTATATTTTTTTGCTGATTAACCGTGAAAACCTAACAGACATACAAACTTTCGCATTTATAATATTAAGTAGGAATATATGTAAATGAGAAAAATTAAGTATTGTTTTAATGTAGAGTAAATATTGAAGCTGATAGATTACATTGTAGATATTCAATATGAGCGTCAATACAAGAGAAAATTTGGTAAAATGGATTAGTTTTCTAGGAAAAAACAATATTTAAAGCATTGCAAAAAACTCAATTCGCAAAAATGTTTAAGAATTCCGTGTTACCTCGTGCTATTGGCGCATTGCCAACTCCTCAGTAGAGACTTTTCTGATATAATCGTAAATTAGATACATTTAAATTAAACAAAAGTTGGCAATTAAATATAAATATTTATTGTTTCACTTATTCAAATAAATATTGATATAAATATCTAATAATTTATAGAATTAGATGCTACTTTGGATGGTCCATATCACAACAGTAATTGTAATATTATGCAAAAAAAATCTTATATATCATAGTCGATACATAAAATAAAGTGATTCGTTTATATATAAATTTAGATTACTATAATATCTTGTTTTATGCGGTGGATACGTTCGACAGAAAAGCACATATAAAAAATCGTATTAAAAAGACTTTACTTGCTTGTAAAAATTTATACGTTCTTTAATTTTCTGAAATTGCATAAAACTAAAACAACGGGATATAATTTACTTAAAACCGCATAAAAAGGCTTCTAGAAATTAAAAAAATAGGCTGCTTAATAACTTCAACGACTAAAGTCGTTTAATGTTGATGTCGTTTGATGTCGTTATTAATAACGACATCATAAATCTAAAAAAAATCCTATAAAAGCTTAAAATAAACTTTTATTCAAACTAAATTTATTTTATTTTATTGAAAAGTAATTAAGTAAAGTAACGGCCTGTTACAATCCCACTGCTGAGCATAGGGCCTCGTCTCTCCGTTTCTGAAGAGAAGGGTTGGAGCTAAGACCTACCACGCTACTCCAATGAGTAATGGTAGGTTACATATATCCCCAGAATTCTTTTGAGATTTGCAGGTTTCCTCACGATGTTTTCTTTCACCGAAAAGCGTGTGATATAAATTGCAATTATCAATTAGACTCAATTAGTTTAAATAGAAAAACTCATCGGTGCCTGCCCGGGGTTTTAACCCGAACCACTTCGAAAGAGTCGCACGGTCTCACTGCTGGGCTATCATAACTTTATAGTTTTAATTATTTTGATTATTATCGCTACCTGATAACACTTGTAGCGTTTGTGAAATGATTCCAAATCACCTTCTTCATAAGAAGAGACTGCAAGTGCTTGCAGATAGGCAATGGGTGGTAAAGCTGATGGATTTTAATAAACTTCATTCTCGTTCCTTAATTGACAATATAACCAATAATTACAATTTGCGATGATGGTTCTACTAATTTTTTTGTAGTTTCCGATATCCAGATATGCGGTAAAGGCTCATTCGAAATTGGGATTATTAATAAGAAAGTGGTTTTCTAATTTACTCCAATTTTTACATCAAATATATATTCCACAACTTTAAATTCACATAAAAAGAGACCTAATTTTATTACTTACAATATTTGCTTGATTTGGTAAGAGTATTAAATATAACTTTTTATTACTACATAATTATAGAATTCTATTGTTATTTCTACACATGCGTGATTGTCATTGGCATTATTATAGTAGCACGAAGGTCTAACTACCGGTTACATTATCTTATTGATGTTATCAATTGAAATAATGTACATTCCTGTTTTTAATAATATTGATAGAATTTAATCATTAAAAAAATCGTTAAATTATGACGTTATTTTTCTCTTTTTGTAAAACCTTTAAGAAATATTTTAAAGAAATATTTAAAAAAAAAATCCAAGCCTAAAACAACGGTATTTATAGTTTTCATCTGTTTATCTGTTTGTTTGTGCCCGCTAATCTCCGAAAAAGCCGATCCGATTTGGATCTTCATTTTTATATAAACAACTTACTTTTTTTTTATTTCAAACGCTTCCTAGCAAATTTATAGAAACAAACATCATGTAACGTGGAAGTATTATAAAACATAACTTTATCCATTATCTATACTAATAATAAAGTCTGTCTGTTTGTTATGCTATCACAGTTTAGCCGCTGGGTTAGCACATAAGATAACAAATTTCGGTTTTTCTTACGGGAACAGGAACAAGAACACATATTGCATTATTTAGGGTGCTTGAACGCTTAGGTTGGCGCAAACGAAGTCGCGGCTACAATAAGTGATTATATAGTGACCGCCACTGAATATTATTATGTCATAAAAGTGTATGCAATTCTATTGTGTTGTTCTTGTTTCATACTGAAGTTCATTATTAATTTTACATGATTCTTGATGAAAGTTACGGTTTTTAATTTATACGTTGACCTGATTTAATAACCATGACTAAAGCTTCATATACCTATGAAGATTTTGTTATTATTTTAAATTATCAATGATCTGTTAGCTCTAAAGGCCTTACCCAGCGTAAACGGGCGAAACGTTCTCATAAAAAAGTATCGGTCAGTATGCAAAATTCGAAGAGATGTCAGAGATATGGAGTTGATTAATAATTGAAACACAAACTATGCTATGACAACCATAGCCTAGAAATTATGTTAAACAATATGTACTAAAATTGTAAATGCGAAAGTCGTTCTGTTACTCTTTTACGACTAAGCCACATGACCAATATTGATATAATGTGCTATTATTAAAGTTTATACACCAAAGTAACATATAAAAAGTGGTAATTATTATACCACTTTTTATTGGAGACAGAGAGGAAAACAAGTTTCATTATTAAGGGAAAATAAACGCTTAACGTGGCGCAAAAGGAGTTGTCGGTTACTTAGTGTTAAAATATACGACAAAAACAGTCACGTTACACGATCCGTTACGCCTATCAGCAGGCCCACCATGAACTCTTATTGCGACTCAATTGAAGACGTAAACGATGACCGCGAACCGCTTTCTTTTCGTACCATGAAGTGTGAATTGCATTGGGGCCGTAATGTTTGAAAAGGATAACGTTCTATGAACTATAGATTGCTCTTTCTCTTTTACTCACATGTTCTTAGGACAAATTCGAAACGCTCATTCGGCAACGACTTAAAGTGTGCGTCTTTAAGACGTCATGGTATGAAAAAGGAATTCAATTTCGTTTACGTCTTCATTTGAGTCGCAATAAGAGTTCATAGTAGACCTGCAGTATATAGTGAAATCCCAAGTTCTATGAACAATATAACAATAATACAGTTTTACCGGATGCCGCCTGCTAATTTATTTGAGATCACGCAACGTGACTCATCCATTACAATAATTCGATGCGATGACGTATGTAATTTAGTATATAAATTTATTTTACTTTTATGACGTCTGTAGTACGGTGATGGGACAATTTATTCTGTATGTCACAGGTTCAGGTAGCTAAAGGTTACTATAAAATATTCTTTCCTACACATAAACCTATAAGATCTGGTGAGATATTTTAACCAGTTTGTTAGTTGAGTAGGTATTACAAAAACAGGCTTTCTGGTTCTTCTTTAAATTAGCATCATAAATGGTTCTCGAGTGCAAAAAAAAAATAATAATCTTATTTATAAAATTCTCGTGTCACCATACATACTCCTTCGAAACGGCTTAACCGATTTTTATGAAATTTTATATACGACTGAGATTCGACTACTATCTATTTTTCATACCCCTAAGTGGTAAGGGTTGTACCTAACATTTTTTTTTTGGACAGTATTTTGTTTTTTCATAATGTTTTTTGTTTTTTCATTATAAAATCCCTAGAAACAATTTATATGGCAAAACAACGTTTGCCCGGTCAGCTAGTATCCTTGTAAGGATAATACATATTATACTAAGTAATTATATTTATAATTAGTAAAACATAGTATCTTAAGTATAAAACAAAGTCCCCCGCTACGTCTGAATATCTGTGACTGATATAACCAATAAGTACTGAACGGATTTTCAGGGTGATTGATTTGCGTACAAAATTATCCTACTTCCTACTAATATTATAAATGCGAAAGTTTGTGAGTATGGATGGATGTTTGTTACTCTTTCACGAAAAAACTATTGGAGGGATTTGGATGAAACTTTACAGTTTTATAGGTTATACATCGGAATAACATATAGGCTACAATTTGTAATGATTTTATGTAATATAACGATACATGTTAATAAAGTCGGAAAAAATGAGAGTTATCTTGGCGTACGCTACCTTAACCATTAGAGTTACACAAAAATGATGTACCGTAGTATTGTTTGTCTTTAATAGGTCCAAATAAAAGTCCGCGACAGCATATATCTATCTTTGATGTGGAACTCACTATGACCAAAATTGTGAATCATAAATTTAATTTAATTAAATACTGTGACAGAACAAATTCCTCGCGAGCGAAGCGGCGGGCAAAAACTAGTAGTGTATAAAGTCAAATCGCTTGGAAACATCGAAAGCACTTCCTAATTTTTTTGAAATTTAACAAAACAGTGCTTGTATATTTTATATTTTTATTTTAAAGTGTATGTATATGTATACGTGTATGTAATATATTGTTTATGTATAGACAATGTCTGTGACTGACAAGATAAGTGTGGCGTATTCAATGGAATACGCCACACTTACCTTGTATCGATAGATAAGTTCTCTTACTTAGGTGGTTGTCTGGAAGAGATCGCTATGTAACGATAAGATTGTACGACCTTATTTTTATTTAGGTATAGTGCAATGTTTTTTTTTATCGCGTGCAATAATTTTTAATTAATAATTCATCAATCATTTATGCATTCAGTAATACGATGCCCCTTGGTGTACGAAATGATATATGATAAAATCGCAAGGAAACCTATACCTCTCATGACTACATTGAGATAAACATTAGCCCCTTTTAGTCAAATCAAAACAAAATAATAAAGAAAGAGAATCCCCAAGCTATTTATACGAGTATGTCTTCGAGGAAAGTTATGCAAAAGTTGAAAGCTATTAATTCACAAACGGTAAGTTGCAAAAGTTCATAACCTTTTTCGTCGAGTCGCTTTTCTTTGAATGAAATAAAAATAAACCTATTTATAAGTCGGTGGGTCGTTGACATCAATCCTGATTATATCAGACGAAACTTTCCGGATCGATAAAAGAAATGTAGGTTAAGTTGTAACTTGACTTTTATTGGTTTAGGCAGGGTTAAAATATTTATATGCTTAGGTAAGTTTTATTACAGAATGATTAAGTTATTATAAATGCTTATTTCTTACTGAATATGTAGGTTATACATTATAAGCTAACTGGAAATACATAATGGATAAATCGATGACCTAAAGATTCTAAGTCTATTCTCAGGTAAAGAAAACTTTATAATTAACTTTATTTTTTAATACCTTATATACAATTTGTAATACATACATATATCAGACGGAACGCTATTTTTATTTTAAACATTTTGGCAATGTGTTTTGAACTGAAATTGAAAAACTATATTTCTTTATTTATTTTTCCTTGGGTTGAGCAACGGACGGAATGTATCGGTATTATGTAACTTAATATGTGAAATAAAGAGAAAAATACTTTTTTACCGGCATTAAAAGCTAGGCGTATTTGCGGAAATGGAAACATAACACCTCTATATATCCCTACTAGCATTACCCCGCGGTTTCACTCGCGTACATACCGATCCCGTGAAAAGGCTACTAAGTCGCACTAAAGATTTATTTTTTTAAATTAAAGGTTTGGCCCTTAGACTTATTAATGGTTAAGGCAAAGCAAGTTTTAACTGGATTGGATTCTTTTAAAAGGTATAGCTATATCCATGTATATCACTGGTATCCTTGGAATAAGAGCTAACTCACCAGTTGCAGGCCCTATTATAATGGTCGCTACAACGAATTTGTTATGGTATAATTTTTCTTTAGATTGTCATTTTGAAATTCGTTACATCTTTTGATTGGAATGTACGATTTTAATAATTTAAAAAATATTTTACAGGTATTGAGTTCCGCAGCGCACGCCATGAAAGATTTTTACGACTAAATTTTTGACACCTTATTTCAATTTTATTAAGGATCTCTATTTTTTTGAAGATGTAATATAGTCTATGTTACTCAGTGAAGATGCAGCTTTCCAATGGTGAAAGAAATTTGTAATCGGTCCAGTGTTTTTGCGTGAAAACGTTGCAAATATACATACAAACATACAAATCTTTCCTCTTTATAATATTAGTAGAGATGAAACACATTTATAAACAACACAAAACGTGTACGTTGTTTTTTTCAGTCGTATGTATATATCTTCCATATTAAGTTTTCTTCCATAGAGACTAAATGGTGTTCAATGTTTTTGAATAAATGACGGTTTGTTTAAATCACTTTCTCGCCCTGAGTAACGTTGGCATAAATCACTATAGCATCTGTATGATGTTTTCTAGCGTTGAGTTCGCGAAACCATCTCTGGACACACAAAGAGTTCTGGGGTAAAAAATATAAAAACGTGCTAGGTACGTGGCCAGAGCGTGACGCCACCTTACCGACTGTTACCCCTCGTACGCACGAGAGGTTTTTTTTACCGTGCGTTAAAAATACGTCGAAATGTAACAAATGGGTATACAGGTATCCGTTCACACGACAGCGCATTTAAAACGCGACGTATTTTTATCGCGCAGTGGTCCATTTTAGTCGTTAGGGCGAAGGGCGTTAAGCCGAATATACCATACGAAACTTTTTTTAATGCCTATTGCGGAATTTTGACGCGACGTATTTTTTATGCTCGTGCTTACGAGGGGTTACATCTATAGCAGATTCCAAGAAGGTTCAGTTGTGAAAGCAAACTTTGCATGCCTTATTTAATTCATGTAAATTTGTCGTGTTACAATTATTGATCCTATGAATTATACCTAAAACAAAACTATTAAGCCCAAAAGATCTTTATTATAAAATATTAGGTCCTTACATATGAAATTGGCGTTTTCTATGGGAGGAACATAAAGTCGTTTTTTTTTAAATGAAATATATTTAATTAATCAAAGTATGTACCATTGCTATGTATGCACTTTTGCCATCTCATAGGTAGTTCATTGATCCCCTTACTAAAAAAACCACTCGGGCGGGAATCAATAAAATCTTTGAAGGCGGTTTGGATTGCCCCATCGGAGTTGAATTTTTTTCCTTGCAAGTAGTTATCCAAATTTCGAAAAAAATGGTAATCTGTTGGAGCAAGGTCCGGAGAGTACGGTGGATGTCTAAGACATTCTAGTTGAAGCTCCTCTGATTTGGTAGCCGTCTGTTGTGCAGTGTGTGGTCTAGCGTTGTCCTGAAGCAGCAGTGGCCTAGAGCGATTGACCAGCCTCGGTTGTTTAGCAGCTAGCTTTTCCATCATGGTTTGCAGTTGCTGACAATAGATATCTGCCGTAATCGTCTAGCCAGATTTAAGAAAGCTGTAGTGAACGACACCGGCACTAGTCCACCAAACACTTACAAGCAACTTTTTTTTAGTCAATTTTCGCTTAGGCCACGATTTGGCTGGTTCGCCAGGGTTTAGCCATTGCGATGAGCGCTTCCGATTATCGTAGAGGATCCACTTTTCATCACAGGTAATGATTCGATTTAAAATTCCTTCATTATTGTGCCGGTTGAGTAACGTAACGCAGCAGTTGACGCGCGTTTGTCGGTTTGCTTCACTCAATTCATGAGGTACCCACCTTTCAAGCTTTTTCACCTTCCCAATTTGCTTCAAGTGGATTAGAATAGTTTTATCACTAACACCGGAGCCTGCAGCTAACTCGGACGTGGTTTGCAATGGATCCGCTTCCACAATAGCCTTCAATTCTTCATTATCAACTTTGGTCTCCGGCCGTCCACAAGGCTTGTTCTGCAGGTCGAAATTTCCAGAACGAAAACGTTGGAACCAAAGACGCACTGTGTTTTCTTTTGCGACACCGTCACCATACACATCATTAATCCTTCGAGCCGTTTCTGCAGCACTGGTGCCACGGTGGAACTCATACTCGTAAATAACGCGAAATTTCATGTTTTCCATTTTGTAAACAGAGTGACACAAAGAAAAAAACAAAAGAAGAAAAAACAAATGAATTTTGGGTTTGAAACACAAATGCATGAGTAAATAGCTGTATGAATTTGAATTTGAAATTCCTAACCATAAAGGTAATATTTGAGATCAAAGTGGCCAGTACGACAAAACGCCAATTTCATATGTAAGGACCTAATACAAATGTGAAATGTGTGTTTGTGACACGCTAGCAGTTTTATAGCCAAGCGGTTGCCTCCGGAACGAGGGATGAGTCAGATGTCCCAATTAGTAAGCAAATATTCAATAATATCCAACTAAGATTTAGAATTAATAAATATTCTTGATATAATCGATACTGTATAATGTAATGCAATTAATTATAATTTAAAAACACTTCATTTGAATGAGGCAATATCTATCGGAGTCGGAATAATCGGTATAAAAGTAATCTCAAGATTTCCAAAATAAAAGATGTGATAGTTTATGTATAGAAACAGGCTATACTCACGTCTTATTCTTTTACGCGGATGGGCCCGAAACTAGTCGGGGTAACCCGATAAAATGAAACGTGAGTGAGTAGCCAGTTTCTATACATAAACTATAAATATCACGATTATATTATTGTTACAGTACTATGACACTATTCCTTGGGCCATTAATTTAATTTTTATAATAACTGTGAACTAATAAAACTGGGCCTCAATTAATCACGTATCAAATAAAATTATTTCATACAATTACCAGTCAAAATTTATTATTCACAGGTACAATGTAAATTACGGAGTTAAAATTACGATTAAAATATCGTTAGAATCTTAGTTTGTTACGTTCCGGTGTTATGACCGCTTAGTGTAAACGCAAATGTAATAGTTGTTATACATTTATTATAAAAAAATATATTTTCTACGAATTAGTTCAGCTGTAGTAGCCGAACGGTGAAACCGTATGCCTCTCCAAAGGGGGGGGGGGGGTCATGGGTTTACGGAATCAATGAATTTTTCAGGCCGTTAATTTACTTTTTTAGTTTACAAAAGTACTTAATAGTTTATGAAGCGTTCATTGATTGATAGAATAGCTTTGGTTTATTATATGTTTAGCGTCTAAGTAACAAAACTAATAGTATATATACTAGGGTTAAATGCTATTGTAACATTTAAGTTGACACGAATGAAGTCGCAAGTATTTCTATTATTCACCGTTAAATATTTTATTTTGTCTTTGATAGAAGAAAGAATTTCATTGTTCCTTTTGTATTGAATATCAGCACAGAAACTCTGACCTCTATAAGATCGATATATACATATTAATATTATCAATACGAAAGTCTGTCCGTTCGTTTTCACGGCGAACATGCCGTATTCGCGCATCCCTCGTAACGTATAGACACTGAAGTAACGTATTAAATTTAAACAATGTAAATACAAAATACTTTAAATTATTAACGGTTTTTATCGCTTAAGTTGGCACGAATGATGTTTCGGATACCACTAGTATCCTTTATATGAAGAACAATATCTTCAGTTTTTTAAGAATGTTCAGTATTTTTATAGCGCAACCCATTGTTTAAGAAATTAGTGTAAATGATGATGAATGATTCATAAATATCGTTACATTTTAGGTTAACGAAATTTTAATTGTAAAAACATAAAAAATTTGTAGTCATAACAGAATATCGAAAACAAATCATTTTTTTGGCTATACAAACGAAAATAAATAAAGAAGTTACTTAACCGCTTAGTCTTGCAATGATGACATCAAATTCTAAGGATATACGATACGATAACAAGTTTGCATGCATTTGTTTAAAGAGATGACTGATGTCTCGGTTATGATTCAATATCATAGAGTTCGTGATATCATACGAGTACGTCCAAAGTCTTTGCTGTCGGTTTATTGCTCTCTTCTCTATTTCAGTTTAGTACATTTATAATACTAATGCAATATATTCTTTAGTATTAATATTGTGATAATCATAATAACAAACGACGAGTTTTTCGAATATGAGAGGGGCCACTCAGCCAATAAATCTCACAGACAAGCTGATACTCGTATAATAATTTAATTTCGACTGGTCGCACCTATAATGCACGCACATATTGCCGACAAACCGCGTAGGTTTTCACGACTGAATTGACTGTATCCAGCATAGTCCTGGCCGACCCCAATAAAACCGATTGGTATAACAGCGCTTTAAGAAACTTGAGACAACTCTCCAACTGACTGACTGCGGCTTCTGTATGCATAAACATAATAGTGTCTGAAACGGCTTTTAAAGCTATGTTATAGAAATGCAAAGTTTAAAATAAGTAACGCGCCAGCTTTTTAAACTCAGGCTCTGTTAGAAAGGAGATGATATCCTTGTATATTGTTTAATCTATGACAAGTCATATAAATTTCGTTTCTTAAATATTTGTTCATGAATCAAATGATTCAAAAACTTAACTTATTGCTTCCAAAAGCAATGCAAAATACGCTCTGTATTGCTAAGGCTTAAAAATTCAATTCACTAAGGTTATTTACGCTAGAGTTCTTGGTAGGCACCATGCCCCAAAAGAAACAATTTTACAAAAAATAACTATTCTATATATTTTTATCAATTTTATGTATATATTCGATATAGCAGTTATGTAATTTAATTATGTTACGTTCGTTATTTTTTGTTTAACGTGTAATAACTTCCATTTTAAATTTAATCTTAAAACTAAAATATAGAATACTGATAAGAAATTTAAAGATGCTTATAAAAAATTTGTTTACAGATGGCGAGGAAGTATTTACAAATTAGTATGGCTGGATCTACTATTTTTTTTACTCATATACTATATACTAAATTTAATTTATCGATTGCTTTTAAATGAAGATTCAAAAAGGTAAGTTTTTTTAAATATGTTATCTTCATATATGTAAACACGGTAAATAGTTTTGATTAGGAAACCCCTATGCATAAAAACGACTTATATGCTTTATATACGTAAAATTATTTAATTTTTCGGTACACTTCGCAATTTGTTGAGTGTCGATTACAATTAATTAGTGAAAGTTTAAATTCTGTAGTCGGCGTCAGTTTTAATAATTTTATGAACAAAGACAAAAGTAAAAGTGCTCGATACAATCAAATGTTCAACACATTTCAATTACATAATAATAATTTTAAAAGCGAATAAATTCCTACATTTTTTGGTTCAGGTAGATTCTCTTCTATTCTCTGAATCTCTTTTTTCTCTCTCATTGATGACATTTTTAAACACAATTTTATACAATATAAAAAATGCTGTTACAATGAGCTATGGCTAAATTGAAGCAGGCTAAAATATCCCAAAAAAATTGGGCAGTAGCAGACTTTCTTACGATTTAGTATATCTTCTTAAAAGGCATGATGAAATTAAGCACATACTGTAAATGCCTGTCCAGGGATTGAATATGCATTCCCTGGAGAAAACATTATGATCTTCCAGTTTAGGCATAGTCATTACGCCATAATACATTGTAAATTTTTTGCTGTATAATTTTGCTATATATTATATTTTTCTGAATTACGTTTTTAATTCTATACTAATATTATGTACGTGAATGTCAGTCTGTCTGTAACGTTTTCACGGTTAATCTGCTGTATCAATGTTAATAAACTTATGGCAAAATTAAAGCTTTAGGATAAAATATACGATAAAAATTCATAGTTTTACAGGGAATCAAATACATATTGCGTTTTGAAGATACTTTAATGCTTTAGTTGGCGTAAACGAAGCCGTGGGTAGTTAATATATGCGACGTTAATAATTAAATACGTTGAAAAGGTATTATTTATTTGCAGGATGTTTGAGGGAGTTGTAAATTACTGCAGTTTTCATGGGAACGTAATTCCTTTGTCCTTCGTACTTGGTTTCTATGTAACTGTTGTAATGAATCGTTGGTGGAATCAGTACACAACCATTCCATGGCCGGATTCGATAGCGGTCTTTGTCTCTGCAACAATTCATGGGCAGGTGAGATATAGTTTTATTTACAAACCAGATATTTGAAACAAAGCCATTTACTATGTCATATAATATAAACAAGCTGTGTTTGCGGCTTCGCCCGTGGAAATCAGTATATTTAACTGTAATTTTAATCATAAAAGTTATTGTGAGGTAATCATATAGATAGAGACATGCTGTCGCGGACTTTTTTATAATATTTTGTAGATCTACAATTTTCAAGTACACAACTTCGATGTATCTCTGTGAAATCTCACAGAGATACATCGAAGTTGTGTACTTGAGTCGCGTGCACCGCGCAATCACGCGGTGCACGCGACTTAAGCTTTCAGCAGGCGAGTTTTTTACAACTGCGACTTCTTGAACACTATTTACACAAAACGTAATCAACTGTTAACCAAAACCTTCCCGAATAATTATACTATCTTTTAGTAAAAACCGCACACAAATCGGCTCGTTAGGTTTTGAGATAATCGATCACATACAGACAGACAGCTTTTGGGGACTTTTTTATAATAATATGTATAACTTAAATTAAGCAATACTAAGGAATGACAAAATGACGTAACATTCGACTATGCATTGTGAGGTCCGTATTTAAATCCATTATCATTTATTCATATATTCGTTTTTGTCAGATGCCTCTAATTGTTTATTGCCGTATTTTCAATTTCTTTATAACGACGTTCGTAAACCATGTGTACATATCGCACGCATATTATTATAGTGACCTTATTAAAGAAAGTTGTTTTATGGCAAATTACAATAAAGCGTAGCGTAACGCCTACAAAACACGTGAATGGTAAAGAGACCCATAACTTACAAGAGCAAGAAAACACTAGCTCTTTTAATAGTTCATAGTGAGATGTCATAGATGGCATTGAAATAGGAATAAGAATGTATCTAACTCAATTAAGCCTAATTTTGAATTAGGTCACTTTAATAATAAGCGTGCGATATGCAAGCCTTATACAAACTTTCAATTTTTAAGAAGGTTCAAATAATGTTCAATAAGGTTCAAATGATTAATGAAGAATATATATTTATTTTGTTTTTCTATTTATAGATTGCTCGTCATAATAGCCGAATTTTTTCTTTTGCTAATCGTCAAGGCATAATCACGTTGTTGCAAAAATAATTTGATACGTGTTTGTGATTCTATTGCGTTCATATTGTCTGATCGCAAACAGGTTCAATATCCGGCTACACTTTGGCTGATATTAAGTAAATCTACTTTATTTTCGGTGTTTTGTTTTTTTATATAGACCAAAAATGTGCAAGTTATGTCCATTTTAAATTACCTACAATAGTACTATACAAATCATGACCACGTGATCCCAAGAATTCTGAAATCAGGCATTTGATGAAAATTATAAAAAAATGAATTTAAAATATGATGTCATACACTATTATAAATTTAATTTCAAAGACAAACCCTAGATAACGTTCGAATACATATATGGCATCGACAACCAAAGTTATCTGAGATTGTAGATTTCGTATAAGAGTTATCTTATCACAATAAAGTGATAATAACAATAATTATAGCGGTGTTTTGACTTTTAACTATTTTAAGAGATGGATAAAGGAAAAATATGTGTTATATGCAACATTAAATCGATTATATTTCTAAAAGTTTGTTGTATCGTATGTACTGCTTACTCAATTTTAATATTATATCATTAGAATCAGACTAATTATTATGATTTATGTAGTTTATGAAGATAATGTAAGGACTACTTTATATGTCGGTACTGAAGCCCACGGTAATGTATGTACGCTTTTTGTATATTAAATGAACCAGAACATGTCGTAGTCAACAGATATCTATATGAATGAGCAATACAAAAATAACACAATATGTACAAAAGTGATACCTAATGAAATTATTTTGCTATAATCTGCGACAAATTTTATCGTTATTTTATTATAGCAAAATAATGTTATCGTCATCCTCCTACCCTTATCCCGCTCTAAGTAGGGTCGGCAAAACATGTCACAAACATGTTGTCATGTGATTTGGCTACGTATTTTACGACCGGCCGCCTGCCTGACGTCAACATACCTTAGTCGCCTTTTACGACACCTCGGTAAGAAATGAGGTGATCTATTCTACTCAGCCGGATACCACACGGCGGATAGCAAAATAATGTTATATTACCTCTGTATTATGGATCTCCTCAAAGAAACGCCTAATTCTATAAATAACACAATATGTAATATCAATTGACAGAAATCTAACAGACGTATGACACAAAAATGGCCTGTACTATTGTTTTGATGACTCATCTTCTATCATTTTTGCAGAGAAGAATAGGAACTTATACACATCAGTATTGCTGTAATGCAGGTTGTAATGCATTTGCAGGTTTTAAGTAGTTAAAAATATTATTTTTTATTTTTATTTCAATTTCAATTTGTTTGAGTAAGCCGTAGCGAAAAGCCACTATGCAAATATTAAAAAATCCTAGTATAATAAAACGCACATAAGGATTTTCAAAAAAGTTTTGGATTTGAACGAAGACTTTATACAAAGAAAAATAAGTAAATGTTTTTTATCAGGGGCACTATAAGATCTGTAGACCTACTATCAACTTAGATTAAACCAATTCAAGTTTAGTAAACTTTTAGTAAACTGAATCGCTTTCTTTTCGCACTATGAAATGTTTTTAACTGAGTTGCATTTGGATCGCACACCTACTATATAAATAAGAGTGAATGAAATACGTTTGCTATACTATTTAGGATTTAATTCGGCAACGGCTTAAACACGTCATGGTATGAAAAAGCAAAACGATTCAGTTTAGGTCTTCAATTGAGTCGCAATAAGAGTTCATGGGAAGCCTGCTGCTCTCGATTTGCGATAACTGTATTTTGTTATGAACAATTGTTATTAGTATTGTAATAATTAAATTGTAATCGTAATAATAAATTGTAAATAATAATAATAAAAAAATAAATTGTAAATTGTAATAATAAAATATTTGTATTGATAGTGTTAATAAAATATTAGAAAGTATGTATAAACGCAAGTTATCTTCAGAAAACAAATCCCTAACGTAGTTATGTAAACATTTTATAGTAATTAATAAATTTAATTCCTTGTTTCTTATATCCGGATATTTTAAATTTACATGAATTTACATTGTAAATCTTAAATATATATACACGGCTTTAATTAATTTGTATTAATGTGATATAATTTTTGTAATTATGACTTCCTCCGTGCTTATTTACGTTTCACTGCAACAAACTAACGAGATGAACAACTACCGATGCTATTGGCTCATATTCGTATATAATAAACCTTGCTATTGTGATTGCATGGCAAAGTGCATGACAAAAGGTAGTCCCGTCATCGATTTTTTTCAATCTGTTCCTATTATTAAACGTGTTAGGACTGTTCATTTTATTCCTGCGACCAGATGATCAAATACCACAGACTTCATAACGCGGCACTACAGCTCGCGATGGATAGAATCATGTTCGGACGTAGAGATATAGATACCATCAATAGCATAACTCATATAGCCACGTAGTTGGATTTATAATTCGATAAATATTATTTTAGCATTTATCTTATCTATACTATCACAGTTGCTTCCTTTTCAATGAGCTAAAATTTTATAGGTTTAGATAAACTGATAAATTTGTATCTATTATACAACTGTCGATATTTAAGATATGAGTCATCAATATCTTAAAAATATTCTCGAAATAAAAGATTGCTAATCTTTGTCCACGACTCTATCTTCATTGTTTATTTCTTCTTTGTACCAAGAAAGAATTATAATATCACAATGTCACTTCCCAGACCTTTTACTTTAGTCATACCCATATCACATCGATCCCTTTGTACGTTTGGACGCGAAATGTGTATGAGAAAATAATTTGTGACTCGAAACCGATAAAGAAATATTGTATTAGTTCTCATTTTGATTTTTTAAAAATATTTTCCATAAAACTTAGCTGGTTATGGTCTTTGTAATTTATACGCCCAGTTACCTATCCATTTACAGAAATGAGTTTCATTAGTGCCCTGGTTATTGTAGTGTCTGGTCGAAGAAAAGGGGAGCTCCCCTTTTACTTCGTCGTAGGATGTTTCTCTAATCGACGAAATTAAAATAATTTATTAATAAAATGGACGTTAATATATCGCACGATGAGTATTAAAGTGACCTAATTCAAAAAAGTTTTTTTGTGGCAAATCGCAATAAAACGTAGCGTAGCGCCTACAAAAATAGGAGTGTTTTCGAGATTCATAACTTGGAAGAGTAAGACAACATTAGATTTTTTAATTGTTCGTAGCGTGAATAAATAAATAAATAGATATGGGACACTTACACACACGGTCGTCCGTGTGTGTAAGTTAATAACTGTGTGTAAATTAGTTACTTAATACTTGTGTTATGTGTGACGAACAACTGGTAGATATAATACATATTTAATATTAAATACATACTTAAATACAAATATACACCTAGGCTCGAAGAACCAACAAATTGTTTATAAAAAAATGGTGGCCCTCGGTGGGAATCGAACCCGCGACCTGCGGAGTTGAAGACAGGGTCACTACCTACTACGCCAACGGGCCAATCAATGGAAGACATTGAAATAAGGATTACAATGTATCTACCACAATTAAGCCTGATTTGGAATTCGGTCACTTTAATACTTAACGTGCGACATTATCTGTACGCCAATCCGTGTCATATACAGCGTGTAATCGATCTTGTTCAAACACTACGTCTGAATTATGACCGATTGTTGTTATATCAACGCTGGCTTTTCTCAATGTTACAGGATGATAAAGTCACGAGATAGTAATCACTTGTACGTGACAATAAAATACCTACACTTCACATCTTACAGTTTTTGATTTCACAAAAACCTTCTTTCATTCAGTTCCTATAAATAAATATAAGAATACTAACTTTTATATTAACTTTCTATTGTTAACCCGGGGCAACTATGGGCCTTATAAGAAAGCTCAGAGTCACTCAGCGGGCGATGGAGCGAGCTATGCTCGGAGTGTCTCTACGAGATCAAATCAGAAATGAGGAGATCCGTAGAAGAACTAAAGTCACCGACATAGCTCAGCGTGTCGCGAAGCTGAAGTGGCGCTGGGCGGGGCACATAGTGCGGAGGACCGATGGGCGCTGGGGTCTTAAGGTGCTGGAATGGCGACCCCGCACCGGAAAGCGCAGCGTCGGTAGACCCCCTACGAGGTGGACAGACGACCTCAAAAAGGTCGCAGGGAGCCACTGGATCCGGGCGGCGCAGGATCGTGTGGTGTGGCGATCCCATGAAGAGGCCTATGTCCAGCAGTGGACGTCCATCGGCTGACGAAGAAGAAGAAGAAGTTAACCCGGGGCAAAGTCAGAAAGAACAATTGGAGCTAGGACTCACCAGGATATTTACGATAAATGCGGATTGGCAGAGTGCATATTTATTGCGAATTTTCTAGCATATAGTGACATCACTATACGCCGTGTGGTATCCGGCAGAATAGAATAGACCACCCTCATCTCTTACCGAGATGTCGTAAAAGGCGACTAAGGTAAGTTGACGTCAGGCAGTCGGCCGGTCGTAAAATACGTAGTCAAATCATGTGACAACATGTTGTTGTAACATAAAAAATATGCTTATACGTAAAGCATATTACAAAATTGAAGATTATTTGGTTGATAAGAAAGCCTGGATTTGAGGATCCTTTCAGCTTCATACAAGACAGCGGTTTGATAATGTATAATTGAAAATATTTAAAAGATTGACCGCCGAGTTTCTTGCTGGTTCTTCTCGGTAAGAGCAACATTCCGAACCAGTTGTAGCTTCATTAATCATATTGATGCTTGACGATTCAAAAGTGCCTGAAATGGTTTATTTGAATAAAGATTATTTTGATTTTGATTTTGATTTTGATAACATATTGTGCCGACCCCACTTAGAGTGGGATAAGGGCAGGAGAATGTATGTATGTATAGTGACATCTCTTTGTTTTCCTTTAACGTAAAAGCGAGTGATAAATCATACATATAAATCATAAACCATTTAAAGTTAATTTCTAAAAGAGAGATTTTGTTTTAATCGTAAGCTTATTAAATTTTCTCGATTCAATTTATGGACAGATGAATTCACTGCTGAGTTTATTCCGTATTTCAAATGCAAGTTATTCTTAAAGGTTAAGTCAATAACTGGTCATAGATATTTTCTTCAAAACTCAATTTGCTTTATGAAAAAAATAATGAAATTAGTAAAAAGAAACAGTCTCTTCTGTCTAAATACGTTTACAATATCAAACAATTGTTTAAATATATGTAAGTATTCATTTATGATTTTGCGGACAGTTGTCTAAAAACATCATCATCATTCTCCTGCCCTTATCCCTCTCTAAGTGGGGTTGGCACAACATGTTACAAACATGTTGTCACATGATTTGGCTACGCATTTTACGACCGGCCGCCTGCCTGACGTCAACTTTCCTTAGTCGCCTTTTACGACACCTCGGTAAGAAGTGAGGGTGGTCTAATCTATGCAGCCGGATACCACACACCGAAGTTGTCTAAAAACATCAACATCCAAATCTTATTTTTTACATGTAATTCATTTAAAATATAAAGTGGATAAGCTTCTCTCAAACTATTTTTAGCTTTAAACGTTTTTAATGTAGGCGGCACTTGTGTATATATTTAACAGACTAATGTTAACAATAAAATTTTTTTGAAACACAGCTGATGATTGTTGATTGCTTGGCTTGTGTGAATTACAACGCTGACATAACTTGGAAACTATAAAATAATGTAAACCAAGTAGGTATGAAGATAACCGTCATTACGTCGTGGGTATTGCAGATGTGTAATTTCATGACGCGATAGATTTGCAATTATTTATCTGTATCGTTATTATTTTGCAAATAGTTAAGCCTTGCTAAAATGATTGCTATTCAAAATAAAAATAACTGAACCGACTTATAACCAACACAAAGATATACGTAAATTAATCTTATTTATTTAGTCTTCTAAAAGTCATTAATATATATTATTTAGTCATTCCTTTTTTTTATAAAATATTTTTGTTTATGTTTCGTTTTCTTTTGATTAATGTAAGCTTGGGACCTCACCATAATGTAACTCTCATGTATGCGGGAGTCTTGCTCTTATTTATCTTATGTGACATAAACATTGTAAAAGAAATAGTTCAAAGTAAAATATAATTTAAAGTAAATAAAATGAAGTTCTAGTAATGTATATATTATTTTTAAATACCTAAATAAAACAAACAAAACAACTGTTTTTATATAACTGCATACATATTACATTTATGTACGTTTTTCTTATAATTTATATATATTATTATATTATGCAAATATTATTTGTATGTATATTACTACCTCTATTCTGGTTTATCAAACGCCCCAGATCAAACGTTAAAGCTTGTATTATTGCACCACTTTTTAAAAACAATATCAATATCAAATCATCTCTATTTTAGGAATTCATTAATACTCATTTGTATAAATAGGATGAATTGCCATATTAATAACTATAACGCGTATTTCACTTCTTGTCTTTTTCCTTCTGGTACTCAAGAGTTGACTCGAAGCGATCCCTTTAAGGAATAAGTCCGCCTTTGTTCATGCGCATTTTTTTTCTTTTCTAACAGTATGTACAATAATGAAACAAATAAATGAGATATTAAGTCACTTCTTATCAGCGGATCTTAATTAAGTGGTGTATTACTTACTTGTGTATTCCACTACTAAACAGGCAGGGTGGTGGACGTATCCAATAGCGGAAGTCACCACCCTTGACCTCGATGAGTTTAGTCAAGTGGGGCGTTTCTCAGCAGTGTGTCGAAAAAAACACCAACGACTCACTCAAAACCGGAAAAAAACTGGTGTATTATATATTTTGTGATAAAAATATACGTTATTTATGTATGATAGGTATTTCAAACGAAATATATTTTTACCACTAATAAGCTGTGTACCCAGCGGTAAGAATAAGCGGTGTAATTGAAATTTACACACGCTTTTCGGTAAAAGAAAACATCGTTAGGAAACCTGCATATCTCTTGAGAATTCTGGATATCTCCAGTGTAACCAAAAACGGAGAGAGTAGCCCTATGCCCAGCTGTGGGATAGTAACAGACCGTTACATTACATTACATATTTTTATAGGACGAGCGAGGACGACTTATGCGACGAACAATAGTGCGATACGTGTGTCTTTGCCTCACGATGGTGCTCACAATGATCTCTCCTAGAGTTAAGAAGCGATTTCCAACTCTCAATAATTTAGTAGAAGCAGGTCTCTTGCTCGAAAACGAAAAGACAATTTTAGATAATTTAAATGATAAATTCCCTAAGCCATCTAAACATTGGTAAGTATGAAAGATTACTTTTTAGAAGCTTATATAATTTTTGTAACAAAAAAATGAATTGCAATAAATTGTGAAATAACTATTTTTCATGCAATGATCGGTTTTGCTTTTGTAATATTTTCGCTATCAATTTTTTTTCGCAAGTGTAACTGTAGAATAAAATTTCGCATGTATGTATATGTGCAATCGCAACAGTCATAAAGACGTGACAAATGTATAATTATTATTTTACAGAGTTAATCTATCATCATTATTTTATAGAGTTACCTTGCGGGGGTCAATAAAACAAAAGTAACGATAATATTATTATTATTCTATAATCCGCAATTAGAGAAATGTTAAAAGTAAAGTGCACCACGTGTGTACCGTAAAGTTTTGCGATTTTGTCGTGAAGTCAATCTCCTGATGATGCTTCGGTAACAGGGCAAAACAATTATTGAGATTGTGGTAGTGAATGTGTGCAATGGTAGTAATGGTCTAGTGCGGAGTTTTTGTTAATGCGATGCTGGTTTATAGTGAAAACAGTTTATAGATTCTGCATGCATGAATTATGCTTTTAGCATTACATAGATTTTTCTAATCGCGGATTTTAGGAAAATAATGTTATTCATACTTTCTATCATTATTATTTTATTATTTATACAAAACTTCTCTTTTAGGTTACCAATAGTTTGGGCAACAAGCATAGTGACGAGAGCCCGTAAAGAGGGCAGGATAAGAGATGATTTTGCAGTTAAAACTATAATAGATGAATTAAATAAATTCAGAGGTCAAGCAGGCCTTTTACTTAGTTACGATACCATAAGTGTTCCACTGGTATATACTCAGGTAGGTTTAAACAAATATTAAACACGTTTATGTGTAGAGACACACTCTGTGTTTGTTGAAAGGTTTTGTTATGGTATTTCTAGTAAATATATACTGTTAATTTACCATTAGGTCAGTTGTACTAAATATACCTTATAATATATTTATAAACCTTTTAAAAATTTCTATTTTATATATCTATTTTATATAAAAAGCATCTGAAGCTCCTGATGGTAGCTTGTGATCTAATAAATCGAGAAAATACATTGAGTACTAAGAAACATATTAAAATTAACCATGTAGTTTCGCATCTCGATATAAACAAAGTTACTCATAAGTTACAATCAGGGTTTAGTTGACCTATAGAAGCGAGCATCCATTTCCTTAGAAATTCCAAATGAAATGAATCTTTTGCAATTGCGACGATTACACATGTCAGTAAATAAAAGTGAAGCCGCCTATTACACAGCTGGGCATACCGGTATGCTGGACAAGTATCTAGTTACTAAAAATATATCGCGACTCCCAAATTCTTTTAAAATTATAAAACATAAGTTATTATTGCTCATTAACAATCAGTTAAAGGCTCATATTGATTTTTTAGCAGATATTTCCGGGGTGCAGAATTCATATTCATATCTAGGTTTTACTTGATATGATAAATTTGGTTTATCCTAATAACTTTGAAACAAATTTTCGCTAAGCTTGCAAAAATGTCAAGCACAAAACGGCCACGTTTCACTTGAATAATATCGGAATAAACCCGTAAAAAATTCCCAAACTTCAAAAAAAACCTACTCGGTGTTTGTAATGAGTAATTATTAAATCGCTCAACTCTCACTGTCTGCTTTATACATTTCATAGTCGAAAATAAAGTAAACAAAACCACGCCTTTGCGTGTTTTAGGTGCATTAAGCTTATGAATGGGTTCGGCGGTGAAATTTAAAAACTTTTCTAATTACGGCGTGATTTTATTTTCAGGTAGTTACCATTGCTGTATACTCATATTTTATTACATCTGCGTTGGGTAGCCAATGGGTCGATAACAAATTGCAATCGCATAGTTCATCAGTCTATATAAGTAATATCGACCTTTATTTTCCCGTGTTCACTACATTAGAATTCTTCTTCTACATGGGCTGGTTGAAAGTAGCAGAGTCACTTATAAACCCCTTTGGTGAAGATGACGATGACTTCGAAGTTAACTGGATAATTGATAGGGATTTACAGGTAAAGTTTGGCTTGAGATAGTTATACATAAACAAAAAATCATTATTGTATCTTATTTATATCTGGTTTTGTCAGGTAATGTACGGTTAATAAATAATTATGATTTATTAAATGGTCTCAGTAATTTACAATATTTAGTTCGAGTTATAATCGTTATAACCGGGGTTATAATCGTTGACTAGACCATATTGAGATTACATTAAAAGATGAATACTTAATGAACTGGCCCTACGTACTGCAGCTAAGATGTCGTAAATAACATAAATAACCAGAAATTCGTGTTTTGTCTACTCTATACCTCAAAATAATCATAAGAATTTCGCAAAATGTCATCATTGCAGTATAATTTGAATAGCATTTAGTAGTCAGTGAAATATGGTCTTTACTACATGTTATCATTCATTGTTTATTTTTTTACGCCGTGTGGTATCCGGCATAGAATAGACCACCCTCTTTTCTTACCGAGGTGTCGTAAGAGGTGACTAAGGTATGTGCCGTGTGGTATCCGGCTCAATAGAATAGGATATCCTCATTTCTTACCGAGGTGTCGTAAAAGGCGACTAAGGTAAGTTGACGTCAGGCAGGCGGCCGGTCGTAAAATAAATAGCAAAATCATGTGACAATATGTTTGTAACATGTTGTGCTGACCCCATTTAAAGTGGGATAAGGGCAGGAGAATGACGATGATCATTCATTGTTTTTGTTCATCTTCCGGCCTGATAATATCTTAATAAAAATCTTTAGTAGTTGTAGTGTTCGCTTGGATGTGTAGTGATATTGTTTGGACATTTAGTTGTTACCGTCTGTTAGTAGTAACGAGACCCCTACATTATAGGAAGCCAGTAGAAACTTCTCTATCCGATATTGTGCAAAACTAGTAAACTGTCACTTCGCAACAAAGTGACGCTTTACAAAACTTGCATTAGACCCATAATGACCTATGCGAGCGTCGCGTTCGCGCACGTTCCTAAGTCACGACTGTGTCCGTTGCAGACACTTCAAAATCGATTCATGCGTACAGCCACTGGCTGTCCGTGGTTCGTGCGCAACGTGAATCTCCATAGAGATCTCGACCTTCCCACGATAGCCGATCTTTTCAAACGATTCTCGAAGACTTACTTCGAAAAAGCGTCCACACATCCAAACCCTCTTATAGCGGCCGCGTCCAACTATAAGGTGTTTAACTTCCTCAACCGATTTCACAGGCGCCCTAAGAGCGTCCTCAACGACCCCGACGATGCTATTACAGCATCCAATAAGATATACACACAATACACACACAAACAGCGTCTTCGCCGGCGAAGACGAGGTCCCCGCTTGCTTGTGTCAAGCGGCCGCAGCCCTCTGCCGCGGCCGCCGTGATGCAGACTTCTTCAAAGTCAATGTGTTAGATACAGTCCTCCAAAACGCGCCGCTTTAAGCCGAGGTTCGGTCTCGCAGGAGACACCCTTAAGGCGACGCTCCCAATAAGTTACGAGTGCCTAAAAAACACTCGCTTCTTATCAATTTTACCCGGCGAAGCTTCTGCGCTCGCCCATCCCACCGGTGACGCTGTAAAAGCCATTAGGGCTAACAGCATTAGACACATTCGAAAAAAAAAAAGTAGAAACTTATAAACATCTATCACTATTATTTATTTCAAGAGTAAACTTTGCCATCTTTACATAAAAATTAATCTCATGTTTCTTCGGAATGTGAACCCTTCTTATGAATATAATGCTGTTTACTTATGAGTGAACATAATATATAACAATAGCGTAAATCAGAAGGAAAGGAAAACATGCATTAATTATTCACATTTTATTTAAACAATTATCAGTTACTATTGCGTCACATGTTAATTATAAAAAAGTATTCACAACTGGCTATGAACCATAATTTCTGGCATAAAAACAGGGCGATATTTATCTATTTCAATAAGACCATCAATACAAATACATAATTTCCAATAGTAATATGCCTTAGTTGTTTCTATAGACATAGATATTACATTGATCTTGGCCGCGACATATTTGCAGTAATAAACTGTGTTTAGTGTCCTTATTTGATATTTTCTCCCCACTTAAAGTCTAATTGTTCTTTATCCATCCATTCATCGCAATTCTAACTACGCCAGTCTTAAATCATATTATATTCAAATTTACAGTATTATCCTCTGGTACAATCTAAAGATTGTCTGAAAAATTCATTAAAATCGCTCCAGCCGTTTCGGAGTCCGGAGGTGTACTTACTTCTTTGTATTCTTCTTTCTCCTACCCTTATCCCACTCTAAGTGGGGTCGGTACAACATGTTTTCCTCTTCCATTCTCTTCTATCATTCGTCAACTCTGGCGCTACTCCTTTATATGCATGTCATACTTCACACATTCCAACCATCTCTTTTTAGGCCTCCCTCAAGTCACATATCCATCCACATTCATATTCAACACTCGTTTAGTCACATAATTTTCATCCCTCCCCATTACATGTCCATACCATCCCAATCTAGCACCTCTCATCTTTTCTACAATGGGCGCAACTTTCATACTTCCCCTTATATACTCATTTCTTATTTTATCCAATCTTGTCATTGTATATTATAGATAAATAATAATAAAACTTATTTAGGTATCATACATGATTGTGGACGAAATGCATCACGAGCATCCAGAGTTGATCAGAGACCAGTACTGGGATGAGGTATTCCCATCAGAGCTGCCGTATACTATTGCCACGGAGAATCAAAGGGAAGAACACCCTGAACCGTCGACCGCTAGAGTTGCGGTACCACCCCGACAGTGCAGTATGGTCACGGTGGCGCCGTCCAACGTCAAGATCGACGAGATGGTCCCATCCAACACCGTGAGTTACAAGTTCGCCCCACCAGAGGTCAGAATTCCCCCTTATATAAGCATGCTGCACGCTCGGAAATCTAACCGGGTTTAGGTGGAACGAATGAATGCAAAAAATTGTTTTTACTTCTAATTGTTTCTCGTTGCATTTGTAAAGGTTGTATCAGTGAATTTTCCGCGGATAACTTTTGTTACCTCTTATCACTGGCTAGATGAATTCATATATCGGAATTATTCATTATTTGCGTGTATTAAATAGACACGAATTCAAGATAAAATATTTGAAAGTTTTTGTGACAGTTTTTTTCCATTGAAGCCGCCGTTAATTATGAATGTTGATATCGGAAACAGAATTAAAATCATAGATGTTTTAAAATTTCTTATTCATAATTTAATACGATAAAAATTACTATTACTATTAGGTTATAACAACAATAATAGCATTTCTAACTTAACAATTTTTATCATATAGCTTCAGATTTTCGACCATTGAGAAGTAAAAGAAGATTCTACATCTTATTACATTTTAGTTCTCGTGGATAGTGAAATTCAAAGATCTTTATGCTAGTATGAATATAATAATTTGTAGCATATTTTAACTCGTAAAACGATGCGTACGAAATTAAAATTTTTTGCTTACGCGATGATGTCATTGCGATCTTTTATGGAATGGACTTTAGCCATCATAGAGTAATTAGTTGCGTTGTTAGTACCGTTCCAATTCGTTTCCCACATCTAATATAATGGTGATCGCTTGAAATAAATAACGCGAATGTTATCCTTTACTTTTTACCCATTTAATAGCTAAATACATCATTCGCTCCACCTAAATCTGGTGTTCAATGGAGCTTTGCAGTGTGTCGGTGTCAAGGGTTGCCAATATAACCTGTTTCTCCCCGTATAGCTTATTTTTCAGTTTAAAGGTAAATGGTTTATCTGCGGTTACGGATTCTATGTCTAAATAAATGGCTTTAAAGAATATTATGTGAGTATGGGACGATTGGAAGATTTCTTTATTATGGGTGGCTGTTTACCTGCAACTTGTACTGTCAGTAGATAATTAGTTTTATTTTAAAACGTTTATCATTAAAGAAACAACGATATATCTGATTTATGCAATATTTCGTTGTATTGGCAGTAGATCAAATTTATGTCATGCAATGACGTGATTTTTGGCAGCCCTTTTGTTAATAATAATTTAAAAATAATAATAATTTTAAAAGCATGTCATGTTTTTTTTTTCAATTACATTTTTGCGATGAAGCATGTAAATGAGTCTATTGAATATATCTACGTGTATTGAACTAACTAGAATCAAATGGTTACATCACATTAATTTTACTCATTATTAACTTGAGTGTTAATATTTAAACTATTTATGTCATTCTCTAATCTCTATGTGGTTCGTTAATCCTTTGAATTTGACTGTCTAATGGTTGTTATTCAACTTTCCGCTTTGTGCGTCTAACAATTACGTAATAGAAATAGCAACTAATCTACATTAACTCTATTGTGTTGTATTAACTTAGTAAGTTGTGTTTAAAATTACATCTGCTATAAATGTTTGCTGTATATTAAAGCTGAGTGTTCAATTTTAAACACTTTGCAAGTGTTTTTATACTAAACTGTTTACGTTTTGAAGTACAACTTTGACACTTCTTCACTATCGAGGAAATGTAATTCCAAGACATAAATGTTACTCAATTTCACCAGAATCTGTATTACTATCTCAGTTTAATTAGTTAATTAAAAACGCATCCAAATATATAATATTGGTGTATAGGTGACATTATTCTTAAATATTTTAATAGAACCAAGTGGAGTTACACTACATATGCTGAAACAGTCATTTCAAACAAAATAATTGTGATCACAGTTTTCTATATTTAGATGTTTGCACATTTTACAATCAGTCTAATCTTAAAATTGATGAAAGTATTATTTATATAATTTATAATAATTATGTAAATGATTTGGATCAAAAGAAAACGAATATCCCATTAAATGAAACATATATTAATTAATGCATTTGGTATGGATAACTAAACCAATGTGTAACTTCATAATTCACGTTCTTATTTTTTGTTTCGTACATCTGAAACTGTATCCTCGTATCGTTTGTTTTGTTCGAGTATGAAGTCTTTCATGATCTAACGAATCATAAATCATATTAACATTGTCCATTGCCTTGAAATAGATTCGTTATTAGAGTAATTAAAACAAGATCCTATTTTGAAACAGCAATTGCAAATGAACGATGACGCGCAGTCCGGCATACATTTTATTGTGTCCCGGGGAAGTAAGCGAGGGAAGAAAGACGACAGGAATTCTATGGGCTCTAGTAATTCTATGGTGTCCTTGCAACAAACTCCCATGACTCGTGCCAATTCCGTTACGTCTATGTTGAAGAGATTGTTCTCGAAAGAAGATCAAAGGCAAACTCCGGCTACCCCGGTTGCTTCGCAGACTGATGGCGGTACGTATCTTAATTTTCCGGTGTTCTGATTTTTTTTAAAATTTATTTTGATTACATTCATTATGGAATTTAAACAAAACTGCCATGAATATTTCTAAAATTTGATATCTGATTTTTGTTTTGTTGTTTTGTTTTTGTTGTAAAACGTTATCTCAATAACAAAAAAAAAGAACGGCCATTATTATTGATACGAATTTAAAATAAGAGTTAAAACGAAATTTCTTTTAAGATTAAGTTTTATTGTGAATGCATATAGATGCAATTAGGCTAAGGTTTGATGATTTAACCTTCTGTGAAATCTAAAAGAGGAAAATGGTGTCGGATGTGACAACATCTAGCAAACAAAAAGTTCAATTCACACCGTTTATTTATGAAGCACATAACGGCTTATCTAAGGTTGTAACGTTTTGTGTTTCAAATACAAATTGCCTATTATGCGTGTTTACATTTTATCGGGGGCAGGGTAATGGAGTAATGGACAGATGAAAATTGCTCGTGTTTATATGACTAAAGAACAGCTATAAACACTAAAAAGAAATTGAAATGTCGTGACACTGCGGGAGTCTAAGCCACACGTCCGTAATAAAGTGCCAACAAGATTGTTTCTCAAGCTTTAAAGTTTCATGGTGTAATTTTTTTTTCATTAGTTCTCTCAGTATTGTTTTGGGAATATCTCAAGAGCAATCTGGCTCATCTATAGAATTAGGTATTAATTTGCGGAGGTCCATAACACAAAAGTAACGATAAATTACCATTACTTTTGGTAATCTTATTGTTTAATACTTTACATACATATAGGTTCGTTAGCACTTAATTGTCAAATGTAACACGACTACTTATTTCAATGTTGACTAAGTTTGTTTTTGATGTTATCTTAACTATTAGTTAAACCAGATTCTCATTACGTAAGCGTAACCAATTAACTCCCAGATACCGAACTACTTAATTCACCCATAAAGTATTCGTATTTGAGAAAGTTGCCTGCTGAGGTCCTTTCATTATAATGTTTAATTGACTAATATTATGATCATTACGATTGCATATCACAATGATACCTCAGATAGCCAATTCAAGTGTGAGGTCATCAACACACAATCTTAGTCAATGCAATACTCGATTTGAGAACAATACTGCCTAAGATTGATATCTATACTAACGATAATTATTAAACCGGTTTCTTAATACGAGTCCGTAACGCAAATTCCAAGGAATCAAAACTGTGAAGTAATTATGCCTCTCGAATGGTATGGTATTTACACACAGGCTAGCAAGTAAGTGTCCACGACTGAGATCTATCATCACATATTTTTAGAGTTGTTTTGTGAGGAACTATAGGGACACACGTTTAGAAGTCTCAGATATTTTATGTGATATACCCTTCGGTTTTTGCGTCGAAGAGGCCGTCGGAGTACATCGTCACAACTCGTATTTAATCTTTGATATTATTTTATATTGAAGATAAAGTAATCGTTAGATTACTTTACATAGACGTCAGTCCTATGTACACAAAGTTATCTTATTTATTGCATTCATACTGAAGTTAATCGAAAGATTGTTTACAACTAGGAATGGTGTGTTAATGTAATTGAGTAGTAGAGGAAAATTAGCAAACACGGTCAAGTATGACTTCTGCAGTAACATTTATATATACTATATACCATATATAAACTTGTTTATAAGTTTACTTAAATAAAGAATATTTTGATAATAACTGTTTTATAATCCCTTAACACATCCGTTTCGCTTTTCCCCTCCAAATTTCTCCAATTGATACGCTCTGCAAATATATCGGTTTTCAATTCCATGAAGCACTTCCAAATTCTTTAAATTATATAAAACACCACTCTTACGTTCATACTTTCAACGGTTAAAATATATCTAGTTTAATCAAAACGTATTAATTAAAAGTCAAGTATAAATTTTTATTTAATAGTACCAAATTGCTAACTATAGGTACCAAAAGTGGTTAGCGATATCGTAGCTTTTTTTATTCTTAGGCCTTCAAATAGAGTACGCATGTGTGTTCAATGTCTGGTACATTATAACGATAACGAATTGGTTAAGTATACGTTAGAATAGAATGATGTCACTCTAAGCTGATGGGGAGTCGGCTTTTGTATTGAATATAGTATCTAGTCTGTAGTTCAACTTTATCATTTGGATCTGGTATTTCCAAGACATACCGCAAAAAAAAACTTTGGAGGTAGTTGACTATGGCTATCTACTCTTATCAAAAAGTCCTGTTTTGATTATTTCGTCAAGTTAAAAAAAACGAATGTGAAATGTGTCTACCATATTTCGTCCATATATAGAAATTTTACTCCTTAATGATAATATAATATATGTATTATTGTAATATCTTTTATTGCAGGAACACGTTTCTTAATATCAGCAAGCAATCCAACCTTAAATAAACCGGCGACGGCGGGCGGCAGTATGAAGATCGCTAACGAAGTTATTGAAGAAGTGGACGAACAAGCCACTATCACAAGTATGGCAAAACGGCCTCCAGAAAACAGGTCATTATAATTTATAATATACTAGTTATACCCGCGATTTCGTTCACTTTTAACCTTAGTTTTAAAATACCCTTATTTATGTTTTCTGATCCTGAAGGTAAAACGGTAATTTTTATATTCGATTGCACTTAATTTTATCAATATTGCTCAAGCGGATTAACCGTGAAAGCGTAACACAGAGACAGACTTTCGGATTTATAATATAAGCGTGAACATCTTGAGGGATTAATTTATTTCGTTATCTAAAGTGAATGTGAAGTAAAACGAATGTATTTTATTACTTTGAGATCATTAATAATTACACTTTAACTTGTCTATTGTCTTGTCTTAATATAGTAGTAGTAGTAGTAGTAGTAGCCTGTTACAATCCCACTGCTGGGAATAAGCCTCCTCTCTCCGTTTCTGGAGAGAAGGGTTGGAGCTAAGATCTACCACGCTGCTCTAATGCGGATTGGTAGGTTACACATATCTCCAGAATTCTCTAGAGGTATGCAGGTTTCCTCACGATGTTCTCCTTCACCGAAAAGCTTGTGATAAATTGCAATTACCAATTAGAAACATGAGTTTTAATAGAAAAACTCATTTGTGCCTGCCCGGATTTGAACCCGTGTTCCCCTCGAAAGAGTCGCACGGTCTCACCGCTGGGCTATCACAGCTTATTGTCTTAATATACGCAATATAGTTAGCATTGGACAACATTACAGTAGTACTGCACGCATAAAAATTAAAAACGTTTTCTTGATTTCGTTTTAAAGTTATTACGTCTTGTTTTTGATTTCCAAATAAAACAATTATTTAGTTTGTATGTCAATAGTCGACATACAAAACTAAACCAATAGATATCTTTTCTTTTTGTTTTTCAATTTGAATATAGACAGATATATAATTTTCATGAATCCCTCTAAATAAAATTAAGGAATTGTTTGCTAGATGTTTTTCTTTTATACATTATATTAAGTATGTGTAAAGTAATATTAATACTAGTTAGTTTTTTACTTGGACATCTATTTTTTCTAACAATAACCAAGCTGTCAAATTTAAATTTCTTAATATTGACGTAAAAATTGTTTTAATGAATGTTAATTTTTAACATAATAAATAATTTTGAATTTCTTTGACGCTTAAGACGACTGGATCCTGTACTACCAAATCAAATCGTGGACACGTGATTTAGTCGTGTTGGAATGAATACCATTACAGAAAACAGTTGTAGGTATTAAATCATACCTAAAACGTTATCAATGTCAGTTGCATTGACCCTGGAATATTAAATAACAGGTATTAGGTATATTATATATTAGGTATATTAACCACTGATCAGATAACATTTTGGATTTTTAGTTTAAACACACCAAGTTGCTAGTCTCTTTATAAAATTAATCATTTGCATGTGAAAATCACGATTGTCACTTCACTTTTCAGATCTGATTTAATTTTGCATTTACGGCCTCATATATTACGAATAAAATATATTTACTATTTTTTTTATAAGTTACTATAGTTATGAGGTTTCATTGTAATTTTTTTTTTCGTAATCATCCGACACATTATGTCACTAAGCTAATTAAACGTTTTTAATTTTTATGGATAAATTCTTTGAAGCGTACAGGACGTAAATAACGTTCATGATAAATCCGAGCGAGATAAAACACTTATTTTATCACGATATGAAAATATTGATGTTTTTAAAATATTGATATCAATTTCGATTTGATAATATTCGCGAGAACGAACGTTCTAAACCAATAGACCTTTGTTTACAATAGACCTTTGATGTGATAATTGACCTTTACACCAAACTGGCAAGGAGAAACCATATAGTTATTCTAGAGTAGGAGAGCCAGTCTAATATGTGTCCATCGACAATGAAGAGAAATTAAATGAGACTTATCATCTGTTTCTCTTATCAGTTTGGGGATAGGAAATGATATGTGAGGTTCATCTTCCCTCTCATTATGTATTGCGACTGTAATAACTTTATCTATCTATGACTCTATGGGAGATACTCAGCTTTACACGATACGTTTTATGGCTTACAGCTAGTCATTATTTCTGTGTATGGCTTTAATCAATGTAATCATAGTCATAATAGAAAGTTACGCAATTATTCTTTTCTTAGTATGAAACATAATTTAAAAAATTATTATTATTCATAAATTATTAAATCCACACAAAGTTCTATTGTTTTAATGGTTAAGCAATATTTGAATATGAAGATTTTAATGCATACCTTAAAATATGAATCAAAACATGCGTAAATGATGTAGAATTTTAATTTTAATATTTAATATATGGGAAACATAAACACACAGTAAGTAGCTTAATACTTGTGTTATGGGTGACAGACAATTAGTTAAAAATATTCTACTAAAAATACTAGCTTTTACCCGCGACTTCGTGCGTGTGGAGTGTGGACCGTAGTCCTGGAATAAACGTTAGCTTCTCTCACTCTTAACCCTGCAAATATCCCCATCACAAAAATGATCCGGGGAATTCAATTTTGTAATATAACAATTGTTTGTTATTGCAATGATTCCGCTAAGCAAAACGTCAATATCGTCTGTCAATACTATTATGCAAATCTCATTTTAATATGTCGATCCATTAATAAACATGACTGTCATTTGCGGCAAGGCGTCCGTAAGTCTAAAGTATCCGCTTTATGTGGTTATTAGTCACCATAGCCGTTATACTCTACGCTTAATCGTATCGTAATGCCTTGTACTCATTTAGTTGAAACAGCCACTTATGATTATTTATCTACCATTCAGAGCACTTTCAAGTTACGCAATAATGTTTTTATCACTATTAAAAAAAAATTCAATATTAATTCAATATAGCCGCATTACAAAAGTAATAATAAAATTGTTTTGCTATAATCCGCGACACAGTAAATAGAAAATATATATAGTGTTAAATGTACAGTGGACTATCCGTATTAAAAACACATGCACAAACGTCTACCACTTCCACCACACTACACAAGCACTACACACTGTCACAAACTCAACAATCGTTTCGCCCCGCAACCGAAGCATCATCAGGCGATAGACTCCACGACAAAATCGCAAAGTCTTTTGCGATTTTGCGATTTGCGATTTTGTCGTGGATTGCTGTATCGCGGATTATAGCAAAACAATTTTATTATTACTTTTGTTATATGGAGCTCCGCAAAGTAAAGCCTAATTCTATAAATTAAAGGCGCATTAATTGAGCATTTTAATGCTTTTTTAGGAAAAAGGCTGTCTTTATCAAGTCTTATATGTCAGAAGTGACGAACACAGTTATTTTGCTAAAATACGCATTTGTTAAGAGAATCTATGTAATGCTAAGTGTATGAAGCAGACAATGTTCACATACCATATACATGCAGGAGCAGTCACCACACAAATCACATAACGTCGCCACCAACAACATTGCACTTTTTTTTATTGCGCCTTGTGATCTCGCCGGATGGAAAGCGAAAAATGCAGCCTCAGGTGGAGCGAACTTGTCAATGTAGTGCATATTCGCTCTTTAGGAAAGTAACGGAATTCCACGCCTTGGCTGTACACATGAGGAAAGATGAGCCGAACCGTTATGTGCGAATTTTTGTAATATTTATTTGTATAACTGTAGAGCCCTTCAAAGCGTCTGGTCGTTCGGTTGTAGAAAGGTGAAGAAGGGACCAGATCAAACAGATCTGTGGCACACTCCGAAATATATCCTGTAAAAAAACAGAAAGCGATGCGACTGCAAGTGTATGCTCTAAATTAGCGAGCCGTCTTTAAGTTGGCACACAAGCAGTACACACACTCTACACTCTATATTCAATACCTAGTTTTAAAAGGCTAATTCTTTTACCATAACCAAAACAATGTAGCATCTATATGTATGCATAGATTTTGAAATTCGTGGCTTCAATAAATGTTTTTAATAATAAAACCATTAAACCTTACTTTATAAAATTGGTGATTGAGAATATATTTTGATATTTATTTATTTTCAGACCGACAGTTATGAGTTTGTTCTCACAAGGCCCACCCGCGCCCAGTGATCCAGTCAACGTGCCTTCTCGAATTTCCAATCATAGCTCAAGTGAGTATTAAGCTGATGTAATGTTAAATTTGGCTTTTTATGGAAAAAACAGTTCAATCTTTGAATAACGTTTAATTAAGTAATGTAGGTAAAAGTATAAATATAAAGTATATAGAAAAAAGTATAAATATAAGAAGTATAAAGAAAGGATTTTTTTTTTTTTTAGCAAAACAATAACCGCACAATAATTTCCAAATTTATTTAAATGAATTCCGCGTTACTTAGCGGAAATCCATGGTATAAAAGTTACGATAAAATTATTTTGCTATCATCCGCGTTTGTAAAGAACCTTTACCTTATAGTAAAAACCCTGCAAAAATCGGTTCAGTAGATTTTGAGAAAAATCTATCACATACAGACGGATAGCTTTTGGGGGCTTTTTTTATAATAAGTATAGATCAACTCAATTGAATTATCTTTAGGTTTTCGATTTCTTGTATTTTAAGGAAGAATTAAGTCTTTCTTAACGGTTAAACATGATATAACATAACAATGCCACAATACACCCATACCACAGCAAAAAGTTAAATAAAATTATTAGTTATGAATTTTTATGCGTACGTTGCACCTCACGAATTGTGTCGCCCTTGTACCTGCCATCTTTGTGTTAACAGAGAATGATGACGTAAGTGTGAACTGAATACACCTCGTTAATGTAGTCTCGATGAATAGTCGCTGATTTTGTTAGTAGAAATGGTCCGAATTACACTTTAAGTTTACATTGATATAGGTTTTTTCTTATTTTGTTTTCAAATAAGTTAACAGCCTTTTACTCTCATAGAAAGGTGACAGTAGTTGTTTTAAGTGTTTGAAATTATAGAAATTGTATTTATGCCATTTTCTGATAAAAAAAACCTTTTAACAAAATTTCATGTCCCTACATCGAGAAGTGGGTCAAATTTTTCTTGCACGATTCCATCTTCACATAAATAATAAAATAGAACCACGTATAAACTGTACCTATGTAGACTCACGCGGAAGTCGGTGTTGCGGAAGGAATAAGAAATAGGATCGTAATGATAAAAAAACTGAACAAACTGAATATCTTATACATATGACATCACTTGGAGCAACGACCTAAGTTTTCGTACTTGGCGTATTTAATGTTTTTATACATTGAAGCTAAATAAAATTCGGTGGTGCAAAAGTGATTCTTAATTTTATATGTATATTGCTATCATCATAATCATCCTGCCCTTATCCCACTGTAAGTGGAGTCGACACAACATGTGACAAACATGTTGTCACATGATTTTGCTATTTATTTTACGTTATTTTTGTCGCCTTTTACGACACCTCGGTAAGAAATGAGGGTTGTCTAATCAACTCAACCGGATACAACACGGCTGTATATATTGCTATCATGTATTACAATAATTAATGCAATTTTATTTTACAAACACTTAAACACTGAACATATCTTCCTTTTAATACTCAAAGTCACTAATTAATTATTTTATAGATAATTTTAAGTTATAATCACGTGATATATTTTTCCAATTTTAATTGTGTAAGTTATTTACTGTCTTATATTAAATAGATGTAAACTTAGTTTTTTAAGTTTGTTAATTAAATATTCTTATAATTTTCTTTTTCGTAATCAGTTCAACATGGGGAAAATAAAAAGCAAAGTATCGCACGTTTAATATTTAAGTGACCTAAGTCAAAAATGTTTTTTGTTGGCAAATTGCAATAAAACGTAGCGTAGCGCCTACAAACTTCGTGAG
The DNA here is from genome assembly GCA_947086505.1 of Morpho deidamia. Taxonomy (NCBI): domain Eukaryota; kingdom Metazoa; phylum Arthropoda; class Insecta; order Lepidoptera; family Nymphalidae; genus Morpho; species Morpho deidamia. The sequence continues at coordinate 9,998,171 of CAMTZC010000025.1, forward strand.
TGTTAAAGAGATTCATAACTTGGTAGAGCAAGAAAACACTAACTTTTTTAATAGTTTGTAGCGTGATGTTCGATGGCATTGAAATCTAACTCAAATAAGCCTAATTTTGAATCATAAACTGACCTAATTCAAAATAAGGCTAACGTTCGATGGCATTAAAATAAGGATATCAAATAGCATTGAAATAACTCAATTAAGCCTAATTTTGAATTAGGTCATAAACTGACCTAATTAACCGTGCGATATGTAAGAAAATGTATAACTTTAGAAAAAAGAATTGTTATCTTTTAGGGATTTGTATATATGGCTATAAAATATTTAAGGAATGCATTTCTTGAATATAGCCTGTAATCACTCTTTCCATGAGTTTTCTAAAATATTATCTCCATATGTTTTATATACTTAGTTCATTTTTATGAGTTCTGCAACTTTGAAAATGTGTTATTTGAAACATTTTGCTTGTGTATGTGTATGCGCTGTGTTCAAATAGTATATAGTCCTTCGAGCCGGACCTTAACCAACTAATTACTTCATGCAGACGATACGCGATTATCGACATCAGCACCGTCCCAATGGGCTCGAGCTGAGGCCGCGATAGACGGTAACACAAGTCCTGCAGCCAAATCATTGTCCACCCAACCGTCATTCCCGAACATGCGGCCGCGACTTGACAGCGACGTTGGACCTTCACTCAGTGCCGCTGGCAGTCAAACGTTGTGTACGTGTAACATTTTACTGTATACTAGTACCCACACCTTATTCGTGACGACTTTAATGTAAAAATACCCTCAATTATAAGGAAAAACGATATTTCTATCCTATACTAAATGTACCTTCACCCGCGTGGCAATCAGTGTATTTAATTAAAATTTTGAATACAAAAGTTAGTTATTGTAAGTTAACCATAAGAGAGAGATGTGCTGTTACTTTTTTATAGATTTTTTGTATATCTACAATTCTATCGTACATTACTTTAGTGTATCTTCGGTGGTTTGCGCGGCGCAAGCAACTAAAGCTCCCAAAAGGCGAGTTTCTTTTCTATATTTTATTTCTATTATATTTTATTTCTATTATATTTTATTTCTATTCTATTCTTAGAAGCGTAGAAGCGTATATAGAAGCGTATTCTCATCACAATTTACGAGAAACTGTAATGTAAATTAACTTAACCTGCCGGAAGAATTGCGAAGTCTTTTAGTAAAAACCCGAAAATAATTTTGTTCCATATATTTTGCAAAAATCGATCACATACAGACAGACAACTTTTGGGGACTTTGTTTGATAATAAATATAAAATAGAGACTGGCCCATTGGCGCAGTGGGTAGTGACTCTACCTTCAGCTCCGCGGTTTGCGGGTTCGATTCCCGCCGAGTGCCAACATTTTCTACAAACAATTTGCTGGTTCTTCGAGCCTGGGTGTGTATTTGTATTTAAGTGTGTAATTAAAACTATATATGTAGTAGTATATTTACCAGTTGTCCGTCACCCATAACACAAGTATTAAGTTACTAACTTTGGGGACGGACGACCGTGTGTATCCCATATATTTATTTATTTTATTTATAGATGTTAGACCGGTTGTGTGTAATTTATGTAATGAAGATTTGATTAGTAGTTGTGTAAGTACATTTGAGTAGATAGCAATTCTACATATTAAAGATTTTTGATTTTTATCAATGTGCAGACCTATTGAATATGAATTATCTTTGATTTTATTTAAAGTGTTGAGGTACTTCAAAATACATATATTTATTTTTCACATTACTTGATTTGTGAGTTTATACACAATTGCGTATTGTGAGACAGAGCTTAGGATTTATGTGATTATG